>CM066039.1:381113321-386113321 GCA_033557465.1 Ichthyophis bannanicus
TTTTCCACAGTCTTATCTGCTTGTTTCATCACCTTCAAATCAAACATGTATCTCCCACTATGTGTCCCTGCTCTTTTTTTGGGTGCAGAACTTAATTCCCTATACTGTAAAACTTTTTTGAGTTCTCCAACCCAAATGCATACTGTGCAATTTCTAGAATTAAGGTTTAGCGGCCAAAACACTAAATAGACCAATCCTCAAGATTTACTAGACTCCTCTTAGTTTCCACACCTTCCCATAGGTCTACATGGTTACAGATTTTGCTAACAACTACAAAACAGGCAACTCTGCTACTACAACTGATCATCTGTATTGCACTATAAGGCATAAGCAGCACTGTACAAACAAATGTAAAAGACAGTCCCTGCTCATCAGAGCTTATAATCTAGTCAAGACGGACAACACAACAGCTGAGGACAAGGATACATCGAGCAGAGTGGTAAGGAAACACATAAGAGACTAAGCGGATCAGGATCCAAAAGCAGCCTCGAATTTCAGTCTGAATTTGAAAAGGGCCAGAGATTAAGCCTGCCGTACAGACTCAGGTAGTTTATTCTGGGCATAAGGAGCTGCAAGGTGAAAGAATCTAAACCTGGAGTTGGCAGTAGGAGGACACAGATAGAAGTGATCTGCCAAAAGAGCGGAGTTCCCAAGGAGGGGTGTAGAGAGAGATAAGAGGAAAGGTAGCAAGGATCAGCAGAATGAGTGCACATAGGTCAGCAGGAGGTCTGAACTTGATAGGGAGCCAATGAAGTGACTGAGAAGAGGGGTTATATGAGCATATTGAGGCTGGCAGAAGATTAGTCGCGCAGTTGAGTTTTGAACAGTGGAAGAGTGGGTAAGTCTCTTAGTAGTGTGTTCAGAAAGGAAGGGGCAAATTTTGCTGACGTTATAAATAAATGACAGGTTTTAGCTGTCAGCCCTTTCACAGTATCGCTTACAAGAACGTTCAGAATAAGACTAAGGATCAATCATGGTGGCACCTACTGGTGATCCATGCTCCTCAAGACACCAGTACCGAACAGTATTTAAAGGCTTTGCTGAATTCCAAAAGAAAGGAAAAGAAAAAGATAAGGAAATATAGTTTGAAAAGAAAAGCGAAGAGAAAGGAAAAGAGGAACAAAAGGAAAAAGCAACCAAAAGACTTGACTGGGGCATGGGGAGAAACACTGAGTGAGGTAGAGAAAAAAGGTGGCGGGAGGAGGAGAAAGAAAAAACAAAAAAAAAGATGAAATTTTTATAAAATGAGAAAAATGTTTCCTTTTGCTATGAAGTTTTTGTTACTGTATAAGTTTTCTAAAGATGTTTACACCTCTTTTTTAAGATACATGATTGCCTCTATCATAGCTGTCATTCCCTTCTCACATCAGAATTTAAGTCAAGCAAAAAACAAACCTCCAAAGGACCAGCACAAGCAAAGGAAAACAGAAATGGAGGGCCCTTCGTTAAACACAGTGGTTTGGACTTTAATTCCATTTGTTTTTCTTGACTCCATTTGGTTTTCCTTCTCTTGACTACCTCCACTCATATCTTTTTGAAAATGTGACCACCGGATAAAATCTTACTAATGATTTATAGAAAAGCATACTGAAAGCCCCATTTTCCCTGCACTTCAGGAATAAATGTGGCAATGAAGGAGATATCAGCCACGTTAAACAAAAAAACACTAACACTTCTTGCTGGTGCTCATTTTATTTATTTATTTATTTTATTTTATTTAGCTGCATTTATATCCCGCTTTTCACCGGGTCAAAGCGGTTGGGGGATACATCTAACACGAGGGGATATGACACATACACTAATACTTACAGGGAACATGGGCAATGGAGGGTTAAGTGGCTTGCCCAAGACCACAAGGAGCACCTGTGGGACTAGAAACCCCAGTCCTTCCGGCCCAAGGTTGCTGTCCTCTAGTGGGATTTGAACCACCTACCTTCCGGCCTGTGGTACCTTGCCCCAACCACTAGGCTACGCCTCCCTTTTGAGAGTCAAGTTAAAAAAAAGGGAGAGTTGATGTGGTATTTAAAAGGTAGAGTGAACAAAGTACAAGATTACCAAAGTCCCTGCCTGAATTTCTAAAGTATCCAAATGCCTGGCCTCTCCCTGATAAACTAAAAATCCCATGCAGTCGAAAGACATTTCAGTGTGTCCTTAACAATTAGCAATACTTGAGAAGAATCTGAGAACCACTTTCTGCAGGGGAATGTGGGAGAGATGCCTGTCGATCTCAGGCCCCGCCCCCTGGGGACGCTGTAGGGCTTCGGAGGGAGCCCAGGAGACGTTCCACTGACCGGCGCGCTAGACGGGGCCCGCGGGAAGAGCTGCACGCCAGCGCCACCTGCTGCCGGTGACCTAAAGAGGGCAAGCCGCCCCCCCCAATGGAAAGGAGGGCACGGCCATTTGTAAACAGAGCCCGGCAGAGAAGAGGAAATGGGCGGCTAAACCGCAAGACAGACTCGGTACGAGCTAAAGGAGGGTCCCCGAGCAGCCAGCGGCTCCTCGTCAGTCCTCCACCCGGACGGCCGCCACACGTAGAACGGGACGTTGGCCAAAGACGCTTGTGAGGCCGCTCAGCAAACAACCACACGGCCGGTTTCGCACCTCTAGCACACGTCGGAGAACGTCACTTTACCCCCCCAACTCCAGGCTCCTACCTCGGCTCACTCTCACCCCGCCAGTAACTTTCGGGGCTCACCGCCGCTCCGCCCCGCCTCCTCCTTCCCGATTGGCCGGGATGGGGTGCAGTAAGGTAGCCGGCGATTGGTGAGTTTCTGTGCAGCCAATCGAGTGCGGGTTTATTGCGCGCGAGCCTGGCGGACGAAGCCGGTGCGTTTCGGTTGAGGAACGTTTAATCTCGTCGCCTCTCTGGGCCCGTCTTGTCCTATTGCACTGCGCGCCCGGAGGGTTTCAGGGCTCAACTTTATTTTCCTTACTGCCTGTTACGTAGCATCTCGGCAGTTTACTATTTAACCACATTAACGCGTAGGTATATGGACGCATCTGCAAAACCTATGTATCTGGCGGATCGATTCAGTCCTCTTCTTAACTTTTGCATGTAAAGGTTTGATCAACGCGAGGGGCACATGCTATGACCGCCACTGAAAACCAATAAAGGGGATGGCAAGGTGAAGTCTGCCCGGCTCATCTAGGGTTTATTTTGTTAAGACTGGTGGTGGCATCTCCCAAAGGTTTTCTTTGGGGAGAGATGCTTCCGCGAGGGCTCCGTCGGCGCCGACGTCACCCACGTGAGGACTGACTGTTTGTTCCCGGAGAATAAATATTACGGTTTCCAGTTTTGTAGCCAAATCTAGGCCATTTTATCAAAAGTGGGGTGAAAAGAAACACACCTTAGTTCCAGGTTTGAGCGAGAAGGGAAGAGGAGTCATTAGCCGTCTCTCCCCATCCATCCCATGAGGGCAACAATATCGCTTCCAAGTAGACAAATCGATAGTGATGCATTTCCATGATTTGTGCAAAAGATAATGGATATAAAATTCTAAAAACCGACATCTTGAAATCACTAAATTAAAAAAATATTTGTTATGTCCTCCTCTGTCCCTATTGCTGGAATTAGGAAGAGGAGGCTGTTGCTTCAAAATCGAGGACATCTGGTAAACTTATAAATATGGCAATTCATTTTTTTAACCAAAATCCTTACTAATGCAGAAAGCTACACAGCATTACATAGTGTTTAGAACCCAGAGCTGTAACATTAGCAAACCTATATTCAATTTCTTACTGTGAACAAGATATATTGTCCCCATTGCCACACGATGGGAGAAGCCCTTTAGTACAGTGACTATAGGTGAACTTAAACAAGCAAATCATCTGTCAAAACTGAAATTTGGATGGTTGCAGGGTTTCTGCTGTTACCTTACACAAGGCTTTTAATAATTAAAGGGTAGAAACATTCTGACATATCACAAGCACATTTTTTAAAAATATTTTAAATATATTATTGTCTGTAAAGGAATGTTTTCTCCCTCACGTGTAATGATTGTACCTGTTCATGAATGGTTCCCTTATTTTTCAGGGAGTTGCCATGGGGTTGCTTACCAATATTGCTCGAGGCCTCGTACGTGGTGCAGACAGGACAGCAGTACATACTACTAAACGGCGTGGGCCCAGGGCTCTCCCAAAATGGAAAGGGCCCAAGCGAACTGGCTTTTACACCCCAAGCGCCAAATTCATCAAAGTGAAAGAAATGATCCCTGAGTTTATGATACCAGACTTGACTGGATTCCACCTGAAGCCATATGTTTCCTACAGAGCCCCAGAAGGAACAGAGGAACCACAGACTGCTAAAAAACTTTTCATAGATGTTGTTGCACCACAGATGGAGAAAGATATGAAAGAGGGATCTTTCGAGCCTAACACCCTGGAAAAGTATGGATTTGAACCAACACAGGAAGGCAAGCTTTTCCAGCTGTATCCCAAGAACTATGCACGCTGAGATGTGATGAGTAGCAACTCTGATGTTTTATGGATGTTACTCTGCCTTTAAATAGGGTGATTAAAGCAGCACAACTTAACTATTGTTAGGTACAATAGATCTGCATCTTCTGTCTCATAGAAAATAAATTCTTGTTCATTTGAGGAATTCTGCCTATTCTGTATTTTTAGCTACAGGATGTAAATGATGAAGACTTGTGTATTTCAAAGCAGCTCTTATATCAGACATCCCTGACAAGACCACCAACCTTTTGACTTAGTGGCAGTGCCATATACAGCCATGTGGCATGTATGGGTTTGGCTTCCAAGCCCAACTTTTGTTCTTTGGGCCAGTTGAAATTACAGAAGCAGTTTTCACAGGCCCGGGGGGGGGGGGGGGGAGGGAAGAGATTCAAACCACATCTGCTGCTTAACAGTAAATGTTAACCATAATGCAGGTATATAGAGGGTGGCCTCTGAACAAGGATGATTCCTTAACGTCCCTCCAGTCTAGTCCAAACAATAGAGTTTTCGACCTCTCACAGCAGCTTGGAGACTGAGAAACTTCAACACTTTTCTGATGTCACCAGTATAACTTGCCCGGATCCACCTCTTCTGACCAGTTCTCTCAGTCTCCAAGCAGCTGGAGGTTCTGTGGGCCAGGGAGTGTCCTGGCTCACTTGGAGGAACAATTAAGTTTTTTTTTCTTTTCTAGAGTAGTGCCTTTCTTTCTTATCTGCGATTTTCATCAGTTACTTGGGGCTACTTTGCTCAGCTAGTGTGCCGGGGCTGAGGTGTCTTGAACTTCCTTCCGCTGCCCCCCTTCCCCCTTTTTTTCACTTCATATTTTACTTCTCTGCTGTTCTTTTGGCTCTATTGGGCTTACTCAGGGCTGGACTTTCTTACGGTGGAGCCTGCAGGAGACAGTTCAGCCAGGAGAGTCGGGTCTCTAGCGCATGCAGACGTGATGCCTGTCAGCGCTTAGAGCCCGACGTCAGAGACGCGAACCTTGTGTTAGTGCTGAGTGCCTGCACAGTTTCTCAGTGCTGGGGCTGTCTATCGGAACGGAGCCCACAGCAGCGTCAACCGACAGTCTAAAGCGCAGGCTGCAGGTAAGGGGGGACTCTTCCCTGATCTCTTCAGTGGGTGCGAGATCCAGCGGAGGTGTTAGGAGGGAGGCAGCTCCAATTTCAGATTGCTACTGGCAGGACATGGCGCGCTGCGCGGGAAACCGCGGCTCTGCCTCGTTCAATTTGTCTTCGCTCGTTTTGAGCTCAGGGAGCTTCATTTTGCCTCAAAACTGGCAGGGGTGGCCTGCCGGGATGCCCCAGTAGCGGCATGAGTTTAAAAAAAACCAAAAAAAAAACCACTGTTCTTCATTTCTTGACGTTGTGTGTTTGCGTTTTTGTATAGGAAGGTGTTTCTGGGGGGTCTTTGGTTCGGAATGCCATCTAGGCCTCATTGTCTGCTCTGCGGGTCTAAGAGAGGGTCTCTCTCTGAAGCAGGCATTTGCAAACAGTGTGTTCACGAGGCTGAGGCTATGGAACACACTTTGGAGGAAGGAGCTGCAGGTCCTGAGAGTCTGGTAGCCTCGCAGGAGAAGCCGGTCCGTGAGTTGGCGCGGGACCGTCGTCAGCCCCAGATTTCCCAGCACATCAGGAGCAGTTGCCGGGGGGCTTATCGGCAATTTTTTCTCCGCAGTTTGTGGGGCCACGGGAAGGCCTGGGGTCCCCTGCTGCGGACCGGGACCAGGTGGTCAAGCAGCCTGGTTCGCCCCTGAGTACTGGAGGGTCTAAGGTGCCGGCGAAGAAGGTCCGCTCGGAGGACCTGGTGCTGAGGGACCTGGCAGTGGCTTCCGAGGATTTGCGCTCGGAGGATGGTGATCACGAGTTCGACTTGGCGGACGAGCTAGAAGAAGGAGAGATCGCGGACAGAGAGGAGCAGGCTAGCGTCGTCCAAGTGTTTAGGCAGGAGGAGCTCCCGGCCCTCATATCGGAGACGTTGAAGGCGCTGAACATGCCAGCACCGGCTCCTCCGGAGAATGCTACCCTGGAAGATCCGTTATTGCAAGTCTTCCGGAAGACGCAGACTGCGTTGCCTGTCCACAGAGTGGTTCATAAGATGATACAGGAAGAGTGGGACGCGCCGGAGGCGTCCCTTAAAGGGTCTAGAGTGATGAGCCGTCTATACCTGTTGGTGGAACAAGATCAGGAGATCTTTAAATCGCCCAGAGTGGATGCCGCTGGGTCGGTGGTAACAAAGAAGACAATGATCCCCGTGGAAAGCGGTGCGGCCCTCAGGGATGTTCACAATAGGAAGCTGGATTCCTTGTTAAGGCAGGTCTTTGATGTCAATGCTCTGGCAATGCATGCTGCGATCAGTGGGGCGTGGGTGGCAAGGGCCTGTCTCCGCTGGTCGCAGAGAGTGCCGGGCACTGGTGAGGCAGACGGGGTGAGGGAAACGGCCAGACTGGAGTCTGGCGCTGCTTATCTCGCCGATATCCATTATGATCTCATCAGGGCACTCTCCAAGAGCATGGCTTCCGCAGTGGCGGCGCGAAGATATCTCTGGCTCCGCAATTGGGCAGCGGATGCTTCTTCTAAGGCTAGGCTTAGTAAGTTGCCTTTCAGGGGGAAGCTGCTTTTTGGAGAGGACCTGGAAAAATTGGTGAAAGACCTGGGCAAGTCTAAAGGTGGTAGACTTCCGGAAGATCGGCAGAAGCCCGGTCGATCCGTTCCCCTGGCCAAGGGGCAGCAGAGGGACTTTCGTCGGTTGCGGGGGCCTAGGTTTGGTCAGGCGCAGAGAGGCCGTTTTCCCTTCCGAAGCCAAGGGTTTCATGGTTTCCGAGGGGCTTTGGGGCCTCTTCCTCCTCCTCCCTTCCGCGAAAGTCCCAATGAAGGTGCGCGGGCTCAGGGGTCGGTACCCGTAGGCAGGCGGCTGCAGGATTTCTTCGACGCCTGGGCCAAAATTACGTCCGATCAGTGGGTGTTGGAGGTCATTCGGGAAGGTTATGCCCTGGAGTTGCAACGCCCAGTGAGAGACCTGTTCGTGCGCTCTCCGTGCAAAGCACTTCTCAAGGCCGCCGCGGTCAAGGAGACAGTGGAGAAGCTCTTGGAGCTAAGAGCGGTGGTGAGAGTGCCCCCGCGCCAGTGCGGCTTGGGTCGATACTCCATTTATTTCGTGGTGCTGAAGGAGGAGGGGACGTTTCGTCCAATTCTCGATCTCAAGGGCGTCAATCAGTGCCTTCGAGTGTCTCGTTTTCGCATGGAGACTCTGCGGTCGGTCATTGTGGCGGTACGAAAAGGGGAGTGGCTGACATCCCTAGATCTGTAAGAGGCCTACCTCCATATTCCGATCAGGGAGGAGCATCAGAAGTATCTCAGGTTTGCGGTGCCCCTAGGGCACTTTCAGTTCCGGGCTTTACCTTTCGGTCTAGCTACGGCGCCGCGAACGTTCACGAAGGTCATGGTGGTAGTGGCGGCGGCGGCGTTGCGAAAGGAGGGGGTTCTGGTACACCCGTACTTGGACGATTGGTTAATACGGGCAAAGTCAGAATCCGAAAGCCAGGCGGCTACGCACAAGGTGGTGTCTTTCTTGCAGAGTCTCGGTTGGGTGGTCAACATGGCAAAGAGCAAGTTGACATCAACGCAGGAGCTGGAGTACTTGGGAGCTCTGTTCGATACGAGGAGCGGAAGAGTGTTCCTGCCTCAGCGCAGAGCGGTCGGGTTACGTCATCTAGTGCGGGCCTTTCTGCGCCAGCGAGCTCCCACGGCATGGCAGTACTTGCAGTTGCTCGGAACCATGGCGGCCACGCTGGAGTTGGTGTCGTGGGTGAGGGCTCACATGAGACCGCTACAGCGGGCTTTGCTTCGGCAGTGGTCTCACCAGGCGGACTCGCTTTCGAGGAGGCTGCCATGCTTGCCAGAGACAAAGCGAGCCCTGCAATGGTGGCTGGGCCCCGGCTGCCTAGATCTCGGGATGCCATTGGAGGATCCAGGGTGGTTGCCCTTGACAACGGATGCCAGCCTTTTCGGCTGGGGAGCTCATTTCCAGGGGCAGCTCGCTCAGGGTCAATGGACCGAGGAGGAGTGGTCTTGGTCGATTAATCGGCTGGAGTTGAGGGCAGTAAGATTGGCTCTCGCTCAGTTTCAGCCGCTTCTGCGGAGGACGGCAGTGCATGTGTTCTCCGACAATGCAACCGCAGTGGCTTACATCAAATCGGCAAGGCGGGACCAGCAGTGTTCCGCTGGAGGCAGAGGCCGAGCAATTATGCGAGTGGGCTGAGATTCATCTGCTGGCATTGTCAGCCGCGCACGTGGCAGGGGTGGACAATGTGCAGGCCGATTTCCTGAGTCGGGTGAAGGTAGACCCGGGAGAATGGGTTCTTCATCAGAACGTGTTCAACATGTTGGTACGCTGGTGGGGAGTGCCGGTGATGGATCTCATGGCCATGTTTCACTCGGCCAAAGCGAGTCGGTTTTTCAGCAGACGGCGGGAGCCGATGTCGGAGGGGCTGGATGCCCTCATCCAAGAGTGGCCGACGGAGGGCCTCCTGTACGTGTTTCCCCTGTGGGTGTTAATCGGTCGGGTGGTACAACGCATCGAGCAGCACAGGGGGTCCGTGGTTCTCGTAGCGCCAGATTGGCCTCGGAGGCCGTGGTATGCGGATCTTCAGCGCCTAGTGGTGGACGTCCCGTGGAAGTTGCCTTGTCGTCCAGATCTGCTGACCAAGGGTCCTCTATGCATGCCTCAGGTGGATCGGTTCTCGCTTACGGCTTGGCTCTTGAGAGTGCAAGGCTGTCGAGGAGAGGCTATTCGGCTTCGGTTATCTCCACTTTGTTGAAGGCGAGGAAGCGTTCTACCTCCCTGGCTTATGTCCGCGTTTGGCGGGTGTTTGAAGCTTGGTGTTTGGATAGGCAAAGCGAGGCTCTAAAGGCGTCTCTGCCGCAGGTGTTAGCTTTCCTGCAGGATGGGCTAGAGAAAGGTCTGGCGGCAGCCACCTTGCGGGTGCAGGTAGCGGCGTTGTCTTGTTACCGCGGTAAAATAGGGGGGCAGCAGATTGGCGGGCATCCGGATATTAAGACGCTTTCTGCGGGCGGTATCGCTGCTGAGGCCTGCGTGCAGGCCGGTCATGCCCAGTTGGCATCTCCCCTTGGTATTGCAGGTGTTGGAAAGGGAGCCGTTTGAGCCCTTGGCTAGGGCCTCCTTGAAGGACCTTACGCTTAAGGTAGGGTTTCTTGTCGCTATATGCTCGGTTCGCAGGATTTCGGAGTTGCAGACCTTGTCCTGTAGGAAGCCTTTTCTGTGTTTTTCGGACTCCAAGGTGGTGTTAAGACCGGTACCGTCCTTTTTACCCAAGGTGGTCTCGGCGTTCCATGTGAATCAGGTGATTTCCTTGCCGGTTTTTTCGGTCCGCCAGGGTGCTGCCCAGGCGGAGAGATTGCATTTGCTGGATGTTCGTCGGGCTTTGAAGAAGTATCTCCGTCGGACAGAGAGTTTTCGCAAGTCCGATCGGCTTTTTGTCCTGTTCGGGGGTCCTCGGAAAGGGGAGGCGGCGTCAAAAGCCTCCATTGCTAGGTGGATTAAGGAGGCCATAGCGTCCGCGTTATCTCAACGGTAAAGCGATTCCGGAGGGGCTGAGAGCTCATTCCACCAGGGCTCAGGCGGTCTCTTGGGCAGAATTTCAGTATGTCCCTGCATTGGACATCTGTAAGGCCGCCACCTGGTCTTCATTGAACTCTTTTGTCCGGCATTATCGTCTGGATGTTCAAGCGCGGAGCGATGCCTGTGTTGGTTCAGCGGTTCTTCAGGTTGCGGTCTCTGATCCCTCCCGCTGAATTGCTGTACTGCTCTGGTACATACTCTATTGTTCGGGACTAGACTGGAGGGACGTTAAGGAAGGGTAAATTAGACTTACCTGCTAATTGTTGTTCCTTAAGGAACTCCAGTCTAGTCCCGTATCCCACCCTGGTCGCCTGCTTGTCTTTCAGGACCTGAAGAAAATGGATTGCGCTGATGACAGGTAGGGTGACAGGGGATAGCTTCTGGGGTACCTTCTCTCGTTCATCTGTTGTATCTGCAAAGCTTGAGAAGATGCCTTAGTGCCGGCGTTTAGGGACCCGATCCTGCCGGGGAGGGGGGGGGGGCGATAGGGGTTCCCTTCGGGTAATTGCGGGTTAGTGTGTACAGTTTAGGTTCAGTTTTTGGTGCATACTTAATGCTTACTTGTTGCTCCGGTGAGTCTGCTTTGTCAATAGGTTACTGGTCAGAAGAGGCGGATCCGGGCAAGTTATACTGGTGACATCAGAAAAGTTATGAAGTTTCTCAGTCTCCAAGCTGCTGTGAGAGGTCGACAACTCTATTGTTCGGGACTAGACTGGAGTTCCTTAAGGAACAACAATTAGTAGGTAAGTCTAATTTACCCTTATGCTTTGAGGCACTCCTTATGGCCTTGGATAAGTCGCTTTATCCTCTACTAACTCAGAAGAAAATGTCTGACAATCTATTTCCGGTCATACCTTGCCAAGAAAACCTGGGAGCTGCTGGCTTGCCAGGAGTCAGCATTGGACATTGAAGGCACTTTTAAAAAAATCCTTTGACAGGGAGAAAGTTTAAAAACATTAGTGGGAAGGAGAATAAGGAAACTTGGGTTATTGTGAATAAAGGCTTTCAGGTAGAATATTCTTAGCCATAAATCCCCAGAATGGCATTTTCATTTAGCCAGTTCCCATACACTTTCAACAATAGTCTACTACATGGAATCCCTCAGCCCTGACTGCTCTAAAAGGCCAGCCTAAATCTAGCCAGATCATGTGTGCAGCTACATCAAAGCCGATCTTAAGCTACATATTCAATTATATTGCCACATGCAGCAGGTTTTTTGAAATTTGCTTTCAACTGTACTTTAGAGCTAAAATATTACAGTGCTGGATCATATTTTTTGCACAGTAGCTATCTAGACCCACTATAACTTTAGCAGGATTTGTTTCAGGACTCATCTCACATTTAACAGAGCTTTAGGTGCATTTCACAAAAAGAAAGATAATCTGTTGTTAGCTAGGGCTAGATGAGACAACCTCATGCGTTTAACTTGTGTTTCCTTTTCAGCCCTCTAATCCAGTCCCAGAACATGAGAGTTGTGTATCTCTTCCAGCAGCTATAGAGACTGACACACATCATCGCTTTGACGAGACTGTTATAAATAGGCAAGGACCGCCTCTCCCCGCCAGTTTTCAGTCTCCATAGCAGCTGGAGAAGGTGCTGAGCCTATGGGGGGGAGC
This sequence comes from Ichthyophis bannanicus, assembly GCA_033557465.1. NCBI lineage: Eukaryota > Metazoa > Chordata > Amphibia > Gymnophiona > Ichthyophiidae > Ichthyophis > Ichthyophis bannanicus. The sequence continues at coordinate 381,125,033 of CM066039.1, forward strand.
TCAGACTAGTGGCAAATAAGCAGATTGGCTGATTCAGTCAGAAGAGGAGAGCGAAAAAGCCACATCCCGGGTAGTACAGATGTTGCAAAGCCTGGGATTGGTGGTCAATTTCTCCAAGAGCAAGCTGGTCCCATCCCAATCACTGGAATATCTGGGGGCGCAGCACAGGGGAAGGTTTTTCTTCCAGTTGCACGCTTGCAGGGTCTGAGGGAGCTGGTGAGGAGGTTTCTGTCGCAGCAGGCTCCCACAGCCTGGCACTATCTACAATTGCTCGGAACAATGGCAGCCACAATAGAGGTGGTGCTGTGGGCCAGGGCTCACATGAGACCGCTGCAAAGGGCTCTGTTGAGGTATTGGTCACATCAGTCAGATGCACTGTCTCAGTGGTTGGTCTGTCCGCGGGAGGTGCGACAGGCGCTTCTCTGGTGGTCCCGGCGAGAGAACTTGGAGAAAGGGAGGCCCCTGATGACGGACACCAGTCTCACAGGCTGGGGTACACATTTCGAGGGAAGGTTTGCGCAGGGGCAGTGGTCGGTATTGGAGGAGGAGTGGTCGATCAACCGGCTGGAGATGAGGGCAGTGTGGCCTTGTTAGAGTTCCAGTCGTGCCTGGGTCGATCAGCGGTTCGAGTTCTCTCCGACAATGCGACCACGGTAGCCTACATCAATCAGCAAGGCGGCACAGGGAGTGCAGTACTGGAGGCCGAAGCGGGCCAGTTGTTGATCTGGGCCGAGCTGAATCTGGGGGCCATCTCAGCACAGCATGTGGCAGGAGTGGACAATGTAGAGGCAGACTACTTGAGTCATCGCAAGGTGGATCCAGGCGAATGGGCGCTTCACCCAGATGTCTTTGCACTAATAGTGGTACGCTGGGGAACGCCGATTATGGATCCGATGGCGACCTTCGAGTCAGCAAAAGCGGCTCAGTTTTACAGCAGACGGCAAGAAAGAATGTCAGAGGGGCTCAACGCACTGATGCAAGAGTGGCCTGCCGAGGGGCTCATCTACATTTTTCCGCCATGGGTGCTCATCGGACAGGTGGTGCAGCGCATGGAGAGGCACCAGGGTCTCGTGATTCTGGTGGCGCCGGACTGGCCAAGAAGGCCGTGGTACGCAGATCTGGTTCGTCTACTGGTAGACAGTCCTTGGCGGCTCCCGTTGCGGGAGGATCTGTTGCTTCAGGGGCTGCTGCGCATGCCACAGGTGGATCAATTCTCGCTTACGGCTTGGCTCTTGAAAGGGCGAGGATGAAAACCAAAGGATATTCGGCAGCAGTCATTGCTACTTTGCTGAAGGCAAGGCGCACTTCTAACTCCTTAGCTTATGTGCAGGTCTGGCGTATTTTCGAGGCCTGGTGTGCGGACAGAGGGATTCGACCCTCAGCGGCGTCTATTTTGCAGATTCTTTCATTTTTGCAGGATGGTTTTGAGAAAGGGCTGGCGGCCAGTTCTTTGCGGGTGCAGTTTGCAGCGATCTTGTGCTACCGAGGCAAGGTTCGGGGAGAGGTCTTGGGGCGCACGCGGATGTGAAGAGGTTTTTACGGGCAGTGTTGCTCCTAAGGCCTCCTCGTCGGTGCTCGGTTCCTCCATGGGACCTGAATCTGGTATTGGAAGGGTTGGTCAAAGCTCCTTTTGAGCCGTTAGGTAAGGCATCCCTGAAGGATTTGACGTTAAAGACGATTTTGCTGGTGGAAATCTGTTCAGCTCGCAGGATTTCAAAATTGCAAGCATTGTCCTGCAGGGAACCGTTCCTGACGTTTTCGGACCAGAAGGTGGTGCTGAGGACAGTTCCCGTGTTCTTACCCAAGGTGGTTTCGGCCTTTCACCTCAACCAGACGGTTTCGTTACCAGTGTTCTCTGGAGAAGAGAAGGGGTCATTGAGAGGTAGATTACGTTTGATGGATGTTCGTCGGGCTCTGAAGTGGTACCTCCACAGTTCTGCGGCCTTCCGTAAGTCAGACCTTTTATTTGTGTTGTTCGGTGGTCCACAGAAAGGGGAGGCTGCAAGTGAAGCGTTCATTTCCAGATGGTTGAAGGATGTGATTGCGGCGGCATATATTTAAAGGGTAAGCTGGTTCTGGAGGGTCTCAGGGCTCATTTGACTAGAGCGCAGGCGGCTTCCTGGGCTGAGGTTAGCTGGGTGCCGGCTGTGGAGATTTGTAAAGCAGCGACATGGTCGTCCTTGAATTCGTTTGTTAAGCATTATAGGCTGGATGTGCAAGCAGCGACTGATGTGTGTTTTGGGTCAGCAGTGCTTCAGGCTGCTCTTGCTGGGCCCTCCCATACTCTGTTACATCCTCTCATGTTCCGAGACTGGACTAGAGGGCCGAAAAGGAAGGTTAAATTAGACTTACCTGCTAATTGTTGTTCCTTGAGGAACTCTAGTCCAGTCCCGGATCCCACCTGGGCTGTTGGTCCAGGTTCGAGTCAGCCTGAAGTCCTTGCAGAGCACGGGGTATATGTGAAGGAGTTTCAGGTTTATGGGGGAGGGGGGGCGTCTCTCTCTCTAAGGCTTCTATTCTCGAGCAGAGAAAGGGCAACTTGCCTAAGCAGTAATTAGTTTCTGTCTCATAGTGGTTAGGATGTTGAAGTTTTTAGTTATGTTTTGAAAAGAAGAGAAAAGAATGTAAGGACTAACTACTTATTTGTTGCTCGGCTGAGTCTGCTTTGTTAATAGGTACTGGCAGGGAGAGGCGGTCCTTGCCTAGTTATACCAGTCTCGTCAAAGCGATGATGTGTTTCAGTCTCCATAGCTGCTGGAAGAGATACACAACTCTCATGTTCCGGGACTGGACTAGAGTTCCTCAAGGAACAACAATTAGCAGGTAAGTCTAATTTAACCATACATAGCCCCACACAATGCAGGAGGTGCAGGTGGGAATCCCTTATCCACCACGTGAAGAGAAAGCCGAGGCAACAAAAAGTGGAGCTGCATTTAGTCAGGCGCCTAGGCATCATCTAAAGAGGAGTTGGTGCATAAATAGAGAAAATTAAGTAGGGGGGGAATAAGTCTGTAATGTCCCCTCTGCACACTCAGATGCTGCCTCACCCAAAATGTTCTCACCGCCTCCATCACCTACACAAAGAGGGTACAAAAGCAATAATATATAGAGTATACATTTTGCATTCCTTTTCATCTCTCCGGGCCAGTCCAGGAACAGTAGGGTAGTCAACCTCCTTCAGCAGCTGAGGACTGAAATCTTCAAAGACTTGTTGACAGCCTACCTAGCTCCCCCTGGTGGCAGATAGCCAGTCTTTCAGTCCTCATCAGCTGGAAGGACGTGTTGCTGACAGGCTCCAAGAAAAGGAAAAGGAATTCAAATAGCAGGAGGTTCCCCTAACTGACCCTAGCAGGGTTAGACTTAGGAGAGCTGCTGTAATTAAAGTTACTTGTTAAAAAAAAAAGGACAGTGGTCAGCTGCCAGGTCATTCAGCAGCAGAGGCAGAGCCTGCCTTAGGGACCAGAGCCATCAAGGAGTACAGAAGTAGGAACTGGGAGCCCCAGAGTCCAGCCCTGTGCCTCCAGAGACCCCACTTACTCTCCTGCTAGCAGCAGTGTCTGAGAGATCGGGGGAAGAGAAAAAGCTGTGCAGATGCATTTAAATTTCTAGCATTACGTTTTTGTGTGGTGAGCCGTGACCGTCGGGAAGCCGGGAGGGGAGCAGTGCTGAGACTGGGCAATGCTGCCAGGCTCGGCGGTGTGTGCGCAGTGCGGGAGCCACCGCAGTTTGTCCGATCCAGGTCTTTGTAGGTTCTGTGTGCAACGGGGCAGCACGTTGGAGTGCTCATTTGGTGGCGAAATGGAGGAGAGATCAGCAGCACAGGATTCTTCAGGGAAACTTCAGGCCATGGCAGAAAAAGCAGGAACGGCCACCATTTTGGAGGGCACAGTCATCTCCCACGCTTCAGCAGAAAACACTGAAAAAGAAGGCAAAAGCTAGAAAGTTGGCCCTAGCAGTAGTTGTGGACCCCACACCAGTTTTGGAGGTTCCAGGTAGTTTTCAATCAGTGTTCTCTCCAGATTTTATTCTTTCCCTCCATAAGGCATACTGTTTAAAGCTGGAGCAGGGGCAGAACAAGGATACTTCCCCTAACCTGGCTGTTTTGCCTCAGATGGATGGCTCGGCAGGAGACCCAGGAGAAGGGTCTTCAAAAGGTGGCTTGACAACTATGGCAGCGGCCGAGGGTCTCAGGCAACAGAGCCTTGACTCTCAGGGGCTGGAAGAGGGAGAAATCCCTTCAGAGTCTGGTATGGATCAGTGGCCAGGAGAGCTAGAAGAAGGTGAGCTAGGGGCAGGAAAGGATCCAAATATTTTCAGTGTTTCGTAAGGAAGAACTAGGAGCTCTGATTACCCATTCTCTATCGGCTCTAAATATTTCTTTGCCAGCAGTACAAGCGGAGCCCTTGGAGGACCCTCTGCTACAAGGTTTTAGAGCAGAACAGAAGTGTTTTCCGGTCCACAGAGTGATTAAACAGATGGTTGAGTTGGAATGGGAATGTCCAGAGGCCTCCTTGAGGGGCAGGCAGGCCTTAGGCTGCCTGCATCTGGTTCCTCAGAAAGAAAGAGAATTGCTGCATATGCCGAAAGTGGATGCGTTAGTATCAGCAGTGACAAAGAAAACTACTATCCCAGTAGAGGGCGGAGCAGCCCTTAAGGATCTGCAGGATAGAAAGCTGGAGTCGATATTCAAACAAGCTTTTGACACAAGTGCACTAACATAGCAAGCTTCCATCGGTGGAGCGTATGTTTCCAGAGCTTTGATTAGGTGGCTTCAGGCTGAGTCTTCTTCAGAGACGAAGGGGGCTGGGGCTCCGGCTCAGGAAGGAGCAAAATTAGAGTCGGCATATCTCAAAGACACCTTCTATGATTTGGTAATGATCTCAGCTAAATCTATGGCATCGGTGGTAGCCGCTCAGAGATTCCTCTGGCTGAGGAATTGGGCGGCGGACACATCTAAGGCACGCCTTAGTAAGCTCCCTTATAAGGGCAAGCTACTCTTTGGGGAAGCTTTGGAAAAGATTGTGAAGGATTTGGGAGACTCCAAAGGTGGGCGCCTACCAGAGGACTATCTGAAGGGTCCAAAACCTGGATCTTCACAGAGGGGTCACGGCAGAGAATTTCAAAGATTCAGGTGGACTCGGTTTGCTCCTTATCAGAGAGGTCTGTTTGTAGCCAGAAGACAGTCCTTTCAGAGCGCTCGGGGCTTCGGAAGGGGGTATGGCGGTCCCCAGCCGAGCTCCTCTAAGAAACCACAATGAAAGGAGGGAGGTCCAGACGGAGATTCCAATAGGAGATCGGTTGCAGCGTTTCCACTCCGTCTGGACCACGATGACTACAGACCGCTGGGTAGTGGAGATCATTCACAAAGGTTATGCTTTGGAGTTCGAGCAGCCACTAACGGGAGCATTCGTGGTGTCTCTGTGCGGTTCCCCAGCAAAAGCAAAGGCGGTGAATGACACACTTCAACGGTTGCTGCATCTTCAAGCGGTCGTTCCGGTGCCTCCAGACCAGTACGGCTTAGGTCGATACTCGATTTATTTTGTGGTTCCCCAAAAAAGAGAGATCTTTTCGGCCAATTCTCAATCTCAAACATGGGAACCGCTGTTTGAGGGTGCCACATTTTCAGATGGAGACTCTGCAGTCCGTGATCCGGTCCGTAAGGCCGGGCATGGTTCTTTCGTCTATAGATTTAACAGAAGCATATTTACACATACCCATCAGACCAGAGCATCAAAGGTTCTTGCGCTTTGCAGTACCCATGGGGCGTTTTCAGTTCCGGGCATTGCCATTTGGACTGGCTACGATGCCAAGCATGTTCACGAAAGTGGTGGTGGCGGCAGCATTGCAAAAGGAGGGTATTCTGTTACATCCCTATCTGGAAAATTGGCTGATTCGAGCTCGGTCGGTACCAGAGTTGATGGATGCAACCACAAGGGTGGTAGAATTTCTGGAAAGCCTAGGTTGGGTGGTCAACTGGACCAAGAGTCACTTGACGCCAGTGCAGAGCCTAGTATATTTAGGGGCCTTGTTCGACACGAGAGTCGGGACGGTATTTCTCCCGGAAGACAGAGTACAAAAGATGTTACGACAGGTGTCAGCATTTTTGCGCATCAAGGCCCCAAGAGTGTGGAGATACTTGCAGCTCCTAGGCTCCATGGCAGCAGCCTTGGACTTGGTGCTGTGGGCCAGGGCGCATATGCGACCTCTCCAAAGATCGTTGCTGTCTCGTTGGTCTCCGCAGGAGCATTCGCTGAGTCAACGGTTGGTTTGTCCTTCAAGGGTCCGTGAAAGTCTTCAGTGGTGGCTAAATCCCACACATCTTCGGGTAGGAGTACCGCTGGAGATGCCGGATTGGGTGTCGGTCACCACAGATGCCAGTCTCTCCGGTTGGGGAGCGCATTGTATGGCCCAAGTAGCTCAGGGCTGATGGTCAGTAGACATGACCAACTGCTCCATCAATCGGCTGGAAATGAGAGCAGTACGGCTGGCGTTCCAGGAATTCAAAACTCTTCTGAAGGGAAGAGTGGTGTGAATTTTCTCCGACAATGTGGTAATGGTGTCCTATATCAATCGGCAAGGAGGCACCGGCAGTGTGGTCTTGTTAGAGGAGAGTCAAGAATTGTTGCAGTGGGCAGAGGGGCACCTGTTAGCCCTATCAGCGACTCATGTAGCAGGAAAGGACAACGTGCAGGCCGATTTTCTCAGCCACCATGTATTGGATCCAGGCGAATGGGAGCTGAACGACACAGTCTTTCATGACATTACGAGGTGTTGGGGTCAGCCAGTTACGGATCTGATGGCCATGTTCAGCAATGCCAAGACATCGCAGTTTTTCAGCAGGTGCAGGGAACGCATGTCTGAGGGCCTCGCTGGGTCAGTTCAGCCTTGGCCATCGGTAGAGCTTCTTTATGTGTTTCCTCCGTGGCCAATGATCAGTCAAGTCATTTGCAAAATAGGTCACCAAGGGAAGGTGATTCTCATTGCACCGGACTGGCCGAGAAAAGCGTGGTATGTGGATCTCGTGCGGCTGCTGGTCGACCATCCTTGGAGACTTCCAAGTTAGGTCAACCTGTTGTACCAGGGGCCAATTCTCATGCCGCAGGTGGATTGCTTCTTGCTTACGGCTTGGCTCTTGAAAGGGAACACTTAAGGCATAGAGGCTATTCCGCAGCGGTAGTTAATACCATGTTGCAGGCAAAAAGGACTACGTCACTGGCTTATATCCGTATTTGGCACATTTTTGAAGGTTGGTTTGAGAGGCGCAGAGTTCAGCCCGGGACGGCAACAGTGTCGGACGTTTTGTCATTCCTACAAGGCAGGCTGGATAAAGGTCTAGCGTTCAGCACTCTAAAGGTGCACTTGGCAGCTCTATCTTGTTATCAGGGCAAGGTACAGGGCAATATTTTGTCTCTACATCCGGATGTTCTGAGATTTCTCCAAGCGGTCAAGAACATGAGGCCGCCAGTGAGGCAGATAGTGCCACCTTGTGATTTAAATTTGGTCCTGCAGGCAATGACACGGGCTCCTTTTGAGCCCAGGAAGGCGGTGGTGTTGAGGGAGCTCTCTTGGAAGAGCACCTTTTTAGTAGCATTGTGCTGGACTAGAAGAATTTCGGATCTACAAGCGCTTTCCTGTAGGGAACCATACATTCAGTTTTCAGAAGAGAAAGTGGTGTTGCACCCGGTTCCCTCGTTTCTACCGAAGGTAGTATGTGTAAATCAACCAATTTCACTGCCTACCTTTTCGGTCTGGGGAGGCAGATGGTAGTGACAGTTCGCTTCACAGATTGGATCTCGGTAGAGTCCTCCACAGATACCTCAGAAAGACAAAGTCCTTTAGGAAGTCTGATAGGTTGTTTGTCCTATTTGGAGGAGCACGGAAAGGGGAAGCAGCTTCCAAGGCCTCCATTGTGCACTGGGTGAAGCAGGCAATAGCAGCATCGTATCAGGCGAGCGGGAAGGTACCACCGGAAGGGCTGAGAGCTCATTCAACCCGGGGGCAGACGACGTCCTGGGCCGAGAGGGCTTTGATTCCGCCAGTGAATATTTGTCGGGCGGCAACTTGGTCATCTTTGCATACGTTTGCGAAACATTATCGCTTGGATGTTCAGGCAGCGGGAGACACAAAAGTCGGAGCTTCTGTCATTCTGGCAGGGCTACTAGGACCCTCCCGAGAGTAGGTGCTGCTTTGGTACTACCCTACTGTTCCTGGACTTGCCTGGAGAGATGAAAAGGAAGAAGAAATTAGACCTTACCTGCTAATTGTCTTTCCTTGAGTACTCTCCGAGCCAGTCCAGGACCCACCCAGGACATAGCAATTTGCTAAGCGGAATCAGTAACTTCGTTATTTAATGCACATGAGAGCTCGTCAGGTGAGAGCCGTAAGAGGTACTGTTTATGGTATGAGTAGGTAGATTTGACCTCGAAGGGGTTCGGGCTCTTCCGGAGTGGAACTGGCTAGGGGGCTCCTTTTAAGGTACCCAGCGGGAGGAGCAGTAACCTCGATTCGGGGTCAAAAGAAAAAAGGTCATACAGAGAGTAGCAGTGGAGTTAGTGGTTGTTGGTTTAGTTGAGGGTTAAATGATAGTTTCGTTACGTTGCAGTTTATATAGAGAGTGTGTAGTAGTTATGATGCTGCTTAGACATTGGTAGACTGGCTATCTGCCACCAGGGGGAGCTAGGTAGGCTGTCAGCAAGTCTTTGAAGATTTCAGTCCTCAGCTGCTGAAGGAGGTTGACTACCCTACTGTTCCTGGACTGGCCTGGAGAGTACTCAAGGAAAGACAATTAGCAGTTAAGGTCTAATTTCTTCTTATGAGGTACACATACTTGTATTCCATATTATTGTCTTTGAACGTTTGTTTGTTGACTGCATGGTTAGCTTATGACCCTGCTGCAGGCAATGTGTACCAAAACTGCATCAACTTTTATTCAGACCTGACTCTGCTATCACCATTGCTCTCTGGATTCCTCATTTCCCTACTGTGACTTTTGTGCTTTTGGTGAAGATATCTTTCTGGTGGCTGTTCTTCATTGATGCAGTTTTGCCAGACCAAACAAAACGCAGTCTTATGTTTCTTTTCCACCAGGCTGTTTCCTGCTCCACTCCAACACTGCATGCTGCAGTCTCCAAGGCCATGCTTCATAAGTGAATCATTCCAATTTTAAAAAATATCCATTTAAGCTATCTATCTTATTAGTGCAAAGTGAAATTAGGCTTTAACTGCTAATTGGCGTTTCTTGGGTGATTCCAGTCCCACACCTCGGGATAGTCAACCTCATCCAGCAGCTTGGAGACTGAGCATGTCATCCTTTTGATGCTAGCATGGTTATGCAGCTGGCACCACCTACCAGCCCCAGTAACCTACTGACAAAGCAGACTCACAGGAGCAACAAATAAGTAGTCAAACTTGACAACAAACCTTATCCAACCTTGGGCCCCCTTCTACTTCCAGAAGGGACCCCCCCAGAATGAGGAGGCTTGTGGATTTCAGCACCCACTAAGAAGCAGGCCAACAAAAAACAAGCATACAGCCCTCTGACAATGTCAGAGCAGCAGGCCAAAATGGCAGACAGTCCTCCTGCTACAACCGAGCCAGTTCTAACACCCACACTGCACTCTACTAACTCCCCCAAGCACCCAAAACAACGGCCACATTCTTCAGGCCCAGGCTTTATTTCTTAAACTATGCTTATAAACTGCTGATCTACGAGTCTAAGCGGTTTACAGATAACTTGGCCAAGTGGGCTTACATGGAACACAGATAATCTAATGTGGTACACAGAAGAAGTTTATATGTAATAGTGATAACTTAGTAGAAACTGCAAACTATATAACATGGAACAGTGGCTCAAAAGGCTCCTTTGTCAATGCTGCCAACACCAAATTGAGAGACAGTAGCAGAGGACATAGGTGCTTTACCACCTTCAGGAACCGTACCACATCCAGATGTGTTCCTAAAGGTGCCCCCTAGATCCTGCCCCTATAACATGCAATGATTGCTATCTGCACCTTCAAGGAACTAAAGGCCAAGCTCTTCTCAAAGCCTGCTTGCAGAAAAGCCAACAGGGCTGGTACTGAAGCCACAAGTGGCCTACAGCGCCTCTCTTCACACCAGGCTCCAAAGATGCACCATATCTGGATATAAGTCAGCAATGTCATCATGAGCAGTCTGGAATATCCTCACCTCTTCAGCTAGCCCTTTCAAGAGCCATGCTGTATGAAAGAATCAATCCACATGCAGCACTCACACCAGCCCCTGGCTCAAGAGGTCCAACTAGGCCAGCAGCCACCAAGGCCAGTCCGCATGTAGTCTCACTAGGTTGGCATGCCATGGGAGTGCCTCAACCAGTCCAGGACGATGTGAATGACTATTCCCCGGTGAGCCTCACTCCGCTGCATGACACGGCCTATGAGCAGCCATGGGGGTAACACACACAGGATGCCGTCTATGAGCCACCTTTACACCAGAGTATCCATGCCCTCTGACATTCTCTTTCCACCAGCTGAGAAAGTGGCTCGCTTTGGCTGTTGAAAACATTGCCATTAGGTTCATGACCGGTGTGCCCCATCTTCTTGTCAGCTGCCTAAAGACCTGACAGCGTCCATTCCCCAGGGTCCACCCGCAGCCAGCTGAGGTAATCCACCATTACATTGTCCGTGCCCGTCGCTGCTGACAGTGCCTGAAAACACTCCTCTGCCCATGTTATGAGCTTCACCTCTCCTTCCACACTCATGCTGCCCATGCCGCCTTGACAACTGATGTAAGCCACCGTGGTAGCATTGTCCGAGAAGACCCGAACAGCCTTCCCCTGTACCCAAGGTCAAAATTTCTGTAGCGCCAGGAGGACGGCTCTCATTTCAAGCCTGTTTATGGACCACCCGATTAACTGCAGGGCGATCTGTCCCTTGCAGTGGGCTCCCCAGCCTGAAAGACTGGCATCTGTCATCAGCAGAATACAACATGGTGCTTCAAGCGACATCCCCACCGCCAAGTTCTCAGGGCAGAGCCACCATCTGAATGCTTTCCTGGTCTTCATCAGACAGGGCAATCACTGTGCTAAGGGATATCTCTGGTGCAACCACCCGTGTAGCAGCACCCGCTGCAAAGGCCGCATGTGTACTCGCACCCATGGCACAAGCTCGAGCATTGCAGCCATGGTTCCCAGCAGCTACAGATAATGCCACGCCATCGAAACAGTCATCTGCAGGAACTGACGCAGTAGTTGTCAAAGCCCCCCCCCCCCCCACTCATTGCTCTGGCAGAAACACCTTGCCAATGCAGGTGTCAAAATGAGCTCCTGGGATGGCATCAAACAACTCCTGGGCCCGTTGATCACCCATCTGGGACTCTGCAGGAAATCCACCACCCTTGTAGTTGCCTGTTCGCTTTCCTTTCTTGACTTTGCCCGAATGAACCAGTCATTGAGGTAAGGGTGCATGAGGATCCCTTCCTAGCCGAGCACCGCCACCATCACTTTGGTGAAGGTACATGGAGCCATTGCCAGGCTGAAGGGCAATACTTAAAACTGAAAATGCCCTGTGGGCAATGTGAAGCAGAGTAGTTGCTGATGATGTCGCAGGATAAGAATGTGTAAATACAGCTCTGTGAGATCAAGGGATGTCAAGAACTCTCCTGATCTCAGTCACTATGGGGCACTCAAAGACACCGGTTTATGCACTTGTGGTTGAGAATTAACTTAATAAAAATCCAAATAAAAGAACTCAAAATAAATCAAATTAAATCTGCCAGCCAACTAGCTCACTAACAATTCCTGCTGTCCCTTCAGTGAGTCCAGCCTCTCTGGATCACCCCTCTAGCTGCTTGGAAACTGAGCTTATTAGGCAGCTGGCACCACCTACCAGCCCCAAGTACTCTGATGTCATCAAAAGGACTACATGCTCAGTCTCCAAGGTGCTGGGAGGAGGTTGACTAAATGCCGTGACACATAAGTGAGATTTTTTTAATGCCCCACTTTGCTCTAGGTCTCCATCCTCAGATGTGATTCTTGCACATCTCCAAATATTGGGTAGCGGCAAGAAGCACTGCCTACCTCTGTTACTCTTGGCAAAAGATGATAGTTTTGCTACCACACTATGTGATGTTTTATTCTATAGCCATCAGCATTCTCCTGCCACGTTAGGCCAGCTGTAATAAACCTTTACAATATAGATACCTGATGTTGAAGCTTTGGTGGGAGTGGCTGACTTGGATTTACTGGCAGTTACAGAAACATGGTTCACAGAAAACCATGACTGGGATGTAACTATAACAGGCTATACTTTATTCAGAAAGGATAGGGCAGAAAGTAGGGGAGGAGGAGTGGCACTATATGTAAAAAATAATATTAAAGCTTTGGAATTACAGGGCTTACAAGGGAGAGAGAAGGCATTGTGGGTTAAACTAGAAAGAGGGAAAGAGAAATCTATTTGCATTGGCGTAATATACAGACCTCCCTCACAAGAGGAAGAGCTGGACAGAGTTAATTTAAGACATACACAGCATTGCTAGGAATGGAGAAGTGCTACTGATAAGCGATTTCAATATGCCAGATGTTGATTAGCACATTCCTGCTGTAGTATCATCTAGAAGTAAGGAGATCCTGGGTTCTCTACAGGGAAAACTAGTCAGGCAATTGGTAACAGACCCCACATGTAAAAGGGCCATACTGGACTTGGTGCTTACCAATGGTGAAAGTGTTTCTGATGTTATAGTGGGAGATCATTTTGCATTCAGCAATCACCAGATCGTGTGGTTCAGTATTAGGACTAGGGCTGTTAGAATCCATTCAAAAGTGAGGGTCTTAGACTTTAGGAAAACTAACTTTGCCAAGATGGGCCAATACCTCAGGGAGTCGTTAGCAGGATGGGAACAACTGGGAGATGTAGAAAAACAGTGGGCAAAACTGAAAGGGGATATTTTAAAGGCAACCAACCTTTTTGTTAAAATGGTAAATAAAGGTAAAAGGAAAAGGAGACCGCTGTGGCTTTTGAAAGAAGTAGCTGAAAAAGTGAAGAAAAAGAGGGAGGCCTTCATGAAATACAAGAGATCAGAGAGAGAGGAAGACAGGCATCAATATTTGGAAAAACCTGGAGAAGCTAGCAGAGTCAGGAAAGCAAAGCTTCAAGAGGAAGAGGAAATAGCCAATGAAATAAAATGGGGGGATAAGACATTTTTCAGATAGGTTAGTGAGACGAGGAAGGTCAAAAGTGGTATTATCAGACTCAAGGGTGAAGGGGAAGAATATGTAGAAGCTGATGAGGATAAAGTGGAATTGTTTAACAAATATTTCTGTTCTGTGTTCACAGATGAAGAACCAGGAGCAGGACCTCAGGAAACACCCAGAAACAGGAACAGAAGCGAGGGGCATCTTGAACAATTTTCAGAAGACTGTTTGTGAGAAACTAGCTAAACTTAAAATAGACAAAGCGATGGGGACCGGATGGGATACACCCTAGAATACTGAGGGAACTTAGGGACGTTCTAGCAGCTCCACTGACTGACCTTTTCAATGCCTCATTAGAGTCGGGAGTGGTGCCAAAGGACTGGAGAGAGGCTCATGTGGTGCCTTTACACAAAAGCAGAAGTAAGGACATGGCTGAAAACTACAGGCCGGTTAGTTTAACTTCGGTGGTGAGTAAATTATTGGAAACGCTGCTAAAAGAGAAGATAGTAAGGTTTCTGGAGTCCAGCGGATTACAGGATCCGAGGCAGCATGGATTCACCAGAGGCAGGTCTTGTCAGACAAATCTGATTGATTTTCTTTGACTGGGTGACCAGGGAGTTGGACCAAGGGAGAGCCCTAGCTGTGGTGTATTCAGATTTCAGTAAAGCCTTTGACACCGTTCCTCACAGGGAACTTATAAACAAACTGAGCACCCTAGGGATGGACGCTAAAGTTACCGATTGGGTTAGAAATTGGTTGAGTGGGAGGTGACAAAAAGTACAGGTAAATGGAGCTCACTCTGAGAAGGAAGTTACCAGTGGCGTGCCCCAGGGATCTGTCCTTGGTCCGATTCTTTTCAACATCTTTGTTAGTGATATAACAGAAGGGCTGTTGGGTAAGGTTTGCCTCTTTGCGGATGATACCAAAATCTGCAATAGATTAGACACCCAGGAAGGTGTAGATAACATGAAGAGGGATCTAGCTAAGCTTGAAGAATGGTCTAGAATTTGGCAGCTGGGATTTAATGTTAAAAAATGCAAAGGTCATGCATTTGGGCTGCAGCAATCCAAGAGAGCAATACAGTATAGGGGGTGAAGTGCTTTTGTTCACTAAAGAAGAGCAGGACCTAGGCATGGTTGTATCTGATGATCTTAAAGTAGCTAAACAGGTAGAAAAGGCGACAGCAAAAGCTAGAAGGATGCTTGGGTGCATATGGAGAGGAATGGCTACCAGAAAAAAGGAGGTGATAGTGCCTCTGTATAAATCTTTTGTGCAACCTCAATTGGAGTATTGTGTGCATTTCTGGAGACCGCACCTTCAAAAGGATATAAACGGGATGGAGTCGGTAGAGGGTGGCTACTAAAATGGTTAGTGGTCTTCATTATAAAGCATATGAGGACAGACTTAAGGATCTTAATATGTACACCTTAGAGGAAAGGCGGGATAGAGGTGATATGATTGAGACATTTACATACCTCCGTGGCATAAATGCACATGGGGAGAGCCTCCTTCGATTGAAAGCAAGCTCTGCTACAAGAGAGATGGGATGAGGGTGAAAGAGGATAGATGCAGGAGTAATATGCGGAAATATTTCTTTATGGAAAGAGTGATGGATCCATGGAATAGTCTCCCAGTGGAAGTGGTAGAGATGAGGACAGTATCTGAATTCAAAAAGCATGGGACAAACACTAAAGATCTCTAAAGGAAAAAAAGGGGACTGTTGTAGTTGTTATGGAAGGACAGACTAGATAGGCCATGTGGTCTTTTTCTGTCATTATTTTGATATGTTTCTAATGTTGTGCCTGGTGTACACAAAAGGAACTCTGTGCTTTCCTATATCTAAGGCTGATTAAACATTTCTGTACCCACACCACAGCTCAGTAGCAGACTTAAACAAGGTCATGTATCTAATAGCCCATTTGCACTTACTTCTCAGAGTAGAGTATATAGAAGACGAGACTCTGCCAAATGAAATAGTTGAGGGATATGGGTCATGCATCCACAATATGGAAAGAGTAAGTGGTGGGGGAATTTTGGAGGCAAGGGGAATAGTTGAAAGACATTTGAAACCCTCAGCATGTGTGTCAGACTGTAACTCCCTCCCATCAAGCAATGTACTCTTAGGTGAAGAGGCCCAACAGCAGCATATAAGTAGTGCATGGAATAAATAGAATGACAATAAATGGACACTTCCTTATCGTCTCTCCGGGCCCGTCCAGGAACAAGTGGGTGGTCAACCTTCTCCAGCAACTGAGGACTGAAATCTCAAACTTTGAAGAGCTGGCATCTGGCTCCCTCTGCTGGCCACTGTCAGTCTTTTCAGTCCTCAGCAGCTGAAGGATGTGTTCCTGGCTGGCTCCCCCCTTCAGATGTTTAAGGCTTAGCAATTCTTCTTTCTTTTGATTTCTTTTTGTGTTTTACAGAACCAGGGATCCTAGCAGGGTCCCTTCCAGTGGCGGTGCAGCCGACAACTTTTTAGCGGCGCTCAGAGGCACGGGGCTGAAGAGGCAGAGCCTGTCTCAAATTTCAGCTCCGTATAGTAGAGCAGAGAGCAGTGCGGTGCTGGGAGCCCCAGATACCTGCCTGCTGCCTCCGGTACTCAGCTTCCTTCCCCACTAGCAGTGGGTGTCAAGAGCTGCAGGAGCAGATTCCTTTCTTCTTCAGGTTGGTCATTTGTTTCAGCTTGTTCGTGTGTTTGTGGGTGCCGGCGGCCATTTTCTTTCTTCTCAATTAGCTTTTGTTTTTCCCGCGGCGGTTCTGACGGGCCGGTTTGATGAGGCTTTTTCATCCTCCAATTTGACGGGGTATTAAAGTTTGGTTTGCGGTGCTCCACTTGGCGTCAGGGCCTCTTGGGCTTAGCACCGGCCTTCGCAGCAGGCCTTCAATGCGGTTCGTTTTTGGTGGGAACGGCAGCCCGGGCTGCTGCAGCTCCATACCCTGGGCTCTTCAGATTCAATAACAAATGACATGAGGAAAGGGGCGAAGGCGCTCTTCTTCCTGGGTAAACTGAGGAAATCTTTACCTCGGGCGCCCTTTTGTCTGTCCTAGCAGGGCAGTTGGGAAAACTACATGAATAAATAGATAAATAAGAACAGGGCACAGATTGCCATTTTCATGCTACTACCGTTGGTGCTTACAGGGCAGATCTGGTGCTGTGTACCTCCGGTGGTGGAGCTGTTTGTTGCTTCTTTTGGGTTTCTGGAAGCCCAGCCTGCCTCACAAGAGAATTGGTCTCCAGAGCAGAGGGCTCATCTCTCGGAGTTCCAGGGGTTTTTCTCCTTTCCTTGCAGGTATAACCCTCTCACAGTAGCCTTAGGTTCTCACACAGGCTCATCTGCCCCATGCGCTGTGTTTTTTCTTTATATACATACACCTTTTTACTCTCATGTTTCCCTTGCTGTCTTATCAGCATTCTTTTAGGGTTTCCACCAAAGTATCTGCCTTTACTCTAGTTGGTTTATTCCTATGGATTGTTGTCCAATTGTATTTCTATGGTTGCTTCCTTTTGGGGTGATATGGATTTTTCAATGGCTCTCTCTATGGCTCTTGCCGTGGGCATAACATTCTGGCAATTGCACCTGACACTTCCACTGTTTCAGCAGAATCAGCTACTCCATTTCATGGTTTTTTTGTTATATGCAATTTGTCACTCCCATTCTGGTATTTTATTTTGTTTTTAGTGGCCCTTCACTTTGCCACGTTTGCTGTCTCCTTTTAGGCATTGACAGTTTTCCTGGGTAAGCCCTGAGTCTCTTACTTTCTGCAAGCTTCCTTGCGCAGGATAGTGCATTTGTTGTTTGAATTTTTACTTTGACACACCTATTTGCATTTGTGTGTGTTCTTATCAGGAGGTATGACTATGGTTGATGTCCCATTGGTTGCTTTGCCCACTGCAATTTTTTGGCATTGGTTCATTACATCCTTACTGGGTCTATGGGGTTTGTTGCCTTCATTCCTTTTCTGGGCATATTTACATTGTGTACTTTTCATATTGACCTTTCCATAGTCCTGTTCTATATAGGTGGGGTCAATTGCCTTGTTCTATGCTGCAGTTGACCGCTAATGGCCTTTGCAAGATACAGGACTTGAGTCAGAACCCCATGGACCTAAAGGTTCGCCAGGCATATGGATGGATACCAATAGGTGAACTCAAAACACAGGGCCAGTTCCTCAAAAACGTTTTTTTTTTGTCGAACCAATGGTCTCTGCACCAAAGCTACCGTCAGTAAGAGCTATGGTACAGGGGAGACAAAGTCCCTTTTAATCATGAAGCAGTGAGATTTCATAACTGCCACAAATTCATCTGAGTAGGGACCTTTTTCTTAATGGCAATATTTTGAGCATGAATGCTGGATTTGTTTATCTGGTTTCTGGCCTTCCTAGTGTCCCCAAATGGGCCTTTAGAGGGTTCGCTTCTTCAAGGCTTCAAGTCGGACCACAAATGCTCCCGGTGAGCGAGATGAAGCGACAGATGGTGGTGTCGACATCGGCATGCCCGGAGGCTTCCTGGCGTGGGGCACGGATTAGGGGGTCGCTTGTCTCCACTGCCGCAAGAGGAGCTGGACTCTTTTGCGCTTCCCTAAGGGGGATGTATTCGTGACGGCCGTAGCTGAGTAAATCGCTCTCCCGGTAGCAGGTGGTGCCGCTCTACAGCTTTTGCGTCTTGGGTTCTGTTGATTTTGTTATATGTGAACCACGCTGATGCCGAATAGAGTGGTATATCAACGATTTGTAATAAATGATAAATACATAAATGTTTTTGTTTTACATATTTGGCTAGTAGGTGCCCCTGCCTAGAAGTGCATTCCTTATGACTTTCAGCAAGTCTCCCTCGGCTGACTTTTTACACTCTGCACTAGCACTCTTTCCTCCAGTGCTTTTAATAGTCTCTTACCATAGAGGTTTTCTCCTAGTTGAAAGCATTGGCTTTGTTCTCTTAGCCCCATTGGTCTTTGGGTTGTGATAGACCATACCATTACTGTCCACACCTGCATGATTTATAGTTAACCAGAGTTCCACTACTGATATCAACTGGAGATTCCGCTATACCTGAAACAATTTTTACAGCTACCTTAGCCCTTATGTTTTTTTATGTACTTTACTATGATTTCTTCTTTCGGTTAATTATAGGGTTCTTCATGTCAGATTGCATGAGTTTGCAAGCATGCCATGCATCACATATGCTTTACCCTGTCGGCTAACTTTATTAACTGCTAGCTTCCTTGTATCTGGTTGTAGCGCTATCCTGGAAACATACTTAGTATGGTGGGCTTCCAGGCAGTGTTTTAGCGCTACAGGTTTTTTCTTCCTCTAATACCAGTCGAAGCGGTGAGTGTTTTTTCTCGGAATAGGCGGTGACTATGTCCTAGCTTTCTCATCCGGGGGGACCTGGCAGCATGGAATTGTTGCGGCGCACTCTGCAGCTCGTATCAGGGGCAGAAGTGTTTTTCATAGCCTGTACGCGGTCCGTATCGCAGGTCGGGACGATGTCCTGCCGGAGTTCCTTAGCAGGCCTGTGGTGGGCTCTGGAGTTGGGCCGTTGGTCGCTGCGGTGTTTCACGTTTGGGTCCTGCAGCCGTTGGTAGGTTCTCTTGGTTACCTTCTGCACTGCCAAAGCTCCTTGGGGTTTGCGTAGATGGCGCAGGTCGGAAGGTCTCGACAGTC
This sequence comes from Ichthyophis bannanicus, assembly GCA_033557465.1. Taxonomy (NCBI): domain Eukaryota; kingdom Metazoa; phylum Chordata; class Amphibia; order Gymnophiona; family Ichthyophiidae; genus Ichthyophis; species Ichthyophis bannanicus. Next base: position 381,143,862 of record CM066039.1, read on the forward strand.
TGGTGCAGCCATCGTCACCGGAGGGTTCTCCTTATGTGTTCCCTCCGTGGCCAATGATCGGCATAGTGATTCGGAGAATGGCGGGTCGCTGCGGACTCGTTATTATCGGTGCACAGGAGTGGCCTCGGAGGGCATGGTATGCGGATCTTGTGCGTCTTCTCGTCGAGCAGCCTTGCAGGTTTTCCTTGCGGGAGACTCTTCTGTTTCAAGGACCTCTGCTCAGACCTCAGGGGGATCGCTTCGCTCTTACGGCTTGGCTCTTCAAAGGGTCCAGTGGGTTCTTCAAAGGGACCAGTTGATCCGGAAAGGTTCTTCCCCTTCGGTCGGCGCCACTGGGTGGCGGACTCGCTGGCGCTTCACGTCCCTAGGTTCTGTTCGAGTATGGCGGCTTGCTGGGTGTTTGGTGCGCGGAACGGACCTCCGTCCTCGCAAGGCCTTGGTTCCGAACGTGCTAACGTTCTTCAGAATAGGTTGACTGCAGGCTTCGTCCTCTGCCCTCTCTGGGGGCACTTAGCGACATGCTCTGCCTTTCACGGTTCGTCTGGCAGCTCATCCAGCTGCGCTTCGTTTTCTTCTTTCAAGCAGTTCAGTACTTTCGTTCCCCTCTTCGCAGTGTGGGAGCCCAGCCATAGTACAGTGGTTCACACGCTGACTGCTGGTGCAGGGGCCTTGGTTTCAATCCCCCATGGTGCACACAAAATAATGAAAAAAAAAAAAAAAACTGGCTGAAGCATTGACTTTAAGCTACCCGTGGCTTTGCTTTGCTGCTTTAGGCGTTGCCCGACCTCTTTTTCGCCCAAATAGCGATGTCTCACTCAGGGAACTTCTTGGGCGCTGCCCTTCTTGGGGGCCTTGTGTCCCAAGCCCTGTTGGGTAGGGCTCCCTTTCTGCATTGGTCAGACGGTTCCCTTCTTCCTTCCGAAGCTCTTCTCTACATTCTATGTCGCTCAATCTATCTCTCCCTCTTTTTGGATCGGGGGCGATCCTTCCAGTGTCGACGTTCTCCGTTTTGCTCCGGAAATTCCTCCAAAAGACTACGGCTTTCCGGGAGTCGGACAGGTTGGTTGTTTCTTTGCCGGGCCTAGGTAGGACGCAGCCGCATCTCCGTCGTCCCTTGCTCGTTCGGTGAACCAAGCGATTGTGGTGTCCTATCAGGACGTGGAGAAGGTCCATCCGGAGGGGTCTTCGTGCTTCTTCTGCGCGCGGCCAAGCAACGTCTTGGGCGGCGTCTCCTTGAGTAAGGCCGAAGATATTTTTTTCGGGCGCCTACGGAGTCGTCGCGTCTCACGTTTGCGGAACATTGCAGGCTAGCTGGCTTAGCCAGGAGACATGCCTGTGTGGAGGCGTCCGCCGTCATAGCGGGCCTGTTCGGTCCCTCCCGTGGTTAGATACTGCTCTGGTACTTCCCACTTGTTCCTGGACGGGCCCGGAGAGACGATAAGGAAACAGAAATTAGACCTTACCTGCTAATTGTATTTCCTTGAGATCTCTCCGGGCCCGTCCAGGACCCTCCCAGGTTTTTGTCGAATTCCAGTGTGGCGTGGGAGTCTGCGAATTCTCTGTGATGGCGATGGAGTCCGCGCCACGGTTTCTCGAGTGTTGTTTCTGTTCTCGTTCATGAGTTGTTTTTTCATTCGTTGGTTGTTTTGTAAAAAAAAAAAAAAACAAGAGCCAAACCTACGAACAAACTTGGCGTTTGGACTGTTAAGTCATGTAGCAGTGGAGCTGCTGTGGTTTCGTTCTCCCTATCAGCCTCACTGAAAGCTACTGTTTTTTGTTCTCTTACCTGTTTTGTCCAGTTTCCTTTGGTTATTGGGCACTACTCTTCATCTGCTTTGTTAAGGTTAGACTGACAGTGGCCAGCAGAGGGAGCCAGATGCCAGCTCTTCAAAGTTTGAGATTTCAGTCCTCAGTTGCTGGAGAAGGTTGACCACCCACTTGTTCCTGGACGGGCCCGGAGAGATCTCAAGGAAATACAATTAGCAGGTAAGGTCTAATTTCTGTTTCCTTCCAGGGTACCTTTTTGCCTGACAATTTTAAAACAAAATACAATATTAATTAACCACAATTTTTTCTATGCTGAGGTTGGGGGACCCTTTCAGAGCAGTTATTGCATAATGTGTCAGAAGCATACATGGCAGACAGTGTCTACAATCCCCCTATCAACAAGGGGGATGTTACATCATATCTAAATCCTTCAGGTTAGGATAACAGCATAGGTTACTGGCATAAGACCATGCATGAGTTTGCTGCAATTTAACATACTTTAACAGCAGAGCTGCTACACAAACAGAGGAAGATCACAAAGGATTCAAGATTTAAAAGCATCTCTAGAGTGAAACTTTATAAATGTATAAAGTGCATGGTATATGACATTTTCTTCTATATAAGAAGTCTGTTACTCATTCAAAATGCTTCCTATGTTAATAAAAAGTATAAACAACAACAACTTCATTATAGCTGAAATGTTCATTATTGCTCCATTTTACCTAAATCTAGGGGTTTTATTCAATGAAGATTTTTCAAATAAGATCCTAAACCTGTGGAATGAGGAAGGCAAACAGTTGAACAAGGGATTTAAAGTCCTTTCCTGTAAGTTTTCCATTAGGATAGTAAACCAGAGAATCCCACATTGGCAAGAAGAAAAAGTGAAACAGCTCACACTATGAAAAGGCATTTGGTTCCATATTTCCAAAACAGATCTTCTGCAGAACTTGGGTAAAAATTGTAATTTTCATTTCTTAAAGCATTTGAAAACTATTAATGTTGTTCTAATGATGGAGAAATTGGAAAAAGGAAAAAGCTTTCTACTTTGAAGGCTCTGTTAGGTTACATTCCCATTGCCACACATGAAGGACATGATCATAAAAAGAACAGGTTGCAAGAAGATTTCTCTGTTTTTGCACAGGTCCTAACTCAAAACACTGTGGCTCTATGTTACTGGCAATGGTAACAGCCTCAGGGACATAAGCGCCAACCTCGTCTTCCAAGATCAAGTCAAAACTGGCAGTGGGAGACTCATAGAAAATCTTCAGATTCTGGCCAACTTGGTGGGAGCTGCTTCTACTACCTGACTCACAGGAAGCATAGGAGAGTGGCTCCTGCCTGGCAGCTGAGAGATCTGTCAGAGGCAGCTTTGACCAATCGGCCCCATAAGCCAAGGAGTTGTGGAGAACATAAGATGAAAGAATACTGCACTCCTCTGTAGTCCGAGCTGAAAAAAGAAAGGCCACAAATGAAGGAGCAAAGTCCACTGTAAAGTAAAATCCAAGAAACAACAGCAGCTAAACATGGTCAACCAAAGCTTAAAGTTGTATATTCTCTCCTTATGTAACAATGTTAAGGGCCTACTATGTTCTATTCACCTTTACCTCCCTGCATAGGCTCTAAGTGGCCCTTTTACTATGGGCACTGTGGTATTGCACCAAATATGCCGATAAAGCGTAGTTACCCACCTGTAACAGGTGTTCTCCAGAGACAGCAGGAATCAGTCCACACATATGGGTGACATCAGTGCCAACGGAGCCCCCATGGAAGCATCTCTCCAGGTTTCAAAGAAAGTCTTTGAGAGATGCCACCACACATGCATGGTCCCCTTCCCACCCAAGGGCGCCATCTTACTCAGTTAGATGATATAGCTAGAGCCGACAAAAAAATGGCAAAAATTGTACAGCAACTACAAGGGGAGGACAGAGGGTCGTGAGGACTGATTCCTGCTGCCCCTGTAGAACACCTGTTACAGGTGAGTAACTGTCTTCTCCAGGAACAAGCAGGAAGTCAGTCCTCACCTATGGGACTCCCTAACTACAGGCTACCAAGAACCTGTAGAAAAACACAGACCAGCCATTAGCAGCCACAAGCGAATAGGAGGAAAGTCTCTAAGGACCCCAGTGTCTAGGGAGAAGCATCGCTCCGGTAGCCTGAGCAAGAAGAATCGGAGGGTAGAAGTTGCCTAGACCCCAAACAAATTACGGAGTACAACCTGGCAAAAGGTGCTGTCCCGTCAGGACCTCTCCAGGCAGTAGTGAGCTGCACAGGTGTGAACTGAGGACCAGGTGACAGCACAGCAGATGTCTGCCATAGGGACAGAGCGTAAACTTTCAACTGAAGTCGCCATAGCCCTGACGCTGGGCGTCATGACCCGGCACTCCAACGAGAGCCCAGCCTGATTGTGGGCAAAGGCGAAGCAGTCTGCCACCCAGGTGGACAGGGTCCACTTGGTGACAGCCTCCCCCAGTCGACTAGGGTCGCAGGAAACTAAAAGCTGCGAGGCTCTGCGGTGGCCCTGGGTTATGTTGCAGGTAGAAGGATAGGGCCCTCTTGCAATCCAGAGTATGGAGAACAGCCACCGCCTTGTCAGTGTGGGGCCATGGGGAGCACCACCTCTTAGTTGAGGTGGAAAGCAGATACCACCTTTGGAAGGAATTTAAGGTGGGTACGAAGCATGACCCTATTCTTATAGAACCTGGTGTAAGGCAGCTCGGAGGACAGAGGTGAATGCCACCAGGAAGACAACCTTCCAGGAGAGATAGCGCAAATGGCAGGTAGCCAGAGTTTCAAGAGGCGGCTTGGTGAGCTGTGTCAGAACCACGTTGAGGTCCCACTCTGCCAGAGGCAGGCAGATGAGGGGCTTAGAGAGCAGAAAGTCCAGCATAAATCGGGTAATGCGGAGTTACATAGAAAGAGGTTTTCCCTCTATAGAATGATGGTGCGCTGACGGAGTTGGACTTGATGAAGATGGACTTGAGTCCGGTTTGCGGAAGGTGAAGCAAGTACTGTAGCACAGTGTGCACCTGGCAAGAGAGAAGTTCAACCCGTTGCTCTACACACCATATTGAGAATTTGCGCCACTTGAAGGCATGGGCCCATCTTGTGGAGTTCTTACAAAAGGCCAGGGAGACTTCCTCTACCTTCCTTGAGAGGTTGAAGGGTGCTAAGGCTACCCGTTCAGCAGCTATGCTTTTAAACGACAGGGACCCCAGGTTGGGGTGAAGAAGGGAGCCCTCCTCCTGTGTCAGTAGCCCTGGGGCATTCCCCAGAGGGACCAAGAGTTCCGTTGAGAGGCAGAGCAACGGAGGAAATCAAGGCTTCCTGGGCCACTGCAGGGTCACCAGGATCATGGAGGCCTTGTCCCTCAGGACCTTGAAGAGGGTTCGGGTAATTAGTGGTGTGGGAGAGAAGGCATACACCAGGCCCTCCAACCACAAGATAAGGAAGGCGTCCGTCGCTACCTGGGACAGCAGAAGTGGGGCAGCTGAGAATTGGTTGAGCTGGCGAAGAGGACCAGACTTGGGGTTCCCAGAGTCAAAAGAGCCACTGTGCCACTCTGGGGTCTATTCTCCATTTGTGCAGCTGGAGGACACGGCTCAGCCTGTCCGCTAGGGCACCGTCTTGGCCCATAAGGTATACCACCCCGAGGAGCATTCCCTGACCAATCGCATATGAGCAGAGGGCTACTGCCTCCTGGCAGAGGCGCTGAGAGCCTGTGCCCCCCTGCTTGTTCAGATAGAACATTGCGACCTAGTTGTCTGTTTGGACTAGCAATGATTGGTTCCACAGGCAGTGGTGGAAGACTTTGAGCGCCAGGAAAATGGCCCTGAGCTCCAGCAGGTTGATCTGTTGCTGGCTCTCCGCTAGGGACTAGTTGCCATGCATGTGCAGTTCCTCGCAGTGGGCACCCCAGCCCAATAGGGACGCGAATGTGGTGAGGACCCTCTGGAGATTTGGGGGCTGGAAGGGCATGTCCTCCTGCAGATGCTGTGTGCCCTGCCACCAGTCGAGCGACTCCACTAGCTGACAGGATACTAAGATCCTGTCCCAGAGCATGCCCATGGCTTGTGTCCACTGAGCGGAGACACCACTGCGCTGCCCATATGTGGAGGCAGGTGTTGAGAACCACATGGACTGTGGATGCCATGTGGCCCAGTAGGTGGAGCACAGACCACGCTAACACTGCGTGATGGTGTTGCACCTTGGTGGCCAGGGCCCCAAGGCGATCTGCCCTGTCCAGGGGAAGAAAAGCCCTGGCCTGGAGTGTCCAGACGAACTCCTATGAACTCCAGGTCCTGCGCTGGAGTGACAGAGACTTGGGGTGGTTTATCACAAACCCCAAATGCTGCAGGAACTTGATGGTACAGGCCGTGGCCTGTGACACCTCGGTGGCCGTGTCCCCCTTTACTAGTCAGTCATCCAGGTATGTGAAGATGAAGGCCCTTTGGAGATGGAGGTAGGCAGCCACCACTGCCAGCCATTTGGTGAAGACTCTTCGTGTGGAGGCTAGGCCGAAGGGTAGTACCTTGTACTGATAGTGGTCGCCCCCGACCATGAACCTTAAGTACTGCCTGTGGCTGGGATGAATAAGGATGTGGGTGCAAGCATCCTTTAGGTCCAAGGAGCATAGCCAATCTCCCTGCTGGAGGTAGAGCAGCAGTGTTCCAAAAGAGAGCATCTTGAACTTCTCCCACACCAGGAATTTGTTCAGGTTTCACAAGTCCAGAATGGGCCTTATTTATTTATTTGAACAATTTTTCTATAGGCCCCTTGTTCTTTTTGGGACCAGAAAGTAACAGGAATAGAAATCCTTGCCCCTGAGGTGGAAGGGTACTGGTTCCATGACTCCATCCTTGATGAAGCCTGCGAGCTCCTGCAGTAGCAGGGCCTGGTGCAGGGGAGTCCGAGGGGGCTCTCCTGGAAAGAAAGGGGAGGCGTCCAAGTGAAGGAGGTAGCCTTCTCTGACCACCTGGAGGGTCCAGGTGTCAGTGGTTATGGCCAGCCACCGATGGGCAAAATGGATCAGATGCCCCCCTGTTGGCAGCTGCTCCCCCTCCCCCCAACTGGGAGGAGAGGCTGTGCTCAGGGAATCAAAACCCTGACCCAGCCTGGGCAAGAGCCGGTGTTTAGGGCTTAGGTTTGCGTTGGCCTTGGCCCACTCCTTTGCTCTGGTGACCCTGCTATGGGGTCTGGGGGGGCCTGGTATTGGGGATAACCTTGGTAAGGCCGGCCTTTTCTGTGAAAAGGGGGTTTGTTCCCTGATGTTTCTTTCTTGGGAAGGGTGGAGGTCTTCCTGGAGAGCCGAGTCCTCATGACATTCTCTGTTTCGATCTCCGCCACTTTATCCTCCATCAGTTTGCCAAAGAGGTTTTCACTGAGACAGAGGACGTCATGGAGTTTCTCCTGGACCCATTGCTTGAGGTCCAATGCCTGGAGCCAGGACTGGTGTCGGGCACTTATGCCTGTGGCAGCCACCGTTGTGTTGGACTCAAAACCATCGTAGGCAGCTTGAGACATGTACTACAAGCACTCTGACATACATCGTGAGAGTTTGGAATCACTAGAGGTGATCTCCACTGAGACCCGCCAAGAAACCTGCAAGTTGTTTTGCTAGGTCTCTGAGATACATACCAATATACAGTTGGTAGGCTTGGATTCAGCAACCCAGCATCGAACCCTGGTAGTATTTGTATCCAAGGACGCCGAGGGCACAAAACGCCTTGCCTGAGGCACAGAAGAATGAGTGTTTTGGCTTTTCTGCCAGCGCATGGACCATAGAGGTGTGAGGGAATTGCGCTTTTCGAAAGCAGAGGCTCCACTGGTACATTGTGTCGGGGCATCAGCTAACTACTGGCACAGGCACTGGTGTCTCCCACATCCGAAGGAAGTGTCGCCCAAGGATGGTGGGGACGGGGACCATTAGGGTTTCCTTAGGTGGAGCCATACTGGAGGATTTCAAGCTCCTCCATGCAAGGGTTCTCCTCCAACTCAGTGGTGAGAGACAAGGCTTTTTCCATGTCCCGGACAAACTCGAGGACGATGTGTCTTTGGATGGGGACCAGCGCCTTGATGCCGGGGGAAGATCGCAGTGTTTACGTGTCTCCAGGGAAGCCTCATCCTCGGACTCCCAGTCTGAATAGTCAACCGAGGACTCGAGGCCGGATGGCACCTGAGACGTCTGACTTGGGTTGGGTCTTCGGTGACCCATGGTGGCTGCTTGGCTGGGGCCACAAGTGCTTGCCAGGGTAGCTCTCCTGAGGAACAGGAGTGGGATGGAGACCCTCGCTGAGGACCGGCTCGGGGCTTTTGAGAATCTTATCGATGGCCAGGGGAGTCCTCAATATCTAGGTCCCTATGGTCTCTGCATGAGCACTGGTGGGGCCAGGCATCGATGCTTGCTGTGAGGTAAGGAAGGCAGCGACACTGCATTCCAATGCCATCATCCTGGCTTCCCACTCAGGAGTTGCAGTCTTCAATGCGGACACCGGGATAACTGGGTCTGGCATTCGTGAGGAGAGGGAGTCTTCGATGGGACAGGCCTTGGGGATCCATGACCCATCACCAGAGGCCTTGGCGCCTGTTCTGGGCACCTTTGCCAACTGCTCCCGCTCCAAATCCTCAGATACCCTCTGGGGACTGTGGAACTCGGCTCAGGACTTGCCGCGTATGTCCAACTCCCAGGATGAGGTCAAGTATTTATTTTTCTTATTATTATTCTTCTTGCGCGCACAGTCCAGAGAACCCTTGTTGGAGTGTCCATGGGCCCAACTGGGCACCGCGGGGGCTTTATGCAACTCCGAGGATCCATGCAGGCCTTAGAGCGCAAGGCTACTGGGGATACCTGTGGAAGATGTCGTCTTGCTTCTGCCGACAACTTTGGATGGCCTTCGCGGACATCTTTTTGCACAGAGCGCAAACCTCCGGGTCATAGTTGGCACCTACACACCAGAGGCAGCAGTCGTGTGTATCGGTTAGGGACATGTTCTTTGCACACCGATCACACTTTTTGAACCCACTAGCCAGTGAGGCAAAAAGGACCCCTGTGAGGTCAAAGACGCTCGATGAACCCAGCGGTTAGAAAATGGCACGAAACCACACTGGAAAAAAATGAAAAACGGTTCCGAGACTTGATGCCGAGGCAACAGGGCTCAGAGGTGGGAAAGGGACTGGTGCTAACCGGAGAAAACATGAAGGTTTTATGCACAAAATTATCAACTTTTTTCTGAGGAAAGACAGACAGACGTCTGTTGGGCTCTGTGGAAAAAGGGAGACCGAGTAAGATGCCACCCTTGGGCAGGAAGGGGACCACGCATGCATGGTGACATCTTCCAAAGGCTTTCTTTGAAAGCTGGGGAGATGCTTCCGTAGGGGCTCCTTTGGCACAGTCACCCATATGTGAGGACTGACTTCCTGCTTGTTCCTGCAAAATGCACAAATCCATAGCATGGTCAGGGCAATAACAGCTGGGAACAAGCTTCCTGCTGTGGTAATGAGGTGCATGCAGGCCTGCTGAGGCACGACAATAGCACGTGGACACTCAACGCCAACTATGGAAGTGGCGATGGGTGCATCTGCACTACTTGCCTATCATACAGGTAGCACAAGTGTACTACCTGCATGGCATTCACCCTGTCCAACCTAACCCTTCCACTTGCAAAACCCTATCAAGCCATGGAAGATAGGGCCAAAATCCAGCAGTGCTAACCATTATGGTCTCTTGTTAGTTGTCAATGCGTGTCCAGTATAAGTCACATCTGCACTGACAGCTAGCACCCTTTAGTAAAAGAGCCACTAAGGGTGCGCATCTCTAAATCTGCTTGTCTTATGTGTCAACACTAAAAGCCATTTAGCTTAAACTGCCATGAAGTCAATTATTTGCTCACATGGCAGTAAAACAAGTGATCATAAACAGTAGTATTGCTCAAGTGGTTTTTGTGACAGCAGATTCAACCCGCCAGCCCTAGTCAAATAACTGTTGCTGCAGTCAGAAGAGCAGAATGAAAGAAACTGTGTGTATGTTAAGAGAGCGTAGTTGCTTACCTGTAATGGGGGTTCTCCGTAGATAGCAAGGGTATGCAGTCACACTCGATGGTGAAGTCCCCAGACTGAGCCTTGAGTGGATCTCCCACAGCTCAGAGAAGCTATGTTGCTTCACTGAGCATGCATGCCTGCTTCCCAACTGCTTCTGCTGAGAAAATCAGTTCATTCCAGAGCAGAGAAGCCGCCGAAATAAAAATTCTGAGAGAATAGATGACGCTAGTCTGTTTGTTGGTGTCGACTCTTAAGTTGTCTGAGTTGGGTTTTTTTGCAGGGAAGGCGGGTGGGAGAGTGACTGCATACCTCTGCTGTCTATGGCAAACTTCCATTACAACTAAGCAATTACACTTCCTCCGAAGACAAGCTGGGGGATGCAGTCACACTCAATGGCGAGTCCAGAGCTAGGGGCCGCCTCATCATAAACGTTTAGTTGTCTAAAACGTCTGTGTAATCAGGGCAGCCTCAAACTTAGCTCGGGTGGAGAAGAATCAGGTAGCAAACAGATTCTGGAGGACAGCCTGGTCAAAGGTGGCAAAGGTGTGGATGGACGACCAGGTAGCTGCCTTGCAGATGTCCTGGATGGAAACAAAAGCCAGACTGGCAATGGAGGTGGCTGTGGCATTGAGCTTGTGAGGGGCAACATGCCCTGGAGAAGGGAGAGCTGCTCGTCATAGCAGAAGGCAATGCAATCCACAATCCACTAGGAAATGATCATCTTCACTGCCGGTCATCTAGGGTTATTGCGATTGAAGGTCAGAAACAACTGAGATGACTTGAGGAGAGGTTAAGTATGATGCAGATAGAAGAAAAGAGCCATTCTGCAGTCCAAGGTATGCAATTTCTCCTCCAGAGAGCCAACAGGAGCATTCAGAAAGAAGGCTGGGAGCCCTATGGGCTGGTTGATGTGAAAGTCAGAGACCACCTTCGGGAGAAATTTAGGATGTGTCCGGAGGATGACTTTGTCATGGAAGAATTGAGTATTGGGGGGGGGGGAGGAGATAATGCACCAGTGCTTGAATTTCCCCCAGACATCTGGCCTTTGACGCAGTCATCCACACCCACCTCATCATGGCGACAAGGACAACTTTTTTCCAGGTGAGATGTTTGAGCAAAGAGGACAGGAGAGGCTCAAACAGCGGATGCATCAGCTGAGACAAAACATTAAAGGTCCCAGGCCGGCTTAGGTGGTCAGATGGGAGGATTGGTGTTCATAAGTCCCTTCATGAATCAGGAAACCACTGGATGAACTGAAATGGGCTTGCCATTGACAGAGTCATGCGAAACAGCGATAGCCAAAAGATGAAAACGCACTGAATTAGTCTGTAGGCCTGAGTGGGGCAGGTGAAGGAGATATGACAAAAGCTGGCTAACCGAGCAGAGAACTGGGTCCTGCCCATTTAATGCAGTTAGTGAGCAGAATGGACCCTCTTACATTGATACAAATGCTGCATAGAGGGTCTTCAAGAACAGAAAACATTCTGTGGCAGTGAAGAAATCAATGCTTCATGCCCTGAAGCCGCCATGCTGCGAGGGATAAGGACTGAAGGTTGGGTTGCAGAAGGCAGCCGTGATGCTGAATCAGGAGGTCTGACTGAGTTCCCAGAGGTATAGGAGAATCCTGCAGCAGTGTCAGAAGATGGGGAAACCAGATCTGGGAGGGTCAACGAGGTGCTATAAGAATGATCAATGCTTTGTCTTGCTTGATCTTGAGCAGGACCCGCATGATGAGCGGGAACGGAGGAAAGGCATACAGAAAACTGTGAGACCAGTCCAGTGCAAAGGCATCAGATGCTCGCCTCTGGAGGCATGGCCAAACTGAGCAGAAGACAGGACACTTGGCATTGTCCACAGAGGTGAAGAGGTCTACCTCCAGTTCCCCCCAATAAACAAAGATGTCCTGAATGACAGCAGGATTAAGGGACCATTTGTGCAGATCCAGCTGGTAGCTCAACTTGGCAGCTAGCTGGTTGTGAACCCCTGGGAGGTAGACCACTCACGGCATAGTGTCTACAGGCTAAGCAATCTTCCACAACATCTTCACCCCAGCCCTCCAACGATCCCGCTAAGACCCTTAACATAAAACCCTGGTCAACATTCAGCCCTCTGTCTGCCCCGCAACTGGAAAATATATCAAACCTCAACAGCACCACCTCCTCTTTTGACCCCTGCCCATTCTCCTGGATCAAGTTGGCCAAGCAAGAGCTCATCCCAACCATTCTTCATATGCAGTCTGCACTCAAGAAAGCATCCATCAAGCCTATATTAAAACATCCTTCAACAGACCCATCACAACCATCTTCTTAAAGACCCATCTCAAGCATCCCTTCCCTCACCAAAAATCATAGAAAAAGCAGTACAGCTTCAGACTCAGAATGTCCATGCCCCCCCCCCCCCCCCCTTGACAAACACCAGCACTGCTTCAAGCCTCTTCATAGCAACAAGACTCTACTGACCTCCCTCCTAGATACATTTATCAAGGGCACTGAAAAGACCACACAAGACTTCATCCTTATTTTCCTTGACATCTCTGCAGCCTTTGACACAATCATCCATACCCATCTCATCTCACGTCTCCATGCAATTGGCCTTGGAGATACAACATTACAATGGTTCCAATCCTACCTAATCGACTGATCCAACAAATCAAAATTGAAAACGAAACCTCTAGCCCTTTCAAACTACCCTGTTTACCCCAAGGCTCCGCTTTATCCTCCTTGCTGTTTAACATTTCCATCCAACCACTATGCAAAATCATCCAGAGTCACAAGATCCTCTATCACCTGTATGCAAACAACATTTTAATCTACACTCCATTCTCCACTAGCAACCCTGACTACTCCATAATCAGCCAATGCCTGGAAGCTGTCATCCAATGGCTCAATGACCACAATATGCACATTAACCCCAATAAAACTGAAGTCCCTCATATAACTAAACACCCCACTTTCTCCCCTCCACCACAGTCAACTTGGTCAAATTAACACTGCAAGTGAAGGAACAAGTAAAATACCTTGGCATTATTCTGGGCCAACACATGAGCTTTCACCCCCACGTCAAACACATTATCAAAGTCGCATACTTCTGAATGAGGACAATCAGACACTTCAGACCCCTACTGGACCACAATGACTTCAGAAACATCTGCCAGGCCCTCATCACCTCCATTATCGACTATGCAAACATAATATGGAGTGGAGGAGTGGCCTAGTGGTTGGGGCAAGGTACTTCAGGCCGGAAGGTCGGGGGTTCAAATCCCACTAGAGGACAGCAACCTTGGGCCGGAAGGACTGGGGTTTCTAGTCCCACAGGTGCTCCTTGTGGTCTTGGGCAAGCCACTTAACCCTCCATAGCCCATGTTCCCTGTAAAATAGTTATCTCCAAGTTATAATGCCCTGTTCAATGTAATTTCAGTTTGTTCAATGTAAACCGCACTGATGCAGAATAGCGTGGTATATAAGAGAATGTAAATAAATAAATAAATATACCAGAGGCTCCCCAAATCTACATTACTCCCCTTGCAGCTTGTGCAAAACACAGCAGCCAGAATAATCACAGGCACCAGTCCACGAGAACATATCACCCCCATACTGAATCAGTTACACTGGTTTCCAATCCACATGAGAGTTAAATACAAAGTCTCCCTGACCATCTTTAAGACCATCCACAGCCTCTCTGCAGAGATCCTTTGTCCTCTACTTCAACAACTTATCAATAAGAGAGCAAGAAGAACAGCCAACCACAATCTCCTCTCAGTATCAGCCTCATTTGCTTGCTCCAGTATCTCCACCCCCAGCAGAACCTTCTACTTCTATGTATCCACCATCTGGAACTCCCTCACCCCCAGAAACACGATCACTCACAGATCTTGGAGAATTTCATCGCAAGCTAAAAACACTCCTCTTCCTGGAACATTTTGGATCCGACACTTAGTCTCCCTTGGTTTGCAGCTTGTCGTGCTGTGAGGGCTTTGTTTGCAGCTTGTTGTGATGCTGAGGGCTAAGCTATCAGCAGCTTAATTACAGGAAGGGTCTCCCAAGATGGAGAGGTCTCAGCTAAGGTGCCAGATCAAGACAAACCATCCATCTGGGAAGCAGCAGAATGGGACAGTGTTGGCAGCAGAGGATCACATTTCTGTGACTATGGCAACACTAGAATTACCAGCGTGGAAAAAAGGCCTAGCAATGTACTTCCGTATCTTCCCATAAAAATCCAATGGATAGTCACAACAAAAATTGCACTATAGTGCTGGAAGATGAGACCCCCAGATCAGAAGGCACTCAACTAGCTACTGGGGAGGAGATGAAGACTTTTCAGAGTAAAGCCAGCATTTATGATGTTGCTGGATCAAAGCCCTCAGAACGTCCAACTGCTGATGTAGCCACATGTGAAATGAGAGTCAGAAGCCTGAAAGATGACTTTCATATTGGGACATGGAACATAAGAAGCACGAACCAAGAGAAGTTGGAGGTGGTCAAGAATGAAATGGAACATGTACAACTCAATCTGTTGAGTGTCAGCGAACTGAAATGGACTGGCATCGGGCATTTTGCGTCTGATGATCACATGGTCTACTATGCTGGAAATGAAAGACAAAGAAGAAATGGTGTTGCATTTGTAATTAATAAAAAATTTGCAAGAACTGTAATGAAATACAATGCAATCAGTGAATGCTTAATTTCTATTGGTCTACAAGACATGCCCATTGACAACTATAATTCAAGTACATGCCCCAACAACAGCTGCAGAAGAGGATGCAGTTGATGAGTTGTAAGAACAAATACAAGCTGAAACTGACAGAACATGCAAACAGAATATCCTGATAATCATGGGTGATGAATGCAAAAGTTGGCAACAAAGAAGAAGGCAAAGTGGTTGGAAAATATGGATTTGGCAACAGAAATGAAGCTGGAGAAAGACTGCTAGAATTCTGCAAGACCAACAATTTATTCATATCAAACACCTTCTTCCAGCAACACAAGCGGCGACTGTACTCATGGACTTCACCCAATGTATTGTACAAAAATAAATTGACTACATTTGTGGAAGTTAACAATGGAAATGCTCTATAACATCCATGAAGACAAAACCTGGAGCCGACTGTGGTACAGATCACCAACTACTAGTATGCAAACTCAAGCTAAAGTTGAAAAAGAGCAAGCCACTCAAATGTAGCAAAATAGGACCTTGAGAATATACCACCAGAATTTAAAGACTGCTTGCAAAATCAATTTGCTGCTTTAGATACAAATGATAGAGCTCCAGAAGAGTTATAGGATGACATTAAGAAGGTTGTGTTGGAAGAAAGTGAGAAGGGTCTACAAAAGGTGAAAAAGCAAAAACGGCCAAAATGAATGACGGAAGAAACTTTGAAAATTGCCCAGAAAAGCACAGAAGCTAAAGCCAGAGGAGAAAAAGAGGCAATCGCAGAACTCAGAGATTTCCAACATGCAGCAAGACAAAACAAGGAGAAGTACTACAAAAATGCATGCAAGGAAATAGAAGCAGAAACTATTAGAGGAAGAACAAAATTGGCTTTCCTAAAGCTACGATAAGTAAAGAAAAAATTCCAGCATCAAATTGGGAGTGTTACAAGATATTCAAAGATCCATGTTGAATGATGCTGAGAAGATCAAGAAAAGGTGGAAAGAATATACAGAGTCATACGATAAAGATCAAGTGGACCAACTGCCGTTTCAACCTATACCTTATAATCTGGAACCACTGACGATGAAAGAAGTCGTCAAAGCAGCATTGAAAGCCTTATCAAAGAACAAAGCACCGGGCATAGATGGTATTCCCACTGAAGTATTACAGCAATCAGATGCAGCTGTTATCATATTTACAAGTCTCTGTAGGAAATTTGGAAGACAAGATCTGTGTTTATGAGATGTGACAAAAAAGAAACAAGACTATGGCAGCCACGCCCATGACTCAATTCTAATTGGCTAACCACTTATGTCACTGTGTTGTGCAACATCTCGCCACTATTCTGATATAATATTTTTCATCTCTCTCACTCTGTTTTTCTTTTTCAGGTTTTTTTGTAGCACACTGCTCCATCACTTTGTCACGCAACTGGAGGTGGCAGAAATATGGAGCAAAGAATCAACTGGAAATTACTGGTTAAGTTGGAGACGGGTCCAATGGAGTGTCTCCAACTTCTCCAAAAGGCTTATGGAGAAGATGCAATGTCAAGGCCTTGAGTCTTAGTGGCACAAATGCTTCAAGACTGGCCGCGAGGAGGTGGAGGATGACCCCAAGTCAGGACAGCCTTCCACGACAAAGACGGCTGAGAACATTGATAGAGTGAACCAGCTGGTGCGGAGTGATCGCAGATTGACGATGTGGATGACAGCTGAGCTCAGCCTGAGCAGGGAGTCAGTGCGGACCATCTTGGTACAGGAGCTGGGGATGCGGAAGGTGCGCACCAAGATGGTGCCCAAGCTTTTATCGGATGACCAGAAGGAGCACTGGGTCAATGTTTGTCGAGACTTGCTAGAGAAGATCGGAGAAGATCCAGAGTTCTTTGGCTGAGTCATCACAGGAGTTGAGACTTGGGTCTTCCAGTATGACCCTGAAAGCAAGAGACAGAGCCTGCAGTGGAAGACTCGACTGTCACCCAGACCCAAGAAGGCGCGCATGTCCAAATCAAGGATTTAAGGTCATGCTGATCGCATTCTTCGACCAGAAGGGAGTGGCCCATCATGAGTTTGTGCCTGAGGGTCAGACAGTCAACCAACACTTCTACTAGCAGGTCCTCAATCGCCTCCATGACCGGGTTCGGTGCAGCAGGCGGACTCTGTGGAGAGACAAGTCGTGGCAGCTCCACCAAGACAATGCGCCCGCACACATTGCGCTCAGTGTGAGGCAGTTCTTGGCCAACAAACAGATCACAGCTTTCGACCACCTTCCTTATGCCCCAGATCTTGCATCGTGCGACTTCTGGCTCTTCCCCAGGCTGAAGACTCTGGGTATTTTGCCTCTGTAGAAGAGATCAAGGCCACTGTGACGAGGGAGCTGAAGAACCTCAAGGAGGACGACTTTACCAAGTACTTCCGTACGTGGCAGAAGCAAATGCAAAAGTGCATTAACTCTGGGGGGGATTACTTTGAAGGGGATGATGCGTAATTTCTCTGTAGATTTTGTAATAAAACATTTATGGGACAGTCTCGTTTCTTTTTTGTCACACCTCGTATACCAATATTGAGGAAAGGTGATCCGACTGACTCTGGAAATTATTGCACAATCTCTCTGATCCCACATGCCAGCAAGATTCTACTCAAGATCATTCAGCAGAGACTACAACCATACCTGGAACAAGATCTGCCTGAAGTTCAAACAGGGTTCAAGAAAAGATGGAGAATGAGAGATATCATCACGGATGCGAGATGGATCCTTGACAAGACTAAAGGATACCAACAGGATATCTATATGTGGTTTATCGACTACAACAAGGCTTTTGACTGTGTAAACCATGAGAAACTCTGGGCCACACTAAGAAACACGGGTATACCAAAACACCTGATCGTTCTCTTGCGCAACCTTTACACTGATCAAGAAGCAACAGTTCGTACGGAACAAGGAGAAACAGAATGATTTAAAAATCAGCTGCATACTTTCCCCCTACCTATTTAATTTATATACAGAGCAAATCAGAGAAGCAGGACTGTATGAAGACAACCGAGGTGTGAAGATTGGTGGAAGACTCAACAACCTTCACAATGCTGATGACACCACATTACTGGCTGAAAGTGAAGATGATCTGAAACATTTGCTTCTCAAGATCAAGGAATATAATCTTAAAATGGACCCGCACCTTAATATAAAGAAGACAACGATCCTGACAATTGGAAAAATCAATGTTCATCGTTAGAGAAGAAATTGAAATAGTGGGCAATTTTAACCTACTTGGATCAACTATCAATAAAGAAACAAGCAGTCAAGAAATCAGATGACGCACTGCTCTTGGCAGAATGGCTCTGAAGGATCTAGACAAGATTCTCAAGACCAGAGATGTCTCTCTCCATACAAAGATTTGACTTGTTCAAACCGTGGTATTTTCAGCAACATCATATGGATGCAAAACGTTGGGACAGTGAAAAAGATAGACAGGAAAAAAATTGATGCGTTTGAATTATGGTGCTGGCGACAAATACTGTGTATACCATGGACTGCCTGAAGAACAAACCAAACCATTCAGTACTAGAGGAGATCAAACCTAAGCTTTCCTAATAAGCTAGATGACAAGACTTTGTCTTTCATTCTTTCGACATATCATGCAAAAAGAGATCACTAGAGAAAGACATCATGCCTTGGCAAGGTAGAAAGTCAACGCAGAAGAGGAAGGCCAGCAATAAGATGGATCGATATACTAACAGCAGCTATGGGTGCTACTCTGTCAACAATGAGCTGTCCGACTGAAGAATAAACAGGTTTTTTTAAATTTATTTTATTTTATTTTTACTTTATAATTTCAACAGTACAAAAACAGAAATCCACTCATATCATAACAAGCAAACATTTTGCATTACATTTTACATTATCCCCTCCCCCATTCTTCCTGCAACATTATAGACAGGACAGAGCTCCTCATCTTTCCACTTTGGTCACTGCCTCTCCACTGGTTATTATTGCAGATTCCGAGATTTATTTTATTTGCTTATACACCCCCCTGTCCCTTATAAGGTCATCTTATTGTGGATACAACATTTGCCACTCCAAGTACTCCTTCCATACACTGATAAATCTTGGTAGTTTACCTTGGCACATAGTCATGAGACACATCATGCTGCAGTTTAGTCAGTACCAACTCTATTGGAGGGGGGTCCTGTTTCTTCCACCACTATGCTATGGCCAATCTAGTGGCAATATACAAAAACCTGACCCAATCGTTGTCAGCACCCCCATTAGGTTCCTCATGATAGTTTAACAATGCCCTTGCAGGGGGAACAGAGAGCTGGCAACCCTTTATCTGGGAGGCCACTTCAAATATTTTGGTCCAGATAGCACAGTTACTTACCTGTAACAGGTGATCTCTGGGAACAGCAGGAATTAGTCCTCACATATGGGTACGTCGGTACCGACGGAGCCTGCGCGGGAAAGCTTCCCAGAAGGAAAGCTTTTGGGGCCTCCCACTGCGCATGCGCGCTGCCTTCCCGCCTTCCTGACCAACTCTCCTCAGTTCGCGTTTAAAGCTGAGACAATAGAGAGAGGAAAGGAAAGAGAGAGAGATACAACTCCTAGGGGAGGTGGGTGGGTTGTGAGGACTAATTCCTGCTGTTCCCTGAGATCACCTGTTACAGGTACGTAACTGTGCTATCTCCAGGAACAAGCAGGAATGAGTCCTCACATATGGGGACTCCCTAGCTAAGATGCCCGGGAGATCCCCTCAAGGGTATGAGACCCTGAAAGGTTCCTCATCTTCCTATGGATATCAGGCATCCATTCAGGGAAGGTGGGCTGGAGTTGTTCAAGAATGGAACAGGTGTCTGAGGACAGCCTGACCAAACAAGGCATCCCGGCGGGAGTCCTTGTCCAAACAGTAATGGGCTGTAAAGGTATGAACCGAGGCCCAGGTGGCTGCTCGACAGATCTGGTCAATGGACACAGAGTTTAGATGAGCCATAGAGGTGGCCATGGCCCTCACATTGTGAGCAGTGACATGGCCCTCCAGAGAAAGGTTCTTACTCTGGTAAGCAAAAGAGATGCACTGAGCAATCCAATTGGAGAGTGTTCTTTTAGAGACTGGAAGTCCTAAATGAGAAGGATCAAAAGCAACAAAAAGCTGAGAAGACTTTCGATGTTGCTGTGTCCTGTGGAGGTAAAAGGCAAGAGTTCTTTTACAATCTAGAGTATGAAGGTTCCTCTCTGCACTGGATGCATGAGGAGCTGGAAAAAAGACAGGTAAATATACCTCTTGATTAAGATGAAAAGGGGTGACCACTTTAGGCATAAAGTGGGGATTGGTCCCAAGGACCACCTTATCATGATGGAACCTTGTATAAGGTGGATTAGCCACTAGAGCTTGCAGTTCACTGATACGGCGAGCTGAGGTGACTGCAATAAGGAAAATAACCTTCCAGGAAAGAAATTTCAAGGAGGGTAGTGGCTAAGGGTGGCTTCATAAGCTGACCAAGAACCAAGTTTAAGTCCCATGCCACCGGAGGAGGTCAAATGGGAGGTTTAGTTAAGGTTAGGCCTCTCATGAATCTTGCAATAAGAGGATGAGAGGAAACAGGTTATCCATTGATGGGCTTAAGGGATGCTGCAATAGCACTCAAATGGACTCTTACTGAATTTGTTTTGAGTCCTGCATTGGAGAGATGCAGGAGATATTCCAAGAGAGAATTCAAGGGGAGTGCTAGAGGGTCAAGACCCTTTTGAGCACACCAAATGGAAAATCTTTTCCATTTAAAAGCGTAAGAACGCCTAGTGGAAGGTTTCCTAGAGGCATGGAGGATATCCTTCACTTGCTGCGAAAGATTGAAGTCTTGAAGGTCTAGGCCTTCAGTAACCAAGCTCTGAGGTGAAGGGACTTGGGGTTTGGGTGCCACAAAGTCCCCTCCTCCTGAGACAGAAGGTCTGGAGCCGCTCCCAAGTCCAGGGAGGGGGCTTGGGAGAGATGCAGAAGTAGAGGGTACCACACTTGGCGTGGCCAGCGTGGAGCTATGAGGATCATGGACCCTTGATCCCTTTGAAGTTTGAACAGAGTCTTGGGAATCAAAGGAATGGGTGGAAAGGCATACAGGAAGCCCTGACCCCAATGAAGGAGGAAGGCATCCTTGGCCTGAACTCCCTGACACGGAATTCTGGAACAGAACCGGGGAAGTTTGGCATTCCACGGACTTGCAAAGAGGTCTATGTCCGGGGTTCCCCATTTCTGGAAGATTCTGAGTACCTGATCCATGTGCAGGGACCATTCGTGTGGAAGAAGAACTCGACTGAGTCTGTCTGCCCAAGAGTTTTGGATTCCTGGAAGATATACTGCCAGGAGATGGATTTGATGCTCTCTGGCGAAGGCCCATAATCTTAGAGCTTCGTTGCAAAGTGACAGAGAGCCAGTCCTTCCTTGTTTGTTTATGTAAAACATGGCTACTTGATTGTCCGTATGAATAAGGACTGTCATGTTGCTGAGGAGGGTATGAAAAACTCTGAGAGCTAGAAAGATTGCTCGAAGTTCCAAGTGTTGATATGAAGGGTGGTCTCCTGTGGAGACCAAGTGCCCTGAGTGGAGAGATCTTGAAGATGAGCTCCCCAACCTGTTTGGGAGGCATCTGTTGTGAGGGTTGCTTGGGGCAACAATGGTTGAAAGGGGGCCCCCAACAACAGATTTTGAGTGGGCATCCACCATTGGAGAGATCAAAAGAGACATTTGGAGTTTGCTATTTGGTCTGAGAGAGCTCCTGATGCTTGAGTCCACTGGGTGGACAAAGTCCATTGAGCTGCTCTCATATGTAGGCGAGCATAAGGCACCACATGTACTGTGGAGGCCATGTGGCCTAATACTTGTAGCATCTCCCTGGCAGTCAAGTGGCTTCTGGACTGAGTCTGGGAGGCCAAGTGCACTAGACGTTGGCAACGGGCCTGAGGAAGATAGGCCCTTGCAGTAGTGGTATCCAACCAGGCCCCTATGAATTCCAGGGACTGAGTAGGGGTGAGTTGAGACTTTGGCAGATTGATCACAAGTCCCAGATACTGCAGAATGCGTCTGGTGCGATCCAGGGAAGTCTGAGCCTCAGACTGAGATGGAGTTTGGATGAGCCAGTCGTCCAGGTATGGGAAGACAAAAATTCCCAGGGTGCGTAGAAATGCAGCCACTATTGCCATGCATTTGGTAAATACTCTTGGAGCAGAGGCTAGACCGAAGGGAAGTACTCTGTATTGGAAATGTTTTCCCTGGAACAGAAACCGTAGGAATTTTCTGTGGGATGATTGGATGAGTATATGTGTGTACGCATCCTTGAGATCTAGAGAACAAAGCCAATCCTGACTCTGCAGGTATGGAAGGAGAGTACCTAGAGAAAGCATCTTGAATTTCTCCTTGCATAGGAATTTGTTCAATTCTCTCAGATCTAGAATGGGTCTGTACCCCCCTGTTTTCTTGGGAATGAGAAAATAAGGGGAGTAAAACCCTGACCCCTGTTGAAGAAGAGGAACCTCTTCTATTGCCCTTTGGGCGAGAAGAGTGGTCACCTCCTGACCCAACAGGTCCAGGAGAGATGGGGGAGAATTGAAACATCTCACCATGGTATGGGGAGGAAGGCTGCAGAAATGTAGTTTGTAGCCCTCTCTGATGATAGAGGGTCCACTGTTCTGATGTGATTTGTTCCCATCTGGGAGCAAAATGAGTTAACCTTCCTGGAATGGTGAGAGGCTCTGGATGTTGTAGAGCCAGAAAGGTTAAGTTCTCTAGTATTAAGTCAAAAACCCTGAGGGGGTTGGGACTGCTGGGCTGTAGCAGCCCCTGCAGGTTTTGCCCTGGCCTGTTTAGGCTGCTGACGCTTAGGAGCAAAGCGAGCTGCAGAAGATTGTTGGCCAGTATTTGTAGCAAATCTGGCCTTCTTGTAGAAAGGCTTCTTGAAAGATTTTTTCTTGACAGGGGTAGAGGTAGACTTAGAAAGTCTATCTAAAGCAGCATTTTCTGCATCCATTTGAGTGGCTTTGATTTGCCACTCCTTACCCAAACAGATTCTCACCTGTACAGGGCAGATTTCCCAACCCATCCTGGACCCAGGGTTCTAGGTCAGAGGCCTGGAGCCAAGCAATTCTGCGAGCCGCTATGGCAATACCTGAGGCTCTGCTAGCACCCTCAAAGGAGTCAAAGGCTGCTCTGTTGGAGAACTTTGAAATATCTTGGGTATGCTTTAGCAAAAGAAGGAACTCCTCCTTTCTATCCTCTGGGATAAAGGGGAGAAAATGGCGTATTTTTAATGCAATCTCCTTCAGAAACATGCCCATATAGAGGCTGTATGAATTGATTCTGGCAATAAGCATACTTGCTTGGAAGATTTTTCTACCAAAAGCATCCAAAGTCCTACATTCTCTTCCTGGAGGAGTAGAAGAGTGTCTTTTGATACTCTTTATCCTTTTCATAGCTGACTGCACCACAATAGAGTGGTGAGGGAGCTGAGTTTTTTGAAAACCAGGAGAAGGAGGGACACGATACATGGTGTCCAAACGACGAGAATGTGGAGATAGGGTGAGAGGAGTCTCCCATAAGTCCATCATGTGTTCTTGAAGAATTTCATGAATGGGCAAGGTGACTGCCTCTTTGGGAACCTCAGAGTATCCTAAAATATCAAATTTTTTTGCTCTAGGTTCTTTTTCAGAGGTTACTGAAATAGAGAGACCTTTAGCTACTTCAATGATGAAGTCTTGAAAGGACAAATCCTCTGGAGGAGACATTCTCCTCTTTGGAGAAGAGTGCTCTTCAGGAAGAGTAAGGGATACTTCAGCAGAGTCATCTGATGAATCAGAATCATCAGAAGACTCGAAGTATCGTCTGTTTGCTTCCAGGGATCGATAAGCGTATCGACCGGTATCCACATCGGGGGTACCCGGTACCGGATCGGTATCGGGAAAAACCCCAGAACCGGGAACCGGAATCGGTATCCTGGTCGATGTGGATGCCCTGGGTACCGGTATCGGTAGTGGTACCGGAACCGGAGTCGGTACCGCTGGCTGCAGTACCGAGGGCGTCGCAGCTCTAATGAAAGCCATTATGGCCTGCTGCATGGATTGAACTGTATGATCCATAGACGCCACGACTGTCTGGATGTCGGTACCGGAAGATTGAGCCGGTACCCCAGAGCAGTCTAACAGGTGATCGGTCGAGGCCGTGCCATCGATGTCAACCTGTAACCCCATAGGAGGAGCTTTGGAAGCCGGAGCTTCCCGCCGGGGTTGTTTGGCTGGGGCAGGGTCCTCAGGGTCAAGCCCGGGGGCATCTCGATACTTAGAGGGAGATTTGCCCTTTGAGGACCTGCCAGAGGAATGTTTGGTTACCTGAGATCCATCAGGAGAGGAAGACCTGGAAGATGTCGATGCTGGAGTATCTGTGGAAAACAGCATGTGAAACTTGGCTGCTCGGTTTTGTAAGCCACGTTTAGACATCAAAGAACAGGACGGGCAATCAGGAATGGAGTGGTCAGGCCCCAAACATTTAAGACACCATTCATGGGTGTCTGTAACCGATATAGTACCGCTACACTTGGTGCATTTTTTAAAACCAGAGGCTGGTTTTTCCATGAGGGAGAATTTTGTGAAGGCCTAGAGGCCTCACAGGACAAACACACTAAGTGGGGAAAAATAAGATTTTTTTTTTTTTTTTTTTAAAGAAATAAAGAAAAAAGACTGGCGGTACCGGTCTGGAATCGGGGAAGGCAGACACGCGGCCAAAGAAACAAATTAAAATAACAACTTCTTCAGCGGTGACAGGAACACGACCTGCTGGCTCCGCGGAAAAAGAAGAACTGAGGAGAGTTGGTCAGAAAGGCGGGAAGGCAGCGCGCATGCGCAGTGGGAGGCCCCAAAAGCTTTCCTTCTGGGAAGCTGGGGAGCTTTCCCGCGCAGGCTCCGTCGGTAGCGACGTACCCATATGTGAGGACTCATTCCTGCTTGTTCCTGGAGATAGATTGGGATCCTGGACACTCCCCACCACATATGTGGAGGATCTCTAAAAGAAAAAAAGGGGACTGTTGTAGTTGTTGATATGGAAGGACAGACTAGATAGGCCATGTGGTCTTTTTCTGTTGTCATTTTTCTATGTTTCTATGTATGTCCCTTTCCGCCTACACCCTCTCCAACATTCCCCATTCTCCTATTCTCAGCCTTTGTAACCAACTGGGAGTATAGTACCTGCAAAAGTACACTTTATAATTGTTTTCAATTAGGTAAGATGCTTGTATTCCTTTGTATAATCCCCGAGTTATTTGATCCCATACTTCTTGGCCCCATTGAACGCCTAGGTCTGTTTCCCATCTGGAGAGCTGACACCTAAGATTTTATGCAGCCTATAAAGGGATCCTTTCATTGATTTGTTGAAAAAAACTCTCCAATTCGCTAGTTTTCAAATGTACCCTTTGTTTTTTTATTGTCTCTCAGAAAATAGCAAACCTGGTAGTATTAAAATCTCTCGTGGTCCTTTAACTGGTATTTTTGATGAAGCTCTTTAAAGAGGTAATAGTTTTCTGCTGCCCAAAACTGGCCCACAGCCCAAAGGCCGTTATCTTCCCAACTCTTATAACTGGAGTCCAATAGACCTGGAACAAATTAGGGGTTGTATCTTAAGGAGGACAATTGGTAGACCAGACCCGGTCCCAGTATGCTATGGCGCACCAACTCCCATATTCGCAAGGTTAGTATTGTCCATGGATTCCCCACTTTAAAATGCCCCCATATTGTCACCTTCCTCCCAAAGAAGATAGTATAGTTGGCATGCTCCCACTCCCTCCTGCTCAATTTCTACCCACTGCTTCCAGGGACATATTTGCCACTCTATGGATGCTCGCGTCTGCGCCGCTATGTAATATCTCTTGAGGTCCGGGACACCCAGTCCTCCCCCCTTCCCTCGACCCCTCATTATTCCACTCGCCACTCAATGCTTTTTGCAAGACCGAATAAAATCATCCACACCCTTCTGCCATTTCTTAAGCAATTTATCAGGGATCTCTACTGGCAACGCGTTAAATAGGTACAAAAATGTGTGCGTCTATCATTTTTACACTGTTAATCTTTCCCAACCAAGAAAGAGACAGCTTCTTCCATTGCTGGAGATCCTGACTTATGGTTCAAAATTTAAGCTAGTTTAGAAGTATCTGCTGGGATGTTTACCCCAAGGTAGCGGATGTACGAATTGGACCATCTAAAGGGGAATTCTCTAAGGAGTTTGGTTTTGACCCCCGTTGGCAAGAATAATTCCAATAACTCCAATTTCCTAGCATTCATTTTGAAGCCTGAGAACTTTCCAAAGGCCCCCAGCTCTTCCTCGACTGCTTTTAAAGAAATTATCGGGCTGGCTATTGTGAAAAGGAGATGGTCAGAGAATAGGGAGATTTTATATTGTTTCTGCCCCACTTTGATACCTGCTATATCTTCCTGAGTTCGTACCCATTGTGCTAAAGGTTCCGTAGCAAGGGCAAAGAGGAGTGGGGACAGGAGGCACTCCTGCCGCATTCCTCATTGCAATCCAAATGGTGCCGAATATGACCCATTCACCTGCACTTGGGCTTGGGGATTACAGTAAAGTAACTGTATTTGAAATAATAAACCCCCCCCCCCCCCCCATCACCATCCGCTCCAATACCTGGAAGAGGTAAGGCCAATAAATACAGTCAAACACCTCCTCGACATAAACTTAGCATGACCGCTGGGGTGCGTGTACAGCAGGCCTGGTCTATCAGACTCAAGACCTTCCGAATGTTATCCGAACACTGTCTCCCAGGTATGAAACCAGATTGATTGGGATGGATAAGCCTTGCCAGCGATTAGTCAGGACTCAGGCCATAATCTTTTGGTCTATCCTCAGCAATGAAATCGGTCTGTCCAACACATAAAGTGGGGTCTTTCCCCTTTTTTAGTATGATAGTTATACCCACCTCTCGCATAGATGAGAGGAGAACACCTCCTACCAGTGAATCACTGTACACCTGGGCTAGCAGCTCACTAATCTGAGGATAGAAAGTTTTATAGAACAGATCTGTAAAGCCATCAAGCCCTGGAGACTTCGCTTTAGGTAGCACTTTGATCACTTGTTGTATCTCTAGGATCATAATTGGTCTAT
The DNA here is from genome assembly GCA_033557465.1 of Ichthyophis bannanicus. NCBI lineage: Eukaryota > Metazoa > Chordata > Amphibia > Gymnophiona > Ichthyophiidae > Ichthyophis > Ichthyophis bannanicus. The sequence goes on from CM066039.1 coordinate 381,170,449, forward strand.
TCAAGAAGTCTCTTTCTTCCTCTGTCACTCTGGGTAGAGCACTCATCTGGAGGTACTTGTCTATTTGTGTTCCCTCAGCTTTCCACTCAGAGGAGTATAGATCCTGGTAGAATTCCTTGAACCTCCTCCTGATCTCCTCCCACTCCATTAGATCCTTACCCTATCTGTCCTTAATCTACCATATCCAGTTGCAGGTATGGGCTTTATGGAGGCAGAATTCAAGAAGCCGCCTGGCTTTATTGCAGAATTCAAAATCTTGTTGACCTATTTTGTCGAGGTCCTTACAAATATCCTTTAGATGGTACTCATGAAGCTGTTGTTTAAGTTGGGCCAGTTGCTGCCTATTTTCAACTTCTTTCCTCCCCTTTTTTAACTATTGGTCCAGCTCTGCTATTTTTAGGCAAATATCATTTATGCCCTCTCTTTGCTTCTTTTTATAGGAGCCTAAACTTATTAAAATGTTCCCGTATACAGCCTTCAGACAATCCCATATTATCCCAGAGGAGAACTCCCCTGTATCATTCTCCTTCAAATAGTGGTCAATAACACTCCTCAATTTACTACATATCTCCTCATCTTCTAATAAGGAATCGTTATGCCTCCAACTTCCCTGAGGTCAGCCAGTTTGTATCAGCTCAACTTTGCGCACACTAGAGAGTGATCGGACTTCGTTTGATCAGCTATCCAACTCTGGGTTAGTCCTCTTAACCAACTTTGGGATACCCAAATCTAATCTGATCTTGAGAAAGTTAAATAAACCATTTAATGTAGGTATAATCCCTCTCACTTTTATGGAGTTCCCTCCACCCATCCACCAAGCTCTCAAACTCTGGTGGTTAGCGCTGTTGTCTGATTTTCTTCCCTTGGACATATCAATTTTGGGGTCAATGGCCAGATTAAAGTCTCCATTGATCAACAGATCCCCATCCACAAAGCTCCCCATCACTGTAACCAGCTTATCAAAAAACTCCCCCTGGTTAGCATTAGGTCCATAGATGCTCTCTCTCATCACTGTCTGCCCTCCCAGAGAGATTTTGACCAGTAGGTAGCGTTCCTCTCAATCCCACAAGAAATTCTCTGCAAAGTGTCAAATATAACCCCCCCACAGCAGACAGTCAAAAGCCGGGGAGGGTTTAGGAAGGGCAGTCTGTGGAAGTACCTGGGTTTTCCTTTCCCATGGGTGACCCTGCTGGGTATATGCCTGATATGGCTGGCCCTGAGTCCGAGGGGGGGGGGGCTGCAACACATAGGGTTGGTAGCGCCGCCGCGGGTAAAATTGTTGAAAGTAATTGTAATGGAAAGGACAGAAATAAGATGGCAGAGAGCAGCGGCAGGTGAAGGAAGTCATCTCTGCCTGCTGAGCCAAAAGTTCTCAGATGGTGATGGAATGGTCTATGACCTGAGATTGCCTCTTGAACCTTGGACTCAGATTGTCCTCTTGGCAGGGGGCATCAGCCAAGTGGTCATGAAGGTCTTCCCGTAAACTGGACACACAAAGCAATGCGTCTGGCTGAAATGGCCATAGCCACGGACCGGGTCACAGATGTCATACGTGGTACGGATAATATGGCAAAGGGATTCGTGCAAGTCTGCAGCCAAAGAAGCCGGATCCACTGAGGAAGGGTCATCCAGCTGCAGGAGTAGGTCATGATGATAGTACAGATGTGTAGCCGATGAGCCATTATGTGCATAGCAAGGAATACTGCTCTGGAAAGATTTACACTCCATGGCAGCTTAGTGCCCTTGGATGTTTTAAGGACTGCCTCAGATACGACTGACTGATGAGGAAGCGAAGGATGGTGGAATCGCAGAGCCAGCAAGACTTTGTATTTTAGGTCAACAGACAGGATGCAGCACTACCTGAAGATGGGGTCTTCCAGATGGAAGATTGTAGATCCTGAAGAATCTGAGGCACAGGAAGAGCAGGCTTTTAAAATGGAGTGAAAATCCCACTTGTTAGTTGGGAACTGCGAGTCACTGAGGGCCATTGCGCAAGAGAGTTTCAGAAGGAACTGTGGATAGGAAAAATCCTCAGGCGAATTGTCCTGAATGTCCTATTCCGAGGAAAATCGGACAGGGCCCTTCACATAGGATTCATATGGTTCCCAAGGAAAGGATGGGAGTGAATGAATGTCCTCGTCGAGGGGCAAAGGCTTCCACCAGTGAATGCGGAGGGAGAGCGCTAGGCCGTGCAGCAGCAGCCCCGTGAGGGGAGGCCTGTAGGAGCGTGGAACTGCTCTGAAGAAACGTCTGGAGAAGAGTGTGGAGGTAGGATTGAGAAGCCTGTGGGGCCTCTGGAGTAGGAGGAGGACTGTCAGGTTTGGAGGGCAGGAGTGCGCGCTTTGCATGGTGCTTACTCGACTGTCCTGACAGAGGGAGCTGGTGCTTATGCTTAGCTTTAGCCTTTTTACCTGACGGAAGCATGTCCCCTAGAACAGCCGAGGAGGAAGCCAACGTACTTGAGTCAGTTCAGGAGGGTGAGGGGTACTACCCAAAGTCAGCCGAGGGAAAGCCCCAGACTCCGCAGTCAAGCCCAGAGGTGACAATGCCAGTGCTGTGGCTGCCTTTAAAGTCACCCCGAGTCTGTGCTTCACCCAGTGGGAGGAGAGATGAGGAGGAGTTCAACATATGAGTTGGCCTCGCAGGGGTTGTGACACTGAGCATGGCCTGGCTCTAGTAGTGAAGAAACAGTTCCTTGATTTAACATTTCAAAATTTTACTTTTTCCTGTCAGTGAACAAAGCCAAAAACACAGCCAGGCTAAAAAAAACACTTTGCCACAGTCGCGCAGTAAAGTGAAGGAAGCCTCGTTTATCTTTTGTAGGCCTCGGTGAAGTGCAGGCAGAAACAGTAGGGGGAGCAACTTGGTGCGAGAACTGAACAAGGAAAATGCGGAAAAAGCTAACAATGCAGGCAAAAATGAAGAGGAAGGGAGACCTGTGCAGGCTTCTATGCAGTAGAGAAAAAAAAATGGATTCTCTCAGCACAAGCAGGCAGGAAGCAGGCATGCAAGCTCAGTGAAGCAACAAGCTTCTCTGAGCAGTAGGGGATCCACTCAAGGCTCAGTCTGGGGACTTCAACATTGAGTGTGATTGCATCCCCCTGCTTGTCGTCTCCGGAGAAACTAATATGTCTTCATTTAAAAATACTGCAGAGACATGATTGTTTTATGTCACAGGCAAGTAAAAAATAAAATAAAATAAAATAAAAGTCAATCAATAGTGAACTGCGGTAAACAAACACCACCATGTCATTCCACCTTATGCAAAAGAATGCACGGTCAGGCATGTGCTCCAAGTCTCATCTCAGGTTTATGAATCAGTTATTTCATCATTCTAGACAAAATAACTAGATGACCTGCTACTTCCCCTGGACCACCACTTACAAGCAATTCACTGAATGCGGTGAGTACAGCTAATCTTTTAAAGTCTTCTTTTGACCAACTGGCATTATCTAGAGCTACAGCTGGTAACTGGAAGTGCACTCACCCATACTTGCTTGGCAATCTAAAATCCGAAAACCATTATGCATGCAGGCTGCCAGCAACAGGTGCTCGTGAGTAGGGTGCCACTTCAGTCTCCAGATTCCACCCTGGACATGAGTATCAGCCAGCGGCTGCTTCATTTGCCGAGTATCCCAGAGAAGAATGTGTTCATCATAGCTGGAAATAGACCAAACAGTATAGGTAGAAAATGCCAAGATTTACACTTTTGTTCTGCACTTTTGGAATTTTCCTATATGTGTGGTGCACTCTATAGACCAGTCCTTCCCAGCACTGGTGTTCTCAGGGCCGCTGCCAAGGGTATTAGATGTCCTGGGTGAGCCTTCAGCCTTGCAGCTCTCACAGTTAATTTTCAGACTCCCAGCAATGCCACACTCCCAACGATTTTGATAATTAAACTCAATCTTAACTCAACACCATCCCTTCCAGAACAGTCCTATAAAGATGCACATTGGGACATCATACTTTTAAATATTAACAATTGTTGTAAATATATACATAGAGGGAGATTTCCAAGAGCCACTTACAAGGCTAACTGGACTATTTGCAAACTGCCTAGTTTTCCAGTGGGTAAAAGTAAACACCAATGAGCCTGAGTTTGTGTGGCTATTGTAGCTGCTCTTTGCTGGCCCCCAGAAGCATCTGCCTTAGGCAATTGCCTAGTTTGCCTGTTTTTTTTTATGTTATCTTCAGCTACTCCCCCTTCAGTATCTAATATGTTGTTGTGATCTAACCTTGTAGTGTATTTCTTTTATCATTTTGTCTTTTAAGACTACATGTGAAAATGAGAGGTAAGAACCTTCAGCAATTATAAGCACTGCCACCTAGCAGAGCATGCATCCATCCTGCAGCTCTCTTGCCAAGAGTGAAGCAGAAGCTAAAATCAATGGCTACAGTTCCATTTGTACAAAGCAAATTCTAGCATCAGTTGTCAAAAAGAAATGCAATTCCAATGCACTTATTGCTTTCAAGAAATGGTTCAAGCAGAGCAATAAAGCACAGTTACTTACCTGTAACAGGTGATCTCTGGGAACAGCAGGAATTAGTCCTCACATATGGGTACGTCGGTACCGACGGAGCCTGCGCGGGAAAGCTCCCCAGCTTTCCAGAAGGAAAGCTTTTGGGGCCTCCCACTGCGCATGCGCGCTGCCTTCCCGCCTTCCTGACCAACTCTCCTCAGTTCGAGTTTAAAGCTGAGACAATAGAGAGAGGAAAGGAAAGAGAGAGAGAGATACAACTCCTAGGGGGGTGAGTGGGTTGTGAGGACTAATTCCTGCTGTTCCCAGAGATCACCTGTTACAGGTAAGTAACTGTGCTATCTCCAGGAACAAGCAGGAATGAGTCCTCACATATGGGGACTCCCTAGCTAAGATGCCCGGAGATCCCCTCAAGGGTATGAGACCCTGAAAGGTTCCTCATCTTCCTATGGATCTCAGGCATCCATTCAGGGAAGGTGGGCTGGAGTTGTTCAAGAATGGAACAGGTATCTGAGGACAGCCTGACCAAACAAGGCATCCCGGCGGGAGTCCTTGTCCAAACAGTAATGGGCTGTAAAGGTATGAACCGAGGCCCAGGTGGCTGCTCGACAGATCTGGTCAATGGACACAGATGAGCCATAGAGGTGGCCATGGCCCTCACATTGTGAGCGGTGACATGGCCCTCCAGAGAAAGGTTCTTACTCTGGTAAGCAAAAGAGATACACTGAGCAATCCAATTGGAGAGTGTTCTTTTAGAGACTGGAAGTCCTAAATGAGAAGGATCAAAAGCAACAAAAAGCTGAGAAGACTTTCGATGTTGCTGTGTCCTGTGGAGGTAAAAGGCAAGAGCTCTTTTACAATCTAGAGTATGAAGGTTCCTCTCTGCATGAGGAGCTGGAAAAAAGACAGGTAAATATACCTCTTGATTAAGATGAAAAGGGGAGACCACTTTAGGCATAAAGTGGGGATTGGTCCTAAGGACCACCTTATCATGATGGAACCTTGTATAAGGTGGATTAGCCACTAGAGCTTGCAGTTCACTGATACGGCGAGCTGAGGTGACTGCAATAAGGAAAATAACCTTCCAGGAAAGAAATTTCAAGGAGGTAGTGGCTTCATAAGCTGACCAAGAACCAAGTTTAAGTCCCATGCCACCGGAGGAGGTCAAATGGGAGGTTTAGTTAAGGTTAGGCCTCTCATGAATCTTGCAATAAGAGGATGAGAGGAAACAGGTTGTCCATTGATGGGCTTAAGGGATGCTGCAATAGCACTCAAATGGACTCTTACTGAATTCGTTTTGAATCCTGCATTGGAGAGATGCAGGAGATATTCCAAGAGAGAATTCAAGGGGAGTGCTAGAGGGTCAAGACCCTTTTGAGCACACCAAATGGAAAATCTTTTCCATTTAAAAGCGTAAGAACGCCTAGTGGAAGGTTTCCTAGAGGCATGGAGGATATCTTTCACTTGCTGCGAAAGATTGAAGTGTTGAAGGTCTAGGCCTTCAGTAACCAAGCTCTGAGGTGAAGGGACTTGGGGTTTGGGTGCCACAAAGTCCCCTCCTCCTGAGACAGAAGGTCTGGAGCCGCTCCCAAGTCCAGGGAGGGGGCTTGGGAGAGATGCAGAAGTAGAGGGTACCACACTTGGCGTGGCCAGCGTGGAGCTATGAGGATCATGGACCCTTGATCCCTTTGAAGTTTGAACAGAGTCTTGGGAATCAAAGGAATGGGTGGAAATGCATACAGGAAGCCCTGACCCCAATGAAGGAGGAAGGCATCCTTGGCCTGAACTCCCTGACACGGAATTCTGGAACAGAACCGGGGAAGTTTGGCATTCCACGGACTTGCAAAGAGGTCTATGTCCGGGGTTCCCCATTTCTGGAAGATTCTGAGTACCTGATCCATGTGCAGGGACCATTCGTGTGGAAGCAGAACTCGACTGAGTCTGTCTGCCCAAGAGTTTTGGATTCCTGGAAGATATACTGCCAGGAGATGGATTTGATGCTCTCTGGCGAAGGCCCATAATCTTAGAGCTTTGTTGCAAAGCGACAGAGAGCCAGTCCCTCCTTGTTTGTTTATGTAAAACATGGCTACTAGATTGTCCGTATGAATAAGGACTGTCATGTTGCTGAGGAGGGTATGAAAAACTCTGAGAGCTAGAAAGATTGCTCGAAGTTCCAAGTGGTTGATATGAAGGGTGGTCTCCTGTGGAGACCAAATGCCCTGAGTGGAGAGATCTTGAAGATGAGCTCCCCAACCTGTTTGGGAGGCATCTGTTGTGAGGGTTGCTTGGGGCAACAATGGTTGAAAGGGGGCCCCCAACAACAGATTTTGAGTGGACATCCACCATTGGAGAGACCAAAAGAGACGTTTGGAGTTTGCTATTTGGTCTGAGAGAGCTCCTGATGCTTGAGTCCACTGGGTGGACAAAGTCCATTGAGCTGCTCTCATATGTAGGCGAGCATAAGGCACCACATGTACTGTGGAGGCCATGTGGCCTAATAGTTGTAGCATCTCCTTGGCAGTCAAGTGGCTTCTGGACTGAGTCTGGGAGGCCAAGTGCACTAGACGTTGGCAACGGGCCTGAGGAAGATAGGCCCTTGCAGTAGTGGTATCCAACCAGGCCCCTATGAATTCCAGGGACTGAGTAGGGGTGAGTTGAGACTTTGGCAGATTGATCACAAGTCCCAGATACTGCAGAATGCGTCTGGTGCGATCCAGTGAAGTCTGAGCCTCGGACTGAGATGGAGCTCGGATGAGCCAGTCGTCCAGGTATGGGAAGACAAAAATTCCCAGGGTGCGTAGAAATGCAGCCACTATTGCCATGCATTTGGTAAATACTCTTGGAGCAGAGGCTAGAGCGAAGGGAAGTACTCTGTATTGGAAATGTTTTCCCTGGAACAGAAACCGTAGGAATTTTCTGTGGGATGGATGGATGAGTATATGTGTGTACGCATCCTTGAGATCTAGAGAACAAAGCCAATCCTGACTCTGCAGGTATGGAAGGAGAGTACCTAGAGAAAGCATCTTGAATTTCTCCTTGCATAGGAATTTGTTCAATTCTCTCAGATCTAGAATGGGTCTGTACCCCCCTGTTTTCTTGGGAATGAGAAAATAAGGGGAGTAAAACCCTGACCCCTGTTGAAGAAGAGGAACCTCTTCTATTGCCCTTTGGGCGAGAAGAGTGGTCACCTCCTGACCCAACAGGTCCAGGAGAGATGGGGGAGAATTGAAACATCTCACCATGGTATGGGGAGGAAGGCTGCAGAAATGTAGTTTGTAGCCCTCTCTGATGATAGAGGGTCCACTGTTCTGATGTGATTTGTTCCCATCTGGGAGCAAAATGAGTTAACCTTCCTGGAATGGTGAGAGGCTCTGGATGTTGTAGAGCCAGAAAGGTTAAGTTCTCTAGTATTAAGTCAAAAACCCTGAGGGGGTTGGGACTGCTGGGCTGTAGCAGCCCCTGCAAGTTTTGCCCTGGCCTGTTTAGGCTGCTGACGCTTAGGAGCAAAGCGAGCTGCAGAAGATTGTTGGCCAGTATTTGTAGCAAATCTGGCCTTCTTGTAGAAAGGCTTCTTGAAAGATTTTTTCTGACAGGGGTAGAGGTAGACTTAGAAAGTCTATCTAAAGCAGCATTTTCTGCATCCATTTGAGTGGCTTTGATTTGCCACTCCTTACCAAACAGATTCTCACCTGTACAGGGCAGATTTCCCAACCCATCCTGGACCCAGGGTTCTAGGTCAGAGGCCTGGAGCCAAGCAATTCTGCGAGCCGCTATGGCAATACCTGAGGCTCTGCTAGCACCCTCAAAGGAGTCAAAGGCTGCTCTGTTGGAGAACTTTGAAATATCTTGGGTATGCTTAGCAAAAGAAGGAACTCCTCCTTTCTATCCTCTGGGATAAAGGGGAGAAAATGGCGTATTTTTAATGCAATCTCCTTCAGAAACATGCCCATATAGAGGCTGTATGAATTGATTCTGGCCATAAGCATACTTGCTTGGAAGATTTTTCTACCAAAAGCATCCAAAGTCCTACATTCTCTTCCTGGAGGAGTAGAAGAGTGTCTTTTGGTACTCTTTATCCTTTTCATAGCTGACTGCACCACAATAGAGTGGTGAGGGAGCTGAGCTTTTTGAAAACCAGGAGAAGGAGGGACACGATACATGGTGTCCAAACGACGAGAATGTGTAGATAGGGTGAGAGGAGTCTCCCATAAGTCCATCATGTGTTCTTGAAGAATTTCATGAATGGGCAAGGTGACTGCCTCTTTGGGAACCTTAGAGTATCCTAAAATATCTAATTTTTTTGCTCTAGGTTCTTTTTCAGAGGTTATTGAAATAGAGAGACCTTTAGCTACTTCAATGATGAAGTCTTGAAAGGACAAATCCTCTGGAGCAGACATTCTCCTCTTTGGAGAAGAGGGCTCTTCAGGAAGAGTAAGGAATACTTCAGCAGAGTCATTTGATGAATCAGAATCATCAGAAGACTCGAAGTATCGTCTGTTTGCTTCCAGGGATCGATAAGCGTATAGCGTAGTTACTCACCTGTAACAGGTGTTCTCTAGGAGCAGCAGGAATCAGTCCTCACATATGGGTGACGTCGGCGCCGACGGAGCCCTCAAGGAGCAATTTTCCCCAGCTTTCAAAGAAAGCCTTTGGGAATTGCAGCGCGCATGCGCGGTCCTCTTCCCGCCCAAGGGTGCCATCTTGCTCAGTCAGATGACATAGCTAAAAGACAGCAAAAATTAGCAAAAACGAAAGCATATAACTGCAACTCCAAGGGGAGGAGGGAGGGTTGTGAGGACTGATTCCTGCTGTTCCTGGAGAACACCCGTTACAGGTGAGTAACTACGCTTTCTCCAGGACCAAGCAGGAAGTCAGTCCTCACATATGGGACTCCCAAGCTTAAGGCTACCGGAGACCCTAAGCACAAAAATGAGCTCCCTCTAGCTCAGCAGCACAGAAGGAAGGAATCTTCTCTGAATACGTCTCCAACCGGTAGCCCAACATCTGGGATGGAGGGTAGGAGTTGCCTATACCTCGAAGAGGTTACGGAGGACTGCCTGTCCGAAAGCACTGTCCCTGCGGGACTCCCTCTCCAGGCAGTAATGGGCTGCAAAAGTCTGGCTTGAAGACCAAGTAGCGGCCCGGCAGATGTCTGCCAACGGAACAGAGCGGAGGTAAGCCACTGACGTAGCCTTCGCCCGAACACGATGAGCAGTGACTCTCCCTTCCAGCACGAGGCCCGCAGCCTCGTAAGCCCAAGCGATGCAGTCCGCAATCCAGATGGACAGAGTACGCTTGGAGACAGGGAGCCCCAACTTGTTGGGGTCATAAGACACGAAGAGCTGAACCGCCCTTCGGTGCTCCCGCGTACGGTCAAGGTAGAAGTTCAGCGCCCTTCTACAGTCCAGGGTATGCAGGACCATTTCAGCTCGGCTGGAGTGTGGCCTGGGAAAGTAGGTCGGAAGTACCACCTACTGGTTGATGTGAAAAGGGGAAACCACTTTAGGAAGAAACTTAGGGTGAGTCCGTAGGACTACCCGGTTCTTGTAGAACCTAGTGTAAGGAGGATCAGATACCAGGGCCTGCAGCTCACTAACGCGTCTCGCAGAAGAAGTGAGGGCCACCAAGAACAAGGTTTTCCAGGAAAGAAAACGAAGAGGACAGGTAGCCATAGGCTCAAAAGGCGGACAGGTAAGCCGCTGTAAAACCACATTGAGATCCCAGTTCGGAGCTGGCGGGCGCAAAGGTGGTTTAAGGAGCAGGAGGCCTCGGAGAAAACGAGCCACCAGAGGGTGGCTAGAAAGAGGTCTACCATCCACCGGTAGGTGGTGCGCAGAAATAGCACTGAGGTGGACCTTGACCGAGTTGGACTTAAGTCCAAGATTGGAAAGGGAAAGCAAGTACTGCAAGACCACTGATGTTGAACAGGAGAAGGGGTCTTGCGACTGCTGAGTACACCAGACGGAGAGAAACGACGCCACTTAAGAGCGTAGGACTTCCGGGTGGAAGGTCTCCTGGAGGCCAAGACGACCTCTTCCACATCTGGAGGAAGCTGGAGAGGAGCAAGGACTACCCTTTCAGCAGCCAGGCCATCAGATGAAGGGACCGGAGGTTGGGGTGCAGGAGCGTCCCTGATCCTGCGACAGGAGGTTGGGGCTGAAATCCCAGTGGAAGAGGAGTGTCTACCGCTAGCTGCATCAGAAGCGGGAACCAAGGTTGTCTCGGCCACCGGGGAGCCACTAGGATCATCGAGGCTTTGTCCCTGAGAACCTTGAAGAGAGTCCGAGACACCAGCGGCATGGGAGGAAAGGCATATAAGAGGCCTGTGGACCATGGAATCAGAAAAGCATCCGCCGCTACTCTGAGAGGATGCGGTTGTCGAGAGCAGAATCTGGGAAGTTGCCTGTTCAGAGGACTGGCAAACAGATCCATGGTGGGGAGGCCCCACTTGAGAAAGATTCGCTGAACCACCAGCGGATCCAGCCTCCACTCGTGCGGTTGGAGGATCCTGCTCAGCTTGTCGGCCAGGTAATTTTCTTGACCTGGGAGATAGACAGCTTTGAGGATAATTCCGTGGTGGACAGCCCAAGAGCATAGCTTTTGTGCCTCCTGACAGAGAAGGAAGGAGCCTGTCCCGCCTTGCTTGTTCACATAGAACATTGCAACCTGATTGTCTGTCTGTATCAGCACCGACTGGTGAGAAACCAGGTGAGAGAATGCTTTGAGCGCTAGGCGGATGGCTCTGAGCTCCAGGAAGTTTATCTGCTGAGCAGACTCCCAAGGAGTCCAGAGGCCTTGAGTACATGTCCTTTGTCAATGTGCTCCCCAACCCAGGAGAGAAGCATCGGTGGTCAGGACCTGAGAATGCGTAGGGGGCTGAAAAGTCACTCCTAGTACCAGGTTTGGCAGATGAAGCCACCATTGTAGAGAAGAGACCAGCTGGTCGGAGATCTGTATGGAGTCCGCTAGGCTCCCCGTGGCTTGATGCCATTGATTGCGAAGGCACCACTGAGCAGGACGCATGTTCAGTCGGGCATTGGGGGTCACATGGACTGTGGAAGCCATATGGCCAAGCAGTCTCAGAAATTGCCTGGCCGAGACCAGGGAATTGCTGTGAAAGCGGCTGGCGAGATCCATGAGCCTTTGGGCCCTGTCCAGAGGCTGGAAGGCCCGGGCCTGATGGGTGTCCAACCTGGCGCGATGAATTCGAGATCTTGAGAGGGGAGCAAAGTGGACTTTGCGAAGTTTATGACAAAACCCAAGTGCTGGAGCAGAGCCACAGTGCGATGAGTAGCCTGAGTGGCTTCTTGAGCAGACTGGGCCCTGATGAGCCAGTCGTCCAGGTATGGGAACACAAAGAGACCTTGAAGTCTCAGAGAGGCCGCCACCACTGCTAGGCATTTGGTGAACACTCTGGGGGCGGAGGATAGGCCGAAAGGCAGTACTCGGTACTGGTAATGGCATCCGTCCACAACAAACCTGAGGTATTGTCTGTGGTCTGGATGAATAAGGATATGAGTATACGCATCCTTTAGATCTAAGGAGCATAGCCAGTCTCCCTGCTGGAGGTAGGGCAGCAGGATTCCAAGGGTAAGCATTTTGAACTTTTCCTTTGCAAGGAACTTGTTGAGGTTTCGCAAGTCTAGGATGGGTCTGAGGCCTCCTGTCCTTTTCGGAATCAGGAAGTATCTGGAATAAAACCCGTGACCCTTCAGGTGGTGGGGCACCGGTTCCACGGCTTGTTCCTGAAGAAGACGTGCTAACTCCTGAAGGAGTAAGTCCCTGTGCAGAGGGAGTCTGGAAGGCTCCCCTGGAAAGTAGGAGGGAGGTACCTGGTGAAAATGAAGAAGATAGCCCTTTTGGACTATCTGAAGCACCCAGGTATCTGTGGTGATGTTGGACCACCTGTGGGCAAAGTGGACCAGCCGGCCTCCTGTGCTGAGAGAAACCAGCTGAGGGGGAGAGGCTATGCTGAGGAAGTCAAAAACCCCCACCCTGCTGAGCAGGGGCCGGTGGTGCAGGCTTGGGGGCTTGCTGCCTACGGGACCCATTACCCCGTCCCTTGGCCTGCTTTCCCTGTGGGGGAGCTGGTGAGGCCTGATACTGAGGGTAGTATTTATAGGCAGCACTTTTCCTCGGGTAAAAGGGCTTTTTCCCCGAGGCCTTCTTCTTTTGAGAAGGGGCAGAGGTCTTCCTTGAGAGACGAGTCCTGGTGAGAGTCTCCGTCTCGATTTGTGCAGCCTTCTCATCCATGGGCTTGCCAAAGAGGTTATCACCTCAGCAGGGGACATCGACCAACTTGTCCTGAACCCAGGGCTCGAGGTCGGACGTCTGAAGCCAAGCCTGGCGGCGTCCACCGATGCCGGCCGCGGCTACTCGAGCCGAAGCCTCAAAACCATCATAGGCTGCTCGAGAGATAAACTTGGAGCACTCCCGAATGCCAGTAGACAAGGATTGGAACCTCTGCAAAGGTTCGTCGGAGAGACCAGCAGAGAACCCGGCTATTTCTTTAGCCAGGTCTCGGAGATACATGCCCATGTAGAGCTGGTATGTCTGGACTCGACAAGTAAGCATAGAGCCCTGGAAGCACTTCCTACCGAGGGCATCCAGGCTTCAGGCTTCCCTACCAGGGGGCACCGAGGAGTGCATTTTTTGACTCTTCAGTCTATGCATGGCCGATTCCACCACCATGGAATGGTGCGGTAGTTGTGCCTTTTGGAACCCGGGGCTCTTGCGGACTCGATAAATGGAATCGACCCGCTTGCTTAACACCGGCGACGACGCCGGGCTCTCCCACATGCGGAAGAGAAGCCGTTCCAGCATTGGAGGAACCGGTACAATAAAGGCCTCCTTCGGGGGAGAGTCATATTGGAGGGCATCGAGTTCTTCGACTCGAGGCTCCTCCTCGGGATCCGCAGGGAAGGCCAAGGCTTTGGCCATATCCCTCACGAAGTCCGAGAACAGGGTATCCTCCGGGGGGGACCGTCTCCGAGGTTCGGACTCGGGGGAGTCCGAAGGGACACACCGAGTCCGAAAGGAACCAGGTGACTCTTCGTCCTCAGATTCCCAGGCCGACTCCTCGGAGGAGGAGTCGACCGGCTCCGGTTGGGCGGGCACTGATGCCATCCGCCCCGACGCCGAGGGAGTCGGTGTCAACGACCTCGGTCCCGAACGGGAGGCCGAAGGAGACCTCGACCGAGGATCGACTCGAGCCCTCATGGACTCGAGGATCGGCTCGGTCTCCGGGGTCGACTTGGAGGTCGACGTCCCGGCGGTCAGGGCAGAAGCGCCAGCGAGGCCAGCGATCAATGCCCGCTGCTGGTCCAAGAAGGCAGACAAACTGCACTCCAAGGCCGTCAACCTGAGTCCGAGCTCAGGAGACCCAGCAGCCCCCGACTCGGGCCCCGACGGCGTCGGGCCCGACGTCGGGTCCTTCGGAGGCGAGTCCACGAGGACAACCGTACTTACGTGAGCGGGCAAGTCCACCTCGAGTCGAGGATGTTTTGACGGCCTTTCCGACTCCAAGGACCCGGGACGGGAATCGGGGCTATGCGACCTGGCCCTCGAGGAACCAGGAGCGTCCACCGATCCCGCCCTCGCGGGTTTCTTCTTCCGATGATGTTCCCGGGTAGGAGACCCCCTCTCAGAGGAACTCCGACGATGCTCAGGACCAGAGTCCCGAGACGTCGAAGCCTCTGACGAGGTCCGAGCCCGGCCGGAGTCAGAGAAGATACGCTCCCGCTGGTGCTGCCGACTCCTCAATGCTTTTGAGGACATTTTGCCGCATGGCGTGCAGATCATGGGGTCATGATCTGGGCCGAGGCAGCGGAGGCAGAAGTCGTGAGTGTCTGTAAGAGACATAAGTTTCTTACAGAGGTCACACTTTTTGAAACCACTGGCCGCCATCGGGGGAAAAAGGGCCCCTGCGAGGTCGAACGACCGGGCAGCCAGGGAAAAAAGGAAAAAAGCGCGAAAACTGTCACGAAGGACAAAAAACCGAAAAATAAAGGACGGACTCGTAACCGGCGTCGCGAGTCCGGGCGGGAACAGAACCGGCGTCGAACCGAAGAAAAAATAGATAAAAATAGAGGAAAATCAACTTTTCTGCGGGGATTCACAGGCAACGTCTGTAGGGCTCCGCGGAAAAAAGAAGACTGAGCAAGATGGCACCCTTGGGCGGGAAGAGGACCGCGCATGCGCGCTGCAATTCCCAAAGGCTTTCTTTGAAAGCTGGGGAAAATTGCTCCGCGAGGGCTCCGTCGGCGCCGACGTCACCCATATGTGAGGACTGACTTCCTGCTTGGTCCTGGAGAACGACCGGTATCCACATCGGGGGTACCCGGTACCGGATCGGTATCGGGAAAAACCCCAGAACCGGGAACCGGAATCGGTATCCTGGTCGATGTGGATGCCCTGGGTACCGGTATCGGTAGTGGTACCGGAACCAGAGTCGGTACCGCTGGCTGCGGTACCGAGGGCGTCGCAGTTCTAATGAAAGCCATTATTGGCCTGCTGCATGGATTGAACTGTATGATCCATAGACGCCACGACTGTCTGGATGTCGGTACCGGAAGATTGAGCCAGTACCCCAGAGCAGTCTAACAGGTGATCGGTCGAGGCCGTGCCATCGATGTCAACCTGTAACCCCATAGGAGGAGCTTTGGAAGCCGGAGCTTCCCGCCGGGGTTGTTTGGCTGGGGCAGGGTCCTCAGGGTCAAGCCCGGGGGCATCTCGATACTTAGAGGGAGATTTGCCCTTTGAGGACCTGCCAGAGGAATGTTTGGTTACCTGAGATCCATCAGGAGAGGAAGACCTGGAAGATGTCGATGCTGGAGTATCTGTAGAAAACAGCATGTGAAACTTGGCTGCTCGGTTTTGTAAGCCACATTTAGACATCAAAGAACAGGACGGGCAATCAGGAATGGAGTGGTCAGGCCCCAAACATTTAAGACACCATTCATGGGTGTCTGTAACCGATATAGTACCGCTACACTTGGTGCATTTTTTAAAACCAGAGGCTGGTTTCTCCATGAGGGAGAATTTTGTGAAGGCCTAGAGGCCTCACAGGACAAACACACTAAGTGGGGAAAAATAAGAATTTTTTTTTTTTTTTAAAGAAATAAAGAAAAAAGACCAGCGGTACCGGTCTGGAATCGGGGAAGGCAGACACGCGGCCAAAGAAACAATTAAAATAACAACTTCTTCAGCGGTGACAGGAACACGACCTGCTGGCTCCGCGGAAAAAGAACTGAGGAGAGTTGGTCAGAAAGGCGGGAAGGCAGCGCGCATGCGCAGTGGGAGGCCCCAAAAGTAATCCTTCTGGGAAGCTGGGGAGCTTTCCCGCACAGGCTCCGTCGGTACCGACGTACCCATATGTGAGGACTCATTCCTGCTTGTTCCTGGAGATATACTATATCATCAAAATATTTACAATATGCAAATAAATAACAAAACTAACTTAAGTTGGTTGAAATCTGCAATGTGTAATGAAAGTTCAGAGCTCAGGAGGTGAGGTAGAAGTTTTACTGTGACGATGCTTTCTAGCTTTGTTCAGGCTAATGGATACAGAGTAGAGTTATTACCAGACTTGACACTGCCGATCCCAGTTAAAAAAAAAAAAAAAAAGTAAAATGAGCATTAGTGACTTGCTGGGCTGAGCACTGCCTTATGAAGCTCTATGTTAAATTAATAGATCAGCTGGAAGACAGTATTCACAGCCCCCTAGGAGAGAGTCAGAGTCAATATATAAGCACAATATCTAAATAGCCATATTTAGACCCACAATTGTAGAGTGAGAAGGGGGTAAAGAGATGCAGTATGTGGATCCTGGTTGAAGACTGCAGCTGCAATGACTGTGCAAAGCAAATTGGGAGGCAATATAAATTGAGGTTAAGAAAAAGCCCCTAAGGTCAGCAATATTCATTCCCAGTCCATGGGCTGGCAACAGGTCCAATTTTAAAGATATCCCTAATTAATATATTGTACATGAGAGATTTGCATACAAGAGGAAATTAGACCTTACCTGCTAATTGATGTTCCTTGAGTTACTCCAGTCCAGTCCTGGCACCTCTGAGTATTCATGCTCCACCAGCAACTTGGAGACTAAGCATGTCATGATTTTCATGACCTCCCCTAGATAGGCAGCTGGCTCCGCCTCCAGAATCCTATTGATAAAGCAGACTCACGGCAATAACCCTTATAAGCACTCTAATAACTAACATGTACAGAAACTTAATTAACTCGCTAAATGCAAAAACAAAAACAAAAAAAACCCACCCTCCCCACCAGGGAAGGAGAGTCACCTCCGCTCACCTGTCATGAGCCTAAGCGCTTCACAGAAGACCAGTTACGTCGGTCCCCCATCTTTGACAAACATCCAACTCTCCGCCTTTCTCCTGTAACTATACCTTCTTCTTATTTCCCAGACCTACTTAAACTTAAGTTATGTGGCTTTCTTGCAGCAGGGGAACATATCTGTTCACAGGGAGGGATTCGGGACCGGACTGGAGAAACTCAAGGAACATCAATTAGCTGGTAAGGTCTAATTTCCTCTTCCATTTCGTTCCTCCAGTCCAGTCCCGGCACCTTTGGGATGTACCATAACAGTACTATCCTTAGGAGGGATTAGATAAACTGGCCTGCAATACCCGAGCCAAAAACATGCCTCCACTGAAACTTGCACATCCCAATGATAATGTTTCATAAATGAAGACAAAGAGGACCAAGCAGCCGCTCTACATATCTCAACTGGTGGCACTATACTAAACTCCGCCCACGACACTGCTTGGGCACACATAGAATGTGCCCGTAAACAAATGGGAATGGACCTCCTCCTTAACAAATAAGCTGAGGAGATGGCCGTGCTGATCCAGCTTGAGATGGAAGCCTTGCATGCCTCTCCCTTATGCAGCCCTTCAAACAATACAAGCAGGCGCTCTGACTTCCAAAAGGGTCCTGTGCATGAAAGGTATCTCTTTAACATCCGACGCATATCCAAACGCTTCAGGAGATGGTCCGACGTATCTGTCCCGTCCGTCCGAGAAGTCCGGGAGGGACACCGTCTGATTCAGATGGAAAACAGATAGTACCTTTGGCAAAAAGGAGGGAATCTGCTGCAATACCACCTTATCCCTAGATATAACCAGATATAGCTCCCTGCACAACAAAGCCTGGAGAATAGAAATCCTTCTGGCCAAACAAATGGCTACCAGAAATACAGCCTTTAACATCAAATCCTTCACCGTGCAATCCAGCAAAGGCTCAAAAGGGTGGCTCCATGAGGCAGACAGCACCAGATTGAGGTCCCATAGCGGAATGACCGAAAGCACTGGCAGCTTCACCTGTTCTACTGCTCTGAGAAAGCGAACTACATCTGGGTGTGATGCTAGAGGCACGCCCGAACCCAGCCCTTATAGCTCGAGTGCAGCCACCTGCACTCAAACTGCAGGCCAGACCCTTGTCCATTCCGGCCTGCAGAAATGTCAAGATATCTGGCACCAGGCACCGCATAGTGGAACAACCTTGCCCCGCACACCAATGTGCGAATACTCTCCACACATGAATATACACCAGCGAAGCGGATAGTCTATGGGCCTTAAGCAAGGTGGCTATCACCACCGGCACATATCCTCTCTTCCTTAATCACGCCCTCTCAAGAGCGATGCTGAAGCGAGAATCGATTCACCTGCGGCATTCAAACAGGTCTCTGACTCAGCAGATCCTCTCAAACCAGGAGACACCACGGTCTGTCAACAGTCAGACGTAGCAGATTCATGTACCACGGCCGACTCAGCCAGTTGGGGGTGATCAGGAGCATTAGCCCCCCATGGCGCCTCTATCCATTTCACTACTCTGCTGATCAGAGGCCATAGAGGAAAGACATACAGAAGCCCTTCTGTAGGCCACGGGTGTACCAGCCAGTCAAGCCCTTCTGACATGCACTCTTCTCCTGCTGTAAAAGCGTGCTACTTTGGCCAACTGGTAAGTTGCCATCATGTCCATGATGAGCTGCCTCCACCGGCTCACCAACTGCTCTGATTGAGCATCCAATCCGCCGGCTCTATCTGCACTCTGCTGAGATAATCCACCTCGACATTCTCTCGCCCAGCCACATGCACTCCCAACAGAGCTAACAGCCTCTTCTCTGCCCAGTCCATCAACAGACCTGCCTCCTCATCCAGTTGCACACTGCCCACACCGCCCTGCCAGTTGATATATGCGACTGTCGCAGCGTTGTCTGAAAATACAAAAAGTCTTCCTTTGCAACCAGTCCTGAAAGCCTTGCAGGGCCAACCACACTGCTCTGAGCTCCAGTCAATTTATGGGCCACTGCACCTCCTGCTCCATCCACAGTCCTTGTGCAAACTGAGCTTTGCAATGCGCCCCCCAGCTCATCAGTCTGGCACCTGTTGTGAGCTATATCCAATGCAGTATATCTAATGGCATGCCCTGCAGAAGCCTATCTGGCTGGAGCCACCAACTGAGTGCATTCCTCGCCTCCTCCGTACAAGGCAAATGCTGTGAAAGGGGATGAAGTTGCACAGACCACCTGCGCCACAGAGCTCTCTGTAATGGTTTCATATGTACCCAAGCTCAAGGGACCATTTCAATCGATACCACCATAGAGCCCAACACTTGTAAGTAGCGCCATGCTGTTGGTCTTTCCATCTGAAGGAACTGCCGAATCTGGTTCTGCAGCTTGTGTACTCTTCCCAGCAGTGTCTGAAATCAAGCTCCAAGATACTCCAGGTTTTGCGAGGGTGTGATCTGACTTTTAGCAAAACTGACCAGCAGAGGCTCTGAAGGAATGCAATAACACATTCCATTACCCTCTCGGTCTCCTCCTGGGACTTCACCCTTATGAACCAATTGTCGAGGTATGGATGAACGAGAATGCCTTCTCGCCTGAGTGCCGCTGCCACGACCACTATGACCTTGGTGAAGGTCCGAGGCATGGTCACCAGTCCAAAAGGCAGTGTCAGGAACTGAAAATGTTCTCCTGGCACTGCAAACCTGAGAAACCACTGATGCTCTGCATGCACACAGTAAGTGAAGGTAGGCCTTGGTGAGGTCAAGGGAAGTCAGGAACTCTTCCTTCTCGCACCGCCACTATCACCAACCACAAGGTCTCCATGCGGAAGTGCAGCACCCTTAAAGTTCGATTCACATACTTGAGGTCTAGTATGGGATGGAACATCCCTTCTTTCTTTGGAACCCCAAAGTAGATGGAGTATCGCCCACACCCGCGTTGGTCTGGGGGCACTTCCACCACCACCTGCAAACCTAACACTCATTGCAGCGCTTCCTCCACTGCTTTCCATTTTTGCAATGCCTTGCAGGGGGAATTTACAAAGGCTTCTCACAGAGGCCGAGCAAACTCTAGGTTATAGCCGTCCCTGATGACTTTCAATACCCACCGGTCAGATATGATTCAGATCCAGGCATCGTAAAACTCCCGCAGCCGACCCCCTACAGGAATTACCTCCGCCTGGTCCGACCTTGCTTCACTGTGTCTTTTTAGGAGCTGCAGCGGAGGGGTAGAATCCTCTTCCCTGCCTCGAAATCCCCAAAAAGACCCCCTCTGATAGGGAGCAAACCTTTGGGATCGAAACCTTTGAAAAATCTCTCTGCTGACCCCTTTCCGGGGTTGACATCCGTCCCAATTTCTGCTTGTCCTCCAGCAATCTCCCTCCTTTTGTTTCTCCCGGGTCCTTTACTAACTTTTCTAGGTTGTCTCCAAAGAGGAACTTACCTTTGAACAGCAGTTTTCTCAACTGAGATTTGGAAGACACAAAAGCTGACCAATTCATGGAGCCACAAATACCACCTCAAAGCCACCACTGAAGCCATGTCTTTGGACAAGCACCAAATGAGGTCATAGAAGGTATCCACCAGATAAGCTGCCCCGATTCCAACTTTGCCGCCTCCAGAGGTCTAGGCTGTTCTGCTCCTGGAACCTCTATAATCTCTTGCGCCCAACAGAGACATGCCCTGGCCACAAAGGCCCCTCATACCGAGGCCTGTAACGACAAGGCACTAATGTCAAATGCCTGTTTTAGGAGGGTTTCCAATTTGTGGTCTTGGACATCCTTGAGAGCTAAATTCCTCTACGGGGATGGTAGTTTTGTTCGTCAGAGCCAAAACTGCCATATCTACCTTAGGAGTGTGCAAGATCTCTCTGTCCTGCCTTGGGAGGGGTAAAGATGCCACATCATCCTAGCACCCCTTCGGGCACATCCCACTCCTCCTGAATCATCTTACGCACTACCCTATGCATAAGGAACACCTTTTGTGTTGACCTTACTGCCTGGAACAGCAGATCCTCTAAGGGCTCCTCCTTCCTCTGGTACCTCTGTGCAAACATGCAATACCTTGGCAGACTGTGCTATCAACACTGCCAACTCCTCTCTGCGGAACAGTCAGACAATGCGAAAGTCCTCTGCTTGTGGGATCTCCCCTTCTTCCAAGTCTGAGTCCAGAGCATCCTCCTCAATCAGCTCCTCTGTCTCCTGTGGCGTTTCCTCACAGGGACCTTCCTCCATTCTTCGCTTGCTGGGACCTGGCTCTTCCTTCAGCTACCTCCCGCACTACCTCTGCGGCCCACTTTGTTCCACTCCTAGGAGCCGGCATTTCCTCGCCTAGCCATTGCTTCAAACAAAAGGCTTTGTGTAACAAAAGCACAAATTCCGGTGAGAGGCCGCCTTGAGGGCTAACCCCCCTGCCCCTCCCTTGTGACAATCACCTTATTTATTTAGTGGTTTTCTATACCGCTTTATCCAAAGCATCAAGGCGGTTTACATTGGAACAACAATTTAGATTGCAACATTGTGTGTAAGGAAAAGATTAACATAAAATGAAGTACAGGAAACATAGTAGGCTTCTTGCCCTTGCTTTTCAGGCCCTTGGTGATGGGTAGCTCTCTTGCGTCTATGGCTTTTGGGGAATCTTTCCAGCATGTCCTTTGACAGGCCCACCTCCATGCACTGCAATTCTGCCTCATACCTCTTGCAGAACCCGGTCGTGGACATTGAACCCCTGCGTGACCCACAGGCTATGCAGGTTGACTTAACTGGCATGCTGTCACTGACTGCCTGCTCCTTTTTTTTTGTTTTTTTTTACACATACACTCGGGAAACCTCTAAAAACAATTAAAAGTATCTAAACATCCTCCGAGGGAGGATGCCCGGCTTCCCTGAGCCCCCCCCTCCTCCATCATTACTGCTGAGGCTGAAGCTTCCCGCGGATCTCTAAAATGGCTGCCACCATGCGGCTCCCTCCACCTGCCCATCACTCACCGCTGTTCCCCTGCGCCTGCTAAGGCACTCACCAGCGTGGAACAGCCCCCACCCCCACTCCAACTCTCAGCCAACCTTGTGGCTTCAGCATTGGGTATTGGAAAAGGCAGAGGAGGGCCTGGTCTCCCATGGCACAACAACACCTCACCCTTCAAACTGTGTTTCCAGAGTCATCGCACGTGCACTTGTGCTGCCAGCAGCGAAGGTTTCTCCTTTCCCCGTTTGCCGACAGTGTGGTACCCTGTTTCTCAAAAGTCAGATCACATGCCCAAACTCCCCCATGGGGAAGCTGTGCAGACCCGGTAGCTCACCTCCAAGCCTGCAAGTGCTCTCAACCCTGGCACAAGCAAAAATTGCACAATCAGTGTCTGCTAACAAAGCAGAGCTGTGCAGGTGAGCAGTGCTCTCTCCGTTGAAATTTAACTCTAAAACTGAAAATGCTCCAATACTGAAGAAATTATTTCTTCAGTAAGTCCTAGTCTAGGGTTTCATGTCTCTCCAGCTGCTTGGAGACAGATACAGGAGGCTGGAGAAGAAGCCAGCTGTCTAGGGGAGGGGGTTACGAAAATCATGACATGTTCAGTCTCCAAGCTGCTGGTGGGGTGTGAATACCCAAAGGTGCCAGGACTGGACAGGAGGAATGAAAAAGAATGGAGGTTATAGGCACACAAATCTTATATGCATATTCCTTAGGGAAATCCTGAAAACCTGACCTCCGGAAGTGGGGGTGAATTCCAAGGCCCTAGATAGTTGTAAATGAAGATTCATGGCACCATGGCCTGACAGAGGCCATTTACAATTGAACTGAAAGCCCATAAGCGCAAGAAGAACCTGCCAAGTCAAAAAGTACCTTCCTGTGGCCAGAATATTCTCTCTGTGGGGATTACTGTGAATGCTACAGACTCCCATGGCGTGTCTGCAAGATAAAGAAAATCAAAGAGACACTGTTGTAATTAACTCTCTTTACATAAACATCTCAATGTTATTTCTTACCATATACTCATTCTCAGCAAGGCAAGAGAAGCCTAATAAAAGCAATTTCCTAAAAAGATATTTCCCTGTTAGTATGCACACATTTACTGAAATGGACTGGCATGGGGCACTTTGCATCAGATGATCACATGGTCTACTATGCTGGAAATGAAAGACAAAGAAGAAATGGTGTTGCATTTATAATAAAGAAGAAACTTGCAAGAACTGTAATGAAATACAATGCTGTCAGCGAATGCTTAATCTCTATTCGTCTACGAGGATTGCCTATCAACACAACTATAATTCAAGTATATGCCCCAACAACAGCTGCTGAAGAGAATGAAATTGAAGAGTTCTATGAACAAGTACAAGTTGAAATTGACAGAACATGCAAACAGGATATCCTGATAGTCATGGGTGACTGGAACGCAAAGGTTGGCAACAAAGAAGAAGGCAAAGTAGTTGGAAAATATGGACTTGGCAACAGAAATGAAGCTGGAGAAAGACTGATAGAATTCTGCAAGACCAATGATCTATTCCTCTCAAACACCTTCTTCCAGCAACACAAGCGGCGACTGTACACATGGACTTCACCGAATGGATTATATAAAAATCAAATTGACTACATATGTGGAAGTCAACGATGGAAAAGCTCTGTAACATCAACAAAGACAAAACCTGGAGCTGACTGTGGTACAGATCATCAACTACTAGTATGCAAACTCAAGCTAAAGCTGAAAAAGAGCAAACCACTCATGAATGCAGCAAAATATGACCTTGAGAATATACCACTGGAATTTAAAGACTGCCTGCAAAATCGATTTGCTGCTTTAGATACAAATGACAGAGCTCCGGAAGAGTTATGGAATGACATCAAGAAGGTTGTGTTGGAAGAAAGCGAGAAGTCTCTACAAAAGGTGAAAAAGCAAAAAACGGCCAAAATGGATGACGGAAGAAACTCTGAAAATTGCCCAGAAACGCAGAGAAGCTAAAGCCAGAGGAGAAAGAAAGACAATCGCAGAACTCAACAGAGATTTCCAACGTGCAGCAAGACAGGACAAGGAAAAGTACTACAATGACACTTGCAAGAAAATAGAAGCAGAAACTATTAGAAGAAGAACAAGATCGGCTTTCCTAAAGCTACGAGAGTTAAAGAAAAAGTTCCAGCCTCGAATTGGAATGTTACAAGATGCTCAAGGTTCTATGTTGAATGATGCTGAGAAGATCAAGAAAAGGTGGAAGGAATATACAGAGTTTTTATATGATAAAGATCAAGTGGACCAACAGCCGTTTCAACCTGTACCTTATGATCGGGAACCATTGGTGATGAAAGAAGAAGTTGAAGCAGCATTGAAAGCCTTATCAAAGAACAAAGCACCAGGCATTGATAGCATTCCCATAGAAGTATTGCAGCAATCTGATGCAGCTGTTACCGTACTCACAAGGCTCTGCCAAGAAATATGGAAGACAACATCATGGCCAACTGACTGCAAAAGATCTGTGTTTATACCAATACTAAAGAAAGGTGATCCAACTGACTGTGGAAATTATCGCACAATCGCTCTGATCCCACAAGCCAGCAAGATTCTACTGAAGATTATTCAAAAGAGACTACAACCATACCTGGAACAAGAACTACCTGAAGTGCAAGCAGGGTTCAGGAAAGGGCAAGGAACGAGAGACATCATTGCGGATGTGAGATGGATCCTTGAAAAGACTAAAGAATACCAAAAGGATATCTATTTGTGTTTATTGACTATAGCAAGGCTTTTGACTGTGTAAACCATGAGAAACTCTGGGCCACATTAAGAAGCATGGGTATACCAGAACACCTGATCGTTCTCTTGCGCAATCTGTACATTGATCAAGAAGCAACAGTTCGAACGGAACAAGGAGAAACAGAATGGTTTAAAATAAGCAAAGGTGTAAGACAAGGCTGCATACTTTCCCCCTACCTGTTTAATTTATATGCAGAACAAATCATCAGAGAAGCAGGATTGTATGAAGACAACAGAGGTGTGAAGATTGGTGGAAGACTCATCAACAACCTTCGCTATGCTGATGATACCACATTACTGGCTGAAAGTGAAGATGATCTGAAACATTTGCTTCTCACAATCAAAGAACATAGTCTCAAAATGGGCCTGCACCTTAATGTAAAGAAGACAAAGATCATGACAACTGGCATAATCAACAGGTTCATAGTTGAAGGAGAAGAAATTGAAATTGTGAACAACTTTAACCTACTTGGATCAACTATCAATAAAAAAGCAACAAGCAGTCAAGAAATCAGACGACGCATTGCTCTTGGCAGAATGGCTATGAAAGACCTAGATAAGATTCTCAAGAGCAGAGATGTCTCTCTCCATACAAAGATTCGACTTGTTCAAGCCATGGTATTTTCAATAACATCATATGGATGTGAAAGCTGGACAGTGAAAAAGATAGACAGGAAGAAAATTGATGCCTTTGAATTATGGTGCTGGCGGCGAATACTGTGTATACCATGGACTGCCCGAAGAACAAACCAGTCGGTACTAGAGGAGATCAAACCTAAGCTTTCTTTAGAAGCTCAGATGACAAGACTTCGACTTTCATACTTTGGACACATCATGCGAAGAGAGAGATCATTAGAGAAAGACATTATGCTTGGCAAGATAGAAGGTCAACGCAAAAGAGGAAGGCCAGCAATGAGATGGATCGATACAATAACAGCAGCTACGGGTACCAGTCTGTCAACAATGAGCCGCCTGACTGAAGACCGAACACAGTTTAGGATAGCTATCCAGAGGGTCGCCATGAGTCGACTCCAACTCGACGGCACTTAACAACAACAAGCTGCAGCAACCGACTAAGAGCAAACTAGCCATCAAGACATAACATATTCCATGGCAACTCTGGCTCAGCCCAGAAAGTTAGTTCAACTAAAGTTCCGTCTGAACCTTCCTTAGAGGCCGCAGAGTTTGTGCCCCCAAACGTTAGCTTCTAATTCACCTTGATAATAGTTACACGTTCAGCTAATATTTAAGGTCACTACTACAGTGGTGTGCAAAAGTCTGGAATCACTTGTAAATTTGACATTTTTTCAACTTCGTGACCTTATATCTTAATTCCTTTTTCCTCCCAGTGGCTTTTTCTGTGTATCTCATGATAAGTGATAGATTTGGCTATTAGGGCCAACGTTTAGTACTGGTTTGGCCCTTATTTTCTGAGTTTGTTCCCCATAGTTGTCCTGTTGATAGATTTTCTGTGAAAATCGCGTAATGTACATCGTTGGCCAATGATATATTATTGTAAGTATGCTTTAAAATATTATGGACGCACACCAGGTTGCCTTCAAATTAATGTATGTGGCCTTGAAAAAGGCCGTTTTTATTTGTCAGTGATGGCTCAGTATTTGATGGGCCACCCTTTGTTCTTGATCACCTGACTGCACCTTGTCGGCATTGAATGAACCAGTCTGACAAGGTGATCGTTGGTGACAATGCGGTTCCAAGCTGCAATGAGTGACTCAATCAGCTCACGCTTTGATGTCGGATGCCTCTTGGATATTTCCAAGGCCACCTTGTGCCACAGGTTCTCGATTGGATTCAGATCTGGAGACTGGGCGGGCCAGTCCATTGACTTGATGTTGTTCCTCTGCTTCCAGCTGATCACCTGTCTGGAGCGATGGCAGGGTGCATTGCCATCTTGGAACAGGAACTGGCCAGGAAACAGCTGGTGTGCTGATGGCACCATGCACTTTTGCAGTATGGTGATGTACTTGGCCCCATTGACCATGCCATTGATGATGTGAAGACATCCAACGCCACTGGCAGCCATGCAGCCCCAGACCATGACCTTCAAAGGATGCTTCACAGTGAGGTTGAGACACTCAGGCTTGAATTCCTCTCCAGGAAATCTCCTCACATAGGTGTGGGCCTGGTTACCAAACAGGCAGAAGGTGCTTTCATCACTGAATAGCACCTTTTCCCACATTTCAGTTGACCAGGTCGAGTGCTTTCTCGCCCACACGATCCGGTTGCGCCTTTGTATGTCAGTCATCAGTGGCTTATTCTGTGCTTTGCAGCTCCGGAGACCAAACTGCAGGCACTGGCGACGAACTGTTGATGAGCTGATACTGACCTCACTCCTGTCTGACCACTCTCAAAGTAGCTGAGAAGAGGTCAACTCGCAATTAGTCAGTGAAATGTGTCGTAGTGTGCGGTCCTGGCATGATGTTGATGCACGTGGATGACCTGAACGAGGCTTGTCCACTACTGAACCCGTTTCTTTCTTCTTCTGTACAATCTTAACAGTGCTCTGACTGCAGCCAACTTTCCTGGCTCTGACGGCTTGAAAATCCTTCCTCGCTCATAAAGGACACACAAACACGCTCCTCCAACGTCAGGGTCCGAGTCATCTTCATGGTCGATCCAGAAAGCGTATGAAATTCAAAAATTCTGCGTGTTTTTATAGCTGCACTGTTGGCTAGATATCTGCATTGTGATTGGTCAGGAATAACATGTGCATATTGGATAATCTCGATCCAGTTTTGACGCAGGATCCACAAAAATCACAGTAGCTATCTCCCAGTGTCTGTAAAGTATTTAAATTGGAAGCAAGGAATGCAAAAAAGTCAACTCTAATAGCCAAATGTATCCCTTTTAACGTGGCAGAAAGATGAATATGTTGGGCTAACGCAAAATTTAAAAAAAAAAAAAAAACACAGAAAGTACGAAAAATGCAAAACTCACAAGTGATTCCAGACTTTTGCACACCACTGTACTCTGTGTTAGGGGTAGAGGTAGGTGGATTAAGAGGCTACAAAAATCGTCTTTTGTTCCCTCCTGCCCCAAAGAACCAGATAGTACTGACTCAGTACAAATTGCGCATTAGTCTCCCAGTGGAGGTGGCAGAGATGAGGATTGTATCTTCACTGAAGTAAGCATGGGACAAACACTGAGGATTGTAAAGCTTAGTAACTGCAATGAAAGAGCAAACTGGATAGGCTGTATGGTCTTTATCTGCCATCATTTTTTCTGTGTTTCTATGTTTACAATCCAGAAATTTTCTGCAATTTGTAAAACCAAAACAAAACATGGAACTAAAAATCCAGTGGAAGTGAATTTTTTGTCCATATTCCATACACTGAATCCATGTGCAAATTGTTTATTGTTTTTGATGATATACAATAAAAACAATTCAAGAAAAACTTAAGGAGACACCAGGAGTGAACATTCAACCCCTCCTCTCTACTGTATAAGGAACAGGAGAAAATGCAACGTATGCCTTCAAGTCAGTGCTGACTCCTGCGACCCAACTGCTCCTGGGTTTTCTTGGCAGTAGACTGCCAGATTACCACCAAGCCAGTGCTCCAACCACTAGGCTACTCCCCAACTCCAGAACTAGGTAATAATTTTACATTGTAAACATCCACAAACAAACTTAGTTTAACAGGTTTGCCAACCTACTCCTTTATCCTGCTGCTGCCGCTTAACAGTTGTATTAGCTACATACATTCAGTTAACTGAAAGACAAAAATTGTATCTGCTTGTCTTCACCTCCCCGAGATGTACTGTCACTTGCCTGGTCCTAGGCAAAGATATTCTGTATGAATTCTTCAATTAGAAGGAACAATTGGGAGAGTATATTCATATATACTAAGCAGGTCGCTGAGGGGAAGAAGGGGAAATAACTTGAAAATGCACAACCATTCATGCATAACGAAAGATTCACAATGTCTGGTGTAGGTGCTCTCTAAGGTCTTCGCTTCCTCACGGAAAGCTACCTGCCCTTCGGATCCTATCCCTTCCCGCTGGCTTTTGGAACCATCTCTTGCATCATTCTTTCTATTTTCAATTCTAGTCTAGCTTCTGGTGTTTTTCCCTCTCTTTGGAAACATGCTTTGGTTCGCCCTATCCTGAAGAACAATTCCCTAGATCCCTCCTCTCCCTCTAATTGGCGCCCCATCTCAAACCTTCCCTTTCTCTCTAAACTCCTCCAGCTCTCAGCACATCTTGAGACCTCCCTTACTCTTCACCCCCGGCAATCTGGTTTTCGTCCCAGTCATAGCCCTGAAATCTGTCCTTCTTTCACTCCTCAATGAGGTGCATGCTGCCCACGACCATGGTTCTCTCTCTCTTGCTGTCTCACTAGATCTTTCCGCCACTTTTGACCTTGTTGATCATCACACCCTTCTATTTCGACTTCAGGATGCCGGCCTTTCTGGTCTGGTTCTTCAGTGGTTCTGTTCTTTCCTGTCTTGCCGCTCTTTCTCTGTGTTATCTGGTACTGCTTCCTCCCCCCTCCACCCCTCTCTCGTGTGGGGTTCCCCAAGGTTCTGTCCTCTCCCCTGTTCTCTAACGTCTTTTTGGCCCCCTCACTCTCCTGGTTCAACAATATGGTGTTTCCGCTCACTATTATGCTGATGACATCTTTCTCCTACACCATACCGATTCCTCTGCGCCAGACATTACCCCTCTGAATGATTGTCTCTCCGCCGTTGCCTCTTGGATTTCCTCCAACTTCCTTCACCTTAACCTCAAAAGAACTGCAGCGATCTGGTTCACCTTTGGGCACTCCCCTCCCCCTCTTGTACCGGTACTTTCTTCATCACCTATCCCCTTAGTCTCTTCCCTTAGGTATTTAGGTGTTACTCTTGATTCTGACCTTACTTTCAAAGGTCATATTTCATCCATCGTTCAACGTTCTTTTTTTGCATTAAAACAACTCCGTCCTTTTCTTTCTTCTTCCTCTATGGCTGTCCGTCCTTTTCTTTCTTCTTCCTCTATGGCTACTCTACTCTGCTCACTAGTTCTCTCGCGCCTGGATTACTGTAATGTCTGCTTAGCTGGTCTTCCTCAGTCTCAACTTTCCCACATCCAACGCATCCAGAATACAGCTGTTCGCATCCTCTCCCATGCATCCCACTTTGATCATGTTACCCCCCTTCTCATCCACCACTATTGGCTTCCTGTCTCATATCGCATACAATTTAAAATTCTTATCTTTGTGCACAGAACTATCCACAGTGGCGTTCCACTATACCTTGCAGATCAGATACATCTTCACACTCCTCACCGTTCTCTCCGCTCTGTACACTCCAACCGCATGTTCCTCCCTTCCCCGTCCCAGGCCCATCTAGAATCCACATGATCCTCCGCTTTTTATTTCCTCGGGCCTCACCTCTGGAACTCGCTCCCCCCTGCCCTCCGATTAGATCCCTCTTTCAAATCCTTCAAAACCCAATTAAAAGCACACCTTTTCTGTATGGCATTCAATCTCCCTCTCCCCCTGCTTCTCTCCTTCCTCAAAGAACATAATTAATCTTTTTTTTGTGTGTTTCTCGGCTGTCCTGTTTTCCTCTTTTCTGATCTGTCCTTTTCTCCTCCTTTGCAACTTTTAAATTGGCGTTCTCTTTCTTTTTCTGCAGCATTTTATGATTTTTATGATTGTAAACCGCTCTGACACTCTGTGATTGGCGGTATATAAAGTTTTAAATAAACAAACATAGGATATGTAGGTCCATCCATGACAATGGATAAAGCATAGCTACCCACCTGTAACAGGTGTTTTCCGGAGGTAGCAGGAATCAGTCCTCACATATGGGTGATGTTGGCACTGACGGAGCCCACGTGGTATCTTCCCTCCAGCTTTCAAAGAAAGCCTTTGGGAGAGGCGCTATACATGCATGGTCCCCTTCCCGCCCAAGGGTGCCATCTTGCCTCAGAAGAATGACATAGCTCAAAAGGCAAAAAATGACACAAAAAGCAACTCCACAAGGAGGAGGGAGGGCTGTGAGAACTGAGCCCTGCTGTCCCCAGAGACACCTGTTACAGGCGAACAACTATGCTTTCTCCAGGAGCAAACAGGAAGTCAGTCTTCACATATGGGACTCCCTAGCTACAGGCTGTTGAAAACCTGTAAAAAGCCATGGGTGACCAGGAAAAGGTGAGCTGTGAGCAGCAGCAATGAGTTCATGAGAAGACAGACTTCTGAGTGGCCCAAGTGTCCAGCGAGAAACCAGCACTTCGGTAGCCTGACCACACAAGGGCTGGAGGGCAGGAGTTGCCTACACCTTGAATAGATGGAGTAGTGCCTGGCCAAAGGCACTGTCCCTACAGGACTCGCTCTCCAGACAGTAATGAGCTGTGAAGGTATGGATTGAGGACCAGGTGGCAGCACAGCAGATTTCCGACAAGGGAACGGAACACAGATTTGCCAAGGATGTTGCCGTGACCCAGTGCTCTGGCGAGAGCCCAGCCTGCTCGTAAGCGAGGGCAATGCAGTCTGCCACCCAGATGCTTGGTTACCACTGCCCCCAGCCAACTGGGGTCATAGGAGACAAAAAGCTGTGAGGCTTTGCGATGGCCCTGGGTACATTGGAGGAAGGAGGACAGGGCCATTTTACAGTCCAGAGTATGAAGGACGGTCTCCGCCCTGCTAGTATGAGGCCATGGAAAAAAGGTGGCAAGTGCCACCTCCTGATTGAGGTGGAAAAGGGACATCACCTTTGGAAGGAACTTGGGGTACATGCGAGCACGACCCTATTCTTATAGAAGCTCGTGTAGGGTGAACTACCACAACGCCTGGAGCTCGCTGATCCTGTGAGCCGACATGAGTGCCACCAAGAACACAACTTTCCAGGAAAGGTACCATTGGTGGCAGGTAGCCAGAGGCTCAAACGGTTGGCCAGTGAGTTGCAACAGCAGCACGTTGAGGTCCCACTCCACCACCGGCAAGTGAACTGGAGGCTTGGACAACAAGAGATCCCACAAGAAGCGGGTCACGAGAGGTTGGACAGAAAGGGACTTTCCCTCCATAAGGTGGTGGTGCTCTGCGAGTGCACTCAGGTGGACCCAAACAGAGTTGGACTTCAGTCCTGCCAGAGACAGGTGAAGCAAATATTGCAGCACAAGCTGCACAGGGCATGAGAACAGGTCGACCTGTCGCTCCGCGCACCACAGTGAGAATCTGTGTCATTTAAAGGCGTAAGCCTGTCTTGTGGGGGTCCTACGGGAGGCCAGGAAGACCTCCACCTCTCCTGAAAGGTTGAATGGAGCCAAGGCTACCCTTTTAGCAGCCAGACAGTTAGCGACAGAGACCCCAAGTTGGGTGTAGGAGGGAACCCTCCTCCTGTGAAGGCAGCCCCAGGGCACTCCCCAGGGGGACCGGAGCCTCCGTGGATAAGCAAAGGAGTAGTGGGAACCACAGTTGCCTGGGCCACCGAGGGGCTACTTGAATCAGCAATGCCTCATCATGTTGAGCCTTGAACAAGGTCTTGGCAATCAGCAGCATGGATGGAAAAGCATAGAGAAGGCCTTCTGTCGACAGGATGAGGAAAGCATCCACTGTCAGCTGGGATGGGTGTGGCTGCCTGAAGCAGAAGCGGGGCAGCTGGGCATTGGCCAGACTGGCGAAAAGGTCCATCCATGGAGTCCCCCAGAGCTAGAAGAGCCAGTAGGCCATTGGGGTCTAGCCACCACTCGTGCAGTTGGATGACCCTGCTCAGCCTGTCTGCCAGGGCATTGTCCGGGTCCGGCAGATACATCGCCCGCAGGACTATCCTGTGGCAGCTCGCATACGAGCAGAGAGCTACTGCCGCTTGGCAGAGGGCATACAACCCTGTGTCCCCCTGCTTGTTGACGTAGAACATCGCCATTTGATTGTCCATTTGAACCAACACTGAATGGTGTTACAGGTGGTGAAGGAAAGCTCAGAGGGATATGGCCCAAAGCTCTAAGAGGTTGATCTGCTGCAGACTGTCTGCCTGCAGCCAGCTGCCCTGAGTGCAGAGGTCATCACAGTGAGCTCCCCAGCATAAGAGGGAGAAGTCAGTGGTTAAGACCCTCTGGGAGGCAGAAGCCTGGAAAGGCAACCGAGGAAGGAGTTGCTCAGGGGCTTGCCACCAGGCAAAAGAGTTGTTCATCTGGTGGGTCACCACCACTGTCCCACAATCGGCCCGTGACCTGGGTCCACTGGGAGTGGAGGCCCTATTTAGCCGCCCTTATGTGAAGGCGGGCGTCCAGGGTAACATGAACTGTGGACACCATGTGACCCAACTGGCAGAGCAGGAGGCAGGTGGGCACAGTGTCGGCGCTGCACAACCATGGCCAGCGCCTTGATGCAATCCGCCCTTTCTAGAGGAAGAATGGAGTTTATAGGGGCAAGGCTGGATACCATTCAGGCCAAAACCTGACACTGTGCCAGGAGGAGATGGGACTTTGGTTGGTTTATTATGAACCCCAAGTGCTGCAAGATGCGGACAGTGTGCACCGTTACGTATTGCACCTCTGTGACAGTGCGGCCTCTTATGAGCCAGTCGTCCAGGTAGGGGAAGACGAAGGCTTCCTGGAAAGAAAGGTAGGCCGCAACTACCATCAGGCGCTTGGTGAACTCTCTTGATGCAGAGGCCAGCCCGAAGGGTGGCACCCTGTACTGGTAATGGCCACCTCCCATCACGAACCTGATGTATTTCCTGTGGTTTGGATGGATGGATGAGGATTTGTGTGTATGCATCCTTTAGCTCGAAGGAGCATAGCCAGTCTCCCAGCTGGAGGTATTGCAGCAGTGTTCCAAGGGAGAGCATTTTGAACTTCTCCATCAGGAACCTGCTTAGATCCCGCAGGTCCAGAATGGACCAGAAGCCTTTGGTCCTCTTGGGGGTACGAGGAAGTATCAGGAGTAGAACCTCTTGCACTTGAGGTGTGCGGGCACTGGTTCCAGTGCCTTGTCCTCGAGAAGGCCTGCAAGCTCTTGCAGTAGTAAAGTCTGGTGGAGGGGAGTTCTGGGGGATCTCTCCTGGAAAGAATGGAGGGGTGCCTGTGTCATATGAAGGATGTAACCCTCCCTCACCACCTGAAGTATACCAGGAGTTGGTGACGATGCATGGCCACCAGTAGGCATAGAGAACCAGATGCCCTCCTGTGGGATGCTGGGCTGGGCTGGGCCTCCTGGGGGAAGAGAGGCTATGCCTAGGGAGTCAAAACCCCCATCAGGCTGTGCCCGAGCTGGTGCCTGGGATTTGGGAGCTCAAGGTTTATGAGAGCCATGTCCTTATCCCTTGGCCTGCTGCCCCTGTTTTTTTATTTTTATTTATTTATTTATTTACTACACATTTATATACCGCTACTTCCAGCGATCAGCAGCGGTTTGATTAATCTTTGTGGGGTAGTCAATCAAGACTTGGGGGGGGGGTATATACATAGATCTGAGGTCACAGCACACATGATTGGCGTCTTCGGGGACGAATCATACGTTTTTACATTTCAATATACATATTTACATATTTAAAACATATTTAAACATATATCAGTTTTTACAAATCACTAGCAGTAGAAGGTTATATTTGATTGTAATGACATCGGAATAAGTGTGTTTTTAGCTCTTTTCTGAATTTGGTGATGTCCTTGGTTAGGCGCAGCTCACAGGGGAGTTGATTCCAGATAGTTGGTGCAGAGAAAGAGAAGGCTCTATGACTCGTAGTTGTTTTCACTGTCCTGATGTTGATGGGGACTTGCAGGGTTCCTGAGTTGATGGTTCTTCTGTCCCTATTTGTGGGTTGCATGCTGATAAGTGAGGATAGGAATGATGGGGATAAGTTGTTTATTAGCTTGAAGGTGGTCATTAATATCTTGTATTGAATCCTGGCTGCAATTGGTAGCCAGTGTAGCTCTATTAAAATGGGGGTAATGTGTTCAGCAATGCTTGTTCCCATTATGATCCTGGCTGTTACGTTCTGGGCCATCTGCAGGATATTTAGAGATTTTTTAGGCAGCCCTTGTAAGATGGCATTACAGTAATCTAAGTGCGGTATAATGAGAGCTTGTGCTACCGACCGAAAATCACCGGGTTCTATTATTTTCCTTAGTGGTTGTAACACTCTTAGTTTATGGAAGATGGCTTTATTCGTTTTGCGTAGGTGTGTCTCCATTTTCAGGTTGCTGTCGAGTGTGACTCCCAGATATTTTATTTTATTTTTCGTGCTGTACGTGTTATTGCACAGTGTGATTGTAGGGGGGGGGTTGAAGTTTGGTTTGCTGGATATGTACATGACTTCTGTTTTCTTATGGTTTATTGTCATGTTGTTTTTCTGTAGCCAGCCTAACATCTCATCCAGGCATTTTTCGAGTAGTGTATATTGAGGGTCGGCCGCATCTAGTTGCGTATAAAGCATAATATCATCTGCATAGATGTGGTATTTAATATTATGTCTTTTGAAGATGTCGCAGAGGGGTCGCATGTATATGTTGAACAGAAGTGCCGAGAGGGCAGAACCCTGGGGTATGCCCTGCGTTTGAGCGAAAGGTTCAGCTTTTTCGCCATTAAATTGTACTTGCGGCCTTCTGTTCGTTATGTAGGAGGAGAACCATTTGAGGGGGGTTCCCACAATTCCTATATCTTCTAGTTTGTTGAGGAGGATCTTATGGTGTACTGTGTCGAAGGCGGCAGAGATGTCAATGAAAATGAGTATAAACATTTTCTCTCTGTTCTCTAGGCCTTGGATGAGGTTGTTCATTAGTGCTATCAAAAGCGTCTCAACTCCATGATTTCTTCTGAACCCGTATTGCTGTTTATCTAGGGTATCACAGTCCTCGAGATGCTCTTGAAGCTGTATTAGCACAGCTTTTTCAATGATCTTTGCAAGGAATGCAATGCTGGAGATGGGGCGGTATGATGTCGGGTCTTCCTTGTTGAGCGAGTTGTTCTTTAGGATTGGCCTTATTATAGATTGTTTCAGTTGGTCAGGCATTATTCCTTGATTTAGTGACTGGTTTATGATGTGGGATATTTGCTGGCTGATCTCTTTTTTTGCTGTTTTTATCCATGCTGTTGGGCAGGGGTCGAGTGGGGAGGTGGTGGTATTTATGGAGGTTAGTATGTTGATGGTTTGCTGCACATCGATGTTGTGGAAAATACTCCATTTTTGTTTACTCTCCACCTCTGTGCCTTGGCATTGAGTGTCTATAGGGAGATTGGGGATGTTGGTAGTCAGCTTGCTTGCGTAGTGGTTTGCGAGCGTTTGTGGATTTATGAGGCTATCTGGATGTTCCGGAGTGGCTGTTTTGGTTAGTGATTTAACTAATGCAAAGAGTTCACGTGGTTTGTTGATGGCTTTGCTTAGAATGTTGGTATGGTGTATCCTCTTTGCTGTGTTTACTTCATCCTTGTATTTTGATAGGAGGTTGAGGTACACAGATCTGAGCTCGATGGATTTGGTTTGTCTCCACCTTCTTTCATGTTTCCTAAGGTCTCTTTTCATTCTGGTCAGCGTTATGTTGTACCAAGGTTCTGATTTTAGTTTGGCTGCGTTTGGTGTATGGTTCTCTTTAGGGATCGCCATGGCCTGAATACCGGTATCCCAGCTGCTTGTTAAATCGTTGAGGTCTGTTTTAACCAGGTCTATGTGGGATTTGATGGTCTCAATGAGACATTCCATATTTGGTTTGTTAAATCTTCTTTGTTGAAGGGGTGCTCTTTTTGCCTTTGTGTCTTTGGATAAGGTAGGAAGCTTTATCTGCACATTGATTTGGTAGTGGTCCGACCAGGGTAATGGTATGATCTCTATCAGAGGCTTCTCAACGTTGGCTTGCTTTCCTGCAGGTGCGAAAACCATGTCCAGTGTGTGTCCCTTTTCATGGGTGGGCTCTGTTATTAGTTGTTGGTATCCTAGCTGAGTCATAGCGTCCAGGAAAGTGTTTGCGTGCGTGGCTGTAATTGATGTTAGGTTCAGGTCTCCTAGTACGATCTGGAATTTTTTTGGTTGCGTTGCGGAAATGTTTTCTAATGCTGAGGCAAGTATCTCATGCTGTGGTGAGGGGGGCCTGTATATTAGGCAGATGGATACTGCGGTGTTTTCCACCTTTAGTAGGTCTATGTCTGTGTTTGAGTTCTGATAAGTAATTCCGAGTTGTAGGTTGCTCTTAGCTACTATGAGGACCCCTCCACCCTTTTTGTGGGTTCGGGGACAGTTGTATAGGTTGTATCCAGGTTTGCTGATCTGGTTTAATATGGCTGCATCGGTGTTGGAGACCCATGTTTCGGTTATACATAGGATGTCTGGTTTCTTATCTGTGATGATGTCGTGGATTATGTGTGTCTTGTTCCTGATTGATCGGGCATTGATGAGGGTGATATTATGCAGCTCTTGCCTAGCCTGGTTGTTAGCGGTTTGTGTCAGTGGTTGGCTGAGCATGTGGGTCGATGATGCTTTGGGCCTATGGCGTCTCCGATTTCTCGTAGGGCTGTTAGTGTAGGCACTGTGTTTGAGTGGGTATGTTACTTTGTCTATGTTTTGGTGGTATGGTGTGTGTAGGAGTGTTTGTGGCATTTGTATGGTGTAGAGGAGATAGAGTGTAGTGCATAGTTGTGTATGGTATAGGTTTGGATTGAATGTGTGGGCATGGATTAGCGTGAATAGGCATATACCTATGTATAGGATTGGTATCTTCATTTTATAGCTAATTAATGTACCTTTCCAATGTTGTTTAGTCCGCCAATTCTATTTGGACCCTTTGTAACTATATTTGCAGCAATACCAAGTGTAGGGATCGAAAGTAAATGTTTGCAGCACTTAGTATTAGCAAGGCTGATTGTCAAGATTAGCAGGTGTAGGTAACAGTATGAACCTCGCTTATTACTATGTATCCTGGTATAAACAAATAGCACCGTGTGGCACTCCGTAGCAGCCCTAAGTAGCAGCACTATTTAGCTTTGCAAACACGTAGCACAATAGCCACACAATAATAGCAGTGTAAACAACCAGTATGGACAAAACTAGCAGTGTAAACAACCTATTTGGACAATAATAGCAGTGTAAATAACCAGTCTGGATGTTAGCCCTGGTAACTATGTTGTAGTACTATGTAGTAACACTAAGTATCTGTATAAACAAAATCGAATAGTAGTAGCTGTATCAACAATAACAATAGTAGCACAATAGCAGCATTAAGACTAGTAGTAGCTGTATCAACAATAACAATAGTAGCACAATAGCAGCATTAAGACTAACAGGTATGACCTTTAGCTTTGATGACAGCGTAGCAATATTATCCACATTCGCAACATTTGTATTTATACGTGGACAGATTCAGTTATAATTACAGATAAGCTAGGTCAGTAATACGGCCTTTACACATTAGCCCATTTGGAAGGCATGTATGTGTTACCGAACATCGTGTAACTGTGCCCCTTGGTTGGTTCCACAGTCAGATTGTCAAGGTTTTTACAGTCTGGTTTCACGTGTAAGGTTGGTCAGTCGGGTCAGTTGGGTCAGTATAACAGTATCTTTGGCGGTGCTATTCCATATGTTCTACTTACATTTCGTTGGTCCACCATGCGGTGCTCTGTGCAGTGAGACGTTGGTAGTGTTGATGTTCTCTGTTTTGTAGGTTCATCTGTTCCAGGGGTAGCCCGAGATGCTAGAGCGGTGTTGACGGCGAGCTCACACCCATCTCTGGGGGCTCCAGCCGCGTGAGACAGCGGATTTGGTAATTTTAACGTATGAGCCACATCCGTTGTAGGGATTTTCCGAGGGGTAGGCCACGCCAATGGCCACTGCCTAAGGGCCGCCCTGTAGGGACGCCGCACTTTATGTGCCTCTGCTGGCTCTGTTCCTCCTCTCCCACTGGCCGGATTGGCCAGGAGCAACTCCCACTGTCCCGATTGGACAGGAGTGGAGGTTGCGAGCAGCTCGGTGTGTGGTCTGCTATGCGGCTCCCTCGGGGTAGGGACGCCGCACTTTATGGGCCTCTGCTGGCTCTGTTCCTCCTCTCCCACTGGCCGGATTGGCCAGGAGCAACTCCCACTGTCCCGATTGGACAGGAGTGGAGGTTGCGAGCAGCTCGGTGTGTGGTCTGCTATGCGGCTCCCTCGGGGTAGGGACGCCGCACTTTATGGGCCTCTGCTGGCTCTGTTCCTCCTCTCCCACTGGCCGGATTGGCCAGGAGCAACTCCCACTGTCCCGATTGGACAGGAGTGGAGGTTGCGAGCAGCTCGGTGTGTGGTCTGCTATGCGGCTCCCTCGGGGTAGGGACGCCGCACTTTATGGGCCTCTGCTGGCTCTGTTCCTCCTCTCCCACTGGCCGGATTGGCCAGGAGCAACTCCCACTGTCCCGATTGGACAGGAGTGGAGGTTGCGAGCAGCTCGGTGTGTGGTCTGCTATGCGGCTCCCTCGGGGTAGGGACGCCGCACTTTATGTGCCTCTGCTGGCTCTGTTCCTCCTCTCCCACTGGCCGGATTGGCCAGGAGCAACTCCCACTGTCCCGATTGGACAGGAGTGGAGGTTGCGAGCAGCTCGGTGTGTGGTCTGCTATGCGGCTCCCTCGGGGTAGGGACGCCGCACTTTATGTGCCTCTGCTGGCTCTGTTCCTCCTCTCCCACTGGCCGGATTGGCCAGGAACAACTCCCACTGTCCCGATTGGACAGGAGTGGAGGTTGCGAGCAGCTCGGTGTGTGGTCTGCTATGCGGCTCCCTCGGGGTAGGGACGCCGCACTTTATGGGCCTCTGCTGGCTCTGTTCCTCCTCTCCCACTGGCCGGATTGGCCAGGAGCAACTCCCACTGTCCCACTGTTGGGGAGCTGGGAATGCCTGATACTGAAGGTAGTTTCCATAAGCCTTCCTCTTCTTCAGATAGAAGGACTTTTTTATTTGTATTTATTTACTTATTTACATTCTCTTATATACCACGCTATTCTGCATCAGTGCGGTTTACATTGAACAAACGGAAATTACATTGAACAGGGCATTATAACTTGGAGATAACTATTTTACAGGGAACATGGGCTATGGAGGGTTAAGTGGCTTGCCCAAGACCACAAGGAGCACCTGTGGGACTAGAAACCCCAGTCCTTCCGGCCCAAGGTTGCTGTCCTCTAGTGGGATTTGAACCCCCGACCTTCCGGCCTGAAGTACCTTGCCCCAACCACTAGGCCACTCCTCCACTTCCGAAGGCTTCCATCGGGAAGGGTCATCGGTCTTCTTGGAGAGCTTTGTCCTTGTCAGGAACTCTGACTCCAACTCTGCAGCCTTATCAGTTATGTGTCAAGCCAGCTCCACAACAAACGTGGTCACACATGCATAAACTCCTTTAATCCCAAAAATTCTAACTACATGTCTGTCCCCCTCCCCATACACGCCCCAATTACGACATAAAAGGAATTAAATTCCAGTACCTACACCAGTATCTGCCCTATACACCACACACAACCACTGTAAATATACATTTGTAAAAAGTTTGATGTTTGTTTTGCTTCAATCACCTACAAAGTTAAATTTATTGTTCAATGTAAATAGTTGACTTCTATTGTTCAATGTAAAATGTATACAAATGTGTACAAGACTGTTAAACTGTTATATGTAAACCGCCCTTGATCTCTGGAAGGGGCGGTATAAAAGAAAATAGTTAAATAAATAAATAAATAAATAAATGTGTTTGCCGAAGAGATTCTCTCCCTAGCAGGGGACATCAACCAACTTATCCTGAACCCATTGCTCCAAGTCGGAGGACTGTAGCCAGGCATGGCTTTGGGCACAGATACCCGCTGAAACTATTCTAGCTGCCAACTCGAAGGAATCATAGGCTACCCGAGTCATAAATATGGAGCACCGACACTGGAAGCCAGGGTCCGGAACCGCTGGAGGGGTTCCTCAGAGACCAGCCGAGAACCTGGCAAGTTCCTATGCCAAGTACCTCATGTACATGCCCATATACAGCTGATATGCCTAGATCCAGCAAATGAGCATCGAGCCCTTGTAGCACTTCCTGCCCAGGGATCCAAGGCGTGGGCCTCCCTACCCGGGGGCACCAAGGAGTGTCTCTTCTGGTTCTTAAAAGCAACACATGGCTGACTCTATCACCATGGAATTGTGTGGCAGCTGTGCTTTTTGGAAGCCAGGGCTCCGGTGGACCGGGTATACCGAGTCTAGCCGTCTGTTCACTATGGGCACTGCCATGGTGGTCTTCCCACATGCAGAGGAGCAGCCGTTCCAGGATCAGGGGAATGGGCACCGAGTGCCTCCTTTGGAGGGGCCTCAACCTGGAGGCAGAGCCAGGCAGTAGAGCCTGCTGCTGGGCCATTAAGGCAGATAAACTGCGCTCCATAGACACCATCCTGGTCTCAAGGCTAGATGGCTCCACAGCCTTCAGCACGGGCACAGGAGGACTTGAGCCCAACACCAGTTCTGTCAAAGGGGAGTCCGAGACCGGTCACCCAATGCCGACAATTCCCGTCGGAGTATTTTGGTCAGCCACTCCCGCTTCTCCCCCTCAGACGTGTGACAGGGACTGTGGGACCAGGGCCCATGAGACTTGCCCACTTTTCCAGGCTCGTCCTCCAGGTCTTTGAGGGTTTCCAGTTCTTCTTGGGCTCATCCTCCGGGGTCCGGTTGTAGGACCCATGGCCTCAGGGTTCCGAGGCAGTAGTCTCCCTAGTGTTCTGAAGGGGGCCTTAGAGAGTAGTATCGCCGGAGACTCTGGTGCAGAGTCTGTCTTGTGGAAGAAGGCCTCCTGCTACTATAAAATTTCTGACAGTTGCAAAAAAGAGCGGCTAAACCCACACCCACCACAGGGAAAAGAGCAATGCTTTGACCAACCAACAGTTATGTTACAGAAATATGGGTTAACACATGAAAAGAAAAACAATGAATATAAAAGGTGCTATTTTTATTGGACTAATCTACTACATTTTTGACTTGCTTTTGGGAGTTAAAATCCCTTTCCTCATGGCAGGAAAGGATAACTAGGTTACTTACCTGTAACGGGAGTTCTCCGTGGACAGCAGGATAAGTCAGCCACACTTGGTGACGTCCTCCGGGCGGAGCCGTGCATACGGAAGTGCTCTCTAGAGCTCAGAAAGGTGAGCCTTTCTGAGCCCACCTAGGTAGCCCATCCTACCGGTCCGCCCCCTAGTCCGGCCAGTGTGTTCCTAGCTAGCTAGCTCCCGGACAGGGAGCGGATACGGCAGGCTGACCTCCTCCAGGGGAGGCGGGCGGGATTGTGTGGCTGACTTATCCTGCTGTCCATGGAGAACTCCCGTTACAGGTAAGTAATCTAGTTTTCTCCATGGACTAGCAGGATTGCGTCAGCCACACTTGGTGCCTCCCTAGCTGCAGAGCATGCTGAGGTGGAGGAGGAAGCTGAGTAGCTCATTGAGGATCAGACGTAACAGATTAGTGCAACAACTTTATTGCAGTAATATACGTGAAGGTGAAATAGCAGCACAAGATTGTGCAATTAGTGCAAGAAAACAACAGTGGCTGTGTAACAGTGCAATAACTAGTGCAAACACAGTGGTTGTGCAAATAGTGCAATAACATGGGCTGATACAGCAGGAGTTAATGTGGTTATTTATCACAGAGTCTAAAATGCAAATAATAGTGTTTCTCTGTAATACAACTGAGGAAGCATTTTGTATATCACATTGGACTCATGGCTAACGAGGTCTCAGAAACCATAGGCTGCCACTGCAGGAAGCAAGTCCAGGAGCCCAGAACCACAGGGCTTAAGCAGCCTCTCTCCCATCCATTGCAGTGGAGAGGACAGCAGTTCCGAGGGCGCATTCTTCCTGGGCCCTGAGGTCGAGGCAGTAGTGCTTTTGGAACATGTGCGGGGAGGTCCAGGTGGCCGCTCTGCAGACGTCCATCAGAGGAACAGAACGAAGGTTGGCAATTGTGGTGGCCAGAGCCCTTAACTTGTGAGGGCCCACTCTTGGCAGGTTCTGTGTGCCTGTAGGGTCGAGGCAATAGGAGACGCAGGAGGCGACCCAGTGTGAAAGGGTTCTCTTGTTGACAGGCCTGCCCGGCCGGCTTGGGTCGAAGGATACGAACAGTTGTTCGCCCTTGCGAATGGGCTCAGTGCGGAGCAGGTATATCCGGAGGGCCCGGAGACAGTCCAGCGTGTGCAGGCGACTTTCTTCTTCCGAGGCATGAGGTTCTGGGAAGAAAGACGGAAGCTCAATGGATTGATTTACGTGGAAGGCAGATGCCACTTTGGGTACGAACTTAGGGTTGGTTCTCAAGGATGCTCAATCCTGGTGCAATTGTGTGTAGGGGGGGTGGGACATTAATGCCTGCAACTCACTGATTCTTCTGGCAGATGTTATTGCTATGAGAAACAGAGTTTTCCAGGAGACGTACTTCATCTCGGCTGACTGCAGCGGCTCGAAGGGTTCCTTGGTCAGGCGAAGGAGTACAGTGTTGAGGTCCCAGGATGGAACGGGGCGCCTGAGCGGGGGTTTCAGATTTGCCAGGCCCTTCATGAAGCGGTTTGTCAAGGGTAGTGCTGCAATGGAGGTTGCCCCTTCAGGCTGAGCATGAAACGCTGCAATCGCAGAGAGGTGCACTCTGACGGATTGAGTCTTAAGGCCAAGGTTAGATAGAGAAGTCAGGTACTGAAGGACCTCGGGAAGAGGACAAGTGGTGGGCTGCAGTCCTTGTGCTGTGAACCAGACGCTGAATCTCTTCCACTTGAGGCCGTAGGATTTTCTGGTAGAGGGCCTCCTGGCCGCTAGGACCACGTCCTGCACCTCTGACGGCAGCCTGAGTGTAGAAAGGCTCATCCGCTCAACCTCCAGGCAGTGAGAGCCAGGGCTTTGAGATCGGGATGCATCGTTTTGCCTTCGTCCTGCGTGAGTAGGTCCGGCCTGAGTGGCAGGCGTTTTGGTTCCCCTTGCGCTAGGCGTTGGAGAAGCGCAAACCACATCTGTCGGGGCCAGTAGGGAGCCACTAGGATGGCGCGAGCCTTGTCACGAACCAGCCGCTGGAGTGTCGCAGGGATGAGAGGGGTCGGGGGGAAGGCATACACCAGAGAACACTCCCCCCAGCACACGTCGAATGCATCCGCTGCCAATCGCTTGCTGGACGGGTGCCTGGAGCAAAAGAGGGGGCATTTTGCGTTCTGCTCCGTGGCGAACAGGTCGATGCTCGGGTGTCCCCAATGACGGAAGAGACTTTCGGCGACCTCCGGGAGGAGTGTCCACTCGTGCGGTTGTAGCTGCCTGCTGAGCTTGTCGGCTAAGGTGTTCTGGTCGCCCAACAGATAGGAGGCACGGAGATTGCACCCGTGCGTCAGGGCCAGGGACCAGATCTGCAGGGCTTCCTTGCAGAGGGAGCGAGAAGCGGTGCCCCCTTGTTTGTTGATGTAGAACATGGCCACTTGATTGTCCGTCTGGATGAGGACGGATTTCTTCCGTACGTGAGTTAGGAACGCTTTGAGAGCGTACTTGATAGCCCTTAGCTCCAGGAGGTTGATGTGCAGGAGTCTCTCCTGCGGCGACCAGGCCCCTTGCGTGCTGAACTGCAGAATGTGAGCACCCCAGCCTAAGTTGGATGCGTCCGTAGTCAAGGTCACTTGGTGCTCGGGTGAATGCATGTCCTTTCCCCCCCCGAGAGGTTCTCCCGAACAGTCCAACAGTGCAGCTGAGTCTTGATCCTGGAGGTCATAGGGATGCGGGTGGAGAGGGTTTGCGAGTGCTGGTTCCAGTGGGTACGCAGATGCCACTGGAGTGGCCGCATCCTTAACCTGGCGATGTGGATAACAGACGTGGTGGCGGACATGTGGCCTAGAAGGCGTAGGATGGATTTCGCCGAAGAGGTC
The DNA here is from genome assembly GCA_033557465.1 of Ichthyophis bannanicus. Classification (NCBI taxonomy): domain Eukaryota; kingdom Metazoa; phylum Chordata; class Amphibia; order Gymnophiona; family Ichthyophiidae; genus Ichthyophis; species Ichthyophis bannanicus. The sequence goes on from CM066039.1 coordinate 381,214,769, forward strand.
TCCGCAGAAGCCAAGCTGGTCGTGAGTGAGGTCAGGGCAACCAGCCTGCGTTGGGGAAGGTATGCCTTCGAGAGTTGGGTGTCGATCTCGGCTCCGATGAACTCCAGCCTCTGTGAGGGGATGCGGTGCGACTTGTTGGAGTTGATAACGAACCCCAGGGAGGAGATCAGGGACTCGGTTATCCTCAGAGACTCCTGAAGCTCCGGTGCTGAGGGGGCTGTGTGGAGCCAGTCGTCTAGGTAGGGAAAGATGGATACGTTCCGTTTGCGGAGATGTGCTGCGGGTACTGCCACACACTTCGTGAATACCCGTGGAGCTGGCGATAGGCCAAAAGGAAGGACTTTGTACTGGTAATGCTGGCCCAGTACATTGAAGCGAAGGTACGGCCTGTGTGACTTGTGGATGCGGATGTGGGTGTAGGCATCCTGTAGGTCCAGGGATGCCATCCAGTCGCCGGGTTGAATCAGGGGCAGGATGGAGTTGAGAGAGTACATCCTGAACTTTTCTTTGATGATGAACTTGTTGAGCTTGCGGAGGTCGAGGATGGGACGGACCCCGCCTGACCGTTTGGGGATGAGGAAGTATCTGGAGTAAAAGCCAGAGTTTATCTCGGCCGACGGTACCTGCTCTATAGCATCGGAGGACAGCAGGTGCATCAGCTCCGCGGCCATGGCTAGGCGCAGGTGTGGAGGTGTTTCGCTGATGGGATGGGTGTTTTGGCGAGGTGTTGAGCTGAAACGCATTCAGTAGCCCTCTCGAATGATTTCGAGAACCCAGGAGTCAGAGGAGATGTTTTGCCACTCGGTTAGGAAGTAAGTCAGGCGACCCCCGATTCGGGTGACCGCCGGAGGATAGGCATCAAAAGGATGGTCCACTTTTCGCAGGGGGTGGGATGTTGTTCTTTTTCTGTTTGCGGTCCCGCTGGGAGTTGCGCTGGTGAGCGAGTCCGCTGTAGGAGTTGTTTCTATACTTGTTATACTGCCATTTCCTGTTGGAGGGGTACTTTTTGTTGGAAGAGTAGTAAGATCTTCTCTGGAAGTTGCTCTTATGTGCTCCACTGTGGCGCTCGAAGCCAACCTCTGCAAGGATTTGCAGAGTGGTGCAGTGCTCTTTCATATCGTTGACGGTGTCTTTAACTTTGTCCCCAAAGAGTGATTCCCCCGTGCAGGGCGCATTGGCAATACTGTCATGGGTGTCATCCCGAAGGCCAGAGGCTCTCAGCCACGCCCAGCGCCTCGCAGAGATCGCCGTACCAGCGGTACGCGAGGCCGTGTCAAAAGAGTCAGAGGTTGCGCTGGCCAGGTGCTTGCTGCACTCTGACATATCGGCAAGGGCACTGGAGAATAGAGCCTGAGATTCCTTGGGAAGGGATACAGCCGCTGTCCGCAAGGTTGCCATGCAGGTGTCAAGGAAGAGAAGCTGGAATTGGTGAGCTGCGATTTTTGCGCTAAGCATAGCCCCTTGGAACACCTTCTTCCCGATGTCATCCAGGAGTTTGTCGTCTCGGCCCGGGGGGCTATTGGCATGAGTGCGTGAGGACTTAGTGCACTTGAGCGCTGAAGACACGACAATGGAGTTGTGTGGAAGCTGGGGCTGAGAAAATCCAGGTACAGGCTTCACTTGATACTTATAGTCAAGCCGCCTGGGAAACGGTCGACCCGACGCTGGCGTCTGCCACAGTTTCGAGTGATTGTCCAGTAGCCTCTGGTGTACTGGCAGTGCAAAGGCAGGTTTTGGTGTTGCGAGGTATTTCAGAACCTCCGGAACTGTCTCTCCTGACGCATCGGTGATATTCAAAGCGAGGGCAGAGGCAAGTTTGACTAAGAACGGTCCTCCGTCTCAGCGGACTGTGTCTTCTCTGAGTTCGTATGCTCCATGGAAGCAGACCCCACCACTGCTGCTTCGATGTCGTGATCGTCGGCGGTGCTGTCAGGGGAATGATTTTCCCGGTCCGGATCGGGTGAGGGTCCACGGGGGGGTTCTCTGGCCCTCTCCTCAGGGGTGGAGGTAAGAGTTGCTCCCGGAGCTTTCTGCACAGGATCTGTGTCGGGTGGGGGCGAGACGTGCGCCGTGGGTGTTGTTGAGGCAGACTGTCTCAAGAGCTGGGTTAACAAAGTGAGGATAGCAGAGGAATTACTGTGGCTGGATCTGCTGCGGCTTGGAGGACTCCGATTTCTACTGCTGCCGCTGTGGGAATCATCAAGGCGGTGCCTGCGGCGTTGAAAGTGGTGGCGGTGGTGCTTGGAGTGCCTGCGTCATTTTGAGCGATGGGCTCTGTGGCCAGAGTCGCTGCTGCTGCTGTGGCCGCTGTCTCTGGTCCGCTTCCTGCGGTGATAAGACCTATGGCACGAGGCGCTCCTGCTGTGGCTGCTAGCGCTGTGCAACAGAGCGCTGGCGCTTGAGGGGTTAACGGCCCCAGCGGATTCCCCGGGGGCATTGCTATGCGGAGGATCTCCGTAGCGATGTGAAGCGCTGCTGCGTGTAGACCTTTCTTTGTCGCCGATGGAAACCCCCATGCCGATCAGGCTTGCTGGGCTGGAGCGATGGTGCTGTGTCCAAGCCGCAGTTGAGGGGACGCCTCGAGAGCTGGCTTCGCTGAGTTGGTGCGAAGGGGCTGAGCGCTGCTCCGAATTTCCGGGCATGGAGGCCCCGCCCCCGAGGTAGGTGGAGCTGAAGGACCGCAGCCGAGGCTGGGAGGACTGTAGCACGTCGCCATCTTGGGCAGCATGGGCTTGCGATACAGGGAACTCGTGTATGGAAGCTACTTGTGCCACGAGTCTCAAAGCGTCCAAAACATTAATAGCTGGCGAGACTGCTTTTGCAGGAGCAGGGCTTACCTCCGCGCCACCGCAGGTGACCGCGCTTGATCCCGGAGTAGGAGGATCTGTCCGGTGCACTGGGTTGGGAACGGAGGCCCCATACGGCACGTCCCGCCGGGAGGAGGCATTGTCGGCAGCAACAGAGGCTCGGCTGAGGATGGAGGCCCGTTCAGGCACATCCTGGGCCGGCGGAGGGTCAGCATGCGGAGCGGAGGTTGGGCACATCCCATGGTACCCTTTCTTCATTGCCCCACAGTGAGTGCATCCATGCGAGGTTTGATTTTTGTTGCCACAAAATGGGCACTTTTTTGCATAGTATTTGGGCATTGCTTGGAGAAAATTTTAAAGCAAAGAAATAAACAAAATGTGAGAGCAGAGCAGGGTCCGTCTTGCTGGCAAGGCGGAAGAACGAAAACTGGCCGGACTAGGGGGCGGACCAGTAGGATGGGCTACCTAGGTGGGCTCAGAAAGGCTCACCTTTCTGAGCTCTAGAGAGCACTTCCGTATGCACGGCTCCACCCGGAGGACGTCACCAAGTGTGGCTGACGCAATCCTGCTAGTCCATGGAGAATGTACTATGTTGGGATTTCCTTTGATTGGTAACATTTTTTCCAATGAAAACAGATTAGAAAATAAAACACTAAAACAGTGACTAGGAAGAAGCATTGAAGTGCAGGGCTTGTTGCAAGTTTTGGTTGACCTTGGCAAATTTAAGAAAGGAAACATGTCTTGTAGGCTAGATTTTACAATTGTCATCTGGGTCTTAATATAAAAATCGGCTACTGTTATGGGAGTGGATTCTCTTTTTTGGGCAAGATGGATCCTATTCAGATCTACCATTGCTTTTTATTTTTATGTGATGCATGAATGTTTTTAAGTAACTCACCCTGAATGATTTCAGGAAGACAGGCTAAATAATGAAATAAAACAAGAGCTCGTCTCTCCTGTCCCTTCTTCATTCCTTACTTGTTATTGGTGAAAATGGGTGTGTGTGTTCCCATCCTGGTGTCCCAGCCCCTCAGCTTACAGTCATCACCACCTGCAGGGAGAGAAGTCTTCCTTTAACAATGTATACAGACACCACAATTACTGTTACAAAGAAACACATAAGCAGCAAATACTTCCAGCACTCAGTGGCAGATGTTGGCGTTTAACTAAGGAGCTGCTGTTCACGGTGACTCAAGATTTGTTATCTACTGTACCTGAAACTATTTCCCTATCCCGAGGGGGGGAGGATAAAATCTAATTTTACACCCGAGACAAGGGAGGGTGAATTAATTTGCCAGAGGTCACAAGTTTCCCCATTTCCCATCCTGGTACTCTGACCACAAGGCTGCTTCTGTAGGAAGGAAACTCAGACCACATACAGACACCAACTTACTTCATGTGGCCTGCATTCCCTTTTCCCTTTCCTAACATTCACAAAATTGTAATGTCATCTCAGATTTCCCAGATTTCAGGTTTCTCTATAAAGTAAATCTGTAATAAATGTAATCACAGACATTACAAGTAGTCTGGTTACTGCTTTCATCCTGAGATATTTTTATCGATATTATTGCTTGTATTTTTTTAAATGTTTCTTGCCTAAGGCATTTTTGAATGGAAAGGTGTGTAATAAGCAGGGCCTGGCCAAACACTAGGCAAATTAGGCAGTCGCCTAGGGCAACCTCTGGAGGGCAGCAAAAGCAGGCCACTCAAAGCTAAATAATAGATTTTGACAACCAGAGGGGGTGTAAAGCTTGAGGTTCGCCCAGGCTTCAATACTTTGGATCAACTCTGGAGCCGGCCCTGGTTATAAGCCACAATTATTATGTCTTACTGCTTTTGACAAGCTTCTCATGCCTAGTCAAAGCACAATCCTACCATTTCTCGCCATTCACAACCAAGCCAATCACAGAAATACAGTAGTTTGGCTGCATAGTTTAGGGGGGAGCCCCAAATCAGAACCAGCACTCAGAACATTTGTGGGAGGCACTGTTCCCCTTTCCTATTGCTAGATATTTCAATGTATCTTAAAAAAAAGGCTAGCCAGATCTAAGATATTGAGGAAATCCAGGCAAGGTGATCTGTCCTCTACCAGCAGCAAAAACATAAAAATATAAGATATTCCATACTAAGCCAGACAAGAAGGTCCATCAAGCCTGTTTCTAACAGTGACCAATCCAGTGACCAAAAAGTAGAGCATAAGAACAAAAGCATCATAGCATCCTATAAAATGAATGATTTTACTTTTTTCCCAATTTATAATTTTATTGGCAATTTTCCACTCTTAACAGATACATATTCAATCATAGAATCATATTCAATCATAGATACATATTCAATCATAGAAAATCTGAAGTAATAAAGGAAAACTCCTCCCTTCCCCCTCCTGCCCCATCTTCACATCATACATATTTGCCCACACTAGTGACCATCCCAAATACAGCTAGGGATCAGCCAATTGTTAAGCTTTACACCAAAGTATTTATTCCATACCTGAACAAATTTACTCAGCTTGGTATATTTCATTGCAGTAAGTTTACTCATGAAATAAATATGCCCAACCTCTTCTCCAACTCCCCCAATCCAGAAGGCTCCAACTCTTTCCAGGACTGGACAATGACCAACCTAGCAGCCATACACCCCATCTGAGTGAGCAAGGCCACGTGGCATCTCAGGCAGAAATGCATTAAGCAATGCCACCGCAGGGGTGGGCTTCACGGGCACACCCCAAATGGAACCCAGAAGCTTGAACACTACCTTTCAAAAGTCCTGTATTTTAACACAATTCCACCATATATATGATAAAAACTACCCCGGTACACACATTGTCGCCAACATAGAGCCGACCCCCCACCAAAAATCTTCTGGATTTTGGTCAGCATGAGATATGTGATAAGGAAGCTTATCATAGCTCAGGAAGGAGCTATAGAAAAGGTGAAGTGACTCTGAACAAGCAACCTGTCAGTTCTGGTAGAAATAAAAAAACAGAATTTTCCCATAAAAGACTACCAGTCCCAGAATGCACCAGGTTTCCAACAGCCATTAGAGGAGCTGAAGAGGGAAAACGTGTGTTCAATCAGGAGGGCTATGAGGTAATCCCCAAGCACTCATCTCAAAGGGCAGGGTCTGATTCAGCACAGCTGCGCTGTGCTAGGGAGGAGCACTCATCTAAGCAGAATAAAGGTAGAGTTTATTCTACAGAGAATCATCATCATCTTCATGATCAACTTGGATATCCTCATCCTCAGTTTCATCTGGAGGATCATCAGAAGCAGAAGCCAAACCGGACGGACAGAAACCCTTTGGAAGAAAGAAGAGAAAAGCCTTTGGGAGGTCTATAGGAGTCTGGAGCAGTACGTATACTGGGAGGCATTCCAAGGGCCAGCATACACCATTGGACTGGGGAAAGCCAGAGGAATGGTGCTGCAGAGCTAGGAATCTCCAGACGGTACCTGTGAGGGAGACGGCTGCACTTGGAAGGGACCCTAAGACCCGTGCCAGAAGGTATGTGAAGAGAGACCCAGTGTCCAGGGATCTGGATTGGAAGGCTGGACATAAGAACTGGACTACATACTGGCCAGGCTATATAGAGAGGAACTCTAACAGCAATGGAAGCTCAGGTATGAACACTGATCTATGCCCTAGCTATACCCTTGAAAGACAGCAGGGAAGCAAGTATTGTCCTGAAAGTGCTCCATTGAGAAATTCCTCTGTGCCAATCCATGATATTGAATCCATGATTGTTGAAGAAGGGGGAGAGGTTGCAGATGAAGGTTGTATTTACATGGATTGCTCTCTGTCTAAACTCCTTTGGTGATTTTCTGTTATAAAATACAACAACCATCACAAAGAAATACAAACTTGTTCTTTAATCTACTCAGAAAAGCTCCTGAGTAGGATTTTTAGCCACGCAGTAGAAAGCAAGCCAGCTAAGGGGTTTCAGCTGGGTAACTGCTAGCAATTGAGCCTTACCTAATTGCTTGTGAGCTCTGAGGGAATCACTTCTGAATCTAGGTGGGAAGATATAAGAAGTTAACCTGAAAAGAACAGTTTTTCCCTTCTTTGTGGATTTTGTTTGTTGTTTGATACACTGCTAAGAAAATATTAGCTAAAGCCTACAGAAAAGACCAGTTTGTTACCAACCAGGTCTTTATTCTTTTGCTTTGATTGTCTGACAAGTTCAAATGTTGTTTTCCTGATTTTGTTTTTCCAAGTTTAACACTGAAATCAAGTATCCTATTTTATGTGCTACCAAGCATATCTGTGTTGGGAGAAATAACCCCATAAATAAATATCTTATTGGCTTTACCCTCAAGCACAACTAATTATTGTGAGCAGCTGTGTCTGGTGTGAATGGACTGCATTGACCACAATCCCTTGCAAATCATATTGACATATGCACTTGCCAAGACTGTGAACATTCTCACCCAGGCAGCCGTCTGACAGATATCATCTGTAGAACATCTTATTTTATTCCAGCAAATTACACACTAAGATCTCCTTATATGGTCTGCCAAACGCAGACTCCCAGTATTTAATATCCTAATCCCTCCCTAAAACCCCCTTCCAGGACATCTGACATCTAAACTTCTCACCCACCCCTCCCTCCATCAGATGAAAAAACTTAGATATAGCCCCTATAATCACCCCCCCCCCCCGGACAAAAAGGTCCTCCACTGCGGAGGGGGGATCCCGTATCTCCCTCTTAATGCACAAGTTGATGTAATGCACTACCTGGAGGTAATAAGAGTAATCGGACTCCCTCAAAGCACACTCTTCACAAAGATCTGCAAAACTTACCACTGACACCTCTTCTATAAACTCCCACCCATTTGAGGCCACTCCTGGTCCACCTCGTGTACGCTCTACCCCCATGCTATTCGGGGCAAAATCTCTGTTACCGCAGAGTGGAGTGAGGCATGAATAACCCCTCGGGACCCAGCCATCTCGCCTTCCATTTCACCCATAGTTAAGGATTAGAACAACAAATGGATTATGGCTCCACCGGCTGGGTCCCCCATTCTCAGTTCCCATATCATCTCCCCCAGAGCCCCCCCACCTACTTCACCCATCTCCAACTCTACCCATTCCTGAGACTCGGGGACCCAGCAAGATAGATCTTAGTCAAGCCATTTCATAGTAGCAGCTATAATGGGTCACTGCTAACCCTCCCCCATCTTTCTTTCTCAGCAATATAGCACAGTTACTTACCTGTAACAGGTGATCTCTGGGAACAGCAGGAATAAGTCTTCACATATGGGTATCGTCGGTACCGACGGAGCCTGTGCGGGAACGCTCCCCAGTGTCCAGAAAGAAAGCTTTTGGGAGCATCCCACAGCGCCTGCGCGCTGCCTTCCCTAACCGCCTCTCTCCAGTTCTAGTTTTAAGCTGAGACAAAGAGAGAGAGAGAGGAAAGGAAAGATAGATAGAGAGATACAACTCCTAGGGGAGGTGGGTGGGTTGTGAAGACTTATTCCTGCTGTTCCCAGAGATCACCTGTTACAGGTAAGTAACTGTGCTATATCCAGGAACAAGCAGGAATGAGTCTTCACATATGGGGACTCCCCAGCTAGAGATGCCAGGGAGATCTCCAAGGTTGTGAGTCCCTAAGAAGGGCTCTACCTCCCCCCATGGATCTCGGGCATCCAACCAGGGATGGGGGGTAGGAGGTGATTAGGTATGTAACAGGTGTTTGAGAACAGCCTGACCAAACAAGGCATCCCGGCGGGAGTCCTTGTCCAAGCAGTAATGGGCTGTAAAAGTATGAACCGAGGCCCAGGTAGCCGCTCGACAGATTTGGTCGATGGACACAGAGTTTAGATGAGCCATAGAGGCTGCCATGGCCCTCACATTGTGAGCTGTGACATGGCCCTCCAGAGAAAGGTTCTTACTCTGGTAGGCGAAGGAAATACACTGAGCAATCCAACTGGACAGAGTTCTCTTAGAGACTGGAAGTCCTAAATGAGAGGGATCAAAAGCAACAAATAGTTGAGAGGACTTTCTATGTTGCTGTGTCCTTTGTAAGTAAAAAGCAAGTGCTCTCTTACAATCCAGGGTATGAAGATTCCTCTCTGCACTTGATGCATGAGGTCCTGGAAAAAAGACAGGTAAAATACCTCCTGGTTCAGATGAAAAGGTGAGACCACTTTAGGCATAAAGTGTGGATTAGTCCTGAGGACTACCTTGTCATGATGGAACCTTGTATAAGGAGGATTAGCCACCAAGGCTTGCAGCTCACTGATACGGCGAGCTGAGGTGACTGCAATAAGAAAAATAACCTTCCAGGAAAGGAATTTCAAGGAGGTAGCGGCTAAGGGTTCAAAGGGTGGCTTCATGAGCTGGCCAAGAACCAAATTCAAATCCCATGCCACTGGAGGTGGTCTAATGGGAGGTTTAGTTAAAAGAAGGCCTCTCATGAATCTTGCAATAAGAGGATGAGAGGAAATAGGCTGTCCATTGAGAGGCTTAAGAGATGCTGCAATAGCATTCAAATAGACTCTTACTGAATTTGTTTTAAGGCCTGCATGGGATAAATGCAGTAAATACTCTAGTAAAGAATTCAGAGTTATTGCAAGAGGGTTAAGACCCTTCTCTGCACACCAAATGGTAAACCTTTTCCATTTAAAAGCATAGGAACGTCTAGTGGAAGGCTTTCTGGAAGCATGAAGGATATCCTTCACCTGCTGAGAAAGATGCAAATCTTGAAGGTCTAGGCCTTCAGCAACCAGGCCCTGAGATGAAGAGACTGGGGATTTGGGTGCCACAACGTTCCCTCCTCCTGGGACAGGAGGTCTGGAGCAGATCTCAAGTCCAGGGAGGGAGCTTGAGAGAGATGAAGAAGTAGAGGGTACCACACTTGGCGTGGCCAACGTGGAGCTATGAGGATCATAGACCCCTTGTCTCTCTGAAGCTTGAACAGTGTCTTGGGAATTAGGGGAATGGGTGGAAAGGCATAGAGGAAGTCTTGCCCCCAATGGAGGAGGAAGGCATCCCTGGCCTGAAATCCCTGACACGGAATCCTGGAACAGAACCGGGGAAGTTTGGCATTCCACGGACTTGCAAACAGGTCTATGTCCGGGGTTCCCCAAATTCGAAAGATCCTGGCTATGTGGTCCCCATGGAGGGACCATTCGTGTGGAAGCAGAACTTGACTGAGTCTGTCTGCCCAAGAGTTTTGAACCCCTGGAAGATACACTGCCATGAGATGAATTTGATGCTCTCTGGCGAAGGCACACAATCTCAAAGCTTTGTTGCAAAGCGACAGAGAGCCAGTCCCGCCCTGTTTGTTCACGTAGAACATGGCTACTTGGTTGTCTGTGTGGATGAGGACTGTCTTGTAGCTGAGCAGGGTGTGGAAGACTCTGAGAGCTAGAAAAATTGCTCTGAGCTCCAAGAGGTTGATATGTAGAGATGTCTCCTGTGGAGACCAGATGCCCTGGGTGGAGAGATCTTGTAGATGAGCTCCCCAACCCCTTGGAGAGGCATCTGTTGTAAAGGTTGCTTGGGGTAGCAACTGTTGAAAGGGGGACCCCAGCAACAGTTTCTGAGTGGACTTCCACCACTGGAGAGACCAAAAGAGGCGACTGGAGGTTTCTATTTTGTCTGACAGGCACCCTGATGTCTGGGTCCATTGGGTGGACAGAGTCCACTGAGCTGCTCGCAGGTGAAGGCGAGCATAAGGAACCACATGCACGGTGGATGCCATGTGGCCTAACAGTTGTAACATCTCTGGAGCAGTTAAATGGGACTTTAACTGAACTTGTGAGGCTAACTGCACCAATCGGAGGCAACGGGCTTGGGGGAAGATAGGCCCTTGCAGTTGTGGTATCCAGCAAGGCCCCTATGAACTCTAATGACTGAGTAGGGGTGAGATGTGATTTTGGGATGTTTATTACCAGTCCCAGATACTGAAGAACACGCCTTGTGCAGGCTAGGGAAGCCTGGGCCTCTGTCTGGGATGGAGCTCGGATGAGCCAGTCGTCCAGATATGGGAATACAAATATTCCTAGAGTGCGTAGAAATGCAGCTACCACTGCCATGCATTTTGTGAACACTCTTGGAGCAGAGGCCAGACCGAAAGGAAGCACCCTGTATTGGTAGTGCTTTCCCTGATAAAGGAACCGAAGGAACCTTCTGTGTGTTGGATGGATGAGGACATGGGTGTACGCATCCTTGAGATCTAGAGAACAAAGCCAATCCTGACTCTGAAGGTATGGAAGGAGAGCACCGAGAGAAATCATCTTGAATTTCTCCTTGCATAGAAACTTGTTCAATTCTCTGAGATCTAATATGGGTCTGTAGCCCCCTGTTTTCTTTGGGATAAGAAAATAGGGGGAGTAGAACCCTGAACCCTGTTGAAGAAGGGGTACTTCGTCTATTGCCCTTTGGGTAAGAAGGGTAGTAATCTCCTGGCCCAGAAGGTCGAGGAGAGATGTTGGAGAATTGAACTGTCTCACCATGGTGTGAGGAGGGAGGTTTAAGAAATGAAGCTTGTACCCCTCCCTTAAGATGGAGAGGGTCCATTGCTCTGCTGTGATTTGTTCCCATCTGGGAGCAAAGTGAGCTAACCTTCCTGGAATGGTGAGAGGCTCTGGTTCTTCTAGAGCCAGAAAGGCTAAGTTCTCTAGTTGTAAGTCAAAGGCCCTGAGGAGGCTGAGGCTGTTGGGCCGTAGCAGTCCTTGCAGTCTTAGGCTTGGCTTGTTTAGGTTGTTGCTGACGCCTTGCAGCAAAACGACCTGCAGAAGATGCCTGGTGACCATAACCAGGATAATATTTCCATTTTTTGGGAAAGAAAGCCTTTTTGAATAACCTTTTTCTAACAGGAGCAGAAGTAGACTTTGAAAGTCTATCTAAGGCAGAATTCTCAGCATCCATCTGAGTGGCCTTTGCTTGCCAATCCTTGCCAAAAAGGTTTTCACCTGTACAAGGAAGATTTCCTAATCCATGCTGGACCCAGGGTTCCAAATCAGAAGCTTGTAACCAAGCAAGTCTGCGTGCACCTATGGCAATAGCCGAGGCTCTGCTGGCACACTCAAAAGAGTCAAAGGCTGCACGGTTGGAAAATTTGGAAACATCCTGGGCATGTTTAAGCCAGGTGAGAAACTCCTCCCTTTTATCTTCTGAGACAAAAGGAGATAAAGTTTGCAGATGATCTGTAACTTCCTTTAGAAACATCCCCATATAGAGACTATAGGAGTTGATTCTGGCAGTAAGCATATTGGCCTGGAAGATTCTCCGGCCAAAAGCATCCAAGGTTCTGCATTCTCTTCCTGGAGGATTAGATGAGTGTCTTTTTGCATTCTTTATCTTCTTCATAGCAGACTCCACCACAATAGAGTGGTGAGGAAGCTGAGTCTTATGAAAGCCAGGACAAGGAGGAACACGGTACATGGTGTCCAACCTGCGAGAATGAGGGGAGGTAGTAAGAGGTGTCTCCCATATGCCCAACATGTGATCATAAAGGATCTCATGAATTGGTAAAGTAGCTGCCTCTTTAGGAGCCTTAGGATATTGTAAAATATCCAATTTCTTGGCTCTAGGCTCTGGTTCAGGGGCCACTGAAATAGAGAGGCCCCTGGCCACTTCCCTAATGAAGTCTTGAAAAGACAAGTCTTCTGGAGGAGACATTCTTCTTTTTGGAGAAGAGGGCTCCTGAGGAAGGAGTACCGATGCTTCGACAGAAGCCTCTGATTCATCAGTCTTCGGAGGAATCGAAGTATCGCCTGTCTGGATGCTCTTGCAGAGCCCGATACGCGTACCGAGTGGTATCGACATCGGGAGTGATCGGTACCGATTCGGTACCGATGGGCATCACAGAACAAGGTACCGCTGCAGTCGACACCGAAGCCGATGTCAATGCAATCGGTACTGGCACTGGAACCGATATCGGTGCCCGTGCCGGAACCGGTACCGACAACGGAGTTTGTTGCGGTACCGGAAGCGTCGCAGCTTGTATGAATGCCGTAATGGCACGCTGCATGGTCAGAATATTCTGATCCATCGACGCAACCAATGTCTGGATGTCGGTACCAGTGGAAACCACTGGTACCCCAGAACATGGCAACAGGTGATCGGTCGAGGCCACGCCATCGATGTCAACCTGTGACCCCATAGATGAAGCTTTGGAAGCCGGAGCTTCCCACCAGGGTAATTTTGCCGGTGCAGGATCCTCGAGAGCAAGCCCGGAGGCATCTCGATACTTAGAGGGAGATCTACTCTTCGATGACCGGCTGGACTTATGTTTGGTTACCTGAGATCCATGGGAGGAAGAAGAAGCACTGGAAGATGTCGAAGCCACCGAAGCTGCATCAGAGGGAAACAGGGTACTGAGCTTGGTCGCTCGATTCTGTCGACCTCTTTTAGACATCATGGAACAGGACTCACAATCGGTGATGGAGTGGTCAGGGCCCAAACATTTTAGACACCAGTCATGGGTGTCGGTGATAGAAAGAGTACCGCTGCACTTCGTGCACTTTTTAAACCCGGAAGCGGGCTTTTCCATGAGGAAAATTTTTCTAGGCCTAAGGTCAAAAAGGAAAAGTTGCACAGAAGTGGGAAACGGTAGTTTGTTTGTTTGTTTTTTAAACAGAAAGAAGAAAAGACCGGCGGTACCGGTCCGACGTCGAAGAAGGCAGACGCGCGACCAAAGAAATAAAGAAAAATAAAGAACTTATTCAGCGGTGACAGGAACACGACCTGCTGGCTCCGCGGAAAAGAAGAACTGGAGAGAGGCGGTTAGGAAAGGCAGCGCGCAGGCGCTGTGGGATGCTCCCAAAAGCTTTCTTTCTGGACGCTGGGGAGCGTTCCCGCGCAGGCTCCGTCGGTACTGACGATACCCATATGTGAAGACTCATTCCTGCTTGTTCCTGGAGATTAAGGGGCTTGTTTACAAAGCCGCGGTAGCGGTTCGCGGTCGTTATCAGAGCCGCGGCCCCATTGATTTCAATGGGGCCGCGGCTCCGATAACGATCGCGAATCGCTACCGCGGCTTTGTAAACAAGCCCCTAAGTCTTCACATATGGGTACATCGGTACCGACGGAGTCCGCGCGGGAACGCTTCCCAGCGTCCAATCAGAAAGCCTTTGGAAGCATCCCAACACGCCTGCGCGCTGCCTTCCCGCCTTCCCAACTGCCTCTCCTCAGTTAAGTTTTACAGCTGAGACAAAGAGAGAGAGAGCGAAGCAAGGAAGGGAAAGATAGAGATAGAGAAAAAGCAACTCCTAGGGGAGGTGGGTGGGTTGTGAAGACTTATTCCTGCTGTTCCCAGAGATCACCTGTTACAGGTAAGTAACTGTGCTATCTCCAGGAACAAGCAGGAATGAGTCTTCACATATGGGGACTCCCCAGCTCATATGCCCGGAGGGAGTCCTAGCATGTTGCAAGTCTAGAACAAGCCATGCTGTACCTCAGGACCTCAGGCATCCTGGGGATGGAGGGCAGGAGTTGAATATAGAAAAGGAGCTGTAGAACAGCTGGCTAGAACAGGGCTTCAAAGGGAAGACCCTGTATGGAGGGCATTTAGTAGTAAAATATTGTGATCTGGACCTCCTTGTTGGCATTGCACAGGAGCACTGAGCTCCATATGGATCTGATAAAAGAGCCAGTGAATATGCTCAAGGGGTACCTCACTGTAAGTAAAGGTAACAAAGTAGATCAAAAACAAGTAGAGGCCAGAACCCTTCAGGGTTAGAACAAATAGCCCCAGGGAAAAAAAACTGGGGTAGTATAAAAGTAGAGCTTCAGCAGACACGCAGAAGGTACTATTGAATTAAAGCTTAAGCTGTTTTGGTCTAAGAGAAAAAATGAGTCTGACCTAACTGGACTGGGGTTGGATCAGTCCATATAGGGAGAAAGGGTATGGAGATCCTTGTACCTGATAAGGAAGTAAGAACAGACTCAGAAGCGCTAAGCTTTAGAGTAACTGAAGCTCCGCAATGTCTTTCCTAAATGAGGTCACTTAGGAAAGAGAAGGTACATGGAGAGCTTCAGGGGTACCTAAACCCAAAGGTTAAGGTAAAGAAAAGGGTTATTAATTACCACAGGAAGTGGTTATAGGTATAGCCCCCTAAATATGCCAGAACAGCATTGATAGGGGTAGTGCCCATCTGTCAGGATCATATAGGAATGTAAGGATATCTGAACCTAACAGACAGACAGATAAGTAGATAGATACAGATCTATCTAAAAATATATATCTCATATGGCTATAAATATATATACACATACATATATACATATATACATATACATATATACATATATACATATACATATATACATACATATATACATACATATATATATATAGGCAGAAGACACACAGATATAGATAGTAATATATATATATATATAGATACCCAGAAGAGTAGGTCAGCATACGGAGACCTGTCTCCACGTATATGGATGGAGAGATGTTCAAAGATCTCCATCACCCTTATAGGGAGAGAGGGAGATTTATCTGACAACAAGAAGGTTGACACCTACTTGAGTAGATAAACAGGAAAAAACCCTCTCCTCCCGGTTATGAATGTTATAGTCAGAGGAAGGTTGTCCTTGACAAAAGGGTGGCTTAATTCTTTGTAGAATTTGAGCTGTTGAATAACCAGGATGGCCTACCTGAAGATGGCAGAGGATACATTAGTCTGCAGACCAGAAGTCCAGATATCTCCAGAGTTGTGGTATGGAGATTGGATAGAGGAGGCTACTAGAGGAAGATACCCTAGCGATCCGCCTATGAGGGCAAGATGGGTATTAGATGTCTCCTCTAGTTGCCAGAAAACATTTTATCCCTGATGGGAAAAATCCCAGGCAATATGGGCCAAGCCAGGGAGTTGGCCCCTCTTTTAGGCTTTCACGTGATGAAAAACCTGAGGCTTATGCCTTAACAGAGATTTAAGATAAGATGGAAAGGGTAGAATACCTGCCAGGCATGAATATGACTGGGGAAAACCCTTTTAAACCATCTGGGGTTATCTGCTAGGGAAGATATTGATGCTCTCTAGCAAGGGCCCATAGTGCAAAGCTACCCTGTAGAGTTGCAGAGAGCATGCTGCAGGTTGGTTAGAAGAAAAACTGGCTGTGGACAATCCCTGGTGAGGAATGTGGACAACCAGCAGGTAACCAACTATTCTGCCAAGGACAAAGGCAAAGATCTATGTTCTCTCCTTTTCTTGATGGTAAGCACCGATAAATCCGCAAAAACCTCCACCACATGACCTCCCCATTGGATCTTACCTAGCTTCTATGCTCTTTCATTAACCACTTCCCCCGGTATGACATTCATGAAGGCAGGCCACCACATCAGGGCCTCCCCTCCCTCCTAAGCTCCAGGCCCCAGTGCACCCTATCCACCATAAAACACAGTCCATCTTCCTCCAGACCTGCGGCCTGAGCCACTGCCTTAAAAAATTGCTTAGTCAGTAATCGGTAGTCCATGGTCTCCTCTGTCTCAGGAATCCCCTGCAGCCTTATATTGGACCACCTGGAGCGGTTCTCCAGATCCTCCAGCTTTAGAAACAGCTCCACCTGTGCACCCTGGATCAATTTGGTTTGCTTTTGAAGAGTCTGCACAGATCCCTCCTGCTCCTCTCTCTGCCCCTCCACCTCCTCCAACTACTGGCCCAACTCATTCAAGTTCATCTTAAGCTCCAAAATCCACATTTGAGCATCTTGTTTAAACGCAAAACAGGTCCTGGAGCAGGGTAGAGAAACAGTCTTATTTCTCCTCGCAGCTTATGGAGTTCACCCCTCATGCCTTCCTCCACTACGCCGCTCTCCCTCCATGTCTCCTTGCTACCCATGGCCACTGGCGCATCTTGGTTTTGTTCTGTGCCACACCTGCCTTGAAGGCATAGGATTTGAGACCCACTGCCAATTGTTTCCTCACAATCTGCCACCAAGAAGCTCCCCTCACTTTCAGCCAGGTATACCTCAACTTTACAGGGGGGGGGGGGGGGCGCACCAGTACATATAATCAGGGATTTTATACAGCAGGAGTCTCACAACTAGGCGGCCATCCTTAGCAGAGATGTCGCTTCCTAGATTTAAAGTTCTTTTTTATAATGACAGACTGTTTTATTCGCAAAAGAGCTACTCAATGTGGTTGATAGCAAATTAACAAAAACATCCAATACCATAGAATCAAGATCTCCCACCTTATCCCCCTCACACCAGGGGATGAACAGAGTTACATAAAACATATAATACAAAAATACAATCAAATCTCAACCCCCCCGCCCCCCAAACCCACACTTACCAAAATATCAAACCCAGACAGGCTTTGAACCATCAATGAGCCACTGGATGTTTTTGGCACCCACAGGCAGTGATGCTATGTTTCATTAGCAGGAAAGGCAGGCCTTCCAGCAAGTTCAGCAGAACATTTGGCAAGTCAACGGGCTGGTGTTATGACATCAGCAGAAGCAGACTTAAGAGGAGGTTGTCACCCACACTGGGAGTTGGGAGAGGCCCTGTCAGGTGAGGCGTTAACATACCAAAAGGACAGAAGACTGAACATTTTCAGCACTAAGACTTATTTAACACACTTTCTGCACAAAGCCTTTATTAGTTACAGACCTGAATAAAGAATTTCTGTGTTCCAGTAATTGAAAGCAGCAATCCAAGCTTCAAAGTCATGTGCCTTCCATTGGGTCAGGATGTCCAGGGCTGCTGCAGACTCATGAAGCTGCAACAGACTCAGCCGGCCCTTTGAATCACTGGCGATCATCTTCAGTGGCTGAGTGCTGCAAATTCAAGTTCAATACCATCACTGGGGTTAAACACACACACATTCTACAATAAAAGCACAGTTTTGTTGTACCCTAAACAGCTTTCTGTTTTACACTCCAGCTGTTACTGGGCTGGAAAGTGTAGTTACTCACCTGTAACAGGTGTTCTCTGGGGGACAGCAGGAATGAGTCCTCACATATGGGGGTTGTTGGCATTGACAGAGCCCACACGGTAGCTTCTCCCCAGCTTTCAAAGAAAGCATTTTGGAGATGCACCACGCATGCGTCGTCTCCTTCCCGTCCAAGGGTGTCAACTTGCCTCAGTATGACGACATAGCTCGAAGACAAAAATGACACAAAAAGCAACGCCACAGGGAGGAGGAGGACTGATTCCCGATGTCCCCGGAGAATACCTGTTACAAGTGAGTAACTACGCTTTCTATGGGAACAAGCTGGAAGTCCATCCTCACTTATGAGAGACCCTAGCTACGGGCTACTGAAAGACATACAAAAGCCTGCATGACCAGAAAAGAGTGAACCATGAGCAGCAGCAATGAGTCCTGAGAAGACAGACACACTCCCAAACAGCTCAAGTGTCCAGTGAGAAACCAGCAGTCTGGTAGCCTGAACATATGAAAGGGCCGGAGGGCAGGAGTTGCCTACTCCCTGAATAGATGATGGAGTACTGCCTGACCAGAGGCACTGAATCCATGGGACTCCCTCTCCAGGCAGTAACAAGCTGTAAAAGGTATGCACTGAGAATCAGGTGGCAGCACGGCAAATTTCCAACAGAGGAACAGAATACAGGTTTGCCACGGATGCCGCCATGGCCCCGGCACTGTGCGCTGTGACCCGGCACTCAAGCGAGAGCCCAGCCTGCTTGTAGGCGAGGGCAATGCAGTCCTCCAGCCAAGTGGACAGAGTACACTTGGTCACTACTGCCTCCAGCCAACTGGTCATAGGAGATGAAAAGCTGTGAGACTTCGCGGTAGCTCCGGGTACATTGGAGTATGAAAGATAGTCTCTGCTCTGCTAGCGTGAGGCCGTGGAAAGTAGGTGAGGAGCACCACCTCCTGATTGAGTTGGAAGGGGGATACCACCTTGGGAAGAAACTTGAGGTGTGTGCAAGCACGACCCTGTTCTTATAGACCCTCGTGTAAGATCGATCCGCCACCAATGCCTGGAGCTTGTTGACCCTGTGAGCCAATGCGAGTGCCACCAAGAATACAACCTTCCAGGAAAGGTACCGCAGGTGTCAGGTGGCCAGGGGCTCAAACAGTGGGCCAGTGAGCTGCAACAGCTCCATGTTGAGGTCCCACTCCGCCGCAAGCGGGCAGATAGGAAGCTTGGACAATAAGAGACCCCACAGGAAGTGGGTCATGAGGGGTTGGACAGACAGGGACTTAAGAACATAAGATATGCCATACTGGATCAAACCAAGGTCCATCAAGCCCAGTATCCTGTTTCCAACAGTGGCCAATCTAGGTCATACGTACCTAGCAGTTTCCCCAAAAGACACAGGTTCCACAATGCTTGTACTGGGTCAAGCACTGATATCCTGGGTCCCTTCTTAATAATGGTTTATGGACCTTTCCTCCAGGAACTTGTCCAAACCTTTTTTAAACCCAGCTACACTAACAGCCTTTACTACATCCTCCGGTAACAAATTCCAGAGTTTGATTACACGTTGAGTGAAAAAATATTTTCTTTTATTAGTCTTAAATAGCTTACCCTGTAGCTTCATTGCATGTCCCCTAGTCTTTCTATATTCTGATAACGTAAACAATCGATCTACATTTACCCGTTCCACTCCGTTCATTAATTTATAGACTTCTATCATATCTCCCCTCAGCCGTCTCTTTTCCAGGTTAAAGAGCCCTAACCTTTTTAGCCTTTCTTCATAGGAGTATCCTTCCATCCCCTTTACTATTTTGCTGGCTCTTCTCTGAACTTTTTTCTAATAACGCTATATCCTTTTTAAGATACGGCGACCAGAATTGCACACAATATTCAAGGTGCAATCTCACCATGGAACGATATAGAGGCATTATAATATCCTTTGTTTTATTTTCCATTCCTTTCCTTATGATACCTAGCATTCTATTTGCTCTCTTGGCTGCCACTGCACACTGGGCCAAGGGTTTTCACATGTTATCCACAATGACACCTAAATCTTTTTCCTGGGTGGTGGTTCCTAATGTGGAACCTTGCATCTTGTAACCATAGTTTGGGTTGTTCTTCCCTAGGTGCATAACTTTGCACTTGACCACATTAAATTTCATCTGCCATTTTGACTTGCCCTTGATAAGGTGGTGGTACGCCATAAGTACACTCAGGTGGATCCTGACAGAGTTGGATTTCAGTCCTGCCTGAGAGGTGAAGCAAATATTGCAGCACAAGCTGCACAGAGCACAAGAATGGATTGACCCGTCGCTCTGTGCATCACAATGAGAATCTGCACCATTTGAGGGAGGAGTGGCCTAGTGGTTGGGGCAAGTTGCCTCGAGCCAGAGGGTTCAAATCCCACTAGAAGACAGCAACCTTGGATCGGAGGGACTGGGGTTTCTAATCCCACAGGTGCCCCTTATAGCCTTGGACACGCCACTTAACCCTCCGTTGCCTCAGGTACAAAACAGATTGTGAGCCCTTCAGGAACAAGGGAAATATACTATACCTGAATGTACACCACTTTGACCCAGTGAAAAGTGGTATATAAGCATTGCTAAATAAAATATATAAATAATTGAAGGCATAAGCCCATTTTGTGGTGGTCCCACAGGAGGCCAGGACCACCTCCTCCACTTCCCCTGTTGAAAGGGGACAAGTCTACTCTTTCAGCAACCAGTCTCTTAGCGTTGTAGGGAGGTGGAGTGTAGGAGGGAGCCCTTCTCCTGCGACAGCAACCCCGGGGCACTCTCCAGGGGGACCGGGGGCACCGTGGATAAGTGAAGGCGCAGTGGGAACCACGGTTGCCTGTGCAGAGGGGCTACTAATAGCAGCGATGCCCTTTCGTGTTGAACCTTGAACAAGGTATTGGCAATCAGCAGCATGGGCAGGAAGGCACTGAGAAAGCCCTCCATCCACGGGATGAGGGATGTATCCGCTGTCACTCGGAATGGGTGTGGCTGCCTGGAGCAGAACATAGTAACATAGTATATGACAGCAGATAATGATCATCATGGTCCATCTAGTCTGCCCAGCAATGTGGCAAGAGTAGGGGGCACCTGCCGCTCCGTGCAGATCACCCCTCCCCATGCCTTTGTTTAGGGGTGTTCCTAGCGCTCCGTGCAAGTTACCCCTATTTGTTGAGATAGCAGAGACAGTTAAGGTTATTTTGATTTTATCCTGTTGCTATAAAGAGATCCACTGTGTCTGTCCCATGCCATTTTGAATTGTGTCACTGTATTGGCCCCCACCACTTCCATCAGGAGGGCATTCCAAGCATCCACCACCCTTTCAGTGAAAAACTATTTCCTGACGTTGCCTTCCAGTTTACTATCTTACAGCTTCATGTTGTGTTTTCCAGTTCTGCAACTTCCCCGTCTTTGAAAAAGATTTGTTTGTTCATTAATATTTAAAGGTCTGTATCACATCTCCCCTGTCCCTCCTCTCCTTTAGGATATACATATTTAGGTCTTCATATCTCTTCTCATGTGTCTTCTGGTGCAGGCTCCAAATCATTTTGGTCGCCTTCCTCTGAACTGTTTCCAGTCTTTTTATATCCTTTGCAAGATATAGTCTCCAAAACTGAACACAATATTCCAAGTGAGATCTCACCAGAGACTTGGTACAGTGGCATTAGTGCCACCTCCTTTCTGCTGGTAATTCCTCTATATGCAACACAGCATCTTTCTGACTCTGGCCACTGCCTTATCACACTGTTTGAGATCCTCAGAAACAATCAATCACTACAAGGTCCTTCTCCTGGTCCATGCACATAATCTCTCGCCCCCTATTGCATACAATTCCCTTGGATTTCTGCATCCCAAATGCATGATACTGCACTTCTTCACATTAAATTTTGACTGCCAAGCGTTAAGACTATTCTCCCAGCTTTTGTAGATCTTTACTCATGTTATCCACTCCCTCAGGGGAGTGCACTCTGTTGCAAATTTTCGTATCATCTGTAAAAACACAGACTTTTCCATTCAGTCCTTCAGCAGTATCACTCAAATACATTGAACAATACAGGGCCCAGGACCGATCCCTGGGGCATGCCACTAATCATATTCCATCAGCCCTATCCTGAGGGACGAAGGCTCTGGCCTGAACAGTGTCTAGCTTTGCCGTTATAAACTCCAGACACTGTGTCGGGAGGAGATGGGACTTTGGGTGGTTTATCATGAACACCAAATGCTGCAGGGTGAGGATGGTGCGTACCATTGCGTGTTGCACATTGGTGGCCGTGTACCCTTTTATAAGCCAGTCATCCAGGCAGGAGAAAACAAAGTCCTCCTGGATAGACCGCGTTGACTGTCAGGCACTTGGTGAATACCCTCGGTGTGGAGGCCAGTCCGAAGGGTAGCACCCTGTACTGGTAATGGCCACCTCCCACCATGAACCTGAGGTATTGCCTGTGGCTAGGATGGATGAGGATGTGTGTACATGCATCCTTTAGGTCCAAGAAGCATAGCCAGTCTCCTGGCTGGAGGTATGGCAGCAGTGTTTCAAGGGAGAGCATTTTGAACTTCTTCACCAGGAACCCGTTTATATCCCGCAGGACCAGAATGGGCCAGAAGCCTCCAGTCATCTTGCGTACAAAGTACCAGGAGTACAACCCTTTGCATCCTCGAGAAGGCCTACGAGCTCCTGCAGTAGCAAGGTCTGGTGGAGGGGAGTCCTGGAGGGCTCTCCCAGAAAAAATGGAGAAGGCGTCTATGTCAAGTGAAGGATGTAATGCTCCCTCACCACCTGCAGTGCCCAAGAGTCTGTAGTGATAGATGGCTACTTGTGGACATAGAGAACCAGACGCCCCCCTGTGGGTTGCTGGGCTGGGCCTCCTGAGGGAAGAGAGGTTATGCCCAAGGAGTCAAAAACTCCTGTCAGGCTGGGCCAGAGCTGGTGCCTGGGGTTTGGAAGCCTTAGGCTTACGAGGGCCATGTCCCTGTCCCTTGGCCTGCTGCCCCACTTGGGGAGCTGGGAAGGCCTGGTACTAAGGGTAGTTTCCATACATTTTCCTCTTTTTCAAGTAAAAGGACTTTTTATCAGAAGGTTTCCATTGGGAAAGGTCAGCGATCTTCTTGGAGAGCCTGGTCCTTGTCAGGAAACAACTCTGCAGCCTTATCAGTCATGTGTTTGCCAAAGAGATTCTCTCCCAGCAAGGGACATCGACCAGCTTGCCCTGAATCTATTGCTCCAAGTTGGAGGACTGTAGCCAAGCCTGGCATCAGGTACCAATGCCTGCCGCAGCTACTCTAGCCGCTGATTCAAAGCAGTCAAGACTGCCCGCGTCATAAACTTCGAGCACTCTGACACAGGAGGCCAGGGTCCGAAACCGCTGGAGGGGTTCCTCGGAGAGACCAGCTGAGAACCTGGTATGTTCCTTCACCAGGTTCCTCAGGTACACGCCTATGTACAGCTAGTATGCCTGGATTCGGCCAGTGAGCATCGAGCCCTGGTAGCACTTCCTATCCAGGGCATCCATGGCCCAGGCCTCCCTACCCGGGGGCACTAAGGAGTGCGTCTTTTGGCTCTTGAGCTGACACATGGTCAACTTCATCACCATGGAGTTGTGTGGCAGCTGTGGTTTTTCGAAGCCAGGGCTCCGGCAGACCTGGTACATCGAGTCCAGCCATTTGCTCACTTTGGGCGCAGATATTTATTTATTTATTTATTTAACATTTTTTATATACCGTCTTTCTACGAATCAAAACGGTTTACATAGAACAATAAAAGCAGTGTATTTCAACTGTTTACAAGGAACGAATAACAGGATACAGAATAAAAACATGAGGAACTAAATTATATTATACAATTAATTACAGTGAACAATGATCAACTATTTACATATTTACATATGTATGTGCAAAGCTACGGAAGGGAGTATTGAAAAGATTGAAGGAACAAGGGCAGGGCGGTAAAAAACAAGGGGTTTAGGTCTTAGGGTGGGAGAGAAAAATGATCAAGGAAGAGATGGGTCTTTAACTTTTTCCGGAAATCAGTGTGGCTCACGCAGTTGCGCAGCTCATGCGGAAGGGAGTTCCAAAGGGATGGAGCATAGAGTTAAAAGGTCCTGTTACATGTGGATTGTTTACAGTGTTTTTTAGTTGTAGGTATAGTCAGTAAGTTTTTAGTGATAGAACGGTGATTTCTAGTGTTGTTGGAGAAGGCAAGGAGAGGGGAGAGGCATGGAGCTGACTCCTTAATGATAATTTTGTGTATTAGAGTAAGAACCTTGAATTTCACTCGGTGATGAACTGGGAGCCAGTGGAGATCATAGAGGATTGGTGTAATATGGAGGTCTCCCACATGTGGAGGAGCAGCTGTTCTAGGATCGAGGGTATGGATACTAAGGGGCTTGTTTACAAAGCCGCAGTAGTGGTTTCCGATCGTTATCGGAGTCGCGGCCCCATTGAAATCAATTGCCAACAACTCACATCGGGGTATTTTGGTCGGCTGCTCTCGCTCTGTCCCCTCGGACTCGCAACAAGGGCTGTGGGTCTTGGGCCCATGGGACTTACCCACTTTCCCAGATTGTCAGCCGACGCGGTTTTTGAGGGTTTCCGGCTCTTCTTCTGGGGTGTTCCGGCTGGAGGACTGGCGGCCTCAGGGCTCCAAGGCAACACAGTCTCCCCAAGGTTCCAAAGGGGGCCCTGGAGCATGGTGCCACCAGAGACTCCAGTGCAGAGTCTGTCTTATGAAAGAAGGACTCCCGCTGCTGCTCTTTATGGCCTAGATGGTCATCTTCCTACAGAGACCACAGTCCAAAGGGTCATGGTCCAGCCCGAGGCAGCAGAGAGAGCAATCATGTGGACTGGTGCATGACATGGTATGGGCACACTGGTCACAATGTTTAAAGCCACTAGCAGAGGCCATAGTGGGGAAGACAGCCCCTGAAAGGTCGAAAGCCTCAGGCCCAGCTAGTGAAAAGGCACGAAGCCGTGCCAGTCGAGAAAAACTTGAAAAAGGACAAAACGAACCTGAGACGTGAAGCAGAGGCAAGCAAACCCAGGGGCTGAATAGGGAACCGGTTCGCAACCAGAGAAAGAATAATTCAAGAAAAAAAAACAACAAAAACACTTTTTCCAAGGAAAACAGACACATCTCCAATGGGCTCCATGGAAAAAAGGAGACTGAGGCAAGATGGCACCCTTGGGCAGGAAGAGAACCACACATGTGTGGTGCACCTCCTATAGGCTTTCTTTGAAAGCTGGGGAGAAGATAACGCGTGAGTTCCTTCAGCGCTAACATCACCCATATGCGAGGGCAGACTTCCTGCTTGATACTGGAGAACAGAAGCATATTCTCAAAGTTAGTTATTCCAGATACCTTTTTCTCCGTCAAATCACAGAGACCCAAGTTTTAAATGCTGCACAACCAGGGCTGGCCCAAGTGTTTCTGCCGCTCTCCCCCCTCCCACCATGCACCAAGCCACCCCTCCCCCCGTGCCGCCAATTCCATCTTGGGAGGGGGGGAGGCAGGCAGTGGTGCCAACATTTTAAAAACGGGCCACCACTTTGTTTCCTGCGGCAAGCTGTGTGCTTCAGCACACATGGCCTGTCGTTTCTGACCCCCCTCCGACAGTAAGTTACATTGGAGAGGGATCAGAAGCAGCAGGCCATCTGTGCCAAAGCACATGGCCTGTCACAGGCAACAAAGCAGCAATACAAAGCCACCCACTCAGGTCGGCCACCTAGCTCACCTAATGGACAGGCTGGCCCTGTGCACAACTGAGATTCACTGCTGAACTGGGAGAAGGAAAGCAAATGCTGGAAAGTAGGACATTCTCTAGGCCAGAAGTGAGGTCCACTAGCAGAAGTCAGAAAAGATTAAGGTGCATTGGCAGGGAGGTGTGTACTGGCGGGGGGGGGGGGCAGGTCTCAGTACTGAAATAGCAGAGGGTGATGCAGGACTAGATAAATATTTTTCATTAACCACAGAGAACCACTTTAGTGGCTCGTCGGCACTAGGGGCCAGATGTTTCCTCACAGAATTCCTCTTGGAGAGTAAAGAGAAGAAAGAAGAAAGGAATAAAGCTTACTGACAGTTGTCTCTGTTCATTTTTACTTTGTGGTTTATGTGAATAATGCAGTTGGTCAGCCCCCTTCCCAGTGACATGGCAATCTGTTGTCAGGTTTGTTACTGAGATGCTCATCCAGTAACAGGAAAAAAACTAAAGAGATCCCAATCAGGCCAACATCTCAGATGTGTAAATAGCAACAAACCTGACAGATTGTAATTCCATTATATACGTTAAAGGAATAAAGCATGAAGAGATCCTAATTAACACGAACAATGTAATTGATCAGCCCGCTTCAAAATACGGTATATTACCCTTCCCACCAACACGTTTCAAAAGAAATTAACAGACACAAATCATTAAAATGATAGGAAATCTACATGGCTGTTCACGCTCTTCTATATGTTGCCCAACAAGTGCTAAAGTATGCACCTCCCCAAATGGGGTGTTGTGGGACCAGAATGTGTGTGCAGCAGGGGACTGGGGGGGAGGGGGGGGATTAATGTAGTTTGATGCACTCTTCAGTGCTGAAAGAGCTCCACTGGAGGGATTTCTCAGAGTCAAACTAACTCAATTCTCTACAGTTTGATACTATATTGGATTACAGTGTGCAGCAGCCAAATGTGCTAAGCTGTGAAAATAATACAAACTTTGGGATCACGTTATACAGGGGAGCGAGGATGACGTTAGGAACTAGAGTTTCCCTAATCAGACCTCATAAAAGCTGCTAAGAAAATGGCTATCGGGCCCCAAAAACGCTGCAGTGGGCTCCCTCGAGTGGCAAAAGTGGTGTGGCCAGATAGCGTGTGGCTGGAGTAGTGTTAGACGCAGCCAAAGAAGCTGCTGACAGCAGGCCACGAAAGAGCCACGTGAAGCAGTGAAGATGGCCACAGAGATTCCAGCAGCAGCCTTGCCAAGAGCGGGAGATCCAGCTGCAGAGATTTCTAAGACTGTAGCTACATCGCTGGAGGACCACGTCAATAAACTGCAGTTGACTGTGGATGATATCAAAGAGAAATCAGAGTCACACCTGCATCAAGTGGAGTAGCTGAAGATCCGGGTGGGAGCTCAAGTGGAGGTGAACGGGCGATTAGTGGCAGAGGTGGAGAGATTGTCAAAAGAATGAGCAGCTGCTGAAGAGACTCAAGAAACCTAAATATAAATCACCAAAACATGAGTTACAAAAACTTAATAATCACTGAAACTCCTCTTTGCATGCAAGACACCTAAAATGGCTAACTAATATTTTCAATATTTTACTGCAAACATCGACAACAGAACTGTATAAGTAGTGGCGTTACCTTAATTTGAGTGAACATACCCGGTGTGGTATCCGAAGTACAACCGGTGAAGTGACAGTAGTGATAAGCACATCATCTTGTAGAATACTTTTTTGAATTGTTTGAACTTTAAAATCTGGAGAAGTATATGTCTTTAAATAATGCAACGACAAGAAATATATCTAAGTGATTTATATACTAATAGAGTTTTGTAATTTTGCAACTTCTTGAAATACATTATGCACTATAACAAAGAGCTATGCAAATATGAATGGGTTATATGAGAGTATGCATGAGCGTTGGTTAGAATTTCTTTAAATAGGGACTTATAATTTTGAGTGATGAAGTATTTTGTGTATTTTTTGTATTAGATTATAAAATTTACATATATCAAATTGTTTACACCTTTGAAAATAAAATTCATCCAGAAGTAAAGTTTGTAGTAAAATATTGAAAATATTAGTTTGCCTTTTTAGGTGTCTTGGTTACATTGAGGGGTTTCAATGAAGAGACTCAAGAAGCAGGAAAACAGTTCATGACAACAACCTGCGAGTCATGGGACTGGAGGGAGTGTCAAATGCAGAGTTGTACAACTTCAACAAATGGCTGCTAGAGAAATGTGGGCTGCCAAAGAGACTGATGATATGAGCAAGAGCACAGGATCAGGCCAAAAAGATGACCGGGAGAAACTGCGTGCGGCACTCGCCTGATACCTTGTGTGGTCTGAAAAGGAGTGTCTCCTGAAGGAATTTCGCTGCTTAAAGGGCTTGGAGTATAAGAACAAAATGTATATTAGATCTTACCTGCTAATTGGCTTTCCTTGAGTACCTCCGGTCCAGTCCCAACCATTGGGTTTTCACGCCCCACCAGAAGATTGGAGACTGAGCATGTCAAACTTGATGACATCAGCATACATAAGTAGCTGGCACCTTCTACCAGCTCCAATATCCTATAGACAAAGCAGACTCACAAGAGCAACAATTAAGAAAAGACAAGATATGAAATGCAAATTTGCTGACAAACACTTCATACCCCTTACACATACACCTTATACAGCCCCCAAAACACAGGGAACCAGAACCTCTCCCTAATGAAGGAACTAGATTACCCTGCACACTTCATAGAGAAGATCGCATTGAGAGAGGCATCCTCTTCTTTTTCTTTTTTTTTTAAACTTTATTCACCAGAAGCACAGGCACCACAACAGCTTCCGCCTTCCAACCTTCCAAACCACTGGACCCGTACAAAAGATGGACCTCTTCAGGTCTGGGATCACCATCGCTAAACACAGCTCAAACTGTGAGAGTCCAGGACTAGAGTGGAGGTACTCAAGGAAAGCCAATTAGCAGGTAAGATCTAATTTACACTTCTTTATCGTCCCTCCAGTCCAGTCCCAACCTTTGGAATGTACCAGAGCTGTACTAACAAACATCGGAGGGACCCATGAGCTCAGACCAGCCTGCAGCACCACCGACCCGAACCCCATGTCTCCTGCTGCTTGGATATCCAGCTAATAATGTTTCACAAAAGAATGTAGCAACGATCAAGTGGCTGCCCTACAGATATCCACCGGCAGAACCAGGATAGTCTCCGCCCATGACGAAGCCTGAGCCCGAGTCAAATGAGCCCTCAACCCCTTGGGTAGGACCTTCCGCTGTAACAGATGAGTAAAGAAAACCATTTCCTCAGCCTATGTAGAGATGAATGCCTTAGATGCAGCCTCCCCCTTACGAGGCCCTCCAAACAAGACAAACAGATAGAGGACGGAGCCGTTTCATAAGTCAGACTAAGTATTGCTGTAACATTCTGTGCACATCTAGGCACCGGAGGAGTGGGTCACCAGCTGCTTCCCATGCCCTTAAAAATACTGGCAGGGTGACTGGCTGATCCAGATGAAAAACAGAGCACTGGCCGCAGAACCACCTTCTCCTTGGACATGGAGAGAAAAGGCTCCCAACATGAAAGCACTTGGAGTTCCAAAATCCACAGGGCTGAGCAAATGGCCATCAAAAAGACAACTTTAACTCAAATCCTTCAGGGTGCAATCACTCAGTGGCTCAAAAGGCGCTTCCGTCAGCAAAGACAGCACCAGATTAAGGTCCCAAGGAGGAACCACTGACCACAAGCGAGGACACACCTACCTAACTGCTCTAAGAAAGCAAATGGCATCCGGATGGTTCCCCAGGGAAAACCCCTGGACTCTACCACAATAGCAAGAAATTGCCGCGACCTGTCCCTTCTCCAAACCCGCCTGCAGGAATGCCAGCACCTCCGGTACAGAGGCAGAAAGGCCGATAACCACGCTCCATGCACCAGGCCTCAAACACCCTCCACACCCAGATGTATGACAACGAGGTAACATAGTAACATAACATAGTAAATGACAGCAGATAAAGACCAGTATGGCCCATTTAGCCTGCCCGGTAAGATGACAAGAGTAGGTGCACCTGCCGCTCTGTGCATGCCACCCCTCCCCACCTGCTGATCTGTGCATGCCACCCCTCCCCAATAACATGCAGATCACTTGATGCATATAGCCTTGCCTCTTCAACCAAGCCCTTTCAAGAGCCAAGCCATAAGTGAGAACCAATCAGCTTTCATTTTTATTTTTTTATTTATTACAGTCTCTTATATACCGCGCTATTCGGCATCAATGCGGTTTACAAACATACATATCTCAATAATTGATTTGAGTTTACATTGAACAAGGTGCAAAAACTTGGATAACAAGGGGTAAATTATGTACATATATGTGGCAGATCGGTGTCATCTCGCTTGATGTGGTCGTGATTGGCTGTGTGGTAGGTCTTACTAAACTAAGTCGGCTAAGTGGTGGGTGAGGCTATTGAGGTGCTGTCTAGGGGGTAATGCTGGAGGAAGAGATGGTGCTTCAATGCCTTTCTAAACTGTGAGAGATCTGAGATCGCTCGTATGCTGGGTGGTAGGGCATTCCAACATCTTGGTGCGCAGAATTTGAAGGCCCTGTTCACGGTTGAACATGTACATTGGATTATTGATTTAGGGACAATCAGCGTATTAACTGCTGTAGATCTTCTGGACCTATTGGGGGGGGTG
Organism: Ichthyophis bannanicus; assembly: GCA_033557465.1. Lineage (NCBI taxonomy): Eukaryota > Metazoa > Chordata > Amphibia > Gymnophiona > Ichthyophiidae > Ichthyophis > Ichthyophis bannanicus. The sequence continues at coordinate 381,244,833 of CM066039.1, forward strand.
TGCTGGATCAGCTCTGCCAGTAATGTCGCTGAGAGCCCGTTGACAGCCTTGAATGTTAGCAGTAAGATTTTGTATGTGAGTCTGCCACGTATTGGGAGCCAGTGTAAGTGCTTAAGGATGGGGGGGTCACATGGTCTTTCCTAGAAGCTCCATGGAGGACTCTTGCCGCAGCGTTCATCGCCAGTTGTGGAGGGTTCAGTGTGGTTTGAGGGAGTCCTTGCAGGATTGAGTTTGCGTAGTCCAGATGCGGTATGATTAGTGCCTGATAGACTGTTCTGAAGTCGTCTGGTGTTAGTAAGGATCTTAGATGCCTGAGAGAACGGATCTTGTGATACACCGCTCTCACCGTGTTGCGTATGTGCGTCTTCATGTCTAGGTGCTGATCTAGTGTGACTCCGAGGTACCTGATCGTGGATTTGGACTGGAGTTCTGCTTCGTCGACTTTTAGAGAGGGCGGCGTGGAGAAGTTTTGATTCCTGGTAATGAATAGGACCTCTGTTTTCTTATGCTGAATTCGGAGGTTTTGGGTTTGTAGCCAGCTTGTGGCATCAGAACCAGCCCCTGCAAGAGGAGATCCTCCCGAGCCGGCAGCCACCACAGGCGATCCACTGTGAGCCAGACCAGATCTGCGTACCATGGCCTTTGTGGTCATTCCAGCAGGGTCGGCTCTATAATGAGGCAATGTGAGGCGGTTGCCTCAGGTGGCAAAGTTTTGAGGGCGGCAAAAAATGCCCTCAAAATAGCCGCCTCACTTCGCTTTCAAAAGTTTAAAAAAATTAATAAATCAGCACGCAAGTTGCTGCCACTGCCGAGTCTCCTTCTCAGCAGCAGCAGACGATCCCCCTCACCTTTCTATGACAGCTGCGACTGTGCTAGAGAAATGCAGTTTAAGTAAGACAAACCTGTGCGGAGCCTTCCATGCAGCTGCATCCCGCCCCCAAAGGAAGTAGTAACTTTGGGGGCAGGACGCAGCTGCACAGTTCCTTCACCAAAGGCTCCGCGCTGGTTTCACTTTTACTTAAACTGCATATCGCTAGCATGGCCGTGGCTCTAAGAGGCTTTATTCATCAAATTCTTTTTTTTTTTTTTTTAACAAAGCAAACAGAAACGGCAATGTCATTTCTCCGTTTTGATCGTCTCTGACTCTGAGTGTCATCTGGAGTGATCTACGGTCTCTGGTAAGTGCAGTCAATTTTCCATTTACACTTTTCTCAGAGTTGGGAGATAAATTAAGGGTCCATGCAAAAGTGCACTTCTCAGAGTTTTCCAATTTTTAAAAATTGTTTATATAAATTATCTTCTAGCCAAGATTGCTCAGGGCAGATCTATAACTACACGTGTGCTTCTGCATTGTGGAATGTGAGTTCATGCTGGTTTAACAGCGAGGATGAGGAAAGATGGTCAGGGGTACTGCAGATGAGTGTTACAGAGACAAATACAAATTGTGATAGCCATTGATTTTAACAGTCCTGTCCAGTAAAAAGAAAATCTTAAAACTTTAAATGTGTGAGCATTTCATAATGCCTCCTTTCCTTTTTTGACCACAGGTACTAACCAATGGCAGGGAAGCTTTCAAAATATCACAATGTGCTTATTTGACCTCCCTTGAGCTTTTAATTGAACTGAACTATTTCCATAGGAAAGAAAAAAGAAACAAGAATTCTGTCAGGGGTGTCAAAGACAGATAAGAAGCATGTTCTAGGGACCTTAGGACACTTTGACGGAAATTGAATGAAAGATTCAAAAATTATTAGGGGGACACATTTACAGGGGAGGACTGGAAGACAGACCCAAATATGAAGAAAGAAAGAAATGAAGAGGGTTCTTTTAGAAGCCTTATGATTTCCATGTGGAAACGACTTCCATTTGTAAATGATGATTATAGGGTGGAATTTCCACAGGGAAATCCTTAATAGAAATTGCAAGATGGTGTGGTGGGAGTGTGATTTAGACATGGCCTGGCTGGGACAAAAATCCAGGGGTGGCTCTATAATCAGGCGAAAAGAGATGGCTGCCTCAGGTGGCAAAGTTTTGAGGGTGGCAAAACATGCCCTCAAAATAGTCGCCTCACTTCGCCTTCAAAAGTTAAAAAAAAAAAAAAAAATCAGCGTGCAAGTTACTACCGAGTCCGCTTTTCGGCAGCGGTAGACTCCCCATCACTTTTCTATGGCAGCCATGGTTCCTGCCTCTTAGAGAACCGCGTCTGTGCTAGGAACATCCAGTTTAAAAGTCAAATCAGTGCAGAGCCTTCCATGCAGCTGTGTCCCGCCCCCAAAGGAAGTAGTAACACGGAGCAGCTACACAGTTCCTTCACAGAGTCTGTTTCACTTTTACTTAAACTGCATGTCGCTAGCACAGCCATGGATCTAAGAGGCATGAGCCGTGGCTGCCATTGAAAGTAGAGGGTAGGTTTGCAGAGGAAGGTGAGGGCTATAAGTGGGCTGACATGGGGTGGGTGGGAAGGAGGGGCTGGAAGGGAATTGACACGGCAGGAAGGTGGGATCTGCAATGGGGATGACACGAGGGGGAGGAGGGGGCTGGAGGGGAACTGACATGAGGGGAAGTTGGGGTCTGCAACTGGGATGACACTGGGGAAGGAGGGGGGTGAAAGTGAACTGACAAGGGGAAGGTGGGGTCTGCAAGGGGACTGCACGGGGGGAGCTGGAAGGGAGCTTATACAGGGGAAGGTGGGGGCTAGAAGGGGGCTGACATGGGGGGCTGCAAAGGAGCTGATACCTGGGGATGGTACTGGAGAGGGACTAGAAAAAAGTGATGATACTAGGGAAGGGAGGAAAGGGATGAAGGGAGCTAACACCTGGGAATGGGACTGCAGGGGGACTGGAAGAGAGCTCACACTTGGGGATGGGACTGGTAGGTGGTTGGGTAATGGGGTGGGGGCTGGAAGGGAGGGGGCCTTGGCACTGGGATGGTATTTGGACTAGAAGGGGCTGGACGGGGACTGGAAGGGAATGGACACCAGTGGAAGTTCTGGGAATGCAAGGGGGTTGAAAATGGAAGATACTGGGAAGGGAGGACCAGAAAAGGGGGCTGATACCTGGGAGGATTACTAGGACTGGAAATAGGCTAATGGAAGGAAGTGAAGAAAACAAACAAAAAAAAAAGAGACAAGAAATGGCAGATGGACTATAGACCATAGAAAGAGAGTTAAGAGAAGACAGGAAAGCAGAAGCCTCAGATCAGGATCAGCATGATCAGAGAATAAAATCGTCAGACAACAAAGGTAGAAAAAAAAATGTATTTTCAAATTTAGCAATTGGATTTTGCAAAATCTTTAAGGGGAACTGTATCTCTTATTTATCTGATGTTGCATTTCATGCGGAGTCTGGCTTCTTGGGGATTCAGTTTAATATTTTGTCTACATATTTTTATTTTTACTTTAGGTTGTAGTCACTTATTCTTTATTTGATGAGGGTCTATGCTCTGAGTGTGTGACTGAGGCCATGTGTTCTGTTAACATGGAGTTTGTGCATAGGGATCTGTACTGTACTGTAGTAATTTGACTTGTTCAGCTTTTCAAATAGATGTATAAATATTCTAGGGATTACAGCAGTATTTATAGTGTGTTGTTTTTCTGGGTAGGCCCCTTATCTGAGTTTTAGAAGTTTATCCTGGTATGGTATAGTAGATTTGGCCTTGCAGATCTTCGGTGACTTTTGTAAGGACTTATATTAGCTACCAATATGCCTGTTACTGGAGAATCTTTGTTAGATAACCAGAAACAGATTTTTTTTTAAATATATTGAGTTCTGTGGGTGAATGTCAAACTTCTGCTCTGCACCTATTGTTGAGGAAGAGGTTTCTGTGGATGTAGAATATATATTCAAAAAGAAAAAGCGAGAGCCACAACACAGTTTAACACAAAATAAAATGAGTAATAATTTTAGAATTTGATACTATAAACTGTGCCACGGTTCTCACTTTTTCTTTGTTCCTTGGTGTGTGAGCATCTTGCATTTCCTTTGTTTTTTGCAGAATGTACGTATATTTGCATTAATGCCATGCTGGTCCAGTGTGCAGTTTCAAGAGTTATGTTGGGGTTGCCAAGCCCTTTTTGGTCAGAAAGTCTCTTTTGTTTTTCAGAGGATGGGAAGTACTGTGTTGGGGCACCAAGTTGCTCCTGTTTTTGTGGAAGTGTGAGATGCTGCATGGGTGCTGTTGAGCCCCTCTTGTTTGGCATATTTAGAAGCATGTTTCCTAAGCTCTGCGCCATACTGGGTCAGACCAAAGTCCCTCAAATCTGACAGATTCCGAAAAAGGCACACAGGTTCTGCAATGCTTGTCCCAGGGCAAGCAGTGGATTTCCCAGGCCCTCTTTAATAATAGTTTATGCACCTTTCCACCAGGAACTTGTCCAAATCTTTTTTAAACCCAGCTACACTAACAGCTCTTGCTGCATCCTCTGGTAACTAATTCCAGAGTTTGATTACACGGGGCCATAGACTAACTGCAGGGCGGACTTTATATCCCCATGCAGTTACCACATTCCAGTGTGGCAAAACAGCTGCAGTTGCAACTAAGACCACCCACTGAGGTGGCATTAGTTGCTCTCGCACTACTTGAGCTGAGCCATTATGTTAGTTTCTGCCGACAATGTGTGATGTGTGTGAGAGTTCTCTCTCTTGTCTCATCTGCAGTAAAGTATAATTTTGGGAAAGAAATCCTGTAAATCTAAACAGGGCCTGCCTGTCCATTGAGCGAGAATATCTTTTGCACAGGGCCCCGCATTTCAAGGGGCCCTGCACAAAGAACATTCTGCATAGGTAAATTTAAAAAAAGGTGGCAGTAGCAGGATCGAGTGTCCACGGGGCCCCCCCCCCCTGCCCGGTTGAGTCCTCCCTCGCTGCATCGTTCCCTCTCGAGCTGGCTTTCAGAGCCGCGAAGGGGAGAGTTTCCCTTTCGCAGCTCTGTTAAGCCTGCCAGGGCCCGGGACTGATGGGAAACAGGAAATGCCTGTTTCTCCATCAGCCCCAGCAGGCTTAACAGAGCCGCGAGGGAGAAACTCTCCCCTTCGCGGCTCTGAAAGCCAGCGCGAGAGGGAACGGATGCACAGAGGGAGGACTCTGTCGGGCAGGGGGGGCCCCGCGGACACTCGATCCTGCAGCAGCCAGCTTCTTTTTTTTTTGTTTAATTTTGCTGATGGGGGGGGGGGGTTAGCACTGGTAATGGGCTATGGGGGAGCTAAAACTGAAAATGGAGTGATGAGGGGGTTAGGACTGGAAATGGGCTATGGGGGGCTAACACTGAAAATGGGGTGATGGGGGGTTAGGACTGGAAGTGGGCTGATGGGGGAGCTAGGACTGGAAGTGGGCTGATGGGGGGGGCTAGAAGGGAGCGGATGCTGGGTGGGGCTGGAACTACAAGGGAGCCGATGTTGGGGGAGGATTAGAATGAGATGGGGCTGGGAGAGTGAAATGGAGAGGGGAAAAATATTTTGTGTGAGAGGGAAGAAAAATCTACAATTGGCTGGGTATTGGGAGAATAAGTGGGGATTGAGGATGGAGGGGTAAAATTTGAGTGGATGAAATAGGAAAGAGCACAAGGAGAAAGATTAGTATGTTAAAGCAGATGTAGAGAGAGAATGGAAAAAAAACTAGAAGAGAAGAAAGGACAAATGGACAGCAGATGATGGAGAGTTAGCAGAAGACACGAAGAAACAAGAAGAAAGTGGCTGGAGCAATTGCAACTGAAAAAAATGCACAAAAGGTAGAAAGATATATCTCTTTATTTTTAATTTATTAACTGGAATATGTCAGCTCTGGGAAATGTGCATCATTAACGTCTGTGCTTTGTTTAGTACAAGAGGAAATTAATTTATAGTTTTATTACTAGAGTGTTGTTGTACATTCCAAGTTTGGTTTTTGGGGTTCCCAGTTTAATTATTGTCTTCCTATTTCTAAATTGTGATTCCTTGTTTGGTGATGGTTTATGTTCTGCATGTGTAACTGAGCTTAGGTATTGTGTTTATGTAATTCCTATTTGACATTGCCACTTGTTCTCTTTCCCCAGTAGGTCATGTATTGTTATTCTCTGAAATGTATTGGTTTAATATTTGCAGTGTTGCCTTTTGATAGGTAGGGTCTGGTGCTTTGTGAGTCCTGGTAGTGCTTTTAGGATACGGCGGGTTTGCTATTGGTTCTAAATGGGCAGTGTTTGTAGTAGTTTCTAATGTGCCTGGCGGTTGGCACTGGACTATAGTAATGTAGAAATCTTTTAGTCTTTCTTTATCCATACACTCATTAAGAGGCATGTTTACTAAAAGTTAGCGTATGGTAACATTATGCAAATGAGGCACCACACTGAGTCTCCACACATGGCCCCACACCCCCCTTGGGCCGCCCCTGAATCTAAAGAGGATGGGTAAAAGCATTTTTTTTTTACTACATATGTCTGTTTTTAGTTTGTATTAATATATTCCCTACTTGGTGAAGATCTAGCTCTGTTCTGCATGTGTGACTGAGGTTACTTGTTCTGTTAGTATGGAGTTTCTATGTAGGGAGTTGTAGTAATCCGGCTTGTTCAGTTTTCTGAATAGGAATATGGATGTTCTAGGGCCCAGTGCAATATTTGTGATGCTGCCCTTTCTGGGCATGCTCCATGTTGTGTGAGTTTTGGAAGTTAGTGCTGTTATAGAATAGTAGATTTGTTCTATGGGTCCTGTACGCTGGGTTTTTGATAAGGTCATCTTTAGGGTGTTGGGGGGGGGGGGTTACTGGAATATGTACTGTCTTTGAGATTTGTGTTCTTTATGCTGCCAGACTGAAATTTAAAATATTATGTTAGGTCAGATTCAAGGAAATTTCAAATTAAGGGAACATCTCTGTTTATTTTTGTTTAGTAGTCTGATAGCTTCACCGCTGTTGACTTCCAGACTTTTCCAGCTATATCACAACCCAATCCAGCGTTTGAATTCATGGCTACCAGGATTAGTTTCTCATTTTATGTCTTCCCTCCTCATCAATAATCTGGTCAAAGCAACATAAATCTGATGTGCAGATTGGAGGGGTGGGGACTGTGTAAGTGGCTTTTCATTAATCAAAGTTAATGTTTTAATATGTTTGTTTTATTGCAACATCTGTTTTACTAAATTGCATGTATATGTTTGGAAGCCACCTAGGATTTTAGATTGGTGGCATATACATTTTAAAATAAAGTATACTAAATTTATGCAAAGAATGTTGCAATGAATCTCTGCACATGGCCCTTCATCACCCTCATGTCGCCCCTGGGAGGAAATAGACAGGTGGGGTGGAGGAAAGCAGAAACCTCAGATGGGGACCAGCATGACAAGAATAAAATGGTCAGACATCAAAAGGTAGAAGAGAATTTTATTTTCAATTTAATGAACAGTCTTGGTGCTATCTTTATATTTTATAAAAATACAGGGAAGTGCTTCTCTTTCTATTTCTCTGGCATTGCACTATATGCAGAATCTGATTTTTTGGGGTTGGTTTAATTTTTATCTACATGTGTTTATTATTAGGTTATGGCTATTTATTCTGTACTTTGTTGAGGTTCTGTGTTCTGCATTTGTGGCCAAGGCCAGGTGTTCTGTTAACATGGAGTTTGTACTTAGGCATTTGTACTATAATAATCTGAATTGTTTTAGCTTTTCATTTAGGTGTTTGGATGTTCCAGGGCCCGCTGCAGTATTTACAGTTATGCTTTTTTTTTAGTAGACTCCTTATGTGAGTTTTGGAAGTTGAGCTGGTATGGTATGGTATGTTTGCTCAGTGACTTTGTTGTAGGGTTTTGTATTAGTTCACAATATGCCTGGTACTGGAGAATGTTTGTTTAGTGAGATGATCGTAATCAGATTTTTTTTTTTAAGATATTGATTTCTGTGAGTGAATGTCCTAGTTCTGCTCTGCAACAATTGTTGAGGGAGGGGGTTCTGTGGATGAAAAGCATATGTTCAAAAAGAAAAAGCAAGAACCATAATGCAGTTTAACACAACAAAATAAACATGAGTTATAATTTGGTGTTATAAATAGTGCAGTTCTTGCTCTCTCTTTTAGTTCCTTGGTGTGTAAACATCTTGCATTTCCTCCATATTCTCTAATCGGCTTTTTGTTTTGGTTCAGTCCCTGACTGGAGTTTTGAGAAAGCCTCCTCCCCCTGCTGTGGGGGGGGCATCTCATCCCTCACCTCAGGCAGCAGATTGCCTTGAGCCACCCCTGCATTCCAGAGCTATCAGAACTACTAGCCCCCAGTGCATCTCGATACGTGGCACCATACGCCCTATGAGCACCCACGGGAGGGGGGGGGCACCATACAGCAGCCCGTCTGTGGGCCAACTTTGTGCCAAGGCAGCCATTCCTTACAACATTCGCTCCCTTCTCCTGCTGAAGAAATGGGTCGCCTTCAAGGATGCAAAGGTCACCATCAGAGGGAACACACAGAAAGCAGCACCTTCACAGCAAGCCAACCAAAACACCAACAGGCGAATTGGCATGTGGAGGTCACAGGTGCTTTATTGTGTAAAAAAAAAAAAAAAAAGCCAACGTGTTTTGGCCGTAACCTTCCTCAAGGGGAATAAATCTTCAAAACACAATGCATATACAATTAATAATTAAAAAATGAAAATTAATAATTATAAACATAAATAAGAAAATTAAAAATAGATATTAAAAACAAAGATAAAAATATACATATCAACTAATAAAACATACACTGATAAAAACTTATTAAAAGGCAAGGTGGAGTATGCATTAAAACTAAACACACATTTGTACATATAAATCACATGTAAGCATACGTGTTAAAAAAAGGGGGACAAGTAAGAGGAGATGAGGAGGAGCAAAAAGCAGTGCCTAATAATATGTTAATACGACAGCACACTGTGTATATTTGATTTCAAATCTGTGAAAGTAAGGGCAAAACTGTAAAGAATTTTACAAACCAAACTAAACAGGAAGCCCATAATGTTAAACTCAAATACACTGTAAGAACCCATAACAAAACAGAGTAGGGAAAGACACCAAAAAACACAATTACTGTAAGTAAACGCCGAAGGCACATTTTTTATTTCTTCGTGCATGGCTCTAGCAATATGAAGGGTTCCCAGTTTTCACCCATATTCACTTACTGGGTTGTTCATTTAGCTCTTCAACCCCTCCATCGGCGTTTACTTACCGGCCAAAAAGATGTAGGCTCTGCTCTCTCCAGCAGCCGTGATCCTACCGACTGCCCACTCGCATGCTCAGCCTACTCACTGGCTTCAGTGACAGCCGCAGGAGACTTGCCAGGGCCTGTAGTGCCTGGCCTCGCAGCACTAGCAGCTCCTCACCCACTGCCGGGTTCAGGAGTCGCTGTGAATCAGATCAGAGGTGTGCCAGCAAGCCTCCCCCAGAAGAGTAAGGCTGTGCCCTGACTGCCAATTCCTAGCAGCCTCTAGCTGCTAGGTTAGCTTTAAAATGACTATCTCTCCGTCCAGCCTCTATTTTATTTTACTTTACTTTTTAAACCGACAGGAGAGAATCCCTAAGGGCTCTCAGCTGAAAAACTTCAAAGGACTAGGACCTCCAAGCACAAAGGAAGTCACCACAGATTAATTAGAAAAAAAAACTTCTTAGTTGTCCCTTCAGTGAGTCCAAACCTATGGTATCAAGCCTCTCCAGCTGCTTGGAGACCGAGAATACCAGGGGGATAGTAGAGGGTGCCAGCTACCTATGTATGCTAATATCATCAAGTTTGACATGCTCAGTCTCCAAACCGCTGGTGGGACATGAGAACCCAAAGGTCAGCACTGGACTGGAGGGACAATAAGGAAAAGATTCTTTTGTTTAACAATTACTCCTCATGAGTGGCGGCAAAGCGAAGGTAGTTCACACCAATCTGTCCTGCCCTGTTCCGAAAAGGTATGCGCTTCGCTCTCCTCTTTCCCCACAAGCTACAGATGCACCATGAAAGCTGCGTCCTTCTCCTTCAGACGGTAGAGAGCGGCAGAAAATTCCTTAACAGCACTCTGAGGGTGGAGGGCCTGGCACCACCAGAGCAGCATACCTAACAGAGACAATGGGCGTTGGTTTCTTACAGTTAAATAGTTAAGTGAAGCATTGTTTTCAGAATTACCAGTTCTGATGTTGAATAGCAAGACTTAGATCCAAATCATTTGACGGAGGTGGCCACATGGGGATATGGGGAGTTTGGCACCTGCACTCGGGTGAAGTCTGCTTTGTTCTTGGGAGGGTCGATGCCCAGGGTCAATAGTGTGAATTAATGGATTTTAAGTAAGTGAGTGGAACTGCGAGGACAAGTGGTGCAGAATGTGAGCAATGTGGCCTCTGCAGAACGCAAGGCAGATAGCATGCAGTTTGGCTGGGACATGCTGTACACTGGAGGCTGTGCTGTTATGACAGGTGTACTCTGCAGTTCTCTTGCTGCAGGTGCGGAGACCCAACTGCTGGCGACATAATGCTGAAGGCACTGCAAACTGCCATCCTTGAGGTGGTCTTGACCAGAGACAAATGGGATAAAATATAATCTGTGGGGAGTTATTGGCTTTGAAGTTTCTGTGTTTGTCAGCGTTCTGGGCATATGGGAGTTTTCTGGGGTGGTAGCTTCTATAACAATATAACGAGATGAGGTCTGACTGACCTGGGGGACCCCTGTCTGGAGGCAAGTATGGGTTGTGTGGGGTGACATGGTGTTTGTGTGGTATGCATGGGGGGGAGGTGTTGGACCTTGGAGGAAGGGAGGGAGGGGGAGTAGGGTTCTGGGTCAGCAAGGGGTTCGGGGTGGGGGAGAGGAAGGGGATGAGAGGGGAAATCTGCTGAGAGTCCAAAGGCTAAGTGGTCCAAAGATGGGCACAGGAATGAGGTGCTGGTAGGAGGTGCCTTCCCTCGCTGGGAGAACATAAGAAATGCTATACTGGATCAGACCAAGATCCATCAAGCCCAGTATCCTGTTTTCAACAGTGGCCAATCCAGGTCACAAGTACCTGGCAGTTTCCCCAAATGAAGGGCACATCTCTGCTGATTGCCATGCCTCTAAAGAACTGGACATGTTGCAAAAGCCATAGTATCATTTGAGAGCTGGTATGCTCGCTCTCTGGCAAATGGCTGTAGGAGAAGGGCTGACGAACCGAGAGGGTGAAGGGAAACCTTAAAAGCAGCTTCCTTCAAATAGGAATTGAACCAGCAACCTAAGGATTGCCCCTCTTCGTTCTACCAATTGAGCTATCCAAGGAGCTGGGAGGCTCCCAGAGAGCTTTCCTTATCAACAGCACTGCCAGTGGTTTCTGATCATGTGGCAGTGCAAGTGTGCCTGTAATTTTTGGCCAAGCCAAGGGATTGGGTGTGGTGGTTGCACCCAGGGTGGTGTCAAAATACTGACTTTAATCAGTTTTTGTGGAAAGTCTGGATGGAATATGAGGAGGAAAATGCAAAAAAGAGGGAGTGGGACTAGTGGTGGCACTTGCAAGAACAGCATCCGACTTCCAAACCATGCTCTCCTTAGCCAATCTAGTGCCACCAGAATAATTCTTTTTAATGGCACCCTATTCACTGAATTACATGCCCCACCAGGGGCCATTGAGGAAACACACACAGCAGGTGCTGACGTGGCCAAGGCTGAGCCAGAATTCGACACCCTTGGACCCTGTCTTCCTGTGGTGACTGAAAAAGTACTGAAAAATGAACACTCGGCATTGGAGTAGGTTGCCATCACATAATCTTGGGACAATCCCAGCAGCGCAGAATCAACTGAAATCCTCCCGACAACTCCCACTCTCCTGGATCCAGAGAGTATTGGCTGCTTTCACATTGCCCACCCCGGCAATATGCTGAGCTGACAACTAGGAGGTTCTTCTTCACCCAGGCAAACAGGAGAGCCATCTCCAGGGTTACCAGGCACTCCTCATGCCACCTTGTCGATTTGACATAAGCCACCATCATGGCAGTGTCTGAAAACTCTCAAACCACCTGGCCCTCGACCAGGGGCCAGAAATGCAGACGAGCCAAATTTACGGCCCTCGCTTCGAGGTGGTTGATGGATCACACTACATTGGTCATGAGATCCATGACTGGCTCCTCCCAATGTACAATGATGTCGTGGAACACCGCCGCACTGAATTCCCATTCTCCGGCATCTAACCTCTGTCGACTTAGATAGTCCACTTGAACATTGTCCCTCCCAGTGACGTGAGCCGCTGACAGGGCCATCAAATGCTCCTCCGCCCACAGCAGGAGCGACTGACTCTCTTTCACCAGGGTCGTACTGCCTATGCCCCTCTGCCAGTTGATATAGGCCACTGTTGGCGCATTGTCAGAGAAAACGCAGACAGCCTTCCCCAATATTAAGGGATGGAAACACTGCAGGGCCAAGAACACCGCTCTCATTTTGAGCCAGTTGATCGACCAAGAGCATTCTTACAGGGACCAGCATACATGTGTCACCCGAGAGACACAATGTGCTCCCCACCTCGTGAGGCTGGCATCTGTTGTCACCAAGATCCATTGCGGCTGCTCCAATAGCAGGTGAGTGGGCTCCAGCCACCATTCCAGACTTGCTCTCGCCCCCTCTGGGCACCACAACTTCTGAGACAATGGGTGTCTCTGAGAAGACCAATACGAGAGGAGCACTTGCTGCAGTGACCGCATATGAGTCTTGGCTTACAGAATAAGGTCCAGCGCTGCCACCATTGAGCCCAGCAGCTGCATGTATTACCAAGCTGTCAGCACCTTTACGTGTTGAAACCTCTGCACCTGCGCCAGAAGTTGCCTACATCCCAAAAATATTACAGAGTACTGCCTGGCCAAAGGCACTATCCCTGTAGGACTCTCTTTCCAGGCAGTAGTGAGCTACAAGCGTGTGAATTGAAGACCATGTGGTGGCTCTGCAGATCTCCATCACCAGCCCAGAACAGAGGTTGGCTACCAACGTGGCCATCGCCCTCATGCGATGCACTGTGATCTGGTGCTCCAGGGAGAGGCCTACTCGCTCAAAGGCGACGGTGATACAATCTGCCATCCAAGTGGACAAAGTACGCTTGGTCACATGAAACCCCAGTCTGCTGGGGTCATAGGACACGAAAAGTTGAGGTGCTTTACAGTGGCCCCAGGTCCTTTGTAAATAGAAGGACAGGGCCTGTTTGCAGTCCAGTGTATGGCGTCATAGGGCCTGTTTGCAGTCCAGTGTATGGCGCATAGGGCCATAAAAAGCGGCGTCCATACGGGGCGGGCCCGCGCCTGAGGGCCTCGCCAGAGGGCCCTTTGGCGTGGCCCTTAGGACGTGGCCGGTAGCGTGGCCCATCCCGCGGAGAGGCTGTGCAACAGTTGAGGTCCGTACAACAGTGATAGCTGGATCACGCCCAACCTTGGCTTGAACCCCAGAGGTGGGTGTAAGCTCACCGGCAACATCTACCTAACATATTAAGACCTCCCGGTCCTGGCAAACCTGCAAAGCGCAGAACATCAGCGCCTACTGCAAGATGCCGCACAGCGAACAGCACCGTCAACCAACGCCACCTACCTCAGAGAACTCAAGGCAGCAATAGGGTTCAAAGAAAATCAAAGGGTATGAGCTCCCCTGATTGGGTATGAGCTCCCCGAACGCCAGACACATTGGATAGTGGTCAGATGACGCTCCACCCGATGGCAGGGACCTTGAGAGCAAACCGCACCACTACAACAATCACAGAAAGCGCCTGGAGGGTAAGCTAAACGTCAGCTAACACAATGAAATGACTAAATGACAGTATAACATGTTGTTCAAACGGATTTTACTTACATTTGTTTGTTGCATTTGATTGTTGCAATTGTTTGTTGATTTGCCTCTTAAGTGAACGGTAGCTACTTATTATACGGGGCCCGTTGACTGATCCTAGTCCAAATAGAAAACTGTAATAGTTATGTAAACCGATAACTGCATTACCGGAAGCTCGATGCTCCTTTGATTTCAAGCACCTAAATAACTTGTACAACTTGCGATAATACATGTATAGTGACTGTTGCATTGCTTAATTCACGTATTGCAGTTAGCTACATTATCTAGATACCTCATACAGTTAGCGGCAAATCTTGCTGAATATTGGTATTCTCATGCCTAACTGACTTGCATAGACTCTGAATCAGCATCTTGTGTCCCAAGAGTACTGCTAATACCACCCATCACTGTTTACTCTGCCTAAACGTAACTTGCCAAGACAGGTGCTATAAAGATACCTGAACGTAGTGGAATAAACCGTACCCCAAGGCGAAGCTGACCACCCTGTATTGTGAGGCGAGCTGCCCACTAAAAATGGCCCACATCAGCGCCTGCATCATATGGTGTATTTATGCCCTACTAATCGCATGTAACTGCAACCATGTTTATCAATATCATGCTATGTTACTATGGAGGCCAGTACACCTCTATTACCCAGTCATACTCACACCCGAAATTTTACCTAACTCACCACCAACTACACACTGGCCAGCAACGCCACCACACAACCAAGACGAGAACGCACCACTCATAAACGCCCCAGTGAGCCCACATACTAGATCACACAAGGGGAGGAGCCGTAGGGGAACCATTAAACAAAGACCTAAGTTAAAAATCAGCTCTAATGCCAGCGAGCCCATACCAACCACAATATCTTTTATGCTTATAAAACGCAAGATCCATCCGAAACAAGACACACATCATATACAACATCCTCACAGATATACAACCCGATATTCTATGTATCACAGAAACATGGATCACTGATGCAGACTCAGCTATCATCAATCAAATTGTGAAGCCAGGATACCAGATCTTCAATTGTCCCCGTGACAGGAAAAGGGGAGGAGGAGTAATCATCCTTGCTAAGGACTCCTTTGCCCTAGCAACCACGTCCCAAAGCACAGAAACCAGTATTGACATACTCAGAGTAGAAAATAAATCCATGGCGATATGTCTTATTTACAGACCGCCATCAGCTCCATATGAGACCCTGGCAGATGCGCTGGAAGTCATCACCACCACTGCGATCAAAAAACAGCAAATCATCCTCGGCGACCTAAACATGGCATCGGTCCCAACAGCTCCAGCAGAAATCTTTCATGAAACCATGACCCAACTCGGCTATGAACAAATAATCTGCGGGGCCACCCATGCCAAAGGCAACATATTGGACGTGGTGTTTTTACCCACCAAGCACCATGGGGTGCGAAAACCCAATGTACACATAACCCCAGTACCATGGTCTGACCATCACCAAATTGAGTTCACATTACTCCTTTCCACCATCCATGAACATACATCACACAATCCAACTGCAAGCCAAAAAAGGAGATTCCAGAAATACGACAAACCAACACTGGTGTCATCCATAGCAACGCACCTAAATACGGATCTCAGAGACATGGACACGCTAGTAAGCCAATGGAATGAAGCCATTGAAGCAGTATCTGTCGCAACACAGACGCACCCAAGAAACCCACCCAGAAACAAGAGCGAACCATGGTTCTCCCCAGCGCTCCGCGAGATCAAGAAATTACTACGGAAACAAGAAAGGAAGTGGAGACGCCATGCAACCGAGGACCATAAGATTGCATACAACAAAACTCTGGCTGAATACAAGAATGCAATCAATCTTGCGAAAAGAACTCACCACAACACCAACACGCTTAATAAAGCTCTCAATCGACCCAGGGAACTCTTTGCGCTGGTCAAATCACTCACGAGGAATACACAAGAATCGAATACTTTTGGGGAGATGTCTGCACAAATCCTGGCAGACCATTATGCAAGTAAACTCAACCCTCAAACCAAAAGCATAACAATACTGACTCCTGAAGATCCCTCACAAGATCTAAATACGGGCACCATGCTACAAACAACTAACCCCACTGGAAGCCCTACACTCTACCACGAGTGGGCTGCATTCACTAAACTAGATGAAAAGCAAATTCTAGGCGTAATCACTGCATTAAGGACCACTACCTCCCCACTGGACCCCTGCCCAGCGGCATGGGTCAAGGGTGCAAAGCAGGATCTTGCAAAAATCATCACCATCATAGTGAACCAATCTTTACAACAAGAACTAATGCCAACACACCTCAAAAAATCAGTCATCAGACCCATACTGAAAAACAAATCACTCAACAAGAATGATCCAACATCATACCGCCCGGTATCAAGCATATCATTCCTTGCCAAGATCACTGAAAAGGCAGTGCAGCAACAACTTCAAGACCACATAGATGACACCAACGCATTGGACATCCACCAATATGGTTTCCGACAACATCATGGTGTCGAAACCCTCCTATTAGCCCTGATGGACAATCTTCTAATAGGTCTTGAGAACAGAACCAAAATGTTCATGCTCATATTCATAGATATATCTGCCGCTTTCGACACAGTGCATCATCCCACTCTCTTAAAAAGGCTCGATGCATTAGGCATTAGAGGAATCCCCCTGAAATGGTTCGCCTCATACATTACAGACCGAATGCAGCAAGTTCACTTTGGCGATGAAACAGCGACGCCATTCCCACAAACTCAAGGCATCCCGCAGGGCTCAGCACTATCTTCGCTCCTGTTCAACCTTTATCTGAGACCAGCCTGTGAAATCTTCAAGAACAACGACATCAGTTACCATATATAGGCTGATGACATTATGCTCTATACCCAATTGGATGTAGATCACCCAAACATCAGCCAGCTCGAGAAATGCCTTGACGAGCTACAAACCTGGTTGCGACACAACAATATGTCCATAAATCACAAAAAAACTGAAGTGATGTGCATATCCAGGAAAACGGACTTCAACCCACCACCAACAATAACCATGAACGGCAATGTATACGCAACAAAAAAAGAAATTAAATACCTTGGAGTGACGCTGGACTGCAACTTAAAGATGGAGAAGCATCTTAGAATTACAAATCGGATCATTTTTCATAAGTTAAGAATTCTACAACCTCTCCGCTCTATCTTAGATCATGCGGACTTCCGCACCGTAGCGCAAGCCCTCATCATTCCTCACATAGACTATTGCAACGCCATACTTCAAGGGCTCCCTAAAAAGACCATCAGTATCCTCCAGTTGGCGCAGAATGTGGCAGCTAGAATCATAACGGGAACAAGACTAAAGGATCACATCACACCTACTTTAATTGACCTGCATTGGCTCCCAATCAGTGCCCGAATACAGTACAAAATCATAGTCACCACATTTAAGCTCCTCCATAACATCGCGCCCCCTTACCTCGGCTCACTTGTGTCAGCCCAAACAAATAACAGGAGCAGACGTTCCCCGAGCCTCAACACCCTACTGGTCCCCGGCCGCATGAGGCACGTCAATGTCCAGACCAGCAACCGAGCATTCTCGTTCATAGCACCTCAACTCTGGAACAAGCTACCAGTAGATCTAAGAGCGTGCAGTGACTTAATGGTCTTCAGAAAACAACTCAAGACGTACCTATTCCAGTCACACTTCAACACTATGTAATCTCAACCCACAAAGCAAATTGTATGAATTCATGTCAGCAATGAGATCGCCACCAATAGACTCAATGTTGTGTGAATATGTATCTGCTTATGTAAATTGTAAATTCTTTTGTAAATACTAATTGTAAATATTTCCCTTCTTAATGTGTCTAAACCTTATCCCTGTGTGCTGTGAACTGTACTATGCCCTCTAATCATACTGTGTGCTGTGAACTGTACCTCTTCCACTAATCATCCTGTGTATTGTAAATTATGGCCAGTACAGCCACTCTTTTTCTGTGGTGGAATACCGCTGCTGATCGCTGGAAGTAGCGGGATATAAGTGTACACTAAATAAAATAAAATAAATAAAATAAATAAATGGAGTACGAGTTCCGCTTTGCCAGTGTGAGGCTGCGGAAAGAAGATGGGAAGTACAACCCTCTTGGTTCAGGTGGAACGAGGATACCACCTTCAGGAGGAACTTGGGGTGAGTGCGGAGCACCACCCTGTTCTTGAAGAAACTGGTGTACAGAGGATTTGCCACCAGGGCGCTCACCTTGCGAGCTGAGGTTAAGGCCACTAAAGGACAGGTACTGCAAGTGGCACATGGCCAGGGGCTCGAACGGTGATCTGGTAAGCTGGGAGAGCAACACGTTGAAGTCCCACTCGACCACCGTGAGTTTTGACAGAAGAAGGCCCCATAGAAACCGTGAGACTAGGGCTGGCTTGCCCTCGATTGGGTGGTGGTGAGCAGCTATAGCGCTCAAGTACACCCTGATGAAGTTAGATTTCAAGCCCGGCGTGGGACAGGTGCACCAGGTACTGGAGTACCAGCTGCACGGGGCAGGAGAAGGGATTCTCCTTCCTGTCTTCACACCAGAGGGCAAACCTGCACCACTTAAAGGCATAGGCCCTTCTGGTAGAGGGCTTCCTCTCTTCAATCTCTGCTGGCAGGTTGCAAGGGGCAGAGCTACCTGCTCAGCAGCCAGGCCGTTAGTGTCAGTGATCCCACATTGGGGTGCAAGAAAGAGCCCTCCTTCTGGGTCAGGTGGTCTAGGGCTCGACTCAGTGGGAATGGAAGTGCCACAGACAGCGAGAGCAACAGAGGGCACAACGGTTGCCTGGGCCACCTGCAGGCAATCAGCATCACAGATGACCTCTCACTCTGGATTTTGAACAAAGTCCTGGCAACCAGAGGAGTCGGCGGAAATATATAGAGGAGTCCCTCTGACCATGAGATCAGGATGGTGTCTGCCGCTATCCTCTCCGGGTGTGGCTGAAGGGAGCAGAAGCGAGCCAGCTGCATGTTAGCTGGAAAGGCAAACAGATCTATCTCGGGTCAGCCCCAGAGGCAGAAGAGCCCCTCCACCACTGTGGGGTCGAGACGCTACTTGTGTGGATGCAGAACTCTGCTGAGTCTGTCTGCCAGGCAGTTGTCCTGGCCCAGGAGGTAGACTGCCCACAGGAACATTCCATTACACATTGTGAAGGAGAGGAGGGCTACCGCCTCCTGGCAGAGGGAGAACAAACCTGTGCCCCCCCCCCTGCTTGTTTATATAGAACATCGCGACCTGGTTGTCTGTCTGGATCAGCACAGGTCTGTCTCACAAATGACTGCAGAAGGCTCTAGGGCTAGAGATACTGCCCAGAGCTCCAGGAGGTTGATCTGTAGCAGGGACTCCTCCTGGGACCAGCAGCCCTGCGTGCGGTGAGCTCCGCAGTGAGCGCCCCACTCCCAGAGGGAAGTGTCTGTGGTCAGGATCCTCTATGATGAGGGCGCCCAGAAGGGCATTCCGGCCTGGAGGTGGCACACGTCCTACCACCAGTAGAGGGATCTCGCTATCTGAAGAGTGATCCTGACCCTGTCCGAGAGCCTGCCCATGGCCTGGGTCCACTGAGAATGCAGGCATCACTGGGCTTTCCGCATGTGTATGCAGGCTAGGGGTGTGACATGGACCGTGGAGGCCATTTGGCACAGCAGGTGGAGGAGGCAGTGGGCCGGTACCGTCTTGCAGTGTTGGACCTCCCCTGCCAGCTGTCTGAGGCGTTCTGCCCTATCCTGAGGGAGGAAGGCCCTGGCCCGCACCGTATCCAGCTGAGCACCTATGAATTCCAGATTTTGGGTTGGAGAGAGATGTGATTTAGGGTAATTGATGACAAACCCCAGGTAATGCAGGAGGAGAATGGTATGCCCTGCGGCCTTGTCTGATCTTTGTGGCTGTACTGCCTCTGATGAGCCAGTCGTCTAAGTAGGGAAAGACAAACACCCCTTGTAGGCGCAGATGGGCAATTACTACTGCTAGGCATTTTGTGAAGACCCTTGGTGAGGAGGCTAGACCAAAGAGAAGTACTCTGTACTGGTAGTAGCCCCCTCCGACCATGAATCTCAGCAATTGCTTGTGAGAGGGGTGGATCAGGATGCAAGTGTATGCATCCTTTAGGTTTAAGGAGCACAGCCAGTCTCTCTGGTGGAGGTAGGGCAGTAATGTTCCAAGGGAGAGCGTCTTGAACGTCTCCCTCACCAGAAACTTGTTCAGGTTTCTGAGATCCAGAATGAACCCAAGGCCCCCAAGTTCTTTTAGGAACAAGGAACTATCTGGAGTAGAAGTCCTTTTTTTACCACCTGGAGCACCCACTGGTCGGAAGTGACCTCAGCCCACTTGTTGGCAAAGAGTGCTAGGCAGCCCTCCTGTGGGCTGGTGAGGGTCTCCCAGGGGGAGGGAGGCCCTACCCTGGGAGTCAAAAGTTCCCTCCAGGCTGAGCCGGAGCCAGGGCCGGGACCTGCGGTTTTGGGTTTTTTGACTTCCTGGGTCTGTGTCTCTGGCCTTTAGGCTGGGGTCCCTGCTGCTGTTGACCCGAGAAGGCTTGGTAGTGGCGACTCTGGTAGAAAGGCCCCTTTTTTCTTGAGAAAACTGGCAGTTTCCCTGATGTTTTCTTTCGGGGTAGGGTAGAGGTCTTCTTTGACAGCCTCTGCCAGGTCACCACCGCAGCCTCTATCTTGGCCACCTTATCAGCCATAGGCTTTCCAAACAGGTTCTCCCCAGTGCAGGGGACGTCCAGAAGCTTTTCCTGGATCCACTGCTCAAGGTCAGAGGTCTGTAGCCAGGCCTGGCACCGATGCCCACGGCTCCGGCTGCAGCCTCAAAACCATTGTAGGCGGCCCGGGACAAGAATTTGGAACAGTCCCAGATGGTGGCAACCAGGGTATGAAGCCACTGAAGGGATTCCCTGGCGAGCCCTGCCAAAAACCCAGCAAGCTCTTGGATGAGGTCCTTCAGATACAAGCCTATGTAGAGTTCATAAGCCTGTATCTGGCAGCTCAGCATGGATCCCTGGAAGCACTTGCGCCCCAGAGCGTCAAGGGCTCTGGCCTCTGCCCTGGGAGAGGGAGGGGGACAGAAGAGTAATTCTTCTGGCTCTTCAGGTTTTGCATCTAGGATTCCACCACCATGGAGTTGTGTGGGAGCTGGGATTTCTGGAAGCCCGGGCTCTTCTTGACGCAACAGATGACATTGAGGCGTCAGCTGACTACCGGCACCAAGTCCGGGGTTTCCCACATCTGCAGGAGAAGCCGCTCGAGGATGGGTTGCACCAGCACAGAAAAAGAGCCTCCTTTAGCAGAGACTCATACTGGAGAATCTCCAGTTCTTCAGTGCGCGGATCCTCCTTAGACTCGGTTGGGACCAAGAAGGCCAGGGCCATGTCCCAAACAAAGTCATGGAAGGCCACGTCCTCAGGTGGGGGAATGACTTCAGTGCTCTGGGGGAGATGGCTCTGAAGGAACGTCTCAGTGCCGAGAGGTCTCAGGTGAGGCCTCAACATGGGTCTCCCAGTTGGAGCCGGAAGATGTCGAGGAGTCTGACACATGGGCTGTCCGTGCCTCGAGACCCACCCCGAGAAACAGAGATCCCCCCGGTGGGTCTCTGGTCAGACTCCTGGAATCTAACTGGGGAGGACCAGATCCCCAAGGATTAAGACAGGGACCTCAATCGGTGCCAAGGACTTGCCCAAGGCCGATGGCGCTCGGGGCCTGGCTTGATGTCCGGGGATACCGCTGCAGTCAGAAGCCCGGTTGTCGGGGCAAATGATGCAGATGAACTTGACATCATCGCCTGCTGCATGGCCAGGATGGCAGAGATATTCTGCTCTAGGGCCACTATTCTGGCCTCAATGCCAGAAGGCTCTGCAGCTTTTGGCACGGGCACTGAGGGTCTCGGACCTGACGCTGGCACTCTCGCGAGTGCATCCTTGATGAGGATCACAGCCTCAGGGAGCCTCACACGGTCGCTGCCAGCCGAGGACTCCCGCTTAGAGACCTTAGGAGCTTGCTACTCAGAGTCGCCCGAGTCCCACTGTGGGACTTTACTGGGTTTCACCGGTGGAACCTCAACTGGCTTAGAGGATTTTTTCTTTTTCTTGCCAGCGTCCAGGATCTTGATGGAGGAGCCGCTGCTGTGAGACTCTGAAGACACCCGGGGCTCACGGGAGGTGCTCGGCTTGTGGCTCAGCATCAGGGAAGCCGGGGCTAAGCCGGACCACGGGAACATCTTCTGCAACTCCAACCTTTTCTTATTGGTTCTCAGAGTCATGGCCTGACACAGGTCGCAAGTGGTACTGTCGTGGTCCAGACCGAGGCAGTGCAAGCAGCAGTCGTGGGTGTCTGTAACAGACATGATTTGACTGCAGCAGTCACATTTTTTGAACCCACTGGGAGACATGGTGGGAGACATCTGACTGGGTGAAAAAGGGCACGAATGCCAGTCGAGGCAGGCCTCGAAGAAAAAAGAAGGGAAAGCTGAGGACGGTATCAGGTACGGAGCTGGCTCAAGGCAGGAAGAGGAACTGGCATGCAAACCAGAAAAAAATCCAACAAGTTTTAGGATAGATTTTAGAGGATTTTTCTGGGGAAACCGGACAAGCGACTGTTGGGCTCCATGGAAAAAAGGAGACAGGGTAAGATGGCACCCCTTGGGCGGGAAGGGGACCACGCATGCATGGTAGCATTCCCAAAGGCTTTCTTTGAAAGCTGGGGAAATGCTCCGCGCAGGCTCCGTCAGCAGACATCACCCATATGTGAGGGCTGACTTTCTACTTGTTCCTGGAGAACGGAAAATGCCCCATGGCAAAGCGAACCACAGGAACTGCTGGTGATCCGGTCTGATGGGAATGTGAGATAGGCCTCTGTAAGATCCAGATTGAACAGGAATTTTCCCTGCCTCACCGTTAAAATGACCGAACGCAACGTCTCCTTTCGGAAGTGAGATGCTCTCAAGGTCCTGTTCACATGCTTGAAAAAGGAGGATGGTTCGAAAAGACCCTTCCTTTTTGGGCACCATAAAATAAATGGGAGTATTGACCGGATCCATACTGGTTTCAGGGTACCGGCACTACCACCTCCAGTTGTAACAGGTGCCACTTCCTTCTTCTCTGGTGTCCTGCTAGATGAGGTGACAAAAGCACTGGATAGGGGCCTTGCGAATTCCACACATATCCTTTGCAGATTATCTCCAAAACTCAATGGTCGTAACGGCAGCCCAGACAGAATAAAATTGTTGTAACCAACCCTGATCACCATCTCCGACTGGGGCTTCTTAGCTGGGACCTGCAAGGAAACGAGTTAGCCCCGTCCAAAGCCCCGGGCCCCCCCAAAGGGCTGCTCCATAGAAACCCTGCTGATAAGGTGTGAACCGAGTTGCCCGGAACTTCCAGAAATGCCTGGCCTGTCCCCTCTGTGGGCCTCCTGATTTTGGTCCCTTAGGGCGATCTTCCGGCAAATGCCCCCCTTTTGAGTCAACCAAGTCCTTTACAATCTTGTCCAGTGCTTCCCCAAATAGCAACTTGCCCTTGTAGAGTTTACCGAGCCGAGATTTGGATGAAACATCAGCCGCCCAGCTCCAAAGCCAGAGAAAACGCCATGCCACAATAATAGAGGCCAAAGTCTTTGAGGACATGGGAACCAAATCATAGAAGGCGTCTGCCAAGTGGCGCCTGACTCCAGCTTTGCCCCTTCCAAAGCAGCCTGGCCCTCCAGGTTGGGTGGAACTAAACCCTGGAGCCAACAAATGGAAGCCTTGGACACAAAGGCCCTGCAAATGGAGGCCTGCAGTGCCAAGGCACTAGAATCAAAGGCCTGCTTAAGGAGAGACTCCAACGTTTGACCTTGCAGATCCTTAGGGGCCGCCCCACCTTTCACGGGGATGGTGGTCTTCTTGGTCACAGCAGAGACCAAGGCATCTACCTTTATTTATTTAAAAGGATTTATATACCACTTTATCCTGAAAGCAAAGCAGATTACACATCAAACAAATCAAGTGGCAGGGTACGTGGGTGTGGGCATGCGGTGGTAAATCGAGGCGTATGTAAGTGGTATGAAGTTGATTTTGTGGTGAGCTATATACAGTGTGAGCTATGTACAGGAAATATTTACATTTTTACATTCTGGTGGGCTGAGAGAGAGTTTGTTTAGACAGTTCATGTGATGTCCTTGTAATGTTCTGTGAAGAGCGTAGTTTTGAGCATCTTCTGGAAGTCTTTTAGGTCTTTTGTTGATCTCAGGTTGTCGGTGAGTGAGTTCCAGAGATTTGTGAGAGTTGTGGATGTCATGTCTTGTGTAACTCATTTTTTGGGGTGGTTAGGGTTGACTGGTGGTCTTCATTGAATTGTTCAATAAATAGGGTGGTTTTAAGCAGCTTCCGGAATTCTTTTTTATCTGTTGTTGATTTTAGCTTATCTGGGAGGACATTCCAGATAGCAGGGGCAGCTAGAGAGAAGGCTCACATGGATGTGGATTTGTTTGTTCTTGTGAATATAGTAGGTGTTGATATATTGTTTTTGGTGCTGTTTCTGTCTGGTCTTTTGCTTGTTTTGGTTCTAATGAGTTCTTTAGTATTCCTGCTGAGATGTTGTTTTTAATTTTGAAGATGGTGAGCGCTGATTTATATTTTGCCCGTGAGGATATTGGTAGCCAGTGCAGATCTTGTAGTATTGGAGTTATAAGGTCTTGTATTGAGGCGCTAGTAATAATGCGGGCAGCAGTGTTCTGGACTAATTGTAGGGGATGGGTGGTTTGTTTAGGCAGACCTTGGAATAGTATATTACAGTAGTCCAGCAGAGGTGTAATGATGGCCTGGCATACTGTACGGAAATGTTCTTTGAGGAGGGGTTTTAGTCTCCAGAGTGTTGCGAGTTTGAAGAAGGCTGTTCTAGATATCTTGTTGATAAGGTATATGACTTCATCTTTTATTGTAATCAGTGTATTGGATATGTTGATAGCAGTAGGAGGAATGAACGTGGAGTCTGTCATGATGATAATTGCTTCAGTTTTTTTTATGTCGATGTTTAAGTTGTTGTTGGTTAGCCATGTTATTTCTTGAATGCAGGTTGATATAGTGGTATAGTCTGGGGAGTCTAGTTTAATAGGGGTATATGCCATGATGTCGTCAGCATATATGGCGTATTGTATCTTGTGTTTGTTAAATATTTTGCATATGGGCTTGTGTTTGTTAAATATTTTGCATATAGATGTTGAAGAGAAGAGCTGATAATGAGGAGCCTTGGGGAACTCCTTGGAGTAGTCTTGAAGGGTTCTGAGGTGAGGTTTCCAGATTTTACTCTCTTCTGTCTGTCTATCTTCAAGGTATGATTGGACTACAAGATACCACAATAAAATGGTTCCAATCCCCATTAGGCGCTTCAATAGGATGTGATGGAAACTGTTGAATGCTGATGATAAATCGATAAATATTAGTCGGAAGCCCTGCTTTATATTGTCTATTCCTTTGATTATGTTATTGAATAGATGTATTAGTAGTGTCTCAACGCCATGTTTTGGACGGAATCCGTGCTGGTGGGAATCTAGTGGGGCAAATTCGTCAATGTGATCTTGGAGCTGTCTCTGTACAATTTTTTTCAGTTATTTTAGCCAGGAATGGGAGGCTGGATATTGGGCGGTAGTTGAAGGGTCGGTACTGTTGGATGAGGTAGATTTAGGAATGGGGCAGATAGTAGATTGCTTGAGGGCTTTTGGCATATAGCCCTGGGTGAGAGAGGTGCTTACTATCTTTTGGATGAATGTGTTGAGATCTTCTTTGGTGGATTTAATCCAAGTTATCGGGCAGGGGTCCGATGGAGAGGTGGTGGTGTTTAGAGCTGTGATGGATTATTCTATTTGTTTTGTTGATGGAATGCTGAAGTTCTTCCATTGATTGGTAGTTGTAGAGCCATCTGTTAATGGTGTGTCCATAAAGGGAGATGTTCTTATGGTGTGTGTTGGTGCTGTTCTTGGCTGTTAGATAATCAGCAAAGGTTTGTGGGTGCATCTTGCTTTCATCTTTCATTGTTGGGTCATTCGTTAGGGTACGAACAATGTTGAAGAGTTCTTTAGGCTTATTACAGGCTTTTAGTACAAGGTTTGTATGGTATTGTTGTTTATGTTTGTTAAGTTATTGTAATCTTTTTGCATCTCTTGGTATTGTTTCAGTGTAGCTTCTGATTTGTTGCGTCTCTAGCGAAGTTCCAGTTGCCTTAGTTTTCTTTTGGATTCTCTTATTGTGTTAGAGTATCATGGTATAGATCTGGTCCTGTTTTTGTTGTGGTGTGAATTCATACGAGGTGTTAGTTGAGATGCAAAAAAATATGGTGGTATTCCGTGAGATGATGGCTTTATCCAGGTTGGTGAAATCTTGGGGTAGGGACTGCACGGTATCTTTGAGGAATTGCTCTTTGTTAAAAGCTTTGAAGTGTCTGGTTGGTTGTTCCTTTTTCTGAGCTGCCTGTTCAGTATTGAGGTGGAGCTCAAATGATATGGCATGGTGATCTGACCATGGTATTGGCGTAGTCTTAGGTAGTGTTATGAGGTTTTTATCTAGGGTGTTGTTTGGAATGAATATGCGGTCTGGTGTAGAGCCAGAGTGATGGGATGGGCTCGATAAGATTTGCTTGAGTTGAATGGATTCCATTGCTTTGTGAAATGCGAATTCAGTTGTTGTTGAGGCAGATGTGAGGTTTAGGTCTCCTAGCACAATGAGAGTCTTGTGTGGTGAGTCAGCTGCATATATCATGTCCAGTATGTTGGATGTGTCCTCTTTTGGGGTATTGGGGGGGGGGGGGGGGGTCGGTATCTTAGGCAGATGGATAGACGTTTGTTTTCAGTGTTGATGAATTCACAGTGTTCAGAGCTTTTGGAGGTTGATGTCTTGAGCCTTAAGTCTGATAGGGCAAGGATTAATACTCCGCCTCCTCGTTTGTGGATTCTGGGGCAGTTGTAAGCTGTGAACGCTGATGGTGTTATTTGGTTCAGTATTACCTGGTCTGTACTCTTGAGACATGATTTAGTAATGCATAGGATGTCAAAGTTGTTTTCATCCTCAGGAGCGCCCACTCCTCCTGCGGGATAAGGTAAGAGATGCCCCATGGGGTAGCTACCCTTAAGGTAGTTTCTGGATACTCCCATTCAGATTCCATCATCTTCTTGATCACTCTGTGGACTGGGAAGCACACCTGTACCCCCTTGAACCCTTGAAGCAGTGGATCTTCCAGAGGCTCCTCTACCTTTGCCGATGACTGCACAATATTCAGAGCCGATAGCTAATGTTCAATGAGCGCCGCGAGTTCTTCTCTGTGGAATACGCAGAACACATTCAGATCCTCCCCTGGGGAAATCTCTCCCTCCTACAACTCCGGGGTCCACGGATTGCCCCAGAGATCGAAGTGCCCTCCCCTAATTCTGCTGAAGCATGTGTATGTGGGAAGTCTTGACCCAACCAGGCGCAGATATCATCTACTCCTTTTTCCCTCCAGGTCTCCCTCCAGCAGATCATTCCTCGCTGGGAGAGCTGGAGGTTTATTGGGAGGACCAAGGGCAGAATGAAATCTGGGGAAAAGATGGGCTTTAACCCCGATGTAGCTGTCTGAGGTGCTGAACCTGTCCCCACTGACTTTATCCCTTTTGCTTTGCTCTTCCCCTGTTTTTCTTGTAGAGTGGAGGAAATGGCTGCCGTTTGCAACATGACCGCAGTTCCGGCCAAAACTGCAGGAACCGCCAGCCTTGCAAACTCACTCTCAAAGCTGTCAAAATCTTCCTCCATGTGCATGGCCGAAAACTCCTGTTGCAGCCAACTTCCCTGCCAAGCACACGTGTGGCAAAGTCGACTGAAGGCAATTTGTGGCTGCTTCCACACTAAACACTTGCTAAGAGGGCCAGGACCGTGCACCCATGCTGGAGGAATGCACCTAAGCTAAGCCCAAAGGAGAAGAGAGTGAAATCCGCCCACTGCTGCGATTCCCGCCACCCCCCCCCCCCCAGGTGAGAGGGAGTTCTGCCTTTTCACTGAGAAAAGCCCCAGGTTGTCTTTTTTTTTTTTTTTTACCTTAGCTATCCAAATCTTCCTTTCAGGGAGTCCACCATGTAGGAGCTCTTCCCCAGCTACCGAGGACTGAGAGACTGGAGTCTGGAGCTGTAGAGGGAGTTCTTATACTGGATTATCAAGACTCTGTCATGCTCAGTCCTCAGTTGCAGGAGGGGGCCGACAACCCATTCGTAACTGGACTGGCCTGGAGGGATGATAAGGAACAGGGACATTGATAACTTGGATTCTTCTGAGGCAATGGAGGGTTAAGTGATTTGCCCAAGACCACAAGTGGGAATCAAACTATGGTCTCTTGGTTCAATTCCCACTAGCCCTTCTTGTGGCCTTGGGCAAGATATGGATGGAAGGTGGGCGGGGAATGGGGGGGGTAGTATTATAAGGAAGTGTGTATGGCCATAGAGTGTTTATGGGGAGGGGTGAAATTAATGGTGCTAAAAAAACTAATGATATTGTCAGTTAAAAAGAGTGAACTGGGACCAGTTGTTTGAGTTTCACTTCCAGAGGTTGTTGTACAATGCCCCTCTCTTTAAATAATCTTCATTGTATTTATGGAGAGAGTTTGATTGTATTATGATTAATAAATAAATAAAAACTGC
This sequence comes from Ichthyophis bannanicus, assembly GCA_033557465.1. NCBI lineage: Eukaryota > Metazoa > Chordata > Amphibia > Gymnophiona > Ichthyophiidae > Ichthyophis > Ichthyophis bannanicus. The sequence continues at coordinate 381,273,220 of CM066039.1, forward strand.
TTAATATTAAAACAAAAAAAAAACACCTCACCTGCAGCACAGCTAATCTTCCACCAGTGTCCCATGTAAACTCTCTTCTCAAGTCACTTCATTGGCTCTCTATTCATTTCTGCAGAGTTCAAACTTCTCTTACTGACTCCAAGTGTATTCGCTCTGCAACAACTCCTTACCTCTCTTCTCCTATCTCTTGCTCTACCCCTCCACAGGAACTCCGCTTATCAGGCAAATCACTTTTACCTGTGCTCTTCTCTTCTACTGCCAACTCCAAACTCTATTCAACTTTGCTGTGCCACATGCCTGAGTTCTGTTCAAATCTAAGTTAAAAACCCATCTCTTCAAGGCTGCTTTTGGATCCTGACACCTTTATTCTCCTCATGTTTCAATCATTTCCCTTAAAGAACTACCCCAGTCCCCCATTTGTTATGTTTGTCTATCTTGAATAGGTTATAAACTCTGTGGAGCAGAGACTGTCTTACATGTGTGTGTACTGCACACTGCATAGGTCTTGTAGTGACATACAAATGATTAGAAGTAGTAGTTTTAAGAAGTCCTTGAATCTCTCTTTAACCTCTAACCGTTGCTTAGTTGGATAGGGCTGCATATGTCAGCAGGTGAGGGGGATCTAAGGCAAGAGATGCTACCCTGCGTCTTGTGGCAGAGCACCCAAGCCAAAAGGTCGCGTAAGGGTACACAGAATGTCAGCTGAGATGCAGCAAATACATGGCTGGAACATGGGCCTACAACTAACTGACTTAATGGTGGCGCCTCACTTGGTTTTCAGCGAGCACCAACTTGAAGATGTGATAGCCAAGACTGACAAAGCAGAATAGGTGACCTTACTTGGTATAAGAAGTGGGTCACATGAGTATCTGCAGGCCTGGAAGCCTTCTAGCTTACATGGGCATGGCAGGTGGCTTAAGTAAAGGTTTATACTGTTAGCATTACAAACATTTGCATCCCAAGTTAACTGTCATATGTGCAATAAGCTATGGCCTTGTTTAACTCCACACACACCCCCCAAAACAAAAAAATATTAAAAATAATACAAATCTATAGTGTCTCGTGGCTTGTGTTAACTGATCTGAAAAGTAATGGTTCGTGCATAGTATCTGCACCCAGCAACCATCTGTGTGTACAATAGCTTGGTGCCCACCCACAACTGCATCACAGTACAGATACAAGGTACATACTATGCCAGATGCATACAAAGCTGGTCAGAAAAACAAATTAATGACCATTCAGTGTCTGGACCAGCAATAGTGGGAGTCTCCAGGGATCAAGTTCTAGCTATGCAACCTTGAGTGGTTCTGGAAGCTTTGATGTAGGAATGCAGGAGAAATGACCCCTAGCTCTACAGCAACCCTGGCAATGCCAAGGTCCAAAAATGTGCCAAAGAGGTCTCTGCTGTCATCACCAGGGCAGCTGTGGAACTAGGCATCATAGTTATCCCTGCACTTTTCCAGTTGCAGAGTTAATGCTGGCTAGCTGGAGAGCATTATATTTAAGGAGGCATTGGAAAGCTATCACATGAGTTGGTTTTGGCCCATGGGCTATTATTATTTATTTATTTATTTAACAATTTTTATATACCGCGCTATTTGTTATCAGCGCGGTTTACATATAACAAAGGTTGCACAGTCAGAAACTTTCCTGTGTTTACATTATAACAGGGGTTTAACTTGGAGCAACAGGGTAACTATATACATATGTACATCAATGTACATATAAGCTATGTATATAAGCTATAGTTTGTCCCTCCAACCTCCTCCTCTCTCCCTGCTCATTCTGCCCCCAGATGTAAAGGAAGCTTGTGCAGTCCCTTTCCTGCATCAAGTCCAATATCAGTGCATCTACATATAAGCTGGCTAGGACACTAACCCTTCTTACCATTCTCCTAATCCTGTAGACCAGTCCAAAGACAAGGCAAGACATTCCTGACCCAGCTCAGCATAGCAGATCGGCTCCAACCTGCACATCATCTACTGAAAATAAAAATAATTCATCAGAAGAGAATAGCCATCACTGGGACCCAAAGAGACCTAAAGACTGTTGCCACTCCTTGCCTTCTGTGGTCACTCAGAGAAAATGCAATTATAATAACTCTCATGAGAATGCTACAAGATTATGCCCTGGTGCCTGCCACTTAATATAAGTCTATGGTTTAAGTATTTTGTTCTATCTCCCTCTCCAAGATTTGCAGTCAGTGAACATTCTTGAGAACTCTTCAGCGTCCATTCTATATTCATAGTCTGGGTGTATCAAGGGCAGCTAAGTCATTTCCTTTAAAATGCTGTCTGAATGGATACGAAGCAATGGTTTGCTGGTGCTACTGCTTCCAAGTCACATGGGAAAATCAGTCTAGGATGGAATCTATTACAGATCCACTAGATCAAACTAATTTAAAGAGGAAGATGATTTCCAATAGCCTGAAATTCTCCTTATTACCTCACTGTTGCTCAAGTGATACAGGTGGACCGCTCCCTTGGCGTTCGCAATAGCCAGCATAGGGTGGTCTGCTACTGGAACATGGCACCTGAAAGAATCAGAACATGGATAACATGGATAACATGGATGCATTCTTTGTTTTTGACAATCCTGCCAAGAATAGGGCTGGAACTGGAGTTCTTAAACATCTTAAGCTGAATTTCAGCATCCCAAATGTAGCAGTCAGTGGGAGTGTTTCTGCTATGCTGGGCTGTTTGCTGGGCCCTATATGTCTGAACAACTCTCCAGTTTCCTTCTGAAAATACACTTCTGCCTTTATAATTGGCTCCACAACTTAATTAAAATGGCATGTTTTCATTTTACAAATGATTACCAAATGACATGCTAGGAATATAAGGAAAGGAATGGATAATAAAACAAAGGATATTATAATGCCTCTGTATCTTTCTATGGTGCGACCGCACCTTAAATACTGTGTGCAATTCAGGTCGCCTTATCTTAAAAAAAGAATATAGCGGAATTAGAAAAGGTACAAAGAACCATCAAAATAATAAAGGAGATGGAAGGATACCCCTATGAGGAAAGGCTTAAAAAGGTTAGAGTTCTTCAACCTGGAAGAGAGACAGCTGAGGGGAGATATGATAGAGATCTATAAATTAATGAATGGAGTGGAACAGGTAAGGTGAAATTAGACTTACCTGCAAATTGTTGTTCCTTGCGGAACTCTAGTCTAGTCCCGGACATCTGGATATAAGCACCTCCTCCCGCAGCCTTGGAGACTGAGCCCGTCACTCTCTTTGGTGATACCAGTATAAGTAGATGTGGGACCGCCTCCTTGCTCCAGTAACCTACTGACAAAGCAGACTCACCAGAGGAATAAGTAAACAGATACAACATTTTGAAAAGTTAACAGCAAATACATTTACAGAATAATTAATTTCGGTCATGCACCACCCAAGGCTCAAGTCAGCATGCGCTTAGCTCTGTGTGGCCCCCTGTCCAGGACCTCCCGAGAGGTACTGTAACCACTGCCCCGTACATACTTATCCCCCCCCTCAGGATCGCCAGCCATACAGGCGCTACTGCAGCCCAGAGCTACCTACCATTAAAATTCTTCAGGCCACGAATCCAAGTTAACAGAAGGGAGGGACACGGGACTAGACTAGAGTTCCGCAAGGAACAACAATTAGCAGGTAAGTCTAATTTCACCTTCCTTGTCATCCCTCTAGTCTAGTCCCGGACATCTGGGGATATAACAGAGCAGTAACATTTCAACGGGAGGGACCCGCTAGACCAGCCTGAAGAACCGCTGATCCAAAACGAGCATCCCTGTCTGAGTGTAAATCGATCCTGTAATGCTTAACAAAGGAATGTAACGACGACCAATTCGCCGCCCTACAAATTTCTGCCGCAGGCACCAAATTGTACTCCGCCCAGGAAGCCGCTTGCGCCCTAGTCGAATGGGCTCTCAACCCAGTCGGCACGGCCCTGCCTTTGAGAATATAAGCCGACGAAATGGCCTCCTTAATCCATCTAGCAATCAAAGCCTTGGACGCAGGCTCTCCCTGCCTTGGACCTCCAAATAGAACAAACAATCTATCCGTTTTACGGAAAACCGCCATTCTCTGCAAATAGATCCTTAAAACTCGACTCACATCCAACCTATGCAACTTCTTCCCATCATGGTCTGCCACTTCTTTCTCAAAAGTCGTCAAAGATATGGTCTGATTCACATGAAAAACCGACACCACCTTCGGCAAAAAGGAGGGCACTGTGCGCAATACCACCTTTTTGTCATAGAAGATCAAAAACGTCTCTCTACATGACAATGCTTGTAACTCCGAAACCCTGCGCGCCGAAGAAATGGCCACTAAGAACACTGTCTTCAACGTGAGATCTTTTAAAGTCAACTTAGACAAAGGCTCAAACAGCCTCCGCACCAACGCCTCCAACACCAAGTTGAGATCCCAAGTCGGCACCTGAACCTGGTAGGGCGGACACAGCAGGGAAGTCGCCCTCAAAAAAACGCTTTACGTCCGGGTTAGCCGCCAGCGCTACACCTTGCACCTTTCCCCGATAACAAGAAAGGGCTGCCAACTGCACCTTCAAGGACGCGGCCGCTAACCCCTTGTCAAAACCGTCCTGCAAAAAATCAAGAATCTGCGGAATAGAGGCTCTCAGCGCCACCACCCGCCATAGTTCACACCAAGACTCAAAAACAGTCGCCATACCCGAATATAAGCCAACGAAGTAGATAGACGCCTGGACCTCAGCAAAGTGGCAATCACCGCCGCCGAATAACCCCTGGCTGTCAACCGTGCCCTTTCAATAACCAAGCCGTAAGAGAGAACCGATCCACCTGAGGCATTAACAAGGGACCTTGTCCCAACAGATCCTCCCGGCACAGCAGTCGCCACGGTGCCTCCACCAGAAGCCGCACCAGGTCGGCATACCACGGTCTTCTCGGCCAATCTGGCGCTATGAGAATCACGAGTCCGTTATGCTTCTCTATCCTCTGAACTAATCGACCTATCAAGGCCCAAGGAGGGAACACGTAGAGGAGCTTCTCCGTCGGCCACCTCTGCAAAAGTGCATCTAAGCCCTCGGACATTCTCTCTCGTCGTCTGCTGAAAAACCGCTCCACCTTCGCTGAAGCAAAGGTTGCCATGAGATCCATCACCGGGAGACTCCAGCGCTCCACGAATAGCTCGAAGACCTCCTGATTGAGGACCCACTCCCCCGGGTCCACTGCGTTGCGACTCAAATAATCGGCTGTCACGTTGTCCACCCCGGCTACATGCCCTGCCGTTAATGCTTCGAGATGTCTTTCGGCCCATGCGAGAAGCTCCTCCGCCTCTGCCTCCAGCGCTGCACTGCTGGTGCACCCTTGCCGATTGACATATGCTACTGCTGTGGCGTTGTCCGACAGGACTCGAATCACACTGCCCTGCACCTGGGGCTGGAAGGCCCTTAACGCCAGGTAAACTGCTTGGAGCTCCAACCTGTTGATTGACCATTGCCTTTCCCGATCCGACCACTGACCTTGGGCAAACTGCCGCTCGAAGTGCGCCCCCCAGCCGTAAAGACTGGCTTCCATCGTCAGGGGCTTCCAGTCTGGCGACTCTAACGGCATCCCCTTCTCTAGATTCCTGGGATTCAGCCACCATTGAAGAGAGAGCTTCACCGGCCCCGGACAAGTCAACCGTCGAGACAATGGATCGGACTGATTGGACCACCGCCTGCAATGGCCGCATGTGCGCCCTGGCCCAAGGTCCAACATGGTCACCATGGTTCCCAAAAGCTGTAGATAATGCCACGCTGATGGTGCCTTTCTCCGCAGTAACTCTCGAATGAGCTGGCGCACACCCTGGGCTCTGGCTAGTGGAAGAAACACCCTGCCTGTCTTCGTGTCGAAGCGAGCTCCTAGATACTCCAGCTCTTGGGTCGGAATCAACTTGCTTTTTGCCACGTTGACCACCCACCCTAAGCTTTGCAGAAAGAGCACTACTCGCCGAGTGGCCTCTTCGCTCTCGCCCTGCGACTTCGCTCGAATTAACCAATCGTCGAGGTACGGGTGAACCAACACCCCTTCTCTGCGCAACGCCGACGCTACCACCACCATCACCTTGGTAAAAATCCACGGACGGGTCGCTAAGCCGAACGGTAACGCCTGGAACTGAAAATGCCCCATCGAAACCGCAAACCGCAGATACTGCTGATGCTCCAAGTGAATGGAAATGTGCAGATACGCTTCTGAGAGGTCTAGAGAGGCGAGAAACTCTCCCTGCCGCACGCCTACAATGACTGACCGCAGAGTCTCCATGCGAAAATGAGAAACCCGGAGGCACCTGTTGACTCCCTTGAGGTCTAGAATCGGCTGCCAAGAACCTTCTTTTTTGGACACCACAAAATATATCGAGTACCGACCGCAGCCGTACTGGGCGGGAGGAACCGGCAGCACCACTTTTAAATCTTGTAACCTTTGTAAAGTCTCCCGCACCACCTGACGCTTGGGCTCCGTTCTGCAAGAAGACTGGACAAAGGACTCCGTAACGGGTCGACGTAGCTCTAGGGCATATCCCTCCCTTATTACCTCCAGAACCCATCGATCCAATGTTATTTGGACCGAGGCAGGATAAAACTGCCGTAGCCGCCCTCCTACAGCCACTACCTCTGCCCGTGTCCCCCTCGTTTCATTGCGGCTTTTTGAGAGCCGAGGACGAGGAGGCTCCAAAACCTCTCCTCGCTCCCCGAAACCCTTGAAAATTCTGGGACCGATACTGAAAACGTCCTCTCTGAAACTGACCGAACCGTGGCGCACAAAATCTTCAAAACTCTCTCTGCTGACTCCTGGAAGGAGCAAGCGGCCGAGTAGGCTTCTGCTTATCTTCCGGCAGCCTACCTCCCTTAGACTCCCTGAGGTCTTTCACCAACTTGTCTAAATCCTCTCCAAAAAGAAGTTTGCCCTGAAAGGGAAGCTTTCCTAGCCTAGCCTTTGAGGCTCCGTCCGCCGCCCAATTTCGCAACCAGAGATACCTCCGCGCCGCTACCACGGACGCCATACTCTTCGCCGGACCCCGAATAAGGTCATACTGTACATCTGCTAAATAGGCCGCTCCCGACTCCAGCCAGGCCGCCTCTTCCGCCATCTCGTCTTCCCGACCCAGCAAAATCCGCTGAGCCCATCGTAGACATCCTCTAGTTACCCAAGCCCCACAAATAGCAGCTTGCAAGGATATGGCGTTGACATCAAACACCTGCTTTACCAGAGTATGGAGCCGACGGTTCTGCGCATCCTTAAGGGCCGCACTGCCCTCCACTGGAATCGTGGTCTTCTTGGTAACCGCCGACACCGCTGCATCCACCTTAGGCGATTTAAAAAGTTCCCTATCTTGTTCTTGCAAGGGATACAGCTGAGTCATCACTCTGGAACCCTTTAGTCCAGCCTCCGGCGAGTCCCATTGCTCCTGAATCATTTCCTTAAAAATCCTATGCAGCGGAAACACCTTTTGGGACTGCCGCGTTGCCTGAAGCAACGGGTCCTCTAAGGACGCATCCGCCAAGCTCTCCGCTACCGGCATATTAAGAGCCTTCAGAGTCTCAGAAATAAGAGCTGCCAGTTCTTCCCGGCGGAAGACACTAACCACCCTAGCCTGGTCCTCCTGCTCTGCAATCTCGCCTTCTTCCAGCTCCAGATCCACCTCCGAATCCGGACCGTCTGAGACCTCCTCCGAAACTACCGCAGCTAACTTAGCCCTCTTATAACCCTCGACCAGGCCTTTTCAGACTACTCCCCAACTCCACAGCTGCCTGTTCCCCCCCTAGGGCCTGCTGCAGTAAGGAGAGAAAATCCTGGGAGAAAATGTGTGACAGTCCCCCCCTGCAAGCCCGAAAGGGACATGGAGGGCTCCGCTGACAAGGGAGGCCCCTGAGAGGGCCCTGACGAAGGACCTGCCAGAGAGAGAGTGGCTCAGGAGAGCCTAATGCCCCCTCCCCCGGTCCCGCACCATCCGTCTCTACGTCCTTTGACTCCGCTTCCAACGCGCAGCCCTTACAGAACCCCATATCTGAAAGCGATCCCTTTTGGCTCCACACATGACACACTGCGTCCTGGACGGCATACCAGCAAGCCTTCCCACAGCTGCCTCTGCTATAGCACGAAGAGGCCTGTCTTTTTCTATTATTATTTATTTCCTTTAGCGTCCTTCTTGAGTTCGAAAACCAGCTATGCAGGCTAAGAAGAGGGGAGTTTCAGACAGAGCTGTGAGCCCGCTATGCCCCGCCAACAACCTGCACCAGTCCACACAGCGCTTCCCGCCGAAAAACGCTGCGTGCGTACGGCCTGCGCGCCGCTCAAGCCAGCACCAGAGGTTTGCCGCGCTTTTCTCCCGCTAGGCCTGCAACACCCCGAGGCCTCTAAAAACTGCCAGCTGTCTGCGAGTCACTCACCACGCTTCAAGCTGCCTGCCGCATCTCCGACAGCACCGTAGACCAGCGATCCTCTGGCTCTGCTATCGCTGCTGCGGCAGCTAAACCAGCCGACGTCGCGGCGAGCTCTCCCTCAACGCCTCCTCACCCGCTGTACGGGTTCAGGAGACGGGAGGCCCCAACAGCTACTCCCACACTCCCCCCTGAATACAGTACCTCCAGGGAGGGGGGGAGAGAGGGGGAGCAAATTTCGAGTGACCGCCAGCCGTCCTCCAGGCGGCACAAAGCCCTGGCTGGGAAATTTAAAGCTGCAGGTCCACCTAGTTGCTGCTTTGCTAACTTTGCTTTGTTTTTTCTCTTTTGCTTTTTTTTTTTTTTTTTTTTTTTTTTAAGACTACAAAGAAAGACTACCAAAAATTCCTAACTAATTCCTCTAGTGAGCCTCCTGTGGCTCACACCTCCTTCAGCTGCCTTGGAGACTGAGCTTACTGGAGCAAGGAGGCGGTCCCACATCTACTTATACTGGTGTCACCAAAGAGAGTGACGGGCTCAGTCTCCAAGGCTGCGGGAGGAGGTGCTTATACCCAGATGTCCGGGACTAGACTAGAGGGACGACAAGGAAACATAGTTTGATTGTTTACGCCATCAACAAGTAGAAAGACTAGGGGACAAGCAATGAAGCTACATAGTAACCCACTTAAAACTAATATGAGAAAATATTTTTTCACTCAATAAGTAATCAAACTCGCTGCCAGAGATCTAGTTAACCCCAACTTAGAAACCAACCAGGCCCCCCCTCCTTACTAACATCAAACACACAGAGAGACTTATAAACAAGAATATTTTTTGTCGGAACGTACACAGTGAAGGATCACACCCTCTCGTGGTGAAATGTTCCTTTTTCTCTTTATTTAGGGACGCAACCCTACCAAATGTTCAAAGGGGAAATCAACCCCTCAACATCAACCGAAACCCTTTAAACATGCAGGAAAACCCTACAGGAAAGACCCTTTACAAGGGAAGTCACTTATCTGAACCACGATCTCCCCTCAGGTCCATAGGCATAAGGCTCCTTAAATCTCCAGCAATCAAATCCAGCCGGTGTAACTGCCTGAGCAATCCGTTGTGGCGGTCGATACAACTAACTCAATGAAGAGCGTGACATTCCCTTCTTGTTGAAGACATAACCATACGAGACTTTTCTTCTCGCTTTCATGTGACCCAACGTCACATGACCCAACACGACCCAACTAGAGATCTAGTTAAGGCTGTTAGTGTAGCTGGGTTTAAAAAAAAAAGGGTTTGGACAAGTTCCTGGAGGAAGGGTCCATAAAACATTATTAGAGAGACCTGGGAAATCCACAGTTTGCACCGGAACAAACATTGAGGAACCTGTGTGCTTTTTTGGGAATCTGCCAGATACTTGTGACCTGGATTGGCCACTGCTGGAAACAGGATACTGGGCTTGATGGGCCTTGGCCTGACCCAGTATGGCATTTCTTATGTTCTTAGGACATTACTTCACCCAACATCCTCACAAAAGGGAGAAAAAAATCCATCACAGGTAACAGTTTTCTCCTAAAAAAAACCTTGGGATTGATTTTTGAATCAAAGGATTTTGTAGGTGTTTTTCACTAGAGCAATAGCACCTATTAGGGAAGGCCTAGCCATCTGTACATATGGATTTTTTTGCACATGCCATCAGAGAGCAGAGGGGTGGGGGGGCCTTACCAAAAAAAACTGCAGCAGTGCCATTATTAGTGTGCCTTCTGGTGGCATAATGAAGTCTGGAGCTGTGGCCATAACACAGAGGGGTGAGACTGCCATCAGGGGTCAACTCCCAGCTATCGGCCCACCAATTCAGGCCAGCAGGCTTTTTCACTTTATGGCATAGCCACACGAGGACAGTATTTGCTAAGTACTACCTATGCAACTCGACACTCTGACATACCCCACCCACCTGCTCAGCGAAATGCACAGAATCTCTGCGCTTCTAAAATGTAGTTTACAACTTGTTTCTTTGTCTGATCCGTTCCCTCTAGGATCTGGGGCTGCAAAGCTGCTTTTATGCATCTGCAGCTTGCCTGCACCCAACATTTAGCCAACAGCAACTCACATTTTGTAAATCAGGAGCAGAGGTGGGCCAACAAACTGAGAAGATCTTACAATGCACTGAGAGATATAATTAAAAGGAGATTCTCGCCTTCTGCCGCAGTGATGGTGCACTCGGGCACATGAATGGAGGAAAAGTGACTGTTCCTGCTATTGCAGGCCCCACTGGACAATGAGCAGTACTGAGGGTGAATCCTGAAATATTATCCCCCCCCCACACTTGGGCAAGTGAGACTCCTGTGCACTACCAGGGCATGCTGCCTAGGAAGACAGAAGAAGCAAAAGGAAAAATGTGCTATGGATATAGAACATACAGCAATATGCAACTCGTATCAAAGAAAGTTTGGAGACAACCCAAAGGTGACTTCGCATGACTGTTGTGTTGTAAACGTAATTCATGTTCAACCATGATCATACATCTAAATAAGGACGAGCTGTAACATCCAAACATAAGTGCAATGCACCAGAATAAAGCCATAAAACTATTAAGAACAATGTGTCGTTAGAAATGTAGTGACATTAAGTATTAAAACAGTGAATAAGAGATTAAAAGATAGTGTACTTCAATGTGAAATAGCATGTGTGCTTAAAGTGCAAGACTGTAATTTAAATGTGATGCGCCGTTTGATGTGAATAAAAGTAAGACAGGCAGAGTCTACAGTGCAACATGATACTTTGTAGTGGCACTGAATTTGTTAAAGAACAAAAGATAAAGAAAAACTTGCCTAGTACAACAAGCAAAAGCGCGTCTTCGTGCAGCTTGAGCTTGTAAGCAGTAGACCAAAGCCACAGCTCAGCTTTTGAAGAAGCAATTTCACGTCATCAGAGGTCAAGGGTGACCACAACTGTTGTCTTTAAAAAATATATTGGCTTATATGTTCTATTAGAAAATGGCCAGAAATAATATTTTGAGACTACTAGTGTACCGCCAATAATGCCAATATTAAAAAATACACTTCCGATATTAAGGGCAAAGAAGAAAAGAAAGAAGGGCCCGGAGGGAGGGGGAGAACTTGAGATGTATAGGTTATTCAGGCATTGACCAGTAATATCATATAGCAGGTTAAGCACAAAAAAACCACATTGGTTTTACTTTTTATTTTCATTTTTAGTTCCAAGTCTATTTATTTTGTTTTAACTCAACTGTTGTTGTTGTTGTTGTTGTTGTTGTTGTTGTTGTTAAGTGCTGTCGAGTCGGAGTTGACTCATGGCAACCCTCTGGATAGCTATCCTAATTGTGTTTGGTCTTGAGTCAGGCGGCTCATTGTTGACAGACTAGTACCCGTAGCTGCTGTTATTGTATCGATCCATCTCATTGCTGGCTTTCCTCTTTTGCGTTGACCTTCTATCTTGCCAAGCATGATGTCTTTCTCTAATGATCTCTCTCTTCGCATGATGTGTCCAAAGTATGAAAGTCAAAGTCTTGTCTTCTGAGCTTCTAAAGAAAGCTTAGGTTTGATCTCCTCTAGTACCGACTGGTTTGTTCTTCGGGCAGTCCATGGTATATACAGTATTCGCCGCCAGCACCATAATTCAAAGGCATCAATTTTCTTCCTGTCTATCTTTTTCACTGTCCAGCTTTCACATCCATATGATGTTATTGAAAATACCATGGCTTGAACAAGTCGAATCTTTGTATGGAGAGAGACATCTCTGCTCTTGAGAATCTTATCTAGGTCTTTCATAGCCATTCTGCCAAAAGCAATGTGTCGTCCAATTTCTTGACTGCTTGCTTCTTCTTTATTGATAGTTGATCCAAGTAGATTAAAGTTGTTCACGATTTCAATTTCTTCTCCTTCAACGATGAACCTGTTGATTATGCCAGTTGTCATGATCTTTGTTTTCTTTACATTAAGGTGCAGGCCCATTCTGAGACTATGTTCTTTGATTGTGAGAAGCAAATGTTTCAGATCATCTTCACTTTCAGCCAGTAATGTGGTATCAGCATAGCTAAGGTTGTTGATGAGTCTTCCACCAATCTTCACACTTCTGTTGTCTTCATACAATCCTGCTTCTCTGATGATTTGTTCTGCATATAAATTAAACAGGTAGGGGGAAAGTATGCAGCCTTGTCTTACACCTTTGCTTATTTTAAACCATTCTGTTTCTCCTTGATCCGTTCGAACTGTTGCTTCTTGATCAATGTACAGATTGTGCAAGAGTACGATCAGGTGTTCTGGTATACCCATGCTTCTTAATGTGGCCCAGAGTTTCTCAGGGTTTACACAGTCAAAAGCCTTGCTATAGTTGATAAAGTACAAATAGATATCCTTTTGGTATTCTTTAGTCTTTTCAAGGATCCATCTCACATCCACAATGATGTCTCTTGTTCCTCGCCCTTTCCTGAACCCTGCTTGCACTTCAGGTAGTTCTTGTTCCAGGTATGGTTGTCTCTTTTGAATAATCTTCAGTAGAATCTTGCTAGCATGTTGGCTCAGAGCGATTGTGCAATAATTTCCACAGTCAGTTGGATCACCTTTCTTTAGTATTGGTATAAACACAGATCTTTTCCAGTCAGTTGGCCATGATGTTGTCTTCCATATTTCTTGGCAGAGCCTTGTAAGTACGGTAACAGCTGCATCAGATTGCTGTAATACTTCTATGGGAATGCTATCAATGCCTGGTGCTTTGTTCCTTGATAAGGCTTTCAATGCTGCTTTAACTTCTTCTTTCATCACCAATGGTTCCCGATCATAAAGGTACAGGTTGAAACGGCTGTTGGTCCACTTGATCTTTATCATATAAAAACTCTGTATATTCCTTACACCTTTTCTTGATCTTCTCAGCATCATTCAACATAAAACCTTGAGCATCTTGTAACATTCCAATTCGAGGTTGGAACTTTTTCTTTAACTCTCGTAGCTTTAGGAAAGCCGATCTTGTTCTTCCTCTAATAGTTTCTGCTTTTATATCCTTGCATGCGTCGTTGTAGTACTTTTCCTTGTCCTTTCTTGCTGCACGTTGGAAATCTCTGTTGAGTTCTGTTATTGTATTTCTTTCTCCTCTGGCTTTAGCTTCTCTGTGTTTCTGGGCAATTTTCAGAGTTTCTTCCGTCATCCATTTTGGCCGTTTTTGTTTTTTCACCTTTTGTAGAGACTTCTCGCTTTCTTCCAACACAACCATCTTGATGTCATTCAATAACTCTTCTGGAGCTCTGTCATTTGTATCTAAAGCAGCAAATCGATTTTGCAGGCAGTCTTTAAATTCCAGTGGTATATTCTCAAGGTCATATTTTGCTGCATTCATGAGTGGTTTGCTCTTTTTCAACTTTACCTTGAATTTGCATACTAGTAGTTGATGATCTGTACCACAGTCAGCTCCAGGTTTTGTCTTTGTTGATGTTACAGAACTTTTCCATCGTTGACTTCCACAGATGTAGTCAATTTGATTTTATACAATCTATTGGGTGAAGTCCATGTGTACAGTCGCTGCTTCTGTTGATGGAAGAAGGTGTTTGAGATGAATAGATCGTTGGTCTTGCAGAATTCTATCAGTCTTTCTCCAGCTTCATTTCTGTTGCCAAGTCCATATTTTCCAACTACTTTGCCTTCTTCTTTGTTGCCAACATTTGCGTTCCGGTCACCCATGACTATCAGGATATCCTGTTTGCATGTTGTGTCAATTTCAGCTTGTACTTGTACATAGAACTCTTCAATTTCATTTTCTTCTGCAGCTGTTGTTGGGGCATATACTTGAATTATAGTTGGGTTGATAAGCATTCCTCGTAGACGAATAGAGATTAAGCGTTCGCTGACTGCATTGTATTTCATTACAGTTCTTGCAAGTTTCTTCTTTATTATAAATGCAACACCATTTCTTCTTTGTCTTTCATTTCCAGCATAGCAGACCATGTGATCATCTGATGCAAAGTGCCAGATGCCAGTCCATTTCAGTTCGCTGACACCCAACAGATCAAGTTGGAGGTGGTCAAGAATGAAATGGAACGTGTACAACTTCCCTTGGTTCATGCTTCGTACGTTCCATGTTCCAATGCACAAGACATCTTTACAGCTTCTGACTCTCATTTCATGCGCAGCTACATCAGCAGTCAGACGTCCCGAGGGCTTTGATCCAACCACATCATAAATGCTGGCTTTACTCTGAAAAATCTTCAGCTCTTCCCCAGTAGCTAGTTGAGTGCCTTCCGACCTGCACTATAGCACAATTTGCTTTGTTGTAACTATCCATTGGGTTTTCATGGCAAGATACAGAAGTAGATTGCCGGGCCTTTCTTCCGCACAGTTTAAGTTTGGTGTTGTTACCGTTGTCACAGAAATGTGATCCTCCGCCGTCAACACTATCCCATTCTGCTGCTGCCCAGATGGGTGGTTTGTCTTGGTCTGGTACCTCAGCTGAGACCTGTCCATCTTGGGAGACCCTGCCAGTAGTTAAACTGCTGATAGTTTAGCTCTCAGCATCACCGATGCACACAAGCCCTCACAGCACGACAAGCTGCAAACCAAGTGAGATTGGTTTTATTTTTGGCTCCCATGGGGGTTTTTTTGGCTCCCATGCTCTCTTATATATTTTTTGTACTCTTATTTATTTTTTAGCTTGGAATATTGTCTGGTTAAAGTTCTTTCCTTTTATCTGTTGTTACATCGCACATTCTTTGACCAGAGGAACACTTTTTGATCTTCAGGTGCCATTTACCTATCATTTATGACTGCACCACCGCCAATGCCAACGCAATATTTTGTGCATTTAACCTGCTATATTATTTGTCAATGCCTGAATAACCTATACATCTCAAATTGTTGTCTCCTTTTAATGTTCATCTGCACAATTTTAGATGTCAATATGGACCACCATTGAGGTCATCCCTGTTTATGAATTATTACACTAAGAACAGGTACCCCTTCGGCACTGCTTGCCTAATCCTTAGTACTTTACTTTTCAAACTGTATTTACTTTTCACTATTCATTAATGACCAGGTCCAGTCACAGCAGTATAACATTTTGTCCCATATTATTAGTTCTCGACTGCACCATACACATCAGACATATCACAAGGTTGTTCTACCCCCACCCCTCTTTCTTTTCTTCATTGCCCTTAATATCAGAAGTGTATATTTTGATGTCGGCATTATCATCAGTACACTAGTTGTCTCAAAATATTGTTTATGGCCATTCTCTAAAAATATGTTGTTTATATGTTTTATCAAAGACAACAGTATTTTTTGATTCGTTTTTAAACTTTAATAAAGTTGAGTTGTTCACCCTTGAGCTCTCATGGCATGAAATTGCTTCTCCTGCAAAAAAGATGAGCTGCAGCCCTACAAAGACCTTTGTTTTGCAGACCATTCTTCATCAGGGGCTTTTCTCACAATAATACACGAGGACTTTCCTGGCCAGGTTGAGTGTGGATCTCCAAAGGACGCCCCAAAGCTAAGTAGCTGTTATAAGTGGTTTGCTGTAATTTGAATGCTACTCCTGGCTTACCTTTCTGTTTGACTGCAGATAGTTGGAGCAAAACTGACATGTTTAGTGAGTATCCGGAGTTGCGGTTTCTCTGAAGGAGTATTGAAATGCTGCTATGTAGCTCATTTATTTCAAAAAAATGTGGCAAATAAATTAAGAAATATAATGGTTTTGATTTAACTATAAAAGAGTTTTAGACCTATGATGGTGGTGTAAGCGGCTCCCCTTGAGGCGGTGAATAAGTGCCGTGTAGTGGGACAGCCTAAGTTACTGAGGTCTTTTCTCCTTCTCATGTTGGTATTTGAGTACTGAAGGAGTTTGGGGCTGCGTTGAGAGATCATTTAATGAGTAAAGAATAATTAGATGATTATAGGTTTCTGAGGTTTTGTTTGGATATTGTGGTGAACATGAGTCATTTTTACAACGCAACAGTCATGCAAAGTCACCTTTGGGTTGTCTCCAAACTTTCTTCGACACCACTGCCTGCACTCTGCGGTTTTTGATAGTCACAACATATAACCCACTATTATGTTTCTAATTATATAGTGTTTATCCTTACAGGAGCATTTGTTACTATATATCTCAAGACCAGATAAACAGTTGCTCTGCAAGTAAGCTATTTAGCCTAGTAGGGATTCTCTTAGCATGTGTCCTCCTCATCCCTCCGATTCTCTTTTGCTTACAAATTTATTTATTTATTTATTGCTTTTATATACCGCGCTATTTAAAATCAGTGCAGTTTACATATAACAGATTTGTGCATAACAGTCGCCTGCTGTGCATTTACAGTAAAACGGGAAGATACAACTTGGGCTTCAACAGGGGAAACTATCTACATCTATATACATGTATCTGCAATATTTACATGAAGTGATTGGGACTTACTGATTCCTGGCACAAATATCACAGATATTACCATCACGTGATGTCTGCTCTTACTGTTTATGTGTTTACATTGGTAAAATGTAAACAAAATGTGATATAGCACATTCAGCCTTAATTAAAAAATAAAAAGTATTTATTAGTTGTCATCTTAATGTATCTCTTATTACTAGTATATATTAAAACTCATATAATGTTAAAAAAAATATGTATTTTTGAGTTTGTTCAGGTTTTGCTTAATTTATATTTTGAGGTTTCCAGCCCCTGAGGAAGGTGTTTGCCAAAACGCGTAGGGATTCTTTGGTTTAAATAAAGCATCTGTGACCACTTCTACTTGACCACCTCACTTTTTGTGTTTGGCTGCTATATTTGCGAGTGTGCTTGCTCTCATTTGGACCTCAAAGGCTGAGTATCATCCAGGTCATCTGGAAGTTCTTAAATAGGGAGATATGATGAGAGGAAGGAGGACATGCTTAATACCCCACTGAAACAGAAGCAAGAGAAATTTCAGAAAGGAAACGGTGGAAAAATAAAAAGCTAACATCATTAAATGAGAAAAAGGGATGTCTTTCTCCTAAAGAGAGAAAGTTGGCAAGTCAGGGCTGTAATCATCTGGAAAGCTTGTTGCAGAGCACATATGGAGCACATGTACTAAAACCATGCTGAAAGAGATGTAATAGAATTAGCTTTCCTACTGATATAATAAATGGCAAAGATCCCAAAGCAAGAACGTTATGAGAAATGTGTTACTAAAAGTGTATGTAAAGCATTGTTAGTTACTCACCTGTAACTGGTGTTCTCCAGGGATAGCAGGAATCAATCCTCACATATGGGTGAAGTTGGCGCCAATGAAGCCCACACAATAACCTCTCCCCAGCTTTCGAAAAAAGCCTTTGAGAGATGCATCATGCATGTGTAGTCCCCTTCCTACCCAAGGGTGCCATCTTGCCTCAGTACGATGACATAGCTCAAGACAGCAAAAAAAGAAAAGCAACTCCAAGGGGAGGAAGGAGGCTTGAGAGGACCGATTCCAGCTGTCCCCGGAGAACACCCATTACAGGTAAGTAACTACACTTTCTCCAGGAACAAGCAGGAAGTCAGTCCTCATATAAGGGACTCCCTAGCTATAGGCTACCGAAAAAGCCTGTAAAAGCCATGGGTGACCAGAAAAGGTGAACCGTGAGAAACAGCAACGGTTCACAGCAACCATGAGAAACAGCAGACCCACGCGCGGCCCCAAATGTCAAGCGAGGAACCAGTTCTCCGATAGCCTGAACACACCGAAGGGCCAGAGGGCAGGAGTTGCCTTATACCCCAAACTAATGATGAAGGCAGAAAGATGCCAAGGGGCAATCCTGGACATTCCCTGCAAATGTCTTGAGGCGCTGGACCCTGTCCAGAAGGAGCAAGGCCCTGACCTGGATGGTATCCAGCAGTGCCCCTATGAACTCCAGGCGTTGTGCCCGATGGAACTCCCATCCAGGTAATAGAGAGCTGCGAAGGTATAGACAGAGGACCAGGTGGCGGCCCGGCAAATCTCCAACAAGGAAATGTAGTACAGGTTCGCCACAGAAGCCACCATTGCCCAGATGCTGTACGCCATGATGCGGCACACCAGCGAGAAACCAGCCTGCTCATAGGCAAAGGCAATGCAATCCACCACCCAGGTACACTTAGAGACCGCTGTCCCCAGCAGATTTGGGTCATAGGAGATTAAGAGCTGTGAGGAGTGATGGTGGGTCTGGGTATGCTCCATTTAGTAGGCTAGGGCCCGCATACAGTCCAGAATATGAAGAGTGGCCTCCGCTCTCTTAGCGTGAGGCCGTGGGAAGAAAATAGGGAGCACTACCTCTTGGTTGAGGTGGAATGGAGACACCACCTTAAGCAGAAACTTGGGGTGCGTGCAGAGCACGACCCTGTTCTTGTGGAACCTCGTATAAGGTGGATGAGCCACCAAATCCTGGAGTTCACTAACCCTGCGAGGTGAGTACCATGAGGAAGACCACCTTCCAGGAGAGATACCTGAGGTGGCAAGAGCTGAGAGGCTCAAAAGGTGGCACTAAATTTTGGAGAACCACATTGAGATTCCACTCCGCCACCAGGGGGGGTGGGGGGACGTATGGCTGGCCTTCAGAGTAGTAGGCCCCTCAGGAAGCGAGTCACGAGGGGCTGAGTGGAGAGGGGCTTGCCCTCAACAAGATGGTGGTACACCCAAAGTGCATTAAGGTATACTCTGAGTTGGAATTCAGCCCTGCCTAGGACAGGTGAAGCAGGTACTGCAACACAAGCTGGACAGAACAAGAAAAGGGGTTAATCCGCTTCTCCGCGCACCACACAGAAAATCTCCACCTCTTGAAGGTGTAGGCCCAGTAGGAGGAAGGTTTGCGGGAGGCCAGGACCACCTCCTCCACTTCACTTGAGATTGAAGTGTGCCAGACTATCAGAGTCAGGGATCCAAGACTGGGGTAGAGAAGAGAGCCGTCCTCCTACGAGAGCAGGCCTGGGGTGCACCCCAGAGGAACCGGGGGCACCTGGGACAGGCAGAGGAGCAGGGGAAACCATGGCTGCCAGGCCCACCCAGGAGCCACAAGTATCAAGATGGCTGTCAAGCTGGACCTTGAACATGGTCTTGGCGAACAGTGGTGTGGGTAGGAAGGCATAGAAGTGGCCCCCTGTCCACGGAATGAGGAATGTATCCACTGCTACCCACGAAGGATGTAGCTGCCTGGAGCAGAAGTGGGGCAGCAGAACATTGGTTGGGCTGGCGAAGGGGTCCATCTGCGGGAGCCCCCAAGAGACTGAACTGCCGGCTGGCCACCTGGGGGTCCAGCCACCACTCATGCACCAGGGCGTTGTCCTGACCCAGGAGCTAGACTGCCCGCAGGAGCATCCCGCTCTTGCTGGCAAAAGACCAGAGGATCACTGCCTCCTGCAACAGGTGGGACGATCCCATACCTCCTTGCTTGCTGATACAGAACATTGCCACCTGTTTGTCGGTCTGTATCAGTACCGCTTGGTGCTGTAGATGGTAGTGAAAGGCCCTGAGGGCTAGCGCTATGGTTCGAAGCTCTAGGAGGTTGATCTGCTGGAGGCTCTCTGCCTGCAACCAACTGCCCTGAGTGCAGAGGTTGTCACAATGGGCTCCCCAGCCCAGTTTGGAGGCATCCATGGTAAGGATCCTCTGGGAAGTGGGTGCCTGGAAGGACATCCTGGCCTTTAGGTGCTGGAGCTCCCACTCCCAGTAGTCTCAAGCAACAGGGCACCTGTGAGACAGAGTGGAGGGCCCACTGAGCTGGCCGTATATGTAGGCAGGCATCTTGAATGACATGCACGGTGGATGCCATGTGACCCAGAAGGCAGGCAGATGCCAAGGGGCGATCCTGGACATTCCTTGCAAGCATCTTTAGGCACTGGGCCCTGTCCAGAGGGAGGAAGGCCCTGGCCTGGACAGTGTCCAGCAGTGCCCCTATGAACTCCAGGCATTGTGCCGGATGGAGATAGGACTTTGGGTAGTTTATGATGAACCCCAAGTGCTCCAGAATGAAGATGGTGCAGGCCATCACCTGATGAGCTTCGGCGGCAGTGCTTCCCTTTATGAGCCAGTCCAGATAGGGGAAGACAAACATCCTCTGGAGATGCAGAAAGGTGGCGACTGCCGCCAGGCACTTGATGAATATCCTCGGGGCGGAGGCCAGACCAAACGGTGGATCCCTGTACTGGTAGTGGCAACCTCCTACCATGAAGTGAGGGTATTGCCTGTGAAGGGGATGGATAAGGATGTGCGTATATGCATCTTTTAGATCCAAGGAGCACAGCAAGTCTCCCTGCCGGAGGTATGGCAGCAATATTCCAAAGGACAGCATCATGAACCTCTTCCTCACCAGGAACCGGCTGAGGTCCCACAGGTCTAGAATGGGCTGAAACCCTCCGATCCTTTTGGATACCAAAAAGAAGCGGGAGTAGAACCCTTTGCCCCTGAGGTGGAGAGGGACAAGTTCCACCGCCCTGTCTGCCAGAAGACTTGTGAGTTCCTGCTAAAGCAGACCTCAGTCATAGGGGACTCTCCCAGATAGAATGGCAGGAGCATCTGTTCAAGGTGGAGGGGGCAACCCTCCTTCACCACCTGTAGGGCCCATGCGTCAGTAGTGATGGTGGACCCCACCAGTCGGCATAAAATACCAGATGCCCCCCTGTATGTTGTGGGGCAAGATCTCCTGGAGGAAGAGAGACTATGGCCAAGGAGTCAAAAGCCTCCCTCCCCCCAGGTTGCGCCAGAGGTGTGGCCTGGTTCTTGGGGGTCTTTGGCTTATGAGGACCATGCTCTCATCCCTTGGCCTGCTGACCCTGTTGGGGAGCTGGGAAGGCTGAAAACAGAGGATAGTTTCCATAAGCCTTCCTCATCGGGTATAGGTGCTTTTTATCTGAAGCCTTCCTTTGGGAAGGGTCAGTGGTCTTTTTGGAGAGCCTGGTCCTGGTCATAAACTCAGACTCCAGCTCAGCAGCCTTGTCCTGCACTCATTGCTCCAAGTTGGAAGACTGTAGCCAGGCCTAGCAAAGGGCACCAATGCTCACAGCAGCTACTCTAGCTGCCAACTCAAACCATTCATAGGCCACCCGAGTCATAAATTTGGAGCACTCTGACCGTGGAGGTGATGGTCTGGAACCGCTGAAGAGGTTCCTCGAAGAGACCAGCAGAGAACCCGGCAAGTTCCCTTGTCATATCCCGCAAGTACATGTCCATCTACAGGTGATAAGCCTTGATCTGAGCCCTGGAAGCACTTCCTGCCCAGGGTATCCATGGCGTGCGAGGAGTGCGTTTTCTGGCTCTTGGGCCTACACATAGCTGACTCAACCACCATGGAGTTGTGAGGCAGTTGAGCATTTTGGAGGACAGGGCTCCAGCGAACCCAGTACATCAGCCGCCTGCTCACAATGGGAACAGAAATCGGGAAACTCCCACATATGGAAGAGTAGCCGTTCCAGGATAGAAACATGACAACAGAAAAAGACCACATGGTCTATCTAGTCTGCCCTTCCATATCAACTACAATAGTCCCCCTTTTACTTTTAGAGATCCTCTGTGTTTGTCCCATGCTTTTTTGAATTCAGATACTGTCTGTCTATCTCGTGTCCACCACCTCCACTGGGAGACTGTTCCACACATCTACCACACTTTCCGTAAAGATATAATTTATGCATATTACTCCTGAGTGTATCCCCTTTCACTCTCATCTATGTCCACTCGTAGCAGTGCCTTCAACTGAAAGAGACCCTCCTGTGCATTTATGCCACAAAGGTATTTAAATGTCTCTATCATATCACCCCCCCCCCATCCTGTCTTTCCTCTAAAGTATATATATTAAGATTTTTAAAGTCTGTTCTCACATGCTTTATAACGAAGATTTATTTATTTATTTACATTCTCTTATATACCGCGCTATTCTGCATCAGTGCGGTTTACATTGAACAAACTGAAATTACATTGAACAGGGTATTATAACTTGGAGATAACTATTTTACAGGGAACATGGGCTATGGAGGGTTAAGTGGCTTGCCCAAGACCACAAGGAGCACCTGTGGGACTAGAAACCCCAGTCCTTCCGGCCCAAGGTTGCTGTCCTCTAGTGGGATTTGAACCCCCGACCTTCCGGCCTGAAGTACCTTGCCCCAACCACTAGGCTACTCCTCCAAGATCACTAACCATTTTAGTAGCCACCATCTGCACTGACTCTATCCTGTTTATATCCTTTTGAAGGTGTGGTCTCCAGAATTGCACACAATACTCCAAATGAAGTTGCACCAGAGACTTATACAGAGGTATCATCACCTCCTTTTATTCTGCTGGCCATGCATGCCTATCCCTATACACCCAAGCATCCTTCTGGCTTTCGCAGTTGCCCTTTCTACCTGCTTAGCTACTTTAAGATCTTCAGTCACAATTACGTCCAGGTCCCGCTCTTCTTTTGTGAAGTACCCCAGCCCCTACATTGTACAGCTCCTTTGGATTTTTGCAGCCCAAATGCATGGCCCTGCATTCTTTAGCATTAAATTTCAGCTGCCATATTCTAGACCATTCTTCAAGTTTAGCTAAAGCCCTCCTCATGATGTTGACTCCTTCCTGTGTGTCTATTCTATTGCAGATTTTGGTATCATCTGCAAACAAGCAAACCTTACCCAACAGTCCTTCCGCAATATCACTAACAAAGATGTTAAACAAAAAAAGATGTTAAACAAAAATCGGACCAAGGGCTGTGGCACACCATCCAGCACAATCACCATAGCTAATAAGTACTTCAGCATCTCCCTCACCTACAGGCCTCCAGGAGCCATAGCTGAACATCTCTCCACAGTACTTGAAGCAATACGTGTGCACAGCAAAAAGCACAAACCCCTCATTGCACTAGGAGACTACAATTTAACCTCAATACCCAACAAGGAAGCTGCAGCGTCGCTAAAATATTGAGAGACAAACAACGCCCCAACATGGTACCATTCCGGATTTGGTCTTTATTCCAACGCACTTGGTGGAACAGGGCAAGACCACAACACCAACAATCACGCCGGTCCCTTGGTCTGATCATCATGTGATTGCATTTAATTTGACCCCAAATAAACCCACTCAACAAGTGGAAGATGAGCACATAACCAGACGTTTTAGAGCCTTTGACAAAGACTCATTCATAAACAAAATCATTCTACAACTACAGCAGGAATACAACACCCTTGACCTAAATATAGAGAAATGGAACTGCATAATATCTAAAGGCAGCATCAGCTCCCAACAGACCAGAACCACAAGCACGCAGGAGGTCCAATGCCCCCTGGTACTCAAGTGACATCAGGGATGCAAAGCGCACTCTCCGAAGGCTTCAGAGAAAATGGAGGTGGGACAAGTCACATGACTCTCTGGCTCAATACAGAACTAAGCAACTGGAATATAACAACCTGATAAATGAGCGCAAACAGCAGCACCATACCAATCTAATCATGAAATCTGTCAACAAACCGAGGGAACGCTTTAACATTGTCCAGAAGCTCACTGAAGACACCACCCAGCACTATACACGCCATCTTGACCCACAGGAATTTGCGGAGTACATAAAATCGAAAAACGCCAGCCATACATGCTCCCCCCAACCACATAACCATGAAATGGAAGAGCCGCACCAAACCTGGGAGGACTTCAGCAATACATCAAGTAGAGGACATAGTGAATGGACTCAACACAACAACTTCACCATCAGACCCATGCCCAGTGTCTTGGCTCAAAGCCACCAGAAGCCAGCTCTCCCATCACATTCACAAAATCGTAAAGGAATCCCTCCAACAAGGATATATGCCGCAATCCTTGAAGCAAGCTATGATACAACCGATACTTTAAAACAGTGCACTAAGCCCCTCAGAACCAAAATCATACCGTCCCATCTCCAGCCTACCATTCCTTGCTAAGATCATTGAAAAAAAGTGCAAAGACAAATTCAGGACCACATCGACATCCACCAGCATGGCTTTAAACCCCAGCACAATGTAGAAAAACACTACTCACCTCCCTCTTTGACAATCTACTAAGAGACATAGATAACAAAGAACGGATTCCTGCTAGTGTTCATGGACGGCAGCCTTTGACACTGTGTCTCACACCAGGTACTGCAACGCTTGCAGCAGATAGGAGTACGCAAAAATACCCTAAACTGGTTTACCTCCTACTTGAAAGATTGAACGCAGCAAGTCAAATGCACCCAAAAGAAATCTCTGCAGTTCCCTGTTACGCAAGAAATACCACAAGGATCAGCTGTCATCAAAACTCTTTAATATATATATACAACCCTTATGCAACATCAAAACGCCACAGACTTCACTATCACCTTTATGCTGACGACATCATGGTGTATGCTCCAATCAACCTACAAGTACCTGACACCGCAACAATAACCAGATGCATTGAAGACATGAGTGCCTGGCTCGCAGCTAATAACCTGATGGTCAACTATGATAAAACAGAGGCAATGTTCATCACCAGGAACCCCACTTTCGTTCTGCCACAAACCATCAACATTCTAGACAAACCAATAGCGGTCAAGGATGAAGTTAAGTACCTGTGTATCACAATGGACAGAGCCCTGAACATGAAATCTCACATAGGCCTTGTTTGCGGTTTTGGCTATCTACGTCTAAGGACCATCACAAAGCTCGAATCAAAACTCCGACAAGACCACTTCTGCACAGTGTGCCAAGCACTCATCACACCTCTGCTTGATTATGGAAACTCGTATCAAGGCCTCCCTCAGCAGACCCTACACCCACTCCAAATGGTACAAAAAACACTACAGCACGCATCATTACAGACACTGCAAGAACTGAGCACATCATCCCCGTCTTACAGCAGCTGCACTGGCTCCCAATGATGGCCAGAGCAAAATACAAAACAATCATGATCATCTTTAAAATCTTTCACCAACAATCTGAAGATGTACTCCAAGATATCGTAACAAAGGATATTAGCAATAGACCAAGAAGAACCAATAATGACAACAGGATCCACACACCTGCAGGATATCACAAGACTAAACAAGCAACCTCAAGACGAGCTCCTTCACTACTGGCGTCCACGCTCTGGAACTCCCTCCCGGTGGGTCTGAGGGCCATGAACGATTCGAAAGACTTTCGCAAGGCCCTCAAAACCATGCTCTTCACAGAAACCTATGAACAAACACACAACCAACAAACTCCACCCGAACAGTAATGCAACTACCTCAATGCAACTACCTCCACCATTTCAATACCCACCCCAACTAAACATATAAGTTCAGTGAATAATGTGGTTAAGTACCCTCATGTATAGTGTACAGTGTATAATGTATACTGTACAATGCATAATGTACGGTGTATAATGTACAGTGTATAATGTCATTAAGTACCCTCATGTTAAATGTAACCCTCTAATTGTGATGTGACCACTTTGATTGTAGGATAAGGTGGTATACAAATCCGTCTAAATAAATAAATTGGTAACCTCCTTCTCCTCGGTGTGAGCTCCATTTACCAGTACCCTCTGTTGCCTCCCACTCAACCAATTTCTAACCCAATCAGTAACTTTAGGGTCCATCCCTATGGCACTCTGTTTATAAGTCACCTGTGTGGAATAGTGTCAAAGGCTTTAATGAAATCTAAATACATCACTTCTAGGGTTCTCCCTCAGTCCAACTCCCTAGTCACCCAGTCAGATTTGTCTGACAAGACCTGCCTCTGATGAATCCATGCTGCCTCGCATCCTGCAATCCATTGGACTCCAAAAACCTCACTAGTCTCTCGTTTAGTAGTCTTTCCAATAATTTACTAACCACATTAACCAGCCTGTAGTTCTCACTGTCATCCTTACGTCAGCTTTTGTGCAAAGGGACCACATGTGTCTCTCTCCAGTCCTCTGGCACTAGCTCCCAACTCTAAAGAGGCATTAAAAAGGAAGCCGCTAGAATGTCCCCAAGTTCCCTCAGAATCCTTGGATGTATTACATCTGGACCCATGGCTTTGTCTACTTTTAGTTTAGCTAGTTCCTCTTGAACAGTCTTCTAAAAATCATTTGAGATTCCTGTTGTTTCTGTTGCTATTTGTGGGTGTTTTCTGAGGTCCTGCTCCAGGCCCTTTATCTGTGAATACAGAACAAATATTTGTTAAGCAATTCTGCTTTATTCTCATCAGTTTCTGCATATTCCTCTCCTGCACCCTTGAGTCTGACAATACCACTTTTGCCCTTCCTCCTCTCACTAACATATCTGAAAAAAATGTATTATTTCTGCATTTTAGTGCATTAGCCATTTCTTCTTTTTTTTGTATCTTTGCTTTCCTGACTACCTTGCTAGCTTCTCTAAGTTTCTCCAAATATAGATGCCTGTCTTCCTCTGTCTCTTTTTCTTCACCTTCCCAGTTACTTCTGTTGAGAACCATAGCAGCCTCCTTTTTCTTTTACATTTAATTATCTTTCTAACAAAAAGGTTTGTTGCCTTTAAAATACTCCCTTTCAGTTTTGCTCACTGTTTTTCTACATCCCCCCAGCTGTTCCCATCCTGCTAACGATTCTCTGAGGTATTGTCCCATCTTTGCAGTTAGGTTTCCTAAAGTCTAAGACCCTCGCTTTTGAATGTATTTTATCAGTTCTAGTACTAATTCTGAACCTTACCATCTGGTAATCACTGGATGTGAGATGATCTCCCACTGTAACATCAGAAACACTTTCCCCATTGGTAATCACTAAGCCCAGTATGGCCCTATCACTTGTGGGTTCTGTTACCAATTGCCTAAATAGTTCTTCCTGTAGAGAATCCAGGATTCTCCTTACTTCTAGATGATACCACAGTAGGGATGAGCCAATCCACTTCCGGCATATTGAAATCACCTATCAGTAGCACGTCTCCTTTCATGGAAATACTGTGTATGTCTTGTATTAAATCTTCATCAACTTCTATACCCTGTGATGAGGATCTGTATATAACTCCAATGCAAATAGATTTCCCTTTCCCTCTTTCTAGTTTAACCCACAGTGTCTCCTTTCTCCCTTTCATGCCTTGCAATTCTATAGCTTTAATATTATTTTTAAAATATAGTGCCACACCATCTCCCCTTCTTCCTACCCTATCCTTCCTGAATAAAGTATAGCCCGGTATAAGTACATCGCAGTCATGTTTTGTTGTGAACTATGTCTTTTTAACAGCCACCAATTCCAAGTCAGCCTCTTCCATTAAAGCCTAAATATCTGGGATCTTATTTCCCATGCTACGGGCATTTATATACACCGCTTTCCAGATCTGCCCCATTACCCATTTCTACAGAGGTATTTAATCTTTCACTTACCTGGGGGCTTTCACCGCTTACCTGGGGGCTGTCCTTACCCATCCCCATCAAATCTAATTTAAAGCCCTCTTCAGTAGGCTAGCCAGTCTGCTGCTGAAAATGCTTCAACCCTTCTTGGACACCATCTCTGCTCTGCAGCCCTTGGGGAATCATCATCCCATGGTCCAGGAACCAAAAATGCTCTCGATGACACCATCCAAGCATTCATCTCCAAGATGCGAGCTTCTCTGCCTCGGCCTTTACCCTCAACAGGATTGAAGAGAACACCACCTGCGCACCTATCTGCTTCACCTTCTCTCCCAGAGCCATGAAGTCACTCTTGATACACTTGGTGGGATACCTAGCAGTATTATTTGTGCCGACATGGATGAGCAACATAGGATAATAGTCAGTAGGCTTGATGAGTCTCGGCAAACTCTCCGTAACATCTCAGATTTTGGCACCTGGCAGACAGCACACCTCTCTGGACATCAAATCTGGTCAGCAGATGGAACGCCTCAATACCCTCAGGAGAGAATCACCAATCACCACTACCCTTTGGGCTTTGTTGTGGTGACTGACTCCAACTTTGGGGTGCTCGAGATGTGGTTCTTCCCTTTCCTCGAATGCTTCCACCTCCTCCACTTCCAGGGCTGCATACTGGTTCATCAATTCAAGGGCTGGAGGAGTTGGAGTGCTAATACTGCAGGCTCTGGTGACTCATGTCCACTATTCTTCTTTCTGTAGTGTCCCATCTCCACCTCTGGATGTCTCAAGAAGTATCTCGTCAATGTACTTCTCACCATCTCAAATGCTTCTCAGTCTTGCCACCGTAAGGGCTTCCTTAGGGGGAGCCTCATACTAGAGTATCTCGAAGTCCTCCGCCCAGACTCTCTGGTGAAGGCAAGAGCCTTCACCTTATCCTGAACAAAGTCCAGAAAGTAAAGGTCCTCGGGTGGGGACCGGTGCCGGGGGGGGGGGGGGAGGGTCAAAGGGCACATCCCTGTGGAATCAAGTGTCCAGGGACTCATCTTCTGTCTCGCAGTCTTAGTCGAAGGAGATCTCAAGGGTCCTACGGGCTCGTGCCCCAGCCCAGATGGTCCGGGGGCCCAAACACCCTGATTCTGGAGCAATGTGCAGGGAAGTCATCAGCCCCAACAAACCGGTGTGAGGTGTCTCTCGAGGCTGGCAGTGCTCAAGGATCGGCTCCATCTCCGGTGACTCCCTCACGGTGGAGGGGCCAGTGGTTGGGAACGATGAACTGAAGGAACCAGGCAACAGAGCCCGCTCCTAGTCGTTGCCCTCAGTCTCACGTCAACGGCTCCGAGGCCAGGGGCCATGAGACTTCCCCACAGCCCCAGGCTCATCATCTGATGAGGCCACCAGCGACGTCCGGTTCTTCAAGGAGTGTTCCTCCCCGAGGGAGCCCCTGCTCAATGCCTCATGATCTCAAGGCTCCAAGGTTGCATTGGTCACCATGCAAGGCAGAGGCCTCCACAGCGGCCCTCGAGTGTGCTGGTCCCGCGGATAACTCAAGGACTGACTCGGTCTTGTGAAAAAAAAAATAGACTCCTGCTGCTTCTTATGGCCTCGAAGGGCCTTGGGGGTCATTTGCTGGCAGAGACCACACGTGAAGGCATATGATCCGGCCCGAGGCACCAAAGGCAACAATCATGCAGATCCATGCGTGATATATTACGTGCACAGTGGTCGCAAGGCTTGAAGCCACTGACCAAGGACAAAGTAGGGAAAATGGGTTTTCGCGCCTCTCTCACCGGGCCAAAGGAGTTTGATCTCACAGGGGTCAAGAACAAAGAAAAAGCCCCGAGGGTAAAAAGGGGACCCAAGAAAAAAACGCGACGCCGAAGGCAAGTGGACTCGGGTGGCGAGAATGGCACCGGTATGCAACTAGAGAAAGGAATAGATCCAAAAACAGAGTAAAAGGCAAATTAAAAAAAAATATCTACTTTTTCCGGAGGGAACAGACACACGTCCAATACGCTCCATGGAAAAAGAGGAGACCGAGGCAAGATGGCACCCTTAGGTGGAAAGGGGACATCTCCCAAAGGTTTTCTTCAAAAGCTGGGGTAAGGTTACCGCATGGGCTCAGTCCCAGAGAACTAATGTGGCTAACTGTGCATTACATTTTAATGCAGCTTTAGCACACCAGTCCCAGACTCCAGTTTTAAACTGGGCTAGCACAAAATGTTAAACTGAAATCCTGGAGAGTTACAAACCAGTTTTTCAGAGTATCCCTAATGAATTTTCACAAGAGATTTTCCTGAACTGATTCCATTGTATGCAAATCTCCCTCATGAACATTCATTAGAGATACTCTAAAAACCTGACTGGTTTGCAGTCCTTCAGGACTGCAGTTCAACACCCTGGCTTGCCCACTAGCACCATAAGAAAGGTTCATAGCTGCCAAACCCCAGAGTTGATTTGGATTCCCTTATCCACTACTGAGCATGTGACTGCAAAACCCTAATCTCTGTAGATGCAACACTTGCCAGGCAAAAATAGCGTAGTTACTCACTTGTAACAGGTGATCTCCAGGAACAGCAGGAATCAATCTTCACATATGGGTGACATCAGCATCGACAGAGCCCCGAGTGGGAACACTCCCCAGCATCCAATAGGAATGCTTTTGGGAGCATCCCTCCACACATGCATGCCTGCCTTCCTAGCAATTCTTGCAGTCAGGTGTAAAGCTTAGAGAAAGAACAAAAAATCCATTGTACAACTCCCAGGTGAGGAGGGAGAGTTGGGAAGACAGATTCCAGCTGTTCCCGGAGATCACAGGTGAGTAACTATGCTATCTCCAGGAACAAGAAGGAATGCCGTCTTCACATATGGGACTAACCAGTTCCCAGCTACCATAAAGGACAGAGTATGAAGATGTGAGAGACGGGGGAAAAAAACCCAAACTGCAACCAGGATAGAATAGGGATCCGACAGACCCAGGTGTCTGAGCACATTCTACGTTGAGGTAGCTGGCAGAAACAGAAGGCTGGTGGGAAGGAGGTGTAGTTAACTTCCAAAAAGGTGCCGTAGAACAGCATCCCCATTAGAATCCTTGTCGAGACAGTAATGGGCAGCAAAAGTATGAAGAGAAGACCATGTGGCAGCTCGGCAGATCTCCAAAATGGAGAAAGAGCATAGGTTGGCCACAGTGGACATTGTGAGCAATGACATGACCCTCTAGGGAAAGTCCAGCTTTTGCATAAACAAAGGAAATGCAGCTAGCATTCCAGTTAGAAAGAGTATGCTTTGTGACTGGTAGGCCCAACTGACTAGGGTCAAACACAAAAAGTTGAGAGGATTGTCGATGAGCCTTAGTTCTTTCTAAATAATAGGCCAAAGCTCTCTTGCAATTTAGGGTATGCAGTGTAGCTTCTGCTCGAGAATAATGAAGTCTCAGAAAGAAGGTCAGAAGGGAGACTGACTGGTTAAGGTGGAAGGAACTTAGGGTGGTCCTCTGAACCCATACCATCATTGTGGAAGCAAGTGTAAGGAGCATAGTCCACTAGAGTTTGCAGCTCACTGACCCAATGAATGGATGTGAGAGCAATCAAGAAGACAACCTTCCAAGTGAGGAACTTCAGGGAAGTTATGGCGAGGGGCTCAAAGGGAGGTTTGAGCAGTTGAGTTAGGACAACACTGAGGTCCCAGGCTAATTCGTGTGGTCTCCTCTGACCACACGAATAAACGTTCCAACGTTAAACAGCGCAACACATCTTTCGATTATGGGGAACTCCCATCATTGACCTCTTTGCTACTCCATTCAACGCCCAGCTCCCTTGGTTCTGTTCCAGGATTCCGACTCCACAGAGCCAGGCCTCAGATGTGTTTCTCTTTCATTGGGGACAGGGACTGCTTTACGCATTCTCACCCATTCCATTGGTACTGAAGACCCTCTCAAACTTCAAGTGGACAAGAGGAGTGATACTCATCACCCCATTCAGCCACGTCAACCATGGTTTCCTCTGCTCCTTCGACTAGCACTAACCTCTGTCTGGGATGTGTGCCCAATCTCCTGTCGCAGGACCAAGGGATGGTCCTTCACCCCAATTTGAGAGCTCTATGGTTGACGGTGTGGTTGCTGAAAGCCTAGTTTTCTCTCATCTAGACCTTCCAAAGTAAGAGGTTCTCTTAGTGTCTAGAAAAACTCTATCCGACATATGTTTTTAAATGGCACCATGTTTTGCTCTGGTGCTCCCAGAAGATGATCAGCCCATTTACTTGTCCAGTGGAGCCTCTACTTCAGTATCTTCTCCATCTCTCTAAGGTAGGACTAGACAAACTCAGTTCGAGTTCACCTTAATGCCATCTCGGCCTCTCACTGTACAATTGGCAGTCCACCTATCTCTGTTCATCCTCTTGTAGCACGCTTCATGTGAGGCCTGCTCTTAACAAGGCCACCAATCAGACTGCCTCCGTTAAGAGAAGGCCTCACATGAAGCGTGCTACAAGAGGATGAACAGAGATAGGTGGACTGCCAATTGTACAGTGAGAGGCTGAGATGGCATTAAGGTGAACTCGAACTGAGTTTGTCTAGTCCTACCTTAGAGAGATGGAGAAGATACTGAAGTAGAGGCTCCACTGGACAAGTAAATGGGCTGATCATCTTCTGGGAGCACCAGAGCAAAACGTGGTGCCATTTAAAAACATATGTCGGATAGAGTTTTTCTAGACACTAAGAGAACCTCTTACTTTGGAAGGTCTAGATGAGAGAAAACTAGGCTTTCAGCAACCACACCGTCAACCATAGAGCTCTCAAATTGGGGTGAAGGACCATCCCTTGGTCCTGCGACAGGAGATTGGGCACATCCCAGACAGAGGTTAGTGCTAGTCGAAGGAGCAGAGGAAACCATGGTTGACGTGGCTGAATGGGGTGATGAGTATCACTCCTCTTGTCCACTTGAAGTTTGAGAGGGTCTTCAGTACCAATGGAATGGGTGAGAATGCGTAAAGCAGTCCCTGTCCCCAATGAAAGAGAAACACATCTGAGGCCTGGCTCTGTGGAGTCGGAATCCTGGAACAGAACCAAGGGAGCTGGGCGTTGAATGGAGTAGCAAAGAGGTCAATGATGGGAGTTCCCCATAATCGAAAGATGTGTTGCGCTGTTTAACGTTGGAACGTTTATTCGTGTGGTCAGAGGAGACTGGTAGTACTTTTTGCTCTCCTGGTAAGTAGACTGCTCAAAGAAGAATCTGATGAGATATCGCAAAGGTCCAGAGCAAGCTGTTTCCCTGCAAAAGGTAGCAAGATCCAGTTCCCCCTTGTTTGTTGAGGTAATACGTGGCAAACTGGTTATCAGTCTGAATGAGAACAGTTTGTCCGGTTAGCTGAGGATGGAACACATGAAGGACATTGACAATTAACCCGAGTTCCAAGAGGTTGATGTGGTAAATGGTTTCCCTGAGGGACCATAGGCCCTGCATGGTGAGGCTATCGAGATGAGCCCCCCAACCTTGTTTAGAAGCATCTGTCATCAAGGTACGCAGATGAGAAAATTTTGAGTGGTGCACCACCAATTTAGGGAGTCCACCAACTGAGGCATGATGGTGATTTTGTTCATGAGACAACCAGTTGGCTGTTTCCACTGATCTAAAAGAGTCCACTGTGCTGGACGCATGTGAAGTCAAGCATATAGTACTACATAGACTGTGGAGGCCATGTGCCCTAAGAGACGAAGCATGTCTCTTGCACGGAGACTAGATCGGGTTTGGTAATGAGTTGCCAAGTCGATGAGACGGTGGAGCCACTTTCTTGGAAGGAAGGCTCGAGCCTGTGTAATGTCCAGAAGAGTCCCAATGAACTCCAGTGTTTGAGTTGGAGTGAGATGGGACTTTAGATGGTTGACTACAAAGCCCAGATGCTGAAGTACCAAGATGATGCTTTGGAGTAATATGGTCATTATGTGAGGGAAATCACCCTTGATCAGCCAATCATCTAAGTAAGGAAAGATGAAGATGCCCAGAGTATGGAGGTAGGCAACCATGACTGCTAGACACTTTGTGAAAACTCTTGGTGCAAATACCAGGCCAAAAAGGTAGAACACAGTACTGGTAATGGTGCCCCTGGAAGAAGAACCAGAGGTACTTTCTGTGGGAGGGATAAATCAGGATGTGAGTACAGGCATCCTTGAGATCTAGAGAACAGAGCCAGTCTTTTTCTGGAGGTAAAGAAGTAAGGTCCCTAGTGAGACCAATTTTGAACTTTTCCTGCACTAGGAACTTGCTGAGATTCTAAAAGTCCAGGACAGGCCTGAACATCCCCCCCTCCCCCTGTTTTCATAGGGATGAGGAAATGACGGGAGTAGAACCAGAGGCCTTGTTGAGGGAGTGGGACTTCCTCTATGGCCCCTTGCGCTACCAGAGTGGCTATCTCCCGCTGAAGTAGAGTGGAATGCAGGTGATCCATGGGGGACTCCCCTATGAAGAAAGTGGGGAGTAACTCCTGGAGATTGAGCCGATATCCCATATTCACAACCTTTAGAGTCCAGGGTTCTGGCATGATGAGGGGCCATCTATAGGCAAAGTGGATTAATCCGCATGCCATGTGGGAAGGGAGGGGGATCCTGTAAGGGGAGACTGGCTATGCTCTGGAGGAAGCAGTCAAAAACCAGTTGGAGACTGTGGCTGCAGAGTTGGTTGAGGTTTTGCAGCCTTAGGCTTTCTGAGCTGACGTGGGGCCTGTTGCTTCTGATGTGGCTGTTGAGGTCAATATGAAGAATAAGACAGGTAGGAAGGGTAATACTTCTTCCTGGAATAGAAAGGTTTCTTGGCAGGAGCCTTCTTTTTAGTTGGATCAGCAATCTTTCAAAATAGGCGTTTCATGATGAGATCATCTGTCTCTCACCCACCTTCTCACACCACCCTTTTCCAAATAGGTTTTCACCTGTACACAGAATATTAGCAAGCTTATCCTGAACCCACTGTTCAAGATTGGTAGCTTGCAGGCAAGCCATTCTTCTGGCTCCTATGCAGACTGCTGCTGCCTTATAGTGGGTTCAAAAGCATCAAAGGCAGCTCTAGTAAGGAATTTAGAGGTATTCTGACCATGAGTGATCAAGGCCTGATATGGACCTTGTTTGTCTAGTAGCAACAGGGTGGTAAACTTGGACAGGTCCTTTGTGACATTTCTTAAAAACATCCCCATGTAAAGCATATAGGAGTTTATCCTAGATGCTAACATAACTGCCTGGAAGCATCAACATCCAAATGAATCGCGAGTCCTCGACTCTGACAGAGAACAGAGGCATGATTTTTAGAACTCTTAACTAGACACATTGCTGATTCCACAACCATAGAATGATGTGGTAACTGAGGCTTCTGAAAACCTGGGCAAGGAGGAACTCTATAATATAGAGTGTCTAGTCTCTTGCTGATCGATGGAATTGTCAAGGGAGCTTCCCACATGCGAACCATAAGGCCCTAGAGGATATGATGTAAGGGAAGCGTAGCAGCCTCTTTAGGAGTCGAGGAGTACTGAAGAATTTTGAGCTCTTCAGCCCTCTTTTCAGTCTGTGTGGTGACCATCAATGAGGGTGCAAACCCAATGTCCCTGAAGAAATCCTGAAAAGACATATCTTCGGGTGGTGGAGAGGAGTCTGAGGGAATGTCCAGGAGATGTGCAGAATCGACTATGTCCAATTCCGAGAAAGCGGAACCAGAACGTGGTAGAAAGTCGAAGTAGTGGGGGTCAGTACCATGGTGTCGATGTCACTCCGATGTCAATATCGAGGCTCAATGCCGATGCCCCGAGGCATTGGAACAGATATATACGGAGCCCGGTACAGCTACAGGTTCCAATGGGGATATCAGCACCTGGTGTGACAGTGACGGTTTCGTTAGCGATGTTATGGAACATCTTGACACACCGACATCAAGGTCTGGCATCAGGTCCATGGATCCAGAGGACCTCAAGGGCCCCGGCATTACGGCAGCCAGGATAATGGCCAGACTCCTCGCTAGCTTGTACATGTTGATCGAGGGAGACTGGAAGTGACTGAGAGGACTCTTGCACAGAGCCCTGTGCCACCGTACTGGAACACATTACCAAGGGCTCCACAGAGGACGATGCCTTGGGACCATCGCGGAGCTCCTTTGGTGCGTTGGAGAAAGTATCCTCCTGCTGGGGCGGTTTTGCTGGTCGGTCGATGTCCAGATTCCCTGTTAGGGAGTACCGGTGTTGATGCTAGGTGCGAGTCAGACGCAGATGCCAAAAACCTCGATACCTTTTCTGCCTCCAAGGAGGGTTTGTATTTGCTGCCATGTTTGGACTTCGAAAAGGTATGGGAACCTTACGATGACCGCGACAGTGTGGAGGACACAGAAGAGTGTACCAAAGTGGCTGAGTCTGATGGAAACACCTTTCCCATTGTTGTTCACGGTTTTTGAGTCCCCTCCATGTCATCTGTTGACAAAGGGAGCAAGCCGAAGCATCGTGGTCCGGACCCAAACATTTTAAGCACCAGTCGTGCTTATCTGTAGCAGATATAGGCTTAAAAAAAAAATGTAGGGGGGAGGAAGTGACATCACCCGTAAGATGGCAGCTTAGCTCTTAAGCTCCTGTCGGGACGCAGGAAAAAAGTGGAAAAAGAGCGTTAAAACTCCCTCCCGCACGAGAGTGCAGGAGATATCGATTCCCCAAACAGATGGCAATGTCGGCGAAGAAGAAGTTGGCCCAGTATAAATCTCCATATGTAGAGAGCGACGAGAGAAAGTCACGGGGCCTGCCGGAGCACATGGCGTCGGGGGAAGAGTTGGAGCGGGCCGAAGAGAGCTGTACAAGAGGTGACATCTGTGGATGGCCGAAGTCCCTGAAACACAAAATTATCACTACCCGTGGTGAGATTAAAGAATCGCTGGTCGAGATCCGCTCAGATGTGCGGGAGTTGGGGCACAGAGTCGAGCTGCTGGAGGAGCAGGCGGAGCAACAGATGAGGAAGGACTCGGCAATCGGAGACCAGATTCAGCGGTTGCAAGAGGAGCAGGACATGATGCGGGATAAGATGGAGGACCTCGAGAAGGAATAAAATGAGGATCCAGGGCCTCCCCCAGAGAGGGAGTCCTATGCAGATGCAGTTGCAGTAGTGCAGAAAGTGTGTGTTTGTTCCTGCTTCAGGATGAGAGGCGTGCTATGGGGGGTGAGACTGTTCTGGTGGAGAGGGCCCACAGGGCGCTGGGGCCGCAGAGGGCTGGGCGCCCGAGAGATATAGTGGCCTGTTTGACCTCATATGCCCAAAAGGAGCGGGTGATGAGAGTGGCTGCTAGGAAGAGAAGTTTCCAGTGGGAGGATCAGAAGGTGGAAGTATATCATGACCTCTCTGCTGGGACTCTTCAGTGGCGTAGAGAGATGAGACCAGTCACCCAATATCTTCAGGAGGAGAAGGCGAAATATAGATGGCTCTTTCCCTTGGTCTTGTTGATGGATATCGATGGAAGGTGATTTTGTGTGCGCTCAGTGGAGGAGGCCTGGCTAATGCTACGGCGGGAAGGCGCTACTAACTTGCCAGAGCAGGCCAAGATCACGGATACCGCAGTCAGCAGAGGGCCAACTACGAGTTGGGAGAGAGTACCAGTCAAAGGACAGCGCCTCAGGAGGAAACCTGGAGGAGTGGACAATGGCGAGAGCAATGGGGCGACCTTCAAGGACAAAGCTACATGAACCTGGGACTAAATGGGTTGTGGTTTGGTTGTGTTTGTTGAGGGGGGAGGGTGAGACCTGAGAAAGGGAGGGTAAGTGGTTGCTGTATTGGAGGGGGGTGATATTGCACTGTGTAAGGACGAGGGGGAGGTCTGTATGTGTGGTGGCTGGGGGTTGCATTGTGAAGGTTGGGTAAACTTATAGTCTGCAGGAGTAAGTAGGAGGGAGGGGGGTAGGTATAGCGTCCCGGGGGGTCGCTTCCTTAAAAGTAAGCGGAGAGGAGCTCCGCAGGATGGGGGGTAGGGGGAGGGAGGAGAGGCATCTACACAGGGCATGGGGGGAGGCAGGGTAGAGAATGGCTTCTGGGGTTAAAGTGGGAAGCTTGAATGTTAGGGGGCTTAATTCGCCGCAGAAAAGGAAAATGCTGTGGAGGGAGCTTCGGGAGAGACAGTGGCAAGTGGCACTGGTGCAGGAGACACATCTGCGGCGGTGCAACGAGCAACTGATGAATGCAGGGAATTTCCAAGAGTTCTTTGCGGCAGAGGGGGGGAAAATCGCAGGAAAGCAGGAGTAGCCATATTGATTTGTAATGATGTACCATTTAATGTGGGGAGGTGTTTTTGGAAGGTGGATGGGAGGGCGGTGGGTGTAATAGGGGAATGGGGGGGGGGAGAGACGGTGACATTGGTTTCAGTGTATGGCCCTAATACAGGTCAGGTGGGGTTCTGGGAGGAGCTGGGTAAGTGGCTGGAAGGGAAGATCCAGGGGCAGTTATTAGTAGGGGGAGATTGTAACATAGCGTTAGATGGATGTTTAGGGAAGGGGGGGAGAGATATAGGAGTGCGGGCCCTGCGGAAGTGGATGCAAACATTTGAGGTGGAAGATTTGTGGCGACTGGCTCATCCACAGGGTAGAGATTATAGTTTTTACTCAGTGGTGCACGCTTCATATAGTCGGATAGACTATTTGTTTGGGAACAAATATTGGAGGGAGGCATTGGACAAAATACAGATAGGGGTGGCTACGTGGTCGGACCATGGCCCGGTGGAGGCCGGGTTTGGATCACCAAGGGTGGTGGGTCAGAGAACCTGTTGGAGGTTGAATGACTATCTCCTACAGGAAGAGGAGGTGGTCCAACGTTTGAGAGTTGTGATTCAAGAGTGCATGGAATTTAACGATAATGATGAAGTCACAATGAGAGTTTTATGAGATGGCCTAAAGGCGGTTGTTAGAGGCCACTTAATTCAGGTGGGTGCACAGAGGAAGCGGAAGAGGGAAGAAGAAGTACAGCGTCTCACAGGGGTTTTGGAACAGCTGGAGAGGGCCCATAAACAGAGGGGGGGAACTAGGTTGTGGGGCCAAGTAGAGGGTCGGGCTATGGGTGGGGCGGAAAGGGAGCAGAGGGTTGATCACCTTATTATATCGGGGGTTGGGGGATAGATCTCCAAGGAAATATTCTCATCAGGCAGAGTGGGAGAGAGAGTTGGGGAGAGAACTGGATGAGGAGGAATGGCGGAGAATACACGTGAATATTGGGCGCCAGGTACTGTCTGTGGCAGAGTGGGAGACATCATATAAGCTATTATACCGATGGTACTATACACCGGTGAGGTTGCATCTGATAGATGTTGCAGACAGTGTGGGGGGGTGGGGTCTTTTACACACATCTAGTGGGAGTGCCCACAGGTTCAGACTTATTGGAGGGCAGTGGGGAAACAAATAAACGGGCTCTTCGGGGTGGTCCTCGGGTTGGACATGGAATTTTGTTTGTTAGGTATGTGGCCGGAGGGGGCCCCTAGGAAGAGCAAACGCCCAATACGGGCATGTATACAGGCTGCTCACAGCAAAATTGTGCGGGCTTGGAAACAGATTAGAATGCCAGGAATGGAGCAGTGGAAGAGTCGACTGAGACGCATTGTCCTGATGGAGCAATTAACGGCAATGCGTCGCCAGAAGCAGGAGAGATTTGATAAACTATGGGCTGCCCTGTTGGCGTTTTTGAAGGGATGAGATGCCTCCTGGGGGGGAAGGGGGGATGAGGGGAGGGGACAGGGGCTGCAGTCATCTTAAAATGATAGTGGTTATTGTAAATGATGTGAAGGGGGGTTGAATGGAGTGTATTTACACTATGTTGCTGGAGGACTATGATTTGGGGGGAGGGAGGTTTCTGGGTATTGTAGGGAGGGACTTGCTATGTTAGCATTGGAGTTCTGTATTAATGGAGGAAATGGGGGGGGGGAAGGATTCACTGTACAATTGTGATGATGGTAAACGTGTAGAGTATATGGTTTGGTTATAAATATTAATAAAAATTTAAATTAAAAAATAAATAAATAAAAAAAAGTACCAAGTTCCGAAATACTAAGTGGTTGTTTTCTCAGACATGGAGAAACCACAGAGGCAAAAATCAAAAGGGCAATGGCAGCCTAGGCCAACCAGGGAAGCAGCAATGCCACAAATTAAGTAAAAAGAAAATGAAAAAAAAAAAGAAAATTTTACAAAAATCGATGAAAAAAAAGAGACCGGGGCATCAGATACAACCCCAGACCAACAGAAAAGTAAGCATGATGTACCCAAAGGCACTTAGATGAATTTTACCTCCGGGGTTAGGACAAGGTCCTGATGGCTCCACAGAAAAGAGATGACCGAGAATTGCAAGGAAGGCAGGCATACATGCGTGGAGGGATGCTGGGGAGTGTTCTCGTGCAGGGCTCCATCAATGCCAACATCATCCATATGCGAAGACTGCATTCCTGCTTGTTCCTGGAGATGTCAAATTTTCCTATACAGCACCATACATGTGGATGTTACAGATGTTCCCATCAAGCTCACAAACTAACCCAAGAGTGTGAAATAATTTGCCTCATCTACATGCAGTTGTGTGAAGTCTACTTACCATTTCATATCAAGTATGGCAGCAGTTTCTGTCCTCTGCACTTCAGTCAGAGGTGTGAACAATTGGTCCGGGCGGCAGAGGTACAAATAGAAGCGGCCCAGTCTGGTGTGTGGGTTATCTGTCTCTTCATCCCCTGCACCAGGCTAAACACAAAATAGAAACTGCGTCACTATTCTTTCTATATGCCCACTACGACAGTAGTTCTTAATCCTCTACTGCAGCTAGCCAGGTTCTCGGGGTTACCACAATGAGATGCATGCGAGTTCCATATAAAGTCTCAGATTTGCATATATTGGGAGACCCATTTTAAAGAACTCTTACATGCATATTCATTGTTTTAATCCTGAAAACCTGACCGGCCAGGCGAGCCTCCAGGAGAGGACTCAACAAAAAAAACCCAAAGAGAACACACTGAAGGAATAAAATAAACATAATGAATGAACCTCCAGGGACTGTGTTATTCCTCAATAGTCATAGTGGAAACACTTATTTTTTGAGCTACTTGAGACTGATAAGGTGAGCCTATGATAATCAATTTCACCCCGAGTCTACCCAAGTCCACAAATGCTCTTTATCCATGGAATACTATTTCTTGGTATTCAATTTTAACCATTTTTTATATATGTATGTATCTTATATTTTCATTAAAATACTATATCCCAATGCTTTCTCCACCACAACCCATTTAAGGACAGGCAGTCACCGATTGCCACATGAAAAAGCATTTAAACATATCATTGAGCTTAGAAAAATCACTTATCTGAAGCCATTAAACCCCTCTTTCTCCCTCCTACCTCAAATTATTATCCATTACACCAAGTGTTCCATGACAGGTGCTGCAGCGCCTTCCACTAGCCAACAGAGAATGCGGCTTCTCCTTGTTTCTAAAGATCTTTCATTTATAGCCAGCAAGAGTATAGCAAAGAAGCATATAGCAAAATTTAGATAAGCCACTATGCTCGGGGGGGGGGGGGGGACAGAAAGCAAAATGAAGACAAAACCAAAAATACAGATGTGTGTTCTTCAGGAAAAGAAACATTGTAGATATGAACAGACTAATTCATTTCTATAGCAATACTAAAGGGGCATGTTTACTGAAGCTCACCACACGTTAATGAAAGTTAATGCACCTTAAGTGCTGTAATGGCCCAGAGAAATAAAACGCTCATTAACCTTTAGTAAACATGTCCCTAAATGTATATAAAACAGTTCCCTTCTCTACAGAACTCACAATCTAGTCATAATACATAGATGAATAGGTGGTTTCAAGGAATGGAGAGATTAGATCTTATCTGCTAATTTTCTTTCCTTTGGTCCCTCCAGTCCAGTCCAAACTACCGGGTCTTCTCTCCCTTCCAGGGGATGGAGACTGAGAATTCCAGGCTTTGGTGATGCCACCCTCCTTAGGAGCCCGAACTCCTCCCACCAAGCCAGTATATGAATAACAAAGCAAATGCAACTAGCACCCGCCCCTCTAAACAGGAACTAACTATCTTACAGAGGAGGAACCAAACTCCATCCCCCAAAAACCATGACTGTGCCGAGACGAGGGACCCAATCCCCTGTAGGCAGTCCCAGAAGCAGAATCCTTCTAATGTCTATGGCTATGTAAACCCTCACATTGACTATCTGAACCAAGCTTGCCGCAGAATGAGACATCAGGTGGATTCTGGACTGGAGGGACTAAACGGAAAGAAAATTAGCAGGTAAGGTCTAATTTCAACTTCTATAAAATTTCCGTCCAGTCCAGTCCAGACTACCGGAATGTACCAGAGCAGTACTCAAATCGTGGGCGGAACCTGCAAACCCGGCTTCCAAGACACAAGCTCCGAAATTTGGCATCCGAACATGCTTGCACATCCAACCAGTAATGCTTCACAAAAAGTATGGGGCAACACCCAGGTCACCACCCTGCAAATGTCAACCGGAGGAACAAGGCTGGACCCTGCCCAGGATGCAGCCTGCGCCCTCGTAGAGTGCATGCAGAACCCCAATGGCAAAACCCAACACCATAACAGATAAGCTGAGGCTATTGCCTCCTTGAGCCACTGAGCAATGGTGGCTTTCGACGCTACCTCTCCTTTATGGGGAGCTCTGAACAGGACAAACAAATGGTCTGTCTTCCGAAATGGTTAGATGCCCTTTAGGTAGCACTGGAGCACATACCACAGATCCAAACAGCAGAGCTGCTCATCCACTCCCTCCGGGAAGCCAGGCAGCATTACAGACTGGTTCAGGTGAAAGACAGAGACAACCTTCGGTAAGAAAGAGAGAATTGGTCTCAAGATTACATGCTCCTTAGAGAGAACAAGAAAAGGCTCCTTAAAAAAGACAGAGTCTGCAGCTTCGAAATTCTTCTGGACAAGCATATGGCCACCAAGAACACCACCTTCAAGGTAAGGTCCTTCAAGGTAGCCAACCCCAACAACGCTTCAGTTAATACCAAAAGGACCAAGTTAAGGTCCCAGCTCAGAACCTGAGCACGCACCAGAGGGCGAATCTGCTTCATAGTCCGCAGAAATCTGACCACATTAGGATGTGAAGCCAATGCCAGCTCCTTGATCTTACCCCAGAAATACGTCAGTGCCGCCACCTGCACCCAAAAGGAATTCCATGCAAGACCCTTGTCTGTGCCAACTTGCAAAAAAGCCAACATCTCCAGAAGAGAGGCCCACAAGGCCTCTGAACCCCTTTCGGCACACCAGTTCTCAAATAAATGTCACAACCGGACATAGGTTAACTACGTGGAGTGCTTCTGCGCTCTTAAGAGAGTGTAGCAATCACCATCAATGAATAGCCCTGTCGTCTCAGAAACGCCCTTTCAACAGCCATGCCGTAAGTACAAATTAACCCACCTGAGGCATGCGCAGTGGCCCCTGGGACAGGAGATCGCTCCTCATCGACAACCACCAGGAAATGTCCGCTGCGAGCCAGACAAGATCGCCATACCACGGCCTCCGAGGGCAATCCGGTGCTATCAAGACTACTGGACCCTTGTGCGCCTCTACTCTCTGAACCACTCTCCCGATCAATTGCTAAGGTGGTAACACATATAGGAGATTGCCCTGAGACAGCCATGGCCGCTGGACATTGAGCCCCTCCTGTGACTGAAGAAATGAGCTGCCTGGGCATTGAGGTTTGTGGCCATGAGATCCATTAGGGGCTGCCCCCAAAGATGTGAAAGGCAAAGGAAGACAGAGTCCGCTAACATCTACTTCTCTGGATAGATTCTGTGCCAGCTGAGAAAATCTGCTTTGATGTTTTCCTTGCCCATGATGTGGACTGCTGCTAATGCCAGAAGAAGTACCTTCGCCCATTGAAGCTATCAGGGCACAATCCTCGGCCAGGGCAGAGCTGACGGTACCCCTGACGATTGATGTAGGCCACCATGGTCACACTGTCCAAAAAGATCTGTACCGCCTTTTGATCCAACAAGTGTTGTAACTCCTGTAATGCCAAGACCACCACCTCGTCTCCAGGCAGTTGATGGATGACAACTGCTGCTCCAGCGACCAGGTCCCTTGGGTGATCTGCGCCTGACAATGCACTCCCCACCCCATGAGGCTAGCATCTGTCGTGACCACCGTCCACTCTGGAGCCTCTAACAGCATACCCCTCAGGAGAAATTATTTTTTCACACAACGCGTAATCAAACTCTGGAATTTGTTACCGAAGGATGTAGTAAAAGCTGTTAGTGTAGCTGGGTTTAAAAAAGGTTTGGACAAGTTCCTGGAGGCAAGGTCCATAAACCATTATTAAAGAAGACCCAGGTAATCCACTCCTTGCCCGAAATACAAGTATTATAAAACCTGTGTGCCTTTTTGGGAAAACTGCTAGGTACTTGTGACCTGGATCGGCCACTGTTGGAAACGGGATACTGAGCTTGATGGGCAGTCTGGGAACAACCAACCTGTAGTATCTCCTCCTACTCTGAAGACTCTTGTTTATTTTAGGTTTGTTTGTTTTTTTAAACTAATGGAATTCCCCACAATGTAGACCAGACTACACAGAACTGCTCCCCATCTGCTGGAGACCGAGGATACTGGCTTAGTGAGAGTAATTTGGGCTCCTAAGTAGGGTGACATCACCAAAGCCTGGAACTCTGAGTCTCCATCTGCTGGAAGGGGGAAAAGTCAGGGTAGTCTGGACTGGACTGGAGGGACGCTATGGAAGCATTTATTACAGTAAACATTAAACATCAACCAGCCTGTGACCAGGAAGAGCCAGGGTTTAAAACTTAACAGCATTCTCCACAGCATGGGTTTTTAGATGGGATTTGCATTAAGGCCAGAGAAGGCAACTAGCAGAACAGAGATACCACTTTCTTAGACCCCAAAGTTTCTTTCAGCTGCATTGGAACAAAAGGTGGGATCCTGGAACTATACGCCTTCATTTGTATCACTAAAAGT
Source organism: Ichthyophis bannanicus (assembly GCA_033557465.1). Classification (NCBI taxonomy): domain Eukaryota; kingdom Metazoa; phylum Chordata; class Amphibia; order Gymnophiona; family Ichthyophiidae; genus Ichthyophis; species Ichthyophis bannanicus. The sequence goes on from CM066039.1 coordinate 381,317,794, forward strand.
AACCAAGGAATTTTCTCTAACATACCTCGTCTGGTCATTGCACTAGCAGTCCTTTAGCAGAGGACATGAACTTCTGGAACCCTGCAAACATGGACCCTGAACCTGGCCATTAGGCATCACCCCGAATGACAACCACAACTTACAACTCCAAAAGCTTCGATCTGAGCTTCTGCAAAACTCTCAGCCAACAGAGGAAATGGAAGGCCTAACTCAGAAAATGAACTGTGGACCTTCCACATGACCTGCCCAGGATGTAGCTTCTTCTATTGTTCTACCTGCTCCTAAGTGTCATTTGCTAAATGTTGTACGTGTAGTCTATCCCATACAGAGATAGTGGCCCACCCTAATTTATTTATTTATATCCCACCAATTACTTCACAGCCCTCCATACGGTTTATGAGAAAACATGTACATGCTTTGTGCGAGTTTTCTGCACTCACGCTAATGCTTGCTGATAGAATGGTCTGGTTTTCAGTTCTGGGTTCTCACACCATGAGCTTGCCACCTCCCAATGTCAAATTACCACCGGGTTAAAGCAGCAGCTCCCTAAGCTCATTCCTATTCCAACATAACCACACCAAGCCACAGATACATCACCTTCTTGGGAAAATTTTAGGTTTCATCTTTTCAGTACTTACTTTGCTTTCCGGCTTCTTCAGCTGGTAAGTACCACATGTCAAAATATTATGCCAGCCATCCACAGGACACCACTCAGTGGCGTCAGCACTATATTCTGTATCTATAACTTGCAGAGTTTGGGTCTTGCACTGCAACGCCATGACAGTCAACGCTCATCCTACCAGCTGGTACGTGGGGAGGAAACGGAGAGAAGTCAGTATGCCAACGTTGCTTTATGTCCCTTTGACTATGGAATACCCAAAAACAAGATGCTCATCTTCGTTTTTCTGGCCAATAAACTGAAAAAGGGATAAAGTGCCTTACATCGCTACACATTGCATAAATAAAAGACAATCACGTGTTGGACTCTCCATGCAAGGCCATTCCAGCCCTGACCTTCCTCTTTGTTTGGTTATTTGTTATTAGTATTTAGCTCATGCCTTTTCAAAAGAAGATCAGGGCGCTATATTCAGGTACAAGCATGCTCTGTGTTAAAATTATTTTTGAAGGATACAGTTGTATTTCAAAAATGCATTTTTTGTGATTTAGGATTTCACATGTACAAACATACATTACCAAGTTTAAGTTACAATGTAAACCGCTTCAACTGAAATGATAAAGCGGTATAAAAGACCTGTTAAATAAAATAAATAAATAAATAAATATCCCAGTTCTTATTTCTTCCTCATTTCTTCACTAGAAAACATCTCTGCTAACTAGAAGGCAGATTGGGGTGCATGCAAGACTTTATGGACGCTATCATCATTGCAGATTGGAAATACATAATAGAGTAGGTGAGATAAGTTCAAGTTCTTCATCATATGAGTTATTGTTTAACATTTCAAAACGGTTTTCACGCCAGTTTCAAGTTTATAAAAAAATACAAGTAGTAATGATTAGTATTAAGTCGGTGAGGTTCTATTCACAATATGAAGACATTTGAGTTTCTTTTGGGACATTATAAAATGTAAAGAGTGTCATATAATTATTTTATTTTTTCTTGCACTGTATTATTTGGATATTAAACCATGCCAACTGCATGGGATTTATCGTGTGCTAAGTGCATTGTGCTGACAGCGCAGGGTAGCGCAGTAAAACTCCCACGCTAAACGTTAGTGCAGAAGAGGCAGTGACTGGGTACATTAGGGACAGGGAAGATATGATGCAGACCTTTAAATACTTAAAGGGTATTAATGAAGAAACAAACCTTTTTTCAAAGACGGGGAAGTTGTAGCTTCATGTTATGTCCTCTAGTTTTACAAGGGGGTAAACTGAAAGGCAATGTAAGGAAATACTTTTTCAATGAAAGGGTGGTGGATGCTTGGAATGCCCTCCCAATGGAAGTGGTAGGGGCAAATATAGTGATGGAATTCAAAATAGCATGGGACAGACATAGTAGATCCCTTTATAGCAACAGGATAAAATCAAAATAAACTTAACTATCTCTTATATCTCAACAAATAGGGGTGACCTGTATGGAGTGGTGGGTACACCCCTAAACAAAGGCATGGGAAGGGGCGACGTGGAAGGAGCGGCAGGTGCACCTACACTTGTCAGATTAGATGGACCTTTCCGGTCTTTATCTGCCATCATATACTATGTCACAATGCAGTTAGTATGACCATCACTGGCACACGCTAACCACAATTGCTGCTGTTAGTACAGATGTACTTACTGCCCCCTCAATGGCTGGTGGTAAATGCATCCATGTTAGAAACCCTGGCCAGTTAGCACAGTGAGATGCATCTCCCATGGTAACTTCAGGGGGGTCATGCCAGGCACACCCCCAAAAGTGCTGGTGTACACCACCTCCCATGCTAGTGTTTGGAGCTTATCACTCCCGAGAGACGAGTTCAAATCCCACTGGCACACCTTGTGGCCTAGGGCAAATCACTTAACCTTCCATTGCCTCTGGTACAAAATAGAAATTACACTTACCTGGTAATTGTAGTTCCTGGAGGGTCCAGTTTAGTCCTCCACATCCGGGTAGTGCACCTCCTCCTACAGCCTGAAGACTGGACCAATCAAAATCTTCCTATGTATGATGTATGCTGTCGGAGCTCCCATCAGCCCCCAGTGAACTAGTAACAAAGCAGACTTAAAGAAGCAACACATGAGACTATCAGAAATATATATACAGAAGAAAACTCATTCCCCTTATGAATTTATCGACCCCCTCCCCAAACGAGGAAGCCAGAACTCTGCTCATCACCTCTACCTCCTTCCCGGAAGAAAGCGACAGCCCTAATCCCAGCCGCCGAAAACTAGGAGCCGGAAGGAAAAAAGGATAAGCAGACAGGAATCCGCGGCCGGAAAGACTAAGAGAAGAAGGCCGACCGAATTCCGTCCCGTTCGCAGAAGCGCACCACAACAGACAACCTGACACATGGGGGGGAAGGAGGACTAAACTGGACCCTCCAGGAACTACAATTACCAGGTAAGTGTAATTTCTATTTCCTGAGCGGTCCTCCAGTTTAGTCCTCCACATCCGGGATGTAACAGAGCAGTCAACACCGGGCTGGACCTTGCCATCCGGCGCGCAGCACTGCCGAACCAAAACAAGAATCCCGAGCGGCGAGCACATCCAACCGGTAGTGCTTACTGAAGGCATGCAGCGACGACCAAGTAGCCGCCTTACAAATTTCTGCCGGCGGGACCAGACTGTGCTCCACCCAGGAAGTCGCTTGAGCTCTGGTAGAGTGGGCCCGCAGACCCACTGGAACCGGCTGAGAATGTAATATATAAGCCGATGCAATAGCCTCTTTGATCCACCGAGCAATGGACGCTTTAACCACCGCCTCTCCTTTCCGCGCCCCGCCAAAAAGCACGAACAACCGGTCGGTCTTACGGAAAGACCCTGACACTTTTAAGTAACGCCGAAGAACCCTTCGTACATCCAGGCAATGTAAGCCCTCGTCCGCAGCGCTCTCCTGAAAACCGCCTGATTTAAATGAAAAGGCGACACCACCTTAGGTAAAAAGGAGGGAACCGGACGAAGCACCACGCGATCCCTAGAGATAGATAAGAACAGTTCTCTGCACAAGAGCGCCTGCAACTCGGAAATGCGCCGCGCCGAGCAGATGGCCACTAGAAAAACCGTCTTGAGGGTGAGATCCTTAAGAGACGCCTGTCGGAGGGGCTCAAAAGGTTTGCCTACCAAAGCCCTCAACACCAGGTTCAAGTCCCACGAAGGCACTGACACCCGACGCAAAGGCCGCAAACGGAACACCGCCTTGATAAAACGGTGTACATCCGGATGAGACCCGAGGTTAAGTCCTAGTACTTTGCCCCTGTAGCAGGCGAGAGCCGCCAACTGAACCTTCAGAGAGCTGGCTGCCAGACCCTTGTCAAATCCGTCCTGCAAAAAACTGAGAACTACGGGCACCGAAGCCGTCGCCGCCCGAACTCCACGCCGTGAACACCAGTCTTCAAATATTCTCCACACCCGCACATAAGCGAGGGAGGTGGAGGACTTCCGCGCTCGAAGAAGAGTGGCAATAACCGCAGGGGTGTAACCCCTCTTCCTCAGCCGAGCCCTTTCAATGGCCAGACCGTAAGCGAGAATCGAGCCACCTGGGGCATCCGAAGCGGCCCCTGAAGCAGCAGATCCGGCAACGGAGGCAGAGTCCACGGAACACCGTCGCGCAACCGCACCAGGTCTGCATACCACGGTCTTCTGGGCCAATCCGGAGCAACTAGTAACACTCGCCCCCCGGTGCACCTCGATGCGCTGAACGACCCGACCGATTAGCGCCCAAGGGGGAAAGACATAAAGGAGACCGTACTCCGGCCACGGCTGAATGAGGGCGTCGATCCCCTCGGACATGCGCTCTCGCCGCCTGCTGAAGAAGCACCCCGTCTTCGCCGATTGAAACGTTGCCAAGAGGTCCATGAGGGGAGGCCCCCACCGGCGAACAATTTGCGCGTAAATCTGGGGGTTCAGCTCCCATTCCCCGGGGTCCACCTGCACCCTGCTGAGATAATCCGCCGTCACATTGTCTTTTCCCGCGATATGCGCCGCCGAAATCGCCGGCAGACGGGACTGAACCCAATTGAACAAAGCCGCCGCTTCGCATTCCATGGCCAGACTTCCGGTGCCTCCCTGGCGGTTGATGTAGGCCAACGTCGCCGAGTTGTCCGAAAGAATTTGCACCGTCCGCCCCTTCACCAACGCCTCGAGGGCAATCAGGGCGAGCCTCACCGCTCGCAGCTCGAGACGGTTCATCGACCAAGAGGCCTCCAGGAAAGACCACGTTCCCTGAGCGAAGCGGCCCTCGCAGTGAGCTCCCCAGCCGGAGAGGCTGGCATCCGTAAGGAACGGAATCCAAAGGGGCGGTTCCAAGGGAAGCCCCATCCTCAGGTTGTCCGCGCACAGCCACCAGCGGAGCGACCGAACTAGCTTCGGGCAGGGCAACCGCACGTTCAACGAATCAGATTGGTTCGACCAACGACGTAACAGGGCGCTCTGGAGCGGTCGCATATGGAACCGCGCCCAAGGAACTACCTCCAGGGTCGCCGCCATAGTGCCGAGAAGCCGAAGGTACCACCAGGCGGACGGGGCGAACATCCCTAAGAAGGTGTGCACTAGACCCCGCAAGGCTTGGACACGGCGCTCCGGCAAGCACACCAACCCTCTCGCCGTGTCGAACCGAACCCCGAGGTATTCGAGGGATTGAGTCGGTGTCAAGTGACTCTTTTTCTCGTTGACCACCCAGCCGAGGGACTGCAGCAATGACACCACTCTGCCCGTGACCTGCAAACTCTCGTCGTTGGACTTTGCTCGAATCAACCAATCGTCGAGTTAGGGGTGGACCAAGATGCCATCCTTCCGCAAGGCCGCCGCAACCACTACCATTACCTTTGTGAAGGTGCGCGGGGCAGTGGCCAGACCAAACGGCATGGCCCGAAACTGAAAGTGACCCCACGGGAAGGCAAACCGCAGGAACTTTTGATGAACCGCCCGAATGGGAATGTGCAAATAGGCCTCCGAGAGGTCGAGGGACGTGAGAAACTCCCCCTGACGCACCGCCACGATGACCGACCTTAAAGTTTCCATCCGGAAATGAGGGACCCGGAGAAAACGATTCACGCCCTTGAGATCCAGGATTGGTCGGAGCCACCCGTCCTTCTTTGGCACCACAAAATAGATGGAGTAGTGACCGACGCCGCGCTCGGAAGGAGGAACGGGGATGACCGCCCCTAAGGCTAAGAGTCGGAGCAGAGTCAACCGAATCGCTCGTGCCTTCTGCTCGCCTTTGCTGGGAGAAAGGACAAAGGAATCTGGGAGCGGGCAAGCAAACTCCAGCGCATAACCTTCTCTGATGATCTCCAGCACCCACTGATCTGAAGTGATTTGGACCCAGGAAGGAAGAAAGTCGCGCAAGCGACCCCCGATGAGTAGATTTCCCTCCGGAGCCCGCCTCGCTTCATTGTGGCTTTCGACTAAAGGAAGAGGGCGAGGAAGAAGCAGCTCCCGAGAAGCCTCTTCCCGCTCCTCGAAAACCTTGGAACCCGTGGGATCGAGATCCAAAGCGGCCACGTTGGGAACTCCAAAGGCGGGAAGATCGAAATCTGCGAAAGTCTCGAAATTGACCTCGCGCAGGCGGCAAGTTCCTACTCAGCTTAGGCTCATCCTCAGGCAGTCTACTGCCCTTCGACTCCCCGAGGTCCTTAACCAACTTATCTAGAGCGTCTCCAAACAACAACTTGCCCTTGAAAGGAAGCTTACTGAGACGAGATTTAGAAGAACCGTCAGCCGCCCAGTTCCGCAACCAGATAGATCTGTGCGCCGCCACCAAGGAAGCCATACTATTAGCCAGAGTCCTGATTAAGTCATAATGCACATCTGCCAGATAAGCCGACCCAGACTCCAGCCGGGTCACTTCTAACAACCCCTGCTGATCCAAACCAGAAGCGGTCCGCAGGTGCTGAGCCCAACGCAAACAGGCCCTAGCTACCCAAGCGCCACAGATGGAGGCCTGCAGCGATAAGGTATTAGTGTCAAAGGCCTGTTTCAACAAACTGTCTACCTTCTTGTCTTGCGCATCCTTTAAGGCAGCACTGCCTTCAACAGGAATGGTGGTTTTCTTAGTTACCGCCGAAACCACTGCATCTACCCGAGGCGACTTAAACTTTTCCTTGTTCTTGTCAGCTAAGGGATACAGACGGTTCATAGTCCTAATCCCTTTCAGACCGGAATCGGGCTGATCCCACTCAGTCTGAATCATTTGTTCCACCACTCGGTGCACTGGAAACACCACTTGAGACTCACGCACGGCCTGGATGAGAGGATCCTCCAAACCGTCCTCCTCGATAGGACGAGGCACGGCCAGATTGAGCGTCTGAAGAGATTCCGTGATCAAAGGCACCAGCTCTTCTCTACGAAATACCCGAATAATCCGGGCCTGTTCCTCCGGCTCGGGAATCTCCCCGTCCTCCAACTCCTCAGCACCAGTATCAGGATCTACCTCTGCATCCAGATCCTGCCAGCTCAGCTCGTCCTGCTCCAGGTCCAAGGACCTAAAGCGTTTGGCGGCAGGCGGGGAAATTCGCCGGGGCTCCTCAGCTTTTAAGGAGGAAAGGGACGCCGGCCAGGACTCGGGCAACTTGCCGGAGCGGCTTAAGCGAAAGGCCTGGTGCATAAGGAGAACGAAATCCGGGGAAAAATCCGCGGAGGGGGACTCGGCAGCCTCAATTGGTAACGTGCCAGTCTGCCCTATAGTAGGGGCCGTAGAGCAAGAAGGGAGAGGTCCAGACGAGGGCCGGCCCTCCCTCCGCCATAACAGGAGGGCCGTCAGATTCCGGCAGCTCCTTGTGATGCTCCAAGTCTGAAGAAACCTCCTGCAAAGGCCAGACTCCGCCACCGCCCCCCTGCGCGACCCGCAGATCACGCACTGCGGTTTTGTAGCCATGCAAGCACCGGAGGCGCTCCTGAAAATAGAGCCTGCCTAAATCCCAAAGCAAAAATAAAAATAGTTGCTGGGTTTTTTTTTTGTTGTTTTTTTTTTGGTTTTAAAGCATCAATTCAGAATGCTGAGAGGCCCGCAGGCAAAATCGCCACATGAAAAATACCAAAAAACCCCAGAGGAACGCGTGCACAGCTGTTCTAGTTGGCGGGAAAAAGAAAGAAAAAACCGGAACTGAAAATGGCTGCCGGCACCCTCTCGCCAGCGAAAAGAAAATGGCGCGAAATTCAAAGGAAAGAAACAAATGAAGAAAAAATAAATGAAATAAAGGGAATTAAAGGAAAATTAAATTAACCCGCGATCCCCGCTGAAAGGGAACTCACCGCACAGACGAGGCACCGCCGGGAGCCGGCTCACCGCTCGAATCTAGAGCGGGAGCACGCTACAGCTCTGGACTTACCAGGAGACACACTATCACTGCGGGACACAGAAAGACAAGCAGGAGTTAAATAAAGACGTCCCAGACCGAAGGATATGGTCGGGAAAGGCAGATCTCTTCCCCGTGCAGTCTAGGGGAGAGATCAAACCTGCCTGACTGCCAGAGCTCCTCCACAGAGAAGGCAGAAGACCAATGCAGATCTGGCTTCTCTTCGCCGGCGTATCCCTGTTTTTTGTTTTTTTTAAAGAAACAGCTACCTATTAAAAGAAATGAAGGATAAAGAAAATCCCCCAAACAAAAAACTCTCTAGTGTTGCTCCCCAACTGTCCCTAAGTGAGCCTAAACCAGGCACACACGTCCTCCAGCTGCAAGGAGACTGGACACACTGGGGGCTGATGGGAGCTCCGACAGTATACATCATACTTAGGAAGATTTTGATTGGTCCAGTCTCCAGGCGGAGGTGCGCTACCCGGATGTGGAAGACTAAACTGGAGGACCGCTCAGGAACATAGATTTTAGGCCCCCTGGGGACAGGGAAATACCTACATACCTGAATGTAACTTGCTTTGAATTAACACTGGAAAGATGTGAGCTAAATAATAATTTTAGTAAACGCTCCCTTAGGTCCTTATAACAAAGACGTTTTGCTGCAGATCCTACACCATTCTGTGCTACCTGAACATTTTGAACCTCTCACAGGAGAGGAGAGGAGGAAGAAAGGAAGGAGAAAGACCCAGAGGTGGAGAAATTCACAATTGAACTCCTAGTCCACATGGAAAAAGATGAATATGCTGGATTTCAGGTAAGGGAAAGATTACCCATGTTAAATTTAACACCTAAGGTTAAAAGAATGATTATAAAGATGAACAAGGCCATATCCAGTATAAAGGGACCATTTATTGACATCACTAAAATAAATCAAATACAAAATTGTGCAGATAAAAGTGCAGGGCCAGAAGAAAACAAAGCTTCCTCTTTGGAAAAAGCGCATGGAGGGAAAAATACAGTTATTGCATACGGAGGTATCCCTAAGGATTAAGATCAAAGATACTAAGGAAGATCCAAGACATCGAGCTGAAGCATGCTGCATTAAACAAAAATGCAATGTGTGCCTTCGAGTCAGTCCTGACTCCTGGCGACCCAGAAGCTCCTGGGTTTTCTTGGCAGTGTCACTGGAAGTAGATTGCCAGGCCTTTCTTCCGAGGCAATGGAGGGTTAAGTGACTTGCCCAAGGCCTCAAGGAGTGCTAGTGGGAATTGAACCCTGGTTGCTTGGTTACCAAGCCAGTGTTTCTAACCACTAGGCTACTTCAAGACCTGAAATTTATATGTTCCAAGAATATGTAAGCTGCTTTCTGTGAATGTGCTTTGGCTTTTACTGTTTATGATTTGCCTTTTTGTTACCTTGATTACTCTCCTGCTGAGCTATCTGCCTGTCTGTCTTCTCTTCTTCTCTCATTTCTTTTCTTTTTAGTTGCTGCTATTACCTCTCTCAGCTCCGCCCCGGAAGTTGCGCAATTGCGTACAGCGCAGTTGTGCGCACGCACCGAGCAGGTCGCCATTTAAAGACGCTGCCTACGGCGTCTCGCGCCCAAGGAGCAGGACGTGCTCCTTGGGCAAGCTCCTTGGGGCGACAACGGGGGCGACGCTTCGTACTCCTCGTTGTTTCAACCTGCTTCCCCGCCAGTCTCCGGTGTTCTGTTTGCATATTATTTCCTGTCTGCGTTTTGCACCAGCAGCAGCTCACGGGTCTCCTCCAGTTGTGTTCGCTGTGCCCACACAACGGCCTCGCCCCGCTCTCTGTTCTGGCTTCCGCACTTCCTCTATTTTGTTTTGCTTTGGCTTTTCTTCATGTCAGCCATCCCGGTGGTTTGGGGCCGTCGGCCCTCCAACCCCTTTTCTACCCCCTACCGAAGCCGCGTACTTTCTCAGGTTGCTCTACACTCTCATCCCTTGGCATCGCCTCTTCTTCCGCCCGTTAGTGCGCCCCTGCTCCTGCCTCCAGTGTCAGTGCCCCCAGGGTCCCTCCAATTAGGCTTGCTTAACTGCCGCTCGCTTCGATCGAAAGCTATTCTCATTCACAACCTCGTGGAACGTGAACGCCTTGATGTTCTTTTCCTGGTCGAAACATGGCTGAAGGAAGGTGAAGACCCTCTCCTTACACGTTGCCTTCCTCCAAATTTTCAGGCCATCTCCCTCCCACGTATTGCACGGACGGGTGGGGGAGTTGCGGTTATTTACCGCTCCTCGGTCCCCCTGTTCAAAATCTCTTCCGCCTCATTACATTATCCAGAGTCCTTGCTTCTCCAATTAGATGGTCAGCCAGCTCTACAGTTCCTCCTTATCTACTGTCCCCCTTCTTCCCCTCCTCCCCTCTGGGACTCCCTTCTCTCCACTATTTCCGATCTATCCCTCCAATTCCCTCATCTCCCTATTCTTGGTGATTTTAATGTTCACTTTGACTCACCCACCTCAGCCAGGGATATTGCTTTCTCTGCGCTTCTCCACGATCTCTCCCTGCTTCAACATGTGTCTCTTCCCACCCATGTAGCTGGTCACACTCTGGATTTAGTCATCTCTTCTGCCAACTCCCTATTTCAGATCTTATCTCCTACTTCAGAACCTGTTCCCTGGTCCGATCATGTTTGTCTCACTTTCACTCTTTATTCTGTACCTCCTCTCCCCTCTCCCCCTTCTTCTCGGCTATCCCGATGGCTCAATTTGGCATCCTTCCAAAGTTTCTCTGTGGCCTACCGTCCTCCCTCACAAGATTTTCCTTTCCTGTCACCCTCCTCTTACGTCACCCATTGGAATGCTGGACTTTCTCTCACCCTAGATCAAGTTGCTCCCCTGAGGCCTAGCAACCCTAGTCGTGCTGCTCACCATCCCTGGTTTCACTCAGGTCTCCGACTGCTGCATTCCCAGCTGAGGAGAGCTGAGCATCTTTGGCGGAAATACCGTTCTGCCGCTTCCTATCAGCACTTTAAGTCATGCCATGCCCACTACCGGTCGAGTATCCACCGCGCCAAGTGTTCCTTCTATTCCACATCCATTGTCTCAGCTCCCAACCGTTCACGACAACTCTTTGCTACTCTGCATACGCTCTCCCAACTCCAGGACCCTCCCAAGCATAAGCCTGTCTCTGCCTTGCAAGCCCCCAGCCCGACCACACTGGCCTCCTCCTTCTCCTCCAAAGTCCAAAACCTCCGTTCCTCTCTTCCTTTTTGCCCTCAGGCATTGCTTTCACCTCCCCCTATCTCGCCTCCGCCGTCCCCCTTGCTGTCACATGCCTGGACCAACTTTTACCCGGTCACCTCTCCAGAGCTCATCCACAGCTCATCCAACTTTTACCTGGTCACCTCTCCAGAGCTCATCCACAGCTACTGTCCACAACTCATAAGACCACGTGCCCTCTAGACCCCATTCCCTCCTCCTGGTTCGTTGAGCCTTTTCCCATCCTCTTACAGTCCCTCCTCACCATTATTAATTCTAGTCTGTCATGTGGTACTTTCCCCGGCCCATGGAAGCACGCTCTGGTTCGCCCTCTCCTAAAACATCCATCTTTAGACTCCTCTGTCCCTGCCAATTTTCATCCAGTGTCCAACCTTCCTTTTGCCTCTAAGCTTCTAGAAAAGGTGGTTTTCTCACAACTTTCCCATCACTTGGATTCCACACACTTTCTGCACCCTCGGCAGTCCGGATTCCGGCCCGGGTATAGTGTTGAAACTACCATCACAGCAGTTATGAATGAAATACGCACCTCCCAAAATCAAGGCAACATCACAATAGCTGTATCCCTCGATCTCTCAGCCGCTTTTGACCTGGTAGATCACACCCTTCTTCTCTCTCGACTGCGGGATGCGGGTATTCGTGGTGTTGTCTAGCGTTGGTTTCACTCTCTTATCCTCTCGTTCATTTGCGGTTACTTCTGCCCTCTCTACTACAGATCCCTTCCCTCTCACTTGTGGTGTCCCACAAGGCTCCATTTTGGCTCCCTTGCTGTTTAACATCTTTCTGGCCCCCTTGTCTCTACTTATCCAACAGCTGGGGATTTCGGGCTACTATTATGCCGACGACATTTTTCTTCTACATCATACTTCCTCGTCCCATCCCGATATTCCTCCGCTGGAGGCCTGTCTATCCTCAGTTTCCTCCTGGCTCTCATCCAACTGTCCGGTTCTTAATGTTTCTAAAACGGCGGCTATCTGGTTCACCCACGGTTCTCCCATTCCGTCTCTCACTCCTTCCTTTTCCGGTATCCCTATTTCCACGGTCGTTAAAATCCGTTATCTCGGTGTCATTCGATAGCGCTCTTACTTTTCATGATCACGTTTCCTCTATTTCTCAGCGTTCCTTCTTCTGCCTTAGGAAAGGCCGGATAGCACGAATCTACCTATCTTCTCAAGCCCTCACTACCCTCCTTCTCTCTCTGGTTATAACCCAGTTAGACTTCTGTAATTCCATTTATGCCGGTATCCCCCAGTATCAGCTACATCGACTACAGTTAATTCAGAACACAGCTGCCCAGATGATCCTGCACGCCTCCCCACGAGATCACATCACCCCTCTCTTGCAGCATCTCCACTGGTTGCCACTACAGTTACGGATTCCCTTCAAAGTCCTCACCCTAGTTCATCGAGCTATCTATCTCCACAGACCCCAATACCTCTCAGATCTGCTCACTTTTCATATCCCTACTCGCAGCCTTCGGTCCATTCATGTCAACCGCCTCCACCTTCCAGCCCCCTCTCGTGCCCACCTCCAATCCACTCGTAAATCAGCCTTTTTCTACCTCGGTCCCTCCCTCTGGAATTCACTGCCCAAAGCCCTCCGCTTAGAAGAATCCTACCCCAAGTTCTGTTCTCTCAAGACCCATTTTTTCTCCTCCGCCTTTCATGATTCTGTGACATCTCATAACCCCACTCTCCTTTCTATCTTTCTGCCCTCTATTCTCCATCTTTCCTTTCTCCTAATTTATTGTAACCTCTTTTTCTCTCTCTGACATAATGTTTTAATCACATTGTAAACCGCCCCGATGTAATGGGGGGCGGTATATCAAATGTTCTGTAAACAATAATAAATTGAAAGTAGCAGCAGAAGCACAAAAACTGAAGATATGGGGAAAACCGAAATGAATGATATCAAAATAAGATATTTAGAGAGAATACAAGTCAATTTTACAGGGAATTGGGAAAGAGCACCGAGATAATAAAAGCACCACCAACCAAAGCCGAAACAGAAAGCTTCTGGAGAAAACTTTATGAGGACCCTATAAAGCACAATCAAGAAGCAGAATGCTTTTTCTAAATGCTTCTGTATGCAGGGTAATCAAACCTATGGAATGGTCTGCAGTAACAAAAGAGCTGGAAAGCAGGTTAAAGCAAGCCCCCAACTGGAAGAGCCCTAGCCCATGGCATAACATTCAATCGGTAGCTCCTTCGTACCTCCCGACACCACCAATCAAATGTGCCCTTCAACGGAATTAAACCGCCAATGCGGAAGCGCGCCCAGGACCAAGAACATTCAATCGGCAGCAGAGGGAGTGAGCCTGAGGGCCTCTCCAGAGGGCCCTTTGGCATGGCCCTTAGGCACAGGACCGTGCGGGACCAAGGAAACGGCTGCACTATTTTGGTTCTGTCTGCCGGTATGTGTTTGTAGTTAAATGTATTGTAATGTATATATTGTGTTTCCCTGTGTTATGTACTCCCTGATTCCATCACTTTGATGTAATCATAAAGTGGTATATGTTTCCCTTACCTTTGTATAACTTTGTACTGTATATACCGCTTTGAAGGAAAAAGCGGGATACAAAACTGTTTAAATAAATAAATAACCAACTTTTGGCTCAGTTAACATCATTCCACCCAGACCTGGTGAACTGCAAAAATTGTTTAAGCAGCCGGCTTGACACCACAATGGCTTACTATGGGAAGAACACTTCTTCCCAAAGGAGACCCAAATAACACTCCCAACAATTACAGACTAATAACTTGTCTACCTACAATCTGTTTACTGCAATAGATGTAGAAAGAATATACTCATATCGAGTCCAACAACATCATGGCAATAGAGCAACAAGAGGGGCATATGGCACCAAAGACCAGTTAATGTTGAATAAGGCCATCATGGCCAGCGCTAAGAAAAGCGGAAATCTCAGTATAGCATGGGTAAGAAAGCTTTTGACAGCATCCCACATTCATGGATAATAAGTTGCCTTGAAATGTATAAAATAAATCCTGGTTTAATAGAGTACATTAAGTTCACCTTGACAATGTGGCAAACCACACTCTCTTCTTGAAATATGAAAATGGTCAGTATATCATTCCTAACATCAGGATCCAGCAAGGAATATTTCAGGGGGATTCCCTGTCTCCCCTTTTATTTTGTGTGGTGCTTAATCCAATGAGTACTCTCATCAGCTCTTTGGAATACAGATTTAGCATGACTCCTAAAGAAAAAAAAACCACATCTCATTTATTAGTTGCAGATGATCTGTTCTATAGCTCCAGTGACCAACTATTAACAGAGCAACTCCGTGTGGTGCAAAATGTTTCTAACATCAAGATCACTTTTAGCCTTGACAAATGTGCTAAGGCAACTTTTCTTTTAAGAGGAAAATTGAGCAAAACAGAAAACACCTCCCTAGCTGAAGGCTGTGACATCAAGGACCTTGAACAGGAAGGCATATAGAAGTATCTCGGAGCAGAGAAAGGAACAACACTCAAAGAGAAATTACTGAGAGAAAAGATCAGTAAAGAATACTACAGGAGATTAAAAATCATTATTGATAAGTGCTTTAACATCACAGAATAAGATACAAGCCATCCCTCAGCTGGCTTTGGGGTGGGGAATGGACTCAAAGATCTTGAAAACTGGATGTGCGAACATGAAAACTTCTCCATGCCCATGAAGTGATATACAAGAATCAGTGTATGCCAAGACTGTACATCCCCAGAGCTGAAGAAGGGCTAGAACTCAGATTACACATACAGAGCTACTATCATAGGCCTCAAGGCCTACTTAACTGCATCCTTGGAGTGCTGAAATATGAGAGTAAACACCCAGAATCTGTCTCCATCAAAACTTGGACAAGCATTCTGACAACTAGAAGGAATGCGTGAAAATCTACAAAACATGCACAAGTAAGAAAGTTAACAGAATTTGCAAAACAAGAGAAAAGAAATCTTCACGGAATTAGATCAAACAAGGAAAAACAACTGGCAGATGCACAAAAATACAGTAATACCTTGACTTACGAGTTTAATTCGTTCTGTGACCGAGCTCGTAACTCAATTTGCTCCTATGTTGTTGTTAAGTGCCGTCGAGTCGGAGTCGACTCATGGCGACCCTCTAGATGTTTATGTTTATTAAAAAAGAAGGGGGAAAAAAACACACCACACCTTACTATAACCACGGCATCTGGGCCGTTTACAAACCAAAAATTTTAAGAATCATTTTAAAAAGCTGCAAGGAAAAAGAACGCCCTTAAAATTTCAAAAGGACAGATAAGAGAAAGAACTAACAGATAAGGAGCAGAAAATCAACGAGGGGGAGGGGAGGGGAGGGAGGTTGAAGGCAGTGCAGAATAGATGAGTTTTTAATATAACCTATCCTAAATTGTGTTCGGTCTTCAGTCAGGCGGCTCATTGTTGACAGACTGGTACCCGTAGCTGCTGTTATCGTATCGATCCATCTCATTGCTGGCCTTCCTCTTTTGCGTTGACCTATCTTGCCAAGCATGATGTCCTTCTCTAATGATCTCTCTCTCTTCGCATGTGTCCAAAGTACGAAAGTCGAAGTCTTGTCATCCGAGCTTCTAAAGAAAGCTTAGGTTTGACCTCCTCTAGTACTGACTGGTTTGTTCTTCAGGCAGTCCATGGTATACACAGTATTCGCCGCCAGCACCACAATTCAAAGGCATCAATTTTCTTCCCGTCTCTCTTTTTCACTGTCCAGCTTTCACATCCATATGATGTTATTGAAAATATCATGGCCTGAACAAGTCAATCTTTGTATGGAGAGAGACATCTCTGCTCTTGAGAATCTTATCTAGGTCTTTTGTAGCCATTCGGCCAAGAGCAATGAGTCGTCTGATTATTGCTTCTTTATTGATAGTTGAACCAAGCAGGTTAAAGTTGTTCACAATTTCAATTTCTTCTCCTTCAACGATGAACCTGTTGATTATGCCAGTTGTCATGATCTTTGTCTTCTTTACATTAAGGTGCAGGCCCATTTTGAGACTATGTTCTTTGATTGTGAGAAGCAAATGTTTCAGATCATCTTCACTTTCAGCCAGTAATGTGGTATCATCAGCATAGCGAAGGTTGTTGAGTCTTCCACCAAACTTCACACCTCTTCATACAATCCTGCTTTTCTGATGATTTGTTCTGCATATAAATTAAACAGGTAGGGGGAAAGTATGCAGCCTTGTCTTACACCTTTGCTTATTTTAAACCATTCTGTTTCTCCTTGTTCCGTTCGAACGGCTGCTTCTTGATCAATGTACAGATTGTGCAAAAGAACGATCAGGTGTTCAGATATACTCATGCTTCTTAATGTGACCCAGAGTTTCTCATGGTTTACACAGTCAAAAGCCTTGCTATAGTCCATAAAGCACAAATAGATATCCTTTTGGTATTCTTTATTCTTTTCAAGGATCCATCACACATCCGCAATGATGTCTCTCTTTCCTTACCCTTTCCTGAACCCTGCTTGTACTTCAGGTAGTTCTTGCTCCAGGTATGGTTGTAGTCTCTTTTGAATGATCTTCAGTAGAATCTTGCTGGCATGTGGGATCAGAGCGATTGTGCGATAATTTCCACCTTTCTTTAGCATTGGTATAAACACAGATCTTTTCCAGTCAGTTGGCCATGATGTTGTCTTCCATATTTCTTGGCAGAGCCTTGTAAGTACGGTAACAGCTGCATCAGATTGCTGTAATGCTTCTATGGGAATGCTATCAATGCCTGATGCTTTGTTCTTTGATAAGGCTTTCAATGCTGCTTCAACGTCTTCTTTCATCACCAATGGTTCCCGATCATGAGGTACAGGTTGAAACGGCTGTTAGTCCACTTGATCTTTATTATATAAAAACTCTGTATATTCCTTCCACCTTTTCTTGATCTTCTCAGCATCATTCAACATAGAACCTTGAGCATCTTGTAACATTGCAATTCGAGGCTGGAATTTCTTTAACTCTCGTAGCTTTAGGAAAGCCAATCTTGTTATTCCTCTAATAGTTTCTGCTTCTATTTCCTTGCATGCATCATTGTAGTACCTTTTCCTTGTCCTTTCTTGCTGCACATTGGAAATCTCTGTTGAGTTCTGCGATTGTCTTTCTTTCTCCTCTGGCTTTAGCTTCTCTGCGTTTCTGGGCAATTTTCAGAGTTTCTTCCGTCATCCATTTTGGCCATTTTTGCTTTTTCACCTTTTGTAGAGACTTCTCGCTTTCTTCCAACACAACCTTCTTGATGTCATTCCATAACTCTTCTCAAGCTCTGTCACTTGTATCTAAAGCAGCAAATCGATTTTGCAGGCAGTCTTTAAATTCCAGTGGTATATTCTCAAGGTCATATTTTGCTGCATTCATGAGTGGTTTGCTCTTTTTCAACTTTACCTTGAGTTTGCATACTAATAGTTGATGATCTGAACCACAGTCAGCTCTAGGTTTTGTCTTTGTTGATATTACAGAGCTTTTCCATCGTTGACTTCCACAGATATAGTCAATTTGATTTTTATACAATCCATTGGGTAAAGTCCATGTGTACAGTTGCCGCTTGTGTTGCTGGAAGAAGGTGTTTGAGATGAATAGATCGTTGGTCTTGCAGAATTCTATCAGTCTTTCTCCAGCTTCATTTCTGTTGCCAAGTCCATATTTTCCAACTACTTTGCCTTCTTCTTTGTTGCCAACTTTTGCGTTCCAGTCACCCATGACTATCAGGATATCCTGTTTGCATGTTGCGTCAATTTCAGCTTGTACTTGTTCATAGAATTATTCAATTTCATTCTCTTCTGCAGCTGTTGTTGGGGCATATACTTGCATTATATTTGTGTTGATAGGCATTCCTCGTAGAGGAACAGAGATTTAGCGTTCGCTGACAGCATTGTATTTCGTTACAGTTCTTGCAAGTTTCTTCTTTATTATAAATGCAACACCATTTCTTCTTTGTCTTTCATTTCCAGCATAGTAGACCATGTGATCATCTGATGCAAAGTGCCCGATGCCAGTCCATTTCAGTTCGCTGACACCCAACAGATCAAGTTGTACACGTTCCATTTCATTCTTGACCACACCAACTTCCCTTGGTTCATGTTTCGTACATTCCATGTTCCAATGTGTAAGACATCTTTACAGCTTCTGACTCTCATTTCATGCGCAGCTACATCAACAGTCAGACGTCCCGAGGGCTTTGATCCAACCACATCATAAATGCTGGCTTACTCTGAAAAGTCTTCAGCTCTTCCCCAGTAGCTAGTTGAGTGCCTTCCGACCTGGGGGTCTCATCTTCCAGCACTATAGCACAATTTGTTATGTTGTAACTATCCATTGGGTTTTCATGGCACGATACAGAAGTAGATTGCCGGGCTTTTCTTCCGCGCAGTTTAAGTTTGGTGTTGTTGCCGTTGTTACAGAAATGTGATCCTCCGCCGTCAACACTATCCCATTCTGCTGCTGTCCAGATGGGTGGTTTGTCTTGGTCTGGCACCTCAGCTGAGACCTGTCCATCTTGGGAGACCCTGCCAGTAGTTAAACTACCAATAGCTTAGCTCTCAGCATCACTGATGCACACAAGCCCTCACAGCACGACAAGCTGCAAACCAAGTAAGGGAATTTGCTCACCGTCCCAACCTCGTCCTGTCTCCTCCGACCTATTTAGAAACCTTCCTAATACTGATCCCATGACACTCTCTTCCACCATTTCTCCATCTCTCTCCTCCATTTTATCCTCCAAGTCCGTTGACGAGGCATTATCTTCATACAATGCTACACTATCCTCAGCCCTTGACACTCTTGCCCCTCCCACCCCACGTCCTGTCAAACGATCTACTCCCCAACCCTGGCTTTCACCCACAATCCGTTACCTACGCATCTGCGCCCATTCTGCCGGATGAGCCTGGTCCAAATCCCGCTCCCCGGAAGACCTTCTACACTTCAAATTCATGCTTGGCTCCTTCCAGTCAGCCTTAACACTTGCCAAACAAGATTACTTCATCCATCTGACCAACTCCCTTGCCTCTGATCCTTGCTGTCTCTTTAATACCCTCAATTCTCTCCTCAAGGTCCCCCCGCCCCCGATCCCCCTCCCTTTCTGCCCAAACCCTAGCCGACTACTTCCACAACAAAATCCACAAGATGACCCTCTAATTCCCTACCCCCTCATCTACCTCCCCTCCTCCCGAATTCTCTTCCTCCATCCATACTCCCCGTCACCCTCTCCTCCTTCCCTCCGATCTCTGAAGAAACTGCACTCCTCCTTTCCTCCTCCAAACCCACCTGTTCATCAGACCCTATCCCCACCCATCTCCTACGTTCCATCTCCCTCACCATTGTCCCCTCCATCACTCATATCCTCAACCTTTCACTCTCCACTGCAACTGTCCCCACTGACTTCAAACATGCTGTTGTCACACCCCTCAAGAAACCCTCACTTGATCCCACATGCCTTTCTAACCATCGACCCATCTCCCTCCTTCCCTTCATATCCAAACTATTAGAATGAGCAGTCCACCGTCGCTGCCTCGACTTCCTCACCTCTCAGACCCTCCTGGACCCACTACAATCCGGCTTCTGTCCCCTACACTCCACTGAAACAGCACTCACAAAAGTCACTAATGACCTGTTCCTGGCTAAATCTAAGGGTCTCTGTTCTATCCTCATCCTTCTTGACCTTTCTGCTGCCTTTGACATCGTTGACCACAACCTTCTCCTCACCACCCTCTCCTCGCATAGCTTCAAGGATTCCTTACTATCCTGGTTCTCCTCCTACCTCTCCCATCGCTCATTCAGTGTATGCTCTGGTGGCTTCTCCTCCTCCCCTACCTCGCTCCATGTAGGTGTACCTCAGGGATCTGTCTTGGGCCCCCTCCTCTTCTCTATCTATACCCAAGGCCTTGGTGCACTTATCTCCTCTCATGGCTTTCAGTACCATTTCTATGCGGATGACTCCCAGATCTACCTCTCTACACCTATTTCTCCGGCAATCCAGTCCAAGATCTCTGCCTGTCTCTCGGACATCGCTGCCTGGATGTCTCATCGCAGATTGAAACTGAACATGGCCAAGACTAAACTCCTTGTCTTTCCACCCAACTCCTCCCCCACACTTCCCCCTCTCTCAGTCCATGTGGATGGATCTACTATCCTTCCTGTTCCCTCTGCCCGCAATCTAGGGGTTATCTTTGACACCTCTCTCTCCTTCTCCGCTTGTAGCAAAGACCTGCTGCTTCTTTTTCTACAACATCAGCAAAATCCGCCCCTTCCTCTCTGAACACACTACCAAAACACTTATCCACTCCTTAATCTCCTCTCGCCTTGATTACTGCAACCTACTCCTCGCTGGTCTCCCCTTGAGCCACTTCCTCGCCCTTCAATCCATACAAAATCACGCTGCTCGACTAATCTTCTACCAGCCTTGCCAAGCCCACATTACTCCTCTTCTCAGGTCGCTTCACTGGATCCCTGTCCAATTCCGCATCCAATTCAAGCTTCTCCTACTGACCTATAAATATATTCACTCGATGGCCCCTCAATACCTCTTATCTCCCCCTATGTCCCCTCTCAAAATTTGCGCTCCGCTGACAAATTGCTTCTATCAATGCCTTTCACCCGCACCGCAAACTCCCGCCTGCGCTCCTTTCACCTTGCTGCACCATACCTGCATCTGTTCGCCAGGCATCCTCCCCGGCCTTCTTCAAATCCAGGTTGAAGACCCACTTCTTCACCATTGCATTCAGATCCCGACTCCATCCTCATCTTACCCTAACCCCCATCAACGTTTATGACCAAACTATAGACCAAACTGTACCACACCGCACCTTGCGCAGAACTGACTAATGCTCTGTACTGTTCTAATTAGATTGTAAGCTCCGATGAGCATGACTGACAGGCAGGGACTGTCTCTTGTATGTTGGCTACCTCTTGTAGGTCAGCTGTGCAGCGCTGCGTGCGTGGCGCTTTATAAGCGCTGAATAGTAGTATATCAAATCAAATTTCCCCATGCTCTATCGCTTGAAGTTTTTATTCAATACACAACATGAAAAGTTGAGAGAAAGCAAAGAACCATCTAAAAGATGTGCAGTTGCCAACCACAGAATTTTTTCTTTCATTAACAAAGAACCACGTGAACTGAACGCTCGCTGATGGCGGGTGGCGTAAGCTCGCTCGCTAGCTCGTAACTCAGATCTCGGCTCGCATCATAAAGCAAAAAAAAAAAAGAGACCGAGCGACAGCTCGTATCTCAGAAAACTCATAAGTTGATTCACTTGTAAGTCACGGTTTCACTGTAGTGGGAAATAGCGTGTTACTCCAGGAACCCTTTGTTGATCAAGAATGCACACATGAATGGTTAAGGAGGGGTGAATTGAAACCACAGGAAGAGAGGTTCATAGTTGCAGCCCAGGACAGTGGCTTACAGACGAGATGGTTTACAGCAAGCACTGAAAAGACTGTCGATTCTGTAAGAAAGACCTGGAAACAGTGACTCATCTCATACTGGCTGTGAAGTTGTGATGGCAGAAAATGTCTATACAGAAAGACAATAAAGTAGCGTACCTCATCCATTGGAAACTCTGTAAGCACTACAACAACATCACTGTGCCCGAAAAGCATTGGGATCATGACCCTAAGAGAATTACAGAAAATGAGGAGGTTATGATCACCTGGGATATTCCCATTCTGACCGATAAAAAGCTGGATGGGAGGAAGCCGGATAGTGTTCAAGGAGAAAAACACCAAACAGCATTGATAATAGAGGTGTCATCTCCAAGTGACTACTCTATGAATCGCACGGAGAGGCAGAAGATCCTGAAATACCAGGAAACACAGAGACCAAGAAAATGTGACAGAAAGATACAGAAATATTTCCCATCGTGTTGAGTGCCACAAGCTTGATAAAAGAATTTCTAAGCACATCTTGACAAACTACCCATACAAGTTACATCTTACAAACTCCAGCAGGAGGCTCTCTTTGGCATGATGCAAGTATTACATTGAGCCTTAGCAGTAAATTTGAGAGACTGAGATCATCATGCTCCCCATGCCCCAGCGTAAAAGTGAAGTTCTCAACTGTCATGGCATGCGCAAAACTAACCAATTTGGAGAAACTGCCCAGAGACCATACACATGCCTCTAAAATTCAAAATTACTAAAGTGACCCAGGATAGTTCCGTAGAGAATACAAAAACAGCAGAAGACATTCTCTGGCAGTTAAACAGTTTTATTAAGAAATAGGTTTGTTTGGCCCCTCCAAGCCTAAAGGTGTTCCTCTATCCCTGATATGCTCGACAAGTTACGAAATAGGATGAGCCTCCAGGAACACGATACGGTCAACTGTTCGCCACACAAGATATCAACAACTAAGGGGGTCTTAGGAAGCAGGGGCAGAGATTTATTCATCACCCCCCACCCAAAAAGGCGTTCTGCTCCTCGGGCTCCAGTTCCGGGTTTACCCATTGCATGCTGGGAAAGGAAATTTTAGAACCTGGCGCCAACTGACAACCCTGCTCGCACAGCACAAGGCTTCCAGATCCGCTATTTAAAGCGAGGAAGGAGGGAGTGTGGAGACCTGAGCTACCCGTGGACGTGCAGTGACTCTTCAGTCCGAAAGCTGGCCTTACTCTAACCCTGCCCACAGCCTGGAGCACCGCGAAACGATAAAGGGAACTGAACTCACACGTAAACGACAGAAGCGTCGGCAGGCCACTTCCCTTCCTCCCGAGCGGCGCCAGGAAGCTGACAGTGTGTAACCCCTAGCAACACGCGCCTCTTCCGGGGCAGCAGGACCTGACTGACAAGAGCCTCAACCAATCAGCAGCGCGCCTTGCCGGGTCAGCCCTCCTGGCTGACGTCATCTTCTGATTCACTTTGGCTTTTTAGCTCTCAGGTTGGATGCGGCGTGTTTCTCGAATGATGTGTTCAGCATTTGCAGATCGGATCCTGGAGACGCGTGGCGGGCTCATCAGAGGAATGTAAAGCTACCTTGTCGTCTCAGGATTGTTCATGTCCCATTATTTAAACTACTGTTTCCAGTGACAAGGGCTGAAAGCAAGGCATAAGAACTGCTGTACTAGGTCAGCCCAAAGGTCCATCAAGTCTAATGTCTTGCTTCCAATAGTTGCCAATGCATTGGGGTACCAGGATTTTAGAGAGCAAATCTGGGACGTTTGGCTGGGGGGATGCTCCCTTCTTGGGCATCTTTTCCCCATATATTTAGAAATGACTAATCTAGGTAGTATTCAATAATTTCAAAAGCTTAAACAAAAGACAGTAGCAACCCTTCTGAAGATATAAACACGCATACATATATGTATACCATATTGATACGTATGCATAAAATAAAGTTTTCAAAAATATATGAGTAGGTGAGCACTTTGTGTGTCTTCAATGGAAGGTTTTTTTTGCCTCTGAGGCAAGGCTCCTTGTGAGCTTCAAACGAATTCATGCCAGGTGCTTCTTTGGGCAGATGTTTGGAAAAAAATTACTTAAGTATATACTTTATAAGTAAAAAGGCAAAATGAGAAAAAAAAGTTTTTTTGAACATATTTAATAAATTGCACAACTTTAGAAACCAATGATGGTAGGGCATGTAAGAAGTGTTTTGCTATACTTTTTTAGTGTTTCAAACAGTAAAAGCCTGCTCTGAGGGTCTCTTTATACATACATATAGAGCCCAATTCAGCAAGGGGCACATCTAGACCCTCTGGACAGGCCTGTTAGTACCAGATTCTGCACCATGGGAGCAAAATGGCTCTAGGGGTGCAGGATTGGGACCATAGAGACAGCCCAGCGTGCTCCTGCATCGCTTATGTTGGTTCCAGTGTTCATTATTAGACTCCTTTATCCATTGCCTGAAGGATGATTTTTTTTTTGTTTTTTTATTGTAAACAGCAGCCTCTCTGACCTCACATTTAAACCATGCTGGCAGTTTTCTGGCCTTCCTTCCACTTTTCTTAAAGCATGGAATACATCTGGTCTCAGGCTTCTAAGTTGTACTTTTAAACAATATCCATGTTTAATGTAACTCTTTAACCTTTGCAGCTGCTCCTTTTAGTTTTTTCTTAACTATTTTCCTCATTTTATCATAGTTTTCCTTTTGAAAGTTAAAAAGTAGTACTGTGGATTTCCTTGCCATCTTTCTTCCATTTCTTAAATCAAACCTAATCATGCTACAATCATGATTGCCAAGTGGCCCAAAAACCTTATCTCTTGCACCAGATCCTGTGTTCCACTAAGGACTAGGTCCAAAATAGCTTCCCCTCTTTGCTTCTTGGAGCAGCTGGTTCATGAACAGTCATTTATTTTACCTAGAAACTTTCTCTCTCAAACATGTCCTGCTGTGACATTGACCCAGTCAATACTGGGGTAACTGACATCACCCATTATTACCATGTTGTAACTTTTGTTAGTTTCCCTGATTTCGTTTAGCATTTCACCACCCATCTGTTCATTCTGGCCAGGCAGTCCATAGTACACTCCCACTGCCATCGCCTTTCCCTTTGTGCAAGGAATTTCTATCCATAGAAACTCTAGTGTATTTTGTTTCCTGTAAAACTTTAAGAACATAACATATGCCATACTGGGTCAGACCAAGGTCCATCAAGCCCAGCATCCTGTGGCCAATCTAGGTCATACGTACCTAGCAGTATCCCCAAAAGACACAGGTTCACAATGCTTGTACTGGGTCAAGCATTGATATCCTGGGTCCCTTCTTAATAATGGTTTATGGGCCTTTCCTCCAGGAACTTGTTCAAACCTTTTTTAAACCCAGATACACTAACAGCCTTTACTACATTCTCTGGTAACAAATTCCAGAGTTTGATTACACGTTGAGTGAAAAAATATTTTCTTTTATTAGTCTTAAATAGTTTACCCTGTAGCTTCATTGCATGTCCCCTAGTCTTTCTATATTCTGATAACGTAAACAATCAATCTACGTTTACCCGTTCCACTCCATTCATTAATTTATAGACTTCTATCATATCTCCCCTCAGCCGTCTCTTTTCCAGGTTAAAGAGCCTAACCTTTTTAGCCTTTCTTCATAGGAGTATACTTCCATCCCCTTTACTATTTTGCTGGCTCTTCTCTGAACCTTTTCTAATAACTCCATATCCTTTTTAAGATACGGCGACCAGAATTGCACACAATATTCAAGGTGCGGTCTCACCATGGAACGATATAGAGGCATTATAATTCCTTTCCTTATGATACCTAGCATTCTATTTGCTCTCTTGGCTGCCGCTGCACACTGGGCCAAGGGTTTTAACATGTTATCCACAATGACGCCTAAATCTTTTTCCTGGGTGGTAGTTCCTAATATGGAACCTTGCATTGTGTAACCATAGTTTGGGTTGTTCTTCCCTAGGTGCATAACTTTGCACTTATCCACATTAAATTTCATCTGGCATTTTGATGCCCAGTCTTCTAATTTATCAAGATCCTCTTGCAATTTTCCAGTCCTCTTGGGTTTTAACAACTTTAAATAGTTTTGTCTCATCTGCAAATTTGATAACCTCACTCGTTATTCCACTTTCCAGGTCATTTATGAATATGTCAAAAAGCAGCGGACCCAGCCCAGATCCCTGGGGTACACCACTAGTCACTTTTCTCCATTCAGAAAATTGGCCATTTAGCCTAACCCTCTGCTTTCTATCTTTTAACCAGTTCTTGATCCACAGTAGTACACTGCCTCCTATCCCATGACTCTTTAGTTTTGCCAAAGCTCTCTGATGAGGGACCTTGCCAAAGGCTTTCTGAAAGTCCAGATACACTATATCAACCGACTCACCTTTGTCCACCTGTTTATTCACTCCTTCAAAAAAACATAACAAATTAGTAAGACAAGATCTTCCTTGTCTAAAGCCATGTTGGCTGTCTCCCATTAGGCCATAACTATCTACATGCTGAGTAATTTTATTCTTTATGATGGTTTCTACCATTTTTCCCGGTACTGACTTGAGGCTCACCAGTCTGTAGTTTCCCAGATCACCCCTGGAACCCTTTTTAAAAATTGGTGTTACATTGGCGATCCTCAAATCTTCAGGTATTAGAGATGATTTTAATGATAGTTAACAGATTACTAATAGCAGGTCTGCAATCTCATATTTCAGTTCTTTCAACACCCTTGGATGTATACCATCCAGCCCAGGTGATTTGCTACTCTTCAGTTTATCTAATAGTTGTAATACATCTTCCCGATGTATCGATATTTCCTTCAATTCTTCCACACCTTTAAATACCACTTCAGTCATGGGTAACATCCCTACATCTTCCTCAGTAAAGACCAACGCAAAGAATTCATTCAGTCTCTCCGCTATTGCCTTGTCGCCTCTTAGTGCCCCTTTAACTCCTCTATCATCTAATGGACCAACTGACTCAAACAGGGTTTTTGCTACGAATGTACTTGAAAAAATCTTTATTTCGCATTTTTTCTTCCACAGCAAGCTTCTTCTCAAATTCTCCCTTTGCCTGCTTTGATTTGCCAGTGCTTGTGCTGTTTCCAGGTTTCGTCGTTTGGCTCTTTTTTCCATTTCCTGAAAGATGCTTTTTTGGCAACAGCCTCTCTGACCTCACCTTTAAACCATGCTGGCAGTTTTTTGGACTTCCTTCCACGTTTCTTAAAGTATGGAATACAGCTGGTCTGGGCTGCAAAGATAGTATTTTTCAACATCACCCAAGCTTGATGTCAGTCTTTAACCTTTGCAACTGCTTTTAGTTTTTTTCTTAACTATTTTCTCATTTTATCATAGTCTCCCTTTCGAAGGTTAAAAGGGAGTACTGTGGATTTCCATACTATCCCTCCTCCACTAATTAAATCAAAGGCAATCATGCTATGATCACTATTGCCAAGTGGCCCCAACACTTATCTTTTGCACTAGATCTGGTGTTCCACTAAGGACTAGATCTAATATGGCTTCCCCTCTGGTCGGTTCATGAACCAGCTGCTCCAAGAAGCAGTCATTTATTTCATCTAGGAACTTTCTCTCTCTAGTATGTCCTGCCGTGACACTGACCCAGTCAAGCCCAGGGTAATTGAAATCACCCATTATTATTACTGCGCTGTAACTTTTGTTAGTTTCCTTGATTTCTTGAGCATTTCATCATCCATTTGTTCATTCTGGCCCAGAGGTCGATAGGATCCACCAAAAAACAGCAAACTGCCACTTGGGCAACAGGAAACCAGTCAGAAGACGTGGCAGGAGGTTCTAAAGTCGCCTTTATTATTTAACACTCACTTAAACACCGCATCTTCCAGCGATCAGTTGCAGTGTACAATTAACAACAATTAACAAAGCGAAGTTTGTTTTACATAGAACATTTTAACTTTTTATATAGAACATCTTAACATCTTAAGAACTAAGCAGAGAATTTCAACTAGAACAGCACCAGTGCTTATATTATGTCCCTCTAGTCCTCCTCATCCCTCCTTCTTTCTCCTGTGTTTATGGTTTCAACTGTGTTCTGATTGTCTCATATATACACACATACAGTTGTTGCACGTATTTTTCAAGCTCAGTTCTTTTATTATTATTATTTATTTTTTTATCTATGATGTATTTATTACTATGGTTTGCTTGGTATTAAATGTTTTTTATAATATATGTTTTTAATTAGTGAGTTATCACATTATAATTATTTATTTTTTTATATTATTTTGTGAGATGGAATATTTTTTATTAATTTACGTTTGGTTAATGTATTTATATAAAAGTTTTTATTTGCTGTTGTTTTATTTAACATGTACATGAATGTTTTATAGTGAGCCCTTAACCCCTGAGGAAGTGGTATACGAAACACGGCCTGTGTTGGGTTGGCACACCTGATCCGTGGAACAATAAAGGCGACTTTAGAACCTCCTGCCACATCTTCTGACTGGTTTCCGGTGGTCGATAGTACACCCCCACTGCCATCGCCTTCCCCTTTTTATATGGAATTTCAATCCATAGAGATTCTACAGCAAATTTTGTTTCCTGCCAATCTTTAATCCTTTCTGACTCAATGCCCTCTCTAACATAGAGCGCAACCCCTCCACCAATTTGATCAGCTCTATCATTACGATATAGTTAGTACCCAGGTATCACAGTGTCCCACTGGTTGTCCTCCTTCCACCATGTCTCTGATATTCCAATCATATCTAACCTCTCATTTAGTGCTATATATTCTAACTCTCCCATCTTATTTTTTAGACTTCTAGCATTTGCATACAAGCATTTTAGAGACTGTATTTTATTCATATTAATTTGGCTATTGGTAGACACGGGTAATTTGGGATTTTTAAGCTCTGTCTGCTCCATACTCGAGGGCATTTGGGCTACTTTACTCTTTTTTGGAACCTCTCTGCTTTTCGTAGTATCCTTCAAGGATACATTCTTACGAACCCTCCGCTCTTGGGCGACTGTCGGCTTTCCCCTATTATCTAGTTTAAAAGCTGCTCTATCTCCTTTTTAAAGGTTAGTGCCAGCAGCCTGGTTCCATCCCGGTTAAGGTGAAGCCCATCCCTTCGGAAGAGTCCCTCCGTTCCCCAGTTCCTAACAAATCCAAAACCCTCATCTCTGCACCACTGTCTCATCCACGCATTGAGACTCCGGAGCTCTGCCTGCCTTTTGGGTCCTGCACTTGGAACGGGAAGCATTTCGGAGAACACTACCCTGGAAGTTCTGGATTTCAACTTCCTACCTAAAAGCCTAAATTTAGCCTCAAGAACCTCCCTACCACATTTTCCTGTGTCTTTGGTACCGACATGTACCAAGACAGCAGACTCCTCCCCAGCACTATCTAAGACCTTATCTGGGTGGCGCGTGAGGTCCGCTACCTTCGCACCAGGTAGGCATGTTACCAGGCGATCCTCACGTCCACCAGCCACCCAGCTATCTACACGCCTAATGATCAAATCACCAACTATAACGGCTGTCCTAACCCTTCTTCCCTCATGGGCACATGGCCCTGGAGAAACTTCCTCGATGCAAGAGGGTTTTACATCACCTGGAGAACAGGTCCTAGTTACAGGATCACTTCCTGCCACACCAGGGTGATGCTCTCCTGTCACGTGACTTCTCTCCTCCATGGCAACAGGGATGCTGCCAGACTGGAGGTGGGACTTCAGGACTATATCCCTGTAGGTCTCATCTATGTACCTCTCTGTCTTATGTTTTCCAAGTCTGCTACTCTAGCCTCTAGAGAACGGACTCGTTCCCTGAGAGCAAAGAGCTCCTTGCACCTAGTGCACACGTAAGACCTCTCACCAACTGGGGAAAAATCATACATGTAACACTCAATGCAAAAGAATGGAAAGCCCCCATCTCGCTGCTGGATTGCTGTCTGCATCTTAGTTTTAAGTTTTTGTTTAGATATTTAAGTTCTTTACTTACTAAGGGTTGCCCATAAAACTGTACCTAAGACGTTTAATATACCTTGTTCACCTGAAGCTTAATCTCAGGTCCTTAGTGTATGACTGAGTTGGGTAATGAGCTTCACCTGAGAGCACCTCCTGTCTGTTAAAATGTGTAAGTACCTATAATGCTACGATTATCCCAGGGGTGGGTGGGTGTGGGGAGGAGGGAGGGAAATAACACTTATTAAAAGAGGGCTGCTACACCAGTACCCTGTCCTGTGCTGCTGAGGTAAGCTATATTATTTGATTTAAATTATAGCTCTTTGCTTCTGCTAGGCTCTACCTTATTATGAAATTTGAACTACAAGCTCTCTGCTGGGTTCTAAATTTAACCAGAAAGCTCTCTTCTGTGTTTTAAATGTAAACTTAAACTGCTGCTACTAGGCCCTGACTGATTTAACAAAAAAATAGTGGGTTCACAGATTAATTAGCTTTAATAAAAATAATTCCTTTCAGAAAATTCCCAGAAGTATATACTCACAATTGCAGATCTCTCTCCAGAAGTAACAGTCCCCTTTTCTAGTCTTTAATCCTTTGTGACTCAATGCCCTCTCTAATCTAGAACACAACCCTTCCAACCAATTTGATCTACTCTACCATTGCTATATAGTTTGTACCCAGGTATATGCATCCCATAAGTCATCCTTCCACCCCATCTCTGAGATACCAATGATCTCTAACCTTTCATTTAGTGCTATATAGTCTAGCTCCCCCATCTTATATTTTAGACTTCTAGTATTTGCATACAGGCTTTTTAGAGGTTGTATTTTATTCATATTAATCTAGTTATATCAGTTGATAGGTGTAATTTGGAAGCTTTCAGCTCTGCACTGAAGGACATCTGGGTTACTTTATCTTTGTTGTAACCTGTCTGTCAGGATGCTAGTATCCTTCAAGGATACATCCTTCTGAACCATGCACTCATGGGCAACTCCTTTTTAAAGGTTAATGCCAGCAGCCTAGTTCCATCCCAGTTAAGGTGGAGCCCATCCATTTGGAAAAGGCCCTCTCTTCCCCAGAATGTTGCCCAGTTCTTAACAAACCCAAAGCCCTCTTTATTGCACCATCCTCTCATCCACACAGTGAGACGCCAGAGCTCTGCGTGTAACGGGAAGCATTTCAGAGAATGCTACCCTGGAAGTTCTGGATTTCCACTTCCTACCTAAAAGTCTAAATTTGGCCTCCAGAACCTTCCTCCCACACTTTCCTATCTCATTGGTTCCAACATGTACCAAGACAGCAGACTCCTCCCCAGCTCTATCTAAAACCTTGTCTAAATGGTGCATGAGGTCCACTACCTTCGTACCAGATAGGCATATTCCCAGGCGATCCTCACATCCCCCAGCCCCCTACATGCCTAATGATCAAATTGCTAACTATAACAGCTATCCAAACCCTTCTCTCATAGGCTCATGGCCCTGGAGAAACTTCAGTATGAATGGGTTTCACAGGATCACTTCCTGCCAACCCAAGGTGATGCTCTCTTTCCATGTGACCTCTCTCCTCCAAGGCAACCAGGAGGCTGGCAGATTGGAGGTAGGACTTCAGTACTACATCCCTGTAGATCTCGTCTATGTACCTCTCTGTCTTCCTTATGTCCTCCAAGTCTGCTACTCTAGCCTCCAGTGCTTGGACTCATTCCCTAGTGCAATGTTAAGACACCTCACCAACTGGGAGAAAATCATACATAAGAACATAAGATATGCCATACTGGGTTATTATACTGGGCTTGATGCACCTTGTTCTGTTTCCAACAGTGGCCAATCTAGGTCACAGGTACCTAAGCAGTTTCCCCAAAAGACACAGGTCCACTATGCTTGTATTGGGTCAAGCAGTGGATATTCTGGGTCCCCTTCAATAATGGTTTATGGATGTTTTCTCCAGGAACTTATCCAAACCTTTTTTTAAACCTAAGTATGCTAACAACTTTTACTACATTCTCCGGTAGCAAATTCCAGAGTTTGATTACACGTTGAGTGAAAAAATACTTTCTCTCACTAGTCTTAAATAGGTTACTCTGCAGCTTCATTGCATGCCCCCAAGTCTTTCTATATGTTGATGGTGTAAACAATCGATCTATATTTACCCGTACCACTCCATTCATTAATTTATAGACTTCTATCATATCTGCCCTCAGCCATCTCTTTTCCAGGATGAAGAGCACTAACCTTTTTAGCCTCTCTTCATAGGGGTATCCTTCCATCCCCTTTACTATTTTGGTGGCTCTTCTCTGTACCTGTTCTAGTAACGCTATATCCTTTTTAAGATATGGCAACCAGAATTGCATACAATACTCAAGGTGCAGTTGCACCATGGAATGATACAGCAGCATTATAATATTCTGTTTTATTCTCCATTCCTTTCCTTATGATACCTAGCATTCTATTTGCTCTCTTGGCCACTGCTGCACACTGGGCAGAGGGTTTTAACATGTTATCCACGATGACACAGAAATCTTTTTCCTAGGTGGTGGTTCCTAATATAGAACCTTGCTTTGTGTAACCATAGTTTTGGGTTTTCTTTCCTAGCTCCATAAATTTGCACTTGTCCACATTGAATTTCATCTGTCATTTGGATGCCCAGTCTTCCAATTTATCAAGCTCCTCTTGCAAATTTCCACAATCCTCATGGGTTTTAACAACTTTAAATAGTTTTGTGTCATCTGCAAATTTGATAACCTCACTCATTATTCCCATTTACAGGTCATTTATGAATATGCTAAAAATTAGCAGACCCAGCACAGATCCCTGGGGTACTCCACTATTCACCTTTCTCCATTGGGAAAATTGGCCATTTAGCTCTACCCTCTGCTTTCTATCTTTTAATCAGTTCCTGGTCTACAATAGTACACTGCCTCCTATCCCATGACGTTTGTTTTGCCAAAAGTCTCTCACGCAGGACCTTATCAAAGGCTTTCTGAAAGTCCAGATACACTATATCAGCGATGGCGAACCTATGGCACGCGTGCCAGCTGTGGCACGCGAAGGCCTTGCAGCTGGCACGCGGGAAGGTCCGCATTTAAAAAAATAAAAAAAAGATGTCTTCTGCCGCTTCCGGGGCCGCCGCAGCAGAATCGAGTGTGCCGCGGGGCCCCCCCTGTGCCTGGCAGAGCCTGCCCTCCAGATCCTGCCTTCCCCGGTATCAGCTCCCTGTTTCCAGCTTGTCACACGCGCCGGCTTTCAGAGCGCGAGGGGAGAGTTTCTCCCTCGCTGCTCTGTTAAGCCCACGGGGGCTGATGGGAAGTTCCCATCAGCCCCCGCGGGCTTAACAGAGCCACGAAAGGGAAACTAGTGGTGATGGGCACTGGGGGGGGGGGGTAGGAGTGGTGATGGGTGCTGGGGGGGGGTTCGGAGTGGTGATGGGCTATGGGGGGGGGCTTAAACTAAAAATTGGGTGATGGATTAGGACTGGAAATGGGCTGGTGGGATTAGGACTGGAAGTGGGTTGATGGGGGTTAGGACTGATAATGGGCTATGGGGGGCTTAAACTAAAACTTGGGTGATGGGGGATTAGGACTGGAAATGGGCTGGTGGGATTAGGACTGGGAGTGGGCTGATGGGGAGGTTAGGACTGGTAATGGGCTATGAGGGGGCTTAAACTGAAAATGGGGTGATGGGGATTAGGACTGGAAATGGGCTGGTGGGATTAGGACTGGGAGTGGGCTATGGGGGGCTAGGACTGGTAATGGGTTGGGGGGGTTGCTAGGACTGGAAATGGGCTGAGTGGAAGGGGGCTTGAATTGCAAATAGCTGATGGGGGACGGGGCTTGGAATGGAAATGGGCTGAGGGGAAGTGGGGGGCTTGAACTGCAAATAGCTGATGGGGACGGGGCTTGGAATGGAAATGGGCTGAGGGGAAGTGGGGGGCTTGAACTGCAAATAGCTGATGGGGAGGGGGACTTGGAATGGAAATGGGCTGAGTGGAAGGGGGCTTGAACTGCAAATAGCTGATGGGAAGGGGGCTTGGAATGGGCTCTTAGGGGAGGGAGCTAGGACAGGAAATGGGCTGATGGAGGGGCTAGGATAGGACTGGGAATTGGGTGTTGGGGGAGCTAAGTTTGGAAATGGGCTGTGGTGGGGGCTTGGATTGAAATGGACTCATGGAGGGGCTAGAACTGGAAGTAGGCTCATGGGGGGCTTGGATTAGAAATGGGCTGAGTGATGGTGGGGCTAGGAAAGGACTAGAAATGGGCTGATGGGAGGCTGGTATTGGAAATGAGCTGATGAAGGGACTCGGATAGGATTGGAAATGGACTGATGGGGGGCCAGGACTGCAAATGGGCTGATGTGGGGACTAGAAGGGAGCGGATACTGGGTGGGGCTGGAATTAAAAGGGAGCTGATGTTGGGGGAGATTAGAAGGGGATGGGGCTGGGAGAGTGAAATGGAGAGGGGAAAAATATTTTGTGTGGGAGGGAAGAAAAATGTACAATTGGCCGGGTATTGGGAGACTAAAAAAGGAGAAAGATTATTATGTTAAAGCAGATGAAGAGAGAGAATGGAAAAAAACTAGAAGAGAAGAAAGGAGAAATGGACAGCAGACGATGGAGAGATAGCAGAAGACACAAATAAACCAGAAGAAAGTGGCTGGAACAATTGCAACTGAAAAAAATGCACAAAAGGTACAAAGATATCTCTTTATTTTGAATTTATTAACTGGAATATGTCAGCTCTGGGAAATGTGCATCATTAGTGTCTGTGCTTTGTTTAGTACAAGAGGAAATTAATTTATAGTTTTATTTCTACAGTGTTGTTGTACATTCCAAGTTTGGCTTTTGGGGTTCCCAGTTTAATTATTGCCTTCCTGTTTCTAAATTGAATGAAATCATTAAAACATTATAAATTGCCAATAAATTGAAATGAAAACCAAAGGATTGTGAATCAAATTGATTCTCTGACAATACAAAGATTCCAAACTTTACAAATGATGTTACATAGTTCAGGCAACTTTATAAAGAGTTTTTAGATACTAAAATCTTGTTGTTAAGGTTTAATTGACGTGCTGGCACTTTGAGGAAATTCTTTGGTTTTGTGCGGCAGTTTGGGCACTCGGGCTCAAAAAGGTTAGCCATCACTGCACTATATCAACCGACTCACCTTTGTCTTCCTGTTCATTCACACCTTCAAAGAAGCATAACAGATTAGTAAGACAAGACCTTTGGCCAAAGCCACGTTGGCCGTCTCCCATTAAGCCATGACTATCTACATGTTCAATAATTTTGTTCTTTTTTTTTTTTTTTTTCCATTTAAAATTTTTATTGATATTATATAGTAGAAATACAAACCATTCGGAAAACACCATTAATACAGTGGAATCATAAGGCAAACCCCAACCTGGTTAATAGTCCTGAATAACACACGTAACAATGCGTAAATGCTATACTAAAACTCCCCCCTCCCCTTTCCCCCCCTCCCAGCAGTTCCTCTCTTCCCCCCGCCTCGCCCCTCCATATTATTTCCGGGGGGAAATTGAAATCTTTATTAAGTCATAACCAAAACTTCCGACAATACCAATAAAAAGAAAAAGGAAAGAAAACATCCAAAGCCTCACCCCATCCAGCACTAACCGCAAAAGCCCCCACAGAGCAGTAAGTGAAGTGCCCTATCCCCCCTCCCCCCCCTCTACCCCCTCCCTCCCCCCTGATTACCCAGTAGCCCCCCCTTCCCCCCCTCCCCCCCTCCCCCCCCTCCCTCCGGATAGAGCCCCCGCCATAACTTCCCCCACTTATAAGCAAATTTACCCTTCTGACCTCTCCGCGCTGCCGTTAATTTTTCCATTACCAAAATGTGATGCAAGCGCCCCTCAAACTCACCCAGCCCTGGAGCATTACTGCGCTTCCAGGCCGCGGCAATAGCACCCCGTGCTGCGCAAAGGCATGCCACCACCCCTCGTCCAAGCCCCCGCCCCAAGCCTCCCCCCCAGGACAGCAGGAACAACCCTGGGGACATCTCTATCTCCTCCCCTAATCGAACCCTTATCCACTCCCATACCTGAGTCCAGAATAACTTAATTTTCGGGCAATCCCACCAAATATGCCAAAAGGTGCCTCTCCCCCCACAGTCCCGCCAATAGGCCGCAGAAACACCTGGGTACATCTTATGCAAGCGGTCTGGGGTGTAATACCACCGCACCAAGACTTTAAAGCTATTTTCCCGAACGCGGGTCGAGAGAAGGGTCCTCTTAAACTGATCCCAAATCCCCCGCCAATCCACCTCCTCCAGTGGCACCCCCAAATCATTCTCCCAGTCCCGCATGTATTTAAACTGAGCGCACTTAATATTACCCACCCCCTTATACAAAGCCGAGATCATCCCTCTAGTAGTCCACATCCCGACCCACACTAATAATTTTGTTCTTTATGATGGTTTCTACCATTTTTCCCAGTAATGACATCAGGCTCACCGGTCTGTAGTTTCCCAGATCACCCGTGGAACCCTTTTTAAAATTTAGTGTTACGTGTGACAATGCAAAAGACTGGATAACCCTTCATCTCCCTGATGGGCTGCTGTCTGCATCTTTGTTTTAGGGTGGTGTTTAGCTATTTAAATTGCTTACTTAAAGTTGTGAGGGATACTTGTACTGATACAACTATACCAATTACTTTTAAGGGACTTTGTTTACCTCAAAATTAAATAACTACAGGGCCTTAAATATTCCTGGTGATGATAACCAACTGTACCTGAATGTAACTTAAACCTATTAAAGAGGGAAGGGTGGTCAAAGAGCCTAGAAAGCAAAGATTATGCCTAGGATGGGTGGGAGGGAACTAACAAACACTTAGTAAAGGCTGGCTTGCTACACTGGTCCCAGATCTGTGCTTCCAAAGTAATCTGTTAATTTTCTGAGTGATTCCCACAGCCTTTAGTTAGATAGAGGGAACCTTTCAAATTTCCCTTTTGACCTTGCATTTCACTTTTATTTTATTTAATGCTTTTATATACCACGCTCTTTAAAATCAGTGCGGTTTACAGATAACATTTTGTACAGAACAGGAAGAGCCTGCTCTGCACTTACAAACGGGTAATACAACTTGGATTTAGAACAGGGGTAACTATATACACTTTGTTGTTAAGTGCCATTGAGTCTGTCTCAACTCACGGTGACCCTCTGGATAGTTGTCCTAAACTGTGTTCAGTCTTCAATCAGGCAGCTCATTGTTGACAGACTGGCACCCATAGCTGCTGTTGTATTGATCCATCTCATTGCTGGCCTTCCTCTTTTGTGTTGACCTTCTACCTTGCCAAGCATGTTGTCTTTCTCTAATTATCTTCTCTCTTCGCGTGATATGTCTAAAGTATGAAAGTTAAAGTCTTATCATCTGAGCTTCTAAAGAAAGCTTAGTTTTGATCTCCTCTAGTACTGACTGGTTTGTTCTTCGAGCAGTACATGGTATACATAGTATTTGTCGTTAACACCATAATTCAAAGGCATCTATATTTTCTTCCTATCTTTTTCAATGTCCAATTTTCAAATCCATATGACTTTATTGAAAATACCGTGGCTTGAACAAGTCAAATCTTTGCTCTTGAGAATCTTATCTAGGTCCCACATAGCCATTCTGCCAAGCATAAAGCATCTGATTTCTCAACTGCTTGTTGCTTCTTTATTGATAGTGGAGAACTAACATATTTGGATCAACTATTTCAATTTCTTCTCCATCAACAATGAACTTATTGATTTTGCCAGTTGTCAGGATCTTTAAATTCCCAGATTGCTTGCCTCCTTATAAAGGCGTCTAGAAGTGTGGAGTGGAGGAGTGGCCTAGTGGTTGGGGCAAGGTACTTCAGGCCGGAAGGTCGGGGGTTCAAATCCCACTAGAGGACAGCAACCTTGGGCTGGAAGGACTGGGGTTTCTAGTCCCACAGGTGCTCCTTGTGGTCTTGGGCAAGCCACTTAACCCTCCATAGCCCATGTTCCCTGTAAAAATAGTTATCTCCAAGTTATAATGCCCTGTTCAATGTAATTTCAGTTTGTTCAAAGTAAACCGCACTGATGCAGAATAGCACGGTATATAAGAGAATATAAATAAATAAATAGAAACAATTTAGTTCTTTCAACTCAAAGAACATGCTACCCTATTCTTCCTTCTATGCTAAGCTATACTCTTATTTGATTTAAACTAAAAGCTCTCTGCTGGATTTTAAATGTAATCTAAAAGTTCTCAGCTGTTAAATTTAAAACCCAGCACTCTGCTGCTACTTGACTCTGACTGAGTTAATAAATCTGGTGGGGTTTTTTAGAATCCAGTGTATCAGTTTTAACCAAAGAATTCTTTTCCCAAGACTTAGATAATTTCCCAGAAGTAAGTACTTACAAGTGCAGATTCTTTCCAGCAGTAGCAATCCCTTTTGGTAGTCCTTCAAGACTACCTGGCTTCTCCGTGAAGACTGTGCTTCAGTTGCTGCCCTCTGTCATGGAGGAAACCTTTTTCCTATACACTGACTGGTTGTCTGCAGTAGTGCCATTGGGCTGCTACTTATTCCTTCCTGCTGCTATCAACTCCTCTTTTAACCTCAGTCTCACTCCTTTTCTTCCTTTGAGGACTATGCCATTCACCTATTTACTCCACTACCTTTCCAGGAGGCTGTCATTTATTGATCTCCTGACAGTCTACCTTTTCCTTTATTAACAGACTGACTTTCCTTCTTCCTGGACCAATCTTCCCCCTCCCTCACCCTTGAGGATTTTTACATTTGTGTTGATGACCCCCCCCCCCCCCTCCCGACTCTTAAGTCTTAAAGCTCCATGCTCATTCTACCTCTAATTGTGTTCTACTGCCCTAACTCACCAGCATGGCCATGGTCTCACCCTCCTCTTTCACAGGTACACTACCAAAAAACTGCCTCCAGTTTTGCAACTGATTCCTATAGATTTCAGGGTGCTGAATCCAGGAAAAATAGCCAAAATGTTCCATCACGTCACGTTTTCTTGCAAAATTAGATTTCTTACCCATATAAGGAATGTTCACATAATTTCTTTTTAGCCGACTGCAGTTTATTTTCTTGGCCCAAAATAGAGGTTGTAATGGTTAACTAACTAGAAACACTCCCTCATGATATTTTAGAGTGTTTTGTATTCATTTTATACATTAACAGGACAATTGGGAGGCGGGGGGCTAAATCTAGTACTCGCGCTGGCGCATGTTCTTTCCTGTTCGCCTCGCCTCGTTCGCTCAAACACGGTGGTTGCGACATGAACGTTCCTGTCAAATTTCAGTTTCTTGCAAGTTCATTATTACCTTGTGTTTGCTCAGTCGTAATCCAGCTTTATTACGAAGTGGTTCACTACAGTTGTAGTTTGCAGTGCTGTGTATTTGTGATGGCTCACAGAGCCAGAGGTTGCGTCAACTCTCCGGACAGTTTTTGTTTTATTTGTGGGGAATATACCGTGAAAAAGCGGCAGAGGAACATTTCTGCATTTATTAAAAAAGTATATTTCGCCTATTTCGGTTTGAAGTTAGGCGATCAAGACAAACCGTGGGCTCCTCACAAAGTGTGCAAGACATGTGAGGAAGATCTACGCTTATGGATGAAAGGTAAAAAACAAGCATTTCGTTTCGGAATACCTATGATGTGGCGTGAACAAAGAGACCACAGCAGTGACTGCTATTTTTGCTCTTGCATTGTGAAGGGATACAACTTAAAAAATAAGAACGTAATAAGTTACCCCAACCTTCCCTCAGCAATTAGGCCTATGCCTCATAGCAACGAAGTACCTGTGCCTGAACCACCAAAATCTTTGGATCATATTTGTGTGGACGGTTCTGATCATGATGAGACTCATCAGATGGCTTTTCCCGATGAGTCTAGTATTTCCGAGTTTGAAACTGAACCAGATCCGAAACCTGAACTTTTCTCTCAAGCTGAATTGAATGATTTAGTCCGGGATTTAGGACTCCCAAAAGATGCTGCCCAACTGCTAGGTTCTCAGCTTAAACAGAAAAATCTATTGTCACCAGGAACAACTTTTTATTGGTACCGCAACCGCGAGACACAATTTTTGAAGTATTTCAGCAAAGAGGAAGATTTGGTATTTTGCAACGATATATACGGAGTGATGGAAAAGTTTAAACTCAAGTATGATCCTGCTGAATGGCGGCTGTTCATTGATTCGTCAAAAGACAGCATAAAAGGTGTTGTTCTTCATAATGGCAACACATTCGCTTCAGTTCCTATTGCTCACTCTGTTATTCTCCAAGAAAAATACGAGAATTTGGCCCTGATTCTTTTTTTTTTTTATTTAAATTTTTTAATTTATTACAAACAATTCCAGAATATAATCTGAAGCGAAATACACATATCATAAAGAGATAAAAAATATCTCTACGAAAATTCCACCCAAGGAAATACAAAACAATAATTTTAGACCACCAAAAACCCACTATAAGATCCAAGAAAAAAGAAAATCATACTTAGAACTAAGTTACAAAACAGATAATCACAGGAGCATTGATATCATTGTATGGCAGCCGATATGGGACTCCCCTCTATCCCTCCCTCCCTACTTTGTATAAATTGCAACAATTGCAGGGCCTCAAAAAACAAATATTGTTTAGCACGATACAAAAATCACACACTTACACGGATATCTTAGTTTAAATTGAGCTCCCAGAGAGAGGGCTCTCTGGCGTAAAGCCAGAAAGTCTCGCCTCCTTTTCTGGGTGTCCCGAGAAAGATCAGGAAAAATATGTATTTTTGCGCCCATAAATTGAGATTGAGACATTTTTAGGAAATACAATTTCAGCACAGCATTCCTATCTGATTCAAAGGCAAAATTAACCACAAGAGTAGCCCGGCTTGTCACCACCTCCAGTGAGCTTTCAAGAAATTCAGTCAAGTTCAATGTAGGAGACGCTGGTCCTGCAGCATTACCCTGCTGACCAAGCGAGGAAATAGACACATATTGGGCCCTTGCCAGGGGGGGTAGCGAAGCCTCGGGCATCTGTAGGACTTCCAGAAAGTACTTACAGACCAGGTCCAATGGTGCGAGCAAGGGTGACCTCGGAAAATTCAGGAATCTTAAATTGTTCCTCCTCAGCTGATTATCAAGAAATTCAATTTTCCTCGCCTGGATCAACCGATCCCTTGAGTTCACCACACCAAGGGCCTGCAACTCCTCCACCTTGGATTCCACCTGTAGTATTTTTGTAGCATGAATAGTCGCCTCTGTTTCCAGAGAGGCGCACTGCGCTTTAACTTCAGACAAATCCTGAGATACAGAACCCACAAAGGGCAAGAAGGACTGCTGGAGGGTAGAGATAGCTTCCCATAAGCTATCCAATGTTACTGGCACCGGTTTAACCACCCTCCCAGGCAACCGAGACACCACAATACGGGGGGAGCTACTTCCACCAAACTCTACCCCCGAGGAACCGCCGGAGGGAGACACTCCTGCTCGACCCTCTGCGACTCCGACTGCTGACAAATCCATCCCACGGGAGCCCTCAGCAGACCCAGCAGCTTCACGCGACGGTGAAACCTCACTCGACTGCGACACCGTGAGAGTGCCTCCAGGTTGAGCTGGGGACGCCAGAACAGGGCTCAGAAGGACCCCTTCCACGCTGAGATCCGCCTGCACCAACGGCAGATCCCTCGAAGCCATACTGCCAGTGGGGGCACAAAATCCGGTAATCGACATCTGAACAAGCTGACCAGCCGAGGAAGATGACCCCGAGGGCTTCTGAGCAAGCTGGTTCCTTTTCCTCCCCATCAGAAGAGATCGTTCAGATACCGGACCAGAACCAACACACTCGGCGTCCTACTCCATCGCCATCTTGGATCCTACAGAAACCATTCTGCTGGTCCTGATTCTTCAGAAGATTCGTTATGATGAGCATAAGTGGATGATTTGTGGAGACTTTAAAATTCTATCCATGCTATTAGGGCAGCAATCCGGTTTCACCAAATATCCCTGCTTCCTTTGCTTGTGGGATAGCCGGGCCCGCAACCTACACTGGGGGGAAAAAGACTGGCCAATTCGGGAGTATTTGAGACCCGGTGAGAAAAATGTTCATGAGAGCTTGGTACCTCGTGATAAAATTCTATTACCACCTCTCCACATTAAGTTGGGTCTCATTAAGCAATTCATCTAGTCCCTTCCAAAAGATGGTGAGTGCTTTCGGTACCTTTGCTCAAAGTTCCCCCGACTTTCTGAAGCAAAGCTAAAGGAAGGAGTGTTTGTTGGCCCTGATATAAGGAAACTCATTTCAGATGGAGCATTCGCTGAAATGATGTCTGAGAAGGAAAAAGAAGCCTTCAAGGAGGTTGTTCTCAAATTCTTGGGGAACAGGCGGGATGAGAACTATAAGGATATTGTTGCCAGGATGCTCAATGCCTTCAAAGAACAAGGCTGTAACATGAGCCTGAAAGTCCATTTCTTGCACTCCCATTTGAACTACTTTCCCGAAAACCTGGGGGCGTACAGTGAAGAACAAGGTGAAAGGTTTCACCAGGACATCAAGGACGCAGAGAGAAGGTACCAAGGAAGATGGAACACCACTATGATGGCTGATTTCTGCTGGTTGCTGCTGCGGGAAACCCCAGATGAAAAATACACCAAGCAGCGCACCAAGAGAAGCATTCGGGGGAAGAAGAAACGGGCCCACCAGGAGATTGATTGACCCAAGAATGACTTTAAAATCTAAACTGTGTTGACAAATATCATGTTTTTACTAAACTTTGAAATAAAAATTTGCTAATTACCACCACAGTGTCGGATCTCATTTATTAGAATTTTATTTTCACACCATCAGGTGTTTGTCTTCATGTATTGCAATGGTGCGGTTTGCGTTTTCTATTCTTACATACATACCTGTAGAACATTTTTTGCACATTTCTTTGCTTTGCTTTGTGTCTAACCTCGCTCTTATATGCTCAATGTTTGTGCACATGTATGTGGCTGTTTTAAGTGCAGACAATTTTGCTACCATCACAGTGTGTTTTGTTGACATTACTCTATTCTTATGTGGTGCCTTGTTACAATTTTCTTTATTCTTATTTGAATAACTACTAAACAATTA
The DNA here is from genome assembly GCA_033557465.1 of Ichthyophis bannanicus. Taxonomy (NCBI): domain Eukaryota; kingdom Metazoa; phylum Chordata; class Amphibia; order Gymnophiona; family Ichthyophiidae; genus Ichthyophis; species Ichthyophis bannanicus. Next base: position 381,360,374 of record CM066039.1, read on the forward strand.
GTATAAAGAATTAATCCAAGAAACTTATCTCGATCGCACTCAATCTGAAACGTTCACCTCAAACTGCTAACCCAATGTAGCAAAAAATCTGTACGTTATGGAGTAAATTGGTTACCAGAATTGGATTCAGCGCACCAAAAAACGTAAAAATCAATCGAAACAGAGGCAGTTTAAAAAAATTTTTTTTAGTGTACCTGTGTTTTTAACCAACTGCTTATCCTCAAACTTCACCTCAATTCTCTACCTATTCGGTCATATGCTTTTAGTTAGGTACATCTTGCCATTGTCTTATCCCATATTAACACATTTAGGAATCTTAGAGCCAATGGCCCGTCTACTCTCTCATCCACTATGTCATTTGAGTCCGTTGATGAGGCACTATGGGAGCTATGATCAAAAAGTATTGAGACTTGTTGTGTAGCTATATAATATGTTACATTATGATACTGTTAAGCATGCAGTGACCTACTTACGTGCTGTGCAGAGTATAGGATAGCTGGAGCACACCTGTACTCTCTTCTTAACATCATCATGATTGCTATCATGTAAAAACAGTTTGTCAGATTTACAATGATTGGAGTTATTTTCAATGCAGAGCAACTCCTCCCTGGCTGCAGAATTTATAATACAAAGTCTCTGTTCAATTTTTTTTCAATTTCATCAAAACATTATTGGTTATGAATCATGGGTTTATGGTTTTGATAGGAAACTAAGGCTCAGTCCTCACAATAGAAGATTCCAGACTCTCAGACCTAAGAAAGCCCATCCCGTGAGAAGCAATGTGAAGGTCATGCTTACAGTTTTCTTTGATTACCAGGATATTGTTCATCATGGGTGTCCTTCAAAAGGCCAAACCATCAATAAGGAGTACTCTGCACTCTCAAATGAGTCAGAATTTGGACAGTTTGTTGTAAGAGGCCCAAGATGCACAGGAATGGTGAATGGTTATCATGATGAAGCAATGCCCCAACTCACACATCACATCTTGTCCAGCAGTTCTTGACCAAACACCGAATTGAGCAAGTCCTTCAGCCCCTGTACTCATCTGACCTCACATCCTGTGACTTTCTTGTTTCTAAAACTGAAACACTGAAAGGAAGGGGATTTGATGATTTGGAGACCAATGAGCAAAATTCAACACAGCAGCTTCATAGCATAACAAAAGTGGCATTTCAAAATAAGTTTCCAGCAGTGGCAGGAATGCTGAAGGGTGTTTTATCAGAAGGGGACTACTTTGAAGGAGAATGAGTACAATAACTGTCAGTGTTATACTTTTTGATCACACCTCGTACTCTCTTCCACTCTGCATGCTCTTGCTGCTCCCATTCCAGCCCCTGTGATGCATACTATACCACAGCTATGGCTGACCTCTACAATCCACAATCTCCATTCCTGTGCTTTCTCTGTTGAGCACCTTTTGCTTCAAATTCTATTCCCATACTGATTTTACATTATAGATTCATCCTAACCTTCTTCCAGTCTGCCTTACACCTCACCAAACTAACATCTTTGCCACAATCAACTCTCTCCTCAAAATGCCTCCATACCCAACCCCTCCTTCACTTTCTGCTCAAACTCTGGCTGACTACTTCTATGCTAAGGTTCACAAGATTAGAAAAGGGATGGAGGGGGAGAAAAGGTTTGGACAAGTTCCTGGAGGAAAGGTCCATAAACCATTATTAAGAAGGGACCCAGGATATCAATGCTTGAACCAGTACAAGCATTGTGGAACCTGTGTCCCTTGGGGAAACTGCTAGGTACGTATGACCTAGATTGGCCACTGTTGGAAACAGAATGCTGGGCTTGATGGACCTTGGTCTGACCCAGTATGGCATATCTTATGTTCTTATGGGAGATAGCAGTCCCGTGTAGAACTCAAGACTAAAGTCACTTGATGAAACCAAATCTTTCCTCCTCCAAGCTCACCACCTGCTCCTCTGATCCCATTCCCACCAAGCTCTCTCTTGCTGTCATCCCCTTCCCTCTGTCACATCAACATTTTGCTGTCCATGGCAACTGTTCCTCTCTTCAAAAATCCTTCATCTGCCCTTCCAACTAACAGCCCATCTCCCTCCTACCTTTCATATTCAAACTTCCTGAACATGCAGTTCATCACCAGTCTTGACTTTATCCTTGCAATGGATCACTATCTGGCTTTCATCCTGTACATTTTACAGAAACAGCCTTTTCTGAAGTCTCCAGTGACCTGTTCCTGGCAAAATCCAATGGCCTTTTACTCCATACTCATCCTAGACCTAGCTGCTGCTTTTGACACTGTCGATCGCCACCTTCTCCTTGATATCCTGGTTCACACTTGGCTTTAAGGGCTCTGCTCTTTCCCAGTTTCTTTCTCGCCCTCATCACACTTTTAGTTATCTTCTGGCAGATGTTCCTTCACTGCTATCCCACTTTCAGCCAGTGTAGCTCAATGTTCTCCATCTTGGGATCTTTTCTCTCTATATATTCACTCCCTTGGTACCTTGATTTCCTGCCATGGTTTTCAATACCATCTTTACACTGATGGCTCTAAGATTTACCTCACTACACAAGAAATCTCTCCAGGAGTCTAGGTCCATAGCTAGTGGTGTATGTTCTAATAATGGGGGGTGGGGGGCCTTATCGCACCAGGCAAACATTAAAATGTTTGCAGTGCTGTCTTCTGCATGTCTTCTCTCTTCCTTTAATGTTTTAGGCCTGGCAGTCATCCGTTCCTGCTGTTGGGCCAAAGTCTTAGGGATAAAAGCCCAAAACCACAGCTCTTATTTCAAGACTTTGCCCCAGAACAGGATGCAATGGCTCTACATTAAGACCAACTTGAAACTGTCACTGTTAAACACCCCATCAGTCTATAGCATTTTGAATAAAAATAGAGCTGCAGACCTTGCACCTGTATGGCCATCAATTTCCTATAGAAGCACATTAAGATTAGGTATATTATAGAAATTAAAATGATCTTAAGGCATTTCCCCACTAATAATTCTTTAGAAAAAATGTTAGATCTGTATATGTTTAAGGAATTCTAGTATTTCTATATGTTAAGCCTGCACTAGAAAATCCTTGGCTCAGGCTGAGGCTAACTTACCAAAAAAACCACCCTAGGAAGAGCTTATGATTTGTGGCACGTTCATCTGACCACTATCTACTCAGATGGTCTCTGTCACCCTTTTCATGATTTCCTTTGAAGATGATGTGCATGGTGAGTGTCCTCTACTGCCATTCTGTGGATTAAGATGGACCCTGGGAGAGGTTGTGTTTTTTGCACATTTTGATTTTCCCCTCCAGTGGTTTTACCTAGTGTGAGCCAAGGATTAAGGCAGGCACTTAAAACAAGGCCACCTAAAAAAAAAAAACACAACCCAATTAGCACTTGGCGTTACTTCGGGGGGGGGGGGAGGGGGGCACATAACAAAAACAACGAACAAGTCAGAATTAAACTGACACTGTACATATATGATGCAAGGAAAAACACTGAAGCTTGAAACTTGTCCATAATACGATAACCAAGGCTGTAATAATGCTTACTCCCATTTTATTTATAAACACTCATTCCCACCTCTTGCTCAGAAACATGGTAAGACGACAAAGTAAGACTAATCTAGTTTAGAGCGAGGCTCTGTGGTCAAGGTTGAGGGGCTTGGGGGGGGGGTGGGTAAGAAGAAAGGAAAGAATCAAATAGGTTGAAAAATCATTGCTTCCCATAGATTTAAGTTATATATTTTAGGCAAAAGCCTTTAAAACAGAATGTTCAGCCGCCATATTTGTCTCAAATGGATTTGGATTTCGTTCATGCATTTCTCAACACTTCAAGGCAAATTACATTCAGGTATAATAGATTGTAAGCCCTTTAGGGACAGGAAAATACCTAAGTTTATACCTGAGACAATGAAGGGCTTTTGCCCAAGATCACAAGGAGCAGCAGTGAGATTTCAACTTGGCTTCCTGGCCTCTCAGCCCACCGCTATAACTGGAGTGGAGTAGCCACCTAGTGGTTAGAATACTGGCTTGGGAACCAAGATGCTGAGATTTGAGTCCCACTAGTACTCCTTGAGGCCTTGGGCAAGTCACTTAACCCTCCATTGCCCTGGAAAACAACAAGTTAGCAATGTCCCTGTTTAATGTACATTACAGAGTTTAAGTTTCAATGTAAACTGCTTTAACTGAAATAAAGCAATATTAAAAAAAAACAAATAAAGCACAGTTACTTACCTGTAACAGGTGATCTCTGGGAACAGCAGGAATTAGTCTTCACATATGGGTACGTCAGTAGCGACGGAGCCTGCACGGAAATGCTCCCCAGCATCCAATCAGAAAGCTTTTGGGAGCATCCCTTGCGCCTGCGCGCTGACTTCCCGCCTTTCCCACTGCCTCTCCTCAGTTGAGTTTCATAGCTGAGACAGAAGGAGAGAAAGAGGAAAGGGGATAGATACAACTCCTAGGGGAGGTGGGTGGGTGGGTTGTGAAGACTAATTCCTGCTGTTCCCAGAGATCACCTGTTACAGGTAAGTAACTGTGCTATCTCCAGGAACAAGCAGGAATGAGTCTTCACATATGGGGACTCCCTAGCTGTGGGTGCCAGGGGAGATTCCATAAAATGCATATCCCTGGAACAAGACGGCATTTCCCAAATCTGGATCCCCGGCATCCCCTGAGGGATGGGGGATAGGAGTTGAATAGAGAAGAGCTGTAGAGGAACAGCGAATCTAAAGACTACAGAAAAAATGAGTCTTTAGAATGTATGTCAAGTATCATTAAAATATTTAATGAACTAGTACAATATAGAGCTTACCTAATGGATTGTAGGAAGTAGAACTGTGATGGAGTGTACTGTAGATGCAGTAGCGGAATCCTCAAGGTAACTTCACAGCAGTGAGGATGAAGTTCCAAACCTGGAATGGGCAGGTGACCCAGGTGTCAACTGGGGTAGGAGAAGAACGGCAGGTCTTTAATGGAAAGCTTTATGGGAAAAAGCTGAAAACTCTTTTAGGTAGAGAGTTATTAACATTGAGAACTAAAAGAAGAAGACTGACCGATCTGGAGAATTAGCCCAGTCCTGAAGGGAAGAGGGGGTATGGAAAAAAGCCCCTATTCAAGGAGAACAGGAGTGTACTCAGAAATACTAAAGATGTACACTGTCTTTCCTAGCTGGTAAGAGATAGGAAGACATTGAAATTTGATACTTCATAGACAGGGAGATCTATAATAAAAATAGAAGCTGTTGACATCACAGCAGTAATTGTGTGTAAAACCGCTCCCACTTATTGAGCCGTATGAGAATAGGCAAGCTGACTGTCTGGACCCCTTAAGTAGGTAAAAGCTTTATAGCACAGACAGTTAGGGAGATAGTAGGTAATACATAGCGTCCTATGGACATCTCTATATACGAGGGGGTACCCAAAAAAAACAGGAATTTTTTTAAAAGCTATTTATTTCAAATTCTTTACAAAACAACCTTACCCCCTTCAAAATACTCTCCATTACAACTGATACATTTGTCCCACCGGTGCTTCCACTGTTCGAAACATTTTTTGTAGTCATCTTTAGAAACGGCTGACAGCTCCTCCCTCCTTTTTTTCTTGACTTCTTCAATGTTGTCAAATCGGTGTCCTTTCATGCCCCTTTTCATGCGTGGAAATAAGAAAAAGTCGCACGGAGCCAGGTCAGGCGAGTAAGGTGCGTGGGGCAGCGGAACCATGCCATTTTTAGCCAAAAACTTTCTAACAGAGATGGCTGTGTGTGCAGGTGCATTGTCGTGGTGGAAGAACCAGTCTCCTGTCTGCCACAAATCGGGTCTTTTTTGACGAACACTGTTGCGCAATCTTCTTAAAACTTCCAAATAAAAGGTTTGATTGATGGTCTGACCTGGGGGAACAAACTGAATGAACTACCCCCTTGGCATCAAAAAAGCAAATCAGCATTGTTTTGATGTTTGATTTGACTTGACGACATTTTTTTGGACGGGGTGACGATGACGTCTTCCATTGGCTTGACTGTTGCTTTGTTTCTGGGTCGTAACCATAGCAACATGACTCATCACCTGTAATGACCTTTGACAGAAAATCTGGATCAGTTTCAAGCTGTTTCAAAACACATGTTTCAACTCGATGTTCCTTTTGATTGTCAGTCAGAACCTGAGGAACAAACTTGGCAGCAACCCTTTTCATTCCCAAATCTTCCATTAAAATTCGCTGAACCGAGCTCCAAGATAACACACTAATCTCTGACAGTTGATCAATTGTCTGTCGACGGTCTGTGAGCACAAGCTCTCTAATTTTTTCAATATTTTCGTCGATTCGGGCAGTTGGATGCCCAGAACGAGGTTTGTCATCAATCGACATGTCGCCATTTTTAAAATGAGCAAACCACTGGTACACTTGACCTTTTCCCATAGCGTCATCTTGATAAGCTGTTTTCAACATTAAAACAGTTTCAGCAGCATTTTTACCGAGTAGAAACAAAATTTCACAGCTGCACGTTGTTCACTTAAACTTATCATAAAAAAAACAAACAAGAACAAAACAGCGCTAGCAAAAACAATCACTGCAGATGAACAGAACAAGCCAGGTCGACAACACAGGCGGCACTGAACTGACAATGAGTTCCACTATACACGCCTAGCGGCAGAAGTGCGTACTACACAAGCTCCGCCCACAGCAATGTTATTCCTGGTTTTTTTGGGTACCCCCTCGTGTGTGTGTGTGTGTGTGTATGTGTATATATATATATATATATATATATATATATATATATATGTCTAGATATATGTCTAGATATGTGATATATATAGCACAGTTACTTACCTGTAACAGGTGATCTCTGGGAACAGCAGGAATTAGTCCTCACATATGGGTACGTCGGTACATTGAAGGATAACAAAAAGTCTACACTGGAAAGAAAGAGAAGTGTTTCAGTATGGTACCAACTCAAGCAGGGGAAACCCTGGAAGAGAGGGGGTTGGAAGGTGACTTACCATATGGTAAGTCAGCTGAAGGAAAAGATGTCCATGTGGGGACAGAAACTATCATGGGATACTTGTAACCTCCCTTCGTAGTAGTAAGGGGAGAATTCTGTAACCCATGGACAAAAGTATCCTAACAGCTTAGCATACTGAAAAAGAAAAAAAACAGTGTAGAGTTTGAAGAATAAACCTCTAAGAAGAAGTTAACTGTAGATTGCAACATACAGGAACCTATGGTTGCTGGTTATGATTAGACTGGTTAGAGTCTGGAGACCTCAGACTAGGATGAGATGTCCCTTGCTTGGGTACATCTGGAGGATGGGCAGGAGAAGGGTGAAACCTTTTCTTAGGGAAAGGTTTGGTAGGACATTTCCTACGTCCTGGGGAAAAAGAAGGTTTAGGATGGTTTCGAGAACCAGGGAAGTCAGTGGAGCAATGAGCAACCTGACGTAAAGCCTCTCTATTGAAGAGATTTTCTCCAGTACAAGGAGAATTACCCAGTGTATGTTGTGCCCATCTGCTCAAGTCTGAAGCTTGCAGCCAGGCTTTACGACGTGCTCCAATGGCAATAGCAGAGGATCTGCTAACAGACTCAAAAGAGTCTAGAGAAGCACGAGAAAGAAACCAAGAGATATTCCTGCTATGATTAAGAAGCAAGGAATAGTCAGTGGCCTTAGGCTCTGACAAAAAAGGGGACAAAAGAGATAATTTCTCTGTGACCTCCTGAAGTGTCAGACTCATAAATATATGAGATAATTCTTGAAGCCAGCATAGAAGTTTGGAAGGTTTGACGTCCAAAGGTATCAAGTGCTTTAGATGCACGACCTGGCGGATAAGAAGAATGCTTCTTCTTGCTTCTTACCTTCCTCATTGCTGATTCCACTACAATGGAATGATGTGGAAGTTGGTTTTTTTGAAACCCTGGAGAGGGAGGCACCTGATACAGAACATTAGTGGCTGTAGAAGGCGAAGGAACCTTTAAAGGTGATTCCCACATCCTCAGAAGATCCTGTAAAGAATGATGTAAAGGAAGCATTATATTTTCCTTTTCTGCAGGATCTTGGTTAAGAGTAGAGCCAGGAATAGGAATGGCAAGAAAGGTTGCCATGTCAAGGAGAAATTTCTGAAAAGAAGGATCTCCAATGGGAACTATTCCTGGGTAAGCTGAGGTGGAAGAAGCAGCTTGAGCACCAGAAGACATACTGGACTGGTGCAGAAAAAGAAACCTGCTAGATGGACAGTGGATACTGACAGTTCTGATTCGAGGCAGTTAGTACTGCATCGTCAGTGCCCGGTATCGATTCCAAGCTAGGCATAGAAAGGATCGATGGCACCAATGGAACTGCAGGAATCGACATCGATACCGGTATCGGAGACGGTAATGTCATCGAAGCAGTAACTGGGGGCTGCTGAAGCGGTACCGAGGTAGCCAGAGAGCCTTGATGAATATCCTCGGTACTGCGTAGTCGGAAACGATATGGATCGGTTCCGAAACGCATCGGTGCCAAGTCATCTAGACTGGATATCGATTCTAGACTCGGCATCGAAGGGAGCGAGTCTTCGATGCATGTCTAGAAGGTACCGACGTTGGTGGTGGTATCTGCGATGCCGATACAAGAAAGTCAATCGGAGTCGTATCGATCGGTTCCGAAGGTACCGAGGACGTCCGAAGACGATGCCTGGTGAAGAGTTGAACACTCGACACCGATGCCAGGGTATCGGTACCGCTCGAAGCCGATACCAACCCCGAGCATGGCGGAGATACAGGAAAGCCAATCTGGGTCGTATCGATCGGCCCCGAAAGTACCGAGGACACCAGATGACTATCCCTGGTGAAGAGTGGAACACTCGACACCGGTGCCGATGCCAGGGGATTGGTACCGCTCGAACCGGATACCAACCCCGAGCATGGCTCAGGTATGTTCTGTGAGGGGTGAGCCCCAGGAACAACCTGAAACCCCGTAAATGCTTTGGAGCCCGAAGACTCCCGCCGGGGTTTTATTGCCAATGGGGTCTTGAGGGCAAGGCCGGAGCCGTCATCATGCTGGGCATGAGACTTACCCTTCAAGAATTGGCTAGTCTTAACAGACTGTTTGTGGGTTACCTGATCCTGGAGAGAAGAATAAACCGGTGTCCTCACCTCAGGAGGAAAAATGGCATCGAGGGAAACTCGAAAAAGGGAAGGTCTTCTCCCAATAATACAGCCTGATGGATCAGGGAAACAAGGGTCAGCACCCAAACAGGTTAGACACCAAGCATTGGAGTCTAAAAAGGAAACTATGTTTCCACAGTGAAGGCACTTCTTAGGGGAAGAAGGCTCTATGTTGGAGAGGCCTGGTAGGCCCAAAAAGTTAAGACAAAAACTGAGGAGAAAAAAATCTCTCTAATTTTAGAAAAGAAAAGAATAAAGCACCGGCGGTACCGGTATCGGCGGGAAAGACAGCCACGACCACAAGAAAACAAGGAAATAAGAATTTTAAAGAAAAAGTTTCTGCGGTGACAGGACGACATCCAGTCGGCTCCGCGGAAAAACGAAAACTGAGGAGAGGCAGTGGGAAAGGCAGGAAGTCAGCGCGCAGGTGCGAGGGATGCTCCCAAAAGCTTTCTGATTGGATGCTGGGGAGCATTCCCATGCAGGCTCCATCAGTACCGACGTACCCATATGTGAAGACTCATTCCTGCTTGTTCCTGGAGATAATAAGCTACTCCTGTTTGTGAGCTAAATGAGGACAGAATATTGATAAGCAAGCACAAAAACCACTTTTATAAAAGCTTGTCAACCATATGTTTTTGGAGGGGGGAAGATTAAAAAACAAAAAAATCAATTTCCTTAACTTACAAGTTTTGACTTAATATATTATGGGTTATGGTGTTAATTGCTGACTAGGGAAAGAATCTGCTCTTCACATTCTCCACCTCAACTCAGTTTCCCCTCATCCCGACTTTTCTAGACTCAATAGGTCACATCCGTCACTCAGTCTACAGCAATGGCTACACAAGGCCATAGCAGCAGGCACTAAAAATCAAGATTTTGTCCTATAGGCTAAGCTGCTTTATACTGCCTTCTATGTTACATACACTTCAATTCTTGTTAGCCACCTTTGATGCTAAAATTGAAAAGCAGAATATCAAATTCATACTCCTTGGGTCAGCAAGATTGGGAATAGTACTGATGCATTTACATCTCTTTACGGAGGTAGTTTCAACCATTGCTCAACAGTAACAGCTATTGGTTACATTCAAAATACATATCTACCGAGTACCAGCCCCTGCCTAACATAGAAACATAGAAACATGATGACAGAAAAAGACCACAAGGCCCATCTAGTCTGTCCTTCCATAACTACAACAGTCCACTTTTTACCTTTAGAGATCCTCTGTGTTGGTCCCATGCTTTTTTGAATTCAGTTACTGTCCTCATCTCTACCACCTCCACTGGGAGACTATTCCACGGATCCACTACTCTTTCCGTAAAGAAATATTTCCGCATATCACTCCTGAATCTATCTCCCTTCACCCTCATCCCATGTCCCCTCGTAGCAGAACTTGCTTTCAATTGAAAGAGGCTCTCTCCCTGAACATTTATGCCACGGAGGTATTTAAACATCTCAATCATATCACCTCTATCCCGCCTTTCCTCTAAGGTGTACATATTAAGATCCTTAAGTCTGTCCTCATATGCTTTATAATGAAGCCCATTAATCATTTTAGTAGCAACCCTCTGCACCGACTCCATCCTGTTCACATCCTTTTGAAGGTGCGGTCTCCAGAATTGCACACCATACTCCAAATGAGGTCGCACCAAAGACTTATACAGAGGGATTATCACCTCCTTTTTTCTGCTAGCCATTCCTCTCCGTATGCACCCAAGCATCCTTCTAGCTTTTGCCGTCGCCTTTTCTACCTGTTTAGCTACTTTAAGATCATCAGACACAACCACGCCTAGGTCCCGCTCTTCGTTAGTGGACAAAAGTACTTCACCTCCTATACTGTATTGCTCCCTTGGATTGCTGCAGCCCAAATGCATGACCTTACATTTTTTAACATTAAATCCCAGCTGCCAAATTCTAGACCATTCTTCAAGCTTAGCTAGATTCCTCCTCATGTTATCTACACCTTCCTGGGTGTCTACTCTATTGCAGATTTTGGTATCATCCGCAAAGAGGCAAACCTTACCCGACAGCCCTTCCCCTATATCACTAACAAAGATGTTAAAAAGAATCTGACCAAGGACAGAACCCTGGGGCACACCACTGGTAACATCCTTCTCCTCAGAGTGAGCTCCATTTACTTCTACTCTTTGTCGCCTCCCACCCAACCAATTTCTAACCCAAGCAGTAATTTTAGGGTCCATCCCTAGGGTGCTCAGTTTGTTTATAAGTCACCTGTGAGGAACAGTGTCAAAGGCTTTACTGAAATCTAAATACACCACATCTAGAGCTCTCCCTCGGTCCAACTCCCTGGTCACCCAGTCAAAGAAATCAATCAGATTTGTCTGACAAGACCTGCCTCTGGTGAATCCATGCTGCCTCGGATCCTGTAATCCACCGGACTCCAGAAACCTCACTATTTTCTCTTTCAGCAGAGTTTCCAATAATTTACTCACCACCGAAGTTAAACTAACCGGCCTGTAGTTTTCAACCACATCCTTACTTCTGCTTTTGTGTAAAGGCACCACATGAGCCTCTCTCCAGTCCTTTGGCACCACTCCCGACTCCAACGAGGCATTGAAAAGGTCAGTCAGTGGAGTTGCTAGAACGTCCCCAAGTTCCCTCAGTATTCTAGGGTGTATCCCATCCGGTCCCATCGCTTTGTCTACTTTAATTTGAGCTAGTTTCTCACAAACAGTCTTCTGAAAATTGTTCAAGATGTCCCTCGCTTCTGTTCTTATTTGTGGGTGTTTTCTGAGGTCCTGCTCCTGGTTCTTCATCTGTGAACACAGAACAAAAATATTTGTTAAGCAATTCCGTTTTATCCTTATCAGCTTCTACATATTCCCCCCCTGCACCCTTGAGTCTGACAATACCACTTTTGCCCTTCCTCTTCTCACTAATATATCTGAAAAATGTCTTATCCCCCATTTTATTGCATTGGCTATTTCCTCCTGCTTTTGAATCTTTGCCTTCTTGACTACTTTGCTAGCTTCTCTAAGTTTTTCCAAATACAGATGCCTGTCTTCCTCTCTCTGTGATCTCTTGTATTTCATGAAGGCCTCCCTCTTTTTCTTCACTTTTTCAGCTACTTCCTTCGAAACCATAGCAGTCTCCTGTTCCTTTTGCCTTTATTTACCATTTTAACAAAAAGGTTGGTTGCCTTTAAAATACCCCCTTTCAGTTTTGCCCACTGTTTTTCTACATTCCCCAGCTGTTCCCATCCCACTAACGACTCCGAGGTATTGGCCCATCTTCGCAAAGTTAGTCTTCCTAAAGTCTAAGATCTTCACCTTGGAATGGATTCTAACAGCCCTAGTCCTAATACTGAACCACACTATCTGGTGATCACTGGATGCAAAATGATCTCCCACTACAACATCAGAAACACTTTCACCATTGGTAATCACCAAGTCCAGTATGGCCCCTTCACGTGTGGGGTCTGTTAACAATTGCCTGAATAGTTCTCCCTGTAGAGAATCCCGGATCTCCTTACTTCTAGATGATACTGCAGCAGGAATGTGCCAATCAACATCTGGCATATTGAAATCTCCTAGCAGTAGCACTTCCCCTTTCCTAGCAATGCTGCATATTTCTTCAATTAACTCTGTCCACCTCTTCCTCTTGTGAGGGAGGTCTGTATATCACACCAATGCAAATAGATTTCTCTTTCCCTCTTTCTAGTTTAACCCACAATGCCTCCTTTCTCCCTTTTAAGCTCTGTAATTCCAAAGCTTTAATAGTAGTTTTTACATATAGTGCCACTCCTCCTCCCCTTCTTCCTACCCTGTCCTTTCTGAATAAAGTATAGCCAGGTATAGTTACATCCCAGTCATGGTTTTCTGTGAACCATGTTTCTGTAACTGCCACTAAATCCAAGTCAGCCACTCCCGCCAAAGCTTCAACTTCAGGGATCTTATTTCCCATGCTACGGGCATTAATACACACTGCTTTCCATATGTTACCCCTGTTACCCATTTCCATAAAGGTATTTAATGTATCACCTACCTGGGGGCTTTCACTTACCTGGGGGCTTTCTTCACCCATCCCCAACGAATCTAGTTTAAAGCCCTCTTCAGTAGATTAGCCAGTCTACTACCAAAGATGCGTTGACCTTTCTTGGACAGATGGATGCCATCTCTGCTCTGCAACCCTTGGAACAGCATCCCATGGTCTAGGAAACCAAAACGCTCTCGAAGACACCATCCACGCAGCCATGCATTCATCTCCAGGATGTGAGCCTCTCTGCCTTGGCCTTTACCCTCAACAGGGAGGATTGAAGAGAACACCACCTGTGCACCTACCTGCTTCACCCTCTGTCCCAGAGCCATGAAGTCACTTTTGATACGTTCCGAGGTATACCTGGCAGTATCATTTGTTCTAACATGGATTAGCAACATTGGGTAATAGTCAATGGGCTTGATGAGTCTCGGCAAACTCTCCGTAACATCTTGGATCTTGACACCAGGCATGCAGCATACCTCTCTGGACATCAAGTCTGGTCGGCAGATGGACGCCTCAGTACCCCTCAGAAGAGAGTCTCCAACCACCACTACCCTTCGTTTCCTTCTGGTCACTGATTCCGCAACTATGGGGTACTTGAACTCTGGTTCTTCCCTTTCCAGGGATGCTTTCACCTCCTCCACTTCCTAAGAACAGGTACTGTGATAGCTGGCCTAGGAAGGGTGCCCATTAGAAGACAAGGCCAAAGTTACACCAGAAAACCCAACATTTTTCTACCTCTGCTTATGAGAGACCAGAAAATGGAAGAGTAACAATATCTGAGGCCTTAAATATTTTTTTACCACTCACAATGTTCAAAAATATCTAATTCCACCATTCTCTTAGATGCTGCCAAGCTAATACTGCCTACCTTCCTAAGATGAAGAAATGCTAAAGGCACAGACAACTTATATCATTTAAACTCTTTACTTTTCCACTTTCTTTCCTTTTTTATTTTTATTTATTAGGGTACTTCCATGCAGAATGGTTCCAAAGAGAAGACAGAATATGGTGTATTCCTGTCCCGTAAACCTGGCACAAATGTACAAGTTTAGGCCACACCAGAGGGGAAAAAAAACCCACAAAAGCACTTGCTAGATGACACTTTTTACTCATAGACCATAGCTAGAGTGAGGAAGAAGGGAGCTTTGTTCCTTTTTTAACATTAAATGAGTTTCTAATTTTACAATTTCTAACATAAAAAACTGTACAAGTGTTTACAAACATATTAAGATATAAATTAGAAGCTTCTTGCCCAGGGTCTTCACAGTATTCCTTTGCTAGTGAAGATAATACTAGAACGGAAGGTCCATTCCTTTTATACAGTTAACAGTCCAAGCTGCATTAGTTCATAGAGTTATTTTACTCAAGCATCACAAGATAATTTTCTTCTTAGCGCCTTGGGCCTCGCTAACCAGTCTTGTCAATGCTGTGCAAAAAAAATAATAGTAGTCCATCCATGCTGCTGCCGAGGTGCCCAGTCATCGCTCTGGCTCAGGCTCATGCTGGGACATTCGCTTCTTCTCACGACAGTGCTTTTTGTGAGCAGGCCAATCCTTCTGTTGGCACTGGGATCCACAGTACCGTGCCACCTGGCACCGACCACAGATATTGAATTCCCGTAACTAGAAGGAAAAACAAAAAAATGCTAAGCTTTTCAGGGAATACAGAGCATCCACGTTCTAGAAATTATTTTAAGTGTGAGATTTTTGTGCAAGAACAGTTCAAGCCTCCCAGAAACTGAAAGGGAGACTATCGTATTTCCCAGATTATAAGCTGCCCCTGTGTATACGTCAGAGGCAAACGTTGGCATTTTTGCTGGTAAAATCAAAGTATAGTCACCAGTACAAACAAAGCACAAGACAACACTGCTGTTTTTTAAAATCAGATTTATTCTGTTTCATTTTCACTTTCCAATAATACTCTTGAATAAAGTGCATAACATAGCAGCTCATTCCACATCAGATTTGTTCTGTATCACTTTCAGAAAAGTCACCGACGTCCTCATCTTCAGTGTCACTGTGAAATAGTTCTGCAATTTCAGGTGCTAGTTCACGTTAGTTATTGTTTGTCTTCTTCACAGTTATTGGGGCACTTTAGGATCTCAGCCTTCAAAGCCTGATTAGATTTTATCGCTCACACCCCCTAACCATGCTGTTGCAACCCACCCGGTGACTTTTGCAAATGTGGCACGACACACACAGCAGGTAGCTGTGAAATGTGTTTTCCATGGCACATTCAGTTTTCCCATAGGCGACAACAGCTTTGAATCTTCTGTTGACGGAAACATCAAGTGGTTGAAGCAATTTTGTCATACCACTAGGCATAATAACCGGGACAGTGTTCAGAGTTTTTTTCATTTTTGTATATTCAGTGAAATGGGCTCTCATGCTATCCATAAGTAGCGAGTATACGTAGTCCAGTATGTACCAGTCCACTGATCGGAGGGTCTGCTGGCAGGCATTGGGCATAGAGCAGATAGTCCAGGGAGAAAGCCTGTCCACTGCACAGGTGTGAGTATTTATCTGCGGTTTGCGTCTTGAAGGACTACAAAAAGGGACTGCTACTTCTGGAGAGATATCTGCAATAGTAAGCATTTACTTCTGGGAATTCTTTAAAATCTTAGTGAAAAAGGAATTCTTTAGATTAATATGTGAATCCAGTGTATTTGTTAAATACATCAGGGTCTAGTATCAGCAAAGAGCTTTTAGTTAAATTAAAAATTCAACAGGTAACTTTCAGTTGAAATTTAAAACCCAGCAGAAAGCTTTCTGATTAAATTTAGAACCCAAGACTCCCTCTATCCAAGCAAGGGCTGTGTGAATCACCCAGGAAATTGGTCACAGATTACCTTAGCAACACAGGACAGGGTACTATGTAGCAGCCAGCTTTTAATAAATGTTTCCCTCCCTCCCTGACACCCATCCACCCCTGGGATAAATA
The DNA here is from genome assembly GCA_033557465.1 of Ichthyophis bannanicus. Lineage (NCBI taxonomy): Eukaryota > Metazoa > Chordata > Amphibia > Gymnophiona > Ichthyophiidae > Ichthyophis > Ichthyophis bannanicus. Next base: position 381,376,424 of record CM066039.1, read on the forward strand.
TAGCTTTATAGGTGCTTAAACCTCTTAAAGGAAAGAAGGTGCCATATTCATTCTCAGGTGCAGTTTATCCTCATCAAGCATACATTAAGGACCTGAGATTAATTAAGCTTCAGGTGAACGAAGTACATTAAACATATTAGGTATAGTTTTATTAGCAGAAGTATCCCCAGCAACCCTTAGTAAGTAAAGTAGTTAAATACCTAAACACAACCTTAAAACTAAAAGGCAGACAGCAGTGCAGCAGCAAGATAGGAGCTTTCCAGTCTTTTGCATTGAGTGTCACATGTATGCTTTTCTCCCAGTTGGTGAGGGGTCTTACGTGTGCACAAGGTACAAGGAGCTCTTTACTCTTAGGGAACGAGTCCGATCTCTAGAGGCTAGAGTAGCAGACTTGGAGGACATAAGGAAAACAGTACAGACCTACAGGGATATAATACTGAAGTCCCACCTCCAGTCTGGCAGCATCCTTGTTGCCATAGAGGAGAGGTCATGTGACAGGAGAGCATCACCCTGGTACAGCAGGAACTGATCCTGTAGCTAGGACCTGTCCTCCATGTGATGTAAAACCTTCTTGCACCGAGGTGGTTTCTCCAAGGCCATGTGCCCACAAAGGAAGGGTTAGGACAGCCATAATAGTCAGTGATTCGATCATTAGGCATGTAGATAGCTGGGTGGCTAGTGGACTTGAGCATCATCTGGTAACACGCCTGCCTGGTGCAAAGGTAGCAGACCTCACGCACCACCTAGACAAGGTTGTAGATAGTGCTGGGGAGGAGTCAGCTGTCTTGGTACACGTCAGTACCAATGACATAGGAAAGTGCAGTAGGGAGGTTCTGGAGGCTAAATTTAGGTTTTTAAGTAGGAAGTTAAAAACCGGAACTTCCAGGGTAGCATTCTCTGAAATGCTCCCCATTCCATGCGCAGGACCCAAAAGGCAGGCAGTGCTCTGGAGTCTCAATGCATGGATGAGACGATGGTGCAAAGATTAGGGTTTTGGATTTGTTAGAAACTGGGAACATTCTGGGGAAAAAAGGGGCACTTCCAAAGGGATGGGCGCCACCTTAACTGGGACAGAACCCGGCTGCTGGCATTAACCTTTAAAAAAAAGAAGAGAGCAGCTTTTAAACTAGATAATAGGGGAAGCCAAGTCACCCAAGAACACATGGTTTGGAGCAATATATCCTTAAAGGATACTAGCAAAAAACTGATGTTAGTGCATATCAGCAGAGGGTCCAATAAAGACAAACGTAGCCCAAATGCCCTTGAGTACAGAGCAGACAGAGCTTAAAATTCCAAATTACCCCTGCCTACCGATAGCCAGATTAATATGAATAAAATACAGTCTCTAAAATGTTTATATGCAAATACAAGAAGTCTAAAAAGTAAGATGGGAGAGTTAGACTATGCGGCACTAAACAAGAGATTAGATATGACTGGTATCTCAGAGACATGGTGGAAGGACAACCACAGGGACACCGATACCTGGGTACAAACTACATTGTAATGACAGAGCAGATCAAATTGGTGGAGGGGTTGCGCTTTTTGTTAGAGAGGGCATTGAGTCAAAGGATTAAAGTTTTGCAGGAAACAAGAGATTCTACAGTCAATTTATGGATTGAAATTCCATGTAAAGAGGGGAAGGGGAAGGTGATGGCAGTGGGGTGTACTATCGACCGCCTAGCCAGAATGAACAAATGGATGATGAAATGCTCAAAGAAATCAGGGAAGCTAACAAAAGTTACAGCACAGTAATAATAATGGGTGATTTCAATTACCCTGGTATTGACTGGGTCTGTGTCACGGCAGGCCATGCTGGGGAGATAAAGTTTCTAGATGAAATAAATGACTGCTTCTTGGAGCAGCTGGTTCATGAACCGACCAGAGGGGAAGCCGTTTTGGACCTAGTCCTTAGTGGAACACAAGATCTGGTGCAAGAGATAAGGGTGTTGGGGCCACTTGACAATAATAATCGTAAGCATGATCACATTTGATTTAATAAATGGAGTGGGGACGGGAAGGAAATCCACAGTACTACCTTTTAACTTTCAAAAGGGAGACTATGATAAAATGAGGAAAATAGTTTAAAAAAGACTAAAAGGAGCAGTTGCAAAGGTTAAAGATTTACATCAAGCATGGGTGTTTAAAAATACTATCTTGGAAGCACAGATCATATGTATTCCACGCTTTAAGAAAAGCGGAAGGAAGTCCACAAAACTGCCAGCATGGTTTAAAAGTGAGGTCAGAAAGGCTGGTGCCAAAAAAAGCATCTTTCAGGAAATGGAAAAAGGAGCCAAATGACAAAAACTGGAAACACAAGCACTGGCAAGTTAGATGCAAAGCACTGATAAGGCAGACAAAGAATTTGAGAGGAAGCTTGTTGTGGAAGCAAAAAATAGAAATTACTTACCTGGTAATTGTAGTTCCTGGAGGGTCCAGTTTAGTCCTCCACATCAGGGTAGTGCACCTCCTCCTGCAGCAAGGAGACTTGACCAATCAAAACCTTTCCCTATGAGGATGTATACTACTGGAGCTCCCATCAGCCCCCAGTGAACAGTTAACAAGCAATCTCAAAGGAAGAACATTAAGGAACCCCCTCCCCCAATAAATCAACTCCGTCCCCAAATGAGGGAGCCGAAACTGTGCACACCGCGTCCACCTGGACTGCCACACCATCACCGAAAAAGAAATGACCAAAAAGGGAACGGAAACCCCGGACTCGAGTGACCCCAGGCAAACGCTTAACCAGCTCCCTCTTACACCGCATCAGCGCGCCGAACAGAAAGGAAGGAATCTTCGGGAGGGAATAAGGACTAAACTGGACCCTCCAGGAACTACAATTACCAGGTAAGTGTAATTTCTATTTCCTGAGCGGTCCTCCAGTTTAGTCCTCCACATCAGGGATGTAACAGAGCAGTATTTAACGGAAGGGACCAAGCCAACCTGCGCGCAGAACCGCCGAACCAAAGCAAGAATCCCAGGAGGCCAGAACATCCAGCCGGTAATGTTTACTAAAGGCATGAAGCGTCGACCACGTAGCCACCCTGAAAATGTTTACTGGCGGGACCAAACTGTGCTCCGCCCACGATGTCGCCTGCGCCCGAGTAGAATGGGCCCGCAAGCCCACCGGGACCGCCCGGCCATGTGCTTCCTTGATCCACCTAGCAATGGACGACTTCGACGCCGCCTCACCCTTACGGTTACCACCAAACAGAACGAACAGGCGGTCCGTCTTAAGAACTGACTCGGTAGCCCTGAGGTAGCGCCGGAGCGCCCGCCAAACGTCCAGACGATGCAACCCGCCAGAGGCATCCGTCTCCGGAGAGTCAAAGACCGGAAGAAAAACGGCTTGATTCAAATGAAAAGACACCACCTTAGGAAGAAAAGAAGGAACAGGTCGCAAGACCACTCTGTCCTTAGAAAACGATAGGAAGGGTTCTCGACACGAAAGCGCCTGCAACTCCGAGATACGACGAGCCGAACAGATGGCCACCAAGAACAGTTTTCAACGTGAGATCCTTGAGAGACGCAAGACTAAGAGGCTCAAAAGGCTTCTGAACCAAAGTTTTTAACACCAAATTCAAATCCCAAGGAGGGACGGTTACCCTGCGCAAAGGACGCAGCCGAAACACGGCCCACAGAAAACGTTGCACATCCGCGTGAGCCCCCAGGGGAACCCCCAAGACCTTACCCCTATAACACGCCAGGGCCGCCAGTTGCATCTTCAGAGAGCTCGCAGCAAGACCTTTGTCAAAACCGTCCTGCAAGAAACTGAGAACGGCTGGAATTGAAGCCGTCGCGGCCCGGAGATCGTGCCTCGAACACCAATCCTCAAAAATTCGCCACACGCGCACATAAGTGAGCGACTTAGAAACCTTTCGCGCCCGAAGAAGAGTCGCAATAACAGCTGGAGAATATCCTTTCCGCTTCAACCTAGCCCTTTCAATGGCCAGACCGTAAGCGAGAACCGATCCACCTGCGGCATCTGCAGCGGCCCCTGAAGCAAGAGGTCCCGCAGGAGCGGCAACCGCCATGGAATTCCGTCGAGTAGTCGAACTAGATCCGCATACCACGGACGCCTGGGCCAATCTGGAGCCACTAGAAGGACCTTTCCCCGATGCGCCTCTATGCGTTGAATCACCCGACCGATCAACGCCCACGGAGGGAAGACGTAAAGGAGCCCGGGAGACGGCCACGGGCGAATGAGAGCATCTATGCCCTCGGACATGGGTTCCCTCCGTCTGCTGAAGAACCGAGAGGTTTTGGCCGACTGAAAGGTCACCATGAGATCCATGATCGGTGGCCCCCATCGGCGGACTATTTGAGCATACACTTGCGGGTGAAGTTCCCACTCCCCGGCATCCATGTGCACTCTGCTGAGGAAATCCGCCATCACATTCTCTTTCCCGGCGATATGCCCCGCCGAAATGGCTAGCAGACGCGGTTCCACCCACTGGAACATGTCGGCCTCTTCTTCCATCGCTCTGCTTCCCGTGCCGCCCTGATGGTTGAGGTATGCAACGGTCGCCGAGTTGTCCAACAGGATCCTCACAGCCCAGCCTGTCACTGAAGGTTCGAACGCCTGGAGAGCCCGCAGCACCGCTCGAAGCTCGAGGCGGTTGATCGACCAAGAAGCTTCCGGAGTGGACCACGTGCCCTGCGCGAACCGACTGTCGCAATGAGCTCCCCAGCCCGTCAGGCTTGCATCCGTTATTACCGGCATCCAAAATGGCTGCTCTAGAGGAACCCCCGCCTGCAACGTCCTCGAGTTCAGCCACCATCGTAACGACTGCCGCACTCTCCTTGGACAAGGCAACCGCTTGCTCAGTGAATCCGTCTGATTCGACCAACGCCGTAGAAGAGCTCTTTGCAACTGACGCATATGAAACCTGGCCCAGGGAACTACATCTAGGGTCGCCGCCATCGTTCCAAGAACCCGAAGGTACCACCAAGCTGACGGAGCCGGAAACGAAAAAACCTGCGAACCAGAAGGCACAAAGCTCGAGCTCGACAATCCGGCAGAAACACTAACCCTTTCGCCGTATCGAAGTGAACGCCAAGATATTCGAGAGACTGGGTCGGAACTAACCGGCTCTTTTCCTGGTTTACCACCCAACCTAGACTCTGCAGAAGAGCGATCACCCTGCCGGTGGCTTGCAAGCTCTCCCTTTCGGTCTTTGCCCGAATCAACCAATCGTCGAGATAAGGGTGAACTAAAACCCCTTCCTTCCTCAACACCGCTGCGACTACCACCATGACCTTGGTGAATACATGGGGCGCTGTGGCTAGGCCGAATGGCAGCGCTTGAAACTGGTAATGGCCCCACAGAAGAGCGAACCGGAGGAACTTTTGATGAGCCGCCCTGATCGGAATATGCAGGTAGGCCTCCGACAGATCGAGAGACGTGAGGAACTCTCCCTGACGCACCGCAACTAAGACGGAGAGCAGAGTCTCCATGCGAAAATGAGGCACCCGAAGGCAACGATTCACTCCCTTGAGATCCAGGATAGGACGGAGGGACCCGTCCTTTTTTGGCACCACGAAATAAATAGAGTACCGACCCGCACCGAGATTGGTATCTGGAACAGGCACCACCGCCCCCAAGGCCAGCAGATGGTCCAACGTGGCGCGAACGGCTAACACTTTTTGGGGACCTTTGCAGGGTGACAGAACGAAGGCATCCCGGAGAGGACAGGCGAATTCTAGAGCGTACCCCTCCCGGATGATCTCGAGAACCCACTGGTCCGAAGTTATCCGCACCCAGGAAGAAAGAAAATGACGAAGCCGACCTCCGATCACCTGACTTCCTTCCGGGGTCCGCCTCGCTTCATTGCGGCTTGCGACTAAAGGAAGAGGACGACGAAGAGGAGGCAGTCGAGAACCCTCTACCCGCTCCTCGAAACCCCGAGGATCTATGTGCCAGTCGCCCGCGCTGGAACCCCCCAAGCCCGGACGAACGGAACCTGTGAAAGTCCCGAAACTGACCCCTAGCCGAGGACACCCCCCTATTCAGTCGGGGCTTATCCTCCGGCAGCCTTCCACCTTTAGATTCGAGGTCCTTGCCCAACTTATCCAGGTCGTCCCCGAACAACAGCTTGCCTTTAAAGGGGAGCTTGCTGAGGCGCACTTTAGAGGATCCATCAGCAGCCCAATTGCGAAGCCAAATAGATCTGCGCACCGCCACGACAGACGCCATGCTGTTAGCCAAAGTCCGGATTAAGTCATAGTGAACATCTGCCAAATATGCGGACCCCGATTCTAAGCGTGCAACTTCCAACAACCCTTGTTGGTCCAGACGGGAGTCCTGTCGCAAATGCTGAGCCCATCTCAAACACGCCCTAGAAACCCAGGCCCCACAAATGGAGGTCTGCAAGGCCAAGGCATTAGTCTCAAAGGCCTGCTTCAACAAACCATCCACCTTTCTATCCTGGATATCCTTCAAGGCCGCGCTGCTCTCAACCGGAATTGTAGTCTTCTTGGTTACCGCCAGAACCGCTGCATCAATCCGTGGCGAACGAAATTTCTCCTTGTCCTTGTCCGCCAGAGGGTAAAGACGATTCATCGTTCGGATACCCTTCAAGCCCGAATCCGGGTGATCCCACTCAGCCTGTATCATCTGATCAACCACTCTGTGGACCGGAAACACCGTCTGAGAATCTCGGACCGCTTGAATGAGAGGATCCTCCAAAACCTCTTCTTCCCGGGGATGCCTGACAGTCAAATTCAGGGCCTGCAAAGATTCGGTAATCAAAGGAATCAGTTCATCTTTTCGAAAAACGCAGATGATCCGTGCCTGGTCTTCAGGTTCCGGAAGCTCCCCTTCCTCCAAATCCTCGAGCCTGTCATCGCGCTCCGCATCAGACCATTCCGGCTCTTGCCATTGCACATCAGAGAGTTCTGGTTCAGGAACTCGAGGCCGCTTGGCGGCCCTAGGGATGTCCATTCTCACCCCCTCTGCCTTGAGAGACGGCAGAGCCGATGGAGCCGTGCACGGCTCAGATCCTTTTCCCAAGCGGCCCCTCTGGAAAGATTGGTGCATCAGGAGCACGAACTCAGGAGAGAAATCCCCCCAGGAAACCTCGCTAGGCCCCAAAGCCTGCGTACTCCCTGGCGCAGGCGGAGCAGAAGGAAGGGAAGGCAGGAGAGTCTCTGTAGCCAGTTCTTCACCACCTGAAACTGGAGGGAGCACGGGATCCAAAGGAACGCCGGTCTCCATTTGCTGTTGTAGCTCTGGCGGATTGCAGGCACAGCCCTTGCAAACCCCCGCGTCAGAGACGGAGCCCTTGCGGGATCCACAAATCACGCACTGCGGCCGACGGGACATGGGAAGAGAACCGCAATAGTGCAGAGCTATCTGGAGCCGTCTGGAGAAGAAAGCAGCCCAAACTAGTAACAGGACTGCAGAACCCAGTCCGTTCTGCAAAGGCCCCCCTTTTTTTTTTTTTTTTTTTTTAGCACACTCCGACTCAGCACCACACAAACAAATCAGGCAGGGCCCTCTGAGTCAGGACGCGCCGTTCCGAACACGCCGCAGCACAGCCCCCGAGGAAAAAAGCAGGAGCTGAAAAGAAAAATGGCCGCCGGCACCCGAAGTCGAAAAAAAGGCACGAAAAGGAAAGAAAAAATAAAATCAATGAAAACAAAGCAAATCGCCGCTATCTAGCCGACTCGAAGTCCTGTTGCCCCTCAAAACTGGCGAAGATAACTCACCGCGAATCCAGGACCTGGAAAGGCAACGGAGCTGAGCAGGAGGAAGCTGCAAGGGTTCCGCGGTGTGAGAGAACACCGACCGGAGTGCGAGGCAACGTGGGGTCCTCCGAGTTGAGGCAGCACCCTGAAGGTACCCCCAAGCCAGGAGATGGTGAGTGTGGCCAGATTCCTCCTCCGAACTGTCCTGGAGGGGAGATCCGCAGCTACTGAAGTGCAGCCGAAGCGCCAATGCCGATTAGTAGACAGACGGCCCGTGCAAGCTTGGCTCCCTCCTTTATAGAAATTTAAAGGCACAGACCCCTAAACTGCACTAAAAACAAAAAGGTACTACAGGGAGCAAAAGAAAGGAAAATAAACAAAAAACTATGAAGTCTCAAAGCCAAAGTGAGCCCAGAAAGGCTCACACCGCCTCCTGCTGCAAGGAGACTGGACACACTGGGGGGCTGATGGGAGCTCCAGTAGTATACATCCTCATAGGGAAAGGTTTTGATTGGTCCAGTCTCCTTGTTGCAGGAGTTGCACTACCCTGATGTGGAGGACTAAACTGGAGGACCGCTCAGGAACGCATGATAAAGACTTTTTCAAGTACATTTGTAGCAAAAAGCCTGTGTGAGAGTCAGTTGGACCATTAGATGATAGAGGGGTAAAAGGGGCACTAAGGGGGAACAAGGCTATAGTGTTATTAGAAAAAGTACAGAGAAGAGCAACCAAAATGGTAAAGGGGATGGAAGGATACTCCTATGAAGAGAGGCTAAAAAGGTTAGGGCTCTTCAACCTGGAAAAGAGACGGCTGAGAGGAGATATGATAGAGGTCTATAAATTAATGGAGTGGAATGGGTAAACATAGATCGATTGTTTACGTCAAAATATTGAAAGACTAGGGGCCATGCAATGAAGCTACAGTATAACCTATTTAAGACTAAGAGAATATTTTTTCACGCAACGTGTAATCAAACTCTGGAATTTGCTATCTGAGGATGTAGTAAAAGCTGTTATTGTAGCTGGGTTTAAAAACAGGTTTGGACAAGTTCCTGGAGGAAAGGTCCATAAACCATTAAAGGGGACCCAGAATATCTACTGCTTAACCCAATACAAGCATTGTGGAACCTGTGTGTTTTGGGGAAACTGCTAGGTACTTGTGACCTAGATTGACCGCTGTTGGAAACTGGAAACTGGATACTGGGCTTGATGGACCTTGGCCTGACCAGTATGCCATATCTTATTTCTTATGAGGGGCGTGGTCCACCATGTAAGTTTATTAGTTAGGTCGCTCCATTGTATAGGTCACACCATCACTTCCCGATGAAAAAAAAAAAAAGCAACTTATAATCTGGGAAATAGAGTGTATAAGGAGGAATTAGATAGCTATATAAGAAGTAGTGTCCCTTTCTATGTCCAAAAATGCATTATGGTTTAGGCACTTGATATACCACCGTTTACTATGTGCATCAGAGCGGTTAGTATACTAACAGGCACTTTGTGAGCCCTTTGGGGACAAGGGAATAAAATCTAAGCGTACATGAAGCAATGGAGGGTTAAGCGGCTTGCCCAAGGCCACAAGGAATAGCCATGGGACTAGAGACCCCAGTCCCTTCGGCCTGAGGTTACTTGTCCCTATGTGGGAACTGAACCCCTGGCCCTCCAGCCTGAGGTAGCCTGTCCCAGTCACTGAGCCACTCCTTCCTCCTTTACACAGTTACAAAAATTCTTTCCCCAAAGAGGGGAAGAGACTTGGTCCGCGTGTGGCAATTAAGACTGGATCCTGTCTCTCAAGATTTCACAGTTTCCTTCAGAGCACAACAGTGCACTTCAAGACAGACAACGCTTTAGTGTACTTAGAAGCTTTACCACCATAAGGAAAGCTATCAAGGCAGCATAAGTGACTCCAGCAAGTACTGTTTATGAACAAATCATAGCCTTTTCTTCTTAAAACGTTAAATGTTTGTGATGAGACACCAGGGTCTGCATCAAGCCATTATACCAGAGAGAAGCTCAATAATAACCTTGAGAATCAATTACCTTGTGATTCTCATTTCAAAAGCTTTATTTCTTCACATACTGTGAAGAGCCAAATCTGAGCTACCAGACATTTTCCCATCCATTTCACTGTGATGGATAAGCTATATGTCCCAACCAATGTTCCCTCTAATTTTCTGTAGGCTGTGTGCGCATAAAATATCAGCTGTGCAGCTTTTGAAGGAAGGTTAAATTTTTGTGCGCCACATAATGACACTCAGAGTTATATACTTTAAAATTTGACTACACGTCAGAATACAGTATGTACACATTGATTTTAAAGAAATTAAATGAAAATAGACAATTGCTAAATGAAGCTGAAAAATTCTAGTAATTACAATCACAACTTTTAAATTTTAAGACGTCTATGTTGTTTTCTATCGGAATCAGAACCATAATTTTTGTGCGCTCTGTTGTAAAGTATGTGCGCTTGCTTGGCGAGGTGTGCGCGCGCACTCACACGCACAGCTTAGAGGGAACAGTGGTCCCAACTTCATAGAAGCAAGCGGTAGAACAAAAAGCAGGAAGAGAAAAAGGGAAAACAGTCATCACAAGCAGGACTGGATCAAGCACAGTTGAGTGCCCACAGCAGCTACATGTTAATTCTTTTGCAGTAAAGTAAGCAGTACGCAGCATGCTTGCTCCATTCCTTCAGTGTATTCTAAGGATTGTTTCTGCAAGGAAAATCCAGTCTTTTGTTTAGCCACACCTGTTTTTCGATGATCGTGCATGGAGGATAATGGCATTCATAGTAAGTGCATGAATTTTCTTCCTCTTCCACGACATCTCCATTAGCATTATAATAACGTGTGATATTCAGAACAGGGAACTGCTCTTCGATGGGGTCGGTGGGAAGCTGCTGAATGGCCAGCCAGTATAGACTCTGCTCCCTTAAATAATAAAAAACACACGTTAATGCAAAGTCAGTTTACACCAAAACACCTCTAGGCACATTATGCTACTGAAATGGCTTCCAACAGAGACCTTTCATAACAAATACATTTAACTACAGTACAAAACCAAATTGAGAAAAAAAAATCTCCTAGCGTGTCAACAAAAAGCACACAATGCTCTAACACGCCAAACAATTTTAAGAACTACTAAGTTAACTTTACCTACTATTTTTAATAGCCAGAAGTCCTCTCACCTTTGTTTACTTGATATTTCTTCTACTTTAGGTCTCCATCCCCAAGGGACTAACTGCAAATTGTCCAGTCTATTATCCACAGTCACTGCATTAAGATGAATCACCTGAAATCCTGGTGCAATGCCCCCTCTGTGCCTCTCCCTGGTGAGGGGGAAGGAAAAAATAAAAATCACCTACATGTTTTAGAGCACATACAGATTTACCCTGAAGGAGATGTTTTACTCAAACTACACGAGAAATTTTTTAAAAAATCCCCGTTAAAACCTAGCTCTGGAAGCAGCAGCACAGGGCAGTGCTCATCTGAGGATCTGGGCATACATCTCCCTCATGAACAATGCTTAGCTTAGGCAAAGAAAGTTAAAATAAATCAAGAGACGACCAGGGTTATTTGCTTTTAATCTCCCTCTGTTAATTTACTAGTGCTGAACTTCGTGTTTCCCCCCAAATATATATTATTTGCTTCTGTAAATGGCAGAAGACACAACTAACCCCCTGGCATTATGAAGTTTTCCATATGAGCTCCTCAGAAAATCTCCTGAAAAACGGAGATGAACCTTCCTCTTCTGCCAGCAAAAGGTAAAGGGATAGGAAGCACAACCAGCTGTACACACATCAATGTCAGATACTAGGCATACTGAGGCCCTGGTTTACTTTTTTTTTACACTTTTTATTCAATACAACTTATTCTACAAAGACATCGTAAACCATAGTTTGTGAAATTGCACGTATTGAGCTAACAGGCTCTTACACAAGGTGAAATTAGGCCTTACCTGCTAGTTTTCTTTGCTTTAGCCCTCAAGTCCAGTCCCAACTACTGGGTCTTCTCCCTATTCCATGAGATGGAGACAGAGCATTCCAGGCTTTTAGTGATGTCACCCTACATAGGGACTCTGACTCCTCCTACCAAACTAGAGCATGAACAAAGCTGAAGGCCAAATGAGCCAAACATCCAACAAACCAACAAAACTCTAATCCAACTATAATACAGAGCAGGAATCAATCTCTTTCTCCCCCTCCCAGGGATACAACCGCTTGGGACAAAAGGACTGACCCCCTATTCCCAACCAGCAGCTACAGAAGCAGAATTCAGTTACCGTCCTGTGACACGGGCTTGCCAACAATTAAAGCTACAGCGGGCAGGAATAGGATTAGACTGAAGGAACTAAAGGAAATTAGCAGATAAAGCCTAAATTTCACCTTCCATAGCATCCCTCTAGTCTAGTCCTGGCTACCGGGAAGTACCAGAGCAGTACTCACATGGGCAGAACCCATAAGCCTGGCCCCTCCAGGACAGAAGCCCCGAAACAGGCACCCGAACACACCTGCACATCCAATCTGTAGTGCTTCACAAAGGTATGGAGTGACACCAAGGTTGCCACCCTACAAATATATGCCAGGGGCACAAGGCTGGACTCCACCCAGAATGCCATTTGTGCCCTGGTAGAATGCATACAGAGCCTCACCAGCAAAACCCATCTCAATAGATAAGCCAAGGTAAACTGCCCCCTTGAACCACTGCACAATGGTGGCTTTTGATGCAGTGCCCTTTTTGGAGGCCTCCGCAAAGAGGAAAAACAAGCGATCAGTCTTTCGGAACGGATGGGTGCGCTTCAGGTAGTGCCAGAGAACCCAGCACATGTCGAAGAGGCAGAGATGCTTGTCTGCCCCTTCCGGGAAACCAGGCAGTACCACAGACTGGTTCAAGTGAAAAGCAGAAAGAACCTTCAGTAGGAAGAATGAGACTAGCCGCAGGATCACCAGTTCCTTGGAGAGCTCTAGGAAGGGCTCTCAGCAAGACAGGGCCTGGAGCTCCGAAATTCTTCTGGTCGAACAAATGGCTACTAAAAACACCACTTTAAAAGTAAGATCTTCCAAAATGGTCAAACTCAATGGCTCGAACGGCGCGTCTGTCAATGCTGAAAGGTCCACATTAAGATCCCAGCTCGGTAACTTGAATACCAATGGACAGACAAATGTGCCCTATAGCCTGCAAAAATCAGACCACATCGGGATACAACGCTAACGGCTTGTCCTTTGATCTTATCCCTAAGCACACCAGCACTGCCACCTGCACCCGGAAGGAATTCGCTGCCAGTCCCTTGTCGAAGCCTGCCTATAAGGCGGCCAACACCTCCGGGATAGATGCCCAGAGCGCCTCCGCATCCCACTCCGTACACCAGTGTTCAAACAATCTCCAAACTCTGACGTAAGCCAATGACGTGGACCACTTCCATGCCCGAAAGAGGGTAGAAATCACAGCTGAAGAATACCCAGTGTCTTGGCCGTGCCATAAGTGAGAACTCTATCCACCTGAGGCATGTACAGTGGACCCAGAGTGAGGTCGCTCGTCAGCAGCCTCCATGGGGGATCCACTGAAAGCTGGACAAGATCTGCAACCATGGCCTCCTGGGTCAATCCAGAGCTATGAGGATCACGTACCCCTGATGCATCTCTACTCTGAGCCACTCACCCGATTAATGGCCACAAGGGGAATATGTGAAGGAGACTATCTGACAGCCATGGCTGTGTCAGGGTGTCGAGCCTCTCAGACATGGGCTCCCCCTGACAACTGAAGCAGCAGTTCAGTTTGGCATTAGTGTTCGTGGTCATGAGGTCCATCACGGGCTTCCTCACTGCCATGTGAGATGGTGGAATACAAAGTCGCACAACGACCACTCTCCTGGGTCGACTGTGCCAGCTGAGAAAATCTGCCTCGATGTTGTCCTTGCCGGCCACATGCGCTGCCAATAGAATGAGAAGATGAGTCTCCACCCACTGAAGCAGAGTGCACTCTTCAGCCAGGGTAGGGCTACCACTACTCACCCTCCCCCGAATGGTCGATGTAGGCTATTGTGGTTGTGTTGTCCAAAAAGATTTGTACTGCTCTGCAAACCAGCAATTGCTCAAACTGTTGCAGAACTAGGAAGACCACTCACATTTCCAGGCGATTGATGGACAATGACTGTTGGTGCCAACGTCCAAGTCACTTGGGTGATCTGCCCCAGACAGTGCGCTCCCCATCTTAGGAGGATGGCATTCTGGGGTTTCCAACTGCATTCCCTTCCGGAGATTGCTGGTTTGTAGCCACCACTCCCAGACTTCTCCTCACCTCCAGAGGACACTCCAGTCTGTGAGAGAGTAGATGATACTGTGGCAACCAACACAATAGTAATGGACACTGGAAAGGACGCATGTGTGCTCATGCCCACGGCACAAAGTCAAGCATCAACGCCATGGACCCCAAAATCTGGAGGTAGGACCACACCAGAGACAAGCGCCCCGGGAACTACCACACCTGATCTGAAACTTACGTGCCCGCTCCTCCTGCAGGAAGACCTCCCCCAGCCAGGTATCGAAGTGAGCCCCTAAGTACGTCAGGGACCGCGAGGGGACAAGATGGTTCTTGGTCACATTCACGATCCAGCAGAGTATTTGCAATATTCCAGCATATGAGCGGTCACGCACTGACTCTCCAAGTGTGACTTTGCCCGAATCAGCCAATCGTCCAGGTAGGGATGTACCAGCACTCCCTCCTGTCAAAGGGCCATTGCCACCACCACCATAATCTTTGTGAATGTGCACAGTGCCTTGGCTAGACCAAAAGGCAGGGCCTGAAACTGGAAGTGCCCCATGAGGACTACAGACCAGAGGAAGCACTGATGCTCTGCCTGAATTGGAACATGCAGGTAGGCCTCCGTTAAGTCCAGGGAGGTGAGGAATCCATCCTTGTGGACTGCAGAGATCACCGAACGCAAGGTCTCCATGTGAAAATGCAGAACACGAAGAGCGCGATTGATGTGTTTGAGATCCAGAATCGGGCAAAAGAAACCACCCTTTTTAGGTACCACAAAATACATAGAATAGCGACTGGATCCTAACTGGTCTGCTGGAGTCGGCACCACCGCCTGGAGCTGGAGAAGACAGTGAAGACTTGACTGCTACCAGTTTGTCCGGGGCCCTGCAGAGCAAGGCTGAAAAGCTTCCTTCAGCAATTGGGCGAACTCCAGGGCATAACCCTCGCAGATCACCTCTGGCACCCACTGGTCAGATGTTATCTGGGCCCAGGCGAAGTGAAAATGGCAAAGACGAGCTCCTACTGGCACCAACTCCACAGGAGTCTGCTGCCCGTCATTGCGCTTTATTGCTGCCTGTGGAGGCACCTGAAAAGGATCTGCACCCTGCACCGCACCCCCCCATGAAAGGTCTGAACTCAAGGCTGATACCTGCCCCTCAAATAAGGGTGAACTGTCGCCTTGTAGCGATGGAAATCCCATGGCTGACTCTTCTGAATACTCGAAGATGACTTGGGCTTGTCCTCAAGCAAGCGAACCGACTTGGCCTCGCCCAAGTCCTTCACCAGTTTGTCCAAGTCCACCTCAAACAGGAGTTTTCCCCTGAATGGATGCCTACTCAGCCATGTCTTAGAGGCTCTGTCCATGGACCAATTTCGAAGTCATAGTAGCCAATGGGTGGCCATCACCGAGGCCATGGCTTTAGCCGACACTCATACCAGATCATAGTGCGAATCCGCCAAATAGGCTACCCCCGATTCCAGGCGAGCCAACTCCAGAACCGGCACAATGTCTGAGCACGCTTGAGCCACATAGGCTCAAACCACCACCTGCAGTGACAGGGCGCTGACCATGAAGGCCTGCTTCAGCATCGTTTCTAGTCTCTCTTCCTGTAGATCTTCCAGGGCCGCCAACCCTTCAACCAGAATGGTGGTCTTCTTGGTGACCGCTGTTACTAGCGCATCGACCTTAGGAAGGCGAAGCAGCTCTTTCTTTGGACAAACGCAGATAGAGCCGAGCCATGGCACACCTGCCTCGCAAGCCGACCTCTGGCTCTGAGGACTGAAAACCCTGTAACAAGGGATCCTCCAAGGGGAGTCCAGATCCTGGGGTTCGCAGGAGAGATTGAGCGCCCCAAGCAAGTGATACGATCATAAGATATGCCATACTGAATCAGACCAAGATTCATCAAGCACAGTATCCCATTTCCAACAGTGGCCAATCTAGGTCACAAGTATCTAGCAGTTTCCCCAGAAGACACAGGTTCTACAATGCGCTGACCAAGCTCCTCCTTTCTGAAGGCACGAATGACCCTAGGGTCTTCCCCGGCGGAGAGCTCGCCCCCCTCGAGATCCAGGTGGGGCTCCTGTGTCCATGCCAGACAGGCTCTCTAAAGGGTCATCATACCCCTGTGAGTGACTCCTGTCAAGGCTCCCCGAGGCTCCCTGTGTTCCTGAGCTGTCAGCTGCTGACCCAGAAGTAGCCAGAACCACAGGTGGTTTTTCATTTTTCACCCCCCCCCCCCCATCCCTCCTTCCCTCTTAGGTCCTGTGTAGAGGCAACAGTGTTCCACAAATGCAGTGCAGAAGTTTAGTAAGTAACTATGCCTAGTAAGCCGTACAGCTCACTGTTTACTTGCCTTCTAGACCTCCCCTCTTTCTGTGCTCTGCAGCCAGTTCCTATAAGGCTTCCAGCTCCTCTGAAAGGTCGTTATAACTTGATTTTTGTAGGCCATGATCTCACTCATTTGATATAGGCGTGCAAGTCGGCTTAGAATTGGGGTTTAGTCCCCGGGGAGGTTTCCACTCTCTCAGAATATCCATTTGAATCCCAATCGCCAGCATTCACAATATGTAGTCCATATCTCCTCCCCAGTCATTGAACAAAACCTCACTCGGGGATATGGGGCCCAGCCAACCCATTATGTCTCTTGCAACGTAACTCAGCCACTTCTAAATGTCCTGCAGAACTGGGCATGTCCACCACATATGAAAGAAATCGCCTGTTTCCCCACACTCCCTCCAGCACTGTAGATTGTTTCCCCCCCCCCCCCATCTTGCTAATTTGTACTGATTTAAATACATTCAGTAGAGCATTTTATAGCAGTGCTCTTGGACAGCAAAAGATACCAGAGGAACTTTAGTTGTTGCATATATCTTTTCCCATCTTGCTTTGTCCCAGACCCCCACCCCCAAGGTCCCTCTCCAAGGCTTTCAGGTGTGAACTCTGTTCTGCAGGGCCACTCACTGACCCATAGAGTTTTGAGACCAGTCCTCTAGAAGCATATATCCTATATATTTTCTCAAATGGGGTCTCCTTACTCCCTAGATCTACCGTGACTTTTTTCAGCCCAAAAAGTGGGTTAACTCTTGCTTGAGCTCTGCAAAGAGCCACAATTGACTGCTCTGTGAGCACTTGCCCTAAATATTGTAACCCCTTTGTTGCCCAGCGTTGGAAGAATGGAGGCTCCACCTTCCATAAACCCCTCGCATTCGATAATAAGTTTCAGTCTTAAGCCTCCACCTGTTCCGACCAATTGGTGGTGTACTTTTCGCCGTAAGCAAAGAGTAAATGTCAAATGGGTTACTCCCTTAACCGACCCTATGTGGAGATCGAAAGATAATGGGGGGGGGGGGAAGAGACAAGGCTGAGAGCCTATTCCCTGCTCAATCCTGCTTCCTGCTCCATTAGGACCCCCTGCTATCCCCATCGCCATCCTAAATTGGCTCTCAGCTGAGCTGCCCTGTAATATCTTGTCAACTCTGGAACAGCCAGTCCCCCATCCACCTTCCCTCTGTACATGACTGTCCTCCATACCCTCCAGCATCACTGCTTCCAAATATATGAAAACATTCTTCGCTGTAAGTGCACCAGCCACTGTTCCCTCTAAGCTGTGCGCGCACACATACTTTACAACAGAGCGCACAAAAATTACGGTTCTGATTCTGATAGAAAACAGACGTCTTAAAATTTAAAAGTTGTGATTGTAAGTACTAGAAATTTTCCACTTCATTTAGTAATCATCTATTTTCATTTAATATGATTAAAATCAATGTGGTATACATACTGTATTCTGACGTGTAGTTAAATTTTAAAGTATATAACTCCGAGTGTCGTTATGTGGCGCACAAAAATTTAACCTTCCTTTAAAAGCTGCACAGCTGATATTTTATGCGCACACAGCCTACAGAAAATTAGAGGGAACATTGGCACCAGCAGGTGTGGGCACCTATGGGCAAGGCTAAAAGCAACACAGAAATATTGGCGGCAGAAAAAGACCACATGGCCTATCTAGTCTGCCCTTCCATAAACCATTATAAACAGTCCCCTTTTTTTAACCTTTAGAGATCTTCTGTGTTTGTCCCATGCTTTTTTTTTTTTTTTTTAATTCAGATACTTTATTCCACGCATCTACCACTCTTTCTGTAAAGAAATATTTCCGCATATTACTCCTGAGTCTAGCCTCTTTCACTCTCATCCTATGTCCCCTCATAGCAAAGCTTGCTTTCAATTGAAAGAGGATCTCCTCTTGTGCATTTATGCCACAGAGGTATTTAAAATGTCTATATTTTCTCTATCCCGCCATTCCTTTAATGCATAGATATTAAGATCTCTAAGTCTGTCCTTATCTGCTTTATAATGAAGACCACTAACCATTTTAGTAGCCACCCTCTGTACAGACTCCAACCTGTTTATATCCTTTTGAAGGTGCGGTCTCCAGAACTGCACACAATACTCCAAATAAGACTGCACCAAAGACCTATACAGAGGCACTATCACCTCCTTTCTTCTGCTGGCCATTCCTCTCCCTATGCACCCAAGCATTCTTCTAGCTTTCGCTGTTGCCTTTTCTATCTGTTTAGCTACTTTAAGATCAGACACAATTATGCCTAGATCCCGCTCTTCTTTTGTGGACAGAAGTACAGTGGTGTGCAAAAGTCTGGAATCACTTGTGAGTTTTGCGTTTTTCATACTTTTTTTTTTTTTTTTTTTTTTACACTAAAGATACCTTTTACAGAGTCATAATAGATAAACAATTACAACCAATAATACAGCAAAATTAAAGAAGAATATAAACTCAAACAAGTAATCATCATTAAACTTACAAACCACATCTCGGGGAAAGTCTAATCAAACAACGAAATTTTAATAAGAAAATCAAGGCTCAACCACAAGGGCTGCAGCCAACCTGGCCAGGCGAGTTTCCTCACTGATAACCTGTATTATTCAGGATACACTATGGATCTTTTCCCGCTCAGCTAACCAGTTCTCTAAATCAGATGAAGAGTAGAAGACAAATTTAACATAACGTAAAGATATACAGCATTTGCAAGGGTATTTAAAAAAAAACGTAGCTTCCAAAGCCAGTACTCTGGGTTTTAACAAAAGAAAAGATTTTCTACGGAACTGCGTAACCCGAGAAACATCTGGGAACAAAAACTATCGCCACAAAACTGGAACTCCTTCCTCCTAAAATAAGATTTCAATATCGAAATCTTATCCTCTTCAGAGGACAGGGTAACCAGTAAAGTGGCTCTAGTAGTGATCACATCCTGGGTTTCTTCAAGAAAAGCTGTTAAATTGAAATCTGCCTTATCTAAAATAGGAATCTCTTCTTTATCCTCAGGGGTAGAAGAAACATTCGAAGCAAGATAATAACATTTAACCAAAGTGCAAGACTCAGCCTGAGGAAAAAGAAGAATATCCTTTAAATACTTTCTAAAGAGTACTGTAGGAGACAACATAGAACATGTGGGAAAATTCAAAACACGAATATTCGTTTTGCGAGCTATGTTTTCCAGATTTTCCAGCTTTTGATGCAGCAGAAAACTTTTTGCATGAGCAGCCATAAAATCTGAAAACTTGCCCATTTGAGGCTCTAGTTTCGCCAGAACCGAGTTACAAGCACCGATCTGGGAATCTAGGGCTTGAAACTTTTGAATGGAATCCCTTGTAAATAAGCACAATTTGGGAACAGTCTCTGACAACATACGCTCCGTGCGAGAAACTACAGTCCAAACATCTGATAATGATACAGTGGAAGCTGCCGGTAAAGTCTCAGGAGAAAAGGAATGACTCCACACAACTTCTTGAGGACACATTTGTAAGTCAGGAACAAAAGAAGCCTCCTTAGAGAGTTCAAGGAAACCAGGAGGAAGCGGTGGGGTACGCTCGATTGAGCTTAAACTCGCACCTTCTGTGACAGGAACCAGAGGCACAGTACCTGGTATGGCAGGCCGTGGTGTAGAAACCAAGTGCTTCTCAATTGCCCCCGCTTGGGATTCATCGGCCGACGGCTTCTTCTTGCGCTTACCACCTGGCATGCCCCAACTCTAACACCAGGGCTCCAAGATGGCTCCAAAGGGGCTCACAAGGGGCCAAACAACCCCCTTAGAAACGCGCCCCTTTGCAAACGCGCCAACGGCTAGCGCCGTGGAAGATCAAATAAGAAGGACCCGTTGGTGACGTCAGCCGAGTGCCCGCAGAGCCGCCAGCCACAGAACCAGCCTCCTCTCCTGCACTGGATCTGGACACAAGATGAAACGCTCCCGAGAAGCACAAGTCGGCAAAGGCTTTTACCAGGACCCGGTGGTGACGTCAGCCGAGTGCCCGCAGAGCCGCCAGCCACAGAACCAGCCTCCTCTCCTGCACTGGATCTGGACACAAGATGAAACGCTCCCGAGAAGCACAAGTCGGCAAAGGCTTTTACCAGGACCCGGTGGTGACGTCAGCCGAGTGCCCGCAGAGCCGCCAGCCACAGAACCAGCCTCCTCTCCTGCACTGGATCTGGACACAAGATGAAACGCTCCCCTGCGTTTTTCATACTTTAACTTTTTTTAAAAAGTTTGCGTTAGCCCAGCATATTCATCTTTCTACCACGTTAAAAGGGATACATTTGGCTATTAGAGTTGACTTTTTTGCATTCCTTGCTTCCAATTTAAATACTTTACAGACACTGGGAGATAGCTACTGCGATTTTTGTGGATCCTGTGTCAAAACTGGATCGAAATTATCCAATATGCACACGTTATTTCTGACCAATCAGGAGGCTGGTTTCACTAACCAATCACAATACAGATATCTAGCCAACAGTGCTCTCACTTGGTTTGCAGCTTGTCGTGCTGAGAGGGCTTGCGTGCATCAGTGATGCTGAGAGCTAAACTATCGGTAGTTTAACTACTGGCAGGGTCTCCCAAGATGGACAGGTCTCAGCTGAGGTGCCAGACGAAGACAAACCACCCATCTGGGCAGCAGCAGAATGGGATAGTGTTGACGGCGGAGGATCACATTTCTGTGACAACGGCAACACCACCAAACTTAAACTGCGCGGAAGGAAGGCCCGGCAATCTACTTCTGTATCTTGCCATGAAAACCCAATGGATAGTTACAACAAAACAAATTGTGCTATGGTGCTGGAAGATGAGACTCCCAGGTCGGAAGGCACTCAACTAGCTACTGGGGAAGAGCTGAAGACTTTTCAGAGTAAAGCCAGCATTTATGATGTGGTTGGATCAAAGCCCTCGGGAAGTCTGACTGCTGATGTAGCTGCGCATGAAATGAGTCAGAAGCTGTAAAGATGTCTTACACATTGGAACATGGAACGTACGAAGCATGAACCAAGGGAAGTTGGAGGTGGTCAAGAATGAAATGGAACGTGTACAACTTGATCTGTTGGGTGTCAGCGAACTGAAATGGACTGGCATCGGGCACTTTGCATCAGATGATCACATGGTCTACTATGCTGGAAATGAAAGACAAAGAAGAAATGGTGTTGCATTTATAATAAAGAAGAAACTTGCAAGAACTGTAATGAAATACAATGCAGTTAGCGAACGCTTAATCTCTATTCGTCTACGAGGATTGCCTATCAACACAACTATAATTCAAGTATATGCCCCAACAACAGCTGCAGAAGAGAATGAAATTGAAGAGTTCTATGAACAAGTACAAGCTGAAATTGACAGAACATGCAAACAGGATATCCTGATAGTCATGGGTGACTGGAACGCAAAAGTTGGCAACAAAGAAGAAGGCAAAGTAGTTGGAAAATATGGACTTGGCAACAGAAATGAAGCTGGAGAAAGATTGATAGAATTCTGCAAGACCAATGATCTATTCATCGCAAACACCTTCTTCCAGCAACACAAGCGACGACTGTACACATGGACTTCACCCAATGGATTGTATAAAAATCAAATTGACTACATCTGTGGAAGTCAACGACGGAAAAGCTCTGTAACATCTACAAAGACAAAACCTGGAGCTGACTGTGGTGCAGATCATCAACTACTAGTATGCAAACTCAAGCTAAAGTTGAAAAAGAGCAAACCACTCATGAATGCACCAAAATATGACCTTGAGAATATACCACTGGAATTTAAAGACTGCCTGCAAAATCGATTTGCTGCTTTAGATACAAATGACAGAGCTCCGGAAGAGTTATGGAATGACATCAAGAAGGTTGTGCTGGAAGAAAGCGAGAAGTCTCTACAAAAGGTTAAAAAGCAAAAACGGCCAAAATGGATGACGGAAGAAACTCTGAAAATTGCCCAGAAACGCAGAGAAGCTAAAGCCAAAGGAGAAAGAAAGACAATCGCAGAACTCAACAGAGATTTCCAACGTGCAGCAAGACAGGACAAGGAAAAGTACTACAATGACACTTGCAAGGAAATAGAAGCAGAAACTATTAGAGGAAGAACAAGATTGGCTTTCCTAAAGCTGCGAGAGTTAAAGAAAAAGTTCCAGCCTCGAATTGGAATGTTACAAGATGCTCAAGGTTCTATGTTGAATGATGCTGAGAAGATCAAGAAAAGGTGGAAGGAATATACAGAGTTTTTATATGATAAAGATCAAGTGGACCAACAGCCGTTTCAACCTATACCTTATGATCAGGAACCATTGGTGATGAAAGAAGAAGTTGAAGCAGCATTGAAAGCCTTATCAAAGAACAAAGCACCAGGCATTGATAGCATTCCCATAGAAGTATTGCAGCAATCTGATGCAGCTGTTACCGTACTTACAAGGCTCTGCCAAGAAATATGGAAGACAACATCATGGCCAACTGACTGGAAAAGATCTGTGTTTATACCAATACTAAAGAAAGGTGATCCAACTGACTGTGGAAATTATCGCACAATCGCTCTGATCCCACATGCCAGCAAGATTCTACTGAAGATTATTCAAAAGAGACTACAGCCATACCTAGAACAAGAACTACCTGAAGTGCAAGCAGGGTTCAGGAAAGGGCGAGGAACGAGAGACATCATTGCAGATGTGAGATGGATCCTTGAAAAGACTAAAGAATACCAAAAGGATATCTATTTGTGCTTTATCGACTATAGCAAGGCTTTTGACTGTGTAAACCATGAGAAACTCTGGGCCACATTAAGAAGCATGGGTATACCAGAACACCTGATCGTTCTCTTGCGTAATCTGTACATTGATCAAGAAGCAACAGTTCGAACGGAACAAGGAGAAACAGAATGGTTTAAAATAAGCAAAGGTGTAAGACAAGGCTGCATACTTTCCCCCTACCTGTTTAATTTATATGCAGAACAAATCATCAGAGAAGCAGGACTGTATGAAGACAACAGAGGTGTGAAGATTGGTGGAAGACTCAACAAACTTCGCTATGCTGATGATACCACATTACTGGCTGAAAGCGAAGATGATCTGAAACATTTGCTTCTCACAATCAAAGAACATAGTCTCAAAATGGGCCTGCACCTTAATGTAAAGACGACAAAGATCATGACAACTGGCATAATCAACAGGTTCATCGTTGAAGGAGAAGAAATTGAAATTGTGAACAACTTTAACCTACTTGGATCAACTATCAATAAAGAAGCAACAAGCAGTCAAGAAATCAGACGACGCATTGCTCTTGGCAGAATGGCTATGAAAGACCTAGATAAGATTCTCAAGAGCAGAGATGTGTCTCTCCATACAAAGATTCGACTTGTTCAAGCCATGGTATTTTCAATAGCATCATATGGATGTGAAAGCTGGACAGTGAAAAAGACAGACAGGAAGAAAATTGATGCCTTTGAATTATGGTGCTGGCGGCGAATACTGTGTATACCATGGACTGCCCGAAGAACAAACCAGTCAGTACTAGAGGAGATCAAACCTAAGCTTTCTTTAGAAGCTCAGATGACAAGACTTCGACTTTCATACTTCGGACACATCATGCGAAGAGAGAGATCATTAGAGAAAGACATCATGCTTGGCAAGATAGAAGGTCAACGCAAAAGAGGAAGGCCAGCAATGAGATGGATCGCTACAATAACAGCAGCTACGGGTACCAGTCTGTCATCAATGAGCCGCCTGACTGAAGACCGAACACAATTTAGGATAGCTATCCAGAGGGTCGCCATGAGTCGACTCCGACTCGACGGCACTTAACAACAACAACAGCCAACAGTGCAGCTATAAAAACATGCAGAATTTTTGAATTTCATACGCTTTCCAGATCGACCATGAAGATGACTCGGACCCTGACGTTGGGAGGAGCGTGTCCATGTGTCCTTTATGAGCGAGGAAGGATTTTCAAGCCATCAGAGCCAGGAAAGTTGGCTGCAGTCAGAGCGCTGTTAAGATTGTACAGAAGAAAGAAATGGGTTCAGTGGTGGACAAGCCTTGTTCAGGTCGTCCACGTGCATCAACATCACGCCAGGACCGCGCACTATGACGCATTTCACCGACTAATCGCAAGTTGATCTCTCCTCAGCTACTTCGAGAATGGTCAGACAAGAGTGAGGCCAGTGTCAGCTCATCAACAGTTCATCGCCGGTGCCTGCAGTTTTGTCTCCGGGGCTGAAAAGCACAGAATAAGCCAATGATGACTGACATACAAAGGCGCAACCGGATCATGTGGGCGAGAAAGCACTCAACCTGGTTGACTGAAATGTGAGAAAAGGTACTATTCAGCGATGAAAGCACCTTCTGCCTGTTTGTTAACCAGGCCCACACCTATGTGAGGAGATTTCCTGGAGAGGAATTCAAGCCTGAGTGTCTCAACCTCACTGTGAAGCATCCTTTGAAGGTCATGGTCTGGGGCTGCATGGCTGCCAGTGGCGTTGGACGTCTTCACATCAATGGAATTGTCAACGGGGCCAAGTACATCACCATACTGCAAAAGTGCATGGTGCCATCAGCACACCAGCTGTTTCCTGGCCACTTCCTGTTCCAAGATGACAATGCACCCTGCCATCGCTCCAGACAGGTGATCAGCTGGAAGCAGTGGAACATCAAGTCAATGGACCGGCCTACCCAGCCTCCAGATCTGAACCCAGTCGAGAACCGCGTTGTCACCAACGATCACCTTGTCAGACTGGTTCATTCAATGCCGACAAGGTGCAGTCAGGTGATCAAGAACAAAGGGTGGCCCATCAAATACTGAGCCATCACTGCCACACAAAAATGGCCTTTTTCAAGACCACATACATTAATTTGAAGGAAACCTGGCATGCGTCCATAATACTTTAAAGCATACTTACAATAATATATCGTTGGCCAACGATGTACATTATACGATTTTCACAGAAAAATCTAACAGGACAACTATGGGGAACAAACTCAAACTAAGGGCCAAACCAATACTAAAAGTTGGCCCTAATAGCCAAATCTATCACTTATCATGAGATACACAGAAAAAGTAATTAAGATATAAGGTCACGAAGTTGAAAAAAACGCAAAATTTACAAGTGATTCCAGACTTTAGCACACCACTGTATATACTCTGGAGGGGAAGAGGGACAGGGGAGATATGATTGAGAGCTTTAAATACTTAAAAGAGTATATTAATGAACAAACCTCTTCCAAAGATGGGGAAGCTGTAAAACTAGAGGGCATAACATGAAGCAAAAAGGGGGTAAAACTGAAAGGCAATGTCAGGAAATACGTTTTCACTGAAAGGGTTGTGGATGCTTGGAATGCCCTCCTGATGGAAGTGGTGGGGGCAAACAGTGACAGAATTCAAAATGGCATGGGACAAACACAGTGGATTCCTTTATAGCAATAGGATAAAATCAAAATAAGCATAACTCTCTTATATCTGAACAAAGAGGGGCAACCTACACAGAGCGGTGGATACACCCCTAAACAAAGACAAGGGGAGGGGTGACCTGCACGGAGCAGCAAGTGCACCTACTCCTGCCGCCTTGCTAGGTAGACTACATGGACCATACTGGTCTTTATCTGCCATCATATACTACATTACTATGTTATTCACCCAAATACGGACTTTGGGTTCTGTGAACTACAGCCACTTATACCTGGCTTGGGTAGAATTATGATTCCAGCCATTGCCATCGATGCCAGGAGATGTCCTCCCTTTATCACTCCATTGAGGATACCCATCAGATCTGGGCCTACTCCTGTTGATAATGTTTTGTAAACTTTAGCAATAAGGTCGTTGAGACCCAGGGTCTCTCTCTCAAGCTTTCAGTCACATCTAGCACCTCCATTCCTTTGATCTTTCGATCCACCCACTCTTTCCTCTTCACCCAACTGCTCCAAACCCACCCCTGCCAGATAGTGCTCTATATCCGGGCCTTCCCCCTGCGGTTCGGACAGATAAAGCTGCTGGTAAAAGTCCCAAAAGGCACTTTGTATTTGTTCAGTGGTATTTACCCATTGCCCTTAACACAATCTTAATTTTAACAATTGGCTGCTGTACCCTCCTTTCCTTGAGTTTTCATGCCAGATACTTTCCCGGTTTGTTACCTTGTAAAAAAAAAAAAATCATGTTTTATTAGCCTATAGGCTTCCTCCTCCATTCTCAGGTAATGTAGTTCCTCTCGAACCTGCACAATATGGTGAAGCTGCTTTTTCCCGCCCTTCTGTTTGTGGTCGGTCTCTAGCTGCCTCAGTTGGGTCAAAAGCTCTTATTCCAAGTGCTCTTTCTGGCACCTCCATCTGGCCACTAATACAATAAAGTGCCCTCTAAAAAACTGCTTTGAGTCCATCACATACAACTGTTGGTCTCACATCTCCATTATTTTTATGGGCCATATATTCCTTTATTATCCGGGGGGGGGGGGGGGTTGTTTTGTTTTTTTAGTCGTCAACCCAGAATCTTCAAGGAGAGATTCATTAAGCCTCCAAAAGTGTAATCCTCCCCATGGATATCTGAGATTAAATTACCATCTCCACTGGTGCATGATTGACCATACAAATGGTTCAATCGCTACCTACTCAATGCAGTCTACTTGCCTTCTGTCCACCCAATGTCCAGCTTACTTATGTTTTGAAGGGGTGTGAATAGTTCATGTACTCTCGTCTGTTACCCTGTACATGCTGCCAGGCATCTATAGCACAGTTACTTACCTGTAACAGGTGATCTCTGGGAACAGCAGGAATTAGTCCTCACATATGGGTACGTCGGTACTGACGGAGCCCACGCGGGAAAGCTCCCCAGCTTCCCAGAAGGAAAGCTTTTGGGGCCTCCCACTGCGCATGCGCGCTGCCTTCCTGCCTTCCTGACCAACTCTCCTCAGTTCGAGTTTAAAGCTGAGACAATAGAGAGAGGAAAGGAAAGAGAGAGATACAACTCCTAGGGGAGGTGGGTGGGTTGTGAGGACTAATTCCTGCTGTTCCCAGAGATCACCTGTTACAGGTAAGTAACTGTGCTATCTCCAGGAACAAGCAGGAATAAGTCCTCACATATGGGGACTCCCTAGCTAAGATGCCCGGGAGATCCCCTCAAGGGTATGAGACCCTGAAAGGTTCCTCATCTTCCTATGGATCTCAGGCATCCATTCAGGGAAGGGGGGCTGGAGTTGTTCAAGAATGGAACAGGTGTCTGAGGACAGCCTGACCAAACAAGGCATCCCGGCGGGAGTCCTTGTCCAAACAGTAATGGGCTGTAAAGGTATGAACCGAGGCCCAGGTGGCTGCTCGACAGATCTGGTCAATAGACACAGAGTTTAGATGAGCCATAGAGGTGGCCATGGCCCTCACATTGTGAGTGGTGACATGGCCTTCCAGAGAAAGGTTCTTACTCTGGTAAGCAAAAGATATACACTGAGCAATCCAATTGGAGAGTGTTCTTTTGGAGACTGGAAGTCCTAAATGAGAAGGATCAAAAGCAACAAAAAGCTGAGAAGACTGTCGATGTTGCTGTGTCCTGTGGAGGTAAAAGGCAAGAGTTCTTTTACAATCTAGAGTATGAAGGTTCCTCTCTGCAGTGAATGCATGAGGAGCTGGAAAAAAGACAGGTAAATATACCTCTTGATTAAGATGAAAAGGGGAGACCACTTTAGGCATAAAGTGGGGATTGGTCCTAAGGACCACCTTATCATGATGGAACCTTGTATAAGGTGGATTAGCCACTAGAGCTTGCAGTTCACTGATACGGTGAGCTTAGGTGACTGCAATAAGAAAAATAACCTTCCAGGAAAGAAATTTCAAGGAGGTAGTGGCTAAGGGTTCAAAGGGTGGCTTCATAAGCTGACCAAGAACCAAGTTTAAGTCCCATGCCACCGGAGGAGGTCGAATGGGAGGTCTCTCATGAATCTTGCAATAAGAGGATGAGAGGAAACAGGTTGTCCATTGATGGGCTTAAGGGATGCTGCAATAGCACTCAAATGGACTCTTATTGAATTCGTTTTGAGTCCTGCATTGGAGAGATGCAGGAGATATTCCAAAAGAGAATTCAATGGGAGTGTTAGAGGGTTAAGACCCTTTTGAGCACACCAAATGGAAAATCTTTTCCATTTAAAAGTGTAAGAACGCCTAGTGGAAGGTTTCCTGGAGGCATGTAGGATATCCTTCACTTGCTGCGAAAGATTGAAGTGTTGAAGGTCTAGGCCTTCAGTAACCAAGCTCTGAGGTGAAGGGACTTGGGGTTTGGGTGCCACAAAGTCCCCTCCTCTTGAGACAGAAGGTCTGGAGCCGCTCCCAAGTCCAGGGAGGGGGCTTGGGAGAGATGCAGAAGTAGAGGGTACCACACTTGGCGTGGCCAGCGTGGAGCTATGAGGATCATGGACCCTTGATCCCTTTGAAGTTTGAACAGAGTCTTGGGAATCAAAGGAATGGGTGGAAAGGCATACAGGAAGCCCTGACCCCAATGAAGGAGGAAGGCATCCTTGGCCTGAACTCCCTGACACGGAATTCTGGAACAGAACCGGGGAAGTTTGGCATTCCACAGACTTGCAAAGAGGTCTATGTCCGGGGTTCCCCATTTCTGGAAGATTCTGAGTACCTGATCCATGTGCAGGGACCATTCGTGTGGAAGCAGAACTCGACTGAGTCTGTCTGCCCAAGAGTTTTGGATTCCTGGAAGATATACTGCCAGGAGATGGATTTGATGCTCTCTGGCGAAGGCCCATAATCTTAGAGCTTCGTTGCAAAGGACTGTCATGTTGCTGAGGAGGTTATGAAAAACTCAGAGCCAGAAAGATTGCTCGAAGTTCCAAGTGGTTGATATGAAGGGTGGTCTCCTGTGGAGACCAAGTGCCCTGAGTGGAGAGATCTTGAAGATGAGCTCCCCAACCTGTTTGGGAGGCATCTGTTGTGAGGGTTGCTTGGGGCAACAATGGTTGAAAGGGGGCCCCCAACAACAGATTTTGAGTGGACATCCACCATTGGAGAGACCAAAAGAGACATTTGGAGTTTGCTATTTGGTCTGAGAGAGCTCCTGATGCTTGAGTCCACTGGGTGGATAAAGTCCATTGAGCTGCTCTCATATGTAGGTGAGCATAAGGCACCACATGCACTGTGGAGGCCATGTGGCCTAATAGTTGTAACATCTCTCTGGCAGTCAAGTGGCTTCTGGACTGAGTCTGAGAGGCCAAGTGCACTAGACGTTGGCAACGGGCCTGAGGCAGATAGGCCCTTGCAGTGGTGGTATCCAACCAGGCCCCTATGAATTCCAGGGATTGAGTAGGGGTGAGTTGGGACTTTGGCAGATTGATCACAAGTCCCAGATATTGCAGAACGCGCCTGGTGCGATCCAGGGAAGTCTGAGCCTGGGACTGAGATGGAGCTCGGATGAGCCAGTCGTCCAGGTATGGGAAGACAAAAATTCCCAGGGCACGTAGAAATGCAGCTACTATTGCCATGCATTTGGTAAATACCCTTGGAGCAGAGGCTAGACCGAAGGGAAGTACTCTGTATTGGAAATGTTTTCCCTGGAACAGAAATCGTAGGAATTTTCTGTGGGATGGATGGATGAGTATATGTGTGTACGCATCCTTGAGATCTAGAGAACAAAGCCAATCCTGACTCTGTAGGTATGGAAGGAGAGTACCTAGAGAAAGCATCTTGAATTTCTCCTTGCATAGGAATTTGTTCAATTCTCTGATATCCAGAATGGGTCTGTACCCCCCTGTTTTCTTGGGAATGAGAAAATAAGGGGAGTAAAAACCTGACCCCTGTTGAAGAAGAGGAACTTCTTCTATTGCCCTTTGGGCGAGAAGAGTGGTCACCTCCTGACCCAACAGGTCTAGGAGAGATGGGGGAGAATTGAAACATCTCACCATGGTATGGGGAGGAAGGCTGGAGAAATGTAGTTTGTAGCCCTCTCTGATGATAGAGGGTCCATTGTTCTGGTGTGATTTTCTCCCATCTGGGAGCAAAATGAGTTAACCTTCCTGGAATGGTGAGAGGTTCTGGATGTTTTAGAGCCATAAAGGTTAAGTTCTCTAGTTTTAAGTCAAAAACCCTGAGGGGGTTGGGACTGCTGGGCTGTAGCAGCCCCTGCCGGTTTTGCCCTGGCCTGTTTAGGCTGCTGACGCTTATGAGCAAAGCGAGCTGCATAAGATTGTTGGCCAGTATTTGTGGCAAATCTGGCCTTCTTGTAGAAAGGCTTTTTGAACGATTTTTTCTTGACAGGGGTAGAGGTAGACTTAGAAAGTCTATCTAAAGCAGCATTTTCTGCATCCATTTGAGTGGCTTTGATTTGCCACTCCTTACCAAACAGATTCTCACCTGTACAGGGCAGATTTCCCAACCCATCCTGGACCCAGGGTTCTAGGTCAGAGGCCTGGAGCCAAGCAATTCTGCGAGCCGCTATGGCAATACCTGAGGCTCTGCTAGCACCCTCAAAGGAGTCAAAGGCTGCTCTGTTGGAGAACTTTGAAATATCTTGGGTATGCTTTAGCGAAAGAAGGAACTCCTCCTTTCTATCCTCTGGGATAAAGGGGAGAAAATGGCGTATTTTTAATGCAATCTCCTTCAGAAACATGCCCATATAGAGGCTATATGAATTGATTCTGGCAATAAGCATACTTGCTTGGAAGATTTTTCTACCAAAAGCATCCAAAGTCCTACATTCTCTTCCTGGAGGAGTAGAAGAGTGTCTTTTGGTACTCTTAATCCTTTTCATAGCTGACTGCACCACAATAGAATGGTGAGGGAGCTGAGTTTTTTGAAAACCAGGAGAAGGGGGGACACGATACATGTGTCCAAACGACGAGAATGTGAAGATATGGGAGACTCCTCTCACCCTAAGTCCATCATGTGTTCTTGAAGAATTTCATGGATGGGCAAGGTGACTGCCTCTTTGGGAACCTTAGAGTATCCTAAAATGTCTAACTTTTTTGCTCTAGGTTCTTTTTCAGAGGATACTGAAATAGAAAGACCTTTAGCTACTTCAATGATGAAGTCTTGAAAGGATAAATCCTCTGGAGGAGACATTCTCCTCTTTGGAGGAGAGGGCTCCTCAGGTAGAGTAAGGGATACTCTTCAGCAGAGTCATCTGATGAATCAGAATCATCAGAAGACTCGAAGTATCGTCTGTTTGCTTCCAGAGATCGATAAGCGTATCGACCGGTATCGACATCGGGGGTACCCGGAACCAGATCGGTATCGGGAAAAACCCCGGAACCGGGATCGGTATCCTGGTCGATGTGGATGCCCTGGGTACCGGTATCGGTTGTGGTAACAGAACCGGAGTCGGTACCGCTGGGTGCGGTACCGAGGGCATCGCAGCCTTAATAAAAGCCAAAATAGCCTGCTGCATGGATTGAACTGTATGATCCATAGACGCCACGACTGTCTGGATGTCGGTACCGGATGATTGAGCCGGTACCCCAGAACAGTCTAACAGGTGATCGGTCGAGGCCGTGCCATCGATGTCAACCTGTAACCCCATAGGAGGAGCTTTGGAAGCCGGAGCTTCCCGCCGGGGTTGTTTGGCTGGGGCAGGGTCCTCAGGGTCAAGCCCAGGGGTATCTCGATACTTAGAGGGAGATTTGCCCTTTGAGGACCTGCCAGAGGAATGTTTGGTTACCTGAGATCCATCAGGAGAGGAAGACCTGGAAGATGTCGATGCTGGAGTATCTGTAGAAAACAGCATGTGAAACTTGGCTGCCCGGTTTGTAAGCCACGTTTAGACATCAAAGAACAGGATGGGCAATCCGGAATGGAATGGTCAGGCCCCAAACATTTAAGACACCATTCATGGGTGTCTGTGACTGAAATAGTACCGCTACACTTGGTGCATTTTTTAAAACCAGAGGCTGCTTTCTCCATGAGGGAGAATTTGTGAAGGCCTAGAGGCCTCACAGAACAAACACACAAAGTGGGGAAAAAATAAGATTTTTTTTTTTTTTTTTAAAGAAATAAAGGGAAAAAGACCGGCGGTACCAGTCCGGAATTGGGGAAGGCAGACACGCGGCCAAAGAAACAAATTAAAATAACTTCTTCAGCGGTGACAGGAACACGACCTGCTGGCTCCGCGGAAAAAGAAGAACTGAGGAGAGTTGGCGGGAAGGCAGCGCGCATGTGCAGTGGGAGGCCCCAAAAGCTTTCCTTCTGGGAAGCTGGGGAGCTTTCCCGGGCAGGCTCTGTCGGTACCGACGTACCCATATGTGAGGACTTATTCCTGCTTGTTCCTGGAGATTACCCCCACTTTTGTCAATCGCCTGCTCACCCCCTGACTGCCTGTGGGGTTACCCCCCTGTTGTATCCACCCAGGGGTTCATGGTAGCATTGAAATCTCCCAACTATTATTGGATCTTGAAAATGCTCTTCCATAGAGATAAACAATTGGTCATAAAATATATCTTGCCGGGTGTTAGGGTTGTCCCTGCTACCTTGCCTTTCCACAGAAGGAAACGGCCTCCTGGGACCCGCACCACCAAACCTTCATCCAATAAGCCCCAGGCAAACAGAACTCCCACCCCTCCCTTTTTTGGATGTTCCTGGTTATGAGCTAGGTACACCCAAAGTCATATTCCCCCGTTTACTAACCACTTTTCCTGCGATCTCTTCAAATGTGTATCTTGTATGAGTAGTATATTTGCTTTAAGCCTGCTACCCTCTTTCAGTAAGGCTCATCTTTTATGCCAGGAGTTGAGGCCCTTGGTATTAATTGTTACAACTTGCATAACGCTGGTCTGCCTTTGTCTCCTATCTCTCCAAATATGAAATCTAACCGTGCTCCCCACACAGGATCCATACTCCCCCACGGCCCATCTTCTCTGTCTTTTCCCTCCTCCTTCCTCCCCATCCCTGCTCGTGAGCAACAAGTATGCCACCGCTGACTCAGATGTGACCCCCATCTTACCCATACCTCCCACTTCCCACCCCTCAAACATCTACCCACTTATCTAACCCTCCCCTTACAGCCCAATCATACCGTTCCATGCACCCATCCCATTCAGCTTAAACAATTTTCACCTTTATCTTCCATTCATTCCCTCTCCATTACCCACCTTTTGCACAGAAAGCTAACTGGTGCTGCTATCCCCGCTCCCACATCTGCAACAAATCAATAACTGTTTAATAAACACTGTTCATAATTCATAATTAAATTCAGCTGTTGGGCATCTTCTTTTGGCCGCCACGCTTCTTGTCCATTCTTTGCCATGCTGTATTCTTCCCCGGTTTGTGTGTCCTCGTTTCCTCTACCACTGGGACAGAGGCAATGCCAGCTTCCTTCATGGCTTCCGCCAATTGCTGCATCATAATGGCTCTCCATGTAATTCCATTAAAAGTGAAGGCTAGCCTGTGGGCTACAGCCACTTATACTTCATTTCTCCTCCCATAACTGGGCCATGAAGCCCTGCCAGTCCTTCTGCGCTGCAGTGTGGTGACAGCTAAGTCAGCATAAATAGCTACTGTGTGGACCCACCATCTGAACTGTCCAGCTGCTTGCATTTGGACTGCAATCTTTTCTTTAATCTTATAATCATGAAGACATTACTATATCTCAAGGGTGGTCTCCCCCTAATAGGGCCCAAGGCTCTATGCACACTATCCATCTTTATCTCCAGATTATCCGCTCCCTTCTCAGAATCAGTTAGAACTGTTTTACAAATTTCATGTGCAGTCTGCTCACAGTTACGATATTCCTTTTTCAGATATACCTTTAATTCTTAAATTGTTGCGTCTTGCCCAATTTTCTAAATCTTCAATTTTGAGTTCAAGTAGATCTCTGGATGCTTCCAATGCTGTAACGTTACGGCTTAAGCCACTCACTGTGCCTTGCACCTCTTCCAGATGCACTTCAATTTCAACACGTTTGCCAATCTCTAACACATCCGCGTGAAATTCAGTCACTGCTGCTTCCATGTCCGCTCGGAGCCCTGTCACCTCAGATCAAAGCTCTCCAAACCACAAGCACAGCTCCTCCTTCGTTATCTGTACAACGGCTCCTTTGCCAGATAACTGCTCCAGCACTCCTATCAGCCCCTTCTTTTCACACCCTGGGCAGCCTCTCCAGCCATTCTCCCCTCCTTATGCTCGCTGCATAAGCCCAGGTATGAAAACTCCCTTAGGTCTGCTGTTTTTTTCTGCATCACCACCATCTCTCCAGCTTCTGCATCACCACCATCTCTCCAGCTGTGGACTCAATGCTCAACAGTAGTTTGTTAGGGGGATTTCTCATTTCTCGGGGTCTGTTTTTCCTTCACTTGTGGGATTGTCTGGCAGAGCTCTGCACTCAGCTATCCATGCAAGTTGTTGATGTCACCAGAAATCCTGGGGCCCTGGTTTAGTTCCTCTGACATTGTTATATCATATTAAAAATGTGTAATTGTTTTACCTGACTGTACACTGGTAATTAGGAAAGAGAAAAACCTCGACTCACACTTACTCAAAGTTCAGATCATAATGCTTTTGTAGATACCAATGACAGTAATTGCACTATATTTTAAAATCAATCATCTTTTGTACACCTTTGAGGGGGAAACTTAAAATTATGTACCATTTGATACATTTTAAACGATTTCTACAAGTTTTTCCCCATTAAAAAACAGATTTGCCAGATGCCTGGAAATGAGCAAAGTAGCAATGTCAACAACAGTCAAATTTCTCTGTTCCAGTTTTCCCTGAAATGGAGGTGGCTCTAAGAATATCCTGTTCATGGCTGAAACCAATTCTGTCTCCTAAGCTCAACATTCAAAATTGTTAGCTCTAGAACAAAAGAAAAGGCAAGACCCAACGGATGCTAAAACCGAACACTAATCCCTTCCCAACCCGCAGAGCTATCACACACATTTCATTGGAACTCATCTGCCAAATTTCTTTTGAAACACTGTGCAATTCACATTTAAAATCCAATGCAAGATCCTGCCATCTGTACTTAGAAATTGAAACAAAACTAGAACACAAAAAGATGTCTTTCCAGAAGACTTAGAAGCATGAAAGAGAACCCCCCCCCCCTCAGCAAAAAAGTGGTTCCATCTTCAGCTCAGAACCCTGCTCCTCCAACTGTCCACATGAGTATTGCAGTCACTGAAGACGAATGCTGCTCTTAAAATGACAAATGGTCACCCTATTCTGAGCTGGTCCAATGGTCCAATGATAGCAATGTCACACAAGGTCTTAGGATCAATTCACAAAATTTAGCTTCTGCTCATCAGTTTGTGGGGGAGGGGAGGGAAGGGGCTGAACCTTAGTTACCCCACTGCACTGAAGCTGACAGGCAGAATGTCTGGACAGAACCTGTGTCTTACTGCTGCTCAGAGCACCAAAACTAGTATCATCCTTTATATTCAAAGCTGTTATGCATTGTGTTGACTCCAGTCCCACCCTGAATTTCCAGTCCTTCCACTCCAGCACTTTACCATAAAAACATCCCTCTGAGCAACACTAACTGCACTCTATAGAGCAGCAGTTCTCAATCTTTTGGTCACGACCCCCATGGGGGTCGCCACAGGATTTAGCAGGGGTCACCTCACCTCACTCCGCCGTTAAAAAAGAAAAAGTACCCAAGTTGCTGCCGAGTCCGCTTCTCGGCAGCGGAAAACTCACCGCCTCCCAGTCCCTTCTAATGCAGCCGCAGCTCCCTGCCTCTTAGAGAACCGCAGCTATGCCAGTAAAACCGTTGGAGCCTTCCTGTCTCTTGACAGGCTCCGTCGGTGCAGCATTGTCCCGCCTCCAAAGGAAGTTGTTTACCACTCCCTTTGGCGGCGGGACAATGCTGCACGGAGCCCGTCGGGAGACAGGAAAGCTCCACAACGGCTTTACAGGTATAGCCACAGTTCCCTAAGAGACAGGGAGCCGCGGCTGTAGAAGAACAGCAGGGCGGCAGCAGCAGGCAGACAAGGCGAGGGGAGGAGGGGACAGGGAACCTGCAACGGGGCTGACATGGACAGGGGGGCTGACATTGATGGATGGAGGGGGGGGGGCTGACATGGAGCGGACGGGCCGAAATGGACAGGGGGGCTGACATGGAGGGAGAGAGGGGTGGCTGACATGGATAGAGGGAGGGAGGGGGGGGGCTGACATGGACAAAGAAGAGACAGGGGGACATACTGTACAGACGGGCAATAAATGCTGGACAGAGGAGAGAGAGTGCGGGTTAGGATTATAATGGGCAGATGGGGGGCTAGGACTGATAATGGACTGATCAAGGGGGGGTTTGGGACTGGTAATCTGCTGATAGGGGGGCTAGCACTGGAAATGAGCTGATCGGGGGGCTAGCACTGGAAATGAGCTGATCGGGGAACCTAGCACTGGTAAAGCACAGCTACTTACCTGTAACAGGTGATCTCTGGGAACTGCAGGAATAAGTCTTCACATATGGGTACGTCGGTACTGAAGGAGCCTGCGTGGGAACGCTCCCCAGTGTCCAATCAGAAAGCTTTTGGGAGCATCCCACAGCGCCTACATGCTGCCTTCCCGCCTTTCCAACTGTCTCTCCTCAGTTGAGTTTTATAGCCGAGACAAAGAGGGAGAGAGAGGGAAAGGAAGAGAGAGAGAGAGAGAGACAACTCCTAGGGGAGGTGGGTGGGTTGTGAAGACTTATTCCTGCTGTTCCCAGAGATCACCTGTTACAGGTAAGTAACTGTGCTATCTCCAGGAACAAGCAGGAATGAGTTTTCACATATGGGGACTCCCTAGCTTTTGATGCCAGGGAGAGAGCCCATAAGTTGTGTCTCCCTGGGACAGGGCTGCACTTCCCCCACCTGGATCTCTGGCATCCCATGAGGGATGGTGGGTAGGAGTTGATTAAGTATGGAACAGGTGTCTGAGAACAGCCTGACCAAACAAGGCATCCCTGCGGGAGTCCTTGTCCAAACAGTAATGGGCTGTGATGGTATGAACCGAGACCCAAGTGGCTGCTTGACAGATGTCGTCAATAGAGACAGAGTTCAGATGAGCCATTGAGGCTGCCATGGCTCTCACATTGTGAGCTGTGACATGGCCCTCCAGAGAAATGTTCTTGCTCTGATAGGTGAAAGAAATACTTTGGGCAATCCAGTTGGAAAGAGTTCTCTTGGAGACTGGCTGTCCCAAATGAGAAGGATCAAAAGCAACAAAGAGTTGAGAGGACTTTCTATGTTGCTGTGTCCTTTGTAAGTAAAAAGCCAGAGCTCTTTTACAGTCCAGGGTATGAAGATTCCTCTCTGCACATGATGCATGAGGTCCTGGAAAAAAGACAGGTAAGGTAGACCTCTTGGTTGAGGTGAAAATGCGAGACCACCTTAGGCATAAAGTGTGGATTAGTCCTAAGGACCACCTTGTCATGATGGAACCTTGTGTAAGGTGGATTAGCTACTAGTGCTTGCAATTCACTGATGCGGCGTGCTGATGTGATTGCGATGAGGAAGATAACCTTCCAAGAAAAGTATTTCAAGGAGGTAGTAGCTAAAGGTTCAAAAAGGCGGCTGCATAAGCTGACCAAGAACCAAATTTAAGTCCCATGCCACCGGTGGTGGTCTAATGGAAGGCTTTGTCAAAAGGAGGCCTCTCATGAACCTTGCTACAAGGGGATGAGAGGAAACAGGTTGTCCATTTAGAGGCTTGAGGGAAGCTGCAATAGCACTCAGATGGACTCTTACTGAATTTGTCTTAAGGCCTGCATTAGACAGATGCAGGAGATACTCCAGCAACGATTCCAGAAGTATGGCACGGGGGTTAAGACCCTTTCCAGAACACCAGGTAGTAAACCTTTTCCACTTGAAGGCGTAAGAACGTCTAGTGGAAGGTTTTCTGGAAGCATAAACAACATCTTTCACCTGTTGAGAAAGAGAAAGATCCTGGAGATATAGGCCTTCAGCAACCAAGCCCTGAGATGCAGAGACTGGGGATTGGGATGTCACAACTTTCCGTCCTCCTGAGAGAGGAGGTCTGGAGCAGACCCTAACTCTAGGGAGGGAGCGGGAGAGAGATGTAGAAGCAGAGGGTACCACACTTGCCGTGGCCAATGTGGAGCTATGAGAATCATGTTTCCTCTGTCTCTCTGAAGCTCAAACAGGGTTTTGGGAATTAGGAGAATGGGTGGAAAGGCATACAGGAAGTCTTGACCCCAATGAAGGAGGAAAGCATCCCGTGTCTGAGCCCCCTGAGCCGGAGTTCTGGAACAGAACCGGGGAAGTTTGGCATTCCACGGACTTGCAAAGAGGTCTATGTCCAGGGTTCCCCAAAGTTGAAAATCTTGGATACCTGGTCCATATGTAGGGACCATTCGTGTGGAAGCAGAACTCGACTGAGTCTGTCTGCCCAAGAGTTTTGAACTCCTGGAAGATAGACTGCCAGAAGATGAATGTGATGCTCTCTGGCGAGGGCCCAGTCGCAAAGCTTCGTTGCAAAGTGACAGAGAGCCAGTTCCTCCCTGCTTGTTTATATAGAACATGGCTACCTGATTGTCTGTGTGGATAAGGACTGTCTTGTGGCTGAGCAGGGTGTGGAAAACTCGCAGAGCAAGGAAGATTGCTCTGAGTTCTAAGAGATTGATATGTAGAGAAGTCTCCTGTGCGGACCAGATGCCCTGGGTTGAGAGGTCCTGAAGATGAGCTCCCCAGCCCATTGGAGAAGCATCTGTTGTAAGAGTTGCCTGGGGTAGAGGCTGTTGAAAGGGAGACCCCAGCAACAGGTTTTGAGGGGACTTCCACCACTGGAGGGACAAAATGAGGTGGCTTGTTTGCGCTATTTTGTCTGACAAGCAGCCTAATGCCTGGGTCCATTGGGTGGATAAAGTCCACTGAGCTGCTCTCATGTGAAGGCGAGCGTATGGTACCACATGGACAGTGGATGCCATGTGGCCTAGCAACTAACATTTCTCAAGCAGTTAGTAGGGGTTTTGACTCTGCTTGAGAAGCTAACTGCATCAAGCGAAGGCAACAGGCCTGGGGAAGATAGGCCCTTGCCTTTGTGGTATCCAGCAACGCCCCTATAAACTCCAGGGACTGAGTAGGGATCAAATTGGATTTTGGGATGTTTATTACCAGCCCTAAATATTGAAGGATACGCATTGTGCAGGTTAGAGCAGTCTTGGCCTCTGATTAAGTGGGAGCTCGAATGAGCCAGTCGTCCAGATAAGGGAAGACAAATATTCCCAGGGTGCGCAGAAAGGCAGCAACCACTGCCATGTATTTCGTGAACACCCTTGGTGCAGAGGCCAGGCCAAAGGGGAGCACTCTGTATTGATAGTGCTTCTCCTGGAAAAGGAACCGAAGGAACCTTCTGTGAGTTGGGTGGATGAGAACATGGGTGTACGCATCCTTGAGATCTAGAGAACAAAGCCAATCCTGACTCTGAAGGTATGGCAGCAGAGTTCCTAGAGAAACCATTTTGAATTTCTCTTTGACTAGGAATCTGTTCAACTCTGAGATCTAAAATGGGTCTGAAGCCCCCTGTTTTCTTTGGGATAAGAAAATAGGGGGGAGTAGAACCCTGTGCCCTGTTGTTGAAGAGGCACTTCCTCTATTGCCCCTTGGGCAAAAAGAGTGGCAACCTCCTGCTCCAAGAGGCTGAGGAGGGAGGTTGGAGAATTGAACTGGTGCACTCTTGTGAGAGGGAGCAAGCTTGAAAAATGAAGTTTGTACCCCTCTTTTATGATGGAGAGTATCCAATGCTCTGCTGTGATTTGCTCCCATCTGGGAGCGAAGTGACATAACCTTCCTGGAATGGTGGCGGGCTCTGGTCCTTCTAGAGCCAGGAAGGCTAAGTTCTCTAGCAGAGAGTCAAAGGCCCTGAGGAGGCTGAGATTGCTGGGCTGGAGCAGGCCTCATAGCCTTTGCCTTGGTCTGTTTGGAGGATTGCTGACGTTTGGAAGGAAACTGAGCTGCAGAAGATGCTCCGACTATAAGCAGGATAGGATCTTCCCTTTTTAGAAAAAGTGTTTTCTTGAACAACCTTTTCTTAGCAGGAGCAGCAGTAGATTTGGATAGTCTATCCAAAGCAGAATTTTCAGCATCCATTTGATTGGCTTTTGCTTGCCAATCTTTACCAGATTCTCACCTGTACAAGGAATATTTCCCAATTCATCTTCAACCCAGGTCTCCAAATCAGATGCTTGAAGCCAAGCAATCCTACTTGCACCTATAGCTATAGCTGAGGCTCTGCTTACGCATTCAAAGGAGTCGAAAGCTGCACAGTTGGAGAATTTGGAGATATCCTGGGTATGTTTGAGCCCAATGAGAAATTCTTGCCTTTTACTGTCAGACATAAAAGGACTTAAAGTCTGCAAACGGTCAGGGACTTCTTTTAAGAACATTCCCATGTAGAGACTATAAGAATTAATTCTCGCAGCAAGCATGGAAGCTTGGAAGACTCTTCTACCAAAAGCATCCAGGGTTCTACACTCACGTCCTGGAGGATTAGAGGCATGTCTTGGCACTTCTAATCTTTCTCATTGCAGACTCAACCACAATAGAGTGGTGAGGAAGCTGAGTTTTATGGAAACCAGGACGAGGGACACGATACATGGTATCCAACCTGCGAGAATGAGGAGAGGTGGTTAGAGGTGCTTCCCACATCCTTAACATGAGATCATACAGAATCTCATGAATAGGCAAGGTAGCTGCCTCTTTAGGAGTTTTAGGATATTGTAGAATAGGCTCTGACTCTGGGGCTACTGTAATACATAGGCCCCGAGCCACCTCTCTGATAAAGTCTTGAAAAGACAAGTCCTCTGGAGGAGACATCCTTCATTTAGGAGAGGACTCCTCCTGTGGAAGAAGCATCGCTGCATCGACAGACTCTTCAGAATCCTCAGAGTCATAGGAATCAAAGTATCGTCTGTCGGGATGCTCTTGCAAAGCCCGATACCCGTACAGACTGGGATCGGTATCGGGAATCACCGGTACCGGAGGGCTGCAGAGGGCAGAGTACCGGCATAGCGGACACCGATACCAATGTCAATGCCACCGGTACCGGAGTCGGTGCCGATGTCGATACCGGAGCCGGTACCGGCGGAGTAGTCTTTTACGGTACCACGGGTGTCGATGCCACAAGGAAAGCCGCCAGACTGCGTTCGATGGACAGAATCCTCTGATCCATCGACGCTACCAATGCCTGGAAGTCAGTACCGGTGGAAGCCCCAGAGCATGGCACCAGGAGATCTGTTGAGGCCACGCCATCTAGATCATCCTGGAACCCCGATGACGATGCTTTAGATGCCGAAGCCTCCCGCCGGGGTAATTTTGCCGGTGCAGAATCCTCAAGGGCAAGGCCAGGGGCATCTCGATGCTTAGAAGGAGATTTGCCCTTTGAGGACTGGCTGGATTTATGTTTAGTTACCTGAGATCCATGTGAGGAAGAAGCAGCCCTGGAAGACGTCGATGCCACCGAAGCTGCATCAGAGGGAAACAGGGTACTGAGCTTGGCAGCTCGGTTCTGTCGACCTCTCTTAGACATCATGGAACAGGACACACAATCTTTAATGGAATGGTCAGGGCCTAAAGACTTTAGACACCAGTCATGGGTGTATGTGACTGAGATAGTGCTGCCACATTTTGTGCGCTTCTTAAATCCTGAGGCAGGCTTTTCCATATTTAAGGAAAAGGGTTTTGGGCCTAAGGCCCAAAACTGAAGTACACCTGAAGAAAAATAATTGGAAAAAATTTGTTGTTTTTTTTTAAAGAAAAGAATAAGAACCGGCAGTATAGCTTCGAGGAAGGCAGATGCGACAGAAAAGAAATAAAGAAAAAAGGAAATTCTTCTGTGGTGACAGAAACACGACCTGCTGGCTCCGTGGAAAAACAACAACTGAGGAGAGACAGTTGGAAAGGCGGAAAGGCAGCATGCAGGCGCTGTGGGATGCTCCCAAAAGCTTTCTGATTGGACGCTGGGGAGCGTTCCCACGCAGGCTCCGTCGGTACCAACGTACCCATATGTGAAGACTCATTCCTGCTTGTTCCTGGAGATTGGGCTGATTAGGGGAGGCTAGCACTGGTAATGGGCTGATTAGGGGACTAGAAGCGAGCTGATTGGGGGGCTGCGACTGGGAATGGGCTGATTGTGGGGAGGGGAGGATAAAGCTGCTGGCCCTGGAAGAAAACTGGGGGCTAAGGCTACAAATGGGCTGATACACGAGGGGATGGGAGAATGGAACTGGAAGGGAGTGGATCTGAGAGGGACTGCTCAGTGGGGAAGGAGGGGGACTGGAAGGGAATGGACACCAGTGGCAGTCATGGGAATGCAAGT
The DNA here is from genome assembly GCA_033557465.1 of Ichthyophis bannanicus. NCBI lineage: Eukaryota > Metazoa > Chordata > Amphibia > Gymnophiona > Ichthyophiidae > Ichthyophis > Ichthyophis bannanicus. Next base: position 381,418,910 of record CM066039.1, read on the forward strand.
TGACACTGGAAGGTACTGAGAGTGAGGACTGGAAAGGGGCTGATACTGGGGAGGGTTACTGGGACTGGAAATAGGCTGATGGAAAGAAGTGAAGAAAACGAAAGAAGAGATAACAAACAGCAGATGGACCACAGACCACAGAAAGAGAGCTAAGAGAAGTCAGGAAAGCAGAAGCCTCAGATCGGGATCAGCATGATCAGAGAATAAATTGGTCAAAGGTAGAAAAAATAATTTTATTTCATATTAGTGATCTGACTACAAAATCATCATAATTTTGAAATCAAATATTGTTACTTGTTATTGTGATTAATTATTGTGGTTTAAATAAGTAAATTGTATAAATAAAAACATATTGCAAAGGTCTATAATTAATTCAGCGACAATGTGTTAGCGGTAAAGGAAGAGACATGCATTTGATTTTATCATTGGGGGTCACCACAAGTTGACCAATGGTAAAAGGGGTCACAGTACAAAAAAGGTTGAGAACCACTGTTTTAGAGCAACAGTGCTGTACAGAACAGCAGCTTGGATCTCTTGGGAATGACGGCCCAGGCTGTTGTATAAGTTAATAAACTAGAACAGGCCAGTTACGCTCTACATTAGCATTATTTCTACAAATCTATCAGAACCTGTGAGGGTATTAGGGAGAGTTTACAGCCATCCAAGAAATGTTTCTGAAGGGTTCACCAACTAACATGTGTGTCTGTGTTTTAAAGTATACATTGCATCCCTTCCACAGAAAGCACATGACATACCAGTATGTCCTCTGGGGGAAAAAAGTCTCACAAGAAAGCTAAGGCTCCAAGAATACATCACTTGAAAACCAAAGTCAAACGCATAGCCTTGTTGATTTTAAACCAGATTCACTGTAATAAATTCCCTTAAACTGCTGATTTGTCCTGCGTTTTCTTGACTAGAACTTCAGCCACATGCAAGTGTTCTTGCCAGTGTATATGCTATTAACAGTAAATAGTTTCTAGTTTACAAGATGTTCAATGTTGTTATTTTTCTGTTCTCTGTAAACCGCCCTCTCTGGAAGGGGCAGTATAGAAAAGTGTCCAAATAAATAAAACAAACAGTACAGGCAGGAGGAAGAGGTCAGACTGGAATTAAGTCAACTTTAACAACTTCCACTTTGTCAAGTGCTGTGATGTCATCTTTTCCCAGACTAAATAATCCACTCACGACCACAATGTTGGGAATATACAACTTTTCCTAGGTAACAGTCCTCTCATCCAGAGTGCCCACCCAAATGCAGCAAATGACATGCAATACAGCATGAAAATAAGCAATTTTCTCCTTACAAATGTCTTTTTTTCTATGGGGAACACACAGACAGATAAACAAGCACCGTTCATGGCAAGCAAGGAAAGATGTTACACTAAGCACTGGTACTACAAGCACAACATGAATAACTTTTACAAACCCACTGCCTTATTGGGCCCTCAGTGTTGCTTTCAAACACAAAATGAGGATCTGTGATCCAACACACAATTAAGAAGTTGGAATATTTACTTCAATTACATTTAAACTTAAAATGAAAGTCTAAAACATCCTGAAAAACAAAATGTTTAATGAATAGAGCCAGGGCTCCAAACCACCCTCCCACTTTGAGCTGAAAGAAAGTGAGGTTACTTGACAGGCTGTCCCAAAACACAGAATATTTGCTGAGAAAATCAGTCTTAATTTTTGTCCTGTATGTAGGGTACTCTAAACCACCCAGACAGGGTAGTTTACAGGAAAAAGCATCAACTCTACTTCGGATCTAAGGGTAGGCAACAGTCAGACTTTGCCAGACATGGAGAGAAACTCAATGTAGAGTTTAGTGTTTCATGTACTTCTCGCGTGATCTGTCAAGATATAGTTTTGGGCAAGGTGATGGATGACCATCAGTTCCTGTGAAAAATGGGTGCTCCCATTTCATAACTGCATCTTGCCCTGCTGTCCCAGTGAATGCACTGATGGTCTCTGTCTCGATATCAACTGATCTGTGTGTAGAGCAAGTACCAGAGGTTTTTCTCTCTTTAAAATACATTGCCTGCTTTTCCAGTGGTAGTTCAAGATGATTTACTTTCAAGCATCCTAAATATTTTCCTGAACCTGGGAGGGCTTGCAAGCTAATCTTTGCATCTGGGGCACTGGAAAGTTTAGCAACTTTCCCAAATTTAGGACCATCATCAGTAGGAGATGAACCCTGGCTACTTAACAGATGAGCAGATTTGCCAGCTTGAGCAAGCCTGGCATAGGAAGAGCAGAGTGTAGAGCACTCCCTGAATGCTGATAAGTGTCTGTGTCTATGCTGTATAATGCTTCTTTTTTTTTGCAGGTGGGCAAGGGATAATGTTTTTCACACTCACACCGAAGAGTGAGAGAAGCACAGGGCAGGGGCCCTAACTGGAGAGCCAACAGAGTGGGAGTAAAACCTAGGAGCTAGTATGTTGACACTGATCTAGCACCAGATTTTCAGAATGAAGGTAGGGACAATTTGGCCCCGATGCTAGCCAGAATAAGTGCAAGGGGTGGGGGGAGGAGAAGAGAGGAGAGGAGGAAGAGCACAACTTAGCCACAGAGCAGAAGCTGTAAACTGTACACCAGTAGGGCTTAGATACTCTGCCCTTTCACCTCCCCAATGACCTTGAGCTCCGAGCAGCAAGGAAGGCCCCAAAGTGCCTGCTGCAGGTCTTCTGGTGCTGTGATTGGGGCAGGGCAGGGGAGGACACTCCACTCAGTTGGTGCAGACACTAATATTAGGAGGCACACTATGCTGGCAGAGGCAGCAGGATGGAGCTGACACCAAGACTGACTGCTGCACCAGCCAACTGAAAGCTGTGTCCATTTCATTTCGTTTACTAAAACTTGATATACCGCTCTTAGTTGGGACAGCCGAGCGGTTTACAATAAAAATTCGATAAACACAGAAATAGGAAAAAAATGCCAATAAATAGGGAAAAAAAACACAAACACAAGGCATGACAATAAGTGGACCTCAGGGAACAGCAGAAGGGTGAAGAGGAGAATACAAGTAGGAACGTGAAAAATAATCAAAAGAGAATCAGGTGGGAGGTCAAAGGCTGTACAAAATTGAATCTTAAGCAGAATTTTAAATTTCAAACACAAGGCTTCTAACCAGAGGGAAGGACCAAGGAAATAAAAAGTAGAATGATGTGTTGATTCCAGATATGCCCGAGAAGGGGGTAGATAGGAGAAGGCTGTTCATGTGAATAGAGCGGAGGGAGCATGAAGGATAAAAAGATGAACTATTACAGGGAACCAATGTGGAGAGAGTTGTGAACCTGGGTAAGGATCTTACAGTACAATATAGTATAGCGGGTGAAGTACTTTTGTCCACTAAAGAGCAGCGGGACCTAGGCATGATTGTGTCTGATGATCTTAAAGTAGCGAAAAGGCAACCGCAAAAGCTAGAAGGATGCTTGGGTGCATAGGGAGAGGAATGGCCAGCAGAAGAAAGGAGGTGATAGTGCCTCTGTATAAGTCTTTGGTGCGACTTCATTTGGAGTATTGTATGTAATTCTGGAGACCGCACCTTCAAAAGGATATAAACAGGCTGGAGTCAGTACAGAGGATGGCTACTAAAATGGTTAGTGGTCATTATAAAGCAGATGAGGACAAAGATCTTAACATGTTTATGTTTGTTTATGTTTGTTTATTTGCTTGACCGCCCTTCAGTGATAAGCAGAGCGGTTTACAATAAAATCTTCAGGACAGGATGGCACGAGGCCGGAAAATGAAAAAGAAATTACAATTCCACAAAGGATAGAGAGAAGAGAGCGAGAAGAGGACAGCAAACACAGGGAAGAGGTTGGGGCTAGGAGGGAGGAGGATCGAAAGCAAGGGCACTGTTGATCTGTGCCTCCTACATGAATACACATACAATTTCCACTCGAATTTACATATTTATATAGTAAAAGCATATATATAGTATAATGTTGACTGTACATAGTTATCCCTGTTACTCCATGTTATATATTCCTGTGTTCTCTGTAAACTCAATGTTACCTGTTTGCATTGCAGTATATTTGTTCGATGTACACCGCGCTGATTTTAATAGCGCGGTATAGAAGAGATGTTAAATAAATAAATAAATAAAAGAGGTAGGTCTTCGGGGCATGTTTAAAGGTGGGGTGATGAGGCTCAAGGCGGAGAGCGGAGGGGAGGGAGTTCCAGAGAGCGTGGCCTATGAAAAAGGCTGAGGAACGGGTGGATTAGAGGTGAGCATGTGAGGGAGGGGGCAGTGCGAGGCGGTTGAGATGGAAGGAGTGGGGGGTATGCCTAGGGGTATGAAAGTGAATTAAGTCGACCAGATATTGTGGGGTAGTGGTATGAAGCGCCTTGTGAACAAGTGTGAGAAGTTTGAACTGAATACGGAAGGATATGGGAAGCCAGTGAAGATGGAAAAGAAGGGGAGTGACGTGGTCTCTAGGGGAGGAGTAGGATACAAGTCAGGCGGCGGTGTTCTGAATTCTCTGTAGTCGTGTCAACTGCAATTTGGAGATGCCGGAGAGAATGGAGTTAGAAAAGTCAACACGGGAGATAACAAGAGCTAGTAACAGGGTGGCAAGAGCAGAGGGAGAGAGGAAGGGGCAAATTGCATGGATTTGACGGAGATAGAAAAAGGAAGTCTTGGAGATATGGGAGACATGGGCAGAGAAAGAAAGATCCGAATCAAAGAACACCCCGAGATAACGAAAAGTGGAAACCAGTGAAATAGGTGTACCAGGGAAAGAAGGGGCCAGGGAGGGAGATTGGTGACCGTGTGGAAACCAGATAGCTGTAGTCTTTGAGAGGTTAAGGTGTAGGCAATTTTGGGTCATCCAGTCAGAAACAGCAGCCAGGCAGGAGTTAAGCGGAGCAAGGTCAGGGCAAACAGGGGAGGTGTGGTAAATAATGTGAGAGGGGTTAAGAAAAGATTAAAGAGGAGAGGGGCCAGGACAGAACCTTGGGGAACCCCACAGAATAGGCAGAATGAGTCAGAAGAGGGGCTGGATGGGGAAGATGGAAGAACAGCGCCAGATCGGGAGAAAAGAAAGGAGTGGAACCACCGGAAGACAGTGCTACGAAGGCCGGCTTCGCGCAGTCGGGACAGGAGGGGGGAGTGGTCGACCAGGTTGAAGGCAGCGGAAAGATCAAGGGCTACCGCCACCGAGATATCACCACGGTCGTGAGCTACGTGCAGTGAGTTAGTGAAGGCAAGAAGGATAATTTCGACGCTGTTCCCAGAACGGAAGCCGGATTGGCAGGGGTGAAGGAGATTGGTAGAGTCCAGGTGGTGAGAAACATCTATACATAAGAGGAATGGCGGGATAGAGGAAATATGACAGACATTTTAAATACCTCCATGGCATAAATGCACAGGAGGAGAGCCTCTTTCAATTTAAAGCAAGCTCTGATACAAGGGGACATGGGATGAGAGTGAAAGGGGATAGATTCAGGAGTGATATGTGGAAATATTTCTTTATGGAAAGAGTGGTGGATCTGTGGAATAGTCTCCCAGTGGAGGTGGTAGAGATGAGAACAGTATCTGAATTCAAAGAAGCATGGGACAAACAGAGGCTCTCTAAAGGAAAAAAGGGGACTATTGTAGTGGTTGGAGTGGAGGAGTAGCCTAGTGGTTAGAACACTGGCTTGGTAACCAAGCAACCAGGGTTCGATTCCCACTAGCACTCCTTGTGGCCTTGGGCAAGTCACTTAACCCTCCATTGCCTCGGAAGAAAGGCCTGGCAATCTACTTCCGGTGACACTGCAAAGAAAACCCAGGAGCTTCTGGGTCGCCAGGACTGACTCGAAGGCACACATTGCATTTGCATTGTAGTGGTTGATATGGAAAGACAGACTAGATAGGCTATGTGGTCTTTTTCTGTCATCATGTTTCTATGTTTGCGGAACAAAATGAGGAGCCAGTGAAGACTAAGGAGAGGGGTTATGTGATCAAATCAGAAGGCGTGGAAAACTAATCTGGCTGCAGGATGCTGAACAAGTTGAAGGCGCTTCAGAGGGTATTGATGGAGACCAACAAGTGCTGCATTACAATAACAGAAGCAGGAAAGAACAAGGGAAAGCACAGTTACTTACCTGTAACAGGTGATCTCTGGGAACAGCAGGAATAAGTCTTCACATATGGGTACGTCGGTACCGACGGAATCTGCACGGGAACGCTCCCCAGCGTCCAATCAGAACGCTTTTGGAAGCATCCCAACACGCCTGCGTGCTGCCTTCCCGCCTTTCCCAACTGCCTCTCCTCAGTTAAGTTTTAAAGCTGAGGCAAAGAGAGAGAGAGAGCAAGGAAGGGAAAGATAGAGATAGAGAAATGCAACTCCTAGGGGAGGTGGGTGGGTTGTGAAGACTTATTCCTGCTGTTCCCAGAGATCACCTGTTACAGGTAAGTAACTGTGCTATCTCCAGGAACAAGCAGGAATGAGTCTTTACATATGGGGACTCCCAAGCTGAGATGCCTAGAGGGAGTCCTAGCATGTTGCGAATCTAGAAAAAGCCATGCTACTCCTCAGAACCTCAGGCATCCTGGGGATGGAGGGTAGGAGTTGAATTACAGAAAAGGTGCTGTGGAACAGCTGGACTAGAACAGGACTTCTATAGAGGAATACCCTGTATAAAGGGTATTTAGTAGTAAAATATTGAATGCAATATTCTAATACAGGCCTCCCTTGGTGGCATTGTAAAAAGTCTATTGAGGCTCATATGGGTCTGTTAGAAGAGCCAGCGGAAGATCCTCAAGGAGTACCTCACTGAGACGTAGAGGTAATAACTATAGACAAAACAAGTGGAGGTCAGAAATAGCCCCAGGGGAAACTGGGGTAGTATGAAGAGGTAGGGCTTCAGCGGAAAATGCAGAAGGCACTATTAGACAAAGCTTAAGCTCTTTTGGCCCAAGAACAGTACAACCCTAGGACCAAAAGGAAAAAGTCTGACCCATCTGGACTGGCAATGGAATTAGTCCATGTAGAAGAGAAAGGGTATGGAGATCCCTGTATCTGATAAGAAAGTAAGGACAGACTTAGGAAGCGTTAAGCTTTAGATTAACTGAAGTTCCACAATGTCTTTCCTAAATGGGGTCAATTAGGAAAGAAAAAAGGTACATGGAGAGCTTCAGAGGTACCTAACCGTGAAAGATTATGGTAAGGGGAAAAAGAAAAATTTGTTAATTACCACAGGGAGTGGTTGAATGTGTAGAACCCTAAGCATGCTGGCACAGCATTGATAGGGGTAGTGCCCATCTGTCAGGGTCATATAGGAATATATGGATATCCGAACCTAACAGAGAGATAGATAAGTATATGGACACATATCTACCTAAAAGATAGATATAGATATATATTCCTAAATATATACCCATATAGGGTATATATGCATATATGAGAGAGAGATATACATGGGCAGAAGATACACAGATAGATAGATATATAAATATGTAGGCATATTGACAGGTCTCCAGGTATGTGGATGGAGAGATGGTTATATAACTAGATCCCCCTAGGAATATGGGGAGAGAAAGATTCATCTAATAGCAAGAAGGGTGATACCTGCTTGGATAGATGTATAGAGAAACTTCTTTCCCTGGTTATAAGTGACAGAGTCAGAGGAATGGTCTCCCTGACAAGGAGTCTAGATTCCTTTCAGAAATCGAGCTCTTGAATAACCAGGATGGCCTATGTGAAAAATGCAGAGGATAACATCAGTCTGCAGGCAGCAAGTCCGGATTTCTCTAGAACTGCAGTATGGTGAATGGATAGAGGGCGCCAGTGGAATAAGATACCATAGTGACCCGCCTATAAGGGCAGATGGGTATCAGGTGTCCTTGAGCTGCCACTGAAGAAAAGTATCTCTGACGAGAAGTCCAAAGGAGATATGGGCCAAGCCAGGGAATTGGCCATTCTTTAGGATTTCACGTGATGAAAGGCCTGTGTCTTATGTCTCAAAAGAGATTTAGATGAGATGGTAAGGGTAGGGAACACCTACCAGTCATGAGAACATGACTGGGGGAACCCCTCCTAACCATCTGGGGATATCTGCTAGGTTAGATACTAACACTCTCTAGCAAGGGCCCATAGTGCAAAGCTAATCTGTAGAGTTGCAGTGAGCATGCTGCAGGCTGGTTAGAAGAAAAACTGACTGTTTAAAGCCAGTGGGTAACAAACTATTCTGCCAAGAACAAGGGGGCGAAGAATAGAAGTTAACCAGTCTGTGATAATAGGGTTTCCAAAAAAGGTTGATAACCTGTTTGGAGTTTAGCACCGAGGCTAGAAGGATTGCTAGTGGAGGAGAAACCCTGGTTGTGTGGTGAACAGAACCAGTGGCTTAACCACTAGGAGTTGCTGTATCTGCAGCAACTACCAGGGCAGCGGAAAAAAACAATTTCCCCTTTTTTTTTTTAGATTGGGAAAAAGAAACAGACATAGTAGGAGTGGTAAGACCTCCTATTGTCTGAGCTGCCCTAAGGTAATAAAGGGGGAGACAACTCTGGAAGGGAGAATCCCCCTGTGGAATAGGTAGAGGACCATAGGGGCTTACCAGTGTAATAGAGCCACTCTTACAAACCGAATGTTGTAGTAAGAGGGAGGTAAGAGAGTTGAAGGAGACTATGTAGTAAGTCTCTGAAAGGTAAGATGATACATGCTAGTACAGGGAAAAACTGTCTTATTGATAGTTGTCACTTCTCTTTTCCCAGAAGAGGAAGAGAAACCTGTTAACTATGAGCATGATCACCACAAAGACTCTTAGAGTAAAAGAAAAAGATGTCTCGTGAAGAGAGATCTAGGAAAAGTTAGGATGAAATTAGTGCAGATGCTTCAGGTGAAAAGAAGCAGACTGCAACTCTAACCACCAATCAAGAGAGGTAATGATGATCTATCTGAAACCCTGCGACTGCTGGGTTTGCTGAACCTGCTGAGATTGTGGTTCCCTTAGACCAGGGCGATGTTTCCCCTGTTTGGGAACATCTGTATGATGGGCAGAAGATGGGTAAAACTTTTTCCCCCTAGGGAAAGAAAGTTTGGTAGGGCATTTCCTACCAACTGGGAAAGAGGAAGGCGTAGAACAGCCTCTGGAAACAGGAATGTCAGTGGTTAACTGAGCAACCTGGGGTAAAGACTCCTTGTTAAAGAGATTTTCTCCAGTGCAAGGAGTATTTCCCAGTCTTTGTGCCCATTTGTCCAAGTCTGAAACTTGGAGCCAGGCTTTACGTCGTGCCCCTATAGCTGTAGCAGATGTTCTGCTAACAGACTCAAAGGAGTCTAGGAAAGCACGAGTAAGGAACCTAGAGATATTTTGAGCATGACTAACCAGTAAGGAATAGTCTGCTTTTTTGGACTCTTGAAGAAAAGGAGTCAAAAACAGTAATTTCTTTGTGACCTCTTCAAGAGATAATCCCATATAGAAAATATATGAGAGAATTTTTGCTGAAAGCATGGATGCCTGGAAGGTTTGGCGTCCAAAGGCATCTAAAGTCTTAGACTCACGAACTGGCGGATAAGAAGAGTGCTTTTTAGTACTGTTAATACGTCTCATTGCTGATTCTACAACAATGGAATGATGAGGAAGTTGAGTCCTTTGAAAACCTGGAGAAGGGGGCACCTGATATAGAAGTTCAGTTGCCCTAGAAGGTGGGGGTACCGTTAAAGGAGCTTCCCACATTCGTAAGAGGAGATCCTGCAAGGACTGATGCAAAGGAAGCATGATGTTCTCCTTTGCACTCCCAGGAATATACAGGGATTCTGTACTCCCTTGTGTAGGATCCTGTCCAGGTATAGAAATGGCAAGTGATTTTGCCATATCCAGCAGAAAAGCTTGAAAAGAAAAATCCCCAGAGGGAAATCCTCTTGGAAGAGGAGGACAGGCTAGATCTGTTGAAGAACTAGCATTGGCACCCAGGGATCTATCCAATTTTAGAGGAGTAGAAGATCCTAAAGGGTGGAGTATGGGATCCTTAGAGGATGTTGCCGGTACCGTAGGAGGTCGGGACCAGCAACAGTCAGTAGCGCATCGTCCATGCCAGGGATCGATTCCAGACTCGGTACCGAGGGAAGCGAGCCTGATGAAAGAAGCATGGAACGCACCGACAGCGATGGTAAAATGGATACCGGTACCGTCTCCGGTACCATATCCAATTACTGGTGGAAGGCGGCCAGCCGGTGACGGCTCTAGCGGTATCGGAAGAACCGAGAGTGCCGAACATGGATCATCGGAACCGTGCCTTCGGTACCGTCCGGTGTCGGTACCAAGGCGAGTCGGTACCCAGCCCTCCAGACTGGAGATCGATTCCAGACTCGGCATCGAAGGAAGCGAGTCTATCAATGCACATCTGGAGGGTACCGACGTCGGTACCGGTACCGGAATCGATACCGATACAGGAAGATTGGTCTGCAGCATATCCAACGGGCCCTCAGGTACCGAGGACACCAGACTACGATCTGCGGTGAGGAATGTTTCATCCAACACCATTGCTGATGCCGGGGTATCGGTACCACCCGAAGCGGATGCCACCACCGAGCATGGCTCAGGTATGTTCGGAGAGGGGTGAACCTCAGGAACAACCTGAAACCCCACTAAGGCTTTGGAGGCCGAAGACTCCCACCGGGGTTGTAAAGCCAGTGTGTTCTCGAGGGCAAAGCCAGAGGCATCTCTATGCTGTGCATGAGATCTACCACTCGAGGACTGGCTAGTCTTAACAGACTGTTTTTGGGTTACATGATCCTGTGAAGAAGGGTGGTCGGTGCCCTGAAGTTGAATGGGGACCGAGTATCGAGGGGAACTCGATGCTGAAGACTTCTTCCCACTATACTGTTACAGGAGGGACACTCCAGAGGAAAATGGTCAGGACCCAAACAGGGCAGACACCAATTATGAGTGTCTAAAATAAGTTTTGTACTGCCACAGTTTGAACATTTCTTAGGCATAGTGGCTGGCGCTTACCACAAGAAAACTAAAAAATAAAAGAATTTTCTGCGGTGACAGAAGGACGTCCTGTCGGTTCCGCGGAAAAACGAAAACTGAGGAGAGGCAGTTGGGAAAGGTGGGAAGGCAGCACGCAGGCGTGTTGGGATGCTTCCAAAAGCGCAGATTCCGTCGGTACCGACGTACCCATATGTGAAGACTCATTCCTGCTTGTTCCTGGAGATACAAGAGTGATCAATGAGGAAGTGGAAAGGAGGGAACAAACTGCTGATTTGACAGAGGAAGTAGAGAGAATATATTGTACAATCTAACTGATATGCTCATGAAAAGAGATGAATCAAGTGATTCCAAGATAGCGGAAGGAGAGTGAGCTGAATTATGGAGGCATAGGAGAGGGAGTGATTTTTGTGCTGCAACCAACTCAAAAATGGAGTCAGCTGGGCATAGATGGATACCTGAGCAGCGATCGGCACTAGAGATCAGTGGTACCATGGTGGTTCAGAGCAGTGCAGTTTCTCATTGTGTTTTGGCAATCCACACCGGCACACATGCTGGAAAGTGGGCCAAGATCAAATATGCTAAATACTGTTAAATGTTACCTCATTTGTATTGTCTAAATGTTTACATGTACCCTAATGTTAACTGTAACCCTCCAATTGTGATGTGACGTGACCACCTTGATTGAAGGAAAAGGTGGCATACAAATCTGTCTAAATAAGTAAAGCTGGACTGACAAGCGAGACTGCAAAAATCCTCATAGAACAGGTAAAAATTAAGAGGCACTCCGGCTGATTTACGGAGCACAGCGTCATGTCCTTGTGGAGGGAGCTCAAAATTACAGCACCAGGATGTTACTTTTGGTGTCCAGCCACAAGAAGCATGCGTAGAAAGTTATGCAACATCAGAGGCTCCCAGACCTGTGTCCCTCCATAAGCAAAAGGAACGCCAGGGTGAAGGCCAGAGTAGGTAGAGGAGCCCCAGAAGGGACACAGTCCTTTCCACCCATGTGAAAGATAGAGAAGTCTTTTCAGACCAGAGTATTGCCCGTCACTTCTCCAGAGGAGGCCTGCAATCCAGTGAGTGAGACAGGTATGAAGCTGGGGAGTACACCCCATGTGTATGTGTCTCAGCATCAGGGGATGTGGTCTCAGAGCCTTAGACATGCTGGGGATGGGAAGGAATGGGGGGAAGAATCACGGAGGAAACAAAGGGCTTAGGAAAATTAAAAGTAGCACAGCCCAAGCAGATAGAAATAGAAATTACACTTACCTGGTAATTGTCGTTCCTTGAGTGACGACAGTTTAGTCCTCCACCTCTGGGTTGTTTACCTCTTCCTGCAGCTTGGAGACTGGGCATGTCAAAGTCGTGACATCACTGGATATAGCCTGCTGGTATCTCCCATCAGCCTCCAGTGTACTATTGACAAAGCAAACTCAAAGGTGGAATTAGGTCTTACCTGCTAATTACCTTTCCTTGAATCTTCTCCGGGCCAGTCCAGGGTACGTTAGGGTTGTCAATCCCCTTCAGCAGCTGAGGACTGAAAGAAACTTGAAACTTTGCTGACAGGTTAAGCCACTCCCCTTGATGACAGCAAACCAGTCTTCTCCTGACAAAGCAGTCAAAGCAGAACCTAAAAGACATAACTCAGAGAACTAATAAGACTGCACATTCCCCAGCATCAGACAGCGCAATACATGAAGCAAGTATAAGAACGAAAAGAGAGACAGCGATAAAACGGTAATTCGTTTTAGAATTGTTTTTTTTTTTTATTGTTTTTTTTTAAAACAAGGTAATAAGAAAACCGAGGAATATGCCTCCCTGCAGACGGCCAAGGAGCCCCTAGTTCCAAACAACCAAGGAAACTCCACGCGTTCTCTTAGGCGCCGGGAGATGGAACAGACACTGAACACGAAGGAAGGGTGGGCCCTGGACTGGCCCGGAGAAGATTCAAGGAAAGGTAATTAGCAGGTAAGACCTAATTCCACCTTCCTTATCACTTCTCCGGGCCAGTCCAGGGTACGTTAGGGCAGTACCAAAGCAGCACCTAAATTCGGGAGGGACCCGCAAGACCGGCCACCAAGGCCAAAGCCCCCACATTCGCATCCTCTCTAGCATGAACATCCAAACGGTAATGTCGAGCAAAAGTATGGAGAGAAGACCGAGTTGCTGCCCTGCAGATATCAACCGGAGGAACGAAAGCAAACTACGCCCAGGAAGAGGCTTGAGCACGAGTGGAATGAGCCTTGAGCCCTGGCGGCGGAAGTTTCCCGGCCGCCTCATACGCTGCCACAACAGCATTCTTAACCCAACGAGCAATAGAGGACTTAGAAGCAGCTTGACCCTTTTTTTGCGCCCGCAAACAGCACAAATAACACCGGTACACTAAAAAATTTTTTTTTAAACTGCCTCTAATGTTTCGATTGATTTTTACGTTTTTTGGTGCGCTGAATCCAAATCTGGTAACCAATTTGCTCCATCACGTACAGAGTTTTTGCTACATTGGGTTAGCAGTTTGAGGTGAACGTTTCAGATTGAGTGCGATCGAGATAAAAGTTTCTTGGATGAATTCTTTATACTAATTGTTTAGTAGTTATTCAAATAAGAATAAAGAAAATTGTAACAAGGCAGCACATAAGAATAATGTCAACAAAACACACTGTGATGGTAGCAAAATTGTCTGCACTTAAAACAGCCACATACATGTGCACAAACATTGAGCATATAAGAGCGAGGTTAGACACAAAGCAAAGCAAAGAAATGTGCAAAAAATGTTCTACAGGTATGTATGTAAGAATAGAAAACGCAAACCGCACCACTGCAATACATGAAGACAAACACCCGACGGTGTGAAAATAAAATTCTAATAAATGAGATCCGACACTGTGGTAATAACTAGCAAATTTTTATTTCAAAGTTTAGTAAAAACAAGATATTTGTCAACACAGTTTAGATTTTAAAGTCATTCTTGGGTCAATCAATCTCCTGGTGGGCCCGTTTCTTCTTCCCCCGAATGCTTCTCTTGGTGCGCTGCTTGGCGTATTTTTCATCTGGGGTTTCCCGCAGCAGCAACCAGCAGAAATCAGCCATCATAGTGGTGTTCCATCTTCCTTGGTACCTTCTCTCTGCGTCCTTGATGTCCTGGTGAAACCTTTCACCTTGTTCTTCACTGTACGCCCCCAAGTTTTCGGGAAAGTAGTTCACATGGGAGTGCAAGAAATGGACTTTCAGGCTCATGTTACAGCCTTGTTCTTTGAAGGCATTGAGCATCCTGGCAACAATATCCTTATAGTTCTCATCCCGCCTGTTCCCCAAGAATTTGAGAACATCATCCTTGAAGGAATCCCAGGCTTCCTTTTCCTTCTCAGACATCGTTTCAGCGAATGCTCCATCTGAAATGAGTTTCCTTATATCAGGGCCAACAAACACTCCTTCCTTTAGCTTTGCTTCAGAAAGTCGGGGGAACTTTGAGCAAAGGTACCGAAAGCACTCACCATATTTTGGAAGGGACTTGATGAATTGCTTAATGAGACCCAACTTAATGTGGAGAGGTGGTAATAGAATTTTATCACGAGGTACCAAGCTCTCATGAAGAACATTTTTCTCACCGGGTCTCAAATACTCCCGAATTGGCCAGTCTTTTTTCCCCCAGTGTAGGTCGCGGGCCCGGCTATCCCACAAGCAAAGGAAGCAGGGATATTTGGTGAAACCAGATTGCTGCCCTAATAGCATGGATAGAATTTTAAAGTCTCCACAAATCATCCACTTATGCTCATCATAACGAATCTTCTGAAGAATCAGGGCCAAATTCTCGTATTTTTCTTGGAGAATAACAGAGTGAGCAATAGGAACTGAAGCGAATGTGTTGCCATTATGAAGAACACCACCTTTTATGCTGTCTTTTGACGAATCAATGAACAGCCGCCATTCAGCAGGATCATACTTGAGTTTAAACTTTTCCATCACTCCGTATATATCGTTGCAAAATACCAAATCTTCCTCTTTGCTGAAATACTACAAAAATTGTCTCTTGCGATTGCGGTACCAATAAAAAGTTGTTCCTGGTGACAATAGATTTTTCCGTTTAAGCCGAGAACCTAGCAGTTGGGCAGCATCTTTTGGGAGTCCTAAATCCCGGACTAAATCATTCAATTCAGCTTGAGAGAAAAGTTCAGGTTTCGGATCTGGTTCAGTTTCAAACTCGGAAGTACTGGACTCATCGGGAAAAGCCATCTGATGAGTCTCATCATGATCAGAACCGTCCACACAAATATGATCCAAAGATTTTGGTGGTTCAGGCACAGGTACTTCGTTGCTATGAGGCATAGGCCTAATTGCTGAGGGAAGGTTGGGGTAACTTATTACGTTCTTATTTTTTAAGTTGTATCCCTTCACAACGCAAGAGCAAAAATAGCAGTCACTGCTGTGGTCTCTTTGTTCACGCCACATCATAGGTATTCCGAAACGAAATGCTTGTTTTTTACCTTTCATCCATAAGCGTAGATCTTCCTCACATGTCTTGCACACTTTGTGAGGAGCCCACGGTTTGTCTTGATCGCCTAACTTCAAACCGAAATAGGCGAAATATACTTTAATAAATGCAGAAATGTTCCTCTGCCGCTTTTTCACGGTATATTCCCCACAAATAAAACAAAAACTGTCCGGAGAGTTGACGCAACCTCTGGCTCTGTGAGCCATCACAAATACACAGCACTGCAAACTACAACTGTAGTGAACCACTTCGGAATAAAGCTGGATTACGACTGAGCAAACAAAAGGTAATAACGAACTTGCAAGAAACTGAAATTTGACAGGAACGTTCATGTCGCAACCACCGTGTTTGAGCAAGCGAACGAGGCGAACAGGAAAGAACATGCGCCAGCGCGAGTACTGGATTTAGCCCCCCCGCCTCCCAATTGTCCTGTTAATGTATAAAATGAATACAAAACACTCTAAAATATCATGAGGGAGTGTTTCTAGTTAGTTAACCATTACAACCTCTATTTTGGGCCAAGAAAATAAACTGCAGTCGGCTAAAAAGAAATTATGTGAACATTCCTTATATGGGTAAGAAATCTAATTTTGCAAGAAAACGTGACGTGATGGAACATTTTGGCTATTTTTCCTGGATTCAGCACCCCAAAATCTATAGGAATCAGGCAAAACTGGAGGCAGTTTTTTGGTAGTGTACCTGTGTAATCTATCCGATTTGCGAAAGGATTTCGTGACCTTCAGGTAATTGCGTAAAACACGCCCCAAATCAAGCTTTCGGAGCACCCGATCTATGGGAGAATCCGAGAGTTCTGAAAACACCGGCAACGCCACCGACTGGTTAACATGGAAGGCGGAAACCACCTTAGGCAGAAAAGAAGGGACAGTAAGCAACAGAGCTTTCTCTGGCAAGAAAAGTAGATACGGCTCCCGACAAGAAAGAGCTTGCAAATCGGAAACCCTCCTAGCCGAACATAAGGCGACGAGAAACGCCATTTGCCAGGTAAATTCACGCAAGTTGTCCACAGACGCCGAAGCAAAGGGAGATCGTGCCAACACTTCCAACACTAGATTCAAATCCCATGGAGGCACTACCCGGCGAAGAGGACGACGAATAAGTCGAGCTGCCCGAAAAAAAAACGCTGGATATCTCTATGTGAGGACAGTGACCGAGTCTGCACTGGGCCACGAAAGCAAGCCAGAGCCGCCAAATGTACCTTCAGCGTACCGAGAGCTAAACCCTTATCCAGGCCACTTTGAAGGAACAGTAGTTGTGGCAAAGCCGTGGACATGGGCTGAAAACCTCTTTCAGCGCACCAGTTTTCAAACACGCGCCAAATTCGAACATACGCCAAGGAGGTAGAAGATCTCTTAGACCGCAACAGGGTGGCAATCACCGCATCCGAGTAACCCTTGCGCCTCAGAGTCCTTTCAAGAGCCAAGCCGTAAGCAAGAAGCGATCCACCTGTGGCATGAGCACCGGCCCCTGATGCAACAAATTGATCCGAACGGGAAGACGCCAAGGAGAAGCTACCAACAGTCGCAGCATATCCGCATACCAGGACCGCCGAGGCCAATCCGGAGCAATCAGAATCACCGAGCCTCGGTGAAGCGCTATCCGTTGAATGACGCGCAACAACATCAGCCACAGAGGAAAAATGTACAGAAGAGCCTCTGCCGGCCATGGTTGAACCAAGGCATCCAGGCCCTCCGACATGTGCTCCCTGCGCCTGCTGAAAAAACGAGGTGCCTTCGCATTGGACAGAGTAGCCATAAGATCCATCACCGACCGACCCCAGTGGAGGGTGAGATCGTGAAAAACCGCCACGTTTAACTCTCATTCCCCGGGATCGAGAACATTGCAACTGAGATAATCTGCTTGTACATTGAGCTTGCCCGCGACGTGCACCGCTGACAGGGCTACGAGGTGAATTTCTGCCCAAGACATCAACCCCTGACACTCTACCATCAGAGACAAGCTCTTGGTGCCCCCTTGACGATTGATGTAAGAAACAGTCACCGCATTGTCGGAAAAAACCCGAACCGCCTTCCCCACAACCAAGCCATGAAACAGAAGGGCGAGGCGGACGGCTCTCAGCTCCAACCGATTGGGCCACAGAAGAAAGGCTGTGGTCGATCAAACGCCTTGCGCCACCTGAGACAGGCAGTGAGCTCCCCAGCCCGAAAGGCTGGTGTCCGTGGTCACCAGAACCCACGGCGGATCCTGCAACGGCATGCCGGCATGAAGATGTTCGGGATCTAGCCACCAGTGCAAACTGCGACGAACTTGAACCGGGCAGCTCAGCCTTTGGGAAAGGGGGTGAAGCTGCGGGAACCACCGGGAGAGCAACGCCTGCTGCAGCGGTCTCATATGGGCCTTGCTCCAGGGAACGAGCTCCAAGGCTGCCACCATGGACCCCAGCAGTTGTAAATAGGTCCACGCTGACGGAGCCGGATCCCCCAGAAAGGCTCGCACTTGGTTCACCAGCTTCTGGACTCTGTTTTCGGGCAAAAACACCGATCCGCGATCCGTATCGAATAGAGCGTCGAGATAAAGAAGCTGCTGCACCGGCTGGAGATGACTCTTCTCCCGGTTGATGACCCATCCTAGACTCTCTAACAACTGCACCACCTTTGCCATCACCGCCACTGAGGCCTGAAAGGAGTCTGCGCGGATAAGCCAATCGTCGAGATACGGGTGAACCCGAATACCCTCTTTGCGCAGGGCTGCTGCTACTACCACCATCACCTTGGTGAATGTACGAGGAGCAGTTGCGAGTCCGAACGGCAAAGTCCGAAATTGGAAGTGACCCATAGGAAGGGCAAACCATAAGAAACGCTGATGATCGGGGCAAATGGGAATATGCAGATACGCCTCCGTGAGATCCAGCACTGAAAGGAACTCCCCCAGCTGTACCGCTCGAATGACCGCCCTTAAGGTTTCCATCCGAAAGTGCGACACCCGGAGACAGCGGTTGACGTGCTTGAGATCCAGAATAGGCCGAAAAGAGCCCTCTTTTTTGGGAACCACGAAATAAATGGAGTATCGACCGAATCCGTACTGGTCGCGAGGAACCGGAACCACTGCTTGCAGATGCAACAGGCGCTGCAGAGTGTCCGCCACAATTTGAGCCTTCGGACCGGACGGACACGGAAACATTACAAAGGCGTCCGGCAATGGGCAAGCGAAGTCCAGCACATAGCCGTCCCGAATCATCTGCAGCACCCATTGGTCGGAGGTTATCGCGGTCCAGGCCGCCAAGAAGTTCAGTAGGTGACCTCCCACAGGAACTGGAGCCTGGACCAAGAAACCTTAATTGCAGCTCCTTACCGGAGGAGGACTGGGAACCGAAATAGGACCTTCCAAATCCTCTAAGACCGCGAAAGGAAGAACCGCGCGTTCCGAAACGTCCCCTAGGATAGGGAAGAAAACGAGCTCCACGGAACCTACAAAAATCCCTTCCGTGACCACGCGGAGCCGACCCTCCTCGAGATAGTTTAGGACGATCTTCCGGTAAGCGACCTCCCTTGGAGTCCCCAAGGTCCTTAATCTTTTCCAGCGCTTCACCAAAAAGCAATTTACCTTTATACGGAAGCTTGCTAAGACGCAATTTAGAGGAAACGTCCGCAGCCCAATTGCGCAACCAAAGAAAACGTTGAGCCGCCACCAGTGAGGCCATAGATTTCGCCGCAATCCTTATCAAATCATAGAAGGAGTCTGCCAGATAAGCTGCCGCGGATTCCAATTTGGCGCCCTCCAAAGTAGAAGCGTCTGCCTGCAGAGCAGAAACTTCCCCTTGCAACCACCGGATAGAAGCTTGGGATACATACGCCCCACAGATGGAAGCCTGAAGAGCCAGAGCGCTGGAATCAAAAGCCTGCTTTAGAAGCCCCTCCAGCTTCCGATCCTGTAGATCTTTAAGAGCCGCTGCTCCCTCTACAGGAACAGTGGTCTTTTTAGTCACTGCTGACACAAGGGCATCCACTTTTGGCAACTTCAACAATTCTTTCTCCTCCTGAGGAACCGGGTAGAGACGAGTCAAAGCCCGAGCACCTCTCAGGGAAGCTTCTGGGAACTCCCATTCAGATTCAATCATCTGTTTGATGACGCGGTGCACAGGAAAACAGCGTTCTGATTTAAACCCTTGTAACAAGGGATCCTCTAAGGGCTCTTGAGAAACCGAGGGCAAGAGAAGGTTCAGAGCAGACGACTGTGAAATAAGAGCACCAAGCTCCTCCTTGCGGAAGACCCTAAAAACATTTGGATCCTCCCCTGGGGCAAGTTCGCCCTCCTCCAATAACCCTGGATTAGAATCCAGGTCTTGCTCTGGAAATAGCTCTCCTTCCTCTAAACCCTGAGGGTCAGGGACCTGCTGACCGAAAAGATCCATCCCAGGCCGAGCAGAGAGGTCCCCTTGGGAAGGACCCTCCCCCGTGGCTTTGGAATTCTGCCCTGGCTGGGGTACATCGAAAAACCCAGGCAGAGCAGCATCTGACTGAGAAGCTGGCAGAGCAGCATCTGACTGAGAAGCTTTCATAGCAGAGTCTGGCTGAGCAGTTTTCAGTAGGAAGGCATTATGAAGAGCTAAAATAAACGCGGGGGAGAAAACAGAAGCAAAATCTACATGAGCCTCAGGAACCCTCTGAGATGATTGCGCAGGAACGGGAGTCGGCTTAGCCGACTTCGATTTTCGCTTCCCCGACTTGATTGAGCCTACGGGAACTAGCAGCGGCTCCTTCAAAATGGCCGCCGTTCCCGCCTTATCAGAAGCCGCCGCAGCGCTGGGGCCTTCTGAGAAGAGCTTACCTTCCATGAAGAACCGCGCTAAACTAAACCAGGTACGAGACCCCAAAAAGAAAACAAAGCCAAAAAATCTAAACGGAACGCGAGTAATGCCGACTGACTCCCCGGCCCCCGGCAATCCGCAGCTTCAGCTCACCTGAAAGAACACGCGGTGAGAAACCATTTCCCCACACACCCGCAGCTAGCGGGAGATACCGGGGCTTGCCTGGCCGGCACCGCAGAGGGTAACTGGGGCTCCCAGAACCAATCTACAGGAGAGCAAATTTCCCCGGAGAGAAGGCAAATGCTGCACAGCTCCTTCGCTGCCCCCCACTAACGCAGGGCAGGCAATACAGAGCACAGTGAGTAGAATCGAAGGCAAAGATAAAGGCAATTTAAACAAAACAAAACTAAACTAAAGATGCTCCGGGGAATATAGCAGCTTAGAAGCCCTGCTAGAGCCAAGCGCTAATACCAATACAAGAGGCAAAAAATAATAAGACCGAAATCTTCACAAGAATTGTCAGAAACAATCCTCTTCAGCTGCTGAGGACTGAAAGACTGGTTTGCTGTCATCAAGGGGAGTGGCTTAACCCGTCAGCAAAGTTTCAAGTTTCTTTCAGTCCTCAGCTGCTGAAGGGGATTGACAACCCTAACGTACCCTGGACTGGCCCGGAGAAGTGATAAGGAAGGAACAAATAAGTAACTATACCATAACTTTAACTCCCCATTCCTCAACCTGAGGAACCTTTTTAACCATATCCGTCTTTTTTTTTTTTTTTCACTTTACATTCACTTCGCCCCTATGCAAACACGTTTCCTATACCATCCCCTCGTTTAAATAAGAGAAGGAAGAAACAGAGAGGGATACTCACTGCGATCTAGAAACTGAAAGGATCTGTCTACTCCTTGAGATTGATGCTCCACTCCGCCTGAAAATAAACTCTGAAGAAATCACACCCCTGGGCGGGGAATGAGGACTAAACTGTCGTCACTCAAGGAACAATTACCAGGTAAGTGTAATTTCTATTTCCTTATCGTTCCTCCAGTTTAGTCCTCCACCTCTGGGATGTAACAGAGCAGCAATCATTGGGAGGGACCTATCCAGCCAACTCACCACACCGTCGACCCAGGAACAGGCATCCTTTACTGCCAAAACATTTAGGCAGTAGAGGTTACTGAGGAAATGAAGAGACGACCAGGAAGCTGCTCTACCAATCCCCCCTGGTGTAATGAGATTCACCCATGAAGCTGCTTGCGCCCTGGTAGGAAGAGTCAGAAAGCCCCCCGGAATCATACAACCTCGCCACCAGAAAGCTGAGAAACCACCGCCTTAACCCAGTGCGACATGGCCGCCTTTGCTGCTGCTTCCCCTTTGCAGGGACCTCCAACCAACACACAAAAACAAAGAAACGAATGCCGCACCCTGCATTTTATGTTTCCTATCGGCGTAAGCTACGAATAAAAGCCTCCCCTTCCAGAAAAACCGAGAACTGGAAGAGAAACCAATAGGCTCAGGAGAAAAATCAGATACCACCTTCTGGAAGGACAACGGGACTGCTCGCAAACCTCATCCTCTATCCAGAAAGGGTGAAAATGGCTCATTACATGACAATCCCTGAAACTCCGAAACTCGTCATGCCGAACAAAGAGCTATCAAAGCCACCGTCTATAACAGCAAATCCTTTACCGACGCCTGGAGTAAAGAATCAAAGGGCTCTTTAGTTAACACCTCTAAGGCCCAATCGGGATCCCCCAGCAGCACCCGAACTCTCCTTGAGGAGCGCAGTCAGGTCACAACTTAAGGAAACGCTACACATCGATCCGAACACCTAGCGCTATTCCCTCCACAGAACCTCTACAGCCAGAAATAGTCACCCGCTGGACCCTCGAAGGAACTGGCCGCTAGTTCCTTCAGACACTGTCCTGCAGAGAACTCGGACCAAGGATACTGACACCTTTGTCGCCCAGACTTGCCGCCATGAACGGCAACCTTCAAAAAGGCGTTAAGCACGGACCTATGTACCAGAAGCAGCCTGCCTCCCTGCTCTCAACAAGGTGGCGAAGACTGCGTCAGAATAACCCTTCTTCAGCCCCGCCCATTCAAAGGCCAAACCGTAGGCGGGCACCGATCCACCTGAGACATTCGTTGCGGACCTAGCCGCAGCAGAACGTCCGCTACCGGCAACTTCTAGGAAAAGCCTGTCAAGTAGGCAAATGAGATCAGCCTAGTACAGCCGTCTCGTCCAACTGGGCACTACCAAGAGTACCTTTCCCCGAAAGCCTCAATACGCCAACTAGTTGCCCTATGAGAGCACACGGGGAAAGGACAAGACAAAGACTTAAATGGGAGCTTACTGAGCCTCGACTTGGATGAACCATCAGCCGCCCCATTCCTCCACCAGAGAGATCTCTGGGTGACCCCCAAGGAAGCCAATAATATTAGCTAGCGCTCAAATTAAGCCATAATGCACATTTGCCACATAAAGCAAATCAGGCTCTAGTTGATTCAACTCCCTGATCCTTTCCTGTTCCAGGCGAGTAGACTGCTGTAAACACTGCAACCCACTTGAAGCATGCTCTCGCCTCCCCAGGCTCCACAAATGGGAGCTTGTAAGGACAGAGCATTGCCCCCAATGATCGCTTCAGTGAACCATCTACTTTCCTATCTTGCGCTAAAGAAGATTGCTAGAGCTCTCTTCCATACAGTGAGTCCACACCCCCTAGTAGTGCAAGGTGTGCACCCACCCACGTAGTACCCAGGCCTGCCCCTGCTTAGCCTCAAAATGTCAAACAAGAACAGGCGAATTCAGGACAGCTGAATACTTTTTTTTTTCTTTTTTTTCGACAAAGACATTTATTTATTTATTTATTTATTTACATTCTCTTATATACCGCGCTATTCTGCATCAGTGCGGTTTACATTGAACAAACTGAAATTACATTGAACAGGGCATTATAACTTGGAGATAACTATTTTACAGGGAACATCTCTTAACCAAAACTTCCTTCAGCATATGTTGAGACTCTTTCCATGCCAACAATATGAAGTAGAAAGAACTCCCAAACACAGGCATACTAATCCAAGGCCTTCCTGCTAGAGTAACGCCCCATTCCGTCTGACTGCACAAAGATGGACTTTATATTTTAAGTTCAACTAGCACCTGGTGTTAGGAAATACAGCTCTCATTCCGCAGTGGCAATTGAGTCAGCAATGAAGAAGCCTAGAAATTGCAGACGAGTTCCCATTATACCACCTGGTAAAGACTCCACTTTTAGAACACTGAAGCAAAAAAGCATGCGAGAGTGCCTTGTGCCCTGCCAGTAGCTGATCGAATTGAAATGATTCAGTGTATGCAGGGCATTTTCCAGAGAACGCAAGGTCCCTCATCCAGGCTGACTCCACATTCAGTCTAAACCGGCAGCCATTTTGGCTGATGCCGATCAGCGCGGAAGCCATCTTGTAAGCCCAGCATATGATGCATGCCTACTAGAATCTGAGCTGCTGCCACTGCTGCTAGAGAACTAGCCTGGCTGCGTGCTTCTGGCCCCCATTAAGGCATTCGCTGAACACTAGCAGAGACTCTCCATACTGGAGAACCTCTGATAAATGGAATGGGAGCATAGATAGCTTCAAAGGCCAGAGTTCTATTTTGCAACCTCTCTCCGCTGAGCTGCCTTTTCCATATGTAAAATTAAACCACATATAGCCAAAATTAAGACATTACAAACCTACCATAAAATCTTATAATTCGGGCAAAGCCAAACTAAACGGGAATATTTTCCATTAAGAAAACCACACAAATATAAAACCCTTCTCATGACATAATGCTTATGGCAGAGCATTCCACATCTGTGGACTGGCCATGGCGCTCACCCAAGCACCTGTTACAACTGTGCAAGAGAGTTATCAAAATAATTCCTTGTAACTTGAATATGTTTACAGCGGATCATAGTGCTATATCACAGCAGCTAAGCCAAAATATTACCCTGCCATATAAACCAACTTTAACGCGTTATAGGACCTTCTATGGATAGCGGAAGGAGATTCTTTAAAAAAAAAAAAAAATTTACAAGTATAGGACTCCAAAAACCAAGTTTCCGCCGATTCCAATGAAATCAAAGCAGATCAGCTTAAATTACCTGAACTGCTCCTATAGCTTTGCAAGAAGCTACCAGTCCCCGCTGCACCCAGTTTTCTTCCCCCCCCCCCTTATCCTGAGGGATTCAGCATTGCAGGACGTATTGTGCACCCCCTGCCAGCCTGCTGCGTCTGCCAGGGAGCTGAAGAGCAAAATAGAAAGTAGAACCCCTGGAAGCAAACAGTGTCCTGACCTTGGGGTTCAGGACGCAAAAGGCCACTGAATAAATCAACAAGGCTCTCTCACTAAAGAGGTTTTTTCTTTTTGAAATCCCACCGAAGTCCGTGGGACCCAAGCTTTCGAACACAGCCCCTAACGCTGTGCATTAACCACAACCAGAGAAATGAAATGAAACCCTGCTCTAGAAATAGATGAGAATTTCCTGAGAAGGGCATGCAAAGTGGAGCTATGAAACACCCGGCCTTCCTACAGTCAGAGAAATAGCAGTGGAATACACCGACAACCTTGCAAATGGAGGTCTTAGAGGTTGCTGCCTGTGTGAACCTGATGAGTAATATGATTTTGTATTTTGTATTTGTATTTTGCTGCAAGGAGACTGGAGGCTGATGGGAGATACCAGCAGGCTATATCCAGTGATGTCACGACTTTGACATGCCCAGTCTCCAAGCTGCAGAAAGAGGTGCACAACCCAGAGGTGGAGAACTAAACTGGAGGAATGATAAGGAACAGATTAAGGTGGGATGGATAGGCAATGTGGTGGTAGTGGGGGGGGGAGGCCTTTCTAAAGCTTTTGAGCTTTAGGAAAGCTAATCCCTCCATGGTGCCGGATGACATCACCAGAGTGTGGCTAACTTATAAGCTTCTCCATTGAGAAAATATCAAAAGATTCATGCAAACACAACCCCTCCCACAAACGTCATATCAAACTGGGGCAACACATTTTTAAAAAGTGCTGCTGCTGCCGCTTTTGTATAGTGCTACAAAACGTACACAGCGCTGCACAGACACGTAAAAGACTGCCCCTGCTCATCAGAGCTTACAATCTAGTCAAGACAGACACCACCGTAGCAGCTGTAGACACAGGATACATCTAGAGGGAATGGTAAGGAAACAAAGCAGACCAGGTGAGTCAAGATCCAAAAGCAGCAGCGAAGATGTGAGTTTTCAGCCTGGATTTGAAAAGGGCCAGAGAAGGCGCCTGACGTACGGACCCAGGTAGTTTGTTCCAGGCATAAGGTGTAGCAAGATGAAAGGAGCAAAGTCAGGAGTTAGCAATAGAAGGGCACAAATAGAAGCAATTTGCCAGAAGAGCAGAGCTCCTGAGGAGGGGTGTAGGGAGAGATAAGAAAGGAAAGGTAGTGAGGAGCTGCAGAGTGAATGCACTTTTAGGTCAACAGGAGGTTTGAACTGGATGCGGAAACGGATAAGGAAACAATGAAGTGACTTTGAGAAGAGGGGGTAATGAGTATGACAAGACTGGCAGAAGTTTAGCCACACAGTAGAGTGTTGAACAGATTGAGGGGGAGAGAGAGAGAGGATTCAGAGAGAGACCAGTAAGGAGTAGGCTACAATAATCTAGATGGGAGGTGACTAAAGAGTGGATAAGTATCTTAGTAGTGTGTTCAGAAAGGAATGGGCATATTTTGTTAATGTTCTAGAGCAGGGGTGGACAATTGTTTGGCTCGGGGGCCACTTTGAGAGGGCCATGGTAAGCGAAGGGCCACACCTTCTAAAATTGATCGTATTCATTAGTTAACATTACATCTCATATAATGCGAAGAGTAAATTGCATAATAAAAAATAAAAAGTGATCGTAAAGGAACTGACAAAAAGGAGCAAACGTATCTATATACAAAAAATATTTTCAGATCACATTTCAGCTCTCTTCCAGCCACCTCCTTCAGCTCTCTTCCAGCCCAGAAGAGCATCACCCTGGTGTGGCAGGAAGTGATCCTGTAACTTCGACCTGTCCTCCAGGGGATGTAAAACCCTCACACCAAGAAAGGGTCTCCAGGGCCATATGCCCATGAGGGGAGGGTTAGGACAGCCGTTATAGTTGGTGATTCGATCATTAGGCATGTAGATAGCTGGGTGGCCGGTGGACGTGAGGATCGCCTGGTAACATGCCTGCCTGGTGCGAAGGTAGCGGACCTCATGCGCCACCTAGATAAGGTCTTAGATAGTGCTGGGGAGGAGTCTGCTGTCTTGGTACATGTCGGTACCAATGACATAGGAAAATGTGATAGGGAGGTTCTGGAGGCTAAATTTAGGCTTTTAGGTAGGAAGTTGAAATCCAGAACTTCCAGGGTAGCGTTCTCCGAAATGCTTCCCGTTCCACGCGCAGGACCCAAAAGGCAGGCAGAGCTCCGGAGTCTCAATGCATGGATAAGACAATGGTGCAGAGATGAGGGTTTTGGATTTGTTAGGAACTAGGGAACAGTCTGGGGAAAGGAGGGGCTCTTGAGAAGGGATGGGCTTCACCTTAACCAGGTTGGAACCAGGCTGCTGGCATTAACCTTTAAAAAGGAGATAGGGGTAAGCCGACAGTCACCCAAGAGCGCATGGTTCGGAAGAATGTATCCTTGAAAGCTACTAGCAAAAACAGAGAGGTTCCAAAAAAGAATAAAGTAGCCCAAATGCCCTCGAGTATGGAGCAGACAGAGCTTAAAAGATACCAAAATTACCCATGCCTACCAATAGCCAGATTAATATGAATAAAATAGTCTCTAAAATGCTTGTATGTAAATGCTAGAAGTCTAAAAAATAAGATGGGAGAGTTAGAACATATAGCACTAAATGAGAGGTTAGATATGATTGGAATATCAGAGACATGGTGGAAGGAGGACAACCAGTGGGACATTGATACCTGGGTACAAACTATATCGTAATGATAGAGCTGATCAAATTGGTGGAGGTGTTGCGCTCTATGTTAGAGAGAGCATTGAGTCAGAAAGGATTAAAGTTTTGCAGGAAACAAAATTTGCTGTAGAATCTCTATGGATTGAAATTCCATGTAAAAAGGGGAAGGCAATGGCAGTGGGTGTGTACTATCGACCGCCTGGCCAGAATGAACAAGTGGATGATGAAATGCTCAAAGAAATCAAGGAAGCTAACAAAAGTTACAGCTCGGTAATAATAATGGGTGATTTCAATTACCCCGGTATCGACTGGGTCAGTGTCACAGCAGGACATGCTAGGGAGATAAAGCTTCCAGATGAAATAAATGACTGCTTCTTGGAGCAGCTGGTTCATGAACCGACCAGAAGGGAAGCCATATTAGACCTAGTCCTTAGTGGAACACCAGATCTAGTGCAAGAGATAAGGGTGTTGGGGCCACTTGGCAACAGTGATCATAGCATGATCGCCTTTGATTTAATTAGTGGAGGAGGGATAGTAAGGAAATCCACAGTACTACCTTTAACTTTCGAAAGGGAGACTATGATAAAATGAGGAAAATAGTTAAGAAAAAACTGAAAGGAGCAGTCACAAAGGTTAAAGACTTACATCAAGCTTGGGTGGTGTTGAAAAATACTATCTTGGAAGCCAAGATAAGCTGTATTCCATGCTTTAAGAAAAGTGGAAGGAAGTCCAAAAAACTGCCAGCATGGTTTAAAGG
This sequence comes from Ichthyophis bannanicus, assembly GCA_033557465.1. NCBI lineage: Eukaryota > Metazoa > Chordata > Amphibia > Gymnophiona > Ichthyophiidae > Ichthyophis > Ichthyophis bannanicus. The sequence goes on from CM066039.1 coordinate 381,446,826, forward strand.
TGAGGTCAGAGAGGCTGTTGCCAAAAAAAGCATCTTTCAGGAAATGGAAAAAAAGAGCCAAACGACGAAACCTGGAAACAGCACAAGCACTGGCAAATCAAATGCAAGGCATTGATAAGGCAGGCAAAGGGAGAATTTGAGAAGCTCGCTGCGGAAGCAAAAACGCGAAAAAGACTTTTTCCAAATACATTCGTAGCAGAAAACCTGAGAGAGTGTCAGTTGGTCCATTAGATGATAGAGGGGGTGAAGAGGCACTAAGAGGCGACAAGGCAATAGCAGAGAGACTGAATGAATTCTCTGCTTTGGTCTTTACTGAGGAAGATGTAGGGATGTTACCCATGACTGAAGTGGTATTTAAAGGTGCGGAAGAATTGAAAGAAATATCGATACATCGGGAAAGATGTATTACAACTCTTAGATAAACTGAAGAGTAGCAAATCACCTGGGCTGGATGGTATACATCCAAGGGTGTTGAAAGAACTGAAATATGAGATTGCAGACCTGCTATTAGTAATCTATGAATTTTCATTAAAATCATCTGTAATACATTGGTGTTCCTCCAATCTTCAGGTAACGCCAATTTTTAAAAAGGGTTCCAGGGGTGATGCGGGAAACTACAGACCGGTGAGCCTGACGTCAGTACCGGGAAAAATGGTAGAAACCATCATAAAGAATAAAATTACTCAGCATGTAGATAGTCATGGCCTAATGGGAGACAGCCAACATGGCTTTAGACAAGGAAGGTCTTGTCTTACTAATCTGCTAAGTTCTTTTGAAGGTGTGAACAAACAGGTGGACAAAGGTGAATCAGTTGATATAGTGTATCTGGACTTTCAGAAAGACTTTGAGAAGGTCCCTCATCAGAGACTTTTGGCAAAACTAAAGCGTCATGGGATAAGAGGCAGTGTACTATTGTGGATCAGGAACTGGTTAAAAGCTAGAAAGCAGAGGGTAGGGATAAATGGACAATTTTCCCAATGGAGAAAGGTGAATAGTGGTGTACCTCAGGGATCTGTGCTGGGTCCGCTGCTTTTTGACATATTCATAAATGACCTGGAAAAGGAAATAACGAGTGAGGTTATCAAATTTGCAGATGACAAAACTATTTAAAGTTGTTAAAACCCAAGAGGATTGTGGAAAATTGCAAGAGGATCTTGATAAATTGGAAGACTGGGCATCAAAATGGCAGATGAAAATTTAATGTGGACAAGTGCAAAGTTAAGCACCTAGGGAAAAACCACCCAAACTATGGTTACACGATGCAAGGTTCCACATTAGGAACCACCACCCAGGAAAATGATTTAGGCGTCATTGTAGATAACATGTTAAAACCCTCAGCCCAGTGTGCAGCGGCAGCCAAGAGAGCAAATAGAATGCTAGGTATCATAAGGATAGAAATGTAAAATAAAAACAAAGGATATTATAATGCCTCTGTATCGTTCCATGGTGAGACCACACCTTGAATAGTGTGTGCAATTCTCGTCGCCATATCTTAAAAAGGATATAGCGTTATTAGAAAAGGTTCAGAGAAGAGCCATCAAAATGGTAAAGCGGATGGTAGGATACTCCTATAAAGAAAGGCTAAAAAGGTTAGGGCTCTTTAACCTGGAAAAGAGACGGTTGAGGGGAGATATGATAGAAGTCTATAAATTAATGAACTGAGTGGAACAGATAAATGTAGATCAAATGTTTTCATTATCAGAATATAGGAAGACTAGGGGACATGCAATGAAGCTACAGGGTAAGCACAGTTACTTACCTGTAACAGGTGATCTCTGGGAACAGCAGGAATTAGTCCTCACATATGGGTACGTCGGAACCGACTGAGCCTGCGCGGGAAAGCTCCCCAGCTTCCCAGAAAGGAAGCTTTTGGGGCCTCCCACTGCACATGCGCGCTGCCTTCCCGCCTTCCTGACCAGCTCTCCTCAGTTCGAGTTTATAGCTGAGACAATAGAGAGAGGAAAGGAAGATAGAAGATACAACTCCTAGGGGAGGTGGGTGGGTTGTGAGGACTAATTCCTGCTGTTCCCAGAGATCACCTGTTACAGGTAAGTAACTGTGCTATCTCCAGGAACAAGCAGGAATAAGTCCTCACATATGGGGACTCCCTTGCTAAGATGCCTGGGAGATCCCCTTCCAAGGGTTCGCCATCTCCGTATAGATCTCAGGCATCCATTCTGGGAAGGTGGGCAGGAGTTGTTCAAGTATGGAACAGGTGTTTGAGGACAGCCTGACCAAACAAGGCATCCCGGCGGGAGTCCTTGTCCAAACAGTAATGGGCTGTGAAGGTATGAACCGAAGCCCAGGTGGCGGCTCGACAGATCTGATCTATGGATACAGAGTGAAGATGAGCCATATAAGTGGCCATGGCTCTCACATTGTGAGCTGTGACATGGCCTTCCAGAGAAATGTTTTTACTCTGGTAAGCAAAGGAAATACACTGAGCAATCCAATTGGAAAGTGTACGTTTGGAGACTGGAAGTCCCAAATGAGAAGGATCAAAAGCCACAAAAAGTTGGGAAGACTTTCGATGTGGCTGAGTCCTGTTGAGGTAAAAGGCAAGAGCTCTTTTACAATCTAGAGTATGAAGGTTCCTCTCTGCACTGGATGCATGAGGAGCCGGGAAAAAGACAGGTAGATATACCTCTTGATTAAGATGAAAAGGCGAGACCACTTTGGGCATAAAGTGGGGATTCGTCCTGAGGACCACCTTATCATGATGAAACCTAGTATAAGGTGGATGAGCCACTAAGGCCTGTAGTTCACTGATGCAGCGAGCCGAAGTGACTGCAATAAGGAAAAGGACCTTCTAAGAAAGAAATTTCAAGGCGGTAGAAACCAACAGTTCAAAAGGTGGCTTCATAAGCTGACCTAGAACTAGGTTCAAATCCCATGCTACCAGAGGAGGTCGGATGGGAGGCTTAGTTAGAGTCAGGCCTCTCATGAACCTTGCAATAAGAGGATGAGAGGAGACAGGTTGTCCATTTATAGGTTTTAAGGATGCTGCAATAGCACTTAAATGGACTCTGACTGAATTCGTCTTAAGGCCTGCATTAGAAAGATGCAGGAGATAGTCTAGTAGAGAATTCAAGGGAAGTGCTAGAGGGTCAAGACCCTGTTGAGCACACCAAATGGAAAAGCGTTTCCATTTGAAAGCATAGGAACGCCTCGTGGAGGGTTTCCTAGAGGCATGAAGGATATCTTGCACTGGTTGAGAAAGATTGAAGTCATGAAGGCTTAGGCCTTCAGTAACCAAGCTCTGAGGTATAGGGGACTTGGGGTTTGGGTGCCACAAAGTCCCCTCCTCCTGAGACAGAAGGTCTGGCGCAGCTCCCAGGTCCAGGGAGGGTCCCTGGGAAAGATGCAGAAGTAGAGGGATCCACACTTGGCGTGGCCAGCGTGGAGCTATGAGGATCATCGATCCGTGATCCCTCTGGAGTTTGAACAGAGTCTTGGGAATCAAAGGAATGGGTGGAAAGGCATATAGGAAGTCCTGACCCCAATGCAGGAGAAAGGCGTCGTAGGCCTGAGCTCCCTGACACGGAGTCCTGGAACAGAACCGGGGAAGTTTGGCATTGCACGGACTTGCAAAGAGGTCTATATCCAGGGTTCCCCATTCCTGAAAGATTCTGCGTATCTGGTCCATATGTAGGGACCATTCGTGTGGAAGCAGAACTCGACTGAGTCTGTCTGCCCGAGAGAGTTTTGAACCCCTGGAAGATACACTGCCAGAAGATGAATTTGATGCTCTCTGGCGAAGGCCCATAATCTGAGAGCTTCGTTGCAAAGCGACAGAGAGCCTGTCCCTCCTTGTTTGTTTACATAGAACATGGCCACCTGATTGTCTGTTTGAACTAGGACGGTCAGGTTAACAAGGAGGGTATGGAAGACTTTGAGGGCAAAGAAGATTGCTCGCAGTTCCAGGAGGCTGATGTGAAGGGTGGTCTCCTGTGGAGACCAAGTACCCTGAGTGGAGAGGTGTTGTAAATGGGCTCCCCACCCTGTTTGGGAGGCATCTGTTGTGAGGGTTGCTTGGGGCAACAAAGGTTGGAAGGGGCCCCCAACAACAGATTCTTGGTGGATATCCACCATTGGAGGGACCAAAACAGACGCTTTGAGGTGAGTATTTGGTCGGAGAGCGCTCCTGATGCTTGAGTCCACTGGGTGGCCAAGGTCCATTGAGCTGCTCTCATATGAAGACGAGCATAGGGCACCATGTGTACCGTGGAGGCCATGTGGCCCAGAAGTCACAGCATTTCTCTGGCTGTCAAGTGACTGCTGGACTGAGCTTGGGAGGCCAAGCACACCAGACGTTGGCCCCGGACTTCAGGTAGGTAGGCCCTTGCAGTGGTGGTGTCCAACTGGGCCCCTATGAATTCCAGAGACTGAGTAGGGATGAGTTGAGACTTGGGAAGGTTTACCACCAGTCCCAGATACTGCAGAATGTGTCTTGTGCGGTCCAGGGAAATCTGGGCCTCTTACTGAGATGGAGCTCGGATGAGCCAGTCGTCCAGATATGGGAATACAAAAATTCCCAGACCTCTTAGAAATGCGGCTACAACTGCCATGCATTTGGTGAATACTCTTGGAGCAGAGTCTAGACCGAAGGGAAGTACTCTGTACTGGAAATGTTTTCCCTGGAACAGAAATCGTAGATATTTTCTGTGGGATGGGTGGATGAGTATATGTGTGTACGCATCCTTGAGATCTAGAGAACAAAGCCAATCCTGACTCTGAAGGTATGGAAGGAGAATGCCCAGAGAAAGCATTTTGAATTTCTCCTTGTATAGAAATTTGTTCAATTCTCTCAGATCTAGGATAGGTCTGAATCCCCCTGTCCTTCTTTGGTATGAGGAAATAAGGGGAGTAGAAACCTGTCCCTTGTTGGAGAAGAGGAACCTCTTCTATTGCCCTTTGGGCAAGGAGGGAAGAGACTTCCTGACCCAACAGGGCCAGGAGAGATGGGGGAGAATTGAAGTGCCTCACCATGGTATGTGGAGGAAGGTTGGAAACATGAAGTTTGTAGCCCTCTCTGATGATAGAGAGGGGTCCAGTGCTCTGATGTAATTTGCCCCCATCTGGGAGCAAATTGAGCTAACCTTCCGGGAATGGTGAGGGGCTCTGGTTGTTCTAGAGCCAGAAATGTTAAGTTCTCTAGGGGCAAGTCAAAACCCCTGAGGGGATTGAGCCTGCTGAGGAGTGGTAGACGCTGCAGGCTTTGACCTTGCCTGTTTAGGTTGCTGACGTTTAGCAGCAAAGCGAGGCTGAGAAGATTGTTGGCCAGTATTTGTGGAAAATCTGGCCTTCTTGTAGTAAGGCCTCTTGAAAGACTTTCTTGGCAGGAGTAGAGGCAGAAAGTCTATCTAATGTAGCATTTTCTGCGTCCATTTGAGTGGCTTTAATTTGCCAGTCTTTACCAAATAAGTTCTCACCTGTACAGGGCAGATTCCGTAAGCCATCCAGGACCCAGGGTTCTAGGTCAGAGGCCTGGAGCCAAGCAAGTCGTCGGGCTGCAATGGCAATGCCCGAAGCTCTACCGGCACCTTCAAAGGAATCAAAGGCTGCTCTGTTGGAGAACTTAGAAACATCTAGAAGTTGTTTCACCAGAGAAATGAACTCCTTTCTATCCTCAGGGATAAAGGAGGCAAAATGCCGTACCTTTAGGGCAAGTTCCCTTAGAAACATGCTCATATACAGACTGTATGAACATAAGAACATAAGATATGCCATACTGGGTCAGACCAAGGTCCATCAAGCCCAGTATTCTGTTTCCAACAGTGGCCAATCTAGGTCATATGTACCTAGCAGTTTCCCCAAGGGACACAGGTTCCACAATGCTTGTATTGGTTCAAGCATTGATATCCTGGGTCCCTTCTTAATAATGGTTTATGGACCTTTCCTCCAGGAACTTGTCCAAACCTTTTTTAAACCCAGCTACACTAACAGCCTTTACTACATCCTCCGGTAACAAATTCCAGAGTTTGATTACACGTTGAGTGAAAAAATATTTTCTTTTATTAGTCTTATGAATTAATCCTGGCTATAAGCATACTAGCCTGGAAGATTTTCCTACCAAAAGAGTCTAGGGTCTTACATTCTCGCCCTGGAGGGGTAGAAGAGTGCCTTTTGGTACTCTTAATCTTTTTCAGCGCAGACTTCACCACAATGGAATGGTGAGGCAGCTGAGTTTTTTGAAAACCAGGAGGGAGGGAGGGACCCGGTACATGGTGTCCAACCTACGAGAATGAGGAGACAACGTTAGAGGAGCCTCCCATAAGTCCATCAAGTGTTCTTGAAGGATTTCATGGATAGGCAGGGTGACTGCCTCTTTAGGAACCATAGGGTATCCTAAAATATCCAATTTCTTTGATCTAGGTTCTTTTTCAGAGGATGTAGTAATAGAAAGTCCTTTAGCTACTTCAATAATGAAGTCTTGAAAGGACAAATCCTCTGGTGGAGACATTCTCCTCTTTGGGGAAGAAGGCTCTTCAGGAAGAACTAGAGACAGCTCATCAGAGTCATCAGGAGTCAAAATCCTCAGAAGAATCAGAGAATCCTCTATTTGCTTCCAACGCACGATACGCATACCGATCGGTATCGACATCGGGCGTACCGGGTATGGGATCGGTATCGGGTGAAAAGCCGGATCCGGCATGCGGAACCGATCTGCGTTTGGAAGATGGTCTCGGTTCCGGTATGGAAGACAGTACCGGAACCGGACCCGCTAGATGCGGTACCGAGGGCGTCGCAGCTTTAATGAAAGCCAGAACGGCCTGCTGCATGGTCTGGACAGTATTGCCCATAGACGCCACTGCTGCCTGGATGTCGGTACCCCAGAGCAGTCTAACAGGTGATCAGTCGAGGCCGTGCCATCGATGTCAACCTGTAACCCCATAGATGGTGCTTTGGAAGCCAGAGCTTCCCGCCGGGGTTGTTTGGCTGGGGCAGGTTCCTCTGACTCAAGATTGAGGGCCTCTCGATACTTTGAAGGAGATTTGCCTTTTGAGGACCTGCCCGAAGGTGGTTTGGTTACCTGAGATCCATCCGGAGAGGAAGACCTGGATGACTGTGATGCTGGATTATCTGAAGCAAACAGCACATGGAATTTGTTGGCCCGGTTCTGCAAACCACGTTTAGACATCTGGGAGCAGGATGGGCAGTCCGGAATGGAGTGGTCAGGCCCCAAACATTTAAGACACCAGTCATGGGTGTCTAACAGAAATAACAGCACTACACTTGGTACACTTCTTGAAACCAGGGGCTGGTTTCTCCATGAGGAGAATTTGTGTAGGCCTGAGGCCTAACCGAAGTCACCAAGTTGTGCTAAATAAAAGGTTTTTTGGGTTTTTTTGAAAGAAAAGAAAAAAGAGAGACCGGCGGTATCGGTTTCGGTATGGGGAAGGCAGGTACGCGGTCTAAAGAAACAAACTAAAATAAGAATTTCTTCAGCGGTGACAGGAACACGACCTGCTGGCTCTGCGGAAAAGGAGAAACTGAGGAGAGCTGGTTAGGAAGGCGGGAAGGCAGCGCGCATGTGCAGTGGGAGGCCCCAAAAGCTTCCTTTCTGGGAAGCTGGGGAGCTTTCCCGCGCAGGCTCTGTCGGTTCCGACGTACCCATATGTGAGGACTTATTCCTGCTTGTTCCTGGAGATAACTATTTAAGACTAAGAAAATATTTTTTCACTCAACATGTAATCAAACTCTGGAATTTGTTACCAGAGGATGTAGTAAAGGCTGTTAGTGTAGCTGGGTTTAAAAAAAAGGTTTGGACAAGTTCCTGGAGGAAAGAGCCATAAACCATTATTAAGAAGGGACCCAGGATATCAATGCTTGACCTAGTACAAGCATTGTGGAACCTGTGTCTTTTGGGGAAACTGCTAGGTACGTATGACCTAGATTGGCCACTGCTGGAAATAGGATACTGGGCTTGATGGACCTTGGTCTGACTCAGTATGGCATATCTTATGTTCCTGCTGCCACCTCTTTCCCCTTGCAGCCGCTGCTTCATCCCCCCCCCCCCCTTAATGCTGCTTCTCTTGTGTTGCTTCACCCCCCCCCCCCCCCCTTAGTGCTGCTTCAAAGTTCACCCCCGTGCAGCCGCTGCTTCTGCTTTTTTTTTTTTAGAGCAGTGGCTGCAATAAACTTAATTTGAAAAAGAAGAGCCCTCCAGTCAGCGCCCAAGGAAGTGATGTCAGAGGGGGTGGGCTTCTCACAGGTTTCTTTTCCTTTTCAAATTAACTTTATTGCAGCCGCTGCTCTGTGAAAAGCAGAAGCAGCAGCTGCACGGAGGATCGATTGGGGATCACGTTTGCGTTCGTTCCGCAGACTGTGGCAGAAAAGCCGTTTTGCTCTGGCTGCTCCCGATCTCACAGCCAGAGCAAAAAAACTGCTTTTCAAGGGCTGGTTTTATATCTGTGCCGCGGGCCACAGAAAACTCTGTGGCAGGCTACATGCGGCCCGTGGGCTGTAAATTACCCACCCCTGTTCTAGAGAAAGAAACAGCAGGTTTTAGCTATCAGTTGGATGCGTGTGGAGAAGGAGAGAGAGAGCAGTCAAAGACAACCCCAAGGTTGCAAGCTAAGAAAACAGAGGAGTACAGCGTTATCCACAGAGATTGAGAAAGGAGGAAGGGGAGAGGAGGGTTTAGAGGGAAAATTAAGCTCAGTTTTGGCCATGTTCAATTTCAAGCAGCAGTGAGACATCCAAGCAGCAATGTCAGAAATGCAGGCAGAGATCCAGGTCTGGATTGCTGGAGAGATTTCAGGTGTAGAGAGGTAGATCAGGGAGTCATCAGCGTAAAGATGGTACTGAAAGCCATGGGAAGAGATGAGTGCGCCAAGGGACTGGGTATAGGAGGAGAAAAAAGTGGACCCCAGAAAAAAAAAAAAAAAAAAAAAAACACACACTTTGGGGTACATCGAGTGTGGGATAGCAGCAGACAAGGATCCATCAGAACAGATACTAAAGGAGCAATGGGAGTGATAAGAAGAGAACCAGGATTGCACAGAGTCCTTAAAACCAAGCGAGGACAAGGTATCGAGAAGGTTATGGTCAACAGTGTCAAAAGCAGCAGAAAGCTCAAGAAGAATGAGGATTGAATAAAGGCCCTTGGATTTTGCCAGAATAAGTCAGTGGAGACTTTGGCAAGAGCTGTTTAAGTAGAATGTAAAGGACGAGAGCCAGATTGTAAAGGATCCAGAAGGGCTTGAGAGGAGAGAAAGTAGAGGCAACAGTGGTGAACCGCACGTTCAAGTAGCTTAGAAACAAAGGGAAGGAGGGAGATGGGTTGAGTTAGGACAGGTAGGGTCTAGTGAGAGTTTGAGGAGAGGTGTAACCACAACATGCTTGCAGGCTGCAGGACAACTGCAGTGAAGAGCGATAGTTTGAGAATATGGAGATATGGAAGGGACAACAGTGGAGGAAATGGGGCTTAGGAGACAGGTGGGAATAGGATCAGAGGAGCAGTTAGGGAGTTTGGAGGAGGAAAGAAGTTATGTGGTTTCCTCCTTGGAGATCATAGAAAAGAAGGGGGGGCGTTGGGAAACTGGAGTGTGATCTTGTGGATTTTGTCATGGAGTCAGATCTCGTGGATTTTGTCACAGATTGGGCAGAAAGGGAAGGAGGGTATCAGACACCCCCCCCCCCCTTCCTCCCAGAGACTATAGAAGAAGTTGGTTCTGATGTAAGTGTGCCACATGCACACACACTTGTCCGCATGCAGGGCTCTGAAATAGCAAGGATCTAATGTATCCATCCCCCACACCTCTTAAAGATTATGAGCATGCATGCAATACCTACCACAAGAGTTCATGAAGCAAGCGACCAGACCCCCTTCCCTTGTTCTTGTCAAATGCATATGCAAAGATCTTGGCACCATTCCCATCAGCATCCACTTCCATTCGTGCCTTAAAGTGACCAAGACTGGAGTTACTTTTTGTATTTTGGATTACACAAGTTCTTATATCATGTTCCTCTTTCACAAAAGGGACTCTAAGCACCATTATGTCCACTCTATCCCCTTCAATTTCATGGGATTTTCTGTCCCATCTTAATCAAGCAGAAAGGCAAAGGAAAATTATCAAAGAGGGCAAGATCATTCATAAGCATTCATGATAAAGAACTGGTAATCTCTGTGTTCCTGTAAGCTTCAAGGATTTGAGAGGGCTTTTCCTCACACCAATTTTGGGCATTCGTCCATGTAGGCGCCACTACTATCCTTCATGAGATGGGGGAACATTTATTGTAATTCTTTTTTTAGACCACTAATGGTCACATGCATGAGATCGTCAAAACGACTGAGTGGTCAGTAACTTATCATGGCTATACTATATTTTTGTATTTTGGGGGAGGGGAGTCCACTTAAAACTTGTGAATATTTACCCCCAATGTAGACATTGTTGCTTGAAAGTGACCATGTAGCATTTGAGCTTTATTTAAAACGAATAAAATATTTTTTTATAGCTTTAGATCTAAAAGTATTTAACTGAAAGTGTGTGTTTGTTTGAACTTGCTCGACTTGTAGAGGTACACTCCTTAGAATCCTCTACCTCCTTCACCTACATTGCCACTGCTATACTAGTACAGTATACTTCTGTGGTTTGCTGCTGATAGAATTTAAGCATGGAACTAGCACAAATGATAGCTAGCAATGAAAAACTTAAGGAAAAGCTTGGGTTCAAGTCAAATTTATTTATACCACCACCATAAGTTATAGTAGGTAGGAAACACGGACTAACAAGATGAGCCTAATTGTTTTCATCTATAATTTAATGGTTAGATTTTGTTGTGAAACATGATAGGGGTCATTTCATAAAAAGGTACCTATTTCATAAAAGCAATAAAGGCATCTATTTGCCTTTATAAAAACAGATTCTCACAAATGTGCCCTTCTCCAACTTCAGCCTCAGGAATGCTTGCACATATGTATTTGGCCACAAAATATTAAGAGTGATTTCTGTGTGCAAACCATGGTTTAGAAAATACAGGCAGCTCTTATTGGATGCATACGAGGTGTGACAAAAAATTGAGACTTGTACAATAAACACAAGTAGTATAACACTGACAGTTATTACACTCAGTCTCCCTTCAAAGTAGTCCCTTTCCAATACAAATACACTTCCTCCAGCATTCCAGCTGCTGCTGGAAACCATTTTGAAATTCCTCTCATTATGCTGTGAAGCTGCTGTGTGAAATTTTGCTTAATGGTCTCCAAGTTGTTAAATCTCCTTCCTTTCAGTGGTGATTTCAGTTTTGGAAATAAAGTCACAGGGTGCAAGGTCAGATGATTACGGAGGCTGACTGATCTGCTTGATTTGATGTTTGGCCAAGAACTGCTGGACAAGATGTGATGCGTGAGCTGGGGCATTATCGAGGAAGCAATTATTCACCATTCCTGTGCAAGCCTCTTACGACGAACTGCATCTCTCAAATGAGTCAGGACTTGGATGTGGTATTCCTTATTGATGGTTTGGCCTTTTAGAGCATACTCATGATAAACAATACCCCAGTAAGCAAAGAAAACTGAGCATGACCTCGACATTGCTTCTCAACCAATGGGCTTTCTTAGGTCTAGAAGAGCTTGGAGTCTTCCATTGTGTGGACTGAGCCTTAGTTTCCAGGTCATAACCATAAACCCATGATTCATCACCAGTAATAATCTTTTTTGATGAAATCCAAGTCATTTTCAATGCATTTCAACAACTCCCTGGCTGCAGACAGTCTAGCTTCTTTTTTGTCGGGGGGAGGGGGCAGGGGTTTCGGCACAAATTTTGCAGACACGTCTCATCCCAAAATTGACAGCAAGAATAGAGTGTACCAACCCAAAACTGATGTCCATTGTCCTCAGCAAGCTCCCCGATAGTCAACTGAATTTGAGCGTACTGCGACATGCACCGTTTGTCTTCATTCCTGCTTGTGGATGGCCTTCCAAAACATTAGTCATTGTCAACACTTTGGTGGCTCTCTTGGAAACGTTTGTACCAGTCAATCTTGAGCACGACTCATGCATTCATTGCCACACACTTGTTGTAATTTGCCATTAATCTCTTTGTATGAATCTCCAGGTTTCTGGCAGAATTTAATGCAAATTCACTGTTAAATTTTTTTCACTCATTGGTATTGTGTAAAAGCAATTCATCAGATTTACAAACATCACGTGATTTAAAAAAAAAAAAAACCCCGAACATTTTTCCTTTTATACAATCCTCCCACAACTTGTTGTAATTCTCTAGTTGTGGACTATAACAATGCATTGGTAATGCTTTATTTTTTTTGCTTCCTTTCATTGCTTAAGTCAGGGGTCTCAAACTCAAATTGCTTTGAGGGCCGAATGAGGACTTGTAAAGTAACCCGGGGGCCGCATAAGACACGGGGCCTCATTTGCATAAGGGGCCTCATTTGCATAAATATTTGCATAATGTTACCATACACTAACTTTTAGTAAACATGCCTCTTAATGAGTATGGATAAAGAAAGACTAAAAGATTTAGAAATAGGAAGACAATAATTAAACTGGGAACCCCAAAAGCCAAACTTGGAATGTACAACAACACTTTAGAAATAAAACTATAAATTAATTTCCTCTTGTACTAAACAAAGTGCAAACATTAATGATGCACATTTCCCAGAGCTGACATATTCCAGTTAATAAATTCAAAATAAAGAGATATTTTTCTACCTTTTGTGCATTTTTTTTCAGTTGCAATTGCTCCAGCCACTTCTGGTTTCTTCGTATCTTCTGCTATCTCCATCGTCTGCTGTCCATTTGTCCTTTCTTCTCTCTTCTAGTTTTTTTCCTTTCTCTCTCTCTACATCTGCTTTAACATACTAATCTTTCTCCTTTTGCTCTTTCCTCATTCCTATTTCATCCACTCAAATTTTACCCCTCCATCCTCAATCCCCACTTACTCTCCCAATACCTGGCCAATTGTAGATTTGTCTTCTCTTCCAGACAAAATATTTTTCCCCTCTCCATTTCACTTTCCCAGCTCCATCCCATTCTAATCCTCCCCCAACATCAGCTCCCTTCTAGTTCCAGCCCCACCCAGCATCTGCTCCTTTCTAGTCCCTGCATCAGTCCATTTCCAGTCCTATCCTAGCCTCACCATCAGCCCATTTCCAATCCTAGCCCCCCATCAGCCCATTTCCAATCCTAGCTCCCTCCCCTCACAACCCATTTCCATTCCAAGCCCCCCTCCCCATCAGCCATTTGCAGTTCAAGCCCCCCTTCCACTCAGCCCATTTCCAGTCCTAGCAACCCCCCCAGCCCATTACCAGTCCTAGACCCCCCATAGCCCATTACCAGTCCTAACCTCCCCATAGCGCACTTCCAGTCTTACCCCCCCATAGCCCATCACCAGTCCTAGTCCCCCCCATAGCCCACTTGCAGTCGTATCCCCCATCACCCCATTTTCAGTCTTACCTCCCCTCATAGGCCATTACCAGTCCTAACCCCCCAATCAGCCCAACTCCAGTCCTAACCCCCATCACCCCATTTTCAGTCCTCGCCCCCACCCTAGCCCAGTACCAGGGATAACCCCCCCCAGCCCATTACCAGTCATAACCCCCCCCTGCCAATAGCCCACTTCCAGTCCTAACCACCATCTGCCCATTTCCAGTCCTAGGCCCCACCATAGCCCATTACCCGTTATAACCCCCCCCAGCCCATTACAAGTCATAACCCCCCCCTGCCAATAGCCCACTTCCAGTCCTAACCCCCATCTGCCCATTTCCAGTCCTAGCCCCCACCCTGCCAATAGCCCACTTCCAGTCCTCACGCCCATGTGCCCATTTCCAGTCCTAACCCCCATCTGCCCATTTCCAGTCCTAGCCCCCACCATAGCCCATTACCAGTCATAACCCCCCCCCCTGCCAATAGCCCACTTCCAGTCATAACCCCCATTACCCCATTTCAGTCAGCCCCTCCCTAGCTCATTACCGGCCAGCGAAGGAGGAAAACAAAAAAAACCCAAAACCCTGGCTTCTGCCGTTGCCGCCGTGGCAGCGGCAGAATCAATTGTCAAATTTTAAAAAAAGAGACTTCTGCTGCACAAGCAGCAAAATCAGCTGTCCTGCGGCCCCTTCCCCTGTGCCCGGAGATCCGAGTCTGCTCTATCAGCGGCGTGCTTTTCAAGCCGCGAGGAGAGTATTCCCCTCTCGCGCGGTTTCAAGCCGCGAGGAGAGTATTCCCCTCTCGCGCGGTTTCAAGCCGCGCGAGAGGGGAATACTCTCCTCGCGGCTTGAAAAGCACGCCGCTGATAAAGCAGACTCGGATCTCCGGGCACAGGGGAAGGGGCCGCAGGACAGCTGATTTTGCTGCTTGAGCAGCAGAAGTCTTTTATTTTTAAATTTGACAATTGATTCTGCCGCTGCCACGGCGGCAACAGCAGAAGCCAGGGTTTTGGGGTTTTTTTGTTTTCCTCTGTCGCGGGCCGCACAAAGTTGTCTCGCGGGCCGCGTGTTTGAGACCCCTGGCTTAAGTGATATGATGGTATGTGTGTTTCCTGCTCCAAGGTTTTCCTTGATTTACTGTAAAATTCAATTTAAAAAAAAAAAGGTACAGGTGTTCTGCAGCCACGTTACACTCTGCACATGCAGAGCACATAACTAGGTCATTGCATACTTAATAGCATCATGGTGTGACGTATTGTTATATAGCTACACAAGTCTCAATACTTTTTGATCACACCACGTATTACCTCTCACTAAAAAGCGGTTAGTGAACAAATCATAGCAACAACAGTTGAGCAAGAAATGTGCAGATATCAAGTCAAGGATACTGAAAATGATTTAAATACAAAGTTTCATATATTCATACAATAATGAGCATGATTTTCCTTGTGGTATAGGCTTTGGGGCGATTTGAAATAAAAGGATAGGAATATTATAGCTATCTTTATATTTCTGATGTTTCTTTCTGCATTTCCACCCGTGATGTGGGCTAGATAGGATTTTTGTATTTCCTAAGGTTCTTTATTTGGTTTTATATCCTGAGATTTCATAAATTTACAATAAAGTCAATCAAGTAAAATTTTAAAAATCATATCAATAGCAAGCATGCCTTCACAGTCAATCAAAATTCAAAGCAGAAGAGAATCAACCCAATGATCAGATCACGTAAGACAAGCCATGTTCAATCCATGGCCTTGACCAGATTGCAGTGGTGCAGCCCCAGTCACTGCTTAGCAGCAACACCAACCACCAGTTTCAAGCTGCATATTAGATTTTAAAGGAGTCACACTCCATAACGTCTGGTCATGTATTGTAGTGAAGGCCAGTTATGACTGAGGGGCTAGAGGGATGAGGTGTTTAAAAAAGGGGGAACCACAGGATAGCTCCATAGCAAGTACTATGGTGCTATAACCTTAGCAAAAACGTATTCCAATTTAGGAAAAGCATGCAATAAATGCAACAAAAGGAGAAAACTGCTAGGCCAAGAATTTATTATAAAGAGAAACCCTTACCTCAAATGAATAGCTTTCCACTAAAGGGATGTCTTGTTCGTCTATTAGTGTGTATTTAGTCTGAAAAAAAAATTAAAATATTAAATGTGAATACAGCTTCAGGGAAAAAATATGTCCATATAATTGTGTGTATAAATAGTACTGCCTCTATATATAATTAAACATAAAGAGGCACATGTATATCATTTATTGCCAATCTTAGAAGCCACAAGTGCCTCAAGATAATCCCATGGCTAATCAATACATCATACACACTAAAAGTACACACCGGTTCTTCAAAACCGCCATTAAACTATACAACTGTTCATTTCTCAAGCTACTTCTGATCTGTTGCATATCCAGGGAAGATCCCTCCTTTACAAAAGTTTGTCCCCAAACTAAATGACTAAATTATGCTCAAACACGGCCTACCGCCTACAATATACAATGCTGAAAGTCTAACTCACCATCTTCAGTCATTTACCATCACTGCAATGTCCACAACCTTTAAAAAGATACCCAAGGATTCACTTGTACGGCACTATTTCTTACAATTTGCTGATTGAAGACATTCCTGTCGCTGCAGTTTAACACACCGTCTGTTCCCTTTCATCCTTTGCGTCTCACTAGCAGCTCCAATTCCACCACTCCTACAACTTGTCTAGGAGACTCCCCATCAAACTCACCCACGCCTTTAAATATCTTCGAGTACCTACTTGATAGAGAGCTTTCCTTCAACCACCAAGTTAAGAACATAAGAACATAGATATGCCATACTGGATCAGACCAAGGTCCATCAAGCCCAGTAACCTGTTTCCAACATTGTCCAATCGCGCTCATATGTACCTAGCAGTTTCCCCAATGCTTGTATTGGGTCAAGCAGTAATATCCTGGGTCCCTTTTTTTTATTTTTTTTTTCTGGGTCCCTTTTTAATAATGGTTTATGGACCTTTCCTCCAGGAACTTGTCCAAACCTTTTTTAAACCCAGCTACACTAACAGCTTTGACTACATCCTCTGGTAACAAATCCCAGAGTTTGATTACATGTTGAGTGAAAAAATATTTTCTCTTATTTGTCTTGAATAGTTTACCCTGTAGTTTCATTGCATGTCCCCTAGTCTTTCTATATTCTGACGTAAACAATATACGTTTACCCGTTCCACTCTGTTCATTAATTTATAAACTTCTATCATATCTCCCCTCAGCCGTCCCTTTTCCAGGTTAAAGAGCCCTAACCTTTTTAGTCTTTCATAGGGGTATCCTTCCATCCCCTTTACCATTTTGGTGGCTCTTCTCTGAACCTTTTCTAATAATGCTATATCCTTTTTAAGATACGGCAACCAGAATTGCACACAATATTTAAGGTGTGGACGCACCATGGAATACAGAGGCATTATAATATCCTTTGTTTTATTTTCCATTCCTTTCCTTATGATACCTAGCATTCTATTTGCTCTCTTGGCCGCCGCTACACTGGGTGGAGGATTTCAACATGTTATCCAGAATGACACCTAAATCTTTTTCCTGGGTGATGGTTCCTTGCATAGTGTAACCATAGTTTGAGTTGTTCTTCCCTAGGTGCATAACTTTGCACTTGTCCACATTAAATTTCATCTGCCATTTTCATGCCCAGTCTTCCAATTTATCAAGATCCTCTTGCAATTTTCCACAATCCTCTTGGGTCTTTAACAACTTTAAATAGTTTTGTGTCATCGGCAAATCTGATAACATCACTCGTTATTCCCTTTTCCAGGTCATTTATGAATGTCAAAAAGCAGCAGACCCAGCACAGATCCCTGGGGTACACCCCTATTCACCTTTCTCCATTGGGAAAATTGGCCATTTAGCCCTACCCTCTCTGCTTTCTATCTTTTAACCAGTTCCTGATCCACAACAGTACACTGCCTCCTATCCCATGACTCTTTAGTTTTGCCAAAAGTCTCTGATGAGGGACCTTGTCAAAGGCTTTCTGAAAGTCCAAATACACTATATCAACCGACTCACCTTTGTCTACCTGTTTATTCACACCTTCAAAACAACCTAACAGATTAATAAGACAAGACCTTCCATGGCTAAATCCATGTTGGCTCTCTTCCATTAAGCCATGACTATGTACATGTTCAGTAATTTTGTTCTTTATAAGGGTTTCTCCATTTTCCCGGTACCGACGTCAGGCTAACTGGTCTGCAGTTTCCTGGATCACCCATGGAACCCTTTTTTTTTTTTGTATTTAAAGTTTTTATTAGCACCCAACAAAACATGCAATACACAACATAAACCGTGAACCCCCCCACATATGTACCAATATACATTCTTTACATCAACATCAACAATTGGGAGAGGCCCCTGCTCCTAGTGCCTCCCCATTTTTCCATTGAACCCATAAACACTTTGTGCCCTTTACACATTTTATACAGTATACATTTCCACCCCACTTATAGTACTGTACATGAGCCCGGTCATAAATTCTCAACTCCCACCAACAACTATCCCATATTCTACCAACTTCACTTCCACCCACCGGGCAGATATTCTTCCAATATGAACCACACAGGCATAATGAACACAGATATCACACTTCCCCCCCCCCCCTCCCTCCCCCCCAACTCCATACCATCTCCCCCCCACTACCAATCCCCCAACCCTCTAACAGTAGGCTTCAAGACATGCACTCCGCACTAACCCCAAGTTGGTGGGATCTCCTATCAGCAGAACCCTCAACGGTAAGCTTGCCATGAGTAACCAGTACAAAACTTTTGAACCATAGAGGCAAGATGAAATCGCCCCGCCCAAGACCTCTACAATATGATATGATGGGGCAAGGATTTAAACCTATAGCCCTGCCCCCATCAGTGGACTAATCTCTCCTACCCCCCCCAGTCATTCCCCTGGACCCCCCCCCCCCTCATCCCTCCATTGCTCATATCTTTCCCACACCTTATTGTATCGTGGAACAGTATGTTTTTGATGGGCTTCTATTGCACAGTACCCCCAAAGCTGCTCCATTCGCCCCACCACCTCCGCTAATGGGGGGACACCCTGTTTCTTCCACCAACGTAGACGACACATCCGCCTTGCTATTACACAGTACCCCTGCAGTCTCCCCCATCCTCTCCCATCTCTCCTTCATTCAATATCACCATACTAGGGGTAAAACATACCTTCGCCCCTGTGATGTCTTCCGTAAGCCTTTCCACCCCTCTCCAATAGTCCCGAACTGTCGGGCATCCCCACACCATATGCAGCAAGTCTCCTCTAGCCCCACACCCCTTCCAGCATTGATCCGAACTATCGGGGTATAAAGCGTGTAGCCACACCGGGGTCCAATACATTCTTAACCTTAGCTTATAGCTGTTTTCCAGCATTGCTGTTCCCGGAGCTAATTTATGGGTTCTAATATAAATTCTATCCCACCTCTCAACACCCCACTGCCTCCCCCAGTTCCTCCTCCCACTGCAACTGGCCCCGTATGTCCCCTTGCTTGGATTCCCCCAAAATTTTATATAACTTCGATATAATCCTATTAGGCATCCCTTTACTCCCCATCATCTCCTCAAAGGGCGCAGGTTTCGCCATCCAGTCTTGCTTCACCTCCCGCCGCTGGAGCCAATACCACAAACTAACATAAGCATATCTATCTTGCATCTCCAAGCAATATTTCTGTTGCAACTCCTCAAAGCCCCTAATCCTCCCCCCATCCCCCACCAATTGTCCCAACTTCCGCAACCCTTTCTCCCCCCACCTCCTAAAAACCCCTGCCTCCTCCCCCATCCTACCCCTCATTGCAATCTGAATTGAAGTTACGCGAGAGTATTGCTTCCCCCCTAACAGATACCCCTTCCATTTCACCCAAACCTGTCTTGTAAGTTCTCTATAGGGATTCTCTTCTCCCAGCTTCTTCCCTCCCCCCCCAGGGTCCCAAATCCAAGCACCCACCTCTGTCCCCGCCTCCCCCTCCATCTCCACCCACCCAGGCCTCTCCACCCCCTCCTTCCATGCAAATAAGGCCCGAAGTTGCACCGCTTCACAATACCGGAGCAACGATGGGACCCCCCAACCCCCCCTCCGCTTTAAGCCTATACATGGTCGCCCGAGCAACTTTTGGGCGCTTTCCGTCCCAAATAAACTGCAGTAGCAGATTTTGCATCTTAGCTATTTCCTTTCTAACCAACCTATATGGCAGGGACATATAGACAAACAGTAACCGTGGGAGAACATTCATTTTTACCACTGCAATGCGCCCCAACCAAGACAGATACAGCCCCCTCCAACGTGATAGATCCTGCCTAATATTCTCGACCAGACCCTGATAATTCCATTGCTTGATCTTAAATAGAGGGGTCCCCAACTGGATCCCCAGATATCTAAAACTCCCCTCCACCCACCTAAACAAAGTGGTGCCGCAAGCTCTCTTCCACCCTGGGCGCCAAATTAAATCCCAGCAGTTCCGTTTTCCCTTGATTAATTTTATATCCCGCTAAGCGGCTGTACCTTTGTATAGCCATCATTAGCACCGGTAGTGTTGTAAGCGGTTGCATCAGGGTAAAAGATAACATCATCCGCAAAGAGTCCAATCTTTTCCTCCCTCCCACGTATCTTTACTCCCTTAATGTCCCCCGTTCGCCTGATGTAGGCCGCCAGCGGCTCAATAGCCAATGCAAACAACAAGGGCGACAATGGGCACCCCTGCTGGGTACCTCTATGGAGCTCAAAACTCTCAGAATACCCACCGTTTACCCGAACTCTAGCGCGTGGTCCCTGATATAGAGCTCTGAGCCAACTAATATACTTCCCTCCAAACCCCATTTTCTCCAAAACTTGAAACATAAAAAGACCACTCCACCCGGTCGAAAGCCTTTTCCGCGTCTACGGTGATTAACACTGCCTCTTTAGTACGCTGAAGTTGCCACATAACATTCAGAATCTCTCTCACATTATCGCTACCCTGACACCCCTTCACAAAGCCCGTCTGATCCGGGTGGATCATGTGCAGTACTACATCCTGGATCCTGTTTGCCAAAATTTTTGCCAATATCTTTGCATCCAAATTTATTAAAGAGATGGGCCTATACGATCCACAGACCCCCTTATCTTTGCCTGGTTTCGGCAAGACCGTTATACCGGCCTCCGCCATTGTTCGCGGGAGGCCCTCCCCCTGAAGCACCCTATTAACTACCTTGGTAAATATGGGCGTAATCTGTTCCGACATAACCTTATAAAACTTTGCCGTATACCCATCTAACCCTGGCGCCTTCCCCAATTTCAGCGTGGTTATAGCCCTCCTCACCTCCTCCTCCTGAATTTCTCGCCCAAGATGCTCCCTTTCCTCCTCCGTCACCTGTGACAGACCACATTCCTCCAGAAATTCAGCAGTATCCCTCCTCTCCCACCTCCAGTTCACTTTCATACAGGGTCCTATAGTACTCCCAAAACACCCCCCTAATTCCCTTGGAGTTGTGTATCCATTCACCTTTATTACTCCTAATGCCCGCAACATGCACTGCTTGCCTCCGCCCCTTCAAGCAACTGGCCAGCACCCTCCCTGCCCGATTACCCCCTTCAAAATGGGACTGCTTCAAGACTGCCAGTTGGAATGCTATCTCTTGGGCCCGCAATTTACTCAACTCCGCTCTTACCCTATGTATCTCCGTAAGGGTGCCTGGATCCGACACCCTCTGATGTACCCCCTCTAATCGCCGCAGCTGTTGCAGTAAATCACTCTCCATGGCCCCTTTTTCATGCTTTACCCACGCCCCCAAACTGACCAACTGTCCTCTAATCACCGCCTTTAAGCCATCCCAAAGCACCCCCATAGACACCTCCCCCGTATCGTTTAGCTGGAGGTAATCCTTTATATGAACCTTAATCTTCTCCACATGTTTCTCCTCCTCCAGCAAGGAATTATTGAGTCTCCAGAATTTTAAACTATCATCTTTCCGCCCCATATCAAATCGTACACTCACTGGGGCGTGATCTGACCAGGTGATCGGACCATGTTCCACCTCCTGTATTCTTTCCAACCAGATTCCGCCCCCCCAGAGCATGTCCAACCTACTATAGGAGCTATGCACTGGGGAATAGAAAGTATTTCCGTTCCCCCGGATGCCAACTTCTCCAAATATCTACCAAACCCAGGCGCTCTCGCAATGTATGCAGGCTTCGTCTATCCCCCTCCCTCCTCCCCCCCACTTGTGTCAATTCTGGGGTTACACGTCAGATTAAAATCCCCCCCCATGATTATTGGGGTACTCCCAAAGCCCTCCAACTCCTTCAAGAGTTGTTTGTACATCTCCCCCTGCTTCTCATTAGGACCATACAGACTTATCACCCATACCTCCTCCCTTTCAATTTGCAATAGCACCCCCACCCATCTCCCTCCTTTCCCCCGTCTAACTTCCTTCACCATAGTATGATACTCCCCCCCACCAGAATTACCACCCCCCTTTCCTAGAGTTTATTCTCTGGCCCGCCAAAACCACCTTGGGGTATTGCCTAGATTCCAATAAATATTCCTGCCCCACCCGCAAATGCGTTTCTTGTATACACATAATATCTGCACCTATTCTTTTACCCTCCCTCTCCACCAATTGTCGTTTCTGTCTCGTTCGCAGCCCTTTTACATTCAAGGTCATAATCGTTAGCTTTCTTCGCTTCCCACACCCCCCTCCCAAGTTCCCCCCTCCCTCCCTTCCTACCCCTGTTCTCCCCCCCTCATACCTCGTACCCCTTTCGACCTCCACAAGCCATCATACCCCCTTCCCCCCTCCCTCCCCATCCCGCCCTCATCCTCCTTCACTTCCAGAGGATACCTCAGGAGTAGTGCGCCCCCTACCTTCCCCAGCCTTACACCTTCACACACCCCTGCCCCCCGCCCACCACCATCCCACTCTCCCACCTCCCCCCTCCTCCTGCCCCTACCCTCATCCCCCCTGCCCTCTCCATATTCCCTCCTACTCCCTCACTTCCCTCACCCCCCCTCCCTACCTTGTACCTCCCTCCCTTTACCCGTCCACCTCACCATCCTCCTTCCCCCCCTATCCACCTTACCCTCCTCCCCACCCTCCTCTCCCCCTATTACTTTGCAGAATACCTGTATGATACTTATACAATCATTCTTAAAGACAACACTCCTCCGCCACCCTTCAACACATAAACCAGCATTTTGTCAGTCCGCAAGTTTCTTCAGGTGTCTTCCGTCAGCCGATCCTCTTGCAGCTCCTGCCCATGTCTAGCCACTCTGTTTTTTTTCCCTGCACTCTGGGCTGCCACCACGCTGCCCCTGCCGCCCTCCGGTTGAGGGACCTGTCCCCCAGGTCTACCGCCTGGGTGCTCAGTCCCACGTCCCGGAGGGCTTTCATTGCCTCCTCCGGTGTCTGTGTCCGCCATGTCCGCCCTTTAAAGGTAAATGATAATCCAAAAGGATGGAGCCACCGGTATTTAATGTCCTCTCTACGCAGTAGTTGTGTAACGGGCTGCATGGCCCTCCGCCTCTGCAACGTGCCTGCAGAAAGGTCTTCGTATATGTGCACCGGATAACCCTGCCACATGAGGGCTCCTTCTCTCCTTATTTTGTTAACAATTTTCTCCTTAATTTTATAACGTGCTAGACAGATGATGTCTCGTGGTTTATTGCCCACTGGCTTTCCCAGTGCACGATGAGCTCTTTCAAGTTGTATGTCCGTAGCGGTCACCTCCTCACCGCCCTGCCGTAGAGCCTCCAAGCACACTGATCGTGCAACCTTCTCACTATCCTGAAATTCTCTCTCCTCTGGTATTCCTCAGAGTCTCAGATTATTACGTCGAGAGCGGTTTTCCAGATCCTCCAACTTATATAGCAAAGTCTCGTATTGTGAGCCCAACTTCACAGATCTTTGTGTCTCTTCTTCCTGGTGGTGTTCAATCTCTTGTAACCTGTTCTCGTGATCTCCCATTCTACACACCAACTCTCCAACTTCTTCCTTCAGGGGACCCAGCACGTCATTCAACTCACTCTTCACTGACTGCACCTCGTTTTTAATTTCAAGAAACCAGTCTCTAAGCTCCGCTCTCGTGATAGGTTGCATAGATTCCATTCCAGAGGCTTTTACATTCTCCATTTCCACTTCTCCGCCCTGCTCTCCTTGCACATCAGGGAGCTTTTTGTTCTCCATCTGCCCGGCATCGCCTTTCCCTCCGTGCGACCCAGAGTACACATATTCTCTGAGATCTGCCGCTTTTCTTCTGGTAGTCATCTCTTCACCAAATGCCTCTTTCAGGTTCAGCACAGGTCTTCCAATACGTAGGCTCACCAGCCCTATGTGCTGACTTACAAAGCTCTTATACCCTCCTCTGAGCTGTCCTTCTGCTGATTTTCGGCTGCCACCAGATCCTCTCAGTGCCCTTCCACAAGTCACAGCACTCTCTCTGGCTTCCACACTGCAGACCCACAGCTGTCTCAGCCTTCTCAGATCTTCTGGGCTACCCTCCTCAGCCCCTGCGCACCTCCAGCACCACTTTGCACAGCTATTCACCACAATCCAGCTCACCTCCAGCCCTCTGTGTACCGCAATTCTCTCACGCTGGGGAGCTTCAACACTGTCAGAGGCACAGGACCTTATCGTCTGCCTGTCGCAAACGCCACCTCCATGCTGCCTCCGGGCGCCATTTTCGGCCCTCCACACTGCTGCGATGTCCTCCCGTTCACACGGCTCACCGCCGGTGTAATTGTATTGCCGCCGGCGTTCCAGCGATCCCGGCACCTCCTGCCTGCTTTCTGGGCCCGGGGCCACCACTTTCCGCTTTCGAGGGGTTGCTTTTTTTTATTTAATGGCTGGGTCGGTGCCGGAGCAGCTCTTTCAAGCCATCGGCTCCGGTGACGTCACTTCCTCCCCAATGGAACCCTTTTTAAAAATTGGCGTTACGTTGGCCATCCTTAATCTTCAGGTATTACAGATGATTTTAATGATGGTTCACAGATTAGTAATAGCAGGTCTGCAATCTCATATTTCAGTTCTTTCAACGCCCTTGGATGTATACCATCTGGTCCAGGTGATTTGCTACTCTTCAGTTTATCAAATAGCTGTAATACATCTTCCCGATGTATCGATATTTCCTTCAATTCTTCCGCACCTTTAAATACCACTTCTGTCATGGGTAACATCCCTACATTTTCCTCAGTAAAGACTGAAGCAAAAAATTCATTCAGTCTCTCCACTATCGCCTTGTCGCCTCTTAGTGCCCCTTTAGCCCCTCTATCATCTAACAGACCAACTGACTCAGTTTTTTTTGCTACGAATGTACTTGAAAAAGTCTTTATGTGTTTTTGCTTCCAGAGCAAGCTTCTTCTCAAATTCTCCCTTTGCCTGCCTTATCAATGCCTTCCATTTAACTTGCCAGTGCTTGTGCTGTTTCCAGTTTTTGTCATTTGGCTCCTTTTTCCATTTCCTGAAAGATGCTTTTTGGCAACAGCCTCTCTGACCTCACCTTTAAACCATGCTGGCAGTTTTTTGGACTTCCTTCCACTTTTCTTAAAGTGTGGAATACAGCTGGTCCGGGCTTCCAAGATAGTATTTTTAAACACCCATGCTTGATGTAAGTCTTTAAACTTTGCAACTACTCCTTTTAGTTTTTTTCTTAACTATTTTCCTCTTTTATCATAGTCTCCCTTTCGAAAGTTAAAAGTTAGTACTGTGGATTTCCTTACCATCCCTCCTCCACTAATTAAATCAAACGTGATCATGCTATGATCACTATTGCAAAGTGGCCCCAACACCCTAATATCTTGCACCAGATCTGGTGTTCCACTAAGGACTAAGTCCAATATGGCTTCCCCTCTGGTCGGTTCATGAACCAGCTGCTCCAAGCAGCAGTCGTTTAAATCATCTAGAAAGTTTATCTCCCTAGCATGTCCTGCTATGACACAGACCCAGTCGATACCGGGGTAATTGAAATTACCCATTATTATTACTGTGCTGTAACATTTGTTAGCTTCCTAGATTTCTTTGAGTATTTCATCGTCCATTTGTTCATTCTGGCCAAGTTAGTGTTATCATCTGCAGCTTATTCCTTGTCCTGCGACAGTTCCAAGCTATCCATCCCTTTCACATCTCTGTCCAAACCATTCTCTCTTGAGCTACTTTCTCTCTCGAATTGACCACTTCACCCTTCAAAGTTTAAATGCCTACAAACTCACGCCAGTAAATAAGACCGTGTCACCCCCCCTCTCCTCATACAACACTACCTGGTTCCCCCATTTCTTCTTGGGTTCAATTTAAAATTCTGAAATGAGTACACAAAGCATTGCATACCAGAACCCCAGCTTACCTCTCCCTGCTCATCACCTTACCAACCCCAGCACAGGTCCTTTGATCTAGCCACGGAAACAGATTACATATCCTTCCCCCTTCCAGATCCAAGCTAGAAATCATTGTCAATATGCAGTCTATTATATGGGAACAGTTTACTCCTATAGCTGCATCTTAGTCTTACAAAGAAATCAAAACTGGCATAAAATCCCTCTTTGATATTGCCTCCAGGGGGTCTGCAGCCACGGCACCTCTGAAAAAACCTCTTCCTTCTTCATGCCTTCTCTCCATTTTAATAATTGGAGTTCCCCTCCTTTCCTGTACTATTTTACTGTAAACTACTTTGCTTTTGTTTGAAGGGCGACATAAGTGCAAATAAACCATAAACCCTTCTGTTCCCCAGGTTCTCCGTCTCCTTAGTGTCCCTGTGCCACCCCCCCTCCCCCATCATTTTCATACTGCCACTAGCACACACTGGTATATTAGGGCACCTCTTAAGGCAGGGAAGAAATTTAGTTGATCAATTTTTGCCTACTGCCAGATGCATGCTGAATTCAGTTATTGGGCAGCAAACATCAGCATAGCCTTCTGGAAAAGAGTCCTCCATCTTGTGCAAATGATTAACAGTTGTGAATGCAGACCCATTTGGGCAAGGAGAGATACAAAAACCATCTCTTCACATGTCCACACAGCTTCTGGGAAGAGGAAGGATCTGCTACCCCAACTATAAGTCAGCAAAACATTAACACAAACAAAAAAAAGTTGCCATTCAATAGCAAACCTCTGCACACCTGACAGAAGACAAAACTGTCTGAAGAATGGCCCTGCCAGACATTATTTCTCTGGCATATCTGTACATGAATCCCTTAAAGGCAAAACGCTGATACTGGAACTTGCAAAGGCAAAAAGAAAATGTGTTAGGACTTCACTCCAATTCATTTGTTGGGTATTGTGCCCAAGACTAGGATTTTGTAACACTAATGTATCTTTTTAAATAGGTTTTTGGTAACGTTCTACCATGCACTTACAACCCGAATGCACCTGAATATCACTGCTCACTGTGACTACAAAAAGGGACAGCTTCTTCTGGAAAGATCTGCAATTTTAAGTATTTACTTCTGGACATTTTTCTAAATCATAGGGAAAAAGAAATTCTGTAGATTAAAGCTGATTAATCTGTGTAAATTAGAATCCAGTGTATTTGCTTAATCAGTCAGGGCCTAGTATCAGCAAAGAGCTTTAATTTAAATCAAATCAGAGTATACCTTAGCATAAAAGGAAAATCAGGGTCACTATTCTTTGAGAAATAAATTGTTTCCAGAGACCTTTATAAAGAGGCCTTCTAGAGATGGGGCAAGAGACACAAACTGTTTTAAATTGGTGTTAAAAAGCCAAGTGACAGATCAAAGGGGCATTTTGAAAAAGACTCCCTCTATCCAAGCAAGGGCTGTGTGAATCACCCAGGAAAAGTGGTCATAGATTACCTTAGCACAGGACAAGGTAATGTGTAGCAGCTAGCTATTAATAAGTCTTCTTTCCTTCCCCCCAACTCCCACCCACCCTGGGATAATTGTAGTTTCATAGATACTAAAACCTCTTAAAGGAAAGTAGATGCCATATTCACTCAGGTGCAGATGCTTATCCTCAGCCATACCTTAAGGACCTGAGATTAAGCAAGCTTAAGGTGAACAAAGTCTAACAAACATATTAGGTATAGTTTTATTAGTATAAATATCCCCAGCAAACAACTTAAATACCTAAACACAACCTTAAAACTAAGATGCAGACAGCAGTCCAGCAGCGAAATCAGGGCTTTCCAGTCTCTTGCATTGAGTGTCACATGTATGCTTTTCTCCCAGTTGGTGAGGGGTCTTACATCTGCACTAAGTGCAAGGAGCTCTTTGCTCTCAGGGAACGAGTCTGATCTATGGAGGCTAGAGTAAAAGACTTGGAGAACATGAAAACAGAAGTACATAGATGAGACCTACAGGGGTATAGTAGTGACGTCCCACCTCCAGTCTGGCAGCATCCCTGTTGCCATGGAACACGGAGGTCACATGACAGGATACCACCACCCTGGTGTGGCAGGAAGTGATCTTGTAGCTAGGATTTGTCCTCCAGGTGATGTAAAACCCTCTCGCACAGAGGAGGTTTCTCCAGGACCATGTGCCCACAAGGGAAGGGTAAGGGACAGCCATTATAGTTGGTGATTCAATTAGGCAGCATGTAGATAGAGTGGCTGGTGGACATGAGGATCGCCTGGTAACATACCTGCCTGGTGCGAAGGTAGCAGACCTCACGCGCCACCTAGACAAGGTCTTAAATAGTGCTGGGGGAGGAGTCTGCTGTCTTGGTACATGTCGGTACCAATGACATAGGAAAATGTGGTAGGGAGGTTCTGGAGGCTAAATTTAAGCTTTTAGGTAGAAGTTGAAATCCAGAACTTCTCACCTGATCTCCTTTTTCTCTCTGTTTTACCCCTGCCTACACCTTCTGTGTTTTGTGTTGTGTCTTGACTAGATTGTAAGCTCTGATGAGCAAGGATTGTCTCTTAAATGTCTGTGCAGCGCTGCATACGACTGGTAGCGCTATACAAATGCCGAGTAGTAGCAGAACTTCCAGGGTAGCATTCTCTGAAATGCTTCCAGTTCCACGCGCAGGACTCAAAAGGCAGGCAGAGCTCCAAATTCTCAATGCATGGATGAGACGATGGTGCAAGGAAAAGGGTTTTGGATTTGTTAAGAACTGGGGAGAATTCTGGGGAAAGGAGGGCTTTTCCGAAGGGAGGGGGGCTCCACCTTAACCAGGATCGAACCAGGCTGCTGGTATTAACCTTTAAAAAGGAGATAGAGCAGCTTTTAAACTAGATAACAGGGGAGTGCCGACAGTCGCCCAAGAGCACATGGTTCGGAGCAGTGTATCCTTGAAGGGTACTAACAAAAGATTGAAATTATTGGAACCTCTCTGCTGATATGCCCTAAAGACAAAAGTAGCCCAAATGCCCTCGAGTACAGAGCAGAGAGAGCTGAAAGGTTCCAAATTACCCCTGCCTACCGATAACCAGATTAATGTAAACAAAATGCCTCTATAATGCTCATATGCAAATGACAGTCTAAAAAAATGAGATGGGAGAATATACAGCACTAAATAAGAGACAAGGTGGAAGGACGAAAACCAATGGGACATTGTGATACCTGGGTACAAATTATATCGTAATGATAGAGCAAATCAAATTTGTGGAAGGGTTGCACTCTGACTCATTGCCTTCTCTAACATAAAGGATTAAAGTTGTACAGGAAACAATGCCCTGTAGAATTGCTATGGATTGAAATTCCATGTTAAAAGGGGAAGGGGAAGGCAAAGGCAGTGGGGGTGTACTATCGACCGTCTGGCCAGAATGAACAAATGGATGATGAAATGCTCAACAAAATCAGGGAAGCTAACAAAAGTTACAGAACAGTAATAATAATGGGCGATTTCAATTACCCTGGTATTGACTGGGTCAGTGTCACAACAGGACATGCTAGGGAGATGGCTTCTGCCCTCTGCTACAAGAAGCAGTCATTTATTTCTTCTAGAAACTATTTTGGACCTAGTCCTTATCGGACCACAAGATTTGGTGCAAAAGGTAAGGGTGTTGGGGCCATAGTGATCATAGCATGAGCGCGTTTGATTTAATAAATGGAGTGGGAACAGGAAGGAAATCCACAGTACTACCTTTTAACTTTCAAAAGGGAGACTATGATAAAATGAGGAAAATAGTTAAGTAAATATGAAAAGGAGCAGCTGCAAAGGTTAAAGATTCGCATCAAGTATGGGCATTGTTTACAAATTCTATCTTGGAAGCCCAGACCAGATGTATTCCATGCTTTAAGAAAAGTGGAATTCAGGCCAAAAACACTGCCAGCCTGGTTTAAAGGTAAGATCAGAGAGGCTGTTCTTGCCAAAAAAGCATCTTTCAGGCAATGGAAAAAAGGAGCCAAATGACAAAAACTGGAAACATAAGGCGGGCAAAGAGAATTTGAGAAGCTTGCTGTGGAAGCAAAAACGCGTAATAAGTATATCCATAGCAAAAAATCTGTGAGAGTCAGTTGGACCATTAAATGATAGAGAGGTAAAAGGGGCACTAAGAGGTGACAAGACCATAGCAGAGAGACTGAATGAATTCTTTACTGAGGAAGATGTAGGGATGTTACCCATGACTGAAAGGGTATTTAAAGGTGATACCATAGCAGAATTGAAAGAAATAGCAATACACCGAGAGGATGCATTACAACTACTTGATAAACTGAAGAGTAGCAAATTCACCTGGACCGGATGGTTTACATCCAAGGGTGTTGAAAGAACTTAAATATGAGATTGCAGACCCACTGTTATTAATCTGTGAACCATCATTAAAATCATCTGTAATACCTGAAGATTAAGGATAGCCAACGTAACGCCAATTTTTAAAAAGGGTTCCATGGGTGATCCAAGAAACTACAGACCAGTGAGCCTGACGTCAGTACCGGGAAAAATGGTAAAAAACATAAATAACAAAATTACTGAACATGTACATAGTCATGGCTTAATGGAAGAGAGCCAACATGGATTTAGCCAAGGAAGGTCTTGTCTTATTAATCTATTATGTTGTTTTGAAGGTGTGAATAAACAGGTAGACAAAGATGCATTGATTGACATAGTGTACCTGGATTTTCAGAAAGCCTTTGACAAGGTCCCTCATGAGAGACTCTTGACAAAATTAAACAGTCATGTACTACTGTGGATCAGGAACTGATTAAAAAGAAAGAAAGCAGAGGGTAGGGCTAAATGGACAATTTTCCAATGGAGAAAAGGTGAATAGTGGAGTACCCAAGGGATCTTTGCTGGGCTTGCTGCTTTAACAAATTTGTAAATAACCTGGAAATGGGATTAACGAGTGAGGTAATCAAATATGCAAATGACACAATTATTCAGAGTTGTTAAAACCCATGAGGATTGTGGAAAATTGCAAGAGGACCTTGATAAACTGGAAGACTGGGCATCCAAATGGGAGATGAAATTTCATGTGGACAACCCAAACTATGGTTAGACGATGCAAGGTTCCACTTTAGGAACCACCACCCAGGAAAAAGATTTAGGCATCATTGTGGAAAACATGTTCGGCATACCACAGACGTCTCGGCCAATCTGGCGCCACTAACACTATTCTCCCCCAGTGTGCCTCGATGCGCTGAATCACTCTCCCTGTGAGCGCCCACAGGGGAAACAAATAAAGAAGTCCGGATGACGGCCATTTCTGCATCAGGACATCAATGCCCTCCGACATCCTTTCGCATCTTCTGCTGTAAAAGTGATTTGCCTTGGCCGACCGAAAAGTGCATAACCGGTGGACCCCACCTGACGACCATCTGCGCAAACACCTCTCGATGAAGCTCCCATTCTCTGGCATCCACCCGGACTCTACTGAGAAAATCCACCATCACATTCTCTGTTCCTGCTATATGCGCTGCTGAGATCGCCTGTAGCCGGGGCTCCACCCATGCAGAGTCTCCGCTTCCTCTTCCATGGCAGCGCTTCCTGTGCCCCCTTGCCGATTGAGGCAAGCCACTGTTGCAGAACTGTTGGATAACACTCGTACTGCTCGATCCTTCACTTTGGAACTCAGGGCGGTTGCCCTTGCACTACAAGCTTGAGTCCAGACGATTTATCGACCACAGGGCCTCCTGCTCATTCCAAGCTCCTTGTGCGAAGGGATCCCTGCAATGAGCTCCAACCTTAGAGACTTGCATCTGTCAACACCAAAACTGCTGCGGCTGCTCCAGTGGCATGCCTGCTGCCAGATTTCCTGGTGAGAGCCACCACTGAAGGACCTGCCTGACCAGCAAGGGACAAGGAAGCCGTTTGTTTAGAGAATCATTCTGGTGGGACCAGCATCAAGTAACAACCTTTGTAAGGGACGTATGTGCGCTGTGGCCCATGGAACTACCTCCAGAGTCGCTGCCATTGTCCCTAGCACTCGAAGATAACCCCAAGCTGACGGAGCGGGAGTCGACACAAACTGCCGTACCAGCTGTCAAAGGATCTGAGCTTGCTGTTCCGGCAGAAACACTGCTCCCACTTGAGTGTCGAACCGCACTCCCAAAGTACTCTAGAATCTGAGACAGAACCAACCGGCTTTTGGACGCGTTGACTACCCAGCCAAGCTCCTGAAGGAACTTCACTACTCTGCTTGTAACCTGAACGCTCTCGGCCCTTGACTTTGCTCGAATCAGCCAACGTCGAGATAAGGGTGAACTAAAATTCCTTCATTACGCAGAGCCGCCACTACCACCACAAACTTGGTGAAGGTACGCGAAGCCGTTGCCAAACCGAAGGGCAATGCCTGAAACTGAAAATGCCCCCACGGGAGTGTGAACCTTAAGAACCCAATGAACTGGTCTGATTGGGACGTGCAAGTATGCCTCGGTAAGATCGAGCGATGTCAAGAATACTCCCTGCTGAACCGCCACTATTACCGATCGCAATGTTTCCATCCGAAAGTGAGACACTTGCAGACTGCGATTTACTCCCTTGAGATCTAGAATGGGTCGAAGAGAGCCGTCCTCCTTTAGTACCACGAAATAAATAGAGTAACGACCGACGCCATACGACTCCTGGGACACCGGCACAACTGCCCCTAAGTGTAAGAGACGATCCAAAGTTTGCCAGATCGTGGACGTTCTTTTCTGTCCTTTGCAAGGGGATAGAACGAACAAATCTAGTACCAGACAAGCTAATTTGAGAGCATAACCCTCCCATATCTCCTTTAAGGCCCATTGGTCGGATGTTACCTGGACCCAGGCAGGAAGAAACTCCGGAAGCCGCCCTCCAATCGGCTGAAGTCCTACCCGGGCCCACCTCGCTTCATTGTGGTTTTTGGGCAGCCAAGGCAGCGGCAGCTGCGAACCCCCTCCTCGCAAACCTCGAAACCCTTGCACTCGTGAAACAAACCTCCCTCGTGAAAAACCTCCCAGCCGAGAGGTACGAAATCTCCTGAAATCCCGAAATTGACCTCGTGAAGCCAGAAGGGACCTCCCCTGCTTAGGCTTATCTTCCGGTAGTCTACCGCCTTTGGACTCTCCCAAGTCCTTAACCAATTTATCCAGATTCTCAAACAACTTCCCCTTAAAAGGAAGCTTACTAAGCCGTGACTTAGAAGAAATATCCACCACCTAGTTCTCTTAACCACAAGTACCGGCACGCGGCTACTAAGGAAGCCATGCTATTCGCCAACGACCTAATCAAGTCATAGTGGACATCCGCTAGATATGCCACACCAGATTCAAGCCGTGTCACGTCTATTAAACGCTCCTGAGCCTGCTGAGATGGATGCTGTAACCTCTGCGCCTACCTGAGGCAAGCTCTTGCCACCCAAGCGCCGCAAATAGACGCCTGCAGTGAGAGCATTAACCTCGAAGGCTTGTCTCAATAAACCGTCCGCCTTCCGGTCTTGTGTATCTTGCAAGGCCGCACTGCCTTCCACCGGAATAGCTGTCTTTTTCGTGACTGCTGATACCGCTGCATCTATACACTGAGAACAGAACCTTACCTTCTCCTTGTCCGCTAAAGGGGTAGAGTCTGTTCATAGTTCTCATGCCTCGTAACCCCGCTTCCGGTACATCCCATTCATCTTGAATCATCCGATCAACCACCCGGTGAACTGGAACCACCACCTGAGTTTACCGTACTGCTTGAAATTAGAGGGTCTTCTAAACCCTCGTCTGCTGGCTGTATCGAAGCGAGGTTGAGCGCCTGAAGGGACTCAATAATGAGCGCAGTCAGCTCTTCCTTGCGAAATACTCTTATGATCCTCTGGTTCCTGTATCTCTCCTTCCTCAAGCTCTTCCATTCCAGATTCGGGTTCTAAGTCTACGTCTTCCGTATCCTGCCAATCCGATTCCAAGGGCTGGCCATTGATAGATCGAGCCCTCTTAAGAGGCCTCACCAGGTTGTCTGCAGCTTTTTCTGAGCTGGACTGCTGTCCCTGTGCTCCCTGCACCCAAGGCTCTGGGACCATCCCCTGCTGCCGCAGTATGCTTGATGCATTATAAGCACAAAATCTGAGGGAAAAGCTCCCAAGGGATGCACCGGGTCCTAATGTCGCCGCAGCGTTAGCTGGCCCTGCTTGACCTTCTAGAAGGGACAGGGCCGGTCCTTCCAACAGAGACTCAGTATCTCCCTTTGCCGATGGACACAGTCTCTTCACAAAACTAACTTGGATCTCTTGTTCCATGGTAGGGGAAGCGAGCGTGCAGCCCCTGCAGACCCCGTTGTCCGAGACTGCACCCCTGCGGGTGCCACAGAACAAGCACTGCAGCCTTGATGACATTAGCTATAAACTAAACAAACGCAATATTCACAAGAAATGAAGGATGCCCCTCCAAACAGAGAAAGAAACCTATCCCTTTTTTTTGTGGTACCTTTAAGGCCCCAGCAACAACCACCCCCCAATTGACTCAAAATAACTCCAACTCAAACTAAGCAACTTAAAGTAAATTAAATGAAATTAAAATAACCTCACTGGCATTAATTTCCCTTAAAATTGCTATATCTCAGCATTAGTAAGGCTAGTAATAAAACACCATTTCCCTGTGGCCTGAAAAGCACGGGAAGCAGAGCCCGCGAAAAACCAGACAAGCCTACTTTCTCTTCACCACGCTTCATGTCGGGCCCCGAATCCTCCCGGTGTGACCGCTGTCACGCCACCACCACTCGCCTCTAGCTTAGAGGGGCGTGGTTATTTAGAGGAACTTTCTGCTGCTATCTGCTTTTTTCAGCTTTTTCAAACTATTTCCCCGCAGTGCCCTCTGGGAAATGTAGTCTTTGTTTAGCTGTATGGGTGCATCAGGCAAAAAGTTGTAGTTAGGCTCAAAGAGGTAAGGCAAATGACAAATTTATTTTGTACACAATGGTTCGTTCATACCACATACAGGATTAGTTGTTCAGGACTCTTTGAAGTAGAGCATTGTCCAAAAACAAACCCAAAACACAAAATGGCTGTTTAAAGGTTCTCTATAGTTCAGGATACACAGTCTAACAGCAAGGATATTGTATTTCCTTTTTAGCCTTGCTGGGTAAAGCACAAAACAAAATCACATTCACTGTCTGTGATAGTATAGCTTCTATTCAGCTTCAAACGTTTCTTGGCTACCTTCCAAGTAAACAGATATAATCCAGGGGCAAAAGAAAGCTTGGTTATAATAGCTACTTTAGCTTACCCCAGTGTCCTCATTTCAGCAGCAGGTGATTAACAAGCTTATCACAGTTACAGGCTTGCTCCTTAGTCCCCATAAACTTCCCCTTTACAAACACGAGGGAATCACGGCCACCCTGCTTGTGGAATATGGATACCTTTTTCCTGGAAGGCTCTCTTTCAAGATGGCTTGCTTTCTCTACGTTCCCAGGTTTAAAGCTTGGCAAGAGGAACAGTCCATGGGAGTGTCTTCATCATTCAGCTTCACCTCGGGCTGTCCCAGCTGCATGGGTTCTGACTCCCCGTCCTGCTCACAGTGCTCAGCTAATAGCCTCCCGGGGAATCTTGAGGAGTCTCTCTTATTCCTGGCTCCAAACTCTCCTGCAGACGTGCTATATGCCAAATTAGCACTTTCTCCTCCTGGAAGCTCAGTTCCTCTGCTCTGCTCAGCACCAGTCAAGCTTCCCTTGCTTGTGTCTGTGCCTCTGCTCGTGTCAGCCTGGCTTCCTGCTTCTCTTCCCCCTCTCATACTCTGGCCTAGGTTTATACTTCCAGGGCTCTAGCTCCAACTCCTCCCTACCCAGGTGATGGCAATCAGCCTGACTTCGGGCACCTGAGTGCTTGGAGCATTCACTGCCTAAGGGGTTCTGGGCCCTGTATCCTCTCCCTTTCCCTCCACTAGGGGGAGCATGAAATGTTGGCCACGTGGAAGTTTTCTGATTCCTGGAGGTGTTTGTGGCTTTCCTACCCTGACTTGGTAAAAGGGGCCCTTTACTAGGGTGAATTCCCCGTCTTTGTCCTCCCCCAGACTCCAGATAGGCCTCCTTGCCACACCGCGCTCTGGCAAACAACTGCTCGTCACTACCGGGCCTAACAAGGACCTCGGGTAATTTACCTCATCCGCCGCTTTCGATTGCCTGCCCTGCGATCCACGTTGCTGCACACAGCCAAGTGTGATCAGATGCAGAGGGGGCTTTTCGGCTCCCGGCTTACTGCCACGAGGTCGCAAACCTCACCGGGGTGCTCCGATCAGTCTTTGCTGCTGCCGCACAACTCCCTCCCCCCCCCCCCCATTCCAACCAGGAGGTGAGAGCAGCTCCACAACCGGGCCGATTCTGAAAAGGGGAAGTACCAGAGGTTCGATCCCCCCAAAATCTTTTTTTTTTTTTTTTTTAAAGAGATATCCCCAAAAGAAACACAATAAATGGCAAGTAAAGGAAATTAGAGAGATAATCAAAGGGAAACCCCTTAGACTAACTACACTAAGGAATGCTCTCCTTATCTGTTCCTCTAGTGAGCCCAGCACCTAGGCTCACTACATCCTCCTGCTGCATGGAGACTGGACACACTGGGGCTGATGGGAGAGACCAGCAGAGTACATCCAGTGATGTCAGTTTTGACATGCCCAATCTCCATGCTGCAGGAGGTGCACTACCCAGTGGTGAAGGCCTGAACTGGAGGAACGATAAGGAATGGAGAATAAAACAAAATATATTATAATACCTCTGTATCATTCCATGGTGTGACCGCACCTTGAATATTGAGTGCAATTCTGGTCACCGTATCTTTAAAAAGAATATTGCGTTATTAGAAAAGGTACAGGGGATGGAAGGATACCTCTATGAAGAGAGGCTAAAAAGGTTAGGGATTTTCAACCTGGAAAAGAGGTGGCCAAGGGGAGATATGATAGAGGTCTATAAATTAATGGAGTGGAACGGGTAAACGTAGATCGATTGTTTACACCATCAAAATATAGAAAGACTTGGGGGCATACAATGAAGCTGCAGGGTAACCTATTTAAGACTAGTAAGAGAAAGAAGAAATTAGACCTTACCTGCTAATTGTCTTTCCTTGAGTTCTCTCCGGGCCAGTCCAGGAACTGTAGGGTAGTCAACCTCCTCCAGCAGCTGAGGACTGAATCACCAAGTCTTGCCGACAGCTTAACCTGCTCCCCCTGGCGTCAGAGACTCAATCTACCACTTCTAAAGCAGCTTGTCTAAACTCTAATGACTCTGAACCTAAACAAAAACTTTATAAACCTTAGCTGAAATCAGTGGACATAGAACATGTCCCCTCATTGCCTTCTCGTTAAATTCTTTTTTTTTTCCCCCCCACTACTGTATGTCTAGTATTGGCTACTACTGTGCCTATCCTATATCTCCCAAGGGAACCCCACAGTCAGTGCCACTGCAAAGAAAAGAACCGCCTTGACCAGAGCCAAGACTAGACCTGATAACTCTCCTCGGCGTCAGAACACTGAATAGATGGCTTTCCTCTATAAAGGCCTGCAGCAAACAGACCAGAAACCTTCCCCACGAATCCCAAAAAGATCATGGGTGGGCCCTTGACTGGCCCAGAGAGAACTCAAGGAAAGACAATTAGCAGGTAAGGTCTAATTTCTTCTTCCTCTTAGTCTCTCCGGGCCAGTCCAGGAACTGTAGGGCAGTACCAAAGCAGTACCTACTGTCGGGAGTGTCCCACTAGACCCACCACTAAGGCCGCGGCCCCTACCTTTGCATCCCCCTTTGCTTGAACATACAAACGATAATGCTTCGCAAAAGGTATGAAGAGTCGACCAAGTAGCCGCGTGACATATCTACCGACGGCACCAAAGCATTCTCAGCCCAGGAAGTGGCCTGCCCCAAGTTGAATGAGCCGGTAAACCCTCTGGCGCCACCCTTCCACACACCTGATAAGCTGACGCTATAGCCTGTTTCATCCACCAGGCAATGGAAGCTTTGGAAGCCGCCTCCCCCTTATGTGCGCCCCCAAACAACCTATCGGATTTCCTAAACGACTCTGTCCTCCTAAGGTATCGGTGGAGAATCCTCCCCACATCCAACTTGCGAAGTGAACTATCCAAGCCATCTGTCACCCTGTTCCGAAAGGTTGGCAGAGAAATCGGCTGATTCACATGAAAAACCGACACCACCTTCAGTAAAAACGAGGGAACGGGACCTTCTCCTCTGAAAACGGAATGTACTGCTCTGCAAGATAGCGCCTGCAGATCAAAAATCCTACGAGCCGAGCACAACGCTACGAGGAAAGCGGCCTTCCACGAAAGCTCCCTCAGTGCCACCTTCCCTGCAGGTTCAAAGGGTGACCAAGCCAATGCTTCCAGGACCAAATTCAAATCCCACGCCGGAACCACCAGCCATAAAGGTGGCCGCACATTTCGAACTGCTCTCATGAAACGCAACACGTCCAGGTGCAGGGACAAGACTACCTTGCACCTTTCCCCTATAATCAAGCCAAGGCTGCCAGGTGAACTTTCAGCATATTAAGGGCTAAGCCCCTATCCAGCCTATCCTGCAAAAACGCCAAGACTTCTGGCAGAGAAGCAGAGAATGGTTGAACGTTGTGCCTTCCACACCAACCTTCAAAAATGCGCCAAATTCAGATGTAGGCGAGCGACATCGATCTCCTCTTGGCGCACAACATTGTAGCTACCACCACCAGTAAATAACCTTTTCACTTCAACCGGTCCCTTTCAAGAGCCAGGCTGTAAATGAGAAGCAATCCACCTGAGGCATTAATATTGATCCCTGATACAAAAGATTGACCCGGTCTGGAAGCTTCCACGGCCAGTCCACCAGAAGACGCACCAGATTGGCATACCAAGCTCTCCTTGGCCAATCCAGCACAATGAGGATCACCCTTCCGGCATGACTCGCTATCCTCCGAATGACTCTGCCGAGCATCGGCCACAGGGGGGTGGGGAACGACACATACAGGAGCCCGATCGAGGGCCACGGCTGCGCCAGGCCGTCGAGCTCTCCGACATGGGCTCCCTGCATCTGCTGAAAAATCGAGATGCCTTGGCACTGTTGTAAGTGTCCATGAGATCCATGACCGGTTGCCACCAGCGCAACACAAGGTCATGAAAAACTGCCTCGTTGAGCTCCCATTCTCCTGGATCCAGAACATGGCGGCTGAGAAAATCCACCTGAACGTTGGATCTTCCTGCTACATGGGCTGCTGACAGAGCCACCAGATGGCTCTCCGCCCACTGCATTAGCCGCTGGCTCTCCTCCAGCAACAGCACACTGCCTGTGCCCCCTTGACAATTGATATAGGACACCGTCACCGCATTGTCTGAAAAAAATCCGTACTGCCTTTCCGGCTACCAAATTTGCGAATTCCAGCAGAGCAAACTTTACCGCTCTCATTTCCAACTGATTGATCGAATACCGACTCTCCTCCATTGACCAGAGACCCTGCGCCACCTGGGCCATACAATGCGCCCCCCCAGACGGTGAGACTGGCATCTGTAGTCACCAGCAACCACTCTGGCGACTCCAGGGGCATCCCTGCCAGCAGGTGCCCGGGATCCAACCACCACTGCAGACTGTCCCGGACTGCCTGTGAACATACCAACTTCTGGCTTAGGGAATGCTCCTGCAGAGACCATCTGGAGAGCAATGGTCGTTGGAGGGGATGC
Source organism: Ichthyophis bannanicus (assembly GCA_033557465.1). Lineage (NCBI taxonomy): Eukaryota > Metazoa > Chordata > Amphibia > Gymnophiona > Ichthyophiidae > Ichthyophis > Ichthyophis bannanicus. The sequence continues at coordinate 381,486,204 of CM066039.1, forward strand.
ATATGCACTCTGGCCCACGGAACCAGGTCCAACGCTGCTGCCATGGACCCCAGAAGCTGTAAATATCTCCACGCGGTCGGAGCCTTGGTGCGCAAACACGCCGATACCTGACGTAAAATCTTGCGTACCCTGACCTCTGGCAGCGAAACCGCTCCAACGCCAGTGTTGAACACCCCCAGGTAGACGAGGCGTTGAACCAGAAGCAACTGACTCTTGGCTCAATTCACCACCCAATCTATGCTTCCTAAAAAATCTACCACATGAGCCATAGCACTCACCGACTCCTCCATTGACCCCGCTCGAATCAACCAATCGTCGAGATAGGGATGAACTAGAATTCCTTCCTTTTGCAAGACTGCGGCGACCACCACCATCACCTTTGTGAACGTGCGCGGGGCAGTAGCCAAACCGAACGGCAACGCTTGAAACTGAAAATGTCCTGCGGGAACGGCAAACTGCAGAAACTTCTGATGTTCTGGCCTGATAGGGATATGCAGATACGCCTCTGACAACTCAATAGCCGAGAGGACCTTGCCTGGCCGTACCGCCCGGATCACCGACCGCAAAGTCTCCATGCAGAAATGCAGCACCCGCAAACAACGGTCGACATGCTTGAGATCTAGGAATATGCCGAAAGGACCCCTCCTTTTTGGGGACCACAAAGTAAATCGTGTATCGACCTAACCCGCACTAGTTTTGAGGCACTGGAACTACCACTTGAAGCAGCAACAAACTGTTGCAGAGTGTCGTGCATCGCTTTTGCCTTTGCTGACGAGCCGTATGGAGACTGCACGAAGGCCTTCGCTAAAGGCTGATTGAACTCTAACGCATAACCTTCGCGGATGATTTCTAACAAACACCCACCAGTCCGTAGTTATGGTGGTCCAGACGGAATGGAAGCCCTGCAACCATCCGCCTATCGAACACTCCGCCTGGACCAGCTGTTTCTCATTGTGGCTTTTTGGAGGTGTGGTGGGGCCCTCCGTAGCCCCGACCGAATCCTCTGGCCCCTCGAAAGGGCTGCCCTCGGGCTACAAAGCGACCTCGCTGATATGGCGCATACCATGAGCCTCTGAATCTCCGAAACGCCCTGCTCTGACCTCTCTGCCAAGTTCCTGATCTAGGGCCCCTTCAGATGGTCCTCCGGCAACCGACCGCCCTTAGAGTCCCCCAAATCCTTCACAATCTTCTCCAAGGCTTCTCCAAAGAGCAGCTTGCCCTTATACGGGAGCTTACTAAGCCGCGCCTTAGAGGAAGCATCTGCCACCCAATTCCGCAGCCACAGGAACCTCCGAGCAGCAATAACCGACACCACAGACTTAGCTAAATCTGCACCAGATCATAAAAGGTATCAGCGAGGTAAGCCGCCGCCGATTACAACTTCGCTCCCTCCGAGTCAGAAGCATCCTCCTTGTCAGAAGACGACTCCCCCTGGAGCCACCAAATAGAAGCTCTAGACACATACGCCCCGCAAATTGAGGCCTGTAACGAAAGCGCACTCGCGTCAAAGGCCTGTTTGAGAAGGGATTCCAACTTTCTACCCTGAAGATCCTTTAGAGCAGCTCCCCCCCTCTACAGGGATCGTCGTCTTCTTAGTCACTGCTAACACCAAGGCATCCACCACCTTTGGCATCTTTAGCAGGTCACTGTCTTCCTTGGGGACCAGATACAAGCGGCCCATTGCCTGCGCCCCCCTCAAGGTGGCTTCCGGACATTCCCATTCAACCATCTGTCTGTCTGATCACCCTATGAACCGGAAAGCATTTTCGCTCTGATTTAAATCCTTGAAGCAGCGGATCTTCGAGGGGTTCCTCCTGCACCTCCGGCAGGGCCATATTAAGAGCTGACAGCATATGGACAATAAGAGCCCCCAGCTCTTCCTTCCGGAAGACCCTAAAAACATTGGGATCTTCCCCAGGCCCAAGTTCACCTTCCTCCAGCTCTCCAGCCCACAACTCAAGCCCCTACTCAGAAAGGATTTCCCCTTCCTCGGGAATAAGGGTACCAGAAGCTTGCTGACCAAAGCTATTGGTCTCTGCCTTGGCAGGCAAACCTTTATGAGAGGGCCCTTCTCCTGCGTCCAGAACTAACCCCCCTCCCTCGGGGAGTTCAGGAGAGGTGGAGGACAAACTGATTTTTTGCCTGTTCCAACTTCAAACAATATGCTTTATGAAGCAAGAGGATAAAATCTGGCGAAAACAAGCTTTGTAATCCTCCCTGCAGCTTAGAACCTGGTATAGAGCATTAACTACTCCCCCAGCCAACTTTTTGGCTTTAGTTTTCTTTTTAAAACCTTTATCCTGGAGAGCGGGAGAAACGGAAGGAGCCCCTAAGATGGCTGCCGTTCCTGCCTTTTCTACCGATTCCTGAAGGCCAAGTAAAGGATCCTTTAACTTATCCTCCGGTCTATCCCCCAACAAGCGCTCCATACTGCTGCCCTGGCGAATACAAGACCGGCAGAGCCCCGGCCCAGTAAAACCCCAGCAGCTCCTGCACTGCGCGCACGCTGCAGAGCTCAGCAGCATGCGCTCCAACTGACCTTCACTCTGTGCACGCCTCCGGCTCTCCTCAAACCCCGACGACACGGCTACAGCGCGATCGGACACGCCGCACATATATCTCTTCACGTAGCAGTAGCATCGGATCGGGTCTCTGGCGGCAGAATGGCAGGACTCTGGGGGCTCCCAGCTCCTCTTCAATGCCCCACCACGGAATGTGTCCCCAAGGCAGGCTCTGCCTCTCCCGTCGCTGCTCCTCCTGGAATTTCTTACCAGAGGATGTAGTAAAAGCCGTTAACGTAGCAGTTAAAAAAAAAAAAAAAAATTGACAAGTTCCTGGAGGACAGGTCCATAAACCATTATTAAAGGGGACCCGGGATATCCACTGCTTGCCCCAATACAAGCATTGTGGAATCTGTCTTTTGGGGAAACTGCTAGGTACTTGTGACCTAGACTGGCCACTGTTGGAAAAAGGATACTGGGCTTGATGGACCTTGGTCTGACCCAGTATGGCATATTTTATGTTCTTATGTTCCCAAGTGTACTGCAGTTTGCACCGTATGTTCATACTGCAACATCCCATTCCCCTTCTCTTCCCACATTTGTTTTCTAACTTTATGTACTACGATTTTTCAACAATTTGCTGCTGGAAGTAGGAGTCAGCCATCTGCTGGCCTGATTATTTTCCACTTAAAACTTGCCACAGAAACCCTGAATTAGAACCCTTGGTAACTCTTTAGCCCACAGTTTCTTAACACAAATTTAGCACAGACGTTTCTCTCGGCAATGCTGTACACAAACAGCATGCAAGTGAGCTGTTTGCAAAAGGCCTGCATTAAATAAGAGCAGCAATCCAGGCACATGCACTAGAGGTTTGCGTTAGCAGTACCTACATCCGGTGCACAAAACGTCTGGCACTTGTATGCATGTACTAGAATACTATATGGTACAAACTGCAATATTGTTCTGCTCAAAATAATTTGGTGCTTATACACCATATAGCAATCCTGCACATGCATCCATTATAGCTTGGAGGTCAGACTAGAAAGTTCACTATTTATGAATGCAATTCCTATACCGCACATCCATCTCAACCTATGTGGCTTACAAATAACATAAGCCATAATCACAAAAACACAAATCAGACACAACTAACAAAGATATCACACATAGCATATAATCACAAGAAACATTTCCAGAAATATGAACTTGATACTGGCTGGTGTTTAAAAATAACTTTTTTTGTTTTATCCACTGTTGCCAGAAGCAGGAAGGTTTTTGCTTGCAAGCTCATTAATACTGAAAAAGGGAGTTCCTTAGCATGTTTCTCTCTGAACCCATCTGCTAGCATGCGACAACCACTTTTCTGGACTGGTCAAACTCCAGAAAGGAAATTAACGACAGATGCTAGCATATGTTCCACTCCAAGACAATCCCTTGTACACAGTTGGCTTCTGTTACAGAGTTACCCCTTTACACTGTTCTATGTACCCTTGAAGTTCAATGTAAACCGCTTTGATAATATGAAAGTCAGTATATAAAGCGTAGTTACTCATCTGTAACAGGTGATCTCTGGGAACAGCAGGAATTTAGCCTTAACATATGAGCGACATCAGTACTGATGGAGCCCGCGCAGGAACACTCCCCAGCATTCAATAGGAAGGCTTTTGGGAGCATCCCACTGCACCTGTGTTGCTGCCTTCCCAACTCTCCCTCTTCAGTTGAGTTTGTAGCTGAAAGAAAAGGAAAGAAAAAGAAAAACCTACAACTTCAAGGGGAGGAGGGTGGGTTGTAAAGACTAAATTCCTGCTGTTCCCGGAGATCACCAGTTACAGGTGAGTAACTATGCTATCTCCAGGAACAAGCAGGAATGTAGTCTTCACATATGGGGCTCCCTAGTTCCCAGATGCCAGAGGGAATGACCTCAGAACTGGTAGGTTTGCCTCAGGGCAGAGTTGAAGAGGTCATGAATCCTTCATGGATGTCTGGAATCATTATGATCCGGGACAGGGGGGGTAGGAGTTGCCTTTAAGTCTGAAAGCGGTGCTGGAGGACAGCTTGACCAAATATGGCATCCTGGCAGGAGTCCTTTTCCAGACAATAGTGAGCAGCAAAAGTATGTACTGAAGACCAAGCTGCTGCTTTGCAAATTTCATCAATGGCTACAGAGCGTAGATTTGCCATCGAGGTAGCCATGGCACAAACATTATGGGCAGCGACATGACTCTCAAAGGATAGTCCTGCTTTATCATAAGCAAAAGTGATTAGGATCAAAGTAGATGAACAACCGAGACCCTTTACGGTGCTCTGCAGTCCTTTGAAGATAGAATGCTAAGGCACGTTTGCAGTCAAGGGTATGGAGGGTTGCCTCTAACCTAGACGAATGTGGTCTAGGGAAAAAGACAGGAAGGTAAGACTGACTGATTCAAATGAAAAGGAAACACCACCTTGGGCATGAAATGGGGGCAAGTCCTTAAGGCAATCTTGTCATGGTGGAACCTTGTGTAAGATGGGTCTGCCACCAAAGCCTGAAGTTCACTAAAGCATCTGGCTGAAGTGAAGGCAATAAGGAAGATGATCTTCCATGTTAGAAACTTTAGCGAGATAGGTTCAAAGGGTAACTTGAGAAGTTGCCCCAGAACATTGGAGATCCCATGCCACTGGTAGTCTGATGGGAGTTTTGGTGAGCAAGAGGCCTCTCATGAAGCACGCTACGAGCGGCTGCGAGGAAATGGGCTGTCCATCCAATGGATGATAAGAGTTCATTTGAGTGCAATTGTGGCCTCTCATCGAGTTGGTCTTGAGACCGGATAAATGGAGGAGATACTGGATGAGTGCCTCCACTGGAGCCGAGAAGGGATTAAAGTCCTTCTGGGAACACCGGAGAGAAAATCTACGCCACTTGAAAGCATAAGAGCGTCTAGTGGATGGCTAAGAGGGATCCTGTAATACTATGCTTTCAGCAGTCATGCTGCAAGGTGGAGAGACTGCAGATTGGGGTGGAGCAGTGTACCCCCCCCCTCTTGAGAGAGGAGATCTAGGGCAGATTAGAGATCTAAGGGTTGAGTCTGAGAAAGACGTAGGAGAGGCAACTACAGCTGACGTGGCCAATGCAGGGCTATGAGGATCATGAAGCCTCTATCTCCTGGAGCTTGAAAAGCATCTTAGGAATCAGGGGAATGGGAGGAAAGGCATACAGGAACTCTTGACCCCAGTGGATGTGAAGAGCATTCACCTCCTGGTTGCCGGACATTGGAGTCCTGGTGCAGAAGCAAGGAAGTTTGGCATTCTGTGGAGTGGCAAACAGGTCTATTCCTGGGGTCCCCCAGGTCTGAAAAATGAAGGATGCTGTCTGTGTGGAAAGACCATTCATGGGGGAAGGAGGATCCGACTCAGTCTGCTAAGACATTTTCTCCCCTGGGAGATATACAGCTTGAAGGTGTATTTGATGAGAGGTCAAGATCCTGATCCTCCTTGTTTGTTCAGATAGAATGTGGCTACTTGATTTCCATCTGGACCAGGACCCTCTGGGAGCTTAGATGCCCCTGAAAAACTGAGGGTATTGAAGATGACCGAAAGTTCCAGTAAGTTTATGTGGACTTGCTCCTCTTCCGTCCAGAGACCCTGAGTGGAGAGGGTCCCTAGATGGGCTCCCCACCCCAGTTTGGAGGCATACGTCGTCACAGTACATTTATGTGGAGGCATCTGAAAAGGTGACCCAACAAGGAGATTCTCTGGGGAACACCACCATAGAAGAGATATGGCCAGAAGGGGACACACTGATTTTGTCCATGAGACGGCCTGTTTCCATTGGGAGGCCAAAGCCCATTGAGCTGTGTGCATATGCAGGCAGGCATATGGTACATGTACTGTTGAGGCCATATGACCTAGAAGCTGCAGCATTTCTTGGGCAGTTCGGTGGTCTGACAGCTGAATGAGAAGAGAACAGTGGGGTTGAGGGAGAAATGCCCTTGACTGTTCAGTGTTTAAGAGAGTGCCTTTGAACTCTAGTGTCTGAGTAGGAGCAAGATGGGACTTTGGAAAATTTATCACAAAGCCCAAATGTTGAAGTACTTGCATGGTGCAGGAAAGTGACAGGTGGACCTCTTGGGGAGGTGCCTGCCTTAATGAGACAATCGTCTAAGTAAGGGAAGACAAATATCCCTAGAGATATTAGAAACGTAGCTACGACTGCCATGCATTTTGTGAAGACTCTTGGGGCAGAGGCAAGTCTGAATGGCAGGACCTTGTATTGATAATGTCTTCCTGAAACATGAAGCGTACATACTTCCTGTGTTCTGGATGAATGAGGATGTGTGTACACGTTTCCTTTAGATCTAGAGAACGCAGAGCCAGTCCTGACTCTGGAGACGGGATAGGAGAGTCTCTAGAGAAACCATCTTGAACTTCTCACAGACGAGAAACTTGTTCAGGTTTCTGAGATCCAGAATGGGCATGTAGCCTCCGATTTTCTTTGGTATGAGAAAATATGGAGTAGAAACCCATTCCCTGTAGAGATGTTGGGACCTCCTCTATGGCACCTTTTGAAAGAAGAGAAGTCACCTCTTGTACAACACAGCTTAACTTTGCAGCTCAATTCTGCAGGCCTCTGTCATCTTTCTACACAAAGAACACTCTGATGGCTGGTGACACTTGAGACACCAGTTGTGAGTGTCGGTAGCCGAAATGGTACAGTCACATTTAGACACAATCCTACCAAAAAACTCCCTTAGTAACCACCAATATCACTCTAACTTCTACACTTTAGTAAAATTCATACAAAACACTCCAAATAGCTCAAACGTTTGAGCTATTTGGAGTGTTTTGTATGAATTTTACTAAAGTGTAGAAGTTAAGAGTGATATTGGTGGTTACACTAAGGGAGTTTTTGGTAGGATTGTGTTAGTATTTTCCCTTAGGCGATTTTTGAGTTTGTCACATTTATACCATTTTTTAAAACCACTAGCTGGTTTTTCCATTATGTCAGCAGACAAATGGTAGGCTTAAGGTCTAAAATGACGTTGATGCGCCCAAGAAAGTTTTACTTTTTCTTTTTACAGGAAGAGAGAAGAATCAATGGTAGTCTGTTCTGGCGTCGATAGGAAGGCAGACGCAAACCACAAAAAAATGGAAATTACACTTACCTGGTAATTGATGTTCCTTGAGGGAGTACAGTTCAGTCCTCCACCACTGGGTAGTGCACCTCCTCCTGCAACATGGAGACTGGACAAGTCAAACTTGTGACATCACCGGGTATATCCTGCTGGTCTTCTCCCATGATCCCCCAGTGACTTACTGTCAAAGCAGTCTCAAAGGAGCAAACAACCAGTTAAAGTACTGAATACAAAGCTATGCTCAAACTTCAACTTTAAAACCACAGGGCCCCAAAAAGAAAGGCCGAAAACACCCTCCTCCGTGCCCCTGTCCCCCTGCGCACCAAACAGCGGAAGACAGAGAGCTAGAAGGAAGGAGAACTAAGGAAGAGTATAGGCAGAAAAGGTTGCTCTCGCGATTACCTGCCAATCAGAGCCCGTTGCCGACTCTAGGATCCGAAAGCACACTCGGAACTGACGCCTCGCGTCTGAAACATCCATCCCCGGGCGGGAATGAGGACTGAACTGTACTCCCTCAAGGAACATCAATTACCAGGTAAGTGTAATTTCCATTTCCTTATCGGTCCTACAGTTCAGTCCTCCACCACTGGGATGTACCAGAGCAGTAATCATTGGGAGGGACCTATCCAGTCGGCTCGGCCCCTAAACGAACAGAGCAGGCACCGACCCCAGCCCGCTCCTCACGTCAACAGGCGGTAAGCCAACCAGGAAGACACGACCGAGAGCCCACTTGGATCCTCTTCACTGGTGAAAACAGCACAGAACTCTGCCCCAAGCAGCGCTAGTGCTTCAGAAAGACAAACTCGCCATCGCAAACACACTGAACGCCCTAGAAACAGACCTACTGAGAAGGCTACCGGAGCTCCGCCTGAAAAATCCGCTTGAGCTCCCCCTTGGCTCTCGACCCCACCAGGGTGTCAAGTGTTAGCAACCACTGCTCTCCCGCAGAACCCGCCTCCACGGAGGAACAGGCAGCGAAGAGACCTCCCAGAAAGCGACGGAACCTTCACCTAAGGTCCAAGGAACGCAGGTTACAAGCAAAGTGTTCTTGCGTAAGTCCCAAACCGACAACTAGCCAGGCACAGCCGGATTCCACGAGGGAGAACTGAACCGAGGTCCATCCAGACAGAGGTGGGAAGCAAAATGAGGGAAATGGAAAAACCACCGGCGTCAAACACCCTATTTGTCACACCTCTTAAGGGCTTTATTCTTTGCAACACAAAGGAGCTCTACAGCTATGTCCTGGACCAGTTGGAGTCTTTTTAATTGAGAATGTGGAATGCAGCTAAGCAATGAGTTGCAATAAACCAAGCGTGATCCACCAAGGGCATATAAGAGGGTGTCAAGCGCCCAAGAGTCCAGCGTTGTTTCAGAAGAAGTGGAGTCTTACATGGTGTGACAAAAAAGAAAGGAGACTCTGGTAGCCATGCCCACGATGCAATGCCAGTAGGCCAACCGCTTACATCACCTGGATATGCCCTCCGGAATTGGAGGAACCATGCAGAAGTAGCAATCGCCGATGTGATCCATGGGCCCTCTCCAGATCATTGGAACCGCAAAAGACTTTGACGGTCTTTTCCCATCCATCCATAGCCTGAGATCTGCTACACATGTATTGCAGCATATGTGTGGCGCCTAGCTTTTATCCTGATCTTTTATTCTGCAGCCAAAATATAAATTGTAGGCTTTCTGAACCGCCACAGTCATATGCCGTTTTTGTGATGTAAAAGTCACATCACCACAAATAGAGCAGAAATTATCTGCATGATTAACACCAGTACGAGGAATCGCCAAATATGCTGTGAGTGACCTATCGGTATAAAATAAATATGTCCTAATTTTTTTTTCTTTTTTTACTGTCAAGCGAGACAAATTTAAGTAGTGACTGCATCAACTGGTTTTGGACAGTTATTTCTATTGGTTGCAAGTAAAGATTACACAAGCTCACACAAATGTTGCAGAATACTCTGGTAATGGTCCCCACTGACTAATGAAGAGCACATATCTTATCAACCAGACCCAGTCGGCCATTTTCACTATGACCTCTGAAAGGCATAGAATGGACCAGGCAACGGCCCCGTACCAATGCATCGACGCTATCCGGTAGCCTCATATGTCCTCTGCGAAACATCAACCCGTCGCCGCAGACTGACAGGTCGCCATGAGGTCCAATATGGGCTGACCGCATCCGAGCACACGTGGCGCGCACACCGCCTGATGCAATCTCACTCCTCCGGCAAACACTCGGACCCCGCAAAGGACATTCGCCACCACAGTGTCCCCACCGAAACGCAGGCCGCCAAGGCTTCAACCGCGCACGCTGTTCCTTCGCTCGGGCCACCCTGACCACCCGACCGACTCCACCATCCTGGAGATCTCAGACAGCACCTACACCGCTCGATCCGCTACCGTGGCCGCGAACGCCTGCCACGGCTGACGTACCTCATACAGTTCCAGTCAGACGATGGAACACTGGGCATGCTGCGTACACTAAAACGCCTTGTACATAAAGGATCCCCAAAATGTAGCTGAGTCTAACCACGCTCCGGCCAAGCTCCCGGAAGAAAGGGACAGAACCTTATAAAAAAGAAGTTGGGACAATTAGGAAGGCTTTCCTGTTTGATTATTCTTTTTTTTTTTTTTTTTTTTCCTTTTTACAACTCCATAAAGGCCACAAGGCACACAACCGAACAGGGCATTGTCCAGAGAACGCAAGGCCCGTCCTCCAGGCTGACTCCACATCCACAGTCTAAACCGGCAGTCACCTTGGCTGATGCCGAGCAGCGCGGAAGCCAACTTGTAAGCCCAGCATATGAAGTATGCCTACTAGTACAGCATTCCACAATGGAGGGACATGTAACCAGACGGCTTTGAATATGAACCTACAGATATCCCGCGCTTGCTCCAAGACAAGCACTGTGCAGCCTACTGGTCTTCACAGAGCACCGCCACGACCCGAAGACCTAAACCGGCCAGCAAAAGACGACGTACGCTGGGCCCGAAGGAACCTGGTCGAACGGATTCCCAGCACGCCCTGTATCGTTAGAATCGGAGCCTCCCCCCAAGGACTCAGCCCTGGCTGGAACCGGCTGAGCATAACTCCAGGCCCTGCGGCGAGCCCCCATGAAGAGGTGGGACGCAACGATGCCTTGAGAAAAGGGAAGGCCCAATGGGTGAAGCAAGTTGCCAGCCGACCAAGGGAGTAAACACCACACGCGCACCTCAACGGAAGGTCGGAAGAACTGAGGAGTCTGGTCCCACAGGTGCGCCTGCTAGCCTTGAACATACACCTCCGCAGGTACAAAAAACTTAAATTGTGAGCACCCTCAGAGGTAGGGGGAATAGACGACAGCCTCCGACTGTTGACCACCTTGCCTTGCACAACAGACAGCAGCACCCAACCAAACAAATGATTGGGAATATATGACCTCAGAACCCCAAGGCAGAGGTAAAACAGTAGAACGTGCACTGGACGTGAATTTCCAGATCTGCCAGCCCCCCTGCCCATATTGAGAAGAGGCAGAGAAGAACTGTACCGGCGGATCTGGAGGGGTGCCTCCTGGACAGCCGGGCCACCGAAGGGAAAGCTAATGACTGAGGCCCAAACTCCTCAGGATGGCCCCGTCTTGCATTGGCAACCCCATGACAACCCCGCTCACGATATCCCAAGTGATCTCTGTCATTGCTGCAACAATCACCTGAGCATGAGACCACAGACAGAAGACGAACATGCAGACGCACTCAAGGGGAGTGCACCTAAGAAGTATGAGCCTATCCAACATCCAGCACCACATGTCCAGGTGTCCCACTCCTGTCACCCAAAACACAGGACGCTTGAACCTAGGTGACCGTCATAGCAAAGACAGGGAGGCCTGACTGCCGCTATCAACCCTTCCAGGACCCTGGAACACTAAGCCCCGGACTGTGCCATCCAGCAACACTTCTCACGATCCCCAGATGGCCCAGATGGGCAGTGTTCCCGCCAAATGGGCAAGCTGCGCTCTGATAACATAGTGCAGAAAACCAAATCAAAGTGTCTTAACCTAGCTAATTTTTGTCTAATAGTGATCATTCATAATATCAGCCAGGCTCAATCATAACATTAGTATTAATGATCTCTAAAGATTGAAGAGTTACTAACATTAATTGGTTGTTTTTTTGTTTTTTTTTTAGAGCTTCAAAGGTGATCTTGGAAACTACAGACCAATGAATCTGAGTTCAGTGCCAGTTAAATGATAGAACTTGTTCTGAAAAGCAGTACCAAGCTGTCTTTTCAAAGAGTTAATAAACATGTGAGTAAGCCAAATGATATGTATCTGGATGTTTTAGAAGGTACTTGACAAAGCCCCTTATGAACTTCTCCTGAGGAAGGAGATGATGTGCTATTATAGAATGGGAAATGGATCAAAAACAGGAAACACAATAGGACTAAATGGTCAGTTTCTCACAGGAGACCCGTAAATAGTAGAATGTTTCGGGATCTGCACTGGAACTGGCATCTGGTAACATCTACTGCACTGAAATTATCTGGAAAAGAGATCAGCAAGCATGGCGATCAAATTTGCAGATGGCATAATGACTTTTAGAGGCTGTCTGCACAATTTCCAAGCGTATAAACATGGAAATAGCATCCATATGTAAATGACAATTTCAGAAAGGGCTCAATTTGTAGGTGGTTGCGCCGCCGATGAACCTGAATGGCCAAATCCTAGCACGGAAACCTGCTGTTGACAGACGTTGCTAACTGCCAGAATGCAGACAAAGGTAAAGGCACCCCCCAAGAAGTAAAACCCAAACTAATCACATTGCATTCAAAGAACTATAAACTATCATGAAATTAAAAGGAAATTAAAATTAGAAGTAACAGCAAAAGGAAGTCCTTATCTGGGTGTAGCCGCGTGGAACAGCGTCGTCTGCCCAAACGCAGGGCTGCTCCGCTCTCCGCCACGAGGCCTCAGCCCTGCCGAGAAAATGGCGCCAATCCAAAGCAGGCCCGTTTGGCGCCAAACACCACAGAGGCGGCAAGAGCTCAGAGCCCCTCCATGCGGACTCGAGAGACTCCCTTGTGGCATCGGGATGCAGCAGTTACCCCGCTGTAGCTGTGGGGTGAAGAGCTGTCCAGACACGCTGCTGCCTCGCGCCACCAGAAGTAGCAGACGCTGCGAGCCCCGGCCCACCGGCTAAAGAACCTCGAACGGCCTGAGGCTCCCGCCGCGATGGGAATCTGCCACATGGACACTGCCAAAATGCAGGTGTTCCACAGAGCTCTCCCCCGTACAGTCCTGGGGGAGAGATCATCACCGGGCACAGAGACTGAAGAATCCCAAGCAGAGAGGCTAGCTGGCAGCGTGAACTTTGAAAAGGGACAGAACCCCCCTTTACACTAAGGCAGACTAGGTGAAAATAAATAAAGTAAAAGTAAATGAAATTAAATGAAAATGAATTCAATTTACAGGATTACACCTAAAGAAGGGCAAAAGAAATGCAAGGTAAATCAAATCCTGACTAACTGCTCCTAAACTGCTTCTCAAGTGAGCCCAGCACCTAGGCTCACTACGTCCTCATGCTGCATGGAGACTGGACACACTGGGGGATCATGGGAGAAGACCAGCAGGATATACCCGGTGATGTCACAAGTTTGACTTGTCCAGTCTCCATGTTGCAGGAGGAGGTGCACTACCCAGTGGTGGAGGACTGAACTGTAGGACCGATAAGGAACACCAAAATAAAACAAATTTTCTGCAGCAACAGGATTTGCTTCCTGCTGGCTCCACAGAAAATGAAGAACTAAAGAGGGAGACTCTACTTGGTTTGCAGCTTGTGCTGTGAGGGCTTATGTGCATCAGTGATACTGAGAGCTAAGCTATCAGTAGCTTAGCTACTGGCAGGGTCTCCCAAGATAATCTGGCATCTCAGCTGAGACCTGTCTAAGACAAACCACCCATCTGGGCAGCAGCAGAATGGGACAGTGTTGTAAGCGTAGGATCGTATTTCTGTGACAAATGCAACACCACTGGAATTAACTGCACGGAAGAAAGGTTTGGCAAATCTACTTCTGTTATCTTGCCTCAAAAACCCAATGAATAGCTACAAAACAGACTGCACTATAGTGCTGGAAGATGAGACCCCCAGGTTGGAAGGCACTCAAATAGCTACTGGGGATGAAGACTTCTCAGAGTAAAGCCAGCATTTATGATGTGGTTGGATCTGCTGAGGTAGCTTGTATGAAAAGAGAGTCAGAGGTTGCAAAGATATCCTATACTGGGACATGGAACGTACGAAGCATGAACCAAGGGAAGTTGGAGGTGGTCAAGAATGAAATGGAACGTGTACAACTTGATCTGTTGGGTGTCAATGAACTGAAATGGACTGGTGTTGGACACTTTGCATCTGATGATCATATGGTTTACTATGCTGGAAATGAAAACAAACTATAAATGCAATGGTTACTATCTCAAAACCTTCGGATTAACCACAACAAAACTGACGTTCTTTTTGTCACAAGGAACCGTAAGTTCATACCTCCTCCATCTCTACTCGTCAACAACATAGAGTTGAAATCAAAAGCCACCATCCGTTACCTCGGCATCACATTGGATCAGCACTTGGATATGACAACGCATGTCAAGAACATCACAAAAACTATATATTATAAGATCAAATCGCTACGTCACCTCCGCTCCCTACTTGATCCCACAGACTTCCGAACAACCTTCCAGGCATTAATCCTCCCACACCTGGATTTTGCCAACATCATCCTTCATGGCCTCCCTCAATCAACTTTGAACCCGCTCCGCCTAGCCATGAATACAGCCGCCAGAGTCCTTTCTGGCTCATCAAGATCTGACCATATAACACCCATCATGAAAGAACTGCATTGGTTGCCATTACATGCCAGAATCCAGTATAAATCTTTAGTCCTTACTTTCAAGGCACTAAATAACTGCCCCCCTACGCCAATCAGCAAGCTCATCCATGTCACCCTGGAAAACAGAAAAAGGAGAACCACATCAATGAACACCTTAATAGTCCCAAAAATAATAACGAAGTGCACTAAGGCCACCTCCAACAGGGCCTTCTCCTTATTTGCACCTCTAAACTGGAATGCGCTACCTCACGAAATCCGTGCTATCAAAAACCTAATCCTATTTAGAAAGGCATTGAAATACCACTTGTTTACAAAATGCTACCCAGAAGTCAACCTAGACATTATCAAAACTAGCTCCGCAATACAACCTGAAAAGGGCTAGCTGGTCAACCTTCTCTCTAGTCCTATTAGTGAACCACATTACAACATCCAAACGAGTTTCATATTACTGTATATAACATTAAGTTAATCTGTACATAGTACATTAAGTTAATCTGTACATAGTTCCCCCGGTTGTCCTATTGTTGAAGTTCCCTGTTTAATGTAAAACTCAATGTTACTTGTATGCATTGTAGTATGTTCTTGTTCATTGTACACCGCACTGATTGTAATAGCGCGGTATAAAAGAATTGTTAAATAAATAAATAAATAAATAAATAAATTCCATTTTTTTCTAAGAAGAAACTTGCAAGAACTGTATTGAAATACAATGCAGTCAGTGAACGCTTTATTTCTATTCGTCTATGAGGAAAGCTCATTAAAAACTATAATTCAGGTTTATGCCCCAACAACTGCAGAAGAGGTAAACACTGATGAGTTCTATGAACAAGTACAAGCTGAAATTGACAGAACATGCAACAGGACAGCCTGATAGTCACAGGTGACTGGAATGCAAAAGTTGGCAACAAAGGTGGCGGCAAAGTGGTTGGAAAATATGGACTTGGCAACAGAAACAAAGCTGGAGAAAGTGATAGAATTCTGCAAAACCTATTCATCTCAAACACCTTCTTCCAGCAACAAAAGCGCCAACTGTACATGTGGATGCCACCCAATGGATTGTACAGAAATCAAATAGACTGCATCTGTGGAAGACAACAGCGGAAAAGCTCGATAACATCAAAGACAAAACCTGGAGCTGACTGTGGTACAGATCACCAACTACTAGCATGCAAACTCAAGCTAAAGTTGAAAAAGAGCAGGCCATTCATGAATGCAGCAAAATATGACATTGAGAATCTACCACTGGAATTTAAAAGACTGCCTGAGAAATTGATTTACTGCTTTAAATACAAATGACAAGAGTTCCAGAAGAGTTTTATAGGATGACATCAAGAAGGTTGTGTTGGAAGAAAGCGAGAAGTCTCTACAAAAGGTGAAAAAGCAAAAACAGCCAAAATGGGTGACCGAACTCTGAAAATTGCCAAGAAATGCAGAGAAGCTAAAGCCAGAGGAGAAAGAGAGGTAATCTCAGAACTCAAAGATTTCCAACGCGCAGCAAGACAAGACAAGGAGAAGTACTACAATGACACATGCAAGGAAATAGAATCAGAAGCTATTAGAGGAAGAACAAGATCGGCTTTTCTAAAAGCTACAAGAGTTAAAGAAAAAGTTCCATCCTCGAATTGGAATGCTACAAGATGCTCAAGGATCCATGTTGAATAATGCTGAGATGATCAAGAAAAGATGGAAAGAATATACAGAGTCATTATTCCATAAAGATCAAGTGCACCAACAGCCATTTCAACCTATACCTTATGATCAGGAACCATTGGTGATGAAAGTCGAAGCAGCATTGAAAACCTTATTAAAAGAACAAAGCACCGGGCATTGATGGCATTCCCATTAAGTTATTACAGCAATTAGATGAAGCTGTTACCATACTTACAAGGCTCTGCCAGGAAATTTGGAAGACAAATTCATGGCCAACTGACTGGAAAAGATGTGTGTTTATACCAATACTGAAGAAAGGTGACCCGACAGAATGTGGAAATTAATCGCACCATTGCTCTGATCCCACATGCCAGCAAGATTCTACTCAAGATCAGAGACTACAATCATACCTGGAATGAGAACTGCCTGAAGTGCAAGCAGGGTTCAGGAAAGGGAGAGGAACGAGAGACATTATCGCAGATGTGAGATGGATCCTTGAAAAGACAAAAGAATATCAAAAGGATATCTATATGTGTGTTTTATTGACTATAGCAAGGCTTTGGACTGTGTAAACCATGAGAAAACTCCGGGTCACATTAAGCAGCATGGGTATAGCAGAACACCTGATCTCTTGCACAAACCTCACCGCTCAACAGATCGAACAGAACTAGGAGAAACAGAATGGTTTAAAATCAGCAAAGGTGTACAACAAGGCTGCATACTTCCCGCCTATCTATTTCATTTATATGCAGAACAAATCAGAGAAGCAGGACTGTATGAAGACAGAGGTGTGAAGATTAGTGGAAAACTCAACCTTCGCTATGCTGATACCACCACATTACTAGCTGAAAGTGAAGACGATTTGAAACATTTGCTTCTCAAGATCAAGGAATATGGTCTTAAAATGGGTCTGTACCTTAATGTTAAGGAGACAAAGATCCTGACAACAGGAAAAATGAATAAGTTCATCATTAATGGAGAAGAAATTGAAATAGTTGACAACTTTAACCTACTTGGATCAACTATCAATAAAGAAGCAACAAGCAGTCAAGAAATCAGACGACACATTGCTCTTGGCAGAATGGCTATGAAGGACCTAGACAAGATTCTCAAAAGCAGAGATGTCTTTCTCCATACAAAGATTCAACTTGTTCAAGCCATGGCATTTTCAGTGACATCATATGAATGTGAAAGTTGGACAGTGAAAAAGATAGACAGGAAGAAAATTGATGCCTTTGAATTATGGTGCTGGCAACGAATATTGCATATAACATGGACTGCCCGAAGAACAAACCAGTCAGTACTAGAGAAGATCAAACCTAAGCTTTCTTTAGAAGCTCAGATGACAAGACTTCGACTTTCATACTTTGGAAACATCATGCGAAGAGAGATATCATTATCGAAGGACAACATGCTTGGCAAGGAGGAAGGCCAACACAAAAGAGGAAGACCAGCAATGAGATGAATCAATACAATAACAGCAGCTATGGGTGCCAGTCTGTCAACAATGAGTTGCCTGACTGAAGATCGAACACAGTTTGGGACAACTATCCAGAGGGTTGCCATGAGTCAACACCAACTTGATGGCACTTAACAACTTAGAGGGAGAGTTGGGAAGGCAGCAATGCAAGCACAGTGGGATGCTTCCAAAAGTCTTCCTACCGGACGCTGGGGAGTGCTTCCATGCAGGCTCCGTCAGTACTGATGTCATCCATATGTAAAGACTATAGTCCTGCTTGTCCCTGGAGATAAAGTGTTAAACAAAAACTTTACCATTGGCAAGAGCTTAGGAGCACTAGTCTATGATCCTGAAGTACAAGAAAATTTGGTTGGAAGTGTTGATGTGAGTGTTTAAAGCTTTGAAGGGGGAAATTCCATTTTTCCCCCACGGGCATTTAGAGAATGCAGTATGTGACTTCCTGGCACCTATGGTCTTCTTAGTGGAGGACAAACCAGGCCAAGATGTCCAATACAAGGATAAGTCAACTTTATTGAGTAGACATGGCTGTGTTTCGGTTTATTGCCTGCATCAAGGGTCAAATATATTACTAGCAATACGTGTCACTTGTTGGAAGTGAAAGTTTTCTCCATATGTTTGTCTCCCCTGCAGGCTATCCAGGCCGATCTAATCTCTCACGCTCCCTAGCAACCCCATATCACACGGCCTCCACAGCAATCAGGTGACTCTCCAGGGCTACCTTTAAAAACACCACCATTGCAGTCCTCAGTGCTGCAGCAGTGCACGCCCAAGGAGCGGGATATGCTCCTTGGGCCTTAAGACCCAGACTTTGCATTCTCTCTTGACCCCTGCACCTGTCCGACTCAGTCCTCTAATCCCGAGACCTCTTTTGGTTTTTTTAGCTTTTCTAGCTTTTGCCTACATTTTCCTTATGATGGAGCCAAGCCCAATTTCAGTACTCTGGGGCCATCAACCTCTTTGACCTGCCAGGACTAATGTGAGTAATCTTAACTATTGTAACTCCCCTTCCACACAATGGCCCTTCTCATGTCTAGCTCCCCCCTCTTTGTCTTGCCTTCTTAACTGCCGTTCTCTGCAGTCCAAGATCTGTCTTATCTCAGACCTAATCTTCTTGTATTCCATAGACAGTCTCCATCTGACTGAAACTTGGCTTTGAGACAGCAAGGACATTGTTCAATACCGCTGCCTTCCATCTCACTACACAGTTTTTTCTGTTTATGCCTTTCCAGAGCTGAAGGCTCAAACAGTTCTCGGATCAATGCCTCTAATACCAAATTGAGATCCCACGTCGGCACCGCCACTCTACAAGGTGACCTCAAAAGCGATACCGCTCTTAAAAATCTTTTTATATCCAGATGCACCCAACACTTCGCCTTGCACCTTCCTGCAATAACAGGACAGCGCTGCCAACTGCACCCTCAGAGATCTAGCCGCTAACCCTTTTTCAACTCCGTCCTGCAGGAAAGAATCTGTGATATCGAAGCCTTTGAAGCCTGAAAATGTCTGTCAGTACACCATGCCTCAAAAATACACCACACGCGAACATACGCCAATGTAGTAACTGTCGCCTGGCCCTCAAGGTGGAAACCACTGCTGCGGAATAACCCTTGGAGCTCAACCTTGCCCTTTCAAGAGCAGGCCGTAAGTGAGAACCGATCCACTTGAGGCATGTGAAGCGGCCCTTGAAGCAACAGATTTGTCCGGAACGGAAGGCACCATGGCCGATCCACCAGGAGGCAAACTAGATCCGCATACCATGGCCTCCTTGGCCAGTCTGACGCTATCAGGATTACCAGACCTTGATGCGCTCTATTTACTGAACCACTCGACCTACTAAGGCCCATGGTGGAAATACATAACGGAGACCTTCCTTCGGCCACCGCTGCATCAGCGCATCAAGGCCTTCCAACATCCGTTCCCATCTTCTGCTGAAGAACCGACTGGCCTTTGCCAACTCAAACGCCGACTTAAGATTCATTATTGGTGTCTCCCAGCGTTGCACTATCTAAGAAAACACCTATGATTGAAGAACCCACTCCCCTGGGTCCACTCGATGATGACTTAAGAAATCGGCCTGCACGTTGTCCACTCCTGCCACATGTGCTGACAGAGCGAGCAGATTTCTCTCGGCCCAAGCTAACAGATGATCGGCCTCCTTTTCCAAATGCACACTTCCAGTGCTGCCCTGACGATTGATATATGCTACAGTTGTCGCATTGTCAGACAGAACTCGAATGGCCTTTCCCTGCACCCAAGTCCGAAACACCTGGAGCGCCAAAAGGACTGCTCTCATCTCTAACCCATTTATGGACCACTCCTTTTCCAGGGAGCTCCATTGACCCTGTGCTAACTGTCCCTCGAAATGCGCTCCCCATCCCAACAGACTGGTGTCTGTTGTCAATGGTGTCCAGGATGGGGATTCTAACAGCATTCCCTTCCCCAGACACCCCAGCTTGAGCCACCACCAAAGGGCTACCCGCACTTCTGCTGGACAGAGGAGCCTTTGAGATAGCAAGTCAGACTGGTGTGACCATCTGCAAAGCAACACCCTTTGTAAGGGCCTCATATGGGCCCCTGCCCATGGGACAAGTTCGAGCGTGGCAGCCATCGTTCCTAGAAGCTGCAGATACTGCCACGCCGTGGGAGCCCTGCAGTCGATAAATCTGCGCACTAGAGTTTGCAGTCCCTGCGCTCGACCCTCTGGCAGAAACACCCTTCCTTTGAACATGTCGAAGCAAGCTCCCAGATAATCAAGGCTCTGCGATAGTACCAATCTGCTCTTGGGAAAATTGCCCACCCAACCAAGGTTCTGCAGAAACTGCACTACCCGGACGGTGGCCGCCTCGCTCTCAGTCCTTGACTTTGCATGTATCAACCAGTCATCTAGATAGGGATGTATGAGAACTCCCTCTTTGCGCAGCGCCACTACCACCATTACATTTGTAAATGACCGCGGTGCCATGGCCAGGCCAAACGGTAATGCTCAAAACTGAAAATGATCCATTGGTACTGCAAATCTTAGGAATTGCTGGTGTTCGTGACGGATTGGGATGTGAAGATAAGCCTCCAACAAGTCCAAGGACGTAAGAAACTCTCCCTTTCTGACCGCCACTATCACCGAAAGTAGCGTTTCCATATGAAAATGCATCACCCGAAGACATCGATTTACCCACTTTAAATCTAAGATGGGCCGAAAGGTGCCCTCCTTTTTCGGCACCACGAAATATAGAGTATCGACCGCAACCGTACTGATCGGGTGGTACCGGCACTATTGCTTTGAGACTTAAGAGCCTGTCCAAGGTCTCCTGAACCGCCACTTGTTTGGCCTGCGCCATGCAAGGCAACTAAACGAACTTACCACCGGACTTTGGAACTCTAGAGCATACCCTTCTCTAATCACCTCCAACACCCACTGATCTGGTGTGATTTGGACCCAGGCCGGATAAAAACCCCATAGCCGTCGTCCTACGGGTTCCAGACCCACCTGGGCCCGACTCGCTTCATTGTGACTTTCTAATGTTTGAGGATGCAAGAGAAGCGAACCCTCTGCCTGCCCCTGAAACCCTTGATTCCTTGCGGGAAACCGACCCCACTGATATTGACCAAAGCGAGGAGCCTGAAACCGACGGAACTCCCTTTGCTGTCCCTTTGGCATTGTAGTGGGCCTACTCTGCTTCTATTTATCCTCTGGAAGATGCCCCCCCCCCTTGGACTCTCCCAGATCCTTTACCAGCTTGTTTAAGTCCTCCCCAAACAGAAGCTTACCCCTGAAAGGACGCTTACTCAGACGAGCCTTCGAGGATGAATCGGCCGCCCAGTTTCGTAGCCACAAATAACGTCTTGCTGCCACTACCGAGGCCATGCTCTTTGCTAAGCCTTGGATAAGGTCATAATGAATATCCGCCAGAGAGACCGCCCTGGACTCCAACCAAGCCACCTCATCCGCTTGTTCAACCGCCTGATCCATTTTAATGCACTGTGACCAACAAAGGCAAGCTCTAGCTACCCATGCCCTCGAGATCGATGCCTGCATCGAACGGGCACTGATGTCAAACACTTGCTTCAACAACGTGTCCAATTTCCTATCTTGGACATCTTTAAGAGCTGCATTACCTTCCACCGGGATTGTCATCTTCTTAGTGACCGCTGAAATCGCCGCATCGACCCTTGAAGATCGAAACAGCTCTCGATCCTGATCAGACAAGGGAGAGGCAAGCCATAGCTCTAGAACCTTTAAGACCTGCCTCTGGCATATCCCATTCCTGTTGAATCATGTCTCGCACTACTCTGTGAATTGGGAACACCTTTTGTGTCTTGTGGAAGGGCCTGCAACAATGGATCCTCTAATGCCACCTCCTCCGACGGAACAATCAAAGGCATGTTTAACTCTTCCCGCCTGAACAATCCAATCTAATTATAACAATACAATTCAAATCTAATTATAACAATACAATCCAAATCTAATTATATTTTGTACATATGTTTTTAGTTCCCCTGTTGCTCCAAGTTTATGCTCCTGTTACAATGTATGTTCCAAGTTTAAACTCCTGTTACAATGTAAGCACAGAACAGACTTCTGACTGTGCACCCTTGTTGTATGTAAACCGCACTGATAACAAATAGCGCGGTATATAAAAGTTATAAAATAAATAAACACTCTAAACTACCCTTGCTTGCTCCTCTGGTTCCACAAGCTCACCTTCTAAATCAAATTCTTGATCGTCCTCAGCAGCCTCTAAAGCATCGAGAAGCTCCGGACGTTCCAGCTCTTCTCCCATGCATCTTGCCTTTTTAAAACGGGAACACTGCCTGCCCCCACACTAACTGGAGAACCCAGCCGCTTGCTTTTCTGTTCCCCCTCCGCGGGGCCACTCTCCGGTCCCCGCTTCCTTAAACAAAACACTTGGTGAAGTAATAAAAATAAGTCAGGAGAGAACACTGCAGGAATCCCTCCGTGACTTACCCCCGGTAGTGGAGCCGTCCCTGCCTCCGATGAGGGACCTGCGACCAGTTCCTGTGATGGAGCAGCCGGAACCACTGCCTCTGACCGGCCTGTGCTCTGATCCCTCTGAGCTTCAGCTCCTACGTCTAAGCTTTGCTCCATTGAGGCCGCCTCCTGGGTGCAATCCCTACAAACGCCTGTGTCCGACACTGCTCCCCGCCTTGTGCCGCACACTAGACACTGAGGCCTGGAAGGTATACTTCTCCAAAAGACTTAAAAACCAACAAACCCACAATTAAATCTCAGCACCTATAAGAAGAAATATTAGAACACACACAATAATAAAACTTGTTTTCTTCAACTCACAAAATTCAACAAATTCCCTTTATATCTAAAGCTAAACCAATCGCAATTCGCCAGCCCCCCCTCCCCCCTAGCTCTACAGCCCCTGTGTTAACAGAAACAATCTTCAATACCCTTTTTCCCGCGTGAAAACCACGCGGTCAGGCTTCGGCCTGCACGGCACCTCTTACCCGCCAAGAAAGTCCTGTGCCTGCAGACTGCAAAAATAGTCTCTCTCCTACCTTCTCCAATGACTCTCCCCGTTGTCGCTGCTGTTTTCCTCCGGCACAGCTCTCCCCCAAAGCGCTCAGCCTTAGTCACAGCTTCCGCGCTGCAGGGAAATAAACCGCTGCCGCTTTCGGCACTTCAATGATCGCCTCCCACAGAGCTGTGCTCTGGAGTCCCTAGCCTTCCACCGATTCCTCACCCATTAGATGGGTTTGGGAACCGGGAGGCTATTCTTTTCAGTGGCCCCATCCTCCACTTCAGCTGAGTAGTATTGGTGAGAGGGGGGTGACGAATTACACAGAGAGAGAGAAAACCAGATGAACAGAGAGCAGACCAGATTCCTGCAGCTTCTCAATCCCCTGGTTAGGTGATCATTTTCAAAAAGAAATTTAACTATGTCTACACTACAGTACTCTCTCTCCTTAGTTGTCCTCCAGCGAGTCCTGGGCTACAGGCTCACTACCTCTCCAGCTGCTTGGAGACAGACTACTGGTGAGAGGAGGCGGTCCTTAGCTATTTATACCAGAGTTATCAAAAAGACGACATGCTCAGTCTCCAAAGCTGCTGGAGGTGGTACTAAACCCCAGAGGTTCCAGGACTGGACTAGAGAGCTGATAAGGAATGGGTTTTTTCTTCCAACATGATCACCTCTGCTTCAAATTACCCCAAACAGCTCTTAGCAGTAGTTTTTCGACTGTGTCCACCTTCTGTTCCTTCCTTCAACATTCCATCTCCTGATCATTTTGCCACATATTTCTGCCAGAAAATTGCTGATATACAATCTGATTTGTCATCAACCCTTCCTCCTTCAGGTTCCGACACTACTGTGTCTCCTGATCAACAGTCATTCCCTTCCATCTACTATTTCTTCCTCACCACTTTCATTGACTCATACCAGGCACCCTCTTCAGCAACCCTCTGACCACACTCACCAACCTCATTAGTTCCAGTATGAAGACAAGTTGTTCATAGCTCACTGCACCCTCCTTCCGACCATCTACTCCATGCTAATAGTCTTGCAGACATATTCCCCTCTGCGTGGAAATCAGCTGCTGTACATCCCCTTCTCAAAAACCCTTACATGATAGGACTCTCTAGAGAATTAGACCAGTCTCTAATCTTCCTTTTCTTTCTAGAATATTAGAGAAAATATTTTTCCCAACTCAGTGATCATCTCGACCATAACAACGCTCTTCACCCTTGCCAATCTGGTTTCCATTCTGCACACTCAAAAGAACATAAGAAATCCCATACTGGGTCAGGCCAATGTTTATCAAGCCCAATATCCTGTTTCCAACAGTGGCCAATACAGGTCACAAGTACCTGGCAGGTTCCCAAAAAGGTACACAGATGCCACAATTATTTATTTACATTCTCTTATATACCGCGCTATTCTGCATCAGTGCGGTTTACATTGAACAAACTGAATGCTTATCCTGAGGTAAGCAGTGGATTTCGCTGGTCCTCTTTAATAAATGGTTTATGGACTTTTCCTCCAGGAACTTCTCCAAACTTTTTTTTAAACCCAGCTACACTAAAAGCTTTACTACATCCTCCAGTAACGCATTCCAGATTACTCACCAAGTGAAAAAATATTCTTTTAGTCCTAAATGGGCTACATTGTGTCCCTTAGTCTTTCTACTTTTTGAAGAAGTAAAAACCGATCTACGTAAAAACTATTCCGACATCTCTTCTCAGTGAAATACACAGCTCTCTTGATCAACAAAATCTCTCTCTGGAGGTCTCTCTGAATCTTTCCTCTGCTTTCGATCTTGTAGATCACTCTCTTCTGTCTTGTTTGACTAACATGAGTTTCCATGGAAGTGTTTTACATTGGTTTCATTCATTCCTCTCTAGCAGCTCCTCAGTGTTATCGGGCTCCGGATTCTTCCCCCTCTTACCTCCTCACTAGCAGGGTCCCCCAGGTCTCTGTTCTGGCCCCATTACTTTTTAATATTTGTCTCCCCCCTCTTGCCACTATCATACAGGAATATGGCATTTCCGTCTATTACAATGCAGATGATATTCTTGTCTCTCATACTGAATCCGTTCTGCCAGATCTATCCTCTATTAATGCTTGCCTTTCATTGATCACACTATGGTTGAACACTAATATGCTCAAACTCAATGTCTCAAAAACTTCTGCTATATGAATAATTGGATCTAGAGATACACCCTCCTTTGCACCTCTCTTCAATGGTACTCCATTTTCACTTGTTACTAAAATTTATTATCTCTGAATCATTCTGGATTCTCAACTTTCCTTCCATGATCATATTAGTGCAGTGGTCAAGAGTTCATTTTTTTGTTTGCTCTACGGTGAATATGTTCTATCCGGTCCTCTGTTGCCTGCAGCCCTACCTTGATTCTCACCTTGGGTTGTTTCACGCTTAGATTATTGTAAATCTTGTTACTCCAAAAAGGTTCCACACACCACGGCCCACTTACTTGCTTCTACAGTAAATCCTATCACATCACCTCCCCTTTATTGTTTCTATGGCTTCCTGGTTCATTCTGTATTCAATGCAAGAACCTTATGCTAACTCAAAGTTCTCCATTTTGGTACTCCTGCTTACCTCTCATCCTTGATCATTCCATATGTACCCTCCCGTGCACTATGCTCTATCCATGCTTTTTCTTCCTTCTGTTTTGCGAGTCAGATATGAGTCTACACATCAATCAACCGTTTATTTCCTTGCCCCTCATCTTTAGAATAGCCTACCTCCTAAATTATGACTGGAACCCTCAAAAAATTTTAAATACTCCCTGAAAACTCACCTATTTCTTACTGCCTTTGACCAGTCCACCAGTTAACCTCTTTGCTGTGTAGCCTGCATCCCTTTCATTCTTCCCTCTTGCCATCCCCTCATGACTTGCTGTTCTGCCAGCTAGTATGAATACTGATTTCTTTTCTTTTAAATTGGAGTTCCTTTTCCTTCTTTAGGATTTTTTTATAAATCACTCAGGCGTTACAAAGAACAATATATCAAGTTTTAATAAATACAGTCCAATCAAACAAGATTTGCATGTAACTGATTACTTTGCTGCAATCATTCAATCCATGAATGGAGTGCTGACTACTGGTAATTAGCAATCCCATGTTGATTACTTTGCTGCAACTGTACAGTTATCGATTAGTACCTGAAGAGGCTATATGCAAATCTTGTTTGATCGGACTGTATGTATTTATGACCCCCCCGACGTGAGCAATTAGCTGAAACACGGCCATGTTGGGACATTAATAATGCTGACTTATCCTTGTGTTGGATATCTCGTCTGGTTTGTCCTCTGCTCAGTATTCTTTTCTTTTTGGATTAGCAGAGTTGTTCCTCCACCTAGTATGCCAACTTATGGTCTCTGACGCTGTACTTTTGGACATACCATTGGTAAAGGAATGTCATTTAGCAGAGACAAGACCCAGTTAAGGTTACTGATGTTGCAGAGGAGACTATCAAATTCACTGCAGTGGAGGTCCATTTGCTAGAGAATATCTGGAGTTTTAGAAAGCAACTTAAAGTATTTTGTTTGATAAAGCTTTTGGAAGATAAGCAGCAGCTTGGATTTGAAGATGTTGAGTAATTGGGGGAAGAGTTATACTAATGCACCTTTTTTTAATTTAAGTGCATAAGGGTGTGTGCATTGTTGAGTTTCTGATTTATTGTATGCCTTATGAATATGGCTTATGTTACACTGTAAACTGACAAGAATACTACTAGATGATGGGGGTCTTATAAATGTTTGAAATAAAACAAACTTTCCCCATCTTCTATAGATGGAGAAACACTTAAGTAGAGATAGGTCAAATACGATTTGCAATCCTAAACCTTTTCCACAAACTGGTTATTAACCTGTTGGTGGCAATTACTGGAGAAGGACCACAAATCAGCATAAGAGCCCTGGAAACTGAGGACTATATGCATAGTCTCAAATGACTACTTTACAAGTTAGCACTAAATACATATTAGAATCATTTCTTTAAACACATTATTTCTTTAATACAACTACTTTATAATACCTTCTTTATAAAATGGAAGCAGTCTGGTCATACATAACTTGTGCACCACCCAATAAACTGACAAGACCTACTATTAAAGTTGAGTCCAACTGTTCTCAATACTCATTAAAAACTTAATACACATATTTAAAGATTAACCCTTCAGGACTACAATCTGCAATTACAGTTCATACCTCAGAATCATCACCTAACTCTGCCTCTCTACTAGATTAGATTTTCAGATCACTGGTCAAAGAACATACTATTTATGTCTTCCTTATTAACATTTCATAATGTCATGTCTTTGAAATGCAAGATGTGTCCAGACAATGAAGAAACATGCAAAAAATATCTGAAACATCACAACTGTTATGTTAAAGTACCTGAGACACAAGTATCACATGCCCCGTTTTGACAAACGGACAAGTGTGCCAACAATAGGGAAAATAAAATCTGAATTTCTTCTTCTAACCCTTGAATACAGAGCTTCTGAAGTTTGAATACTGGAAGCAATTTCTGAGGACTGGATTCCCTAACATCTTAAATGTCTAGCAATTCTGTAGTGTAAAACATACTTACAAACTAGATTTAAACAGCATCACCACGCATGAAAAAAATAATTTTCCTAATCAGATGTTTAAAAAGCAATCACTATTTTAAGACTCGCCCTATAGCAGATGTAGCTACTGCAGCTTTTAAGCTTAATTGGTAATATCTGAAGTAGTATTCTCTTCACTCCCCATCTTTAATTTTCCTGTCAAACACACTCATACACAGACCACCAAAAGACAAATATATACCCGGGCAACACCCAACCTTGTGGCCCATCACAGCTGGTGACAAAACACCAGACTTTTCTTAAATATTATCCTCATTATGGCGATAGGAAAACACTGCTTAATGTTTTTAAATATTATTTTCAATAAAACAGGACTCTCTTGACCTGGCCTTATTCACCCATATAAAATATGTAGCTTTCATCGAGAAGTGGCTTTCTTGATCTTGCTTGCTTTCAGCTATTTAAAGGGAAAAGTGCCCTCGGCCTCTGGTTCTTCATGACTGATCTACTTACATTACATGCCAATGCCCGAGACCCCACCGTTCCTTAAGAAACGTTTCACATATTAGACCACCTTCAGCTTTCTGATGGCAAAGGTGGGAGGGAAAGATGAAACCTAAATGTCCAGTTCTGGCCAAAGGCAGTGCCGAGAGCCCAGGGAAGGATGAGGAAGAAGGGGTAAAGGTGAGCACGCTGTCCGTCATCGCAAGTGTCATTCTCTAGAGGCCAGCTGATGGCAGCCTGGCCCGGGACTTGCAAGCGAGCAGGGGATGTAAGAGTGCAGAGGACCCGTTCCCCCAGAGCCGGCGTCCCCAGCGAACACGCACAGGACGAGCGCACACGCCGCCCGGGAGCAGACGCGTCTCGTCGCAACTCGGTCCCCGCGCCGGCTGCCCAGTAGGCCCGAAAGGTGTGTTCGAGCATGAAGCACATGTACGAGCTCCCGCTCAACGTCCAAAGAAGGGCGAAAGCAGCCCGCCCGCCACCAGCGGCTTCAACGAGCTCAAGTCTTGCGGCAGAGCAGAGGACACGTGCCCCGCCGGCGCCGCTTCCCCGTCCCGGGCCCTCCCACTCCAGCTTCCGACCGGTCAACAGGTCCCCTCCCCCTCTTCCTCTCCTCACACATACGCACTGCGCCTCACCTTCCCGGCCACCCGTCCGAGCCGCACGATGCCGAGCTTGAAATCCGTCATGGCCGCTCTCGGGCGCGGATCGCTAGCGGGAGAAGCGAAGACAGGAGAAGGCAGCGCCGCCACCGCCGCGTGCCCCCAGCCCCGCGCCAGTGCCACGCGCCGCCTGGGCACGCACACTCGCAGTGCGCGAGGAGAACCGGGCGTGAGGTGGGAAGGAGGACAGCCAACGGCCGCTGCCGACATCCAAAAGCCAACCAATGCGAGGAGACGGGAGGCCGTGACGCACGCCGGGGAAACCGTGGCCGGGCGCCTCTGGCCAATCGAAAGACGAAGGCCGGTGTCACGTGTGACAGAGTGGGCCGCGTGCCATCCTGGCTGATGACGTGAGTTTCGCGGGAAGCTTTGTGCAGGGCGAACACGCCGGCTGTGTGTTGTGAGTTGAAAGCTGTCTGATGGCTTTCATAATTAAACGGCGTAG
Organism: Ichthyophis bannanicus; assembly: GCA_033557465.1. NCBI lineage: Eukaryota > Metazoa > Chordata > Amphibia > Gymnophiona > Ichthyophiidae > Ichthyophis > Ichthyophis bannanicus. The sequence continues at coordinate 381,515,490 of CM066039.1, forward strand.
TGCGCCTCACGAGACCTGCCAGGCCGCCCAGCTTCTTCCTTACTACGTCTTCTACTGTGCATTTTCTTTTTTTGCTATTCGTACCTTTACATTTTGATTCTGGAAAGTCGTGATATTTGCTGGGCAACTGTTGTAATGGCACACTCTTATTGTCTTTGATGGAACGGCATTAAATATTTAACATGAGGATTTTCAAAATCAGCATTGATTGTTTTCTGAAGATATAAAATATATATAAAACATTTAGAACCATGATGTTAGCCTGGGCTATTTGCCACTGTGCCCATAAGAATAACTGGTGTTGTACCAGATGCACATTTAGTAAACATGACCCTTGTAGTCCGCCCATCCTAGTGGATAATTTATTTGAACTTCTATAGTTTAGTTCTTTTAAATCTATTGTTGCAGAAGTAATGAAAACAATTTCCCACTTAACACAAAAGAAAACTAGAGAGGCATCTAAAAAATTGCCTGGTATAACTTCAGCAAATTTTGCTGTCCCAAAATTAGCAGAATAGTTTATTCAGACAGCACTCTGAGTGTCCCTGCCACCTGGGTAACTTCCCATTCTGCTGATATGCCACCTGGCACTATCTGGATAGTTCTGAAGCGGTCTGTAAGAATATTGAGGACCACTATTTGGATAGTTCGCTGACACCCAACAGATCAAGTTGTACACGTTCCATTTCATTCTTGACCACCTCCAACTTCCTTAACCACCTCTCAAGAGCAGAGATGTCTCTCGCCATACAAAGATTCGACTAGTTCAAGCCATGGTATTTTCAATAACATCATATGGATGTGAAAGCTGGACAGTGAAAAAGATAGGAAGAAAATTGATGCCTTTGAATTATGGTGCTGGCGGCGAATACTGTGTATACCATGCACTGCCCGAAGAACAAAACATTCGGTACTAGAGGAGATCAAACCTAAGCTTTCTTTAGAAGCTCAGATGACAAGACTTAAACTTTCATACTTTGGACACATCATGCGAAGAGAGAGATCATTAGAGAAAGTTATCAGGCTTGGCAAGATAGAAGGTCAACGCAAAAGAGGAAGGCCAGCAATGAGATGGATCAATACAATAACAGCAGCTACGGGTACCAGTCTGTCAACAATGAGCCGCCTGACTGAAGACCGAACACAATTTAGGATAGCTATCCAGAGGGTCGCCATGAGTCGACTCCGACTCGACGGCACTTAACAACAACATTTGGATAGTACCACCAAAAATCTACATATAGGACGTACTACTACTACTACTGAGCATTTGTATAGCGCTACCAGTCGTACGCAGCGCTGCACAGACATGCAAGAGATAATCCCTGCTCATCAGAGCTTATAATCTAGTCAAGACAAAACACAGAAGGTGTAAGCAGGGTAAAACAAGACAAAACACAGAAGATACTAGAGCAGATATACCAGGGGGTAGCCATAGGTGGGCCTGAAGGAGCTCAGGCCCCTCCCATGACTTTCTCTGATTTACAGCTACAGCATAGATATCTTGTTCACTACAAGCCTATTTCAGTCTTCTGTTCCTGGTAAAACTGACAGAACAGACAATTTTCTATCAGTTATCTAGTTTTTTGGAAGAGCCAAAGTATTATATCCGTGACAATTTGGTTTATGCCCAGGACATAGAGAGTCAGTCCTGGCTGCGATGCTTAGTAAGATCAGAAGTGCTTTGGATACTGGACATGCAGCAATTTTGGTCTTGCAAGAACCTATCAGGTTCCCAAAAAGTAGAAAAAATCCATGCTGCTTATCACAGAAGTAAACAGTGGATTTTCCCAGTCCACTTTAAGTATGGTTTATGAACTCTTCCCCCAGGAACTTGTCCAAAGCTCCCAGCTACACTAACAGCTTTTACTATGTCCTCCAGCATTGAATTCCAGACTTTGATTACAGATTGAGTAAAAAATATTTTCTCCAATAAGTCTTAAATATTTATTTAAGCTAATATACCTAAAATTTCCTACTGTTCTATGTGAAATGTTATCCTGTTCAAAAGTTGTTTCCTGTTCTATGTAAACTTGTTGAGTTCCTTGTAAACCGCTCCTGATCTCTGGAAGGGGCGGTATAGAAAATGTAACAGATAAATAAATATGCTACATTGTAACTTCATTGTGTGTCCCCTTGTCTTTCTACTTTTTGAAGGAGTAAACAACCAATATATGTTTAACCATTCCACTCATTATTTTATAGACCTCTATCATATCACCCCTCAGCCGTCTTTTTTCCAAGTTGTATCCTTCCATCCCCTTTACCATTTTGGTGGCTCTTCTCTTTACCTTTTCTAATTCTACTATATCCTTTTTAAGATATAGCAACCAGAATTGCACACAATATTCAAGATGGAGTCGCACCATGGAGTGATACAGCAGTATTTTAATATTCTTAATTTTATTCTCCATTTCTTTCTTTATGATTCCTAACATTCTATTTGCTTTCTTGGTGGCCGCTACACACTGAGCAGAAGGTTTCAAGGTTTCAGGGCACCACCACGAAGGTTTCAGGGCACCACCACAAAGGTTCCGACCATTCGACAAAGACTTTATTCTGAGTAAAACCCGCCCACTCCTCGCCTCGACAGCACCCAACCTCGATGTTCTGGTTTCCGACTGGAATAATAACCTCAGTGCCATTGCCCAGCGCCCACCATCTAACAAACCTCCAAGGAAACGAGCCACCGCAGCCTGGTACTCCACTGATCTGCAATCATCACTCACCCTCTTAAGGAAGCTGGAAAGACGCTGGCGTCGATCACACTCCGCAGAAGACCAGAGGGCATATTACCTTCACCTGATAAAACACCGTGAAGCAATAACAGAGAAAATCAGACAATTCCACACGGACATCCTAAAACGATCACTAAACAAACCGCATGACTTGTTTAATCTAGTCAATAACCTAACAAAGGAGCCAGCCCCTGACCAACCAAGCGAGATCCACCCTCAAGAATTCGCGGACTCCCTGCAATCAAAGCTATGCCAGACCAATAAGTCCTTAGCACCCACCACCATACACGAGCAAAGCTACCTAACACCCCTGACCATCTTCTGCACTCCACCCAAGAAGTGCATCGAAGACACTATCGCTGCGATCAACACCACTATGCCCCGCCTTCTGGATAAAAGAGCTATGCTGCGATTTTAGCCCATTAATAGCCAGGCTCATGGACCTATCCTTCGCAACAGGCTCGTTCCCTCAATGCCTCAAACATACGTCCATCAGGCCTCTGCTGAAAAACAGCAAGCTCGACCCCCAGAAGGTGGACTCATACAGACCTATATCCAGTATACCACTTGCTGGCCAAGATTGAAAAAGAAGTCCAAAGACAAATACAAGAGCACATCAAAACCGCCGCTCTGCTGGACCCCTTCCAACACAGATTTAGAGAGTCCCATGGTGTTGAAACACTCCTCACCACCCTCTACAGTAACATAATTGCTGGAATTGATAGCATCCGTCAAGGGTTTGTCCTCATCTTCATGGATATAGCTGCTGCATTTGACTCAGTAAGCCACGAGCTTCTCCTGGGCCGCCTCAAGGAGAAGGGTATCTGTGACACAGCACTAGAATGGTGCAAGTCATACTTGTCTGACAGATGGCAGCACGTATGATCCGGGGCTTCAACATCAGAACCTTTCCACCAGAGGCAAGGCGTGCCACAAGGATCCTCCCTCTCTGCCCTGATGTTCAACATATACATGCAGCCCATCTGTAACCTCATCCGATCATTCAATGTTGACTGCTTGATATATGCAGATGATGTACTGTGATAAGGAAGCTTATCATAGCTCAGGAAGGAGCTATAGAAAAGGTGAAGTGACTCTGAACAAGCAACCTGTCAGTTCTGGTAGAAATGAGAAAACAGAATATTTCCATAAAAGACTACCAGTCCCAGAATGCACCAGGTTTCCAACAGCCATTAGAGGAGCTGAAGTGGGGAAACGTGTGTTCAATCAGGAGGGCTATGAGGTAATCCCTAAGCACTCATCTCAAAGGGCAGGGCCTGATTCAGCACAGCTGCGCTGTGCTAAGGTGGAGCACTCATCTAAGCAGAATAAAGGTAGAGTTTATTCTACAGAGAATTATCCTCATCCTCAGATTCAGCTTGGAGATCCTCAGCTTGGACATCATCATCTGGAGGATCATCAGAAGCAGAAGCCAGTGCGGACGGACAGAGAGGGCAAGAAACCCTTTGGAAGAAAGAAGAGGAAAGCATTTGGGAGGCCTAAAGGAGTCCAGAGCAGTACGTATACTGGGAGACATTCAAAAGGCCAGCATACACCATTGGACTGGGGAAAGCCAGAGGAATGGTGCTGCAGAGCTAGGAATCTCCAGACGGTACCTGTGAGGGAGACGGCTGCACGTGGAAGGGACCCTAGGACACATGCCAGAAGGTATGTGAAGAGAGATCCAGTGTCCAGGGATCTGGATTGGAAGGCTGGACATAAGAATTGGACTACATACTGGCCAGGCTATTTAGAGAGGAACTCTAACAGCAATGGAAGCTCAGGTATGAACACTGATCTATGCCCTAGCTATAACCTTGAAAGACAGCAGGGAAACAAGTATTCTCCTGAGAGTGCTACATTGAGAAATTCCTCTGTGCCAATCCATGATATTGAACCCATGATTGTTGAAGAAGGGGGAGCGGTCTTAGATACAGGCTGTGAATATATGGATTGCTCTCTGTCTAAACTCCTTTGGTAAGTTACTGTTACAAAGTACAAGAACCATCACAAAGAAATACAAACTTGTTCTTTAATCTACTCAGAAAAGCTCCTGAGTAGGATTTTTAGCCACGCAGTAGAAAGCAAGCCAGCTAAGGGGTTTCAGCTGGGTAACTGCTAGCAATTGAGCCTTACCTAATTGCTTGTGAGCTCTGAGGGAATCACTTCTGAGTCTATGTGTTGTCACACCCTGCTCGGCCAGCAGTGTAGTATACTGGTTGGGCTACAGGGGGACCTTTTATTGAAAGGATTGTAGTTGGGCTCCTTTGCAATAAGGTAACTGAGACCCGAGTGGTAAGGTCAAATCAAGGTTTTATTTCCCCTCCCGGGGTTTGGATTATAACACAGGTAACAAAAGAACAAAAGCCATATACTCTGGCAAAAAGGATAAAGTAAATTCTTGTGCTTTTAAACAGGCAGTTAATTCACTTCCACAATGGTATATCTTCAGCACAATGAAATCCTATCATTCATCACAGCCAATGTACAGTCCATCTGGTAGTCAGATAATTCAGGCTCCGGCAGATCAATTATCATTGATTCAATCTGACTATCATCTGCATAACATTGCTGCCTATAGAGTGTTGGCAGATTATTCTCCTCTGCCAGCTCCCTTGACCTCCCTACTATTTCCTCCAGTAGGTAAGGGTCAGAGTCACCATATCTTGGCATACAATTCCAATAAGACTTACGTCCTTTATAACTTCTAGGTGAAAAAGACTTGTAAACAGCTTTACCTTGGTTAATTAGGCCACCTTCTGGGTTTGAGGCAGGAGAAAAGCTATGCACAGCTTCATTCAGTCGGGGTTTAAACCTCAGAGGCTTTTCTCTATGCTTAGGCTGTTTGTCACCCTCTTCCAACATACAGATGTCTTGCACCGTATATTCTTTCCTTCCTGAAGCCTGTAATTGCTTCCCAGTTATTCTGACTGGTACTTTCTCCTTATAAATGCCTTCACGATAAGGTATATGTATGGAGGCTTGATTAAAAGGTTTTTGAGCCTTTCTCCTCCAATTAAGACTATCAGCTGTTATCTGCCTTTCTCTTTCACATTCAGAATCAAAGTCATTCACATCAGTTTTCCTACCAGCCCAAAGCAGACGTTGCTTCCCAGATTCAAACCTCAGCTTGCACTCAGTGTCTAGCTGGTTCTCATTCAGCACGTCTCTCCTGCTTCCAGTTACTGGTTTCACTGAATCTTCCACACTGCTTTCTCTGGAGTTACCGGAGCTACCAAAGCTAAAGTCAGAACTCCTTCTCCAGCTCCTGCTATTGCTGCTCCTACTATCGCTACTATTCTCTAATGAACGTCCCTTATACGTTTGCTGAGGCTCTACTCCAGCCCTTCCCCCTCCCAGGTGAAAGCTATTAGAACTAAGAGCTGGGGAATGCCTATCAGCTGTGTAGGGTTCCTTCCCTCGTGGCTGGGAATGTTTATGTTGCTCTTGGCAACTGGGTGTCCTGATATCTTCCTTCCTGCTAGAAACAGCCCTATTACTCATAGGTTCCTCTGCTTTCCTATCACAGGATATCTTTTCCCCATTACATATCCCCCCTCTTAAGATATTACAGGCTGCGGCTCCCTGAGTCTGCCAGCATGTAATCTTATTTCTATGAGGTGAACCACCTGCCTTTTTGACCAACCGTACGGTGGCCGTTCTGTCTTGCCAAGGTTTTAACAGATTTACGTGATATACTTGTCGTCGCCCTTGGTCATTCTCCACCTTATAGGAGACGGGCCCGACCTTTTCCACCACTGTATAGGGTCCTTTCCATCTGGATTCAAATTTGGGACCAACCTCTGCTACTAGGACTAAAACCTTATCCCCGACTTCTAATTGTCGTGTCTTAGTTCCCCGATCATAATAGTGTTTCTGCTTACGCTGGCTAGCCTGCAGATTATCTATTGATACTCGAGAGGTCCCCTCTAGGCGGCTCCTAAGAAATCGGGGTACCCCTATCTCTGCTTCCTCTGGTTCGACCCATTGTTCCCTTAGGATATCCAATACCCCCCTTGGAACCCGGCCAAATAAAAGCTCGTAGGGCGATGCCCCTAAGGACGCTTGTTCGCGCTCTCGGCATGCGTACAAGACAAATGGGAGCATATTATCCCATTCGCGCATTTTCCCTTCCAAGCTCCTTCGCAACATCTGTTTGATGGATTGATTCATCCTCTCCACTAAGCCGTTAGCTTGAGGATGATAGGCGGAAGTTCGAATATGCCTCACCCCAAAAGCATCCCATACCCTGGCTAAGTGTCTTGAGGTGAAATTACTCCCCTGATCCGTCAGGATTTCCTGGGGAAACCCGATTTCACAGAACAGCTTTATCAGCTCGAGGGCTATGGTCTTGGCCGAGATGTTGCGTAATGGAATGGCCCATGGAAAACGAGTTGCCTGGTCCATGATTACCAGTATGTACTGGAAACCTCTCGGCGTTTTAACGATGGGTCCTACAATATCCATCGCTAACCTACGGACTGGGGTTGAAATGGTGGGCGTCGGTATCATGGGTACCGGTTTTGGCTTACTAGCCGTGACTCGCTGGCAAGCGGGACAGGACTCGCAATAGCGGGCTGTCTCTTTGAAGACACCAGGCCAATAAAATCGGGCCAATATCTGGTCCAATGTCCCCTGTGTACCCTTGTGGCAACCAACAGGATGGTCATGTGCCAATCTCAGGACTACTGCCTTAAAGGTAGTAGGCACGACCAACTGTTTTCTTACGGTGCCTATCCGCGGGTCTGTACTTTCCCTGTACAATATACCATCCTCTAAAAAGAACCTAGGCAAAATAGTCCTACTCTCTCGGGCATACTCAAAGGCTCTTTTTAGTGCTGGGTCATCCCTCTGCTCTCTAGGGAAGGAAGGGAATTTATGGACCAGTTCGGCTGGGACCCAGGGCAACCCCTCCCCGGCTTCCAGCTCTACCCTAGCCTGCGACCTATGTCTTCGCTCATGTCGCTTTTCAGCCTTTCCTTTCTTCTCTCTAGAGGGTATGTTTACCAAGTCCTCCTGAGAGGGAAATATATCTTGTACCTCCTCTCTCTCTTCATTCTCACTTCCTGGGGGTTCTTTATCAGGTATCTCCTCACTTTCTTCATTCTCATCTCCTTGGGGTTCTCCCTCACCCTCAGGAGCTTCCGTTTCCCCCTCTCTGGGCCTAACCTCTGTTACAGGAACTTTTGCTTGGGACCTGGTTGTAATTAGGCCTATTCTCTCAATTAAACCTTTCCTTAACTCTCTTTGGAAGGGAGGCCAATCTTTGCCTAAAACAAAGTCACGAGGAAGTCGTGGTATGACCGCCACGCGTACTTCCCCATCAATCCCTAAGCCTGTTATGGATACTTTATGCACAGGATAGTATGGCGCTGACCCGTGAACACAATTCACTTGTACTCTTCCCTCTGCTGGGTTCTGGGCGGATGGATCACGGTCAGAGATGGTCTTCCATAACTTCTGGGAGACCATACTCTGGTCTGCGCCAGAATCCAGCAGGGCCAGAGTTTCTACCCCTTCTACACAAACCTTGAGGAGGAATCCCTCCTCCAGGGGTTGTTTCTTCCCTGATATTAAGGCAGTGCGTGTGGTGCAATCCTTCGGTATGTGTCCTAGCTGACCACAATTATAACATTTTCTCTTAAGAAAGTTGTTTGTATTTTGGTCACACATTTCTCTCCTAGAGGTTTTTTCTAAGCCCCATAGTTTACCAATGCCAGCTACTTTTAATACCTTTTCCTTTGAGGTTCCGGCTAACTCTGCCTCAAAATATCTTTCTGAGAGTTCAGCCGCTTCCTCAGTGGAACTGCATTTTTGGAGCACTATAAATGCTTTTACCTCAGGCGGTACAGCTTCAAGGTACTGCTCCATAATTATGGTATCTATCACTGACTCTATTGTTCTCCTCTCAGGAGTGAGCCATTTCAGCGCTAGACTCTTTAGTCGCTGAAATAGTGCCTTCGGTGTTTCCATAGGCCTAAGCCTAGCTTCCCTGAATAAACGCCTATAATGGATGGGCGTTAAACCCAACCTGTCTCTTACAGCATTTCTTACATTCAGGTAATTGGACACCTGATCAGCGGGCAATGCTTTGTACGCTGCTAATGCCTCACCTGTTAGAGTCATAGCCAAGCGGACAGCCCACTGGTCAGCTGGCCATTTAGCTGATTCTGCTATCTTTTCAAATGCCTCAGCAAAATCATCAAAATTCTCATTATTATTAAATTGTCCCGGTGCCATTGCACCACAATTATTAAGTCCTACCCCCACTTGTAATGAGGGAATACTCTCCGCCTTGTCCACATTCTTCTGCAGCAGGGCTCCCAGTAGCTCCAGCAATGGCTGCTGCTGAGCATTCATGGCTGCTATAGTTCTCTCTTGGATCCCTTGGGCCTGCTCACTCTGGACCTTCCACTGAGCCTCCATCCAGCTCTTTACGTCCTGTGGATCCATTAGGATTGCTGTATCTGTAAAAACAAAACAACAAAAAGCCCACCAAGTGCGATACCAAAAGAAAATCTATGCCTCCCACTTTAGCACAGAAATTGGATACTTTCTCCCAGATCCTTCTACACCTGTGCCCCCTCACTTGTACCTGAGCACAGTGCAGGATCTTGCCTTGAGAAAGATCTCCTGGGTGGCTCCAAATCAGGTCTGGATCTGTAGTCCGGTCCGGTTTCTCTCTCCTTTCCTTCAGGATAGCCGAACTTCCCCTGATTTTTCAGGTAATCCTTTTTCTTGATAATGTCCTTTTTACTGTGTTTTTAAAAATCCGAACATACTACGCCATTTCTTTGTCACACCCTGCTCGGCCAGCAGTGTAGTATATTGGTTGGGCTACAGGGGGACCTTTTATTGAAAGGATTGTAGTTGGGCTCCTTTGCAATAAGGTAATTGAGACCCGAGTGGTAAGGTCAAATCAAGGTTTTATTTCCCCTCCCGGGGTTTGGATTATAACACAGGTAACAAAAGAACAAAAGCCATATACTCTGGCAAAAAGGATAAAGTAAATTCTTGTGCTTTTAAACAGGCAGTTAATTCACTTCCACAATGGTATATCTTCAGCACAATGAAATCCTATCATTCATCATAGCCAATGTACAGTCCATCTGGTAGTCAGATAATTCAGGCTCCGGCAGATCAATTATCATTGATTCAATCTGACTATCATCTGCATAACATTGCTGCCTATAGAGTGTTGGCAGATTATTCTCCTCTGCCAGTTCCCTTGACCTCCCTACTATTTCCTCCAGTAGGTAAGGGTCAGAGTCACCATATCTTGGCATACAATTCCAATAAGACTTACGTCCTTTATAACTTCTAGGTGAAAAAGACTTGTAAACAGCTTTACCTTGGTTAATTAGGCCACCTTCTGGGTTTGAGGCAGGAGAAAAGCTATGCACAGCTTCATTCAGTCGGGGTTTAAACCTCAGAGGCTTTTCTCTGTGCTTAGGCTGTTTGTCACCCTCTTCCAACATACAGATGTCTTGCACCGTATATTCTTTCCTTCCTGAAGCCTGTAATTGCTTCCCAGTTATTCTGACTGGTACTTTCTCCTTATAAATGCCTTCACGATAAGGTATATGTATGGAGGCTTGATTAAAAGGTTTTTGAGCCTTTCTCCTCCAATTAAGACTATCAGCTGTTATCTGCCTTTCTCTTTCACATTCAGAATCAAAGTCATTCACATCAGTTTTCCTACCAGCCCAAAGCAGACGTTGCTTCCCAGATTCAAACCTCAGCTTGCACTCAGTGTCTAGCTGGTTCTCATTCAGCACGTCTCTCCTGCTTCCAGTTACTGGTTTCACTGAATCTTCCACACTGCTTTCTCTGGAGTTACCGGAGCTACCAAAGCCAAAGTCAGAACTCCTTCTCCAGCTCCTGCTATTGCTGCTCCTACTATCGCTACTATTCTCTAATGAACGTCCCTTATACGTTTGCTGAGGCTCTACTCCAGCCCTTCCCCCTCCTAGGTGAAAGCTATTAGAGCTAAGAGCTGGGGAATGCCTATCAGCTGTGTAGGGTTCCTTCCCTCGTGGCTGGGAATGTTTATGTTGCTCTTGGCAACTGGGTGTCCTGATATCTTCCTTCTTGCTAGAAACAGCCCTATTACTCATAGGTTCCTCTGCTTTCCTATCACAGGATATCTTTTCCCCATTACAGTGTGAAGATATAAGAAGTTAACCTGAAAAGAACAGTTTTTCCCTTCTTTGTGGGTTTTGCTTGTTGTTTAGAGCACTGCTAAGAAAATATTAGCTAAAGCCTACAGAAAAGACCAGTTTGTTACCAACCAGGTCTTTATTCTTTTGCTTTGATTGCCTGACAAGTTCAGCTGTTGTTTTCCTGATTTTGTTTTTCTAAGTTTAACACTGAAAGCACGTATCCTGTTTTATGTGCTACCAAGCATATCTGTGTTGGGAGAAATAACCCCATAAATAAATATCTTATTGGCTTTACACTCAAGCACAACTAATTATTGTGAGCAGCTGTGTCTGGTGTGAATGGACTGCATTTCCCACAATCCCTTGCAAATCATATTGATATATGCACTTGCCAAGACTGTGAACATTCTCCCCAGGCAGCCATCTGACAAATGGCGTAGTTGGCAGGACTGCTTTTGCACAGAAGGATTTACTTACTAAGGATTACAACTCAAGTCTGAAGGAAAAGACAGTTCAAGCTTAAAAGCTGAAAGAAAAGATTTTCCCTCAACTGCACTTTGGAGGAGAGGTGGCTGTTCCAGGTAGCTGTTCCAGGAAGAAAAGACCCTGTGCAGAGCTGGATTCATCACTGGCATAAGGTAACAAGTACCTGGGCATGTCTAGTGGTGGATGGGAGTAAGGCACAGGGGTAATTGAAAAAAAAAAAAAGAAGCAGAAAAAAACACCTGTTTGGAAGGTGGTGCACTGTGGGTTTTTTTTTTTTGTTTTCTTGCAGGGATCAAGATGGATCCAAGGGAACTAGCTGATTGGATGGCAGCCCAGTTTAGCAGGCAACAGGAGCTAGCACAGCAGGCTCTGCTATGAAAGCCTTAATGGACCAGCAGAGGCCAGTGCTTGATCTGGTGCAAGCCCTAGTTAAACTGCAGAACCAAAGTGGACCAGATGCAAGACCAGCAGTAAATACTGGTACACCACATGTGGACAGTGTGGGACTCAATCAGGGAATTGGGGCATTTAGTTTTGGGAAGCTAACTCCAGATGATAATGTTGATGATTTTCTAGAGTCTTTTGAAAGAGTGGCACAAGCATTAGCATGACCAGAGACCCAGTGGGCAGTAAGGCTGGCAGCCTCATTAACTGGAGAGGCGCTTGCAGCTTATAGAGCAATGCCAGCAGCCCAGGCTTTGAATTATAAGGATGTAAAGGCTGCTATTAGAGATCGCCTAGGGTTGTTATTTCAGAGTATAGGCGAATGTTTAGAGCTACTACATTGAGAGTGGGTGAAACACCCAGGGCTCTGAGTCAGAGAATCAGAGGATTAGCTGTAAAATGGTTGGAGCCTGAGCAAAAGACGGTAGAAATGTTATTAGACATTATTATGCTTGAACAATTTATGTCTGCGGTGCCTAAAGATTTGCACACTTTCCTTATACAGCAAAATTGCCAAAATCTTGGAGAGGCAACCATGCTAGCAGAGAGATTCTTGGAAGCCACGCAGGCTTGCCATAGAATGGGTGGCCCTCTGAAGATGGGTGCTGAGGCAAGCTGTGCTGTATCAGAAAAGAAAATAGTTAAAAATGCTTCTGAAAATAAATGTACTGTGCCAAACCAAATGACACAGTGGAGTAGAAAGAAATGTTTCAAGTGTGGAAAATGGGGACATTTAGAAAAGGGATGCCAGACACACACTAGCTTAATGGGTCTGGATTTAAAACAGCCCAAAGAAGGATTTCTTTTGATGGTTGATGTGCAGGTAATTACTACAAATGCTTTGTTAGACTCTGGGGCAGACCAGAGTATGATGTCAAAAAGGCTTTGGAAGAGGATAGAGACCCAAGAAGGATTTGTGCCTAGAACCCCTGAAAGCCAAGTTCACATCTGATGCATTCATGGTGCTGCAACATCATATCCCACCTATAGGCTAAGGGTTAAGTGCCTGGGGGAACAAGAGGAAGTCCTGTTAGCAGTAGTGCCTAGGCTACCCTTTGATTTGGTTCTAGGAAAAGACTGGCCAAGATTTAAGCAGGGTCTAGTGGAAGGGCTAGGAAAGAAGGAGGGAGAAGGAATAATGGAAATAGCTCCTGGGCCTTTCTTTGGAAGTCCTCAGTCCCTAGCTAAAAAGATGGTTAAGCTTCCAGAAAGCCAAACTATAGGTAATAAGAGGGGCCTTGTATCCACCCGCTCGCAGGCTAAGGTAGAAAGCCAGCAGAAGGAGGAGGGGGAGCAGGCAGAGTTATTAGGAGACTTACCCTCTCATGATGACTTAATAACCCTATCATCTGGTAAAGTAAGAAAGTTGAAAGCACAAAAGCGGCGTGAGAGACTTTGCAGAGCATAGGGTAGGGCTGAGATGTTAGCTGGTCAAAGTTTACCTTGGGTGCCAGCTGAGTTAGTGGCAAAGTTTCCTAACTTTCCACAAGAGCAGCAAGCTGATCAAGCTCTCACCCGAGCTTTTAAGTATGCTCATGAGGTCAGGGAGGAGTTGCCCAGATTCAGACTAGATAATGAAATATTATATAGAGAGAGTCAGGACCCCAGAAATGGGACCATACGTAAACAATTGGTGGTACCCACAACTTTCAAAGGGCTAGTACTTAGATTAGCGCATGATCATCCAGTTGGAGGTCATAAAGGTATGCAAGGAACGCTGGATCAAATACTTATGCATTTTTACTGGCCAGGTATTTTCAAAGAAACTGCCCAGTTTTGTGCTGCATGTCCAGCGTGTCAGCGAGTTACAGTGGCTCACCCACCGGTGGTGCCATTGATTCCCATGCCAATTATTACAGACCCAATTGGTCGCATTGCCATGGATATTGTAGGGCCATTAGTCAAAACGCCCTGAGGTTTCCAATACATCCTAGTTATGGTAGATCAGGCAACAAGGTTTCCCTGGGCCATACCATTGAGGAATGTTTCTGCAAAAACAATAGCTTTAGAGCTAGTAAAATTGTTTTGTGAAGTGGGATTCCCAAGAGAGGTGTTGACTGACCGAGGGTCCAATTTTGTATCCAAATATTTGGCCCAGGTCTGGGATGCCTTTGGCATTCATCACGTGAAAACCTCAGCCTACCATCCACAATCAAACGGTTTGGTGGAGAGATTCAACCAAACTCTCAAACAAATGTTGAGAAGGGGGTTAGCAGGAGAGGTAAAAGAATGGGCTATGTTATTGCCCTTTGTCTTATATGCCTGCAGGGAAAGAATTCAGGTATCCCTAGGTGTAACTCCATATGAATTGATGTATGGTAGGGCTCCACGGGGTTTGTTAGATATTTTGAGGGAACAATGGATTGATCCTGAACCAGGAAGTCAGGAGGTGCCACAGTTTCTACGTGACCTGAGAGCACGTTTGAAAAGGACCTCGCAGGTTGCTGAGAGGAACCTGCAGGACAGTCAAATGAGCCAGAAAGGGTGGTATGATAGGAAGGCCAAAAGCCGCCAATTAAGCATTGGTGAAAAGGTTTTGGTTCAAGTAGCAAGTACAGCCCCAAAATTTGAAGTACAGTGGAAAGGGCCATGGAAGGTTGTTAAACAAGTGAGCCCAGTGTCTTATATGGTAGAAAATGCAAGAGGGCGTAGGCAGACCTACCATATTAATGTACTTAAGTCTTGGAAGGAGAGGCCTGTAAATAATAATGACCCTGAAGCCAGTCGGGAAGTAAGTGAGCTTCAAAAAGATAACACTCTCGTAGGTATTACGGACTGTAGGAAAGAAGTTTCACCAGTTAAACCAGTCCGTAATAACTTAAGCAGGGGGGTATGTGATAAGGAAGCTTATCATAGCTCAGGAAGGAGCTATAGAAAAGGTGAAGTGACTCTGAACAAGCAACCTGTCAGTTCTGGTAGAAATGAGAAAACAGAATATTTCCATAAAAGACTACCAGTCCCAGAATGCACCAGGTTTTCAACAGCCATTAGAGGAGCTGAAGTGGGGAAACGTGTGTTCAATCAGGAGGGCTATGAGGTAATCCCTAAGCACTCATCTCAAAGGGCAGGGCCTGATTCAGCACAGCTGCGCTGTGCTAAGGTGGAGCACTCAACTAAGCAGAATAAAGGTAGAGTTTATTCTACAGAGAATTATCCTCATCCTCAGATTCAGCTTGGAGATCCTCAGCTTGGACATCTTCATCATCTGGAGGATCATCAGAAGCAGAAGCCAGTGCGGACGGACAGAGAGGGCAAGAAACCCTTTGGAAGAAAGAAGAGGAAAGCATTTGGGAGGCCTAAAGGAGTCCAGAGCAGTACGTATACTGGGAGACATTCAAAAGGCCAGCATACACCATTGGACTGGGGAAAGCCAGAGGAATGGTGCTGCAGAGCTAGGAATCTCCAGACGGTACCTGTGAGGGAGACGGCTGCACGTGGAAGGGACCCTAGGACCCGTGCCAGAAGGTATGTGAAGAGAGATCCAGTGTCCAGGGATCTGGATTGGAAGGCTGGACATAAGAACTGGACTACATACTGTCCAGGCTATTTAGAGAGGAACTCTAACAGCAATGGAAGCTCAGGTATGAACACTGATCTATGCCCTAGCTATAACCTTGAAAGACAGCAGGGAAACAAGTATTCTCCTGAGAGTGCTACATTGAGAAATTCCTCTGTGCCAATCCATGATATTGAACCCATGATTGTTGAAGAAGGGGGAGCGGTCTTAGATACAGGCTGTGAATATATGGATTGCTCTCTGTCTAAACTCCTTTGGTAATTTACTGTTACAAAGTACAAGAACCATCACAAAGAAATACAAACTTGTTCTTTAATCTACTCAGAAAAGCTCCTGAGTAGGATTTTTAGCCGCGCAGTAGAAAGCAAGCCAGCTAAGGGGTTTCAGCTGGGTAACTGCTAGCAATTGAGCCTTACCTAATTGCTTGTGAGCTCTGAGGGAATCACTTCTGAATCTATGTGTGAAGATATAAGAAGTTAACCTGAAAAGAACAGTTTTTCCCTTCTTTGTGGGTTTTGCTTGTTGTTTAGAGCACTGCTAAGAAAATATTAGCTAATGCCTACAGAAAAGACCAGTTTGTTACCAACCAGGTATTTATTCTTTTGCTTTGATTGCCTGACAAGTTCAGCTGTTGTTTTCCTGATTTTGTTTTTCTAAGTTTAACACTGAAAGCAAGTATCCTGTTTTATGTGCTACCAAGCATATCTGTGTTGGGAGAAATAACCCCATAAATAAATATCTTATTGGCTTTACACTCAAGCACAACTAATTATTGTGAGCAGCTGTGTCTGGTGTGAATGGACTGCATTTCCCACAATCCCTTGCAAATCATATTGATATATGCACTTGCCAAGACTGTGAACATTCTCCCCAGGCAGCCATCTGACAGTACTGCTCTACATGCCATTCTCAACAGAGCAGCTGGACCTCTCCCCACTGACAGACTGCTTTGACGCAGTATCCAACTGGCTCGAATCTCAAAACCTCTGAATACAGCACAAGAAAACTGAGGTCCTTTTCATTACGAGGAACCAAAACTTCACCCTGCCACCCCACTTAAAGGTTAAGGAAGCAGAGCTACAAACCAAAGCCACAATCCGATACCTTGGAGTCAACGTTAGACCAACGACTGGACATGAAGGTGCACATAAGCAACATAGCAAGAGCAATCTACCACAAAATCCGAACACTCAGGCTCTTACGCTTCCTACTAGAGCCGGATGACTTCTGGACAATCTATCAAGCATTGATTATACCGCACTTTGATTACGCTAATGCAATCCTACAAGGGCTCCCACAATCCACCCTGAACCCGCTCCAACTCGCAGTGAATGCCACGGCGAGAGTTCTACACGGGGCTTCTAGGAGCGACCATGTTACGCCCATCCTGAAACATCTCCACTGGCTCCCTATACATGGCAGACTCGCTTTCAAAACCCTACTGCTGACTTTCAAGGCCATCAATGGGCTCTCCTCCACATCACTAGCAGAGCTTATCCAAACCAAGTCCCCCAATAGGTCCAGAAGATCTGCAGCAGTCAACTCACTGGTAATCCTGAAGGCAGTAACCCAATGCACCCATGCAACAGCAAAAAGAGCTTTCCGATTCTGTGCACCCAGATGCTGGAACACCCTACCACCCAGCATCCGGGCAATCCCTGACCTAACCCAGTTTAGGAAGGCATTGAAGCACCACCTCTTCCTCAAATACTACCTGGAAGACAGCGCTCCAATAGCCCCCTCCCCCATCTAGTACAGCCACAGCAACATACCTGCAAGCCATCCATGACTACAATTACTTTTGACACGACATGACATGTCGCCTAGATGTAAATAGTTACCCCAGTTTTATCCAAGTTTTAGTACCTGTTCTTTGTAAACACAGATCAGCTTGCTGCAATATGCTAGTCATTCTGTTTCATGTAAACCGCACTGATGTTGAATAGCGTGGTATAAAAGAGACTGTATAAAAGAGACTATGAAAGAATACCACTCCAAATTCCTACGCCACTCGCTAAACAAACCTCATGACTTCTTCAACCTAGTGAAGTCCAATACCAGCATAGCCACGAAACCCACCCCTGGACACAACCCATGCCAACCATTACCGCTCAACTTGCTTACAACACCTTCAGCCAGAGGCATCAAGGACATCATTGCAACTATCAATGCCACCACAGCTCCAAATGACCCTGGCCCAGCACATTGGATAAGATCCCTGTGCAAAGAACTCAGTCCAGCCCTAGCCAGGATCATGGAGCGGTCCTTCTCCACAGGAACGTTCCCAGCATGCCTCAAACAGACGTCGATCATGCCCCTTCTGAAGAACAACAAGCTGAACCCCCAGAAGGTTGAATCCTATCAACCAATCTCAAGCATCCCGCTTTTAGCCAAGATCATTGAGAAGGTAGTTCAATGGCAAATCCAAGAACACATTGACTCCATGGCCCCTCTTGACCCATGCCAACATGGTTTCCGGGAAGCACATGGCATCGAAATGCTCCTTGCCACCCTTTTTAATACATTAATCACAGGGATTAACAACAACAGACAAGGATATGCCCTGATTTTCCTAGACATCTCCGCAGCCTTCGACTCAGTCAACCATGAGCAGCTCCTAATACGTCTCCAGGAAAAGGGAATCCAGGGCTCAGCCTGGAGTTGGTGCAAGTCATACCTAACAGATAGATGGCAGCAGGTACGGACAGACTCTGCGACCTCTGAGCCTTTTCAACAAAAACATGGAGTCCCCCAAGGCTCCTCGCTATCCGCCCTACTATTCAATATATACATGCAGCCCATATGCGCAATCATCCGCTCCTTCAACATATCCTGCCTGATTTATGCAGATGATGTACTACTCTTCACCCCATTCACCATCGATCAACCAGACATCTCTTCACTAGTAAAATGCTTTGACGCCGTCACGGACTGGCTTCACTCACAGAGCCTCAAGATAAATTTCAGCAAGACAGAAGTGCTGTTCATCACGAGAAATCAAACCTTCTCCCCACCAGCAACACTGAAGACAAGAGACGCCGAGCTCCCGAGCCATCCCACCATCCGCTACCTAGGTGTCACGCTGGACCAGCACCTCAACATTAAAGCACACATAGGCAACACTGTAAAAAAGGTCTACCATAAGATGAGGACAATTTGATACTTCCGACCCTTGCTGCAACCAGAAGACTTTATTTTTATATATTTATTTATTTATATACAGGCTTGATATACCACCCAAAACCGGAGTATCAGAGCGGTGTACAATAAAAGAAAAGCGGCTGCAGGAAAGGTAAAGAGAGAAAGGAACGCCATTCGAAGACAGGAAAGAACTAGGGAGAGATAGATAGAAGGAAAAAGGACAGAAATTACACGACTAGACAATTAAACACGGGGGGAAGGGAGTGGGGGGGTGGATTGTGGCATTTGGAACTGACGTGACGGTCATGGAGGTACTGGAAGATCAAAAGCCTGAGAGAAGAGATAGGTCTTAAGGAGAACTTTGAAGTGCCGGAAAGAGGACTCAGTGCGGAGTGTGTGGGGAAGGGAGTTCCAGAGAGCGGGGGCTAAGAAGAAAAATGCAGAGTGACGGGTGAGTTCAAGGTGGGCCTGGGACGGAGAGGGAAGGAAAAGACGGTTGGTATGGGACGATCGGAGAAGACGAGGAGTAGGTTGATGATAGATAAGATCGGAAAGATATTGAGGAATACTGGTGTGGAGAACTCTATGAGTGATGATGAGATACTTGTAAATGAACCTAAATTTGATGGGAAGCCAATGAAGGGAGAAAAGACAGGGAGTGATGTGGTCGAAAGGGGAGGAGAAGGGAGTAGGCGGGCGGCAGTGTTTTGAAGGAGCTGAAGACGACAGAGTTGATAGGACGGAAGGCCAGCGAAGATGGAGTTGCAGTAATCCAAGCGAGAGGTTACCAGGGGGAGGACTAGAGTGGTGAGGGAACTTCCGAACAGTTTTCCAGGTGTTAGTAAACTCCCACTTTGACTACGCCAATATAATCCTTCATGGACTCCCCTACAGCTAGCAATGAACGCTGCTGCCTCCCGATTCCTACATGGAGCTTCTCGAAGGGAGCATCACTCCAATCCTAAAGGATCTGCACTGGTTACCAGTTTACTGCCGGATCATATACAAAGTTGCTCTCCTAACTTTCAAGGCCATTAACTAAAGAACTGCCAGCTCCTTGACAAACCTTATCCACCCCACACCCGCATCTAGAACAAGAAGGTCCTTTGCCACCAACACCCTAGTAACCCCCAGTGAAGTAACAAAATGCACTAACGCCACAAGAAACAGAGAGTTCAGACTCTATGCACCTACCTGCTAGAACGAACTCCCAGTGATCATTCGCACGATCACTGACCTTGTCCAATTTAGAAACATAGAAATATGATGACAGAAAAATACTACATGGCCTATCTAGTCTGTCCTTCCATAACAACAACTACAACAGTCCCCTTTTTACCTTTAGAGTTCCTATGTGTTTGTCCCATGCTTTTTTGAATTCAGTTACAGTCCTCATCTCTACCACCTCCACTGGTAGACTATTCCACAGATCCACTACTCTTTCCGTAAAGAAATATTTCCGCATATCACTCCTGAATCTATCTCCCTTCACCCTCATCCCATGTCCCCTCATAGCAGAACTTGCTTTCAATTGAAAGAGGCTCTCTCCCTGAACATTTATGCCACGGAGGTATTTAAACATCTCAATCATATCACCTCTATCCTGCCTTTCCTCTAAGGTGTACATATTAAGATCCTTCAGTCTGTCCTCTTATGCTTTATAATGAAGACCACTAATCATTTTAGTAGCCACCCTCTGCACCGACTCCATCCTGTTCACATCCTTTTGAAGGTGCAGTCTCCAGAATTGCACACTATACTCCAAATGAGGTCGCACCAAAGACTTATACAGAGGCATTATCACCTCCTTTTTTCTGCTAGCCATTCCTCTCCGTATACACCCAAGCATCCTTCTAGCTTTTGCTGTCGCCTTTTCTACCTGTTTAGCTACTTTAAGATCATCAGACACAACCACACCTAGGTCCCGCTCTTCTTTAGTGGACAAAAGTACTTCACCCCCTATACTATATTGCTCCTTTGGATTGCTGCAGCCCAAATGCATGACCTTACATTTTTTAACATTAAATCCCAGCTGCCAAATTCTAGACCATTCTTCAAGCTTAGCTAGATCCCTCCTCATGTTATCTACCCCTTTCTGGGTGTCTACTCTATTTCAGATTTTGGTATCATCTGCAAAGAGGCAAACCTTACCTGAAAGCCCTTCCGCTATATCACTAACAAAGATGTTAAAAAGAATCGGACCAAGGACAGATCCCTGGGGCACACTACTGATAACATCCTTCTCCTCAGAGTGAGCTCCATTTACTTGTACTCTTTGTCGTCTCCCACCCAACCAATTTCTAACCCAAGCAGTAACTTTAGCATCCATCCCTAGGGTGCTCAGTTTGTTTATAAGTCGCCTGTGAGGAACAGTGTCAAAGGCTTTACTGAAATCTAAATACACCACATCTAGGGCTCTCCCTCGGTCTAACTCCCTGGTCACCCAGTCAAAGAACTCAATCAGATTTGTCTGACAAGACCTGCCTCTGGTGAATCCATGCTGCCTCGGATCCTGTAATCCGCTGGACTCCAAAAACTTCACTATTTTCTCTTTCAGCAGCGTTTCCAATAATTTACTCACCACCAAAGTTAAACGAACCGGCCTGTAGTTTTCAACCACATCCTTACCTCCGCTTTTGTGTAAAGGCACCACATGAGCCTCTCTCCAGTCCTTTGGCACCACTCCTGACTCCAACGAGGCATTGAAAAGGTCAGTCAATGGAACTGCTAGAACGTCCACAAGTTCCCTCAGTATTCTCGAGTGTATCCCATCTGGTCCCATCGCTTTGTCTACTTTAAGTTGAGATAGTTTCTCATGAATACAGTCTTTTGAAAATTGTTCAAGATGTCCTTTGCTTCTGTTCGTATTTGTGGGTGTTTTCTGAGGTCCTGCTCCTGGTTCTTCATCTGCGAACACAGAACAAAAATATTTGTTAAGCAATTCCGCTTTATCCTTATCAGCTTCTACATATTCCTCCCCTGCACCCTTGAGTCTGACAATACCACTTTTGCCCTTCCTCTTCTCACTAATATATCTGAAAAATGTCTTATCCCCCATTTTATTGCATTGGCTATTTCCTCCTCCTTTTGAATCTTTGCCTTCTTGACTACTTTGCTAGCTTCTCTAAGTTTTTCCAAATACAGATGCCTGTCTTCCTCTCTCTGTGATCTCTTGTATTTCATGAAGGCCTCCCTCTTTTTCTTCACTTTATCAGCTACTTCTTTCGAAAACCATAGCGGTCTCCTTTTCCTTTTACCTTTATTTACCATTTTAACAAAAAGGTTGGTTGCCCTTAAAATATCCCCTTTCAGTTTTTCCCACTGTTTTTCTACATCCCTCAGCTGTTCCAATCCAGCTAACGACTCCCTGAGGTATTGGCCCATCTTCGCAAAGTTAGTCTTCCTAAAGTCTAAGATCCTCGCCTTTGAATGGATTCTAACAGCCCTAGTCCTAATACTGAACCACACCATCTGGTGATCACTGGATGCAAAATGATCTCCCACTACAACATCAGAAAGGCACTAAAGCACCACCTTTTTCTCCTACACTATGCCCAGGCCAACAACACTTCCTCACCCGGCCTCACCCCTATGTCCCAACCATAAAGAACAGTCAACCCAATAAATAATTCACATCCTTGTATATAGCCCTCAGGACAAGCCATGTCGCTATAGCCGCATAGTGACCCCCTCCCATTGTATATAGCCTGTATATGCTTTCCCCTGTTATCAATCCAAGTTGTACTACTTGTTCATTGTAAGTGCAAGGTACGCTCTTCCTACCCTGCACAAAACGTTATCTGTAAACTGCACTGATTTTAAAAAGCGCGGTATATAAAAGCATTAAATAAATAAATTAAATTAAACTGTAAATAAATAAATAAATTAAATAAATTATCCACGATATTGCTTAGATCCTTTTCCTGGGTGGTGTTTCCTAATGTGGAACCTTGCATCGTGTAACTATAATTTGAATTGTTCTTCCCTAAGTGCATAATTTTACACTTCTCCATATTAAATTTGAGCTGCCATTTGGAAACCTAGTCTCTCAGTTTCTCAAGGTCCTCTTGTAAGTTTTCACAGTCATCATGAGATTTAACAACTTTGAATCATTTTGCGTCATTTGTACATTTGATCACCTTACTTTTGTTCCCATTTCCTGGTCATTTATAAATATGTTAAAAAACAGTGGGCCCAGCACAGATCCCTGAGGTACTCCACTATTCACCTTTGTCCATTTAGCCGTACTCTCTATTTTCTATCTTTCAACTAGTTCCCAGTCCACAATAGTACATTGTCTCCTATCCCATGACTCTTTCATTTCATCGAGTCTCTTCTGAAGGACCTTATCAAAGACGTTCTAATAATCCAGATACACTATGTCAACTGGCTCACCTCTATCTACCCGTTTATTCACATCTTCAAAAAGATATAGCAGACTAGTGAGGCAAGAATTTCCTTGGCTAAATCCATGTTGGCTTTGTCCCATTAAACCATGACTTTCTATAGGTTCAGTAATTTTGTTCTTTATAATGGTTTCTACCATTTTACATGGCATTGATATGAGGCTCACTGGTCTGTAGTTTCCTGGATCACTCCAGAACCCTTTTTAAAAATTGGCATTACATTGGCCACTCTCGAGTCTTCAGGTACTATAGACAATTTTAATGATAGTTTACAAATTTCTAATAATAGATATGCAATCTAATTTTTTAGTTTTTTCAGCACCCTGGTATGTATACCATCCAGTCCATATGATTTCTCACTCTTTAGTTTATCATATTGCTGCATTACATCTTCCCAGTTTATCAAGAGTTCTTCCAATTCCTCTGATATAACAACTTTTAAAATTACTTCTGGTATGTATACATTTTCTACATCTTTTTAAGTAAAAACCAAAGCAAAGAATTATTTCAGTTTCTCCAGTATGGCCTTGTCCTCTCTTTGTGCCCTTTTTACCCCTCTGTCATCTAGTGGACCAACTGACTCTGTCACAGGTATTTTGCTACAAATGTACTTGAAAAAGACTCAGTCAGGGCTCTGTATAAGCAAGTCAGCTTCTATTAAGTGTTTCTTTCCCTCCTGCCCACCCTGACTCCCACCCACATCAGGCATAATCTTAGATTTATAGGCTCTTACAGCCCTTACAGGGACAGAGGTAATGAAATTAACTTTCAGGTATAGCTGGTTATTCTCATCAGGTATAGCTTTAGGTAAGTAAACAACTTAAATATCTTAACAAAACCTTAAAACTAAGATGAAGATAGCAGTCCAGCAGCGAGATGGGAGCTATCCAGTCTTTTGCATCAAATGTTACATGTATGATTTTCTCCCAGTTGGTGAGGGATCTTATGTGTGTACTAGGTGAAAGGAGCTCTATGCTCTCAAGGAACAAGTCCGATCTCTGGAGGCTACAGTAGCAGAATTCGAGGACCTAAGGAAGAAAAAGAGGTATATAGACAAAATCTACAGGGACATACTACTGAAGTTCCACCTTCAGTCTGGCAGCCTCTCTATTGCCATGGAGGGGAGAGGTCACGTGAAAGGAGAGTATCACCCTGATGTGGCAGGAAGTGATCCTTTAGCTAGGGCCTGTCCTCCAGGTGATGTAAATCCCAATCGCACCAAGGAGGTTTCTCCAGGGACATGTACCCATAAGGGAAGGGTTAGGAAGCCATTATAGTTAGCGATTCGATCATTAGGCATGTAGATACTGGGTGGCTGGTGGACATGAGGATCACTTGGTAGCCTAGACAAGGTTTTAGATAGCGCTGGGGAGGAGTCTGCTGTCTTGGTACATGTTGGTAACAATGACATAGGAAAATGTGGTAGGGAGGTTCTGGAGGCCAAATGTAGGCTTTTAGGTAGGAAGTTGAAATTCAGAACATCCAGGGTAGCATTCTCAGAAATGCTTCCTGTTCCACGTGCAGGACCCAAAAGGCAAGGCAGAGCTCCGGAGTCTCAATGCATGGATGAGATGATGGTGCAAGGAAGAGGCTTTTGGATTTGTTCAGAACTGTTGAACATTCTGGGGAAAGGAGAGGCTTTTCCGAAAGGATGGCCTCCACCTTAACTGGGATGGAACTAGGTTGCTGGCATTAATCTTTAAAAAGGAGATAGAGCAGCTTTTAAACTAGATAATAGGGGAAAGCCAACAGTCGCACAAGAGCGCATGTTTTGGAAAGATGTATCTTTGACAGATACTAGCAAAAGAGGGAAGCTAGGGCATCCAATAAAGATAAAAGTTACCCAGATGCCCTTAAGTACAGAGGAGACAGAGTTGAAAGATTCCAAATTACTCCTATCAACTGATAACAAGATTAATATAAATAAAATACATCTTCTAAAGTGCCTTTATGCAAATGCTAAAAGTCTACAAAATAAGCTGGTAGAGTTAGAATATATAACACTAAATGAAAGGTTAGATATAATTGGCATCTCAGAGACCTGGTAGAAGGAGGACAACCAATGGGATACTGTGATACCTGGATACAAACTATTTTGCATTGATAGGGTAGGTCAAATTGGTAGAGGGATTGCGCTCTATGTTAGAGAGGGCATTGAGTCACAAAGGATTAAAGTTTTGTAGGAAACAAAATATACTGTAGAATCTCTATGGATAGACATTCCATGTAAAAAGGGGAAGGCGAGGCCAGTGGGGGTATACTACCGACTGCTTGGCCAGAATGAATAGATGGATGATGAAATGCTAAAAGAAATCAGGGATGCTATCAAAAGCTACAATATAGTAATAATGGGTGATTTCAATTACCCTGGTATCGACTGGGTCAATGTCATAGCAGGACATGCTAGGGAGATAAAGTTTCTAGATTAAATAAACGACTGCTTTTTGGAGCAGTTGGTTCATGAACCGACAAGAGGGGAAGCTATTTTGGACCTAGTCCTTAGTGAAACACAGGATCTGGGGCAAGAGATAAGAGTGTTGGGGCCACTTGGCAATTGTGATCATAGCATGATTGCATTTGATTTAATAAATAGAGGATGGAAAGGAAATCCACAGTACTACCTTTTAACTTTCAAAAGGGAGACTATGATAAAATGAGGAAAATAGTTAAGTAAATATGAAAAGGAGCAGCTGCAAAGGTTAAAGATTTGCATCAAGCATGGGCATTATTTCCAAATTCTATCTTGGAAGCCCAGACCAGATGTATTCCATGTTTTAATGAAAATGGAATTAAGACCCAAAACACTGCCAGCATGGTTTAAAGGTGAGATCAGAGAGGCTGTTGTAGCCAAAAAAGCATGTTTCAGGAAATGGAAAAAGGAGCTTAATGATGAAAACAGGAAACAACATAAGCACTGGCAAGTTAGATGCAAGGCAATTTGATAAGGCAGGCAAAGAGAGAATTTGAAAAAAAAGCTTGCTGTGGAAGCAAAGTGCATAACAAAACGTTTTTCAAGTACATTTGTAACATAAAGCCTGTGAGAGAGTCAGTTGGACCATTAGATGGTAGAGGGGTAAAAGGGACACTAAGAGGGGACAAGGCCATAGTGGAGAGACTGAATTAATTTTTTGCTTTGGTTTTGGCTGAAGAAGATGTAGAGAGGTTACCCATGCCTGAAATGGTATTTAAAGGTGATGTATTGGAAGAATTACAAGAAATATTGATAAACCAGGAAGATGCATTACAACTATTTGTTGCCCTCCTGGAAAAGGTGGTGATTTCCAACAGTGCTAGAATTCAAAAAGGAGTAGGGTACAAACACTGGATCCCCAAAGGACATACCCCCCCTCTGTATCCCTACACTGTACCAAAGAAACAGCTGTCAATTATGTATGTAACCTGTTGCCTCTATTGCCCCTCCCATCCAGGTATCTGTCATGTATATAAGTTATACTGTTCTATGTAACATTTATTGCACATAGTAATAATTAGTCTTGTAAATAAGTTACTCTGTTCTATGTAATATCAGTTTGTTGTAATGTACACCACTTTGTCCCGGTGAAAAGCAGTGTACAAATCAAAATAAAATAAAAGCATGGGACAAACACAGAGGATCTCTGAAGTTAAAAAGGAGATTATTGTAGATGATATGGAAGGGCAGACTAGATAGGCCATGTGGTCTTTTTCTGCTGTCATGTTTCTATGTTTCTATACAACTCAAACCCATAGAGATGATGTAAGTTATTTAAATGACACAAAAAGGACTTGGCTGAATTGTACATGATTTGGATTTTAGTAGACATACTTTCTTGCTTTTTCCAAATGTGAGCTCAAGGCAAGCTATATATATACAGGTAGAGTTGGTAGACCCCTTCCCAAGAGGACTTGCAATCTAAGAACTGCCTGAGGCACTGGAGGGTGAAGTGGGATTTGAACCCTGGCTTCCCACTGCTCTTTGATATACCCAGCAGCATAACAAAGATCCACCTTTACAGGAAGATTTTTCAAAAATATGTCTATTAAATTTTGCAAATTGAATAGTCTTTTTAGACAAAAATGAAGCAAAGCAATCTTTCTGCATGAGAAATATTCCATTGCTCCTAAAAGCAAGACTTTAGCACTTAAAGGGACATCCTACCCAGTAACCAACTTCACCCTTTCAGCTCTTTGGCCCTAAAATTATTTGATTTCTGCTTCCATAAGAAAGAGTAAACAAAGTTTTAAACTTCCATTTTACATTTCAGACATAAGGCCTGGTTTACTAAAGGATTTTCCCATTTTGTGTCTGGAGAAAAGGCTTAGTAAACAGGGCCCATAGAGTTAAAACACTTAGGGGCATGTTTACTAAACCACACAAAACACTAGCACGGGGTTTAGTGTGCAGTAAGTGTGCTGTGCTAAAAGTTAGTGAGAGGCCCTGCGCTAAAAATTCTACACTAACAGACCCAATAATCAAAATACAGACAATGCAGATGCCTGTGTGTGAGAGTTCTTTCTCTCGTCTCACTCTGCAGTAAAGTATAATTTCGGGAAAGAAATCCTGTAAACCTAACAGTAATGGATAAAAGCATTTTTTTACTACTTATGTCTGTTTTTAGTTTGTACTGATATATTCCCTACTTTTGTGTAGATCTATCTCTGTTCTGCATATGTGTGACTGAGGCTACATGTTCTGTTAGCATGGAATTTCTATATAGGGAGCTGTAGTAATCAGGCCTGTTCAGTTTTCTGAATAGGAATATGAATGTTCTAGGGCCCACTACAATATTTATGGTGCTGCCCTTTTCTGTGTACGCTCCATGTTGTGTGAGTTTTTGAAGTTAGTGCTTTTATGGAATAGTAGATTTGCTCTATGGGTCCTGTACTCTGGGTTCTTGGCGAGGTCAACTGTAGGGTGTTGATTGGGGGGGGGAGGGGGTACTGGAATATGTATTCTTTTTGAGATTTGCAGTTTTGCGTTGTTTATGCTGCCAGACTGAAATTTAAAATATTTTGTCAGTTCTGATTCAAGGAAATTTCAAATTTTAAGGGAACATCTCAGTTTAATTTTTTGTAGTAGCCTGATATCTTCACCACTGCTGAGTTCTGAACTTTTCCAGCTCTAGCATAATCCAATTGAGCATTTGAATTCATGGCTACCTGATTAGTTTCTCATTTTATATCTTCCCTCCTCATCAATAATCTGGTTCTATTAAAATAAATCTGATGTGAAGATACTTATAATGGTTTTATTGGGGGGGGGCTGTGTAAGTGGCTTTTCATTAATCAAAGTTAATGTTTTATTATTATGTTTGTTTTATTGTAACATCTTTTTTACTAAATTGCAAGTGTATGTTTAGAAGCCACCTAGGATTTTAGATGGGTGGCATATACATTTTAAAATAAAGTATACTAAATTTATGCAAATGATGCCGCAGTGAGTCTCTGCACATGGCCCTGCATCACCCTGGTGCCGCCTCTGGGGGGAAAGTAGAGAGGAGGGTGCACTGGGAGATAGAGGAAAGCAGAAACCTCAGATTGGGACCTACATGATCAGAGAATAAAATTGTCAGACAACAAAGTTAGAAGAGAATTTATTTTCAATGTAATGATTGGTCTTGGTTCTATCTTTATATTTTATACAGTACAAGGAAATGCATCTCTTTCTGTTTCTCTGGTATTGCATTGTATGCAGAATCTGGCTTCTTGGGGTTGCAGTTTAATTTTATCTACATATGTTAATTGTTAGGTTATGGTCACTTATTCTGTACTTGGTGAGGGTCTGTGTTTTGAGTGTGTGACCAAAACCAGGTGTTCTGTTAACATGGACTTTGTATGTAGGGATATTTATTTATGTATTTATTTATTTAATTTATTTATTAAACACTTTTATACCATGCTTTCCCATAAATCAAGCACGGTTTACAGTGTGATACAGTAGCCGGTGTAGAGCCCATGATAATAGGTGAAAAAGAAGAATTTACCTTGGAGTCTGATAGGCAGCAAACACACTCAGCTCACAGGAGGCAAAAGAGCAATAGAATAAGTTTACCACACACTAGTCCTGATGTAGCAGGAAGGTTAAAAGCTAATCAGGATCACCTGTCCATGAAAGCACAGGCAGCGTGCAAAGGACATGAGGATAAAAGCTGCTGGGTAAATCCAGGGACGGCCAGTGGGGGCAGCGACCTGGGAGGAGTGAGCAACCAGCCTGAGAGCAGACGTCACACAGAAGGAAGCCTGCTGAATCAAGGAAGCAGTAGGTGTGGCCCGGTAGCAGGAAGTAGCCGGGGAAAAACTTCTCAGGAACGTGGCCATAGCACTGCTCAGACTGCTGGTAGCTGGAGGTCTCGGGAAGGAGCTGTCTGTAGCCCAGAGAGAGGAGCCAGGACAACAGAGAGAAGGTGGGAACCTAGCTTTAAGAGAGAAAAAGCTAAGAACTCTGTTTTGTCTGGAGGGCCAAGGCATGGCATAAGAAGTAAAGTAAATGCTGGGAGTTATGACGTAATTCCTTATTACTGGAGAGAAAAGGAAAGTCAGAGTGAAACTGTCACAGTACCAGGTATTCAAAATCCTGCTTGCATAGAACAGTTTCCTGATAAGCTAACCGGTGCCTTACAGAGAGGGTTTTACAATGTAAACAGCTATGAGGATTTTAACCCACCTGCAACCCTGGAAGATTGTGAACTAATGCAGTGGGAAAATAATAACTGTAGCCTTGAATCCACACCAATGGACTGTACGCTATGTTTCTCTGATGATATTGAATCATTGTGCTGAACAAGTGGGCAGAAGCTCTGTAAAAAAGTACCAAAGGAAAATAACATATTTTTCTTTGAAGAAGCTGTTTTTGTTCCTGGTTTTGTTATATAAAAGGAAATCCGTAGGGAAGGGGAAATAAAGCCCAATTCTTATTTTGCCTTAATTACTCGACTGCAGACTGTTATTGTGCTAGAAGGCAACTTGATCCTCAGGGCCCTAGGCGGATGCCTAATAGGGACCGGCAGAGGAGTCACAACAGAGAACAATAATATGAAAAGTACAATTGTAACGAGTACTTATTCAGTTTACATAGAACAAATTAGAATTTTATACAATGATGTTTTTAAACTATTTATATTAAGGTGTGAATAGGTTGTCAGTAGTACAGATAATGCAAACTATATACAGTAAGGAGAGTTTGGCTGAAGTTGCCTCACCCATGCTTTGAGTGCCTAATTTATGTTTGTCTTTATATTTGTACTGTTGTGAGGGTTAGGTGTGTTGTTGTCAGTTTGTGAGTCGCTGTGTGGTTGTGGGCCAAAATGTGTAATAAAAAGGTGAGGTTTTAATTTTTTTCAGAATAACTTAATGTCATTTATCTGTCTGAGGTTTTCAGGTAAATCGTTCCAGAGGGTTGGAGCAAAGTGTGAGAAGGCTTTGTTATTAGTTTGTTTTTTAGCTTTTATGAATTCTTTCGATACTTCAATTTTATGTTTGTTTATGCCTCTTTCGTTACGGATTGATGTGTCCTTGGTTCGCTAATACCTGGGATGGTATTTTAACTAGAAGGGGCTGGATGATGGGGAAGGAGGGAGACTGGAAGAGAATAGACACCAGTGGCGGTACTGGGAAGGTAAGGGGGTTGACACTGGGAGGGGAAGCTGTAAAGGGGGCTGTTAGTAGAGAGAGTTACTGGGACTGAAAAAATGCTGATGGAAGAAAATGAAGAAAGCAAAAGGAAAGACAAGAAATGACAGATGGACTATAGACCATAGAAAAAGAGCTAAGAGACGACAGAGGAAAACGGAAACCTCAGATCAGGACCAGCATGATCAAAAATCATCAGACAACAAAGGTAGAAAAAATAACTTTATTTTCAGTTTAGTGATTGGACTTTGTACTATCTATATTTCACATAGTATGGGGAACTGCATCTCTTATCTGGTGTGGCACCGCATGCGGAGTCTGGCTTCTTGGTGTTTAATTTTAATTTTTGTCTACATATTTTTATTTTTGCTTTAGGTTGTGGTCACTTATTCTGTACTTGGTGAGGGTCTGTGTTCTGAGTGTGCGACCAAGGCCAGGTATTCTGTTAACATGGAGTTTGTACGTAAGGATCTGTACTGTAGTAATTTGACTTATTCAGCTTTTCAAATAGGTGTATGGATGTTTTGGGGCCCATAGCAGTATTTATAGTGCTGCTTTTTTCTAGGTAGGCCCCTTATTGTATGAGTTTTGGAAGTGTATGCTGGTATAGTATGGTAGATTTGGCCTTGCAGATCTTAGTGACTTTAGTAGGGTTTTATATTAGTTCCCAATATGCCTGGTACTGGAGAATGTTTCTTGAGGAACGAGAGACATCATTGCGGATATGAGATGGATTCTTGAAAAGACTAAAGAATACCAAAAGGATATCTATTTGTGCTTTATCGACTATAGCAAAGCTTTTGACTGTGTAAACCATGAGAAACTCTGGGCCACATTAAGAAGCATGGGTATACCAGAACACCTGATCGTTCTCTTGCACAATCTGTACATTGATCAAGAAGCAACAGTTCGAACAGAACAAGGAGAAACAGAATGGTTTAAAATAAGCAAAGGTGTAAGACAAGGCTGCATACTTTCCCCCTACCTGTTTAATTTATATGCAGAACAAATCATCAGAGAAGCAGGATTGTATGAAGACAACAGAGGTGTGAAGATTGATGGAAGACTCATCAACAACCTTCGCTATGCTGATGATACCACATTACTGGCGGAAAGTGAAGATGATCTGAAACATTTGCTTCTCACAATCAAAGAACATAGTCTCAAAATGGGCCTGCACCTTAATGTAAAGAAGACAAAGATCATGACAACTGGCATAATCAACAGGTTCATCGTCGAAGGAGAAGAAATTGAAATTGTGAATAACTTTAACCTACTTGGATCAACTATCAATAAAGAAGCAACAAGCAGTCAAGAAATCAGACGACGCATTGCTCTTGGCAGAATGGCTATGAAAGACCTAGATAAGATTCTCAAGAGCAGAGATGTCTCTCTCCATACAAAGATTCGACTTGTTCAAGCCATGGTATTTTCAATAACATCATATGGATGTGAAAGCTGGACAGTGAAAAAGATAGACAGGAAGAAAATTGATGCCTTTGAATTATGGTGCTGGCGGCGAATACTGTGTATACCATGGACTGCCCGAAGAACAAACTAGTCTGTACTAGAGGAGATCAAACCTAAGCTTTCTTTAGAAGCTCAGATGACAAGACTTCGACTTTCATACTTTGGACACATCATGCGGAGAGAGAGATCATTAGAGAAAGACATCATGCTTGGCAAGATAGAAGGTCAACGCAAAAGAGGAAGGCCAGCAATGAGATGGATCAATACAATAACAGCAGCTACGGGTACCAGTCTGTCAACAATAAGCCACCTGACTGAAGACCGAACACAATTTAGGATAGCTATCCAGAGGGTCGCCATGAGTCGACTCCGACTCGACGGCACTTAACAACAACAACAACTGAGTTCTATGGGTGAATGTCCTACCTCTGCTCTGCACCCATTGTTGAGGAGGGGGTTCTGTGAATGCAAAATGTATGTTCAAAAAGAAAAAGCAATCACCATAATGCGGTTTATAACAAAATACAAATGAATTATAATTTGGAGTTATAAACTGCTGTGGTTCTCGCTCTTTCTTTTAGTTCCTTGGTGTGTGAACATCTTGCATTTGCTCCACATTATCTAATTGGCTTTTTGATTTGGTTCAGTCCCTGACTAAAGTTTTGAGAAAGATCCCCACCCGGGGGGGGAGGGAGGGGCATGTGCTTGGGGTGGGGGGGTGCGCGCCATCTCATCCCTCGCCTCAGGCAGCAGATTGCCTTGAGCCGCCCCTGATTTCATGGTTCTCTAGTACAATAGATGTTGGGGGTATGTAGTTTTGATTTCTGGTTACAAATAGGATATCTGTCTTTGAGAAGTTTATGTATAGATTGTGGTTTTTGAGCCATTGTGATAATTTGTGAAAACATTCTGAGATTAGTTGTATTGGAGGGTTTGGAATCTTAAATGGAAGGTATAGTATTATGTCATCCGCGTGGTAATGTACACGGAATCGTTTTAGGATAGAGCAGATTGGTTGTAGATAAATATTAAAAAGGATTGCGGATAGGGCGGATCCCTGGGGGAGACCTTGTTCCTGATTGTATGTTGTTGATGTTAGGTTCTGTTGTGGAGGTATGAGGTAAACCATCTATGGACAGTTGCTTTTAGTCCTGTTTGTTGAAGTCTGTTCAGCATTAGTGTATGATTCACACTGTTGAAAGCGGCTGTGATGTCTAGGAATAATAGTATGAACGCTTGTTTTGGATCATTGATTCCTCTTGCTAATGTATCAAAAAGCACTGTGAGTAATGTTTCTACTCCATGGTATGGGCGGAAACCATATTGTTGCTCGTCAAGTGGGGCTGCGGCATCAATGTGATCCTGGAGTTGTATTTGGGTTACTTTTTCAATTAGCTTGGCCAAGAATGGTATGCTTGATATAGGTCGGTATGAAGTTGGGGAGCTTTTGTCAAGATTGCTATTTTTGAGTATTGGGCGAATTTGGGCATGTTTAAGTGTGGCAGGTAAGTGCGCTTTATCCAGTGATAGGTTAATCATAGGGAATATGAATGGTGAGATTTCAGGTAAAGTCGTTTTTATCCAGTTTACTGGACATGGGTCAAGATAAGATGTGATGGTGTTTAGATTCGAAATTATGTTCCTAAGGGTGTCATTAGAGATAGGATGAAAATGGGACCAGGTTTTGTGTTGGTCAGGGTGTGTTTCAATATTGGTTTGTGGGGGGTGGAGATTAAAGTTTTATTTTGTTCATGTAATGGCAGGCAAGAGTTTGTGGGGATATATCAATTTCAGTTGTGCTTGTGTTGTATGCTTTGTTTGTTAGGTTTTGTACTAAGCTAGAGTTCTCTGGGCCTATTTAATGATTTAGCTAGTATGCTAGAGTAATAATCTTTCTTTACTTTTTCAATAGTTTTCCTGTACGTTTTAAGTGAGTATATGTAGTTCTCATGGTTTGGTAAGGATTTGGAGTGTCGCCATTTTTGCTCTGCTTTTCTCAGGTCAATTTTCATAGATATTAATGTAGAGTGATACCAGGGGGTATTTATGTTTTTAGAGTTATTATTTTTTTCATTTGGGTGGTTGTAGGACATTTTGTGTGTAGCGGCACTGGATATTATTTTGTGCAAGTTGTCAACTGATTCTTCAAGGTTAGTTGGTTCAAGCGAAAGATGGTCTAAAAATTCTTCCTTATTGAATTTCTTAAATCTGTGTGTTTGGGGCTGGTTTGGGTGTCTACTTTGGATATTGTCGGCGTAGGAGAGGTTGAATTTTATCAGATGGTGATCTGACCATGGGACGGGCTTAATCTCCAGTGCAGAAGGGTTGAAGGCTTCTATGAAGGAGCTTGGTAGGAAAACAAGGTCAGGTGATTTACCTTTAGTTTGTTTCTGTCTGTCTGTCAATAATTTGGTGGAAATCCATTTCAGTTATAGAGTTCAAGAATGAAGTTGAATGTGAATTAGATAATGATGGAAGATTTAGATCTCCCAGGAGAATCACTGGATTCATATCGGTTAAAGAGCCCAGAAATTCTATTAGGGCGTCAGTGTTCTCTGATCTTTATTCAGGTGGTCTGTATACTAGACATATTCTAAAGTGTCTAATTTTTAAGGTAAGGGTATCCATGTTATCTATGTTGTTGGATGTTAATAGCTTAGCTTTAAGAGACTTTTTATAATGATAAGGACACCACCTCCTCTTTTCTGTGCCCTATGTGTGTGGAAAATTTCGTATTCTGGAGTTTTAAGTTGATTAATAAAGACTGTGTCAGCAAGCCGAGTTTATGTTACAAAGATGATATCTGGATTTTGATCAGAGAGTAGGTCAAGAAAAATGGGAAGCTTGTTTTTCATCGACCTTGCGTTTGTTAGAGAACATGTGAGAGTTTTGAATTTGGAAGTATGAATTCGTGGGGTTGACTGAGGGTCTGCGATTGGTTTTATGTTGATTAGTCTTGAATGGTTAACTTTGTGGCCTTGTCCTATGTTGAAAACTAGGGGATTAATTGCATTGCGGTTTGTGTTATGTATTATGGGGATAGTTTAATGATATTTGTGGTTTAATCCATTGGTCAGTGCTAGGAGGGTGAGGAGTGTGAGGCAAATGCATATTTTCCTGTGGGGGTAGGGAGTTAGAGGAGTCATTCTTAGAACTTATCTTATGCACAAGGGGCAGGTATAGCAGTTTTCAGGTGTCTTAAGTATGTCTCTCCTATTGGGCTGATGATGTAAGCTGTAAACTAGAAGTAAAGAACTTGAGTATGGAGTCTGAGGATCCTATTGAAGCATACCATGGGACATGTTGCCTGATTTAATACATTGTGTGTAAGGCATACAGTGTAGTTAGAAACAAGATATTAGGTGTCAGGTGTAAGATGGTAATTACATTTATGTCAGTGTACTGTTGTTATGAGTAGTAAGACATTGGAGATACAGAGCTATACATGTGTTAAGTAACTGGAGGATTTGCGGGAAATTTGTTATTACACACTTACAGTTTTGTAGTCAAGGTAAACAATGCAGTCCTTCGGGTAGGTCTTTTGAACCGTACCACCTTGCCACGTGTTAATTCTGAGTTCTCCGACGGTTGGGTGTAGCTGTCTTTGTGTCAGTTGAGAGAGGGATGCACCGCTCAGCACTCTGTGGTCAGTACTGGGTCGGGATCAGCAGGTTGATTGTGCTGCGGAGGTTACACCTCGCGTCTCTCAGTGCTTTGTAACTGACACGATGTTCTGTGCTGTTTGATTTCCCTAGATGCCAAGCCTAAGGGCCACGCCAAAGGGCCCTCTGGCGAAGCCCTCGGTGCGCTGGGTTAAATAGGGAAACCCCTCAGGCAGCGATGATGCTGGTGGGCGGAGCTAGTCAGCCGCATGGTGCTCAGGGAAATCCTGCACAGCTCGGGGCACACTGGAGCTGTAGATGCACTCTCACCTCTGCTGCAGGTGCTGACTTGGATTGTACTGTAGTAATCTGACTTGTTCAGCTTTTCAAATAGGTGTTGGATGTTCCAGGGCCCATTGTAGTATTTACAGTGATGCTTTTTTTGGATGGGCTCCTTATATGAGTTTTGGAAGTTGGTGCTGATATGGTATGGTATGGTAGGGTTTTTTATTAGTTCACAAAATGTCTGGTACTGGAAAATGTTTGTTTTTGTTAGTGGGAGTTTATTATTTATTTAACAAACCTTTATATACCACAACCTTCCGGTGATCAGGTGCGGTTTACATATAACAGTTAAGGGGACAGAAAGACATTTCTGTTTTTACATTGAACATTGCATGAATTATGTACATTAACAATTAAACTTTTGAACTTTGGAGAACTATGTACATTTAACTATGTACAGTTAGCAGAAATGAGTTCATCAGTGATGGTAGATACATAAAACATCATGGATCAGAATCATATTTTTTCTTTTTAAGATATTGAGTTCTGTGGGTGAATGTCCTGGTTCTGCTCTGCACCCATTGTTGAGGAAGGGAGTTCTATGGATGCAAAATATATCTTCAAAAAGAAAAAGCAAGAACCATTAACACAGTTTATTACAACACAATAAAAATGAGTTATAATTTAGTTTTATAAACTGTGCAGTTCTCGCTCTTTCTTTTAGTTCCTTGGTGTACAAACATCTTGCATTTCCTCCATATAATCTAATTGGCTTTTTGATTTGGTTTAGTCCCTGATTGGAGTTTTGAGAAAGCTCCCCCACTCCCCACTACAGATTGCCTTGAGCTGCTCCTGATTCCCGCATTTTATTGCATTATCTATTTTTTCTTCTTTTTGTATCTTTGCTTTCCTGACTACTTTGCTAGCTTCTCTAAGTTTTTCCAAATATAGATGCCTGTCTTCCTCTCTCTGTGATCTCTTGTATTTCATGAAGGCCCCCCTCTTTTTCTTCACCTTTTCAGCTACTTCTTTTGAGGTATTGTCTCATCTTGGCAAAGTTAGTTTTCGTGAAGTCTAAGACCCTTGTTTTTAAATGGATTTTATCAGCTCTAGTCCTAGTACTGAACCATACCATCTGGTGATCACTGCATGCGAGATGATGCCCCACTGTAACATCAGAAACACTTTCCTCATTGGTAAGCACTTTATCCAGTATGGCCTCATCATCACGTGTGGGTTCTGTTACCAGTTGCCTGAATAGCTGTCCCTGTAGAGAATCCAGAATCTCCTTATGTGCCAATCCACATCCGGCATATTGAAATCACCTATCAGTAGCACTTCTCCTTTCATGGCAATACTGTGTATGTCTTCAATTAAATCATCGTCCACTTCTACTCCCTGTGAGGGAGATCTGTATATAACTCCACTGCAAATGGATTTCCCTTCCCCTCTTTCTAGATTAACCCACAGTGCCTCCTCTCTTCCTTTTAAGCCCTGCAGTTCTATAGCTTTAATATTATTTTTTACATATAGTGCCACTCCTCCTCCCCTTCTTCCTACCCTGTCCTTTCTGAATAAAATATAGCCTGGTATAATTACACCCCAGTCATGGTTGCCGTGAACCATGTTCCTTTAACCACCACTAAATCCAAGTCAGCCTCTTCCATTAAAGCCTCAACATCTGGAATTTTATTTCCCATGCTTACGGGCATTTATACACACCACTTTCCAGATGTTGCCCCTATTACCCATTTCTAAAGACGTATTTAATGTTTCACTTACCTGGGGGCTCTCTTCAACCATCCCCAATGAATCTAGTTTAAAGCTCTCTTCAATAGGTTAGCCCAGGGGTCTGCAACCTTTAAGACATAAAGAGCCACTTGGACCCGTTTCCGAAGGGAAAAAAAAAACTGGGAGCCGCAAAACCATTGCGACATTTAAAACAAATCTAACACTGCATATATTGTTTCTTACCTTAATGCTATATACGACCCCCTACTTTTCCTGTTAAAATATAGGTGTTTGGCCTATACTCGCCATATAAGACTACCCCTCTTCCTTCGCACACCAAAAAAAATACGCCAGAAAATATAACAACAAGAAGTAACAATATTTGATTTCAAAATTATGATGATTTTGTAGTCAAATCACTAATATGAAATAAAATTATTTTTTCTACCTTTGTTGTCTGACCAATTTATTCTTTGATCATGCTGGTCCCGATCTGAGGCTTCTGCTTTCCTGTCTTCTCTTAGCTCTCTTTCTGTGGTCTATGGTCCATCTGCCAGTTCTTATCTCTTCTTTCGTTTTCTTCACTTCTTTCCATCAGCCTATTTCCAGTCCCAGTAACCCTCCCCAATATCAGCCCCTTTCCAGTCCTCACTCCCAGTACCTTCCAATGTCAACTTGCATTCCCATGATTGCCACTGGTGTCCATTTCCTTCCAGTCCCCCTCCTTCCCCACTGACCAGTCCCTTCTAGTACAAATACCATGGCAGCCCCTCTCAGATCCAGTTCCATTCTCCCATCCCCTCATATCAGCCCATTTGTAGCCTTAGCCCCCAGTTATCTTCCAGGGCCAGCAGCTCTATCCTCCCCTCCCCACAATCAGCCCATGCCCAGTCAAAGCCCCCCAATCAGCTCGCTTCCAGTGCTAATCCCCCCTCAACCCCATTACCAGTGCTAGCCTCCCCTATTCAGCCCAATACCAGTCCTACCCCCCATCAGCTCATTACCAGTCCTAGCCTCCCCTAATCAGCTCATTTCCAGTGCTCGTCCCCTCAACCCCATTACCAGTGCTCCATCCCTCCATGTCAGCCCCCTCCCTCCCTCCCTCCCTCAATCCTTATCTGCTCCATCCCTCCATGTCAGCCCGCCTCCCCTATCCCTCCATGTCAGCCCCCTCCATGTCAGCCCCCTCCATCCCTCCATGTCAGCCCCCCTCCCTCCATCCATATCAGCTCCCTCCCTCCATGTCAGCCCCCCTCCCTCCATCCATCCATCCATATCAGCTCCCTCACTCCATGTCAGCCCCCCTCCCTCCATGTCAGCCCCCTCCATCCCTCCATGTCAGCCCCTTCCCTCCATCCATTCATATCTGCTCCCTCCCTCCATGTC
Organism: Ichthyophis bannanicus; assembly: GCA_033557465.1. Classification (NCBI taxonomy): domain Eukaryota; kingdom Metazoa; phylum Chordata; class Amphibia; order Gymnophiona; family Ichthyophiidae; genus Ichthyophis; species Ichthyophis bannanicus. The sequence continues at coordinate 381,554,466 of CM066039.1, forward strand.
AGCCCCCCTCCCTCCATGTCAGCCCCCTCCATCCCTCCATGTCAGCTCCCCTCCCTCCCTCCATGTCAGCCAGACATGTCAGCCCCCCTCCCTCCATGTCAGCCCCCTCCATCCCTCCATGTCAGCCCCCCTCCCTCCATCCATTCATATCTGCTCCCTCCCTCCATGTCAGCCCCCTCCATCCCTCCATGTCAGCCCCCCTCGATCCATCCCTCCATGTCAGCCCCCCTCCCTCCATGTCAGCCCCCTCCATCCCTCCATGTCAGCCCCCCTCCCTCCATCCATTCATATCTGCTCCCTCCCTCCATGTCAGCCCCCCTCCCTCCATGTCAGCCCCCTCCATCCCTCCATGTCAGCCCCCCTCCCTCCATCCATTCATATCAGCTCCCTCCCTTCATGTCAGCCCCCTCCCTCCATGTCAGCCCCCTCCATCCCTCCATGTCAGCCCCCCTCCCTCCATCCATTCATATCTGCTCCCTCCCTCCATGTCAGCCCCCCCCATCCATCCATTCATATCTGCTCCCTCCCTCCATGTCAGCTCCCTCCCTTCTTCTGCAGCCGCGGCTCCCTGTCTCTTACGGAACCGCGGCTGTGCGTTTAAAATCATCTCGGAGCCCTTCCTGTCTTGACGGGCTCCGTGCAGCATTGTCCCGCCTCCAAAACTTCCTTTAGAGGCGGGACAATGCTGCACGGAGCCCGTCAAGACAGGAAGGGCTCCGAGATGATTTTAAAAGCACAGCCGCGGTTCCCTAAGAGACAGGGAGCCGCGGCTGCAGAAGAAGGGAGGGAGCCCATAACGCGACGTTTAAAGCCGGCAGTGTGCTCCGGAGCCGCGGCAAAGGTGAGAAAGAGCCGCATGCGGCTCCGGAGCCGCGGGTTGCCGACCCCTGGGTTAGCCAGTCTGCTGCTGAAGACACTTTGACCCTTTTTGGACAGATGGACACCATTACTGCTCTGCAGACTTTGGAACATCATCCCATGGTCCAGAAAACCAAAACACTCTTGATGACACCATCCATACAGCCATACATTGATCTCCAGGATGCGAGCTTCTCTGCCTCAGCCTTTACTCTCAACAAGGAGAATTGAAGAGAACACCACCTGCGCACCTATCTGCTTCACCCTCTGTCCCAGAGCCATGAAGTCACGTTTGATATGCTCAGGGGATTCCTAGCAGTATCATTTGTGCCAACATGGATGAGCAGCATCGGGTAATAGTCTGTAGGCTTAATGAGTCTCGGCAAAGTCTCTGTAACATCTTGGATTTTGGCACCTGGCAGACGGCACACCTCTCTGGACATCAAATCTGCTCGGCAGATGGACACCTCAGTTCCCTTCAGAAGAGAGTCTCCAACCACCACTACCCTTTGCTTCCTAGTGGTGACTGATTCTGCAACTTTGGGGCGCTCGAGCTGTGGTTCTTCCCTTTCCTCGGATGCTTCTACCTCCTCCACTTTCAGGGCTGCAGACTGGTTAATCAGTGCAAGGGCTGGAGGAGTTTGAGTGATGATACTGCAGGCTCTGTGACTCATGTCCAACCTTCTTCATTCTGTAGCCTTCCATCTTCACCTCTATCGGAGAGCTTGGATGTTTCAAGAAGCATCTGATCAATGTAATTCTCACTGTCTCGAATGCTTCTCAGCCTTGCCACCTCTTCCCTGAGCTCCTCCACTTCTTTCCTGAGAGCCTCAGCATGCAGGCATCCTGCACATGGAACTGGTCCTTCAACTGGAAATGGGATCTCTGTCTGGACAGAGGCAGAAGCTGTAACAGGAGCAATAGCTTTAGCAATACGATTTTTCCCAGCCATCGTTTAGTTGATGGACCTTTGGTACCTGTTGAAGTAAAAGAGAGAGAATTACCAGTTCCTCAGCTGTCCTTTAAGAGAAAAAGCAGTTAACCTCTTTTAAATGTGTTCTAACAGTGCTGTTCTATGTCCCTGTGTGTAGCTAATTGGGGAGTTGCCTTATAAAGCAAGAAGGCTCACATGGGGTGGGTGGGTGTTGGTGTGGGTAGGGAGGGACCTAACACCTGATGAGGTCAGTGGCTTCAAAGAGTTAGTGTGAATGGGTAGCTAGAACAAAGACAATGAACTCTAACTGACAGGGCCTTTGTCCTACACTACAAGCAAACCAAATAATTTCCCCCTTTGCAGTATAAAAAAAGATTTAGCTTTTATAAATGAACACCAAAACCCCTTTCAAAATTAGCTTTTATAAAGGAACACAAAAACCTCTGAGAGCTTTCAGGCAATTATCTTGCTTTGCAATGGAGCCTGTCAGGAATGTCAGTACCTGAAAGGCCCTTGTATGAGTGTGCATGTCAATGTGTCACTGGTCAGTAATGTGATGGGCAGGTGGAGGTTCCTCCTTGAACTTGCTATAATTAAAATTGGGCATCCAACACTGTAACATAGTGGCCTTTAAGCGTAGGACCATACGGGACCAGGAAGTGGCTGTTATATGGTTGGTTCCATTTACCGATATGTTTATTGTAGCTTAAATTTAATGTAATATCTCCAGGAACAAGCAGGAATGAGTCTTCACATACGGGTACGTCGGTACCGACGGAGCCTGCGCGGGAATGCTCCCCAGCGTCCAAAAAGAAAGCTTTTGGGAGCATCTCACGTGCATGCGCGCTGCCTTCCCACCCATTCACTTCCCTCTCATCAGTTTTCCGTTTTCCGTAGAGCCGGCAGGACGTATTCCTGTCACCGCAGAAAATTCTTCTTTTTATTCTTAGTTTTTTGTGGTCGCGTCTGCCTTCCCTCAACGCCACCGGTACCGCCGGTGTTTTTTCTTTCTTTTTTCTAAAGAATTTCTTCTTTTTCTTCAGAAATTTTCCTGTTTTTAGTGTCTGACACTTTCTAGGCCACTAGGCCTCTATCTTTCCATCATGGAAAAGCCAGCCACTACCCTTAAGGAATGCTCAAAGTGTGGCGGTACAGATATGTTTTCAGACATCCATACTTGGTGTCTAAAATGTTTGGCCTGACCATTGCCCACGGAGTGTCTTTCCTGCTGGAGCTCAAACAGAAGAAGTCTTCAGAATCGAGCACAACTCGATACCCGGTTCACATTGCACTCGATGTCACCAGCTAGAATATCTCCACAGGATCAGGTAACCAAACAAAAGTCTGTAAAGACTAGCCAGTCCTCGAGTGGTAGATCTCCTTCCCAGTATTGAGATGGCTCTGGCCTTGCCCTCGAGGACATATTGGCAATAAAGCCCTGCAGGAGTCTTCGGGCTCCAAAGCATTAACGGGGCTTTAGGTTGTTCCTGGGGTTCTTACCTCGATGAACATACCTGCGCCATGCTCGGTAGTTGTGGCCGCTTCAAGCGGTACCAACACCCCGGCATCGGCTATGGTGATGGATGAAACACTCCTCACCGATCGCAGTCTAGCGCTCTCGGTTACTTCGGTACTGCAGACCGATCTTCCAGTATCGGTATCGGCTTCGGTACCGTTACCGGTATCAACATGGGCATCGGTGTCGGTACCGTCCATGCTTACTTCGACAGACTCGCTTCCTTCGATGCTGAGCCTGGAATCGATCTCTAGCATGGATGATTCGGTACCGAAGACATTACTTTAAGGAAAATCCGATGCTCCACCCTTTCAGGTCTTCCATTCCCGATGACTGGGATGAATCCATCGGTACCAAGGCTGAATCTTCAACAAGTCTAGCCTTTACCCCTCATTTTAGAGGTTCCTCCTCAGGGGAGATTTCTTTTCAAGCTTTTCTGCTTGATATGGCAAAGTTACTTGCCATTTCTATACCTGGTAAAGAATCCTTCCCAGGGGATTCAGAGATCCTGCAATCCCCCTGGATTCCAAAGGAGGTCATCATGCTTCCTTTGCATCAGATCTTACAAGATCTACTTTTCAGAATGTGGGAAACTCCTTTAACGGTATCACCACATTCTAAGACACTTGACTCCATGTACAAAGTGCCACCTTCTCCAGGTTTTCAAAAGACTCAACTTCCTCACATTCTATTGTTGTAGAATCAGCAATGAGGCGTATTAAGAGTACAAAGAAGCACTCTTCTTATCCGCCAGGTCGTGAGTCTAGAACTTTAGATGCCTTTGGACATCGATGCTTCCAGGCATCCATGCTTTCAGTAAGAATTATCTCATATATTTTCTATATGGGATTATCTCTTGAAGAGGTCACAAAGAACTTAAAGTCTTTGAACCCTTTTCTTCAAGAACATAAAAGAGCAGACTTTTACATATTAGTCAGTCATGCTCAAAATGTCTCTAAATTCCTTAATCGTGCTTCCCTGGACTGTTTTGAGTCTATTAGCAGAACGTCTGCTATAGCCATAGGAGCACGATGCATAGCCTGGCTCCAAGCTTCAGACTTGGCAAATGGGTACAAGAAAAGCTGGGAAATACTCCTTGTACTGGTGAAAATCTCTTTAACAAGGATGCTTTATTTCAAGCTGAACAGTTAAACACTGATATTGTTACTTTCAGAGGATTGTCAAAACTTTCCTCTACCCCAGCTACTAAAAAATCTCCTAACAAACTTTATTCCCCTAGGGGGAAAAAGTTTTATTCATCTTCTACCCATCATGCAGATGTTTCCAAAGAAGGGCAACATCATACCAGGCTAAGAAAACCAAAGTCTCAACAGGCTCAGCAAACTCAGCAGTCGCAGGGTTTCTGATTTTTTATTTCATTAAATCTTTTTTCCTGTTGAGTTTCAGAACCACTACTTCTTAACTACAGAAGCATTTGTAGTTCTTCTCATCCTTATTAAGAGGTCAGTAATACACTGCCTTAATCCTCTACTTTAGGCATGAATCTCTTGCTAAGGGCAATCCATCCTTTCAGCTCTTAGAGCTATTAAGGATAATCATGCCCCACAGGTAACAAGTTTCTCCTCTCCTTTTAAATTAAACAGAGGAGTTACAACTACTTACAAGGTATGCTATGCCCTTCACCTTGGCAGTTGTCCTGTACGAGGATATCTTATACTTTTGACTGCAGGGGAGCTTTACCCTTTTCAGGGACTACCAAATTGTAAATCTTCCCAACTCTGTATTACTCCTATCCCTCTTAGTTGACATTTTCAATCTAAGAGTGATATTATTTCACTGGAGGGCTTACCTTTTCAGCCATAGGATTGTCCTCAATACCTACTCCAGTAAGTAATTTCCATACAGAGTTTCTCCCCTCTGCAATCTTTCAAATATTTCTTTTAAGACAGCTTATCAGACCATAATTGAGAGTTAGTCACTTCTAATTCTGTCTGTCGGTCCTTGTCCAATCTATAGGACCTATCCTCTTTTGCTGCCTTAATAACACATAATTCCAAGAGAGGTTCCAAAACCTACTTGGACAATTTATTGTTGCAGGCAACCAGCCTGTCTGCTATTCTTAGCCATCTTCAATTCTTTGGCTCCCACAGAATAGATTAGGTTGCACACTGGTAATTAAATAACCAGATCTCACCTGGGCAACCTACAACATGCTCTCTGCAATTCTACAAAAAGTTCTGCAACTATGGGCCTTTGTCAGAGAGCGTCAGAGCCATTCCTGGTGGGTAGCTTCCAGATGGTTGAAAGGCTTGCCCAGTCATGCTCCCACATGACCGTTTTTTTCCTACCTTTACCATCTTCCTTAAAATTTCCTTTTAGAGAAAATGAACCAGGGCTTAGATCACGTGAAAGCATAAAGAATTGCTTAATTCCATGAGTTGTTCCACATCTCCAGTGGAACTTCTCCAACAGGGATGCATTTCTTTTCACTGCAGTCGGTCCTTGTCTAGTGCATTCCTTCTAATTCCCAATACTTCATTGGAGCTTATGCTGAAAAAAGAATGCATTATACTCATATTGCCCTCATAGATGGGCAAATATGGTATTCCCTTTTATTGCGTCTTTTTCTCCACACTGAAGTTATAGAAGGATCCAGACTTCTTGTCTTAAGACTAAGGTTTTCTCTGCACCCCTTCACGTAGCTCTCCATTTCTGGTTATTCAAAGTCTAGAATTTTAAAGAGATCTAGACCTATCCTTCTGACTAGGAAAATTCCACTGGTTTCCATGTAACCTTCTTCATGGTTCTCCACGTATAACCAGTAAGGGGTTCTCTATCCATATTTTCAAGCAGGTTTTACCCTTTCTTGTTATTAAGTGAGTCTCTCTTTATATATTTCCTTCCCATTCCATTCGGTCCACACAACTCTCCTTATTACAATATATATATATCTTGTGATAAGGAGAGTTGTGTGGATCGAAATGGAATGGGAAGGAAATGAGGGATACACCTTTAAAAGTAAGGGCAAATAGGGTTCCCATGGAAACCACAAGCTTTCAGAGAATGTACTAGCTAGAGCTAAACCCTGCCCCAGCAGTGACCTAAGAGCTAGTTTGAGCCCTAACGAACTTCACATGTGCAGCAAGGAGGAAGCCAGGAGAGAGGAAGCCAGGAGGAGGGAAGCCAGGAGAAAGGAAGCCAGGAGGAGAACCAGGAAGCGAACTAGCAGGGAAATCACGGAACTCAGAACAAGCTAAGGAAGCTAAGGAGGATTCTGGAGAAGCTGCTGAGCCCTATTCTCAAGGAGCGCTGAAATCAAACCTGAAGCTTCTGCCAAAGCAACCCAGAGAGACGGTAGAAAGGCTTACCTTTACTCGGGGAAAGAGCTCTGACTGTAGAGAAAGCATTGCACGTTGGAAAGGTACGTGTGCTTCAGTCCCTAACAAGAGCTGTGCTGAGGATATTGTTAAGAAGCTAAGGTTCAGCGCTGAGCAAAGTCAGGACAGGAACGCAGTAAAACCAACTCCAGCCAGGAGTAAAAGTATTCCAAGTAAGTGCCCTGAGACAGCTTCAGATTCTGTGTTCAAATTCTTACAAGAGAATCAAACTCCTTCCCTAAGCGGTGTACATGAAAACCAGAGAGAACAGTTTATAGGACAACTGCAAGAGATTCTAAATGAGCTTCAGTTTAAACCTGATTATAAAAGTTCCTTAGAAGAGAATGCTAATGGAGCTTGTGAAGATATGATAATAGATGTTGATGAAGCACCTGTTGATAGTGACGTATGTGAAATGGATTGCTCTTTATGTGAAGCAAACAGCTTGGACTTACGCTGAGTTACCTCTGCATGAGAGAAGTGCATAGCTGTTTCTAAACCTGAGAAAGAAAGACATTTCGTGGAAACTTTTAAGTTTGCCTGATCAGTTTTTCAGCCTTGGCTGTGGAAAGCTGGTATTGCAGAGAAGCCTGAGCAGAGCTGTGAATGAAACAGTACTACTGTCATTTGATTCTCAACTTTCAGTTGTTCCTGTTATCCTATTATTTTGGAGAAATAATCCATGCCATGTCTTGCGTTAAGAATTCTATGCGAGGGGGAAAACCCTGAATAAAATTTATTTGCCTTGAACCCCGTGTGGTCACAATACTTTGTTGGAGAGTAATTAAACTACAAGTCCCAGCATCCATTGCTGGCGCACTAGGCTTGAGACATTGCTCGAAAACAAATAAGGCAACCCTTTTGCCGTTCAGCCATTGGCCCTAGGCAAGGGGTATGACAATAGATGTATATAAATACACATATCTCACTCTGAAAGATTTCTTACTGTACATATTAATGCTGTTCCAGCATGCCATAGGGTTTAAATGGTCAAGCAATTTCTATGGTAATCACAAACTACCTTCTTATCTCCAGGAACAAGCAGGAATGAGTCTTCACATATGGGTACATCGGTACCGACGGAGCCTACGCGGGAACGCTCCCCAGCATCCAATCAGAAAGCTTTTGGGAGCATCCCTCAGCGCCTGCGTGCTGCCTTCCCGCCTTTCCAACTGTCTCTCCTTAGTTTTCGTTTTTTCGCGGAGCCGGCAGGACGTCCTCCTGTCACCGCAGAAACTTTTTTCTTTAATTTTTTAATTCTTGTTTTCTTGTGGTTGCGGCTGTTTTCCCGCCACCACCGGTACCGCCGGTGGGGTTTTTTCTTTTCGTTTTCTCAAACTGAGGGAGAGTTTTCCCTCAGTTTTTGTCTTACAATTTTTTGGGCCTATAAGGCCTCTCCATCATGGAGCCTTCTTCTCCTAAGAAGTGCCTTCACTGTGGAAATATAGTTTTATTTTTAGACTCCAATGACTGGTGTCTAACCTGTATGGGTCCTGACCCTTTTTCCCCTGAACCGTCAGGCTACAATACTGTGAGAAGAGATTCTCTTTTTCGAGTTTCCCTCGATACCGTTTTCCCTCCCTATGGCAGGGCACCGGCCATTTCTTCTCTACAGGAACAGGTAACCCACAAACAGTCTGTTAAGACTAGCCAATCCTTGAGTGGTAAGTCTCATGCTAAGCATGCTGACGACCCCGGCCTTGCCCTCAAGACCCCATTGGCATTAAAACCCCGGCGGGAGTCTTCGGGCTCCAAATCATTTCAGGGGTTTCAGGTTGTTCCTGGGGCTCACCCCTCACAGAACATACCTGAGCCATGCTTGGTGGTGGCATCCGCTTCGAGCGGTACCGATACCCCGGCATCGGCACCGGTGTTGAGTGATTCGCTCTTCACCAGGGATCGTCATCTGGCGTTCTCGGTACCTTCGGGACCGACCGATACGTCCCAGATTGACTTTCCAGTATCGGCAGTACCGCCGATACCACCACCGACGTCAGTACCCTCTAGGCATGCATTGATAGACTCGCTTCCTTCGATACCGAGTCTAGAATCGATTTCTAGTCTAGAGGACTGGGTACCGACGCGTCTCGGAACCGATGTTTACCGATTCCGCATGCACGGTACCGAGGATAATCACCAAGGGTTTTTAGTTACCTCGGTACCGTTTGAGCAGCCTCCGATGACTGCTTCGGTGTCGGTTTCGCCTTCGATTCCGGCACAACTACCGGTATCGGTATCGATGCCGGTACCTGCAGTATCATCGGAACCAGCTCCTTCCATGCTTTTTTCACCTGGATCGCTCCTCTCTATACCTAGTTTGGAGTCGATACCTGGCATGGATGATGCACTACTGACTGTCTCAACTCATAACTGCCAGTTCCAGTGTCCATCCATTACAAGTCCTGTTCTGCACCGGACAGGTACATCCTCCGGTGCCCAGGCTACCTTTTCAGATTTAGCCTGTCCAGGGATGGTTCCCATCAGAGATCCTTCTTTTCAGAAACTTCTCCTTGACATGGCAACCTTCCTTAATATTCCTATCCCTGGCTATGAGTCTTCTCAGGGTTTTTCTGCAGGAAAGGAAAATATAATGCTTCCTTTACATCACTCTTTGCAGAATCTTCTTTTGAGGGTATGGGAAAAACCTTTAAGGGTTTCTTCACCTCCTACAGCAACTGATCTTCTGTATCAGGTGCCCCCCTCTCCAGGATTTCAAAAGCCTCAACTTCCCCATCATTCCATGGTAGTGGAATCAGCAATGTGGAAGGTAAAAAGCAAGAAAAAACATTCTTCTTTCCCGCCAGGGCGTGCATCTAGAACACTGGATGGCTTTGGACGTCAAACCTTCCAAACATCTATGCTGGCAACAAGGATTCTCTCATATATTTTCTATATGAGTCTATCCCTTCAGGAGATCACAAAGAAATTATCTCTTTTGACTCCTTTTCTATCAGAGCCCAAGGCTGCAGACTATTCCTTACTTCTTAGTCATAGCCAAAATATCTCTTGGTTTCTTTCTCGTACTTCCCTAGACTCTTTTGAGTCTGTTAGCAGGATTTCTGCTATAGCCATAGGAGCACGTCGTAAAGCCTGGCTCCAAGCATCAGACTTGAGTAGATGGGCACAACAAAGACTGAGTAATACTCCTTGTACTGGAGTAAATCTCTTCAATAAGGAGTCCTTAGGTCAGGTTGCTCATTGCTCCACTGACTTTCCTGTTTCTGAGGGCCATCCTAAGCCCTCTCCTTCCTCAGCAGGTAGGAAATGCCCTACCAAACCTTCTTTCCCTAAAAGAAAGAGGTTTTCCTCTTCTCCTGCCCATCATTCAGATGTTCCCAAGCAGGGGAAGTCTCGCCCTGGTCTGAAGAATCCAAACTCTAGCCAGGCTGAATAAACACAGTAACCATAGGTTTCTGATTATTCTTTTTATACCTACAGTTAATTTCTTTTCAGCAGAAGATTTTCACTGTTTTTCCATTCAAAACTCTGCTCAGGGATTCCTATTCTCAGGAAATCCATTTACTCTTCAGTATGCTGAACTGTCAGGATATTCATGTCTATAAGTTACAGAGTTTTCCACCTCTTCCTGACTAGAAGAGAGGTTAGCAACTATCACATGATAGTTTCTCTGTACCAGCATGAATTTTTTTCCTTCCAGGGACTTACCATGTGGTAAGTCCTTCTTCAGCTTCTATCTCTACCCTCTTCGCCAGGGTTTCCCCTGTAAGAGTGGTACCATACCATTGAAAGACTTTTCTTGTCTTTCTTTTCACTGTAGAGTTTCTTCTCCTGAGTAAACTCCCTTCTTTATCTGGACTGCTCTGCAGACAGAGACAGCTTGCTCTCTTTGTTCAGTCTGTTCTCTCTGTTTGACACAGACCGACTCTCTCTGTTGTCCTATTCAGTAGCTGCCCATGCAGGAGTTCCAGTAATTGACTACTGGTACTTTTCCACAAGTCCCAGTCTTATCTTCCACCACTTCTGTCTAGCCTTAGTAGTGATTCCAAGACAGTTTTCTACATCTTTCTTGGATAATCCTTTTCACTATAGGCTTCTTCACTATCTTCTACCCTTGCCATCTCCAATCTCTGGGTTTGGCAATGTAGTGGATGTGGCTGTCAGTTTTCTCCATCAGCCAGTTCTACATCCCAGTTCTCCTGCATAATGCTCTCTGCAATCCTACTGAGAAGCTTTCCACTATGGGCCCTTGCTAGAGAGCATAGAGTTTCTCTAATGGCTATCCATTATGGTTGAAAAAGGCTTCCTCAGTCGTCCCCTATGACTGTGAGGGTTCTTCACACCCTACTATCTTCTTTAAAAAAAAAAAAAATAGGAGGGTAAAGGACATAAGCCTTCTCCACGTGAAAGTCTAAGAGTTATCCCATTCCTATAGGGAATATACTCTTTTTTTCTTGCAGCTTGTCCTCATGGTATCCTAATACTTCAAGGACAGCACATATTAATCTGGAAAACGCCTGATACCTCCTTTGTCCCTCACGTAGGTCAACCTGGTATCTTATCCTATGCGTTTCTGTCCTTTTACCATGCTGGAGTTCCACAGGACTCCGGACTTGCTGTTTACAGACTGATATTATCCTCTGTTTTTTCACGTAACCATCCTGGTTATTCACTGGATAGCATTCCTTTACCATCTTCTCTGGGGGAATAGATTTTCTATATATCTTCTCAAGTAGGTTTCACCTCCTTGTTCTTAGATGAATCTTTTCCTTTCACATCTCCATGTGAATGTCATGATATGCATAACTCTGTCTGCTTAGTTGCAGGCATCTATCTTTAGACCTATATATACAGGTATATATATCTATATCTATATATATATACCTATATACATCTCTGTAGATGTATCTGTCAGCTAAGTGTGCATATGCTATGCCCTTTAGATCTCATTATAGCTATATATATATCTATATACCCGTATATAGATAGATATATATATACATATATGTGTGTATCTGTCCAGATACTTATTATAGGTAGATATGTATTTCCATACTTATCTCTCTGACTGTCTATGCTCATAAATGTTTTTACCTTCCTGTATGTTTCTGACAGTGGGCTTGCACAGCTTTATACTGTTCCACAGTATGTTTCAGATATTATGCACACAGCCACTGCTGTGGTACTGACAGCCCTATTGTATCCTAGGTTTACGTATCCCTGAAGCTCCATGCCCCAATGTCTTCCTACCTCTCACCAGTTAGGAAAGACATGGTGGATCTTCAGTGGATTTCAGATTCAATTCCTCAAACATCTGTCCTTTCTTGGGAGGATGGGGTTCTTCTCATACCCTTTCCTCCCTCAAGGACTAGGTCTGTTTGTCCACATCGGTCAGTCTTCCTCTTTTGCTCCTACCTCTGAATACTTCTGTATCCAAAAGAGTTTTCAGCTTTCCATGAAGCTTCCCACTAAAGACCTGCCGTGTTTGTGCTACCCCAATTGAATCCTGAGGTCACCTCTCACTTCCAGATGTTGACCTCCACCTTCACTCCAGTGAGGTCACCTTGAACATTATTCTACTGGATCCCCAGTAGACTCCATCAGCCTCTCTACTTCCTGCAATCCAGTAGGTGAGCGTCATATGGTGATTGTTCATTTCAATATTATGATGATTGTTCATTTCAATATATCTTTTGATAATGATCATACATACAAGGACTCCTTGTGGGTAGTCCTTTCTTAGGTTAGCTGTTTTTTCTGCAGCTCCTCTCTTTTCAACTCCTGCCCTCCATCCTCAGGATGCCTGGCCATATGAGGTGTAGCATGTTTTCAATCTTCAACATGTTAGGGCTCCAGGCATCTTAGCTTGGGAGTCCCCATATGTGAAGACTCATTCCTGCTTGTTCCTGGAGATAGCACAGTTACTTACCTGTAACAGGTGATCTCTGGGAACAGCAGGAATAAGTCTTCACAACCCTCCCACCTCCCCTAGGAGTTGTATTTCTATATCTATCTTTCCTTTCCTCTTTCTCTCTCTTTGTCTCAGCTATGAAACTCAACTAAGGAGAAACAGTTGGAAAGGCGGGAAGGCAGCACGCAGGTGCTGAGGGATGCTCCCAAAAGCGTTCTGATTGGACGCTGGGGAGCGTTCCTGCGCAGGCTCCGTCGGTACCGACATACTGTGGTACCGCAGAGCCTATTCATGAAGAAAAAAGGGTTTTAAATCCTGAAAAAAGATTTTATCATCAGCTGCAATATTATGAGGAGCCCAATAGAGGGAGCAGGAGTGACCTTCCAAGGCCCAGAGAACTGCACCTCAGAGCTGATGAGGTAATGCAACCTAACAGCCAATGGAGAAAAGGGGGAGTTCCCCTGAAGAAAGGCTGGGAGCTTGAAAAGGAGGAACTAGGACAAGTTAAAAGGAGACCAGGGAGAGAGAGACCAAGGAGAGGCATACCAAGGAAGGCCTACCAAAAGGAGGCATATCAAGAAGAGGCTTATCAAGGAAAAGCAGACCACGGAGAGTCACATCACAGAGAGCTTCTGGAAAGGAACCAAGGAGGAGAGCACCATAAGGAGTGTCCAGAGCACCAGAGAGGAAGGAGTTCCTGGCAGGAGGGCATAGTGAATCCGAGGCCACAGAGTTCCAGGAGTCCTTGGTTGAGAGGTACTGGAAAGAAAGGCACAAGGGGAGAAATAAACCCCAGAGTTTGGTGTGAAGAACCGGCAGCAGTAAATGCAAGACACAGTAAGCATTATCTGAGCCAGGATGAAGTCTTTGCTGCAAATGGTAATATTCCTTATTCAAATGGTAAAAGGTGTGAATGTGAGAGAGTGGTGACTCTGCATGAAGGCCAGCTGGAGTGGGAAAAGCCTACTGCTCAAGACAGGTTGAACTACAGCAGGACCAGGCCATGGGACTCAACTAAACAAGGTAAAATACCTTTTTATTCTGATAAGCAATATAAGTTAAGAAGACAGGAAACACAAGATACTGGAGTATATCCTCCCTATCAAACTGTTTGTGAAACAGGGCACAAGCCCTTGGTAAAAAGACTGTATAACATAAGGCAGCCTGCAAGGGGAAGTAACTGCCATAACAAACACGCACATGGGCGCGGCCCTGACTTGAATGCTGAACATTGGAAGCTAGTAAATGTGTTATATGAGAAACCTCAGTACACTCCTCAAGAGTTTACTGACACTGATTCACAGCTGTCTGATACTCAGCCCATGCAGGTGGAATTCAACGAAGACCCACCTGAAACCCCGATGGACTGTAGCTACTGTCAGGCAGGTAGCCTAAGGTCTGTGCATGAAACATAAAACAGTGAACAGTAGCGAATGCCTGTAAAGTTTGTTTATGCCAAGTACTGTGAAGCAACAGTTAAACAAAGCAAGTGTGAATATATTTTCTTTTTGTTGCCTGAAGCAAGGTTTCTTTCAGTTTGTTGAAGTAGTCTCCCATAACTTGAACCATTGTGCTTAAAGGGAAATAAAGCCTTATTTTCCCTACATTCTGGCTAGTGTGTTCTCTTGAACTTTGGCCCCCGGTAGGTCCTGGGAACATTACCAAGACCTCTTACAGAAGGACCAAATTCAAAATATATAAAAAAAACTCTCATGTCCATCTGACCTGCCCATACCAACCTTGGCCTCTGGGGCGGCAGCATGACAATACCCATATGTGAAGACTTATTCCTGCTGTTCCCAGAGATCACCTGTTACAGGTAAGTAACTGTGCTTTACTGTAACCTCTCTGGTTACGTTACATCTGAAGCTCTCCATGTAAAGTCATGCTAAGTGACATCACTTGGGGAAGACCTTCCTGATCTTCAAGAAATTGGAGGCTACACCGCCTACTACAAATGTTTCTTTCTTTCATTTGGATAGAGGGGTCTCAAAGACCCATCCTTTTTCTGCAAACCAGTCAGATTTATCTCCTCTTTTTCCTAGAGTTTTTTTCTGCTCAAAGGACAAAGAGCTTCAAATGTTGACCTACAGAAGCTTTAGCTTCTCATCCAAAGTCTAACCCCATTAAACTCTCCCAGGTTTTTCTTCTGGGATTAGTTCTAGCCATTTAGGCTTCTGACCTCTGCCTGTATTGCAAAATTTATTTCCTCTACTTCACAGTAAGGTATTTTCTTTGAGGATAATGTACTGGTTTCTAGCACCAGACCATTACTCTCAACAGATACTTTCGCAATATTTTTGACTAAGTTCCACATTAGAAAATTGGAATCCAATTTTCACTAACATTTCTGATCTACACAAGGACTCCTCTCCAGATGCCATCTTTAGTCAAGCTGTTCCACAGCACACCCTTCTCACTTCAACTTCTATCCTCCATCCCTTGGATGCCTCAGGTTCTGGGAGATAGCATGGCCCATCGACTAGATTTGCAACATGCTGGGACCTCCTCCAGGCATCTTAGCTTGGGAGTTCCCATATGTGAAGACTCATTCCTGCTTGTTCCTGGAGATAGCACAGTTACTTACCTGTAACAGGTGATCTCTGGGAACAGCAGGAATAAGTCTTCACAACCCACCCACCTCCCCTAGGAGTTGTTTCTCTCTCTCTCTCTCTCTATTTTGTCTACTTCCCTCCTTCGGTCTCAGCTACAAACCCAACTGATGAGAGGGAAGTGAATGGGTGGCCAGGCAGCGCGCATGCGCGTGGTATGCTCCCAAAAGCTTTCTTTTTGGATGCTGGGAAGCGTTCCTGCGCAGGCTCCGTCGGTACCGACGTACCCTTATGTGAAGACTTATTCCTGCTGTTCCCAGAGATCACCTGTTACAGGTAAGTAACTGTGCTTTATGTACTGTATTTTCATGTTGTCATGTTTTCCCTGTGTGATGTATTCCCTGTTTCCACCGCTTTGATGTAATGATAAAGTGGTGCATGTATCCTTACCTTTGTATAACCTTGTATTGTTTTGTGACCGCTTTGATTGAAGGAAAAAGCGTGATACAAGACTTGTTAAATAAATAGTTCTGTTGCTGTCATTGATCTCTGCATTGCTGTCCTGTTGCATATTCAACAAAGTTAAAATAAACTACGAACACATTAAAGAAAACTACGAACACAAGAGAGACACAGACGCCCACCACATGAAAACAGACTTACAGCTCTATAAATGGCCATGCTGGACAATGACAAGTAGGCATCCTTTGGCCCTTCTGTGTATTGCCAGTGCCCCGGGGGCACCTGGCAGTCAATGAACAGCTATCTCGGATACTGCACCATTGACCATTGGAACAGAAGCAAAATCCTTACAGGTTCAGAGTCCCTCTGAAAAAAACAAAGAAAGAAGTATAACGAGAACTCAGTAACTTACAAATCCGTATCACTGATCACCCTGACAATACACACTGGACCCACCGACGAGTGAGCGGCCTATACTTTATGCATACTTTGATGGAAAAGAAAGATATGGAAACCTACTAGAGCCGACAGGACCTCATATTGGTCCGGTATGAGCAGCTTGAGGAAGGGGGGTGGGGGGGGGGGGGAGTAGAGCAGTGGGGCTATCATCTTTGAACACACATTGGTTCCAGTTTTATAGTGGCTGGCCTTCCTTAATGCCAGAGCAGTGCATTAGGGCTCTTTAGGGAGTCATCGTATAATGTTATTTTAGCTCATAAGTGGTAATTTGCCTGCATAAAATGGCTGTTACGGGTTCAAGGGTGTGTTGGAAAGGAGCTCATCTGTCTCCAGATACATCTACTTCTTTCTGCTTGAATGGGCCAATATTTAAACTCTGCAGTTGGTGTTTTTTAAGCGCCAGCCAAAGCGTTTAAAAATGAAAACAAATATTCAGGACAGGAATCCGGATACCTGGTCTCACTGCTAGCCACTGGCACAATCCAGATAGCAGCGATATTTGACTGCTGTCCTGATAGTTAGGACTGCTTTTTTCATGGCCTAACCTTATGCAGTTTGTTATCGGGTTAGCGGTCTGAAAATCATTGTTAATGGAATATGTCCTTGCACCACCCACAGACCACCCCAGCACTATCCGGATAGTGCTACGGTGGTTAGAGGGGATATTCAGCGGTACTGTCCCGATACTGCCACTGAGTGGTTAGCGGGTCCTGATAACGGGATAAACCCTTTTGAATATCAGGCCCAACGCTTTTGTCATGTACACCTGTGCTGATTAGACACAGTGTGAAGTGGGCAGGGCTTCTTATCAATTTGAGGTGACTGTGGAGGCAGAACTCCTTCCATTATTACATCACTGCTGCACACCCTTTGTGATGGACAGAAGGACTAGCATTGAGCAGGGCTTCTTATCAATGTGAGGTGATTGTGGAGGCAGAACTCCTTCCATTATTACATCACTGCTGCACACCCTTTGTGATGGACAGAAGGAGTAGCATTGAGCAGGGCTTCTTATCAATGTGAGGTGACTGTGGGGGCAGAACTCCTTCCATTATTACATCACTGCTGCACACCCTTTGTGATGGACAGAAGGAGTAGCATTGAGCAGGGCTTCTTATCAATGTGAGGTGACTGTGGAGGCAGAACTCCTTCCATTATTACATCACTGCTGCACACCCTTTGTGATGGACAGAAGGAGTAGCATTGAGCAGGGCTTCTTATCAATGTGAGGTGACTGTGGGGGCAGAACTCCTTCCATTATTACATCACTGCTGCACACCCTTTGTGATGGACAGACGGACTAGCATTGAGCAGGGCTTCTTATCAATGTGAGGGGACTGTGGAGGCAGAACTCCTTCCATTATTACATCACTGCTGCATACCCTTTGTGATGGACAGAAGGAGTAGCATTCAGCGAAAGAGAACAAAGAGCGTGGCGATGTGGGATATTTGCTATATTTTGACACATGTAGAGCCGCTGTGCCAGCAGCAAGTCTTCTTTTGTAGCTTGATAGACATGTTCTTCTTCTTTTGCCACTGTTAAAATACTTTTCTTTTCACACACGTCAGATTGCCACCTTTTCTCTCATCATATCCTATGAAGCCAAGCCCAGTAAGTTTTGGAGAAAGTTTGGAAATGCAGCAGGCTTGTGACTGCAGTATGGGTAAGTGTTTTTCAGCTTCTTGCCCTTGCTTTGTACTGATGTCGTGGCCTAGACATGTTCTGTAGGGGACTGATATCACCAAACCAATTTTTCATGCGCAGAAAGACATAGTGATGTTCATACATATTTTAATGAAGGCACCAATATAGTTCCTGATTCAAGACTAGCCTGGTCCCAGATACCTTATTTGTTTGTTCGTCAATCTTCAGCTTTTGAACACCAATCTTCGTAACCTCAAAATTATGGGACCCTTCAGATTCTTTATGCATTACAGTGTCCCTTCTAGACTCCAAGGGCCCAGTATTCATCTAGGTCGGCTATGCGCCACTACAGTGCATAGCCGTCTGCGCTGACCCTTAACCCCAGATATTCAGCGCCAGGGTCATTTGCGGCCCTGGCATCGAATATCCGGGTTTGCTGCACAGCCTCCCAGCTGCAGTAGCTAACCGGGCAGTGGCGATATTGCAAACTGCCCGCTTAGATCCTGTGGCTAATAGATAGGCGAGCTTTTGCTTTGCCTCTCTATCTTTTAGCTGCAGGTCGGTAACTGAGCAGCAGCTGCCTGGTTATTGACTGTCGCCGCCTCTGCTCCTCCTCGGAACATCTGCGACACACCCTGATGCTAAGCACTTAGCATAGGATGTGTAGGGGACACGATTGGGGATATTCAACAGCAGTAGCCATGTTAATGCCATTGAATAGCCCACTTAGAGGCATTTACATGGTTTATAGGGCTGTAAACAGTGTAAATGTCTTTCGAATATCAGGCCCTAAATGGATAGATCAATCTCCTAGCGTCCAGGATTGGAAGACTGTATGTTAATCTGTTTGTATTTGTTATCTTCCTGCTATTGTCAACCACTTTGATGCCCTTTTGCTAAAGGCAATATATATCAAGTCAATAAACCTAAACCTAAGTTGTCTAGGGAGCTGCAAAAAAATAAGCTGGAAAAGCACTGGAGGATGGAACTGTCAATCAGAACTGATGTGACGGGTAGAGAAAAGCTGTGTGTGCAGTTCCCTGGTGAGAGCCAGGTGACAACGTATGAGCATTAAAAACAAGAAGGAAATGCTAGAAACAATTGATGACAGAAAGCAAAATCAAAATTTGGTGACAGGTGTCTTGAACAATTCTAAAAATGATCAAGGCAGTATGCACTGTGTGTCATCAGCAAGATGTGAAGACTTTAGTGTAGAGTAATTATAATAACAGGTTTTGTACATGTCATTACAGAGTAAACATTTTCCATGAAAACAGATGTAAAATGTGGTATTGTATAAGGCAAACTACAGTCCCAGCTGAATATCATAACTCGCTGTAATTAAGACTAATTCTTCACATTTAATAATAATAGGAGCCAGGCATCCCATGTACCGTATTTTCACACATATAACACGCATGTTATATGCTTTTTTATATTTGACCTGCCCCCTCCTCTGTGTTATATACATAAGCGCATTATATATGTAATTACGAATACAACTTAAAAATAAACTTGGAGTCATTTTTAATTTCTTAATAACTTCTTTATTTCTGAATTTCTGAATTTCAATGAGATTAAATGCGGGTACATGAGAATAAATGAGATTAAATTAGACTATGCCAATTTCAGTTCACTCATTAACATCTGACTCCTTGAACCCTTCAAAGTCCGTTCCCTCCTCACTGTCATCGTTGAAGTAGCTAAGAACAAACTGCAGGCGCTCTTCTGTGGTTTCTGAAGTGATGTCGTTGTCACTGCTATCGGCATCTTCACCTTTGTCTTCGGTATCTAAATGTATCTGATTCTACTGCTAGACCATCCCAGCCTTTCTGAAACCTTTGTGGATGGTTTGTGGTGTTATTTTAACCCAAGCAGAAGACACCCACTTGCAAACTTCCGAAAACTGCTCCTGCTTCAGTCTTCCTGATGGTGTGAATTTGTGAATCCCAGACTGCATCCATTCATCCCACTCTCTTCTCACCGACATCTTGAATGGGTGGTTAACCACCAGATCTATCAACTGTAGCTTGCAGATAAGATCGCCAGCGGATATGATATAATTTTGAACATTTTTTTTCTTTGTGGTCAGTCATAGCATCAAAAATTAGTAAGGACTTCTTGGAGAAGAATCCCCCTGCCTGGCCCTATAACATTTATCAACCCATACTTTCATAAGGTTACTGTCCATCCATCCCTTCCAATTGTAATGATAACTACACCGGTTGGCAGTTTTTTTGCAGAGCATGGTAACCCTCTTGAAAACTATCATCGACTTTAATTTCACCCCACTCACGGTGCATCCAAGGACTACAGTAAAGCAGGCCCTCTCAGGCCCAGTGGTTGTAATGGCTACAGTTTTTGTACCTGAAGCACTACAGTCCTGGTGGCAGGGATGTCCATATTTATAACACCCATTGCAGAGATACCATGTTCAGAGATTTTTTTGGAGACAAATTCACGGAAGTTGTTCATCTTTTGCTTCCAGTCATCTGAATCTAGAAATCCAGGTGAAACTGTCTTTGAATCAGTGATTCCTCTTTCATTTGCCAGAAGCTTCGCTTTGATCTGAACTGCGACAGTAGAGACGGCTTGATTTTGTTTTCCCTGAGAAAGAACCCAGTCTCTCAAGTCATTCTCCAGTTTAGGCCATTTTGCTTTGGGGCCACGACATGCGCATCTGCAAGGGTTGATATTCTCAACCTCCCTTTTCTCCTTTCTCCATTCGTGAATGGACGTCTCTCCAACCTTGAATTCTCTCGCTGCTGCTCTGTTGCTTGTTTCTTCTGCTCTTACAACGACTTTTAGTTTGAAGTCAGCAGTTTAGGACTTGTATTTCATTCCCAGCATTCCCAACAGGAGAAAGGGTGTGCACATGTGCATTATACAAAGAGTCTAGAAAAGAACAGTGTCATTTCCACACATTATATGTGTGTGCGTGTTATATATGTGGGTGTGTTATTTGATTGAAAATACAGTATAAATAAATAAATACAGCTTTTCTAGTGTATTGATATGTTTCATTGTATTTTCAGTATACAGTCAAACCTCGGTTTTCATGATTAATCCGTTCGAAAAAGTCTGACTAAAACCGAAACGTATGAAAACTGAAGCAATATTTCCCATAAGAAATAATGTAAATCCAATTAATCTGTTCCAGACACCCAAATATATTCACAAAAATACATTTTATAGAGAATAACTATATTTTTACATACAGAAAACAATGAGAAATAAATATAAATGACTAATGAAATGGATAAATGAACATTTAACATCACTGAAAGCAAGCTAAGTACAGTACTGTACAGTACAGTATGTTAACATCTGGCCTTAGCCACCCCTGACAAGCTGCTGTGCCCAGTTCTCTTCGGAATCACATTGGATTCAGCCCATTAAAATACCTTTACATTATCTGCTCAATGCTTCAGAATGGCAGAAAATCTTAATGATATAGCTTCAGACGTACCCTGCAAGAGAAAGAACTGCCTCCCACATTCATGCAACATCTCCTGCTTACGTTGACAGCTTTTCTTCCCTGCTACCTCCGAGCCTGAGGGGGCGCTCCAGAGAACGGGCAGGCGGTGGACGAGAACGGGGCCTTCCTCTCTGCGCAATCCTTGCCTCTCTGACTCTGACCAGGCTCGAGGATGTGTTTCATTTACGTGCTCAGCTGGCTTTTGGCTTCTCATCACGCTGGCGATCAGTGAGTCCGGGGGGCAGTGCTGCCGGGACCGGGCAGGCGTTCTGGCAGTGTATACAGAATGGTGTGCAGCGCGAGGGTGTATGTATTTACAGTACTGTACTTTACGAAAACCGAAGCGATGTATGAAAACCGGGACAAAATCTCAGTCAAAAAAGACGTTGAAAACCGAAGCGTATGAAAACCGGGGCAAATGAAAACCGAGGTTTGACTGTATTTTATAAAGCTCTGTTGCATTGTTACCAGACTATCCAGGAGGTTACTTGTGATGTAATATGTACAGCTTCAGTGTACTTCAAATAAATATATAATCAAGTGACAAATTCATGAAAAGCAGACCGCTCATATTCTCATGAAGTTTGATTCTCTGGTAGTCTACTAACTCTTTGGGGCGCTCCACACTTCATCTACTTTGGTTTCGTCTTCACAAGAGTTTATTTTTGAGAAATAGAATAAAAAGTATGCATCAGCTTTTTAATAAAAGCCAAGGTATTATGACAATCCATTCTCTTATAAGAACATAAAACATGCGACACCGGGTCAGAACAAAGTCCATCGAGCCCAGTATCCTGTTTCCAATAGCAGCCAGGTCATGAGTACCTGTCAGGTTCCCAAAAAAGGTCACAGATTCCACAATGCTTGTCGTGGGAGTAAATAATGGATTTCCCTGGTCCTCTTTAATGATAGTTTATGGACTTTTCCTCTAGGAACTTGTCCAAACCTTTTTTAAAGCCAGCTACACTAACAGCTTTTACTACATCCTCCAGTAACAAATTTCAGAGTTTGATTACACGTTGAGTAAATGAGCTATTTTTCAGCTTCATTGCATGTTCCCTAGTCTTTCTACTTTTTGAAGGCGTAAATAACCAATCTATGTTTACCTGTTTCACTCCATTCGTTATTTTATAGACCTCCCCTCAGCCGTTTTTTTCCAAGTTGTATCCTTCCATCCCCTTTACCATTTTGGTGGCTCTTCTCTGTGCTTTTTCTAATTCTGCTATATCCTTTTTAAGATACAGCGTCCAGAATTGCACACAATATTCAGGGTACGGTCGCACCATGGAGTGATACAGTGGCATTATAATATCCTTCATTTTATTTTCCATTTCTTTATTTATGGCATAATATGAAGTTGCAAGGGAGTAAACTGAAAGGCAACGTCAGGAAATACTTTTCACTGAAAGGATGGTGAATGCTTGGAATGCCCTCTCAATGAAAGTGGTGGGGGCAAATACAGTGATAGAATTCAAAATGTCATGGGACAGACACAATGGATCTCGTTATAGCAACAGGATAAAATCAAAATAAATTAACAGTCTCTGATATCTCAACAAGTAGAAGTGACCTGCACAGAGCGGTGGTTATACCCCTAAACAAAGACATGGAGAGGGGTGACCTGCATGGAGCAG
This sequence comes from Ichthyophis bannanicus, assembly GCA_033557465.1. NCBI lineage: Eukaryota > Metazoa > Chordata > Amphibia > Gymnophiona > Ichthyophiidae > Ichthyophis > Ichthyophis bannanicus. Next base: position 381,577,211 of record CM066039.1, read on the forward strand.
CGGGTGCACCTACTCTTGCCACCTTTCGGGTAGACTCGATGGACCATGCTGGTCTTTATCTGTGTCATGTGCTATGTTACTATGATTCCTAACATTCTATTTGCTTTCTTGGCAGCTGCTGCACACCGAGCAGAGGGTTTCAAAGTACTATCCATGATGACGCCTAAATCGTTTTCCTGTGTGGTGATTCTTAATGTGCAACCTTGTATCGTGTAGCTTTAGTTTAGGTTGTGCTTTGCACTTGTCCCCATTAAATTTCACCTGCCATTTGGACGTCCAGTCCCCCAATGTCTCAAGGTCCCCTTGCAATTTTTCAGAAACCTTTTGTGTTTTAACAACTTTGAATAATTTTGTGTCATCTGCAAATTTAATCACCTCCCTCATTATTCCCATTTCCAGGTCATTTATGAATATGTTAAAAAGCAGCGGACCCAGCACATATCCCTGGAGTACTCCACTATTCAACTTTCTCCATTGAGAAAATTGGCCATTTAGCCCGACTCTCTGTTTCCTTCTTTTAACCTGTTCCTGATTCACAGTAGTGCACTGCCTCCTATCCCATGACTTTTTAGTTTCAGTGAGAGTCTCTCATGAGAGACCTAGTCAAACAGTTTCTGAAAATCCAGATATACTATATCAACTGGTTCCCTGTTTATTCATACCTTCATAAAAGTATAACAGATTAGTAAGACAATCTCTTCAGCCCTGTGTGAAGTCCATGAACCATCCATTCTAGAGGTGATAAGCCTTTGGGAGATGCCACCATGCATGCCTGGTCTCCTTCCTGCCCAAGGGTGCCATCTTATTCAGTCTCCTTTTTTCCGTGGAACCCTTCAGAAATCTGTCTGCATTGCCCCGGAAAAAGTTGATTTTTTGCCTGAGTTTTATACTGTCCTCTCTGGTTGTGCACCAGTACTCTTCCTGCCACTTGAGCTCATTGTCCCGGCATCAAGTCTCAGGTCCGTAACCCCTTTTTTTTTTCCTTTTGGCTCCTTCGCACCCTTTTTTCCAACTGGCAGCACCGTGGGTCTTCGACCTTGCTGGGGTACTTTTCCCCCCCCATGGCTACCAGTGACTTCAAGAAGTGTGATCGTTGTACAAAAATTATGTCCCTTACTGACACACATGACTGCTGCCTGCGCTGCCTAGGGCTGGACCACAACCTCACGCCCTGTGGTCTTTGTAAAAAGATGTCTACCAAGGTCCTTAAGAGCCATCAGCAGCAGCATGATAGGTTTTTCCTGGAGTCCCCAGTGCTTCCGAAGACCAAGGCCCCGTATGAAGCCTCGGACTCCCGTGGTGCCCCTGCAGACCCCGATCGACACTGTGGGTCTTCAGAAAGGGGTTCTCCCTCAAGGGAACACAAGAAGAAGAAGAAACCCTCAAAGGTAGTGTCCTTAGATGGTTCTGGCAGGTCAGGTAAGCCCTGAACCAGGACCTTGGTGGGCTGCTCCAAGGCCTCCAAAAGGGAGCGGCCCACCAAGGTCACCTAGAAGGAATCGCCCAAAGATCGGCCCCAGACACCCGAGGCCATCCTCGTTGAGAACTCCCCTTCGGGGGAACTGGTGCCGGGCCCGAGTCGCTCGGTGCCCGTGCTGAAGGCTGTGGAGCTTTCTGGACGAGACCAGAATGGCAGCTCTGGAGCACACCTTGTCTGCCTTCATGGACCAGCAGCAGGCATTGTTGTCTGGCACAGCCGATTCCTCCACCTAGACTACTGGGCCCTCGATGTCGAGGACATCCCTAGAAGCTGAGTCTATCCTCGATACCATATGTCCTTGAATCGATCCTTGGCCAAGGTCTCAATCTGGGTCCTGTTCTATGGAACCGAGGTCTTCCCCAGCTAGTGCGCATGACACCAGCCGAAGGGCCTCTAAGGGATTCAATGGCCATTGTGAGCAAGTGGCTCAACTCGATGTATCGGGTCCGCTGGAGCACAGGCTTCCAAAAGGCACAGCTGTCACATAATTCCATGGTAGTGGGGTCGGCCATGCATTGGCTGAAGATGCCCTCAACAGAAAGTACTACAGGGCTCGATGCTTATCAGCCAGATCCAAGCCTACCAGCTGTACATGGGCATGTACCCAAGAGACCTAGCGAAGTATCTCGCTAGGTTCTCAGCTGGTCTCTACGAGGAACCCCCTACATTGGTTCAAGAATCTGACCAGAACGGTCCGTGAGTGCTCCAAGTCAATGACTCGAGCAGCCTATGATGGCTTTGAATCGGCAACTAGAGTAGCTGCTGCGGGCATCGGTGCCCAGAGCCAAACCTGGCTAAAGTCTTTTGATGCAGGTTCTCGGTGTGGTGTGTGGAGCAACGGGTGAACCCATTCTCCTGCTTGGTGCAGCTGGTGCTGCAGTACCTTCTTTATCTCTTGCAATCCAGGCTCAAATCAAACTCCGTCAGGGTGCACCTCAGCGCCCTGGTCATGCACCACCACCCTGTTGAAGGCAAGCCCTTCTCAGCTCAGCCTCTGGTGACCTGCTTCCTGATGGGGTTCCTACTGTCAAAACCCCCCATCTGCCCTCCAGCGATGCAGTGGGACCTCACTGTAGTGCTTGTACATCTCACCTGCCCACCCTTCGAACCCCTAGCTACCTGCCACCTGAGGTATCTCTCATTTGCAGGGTCAGCGAGCGCCGTATACCAGGTTCTACAAGAATAGGATTGTGCTACGCATGCACCCCAAATTCCTCCCAAAGTGGTGTCTTCTTTTCATCTCAACCAGGAGGTGGTGCTACACACCTTCTTCCCGAGACCTCACTCCAGCAGGGCAGAAACCATCCTTCACACCTTGGACTGTAAGAGGGCCCCCAAAAAGCTTCTCAGCTCTTCATTTCCTACAATTCCAGTCATCTGGGGGAGGCAGTGACCAAGCAAAAAAAAAAAGGTGGTGACAAAAAGCAGGAGGATGTTGGGCTGCATACGAAGAGGAATTACCAGCAGAAAGAAAGAGGTTCTAATACCACTGTATAAGTCACTGGTGAGGCCTCACTTGGAATACTGTGTTCAGTTTTGAGACCGTATCTTGCAAAAGATGTTAAAAGAATGGAAACTGTTCAGAGGAAGGCGACCAAAATGATTTGGAGCCTGCGTCAGAAGTCTTATGAGAAGAGACTTGAAAACCTAAATATGTACACTTTGTAGGAGAGGAGGGATAGGGGAGATATGATTCAGACCTTTAAATACTTAAGGAGAAATAATGAACAAACAAATCTCTTCCAAAGACGGGGAAGCTGTAAAATGAGAGGGCATAACATGAAGCTGCAAGGTGGAAAATTGAAAGGCAATATCAGGAAATACTTTTTCACTGAGAGGGTGGTGGATGCTTGGAATGCCCTCCCGATGGAGGTGGTGGGGGCAAATACAGTGACAGAATTCAAAATGGCATGGGACAGACACAATGGATCCATATAGCAACAGAATAAAATCAAAATAAATTGAACCATCTAACTTCTCAACAAATAGGGGTGTCCTGCATGGAGCAGTGGGTTCACCCCTAAACAAAGACATGGGGAGAGGTGGCCTGAGGGGCGGCCTGCACAGAGTGGCACCTACTCCTGCCATCTTACTCTGGCCATCTTGACTAGATGGACCGTACTGGTCTTTATCTGCCGTCATTTACTATGTTACTATGTAAACCCAGTCCACCTGGGTGGCAGACTGCATTGCCCTCACTTATGAGAAGGCTGGGTGCACGCTGGATGGCCAGGACATGACACACAGGGTCAGGGCCATGGAGGCCTCTGTGGCAAACCTTCACCCCGTCCCGATGTTGGACATCTGCTGGGCTGCCACTTGGTCTTCAGCCCATTTATTTATTTTATTTACATTCTCTTATATACCGCGCTATTCTGCATCAGTGCGGTTTACATTGAACAAACTGAAATTACATTGAACAGGGCATTATAACTTGGAGATAACTATTTTACAGGGAACATGGGCTATGGAGGGTTAAGTGGCATGCCCAAGACCACAAGGAGCACCTGTGGGACTAGAAACCCCAGTCCTTCCGGCCCAAGGTTGCTGTCCTCTAGTGGGATTTGAATCCCCGACCCATACCTTTGCAGCTCATTACTGCCTGAAGAGGGAGCCCCAAGGGGACAGTGCCTTCAGCCAGGCCATGGTCCATAATCTTTTTGGGGTCTAGGCAACTCCTACCCTCTGACCTTTCTGTGTTCAGGCTACGGACTCAATTGCTGCTGCTCATGGCTCCCCTGGAGGGCGACCATATTTTTTCTCTATGGGCTATTGGTAGCCTATAGCTAGGGAGTCCCATATGTGAGGACTGACTTCCTGCTTGTTCCCTTAGAAAGCATAGTTACTCACCTGTAACAGGTATTCTCTGGGGACAGCAGGAATCAGTCCTCACAACCCTCCCTCCTCCCCTTGGAGTTGCTGTACCATTTTTGCTATCTTCTTTATCGGCTCTAGCTATGTCATCTGACTGAGTAAAATGGCACCCTTGGGCGAGAAGGGGACCACGCATGCATGGTGGCATCTCCCAAAGGCTTTCTTTGAAAGCTGGGGAGCTGCTTCCATGAGGCCTCCGTCAGTGCCGACATCACCCATATGTGAGGACTGATTACTGCTGTCCCCAGAAAACACCTGTTAGAGGTGAGTAACTACCCTAACTCTGCATTCCTGTGCACATCCCCCAATCCCTCCAACCCCAGAGCCGACAAGCTTTGTAACCTTTTCCCTAACCCCTGAACCATCAAGTTCTAGAGGTGATTAGTTCTGTTCCAGTGCTCATTCCCCAATCCCTGTCCCTAATCACTGAGCCAGCCAGTCGTAGAGGTGACAGGCTCTGTGTCCCTTTCCTAAGCATGGAGCTATCCAATCTTAAAGGTGACTAGTTAGATTTCCCTGTACCCATCCCCCAAGCCCTCCAGCCCTAGAGCCAATAAACTTTGTATCCCTTTCCCTAACCCCTGAACTATCCAGTCCTAGAGGTGACTAGCCGAATATCCCTGTACCCATTCCCCAAGCCCACCAATCCTAGAGGTTACAGGCTGTGTCCCTTTTCTCATCATCAACATTTTCTTAATAAATACATTTTCCAAATTCTTATTTTCTTCAGTATGTTTGTCTTTACTGGATGGAAGTTTCTCCAGGGCCATGTGCCCATGAGGGAAGGGTTAGGACAGCTGTTATAGTTGGTGATTCGATCATTAGGCATGTAGATAGCTGGGCGGCTAGTGGACGTGAGGATCGCCTGGTAACATGCCTGCCTGGTGCGAAGGTAGCAGACCTCACGCGCCACCTAGATAAGGTCTTAGATAGTGCTGGAGAGAAGTCTGCTGTCTTGGTACATGTCGGTACCAATGACATAGGAAAATGTGGTAGGGAGGTTCTGGAGGCTAAATTTAGGCTTTTAGGTAGGAAGTTGAAATCCAGAACTTCCAGGGTAGCGTTCTCCGAAATGCTTCCCGTTCCACGTGCAGGTCCCAAAAGGCAGGCAGAGCTCCGGAGTCTCAATGCGTGGATGAGACAATGGTGCAGAGATGAGGAGGTTGGATTTGTTAGGAACTGGGGAACATTCTGGGGAAAGGAGGGGCTCTTCTGAAGGGATGAGCTTCACCTTAACCGGGATGGAACCAGGCTGCTGGCATTAACCTTTAAAAAGGAGATAGAGCAGCTTTTAAACTAGATAATAGGGGAAAGCCGACAGTAACCCAAGAGCGGATGGTTCGGAAGAATGTATCCTTGAAGGATACTACCAAAAGCAGAGAGGTTCCAAAAATGAGTAAAGTAGCCCAAATGCCCTCGAGTATGGAGCAGACAGAGCTTAAAGATCCCAAATTACCCATGTCTACCAATAGCCAAATTAATATGAATAAAATACAGTCTCTAAAATGCTTGTATGCAAATGCTAGAAGTCTAAAAAATAAGATGGGAGAGTTAGAATATATAGCACTAAATGAGAGATTAGATATGATTGGACTATCAGAGACATGGTGGAAGGAGGACAACCAGTGGGACACTGCGATACCTGGGTACAAACTATATCGTAATGATAGAGCTGACCAAATTGGTGGAGGGGTTGCGCTCTATGTTAGAGAGGGCATTGAGTCAGAAAGGATTAAAGTTTTGCAGGAAACAAAATTTGCTGTAGAATCTCTATGGAATGAAATTCCATGTAAAAAGGGGAAGGCAATGGCAGTGGGGGTGTACTATCGACCGCCTGGCCAGAATGAACAAATGGATGATGAAATGCTCAAAGAAATCAAGGAAGCTAACAAAAGTTACAGCGCGGTAATAATAATGGGTGATTTCAATTACCCTGATATCGACTGGGTCAGTGTCACGGCAGGACATGCTAGGGAGATAAAGTTCCTAGATGAAATAAATGACTGCTTCCTGGAGCAGCTGGTTCATGAACCAACCAGAGGGGAAGCCATATTAGACCTAGTCCTTAGTGGAACACCAGATCTAGTGCAAGAGATAAGGGTGTTGGGACCACTTGGCAATAGTGATCATAGCATGATCATCTTTGATTTAATTAGTGGAGGAGGGATAGTAAGGAAATCCACAGTACTACCTTTTAACTTTCGAAAGGGAGACTATGATAAAATGAGGAAAATAGTTAAGAAAAAACTAAAAGCTTGGGTGTGGTTGAAAAATACTATCTTGGAAGCCCAGACCAGCTGTATTCCATGCTTTAAGAAAAGTGGAAGGAAGTCCAAAAAACTGCCAGCATGGTTTAAAGGTGAGGTCAGAGAGGCTGTTGTTGCCAAAAAAGCATCTTTCAGGAAATGGAAAAAAGAGCCAAACGACGAAACCTGGAAACAGCACAAGCACTGGCAGGTCAAATGCAAGGCATTGATAAAGCAGGCAAAGGGAGAATTTGAGAAGAAGCTTGCTGTGGAAGCAAAAACACGAAATAAAGATTTTTTCAAGTACATTTGTAGCAAAAAACCTGTGAGAGAGTCAGTTGGTCCATTAGATGATAGAGGAGTTAAAGGGGCACTAAGAGGCGACAAGGTGATAGCAGAGAGACTGAATAAATTCTTTGCTTCGGTCTTTACTGAGGAAGATGTAGGGATGTTACCCATGACTGAAGTGGTATTTAAAGGTGCGGAAGAATTGAAGGAAATATCGATACATCGGGAAGATGTATTACAATTATTAGATAAACTGAAGAGTAGCAAATCACCTGGGCCGGATGGTATACATCCAAGGGTGTTGAAAGAACTGAAATATGAGATTGCAGACCTGCTATTAGTAATCTGTGAAATTTCATTAAAATCATCTCTAATACCTGAAGATTGGAGGATCGCCAATGTAACACCAATTTTTAAAAAAGGTTCCAGGGGTGATCCGGGAAACTACAGACCGGTGAGCCTCACGTCAGTACCGGGAAAAATGGTAGAAACCATCATAAAGAATAAAATTACTCAGCATGTAGGTAGTCATGGCCTAATGGGAGACAGCCAACATGGCTTTAGACAAGGAAGGTCTTGTCTTACTAATAATCTGTTATGCTTTTTTGAAAGTGTGAATAAACAGATGGACAAAGGTGTGAGTCAGTTGATATAGTGTATCTAGACTTTCAGAAAGCCTTTGACAAGGTCCCTCATCAGAGACGTTTGGCAAAACTAAAGAGTCATGGTATAGGAGGCAGTGTACTACTGTGGACCAGGAACTGGTTAAAAGATAGAAAACAGAGGGTTGGGCTAAATGGCCAATTTTCCCAATGGAGAAAGGTGAATAGTACCCCAGGGATCTGTGTTGGGTCCGCTGCTTTTTGACATATTCATAAATGACCTGGAAAGTGGAATAACGAGTGAGGTTATCAAATTTGCAGATGACACAAAACTATTTAAAGTTGTTAAAACCCAAGAGGATTGTGGAAAATTGCAAGAGGATCTTGATAAATTGGAAGACTGGGCATCAAAATGGCAGATGAAATTTAATGTGGACAAGTGCAAAGTTATGCACCTAGGGAAGAACAACCCAAACTATGGTTACACAATGCAAGGTTCCACATTAGGAATCACCACCCAGGAAAAAGATTTAGGCCTCATTGTGGATAACATGTTAAAACCCTTGGCCCAGTGTGCAGCGGCAGCCAAGAGAGCAAATAGAATGCAAGGTATCATAAGGAAAGGAATGGAAAATAAAACAAAAGATATTATAATACCTCTATACCGTTCCTTGAATATTGTGTGCAATTCTGGTCGCAGTATCTTAAAAAGGATAGAGCATTATTAGAAAAGGTTCAGAGAAGAGCCACCAAAATGGTAAAGGGGATGGAAGGATACTCCTATGAAGAAAGGCTAAAAAGGTTGGGGCTCTTTAACCTGGAAAAGAGACGGCTGAGGGGAGATATGATAGAAGTCTATAAATTAATGAACGGAGTGGAACGGGTAAACGTAGATCGATTGTTTACCTTATCAGAATATAGAAAGACTAGGGGACATGCAATGAAGCTACAGGGTAAACTATTTAAGACTAATAAAAGAAAATATTTTTTCACTCAACGTGTAATCAAACTCTGGAATTTGTTACCGGAGGATATAGTAAAGGCTGTTAGTGTAGCTGGGTTTAAAAAAGGTTTGGACAAGTTCCTGGAGGAAAGGTCCATAAACCATTATTAAGAAGGGACCCAGGATATCAATGCTTGAACCAATACAAGCATTGTGGAACCTGTGTCCCTTGGGGAAACTGCTAGGTACGTATGACCTAGATTGGCCACTGTTGGAAACAGAATACTGGGCTTGATGGACCTTGGTCTGACCCAGTATGGCATATCTTATGTTCTTATGTTCTTATGAGACTCTCTTCTGAGGGGTACTGAGGCGTCCATCTGCCGACCAGACTTGATGTCCAGAGAGGTATGCTGTCTGCCTGGTGCCAAAATCCAAGATGTTATGGAGAGTTTGCCGAGACTCATCAAGCCCACTGACTATTACCCAATGTTGCTAATCCATGTTGGAACAAAGAGACGGCTGAGGGGAGATATGATAGAAGTCTATAAATTAATGAACGGAGTGGAACGGGTAAATGTAGATCGATTGTTTACGTTATCAGAATTTAGAAAGACTAGGGGACATACAATGAAGCTACAGGGTAAACTATTTAGGACTAATAAAAGAAAATATTTTTTCACTCAACTTGTAATCAAACTCTGGAATTTGTTACCAGAGGATGTAGTAAAGGCTGTTAGTGTAGCTGGGTTTAAAAAAGGTTTGGACAAGTTCCTGGAGGAAAGGTCCATAAACCATTATTAAGAAGGGACCCAGGATATCAATGCTTGACCCAGTACAAGCATTGCAGAACCTGTGTCTTTTGGGGAAACTGCTAGGTATGTATGACCTAGATTGGCCACTGTTGGAAATAGGATACTGGGCTTGATGGACCTTGGTCTGACCCAGTATGGCATATCTTATGTTCTTATGTTCTTATGATAGATTTAGGCTATTGACTTGATAATGTTTAGGGAGCAGGGATTGTCTTATGTGAATTTGCTGTATCTACCTAGTAGCGCTACAGAAATTCTAAGTAGATGGAACTGCTGTATAGAGCACATCTTTGTCTGAATCCCTTTTATCTATTAATTACAAAGTTATTTTACTTTTGCAGGAACTTGATCTGTAGACATCTCTTCTGAATAAAGCCCCTGGCAATCCCTGCAGAACAGAGTAGGCTTAACAGTAGCTAACATTAACTATGGACTGAGACTTTGGAGAAATCCTAGGGATATTTAGAGAAAATAGAAAGCCTTTTCCAATGCATCAGATGACCATTATTCATGTGGGAAGGACTTTGGGTATCTTAATTAGGAAGCTGGTGAGACTTACTAATAATTATAATAATAATTTGCATTCATAGAGCACTATTTCTCTAAAATGGATTCTAGAGCTGGGATTACAGCAAAACTACAGGGAGATAAAGTGACTTACCTAAAGACACAGTCTGTGGCACAGCTGGAATTTGAAGTAAGGCACGGGGAGATGACACTGATTGTCACAACATAGACTTTTTTCTGACACAGAGTTGACTGCTTTCACCAATATAGTACGCGTGAAGATCCATTTTAAACAGGTGATAGAGAGGGGAATGTCCATGTCAGGACATGCTCAGATCTCCTGGTATTTTACAAAAGGCTCTGCTGAATGTGGCGCCTTTTGTAAAATATCTATATGGATGCCAGAAAATACACATGCCTTTGCCTGATGTCCGGAGCAGCAGTGAATTTAACATAAACCTTCCTCAAAGGGATGTGCCCGCAGGGCTTTACACATGTAAGCAACACCAACTACATGTGCAGATACCAATTCTGCAATCTACACTTACAACACCCTAATCCCAACAACCCATCTCCCCTGCTCCCAAAATCCCAACATAACTCTATCAATCTTCTCCCCCCAACCCCACCCCATAAGCACTCTGTGCTCCATAAACCCCCCACCCCCTTGAAACCTCTTCTGACACAACCATTACTCATTCCTCCAGACCAACTCACGACATAGCCAATACCTCCCTCCCCTCCACCTCCCAGGACTCTCCCAGCTCCTACTATGGTTCTATCTAGTGATATAGTGGGGAGCAGGAGCAATCCCCAGTCACCCCTGCTCCATTGGGTGCCCAGGTCCAAATATTGCCTCTGACCACTAGGGTCAGCTTGACCACCAGGTGCCCTGCACAATGGAGTTTAATGAAAATAGTCGTAGATTTGTATCTGAGGCAACAGAGGATTAAATAACTTGTCCAAGATGCATGAGTTGGATATGAACCCTGACTTCTCTGGCTCTCAGCCCACTGCCCTAACCACTAGGTTTCTCCTCCACTGCCAGCCCCAATTTCTATGGGTAGTTGGTGAAGCAATAGTGAAAACATGGAAATTAAAAAAGGCCCATCATCCAAGATTGGTTGCCAAAAAACAGGAAATCTATAGGTTAGTATCTCAGAAGTCAATCAGAGTGATGGATTCATTTACACAGGCAAACCACTATAAGACAAGTTATTCATTAGACCAAACCCTCTACTTCTACCTTCTTTTTTTATCCCATAGTTCTTCTTATTTTGTATCTATATTGAATTTGATAGTAATGGTTCCATGATGTGGACTTTATCCTAGGTTTATTTACTTATTTATGTTTCCATGCTGCAGTTTTTGCATTTGCTAAAGCTAACTTTCAGCTCTGGTAGATTCGGAGATCAGCTACCTACAATCTCCTTGTACAGAAGGATCTATGATACGTGCAATTTCAACAATGTTATGCCATAGCTTGATGCCTTAATTTCAAGACTGGGGTCTGGCAATGCAATTTGGATATTATTTCTGCAAATGCTATGAGATCACACATGAGCTCTGGCCAGCTCTGTTACACCCATTAAAATACTCTGAGCTTTCATAAAGTAATTGCTCTATAATATAGCAAGTAGTGTGGAACACCTGTTTGGTTGGAGGGGCCAAATAAACTTGTTTCTGGTCCTGCCCCCCCCCCCCCCAAGCTCTCTAGCTGCTGATGTGTTTGGGCAGAATATTGGTCAGGCCATGGCCCCAGTGGCCCACCCCATCACACTACTTATAGAATATAAACAAGCACTTAACTTACTGATATTTCTATTCATTAAATCAAACCTTTCTTAGAACAATGCAGATTTTTTAGGAATTTTGTAGAAGTCTCCACTGTCTCCCAGGAGTGCATTTAATATGTCAGACTCTTGCAAATTCTTGAACATCTCCAACATGGTCTGAAAACTTGTGAGAAGAATTTAATGAGTACAGATTTTAGGGTTTCCATAATTTACAAGCTGGAATGTGGCTGTGTACCCCTGGTTTCCCTTCATGTCATGTCTGTCCTTCCTGTGAACCTGGTCAGGCCATGTCCATGGAACCTGGGGACACTTGGAACCCAAAGGCTCAATGATGTCACAGAGCCACTGTGACATGTCTGCTGTGGCAGTGAGGGTGGGTCCTTGTATCCTCTTCAGGAGAGAGATCAGCCCAGCATGGATTTTGAGAAAAAATTAACCAAATTTCTGGCCAAGGGTTATCTGAGTGGAGATTCATTTCCAGCATCTCTGAGGGATCTGGAGAGGAAACAATATCTACCATTTTCCTGGTAAATGATACGGGGTCATTCTTAGAGATATCATAATGTTTTTGTTTTATACTAGTAGTGGTTGTTGCTATGTATTAGGCCACAAACAATTCTTTCAGAGTGGTGGATGAATAAAATCAGTGCGCATGACATCTTTTGTGACAGTACCACTGCTGGTTTTCCTGCGTGGGACTGAAAAGAGTTCTTTTACAGAGGCGTCTGCTTTGTGGCATCTGAATTTAAGTCTGTGTGAATTTATTCATGTCTTTAACATCTGCCCCGTCTCACCAATCTTAAATCGATTCACATAGCCATAACATCAGGTACCACAAGGCATACCAAGGCAACACATCCAAGGGGGAGCATTTTTCAGGATCAGATTACTGAACTATCTTCTGATCAGGATACTGAAAGGACACTTTAAAACAGTCCAAGAACTTTGAAGTTAAAAAGCTCAGACATTGTGGAACTGACAAGTAGAAACTTAACAAGGTCTGGGCTTTCTAACACATCATGAGCTACAAACTTCTACTACCTTTTGTCATCCATCTGAAGGGGAATAGGGAGCAGTTTCCATTTTTGCACCACACACCAGTCACTGTAGGGCACAGCTGTTAAGTGATTCAGTATCTGGAGGGAGATATAGACCAAACTTTGTTTGTTTTTGTTTTTACAGTCCCCTCCTTTTACTTATGGTGCTGATTTCAAATGGAAATTGCAGTACTGCAGATACCACAGTTGAAAGTTTCTGTCTAGGAACTGGTCAGATGATTTCTCTGCTAATGCGCTAGAATCCATATGTCAGGAACTGGCTTCATCAGCTCAACCTGAATAGACTAATCCAGTCTTGGTTTTTATCCCATTTGCATGTATGGAAAGGGATCCTTCTTTTCATAGGAAAATCAGAACTACAATTGCATGCAATCTATTTGGGTTGATCGGGGTGTAGTACCCTACCTAACTTCTCCCTGAGGTACCTACCAAGATCACTGAGGACAGTGGAATTTACTGATGGTCCTTGTGGGACCACAAGCTGGTCAGGTTTTCAGGATATCCCTAATGAGATAGTATGCATACAAATCTACACCACACCACCAACATGGTGGGCCACACCACCAACATGAGGTCATTAACAAAGGCATACAAGAATACTGCAGGGCATCACACAAGAAGCCTGCTGGCTGCCAGGATAGGCAAACCTCCAACAGTAACCATGATGGAATGCACATGCAGATCTGGTGTGTATAGATCAGATCACAGTCTGTAATTGGGACCAGAGCCACATATAACTACATGCACACACACAATGAAATGTTATGCAGTGGATACAGCATGCAAAAGAGGAAAGAACCTAAACTCAAAGGGCGGCAGGGGATGCTCTGTGGAGCAGGGCAAAATATGGAACAGAACAGGAGCATGTGAGAATTGAACCTGCAAACAGGTGTGCCACAGACCAGCTGAACCACAGCAATGCCAAGCCCCCAAGTGGACTGCCATTTAAACACTATAAAGAAAGACATATGTAACAGCTAATATGTGATGGATAGGCAGCACAGAGGGCACACTTTGGTGTACAGTGAAGAGATGGAATGGTGTGTTCATAGGTGATGAACCTGCAGGTACCTAATGGTCAGGTTAGCACAACAGAAAAAAAATAAGTAAACCCAATGTGGGGATCAAACCTGCAACCTATGGTGTTACAGCACATGTCTGTAACCACTATCCCAAACAACCACAGCAAGCACAATGCAAAAATATTACCTCAAAGGGAATGTGTGTATGGGAACCTGTAACACCCAGTGATGTGGCAAATGGCTGGCAGATAGACAGCTGGCACCGTACAAGGATGGGCCATGTACATGACCAGGAAATCACGAAATACATGTGTCAGGGTGATCAAACAGCAGCAGTGGATCCCAGGGGAAAATCTGAGAACACATTTTGCAGGGCAGCAACCCACATGTTACAGAAAGGTCACTGGCCCGTCTACAGATGATGGGCAGGAGAGATAATGTGCATCAGGTGCATGGTGGGCAGTATGCATTAGACCCCCACCCCCACATGCTGCTGCATGCCCCAAATGCGTTAGTTACATATGCGTGCATGTAGATAGTAGGCGGTGCATGATGAGGGCCCAACACACATCAGTCATGATCTGTTCTTTAAAACATATCTGTCTGCCAACACAGGAGGCACACAAATGAAACAGCATATGTTGTTAAAAGTAAGAAAGTGTAAACACAGATATCAAAATATATGTTACAGCTGTCACATAATGCCTGATATAGGAATCAAAGCTGCAACAATGTAACCCTAAACAATCGTCAAATGCACAATGAGAATATGACAACAGGTAGCAGAGGCACATGAACACAGAGAATTCAAATGAAACCATCCTCAGAAACATGCAGAGATAACACTATGCAGAAGGTCCCCTGCACTGGTTGGTGTGGATACAGTGTCTGTACACATATATCACGGTACATGGAATGCACAAATGAAGGAAGAAAATGGACACTCACACTGCCACACTCCAAATATAACAGGGCAATGTGAGTGCCGGAACCTCAGGGGATAAATAGGACTGTGCAGACATGCAATGCTAGGTTTGTAAATCAATGCAGAGTGTCACGTCTGTACAGTAATGCAATGTGTGCTTTTGAGTCAGTACAGACTCCTGGCGACCCAGAAGCTCCTGGGTTTTCTTGGCAGTGTCACTGGAAGTAGATTGCCAGGCCTTTCTTCCGAGGCAATGGAAGAAAGGAGTGGAGGAGTGGCCTAGTGGTTGGGGCAAGGTACTTCAGGCCGGAAGGTCGGGGGTTCAAATCCCACTAGAGGGCAGCAACCTTGGGCCGGAAGGACTGGGGTTTCTAGTCCCACAGGTGCTCCTTGTGGTCTTGGGCAAGCCACTTAACCCTCCATAGCCCATGTTCCCTGTAAAATAGTTATCTCCAAGTTATAATGCCCTGTTCAATGTAATTTCAGTTTGTTCAATGTAAACCGCACTGATGCAGAATAGTGCGGTATATAAGAGAATGTAAATAAAATAAATAAATAAATAATGGAGGGTTAAGTGACTTGCCCAAGGCCACAAGGAGTGCTAGTGGGAATCGAACCCTGGTTGCTTGGTTACCAAGCCAGTGTTCTAACCACTAGGCTACTCCTCCACTCCCACGTCTGTACAGTAAACAAACATAATAACCTGTATATAGAGATGGAAAGAAAGGTCAAACATGTTACAGTAACCCACACAGAAGCCATATTGCCACATGCTGTGTTGCACCAACATAGTCAGTCACATGCACAAGCACCGTGTACGTTGAAACATGATACAGTGATGCCACACATGCACTGTAACACCCTTGGTGAGTGCAAACATCAATCCAAGATGTTGGTGTGCAGTAAAGTGGTGTCGTGGCAAATACTGTGTCATGTCCAAGTGGAGGGTAGGTGGACATGGACAAGACCTCTCCATTGCTCCCCCTGTGCCACACGCATGGCTGTATGCTCATGTTGAACCAAATAGATGAGCGTATCCTGTGTTCCATGTCACACACATGGGCAAAACACAACAACACAATGTCAGAAGGATGTACAACATACAGTGACAATGTCAGTCCCTGCTGCACACGTGGGGACCAGTACACAGTGTCCAAAGTGCAAAGGGTGTCTGCAATCCAACAAGTCATGTTACGACTGTCCTTGAAACCCTGGGCATGCATAGTCAAGTGTGACATCCCAATATGCCACAGTACTGGAAAGGTCAGTTGTGTCTCCTGCGATGAACACAACACCCAGCCAGAGCACGGCAGCAACGGTGTGTTGAACAGGACTGTCATGCCCAAAGTAGCAGTCCAACAATAATACTGTCCATCCTAGGCATGTGTCCCACTCGCAGAGGTCAAACATCCTATAGCACCATTTCCCAGGGATAGTTCCATGGTGGTGTTGTGTCCTCCAACAGGTGGGTGATGGTGACGCCGGATGCACTGTAGTAGATGTGCTTTGTGTGTTCTCTGCCCTATGTCAGAAGAGGATAAACAATGTATTGGTATGCTGCTTGCAACATGAGCCTAAATTGCAGAGAGTCAAACATCAATATGTACGTAAGGAAACGTCACACAGACAAACATAACATGATCACAACACAGAACACACTGCATGTTGGGGACATTTTGAATTGGAACCGCAGACGAGGGTGTCACATGGATATGGTCATGTCCATGCCCATGTTACACAGGCATTTCACAGCTCCACCCCATGTGCATCAGCGTTCATGTACAGAGACCCAACATGAAATGTCTATGAAACAAATAGTAAATCATTAACATGTAAAGGCTGATGTCATTCACAAAAGACCAAAGGTGCAACCTACCATGTGTTTGCATCAAGTGTATGTTTGGGATCCCCTGAGGCTCTCAAAGGCCACAACATGTCACAGTGAAGGGAGAAGATGTCATTGAAATGTGTAGAATCACCTTGTCCCCATTTCCAGCCACTGTTGATGTATGTCCACATTATGGCGATATCTGTGATACAAAAATGCAGTTGCGCAGTGGTCTGTCAGCACACAAGAGATAAGGTCAGCTCACAACACACAACACATGTCCACAATGTTCACAAGGTAAACAGCAGTAAGGTAGAGATAGCACAGTCACCACCGCTCCCCAGGTGTACAGACCCCTCACACCACATGATAATGCAAAATGCCTGCACGCTGTATCATCACTCAGCCAACCCAAAAACACACACCCACAAAGTATGCTAAGGTGAGCGTGCCAGCAGTAGCATACAGCCTATATGTGCACAGTTGGAGATTAGTGGAGATAAAGGCCTGTTAAATGCAATGATACACTGCTGTTGGCTGATGCTACAATGTCAGGAAAGGGTGTACGTGCAGCCCACCACCCAAACACCTAGGACCTGCACACACACGCAGCTCTGTTGGACGTGTCCCAGAGACAGTGTTGGAGAAGACAAACTGGCCAGGAACACATGTGGATGTGTGCCAACAGCAACATATGGGGTATGGGGGTGCAGGGAAAAGAGGTGAACAACAACATATGTACAATATGACAGATCACTGCAGACATGTGCTCCCCCTGACTGTTGTCACAGACAAAGTAACTGTAGGTCCACCTACCCCAGACTACTACATGTTGGATGACGTACAGTCACCTGCCAATGCACCACAGCACTAGGAGGGTCACCCAAGTTTGTCTTGTGGATTGAGAAACACAAGAGAAACATACATGTCATGTTGTAGCTGTGCAACACACACTGCACCTTCACGTCCTCAGCTTGCAGACCACCCAAGATCCTTTACAGACTGACTGTTCCCCATCACACTGTACAGATTCGTTTCATGTTAAGGAAAATCATTTTTATGAACCAGCAAGAAGGAATACATCACTAATACATCACATGAACCAGCAAGGAGGAATACATTACATGTTAAAGTTATCACTGAAGTGTGTATGGCAAACTACAAGGGTATGTACTCTGTCTGTCTCCTTCCTCACCTCTCTGTTGCCGTAAAAAATGTGGAACAGAACTTTCTCCTCGCTACTGTGTCCCTGCTCGGCTCTAAGGCCGCAGTACTATCCTGTGTCCCCCATATCGCCCCCAATGCCCTTTCAGTGTGTGTTCTGGTGTCTCAATGTTGTCTGCTACCCTGCTGTCAGTTCCTGTAACATAGGGAAATATGCAGGGGCTCCTTCCTTATCCTCTGTCCATATACATTTCCTTGGTGTGTGTATCTCATACCTTGACTTACATTAACAGCTATGTGCTGCAAATATCTCTCTCGACGCCTGAGTTATGTCTGCCAAACCACACCCCGATGTCTGCTTGCCACCTGACATTGATGGCTGCATGTCATCCCACTGTGTGAAATTGATAATGGCAAAGCATGGATATCCTATATGTGCACCTAAACCCTCCCCTCCCATCAGAGCGTCTTTGTGTGTGTGGCCATAACTTCCTTTCTCTAGGGTCCGCAATGTAGGTGTTGTCTTGGACTACACTCTCCTCCTCTACACACATACCCAGCTTGTAGTTGAGGCTTGTGGTTTATGTCTAGATGTCATCAGCTATATTTCCCCAGTCCTCCCTGAAAACACAACTAAAACCCCAATTCCCCCCCCCCCCCCAATCAGCTCCCAGTTTGCCTACTGTAACCTACACCTTGCTGATCTGGCCTTGAATCATCTCTGTCTGCCTGAAAATATGCAACACTGCACTGCATGGCTATTCTACAGCCACACACATAATGGCAATGATACTCCCCTTGGCAGGACACCTCACAGGTTCCCTATCCTTCTCCGCATCCATGTCAGGGCTACGTGCTGACCTATACATGCAGGCTGTGGTGAGGAAAGCACTGCTGAGCCTATGGATACACAGGGAAATGAGCCCTGTACCTTTAATACTGAAAGCATCAAGGGTTTCCCCGGTAACCAGGAGTCTCTGACTCACAACTTAGTCACCCCTAAGCCCCGCCCACAGCAGCACGTCAGGGTTAGAGAGAAGCCTGACTCTCATCACATGTGCTGGGAGCAAGGCATGGCACAGGAAGAAGAACAGTTTAAAAAGCTGACTTTTATAAACAGAGGGAGGCAGCGAGAGAGGCAGGGAGAGAGCCAGCGAAAGAGCAACAGAGAGAACAACGGAGAGTGTGCCTAGAACACTCGGGAGATTGCAGAGAACAGCTGAGAGAGCAAGGAAAGGTGGAGCTGAAGAAGGTATCGTTGAACCTTTGAAAGAAGGCAGCAGGAGAGATATAAGGGCTGCTGACTTAAAGCTTCCAAGTGCACAGGGGGAACTGATTGGAAAGGTTCCAAGGCAGTCCCAGCTGAAAGGAAGGCTGTTGCAATCAAAGGAAGTTTCTGCAGACGGAAGACAGCCTGACTTGCATACAGGGCAGAGAGAATTGCTGAATACTCCTGACTCAAGGCAAGTGTGTCCTCCTCATTTCTTGTCCATGAAAAGCTTAGGAGAATTAGCTCCAGAGTTAAAAGCTAATTCTAGCTGTAAGCTAAACCCCAGAATAAAGAGGGACCATTTATCTGACTATCAATTGGCTCACATTGCAGAAGAGCTAGGGCAGAAGCAAGTCCTTCTCAAAAAGCTGAATGATTTGATCCAGAAAGAGAATAGTCAGCTCTCCCTACAGATACCCTTGGATAAGTGTGAAAGGGACAGTGTTGAAGAAATGGAAATAGGAGATATAGAAGATAACTCATATGAAATACAGTGTGCTTATTGTCAAGCCTCTGACTTGGAAGAGTGCTAAACTATAGAGCCATTTAAAGTATGAATGCTATAAGAGCAACCTGATTTGTGTGAAAGGTACGGCAGAAGAAAAACAGCTGAGTGCTAGGCTCAACTGATTATAAGGCTGAAAGCTGAAGGTAATAATCAGTGGACATTCTAAGAGCTGTTTTGCTACAAGAAATATTGTTCCTGTAAAGAGAAGCTTTTGAGAAGCTTAAGTTTTTTTGAATAAGCTGCATTTTTGAACACAGGCAACGTTGTATCTACTTTCTTTTGAAAAGTTAAAGCTTTTGCGTTGGAGTAAAAATCCTGTATTTTTGTTTTCCACTTGTATCCTGTGTATGAAGGAATCCCTGATTACAAACAAATAAATTTTCTCTGTTTTGCGCCTGACCACTTGTTCACAACTCCTTTGCCTTAAGATAAGACTACAACTCCCAGCAGCCCTCCTGGCGGCCATTTTTGAGGGAAAACTTATTTAAAGGTAGAAAGGCGACCCCTCCTGGTACCAGGTTATCTACCCGGCCAGGTGGGGGCAACAAGGCACACTGTGGTGTTGCAGTAACTTCCCTTACTGATCTCAAATATCAGTAATCCAACTACTACTGAGCATGTATATAGTGCTACGTATCACATGTAGCACTATGCAGAAACAACTAACACACAGTCCCTGCTCATCAGAGCATACCAACCAATCAAAATCAGCTCAAATTAAAAAATGTGAAACACACACATCTAGGCAACTGGTCCCATCTATGGTCTGCTCTCCTACTGTTTACCCCATACTACACGCCTTTCACCTTGCTGCACCCAAAGCCTCAAACTAACTACCTGTGGCTGTACAGCAGCCCCTATCCCAATCAGCCACAAATCAGGTATGACAGCTTAACACCTCCCACAAGCCTACTACGCCCGACACACATAATCCACCTCCACCCGCTGTTGTGCCCTGCTCACATCTTCTGCATTTCAGTCATGACTAGATTGTAAGCTGGGATGGCCAGGCAGTGTCTGTTACATGTCAGTGCAGTGTTGCATCTTACTGCTATTGGGATACAAATGTTCACTAGTAGTAGTAGTACACTGTCACCCGTGAAGGTCCCCAGAGGCTAAAAGCGGGGGTATTTCACGGGGCGTCTTCTTAAGTAGCAAGGGGAGTGGTATAAATGGTGTTGCAGTGCCCTCTGGGAGTTGTAGTCCCCCAAGCTAACGTAAGAATTAAGTTGTAGTCGAGCAGTAAGGTTTTAAGACAGGACTTTTTATTCCCCTTCCCGGGCGGATTTTCAAAGCAATGGAAATAAGGACAAAAGGACCATACAGCTGGTACAAAATAAAAGGAACAACCGAAACAAAAATACTGCTTATCTTCAGCTTATCAGTGGAACAGAAAAAGGTAATTTAAACAGTCCTTTTTACTCAAGATAAGTTTCTTCACTTCCTTTCCTTACCAAAAACTTCCAGAAACCTCTTCAGCATAAAGAAGTGATTTCATCAGACAAAGTCAATGTACAATCCATACAATTATCAGAAGCTGGTTCCTCATATAAATCACATTGCATTTCTTCACATTCCTCTTCTGTATAAAGTCCTTTTGGATTGTAACTCACGTTATTCTTAAACAGTCTCTCTCTATGGCTAAGAGAGTTCCTCTCCTCACAGCTAGAGTAGAATGGGAAATTACCACACTCTCTAGAGTTGCTATTTTGAGAGCCACATAACTCTTGGTAAGTACAGGGAAAGTCTTCACTTTCTATGTCTCTTCTATTAGAAGCAATACCCCTACCTTCACAGTCTCTCTGCTCAGTGTTTCTCGGTACAGCAGAGCCTGGCCAGGACGAAAGCGTTTTTCTGCTTTTCTCTCCCTGTTTTCCCTTGGGCCTGAAACTCCCTTCAGGGTAGAAGCTTTCTCCCTCCTTGTACCTGTTACTTGGTAGGTTGGCTTTCCTAAGCCTGGGTCCAGGAATGTCTCCTCTGCCTCCTTCTTGGTAAAGTTCACTGGGCTTCTGTTTAGCCGTGCACTGCTCTCTGAAGCAGTTCTTCTGAGTTCTTTCAGCTGCCCTGGTTCTACCGGGTTTCCAAGTTCCTCACGTCCTCCAGTTACCAGCTGTTTTCTCCCAGCTACCAATGGCTCTTGAATTCCCTGGTGGTCTCTCCTCACTAACCTCCAGTAAGTGAATTTTATCTGCGTGTGGCTTAGTGTTTGCTTGGGCTCCGCCCCCTCCCAGCTGCCCCTCATTACCTAATGAGCTGTGAGCTAGCTTGGTGTTTGGGCGTGCTCTCACACCTTGTGATGCAGTCTGTGTATGTTGCCTATAGCAACTCTGGGCCATGTGCTGCACTGGGCTGTCAATGTCAGATCTGTTTTGCTCAGCTTTACCTATCTCCATAGGCTCTGACTGATCTACCCCATGACAACACATATATCTAAACAAATGTATGTGGCAACATATGCAGTACTTACATGAGAAGACCACCTCAATCACCTGCCACCTGACTGCTGTGCCCTCACGTGTGTTACCACGGGCACGTACAGGAGGGCACGTAGGATCATCCTCCAGATCCTCATTAATTTGGACAGGGATATGGTGCCTGAGAGCAATGTTGTGCAGGATGCAACAGGCTATAATGATCTCTGCCACAGTCTGTGGTTTGTATTGTAAGGCCCCACCTGTCCTATCCAGACACCTGAAGCGACTCTTTAAAACACCAAAGGTGCGCTCTATGATGGAGCGTCTGGAGGCATGGGCCTCATTGTAACTCCTCTCTGCACATGTCCGTGGTTGACGCACAGGGGTCAGCAACCAGGGGCGACACCCATATCCTACATCACCTGCAGAAAGAAATGTGGAACATTAAAGTAGGAGCTGATGTCCACCCAAATGGACACAAGTATGTACGTGCAAACCAAATGCACAAAACATCCTGATAGAAACATATGACAGCACATGATGGGACACCACAACTATGCATCAGCGTGTGAAGTTATGACACACAAAACAAGGGGTAGGTGTACGGATTGCAATCAACATAATCTGTAACCACGACACAAATGCTAGTGTCCATTCTACCATCATCACACAGCACCATAGCAAGGTAGAGCTGGAGGGCACCACCACCCCCCTCCCCCCCAACGTTAGATCACACACAGACAGATGAGACACACACACAACTAGGGATACACCTCAAAGACAGACATGTGCACATACGGTTAGTCACAGGATCACCATGTGCTTGTCAGAGATGAGAAATACACACCCAGCAGTATACAGTCCTCATACTGTCCTGCCTCAAATTGTCTGAATAGTGCCAAGTGATGCAGGATATAGGAGTCATGGGTGGACCCTGCAAACCTAGGGACCACATTCAGAATATGCATATTTGCATCACATACAACCTGAACATTCAGGGAATGGTAGTGTTTGCGGTTGCAGAACACTACCTCCCTGTCTCTGGGCAGGACCAGGGCAACATGTGTGCAATAAATAGCTCCCATCACATGTGGTATCCCGGCAAATGCCTCAAAGGCCTGGTTCAGGGTCCCCCACTGTTGCCTAGTGTTGGGAATGGCAATGTAATTCCCCACCCGGCTGATCATGACACACAGTACCTGGTGGAGACCGTGTGAGAAGGTTGGGTGGCTCATGCCACCCACTGCAGCCACAGAAGACTGGAAACAGCCAGAGGCAAAGAAATGTAGGGCACCAAGGAGCTTGACCAAACCCGGTATGGCATGTGACCGACCAGTCAGGGGCTCGAGGTCAGGTCTTAGATCCTCATAGAGCTCCCTAATAGCCCCCATGCTCAGGTGGTAGAGGGAGATGACCTGGTCCTCATGCATGCCCTGGAGCTGGGCCCTGAGCCTGTAGAGGCAAGGCTGGCGAGCCTGCAACTCTGCATGCCTCCTGTGCCATTCTGGGACAGCCGCTACCTGGCCTGCCCCCACAGCTGCAGGTCTGTGTTGCAGCAGGACTAAACCCATGCCCTGTGCCTCAGCCCCATGGACACCATCTTTCTCGTCAGGCAACCGCAGCCCCTGATCACCTCCCAATGCACATGCAGCAACCACAAAGCCTGCCATAAGCTCCACCCCCTCAACTCCTCAAACTCACTCAAACTCAGACACTCACCTCACCCACCAGTCACCAACCCAGCCACACAACTCCACCAGCACTCACCAACCCAGCCACTCTCCACACCAAACCTGCCTCTGACACTTCCCTTGCTTTACCAGCAACCAACACCGCACGCCTCGTCTCCCTTACCTACATAAACCCCTCAGTGTGTACCACGTGTGCATGTGTATTTATGTGTTTTCTTATGTGTGCGTGTCCTTGCACGCGTTGCGCATGCGCAGCAGCACAAGCGTGGGGCTGCACACGTTGGGATAAGGAAGCTTATCATAGCTCAGGAAGGAGCTATAGAAAAGGTGAAGTGACTCTGAACAAGCAGCCTGTCAGTTCTGGTAGAAATAAGAAAACAGAATTTGTCCATAAAAGACTACCAGTCCCAGAATGCACCAGGTTTCCAACAGCCATTAGAGGAGCTGAAGTGGGGAAACGTGTGTTCAATCAAGAGGGCTATGAGGTAATCCCCAAGCACTCATCTCAAAGGGCAGGGCCTGATTCAGCACAGCTGCGCTGTGCTAGGGTGGAGCACTCATCTAGGCAGAATAAAGGTAGAGTTTATTCTACAGATAATTATCCTCATCTTGATCCTCATCCTCAGTTTCATCTGGGAGATCCTTATCCTCAGAATCAGCTTGGATATCCTCAGCTTGGAGGTCTTCATCATCTGGAGGATCATCAGAAGCAGAAGCCAGAGCGGACGAACAGAGAGGGCAAGAAACCATTTGGAAGAAAGAAGAGAAAAGCATTTGGGAGGTCTAAAGGAGTCCAGAGCAGTACGTACACTGGGAGACATTCAAAAGGCCAGCATACACCATTGGACTGGGGAAAGCCAGAGGAATGGTGCTGCAGAGCTAGGAATCTCCAGACGGTACCTGTGAGGGAGACGGCTGCACGTGGAAGGGACCTTAAGACCCGTGCCAGAAGGTATGTGAAGAGAGATCCAGTGTCCAGGGATCTGGATTGGAAGGCTGGACATAACAACTGGACTACATACTGGCCAGGCTATTTAGAGAGGAACTCTAACAGCAATGGAAGCTCAGGTATGAACACTGATCTATGCCCTAGCTATAACCTTGAAAGACAGCAGGGAAACAAGTATTCTCCTGAGAGTGCTACATTGAGAAATTCCTCTGTGCCAATCCATGATATTGAACCCATGATTGTTGAAGAAGGGGGAGCGGTCTTAGATACAGGCTGTGAATATATGGATTGCTCTCTAATTTTCTGGTAATTTGGTAATTGGTAATTTTCTGTTACAAAGTACAACAACCATCACAAAGAAATACAAACTTGTTCTTTAATCTACTCAGAAAAGCTCCTGAAGTAGGATTTGAGCCACACAGTAGAAAGCAAGCCAGCTAAGGGGTTTCAGCTGGGTAACTGCTAGCAATTGAGCCTTACCTAATCGCTTGTGAGCTCTGAGGGAATCACTTCTGAATCTATGTGTGAAGATATAAGAAGTTAACCTGAAAAGAACAGTTTTTCCCTTCTTTATGGGTTTTGCTTGTTGTTTGAAACACTGCTAAGAAAATATTAGCTAAAGCCTACAGAAAAGACCAGTTTGTTACCAACCAGGTCTTTATTCTTTTGCTTTGATTGCCTGTCAAGTTCATCTGTTGTTTTCCTGATTTTGTTTTTCTAAGTTTAACACTGAAAGCAAGTATCCTGTTTTATGTGCTACCAAGCATATCTGTGTTGGGAGAAATAACCCCATAAATAAATATCTTATTGGCTTTACACTCAAGCACAACTAATTATTGTGAGCAGCTGTGTCTGGTGTGAATGGACTGCATTTCCCACAATCCCTTGCAAATCATATTGATATATGCACTTGCCAAGACTGTGAACATTCTCACCCAGGCAGCCGTCTGACAACGTGCACGCGCAGTGGTGCAAGCGTGGGGCTGCGCACGTTGTGCATGCGCAGGGGACATGCGGAAGGTGCGTGTACGGGGACACCACATTGCGCATGCGCTGTGCGTGTGTGTGTGTGAGATGTGCGCATGTGCTGCGTGCCGTTACGTGCATGCGGCCGGCCTTACGTCACAAGCGTGGACCGGCACTCATCACATGGGTCCCAGGCACACACCTACTGCATCCCCCCTGTGCATGCGCAATGCGCACAGCCTCCACACTTGCGCCGCTGCGCATGCGCAATGCATGCAAGGACGTGCACACGTAAAAAAACCACAAATACACATGCACACATGGTACACGCTGAGGGGTTTGTGTAGGCGACAGAGAAAGAAGGCGAGTTGTAGAACAGGCGAGTGTGAGATCAGGATTATAGCAGGTGAGGAGAGGTGTGTTGCAGAGCAGGCGAGAGAGAGTGAGAGGAGGGGAGGCTAGGAGCAGGAGAGAGAGACAGGAGGTGATGTGAGGAACAGACGCAAGGGAGAAGAGGGGAGGTGAGGTGAGGTGCAGGCATGAGGTGGAGCAGAGGAGCTGGGGAGGGGGGAGTAGGCGAAGAACAGGAGGGGTGAAGATGTGTGACAGGGAGGGAGAAGGCACAGAGGGCAGTGAGATGGAGCGGCAGGACATGGCAGGGGGGGAGGAGGGTGAGACACATGTTCAGCGAGACCCAGAGCCGCCAGGGAGAGGTGGGCCTGTGGTGGTGGCTGCAGGCCCATCGTGTGTGTCGCAGCCCATCCAGGGGCCACCCAGCGCCAAACGTAGGCGTATACCAGTGCCAGCCAAGGAACGGAGGAGGGCTGTTAGATTCAGCCAGCAGGAAAACAACATCCTGCTGGCCAGTGTTTTGGAGTGGTATGAGGTGCTCTACAGCTGGCTGAGCACAAGCACCACTGTGGGCACACAGATACACGTGTGGGAGGAGATCCAGGAGGCCGTAGCCCAGGCAGGGGGGCCATCTAGGTACCTGGATAGCTTTAGGAAAAGGTTTAATGATATTAAGCGTGGTGTCCATGCACACATGGTGGCGGAGAGGCGACATGCCATGGGCACCGGAGGGGGTGGTCCCTTTGCCCCAATCCTGACACCCCATAGCAGGAACTCACAGACCATCTTGGCCCCATCTACCTGCGTGGACTGCCTGAAGCGCTGGACACCGCCTATCCACAGGCAGGTAGGTCAGAGATATGCTGCACATATACAACTCACGGCCCAGTACATGCTAGCCATGGACGGGAAGGTGGGGGCCTATGTCCTGAGAACACATGTGCCCTAATACAGGCAACTGGGGTCCACATATCCAGCAAAACATGGCTGTGTAGGTACAGGGTGGGTGTGACAGGTTCCTGGGGCTGCTTGCACGACAGCCACAGTCCTGGACGTCGTAGAGCAGTGCACAGGTGTACAGAACCGGGGGAGGGGGGGTAGTCCCCCAGCCAGATGGAGTGCCACCCTCCCTTGACTGTGCATGAGTGGGGCGGATGACCGTACATACAGGGGGGCACAACACCCTCCACCCCATGAACCCAGCACATGCAGCAGCTATTCATACATGGCATATAGGTCACACAGAACAGCATACATCTGCAGCCAGGCACACACCACTATATGACAGGGGGACAAAGACAGGAGGGACATACAACTAGGCCAGAAAACATTGACCTGGGGGGACCCACACACACCACCTATAACAGCTATGACGTGTGTATGAGATTACCTGTCCAGGGACATATCCCAGACCAGTGACAGAGGAAGGCCTATCACACTGTGATGGCGAGGTAGACGCAAACAAACTCCAATGACCACATCACACAGATGTCCAACACATCACACTCTGTCATTATCCAACATACAGTGTGGATCCCCCACCCACCCTCACAAGACATTGGGGTGCACATTGCCACAGCCGTACCAACTGCACCTAGCCAAGAACCCACACCACCTGGGGCCATCATCTATACAGGTACTGCAGTGCCACAGACACATTCCCATGACCCCCACCCACAGTGCAACCACATGCCCAGCATCACTCCACCCATCCCCTGAAATAACCCACCCCACACACCGAGTATGTGATAGCTGTCCACACACAATGCACAGTGGCTACCAAAGCGGAAGTCCCCACACACGTCTGGCTGACCTGGATGAATGGTGCAACACCTGCCATCCATACCACTCAGGCCAATTCATACACATCACTCACACACACTATGACAGGCCACAATCACACTCAGGGCTCACACACGCACCCTGGCCACATGTAACGCTGAGCCCTCATCCAAGGTCACACGCACAGTGCATACCTAGTGCTGCATATAGTGGGGCCACCAGTCTCAACCCCATCCCCCCCCCCACATAACAGCAAATGTGACACAGCTGCACCAGTGCAAGAGGCCGCCCCCCCCCGTCAGGTACAGCAAACTGTACGCACATGTGCTGTCCCCATTGTAGATGCAGTAACAGCAGGTACAGACAGACACCACATTGCTGTTGGCGGGGATGAACTACACAGGTGTAGATATATGACCTGCGCTAGCTCATCCTTGCTGTGTACCCTGTTCTACCCCCCAGGTGACATCCTGGCCATGGAAGCATATGAGGAGGGGGATGTGCCGGTGCCAGAGGATGCCGAGGGGCCAGAGGCCGGCATGTCTGAGGATGCGGACAGCACCGGCAGGGAGATCCCAGGAAACATTGTGCTGCCCAAGGCAGAGGACAGGGCAGCGGATGCTGACGCACAAGTGGGGGCCAGTAGCAGCAGCACATGGGCTTTGGAGGACGCAGAGTCGGAGGGGAGTCACCACACACCCAACACACCAGCATGGCTATCATCCTTGCGGAGCTGCAGATTCATACTGCCTCAGCAAAGCATGATGCGGAAGGTGGATAACAGAATACACAACAAGCCCCCTGGGGGTTGACGTAACATCCACAATGACATTCCATGTGCCCCCTAATATTATGACACCATAGCACATAGTTCTGTATGTGTAGTGGGGGTGTGTGCCATGTGCACTCCCCCCCCCTTGTAGCATGTGCCATCTGGTGTCATCATGCTAATGAGCTCATACATCTACCTACTATTCACCACAAAATACCCCATGGAGATGTACAGTGGTACACACCTATCCCAGATCACCTATACAGTTTACTCGCCAGACCCCTCTCCCTGGGTAGTGGTACGTAGCATAGATAGTCAGGGTACTCAGTACTGTGCGTCAGGTTTAGAGTGAACAGTGCCCCCCCCCAGATATCTATGTGTGTGCCATGAATCCCCACATTATCCAACCTATCCCATACGACTAGTGCGCAGATACAGCAGTGACACACTGAACTGTAACACAGTACCATGTGTCATATCTGTGATTTCCACGACCCCTCAGCAGGATCATTTCCTGGCCTGTGGATGGATCATGGGACACACAGATGTAAACATGGTACTGTGTTGCTAGCCATCGCATACATAATTGGTCTGCGGACCGGTCGGTTGGGATACGCCAGACATGTGCATGAGTCACGGTGGGGGGTGCAACACATGTCTCACACATTACCTTGTGTCTCACCCACAGCCACTCGTCAGGTTCTGATGGGCATTCAGGAGGAGATAAGCCAGATGCGTGCCACAGCTGAGGTGATGGCAGCGGTGCTACTGCGGATTGCAGATGCCCAAGAGGCCATGGCTGGGCATTCCCAGCAGCCAGCCCCAGCCCCAGAGGCAGCATCAGCTGAACCAGAACAATGACATGGCTTGGGCTGTGGTCGCCGTGGACATGGGTGGCCATGCAGGTCTTGATTGCGGGGAACAGGTCACTGTGTGCCAATAAAGATGACTAAACCTGATTATACCTATGTGCACGTTTCCGGTGTTTGCCACTGTACTCCCCTGAGTACCCTGTCCCCCATATTGTCACCCTGGTCACATGTGCCTCCCCATTTCCCTTAGGGGTGTGGTGTATGCACTACCACCAATCAACTCACAGACGTTATACCATGCCTTGTGTGCCATGAACCATGCCATGTGTGCACCCTTTTACCTATGCGTGGGGGTATACCCTACCTCTCCAGTCAAGCAGTAATATGTTTATGGTGGTACATGTATGTTTTACGGATTGGTCACTCTCTCACACCCCATATCCTCTCCATTGCTCCACCCACATGTGTGCCATTCCCTCTGACCCACACCAGGGCCTACGTGGTTGTTTAGCCGCAGATGATTGTGGAAGACACAGGCAGACATAGGTAACTAGCTACAGTCAGTTGTTCACTCTCCCCCTGCGCCTGTAGTGAGCCGCTGCTCCCCCTCCAGACCAACATCCACCTGTCTTGGCCTCACCAGCTATCCCCCTGGGCAGCTCCTGGGTACAGCAGTCCATCTTATCCTTCCTGCCACATACCTGCTGCTGGCCGTCCCCCCTATTCCCCTACGAGCATGGTGCATCAGATATGCTGCCTACACATGCCAGGCAGCAAGCATGTGTCCATAGCTGGTGGTACACACAGCAGTGCGGTACATCACAGGGGCACCAGGGAGCACTGACGGCTATGCACATGGTCAGACCCCACACATGAGTGTGGAGACGGTCCATGTATGTTACCTATGTCTAATACACATACACATAGGGATGAACACACATGTCCCATGCTCACTTCAACAGTCTGTCTATAAGGAAAACACGTGACCAGTGTGATGTATAACCAAACCTGTGTATTTACATATATGGCTAATATTTACAGGTAGACCCATGCTGTGGCTCGAGTGACATGGCACCACAGGGCACGTGTGTGGCCGCCACTCTGCCCCTCAGACACTCTGGGGCTGCCCATCAGGGGATGGCTGCCGAGATGCACCCCCCCCCATACCAGCTGCATGCTGCATGTGCATCTCGGCAGCCAGCCACTGAATGGCGCCTGCCAGCTACCGCATGGTGCGGTCCTGGGCCCGCTGGCATTGCAGCACACCAAGCACTGCCACAGACAGGTCCCGGACACACCTGCCACCACATCCGCCCCAGGTGCCCGGAGTCTGTGTGGTGGCATGTGCGTGGGCCCTGTCTGTGGCACGTGGTGGTGTTACTGCACCCACAGGGCCACCCTCTCCCCCCTCTACCCCCTCTGACACCTCCCACCCACCCTCGCCCTCCCCCCCTCCACACTCTCCTCCTCCTCCTCCACATCATCCTCCCACCCACCCACCGGTGCACAGGAGTGACTCTCACCTTCCCCTCCCTCCCGCCCCACACCACCCTCTGCCCACTCCATTTCCGCAGAGTCGTCCTCCGGCTCTGCCCCCTCCTCCTCCTCCATCGGCTGGGCTGGAGCTGCAGGCCTTGTGGTGTGTGTCCCTGATGTGGATGCCCTTCCCCAGCAGCAGCGGCCTCTGTTGGGGAAGACAGTCATTAGGACACCATCTGTAAAAGGGGGTGCTTGTTATGAAGGTACCACCACCTTGGCAAGTATGTAAATTAACTGTCTTGCAAAGGATTGTGGTTACTGAAGTCCCTTCACACAAAGCTTGCCTTTTAAATAAACGAAGAAACTTGTAGTTGGTCGAGTGTAAGGCAAAATTAGAGTTTATTTATGGGGTGACTATTCCACACACAGATATACTTGGTAACACCATCCAGATAACTTCTCCAGGGTTTATTCAACATAAACAAGTTAACTGAAAAGCTTATGTAAATAAGTATCAAAGTCCTTTATGGAACAGAAAGGCTTTCTTACAGCCACTGCTATCAAACTTCATAGCAGTGCTATGGTGGAAACAAACCAAAAAGGAAAAACTTCTTTGTACAAAAAAACAGCTCTCTTTATCCACACAGAAAAGAACTTTTACATTCCACGTGTGCTTGGCTTGTGCTGTGCTGTGCTCTACCAACAGGTGACAATCCTGATGCAATCAGCTTGTTCTCAGCACACGGGCAAACTTCCCCAAAAGCTTTCTCTTTCTAACAAAACTTTCTGGGGAGCCAACAATTAGAATGTTTCCTTTTGATGTTTGCTCTTATTTGGAGGATTTTTCTAAACTAACAACCTACACAGGGAACAGTCCATACAAACATTCTCTTCATCAGATATTAAACCTTGCTCCTGGAATTGCATGGGTTCAATTTCACTGTCTGACTCAGAGGGCTTTATTAACTGACCTCTATACGGAGAGAAACTGTTTCCCTGCTGTTTGCAATGCTCAGAGCTAGAGAAACGTTTACAGTTCATACCTGAATCCAGGCTGGCATCAGGCTGATTCCTTTGGTATTCTGGCCAGTATGCAATAGAGCTTCTGTGTCTTGTCCTCCAGTTATCATCTCTGGACCTCAGGGCCTTTTCTCCATACGTCCTCCAAGAGGTATTTGGGCTCCTTTTCTCCTTAGCTGCAGCAGACCTCTTCCTAGGTGCTGCTTGAGGGTCCCTAGCTGTGGATCTCCAGACCTCTGGCTTTCTCCAGTCCTCTGAAGGTTGTTTCCCCCAGGAATCTCTCCAGGCATACATACTTCTTTGAGCTCCTTGACTGTTGTAGTTTTTGTTATGGAAGGACAGACTAGATAGGCCATGTGGTCTTTTTCTGTCATCATGTTTCTATGTTTCTATGTTTCTCTTGGACCATCTGCTTCCTTGTCCTTGTTCCTTCAGGTTCAGGTTGTTCCTTCTGTTCCTCCTGCTTCTGTTCCTCCTCTCCTCCCTTCCTGAAGAATCCCTTCTAGTTTTAAAGGGCATAGATTGCAACTTCTCCCTTGCATTCTTCAGGTGTTGTGGATTAAGCTCTCTCCTAGAAGATGATTGATTAGGGATGACATAATGGTTTCTCTGATTAGACTCATGCTTTTCCACTTTAGCTCCTCTAGGGGCTTTCTGCAAACTGATGCATCCTGGAACATGTAGTCTTTTAGGGAAACAAGCTGTCTTATTTCTCTGACCTGCCAGCACAGGTCCCTTGATCAGAGTAAATTCACCTCTTTTGTCCTTACTCCCTGAGCTTTGATAAGCTTCCTTATCACACATCATGCCATTCCCACACCACATAAACATTGTGTGGCCACACACAGGCTGTTGGCCCACTGTGACATGCTGTACATCCCTGCAGTGGCCGCAACACTCACCGTCATGTTTCTGTTGTGCCTTCCTTTGTAGGTGTTTAAGTTCATCCAGGCAGTGCAGCCACAACTCCCGTCCCTTCTTCCTAAGGTCCTCCACCTGGGGGGGAATGCAATGGGTGGGAACATCAGGGGGAGGATATCTATGGTGGGTGGCCATCACATATCACACATCACTGCAGGCAGCTGAGTGTTGCTGCTGCTCTGGCAAGTGGGTCCTCTACTACCTGTTGGCAGCGCCGCATGCATGTGTGGCTGTGGGTCTGCCCATGTGTGGGGTGCCAGCTACGTGTACTGTATGCTACCCCCCGGCCCCCTTACCCTGCTCCCACACCCTCCTTGCATGACATGGGTGCACCATGCCATGTGTGTGGTGGTCACGTTGGTCTCCAAAAGTGGGATTTCCAAACTCCCTGTATGGTGCGGCAGACACCTGCATATTTGGCTCAGCCGACACACCTACCGTGGCACCATGAACTCTCTAAGGAACATGTGCGATGTGTTCTGACTTCGCCTGGTGATTGGGTGGGCCAGGCACATCAGCAGGGGCCACTACCATGACATCAGACTTACATCTCTACCTCTGTGGTCAGGACTTAGGCCTCCTGTGAATAGGGCAGTTGTGGCCCAATGCAACCGGAGCATGCACAAACCCACTTAGCTGAGCTATAGACCTATGTTATCTGGTCTAGGCCTTCCCGTGGGTCGGGCAGAGCAGTGACACCCCAACAGCTGCAGGTACGCTGACACTAGCAGCTTTAACAGACCTCTGTGATCAGGTGTGGGTCTCCTGGTGTTTGGGCTCAGCAGTGCAACAACAACAGATGCAGGTACGCTGACACCAGGATTTCAAACAGACCACAGTAATCAAGTCTGGCTCTCCTGGGGGTAGGGTGGATGTAAACACATGAACTGTAGCACCTATCGTACCAACAGGATGTATAACTGACTTCTGTAGTCAGGTCAGGGCCTCCTGGGGGTAGGATGGATGTAAAAACAGGAACAGCAGCAAGTACCTTACCAACAGGATGTATAACTGACCTCTGTAATCAGATCAAGGCCTCCTGGGGGTAGGGTGGATATAAACACATGAACAGCAGCAACTTCCATACCTACAGGATTTAATCCTGACCTCTGTAATCAGATCAAGGCTTCCTGGGGGTAGGGTGTATAAGAACATAAGATATGTCATACTGGGTCAGACCAAGGTCCATCAAGCCCAGTATCCTGTTTCCAACAGTGGCCAATCTAGGTCATACGTACCTAGCAGTTTCCCCAAAAGACACAGGTTCCACAATGCTTGTACTGGGTCAAGCATTGATATCCTGGGTCCCTTCTTAATAATGGTTTATGGATCCTTCCTCCAGGAACACTAACAGCCTCTACTACATCCTCCGGTAACAAATTCCAGAGTTTGATTACACGTTGAGTGAAAAAATATTTTATTTTATTAGTCTTAAATAGTTTACCCTGTAGCTTCATTGCATGTCCCCTAGTCTTTCTGTATTCTGATAACGTAAACAATCGATCTATGTTTACCCGTTCCACTCCGTTCATTAATTTATAGACTTCTATCATATCTCCCCTCAGCCGTCTCTTTTCCAGGTTAAAGAGTCCTAACCTTTTTAGCCTTTCTTCATAGGAGTATCCTTCTATCCCCTTTACCATTTTGGTGGCTCTTCTCTGAACCTTTTCTAATAACGCTATATCCTTTTTAAGATACGGCGATCAGAATTGCACACAATATTCAAGGTGCGGTCTCACCATGGAACGATATAGAGGCATTATAATATCTTTTGCTTTATTTTCCATTGCTTTCCTTATGATACCCAGCATTCTATTTGCTCTCTTGGCCGCCGCTGCACACTGGGCCGAGGGTTTTAACATGTTATCCACAATGACGCGTAAATTATTTTCCTGGGTCGTGGTTCCTAATGTGGAACCTTGCATCGTGTAACCATAGTTTGGGTTGTTCTTCCCTAGATGCATAACTTTGCGCTTGTCCACATTAAATTTCATCTGACATTTTGATGCCCAGTCTTCCAATTTATCAAGATCCTCTTGCAATCTTCCACAATCCTCTTGGGTTTTAACAACTTTAAATAGTTTTGTGTCATCTGCAAATTTGATAACCTCACTCGTTATTCCACTTTCCAGGTCATTTATGAATATGTCAAAAAGCAGCGGACCCAGCACAGATCCCTGGAGTACACCACTGTTCACCTTTCTCCATTGGTAAAATTGGCCATTTAGCCCTATCCTCTGCTTTCTATCTTTTAACCAATTCCTGATCCACAGTAGTACACTGCCTCCTATCCCATGACTCTTTAGTTTTGCCAAAAGTATCTGATGAGGGACCTTGTCAAAGGCTTTCTGAAAGTCCAGATACACTATATCAACCGACTCACCTTTGTCCACCTGTTTATTCACACCTTCAAAAAAACATAATGTGATAGGCGATGGCCTAATTCATCTTGTAAACGTAAAAGTGTGGCAGAGGCCTGTCTCTGCCTGTCAGCTCTGCTTGAGTCTCCCTCCCCCTCTTTTTAGAGTATTATAACTGACTTTGGAATATTACAGAAATGCCAGTAGCAGTAGAAAACTGTTTTGCTCTGCCTTGATAAGAATGTCTTCTGATAAGAACGTAAAACTTTTCCACTGTTTTTTGTTATGG
Organism: Ichthyophis bannanicus; assembly: GCA_033557465.1. Lineage (NCBI taxonomy): Eukaryota > Metazoa > Chordata > Amphibia > Gymnophiona > Ichthyophiidae > Ichthyophis > Ichthyophis bannanicus. Next base: position 381,612,343 of record CM066039.1, read on the forward strand.
TTTAAGCACAGATGTTGTTTCAGCATTATTGCTTGCACGCTGTATCCTTGCTAATACACTGACCTTGTAGAGAATAGCAGCCTGAATTTTTGAAGAAATATATTTTGTCTAAGCCTTTGAGCCATGGCTAGAGAGATTTGCACGGGGGGAACACGGGGGTAAGCCCAGTCACAGATGGCTATTGGATGAAAGTAACTGGGCCACCAAGACCAATGAGGAGGTTGACCTGTATTAGATTGGGGAAGAAAGGTATATATGCTGTTGTCTAACGTAGTTCAGGGCTCAGCCATTTTGCATGAAATCATTGTCTGAGTCTGTGCACATTAAACTGGTTTGAATTCTAGTCAATAGACTCCTGGTTTAATTGGTTGCGGACACTTCGCTATTACATATTCTTGGTGCGTTGGCCGGGAAGGCGTAATACGCTAATGGTCCGCAAATAATACTACCACGTATTACCGCCTCCAGGTTTGGTCCGGCTGGAACCGCAGCCGACCGACGTGGAGAGGATCCCAGGCGCCGACCGGTCCCTTGCATCGGAGGGTTCCGCCCTGCCTCGGCGGCCTGCTGGGTCCGGCTGGCCAACACCTTGAACCCAGGGGAGTCCAGGATTCAACCCACGGTGGAACTGGTTGCGCAGCGCATTAGCTACCGGAACCGGTGAGTATTGATTTTTCTGGTTCTTAGTCAGTTAGCTTTGGAAACGTCTCGAGACTGATTTGGTACAGTAACAGGTACAGGAAGTCTGATCAACTTCCAGGGCGATCCTAGTACCCCTGTAGGAGTATGCGCGGGCGAAGCCATCGACCCTTTTGGTTTGGTAATTTAGGTTCAGTCAGCCTGGGAATTTGGAATTGGGAATTGCTAACATGTTTGGTTGTGTGAAGTGTGATTGAGAGGTCTTGCAATACAGGCCAAGCGAGAGCGGACTCCTTAGTAGCGCAGTTCCTGACCAGGCGACCGCGTTCAGGTCGCGAACAGGAGGAAGCGTTTGGTGTTTATCCCCCTCATTGTTCTGTGGGCTACGCGGACCCCTTACCTGTAGCCATCCCACCTACCCTTTCTGTTTGCTGTCCTGTACGTTACACGTTATAATGGGAGGGGCGGAGTCCGTACAAACTCCGCTGAACTGTATGATCATGAATTTTAAGAAAGGTTTTAGTGGTGATTATGGGATAAAAATGACAGCGACCCGCTTAGAAATATTGTGTAATAGGGTGTGGCCGGCGCTGGACGCCGGGTGGCCACCAGAAGGTACTTTTGATATCCAAACTGTGTCCCGTGTGCACAAGGTGGTGCGCAGCTATAGTCCTGAACAGTTTTCCTATATAGATTTCTGGTTAGGTATCTGTGAGAAGCAGCCCTCCTGGATGAAGAGTTGCAGTGAGGGACAGAGAAAGATTATGTTAGCAACTACCACGAGAGTCCCTGCTAAGAAAGAGAAGCCCCCTATTTATGCAGACCTAGAGCCTCCAGAGGTTCCGGGATATCCACCCGCTTTTCTGTATACTCCAGTCCCGTCAGCACCACCCCAAGTACCCCCAGCAGTACCCCAAGTAGATCCGGAGGTAGCGAGAGTACCTCCAGCCGAGGTGCCTCCACCCGAGCAACCACCTCCAAAACTTGAAGAGCAGACCCCTCCCCGCAGAAGTCGGAGCCCTAGTCCTGAGCAGCGCTCTGATGTGGAACAGTCATCCCCCGAAGAATCCGCTAGTGGAGGGTCAGATGCCAGTCCAGGGCCATCCACTAGTCCAGACACCAGTAGCAGAGCCACCCTCAGATCTGCTAATCTGCGTTACACCCTCAGAAGCAGAAAAGCGGGCCCGAAAGAAGTCCGCCAACTGCCACTGCGGCAGGTCCCAGGATTACCCATTCAAGACAACGATGGTCAGGTTGTGCCCGGACCGACCAGTCTAGTTTATGTGCCTTTTTCTACGACAGATTTATTAAACTGAAAAACGCATTATGCCTCCTATACTGAAAAGCCCCAAGATTTGACAGAGTTAATGACTAGTATTATGCAAACCCACCAGCCCACTTGGTCTGACTGTCGCCAGCTCTTGGCTACCCTCTTTACTACTGAAGAGCGGGCACGGATAGTGTGAGCAACCACTAAATGGTTGGAAGAGAACCCTGAAGTTGGGAGGAACCTAAATCTAGATCCCCGCCAGGCAGCAGCCGCAGATTTCCCAAATGAAGATCCCGGATGGGACCCAAATAGTGATGTAGGAGAGAAGGCCCTCACCCGGTTTCGCCAGGCTCTACTGCAGGGCCTAAAGAAAGGAGGCCAGAGAGCTATGAATATTGGAAAAGTAGCGGACGTTCTTCAGCGCCCAGATGAGAGTCCAGCTGCTTTCTATGAACGATTAACTGAAGCCTATAGACTTTACACCCCTTATGACCCAGCAGCCCAGGAGAATTTACGCATGGTGAATGCTGCTTTTGTGAGTCAGTCCCAGGGAGACATAAAGCGAAAACTGCAGATATTAGAAGGATTTGCGGGCATGAACGCAACACAGCTAATGGAAGTCGCTCAAAAGGTATATGTGAATCGTGATCAAGAATGCAAAAGAGAAAATGAAAGAAGGATGAGGAGGAAAGTGGATCTGCTCGCTGCAGCATTAGTGGAAGGACGCGGAGGAGGATATCCTAATCGAAGAGCCAGAGGACGGGGAATGGGCCGAGGGAGCTCTCGGCCCCCCTTAGGTGCAAATCAGTGCGCTTATTGTAAAGAGGAAGGACATTGGAAGGATACATGCCCGAACATGAGCTCCACCCCCTGGAGGGGACGCGGGAGCGCTAGGAGAGCGGGGGGGGGGGGGGGGGCAATTCCAGCAGCGAGGGGGAATGCAGCGCGCACAGTTTCAACAGTTCCAGCAAAATGAGACTGCTGTGCAAGGAGTGGCAGTCACCGAAGCAGATTTCATGGATGATGAGGAATAGGCCAGACCGGGCTCCAAGTTCTTCTTGGGTCTCCAGGAGCCTATGGTCAAGTTAAAGATTGGAGACCAGCATATGGACTTTATGGTAGACACAGGGGCTGAGCATTCAGTAGTAGCCAAGCCTGTGGCCCCTGTGTCCTCTCGATCTGTAACAATTGTGGGAGCTACTGCAACTAGAACCATAAGACCTTTCCTGCAGAACCGCGCCTGTGAACTAGGGGGGCAGCAGATAACACACCAGTTCCTGTACATGCCTGAATGCCCAGTTCCCCTTTTGGGCCAAGACATGCTTGCAAAGTGTCACACCCCCATTCTCAGCGTATAGGCGGTTGCCTGGAGGAGTGGGAAATGTGCCAGATTATCCTTGTAAGTGCTGATGCTTGGTATCCCTGTAGTTGTGGCCCAAACGAAAGACAGCCAAGGTTTTGTGTGATAACAAAAACTTTATTTGTTGCACAGGATTCTGTCATTTATCCTCCCCTAACCAGAAACAAAATGGTGGATACTTTTATATGCCAATATAAAGTCCAACTGAAATACAGTCCAACCTGATCCTTCTCAGGGTTGTCAGATTATGTACAAGGTTAATTCAACTTCTTCTCATCAATGAACAGCTTCAGTAGCAGCTAATCACTTCCATAGCTTTCACCATATTCAGCTGCTTACAGACATTGAGTTTCACTCTAGCAGAACGCTGCTTCTCTCCGTGCAAACTCAGTAGCATGAATTACTTATCAGCACTTCTCTTATACAATACTATTAACAGCTTCACTCTTGGCAACACATAGCACAGTCTGCTTCCATGTCAGAATAAGACCTATCTGATTTGGTTGAACCTAACTGCATGGATTCAACATCTGAGTCAGACGTCTCATGATTCAAATCAGGGTACTGCAGATCAACAGGCTTCCATGGTTCCAAATGGTGTCTAAGCTGTTTCCACTCTCTATTCCTTTCCCTCAGTGGAATATAATTATAACTAGAATCAGCAGCCTCCTTTAAAGTGGTGTTAAAGGAACTCAACTGGCTTGCTCCTCTTCTAGTACGTCTGGGTTGTAAAGGTGGATAAAAAGACAAGTCTCTGTTCTTGCACTGCTCCTGTTTCACTGGCACAGCGTGAGCTAGCTTTAGCTTCTCTCATCGAAGCCTACCATCAGCTGATGAATTAAGAACAGCTGTGGTACTTCCTAAGCTTCTGCTAGTATCTGGCTTCCTGCACTTGGAACGCTTAGGCAGCTTATCATACAGAGTTTTATACTTGGTTAAACTCTCACCTCTGTTCACAGCTTCTAGGGAAGAGTCTAGGGAAGATACTCTCTCTTCTGGTTAAGGGTTCCAGCCTCTCCCCTTGAGAATAAAAGTATGTTCCCACCTGCTTCTCCTGGCTGTCTGGTTCGCGTTGACCTCTCTCTCTCAGAGGAAGCTTGCTCCCCTGCTGTCTCAGAGACCTCCGTGTCTCACAGCAGTCTGGATGGCAACTTTCCCAGCACCATGTGCTATCCTGGCAATGGCTGCTCCACCCTTTGCTTCTCTCTGCCTCTTGGTCAGAGTCAGGTCCTGAGTCTCCTGCCTGAACACTTCCTGTTCTCCCAGGCACTCCTCCTGCTCCTCCACGAACTCTCCTTCCCAGCTCAGTGTTACTCCCACTCGAACTGGAACTCAATCCCCTCAGACTCGAACTCTCACACGATCTTAGTCTCTGTTATTTCCTGGTTAAGAGCATTGGGCTGTCCTATCCGGTTTGACTCCGCCCCCTTGCCTCTTACGTCAGCTCCCCTGTTTGTACTGGAGCTGGGGTGTGGCTCTCTCACTGCCTTTCTGTGCAGAGAGTTTCTCTGGGTTTGTGCTTTAACCCCTTCCTTGCCTGCCTTAATGTGTGCATTAGAGGAAAGCTGCAGTTTTAAACCCATTTTCTCTCTGTTTAAAGCCTCTGCATCATCACAAAAGCTTCAAGCACAGATATCCTTTGTTGAAGGGGGAAAAATGGAAATGACTATAAACTCAAAAGCTGCTGGCCTGATGGTGTTAACTGTCCCCCGAGAAGAAGAATGGCGGTTCTATTCACCTGCATCCAAAGCATCAAGTTCCTGGGTACTTACCAGCATTGCAGCCCCACCTGGAGTATGGGCAGAGAATAATCCACCTGGCCTAGCAAAGAATATAGCTCCTGTACTTGTTACCCTTAAGCCAGGAGCAGACTTGTTACCCTTAAGCCAGGAGCAGAACCAGTGCATGTGCGTCAGTATCCCCTCCCACAACCAGCAATTGAAGGTATTCATCGTCACCTGAAGAAATTGTTGCAGTATAGACTTCTTAGAGAATGCCAGTCACCCTGGAACACCCCCAAGAAGCCTGGGACAGGTGACTACCGCGCAGTGCAGGATCTACGTCGAGTGAACAGTGCAGTTGAAACCATACATCCAGTAGTACCAAATCCTTACACCCTCCTGGGACTGATTCCAGCAGAAGCCACTCATTTCACTGTTTTGGATTTAAAAGATGCCTTTTTCTGTATACGCCTGACAGAAGCCAGTCAGCTTTTGTTTGCATTTGAATGGGAAAATCCTGTCACAGGAAGATGAGGACAACTCACTTGGACTCGATTACCACAAGGATTCAAGAACTCACCCACTATCTTCAGTGCAGCCCTCAGTCAAGATCTGTCAAGTTACCCTGTAACTCCGGGAAAGAGAATCCTACTCCAATATGTGGATGATTTGCTCATAGCCACCAACAATGAAACTGATTGTGTACAAGCTACTAGTGATCTTTTGCACCTTTTGAATGAAGCTGGATACAAGGTCTCAAGAGCCAAGGTGCAATTATGCCAGACAGAAGTGAAATACCTAGGGTTCCATTTGTCCAAAGGAACCCGGAAATTAGGACTCGAGCGAAAGGAAGCAGTATGCCGCATCCCAACCCCCACAACCAGAAAACAGGTGCGAGCTTTCTTGGGAGCGGCAGGCTATTGCCGAATATGGATACCAAATTTTGCGCTCATGGCAAAACCCTTGTACCAAGTCACCCAGGGAGTTGAACGATCCCCCCTGGAATGGGGCCCAGAACAAGATAAAGCATTCAAATCATTGAAAACAGCATTGATGTCATCTCCAGCTTTGGGCCTACCGGATGTGCAGAAACCCTTTCATCTATATGTCCATGAGTCCAGCGGAAATGCATTGGGAGTCTTGACCCAGGCCCTTGGGTCCTGGCAGCGACCCGTGGCCTATCTGTCAAAACAATTGGATCCTGTTGCCAAAGGATGGCCACCTTGCCTGAGAGCTGTAGCAGCCACAGCCCTCTTAGTGAGCGAAGCTGACAAGCTCACCTTAGGACAAAATCTTCAAGTCACTGTACCACACTCTGTTCTAACCCTGATGGAGCACAAAGGAAACCATTGGCTCACTAATGCCCGAATGTTGAAATATCAAAGTATGCTATGTGAGAATCCGCGATTGCAATTGAGTGTCAGCCAAACTCTGAACCCAGCTACCCTATTGCCAACCAGTCCAGGCCCTCCTGACCATGATTGCTTGGAAGTAATGGACACTGTATATTCAAGTCGCCCAGATTTAACTGACGTTCCCCTGAGCCATCCAGACAAAACTTTCTTCGTGGATGGGAGCAGCCTCATAATTGAAGGACAGCGATGTGCTGGGTATGCAGTAGTGACTCTGGACATGGTAGTAGAATCGTCAGCCCTAACCCCAGGAACCTCAGCACAGAAGGCTGAATTGATAGCTCTCACACGTGCACTCAGAATTGGAGCAGGAATCAGCCTGAATGTATATACAGACTCTAAATATGCTTTTACAACATTACATGCCCATGGGGCCCTGTACAAAGAACATGGATTGATCACCTCAGGAGGCAAGTCTGTCAAGTATGGCTTTGATTTAATTAGTGGAGGAGGGATAGTAAGGAAATCCACAGTACTACCTTTTAACTTTCGAAAGGGAGACTATGATAAAATGAGGAAAATAGTTAAGAAAAAACTAAAAGGAGCAGTTGTAAAGGTTAAAGACTTACATCAAGCTTGGGTGTTGTTGAAAAATACTATCTTGGAAGCCCAGACCAGCTGTATTCCACGCTTTAAGACCGCAAGGCAGCTGCACAAATATTAGCAATGTGGGACTATTACCCTATACCACGGAGTGAGCCCTCTACCATAGTTTGAAGTATTTTACTATATATATATATATATATATATATATATATATATATATATATATATATATATATATATATATATGTGTGTGTGATTTGATTCTCACCCTTTCTCATGTGCGGGTGTGAATAATCAAAAGGAGGGAATGTGATAGGCGATGGCCTAATTCATCTTGTAAACGTAAAAGTGTGGCAGAGGCCTGTCTCTGCCTGTCAGCTCTGTTTGAGTCTCCCTCCCTCTCTTTTTAGAGTATTATAACTGACTTTGGAATATTACAGAAATGCCAGCAGCAGTAGAAAACTGCTTTGCTCTGCCTTGATAAGAATGTCTTCTGATAAGAACGTAAAACTTTTCCACTGTTTTTTGTTATGGTTATGGTTTAAGCACAGATTTCTCTTCAGCATTATTGCTTGCATGCTGTATCCTTGCTAATACACTAACCTTGTAGAGAATAGCAGCCTGAATTTCTGAAGAAATATATTTTGTCTAAGCCTTTGAGCCATGGCTAGAGAGATTTGCACGGGAGGAACACGGGGGTAAGCCCAGTCACAGATGGCTATTGGATGAAAGTAACTGAGCCACCAAGACCAATGAGGAGGTTGACCTGTATTAGATTGGGGAAGAAAGGTATATATGCTGTTGTCTAACGTAGCTCAGGGCTCAGCCATTTTGCATGAAATCATTGTCTGAGTCTGTGCGCATTAAACTGGTTTGAATTCTAGTCAATAGACTCCTGGTTTTATTGGTTGCGGACACTTCGCTATTACAATAACAGATTAGTAAGACAAGATCTTCCTTCTCTAAAGCCATGTTGGCTGTCTCCCATTAGGCCATGACTATCTACATGCTGAGTAATTTTATTCTTTATGATGGTTTCTACCATTTTTCCCGGTACTGATGTCAGGCTCACCGGTCTGTAGTTTCCTGGATCACCCCGGGAATCCTTTTTAAAAATTGGTGTTACAATTTTTTTTCCGCACCTTTAAATACCACTTCAGTCATGGGTAACATCCCTACATCTTCCTCAGTAAAGACCGAAGCAAAGAATTCATTCAGTCTCTCCGCTATCGCCTTGTCGCCTCTTAGTGCCGCTTTAACCCCTCTATCATCCAATGGACCAACTGAATATCTCTCACAGTTTTATTGCTACGAATGTACCTGAAAAAGTCTTTATTTCGTGTTTTTGCTTCCGCAGCAAGCTTCTCCTCAAATTCTCCCTTTGCCTGCCTTATCAATGCCTTGCATTTGACTTGCCAGTGCTTGTGTTGTTTCCAGGTTTCATTGTTTGGCTCTTTTTTCCATTTCCTGAAAGATGCTTTTTTGGCAACAGCAGTCTCTCTCACCTCACCTTTAAACCATGCTGACAGTTTTTTGGACTTTCTTCCACTTTTCTTAAAGCGTGGAATACAGCTGGTCTGGGCTTCCAAGATAGTATTTTTCAACAACACCCAAGCTTGATGTAAGTCTTTAACCTTTACAACTGCTCCTTTTAGTTTTTTCTTAACTATTTTCCTCATTTTATCATAGTCTCCCTTTCGAAAGTTAAAAGGTAGTACTGTGGATTTCCTTACTATCCCTCCTCCACTAATTAAATCAAAGGCAATCATGCTATGATCACTATTGCCAAGTGGCCCCAGCACCCTTACCTCTTGCACTACTTCTGGTGTTCCACTAAGGACTAGGTCTAATATGGCTTCCCCTCTGGTCGGTTCATGAACCAGCTGCTCCAAGAAGCAGTCATTTATTTCATCTAGGAACTTTATCTTCCTAGCATGTCCTGCCGTGACACTGACCCAGTTGATACCGGGGTAATTGAAATCACCCATTATTATTACTGCGCAGTAACGTTTGTTAGCTTCCTTGATTTCTTTGAGCATTTCATCATCCATTTGTTCATTCTGGCCAGGCGGTCGATAGTACACCCCCAGTGCCATCGCCTTCCCCTTTTTACATGGAATTTCAATCCATAGAGATTCTACAGAGAATTTTGTTTCCTGCAAAACTTTAATCCTTTCTGACTCAATGCCCTCTCTAACATAGAGCGCAACCCCTCCACCAATTTGATCAGCTCTATCATTACGATATAGTTTGTACCCAGGTATCACAATGTCCCACTGGTTGTGCTCCTTCCACCATGTCTCTGATATTCCAATCATATCTAACCTCTCATTTAGTGCTATATATTCTATCTCTCCCATCTTATTTTTTAGACTTCTAGCATTTACATACAAGCATTTCAGAGACTGTATTTTATTCATATTAATTTGGCTATTGGTAGACTTGGGTGATTTGGGATCTTTAAGCTCTGTCTGATCCATACTTGAGGGCATTTGGGCTACTTTACTCTTTTTGGAACCTCTCTGCTTTTGGTAGTATCCTTCAAGGATACATTCTTCCGAACCATCCGCTCTTGGGCGGCTGTTGGCTTTCCCCTATTATCTAGTTTAAAAGCTGCTCTATCTCCTTTTTGAAGGTTAATGCCAGCAGCCTGGTTCCATCCCGGTTAAGGTGAAGCCCATCCCTTCGGAAGAGCCCCTCCTTTCCCCAGAATGTTCCCCAGTTCGTAACAAATCCCAAATCCTCATCTCTGCACCATTGTCTCATCTGCGCATTGAGACTCCGGAGCTCTGCCTGCCTTTTGGGTCGTGCGCGTGGAACAGGAAGCATTTCGGAGAACGCTACCCTGGAAGTTCTGGATTTCAACTTCCTACCTAAAAGCCTAAATTTAGCCTCCAGAACCTCCCTACCACATTTTCCTATGTCATTGGTACCGACATGTACCAAGACAGCAGACTCCTCCCCAGCACTATCTAAGACCTTATCTAGGTGGCGCGTGAGGTCCGCTACCTTCGCACCAAGCAGGCATGTTACCAGGCGATCCTCACGTCCACCAGCCACCCAGCTATCTACATGCCTAATGATCGAATCACCAACTATAACGGCTGTCCTAACCCTTCCCTCATGGGCACATGGCCCTGGAGAATCTTTCTCAGTGCGAGAGGGTTTTACATCACCTGGAGGACAGGTCCTAGTTACAGGATCACTTCCTGCCACACCAGGGTGATGCTCTCCTGTCACGTGACCTCTCTCCTCCATGGCAACAGGGATGCTGCCAGACTGGAGGTGGGACTTCAGGACTATATCCCTGTAGGTCTCGTCTATGTACCTCTCTGTCTTTCTTATGTTTTCCAAGTCTGCTACTCCAGCCTCTAAAGAATGGACTCGTTCCCTGAGAGCAAAAGACTGGAAAGCCCCCATCTCGCTGCTGAACTGCTGTCTGCATCTTAGTTTTAAGTTTGTGTTTAGATCTTTAAGTTCTTTACTTACTAAGGGTTGCTATGGATATTTATACTGTCATAAGGTAGCGCCATCAGAACCCATGGAAGTAGGGGATTGTGAGCAAAATGTAAGGGAAACTGACAGCTCAGGTTCACACATGGGGGAAGGTTGCTATGAGCAACAGATGAAAACAAAGCCACGTGGTGTTAGGGAACGCCCGAACAGAAAGGGAGCACAGAATTCATTAGAAAATGAAGAGCACCTGCATGGGGGCGGAGCCCAGGCTAACACCAATTTGAACGTACTTAAAAATCACTTACCAGGAGGTAGGGGAGGAACTGAAGGAGAAAGTAGAACGGAGAGAGAAGTAGTAGGAACTACAAGGGCTGTAGTTGGAACTACGCGAGAACCGTTAGGAACTGCTGAGCTTGAGAGCAGTGTCTGTGGAGCTGTGAGGACGGAGCCAAGGGGATTATCCAGAGTACATGAGGTTGGTGATTCTCAGAGAAGCTGTTGGGAACAGCAGTGCACAGCCTCGCCTCTCAATATTCCCAGGACCGTTGCTGTGAGGCAAGCAGAGAAGGCAGTCCAACAGCCAAGGCTTTAAGATATAAATTACCTAACACCAGAAATGCAGAAGGGGAAAACCTTTACCCTGAAGCACATTTGAATGAGTCAGAGAAACATCGTGGAAAAGGGGCTTCCAAGCAGAGCTGTGCTTATCCGAGAGAGCAGGAAACAGCAGTGCCTAAAGGTAGGCGTATTTACCCTAATAAGAGAGGTTTGCAATACCCTGACTTTCTATGCACGTACCAAGAGCTCTGTAGTTCTCAGGAACCCAACTACAGGAAATACGGTAGTTACCCACGGGCCACTGGTATAGTGGGGGAGGAGAGTGTTTTAACTTCCCGACAAGAACCTTATAACTTTAACGGCAATTGGGAGCCAGAAGTTTACTCTGATGAAGAGGAGATGCAGATTGAACCTCTTGAGGAATCTTTAGAGGAAAATGAGATGGACTGCACGTACACATTATCGGATTGTATAGCATCTCTATGTTAAAAGCAGCCAGAACTGTTTATGAGAAGAAACAGGTGCCAGAGTTCTGTGAGTAAAAGGAACTGTTTTCTGTTACTTTTTGTTCATGGTTTAATGCTGAAGAAAGCTAAGTTTTGTTGAAAGTATTTTTCTTTAATTGTGTTATCAGACGAAGGGTCTGACCTGCTTTAAGTTCCACTGTTATGAATCCACCCCGGACGGGGAATAAAGCCTGAGTTTAAACCTTACCCTCTGCTTCAACTACACTTCTTTGGCTAACGGTGAAAACTACAGGATCCAGAAGGCCTTGCTAAAGCCTTCATAGGAGCTCTAGCCATAAAAGCCCTTTTTAGCCTCTGGGTACGTTAGTGGGTGACAATACTAATAAAACTGTACCTAATACATTTAATATATCTTGTTCACCTGAAGCTTAATTAATCTCAGGTCCTTAGTGAATGACTGATTTGGGTAACGAGCTTCACCTGAGAGCACCTCCTGTCTTTTAAGATCTGTAAGTACCTATAAAGCTACGATTATCACAGGGTTGGGTGGGTGTTGGGGAGGGAGAGAGGGAAATAACACTTATTAAAAGAGAGCTACTACACAGTACCCTGTCCTGTGCTGTTGAGGTAAGCTATATTCTGATTTGATTTAAATTATAGCTCTGTGCTGCTGCTAGGCTCTAACTTATTATGAAATTTAAACTACAAGCTCTCTGCTGGGTTCCAAATTTAACCAGAAAGCTCTCTTCTGTGTTTTAAATTTAAACTAAAAGTACTTTGCTGATACTAGGCCCTGAGTGACTATTAAATTTAAACTACAAGCTCTCTGCTGAGTATGAAATGTAACCAGAAAGTTCTCTTCTGTGTTTTAAATTTAAACTTAAACTGCTGCTACTAGGCCCTGACTGATTTAACAAAAAATAGTGGGTTCACAGATTAATTAGCTTTAATAGAAAGAATTCCTTTCAGAAAATTCCCAGAAGTATATACTCACAATTGCAGATCTCTCTCCAGAAGTAACAGTCCCCTTTTCTAGTCCTTCAAGACTAGAAACACATGAACAGCAGCAACTTCCATACCTACAGGATTTATGCCTGACCTCTGTAAGCAGGTCATGGCCTCCTGGGGAAAAGGCATACTTGCATACAGCAGCGTCCACACCTATTTTCAGCACTGCTTGCACCACAGAATGTTGCCTCTCCCATGTTGTACATGTAAGATGTGCATTGATTGCTGGTTATTGTGTTGCACATCTTGCATCGTGTGACCTGACCCCATTCACTTACCTCACGTGGGTGGTCAGCAGTTCGATTAAAGCGCCTAGTGATGCGGCGCCATGCCCTCCTGACACGGTGGAGGTCTTGCCTTCTGGATGATCCAGGAAATAACCTGGTCTGCTTTGTGCAGATCAAGTTTGCGAGGAGTTTTAGATCACGCCTGGTGAAGGCTGACTGACGTGAGTGCCTCTCCATATTCACGGAAGTGACTGGGTTGCTGATGCATGCACACACACCGCGCATGTGCGATGCCGCTCACGCCACGCACGGTGCACATGCTACGCATGCGCAGTGGCGTGCTAACGCGTGTTAACCCTAAGTTCATGCCAGCGCAGTGTTAGAAGGAATAAAGATGTAGCCCACTGGTTACTGCAATGACTGTGGAGGCAGATGTCATGGGTTCAATTCCACAATGGTGTTATATAATAAGGCTGTCTGAGGCATTACCCTTTAATTTAAATCAGTGCTGTCTGAGGCATTTCCTTTTTTAATTTAAATTAGTGCTGCCAGCAAAAACACCCACAGTGCCGTAACCTAAGGTGCTGCATAAGGCGCCCTATAAGGCACTCCATAGGGCACATTATAAAGTGCACTTTCCGCCAAGGCACCTTATAATGTGCCCTATAGAGCGCTTTATAGGGCACATTATATAACACCCCCCTGGCTGGCTACAGAAAGACTGCAGGTCACCACACAAACTGTCTTCTGTGGTTACCAGGATAGGGTAAACCCACCCGTACCCATGATGCACTGCACATGCAGATCAGCAGTCTACAGCTGATCACAAGATGGGGTATGCACCCCCACAGCACCCGGCCTGGTAGGGGGAACTGACCGTGTGTGTTACTGGCACAGAGTAGGTACAGACCGTGACATTGTGCGGGTCCTGTGCTCACCCTGAGGGTGAGGTGGGGCACCCAGCACCAGGTCCGCAGCATCTGGCTTGGCTGAGATAGGCTATGCTGCAGGTCCCCATCAGTGCCAGTGTGTGATAGGTAGTCCTTGCAGACACACCTAGGATACACCTGTGTCCATCTCTATTTCCCAGTCACGTCTAGCCCTTGTGGACTATGATGCACCCAGAATAGTGCATATCCTGTGTGGGTGCCATGGTCACATGTTATAAGTGAAGGGGGTGTTTGGACCCAAAAGCGGATTATGTAGTGCCCGCCAACCAGCCCTCTGTGGCTCAGGGTGGGGGAACAGTATCTCCCACCAACAGATCCACATTCTACATCTCTGCAATGGTGGCAGTAGAGGGGACCATCAACACCAGTCCTGCTAGGGAACGGAACCCTACAGGGCAGTCAATGCAGATCTGTACGCATCAATAAGGCAATGACTGGCAGACAGACAGAATGCTGGAAAAGCTCAGCTGCCCCCCACCACTATCTGACATTCACCAGCAGAGGGCACAGTCAGTCTCCACCCTCCGGCCATACACATACTAACTGCAGATAGTCTGCTAGCTAGTACATAGTGCATGTTCCTGGAGGAACTGTGTGCACCCAAAAATGGGATGTGAGCACACACACCAAGCAGGTATGTCAGTGATTGGGCTCCAGAAAAGGAAACCCATAAATATCACCTGAGAGAAATACTGTATAGCACCATGGGGGAACCTAGCCATGCCGTGGTCACTGCTCAGTCAGGGTGAGAGTGACCTCCCAGCATGACATGCTGTGGCCACCCTGTCCGTGCAGGTGGTGGTTGGGCACTACAATGTCCCAGCCTTTGCCCTATGCCCTGTGCAGATGCACCCTGCCCAGGCCACCCTGTCCAGCCCATACCCACAGTACCTTGCTCCTCATTATGCACATTGGCAGGCTAACACTGGAAACAGTGCAAGCAGTGTGGGCTCAGTAAGGTGTAGGCAGCCACAACACACTGGATAGACAGACACACACTCCCACACCTATGCCAGCATTGTGCAAATATAGAGGTTTTTGGCAGCCCAGGCCACCACACCAGTCCTGGGCACAGTGCAGGCATGGCTATGGTGCACAATACTGTTGGGGTCACTCCCCGGGGTGGTAAACACTGTCAGAAACCAAAACTGAAACACACTCCACAGATATCAGAAAGGTTGCTATGATGCAGCTCTATCAGCAAATTGTGTTTAACTTAGGATTTGTTATCTGCCATTAATCATAGCAACCTTTTGAGCTATGTGTAACGTGTTCCCAAGTTAAGTGCAGCCTGTGGGTGTGGGTGTTTATGCCCCTGTTGGCTGCTGCTCTAGGGCTGAATTTCCCAATTCCGGTCCTGGTGGGCCAAACACGGTTCAAGTTTTCATGCTGTTCCTAATGAATATGCATGAGATACATTTGCATACAATGGGGGCGTTGCATACAACTTTCCTAACCAGGGCTCTACAGATCAACAAACAGTAAGGATTTGAGGGTTTGTTTGTTTGGTTTTATTATATTACATTGCTAGCTCTCTGACTGGGAGCTCTTAAAAGCTTTTTTTGTATATTTTTTTAAAGCAAGGTTACTTTCTTTTTGGTGCTTTAGGGGAACTTTCCTTGAGCACAGTAGGCTGCTGAACTCTAGTAACCTCCTCAGGTTTAGAAACTGCTAACACCTAATCAGGAGTTAGTGGGCCTGATTTCCTGAGTGCAGCTGAGGCCTGCATAAAAGGCTCCAGTGCCCTGCCCTGTTGAGGCTTTCCTAACCAGGGCTCTACAGATCAACAAACAGTAAGGATTTGAGGGTTTGTTTGTTTGTTTTTATTATATTACATTGCTAGCTCTCTGACTGGGAGCTCTTAAAAGGGTTTTTTGTATATTTTTTAAAGCAAGGTTACTTTCTTTTTGGTGCTTTAGGGGAACTTTCCTTGAGCACAGTAGGTTACTGAACTCTAGTAACCTCCTCAGGTTTGGAAACTGCTAACACCTAATCAGGTGTTAGTACCCTCCCTACCCACCACGACTCCCACCCACCCCTAGTGAGCAGTCTTGCTTTATAGAGCACCTCCCTCTTTAACAAATCACAGAGAATTGGACCAGCACATTTTGAATATAATTAAAGAGATTTAACTGCTTTTTCTCTGAAAGGACAGCTGGGAAACTGGCTGGTACTTGGTAGATCTCTCTCTTTTGCTTTAACAGATACCTAAGCTCCACAAACAGAACAATGGCTGGGAAAAATCGTATTGCTAAAGCTGTAGCCCCCGTTACAGCTTCTGCCTCGGTCCAGATAGAGGTCCTAATGCCAGTTGAAGGACCAGTTCCATGTGCAGGGTGCCTGCATGCTGAAGCTCTGAGGAAACAAGTGGAGGAACTCAGAGAGGAGGTGGCGAGGCTGAGGAGCATTCAAGACAGTGAGAAGTACATTGATGAGATGCTTCTTGCAGCAACCAAGCTCTCCAGCACAGGAGAAGATGGGTGCCAACAGAATGTCGATGGTTGGACAGAAGTCACCAGGGCCTGCAAAATCACCAATCAAACTTCTCCAGCCCTTGAATGGAAGAACCATTATGCAGCCCTGGAAGTGGAGGAGGTGAAAGCATCCCTGGAAAGGGAAGAACCAGAGTTCAAAGTACCCCAAAGTTGCAGAATCAGTGACCAGAAGGAAACGAAGGGTAGTGGTGGTTGGAAATCCACAGTACTACCCTTTAACTTTCGAAAGGGAGACTATGATAGAATGAGGAAAACAGTTAAGAAAAAACTAAAAGGAGCAGTTGCAAAGGTTAAAGACGTACATCAAGCTTGGGTGTTGTTGAAAAATACTATCTTGGAAGCCCAGACCAGCTGTATTCCACGTTTTAAGAAAAGTGGAAGGAAGTCCAAAAAATTGCCAGCATGGTTTAAAGCTGAGGTCAGAGAGGCTGTTGTTGCCAAAAAAGCATCTTTCAAGAAATGGAAAAAAGAGCCAAATGATGAAACCTGGAAACAGCACAAGCACTGGCAAGTCAAATGCAAAGCATTGATAAGGCAGGCAAAGAGAGAATTTGAGAAGAAGCTTGCTGCGGAAGCAAAAACGCGAAATAAAGACCTTTTCAAGTACATTCGTAGCAAAAAACCCGTGAGAGAGTCAGTTGGTCCATTAGATGATAAAGGGGTTAAAGGAGCACTAAGAGGCGACAAGGCGATAGCGGAGAGACTGAATGAATTCTTTGCTTCGGTCTTTACTGAGGAAGATGTAGGGATGTTACCCACGACTGAAGTGGTATTTAAAGGTGTGGAAGAATTGAAGGAAATATCGATACATCGGGAAGATGTCCTACAACTATTAGATGAACTGAAGAGTAGCAAATCACCTGGGCCGGATGGTATACATCCAAGGGTGTTGAAAGAACTGAAATTTGAGATTGCAGACCTGCTATCAGTAATCTGTGAACTATCATTAAAATCATCTCTAATACCTGAGGATTGGAGGATCGCCAATGTAACACCAATTTTTAAAAAGGGTTCGAGGGGTGATCCGGGAAACTACAGACCGGTGAGCCTGACATCAGTACCGGGAAAAATGGTAGAAACCATCATAAAGAATAAAATTACTCAGCATATAGATAGTCATGACCTAATGGGAGACAGCCAACATGGCTTTAGACAAGGAAGATCTTGTCTTACTAATCTGTTATGTTTTTTTGAAGGAGTGAATAAACAGGTGGACAAAGGTGAGTCGGTTGATATTGTGTATCTGGACTTTCAGAAAGCCTTTGACAAGGTCCCTCATGAGAGACTTTTGGCAAAACTAAAGAGTCATGGGATAGGAGGCAGTGTACTACTGTGGATCAGGAACTGGTTAAAAGATAGAAAGCAGAGGGTAGGGCTAAATGGCCAATTTTCCCAATGGAGAAAGGTGAATAGTGGTGTACCCCAGGGATCTGTGCTGGGTCCGCTGCTTTTTGACATATTCATAAATGACCTGGAAAGTGGAATAACGAGTGAGGTTATCAAATTTGCTGATGACACAAAACTATTTAAAGTTGTTAAAACCCAGGAGGATTGTGGAAAATTGCAAGAGGATCTTGATAAATTGGAAGACTGGGCATCAAAATGGCAGATGAAATTTAATGTGGAGAAGTGCAAGGTTATGCACCTAGGGAAGAACAACCCAAACTATGGTTACACGATGCAAGGTTCCACATTAGGAACCACCACCCAAGAAAAAGATTTAGGCGTCCTTGTGGATACCATGTTAAAACCCTCGGCCCAGTGTGCAGCGGCGGCCAAGAGAGCAAATAGAATGCTAGGTATGATAAGGAAAGGAATGGAAAATAAAACAAAAGATATTATAATGCCTCTATATCGTTCCATGGTGAGACCGCACCTTGAATATTGTGTGCAATTCTGGTCGCCATATCTTAAAAAGGATATAGCAATTTTAGAAAAGGTTCAGAGAAGAGCCACCAAAATGGTAAAGGGGATGGAAGGCTACTCCTATGAAGAAAGGCTAAAAAGGTTGGGGCTCTTTAACCTGGAAAAGAGACGGCTGAGGGGAGATATGATAGAAGTCTATAAATTAATGAACGGAGTGGAACGGGTAAACGTAGATCGATTGTTTACCTTATCAGAATATAGAAAGATTAGGGGACATGCAATGAAGCTACAGGGTAAACTATTTAAGACTAATAAAAGAAAATATTTTTTCACTCAACGTGTAATCAAACTCTGGAATTTGTTACCGGAGGATATAGTAAAGGCTGTTAGTGTAGCTGGGTTTAAAAAAGGTTTGGACAAGTTCCTGGAGGAAAGGTCCATAAACCATTATTAAGAAGGGACCCAGGATATCAATGCTTGAACCAATACAAGCATTGTGGAACCTGTGTCCCTTGGGGAAACTGCTAGGTACGTATGACCTAGATTGGCCACTGTTGGAAACAGAATACTGGGCTTGATGGACCTTGGTCTGACCCAGTATGGCATATCTTATGTTCTTATGAGACTCTCTTCTGAGGGGTACTGAGGCGTCCATCTGCGACCAGACTTGATGTCCAGAGAGGTATGCTGTCTGCCTGGTGCCAAAATCCAAGATGTTATGGAGAGTTTGCCGAGACTCATCAAGCCCACTGACTATTACCCAATGTTGCTAATCCATGTTGGAACAAATGATACTGCCAGGTATACCTCGGAATGTATCAAAAGTGACTTCATGGCTCTGGGACAGAGGGTGAAGCAGTTAGGTGCACAGGTGGTGTTCTCTTCAATCCTCCCTGTTGAGGGTAAAGGCCAAGGCAGAGAGGTTCACATCCTGGAGATGAATGCATGGCTGCGTGGATGGTGTCGTCGAGAGCATTTTGGTTTCCTAGACCATGGGATGCTGTTCCAAGGGTTGCAAAGCAGAGATGGCATCCATCTGTCCAAGAAAGGTCAACGCATCTTCGGTAGTAGACTGGCTAATCTACTGAAGAGGGCTTTAAACTAGATTCGTTGGGGATAGGTGAAGAAAGCCCCCAGGTAAGTGAAAGCCCCCAGGTAGGTGATACATTAAATACCTTTATGGAAATGGGTAACAGGGGTAACATATGGAAAGCAGTGTGTATAAATGCCTGTAGCATGGGAAATAAGATCCCTGATGTTGAAGCTTTGGTGGGAGTGGCTGACTTGGATTTAGTGGCAGTTACAGAAACATGGTTCACAGAAAACCATGACTGGGATGTAACTATACCTGGCTATACTTTATTCAGAAAGGACAGGGTAGGAAGAAGGGGAGGAGGAGTGGCACTATATGTAAAAACTACTATTAAAGCTTTGGAATTACAGAGCTTAAAAGGGAGAGAGGAGGCATTGTGGGTTAAACTAGAAAGAGGGAAAGAGAAATCTATTTGCATTGGTGTGATATACAGACCTCCCTCACAAGAGGAAGAGGTGGACAGAGAGTTAATTGAAGACATACGCAGCATTGCTAGGAAAGGGGAAGTGCTACTGATAGGAGATTTCAATATGCCAGATGTTGATTAGCACATTCCTGCTGCAGTATCATCTAGAAGTAAGGAGATCCTGGATTCTCTACAGGGAGAACTATTCAGGTAATTGGTAACAGACCCCACACGTGAAGGGGCCATACTGGACTTGGTGCTTACCAATGGTGAAAGTGTTTCTGATGTTGTAGTGGGAGATCATTTTGCATCCAGTGATCACCAGATGGTGTGGTTCAGTATTAGGACTAGGGCTGTTAGAATCCATTCCAAGGTGAGGATCTTAGACTTTAGGAAGGCTAACTTTGCGAAGATGGGCCAATACCTCAGGGAGTCGTTAGTGGGATGGGAACAGCTGGGGGATGTAGAAAAACAGTGGGCAAAACTGAAAGGGGGTATTTTAAGGGCAACCAACCTTTTTGTTAAAATGGTAAATAAAGGCAAAAGGAAAAGGAGACCGCTATGGTTTTCGAAGGAAGTAGCTGAAAAAGTGAAGAAAAAGAGGGAGGCCTTCATGAAATACAAGAGATCACAGAGAGAGGAAGACAGGCATCTGTATTTGGAAAAACTTAGAGAAGCTAGCAAAGTAGTCAAGAAAGCAAAGATTCAAAAGGAGGAAGAAATAGCCAATGCAATAAAATGGGGGGATAAGACATTTTTCAGATATATTAGTGAGAAGAGGAAGGGCAAAAGTGGTATTGTCAGACTCAAGGGTGCAGGGGGGGGAATATGTAGAAGCTGATAAGGATAAAGCGGAATTGCTTAACAAATATTTTTGTTCTGTGTTCACAGATGAAGAACCAGGAGCAGGACCTCAGAAAACACCCACAAATAGGAACAGAAGCGAGGGACATCTTGAAAAATTTTCAGAAGACTATGTTCGTGAGAAACTAGCTCAACTTAAAGTAGACAAAGCGATGGGACCGGATGGGATACACCCTAGAATACTGAGGGAACTTGGGGACGTTCTAGCAACTCCACTGATTGACCTTTTCAATGCCTCGTTGGAGTCAGGAGTGGTGCCAAAGGACTGGAGAGAGGCTCATGTGGTGCCTTTACACAAAAGCGGAAGTAAGGATGTGGTTGAAAACTACAGGCCGGTTAGTTTAACTTCGGTGGTGAGTAAATTATTGGAAGCGCTGCTGAAAGAGAAAAAGGATTCACCAGAAGCAGGTCTTGTCAGACAAATCTGATTGATTTCTTTGACTGGGTGACCAGGGAGTTGGACCAAGGGAGAGCTCTAGATGTGGTGTATTTAGATTTCAGTAAAGCCTTTGACACTGTTCCTCACAGGCGACTTATAAACAAACTGAGCACCCTAGGGATGGACCCTAAAGTTACTGCTTGGGTTAGAAATTGGTTGGGTGGGAGGCGACAAAGAGTACAAGTAAGTGGAGCTCACTCTGAGGAGAAGCATGTTACCAGTGGTGTGCCCCAGGGATCTGTCCTTGGTCCGATTCTTTTTAACATCTTTGTTAGTGATATAGCAGAAGGGCTGTCGGGTAAGGTTTGCCTCTTTGCAGATGATACCAAAATCTGCAATAGAGTAGACACCCAGGAAGGTGTAGATAACATGAGGAGGGATCTAGCTAAGCTTGAAGAATGGTCTAGAATTTGGCAGCTCGGATTTAATGTTAAAAAATGTAAGGTCATGCATTTGGGCTGCAGCAATCCAAGGGAGCAATACAGTATAGGAGGTGAAGTACTTTTGTCCACTAAAGAGGAGCGGGACCTAGGCGTGGTTATGTCTGATGATCTTAAAGTAGCTAAACAGGTAAAAAGGTGACAGCAAAAGCTAGAAGGATGCTTGGGTGCATACGGAGAGGAATGGCTAGCAGAAAAAAGGAGGTGATAATGCCTCTGTATAAGTCTTTGGTGCGACCTCATTTGGAGAATAGTGTGCAGTTCTGGAGACCTCATCTTCAAAAGGATGTGAACAGGATGGAGTCAGTGCAGAGGGTGGCTACTAAAATGATTAGTGGGCTTCATTATAAAGCATATGAGGACAGACTTAAGGATCTTAATATGTAGACCTTAGAGGAAAGGCGGGATAGAGGTGATATGATTGAGATGTTTATATACCTCCGTGGCATAAATGTTCAGGGAGAGAGCCTCTTTCAATTGAAAGCAAGTTCTGCTACGAGGGGACATGGGATGAGGGTGAAGGGAGACAGATTCAGGAGTGATATGCAGAAATATTTCTTTACGGAAAGAGTAGTGAATCCATGGAATAGTCTCCCAGTGGAGGTGGTAGAGATGAGGACAGTAACTGAATTCAAAAAAGCATGGGACCAACACAGAGGATCTCTAAAGGTAAAAAGTGGACTGTTGTAGTTGTTGATATGGAAGGACAGACTAGATAGGCCATGTGGTCTTTTTCTGTCATCATGTTTCTATGTTTCTATGTTTCTATGCAGCACAGGCATATTTATTAGGGACAGCATGACACCTGAATGGTGTTTGGCCCTCCAGGACTGCATTTGGGAAACTCTGCTCTAGGGATTGCACATGTTTATGGTGTCTTTGCCCTGTAGGGTAAAATATAGGCGTTTATGGATTGTTTATTTAATCTGAAATAACAGTTCCGTCTTTATTACCATGGTTTAGTATTGGGTAAAATACAGGGACATGGTTTGCAGGAACCACAGCTGGGGCTTGAACCTGTGATCTTCTGACCCTGAACACACTGGCTGCGTGTACTGCACCAAACTGTTGTCACAGAGGCAGATCATTCCCTGGGGCTACCATTAGTGTTTGTTAGACAGACCTTGTCTGTTGCACCACATGGCACCCACCTAAACAGGGCTTGGCCTTGGTCTGCTGTGGGCAGATGCCACTGCCCCCTCCACCACCAGCAACCCTCCGCCACCATGCTGACATGCCCTTATACCAGTGGTGCTGGTGGTGCGCAGTCCCAGGCCATCCAGTGTGCCGGTAGGCAGCTGCCTATGGTGTGGGTTCTCGTGTAGGGGTGCCTACATGGACATGCCCGCTTCCCCCCGGCACCGCCTGCCAATGTTCTGTGCCCTTGGGGGTACCTGCTGGGTAATATCCCCTGTGACACTGTGGGACACACACTCGTGCCCATGTTGGACCCTCGTCAGTTTCTGTCTTGCTGCTTTACAGTTTCAGCATTCCTATGTGCCACCTAGGCATCTGCCTAGTCCGCACTGTGCCCCAGCTGGACCACAGCATAACAAACCTGCCCAATATAAAGGAGAAAACCCTGCTCACATCTATTTCACTGTGAGATCATTCACTTTGTAGGGGGACAGAGCATAGCCCCTTCCAGACATGATATCTCCCTTTTTACGCTTTGTCAGTAGTGTTGCTTTATGTTTATCATTAGTAGCACTATTGCCCAGCTTGGTTATGGGGATTTGAAATGTGGTTCTGGTCATTTAATATGTTTATTTGCCTTTTTGGTTCCTGCACATGTATCACTACTATCACTTTTCTGGATTTCCCTGGCTTTGCTGTACATTGCTGACTGAAATGGTTTCTCTCTCCTGCAAACGTGCCTCTAGCTCGAGGTTTTCACTGGCGCTAATTTTCAGAGCTTCATTTCACGGCGTTAGTGTGCATGGGGCCTCTCTCCGCCCACTCTCCGCCCCTGGGGAGCCTTACTCTGCCCTCTGGGGGGCCTTCCTCCACCCTCTGCACACCTTAACGCCACCGCAGACATTATTGTGCGATACGTGACGTTCTCACATGGTAAAGCGCCATTATCGCATGATAACATCATGTATCACGCAATAACATCAACGCTGCTACGTTAAGACGGTTTAGTAAACATACCCCTTAGTATTTCAAGTTGCATTATCGACAAGTTCCATGCCCTAAGGTAGTGGTTCTCAAATCTATTCCGAGGAAGCATCACCAGTCATATTTTCAAGATATCTACAATGAATATGCATAAGCTAGATTTGCAGACTATCCACTGGGTTTTCATGGCAAGATACATTAGTAGATTGCCAGGCCTTTCTTCTGCGCAGTTTAAGTTTAGCGTTGTTGCCGTTGTCACAGAAATGTGATCCTCCGCCGCCAACATTGTCCCATTCTGCTGCTGCCCAGATGGGTGGTTTGTCTTGGACTGGCACCTCAGCTGAGAACTGTCCATCTTGGAAGACCCTGCCAGTAATTAAACTACCGATAGCGTAGCCCTCAGCATCACTGAGAGAGATCATTAGAGAAAGACATCATGCTTGGCAAGATAGAAGATCAATGCAAAAGAGGAAGGCCAGCAATGAGATGGATCGATACAATAACAGCAGCTACGGGTACCAGTCTGTCAACAATGAGCTGCCTGACTGAAGACTGAACACAATTTAGGATAGCTATCCAGAGGGTCGCCATGAGTCAACACCGACTCTACAGAACTTAACAACAAAAACAAGGTCTTGCCCAAGACCACAAGGAGCATCTGTGGGACTAGAAACCCCAGTCCTTCTGGCCCAAGGTTGCTGTCCTCTAGTGGGATTTGAACCTCCGACCTTCCGGCCTGAAGTACCTTGCCCCAACCACTAGGGAGGAGTAGCCTAGTGGTTGGGGCAAGGTACTTCAGGCCGGAAGGTCGGAGGTTCAAATCCCACTAGAGGACAGCAACCTTGGGCCAGAAGGACTGGGGTTTCTAGTCCCACAGATGCTCCTTGTGGTCTTGGGCAAGCCACTTAACACTCTATTGCCCATGTTCCCTGTAAGTATTAGCATATGTGTCTCATATCCCCGCGTGTTAAATGTATCCCCCAATTGTGTTGTGACCGCTTTGATTGAAGGATCAGGCAGTATACAAAACTGTCTAAATAAATAAATAAACAACAACAGATTTGCAGACACTGCCTTCATTGCATGCAAACTTACAGTATCTTATGCATATGTGTTGCAGATATAGTGAAAACTAGACTGACTAGTGCTCTCCCAGGACAGATTTGAGAACCATTGTCTTAAATAAAGAGCTGAACCAATTCTGATTTTACTTCATGGCATCTGAACATTTCTAGGCCTGTTTTCCAAGCATGAATCCGTATAATTCAGTTAAACAAGGATTAGCTCAACTTGTTCCTTAAGACAGTACTTCTCAACCTTCTCCTAGAGGCACACCTAATCAGTTGGGTTTTGAGGATTACCACAATGAATATGCATGAGATTTGGATACAGTGGGTCTCCAATGTATGCAAATTTATCTCATGCATATGTTTTCATGATTACCACAAAAAGTAAGTGGCTAGATGTGCCTCCAGGAAAGGATTGAGAAACACTGTCCCATGACATGCTGGTTACTATATGTTTATTGAGCTTGATATACCAATGATTAAAAAATAATAACGATTTACAATAAAATTACAATACTGAAGAATTACAGTATGGAAAAAAGGATAGTAGATCTAGAACTGATAGATTAGGAAATACAGTTTCATAATAGTAAAAGCATAGGCGTGATTGTGTCTGATGATCTTAAAGTAGCTAAAAAGGTAGAAAAGGCGACGGCAAAAGCTAGAAGGATGCTTGGGTGCATAGGGAAAGGAATGGCCAACAGAAGAAAGGAGGTGATAATGCCTCTGTATAAGTCTTTGGTGTGACCTCATTTAGAGTATTGTGTGTAATTCTGGAGACCGCACCTTCAAAAGGATATAAACAGGATGGAATCAGTACAGAGGGTGGCTACTAAAATGGTTAGTGGTCTTCATTATAAAGAATATGAGGACAGACTTAAGGATCTTAATATGTACACCTTAGAGGAAAGGCAGGATAGAGGTGATATGATTGAGATGTTTAAATACCTCCGTGGCATAAATGTACAGGGGGAGAGCCTCTTTCAATTGAAAGCAAGCTCTACTACTAGGGGACATGGGGTGAGGGTGAAAGGGTATAGATTCAGGAATGATATGCGGAAATATTTTTTTATGGAAAGAGTGGTGGATCTGTGGAATAGTCTCCCAGTGGAGTAGGGTTGCCAACTTTTTCACCGAGAAAAAAAAACCCCGACACCTGTGGCTCGCCATGCTCCACCCATTCTCCGCCCCCAGCCCCACCCACAAAAATTACCGAGGATTCAGTCACACCCCCCCCCCTCAGTGCTGGTTCACTCACCCCCCCTCCCCTCAGTGCTGGTTCACTCACTCACCCCCCCTGCTGACTCACTCACCCCCCTCCCCTGCTAGTTCACTCACACCACCCCTCCCTTCCCCTCCCTGCTGGTTCACTCACCCACCCCCCTGTCACTCACTCACCCCCTCCCCTGCTGGTTCACACCAACCCCCCTCCCCTGCTGGTTCACTCACACCACCCCCCCCCCTCCACTGTTGGTTCACTCACCCACCCCCCTGTCACTTACTCACCCCTCCTGCTGGTTCACTCACTCGACCCCCTCCCCTGCTGGTTCACTCACACCAACCCCCCCCCCCTCCACTGCTGGTTCACTCACACCACCCCCCCCTTGCTGGTTCACTCACACCACCACCCCCCCCTTGCTGGTTCACTCACACCATCACCCCCACCTCCCCTGCTGTTTCATTAACACAATCACCCCCCCCCCCTTGCTGGTTCACTCACACCATCAACCCCCCCCCTGCCCAAGCCGCTGCTTCTGCTTTGTACAGAGCAGCGGCTGCAATACACTTACTTTGAAAAGTAAAAATAAACTGTGTAAGGAGCCCTCCGGTCATCGCAGAGCCCGAGGAAGTGATGTCATGGGGCGGGCTCCTCACAGGTTGTCTTTCCTTTTTTTACAGCTAAAGTTAATTTGAAAAGGAAAGACAACCTGTGAGGAGCCCGCCCCCATGACATCACTTCCTCGGGCTCTGCGATGACCGGAGGGCTCCTCACACAGTTTATCTTTAGTTTTCAGTGTAAGTGTATTGCAGCCACTGCTCTGACAAAGCAGAAGCAGCGGCTGCACTGCTATGGGGAATCGCGTTCGCGTCGCGGACTTCGGCACAAAAGCCGGTTTTTTGCTCTGGCCGCTCCCGATCTTGCGGCCAAAGCAAAAAACCGGCTTTTCAATGGCCGGTTTTACATCTGTGCCGGCAGCCAGCCTGGCCATGGAAAAACCGGCCAGGCCGGCTGAAAACTGGCCGGTTGGCAACCCTACAGTGAAGGTGGTAGAGATGAGAACAGTATCTGAATTCAAAGAAGTATGGGACAAACACAGAAGCTCTCTAGAGGTAAAAAGGGGAATGTTGTAGTGGTTGATATGGAAGGACAGACTAGATAGGCCATGTGGTCTTTTTCTATTGTCATGTTTCTATGTTTCTATAGATAAATGATTTAAGAGCAGATACGGCAAAAGGGTGTCATTTTAGAAGCTCTGTTCGTGAGTTGGATGTCTGAAAATGGGCATTCAGACATGCAAATCACAAAGACGTCACCGGACCCATTTTAGAAAGTCCATTGTATATGTAGCAAGGGGGTGTGGAAGAGGCTTGGCCTTGGCAGAGCAACAGAAATGCACATTACGCCATTCTGAAATCACACTGCAAGCTTGTCTGGCATTGGTTGTTCCGATGTCCATGCTTATCTCTGCTCCTGACCATGATTAAAGTGCATAGAAAGTGCTTGTTTCATGGCTGCAATGCTTCCAGGGGGAAGAGCAAAATGAACTTTCATCGCCGCAATTAATATTTCCTGGCCAAAAAACCCTACTTGTAAATACATACTCCAAACATATTCCAGGCCTGCCGCTCTGCATGTCTGATTATCTGAAATGGACAGCCGGGACGTGCAAGTCTCATAACATAGTCACCCTGAAATACACCTGCCAGAATATCCGAGTACCTGGTTCTGCAGCCATGCAGTTTGGGGATGTCTGCATTTGTGAAATGGCCTATGCCTGTGCACATGCCCAACCTTGCTATCTGCACAGGCCAGTCACTAGAAATGGTTACTGGAACATTCATGTTTTTGAGTAGAGATGGAACAATTTCAGAAGGCACTTATATGTGCTTCCCTTCACTGCTATCATCCTCCGGATTTTTGGACATTGTGTTCTGGACATCCCAGAATGTTCCTAGATGCTCCTTCTAAAATCCCACTTCATGTGAGCAGTGAAATGGCAACTAGGATTACTAATAAAAGGCCTACTGGAAAAGATAAATTTTGAGTGCAGTTTTAAATTTCTTTAAGGATGTTTCCAGCCGGAGATCAGTGGGTAAGGAATTCCATAGGGAAGGTGAGGCTACCCTAAAGGTTGTCTGTCTAGTCAGTTCGCATTGGATAATTCTGTAGGAGGGAACAACCAATAGGTTTTGCCAAGAGGAACGGAATGTACATGAAAGTATGTATGGAATAAGCAGATTGTCTAGAAAGAGGGGTGAACTGGAGTACAGAATGCAATGAATTATGACCAAGATCTTGAATAGGATTCTGTAGTTTAATGGGAGCCAATAAAGACCTTTTAGGGTCAGTGTTACATAGTCAGACTCCTTGGCAGTTTTGACGAATCTTACTGTGGAATGTTGTACTAGCTGGAGGTACTTTACCTCTGAAGATTTTAAACCAGTAGTCTAGATGGGATAATATGAGAGCATGGGCCAGAATATGTAGGGAATTACTGTCCAGACAAGAATATACAGAACATATTAGATGGAGAGCAAAGAAGGATTTTTAAATTTACATTAGATATGTGTGCTTCAAAGGAAAACTGAACATCAAAGGTAACCCTTAGGATCTTGATGGATCCTTTCAGAGTTATGGGAACACCACTGATTTCTGGAAGTGTAAAAGATGGAAGTCAGTCTCCATTGCTGCACCTTGGACACCAGTAAAGAGGATACAGTCTGTTTCAGAGGGGTTTAGTTTAAATTTATTGTCAGATATCCAAGGAGCTATTCTGTCAAGCTTGTTTGAAAGTGATGTGTTTGCCATGGAGTCAGCAGGGTCAAAGGCAACAAGATGTTGTATATCATCTGTATATACCTAGTATATGACGGCTGCAGATAAAGACCAGCATGGTCCATCTAGTCTGCCCAGCCACGTGGCAAGAGTAGGTGTGCCCGCCCCTCTGTGCAGGTCACCCTTCCCCATGCCTTTGTTTAGGAGTGTACCCACCGCTCTCTGTAGGTCACCTCTACTTGTTGAGATATCAAAGACAGTTAAGTTTATTGTGATTTTATCCAGTTTCTATAAAGGGATCCACTGTCTGTCCCATGCCATTTTGAATTCTGTCACTGTAAGAAGTAAGCTCAAGTGACTGAATTAACTCTTCCAAGGCGACCATAAGGATATTGAATAACATGAGGGAGAGGATAGAACCTTGAGGTACTCCTGAAGTACCTCGTACAGAGGTATAAGGAAGATGAGTTATTCAAGATAACACGGAATGATCTGTTCCTGAGGTAGGAAATGAATCAGTTTAGACAGTGGTCTAAGTTCTAATGAGGGGCCCTCAAGCAAAATTTTGCTGAGAGCCCCATTGTCGGGGGCGGGAGGGGGGGCAGCAGTGGTGACTTTGACCCGGCAGGCTGCCAGGCCTAAAATCTTCAACTGGGCGTGAAGAGGAGTGGGAGGCAGCATGGCAAATATTTGAAAATAGGTTTTCTGCGCTGCCTTTACTGCTGCTGTGGGGGCTCCCTTCCCCTGCCCCCCCCCCCCCCACCATGCATTGCAGGGGTTGCTTGGGTGTAATTTACAGCACTGAGTTTAGAATACTGCTGCCCAGGCCAATATTGCACAAACTATTCAGCAGTAAGGTGTGGTCAAAGCAGATCAAAAGCTGTTGAAAAATCTAGGGCTATAAGGAGCAAAACTTTTCAAGCATCCTCTAATATCAAGAATTTTGCTGGAGGCAGGTAGGAAACACAGAACTGAAATATATATCTTTCTTCTAGGGCACGAATGAACAAAGAGCCAACTGTGTCCCTGCTTCCACCACAGATCAAATCCAGGAAGCTCCTCAGTAAGTAATACATTTGTGCTGCTAGTCATTTTTACTTGACAGGCAGATCTGGTCCTGGTTTTATCACATTATATCTAGAAACAAAATCAGGGCTATGATTCCATGTCTGCGGTGAGACAAAACCAGGACTGGTTGCTCACTGGTAGCTCCAACACACCCCTGTTTGTCTTTGAATCTCAAGCTTTAAATCTGTAGGGCCTTGGTCTTCACTCCAGGTCCTTGAAGGCCAGCAGTGAGCCAGTTTTTCAGGATATCTTTAATGCATATTCATAGAAACATGACAGCAGTAAAAGACCATATGGGCTATCTAGTCTGCCCTTCAATATCAATTACTATAGTCCCTTTTTTTCCTTTATTTGTCCCATGCTTTCTTGAATCAGATACTGTCCTTGTCTCTATTGCCTCCACTGGGAGGCTATTCCATACATCTACTACTCTTTCAAAAAAGAAATATTTCCCCATATTTCTCCTAAGTCTATCCCCTTTCACCCTTATCCTATGAGAGAGATTTTCATACAGTGGAGATAATGGGCATGCAAATCTCTCTTATGCATATTCATTATGGTATCCTGAAAACCTACCTGTTGGCGACCCTCAAGGTCTGGGAGTGAAGACCAAAGCTATTGGGAATCTCAGGCTCTCACTAAATCTGTTGCTTCACCCTTAAGTCCATCTTCAGGACATCACTTCCTGTATGAATCCATGCAGGGGCGGCCCAAGGGGGGTGCGGGGCCATGTGTGGAGACTCGGTGCGGGGCCTCATTTGCATAAGGGACCTCATTTGCATAAATATTTGCATAATGTTACCATACACTAACTTTTAGTAAACATGCCTCTTAATGAGTGTATGGATAAAGAAAGACTAAAAAATGTCTACATTACTATAATCCAGTGCCAACCGCCAGGCACATTAGAAACTACTACAAACACTGCCCATTTAGAACCCATAGCAAACCCGCCATATCGTAACTGCACTACCAGCAATGTTCCCTCTAATTTTCTGTAGGCTGTGTGCGCATAAAATATCAGCTGTGTGCAGCTTTTGAAGGAAGGTTAAATATTTGTGCACCACATAACGACACTCGGAGTTATATACTTTAAAATTTGACTACACGTCAGAATACAGTATGTACACCATATTGATTTTAATCAAATTAAATGAAAATAGACAATTACTAAATGAAGCGGGAAATTTCTAGTAATTACAATCATAACTTTTAAATTTTAAGATGTCTGTGGTGTTTTCTATCAGAATCAGAGCCGTAATTTTTGTGCGCTCCGTTGTAAAGTATGTGCGCTCGCTCGGCGAGGTGTGTGCGCGCGCACACGCGCACAGCTTAGAGGGAACAGTGACTACCAGGACTCATAAAGCACCATACTCTACCTATCAAAAGGCAACACTGTAAATATTAAACCAATACATTTCAGAGAATAACAATACATGACCTACTGGGGAAAGAGAACAAGTGGCAATGTCAAATAGGAATTACATAAACAGAATACCTCAGCTCAGTTACACATGTAGAACATAGATCATCACCAAACAAGGAATCACAATTTAGAAACAGGAAGACAATAATTAAACTGGGAACCCCAAAGCCAAACTTATAATATACAACAACACTGTAGAAATAAAACTATAAATTAATTTCCTCTTGTACTAAACAAAGCGCAGATGTTAATGATGCACATTTCCCAGAGCTGACATATTCCAGTTAATAAATTCAAAATAAAGAGATATTTTTCTACCTTTTGTGCAATTTTTTTCAGTTGCAATTGCTCCAGCCACTTTCTTCTGGTTTCTTTGTGTCTTCTGCCAACTCTCCATCTTCTGCTGTCCATTTGTCCTTTCTTCTCTCTTTAGGTTTTTTCCATTCTCTCTCTACATCTGCTTTAACATACTAATCTTTCTCCTTTTGCTCTTTCCTCATTCCTATTTCATCCACTCAAATTTTACCCCTCCATCCTCAATCCCCACTTACTCTCCCAATACCTGGTCAATTGTAGATTTTTCTTCCCTCCCACACAAAATATTTTTCCCCTCTCCATTTCACTCTCCCAGCCCCATCCCATTCCAATCCTCCCCCAACATCAGCTCCCTTCTAGTTCCAGCCCCGCCCAGCATCCGCTCCCTTCTAGTCCCTGCATCAACCCATTTCCAGTCCTATCCTAGCCCCACCATCAGCCCATTTCCAGTCCTAACTCCCCCATCCATTTCCAGTTCTATCCGAGTCCCTCCATCAGTTCATTTCCAAACCCAGTCCCACATCAGCCCATTTCTAGTCATTTCCTAGCCCCACCATCAGCCCATGTCAAATCCTAGCTCCCCTCTGCTCAGCCCATTTCCAATCCAAGCCCCCCATGAGCCTACTTCCAGTTCTAGCCCCTCCATGAGTCCATTTCAAGCCAAGCCCCCACCACAGCCCATTTCCAATCTTAGCACCCCCCAACAGCCCATTTCCAGTCCTATCCTAGCCCCTCCATCAGCCCATTTCCTGTCCTAGCTCCCCCCGACTCAGCCCATTTCCAGTCCTAGCTCCCTCCCCCACAGCCCATTTCCATTCCAAGCTCCCCTCTCCATCAGCTATTTGCAGTTCAAGCCCCCCTTTCACTCAGCCCATTTCCATTTCAAGCCCCCGTCCCCATCAGCTATTTGCAGTTTAAGCCCCCCCCTTCCACTCAGCCCATTTCCAGTCCTAGCAACCTCCCCAGCCCATCACCAGTCCTAGCCCCCCCATAGCCCATTACCAGTCCTAACCCCCCATCAGTCCATTTCCGGTTCTAACCCCCCATCAGCCCATTTCCAATCTTAGCCCCCCCCCATAGCCCATTACCATTCCTAACCCCCCCATCAACACACTCCAGTCCTAACCTTCCCCATTAGCCCATTACCAGTCCTAACCCCCCCATCAGCCTATAGCCCATTACCAGTCCTAACCCCCCTCCCCCCATCAGCCCAGGGAAAATTAAAATAAAAAAAACAAACTGGCTGCTGCCGCTGCCACCGTGGCAGCGGCAGAATCAAATGTCCCGCAGACTCCCTGCCTGCCCGGCAGAGCCCTCCCTCCATCAGTCCCCTCCGCGCCGGCTTTCAGAGCCACGAAGGGAGAGTTTCTCTCTCGCGGCTCTGTTAAGCCTGCCAGCGCTGATGGGAAACAGGCATTTCCTGTTTCCCATCAGCCCTGGCAGGCTTAACAGAGCCGCAAGAGGAAAACTCTCCCTTCGTGGCTCTGAAAGCCAGCGCTGAGGGGACTGATGCACGGAGGGCTCTGCCGGGCAGGCGGGGAGACCGCGAGACACTTGATTCTGCCATTGCAACAGCAGCAGCAGCCAGTTAGTTTTTGTTGTTTAATTTACCTGTGCATTTAATATAGAATGTTGTTTGCGTGGGGCCCCCTGAAATGCAGGGCCCTGTGCAAACAACATTCTTGCTCAATGGACGGGCCGGCCCTGAATCCATGTGACTGGTTTTCAACACAGTCTTTGGGGCACACCCAACCAGTCAAGTGTTCAGGATATCCTCAACAAATTTGCATGAGATAGATTCACATGCATTGCCTATCTATCTCATGCATATTCATTGTGATTATCCTAAAAGCCCAAATGACTGGGTATGTCCAAAAGACTGTTGAGAATTGCTTTGTTAAGAGCTACATGACCAATGTCATGCGTCATCGTTGTACATGATTTCATGGAGGCCTCTGGAGTCCATCGTGAGAATGATGTAGGCATCTGACAATCGCATGCCAGAGCTTCCCAAACCTGTCCTAATGACCCCCTTAGCCATTCAGGTTTTTAGACTATTCACAATGAATATACATGAGAAAATGTGCACACATCAGAGACCCAGCATCCTGCATCTCATGCACATTCATTATGGATATCCTCTATTCTTGACTGGTTGTGGGGTCCCCAGGACAGTTTTGGGAAACTCAGTGGTAATCTGACCACTTATCCTTCATTATGTTGCGAGACCCATGATTAGCAGTTTTCACTGATAAAGAAGGGTAAAGTCGCCCTTTGTTGTGATTATAAGAGATAATTGCGGAGACTCGTTACCATCTGTAAGCATTTTATTCTAGAGCAAGAGGAACCTGTTTAGGATATATTGCCATAGCCTTATCATGATTCATTTGCTTTGCATGTTCATTATTTTGGTTTCTTTTTGGCAGGGCTGGCCTAAGGGTATCTGACACCCTAGCCAAACCTTCAGTCATGTGCCCTTCCCAGTGGTGGCTCAAGGCCCTATCCCCCAAGTCCAGCACCTTCCCACCCCCCACCTAGGTGTCTACCATCTCCCTTTCCTTTCCTTCCTCTCCTCATGTGCCCATGTGTTCACCATCTCCCACTTCCTTTTCCCCTGCCAGGCTTACCTCATCCCTTGTCACACTCACTATCGCTGCTGCTACACCACCCCAGCAAGTCTGCCTGGGCTTGTAGTACTAAGCAAGAGTCATCCAGGTGTGCTCAAGCCCTGCTGTGTTGTGCCCCTGTTTCAGAGGTGACAGGATGTGACAGGCCTTGAGCATGTGTAGAAGCTTGAGGCCCTGCGCCAGCTATATTGACTCTTGATTAGTGGCGCTGACGCTGCCCCCCAAATTGTGCCATCCTTGGCAGACACCTAGTCCATCTATGGTCAGGCTAGCTGTGCTTTGTGGTCACTTTAGTGTATGGTCCTCCTTATCAGTATGTTCTGTTCTTTCATCTCTGGTACTAGTACAGTGTTTCTCAATTCAGGTCTGGAGTGCCCCCTAGCCAGACTGGTTTAGAGATAATCACAATGAATATATGCATGAGATGGACTTACTCAATGCTAGCTATGCCACTGGAAGTCTTAGATACCCTCGACACATTCACATTGCTGCCTGAAACCATACATACCCTAAAACTCCAGCCCTGTGCATGCACTCCTATTTGTCATATCCATCCACATACATTTTACCCTAGAAACCCTTCAGTTTCCATATGTATTTCCACAAACCCTCTCCCCACTTCTTGTCGGAGCTCTAAAGGGGATCCCTCTCATTCCCTTGGCCCCCACTACCTTGGACAACATGGTATTATATGAGTTCATCTTACTTTTTTCACCGGAGGCTTATTCAGTCTTAGGTACACGACTCGTCCCCATTGATGATGCTTCTCCCTGTCATGTCAGCTCTGAAGAAGCTCCTGCATCTAGGAAGGGGTGATTTGTATTGCATTTAGCTCTCCCTATCACGTTGAAAGGTTGGCACCTATGCACCCTGATGTTGGGTTACACTATAAGACACCATTTCCTCCTATGCAGCATTCAGTCAACAAGAATAAGAACTCAAGTTAAAAAGTGTACTAGTAGTGTGACACAATGCCGCATTTCCCCATTTCCAGAATCAGGCATGTGGCAGATTCATACATGTGTTTCATAGGAAGTGTTGGGGACTCTGTGTGTGTGGTGTTATTGGGAGTGTCAGGGATGCATGTGTCAAGGGGAGTGTCGACAGCTGTGTGCATTTGTAATGAGGGGTGTTGGGGGTTTTGTGTATGTGTACATGTCATGAGAAATGTTGGGAGCTTTGTGCATGTGTGCATTGTGTGTGTGTGTGTCATGGAGAGTGTCAGGAGCCGCATGTGTGTGTGTATATCTCTCATGACCCTACCAGATTTCCTCCAGTTATTCTCTCTCTCTCTCTCTCTCTCCTAACCCCCCACACCAACCTTCCCCCAGTCTCTTTCTCTGTCATAACCTCCCCATTCATCCAGTCCCTCTTTCATTTACCCATTCTTGTCTCTGGCTGTAGCTCTTCAAAAATGCAGCAGTTCACACTTCCCCCACTGTGATCATCTCTATATGATGGAGCTAGGCAGTGCAGAAAGTTGGCTGATCACCCAGTTTCAGGTCATGCAAGACTTCAGACTGTGAGATCAGCCCGAACTTCCTGCATTGCATAGCTCCACCATTCAGAGAGCTGATCACAGTGGAGTGAGCATGATCCACAGCATTTTGACTGGGCGAGAATCTCATACACATGTGTTTGTTGTGAAAAATATACCTAATTAAAAGAGAAACGTCTCTCTAATGAATGAGAAAAATTGCTCAACAAAAGATAAGAGTGGAGGAGTGGCCTAGTGGTTGGGGCAAGGTACTTCAGGCCGGAAGGTCGGGGGTTCAAATCCCACTAGAGGACAGCAACCTTGGGCCGGAAGGACTGGAGTTTGTAGTCCCACAGGTGCTCCTTGTGGTCTTGGGCAAGCCACTTAACCCTCCATAGCCCATGTTCCCTGTAAAAATAGTTATCTCCAAGTTATAATGCCCTGTTCAATGTAATTTCAGTTTGTTCAATGTAAACCGCACTGATGCAGAATAGCGTGGTATATAAGAGAATATAAATAATAAAAAAGTGTTGAACTCCAAAACCGTAAGAATCAGTGCTGCTACTAATTTTGCAGCCATCATAACTCTTGACTTTCATTATCATGATTTGGGGCTTTTATTCCTTCTGGGTTAACCCTGTTTTTCTCATATGTATGGCAGGATGACAAATCCTGCTTTTCCCCTTGCCTAGTTTAAATGCTAATCGCATTGTATTAGATGGACAATATGAGTGTCACTAACTTGCTGAGCTGGGTGTGAGACACTGGAGACGGTGAATGTGACTAATTTGCTGAGCTAAGCATGAGATGGTGCAGGCTGTGAATGTACAAGCTTGCTGGGCTGAGTCTGAGGTGGTGCGCATAAGCCTTTACCTCACAAAATTTGGAGGTGTGCAAAAATTATGCATGGGAATATATTTCAGCTGAATAGTGTTAAATGTTCACCGAGTCAACCCAAACATCTTTTTATCAGGAACTGGAAAAATGCTGCAGACCAAGTATATTCTGATAGATTGCCCTCTTCACAGCTCAGAGATTTTGCAGAACTGAGGCTGTTGTTATGAATGAATCCTTATGCAAATATAATACCTATATCCTAGTGCTTCGGATCCAAATTGAATTTAACTCAAGCTAGCGAGTTTAGACTTAGTTTTGGTAAGCTCTAATACCTTGTGCTGTTTGTCCAGCATGGAATGAGGCCATGGAAAGCCGACCACCACTGAAGCTGGACATGGATGGCCCAGGGCCAACATCTTACTCACCATACGGAATTACCTCCAAGGACAACAGTGCTCCGGCTTACAGCTTTGGAAGAAAGTCCCCCACCAGAGGTAAGGCGTTTGCTGTCCAAATATAGCCACTTAGTGCCTACTAGGGCAGGAAGCCTTTTCAAATTATGCTGTAACTTTAGAATACCAAATATTACCATAACACATCTTTGTGTGCCTTTGCAGGCCCCTTTTAATTACCGTATTTTCACGCAAATAACGCGCCCACATATATAACACGCACACATTATAACGCTTGGAAATGAAGACATTCTGTGCAAATGTTTCTGGATAACAGGTACACACATATACCGTGCATGGCCTTATTAGATTGGGATCATGCCAGGAATGAAACACAAGTCCTACATTGATGACTTCAAACTGAAAGTCGTTGTGAGAGCAGAAGAAACAAGCAAAAGAGCAGCAGCGAGAGTTTGAGGTTGGAGAGACATCCGTTCATGAATGGAGAAAAAGGAGCTTGAGAAAATGAGCCCCGAAAAAGCGCACATTGTGGGTCCAAAGCGAAATGGCCTCAACTGGAGAATGACTTGAGAGAGTGGGTTCTTTCTCAGAGGGAACAAAATCATGCCGTCTCTACTGTCGCAGTTCAGATCAAAGCGAAGCTCCTGGCAAATGAAAGAGGAATCTCAGATTTCAAAGCGGGTTTCACCTGAATTTCTAGATTCATGAAAAGAAATGGATTTTCAGTGAGAATGAGAACTACTGTAGGCCAGCAACTTCTGGACAACTGGGAGCAAAAGACGATCGACTTTCGTGAATTCATCTTCAAAGAAATCTCTGAACATGGTATCTCTGCAATGGATGTTATAAATATGGATGAGGTTCCAATGTGTTTCGACATCTCTGCCACCAGGACTGTAGCTGCTTCAGATAAAAAAAACTGTAGCCATTACAATCAAAGGTCATGAGAGGGCTTGCTTCACTGTGGTCCTTGGATGCACTGTGAGTGGGGTGAAATTAAAGCCGATGGTAATTTTCAAGAGAGTTACCATGCCCCATGAAAAACTGCCCATCGGTGTGGTTGTCCATTGCAATAAGAAGGGATGGAGGGACTGTTAACTTATGAAATTATGGGTAGATAAACGTTATAGGGCCAGGCATGGGCGGGATTCTTTTCGAAGAAGTCCTTACTAGTTTTCGACGCCATGGCTGCCCACAAAAAAAAAACCATTCAAAATTATATAAGCTCCACTGGTGCCCACATAGCTGTAGTACCTGGCGGTCTTGCCAACAATCTACAACTCATAGATAAAGCGGTTAACCATCCATTCAAGATATTTGTGAGAAGAGAGTGGGACAAATGGATGCAGTCTGGGATTCACGATTTCACACCATCAAGAAGACTGAAGTAGGCAAGGTTTTTGGAAGTCTGCAAGCATGTGACTTCTGCTTGGGGAAAATTAACACCACAAACCATCTGCAATAGCTTCAGAAAGGCCAGGATTGTCTATCAGCAGAATAAGACACATTCGGATACTGATGACAAAGGTGAAGATGCGAGTAGCAGTGACAGTGACATCACTTCATAAATCACAGAAGAGCATCTGCAGTTGGCTCTTAGATATTTCAACAATGACAGTGAGGAGGGAACGAACTTTGAAGGTTTCGAGGAGTCAGATGATAAAACATAGAAACATGATGACAGAAAAAGACCACATGGCCTATTTAGTCTGCCCTTCCATATCAACTACTACCACGGCCCCCTTTTTTCCTTTAGAGACCTCTGTGTTTGTCCCATGCTTCTTTGTATTCAGATACTGTTCTCATCTCTACCACCTCCACTGGGAGACTATTCCACAGATCCACCACTCTTTCCGTAAAGAAATATTTCCGCATATCACTCCTGAATCTATCTCCCTTCACCCTCATCCCATGTCCCCTCGTAGTAGAGCTTGCTTTCAATCGAAAGAGGCTCTTCTCTTGTGCCTTTATGCCACAGAGGTACTTAAACGTCTCAATCATATCACCTCTATCCCGCCTTTCCTCTAAGGTGTACATACTAAAATCCTTAAGTCTGTCCTCACATGCTTTATAATGAAGACCACTAACCATTTCAGTAGCCACCCTCTGTACGGACTCCAGCCTATTTATATCCTTTTGAAGGTGCAGTCTCCAGAATTGCACACAATACTCCAAATGAGGTTGCACCAAAGACCTATACAGAGGCACTATTACCTCCTTTCTTCTGCTGGTCATTCCTCTCCCTATGCCCCCAAACATCCTTCTAGCTTTTGCTGTCACCTTTTCTACCTGTTTAACTACTTTAAGATCATCAGACACAATCACACCTAGGTCCCACTCTTCTTTATTGGACAAAAGTACTTCACCCCCTATACTATATTGCTCCCTTGGATTGCTGCAGCCCAAATGCATGACCTTGCATTTTTTTAACATTAAATCTCATCTGCCAAATTCTAGACCATTCTTCAAGCTTAGCTGGATCCCTCCTCATGTTATCTATACCTTCCTGGGTGTCTACTCTATTGCAGATTTTGGTATCATCCGAAAAGAGGCAAACCTTACCCAAAAGCCCTTCCACTATATCACTAACAAAGATGTCAAAAAGAATTGGACCAAGAACAGATCCTTGGGGCACACCACTGGTAACCACCTCCTCCTCAGAGTGAGCTCCATTTACCTGTACCCTTTGTCGCCTCCCACTCAACCAATTTCTGACCCAAGCGGTAACTTTACCGTCCTTCCCTAGGGTGCTCAGTTTGTTTATAAGTTGCCTGTGAGGAACGGTGTCAAAGGCTTTACTGAAATCTAAATACACCACATTTAGGGCTCTCCCTCAGTCCAACTCCCTGGTCACCCAGTCAAAGAAATCAATCAGATTTGTCTGACAAGACTTGAGTCTGGTGAATCCATGCTGCCTCGGATCCTGTAATCCACTGGACTCCAGAAACCTCACTATTTTCTCTTTCAGCAGCGCTTCCAATTTAATCACCACCGAAGTTAAACTAGCCGGCCTGTAGTTCTCAACCACATCCTTACTTCCGCTTTTGTATAAAGAGACCACATGAGCTTCTCTCCAGTCCTTTGGCACCACTCCCGACTCCAACGAGGCATTGAAAAGGTCAGTCAGTGGAGCTGCTAGAACGTCCCCAAGTTCCCTCAGTATTCTAGGGTGTATCCCATCTGGTCCCATCGCTTTGTCTACTTTAAATATAGCTAGTTTCTCACTAACACAGTTGTCTGAAAATAGTTCAAGATGCCCCTCACTTCTGTTCCTGTTTGTGGACATTTTCTGAGATCCTGCTCCTGGTTCTTCATCTGTGAACACAGAACAGAAATATTTGTTAAGCAATTCCACTTTATCCTCATCAGCTTCTAGATATTCCTCCCCTTCACCCTTTAGTCTGACAATACCACTTCTTCCTTTCCTCTTCTCACTAACATATATGAAAAATGTCTTATCCCCGCCCCCCCCCCCCCATTTTACTGCATTGACTATTTCCTCCTCCTTTTGGATCTTTGCTTTTCTGACTACTTTACTAACTTCTCTACATTTTTCCAAATATAGATGCCTGTCTTCCTCTCTCTGTGATCTCTTGTATTTCATGAAGGCTTCCTTTTTCTTCACCTTTTCAGCTACTTCCTTTGAAAACCATAGTGGTCTCCTTTTCCTTTTACCTTTATTTACCATTTTAACAAAAAGGTTAGTTGCCCTTAAA
This sequence comes from Ichthyophis bannanicus, assembly GCA_033557465.1. Taxonomy (NCBI): domain Eukaryota; kingdom Metazoa; phylum Chordata; class Amphibia; order Gymnophiona; family Ichthyophiidae; genus Ichthyophis; species Ichthyophis bannanicus. Next base: position 381,652,624 of record CM066039.1, read on the forward strand.
ATATCTCTTCAGTTTTCCCCACTGCTTTTCTACATCCCCCAGCTGTTCCCATCCCGCTAATGACTCCCTGAGAAATTGGCCCATCTTGGCAAAGTTAGTTTTCCTAAAGTCTAAGACCCTCACTTTTGAATGGATTTTAACAGCCCTAGTCCTAATACTGAACCACACCATCTGGTGATCACTGGATGCAAAATGATCTCCCACTATAACATCAGAAACACTTTCACCATTGGTGAGCACCAAGTCCAGTATGGCCCCTTCACGTGTGGGTTCTGTTACCAGTTGTCTGAATAGTTCTCCCTGTAGAGAATCCAGGATCTCCTTACTTCTAGATGATACTGCAGCAGGAATGTGCCAATCAACATCTAGCATATGACGAAATCCCCCATCAGTAGCACTTCCCCTTTCCTAGCAATGCTGCGCATGTCTTCAATTAACTCTCTGTCCACCTCTTCCTCTTGTGAGGGAGGTCTGTATATGTTCAATAATAGGTATATAGCGCGTACACGCATATAATAGTAATCTAAACTTACACTCTCAAATCAACAAAATAGCTAAAACAGCCTACTATAAAATCTGAATCCTCAGAAGATTAATACTACTGCTTAACCATGATCATTTCCGTACTGTCTTTCAGACAATTGTCACACCAGCTATTGACTACTGCAATTCCATCTATCTTGGATTGCCTAAACAATCAATCCACCCTCTGCAAATGGTACAGAATACTGCAGCTCACATCCTAACTGGCACCTCTAGAGGAGATCATATCACCCCCCTTCTGAATCAACTTCACTGGCTACCCATCATTTCCCGCATTAAATATAAGGCTATTTTGTTCATTTTTAAAATATTATAAGACTCTACTGCAGGCATACTTAAATCTCTTATCATGATTGAATCAAATAGTAGACCCAGAAGACTATCCAACAGTTTCACTTTATCTATTCCTAAAGATGATATAAAAGTCAAGCAAGTCACTTCAAGAAGTGCTATTTCATTAGCTGCTCCTTCCCTCTGGAATTTACTCCCCGATCATCTCAAAGCCATCACCGATGCTAAGGATTTTAAGAAAAATCTGAAAACAATCTGAACACTTTGGTGACATCACATGATTGATTATTTTTATTTCTAGTTTTTTGTTATTTTCCCTTTTTATTTTCCTTTTTATGTTCTTATATTTAGGCTTTGTAAATATGTAAATAAGTTAATTTAATATAATCCCTGTTTGTTCCTTCCCTTGTTTTTTATAAGTTTTGAACTTCATTGTAAACCACTTTGATTTTAGGATAAAGTGGCATATAAATCCTGTTAAATAAATATAATGCGCGGGGGGGTTGCGCAGTTTGGAAAAATATATATAATGTGCATTATTTGCGTGAAAATACGGTAATTATTTATTTTGCATGGCTTTTTTGGGGGGTATCTTGCTCATTTGATAATAAAGATAAAGATTTGGATTCTGCCTCAAGTGGATCCCAAGTGCCATGATCCTCCATTTGCAGCTACCTGAAAGTTAATACCCTCTTCCTGCATGGGCTACAGCTCTTCTAGGAGTGTAGCACAGATATGTTCTGCAGCCCACCAGTGGTTGTTGCTATCGAGCAATAACTAGGACGCCCTTCCAGTGGCTGTGACTGCAGCTTCTATAGTGTTCCCAACCCCCCAGAATAGGAACCAGGACCAGGAATATAATTTAAGTCTTCCATCTGTATTGCTGCTGGATGATCAAGGGAAAAAGATTCTCCCTCTTCAGCTACATGTAACTTCTGTAATGACATAGGCTGGTGGTACTCTCTAGAATAACCAGTTTATAGAGGCAGGAGCTTTCAACTTTGTCAGATGTATGAATTGTAGTGCAGGAGGTTGGTAAATATGCATAAATCTGACATCAGAAACAGCAATATCCAAAAACCTGTAGGAGAATATTTCAAGCCTACATGGCACTCTCTAGTTGACCAGAAGAAAGAGACCAAAATGGTAAAAGTTCTGTATCAGAAGACATATAAGAAGAGACTAAAGGAGAAGAGTGACAGACCTTTACATATCTGAAAAGTGTTAATGAAGAAGAAATTAGACCTTACCTGCTAATTGTCTTTCCTTGAGCTCTCTCCGGGCCAGTCCAGGGATAGTAGGGTTGTCAATCCCTTCCAGCAGCTGAGGACTGAATTCCAAAGACTTGATGACAAGCTATCTGGCTCCCCCTAGTGACCAAACCTCAGTCTACTCCTGACAAAGCTGGTGATGAACAAATTGCCCCTCTCCGGAACATTCACCGCAGACACTGCGCCCTGAGAGCCTACCGAAAAACACCTGAAGTTCCTGCCCACTTTGTTTTGTTTTCAAGTACGGTGAGGCTTTTTTTTTTTTTGTCTGTTTTTTTTTTTTTTGTATTCTCAAATCGAAAAATGCTCGAAACTCATCGGGAGCCCCATAGTTCAAACGTACTTGCCCCCTTGGAACCAATACCTCCGAAAGGAACAAACTAACGCCGCTGTGCTTATACATGCACCGGCCAACACCACTGCCCGTCGCGCCCTGGACGTTCTGGTCAGCTGCCGTATCCTTTCGCTAATGAAGAAAAAGACTGCAAATCCGCAAATGATGAGGGTGGGCCCTGGACTGGCCCAGAGAGAACTCAAGGAAAGACAATTAGCAGGTAAGGTCTAATTTCTTCTTCCTCTTCGTCTCTCCGGGCCAGTCCAGGGATAGTAGGGAAGTACCAAAGCAGTACCTAACCGAGGGAGGGACCCGCTAGGCCCACCACAATGGCGGAGGCCCCCACATTTGCGTCCCCTCTGGCCTGAACATCTAGCCTGTAATGCTTGGAAAACGTGTGCAGCGACGACCAAGTAGCCGCCCTGCAGATGTCCACTGGCGGCACCAATGCCACCTCAGCCCACGAGGCCGCCTGGCCCCGCGTGGAATGAGCATGCAGCCCCGACGGAGGAATCTGACCGCTGGCTTGATACGCTGCCGAGATAGCGTGTTTTACCCAGCAGGCAATCGAGGCTTTGGAGGCCGCTTCTCCCTCTCTCGGCCCCCCAAACAGCACGAACAATCTGTCCGTCTGCCGAAAAGACTTCGTTCTCCGCAGGTATCTCCGAAGCACTCTCCCGAGATCCAACCTTCTCAGAATGGAATCTATGGGTTGAGCCCTCTGGCTTGGAAAAGTTGGTAAGGAAATAGGCTGATTTACATGAAACCGGGATACCACCTTCGGAAGAAAAGAGGGAACCGGCCACAGCATTACTTTCTCATGCGTAAAATGGATAAAAGGCTCCCTACAGGAAAGCGCCTGAAGGTCCGAGATTCTCCGTGCCGAACATAAGGCCACCAGGAACGCGGTCTTCCATGTACAATTTCTCAGTGTCACTGCCCCCGCCGGCTCAAATGGAGGCCTCGCTAAGGCCTCTAGAACCAGGTTCAAATCCCAAGGAGGGACCACGGGCCAGCGCGGAGGCCGCAGATTCCGAACTGCTCTGAAAAACCACAGAACATCCGGATGCCCGGACAAACAAATCCCTTGAACATTGCCTCTAAAACACGTTAGCACTGCTAACTGAACCTTTAGGGTACTTAGGGCTAAGCCCTTCTCTAAGCCGTCCTGTAGAAACGACAACACCTCAGCCATCAAGGTGCTGCCGGGGATGAGGCTCCGCTGTGCACACCATCGCTCAAAAATACGCCACACTCGAATATATGCCAGTGACGTGGAGCGCCGCCGAGCCCTTAACATAGTGGCTACAAACGCCGCTGAATAACCTCTACAACTTAACCTTTCCCTTTCAAGCGCCAAGCCATAAGCAAGAAGCGATCCACGTTCGGCATCAGAAGAGGACCCTGGCACAAGAGGTTCATCTGGTCCAGCAGCCGCCAGGGTCTGTCCGCCAGAAGACGTACGAGGTCTGCATACCACGCCCTCCTGGGCCAGTCCGGAGCGATGAGAATCACCTGACCTTTGTGTCCCACTATCCTCCGAATGACTCTCCCGATTATTGGCCACGGAGGAAACACATAGAGTAGCACCCCCAACGGCCAAGGCTGAGCTAAGCCGTCGAGACCCTCCGACATGCGCTCCCTGCGTCTGCTGAAAAACCGAGAGGCTTTGGCATTGTCGAAGGTGGCCATCAGGTCCATAACCGGCTGCCCCCAGCGCAGCGTGAGTTCGTGAAAGACGGCCGCATTCAGCTCCCACTCTCCTGGGTCTAACCGGTGCCGACTGAGATAATCGGCCTGAATGTTGTCTCGCCCCGCGACATGAGCTGCGGACAAGGCTGCCAAGTGACATTCCGCCCACCTCATCAACCTCTGATTTTCCTCCAGAAGGACAGCACTGCCTGTCCCCCCTTGCCGATTGATATAAGACACCGTCACCGCATTGTCCGAGAAAACCCGGACCGCCTTGCCCCGCACAAGATGGAGAAACTGCTGAAGAGCGAGAAACACTGCCCTGAGTTCCAAGAGATTGATGGACGCGTCCCACAGCTGCAGCAGCCAGCATCCCTGCACCATGTGGGAGAGACAATGCGCTCCCCAGCCCGCTAGGCTGGCATCTGTGGTGACAAGCACCCAATCCGGTTGTGTCAATGGTACTCCCGCTCGCAGGTGGCTGGGCTCCAGCCACCACTGCCAACTGTCGCTGACCGACTGCGAGTAAGGCAACGCTCGATTCAGCGGATGGTCTTGAGGTGACCACCTCGTTAACAATGCCTGCTGAAGTGGATGCATATGCGCTCGTGCCCAGGGCACCAAATCCAAGGCAGCCACCATGGACCCTAGAAGCTGTAAGTACCACCACGCCGTTTGCGCCTGTAACCGGAGAAATGCGGACACTTGAGCCAAAATCTTCTGCACTCTGTCCTCTGGAAGAAACACAGCTCCCAGCTTCATGTCGAACACCGCACCGAGATAAAGGAGCCTCTGCACCGGCTGCAAGTGACTTTTGGCTTGATTCACCACCCAACCGAGCTGCTCCAGAAAACTCACTACTCGCCCCGAAACCGCAACGGACTCTGACACAGAAGGAGCCCGAATCAACCAATCGTCCAGGTATGGATGCACCAGAATGCCCTCCTTCCGCAGGGCAGCCGCCACCACTACCATTACTTTCGTGAACGTACGGGGCGCCGTCACCAGCCCAAACGGCAACGCTCGGAACTGAAAATGCCCTTGAGGCACCGCAAAACGTTTGATGCTCCGGCCGAATAGGGATGTGAAGGTAAGCCTCCGTCAAATCTATGGACGAGAGCACCTCCCCCGGCAACATGGACCGAATAACCGACCGCAGGGTCTCCATCCGAAAATGCGGAACTCACAAATAGCAGTTCACATGCTTGAGATCTAAAATAGGTTGAAAAGACCCTTTTTTTTTGGGCACCACAAAATAAATCGAGTACCGACCTAATCCTAATTGGTTTCGCGGAACTGGCACCACTGCTTGAAGATGAAGCAACCGCTGAAGAGTTGCGGAAACTGCTTTGCACTTTTCCGCAGACCCACATGGAGACACCACGAAAGTGTCCGTCAATGGACGAGCAAACTCGAGAGCATAACCGTCGCGAATAATCTCCAGCACCCACTGGTCTGTCGTTATGGTGGCCCAGACGACAAGGAAGCCGTGCAAGCGTCCTCCCACCGGAAGATCCGCCTGGGCCAGCCTCGTTTCATTGTTGCTTTTTACTGGGGTTCTGCTGGGCTCTGAAATAGCCCCTACCGAACCCCCGAGCTCCCCGAAAGGACTGCCCTCTGGACATGAAACGCCCTCTCTGGTAAGGGGCAAAACGAGAACCCCGGAACCTATGAAACTCCCGTGCCTGCCTGCTAGGCAGCAAGTTAGGCTTCTGGCCCTTCGGGCGGTCCTCCTGGAGCCTTCCGCCTTTGGAGTCTACGAGATCCTTCACAATCTTTTCTAGCGCCGCACCAAACAGCAGGGACCCCTTGTATGGCAGTTTACTGAGGCGAGCCTTAGAAGATGCATCCACCGCCCAATTCCTCAGCCAGAGGAACCTTCTAGCAGCAATCACCGAAGCCATAGACTTTGCTGAAATCCGAACCAGATCATAAAACGTATCTGCCAGGTAAGCCGCTGCCGATTCCAGCTTTGCGCCCTCCGAGGAAGTGCTATCGTCACCTTCCACTCAAGCCTCCCCTTGAATCCAACGAATGGAGGCTCTGGAGACATAAAGCTCCACAAATTGCAGCCCGCAACGCTAGAGCGCTAGAGTCAAACGCCTGTTTTAGCAGTGTCTCTAACTTTCTATCCTGCAAATCTTTAAGGGCCGCTCCGCCCTCAACTGGGATCGTTGTTTTCTTAGTTACTGCAGACACTAAGGCGTCAACCTTGGGCATCTTTAACAAGTCCTGCTCCTCTTGCGGCAACGGATAAAGCCGACCAATGGCCCGCGCCCCCCGCAAGGTGGCCTCTGGACATTCCCACTCGGACTCTACCATCTATTTGATCACTCGATGTACCGGGAAACACCGCTGCTCCGCTTTAAAACCCTGGAGCAGAGGATCTTCCAAAGGCGTCTCCTGAGACTTTGGAAGAACAATATTTAAAGCTGTGAGCGAATGAGCAATAAGGGCCCCTAATTCTTCCTTCCGAAATACCCTAAACAAATTAGGATCTTCTCAGAGACCCAGCTCACTATCCTCCAACTCTTCTGTCCAGTGATCTAAACCTGAGTCAGAGAGGATCTCCCCTTCCTCAGCAGTTTGAACTGCTGGAGCCTGCTGACCGAAGCCTTCAGTCCCTGTTCCAGCCCCCCATACCGCGGTGGAAGAACCCTCCGCTGGATCTAGGGGAGAAATCTCCTTTTTCTGTTCAACAGTCTGAAAGGGAAGAGAAGCAGCGCTGCTATCTTGCTGCACTTTAAGACAATAAGCTTTATGTAGGGACAGAATAAACTCTGCTGAGAAAAAAGACTCTAAACCCCCCTGCACTGAAGGAGGGGGCTGTGAAGGAGCATCCTCCACTTCTGCTGGCTTTTTTGTTTTAGCCTTTCTCTTCCCTGGCTTCCCCTCACTTGTTGCAGAAACGGGAGCCTGGACTAAAATGGCGGCCTTTCCCGCCTTTTCTGTCCCGCCTAAAGATGCTGCAGACGAAGGAGAGGCCTCTGCCTTGCTCTCCATGAAGCTCCCACAATGCCGATAAAGAGAAACGCTGAACCTAATACACCGCCGACAAAGCCCCGTGTCAGAGAGCCCACGCCGACAAGCACAGAACACGCAACTCGCCAACCCCGGCAGCATGCGCGACTGCTTCCTGAATTTGCCAGATGAAGAAGGAGCGAACGCAGAGCCGAGCGAGACTGACCGCAATACTGGCAAGCCCTGCCGGCGTACCTGAGGAGCACCGCCAAGCCGATCCCCCCAAGCTACTCAGCTCCCGCTGCTAGCGGGAGAGTGCTCTGCACACCGGAGGCAGTAGATTGGACTCTGGGGCTCCCAGGACATTACCCGCTATATTATCCGGGGGTTCAGGGTGGTAATTGTGGCAGGCTCTGCCTCTACCGCCCACTTCTGTCAGTTACGGCTTTGTTGTGTGAAATATATAGAAAAAGTCTGAGTCTGCGGAGGAGGACCCTGCTAGGGCTCCCTCCGACGGACACTGCGCTCCTCCAGAAGTAAACAATAAAATAATAACAGAATCACTCTATCCTACTAATTTCCTTCGTCTCTGCAGGAGCCAGAGATATCCACGTCCGTTCCAGCTGCTGAGGACTGAAGACTGAGGTTTGGTCACTAGGGGGAGCCAGATAGCTTGTCATCAAGTCTTTGGAATTCAGTCCTCAACTGCTGGAAGGGATTGACAACCCTACTATCCCTGGACTGGCCCGGAGAGACGAAGAGGAATAAGTGTTTTCCAAAAGAGGGGAAGCAGTAGAACTAGAGGACATGATATGAAGTTATAAGGACCTATAATCAAAAGCAACATCAGGAAAGGGCGGTGGATGCCTGGAATGTCTTCCTGGAAGAAGTGGTGGAGGCAAAACTGTTAGTGGGGCGCAAAAAGGAGTGGGAAATGCACAGTAGATCACTAAAAGGCAAGAGGAAGGAAGCAAAGCTCAAAACAGCAGTGAAATGACTTTCGCATGTCTAGCAAGGCATGGGCAGATAACCTGCAGGGAGCAACAGTTATAGAACCCTAAACACAAAGGCATGGGCAGGTGACTTGCATAGAATGGCAGTTACAACCATAATCATCTTACTGGGCAGACTGGATGGACTATGTTAGTCTATCTGCAGTCATCGGAGTCTGTGCAAGCATATTGGGCGCCCTAGGTGAGCCTTCAGTCTTACACCCCCCTATTCCCCATGAGATTTTGATAAACTCAACAATCATGATCATCAAAAGACCACTCCCACACAACAATGCAGTAAAAATGCATAATTGCACATCACACTTAAAGAAAGTGCTGATGGCTCTTTGTGGGGCTGTCAGGATCTAGAGTTTTTCTTTACTGCTGCTGCTCTTTCCCGCCCCTATGTGGCTGCCTAGTCTTGCCTAATGCTGGGGCTGGCCCTGGCTCTCTTTTACTGTGCTGCTATTCTGTCACTGCTCTCTTTCACCCACTCTTAATTTTGCTGCTATTTTATCACTCCCCTTCCACACCTGGCTCCACACTTCTCAGTGCCTTCTCTGTACTCTATATCCTTCTCTTCCCCCATCTACTCCTTCTTCATGTATATTACACTTCACGTGTCTGATGAAGTGGACTCCTGTCCTCGAAAGCTCATGCCTCAAGAAAAGGTTTAGTCTGTAAGTTGTCACAGCCTCTGTCATTTTTGCTAGTGCAGATTAACATGACTCTCCATCTGGAAGAGCTTCTATAGTACTTGACAGGTCCTACTAATGTATAGGAAAGACATAATTGCATTAAAATAGATGGATGTAAATACAAATCACTATTTAGATGTTGATAAGTGGGTGCTCACAAATAGATGAACAAACACTCACTGTGAAAGATATAAATAATTTCCTAGGCACTCTAATATAATCATAAGACTCACGTGTTTTTTATGGGTGATCATATATTTCTAAAAATGTGACTGATTATAACCCCAATGAAGGTTTTCCATTTTGGAAACCAAAGCTTTAGCAGTGGGACACGGTGATACATGACTGAGCTCATTCTAGAAGTGCAAACCTGCTGAACTGATTAAGTGACAGAGTAATACAAAATCTCCCTGAGTCTTCTAGGAGCAGTGATAACAATTCTCTTACCTGGGGCTTGAAGGAGAATCTCTGCACTAGAGCCCAGCACCAAAGCTCTAATGTAGGGTTTCCTAACACGTTTGGAGAAGAGGTTTTGCTCGGCAATGTTGTAAGCAAACAGCATGCAAAAAAGCTGAGTGCAAAATGTCTGTGCTAAATGAGGAGAGAAAGCGTAGTTATCCGCCTGTAACAGGTGATCTCTGGGAACAGCAGAAATTTAGTTTTCACATATGGGTGACGTCAGTACCAACAGAGTCTGCATGGGAACGCTCCCCAGTGTCCAATAGGAAAGTCTTTAGGAGCATCCCACTGTGCCTGCTTAACTGCCTTCCCGCATTCCCAACTCTGCTTCCTCAGTTGAGTTTGTAGCTGAGAGAAAAGGAGAATAAAAGAGACCCTACAACTCCTAGGGAAGGATGGTGGGTTGTAAAGACTAAATTCCTGCTGTTCGCAGAAATCACCTTACAGGTGAGTAACTATGCTATCTCCAGAAACAAGCAGGAATGTAATCTTCACATATGGGATTCCCTAGTTCAAAGATGCCAGAGAAATGACCTCAGAACCGGTGGAGGTTTGCCTCAGGGTAGACTTCAAGAGGTCATGAATCCTCCAAGGATGTCTGGTATTTTAAGTTCTGCAACAGAGGGTAGGAGTTGCCCTTAAGTCTGAAAGAGGTGCTGGAGAACAATCTAACCAAACATGGCATCCCGGCGGGAGTCCTTGTCTAGACAGTAATGAGCAGCAAACGTATGGACTGAAGACCAAGTTGCTGCCTTGCAGATTTCATCAATAGCTACAGAGAGTAGATTTGCCATCGAGGTAACCATGGCACGAACATTATGAGCAGTAATGTGACCTTCAAGTGATAGTCCTGCTTTATCATAAGCAAATGAGATGCAATCTGCTACTCATTTAGAGAGAGTATGTTGAGATACTGGCAACCCCAGGTGACTGGGGTCAAAGGAAATGAACAACTGTGAAGGTCTACGGTGCTCTCGAGTCCTTTGAAGATAGAAAGCCAAGGCACGTTTGAAGTCAAGAGTATGCAGGATTGCCTCTGCTCTAGACGAATGTGGTTTAGGAAAAAACACAGGAAAATAAATTGACTGATTTAAATGAAAAGGAGACACAACTTTTGGCATAAAATGTGGGTGAGTCCTAAGGATGACTTTGTCATGGTGGAACCGGGTGTAGGTAGGGTCTACCACCAAAGCATGAAACTCACTAATGCATCTAGCTGAAGTGAGGGAAATAAAGAAGATGACCCTCCGTGTAAGAAACTTTAGCAAGGTCGTAGCCAAGGGTTCAAAGGGCGGCTTGAGAAGCTGCGCTAGAATGACATTGAGATCCCATGCCACTGGTGGTGATTTGATGGGAGGCTTGGCCAGCAAAAGACCTCTCATAAAGTGTGCTACTAGCGGTTGTGAAGAGATGGGCTGTCCATCCAGTAGATGATGAGAGGCCGTAATTGCACTAAGGTGAACTCTCACCAAGTTGTTCTTGAGACCAGATGAGGACAGATGGAGGAGATACTGAAGTAGTGCCTCCACGCCTCCACTGGAGCCGAGAAGGGATTGAGATCCTTCTGGGAACACCAGGTAGAGAATAGACGCCACTTAAAGGCATATAAACGTCTGGTGGATGGCTTCCTGGAAGCTAAGAGGATCTTAAGGTTAAGGTCTTGTAATGCTATGCTTTCAGCAGCCAAGCTGTGAGATGGAGCAGCATCCCTTCTTCCTGAGAGAGATCGGGAGCAGATCCGAGATGCAGAGGTTGAGTCTGAGAAAGATGTAGTAAGAGAGGAAACCACGGTTGATGTGGCTAGCATGGGCTATGAGGATCATGAAGTCCCTGTCTGCTCAGAGCTTGAAAAGTGTCTTGGGAATCAGGAGAATGGGAGGGAAGGTATACAGGAGACCCTGACTCCAATGGAAGTGGAAAGCATCCTCCTGCTGGTTGCTGGACATAGGAGTTCATGTGCAGAAGCATGGAAGCTTGGCATTCTGCAGAGTGGCAAACAGATCTATTTCTGGAGTCCCCCAGGTCTGAAAGATGTAGGAGGTTGTATCCAGATGGAGAGACCATTCATGGGGAAGAAGGATCCAATTCAATTTGTCCACCAAGATATTTTGCTCCCCTGAGAGATATATTGCTTGAAGATGTATGTGATGAGCAATGGCAAAGGACCAGAGATGAAGGGCCTCCCTGCAGAGGGGCCAAGAGCCTGTTCCTCCCTGCTTGTTCACATAGAACATGGCCACCTGGTTGTCCGTCTGGACCAGGACCCTGTGGGATCGCAGATGATCCTGAAACACCCTGAGGGCATTGGAGATAGTACAAAGTTCCAATAGATTTATCTGGAGCTGGGACTCCTGTTCTGTCCAGAGGCCCTGAGTGGAGAGAGTGCCCAAATTTGCCCCCAATGCAGTTTGGAGGCATTTGTTGTCAGGTTGCATTGATGTGGAGCATCTGAAAAGGTGACCCGACAAGGAGATTTTCTGGGGAACACCACCTTTGGATCTTGTCCCTGAGACTGTTCAAGGCTTGCTTCCAATGGGAGGCAAGTGCCCACTGGGCTGTGCACATTTGTAGATGGGTGTATAGAACCACATGCACTGTTGAGGCCATATGACCCAGAAGCTTGAGCATTTCCCGGGCAATCAGATGATTGCTGCATTGCCCCTGGGATGCTAGCTCCATGAGACTAGTACAACGGGGTTGAGTCAGGAATGCTCTTGATCGTTGTGTGTCTAGTAGAGCTCCTATGAATTCTAGTATTTGAGTTGGAGCGAGATGGGATTTTGAAAGATTTATGACAAAGCCCAAATGTTGCAGTACCTGCATTATTCAAAACAAAAAGAGGTGGACCTCCTGGGAGGTGTCTGCCCTTATGAGCCAATCATCTAAGTAAGGGAAGACAAATATCCCTAGAGATATTAGAAATGCGGCTATGACCATTATGCACTTTGTGAAGACTCTTGGGGCAGAAGCGAGTTCGAAAAGAAGGACTCTGAATTGATAGTGTCTTCCCTGAGAGATGAAGCATAGATATTTCCTGTGTTCTGGATGAATGAGGATATGTGTATGCGTCTTTTAGATCTAGAGAACATAGTCAGGCCTTGACTCTGGAGGTAGGGAAGGAGGGTCCCCAGAGAGACCATCTTGAACTTCTCGCACACCAGAAACTTGTTTAGGTTTCTGAGGTCCAGGATGGGCCTGTACCCTCCGCTCTTTTTTGGTATTAAAAAGTACGGAGAGTAGAACCCCATTCCCTACTGAGGTGTTGGAACCTCTTCTATGGCACTCTGTGATAGAAGAGAAGTCACCTCTTGCAGCAGGAGAGCAGTGAGAGAAGGCTGAGCATGATATTCTCCTACTAGGGTGGCGGGGGGGGGGGGGGCAGGGTATGGAGATGAAGTCTGTAGCCCTCCTTTACTATGGAAAGCGTCCACTGCTGAGGTGATAAGGTGCTACCTGTGGGCATAATGATAGAGTCTGCCTGCTATATGGAGGGGGTAGGGAACCTCCAGAGGCAGGGTGGCTATGTTCTCTAGGAAAAAGTAAAAAAACAGGTGCAGATTGAGTCTGTGGAGCCTTAGGAGCCTGTGGCTTCTTCTGTTGTTTTGGAGGTTGTTGCCTCTTCTGAGGCCCCTATGGTTGGTACTGAGAAGCAGGGGTATAATAAGGGTAAAACTTCTTTTTCTTACCAAAGAAAATTCTTTGCAGCTGCTTTTTTGTTAGGGTTGGCTGTAGTTCTAGACAGCCTATTTAGAGTGGTATTCTCAGATTCTAGTTGAGAAGCCTTATCCTGCCAGTCCTTTGCCAAAAAGGTTTTTGCCTGCGCAGGGAATATGGCCCAGTTTATCTTGAACACACGGTTCAAGATCTGATGCCTGAAGCCATGCAATCCTGTGTGTACCAATACAGATTGATGTGGCTCTGCTAGTGCACTCAAAGGAATCAATAACAAACTTTGAGACATTCTGGGCATGTCTAACCAATGTGAGATAGTCATCTCTCTTATCATCTGGAAGGGGACATGGCCTCAAGATCCCTAGTCACTTTTTGAGGAACATACCCATATAGAGAATATATGAGTTTATCCTGGTTGAAAGCATGGAAGCCTTAAAACACCGACACCCAAAGGCATCGAGAGTTCTCGATTCTCTACCCGGTGGGTTAGAGGAATGGGTTTTTGAACTCTTAATGTGACACATCACTGATTCCACGACCATTGAATGGTGGGGAAGCTGCATCTTTTAGAAGTCAGGACACTCCAATACTCGATACATGGTATTGAGATGTTGAGTATGTGGAGAAATAGTGAGGGGAGTCTCCCACATCCAGAACATGAGATCATGGAGAATGCAGTGAATCAGAAGTGTGGCCGCCTCCTTAGGACCTGTTGGGTATTGGAGGGTCTCCAATTCCTCCGCCCTGGGCTCTTTCTCAAATGTCACTGTTATAGAGAGACCCCTAGCAAGGTCCCGAATAAACTCCTGAAAAGACATGTCCTCAGGAGGGGATATGCGCTGTTCCAGTGAGGGAGAAGGATCTTCTGGCAGACTTTGTAGTCCCAGGGTATCGAGTGACTCGTCATCCAAAGATTTCGAATTGGAAGACTTGAAGTATTAGCGGGAACGATTTTCCTGCTCCGCTAAGGCTCGATACCCATTAAGGTCTATATTGGTATGAGGGATCTGCTTAGCTGAGACCTCAGTACTGTGAATGGACTTGAAGGCAGGCATGGGTGGTAGCGGAGTTAACAGCATGTACCCCAAAGCAGTTTGTATTGGTACCGAAGTCAGTGCCGGTGTTGGTGGTACCGTCGGCAACAATTTGATTGAGACTGAAGCTGCCAATATAACTGCCAAGCTGTACTCAATGGCCAGCATATGCTGATCCATGGAGCCTGCCAATGCTTGGGTGTCGGTACCAGAGATATGTGCTACTGTCACAGAGCATGGCATCAAGGGTTCTCCTGAGACCATAAAAAAATAAAGAATTAAAGAATTTTCTGCAGTGACAGGATTTGCTTCCTGCTGGCTCCACGGAAAACCAAGAACTGAGGAAGCAGAGTTGGGAATGTGGGAAGGCAGCACAGTGGGATGCTCCCAAAGGCTTTCCTATTGGATGCTGGGGAGAATTCCCACGTGGGCTCCGTCGGTACCAACGTTATCCAAATGTGAAGACGACATTTCTGCTTGTTCCTGGAGATACATGGGCACATGTGCACAGGGGCTTTTGTTAGCAGCACCTCGATTTTGCACATAAAAAACAGTTTGGTACTTGTGTGTGTGTGCTGGGATGCTATGCAGTATACCCAGCAATATTATTCTGCTCAGTAATATCGGCACTCATAAACCCCAGTATTATTCTGAACAAAAATTATGCACAGAAAAATACTGTTGTCATGAGTTGCAACATTACAAGAACACCTAGAAAACAGATTTCAAAAAAGAAATAACCATCAATATTTATGGATCAATTTAAAATGACCTCAAATGCTTAAGAGCCATCTGTATTCACTTGAAAAAATATATTAAAAAATATATATATCTCATTCACTGCTAAGCGTTCAAGGGAGCTCAACTCATGGACTTGCTGGCCCCTATCATGAGCCAACCATTGATGTTACATCATCATTGCTCCCCAATTGATGTACAAATCCGAGTGCAGGGCTCCGTGGCTTTTAACTTTCAATATAAGCTTCTTTGATTGAAACCTTAAGCTTTAATCTTTACAGTTTCTACTCCACTGCTCAATCAACACTTTTAACGTAACTTAAAAGCACTTAACATGCATGAACGATGACTGGTACAGCTTCTTATCTGCACTTTAATATTTGTGCAGACTGCCACTTTTAAAGCCAACACAGTGTCTCTTCTGCACATCAATTCATCAGGTTGGCTGGTTTTCGAGGGACCCTCTTAACCTGAAAGAGGTGCCCTCTTCCTCTTACCCCCCCAATCTATAGGTTGGATATACATATCACTTTGCTCTGGAATTTCTTTGCTGGTCATTTTTCTTTCTCTGTTCCGGACTAATTGGGGGGGGGGGGGGTGTTTTCGATTGGCTGTATGTTTTGTATGGTTTGTTTGTTGCAAAATACAATAAAAGAGATTGAACCTAAAGTCGACCTCAGCCAAAGGTTCCGCTAAAAACTCGGTTTGGACCAGGTGCAACAGGGAGTCTTTTCTTCCAGCCTTAAAATGAGTAGGATAGACACAGCTGTTTTTTAATTATGGCGCTGCTTTCAAATGTGAAGGTTTAGCAGTGCTTTGAATGCCTGTGATTAAGCGGCAAAACCATTGTGGCAGGCAGCCTGATGAATAGATGTACAGAAGAGGCACCATGATGGCTTTATGTGTAAATATTTATATTAATATTCAAGATAATAACCAGTTATATCTACATCAACATCAACACACTGGGGATGAACACAGATAACATTAAACAATCATTATCAACTTCCAGATAATAAACTCTGGCCTTTACATATCCTATAGCAACCCCTATATACAGTGTCTTTATGTTCAAAAATCTCCGATGTCAAAGTATTATACTTTCCATTTTCGAAACCTTATCAAAACTATGCTACCCTTTCCACCCTCCATTCTCAAGAGGTATTGACCATCGTGGTATCTAACCTCCCCCTCCCCCTGTATATCCACCAACTAAGCATCGAGCGGCTGACTCTTGCTGCCACATGATGCTCCTCCCAAACTAGTCTGCCTTCCCTATCTCCATTACCCCCCCTTTCCTCTACCTCCCCCCCCCCCCGAGAATCCCACTACGTGGCAACCCAGAAAGAGTGTGTGTATATCTCATCATCAAGTATTCCTTTGAGAGTGAGACTGGATTTGTGAGCCTATAAGGTAAGAATATCATTCCGGGCTCTTGGGGAAAGGTTATTCAAATAAGGTTCCCAGACATTTAAAAAATTGTCCCTTTTCTTTTCCCCCTGCTTGGATGCCATCCCTTCCCATATTATCAGTTGCTGAAGTGTGTTCTGCCATTCCCAATATCCTGGTCAAACGGGTCTCGCCAGTACCTCAAAATACAGGATTTGGCGAGTATTCAGGCCTTGCAAACCAAGAGTCTTTTTCCCACTCCCCTTACCGCCAGTAGTTCCAGACCATCCAGGATTGCAAATCCAGGTGTGAGGGTCAATCACAATCCCAATAATTGCCCTACGTAAATTTGTACTTTGGATCAAAATGCTTTTATTGTCTTACATCCCCAGAATATGTGTCCTGGGTGTGCCGGCTTGAACGCACACCAGGGGCATTTTGCAGTTTTGGCAAAGCCCACCTTCCAAGCCTTTTGGTTTCCTAGACCATGGGATGCTGTTCCAAGGGTTGCAGAGCAGAGATGGCATCCATCTGTCCAAGAAAGGTCAACGCGTCTTCAGTAGTAGACTGGCTGATCTACTGAAGAGGGCTTTAAACTAGATTCGTTGGGGATGGGTGAAGAAAGCCCCCAGGTAAGTGAAAGCCCCCAGGTAGGTGATACATTAAATAACTTTATGGAAATGGGTAACAGGGGTAACATATGGAAAGCAGTGTGTATAAATGCCCGTAGCATGGGAAATAAGATCCCTGATGTTGAAGCTTTGGTGGGAGTGGCTGACTTGGATTTAGTGGCAGTTACAGATACATGGTTCACAGAAAACCATGACTGGGATGTAACTATACTTGGCTATACTTTATTCAGAAAGGACAGAGTAGGAAGTAGGGGAGGAGGAGTGGCACTATATGTAAAAACTACTATTAAAGCTTTGGAATTACAGAGCTTAAAAGGGAGAAGGGAGGCATTGTGGGTTAAACTAGAAAGAGGGAAAGAGAAATCTATTTACATTGGTGTGATATACAGACCTCCCTCACAAGAGGAAGAGGTGGACAGAGAATTAATTGAAAACATGCCCAGCATTGCTAGGAAAGGGGAAGTGCTACTGATAGGAGATTTCAATATGCCAGATGTTGATTGGCACATTCCTGCTGCAGTATCATCTAGAAGTAAGGAGATCCTGGATTCTCTACAGGGAGAACTATTCAGGCAATTGGTAACAGACCCCACGCGTGAAGGGGCCATACTGGACTTGGTGCTTACCAATGGTGAAAGTGTTTCTGATGTTGTAGTGGGAGATCATTTTGCATCCAGTGATCACCAGATGGTGTGGTTCAGTATTAGGACTAGGGCTGTTAGAATCCATTCAAAGGCGAGGATCTTAGACTTTAGGAAGACTAACTTTGCGAAGATGGGCCATTACCTCAGGGAGTCGTTAGCTGGATTGGAACAGCTGAGGGATGTAGAAAAACAGTGGGAAAAACTGAAAGGGGATATTTTAAGGGCAACCAACCTTTTTGTTAAAATGGTAAATAAAGGTAAAAGGAAAAGGAGACCGCTATGGTTTTCGAAAGAAGTAGCTGAAAAAGTGAAGAAAAAGAGGCATCTATATTTGGAAAAACTTAGAGAAGCTAGCAAAGTAGTCAAGAAGGCAAAGATTCAAAAGGAGGAGGAAATAGCCAATGCAATAAAATGGGGGGATAAGACATTGTTCAGATATATTAGTGAGAAGAGGAAAGGCAAGAGTGGTATTGTCAGACTCAAGGGTGCAGGGGAGGAATATGTAGAAGCTGATAAGGATAAAGCGGAATTGCTTAACAAATATTTTTGTTCTCTGTTCAGATGAAGAACCAGGAGCAGGACCTTAGAAAACACCCACAAATAGGAACAGAAGCAAAGGACATCTTGAACTATTTTCAAAAAACTGTGTTCGTGAGAAACTATCTCAACTTAAAGTAGACAAAGCGATGGGACTGGATGGGATACACCCGAGAATACTGAGGGAACTTGGGGACGTTCTAGCAGCTCCACTGACTGACCTTTTCAATGCCTTGTTGGAGTCGGGAGTGGTGCCAAAGGACTGGAAAGAGGCTCATGTGGTGCCTTTACACAAAAGCGGAAGTAAGGATGTGGTTGAAAACTACAGGCCGGTTAGTTTAACTTCGGTGGTGAGTAAATTATTGGAAACGCTGCTGAAAGAGAAAATAGTGAGGTTTCTGGAGTCCAGCGGATTACAGGATCCAAGGCAGCATGGATTCACCAGAGGCAGGTCTTGTCAGACAAATTTGATTGATTTCTTTGACTGGGTGACCAGGGAGTTGGACCGAGGGAGAGCCCTAGATGTGGTGTATTTAGATTTCAGTAAAGCCTTTGACACTGTTCCTCACAGGCAACTTATAAACAAACTGAGCATCCTAGGGATGGACCCTAAAGTTACTGCTTGGGTTAGAAATTGGTTGGGTGGGAGGCGACAAAGAGTACAAGTAAATGGAGCTCACTCTGAGGAGAAGGATGTTATCAGTGGTGTGCCCCAGGGATCTGTCCTTGGTCCGATTCTTTTTAACATCTTTGTTAGTGATATAGCGGAAGGGCTTTCAGGTAAGGTTTGCCTCTTTGCGGATGATACCAAAATCTGCAATAAAGTAGACACCCAGGAAGGGGTAGATAACATGAGGAGGGATCTAGCTAAGCTTTAAGAATGGTCTAGAATTTGGCAGCTGGGATTTAATGTTAAAAAATGTAAGGTCATGCATTTGGGCTGCAGCAATCCAAGGGAGCAATATAGTATAGGGGGTGAAGTACTTTTCTCCACTAAAGAAGAGCGGGACCTAGGCGTTGTTGTGTCTGATGATCTTAAAGTAGCTAAACAGGTAGAAAAGGCGACGGCAAAAGCTAGAAGGATGCTTAGGTGCATACGGAGAGGAATGGCTAGCAGAAAAAAAGGAGGTGATAATGCCTCTGTATAAGTCTTTGGTGCGACCTCATTTGGAGTATAGTGTGCAATTCTGGAGACCGCACCTTCAAAAGGATGTGAACAGGATGGAGTCGGTGCAGAGGGTGGCTACTAAAATGATTAGTGGTCTTCATTATAAAGCATATGAGGACAGACTGAAGGATCTTAATATGTACACCTTAGAGGAAAGGCGATAGAGGTGATATGATTGAGATTTTTAAATACCTCCGTGGCATAAATGTTCAGGGAGAGAGCCTCTTTCAATTGAAAGCAAGTTCTGCTACGAGGGGACATGGGATGAGGGTGAAGGGAGATAGATTCAGGAGTGATATGCGGAAATATTTCTTTATGGAAAGAGTGATGGATCCGTGGAAGTCTCCCAGTGGAGGTGGTAGAGATGAGGACAGTAACTGAATTCAAAAAAGCATGGGACAAACACAGAGGATCTCTAAAGATAAAAAGGGGACTGTTGTAGTTGCTATGGAAGGACAGACTAGATAGGCCATGTGGTCTTTTTCTGTCGTCATATTTCTGTGTTTCTATGTTTCTATGTTTTGTGGAGAGCAATATGCTCTCATCAGGATTTTGAATAGCATTTCTCTGTATCTGGCCCCTTGGACAGGTCCAGGTATACATGCCACCGCCAGTTCCCATGCGAACCCCTCTAGTGATATAGAGTAATTACTCACCTGTAACAGGCGTTCTCCAGGAGCAGCAGGAATCAGTTCTCACATACGGGTGATGTCGGTGCCGACGGAGCCCCCGTGCGGAGCATTTCCCCAGCTTTCATAGAAAGCCTTTGGGAATGCAACGCGCATGCGCGGTCCCCTTCCCGCCCAAGGGTGCCATCTTGCTCAGTCTGATGACATAGCTAAAAGACAGCAAAAATAGCAAAAAATAAAGCATATGACTGCAACTCCAAGGGGAGGAGGGAGGGTTGTGAGGACTGATTCCTGCTGCTCCTGGAAAACACCTGTTACAGGTGAGTAACTACTCTTTCTCCAGGACCAAGCAGGAAGTCAGTCCTCACATATGGGACTCCCTAGCTCAGGGCTACCAGAGGCCCCAAACTGAAAACAATGAGCTCCCTCTAGAGCCTCAGCATGCAAGAACAGAATCTTCTCTGATAACGCCCCCAAACGATAGCCCAACACCAGGGCCGGAGGGTAGGAGTTGCCTAGAACCCAAAGAGATTATGGAGTACCGCTTGCCCGAAAGCACTGTCCCTGCGGGACTCCCTCTCAAGGCAGTAATGGGCCGCAAAAGTCTGGCTTGAAGACCAAGTAGCGGCCCGGCAGATGTCTGCCAACGGAACAGAGCGGAGATGAGCCACTGATGTAGCCTTCGCCCTGACACGGTGAGCCATAACTCGACCCTGCAACGAGAGGCCGGCTGCCCTGTAAGCCCAGGCGATGCAGTCAGCTACCCATATGGACAAAGTACGCTTGGAGACAGCCAACCCCAATTTATTGGGGTCATAAGAGACGAAGAGCTGAACCGCCCTCCGGTGCTCCCGCGTACGGTCAAGGTAGAAGGACAACGCCCTCCTACAGTCCAGGGTATGCAAGACCATCTCAGCCTTGCTAGCATGAGGCCTGGGAAAGAAAGTCGGAAGAACCACCTCCTGATTGAGGTGGAAGGAAGAGCAACCTTTGGAAGGAACTTAGGGTGAGTCCGTAAGACTACCCTGTTCCTATAGTACCTAGTATATGGTGCTTCTGATACTAGGGCCTGAAGCTCACTCACTCGCCTTGCTGAGGTAAGGGCTACCAGAAATAGCGCTTTCCAGGATAGAAAACGCAGAGGGCAAGTAGCCATAGGTTCAAATGGTGGGCAAGTAAGCCGTTGCAAGACCACATTTAAATCCCATTCAGGGGCAGGTGGACGCACTGGAGGCTTAAGCAAAAGCAGGCCTCTGAGGAAGCGAGCCACCAAAGGATGGCTGAATAGAGACTGACCTTCCACCTGTGAGTGGTGTGCTGAAAGAGCACTAAGATGAACTCTAACAGAATTGGACTTAAGGCCTAGGTTGGACAGGTGAAGCAAATACTGCACCACCACTGGTACCAGGCATGAGAAGGGATTCTCGTTGTGTTGAGTACACCAGGTAGAGAATCTACGCCACTTAAGGGCATCAGACTTTCTGGTGGACTGCCTCCTAGAGGCCAAGACTACGTCCTCCACTTCGCTAGAACTACCCTTTCAACAGCCAGGCCATCAAATTGAGGGACTGGAGATTGGGGTGCAAGAGAGATCCCTGCTCTTGAGACAGGTGATCGGGTTGCATCCCCAGAGGAAGAGGAGTGTCCACCGCTAGTTGCAACAGTAGTGGGAACCAGGGTTGCCTTGGCCATCTGGGGGCCACCAGGATCACTGAGGCCTTGTCCCGGATCACCTTGAATAGTGTCTTGGACACTAGAGGCATGGGAGGAAACACATATAGGAGGCCTGAAGACCATGGAATGAGAAACGCATCCGCTGCTATTCTGAGAGGATGCGGTTGTCTGGAACAGAACCTGGGAAGTTGACGGTTCAGAGGACTGGCAAAGAGATCTATGGTTGGAAGACCCCATCTCAGGAAGATCTGTTGAACCACAAAAGGGTTCAACTGCCATTCGTGAAGCTGCAGGATCCTGCTCAGTCTGGCTGCCAGGTAATTCTCCTGACCTGGGAGATAGACCACTTTGAGAAGAATGCCGTGATTGACTGCCCAGGAGCACAGCTTCTGCGCTTCCTGACATAGAAGGCGGGACCCTGTGCCCCCTTGTTTGTTCACATAGAACATAGCAACTTGATTGTCCGTCTGAACCAAGACGGACTGGTGAGAGATGAGATGGGAGAAAGTTCTCAGGGCTAAGTGGATAGCTCTCAGTTCTAATATAGCTCTCAGTTCTAATAGATTTATCTGCTGAGTGGCCTCCCAAGGAGACCAAAGGCCTTGAGTACTTGCCCCCTGGCAATGGGCACCCCAACCTTGAAGAGAAGCATCTGTTGTCAGCACCTGAGAATATGGAGGTGCCTGAAAAAACACCCCTTGCACCAGGTTCGGAAGATGAAGCCACCACTGCAGAGAAGAGTGCAGGAGGCTGGACACCCTCACTTTGTCCGTGAGGCTCCCCGTGGCTTGGTGCCACTGAGTCCTGAGGCCCCATTGAGCTGGCCTCATGTGTAGGCAGGCATTGGGAGTTACATGGACCGTGGATGCCATGTGGCCTAAGAGCCTCAGGAATTGTCTGGCGGAGACCAGAGAATTACTGCGGAAGAGTCTGGCTAGATCCATCAATCTGTGGGCCCTGTCCACTGGCAGAAAGGCCTTTGCCTGAAAAGTATCTAGCCGAGCTCCTATGAACTCCATGTTCTGGGAGGGGTGCAAACTGGACTTTGCGAAGTTTATGACAAACCCCAGGTGCTGAAGCAGAGCGATAGTGCGAAGGGTGGCTTGGTTGGCCTCTTGCGGGGATTGACCCCTGATGAGCCAATCGTCCAGATATGGAAAGACAAAGAGGCCTTGAACCCTGAGGTAGGCCGCTACCACTGCCAGGCACTTGGTGAACACCCTGGGGGTGGATGTAAGGCCAAAAGGCAGTACTCTGTACTGATAGTGGTTTCATCCCACTACAAATCTGAGATATTGTCTGTGGTCTGCATGAATAAGGATGTGAGTATAAGCATCCTTTAGGTCTAAGGAGCATAGCCAATCTCCCTGCTGTAGGGCAGCAGGATTCCAAGGGTAAGCATCTTGAACTTTTCCCTCTCCAGGAACTTGTTCAGATTTCGCAAGTCTAGGATGGGTCTGAGGCCTCCTGTTCTTTTTGGTACCGGTTCCACTGCCTTTTTCTTCAGAAGACCTGCCAACTCCTGCAGGAGTAAGTCCCTGTGCAGAGGGAGTCTGGGAGGCTCCCCTGGAAAATAGGAGGGGGTACCTGGTGGAAGTGGAGGAGATAACCTTTCTGGACTATACTTAGAACCCAGGTATCCCTTGTGACGGCTGACCACCTGTGGGCGTACAGGGCCAGCCTGCCTCCAGTGCTGATAGGGGCCAGCTGAGGAGGAGAGGCTATGCCATTGGAGTCAAAATCCCCCTCCCTGCTGAGCAGGAGCCGGACTAGGAGGCTTGGGGGCCTTCTGCCTACAGGGCCCATGTCCCTGCCCCTTGGCCTGCTGACCCTGTTGGGGAGCCACAGAGGCCTGATAATGAGGGTACTGTTTATAGACAGATGACTTCCTCGGGTAAAAGGTCTTTTTTCCCGAGTCCTTCTTCTTCTGAGAAGGGGCAGAGGTTTTTCTGGACAGCCTTGTCCGGGTAAGAGTCTCTGTCTCGAGTTCTGCAGCCTTGTTCACCTCGGCAGGGGACATCGACCAACTTGTCCTGCACCCATGGCTCAAGGTCCGATGACTGTAGCCAGGCCTGACGGCATGCACCGATGCCGGCCACGGCTACTCGGGCCGAAGCCTCGAAGCCATCATAGGCTGCTCAAGAGATAAACTTCGAGCACTCACGAATACCCGAGGACAGAGCATTGAACCTCTGCAAAGGTTCCTCGGAGAGACCAGCAGAGAACCCGGCAATCTCCTTTGCCAGGTCTCGAAGGTACATGCCCATGTACAGCTGGTAGGTCTGGACACGGCAAGCAAGCATAGAGCCCAGCAAGCATAGAGCCCTGTAGTTGGATGTATGCAAATTGTTGTCCCCTCCCTGGCAGGTGGAAGCGGCCCTAAAGATCTTGCAATGGTAGTAGGCTGCCCTTCTCATCAATTACCTATCTAAGATGTGTCACTCCCAATCCGGCCCATACCCAGAAGGCATGCAAATCAGATCCTGAAGGAAAAGCCTTATTACCTTGGATAGGCAGGTACCTGGTAGCACCAAAGGGTATTCTTTATAATCTACAAAGAGTTTTCCTTCCATTACATAGTCTATAGATAAGGGGGGGGGGGTTTATCTCAAGCTTGTGCAGGCAATTGGGCCTGGGGAATGTGAAGAATAGACACTAGTGATGAAGGTGCTACCAAGGCTGCTTCCACTTCACGAGGTATGAAGACTGATTGCTCCCCCATCCAGTGTCGGACATGTCGAAGCACACATGCCAAGTTGTAATGTGTTAAGTCAGGGAGGCCCTTGCTACCCCTATTCCATGGACCCAGTAGCCGAGCATTGGTCAACCTGGGTTGCCTTCCCCGCCACAAAAAGCTCTGTAAGGATTTCTCAATTTTGCGAATATCCCGATGGGATAGTTTAATGTGTAATAGCTGCATGATATAAATAATCTTAGGGAATATTTTATTTATTTATTTATTTATTTAACAGTTTCTTCTATACCGCCCCATCCAGAGATCAAGGGCAGTTTACATGGAACAGTTAACAAAATTTTGTATACTTCTGTATACTTTACATGGAACAGAGTTTTGAACTATATACAGGTAATATTACATGGAACATAACAGAACTAATTACAAGTGACTATTTACAAGAGCAACAACAGTTTGGATAAGACTTATCCGCAGTGGGTGGAATGGATAAGTACTGTAAGGTTTTCTTGTGTTAGTCGTTTGTCCTATCCTGAGTACTGTGTATGTGTTTTTGTGATTGTTGGGGGGAGGTTCTCTGTTGGTAGGGGATTTCAAAATGTTTCGAGAAGAGGTAGGTTTTAAGTTCTTTTTTGAATTGATGAAGGTCTTTCATCAGGCGAAGAGTTAGTGGGAGTTCGTTCCAAAGGGTGGGGGCAGAGAAGGAGAAGGCCCTATCACTTGTGGTTGCTTTTGTTTTTCTGAAGGTTGTTTTTATGTTGAGAGAATGGGTTGCGTTTTGTCTGCGCATTCTAGTTTCTGATGGGGGGTGTAGTAGGGTGGACAAGTGTGAGGGGGAGATGTTATTGAGGAGTTTGAAGGTAGTTAGTAGGATTTTATATTTTATTCGGCTATTTATAGGGAGCCAATGCAAGTCTAACAGTATTGGGGTCACGTGGTCAGTTAGTTTAACTTTTGAGATCATCTTGGCGCATATGTTTTGGGCTCTTTGTAGTAGGTAGATGCTCTTTAGCGGGAGACCATTTAGGAGACTATTACAATAGTCGAAGTGGGGGGTGATGAGGGTATTGACTACTGATCTAAAATCATGTGTGTTGAGGAGGGGTCTTAAGTGTTGTATTTATTTATTTATTTTCTCTTATATACCGCGCTATTCTGCATCAGTGCGGTTTACATTGAACAAACTGAAATTACATTGAACAGGGTATTATAACTTGGAGATAACTATTTTACAGGGAATATGGGCTATGGAGGGTTAAGTGGCTTGCCCAAGACCACAAGGAGCACCTGTGGGACTAGAAACCCCAGTCCTTCCGGCCCAAGGTTGCTGTCCTCTAATGGGATTTGAGCCCCCGACCTTCCGGCCTGAAGTACCTTGCCCCAACCACTAGGCTACTCCTCCACTCCTTGTCTTGTCTTGAGTTTGTAGAATAGAGTAATTAGACCTTACCTGCTAATTAGCGTTCCTGAAGGATCTCCAGTCCGGTCCCTTCTACTGGGTTGTGCCCCTCTACCAGCAGCTTGTGGACTGAGCACGTCATCTTTTGACGACCCTGGGGTATAAGTAGACTGGCACCGCCCACCAACTCCAGTGACCTATTGGCAAAGCAGACTTAATGGAGAGACAAGTGAATACATACCAATCTTAACACTAAACTGCACTAGAAACTTTAAACAAAAGAAACTTTGAGACCCTCTCCCCCGGGAGAACTTCCCACCGTACACGGAGAAGAAAGGCTTACCTGACCCGCTCGCACCGGCGAGACGCCTGACCATCCAGCCCGCCTCACCGTAAAGGCCCCAGAGGAGCAACTGAACGCTCCTATCTGCGCTTATTTCTTCGGGCCGAGCATACCTGAACAAGACATCCAAGATCTGGGAGGGAACAGGGACCGGACTGGAGATCCTTCAGGAACGCTAATTAGCAGGTAAGGTCTAATTACTCTTTCCTTAGCGTCTCTCCAGTCCGGTCCCTTCTACTGGGATGTACCAGAGCAGTTCCAAAATCGGGAGGGCCCAGCAATGCCGGACCGAAGAACCGCGCCCCCAAAACCTGCGTCCTCAGACGCCTGAATGTCCAACCTATAATGCTTAGCAAAGGTATGCAGGGATGACCAAACCGCTGCTCTACAGATGTCCAGCGGGGAAACCAGGCTGAACTCCGCCCATGAGGCCGCTTGGGCCCGAGTGGAGTCCGCCCGGAGCCCCGCCGGGACCTGTTTACCTCTCAAAATGTAAGCCGAAGAAATGGCCTCCCTGATCCATCTGGAAATGGAGGACTTTGCTGCCGCCTCCCCCTTACGCGGCCCCCCAAACAGCACAAACAACCGTTCCGACTTGCGGAAGGGCTCCGTGCGAGCTAAGTATTGCTTTAGAGTTCTGCGCATGTCCAGGAGACGCAGGCGAGCGTCATCCCCTTCCCGGCGAACCGCGACGGAGGGAAGAGAAACCGACTGATTCACATGAAAGGCCGAAACCACCTTCGGCAAGAAGGACGGGACCGTCCGGAGGACCACTCTCTCCCTAGAAATAACCAAAAAGGGCGGACGGCAAGATAACGCCTGCAACTCCGAAATGCGTCTGGCCGAGCAGATGGCCACCAAAAACATTGCAAGAGTAAGATCCTTCAGAGACGCCCGCTCGGGTTCAAAGGGCTCAGCGGAAAGGGCGTCCAAAATGAGGTTGAGGTCCCACGGAGGAACCAGCGATCTCTGTCGCGGCCTAAGTCGCCGCACCGCCTTCAAAAACCTACCGACGTCCGCATGCTCGCCCAAAGGCTTTCCCTGAATCCTGCCCCTATAACAGGAAATAGCTGCCAGCTGCACCCTCAAAGAACTAGCGGCTAGGCCCTTGTCGAAGCCTGCCTGCAAAAATTCCAGAACCTCAGGCACCGAAACCGAGAGGGGCCTCATCTTCCTATCTGCACACCAGGCCTCAAAGATACGCCAGATCCTCAAATAGGACAGAAAGGTTGAACGCTTGCGGGAACTTAGCAGGGTGAAGATCACCGCCCCTGAATAACCTCTCTTTTGCAACCTAGCCCTCTCAATAGCCAGGCCGTAAGCGAGAATCGATCCACCTGCGGCATGCGCACCGGCCCTTGGAACAGTAGGTCGTCCCTCACTGGCAGGCGCCACTGACGATCGGCTAGAAGATGCATGAGGTCGGCATACTACGGACGGCGCGGCCAGTCCGGGGCGACAAGGATCACCAGCCCCGCGTGAGCCTCTATCCGTTGAATGACCCTGCCGATGAGCGCCCACAGTGGAAACACGTACAAGAGGCCGTCGGTCGGCCAGCTTCTCACTAGGGCATCCAAGCCCTCGGACATCCTCTCCTTCCGTCGACTGAAGAAACGGCTTGCCTTGGCTGACGCCCATGTCGCCATCAGATCCATGATGGGGAAACCCCATCTGCCCACTATCCTTTGGTAGATCTCCTGCGACAGCTGCCACTCTCCGTGATCCACCTTGTGCCGACTTAGGTAATCTGCCGTCACGTTCTCTATTCCTGCCACGTGTTGCGCCAATAGGGCCAATAGATGGGCTTCGGCCCAAGCCATCAGCTCCTCCGCTTCTTCCTCCAAGGCGGGGCTGCTCATTCCGCCCTGACGATTGATATATGCCACGGCAGTCATGTTGTCGGAAAGAACTCTGACCGTCCTCCGGCCCATCCAGCTTCCGAATTCCCTGAGGACTAGGCGAACTGCCCTCAGTTCCAATCTGTTGATGGGCCACTGTGCCTCCTGCATGCTCCAAAGCCCCTGAGCGATCCGACCCTCGCAGTGGGCCCCCCAAACTGAGAGGCTGGCATCCGTCATCAGCTGTAACCACTCCGGCAGTTTGAGGGGCATCCCGAGCTCCAAGGGCCCTGCGAGGAGCCACCACTGCAAGGATTCCTTGACTGACACCGGGCAGGGCAGTGTCACAGATCAGGTCTCTCTCTCGTGGGACCACCGACGGAGCAGAGCCCGCTGAAGGGGCCGCATGTGAGCTCTGGCCCACGGGACCAGCTCTATTGTCGCCACCATGGTCCCCAGCACCTGAAGGTAGTGCCACGCCGAGGGCGCCCTCAAGGCCA
Source organism: Ichthyophis bannanicus (assembly GCA_033557465.1). Classification (NCBI taxonomy): domain Eukaryota; kingdom Metazoa; phylum Chordata; class Amphibia; order Gymnophiona; family Ichthyophiidae; genus Ichthyophis; species Ichthyophis bannanicus. Next base: position 381,680,754 of record CM066039.1, read on the forward strand.
GGAACTGGCGGAGCAACTCCTGCAGCGTCCCTATCCTGCGCTCCGGCAAGAACACCCTGCCCCTGCCCATGTCGAACCTTGCTCCCAAATACTCCAGCTCTCTGGAGGGAACTAACTTGCTCTTTGAGACATTGATGGCCCAACCTAGGCTCTCCAGAAAGGAGACTACCCGGTGTGTGGCATTTCGACTCTCTTGCTCTGACTTTGCTCGGATCAGCCAATCGTCGAGATATGGGTGGACCAAGATCCCTTCCTTGCGTAGGGCCGCTGCCACCACCACCATGACCTTTGTAAAGGTGCGTGGTGCCGTGCCTAAGCCAAACGGCATCGCTTGAAACTGAAAATGTCCCTGCGGGACCGCAAACCTCAGGAACTGTTGATGGGACTCGTGGATCGGAATATGCAAATATGCCTCCGTGAGGTCGAGAGAAGTCAGAAACTCCCCTTGTCGTACCGCCACCAGCACCGACCTTAAGGACTCCATGCGAAAATGCGGCACCCGTAGGCACCTGTTGACTCCTTTCAAATTCAGGATCGGACGGAAGGAGCCCTCCTTTTTGTGCACCACAAAGTAATGCTGAGCCACGGGGACGGGAACAACCACCCCCAGCGCCTGCAGTCTCCTGAGCGTCCCCTCTACCGCCGCCCGCTTGGACGGAGAACGGCAAGGGGAAAGAACAAAGGAAGGAAATACGGGCTTTGCGAACTCGAGCGCATAACCCTCTCGAACCACTTCCAAGACCCACTGGTCTGTCGTGACCCGGGCCCAAGCGGAAAGGAACTGCCTCAGTCTGCCCCCCACTGGTAGGTCCTCTCCCCGGGCCCCTGTGGCTTCATTGGGACTTCCTGGCAACCGAGGAGGAGGGCGAGGCTCCAAAACCTCTTCCTGCCCCCCGAAAACCTCAGAAGCCCTGTCCCCTAGAGGAAAACCTCCCTCTCTGAAAGAACGAGGAGCAAGAGGTCCGAAACCTCCTCATCTCCCGAGGCTGAATCCTTCCTAAGGAGGGGGCTCTATTCTGTTTTGGCCTATCCTCCGGGAGTCTACCCCCCTTAGACTCCCCCAGCTCCTTCACCAGCTTCTCCAGGTCCTCACCAAACAATAATTTGCCCTTAAAGGGCAGCCTACCGAGACGAGCCTTTGAAGAACTGTCGCTGCCCAATTGCGGAGCCACCGATACCGCTGGGCCGCAACTACCGAGGCCATATTCCTCGCTAGGCTTCTAATGAGATCATACTGACTATCATCCAGATACGCTGCGCCTGACTCAATCTTCACTGCCTCTCCCGAGCCTTCAACAGGGTTCTCCCCCGCCAGCTGGATCTGTTGGGACCAGCGCAAACAGGCCCGGGCGACCCACGCCCCACATATCGAAGCCTGAAGCGCTAGGGCACTTACATTGAAAGCCTGTTTCAGCAGCGTATCCAGCTTCCTATCCTGGGAATCCTTAAGGGCCGAACTGCCCTCGACCGGAATCGTGGTCTTCTTGGTGACAGCTGTCACCGCCGCGTCTACCCTGGGAGATCTGTGTATCTGGACTTTCAGAAAGCCTTTGACAAGGTCCCTCATGAGAGACTTTTGGCAAAACTAAAGAGTCATGGGATAGGAGGCAGTGTACTATTGTGGATCAGGAACTGGTTAAAAGATAGAAAGCAGAGGGTAGGGCTAAATGGCCAATTTTCCCAATGGAGAAAGGTGAATAGTGGTGTACCCCAGGGATCTGTGCTGGGTCCGCTGCTTTTTGACATATTCATAAATGACCTGGAAAGTGGAATAACGAGTGAGGTTATCAAATTTGCAGATGACACAAAACTATTTAAAGTTGTTAAAACCCAAGAGGATTGTGGAAAATTGCAAGAGGATCTTGATAAATTGGAAGACTGGGCATCAAAATGGCAGATGAAATTTAATGTGGACAAGTGCAAGGTTATGCACCTAGGGAAGAACAACCCAAACTATGGTTACACGATGCAAGGTTCCACATTAGGAACCACCACCCAGGAAAAAGATTTAGGCGTCATTGGCCCAGTGTGCAGCGGCGGCCAAGAGAGCAAATAGAATGCTAGGTATGATAAGGAAAGGAATGGAAAATAAAACAAAGGATATTATAATGCCTCTATATCGTTCCATGGTGAGACCGCACCTTGAATATTGTGTGCAATTTGGTCGCCGTATCTTAAAAAGGATATAGAGTTATTAGAAAAGGTTCAGAGAAGAGCCACCAAAATGGTAAAGGGGATGGAAGGATACTCCTATGAAGAAAGGCTAAAAAGGTTAGGGCTCTTTAACCTGGAAAAGAGACGGCTGAGGGGAGATATGATAGAAGTCTATAAATTAATGAGCGGAGTGGAACGGGTAAACGTAGATCGATTGTTTACCTTATCAGAATATAGAAAGACTAGGGGACATGCAATGAAGCTACAGGGTAAACTATTTAAGACTAATAAAAAGAAAATATTTTTTTACTCAACGTGTAATCAAACTCTGGAATTTGTTACCGGAGGATGTAGTAAAGGCTGTTAGTGTAGCTGGGTTTAAAAAAGGTTTGGACAAGTTCCTGGAGGAAAGGTCCATAAGCCATTATTAAGAAGGGACCCAGGATATCAATGCTTGAACCAATACAAGCATTGTGGAACCTGTGTCCCTTGGGGAAACTGCTAGGTACATATGACCTAGATTGGCCACTGTTGGAAACAGAATACTGGGCTTGATGGACCTTGGTCTGACCCAGTATGGCATATCTTATGTTCTTATGTTCTCCCCTTCCAGTAGCGGGTACAGTCTAGACATGGACCTTGCTCCCCGAATGGCCGACTCCGGCTGATCCCATTCCTCCTGGATCATTTGGCGCACCACCCGATGAACCGGGAAAACCTTTTGAGATTTCCTGACCGCCTGAATCAAAGGATCTTCCAGCGCCTCTTCCTCCGCTGGTCCCCCGGCCGACATGTTCAGGACCTTGAGGGCCTCCCCGATCAACGCTGGCAGTTCTTCCCTGCGGAAGACCCAAACAATCTTGGCCTGTTCTTCGGGGATCTCACCTTCTTCCAGCTTTTCTTCGTCCCCTCCTTTCCTGTCAGACAGATCCCCCTCCAAGGACTCTGACAATGGGGGGTGGGACTCCTCCTCCTGCGACAATCTCGGACACTTTGCCAGCAGCGGGCCTACCTCCGCCAGCTCCCTGGTGTCCACCTGCCGGACCTTTGCCCCTGTCTGCACTGGCTCCTGCCCATGCCACCCCTGCTTGCGGAGGCAAAACGCCTTATGCAGAAGAAGAACAAACTCCAGGGAGAAGTCGCCAGCCACCTCCTCCTCCAACTCCAGCGGAGGAGGGGCCCAGCTTGGGAGGTGGCTGAGTGGGGAGGTCCCCTGGCATACTCAAGGTGGAATCCGGATGGCCCACCTCCCCAGAAGGAGTACCCAAATCCTGGGAAGAAGAGGGAGGAAGATCCTGCCGGCTCCCCGCCCGGCTCCCTGACTCCCCCAAGGCCGCCTCTGCCATACAGGCTTTGCAGACGCCTGAGTTCAAGGCTCCCCCCTTACGGGACCCGCACACCATGCACTGGGCTTTAGCTGGCATAATTACCTCAGCTAGCACTAGGGCTGAGAGAGAAAATGAGTGGGTGGGAAACAGAGGCAGGCTGAAGCCTAAAGACCCCCTTTCCTCCATCTCTTCACCTATTAGACTGTATGTAATTTAATGATTTCTGATTTTCTTTTTTTTTTTTTTTTTTTGCAAACTACCTCTTGGCTGACTCCCTCTTTAGGTCCTCGAGCCCCTCTGTGGTTCTTTTTTTTTTTTATGCGAGTACCAACGGCTTAAAGCCCAAAATACTGGAGACTTGCAGCTGCTGCAAATTTTGCGCGCGCGCGCTCACCACATGAAGGAAAAAACAACGGGGGACTCACCTCCCGACGTGCGGGCCTCACCAAGCACACGGTCCGCGACCGCGTGGAGAGCTGCTTCTCCGGCGGTGCACTGCTGCGAACCTCCTCTTCAGGCGCGCTGCTCCTCTGCGCCGCAAAGCCCGCGGCGTGGCAGAAAGGACGGAAAGGCTTGTCTCCCCTCACCAGCGAGGGAGAGGGAACGGCCCCAGCTCTGCCGGCCTCAGCCCAACTCCCTCTTCGGCGGTAAAGCCTCCTTCCGACCGCTCCCACACCAGGGGGGGAGGGGGGAGGGGGGGGAGTCTCCAAATAGGTATAAAGAAAAAGAAATAAAGGCAAATAAATAGATGTATAAAAAGTAAAATTAAAGTAAAAATAAAGTAAACCCAAGAGCTGACCTAAGCTAGTCTCTCCAGAAAGCCAGATCCCTGGCTTGCTGTACCCCTATCAGCTGCTAGCAGATTGAGCACAAAAACTGGAGTTGGTGGGCGGTGCCAGTCTACTTATACCCCGGGGTCGTCAAAAGATGACGTGCTCAGTCCACAAGCTGCTGGTAGAGGGGCACAACCCAGTAGAAGGGACCGGACTGGAGAGACGCTAAGGAAATCGTTTTTACTGTCTGTTTTATGTGAGGAAGCATGGTGAGTGAGTGGTCTAATATTAGTCCTAGGTATTTTACCTCCTTTTTAACAGGTATAGTTGTTTTGTTTATTGTGATTGTTGTTGGGTAATTGTGATCAGCGTCTGGCTTTCTCGTTATGAACATTGCTTCTGTCTTTTTAAAGTTGATGCTTAGATAGTTGTCTTCAAGCCATGTGGTGGTCTCATTCATGCATTCAAGTAAGTTGTCATATTTAGGGTTGTTGTAGTTTATGGGGATGGCGAGCATAATGTCATCAGCGTATATAAAATGGTTGATTTTATGTTTTTTTATAATTTCATAATTTTATAAGCGGTGATCCTGCCTAACAATGGCAATGGAAGTGAGCTCCAATCTCTTAATTTGTCCCACACCCATCCCAATAGGGTAGAAACATTCATATTATAAAGTCAATTTGGGGTGCTGGGGAGCCAAATTCCCAAGTATATGAATTTATCAGCTGCCCATTTCAGAGGAAACTTCATTGGCCAGTGACCTCATAGACAACCTAGCACATCCAGATCTTCGGACTTAGATTTGTTTAACCACAACCCTGCTAATCCTCCAAAACTTCTGACAGTAACTTAGGCAGAGAGTCCTTTGGGTCTATTGGCATTATTAGTAGATCATCCACAAATGCGGAAACTTTGAAAACTCTGTTTCCTATTTGCACCCCTGGGATATCGTTTCTGGAGTATATAATTCTTATAAGGGGATCCACAGAGAGAACAAATAGTAGCTATGATAGGGGGTATCTTTGTTTCGTACCTCTCTCCAAGTTACAGCACAAGGTAATGTCCCCATTCACTCCCATAGTCGCCGTGGGATGATAATACTGGGCCTGCACTCCTCAAGAAACTCTTCTCCCAGCCCGTAAGCCTCCAGAGTCTCAAAAGGAAATGACCAACCGACCCTATCGAATGCTTTTTCGGTGTCAAAACGTATAAGGACAGATGGGTTTCGGAGTTGGTGGACTCTCTCCAAAGATACAATGATCTAGCGAATATTACTAACCGGGTATTGCCCCCCGCACAAATCCGATCTGACTCAGATGGATCATCAGATGGATCAGCTCGTATAAACAGGGGGCCAGATGCTCCTCCAATATCTTGGCAAACACTTTTAGGTCCAAATTTATGAGAGAGATTGGGCGATAAGACCCAGCCATGGATGGGTCTTTACCCGGCTTGGGTAGCACCACTATATGTGCTGAGTTTACATCAAATGTTAGCTTGCCAACAGTTAGCCATGTATTAAACACTTCCTCTAGGGGTCCTAGCAGTTGTGGTGATATGATTTTGTAATACTCTGCTCTGTAGCCGTCTGGTCCTGGGGTCCAACAGAGAGCAGCTCTTGCTATGGCCTTTTGTACTTCATCTGCCGAGACAGGGGCTCCAAGGCATGCCAGCTGACTTGGGGAAACTTGCAGAAGCAACATCCGGCTCAGATAAGTGTGTATTTGTGTTGGGAAGCCCTCGCCCTTCCTATATAGGGAGCGGTAAAAGTTGGCAAAGATATCCCCAATATCCTTTGTATACCTACACATTACTCCCACCCCATTTCGCAGTGCTGCCACATATCGAGAGCAGTTTCCCAGACTTATCCCCATACTGATACAGGCGATATTTGAAATACATCCGAAATTTCTTCACCTGCGGGTGTATCACTGTATTCAAGATAGCCTGGGTAGCCAGCAGTGGTGTCTTTGTCATTGTAAGACAACAGGCCAATAGGCGATGTTCCTTACATATTTGTTTTTCAGAGTGGAGTATTCTCGCTGCCAGGTCTCTTCAATGTTTGTCTACATAAGAAATTATGTCTCCCCGTATCACCACTTTAGATGCTTCCCAGAAAAGCTCTGGAGACTCAGCATGTTCCCCATTATAATAAGAATAATCTTGCCAGCGTTCTAAAAGATATTTCCTAAATATCTCTTCTTCATATAACTCTACGGGAAAACGCCATGGGCCATATCCAGCCCAGGTATCCCCCAAACACAGTCCCCCCCCCCCATACCGATTCATGATCCGATATCTTGTTTGGGCCAATAACAGCTTTCTCCACTGCCTGGAAGAGAGGTGCAGAAATAAACATGGCATCTAGTCGTGCACTTGTATTATGTGCCATTGTGAGATGTGTGTAATCATGTTCCTGGGGATGCAAAACTCGCCAAATATCAAGGAGGTGGAGATGTCTAAGAAAACGACCCAAATGCTGTGCCATATCCATCTGTATCCCACTGATTCCTCCTGAGATGTCCATTTTAGGGTCTAGGACTCCATTCCAGTCTCCCCCTAGAATCAAAGAGTAAGATCATAAGATATGCCATTCTGGGTCAGACCAAGGTCCATTAAGCCCAGTATCCTGTTTCCAACAGTGGCCAATCTAGGTCACAAGTACCTAGCAGTTTCCCCAAAAGACATAGGTTCCACAATGCCTGTATTGGGGGAAGCAGTGGATTTCCTGGGTCCCCTTTAATAATGGTTTATGGATCTTTCCTCCAGGAACTTCTACAAACCTTTTTTAAACCCGGCTACACTAACAGCTTTTACTACATTCTCCGGTAAAAAACTCCAGAGTTTGATTACACGTTGAGTGAACAAATATTTTCTCTTATTAGTCTTAAATAGGTTACACTGTAGCTTCATCGCATGTCCACTAGTCTTTCTGTATTTTGATGGTGTAAACAATCAATCTACGTTTACCCGTTCCACTCCATTTATTCATTTATAGACCTCTATCATATCTCCCCTCGGCCGTCTCTTTTCCATGTTGAAGAGCCCTAACCTTTTTAGCTCTCTTCATAGGAGTATCCTTCCATCCCCTTTACCATGCTGGTGGCTCTTCTCTGTTCCTTTCTAATAACACTATATCCTTTTTAAGATATAGCGACCAGAATTGCACACAATATTCAAGGTGCGGTTGCATCATAGAATGATACAGAGGCATTATAATATCCTTTGTTTATTATCCATTCCTTTCCTTATGATTCCTGGCATTTTATTTGCTTTCTTGGCTGCTGACGCACACTGGGTGGAGGGTTTCAACATGTTATCCACAATGACGCTTAAATCTTTTTCCTGGGTGGTGGTTCCTAATATGGAACCTTGCATCATGTAACCATAGTTTGGGTTGTTTTTATCTAGGTGCATAATTTTGCACTTGTCCACATTAAATTTCATCTGCCATTTGAGCATCCAGTCTTCCAATTTATCAAGGTACTCCTGTAATTTTTCACAATCCTCATGGGTTAAAAAACTTTGAATAATTTTGTATCATCTGCAAATTTGATTACCTCACTCATTATTCCCATTTCCAGGTCATTTACAAATATGTTAAAAAGCAGCAGACCCATCACAAATCCCTGGGTTATTCCACTATTCATTTTCTCCATTGGGAAAATTGGCCATTTAGCCCTACCCTCTGCTTTCTATCTTTTATCCAGTTCCTGATCCACAATAGTATACTGTCTCCTATCCCATGACTTTTTAATTTCTCCAAGAGTCTCTCATGAGGGACCTTGTCAAAGGCTTTCTGAAAATCCAGGTACTATATCAACTGACCCACCTTTGTCTACCTGTTTATTCACACCTTCAAAAAAATATAACAGATTAGAAAGACTTGTCCTTCCTTGGCTAAAGCCATATTGTTTGTCTCCAATTAAGCCATGACTATATACATGTTCAGTAATTTTGTTCTTTATAATGATTTCTACCATTTTCCCTGTACTGACGTCAAGCTCACCGGTCTGTAGTTTCCTGGATCACCCCTGGAACCTTTTTTAAAAATTGGCGTTATATTGGCCATCCTCCAGTCTTCAGGTATTACAGATGATTTTAATGATAGTTCACAGATTAGTAACAGTAGGTCTGCAATCTCATATTTCAGTTCTTTCAACACCCTTGGATGTATACCATCCCATCCAGGTGATTTGCTGCTCTTCAGTTTATCAAATAGTTGTAATACATCTTCCTGTTGTATTGATATTTCTTTCAATTCTTCTGTGGTATCACCTTTAAATGCCATTTCAGTCATGGGTAACATCCCTACATCTTCCTCAGTAAAGACTAAAGCAAAGCATTCATTCAGTCTCTCCGCTATGGCCCTGTCCTCTCTTAGTGCCCTTTTTACCCCTCTATCATCTAATGGTCCAACTGACTCTCTCACAGGTTTTTTGCTATGAATATACTTGAAAAAGTCTTTATTACGCATTTATGTTTCCACAGCAAGCTTCTTCTTAAATTCTCTTTGCCTGCCTTATCAATGCCTTGCATCTAACTTGCCAGTGGTTATGTTGTTTTCAGTTTTTGTTATTTGGCTTCTTTTTCCAATTTCCTGAAAGATGCTTTTTTGGCAACAGCCTCTCTGACCTCACCTTTAAACCATTCTGGCAGTTTTTTGGACTTCCTTCCACTTTTCTTAAAGCACGGAATACAGCTGGTCTGGACTTCCAAGATAGTATTTTTAAACACCCATGCTTGATGTAAATCTTTAACCTTTGCAGCTACTCCTTTTACATTTTTTCTTTACTATTTTCCTCATTTTGTTATAGTCTCCCTTTTGAAAGTTAAAAGGTAGTACTGTGGATTTCCTTGCCATCCTTCCTCCATTTATTAAATCAAACGTGATCATGCTATGATCACTATTGCCAAGTTGCCCCAACACCCTTATCTCTTGCACCAAATCTTGTGTTTCCCCTCTGGGTCGGTTCATGAACCAGCCTCTTCAAGAAGCAGTCATTTATTTCATCTAGAAACTTTATCTCCCTAGCATATTCTGCCGTGACACTGATACAGTCAATACAGGGATAATTGAAATCACCCATTATTACTGTGCTGTAACTTTTGTTAGCTTCCCTGATTTCTTTGAGCATTTCATCATCCATTTGTTCATTTTGGCCAGGCAGTCGATAGTACACCCCCACTGCCATTGCCTTCCCCTTCCCCTTCTTACATGGAATTTCAATCCATACAGATTCTACAGTGAATTTTGTCTCCTGCAAAAATGTAATCCTATGTGACTCAATGCCCTCTCTAATATAAGAGTGCAACCCGTCCATCAATTTGATCTGCTCTATCATTATGATATAGTTTGTACCCAGCTATCACAGTTATCCCACTGGTTGTCTTCCTTCCACTATCATATCTAACTTCTCATTTAATGCTATATATTCTAACTCTCCCATCTTACTTTTTTGGACTTCTAGCATTTGCATACAAGCATTTTAGAGGCTGTATTTTATTGATATTAATCTGGTTATCGGTAGGCAGTGGTAATTTTGGAACCTTTAAGCTTGTTTGCTCTGTACTTAAGGGCATTTGGGTTATTTTGTCTTTATTAGAACCTCTCTGTCGAAATGACCTTGCTAGTATCCTTTAAGGATACATTGTTCCGAACCATGCGCTCTTCGGCAACTGTCAGCTTTCCCCTATTATCTAGTTTAAAAGCTGCTCTGTCTCCTTTTTAAAGGTTAATGCCAGCAGCCTGGTTCCATCCCAGTTAAAGTGGAGCCCATCCCTTCGGAAAAGCCCCTCCTTTCCCTAGAATGTTCCCCAGTTCCTAACAAATCCCAAACCCTCTTCCTTGCACCATCATCCCATCCACACATTGAGACTCTGGAGCTCTGCCTGCTTTTAGTAGTCTGGGAATCCCTCTATTACCGCTGCTAGTCCTGTGAAAAATGTGGACTCTGGGATGTTTGGGCCATATTCAGTCCCCAAGATTACTGCCCGCCCCCGCAGTTCCCCTACCACCAATACGTATCGGCCGGAGGGATCCCTGATCTCCCGGATGCTCTGGAAACCAACCCCCAGGTGATTAACAGTGCAACGCCACCTTTCCTTCCCTGGGCAGAAGCCCCACATACAGTACTTGATCGATTTGGCCCCCTTTCAGCCTATTGAGATCTTCCACGGCTTGATGGGTTTCCTGAAGCATTTTGATCTTCCCCGTGTCTTTTGACGGCCCTGAGGATCTTCCTTCTCTTAAATGGGCTAGTTAGCCCACAGACATTCCATGATAAAATTCTCACTCTGGATCTAACAAACAGGCAAAATCCAGTTTCAATCGATGTTTCCTGTTCTCTACTTGAGGGTTCCCCCAGCCTAGGACTCCCCAGTATACCTTTGGGGTGTGAGCCCCATATTGGTCCCTCCACACACTCACACTTTCATTCTCCCTGGATCCCCATAAGTTCTTGCTTCCTAAGTAACTAGCCCTCCCCCCCCCTTGTGTGCTATCATCTCCCCCCCCCCCTCCTTCCCATCCCTCTGTCTTCCCATCATCCAGCCTTCTCCGGAGTAACTTTTGATGCTAGGATCCCCACCACCACACCCACCATTCATATCCATACTTCCCAATTCTATACCCTTAATCTGCCTTTATTTATACTGCTATCTCTGCTTTCATTATTGCTCACATACTCGAGGCTCTCCCTTCCCACCTTATCTTACCTGCTCCCCTAAGCCATTTTCCATGTTTCAGATTGTCCCTTGCTACACATTATCTGTGTAAGGCCGGGTGTATAGGGCCCACTGGAGCAGGTCAGCACTCCTGGAAAACCTACTGATATAAGTAAATATGTTCCCATTGTAACAATCACCAGAAATGATAAAATCTCATGGCTTCCCCAAGTCCCTATAATGTCCCTTATTTTGTAATAAGCATGTGGTTCTGGCATCAATGCTCACACGACCGCCCTCAAAGTGGCATATATATTTCCTGCTATTTACGACTCTTCATATATATGCCAAAGAGTCCACCACATCCAGTCTTTCTGTTTTCTCATGGAGTGCCAGGGTTCAGGACATGTATGCAGTCCAGATAACTTTGTGCCATCGCTGGGTTTTTCAAATGTCTTTGCAGCCCCATTGTAAAAAATCCATATCTTGGGGGGGGATATAATACCACAAATTTCAGTTTGGTCTCCACCAGATTTTGACACACCATGGCGTAGGCCCTTCTTTTGGCACCCAGCTCTATGGAGTAATCTTGGTAGGCCATCACTGTTCTGTTCCCGCTCAGGATGGGGTTTTGGGTACACATCGCTCTTAGCACCTTCTCTTTATGCAAGAAGTTCAAGAATTGGGCCAATACTACCCAGGGTCGTGCATCTGAGGCCTGTATTTGCCCAACCCAATATATGCTTTCCATAATCAACGGTTTACATTCATCTTCCAGTTCTAATGTAGTGAGCAAAAGGGTTTCTAGATAGCCTCAAAGTTTGCTGTCTTTCACCGATTCAAGTATACCGATGACACGGAGATTTTTCCTTCTCCCCCGATTCTCTAAGTCATCGAGCTTTGCAGTCTTTCCCCACTAGCTCTTAACTGTTGGATTTCTTTGTCTGTGTTATTGTGCATGTCTTCCATTTGCGATATCCTCTTTTCCGCTTTGTGCAGTCGGCTTCCAAAACCTTCAGTTGATTTTGCCATTATGTTGAGATGACCCGTGATGGCATCTAGCCTTCGCGCTAAGGCCCCAACTACTGCTGCTGTCACATCTTCCACCAGGGCTGCTTGGTCTGGGGAATTCAGCGAGGCTGGGGAGTCAGTCATTTTAGTTGTTAATGCCACTGATTTTTTTGTGATCTCTCTGGGCTGTTTTCATCATCTCCTCTGTAGATTTCTCAATTTGAAAGATGTCCAGATGAGTATTATGATCTGTGCCTCGCTCCTGGTACTTAATTTTTAAAATGTTCAGCCAGGGCACTAGTAATGGTGGGGAATCCCAGAGAGCGCCGCACACGTCTATGCTCTCTCAGCACATCATATAACCATCATGTTGGCTTTAAAAGTGGCAGTCTGAAGAAATATTAAAGTGCAGATAAGAAGTTGTACCAGTGTCTGGTGGACCCCTGGAGGTTATTGCATCTTTCTGAAAAGGACTATACACATCAATCCCGGGCGCACAGTTCCAGTGCGCGTATAGATTATTTGTTGGCTTCTACAGGATTGTTTGTTAAGGTCCTAGATGCACAGATTGGACCACTAGAGATTTCTGATCATGCGTTAATTTGGTTGGAGTTTAACTGGAGTGGTAATAGCTCTGGGACCAGTCTCTGGCATTTCCCCCTTGAGCTTTACAAGGACACTCAGTTCCGTCATTTTCTTCAGAGGCGATGGCGGGAGTTTGAGTCTGATCACAGTGGGCACCAGGATGATCCTGAGTTGATCTGGGAAACGGCGAAAGTGGTCTTACGAGGGGATATTATCGGGTTTCTCGCTAGGAAGAGGAGATTGAGGGCGGAACGTATTATTTGTTTGGAAAAGTTGGTCACAAAGTTGAGGCGTCAATGGGCACAAAACCCAACTGTTGTGTTTAAGAAGCAGCTCTGGGAAAGTCAAATGGAACTTAAAGAGCTCTTGCACCAGCGGGCCAAGAAGTCCGTACTGTATTATCGTTATCATTTATATCAATATGGTGATAAACCGGGGAAATTATTGGCTCGGTGTTTACGGGGCCCTAGGAGCTCAAATTTGGTGCCAGCACTTCGCGATGACCAGGGGGTGTTTCATAGAGAGAGCAAGGAGATAGCTCGGGTATTTTGATCCTTTTTTCAGAAGCTCTATGCTGCAGAGCTGACTTCCCCCTCACATATGACAGATTATTTGGGGGACTTAGAATTACCCCAACTAACTGCATCACAACGAGAGCAGTTGGATCTGCCGATAACGGTAGTGGAGCTGCAAGCAGCTATTTCTAAGGCGAGCTGTTATAAATCCCCAGGTTCCGATGGTCTGGGTGCTGAATTTTATACGATTCTTAGTGAACTGATTTCTCCCACCCTTGTTGCGGTGCATAATAGGAGGTCAGAGCAGGGCTATTTACAATGGGGAAATAATCATGCCCATATTGTCCTTATCCCAAAACCGGGTAAGGACCCCCTCCAGCCAGCTTCCTATCGGCCTATCTCCTTGCTCAATTTTGATCTCAAACTACTTGCAAAAATTCTAGCGGAACGCCTGGCGGGCTTCTTGATTCAGCTGGTCCACGAGTCCCAAGTAGGTTTTGTTAAAAACCGCTATGCCGTACGCAATCTGCGCAAAATAATAACATCACTTGAGTGGGTGCAGAATAGACAATTGCCGTCTATGTTAATAAGCTTCGACGCGGAAAAAGCCTTTGATAGGGTCGATTGGCAATATTTGAGGTATCTACTCCCTTGTTATGGCATTGGGGATTCTTTTTGTAAAATGGTTGGTAGCCTGTATGTTGATCCAACTGCAGCGATTTCATGCAATGGGGTGCTGTCTGAGGCTTTCCAACTGAGACGTGGGACTCGACAGGGGTGTCCCCTTTCCCCTCTTCTTTTTGTGCTATCCTTAGACCCTCTCATACGTAAGGTTGAGTTGTCCCATGAGATAAGGGGGGTAGGTATTGGGGCCTGTGAATTTAAGATATCTGCCTTTGCGGATGACCTTCTGGTACATCTGCTTTCACCACGAGAATCTTTGCCTAGGTTGTTGCAGGAATTCCAGATCTTTGGGAAGTTCGCGGGCCTAAGTATTAATAGAGACAAATCAGAGGCGTTGGATATCTCGGGTCAGTTGCGGGGTAGCTGGCAGGGGGATTTCCCTCTTAAATGGGCAGAGAACCACTTTGTCTGTCTGGGGATTGTGCTGCCCTGTCGGCTATCCCAGCTCTATGGTAGTAATCTGAACCGGGTGATGGCTAGAGTGAGTGTTCAATTACAGGCTTGGAGACCCCTTCCATTATCTCTATCAGGGAGAATTGCAGCGATTAAAATGGTTATATTTTGCCGCGGATACTTTACTGGCTGCAGACCCTCCCGGTCTGGCTGTTGCGGCGGGATATTCGGCGTTTTGAAGCGGAGTTCCGGGGCTTCTTGTGGAGAGGGGCAAAGGCACGTATTTCATATCGTCGGTTAGTGGGGAAGGGGAGTTATGGGGGTTGGGGGCTTCCTGACCTGGGCGCCTATGTCTTGGCCTGCCAGGCATGGCACTTAGGAGATTGGCTGGGTGGTACAGAGGTATATACTCCTAGGGCCTTGGAGGAGGCATATGTGGCCCCTCATACCTTACAAGCCTTGTTACATCAGGAGAGTCGCATGGTGCCCAGCTATTTGTCGGAAAGTGTGTTACTGGCTCCGGTGTGACGAACTTGGCGGCAGCTCAATGTCTATTGGGGTCAGAATTGGAAGGTTTCAAGCTGGCTTCCAGTTCAGGGTAATGTTAGTTTTACTCCAGGTACAGATGAAGCGTTTTTCCGTGTTTGGGCTGCTAGAGGTATTAGAAACTTAGGTCATGTAGTCGGCCCTGATGGGAAATGTAAGTCGTTTTCGTCACTATCTCGGGAATATGATTTGGGGCCCAGTCACTTTTTTGCCTATCTTCAGATTTCCCACTACGTGGCTTCTCTCCCGGATGTAGAGCTTCATTGTGATCGGTCTGTGCAGATTCTAGAGTTTTTTAACTTGGGAGGAGAAGAGGTACCATCGATAAGTGCCTTGAAAAATAGGTTGGATTCGTTTCGATTTCGGCTGGATTTCCGCACTTTGCAGTCGGCTTGGGCCGTAGAGATGGGGCGGGAGGTTCCTCAGGGTACCATCCTTGCAGCTCTCAGACGGATAGTGTAACTAGCCGATGGAGTGCGGTGGAGGGAAACGCAGTTTAAATGTATAACTAGGGTGTACTTTTCGCCTAGACGGGCCTTCCGCTGTCATATGATCTTGGATGGGAGTTGTCCGCGATGCTCCGAACCGTTGGCGACCTTACTGCATATGTGGTGGGGCTGCAGGATTATTAGTCTGTACTGGATGAAAATCTGCTCTTTTATGTCGGGACTTGTAAGACAACAGGTGCTTTGGGATGCTGCCTTTGTCACTTTAGATCAGTTGGGCCTTAACCATCCAAAAGGGAAATGGGAACGTTTGTTGGTGCGGAAGGCATGTCTGGTGGGGTAAGGGGCCGCTCCTGCGTAAATGGCGGGAACGCAGCCCTCCTTCCTTTTGGGAGTGGCGGAATTCCTTCCATCAACTGATGCTAATGGAGTGTAGGGGCGCTAAGGGTAACGTTAAAAGGTGGTCCGCCTTCCAGCTGCTTTGGGACCCGTATATTTTTAATCTGAGCCCTCGGTGCCGCAATGTGATCTTGCAAATGGGTAATTAGCGTGTAGTCCTAGTTGTGAGTAGCTTAGGAACCGGAGTGATAAATACGGTCTTTCATTGAGGTTTTTGGAAAGGTAGTGGGTGATGACCGGGGGGGGGGTATAGGGGTGGAGGGAGGTGGGAATGTGGAAGGAGGGAGAGGGAAAAAATGATAAAACGCAACTATAACTGTGAGTGTTTCCTCCGTTCCGTGGATAAGCAACAACCCCGGAGGGAGGCTGTGTACGTTTTGTCTGTTATCTGTTTATGGGTGATTTCTAAATAAAAGTTATAAAAAAAAAAAAAGTTGTACCAGTCATTGTTCATGCAAGTTAAGTGTTGCGCTTATGTTTAAAAGCGTTGATTGAGCAGCGGAGTAGAAACTGTAAAGCTTAAAGTATCAAACAAGCTTATATTGAAAGTTAAAAGCCACAAAGCCCTGCAGTTTATTCACTCAGAGTTGTACACCAATTGGGGAGTGATGATGACGTAACATCAATGATTGGCTCCCTTGAATGCTTAGCAGTGAATGATATATATACAGGTGGCTCTTAAGAGTTTGAGGCCATCGTAAGTGGATCCATAAATATTGATGGATGCACAGCATTCCAGCACATGCACTTAAAATTGTTCCAGCACACTTTCCTTTTTTTTTTTTTAGTGCTGTCTTCAGCAAAGCCAAAAAACAGTTGCGGATGTTGTATGTTGAAGAAACAAGCACAAATTCCTCACCATTACCATCCATTTCAATGCTCTGTTGACAGAAAAATTGATTGAAAGTGAATGCCATCAATGACAGCCCAGTCCCTGGATTTGGTTGGCAAGATGTGACCAGAAGTAGATTGCCAGGCTTTTCTTCTGTGCAATAAGTCTACAGCCCCTGGTATTTCAAGGTGATCATCCATCCAAGTAGTAGCCAGGCCCAACCCTGCTTAGCTTTGAGATCGGGTTCATTCATTGTTGTAATTGTCTCTAAAACAAAACTCCTGTTAAATGGAAGCAGTACACCCTGCATATTGCTTATGCTCATATTAGATCCCTTTGTCCAGCACAGAAAATTGTATCCAAACACTGCACTATCGCTTGCGCTAACTTTGCTGCATCGGCCTTCCAGAGTGGGAACTGATTGGTTTGTGTTGTGCTAGTAGTGATGTAATTTGTGATTACATAGCTAGCATGATCCAGTCATATCCAATGAATATGAGGTAACTTGGGGCTGTTCTCAGTATTCAGGAGAACTGCTGAGGGGATTTAAGGCTAGGGATTGAGTATCACCATTGTAAATTATTCTTTGCTGTTTACTGGACACGTTGAAAATTGCTAACACTTCGAGAAAAAGTTGCTTTGCACATGGTGGGAGTGAGGACCGTTCAGAGGTGTACTCCAAATATTCTGCTGAAGATTTGATTGATGGTTATAGTGGGTTACAGACTGTCAAATAATGAATAGCTCCATGTGTAAGTTGTTTGGAGGGAAGGGGAAGGGAGGTTTCCCTGGCTGTAGTTGCATCTGTAGAACAGACATGTAGCTCTGATGTGAGCAGCATCTGCTAGCTTTATGAGGGAACTGGCTTCAGTGCACCCAACAAGCCTAATCAAGTCTTGGGTTTACCCTACTGCATGCAGGGATATGTAGTTCTGAGTTCTCAATTGCACTTCATAAGAAAAGCAAGATTACAAGTTCCTGCATGCAATGAGTTAAACTCAGGAGTGGAACAAGCCTGACAGGTGCATGTGGAGCCACTGGTCAACTTAGAGTACTTGGAAAGTTGTTTGCTGTATGGCCCAATTCAGCTGTCCCTGACCACTAGAATACAGCAAACCCTGCATCTATCCAAGGTCAAACTTTCCCCACCTTTATTTATTTAACTGTATTTATATACCGCTTTTTGCCAGGTCAAAGTGGTTTCCATAGAACAAGAACCATTTTAACATTCTAACATTTAACATAACCTTTTATACATAGATAAATAACTATTAACAGTTTAACTGTTGTAAATATACTATTTATATTCATGGGTTATTATGGTGAGTTGTATAGTTTAGTAGGTTAGGTAGTGGGTCCAAAATGTTCTGTGAATAAGTAGGTCTTTATGTGTTTTCGGAATGTAGGGTGGTTGGTGATGTTTCTTAGGGTATACGGGAGAGAGTTCCATAGAGATGGGGCATATAACTCAAATGCTCTGTGACATGTTTGTTGATTGTATTTACGTTTGGTTTGTGGTATGCTGAGTTAAATTGATTGTTGTTTGTCTTTATGGTCTTGATGTTTGTGGTTTCTATATAAGGGATTTGAGACAAGTTTCTTGTTGGGAGTGAAGGGCTTTGTCTGTGAGGAGGATACCTTTTTAGGTTATTCTGTTGGTAAGAGGCAGCAGTGAAGTTGCTTTAGGATAGGGGTGATATGATTGATTTATTTGCACCTTGTATGATACATGCAACAGTGTATAGGGCAATTTGTAGAGGGAGGCGTGTTGATTGAGGTAATCCTTGATATATGTTGTTGCAAGAGGAAGTGTGAGGGTTTGTAGTGTGGATCTAAAGTGTATTGGTTCTAAAAGTGGTCTAAGTCTCTGTGTGGTCTTTGTTTTGAAGCAGATTGTCTTTGCTGTCATTGTTGTTTGGGTTTTGAAGGATAGTTGCTGGTCAATTGTGATGCCAAGATATTTTAGCTCAGTTTTTACAGTTCTTGGTATATTATTTCGTTTTATGGTAGGTGGGGGAGCGAAGGAGGTATCTCTTGTAATGAACATAGCGTCTGTCTTTTTTAGGTTGATGGATAGGTTGTTGGTTGAGAGCCAGTGCATGACTTCTGTAACACAGTCTTGCATTTGTTTGTAGTCAGATTGATTGGAGAGTAGTGGACAGTACAGCATGATATCATCGGCGTATATGTGATCGTGGATTTATTTATTTATTTTATTTAACAGTTCTTCTATACCGCTCTATTTTAGATCAGAGCGGTTTACATTTAACATCAACTATACAACACAGGGAACTTTGAGTTGTATTTACAATAAACAGGGAGATCAACTTGGAAGTAACTGGGGGAAACTATGTACATTCTATAACTCTATACATTGTATTACACTGGTACCTGATTTCAGGCAGAACATATCTACATCTTATTTACACTGGGGTCTTAATTCTATTTCAGTGGGTACATTCTGTGTTTTCTGATTATGGAGCATAGACGTTGTAGGTACAAGTTAAAAAGGGGTGCAGAAAGAGTGGATCCTTGAGGTACTCCTTGTGTTTGTAAGGTTTGGATATGCTTGTGCCAGTTTTTATTTGTTGTTTTCTCTCTGTGAGATGTGATTCATACCATTTGAGTACTGTATGCTGGATTCCAAATAGTTGTAGTCTTTGCAGTACATCTAGTCACAGCAGCAACGACAATCCTTTGCCAAGGTTGGTCGATGCAGGTTTTTCTATCACCTTGGGATGATAATTTGTGGCCTCCAAATTTCCAGTCTCCTCCCACAAGCTTTAGCTCTCTCCCTGACTTCCACCACACCATCATCCCTCTGAATTCCCCACTTGACCTCCTTCTCTGGTCCTGCCCTGCCTCACCCATGTGCCTTTTCCCCCCACCTACGTCCTCAGCCACTCTTTCTTAAAGCAGCATACATCCAGTGGTAGAGGCTACAGCACTCTGTGAGGAACTGCAGAAACTATAGTCCCCTCCTCTAGTGCTTATTTCCTGCCCAGAGATGCAGGAAAGGAGAGAGACAGCCCATTGCAGGAACTCTAAATGGTCTGTATCTCATGGTCCCCCAACTCATTAAGTGAGTGCAGCTGCTGGAAGGATCCTGACATAGTGAGTGATTGTGCAGAAGTGCATTAGGAAAGAGGGACAGAGAGTGGGAGCAGATTTTGCTGCCCTGCATAGTCGCTTGCTCTGTCTTTATGCAGAGGCCACAGATCACACTCCCTCAAGAATCTGGTGTGCATGTACCGCAGGTTTGGCCAGTAAATGTAATTGGTGAGTGAAAGCTCAGATGTCCTCTCCTGGGATCTGTGAATGTTATTTCTGCAGTGTCTCTGGGCCAGCCCTAGCTGCATAAAGAAAACTAGGCATGGGAATTAAGTCCAGGTCTTGTTCGTAGCATGACATGGCTGGTTCTAACTCTACTTTTTATTGCTTATAAAACATGTCAAGAATTCACACCAGGAAATTAATCTGTAACCGTTCATCTTCTAGAAGGTGGAGGTCGCACTGCCTGGCAGACGCCTTGGTTCCAGAGCAACACTCCATTTTCAAAGAAGACAAGTTTTGAGACACAAGTAGGTTTAGACCATTGATTTGGGTTTTATTTGGGGAGGGAGGAACAGTACAGGCAGAGATGAATGCAGGGCCCTATTCACATATAAAACTACAGGGACTATCTCCAGGTACAGCCAAACCAGAAAATCTTGATGTTCCCAATAGACCTCCTCCCCTCCTTTAATTAACCGGTGAGTATTTTCATTTCTAGCAAAATCTGAACGTCACATCACATTTGAGTCATTACTGAAGACAGAAAGCAGGTGGTCTCCAAAAGCTAAAATATAACATCATATGTTATACTGGCTCAATACAACGTTTCACAGCCAACAAAGACTCCAGCTTTCTCCAGGACCAAAGCAGCCACTAGAACCAGAATAGATTCTCCCATTCTAACCTGCACAAAACTTCATGTAGTTTAATGTAGTCCACTGTGGAGTTCAGTACAGATCTCTCTTTCCCACAGAAATGACCATTCCTTATTGTCCCTTCCGTCCAATCCCAACATTGAGTTGGCAGCCTCACCAGCAGCTTGGAGACTGAGCATGTCATCCTTGATGACATCAGTGTTCTTAGGCAGCTTGCACCACCCACCAGCCCCAGTAAACTCAGTCTCCAAGCAGCTAGAGAGAGCTGATCCCAGAGTCTGGGCTCACTGAAGGGACAACTAAGGAACATATTTTGTTGTTTTCCATTATTTTCAAGAGTAAAGGGGCTTTTGTGTGGTCTGCCTGGGTTTTGCCAGTCGCTTAAACAGACAGGAAAAAAAAAGCTTGAAAAAGGAGCACACAAACATCCTTCCTAGAGGTGAAAGGGAAGCATGCAGATTGTAGCACTGGCAGATATTACGACTCCCGAACCCAGCAATGGGTGAGGAGCTGCGGGTACAGAGGCAGCGAGGAGCCCTTTGAGCAGCGCCTTGGCGGCACTCCGACTCATGGCAGATGCCAGTAGCAGGGACTGATTGGGGAACTGGGGGACTCTCAGTTTTCACTGGATTGAATATGCCATCAAAAGCCACATGTTTGGCATGCGGCTCCAAAAGGCAATCTGTCTCGGCCACTGGAATTTTTTGTGGTTGCGAGGCAGAGTCATGCTTCACGAAAGGTTTTCTTCAGGAGACTATGGATAGAGCTGGGAGAGCAGGAACCTCTGCAGGGTCTGAGGGGGACTCACAGGTCACAGTAGGCTGCAGGGCGCCCATTGCTGGGCTGTGGGCCCTGGCCATAGGCGAAGACGCTGATGGACAGGGTCTGCCAGTGCTCAAACAAGCAGACAATGACCTTTCATCCCCTTGACCCTCTACATCCCAAGCGTCGCATGGGAGCAGTGAACAAATAAATAGGTTTGTTTTCTCCTGAGTTTGTCCTGCTTATGCATAAGGCATTTTGCATGGAGCAGCAGGGAGCAGAACCCTCTGGGGCAATGGAAAGAGGAAAGAAGAGAAGGCTGCCAGGGACAGTGGCAGCAGGTGAGGAACCTCTGGTTAGTAGGCGGCATCTGGAGGGGGACTCCTGAGAGGAGACAGGGTCACTCCACTCTGACGATCCAGTGGAGAAATGAAAGAAGGTGATATTACACTGGAGAAATCTCGCATTGTATAAATATTCTACCAAGAGGAGTTGGCAGCTCTTATATCACAGTCCTTTTGGACACTGAATATGATGACAGGAGTTCTCCAAGGTGAAGATCCTTTGGAGGATCCACTGTTTCAGGCTGTCTGGAAGACCCGGTTTGTGTTTCTTCTGCATAGAGTTATTAAGCAGGTGATACAGGATGAATGGGAGGTCCCGGAGGCCGCCCTAAAGGGCACACTGACCATGGCTTGACTATCCCCTCCCAGAGCAGGAGAGAGAGAGATCCACCTAAAGTGGATGCAGTCACAAAGATCACCATACCGGTGGAAAGTAGCTCCGCACTTAAAGATGTGCAGGACAAAAAGTTGGAGACATTGCTGAAGCAAGCATTTGATAACAATGTGCTATCATTGCAGGCACTGGTCTGTGTAGTTTTTGTAGACAGGGCCTGTTTGTGCTGGGCGCAGCGCATATTGGAACATATTGATGAGGGCCAGTCCCCACCTCCAGAAGCAGTTAAGCTGGAGTCAGGGGCAGCCTATTTGGCAGATGCCATCTACGACCTGATTAGGGGCTTAACCAAGAGTATGGTCTTGGTTGTGGCCGCACGACGTTACCTGTGGTTGCATAATTGGTCAGTGGATGTCTCCTCTAAGTCATGTTTGATCAAGCTTCCTTTTAAAGGTAAGCTGCTATTTGGTGAAGCCTTGGATAAGTTGGTTAAGGACCTTCGGGAGGTCAAAGGAGGCAGGCCCCCAGAGGATAAGCAGAAGCCGGGGAAGTTAGCAATGCCATTGAAAGGCCAGCCGCGGGACTTCTGTTGCTTCCGTGCAGTGTGCTTTGCACCCTATAAGAGGGGGCACTTTCCGTGGGTTTCGAAGAGCAGGATGAGGTTTTTACTTCTCTGCCTCAACTACACCCAAGAAGGCACAATAAAATGAGGGAGGCCTGGCTGGAGGTAGTTGCCGTGGGAGGTCAGCTGCAGGAATTCTACCCGACATGGGTCCGCATCACCTCCGACCAGTGGGTCTTGGAAATCATCAGGGAGGGGTATGTGCTAGAGTTTGCCCATCCTCTCGTGGATGCTTTCATCAGGTCACCCTGCACAGTGGCAGGCAAAGTCAGGGATGTGAGAGACACACTCAGTCAGCTTCGGCAGTTGCAAGCCATGGTGGAGGTTCCTAGAAGCCAGTGTGGCTATGATCGATACTCCATTTATTTTGTGGTCCCCAAAAAAGGAGGAGGCTTTTGGCCCATCTTAGATCTTAAGCATGTAAATCGGTGTCTACGCATCCCCCGGTTCCGCATGGAGACCCTCAGGTCGGTCATAGTGACTGTCCAGGAAAGCGAGTTTCGGACCTCTCAGCAAAGACTCCAGCTTTCTCCAAGACCAATGCAACTACTAGAACTAGAATAGATTTTCCCATTCTGACCTGTACAAAACTTCATCTAGTTTAGTGCATTCCACTGTAGAGTTCAGGCCAGATCTTTCTTTCCCACAGAAATGACCAATAGCACAGACTGCAAATATTGGGAGCTTCAGAATGTGGTGAGAGCCAAAGCAGGAGCCTGATTGCACTCTGAGTGAATAAGGAGAAAGATGAGGAAAGGGCATGTGTACCTTAGGCAGCAAGAGCAGAAATCCTGAATCTGATTCATTGTGGAAAAGGAGGTCACAGAGTCAGGGCCTGCTCAGAATTAGGGGTTAGAAAAGAGAAGCAGGCAAGATGGAGATATCTGAGACAATGATCACAGGCAGACCAGACAGGCCTGCAATTTTACAATAATCCACATGCAGACATGCAAGAGCAAAAATAATA
Organism: Ichthyophis bannanicus; assembly: GCA_033557465.1. NCBI lineage: Eukaryota > Metazoa > Chordata > Amphibia > Gymnophiona > Ichthyophiidae > Ichthyophis > Ichthyophis bannanicus. Next base: position 381,704,047 of record CM066039.1, read on the forward strand.
ATCTAAACTTTCCTCCGTGTACATGGTGTTGCATAAGAAAATTCCCCAAACAGCTTCCAGTCTAACCTTGAACAAGGAGATTAAGGGTTACCTGAAGGCCACATAGTGAATGGTAGGACGTGCCCTGGAATATTAGGGTTTATAGCTCTGTGCACAGAGGTTTTTCTCTCTAATATCCTTTTCCCATGAGCCCTGATCACTCTTGCCAGTACTTGGTTCATCTGTCTGTCCATCTTCCCATTCACCTAATTCAAGCTGGTGACTGCCTGGCTCCAGGCCAGGAGAAACAGGTGAGTCAATCCTGGTTACGCTTTTCGAGTTTCAAAGGCTCCTCTCACAACAAACTTCATGGATATTCTCTAACATGAGTTGAAAAAAACAGGACCGGCTCCCCTGTTCCTTATGACTGAGCCAAGACCCACTCTGCTGCCTAACCTTTTCTTGAAATAGGCATCTAGCTATCTTTCAGTATTTATCTACCAGTATCTGTCTTTTAATTTTGGAGGAAGACCTTTTCCTCTTCAACTGCTGATGCCCTATCCTTTTTATGGCTTTCTTTAACCTTTGACCTCCACCTTTCCATATTCCTAATGTTATGTACTGCTAGCTATGCTTCCTCAGTAACATCCAAAACCACAAGTGGTGCATGTGCACGCACAGGAAAGTGAACTGCATTTGCATGCTAGCATGTGAGGTTTCAAGTGCCATGGGCTACCCACTGACGGCACTTTACAACAATACTAACAGCTGTTACTACATCCTCCGGTAATGAATTCCAGAGTTTGATTAAGTGTTGAAGAGAAAATATTTTCTCTTGTTAGTCTTAAATGGATTACACTGTAGCTTCATTGCATGTTCCCTAGTCTTTCTACTTATTGATGGCGTAAACCAGGGGTGGCCAACTCTGGTCCTGGTGCACCACAGTCCAATCAGCCTGGTTTTCATGATGTCCCTGATGAATATTCATGAATATATTTGCATTGCTGGTGCACCACAATCCCAGCCAGGTTTTCATAATGTCCCTAATGAATATTCATGAGATATATTTGCATCCTCTGCCTTCCATTGACCCAGGCTGCTTTTATTAAAGATGAAACCCATTCTCCAGCTTGATAAGAACCAGCGCTGTGGATTGTGTTGGAAAGAGGAGATGGCACTGTCATCCATATTGGTGTAGTCTACATACCTTCAACTCAAACCAAAGAAATGGATAGCAAATTGATTGCTGATATTGCAAAGATAGCCATGAAGGGGGAAGTGATCATATTGTGTGACTTTAATCTACCTAATGTGGATTGGAGTGTTTCTTCTGCAAATCTGAAAAGAAGTAAAAAAAATTGTGGATGCCTTTCAAGATGCATTACTTAGACAAATGGTGATGGAACCGACTAGGGAGAGCTCAGTGCTGGATTTAGTGCTCACCAATGGAGATAGCTTGTTGAATATCTGGGTGGGTGCCCATGTGAGCAGCAGCGATCATCACATGGTGTTTGAGATAAAAGCCAAGGTAGAATCCATTAACAGCAAGCTCAAAGTCCTAGGCTTCAAAAACACTGACTTCAGTAAAATGGCCACGTACCTGAAGGAGGAGTTGGCAGGATGAGAGGGGATAAGGGAAGTGAAATTGCAATGGGCTAAGTTAAAGGAGGCAATAAAAGGGGCAACAGTTACATATGTAAAGAAAGTAAATAAAAACAAGAGGAAATGGAAACCTATTTGGTTCTCCAAAGAAGTGGCTGCACAAATAAAGGCAAAAAACATAGCTTTCACAAAATTCAAAAGTTCGCAAACAGAGGAACACAGAAAAGAATATAGGATCAAACTAAAAGAGACAAAAAGAGAAATAAGGATAATAAAATCAAAGGCAGAAGAAAAGATGGCTAAAGATGTGAAGTGTGGCGACAAAACCTTTTCAAGTATATTCGGGAGAGGAGGAAAATCAGAGGTGGAATTGCAGGACTCAAAAGTGCTGAGAACGGATTTGTGGAAAGTGACATTGAAAAAGTGAAAATGCTAAACAAATACTTCTGCTCTGTTTTTACTAGAGAAAATCATGGAGAAGAACCACCTGTGATTGACAAATATACAAATGGGAATGGAGTAGATACCACACCATTCGGAAGATGTGATAGAGCAGTTTGCAAAACTGAAAGTGGCCAAGGCCATGGGACCAGATGGGATACATCCCAGGATACTGAAAGAGCTCAGAGAGGTTCTTGCAGGGCCATTAAAGGATGTTTTTAATAGATCCTCAGAGACAGGAGAAGTTCTACAGGACTGGAGAAGAGCGGATGTGGTACCCTCTTCACAAAAGTGGCAGTAGGGAAGAAGTGACAAACTACAGGCCCGTGAGCCTTACCTCAGTGGCGGGAAAAGTAATGGAGGCGCTCCTGAAAGAGCGAATAGTGGACTTCTTCGAAACCAACAGGTTGCATGATCCGAGGCAACATGGTTTTACCAAAGGACGATCTTGCCAAACAAATTTGATTGAGTTCTTTGACTGGGTGACCATAGAACTAGATCAAGGACATGCGATGGATGTGATCTACCTAGATTTCAGCAAAGCCTTTGATACTGTTCCTCATTGGAGGCTTATCAATAAACTCAACAGCTTAGGGATGGGTCCCAAGGTGATGAACTGGATCAGAAATTGGTTTATTTACAGACGACAGAAGGTGACGGTAAACAGAACTCACTTGGATGAAAGGAATGTGATTAGTGGTATGCACCAGGGTTCAGTCCTAGGACTGATACTGTTCAATGTATTTGTGAGTGATATTGCTGAAGGACTGAATGGAAAAGTCTGTCTTTTTGCAGATGACATGAAAATTTGCAACATAGTGGACTCCCCTGAGGGAGTGGATAACATGAGGAAAGATCTACAAAAGCTGGAAGAATGGTCTAATGCTTGGCTGTTAATATTTAATGTGAAGAAGTGCACTGTCATGCACTTGGGAAGTAGAAATCCAAGAGAACTGTATGCGATAGGGGGCAAGAGGTTGGTGTGCATGGACCAGGAGAAGGATGTCAGAGCGATTGTTTCTGAGGATCTCAAATTGGCGAAACAGTGCGAGAAGGCAATGGCAAAAGCCAGAAGGATGCTGGGTTGCATACAGAGAGGAATTACCAGCAGAAAGGAAGAGGTACTAATGCCACTGTACAAGTCGCTGGTGAGACCTCACTTGGAATATTGTGTTCAGTTTTGCAGACCATATCTCGCAAAGGATGTAAAAAGACTGAAAACGGTTCAGAGGAAGGCAACCAAAATGATTTGGAGCCTGCGTCACAAGCTTTATGAGAAGAGACTTGAAGACCTAAATATGTACACTCTGGAGGAGAGAAGGAATAGGGGAGATATGATTCAGATCTTTAAACACTTAAAGAATAGTAATGAACAAACAAACCTCTTCCAAAGATGGGGAAGCTGTAAAACTAGAGGGAATAACATGAAGCTGCAAGGGGGTAAATTGAAAGGCAATGTCAGGAAATACTTTTTCACTGAAAGGGTGGTGGATGCTTGGAATGCCCTCCCGATGGAAGTGGTGAGGGCAAATACAGTGACAGAATTCAAAATAACATGGGACAGACACAGTGGATCCCTTTATAGCAACAGAATAAAATCAAAATAAACATAACTATCTCTTGGGTAGTTGTGTATATCAATGTATATTTGTTCCATATTCTGGAGACTTCTATTTGTATTGATTCTTTATATTGTTGTTTAGCAAAGTAAAGCTGTATATTTTTGTATAGCTATGAAGTTTATTGTAAACCTGTTTTATATAAATATAATTAATAAACTATTTTAATCATTTCCTATTGGTTATTTTATAGAGTAAATTAATCACACACTGATAATTGGATTAATATATAGTCTGTAAATAATCCGTTTATGTATGAATATATCTGTGAATGTTATTTTATTTGTTTTTGCATTGTGTATTTGGGTATGTGTAGGTTATTTGCAAATTAGTGGTGATTTTATTATATATGAAGGACGACCTTGTCATGATGGAACCTTGTGTAGGAAGGGTGAGCCTATAGCTCACTGATGCATCAAGCCGAAGTGAGGGCAATGAGGAATATGACTTTCCAAGATAGAAATCATAGTGGGATGGTGGCTAGGGGTTCAAAGGATGGATTTAGAAGCTGAACCAGCACCACGTTGAGATCCCAAGCCACCAGCGGTGGTTTGATTGGTGGCTTAGAGAGCAAAAGACCCCTCATAAAGCATGCTATGAGCGGATGTGAGGAGATTGGCCATCTTTCCACCTGTTTGTGGGAGGCTGCGATGGCACTAAGGTGGACTCTTACTGAGTTTGTTTTAAGTCCTCTGGTAGATAAATGAAATAGGTATTGGAGGAGAAAGTCCACCTGTGCGGTGAAGGGGTTGAGATCCCTTTCTGCACACCAGAGAACAAATCTGTGCCATTTAAAAGAGACCTGTGAAATTGTTCTAAATAGGTGTTAAAGCCAAATGACAGATCAAAGGGACATTTTGAAAGACTCTTTCTATCAAAGCAAAGGCTGTGTGAATCACCCAGGAAATTGGTCACAGATTACCTTAAAAGCACAGGTCTAGAACCTGTGTAGCAAGCCAGCCTTTACTAAAGGGCTTGTTTACAAAGCCGCGGTAGCGGTTTCCGATCGTTATCGGAGCCGCAGCCCCATTGATTTCAAGGAGAGCATCACCTGATTTCAATGGGGCCGTGGCTCAGATAATGATTGGAAACTGCTACAGCGGCTTTGTAAACAAACCCCTAAGTGTTTCCTCCCTCCTACCCTGACTCCCACCCACCCCAGGCATAATCCTCCAGTGTGTCCTCTTCCTCTGTCTGGTATGCATGACTTACTTTCTGCTGTCCTATTAATATTGTAACTTCCTTTCTTTTTCTAGGCTGTTGGCCGTCCTTGTGACTTTTGACAATTGTATACCGCTTTGCTTTTTGTAATGAAGGGTAGTATATCAAATATAATAAACATAAAAATAGGATCTTACACCTATTAAAAGGGAAGTGGTATTCACATTCCCTTCTAGGTTCAATTGATTATCCTCACCAGGAATAGATGAGTTAAGGCCCTGAAAGTAATTAATCTTGAGGTGAACAATGTCCCTTAAACTTATTTCGTATAGTTGTATTAGTACAAGTAGCCCTAGCAATTAAAAACAACTTAAATAACTAAACAAAACTTTAAAACTAAGATGCAGACAGCAGTCCAGCAGTGATTTGGGGGTTATCCAGTCTTTTGTATTAAGTGTCACATGTATGATTTTCTCCCAGTTAGTGAGAGGTCTTACGTGTGCATTAGATGCAAGGAGCTTTTTGCCCTCAGGGAATGTGTGATCTCTGGAGGCTAGAATAGCAGACTTGGAAGACATAAGGAAATCATAGAGGTACATAGATGAGACCTACAGGCAGGGGCGGCCCAAGGGGGGTGCGGGGCCATGTGTGGAGACTCGGTGTGGGACTTCATTGGCATAAATATTTGCATAATGTTACCATACACTAACTTTTATTAAACATGCTTCTTAATGAGTGTATGGATAAAGAAAGACTAAAAGATTTCTACATTACTATAATCCAGTGCCAACCACCAGGCACATTAGGAACTACTACAAACACTGCCCACTTAGAACCCATAGCAAACCTGCCGTATCGTAACAGCACTACCAGGACTCACAAAGCACCATACTCTACCTATCAAAAGGCAACACTGCAAATATTAAACCAATACATTTCAGAGAATAACAATACATGACCTACTGGGGAAAGAGAACAAGTGGCAATGTCAAATAGGAATTACATAAACAGAATACCTCAGTTCAGTTACACATGCAGAACACAGACCATCACCAAACAAGGAATCACAATTTAGAAACAGGAAGACAATAATTAAACTGGGAACCCCAAAAGCCAAACTTGGAATGTACAACAACACTGTAGAAATAAAACTATAAATTAATTTCCTCTTGTACTAAACAAAGCGCAGACGTTAATGATGCACATTTCCCAGAGCTGACATATTCCAGTTAATAAATTCAAAATAAAGAGAGATTTTTCTACCTTTTGTGCATTTCTCTTTCAGTTGCAATTGCTCCAGCCACTTTCTTCTCGTTTCTTCGTGTCTTCTGCTAACTCTCTATTGTCTGCTGTCCATTTGTCCTTTCTTCTCTCTTCTAGTTTTTTCCCATTCTCTTTCTACATCTGCTTTAACATACTAATCTTTCTCCTTTTGCTCTTTCCTCATTCCTATTTCATCCACTCAAATTTTACCCCTCCATCCTCAATCCCCACTTACTTTCCCAATACCCAGCCAATTGTAGATTTTTATTCCCTCCCACACAAAATATTTTTCCCCTCTCCATTTCACTCTCCCAGCCCCATCCCATTCTGATCCTCCCCCAACATCAGCTCCCTTCGTTCCAGCCCCACCCAGCATCCGCTCCCTTCTAGTCCCCGCATCAGCCCATTTCCAGTCCTAGCACCCCATCAGCCCATTTCCAGTCCTAGCACACCATCAGCCCATTTCCAGTGCTATCCTAGCCCCACCATCAGCCCATTTCCAGTCCTAGCTCCCCCATCAGCCCATTTCCAGTCCTAGCCCCCCCATAGCCCATTACCAGTCCTAAACCCCATCATCCCATTTCCAGTCATAGCCCCCCCATCAATTTCCAGTCCTATCCGAGTCCCTCCATCAGCCCATTTCCAATACCAGCCCCCCATCAGTCCCTTTCTAGTCCTTTCCTAGTCCCACCATCAGCCCATGTCAAATCCTAGCTCCCCTCCACTCAGCCCATTTCCAGTCCAAGCCCCCCATGAGCCTATTTCCAGTTCTAGCCCCTTCAGAGTCCATTTCAACCCAAGCCCACACCACAGCCCATTTCCAATCTTAGCACCCCCAACAGCCCATTTCCAGTCCTATTCTAGCCCCTCCATCAGCCCATTTCCTGTCCTAGCTTCCCCCCAACTCAGCCCATTTCCAGTCCTAGCTCCCTCCCTTCACAGCCCATTTCCATTCCAAGCCCCGTCCCCATCATCTATCTGCAGTTCAAGCCCCCCTTCCACTCAGCCCATTTCCAGTCCTAGCACCCCCATAGCCCATTACCATTCCTAAGCCCCCCATCAGCCCACTTCCAGTCCTAACCCCCCATCACCCCATTTTCAGTCTTAGCCCCCCCCACAGCCCATTACCAGTCCTAACCCCCCATCAGCCCACTTCCAGTCTGAACCCCCATCACCCCATTTTCAGTCTTAGCCCCCCATAGCCCATTTCCAGTCCGAACCCCCATCAATCCATAGCCATTAACCAGTCCTAACCCCCCTCCCCATCAGCTTATAGCCATTAACCAGTCCTAACCCTCCTCCCCCCATCAGCCCATAGCCATTACCCAGTCCTAACCCCCCTCCCCCCATCAGCCCATAGTCATTAACCAGTCCTAACCCGCCTCCCCCCCATCAGCCCATGTAAAGTAAAAAAAAAAAAAAATGGCTGCTGCCGCTGCTACCGTAGCAGCGGCAAAATCAAGTGTCCCATGGGCCCCCCACCGGCAGAGCCCTCCCTCCCTCCCTGAAACAGTCCCCTCAGTGCCGGCTTTCAGAGCCGCGAAGGGAGAGTTGCCAGCGCTGATGGGAAACAGGCATTGCCATCAGTCCCAGTGGACTTAACAGAGCCATGAGAGGGAAACTCTCCCTTTGGGCTCTGAAAGCTGACGGGAGAGGGACTGATGCAGGGAGTGAGGGCTCTGCCGGGCAGGCAAGGGAGGGGCCCGTTGGACACTTGATTCTGCCGCTGCCACGGCGGCAGCGGCAGCAGCAGCAACTAGGTTTTTGTTTTTTTAAAATTTACCAAGGTTTTTAAATGCAGAATGTTGTTTGAGCAGGGCCCCCTGAAACGCGGGGCCCTGTGCAAACAACATTCTTGCTCAATGGACGGGCCGCCCTGCCTACAGGGACATAGTATTGAAGCCCCACCTCCAGCCTGGGAGCCTCTCAGCTTCCATAGAGGAGAGAGGTCTCGTGAAAGGAGAGCATCACCTGAGGCAGGAAGTGATCCTGTAACTAGGACCTGTCCTCCAGGTGATGTAAAACCCTCTCGCACTGAGGAAGTTTCTCCAGGGCCATGTGCCCATCAGGGAAGGGTTAGGACAGCCGTTATAGCTGGTGATTCGATCATTAGGCATGTAGATAGCTGGGTGGCTGGTGGACGTGAGGATCGCCTGGTAACATGCCTGCCTGGTGCGAAGGTAGCGAACCTCACGCGCCACTTAGATAAGGTCTTAGATAGTGCTGGGGAGAAGTATGCTGTCTTGGTACATACCAATGGCATAGGAAAATGTAGTAGGGAGGTTCTGGAGGCTAAATTTAGGCTTTTATTTATTTATTTATTTTTATTTATTTTATTTAGTGTACACTTGTATCCCGCTACTTCCAGCGATCAGCAGCGGTTTTCTATACATAAAGGGAGAGGCTGTACAGGCCAGAATTAGAACATACAGTAAGATTGCAGGGATGTGTAATAGGCACATCAAACGGTTACAGATTTACATATGATTGTTTGAGAGGAGTCTTTACATATATACATTTGATTGCTTGAGAAGCGGCTTTACCTAAATACATACTTTACATAAATACAGGACGCATTTCTTGCTGTTATGCTTAGTTTAAGTGGGCATGTTGCTCAAATAGTATATGACATCCTGACTAGGTTAGGTTGTAATGTGTCTGAAAGAGGTGAGTCTTAAGCTTTTTCCTGAAATCCTTCAAGTCCTTGTTTGCTCTCAGTTCATAGGGCAGTTGGTTCCAGAGTGTTGGAGCAATAAAGGAGAACGCTCTGTTGGTGGTGTTCGCGTTGTAATTTCTCAGGCTACTCGGGACATGGAGGGTGTTGCTATTTACTGTTCTTCTGCTTCTTATGGTTGGTTGTGCGGAGATTAAGGTGTTGAGGTATGAGGGTGCTACGTTATGAACGAGCTTGAATGTGGTTACTAAGAGCTTATATTGGATGCGGGCCGTGATGGGGAGCCAATGAAGCTCAATTAGTACTGGAGTGATGTGTTCGGTTAGACCTTTTTTCATGATGAATCTGGCTGCTACGTTTTGTGCTAGTTGAAGTATGTTAAGGGTTTTTTTGGGCAGACCTTGTAATATAGCGTTGCAGTAGTCCAGGTGGGGAATGATGAGGGCTTGTGCCACTGTCCTGAAGTCAGAGTGATCAATGATATTCCGTAGCAGTTGCAGGACTCTTAATTTGTGGAAGATGGCCCGATTGGTAATTCGGAGGTGCTTTTCCATATTTAGGTTGCTGTCCAGCATTACACCTAGGTATTTTATTTCAGGCTTTGTGGTATAAACGTTATTGTTCATGATAACCGTTGATGGTGGGTTAAAGTCAGGTTTTCTGGAAATGCACATCACTTCTGTTTTTTTTATGGTTTATTGACATATTATTCAGTTGCAGACAATTTTGTAGTTCGCTTAGGCATTTTTCAAGTTGGTTGAAGTTGAAATCCAGAACTTCCAGGGTAGCATTCTCTGAAATGCTTCCCGTTCCACGCGCAGGACCCAAAAGGCAGGCAGAGCTCCGGAGTCTCAATGTGTGGATGAGACAATGGTGCAGATATGAGGGTTTTGGATTTGTTAGGAACTGGGGAACATTCTGGGGAAAGGAGGGGCTCTTCTGAAGGGATGGGCTTCACCTTAACCAGGATGGAACCAGGCTGCTGGCATTAACATTTAAAAAGGAGATAGAGCAGCTTTTAAACTAGATAATAGTGGAAAGCCGACAGTCGCCCAAGAGCGGATGGTTCAGAAGAATGTATCCTTGTAGGATACTACCAAAAGCAGAGAGGTTCCAAAAAGAGTAAAGTAGCTCAAATGCCCTTGAGTATGGATCAGACAGAGCTTAAAGATCCCAAATTACCCATGTCTACCAATAGCCAAATTAATATGAATAAAATAAAGTCTCTAAAATGCTTGTATGCAAATGCTAGAAGTCTAAAAAATAAGATGGGAGAGTTAGAATATATAGCACTAAATGAGAGGTTAGATATGATTGGAATATCAGAGACATGGTGGAAGGAGGACAACCAGTGGGACACTGTGATACCTGGGTACAAACTATATCGTAATGATAGAGCTGATCAAATTGGTGGAGGGGTTGCACTCTATGTTAGAGAGGGCATTGAGTCAGAAAGGATTAAAGTTTTGCAGGAAACAAAATTTGCTGTAGAATCTCTATGGATTGAAATTCCATGTAAAAAGGGGAAGGCGATGGCAGTGGGGGTGTACTATTGACCGCCTGGCCAGAATGAACAAATGGATGATGAAATGCTCAAAGAAATTAAGGAAGCTAAAAAAAGTTACAGCGCAGTAATAATCATGGGTGATTTCAATTACCTCGGTATCGATTGGGTCAGTGTCACGTCAGGACATGCTAGGGAGATAAAGTTCCTAGATAAAATAAATGACTGCTTCTTGGAGCAGCTTGTTCATGAACCAAGCAGAGGGGAAGTCACATTAGATCTAGTCCTTAGTGGAACACCAGATCTAGTGCAAGAGATAAGGGTGTTAGGGCCACTTGGCAATAGTGATCATAGCATGATCGCCTTTGATTTAATTAGTGGAGGAGGAATAGTAAGGAAATCTACAGTACTACCTTTTAACTTTCGAAAGGGAGACTATTATAAAATGAGGAAAATAGTTAAGAAAAAGCTAAAAGGAGCAGTTGCAAAGGTTAATGACTTATATCAAGCTTGGGTGTTGTTGAAAAATACTATCTTGGAAGCCCAGGCCTGCTGTATTCCACACCTTAAGAAAAGTGGAAGGAAGTCCAAAAAACTGCCAGCATGGTTTAAAGGTGAGGTCAGAGAGGCTGTTGCCAAAAAAGCATCTTTAAGGAAATGGAAAAAAGAGCCAAACGACGAAACCTGGAAACAGCACAAGCACTGGCAAGTCAAATGCAAGGCATTGATAAGGCAGGCAAAGGGAGAATTTGAGAAGAAGCTTGCTGCGGAAGCAAAAACGCAAAATAAAGACTTTTTCAAGTACATTCGTAGCAAAAAACCTGTGAGAGAGTCAGTTGGCCAATCAGATGATAGAGGGGTTAAAGGGGCACTAAGAGGCGACAAGGCGATAGCGGAGAGACTGAATGAATTCTTTGCTTCGGTCTTTACTGAGGAAGATTTAGGGATGTTACCCATGACTGAAGTGGTATTTAAAGGTGTGGAAGAATTGAAGGAAATATCGATACATCGGGAAGATGTATTACAACTATTAGATAGACTGAAGAGTAGCAAATCACCAGGGCCGGATGGTATACATCCAAGGGTGTTGAAGGAACTGAAATATGAGATTGCAGACCTGCTATTAGTAATCTGTGAACTATCATTAAAATCATCTCTAATGACAGAGGAAGTGACGTCATCGGCTGGAATGGCAGCTTAGGTGGTGAGCTCCGGTGGGCAGCTTAAGATTTGGAGTTTTTCCCCCTTATCCGAGCCCGAGATACGGAGAGTAACCGCAGACAGTGGTTGAGGAGCGTCTGCCGTGACGTATGGCGACGAGAAAGAAGGCGGCGGACCTGAAGGAGTTCGCATATAGCAGTGCTAAGCCAGTGGGCGGTGAGAAAAAGATGGCGGGGCACAGTGCGGGAAATGGTGTGGCTTCGGAGAGAAAAGGGCAGCGGAGCGAGGCCCATGAGATGGCGGAGACGGTGGTTCAAAATGTGACTCGAGAGGAGTTGTGTGGCTGGTTTGGCGAACTTAAAACCGAACTGCAGGCGGTAAAAGCTGAAGTTGGAGACATGTGCGCCGCATTGAAAGAGGAGATGGGCGAGTTGGCGACTAGAGTGGAGGTGCAGGAACAGCAGCTGGAGCGCCTGGAAACACGGCAGACTGGAGTGGACCGCTCACTTAAAGAGTTAGAGGTCTGGAAGGAACAGATGTTGCTGAAAGTGGAGGACCTGGAAAACCGGTCCCGTAGAAATAACTTGCGCATCCGTGGGGTGCCGGAGGAGAAGGAGTTCCTCGATGGAGAGAAGGTGGCACAAGCGGTGCTCCGGTCGATCCTATCGGAGTTGGGGAATGAGACTGAGCATGTGGGGCTAAAATTGGTACGGGCCCATCGTGTCTTAGGCCCCAGCAGGCTGAATCGCCCAAGGGACATTGTCCTGTGCATGGAGGACTACAAGCTCAAAGAGCGGATTCTTACGCTGACCCGTCCCCGAAAGGATTTTGTGTGGCAAGGGTACAACTTACAGCTCTACCCAGATTTGGCTGCGGGAACGTTACAGAGGAGGAGAGAAATGCAGCAAGTTACGAGTATTTTGCGGAAGGAAAATGTTTGTTATAGGTGGTTGTACCCCTTTGGCCTTCTTTTTACTGTTGGGCTTAAGAATTGGAAGGTTCATACAGTATCGGAGGCACTGGCAGCTTTGAAAGTGGCGGGGTTGGACAGCGGACTGCAGAGTGACCGGCCAGAGGGTAACCGGGGAGAAGACGCGACGGTGATTCGGAAGAATGGAGAGAAACGGCGGCGAAGCCCGGAAGTGGTTGCGGAGGTGCAGCTTGAGAGTGATGACCAGGGTGTGGACACCTGAGGAACCGGGTGATATTGCTGGTTCACCATCTCACTGTGCAGGACTTTGTTAATTTGTTATTCTGTTATTCTTGAGTTGTACTTTAAGTGGAGGGCTGTCTGTTGGTAAGGGATGTGGGAGGGAGGAGTGGGGTGGGTGGGCAGGGTGGAGGTGGGGGTAGGGGAAGTAGTGAGTGAGGAGGGGGGTTGCTGTGCTGGGGGGAGGGACGGTGGTGGGGGTTGGGCAAGAGGGGAGGGAGGAGAAGGGTCGGAAGGGGGGGGAAGGGGGAGCAAATAGGGAGGGAGGGAGGTATCAAGAAGTTGCCTCTGGTTGATGGGCACTACTCTTCAGGAGACCTCCAAGGGTTGGAGGGGGGCAGTGGAGGGGGGCAGTGGAGGGGGGGTGGGAGGGAGGGGGAAGGGGTTGGGGAGAGGGGGAGGGGGGGTACAAGGAGGGAAGGGGGAGGGAGGGGGGGAGGGCAGGGAGATGGAGGGGGGCGAAGAGTGGGACAACAGAATATGGTAGTAGTTACGCTGAATGTGCGAGGGTTGGGCACCTGGAGGAAGCGCCGAATGGTGGAGCGGGAAGGGGAGAGGATGAGAGCGACTTTCTATGCCTTCAAGAGACCCATCTAAAGGTGGGACAGGAGCAGATGCTGCAAACGAAAAAATACCCCAGGGTGGTGTTGGCGGGGCAGAGAGCAGAGGCTCGAAGGGGGGAGTAGGTATCATGGTGGGGGCGGAGTGGGTGGATAGGGTGGTGCGGGAATATAGAGATAAAAAGGGTAGAGCGGTGGGTATTAAAGTTCAAATAGGGAAGGAGCAGGTGTGGATTGTCAGTATGTATGGTCCCAATGAGAAACAAGGGGAGTTTTTTGAGAGGATGCAGACTGATCTGGGAGAATTGAGTGATGCCCCTCTCATTATTGGGGGGGATTTCAATTTGACAGTGAACCCGCGATTAGATAATGGGGGGGGTAGCGTCTGGGTAAGCGGGCAGATCGGGTGAAACTACTGCAACTGAGGGAGAGGTTGGGGGTAGTAGATGCATGGAGGAGTCAGAACCCCGGTTGTAAGCAGTATACTTATTACTCTGCACCACACGGCACGTACAGCCAGATAGATATGGTATGGGTGGGTGGGGGTTGGATTAACAGGGTGGTGGAGGCAGACCATGGCTCCATCACCTGGACGGACCAGGCACCTGTGCGCGTTAAGTTTAGCCTGGGATATGTGGATGAGGGGCTTAAATTTTGGAGGATTAATGAGGCTCTGTTAGAGGAGCCGGAGGTCATTGAGCGACTGGGGAAGGTGGTGAAGGAATATCAGGAACTTAATTTGAATGGAGAGGTGGGGCTAGGGATGGTGTGGGATGGGCTGAAGGCTGTGGTGCGGGGCCATTTGATTCAGGAAGCAGCCCGGGAACGTCGACGGAAGGGTGAAAAGGAGTATCGGTTGCTGCAGGATATTAGTAGACTCGAAAAGCTATCCCAAGGGGGGCGGAGGGGGAGGGGTCCATGAGCAATTGTGGGTATTGAGGGGGCAGTTAGAACAGTTACGCGCGAGTGAAATAGCGTATGAGCTGCGGGTCTTGAAGCAAGGTTGGTTTGAGGGGGGGAACAGGGTGGGGCGGCGGTTGGCTCAGAGATTGCGTAGTAGGGCATTGCGGTCGAATATTGGGGGTATCAGGGGAGCGGGGGGGGGGAAGCTGGTACATGGTAACAATGAGATCAGGGCAACCTTTGCAGAATATTACAAGCGGTTGTATCGTAGTGAGGTGGAGGGGGGGAAAGCTCAGTGCGAAGAATATTTGAAAGAGTGTGCAATGCCGTCCTTATCGAAAGAGGAGGCGGAGTGGTTAGATAGACCCATATCGGTGGGGAAGTAGATATGGCGATAGGTTCACTGAAAAGGGGTAAGGCTCCCGGCTTGGACAGGTTGACGGGGAGGTTTTATCAAGCGTTCCGCTCGTTGCTGGGGCCGCTGCTGGTGGAAGTCTTTAATGGGGTGTTGTCAGGAGGGGAGATTCCCCATTCGATGCGCAAAGCAGGGATAACTCTTATCCCTAAGCCGGGTAAGGATCCAATGGTCTGCGGGTCGTATAGGCCCATCTCCTTATTGAATGTGGATGCTAAACTGTTGGCGAAGGTATTGGCCACTAGATTGGCTGCGGTGATGCCAGTTCTGGTGCATCCAGACCAAACGGGTTTTATAGTAGGGCGGCAAGGGGGAGATAATATACGAAAAATTTGTAATCTTACCTGGGAGGTACAGCGCTCGGGACAAAAGGCTGTCTTTTTGTCGGTGGACGCGGGAAAAGCGTTCGATCGGGTGGAATGGCCGTTTATGATTAGTGTGATGGAGAAAGTGGGGTTGGGACCTAACTTTGTTCAGTGGGTCCAGGCGATGTATGCGGCACCGCAGGCTAGAGTGCGGGTAAATGGCAGCTATTCTGATGCGTTTCGGTTGGGTAGGGGTACTAGGCAGGGCTGCCCCTTGTCCCCTTTGCTCTTTGCCTTGGTGATTGACCCGCTGGCAGAGCGGGTTAGAGGGGTGCAGGAATTCCCAGGAGGTAAAAATTACGTTGTTTGCCGATGATGTAATTTTCACGCTTAGGGAGCCCGTGTTAACTTTGCCGGTTTTAATGCGGGAAATAGCGCATTATAGTAAGGTGGCGGGATATAAGATTAATAACAGTAAGTCGGAAATTTTGGGGTTTAACTTAAGTGAGGGGATGGTAGCTGGGTTGAAAGGGGCGTTTGCGTTTAAGTGGGTGGAAGGGACTTATCGATTAGGGATCCAGATGGGAAAAAATTTGACGGGGTTGGGGGGTGCAAATTATGGAGTGTTGTTGAATGAGGTGCGACGGGATTTGCAAAAGTGGAAAGGGTTGTATCTTACGTGGTTGGGGCGGATAGCGGTGTTAAAAATGAATGTCCTACCACGTTTTCTTTTTCTATTTAGTTCCTTACCGTGCAAGGTACCCCAGACGTATTTGAAGCGGGTCCAGCAGATCATGATGGAGTTCATTTGGGCAGGGAAACGCCCGAGGGTGGCGCGGAGTACGATGTTTCAGCATAGTAAGGAGGGGGGGATGGGGGTGCCCTGGCTGGAGAAGTATTATTTAGCTTCTCAGTTGCGAGCGCTACAAAGTTGGCAGGAAGGGGATGAGACTCCTCGGTGGGTGCATCTGGAGCAGGAGCACCAGGCTGGGGGAAGTTTGGCAATGTGGATTTGGGATCCGGGGGCCGTAGCGGAAGGAGGGAGGGGGGGTACCCTTTCAGGGCACTGACAAAGGAGCTTTGGTTAAGGTCGCGGCATCAGTTGTTAGGAGGGAAGCGTTATACTAGGGGTATGTATATTATGGGGGTTCGGGAGTTTGCTCCAGGGAGGGAGGGAGGGGTGTTTGGGGAGTGGTGGGGGAAGGGGTTGCGGTTTATGGGGCAGCTACTCCATTCAATGGGGGTCTTGAAAAGATGGGGGGAAGTGCAAAGTGAATTTGGGTTAGAGGGGGGAGGATTTTTTGCATACCTACAGGTAGCTTCTTTTTTGGGGTGAGGAAGGTTAAAGAGGATTTGGGTCGAGAGGTAACGGTGGTTGAGATCCTTATGGCGTGCAGTGGGAGGAAGGGAGTTATAGCATAATTGTATGGGGCATTGACACAGCGGGAGGGGGCAGGGGGAGCATAAAGGGAGAGGTGGAATGGGAGCAGGTGCTTGGGGGGGAGTGGGATCGAGAGAGATGGCGAAGTATTTACGGATGGTCTAAGCGGGTGGCCCCGGGTACGAGTTATTTGGAGAGTAGCCTTAAGATTAGGTATCAGGCTTATTGAACACCGTGGAAACTGAAGAGCTTTTGTAAGGAGGAAACGGGGGAGTGTTGGCGGGGTGTAAGGGGCGGGGGGACTTATATAATCTTTTGTGGGACTGCCCAGTGGTGCGGAGTATGTGGGTGGATTGGGAGGGGGTCATTCGGGAGGTGACGGGGGTTCCTGTGGTACTGACCCCGGCCATGACATTGTTGAATGAATTGGAGGGTGCGGGGGCGCGGGGGATGCAGCAGATAATTGGCTACTGTATTGCAGCGGCGCGGGGGGAGATTCTGTCCAAATGGAAGAGTAGAGAAGTGCCAACTAGGTGGGCTATAGTTGCGAGACTGAATGAGTTGAGGGGTATGTGTGAAATTGTGGCCTTTGGGGTGCATAAGGTGCAGAGCTTTCGGCGCATGTGGCAGGGGTATGATGTGTGGCTGCAGGAATGGCAGGGAGGGGGGTATACTGGGTAGGGTAACTGGTGGAGGTTGGGAGGGGGGGAGGTTGGGGTAGGGAGCAAGTAGGGGGTGTCTAGTGGGTGACGGAAGGGTGGGGAGGGGCAGGGAGAGCCAGGGGGGGAGGGCACGGGTGGAGGGTGGAATGGGTCTGCTTGCTCTGGGGGTATAGATTGATCTTGCTGAAGGGTATGGCTCTGGGGGTTGTTTTGTTTTGCTTTGGTGTTTGATGTTTGATGTTTGAGGTATGTATTACTGGGGTTGGGTTTGTGCTGCACATGTTCTGTTGTTCATATCCTGTGTGCAATCTAAAATACTGTAAAAACCAATAAAGATAAAGTTATAAAAAAAAAAATCATCTCTAATACCTGAAGATTGGAGGATGGTCAATGTAACACCAATTTTTAAAAAGGGTTCCAGGGGTGATTTAGGAAACTACAGACCAGTGAGCCTGACGTCAGTACCGGGAAAAATGGTAGAAACCATCATAAAGAATAAATTTACTCAGCATGTAGATAGTCATGGCCTAATGGGAGACAGCCAACATGGCTTTAGACAAGGAAGATCTTGTCTTACTAATCTGTTATGTTTTTTTGAAGGTGTGAATAAACAGATGGACAAAGGTCAGTCGGTTGATATAGTGTATCTGGACTTTCAGAAAGCCTTTGACAAGGTCCCTCATCAGAGACTTTTGGCAAAACTAAAGAGTCATGGGATAGAGGGCAGTGTACTACTGTGGATCAGGAACTGGTTAAAAGATAGAAAGCAGAGGGTAGGGCTAAATGGCCAATTTTACCAATGGAGAAAGGTCAATAGTGGTGTAACCCAGGGATCTGTGTTGGGTCCGCTGCTTTTTGACATATTCATAAACGACCTGGAATGTGGAATAACGTGTGAGGTTATCAAATTTGCAGATGACACGAAACTATTTAAAGTTGTTAAAACCCAAGAGGATTGTGGAAAATTGCAAGAGGATCTTGATAAATTGGAAGACTGGGCATCAAAATGGCAGATGAAATTTAATGTGGACAAGTGCAACGTTATGCACCTAGGGAAGAACAACCCAAACTATTGTTACACGATGTAAGGTTCCACATTAGGAACCACCACCCAGGAAAAAGATTTATTTATTTAGAAGGATTTATTATACCGCCTTATCGTTAAATCAAGGCGGTGTGGCACATCAATCAAAATCAATAATAAAGTGTGGTTTGTAGCATGCAGAGTGAGAACTGAGAAGTGTAGTGTGTGGGGCAGTGCATTAGATTATATCGGTGAACTATTTACATAATGAGCTATATACATATATACAAATGGGGCTGTTTGAGAGGCATGCTAGGATTGAGATTCTGTAATGTCTTGGAGGTAGGATCGTGATCCTGTAATGTCTTGAGGTAGAAAATTTATGTGAGGTCCTTGAAATGTACTGTAAATAGATCAGTCTTAAGAAGTTTTCTGAAGTCCTTGAGGTTCTTGGTTGATATTATGTGGTCTGGGAGAGAGTTCCATATAGCGGGTGCTGCCAGGGAGAGTGCCCTCCTTGATGTGGCCAGCCTTGTTTTAGCAAATTCTTTTGGTGTTCTGATGGCATCTGAGGTTCCTTTTCTTCTTGGTCTCCTGTTGTCATCGGTTTTTATGAGAGGGCATAGGCTGTCTGCTGATAGGTTGTGTATTATTTTAAATATGTGTAGAAGTACTTTGAATTGGATTCTGGAGCTGATTGGGAGCCAGTGTAGGTGGTACAGTATGGGGGTGATGTGATCGTGAATTGTGTGATCTGTCGTGAGTCGTGCAGCTGGGTTTTGTGCTAGTTGTAGTGGTTTTATTGTCTTTTTAGGTAGTCCTTGGTAGATATGATTACAATAGTCTAGGGTTGGAGTGATGATGGCTTGACAGACTGTTCGGAAGTGTTCATGGGCGAGGATGGATTTGAGCCTTCTGACTGTCCTCATTTTGATGTAAGCGCTCTTTGTTATTTTTGCAATGTGGGACTGGAGGTTGAGGTCCTTGTCGAGCGTTACTCCCAGGTATTTTATTTCTTGTCTTACCGGTATGATGGTGGTGTTTAGGTTGATTTAGGCGTCATTGTGGATACCATGTTAAAACCCTCGGCCCAGTGTGCAGCGGCAGCCAAGAGAGTAAATAGAAGGCTAGATATCATAAGGAAAAGGAATGGAAAATAAAACAAAAGATATATTATAATGCCTCTATATTGTTCCATGGTGAGACTGCACCTTGAATATTGTGTGCAGTTCTGGTCGCCGTATCTTAAAAAGGATATAGCATTATTAGAAAAGGTTCAGAGAAGAGACACCAAAATGGTAAAGGAGATGGAAGGATACTCCTATGAAGAAAGGCTAAAAAGGTTAGGGCTCTTTAACCTAGAAGAGAGACGGCTGAGGGGTTGAGGGGAGATATGATAGAAGTATATAAATTAATGAACGGAGTGGAACGAGTAAACGTAGATCGATTGTTTACGTTATCAGAATATAGAAAGACTAGGGGACATGCAAAGAAGCTACAGGGTAAACTATTTAAGACTAATAAAAGAAAATATTTTTTCACTCAACGTGTAATCAAACTCTGGAATTTGTTACCGGAGGATGTAGTAAAGGCTGTTAGTGTAGCTGGGTTTAAAAAAGGTTTGGACAAGTTCCTGGAGGAAAGGTCCATAAACCATTATTAAGAAGGGACCCAGGATATCAATGCTTGACCGAGTACAAGCATTGTGGAACTTGTGTCTTTTGGAGAAACTGCTAGGTATGTATGACCTAGATTGGCCACTGTTGGAAACAGGATACTGGGCTTGATGGACTTTGGTCTGACCCAGTATGGCATATCTTATGTTCTTATGAAATGCTACAAGAAATCAGGGAAGCTAACAAAAGTTACAATACAGTAATTATGGGTGATTTCAATTACCCTGGTATTGATTGGGTCAATGTCACAGCAGGACATGGTAGGGAGATAAAGTTTCAGGATGAAATAACTGCTTCATGGAGCAGCAGGTTTATGAACCAACAAGAGGGGTAGCTATTTTGGACCTAGTCCTTAGTGGCATGCAGGATCTGGTGCAAGAGATAAGGGTGTTGGGGCCACTTGGTAATAGTGATCATAGCATGATCACATTTGATTTAATAAATGAAAGAAGGATGGCAAGGGAATCCACAGTACTCCCATTTAACTTTCAAAAGAGTGACTAAGATAAAATGAGTAAAATAGTTAAAAGACTAAAAGGAGAAGCTGCAAAGGCTAAAGATTTGCATAAAGCATGGGCATTGTTTAAAAATACTATCTTGGAAGCCCATAACAGATGTATTCCACGCTTTAAGAAAAGTAGAAGGAAGGTAAAAAAACTGCCAGCATGGTTTAAAGGTGAGATCAGAGAGACTGTTGCGGCCAAAAAAGCATTTTTCAGGAAATGGAAAAAGCAGCCAAATGACAAAAACAGGAAACAACATAAGCATTTCCAAGTTAGATGCAAGGCATTGATAAGGCAGCCAAAGAAAGAATTTGAAAAAAAAGCTTGCCATGGAAGCAAAAATGCATAATAAATACTTTTTCAAGTACATTCGTAGCAAAAAACCTGTTAGACAGTCAATTGGACCACTGGATGATAGAGGAGTAAATGAGGCACTAAGTGAAAACAAGGCTAAAGCGGAGAGACTGAATGAATTCTTTGCTTCGGCCTTTACTGAAGATGTAGGGAATTTACCCATGGATCCACAGAGAGTAAGAAGGCACTTGCAGACAAGACGATGAAACAAAGAGTAAGTGCAAAACAGAAGGCAGTCAACAGATTTTATTAACATAGTAACATAGTAAATGACGGCAGATAAAGACCAGTATGGTCTATCTAGTCTGCCCAGTAAGATGGCAAGAATAGGTACGCCTGCCGCTCCGTGCAGGCCATCCCTCCCCATGTCTTTGTTTAGGGGTGAACCCACCGCTCCGTGTAGGACACCCCCGTTTGTTGAGAAATTAGATAAGTTTATTTGATTTTATCCTCTTGCTGTAAAGGGATCCACTATGTCTGTCCCATGCCATTTTGAATTCTGTCACTGTATGTGCCTCCACCACCTCCATCGAGAGGGCATTCCAAGCATCCACCACCCTGTCAGTGAAAAAGTATTTCCTGACATTGCCTTTCAGTTTACCACCTTGCAGCTTCATGTTATGCCCTCTAGTTTTACAGCTTCCCCTTCTTTGGAAGAGGTTTGTTTGTTCATTATTTCTCTTTAAGTATTTAAAGGTCTGAATCATATCTCCCCTATCCCTCCTCTACTCCAGAGTATACATATTCAGGTCTTCAAGTCTCCTCCCATAAGGCTCCTGACGCAGGCTCCAAATCATTTTGGTCGCCTTCCTCTGTACAGTTTCCAGTCTTTTTATATCCTTTGCAAGATATGGTCTCCAAAACTGAACACAGTACTCCAAGTGAGGCCTCACCAGTGACTTATTCAGTGGCATTAGTACCTCTTCCTTTCTGCTGGTAATTCCTCTTTGTATGCAACCCAACATCCTCCTGGCTTTTGCCACCGCCTTGTTGCACTGTTTTGCCACCTTAAGATCCTCAGAAATAATCACACCAAGGTCCTTCTCCTGGTCCATGCACACAAACCTCTCATCCCCTATTGCGTACATTTCCCTTGGATTTCTGCTTTTCAAGTGCATGACACTGCACTTCTTCGCATTAAATCTTAACTGCCAAGCATTAGACCATTCTTCCAGCTTTTGTAGATCTCTCCTCATGTTATCCATTCCCTCAGGGGAGTCCACTCTGTTGCAAATTTTCGTGTCATCTGCAAAAAGACAGACTTTTCCATTCAGTCCTTCAGCAATATCACTCACAAATACATTGAACAGGGCCAGGCCCAGGACCGAACCCTAGGGCACCCCGCTAATCACCCTCCTTTCATCCGAGTGAGCTCCATTTACCATCACCTTCTGTCGTCTGTCAGTCAACCAATTTCTGATCCAGTTCACCACCTTGGGACCCATCCCCAAACTACTGAGTTTATTGATGAGCCTCCTATGAGGAACAGTATCAAAGAGTTTGCTGAAATCCAGGTAGATGACATCCATTGTATGCACCTGATCTAGTTCGGCCAACTCAGCCTTCCTCAGGGGGTGCGAGCCTTAAAATAAAAACAAATAAAGATAAAAATCATTGGTAAACAATTTAAAAGGGACAGAAAGAACTGTCCCCCACACATACAAAACAAGAAAAACAATATAGTATACATGTGAAATAGGAGCTGATGCTGTGGAAACATTAATGTCTAATACATGGACTCATTAGATAACACAGTATGGCTATGAGAATAAAGCAAAACAAACCTTCATGAAGGAATGAGGAGGACATGAAACTGACAAAAAATAGAGTGTGGAGTAACCTTTTTGTCAATAGGAAGCCAAAGAGTAACAAAGAAGTAGCTGTTTCCTAGAGCCTAATAATTCACACATAAGAACATAAGATATGCCATACTGGGTCAGACCAAGGTCCATCAAGCCCAGTATCCTGTTTCCAACAGTGGCCAATCTAGGTCATACGTACCTAGCAGTTTCCCCAAGAGACACAAGTTCCACAATGCTTGTACTGGGTCAAGCACTGATATCTTTGGTCACTTCTTAATAATGGTTTATGGACCTTTCCTCCAGGAACTTGTCCAAACCTTTTTTAAACCCAGCTACACTAACAGCCTTTACTACATCCTCCGGTAACAAATTCCAGAGTTTGATTACACGTTGAGTGAAAAAATATTTTCTTTTATTAGTCTTAAATAGTTTACCCTGTAGCTTCATTGCATTGCAAAGTAGTAACTTTAGAAAAACCAGTATATTCCTATATGGAGAAGAGGCAATAGTCAGAGATATTGGTATTCATATCAGAAGATAGAGGGTACATCAACAGTAAAAGAGACAGACTTGCCTTCTGAGAGCACAGAACTGCAACATTACCAAACGTTGAAGGGAAGCCCTGAAGCGATGAAGAGTCCTTTTGTACCTGCGCTGATCTTCATTCCAAAACCTGGGGGTCAGAGTTCACTAAAAATAAACGAATGTGTGGTAGGTGAATTATTCTTGATAAAATAATGATCCAGTCAAGACAGAATAACTAAAGGCATAAAGAGCCAAAAGATTATGAACTTATTCATTGGCAGTTGACAGATCGTCTTTCCTGTGCCGAAGCATTCATAGTGGTCCCTTTAAAGAGATCATCAGTCAAGTCAAATAGAGACAGAGCTCAAATTAAGGATTATGGTAGATTCGTGTGGATGTGTAATCGTTTTATGTAAGAGCAACCAAAAGTATCATACCAACCAGTCAATAGGTGCATGTCACCAAAGCAATCAATGCATAAAACGTCTAGTTGAGGAGCATGGGGATTTAACATGTGTGTTTACAGGGTAGATGATTACTGCATATGCAGAATGGCATGGTGCCGTATTGAACCTCAGAGGGCAAAAACCTGGAGTCCCTGTAGTAATTTTAAAAAGTGCACTATATAGTGCTATGGAGCATCAGGCGCCCTGCGGGTGTCACCTAATGTAAAGTCGCTGATGTGCATGAACCACTCAGAGGCAAATCTACATGATCCAAACCTTGTTAAACTAGCAATCTCCTGCTTCAAAAAAAGCTCATTTGGGGCCTGTAGGTCAGGGAACACAGACTAAACAGACCAGAGAGAGGTGGAAAATAGCACACAAGAGGAGACACCATGCACAAACTCAAAACACCATGCCTACATATTCCATCAGGGGATAAAAGTAAAGAACACAAAGGGGAAGTTACATTTGCCTTGTCATATTAAACCAAGACCTACTCAATGATAAGGGCTCCCCCAGAAGAAATACTTACATAGTCTTACAAAGAGTGAGACAGTAAAGCCCAAATAAAAACATGCACTTCTTAGAAATTAAAGTAAAACTAAGGCAAAAAGAGGGTACAAGGGATACCATGTTCAATAAAAATAAAATTAAAACATGAGTAAATCCCGGTCAAAGAGTGTATAAAACACTAAGACCATGACTCGCTGGTATCACTAAAAAACAAATACTTCTCAAGCTATAAAAAAGGTCCAAAAAAATAATAAAACATCAATAAAACCCTGTCATATACTTCTTAAACAATAAAACTATGCTAAAAAAAGGGGCAGGGAGGAAAAAAGCAGACCAGGTCCAATAAATATGAGACATGAATAGAACCTTGTCATAGAAACTATAAGACAATAAAAGAAAGAACTGAAACATGAGATTGCAGATGTATTAATAGTAATCTATGAACTATCATTAAAGTCAACTGTAGTACTTGAAGAGTAGAGAATGGCCAGTGTAACGCCAATATTTAAAAAGGTTTCCGGGGTGATCTGGGAAACTACAAACCTGTGAGTCTGACATCAGTACCGGGCAAAATGGTAGAAACCATTATAAAGAATAAAATTACTAATCATGTATATAGTCATGGTTTAATGGAAGAAAGCCAACATGGAATCCATCCTCAAACATATGCGGATTATCTACAAACAAAACTTTGTCAGATAAACAACAACCCAGCGTCCAGCATCATCCTTCAGCCCTACGATCAAACACCACTCACTACCTTCACAACTCCATCCAAACGATGCATCGAAGACACCATAGCAGCCATCAATACGTCCACAGCGCAATCTGATCCATGCCCAGCTTTCTGGGTCAAGGAACTCCGGACTGACCTCAGTCCCATCATATCCAGACTTATTCAACAATCGTTCACAACAGGTGATTTCCCACGCACCCTCAAACAAACTTCAATAAGACCTCTACTAAAAAACAACAAACTCGACCAACAGAAACCAGAATCCTACAGACCCATAGCAAGCATACCAATGCTTGCAAAAATAATGGAAAAGATAGTTCAGAGACAAATACAAGATCACATTGATTCCAATGCACCACTGGATCCATGCCAGCATGGATTTAGAGAATCTCACGGGGTTGAGACCCTTCTTACCACACTCTTCAGCAGCATAATAGCAGGCATCGACAATACCCGCCAAGGCTTTGTCCTTGTCTTCCTTGACATCGCGGCAGCGTTTGATTCCGTTAGCCATGAGCGCCTCCTAGAACGCCTCAAAGAGAAAGGAATCTCCGGTAAAGCACTCGAGTGGTGCAGGTCCTACCTCTCGGACAGATGGCAGCAGGTAAGATCCAGAAACACATCATCAGAACCATTCCACCAAAGCCAAGGTGTCCCACAAGGATCCTCCCTCTCTGCCTTACTATTCAATATATACATGCAACCTCTCTGCAACCTGATCCGGTCTTTCAACATCAACTGCATGATATACGCAGATGATGTGCTATTATACACACCTTTTGCAACAGAAAACCCAGACCTCGAACCAATAACATGCTGCATAAACGAAATATCCAATTGGCTACAATCCCAAAACCTCCGGATTCAACACAAGAAGACGGAGGTGATGTTCATTACAAGGAACCGTAACTTCACTGCCCCGACAGTACTGAAAGTGAAGGAAGCAGACCTCCAGACCAAATCAGCGATCAGATACCTCGGCATCACACTAGACCAGAACCTAAATATGCAGGCTCATATAAGTAACACTGTAAGGGCAGTATATCATAAAATTAGATCCCTTAGATACCTAAGATCTCTGCTGGAGCCAGATGATTTCAGGACTATCTATCAGGCACTAATTATCCCGCATTTCGATTATGCAAATGCAATACTTCAAGGTCTCCCCCAAACCACCCTAAACCCACTGCAAATGGCAATGAACACCGCAGCAAGAGTACTGCACGGAGCATCCAGGAAAGACCATGTCACACCTATAATGAAACAACTCCATTGGCTCCCGATTCAAGGTAGAATTACATTCAAGACCTTGCTGCTCACCTTCAAAGCCACCAAAGGTCTCTCGTCAACTTCACTAACTGAGCTAATCCAGATGACACCCCACAACAGAGACAGAAGGTCAGTAGCTCAAAACACCTTGATAGTCCCAAGATCTATAACTCAATGCACCAAGTCAACATCCAGCAGGACTTTCAAACTTTATGCACCAGTGATCTGGAATAACCTCCCTCACAACATCAGATCAATCCCGGACATATTCCAATTCAGGAAGGCCGTGAAACACTACCTCTTCCTCATACATTACCCTGAAACCAATAGAAACTCAGCACCATTTGCCGAAACCACCCAAATCACCACTGTCTAAAACAATACAAACACATGATCAGCCTACAAATTGTATATATTGTATATATTGTGGTTGTACATAGTTACCCTGTTAGCCAAGTTGAATATCCTGTTCATATGTAAACACAAAGTACTATTGGAAATGTGTATGTTCACTGTTTATTGTAAACCGCGCTGATGCTGAATAGCGCGGTATAAAAGAGACTTTAAATAAATAAATAAATAAATAAACATGGATTTAGCCAAAGAAAGCCTTATCTCACTAATCTGTTATATTTTTTTGAAGGTGTGAATAAATAGACAAAGGTGAGCCGGTTGATATAGTGTATCTGGATTTTCAGAAAGCCTTTGATAAGGTCCCTCATGAGAAACTCTTGGCGAAATTAAAAAGTCATGGGATTGGAGGCAGTGTAGTATTGGCTCCAATCTTCATGGCTCTGGGGCAGAGGGTGAAGCAGTTAGGTGCACAAGTGGTGTTCTCTTCAATCCTCCCTGTTGAGGGTAAAGGCCAAAGCAGAGAGGCTCGCATCCTGGAGATGAATGCATAGCTGCGTGGATGGTGTCATCGAGAGCGTTTTGGTTTCCTAGACCATGGGATGCTGTTCCAAGGGTTGCAGAGCAGAGATGGCATCCATCTGTCCAAGAAAGGTCAACGCGTCCTCAGTAGTAGACTGGCTAATCTATTGAAGAGGGCTTTAAACTAGATTCGTTGGGGATGGG
Source organism: Ichthyophis bannanicus (assembly GCA_033557465.1). Lineage (NCBI taxonomy): Eukaryota > Metazoa > Chordata > Amphibia > Gymnophiona > Ichthyophiidae > Ichthyophis > Ichthyophis bannanicus. The sequence goes on from CM066039.1 coordinate 381,730,812, forward strand.
TGAAGAAAGCCCCCAGGTAAGTGAAAGCCCCCAGGTAGGTGATACATTAAATATCTTTATGTTGAAGCTTTTCTGAGGGAAAGATGGAAGGAATATGAGACTTTGAACGCCACCCCGGGCGTCTCCCCGGCCCTCTTTTGGGAGGCTGGGAAGGCTGTCCTCCGCGGGGACATAATTAGCTATCAGTGTCAGCGGCGCAAAAGGTTGAATCAACAGATTTTACAATTGGAACGGGAATTAGGCAAGGTACGCCGAGCAGTGGCCGGTTCTAAAACAGCGGCCAATCTGCGTAGGCTTCGAGAGGTGCAAGCTGAGCTGGAGATGTTACTCCACCGAAGGGCCCAGAAATCGCTGCTATATCATAGGTATCGGCTCTATCGGTTTGGGAATAAAGCGGGCAAATTGATGTCTTCGCTGCTGAGACCGGCCGGGGGGGTCCCGATTGATAGGGGCCATTCGGCGGGCAGATGGGACCGTCACACGTGACACTACGGCAATCGAAAAGGTATTTGCTGACTTCTATCGGGGCCTCTATGCCAGCGATGGTGACAAAGAGTTAGCGGGGCGTCTTTTTCTTGAACACTGCCGGCTCCCCAAGCTAGCGGCAGAGCATCTTGAATCCCTTAACCAACCTCTCACTGGGCAGGAGGTTCAAACCGCTATAAAGAAATTGAAGAATGGGAAGGCTCCGGGGGTTGATGGGTACCGCGAGTTCTATAAAGCCCTGGGAGATGCGGTGGTGTCCCCCCTGGTGGGATATTTCGAGGACCTGGTACAGCGTGGTAGTTTCCCATTTGAAGCCAACAAGGCTCTGATTACTATCTTACTTAAGCCTGGGAGGGATCCTCTTCTGCCGAGTTCCTACCGCCCTATCTCCTTGCTTAATGTTGATATTAAACTTCTTGCAAAAATAATGGCGGATAGGCTAGCCAACTATTTACCACTTTTAATTCATAGGGACCAGGTGGGGTTTGTGCGTGGACGTCAGGTAGCGTACAGTCTGCAGCGAATTTTGCTATCGCTGGGAGCGGGGCAATTGACCGGGGACTCCTCCTTACTGATCAGCTTTGACGCCGAGAAGGCTTTTGATCGGGTCAACTGGGGTTTCATGTACCAGGTTCTGGAAATGATGGGGTTTGCAGGGTTCTTTGTCGATGTGATCCACTTGCTATACGCCCAGCCCCGTGGGGCGGTCCTGGTCAATGGGACTATGTCAGCCGATTTTGATATCCAGAAGGGCACCCGGCAGGGATGCCCGTTATCCCCCCTTCTCTTTGTAATATCGTTGGAGCCTCTTCTGTCTCTCATTCGGACTTCCTCCCAGTTTCGGGGGATTCAGCTGGGGCGGGAGGAATTCCGTCTTGCTGCGTTTGCTGATGACTTGTTAGTGCATCTGGGGGACCCAGTGGCCGGACTACCTTGTCTGTTGCAGCTGATCAAGGAATACGGGGATCCTTCCGGTCTTCGTCTCAATCTTGACAAGTCTGAAGCGATGTTCATAGCCCCCGACGGGCATCCGGGATGGCAGGGACCTTTCCCTTTGAAGTGGGCAACGGGATACTTTAAGTATCTGGGAATCTATCTGCTGGCACGGTTGGGGGATCTCTATCGTCTTAATGTATCTAAGATCCTGAAGGAGGTTTCGGCATGTGTGGATAGATGGCGAGACTTGCCGTTGTCCCTGGGGGGGCGAGTAGCTCTCAGTAAGATGGCGATTTTTCCTAAAATACTCTATCCGCTTCAGATTCTCCCGTTGCTTTTACGGCGTGCAGACCTTCGGCAGCTGGAGTGCCTGTTCAATAGACTCCTTTGGAGGGGGAGGAGGCCCAGGGTGCATTTGGGAATATTGTGGCAGCCTTGGGGCCTGGGAGGCATGGGTTTCCCAGACATCAAGCGCTACAATGTGGCGTGTCTTTTGCGATATGTCCGGGATTGGCTGTGGGATTCCACTGATTGCTCTCCGACGGCGATGTGGGAGGCTATTGTAGCTCCCTATCGTCTGCGGTATTTGCTGCATGCTAAGACGCTACGAGTGGTACCCGAGGAGATTCGGGACCTTCTTTTTAAGCCCATTTGGCAGGCGTGGCGATCTTTTTGTGTGAGCCGTAGGCTTTCAGCGTTTTCCACACCGTATCTCCCGATCAGAGGCAACGCTGATTTTCTACCGGGCCTGGGGCGCTCTCATTTCCAGAGCTGGGAGACCCTCGGGGTGGTGAACCTGGAGCATGTGCTGACCCCGGAGGGAACGATGTTGCCTTACTCTGAGTTGCGTCGCCAATATCTTTTAGGAGATCGGGATATTTTTTTGTATGCCCAGCTCCGCAGTTACCTTCATTCGCTACCTTTGGACACAATGCGGGGAGAGGTCTGTACGGAGCTTGAGTTGGCGTTGATGGGGGGGGATGCGGGGGCTCGGGTATCCGGGCTTTATAAAATGCTCTGGGAAGGGGTGTCGCCTCTGGCGCTGGAAGCTCTGGCGTCGATCTGGTCAGAAGAGTTGCGGGCTGAGATCGGAGCGGAGCAGGTTCTGGGGGGATTGACGTCCATCCCGACCCTTAGTGTCCAAGTAATTCACCGCGACACCCAATATCGGATCTTGCGCCGTTTGTATTTTGCGCCGGTGAGGGCGTGGAGGGCGGGGGTCAGTGCTAGTCATTGCTGCCCTCGGTGCGGCGAGAATCGGGCGACGTTGGGACACATGTTTTGGAATTGCCCTAGGGTCCAGGTTTTTTGGGATCAGGTATTCGGTCATCTTCGACGATGTTTCTCGTCATTGGAGCCGTTCAGTGCACAGAATGTGGTGTTGGATGTGTGGGAGGATGACTGGGGGGGAAGGCTGGGAGCAGTGGGATTGCGATGGTTACGATTGGTGTTGATGACTGCGCGTATGACGGTGCTGCAACAGTGGATGGATGAGCGCGGGCCCAGTTCTGGGCTCTGGAGACTTAGATTGCATAAAGTTTTGCTTATGGACCGGCTGCATGCGGCTAGGGTGGAACGGAGATGGTCTTGCTTTCTACAGATGTGGAGACCTCACGTGCAGTTGTTACCAGTGGGGATGCGCCGGCGTATTTTGGGGGAACCCTGAACTCCCCCAGCAGTGACAGTGTCCGGCTAAAAGCAACAGTACTTATGTTCTGGGCGTTCTGACGCTCGCGCCAGGGTGATCGGTTAGGTTTGACGGCCTCTCCTTTGTTGTTGTGGTGGTTTGGGGGGGAGGGAATGGCTTGGAGGGGGGGGTGGGGGACTAAACAGTTTGGCAGAATCCCACGGCTTGGTCATTCGTGGTGGAGGGGGCGGGCACGGGAGCAGAACCAACCTCGTGCCTGCCAGCGTTACCCTTGGATGGACGGAGTGGATTGGGAAGCCGGCGGGGAAGGTGGGATCATCCAGGTCCTCTAACATAAGGGGGGGGGAGGGGGTGGAGAGGGGTGGGAAGGGGCAGTGACTACGGGCATTGCTGTATGCTGTATGCTGGTGCTTTGTGTTAGATCCTCGGCAGCTTATCAAGTTGTATTGGGGGATTCCTCTACAGAATTTCTGTTTACTTTTTACTCTTGCCACTCTCTCACATATGGTTCACTGCGCCAGTTGTTTCATGGGATCATCTCTGGTAGTTATTCCACTGGTCTAGGATGGCTTTAAATGTACTCTAAATGTTTCATACGCCGTGCTATGTATGCTATATATAATCTTTAATCAGTTTGCAATATTTCTACCTGTGTGATGTTCTGTTGTGGTAATATGTGATAATTAATAAAAAGATTTAAACATAAATATCTTTATGGAAATGGGTAACAGGGGTAACATATGGAAAGCAGTGTGTATTAATGCCCGTAGCATTGGAAATAAGATCCCTGAAGTTGAAGCTTTGGTGGGAGTGGCTGACTTGGATTTAGTGGCAGTTACAGAAACATGGTTCACAGAAAACCATGACTGGGATGTAACTATACCTGGCTATACTTTATTCAAAAAGGACAGGGTAGGAAGAAGGGGAGGAGGAGTGGCACTATATGTAAAAAACTACTATTAAAGCTTTGGAATTACAGAGCTTAAAAGGGAGAGAGGAGGCATTGTGGGTTAAACTAGAAAGAGGGAAAGAGAAATCTATTTGCATTGGTGTGATATACAGACCTCCCTCACAAGAGGAAGAGGTGGACAGAGAGTTAATTGAAGGCATACGCAGCATTGCTAGGAAAGGGGAAGTGCTACTGATAGGAAATTTCAATATGCCAGATGTTGATTGGCACATTCCTGCTGCAGTATCATCTAGAAGTAAGGAGATCCTGGATTCTCTACAGGGAGAACTATTCAGGCAATTGTTAACAGACCCCACACGTGAAGGGGCCATACTGGACTTGGTGCTTACCAATGGTGAAAGTGTTTCTGATGTTGTAGTGGGAGATCATTTTGCATCCAGTGATCACCAGATGGTGTGGTTCAGTATTAGGACTAGGGCTTTTAGAATCCATTCCAAGGTGAGGATCTTAGACTTTAGGAAGAATAACTTTGCGAAGATGGGCCAATACCTCAGGGAGTCGTTAGTAGGATGGGAACGGCTGGGGGATGTAGAAAAACAGTGGGCAAAACTGAAAGGGGGTATTTTAAGGGCAACCAACCTTTTTGTTAAAATGGTAAATAAAGGCAAAAGGAAAAGGAGACCGCTATGGTTTTCGAAGGAAGTAGCTGAAAAAGTGAAGAAAAAGAGGGAGGCCTTCATGAAATACAAGAGATCACAGAGAGAGGAAGACAGGCATCTGTATTTGGAAAAACTTAGAGAAGCTAGCAAAGTAGTCAAGAAGGCAAAGATTCAAAAGGAGGAGGAAATAGCCAATGCAATAAAATGGGGGGATAAGACATTTTTCAGATATATTAGTGAGAAGAGGAAGGGCAAAAGTGGTATTGTCAGACTCAAGGGTGCAGGGGGGGAAAATGTAGAAGCTGATAAGGATAAAGCCGAATTGCTTAACAAATATTTTTGTTCTGTGTTCACAGATGAAGAACCAGGAGCAGAACCTCAGAAAACACCCACAAATAGGAACAGAAGCGAGGGACATCTTGAACAATTTTCAGAAGACTATGTTCGTGAGAAACTAGCTCAACTTAAAGTAGACAAAGCGATGGGACTGGATGGGATACACCCTAGAATACTGAGGGAACTTGGGGACGTTCTAGCAACTCCACTGATTGACCTTTTCAATGCCTCGGAGTCAGGAGTGGTGCCAAAGGACTGGAGAGAGGCTCATGTGGTGCTTTTACACAAAAGCGGAAGTAAGGATGTGGTTGAAAACTACAGGCCGGTTAGTTTAACTTCGGTGGTGAGTAAATTATTGGAAACGCTGCTGAAAGAGAAAATAGTGAGGTTTCTGGAGTCCAGCGGATTACAGGATCCGAGGCAGCATGGATTCACCAGAGGCAGGTCTTGTCATACAAATCTGATTGATTTCTTTGACTGGGTGACCAGGGAGTTGGACCGAGGGAGAGCTCTAGATGTGGTGTATTTAGATTTCAGTAAAGCCTTTGACACTGTTCCTCACAGGCGACTTATAAACAAACTGAGCACCCTAGGGATGGACCCTAAAGTTACTGCTTGGGTTAGAAATTGGTTGGGTGGGAGGCAACAAAGAGTACAAGTAAATAGAGCTCACTCTGAGGAGAAGGATGTTCTCCAGGACCAAGCAGGAAGTCAGTCCTCAAATATGGGTGACGTCGGCGCCGACGGAGCCCTCGCGGAGCAATTTTCCCCAGCTTTCAAAGAAAGCCTTTGGGAATTGCAGCGCGCATGCGCGGTCGCCTTCCCACCCAAGGGTGCCATCTTAGCCAGTCTTCTTTTTTCCGCGGAGCCCTACAGACGTACCCGTCTTGTCCCCGCGAAAAAGTTGATTTTATTCGTAATATTCTCTTTTTTCCTTCGGTTCGACGCCGGTTTTCTTCCCGCCCGGACTCGCGACGCCGGTCACGAGTCCTCTTCTTCTTTTTCGGTTTTTCTGATTTAGTCAGTTTCGTTTTCGGTTTTTCACTGGCAGCCCGGTCTTTTGACCTCGCAGGGGACCTTTTTCCCCCGATGGCTGCCAGTGGTTTCAAGCGGTGTGGTCAGTGTGACCGAAATATGTCACTAACTGACACACACGATAATTGCCTCCGCTGCCTGGGCCCGGATCATGAAGAAATGATCTGTGGGGCCTGTGGCAAAATGTCCTCCAAAGCGTTGAGAAGTCGGCGGCATCAGCGGGATAGGATCTTCGCTGACCCCAGCCGTACCCGGACCTCGTCGGAGGCCTCGGCGTCCAGAGGTTCCAGCTCGGACCGTCGCCGGAGTTCCTCCGACAGGGGTTCTCCCTCCGGGGACCATCGTCGGAAGGTGAAACCCGCGAGGGCGGCGTCGGTGGACGCTCCTGGCTCCGCGAGGGCCAGGTCGCATAGCCCCGATAGCCGTCCCGGGTCCTTGGAGAAGGAGCACCTCTCGAAGCGACCTCGCATGGAGTCGGAGCTGCCTGCTCGGGTAAGTCCTGTGGTCCTCCTGGACTCGCCTCCGAGACCGCCGACGCCGTCGGGGCCCGAGTCGGGGGCTGCTGGGTCACCTGAGGTCGGACTCAGGTTGACGGCCTTGGAGAGCAGACTGTCTGCCTTCATGGACCAGCAGCGGGCACTGCTCGCTAGCCTTGCTGGCGCCGCTGCCCCGACCGCCGGGACGTCGACGTCTAAGTCGACCCCGGAGACCGAGCCGATCCTCGAGTCCATGCGAACTCGAGTCGATCCTCGGTTGAGGTCACCCTCGGCCTCCCGTTCGGGACCGAGGTCGCCGACGCCGACTCCCTCGGCGTCGGGGCGGCGGGCGCCGCAACCTGCCCGGGCCGACCCCACCGATTCCTCCTCGGAGTCGGTCTGGGAGTCTGAAGAGGAAGAGTCACCTGATTCTTTTCGGACTCGGTGTGTCCCGTCGGACTCGCCTGAGTCCGAACCTCGGAAGCAGTCCCCTCCGGAGGATGCCCGGTTCTCGGACTTCGTCAGGGATATGGCCAAGGCTTTGGCCTTCCCGGCGGACCCCGAGGAGGAGCCTCGAGCCGAAGAGCTCGACGCCCTCCAGTATGACTCTCCCGCCAGGGAACACTTTACTGTACCGGTTCCTCCCATGCTGGAACGACTACTCTTCCGCATGTGGGAGAGTCCGGCCTCCTCGCAGGTCCTGAGCAAGCGGGTCGATTCTATCTATCGAGTCCGCAAGAGCCCTGGCTTCCAAAAGGCACAGCTACCACACCATTCCATGGTAGTGGAATCGGCCATGCATCGTCTTAAGAGCCAGAAGATGCACTCCTCGGTGCCTCCTGGCAGGGAGGCCCGTAACCTGGATGGCCTTGGTAAGAAGTGTTTCCAGGGCTCTATGCTTGCGTGTCGTGTCCAGACCTACCAGCTATACATGGGAATGTATCTTCGAGACCTGGCTAAAGAGCTAGCCGGATTCTCCGCTGGATTGTCCGAGGAATCTTTGCGGAGGTTCCTAGCCTTGTCCACTGGCATTCGGGAATGCTCAAAACTCATATCCCGAGCAGCCTATGATGGCTTTGAAGCATCGGCTCAAGTGGCCGCAGCCGGCATCGGTGCCCGCCGACAGGCTTGGCTTCAGTCGTCTGACCTTGAGCCCTGGGTGCAGGACAAGTTGGTCGATGTCCCCTGCCGAGGTGAGAACCTCTTTGGCAAACCTATGGCAGAAAAGGCTGCACAGATCGAGACGGAGACTCTCACCAGGACTAGGCTTTCTAGGAAGACCTCCGCCCCTTCCCAGAAAAAGAAGGGCTCGGGAAAGAAGTCCTTTTACCCGAGAAAGGCGGCTGCCTATAAACACTACCCCCAATATCAGGCCCCCGCAGCTCCCCAACAGGGCCAGCAGGCCAAGGGACGGGGTAACGGGTCCCGTAGGCAGCAAGCCCCCAAGCCTGCACCACCAGCCCCTGCTCAGCAGGGTGGGGGCTTTTGACTCCTTCAGCATAGCCTCTCCCCCTCCGCTGGCTCCTCCCAGCACCGAAGGCCGGCTGGTTCACTTCGCCCACAGGTGGTCCAGCATCACTTCAGATGCCTGGGTGCTTCAAGTCGTAAGAGAAGGCTATCTTCTCCACTTCCACCAGGTGCCTCCCTCCTATTTCCCGGGAGAACCTCCACGACTCCCTCTGCACAGGGACTTACTCCTTCAGGAGTTAGCAGGTCTTCTACAGGAACAGGCGGTGGAACCGGTGCCCCACCACCTGAGAGGTCAAGGCTTTTATTCCAGGTATTTTCTAGTACCAAAAAGGACGGGAGGCCTCAGACCCATCCTGGACTTGCGCAACCTCAACAAGTTCCTCGTGCGGGAAAAGTTCAAAATGCTTACCCTTGGAATTTTTCTGCCCTACCTCCAGCAGGGAGATTGGCTATGCTCCTTGGATCTAAAGGATGCCTACACGCACATCCTCATCCACCCAAGCCACCGCCAATACCTAAGGTTTGTGGTGGCAGGAAATCATTACCAGTACAGAGTACTGCCCTTTGGCCTGTCCTCCGCACCGCGAGTCTTCACAAAATGTCTCGCGGTGGTGGCGGCCCATCTCCGGCTTCACGGCCTCTATGTCTTTCCGTACCTCGACGACTGGCTCATCAGAGCAGCGTCCGCTCCGGAGGTCACCAACGCCACACGCCGCACGGTGACTCTTCTGCAGAACTTGGGCTTTGTCATAAACTTCGCAAAGTCCACTTTGCTCCCCTCACAGGATCTCGAGTTCATCGGCGCAAGGCTGCACACTCCTCAGGCACGAGCTTTCCTGCCGCTCGACAGGGCTCAACGGCTCATGGACTTAGCCGACCGTTTTCGCAGCCAGCCCCTGGTCTCTGCCAGGCGCTTCCTGAGACTACTCGGCCATATGGCTTCCACCGTCCATGTGACCCCCAATGCCCGCCTGAATATGCGGCCTGCTCAATGGTGTCTTCGCAAGCAGTGGCAACAAGCCACAGGCGGCCTAGCAGACCTAGTGCGCGTCTCCGAGCCGCTGGCCTCGTCTCTCCAGTGGTGGCTTCATCGGCCGAACCTGGTACTCGGCATGCCTTTTCAGTCATCTCAGCCGACCCAGGTGCTGACGACAGATGCGTCCCTCTTGGGTTGGGGAGCACATTGCCAAGGGGCACGTACTCAGGGCCTCTGGACCACGTGGGAGTCTGCTCAGCAGATCAACTTCCTGGAGCTCAGAGCGATCCGCCTGGCTCTCAAGGCTTTCTCCCACCTGACCTCTCACCAGTCCGTCCTTGTCCAGATGGACATCAAGTGGCCATGTTCTACGTGAGCAAACAGGGGGGCACGGGCTCCTTCCTTCTCTGTCGGGAAGCACAGAAGCTCTGCTCTTGGGCCGTCAGTCACGGCGTTCTTCTCAAGGCAGTTTATCTCCCAGGCCGGGAAAATTGCCTGGCGGACAAACTCAGCAGGATCCTCCAGCCGCACGAGTGGCGCCTGGATCCCTTGGTAGTTCAGAAGCTCTTTCTAAAGTGGGGCCTCCCCACGATGGATCTCTTTGCCAGCCCTCTCAACCGGCAACTTCCTCGCTTCTGCTCTCGTCAGCCACACCCCCTTCGAGTTGCGGCAGACGCTTTTCTACTCTCATGGTCGGAGAGCCTTCTGTATGCTTTTACTCCCACCCGCTAGTCTCTCGAACTCTTTTCAAGGTTCTCCGAGACAAAGCTTCCATGATCCTGGTGGCCCCTCGCTGGCCCAGACAGCCGTGGTTTCCACTCCTCCTGCAATTAGCGGTAGAGGATCCATTCCCCCTGGGGTTACAACCGGATCTCCTCACTCAGGATCAGGGGTCTCTGCTACACCCCAACCTCAGATCTCTCAATCTAATGGCCTGGCTGCTGAGAGGGTAGTCCTTGCTCCCCTTCTCCTGCCGGCAGAGGTGGAAGAGGTCGTCCTAGCTTCTCGGCGACCTTCTACCCGCAAATGCTACGCCCTTAAATGGCGTCGCTTCTCCGTTTGGTGTACCCAACAGTCTCAAGATCCCTTCTCCTGCCCGGTGTCGGTGATCTTGCAGTACTTGCTATACCTCTCTAATCTGGGACTTAAGTCCAACTCCGTCAAAGTTCACCTCAGTGCTCTTTCAGCACATCATGTGCCGGTGGACGGCAGACCTCTTTCCAGCGACCCTCTTGTAGCGAGGTTTCTCCGAGGTCTCCTTCTACTAAAACCACCTCTGCGCCCGCCAGCGCCTGACTGGGATCTGAATGTGGTTTTGCAGCGGATCACCTGTCCGCCTTTTGAACCTATTCTCTCCGTTTTCTTTCTTGGAAAACATTGTTCTTGATAGCCCTCACTTCCGCTAGACGCGTAAGTGAATTGCAGGCCCTCGTGTCTGATCCCCCTTACACTCGGTTCTACAAAAATAGGGTAGTCCTACGGACTCACCCAAAATTTCTTCCAAAAGTGGTCTCCCCTTTTCACATCAATCAGGAGGTGGTACTTCCGACCTTCTTTCCCAGACCACACTCCAGCCGAGCTGAAATGGTCCTCCATACCCTGGACTGTAGAAGGGCATTGAACTTCTACCTTGACCGTATGCGGGAGCACCGTAAAGCTGCGCAGCTTTTTGTGTCTTTTGATCCCAATAAATTGGGACTCCCGGTCTCCAAGCGTACTCTGTCCATCTGGGTTGCGGACTGTATCACTTGGGCTTATGGGGCAGCCGGACTCTCCTTGGAAGGTCGAGTCACGGCTCATTGCGTACGGGCAAAGGCTACGTCAGTGGCTTACCTCCGCTCTGTTCCGCTGGCAGACATCTGCCGGGCCGCTACTTGGTCTTCGAGCCAGACTTTTGCGGTCCATTACTGCCTCGAGAGGGAGTCCCGCAGGGACAGTGCTTTCGGACAGGCAGTCCTCCGTAATCTCTTTGAGGTCTGAGCAACTCCTACCCTCCATCCCGGATGTGGGCTACCGGTGGGTAATAATTCAGCGAAGATTCCTTCCTTCTGTGCTGCTGAGCTAGAGGGAGCTCATTTTTGTGCTTAGGGTCTCCGGTAGCCTTAAGCTTGGGAGTCCCATATGTGAGGACTGACTTCCTGCTTGGTCCTGGAGAAAGCGTAGTTACTCACCTGTAACAGGTGTTCTCCAGGAGCAGCAGGAATCAGTCCTCACAACCCTCCCTCCTCCCCTTGGAGTTGCAATCATCTGCTTAAGTTTTTTTGCAAATTTTTATGCTGTCTTTTTTAGCTATGTCATCTGACTGGCTAAGATAGCACCCTTGGGCGGGAAGGCGACCGCGCATGCGCGCTGCAATTCCCAAAGGCTTTCTTTGAAAGCTGGGGAAAATTGCTCCGCGAGGGCTCCGTCGGCGCCGACGTCACCCATATGTGAGGACTGATTCCTGCTGCTCCTGGAGAACACCTGTTACAGGTGAGTAACTACGCTTTACCAGTGGTGTGCCCCCAGGGATCTGTCCTTGGTCCGATTCTTTTTAACATCTTTGTTAGTGATATAGCGGAAGGGCTGTCAGGTAAGGTTTGCCTCTTTGCAGATGATACCAAAATCTGCAATAGAGTAGACACCCAGGAAGGTGTAGATAACATGAGGGGGATCTAGCTAAGCTTGAAGAATGGTCTAGAATTTGGCAGCTGGGATTTAATGTTAAAAAATGTAAAGGTCATGCATTTGGGCTGCAGCAATCCAAGGGAGCAATATAGTATAGGGGGTGAAGTACTTTTGTCCACTAAAGAAGAGCGGGACCTAGACATGGTTGTGTCTGATGATCTTAAGTAGCTAAACAGGTAGAAAAGGCGACGGCAAAAGCTAGAAGGATGCTTGGGTGCATACGGAGAGGAATGGCTAGCAGAAAAAAGGAGGTGATAATGCCTCTGTATAAGTCTTTGGTGCGACCTCATTTGGAGTATGGTGTGCAATTCTGGAGACCGCACCTTCAAAAGGATGTGAACAGGATGGAGTCGATGCAGAGGGTGGCTACTAAAATGATTAGTGGGCTTCATTATAAAGCATATGAGGACAGACTTAAGGATCTTAATATGTACACCTTAGAGGAAAGGCGGGATAGAGGTGATATGATTGAGATGTTTAAATACTTCCGTGGCATAAATGTTCAGGGAGAGAGCCTCTTTCAATTGAAAGCAAGTTCTGCTACGAGGGGACATGGGATGAGGGTGAAGGGAGATAGATTCAGGAGTGATATGCGGAAATATTTCTTTACGGAAAGAGTAGTGGATCCATGGAATAGTCTCCCAGTGGAGGTGGTAGAGATGAGGACAGTAACTGAATTCAAAAAAGCATGGGACCAACACAGAGGATCTCTAAAGGTAAAAAGTGGACTGTTGTAGTTGTTATGGAAGGACAGACTAGATAGGCCATGTGGTCTTTTTCTGTCATCATGTTTCTATGTTTCTATTGTGGATCAGAAATTGGCTAAAAGAAAGAAGGCAGAGAGTAGGGCTAAATGGTCAATTTTCTCAATGGAGAAAAGTAAATCTGTGCTGGGATCTGTGCTGGGCCCGCTGCTTTTTAACATATTCATAAATGACCTGGAAATGGGAATAACGAGTGAGGTGATCAAATTTGCAGATGACACAAAATTAGTTGTTAAAACCCAAGAGGATTGTGAAAAATTGCAAAAGGACCTTGACAAATTGGAAGACTGGGCAGCCAAATGGCAGATGAAATTTAATGTGGACAAGTGCAAAATTATGCACCTAGGAAAGAACAATCCAAACTTTGGTTACACAATGCAAGGTACCACCTTAGAAACCACTACCCAGGAAAAAGATTTACGCGTCATCATGGATAATACGTTGAAACACTCCGCCCAGTGTTCAGGGGTGGCCAAGAAAGCAAATAGAATGCTAGGAATCATAAGGAAAGGAATGGAGAATAAAACCAAGGATATTATAATGCCTCTGTATCGTTCCATGGTTTGACTGCACCTTGAATATTGTGTGCAATTCTGGTCACCGTATCTTAAAGGATATAGCGGAATTAGAAAAAGTACAGAGAAGAGCCACCAAAATGGTAAAGAGGATGGAAGGATACCCCTATGAGGAAAGGTTTAAAAGGTTAGGGCTCTTCAGCTTGGAAAAGAGAAGGCTGAGGGGAGCTACAGAAGTCTATAAATTAAGTATTTAAATATTAAGAAATATTAAATAAGTAGAAAGGCTAGAGGACATGCAGTGAAGCTACAGTGTAACCCATTTAAAACAAATAAGAGAAAATCTTTTTTTTTTTCACTCAACGCATAATCAAACTCTGGAACTCGTTACTGGAAGATGTAGTAAAAGCTGTTAGTGTAGCTAGGTTTTAAAAAGGTTTGGACAGACTTCCAGTGATGTCACCGAGCACTATGGTGGTGTAGCAAGTAAGCTCCATCGCCAAAGCCTGCAATAATTGAGCAAGAGTACCCCTGAAAGTGCCAAAAGAGAGGGGAGAAGGAGCGACAGTGCGGGGGAACAAAACCATTTAGCGAAGAGGTGCAAGTGGGCAAGGGATCCCTGGCAGGAACGCTACTGTCGGCGAGGAAGTAAGGCGGGCCGAAGGCAGAGCGGACTGCATGGCAAGCTGGAGCAGCGGAGTTGAGTGCGGAGGGACGGCGAGCACACGGCTGAGAGAAGCGGTCACCGGAGAAGCGGTGAGCAGCAGTGAAGGGAGGGCGGCGCGGAAGCGCAAGTGTTCCATAGCCGAAGTGCGGCCGGCGAAGGAGCCCTTGCCATTCCCAACCTAATTGGAAGACCATGTGACAGGCTTGCGGCGAAGAGAGCAGGTTGGCGGGCCGGGAAGGAAACAGCACACAGGCGTCATTAGAACTGACCAGAGTAAGGAAGCCCGTGAATCCCGGTGAGCTGCAAATGAGTAAAGCGGCGCAGAGGCAGGGGGAGAAGAGAGGACTTGCAAGGTACGTGGGAGAGCGGGGAAGATGGCGGCAGTCCAGTCGGGGAGCCCAGGAGGGAGTAGAGTGGGACAGAAGGAGTGGAGACAGATAGCGAGCTTGAAGAGAAGAGGAGAGAAGCACCTGAAGACCGAAGTGGCAGTGGAGAGGGACCCCGAGGACAGGTGGAGAATCCCAGACAGCGAGGAGAGAGAACTGGAGGGGAGATCAGCCCTGGCAAGGGGGAAGCAGGGGAACAGTGCCTAAAGGGTGCAGAGTGCCGGCCTGGAGGGCTGGAAGAGCGGCAAACAAAACAGAAAGGAGGCCACGCTGAAGACCGGGGGAGCAGAGTGCAGTGCTGCCCAAACTGATCAGTTTTGCTAGGGAGCAAGAGGCCTGATAGAAGTCCAGGCAGAAGGAAGAGAACTAAAGCACAAGGGGTGTCGGGGGCGAGACCTACCCCAGAGACATTCTCAACAGCAGATAGCAGCCTAGTGGCCCGGAGGGGCAATATGGAAAAACATAAAGGAGGGCTATCCACAAGGAAGAAGTTGGCAGATTTCCGCTCCCCCTACGAGGCAGGCGAAGGAGGAAGAGAAGACAAAAGGGAGGGACAACTACAGCCAGAAGAGCCAGGAGATCTGGTGGAGGAATTGGAGCAGGGATGCAGCCCAGGAGGAGTTGCCAAGTTGAAGGAATGGCTCACGGAGCTGAAAGACGAGATTAAGATGGAAATCGGGGGGGGGGGGGTAGTAAAGCATGGACTCAAAGAGTCTATACAGTCTCTGAGACAAGATATTTGGGACATTGGAAACCGAGTGGAAGAGCTGGAGACCCAAATGGAGCAACAAGGGGAGGAAATTGTGGATTTACAAAAAGGCTGGGAGAGCATTAAGCAAGTTCAGGAGGAGCAGCAAATGAAAGCAGAGGATCTGGAGGATAGATCCCGGAGATGCAACCTGAGGGTACGGGGCTTACCAGAGGAACCCAAGTACCAGTTGTGTGAAGAAGTGATCGTGCAAATCTTCAGGTCATTGTTGGAGACTGCAAACCCAGAGGGGGATGCTACGATAGAAAGGGCGCACATAGAGAGAGCACACAGAGGTTTAGGCCCGGTACGAGATAATAAACCCAGAGAAATCGTGGTGTGCCTCAGTTCCTTTAAAATTAAAGAACGATTGCTGAGTGCGGCGAGGAAGGTGAGGCAGCTCACCTGGGATGATCATCAATTGGAATTCTTTCAGGATCTATCTGTGGGAAAATTGCAACGCAGAAGAAACCTTAAAGATGTGACGGCATACTTGAGGCAAGAGGATATTAGATATAGATGGATGTTTCCATTTGGCCTGCTGATAACGGCCAAGGGGAAGTCGAGAAGGGTGCAAACAAGAGAAGAGACTTGGACTGTACTAAAAGAGATGGGACTACCTAATATACCTGAGGGGGAGAGGCTTACGGCGGGAGCAGCTAGTAAGCTCTGAAATATTACCTTTTTCTCATACATTACCCGGATGACAGCTCCTCAAATGCCTCATCAGTAAACTAGCCAAGTCAAACAGATGTTCAGCCAGTTCGCTCTGTATAGTTGTAAATAGTTACCCACGTTTCTATCCAAGTTCTGTTCCCTGTTAATTGTGAACACAAATCAACGGTTTTGAAATGTGTATTTAACTGGTTCTATGTAAACCGCACTGATGGAAAATAGCGCGGTATATAAGAGAATGTAATAAAATAAATAAAATAATAAATAATGAGGCAGAGATACCCAACCCAAAAAGACAAACCCAGAGATGGCACAGAGTCCCGGCGGCAGACAGACGTCTGGCGAGATTGAACAGAGAAAGTCAAGGAGAACACGGGGCGGAGAATGGAGATGGCTGAGTTGGAGGACTCTGTGATAAGGATTATAATGTTATGTATCTTTTTGATAATGCAGTAGAATTTGGATGAGTGGGGGGAAGCAAGTGGCTAATGGTTAGTGGTATGGGGGAGGACGGGAAGGGGCTAGAGGGTAGGGTACAGATAGAGATAGAGTTGGGGGAAGGGAGGGGCAGATAAGAGGGGGAGGGGATAGAGGTTGGGAGAGAAAGTAAGGGGAATGGGGAGCGGTAGTAGGGGGTGCGCAGGGGAAGAGGAGTGGGGAACGAGGGGGGATGTGGAATGGTATGATTGAGTCAGGCAGGGCCCAATGATTAGTCACCATAATGGAAGAGGAATCTCTCTATGTGGGAGAGGGGAAGGGGAGAGAGACAAGGGAGGGGGTGGGGGGAGGGGAGGGGACTAGGGAAGGAAGATGAGGGGAGGTACAAGGGGAAGGGAAGGGGGAGAGGCAGGGGGGCAAGGGGACGGGGGGAGGAGAAAAAGCTGGGAGGAAGGGGGGAACAAGGCTGGAGAATGATCTGAAAATTGTCACCTTGAATGTGAAGGGGTTGAATTCACCCTGGAAGAGACAAACTGTACAAAGAATTAGCAAGACACAAAGCAGTGATTGTTATGTTGCAGGAGACACATTTGCAAAAAAACCATGAGTCGATAGTGAGACCTAAGGGCTACAAAGAGTACTTCTTTGCCTCAAACTTAAGGGAGAAGAAAAAAGGCGGCGTGGCTGTTCTCATTAGTGGAGAGCATAAAACTGAAATGCAGTCTGATGAGGGATAAGGGGGGAAGATATCTCTTGCTATGGGTGAAAGTTGGGGAGGAGTGGTTTTGTGTGGTGAATGTCTACGCGCCCATGGGGTCACAGAAAGATTTTTGGGAGGAGTTAAGCAAACAGGTAGCTTTAATGGGGGAGGGCGCTTTGATTTGTGGAGGGGATTTCAATATGCCCTGGGAGGTGGGGAGGGACACAACGGGTAAGAGGGAAGGGCGGGGGGGCTGATAGACAGACAGAGATATCACAGGTTTGTAAAGGAAAATGATTTGGTAGATGAATGGCATCTGATGAATCCAGGGAGGTGGCAATTCTCCTTTTTCTCAGCAGCGCACGACACATATTCAAGGTTAGATGCTATCTGGGTAGGTAAGGAGTTAGCGGGCAGGATAAAGGGAGGAGAAATTGAAACCCATAACGTGGTCGGATCATGCACTAGTGGTAGTACAGGTGAGGGTGAAGGGGGAATGTAAAGGGGGGCAATTCTGGAAACTTAATGAAGGCTTGTTGGAGGATAATAGGGTGGTGAGTGCTGTGGAACAATTAATACCGGGGTATTTTGAAAAGAATGGGGGGGGGGGAGGTAACAGAGGGGGTGGTGTGGGACGCTTTTAAGGCTGTGGTGTGGAGGGTGTTGGTAAAGTGGGGGGCGCGGCTAAAAAGGGAAAGGGAAGAGCAGGAATTGCAGCTTAGGCATCAATTAATGGTACTGGAGGGGAAAGATGCGCAGGGGGGTAATGGAAAATATAGGGGTGCAGTATTAGAGACGAGGGCTAAATTGAATGTGCTGGAAGCGGGGCGGATAAAGTACAACCTGCAGCTGCTGAGACAGAACTTCTTCGAGGGGGGTAATAAAGCGGGGAGATACTTGGCACGGCAGTTAAAGAAGAGAAGGGAATGGAATAGAATAATACAGATCAGAAGTAAGGGGAGGGGGGGTAACGCGGGAAGACCACCAGATTAGAGAAGAGTTTGTAGAGTACTATCAGAAGCTCTATGCAGCCCAAGCTGGGGGGGAATGGTGGAGGCGATTAATAAGTATTTGGGAGGAGTGGGGCTGTCGCAGTTGGAAGAAGGGGAACAGCAGAAGCTAGACGGAGAGATTGGAGCAGAGGAAGTGATACGGGCTATAAGGGATATGAAGATAGGGAAAGCACCAGGTTTAGATGGATTGACAGTGCGATTTTTTGGGAGTCTATTAGTACAACCATTAACAGTATTCAATGCGCTGCGATGTGGGAAAAAGCTGGCGGACACGATGGGGTGAGCAGGCATTAGCCTTATACATAAGGGGGGGAAAGACCCACAGGAGTGCGCGTCTTATAGACCAATATCACTCTTAAACGTAGATGCAAAACTGTTGGCAAAGATATTAGCGACAAGGCTTAATAAAATACTGGGCAAGCTAGTCCATGATGACCAAGCTGGCTTTATCCCAGGGAGGCAGGTGGCGGATAACATCAGAAAGGTTCTAAATGTCATATGGGCAGCAAGGCAGTTGGAAGAACTGGCGCTGCTGGTCGCATTGGATGCTGAAAAAGCATTCGACCAAATATCATGGAAATTCCTATTCTCGGTGTTGGATGCCATGGGGTTTGGGGCAGAGTTTGTGAACTGGATAAAAGCTTTGTATTTAAGCCCCAAAGCGTGTGTGAGAGTAAACGGAGGATATTCACGCTTTTTTCCTCTGGGGAGGGGAACTCGGCAGGGCTGCCCTCTATCGCCCCTGCTCTTTGCGCTCTCATTGGAGCTCCTGGCAGCGTGGATAAGAGCAAGCCAAGAGATTAAGGGGGTAGTGGTGGGGCAAACAGAGTATCATATGTCGCTATTCGTTGATGACATCTTGTTAACCATCCGGAGACCAGAAGAAACGTTGCCAGCCGTAATGGGCGAGATACAGACTTATGGGGAGGTGGTAGGGTTCAAGATTAATTAGGGGAAGTCAGAAATATTAAGTTTGGTGGGGGAGGAGGAATGGCAGAAGGGATTAAAGCAGCAATTTCCCTTTAGGTGGGCGAAGAGGTCAATAAGATACCTGGGGGTGCAGGTGGGGAGAGATTTGGAGGGCTTATATGAGTTAAACTATAAAAAACTCTTAGGGCAACTCGAGATCCAGATGAGGGGATGGAGCAGGGGGTACTACTCTTGGTTTGGGCAGATGGCGACTATCAAAATGATGTTGCTTCCCCAGTTCTTGTTCTACTTCCAAGTATTGCCGATAGCGGTACCAAGAAGAATATTGAGGCAGGTACATAAACGAGTGGAGAGATTTATATGGGAAGGCAAGAAGCCAAGGGTAGCAGCACAGATGTTACAAGTACAGGGGTTGGAGAGAGGGATGGGAGTACCTAATTTTGAGCTGTACTACAAGGCAGCACAAATGAGGGCGGTGTACTCATGGCTAAGGGAACCACTCAAGCAATGGGTGAGGATGGAGGCAGCAGGATTTGGCCCCGGAGAGTTAGAAAGGCTAGTGTGGGGGGGGGGGGGAGAGGGGGGATAACCCGTTGGTGGTACACACTCTAAATGTGTGGCAGCAGCATAGGCAAAGGATGGTGGGGGACAAAAAGTGGTCACAAACAATGTCCCTCCAAGCCTGTTGCGAAAAGGGAGTAGAAACATAGAAACATGATGACAGAAAAAGACCACATGGCCTATCTAGTCTGTCCTTCCATAACAACAACTACAACAGACCACTTTTTACCTTTAGAGATCCTCTGTGTTGGTCCCATGCTTTTTTGAATTCAGTTTCTGTCCTCATCTCTACCACCTCCACTGGGAGACTATTCCATGGATCCACTACTCTTGCCGTAAAGAAATATTTCCGCATATCACTCCTGAATCTATCTCCCTTCACCCTCATCCCATGTCCCCTCGTAGCAGAACTTGCTTTCAATTGAAAGAGGCTCT
Organism: Ichthyophis bannanicus; assembly: GCA_033557465.1. NCBI lineage: Eukaryota > Metazoa > Chordata > Amphibia > Gymnophiona > Ichthyophiidae > Ichthyophis > Ichthyophis bannanicus. The sequence goes on from CM066039.1 coordinate 381,750,243, forward strand.
CTCCCTGAACATTTATGCCACGGAGGTATTTAAACATCTCAATCATATCACCTCTATCCCGCCTTTCCTCTAAGGTGTACATATTAAGATCCTTAAGTCTGTCCTCATATGCTTTATAATGAAGCCTGTTAATCATTTTAGTAGCAACCCTCTGCACAGACTCCATCCTGTTCACATCCTTTTGAAGGTGCGGTCTCCAGAATTGCACACCATACTCCAAATGAGGTCGCACCAAAGACTTATACAGAGGCATTATCACCTCCTTTTTTCTGCTAGCCATTCCTCTCCGTATGCACCCAAGCATCCTTCCAGCTTTTGTCGTCACCTTTTCTACCTCTTTAGCTACTTTAAGATCATCAGACACAACCATGCCTAGGTCCCGCTCTTCTTTAGTGGGACCGAGTAAAGAGGTTCTTGGAAGGTGGGCAAAGCAGGGGTTAAGTCAGGTGTCACAGCTTCTAATTGGGAATGAGGTAAGGGGGGTTGAGGGTATTCGAGACATGTACCAGCTGCTGGAAACCAATAGATACGCATATGTACAAATGGGATCAGTGATTAGGAAAAGAATGAGGGGGCAGGATGGGGGTGGGGGAGTGGAATGGTTCGAAGAGGCATGTTTGGGTTCCATGGGGCAGAAGGGCATGTTATCTAGAATTTATAAAGGGTTAATAGCGAGGGGAGCGGGGAAACTGAGCTACATGGAAGCATGGGAAAGGGATCTGGGGGTGGAATGGGAGGTGGAGGTATGGGAGGAAGTGGTGACGGATATAGCCAAATTTACTATATCCATGGCAATGCGGGAGAATGGGTTCAAGGTGCTGAGTAGGTGGTATCTTACCCCGGAGCGGTTGTTTAAAGCAGGGGTATTGAAGAAGAATGAATGTTGGAGGCAGTGCAGTAAGGGGGGAACATGGATGCATATGGGGTGGTCATGCCCAGAGGTTCAGAGGTATTGGGGGAAAATTGGGGATAATATTAATAAGATATTGGGATCGTGCATAGAGCTTAGCCCTGAAATGTGTCTCCTGCAGAAGAAGGATGGGAAGTGGGAAGGAGAGTGGAGCATCATTTGGTATTGTGTGTAGGCGGCCAGATGTGAAATAGCATGGCACTGGACTAGAAAGAATCTCTCATCTATGGACAGCTATGCTAAGAGATTGTCTGAAATTTATTTGATGTACAAAATAATGGGGGAAAAGCAGGGTAGAGGGGGACAAATGGCGAAACGGTGGGAGGGGGTATGGAGATGGTTGAGAGAGGGTTTGTGGAAGGAGGGAGCAGGAGGAGTGGAGGGGGAGGTGCGGGGTGGGGGTGAGAGGGGGGCTGAGCAGTAGGGCATGACGTACGAGGGTACAGGAGGGGAGTAAGGGGTGGGAAGGGAGGGAGGGAGAAGAGGGCAGAGGGGGAGGGGGGAGGAGAGATAAGGGGACAAGTGTAAGGTAAGGGGGTATGAGTTAGGTAAGGGAAGGAGGTGGGTGGGGGGGGGCACGGGAGGTAGCGGAGGTGGAATTAGGGAGGGGTGAAGGTAATGGTTTGGGAGTTTGGGGGGGGAGAAACCAAGGAGCGAGGAATATGATGGTGGTATATAGGTAAGGGGAGGAAATGCATGCCTTAACGGGCACGGGTGGGGGGAAAATGTTGGATGTTCATTGATGTTTCTGGTTGGCTGTAATGTGGTATGTAATGCCTATTGTCGAATTTAATAAAAGCTTTAAAAAAAAAAAGGTTTGGACAAGTTCCTGGAGGAAACCATTATTAAAGAGGATCCGGGAAATCCACTGCTTATTCCAGGACAAGTATTGTGGAAGATGTGGATTTTGAGTACCTGCCAGGTACTTGTGACCTAAATTGGCCACCGTTGGAAACAGGATAATTATGTTCTTATCTGGTAGACTCCTTTCTTGAAGCTAGAGGGATATCCTTGACCTGTTGAGGAAGAGTTAGGTCTTGTAGGTCTAAGCCCTGAGTAGCTAGGCTGTCAGGCGTAGGGACCAGAGATGGGGATGTAGGATTGCGCCGTTGTCCTGTGAAAGGAGGTTGGAGGCTGGAGCAGAAGAGGAAACTAGGGTTGCCGGGGCCAGAATGGGGCTATGAGGCTCATGCTTGCTTTGTTGGCCTTTAGCTTGAAAAGGTTTTTGGGAATTAAGGGTGCTGGAGGGAAGGCATACAGGAGCCCTTGTCCCCAGTTGAGCAGGAAGGCATCCGATACTTGACTGCAGGTGGATGGTACTCTGGAGCAGAATCATGGAAGCTGCATGTTCTGTGGGGTGGCAAAGAGATCTATGGATGGTTTCTCCCATGTATGAAAGATCCAGGCTGCCGCGCTTGGGTTCAGAGTCCACTCATATATATGCAGGATGTGGTTCAGTCTGTCCACCTGGATTTTGAGTTCTCCTGGGAGATATATTGCTCTTAGGTGTATTCGCTGAGCAATGGCAGCTGACCAGAGAAGGATAGCTTTGTTGCTGAGGGGACGTGAGCCTTATTTGCCCTGCTTGTTCACATAGAACATAGCTACTTGGTTGTCTGTCCTGACTTGGACCTGCTTCCCTGAGAGTTGGTCTTTGAAGACTATGAGGGCATTGGTCAGTGGTCGAAGCCCTAGCACAGGCATGTCCAACAGATAGATCGGAGGGGTCAGAGGTAGATCGCCAGCCCCACTTGGCTCCATCTCTCCAGCAGCTCGCCCCATCGCTAGAAGAGAGCTCATGCTAGCAGGTCGTCTGCCAAGGGCTTGCCGCCGCTGCTGATCCTTTGCCTGTCTTTTTTCCCTGCCTGCGGGAATCTTGCCTGCAGGTGTATTGGGGGCACTTGTTGTTTTCGTGCCAATAGTTTGTGGGTATCCCAGGGGGCCACCGCCCGCGCCCTGCAACGAGACGCCACAGGCCTGGCGTCATACCTGGTCTCCTGCCTCTCAGAATCACCCATTCCTGCCCCCGCCCCAACACCCCTTAGAAGTGTGTTATATACCGGGCGATATCCATTCGCCCGGGCTTTACCTGAATACACTTACCGTATTAGTTGTGTCGTGTGCTAGTTGTTGGTCGCTTTATAGTTCGCTTTCATTAAACATTTTCGGGCAGACACAACAAAGTGTCAAGAATTTGGTGATTTTGGCGGCCTTTTCCAATTTTGTTCTAACTTGCCTATGCCTTGCCTTCAAATTGGTTCACACCACTGTGACTTTTGCTTGCCTCTGCAATTTTATTTTGCCTAGCCTTTGCGTTGATTCTACACTGCAATTTTTATTTTGCCTTGCCTTTGCGTTGATTCTACAGCGTGTGCAGAATTTATTAATTCGCATGTGGTGGTATTTGAACTTGTTTGGCGGTATTTGATTTTATCTGGTTTGCTGGACAGGTGTTTGAGTTTTTTTGATGATTGTTTGGTGGTATTTGATTATTGGTGCCAGTATGATGAATTCTTATTTTTACTTTTAGAACTGCATGTGTGGTTTTGGCATCTCCAGTCCTTGTATTGCACATCATCTAGAGGTCTTCAGTTCTTGTTGATCTTTAATACTTTGGGACAGTGACAGTTTTGGACCAGATTCAGCCAGTGTTTATACTAACTTAGCAGATTTGGCCTTCTTACATCCAGCCACCCCAGTATAACGAAGATGAGTGTTCCAAAGAAGAGCAAAACCTACCACTTTCATGATGAATGGGAAATGGACTACTTCTTCATCATGGTGAAAGACAAGTGTTGTTGTCTAATTTGTAATGCCCCAGTATCCTTGCCCAAAAAAGGTAATCTGAAACGTCATTATAAGGCTTTGCACAGCAATGTTTGATGCTGATTTTCCACCCAAAAGTGAAATTCATAAACTGAAGTTCAAAGAACTTAAATCGAAATTGGCTACTCAGCAACAGTTGATGGCAAAGCCAAGGTCACATTCGGTCAATGCAACCATGGCATCCTTCAAGGTCAGCAACTTGATCGCAAAGAAATGCAAACCTTTCACTGAAGGGGAATTTGTAAAAGATTGTTGTCTTGAAGTAGCTGACAATCTTTTTGAAGGATTTAAAAATAAGAAAGAGATCATAGCTGCTGTTCAAGATGTACAATTGTCAAGAAACACCGTTGTGCGGCGAATAGAAAAGATGTGTGGAGACACAACTGAACAATTGTTGGAGGATGTTTCAAATTGTGTTGCTTTCTCACTCCAACTGGATGAATCTACAGATATAAGAGACATAGCCCAGTTACTAGTCTTTATCCGGATGGTTTTTGAAGACTTCAGTGTTAAAGAAGAACTACTTGTAATGATTTCTTTAAAAGGGAGAACTACCGGACAGGAAATATTCAGTTCTTTCCATTCTTTTGTGACAAAGTGTAATCTTCCATTGCATAGACTTGTTTCCATCACTACTGATGGAGCAAGAGCAATGACAGGTGAGGTTAACGGTTTCATAGCCCTCTGTAGACAGCATGACAACTTACCAGATTTCCTTTCTTACCACTGCATCATTCACCAGCAAGTTTTGGCAAGTAAGAGACTCAATACAAAGACTGTCATGGACATCACTTTCAAAATTGTAAATTCAGTTCGTGGAAGATCACTTCAAAGATGGCTTTTCAATCTTACTCTTGATGAAGGGGCAGTGGAAATCATTTTGCACACAGATGTAAGGTAGTTAGTAGGCACAAATTTCTGCAAAGATTTTGTGATTTGCTGAATGAAATAAGACGTTTTTTGAAGGAGAGGGGAGATGACCAAGCAGAGTTGGAAGATGACGAGTGGTTATGTGATCTGGCATTTCTCGCTGACTTTAAGGGCTAACTAAGTGATATGAACCTTGAACTACAAGGTAAAAACAAATGCATTGGCGAGATGATGAGTGCAGTTTCATCCTACAAAAGCAAATTTGAGCTAATGATGACTGACCTTGCAAACAACACTTTTGATCATTTTCCTAATATGCAGGACCATCTGGGACAATATCCAAATTTTGTTTTTCAGAACAAGAAGTATGTGACAGAAATCTGTTCTGTTATCCAGGAATTCAAAAATAGATTCTGTGACTTCCAAAAAATTGGAACAGTTGTGGAGTACTTGTCATACCCATTCAAAGTAGATGTGGACATTAAATAAACTGCAGCTGCTATAAGTAAAAATTACTCATTGAACAAGTCATCTCTTGAAAACAAAATATTAACCATTATAAATGACATTTTTCTCAAGACCCGTGCTGAGCAAGAATCGTTTTGGAAGCTAGTGCCTAGAGACAAATTTCCCAACTTGAGAAGATGCAGTGAAGCTGTACACTCCTGTTTCGGTTCAACTTATTTGTGTGAATCTGCTTTTTCCCATCTGAAAATGACAAAGAGTACACAACGTTCCAACATGACAGATGAACATCTCCAGGATTCCCTGAGACTGGCCCTCACGCAATATTCACCCAACTTCAAAAAGCTGGTGGATGAAATGCAGGCTCAGAAGTCTCACTAATGAGCAAGAGCGAAATATTAAAGATTGTGCAAGATCAGCCTGGATCAATACTCAACCATTTTAAATTTAACACAAATTACTCAATAAAAGTTAAAGACTGTTATTAAGACAGTTAAAGAAAGTTATTACTCAATAAAACTTTAAGAAAAAATGTACTTTCCATTTCCCCTCACAGTTCTTACTGGATCTTCATCTCTGTTTTGTTTTGGCTTAATTTGCTTAACAGCTGATCACATCCAAGTAAATAACAGAAGGTTCATTAAAATGTGTGTGGGGGGGGGGAATATTCCAACTTTATTGGGTTAAAATTTAATTTGAAACCAATTTGAAACTTAATTTTCATGGTGGTAGATCACCGGCACTTTTGGCCAGAAAAAGTAGATCACGACCTGTTCGAAGGGAACTTCAATAAAGGCATCTGGAATAAGCATTTGTGTCATCGTCACTCTTACTCCTTGTGTTTCCTGATCGATACTGCAAGAGCTGCTGCTCTGTTTGTGCCTTATCCATTGGAACACTGACATTGTTGAACATAACTTATTCATAACATTTTATCATTTGAGCGCAATTTGTTGTTTACAGTAACTTGAAAAATTCATCTCGGGCGAAAAATGGAATTAACTCGTGAACATTTTCGTGCAATTATTTTCATAACTTTTGATGTGGATTATCAAGACAAGAGTGCATTGATGAACTTAATTTTTTATACGGCGATAAAGCACCATCCTACAGCACTGTAAAAAACTGGTATAACGAATTCAATCGTGGCCAACGTTCGCTCCAGGACGAATTCCATCAGGGTCATCCAAAATCTGTTGTTGTGCCAGAAACTATCGATGCTGTGTGTGAACTGATAAAGCAAGATCGTCATGTGACATACCGTGAGATTGAGGCATCTTTGGGCATTAGTATGACGAGCATCAATAAGATATTGCATGATCATTTTGGCCGTAAAAAAGATTTGTTCGCGTTGGATCCCGCATAATCTGACAAACGCTCAAAAGAAGGCTCATGTCGACTAGTGCAAGGAAATGTTGAAAAAATACGTTCAAGGTGCATCAAAGACTGTGTATAACATCTACACAGGTGACGAATCATGGATCTATGCATATGAGCCCGAAACAAAACAGTAATCGACTGTATGGGTCTTCCAAGACAAGACAAATCCAACAAAAGTTGTTCGCGGAAGAAGCACATTGAAGCAAATGGTTGCCTGTTTCTTCGGCATTACCAGTCACGTGGCGACAGTGCCATTAAAGCAACGTAGGACGGTCAATTCTGAATGGTACACGACCATTTGTTTACCAGAGGTCTTCGGAGAAATTCGGAAAAAGTCGAAGAAGAGGCGAATAATTCTTCATCATGACAATGCGAGCTCTCACACATCGGCTCAAACAAAGGAATTTTTGACCAGCCAAAACATCGAATTGATGGGTCATCCACCATACAGCCCTGATTTGGCACCCAATGACTTCTTTTTATTCCCGCACATCAAAAACAAATTACGTAGTCAACGATTTTCAACACCCGAAGATGCGGTTGATGCATTCAAAACGCATGTTTTGGAGTTACCTCAATCGGAGTGGAAAAAGTGCTTCGAAAATTGGTTCAAACGCATGCAAAAGTGTATTCATCTTCATGGAGAATATTTTGAAAAACAATAAAACCAATTTCGATCATAAATATTTGTTTTTTCATTATTAGGCCAGAAATATAAATAGCAACCCTCGTATTGATATGTAAGTCTGATTCCTGAACCGTCCTGAGGCCCTGAGTTGAAAAGTGGTCCAGGTGAGCTCCCCAACCTAGCTTTGATGACCTGTGGTTAGGGTACACTGGCATGGGAGTGTCTGAAAAGATGAGCCTATGGAAGCATTTCTGGCGCACACCACCAATGGAGCGAGCTGATTAGAGTAGGTGTAATCCGTATCAGGTCTCCTAAGCTCTCTGTGGCTTGCATCCACTGGGTGGAAAGAGTCTATTGTGCCTGAACTATGAAGGCCATGTGCCCTAGGAGGCGCAGGAAATCCCATAAGAACATAAGATATGCCATACTGGGTCAGACCAAGGTCCATCAAGCCCAGTATCCTGTTTCCAACAGTGGCCAATCCAGGTCATAAGTACCAAGAAGTTTCCCCAAAAGACACAGTTTCCTCAATGCTTGTATTGGATCAAGCAGTGATATCCTGGGTCCCTTTTAATAATGGTTTATGGACCTTTCCTCCAGGAACTTGTCCAAACCGTTTTTAAACCCAGCTACACTAACAGCTCTTACCACATCCTCTGGTAACAAACTCCAGAGTTTGATTACACGTTGAGTGAAAAAATATTTTCTCTTATTAGTTTTAAATAGGTTACCCTGTAGCTTCATTGCATGTCCCCTAGTCTTTTTATATTCTGATGACGTTTACCCGTTCCACTCCATTCATTAATTTATAAACTCTATCATATCTCCCCTCAGCCATCTGTTTTCCAGGTTGAAGAACCCTAACCTTTTTAGCCTCTCTTCATAGGAGTATCCTTCCTTCCCCTTTACCATTTTGGTGGCTTTTCTCTGTACCTTTTCTAATAATGCCATATCCTTTTTAAGATACGGTGACCAAATTGCACACAATATTCAAGGTGCAGTCGCACCATGGAACGATACAGAGGCATTAATATCATTTGTTTTATTTTCCATTCCTTTCCTTATGATACCTAGCATTCTATTTGAAATCTTGGCCGCCGCTGCACACTGGGCGGAGGGTTTTAACATGTTATCCACAATGACGCCTAAATCTTTTTCCTGGGTGGTGGTTCCCAATGTGGAAGCTTGCATCTTGTAACCATAGTTTGGGTTGTTCTTTCCTAGGTGCATAACTTTGCACTTGTCCACATATTCCTCTTGGGTTTTAACAGCTTTAAATAGTTTTGTGTCATCTGCAGATTTGATAACCTCACTTGTTATTCCCTTTTCCAAATCATTTATGAATATGTCAAAAAGCAGCGGACCCAGCACGGGCCCCTGGGGTACTCCACTATTCACCTTTTTCCTTTGGGAAAATTGGCCATTTAGCCCTACCCTCTCCTTTCTGTCTTTTAACCAGTTCCTGATCCACAATAGTACATTACCTCCTATCCCATAACTTTTTAGTTTTGCCAAAAGTCTATGATGAGGGATCTTGTCAAAGGCTTTCTGAAAGTCCAGATACACTATATCAACCAAATCACCTTTGTCTACCTGTTTATTCACACCTTCAAAAAATCTTCCTTGTCTAAGATCTTCCCTGTCTAAAGATCTTCCTTGTCTAAAGCCATGTTGGCTGTCTCCCATTAGGACATGACTATCTACATGCTGAGTAATTTTGTTCTTTATGATGGTTTCTACCATTTTTCCCTGTACTGATGTCAGGCTCACCGGTCTGTAGTTTCCTGAATCACCCCTGGAACCCTTTTTAAAAATTGGCGTTACATTGTCAATCCTCCAATCTGAAGGTATTACAGATGATTTTAATGATAGTTCACAGATTACTAATAGCAGGTCTGCAATCTCATATTTCAGTTCTTTCAACACCCTTGGATGTATACCATCTGGTCCAGGTGATTTGCTACTCTTCAGTTTATTAAATAGTTGTAATACATCTTCCCGGTGTAGCGATATTTCTTTCAATTCTTCTGCAGTATCACTTTTAAATACCATTTCAGTCATGGGTAACATCCCTACATCTTCCTCAGTAAAGACCAAAGCAAAGAATTCATTCAGTCTCTCCACTATAGCCTTGTCCCCTCTTACTGCCCCTTTTACCCCTCTGTCTTCTAATGATCCAACTGACTCTCTCACTGTTTTTTTTTATAAGAATGTACTTGAAAAAGTCTTTATTATGTGTTTTTGCTTCCACAGCAAGTTTCTTCTCAAATTCTCTTTGCCTGCCTTATCAATGCCTTGCATTTAACTTGCCAGTGCTTGTGCTGTTTCCAGTTTTCATCATTTTGCTCTTTTTTCCATTTCCTGAAAGATGCTTTTTTGGCAACAGCCTCTCTGACCTCACCTTTAAATCATGCTGGCAGTTTTTTGGACTTCCTTCCACTTTTCTTAAAGTGTGAAATACAACTGGTCTGGGCTTCCAAGATAGTATTTTTAAACAATACTCAAGCTTGAGGTAAGTCTTTAACCTTAGCAACTGCTCCTTTTAGTTTTTTCTTAACTATTATTCTCATCTTATCATAGTCTCCCTTTCGAAAGTTAAAAGGTAGTACTGTGGATTTCGTTACCATCCCTCCTCCATTAATTAAATCAAACGCGATCATGCTATGATGACTATTGCCAAGTGGCCCCAACACCCTTACTTCTTGCACCAGACTGGTGCTCCACTAAAGACTCAGGACCATACCTAGCCCTTTGCGAGCGGTGCGGCCGCACAGGGCGCAAAGGCTTAAGGGACGCATTTTAGCTGTCTTCCGTTGCCTGCCGCCGCCACTTTTTCTTCTCTCAGCGGTGGCAGCCAATGGCAGGACAGCCAAAATTCCCCCCCCCCCAAGCCTTCTCGCAGGCATGCTAAGCAGATTTATCCCTCCCTGCAAGAGCAAGAGCAGGGAGGGACAGATCTGCTTAGCATGCCGGCTACTTGCACATCGGGCGCGTCTCTTCTCTCCCACCACAAGGGGGGGCTCGCACCCGATGTGCAAGTTGCACAGGACACGCTCTTCACTCGGTACAGCCCTGTAAGGACTAAGTACAAAATGGCTTCCCCTCTGGTCAGTTCATGAACCAGCTGCTCCAGGAAGCAGTTGTTTATTTAATCTAGAAACTTTATCTCCCTAGCATGTCCTTCCGTGACACTGACCCAGTCAATACCGGGGCAATTGAAATCACCCATGATTATTACCGTTCTGTAACTTTTGTTAGCTTCCCTGATTTCTCTGAGCATTTCATCATCCATTTGTTCATTCTGGCAGGGCAGTCGATAGTACACCCCCACTGCCACCGCCTTCCCCTTTTTACATGAAATTTCAATCCATAGAGATTCTACAGAGAATTTTGTTTCCTGTAGAACTTTAATTCTTTGTGACTCAATGCCCTCTCTAACATAGAGCGCAACCCCTCCACCAATTTGATCAGCTCTATCATTACGATATAGTTTGTACCCAGGTATCACAGTGTCCCACTGGTTGTCCTCCTTCCACCATGTCTCTGAGATACCAATCATATCTAACCTCTCATTTAGTGTTATATATTCTAACTCTCCCATCTTATTTTTTAGACTTCTAGCATTTGCATAAAAGCATTTTAGAGACTGCATTTTATTCATATTAATCTGCTTGGTTCCTCTGCTGAATTAGAGTGGCTAGTTGGATCTGGCAGGTGACTTAATCGTGAGGCAGGAAAGCTTTTTCCTCCCGATTGTCTAGAAGGCACCAATGAACTCCAGCCTCTGAGTCGGGAGTAGGTGTGACTTCTGAAAGTTTATTACGAAGCTGAGGTTGTAGAACTCCTATGGTGCGCTGGAGTGCACAAGTGGCTTGAGAGGAGAGTCTGCCTTCATGAGCCAATCATCAAAGTACGGGAAGACAAAGATCCCTAGTGTGCGAAGGTATACAGTGAATACCACCATGCACTTTGTGAAGACTCTCGGGGCAGAGGCTAGCCCGAATGGAAGGACTGTGTACTGATAATGAGTTCTTTGAAAGGTGAAGTGAAGGTACTGTCTGTATCCTGGATGTATGAGGATATGGGTGTATGCCTCTTTGAGGTCTAGAGAACAAAGCAAGTCCTGACTATGGAGGTAGGGTAGAAGAGTTTCCAATAAAATCTTTTTGAATTTCTCTTTTATGAGGAATTTGTTTAGAGTCCTGAGATCTAGAATGGGTCTGTGCCCACCTCCCTCCCCAACTTCTTTGGGATGAGGAAGTATGGGGAGTAAAATCCCATTCTTTCTTCGTTTGGTGGGACTCTCTCGATTGTGCCCTGGGTTAGCCGGGTGGCTACTTCTTCTGAGAGAACAGCAGTGTGGGGAGAGGGGGTGAGTTGGATGCACCCCTGTGAAGCTGAAGGGGGCATAGTTTGAAAGTTTAGTTGGTACCCCCTGTGGATGATTTATAAGGTCCACTGCTCTGATGTGATGAGGTGCCAGCGATGAGCATAGTAGCAGAGCCTTCCTGCTATGTGGAGGGGCTGAGGTATCTCCAGAGGGAAGGTGGAGATTCTTCTAGAGTCAAAAATTAGGCGCAGCTGGGCCTGTGGGGCAGGTTGGGGCTTAGCAGCTTTGTGTTTCCTAGGTTGTCTAGGCCCCTGCTGCTTTTGCTGTGGCTGGTATGAGGCTGCTTGAGGATAAGAGGGATAATATCTTTTCTTCTTGAAGCTGAAAGGCTTTTTAAATTGTGCCTTTTTTCTGGAAACGTCTGTCTTCCTGGAAAGCCTCTTAAAAGTGGCGTCATCATTCTCTAGCTTACCAGTCTCTTCCCTCCAATTTTGCCCGAAGAGGTTCTCTCCATTGCAGGGAATGTTGCCTAGCTTGTCCTGCACCCATTGTTCTAAGTCTGAAGCTTGTAGCCACGCTATCCTTCATACTTCAATAGCCACGGTGGAAGCTCTGCTGGAGGACTCAAATGCATTGAAGACATCTCTGTTGACAAATTTTGAAACATTTTAGCTGTGCTTCAGAAGGCTTTGAAAAGAGCAGGGGGGGGGGGGGGAGAATGCTTTGAGATCCTTGTTGAGCTCTTTCAAAAACATCCCCATATATAGGATGTAGGAGTTTATCCTGCAGGACAGCATGGAGGCCTGGAAACTTTTGCGGGCAAAAGTATCCCGGATTCTTTGTTCTCTACCAGGTGGTATGGAGGAATGTTTTTTTCTACTTTTAATTCTGCACATCGCCAACTCCACCACCATAGAATGGTGGGGGAGCTGAGGCTTCTGAAACCCTGGACACTGGGACTCTATACGTACTGTTGAGTCTTTTGCTAATAGGTGACATCATGAGAGGGGTTTCCCACGTGTGAAGCATGAGGGAATGGAGAATCTGTTGTACTGGTAGTATGGTGGCCTCTTTAGAAGCAGTAGGGCACTAAAGGATCTCAATTTCCTCTGTTTGGGGCTCCTTCTCCAATGAAGCAGTGATAGAGGGGCCTGCTGCCATATCCCTGACAAAGTCCTGGAAGGACATGTCCTCAGGGGGAGATCTCCTCCTTTCAGTAGGCTCCGATGGCAAATCCTGGAGCTCTCAGGAATCGATGATCAGAATCAGACATATCACAATCAGATGTATCGAAGTACTGTTGATGCTGATGCTTATGGGATCGGCGGTAGGTGTTGACTTCCTGAGGAATCTGAGTCAGGGTCCCTTTGCATCGGGACCGATGTCGGTGCCGACGGACCTGAAGCCTCAAGCCTTAACGTCAGCATGGATATTGTCTATGTCGGCACCAATGCCAATGGTAGTACCAGCAGCAGTATGGAACAGGACCTGGATGAAAAATAGAAGAAAATATAAAGAATTCTGATAAGAAAGGGTAACCGGAGTCAGATAAACGATACTGGCATCGATGGGAAGGCAGAAATTACTATCCACAAAAAACTAACGAGTCTTTTTCTGCTGTGACAGGAATTTTGTCCTGCTGGCTCTGCAGAAAATGAAAGACTGAGGAGAGGAGTTGGGAAGGCAGTAATGCAGGTGCAGTGGAGGGCTCCCAAAAGCTTTCTGATTGGACGTTGGGGAGCATTCCCGCACGGGCTCCGTCGGTACCAATGTCACCCATATGTGAAGACTATATTCCTGCTTGTTCCTGGAGATACAAGGATTATAGTTCAACTTATATGGTGGGATCAAACTTTGAAATGGATTGGCTGCTTGGCATTAACCCAGATAAGATTCAACCCTTTGTGCAATGATGCAAGGCAGTCCAAGGAAGAAGTCCTTTGTCTTCTTCCTCGATAATGCTCATACTCCAACCTGACCACTATAGCACTCAACTAGCAGTGACGAACAGGACTGTAGCAAAATATGAGAGGCAGTCCGAAGCCACTGCCCTATTTTTGATATTTATTACTTATTATTGCTGCCATTAATATATATAACCAAACATTATTTGTGCTCTAGATTGGGACCTAATTTCAAAGAAATTTTATGATAATCTATGAGTAGTGCTGGAGTTCTGTATTTGTAAATTTAATAAAAACTCTCATGACATTAAATTGCAATATATATATGGAAGATAATGGTGACACACCATGAAAGACCTTGTAATCAGGAATATAGGTTCTGTGGGAAAGGGCTGATCTCCTATTTGTAGCAGATTTTACCATGGTTACTTGGAGAAGGGGTGCTGCAACTTCAAATGCCTTCCTTATGAGGAGTCTTTGCCCTAGAATATGACCCTGGCATTCATCCTCTACTTGTTCGCAAGTGCCAGATTCCTCACCTGGAGTACTTGATCTAATTTCTTCTTTTGGTTTTACCAGTGGCCTTCTCCAGTCCACTACTTTCAGCCCTCTACCCTTGGGCTCCGAGATTCAGGCAGATCCCAGGATCGAAACTACTCCATTGGAAGAAAGGGAAAGCAGATTCTACCTAGCAAAGGTAAACTTTGAGCTTTAAAAGGACTGCTAGAAGTGCACTGAGCAAGTTTCTTGCTGGTAAAAGGTGTGAGAAGGACAGTGCTGGAAAATGAAGTCCTCTTTTGGAAATCAACAGATTATAGGAAGTCTGTGTTTGTGAGCTAGTGAATACACAAAAGATACGAGTTACATCCTATGAAGTCCCGAAGGAAGATCTTTTGGCATGATGCAAGTATGGTATTAGCAGTAAATTTGAGAGACTAAGATCATATTCCAGATACCCTAGGTTAGGAGTGAGGATCATGACTGTCTTAGTTTGTGCAAAACTACCCCATTTGGAGAACTTGTCTCCAAATAAAACATAATATCTGAGACTTGAAAGAACATGATACTATATTTCCATCACATTTTTGGTAAAAAAAAAAAAAACAACATTCTGTGCATTATTGATGTAAGTACATGTTTTCTACCTGTTTATCCACAGATCAAACATAATAAAGGCAACAGCCATGCAAACTTACGCCACATTTGCTTAAACATTAACAAACAGGAGAAGTACAGCCAGGAGCAGCACAAGCTTCCTCCACACACACTGCCACCAAGAGAACGGGAAGAGCACGGGCAGCAGCATCACAAGCTTCCCAAACACACACACTGCCACCCACAGGACAAGCAGAGCATGGGCAGAAGCAGCCCAAGCCTCCCACACATACACTGCCACCCACAGGACACGTAGAGCATGAGCAGCAGCATCACAAGCTTCCCCCCCCCCACACACACACTGCCACCCACAGGATGTGCAGAGCACGGGCAGCATCATCACAAGCTTCCCACACACACACTGCCACCCACAGGATAGGTAGAGCATGAGCAGCAGCAGCACAAGCTTCCCACACACACACTGCTACACTCAGGATAGGTATAGCACGAGCAGCAGCATCACAAGCCTCCCACACAGACACTGCCACCCACAGGACTGGTATAGCACAAGCAGCAGCATCACAAGCATCCCACACACACACTGCCACCCACAGGATAGGTGGAGCACGAGCAGCAGCATCACAAGCCTCCCCCCACACACACTGCCCAGGTAGAGCTTGGGCTGCATCATCACAAGATTCCAACACACACAGTGCCAACCAAAGGACAGGTGGAGCACAGGCATCATCATCACAAGCTTCCCATACACACACTGCCACCCACAGGATGTGCAGAGCACGGGCAGCATCATCACAAGCTTCCCACACACACACTGCCACCCACAGGATAGGTAGAGCATGAGCAGCAGCAGCACAAGCTTCCCACACACACACTGCTACACTCAGGATAGGTATAGCACGAGCAGCAGCATCACAAGCCTCCCACACAGACACTGCCACCCACAGGACTGGTATAGCACAAGCAGCAGCATCACAAGCATCCCCACACACACACTGCCACCCACAGGATAGGTGGAGCACGAGCAGCAGCATCACAAGCCTCCCCCCACACACACTGCCCAGGTAGAGCTTGGGCTGCATCATCACAAGATTCCAACACACACAGTGCCAACCAAAGGACAGGTGGAGCACAGGCATCATCATCACAAGCTTCCCATACACACACTGCCACCCAGAGGACATGTAGAGCACGAGCAGCAGCATCACAAGCCTCCCACACACACACTGCCACCCACAGGAGAGGTAGAGCACAGGCAGCAGCAGCGCAAGCCTCCCACACACATACTGCATACCCACAGGACAGGTAGAGCACGAGCAGCAGCATCACAAGCCTCCCCCCCACACTGCCACCCACAGGACAGGTAGAGCATGAGCAGCAGCAGCACAAGCCTCCCCCACACACACTGCCACCCACAGGACAGGTAGAGCATGAGCAGCAGCATCACAAGCCTCCCACACACACTGCGACCCACAGGATAGGTGGAGCACAAGCAGCAGCATCACAAGCCTCCCCCCACACACTGCCACCCACAGGACAGGTAGAGCACGAGCAGCAGCTGCACAAGCCTCCCACACACACACTGCCACCCATAGGACAGGTAGAGCATGAGCAGCAGCAGCACAAGCCTCCCACACACACACTGCCACACACTGGACAGGTAGAGCATGGGCTACATCATCACAAGATTCCAACACACACACTGCCAACCAAAGGACAGGTGGAGAACAGGCAGCATCATCACAAGCTTCCCATACACACACTGCCACCCAGAGGACAGGTAGAGCATGAGCAGCAGCAGCGCAAGGCTCCCACACATACACACTGCCATCCAGAGGACAGGTAGAGCACGAGCATCAGCAGTGAAAGCTTCCCACACACACATACATTGCCACCCACAGGACATGTAGAGCACGAGCCTCATCATCACAAGTTTCCCACATACACACACTTACCCACAGGAGGGATAGAGCAAGGGCATCATCATCACAAGATTCCCACACTCACACTGCACCCACAGGACAGGTAGAGCATTAGCAGCAGCAGCACAAGCTTCCCACACACACACTGCCACCCACAGGATAGGTAGAGCACGAGCAGCAGCATCACAAGCCTCCCACACACACACTGCCACCCACAGGACAGGTAGAGCATGAGCAGCAGCATCACAAGCTTCCCCCACACACACTGCCACCCACAGGACATGTAGAGCATGAGCCTCATCACCACAAGTTTCCCACATACACACACTTACCCACAGGAGGGATAGAGCAAGGGCATCATCATCACAAGCTTCCCACACACACACTGCCACCCACAGGATAGGTAGAGCATGAGCAGCAGCAGCACAAGCTTCCCACACACACACTGCCACACTCAGGATAGGTATAGCACGAGCAGCAGCATTACAAGCCTCCCACACAGACACTGCCACCCACAGGACTGGTATAGCACAAGCAGCAGCATCACAAGCTTCCCACACACACACTGCCACCCACAGGATAGGTGGAGCACGAGCAGCAGCATCACAAGCCTCCCCCCACACAATGCCTCCCACAGGACAGGTAGAGCATGAGCAGCAGCAGCCCAAGCCTCCCACACACACACTGCCACACACTGGACAGGTAGAGCATGGGCTACATCATCACAAGATTCCAACACACACACTGCCAACCAAAGGACAGGTGGAGAACAGGCAGCATCATCACAAGCTTCCCACACACACACTGCCACCCACAGGACAGGTAGAGCATGAGCAGCAGCAGCACAAGCCTCCCACACACACACTGCCACACACTGGACAGGTAGAGCATGGGCTACATCACCACAAGATTCCAACACACACACTGCCAACCAAAGGACAGGTGGAGAACAGGCAGCATCATCACAAGCTTCCCATACACACACTGCCACCCAGAGGACAGGTAGAGCATGAGCAGCAGCAGCGCAAGGCTCCCACACACACATACATTGCCACCCACAGGACAGTTGGAGCATGAGCAGTATCATCACAAGCTTCCCACACACACACTGCCACTCACAGGACAGGTAGAGCATGAGCAGCAGCGTCACAAGCTTCCCACACACACACTGCCACCCACAGGACATGTAGAGCAAGGGCATCATCACCACAAGATTCCCACACTCACACTGCACCCACAGGAAAGGTAGAGCTGGAGCCTCATCATCACAAGTTTCCCACATAAACACACTTACCCACAGGAGGGGTAGAGCAAGGGCAGCATCATCAGAAGCTTCCCACACACACACTGCCACCCACAGGACAGGTAGAGCACGAGCAGCAGCAGCGCAAGCCTCCCACACACACACTGCATACCCACAGGACAGGTAGAGCATGAGCAGCAGCTGCACAAGCCTCCCACACACACACTGCCACCCACAGGACAGATGGAGCATGAGCAGCAGCATCACAAGCCTCCCACACACACACTGTATACCCACAGGACAGGTAGAGCATGAGCAGCAGCTGCACAAGTCTCCCCCACACACACTGCCACCCACAGGATAGGTAGAGCACGAGCAGCAGCAGCGCAAGCCTCCCACACACACACTGCATACCCACAGGACAGGTAGAGCATGAGCAGCAGCTGCACAAGCCTCCCACACACACACTGCCACCCACAGGACAGGTGGAGCATGAGCAGCAGCATCACAAGCCTCCCCCCACACACTGCCACCCACAGGACAAGTAGAGCATGAGCAGCAGCAGCACATGCCTCCCACACACACACTGCCACCCACAGGACAGGTAGAGCATGAGCAGCAGCATCATAAGCCTCCCACACACACACTGCCACCCACAGGAAAGGTAGAGCATGAGCATGAGGGAGCAGCAGCACAAGCCACCCACACACACACTGCCACCCACAGGACAGGTAGAGCACGAGCAGTATCATCACAAGCTTCCCCCACACACACTGCCACCCACAGGACAGGTAGAGCATGAGCAGCAGCATCACAAGCTTCCCACACACACACTGCCCCCCACAGGACAGGTAGAGCATGAGCAGCAGCATCACAAGCCTCCCACACACACTGCAACCCAAAGGATAGGTAGAGCACGAGCAGCAGCAGCACAAGCCTCCCACACACACACTGCCACCCACAGGACAGGCAGAGCACGAGCAGCAGCAGCACAAGCCTCACACATACACACTGCCACCCACAGGACAGGTGGAGCACGAGCAGCAGCATCACAAGCCTCCTCCCCCACACACTGCCACCCACAGGACAGGTAGACAATGAGCAGCAGCAGCACAAGCCTCCCACACACACACTTCCACACACTGGACAGATTGAGCATGGGCTGCATCATCACAAGATTCCAACACACACACTGCCAACCAAAGGACAGGTGGAGAACAGGCAGCATCATCACAAGCTTCCCATACACACACTGCCACCCAGAGGACAGGTAGAGCATGAGCAGCAGCAGCGCAAGCCTCCCACACATACACACTGCCACCCACAGGACAGGTAGAGCACGAGCAGTATCATCACAAGCTTCCCACACACACACTGCCACCCACAGGACAGGTAGAGCATGAGCAGCAGCATCACAAGCTTCTCACACACACACTGCCACCCACAGGACATGTAGAGCAAAGGCATCATCATCACAAGATTCCCACACTCACACTGCACCCACAGGAAAGGTAGAGCACAAGCCTGATCATCACAAGTTTCCCACATACACACACTTACCCACAGGAGGGGTAGAGCAAGGGCAGCATCATCAAAAGCTTCCCACACACACACTGCCACCCACAGGATAGGTAGAGCACGAGCAGCAGCAGCGCAAGCCTCCCACACACACACTGCCATTCACAGGAGAGGTAGAGCACGAGCAGCAGCATCACAAGCCTCCCACACACACACTGCCACCCACAGGACACGTAGAGCATGAGCAGCAGCAGCACAAGCCTCCCACACATACACTGCCACCCACAGGACAGGTAGAATACGAGCAGCAGCATCACAAGCCTCCCACAGACACACTGCCATTCACAGGACAGGTAGAGCACGAGCAGCAGCATCACAAGCCTCCCACACACACACTGCCACCCACAGGACAGGTATAGCATGAGCAGCAGCATCACAAGCTTCCCACACACACACTGCCACCCACAGGAGGGGTAGAGCATGAGCAGCATCATCACAAGCTTCCCACACAAACACTGCCACCCAAAGGAGGGGTATAGCATGGGCATCATCATCACAAGATTCCCACATACACACACTTACCCACAGGAGGGATAGAGCAAGGGCATCATCATCAAAAGCTTCCCACACACACACTGCCACCCACAGGACAGGTAGAGCACAGGCAGCAGCAGCGCAAGCCTCCCACACACACACTGCCATTCACAGGAGAGGTAGAGTACGAGCAGCAGCATCACAAGCCTCCCACACACACATTGCCACCCACAGGACAGGTAGAGCATGAGCAGCAGCAGCGTAAGCCTCCCGCACACACATTGCCACCCACAGGACACATAGAGCACGAGCAGCAGCATCACAAGCCTCCCACAGACACTGCCACCCACAGGAGGGGTAGAGCATGAGCAGCATCATCACAAGCTTCCCACACAAACACTGCCACCCACAGGAGTGAGTGTGGGAATGTTCTCCACCTGTCCTTCCCACACATACACTGCCACCCACAGGACAGGTAGAGTACGAGCAGCAGCATCACAAGCCTCCCACAGACACTGCCACCCACAGGAGGGGTAGAGCATGAGCAGCATCATCACAAGCTTCCCACACAAACACTGCCACCCACAGGAGGGGTAGAGCACGAGCAGCATCATCACAAGCTTCCCACGCACACACTGCACCCACAGGACAGGTAGAGCATGAACCTCATCATCACAAGTTTCCCACATACACACACTTACCCACAGGAGGTGTAGAGCATGGGCAGCATCATTATAAGCTTCCCACACACACACTGCCACACACAGGATGGTAGAGCACGGGCAGCAGCATCAAAAGCTTCCTACACACACACACACTGCCACACATAGGAGAGGTACAGCACAGGCAGCAGCAGCGCAAGCCTCCCACACACACATTGCCAGCCACAGGATAGGTAGAGCACGAGCAGCAGCATCACAAGCCTCCCACACACACACTGCCACCCACAGGACAGGTAGAGTATGAGTTGCAGCAGCACAAGCCTCCCACACACACACTGCCACCCACAGGACAGGTAGAGTACAAACAGCAGCATCACAAGCTTCCCACACACACTGCACCCACAGGACAGGTAGAGCACGAGCAGCATCATCACAAGTTTCCCACATAGATACACTCACCCACAGGAGGGGTAGAGCATGGACAGCATCATTATAAGCTTCCCACACACACACTGACACCCACAACAGGTAGAGCATGGGCAGTAGCAGTGCAAGGTACGTACACACACACTGCCACCCACAGGATGGGTACAGCACGAGCAGCAGCATCACATGCTTCCCACACACACACTGCCACCCACAGGACAGGTAGAGCACGAGCAGCAGCATCACAAGCCTCCCACACACACACTGCCACCCACAGGACAGGTAGAGCACGAGCAACAGCATCACAAGCCTCCCACACACACTGGCACCCACAGGACAGGTAGAGCACGAGCAGCAGCATCCCAAGCTTCCCACACACACACTGCCACCCACAGGACAGGTAGAGCATGGGCAGCATCATCACAAGCTTCCCACACACACACATTGCCACCCACATGACATGTAGAGCATGGGCAGGAGCAGCGCTAGGTACTCACACACACACTGCCATCCACAGGATGGGTAGAGCAGGGGCGCATCATCGCAAGCTTCCCACACACACACTGCCACCCACAGAACAGGAAGAGTACAGGCAGCAGCAGCAGCACAAGCCTCCCACACACACACTGCACCCACAGGAGAGGTAGAGCACGGGCAGCAACATCACAAGCTTCCCACACACACACAGGACAGGTAGAGCATGAGCAGCAGCAGCAAAAGCCTCCCACACACACACACTGCCAACCACAGGAAAGGTGGAGCATGGGCAGCATCATCACAAGCTTCCCACAAAGACACTGCCACCCACAGGACAGGTAGAGCATGAGCAGCAGCAGCGCAAGCCTCCCACACACACACTGCCACCCACAGGACAGGTGGAGCACGAGCAGCATCATCACAAGATTCCCACACTCACACTGCACCCACAGGACAGGTAGAGCACGGGCAACAACATCACAAGCTTCCCCCACACACACAGGACAGGTAGAGCATGAGCAGAAGCAGAAAAAGCCTCCCACACACACACTGCCAACCACAGGAAAGGTGGGGCATGGGCAGCATCATCACAAGCTTCCCACAAAGACACTGCCACCCACAGGACAGGTAGAGCACAAGCAGCAGCATCACAAGCCTCTGACACACACACTGCCACCCACAGGACAGGTAGAGCATGAGCAGCAGCAGCACAAGCCTCCCACATACACACTGCCACCCACAGGACAGGTAGAGCATGAGCAGAAGCAGCACAAGCCTCCCACACACACACTGCCATTCACAGGACAGGTAGAGCATGAGCAGCAGCAGCACATGCCTCCGACACACACACTGCCACCCACAGGACAGGTAGAGCACAAGCATCATCATCACAAGCTTCCCCCACACACACTGCCACCCACAGGACAGGTAGAGCATGAGCAGTAGCATCACAAGCTTTCCCCACACAGACTGCCACCCACAGGACAGGTAGAGCACGAGCAGCATCATCACAAGATTCCAAAACACACACTGCCAGCCACAGGACAGGTAGAGCACGAGCAGCAGCAGCACAAGCTACCCACAAACACACTGCCACCCACATGACAGGTAGAGCATGGGCAGCTGCAGTGCAAGCTACCCACACACACACTGCCACCCTCAGGATGGGTAGAGCTTGGGCAGTAGCAGCACAACTTGCCACTCACAGGATGGGTAGAGAGCGGGAGGAATCAGCACAACCTTTCCACACACACAAACACACACACTGCCACCCACAGGATGGGTAGAACACATGCAGCAGCAGCACAAGCATCCCACACACACACTGCCACCCACAGGATGGGTAGAGTGCCGGCAAGAGCAGCACAAACTACCCACACACACACTGCCACCGACAGTATGTGTAGACCGCAGGCAGGAGCAGCACAAGCTTCCCACACACACACTGCCACCCACAGGATGGGTAGAGCATTTTTAGCAGCAGCGCACGCTTCCCACGTACACACTGCCACCCACACTACGGGTAGAGCATGGTTAGCAGCAGCACAAGCTTCCCACACACACACACTGCCACCCACAGGATGAATAGATCACGGGCAGCAGCAGCAGAAGTAGAACATGGGCAGCAGCAGTGCAGGCTTCCCACATACACACTGCCACCCATAGAATTATAGAGCACAGGCAGCATCATCACAAGCTTCCCATACACACACTGCCACCAACAGGATAGGTGGAGCACAAGCAGCAGCATCACAAGCCTCCCCCCACACACTGCCACCCACAGGACAGGAAGAGCATGAGCAGCAGCAGCACAAGCCTCCCCCCCACACACTGCCACCCACAGGACAGGTAGAGCATGAGCAGCAGCAGCAGCACAAGCCTCCCCCACACACACTGCCACATACTGGACAGGAAAAGCATGGGCTGCATCACCACAACATTCCAAAACACACACTGCCACCCAGAGGACAGGTAGAGCATGAGCAGCAGCAGCGCAAGCATCCCACACACACACACACTGCCACCCACAGGACAGGTAGAATACGAGCAGCAGCATCACAAGCCTCCCACACAGACACTGCCACCCACAGGACAGGTATAGCACGAGCAGCAGCAGTGCAAGCTTCCCACACACACACTGCCACCCACAGGACAGGTAAAGCATGAGCAGCAGCATCACAAGCTTCCCACACTCACACTGCACCCACAGGACAGGTAGAGCATGAGCCTTATCATCACAAGTTTCCCACATACACACACTTACCTACAGGAGGGGTAGAGAAAGGGCAGCATCATCAAAAGCTTCCCACACACACACTGCCACCCACAGGACAGGTAGAGCAGTCAGCAGCAGCGCAAGCCTCCCGCAGACACACTGCATACCCACAGGACAGGTAGAGCACGAGCAGCAGCATCACAAGCCTCCCACAAACACACTGCCACCCACAGGACAGTAGGGCATGAGCAGCAGCATCACAAGCCTCCCACACACACACTGCCACCCACAGGACAGGTAGAGCACGAGCAGCATCATCACAAGCATCCCACACACACACTGCCATTCACAGGAGAGGTAGAGCAGAAGCAGCAGCAGCAGCACAAGCCTCTCACACACACACTGCCACCCACAGGACAGGTATAGCACAAGCCTCATCATCACAAGTTTCCCACATACATACGCTCACCCACAGGAGGGGTAGAGCATGGGCAGCATCATTATAAGCTTCTCACACACACACTGCCACCCACAGGATGGTAGAGCACGGGCAACAGCATCACAAGCTTCCCACACACACTGCCACCCACAGAAGGGGTAGAGCATGGGCATCATCATCACAAGATTACCACACTCACACTGCACCCACAGGACAGTTAGAGCACGAGCCTCATCATCACAAGTTTCCCACATACACACACTTACCCACAGGAGGGGTAGAGGATGGGCAGCATCATTATAAGCTTCCCACACACACACTGCCACCAACAGGAGAGGTAGAGCACAGGGAGCAGCAGCGCAAGCCTCCCACACACACACTGCATACCCACAGGACAGGTAGAGCATGAACAGCAGCAGTGCAAGCCTCCCACACACACAATGCATACCCACAGGACAGGTAGGGCACAGGCAGCAGCAGTGCAAGCCTCCCCCACACACACTGCATACCCACAGGACAGGGAGAGCATGAGCAGCAGCTGCACAAGCCTCACACACACACACTGCCGCCCACAGGACAGGTGGAGCATGAGCAGCAGCTGCACAGGCCTCCCACACACACACTGCCACCCACAGGACATGTAGAGCAAGAGCAGCAGCAGCGCAAACCTTCCCCCCCCACACACTGCCACCCACTGGACAGGTAGAGCATGAGCAGCAGAAGCACAAGCCTCCCACCCACAGGACAGGTAGAGCATGAGCAGCAGCAGCAGCACAAGCCTCCCACACACACACTGCCACCCAAAGGACAGGTAGAGCATGGGCTGCATCATCACAAGATTCCAACACACACACTGCCAACCAAAGGACAGGTGGAGAACAGGCAGCAGCATCACAAGCTTCCCATACACACACTGCCACCCAGAGGACAGGTAGAGCACGAGCAGCAGCAGCGCAAGCCTCCCACACACACACACTGCCATCCACAGGACAGGTAGAGCACGAGCATCAGCAGTGCAAGCTTCCCACACACACATACATTGCCACCCTCAGGACAGGTAGAGCATGAGCAGCAGCATCACAAGCCTCCCACACAAACACTGCCACCCACAGGACAGGTAGAGCACAGGCAGCAGCAGCGCAAGCCTCCCACACACACACTGCATACCCACAGGACAGGTAGAGCATGAGCAGCAGCTGCACAAGCCTCCCACACTCACACTGCCACCCACAGGATAGGTAGAGCATGAGCAGCAGCAGCACAAGCCTCCCACGCACACACTGCCATTCACAGGAGAGGTAGAGCACGAGCAGCAGCAGCGCAAGCCTCCCACACACACACTGCCATTCACAGGAGAGGTAGAGCACGAACAGCAGCATCACAAGCCTCCCACACACACACTGCCACCCACAGGACAGGTAGAGCATGGTTAGCAGCAGCACAAGCTTCCCACACACACACACTGCCACCCACAGGATGAATTGATCACGGGCAGCAGCAGCAGAAGTAGAACATGGGCAGCAGCAGCGCAGGCTTCCCACATACACACTGCCACACATAGAATTAAAGAGCGCAGGCAGCAGCATCACAAGCTTCCCATACACACACTGCCACCCAGAGGACAGGTAGAGCACGAGCAGCAGCTGCACAAGCCTCCCACAAACACACTGCCACCAACAGGATAGGTGGAGCACGAGCAGCAGCATCACAAGCCTCCCCCCCACACACTGCCACCCACAGGACAGGTAGAGCATGAGCAGCAGCAGCACAAGCCTCCCACACACACACTGCCACACACTGGACAGGTAGAGCATGGGCTGCATCATCACAAGATTCCAACACACACACTGCCACCCACAGGACAGGTAGAGCATGAGCAGCAGCAGCAGCACAAGCCACCCACACACACACTGCCACCCACAGGACAGGTGGAGAACAGGCAGCATCATCACAAGCTTCCCATACACACACTGCCACCCAGAGGATAGGTAGAGCATGAGCAGCAGCAGCGCAAGCCTCCCACACACACATACATTGCCACCCTCAGGACAGGTAGAGCATGAGCAGCAGCATCACAAGCCTCCCACACAAACACTGCCAACCACAGGACAGGTACAGCACGAGCAGTATCATCACAAGCTTCCCACATACACACTGCCACCCACAGGACATGTAGAGCAAGGGAATCATCACCACAAGATTCCCACACTCACATTGCACCCACAGGACAGGTAGAGCACGAGCCTCATCATCACAAGATTCCCACACTCACACTGCACCCACAGGACAGGTAGAGCACGAGCCTCATCATCACAAGTTTCCCACATACACACACTTACCCACAGGAGGGGTAGAGCAAGGGCAGCATCATCAAAAGCTTCCCACACATACACTGCCACCCACAGGACAGGTAGAGCACAGGCAGCAGCAGCGCAAGCCTCCCACACACACACTGCTATTCACAGGAGAGGTAGAGCATGAGCAGCAGCATCACAAGCCTCCCACACACACACTGCCACCCACAGGACAGGTAGAGCATGAGCAGCAGCAGCGCAAGCCTCCCACACACACACTGGCACCCACAGGACACGTAGAGCACGAGCAGCAGCAGCACAAGCCTCCCACAGACACTGCCACCCACAGGACAGGTATAGCACGAGCAGCAGCATCACAAGCTTCCTACACACACACTGCCTCCCACAGGAGGGGTAGAGCACGAGCAGCATCATCACAAGCTTCCCACACACACACTGCACCCACATGACAAGTAGAGCACAAGCAGCAGCAGCACAAGCCTCCCACACAGACACACACACTGCCACTCACAGGACATGTAGAGCACGAGCCTCATCATCACAAGTTTCCCACATGCACACACTTACCCACAGGAGGCGTAGAGCATGGGCAACATCATTATAAGCTTCCCACACACACACTGCCACCCACAGGATGGTAGAGCATGGGCATCATCATCAAAAGCTTCACACACACACACACACTGCCACCCACAGGAAAGGTAGAGCACAGGCAGCAGCAGCGCAAGCCTCCCACACACACATTGCCACCCACAGGATAGGTAGAGCACGAGCAGCAGCATCACAAGCCTCCCACACACACACTGCCATCCACAGGACAGGTAGAGCATGAGCAGCAGCAGCGCAAGCCTCCCACACACACACTGCCATTCACAGGACAGGTAGAGTACAAGCAGCAGCATCACAAGCTTCCCACACACACACTGCCACCCACAGGACAGGTAGAGCATGAGCAGCAGCATCACAAGATTCCCACATACATACACTCACCCACAGGA
Source organism: Ichthyophis bannanicus (assembly GCA_033557465.1). Classification (NCBI taxonomy): domain Eukaryota; kingdom Metazoa; phylum Chordata; class Amphibia; order Gymnophiona; family Ichthyophiidae; genus Ichthyophis; species Ichthyophis bannanicus. The sequence continues at coordinate 381,777,418 of CM066039.1, forward strand.
GGGGTAGAGCATGGGCAGCATCATTATAAGCTTCCCACACACACACTGCCACCCACAACAGGTAGAGCATGGGCAGTAGCAGTGCAAGGTACGTACACACACACTGCCACCTACAGGACAGGTAGAGCATGAGGAGCAGCATCACAAGCCTCCCACACACACACATTGCCACCCACATGATATGTAGAGCATGGGCAGGAGCAGCGCAAGGTTCCCACACACACACACTGCCATCCACAGGATGTGTAGAGCAGCGGCCGCATCATTGCAAGCTTCCCACACACACACTGCCACCCACAGGACAGGAAGAGTACAGGCAGCAGCAGCAGCACAAGCCTCCCACACACACACTATACCCACAGGAGAGGTAGAGCCCGGGCAGCAACATCACAAGCTTCCCACACACACACACACACACAGGACAGGTAGAGCATGAGCAGCAGCAGCAAAAGCCTCCCACACACACACTGCCAACCACAGGAAAGGTGGAGCATGGGCAGCATCATCACAAGCTTTCCACATAGACACTGCCACCCACAGGACAGGTAGAGCACGAGCAGCAGCATCACAAGCCTCCGACACACACACTGCCACCCACAGGACAGGTAGAGCATGAGCAGCAGCAGCAGCGCAAGCCTCCCACACACACTGCCATTCACAGGACAGGTAGAACATGAGCAGCAGCAGCACAAGCCTCCCACACACACACTGACACCCACAGGACAGGTAGAGTACAAGCAGCAGCATCACAAGCTTCCCCCACACACACTGCCACCCACAGGACAGGTAGAGCACGAGCAGTAGCATCACAAGCGTCCCCCACATACACTGCCACCCACAGGAGAGGTAGAGCACGAGCAGCAGCATCACAAGATTACAACACACACACTGCCACCCACAGGACAGGTAGAGCATGAGCAGTAGCATCACAAGCTTCCCCCACACACACTGCCACGCACAGGACAGGTAGAGCATGAGCAGCAGCAGCGCAAGCCTCCCACACACACACTGCTACCCACAGGACAGGTAGAGCACGAGCAGCGGCAGCACAAGCTACCCACACACACGCTGCCACCCACATGACAGGTAGAGCATGGGCAGCTGCAGTGCAAGCAACCCACACACACACTGCCACCCTCAGGATGGGTAGAGCTTGGGCAGTAGCAGCACAACTTGCCACTCACAGGATGGGTAGAGAGCGGGCAGAATCAGCACAAGCTTTCCACACACACACACACACTGCCACCCACAGGATGGGTAGAACACAGGCAGCAGCAGCACAAGCATCCCACACACACACTGCCACCCACAGGATGGGTAGAGTGCCGGCAGGAGCAGCACAAACTATCCGCACACACACTGCCACCGACAGTATGTGTAGAGCGCAGGGAGGAGCAGCACAAGCTTCCCACACACACACACTGCCACCCACAGGATGGGTAGAGCATGTTTAGCAGCAGCGCAAGCTTCCCACATACACACTGCCACCCACAATATGGGTAGAGCATGGTTAGCAGCAGTAAAGCTTCCCACACACACACACTGCCACCCACAGGATGAATAGATCACGGGCAGCAGCAGCACAAGTAGAACATGGGCAGCAGCAGTGCAGGCTTCCCACATACACACTGCCACCCATAGAATTATAGTGTGCAGGCAGGAGCAGCGCAAGCTTCCCACTCCCAACCACAGGATGGATAGAGCATGGGCGGCAGCAGCGCAAGCTTCCCACTCCCACCCGCAGGATAGAGCATGCATAGGAGCAGCGCAAGCTTCCCACTCCCACCCACAGGATGGATAGAGCACGGACAGCAGCAGCAGCGCAAGCTTCCACCACACACACTACCATCCACAGGATGGATAAAGCACAGATGGCAGCAGCACAAATACGGCACCGGCAGCAGCAGCCCAAGCTTCCCACACACACACTGCCACACACAAGATGGGTAGAGCATGGGCGGCGGTAGCGCAAGCTTCCCACATACACACTGCCACACACAGGATGGACAGAGCACAGGCAGCAGCATCCCAAGCTTCTCACATACACACTGCCACACACAAGATGGATAGAGCATGGGCAGCAGCAGCGCAGGCTTCCCACATACACATTGCCACACACAGGATGGGTAGAGCACAGGCAGCAGCAGCGCAAGCTTCCAACACACACATTCTCACCCACAGGATCGGTAGAGCATGGGCGGCGGTAGCACAAGCTTCCCACATACACACTGCCACACACAGGATGGGTAGAGTGTGGGCAGCAGCAGCACATGTTTCCCATAAACACACTGCTACCCACAGGATGGGCAGAGCATGGGCAGGAGCACTGCAACTTCCCACCCACACACTGCCACCCACAGGATGGGTAGATCATGGGCAGCAGTAGCACAACTTCCCATCCACACACTGTCACCCACAGGATGGGTAGAACACAGACAGCAGCAGCACAGAGTACGGGCAGCAGCAGCCCCAGCTTCTGACACACACACAGGATGGATAGAGCATGGGCAGGAGCATCGCAAGCTTCCCATAAACACACTGCCACCCACAGGATGGGTAGAGCACGGGCAGCAGTAATGCAAGCTTCCCACACACACACACACAATTGTGTGATGCAGGGGAAAAGGATAGTCACACCCTGGAGAGGTCCACACCTGTACTTCCATCCTTCCTTTTTTTAAGCAAATTCTTTAGTTTCTTTGCTGATCGCAAATATTTGAGGTCAGATCAGCTGCAAAAGGAAATCTACACTGCTGAACAGGAGATCTCATGCCTAATCTCTGCAGGCCCATGTCTCATTACGTGCCAGTGGTGAACTGTCTTATAACCAGAGGCCCAATTTTTTCACTTTTCACATTCCAAAATTTCAGAGGGCATGTTTTTTCTTCCTTTTTTTTTATTTGCTAACAATTGTTTCCGGTCATCTCTTTCTCATCCATGTTGTTCTGTCATCTTCCTTCCATGTGACTGCTCTTAGGTTGTACATAAGAACATAAGATATGTCATACTGGGTCAGACCAAGGTCCATCAAGCACAGTATTCTGTTTCCAACAGTGGCCAATCTAGGTCATATGTACCTAGCAGTTTCCCCAAGAGACACAAGTTCCACAATGCTTGTACTGGGTCAAGCATTGATATCTTCGGTCACTTCTTAATAATGGTTTATGGACCTTTCCTCCAGGAACTTGTCCAAACCTTTTTTAAACCCAGCTACACTAACAGCCTTTACTACATCCTCCGGTAACAAATTCCAGAGTTTGATTACACGTTGAGTGAAAAATATTTTCTTTTATTAGTCTTAAATAGTTTACCTTGTAGCTTCATTGCATGTCCCCTAGTCTTTCTATATTCTGATAAGGTAAACAATCGATCTACGTTTACCCGTTCCACTCCGTTCATTAATTTATAGACTTCTATCATATCTCCCCTCAGCCGTCTCTTTTCCAGGTTAAAGAGCCCTAACCTTTTTAGCCTTTCTTCATAGGAGTATCCTTCCATCCCCTTTACCATTTTGGTGGCTCTTCTCTGTACCTTTTCTAAAATCGCTATATCCTTTTTAAGATACAGCGACCAGAATTGCACACAATATTCAAGGTGCGGTCTCACCATGGAACGATATAGAGGCATTATAATATCTTTTGTTTTATTTTCCATTCCTTTCCTTATCATACCTAGCATTCTATTTGCTCTCTTGGCCGCCGCTGCACACTGGGCCGAGGGTTTTAACATGGTATCCACAATGACGCCTAAATCTTTTTCCTGGGTGGTGGTTCCTAATGTGGAACCTTGCATCGTGTAACCATAGTTTGGGTTGTTCTTCCCTAGGTGCATAACCTTGCACTTCTCCACATTAAATTTCATCTGCCATTTTGATGCCCAGTCTTCCAATTTATCAAGATCCTCTTGCAGTTTTTCACAATCCTCTTGGGTTTTAACAACTTTAAATAGTTTTGTGTCATCTGCAAATTTGATAACCTCACTCGTTATTCCACTTTCCAGGTCATTTATGAATATGTCAAAAAGCAGCGGACCCAGCACAGATCCCTGGGGTACACCACTATTCACCTTTCTCCATTGGGAAAATTGGCCATTTAGCCCTACCCTCTGCTTTGTATCTTTTAACCAGTTCCTGATCCACAATAGTACACTGCCTCCTATCCCATGACTCTTTAGTTTTGCCAAAAGTCTCTGATGAGGGACCTTGTCAAAGGCTTTCTGAAAGTCCAGTTACACAATATCAACCGACTCACCTTTGTCCACCTATTTATTCACTCCTTCAAAAAAACATAACAGATTAGTAAGACAAGATCTTCCTTGTCTAAAGCCATGTTGGCTGTCTCCCATTAGGTTGTGACTATCTACATGCTGAGTAATTTTATTCTTTATGATGGTTTCTACCATTTTTCCCGGTACTGACGTCAGGCTCACCGGTCTGTAGTTTCCCGGATCACCCCTGGAACCCTTTTTAAAAATTGGTGTTACATTGGCGATCCTCCAATCTTCAGGTATTAGAGATGATTTTAATGATAGTTGTGATACAGCAGAGGATACACAGCCCATGGAAATGCAGGTAAAAGAAAGGCTTACCTCAGATTCAGCACTGGAAAGGAGCACTAGGCACACAAACAGGTGAGCAAGGAAAATTGTTACTGCGTAACAAACAGAAAGCTCGTCAGGAACACCTGATTGCAAATCCCCACGTCACGTGCAGGGCTGGGGATTACTTAAGACAGGGTTCCAGTCAGTGGAAGGGAGGCAGAGGGAGAGAGAGGCACGATACAACTCAGGAGCACGGCAGAAGCCGGGGAGAGAGTAGCAAGAGGTGTGGCTACAATCAGCTGAGCAGAAACCCCAGTGGAGTGCTGGGAGAAAACTTTTCTCACGGAGAACCAGGAAGTGAAGGTAGCTCCAGCACTCAGGAACAGAGGTTTAAGGCAAGCTGTACTGGGAGAAGACCTGCTACCCGAGTTAGCCTTCAAGAGAAGCCAGGAGTGTCCCACTACACAGGAGACCGGTATGTGCCAGCTCTAAGCACAGGTCAGTTTAAAAGGAAAGTGTTGGGGGATGGGAACTCCAAGCATATGTGCACCCTAAGAAATAGCTGCAAAGCTAGGACCAATTTCACTTCTGCACAACCAGCCTGGGAGGCTAGAGTCAAAAGATACAGGGAGCCAAGTACCAAGGCAATCCCTACAGATAGAAAGAAACCTCCATATGCTTACAGCGAGAGGTTTAAAACCTATAAGTGCCAAGGGCGAGGTCCTGACTATAACTACACGAAGCAAGGAGATTCAGAGCTGTTGTTCTGGGAGGAAAGCCCAGGTAGAGGCTACTACAAGCCAGGGAGGTATAAACCCGAAGGGAGAAGAGCCTCCATTGAATGCCATAGTGAGTTGTCACAAGACGCCGTGTCTGAATACTGTATCCAAGAGGAGTCTGACACGGAGTTTGGGAAGTGCTGGAGAAAGCATGGTATGGGAAGATGGCAGCAGCCTTCAAGATCCCTCTCCCATGGATTGTAGTATCTGTTATAAATGCAGCCCTGCTGTTTGATTAAATGACAAAGAGAACTTTGTGCATGTAAACAAAAGAATATACGTTTGCCACTATTTTTGTTTCTTCGCTTATACCTGAAGTTTCTGTTCTTGTTGATAGTCCGAGCGGGACGGGGAATAAAACCCATCTTATTTTTCATTCAATTTTGCTCTGAGAGACTCTTTCATTTACACAGCCAGAGCAGTTTACTTGTTTTATAGACCCTAGGCATCCGCCTATACAGGGTTAAAGGGCTCTAACCACGGGCCCCATCACATAGTTCACAGATTACTGAAAGCAGTTCTGCAATCTCATATTTCAGTTCTTTCAACACCCTTGGATGTATACCATCCGGCCCAGGTGATTTGCTACTCTTCAGTTTATCTAATAGTTGTAAGACATCTTCCCGATGTATCAATATTTCCTTCAATTCTTCCGCACCTTTAAATACCACTTCAGTCATGGGTAACATCCCTATATCTTCCTCAGTAAAGACCGAAGCAAAGAATTCATTCAGTCTCTCCGCTATCGCCTTGTCGCCTCTTAGTGCTCCTTTAACCCCTTAGTGCTCCTTTAACCCCTTAGTGCTCCTGTAACTGCATCCCTTCCTCCTGTATCACTCCCCTGCATTAAATGTGATGTATTGCAAGTATGTTGTCTCAGGAGTGGGTGCTGACAATATTTGTGGATATTGCCTGCCTCTGCTCTTATACAGCACCAACACCTTCACCTCTAGCTGGCCAGTGTATCTCATGCTGCCGCGTCCAGGGAACCCAAGATAAAGAAACTGCTGTACTCTGGTATAAGAAAAGCCTGAGCATAGGCTAGTTGTATGGCCTGACTCTCTGGTATTCCAGCTCTGTAGTAATCATATTACTACTGCAGATTGATTCCATGGCATCATGCAACATCACTTCAAAGGCTGTTTCACTGCTTCTGTCTGCTGAGTTGAATTGCATGTTTTGATGGGAAGAGCCCATGCCTTCACTTTATAAAATACTAGGTCACAAGTGTGATAAAGTTGACTCCTTCCTGATAACTCAAGCCTGAGTGATATACCTAGGTCAGAGCTGGTTAATGCCATGCAAGTTGCAGAAGCTGTACTCATGGCCACTTGTAGGGTTAAAGGGGTATGTAACATTTTTTAAAGTGATACCTAGTCCCCTACTTCAGAGCAGCAGCATCAAAAGCAGCTCGGTGTGCAGTGGCAGCTGCATGGAAACAGAGGGAGGTCCCTTCCGTGGTGCAGTATGAAGGTAGATTGTGACATATTGTATTGATGGAGAAACTAACAGCTGCTAGAAGACAGAGAGTGGATACGTTTGACGTGAACTGGGGGGAGTTGTGGAAGGTTATTACCAAAGGGGGACAGGAGGGGGGATGTGGGGGGAGGAGGGATCTTGGGGAGTAGAATAGATGGGCAATTTAGTTATTTTGTTCTGTATAGTATAACTAGAATTTGTTATCCAGTTTGCACATGGATAAGTTATATTGGTTCTGAGAATATGTTTCAAGAATGTAATTGCTGGAAAAATTTAATAAAGATTGAAATATAAAAATAAAAAAGCAGTTCTGCAGACAGCTGCTTCCTTTCTCTTCAGTCAGGAAGCTGGCACAGTGCTTGATCTGTAATGGAGAGGGAACAGGTACGTCCATGAGGGGAACACAGAGAAGTGGGAATAGGGATTCTCCACATTTCAGCAGCCAGGGTCCCATAGTACAGCCATGGTAGGACATGTCCACAAGTGATATGTTCCGGTTTCAGAAATAGGAAAGCAGGTGGGGACAATCTAGTGGGGTCAGAAAGAACTTACAAGGCTATATTATGTTACTGGGAATAAAGCACAGTTACTTACCTGTAACAAGTGATCTCTGGGAACAGCAGGAATAAGTCTTCACATATGGGGACGTCGGTACCGACGGAGCCTATGCGGGAACACTCCCCAACTTCCCAAAAAGGAAAGCTTTTGGGAGCATCCCACAGCACCTGCACACTGCCTTCCCGCCTTTCCTAACCGCCTCTCCTCAGTTCGAGTTTTAAAGCTGAGACAAAAGAGAGAGAGAGGAAAGGAAAGACAGATAGAGAGATACAACTCCTAGGGGAGGTGGGAGGGTTGTGAAGACTTATTCCTGCTGTTCCCAGAGATCACCTGTTACAGGTAAGTAACTGTGCTATCTCCAGGAACAAGCAGGAATGAGTCTTCACATATGGGGACTCCCTAGCTGAGATGCCTGGGAGAACCCCAAGGATATGAAACCCTGGGAAGGGTTCTACCTCCTCCTATGGATCTCAGGCATCTATCCAGGGATGGAGGGTAGGAGTTGATTAAGAATGGAACAGGTGTTTGAGAACAGCCTGACCAAACAAGGCATCCTGGCGGGAGTCCTTGTCCAAGCAGTAATGGGCTGTGAAGGTATGAACCGAGGCCCAGGTGGCTGCTCGACAGATCTGGTCGATGGACACAGAATTTAGATGAGCCATAGAGGCAGCCATGGCCCTCACATTATGGGCTGTGACATGGCTCTCCAGAGAAAGGTTCTTACTCTGGTAGGCGAAGAAAATACACTGAGCAATCCAATTGGACAGTGTCCTCTTGGAGACTGGAAGTCCCAAATGAGAGGGATCAAAAGCAACAAAGAGCTGGGAAGACTTTCTATGTTGCTGTGTTCTTTGTAAGTAAAAGGCAAGAGCTCTTTTACAATCCAGAGTATGAAGATGCTTCTCTGCATTTGATGCATGAGGAGCTGGAAAAAGACAGGTAAATATACCTCTTGATTAAGATGAAAAGGTGAGACCACTTTAGGCATAAAGTGTGGATTGGTCCTAAGAACTACCTTATCATGATGGAACCTTGTATAAGGTGGATTAGCCACTAAGGCCTGCAGCTCACTGATGCGGCAAGCGGAGGTGACTGCAATGAGGAAAATAACCTTCCAGGAAAGAAATTTCAAGGAGGTGGTGGCTAAGGGTTCAAAAGGAGGCTTCATAAGCTGACCAAGAACCAGATTTAAATCCCATGTCACCGGAGGAGGCCTAATGGGAGGTCTAGTTAAAGTTAGGCCTCTCATGAATCTTGCAGTAAGAGGATGAGAGGAAACAGGTTGTCCATTGATAGGCTTAAGGGATGCTGCAATAGCACTCAAATGGACCCTTACTGACTTCATCTTAAGGTATTCCAATAGAGAATTCAAAGGTAGTGCTAGAGGGTCGAGACTCCTTTCAGCACACCAAATGGAAAATCTTTTCCATTTAAAAGCATAGGAACGTCTAGTGGAAGGTTTTCTGGAAGCATGGAGGATATCCTTCACTTGTTGAGAGAGATTCCAGCTTTGAAGGTCTAGGCCTTCACTAACCAAGCTCTGAGGTGAAGGGACTTGGGGTTTGGGTGCCACAAAGTCCCTCCTCCTCCTGGGACAGAAGGTCTGGAGCAGCTCCCAAGTCCAGAGAGGGGGCTTGGGAGAGATGCAGAAGTAGAGGGTACCACACTTGGCATGGCCAGCGTGGAGCTATGAGGATCATAGATCCTTCATCCCTCTGGAGTTTGAACAGAGTCTTGGGAATCAAGGGAATGGGTGGAAAGGCATACAGGAAACCCTGACCCCAGTGAAGGAGGAAGGCATCCTTGGCCTGAACTCCCTGACACAGAACCGGGGAAGTTTGGCATTCCACGGACTTGCAAAGAGGTCTATGTCCAGGGTTCCCCATTCTTGGAAGATTCTGAGTACCTGATCCATGTGCAGGGACCATTCGTGTGGGAGCAGAACTCGACTGAGTCTGTCTGCCGAAGAGTTTTAAATTCCTGGGAGGTATACTGCCAGGAGATGGATTTGATGCTCTCTGGCGAAGGCCCACAATCTTAAAGCTTTGTTGCAAAGCGACAGAGAGCCAGTTCCTCCTTGCTTGTTTATGTAAAACATGGCTACTTGATTGTCCGTATGAATGAGGACTGTCTTGTAGCTGAGCAGGGTATAAAAGACCTTGAGAGCTAGAAAGACTGCTCAAAGCTCCAAGAGATTGAAATGGAAAAAGGTCTCCTGTGGGGACCAAGTGCCTTGGGTGGAGAGGTCTTGTAGATGAGCTCCCCAACCTGTTTGGGAGGCATCTGTTGTGAGAGTTGCTTGGGGCAACAATTGTTGGAAGGGGGACCCCAGCAACAGATTTTGAGTGGACATCCACCACTGGAGAGACCAAAAGAGACGATTGGAGGTTGCTATTTGGTCTGAGAGAGCTCCTGATGCTTGAGTCCACTGGGTAGACAAAGTCCATTGGGCTGCTCTCATATGTAGGCGAGCATAGGGTACCACATGCACTGTGGAAGCCATGTGGCCTAGCAGTTGTAGCATCTCCCGGGCAGTTAAGTGGCTCCTTGACTGAACCTGAGAGGCCAACTGCACTAGGCGTAGGCAACGGGCCTGAGGAAGATAGGCCCTTGCAGTGGTAGTATCTAGCCAGGCCCCTATGAACTCTAGGGACTGAGTAGGGGTGAGCTGGGACTTTGGGAGGTTTACCACAAGTCCCAGATACTGTAGAATGCGCCTTGTACAGTCCAGGGAAGTCTGGGCCTCTGACTGAGATGGAGCTCGGATGAGCCAGTCGTCCAGGTATGGGAATACAAATATTCCCAGAGTGCGTAGAAATGCAGCTACTGTTGCCATGCATTTGGTGAACACTCTTGGGGCAGAGGCCAGACCAAACGGAAGCACCCTGTATTGGTAATATTTTCCTTGGAAAAGAAAACGGAGGAATCTTCTGTGAGATGGATGGATGAGGACATGTGTGTACGCATCCTTGAGATCTAGAGAACAAAGCCAATCCTGACCTTGAAGGTATGGAAGGAGAGTGCCCAAAGAAAGCATCTTGAACTTCTCCTTGCATAGAAATTTGTTCAATTCCCTGAGATCTAATATGGGTCTGTATCCCCCTGTCTTCTTTGGAATGAGAAAATAGGGGGAGTAAAACCCTGACCCTTGTTGAAGAAGGGGAACCTCTTCTATTGCCTCTTGGGCAAGAAGGGTAGCCACCTCTTGACCTAGAAGGTCAAAAAGAGATATGGGAGAATTGAAGTGTCTCACCATGGTGTGGGGAGGAAGGTCTGAGAAATGAAGTTTGTAGCCCTCTCTTATGATGGAGAGGGTCCACTGCTCTGATGTAATCTGCTCCCATCTGGGAGCAAAATGAGCTAACCTTCCTGGAATGGTGAGAGGTTCTGGCTGTTTTAAAGCCAGAAAGGCTAAGTTCTCTAGCATCAAGTCAAAAACCCTGAGGAGGTTGGGTCTGCTGAGTTGCAGCAGCCCCTGTAAGTCTTAGGCCTGGCCTGTTTAGGTTGCTGACGCTTAGTAGCAAAGCAACCTGTAGAGGATTGTTGGCCAGAAGTAGAAGGGAATCTGCCCTTTTTGAAAAAAGACTTCTTGAAGGGTTTTTTCTTGGCAGGAATGGAGGTGGCAGGAATGGAGGTTGACTTTGAAAGTCTATCCAGAGCAGAATTTTCTGCATCCATTTGAGTGGCTTTAATTTGCCATTCTTTGCCAAAGAGGTTTTCACCTGTACAGGGAAGATTTCCTAAGCCATCTTGGACCCAGGGCTCTAAATCAGAAGCCTGGAGCCAAGCAATTCTGCGAGCAGCTATGGCAATGCCAGAAGCTCTGCTGGCACCTTCAAAGGAATCAAAGGCTGCCCTGTTGGAAAACTTTGAAATGTCTTGAGTATGCTTAAGCCAAATGAGGAATTCATCCCTTTTATCTTCTGGTAGAAAAGGGAGGAAAGTGTGCAGTTTATCTGCAACCTCCTTTAGAAACATACCCATGTAAAGACTATAGGAGTTGATTCTGGCAATAAGCATACTGGCCTGGAAGATTTTCCTACCAAACGCATCCAAGGTCCTGCATTCTCTTCCTGGAAGAGCAGAAGAGTGTCTCTTTGTACTCTTTATCCTTTTCATAGCTGACTGCACCACAATGGAATGGTGAGGAAGCTGTGTTTTATGAAAACCAGGACAGGGAGGGACACGATACATAGTGTCCAATCTGTGAGAATGAGGAGAGATAGTGAGAGGAGTCTCCCATAAATCAATCATGTGTTCATAAAGAATCTCATGAATTGGTAAGGTGACTGCCTCTTTAGGAGCCTTAGAATAACCCAAAATATCTAATTTTTTTGCTCTAGGCTCTGGTTCAGGGGATACTGAAATAGAAAGACCTTTAGCCACTTCTTTTATGAAGTCTTGAAAGGACAAGTCCTCTGGAGGAGACATTCTTCTTTTTGGAGAAGAAGGCTCTTCAGGAAGGGTTATAGATACTTCAGCAGACTCCTCTGATGTATCAGAATCACCAGAGGAATCGAAGTACCGTCTGTCAGGGTGCTCTTCTAACGCTCGGTACGCGTATCGAGCAGTATCGACATCGGGCGTCATTGAAACCGGATCGGTACCGATGATCATCCCTGGATAAGGAACCGCTGCAGTCGGTATCCTGGTCGATGCCGATGCAGTCGGTACCGGTATCGGCACTGGTGCCAGTACCCAAGTCGATACCGACAACGGAGTTTGTTGTGGTATCAACGGCATCGCAGCTTGGATAAAGGCACTGATAGCCTGCTGCATGGACAGAACATTCTGATCCATCGACGCCATGAATGCCTGGAACTCTGTACCGGAAGGTTGTGCCGGTACCCCAGAGCATTCTAACAGGTGATCGGTTGAGGCCGTACCATCGATGTCAACCTGTAACCCCATAGGTGGAGCTTTGGAAGCCGGAGCTTCCCGCCGGGGTTGTTTTGCCGGTGCAGGATCCTCGAGGGCAAGCCCGGAGGCATCTCGATGCTTAGAGGGAGATCTACCCTTCGAGGACCGGCTGGATTTATGTTTGGTTACCTGAGATCCATTGGGGGAAGAAGAAGCCCTGGAAGACGTCGATGCTACCGAAGCTGCATCAGCGGGAAACAGCACATGGAGCTTAGCTGCTCGGTTCTGTAAACCCCGTTTAGACATCAGAGAGCAGGACGGACAATCCAAAATGGAGTGTTCAGGACCCAAACATTTAAGACACCATTCATGGGTGTCTGTAACAGAAATGGTACTGCTACACTTAGTGCATTTCTTAAACCCGGAGGCTGTTTTTTCCATGAGGAAAATTTCTTGTGAGGCCTAAGGCCTAAAAAGAAAAATACACTAAGTGAGGGAAAAATATATAGTGTTTTTTTTTTTTAAGAAAAGAAAGAAAAGACCAGCGGTACCGGTCCGGAGTCGGGGAAGGCAGACACGCGACCAAAGAAAGAAAATAAAATAAAGAACTTCTTCAGCAGTGACAGGGCTCAACCTGCTGGCTCCGCGGCAAAGAAGAACTGAGGAGAGGCGGTTAGGAAAGGCGGGAAGGCAGCGCGCAGGTGCTGTGGGATGCTCCCAAAAGCTTTCCTTTTTGGGAAGCTGGGGAGCGTTCCTGCGCAGGCTCCGTCGGTACCGACGTACCCATATGTGAAGACTCATTCCTGCTTGTTCCTGGAGATAGAAGGTATCACATCCTAGGCAGGTGTGATCAGAACTCAGATGCAATAAATTGGCCAGCCAGTTCTGCACTATTGCAGATAGCTGCAGTGAGGTGGATGGAGTGGATCTGCATGTCTCCAAGCTGCCCACTTCATAGCTCTAATGAAAAGCTGTTCTCCTTTTGCAGACACCTTGAATAATCCTCCTCCCAATAAGTATGAGCTGGGACCAGTAGACAGGAAGGTGCTGAACAGCCCACCTGCCTATACACTGCGGGATCGAGTACAGGGAACCCTTCCATGGCCTAACAAAGGTAAAAATAGCATGTCAGTTCTGAAGAATAGGCTGCAGTCCCTGCCTGCCTAGGAAATGTGCACACGTTATGCTGCCTCGTGCTTCTGCAGTTTGAGTCTGTTCATCTTATTTCTTACTTCTACATGGCCCAAGGTTCCTGTCAAGCTGCACAGGAGTCCTCCAGCCACACTGTAGCTGATAGAGGTGCTGTAGTGTTGCATTTTTTTATAGCAAGCAGGCAATCTTTGATATTGTGACCACCCTTCCTTCCATCTCTTTGAGCATGGTTTCCGGACTAGAGGTTTTCAGCTCAGTAAGAACTGACCACTATTTGGGGCTATGGTATCATGAACCTTCATTTATAGGACTCCCCCTCCTCCTTCATTTATAATGCTCTTTACATCTAGCACAGCCATTCCATCTGTGGCCAGGGACCATAAAACATCACTCCTTCTGGGACCCTATATGTGTGCACTGTGACTCTGACCAGTGGCTGCAAACACTACCTTCAAGGCATCCCTAGCTAGCCTAATGGGATGAGATGTAGCTTGGGAATCAGGTCTTCTTTATGGCTGTGCCTAGCACTGACACTGAAGCATTGGGTAGGTGTCACAACCTGCTTCTTTTGTGTTCTCTCTTTAGATATCTGTGCTGCAGTATGACAACTGCTCAGGAAAAGAAGGGCCCTGCTGATTTATAATGGTGGGAGAGACTAAGTATGGAGAGTTTTCCAAACTTCTAAACACTAATGTCTCCACATGGTGTCAGCAGGTTGGCTTAATGGCAGCACTATGCACAACCAAATGGAAGGGCCTAGGCTCATTTCCTGACTCAGGTCTTCTGTTTCTTGAGTTGGCCAGACTAGGAATGCCATGAAGGCAGCATTTACAGCCCCCTCAGTCAGAGGGAACTGCCATTCATCACTCAGCAGTGGCACCACTTAGGACCTGAATTTATAGAATACTTAAGTGAGAAGTCCAGTACGGTGCTTTTATAAACCTGTTTTATAAGGCAACATAGGCACCTATTGGCCTTTTATAAAATGGCACCCAGAATCAGTTCCAATAGCACATAAATGCCAAAGCACATGTTTCACCTGATCCTAAAGTGATGTAAATGTGTGCATTTGCATATTTTATGTAAAAAACTCACATATATTGCAACTCTGTCTTTGCTTCACCCAAACTGCACCCTCAGAGGCCTAGATGCAGATCATATAAAAGTAGGCTGACATTTTCTGTGCATACGTTTATGCACATGTGCAGTTGTGCAATTTTATAAAAGCCTTTTTTTCCATGTGGAAAAAGCTTTATAACATTATCTCCACAGTGGCCAGGCTCAGGATTCCAGAAAGAACTGTGGTGTATGAAGATAAAGGATCCTCAGCTGGGGCAGAGATCAGGGTTGGACCAAAGTAGTGTGGAAGGGAAACAATTCCTGGGTAGCTGCAAAGACTCTTGATGACAGATCTTAGCCCTAGTTCCTATAGGGGACTGGGAGTTCTAACTCAACACAGTGAAGGAATTTGCTTCATATTAGGTTGCTCAAGCACCCACTACATGCTGACACGTATGCTAGCTCCGTTTGAAATGGAAGACCAAAGGAGCAGGAAGAAATTATCACCTCCAACCCCCCCCCCCCCCCCAAAAAAAAAAAAAAGAAACAAGAAAAAAACACAAGGGATTTCTAATGATCTTGCTCAACTGCAGTTGAATTGTTTATATAAATGTTGCTAACACATGTGCTTTACAGTGCCATATTGAAATGTACTTTCAGAAGTGAGGAATGTTGTTAAGTGCCACTGAATTGATGTCTATTCATGGCAACCCTGTGGATAGTTGTCCTAAAATGTGTTTGGTCTTCAGTCAGGCAGCTAATTATTAATAGAGTGGCATCCATAGCTGCTGTTACTGTATCGATCCACTGCATTGCTTAGTCTTATGTTTTGCATTGACTTTCAACCTTGTCAAGCATGATGTCTTTAATGAGCTTCTCATTGTATGATGTGTCCAGAGTATGAAAGTCAAAATATTGTCATTTAAGCTTCTAAGGAAAACTTAGGTTTGATCTCCTCTAGTACTGATTTGTTTTTTGGGCAGTCCATGGTATCCTTCACCAGCACCATAATTCTGAATGGAGGAGTAGCCTAGTGGTTGGGGCAAGGTACTTCAGGCCGGGGGTTCAAATCCCACTAGAGGACAGCAACCTTGGGCCGGAAGGACTGGGGTTTCTAGTCCCACAGATGCTCCTTGTGGTCTTGGGCAAGCCACTTAACCCTCCATTGCCCATGTTCCCTGTAAGTATTAGTGTATGTGTCTCATATCCCCATGTGTTAAATGTATCCCCCAATTGTGTTGTGACCGCTTTGATTGAAGGATAAGGCGGTATACAAAAAAACCGTCTAAATAAATGTATCTATTTTCTCCTATCTTTCTTCTTCACTGTCCAACTTGCACATCCATATGACATTATTGAAAATACCATGGCTTGGAGAAGTCAAATCTTTGGATACAGAGATGTATCACTGAACTTGAAAATCTTACTGAGGTCCTTCATAACTGTTCTGCCAAGAGCAATATGTCATTGGATTTCTTTCATTATTAATCCAAGCAGGCTGAAGTTGTCTATTATTTCTACTTCTTCTTCATCAAGGATGAAATTATTAATTTTGTCAGTTGCCAACATCTTTGTCTTTTTCACATTAAGGTGCAGGCCCATTTTAAGCTTATGGCCAGTTTCAGAGTGAACTGAAATGCTGAAATTCAAGAAAAAAAAATCACTCCACTATATATATACACAAGCTTTTCATCATAGGCATACTGCTTCTTGCCCCTTCACAAAGAGGAGAAAAAGGCCTCAGTCAGTGGAGTTCAGAGTGTGGGCAGATATACACCCCACTCATCCCTTACACATCAGCGGCCTAAAAAAACTCCTCTCGCTTATAATTTAAATGTTCAAACCATCCAATTGTAAACTTTGAACTTCATCACACAACTGTTATTTCCACTTTCTTCTAGAGTATGCCCAAACTTTACCAGAAAAAACATCCAAAACACCGGAAATATACACTTGGTATCAATTAGCTTGCAGTAAATTCCATCCGTTTTGCTCAAGCTCCCCGATGCCATCCACCATGTCAACTAAGTGTTTCGCCATTGGCTTTCTCGAGGGATCAACTTCAAAACATGGATTCTGTAGAGGAGAGCATAGAATCATTATCAACAAAAACACCTTTAAGAAATGACACAGGCGGACTTTACCCTTCTTATCCAACCAGTCAAACCCCAACATCTAAACAGTGTCATCACGCATACCTTTCTTAATGTCACAAACCTAATGCAGCATACTCGACAGTTCCACTCTATCCTCACAAAAACACCACGCATATATGCACGTTTAAATCTTCACCACCAATTACCATATGAAAAAAACAGCACATGTGCGAGGAACCCGTTGGTGCCAGTCCCAAGTCCGTCTCATTCTCACATTAACCCAATAAGCACTTCCCAGGACCCGATGCTGACCATTCACAAAGCAACGAAAACTATTCTGCGCTTCAAACCAACCTGCCTATGCTGCCTTGTGGTGATGACTGCAAGAATCACTTCAAACATACATACCTTCAAATGGCCCGATAGAGTACACAAATCCATCCTATCCCACCCCACAACACAACACAAACCATGGGTACACATGGATAGATGAAACAAAATGCCAACCGCTACCCCACTCATCATACTTTCAATCACTCTCCATTCAAGCAAAAAGATCACCCCAACAGATCCACTGCAATAGCTAACCCTCCCACCCATCAGGAACATAAACGCCAATCTGGGCATTCAGCCCTTTCGGACACATCATATCCAAACGGAAAACCCACTTAATTTTATTTTATTTATTTATTTAATGGTATTTCTATCCCACCTTTTCCTTTAATCAAGGCAGTTACACAGAAAACAATCAATTGAATTGTAATTGGGTTCAAGGTGTGCATATAATGTACAGTGAATTGTGTGGGTGTTGATTAGTGTGCGCTAATTACATCATGAGCTTTATACAGTGAATGTGCAAGGAGCGTGCGGATAAGTTGTTAGTCCATGGTTGGAGGAATGTGTTCGGGCCGTAGTGCTCCAGGAATAGCAGAATCTTTAATTGTTTCCTAAAGTCCTTAGTGTCTTCCGTGGCTCGCAGTTCGTCTGGGAGTGCATTCCACATTCCAGGTGCTGCCATTGGACAGCGCTCTTCGTGCGGTGAACTTGCATGCCTTTGTGTAGTCTTTTGGCGTGTTGATTGTATCCGCTGTGACTCTTCTTCTGGGTCTTGTACTGGTGTCAGGTTGTATGAGGGGAATGAGGCTGAGGGCTGAGTTCCTGTGTTTGATCCTGAATATGTTTAGGATTGTCTTGTATCTGATACGTGAGCTGATTGGGAGCCAGTGTAGTTCTTTTAGTATGGGTGTGATGTGGTCTTGTTTGGATGCACCGGCTATTATTCGTGCTTCCGTGTTTTGGGCCATTTGTAGTGGTCTGAGCGATTGTTTTGACATGCCTGTATAGATCGGGTTGCAGAAATCAAGTATGGGGGTTATTAGAGCTTGGCAGACTGTGTGGAAGTGCTTGTGTGTGAGGCGTCTGACTATTCTCATTTTGAAGTATGCATTTTTGGTGGTTCTGCTGATGTGTGATTGAAAGTTTAGGCCTCTATCGAGTGTTACTCCGAGATATCTCACCTCATTTTTTAGCAGTATGGTTGCATTATTGACCTTGATGGAGGGTGGTGGGCTGAAGCTGTTTCGTGTGATGAGAAGTGCTTCTGTCTTGTTGTAATTTATGGTCAGGTTGTTGTCATGTAGCCAGGTGGACATGTTGAGGCAGTCTGTTATTCTGGTGTAGTCTGGGGTGTCGAGATTGACTGGGGTGTATATCATGTCATCTGCGTATATGGTGTAGTATATCTTGTGCTCTTTCATGATGTTGCAGATCGGTTGTATGTAGAAGTTGAATAGTAGTGCAGATAGGGCAGAGCCTTGTGGTACTCCTTGCTTGATCTTTGCAGGTTGAGATGTGTTGGGACCGATCTTGACCTGGAATTGTCGGTCAGTTAGGTAAGAGTTGAACCATCTTAGGATGGTGCCATTTATTCCGATGTTCTGTAGTCTGGTTAGAAGGATTTTGTGGTCCACTGTGTCGAAGGCAGCTGATATGTCTAGGAAGATCATCAGTCTTCCTTTTTTGTGGTTGTCTATGGTTTGGAATATGTCATTGAGTAGGTATAGCAGTAGTGTTTCGACTCCGTGGTTTGGACGGAAGCCGTGTTGGTGTAGGTCCAGCAGGGCGAGTGTCGATATGGTCTTGGAGTTGGTGTTGTACCGCTTTTTCTATGATTTTTGCCATTAGCGGTATGCTGGAGATTGACCTGTACGCTGCTGGGTTGCTCTTGTCTAGTGTGGATTTCTTTGGGATTGGTCGTATGGCAGCTAGTTTCAGTTGGTCTGGCATGATACCTTGTGTCAGGGAGTTGCGTACTAAGTTGTGTATGGTGTTTATGTAGCTGTCCTTTGATGCCTTGATCCATGTTACCGGGCATGGGTCTGTTGGTGCGGTGCTTGTGTTGAGCGCGGTGATGATGTCTGATAGCTGTTTTGTGGATGGGGTGTGGAATTTCTCCCAAGTTGTGGTGGTTCTGGTAGGGTTGGCCGTTCTGTTCGTAGGCTGTTGTGGCCTAGCTTCTAGTTTCTCTTGAAGGTGATCTGCGAAGGCTTGTGGGTCAATCTTCACGTCTTTTTCGGGATTGGGTTCGTTTGTTAGGTTTTTACTATCTCGAATAGTTCTCTTGGTTTGTTGTAGGCTTTTAGTATGATGTTTGTGTGGTGCTCCTTTTTTGTCTCGTTAATGAGTTTGTTGTATTTCTTTTGTTTTATCACGTATAATACCTGTGTGGAGGGAGATTAGGAGCGCTCTAGCTTTCTTAGTTGTCTCTTTGCGGTGCGTATGTCTTTTGAGTACCATGGGGTGTGCTGCCTTCTGAGGTAGGGGGTTTTCCTTGTTTCATTTTCGTTGGCTTTTGCTGCATTGTAGATGACAGTGTTCCATTTTTGTATTTGCTTGTCCAGGTCTTCAGTTTCAAGGTCCAGGTGGGGTAGTGTGTCCTGAAGGAAGTGGTCCTTGTCGAAGCTTTTGAATCTTCTTTGTACTGGAGGTGTGTCAATTGTGTTGTTGTCTCTCTCTCCTTGAGAGGTGACTTTTATTTTAATTCTGTAGTGGTCTGACCATGGGACTGGGGTAACTGTGGGTGTTGAGATGCCTCCTCTGTTGAAGAGGTAGTTGGGGGCAAATATGAGGTCTGGGGATGAACCGTGTTTGTGTGTTGGAGTGTTGATCAGTTGGGTGTATTGTAGGGAGTCCATGGCTTGTAGGAAGGTCTCTTTGTCCTTGTTGGTTGCCGAGCTGAGGTTGAAGTCTCCCAGTAGTAGTAGGGGCTTGTGACTTGTGTTGACTGCGCAGTCTCTAGGGTGGAGGCTAGCTCTTCCATTGGGGCATGTGGAGCTCTGTAAATGAGACATATGGCTATCTGTTTGTTTTCTACCATGATTGTGTTGCATAGGTCTGAGTTAGGGGAATTTTGGGTTTTGAGCTTTAGGGTGTTCTTTGCTATGATCAGTACTCCGCCCCCTTTCCTTTGTGTGCGTGGGCTATTGAATGCTGTGTATGCGGGGGGGGGGGGGGGGACTAATTGATTGATGAGTACGTTGTCAGTGGGTGTGAGCCATGTTTCAGTGATACATAAGATGTTGGGTTGTTGCTTGTCTATGTGGTCTTTGATTGTGTTTATTTTGTTCCTTATGGATCTGGTGTTGATTAGCTCTTGTGCGCACTTCTGTTTGCACACAAGTAGGGACTGTTCTCTACCCCGATCTCCACCATCCATCAAAATTTGATCAATGTAAAAGCACCTCAAATCCATGAATGTGTGTCTTTTGTCCATACAATGCTGTACAACAGGGGCTTCTGGTCGTCTACATCTCAACCGGCTCTTATGTTCACCCATCCTTAATCTGAATGGCCGAATCATCTTCCCTATGTACAACATGTCAGAGGCATCTAATGAGGTAAACCACAAAGCTTGAGTCCCACATCGTGCTGTTCTACAAGGTGTAAGTACACCCTCTGTGCGTGAAACTATTCACTTCTTCAGATACCCCACAGATTTAAATGATATGAGGGGAAATTTTTAGGCCACTGATGTGTTAGGGATGAATGAGGGTGTATATCTGCTCATGCTCTGAACCCCACTGACTCTGAGGCCTTTTTCTCCTCTTGGTGAAGGTGCATGAAGCAGTATACCTATGAAGAAAAGCTTGTATGTGCAGTGGAGTGATTTTTTTCTTGAACTATGGCTCTTGATAAGCAGATGTTTTAGATCATCTTCTCTTTCAGCCAGTAATGTGGTATCGTCAGCATAGTGAAGGCTGTTAATTCTTCCACCAATTTTCACAACTCCAATGTCTTCATACAGTTCTGTTTTTCTGATGATTTGTTCTGCATATAAATTGAATAGGTATGGGGAAAGTATATAGCCTTGTCATACACCTTTGCTGATTTTAAACCACTCTGTTTCTCCTCGTTCTGTCTGAACTGTTGCTTCTTGATCAATTAAAGATAGTTTTCATGCACAATCAGGTGTCAAGGTATAGCCATGCTTCATATTGTGGCCCAGATTTTTTCACCATTTATACAATCAAAGGCCTTGCTATAGTCAATGAAACATATGTAGATATTCTTTTGGTATTCTTTTGTCTTTTCAAGTATATATTTCACATTTGTAATCATGTCTCTTGTAATTTGTCCTTTCCTAAATCTTGCTTGCACTCCACGCAGTTCTCATTCCAGATATAATTGTAGCCTCGAATGATCTTGAATATAACCTTGCTTTTGAGTAGGGTCCAAGCAATTGCTTGATAAGTTCCAGTCAATTGCATCACCTTTCTTCAGTTCTAGTATGAACACAGATCTTTTCCAATTAGTCAGCCATGATTCTGTCTTCCAAACTTTATAAAAGCTGCATCTGATTGCTGTAATACTTCAATGGGAATGCCATCAATGGCCAGGGTTTATTCTTTGATAATGAGGCGGTGTATTCTTTCCAAATTTCCTTGACCTCCTCAGTATCATTAAACGTGGATCCTTTATCTTCTTTTAACTTTACAATTCAAGGCTGGAATTTTCTCTTTAACTCTTGTAGCTTTAAGAAAATCGATCTTGTTCTTTCTCTGATTCTTTTTCCTTGCATGCATCATTGTAGTTCTTCTCTTTGTCTTGTCTTGCTACATGTTGGAGATTTATGTTAAGTTCCATGATTACCTCGCTGCCTTCTCTGGCTTCAGCTTCTCTGTGTTTCTGAGCAACTTTTGGTTTCTTTGGTTATCCATTTTGGCTATTTTTGCTTTTTCACCCTTTGCAGAGACTTTTCACTTTCTTTGAGCACAACTTTTGATGTCAAGTCTTTGAATACAAATAACAGAGCACAAGAGCAAAGTGGCAAATCAATATTGCAGGCAGTCTTTAAATGCCTGTGATATATTTTCAAGATCATACTTTGTTACATTCATGAGAGGCTTGCCCTTTTTCAGCTTTAACTTCAATTTGCATACAAGTAGCTGGTGATTTGTGCCACATTCAGCTCCAGGTTTTGTCTTTGATGTTATTGAGCTTTTCCATTGTTGACTTCTACAAATGTAGTTAACTTGATTTTTGTATAATCCACTGGGTGACGTCCATGGGGGTCATTCCAAACTCCATTTAGCAGAACTGGTCATCCAATCCAGAGCCATGGTGCCATGGCAATGGGACGCCATGTCACTGAAGCTCCATTCAGGAGCCTGGCTGAGTTAGCCAGGTATATAGGCTGGGTATGCAGCTGATCAGAATCGGGGCCCGGCCTGCATGTCTAGGCCATAGGCCTGATTCTGATCCCGTGGGCATGTCTAGCCCCCGCAGGATCAGAATTGTGTCTACCTCTGTACGCCCCAATTTTGATTGGCCATATAGGGGCTGAATGGCCAGTACGGAATTGGCCTCTATGTGTACAGTTGTCATCTGTGTTGCTGGAAGATGTTTGAGATGAATAGATTGGTGATCTTGCAGAATTCTACGTCTTTCTCCACTTAATTTCTGCTGCCAAGTCCATATTTTCCAACTACTTTGCCTTCTTCTAAACATAGTATATGACAGCAGATAAAAAAACCAGTATGGTCCATCTAGTCTGCCCAGTAAGGTGGCTGGAGTAGTTAACTGCTGCTCTGTGCAGGTCACTCTCCTCTATGATTGTGTTTAGGGTTGTACCTGCTACTCCATGCAGGTCAGACCCCTCTATTTATTGAAGTATAAAATATGTACATTTGCTTTGATTTTATCCTCTTGCCATAAAGGGATCCACTGTGTCTGTCTTATGCCAATTTGAATTCCACCACTGTATTTGCCTCACCATTTCCATTGGAAGGGCATTCCAAGCATTCACCACTCTTTCAGTGAAAAAGTATTTCCTGATGTTGCTTTTAAGTTTACTACTTTGCAGCTTCATCGTATGCCCTCTAGTTTTACAGCTTCTGTTTCTTTGTTCATTAATACCCTTTAAGTATTTAAAGGGTCTACATCATGTCTCCCCTATCCCTCCTCTCCTCTCCTCCAGGGTATACATATTTAGGTTTTCAATTCTCTTCTCATACGTCTTCTGGCACAGGCTCCAAATCATTTTGGTCGCTTTCCTCTGAACCATTTCAAGTCTTTTTATATCCTTTGGTAGACACTGTATGGTCTTAAACTGAACACAATACTCCAAATGAGACCTCACCAATGACTTGTACAGGGGCATTAATACATCTTCCTTTCATAGAAACATTTCAGCAGAAAAAAACCACATGACCTATCTAGACTGCCCTTCCTTATCAACCACTACAAAAATCCCCTTTTTCCCTTTAGAGATCCTTTATATAGGTTATTCCTGTCTGCAATGTATATCCTTCTGGCTTTGGCTACCACCTTGTCACACTGTTTCACCACTTTAAGATCCTTAGACACTAGCACTCCAAAGTCCCTCTCCTGGTCTGCACACGAGTCTCTCACCTCCTATTGCATACATTTCCTTTGGATTTTTGCATCCTACGTGCATAACTCTGCACTTCTTTGCATTAAATTTTAACTGCCAAGCATTAGACCATTCTTCCAGTGTTTGTAGATCTTTCATCATGTTGTCCACTCCCTCAGAAGTGTCCACTCTGTTGCAAATTTTCACATCATCTGCAAAAAGCCAGACTTTTCCATTCAATCCTTCCGCAATATCACTCGCAAATACACTATGCACCTTCTTTCTTCTGAATGAGTTCTGTTTACCACTACCCTCTGTTGGCTGTCAGTCAACCAATTTCTGATCCAGTTCACCACCTTGGTGCCTATCCCCAGGCTGCTCAGTTTATTGATAAGCCTCCTATGAGGAACAGTATCAAAGGCTTTGCTGAAATCTATGTATATCACATTCATTGCATGCCCTTGATCTAGTTCTCTGGTCACCCAATGAAAGAATTCAATCAAGTTTGTTTGGCATGATCTTCCCCTGATAAAACCATGTTGCTTTTGATCATGCAATCCATTGGTTTCCAGAAAGTCCACTATTCTTCCTTTCAAAAGCACCTTCATTACCTATCCCACCACAGTGGTAAGGCTTAGCCTATAGTTTATCACCTCTTCCCTATTACCACTTTTGCCAGTCCTGCAGAACCTCTCCCAAAGGATCTATTATAAACATCCTTTAAAGGCTCTGCCAGAACCTCTCTGAGCTTTTTCATTATCCTGGGATGTATCCCAGCTGGTTCCATGGCCTTGGCCACTGTTTTTCAAGCTGTTCATAAATATCATATTCTATGAATGGTGTGGTACTACTCTATTATCATTTATATATTTGTCATTCATATGTGGTCCTTCTCCAGGATTTTCTTTCATGAATACAGAAGTGTTTGTTTAGCATTTTCACTTTTTCAATGTCACTTTGTACAAACCTGTCCTCTGCACTTTTGAATCTTGCAATTCCACCTCTGATAATCTTCTCCTGAATATACCTGAAAAGTTCTCTCTCCACGCTTCACATCTTTAGCCATCTTTTCTTCTGCCTTTGCTTTTGCTATCCTTATTTCTCTTTGGCTCTTTTATATTGAAGCTGTAATATTTTCTATGTTCCTCTTTTTGTGATCTGAATTTTGTGAAAGCTGCGTTTTTTGCAGCCACTTCTTTAATGAACCATATAGGCTTCTTTTTCCTCTTGTTTTTTTATTTACTTTCCTCACATATATATTAGTTGCCTCTTTTGGTTTAGCCTACTGCAATTTCACTTCTCCTTCCACCCTGCCAATTTTTCCTTTACATACTTTCCCATTTTACTGAAGTCAGCATTTTTGAAGTCTAGGACTGAGCTTGCTGTGATAGGACTCTGCCTTGGTTTTTACCTCAAATCACACTGTATAATCGCTGCTGCTCAAATGGGCACCCACTCAGACATTAGACATGCTATCTCCATTGGTGAGTACTAAATCCAGCATAAAGCTTTCTCTGGTTGGTTCCATCACCAATTGTCTGAACAATGCTTCTTGGAAGGCACCCAGTCTTTTTACCTCTTTCCAGATTTGCAGAAGGAATACTCTAATACAGATCTGGCAGATTAAAGTCGCACAATATACTCACTTCTCCCTTCATAGCTACCTTTGCAATATCAATAATCAAGTCCCTATCCATTTCTTCAGTTTGAGGAAATGGATAGAGACTTTGCAGGTGCCTATGATTCATTATATCTTGTTTACATGTTCTGTCAAGTTCAGCTTGTTCATAGAACCAATCAACTGCATCCTCTTTTGCAACTGATGTTGGCACATATACCTGAATAATAGTTCTGTTGATGGGCATTCCTCGTAGACAAATAGAAATTAAGCATTCACAGACGGCATGGATAGGATATATCCGAGAATACTGAAAGAACCTGGTGACGTTCTAGCGGCTCCACTGACTGACCTTTTCAATGCATCTTTGGAGTCGGGAGTGGTCCCAAAGGGCTGGAGAAAGGTACATGTGGTACCTTTATACAAAAATGGAAGGATGAGGTGAGTAAATTATTGGAAACACTGTTAAAAGGGAGAATAGTGAGATTTCTGGAGTCCAATGGATTGCAGGATCCAAAGCAGCATGGGTTTACCAGAGGCAGGTCTTGTCAGACAAATCTGATTGATTTCTTTGACTGGGTGACCAAGGAGAGCTCTAGGTGTGATGTACTTAGATTTCAGTACAGCCTTTCATACCGTTCTGCACAGGTAACTTATAAACAAACTGAGCACCCTAGGGATGGACCCTAAAGTGATTGACTGGGTTAGAAATTGGTTGCCCAGTTGGTTGGGAGGTGACAAAGAATATAAGTAAATGGAGCTCACTCTGAGGAGAAGGAAGTTACTAGTGGTGTCACAGAGATCGATCCTTGGTTCAGTTCTTTTTAACATGTTTGTTAGTGATATTGCAGAATGGCTTCAAGTAAGGTATGCCTCTTTTCAGATTACACCAAAATCTGCAATAGACACCCAAGCAGGAGTAGATAACATGAGGAGGGATCTAGCTAAGCTTGAAGAATGATATAGAATTCGACAGCTGAGATTTAATGCTAAAAATTGCAGGGTCATGCTTTTGGGCTGCAAAATTCCAAGGGAGCAGTACAGTGCAGGATCTGGCCGTGGTTGTTTCTGATGATCTTAAAGTGGTTAAACAAGTAGAAAAGGCAACAGCAAAAGTCAGAAGGATGCTTGGATGGATAGGGAGAGGAATGTCCAGCAGAAAAACAGAGGTGATAGTGTCTCTGTGTAAGTCTCTGGTATGACCTCATTTGGAGTATTGTGTGCAATTCTGGAGATCACACCTTCAAAAGGATATAAACAGGCTGGAGTCAGTGCAGAGGGTGGCTACTAAAAATAGATACTGGTCTTCAACATAAAGCATATGAGGACAGACTTTAGATATTAAGATATTTTACATTAGAGGAATGGTGGAATAGAAGAGATATGATAGAGATGTTTAAATACCTCCATGACAAATGCACACAAGGAGGGTCTCTTGATTGAAGCAGGTTTGCCCCTTATCAGAGGTCAAGGCCTTACTCCAGAGGTCAACCTTTTCGTGGAGGACCAGAAGCAGGATGAAGTTCCTTTTCAAGTTCAGGAACAGATCAAAAGAAGACACAATGAGATTCAGCAGACTCAGGCAGGAGATTCAAATAGGCAGCCGTCTTCAAAAGTTCTACTGTGCTTAGGTGCAGATCAATGGGTACTCAAAATAATTCACAAGGGCTATGTTTTGGAATCTGCAAAACCTCTCAAGGATGCATTTGTTTTGTCTCCATGCAAAACTCCAGAAAATAAAGCTGTGGTCCAAGAAACTTTGCAACATCTGCTTCATATCCAAGCTGTAGTTCCAGTACCATCACAGCAGATAGGCTCAGTTCATAATTCCATATACTTTGTGGTACCCAAGAAAAAAGGAACATTCCGTCCAGTCTTGGATCTAAAATACATAAATTAGGATTTAAAGATACCTCATTTTCATATAGAGATATTAGGGTCAGTAATGGCAGCAGTACAAAAGGGAGAGTTTCTTTTTTTTTATTATCTATTTATAAATTTTACAATAAATCCAAGCAAAATAAACTTGAATGGAAATAAGGATACAGAAAACAAAGGTCAGAAATACATCAACCCCAATATAGGAAAACAGAGGCAAAACAACATTTCTGTTCCTTCTACAGCCCACAATAAGGAGGAGGAGATCTGAAACAATTACAATGAAGGAAATCCAACTGGAAGTAGACAGGAATAAACTATGCAGTAGAACCTATACTGCATCAGAGGGGTGACGGACATTTATGAAGGCTAACAACTGGGATGGATCATAAAAAACATATGTTACAGAATTCAATTTGATCATACATTTAGAGGGAAACTTAAGAAAAAACTGAACCCCCCAAAGACAATATACCTGGACGTAATAGCAAAAACTCACCTACGTTTCTGGGTTTCCCGAAAAAAAAAATCAGGGAATACCCGAACAGTTAAACCAAGAAATAACACATCCCGTTTACAAAAAAACATTTTGAGGAACCAATCTCTATCAGAATTCAATGCAAAAGTTTTAATTAACATAGCAGGAGTGGCTGTATCAGTTAGAAACATCTTTAACATAGCAGATACATTCAAAGAATCAGCCAAATCTACACCGGGTATAATCTCATGTATATAGTTACCCCTGTTATCCAAGTTTGGACCCCTGTTCGATGTAAAACCAAACAGCATGTTGTTATGGTTGTTGTGTTATAATGTAAACCGCGCTGATGCCAAATAGCGCGGTATATAAGAATTTGTAATAAATAAATAATAAATAAATAACACCACCCTCCTCTTTTTCCCTAGTAGATAGGTAGTATGCCTTAACTAAGGGCAGATGTGACTCAACCGGTACCCCCAACACCTCAATCATATTTTTTAAACATTTCTTTCGACCTAATAGACTGAACCTTAGGAAAATTAACCAAACGAAGATTGGAGTATCAAGATAAATTTTCCAGGATTTCAACTCGAGACCGTAACGCCATAACATCTTTCTGGTAGCCAGAGCATAAGTTATCAACCTGAGTTATTTTCTGTTGGAGTTCAGAAACAGAGCTCTGCATCACTGAAATCTCCACAGTATGTTGCTGAAGAAGACCCGTGTGGGACTGTAACTGGGAAGACAAAGAGACCTGAGGAGCCAGAAATTCACCCAACTTGACTACAGCAGACCAAATTATCTCCAAAGTAAATTCCTCGGGCTTCTCAACAGAGGACATCGGGGCTTGCATAGCAGCTGCTCCAGCCTCCATAGATCATCGCTCCACCTCCGACGCAACAGGAGACCCCAAGGCCAACAAAGATGACACCACAGCGGTGGGAGAAATTACCACGGCACTTCTGCCGCTCCCCGATGCTGGCATCCCTCCACTTTCCACTCCCCCACCAGTAGCAAGGGGAGATATCATCGTCGGCACAGAGTGCCTCACCTACCAAGGCTCTTTAGGGGGCTGCCACTGCTCCAGCGACAAGATGTCGGGCCCGGATCCTCCCGCCGAACTCAGTTCAGCCGAGAGGTTCCTAGGGCCACTACTCACCAGTTGCCCCAACTGCTGCCATGGCACTAGAAAAGGATCTAGCGGACCGACCGCCTGGGAAGGTAAAGGTCGAGGTTGCCAGGGCAGAGGAGGGCTTCTTAGCCCCTTTGGCTTTCCTTTTCCCCATTAAGTGTAGCGCCGCCACACAACACTCCCTTCAGTGTGCCATCTTGGAACCCCCGCTCAAAAAAGGGAGTTTCTAATATCCTTAGATTTGACAGGAGCTTTTCTCCACATCCCAATTTGCAAAGAATATCAGCATTATCTTCGATTTGCAGTGCCAATGGGCCATTATCAATTTCAAGCACTGCCACTTGGGTTGGCAACAGTGCTAAGAATCTTTACAAAGGTTATGGTAGTTGTAGCAGCAGCTTTGCGTCAGGAAAGGAGTGCTAGTTCATCCTTATCTGGACGTTTGCTTAATATGAGCAAAAACGTTGAA
Organism: Ichthyophis bannanicus; assembly: GCA_033557465.1. Taxonomy (NCBI): domain Eukaryota; kingdom Metazoa; phylum Chordata; class Amphibia; order Gymnophiona; family Ichthyophiidae; genus Ichthyophis; species Ichthyophis bannanicus. The sequence goes on from CM066039.1 coordinate 381,806,389, forward strand.
GAGCAAGGTGGCAACCAAGAAAGTGATCAATCTCTTACAACATCTTGGTTGGGTCATCAACAAAGCCAAAAGTCAGATCATTTCATCTCAATCCTTGATACATCTAGAGGCAAGATACAACACAAGGCAAGGAATGATGTACTTGACACACAAGAGAATGGTCAAGACTCAGTCATAAGAACATAAGATATGCCATACTGGGTCAGACCAAGGTCCATCAAGCCCAGTATTCTGTTTCCAACAGTGGCCAATCTAGGTCATACGTACCTAGCAGTTTCCCCAAGGGACACAGGTTCCACAATGCTTGTACTGGTTCAAGCATTGATATCCTGGGTCCCTTCTTAATAATGGTTTATGGACCTTTCCTCCAGGAACTTGTCCAAACCTTTTTTAAACCCAGCTACACTAACAGCCTTTACTACATCCTCCGGTAACAAATTCCAGAGTTTGATTACACGTTGAGTGAAAAAATATTTTCTTTTATTAGTCTTAAATAGTTTACCCTGTAGCTTCATTGCATGTCCCCTAGTCTTTCTATATTCTGATAAGGTAAACAATCGATCTACGTTTACCCGTTCCACTCCATTCATTAATTTATAGACTTCTATCATATCTCCCCTCAGCCGTCTCTTTTCCAGGTTAAAGAGCCCCAACCTTTTTAGCCTTTCTTCATAGGAGTAGCCTTCCATCCCCTTTACCATTTTGGTGGCTCTTCTCTGAACCTTTTCTAAAATCGCTATATCCTTTTTAAGATACGGTGATCAGAATTGCACACAATATTCAAGGTGCGGTCTCACCATGGAACGATATAGAGGCATTATAATATCTTTTGTTTTATTTTCCATTCCTTTCCTTATCATACCTAGCATTCTATTTGCTCTCTTGGCCGCCGCTGCACACTGGGCCGAGGGTTTTAACAAGGTATCCACAATGACGCCTAAATCTTTTTCCTGGGTGGTGGTTCCTAATGTGGAACCTTGCATCATGTAACCATAGTTTGGGTTGTTCTTCCCTAGGTGCATAACCTTGCACTTCTCCACATTAAATTTCATCTGCCATTTTGATGCCCAGTCTTCCAATTTATCAAGATCCTCTTGCAATTTTCCACAATCCTCCTGGGTTTTTAACAACTTTAAATAGTTTTGTGTCATCTGCAAATTTGATAACCTCACTTGTTATTCCACTTTCCAGGTCATTTATGAATATGTCAAAAAGCAGCGGACCCAGCACAGATCCCTGGGGTACACCACTATTCACCTTTCTCCATTGGGAAAATTGGCCATTTAGCCCTACCCTCTGCTTTCTATCTTTTAACCAGTTCCTGATCCACAGTAGTACACTGCCTCCTATCCCATGACTCTTTAGTTTTGCCAAAAGTCTCTCATGAGGGACCTTGTCAAAGGCTTTCTGAAAGTCCAGATACACAATATCAACCGACTCACCTTTGTCCACCTGTTTATTCACTCCTTCAAAAAAACATAACAGATTAGTAAGACAAGATCTTCCTTGTCTAAAGCCATGTTGGCTGTCGCCCATTAGGTCGGTACTATCTACATGCTGAGTAATTTTATTCTTTATGATGGTTTCTACCATTTTTCCCGGTACTGATGTCAGGCTCACTGGTCTGTAGTTTCCCGGATCACCCCTCGAACCCTTTTTAAAAATTGGTGTTACATTGGCAATCCTCCAATCCTCAGGAAGGTGTAGATAACATGAGGGGGGGATCTAGCTAAGCTTGAAGAATGGTCTAGAATTTGGCAGCTGGGATTTAATGTTAAAAAATGTAAGGTCATGCATTTGGGCTGCAGCAATCCAAGGGAGCAATACAGCATAGGAGGTGAAGTACTTTTGTCCACTAAAGAAGAGCGGGACCTAGGTGTGGTTGTGTCCGATGATCTTAAAGTAGCTAAACAGGTAGAAAAGGCGACGGCAAAAGCTAGAAGGATGCTTGGGTGCATACGGAGAGGAATGGCTAGCAGAAAAAAAGGAGGTGATAATGCCTCTGTATAAGTCTTTGGTGCGACCTCATTTGGAGTATGGTGTGCAATTCTGGAGACCGCACCTTCAAAAGGATGTGAACAGGATGGAGTCGGTGCAGAGGGTTGCTACTAAGATGATTAGTAGTCTTCATTATAAAGCATATGAGGACAGACTTAAGGATCTTAATATGTACACCTTAGAGGAAAGGCGGGATAGAGGTGATATGATTGAGATGTTTAAATACCTCCGTGGCATAAATGTTCAGGGAGAGAGCCTCTTTCAATTGAAAGCAAGTTCTGTGACGAGGGGACACGGGATGAGGGTGAAGGGAGATAGATTCAGGAGTGATATGCGGAAATATTTCTTTACGGAAAGAGTAGTGGATCCGTGGAATAGTCTCCCAGTGGAGGTGGTAGAGATGAGGACAGTAACTGAATTCAAAAAAGCATGGGACCAACACAGAGGATCTCTAAAGGTAAAAAGTGGACTGTTGTAGTTGTTATGGAAGGACAGACTAGATGGGCCTTGTGGTCTTTTTCTGTCATCATGTTTCTATGATTTTAATGATAGTTCACAGATTACTGATAGCAGGTCTGCAATCTCAAATTTCAGTTCTTTCAACACCCTTGGATGTATACCATCCAGCCCAGGTGATTTGCTACTCTTCAGTTTATCTAATAGTTGTAAGACATCTTCCCGATGTATCGATATTTCCTTCAATTCTTCCACACCTTTAAATACCACTTCAGTCATGGGTAACATCCTTACATCTTCCTCAGTAAAGACCGAAGCAAAGAATTCATTCAGTCTCTCCGCTATCGCCTTGTCGCCTCTTAGTGCTCCTTTAACCCCTTTATCATCTAATGGACCAACTGACTCTTTCACAGGTTTTTTGCTACGAATGTACTTGAAAAGGTCTTTATTTCACGTTTTTGCTTCCGCAGCAAGCTTCTTCTCAAATTCTCTTTGCCTGCCTTATCAATGCCTTGCATTTGACTTGCCAGTGCTTGTGCTGTTTCCAGGTTTCATCATTTGGCTCTTTTCCATTTCCTGAAAGATGCTTTTTTGGCAACAGCCTCTCTGACCTCACCTTTAAACCATGCTGGCAGTTTTTTGGACTTCCTTCCACTTTTCTTAAAGCGTGGAATACAGCTGGTCTGGGCTTCCAAGATAGTATTTTTCAACACCACCCAAGCTTGATGTACGTCTTTAACCTTTGCAACTGCTCCTTTTAGTTTTTTCTTAACTGTTTTCCTCATTTTATCATAGTCTCCCTTTCGAAAGTTAAAGGGTAGTACTGTGGATTTCCTTACTATCCCTCCTCCACTAATTAAATCAAAGGTGATCATGCTATGATCACTATTGCCAAGTGGCCCCAACACCCTTATCTCTTGCACTACATCTGGTGTTCCACTAAGGACTAGGTCTAATATTGCTTCCCCTCTGGTCAGTTCATGAACCAGCTGCTCCAAGAAGCAGTCATTTATTTCATCTAGGAACTTTATCTCCCTAGCATGTCCTGTTGTGACACTGACCCAGTCGATGCCGGGGTAATTGAAATCACCCATTATTATTACTGCACTGTAACTTTTGCTAGCTTCCTTGATTTCTTTGAGCATTTCATCATCCATTTGTTCATTCTGGCCAGGCGGACGATAGTACACCCCCACTGCCATCGCCTTCCCCTTTTTACATGGAATTTCAATCCATAGAGATTCTACAGCAAATTTTGTTTCTTGCAAAACTTTAATCCTTTCTGACTCAATGCCCTCTCTAACAGAGCGCAACCCCTCCACCAATTTGGTCAGCTCTATCATTACGATATAGTTTGTAACCAGGTATCAGTGTCCCACTGGTTGTCCTCCTTCCACCATGTCTCTGATATTCCAAATCATATCTAACCTCTCGTTTAGTGCTATATATTCTAACTCTCCCATCTTGTTTTGTAGACTTCTAGCATTTGCATACAAGCATTTTAGAGACTATTTTATTCATATTAATTTGGCTATTGGTAGACATGGGTAATTTGGGATCTTTAAGTTCTGTCTGCTCCATACTCGAGGGCATTTGGGCTACTTTACTCTTTTTTGGAACCTCTCTGCTTTTTGTAGTATCCTTCAAGGATACATTCTTCCGAACCATGCGCTCTTGGGCGACTGTCAGCTTTCCCCTATTATTCGTGTATTTCTGAAAAACAGAGCACCAATACTAGGGTTTATGGCAGAAACATTGAATTTGGTACCATGGGCACAAGCACATATGTGGCCATTTCAAAGGGCATTGACATGGTGGCATCCACAAACGATGCCATTAAATCGCAGGCTTGTTTGTCCTGCAGAAGCAAGAATAAGTCTAACATTTGTAAGGCAGCAACGTGGTCTACCTTACATACCTTTACAAAACATTATCGTTTAAATGTACAGGCAGAAGCAGAAGCTCAATTTGGAGCACATGTTCTACAGGTTGGACTTTTAGGCCCCACCCATTAAAAATACTGCTCTGGTAAATCCCTATGGTATGGACTGTATTGGAGGGACGCTATGGAAAGAGAAATTTGATCTTACCTGCTAATTTGCTTTCCATTAGTCCCTCCAATACAGTCCATAACCCACCCATTCCAAAGCATTATTGTATATTCGTATTTGATTGTTAATTGTTTAATTGTTTTTGTTAGTAGTAAGCTTTGAAGAAAAGAAAATAGATTTGTTAAGTACTGAGGTTAATTACGTTATTGTAAGACTATGAGGTTTCTGCTTTGACAGTGGGATACTGGCTAGGTGATAGCAATATGTTCTTTTATGGAATGACATCACTAAAGCTTGGACTTCTCAATCTCCAATCTGCTGGAAGAGATTGAAAACCAATAGTATGGACTGTACTGGAGGAACAAGGCAGATAGCAGAGAGACTGAATGAATTCTTTGCTTCGGTCTTTACTGAGGAAGATGTAGGGATGTCACCCATGACTGAAGTGGCATTTAAAGGTGCAAAAGAATTGAAGGAAATATCAATACATCAGGAAGATGTATTACAACTATTAGATAAACTGAAGAGTAGCATATCACCTGGTCTGGATGGTATACATCCGAGGGTGTTGAAAGAACTGAAATATGAGATTATAGACCTGCTTTTAATAATCTGTGAAATTTCATTAAAATCTGTAATACCTGAAGATTGGAAGATTGTCAATGTAACACCAATTTTTAAAAAGGGTTCCAGGGGTGATCCGGGAAACTACAGACTGGTGAGTCCGACATCAATACCAGGAAAAATGGTAGAAACCATCATAAAGAACAAAATTACTCAGCATGTAGATAGTCATGGCCTAATGGGAGACAGCCAACATGGCTTTAGACAAGGAAGATCTTGTCTTACTAATCGGTTATGTTTTTTTGAAGGTGTGAATAAACAGGTGGACAAAGGTGAGTCGGTTGATATAGTGTATCTGGACTTTCAGAAAGCCTTTGACAAGGTCCCTCATCAGAGACTTTTGGCAAAACTAAAGAGTCATGGGATAGGAGGCAGTGTACTATTGTGGATCAGGAACTGGTTAAAAGATAGAAAGCAGAGGGTAAGGCTAAATGGCCAATTTTCCCAATGGAGAAAGGTGAATAGTGGTGTACCCCAGGGATCTGTGCTGGGTCTGCTGCTTTTTGACATATTCATAAATGACCTGGCAAAGGGAACAACAAGTGAGGTTATCAAATTTGCAGATGACACAAAACTATTTAAAGTTGTTAAAACCAAAGAGGATTGTGGAAAATTGCAAGAGGAATTGGAAGACTGGGCATCAAAATGGCAGATGAAATTTAATGTGGACAAGTGCAAAGTTATGCACCTAGGGAAGAACATCCCAAACTATGGTTACACGATGCAAGGTTCCACATCAGAAACCAACACCCAGGAAAAAGATTTAGGCGTCATTGTGGATAACATGTTAAAACCCTCAGCCCAGTGTGCAGCAGCCGCCAAGAGAGCAAATAGAATGCTAGGAATCATAAGGAAATGAATGGAAAACAAAACAAGATATTATAATGCCTCTATATCATTCCATGGTGAGACCACACCTTGAATATTGTGTGCAATTCTGGTCGCTGTATCTTAAAAAGGATATAGCGTTATTAGAAAAGGTTCAGAGAAGAGCCACCAAAATGGTAAAGGAGATGGAAGGATACTCCTATGAAGAAAGGCTAAAAAGGTTAGGGCTCTTTAACCTGGAAAAGAGACAGCTGAGGGGAGATATGATAGAAGTCTATAGATTAATGAACAGAGTGGAAAAGGTAAACGTAGAACGATTGTTTACATTACCAGAATATAGAAAGACTAGGGGACATGCAATGAAGCTACAGGGTAAACTATTTAAGACTAATAAAAGAAAATATTTTTTCACTCAACATGTAATCAAACTCTGGAATTTGTTACCGGAGGATGTAGTAAGGGCTGTTAGTGTAGCTGGGTTTAAAAAAGGTTTGGACAAGTTCCTGGAGGAAAGGTCCATAAACCATTATTAAGAAGGGACCCAGGATATCAATGCTTGACCCAGTACAAGCATTGTGGAACCTGTGTCTTTTGGGGAAACTGCTAGGTACGTATGACCTAGATTGGCCACTGTTGGAAACAGGATACTGGGCTTGATGGACCTTGGTCTGACCCAGTATGGCATATTTTATGTTATGACTAAAGGAAAGCAAATTAGCAGGTAAGATCTAATTTCTCATTATAATCCGAGAAAGATGGTTTTGTGTTTATGCTGATGATATCGCTTTTATTCTGCCACTGGGGAATGATTTGAAATGAGCTTTTACCAGGATGAGCCTTTAATTAAAGGTTGTGTCCAACTGGTTCAGGGTTAATCAGCTTGCCATTAATTTGAACATAACAGAAGTACTGCTTATTAACCACGATTTGTGCCAGAATGTTCACCAGAACCAGTTAAATCAGACATAGGTGTCAGAAAGGGGTGGGCCACATGGGCACTGGTCCCACCAAAAATCACAGCCGGCAGGCAGTAGGCTGCCTGCAAGGATCCCATCCCCCATGGGCAGAAGAGGAAGAGAGACTTCCTGCCTGCCTACAGGAGATCAGATCCCCACAGGCAGAACAGAAAGGGTCTTTGCTGTGATCACGGCTTCTGTTCTTTTGCCTATGGGGAAAGGGATCCCTGCGGGAAGTCTACTACCTGCCGGCTGCAATCATCACAAAGACCCTTCCTGTCTGCTCTAGGATCATCCTGTGGGCAGACAGTAAGGGTCTTTGCCATGATCATGGCCTGCAGGCAGCTTGGAAGGATCCCATCCCCCACAGGCAGAAAAAGAAAATCCACAATCATGGCAAAGACCCTTCCTGTCTCCCATGGGAGATTGGATTCCCACGGGTAGAACAGGAAGGGTCTCTGCTTGCAGAGCAGTTAGGGCTGAGCTTGGGGGCTTGGTCCCCCCCCCCCCCCAAAGAAAAAGCTCTTCCGCTGCCCTTGAAATCAGACAGACTTTTTTGACTGATTTTGAGCTATTTTGGAAATCTCAATTAAAAACTATTATAAAGAGTACTTTTTATAAATGACAACATTTTACTTACTGTTAATTTCCTTTTCTGGATTCCTGCTAGACCAGTCCTTAAAGTGGTTTATATTCCCCTGCCAGAAAATGTTGGAGACAGCTATAATCCCAAAGGCTTCACCTATGTGCCTCCCCCCCTAGGTGTCGCCTTCAGTATACCTCTGACAAAGCAAAAGCATCAAGTAGCGCCCCTATTAAACTAAAAGTAAGAACCAAAGCATCACTATAAATGAGAACCATAGTGCAACTAGCGCCCAGTGCCGCATAACTATGTACAAATCGACAGACTGCAGAAGATAGCCACTAACTGGAAGCTCTGTCGTAACAGCTGTCATGACAGCTGCTGAAGAACTACAGCCAGTAATACAGTGAGTGAGGACGGGAGATGTACTGGTCTAGAGGAATCCTGGAAAGGAAATTAACGGTAAGTAAAATTTCACCTTCTAAATCTCCTGCTAGACCAGTCCTTACAAGTGGGCAGTATGCAAAAGTTGGATGAAATGGGTACTGCAATGTTGGAGGTGGGTCACCGTGTGGAGGAGTTAGAGCAGCAAGTGTCCGCTTTGGAGGACACGGAAGGGCGATCGACGTGGGAGATGGAGGCACAGCGGGCGCAGATTGAGGCCCTCCTTGCAAAGGTCAATGACCTCAAGAACAGGTCCCGCAGGAACAATCTGCGTTTGGTGGGGATTCCGGAGGCCCATACGGACGCTATGCTGGGGCCCTTGCTGGAACAGTGGCTTCCTACCACGTTGGGACTGTCTGAGCTGGTGGGTGAGCTTAAGGTGGAGCGTGCTCATCGATTGGGGGCCCGTATGGAGTCGCGGCAGAGGCCTAGAGTGGCTATTACAAAAATATTGAACTTCCACCACAAATTTCTGATTTTGCAGGCCTTCCGCAAGAAGAGAAATTTGGTTCTGGACAATCAGCAGATTTTGCTTTTTCAGGACTACTCTGCTGTGGTGGCTGGTAAGCGCAAGGAGTTCTCCGAGGTCTGTGCAACTTTATTTCAGCGGCGGATACGCTTTACCTTGGCTTTCCCGGCCATATTGAGGATTCTTCACAACGGCAAGAACTATTCTTTTACCACGGTGGCGGAGGCCAAGAAATTTGTGGAGGGCCATGCGAAGGAAGCAGAGTGACTTCCCATAGCGTCAGCTGAAGACTGATTGACTCTGCTTTTTCTCCTGGGCCACACGTGGTCTAGGCCTTTCTACTGTGCATGCGGTGGCAATGGGGCCTGAGCTTTTGCTGTGTGCTTTGTGTGTCTTTTCTTAGTTTCTTGGTTCTAAAAAGGTAACTTTGGTGGGGTATCTGTGTGCTGGGGGTGGTGTGGGGCAGCCCCGAGGTGTCTATAGGGGATCGATCCTCGGCTCGGTGGGCCTGAGGGCTTTAGGTGGTTTCAGTTTGGGGGATGGGGATAAGGGGAGACGGCGGGGAGGGATGGGGAGGGGGTGGGGGAGTGGGGGTAGAGATAGCGCCAGGGGCACTAAGGGGAGTAGAGGCTGGGGTAGCGGGCCAGATGGTAGAGTTGGGTTTGAGAACTGGTGCAGTGCATGGATCTGCGGGGTGCTGGATTGAGGACTACTTGGTGGAGTCCCGGGTGATAGGCTGCCGGGGGTTGTGGCTGGGGAACCCTGGGCGCCCTATTTGTAAGACGGCTCTGCATCTATGGGTACTCATTGCTGTAGGGGTGGATGTCACCTGATTTACGTATAGTGACCTGGAATGTGGGCGGGATGCAGACCCCAGTGAAACTGGTGAAAATTCTACAGGCTCTGAGGCGGGAAAAGGTACATGTGGCTCTTTTACAAGACTCACTTAAGCGCCACAGAACATGCAAAATTGAAGCGGGAGTGGGTAGGCCATGTTTCAGCAGCTGCATCTGGGGGCAGGAAATGTGGGGTTGCGATTTTAGTGCAAAAAGGCCTGCAGGTGGAATTTCTGAGGGAGGAGGTTGATAAGCAAGGACGATATCTGTTCCTGCACCTTCGGATACAGGGAGAGGAGCTCTTCTTAGGGAATATCTACGCCCCGAATATCTATAGCCATCAATTCTTTCAGACTGTAGCACAGAGGGTGGCTAGTGCCCCAAACGTTCCCATAATTTTGGCAGGGGACTTCAATTACCCTCATGACCCTGAGTTAGACAAGTCCCAGACCCCTGCGGGAGGTGGGTGGAGTAGGAAGGGGATAGGCTACCTGTGTAGCGTGGGTGGCCTGGTGGATGGGTGGCGGATATTACATATGGGAGAGAGAGACTACACGCATCTGTCCCAAGCTCATCAGACCTGGTCCCGACTTGATTATATTCTTATCTCAGACTGCTTTTGGCAAAGTTCGGAGTGTTGAGATCAGACCGATAGTGGTGTCTGACCATGCGATGGTGGTTCTCGACTGGCAGGGCTGCCGAGGGGGGCAGGGCAAATGGTCCTTCCCACGGCATTTGTGGAAAGATGAGGCTTTCCAGCAGTACTTAGTGAAGCACTGGGAGGAATACCTGGCTTTTAATGAGCCTCAGGCCAGCAGTGTGGCTGTGTTCTGGGAAGCGGGGAAGGCCGTGCTGCAAGGTCTCATTATTGCGTATGTGGCACGGGAGCATCGGGCCCTGAATGATAAGATTGTACGAGCGGCTCAGGAGCTTCAAGTATACAAGAGTGACTTTGCGGAGGCAGGATTCAGGTAGTCTGAAGATCTATTTGGAGATGCAACAGAGCCTCAATCAGCTGCTTCAAGATAGAGCGGTCTATTCACTACATTACCGACATCAGCTTTTTCGCTATGGGGACCGGACAGGGAAGCTCTTGGCACGGTTGGTGCGCGAGGGGGGTGGGAATAGGGTGATAGCGGTGATTAGGGATGCTGCAGGGGCAAGGCATCGGGAATCTGGTCAAATCTTATGAGTCTTTCGGCATTTCTATGAGACCTTGTATACCCCGGAGAGGGAGGACCGGGAGGCTGCTCGCAGTTTTTTAGATAAATTGCGTCTACCGGGGCTGACAGGCCAGGATATTGAAGACCTCAACAGGCCTATGTCGGGGAAGGAGATTCAACAGGTTATTCGGAAGGGGGTGCTGAATAAAGTTCCAGGGCCTGATGGCTACGGTGTGGAGTTCTATAAGATTTTGGAGCAGCAGGTGGTCCCTACTCTGACAGCATTGTATGGTGAAGTGTGTGATAAGCTTATCATAGCTCAGGAAGGAGCTATAGTAAAGGTGAAGTGACTCTGAACAAGCAATCTGTCAGTTCTGGTAGAAATAAGAAAACAGAATTGTTCTATAAAAGACTACCAGTCCCAGAATGCACCAGGTTTCCAACAGCCATTAGAGGAGCTGAAGTGGGGAAACGTGTGTTCAATCAGGAGGGCTATGAGGTAATCCCCAAGCACTCATCTCAAAGGGCAGGGCCTGATTCAGCACAGCTGCGCTGTGCTAGGATGGAGCACTCATCTAAGCAGAATAAAGGTAGAGTTTATTCTACAGAGAATCATCCTCATCTTGATCTTGGACATCCTCGTCTTGGAGATCCTCATCTTGGACAGCTTCATCATCTGGAGGATCATCAGAAGCAGAAGCCAGAGCGGACGGACAGAGAAGGCAAGAAACCCTTTGGAAGAAAGAGAAAAGCATTTGGGAGGTCTAAAGGAGTCCAGAGCAGTACGTACACTGGGAGACATTCAAAGGCCAGCATACACCATTGGACTGGGGAAAACCAGAGGAGTGGTGCTGCAGAGCTAGGAATCTCCAGACGGTACCTGTGAGGGAGACAGCTGCACTTGGAAAGGACCCTAGGACCCGTGCCAGAAGGTATGTGAAGAGAGATCCAGTGTCCAAGGATCTGGATTGGAAGGCTGGACATAAGAACTGGACTACATACTGGCCAGGCTATTTAGAGAGGAACTCTAACAGCAATGGAAGCTCAGGTATGAACACTGATCTATGCCCTAGCTATACTCTTGAAAGACAGCAGGGAAACAAGTATTCTCCTGAGAGTGCTCCATTGAGAAATTCCTCTGTGCCAATCCATGATATTGAACCCATGATTGTTGAAGACAGGGGAGAGGTGGTAGATGCAGGCTGTGAATACATGGATTGCTCTCTGTCTAAACTCCTTTGGTAATTTACTGTTACAAAGTACAACCATCACAAAGAAATACAAACTTGTTCTTTAATCTACTCAGAAAAGCTCCTGAGTAGTATTTGAGCCACGCAGTAGAAAGCAAGCCAGCTAAGGGGTTTCAGCTGGGTAACTGCTAGCAATTGAGCCTTACCTAATTGCTTGTGAGCTCTGAGGAAATCACTTCTGAGTCTATGTGTGAAGATATAAGAAGTTAACCTGAAAATAACTGTTTTTCCCTACTTTGTGGGTTTTGTTTGTTGATTAAAGCACTGCTAAGAAAATATTAGCTAGAGCCTACAGAAAAGACCAGTTTGTTACCAACCAGGTCTTTATTCTTTTGCTTTGATTGCCTGACAAGTTCAGCTGTTTTCCTGATTTTGTTTTTCTAAGTTTAACACTGAAAGCAAGTATCCTGTTTTATGTGCTACCAAGCATATCTGTGTTGGGAGAAATAACCCCATAAATAAATATCTTATTGGCTTTACACTCAAGCACAACTAATTATTGTGAACGGCTGTGTCTGGTGTGAATGGACTACATTTCCCACAATACCTTGCAAATCATTAATATATGCCTTTGCCAAGACTGTGAACATTCTCACCCAGGCACCTGTCTGAGACGTGTTAGAGACAGGTATGTTTCCTAGAGATATGCGGACTGCGACCATAACAGTCCTTCCTAAGCCTGGTAAAAATCTAGAAGAGCCGTCCTCGTCTAGGCCGATTTCCCTCATTAATTACGATATGAAACTATTGGCATCAGTGCTGGCGGCCCGAGTCCAACCTATTCTTCCGCGACTTATTGATACACATCAATCGGGTTTTGTTAAGGGGAGGGAGGCCATTTTGAATATTAGCAAAATTCTATTAAGTATGGATTGGTGCATGTCCCAGAGCGACCCCTTACTTCTGGTAAGCCTAGACGCTGAAAAGGCCTTTGATAGGGTGTCCTGGGTATATGTTTGAGGCATTGAAGGTCTTTGGTTTTACAGGACCCTACTTGCATTGGGTGCAGGCCCTCTATACTGAACCCTTGGCTACCATTTCTCTGGGCGGGGCAACTTCTCAACCTTTTATGCTCCGCCGGGGGACCCGGCAGGGCTGTCCGCTTTCTCCTCTTTTATTCGTCTTGCAATTAGAACCCCTCTTGGTGTCTGAGTGAGAGTGCCGAAATTAAGGGGGTAGAGTGGCATGGAGGAGGTCTCAAAGTTAGTGCCTTTGCTGATGACATGCTACTGTGCCTACGGGATCCACAGTCTTCCCTGGAAATAGCGCTCCGGCGGATTGAGGAATTGAGAGTTTTCGGGCCTTTGGGTGAATAAAACTAAATCCCAGGTGTTGGATGTACCGTTCGGCCTCTCTGGAAGGGGGCCTTTCCCCTACAATGGGCGACGGGACAGATATGTTATTTAGGTATCCAGATACCGGAACGGCTGGCGAACCTTTATGGTGTGAATGTGAACCCACTTTTGGCGGGCATGCTTGAGCCGTTGCAGAAGTGGCAGGACCTGCCATTTTCTCTTATGGGTCGAATAGCCCTTTTTAAGATGGTCGATCTTCCTAAGTGGATTTATGTGTTGAGGCAGCTCCCGGTGTGGCTGCTACAGAAGGACTTGTTGGTGCTGCAGCGACATCTCTCAAAGTTTTTGTGGAAGGGCAGGAAGCCTCGCATTGTGTTCTCTGTACTGACGAGACCCCGTGAGGACAGAGGTCTGGGGTTAACCCCGCTTCGGATGTACAATTTAGCCTATTTGGCTCGGATGATCCGAGATCTCATTATGGGAACGGAGTATACTATCCCTATCAGCCTGATTGAGCAGATGGGTCGGCCGTGGCATCGAGTATATTGTCTGCATCAACCTTTGTCAGCGTTGACCCCCGGGTGGAAGAACTCTGTCTACTTATGGGGGATACAGCGGGCCTGGAGAGCTCTATGTAATTTGCAGGGGAATTGTTGGCGGCAGACCATCTTCTCTTATCTGGTAATCCTGGCTTTAGCCCGGGCATGTGGGGTAGCGTGGGGCATGTATGGGCTGAGCAGGGGGTGGAATATGTGGGGCATTTGCGTATGCCCGAAGGCTCGGGGCTCGCCTCGTTTGTGGCATTACAGCAGAGGTTCAATCTCCCCCGATCCCATTTTTATTTTTATCTGCAGTCGCGTCATTATGCTCAGCAGTTACAGAGGGAAGGTTCGGGGCTTGATGCCCAAGGTGGGATGTTGGATTTGTGGCAGAATGTTACAGGGAAGATTACAGTGTCTTGGTTGATGGGGGTTATGGTGGTTCCGGACAGGGCGCAACATTTTGAGGCACTGGCTTGGCGGTGGCAACAAGACCAGCTGCCGGGAGTGACGGTGGAGAAGTTGCAACGAGCCTTTCAGGCCATTAAATTGGTCTCGGAGTCGGTTCGGTTGCAGGAACTCCAATTTATGTTATGGCGGGCGTATGTACCTGATGTGTGGGCTGCACGCGCTGGTCTGGCTCGGACAGATGCATGTAGGCTCTGTAAGGCGGTGCGGGAGACGCTGTCACATAGATTCTGGTTCTGCCCCCGGATAAGACCCTTCTGGAAGGCTGTTTGGTTGAGGTTGGGGGGAGGGAGTCAGAGCTGGGATGCCCTCTCCCCAGAATGGGGACTGTTGGGCATGGCGAGTGGGAGGGTCGCCATGAGACAGCCACAACAGATGCTCTGTGAGGGGATTCATGCTCGCGAAATTATGCATACTTCGACAGTGGTTGTCCAATGAGCCCCCCCAAGATTAAGGGTTGGGAGGGCGCGATGGGGGAGTTGAGGGGCATGGAGCTCCGTACGGCACGTCTTCTGGGGGGGGGGGGGGGGAGGAGACTGGAGGGGTGTCAAGAAATGTGGTCCTTATTTGCAGACCCTTGAGGTGGGATGCTGTGGCCTGCAGTGGTGGGTTGGGTGCCTGGCTAAGTAGGTCTGTTCTGGGGGGGGTTGGAGGGAGGGGGGTGAGCTGGGCAGGGGGGGGGGGAGAAGGGTGGGGAGGGTGAGGTAGGGTTGGGGATGCTGTTGAGGTGTTAGGTTGAACCTGGGGGGGGAAGATGTCTCGTCCTCCGACGGGACGGGGTTTTGGTCGCTCTGCAGTGTTGTTGTTGCCCATATAGCTTAGTAGCTGTTTCACTTTGCTCCCCCCTTTGGTCTCAGGGAGTGTAACTGTGATATTGCCTGGGGGTTGTTCTTGAAGTGAGTTGTACTGTTGTACTTACTGTGGGATGTTTTCTTTTGTTGGTTCATGTTAAATCAATAAAAAATGATTTTCCTTAAAAACCATAAAGTGAGGATGAGTCCTAAGGACTACCTTATGATGGAACCTTGTATAAGGAGGATCAGCCACCAATGCTTGCAATTCACTGATGCGACATGCTGATGTGATTGCAATAAGAAAAATAACCTTCCAGGAAAGGAATTTCAAAGGTGTAGTAGCAAATGGTTCAAAAGGCGGCTTCATGAGCTGGCCAAGAACCAGATTTAAATCCCATGCCACCGGTGGTGGCTTAACAGGAGACTTAGTTAGAAGAAGGCCTCTCATAAGTCTCGCTATGATAGGACGAGAGGAAATAGGTTGCCCATTTAAAGGCTTGAGAGAAGTTGCAATAGCACTCAAATGAACTCAATGAATTGGTCTTAAGCTCTGCATTAGACAAATGAAGGAGATATTCCAGTAATGATTCCAGAGGTATTGCAAGAGGGTTAAGACCCTTCTGTGAACACCATATGGTAAACCTTTTCCACTTGAAAGCATTAGAGCGTCTTGTGGATGGTTTCCTGGAAGCATAAAGGATATCCTTTACTTGCTGAGAAAGGTTAAGACCATGAAGTTCTAGGCTTTCAGCAACCAGGCCCTGAGATGTAGAGACTGGGGATTGGGATGCCACAGCATCCAGTCCTCCTGGGATAGGAGATCTGGAGCAGATCCTAACTCCAGAGATGGAGCTTGAGAGAGATGTAAGAGCAGAGGGTACCACACTTGTCGTGGCCAATGTGGGGCTATGAGAATCATATGACCTCTGTCTCTCTGAAGCTTGAATAAAGTTCTGGGAATTAGGGGAATGGTTGGGAAGGCATACAGAAAGTCCCAACCCCAATGGAGGAGGAAGGCATCCCTGGCCTGACAACCCTGAGCCGGAATTTTGGAACAGAACTGAGGAAGTTTGGCATTCAGTGGACTTGCAAAGAGGTCTATGTCCGGGGTTCCCAAAAATTCGAAAATGTTTGTCACCTGGTCTGCATGGAGAGACCATTCGTGTGGAAGCAGAGCTCGACTGAGTCTGTCTGCCCAAGAGTTTTGAATGCCTGGAAGATACACTGCAAGGAGATGGATCCGATGCTCTCTGGCAAGGGCCCAAAGTCGCAAAGCTTTGTTGCAGAGTGATAGCCTGTTCCGCCCTGCTTGTCCACATAGAACATGGCTACTTGGTTGTCTGTTTGAATTAGGACAGTTTTGTAGCTGAGCTGGGTGTGACTCGAAGAGCAAGGAAGATTGCTCTGAGCTCTAAGAGATTGATGTGTAGATCAGTCTCCTGTGGAGTCCAGGAACCCTGGGTAGAGAGGCCTTGCAAATGGGCTCCCCAACCCATCTGTGAGGCATCTGTTAGAGTTACTTGGGGTGGGGGTTGCTGAAAAGGGGACACCACCAACAGATTCTGGGGTGACTGCCACCATTGGAGAGACAAAATAAGACGATCTGGAGGTTGCTTTTTTGTCTGACAGGCAACCTGACGCCTGAGTCTGAGTTGATAGAGTCCACTGGGCTGCCCTCATATGGAGGCGGGCATAAGGGACCACATGCACAGTGGATGCCATGTGGCCTAGCAATTGTAACATTTCCCGAGCAATCAGGTGAGACTTTAGCATTGCTTGGGAAGCTAACTGCACAATGCGAAGGCAGCGGGACTGTGGAAGACAGGCCCTTGTCTGTCTGGTATCCAGCAGGGCTCCTATGAACTCTAGAGACTGAGTGGGATCTAGGTTGGATTTTGGGAAGTTTATGACAAGTCCCAAATTTTGAAGAATATGCATTGTGCGAGATAGAGAAAACCTGGCCTCTGGCTCTGATGGGGCTCGAATGAGCCAATCATCCAAATATTTTTAGGGTGCGGAGAAATGCTGCCACCACAGCCATGCATTTTGTGAACCCCCTTGGTGCTGAGGCCAGGCCAAAAGGAAGAACTCTGTATTGGTAGTGCTTCCCTTGAAATAGAAAGTGAAGAAACCTTCGGTAAGTTGGATGGATGAGAACATGTGTACGCATCCTTGAGATCTAGAGAACAAAGCCAGTCCTGACTCTGAAGGTATGGCAGTAGAGTTCCCAGAGAAATCATTTTGAATTTCTCTTTGAACAGGAATTTGTTCAATTCTCTGGAGGTCCAAAATGGGTCTGTGCCCTCCTGTTTTCTTTGGAATAAGGAAAAAGGGGGGGGGGAGGGGAATAGAACCCTGCACCTTGTTGATGAATAGGTACTTCTTCTATTGCCCCTTGGGCAAGAAGCAGACTGACCTCGTGATCTAACTAGGAGTTGAGAGAGGTCTGAGAATTGAACTGTCTTGCCATTGTAGGAGGGGGCATGCTGAGGAAGTGAAGCTTGTATCCCTCTCTTACAATGGACAGAGTCCAACTTTCTGCTGTTATCTGCCCCCATCTGGGGGCAAAATAACCTTCCTGGAATGGTGGAAGGCTCTGGCCCATTCAGGGCCAGAAAGACAAAGTTCTCTAGATGGGAGTCAAAGCCCCTGTGGAGGCTGAGTCTGCTAAGCCGGTTGAGGCTTAGCAGCCTTTGTTTTTCTTTTAGGTTGTTGCTGACCCTTTTGGGCAGACTGACCTGAACGATGCCATTGCTGGGTATAGGAGGGGTAGAACTTCTTTCTAGTGAAGAATGTTTTTGTAGGACTTTTTCCTTGCAGGATCAGCTGTAGATTTTGATAATCTATCCAAGGTGAGATTATCAGCATCTAGCTCATTAGCTTTCTCTTGCCAATTTTTGCCAAAGAGATTCTCTCCTGTGCAAGGAATATTCCCCAGTTTGCCCTGTACCCAAAGTTCCAAGTCAGATGCATGAAGCCAGGCAATCCTACGTGCGCCTATGGCAATAGCAGAAGTTCTGCTTATGCACTCAAAACAAATCAAAAGCTGCACGATTTACGAATTTGGAAACATCCTGAGCATGTTTGATAAGTGCAAGATAATCTTATCAGGAAGGAGAGAGCTCAAACTCTAGATCTCCTGTAACTTCCTTAAGGAACATTCCCATATATAAAATGTAGGAACTAATCCTGGCAGAAAGCATAGAGGCCTGGAAGGTTCGACGCCCAAAAGGCATCAAGAGTTCTACACTCACGTCCTGGAGGATTAGATGCATGTCTTTTTGCACTCTTGATCCTTCTCATAGCTGATTCCACCACCATGGAATGGTGGGGCAGCTGAGTTTTTTGAAATCCAGGACAGGGAGGAACTCAAAACATGGTACCGAGCCTACGAGAATGAGAATTGGTGAGAGGTGCCGGTACCGATCAAAGTCGGTATCGACAGGGTCCGGTACCGACTTGTCAGTACCGGAGGGCACAGCATGCGTCGGTACCAGTAGTCCACCTGCTGACAGATGCAATTGCCCCCGGTACCGATGTAGGTGCCAGTATCGGTTGAATTGTCTGAAGCAGTTTCAGGGGCATCGATGCCGAGAGAAGAGCCGCCAGATTGCGTTCAATAGCGAAGAATCTTTGGTCTATCGATGCTACCGATGCCTGGGTATCGGTACCGGATGAAGCGGCCGGTACCCCAGAGCATGGCACCAGTAGTTCTGCTGAGGTTGGGGCCTCGAGAACATCCTGGAGCCCCAATGATGCTTTGGAAGCCGAAGCCTCCCACCGGGGCAATTTTGCCCGTGTGAGTCCCTCAAGGGCAACGCCAGAGGCATCTCGATACTTAGGAGATCTACCCTTTGAGGACCGGCTAGACTTATGTTTAGTTACCTGAGATCCATGGGATCGGTTTTGCCGACCCCTCTTCAACATCATCCCACAGGCAACACACTCAGAGATAGAGTGGTCAGGACCTAAACATTTGAGGCACCACTCAAGGGTGTCTGACGGAGATGATATCGCCACACTTGGAATATTTTTTAAAACCCGAAGCGGGTTTTTCCATTGTAGAAGAAAGTTGGGCCTAGTGCCCAAAATGGCGCGTGGCACCAGAGGAGAAAAAAGGCAAAGAAAGAACCGGCGGTACTGGTGTAGCATCGAAGGAAGGCAGACGCGACCACAAAAGAATAAATGGGATATTTTCTGCGGTGACAGGAAGTACGACCTGCTGGCTCCGCGGAAAACAAAGAACTGGAGAGAAACAGTTAGGAAAGGCAGGAAGGCAGCACGCAGGCACTGTGGGATGCTCCCAAAAGCTTTCTAATTGGACACTGGGTACCGTTCTCACGCAGGCTCCGTCGGTACCGACGATACCCATATGTGAAGTCTACATTCCTGCTTGTTCCTGGAGATAAAATTAATTCATAACACATTAAGTTGGAAGAAATTTAATCATAAAAATTAACATATGGATATGAAGGTTGGACAGTGAAGAAGGAAGACAGCAAGAAAACTGATGCCTTTGAATTAAGGTGCTGGTGAACAATGCTGTGTATACTGTGGACTGCCCCCCAAAAAAGTCAGTCAGTACTAACAGATCAAACCTAAGCTTTCCTTAAAAGCTGAAATGACAAGACTGACTTTCATACTTTGGACACCTCATGTGAAGAGAAAGATCATTAGAGAAAGACATCATGCTTAGCAAGATTGAAGGTCATCAGAAAAGAGGAAGGCCAGGAATGCGATGGATCAATACAACAGCAGCTATGGATGCCACTCTATCAGTTACCTAAGACCAAACCGTTTTAGAAAATTATCCACAGTTGCCATTGATTCTACATCACTTAACATGATCTCCAATTATAGATTTTACAGGATTATTGTGACAGGCATGGTGTTAAGATTATCGTGATTGTTGAAGGTTCTCCTAAAACATACAATACCCTTGAACAGACTCTTGATGTAATGTGTGTATATATAGGCTTTCGTTGACCACTTACAGTTAATGCAGATCACCATGAGATTGATCTTTGGAATTCAAGTTGGTGAGCATATTACGCCTTACTTATTGAAGCTTTACTGGTTACCTTATGAATGACGGATTAGATTTAAAAAAAAAAAAAAAAGGACTATGGTACTTCAAGGTCTTAAAGTCACTTTAGTTCCTTATCAAGCCTGTTAACCGGAGTTTGCTAGAGGTCCTGGGGGTTGAATTTCAAGCTTGTACCTATTCTTGTGCTGTTCCAGTCTTGCAGAATGCACATCCACTAGCTTAGTGGCTTGAAAATAATTTGTTACAATTGAGGAAGAAAGTTAAGCCTCATTTTTGGAGCATTTTCAGAAATATTGTGAAGTGGCTATGTTTTGTCAGATGGTAAAGTGCAGCCTATTTTAATGTTATTTTGTTTACTATTTAGATAAAATGTAGATATTTTTTGCTTATTGTATGAACTATTTATTATGTCATATGTGTGACTGCATGTTTGGATTGGTGGTATGTAAATATGATGAAATATAGAAATACTCTCTGCCTTTCACCTGTAGGTGCTGCTGTTGTGCAGTGCCTGGGATTTTGTTTTTCAGAGGCCATGAATGCTAAATCTGCAGCATCCCTCCCTGACCTAAGATGCAACAGCCGAGTTTGGGTATTGAAAGCACAACTTCCCTCGGGAAGTGCTGTGGCTGAGGAAAGGGCTTCTTCTATTTTGTGCATATCAAAAAACTCATTTCCAAACAGCTACAGGCAAAAAAGGTTCTGGTCTGTGCCACGCCTGCCATTCGGAGAGCCCCGTCTTATTCCAGATTCCAACACCTTTATATTAATGTTTCAATCATTTGAGGCTGAGAAAAATGTGATGACTCCAGGATCTTAGCAATGAGACCCTGGGATGAATTTCTTGATCCCACTGGTGTTTTCCGGCCACCCAGTGCTAGCTATTCAGCATTTTGGTATGATGCAGCATGACGGTTTTTGACTTTAATTCTTTGTGCTGCATTTTTCAGCAACTCAGTAAGCTCATGCTCCCAGGATCTATAGTTTAAGGTTTAAACATGTGAAACTGACTAGTAACATTAACACTTTCACAAAGCAATTTTGATGAACTCTCTCCCCCCACGCACCTGACATGGCTTTCCTCTGAGGTAAGTCATGGCATGTCCCATCTCCAGTTCTGTATTCTCAAATCTCAGACATTTTCATCCTGTTTTCTGCTTCTTGCTGGCGTATCTGGTCTATTTTGCCCCACTTTCTACTCTGGCAAGTTACACTCATGTCCTTTCAGTACTAATAGCATATTTAGCCTCTAGGAGTTCATATGGAGGAAAACATTCAAAGCCATATATCAAGGTAAATTGGGCTGTCTGAAATTTGCTGTCCTTAGAGTGGCTGAAAAGCAAACCAAGAATTCCACAGTGCACATATTTTTACTTAAGTTAAGAGAGGGATCCCTTTTTTTTTTTTGACAGATGGGAGGAATGGGAAGGGAGATAAGAAGGGAGGGAGCAGGTGTTTAGGTCACTGGATTAACACAGCATGCATATGGTGACATTTTATTTACCAGATAAATGTCCTTTCCTTGAGTCCTGCTAGACCAGTCCAGACAAATGGGTTGTATTCCCCTACCAGCACATTGGTGGATAGCCAATGAAATGATCAGGTTTTAACATCACTCCCATGCCAGTCACCAGAGGATCCTTCAATATCCATCCCACAGCATATGGGAGAACATGGCAAACCTCACACAACCTCAATGTGGGTAATAATGAGTGATCAAAGAGCAGAAGAACCATATACAAGAAAGAAAATAAGACAGTCAGTAGAACCTGAACTTGCAGAGCCTAGTATAGAAATCATAGCAGACCAGAAGTACTGCTGCAGTATAACAGTCAAATAGTTCCAGGGGTGGGCCCTAGACTGGTCTAGCAGAAAAGGAATGGACATTATCTGGTAAGTAAAATGTCACCTTCCACATCAACCAGCTAGACCAGTCCAGACAAGTGGGACGTACCAAAGCTATATCTCCAGTGGGCAGGAAGAAGACAGCTTGCAAAACCTTTGAGCCAAAGGCCGTGTCCACCCGAGCATGGACATCCAAGCAGTAATGCTTGACAAAAGTGGAAAGAGATGCCCATGTTGCCGCCTGACAGATGTCTGCAGGGGCTACCGAGCTCCGCTCTACTCACGAGGACACTTGTGCTAAGGTAGAATAGGTGCACAAACCCTCCAGAACTGGCAGGTTCAGCAACAAATAGGCCAAGGCAATGACCTCCTTAATCTAGTGCCCCATTGTAGACTTAGCCGCCACATCACCCTTGCACAGACCAGCAAAAGCAAACAGATGATCCAATTTATGAAAGGAATTCACAACCTCCAAGTACCAGAGAAGCACCTTCCGGACATCTACAAGGCGAAGATCCTTATCCTTACCCCAGCACTGCTCCTTAGAGAAGGAGGAAAGGCAAACCACTTAGTTTTCATGAAAGGGAGAAATCACCTTTGGTAAAAAGGAAGGCACAGGACATATGGAAATGGCCTCCTCTGAAAAGGACAGATAAGGATCCTGGCAAGACAGTTTGCAGCTTGGAAATCCGCCTTGCTGAACAAATCACAGCCAAAAAACCAGTCTTGAGCGTCAAATGCTTCATAGTAAACATAGCAACACAGTAAATGACAGCAGATAAAGACCAGTATAGTCCAACTAGTCTGTTCAGCAAGGTGGTAAGAGTAAGTGCACTTGCCGCTCCATGCGGGTCACCCCTCATGTCTTTGTTTAGGGGTGAACCCACCGCTCCGTGTAGGACACCCTTGTTGAGAAATTAGTTAAGTATATTTTTATTTTATCCTATTGCAATAAAAGGGGTCCACTGTGTCTGTCCCATGCCATTTTGAATTGTCACTATTTGCCCCCACCGCTTCCATCGGGAGGGCATTCCAAGCGTCCACCACCCTTTCAGTGAAAAAGTATTTCCTGACATTGCCTTTCAATTTACCCCCTTGCAGTTTCATGTTAGAAACATAGAAACATGACAGAAAAAGACCACATGGCCTATCTAGTTTGTCCTTCCATATCAACAACTACAACAGTCCACTTTTTACCTTTAGAGATCCTCTGTGTTGGTCCCATGCCTTTCTGAATTCAGTTACTGTCCTCATCTCTACCAACTCCACTGGGAGACTATTCCATGGATCCACTACTCTTGCCGTAAAGAAATATTTCCACTTAATCACTCCTGAATCTATCTCCCTTCACCCTCATCCCATGTCCCCTCGTAGCAGAACTTGCTTTCAATTGAAAGAGGCTCTCTCCCTGAACATTTATGCCACGGAGGTATTTAAACATCTCAATCATATCACCTCTATCCCACCTTTCCTCTAAGGTGTACACATTAAGATCCTTAAGTCTGTCCTCATATGCTTTATAATGAAGCCCACTAATCATTTTAGTAGCCACCCTCTGCACCAACTCCATCCTGTTCACATCCTTTTGAAGGTGCAGTCTCCAGAATTGCACACCATACTCCAAATGAGGTCGCACCAAAGACTTATACAGAGGCATTATCACCTCCTTTTTTCTGCTAGCCATTCCTCTCCGTATGCACCCAAGCATCCTTCTAGCTTTTGCTGTCGCCTTTTCTACCTGTTTAGCTACTTTAAGATCATCAGACACAACCAAGCCTAGGTCCCTCTCTTTAGTGGACAAAAGTACTTCACCTCCTATACTGTATTGCTCCCTTTGATTGCTGCAGCCCAAATGCATGACCTTACATTTTTTAACATTAAATCCCAGCTGCCAAATTCTAGACCATTCTTCAAGCTTAGCTAGATCCCTCCTCATGTTATCTACACCTTCCTGGGTGTCTACTCTATTGCAGATTTTGGTATCATCTGCAAAGAGGCAAACCTTACCCGACAGCCCTTCCGCTATATCACTAACAAAGATGTTAAAAAGAATCGGACCAAGGACAGATCCCTGGGGCACACCACTGGTAACATCCTTCTCCTCAGAGTGAGCTCCATTTACTTCTACTCTTTGTCGCCTCCCACCCAACCAGTTTCTAACCCAAGCAGTAACTTTAGGGTCCATACCTAGGGTGCTCAGTTTGTTTAAGTCGCCTGTGAGGAACAGTGTCAAAGGCTTTACTGAAATCTAAATACATCACATCTAGAGTTCTCCCTCGGTCCAACTCCCTGGTCACCCAGTCAAAGAAATCAGATTTGTCTGACAAGACCTGCCTCTGGTGAATCCATGCTGCCTCGGATCCTGTAATCCGCTGGACTCCAGAAACCAAACTATTTTCTCTTTCAGCAGCGTTTCCAATAATTTACTCACCACCGAAGTTAAACTAACCGGCCTGTAGTTTTCAACCACATCCTTACTTCCGCTTTTGTGTAAAGGCACCACATGAGCCTCTCTCCAGTCCTTTGGCACCACTCCCGACTCCAATGAGGCATTGAAAAGGTCAGTCAGTGGAGTTGCTAGAACGTCCCCAAGTTCCCTCAGTATTCTAGGGTGTATCCCATCCGGTCCCATCGCTTTGTCTACTTTAAGTTGAGCTAGTTTCTCACGAACAGTCTTCTGAAAATTGTTCAAGATGTCCCTCGCTTCTGTTCCTATTTGTGGGTGTTTTCTGAGGTCCTGCTCCTGGTTCTTCATCTGTGAACACAGAACAAAAATATTTGTTAAGCAATTCCGCTTTATCCTTATCAGCTTCTACATATTCCCCCCCCCCCCCCTGCACCCTTGAATCTGACAATACCACTTTTGCCCTTCCTCTTCTCACTGATATATCTGAAAAATGTCTTATCCCCCCATTTTATTGCATTGGCTATTTCCTCCTCCTTTTGAATCTTTGCCTTCTTGACTACTTTGCTAGCTTCTCTAAGTTTTTCCAAATATAGATGCCTGTCTTCCCCTCTGATCTCTTATTTCATGAAGGCCTCCCTCTTTCTTCACTTTTTCAGCTACTTCCTTTGAAAACCATAGCGGTCTTTTCCTTTATTTACCATTTTAACAAAGGTTGGCTGCCCTTAAAATACCCCCTTTCAGTTTTGCCCACTGTTTTTCTACATCCCCCAGCTGTTCCCATCCCACTAACGACTCCCTGAGGTATTGGCCCATCTTCGCAAAGTTAGTCTTCCTAAAGTCTAAGATCCTCACCTTGGAATGGATTCTAACAGCCCTAGTCCTAATACTGAACCACACCGTCTGGTGATCACTGGATGCAAAATGATCTCCCACTACAACATCAGAAACACTTTCACCATTGGTAAGCACCAAGTCCAGTATGGCCCCTTCACGTGTGGGGTCTGTTACCAATTGCCTGAATAGTTCTCCCTGTAGAGAATCCAGGATCTCCTTAATTCTAGATTCTGCAGCAGGAATGTGCCAAACATCTGGCATATTGAAATCTCCTATCAGTAGCACTTCCCCTTTTCTAGCAATGCTGCGTATGTCTTCAATTAACTCTATCCACCTCTTCCTCTTGTGAGGGAGGTCTGTATATCACACCAATGCAAATAGATTTCTCTTTCCCTCTTTCTAGTTTAACCCACGCTGCCTCCTCTCCCTTTTAAGCTCTGTAATTCCAAAGCTTTAATAGTTTTTACATATAGTGCCACGCCTTCCTACCCTGTCCTTTCTGAATAAAGTATAGCCAGGTATAGTTACATCCCAGTCATGGTTTTCTGTGAACCATATTTCTGTAACTGCCACTAAATCCAAGTCAGCCACTCCCACCAAAGCTTCATCAGGGATCTTATTTCCCATGCTACAAGCATTTATACACACTGCTTTCCATATGTTACCCCTGTTACATTAAATACCTTTATGGAAATGGATATCACCTACCTGGGGGCTTTTACTTACCTGGGGGCTTTCACCACCTATCCCCAATGAATCTAGTTTAAAGCCCTCTTCAGTAGATTAGCCAGTCTACTACTGAAGATGCGTTGATCTTTCTTGGACAGATGGATGCCATCTCTGCTCTGCAACCCTTGGAACAGCATCCCATGGTCTAGAAAACCAAAACGCTCTCGATGACACCATCCACGCAGCCATGCATTCATCTCCAGGATGCGAGCCTCTCTGCCTTGGCCTTTACCCTCAACAGGGAGGATTGAAGAGACCACCACCTGTGCACCTAACTGCTTCACCCTCTGTCCCAAAGCCATGAAGTCACTTTTGATACGTTCCAAGGTATACCTGGCAGTATCATTTGTTCCAACATGGATTAGCAACATTGGGTAATAGTCAGTGGGCTTGATGAGTCTCGGCAAACTCTCCGTAACATCTTGGATTTTGGCACCAGGCAGAGAGCATACCTCTCTGGCCATCAAGTCTGGTCGGCAGATGGACACCTCAGTACCCCTCAGAAGAGAGTCTCCAACCACCACTACCCTTCGTTTCCTTCTGGTCACTGATTCTGCAACTTTGGGGTACTTGAACTCTGGTTCTTCCCAGGGATGCTTTCACCTCCTCCACTTCCAGGGCTGCATAATGGTTCTTCAATTCAAGGGCTGGAGAAGTTGGATTGGTGATTTTGCAAGCCCTGGTGACTTGTGTCCAACCATCGACATTCTGTTGGCACCCATCTTCTCCTGTGCTGGAGAGCTTGGTTGCTGCAAGAAGCATCTCATTGATGTACTTCTCACTGTCTTGAATGCTTCTCAGCCTCGCCACCTCCTGAGTTCCTCCACTTGTTTCCTCAGAGCTTCAGCATGCAGGCACCCTGCACATGGAACTGGTCCTTCAACTGGCATTAGGACCTCTGTCTGGACCGAGGCAGAAGCTGTAACGGGGCAACAGCTTTAGCAATACGATTTTTCCAAGCCATTGTTTTGTTCGCGGAGCTTAGGTATCTGTTAAAAACCAGTAGGATTTAGTCCTATACTTCTTAAACGGTTAATATAGGATTAATGAGTCAAGCAAGCCGTTTAATATTCTAAACCCAGCAATGTAGAAACTTTCTAAATTAATCACAGTAAAGAACACAGGTCTCAGAAAAAAAAAAACACAAAAAAAAAAAACTTATAGCACCAAAGCATGGACACATAGCCCTTTAACAGTGCCAGTTCTCACATCAATGACCTGGTTCAGTATTTTTTCTATTTATTCTCACTTATATAAAGCTTTAAAATGTCCTCAGTTAAGGTTTCCTGATAGTAGTCATCTCAGTGAAAAAATGTTTAAAACTGAGAAAATATGAACTTAAAGAAGTTTAGACAAAATGAATGAATAAGGGCAATTCTAACGCCTTCATTCAGGCACCCCGAGCGTTTCACTCTGATGGACAATTCCCTGAAAAAACTATCAGAGTGACACGCTTGGAGTGCCTGAATGAAGGCGTTGGAATTGCCCTTTCATTCATTTTGGCTAAACTTCTTTAAGTTCATATTTTCTCAGTTTTAAACATTTTTTCACTGAGATGACTACTATCAGGAAACCTTAACTGAGGACATTTTAAAGCTTTATATAAGTGAGAAAAAAATTGAAAAAAATACTGAACCAGGTCATTGATGTGAGAACTGGCACTGTTAAAGGGCTATGTGTCCATGCTTTGGTGCTATAAGATTTTTCTGAGACCTGTGCTCTTTACTGTGATAATTTAGAAAGTTTCTACGTTGCTGGGTTTAGAATATTAAACGGCTTGCTAGGTATCTGTTAAAGCAAAAGAGAGAGATCTACCAAGTACCAGCTGGTTTCCCAGCTGTCCTTTCAGAGAAAAAGCAGTTAAATCTCTAATTATATTCAAAATGTGCTGGTCCAATTCTCTGATTTGTTAAAGGGGAGGTGCCCTATAAAGCAAGACTGCTCACTAGGGGTGGGTGGGAGTCGGGGTGGGTAGGGAGGGAACTAACACCTGATTAGGTGTTAGTTTCCAAACCTGAGGAGGTTACTAGAGTTCAGCAACCTACTGTGCTCAAGGAAAGTTCCCCTAAAGCGCCAAAAAGAAAGTAACCTTGCTTTAAAAAATATACAAAAAACCCTTTTAAGAGCTCCCAGTCAGAGAGCTAGCAATGTAATATAATAAAAACAAACCAACCTTCAAATCCTTACTGTTTGTGGATCTGTAGAGCCCTGGTTAGGAAAGCCTCAACAGGGCAGGGCACTGGAGCCTTTTATGCAGGCCTCAGCTGCACTCAGGAAATCAGGCCCACTAACTCCTGATTAGGTGTTAGTTTCTAAACCTGAGCCCTCTAGTTTTACAGCTTCCCCATCTTTGGAAGAGGTTTGTTTGTTCATTAATACTCTTAAGTATTTAAAGGCCTGAATCATATCTCCCCTATCCCTCCTCTCTTCCAGAGTGTACATATTTAGGTCTTCAAGTCTCTTCTCATAAGGCTTCTGACGCAGGCTCCAAATAATTTTGGTCGGCTTCCTCTGAACCGTTTCCAATCTTTTACATCCTTTGCAAGATATGGTCTCCAAAACTGAACACAGTATTCCAAGTGAAGCCTCACCAGTGACTTATACAGTGGCATTAGTACCTCTTCCTTTCTGCTGGTAATTCCTCTTTGTATGCAACCCAACATCCTCCTGGCTTTTGCCACTGCCTTGTTGCACTGTTTTGCCACCTTGAGATCCTCAGAAATAATCACACCAAGGTCCTTCTCCTGGTCCATGCACATCAACCTCTTGCCCCCTATCACGTACACATTGAACAGTGCCGGTCTCAAGACCGAACCCTGGGGCACCCAGCTAATCACCTTCCTTTCATCAGAGTGAGCTCCATTTGCCATCACCTTCTGACGTCTGTCAGTCAACCAATTTCTGATCCAGTTTGCCACTTTGGGACCCATCCCCAAACTATTGAGTGTATTGATAAGCCTCCTATGAAGAACAGTATCAAAGGCTGTTCTGAAATCCAGGTAGATGACATACATCGCATGCCCCTGATCTAGTTCTCTGGTCACCCAGTCAAAGAACTCAATCAGATTTGTTTGGCAAGATCATCCTTTGGTAAAACCATGTTGCCTCGGATCATGCAACCTGCTGGTTTTGAGAAAGTCTACTATTCGCTCTTTCAGGAGCGCCTCCACCACATTTCCCACCACCGAAGTAAGGCTCACCAGAGTAGCATGTTTCAATGGCTCAAACGGCTCCAACATCAGGGTCCTGAGCACCAAACACATCCCAGAAAGGGACCACAGATCAGAGGGAAGGATGCAGGTGCAGTATCCCCTGAAGACTGGTTAACACAAAACTGTTTGCACCTCAACCTTTCAAAAACCATAGCCATCTGGTTCTCATGGACGCAAACCCCCACCCTTGGCCCCTTCCTTCTCCAACGCACCTGTCCCACTGGTCACCACTTTTCGCTATCTCGGGGTTCTTTTCGACTCAGACCTTTTTCTCCACACATGTCTCATGTTTCTAAACTTTCTTTCTTTCACCTTCGTCAGAACCGTGCTATTCGCCCCTTCCTCTCTCCCTCTGCCTTAACCACTCTGCTCCTCACCCTGGTTATTTCTCGTATTGACTTCTCCAACTCCATCCTCTCTGGTATCTCTAAACTGCAGCTTTCCCGCCTACAACGTATCCAAAACACCGCCGCTCGCCTAGCCACTCACTCCTCTCCCAGAGATCATGTCACCCCCCTTCTCCTGCAACTGCACTGGCTCCCCGTCTCCTTCCGCATTCAGTACAAGCTCCTCACACTAGCTCACAAAGCATTGCACACCTCTACCCCGCAATACCTGGCTGACCTTCATTTTCACACTCCACGCCACACTCCTCGCTCATTTCACCTTAACCGTCTTGCTCTACCATCCCCCTCACATGCACACCTTCAGTCTACATGTTCTTCTGCCTTCTTCTTTGCTGCCCCTGCCTTATGGAATTCCCTCTTCGTCTTGAGCCCCACTACCTTACCTTTAAACGCTCCCTCAAAACTTACTTGTTCTCCCTTGCTTTTGACCTGCCCTTTCCTTAACCTTACCCTCTCTCCCTCCTCTTGTCCTACCTACTCCTGTCTGTCACCTCTATTGATATTGTAATTTCCTTTCTAGTTTCCGGCCTTGTGCCTTATTGTTTATACTTTTAATGTGAACCGCTCTGCCTCCCAATGAAGGGCGGTCAAGCAAATAAATGAACATGAAGAAAGCACACATCTGGATGTAAAGCTAGAGACCTACCAGCCACCGGACCTCTGAAACGCCAGAGCTGCCACCTGAACCATCAGGGAGCTCAGAGAAAGGCCCTTTTCCAGACCTTCCTACAGACAATCCAACACCCTTTTTTTAAAAATAAATTTAAACTACATATCAGGAAAAAGAGAAATAAAAGAAACAATTTATACAATATACAAACAAAACAAACACCACAATTTTCATATCAGCAGTCCACATCAAGATGTTCATACAAAAAGAAAAACAAACCCAATCATGACCCAGTATAAATTCCCCTATAAAGCCAGGATAAAGAAACTACCACCAATTAATAACTACCACCAATTGATAACTGATCCTTCCCCTTCAAAAACTAACAGTTGTTCACCCTCCACAAAAACAATGCTTAATTTGAAAAATTGTGGCACTTGCAGGGAAATTTCAAGTAAAATAAAGCTCCAAGGGCCAAAACACGTGGGCGAACCTTCAAAAAGGTCTTACGACGCCTTTGTGTGGCCCTTGAGACATCAGGAAAAATTTGAATACATTGGCCACAGAATTTCTCAAACTTTTTTAAAATAAGCACGAAAATTTCTCTTTAACTCAGAAACCAAAGCAATTAAAGTCGCACGAGTAGCAATCTCATCAGATGATTCTAAAAACTCAGAAATATTTAATGAAGAGGAGGCTAACTGATCACTTTGCGTCCCCCCTTCCCCTCCAGAACCTTTAAACTCCCTGTAAGAAGATAATTCTAGACAAAACAATTGAATCGACATCAGTTAACAATAATACCTCCTTAAGATACTTTTGAAAAAGCATTTCAGGGGAGAGATAATGTGTCTGAGGAAAATTTAATATACGCAGGTTCCTAGAAAGCAAAGAATTTTCCAATATTTCATCTTGACAGTGCAAAGAAGAAACATCTTGTAGCCAAAACTCCTTGTGAGAGAGCCCGCGCCTCCTGAGACTCTGTAGTCCTCTCCACCGATAATCTAGATTCCTGGTCTGATAACTTTGCCACAGTCTCTTTAGAGAAATCAGAAATTCTCTGAAGGGAGGATCCAAGGGCCAATTCCATCCGGGAAAGCATAGTCCATATGTCCTTTAAAGATACATCTACGGGAGGAACTTGTACCTCCCCAACCGGAAGGAATGATATTACCGAGGGAAGCAGAGGGGGCAAAGACCCAGATGTAGAGTCATTTCATAAAAAGGAAGGAGGAAGTAAAGCATCTTCAGCTCCTCCTTGACTCACTACTCCCAATAGGGAGGGAGAACCAAAAGGAGGTTCATTCTCCTGACCAAACGGGGACACACCTTTTTCAAATGGAGAGATACTGGAAGAAGGTGTACTCACAGCAGATATACCCTCCAAAGCAATATCTGTCAGCCACGCCCCTTCAGGCACACGCCCGCTACCGCATCCCACGGTGGGGGCCAGGTAAAAATAGCCCCTTAACTCCTGCTGCCCCAATCAGAGCAGCCGCAATGGGATCGCCGGGACCAATCGCGTAAGATGCAGCAAACCAACAGCAGGAAACAGTTGAGCACCTCCAATCCAACACCCTTTTGACTTTCTCTTCTGGCTGGGAGACTCTGCCCACTCATATTGAGCCATGCTCCCAGGACCTCCAGGGATGGGAAGGCACCAACTGGCTCTTCCCCCAATTGTTCACTCAGCTGAGGTGAACAATCGACACCCGAGATGCCTCCAACAATGAAAGGATTTGAATGAGCCAGTCATCCAGATATGGGTACATACAAATCCCTTGGCACTGTAGCACCACAGCCACCACAAACATGACCTTGGAGAACATCCTTGGGAAGTGGAGAGCCCAAATGAAAGGGCAGTGAACTGAAAATGCAAGCCAAGCATAGCAAAATGTATGATACTCTTCCAGATCCTGATCACAAAATTTCCATCCAGAAGCTTAAGACATGCAAGTACGTTGAAATCAAGAATGGTTCAGAATAAGCCATCTTTTCTTGGCAGATATTCCATCTATTTTGTGGTGCCATTGCCTTGATCGTCCAGGGGAACCGGCACCACTGCCTTCAGGAGTAGCAACTTGTCTAAGGTGATCCGCACAGCTGTGCATTTGTTTGCTGATCCACAGGGGGAGAGACAAACGCATCCGGGATCAGCTCTTTGCATTCCAGGACATAGCCATACTGAACGCTCTGTGTCTGGAGCATCCGCCAAGTTCAAGGTGGATGAGACCCCGGCAATCAACGTCAGTTCCTCCTTCCAGAACAAGTGGATAACAGCCTCTTCATACTCCTCTGAAGGTGAGAGCACTTCATCTGCATCAGAGCCCAAAACTGAGACATCTGAACCCAAGCCACAGTCCAAATGTTGGACAGATACCAGCAGCTCCATATCTCCAGGAGGCGACCTTCACCGGGGATGCTTAGCCATAGAGTGGAGTAGCCGCCTAATGGTTAAGAACACTGGCTTGGGAACCCAGAGACCAGGGTTCAATTTCCACTAGCACTCCTTGTGGCATTGGGCAAGTCACGTAACCCTCCATTGCTTCAGAAAAATCCAAGTTATCAATGTCCCTGTTTAATGTACATTACCAAGTTTAAGTTTCAATGTAAACTGCTTTGATTGAAATGATAAAGCAGTATATAAAACCTGTTAAAATAAATAGACAACCAAACAGGGCTTCCACTCCTCAACCTGCCCCTCACAAGACTGCACTCAGGGGGACCCAGAGGCCACAGGTTTGAATTTCTCCAGAGAGGACAATCCAGAGTCCAGATGTTCTCTCAGACATGACCCCCTAACATCAGGGGACAGTCACTGCTGAACCCCTATAGGAAAGGGAATAGCCAAGGGTAAATTAGACTTACCTGCTAATTGTTGTTCCTTGCGGAACTCTAGTCCAGTCCCGGAACCATAGAGTTGTCAACCTCCTCCAGCAGCCTTGGAGACTGAAATACATCATCGCTTTGCTGGCACCAGTATAAGTAGGCAAGGACCGCCCCCTCTCACCAGTACCTATTGACAAAGCACACTAAGCAGAACAAATAAGGAGAACTAACCAGAATACATTCAACATAGCAATATATATACACGGAACAGAATATTTCATGTTCCACTTCAAGTAACTTATTTTTTATTGTATTTTTTATTTGTTTCTTTAACAAATTGCATTCATCGACTGTGTCTGAATAAGAATATCGTCTGACAACACAGAAGCGCCGTACCACACCTCCTAAGAGGATGGACAGGCAAGAGCGCTACGCAAGAGGGTCCTCCAATGGCTTCATCCCGCGCCACCCGGGAGCAAAGACAACGCAGAGCACCCGCGGGAGCCGAAACAATCAGGCTGGCAACTCTTCAAACCAAGGGAGGGATCTGGGACTGGACTAGAGTTCCGCAAGGAACAACAATTAGCAGGTAAGTCTAATTTACCCTTCCTTAGCGTCCCTCTAGTCCAGTCCCGGAACCATAGAGGATGTAACAGAGTAGTGAATATCAACGGGAGGGACAAGCATGCCCAGCCTGAAGCACCGCTGAGCCGAAACGCCCATTCTCCGCGGACAAAACATCCAAGCGGTATTGCTTGGCAAAGGAATGCAAGGATGACCAAGTCGCCGCCCTACAGATGTCGCCCACTGGGACCAGACTGAACTCTGCCCAAGACGCCGCCTGCGCCCGAGTGGAATGAGCCCGAAGACCCTGCGGAACCACCTTGCCTTTCAAGATGTAGGCCGATGCAATAGCTTCCTTCAACCAGCGGAAAATAGACGACTTCGCCGCCGCTTCTCCCTTAAGCGGTCCCCCGAATGCCACAAAAAGTCGATCCGACCGCCTAAAGGATGCCGTCCGGGAGAGATACTTCTTGAGAACCCTGCGGGTGTCCAACAGCCGCAACTGACCCCCAGATCCGACCCCATCTCGATCGGAGAACACCGGAAGAGAGACCACTTGGTTAACATGAAAAGCAGACACCACCGTGCGTAAGAATGCCGGAACGGGACGGAGAACCACCTTGTGGTCGGTAAAAGAGATAGGGCTCCCTACAAGACAAGGCCTGTAGCTCCGAGATCCTCCTAGCCGAACAAATCGCCACCAAGAAAACCGTCTTCAATGTGAGATCTTTTAGCGAAGCAGTGGACAACGGCTCAAACGGAGGAGCCAGCAAGGCTTCCAACACCAAATACAAATCCCACGGAGGAACAGCACAGCGCCGAGGCGGCCGCATGAGCAACACCGCCCTCAAAAACCGCCGGACATCTGCGTGGGTTCCGAGAGACTGACCCTGCACTTCCGCCAGCACTCAAATCACACCATAATGCACCTTTGCCACATAAGGCAAATCAGACTCTAGTCACTTCAACTCCCTGATCCTTTCCTGTTCCAGGCGAGTAGACCGCCATAAATACTGCGACCACCGGAAGCATGCTCTCATCTCCCCAGACTCCCCCAATGGGAGCCTGCAAGGACAGAGCAGTGCCCCCAACGATCGATTCAGTGAACCACCTACTCTATCGCGTGCTAAAGAAGATCGCTAGGGCTCTCTTCCAGACAGTGAGTCCACACCTCCTGGAAGTGCAAGGTGTGCACCCACAAACGTAGTACCGAGGCCTGCGCCTGCCTAGTCTCAAAATGTCAATTGAGAACAGGCCAATTCAGGACAGCTGAATACGCTGTGTTTTTTTTGTTTTTGTACAAAGACATCTCTTAACCAAAAATTCCTTCAGCAGATGTGGAGAAGCTATTTCCGCGCCAACACAATGCAGCAGAAAACTCCCTATGACAGGCATAGAAATCCACAACCTTCCCGCTAGAGGAACGCCCCATTCCGTCTGCCTGCACCAAGCTGGACATTCCCTTTTTTTTTTTTTCTTTTTAAGGTCAACTAGCCCCTGGTGTTAGAAAAGATAGCTTTCCCATTCCACAGTGGCAATTGAGTCAGCAAAGAAGAAGCCGAGAACCCGCAGCGAAGTTCCCATTATACCACCTGGTAAAGACTACACTTCTAGACCCATGAAACAAAAAAAAAAAAAAGCATGCAAGCGTGCATTGTGTCCTGCCAGTAGCTGACCGAACTTATCATGTGTGTCACTATGGTTTCTTTCGGGATTGAAGGAATGCTTCGGGAGAATTCTTTGGGCAGACACAGATTCACCCTTTGAAAATTCAGAATCGGGCGAAACGAGCCTTCCTTCTTTGGAACCACAAAGTAGAGGGAGTAGCAACCGTATTGGGCTGCCGGCACCGGCACCTCTGCTTTAAGTTGAAGCAGCTGCTGGAGCGTTCCTGCGACCGCCTGAAACTTTTGTGGAGCTCTGCAGAAGGATTGGACAAAGGAAGCTAATAAGAGCCGATGGAGCTCCCAGGCCGACGCCAAGCAGCGTGCAAGCCATCCCGCAAACACAGCATATGATGTATGCCTTCCAGAATCTGAGCTGCTGCTAGTGCTGCGAGAGAACTAGCCGGGCTGCGCGCTTCTGGCCCCCAGTAAGACAGGCGCTGAACACTAGCAGATACTCTCCGTACTGGAGCCAAAATAGCCAAAGGCCAGAATCCTATTCAGCGACCTCTCTCCGCTGAGCCGCCTTTTACAGAAGGAAAAGAAACCACATATAGCCAAAATGAAGACATTACAAATCTACCACCAAACCTTAGAAATCGGACAAAGCCAAACTAAACGGGAATATTGTCCCTCAAGAAACCACAGAACTATAAAACCCCTCTCATAACATAATGCGTATGGCAGAGCATTCCACACCTGGGGCCTGGCCAAGGCACTCACCCAAGCACCTTTTAGAACTGTCCAAGAGAGCTACCACCATAATTCCTTTTGACTTGAATGTGTACAGCGGATCATAGCGCTATATCACAACAGCTAACCTCAAATATTACCCTGCCATAGCAACCGACTAACGCCTTATAGGACCTGCTATGGACAGCGGAAGGAAATTCTTGTAAACCAACATAGCTAGGCCCCCTTTTTTTTTTAACCACCTTTGAAGGCCTACTGAAAGTGTAATCCATACTCTGCAGCTGGGTTAATTTATTTATTTTATTTTTGCACATTTCAGGAAATTGCACCCATCCTATGCACTCTGTTCTAATAGTGATTTTCCATCTGCCATGTTCCCTAACTACCATTTGAGAGGAAT
Organism: Ichthyophis bannanicus; assembly: GCA_033557465.1. Lineage (NCBI taxonomy): Eukaryota > Metazoa > Chordata > Amphibia > Gymnophiona > Ichthyophiidae > Ichthyophis > Ichthyophis bannanicus. The sequence goes on from CM066039.1 coordinate 381,842,384, forward strand.
ATGTAGTCAGAAGTTGGGATCCCGAGAGTTTTGGGCACAGCCGGGAAAGGATGTATAGGACTCCAAAAATCAAGCTCCGGCCACATCCAATCAAATCAAAGCAGATCAGCTAAAATTACCCAAACTGCTGTTATAGCCTTGCAAAAGCTCCCAGGTCCCACTGCACCTCGCTTTCCTTCCCCCCCTTATCCTGAGGGATTCACCGTTGCAGGAGGCGTTGCTCACCCCCTGCCAGCCTGCTACGACTGCCAGGGAGCTGAAGAGCGAAGTAGAGAGCAGAACTCCTGGAAGTAAACAAATAGCGTCCAGCTCGTGGGGTTCAGGGCACCAAAAGCCCCCGAATAAATCAACCGTGGTCGCTCAAAATGAACAAGGCTCTCTCTCACTAGAGAGTTTCTTGTTCCTTTTGAAATCCTGCTCTAGAAATAGATAACTGCCGGGGAAGGGCACGATAAGTGATCCCCCCCTTAAGCTAGGAAACACCCAGGCACCTTGCAAAGAGGTGGCTGCCTGTGTGAATCTAAGGAGTAACACAATTTCTTATTTTACCACCCCCCACCCCCAGGGATGGGGGCCCTGAATACTACATGTGAGTCATGAGCAGCTGTGGCTGTTAGGACAACAGAGACCAACAAACCATACAGAATTTAAGAGCTGCAATCTTGGTTATATAAACAGGAGCTGCAGCATTACAGAGAATAAGCAATCAACTGCTGCTTACACAGACAGAGAAAGGCCCCATTGAGTGCATCCGCTGCCCTCTGGTGGCCATAGACCTTAGCCCAGGCACCCCTTGATTGAGAGGTAACTTCCATATACTTCTTTATATCCTAAGGATTCCTAAACCTGTTCCTGTGAAACACAGGCCTTTGGGCAACTGTCAGTATAGAATACACAAAGGCCCATTTCCAGCCTGTCCCTTACAAATACCTGCTCTGGAACCTAAAACTGGCAATGTGCCTAACATCCTGTGACTTAACAGATGCTCCTCAGAGACATGATTAGAAGGGAAAGACCATGTGGAATCAATGCCACAACTGCTGTCCTATAAACTAAGAACAAACTCAAAAATAAAGGTCTGAAAGAAACACTAGGCCCAAAAAACTAGCTATTCAGCTTGTTGTCTTCCTCACACAGGCCTCTCACTGCAACTCCCGCCATGTGGTCCAAACACCCAGAGAGAAAAGGGCCCCAAAAAAGGAGGCCTCAGCAGACCGATAGAGCCCGAAGGCCTTACCTGCAGGGCAGAAAGCCACACTGCCTGCTCCTACCACCTCCTTAAAGTGCTCCGATCCTCAAACTGCGCTGATGCGCCTGGCAGCTGCGGCAAGGATCGCTCAGCCGGTTCCGTGTAAATCAAATCCCACAGCAACGGAGAGGCTCTGTCTCACACAGCTGCAGTGTGGATGTACGGGTCCCGGAGCTTTCTCCCGTAGTCAAGGGAGAGAGATCCACACCAGCAAAGGCCTGCATCAAGCAAAAAATAATTGAGGGAAGGTGAGAGCTGCTACAAACTTAAAGAGGCCGGCTCAAATTTAAAACCACTGTAAATAAGGATATTTGCTCCTAACCAAAGGAACTAATCCCCGGTTGCCAATTAATCAAAGGCAACTGAATCAAAAATAAAGTTAAAGTAAATTAAAGGCAAAAATCAAAACTCAGACTAGAATTTGCACACTAAATGCTCCTTATCTGCTCCCCCCAAGTGAGCCCAGGAGCAAGGCTGTCTACCAAAACAAATCCTGCCGTTGAAAATGCGGCCCTCAAAATGGCCACTGGCAGCATTCCTGCTCAAAAAAGCACTCACACCCCCCCGCGGCAAGGCCCCGAGCACCCTGCAACCCCGTGAGCCGACGCGAAGCCTCCCCTCACAGTTTAAACCAGCTCCCCAAAGCAGATCTGCGTGGGTACTTACCACCGCCGCCGATCCCAGAGGGGAAGGGGAAGGGGAGGGGGAGTGAGGGAAAGGAGCCAACAGGGCACTGGAGCACAGCCTTTTTAATGGCTTCAGCTCCGATTGATCTGGGCACAACCTTCTCAGGCTTTTCAGCCCCTGCATCGCTGCTGCTGCAACTGCCCGCCTTCCACCTGCTCCTCACCCCTTCAATGCAGGTTGGGGAGCAGGGAGGCCACGGATCAGCACTATCTCCCCTGTGCTCGTTTAGACGCTGGGGCAATGCAGAGAGGGAGGGGGAAGAACTCCCTGATCCTTTAGAAACAAAATAAAGGTCCCCAGACACAGGAACCCTTACAGCAGCAGCAGATCTGACATAAAAGAAAACGAAGTAACCAAATCAAACAGGGAAATAAACCAAAAGGAGTTAAATTCAAAAACCCAAGCTCTGCTTATTTGTTCTCACTGAGCCCAGCCCTGGGCTCAGAACCTCCAAGCTGCTTGGAGACTGAAAGTACTGGTGAGAGGGGGCGGTCCTTGCCTACTTATACTGGTGCCAGCAAAGCGATGTATTTCAGTCTCCAAGGCTGCTGGAGGAGGTTGACAACTCTATGGTTCCGGGACTGGACTAGAGGGATGCTAACGAACAGCATGGTTGCTGGAACTTCTGGCCAGCTGGCTATCTTTACCCACAGCGCCATCCGCCACCTCCTGCTCTAAGGTAGGCAAGGCCAGACCAACTGCATCTTCTGACTGAGAAAGGTGGAACAAGCCCTCTAGGGACAACTCAGAAATTGCCATGCAAGAAGAGAATTCAGAAGCCAGAGACGAGGCACTACACTTGCCACAGGCCAAACATGGTTTCCTGGAAGAAGACATAGAAGTTAAGGCAAATACAACAGCACACGCTGAGGCTGTGGTGGCCCGGAAGGCACGTGATAACAGTGCTTGTACAATAAATGTGCAAAATGAGCACTTCAGTAGGAACGCATATTGGAGCTGCTCGGGTGGAACACATGCTAGGACCACGTGATCACCAAGCACACAATAGTAAAAGACACTACTAATGCATGTAGAAAAGGGTGGGAAACCCCCACCATGATGCCAACAGTCCACCCCAAATTGCATCCCAGACAGACAGAATTGGGAGCACCCAACAAGGACAACGTCAAGGTCAAGCATTGGCACTCACCTCCTGAGAGCCCCAGGCAGAAAATTCATGCCAGGCTCAGCTCTCCTCCCCTGAAACTGCTTCTTTTGCTTTTCAGACACTGTTTTAAAGTGGCTGGCAGGCAAGCAGATTCCTCTGAGAACCTTCTGCAATCTTCAGGGGAGAGAAGGGGGAACAGACAAGGAAGGAGGGGGCATTGAGGTTGTGCGAGGATTCTGAACTCTTCAAAATGTTCCCAATTTTCTGGCTGCTCAACAGGCTTTTTATCACAGCAAGAGCACAGAGCTGAACCAATTTTCTCTCGTCCTATGCAATCTAGTGGAGCTTTCCACATCGTGCTCAAGTAAGAGAGTCACCCTCAAGGTGGTCATTCATGAGCAAATTCAGTCTTTCCCTCTCAGTTTTTCAGATTTTCTTCAGAGTGGAGAAAATCCATACACCATCTGCTGGAGACAGAAAAGTACTGAAGAGCTCTCTGGTGGCTGAGGCGAATAGAGGCAAGGGAGTGTTGTCAGTGAAACCTGGGCATTTCATGGGCTATTTCCACTGCTCTGCTGGTAGGGGAACGCAACCCACTTGTCTGGACTAGCAGGACGATATGGAAAAGGTACTTTTAAAAATATGTATATTACAGGAATCAGCTGCAAAGTATGTGGGTGCTTTTAATGTACATACTTTCTGCTAGCTAAAATACATAAGTTCATTCTAGAAGTAATGGAGCCTACCTTCTGGGACACACACATCCCAATTTCGTAAGTTCTCTAGCCCTTTGAAAAGGCGGCTTAAAAATATCTGAAATCAGGAGACCATTAAAAACTACTACTTCTGTATCTCTGTAAAGACATCAAGGGGCATGTTTACTAAACTGCACTGTTAGCATTCGGTTTACCAAATGCTAAGCCCGTACCACATACCATAAAAATCTCACACTAATCACTTAGCACAGGTTGGGGTTGAGAGTGTACATTGTGGTTAGCATGAATACAGTGGTGAAAGTTCTAGTGGGGTGGCCCCCAAGCAAAATTTGTGTTCTTGTGGCTATGGTAGTAGCATGACATACGGCCCCTTGTGCTGGTGGCAGTGGTAATAGCAGAGGCCCTATGTAGCAGAGCTACTTACATTTGTTTGCTGCGGTGCCTCCATTTGAGGCCCAGAGGTGTTCCTCCCAAGCCAAAGTCTCGCAGTAATGCTATCATGAGACTTTTGAGCTAACAGCCGAGCCTGGAACAGAGTTGGTGTGGAAAATAAATAAAAATTTTCCATGCTGCCATGTGGCGGCTGCTTGGGTGTCTTTTGCACCCATTCACCATCAGTGTTGCAGTTAGCATGGGTGCACTTACTGACCTCTCACTGGGTGGCAGTAACTGTACCCATGGTAATTGCAACAAATGGCTTAATGTAGAGGTGGCACTGGATGAGGGATAACTGTACAGGGACATACTGCGTACATCCCCCATTCTTAGTATGGGTTCAGCCCCACCCCTGTGCTACATTTTGGGGCTAATACATGGCAAACTAACGCATTTTAGTAGACATACTCCCAAATGTGTGTTAGAGACATGTTAACTGCTGTGATGCCGTGCATCAGATCAATCAAATCTGAAGATTTTACAAAAGGCAAAACTCAAAGAGAAACAGCACCTGCTAGAAAATGTGATGATTATCAAACATTAGACATTCTATATTAAGACGAAGTCAAGAAATGCTGCTGGACATTTAAGGACAGGAAAACATGCGGAGTAATGGGAAATCATGATAGGTTAGTTTACAAAATGCTCAAAGGCGAGTTAATAGGAAAGGCATTTAATTGGATAAAGTTGCAAGAAATAAGATAAACAGCAAGTGGTGTGGGTGGGCGAGGGCAAGAGATTAGCATGTTTTCTCTTTCATTCCAAGCCAGTATTTAGGAGTATGTTCATTTCCATAAGATGCATAAACCACCAACTTCAGACCAGACTGAGTGCATGGATTGTTGCATCTCAACATTGTTGCAATCCACCTCAGTCGGGTATTTTCTTGTAAGGAGCAGAATATGAAATAAATTAAATTGAAATTAAATTAAATTTAAGCAGTACTTTTCAGCTTTAAGTTCTTGGCAGTAAGCAAACATCTTGTAAATAATTTTGTAACAAAACAATTAGAAACACCACTATTCTCCCTAGCTTCAGATCAGGTCTCAATACATTTCTGAGAACAAAAATGGTTTAATATCACCCCACACCAAGTTTGGTTCAGCTAAGTGCAGTCCTTCACAATCTGAGGGACACACAAAGACATTAAGTACTACAATCTGATAAGCCCCTCTTCATATCAAGCCAAAGCTACAAAGAGTCTGTACTTCAAGAACAGTGGCCCCTTCAGAGTAGAAAATATAATCTGATTTATGTTTTTACACAACTATCTTTTAAATCAGACTCAAGGTACGATTATCTCTAGCAACAGAAAAAGACTTGTGTATGCATCGCCTTGAGCTCAGATATGAAAGACCAGTAAGACTGAACAAAGATAGATGCTATGGCAAAAAGCAAGTTCAATGCATAGTCTCGCTCTCTTTTCCCCCCATTCCCCCCCTTTAGAACCAACTCCTGGCCCTGGTGCCTATAATGTGGAAGCAAGTTTTTCAGCCATTGGTCCGCACTCACGTAGTTCCTTCATCCAAGGATCGAGGAGGAATAAGAAGCATGAACTGGGGCCCTTCACCACCTTGTGAGCAGTGCTACCTTGAGAAGACACATCCAAGCTTGGCACTGTGTTATATCCTTAATTTATTCAAGAAATGAATATATTCCTCAGCTAAAGCTAAACCTCACTGCCATTTTCGTCATTAGGAAGCATAAGGGGACCCTTGCTCCTATATGCATGCCGTGTTGATTTCCTGGCGGTGTATGAGAGAATGTACAGCTACTGTGCATTATTACCAACCTTCTTACAGAACAAGACCAGGACACTAAGCCAGACTACTCGGATATTATCACATCAACTGAAAATGTTAAGAAAAAAAAAATGCAGTTCTTGAGTATTTCTATAGAATTCTGCTTAATGAGCTTTTTGTATTTATAAAGAAATTAACTGGTTAAAAGGCGATGGCCACCAGTTTCCAACAGCTCTGGCTTTTTAGAATTCATTGTAGGTAGAGCTTAGAACAAATTAGAAACCAAAATAACAGTGACACATCAACTAATGTTGATAGCTTTGAGGTAATAACCAATGAAAAGCTGTCCGAGATTCCTTTATCAGTGTTGCCAAGCAAAACCATTATGAAATACTCAATCAGCCCTTTTTCTTTTGGGGGCGGGAAGGAGCAGTTTTACTGCTCCTTTGGGGCTTTTGATTCAAGTGGAGCAGCCTTTCCTGGGCTATGTATCAGCCTTGATTATGGATATATTTCTCCCCCCCCCCCACCCACTACTGATTTTTTTTTTTTTATTGATCACTTAAACACCGACAATCAAAAGCAGCAAACATTTCAAGCCTGTTACTTTTAGTATTCTCCCTGCCCACACACGAGCATTCAATCCCACAACATGCTCCAACTGGTCACTAAGGTGAAATTAGATCTTACCTGCTAATTGTCTTTCCTTGAGCTTTCTCCGGGCCAGTCCAGGGAAAGGTAGGGTTGTCAATCCCCTTTAGCAGCTGAGGACTGAAGAATTCAAGTTTTCATGAGAGCTGAAGCCACTCCCCCTGAGGACAACCAGGCAATCTTCTCCTGACAAAGCAGTCAATTAGTAAACATCTGAAAACACAAGATGAACTCGTTAAAAACTGATAATGCTCTATATTCCCTCAGAACAAGCAAGCACCAATAGTTCTTGTCCGTATGAATTCCTTTTTTTATTTTGAAATTATTATCTCACGTCTCTTAGAAAGTATGTAGAAGCCCCAAGTCACCCCACCTGCACGAAACAAGTATCTGGATATCATTCTTGCGCTTCGGCAGAGGTACCAAGTAGAAAGGTTGGGACCCTGGACTGGCCCGGAGAAAGCTCAAGGAAAGACAATTAGCAGGTAAGATCTAATTTCACCTTCCTTATCGCGTCTCCGGGCCAGTCCAGGGAAAGGTAGGGCACTACCAAAGCAGTACCTAAACTCGGGAGGGACCCACAAGCCCCGCGATAAGAGCCGAAGCCCCAACCTTCGCATCGTCTCTGGCCTGAACATCCAACCGGTAATGCTTTGTAAACGTATGCAATGAAGACCACATTGCCGCTCTACAGATATCCACTGGCGGAACAAAGGCAAACTCCGCCCAGGAAGCCGCCTGAGCTCGAGTGGAATGAGCTTTCAGACCAACAGGTGGAGTTCGTCCTCTGGCTTCGTAAGCTGCTACAATAGTGCACCGCACCCACCGAGCAATCGAGGATTTTGACGCCGCCTGACCTTTCTTCGCCCCGGCATACTGAACAGTCTGTCCGTCTTTCGAAAAGGCCTAGTGATCTTAAGGTACGACTTTAAAACACGACCAAGATCCAACTTGCGTAGGGCACGGTCCATCGGTGAATCCAAGAGATCCGAAAAGATGGGTAAGGCCACCGATTAACATGAAAAGCGGACAGCACTTTGGGCAGAAAAGGCGGCACCGTCCACAGCAACACTCGCTCTGGTAGGAACTGAAGGCTCCTGACAAGACAAGGCCTGTAAATCCGAAATCCGCCTTGCTGAGCACAAGGCAACCAGAAACGCAGTCTTCCACGAACACTCTCGCAAACTTTCCGAGGAAGCTGACGCAAACGGCGGATGGGATAACGCCTCCAAAACGACATTCAAATCCCACGGAGGCACTATTTGACGTACCGGGGGACGGATTATTCTAGCCGCCCGAAAAAACCGTTGCACATCCGGGTGCGCCGAAAGACTGCGATTCTGCACCGACCCCCTAAAACACGCCAGCGCTGCCAAATGAACCTTAAGCGTACTGAAAGCCAAAACCTTTATCCAACCCCTCCTGGAGAAATAAAAGCAATTGCGGTAAGGTAGACGACTGAGGAAAAAAGTGGTGTCATCCACACCAATCCTCAAAAAGCCGCCACACCCGAACATATGCCAGGGACGTCCCTGGTCTCCTAGACCGAAGTAAGGTGGCCACGACGGAACTCGCATAACCTCTGCGTTTCAAGCGAGCCCTCTCAAGAGCCAAGCCGTAAGCAAGAAGTGATCCACCTGTGGCATGAGCACCGGCCCTTGACTCAACAGGTTGATCCAAACTGGAAGATGCCAAGGCGAATCTATCAAGAGCCGAACCAGATCTGCATACCAAGGACGTCGAGGCCAATCCGGTGCAATCAGAATCACGGTACCTCGGTGTGCCGCTATCCGCTGAATAATGCGACTTAACATCGGCCAAGGAGGGAAAACGTATAAGAGAGTCCACCGGCCATGGCTGAACCAGAGCATCTAGACCCTCTGACATGTGCTCCCTGCGTCTGCTGAAAAAACGGTTCGCTTTTGCATTGCTGAAAGTAGCCATGAGATCCATATAATTGGCTGCCCCCAACGCAAAGTCAGCTCGTGAAAAACTGCTACGTTCAGTTCCCACTCGCTGGGATCGAGCACATTGTGACTGAGATAATCGGCCTGCACGTTGTCTTTGCCGGCCACATGCGCCGCAGATAACACTAGAAGACGGCTTTCCGCCCAAGACATCAACTCCTGACATTCGGTGAGCAGAGAGAGACTCTTGGTCCCCCCCTGCCGATTGATGTAGGAAACAGTCACTGCGTTGTCGGAAAAAATCCATACTGCAGTCCTTGTTGAAGCTCTCGAAGCTCTGAAGGGCGAGACAAGCTGCGCGAAGCTCCAGCCTGTTGATCGACCACGAGCTCTCCTCCGTGGACCAACACCCCTGAGTTACTTGCGATCGACAATGAGCCCCACAGCCTGTGAGACTGGCATCCGTGGTCACTAACACCCATGCCGGTTCCTGCAAAGGAATCCCGGCTCTGAGATGAGCGGGGTCTAACCACCACTCCAGACTTTGCTGCACTAGTTGTGGACAGACAAGTCTCTGTGAAAGAGGGTGAAGTTGGAGACCAGCGGGAAAACAACGCTTGCTGTAATGGTTGCATGTGAGCTTTGGCCCACGGCACTAGATCCAAGGTCGCCGCCATGGATCCCAAGAGTCGTAAATAGGTCCACGCCGACAGAGCCGACACCTGTAAAAACGCTTGAACCTGCTGCAAAAGTTTTTTCACTCTGACCTCGGGCAAAAAAACCACCCCTCGAGCTGTGTCGAAGAAGGCCCCGAGATAAGTCAGTTGGCGACACCGGCTGCAAGTGACTTTTGGTCTGATTGGATGACCCAACCGTGTTGTTCCAGAAGCTGAACCACTCGAGTTGTCGCCGCCACTGAGGCCAATTGAGAATCAGCCCGGATCAGCCAATCGTCGAGATACGGATGAACCCGAATTCCTTCCTTCCACAGCGCCGCTGTGACCACCACCATCAGTTTCGTGAAAGTTTGGAGCCGTGGCTAGACCGAACGGCAATGCTTGAAACTGGAAATGACCCATAAGCAGGGCAAACCGCAAAAATTGCTGATGAGACGGCCTGATTGGAATGTGTAGATACGCTTCCGTGAGATCTATGGACAAGAGAAACTCTCCCGGCCGCACTGCTCGAATTACGGTATGCAACGTCTCCATGCGAAAATGAGGCACTCGCAAGGCGCGGTTTACGCACTTGAGATCCAGCACTGGTCGAAAAGAACCTTCCTTCTTGGGAACCACGAAATAGATCAAGTATCGACCGCAGCCGTATTGGTCTCGAGGTACTGGAACTATCGCCTGGAGACTCAAGATGCGAGAAAGTGTGTCGGAGATTGCTTGTGACTTCAGACCCGGAGCACAGGGAGACATCACAAAAGCGTCCGACAGAGGGCAAGCGAAGTCCAGCGCATATCCCTTCTGGACTACCTCCAACACCCATTTGTCTGCGGTGATCGCGGTCCAGGCTGGAAGAAAGTCCTGTAGGCGCCCGCCCACAGGAACCGGCGCCCGGACCAGCAAACCTTCATTGTGGTTTCTTAGCCAAGGGCTGAGGAGCATTGAAGTAGGGCCTGCCGTAACCTCTTGCCCCTCAAAAGGACTGTCTGCGAAACCCGGCACGGCCTCTGGAATAGGGAGCAAAGCGTGCTCCCCGGAATCTGTGGGTGTCCCGACCTGAGCCTCGGAAACCCTCCGCTCCTCTAACCGGCTTGGGCCTATCCTCTGGCAAGTGCCCTCCTTTGGAGTCTGAGATCCTTAACTCTCTTTTCTAACACCTCTCCAAAAAGTAATTTCCCCTTATAGGGCAATTTGCTAAGACGTAACTTGGAGGAAACATCCGCTGACCAGTTACGCAACCACAGAAAACGCCTGGCAGCGACCAGCAACGCCATGGTCTTTGCGGCAATCCGCAGCAAATCATAGAAGGCGTCCGCCATATAAGCCGCTGCAGACTAACTTTGCACCTTCCACCCCAGTTGCAGAAGCGGCATCCACCGAAGCGTCTCCTTGAAGCCACCGAATGGACGCTCTAGAAACATATGCTCCACAAACGGCAGCCTGTAGCGCCGAAGCGCAAGAATCAAACGCCTGCTTAAGCAGAATTTCCAATTTCCGATCTTGGAGGTCCTTCAGCGCCACCGCTCCTTCCACCGGAATGGTAGTCTTTAGTCACTGCAGACACTATCGCATCCACCTTCAGCAGTCGCAATAAGTCCTTCTCCTGCAGCATGGGGTAAAGGCAAGCCAAGGCGTGACTCCCACGGAGAGTAGCTTCCGGACACTCCCACTCAGACTCAATCATGTTTTATAACGCGGTGTACCGGAAAACAGCGCTGTTTGGCCTTAAACCCCTGTAACAATGGATCCTCCAAAGGATCCTGAGAAGCTGAAGGAAGAAGGAGGTGTAATGCTGATAAGGACTGCGAAATAGAGCACCAAGCTCTTCCTTGCGAAAAACCCGAAAAATATTGGGGTCCTCGCCGGGTGCAATGTCACCCTCTAGCTCCTCTGAACCTAGGTCCAAGCCAGCGTCCAAAAGAAGCTCTCCATCCCCCTGACCCAGGGGTTCAGAGACCCGAGTACCAAAGGGATCCAACGGGTCCGGTATTAGCTCTTTCGGCTGAGAAGGACCCTCTCCAGGATCCTCTGCCACTGGAGCAACCCCCGGTAGTGTGAAGGAGGCTGGAAACGGCACCGCAGGTGTTGCCTGAGAGGATTTAAGCAAAAACGCTTTGTGCATCGCCAGAATGAATTCTGGGGGAAAAAACAACGAAATCCCTTCCTGAGCTTCAGACAGGGACTGCGGAGGCTTAACTTGCTGAGAAATGTCCTTACTGGACTTAGCCTTTCTTTTCCCAGGCCGGTGCTGTTCCGTGGGCGAAATGGCCGGCGCGCATAAAATGGCCGCCTTTCCCGCAGGTAAAGACGGCCTCTCAGCCTCCGACGAAAGCTTCTCCTCCATTGACCTTGTTCACACTGCACTCAGCTCTCCTGGGGAAAAAGGTCCTACTACCCATGCTACAGTGCACCGAAGTCAGACCGCCGCCCGCTCACACTGCGTTGTTAAAAATGGCACCGCGCCGCCCAACACACTCCCCCGAACAGACTCACCTGACTAGGCAGAAGAACGCGGCAGCGCCGAGACTGCGTCCCGCTGCTAGCAGGACGTGCACAAGAGCGGCGTTCACTGAGGCAGAGGAAAAACTGGGGCTCCCAGGTTCAATTTGCTTATAGAGAGACGGAGGTGGATAAAAAGGTAGGCTCTACCTTACTCCGCAATTCAGCACTAATTACTCAACGTCTCTAACGTCCCGCTGACAACTCTGGGGACTAACAGGAGTTCCTGGGAATATAGAAGAAAATCAGCCCTGCTAGAGCCAACTTGTATTCCACTACAGAAAAATTAAAATAAGAACTAATTTTCTCATGAGGGAGAGAGACAGAATCGATCCTCTTAAGCTGCTGAGGGCTGAAAGACTGCCTGGTTGTCCTCAGGGGGAGTGGCTTCAGCTCTCATGAAAACTTGAAGTCTTCAGTCCTCAGCTGCTAAAGGGGATTGACAACCCTACCTTTCCCTGGACTGGCCCGGAGAAGCGATAAGGAACAACCTTTATACAACTATTTTTAGAGCCCTATTCCAGTTCACCTTTCACAGTGGCACAGCTCTGCCAAAAACTAAAAGTTCCTTCCAAAATTAGGCTAACAGGGAGATTAAGGCTGGCCACTAGCTGTCATGCTGAGCGATGCAGAAGTTTGGTTTTTGGGCTGGGAGCACCACCTCTATAGCATTTTCAGTCCCAGACCACTAGAGGAGCAGAGGCATGACCCCCAAATCAAACCCTGATCCCCCAACTGCTAGTGCCAAGCAATTGTCAACCTGCTAGGTTAACCTTAGGCCTACTTTTCTAGCTGTCATCCCACTATAGAGTGGTGCTTTGTCCTACAGCATGCATTGGAATGGGTGTTTGAAAACAAGACATAGATCTTAATAGCATGACAAACTATTTTTTGCACCACAGTTTTAAGTACAGTTATCTCCTTATGGCCAGTCCATGGCTCAAAATTACCCAAAGAATTCCAAGGAGTACCTTTTGATAAAAGGAGTGATGAAAACAAAACTATTTCCAAATAAAAATAAACAGTGGTAGTGGTGGTTGGTGACTGAGAGGTACTGAGGCATCCATCTGCCAAACAAACTTGATGTGCAGGGAGGTGTGCTGTCTGCCAGGTGTCAGAATTTGAGATGTTATGGAGAATTTGCTGAGACTCATCAAGCCTATTAACTGATGTTGCTCATCCATGGCAGAACAAATGATACTGCTAGGTATCCATCCAAGCGTAGCAAGAGTGACTTTATGGCTCTGAGGGTGAAGCAGGTAGGTGTGCAGGTGGTGTTCTCTTCAATCCTCTCTGTAGAGAGTAAAGGCCAAGGCAGAGAAGCTCACATCTTGGAGATGAATGCATGGATGGTGTCATTGAGAGCATTTGATTTCCTGGGCCACAGAATGATTTTCCAAGGGCTGTAGAGCAGAGAAGGCATCCTTCTATCCAAGGAGGGTTAAAGTCTCTTCCACAGCAGACTGGCTAATCTAATGTAGAGGGCTTTAAACGAGATTTGTTCATGATGGGTGAAGAAAGCCCACAGGTAAAACATTAAATAGCTCTGCAGAAATGGGTAAAGGGAGCAACATCTGGAAAGCAATGTACATAATCACCTGTAGTACGGGAAATAAGATCCCAGATGTTGAGGCTTTAATGAAGGAGGCTTAGATTTAGTGGCAGTTAGAGACATGGTTCACGGACAACCATGATTGGGATGTAATTATACTGGGCTATCTTTATTCAGGAAGGACAGAGGAGGAGTGGCACTATATGTAAAAAAATTAATATTAAAGTTACAGAATTACAGGGATTAACAAGGGAGCGAGAAGGCACTGTGGGTTAAATTAGAAAAGAGAACAGGAGATCCATTTGAACTGGTGTGATATACAGGATTTCCTTCACAGGCAGAAATGGACAGAGATTTAAAAGAAGACATATTAAGTATTGCCATGAAAGGAGAAGTGTTACTGATAGGTAACTTCAATATGCAGGATGTTGAATGGCACATCCCTGCTGCAGTATCATCTAGAACAGGGGTCTCAAGCATGCGGCCCGCGAGAGACCCTTGTGCGACCCGCGATGCATAGGGGGGAAAAAAAAAACCAGCTTCTGCTGCTGCTGCCGCCGCTGCCGTGGCCGGCAATAGCAGCAATATCGCAAGTCCCGCGGACTCCCCCCCACCCGGCAGATCCCTTCCTGCTTGCCTGCCAATGCTGCCAGTTCTCCGCTTCGGCTTTCAGAGCCGCGAAGGGAGAACTTCTCCCTCGCGACTCTGTTAAGCTCGCCGGGGCAGATGGGAAATTTCCCATCTGCCCCAGCGGGCTTAACAGAGTCACGAGGGAGAAGCTCTCCCTTCGCGGCTCTGAAAGCCGAAGCGGAGAACTGGCAGCATTGGCAGGCAAGCAGGAAGGGATCTGCCGGGTGGGGGGGAGCCCGCGGGACTTGCGATATTGCCGGCCACGGCAGCGGCAACAGCAGCAGCAGAAGCCGGTTTTTTTTTAAAGTTTAATTTTCCCGGGGGGGGGGGGAGAGCAGGACTTGATGTGTGGCTGGGGGGAGCAGGACTTGATGTGGGGGGGGGGGAGCAGGACTTGATGTGGGGGGGGGGGGAGCAGGACTTGATGTAGGGGGGGAGCAGGACTTGATGGGGGCTGGGGGGGGGGGTAGTACTGAAAATGGGGTGATGGGGTTAGGACTGGTAATGGACAGATGGGGGTTAGGACTGGAGGTGGTCTGACTGGGGGCCTAAGACTGAAAATGGGGTTATGGGGGGGCTAAGAATGAAGATGGGGCGATGGAAGGGTTAGGCCTGGAAGTGGGCTGTTGGGGGGCTTAGGACCGATAATGGGCTAGGGGGGGGGGCTAGAACTGGTAATGGACTGGGGGGGTGCTATGACTGGAAATGGGCCGAGTAGAAGGGGGAGCTTGAACTGCAAATAGCTGATGGGGACAGGGTCTTGGAATGGTAATGGGCTGATGGGGAGGGGGGCTTGGAAAGGAAATGGGCTGTGAGGGGAGGGAGCTAGGACTGGAAATGGGCTGATGATGCGGGGACTAGAAGGGAGCGGATGCTGGGTTGGGCAGGAGCTAGAAGGGAGTTGATGTTGGGGGACGATTAGAATGGGATGGGGCTGGGAGAGTGAAATGGAGAGGGGAAATATATTTTGTGTGGGAGGGAAGAAAAATCTACAATTGGCCGGGTATTGGGAGAGTAAGTGGGGATTGAGGATGGAGGGGTAAAATTTGAGTGGATGAAATAGGAATGAGGAAAGAGCAAAAGGAGAATGATTAGTATGTTAAAGCAGATGTAGAGAGAATGGAAAAAAACTAGGAAAGAAGAAAGGAGAAATGGACAGCAGACGATGGAGAGTTAGCAGAAGACACAAAGAAACCAGAAGAAAGTGACTGGAACAATTGCAACTGAAAAAAAAAATGCACAAAAGGTAGAAAAATATCTCTTTATTTTGAATTTATTAACTGAAATATGTCAGCTCTTGGAAATGTGCATCTTTAACGTCTGCACTTTATTTAATACAAGAGGAAATCAATGTATAGTTTTATTTCTACAGTGTTGTACATTCTAAGTTTGGCTTTTGGGGTTCCCAGTTTAATTGTCTTCCTGTTTCTAAATTGTGATTCCTTGTTTGGTGATGGTGTATGTTCTGCATGTGTAACTGAGCTGAGGTATTCTGTTTATGTAATTCTTATTTGACATTGCCACTTGTTCTCTTTCCCGAGTAGGTCATGTATTGTTATTCTCTGAAATGTGTTGATTTAATATTTGCAGTGTTGCCTTTTGATAGTTAGGGTATGGTGCTTTGTGAGTCCTGGTAGTGCTGTTAGGACACGGCAGGTTTGCTATGGGTTCTAAATGGGCAGTGTTTCTAGTAGTTCCTAATGTGCCTGGCGGTTGGCACTGGTTTATAGTAATGTAGAAATCTTTTAGTCTTTCTTTATCCATACACTCATTAAGAGGCATGTTTACTAAAAGTTAGTGTATGGTAACATTATGCAAATACTTATGCAAATGATGCCCTTATGCAAATGAGGCCTGCGTCTTGTGCGGCCCCCGGGTTACTCTACAAGTCCTCATTTGGCCCTCAAAGCAATTTGAGTTTGAGACCCCTGATCTAGAAGTAAGGAAATCCTGGATTTTCTACAGAAACAACTATTCCAGCAACTGGCAACAAAACCCACAAATGACAGGGCCATACTGGAGTTGGTGCTTACCAACAGGGAAAGTGTTTCTGATGTCATAGTGGGAGATCTAGCATACAGTGATCACGAGATGGTGTGATTCAGTATTAGGACTAGGGATGATAAAGTCCATTCAAAAGCAAGGGTCTTAGATGTCAGGAAAACTAATTTTGTCAAGATGGGTCAATGTCTCAAGGAGTCATTATTTAACAGGTTTTTTTATACTACTTTATCATTTCAGTCAAAGCAGCTTACATTGTAATTTAAACTTGGTGATGTACAATAAACAGGAACATTAATAATTAAGGCACTGAGGGTTAAGTGACTTACCCAAGGCCACAAGGTGTGCTAGTGGAAATCAAACCCAAGAGACTAGTCCAACTATTAGGCTACTCCTCCACTCCATTACTCATTAGCAGGTTGGGAACAGCTGGGGGGGATGTAGAAAAGAAATGGGCAGAACTGAAAGGGGATATTTTAGGAACAAAGCTTATTGTTAGAAAGGTAATTAAAAGGAAAATGAGGCCACTATGGTTCTCAAAAGTAGTAAATGAAAAGGTGAAGAAAAAGAAAGTGGACTTCATTAAATATCAGAGATCACAGAAAGACAAGCATCAATACTTAGAAAAACTAAAAGAAGCTAGGAAAGCAAATATACAAAAAGAAGAGATAGCCAATGCAATAAAATGGAGGGATATTTTTCAGATATGTTAACGAAAGGAGAAGTGCAAAAGCAGTATTGTCAGACTCAAGAGTGAAGGGGAGGAATATATAGAAGCTGATGAGGATAAAGCGGACTTGCTTAACAAATATTTTTGTCTGTGGTCACAGATGAAGAACCAGGAGCAGGATCTCAGAAAGTACCCACAAATAGGAACAGAAGTGAAGGGGATCTTGAACGATTTTCAGATGACCGTTTGTGAGGAACTAGTTAAACTAAAAAGTAAACAAAAGCGATGGGGCCAGATGGGATACATCCAAGAGTATTCAAGGAACTTGGGGATGTTCTTGTGGCTTCACTGTCTGACCTTTTCAATGCTGCTTTAGAGTCAGGAGTGGACCCAGGAGAAAGGCATATAGTCCCTTTATACAAAAGCAGAAATAAGGATGAGGTTGAGAACTACAGCTTGGTTAGTCTGACCTCCTGTGGTGAGTAAATTAATGGAAATGCTGCTAAAAACAGAGGATTGTGAGGTTTCTGGAATCCGGTGGATTGCATGATCCAAGGCAGCATGGGTTTACTAGAGGTAATTTTTTTTTGTAAAATTCTAGTTCTTTGACTGGGTGACTAGAGAGTTGGACCAAGAGAGAGCCCTAGATGTGGTGAACTTAGATTTCAGTAAAGCCTTTGACACCATTCCGCACAGGCGACATCAATAAATTGAACCACCTAGGGATAGACCCTAAAGTAAGTGACTGGGTTAGAAATTGGTTGAGTGGGAGGCAACAAAGGCTACAGGTAAATGGAGCTCACTCTGAGAAAAAGGATTTTACCAGTGGTGTGCTGCAGGGATCGGTCCTTAGTCCAATTTTAAACAATTTTTGTTGGTGATATTGGGTAAAGTTTGTTTCTTTGCGGATGACACCAAAATCTGCAATAGAGAAGGCACCCAGGAAGGAGTAGATAACATGAGGAGGAATCTAGCTATGCTTGAAGAATTGTTGAGAATTTGGCAGCTCAGCTTTAATGCTAAAAAAGGCAGGGTCATGCATCTGGGCTGCAAAAATCCAAGGGAGCAATATAGTATAAGGTGTGAAGTACTTCTGTTCACGAAAGAAGAGCAGGACCTGGGCAGCATTATTTCTTTTGATTTTAAAGTGGCTAAACAGGTAGAAAAAGCGATGGTGAAAGTCAGCAAGATGCATGAGCACATAGGGAGGAAAAAGGAGGTGATAGTGCTTCTGTATAAGTCTTTGCTAAGACCTCATTTGGAGTATTGCATGCAACTCTTGAGATCACACCTTCAAAAATATATAAACAGGATGGAGTTGCTGCAGAGTGGCTCCCAAATGCTCAGATGTCTGTTATAAACCACATGGGGACAGACTTAAAGTTCTCCATATGTATACTTTAGAGGAAAGGAGGAGATATTGAGATGTTTAAATATCTCCGTAGCATAAATGCACAGAAGAGCCTCTTTCAATTGAAATAAAGTTCTGTCACAAGTTGACATAGGATGAGGGAGAAAGGGATAGAATCAGGTGGATGCTTGGAATGTCCTCCCAATGGAAGTGGTGGGGGCAAATACAGTGGCAGAATTCAAAATGGCATGGGACAGACACAGTGGATCCCTTTACAGCAACAGTTATGTTTATTTTGATTTTATCCTATCTAATGGGCAGACTAGATGGACCATACTGGTCTTTATCTGCTGAACTATGTAATATGCAGAAATTTCTTTACAGAGTGGTAGAAGGTGTGGAATAGGCTCCCGGTGGAGGTAGTAGACACATTATCTGAATTCAAGAAAGCCTGGGGTAAATACAGATCTCTAAATGAGAGAGACTATAGTTGTCGATATGGAAGGGTTGACTAGATAGACCATATGGTAGCATGTTTGCATTTAAGGGTTGTTGGTTTTTTTAAGAATAAACCAAAAACATTTGGCATGCATGTGATTTAGTGAGTACACTAGTATGCCAGGTCTTTATTCAAGTCTGCATTAGGCTGTGACACAGCAAATTAGTTATTGGGTGAATGAGCTCTGGTCTAATGAAGTTTATTTATTTTATTTAGACAGATTTGTATACCACCTTATCCTACAATCAAAGCGGTCACATCACAATTGGAGGGTTACATGTAACATGAGGGTACTTAACCTTATACAATGAACTTGTATGTCTAGTTGGGATGAGTGGGTTATCAAGTAGGCGGAGGTAGTTGCATTACCGTTTGGGTGGAGACTGTTGACCGCTCATAGGTTTCTGTAAAAGAGCAGGGTTTTAAGGGCCTTGCAGAAGTCTATGTCATCATTTAATGCCCTCAGGCTTATTGGGAGGGAGTTCCAAAGTGTGGACACCAGTAGTGAAGGAGCTCTTCTTGAAGTAATTTGATTAGTCTTGTGGTACCCTGCAGGTGTGCCAATCATGTTGTCATTATTGGTCCTTCTTGGTCTATTGCTGATATCCCTTTTTATGATATCTTGGAGTGCATCTGCCAAGAGATGGTGGATGATTTTAAAGATGATCAGGATTGTTTTTAAATTTTGCTCTGGCCATCATTGGGAGCCAGTGCAGTTGCCGTAAGACAGGGGTGATGTGCCCAGTTCTTGGATTGTCTAATGTGTGCTGCAGTGTTTTGCACCATTTGGAGTGGGTGTAAGGTCTGCTGAGGTAGGCCTTGATTAAACAAGTTTCCATAATCAAGCAGAGGTGTGTTGAGTGCTTGGTACACTGTGCAGAAGTGGTCCTGGTGGAGTAATGGCTTGATCTTTCTTATGGTCCTGAAACATTGATAGGCCTTGGTTGCCGTTTTGGTGATGTGGGATTTCAGGTTCAGAGCTCTGTCCATTGTGATGCCCACATACTTAACTTCATCTTTGACTACTATGAGTTTGTTTAGAATGCTAATAGTTTGTGGTGGAATGAAGGTGGTGTTCCTGGTGACGAACATTGCCTCAGTTTTATCGTAGTTGACTGTCAGGTTATTGGCTGTGAGCCAGGCATTCTTGTCATCAAGGCATCTGGTTAGTGTTATGGTGTTAAGTGCTAGAAGGTTGATTAGAGCATACACCATGTCGTCATCAGCATAGATGTGATAGTGGAGTTTGTGGCCCAAAGACCTACAGGCACAGGTTTGTTCAATAAAATATAGCTGCCTAGATGATCCAGCACGGAATGGTTACTGTGGAAGCAGCCACTCCTTTTCATGGACCAGAAGCCAGAACAAAAAGGCGATCAGAGACAAAACGTATTAGTGAGTTGGAGGTAACAGTGTAGCGCCCTACCAACAACCAACAGGTGAAGGACTTTGTTGCCATGCAAAGACCGCTACTTAAAAAAGGAAAGCAGCACAACCGATTAGTTGACATGAAAATCCAAAGGGACCTTAGGCAGAAAAGAGTAAATTAGACTTACCTGCTAATTGTTGTTCCTTAAGGAACTCTAGTCCAGTCCCGGAACCATAGAGTTGTGAACCTCCACCAGCAGCTTTGGAGACTGAAAGATGTCATCGCTTTGATGTCACTGGTACTAATAGGCAAGAACCACCCACTTCCACCAGTACCTATTGACAAAGCAGACTCAGCAGAGCAGCAAAGTAGATAATAAAGTCAGAGACTCAACAATTGAAAACAGAGGGCAAACGTGAATCCTACCAAAAAAAACAAAGCAAGCTCTGGGAATCGTGAAAAAAGTCCAAATTCCCGAGCATATGAGGTACTGCTGCGCCAAAGAAATAAGGGGGGCTCCCCTGAGAAAACCCCCAAAGAACCCAAAGCTCTTATCCACTTGTTAGTCTTCTTATATGGAAATGAAAACTTCAGGCTGAACACCCGCGCAACACACTGGGAGGGATCCAGGACTGGACTAGAGTTCCTTAAGGAACAACAATTAGCAGGTAAGTCTAATTTACTCTTCCTTTGCGTCCCTCTAGTCCAGTCCAGGAACCATAGAGAATGTAACAGAGCAGTGAATATCAACGGGAGGGACCCGCAAGGCCAGCCTGAAGTACTGCAGCCCCAAAACGCCCATCCTCCCGCGCCTGTACATCAAGCCAGTAGTGCTTGGCAAAGGAATGCAGCAAGGACCACGTGGCCACCCTACAAATGTCCACCACCGGTACCAAACTCATCTCCGCCAAAGACGCCACCTGGGCCCTGGTCGAATGTGCTCGAAGACCTATGGGAATTGTCTTCCCCCTGAGAAAGTAGGCTGAAGCGATCGCCTCCTTCAACCACCGCGAAACCGAAGCCTTGGCCACCGCCTCCCCTTTGCGCAGCCCACCAAACAAGACAAACAACCTGTCTGACTTGCGGAACAATGCCGTTTCGCAGAGATACTGTTTGAGGACTCTACGAACGTCCAGAAGATGCAACCTGCCGCCTGACTCCTCGTTCTGCTCCTCTGAAAACACCGGAAGCGACACCACCTGGTTAAGGTGAAACACGGAAACTATCTTTGGCAAGAAGGCTGGAACCGTACACAACTGCACTTTGTGACGAGAAAAGGACAAATAGGGCTCCCTACAAGAGAGCGCTTGCAATTCCGAAATTCTTCTAGCGGAGCACATAGCTACCAGAAACACCGTCTTCAAGGTCAAATCCTTTAGAGAGGCTCTACCCAGAGGCTCAAATGGCACCGCCACCAAAACCTCCAGTACCAAATTCAAATCCCATGGAGGAACCACACACCGTCTCGGTGGCCATAAGAGCAGCGCCGCCTGCAGAAAACACCAAATATCACCGTGAGAACCTAACGGCTGACCTTGAATCTTCCCCCGGAAGCATGAGATAGCAGCTAGCTGCACTCGCAAAGAACTGGCCGCCAGACCCTTCTCCACACCATCTTGCAAAAAATAAAGGACCTGCAGCACCGAGGCTCCCAAAGGACGCAGACACCGCTCCGCACACCAAGCTTCAAACACTCGCCACACGCGAATGTACGCCAACAAAGTAGACCGTCTTCGCGCCTTCAGTAAGGTAGAAGTCACCGCCGCCGAATAACCCCTGGCAGTCAACCTAGCCCTTTCAAGAGCCATGCCGTAAGCAAGAATCGATCCACCTGAGGCATGCGCAACAGTCCCTGCAGCAAGAGATCTTTCCACCGAGGAAGTCTCCACGGCCTGTCCACCAGCAGCCGTACCAAATCCGCATACCATGGCCGTTGTGGCCAGTCGGGCGCCACCAGTATCATGCAACCCTGGTGCCGCTCTATGTGCTGTACCACCTTGCCTATGAGGGCCCAAGGAGGAAACACAGAGGAGCCCCTTTACAGGCCACCACTGCGCCAACACATCGAGACCCTCTGACATTCGTTCCCTCCGCCTGCTGAAGAACCGGGCTACTTTTGCTGACTCGAAGCTCACCATGAGATCCATGACCAGAATCCCCCACCGCCAAACCAACATGGCAAAGACATCCAGGTGGAGAGCCCACTCCCCCGGATCTACTCTGCGGCGACTTAAAAAATCTGCCTCGACATTGTCCACGCCTGCCACGTGCTGCGCTGACAACGCCTGTAAATTCTACTTGGCCCAATACAACAGCAGAGTCGCCTCTGCCTCCAGCGACGCACTGCCCGTGCCTCCCAGGCAATTGATATAGGCCACCGTCGTCGCATTGTCGGAGAGAACCCTTACCAGCTCCTGACGAAGGCACTCATGAAACTCCTGAAGCGCCAAAAACACAGCCCTCATCTCTAACCTGTTGATGGACCATTGCTTCTCTTTGATCGACCATAGCCCCTGAGCAAAGTGTCTGTCGTAATGCGCTCCCCAACCCACGAGACTGGCATCCGCCGTTACTAGTCTCCAGGCCGGAGGATGCAGCGACACTCCCGCAGACAGATTCACGGGCTCCAACCACCAGCCGAGTTCCTGACGCACCTCCGGAGGACACACCAGCCGGTGTGACAGCACATCTCTCTGATGAGACCAACACCTGAGAAGAGCACTCTTAACAGCCGCATATGAGAGCAGGCCCACTAAACTACATCGATCGTGGCCGCCATTGTACCGAGCAATTGCAAGTACTGCCAGGCCGTCGGCGCCCTGTACCTTAGAAACTGACGCACGAGCGTCCTCAATTTCAGCGCTCTGCTCCGGGAGAAACACCGCCCCTTGCCTGGTCTCAAAGCGCACTCCCAAGTACTCCAAAACCTGACACGGAACCAACCTGCTCTTTGCCAAGTTGACCACCCAGCCGAGACTTTCCAGCAGCTGTATCACCCGAGCTGTGGCAGTCATGCTTTCCTCGCTGGACTTTGCTCGAATCAACCAATCGTCTAAGGGTGAACTAGAATTCCCTCTTTGCGAAGCGCTGCCGCCATGACTACCATGATCTTGGTAAACGTTCGAGGCACCGTCGCCAGACCGAAAGGCATCGCCTGAAACTGAAAATGCCCCATTGGTACCGCAAACCGTAGGAACCTTTGATGCTCTTGGCGCACCGGGATATGGAGGTACGCTTCTGTAAGATCCAAAAACGTCAGAAATTCCCCTGCTCTGACGGCTGCCATGACGGAGCGTAAAGATTCCATCCGAAAATGGGTCACGTGAAGACACCGATTCACCCTTTTAAGTCCAGAATCGGCCGAAACATGCCTTCCTTCTTGGGAACCACGAAATAGATAGAGTATCGACTGCACCCGTACTGGTCTGCCGGGACGGGCACCACTGCTTTGAGCTGCAGCAGCCGCTGAAGCATCTCCGTGACTGCCTGCCTTTTTCCTGGCGCCCGGCACAGGGAAAGGACAAAGGAATCTAACACAGGCTGATGGAGCTCTAGAGCATAGCCCTCTCGAATGACCTCCAACACCCACTGATCTGAGGTAATCTGGACCCAGGCAGGGTAAAACTCCCGCAACCTTCCTCCCATGGGCACCACCGCCACCTGAGTCCACCGCATCTCATTGTGACTTATTGGTAGAGGTTTGAAAGGGAGCAAAACCCCGACCGGCCCCCCAGAAACCCCAAAAACCTTGTCTGCGATAGGGGAACCATCCCCTCTGCGCATGGCTAAAACAGGAGGACCGAAATCTCAGAAAATCCCTGGAGAGCCTCCTAGACGCTACCGCTCCCCGGCTCTGCTTAGGCTTATCCTCCGGGAGCCGACCCCCCTTGGTCTCCCCCAGATCCTTGACTAACCTTTCCAAATCTTCAAACAGCAGCTTCCCCCTAAAGGGAAGCTTACTAAGCCGCGCCTTTGACGATCCGTCCGCCGACCAGTTACACAACCACAGGTACCTGCGGATAGCCACCACGGATGCCATACTCTTAGCTAAACCACAGATAAGATCGTAATGTATATCCGACAAATAAGCCATGCCCAACTCCAGCCGCGCCAGATCCTCAGCATGGCCGTCCAACTGCTCACCCTGCAACCGCTGGGACCATCGCAAGCAGCCGCGCACTACCCATGCCCCCGTGATTGAGGCCTGCAGAGAAAGGGCACACACATCGAAGACCTGCTTCAATAAGGTATCTAGCTTCCTGTCTTGCACATCTTTCAAAGCCGCGGCACCCTCAACCGGAATAGTGGTCTTCTTAGTGACCGCCGACACCGCCACATCCACCTTTGGAAAGCGGAAAATCTCCGTCCTGTTCGGAAAGCAGATAAAGCCGGGCTAAGGTCCTAGTACCTCGAAGTGCCGACTCCGGCGAGTCCCACTCCTCCTGAATCATGTTCCGAAAGACTATGAACCGGGAACACCTTTTGGGAAGTTTGCACCGCTTGCAACAGAGGATCCTCCGATTCCTCCGTCGTCGGCGCCAACAAGGGCATATTTAACGCCTTAAGAGTCTCAGCAATTAAAGCTGGCAACTCTTCCCGACGAAACACCCGGACTACTCTACTCTGTAGCTCCAAATCCGGGAACTCCCCCTCCAAGTCCACATCAGAGGCCTCCTCCACATCTAAATCGGCCACCCCCACCTCCTCTGCCAAGCGAGATGGCGGGCTGTCGTCCCAGACCTCTCTGCGCTTCTTGAGAGGCACCCTCCTCCTCCTCCGGGAGGAGTCCCGATCCTGCCTGCTTAAGCCCCGTAGGGCTACAAGTCGGAGCTACCATACCAGGTTGCAGCAAGGCCAACGCCTTCTGCATCAACGAGAAAAAATCCGGTGGAATCCCGGGAACCCCCCCCCCCCCCGGGCGCCAAAACACCACTGTCGAGGAAGGACCTGCCGCCATGGGCTCCGCAGGGGCCAAAGAAGGCAGCCTGGACTCTCTGGCTTCCGAGGGGCCCGCTACCTGCTCCTCAGCGGATCCCCCCCATAGCCCTCTCTGTCACCACCGCTTCCAGGGAACACGCTTTACAAACCCCAGACTCCAAGAGCTCGCTACGCCGTACCCCGCAGACGAGACAGCGGGATTTAGCCGGCATCTTACCCAGAGCCACAGAACTGACCAATCCCTCAGACCACTAAGCTCCAGGCCCCATGAGCGCAAAGATCTGCGCAGGCAGTGGTTTTTTTTTTTTTTGGTAACAAGGGCAGAGGTCAACTAGCAAAATGGAGCCAACCTGCTCTCAAAACGAAGCTCAGGAAACCGTTGAGGACACCGAGTAAGTCGGGCCGTTGAAAACCCGGCTCCCAAAATGGCCGCCGCCAGAACTCCCACGCAAACTACACGCGGCTGGCCGCAGAGACCCCGAGGCCCTCGGAATTAGCCACGGGGACTCCCTGACACCCCCTCTGCTCCGTGCTCAAAGTGCCAACCTGGGAAACCCCCTGCTGACTTTCCGAAGCACCGGGGCTGAAGGAGGGAGATTGTTGGAGGTGTGCTGGCTCCTCCCTCTCTTGAGCACAGCCTGCACGCGGCTTCGGCGTGTCTCAGTGAAGAGAGCAAGGCCTGCAATTGCGCTGCTCCCGCAGCGGTCCCCTGAGGCTACCCTCCGGCCTTTTAGTGCTGCTGCCTGCAGAAGCACGCTCTCTGCTTTCCACCTGCTCCTCACCCTTCTTTACTGTGGCTGCGGGAGCAGGGAGGCACCACACAATACCACCCCCCCCCCCCCGTGCTCATTTAAACGTTGGGGAGAAGAACTCCACAGAGAAAGGAGAGACAAGAGAAGGAGGGAAGACAATGGAGAGAAGTCCACAGGAGAATCAGGAACGACCCCTTTAGCAGCAGCAGACCTGAAATCAAAACAAAAGCACCTAATCAGATACAAAAAAACAAACAAGAGAAAATTAAATCCTTTACAGGATTGTTCAAAAGAAAGCTCTGCTTATTTGTACCCTCCTGAGCCTAGTCCCGGGCTCAGAACCTCCTAGCTGCTTGGAGACTGAAAGTACTGGTGGAAGTGGGCGGTTCTTGCCTATTAGTACCAGTGACAAAGCGATGACATCTTTTAGTCTCCAAAGCTGCTGGTGGGAGGTTCACAACTCTATGGTTCCGGGACTGGACTAGAGGGACGCAAAGGAAGAGGGCATTGTTCAAATGGTAACCCCCATCCAGAGAAAAAGACAGAAAAGGATCCCAGCAAGAAAGTGCCTGGAGCTCCAAAAGGCACCATGACGAAGTGACTGCTGTAAGAAAAACAGGACAGATCTCAAGAATGGACAAATGGGAGCTTAAGGGAGCTAACACCCCACAGAAAACTGGAAGTGTCTACATGAGAAGCAAGAGACTGCATATAGAAAAGCCCCTGAAAGCCTGTCAAGGCTGCAATATGCACCTTTAAAGAATTAAGGGTGAGACCCTTATCAAATCTGTCCTGAAGAAAGGAAAGAAAGAATATTAACTCACCAAGGGGAGATGGATCTCTTAGAACACTGAGAAAAAAAAAAAAAAAAGATGGACACCAGATCTGAGCAGAGGCATGTGAGAAAAGATCGAGCCTGTAGTAGACTGGCCACTACTTGTGGAGAGTAATCTTTGTGATGTAAGCAGCACCGCTCAATAGCCAAGTCGCAAGCAAGGAACAGAGTCATCCATGAGAACCAGCCCCTGAAACAGGAAACCTCTGGACACTGAGTAGGGGTACCTCCTGCAGGAGATGGAGATCACAGATGCAGAGGCCAATCCAGGTCCACCAACACTACGCGCCTGGAGTGTGACTCTGACAGAGTACACAGCCGATTAGTGACCAAGGAGGAATGACGTAGAGAAGCTAGTTTGAGGGCCAGGTCTGAACCAAAAGATCTCATCCATGAGAGTTTAGTTCCTTTTGATGACTGAAAAAGATTGATGTCTTGGCACGGGAAAAGGTGGCCATTAGGTCTCGAGTCAGAAGTCCCCAACGAGCTAGCTCCCACTCTTCAGGGTCCAGGATATGTGAACTCAGGCGATCTGCTTGAAGGTTCTCCATTCCTGCAATGTGCTGTACAGAAAGCCAGGAGGCTGGGTTTTGCCCAGGGAAATAGACTCATTTCCAGGGCCACTCCGAGACATTTGGTCCCACCCTGTCGAGATAAGTCACAGTGGTGGAATTGCCAAAATGTACTCAGACTGTTCAACCCTGGAGGTGGGATAGCAAATTGATTGAGACTGCAAATATAGCCATGAAGGGGGAAGTGATCATACTAGGTGACTAATCTACCTGATCTGGAGTATTCCTTCTGGAAAAAAGTAAAAAGATTATGGATGTCTTTCAAGATGCATTATTTAGACAAATGGTGATAGAACTGACCAGAGAAAGCTTGATGCTGGATTTAGTACTCACCAACCGAGATAGTGTGTCAAATATCCACTTGAGTGCACATGTGAGCAGCAGCAATCACACAGTGCGGTTTGAGATAAAAGCCAAGGCAGAGTCCAATCACAGCAAGCTCAAAGACCTAGACTTCAAAAACAGTAAAATGGCCACATACCTGAAGGAGTTGGCAGGGGGGGGGGGGAGGGGATAAAGGAATTGGAATGGGCTGGGCTAAACAAAACTAGGCAATAAAAGGGGCAGATACATTGTAAGGAAAGTAAATAAAAACAAGATGAAATGGAAACCTATTTGGTTCTCCAAAGAAGTGGCTGCATAAAAAAAGGCAAAACACAGCTGTCACAAAATTCAGAAGTTCAGAGGAACACAGAACAGAATACAGGATAAAACAAAGAGAAATAAGGTTAGTAAAATCAAAAAGGTAGAAGAAAAGATGGCTAAAGATGTGAAGTATGGCGACAAAACGTTTTTCAGATACATTCGGGAGAGGAGGAACATCAGAGGTGGAACTGCAGGACTCAAAAGAGCCGGGAACAGATTTGTGGAAAGTGACATTGAAAGAGCTAAACAAATACTTCAGGATTTTCTTTAGTAAAAACAGGACCACCACCTGTGACTGACAAATATACAAATGGGAATGGAGTAGATACCACACCCTTCACAGAAAATAATGTATTAGAACAGTTTGCAAAATTGGAAGTGGACAAGGCCATGGGACTGGATGGGATACATCCCAGAATACTGAAAGAGCTGAGAGGTTCTTGCAGGGCAGTTAAATTAAGTTTTTAATAGATCCTTGGAAACAGGAGAAATTCCACAGGACTAGAGAAGGGCTGATATGGTACTTCACAAAAGGGGTAATAGGGAAGTGGTGAACTGGATCAGAAATTGGTTAAGTGACAGACAAAGTGATGGTAAACTGAACTCACTTGGATGAAAGGAAGGTGATTAGCAGTGTGCCCCAGGTTTCGGTGCTGGGACCCATACTGTTCAATATATTTGTGAGTGATATTGCTGAAGGACTGAATGGAAGCCTGTCTCTGCAGATGACATGAAAATTTGCAACTGAGTGGACTCCGAGGGAGTGGATAACAGGAGGAAAGATCTACAAAAGCTGGATGATTGATCTAATGCTTGGTAGTTAAAAAATATAAAGTGCACCATCATGCACTTGGGAAGCAGAAATCCAAGGGAATTGTATGTGATAGGGGGCAAAAGGTTGGTGTGCACAGACCAGAAGGATCTCAGTGATTGTTTGAGGATCTCAAGGTGACAAGGCTGTGGCAAAAGCCAGAAGGATGCTGGGTTGCATACAAAGAGGAATTACCAGCAGAAAGGAAGAGGTACTAATGCCACTGTACAAGTCGCTGGTGAGGCCTCACTTGGAATATTGTGTTCAGTTTTGGTAACCATATCTCACAAAGGATATAAGACTGGAAACGGTTGAGAGGAACGCAACCAAACTGATTTAGAGCCTTGTCAGAAGCCTTATGAAAAGAGACTTGAAGACCTAAATATGTACACTCTGGAGGAGAGGAAGGACAGGAGAGATGATTCAGACACAAACAAACCTCTTCCAAAGAGGGGGAAGCTGTAAAACTAGAAGGCATAACATGAAGCTGCAAGGGGGCTAAACTGAAAGGCAATATCTAGAAATACTTTTTCACTGAAAGGGTTGTGGATGCTTGGAATGCCCTCCTGCTGGAAGTGGTGGGGGCAAATACAGTGACAGAATTCAAAATGGCATGGGACAAACAGTATCCCGTTATAGCAGCAGGATAAAATAAAAAAAACATAACTATCTCTCATATCGCAACAAATAGGGGTGACCTATATGGAATGGCAGGTACAACCCTAAACAAAGGCATGGGGAGGTGTGACCTGCACGGAGCAGCAGGTGCACCTACTCTTGCTGGGCAGATTAGATGGGCCATCATATACTATGGTACTATATGTTAGTAGAGCCAGATGAACAGCCCAGGCTTTGAGGCGATCGATGGTTCAAGAGGTTTCTTGAATGGACAACCACGATCTCTGTGCTGCCTATCCCAGGTAGTGCACACCCCAACCTGCAAGGCTGGTGTCCATAGTAATCACCCCCCCCCCCTCCCCAATGCAGAATTTCCAAAGGAACACCTTTCAACAAGTTATGAGGACAAAGACACCAGCGAAGACTGCGGTGAACCACTGAAGAAAGGGGTAGATGAATCTCAGTTCTGAGTAGCAATGAACATCTCTGAAGTGGACTCTATAAGATGAGGATGTGGACAAGGATGTGGCAGGCAGACAAAAATTGGATTTGGGCTTATCGTCTGGCCAACATTGAGACTTACCCCAAATCCTCACCAAAAAAGCAGCCCTTGAAAAGAAGCTTGGCGAGACTGGACTTGGAAGTAGCATCCACATTCCAATGATGGAGCCACAGCCAACAATAAGTCACTGTAGCAGCAGCCTCAGACCGAGCAGACAAGCAAGATCATAAAACATCTGCAAGAAAGGCAGTAGCCGACTAAATGAGGCAAAGCCAGATAATCCGGAAGTGACTGAAGCCATCAGAGCAGAGTGCGTTCAGCGAGATGTCCATAAAACAAAGGCCTGCAATGCCAAGGTCAAGAACAAGAAAAGGGTTTTAAGGGGCCCTCCACAGGAATGGTTGTGTTTGGTGACTGCAGTGTCTACTTTAGAGAAACGCATTCGCTTGTCAAGATCACCCAAAGACCAAACAAACCTGCCCAGAGCGACGAGCAAAGCATAGAGACACATCAAGAGAATCCCACCCTAAGAAGGCCATCTGTTGTAGTTCCAGGAGAAGGGGAAAAGCCTTAGGTTTCCTGATGCCCACAATTATGGGGTCTGCCTGAGGTTTAGAGAAATCCAAAGGCTGTTGCACTTGAGCCCCCAAGAGGTGCAGAGCCTCTGTAATTTGAGCAATGAGAGCAGGAAGCTTTTCCTTATGGAATAACCAGATATTCTGACAGTTTGAGGCTCACGGGGTTTGCTGTGGCAGGGTCTGGCCCTCAGAAGACTTGGCTCCCTTCTGGCTTGGCCCTTGAGACATGCCTCCTAATGCATAAAGGTTTTTCAATAGCTGTTGACTCTTTTGTGGCCAGGCACCACTCCACTTGGCATCTAGTGTCTCTGAGAACTGGTGTTGCTTACACAAAGAATTCTGCCATGGCAAGTGCAAATGCTGTCTGCACACCTTTCTGCAGGATAGTCCTGAAAGGTTTAGTTTGCAGCTCCATCTGGGTGCAAGTTGCTGTGCTTTTATCCTTCCAAGGCCCTATAGCTGGCCATTCCCTTGCCTGTCCCCTAGATGTAGCATGTTTTCTTAAGGGGATTTAGGTATTGTGCCCTCCTATTCATCCAGTGGTTCCTACTAGGGATTTGACCATTGTTCTTCAAGCTCTCATGCACCTGCCTTTTTGAGCCTTTAAAGGGAGCTACTCTTAAGGAGTTGTCTCTGAAGACTATCTTCAAAATGCATCCTGCTTGACCAGTCCAGACTATTGAATTGTGTCCCCCTACCAGCAGATGGTGAAACGAGAAATTTCCAAAGTTTTGTAACATCACCCTTGGTATCAACCCCCCCCCCGCCCCCCAGGGGAGCTTCAGTATTTTCTTTGTCTTAGCAGATGGACTTCTCCTAGCTCCTGGTGTTCTCTGAGAAGAGATAAGTGTCAGCGTAGCTGTCTTTGGCGGTTGTGTATACTCTGCTGCCCCCCCTTTGCTGACAGTTTTCCTTTCTCCACTTTGAGCTGTTCCTGGTCAAGAGGACCAGTAGAGCACCGCTGAAGGGAGGTGCTCCTGCTCATATGGAGCAGTTGCAACTTACTGTTCTAGAAGCAAGACATCAGCTAAGTTGGCAGCCACCTTTTGTTATATCTCTAACACCTTAAAGTTTGCTTAAAAAAAAAAAAGAAACCTTATTCAAGGACCCAGTTGTTGAGGAAGTTGGGGCATTTTTTTCTTCTCTGGACACTTCCTCCATCTGCCTTTTTTTGAGAGTAGTGTGTGGGGTTTTTTTGCAGTCCACTTTTTAAAGCAGCATCCCAATCTATTTTTTGGTGATATCTTGTTCTTCCGACCATGTGTGCTCCATTTTCTGCAGTTGCCTTTTTCTTGCTTCTCTTCACATGGTCAGTTGACAGCTGCTTCCCACCATAATTTTTGTACCGTGTTTGTCATTCTTCGAGTCTTGATTTTTGGCTCTCCAGCTCTTCCTGTTACTTTTTCTTTTATCCTGTTGTGAAAATGCCACCTTCCCTACAGCACTGCTTGGGCTGTGGGAAGGAATGTAAGACGTTGACAGTAGTTTGTGTTCCTCCTATGGTTCTGATCAAGGGGGTCCTTCTGCGTCTGCCGGTCCTGCTTCAGTAGCCCTTCCAGGCCTCTTGCTTTAGCTCCCTCTGGGTTACCTCAGTGATGCTAGATTCAAGATGCCCTTCCTCCGGTTTTGCTGCCTGAGCAGCCTATTTGTCCTCTAACACTCTATTCAGCCTATGCAGAACAGCTGATGGCTCTGATCTCCAGTTCTGAGAATTAAGAGGCAGAAGATGAATGAGATCCACATAGGGATACTGCAGCCAATCCAGGGCCATGAGAATCAGTGAGGATGGATCTGTTCTTCACTGAATGCAAGGAATCGAGAAAAGATATACTGCAGGGGAGCAAGCAGCCATGGCTGAACCAGCACATTCATGCCCCTGATCTAATGTCCTTCCATTGATGGAAAGAGATGGGAATTTTTACATTGCAAGCTGCTTATTTAGCTGCATTTATATCCCACTTGTCACCGGGTCAAAGTTGCTACCATGAGATCCATTTCCAGAAGCCCCCAGCATTGTTCTATGCAGTCACAGGCCCACACTCCCACTCACCCAGATCAAGACAAATAATTGGCCTGCACATTGTCCTTTCCTGCAATGTGCTGGGTCATCAGGGCTAGCAGATGCAGCTCCTCTTGCACCACTCCTGGGCTCTTGGTTCCACTCTGGCAATTGACATGCCCCTACTGTGGCATTGGCTGGAGGGAACTCAAACTGCATGTCCTCGAAGTAGGCAGATGGCTCTCGCCTCCAAGTGATTGATGGCCCATTTGGACTCCCATTGAGAACCAGCTGCCTTGGATGCTGTGACCCAGACAGTGGGCCCCCAACACCCAGGCTGGCACCAATGGTGAGCAACATCCTTGCTGGCATACCCTGAAGCATCTTGTTCAGAGAAGTCCACCACACTCAGATGCAGTCGAAATTTGTAATTCTAGGAACAGGGAGACCAGCCTGTCAAAGGTCAACACAAAAGGACATACGTGAGCACGAGCCCAATGCAACAAGTCCAAAGTGGCAGCCATCACTCAGCAGTTGCAGGTAGTCCTAAGCTCTAGTAGCCAGATACCTCAGAAAACACCCCATCATGCCACAGTGGGGGAAAAACCCACACAACCTTGCCCCCAGAGTATTGAAACACACCAAGAAATTGCAGATTTTGGTAAGATTGAACAGAGTTCCTTGAGCAGCTTCACCACACCGAACAGCTTCCAACCAGGACTTGGTGCAGATAAGCCAGTCAATCATCCAGGTATGGATGAACACAAATACTGTCATGACACAAGGCCACAACAACTTTGGAAAATGTCCAGGGTGCAGTTGTCAACCCAAAAGGGAAGAGTGCAAAACTGAATGTTTATGCCCAAAATTGAAAATACATGGAAGCACTGATGATCCTGTGATAGGAATGTGGAAGTAAACCTCTGCCAGATCTAGAAACTCTCCAACACATGGTCCATAGTGTCTCCATTTGAAACCAGGGGATGCACAAAATGCAGTTATTTCCCTTGAGATCAAGAATGGGATGAAAGGACCCATCCCTTCTTCAGGACAGCAAAATAAAATA
Organism: Ichthyophis bannanicus; assembly: GCA_033557465.1. Lineage (NCBI taxonomy): Eukaryota > Metazoa > Chordata > Amphibia > Gymnophiona > Ichthyophiidae > Ichthyophis > Ichthyophis bannanicus. Next base: position 381,875,437 of record CM066039.1, read on the forward strand.
CCTTCCCATGCCTCTCTCCAAAGGCAGCACTGGAAGAATGGCCTGGAGCTATAGAAGATGGCTGCAAAATTGGGAGTGGAGCCACAAGGGGAAAGCAAAAAAGGCATCCCAAATGGGACCTTTGCATTCTAGAGCATAATGCTGGCTGATGTCTAGGAACCAATCTGATATCAAGCAGACCCATTTGTGGTATAAAACAAAGCCAGCCTTCCACCTGTGGCACCTTAGAATGGGCCCCATCACCATCAGTGGGCTAGAAGATTTTCCAGAGGAGGCAGTACCCTAGGCCTCAAGAATGGACTGACCCTTAGAAAACCTGAAGTCAAAGAAGAGACTGACTACTCATACACCGACTAACGCTTATCATGGAAACTAGGGCAAGAACTGGTGCTCGAAGAGAAGGAGCACTTGGGTGAGGTCAAACCACAGCAGTTGCCAGAAGATAAGCCCAAGGTTTCCTCGAAGGTCCTTAACTAGCTTTTCCAGATACTCAAAGAGCAAGAAACCCTTAAAACAGGAGCCTGGCAAAGTGCACCTTAGAAGCTGCATTAGCCAACCAGTTCCATAGCCCCAACCAACGCCTAGCAACTTACTTGAGCAGCCAAACAAGCGATCATAGAAGGGGGGGGGGGGGGGTCTGCCAAGAAAGCCATGAAGGACTCCAAATATAGTCACGCCAAAGGGTAGTATATCAAATATAAACAATAATGTGCCATGTGTGGGTCATCCCATAGCAGCTGGAGACAGTGCATGGGTTCAGGCCACTGGGTCCCTCAAAAAGAAACCTAAACCACCACAGAGGAAGCAGAAAATGCTGCCTTTAAAAGTCCTTCTGCTTTGCCATCCTGCTGATTCTGGAGGGCAGCTCCTCCCCTTGGTATAACCCACATTTAAGATTTCCCTGTCCACAGACAAGAGCAAACAGTAACTCCCAGAACACAGGAAGATGTCAGATCTCAGCATTTAAAGAGGCAGCAGAGCAACAAGAGGTAGGCCCCACTGCTACAGTGATACCCCTTTGAAGCATCATATACACCAGGCCCAAAACATTAGTGCTCAACCCTGTCCTCAGGATACACCCCTCACCTTCAGGTTTTCAGTATACACAATGAATGAGAGATTCACAGCCAGTGTCTCCATTTTATATTGCACTCTCTCCTGCCTAGTCTTTGTGCATAACCTGAAAATCCAATGGATAGGCGATTCTTAAGAACTAGGTTGAAAATCACTGCCCTACTCTAAGCACAAGCAGGTACTTCAACACTCTTGCTGCCTCCTGCTTTTCTTCTTGCACTACCCAATGCCCTGCTCAAAGGCATGGCAGCAGGCAAGCTTAAGTCTGTTATCTCCTGCTACCATATGATTTGGTGGTCCTTATTGACAAGTGGCCATATGTGAGGAGACTATGCACTCCCACTTGTCTTGCTGTCAGGCCAGATGGGATAATTGAACAAGTTTGCAAAGTGGTAAAATAACCTTGCCAGAGCCAACTTCAGCATTTGCTCAACTTCCCTTGCATAAGCCTCAATCGAGGCTTACCTTAGAATTTTCTCTAGCAGTGGTGGGGTTAGTGAGGCTTCCCGGATCCAGGTGGTGATAGAGTCAGCCTAACAGGTGATAGAGACTACTACTACTAAGCATTTGTATAGCGCTACAAGTCATACACAGCACTGCAGACATGATAAAAGCCTTAGGAGGTTGCTTCCCCCTTCCGTGGGCCACTGAAGAGGATAAACAACCTCAGACCCCCAAAACAGTCACATAACACTTCAGAATCCTGCAAATATCCAGCTTGGCAAGAGGCAAACTCTGGGGAGTCTCATTGCCCCGTAAGAGGGTGGAGTGACCATCTGAGTGGAATTCTGAGACCACTTTAGGCAAGAAGGACTAGCCACAGGACCACCCTCTCCTTGAAGAACACTAGAAAGGGCTCCCTGCAGGACAGCAACTATAGCTGCAAGACTTGCTAGGCTGAACAAATGACCCTGAAGGTCATCTCACTGCCCAAGTCTTTTGAGTAAAGCCCCTCCCAGGGGGTTCAAAGGGCAGACTGCTCAGAGCAGATAAAACCAGGTTGAGGTCTCAGGCTGGTATCAGTGACCTGCGGGGGAGGGGGGAGAGCTAGCTAGAGGCAGCAGCAACTGAGCAACACTGGCAGAGGTACCCACACCCACTGGGTTCTGCTCCCCTGGTCAAGTAGACCACAATTAAGGCTCTGCAGATCAGAACATGCTCTGCATACCACCTGCTGGAGACTGAGAAATACTGGCTTAGGTCAGTGGGCACAGGCTATACTACACCGAGGAAGTTATATCAGTCTCCACCTGCTGGTTGGTATGCATAATGTACTTGTCTGGACTGCAAACACCAAATAGGAATTTGAGGTGCAGAGATTCAAGAGCAGTTTAGAAAAGGGTGGGCATATGTGAAAGTGATAGGTGCTAACCGGACACCATGGAATGATTGTGTCTGAGGCCCCCTTCATGGCAAAGAGATGCCAAGGTGCATAGGAACCAATGCTACAGTTCAGGCCATTGATGTAACTTCTGCTATTAGTCTGTCCAGTTCTGGACACCATACTGTCTGAAGTCATTAAGCTTCTCTTAAGTTCTATGAAATACATAGATATGGGCAGCATTCCTCCATTAAAGTATGCAGAATTTTAACAATTTTTCAAAAATGTTGCACACAATACAATCAAGCATAGACAGACTTGACAGCACCCCAAAAGGTATTTGGGCATTCTAAAATGGTGTGTTAGTTTTCCCTCACTCTGTACAGTATATTTGAATAATACTGAGTTGTCAGTCGTGTTCAGTATAGCTCAACCTTCACTTCATAGAAAAATCCTCACAGGAAATTGTACAATTTATCTAATAGCTAAATCAGCTCAGTATGACCATAAGTATCTTCTCTTCAGCCATAATTACTGCTGTCAGTGATGTTTAGACAAAGCATTGTATAGCCTTCTAAGCCATTTTTCTCATCTCCTTGCTGTTTTCTCTAGGTGACACTAATCAGCCAATATCTAGCTGGCTGTTGCCCTTATCCAAGTCTTATAATTTCCATTTGCTAATTTAACAAAACAAAACACTTTCCACTTTGTTATTGCTGCTGTGGATTCACTAATACAAGACTTCTGGACACTGCTATGAGGGGACATGGGATGAGGGTAAAAGGGGATATATTCAGGAGAGATATGCGGAAAGGTTAAATTAGACTTACCTGCTAATTGTTGTTCCTTGAGGAACTCAAGTCCAGTCCCAAACCTCTGGGGTTGTGATCCTCCTCCAGCAGCTTAGAGACTGGAGAAACATTCTTATGATGACACTGGTATAACACCACAGGATCTGCCTCCTCACTCCAGTAACCTATTGACAAAGCAAACTTCCCAGAGCAACAATTTAATAACCACTACCAAAAAACTTTGAACAAACTGAACCTGTAGTTAAGGAACCCAATTAACAGTCTTTTATTGTTATCCCTTACCAGATTAAAAATGCTTTAGAAATGCTGGAGGTCCTTCCTCCCCCCTTATGAAGGATGTTGACCCCAACTAGAATTCCCCTCCAGATCTCACACCCCTCAGGAAAAAATGCTTACCTGTAATAGATCTCCTGCTTCAGGCCATAGTCCAAGGATAATCGGGCAGGATACGGGACTGGACTTGAGTTCAAGGAACAATTAGCAGTTAAGGGGACAATAAGGAAGGTTAAATTAGACTTAAGTCCAGTCCTGAACCTCTGGGGATGTAACAGCAGTACAAACAAAACGGGAGGGACCTGCCAACCCCACCTGAAGCACTGCAGAGCCAAAACAGGCATCCCTCTGCACCTGAATATCCAGACAATAATGCTTGACAAACTTACCAACAACCAGGTTGCCGCCCTACAAAATTTCCACAACTGGTACTAAACCGTACTCCGCCCAAGACACCACTTGCACTCTAGTGGAATAAGCTCAGGCCTTCAGGAACCACCTTACCTTTTAAGATATGCCTTGAGCCACCTAGCTATGGAAGCCTTCTACACCATGTCACCTTTCCTAGCTCCTCCAAACACTACAAACAGTCTGACTTAAGGAAACCTGCCATCCTACCTATATACTACTTTAATGCCTGCCAGAATCCAACAGACAGAACTTCCCAACCAAAGTGTCCCCCGCATTGGCACTGAAAACCAGCAAGGAAATTACCCAATTTACATGAAAAGCCAAAACTACTTTGGGTAAAAAGGCTGGCACTAGACAATACCACCTTTGAATCATAAAAGGACAGAAAAGGTTCCCTACAGGATAAAGCCTGTAACTGATATTCTGCACACCGAACAGATAGCCACCAGAAATACCACCTTGAGTGTGAGATTCTTCACGGTCGCTCGTGATAATGGCTCAAAAGGGCTCACGCACCAACGCCTCCAGCATTACCTGTAGGTCCCATGCTGGAACTACTTGTCTACACGGTGGCCTCAACAGAACCACCGCTCTCAGGACATGCTTTATATCCTGACTTCCCAGCACCTCTCCTTTTACTTCCCCCCTGTAACAGGACAACACTGCTAACTGCACCCAGAGGGACGCAACCACCAGACCCTTCTGAAAACCAATCTTGTAAGAACACTAAAACTTGTGGTACGAAGGCCCTTAACGGCACCACCTCCCTGTCAACACACCAAGCCTTGAATATACACCATACCCAGATATACGCTACCGAGGTAGACGTCCACCACACCTTCAACAAGGTTTCAATGACTGTTGCAGAGTATCCCTTTGCTTTTAGCCTTGCCCTTTCAAAAGCCAAGCTGTAAGCAAGAACCGATCCACCTGAGGCATAATCAATGACCCCTGAGCTAACAGATCCCTTCAACAGGGCAGATGCCATGGTCCCTCTACTAACAGTCTCATCAGATCTGCATACCACAGCCTTCTTGGCCAGTCCAGCGCTGTCAAAAAGCACCAGTCCTCTGACACCCTATGTGCTGCAACACTCGCCTTAACACCCCCCAGAGGAGTTGATGCTCGGGCCAAGGTTGTATCAGAGCATCCAACACGTCTGACATCCTTTCTCTTTCTGCTGAAGAACCGTTCTACCTTTGCCAATTGGAACATGGCCATGAGATCCATTACTGGCATGCCCCACCTTTGCACCAGCATCTCAAACACCTCCTGATGAAGGATCCACTCTCCTGGAGCCACCTTTACTCAAGAAGGTTGGCCTCCACATTGTCTACTCCTGCTACATGTGCTGCCGACAGGGCTACTAGATGCGCCTTGGCCCAGTCGAGCAGCCCATCAGCCTCGCTCTCCAACACAGCACTGTTGGTACCTCCCTGACAGTTGATGTAAGCCACTGCCGTCACATTGTCAGAAAACACCTGAATGGCCTTTCCTCAGATCAAGGGCTGAAACTCTCGAAGTGCCAACATTACTGCACAGAGCTCCAATATGTTGACCAACCTTGTTCCACTGAGGTCCACTGCCCCTGGACAAAGCGATGTTGACAGTAGGCTCCCCAGCCTAGAAGGCTGGCATCCATCGTCAGGGGAATCCATGCAGGAGCTTCCAAGGGCATTCATTTTTCTAGATTTTCTGGATGCAGCCACCACTCCAGCACCTGACACGTCTCTGGTAGACAGGGCAATCTCTGCGACAACTGATCCTTTTGGTGCGACCACCGCCGGAGCAAAGCTCTCTGTAATGGCCTATGTGCTCGTGCCCACAGAACCAGCTCGAGTAGCCGCTATGGTCCCGAGCAACTGAAGATAATGCCACACCATTGGCTTTGGCCTTTTCCCAGACCAGATTCTGCAATACTTGTGCACGATGCTGAGGCAGAAATATCCTCCCCACGCTCGAATCTAATCTTGCTCCCAGATATTCCAGGCACTGCGATGGTCCCAACCGGCTCTTCTCCTGGTTGACCACCCAACCAAGACTCTGCAGAAACACCACCACCTTGGCTGTAGCCGTCTCTCTGCCCTGGACAACCAATCGTCTAAGGATGCACCAGCACCCCCTTCCTTCCACAATGACGCCGCTACTACCACCATTACCTTGGTAAATGTTCAAGGAGCCATTGCCAGCCCAAACAGCAACTCCCAAAACTGGAAATGCCCCTTCGGAACCGCAAACCTGAGGTATTTCTGATGTTCCTGACAGATCGGAATGTGCAGGTATGCCTCTGATAGGTCCAAGGACATGAGAAACCTCGCCCACTCTTACTGCCACTATGACCGACCTTAGAGTCTCCATACGAAAGACATGCAGTCATCAATTTACTCTTTTGAGATCAAAAATGGGCCAATAGGCTCCTTACTTCTTTAGAACAACGAAGTATATGGCGTATCAACTGCTGCCACATTGGTTTGTTGGCACCGGAACTATGGCCTCAAGAGCCAGAAGCCTTAGCACCGTCTGCCACACCACAGCACACTTGAGACATGCTCTGCACGGTGAGCGCATGAAAGAATCTGTCACCGGTTGGCAAAACTCCAAGGCATAACCTTCGCGAATGACCTCCAGCACCCACTGATCCGACATAATTTGGACCCAGGCAGGATAAAAGTCCCACAGCCAACCCCCTACGGGTACCAATCCCACCTGGGTCTCCCTGACTTCATTGTGACTAAGATTCGAGGAAGAGGCTAAAAAACCTCTACCCGCTCCCCGAAATCCTTGTGCCCGATAGGGAAAACATCCAAACCTCAGGGAATGAGAGAAAAACTCTGCTGCCCTTTCGACACAGGAGTGGGCCGCCCCTGCTTCTGCTTGTCCTCCGGAAGCCTACCTCCTTTGGACTCTCCCAAATCCTTCACCAGCTTATCCAACTCTTCCCCAAAGAGCAGCTTCCCTCTAAAGGGGAGTTTACTGAGCCTGGCTTTGGACAATCCATCCGCTGCCCAATTGCGCAGCCACAATTAACACCGAGGCCATGCTCTTAGCTAAACCCCATATCAGGTCATAGTGAATATCCACCAAATAAGTTATCCCCGACTCAAACCAGGCCACTTCACCGGTCGCCTCTTCTACCAGGTCTCCTTGAACTCTCAGCAACCAACGAAGACAAGCTCTCACCACCCATGCTCCACAAACAGAAGCTTGTAAGGACAGCGCATTCACTTCAAACACCTGCTTCAATAAGACCTCTAGCTTCTGGTCCTGAGCATCCTTGAGGGCCACACTCCCCTCCACTGGAATGGTAGTCTTCTTGGTGACTGCCAAGACCGCCACATTGATTTGGGGAGCTTTAAACTCCTCCTGATCCTGATCAACCAGTGGCTAAAGACGGACCATAACTCTGGAACCTTTAAGGGCCGCCTCGGGCATATCCCACTCCTGAATCATCTATCACTACCCTGTGGACTGGAAAGGCTTAGTCTTTCTAAACACCTGTAATAGCAGATCCTCCAGGGTTGAATCCTCCGCTAGCTCCATCGCTGGCATATTCAGTGTCTTGAGGGTCTCCGAGATGAGCGCTGGTAATTCATCCCTGCGAAAGACGCACAACTCTCACCTGATCATCCTGTTCCGCTATTTCTCCTTCCTCCAACTCCTAATCCAGCTCTCTGCTGTCTTGAGTGAATACCCTCCGACGCTACGGAAGGCTCCGACTGATCCTTAACCATAAGCTTCTTTGCCAAGACCCTGTCGCTCCAGCACCCAAAGGCATGCCAGGCCTCTTGCCTCCCCAGTCCACTGCTGCGGAAGGGACCCCCGGTCTCCCCCCAAATGCCTGTTTAAGGGTGACAAATTCCAGAGAAAAAATGGCTGCTAGGCCCCTTGACAAAGATAGCTGAGAGCTTGGAATATCTGAAGAAATCTCTGCCACCGGCTCCTGAGGGGGTGCACTGGAAGAAACCTGTTCCGTCAGGATTCCCAGTACACTCCTGCCCCACTCACCAGCTGCTTCTAAGGCTGTCTCCATTGATGCTGCCTCTTGAGTGCAGTCCTTACACACCATCTCTGAAACTGCACCCTTTTTAGAACTGCAAAGCAAGCAGTACGGTCTGGAAGGCATCCTGCCTAAACATGTACTTTATGCAAACAGGTGCCGTATTGCAGACTAGTCTGAGTGAATCCCCACCACTGTCTATTGAGAAATCACTGTAGTGCTCTGACCTGCAAATTTTATTTTATTTTTTAACAGACATGGCCACCACAGCGAAAGTGCCCCAACTCAATGAAGCCCTTTAGCAGCCAAAACAAAGCTCCCTGACCCGGGCAACAGCCCCAGTAGGTCTCCTCAGCAGAGCAGAGTTTCCCACGCTTTAAACACGCAGCACAGGCAGCCCTTTCCTGCCACTGTTCTCACCGCCAAGTCCTCTTCCGCTAAAACAGATCTCCCTTACCTTTGCATGCTTCAGGTGTTCTCTACCCCCTGAGCTGCCTGATCTTCCGCAGGCTGCTTCCGCACCGGGTGAAACACCGCATGGACACAACCACTGGCAAGCCCGGCTGCTCTTTCCCACCTCTGGCCTCCAAATGCTAGCAGGCAAAAACCTCCGCATGCGTTGGAGTGCCGGTGATACCGGTGTTGTCCAGCTGCCCGCGGGATCAGGACTGGCTTGTCAAGACTGCCTCTGCCTGCTTCTTAGGCCTCACAGCTACCCTTTCCTGAAGGGGAGGAAACAAGGGAGGGAGTGGAAGGAGCACTGCAGCTCAAAATTTAAAGAGAAACTACCTATTCTCTCAAAATAAATTCCTATACCAACTTTTAAAAATTTAACAGAACTTATCCAAATTCCCTACTCTAGCTCTCCTTAATTGTTCAAGTGAGCCCCAAACCTCCAAGCTCAATCCTCCAGCTGCTTGAAGACATAACTGGAGTGAGGCGGCGGATCCTGTGGTTATATACCAGTGTCATAAGAATGACATTTCTCAGTCTCCAAGCTGCTGGAGGAGGATCACAACCCCAGAGGTTCAGGACTGGACTTGAGACAATGAGGGATATTTCTTTACGGAAAGAGTGGTGGATCCATTGAATAGTCTCCCAGTGGAGGTGGTAGAGATGAGGACAGTATCCAAATTCAAAAAAGCATGGGACAGAGGATCTCTAAAGGAAAAAAGGGGGCTGTTGGAGTTGATGATATGGAAGGACAGACTAGATAGAAAAAAAAAACACATGGCCTGTCATCATTTTTCTATGTTTCTATTGATAAGACTACAGTGAAGGTGATGTCAAAGTTGACACTTTTTTTCTATGACAGTTGTGGATAGAGAATATTTCAACAGTAATTCTCCCAATCTATGTCCTAATTTCTACCTTGAGATGGGAGTAGGTTTGATGAAAACATTATATGAATACTTCTCATGCCAGAACACTTCACTAAAATCTGTGTTTTAGTAACCAAGAAAAAAGGAAACTGCAACTTGGAAGTTTTATATTTTTCTTTATTAAACTCGTTTCTTCATTGCGATTTTAACTCTGAGGAAAAAAAGTGAAAGATTAATTTGCAATGTTCTGGTGAAAATTAAAAGTAAACAGTAAATATGATAAAATGTATTTACTTATTTTAGTGTATGGATGGCTGGACACTTAGTGATATGTTAAAGGTTAATGCACTAAGTCCTTCTGTCCCCATAGAAACATGAGCATGGCAGTATTTAGCATGCTTTAACATGTTAATGTTTAGGAAACATATCCCTTAATCTATAAGCCAATCCAGGAGAAAACATGGGGCTGGTTCAGTAGCAGTGCACTGCCCTGCCATGCAAAGATCACAGCTTGCTTCCTCAGTCAGCTAGGGGTGGCATACTGCAAAAGCAATATACAGGGAACAGCAAATGAAGGCTCACAGCACTACATCCCAGCCCCGGAACTAAATATTTTTTCCCCCCACTCAGTTGGAATTGGGGCTGGGATCTGGTGCTGTGAGCCTTCACATACAGTAGTCAAAATGCAGAACTTACAGCTGGACACTCAACAGCACCACTGTTTATGTCATCAATAATATCATGGGGGTGCCTGCCATCCACATTGCAGCCAACAGATTGGGCTGTGCCCAGGATCTCCTTAATGGTTCCTGAAATTAAAAGCCACTAGCTGAAAAAACTGCATAGTAGGATACATAAATCTGTGCATATTCTTTACATGGTGTGCCCCAAAGCTGCAGATGCACAAAATACACCAAGCTTCCACCCAACAAGGAAAGTCAGAGGGGCCATCAGTTTTAAAGAGGGACTTCAGCCAAGAATGGCTTTAAAAAAGTAATAGTCTGAGAAAAAGAATCACCATTGTCCCTTTAGGGAAAGCAGGTAGACATGCAGCAGCTAAAGCATCTCTTGAAGAGCCAAGCTGTTGCAAGATAGCTGCTACTACACCAAGATCTACCTGGTGGAATTCTAAACCTATTGTAGCCTATGATCTCTATCCATGCATCCATAAAAAGAAACAGCTGCAGTCCTAGTCACCCTTCTGTTTGAAGTATCCTCAAGCTAGACTGATGAGACGAACAGAAAGTTCTTCCTATCTCCCCCTTATATTGTGCCACTCCCCTGGCCTTTCCCAGCCACAGCTTCCAGAGCCCAGCCACCTGCACTAACAATGCAGGTACTTGACCAAGGTAGTGGCCAAAAGTCTTACTCTGCTGGCGTTTTAAACTCAGTTGATCTGGGGGAGTTCTCCTCACCTTGAAAATCATTCCATTTTATTTATTAAATTATGTAAAGTCTTCCACGACTAAAACTGCAAATGTCTTTGACCTCATACAGTCCCTTATATAGCAAAAAAAAAAAAAAAATAGTCATTCTTCCCCAGCCCCCATCAAGTAGCACACCCATGATTTTCCTCATTAGTATCTTGAGAATTTTTCAAGCAATTACTCAGTGGGTCTACCCAGTTCATACTGGTGATGTCAGTGCTAAGTGCATCAGCACTATATGGACCAAACAGCTGTGTGGGAAAATTCTCATTTTGCCATGGCAAGAAGCCATTTTGGTTAAATGCAATTTATGTCCTAGTTGTGTACTTACCAGAGAGTTCCCTGGCCAGGGACCTGTGTCTCATTTGACGAGCAATGCTGATAATCTCATCCATGCTGATATTGCCACTGTGTTTAACTAGAAACAGCAGAAAAAAAAAGGCTAGTACTGATCTGCTCTATTCCAAGAATGGCCTTTATGGCTTTCCCAGAATGACATCTGATCAGAACAGATTGAAGCAACCGAGAAATGTCTGCTCTAGCAGGGCTTGGAATGGGTAACTTACTGTTTTTCTGCTTCTTTCTGTCACGGGGAGGCTCCTTCAGGGCTTTGATGATGAGGGCAGAGGCAGATGGTACAACCTCGATCTGCAAAGGAAAAGGAAAAAAGCTGCATGAAACCATATATGAAGCCATCACCGATACAAAACCCCAGTGGGGAGAGTAAGCTTCCTCCCACTGGCTAGCTCAATAAGTTTCATATCAAAGCAGTTTTCAGCAAACGAAGTGCAACTTTTCCTATATATGCTTCCCAATTAAAGGGAAAATGCAGTCTCAATATGCATAGCACCTGGGAAGGCTTGATTTAAGCCAAGATTCCTTTTTATTTAAGGAAAAATTTGTGATCAAAACAAGGAATGTACTCTATGAACAGTTTTAAGACATGTTATTCACAAGTACACAAGGCAAAGTTAATAGCATCTCAGATTTGTCAGTTGTAAAGTGCATTAAAACTCTGAATGGGGCCTATGTGTACTGCCGTGCAGAAGGCATGAGCTCAATTCCTGGCTCAGACAGGCAGCAACCACTACTCAACAGCAATAGCTACTGGCCAGACTTCCGGTGCATGTCTGTATACCAGCTCTAGGAGGAAGCTGTGATCTTCAGCTCTGGCTAAGGATTCAAAGTCTTGGCTAAGTAGAGACATTATAAAAATGAAGGGGGGGGGGGTGTTGAGGTCCACAGTACCCTAGCGAAGGGGTCTGTTCTGACAGCCTGTAACTTAAAGAGCTATAGGAAACTGTCTCCAACAATTTACTTGGTGAACCATTTGTATGCAACGATCTTAGAAAAGTGACTAATAAGTCATGTGTCTTCAATAAAGCTGAATTCTGATTCTCCATTAATCCACTAAAAAGGGACTGCCAATGGATTTCTGTATAAAAAAACAAGGCCTATTGGAATAAATTAGATGTACATGATGCTGTTCCTGAATGTTGAGATTGGCACAGTGGTTCCCAAATTTGATCATAGAAACATGGCCATTTCTCCTTATCTCTGGGCTTTCATCACTGATTTATGCCAAGTAGTTGCAATCAGCACGTGGCCTGAGAGCCACTGAACAGTCATAGGAGTGGGCCTGGTGGTTAGGGAAGCAGGCTAGGATGGAGAAATTTCACTTACCATTTCCTTTCCTGGAATCCTGCTAGACCAGTCCAGACAATCAGGTTATGCCCCCCTGCCAGCAGATGTTGGAGACAGAAAAAACTGCACCAGAAGCTGACTGGCTAGGATCCAGTGCTCATATTGGTCTACCCCTAGGGGTCACCCTCAGTATTTTCTCTGTCTCAGCAGATGGTGCTTTTCTAATTCTTGCTTATTAGTTTCACTCCTTCCACCTAATTGCCTGAAAGTTGCAGGGCTCACAAGAGGTGTTCCCCTGCATTGCCCAGCCTCACTGATCCTCAGCTGTAGGAGCTCCTGGTTGTGGAATCAGTTGAGCTACTATCACCCCACAGGGATCTCTTTTCACTGGCTCCAGGCCAGGAGAGCCTGATCTGCCAGACGCACAGGGTTGCCCTCACCAGCTTTGTGCTTTTTTGTGGCTCCCCTGCTCGACTTGCAAACAGTGAGTACTTAAGCTTGCTGACTGTACTCCTCCCCCCTCTGCCTATCGTAATCGTGCTTGAGGCAATTTGAGCCGCTAAATTCTTGGCTCTCGAGGACCAGGGTCTTAAAGAGCGTTCCGACCACCGTGGGGACATTTTTAGAGGCAAAATACGCTGTAGCAGTGCCCCGTTGCCACACCGTTTTTTTCAGCGATTGTGCAATAGTTGCAATAGCTGGGTCTCAACAGGCTTGTCTTTCAAGTGCGGCTGCCTCTGGGGCACTTCTCCCACCCATATTTCGCTGGTCTGCCTCCAGATCGCTGCTGTTTTTTGGTGGATTCTTTCACTCCACTTTTTTTTCAGCATGCTGTTTTCACTGGCTTTTTTTTTTAAATGGCGGCCATTTTGTGTTTTTCCTTCCTCATGGCTGGCTGTGTCGGCCATCTTGGGCTGCAGTTTTTTCTTTGCGGATATCTTCAAAATGCCACCCTCAACACTGCACCAGTTGCAGCAAAAAAGCTGAAGATCTCAAGGATAGGCTCCGTGGGACCTGTTCTGCCCACACAGGCGAATCTTCAGCTGCATCGGCTCCTCCTGCCTTGGCAGTTGCAGCTGCCAGTCTGCACTCAACTTATGCAGTGGAGGGGCTTACTGAACCTCCAGTTGCTCCTGCAGACTACTAATGCAGCATCTCTAGTGGGAGAAGAGCCTCTGCCATCCTCCGATGCTCAGTTTATCACTTTTTATGCAGGTGTGGTCTCTAGCACTTGGAGCTTTCTGCGTCCAGAGCAGCAACACAAGTTTTGCCTTCCAGCGTGGCCAGCGCACACTTGCCTTCCCGTAAGCACTCCTGTGGCGACTTGTTTTCTAAATATAATACCTGGGGGCCCCCAAGGACATCTGGTGGGGTTCGGAGGCATCTCAAGTTGGACCAGAAGATATATCTTTGGGGGATTTGGATTGTAAGGATGGGGAATACTCCCTCAGTTGTCTCGGCTGACAGCCAAGGAGATGTCCAAGATCTCCGTCTTTTCCATAAGGATGAGTTACTGGCACTCACTGCCTACATCAGGGAAGGTGAAATTAGACTTACCTGCTAATTGTTGGGACTAGACAGTTCCTTCAGGAACTACATCAGGGGTTTAAGCTCCTCCTCCAGCAGCTATGGAGACTGAAAAACATTCTTCCACTGATCCTGGTACAAATACTCCCGGGACTGCCTCCTCTGTCCAGTAACCTATTGACAAAGCAGACCCCCGAGAAACGATCAAGTAGCAATATGCAACCAAAATAACTGCCTTAACCTTAAGTCAGTAACAGGCAATAACCAATTTTTTTCCATCAGAGCCTTGAATAAAGGTGATTGTACTTACTGATGCAAAACTGCCAAGGACATCTGCCCTTCCTTGCTCTATGAAGGAACCGGGCACCCCTTAACCACCCCTTCTCTATGGCCCGCACCTCTACCTTAAGCTGTCCAGCTTAGGCTCACACCATGATGTGCTTCAGGCCACAGTACAGCATCAAAGAAAAAGGGGGCAAATGGGACTAGACTGGAGTTCCTTCAGGAACTACAGTTAGCAGAATAAGTCTAATTTCACCTTCCTTAACGTCCCTCCAGTCTAGTCCCAACATCAGGGGATATAACAGAGCAGTGAAACTTTCTTCTAACGGGAGGGAACTGTCAAGCCAGCCTGAAGCACTGCTGACCCAAAAGAAGTATCCCTCTCTGCTTGAACATAGAGATGGTAATGTTTAACAAAAGTATTAAAGGACGACCAAGCCGCCACCCTACAAATAACAGCCGGAACCAGACTACTCTGCCCACACCACCGCCTGCGCCCTCATCGAATGGGCCCTAATGCCCTCTGGCACCAGCATTCCCTTCAGAATATAAGCCAATGCTATTGCCTCCTTGAGCCATCGAGAAATGGAAGCCTTACTCGCCGCTTCCCCCTTTCACGGTCCTCCAAACAGCACAAAAAGTCTGACCTCCTGAAACTGTCCTCCAGAGGTACCTCTAATGTCCAACGCACATCCAGTGCATGCAAGGACCCAGAGCCCGCCCCTCCATCCTCCTTGACAAAAACCGGAAGCGACACTGATTCACATGAAACGGTGACACCACCTTCGGTAAAAATGATGGCACCGGCCGTAATACCACCTTGTTTTCAAAAAAGGCTTCCTACAGGACAGTGCCTGCAGCTCTGAAATTCTGCATGCTGAGCAAATCGCTATGAGGAATACCGCCTTGAGCGTCAGGTCCTTATCTAATGCCTGCGCTAACGGCTCAAAGGGTTCGTGGGCTAACGCATCCAACACCACCCCGAGATCCCAACAAGGAACTGGAGACCTACACAGAGGCCGTAGAATGGACACTGCCCGTAAAAAAATGCTTAATGTCTGGATTAGTGTCCCCCTTTTGATCTTACCTCTGTAACACATCAGCACCGCCACCAGCACTCTCAAAGAAGCTGCCGCCAGCCCCTTGTCGAAACCCTCCTGCAAGAAAGCTAGTATGTGAGGCACCGAGGCTGCCAAAGCCTGAACCCCACCGTTCGCACACCACGCTTCAAAAATTTGCCAAATGCACACACACGCCAAAGACGTAGACCTCCTAGCTTTCAGCAGGGTGAAAGTGACAGCAGTGGCATACCCTTTCACCCTCAGCCAGCCCTCTCAAGAGCCAAGCTGTAAGCAAGAATCGATCCACCTGTAGCATGATTATGAGCCCCTGAAACAGATCCTTGGACCGGAAGCTGCCAGGGCTTGTCTGCCAACAACCTGACCAGATCCGCATACCAGGGCCTCCTTGGCCAATCTGGCGCTATGAGAATCACCATTCCCTTGTGAACCTCTATTCTTTGTAGCACCCGGCCTAACAAGACCAGGGGGGGGGGGGGGAGGGGAAAAAAAAACGTACATGAGCTGCCTCTGGCCACTTTTGAATGAGCGCATCAAGGCCTTCTGACATTCGTTCCTTTCTTCTGCTGAAAAATCTGCTTGCCTTTGCTGACTCCAATGTTGCCATCAGATCCATCACTGGCTCCCCCCAGCGATCCACGATGCTTTGGAAGACCTCCGGGTGTAACACCCACTCTGCCAGATCCACTCTGACCAGACTCAGAAAGTCTGAGTCATTGTCCACTCCTGCTACATGAGCTGCTGATAGTGCTTCCAGATGCGCTTCTGCCCATTCTAACAGGAGTGTGGCCTTGGACTCTAGAAGAGTGCTGCCAGTGCCCCCCTGCGGTGGCATTGTCTGAGAACTCGCACTGCTTTCCCTTCCAATTCTGCTTGAAACGCCCGCAGCGCAAGCACCACTGCTCTCAACTCTAACCGGTTTATGGACCACACGCTTTTCCTCCTCGGTCCACTGACCCTAGGCAAAATTTCCCTCAACGTACGCTCCCCATCCCAAGAGACTAGCGTCTGTCGTAAGAGGTATCCAAGAAGGTGCCTTAACGGCATCCCCTCTTCTAATACCCCAGGCTTCAGCCACCAATGCAGAGCTTGCCTCGTCTCCAGCTGACACAGCAGTCTGAGACATAGAATCCCTCTGGTGAGACCATTTCCTGAGCAACGAACGTTGTAATGGCCGTATATGCACCTGTGCCCATGGAACCAAATCAAGAGTCGCCGCCATCTTCCCTAGCAACTGCAGGTAATGCCACGCCGAGGGAATCCTCTGACTTAGGAATGCTTGGACTAAGCCCCTTAAGTCTTGCGCCCTCCAATGCGGCAAAAACACCTTTCCTATCTGAGTGTTGAACCTTGCTCCCAGATATTCCAGATCCTGAGAAGGCTCCAGCCTGCTCTTTGTCATGTTGACTACCCAACCTAAACTCCACAGTACCTCTATCACCCTGGCTGTCGCCGCCTTGCTCTGACTTGGACTTCGCACACACCAGCCAATCGTCTAGATAAGGGTGCACCAGAATCCCTTCTTTTCACAAGGTCGCCGCCACGACTACCATGACCTTTGTGAAAGTCCGCAGTGCCGTCGCTAACCTGAACAGCAACGCCCGGAACTGGAAATGGCCCATCAGCAGGGCAAACCTGAGGAACTTCTGATGTTCCTGCCGTATGGGTATGTGAAAATATGCCTCCATCAAATCCACGAAAGCATCAGCCACTGGATGCCAGAACTCGAGAGCATAACCCTCCCGAATGATCTCCAACACCCACTGGTTGGTGGTAATCTGGGCCCAAGCAGGATAAAATTCCCGTAACCGATCTCCCATGGGTACCACCTCCCCCTGGGCCCGCTTGGCTTCATTGTGGTTTCCTGAGGTTCGAGGAGGCAGGAGCCGAGAAACCTGTTAGCCCCTCTAAAACCTCAAAACCCCTGATAGGAGAAACGCCCCCTTTGAAATGCGCAAACCGAGCTGGATGAAACCGGCAAAACTCCCTCTGCTGACCCTTACCAGCCGGTACTGGTCTTCCTTGCTTCTGCTTGTCTCCATCCTTTAGAATCTCCTAGATCCTTTACTAACTTATCCAAATCCTCAAACAGCAGCTTGCCCCGAAAAGGCAACTTACCCAATCGTGACTTGGAAGAACCGTCTGCCGCCCAATTACGGAGCCACAGATAACACCTGGCAGCGATTACCGACGCAATACTCTTTGACAAACTCCTAATGAGGTCATAATTAACATCCGCCAGGTAAGCTGCCCCGACTCCAACTTGGCTGCTTCACCATCATGCTCCCCCAAAATGATCCCCCTGGATATGCAGAGACCAGCAGAGACACACCCGAGCTACCCAGGCCCCACAAATCGAGGCCTGCAGCCACAGGGCGATGTCGTCAAATACCTGCTTTAAGAGGGTATCAAGTTTCCTATCCTGCACATCCTTGAGAGCAGCACTGCCTTTGACCGGAATGGTAGTCTTTTTGGTCACTGCCAAAACCACTGCATCCACTTTTGGCGACTTAAACTCCTCTCGATCCTGATCCACCAATGGGTAGAGGCACGACATAACCCTGGAACCATTAAGTCCTGCCTCCAGCATATCCCACTCCTCTTGAATCATTTCTCTCATTCTATGAACAGGGAATGCCTTCTGAGTCTTACGAAACGCCTGCAACAGGGGATCTTCCAGAGAAGCATCCTCTGTGGCCCGACCACAGGAACATTCAACGTCTTCAAAGACTCTCCAATGAGGGCAGGTAACTCCTCTCGCCAAAACAGCTCGACTACCCTTGCCTGATCTTCGTGCTCTGTTAACTCACCTTCCTCTAACTCCTCTTCTAACCCTGCGTCCTGCTCTCCGTCCTCTGACAAAGGCCCCTCAGAGACCGACTGCTCCTGAAGATGAGTCCCCTTCTTACACCTCTTAGAAGGTACCTCCAAACTTCCCACGTCTAACGGAGTCCCCAGACGCTTCTCCCCTGGGCCTGCTTCAAGACGCAGCCTCAGGAATCGTATTAGTGCCACTGAGAGCCTGCTGCAGCAAAGTTACAAAATCCAGAGAAAAGATCACTGCCAGTCCCCCAGGCCATGCAGGCTGAGCACAAGGTCTATCTGGAGCTGAGGAGGGCCCTGCCAATGGCTCTAGCACAGGCACCGGTGGGGAAACCGGTGCCAGCCCTTGAAACTTCTGCCCCCTCACCGGCCACCTCAACCCCCAGTTCTACTGGACTGGCCTCATGAGAGCACTGTTTACAGACCGTGTCAGACAATGTCTCACTCCAGAGGCTTCGCAGGCATCTCTGTAACACTTCTCTGCTCCACTCACCAGTGCAATCAGAACTCTACTCAAATATCAATATGACTACACTCTGCTCAGACTGCTCTCTATATCGAGATATACACACACAAAGCTATACCTACAGATAGCCCCACAAGCTCCTAATGCTGAGAGAAAAAACCCTGTGGGCCCTTAAACGCTCCAAACACCTCTGCGTGGGAAGGCGCGATCAGACCAACGCTCATGCAGGAAGCTGCAAGCAAACCAACGCTCACGTGGCTTTCCCGCACTGTTACCACGCGGCCTAGCTCTCTGCCTGAGTGGCGAATCTGCACTGGTCTCTGCGCTGCCCTGTCCTTGAGCACCCCAACGCTTACCTCCTGAACTCAAGGTGCTGTGATTCCTTTCCCCCACGCTCAGCCATACAGCAGCTTTGGCGACGGAAGACAAAGCAGCAAACAAGAAACCGGAACTTCAGAGGCCCGCCGAGCACTGCTTCCCCACAAGCCAGTAATAGTGCTCCTCTCCTTGAGCTGCCAGTTCCACACCCAAATCATGGGTTTGGGAACCGGAGCTTGGCCCTTGATGCTGTCCGCAAAAACCTGTCTCCCTTGCCCACTGAATTCAAGAGGGAGAGGGCTAGGAAGGGGGCCTCAGCACAGTTCCACTTCAGTGCCTTTTTTTTTTTTTTTTTTTTTTTTTTTTAAACGCCAGCCTAACAGTTGTTCTTTTCTTTTAAAGGAATACTCTACCCTAGCTCCTTAACCATTTCTCCAGTGAGCCTCAACCACCGGGCTCACCATCCTCCAGCTGCTATGGAGACTGAAATTACTGGAGGAGGCGGTCCCAGGAGTATTTGTAACAGATCAGTGGAAGAATGACGTTTTTCAGTCTCCATAGCTGCTGGAGGAGCTTAAACCCCTGATGTTGGGATTAGACTGGACGGACGTTAAGGAAGCTTTATGCCCGGATGCTGTCTCTCAAGAGAGTCAACCTCAATCGGATCCCATCTTACAGGGTATCCGAAAGCCTGCAAAAGCTTTGCACCATCTGCTGAGAGAGAAAATACTGAGGGTGACCCCCTAGGGGTAGACCTATATGAGCACCGGATCCTAGCCAATCAGCTTCTGGTGTAGTTTTTTCTCTGTCTCCAACATCTGCTGGCAGGGGGCATAACCCGATTGTCTGGACTGGTCTAGCAGAATAAATTGGAAAAGACCAGGGTTCAAATCCCATTTGGACTCCTTGTGGCCTCAGACAAGTCACTTCACTCTGCACTGCCTCAGGTACAAACTAGGTTGTAAGCCATCTAAGAACAGAGAAAGGCCTACTGTACCCAAATGTAATTCACCATGATCTACTACTGGAAAAGTGTGAGCTAAATATAAATAGGCCTTTGTCCCCAACCGAATAAGCTTCCTGTTAAGCTTGAAACCCATGCTGAATACTGGGGTCTGTAAGCACACTACACACCAATATGGTGTCATATGGGCTGAAAGTTTGGAAAGCACTGATGTCACTATTCCTCAGTGTTTAGATGTGTCCCCAACCTTTCGGCACAAGACTACTCACAGCATTAAGACCAGCCCTGTTTCCTAAGGAGGGGTTTGCTCTTAGCTTACCACTGGACTATACCAGCCACAAGTCAGACAGGCATAGTGGCGGGTAGCTGGTAAAGAATGCACACTACAGCAAAAGGCTTTGAAAAGACAACCAAAAGGCAATTTCTCATTAAGACCAAAAATTGGCCATTTCATTCAGATCTTGTGGTCCAGCAAGTTTTCCCTTGAGCTTCTAGTTCAATTAGAACTGGCTTATGGTACAATAAAGTTTTTACATGTAACAGGGGATTCCCTCCAGATCTTGGGTGGGCCGACATCCCTGCAGGCAATTGTTACAACTTGCCACGATGGCACGATGACTAGGTGTCCCCTACACCCTTGGGCTATGAACAGTTTCCACAGCACACCCAGCAAAGTCTGACTTCAGACTAGTCTTCAGTGTGGTGATACTTATGACTTAGATTTAAAGAACCTGAACATCAGTGTAAAAAGGGAGGGGGCAGGCAAAGATGACCAAAAGAGGAAGCATGAGAACAAAACCTCACAGAATCTAGGCAGTATTACTGTTAAGTGATTTTAGTGGTCAGGGAAAAAAACATGCATATAAACAGAGCAACTGTTGCCTCCCCCAGAGCTCAAAGTATCACAGGATTGTAGACCCAGGACAGTACCTGAGCCTGCCGGTTCTGTATGGTGAGCTTCACAGTGATCCTCAGTCCCTTCCAGTCACCAGTTGCCTTAGCGATGTCATCACCAACCTTTTTGGGAGACTGCAAACAAACCATTTTCAAATCAAAGTGTTAAATGCTTAGACCACTCACTGTACATAAAGGACATCAGCAGTGTCCAGCAGGGAAAGCCAGACATTGAACAGCTCAAAGTGCAGGGACCATGACGTAGCAATTCAGACCTGGCCATATTCTCATGGGCGAACTGTTTCACTTCATTGATGTGGCTGTCTAAAATCAAAATGCAGATACAGACCACTCAATCTGCCAGAAAATGATTGCTACACTGGGCATAATCCAGCCCCAAAGTCAGGAGAGATTACTTTTGTGCTTTATCTCATGGTTATATGCATAACTACAGTCCCAGATTACTTTTAATTCAAACAATTCATTCAGGCAACTGTCCTAAGCAGATTCCAATGGAATGCCTCTAGAAATTTACTCTTTCCCTTCCCAGCCAGTGTACTTGCTCACATGTAAGACTGTACTGTAACAGCCTGAGCTGAGAGCATCCTAAGTTGTGCTTTCATCAGCTAAAACCAAACCGTCACTAACTCTGGCTCTTATCCATCCAGAATATGGATGGATAAGAATGTTATCTAAATCTGACATTGGCACCCAGTGCTAGTCCAAGGGAAGTGATTTTACATAAAAACCTGATCCAGAGGGCTCAGTGCCGCCCCCCAAGTGGTACTGTTAGCTTTATTAACAGGCGCCTTGGGCCTAGCATGGGCCACACATGCTACTGCTGCCAAGGGTGGACTCATCTTCCCCCTTCCAGTCCCCCTGACCTCCTGTAGGGAAGTAGATAGGAGCATGGTCTATTCTATTGGTTTCTTTCTGAAATCAGAACTCATTGAGGCCAGCAGGTCTTTTGGGACTACAGGACTCCTCATGGTTCTGATGGCACAAGGAAACTGGCAAAATAGGGTTTGGGTAAGGAAAAGGGTACTGATCCCAGTGGGATAAAAGATGAGGCTCTACAATTTAACAGGGGGGGGGGGGGAGGAAGTGATGTCACCCGGGTGATGGTAGCTTAATTCTTGAGCTCCCAACGGAACGCTGCTATAAAGGAGAAAAGTGCTCGTCTTACCCCATCCCACCTCAAAGAGTTGGTGCCTGTGGAGCCCAGGACCAACAGGGATGTCGGTACAGAAGAAATTGGTGAAATTTAAGTCCCCTTATGCTGATGGGGGCGAGCAAAGGCCCGAGATCAGCCAGAGCACATGGTGTCGGGAGAGGAGTTGTTGGATCGTGCTGACAAGGGATGCACTCAAGGAGACGACATCTGGGGCTGGATGAGATCCCTGAAGCACAAAATTATCACTACTGGGGTGAGCTTAAAGAGACCCTGATGGGTATTAAAGAGGATGTGCAGGAGCTGGGCCATAGTGGAAACGCTGGAGGAGCAGGCCGATTAGCTGGCAGAGAGGGGTACGGAAGCAGAGGTCCGAATGCAATGCCTACAATTTAACAGTTTTTATATACCGCACTCATCAGCGCGGTTTACATTTTAACAAATTGTACTTAAGCATGAACATATGTTAAGTTTACAGATAACAGGGAATGAACATGGATAACTGGGGTTAAATAAACAAGAATTCAAACTATTTACAGCAAAATATCATATGTTTATGGTTCTAAAGCTTGGGGATCTAAGAGGGTTTGATATGGGGTGAGAAATGAAGTTAGGGGTTTACTCGACTAACCATGATCATTGGTTCGTGTTGGGAGGGAATGGCTTGGGGAGTTCATACTCTGAGGGAAGTGTTGTAGGAAGAGGTCTGTTTTTAGAGCTTTTCTAAATTGAGAGAGGTCTTTTTGTGATCTGATGTTGGGTGGCAGCATGTTCCAACATCTAGGGGCGAAGGATGAGAATGCTCTTGTGGTAGTTGTCTGGTTGAGTTTTGCTAGGTATTCTGGGATCATTAGTGTGTTTTCTGTTGCAGAGCATCAGGATCTGGAGCTTTGTGGGTGATGCAGGTCGTCAGATAATGAAGATGAGATTTGGTGAACTGCCTTGAAGGTAATGAGGAGGGCTTTGTATAAAATCCTATATTATATCGGGAGCCAGTGAAGTTCAAATAGGATGGGTGTGATATGATGACTCCTTGGGGCTCCGTGTAGAACTCTGGCAGCCGTATTCATGGCCAATTGTAGTGGATTAAGCGTACTCTTGGGTAGGCCCTGTAACACAATATTTGCGTAGCCGAAGTGTGGGGTGACCAACGCTTGGAAGGTTGTTCGGAAGTCGTGTGGATCAAGCATTGTTCTGAGATGTCAGAATTCTGATCTTGTGATAGATGGCTTTAACTATTTTTTATATGTTCTTTGAACTCAAGTTGCTGGTCGAGTATAACACCTAGGTAACGTATTGTTGATTTGAGTGGTAAGTCGGCACCTCTTGTTCTTAAGAGTTGGTGGGGGAAAGAAGTCTGTTCCTTGTTACAATCAAAACTTCCGTTTTTTTTAAAGTTAATTCGGAGGTTTTGTGAGAGCAGCCAGTCTGAGATTGCATTGAAGCAGGTAGTTAGTGTGGTATAGTCAGGTTTCAATACGTTGACTGGTGTGAATAGTAGCACATCTGCGTAGATGAGGCAAGATATTCCAAATGACTGGGCGATGTTACAGATGGGCTGCATATAGATGTTAAATAGCAGGGCCGAGAGGGAGGAACCCTGTGGTACACCTTGCTTCTGTTGGAAAGGCATAGATGTATTGTCACCCGTCCGGACCTGCTGCCAGCGGTCTTCAAGGTAAGATTTGCACCACTTCCATGCAATTCCTTGAATCCCTTTTTCATGTAGTCGGTTAAGCAGCTTAACATCATCAACAGAATCGAAAGCTGCTGCAATGTCTAGGAAGATCATTGCAACTCCATTTCTGATGTTGTCTGTTGTAGTAATAAGCGTGTTCATTAGAGAAGTTAGAAGGGTTTCAACTCCGTGGGATTCTGAAGCCATGCTGATTTGGGTCAAGTGGAGCTTCGGAGTCAATGTGTTGTTGAATTTGCCTTAGAGTGACTTTCTAGTATCTTGGCTAGTAAAGGGATACTTGATATTGGGAGGTAGGAGTCTTTTTTGGGTCGAGTTTATTGTTTTTCAGTAGTGGACGAATGGAGGTCTGTTTGAGGGCTGTTGGGAATATCCCTGTGCTAAGTGACTGGTCAGCTATGGCAGCTATGTAAGGGCTGAGTTCTGTTCTTAGTGATTTGATCCAGTGGGCTGGACATGGATCGTTGGGGGCTGTGGTGGCATTGATGGAGGTTATGAGTTCTTTGATTGCCTTAGAGGTTGGGGATGAGAATTTAGTAAGTATGAACTGGACGTTGGAGGTTTGTGTGGGTTAGATTGTGATTGTAGTTGAGATCTTGATCATCTTGGATTGAATATAGTTGTGGTTGTATGTATTCATGTTATGGTGGAGAAGGCTCACTGGTTAGGGATTTTACCAGTTGGAAGAGGTCTCTAGGTTTGTTAAGGGAGCGACTGAGGAGCCTAGCATGGTATTCTTTCCTCTTATTCCAGGTTAGTTGATGGGATTTCAAGTGAGTTAAGTAGTAGGATTGGTCACAATGGTTCAGGGAGTGTCTCCATTTCTTCTCTAGTTTCCTTAATTGCTGTAAGGAGGTTTGCAGTTTGGAGGAGAACCATGGTGCGTTCTGTTTCTTTGTGAAAGAGGAGGTAGAAGTGGTTTAGTTAACTGTGGCGGTGGGCTGGGCTGATAGTCCAAGGGCACTGTTCCAGTTTGCTACTGTTTCATCAATGTTAGGTATTGTAGAGAGTTTCAGAATGGTTTGAGAGGTAATAGTGTCAATGTTGAATGGTTTAAAACGTGCTGGTTTTGAGAGTGGATAAACATCCGGTGTTTTGCTTGGAAACTCTTCAGCTGGTATGGAGAATGTTATAAGATTATGGTCGGACCAAGGGACGGGGGTTGAAGAGGAATCAAGTTGATTTGGCGGTTCGCAGGATGATGGGGCAAAGACGAGATCAAGAAGGTTTCCTTGTTTATGAGTTGGATCTTTTACAATTTGTCTGTAGTGTAAGCTGGTCATGGCATCAAGGAAGGAGTTTGATACTGATGGCAGAGTGGATGCAAGGTTGAGATCTCTTAGGAGCCAGTTAGGTTTGTTGAGTTCAATGGTGTTGGTAACAAGATCAATGATGATTGAGAGATCAGCTGGAGCAATCCGAGCAGACCAGCCTCAAGGATAAAATGGAATATCTTGAGAATCGCTCCTGTCGCAATAATGTGCGCCTGCTAGAGACAGAGGCTTTTGCAGATGCGGTGAGTGTAGTCCAGGTGGTCTGCCATTTTTTGATGCAGGGAGAGGAAGGTGCTGCGGAGGGAGTGGAGGTAACGGTGGAGGGCCCATCATGCGTTGGGACCAGTGCAAGGCAGGAAGCTGCAGGATATTGTGGAATGCCTGACTTCATATGCATTAAAGGAGAAGGTGATGAGTGGCCGTGGCTCGGAGGAGCTTTTCTTGAGGGCTAAAATGTAGAGCTTTACCATGATCTCTCTGCTGGCACTTTGCAGAGACAGTACTTAAGGACTGAGAAAATGAAGTATCGGTGGCTTTTCCCCTTTGCTTTGCTGATGGATATTAATGGGCAGGGCTTCAGGGTGCAAACGGAGGAAAAGGCTTGGAAGGTTTTGCAGCAGGAGGGTGCCTCCCGCTTGCTGGAGCGGGTGAAGGTGCTGGTGCAGAACAGGAGCAAAGGTGCACACTCTGGGAGAGGATGCCGGAGGAAGTCTGGAGTTGAGGGACATGGAAAGCGCAATGGAGCAGTCTTAATAGGGACTACATGACTTTTAGGATGTGGGGACTGTTGGTTCTGTTTCTGGTCCCATATGCTCGAGGGAGATAAAGGGATAGAGTGGTAGAGTGGGGAGATGTGTATTTCTGCAGGTTGTTTGGGGGAGGTTGGATGGGAGACTATTTGGGTAATATGTTATATTGTTATAGCATGTACTGTACATTGATGTTTAGTGGGAAGGGGGAGTTGGGGATGATTGTAAATCTGGATGTGTGTAAGGGGATGGCACAGCATCCAAAGGGTGGACCTCTGTGATAGGCGGAGTGGATCTCTGTGACTGGGTTGGGGGGGGGGGGAGGCATTGAAGATGCGCAAAGGGGGTAGGATTGAGTGCAGAGTGAGGATATGGCTTCTGGATTGAAAGTGGGTAGTTTGAATGTGCAGGGACTGAATTCACCTCAGAAAAGGAAGATGTGTAGGGAGGTGCGGGAATAGCAGTGGCAGGTGGTGTTTGTACAGCAAACCCACTTGTGTAAATGTGATGAGCGATTGTTGGTTTTGGGTAAATTTCTGGGTTTTTTGCAGTGGAAGAGGGAGACCGGAGGAAAGCAATACTGATTAGGCAAGATGTTCCCTTCTGTGTGGGGCGGATGTTTAGGAAATCAGATGGGAGGGTGTTGGGAGTGGTGGGGGAGATAGACTGAAAGTAAGGTCACTTGCTCACCCCCCATGGGCCAAATATGGCTCAAGGGGGGTTTTGGGAGGATATGGGTAAATGGTTGGATACGAAGACCCAGAGGAGGCTTTTGGTGGGGGGGGATTGTAACATAGCGTTGGACAGTAGGGCAGGGAAGAGGGAGGGGAGCGATTCGGGCTTGAGACAATTCCAGATGTGGATGCAAGAGTATGGGTTAGATGATTTATGGAGGTTGGCCCACCCCCTGACTAGAGACTTCACATTCTATTTGGCAGTACATGCATTGTATAGTCGGATTGACTATCTTCTTGGGGATAGGTACTGGAAGGAGGCCTTGGATAAGGTGGCCATTGGAGTGGCCACTTGGTCTGACTATGCTCCGGTGGTGATGTGGTTTGGGTCACCCTGGGAATCAGAAGGTGAACCTTCTGGAGGTTGAATGATTACCTTCTTCAGGGAGAGGGAGTAGAGCAGAGGCTAAAAAAGGAGAAATTAGACCTTACCTGCTAATTGTCTTTCCTTGAGTTCTCTCCGGGCCAGTCCAGAACAGATGGGTAGTCAAATCTCCCTCCTCTAGCAGCTGAGGACTGAATACTGATTCTTGTTGCTAGGTTACCCAGCTCCCCCCTGGAGGCAGCAAGGCAGTCTTAATGTATCAAGCAAAGCATAAAAACAAACAAGACGAAGAACTCACGAAAACAGTGGAAGAGTTACACAGAAGGCTGCTGACCGTGCACTGTGGCTGTCAACGAGCACGGTCGCATTAGTAAGAGCAAGAACAGGCTCTCCATAGAAAGAGCAAGAATAGGCTCTCCATGGAGCTGCTCTGGTACGTATACCGCTATTGAATAATTTATTTTTATTTTTTTTATATAATCGACCTACAAATACGGAGAGGAATGTGAAATGCACATCACTGAGAAGATACCGAGGACACTGAAAGGGCGGGTTCTGGACTGACCCGGAGAGAACTCAAGGAAAGACAATTAGCAGGTAAGGTCTAATTTCTCCTTCCTTATCGTCTCTCCGGGCCAGTCCAGAACAGATGGGTAGTACCAAAGCAGTAACTAACCCTGGGAGGGACCTGTGAGCCCCGCTATGACGGTGGAAGCCCCTACAGATGCATCCTGACGTGCAAGTACATCTAAACGATAATGATGCGAAAAGGCATGGAGAGAAGACCAGGCCGCCACTCGACAAATATCCACCGGAGGAACCAAAGCCGACTCTGCCCATGAGGTCGCTTGACCCCTGGTAGAATGAGCCTGAAGACCGACAGGCACGGTCTCACCTCTGGATTCATACGCGACTAATGGCCTGCTTCACCCAACACGCGATGGAAGCTTTGGAGGCCACTTTCCCCTTGGACGGCCCCCCATAGAGCACGAACAATCTATCGGATTGCCAAAACGATGCCGTCTCCTTAAGATATCGACGGAGCACACGCCCCAAATCAAACCTTCGCAGAGAACGATCCAAAGAATCCTCGGCCCCCGACGCCACGAAGGTGGGCAGCGTAACAGTCTGGTTCAGATGGAAGGCTGACACTACCTTAGGCAGAAAAGACGGAACCGGACGCAAAACCACTTTCTCCACAGAAAACTGTAGAAAAGGCGGCCGACACGAAAGCGCCTGCAAATCTGAAATGCGACGAGCAGAACATAAGGCTACCAAAAATGCCGTCTTCCAGGACAACTCCCGGATAGAACTGGAGGAACGCGGTTCAAAAGGAGAGACAGTGAGAGCCTCAAGTACCAGATTCAAATCCCAAGGAGGAATTACCTGCCGAACAGGAGGACGAATATGCCGAGCCGCTCTAAGAAATCGAAGAACATCCGGACGCGAGGAAAGATGAGATCCGCGAATCGTACCTCGAAAAACCGTCAGCGCCGCCAACTACACCTTAAGGGTGCCAAGGGCAAGCCCCTTCTCCAGCCCGCCCTGAAGAAAGGCGAGAATATCCGGAATAGAAGACCCACGAGCCCGCAAGGTGCGCTAAGTACACCAGGCTTCAAACACGCACCACACGCGGATGTAAGCCAATGACGGAGCGCTTGCGCGACTGTAACAATGTGGCGATCACCATTGACGAATAACCTTTGCGGTGCAAACGTTCCTGCTCAAGAGCCATGCCGTAAGCAAAAATTGATCCGCCTGAGGCATCGGCACGGGACCCTGATGAAGCAAGTCCGTCCGAGCGGGCAACTGCCACGGCGGCTCCACCAGAACCTGCATCAGATCGGCATACCAAGGACGCCGGGGCCAATCCGGAGCAATAAGGATCACTCGTCCGTCGTGAGAGGCTGCCCTGTGAACAACTGGACCTACTAACGGCCACGGAGGAAACACAGAGAAGCTGCCCCGATGGCCATGGTTGAACGAGACCGTCGAGCCCCTCCGACATATGTTCCCTGCGCTGGCTGTAAAAACACCCTGTCCATGACCCCAACGCAATGTGATCTCGCGAAAAACTTCCGCATGGAGCTCCCACTCTCCCGGATCCAGCAGATTCCGACTGAGATAGTCGCCTTGTACATTGCTCTTTCCTGCCACATGAGACACCGAAAGCGCCATGAGGTGCAACTCCGCCCATTGAAACAAGCGCTGACTCTCTTCCAGGAGAGGGAGACTCCCCGTTCTGCCCTGGCGATTTATGTAGGAGACTGTCACTAGATTGTCGG
Source organism: Ichthyophis bannanicus (assembly GCA_033557465.1). Taxonomy (NCBI): domain Eukaryota; kingdom Metazoa; phylum Chordata; class Amphibia; order Gymnophiona; family Ichthyophiidae; genus Ichthyophis; species Ichthyophis bannanicus. The sequence continues at coordinate 381,904,305 of CM066039.1, forward strand.
AGAAGACGCGAACCGGCTTTCCTTCCAGAAGCTCGGCAAAGGCTAGCAGCGCCAGATAGACCGTTCTGAGTTCCAGACGATTGATGGACCACAGCGTCTCCTCCGGCGACCAGGTGCCCTGTGCTATGTGAGCCAAACAATGTGCCCCCCAACCGGTCAGACTAGCATCCGTAGTGACCAAAATCCAATCTGGGAGGGTGAGGGGAACGCCCGCCAGAAGATGGTCTGGATCCGACCACCACTGAAGACTGAGCCTAACGTGCTCGGGACAGCTCAAGCGCCGCGAAAGCGGATGACGCTGCGGAGACCATCGTGACAGCAGTGCATGTTGGAGCGGCTGCATGTGCGCTCTGGCCCATGGCACCAGATCCAAGGCTGCTGCCATCAGTCCCAGTAACTGCAAGTACTTCCAAGCTGTTGGTGCGAGAAGACGCAAAAAACCGGACACGTGAGCGAGAATCTTCCAAACACGCTCCGGAGGCAAGAGGACCAGCCCTCTGTCCGTGGCGAAAAACGCTCCTAGATAAGGAAGCCGCTGTACCAGCTGCAGACGACTTTTGGCCTGGTTCACAATCCAGCCGAGGTTCGAGACAAGAAATCACCCGAGCGGTTGCCGTGAGCGACTCCGCTCTATGCCGCTCGAATCAACCAGTCGTCCAGATAAGGATGAACCTGGACACCGTCCCTGCGAAGAGCTGCCGCCACCACCACCATCACCTTGGTGAAGGTGCACGGTGCCGTTGCTAGACCGAATGGTAAAGCCCGAAACTGGAAATGACCCATGGGAACTGCAAAACGAAGGAATCCACGATGCTCCGGCTTGATAGGAATGTGGAGGTAGGCCTCTGTCAAATCGATGGAAGAGAGAAACTCTCCCGGATGCACGGAGCGAATCACCGACCTCAAAGTTTCCATCCGGAAATGAGACACGCGCAGACACCGGTTCACATGCTTCAGATCCAAAATGGGCCGAAAAGAGCCCTCCTTTTTGGGTACCACGAAATAGAGTATCGACCGAAGCCGCACTGGTCCCGAGGTACGGGCACCACAGCCTGGAGCTGCAATAAGCGCTGCAACATGTCGTGAATCGCCCTCCGCTTGGCCAGCGGACCGCAAGGAGAGAAAACGAAGGCGTCTGCCAGAGGACAAGCGAACTTGAGGGCATACCCCTCTCGGACAATCTGAAGCACCCACCTGTCGATGGAAATGGCGGCCCAAGCGGAGACAAACGCCTGCAATCGACCTCCTACCGGAAGCTCCGGCTGGACTGGCCTCGCGTCATTGTGGCTTCTTAAGGGCAGGGGAGGCGGTTCCAAAGTAGCCTCTACCGGAACCTCTAGCGCCTCGACTGGACTGCCCCCGGGACTGAAAACGACCCCGCTGATAAGGAGCAAAGCGAGCTCCCCGAAAACGGTGAAAGTCACGTCCCTGTCCCCGAGAAAGAGAGAGGACTGCTTAACCGCCCGAGGACAGTCTTCGGGAAGGCGTCCTCCCTTGGCGTCACCTAAATCCTTAACAATTTTCTCTAGCGCTTCCCCAAAGAAAAGCTTACCCTTACAGGGCAGTTTACTGAGACGGGCTTTGGAAGAAGCATCCGCCGCCCAATTACGCAACCAAAGAAAGCGACGGGCTGCAACCGTGGAAGCCATAGCTTTTGCAGAAATACGAATCAAATCATAAAAGGCATCTGCTAGATAAGCTGCAGCAGATTCTAGCTGAGCGCCTTGCATAGGAGAAGAGTCTCCCTTGGCAGCAGAAGTCAGCTGACTCCACCTAATAGAAGCTCTAGAGACGTACACCCCTGCACACTGACGCCTGCAGCGCCAAGGTGCTGGCATCAAAGGCTTGCTTCAAAAGCCCCTCTAGTCGGCGATCTTGCATATCTTTAAGGGCCGTAGCACCTTCCACGGGAATGGTGGTTTTCTTGGTGACTGCCGACACCAGAGCATCAACCTTAGGCATATGCAGGAGCTCCCTTTCCTCTTGAGGCACAGGATACAAACGATCCATCGTCCTTGCTCCCCGCAAGGAAGCCTCCGGGAATTCCCATTCTGACTCTATCATTTGCTTTATGACTCTGTGGAAAGGAAAACATTTTTGTTCAGACCTGAAGCCCTGTAACAAGGGATCCTCCAAAGGTTCCTGTTGCACCATCGGAGGAATAATACTGAGAGCAGACAGACTGTGCTATCAGGGCCGACAACTCATCCCTTCTAAAAACCCTAAGAACATTAGGGTCCTCCCCTGGCCCCAACTCCCCTTCTTCTAATTCTGTGGGCCAGGAATCGAAATCCGGGTCTGCTAGGAGCTCCCCTTCCTCTGGCCCCAGAACCTCTGCGGCCAGAGAAATGTTATCCACCTTCGTATCTCTAAGGGCTGGCAAAGAAGAAACCCCTTCTCCGGGCTCTGACCTGCAAGAAACTCCAGCCTGAGGCATCAGGAGAGAATCTGCCACCACTGGCACAGGAGATTGAGCTTTAAGCAGATAAGCCCTGCGAAACGCGAGAATAAACTCAGGAGAAAGAAGAGGATCAAGCACCTGTGGTAGTGCTGATACCACAGGCTGTTCTTGTTCTACCGCGGTATGCTTTGATTTAGCCTTTCGCTTGGCCGGCTTAGCAAGAGGGACTGAGGAAACGGCAGAACCGCCTAAGATGGCCACCGTTCCCGTGCTTTTCTCCGATGGCTGTGCTGTGGAAATGCGTTCCATTTGATCCCCCAACTGTTCCTGCATCGCCGGCCCGAGTCCCGCAGAACAGAGACCCTCAAAAACACAAGAGAAAATACTGCGATGCACAGCCCCCGCCGAAAAACACCCACGGGAAGACGGAAAGCCAAAGGGAAGGGAAACGGTGCGGCGTTCAGAAAAATACCTGCACAGATGCCGGTTCAGCGAAACAGCTCCTGATACACCGACAACCGCTGCTAGTGGCAAGAGGGGTAGGAGAGGCAGCGCAGAAGGATACCAGCAGCTGGGGCCCCCAGGTCTGGTTCCCACGATCGCCACTAACAGAGTAGAGGAGACAGGCTCTGCCCCATACTCTGAGATTAGCACACAGTGAAGTAGCGTGTAATAGAAATCTTAGCCAGCCTGAAGAACATTGCAGTGCTAAGATACCCAGCTAGGGTAAAGCACTAACCCCAATGTGAAACTCTTCCTTAAAAAATAACAAAAATTGATGAGAAAGAAATGAAAACAGAACCCTTGTGGGGAGTCAAATCTCCACACATCCAGCTCAGCTGCTGAGGACAATAAGACTGCCTTGCTGCCTCCAGGGGGGAGCTGGGTAACCTAGCAACAAGAATCAGTATTCAGTCCTCAGCTGCTAGAGGGAGATTTGACTACCCATCTGTTCTGGACTGGCCCGGAGAGACAATAAGGAAGGTGATAACCGATTATATGGAGCTGAATGATAATGAGGAAGCGACTACGGGAGTGCTCAGGAAGAGGGAGAAGTACGTCACCTCACTGGGCAATTTGTGGATCTGGAGAGGGCCCATAAACAGCAGAGGGGGGGGGGGGGGTCTAGATTGAGGGGGCAGGTTGAGGAGATTAGAAGGCAACTGAACACCCTTCAACTGAACAGATATCCCGTCAGCTTGAGAGAGTAAGACAGCGCTACTATGAATTTGATAATAAATCAGGGCGCCTCCTGAGTAATAAATTAAAGGCCCAAAGGCAGCGTCAAGCTATTGCCAAAATTAAAGGCCCACAGGATAAAATGGTGTTTAAAGGAAGGGACATTGGGGAGCGGTTTCAGGACTATTACATGGATTTATATAAAGCAGACCCCCATGGGGAGAGAGGCAATACTTGCTGAATGGGGGAAAAGGCAGTGTGAGGTTGGAGAAATCAGTGGGGGAGGGGCTGGACAGGGACATCGGCCTAGACGAGGTGATGGGTGCCATCAAGTCCTTGGTGTCTGGTAAAACCCTAGGCATAGATGGATTTTCAGGCCTGTTTTATAAAACACTGTCGGAACCAATGTTCCCTCTAATTTTCTGTAGGCTGTGTGCGCATAAAATATCAGCTGTGCAGCTTTTGAAGGAAGGTTAAATTTTTGTGCGCCACATAACGACACTCGGAGTTATATACTTTAAAATTTGACTACATGTCAGAATACAGTATGTAGACCACATTGATTGCACTAGAAAATATTGTAGAACTTGTGAAAACCGTAAATACACAACTTCTTTTAAATTTTAAGACCTCTGTGTTTTCTATCAGAATCAGAACCGTAATTTTTGTGCGCTCTGTTATAAAGTATGTGAGCTCGCTTGGTGAGGTGTGTGCGAGCGCACACGTGCACAGCTTAGAGGGAACAGTGGTCGGAACCGTTGGGTCCTATCTTGACAAAGAGTGTTTAATGCAGTTCTGAAGGGGGGGCTCTGCTGGTGTCAATGAGCCTGGCTGCCATAGTGGTAATTGCTAAACCAGGGAAAGATTCGGCAGTCTGTGGATCTTATCGTCCAATCTCACTATTGAACATTGCCAAAATCTTAACATCCAAGGTCTTGGCATTGAGATTGGGACCGTACGCGCCGGGGTTGGTTCATCCAGATCAATCCGGGTTTATTGTGGGTAGACAGCTGTGATAAAGAGAGTAATTCAGTTGGGGTGGTTGGCAAGGCAGAACAGTAGGCCATGTTCCTCTCCATCGATGCGGAGAAGGCCTTTGATAGGGTTAATTTTGACTTTCTCCTGGCGGTTTTAGAGCATATAGGACTGGGCCCTAACTTTTGAGCATGGATACAGACACTATATGCGTCGCCTGAGGCAGCTGTCCATGTAAGTGGAGGTTATTCTGAGTTTTTTTTCCCTGGGGTGTGGGACACGTTAGGGTTGCCCACTGTCCCCACTGCTTTTCACACTGGTTATGGAACCGTTGGCTGCTAGTATTCGGTGGGTGAAGGATATCAGGGGAATAGAGGTAGTGGCATCACAACATAAGATGGTATTGTTCGCTGATTTGCTTTTCGTTTTGATGCAGCCGATTGTTTCCCTTCCAGTGCTAATGAAGGACCTCAGGGAGTATGGGGGCTCTCGGGGTTTAAAGTAAATTGGGATAAAATGGAGGCTATGTCCCTTTCATTACAGTACCAGGTCATTGAGAGCTTGAAAGCTTACTTTCCGTTTCACTGGGAGAGTAGATCCATAAAATACTTGGAGTTCAGGTAATGGCTCATCCATTAGGGCTATATGGTGTGAGTTATCCCCTGCTGTTTGGGCAACTGAGGAAGGACATGGTTTAATGGAAAGGGGTGGAGTTGTCTTTGTTGGGGAGGATTGCACTCTTGAAGATGAATCTGTCTCCTATATCTATTTCAAACACTGCCAGTTGGGGTAGCAATTACAGAATCAGGTATTTGCTTTTGTATGGGGGAATAGTTGACCGCAAGTGAGTAGAAGGGTAATGAATGGAGGGAGGAGTGGCTCAGTGGTTGGGACAGGTTACCTCAGGTCGGAAGTTCAATTCCTGCATGGGGACAAGAAACTTCAGGCTGGAGGGACTGGGGTCTAGTCCCATGGCCACTCCTTGTGGCCTTGGGCAAGCCACTTAACCCTCCATTGTTTCAGGTACACTTAGATTGTGAGCCCTTCGGGGACAAGGGAATAAAAAGTACCTGTTAGTATACATGTAAACCACAGATTCTAAATAGCGTGGTATAAAAGAAATAAATTATGCGTGTCGGGAGACAGGGGTCCTGGACATGGGGAGATACTATGCGGCAGCTCAAATGCGTCAGGTTTTTGAGTGGCGGGATAAGGGGGGAACTCCTGAATGATTTAGGGAAGTGGAGCAATACTGGGCAGGGGGGGACCCAGTTGAAGCATTTACCCTGGATACGCTCCCGGGAGGGTGGTGGAGGGGGAACCCGTACATATGGCATTTGTTAACACAGTAGCATAAGGCGCGGTGCAAATGTGTCCCAGGGGTGAGTTTTTCGCTGTTAGCCCCAGTGAGGGCGACTGTAGGATTTATCCCGGGAAGAGGGGGTATTTCAGCGATGGGAAAGATTGGGGCTGGATACCTCGACAAATTTGTTGTGGATGGAGACTTGATTCCTTTTCCTGATCTTAGGGTGAAATATCAGCTGCACGGGGGGAGGAAATGACCTTCCCTCATTTGCAAGTTAAACACTGTCCCCAAAGCTTATTCGGGAGTCCTGGGAGGAGGGTCCAAGACGATAGAGAAACGCTATGGCAGGGCTGGGAGAGTACTAAGGAGTTGATAACCCAGCTGTATCACAGCCTGGGAGGAGATACTCCAAGGAAGCTCCCGCACCAGATAGCATGGGAAAGACTTGGGTAGGGAGTTGCAGGTGCAGGAATAGAAGCGAGTGCATGTGAACATTGCTTGTCAGGCTTTATCGGTGGCAGTCCGTGAGATCCTATAAGCTGCTGTACCATTGGTATTATTCCGACGAGGTTGCACAGGATGTTTCCAGGAGTGTCTGACAGGTGCTGGTGGCAATGTGGGGGCGAGGGATCCTTTATACATGTGTGGTGGGAGTGTCCACGGGTAAGGCTATACTGGGAGAAGGTGGGAAAGGGAATATTGGGAATCTTTGGGGTGCAAGTAGGAATGGATATGGGTTTTGGTTTGTTGGGAATATGGCCTGAAAATTGTGTTAGGAAGTCTGAACATTCTATAAGAGTGTATTCAAGCTGCCCGAAGCAAAATTGCCAGGGCATGGAAGCAGCCCCAGCTACTGGGCATGAACAGTGGAGGACCTGGTTACGTTAGAGATTGTTCTGATGGAGCAGTTGACCGCTTTGCGGCGCCAGAAGCAGTATGAGAGATTAAAAGACTTATGGCAACCTATGCTGGACTATCTTAAATGTTGAGATGCCTCCAGGAAGTGTGGGGGGGGGGGGGGGAGATAGGGTTGATAAACAGAAAGATGGTGTTGTATGTTGTGGAGATGCTTGTTGTTAATGTTGGTACCAACTTTGAATAAAAATACATTTTCAAAAAAAAAAAAAAAGACAAAATATACAGTGGAGTAGCAGCCTAATAACCAGAGCCCTAGCTTGGGCACTACAAGACCTGAGTTCAATTCCCACTACCACTACTTGTGGCCTTGGTTAAGTCACTTAACCCCCCATTGCCTTAGAAGAATCCAAGTTATCAATGTAAATTACCAAGTTTATCATTTTAGTCAAAGCTGTTTACATTGTAACTTAAAGCAGTATAAAGACAGTTAAATTATGATATGCAAAAAAAAAAAAATTCTGTACATGGCCTACAGCCTCAAGGTGTTGTCCTTCTCTGCCTCACCTGCAGTCATTTGAGAGATGTATTTGTAGGTACTGGGCTTCATGGACCTTGGTCTCACCAAGTATGGCATCTCTTATGTTCTTATGGTAGCATCCCTCTCGCTAGCTACCAAAGTCATCCTGCAACTGGCCTGGGCCCACTATCCCTACAGATAAGCAGTACCAGGACAACCAAGTGTGGATGTGCACTCTCAACTTCAACTTCCTGAATACTTCCTTCTTAATCAGGAAATGGGAGCATTCTTAAAGACTGAGTGCAACTGGGGCCAATCAGCCTCTTTACAGAGCCCCAAGGGTGGCATGGAGTTTCCACTATTTTCCATGGTCTCTATAAGCTCCTAATGTTTTGTCAGTCCTGATGAATCACCTCCACTAGCACAAGTCAAATACAACAGTGACCTGTCTTTTCGCCCCCATCCTCCAAGAACATGATCTGTACCTGGGTCTCCCACCTCAGCAGTAATGCTACCTCTAGCTAATCTGAGGATAGGCATGCCAGAGCAGAATTGGGCTTGTCACTCCCATTTAAGATCATAGTAAGCTGGTTACTTGGGGAGATAACCATTTCCCAAGGGCTCTGTCTACCCCAGTGCACACGATACATACCAAACCCAGGGGGCCAATCTTGGGGGCCAGAGCAGAAGTGGCACCAACTTCACCTCCAGTGCACCTCAGGCACACTACAAAAGAAATCAAAGGTTTCAGTGTTTTATAGCATTAGCCAGTACATATCAGCATATTAATATCTTGCAAAAAATAATGTTAAGTGAGCCAAAGTATAGATGGCTAGAAGTTTGGTAGTAAGACTTGCACCAATATGTATAAATTCCACATCACCTACTTACTTCAGCTAGGCAGACTTCAGAAAGCCACCATTTAATCACTGGGAATGAGCTTCAATGCACACATCTGATATGCCAGGTACTTAGGACCTGGATTGCTACCGTCAAGATACTGGTTCTGATGGATCTTTGGTTTAACTTAGCCTAGCGGATCTAATGTTAAGTCCATATCTTTCAGTACAGGAATGCTCACAGCATAAACAGACCTTTTTCTTAAGGGGCTTGTAGTTAGCTCACTACTGGACTATACCTGTCACTTAGGCAGGCACTACAGTGGGTGGCTTACACTATAACACTACCCCATTGCATGCTCATTCATAAGCATCAGCAACTAATCTAGAGAACTGAAAAAGTAATTGCTGCACGTATCATTGCTGGTGCCTCATTACAAGATCATATAACTCCCATTCTACATGACCTGCACTGGCTGCCAATCTCTTCACGGGCGAAATATAAATCAGCACTCACCATCTTCAAAATAAAAAACGGCATATCAGCAGGAATACAACAAGAGCTCATCGGAACCAAAGAAAGAAAGAGACCAGACAGAAACAGCACCAAAGACCCCTACACTCTTCACAAGAACCAATAAATCATCAATGAGAGCCTTCTCTTGCTGCCCCTGCTATTTGGAAGGTCCTCCCAGAAAATTTAAGATCTACAACATAAAAGATTTCCAGAAGTTGCTAAAAACCACTATTCATTGAACAATTCAACGAAGACACGCCAATCACACTAACCACCCCACAAGCAGATTTACTATAACAATGCCATCTATTTAGCATTTTTATATAGCGCTGCAAACATACATAGCACTGTACAGACATGTAGGAGAGAGTCCCTGCTCAGAGCTCACAATCTAATCAAAATAAATTACAAAATACAATAAGCAAGACAGTATATAATATTTAGGGATAAATCAAGATAGGGCAAAAAGCACAAACATGAACAGCAATTAAAACTAGTCAAAGCAGGACAGAGGAGTCAAGAAGAGAAAGCAGAAGTGAAAAGGTGGGTTTTCAACCTTGGACTTGAGCGCCAAGGAAGCCCAACGCAGACAGGTAGATTGTTCCAGGCCAAGTCTGGAAGTAGAAGTACGAGTGAAGGACAGATAGACGGAGTGTTAGAAGAGCGAAGAACACGAGAGGGGGTGTAAGGAGACAGGTAAAGGGGGGCAGAGGAGTGAATGCATTTATAGGTCAGGAGAAGGAGTTTGAATTGGATAAGGAAATGGATAGGAAGCCAGTGAAGTAACTTGAGAAGAGGAGTGATGTAGGAAAAGTGAGGCCGGCAGAAAATTAGACGAGCAGCAGAATGTTTAATAGATTGTAGGGGAAAGAGGTGGCATGTAGGGAAGCCGGCAAAGTGGTTGCAATAATCAAGGGAGGAGGTGATTGAGTGGACAATTGTTTTAAGTAGTGTCATCAGAAAGGAATGTGCAAATTTTGCTGATGCTGTAGAGAAAGAAACGGCAAGTCTACACCAGTCAACCTTCCTACTACACTTACTAAGATGTACAAAAGTAGAGTTGATACAAGAGACTGTTTAAATGTTTAAAGTCACAATGATACTGTTTAAAAGTGCAAGTTCTGTTTAAATTAGCAAGTTTTGTAAAAGTTAATTTAAAATTACAAGTTCTGTTAATATATAGTAATTACACTTACCTGGTAATTGTAGTTCCTTGAGTGACAGCTTAGTCCTCTACGAATGGGTAGTGCACCTCCTCCTGCAGCATGAAGACTGGACCAATCAAAACTCAGCACCACTGGATCCAGCATCCTGGCATTCCCTTGCCCTCCAGTGAACTACTGTCAAAGCAACTGAAAGAGATAGCTAACCTTTAAGACAAAACCGTAAAAATTTAATATGTCCTGGAATCTGCAAAACCAGTTTTGTTTTGTTTTTTATTTTCTGTTTTTTTTTTTGTAAAGGGAAACCTAGAAACAACGTAGAAGACTGCACCCATCCCCCCCAGGAGGGATGGAAATACCCCAAAGACAGCCAACCAAGGATTCCTATCCTGCCGCACCAGAAGCAGGTAGTGAGAGCAAAAGGACAAAGAAAACTGCTGAAGAACACACCCGCAAAAAACGGACTCCCGTATGGCATGCGTGCCGAGACAAAACTGCATCCCAAGGGAGGGAAGGAGGACTAAGCTGTCGTCACTCAAGGAACTACAATTACCAGGTAAGTGTAATTACTATTTCCTTATCATTCCTCCAGCTTAGTCCTCTACAAATGGGATGTAACAGAGCAGACTTAACGGGAGGGATTCCGCCAACCGGCACGCAAGACCGCGGAACCAAAACAGGCATCATGTGCCGCCAAGACATCAAGATGATAGTGCTTACTGAAAGTGTGGAGAGACGACCACGTCACCGCTTTACAAATCTCTGCCAGAGACACCAAACTATACTCCGCCGAGGACGTCGCTTGAGCTCTGGTAGAATGAGCCCGCAAATCTAGCGGCGCCACACGCCCTTGCAACAGATAAGCGGAGGCAATCGCCTCCTTAATCCATCGAGAAATAGAGGCTTTCGCTGCCGCCTCACCTTTCCTAGAACCGCCGAACAAGACGAACAAACGATCTGACTTGCGGAAGTCCTCGGTAACCTTTAAATACCAATGCAAAATTCTCCTAAGGTCCAAACGACTAAGCCCGCGATCCGAGGCTCGCTCACCCGACGCCTGCAACACTGGGAGCGACACCACCTGATTTAAGTGAAAGGGAGAAGACACTTTAGGCAAAAAGGAAGGTACTGGTCGTAGAACCACCTTTTGATCCGAAAAAGACAGGAAAGGCTCTCTGCAAGAAAGAGCTTGGAGCTCAGAGATACGCCGCGTCGAACAAATCGCTACAAGAAACACCGTCTTGAGGGTTAAATCCTTCACTGAAGCTCGAGCCAGAGGCTCAAACGGCAAAACCAGGTTGAGATCCCACGGAGACGTGACGCGGAGGGCGCAGTCGAGAAACCGCCTTCAGGAAACGGATCACATCGGCATGGGCACCCAGCGCGACCCCATGTATTTTACCTCTGTAACAGGAGAGAGCCGCGAGCTGCACTCGCAAAGAACTAGCCGCCAAACCTTTATCAAAACCGTCCTGCAAAAAATCCAAGACAACCGGAAGAGAGGCTGTAGCCGCCCGAACCTGTCGCCTGGAACACCAATCCTCAAATATACGCCAGATGCCAGCGAAGTGGAGCACTTTCGGACTTGAAGCAACGTCGTTACAACCGCCTTCGAATAACCTCTCTTCCTCAGCCGTGCCCTTTCAATAGCCAGGCCGTAAGAGAATCTCTCCACCGCCGGCATGCGGAGAGGACCCTGACACAGCAGGTCCAGAGCAAGCGGAAGCCGCCACGGAGAATCGGCTAACAACCGGACCAGATCGGCATACCAGGGACGATGGGGCCAATCCAGCGCTATCAACAATACCCGTCCCCGGTGAGACTCGATCCGCTGAATCACCCGCCCCAGTAGAGGCCACGGGGGAAACACATAAAGAAGGCCGGAGGTGGGCCAGGTCTACAAAAGAGCATCGATGCCCTCGGACATGGGCTCTCGCCGACGGCTGAAAAAACGAGACGCCTTTGCGGAGCGAAAGGTTGCCATCAGGTCCATTACCGGCGGACCCCAACACCTCACCAACTGTCGGAATACCGCAGGATTCAGCTCCCATTCGCCGGCATCCACTTGGACCCGACTGAGAAAATCCGCCGTGACATTGTCCTTTCCGGCAATGTGTGCCGCCGAGATCGTCTGCAACCGGGGTTCTATCCACACGAAGAGCAACTGGGCTTCCGCTTCCAAGCCCACGCTTCCGGTACCTCCCTGCCGATTTATGTAAGCCACGGTCGTGGCATTGTCTGAGAGAACTCGAACCGCTCGGTTCGTGACCTGCAGCTCGAAGCGTTGCAGCGCTAACCGAACGGCCCGCAGCTCCAATCGATTGATCGATCAACCGCTCTCCTGCGTGGACCAAAGGCCCTGCGCCACAAGTTCCCCGCAGTGCGCGCCCCAGCTCTGAGACAGGCATCCGTCAACAGCGGAATCCAGTCCGGCTGTTCCAAGGGCATCCCCACTCGGAGCGATGAAGGACGTAACCACCACTTCAGATCCTGGCGAACTGTCCGCGGGCAGGGAAGACGTTTGGTCAACGCATCGGTCTGATTGGACCAGCGACAGAGCAAGGCCCTCTGCAGAGACCGCATGTGGAAAAGAGCCCAAGGCACCACTTCCAAGGATGCCGCCATCGTCCAAGAGTTGCAGGTAGTGCCAAGCTGACGGAGCCGCAGTCTTCCGAAAGCAGCGCACCAGAGATGGAAGAGCTAGTACTCTCCGCTCCAGGAGCGACACGACACCCCGACAAGTATCAAAGCGTACTCCGTGGTACTCGACCGACTGCGTCGGAACCAAGTGGCTCTTGTCTGGGTTGACTACCCAGCCGAGAGACTGCAGAAGTCCGACGACGTTTGCCGTCGCTGACTCGCTCTCCAAGCGAGTTTTTCCACGGATCAACCAATCGTCCAGATAGGGATGAACTAGTACCCCCTCCTGACGCAAGGCTGCCGCCACCACCACCATGACTTTGGTGAACACTCAAGGTGCGGTGGCCAGTCCGAAGGGTAACGCCTGGAACTGAAAGTGACCCCACGGAAGCGCGAACCGGAGATACTTTTGATGGGACTCCCGGATCGGTATATGGAGATAGGCCTCGGACAGGTCGAGAGAGGAAAGGAACTCGCCTTTGCGGACCGCTACAATTACTGACCGCAAGGTTTCCATGCGAAAATGCGGGACACGAAGACAGCGATTCACACCTTTGAGATCTAAGATGGGCCGAAGAGCACCATCTTTCTTTGGCACCACGAAATATATGGAGTACCTGCCGAGACCATACTCCGCCTGCGTAACCGGAACGACGGCCCCTAACCGGAGCAAACGATCCAGATTTAGATGAATATGAGCGGTCTTTATTGGGCCCCGGCATGGAGACGCTACGAAAGAATCGAGAACGGGCTGGGCAAGCTCCAAGGTGTACCCGTCCCGAATAATCTCCAAAACCCAGCAATCTGATGTGATACGGGTCCAAGCAGGGAGAAACTGTCGAAGGCGACCTCCAATCGCCGCTACCCCCGCCTGGACCCGCAGCCCTTCATTGGGACTTGCGAGCGGCTGACGGAGTCGCAGCAGTGAATCCTCTAGAGGCACCGCGGAAGCCCCGAAAACTGGGCGATCTCGAAGGATACCTGCCCCGCTGCGAACCCACGAAACGGGAAGATCGAAATCGACGAAATTCCCGAAACTGACTCCGAGGGGAAGGAAGGGACCTCCCTCTCTTTGGGCGATCCTCTGGGAGGCGGCCACCCTTGGATTCGCCCAACTCCTTGACCAACTTATCAAGATCCTCACCAAAGAGTAGCTTCCCTTTAAAGGGCAACTTGCCCAGGCTAGACTTGGAAGAAGCATCCGCCGCCCAGCTCTTCAGCCAAAGAGCTCTGTGAGTGACTACCAAAGAACCCATGCTATTAGACAGCGCCCATATGAGATCGTAATGGACATCCGCGAGATACGCCGAACCCGACGCCAAGCGCTGAAGCTCGGCCAGATCGTCAGCTTCCGCGGGCGCCGCCTGCCGAAGACGCTGAACCCAGCGAAGACAGGCACGAGCAACCCAAGCACCACAAATGGAGGCCTGTAACGCAACAGCGTCCGCCTCAAACGATTGTTTCAGCAAACCGTCCATCTTACGGTCCTGAGGCTCCTTTAAGGCCGCGCCACCCTCAACAGGGATCGTGGTGGTCTTAGTTACCGCCGAGACCGCCGCATCTACCTTAGGCAAACGAAACCGTTCGAGATCCTTGTCTGACAACGGATAGTTTGCGCATAACCTTGATGCCCTTCAGACCAGATTCAGGAGCATCCCACTCGGTTTGTATCATTTGGTCGAGAACCCGGTGCAGGGGAAAAACTGCCTGCGGCTGACGGACAGCCTGAATGATGGGGTCCACCCCATCGTCCTCTTCAGCCGGCGGGGCTGAGACCAGGCCAAGAGTCTGAAGCGCTTCAGACAGGAGCGCAGGCAATTCCTCCCTGCGAAAAACCCATATGATTTTTGCCTGGTCTTCTGGCTCCGGGATCTCGCCTTCCTCCAAGGCATCCTCCATGTCCAATTCAGGATCGTCTCCTTCAACCCAATCTGACTCGGACAACAGAGGCTCCTGCAGGTGCTGCCTCTTGGCAGCTCGCACACCTGAGGCCCCGCCGTCCTTCGTGGAAGGGTGCGCGGAAGTGGCCTGCTCCGAAAGGGAACCCAGCACAACCCCTTGACGTCGTCGACAAAACGCTTGATGCATCAGTAAAATAAAATCAGGAGAGAAGTCATCCAAGAGGGAAGTACCTCCGAAATCAACTGGTGCTCCTGAGCTTGCAGAAAGAGCGTAGCTCGTCCCCGAGGGCCCCTCCAAGGGCGAGTCAATAACCGGAGGCGCGGTAGAGGGCTGGGAAACCGTCAATGGCGTCTCAAGCCGCTGCTCCATACTGAGGGACACGGACACACAGCGCTGACAGACGCCCGTCTCTGCTGAAGCGCCCCTCCATGATCCACAAATGACACACAGGGATCCTGAGGGCATGGAGACAGGACACCCCGTACCCCAGGGAAGAAAAAAGCAAAGGAGGTCCACTTTGCACCCAGACTACAGAAAGAAAAGGGAGGACGCTGACCCCCCAGCCCCAAAGACAAACCCTTGCCCAGACACTGGGAGGGTGTCAGCAAGGAGGGCTTCTGCCGCCCACCCTTTGCTTGGGAAACTGTTTGGCTCATTTGTTGTTGCTTCTAGTGTTATTTTAATTTTATTTCATTTCCTTTTTTTTTTTTTTTTTTTTTTTAAATCAGCAGAAAGCGCGGCAAACGCAGGCAGGCTGCACAGCCTGAGAAAATCACTCCTAGCCGTCCACAACCCACTCGCCGCAGGAGAGAGCCCAGAAAAACAAAAGAAACCAAAGAAAACAACAAAACTACTAAAAGAACAAGGGCAGCAACACAGGGGATCAGCGGAGAGACACCGCGGCTCCGAAATCGCTGACAGTCATCGCCTAAACCGCGCGAAGCAGAAAACTGCCAGCCACAAAATGGCCGCGGATGCTGAGGAAACTGAGGCGTGGGAAAATTTGGCGCCGAAAAGAACAGCACAGCCAAAACCCGGCAAAACGGCCCGCTGCCGGCTGACCATGAACCCAGGCCTAGGAAAAAAACGCAAAGGCAAACAAAAAACCCAAAAGTAAAGAAAAATAAAGAAAACAAAGCACAAAGCACGATAGCTGCAAGAACCGGGGCTGCTGCTCAAAGCGGCCCTGCTGCCGGGAAACCCGTCGGCACTTGCCAGGCACAGAGTCCTACCTGCCAGGAACTGAGGCGCTGGACCGCCGCCGCCGGAGCTCTGACCCGAACAGCCTTGGGTACAGAGATCCAAGCAAATGAAAAGCAGCAATAAGCGGCGTTGGCTGAGCAGGAGAGGAACCTCTGCTGAGCCCCTCCCCCTCCGGAGTGCCAGTTTCCTCCAAAATTAAAGGGACAGGTACTCCTGCACTGCCATAAATAAATAGAAACCCCAATAGGGACCAAAGAAAAGAAAAGGAAAGGTTAGCTATGCCTAAGACCTATTCTAACTGACTAGTGAGCCCAGCCTGGCTCACAAACATCTTCCTGCTGCATGAAGACTGGACACACTGGAGGGCAAGGGAATGCCAGGATGCTGGATCCAGTGGTGCTGAGTTTTGATTGGTCCAGTCTTCATGCTGCAGGAGAAGGTGCACTACCCATTCGTAGAGGACTAAGCTGGAGGAACGATAAGGAACTATATCTACAAGTTTTTTGCAAAAGTTAAAGTTATTGTAAGCCACCTTGATTAAATGAGATTTTATTTAACAATTTTTGTATACCGCCTTTCATGTACTGTTTCTCACAGCCACCAGCTCTAACTGGTACACCACTGCACATCTCTTTAGTCCATTTCAGCAATTCTAAGCCTTTTCTATCACAACACACCTGATGTGCAGTGTCACTATTGACCACTGTCCACGAGATCATAGTAGAAAAGGGAGAAGGGACCCATTGATAACATAGCCAACTGACTCCGCATACATTCGGATTTGTCATGCTCATGCACTCATCTCCTTATTCCAAGTTTACCACCTTTCTTCATCTGCTCATCTGTAGCCAGGAAGGAGCAGGACCCCACATTTGTTCCAGGCTGTCAGGGGAACAGCCATTTCAAGTACCCTATTCTCTACTCACCTAATAGAACTGCTGTATATATCAAATTTCCAGGGGTACATATAGCATGTTGTAAGACCTGGTGTAGAACCAGTGACTTATGTTTATTTATTTATTTACATTCTCTTATATACCGCGCTATTCTGCATCAGTGCGGTTTACATTGAACAAACTGAAATTACATTGAACAGGGCATTATAACTTGGAGATAACTATTTTACAGGGAACATGGGCTATGGAGAGTTAAGTGGCTTGCCCAAGACCACAAGGAGCACCTGTGGGACTAGAAACCCCAGTCCTTCCGGCCCAAGGTTGCTGTCCTCTAGTGGGATTTGAACCCCCGACCTTCCGGCCTGAAGTACCTTGCCCCAACCACTAGGCCATTCAAAACCTCCCTTAAGCATTCACAAATTTGCAATTGAAGGTATTATGCAGTTAAACAGGTTTTTGAGGACATGGAAAACCCTTGATTAGTTTTGTATGTAGGTGCTACTACTGGATATTTTTTCTAATGAATACAATCTACAGCTGAGGAGCCCGACAGGAAAACCACGAGGACAATGATGCAGAGGGAGGCTAGGTGAGAAGTGAAATATTTCTGGGGTTAATCCAGCACTTTTGCATATTAAGGTGTTTTGCTAATGCTCATTTAAAAGCAATCAGAAAGCTTAAGTACTGTAGTCAGAAGCAGAAATGTCTGCTTTTCAGAAAGCTGAGCAAGCTGGCACTTCCCCAAGATACAATTGTTTGGCAAACTGCAGACACCTTCTGAAAGGCATATGAAGAACTAAACAGATATCAAAGCATGCAAGAACTCTCCTTATGCACTCTTATTTTTCTTTACAAACACCCTTGGTTTGTCACTACTGTGCATCCTCAGGACCCTGGACAATTACTGCTCTAACAAAGAGCAAGCTTTAGTCTCCTTTTCCTTCTTGGGCTACCCCTCCCAACACACACACACACACACTTTCCGACTATTGAGGCTCCTCCATGCTTGCCCCACATTGTCTTCCTTTATCTCTATCCTCACCACCTCCTTATGCCATGCATACATCACCCTTTCTAGGTGGAAATACTACCTTGCCAGTCTCAAGTCTATGACTTTCAATTTCAGCCAGATTTGTCCAGAAATATATTCTACAGCTTTGTTTTTTGTTACCTTTGAGGCTTGCCTAATTTTGATACCAGATTTTTATAAAGGGGGCCATTGCAGTATTTACTTTTAACTATATATCACTATATATAAGAAATAGAATTACTACATTGCAAGCTTTGTTTTCATAGCCTCCAAACAGTATCCTCACTGAAACAAAAAAAGTAGTGACCTCAGAAAACACCCACAAATAAGAACAGAAGCGAGGGACATCTTGAACTATTTTCAGAAGACTGTGTTCGTGAGAAACTAGCTCAACTTAAAGTAGACAAAGCGATGGGACCGGATGGGATACACCCTAGAATACCGAGGGAACTTGGGGACGTTCTAGCAGCTCCACTGACTGACCTTTGAAATGCCTCGTTGGAGTCAGGAGTGGTGCCAAAGGACTGGAGAGAGGCTCATGTGGTGCCTTTACACAAAAGCGGAAGTAAGGATGTGGTTGAAAACTACAGGCCGGGTAGTTTAACTTCGGTGGTGAGTAAATTATTGGAAACGCTGCTGAAAGAGAAAATAGTGAGGTTTCTGGAGTCCAGCGGATTACAGGATCCGAGGCAGCATGGATTCACCAGAGGCAGGTCTTGTCAGACAAATCTGATTGATTTTTTTGACTGGGTGACCAGGGAGTTGGACCGAGGGAGAGCTCTAGATGTGGTGTATTTAGATTTCCGTAAAGCCTTTGACACTGTTCCTCACAGGCGACTTATAAACAAACTGAGCACCCTAGGGGTGGACCCTAAAGTTACTGCTTGGGTTAGAAATTGGTTGGGTGGGAGGCGACAAAGAGTACAAGTAAATGGAGCTCACTCTGAGGAGAAGGATGTTACCAGTGGTGTGCCCCAGGGATCTGTCCTTGGTCCGATTCTTTTTAACATCTTTGTTAGTGATATAGCGGAAGGGCTGTCGGGTAAGGTTTGCCTCTTTGCTGATGATACCAAAATCTGCAATAGAGTAGACACACAGGAAGGGGTAGATAACATGAGGAGGGATCTAGCTAAGCTTGAAGAATGGTCTAGAATTTGGCAGCTGGGATTTAATGTTAAAAAATGTAAGGTCATGCAGCAATCCAAGTGAGCAATACAGTATAGGAGGTGAAGTACTTTTGTCCACTAAAGAAGAGCGGGACCTAGGCGTGGTTGTGTCTGATGATCTTAAAGTAGCTAAACAGGTGGAAAAGGCGACAGCAAAAGCTAGAAGGATGCTTGGGTGCATACGGAGAGGAATGGCTAGCAGAAAAAAGGAGGTTATAATGCCTCTGTATAAGTCTTTGGTGCGACCTCATTTGGAGTATGGTGTGCAATTCTGGAGACCGCACCTTCAAAAGGATGTGAACAGGATGGAGTCGGTGCAGAGGGTTGCTACCAAAATGATTAATGGACTTCATTATAAAGCATATGAGGACAGACTTAAGGATCTTAATATGTACACCTTAGAGGAAAGGCGGGATAGAGGTGATACGATTGAGATGTTTAAATACCTCCGTGGCATAAATGTTCAGGGAGAGAGCCTCTTTCAATTGAAAGCAAGTTCTGCTACGAGGGGACATGGGATGAGGGTGAAGGGAGATAGATTCAGGAATGATATGCGGAAATATTTCTTTACGGAAAGAGTAGTGGATCCGTGGAATAGTCTCCCAGTGGAGGTGATAGAGATGAGGACAGTAACTGAATTCAAGAAAGCATGGGACCAACACAGAGGATCTCTAAAGGCAAAAAGTGGACTGTTGTAGTTATGGAAGGACAGACTAGATAGGCCATGTGGTCTTTTTCTGTCGTCATATTTCTATGTTTCTATGTTTCAGTCTTAACCTTTGATCAAAAAGCAAATACAGAATATATGGATGTGTGCTCCCGTCTATATATTTGCCTCTGACCATACCTTTAAGAATGTTTGTAAGGTTAGTAAATAAAAACTGGACCCTCCTGATCCAGGTAATGCTTCTTAAATTGGATCCACAGAGCAACCAGCTTTCACCCACTTGGAGGGGGTGGGGAGAATTATGTGCAGCACCAGTACTGTTTCTATGTCAACAGTAAAGATTCAGCTCCAGAGCAGGCTTCCTCCGATTTAACGTTGGCTCTTTTACTGCTGGAATAGAAATCTGGTCCTAGCTGCACACCAGCACCAGGGTATGTTTAAGTCTCCACCGTCAAGTAAAAGCAGGAACCTCCAGGAGGTCCAATTTAAGCTGGTTTTACCTGGTTCCTGAGAAGCCGGATTTTACCCAGAACCACCCCCCTCTTCCAGTCAGCCAAGAAGATTCAGGTCATGTCTTGAAAACAAACTCAAAGGCTAGCAGTAGCAATATTTTTCAACTAATGCTGAAAGAGCATAGCTCAACTGTATCTAGAAAATAAGCCACAATACCAATGAAACAAGATACAATAGTCGTTACAGTAGCTTTTACCATCCAGAGCTCGTGTTCACCGTTATTAAAAAAAGCTATAACTAAAGCGAGAATCAAAGCACTTAGTGGGCTTTCTAAGCAATGCTTTGCGCGACTGCGATACGCTACCTGGCGTTTGCAAGGAACATTCGCGCTTCTAACTGGATAGTGCCTTGAACTTAACAGGCTGCTACACACGATACATAACCAGTGGAGCCGAGGCAAAAACAGACCAAGCGGATTTAAGGCCGCATACAGAGAATACTCAGCTAGTGCCTCTCAAACCACATTAGCAGCTTTAAAAAAAGGTTTCCAGAACCAGATGACGTGTGTACAAAGCAGACTATTAACGTGACAAAGCAAAAAAAAAAAAATTTCTGCTATGGCTAAATGAACAAAAACTAGAAGCTTATAATAAAGGATCACTATACAGTTAGTACCCTGAGGACATTTGGCTCCGGCCTACATTGCGGCGCGAAGGAATTCAGCCATCTTGCCTTCGGAGCGCAGGCCTCAGCGCGTTATTTCCTTCCATCCTCTCACGTACCGACTTTAATTTCGTTGGGGTCAAATTTAGGAGGCATGCCTGCTGGAGACTAGCAGCGACTCGCTTCCTTGGGACCGGGACCGGGGTCGGTGTCGGATGAACCCAGATACGGGACGACCGAAAAAATGTTGCACCTCCACCACGATCCTAGAAGGAAAAAGAGAGCGGAAGTTGTTCTGTCGCGTGGAATATAGGCACTCGTTCTCGCGAGAACTGTGTGTAGGTGCCCCGGCGGCAGACATATTGAGTGTGTCAGGATAGATTATAAATTTCGTGGTATATCTCTTAATGACTGGGTTGGGGGATAAGGGTGGACTGGGGTGGAGACAGCCCCGCGCTCGCGGCGATCCTCTCTAGCACGCCCGTGGTCTCGCCTCTATGGTGACGGCCGGGATGCCGGAAGCTGCCACCGCAGCTCCAGTGGAGGAGGAGAGGGAGGGACCGGAGGAGAAGGGGTCGGACGTTCCGGTTACTCCGCGGGGAAGTCGCGGCTGGCTTTCTCGGATAGCGCAATAGCGAGGTGGGGAGGGAGGCGTGCCGCGCGATATATGACAGCTCGTGCCAGCAGCGCCAGGAAGACTGATCTTTGCGCTGGTGAGAGCTAAAGGTTTATGTTATCGTCACTATCGTGACATTCTCCTATCCCCGGGCTCGGCAGCTGTGGTAAGTACGCAGTATGACGCCTTTGTATTGAATGTGTCACGTCTCTGACGGGAGGGGTGTTGATTTTAATTTTACAGTGTGGCCTGTTCAATAAGAAGGGGCTTTCGCCATTTGCTTTTCTGATTCGCAGTCGGGGTTTGCGCCTGTACTATCCAGGACCAAAGAAAAGTTCCGGTTCTTTGAAACGATGGTAACGACAAATGAACACCGGTATAGTCCCGAGTCTAGTCCATCTATTCTGCATAAAAATACCACCTCTCTGCATGGTATTTATTGTAAAATGATTGAAATAATTGAGTTAGATGACTGCAAGGATGTGTTTTCTTTACCATTTTGGTTTTTGACACTTTTTTATAGACGTAATAGAACTAAAGGTCAAAATAACAGAAGGCAGCAGATTGATCCATTGAGTTTATCCGGTTATTCCTTTCCACTCTGTCAAGGATATAAACCATTTGCCAGCTGTAAAGTCTTGTCTACTTGTAGGATCTTGCCTCTTACCTGAGTGTGGTAAATGTTTAAGCATATTGCATTCTGACAGTTGAGAGCAGCAGCAGAAGTTTGTTTCTGTGTTTATTTATTAATTTAGTTGCGTCTATATACTGCCTTTCGCCGGGTCAAGGCGGTTCACATAGAACGTATGTGGTAATACAATAAACAGTATCATGAAAATTATTTACAACCATGCAACAGTAACAGGGATCATAACTATAACTATATACAATTAGGAGGTACATATGATAGTAGGAATTTAGTCAGTCTGATTTTGCTCCCATTGAAGGGGGCGGATTGGGTGATAGGGTTGAAATGTTCTGAGAATTAAGTGGGTTTTCAGATGTTTCCTGAGGTTCTTGAGGTCTGTTTGTATCTCTGACCTGGTCTGGTAGATTGTTCCATGTGGATAGAGTGTACAGTTGAAAAGCTCTTTTGCATGCTTACTGGTTGGATTTCGTTTTGATATGGGGAATTGTGAGGGTGTTCATCTTGGATGTGTGTCTGGATCTGTGGGGTTGGGAGGTCTGGAGTAGCGTGCAGAGGGGTGTGGGGGAGGGTTCAGAGTGTAGTGCTTTGTGTGTTAGGATGATGGTTTTGAATTTTATGCGGCTCTGTAGTGGGAGCCACTGGAGCTTTTTGAGTATAGGTGTAATGTGGTCATGTCTCGCTGCAGCTTGTAGGGTCCTGGCTGTTTGAGTGAAGTGCTGTTTGGAGGGGCATGAGTGTGGATGAGGTAAACCATGGTATATAGCATTGTAGTAGTCCAAGTGAGGTATTACGGAGGCTTGCAGGATGGTACGGAAGTCGTAAGGTTCCAGAAGTGAGCGTAGAAGCTGAATTGTCTTTGTTTTATAGAAGATTGTCTTGGCAATATTGCTGATCTGGGATTTGAATGTGAGGTGTTGATCGAGGGTTATTCCGAGGTATTTAACTTCAGTCCAGGTGTTAACTGTTATGTTCTTCAATGTTATTGAAGGGGGGAATGAAAGTGGTATCTTTCTTATGTAGATTGCTTGTGTTTTATTGTAATTGATCTGGAGGTGGTTGTCTTTTAGCCATTTGGTTACTTCGGCGAAACATTCTTGAGGAACAGGCAGATTGGGTTGGTTTATGTCAATTGGTGCGTACATCATAATATCATCAGCATAGATGTGGACTTTGAGGCCATATGATCTAATGATTGAGCAGAGTGGTTGGAGGTAGAGGATGGCAGAGAGGGTAGATCCTTGAGGGACTCCTTGTGTCTGAATGGGGTGGAGGTGTTTTGTCTGACCTTTATTTGCTGGTGTTTGTCTGTGAGGTAGGATGTGAACCATTTGAGCACTGTTCCTTGAATTCCGTTGGTGCGTAGATGTTGTAGGAGGTTTACGGTGTCAAAGGCAGAAGAGATGAAGAAGATTAGTAAGAAGGCTAGGTTGATTCGTTGCATTCCTTGAATTAGAGTATCTATCAGGGTGGTTAGCAGTGTTTCCACGCCATGGTAAGGGCAGAATCCATGTTGCTGAGGGTCCAGTAAGTTGTTATTGTCTAGGTGGGCTTGAAGTTGATGCTGAATAGCTTTCTCAATGATCTTGGCTATGAATGGTAGACTGGCAATGGGTCTATATGGTGATGGGTTTGAGGCATCTAGGATTTTTTTTAACATTGGGCATATGGAGGAGGTCTTCAAGGATGTGGGCATGAATCCTTGCTGTAGTATTGCTTGTGTGATTTTTGTGAGTGTTTCACTGCATTCCTTTTTGGTCTCCTTAATCCACAAGACAAGGACATAGCTCAAGAGGAGAGGTGGTTGTGTTTAGGGATGTTATGTTTTCGATTTGTCTTTTTGTGACTGCTGAGAAGGTCCAGGGGTCTTGGGTGTTCCTTGTCTTCGATAGGTAGTAGGTGAGGGTAGTCTGGTTGAGGATTTTATTTTATTTATTTTTTATTGAACAGGATTTATATCCCGCTTTATCCTTGAATCAAAGCAGTTTACACTGCAAACCAATCACTATGGATGGGGGGGGGGGGGGTGTCGGCATGCAGTGGTGGTGAGGTAGTGTTCGTGTGGGTAGGTACATCTTGATTCGGGGTGCAGTATATACAGGATTGAGCTATTTATAAGTGGATTTACAAGGATGGAGTTGTTTATAGTGTAATGATAGTTGTTCAGAGGTGAGCTTGATTTCTTGTTTTTTAGTGGTTGGCTTTTTTGTCATTAGTTTTACTATGTTAAATAACTCCCTGAATGATTCAAGCTGTAGCAGCTTGAATCATTCAGGCCTGCTAACCCACTGAGCAACTTTAGTAAATAATTAATTTTGGGATGGTGTCTCGCCATTAATATATTCCATACTGGGTCAGACCAAGGTCGATCGAGCCCAGTATCCTGTTTCCAACAGTGGCCAATCTAGATCATGCGTACCTAGCAGTTTCCCCAAAAGACACAGGTTCCACAGTGCTTGTATTGGGTCAAGCATTGATATCCTGGGTCCCTTTTTAATAATGGTGTATGGACCTTTCCTCCAGGAACTTGTCCAAACCTTTTTTAAACCCAGCTACACTAACAGCCTTTACTATATCCTCCGGTAACAAATTCCAGAGTTTGATTACACATTGAGTGAAAAAAATATTTTCTCTTATTTGTCTTAAATAGTTTACCCTGTAGATTCATTGCATGCCCCCTAGTCTTTCTATATTCTGATAATGTAAACAATTGATCTACGTTTACCCGTTCCACTCCATTCATTAATTTATAGACCTCTATCATATCTCCCCTCAGCCGTCTCTTTTCCAGGTTGAAGAGCCCTAACCTTTGTAGCCTCTCCTCATAGGAGTAGCCTTCCATCCCCTTTACCATTTTGGTGGCTCTATTCTGTACCTTTTCTAATAATGCTATAGCCTTTTTAAGATACGGCGACCAGAATTGCACACAATATTCAAGGTGCGGTTGCACCATGGAACGATACAGAGGAATTATAATATCCTTTGTTTTATTTTCCATTCCTTTCTTTATGATACCTAGCATTCTATTTGCTCTCTTGGCCGTCGCTGCACACCGGGCGGAGGGTTTTAACATGTTATCCACGAGATGCCCAAATCCTTTTCCTGGGTGGTGGTTCCTAATGTGGAACCTTGCATCGTGTAACCATCGTTTGGGTTGTTCTTTCATAGGTGCATTATTTTGCACTTGTCCACATTAAATTTCATCTGCCATTTGGATGCCCAGTCTTCCAATTTATCAAGATCCTCGTGCAATTTTCCACAATCCTCTTGGGTTTTAACAACTTTAAATAGTTTTGTGTCATCTGCAAATTTGATAACCTCACTCGTTATTCCCTTTTCCAGGTCATTTATGAATATGTGAAAAAGCAGCAGACCCAGTACAGATCCCTGGGTACACCACTATTCACCTTTCTCCATTGGGAAAATTGGCCATTTAGCCCTACCCTCTGCGTTCTATCTTTTAACCAGTTCCTGATCCACAATAGTACACTGCCTCCTATCCCATGACTTTTTAGTTTTGCCAAAAGTCTCTGATGAGGGACCTTGTGAAAGGCTTTCTGAAAGTCCAGATACATTAAATTTGTACCACTGGAGATCTAAACTATATGCTAATTAGTCTAACTTTGATGATGGAAAAGTCAATAGGAATGCTGCTTAAGAATAGTGAACAGTTCTACAATGGTTTGTGATAAGGAAGCTTATCATAGCTCAGGTAGGAGCTATAGAAAAGATGATGTGACTCTGAACAAGCAACCTGTCAGTTCTGGTAGAAGCAAGAAAACAGAGTTTTCACATAAAAGACTACCAGTCCCAGAATGCACCAGGTTTCCAGCAGCCATGAGAGGGGCTGAAGTGAGAAAATGTGTGTGCAATCAAGAGAGCTATGAGGTAATCCCTAAGCACTCATCTCAAAGGGCAGGGCCTGATTCAACACAGCTGCGCTGTGTTAGGGAGGAGCACACATTAGGACAGAATAAGAATAGAGCTTATTCTACAGATAATAGCTTCAAGAACAGCTTCAGCAAAAGATACAGCAACAGCTTCAAGCTCAAGCACCAACATCATCTCGAGAAGCAGAAGCCAAGCCAAGCGGATAGAGAGAGAAGGAAACTCTCTGGAAGGAAGAGAAGAAAGGCCATTGGCAGGTTTGGGAGAATCCAAGGCAGTACCCATACTGGGAGGTATTCCAAGTGCCAGCAGAGTCCATTGGACTGGAGTCAGCCAGAGGAATGGAATGGCAGAGATAGGAATCACCAGTGGCTACCTAGGAGAGAGAAGATTGCACGTGGAAGGGACTTTCAGACCTATGCCAGAAGGTATGTGAGGGAAGATCCAGTGTCCAGGGATCAAGATTGGAAGGCTGGACATCAGAACTGGATTACATACTGGCTAGGCTATACAGAGAGGAATTATGATAGCAGGAGAGGCTCAGGTATGAACACTGATCCAGACCCTATCTATAATAGTGAATGGCAGCAAGGGAATAAGCATTCTCATGATAGTGCCTTATGGAAAGACTCGTCTGTGCCAATGTATGATAGTGACCCTATGCTGATTGATGAAGGGGGAGATACAGCAGATGAAACTATTGATTACATGGACTGTTCTTTATCCAAGTGCTATTGCTAGCTTTCTGTGAGCAAACACATCAGCCATCACAAAGAAACCTAACTTTGTTCTTATTTCCACTGCAAACAGCTCTTAAAGCAGGATTTGGGTTCACACAGTAGCAGCCAGCCAGCTAAAGGGTTTCAGCTGGACAATTGATAGTAATTAAAGCTGCACCTGATTGTGTGTGTGAGCAAGGTGAGAATCACTGCTGGATCTGAGTGGAAAATAAGCAGAAGTTAAACTAACAAGCAAAGTTCATTTATTTCTTTGTGCCTTTTTATTTGGTAATTATTTGCTAAGAAAACATTAGCTAATTGCCTGACAAGCTGAAGGTTGTTTTCTGATTTGCTTTGTGACTTTATGTTATCCATTTAAACACTGCAAGCAAGTAACCTCATTTATATTGCTACCAAGCATACTTGTGCTGGGTGAATTAAACCCCATCAATAAAATAAGTATTTTATTGGCTTTACCACTGGTTACACAACTCAATTATTGTCTTCAGCTGTGTTTGGGAGTGAATGAACTACATTACCCACAATACCTTGCAAGAATCATATGAATATATGCATCGTCAAGATTGTGTAAGTTCTCACCCTAGGCAGCCGTCTGACAGGTTTTACTATGTGGCTATTCCAACAGACCTTTGCCTGTACTCTGACACTTATCACTGTGATTAAATTCCCATCATGGAGTTTACGCTCATTTGCTTTAAAGGGCCAGGGGAGTTAGACTGGGGTAGGGAAGGGTGGATCGAGGGCGAGTGGTGAGCGGTTGTCAGCCCCGGACATACAGGGCCAATGCCAATGTTGGCCCTGTACGTCTTTGGCTGACGGTTTAGACGGGGAACTGATCGGGCAGAGGATGGCAGCCTGGGGCATAGCAACAGTGGAAGGGGGCAGAGAGCATTCCCCGCAGCCCGACTGGCCTTGGGAGGCCGGATCGGGAGTTGGGCTGTGGGGGAAAGCATTGTGGGAGCTGGCGTCCGGGGTTGCGGCTTTACAATGGAGCCGTGGTGCCATGACAACCAGACGCTTCATTGTAAAGCTCAGACTGAGTTAGTCAGGCACGGCCTGTACATGCAGGCTGGGCTGAATCACTGTCCTTGCCTGCACGCACAGACCTGTTTGCGATTCTGATCCCGCTGGGCTAGACGCGCCCCTCAGAATTGGAATCACAACTCCCTCAGTGCGTCCGGATCCAGCTGGGCGCACAGAGAGCCTGTACGTCCGGATTGGAATCGGGCCCAATGTGTCTTTGGTTGGTGGGTAGGTATAAGGCACCCTCCTGCAGAAAGTGTACATTGTGTTAGATGCCCCGCTGTATCCTATTTTGTCTTTTTGGGGTTTCTTGGATGAATGACTCATTTTATTGTAAACAACTTTGATGTCACATTGTATGAAAAGGTCCATTCCATATAATAAACCTTAATTAAATCTGAGATATATTAAATGAAATTAAGTTTTTCAATTTCGTAGCTGGAGAATTAGGTCAAGGGCATGCACTTGATGTAATATACTCGGATTTCAGCAAAGTTTTGATGTTATTCTAGAATGGAAGGCTCATACATTGTGTAGCATCAAGATTGCCTCTAAGTAGTGGATTGTATTAGTCTCTGGTTGAGTGAAAAACCACTGGAAGTTACTAGTAAATTAAATTCAGATAACTTTATTGGCATGGCAATTCACATATGTTGCCAAGGTAACACAATTATAGTGATTAAACACTAAAGAAATAATTTACAAAATAGTATTAAGGGTACAGAGAAGGCAAGGACAGTTACCAAGTTCTGTTGCTGGTCTACATTGTCCCTGGCCAGGTTATAACATATTTTGCTGTTATAGGTTTGAGGAAAAAAGGGTGATTAGTGGAGTGCCTCAGGGATTGATCCTCAGACCAGTGTACTGTTATTTGTGAACAATATTTGAAAGGGATTAGGAAGAACACAGATTTTTTTTTTTTAAGACATACTGTAGACACTATTGAAGAAGTAAATGGAATGAGAAATAAGAGTCGTTGACTGCTTGGCATCTAAATTCAGTTACAAAAAAATGCAGAGAAGTGTATTTTGGGTATGAAAATTCAAGAGAACAGCATATGATGAGGGGTAAAGCACTGGGCCACAAAGCAGGAGGAAAGCTTAGATAGCTTCTAGAGGCCAGCTTTAGTTATTGAAAACTGATTTGATTTATTATTTGATGTACTGCTAATAATCCAAAGAGCATCAAGTGGTTTACCAACCCCCCCCCCCCCCCAAACATTCTAGTAATAGCACACAAGAACATAAGATATGGAATACTAGGTAGGATATCAAGCTCGGTATCCTGTTTCCAAACAACTGCCAGTCCAGGTCACAAGTATCTGTCATGTTCCCAAAAAGGTACACAAATCCATGCTGCTTGTCCCAGGAGTAAACAGTGAATTTCCCTGGTACACTTTAATAATGGTTTATGGACTTTTCCTATAGGAACTTATCCAAATCTCTTTTCAACACAGCTGCCCTAACAGCTTTTACTACATCCTCTGGTAATGACTTCCAGAGTTTGATTACACTTTGAGTGAGTGAAAAAATATATTTTTTTCTGATTTGTCTTAAATGTGCTACATTGTAACTTCATTGAGTGTACCCTAGTCTTTCTATATTCTGAAGGAGTAAAAAACCGATCTACATTTATTTACCCGTTCCACTCATTATCTTATAGACTTCTTTCATATCTCCACTGAGCCGTCTCTTCCGAGCCCTAATCTGTTAAGCCTTTCCTCGTAGGGTTATTGTTCCATCCCCTTTACTAAGTAAATTACTTTTACATAAGACAATTCACTTGAAAAGAAAATCTATTGATTTTATCTTAACTGACAAGTGAAATATTAGCATTTAATCCCTAGTGCTGTTCTTATTAACATTTTATAAGTGACATTGCAGAATATCTGTCATGAAAGGTATGTCTCTTTGTGGATGATATGATAATCTGCAACAGGGTAAATACCCTGGAATGTAAGAACACAATATTTGCCGTACTGGGTCATACCAATGGTCCATCAAGCCTGTATCCTATTTCCAACAGTAGTCAAGCCAGGTCACAGGTACCTGTCAGAATCCCCAAAAGTAGACAGATTCCATGCTGCTTATTCCAGGGTTAAACAGTGGATTTTCACTTTAATAATGGTTTATGAATTTTTCCTCCAGGAACTTGTCCAAGTGTGTGTTTTTTTTAAACCCAGCTCCATTAACAGCTTTTATATATCCTCCTGCAACAAATTCCAAAGCTTAATTATGTGTTAAATGAAAAAATATTTTATCTGATTAGTGTTAGATAGAAACATAGAAACATGATGACAGAAAAAGACCACAAGGCCCATCTAGTCTGTCCTTCCATAACAACAACTACAACAGTCCACTTTGTAACTTCATTGCATGCCCCCTAGTCTTTATTTTATACACCATTATTATATCTTCCCCTCAGCCATCTCTTTTCCAAATGGAAGAGCCCTAACCTTTTAAGCCTTTCCTCAAAAGGGTATCCTTCTCTTTTTTGGTTGCTCTTCTCTGTACCTTTTTCAAATTCTGCTGTATCTGTGACCAGAACTACATACAATACTCAGTGTGGCTCTACCATGAAGCAATAAAGAGGCATTATGAGATCCATTGTTTTATTCTCCATTCCTTTCCTTATAATTCCCAGCATTCTATTAGGAAGATGAAGCGGGATCAATCAAAGCTTGAAGAATGATTGCAAATTTTGGATCTGAGATTTAATGCTAAAAATTGCAGGGTTATGCACAAAATAAGATCATCCAATACAATCATCCCCAGATCTTGCTCTTCAAGTGGCCAAATGGGTAGAAAATACAATGGCAAAAGCCAGAAGAATGCTTGTATGTATAGGGAGAAGAATGGCCAGCAGGAAAAAGGAGGTGATAGTGCCTTTGTACATGTCTCTCATAAGGCATCATTTGGAGTACTACGCACACTTCTGAAACTCATATCTTCAAGAGAATATTAACAGGATGGAATTGGTGCAGAGGACGTCCATCAGAATGGTTAGCAGCCTTCATCATAATCCATATGAGGACAGACTTAAAAATCTCAATATGTGTACTTTGGAGGAAAGGTGGTAGATATCATTAAATACATTTAAATATCTCCATAGTACTATTGTGGATCAGGAACTGGTTAAAAGATAGAACGCAGAGGGTAGGGCTAAATGGCCAATTTTCCCAATGGAGAAAGGTGAATAGTGGTGTACCCCAGGGATCTGTGCTGGGTCTGCTGCTTTTTGACATATTCATAAATGACCTGGAAAGTGGAATAAAGAGTGAGGTTATCAAATTTGCAGATGACACAAAACTATTTCAAGTTGTTAAAACCCAAGAGGATTGTGGAAAATTGCAGGAGGATCTTGATAAATTGGAAGACTGGGCATCAAAGTGGCAGATGAAATTTAATGTGGACAAGTGCAAAGTTATGCACCTAGGGAATAACAACCCAAACTATGGTTACACGATGCAAGGTTCCACATTAGGAACCACCACCCAGGACAAAGATTTAGGCGTCATTGTGGATAACATGTTAAAACCCTCGGCCCAGTGTGCAGCGGCAGCCAAGAGAGCAAATAGAATGCTAGGTATGATAAGGAAAGGAATGGAAAATAAAACAAAAGATATTATAATGCCTCTATATCGTTCCATGGTGAGACTGCACCTTGAATATTGTGTGCAATTCTGGTTGCCGTATCTTAAAAAGGATATAGCGTTATTAGAAAAGGTTCAGAGGAGAGCCACCAAAATGGTAAAGGGGATGGAAGGATACTCCTATGAAAGGCTAAAAAGGTTAGGGCTCTTTAACCTGGAAAAGAGACGGCTGAGGGGAGATATGATAGAAGTCTATAAATTAATGAACGGAGTGGAACGGGTAAATGTAGATTGATTGTTTTAGGCTCTTGGAGTACACAGGAGACCCAGTGGTCAATCAACCGACTGGAAATGCGAGCGATACGCCGGGCGTTGCAGGCGTTCGAAGCTATGGTAACAAGTCGAGCGGTGCGAGTACTGTCCGAGAACTTCGCGGCGGTGGCCTACATCAATCGGCAGGGCAGAACCGGAAGTGTGGCCATAGAGGCCGCGGCAGAGGGTCTGTGTGTGTGGATAGAGCTTTGGCTGCCAGCATTTTCGGTGGCATATGTTGCGGGTAAGGACATTGTGACGGCGGATTTCCTCAGCTGGGTCCGAGTAGATGCCAGAGAATGGGAGTGGCATCTGGAAGTGTTCGCACAGATCAGTCGCATATGGGTACAGCAAGTAATGGACCTCATGGCAGCGTTTCACTCTGTGTAAACGGGTTGCTTCTTCAGCAGACGACGTGAAAGGAGGTCGGAAGGCATCGGAGCACTGTTTCAACGGCGGCTGTCGTCTGGTCTTTGTCTTTCCACCGGGGGCACTCGTAGGTCGAGTGGTTCTGCGTATCGAAGCGCTTCGGGGAAACGTGTGGTTGGGGGCCTCTGGCTGGCTGAGGTGCCCGTGGTATGCCTGCCTCATACGGTTGCTCGACGGGAATCTATGGAGGTTTCCAACATTGGAGATTCTGTTGCTACGGAGTTCCCTTCGAATGCCTCGGGTGCATCGCGACAACAGTGTCAGTTCCCTTGGTATTAAGTTTTCTGCAGGACGGGTTTGGTAAAGGCAGGTCTTGGAGAGTTCAGTTAGCAGCTCTGTCTTGCTACAGGGGCAAAGGACAGGGAGTGGCTCTCGTGCACAGGTCGATTGGTAACCGCCTGAGAAAGCGTACCACGACTGTAGCCCTGTCATAGGATATTAATTCCACCGGGGAAGCTCAAGTTGGTTTTAGGAGCGTTAGCTAGCGCGCCATTGGGGCCCTTGCAACAGGCATAGGTTAAGGGTTTTGCCTTGAAGACGGTATGTTTGATGGTCATCTGTTCGGCGAGGCGATTTTTCGGAGTTGCAGGCGTTGACATGTCAGGAATCGGGTTTTTTTTGTCTGTCTCCAGACAGAAGGTGGCCTGGCGGCTGGTTCCGTCATTGGTGGTTTCTACATTCACCTAACTAAAATGGTCTCTCTTCCAGTGCTAGGTGCGGCGGAGTGGAGCGTATTGAACCATAGCTTGTGCTGTTTGGACGTCAAGAGTGCTGCGGCAGTGTTTAAAGATTTCAGAAACTTTCGCAAGGCGGATCGTCTCTCTTTGAGGTGTTCCGAGGGCCCCACAAAGGGAAGCGGCGGTGAAGGAGTCCATTTCTGGATGGATTGGAGCGGCGAGTGCATCGGCTTATCTTCTACAGGACCGTACAGTCCCAGGGAGCTTATGAGCTCACTCTACCAGAGTGCAAACGTCTTCTTGGACGGAGCACAGTTTGGTTCTGCCAGTGGACATCTGTAGGGAGGCCTCTTGGTTGTGTCTCCATACTTTCAGTAAGCACTACCGCCTAGATGTTCTGGCGGCTAAGGATGCCGTTTTCAGGGAGGTGGTGTTGAGATCCAGCTGGAAGGTCCCTCCCAATGATTTTTTCACACATATACCGCGCGCGCTATACACCTTTTTACCTACCGCGCAACCCTCTTGCGCGGTATTTGCGATGGCGCGCTATACCGAAACTTTATTACAAGTAACCGATTCCAAAAAAGAGGCCTTACAAGAATATATTGGTTTAAAAATATATTTAATTAATTTTCATCATACGATTCCATAAAACCTTCGAAATCACTCCCCTCATCAACATCATCATTGAAATAATTTAAAACCGTCTGGAGACGCTCTTCCGTAACATATGCACTTTCATCGTTATTCCTTTTGACATTTTCATCATCATCTTCGTCATCACTACGCACCCGATCCTCGTCCTTATAAACAATCCCGGCTTTTTGGAATCCATTTCTGATGGTTTCCGGGCATATTTTGTCCCAAGCAGAACACAACCAATTGCAGATTTCCGTTAATGTAGCCCTCTTTAATCGTCCTGATGGAGTGAATTCATGAATTCCCCGCTGCATCCAATTATCCCCCTCTCGTCTGATGAACGTTTTGAAGGGGTGATTAACAGCTATATCTAGCGGCTGCAGCTTGCAAGTAAGACCACCCGGTATCACTGCGATATGGGCACCAGCCGAATTAATATAATTTTGCACATTTGTTTCTTTATGGGCAGCCATGGAATCGAAGATCAACAAAGACCTTTTAGAAAAGAAACCTCCAGGCCTGGTCCTATAACATTTATCAATCCATATTTTCATGACCTCAGAGTCCGCCCATCCCTTTTTGTTACAGTGAACAACAATACCTTGTGGAAATTTTTCGCGGGACATGGTTACTCGCTTGAAAATAACCATCGGCTTCAATTTAAGCCCACTCGCTGTGCAACCCAGGACTACAGTGAAGCAAGCCCTCTCGTGTCCAGTTTTTGTTGTTGCGACAGTTTTTGAACCCGAAGCAGCTACAGTCCTGGTTGGTGGAATGTCAAGACACAGGAACCTCATCCATGTTAATAACATCCATTGCCGAAATGCCGAACTCCGAAATTTCTTTGCTGACAAATGTGCCGAAATCTGCCATCTTTTGTTCCCAGTCATCCGGAATCCTCTGGCCTACAGTTGTTCTTATTCGCACGGAAAGACCATTCCTCTTCATAAATTTGCAAATCCAGTTGAAACTAGCATGGAAACTTGAAATTCCTCTTTCATTGGCCAGCAGTTTTGCTTTGAATTGAATTGCGATAGTTGAGACAGCTTGATTTTGCTCCCTTCTAGACAGAATCCACTTGTTTAAGTCACTCTCTAGCTCTGGCCACTTTTCTTTGGGACCCCGATGCGCACGTTTTCACGGGTTCATCTCCTCTAGCGCCGTTTTCTCCTTTCTCCAGTCGCGAACAGATGACTCACCAACATCAAATTCTCTTGCTGGTTTCTTCAGCTTTTGCCACAACTTTCAGCTTGAAGTCCGCAGTATAAGACTTGCGTTTAATTCCGGGCATGATGACTGGATTATAATAGAAGAGATCGCAAAGTTTTTATGTAAGGTAAAATAGAACCGAGGGCCTTTTATACACCCCACAGTGCACTCAACACATGCGCGATATACGCACATGCGAGTTATGTGAGAAATTCAATGCAGGACAGGCCGAAAATTGCGCTTTATATGTGGGTGTGCGTTACATGCGCGAAAATACGGTATTGCTCTGATACATCCCAGAGGTTGAGGACTAAACTGGAGGAACGATAAGGAAATAGGAATTACACTTACCTGGTAATTGTGGTTCCTTGAGTGACTCCAGTTTAGTCCTCATTCCCACCCAGGGATGAGGTCTTAGTGGTTTTTCTGTTGGGGGAAGTGCAAGGTTAAATGTGGATATAGGCCTTCACTGGTGTTCAGTCGTTTTGATGCTTCCGTTCATTTTGCGCTATATTGTTGTTGTGGCAAAGTCAACCATTTTGAGCATGGGGAGGTGAACAGCATAAGGAATTCACCTTAATCAAGGGGCCTGTGTTAGATGTGCAGGGTCAAAAGGCCAGAGCCACAGTTCAAAGGCAGAAAAAACCCAGCTGGAACAAGTTCCAGGAAATGCTTGACAGTGTAAGAAGGATAGATTGCAAGCACAAGGACAAAAACCTTCACTCTAGTAATTGCACTGATTATTCTGATGTCAGAAGGCAGGGGGATTACAAACACCTGGGAGAGAAAGAGGTGGAGTTGGATCCCAGTGAGTATAAACCTTGGTTAAACTATGGAGAGAGTAGTAGTAGGAGTAGGAGCTGGAAGAGGAGTGATTGCAGAAGTAGCAGAGGAAGCAGCAGAGGACAGACTTCAGAGCAGCAAGGACGATGGAATGCTGGAGAAGCCAGAGCAGGTGCTAACTTCTGGAGACAGGCTGAGCTACCCGTTGCTGAGAGAGGTGATTTCCCTGAATCACATTTGCAACAAAGGTGGGAGCCAGGAAGGAGAGAAGCTTTCAGGCCACCAGAGAGGTTGTCAGCAGGGCATTCTCATCAAGTGGGTGAGTCAGAACCTTTGCAATTGGGAGAAGCAGGGTCAGAGCTTGGGGCAGAAGATGATATGTTGATGGATTGTTCTTTATGCCACGCTCTAGACTTAAAGTGTCTGAAGAAAGGCCAGCCTGGAAAGAACTGTTCCTCTTGCTGAAGTAACCTCAGAGCTAAGCAGTGAGAAAGTAAATTCCTGTGTGTTTTGAAAGGAGGAATTTACTGCAGCATACGCTAATGAAGTAAGGCTGTGATCCATGCTTCTGTGTCAGCTGTGTGGAAACTTTACAACGGAGAGAAAGTTAATTAGTTGCTAGAAGAGTTTGTGCTTTGCTCCTGTCTGTTTATAAGAGAAGCCAGCTATAAGAGTCTTGAGGACACTGTGCATGGTTATTTCATAACCTAAGTTTGGTGCTTCACCTGGAAGTGCAGCCTAGAGAGAATTATGGGTGAGTGAAGATAATTTTGCCATAGAAGAAGTAAAGTTTGTTTTTCTATTGCTCTGATTGACAAAGGACAATAAGGAAAGTGGCATCTTGTTATATGTGAAAAGGCTAAGCTTCTGCAGTGAAAGAGGACTTTAAAAGCCAATGTTGAGTTCTGTTTGCTTTGCCACCAACTTGCTGAACCTTGTCAGACGGCTGCCTGGGTGAGAATCTTCACAGTCTTGGCAAGTGCACATATCTATATGATTTGCAAGGGATTGTGGGCAATGTAGTTCATTCACACCAGACACAGCTGCTGACAATAATTTAGTTGTGCTCAAGTGTTAAAGCCAATAAGATATTTATTTATGGGGTTATTTCTCCCAACACAGATATGCTTGGTAGCACATAAATCAGGTTACTTGCTTCCAGTGTTTAACTTGGAAAAACTAAATCAAAATCAGGAAAACATTCAAACTTGTCAGGCATTAGCTAATGTTTTCTTAGCATATATCAAACAACAAACGAAAAGCCACAAAGAAAGAAAAAAACTGTTCTTTTCAGGTTAACTTCTGATAACTTCCCACATAGATTCAGAAGTGATTCTCTCCTAGCTCACAAGCAATTAGGTAAGGCTCAATTGCTAGCAGTTATCCAGCTGAAACCCCTTAGCTGGCTTGCTTTCTACAGCGTGGCCAGAAATCCTACACAGGAGCTTTTCTGAGTAGATTAAAGAACAAGTTTGTATTTCTTTGTGATGGTTGCTGTACTTTATAACAGAAAATCACCAAAGGAGTTTGGACAGAGAGCAGTCCATATAAACACATTCTTCATCTGCAATCATTCCCCCTTCAACAAACATGGGTTCAATATCATGGATTGGCACAGATGAATCTCTCAATGGAGCACTTTCAGGAGAATACTTGTTTCCCTGCTGTCTTTCAAGGTTGTAGCTAGGGCATAGATCAGTGTTCATACCTGAGCTTCCATTGCTGTTAGAGTTCCTCTCTATATAGCCTGGCCAGTATGTAGTCCAGTTCTTATGTCCAGCCTTCCAATCCAGATCCCTGGACACTGGATCTCTCTTCACATACCTTCTGGCACAGGTCTTAGGGTCCCTTCCACGTGCAGCCGTCTCCCTCACAGGTAGCGTCTGGAGATTCCTAGCTCTGCAGCACCCTTCCTCTGGCTTTCCCCAGTCCAATGGTGTATGCTGGCCCTTGAAATGCCTCCCAGTATACGTACTGCTCTGGACTCTTCTAGACCTCTCAAAGGCTTTTCTCTTCCTTCTTCCAAAGGGTTTCTTTCCCTCTCTGTCCGTCCGGTTTGGCTTCTGCTTCTGATGATCCTTTAGATGAAACTGATGATCAAGCTCAAGCTGATTCTCAGGATAATGAGGATGATTCTCTGTAGAATAAACTCTACCTTTATTCTGCTTAGATGAGTGCTCCTCCCTAACACAGCGCAGCTGTGCTGAATCAGGCCCTGCCCTTTGAGATGAGTGCTTAGGGATTACCTCATAGCCCTCCTGATTGAACACACGTTTCCCCACTTCAGCTCCTCTAATGGCTGTTGGAAACCTGGTGCATTCTGGGACTGGTAGTCTTTTATGGGAAAATTCTGTTTTCTTATTTCTACCAGAACTGACAGGTTGCTTGTTCAGAGACACTTCACCTTTTCTATAGCTCCTTCCTGAGCTATGATAAGCTTCCTTATCACAACCTTTAAGCAAAAATCCTATAATTTAAAATTCTGTAAATGGTACCAGGAACCTGATCTGTTCTACTGTGTTCAAAATAAATTATTTTTCTGTCATAAGCCTTACTCTTGGTTTAACACGACTACAATCCTTCTACTTAAAGCATAAATGTTACAGCTGATAGAAGAAGGTTCTCAACCACCACGCCCTCAACAACTAGAAGACTAGTGGTTATGGCATTGTGCTTGTGACAGTTATATATATTGCTATATTGCTCTGGATTGTTTAGGGCTAGGCATTCGATGGAAAGGAGAGCATGCAGGAAGCAGTCCCTTTCCTTCTGGAAGGGGAGTAGTAGTTAGATAGGTTATATGTTCTGCGTGCCCTTGAATATAATAAGTTTAAAAAAAAGTTACTGATTTTTTGCTCCTTTGAGTCTGCTTTGTCAATAGTTCACTGGGGGCTGATGGGAGAGACCAGCAGGCTATATCCAGTGATGTTATGAGTTTTTGACATGCCTAGTCTCCAAGCTGCAGGATGAGGTTCACTACCCAGAGGTTGAGAACTAAACTGGAGTCACTCAAGGAACCACAATTACCAGGTAAGTGTAATTCCTATTTCTTTTTCTTGTTGATACCAACTCAAATCACCCATATTTTCTTTATCTGCTGCTCATTTTCAGTAAATGAATAAATAAAATGCTCATAAATAATTTGATAGTGGTGTTGCTGCCTTTTTGTTAGTTATTCTCTGCCTCACATTTTTTTAACTAGCATCTGAGAGCTCTGCACCTTCATAAAGTCTGCGCAAAATGACCTAGGCATAAAGTTGCCCACATAGGCAAGCAAATTCTACATTTTATTGCATTAAATTCTGCCATTCTTGTTTTTGACTGCCTTTTTCCAACTAGTGGCTCAAAGTGTATATACAACACAGACACCTTTTAGAATAAATAACCAATCAAGATAAAATCATCAAAGAATAAAACTGCATGTACAGGGGTGGTAGGGTTGGACCGATGTCCTCTTCTGTGTATTTTAACAGCTCAATGAGGAATAAACTTAAAGGGTAAACCAGTAATGTGCATTTGAACTGCAAAACTAGAATGGAGGCCTGCACTAACTTTAGGGGCATATACGTCTGTCACCCTGCCGGCACATGTGTGCACTTAGCGTCATCCATTGAAGTAGTGTTATGTGCACCCAAGCTAGCAGCAACATTTTGTAGTTAGCATATGCACCCATAATGCCCACACTAGCTGTGATGCACCAGAAATGCCCAGGTTCCATCCCTTACCTGTCCAGTCCTTGCCCGCTTAGTGTGGGATTTTGAGCATGGGGACCTGCACTGTTAGCATGGTGCACCTGACACATGGCAAACCCATGCTAATAGTTAGTGCATGTTAGTAAACGTGTCCCTAAAAGTCAACAAAATACCACTGCCAAATATTTTTTAACTTGCTGTCAAAGCCATGAGAGAGAATTTTTAATTAGGGAGAAAAAAAGACCTAAAAAATAACCAGGAGGACTTTTGTTTGTTATAATATTTTATTATACTGCTTTTCCTAATCAAACAACAAAGCCTGAATTTTTATGTAATTGGAGGTCTTAGAACAACCTCCCAAGTTTTTGGATCAAGAAATATCCCTGCTGGAAAACGAGAGTGCCCTATTAATGGAAACTGAAGTGCCCTTAAGTGAGAAGGTTAATGCCCAATCTACTGATAATGCACTAAACATCAAGAAAACATCACAAAAAGAGAAACTACAACTACTTGGAGATTCCATCATCAAAGGCACCAACTTGGGAATACAGCTCAAAGGAGAGAAGATGGCCAAATGCCTCACTGGCTGTTCAGCCAGCAGGAATACGAACCAAATTGTGGTATAGTTAGTGCAGAAAATGAACACTCCAAAATTGATGTTTTCATCCACTTGGGTACAAATGACCTGTTATCTCTTCAAAAAAGTGGTAATAGGGAAGAAGTGACAAACTACAGTCAAGTAAGCCTTACCTCGGTGGCGGGAAAGATAATGGAGGCGCTCCTGAAAGAGCAAATAGTGGACTCTCAAAACCAACAGGTTACATGATCCGAGGCAACATGGTTTTACTAAAGGATGATCTTGCCAAAGAAATCTGAGTGAGTTCTTTGACTGGGTGACCAGAGAACTAGATCAAGGGCATGCGGTGGAAGTGATATACCTAGATTTCAGCAAGCCTTTGATACTGTTCCTCCATAGGAGGCATATCAATAAATTCAACAACTTGGGGATGGGTCCCAAGATGGTGAACTGGATCAAAAATTGATTGACTGACAGACGACAGAAAGTGATGGTAAACAGAATTCACTTGGATGAAAGAATGTGATTAGCGATGTGCCTCAGGGCTCAGTCCTGAGACCGTTACTGTTTAATGAATGTGTGAGTGATATTGCTGAATGACTGAATGGAATGGTCTGTCTCTTTGCAGATGACGTGAAAATTGGATTCTCCCGAGAGAGTGGATAACATGAGGAAAGATCTACAAAAGCTGGAAGAATGGTCTAATGCTTGGCAGTTGAGATTTAATGTGAAGAAGTGCAGTGTCATGCACTTGGGATGCAGAAATCCAAAGGAATTGTATGCAATAGGGGGCAAAAAGCTGGTGTGCATGGACCAGGAGAAGGACCTTGCTATGATTTGTTTCTGAGGATCTCAAGGTGGCAAAACAGTGTGACAAAGCGATGGCCAAAGCCAGAAGGATGCTGGGTTGCATATGGAGAGGAATTACCAGCAGAAAGGAGGAGATAATAATGCCACTGAACAAGTCACTGGTGAGGCCTCACTTAAAATATTGTGTTTTAGGTTTGGAGACCATACCTTGCAAAGGATATAAAAAGACTGGAAATGGTTCAGAGGAAAACAACCAAAATGATTTGGAGTCTGTGCCAGAAGACGTATGAAAAGAGACTCAAAGACCTTTGACTGTGTAAACCTTGAGAAACTCTGGGCCACATTAAGAAGCATGGGTATACCAGAATACCTGATCGTTCTCTTGCACAAGCTGTGCATTGATAAAGCAGCAACAGTTCAAACGGAACAAGGAGAAACAGAATGGTTTAAAATAAGCAAAGGTGTATGACAAGGCTGCATACTTTCCCCATACCTGTTTAATTTATATGCAGAACAAATCATCAGAGAAGCAGGATTGTATGAAAACAGAGGTGTGAAATTGGAAGACTCATAAACAACCTTCACTATGCTGATACCACATTACTGGCTGAAAGTGAAGATGATCTGAAACATTTGCTTCTCACGATTAGGAACATAGTCTTAAAATGAGCCTGCACCTTAATGTAAAGAAGACAAAGAACTGGCAAAATCAATAAGTTCATCATCGAAGGAGAAGAAATTGAAATCGTGGACAACTTTAACCTACTTGGATCAACTATCAATAAAGAAGCAACAAGTAGTCAAGAAATTGGATGACACATTGCTCTTGGCAGAATGGCTATGAAAGACCTAGACAAGATTCTCAAGAGAAGAGAGGTCTCTCTCCATACAATGATTTGACTTGTTCAAGCCATGGTATTTTCAATAACATCATATGTGAAA
Source organism: Ichthyophis bannanicus (assembly GCA_033557465.1). Classification (NCBI taxonomy): domain Eukaryota; kingdom Metazoa; phylum Chordata; class Amphibia; order Gymnophiona; family Ichthyophiidae; genus Ichthyophis; species Ichthyophis bannanicus. The sequence continues at coordinate 381,945,255 of CM066039.1, forward strand.
GCTGGACTGTGAAAAAGTTAGGAAACAAATTGATGCCTTTGAATTAAGGTGCTGGTGGCGAATACTGCTTTTATCATGGATTGCTGGAAGAACAAACCAGTCAGTACTAGAGGAGATCAAACGTAAGCTTTCTTTAGAAGCTCAGATGGCAAGACTTTGACTTTCATACTTTGGACATATCTTGCGAAGAGAGAGATCATTAGAGAAAGACATCATGCTTGGCAAGATAGGTCAACGCGAAAGAGGAACGCCAGCAATGAGATGGATCGATACAATAACAGCAGCTACGGGTACCAGTCTGTCAACAATGAGCCACCTGACTGAAGAACAAACGCAATTTAGGACAACTATCCAGACGGTCGCCATGAGTTGTCACCAACTCAACGGCACTTAACAGCAACAGAGGAGAGGAGGGAAGGAGAGATATGATACAGACCTTTAAAAACTTAGACTATTAATGAACAAAGAAACCTTTTTCAAAGACTGGAAAGCTGTAAAACTAGAGGGCATAACATGAAATGACAAGAGAGTAAACTGAAAGGCAATACTTTTTCACTGAAAGGGTGGTGGATGCTTGGAATGTCCTGTCGGTGGAAGTGGTGGGGGCAAATACAGAGACAGAATGGCATGGGACAGGCACAGTGGATCCCTTTTATAGCAACAAGGTAAAATTAAAATAGACGTACATCAGGATTGGCTGTTGTTGAAAAATACTATCTTGGAAGCCCAGACCAGCATGGTTTAAAGGTGAGGTCAGAGAGGCTGTTGCCAAAAAAGCATCTTTCAGGAAATGGAAAAAAGAGCCAAACGACGAAACCTGGAAACAGCACAAGCACTGGCAAGTCAAATGCAAGGCATTGATAAGGCAGGCAAAGGGAGAATTTGAGAAGAAGCTTGCTGCAGAAGCAAAAACGCGAAGTAAAGACCTTTTCAAGTACATTCGTAGCAAAAAACCTGTGAGAGTCAGTTGGTCCATTAGATGATAAAGGGGTTAAAGGAGCACTAAGAGGCGACAAGGCGATAGCGGAGAGATTGAATGAATTCTTTGCTTCAGTCTTTACTGAGGAAGATGTAGGGATGTTACCCATGACTGAAATGGTATTTAAAGGTGCGGAAGAATTGAAGGAAATATCGATACATCGGGAAGACGTATTACAACTATTAGATAAACTGAAGAGTAGCAAATCACCTGGGCCAGATGGTATACATCCAAGGGTGTTGAAAGAACTGAAATACAAGATTGCAGACCTGCTATTAGTAATATGTGAACTATCATTAAAATCATCTCTAATACCTGAAGATTGGAGGATTGCCAATGTAACACCAATTTTTAAAAAGGGTTCCAGGGGTGATCCAGGAAACTACAGACCGGTGAGCCTGACATCAGTACCGGGAAAAATGGTAGAAACCATCATAAAGAATAAAATTACTCAGCATGTAGATAGTCATGACCTAATGGGAGACAGCCAACATGGCTTTAGACAAGGAAGATCTTGTCTTACTAATCTGTTATGTTTTTTTGAAGGAGTGAATAATCAGGTGGACAAAGGTGAGTCAGTTGATATTGTGTATCAGAAAGCCTTTGACAAGGTCCCTCATCAGAGACTTTTGGCAAAACTGAGGAGTCATGGGATAGGAGGCAGTGTACTATTGTGGATCAGGAACTGGTTGGAGGATGGAAAGCAGAGGGTAGGGCTAAATGGCCAATTTTCCCAATGGAGACGGGTGAGTGGTGGTGTGCCCCAGAGATCTGTGCTGGGTCCGCTGCTTTTTGACGTATTCATAAATGGCCTGGAAAGTGGAGTGACGAGTGAGGTTATCAAATTTGCAGATGACACAAAACTATTTAAAATTGTTAAAACCCAAGAGGATTGTGGAAAATTGCAAGAGGATCTTGATAAATTGGAAGACTGGGCATCAAGATGGCAGATGAAATTTGATGTGGACAAGTGCAGGGTTGTGCACCTAGGGAAGAACAACCCAAACTATGGTTACACGATGCAAGGTTCCACATTAGGAACCACCACCCAGGAAAAAGATTTAGGCGTCATTGTGGATACCATGTTAAAACCCTCGGCCCAGTGTGCAGCAGCAGCCAAGAGAGCAAATAGAATGCTAGATATGATAAGGAAAGGAATGGAAAATAAAACAAAAGATATTATAATGCCTCTATATCGTTCCATGGTTAGACCGCACCTTGAATATTGTGTGCAATTCTGGTCGCCGTATCTTAAAAAGGATATAGCGATTTTAGAAAAGGTTCAGAGAAGAGCCACCAAAATGGTAAAGGGGATGGAAGGATACTCCTATGAAGAAAGGCTAAAAAGGTTGGGGCTCTTTAACCTGGAAAAGAGACGGCTAAGGGGAGATATGATAGAAGTCTCCTAAATTAATGAACGGAGTGGAACGGGTAAACTTAGATCGATTGTTTACCTTATCAGAATATAGAAAGACTAGGGGACATGCAATGAAGCTAAAGGGTAAACTATTTAAGACTAATAAAAGAAAATATTTTTTCACTCAACGTGTAATCAAACTCTGGAATTTGTTACCGGAGGATGTAGTAAAGGCTGTTAGTGTAGCTGGGTTTAAAAAAGGTTTGGACAAGTTCCTGGAGGAAAGGTCCATAAACCATTATTAAGAAGGGACCCAGGATATCAATGCTTGAACCAATACAAGCATTGTGGAACCTGTGTCCCTTGGGGAAACTGCTAGGTACGTATGACCTAGATTGGCCACTGTTGGAAACAGAATACTGGGCTTGGTGGACCTTGGTCTGACCCAGTATGGCATATCTTATGTTCTTATTATATCTCAATAAATAGAGGTGATTTGCACAAAGCGGTGGGTAAACCCCTAAACAAAGGCATTGGGAGGGGTGGCCTGCACGGAGCACCTTGCTGGGCAGACTAGATGGACCATGCTGGTATCTATCTATCTATCTATCTATATTGTAATGCAGCGAGGGCTGATGAAAGCCCAGAGGAGAAAAAGGAAGCTGTTTTTCAGAGAAAAAAAGATGTGCACAAGTTGCAATATTCGCAGGAACCAGCTAGAGGGAGCAGGAGGGCATTCAGAGAGACTGAAGGGCCACGCCCAGCTGGTCACGAGGAACTGACAACCAGCTCCCAATCCTCAAAGGTAGGAGTGCTTTATAAGGGGAGAGTGGAAGACTGGAGGGGAGAGAGGTTGAAGTGGAAGCCTGATTCCTCCGGAGCTAGAGGATCACCAGGAGTGAGAGGTGACTCACCCGGAGCTGAGGAAGGACCTAAGGAGGGACCAGCTCAAGCTAGAGAGAGAGCTGTTTGCCCGAAGAGGCAAAAGCACTGTACTAATTGCAAGCAGAGGCCAAAGGAGAATCAGCTGGGGAAGCTAAGCCACGCTGAGCAGGAAAGCCAGGAACTGGGCTTATGCAGAAGCAGGCGCTTACCAGGAGAATGGGTTCAAAGGCTGAAAGGTAAACCAAACTTTCAAAGAAAAGGATTTCATCAAGCTGCTGACTGTGAGAGGCAAGCAATTGAAGAAAACCATTTACTTGCTTGTGGTTGCAATACAAGGTATGATAAATATATGCCTATGAAGAAAGCTATAAATGTTAGACTCTGGTAAAGCTGCTATAAAACCTCTAAGAAGAGAGAACACATTTAATCCTAATACAGCATGTGGCTGACGCCCTAGGCTAGGCCAAGGACATTGGCAAGTACTGCAAGAGATATACAAAACCCCTGGAGGTGTTTCCCAAGAAACTAGGGATACAGAGTCAGACATGTCTGATTATGAGCCAATGCAAGTGGAATTGGCAGGAGAATTATCAGACCAGGAAATGGATTGTACTCTGTGTTGCTGGTAGCATAGAGTCTTTGCCAGACTTGTGAATTGCTTGAATTGCTAACCGAGCATTCTTTAATTGACTAAGCACTGCTATTCCTGTGAAATTCAACAGTTTTGCTTTAAACCCTGAGTTTTCTTTCTTACCTGAATTAAGGACATTTACTTTGAGTTGTAACCCAACAATTGGAACCACTGTGTAAAGGGAATAAAAGCTTTCTTTTTCCCACCACTCTGCTTTAATGGTTTCTTTAAAGATTGGAGCTAAAAACTACAAGGACCACGTGCCTTTTGGCCCTTAAAAGACTCTCCTATCTTAATATTAAAAGTTTTATGTCCCACCTGCCCTGGCATCCACTGGCCACCAGGGAGGCATGCCGAATATATATATATATATATATGTATATATATATATATGTATATATATATGTATATATACGAGTGTATATGTATGTATGTATGTGTTGTAAACGGGGGCGCTGGGTGAGAATGTCCACAGTCTTGGCAAAGGCAAATATTAATATGACTTGCAAAGGATTGTGGGAAATGTAGTCCATTCATACCAGACTCAGCCGTTCACAATAAATTAGTTGTGCTTGCTCGAATGTAAAGCAAAGAAGATATTTTATTTATGGGGTTATTTCTCCTAACACAGATATACTTGGTAGCACATAAAAAGGAATACTTGCTTTCAGTATTATACTTAGAAAAACAAATAAGGAAAAAACAACAGCTGAACTTGTTAAGCAATCAAATCAAAGCATAAAGACCTTGATGGGAACAGAAAGGTCTTTTCTGTAGGCTTCTGCTAATATCTTCTTAGCAGTGCTTCAAAGAACAAACAAAACCCCACAAAGTAGGAAAAAAACTGTTCTTTTTCAGGGATAACTTCTTGTATCTGCACACACACTCAGAAGTGTCCCTTCAGAGCTCACAGGCAATTAGGCAAGGCTCAATTGCTAACAATTACCAGCTGAAACCCTCTTGGCTGGTTTACTTTCTATTACGTGGCTCAAATCCTACTCAGAAGCTTTTCTGAGTAGATTAAAGAACAGGTTTATATTTCTTTGTGATGGTTGTTGTATTTTTGTAACAGCATATTACCACAGAAGTTTAGACAGACAGCAATCCATGTATTCAAAGTCCCCATTTACAACATCTTCCCCTTCTTCAATTATCATAGGTTCACTATCATGGATTGGCACAGAGGAATTTCTCAATGGAACACTCTCAGGACAATACTTGTTTCCCTGCTGTCTTCCCAGTGAAGAGCTAGGGCATAGATCAGTGTTCATACCTGAGCTTCCATTGCTGTTCGAGTTCCTCTCTAAATATCCTGGCCAGTATGTAGTCCAGTTCTTATGTCCAGCCTTCCAATCAAGATCCCTGGACACTGGATCTCTCTTCACATACCTTCTTGCACTGGTCTTAGGGTCCCTTCCAAGTGCAGCCGTCTCCCTCACAGGTGCTGTCCGGGGATTCCTGGCTCTGCAACCCCACTCCTCCTGTCTTTCCCCAGTCCAATGGTGTATGCTTGCCTCTGGAATGCCTCCCAGTATACGTACTGCTATGGACTCCTTTAGACCTCCCAAATGCTTTTCTCTTCTTTCTTCCAAAGTGTTTCTTTCTCTCTCTGTCCGTCAGCTCTGGCTTCTGCTGATGATGGTCAGGATGATCAAGGTGCTTCTGATGATCAAGATGATTCTCTGTAGAATAAGCTTTTCTTTTATCCTGCTTAGATGAATGCTCCACCCTAGCACAGCGCAGCTGTGCTGAATCAAGCCCTGCCCTTGGAGATGAGTGCTTGGGAATTACCTCATAGCCCTCCTGATTGAACACACGTTTCCCCACTTCAGCTCTTCTAATGGCTGTTGGAAACCTGGTGCATTCTGGGACTGGTAGTCTTTTATGGAAACATTCTGTTTTATTATTTCTACCAGAACAGACAGGTTGCTTGTTCAGAGTCACTTCACCTCTATTATAGCTCCTTCCTGAACTATGATAAGCTTCCTTATCACAGTGTATATGTATGTATATGTATATGTGTATGTATATGTATATATATATATGTATATATATATTGCCACCCACCCACTCCCTGGACCTTGAGGGTTAAGGGAGGGGCTGGCCTTGAATGCCCTTGAGGGTTAAGGTTGTAGTTGTGTAGGTGCTCAAGTAGTAAGGCAAGGCAAAGAAAATTTCTTTTGTGAGGTTTATTTCTCCCGCTCCGGAGTTCAAATGCAGCAGACGTACATGAAATAATGTAGCACAAAACAAGGCTGAGAAACTTAACTAAACAAGGCTTTTTATTGCTTGGCTAAATGTCCATTCTGGATCACATTCAATTGTCATGTGACCTCCTTTCAGTAACGTAACAAAAAACTCTGGTAACAACAATGCTCCTGAATTGCACACCAATATGCTTTCACTTATTCTCTTCACATAAGCTTCTTTAGCATGGCAATCAGTGAGGTAAGTTTCTTATATTCCTTCATAAAACATTGGCAAGCATATCATTTAAATGTCCTTTTGAATCACACAAGTAGAGCAGTCCATCGGGACTTCCTGCTCTGTAGACGGCACAGAAATTAAAGGCATTTCTTCCTCACAGCTGCTCATAGGCTTTGCTACGTTATTGGGAGAAACTGCTCTGCTCTTAAGGAACTCCCTGAATTCAGTGAGAAGTAATTCAGCCTGTGTATTTTCTGAATTAGACTGAGAATATCCTCCTTCAGGTAAATGCTTGTTTACAGTTCTTATCTCTTGGCAATTATCAGTGCTTCTACTCGGACAAGAGTTCAGCGTGTAAGCATTTCCCTTCCCCCACCTATCTCCACATGAAAGTGCAGGGTAAAACGCTTCAGCTGTGCTTGGAGAGTCTTTCAGAGTTTTAAAAGGAAAACAGTTAGGCTTCTCTTGGCTTAACCAATTACTATCAAACTTTCTGCCTTTGTCCTGTCTTTCACAATTAAAGTTCACTCTTTCTGGCTTCCCACTGTTAAGCTTGCTAGCCGTTCTAAACCCACCAGATACCTTGTGCTGGGGTTTTTCCAGGGTATTTTTCTCCCACTGCCTCCTGTTCCAAGGTTCTGCTTGGTCCTTTAAAGTCCTGAGCTGCAGCCTTGGGTCTCTCAGTGCCTTTGAATTCTTCTGCTTACAGAAGTCTTTCTTTGCCCCTGAGTCTCCCAGGTCCTGTCTGCTCCTTCGTGGATCACAGCTGCTTAGTGGTTCTCTCACCAACGGTTCCTGGTCATCTGACCTGTCCTCATCCAGGTGCTTGTGTCCTGACTCCTCCTCTCCTTGCTCCACTCCTTGCCAATCTCGCTGACGTTCTCTTTGCCCTTCTCGCTCACGTTCTAACTGTTTCTGTTTCTGGGTTCTTAACAAGCTGCTTGAGTACTACACTGCCCGCCTCCTGCTTGGGCGTGCCCAATCAGAGATTTGGCTCCCCACCTTCCTTGAGGTGAGGTGTGGTTCCTGATTAGCTCTGTGTTTCTTTATCTCAGAAGAGAAAATCCTGCATTCCGCTGCAGTACCGGTTCTCTCCACCGGATCACTATCAGTTTCCATTGCTTCACAAGAGTCTGCTACATCACAATATATATATGTGTATATGTATGGGTATATATGTATGGGTATATGTATGTGTGTATATATATATGTATATTGTGACATGGTGGATTCCTCCAGCCCTTTAGAAAGAGCCAAAAAGGAGGAATCAGAAGCAGTGCTGGATGGTAAACAAAAGCACATGGCTAGTAGTTACCAGGGAAACCAGACACAGGGGAAAGAAACACGCCCTTGCTGCCAGTTAGCTCAGGAGTCACGAGCTGAATCAGAGCACCTGCTAGGAGGAGGAGTCAGGCACTGCCCTAGAGGGCAGACACATAAAGAGGCCTCAGTAGAAAGAAAAGGGTCTCGACTGGGAGCCACACAGGAAACTCCAACACAAGCTCAGCTGGGAGGTTACCTACAAGGCCAACCGAGGGTTCCGGTGAGAGGCCAGCAAAGAGGGCAGCTAACAGACCAAGAGGAGGACCAGGGAGGAGTCCGAGTTCCAGGCCTAGGCAGAGCTACCGGTTTAGTTCCAGCCCAGAACCATGGGAGAGAGACCGTGGCAAGCCTAGAGGAACACTCAAAACGGAGAGAAAGCCCAGAGCCAGAGCCAAGTTTAAAGGTAGAAGGAGAACCCTTTATAAAGTGTTTTTCAAGAGAAGAATACAGCAAAAGCAGGCCAGGATGTTTGCAGTATTCTGGGAATTACAAGGATAGGAAAAAGCCAGGAAGGCAGTTGCAACCCACAGCTCACAAATCAGGTTTTGAATCAACAGCTGTTTCCAAAGCCCAGAGGAAGCTGTTTGCAGGCAAACGAAGAGGTAAGCCCAGAGACTGGGTTTCAAATAAGGCTGGTGATAATCAGTGTGATTTTACTTACCCAAAGGGTTGGGACTGTGGTTTTAATACCTGTGAGGATGATTGTTTACAGCAATACATGTGCCAAGAGTATGATATAAAGCCTAAGCCAGAGAGGAAGGGCGGGGCCCCAGAAACAACGCTGCAAACATTTCTACCTGTTTTCCATGAGGAGTTAATGGAAACAGAACCAGGGCTAGGCAATATATCTGAAGAATTGATGGACTGTACGATTACAATATCGAATGAGATATTTTCCCTGCGTTGAGTTTAAGCAGTGCAGAGAACTGCGGGAGTGTTAAGAGAAAAAGTACAAAGCTGTGGGAAACAGAACTGTTTGTTCTAATTGCTGGGAAGCAAATGTTTATTACTGCTGAAGTTAAGCTATTTCTGTTGGAGACTTTTCATTTTGTCCTTTGCCAGAAATATATGGTTTGTGTTACCTTTGTTCCATGCTGAAATCCGCCCGGAGGGGAAATAAATCCTGTTTGCTTAAAACCACTTTGAGTTCACACTACTCTTCATTGGACAGTGAAAAAAACTACATTTCCCAAAAGGCTTTGCCTCAGGAAAAGGTCAGACAACTGTTCAAAGAAGGATAACAGGTCGCTTAAGCCCTACACGCTTTGGCTGGGGGCACTAAAAGGCGGTTACAATATGTCTATATGTATATATATGTATATGTCTATGTCTATATATGTATATGTCTGTATGTGTATGTATATATATATCTGTATGTATATATGTGTGTGTATATGTATATATATGTATATATATTGTGGCCTCCTTGCCCCGCCTAGGCGGTTGCCTATAGAAGGGAAAGGGGGCCCTTTCAATGTCCCCTTTATGTAAGCTCCCAGAGCTAGGGCATCTGGGAGTTGTAGTTGCTTGCACTGAGTTGTAGTTGTGAATAAATGATTAAGCCGAGGGTTGAAAGCAACACAGGAAATGTATTTGCCTCCTTTGTTCAAGGAACCTCCATAGAAGCTTGGTACATCATATAAAGTAAGATACTTTTCCTCAAAAGAAATAACTTCTGTACAAAACGTTTTTCCAGAGTCTCTAATTACCTTTGCTTCCCTCAGCAAGGTAAATATCTCTTCACGCCACAAATTATCAGGTTACAGTCTCTGGCTAGCTTTAGCTTCAAAACAGCGTTCTTTAAACTGCAATACTTATACTTTTAAGCCAAAACAATGGTCTTTAAACTGCAACACTTATACTTTAAGTTTTCCTTTTTACTTGGATTATCACAGGTTTTGTTAATTGCTCCAGACACATTCAGAATGCAGTCCTGACGGTCTCATGCATTTTAAAACCACAGCAGCAACTTCATATCAAATCTTCTTAGGCTTGTTTTAACCACAGACATTCAAGCATAATAAGTCTGGGATTTTCTTCAGGTTTACAATCTATAGGTTTTCACTTTACCCTCCAAGATAAAGCACAGTCCATCTCACATTCTGAGAAATCAGATTCAATATCAGCCTCATCTATTTGCATACACTCACAGTCAGACTCTGCAGTCTCCGGACTAGAAACAGCTTGGGACAGCGTGGGTTTAATTTCTTCCAGCAGCTTAACAACCCGTTCCCAATGAGACCTCCCTCTTGGCTCAGGGGTGTTATCAGGGCACAGGAAATCCTTATCCCGTAGCAAGCTATTTAGAACTTCTAAAGAATTCTGCTCCTTTCTTTTAACAGCTCTCTTTAACAGCCTTCCCTGAGGTAAAATTATTTGACCCAGCTCCTCCTGGAAAGTCCCCGTACCTGGGTTATAGACCGTAGTCTCTTCAGGAATAAACCTCCTGCTTTCTAGACCAGCTGTAGCCTTTCTACCACACTGGCTCTGCTCAAGACTCTGTTGCTGGCTATGAGGAGAGTCTTCCCTTAAGCTGTCATTAGAGTACTTTTCTCTGGGCTCTCTGCTAGAATCCTTTCTTTCTGTTTCCTTCAGGATTTCTCCCACTTCTGCTTCTCTGCTGTTCTCTTGGTTGTGCTTGCTCCTGATTTCCCTTCCGTCTCCCTCACTTCCTGTTCTCTGGGGCTTAAATGAGTGGGGATGCCCTGCACCTTTCCACTCCTCCCTCAGCTGTCTCTTATTACCTCCCTTAGTTGCTATGGTGTTGGGGCGTGGCCTTAGGACAGCAGCTTTAGATATGTTTTTTTTCTCTCCAGCTGAACTTTTAAAGTCACGGCTCCCTGCACTTTCTTTCTGCCTGGAGGTAAAGGTCTGTGTTTTTTCTATTTCCCCGGGCTCTGGAGCAGATTCGTCACCACAATATATACTATGTTACTGTATGATACTAATTATGATACTATTGCCATACTTTGTTTTACCCTGAATTAACTATTGCTCCGTGTCACCATAATTGTTTTCCCAATCTGTCTATTGTTCTGTGTTGTCTTGACTAGATTGTAAGCTTTGACGAGCAGGGACTGTCTTTTTGCTTATATTTCTGTACAGCGCTGCGTGCGTAGCGCTATATAAATGCTAAATAGTAGTAGTAGTAGTACTATATAAACGGAAAGATTTGATGGATTATTATGCTCATTCATTTTGAATATCCATGAAATGCCTTGTTGGTAAAACACTAACCAATATTTCTGATTCTTTCTGTCATCCAAATGAGGATTTTTAACATTATGAGCCGTGTGTATAATGGGGAGGAAGTGCTCATGACTATTTAAAAAAGAGAATCTTTTTGTTTGTTTTTACATTTATTGCCTTTGAGTAGGAAGGGTGACATCACATTATCTACTTAATGTGGTTGCCTATAAAAATTTGGGAGGGTTTATGTTTATTTTTAGACCTGTGAATAAATGAGAATTCAGGCAGAACCCTTTTCTGCTGGTTTATTTCTCAGGTCTTTTTTTCTCCCTGGTTAGACATTTAAAAATTACACACAAAAATTGTATTTAATGGTTCTGATACCAAGGTTTATTTTATTTTATTTTTGTAAGGTAGGACTTGCCTGAGTCTGGATCATCACTAGCCTCAAATGAAGGTGACTGTTGCTTTGTGATCAGTTCATATGGAAGTACAAAAACGTAAAATTAATAACGTCAGGCCTATGTGCTGTAAAATATTCTTATTTAGCGAGTATAATAGCAAACTGGAAGGAGGTTAGCTTGAATCTGCAATGGAGGTAAGCTACATAAAGAGTGGGATTTTAGCCAGAAATATTCTGCAGAGCTGATGCTGTAACAAACTCTGGAGGTGAGCCAAAGTGTTACAAAGCAGAGGCATGTATATTTCTTCATAATATGTATATCCTGCTTTTGTGACAAGAACTGATCAAGTTGGCTTATAGCATACAATCTGTAATATATTGGGATAGTAGTAAGAAAACTGCAAGCATATCCTTATGCATAGACTTTTATAGGCACAGAATGAAGTGTGACCTTCAGTAAGGAGTTTGTCTACTAAACCACATTGGCTGCTATCTCATGGCTGAAGCGAAAGTATTGCCTTGTGATAGCAAATAACGCAGTGGAAAGGCAGATATCTATGCAGTAGATTCAGGGGAGGCGGGAATGGGGCAGGGAGTAGGCGTTCAGATTTTTGGCAGCTGTCATGCAAAAATGTTCTTAGGTTAGGGTGGATTGGTTGCGATTGGGGGACAGAGCTAGTAAGAACTCTTTCCAATTGATTACTACCTAGCCTTCTCTTGCAATTACAATGGATCCTGTGATTCCTGCATTGGCAGGCAGCGTGGGGCTTCCCTTGGGTGCCACACGGTTCTCCACGGTAAGTCCATCACCTCCATGGCTTCTGCAGGGGGAAAGCTGGGAATGCTCCACTGCAGATACTGTAGATGTTTTGGTCTTACTGTGGACATTTTGCTGATATCGCACTGAGGTAGCTGCAAAAGGCTACCGTGATTTAGTAGACATGCTCCTAAGAGTAATAGCCAAAAAAAAGATGCACTAAAATGCCTTTGGACTAAAGAGGACCAAATCTTAGCAAAGCTTTGCTGCTTGTCATTTATTCTGTAGATAATCTACTTATTAGACGCAATGACAACCATTTCTTCCAGTCAATCAGCTTCTGTAGGCAGAGTTTGTAATTATCCAGGCTGCACGCATGCACATAGTGGGTAACTATGACTTCTGGTTTCAGGTGCCTGACAGCATGTAGTATGTATTAGACACAATCACTCAATGCCCAATGCTGTTTGGTTTGTAGGTGAGCTAGCAAGCACATTATTTTTTGGCATTTGTAATTTTTCCCAAATGCAGATCAGCTAATGAGTGAAACAAGATCCTCCGGGGCTATCACTGTTTAGTTTTTGCATGTTTAATGAGTATAAAGCTATTCAGCTTGCAATTAAATAGTGTTTAGGTTAGACATTGGAAAATCAATTGTACAACACTGCTCTTAACTGGCAGAAATTGAACTGAGACTATGCTCCTTGGAGAGCAGCATGACGTGTAAACGTTAGTGCAGTCTCCCAGAAGAACAACCCAACCCTTCCATAGTGTTTCTCCAGTCCAGTGCAGTCCAGACTCCTGGGGTTCTGTCCCCCTTCCAGCAGATGGAGACTGATCATGCTAGCTTTTGGTGATGTCACTGTATAAAGAGCCTGTGCTTCTCCCACCAAGCCAGTATACTCAGTCTCCAGTAGATGGGACAGAACTCTGTGTAGTCCGGGCTACACTGAGGGATCAGAAGATTTTGTTTCATAAAAAGAAAAGCAGCTAGGATTTGGAGGGAAGCAGTGTTCCTTTGCTAAAGGAGCCTTTCTTGGTAGGCTAGTATTTGCTGAGCAGCTCTTGTGGTGATCTGGTCTGACCCGGGGGTACTGAGACCATTCAGCCGGCAGTAGAACCCACGAAGGAGTAAGGGGCTGGATATCCAGGCTCCCTCTGCTCTGCTGATCATTTGCCTGATTCCTATGCGCCCTTTAGTGGGTTGGGGAGAATGGTCAGCTTGTCTCTTTAACTGGTTGACTGTGCGTCTGTGCAGTGACAGAACTCTACTTTTGTTTTCCCCAACTGGAAATGCCTCCGATGAGTGCCTCCTTTCCCCCTTGGTAACCGTATGTTCTTGCAGGATTTTAGAGTGGTTGAGGCTCTGTCCATCGGGGGAGGAGTTCCCGCCTTTCAGCATGCTATCCGGAAAGGCAGTCTGCATGGCCTGCAGCAGCAGGGGCAGACACTTGTCTGCCACAGGCTTTTGCAGAGCATGTGAGGCGGAGGATCGGGTGGCTGAAAGCTCGCTTCGGGGGTCCGCAGTGATGGTGGGAGTGTCCTTGGCTCCAGCGGAGGCAAGAGCTCAAGGTATGGCAGAATCATTTCTGGCTGCAACTCCCGTGATTTTGACAGGAACCATGGCCATCTTGGCTTCCTCTCCAGTAGTCATTTTGCCTTCCCCGGAAGTTGCAGGTGCTAGGCAGGAAGCTCTTTCAGAAACGGGGCAGTTGTCTGGCAGTCCTCAGATTCAGACTTTAAGACCTAAATATGTACACTCTGGAGGAGAGGAGGGACAGGGGAGATATGATTCAGACCTTTAAATACTTAAAGAGAAATAATGAATGGACAAACAAACCTTTTCCTAAGACGGGGAAGCTGTAAGACTAGAGGGCATAACATGAAGCTGAAAGGGAGCAAATTGAAAGGCAGGAAATACTTTTTCACTGAAAGGGTGGTGGATGCTTGGAATGCCCTCCCGATGGAAGTGGTGGGGGCAAATACAGTGACAGAATTCAAAATGGCATGGGACAGACACAGTGGATCCCTTTACAGCAACAGAATAAAATCAAACTAAACTTATCTAATTTTCCTATATACGTACGTTTGACCTAGATTGGCCGCTGTTGGAAACAGGATACTGGGTTTGATAGACCTTTGGTCTGACCCAGTATGGCATATCTTATGTTCTTAGGGGTGTCCCACATGGAGCGGTGGGTTTACACCCCCTAAAGCAGACATGAGGAGGGGTGGCCTGCACGGAGCGGCAGGTGCACCTACTCTTGCCATCTTACTGGGCAGACTAGATGGACCATACTGGTCTCTATCTGCCGTCATTTACTATGTTATAGTGCAGGTCTTCCTTTCTCTCCAGACTTTATTCTTTTGCCCTACCAGGCCTACTGCATAAAGCAGGGCCTGGTGAAATCTCAGGAGACCGGGACTGATTTGGTGGCTCAGTGCAAGCCATCTGGGGAGCTGCAGCATCTCTTACAGCCTCAGTAGATATAGCCCTGAGCATTCCGCAGTTTGGGGATGGCACCAGGTCTCGGAGCAGTTATTGGCCTCTGAAGATCTGTTAGAGGGGCCATCAGAGTTGGCTGCGGAGGAAATGTTTCTGAAGCTTCAAGGCAGTTCTCTGCCTGCATTGGAGGACCGTAGTAACCTGAGGGTCTTCCACAGAGTGGAATTAGTATCGCTAACCCACTCCTTGGCAGCCCTGAATCTTTCCCAGGAAGCACCTTCAGCAGACCCTCTGCTGGAAGAACCATTGCTGCAATGCATAAGGCTAACGGAAACCGCCTTTCCGGTGCATTGAGTCCTCAAACAGATGATAGACTTGGAATAAGAGGTGCTAGAGGCTGGCCTGCGATGCAGCCGAGCCATGCAGTGCCTCTACATCATCTCTACCACAGAACGGAAACTTTTGAGGCTTCTGTTGATGGTGTTTACGAAAAAGATCACCTTTCATGTGGAAGGCGGGGCGACCTTAAAAGATCTGCAGGACAAGAAATTGGAAACTCTGCTAAAGCAGGCCTTTGAGGTTAATGCCTTGGCATTGAAAGCATCTGTGTGCGGCACATATGTCACCAAAACATGTATGTGGTGGTCATAAGTCCTGTTGGGGCCAGAGGCGGAGTGAACAGCACTTCTACCTGAGGAGTAGCGCTTGGAGTCTAGGGCAGCATACTTAGCGAATGCATTCTGTGACCTACTATGGGCCTCGGCCAAGGGCATAGCCTTGGTGGTAGCGGTGCAGCGCTTGCTATGGTTGCATTACTGGTCCATGTTTTCTAAGCATCATCTGAGTAAGCTCCCCTTTAGGGGCAAGCTTCTGTTTGGCGAGGCCGTGGACAAGTTGGTGAAGGAAGGAGAATCCAAGCCAGCTCGGTTGCCTGAGGACAAACCAAAGGCTCCCAAAGCAGTACCAGCGGCAAGGAGCCAGACCAGGATTTCCGTAGGTTTAAAGTGGCACGTTTTGCTCCCTACCAGAAGCCCAGGTATCCTTCTTGAGGACAGCTCTTTTGTGGGGGCAGGGGGTCTGGGCAAGGGTCCTTCTCTAGACCCGGATCAGGCATGAAGAAAACAAATGAAATGAGGAGGGGCTCAGGCAGGGGGACCAATCAGCGGTCGCCTTCACCAGTTTTACCCTGTCTAGGTCTAAATCACCTCCAGCTGTTGGGGTATTGGAGGTCATTCACGAGGGGCATGCTCTGGAATTCGCTTGTCCATTTGCAGATGCTTTTCTAGTGCCACCCTGCAGAGCACTGGCCAAGGCGCAAGCCGTCCAAGACACTCTACAGTGCCTAATTCAGCTGCATGTGGTGGTGCCGGTGCCTCTGGATCAGCTGGGCCAGGATCGCTACTCAATATATTTTGTGGTGCCCAAAAAAGAGGGGTCCTTTCGGACCATCCTCAACCTCGGGCATGTTAACCAAGCACTGCGCATACCCCACTTTCTCATGGAGACCCTGTGGTTTGTCATAGTGGCGGTGCATCAGGGAGAGTTCTTGACCTGTGGATCTAATGGAGGCCTATATGCATGTTTCCATTCAACTGGAGCATCAATGATATCTGCAATTCTCCATTCTCAAGGGCCATTTCCAGTTTTGGGCCCTCCCGTTTGAGACTGCGACAGCGCTGCGTATTTTCACAAAGATCTTGGTAGTGGTCACAGTCACACTCTGGAGCACTGTTCCCTCTAAGCTGTGCGCGTGTGCGCGCGCACACACACCTCGCCGAGCAAGCGCACATACATTACAACAGAGCGCACAAACATTACGGTTCTGATTCTGATAGAAAACAACACAGACGTCTTAAAATTTAAAAGTTGTTATGTATTTACGGTTTTCACAAGTTCTACAATATTTTCTAGTGCAATCAATGTGGTGTACATACTGTATTTTGACGTGTAGTCAAATTTTAAAGTATATAACTCTGAGTGTCGTTATTGGGCGCACAAAAATTTAACCTTCCTTCAAAAGCTGCACAGCTGATATTTTATGCCCACACAGCCTACAGAAAATTAGAGGGAACATTGCTCTGGAGTCAGGTAGTGCTGGTTCATCTGTATTTGGGTGACTGGCTTATCTGGTGAAATCACAGGAAGAAAGTTTTGCAGCCACGCAGCAAGTGCTAGAGATGCTCCAAAAGCTGGGCTGAGTGGTGACATCACAAAGAGCCACCTTGCTCCCTCGCCAAATCTGTTGTATCTCGGAGCATGCTTCGATACAGCTCAGGGGCTGGTGTTCTTGCCTGAGGAGAAGCAATCCAAGCTCAGATCCAAAAATTCTTGCGACAATGCACTCAGTTGACATGGTTTTATGTTCAGATCTTGGGGTTGATGGCTGCGACGCTAGACCTGGTGTCTTGGGCACATATGAGGCCGCTGCAAAGGGTCCTCCTCTCGCAGTTGTATCCCCAGTCTCATTCCCTCTCAAAGAAGCTGCTCTGTCCTTTGGCAGTCCACAGCAGCTTATCTTGGTAGCTAGCGTCCTCCAACCTTGGCAAGGGGATGCCGCTGGAGTGGACGGAGGTCACAACAGAGGCCAACCTCTCAAGTCATGCAGGATGTGTGGTTGCAGGACCAAGTGCAGTGGTCGATTAAATCACCTGGAGATGAGGGCTGTTTGGCTGGCTCTCCAGGAGTTTCTGCCTCTGATGTGCCTTAAGGCAGTGAGGGTGTTCATGGACAGTGCCACTGTTGTAGAATACATCAATCAATACGGCGGCACGGGGAGTATATTGCTAGTGGAAGAGATCGCCCTGCTGCTTCAGTGGACGGAGGCACATCTCTTGCAGCTGTGTGCTTCCCACATGGCAGGAAGGAGAATATACAAGTTGGCTTTCTGAAATGGCATTAGCTGGACCCGGTGGAGCGGTTCCTGGCAGAATTGATGTTCCACAGTCTGACCAGGTGCTCAGGCATTCTGATCATGGATCTGACGGTGTTGGTGGAGAATACCAAGGAAGGCAGGTTTTCAGTCAGCGCAGGGAGTGCATGTCCAAAGGGCTAGACCCCCTTGCTCAAGGATAGCTGGAGGCGTATCTTCTCTACATGTATACCTCTTGGCCACTCATAGGACACCTACTTCAGCGCATGGAAGCCCACCAAAGTCTTGTGATACTGGTAGCTCTGGATTGGCCTCGGAGGCCATGGAACGTGGACCTGGTACAGCTGACAGTGAACAGACCGTGGAGGCTGCCAGCCAGGGCCGATCTCTTGTTGCAAGGCCCCATCATGATGCCTCAGGCCCCGATCTCTTGTTCCAAGGCCCCCATTGTGATGCCTAGTTCTTGCTTACGACTTGGTTCTTGAAAAGGCTCGCTTGACTTGGAGAGGATATTCGGCACCCGTCAATGCCACCTTTGTTGAAGGCTCGGTGGAGGTCGACCTCGCTGGCTTATGTTCGCATCTGGCGTGTGTTCGAAGCCTGGTGCACAGAGAAACCACTTTGTCCCATAAAGGCTTCTATTCTGGCCATCTTAGTCTTCTTCTTGTATGCCAGATTGGATAAGGGGTTGGCCCTGAACTCTCCTTAAAGTACAAATTGTGGCCCTGGCTTGTTGGTGCGGTTGGGTACAGGGGGTCTTGTTAGTGGCTCATCTGGATGTTGTCTGTTTTCTCAGGGCAGTCAAGCTCTTACATCAGCCCTTGAAGCCCTCTGTTCTGTCCTGGGACCTAAACTTGGTCTTGGCAGCTCTGATAGAGTCTCTTTTTGAACCCTTGGCTGTAGCCTTGTTGAAAGACTTCAACGAGGGAGGAGTGGCCTAGTGGTTGGGGCAAACACTGTGATGGAATTCAAAACGGCATGGGACAAACACAGTGGATCCCTTTACAGCAACAGGATAAAAACAAAATAAATGATACCATCTAACTTCTGAACCATCTAATGTCTGAAATAGGGGTGTCCTACATGGAGTGGTGGGTTCACCCCTAAACAAAGACATGGGGAGGGGTGGCCTGCACAAAGCGACAGGTACACCTACTCTTACCATCTTGCTGGGCAGACTAGATGGACCATGCTGGTCTTTATTTTCCGTCATTTACTATGTTACATTCTTTTTAGGGAAATAATGTCTTCAAAATAGAATTCTTGTCCATCTTAGATACAAACATAACTATTAAAGTTGCGCAAGTAAATAATATCCGAGGAGGATTCAAGAAATTCAGAAATATCCAAACTATGAGGGGACACTAACTGGTCAGATTCCCCACCTACCCCGTCACTAACCATTTTCTTATACCTAGGAACATAGGCAGTTTGAAATGTTTGAGAATTTGTTATGATCAAGAAATTTAAGATGTTTGAATTTTCCTATTACACACTATCTTTCC
This sequence comes from Ichthyophis bannanicus, assembly GCA_033557465.1. Classification (NCBI taxonomy): domain Eukaryota; kingdom Metazoa; phylum Chordata; class Amphibia; order Gymnophiona; family Ichthyophiidae; genus Ichthyophis; species Ichthyophis bannanicus. The sequence continues at coordinate 381,964,026 of CM066039.1, forward strand.
CCATTAATTTTATTTTATAAATATTTGAAAGAGGTTTTGATGTTTGAGCAACCCAAAGATCAAACCTTCACCCCCCCCCCCCTCCACCACACCTCACCCTGGGAACAACCCAAATAAAAGTTCAATCGCATGTAAAATACCTGGGGGAATCATCCTTGATCAAACCCTATCATTTAAGCAGCAGATTGCAAAAACTGCAATATCAATATTCTTCAAAGAAAATACTGCTCAGACTGCTCATAGACCCACAGGATTTCTGAACGTTTATGCAAGCAATGACACTCCCCCCAACTAGATTATTGTAATGCAATATACCAAGGATTCACGACCACCACCATCAACCCACTAAGGACAGCCCTCAACACAACGGCCAGAATCATCCAGAGACTAAAGAAGCATGATCACATCACCCCGGTCCTGAGAGATCTCCACATCCTCCCACTGGATGCAAGGATAAAATATAAAACACTAGTGCTGATCCATAAAGTACTTCACCAACAACCACCATCTCATTTACAAACCCTGCTTCCCCGGATGAAATCTGGAAGACCTACACGACAGGCCACAAATGATGCACTCATTGTGCCGCATGATAGGACAAAGTTCAATCTCCAAACCTGTATCCGTGCATTTGATTTGTATGCCCCCTCACTTTGGAACTCTCTTCCAATCCAAATCCGTAGCAACAAGGACCTCTCCGCATTTAGAAAACAGCTAAAACCCCATCTATTCCGGGAGCACCAAGGATCGGAATGGAACAGCACCCACTGAAGACCACCAAGTAGGTTGAGACTGAAGAGAGAGACCAGAACTGTAAATAAGACTAATATTCCTGATGCACACCAAATTCAGGAATGTAAATATGTTGAACCTCCCTGGTGATGGTATACTCCCCCACCCCTGTAAATATGAATAGATCTATTCATATGTATCCCCTCTTGTTTGTTGTAAACCGCTTTGACCCGGTGAAAAGCGGTATATAAGCACGGCTAAATAAAGCACAGTTACTTACCTGTAACAGGTGATCTCTGGGAACAGCAGGAATAAGACTTCACATATGGGTACGTCGGTACCGACGGAGCCTGCGTGGGACGCTCCCCAGCTTCCCAAAAAGGAAAGCTTTTGGGAGCATCTCACAGCGCCTGCGCGCTGCCTTCCCTAACCGCCTCTCCCCAGTTCGAGTTTTAAAGCTGAGACAAAGAGAGAGAGAGGAAAGGAAAGATAGATGGAGAGATACAACTCCTAGGGGAGGTGGGTGGGATGTGAAGACTTATTCCTGCTGTTCCCAGAGATCACCTGTTACAGGTAAGTAACTGTGCTATCTCCAGGAACAAGCAGGAATGAGTCTTCACATATGGGGACTCCCTAGCTAAAGATGCCTGGGAGATCCCCAAGGTTATGAGACCCTGGGAAGGGCTCTACCTCCTCCTATGGATCTCAGGCATCCATCCAGGGAAGGAGGGCAGGAGTTGATTAAGAATGGAACAGGTGTTTGAGAACAGCCTGACCAAACAAGGCATCCTGGCGGGAGTCCTTGTCCAAGCAGTAATGGGCTGTGAAGGTATGAACCGAGGCCCAGGTGGCCGCTCGACAGATCTGGTCGATGGACACAGAATTTAGATGAGTCATAGAGGTGGCCATGGCCCTCACATTATGAGCTGTGACATGGCCCTCCAGAGAGAGGTTCTTACTCTGGTAGGCGAAAGAAATACACTGAGCAATCCAATTGGACAGTGTCCTCTTAGAGACTGGAAGTCCCAAATGAGAGGGATCAAAAGCAACAAAGAGTTGAAAAGACTTTCTATGTTGCTGTGTCCTTTGTAAGTAAAAGGCAAGAGCTCTCTTACAATCCGGGGTATGAAGATTCCTCTCTGCACTTGATGCATGAGGACCTGGAAAAAAGACAGGTAAATACACCTCTTGATTAAGATGAAAAGGTGAGACCACTTTAGGCATAGTGTGGATTGGTCCTAAGGGACTACCTTATGATGGAACCTTGTATAAGGTGGATTAGCCACTAAGGCCTGCAGTTCACTGATGCGGCGAGCTGAGGTAACTGCAATGAGGAAAATAACCTTCCAGGAAAGAAATTTCAAGGAAGTGGTGGCTAAGGGTTCAAAAGGTGGCTTCATAAGCTGACCAAGAACCAGATTTAAGTCCCATGCCACCGGAGGAGGCCTAATGGGAGGCTTAGTTAAAGTTAGGCCTCTCATGAATCTTGCAATAAGAGGATGAGAGGAAATAGGCTGTCCATTGATAGGCTTAAGGGATGCTGCAATAACACTCAAATGGACCCTTACTGAATTCGTCTTAAGGCCTGCATTAGAGAGATGCAGGAGATATTCCAATAGAGAATTCAGAGGTAATGCTAGAGGGTCAAGACCCTTCTCAGTACACCAAATGGAAAACCTTTTCCATTTAAAAGCATAGGAACGTCTAGTAGAAGGTTTTCTGGAAGCATGGAGGATATCCTTCACTTGCTGAGAAAGATTCCAACCTTGAAGGTCTAGGCCTTCAGCAACCAAGCTCTTAGGTGAAGGGACTTGGGGTTTGGGTGCCACAAAGTCCCCTCCTCCTGGGACAGAAGGTCTGGAGCAGCTCCCAAGTCCAGGGAGGGAGCTTGAGAGAGATGCAGAAGTAGAGGGTACCACACTTGGCGTGGCCAGCGTGGAGCTATGAGGATCATAGATCCTTGATCCCTCTGGAGCTTGAACAGAGTCTTGGGAATCAAGGGAATGGGTGGAAAGGCATACAGGAAGTCTTGACCCCAGTGAAGGAGGAAGGCATCCTTGGCCTGAACTCCCTGACATGGAATTCTGGAACAGAACCGGGGAAGTTTGGCATTCCACGGACTTGCAAAGAGGTCTATGTCCGGGGTTCCCCATTCTTGGAAGATTCTGAGTACCTGGTCCAGGTGCAGGGACCATTCGTGTGGAAGCAACACTCGACTGAGTCTGTCTGCCCAAGAGTTTTGGATTCCTGGAAGGTATACGGCCAGGAGATGGATTTGATGCTCTCTGGCGAAGGCCCACAATCTTAAAGCTTCGTTGCAAAGCGACAGAGAGCCAGTTCCTCCTTGCTTGTTTATGTAAAACATGGCTACCTGATTGTCCGTATGAATGAGGACTGTCTTGTAGCTGAGCAGGGTATGGAAGACCTTGAGAGCTAGAAAAACTGCTCGGAGCTCCAAGTGGTTGATATGTAGAGAGGTCTCCTGTGGAAACCAAGTGCCTTGAGTGGAGAGGTCTTGCAGATGAGCTCCCCAACCTGTTTGGGAGGCATCTGTTGTGAGGGTTGCTTGGGGCAACAACTGTTGGAAGGGGGACCCCAGCAACAGATTTTGGGTGGAGTTCCACCACTGGAGAGACCAAAAGAGGCGCCTGGAGGTTGCTATTTTGTCTGACAGAGCCCCTGATGCTTGAGTCCACTGGGTGGACAAAGTCCACTGAGCTGCTCTCATGTGAAGACGAGCATAGGGGACCACATGCACTGTGGATGCCATGTGGCCTAGCAGTTGTAGCATCTCCCGGGCAGTTAAATGGCTCTTTGACTGAATCTTGGAGGCTAACTGCACTAGGCGTAGGCAACGGGCCTGAGGAAGATAGGCCCTTGCAGTGGTAGTATCTAACCAGGCCCCTGTGAACTCTAGGGACTGAGTAGGGGTGAGCTGGGACTTTGGGAGGTTTACCACAAGTCCCAGATACTGCAGAATGCGCCTTGTGCAGTCCAGGGAAGTCTGTGCCTCTGACTGAGATGGAGCTCGGATGAGCCAGTCGTCCAGGTATGGGAATACAAATATTCCCAGAGTGCGTAGAAATGCAGCTACTACTGCCATGCATTTGGTGAACACTCTTGGAGCAGAGGCCAGACCGAAAGGAAGCACCCTGTATTGGTAATGCTTTCCTTGGAAAAGAAAACGGAGAAACCTTCTGTGAGATGGCTGGATGAGGACATGTGTGTACGCATCCTTGAGATCTAGAGAACAAAGCCAATCCTGACTCTGAAGGTATGGAAGGAGAGTGCCCAGAGAAAGCATCTTGAATTTCTCCTTGCATAGAAATTTGTTCAATTCTCTGAGATCTAATATGGGTCTGTAGCCCCCTGTTTTCTTTGGGATCAGAAAGTAGGGGGAGTAAAACCCTGACCCTTGTTGAAGAAGAGGTACTTCTTCTATTGCCCCTTGGGCAAGAAGGGTAGCCACCTCCTGACCTAGAAGGTCGAGGAGAGATGTTGGAGAATTGAAATGTCTCACCATGGTGTGAGGAGGAAGGTTTGAGAAATGAAGTTTGTAGCCCTCTCTTATGATGGAGAGGGTCCACTGCTCTGCTGTAATTTGCTCCCATCTGGGAGCAAAATGAGCTAACCTTCCTGGAATGGTGAGAGGCTCTGGCTGTTTCAGAGCCAGAAAGGCTAAGTTCTCTAGCATCAAGTCAAAAGCCCTGAGGAGGCTGGGTCTGCTGAGTTGCAGCAGCCCCTGTAGGCTTAGGCCTGGCCTGTTTAGGTTGCTGACGCTTAGTAGCAAAACGACCTGTAGATGATTGTTGGCCAGAAGCAGGATGGAATCTGCTTTTCTTGAAAAAAGACTTCTTGAAAGGTTTTTTCTTGGCAGGAATGGAGGTTAACTTTGAAAGTCTATCCAAAGCAGAATTTTCTGCATCCATTTGAGTGGCTTTTATTTGCCAATCTTTGCCAAACAGGTTTTCACCTGTACAGGGAAAATTTCCCAAGCCATCCTGGACCCAAGATTCTAGATCAGAAGCCTGGAGCCAAGCAATTCTGCGAGCAGCTATGGCAATGGCCGAAGCTCTGCTGGCACCTTCAAAGGAGTCAAAAGCTGCACGGTTGGAAAACTGAAATATCCTGAGTATGCTTAAGCCAAATAAGGAATTCTTCCCTTTTATCCTCTGGAAGAAAAGGGAGGAAAGTGTGCCGTTTATCTGCAACTTCTTTCAGAAACATACCCATATAAAGACTATAGGAGTTGATTCTGGCAATGAGCATACTGGCTTGGAAGATTTTCCTACCAAAAGCATCCAAGGTCCTGCATTCTCTTCCTGGAGGAGCAGAGGAGTGTCTTTTTGCACTCTTTATCCTTTTCATAGCTGACTCCACCACAATAGAATGGTGAGGAAGCTGTGTTTTATGAAAACCAGGACAAGGAGGGACACGGTACATAGTGTCCAATCTACGAGAATGAGGAGAGATAGTGAGAGGAGTCTCCCATATGTCAATCATGTGATCATAAAGAATCTCATGAATTGGCAAGGTGACTGCCTTCTTAGGAGCCTTAGAATAACCTAAAATATCCAATTTTTTAGCTCTAGGCTCTGATTCAGAGGTTACTGAAATAGAAAGTCCTTTAGCCACTTCTCTTATGAAGTCTTGAAAGGAGACATTCTTCTTTTTGGAGAAGAAGGCTCTTCAGGAAGGGCTATGGATACTTCAGCAGACTTCTCCGATGCATCAGAATCTTCGGAGGAATCAAAGTATCGACTGTCAGGGTGCTCTTCCAGAGCTCGATACGCGTACCGAGCAGTATCGACATCGGGCGTCATCGGTACCGGTTCGGTACCGATGGGCATCCCTAGACAGGGAACCGCTGTAGTCGGCATCCTGGTCGATGTCGATGCAGTCGGTACCGGTACCGACACTGGTGCCGGTACCGGAGCGGATACCGACAACGGAGTTTGTTGTGGTATCAGCGGCGTCGCAGCTTGAATGAAGGTCGTGATAGCCTGCTGCATGGATAGGACATTCTGATCCATCGACGCCATGAATGCCTGGAATTCGGTACCGGAAGGTTGCGCCGGTACCCCAGAGCATTCTAACAGGTGATCGGTCGAGGCCGTGCCATCGATGTCAACCTGTAACCCCATAGGTGGAGCTTTGGAAGCCGGAGCTTCCCGCCGGGGTTGTTTTGCCAGTGCAGGATCCTCGAGGGCAAGCCCGAAGGCATCTCGATGCTTGGAAGGAGATCTACCCTTCGAGGACCGGCTGGATTTATGTTTGGTTACCCGAGATCCATGGGAGGAAGAAGAAGCCCTGGAAGATGTCGATGCCACTGAAACTGCATCAGAGGGAAACAGCACATGGAGCTTGGCTGCTCGGTTCTGTAACCCTCGTTTGGACATCAAGGAGCAGGACGAACAATCCAAAATGGAGTGGTCAGGACCCAAACATTGAAGACACCATTCATGGGTGTCGGTAACAGAAATAGTACCGCTGCACTTAGTGCATTTTTTAAACCCGGAGGCTGGTTTTTCCATGAGGAAAATTCTTTGTGAGGCCTAAGGCCCAAAGAGGAAAAATACACTAAGTGAGGGAAAAATATTGTTTGTGGGTTTTTTTTTTTTTTTTTAAAGAAAAGAAAGACCGGCGGTACCGGTCCGACGTCGGGGAAGGCAGACGCGCGACCAAAGAAATAAAATAAAACAAAGAACTTCTTCAGCGGTGACAGGAACACGACCTGCTGGCTCCGCGGCAAAGAAGAACTGGGGAGAGGCGGGAAGGCAGCGCGCAGGCACTGTGGGATGTTCCCAAAAGCTTTCCTTTTTGGGAAGCTGGGGAGCGTTCCTGCGCAGGCTCCGTCGGTACCGACGTACCCATATGTGAAGACTCATTCCTGCTTGTTCCTGGAGATATAAATTTAAGCAGACAACACAGTCCAGTTTTGCAAGACTGATCGTCTTGTTTGGAGGCCCTCGGAAGGGTGAAGCAGCCTCTAAGGCATGTATTGCCAGATGGTTGAAGGAAGCGATAGGTTCGGTCTATTAGTTACCTATTCCGGCGGGGCTCCGTGCGTGTTCTACAAGGGCACAGACAGTTTCACGGCCAGAGTGTAGCCTCGTTCCGCCAGTAGATATTTGCAGAGCAGCAATGCGGGCGTCATTGCATATATTCTGATGCACAGTTTGGTTCTCAGGTGTTCGCTCTGGTCCGAGTACTGCTCTGTTACATCCCAGGAGTCTGGACTGGACCGGAGGAATGCTATGGAAGGCGAAATTAGACCTACCTGCTAATTTTTTTTTCCTTTAGTCCCTCCAGTCCAGAACTCGCCCATCTTTGTAATAGTGTGGCAAGCCCAGTTAAGATTGTCAGCATATTTTTGGGTTTGCAAAGTGGGTCCTCCAATATTGGCGGAGGGGGTTGGTTCCAAGACCTGAAGAATTGATTCTGAAGTGTGCTGGAGCAGACAGCGGCCTTGCGCCTCTCGGGCCGTCTGGAGTCGCCACATGTTTCATGGAGCAGGTTTTGTAAATGTGCATAGTTGCCCTAGTAATGTAGTTTCTGGTTGTCTAGGTTCTTTCTAGATCTGCTTTGACATTGGCATACTGGCTTGGTGGGAGGAGTGTCATCACCGAAAGTTAGAATGCTCAGTCTCCATCTACTGGAAGGGAGACAGAACCCCAGGAGTCTGGACAGGACTGCAGGGGCTAAAGGAAAGATTTAGCAGGTAAGTCTAATTTCTCTACCCTGTGTTCAGATCAACTCACTCTAGGTGACTTTATTTCTTTGCTAAGTAATGCCGAATAATTAGATGCAATGCAGGCCTTTTAACCTCTCTCTGCTCTGGATCAAGGCTGTTTTCACTATGAGGATGATCTTGGACAGGACGTACTCTATATCATGTAAAGTGTAGGTATAATTTACAGGTATCAGCAGAGCAGAGGAAGATGCCACTGTTTTTTAGAAGACGAAGACCCAGTGATGAGGCTCGAAAACGTCTCGAGTATCAGATGTGCTTGGTAAGAGTTGTTTGTAATTTGTATAGTTATTCGCCTCCCTATTAAAATATATCTACATGTGTCAAGAGTCTTCCTGCTTTGTGCCTCTGGAACAGTCTTTCGAACAGGTCCAGGGAAGCAGCAACACCTTTCTCAGAAGTTCAAGGCGCGTTACATTCAGATACAGTACTGAGAGATTTTCCTGTCCCTAGAGGGCTTACAATCTAAGGGGCTGATGCCGTGCTATGCTCTTGCTTGGGGAAATTGCTGGCAAAATCACTGTTCTAAAGCCTAGTGCAGTGAGCATGCTAATCACATGCAAATTACTGAATCATTAATTGCACCCAATGTAAAATTAAACTGTGCTGTTTTTACTTTTATTTTAACACTGGATATTTATGCCTGCTACAAGTAAATTTAAAGGTGTAATGGAAAACAGACATACCTTCTCCACTCCCCCCAAACTAAGGAAATGTCCTGGTGGCCTAGCAATCCATAGCTTTTACCCCCTCTTCCCCCAACCCTCCCGATAAGTTCTGCACCCTCCCCCGGTACCTTAAGTGTCAGGGGCAGGAATATTGCCCACATACTCCCACCATATTGAAAGATTATGGAAGAATAACCCCTGCCCCCGTGGTACATCCTGAGACAGCTGACTCTGCATCCCAGGATGCACTATGGGAGAGGGTCTCTCTATCTCTCTCTCTCTCTATCTATCTATCTATCTATCTATCTATCTCTCTCTCTGCGATTATATGGAATTTTTGCCTTCTATGGCAGTCTGACCTCACTCAGTGTATCCTAGGATGCACTGCATGGGGCCAGGAACTGCAATTTTTCTAGATGGTGATGCAAGGGCAGGGGGATGTAGGCATTGCTCCCACCCCTCAACTTTTAAGGTACCAGGGGAGGGTTTAGAACTTGATGAAAAGGTTCAGGGTGGGGACTAGGGGTTGCTAGGCCACCAGGGCATTTCATTGTTTAGCATTTCATAATTTTTCTTTCTCCTGGACAATAGTTAACTCACTGCTATACTCTTTAAGTGCCATGGTGAGATTTCCTCTCCCTAGAGGTTCCAAAGCGCAGTTTGTTTTTGCAGTATTTGTATCGTATTTAATTCTGTGCACCCTAAACATATAGTGCCCCATTGCTTCTCTAGGCCCTGTCCTTTCAGTATACTTTGTACCCTGCATCCCACTGGTTTTTGTCCAATGCCAAAAGCACAAGGAAACTCACAATGTCCAGAAGGCACAGAAGAGAGGAGGTAAATTCAACCAAAATTTTATTGAAGATACCACTTTGGTCAAGAAGTACAGGAATACCAAAACACTAGACCCGACACTGCTGTGTTTCAGCAGAGCCTTCTTCAGGGGCCAAGAAATGTCGATCTGTGCATCATATTAGCCTGCACCATGGAATTTATAATGGTGCTCCTTTACAACTTGACATATGTGGACTTTGAACTTAGTACAGAGAGCGTTTCAATTCTGCCTGCTAGCTGCAGCTCCCAATTAGCGCTGCTGACTCAGGGCCACGGCTTTAATCAGACGCTCTTGCCAATTAGCGGCCGGAGCTGCTGATCTCGCACTTGGGGAGAGAAGAGCTGTTTGTCCAAAGCAATCAATCTGATCAATGTCTGCATATGTCAAGTTGTAAAGGAGCGCCATTATAAATTCCATGGTGCAGGATCTCATGATACACAGATCAACATTTCTTGACTCCTGAAGAAGGCTCTGCTGAAACAGTCGTGTCAGGTTTAGTGTTTTGGTATTCATGTACTTCCTGACCAAAGTTTTTTGATTTTCGTTTTTTGTCCTTTGTGACTAGCGTTCGCGCTCTTTTTGTGTTTTCACTGGCAGCCCGGTCTTTTGACCTTGCAGGGGCCCTTTTTCCCCCGGTGGCTGCCAGCGGGTTCAAAAAGTGTGATCGGTGTAAGAAACTTATGTCTCTCACCGACACACATGACTGCTGCCTCCGATGCCTCGGGCCCGACCATGACCTGCTGGCCTGTGGCCCGTGTGGCAAAATGTCGTCTAAGGCGCTTCAGAGCCGTCAACATCAACGTGAGTGAATTTTCTCTGACTCCGCATCCGGCCGGGCCCGGACTTCGTCAGAGGCCTCGACATCTCAGGAGTCCGGCCCCGAGCGCTGTCATGGTTCCTCTGAAAGGGAGACTCCCACCCGGGAGCACAGAAGGAAGAAAAAGCTTGCGAGGGCATCGTCGGTGGAGGCTCCTGGTTCCTCGAGGGCCAGGTCGCTTAGCCCTGACCGCCGACCCGGGCTCTTGGGGTCAGAGAGGCCTTCCAAGCTACCTTGCGTGGAGCCGGAGTCCCCGAGTCACGTAAGTGCAGTTGTCCTCGTGGACTCTCCTCCGGGGGAGCCGACGTCGGGCCCGATGCCATCGGGGCCCGAGTCAGGGGCTGCTGAGTCTTCTGAGCTTGGACTCAGGTTGACGGCCTTGGAGAGCAGCTTGGCTGCTTTCATGGAACAGCAGCGGGTGCTGATCGCCAGTCTGACCGGTGCATCTGCCCCGACCACCGGGACCTCGACATCTAAGTCGACCCTGGAGACTGAGCCGATCCTCAAGTCAATGAAGTCTCGAGTCTATCCTCGGTCAAGGTCCCCCTCGACCTCCTGTGTGGGGCCGAGGTCATCGACGCCGATACCCTCGGCGTCAGGGCGGGTGGCACCGAGGCCCACACGGCCAGAGCCGCTCAATTCCTCCTCGGAGGAGTTGGAGTATGAGATGGAGGACAAGGGGTCCCCAGACACCTTCTGGACCCGGTGCATCCCTTCATACTCGCCAGAGTCCGAGCCTCAGAGACGGTGTCCCCTCCCCCCCCCCCCCCCCCCGGAGGATACCCGGTTCTCAGACTTTGTGAGGGACATGGCAAAAGCCTTGGCCTTCCCCGCGGACGCCGAGGAGGAGTTTCGAGCTGAGGAGCTCAATGCCCTCCAGTATGATTTTCTTCCGAAGGAAGCCTTTACTGTACCGGTTCCTCCCATGTTGGAAGGGCTGCTCTTCCATATGTGTGAGGCACCGGCCTCAACGCTGGTTCTTAGCAAATGGGTCGATTCTATTTATCGAGTCCGCAAGAGCCCTGGGTTCCAAAAGGCACAGTTACCACACCACTCCATGGTTGTGGAATCGGCCATGCACCGTCGAAGAGTCAGAAGATGCACTCCTTGTTGCCCCCCTGCTGGGAGGCCCGGAACCTGGATGCCCTCGGTAGAAAGTGCTTCCAGGGCTCTATGCTATCTTGCTGGGTCCAGACCTACCAGCTGTACATGGGCATGTACCTACGAGACCTGGCAAAGGAGATTGCCGGGTTCTCAGCTTGCCTCTCCGAGGAACCTTTGCAGACGTTCAAGGCTTTGTCAACAGGGATTCAAGAGTGCTCGAAGTTTATCTCTCGAGCAGCCTATGATGGATTTGAGGCTTCGGCCCAGGTAGCCGCGGCCGGCATCGGTGCACGCCGTCAGGCCTGGCTACAATCATCAGACCTGGAGCCATGGGTGCAGGACAAGTTGGTCGATGTCCCTTGCTGAGGTGAAAATCTTTTCGGTAAGCCCATGACTGAAAAGGCTGCGGAAATCGAGACACACTCACCAGGACAAGGCTGTCCAGGAAGACGTCTGCCCCTTCTCAGAAAAAGAAGGGCTCAGGAAAGAAGCCCTTTTTCCCGAGGAAGGATGCTACCTACAAATCCTACCCTCAATACCAGGCCTCTCCAGCTCCCCAACAGGGCCAGTAGGCCAAGGGGCAGGGGCATGGGCCCCATAGGCAGAAGACCCCCAAGCCTCCAGCTCCTGCACAGCTGGGAGTGGGGTTTTGACTCCCACAGCATAGCCTCTTCTCCACAGCTGGCTCCACTCAGCACAGGAGGTCGGCTGACCCTGTACGCCTACAGGTGGCCAGCCATCATGGGTGATACCTGGGTACTGAGCATAGTCCAGAAGGGCTACTTGCTCCACTTCTACCAGCTACCCCCCTCCTACTTTCCTGGGGAGCTTCCAAGACTCCCTCTGCACAGAATCCTCCTCCTTCAGGAGTTGGCAAGTCTTCTAAAGGAACAGACGGTGGAACCGATTCCCCACCACCTGGAAGGGCAAGGCTTCTACTCCAGGTACTTCCTGGTACCAAAAAGGACAGGAGGCCTCCAGCCTATCCTAGACTTGCAATACTTAAACAAGTTTTTGGAGAGGAAAAAATTCAAGATGCTTACCCTTGGGATACTGCTTTCCTACCTCCAGCAGGGAGATTGGCTATGCTCCTTAGATCTAAAGGATGCTTATACTCACATCCTCATCCATCCAGACCACAGACAATATCTCAGATTTCTGGTGGGAGGAAACCATTTCCAGTACAGAGTACTTCCCTTTGGCCTAACTTCCGCCCCCAGGGTTTTCACCAAATGCCTGGCGGTGGTGGCTGCCTATCTCAGGAATCAGGGAATTTTCATCTTCCCATACCTGGACGACTGGCTCATCAGGGGCCAGTCTCTCCAGGAGACCAGACAAGCCACTCTTCGCACTGTCTCTCTTCTTCAGCATCTGGGCTTTGTCATAAACTATGCAAAGTCCACTTTGCTCCCCTCCCAAAACCTGGAGTTTATAGGGGCAAGACTAGACACCCTGCAGGCAAGAGCTTACTTGCCCAAAGACAGGGCCCACAGACTGATGGACTTGGCCAACCAGTTCCAAAGCAATTCTCAGGTCTCCGCCAGGCACTTCATGCGGCTCCTGGGCCACATGGGATCCATGAGACTCCGAATGCCTGTCTGCACATGCGGGCTGCTCAGTGGTGCCTCAGAGCTCAGTGGGCGCAGGCCACAGGTGACCTCCGAGACAGAGTAAAGTTGTCCAAACCATTGATGGACTCCTTGCAGTGTTGGCTACATCTCCCCAACCTTCTCAGGGGGTACCTTTTCAGGCCCCAGCACACACAAGAGTGCTGACAACCGATGCTTCCTTAACAGGCTGGGGTGCACATTGCCGGGGCTTGTGCACTCAAGGCCTCTGGTCTCCTCGGGAGGCTGCACAGCAGATCAATCTTTTGGAGCTGCGAGCAATCCGCTTGGCTCTGCAGACTTTTTCTCATGCCCTCTCTCACCAGTCTGTCTTAGTTCAGACAGACAATCAGGTAACAATGTTCTATGTGAACAAGAAAGGGGACACAGGGTCCAGACTCCTATGTCAGGAGACGCAGGCCCTTTGCTCCTTTGCAGTCAAACATGGCATGTTTCTCAAAGCAGTTTATCTACCTGGTCAGGAGAACTTCTTGGCAGACAAACTAAGCAGGATTCTCCAACCTCACGAATGGCAGTTGAATCCACTGGTGGTCCAGCAGATCTTTCTATGCTGGGGACTTCCATCAGTCAATCTCTTTGCAAGTCCACAGAACCGTCAGCTGCCCAGGTTTTGCTCCAGACAGCCGCATCCCCTGAGAATGGCAGCAGATGCGTTTCTGATCTCTTGGTCTACGGGCCTCCTGTATGCATTTCCTCCCACGCCCCTGGTGGCCCGAACTCTGCTCAAGATTCTACGGGACAAGGCCTCGGTGATTCTGGTAGCCCCAGATGGCCGAGGCAACCGTGGTTTCCACTTCTTCTGCAGTTGGCGGTGGAAACTCCATTCCCTCTGGGGTTGCAACCCAATCTCCTGTCTCAGGATCAGGGCTCCCTTCTGCACCCCAATCTCGGATCTCTCAATCTGATGTCCTGGCTGCTGAAAGGATAGTGCTAGCTCCCTTACTTCTACCTAGGGAAGTTGAGGAGGTGGTGTTGGCCTCTAGGAGGCAGTCCACCAGAAAGTCCTATGCCCTCAAGTAGCGTTGGTTCAGAATATGGTGTGCTCAGCGCAATGAAGATCCTTTCTCCTGCCTTGTGCCAGTAGTACTGCAGTAGTACTTCACCTGTCAGACCTAGGCCTTAAGTCCAACTCTGTTTGGGTCCACCTCAGTGCTCTCTCAGCACACCACTCCCCGGTGGAAGGTCAGTCTCTTGTCGGTTCACCCCTTGGTGTCCCGCTTCCTCAGAGGCCTGCTTCTGCTCAAGCCTGCAGTTCATCCACCAGCCACTGAGTGGGATTTGAACGTGGTCTTGCAACAACTTACTCGCCCACTGTTTGAGCCGATGGCTACGTGCCATTTACGCTTCCTTTCTTGGAAGGCGCTCTTCCTGGTAGCTCTTACCTCGGCCAGACGTGTGCGTGAACTACAAGCTCTGGTTTCTGATAGACCATACACACGGTTCTATAGGAACAGGGTAGTCATACGGACCCATCCAAAGTTCCTTCCAAAAGTTGTCTCCTCCTTCCACCTCAACCAGGAGGTGGTTCTTCCGACATTATTTCCCAGGCTGCATACCAGCCGGGCTGAAACAGTCTTGCATACCCTGGGCTGTAAGAGGGCGTTGTCCTTTTACATAGAACATACGCAGGGGCACCGAAGGGCTACTCAGCTCTTTGTCGCCTTTGACCCTCATAAACTGGGGTTGCCTGTCTCCAAGCGTACCTTGTCCACTTGGGTAGCAGATTGTATCGCCTGGGCGTACAAGACAGCCGGCCTCTCCTTGCAGTGTCGAGTCACAGCCCACTGTGTCAGGGCGAAAGCCACATCAGTAGCTCATCTCCGCTCTTTTCTGTTGGCAGACATCTGCCGGGCCCCTACTTGGTCTTCAAGCCAGACTTTTGCAGCCCACTACTGCGTCGAGAGAGAGTCCCGAAGGGACAGTGCTTTCGGACAGGCGGTACTCCATAATCTCTTTGAGGTTTAGGCAACTCCTACCCTCTGGCCCTTCTGTTGGGCTACCGTACGGGGGCGTTCTCAGAGGATATTCTTATCACGGATGCTGAGGCTCTTCAAAGGGAGCCATTTTTTCAGCTTTGGGTTCCCGGTAGCCTAGAGCTGGGGAGTCCCATATGTGAGGACTGACTTCCTGCTTGGTCCTGGAGAAAGAGTGGTTACTCACCTGTAACAGGTGTTCTCCAGGAGCAGCAGGAATCGGTCCTCACGACCCTCCCTCCTCCCCTGGAGTTGCAGTCATATACTTTGTTTTGTTTTTTGCTGTCTTTTAGCTATGTCATCAGACTGAGCAAGATGGCATCCTTGGGCGGGAAGGGGACAGCGCAGGCGTGCTGCATTCCCAAAGGCTTTCTTTGAAAGCTGGGGAAATGCTCCGCATGGGGGCTCCGTCAGCGCTGACGTCACCCATGTGTGAGGACTGATTCCTGCTGCTCCTGGAGAACACCTGTTACAGGTGAGTAACCACTCTTTATCCCCGCAACCCTCCGTACCCTACCCTCCCCAAACCACCCGCTCCCCAATCCCTATCCTACTACTTCTTCTTATCTTCAGTTTCTCTTATCTTCCCCCCCCTGCTTCTATACCGAATACAACCCTACCTTCTGTTATCTAATAGCCTACCCTCGCACACATATGCCTACAATACAATGCATGCAATCCCGCCCCACAGGGGAGATCGTCTAAATCTTCTACCCCCCGTACTATGAGAGTTACGTGAGGTCCATATCTCATTCTCATGTTCAGCAATTCAACAGTACGCTCCTCTCCCTCGGAGTCAGGGTCTGCATGACCGGCATCCACTGCTCCACAAAGCATTCCCAGTGCTTCCCCCCCAAGTTGCGAAGCTGTTAGCCTCTCCATTTGCATTAGTTCAAATAAGGCCTTTTCCCAGTGTATCACCCCAGGGGGAGAACTCTTAAGCCAGTGCCCCAAGAGAACCCTCTTAGTTGTCAAAAAGCCTCTTTCAAGAAGAGGCCTATGCTGTGAGCCCACCCAGTGTTCCCCTATCTTCCAACCATGAAAGAGGCAAGTTGCCATCTTTGGATCAACTGATGACACCACCATTCCAGTGAGCTGAACACACACCTGTACCCACAAGTTTTGCACTGACTGGCATTGCCAGAATTTATGCGCCAGAGTTCCCATCGCGCTCCCACACCAAGTACATTTGTCACCTTCCTTCAAACCTGCCTTAAAAGCCCTTTGTCATGCGTATATGCTCTCCAAAGGAATTTATACTGGAGGGAGACCCACTTCACTCCCGCAGTGATATATTTATTTATTTAATTGCTTTTCTATACCGCACTATTTATTATCAGCGCGGTTTACAGGAAACGTATTTGTGCAAAGAGGGCAGTTCAATGCACTTACAATAAACAGGGTAAATAAACATGGATAACAGGTTAACAGGTAACAACTATTTACAATTTAGTATGCAGGCTTATACACCTATCTCGTTGGTAAGTACAGTTGATACGGCAATGACATTCTGTAAATTAAATAGAGGTGGGTTCGGAAGGTAGTGGTGTCGTGGGCATGGGGCTCAAAGGCATGATGTTCTCAAAGGCGTTTTTGTAAAAGCTCCAGGGTGACACCCCCCCCCCCCATGCCATCCTCATTCCATTTCTCCACCAGCAAAGCCAAGTAGTTATTGTCCCCTATTGGGTGCACTAGGTTCCTATATTCCCCTATTCGATTATCCTTCTCCATCCACTCCATAAAAAGAGGTCTCGTAGCACGGCAGTCACCCAGCGCAGGCGCTGATCGCAGTATTTCACCGATATAGTGGCGCGCCTGTAGATAACAGTAGAATTCATGTTTACCTAACCGGTGTTTTACGCTTAGATTCTGGAAGCTATCAACACCTCCCCCACCCTCCTGACACATATCTCCGATACAAACTATACCTTTCTGGGCCCATTCCCGGAAGACCGGTGAAGATAGTCCTGCAGGGAAATCCGTATTCCCCACTAAAGGTAGTAACTGCGAATGTTTCCAATCCCACCTATAACGTGCACATAAAGCACACCATGCCGCTCTCAGTGCCCTTATGTATTGCCTGCCCCGCACCCCAATTGGGAGAGCACGTTGTAGCGAGTGTAGAATATATAGACTGTGATAGGGGGTACATAGCCATTCTAACTGTTGCACCGGGGCAGAGCCCCCCTCCTCCAAGAGAAGCCCTGTAATATGTCTCACCATGTATCGGAGATTATAATTCCATAGGGATGGAAGTGCCAATCCACCCTCTTCCCGCTGCCCAATCAAGGCTCTCAACGGAATACGGGCCCGACGTCCTCTCCACAAAAATCGATTAAGGTATCTATCAAAGCACTTCCAATCCTTGGCTAGCACCCAAATAGGCAATAAGCGGAGCACATACAGCCATCGTGGAAATTCCACCATCGTGAACAACGCTATCTGCCCCCTCATCAACAGCAGTAGGTTATTCCATCTCTGAAAGGTCCCCTGAGCTTTCTCTAGCATTCCAGGAATATTACTTTCATAGAGTCTTTCCGGGAGCCCAGGCAGGCGAACGCCCAAATACCGAATTGAATCGGCCGCCTACGTCACAGGAAAGACTCCTTCCCAGCCCTTCCTCACTCTCCCTCCCACATCTAAAGCCATTGACTTAACAGCATTAATCTTAAGTCACGAGAATCCGCCAAACTGATTTATTAGTTGACGTGCCTGCGGCAGAGAAGTTTGCGGCTCTCTCATACAAAGGAGCATATCATCAGCGAATGCACTAAGCTTCAGCTCCTCCTCCCCCATTTTTACACCCACTACCATGGGCTCGCTCTGAAGTGCTCGCAAGAGAGGCTCCAGGGAAAGCACAAACAGGAGGGGCGACAGGGGGCAGCCCTGTCTCATACCCCTTTCCAATGTAAATGGCTCCGAGAAGACTCCATTGACACCTACCCTGGCCTGCGGGCCGTATACAAAAGCTGAACCCAGTGCAAGAAATTACCCTGAAAGCCATAGCCATGTAACGCCTTCCACAAGTACTGCCATGCTACCCTGTCAAAAGCTTTCTCAGCATCTAGGCTAACCAACAGCAGCAGAACTTCTTCTTTAACACAGAACTCCATTCCCAAAAGCAATTTTGCAATATTACTGGTAGCATCCCGCCCTTTTACAAAGCCCACCTGTCTCGGGTCAATCAAGGATGGTAGTATTGGGTTCAGTCTACTCGCCAAAATGGAGGCCAGGATTTTTATATTAAAGTTGATAAGTGATATAGGCCTATAGGAGGCCGGGTCCTGGGGGTCCTTCCCCCTCCTTCAGTATTACTGTAATATCCGCACATCTCATATCCCTTGGGAGACGCCCATCCTGGAGTACAGTTTCATATATTGCTAACAGCGTAGGCGTAATTTTAGGTTCAAGCATCTTGTAATATTCCGATCCAAACCCATCCGGTCCTGGGGACTTGTGAGGTTTACCCGCCTGAATCGCTTTCCTAATTTCCGAACTCGAAAGAGGGGCATTCAACATCCGTATATCCTCCTCATCCTGCGCATGAAATGAGTCAGAAGCTGTAAAGATGTCTTACACATTGGAACATGGAACGTACGAAGCATGAACCAAGGGAAGTTGGAGGTGGTCAAGAATGAAATGGAACGTGTACAACTTGATCTGTTGGGTTCAGCGAACTGAAATGGACTGGCATCGGGCACTTTGCATCAGATGATCACATGGTCTACTATGCTGGAAATGAAAGACAAAGAAGAAATGGTGTTGCATTTATAATAAAGAAGAAACTTGCAAGAACTGTAATGAAATACAATGCAGTCAGCGAACGCTTAATCTTTATTCATCTATGAGGAATGCCTATCAACACAACTATAATTCAAGTATATGCCCCAACAACAGCTGCAGAAGAGAATGAAATTGAAGAGTTCTATGAACAAGTACAAGCTGAAATTGACAGAACATGCAAACAGGATATCCTGATAGTCATGGGTGATTGGAACGCAAAGGTTGGCAACAAAGAAGAAGACAAAGTAGTTGGAAAATATGGACTTGGCAACAGAAATGAAGCTGGAGAAAGACTGATAGAATTCTGCAAGACCAACGATCTATTCATCTCGAACACCTTCTTCCAGCAACACAAGCGGTGACTGTACACATGGACTTCACCCAATGGATTGTATAAAAATCAAATTGACTACATCTGTGGAAGTCAACGATGGAAAAGCTCTATAACATCAACAAAGACAAAACCTGGAGCTGACTGTGGTACAGATCATCAACTACTAGTATGCAAACTCAAGCTAAAGCTGAAAAAGAGCAAACCACTCATGAATGCAGCAAAATATGACCTTGAGAATATACCACTGGAATTTAAAGACTGCCTGCAAAATCGATTTGCTGCTTTAGATACAAATGATAGAGCTCCAGAAGAGTTATGGAATGACATCAAGAAGGTTGTGTTGGAAGAAAGCGAGAAGTCTCTACAAAAGGTAAAAAAGCAAAAATGGCCAAAATGGATGACGGAAGAAACTCTGAAAATTGCCCAGAAACGCAGAGAAGCTAAAGCCAGAGGAGAAAGAAAGACAATCACAGAACTCAACAGAGATTTCCAGCGTGCAGCAAGACAGGACAAAGAAAAGTACTACAATGACGCATGCAAGCAAATAGAAGCAGAAACTATTAGAGGAAGAACAAGATCAGCTTTCCTAAAGCTACGATAGTTAAAGAAAATGTTCCAGCCTCGAATTGGAATGTTACAAGATGCTCAAGGTTTATGTTGAATGATGCTGAGAAGATCAAGAAAAGATGGAAGGAATATACAGAGTTTTTATATGATAAAGATCAAGTGGACCAACAACCATTTCAACCTGTACCTTATGATCTGGAACCATTGGTGATGAAAGAAGAAGTTGAAGCAGCATTGAAAGCCTTATCAAAGAACAAAGCACCAGGCATTGATTGCATTCCCATAGAAGTATTACAGCAATCTGATGCAGCTGTTACCATACTTACAAGGCTCTGCCAAGAAATATGGAAGACAGCATCATGGCCAACTGACTGGAAAAGATCTGTGTTTATACCAATACTAAAGAAAGGTGATCCAACTGACTCTGGAAATTATCGCACAATCGCTCT
This sequence comes from Ichthyophis bannanicus, assembly GCA_033557465.1. Classification (NCBI taxonomy): domain Eukaryota; kingdom Metazoa; phylum Chordata; class Amphibia; order Gymnophiona; family Ichthyophiidae; genus Ichthyophis; species Ichthyophis bannanicus. The sequence goes on from CM066039.1 coordinate 381,983,667, forward strand.
GATCCCACATGCCAGCAAGATTCTACTGAAGATTATTCAAAAGAGACTACAATCATACCTGGAACAAGAACTACCTGAAGTGCAAGCAGGGTTCAGAAAAGGGCGAGGAACGAGAGACATCATTGCGGATGTGAGATGGGTTCTTGAAAAGACTAAGGAATACCAAAAGGATATCTATTTGTGCTTTATCGACTATAGCAAAGCTTTTGACTGTGTAAACCATGAGAAACTCTGGGCCACATTAAAAAGCATGGGTATACCAGAACACCTGATCGTTCTCTTGTTGATCAAGAAGCAACAGTTCGAACAGAACAAGGAGAAACAGAATGGTTTAAAATAAACAAAGGTGTAAGACAAGGCTGCATACTTTCCCCCTACCTGTTTAATTTATATGCAGAACAAATCATCAGAGAAGCAGGATTGTATGAAGACAACAGAGGTGTGAAGATTGGTGTAAGACTCATCAACAACCTTCGCTATGCTGATGATACCACATTACTGGCGGAAAGTGAAGATGATCTGAAACATTTGCTTCTCACAATCAAAGAACATAGTCTCAAAATGGGCCTGCACCTTAATGTAAAGAAGACAAAGATCATGACAACTGGCATAATCAACAGGTTCATCATCGAAGGAGAAGAAATTGAAATTGTGAATAACTTTAACCTACTTGGATCAACTATCAATAAAGAAGCAACAAGCAGTCAAGAAATCAGACGACGCATTGCTCTTGGCAGAATGGCTATGAAAGACCTAGATAAGATTCTCAAGAGCAGAGATGTGTCTCTCCATACAAAGATTCGACTTGTTCAAGCCATGGTATTTTCAATAACATCATATGGATGTGAAAGCTGGACAGTGAAAAAGATAGACAGGAAGAAAATTGATGCCTTTGAATTATGGTGCTGGCGGCGAATACTGTGTATACCATGGACTGCCCGAAGAACAAACCAGTCTGTACTAGAGGAGATCAAACCTAAGCTTTCTTTAGAAGCTCAGATGACAAGACTTCGACTTTCATACTTTGGACACATCATGCGGAGAGAGAGATCATTAGAGAAAGACATCATGCTTGGCAAGATAGAAGGTCAACGCAAAAGAGGAAGGCCAGCAATGAGATGGATCGATACACTAACAGCAGCTACGGGTACCAGTCTGTCAACAATAAGCCGCCTGACTGAAGACCGAACACAATTTAGGATAGCTATCCAGAGGATCGCCATGAGTCGACTCCGACTCGACGGCACTTAACAACAACATATCCTCCTCTCTTAATTTCGGGAGATCCAGTGCATCAAGAAACTCTCCTCCCTTCCCAAAATCTCCTCTGTATAGAGCTTGGCGTAGAAGGATCTAAAAGTGGCCGCTATCTGTTGCGGTTGATGCTGGAGCTCCCCTCCCTCACTCCGAAGAACTTGTACAAAACGCGTACCCCCCGGGTCTCTAATCACCCTCGCAAGCAGCCTCCCAGACCTGTTGCCATATTTATACAAATGATGTTTATAATATTGCAAGGACATAGCAGCTCTCCTTTGAAGCAAATCATTGAGAGCTGCTTGAACTCTGTTATGCTCCTGCTGTATCATCCTGTCCCTTGTCTTACTATGTCTCCTTTGGAGAGACTGCCGCGTACACTCCAGCACTAAGAGGCTGCGGACGAGGTGTTTACGCCTCTGTTTCGTGTAAGTTATAATAGCACCCTTCATCACCGCCTTACTGGTCTCCCAAAACAAAGTAGGCGTACATTGGGGCGTGTCATTGAACAGTGCATATTCCTCCCACTGCTTCTCCAGGTAAGCTTTAAAATCTTTATCCTCCCATAAATAAGTAGGAAATCACCATGCTCTCCTTGCCGGCCCTTGGCCCTCCCAAACCACCCAGACCATCCCATGATCCGATACCATCACCGGTTCTATCCCTGCCTGGGCTATCTGTGCAAATCCTCCCTCACTCACCAGTATGTAATCAATGCAGGACCAAGTCAAATGGGCTCTAGACTGATGGGTATATTCCCGCTCCCCTGGGTGAAGAGCACGCCAGACATCCACCATACCCCCCAATTTACAGAGATAACCAATACCCTTCTTGGACCAGGCCCTTTCATCGCACTTCCCAGACCTATCTACCCTTGGGTCTTGCGGGCAGTTAAAATCCCCTGCCATAGTCGATGTTTTCCCTCCTGCTCCCGTAATGAAATTCAGCATGAATTTAAAGAAACCATGGTCATACACATTAGGGGCGTATATATTCCCTATCCACAGCTCTTCTGTATAGAGTTTGACTTGCAGTAGAATATACCTTCCATTTGGATCCACATCACACTTAAGCACCTCCAATGGCAGGCCCTTCCTTACCAACACCGCCACTCCCGCCTTCCTAGTCCCCGAGGACGCCCCTTATACTTTCGCTACCCAGTCTCTCGCCGTTTTTCCATGCTCCACCTCACTCAAATGAGTCTCCTGCAGCAGCGCTATCTGAGCCCCCTTCCTCTTAAGAGCCTGGAGGATTTTGGCACGTTTAATTGGTGTTCCAATCCCCCCCACATTCCATGAGATAATCTTTACATTATTCATCCCACCTTACCAAAGAGTGTACCGCATGAGTATTAGTCTTCTCATCTCTCTCTAAGGGCCGCCCAGCCTCAACCCCAGAGCACTGCTCAAATGCTGCCAGGGTAGGGCAGTTCAACTCATACTTCCAGCCTACCATTCCCCCACTTCTCTCCTCTTCCCCCCCCTCCCGTTCCAGTTATCTCTTCTCCCCCTCCCCCTCCCCTGGGCTGTGTAATTAAAGCTTCTTCACTGTGCGAACATTCTTCTAAAAGTTGCAGTGACCACGGTTGCATATTTGAGCCTACAGTGTTTCTTTATCTTTTAGACAAAAGAAGCGGGTGCTGATGACATTCTCGACATATCTAAGTGTGAATTATCAGAGGTAACGTTATCATAAAAATGCATATATCTGTCTTGTGTATGTATTAAAGTACTGGATTTCAGGGACTCGAGACCCTGTCAGACTGTCACTATGAATTTGTGCTTCGAGGTGAACATGTATGTATGTAGCTCGAAATCCTAGTGGTATAAAGATGCAACTCAGGCTCATTCTAAGCCAGTGTTTTATCTTCCCATTGACGCTATTCTTTTATAATAAATCGTGATCATGAGTTTGCTGTTAGCCCTTGAATTATAAAGTGGAACCCTTTTATAGTGAAAACAGGCTCTGATTACCTTTAGTTTTGTTTTTATTATGGAATATTCTGCTATTCCCTGAATGCACCAAAGTATTGTATAGTTTATTAGGTCTGATATACCGCCATTCTGCAAACAATCATAGCGGTTTCCATTCAATTGAAATGAAATAACACTAAAACATACCCATTAGATAGGAACGCCATCATGCATGGGAAAGAGAAAGTAACACACATAGAAGGAAACCTTTTATCTGGAAACCAGCAGGTTGGGTAGGGTGAGTGGGAGGATGAATATACATAACCTATATCAACATTTCTCCGATACCAGATAAAATAAAGTCAAAGAACTGATCTTATTGGTTTAAATGGTCACAGTGCTTTATCTAAATATTTCTGGTGGAAAAACAATGTATATCCTTTAGGAGATACAAATGGAAGTATGTGTTTTTATTGGGGGACGATAAAAAGCCTGTTTGCTTGTTGCTGGAGGTGTATACCACTAGTCATCTGTATCTGTGGCTATGCATTTACTATTTGTTAAACTTTTCAAATGGCCCTCACCTCTCTAGGAAGAGAATCTCTGCCCTCAGCAAACCATGTTCGTCTCCATGTGCTTCAGTGGTCCTTCCCAAAGCTGTCATTAAATAGAATCTTTAGTTACGGCTCCCATTGAAGTCTTCCCCACATCATCCATCTCTATAGGCATCATTGGCGATGCTGCTTAAATGTCGGGAAAAGAAGCTCAAGGCAAGAGTTGGGAAAGAGGGAGACTCAGAGGCAATGTGAGGAAATGGCGAGTTACTAGACAGGCTATGAGGGGAGCTGGTAGTGAGCAGACTGGTGGCAGACAAAGGACAATGGTAATCACAAGAGAGCGAGATGAGCAGAGTTAAAGATGTACCAATGGACTAAGTGATATTGTAACCCGTTCCGAATGGATGATGGATGGGATTTAAACATTTTTAAATACATAAAATAAATACATTTTACATGCCAAGAAATGCTTAATTTTAAAAGAGACACTGAGCAGATTAGATCATTGCCTAATTTTAGCCTCCTCCTTTCTGGCTGGCTCTTGTTAATTTAGATGGTTGAATTTAGGGAGCTCTTAAAAGTAGAGATTTTAACCAGCTAGTTAAATCTGAGAAAATGCACCCCTATAGAAGCACTCAATCTTTACCTGTTCTTGGTGTGAGGACTGTGTGTTAGTTTTGCCTATATTTCTTGCATTTTTGAATGAATTGTCAGGTCTGATCTGTGGTCCTCCTTTAGCGTTGGGTTACAAAAGAGTCCGAGGCACAAGATGAGAGAGAGCCTTAAAGATATGAAGGCTGGCCTGATGACTGCAGGATGTTTCTTTTCAGAAGACCGCAAGCGTAGCTGCTTCTCGACCCAGCTGGGGTTGCAACAGATGTGGAGGAGGATGGGGTTCCATTCATTGTGCATTGGTGAAGCCTGGTGTTGAAATTCAGGGTGCATGTGGCCCCCGGCTGAAGGATTGCCACTACAGTCTTAGGGCTGCATAAAAGGGGCACCAGCTTATGGTGCAGCAGCAGAAGTAGGAACTGGTGTCGGCACCAGTTGAGCTGGAAGCCCAAAGGAGCAACTGTATGGAGCATATTTTATTTATTTATTTATTTAGATTTGTATGCCACTTTTTCCTACAATCAAAGTGGTGAGTTACATGAAATAAATTACAAAAAATAGGAATGACAACATTGGATAAGAGGTAATACAACTTACAAAGGGATACTATAAAATTACTTATTATAACAATACTTTATGATTACAAGCATGCGTTTTTAATGAAGTTCACTGTCTGGTTGATCATAATATTCCATGAATGGGAAGGTTTTAAGTGATTTGCGGAAGTCCTTTAAATCTTTTGTGGCCCGTAAATCATCTGGGAGTGAGTTGCAAAGGGCTGGTGCTGATAACGATAAAGCTTTGGCAGAGATAAATTGTTTTGTTTTTTGAAATCCAATTGGTGTACGTAACTTATTGTTACTGCTTGATCTCCTGGGACGGTTGTTTTGTCTTTTTAAGTAATAAGGGATGGAGAACATCTGCTGTGCATTGGTTAATGATCTTGAAAATATTTGTAATAGGTTTAAACCTTGACCAAACAACTATTGTTGGCCAATGCATTTTTTGTAATATAGGTGTGATATTTTCATTTTTTGCTGTACCAGTAATAATACGGGCTGTAGTATTTTGCACTAGCTGGAGTGGATAAATAGCCTGTTTAGGTATTCCTTGATATAATGAATTACCATAGTCCAGAATTGGTGTGATAATTGCCTGACAAACAGTACGAAAATGAACTTGACTAAGTATTGGCTTAAGTCTCCTAATAAGCTTTAGTCGTAGGTAAGCTTTTGCAGCAGTTTTATTTGTGTGTGAGAGCAGGTTTAAGTTCTTATCTAAGGTTATTCCTAAATATTTCACCTCATCTTTTATTGGAATTGTGTGATTCAGATGCTGAGTGGAGTAAAATTAGGATTTCTGGATATAATCATTGCTTCTGTTTTGTTTAAATTGATTTTGAAATTGTGATCGGTGAGCCATTTAGATCTTCAAGGCAATGTGACCATGGGGGTTACGTCCCGTGAAAGTGAATCAATTGGGGCGTATAGCATAATATCTGCATAAATATGATAATTTAACACATGTCCTTTGATAATGATACAGATTGGCTGAATGTATATGTTGAATAAAATAGACAATAGGGATGAACCTTGTGGTATTTCTTCGCTTATGGTGAACTGTGAAGAATTTCCGTTGTCTCCTTTGACTTGTGTTCTGTTGGTTAGGTACGATGTAAACCATTTTAAAGTGTTGTTACATATTCCAATCTCGTGTAATCTATTTATTAGTACTGAATGTGAAACTGTATAAAATGCAGCTGAAATATCTATAAATACAAGTAGGAATCCATTTTTTATATTATCTAGACCCTTCAATAACTTATCAAATAGAACTGGAGCGTACAACTGATTAAATATCAAATAAATGTTTTTTTGGCCTTTTTCCATTTAGTTATGTAATCTGCTGTTTTTCTACTTTATAGATTCCATATGGTGTGTTTTCAACGTGTAAAGTCTTACAGAAAAAGGTAAAGAAGTATTTTGCTGTGTGGGTTTTTTTCTGTGTTGTGCCAACTTTCTAAAATTATTCTCTGCTTTAAGGACTTTGACATAGAGCAGAGTATCATATTTAAGGAAATTTATATGTATTGAGCAAGGCAGCTAAATAACTGTAGAGTGAAAATGGAATCTGACACTTAAGGTATTTTATTTGTATAGCTGAGCCCATCAGACAGTAAGATGTCCGTGGGTTAATAAGGTTCATTGATTGATGGTATAAGCTGCAAATGGAGAATGTTGGAGACCTTTCAGATGTATCACAAGGATATCGAGCATGTCACCTCGGAGAGTGGAGGACTCGGTGGATGGGTACAGAGATATAGTCGGTCACCTCAAGGACTGGATACCTCGGGGGAGAGGGGCTCAGGACTATAGTCTTCCTCCTCCAGGCTGTCAATTCTTGCTTCAGCTTACTGCAAACTCTGGAGCCTGAGACTGGGGGAAGTTCAGGTCAACATTGTGATTAATGCCATGAGGTCCCTTGGACAACTAGATTGCTGGAAGAGTACATCCATCTTTCATTCTCAAAGCCAAAATGCTGATTCTAGTAGTTTTGGCACAAATCCCTCCTGCAGCCAGATTTCCTCCTTCACAGTGAGGCCATCTGCTGGGGGGAAAGGAAACTGCACTGTTCTGTGGCTTCCAGTATATAAAATCATAGCACAACCACCAAGAGAAGACACACACATCTCATTTTTAATACTACAAGGACATTTTTAAACTTGGGCTGCTTTGACAAAAGTGCAGTTAAGTGCTAACATGATGGTGCTTAACTCGTGATTCACAATGTGACACAGCTGTGTCCTTTTTCTGCTCACTTGGGGCTTATGGTGGCTGCCTCCCCTTCATGGTCCACTTTGCTGCAGGTTCTTGTAGTTGGTGGTTTATCCTTTGTTAAATCTATTCAGGCCCTTGCATCAGGGAAGCAGTCAACCAATGCAAACTATATAAATAATTAGGAATGTGTGTGTGTAAGAAGATAGGATGTAGTTAAAACTGTTAGTGTAGCTGGCTTTAAAAAAGGTTTGGATACGTTTCTGGAGGAAAGGTCCATAAACCATTAATAAAGAGACCAGGGAAATTCACTGCTTACTCTAAAACCAGCATTGTGGAACCTATGTACCTTTTTGGGAACCTGCCGGGTACTTGTGACCTGGATTGGCTACTGTTGGAAACGAGATACTGGGCTTGATGGACCTTAGTCTGACCCAGTATAGCATGTCTTATGTTCTTATAGTGATCTTTACCAGGTCCTCATGGTCACTGCTGTAAGTATTAGGGTAGAGTCACAAATAGAATCCAAAAACTACAATTGCCAAACCCTGAAGTGACAATTTGTCAGACTGAGCTTGTTTTAAGTGGGGAGAAATTTTCCTGTGTTCATTGGTGAGTTGAAAGTGATATCATCTAAGCTAAGGATGTTGACTGGAGGAGTAGCCTAGTGATTAGAAGAATAGCCTAGTGCCCAAAAGATCTGGGGTTGATTCCCACTGGCATTTTTGTGACCTTGGGCAAGTCACTTTACCCTCCATTGCCTCTGAAGAAAAGGCCTGGCAATCTACTTCCGGTGATACCAGCAGTTGGTCTTGACTTGACAGCACTTTAGTGAAGCAGACCTAGTTTCAACATTTATTTTTTTTCTCTCTTTAAAGCTTGTTCCAATTCTGTATATATGGGGGAGGGGGGAAAAGGTTAGTTAATTAAGCCCTGTGCTTGAAGCCATGGAAAGAGATTTTATCACAAGAAACAAACCCAGGCTTATCTGTCTCATCCTGCCTCCGCTGCCCATTTTGAGATGGTTGTCATATCTTATTTTTGTCTTTACTAGGTGTTGATTGTTCACACAAATTACTTGACTTACCTGGTTCCAAAATCTTGCCACCTTCTGGATCTTGCGACACTGAAGGTAATTGCTTTACTCTTTGGCAGCCACATCAAAGTGAGCAAAGAATAGAAGCAGGAAAAGTTTATTTACTATTGATCTGCATAGGCCAGAGGGTCCTGCAGGTGAAGTCACTGGAATAAAGAATGGAGGAAAGGTTAGCTAAGAAAAATCTTACTTGGTGTTTTGAAAACCTTATAGCTTGGAAGCTCTGTGAATCTTGAGAAATTGAAATGAAACATTTTTAAGGAGTATTTTAAATTGATGCCTACTATGACTCATTTAATGCAGTTGCTCCTGAACCTATCCTGTCCTAGGAGATCCCCAGCCGCTCAGCTTTAAAGAATCTCTCATGAATATTCATTGTGGAATCTGCGTGCACGTCCTCCATTGCATGCATATTTACTGTGGATATCCTGCAAACCTGACTTTGAGAATCACTGACCTACTATACTATTGGCTTCGTTTTAGTATGCATGATGAGTCTCGTTATCCGTTTTCTGATATGACTAACAGCAGCTCAGTGAACAGCTCAGATTGTGATGTTGGTTTGAACTAAGGGCAAGAAGCCAAAATCACTTGCCTGCACTTCCGTCACTGCAGCATTTAACTGATGAAAACTGATCTATACAGCCCAAGTCTATAGGTGTCCACGAGGAAACAAGTGAAATACAAATGCACAATTCTTACTTCTATCCCTTGCACATCACGCACTGTGCATCACTTTCTTCCCTGCACTTGAAGGAGGACCCTTCCTTTCCCAAACAATACATCTCTGCATTCTACAGCTCAGAGGCTTCAGTTTCCATTCAAGGTTTTCTATTGGACAGTGCACTTACCTTTATATGCTACAAGTTAAGAGGGGGGAATAGCACAATTTTATCTGGATAGGATATTACAAGCCTCCCCAGGCTTACATTTCACTTAGCAAATGAGCTGTGTTCTGGGGGATAGCAGATCACCAAGGAAATGGCATAACTTCAAATATTGCTACTTGTTTGATTATTTCACTCTTTCCAAGTAGCTCTTAGATATGTAGAAGGCTGTGAAAGTGCCAAAGTCTAATTTCCCAACTGACTATCTTGAGATTTAAAGACCTTCTGAATTTTCTGGTTGCTGTCCAGGGCTTCTACCACTAAGCTAGGAGCACTCCCTTAGCAGTGATAATAGGAGCACTCTTACCTCAGCCAGATGACATCTCTCCATTCCCTTATTGCTCACCCCTCTCACGAAGACCAGCAAATACTTTTCTATATAATCGGAAACAGTGAAATAGGTTGGACATATTTCCATCTCTGCAAGGATAAGTGATTTTTGGCACCATTTATTTATTTACATTCTCTTATATACCGCGCTATTCTGCATCAGTGCGGTTTACATTGAACAAACTGAAATTACATTGAACAGGGCATTATAACTTGGAGATAACTATTTTACAGGGAACATGGGCTATGGAGGGTTAAGTGGCTTGCCCAAGACCACAAGGAGCACCTGTGGGACTAGAAACCCCAGTCCTTCCGGCCCAAGGTTGCTGTCCTCTAGTGGGATTTGAACCACCGACCTTCCAGCCTGAAGTACCTTGCCCCAACCACTAGGCTACTCCTCCACTCCATATTACACGTTCCTTGCAATTGCTTTATTAGAATCCTGCATGCTATAATCTCTGTCAGCTATGTCCTTTGAAGTCCTTGTTGATATGTACAGAGCTTTCATGATGTGCCCTTCACGTGATTTTCACCATTGATTGACTGACTGAGATAGTGGCAGATATGGGACCTGCTAAGACTATAAACTGGAGCAAGACTGTTCCCCACCTCTTCCAGCTGATGTGATCGGACCAGGACAAGATGCTTTTGTAAGTCTAATTCTTTTGGTCTGTTTTGCCCCAACAGTGAATGTATTCTAGGGGAAGGGAGGGGCTGCAAGCTGTAATTCTGCCCTTTATTGGGGCCATATTGAAGTGTGTATGGGGCTTCTAGGGAGCAGGCCTAATTCTTGGCAGATACGTTTGCATCTGCCTTGAAGCAGGTACAAGCAATCCCATGAAAGCGCAGATGTACTCTCTATCCCCCTTATGGATGTTTTACCACTGAGAGGGGTGGAGAATGTGCAGCAGAACAGTGGTTTACCCTGTAAAACCTTTTATAAACTGCTTTTTGTGTGAAAGATTATAGTTTTAGGATATGGTATAAGTTTAACTTCCTGCTCCATGTGATCTAGTTTTACATGTAACTACTTCTTAATGGAGATGTTCTTCCTTGCATTTATCTTTCAGAACCTGGAAAGACAAGCGACTTCCCTAGTCCTAGTTAGGAGACACAGCTGTCCTGACATCACTACCCCTCAGTTCGAGAAGAGACTGAGGACAGAATTTTATTTGAAATGCTGGTTCTGTTTCTAATGTGTGGCATGAGCTTGTTTTTGTGACAGTGTTACGTAGTGTTTTAATGTGGTTGAACTGGGGGGGGGGGTTTAGTGTGATATAAAGGGATGTGCTTGATTTCTTAATAAATGATAGTAGTGCCGTGTGTGGAAACATGCCTGCTAGTGTAGCGTTTCCGTTTGTCATCAATTTCTGTCTCCTAATTTGCTCATGGTTCTGGTTATCTTCAGTGCTATGATGTGTGTTAGAAAATGAACTGTTATATTTAAGTGTGTGCATGCAGGTAGAAAGCTTGTGACATGGGATAAAGAGAGTGGATGTGACAGAAAGATACAACCAAATAGAGCAACAAAGTACCTGCACGCTACTGGAGGACACCAAAAGCGGGTACAAGAGACTGGCGGATATCAGATTTAGGTTTGTGAAACCCCTTTTATTAGCCCCTATGCGTTTCGGCCCATAGGCCTTCTTCAGGGTTTTTTTTATAAGGAAGCAGACCTCAAAGAAAATATAATAAAACAATGAGTATTGACAATAATAAATATGAAAACATAAAAACTGTTAAAAACCACAAAGTGGTCATAAATAATAAATACATATAAATAAGTGTATAATAACAGTATGTCTAGAGAAATCAAAACCACTCACATACATGTTTTGCTCAGTGAATAAATAATAGTGCAATATGGCATAAAACATTTTTATATGTAAAAATATAAATTGTTAATCTTTCTTTAAACATAAAGTAATTATTAATTATAGAGTTATATAAAAACCATGGCACCTATATGTTGCTATGTTATGTTATAAAACTTTAATAAATAACAGATGCATGTAAACCAAAACTAAAGATAAAAACAAAGATGAGGAGGACACGGACACGGACAGGAAAAATATATAGAAAGCATGTGACAATATCTTTCAAAATCTTGTCAATTCACAAAGACAATGGCCACTAAAATTTGATAAAAAAGCATTAAATAGTGAATAATTAATAATAATAAATATGTTCCCTATGTATTACCAATGTGAAGCGTATTTGTTGACCAACTATATTGTAATGCCTAATTTTGAATTGTACATAAAACGAACCATTGTAAAATGATAAAGCCAGTTTTATAATACTATATGAAACCACACTTTTTTATCAAATTTTAGTGGCCATTGTCTTGGTGAATTGACAAGATTTTGAAAGATATTGTCACATGCTTTCTATATATTTTTCCTGTCCGTGTCCTCCTCATCTTTGTTTTTATCTTTAGTTTTGGTTTACATGCATCTGTTATTTATTAAAGTTTTATAACATAACATAGCAACATATAGGTGCCATGGTTTTTATATAACTCTATAATTAATAATAACTTTATGTTTAAAGAAAGATTAACAATTTATATTTTTACATATAAAAATCTTTTTTATGCCATATTACACTATTACCACTCTTCCTGGAATCCCTTCCCCTCAGTGCCAAATAGGGTCTTATGCCCTGGGCAAACCTTCAGCCATGGCTCAAAGCCTTGCACTCCCCTCCCCCTCCCTTCCCCTGGCAGTATTGCAACTTTTTCCATAGCTTCCAGCCCAGCATCTCCCTTTTCCTCTCTCGTCCATACCCCAGTGTTCAGCATCTCCCCTCCCCACTTCAAGTGTGCAGGTTTTAAGCAGAGCTGTGCCCTGGCTGCCACTGTCTCTGCCCTTCATCTGGCCAACTCGGAAACTGAGGGAAAGTGGCTGGCCAGGGGGCTTTGAGCAGACACACAGGCTGCATCCTGCTCCCTCTAAACCTCCTGTTTGCGGGAGGGGATTGGGACGCACCGGACCTTCAGTGCATGCGTGTGCATCTGCTCAAGGCCTTGTGCCAGTTGTTTTCCCTCCGTTTTAGAGTTGGCTAAATGGAGGGCGGTGATGGCAGCAGCATCTTTGATTTAGTGCTCTGAGGACTGTCCTGGCGGTGCTGCCCTAAGGGGCGCCTCGTCCACCTCGTGGAAGGTCCAGCCCTGACACCAAGCCTATCCTCACTAGCCCTGTTTATCTTCTTTCCTTTACTGTCTTTCTCACTTCCTCCCCCAGCCAATCTCTGCAAGCCTTTCTCTTCTCCATATTCAGCTCAACTAGCCTTTTTATTTTTTCAGTTTTTTCTTTCTCTTTTCTGTGTCGCCCCTGTAATGGTCTCTCAGACCCTCCAAGAGTCTAAGGACCAGAGGTTGAGAATCATTGGTCTAGACCAGTGATGGCTAACCTTTTTGAGCCCGAGTGCCCAAAGTGCCGCACAAAACCAAAGAATTTCCTCAAAGTGCCAGCACGTCAATTAAACCTCAGCTCAGTTACACATGCAGAACATAGACCATCACCAAACAAGGAATCACAATTTAGAAACAGGAAGGCAATAATTAAACTGGGAACCCCAAAAGCCAAACTTGGAATGTACAACACTGTAGAAATAAAACTATAAATTAATTTCCTCTTGTACCAAACAAAGCACAGACGTTAATGATGCACATTTCCCAGAGGTTTCATATTCCAGTTAATAAATTCAAATTAAGAGATATCTTTCTACCTTTTGTGCATTTTTTTTCAGTTGCAATTGCTCCAGCCACTTTCTTCTGGTTTCTTCATGTTTTCTGCTAACTCTCCATCGTCTGCTGTCCATTTGTTCTTTCTTCTCTCTTCTAGTCTTTTTTTCCATTCTCTCTCTCTACATCTGCTTTAACATACTAATCTTTCTCCTTTTGCTCTTTCCTCATTCCTATTTCATCCACACAAATTTTACCGCTCCATCCTCAATCCCCACTTACTCTCCCAATACCCGGCCAATTGTAGATTTTTCATTCCTCCCACACAAAATATTTTTCCCCTCTCCATTTTACTCTCCCAGCCCCATCCCATTCTAATCCTCCCCCAACATCAGCTCCCTTCTAGTTCCAGTCTCACCCAGCATCCATTCCTTTCTAGTCCCTGCATCAGCCCATTTCCAGTCCTAGCCCCCCATCAACCCATTTCCAGTCCTAGCTCCCCCATCCATTTTCAGTCTGAGTCCCTTCATCAGCTCATTTCCAATCCTAGCCCCCCATCAGCCCATTTCTAGTCATTTCCTAGCCCCATCATCAGCCCATGTCAAATCATAGCTCCCCTCCACTCAGTACAATTCCAGTTCTAGCCCCTCCATGAGTCCATTTCAATTCAAGCCCCCACCACAGCCCATTTCCAATCTTAGCTCCCCCCAACAGCCCATTTCCAGTCCTATCCTAGCTGCTCCATCAGCCCATTTTCAGTCCTAGCTCCCTTCCCTCACAGCCCATTTCCATTCCAAGCTCCCTCCCCATCAGCTATTTGCAGTTCAAGCCTCCCCTTCCACTCAGCCCATTTCCAGTCATAGCAACCCCCCAACCCATTACCAGTCCTAGCCCCCCATCAACCCACTTCCAGTCCTAAACCCCCATCACCCCATTGTCAGTTTAAGCCCCCCCTATAACCCATTACCAGTCCTAACCCCCCATCACCCCATTTCCAGACATCCCCCATCAGCCCAAAGCCCATTACCAGTCTTAACCCCCCCATAGCCCATTATCAGTCCTAACCCCCCCATAGCCCATTATCAGTCCTAACCCCCCATCAGCCCACTTCCAGTCTTAACCCCATCAGCCCATTTCCAGACAGCCCCCCACAGCCCATTGCCAGTCCTAACCCCCCCCCCATCAGCCCACAGCCCATTACCAGTCCTAACCACATCAGCCCACCTCAAGTCCTAACCCCTCCCCCCTTAGCCCATTATCAGTCCTAACCCCCCCCCCCATAGCCCATTAGCAGTTCTAACCCCCCATCACCTCATTTCCAGACAGCCCCCATCAGCCCACAGCCCATTACCAGTCTTAACCCCCCCATAGCCCATTACTAGTCCTAACTCCCCCAACAGCCCACAGCCCCTCCAGTCCTAACCCCTCCCCATCCGCCCAGTTCCTGTCCTAGCCCCCCCCATAGCCCATTATCAGTCCTAACCCCCATCACCCCATTTCCAGACAGCCCCCATCAGCCCAAAGCCCATTAGCAGTCTTAACCCCCCCATAGCCCATTACCAGTCCTAACCCCCCCATCACCCCATTTCCAGACAGCCCCATCAGCCCACAGCCCATTAGCAGTCCTACCCCCCTTAGCCCATTAGCAGTCCTACCCGCTACCCCCCCCCGCCCATTAGCAGTCCGACCCCCCCTCGCCCCTTCGCAGTCCTACCCCCCCCCCCTCGCCCATTTGCAGGCCTACCCCCCCCCCCCCCCATGGCATATTAAAAAAAAAAAAAAAAAGCTGGCTTTGGTTGCTGCCGCTACCGCGGCAGCGGCAGAATGCAATGTCCCGCGGGGCCCCCTCCGCCCGCTAAGCCCCTCTGCAAGGGCTTTCAGATTCGCGAGGGAGAGCTTCTCCCTCGCGTCTCTGTTAAGCCCGCAGGGGCTAATGGGAAATTTCCCATCAGTCCCTCGCGTCTAAAGGGGCTGATGGGAAATTTCCCATTAGCCCCTGCGGGCTTAACAGAGACGCGAGGGAGACGCTCTCCCTCGCGAATCTGAAAGCCCTTGCAGAGGGGCTTAGCGGGCGGAGGGGGCCCCGCGGGACACTGCACTCTGCAGCTGCCGCGTCCGCGGCAGCAGCCAGAGCCAGCTTTTTCTTTTTTGCGAACCTACCCGCGTGCCAGCTGCAAGGCCTTCGCGTGCCACAGCTGGCACGCGTGCCATAGGTTCGCCATCGCTGGTCTAGACTAATGTAGAAATTAGCATGGAGCGAAGTGAATTTATAAAAGATGAGCATGGCACTGCCCTTAGATTAATTTCAGGGTAAAGGAGGCACGTATGTGGACATGGGAAAAATATATTTGGGATTAGAGGCTACCAAGAGTATATAAAAGACATTCATTTGGGCAAATGGGTGCTCCTGGACAGAGGGGACAGTATGAATGTTTATAGTAGGTCCTCCTTCTATGCAGTACAGATATCTGCATGTGTGTGGACTTCTCTCACTCCATTGTCTAGGCACCATAGATTTTCATCCTCAGTTCCTGATCGTCCCTCCAGTCTAGTCCCGGAATCTGTGGGGGTTGTCAACCTCCTCCAGCAGCTTTGGAGACTGAGAAACTTCACACTTGTGATGTCACTGGTATATAAGCACTGGAACCGCCTCCTCACATCAGTTATCAGTCTCCAAAGCAGCTGGAGGGGTGGTGAGCCCAGGGCTCTCAGGGCTCACTTGAGGAACGATTAAGCAGACTTTAAATTGAATTTAAACTGAATTTAATCAGAAAAAAAAAAGACTGTGAAAAGCAATTTATGAGGGGAGCTATTTTAAAGGCTCTATCTGGACATTGTGTGGCTGATCTGGCCTCTGTTGTCCTGAGGTCCTCCTTTCCTGTTAGCTTAATTATTTTCCCGTCTTCGGTCCAGTCGGGACCCTGCTGGATAGAGGCAGCGAGCTGAGGGGAGGACCGGCAGCTGATTACCAAGCTGAGAGAAAAGGCTCAGGTTTCACTGCAGGGCTGAGCTCGGCGTGTGCAGAAGACTTGCCTGCCAGCGCCTAGAGCCGTCCTATACATTTGGAGCTGCTTCGGGGGAGTTTTTCAGCTCTGACAATAAAAAGTCTTCAGTCGTCTGCCTTGCAGGGGAAGCACGAGCCTGGCAGTTACCGGCAGTTCGCCAGAGGCGCGCAGCAGGTAGGAAGCCGTTCTTAGGCGGGAACAGCAAGTTGTTTAGTGTGGCAGGCCGGACCGTGTGGAAACTGCGCGGGAAATCGCCGTTGCAATCTCAGGGCTTCAATTGTTGATATTTCGCCTAGGAAGCTTTGTTTTCAGCCAGAGTCTTCAGATTCTAGCTGGGGGGTCGAGTCTGACAGTACAGCTAGTAAAAAAAAAAAAAGTATTTTTCTTTGCGGGTGACTTGGCTTTGCTGAGGCAAAGAGGGGTTAGTGTACCATGCCAGCCAAGCAGCTCTGCCTCATGTGTGGGACCAGGAGGAGTTCCCTAACGCAAGAAGGTGTCTGCAGGGGTTGCAGTCTTGAGTCTGAGGCTAGGGACCTAGCTCCTAAGCCAGAGGCAGGGGGGCAAGAGATTTTGAGGGAGGTGGTGGAGCCCACCGTTGCTTCTCTGCCGGCTCCTGAGCCGGGGCCCAGTACTTCTTCAGCGCGGGATCCCCCGGTTTCACAGCCGCCTGGCGCGGGGACTTTGGTGGCGATTTTTTTCTCAGATTTTATGGCTCTGATTCAAAAGGATTTAGGCAGCCCACCGGGGGGTACTAGTAGCGGGTACTTCAGGGACTGTACCCAGGGAAAAGAGGCCGTCTTCTCCGTTGACGGCAGACGTGTCTGGCATAAGCGCTAAGAGAGCCAGAGGGGATACGGATCAGTTGGAGCTGTCAGTCCTTTCAGAGGACATACGCTCAGAAGACGCAGATATGGAAGAGGGTCTGGAAGAGGACTTAGAGGAAGGTGAGATAAGGGACCAGGCAAGGGTAGTGCGGGTGTTCCATAGGGAGGAATTACCGGCGCTCATAGCTGAGTCCCTCAAGACTCTTAATATGCCTACCGGAGAACCGGCGGAGGATTCTGCCCTGGAAGATCCCTTGCTGCAGGCCTTTCGGAAAACTCAGAGGGCATTCCCAGTGCATAGAGTTTTTAAGGAAATGATTCAAGAAGAGTGGGATATGCCGGAAGCCGCGCTTAAGGGGTCTAGAGTTATGGCGAGGCTTTACCCTCTGGTGGATCAGGATAGGGAGTTATTCAAAGCTCCGAGAGTGGATGCCGCAGTGGCAGCGGTGACCAAGAAAACTACCATTCCCGTGGAAGGATCAGCGGCGCTCAAGGATGCGCAGGATCGTAAATTAGAGACTTTGCTAAAACAAGTCTTTGAAGCAAATGTGCTGTCCTTATAGGCATCTATTTGCGGGGCCTGGGTAGCCAGAGCGTGTTTACAGTGGGCACAGTGGATTCAAGGGGAGCGCTCGGGGGAAGAGGACGCATCCATGTTGGAATCCAGCGCTGCGTATTTGGCGGATATTCATTATGATCTTATCCGGGGGTTGGTGAAGAGTATGGCTGCGGTAGTCGCGGGACGGAGATGTCTTTGGCTGCGGAATTGGGCAGCGGATGGTTCGTCCAAAACGAGGTTGAATAGACTTCCTTTCCGCGGTAAGTTACTTTTTGGAGAAGAGTTGGATAAGTTAGTAAAGGATTTGGGAGAATCCAAGGGTGGTAGGTTACCAGAGGACAAACAACGGCAAGGGCGTCCCGGCCCCAGGGCGAAGGGGCAGCAACGGGAGTTTTGCCGTTTTCACCCTACAATGTTTGGTCAGGGGCAGCGGGGGTGTTTCCCTGGACGAAGACAAGGTTTTCGAGGATTTCGAGGAGCGAGCAGGGGATTTTTGGCTGCCTCCGCTTCCTCCTCTTTTAGAAAATCACAATGAAGCCAGGGGGGTTCAGGCAGGACTAGTTCCCGTGGGAGGGCGTCTGCAGGATTTTTACCCTGCCTGGTGGGCCCAACTCACGTCCGATCGGTGGGTGTTAGAGGTTATTCGAGAAGGTTATGCGTTGGAGTTGCAGCGTCCAGTGACAGATTCTTTCGTTCGGTCGCCGTGCAAGGCAGTGCGGGAGACGGTACAAAGGCTGTTATTTCTCAAGGCAATTGTGCCAGTTCCTGCAGACCAGTTCGGTTGCGGTCGATACTCCATCTATTTTGTGGTGCCAAAGAAGGAAGGCACGTGGCGACCTATCCTGGATCTAAAAAGGGTAAATCGCTGTCTCCGCGTTTCTCATTTTCGGATGGAAACTCTCAAGTCAGTCATCGTGGCGGTGAGAAAGATCCAAGGACGTCAGAAATTCCCCCTATCGGAGGCATATCTGCACATTCCGATATGGCAAGAACATCAAAAATTTCTCCGCTTTGCAGTGCCTATGGGGCATTTTTAGTTTCAGGCCCTTCCTTTTGGCCTGGCGACCGCTCCACGCACCTTCACCAAGGTGATGGTGGTGGTGGCGGCGGCCTTATGGAAGGAAGGGGTGTTAGTGCACCCGTATCTGGACGATTGGTTGATCCGGGCAAAGTCTCAGGAAGAGAGTGTTTCGGCTACTTCCAAAGTGGTAGCTCTGCTGCAGAGTCTCGGTTGGGTGGTCAACATGTCCAAGAGCCAGTTGGACCCATCTCAAAACCTGGAGTATCTGGGAGCGCGTTTTGACACTAAGGACGGTCGAGTATTTCTACCCAGACAGCGGGCACTCGGGCTCCGGCACTTGATTCGACAGGTTCTCAGCAAGCGGTGTCCCACTGCCTGGGACTACCTATGAGTATTCGGAACCATAGTAGCAACGCTGGAATTGGTGCCGTTGGTGCGGGCTCATATGAGGCCTTTGCAGAGAGCGCTGTTAAGGAGGTGGTCGCATCAGAGATTCCCTGTCCCAGCGGTTGGCGTGCCCACCACAGACTTGCCAAGCTCTCCAATGGTGGTTGACTCCAGGCAGCCTGGAGAAAGGAATGTCATTAGAGATACCGGCGTGGATATCCCTGACAACGGATGCCAGTCTACAGGGCTGGGGAGCCCATTGTCAGGGCCGCCTGGCACAGGGACAGTGGTCCACCCCGGAACAGACTTGGTCAATCAACAGATTGCAGTTGAGAGCAGTAGCACTGGCTCTGCAAGAGTCTCGCCTGTATCTTCGGGAGACGGCCGTGCGAGTGTTCTCCGACAACACGACTGCAGTGGCTTACATAAACCGACAGGGATGCACCAGCAGTGTGGCACTAGAAGCCGAGGCAGAAAGTTTGTTCGAATAGGCAGAGAGGAATCTAGTGGCTTTGTCGGCAGCACATGTCGCGGGGGTGGACAATGTAGAGGCTGATTTCTTGAGTCGGGTGAAGGTAGACCCAGGAGAGTGGGTTCTGCATCCAGAGGTGTTCGAAATGTTGGTTCGGTGCTGGGAGGAGCCGGTGATGGATCTCATGGCGACCTTTCAGTTGGCAAAAGCCGGACGCTTCTTCAGCAGACACAGGGAGAGAATGGCGGAAGGTCTGGACGCCCTTGTTCAGGCTTGGCCAGAAGGGCAACTCCTGTGGGTGTTAATCGGTCGGGTGTTGCAGTGGATAGAGCATCACAAAGGGCGAGCGATCCTAATTGCTCCGGATTGGCCAAGAAGGCCGTGGTACGCGGACTTGGTAAGGCTTTTGGTGGGGGAGCCCTGGAAGCTTCCTCTTTGCAAGGACCTTCTAACGCAGGGACCTCTTTGCATGCCTCGAGTGGATCGATTTCTCGCTTACGGCCTGGCTATTGAGCGGGCTAGATTGACGGCGAGGGGTTATTCGAGGGCGGTGATTTCTACCTTGCTGAAATCGAGACGGAGGTCTACGTCAATGGCATGTTAGAGTGTGGTGTATTTTTGAAGCCTGGTGTGCGGATAGGGAGGTCGTGCCCTCGAAGGCTTCAGTGCCGCAGGTGTTAGCGTTCTTACAGGATGGTTTTCAAAAAGGCTTAGCGGCGGCGGCGTTAAGAGTCCAGTTGGCAGCGTTGTCCTGTTATAGGGG
This sequence comes from Ichthyophis bannanicus, assembly GCA_033557465.1. Taxonomy (NCBI): domain Eukaryota; kingdom Metazoa; phylum Chordata; class Amphibia; order Gymnophiona; family Ichthyophiidae; genus Ichthyophis; species Ichthyophis bannanicus. The sequence goes on from CM066039.1 coordinate 382,003,809, forward strand.
TAAGGTGCAGGGCAACTCGCTGGGAAGTCATACGGATGTAAAGCGTTTTTTGAGAGCGGTGACTCTGCTGCAGCCGCCGCGTAAACGTTTCGTTCCGGCCTGGGATCTTCCGTTAGTCTTAGAGACGTTGAGTAAAGCGCCTTTTGAGCTGTTAGCGGAGACCTCGTTAAAGGATCTGACTCTTAAAGTGGTGTTCTTGGTGGCGATTGCTTCAGCGAGAAGAGTTTCTGAGTTGCAAGCCTTGTCTTGTAGGAAGCCTTTTCTCTTTTTCGGATTCGAAAGTAGTTTTACGGACGGTGCCGTCTTTTTTGCCGAAGGTAGTATCGGCTTTTCATGTAAATCAAGTGGTATCCTTGCCGGTATTCATGACAAACAGTAAGGGGCAAGTCGCGGAACAGCTCCATTGTTTAGATATTAGGCGAGCATTAAAGAAGTATGTAGCTAGAACGGCTAGTTTCTGTGTCTGACAGACTGTTCTGTTTGCGGGCGCAAGGCAGGGAGAGGCAGCCTCTAAAGGGTCGATTGCCCGATGGTTGAGAGAGGCGATAGCGTCAGCATATATTTTACGTGGTCGAGTAGTTCTGGAGGGACTAACAGCTCATTCCACTAGAGCACAGGCGGCGTCTTGGACGGAGTGTGGTTTGGTGCCGAAATCTGTAAAGCAGCGACTTGGTTGTCATTACATTCTTTCGTGAAGCATTACCGTCTTGATGTGCAAGCAGAAAGGGATTCCTGTTTTGGATTGGCTGTGCTTCAGGCTGGCTTAGCAGGTCCCTCCCGTTAGGTATTTCACTGCTCTGTTACATCCCCACAGAGTCCGGGACTAGACTGGAGGGACGATCAGGAAGGTTAAATTAGACTTACCTGCTAATTGTAGTTCCTGGAGGAACTCCAGTCTAGTCCCGTGTCCCGCCCTATTTTGCTGATGGTTGGTGGCCTGAAGCACAACTTCCTTTACAGGTAAGCAATTTCTTTGGTATGTTCGGTTTTGGGTCATGGTAGGGCAGGGGTGTTCTGGGGGGGTCTGTGGTACATGGCGTCTTTGTTTATTGCTCATAGAGGAAATGGGGACCTCAAGGCATAGGTAGTATCTAAAGCTACTGTAAATAGTTGGACCTAAGGTCCTGTAAAGTTACTTGAGTATTTACCTTTCTTTCTGCAATTCACTACTTACTTGTTGCTCCGGTGAGTCTGCTTTGTCAATAGGTTAACTGGTGTGAGGAGGCGGTTCCAGTGCTTATATACCAGTGACTTCACAAGTGTGAAGTTTCTCAGTCTCCAAAGCTGCTGGAGGAGGTTGACAGCCCCCACAGATTCCAGGACTAGACTGGAGTTCCTCCAGGAACTACAATTAGCAAGTAAGTCTAATTTAACCTTATCTTGGTATTTGCTTCTCAAGCCCATGTGGTCCTCAGATTTTTCCAATGGTCAAAGCTCACATTTTGTATTTCTATAATGCGTTATTTTTATTGTAGAATAACGTTGGGTAGAATGTACCTGCAATGAAAGTGAATAAATATACTTTTGTCTCCAAATGGCATCTTGTTTCTGTTGTGTGTCTATGGTGTGCACACACAGGGTACCAGAGATTTAGAATGAAAACAATAGCTTAGAACAGTGATTCTCAACCCTGTCCTGGTGTATCCCCTAGCCAGTCAGATTTTCAGATTATGCACAATGACCATGCATGAGACAGATTTGCATATACTACTACTTTAACATTCATATAGTGCTATAGGGCATATGCAGAGCTCTACAGACTGCCCTTGCTCATCAGAGCTTACAATCTAGTCAAGACAGACGACACAACAGCTGAGGACAAGGATACAGCTAGGGGAATGGTAAGGAAATACATAGGAGACTAAGCAGATAAGGATGCAAAAGCGGCCTTGAGGAGAAGCCATTTTACAGTTAAAACAGGTTCAGAATTACTTTTAGTTTTGTTTTATTATTGAGTATTCTGCCATTTCCTGAATACATCAAAGCAGTGTACCAGATAAAGTCAAAGGAGTGATCTGACTGGCTAGGGGGTTTAACAGGACAGGGCTCGGAAACACTGCCTTAGGAAAGAGAGAGTTCTGAGAGATGTGTTTTTTAAAGCTCTTGCCATTTTTTTCCCTTTTTTTGTATTTTTTTTCTTAACTTTTCTTTTGTTCTCTTCTTGCTGCGTTATCATGGTGGCCTTCCCGGTCACTTCAGGTTTAGTTTCTTTCAGCCATTCCTACTGGTGCCAGCAGGAACAACACTGTCCTTTTTAACAAATTATTTTTAACTAATAAAAAAGGGCACAATTGGTGAAAAAATACAAGTGGCCTCTTATTTTAGAGAGAATATCATATGGTGTGGGGACCTGCAGTGGTTTCTTTTTTAAATTTTCAAATATGATTTTTATCTTTTAGACACATCCAAAAAGAAGCAAGATATTACAGATGAACAACACAGAAAACAAGCAGCATCACAAATACCTGTATAAAATAATAGATTATCTTCCATTTTGAAAATCTTTAAAGACCTGGCTGTGTTTGAAGTTTTTTACAGATTCTGTTATAAGTAATTTTGTACTCTGTACATTTGTCTGATTGTAAAAGCGGATTATAAATGATGAGGTGAGATTAAATTAAGTATAAAACAATAAAAGACCCTACATGGCTATGTTTTGATGCCTGCTTGCTTCAGGGGTTATAAAACAAATCTTAAACAGAAATGGAGAGACAATAAGTAGAAACGCGTTGCTACATTTATTTATTATTTATTTAGACAGTTTTGTATACCGCCTTATCCTTCAATCAAAGCGGTCACAACACAATTGGGGGATACTTTTAACACACGGGGATATGAGACACATACACTAATACTTACAGGGAACATGGGCAATGGAGGGTTAAGTGGCTTGCCCAAGACCACAAGGAGCACCTGTGGGACTAGAAACCCCAGTCCTTCCGGCCCAAGGTTGCTGTCCTCTAGTGGGATTTGAACCCCCGACCTTCCGGCCTGAAGTACCATGATGTTACTACTTTTTTGTTTTATATCCTTTCATACAAATATAGAATATAATCTCACCTAGTACGATCTGCATGACCCGAAAATAGTTTGGCTCGTGCTAGTTTAAAAAAAAAAAAAAACTTTTTCCAATTTTTGGGTATGTTTTTGTGTTTGACCTCTTTGTTCTTTTAGGCGTGCACTGTATGAGCACAAGGACATAAAAATACACTCGTTTATTGTATGTGCATAAAAGCAGTTTGCACACACTTATAAATTTTTAGGTGCCCATTTAGCCGTGCCCTCCCCTATCACCGAGAGTACCTTTTGCTCCTTTCTGCTGCTGTACTGCAGAGCCCACATGAGCTCTGACTTCATGCTCCATTTTGCCTCTGACATCTAGGCTAGAAATGGGATGCCCAAGGCAGGATATTCACAATTTTACTAGTTTGCCAAACATCAAATCTTTGCAGATACGGTACATGTTTATTTCCCCTGGATCTAGATTTCTTTTCTTAAATAGGCCATGTGGTCTTTTTCTGCTGTCATGTTTCTATCTAGTCTGCCCTTCCATATCGACTACTACAATAGTCCCCTCTTTTCCCTTAGAGATCCTTATGTTTGTCCCATGCTTTTTTGAATTTGGATACTATCATCATCTCTACCACATCCACTGGGAGACTATTTAACGGGTCTACTACTCTTTTCGTAAATAAATATTTCTGCATATTACTCCTGAGTCATCCCCTTTCAATCTTATCCTGTATTCCCCTCGTAGCAAAGCTTGCTTCCTTATCGCTTCTCCGGGCCAGTCCAGGGAAAGGTAGGGTTGTCAATCCCCTATAGCAACTGAGGACTGAAGACTTCAAGTTTTCTTGAGAGGTGAAGCCATTCCCCCTGAGGGTAATCCAGCAGTCTTTCAGTTCTCAGCAGCTAAAGAGGATCGAATCCCTCTTTCTCCCTCATTAGCAAACTTTTAGCTTCATTTTCTTTCTTTGTTTTTCAGTGTAATAATCTAGCTCTAGCAGGGCTGATTAATTCTATAGTCCAGATACTATTTTGGCTGGGGTGCGCTGTGGCTTTAAGGAAATTTGAGACGGGGAGATTTCATTCCTTTACGGTGTGAGGTAGAGCCTGCCTCTTTCACCGTCTCTGTCTCTCGCAACAGAGTGAGCCTGGGAGCCCCGGGTCTATCCTCTGCACTGCTCTTTGCCGGTATGTGAAGTCCCGCTAGCAGCAGGACTGCTTTACATATTCACTTGTTTTCCTCTCGTCGTTTTCGGTGAGTCTCTGCTTAGATTTTATTTTATTTTATTTTGGCTTCTGTCACCATCGCGTCGGTGCGCTCGGCACTAGCTCCTGGGTATTTTATTTTTCCTCACCGTCATGTTTTTTCTTCCAGTGCTGTTCGCTATTGTCCGCTTCATTTTTAATCGCGGCTGCATTTTTTTTTTCTTATGGCAGACAAGCCGGCACTGAAATTAGACGAGCCATCTTTGCCTGCGGGAAAGGCGGCCATTTTAGCGCCCTCAGGCAGTTCGCCGGCAGAGCAGTCCCAGCCGCATAAAAAGAGGACGAAGTCTTCTAAAGACACCGTTCCTCTCAAAAAGCCTTTACCATCAGTTTCTACAGCACAGGAGAGCATGGGCTCCTTTTTTTCGCCAGAATTTATTTTGGCGATGCACAAGGCCTTTTTACTTCGCTCTTCTCAGCCTGATCATTTTTCAGAGGGTCCACGTTCTGAACCTGTTTCCCTTAATTTTCAGTTGCCAGAGGATCCTGGGGAGGGGTCTTCTCAGGCTACCAATGTTATTAAGGACCCTTTGGATCCCTTTTCTTCTCTGCCCTCTGTTCTTCTGGGTCAAGGGGACTCAAGTCTTGGCTGAACCAGGTTTGGATCTGGATGCAGAAGACTTGGAGGAAGGGGAGATTGCTCCCAGAGAAGATCCGAATATTTTCAGGGTCTTCCGTAAAGAAGAGCTGTCAGCGCTTATTTCACAGTCTTTGGCGGCATTACACTTGCTTCTTCCTTCTGCCTCTCAGGAACCTTTGGAAGATCCGTTGTTGCAAGGCTTTAAGGCTGAACAACGGTGCTTTCCGATCCACAGAATTATCAAGCAGATGATTGAATCTGAATGGGAATGTCCAGAGGCTACTTTATTGTTTATTGTTTATACAACATTTGATATACCGCCCCCCGTTACATCGGGGCGGTTTACAATATAAATAAAAACAGTAAATCAGAGACAGAAAAGAAAGAAAAAGTTACAATTACTTGAGGAAAAGAGAAAAGAAAGTAGAAAAAACAGGAGAAGCTAGAAAGAAGAGTCAGAGAAGTCAGCTAGATCCAGGAAAGGCACAGGAGAACAGATGGGTTTTGAGAAGGGAGCGAAATTTGAGGTATGATTCTTCGAGACGGAGGGCAGTGGGTAGTGAGTTCCAGAGGGAAGGACCAAGGTAGAAAAATGCTGATTTGCGGGTGGATTGGAGATGTGCACGGGAAGGAGCTGGGAGGTGAAGACGGTTGATATGGATGGAGCGAAGGCTTCGGGAAGGGACATGAAAAGAGAGCAGGTCAGAGAGGTATTGGGGTCTGTGCAGGTAAATTGCGCGATGGACCATAGTAAGAACCTTGAAAGGGATCCGGAATTGCAGTGGTAGCCAGTGAAGGTGTTGTAGTAGGGGGGTGATGTGATCGCGAGGAGAGGCATGTAGGAGCATCCGGGCAGCTGTATTTTGGATTAACTGTAGACGATGTAACTGATACTGAGGGATACCGGCATAAATAGAATTACAGAAGTCTAAACGAGTTATGACTAGGGAAAGAAGAAGGGTAGTGAGTGCCTGGGGCAGCCGCGCATTAGCTCGCTTATACCCCCTTCCACAAGAGGAAAAGGAGTTGTTCCGCATGCCAAAGGTAGATGCCATCGTCTCGGCAGTGACTAAGAAGACTACCATCCCTGTGGAGGGGGCGGCAGCTCTTAAGGACCTGCAGGATAGAAAATTAGAAATTCTTCTCAAACAGGCTTTTGATTCTACAGCTTTGGCTCTGCAAGCTGCTGTTTGTGGAGCGTATGTGTCTCGAGCATCCATTAGATGGTTGCAGGGGGACACTTCTGGGGAGTCTTCTTCGGAAGCTGCGGATTCTGCAAAATTGGAGTCCGCTGCTGCTTATATGGCGGATGCTTTTTATGATTTGCTGCGAATTGCGGCTAAAACTATGGCCTCTCTCGTGGCGGCTCGGCGTTTTCTCTGGTTGCGTAACTGGTCTGCAGATGTATCCTCGAAGTTACGGCTCAGTAAATTGCCCTATAAAGGGAAATTGCTTTTCGGAGAGGCGTTGAAAAAGATTGTGAAAGATTTGGGCGACTCCAAAGGGGGTCGTTTGCCTGAGGATAAGCCTAAGCCGACGAGAAGTACGCAAGGTTTTCGAGGCTCCGGTCGCGACTCCCGTAGATTTCGTGGGGCGCGCTTTGCTCCCTATTCCAGGGGACATTCTAGTTTTCGTGGACAATCCTTTCGGGGAGCCAGAGGTTTTGCCAGGTCCTACTTTAGTACCTCCCAGCCCTCTGTTAAAAAACCGCAATGAAGGTCTGCTGGTCCAGGCTTTAGTCCCTTTAGGCGGACGCCTACAGGATTTTCTGGCAGCCTGGACCAACATCACTTCCGACAAATGGGTTTTGGAGATAATTCAGAAGGGGTATGCTCTGGACTTCGCCTGCCCCTTGGAGCCTGCCTTTGTAATGTCTCCCTGTCCGCCCGGTTTCAAGAGCCAGGCCATTGCGGACACGCTCTCTCTCTCTCGCCTTCTGCAGCTCCGAGCGATAGTTCCCGTGCCTCTAGACCAATACGGTTGCGGTCGATACTCGATCTACTTTGTGGTCCCCAAAAAGGAAGGTTCTTTTCGTCCCGTGCTCGATCTCAAAGGAGTAAACCGTGCTTTACGGGTACCTCACTTTCGCATGGAAACGCTACGTACAGTGATTCGAGCGGTGCGGCCGCGCAAATTTCTCTCCTCCATCGATCTCACGGAGGCTTATCTTCATATTCCCATCAGACAGTCTCATCAGAAATATCTGCGTTTTGCCCTTCCGACTGGGCATTTCCAGTTTCGAGCGTTACCCTTCGGTCTTGCTACGGCTCCACGGATGTTCACGAAGCTCATGGTGGTTGTTGCAGCGGCGCTACGGAGAGAAGGTATCCGAGTTCATCCTTATCTCGATGATTGGTTGATCAGGGCCGATTCTCGCTCGGCGTCGCTGGAAGCCACCGCGCGCGTGGTGCAACTTCTCGAGCAGCTCGGTTGGGTGATCAATCAGGTCAAAAGTCGCCTAGAGCCCTTACAACAACTAACATATCTCGGTGCGTTCTTCGACACCGAGCGCGGGAAAGTCTTTTTGCCCGAGGTACGCATCGAGAAGCTTCTGCACCAGCTGCAGGTTTTTCTGCGGCTCACAGCTCCGTCGGCGTGGACCTATTTACAACTTTTAGGGTCCATGGCGGCGGCGTTGGATCTAGTCCCATGGGCCAAGGCTCACATGCAGCCTTTGCAGCAAGCCTTGCTTTCCCGTTAGTCACCGCAGCTTCACCCACTCTCGCAGCGCCTGCCCTGTCCCGACATTGTGAGGCGCAGTCTCGACTGGTGGTTAGTTCGGGATCATCTGACTGCGGGTGTTCCCTTACAAGAGCCCGCGTGGGTGTTAGTCACCACGGATGCCAGTCTCTCCGGCTGGAGAGCTCATTGTCAGACTCACATTGCTCAAGGTTCTTGGTCCCCAGAGGAGGCCTCGTGGTCGATCAACCGACTAGAGCTTCGCGCAGCACGTCTTGCACTTCTGCACTTCGCGGCGTTCCTCAAGGGCACGGCAGTCAAGATTTTCTCCGACAATGCCGTGACGGTCGCATATATCAATCGTCAAGGGGGAACCAAGATTCTTTCTCTTCTCTCCGAATGTCAGGAATTGATGGTTTGGGCAGAAGACAATCTTCTGGCGATTTCAGCGGCACATGTAGCTGGCAAGTAGAATGTGCAGGCAGATTATGTCAGCCGCAATCTTCTCGATCCAGGGGAATGGGAGTTGAACGCGGCAGTTTATCACGAGCTGACGTTGCGTTGGGGGCAGCCGATCATGGATCTAATGGCGACCTGCAGCAATACCAAGGCCAACCGTTTCTTCAGCAGGCGAAGGGAACACATGTCCGAAGGTCTCGATGCTCTCGTGCAGCCCTGGCCGCAGGACTCTCTCTTGTACGTTTTCCCGCCTTGGCCAATGTTGAGTCGAGTTATCCACCGCATAACGCAGCACTGGGGAAGGGTGATTCTCATTGCTCCGGATTGGCCTCGTCGTCCTTGGTATGCCGATCTGATTCGACTCCTCATAGCTCAACCTTGGCCTCTTCCAGTCCGCATCAATCTGTTACATCAATCTGTTACATCAGGGACCTATTCTCATGCCACGAGTGGATCGCTTCTTGCTTACGGCTTGGCTCTTGAAAGGGCTCGCTTAGAACGCAAAGGCTATGCGAGTTCCGTCGTAGCCACTTTACTTCAGTCTAAGAGGTCTGGGACTTCTTTGGCCTATGTACGGGTCTGGCGTCTTTTCGAAACTTGGTGTGGACAGTGCAATGTTTCTCCCATGTCATCTACCTTACCTCAGCTGCTCCTCTTCCTCCAGCATGGCTTGGACAAGGGGTTGGCTCTTAGTACCCTTAAGGTTCACATAGCTGCGCTCGCTACTTTTAGGGGATCTGTACAACGGCGCCGTCTTTCAGCGCATCCGGATATACGTCGCTTTCTACGTGCAGCAAAGATTCTTCGTCCTCCATTGCATCCCATAGTGCCTCCTTGGGATTTGAATATAGTGTTGGAAGCTTTTTCCCGGTCCCCCTTATCTTCCCTCTGCTCTCGGAATCTCCGAGAGTGTTCATGGAAAACGGCCTTCCTTGTAGCTTTATGTTCTGCACGCCGTATTTCGGATTTGCAGGCCTTGTCTTGCCAGGAACCTTATCTTCAATTTCTTCCCTAACGGGTTTTGCTACGGACGGTTCCTTCTTTTTTGTCGAAAGTACTCTCGGTTTTCCATGTTAACCAATCGGTAGCATTGCCGGTATTTTCTGATTTGTCCAATTCTCCTATGGACCATGCACTCGAACATTTGGATCTTGAGCGGGTCTTGAAGACGTACCTTCGCGTGTCGCAACCCTTTCGGAAAACGGACAGGCTCTTTGTCCAGTGTGCGGGTCCTCGAAAGGGTCAGGCAGCGTCTAAGTCCACCATTGCTCGTTGGGTTCGCAGCGCTATTACAGCAGCTTACGCTGCTCAACATGTATCGTTGCCAGGTGGTTTGAGGGCTTATTCTACTCGAGCTCTAGCAACTTCCTGGGCGGAGTATGCCTTTGTCCCTCCGGTAGATATCTGCAGAGCAGCGACGTGGTCTTCATTGCATACTTTTACGAAACATTACCGGTTGGATGTTCAGGCCAGAGACGATGCGAAAGTGGGGGCCTCGGCTCTTATCGCAGGTCTGGCGGGTCCCTCCCGAGTTTAGGTACTGCTTTGGTACTGCCCTACCTTTCCCTGGACTGGCCCGGAGAAGCGATAAGGAAGATGAAATTAGGTCTTACCTGCTAATTGTCTTTCCTTGAGCTTTCTCCGGGCCAGTCCAGGGTCCCACCCCATTCGCTTTTCCGAGCGCTTTGTTTTGCATAACCATAAGAATTCCACCTTATATGCATGTTCCTCTGTGAGGGGTCCGGTTTGGGGCTTTGCGGGTTCACTCAGTGCTCCTCTATTCCAGATATTTGTATATTTAAAAAAAAAAAAAGGAAGTGCATTTCTTGGCTTCCGAGTTTTTGCGGACTATAGAATGTTTTCAGTTTTTCAAGGGTTAATCTGCTGTGTGTCAGTTCTTTCGTTTTAGTTGCTTTGTCAGAAGTAGACTGCTGGATTACCCTCAGGGGGAGTGGCTTCACCTCTCAAGAAAACTTGAAGTCTTCAGTCCTCAGTTGCTATAGGGGATTGACAACCCTACCTTTCCCTGGACTGGCCCGGAGAAAGCTCAAGGAAAGACAATTAGCAGGTAAGACCTAATTTCATCTTTCAATTGAAAGAGGCTCTCCTCCTGTGCATTTATGCCACGGAGGTATTGAAACGTCTCGATCATATCGCCTCTATCCCGCTTTTCCTCTAAGGTGTACATATTAAGATCCTTAAGTCTGTCCTCATATGTTTTATAAAAAAAAGACTACTAAGCATTTTAGAGCCATCCTCTGCACCGGCTCCAACCTGTTTATATCCTATCGAAGGTGTGGTTTCCAGAACTGCACACAGTACTCCAAATGAGGTCGCACCAAAGACCTATACAGAGGCACTATAACATCCTTTTTTTTTTCTGCTAGCCATTCCTCTCCCTGTGTACCCAGGCATCACCTTTTCTACCTGTTTAGCTACTTTAAGATCATTGGACACAATCATGTCCAGTTCCCACTCTTCTTTTGTGGACAGAAGTAAGAACATAAGATATGCCATACTGGGTCAGACCAAGGTCCATCAAGCCCAGTATCCTGTTTCCAACAGTGGCCAATCTAGGTCATACGTACCTAGCAGTATCCCCAAAAGACACAGGTTCCACAATGCTTGTATTGGGTCAAGCATTGATATCCTGGGTCCCTTTTTAATAATGGTTTATGGACCTTTCCTCCAGGAACTTGTCCAAACCTTTTTTAAACCCAGCTACACTAACAGATTTTACTACATCCTCCGGTAACAAATTCCAGAGTTTGATTACACGTTGAGTGAAAAAATATTTTCTCTTATTTGTCTTAAATAGTTTACCCTGTAGCTTCATTACATGTCCCCTAGTCTTTCTATATTCTGATAGCGTAAACAATCGATCTACGTTTACCCGTTCCACTCCATTCATTAATTTATAGACCTCCATCATATCTCCCCTCAGCTGTCTCTTTTCCAGGTTGAAGAGCCCTAACCTTTGTAGCCTCTCTTCATAGGAGTAGCCTTCCATCCCCTTTATCGTTTTGGTGGCTCTTCTCTGTACCTTTTCTAATAACGCTATATCCTTTTTAAGATACGGCGACCAGAATTGCACACAGTATTCAAGGTGCGGTCGTACCATGGAACGATACAGAGGCATTATAATATCCTTTGTTTTATTTTCCATTCCTTTCCTTATGATACCTAGCATTCTATTTGCTTTCTTGGCCGCCGCTGCACACTGGGTGGAGGGTTTTAACATGTTATCCACGATGACTCCTAAATCTTTTTCCTGGGTGGTGGTTCCCAATGTGGAACCTTGCATCATGTAACCATAGTGTGTACTCCCACCACACACACACATTGTACCGCTCCTTTGGATTTTTGCAGCCCAAATGCATGATCGTTTAGCATTAAATCTCAGCTGCCAAATTCTAGACCATTCTTCAAGCTTAGCTAAATCCCTCCTCATGTTATCTACTCCTTCCTGAGTATCTACTCTATTGCAGATTTTGGTATCATCGACAAAGAAGCAAACCTTACCCGACACCACTGTTCCCTCTAAGCTGTGTGCATGTGCGCGCGCACACACCTCGCCAAGCGAGCGCACATACTTTACAACAGAGCGCACAAAAATTACGGTTCTGATTCTGATAGAAAACAAACACAGACGTCTTAAAATTTAAAAGTTGTGATTGTAATTACTAGAAATTTTCCGCTTCATTTAGTAATCGTCTATTTTCATTTAATTTGATTAAAATCAATGTGGTGTACATACTGTATTCTGACGTGTAGTCAAAATTTAAAGTATATAACTCCGAGTGTTGTTATGTGTTGCACAAAAATTTAACCTTCCTTCAAAAGCTGCACAGCTGATATTTTATGCGCACACAGCCTGCAGAAAATTAGAGGGAACATTGCCCGACACCCTTCCGCAATATCACTAACAAAGATGTTAAAAATAATCAGACCAAGGACAGATCCCTGCGACACACCACTGGTAACCTCTTTCTCCTCAGAGTGAGCTCCATTTACCTGTACCCTTTGTCGCCTCCCACTCAACTAATTTCTAACCCAATCAGTAACTTTAGGGTCTATCCCTAAGGTGCTCAGTTTGTTGATAGGTCGACTGTGCGGAATGGTATCAAAGGTTTTACTGAAATCCAAGTATACCACATCTATGGTTCTCCCTCGGTCCAACTCCCTGGTCACCCATTCAAAGAAATCAATCAGATTTGTCTGATAAGACTTGCCTTTGGTGAATCCTTGCTGCCTCCGATCCTGTAATCCATTGGACTTCAGAAACCTCACTATTTTCTCTTTGAGCAGCGTTTCCAATAATTTACTCACCACAGAAGTTAGACCAACCGGCCTGTAGTTCTCAATGTCATCATTACGTCCGCTTTTGTGTAAAGGGACCACATGTGCCTCTCTCCAGTCCTCTGGCACCACTCCCAGCTCCAAAGTGGCATTGAAAAGGTCAGTCAGCGGAGCCGCTAGAACGTCCCCAAGTTCCTTCCGTATTCTTGGCTGTATTCCATCTGATTCCATCACTTTGTCTACTTTTAGTTTAGCTAGTTCTTCCCAAACACAGTCTTCTGAAAATGAGATCCCCGTCGCTTCTGTTCTATTTGTGGGTGTTTTCTGCGGTCTTTCTCCTGGCCCTTCATCTGTGCAAACAGTACAGAAATATTTGTTAAGCAATTCTGCTTTATCCTCATCAGCTTCTACATATTCCTCCCCTTCACCCTTGAGTCTGACAATACCACTTTTGCCCTTCCTCTTCTCACTAGCATATTTGAAAACTATCTTATCCCCCCATTTTATTGCATTGGCTCTTTCTTCTTCTTTTATCATCTTTGCTTGCCTGACTACTTTGCTAGCTTCTCTAAGTTTTTACAAATATATATGCCTGTCTTCCGCTCTCTGTGATCTCTTGTATTTAATGAAGGCCTTCTTATTATTCACCTTTTCAGCTACTTCTTTTGAAAACCATACCAGCCCCTTTTGCCTTTTACCTTTATTTACCTTTCTAACAAAAAGGTTGTTTGCCCTTAAAATATCCCCTTTCAGTTTTGCCCATTGCTTTTCTACATTCCCCAGCTTTTCCTGTTCCTCCAATAACTTCTTGAGGTATTGACCCATCTTGGCAAAATTAGTTTTCCTAAAATCTAAAACCCATGCTTTTGAATGGATTTTATCAGCCCTAGTGCTAATACTGAACCACAGCATCTGGTGATTACTGGATGCAAAATGATCTCACACTATAACATCAGAAACACTTTCACCATTGGTAAGCAGCAAGTCAGTATGGCCCCTTCATGTGTGGGGTCTGTTACCAGTTGCCTGACTAGTTCTCCCTGTAGAGAATCCAGGAACTCCATACTTCTAGATGACACTGCAGCTGGGATGAGCCAATCAACATCCAGCATCAGGGCCGGATTTGCCTATACGCCACGTATGCCGTGGCGTAGGGCCCACAGCTGGCAAGGGCCCACCGGGAATGTTTTTTGCACAGGGCCCTGCGTTTCAGGGGGCCCCGCGCAAAAAACATTCTGATCCATCATTAAAATTAAAAAAAAAAAAAAAAAAAAAAAAGCTGTCGCTGCCTCTGCCGGGGCTGGGGCCGCCGCGGCAGAATTGAGTGTGCCGCGGGGCCCCCCCTGCCCAGCAGAGCCTGCCCTCCCCGGTATCACCTCTCTCAGCTGCCTCCCTCCAGTCACACGCACCGGCTTTCAGAGCGCGAGGTGAGTTTCTCCCTCGCTGCTCTGTTAAGCCCCGCGGGGCTGATGGGAAGTCCCATCAGCCCCCGCGGGCTTAAACAGAGCAGCGAGGGAAAAACTCTTCTCTCGCGCTCTGAAAGCCGGCGCGTGTGACTGGAGGGAGGCAGCTGAGAGAGGTGATACCGGGAGGGCAGGCTGTGCTGGGCTGGGGGGGCCCCGCGGCACACTCTATTCTGCCGCGGCGGCCCCGGCCCCGGCTGAGGCAGCGACTGTTTGTTTTGTAAAAAAAATTTCGCTGGGCTGGGGTGGGCTGGGGGGTTAGGACTGGTGATGGGCTGGGGGGGTTAGGTAATGGCTGTGGGCTGTTGGGGGGGTTAGGACTGGTGATGGGCTGGGGGGGTAGGAGTGGTAATGGCTGTGGGCTGTTGGGGGGGTTAGGAGTGGTGATGGGCTGGGGGGTTAGGAGTGGTAATGGCTGTGGGCTGCTGGGGGGGTTAGGACTGGTGATGGGCTGGGGGGGGTTAGGAGTGGTAATGGCTGTGGGCTGTTGGGGGGGTTAGGACTGGTGATGGGCTGGGGGGGGGTTAGGAGTGGTAATGGCTGTGGGCTGTTGGGGGGGTTAGGACTGGTAATGGGCTATGGGGGGGTTAGGAGTGGTGATGGGCTATGGGGGGGGGCTATGGGCGAGCTAAGTCTATATGGGCTGATGGGATTAGGACTGGAAGTGGGTTGATGGGGGCTTAGGACTGGTAATGGGCTATGGGGGGGGGCTTAAACTAAAAATTGGGTGATGGGGATTAGGACTGGAAATGGGCTGGTGGGATTAGGAAGGAGTGTGCTATGGGGGGCTAGGACTGGTAATGGGTTGGGGGGGTTGCTAGGACTGGAAATGGGCTGGGGGATTAAGAATGGAGGTTAGCTGATGGAGTTAGGACAGGTAATGGGCTGTGGGCTGTTGGGGGGGGTTAGGACTGGTAATGGGCTATGGGGGGCTAGGACAGGAAATGGGCTGATGGGAAGGGGTTAGGACTTGAGGTGGGCTGATGGGGTTAGGACTGGTAATGGACTGTGGGCTGATGGGGTTAGGACTGGCAATGGGCTATGGGGGGGTTAAGACAGGTAATTTGCTGTTGGCTGATGGGGGCTGTCTGGTAATGGGCTATGGGGGGTTAGGACTGATAATAGACTATGGGGGGGCTAGGACAGGAAATGGGCTGATGGGGAGGGATTAGGACTTGAGGTGGGCTGATGGGGTTAGGACTGGTAATGGACTGTGGGCTGATGGGGGGGGGGTTAGGACTGGCAATGGGCTATGGGGGGCTGACTGGAAATGGGTTGATGGGGGTTAGGACTGGAAGTGGGCTGATGGGGGGTTAGGACTGGAAGTGGGCTGATGGGTTAGGACTGGTAATGGGTTATAGGGGGGGCTTAAACTGAAAATGGGGTGATGGGGGGTTAGGACTGGAAGTGGGTTGATGGGGGGGCTAGGACTGGTATTGGGTTGATGGGGGGGCTAGGACTGGAAATGGGCTAATGGGGGGCTAGGACTGGAAATGGGCTGATGCAGGGACTAGAAGGGAATGGATGCTGGGTGAGGCTGGAACTAGAAGGGAGCTGGTGTTGGGGGAGGATTAGAATGGGATGGGGCTGGGAGAGTAAAATGGAGAGGGGAAAAATATTTTGTGTGGGAGGGATAAAAAATCTACAATTGGCCGGGTATTGGGAGAGTAAGTGGGGATTGAGGATGGAGGGGTAAATTTTGAGTAGATGAAATAGGAATGAGGAAAGAGCAAAAGGAGAAAGATTAGTATGTTAAAGCAGATGTAGAGAGAGAATGGAAAAAAAAAAACAAGAAGACAGAAGAAAGGACAAATGGACAGCAGATGGAGAGTTATCAGAAGACACGAAGAAACCAGAAGAAAGTGGCTGGAACAATTGCAACTGAAAAAAAATGCACAAAAGGTAGAAAAATATCTCTTTATTTTGAATTTATTAACTGGAATATGTCAGCTCTGGGAAATGTGCATCATTAATTTTTGCGCTTTGTTTAGTACAAGAGGAAATTAATTTATAGTTTTATTTCTACAGTGTTGTTGTATATTCCAAGTTTGGCTTTTGGGGTTCCCAGTTTAATTATTGTCTTCCTGTTTCTAAATTGTGATTCCTTGTTTGGTGATGGTCTATGTTGTGCATGTGTAACTGAGCTGAGGTATTCTGTTTATATAATTCCTATTTGACATTGCCACTTGTTCTTTCCCCAGTAGGTCATGTATTGTTGTTCTCTGAAATGTATTGGTTTAATATTTGCAGTGTTGCCTTTTGATAGTTAGGGTATGGTGCTTTGTGAGTCCTGGTAGTGCTGTTAGGATATGGCGGGTTTGCTATGGGTTCTAAATGGGCAGTGTTTGTAATAGTTCCTAATGTGCCTGGCGGTTGGTACTGGATTATAGTAATGTAGAAACCTTTTAGTCTTTCTTTATCCATATACTCATTAAGAGGCATGTTTACTAAAAGTTAGTGTATGGCAGAGCTACTCAATTCCAGTCCTGGTGGTCCACAATCCTGCAGGTTTTCAGGCTATCCCTAATAAATATGCATGAGATATATATGCATTGGAGATATCCTGCCAACCTGACTGGTTTGTGGCCCTCCAGGGCTGGATTTGGAGACCCCTGCCTTACATCTCTGTCATTTACGATTGTGAGTGGGCAAGGTGCAGATGTCCAAGACATCAAAAAAGTTAGATAGCATTTGTCACATTCCTCCTCGCTTCTCACCACCACCAAAATATTATCTATTAGACAACGTTTTGGTGGTGGTGAGAATCGAGGAGGAATGTGACACATTCTATCTACCCTTTTGATGTCTAGGATATCTGTACCTTGTTCACTCACAATCTTAAATGACAGAGATGTAAAGCAGGGGTCTCCAAATCCAGCCCTGGAGGGCCACAAACCAGTCAGGTTGGCAGGATACCTCCAATGCATATATATCTCATGCATATTTATTAGGGATATCCCGAAAACCTGCAGGATTGTGGACCACCAGGACTGGAATTGAGTAGCTCTGGTGTATGGTAACATTATGCAAATATTTATGCAAATGAGACACCTTATGCAAATGAGGCCCCGCACCGAGTCTCCGCACATGGCCCCGCACCCCCCTTGGGCCGCCCCTGGGCCCACCGGAGGGCTTTAGAGGGAGCCGGGGAAGCCCGCGCTCCGGCTCCGGCTCCGGCTCCGGCTCCCTCTGTACAGCCACCAGCGTGAAGAGCCTTTTCCTTCACGCTGGCGGCTGTTTCTGTGAAGCCGCGAATGCTGGGAAAGCCGCTGGCGGCTGTACAGAGGGAGCCGGGGCCTCGCGCGGGCTTCCCCGGCTCCCTCTGAAGCCCCTCAGACAGCCGCGATGCTGTCCGGGGGCCCAGGACTGCATGGGGGGGCCCAGGACTGCACGGGGGCACGGGGGGGGGGCCCAGGACTGCACGGGGGCGGGCCCAGGACTGCACGGGGGGACACGGGGGGGCCCAGGACTGCACAGGGGGGGCCCAGGACTGCACGGGGACATGGGGGGGGGGCCCACAATTTTTCTTGGCGTAGGGCCTCACTCTAGCTACATAAGGCCCTGTCCAGCATATTGAACTCCTCTATCAGTAGCACTTCCCCTTTCCTGGCAATGCTGCGTATGTCTTCTATTAACTCTCTGCCTACTTCTCCCTGTGGAGCAAATATTTTTGTAAAAATATGTGTTCAGTAAAAGGATGGCATCACTGGCAGCTTGTATGTGCAAGCACCATATTTCAGAAGGAGGGGGGAGTTTGGGTGAAGCATGAGTGGAGTTGCGTATTTGATAAGAGCTGCATATGCAAGTACAGTATGTGCATGCTTTTGAGTAGGCATAATGTCTGCATCTCAAGGATGCCATTTCTGCAGGGCGTTCAGTAGTACATGTATCAGTCTGTACTTATACACACAGTTCATGTAGGCATTTACTCGGGGTGGAGTTTGGATGAATGTCTGTATTTTATAAAATAGCATGCGCACATACAGTTACAACTTCCTCAAAGCAGGTGCATGCTCATGTTTTGAGAACTGATGTGGGGTGCCTATTTTATAAAGGCACATAGGGCACCTACTTTGCTGTTACATGTGAGTATCCTATTATAAATATTAAGGTCTTAAAATTAGATGTCAGCCACACCACTGAAGACTAACCTCAAAGGAATTTAGTGGCAGGATAAGCGTGAGAAAGAACAACAAAGATTTTGCCTCCTAAAAACTTTTGGGGGTATCTTATGGAGTTTGGGTTGCTGATTATGAAAACACCTTGAAATTTTCCTTTCACGCACCTTTTTTTTTTTTACAATCACCTATTTTTGTGATTTCCTTGTATATTTTAAGTCTACTCGCATATTTCCTAGAAATTAAGCTGTTTTGTTTAGTCCAGGCATGCCTGGGCATGCACTCAGTACAGGCTCACAATGTGCAGTGGAAATTCTACTGCTCAGGAATGCATGGACATGCTTAATCAGGATGGATGCTGGCAGTACAGGCTTTAAAAGCAGCTTTTGTACACAGATGCTATACATGACATTGATATCAGTTTGTGTATTTAACAGTAGTATTTACACGAGTTTCTTGTCTAAACGATGATTCGTTACAGTAGAAATGTCTCATCAGTATCTCAACAGCCGCAATACATTCTGTTACATTTGTGGTGAATGTACGCTTGAGCCTCAAAGTCGCAGCATGACTGCACTTATTAAGAAAGCATATGAGCTCTACTAAAGTTATAAAATTTGGCAATCAAGACAAATTCCAGGCTCCTCACATGTGCTATCTATCTCAGAGCTTGGCTTGGAGGTACTCGGAAGTTGATGCAGTTTGCAGTCCCAATGATATAGCGAGAACAGAAGGATCATGTGACAGACTGTTCTGTCTGACCTGTATCTGGCTTCTCTGCTAAAAATAATAAATCTATTGAATACCCCAGTTTGCCTTCAGCCATGAGACCAGTGCTGCATGAGAACAGTATGCCAGTACCGAAGCCACCAGAGACATATAACCTATATGAGATAGATAAAGATGCCACAATACATGGGCCAGATGTGAAAAATGACATGGATCCAGTTTTTGAACCCTTTATGTCTGGTGTGCCTCATCTGATAACACAGTCAGAATTGAATGACCTGGTGAGGGGCTTAAGTTTGTCAAAAACAAAAGCTGAACTATTGATTCAAGATTGCAGGGATGGGGTTTGCTGTCACCGGGTACACAATTTCTGTCTTTCAGACCCGCCAAGAAGATATGAAAAATTTCTTTGCACAGGTTAACAACCTCTGTTTCTGAACAGACATTGATGGGTTGTTCACGGCTTTGGGTTGTGAACATGACCCACAACAATGGTACCTTTTTATCGATTCCTTGCTGTTAAGCCTGAAAGCTGTCTTGTTTCACAATGACAATGCCCACTCTTCAGTACTGTGGGACCCTAGCCTGGGCCTAAGGCTTACAGCTATGGGCTGCCTTTTGTCTGTCCTTAAAATGCAACTTTATTCTTTGTTGCCAGCAATGCACCCTGGGACTTGTAGTTGCTAATTCACTTTCAAAGACAAACTGTAGTTGTGCAACCGTTGGTTGAGGCAAACAAGAATATTTATTTTGTGGATTTCCAAACGCATTAAAGTTCAGGCACACAAACTGTCAGACGGCTGCCTAGGGTGAGAACTTACACAATCTTGACGATGCATATATTCATATGATTCTTGCAAGGTATTGTGGGTAATGTAGTTCATTCACTCCCAAACACAGCTGAAGACAATAACTGAGTTGTGAAACCAGTGGTAAGGCCAATAAAATACTTCTTTTATTGATGGGGTTTAATTCACCCAGCACAAATATGCTTGGTAGCAATATAAATGAGGTTACTTGCTTGCAGTGTTTAAATGGATAACAATAAAGTCACAAAGCAAATCAGAAAAACAACCTTCAGCTTGTCAGGCAATTAGCTAATGTTTTCTTAGCAAATAATTACCAAATGAAAAAGGCACAAAGAAATAAATGAACTTTGCTTGTTAGGTTAACTTTTGCTTATTTTCCACACCGATCCTGCAGTGATTCTCTCTTGCTCACACACACAATCAGGTGCAGCTTTAATTACTATCAATTGACCAGCTGAAACCCTTTAGCTGGCTGGCTGCTACTGTGTGAACCCAAATCCTGCTTTAAGAGCTGTTTTGCAGTGGAAATAAGAACAAAGTTAGGTTTCTTTGTGATGGCTGATGTGTTTGCTCACAGAAAGCTAGCAATAGCACTTGGATAAAGAACAGTCCATGTAATCAATAGTTTCATCTGCTGTATCTCCCCCTTCATCAATCAGCATAGGGTCACTATCATACATTGGCACAGACGAGTCTTTCCATAAGGCACTATCATGAGAATGCTTATTCCCTTGCTGCCATTCACTATTATAGATAGGGTCTGGATCAGTGTTCATACCTGAGCCTCTCCTGCTATCATAATTCCTCTCTGTATAGCCTGGCCAGTATGTAATCCAGTTCTGATGTCCAGCCTTCCAATCTTGATCCCTGGACACTGGATCTTTCCTCACATACCTTCTGGCATAGGTCTGAAAGTCCTTTCCACGTGCAGTCTTCTCTCTTTCAGGTAGCCACTGGTGATTCCTATCTCTGCCATTCCATTCCTCTGGCTGACTCCAGTCCAATGGACTCTGCTGGCATTTGGAATACCTCCCAGTATAGGTACTGCCTTGGAATCTCCCAGACCTTCCAATGGCCTTTCTTCTCTTCCTTCCAGAGAGTTTCCTTCTCTCTCTATCCGCTTGGCTTGGCTTCTGCTTCTCGAGATGATGTTGGTGCTTGAGCTTGAAGCTGTTGCTGTATCTGTCTCTGAAGCTTTTGCTGAAGCCCTTTCTGTAGCTATTATCTGTAGAATAAGCTCTATTCTTATTCTGTCCTAATGTGTGCTCCTCCCTAACACAGCGCAGCTGTGTTGAATCAGGCTCTGCCCTTTTAGATGAGTGCTTAGGGATTACCTCATAGCTCTCTTGATTGCACACACGTTTTCTCACTTCAGCCTCCCTCATGGCTGCTGGAAACCTGGTGCATTCTGGGACTGGTAGTCTTTTATGTGAAAACTCTGTTTTCTTACTTTTACCAGAACTGACAGGTTGCTTGTTCAGAGTCACATCATCTTTTCTATAGCTCCTACCTGAGCTATGATAAGCTTCCTTATCACATACCCCCCTGCTTAAGTTATTACGGACTGGTTTTACTGGTGAAACTTCTTCTCTACAGTCCGTAATACCTACGAGAGTGTTATCTTCTTGAAGCTCACTTACTTCCTGACTGGGTTCAAGGTCATTATTTACAGGCCTCTCCTTCCAAGACTTAAGTACATTAATATGGTAGGTCTGCCTACGCCCTCTTGCATTTTCTACCATATAAGACACTGGGCTCACTTGTTCAACAACCTTCCATGGCCCTTTCCACTGTACCTCAAATTTTGGAGCAGTTCCTGCTACTTGAACCAAAACCTTTTCACCAATGCTTAATTGGCGGCTTTTTGCCTTTCTATCATACCACCCTTTCTGGCGAACTTGACTGTCCTGCAGGTTCCTCTCAGCAACCTGCGACGTCCTTTTCAAACGTGCTCTCAAGTCACGTAGAAATAGTGGCACCTCCTGACTTCCTGGTTCAGGATCAATCCATTGTTCCCTCAAAATATCCAACAAACCCCGTGGAGCCCTACCATACATCAACTCATATGGAGTTACACCTAGGGACACTTGAATTCTTTCCCTGCAGGCATATAAGGCAAAGGGTAATAACATATCCCATTCTTTTACCTCTCCTGCTAACCCCCTTCTCAACATTTGTTTGAGCGTTTGGTTGAATCTCTCCACCAAACCATTTGATTGTGGATGGTAGGCTGAGGTTTTCACGTGACGAATGCCAAAGGCATCCCAGACCTGGGCCAAATATTTGGACACAAAATTGGACCCTCGGTCAGTCAACACCTCTCTTGGGAATCCCACTTCACAAAACAATTTTACTAGCTCTAAAGCTATTGTTTTTGCAGAAACATTCCTCAGTGGTATGGCCCAGGGAAACCTTGTTGCCTGATCTACCATAACTAGGATGTATTGGAAACCTCGGGGCGTTTTGACTAATGGGCCTACAATATCCATGGCAATGCGACCAATTGGGTCTGTGATAATTGGCATGGGGATCAATGGCACCACCGGTGGGTGAGCCGCTGTAACTCGCTGACACGCTGGACATGCAGCACAAAACTGGGCAGTTTCTTTGAAGATACCTGGCCAGTAAAAACGCACAAGTATTTGATCCAGCGTTCCTTGCATACCTTTATGACCTCCCACTGGATGAGTCCTCTGGAATGGATTGTGACTCACAGCAATCAATCTGCATAGGCTCTGGTACTATGGCTGGCTTATATCTGGACTCAACAGCTTCTTCAAACTTTCTGGCTTGTAGGAATTCATAAAACTCATTCCATAACTTCTGTTTCTGGTCATGAACATTTACATTCGAGGAGTGAGCTTTCCCTCCCTCTAATGCTTGCTTTAAAGACTCTACTGTGTCCACGTTTACTGCCCTGCTTGTGGCTGGGTTATGGTTCTTTCCCCAAAGGAACGTATCCACCCCACCTTCTAGCAGTTGAACCTTTCAGCATAGGGTCCTGGATATTGGACAGAGGCACCTGTTCCAGCTGGTTTGTAGCCTTTCCAACTAACCATCTGCTGGCTTTAGGTCTGGGAGTCTTTCTCAGATATGGAGTGCTTCCTTCTCTGCTTTCAGGCTTCAGCAACTGGAAGTCAGCCTCCTCATGGCTCTCAGCTCTCCTAACTCTCTGAGCTCCTTCCCCCTGGGACTTCCTCCATGCACGCTGAGAATTCCTCTGGGAACTCTGTAAGCTCTGTGTGCTCTCTCTCTTCTCCCTTGTGCTCTGTTTGGAGACAGGTTTAAAAACCTGTTTCTTTCCTGCCACACCTTTCTCTTTGCACGTGTGCTTGTAATCAGTAAGCAAGCCTGCCTCCTCGTCAGAGCTAGGGTGTGGCTTGGCTTGACTTTTTTTCAAAGTAGTTTATCTCCCTTTGTGCAAAGCTTGGCTGTCAGTTTTAAAGGCACAAGTACCATTTTCTTCTATTTCCATTCTTTCCTGGTCACTCTCATCACCACGGTACCTATTGCCTTTGCAGTGCACATGAAAGAAACCTATGAAAACATGGAACTGTTGTTGAAAAACATACAGTACAACAACTGAAACATCTGTGCTGATCTAAAAGTAGTCCCATTTCCAAAGAGGTATATGAATTAAACCTAAAGATTTTCGTCGGAACAAATGCCTTGAAGATATCCCATCTTCTCGTAGCATGAACTTTTTTTTTTTCTTTTTTATAAACTGGGGACGCAACCTCTACAAACCATACCCACAGGATATTCAAACCCTAGGGTATCATGATTTAGTATAGGAAATGAATCCGGCCAAAGTGGTAGGCAAATTGCTTAGGCATATAAAAGCGATCTTATTCGAAGTTCAGCCAATGTTCAACAATTGCTACTGTATGTCGGCTGTTAATTATGACAATGAAAGTCTACTTAACTTTCCCAAAAAACTCCCTGCACGATGTACCCGTGGTAACTTCATATTCTTTGTGATGTTTCCAAAAGAACTTAAAGGGAGGAATAAAACAGCCGTGCAGCGATGATCGGCTTACGGTCTTCTTTAAATTGCAACTTTACATAATGTTGACCCAACATTGTGTTTCGAGCTCCTGATGTTCTCAGCCCTTCTTCAAAACGTCCGTTGCAAGTGTGATCTAAAAGTAGTGGCACTGCTACTAGGAATGCAGCTTGGGTATACCATGTACTGTTTCATTCGTGAATGGGACTCCGTTGCTAGAGAGTCTCATTACATTAAAAAGAACTGGCCACTCCGTAAGCATTTGGTTTCAGGACAGAAAATTGTTGCACATGAACCACTTGTCGACACAAGTAAGATATTTTTGCCTCCTCTTCATATAAAACTGGGACTGATGAAAAGCTTTGTGAAAGCGATGATAACCCACCATTAGATAACCCACCATTGTATTTGTTTCCCCTGTTTCACCAAGTTATACTTCCTGTTAAATGTAATGACCAGACATATGTAAATTGTCGGATGTTTTCTGTTCAATGTAAACCGCGCTGATGTCTAATAGTGCGGTATATAAGAATTGTTAATAAATAAAATAAAATAAATAAACAAGGAAAGGTGAAGGAATTTTTTGATATTTAAGACAGATTATTCCAAGAATAACTGATACCAAGATTAAGGAAGGCAATTTTATGGGTCCACAAGTCAGACACATCATTAATTTTGAAGATCTGCTAGTAGGGCCTGAGAAGATCGCATGGAAGGCATTTGGAGATGTTGAGAATTTTCTTGGCAGCCAAACTACATCCAGCTGGTTGACAACATGCTTCAAGCATACAAAACTATAAAGTGCAACTGAAGATTCATTTTCTGCATTCATACTTGGACTTCTTCCCTGCTAATTTTGGTGCAGTCAGTGATGAGCATGGTGAAAGGATTCACCAGGGCATTGCGACGATGGAAAAGTGGTATCATGACAAATGGAACCCATGAATGCCTGCTGCTATTGTTGGACTGAGTTGAGAAGCATCAGATGCTGATTACAAATGAAAATCAGGAGTAAAACATTTTTAGCTAGGAAAGGTCCATAAACCATTATTAAAGAGGACCCAGAATATCCACTGCTTGACCCAATACAAGCATTGTGGAACCTGTGTCTTCTGGAGAAACTGCTAGGTACTTATGACCTAGATTGGCCATTGCTGGAAACAGGATACTGGGCTTGATGGACCTTAATCTGACCCAGTATGTTCTTATGAACTAGTGCAATATGTCGGCATCATTGTGCGATTCAACATGCTAAATTCAGTCAAAATTTAATTTTGTTTCTTCAAATTCCTACATGATACAGTCAATCTGAAATTATATTTGTGTTCAGCTTGAAGCTGTAATCATAATCACCAGAAATTTTTCATGAAGCAACAAATTTGTTGTCCAGTGAGATTGAGCAAAGTGTGTTGACAGCACATGTGGTAGCCCCAGGTGGCCCTTATCTGTCAACATCTGCTTCTTTGGAGGTAGCATTCTGATGGGCAAAAAGTTAGTTTCTGGCTCAGGTGCGCAGCAGTCTTGGTTGGGTTTATGAACCTAATGCTTTAAGACTAAATTTCTGGAATCGGACGCTGCTCCTTATTTGAAATACTATCTTGGCATATTTGAAAAGGTAATACAATTGTAAGAGGCTGCAGTCAAAAATGGTAATTAGCTGTAGAGAGCTAAATAAATGTAAACATTTTAGCATATTAACTCACAGAGGAATTTGTTACTATCATTATGCTTAAAAAGAATTACACATTAACTTAAATTTGTTACCGTTTTTGTTTATTAACTGTAAACAGATTTATTGTTGTACACAGTAATGCAGGATTTTATGTTATGTGTGTGCTTTGTGGGGTTTTTTTTGTATTGTGAATTTTGTGGTCATTGGTATCCTCCTTTCTATTCAATAGGTTTTAGATCTCCATGACAACCAGATGACATCACTTCCTGGTGATATTGATCAGCTGACATCTCTGCAGGTGAATATAGTAACATAATGACCAGCATGGCCTAGTCTGATCAGTAAGTGTGCAGGTTACCCCCTTTCTCACAATCACCAAGTTTTATATTGAAGGAGTGATATGTGCCTGGAATAAACTATCACCAGGGTGTTGATAACTAAAATGGGGACCAAATTCTGCTTGGAATCAAAACAACTGAGAAGGGGATATGATAGAAGTTTATAGGTGGGGTGCAGGGGCAGCAGAAGGCCTTTTACTTTGGGGAGGGGGCCCAAGCACCTCCCCAAGTTCCACCCCATGAGCAGAGACCCTTCCTGTTCTGCCCACGGGGATCCAATCTACCATGGGCAGACAGGAGGGTCTTTGTGTGATCGTGGCTTCTCCTCTTCTGCTTGTCATGCTGCGAGTTTTGGTGGGGCCAGAGCCCGTGTAGCCCACATCTTTCTGATGCTTCTGGTGGAGTGGAATAGTTATTCTCTGGGAACAAGCAGGAAGGCAGTCCTCACATATGGGTGACGTTGGTGCTGACGGAGCCCTCGCGGAAGCATTTCCCCAGCTTTCAAAGAAAGCCTTTGGGAGATGCCACCACATGCGTGGTCCTCTTCTTGCCCGTCTCCTTTTTCCATGGAGCCCTTCAGACATCTGTCTGGTTTGTCCTGGAAAAAAGTTGATTTTTCTCTCCAAGTTTCATACTCTCCTCCGCTATCACACCAGTACTCTTCCCGCCACCCGACCTTGTTGCCTTGGTGTCGAGTTTGGGTCTATTTTTGTAGTTTTCATTTTTCTCTTTTCTTGCCGTCTTTGTGCCTTTTTTCCAGCTGGCAGACCGGAGAGTCTTTGACCTCGCAGAGGTACTTTTTTCCTCCCATAGCTACCAGTGGCTTTAAGAAGTGTGATCGGTGCTCTAAAATGATGTCCTTAACCGACACACACGACTGCTGTCTCCACTGCCTTGGGCTAGATCATGACCCAGCAGCCTGCGGTCTCTGCAAAAGGATGTCCAGCAAGGCCCTCAAGAGTCGCCAGCAGCAGCATAACAAGTTTTACCCCGAGTCCCCGGTGCCTTCGAAGGTCAGAGCCTCGTCTGAGGCCTCAGGCGGAACTCTCCGAACCCGACCCCCTTCGTGGCTCCTCAGAAAGGGGATCTTCCTTGAAGGAACCCAGGAAGAAGAAGAAACCCTCAAAGGCGGCGTCTTTGGACAGTTCTGACCAGCCGGGTGCCCGCCTGGGCTCGCAGTCTGAGGTGCTCGTCCGAGGCTTCAGAGAAGGTGCGGCCTGCAAAGGTCTCCCAAAAGGACTCAACCTCAGACCAGCCTCGGTTCCCAGACACCATCCTCATTGAGGATTCCCCTTCGGGGGAGCCGGCATCAAGCCCGAGTCCCTCAGTGCATGCGCCAAAGGCTGTGGAGTCTTCTGGCCTGGAGTCCAGTTTATTTATTTTATTTTATTTATTTTGTTTGTTTTTTTATTTAGTTTGTCTGCCTTCATGGACCAGCAGCAGACGCTGTTGTCTGGCACGACCAGTTCATCTGCCCTGACCACCGGGCCCTCGATGTCCAAAATGTCCCCGGAGGCTGAGCTGATCCTCAAGGTCCTTCGGCCTCGAGTCGATCCTTGGCCGAGGTCGTGATCAGCGTCCCGCTCAATGGGCCTGTGATCCTCCCCAGGAAGTATGCCGGGCACTAGTCACGGAACATCTGGAGACCCCAGGCCCTCTGAGCAGTGGGAAATGGAGGATGAAGAGTCCCCTGACATCTGTCGGTCCCATCCAACTCTCCTATCTCAGAACTCCATCAGTGGTCCCCGCTGGAGGATATGGGCTTCTTTGATTTTGTCAAGGATATGTCAAAGGCCCTGGTGTTCCCTACCGAGTCTGAGAAGGATCCTTGGGTGGATGAATTGGAAATCCTGCAGTACGAGGCCCCTCCATGGAAATCGCTCATGGTGCTCATTCATCCCATTCTGGAATGGCGGCTACTCCAGATGTGGGAGACACCGGTGTTGGTACCGGTGGTGAGCAAACGGCTTGACTCGATGTATCGAATCCGCTGGAGCCTAGGCTTACTACTACTACTACTATTAAGCACTTATATAGTGCCACGCACGCAGAGCTGTACAGATAAACATACAAGAGACAGTCCCTGCTC
The DNA here is from genome assembly GCA_033557465.1 of Ichthyophis bannanicus. Classification (NCBI taxonomy): domain Eukaryota; kingdom Metazoa; phylum Chordata; class Amphibia; order Gymnophiona; family Ichthyophiidae; genus Ichthyophis; species Ichthyophis bannanicus. The sequence continues at coordinate 382,031,322 of CM066039.1, forward strand.
GTCAGAGTCATGCTCGTTGGAGCTTACAATCTAGTCGAGAGAATACAGAGCATTAGTCAAAAAGCGAGACAATACAGAGCAGTAGTCAACACGGTGCGAAGCACAGCGTGGTCTTACAATTCAGTCATGAAGATTGACGGGAGTCAGGCCAAGATAAGGGATGGAAATTAGGATCTGAAAGCGAGTGTGAAGAGGTGGGTCTTCAACCTGGATTTGAAGAGAGCCAGAGAGGATGCCTGGCGTATGGGGAGAGGTAGGCTGTTCCACACGTAAGGGGCAGCAAGGTGAAAGGAGCGAAATCGGGAGTTAGTTGTGCGAGTGAAAGGCCTAGAGAGAAGTAATTTGTTAGCAGAGCAAAGTCGTCGAGAGGGGGTGTATGGAGAGATAAGAGATGAGAGGTATGGAGGAGGCCGCAGAGTGAATGCACTTATAGGTCAGTAGGAGAAGTTTGAATTGGATGCGGAATTGGATAGGGAGCCAGTGAAGTGACTTGAGAAGGGGAGTAATGTGGGCATGGCGAGAGTGGCAGAAGATGTCGAGCAGCATGGTTTTGAATAGATTGAAGGGGAAGGAGATGGCTCACGGGGAGACCAGCAAGGAGTAAGTTGCAATAGTCGAGGTGAGGGGAGATTAAGGAGTGGATAAGTGTTTTGGTAGTGTGTTCGGAAAGGAAGGGGCGGATTTTGCTAATGTTGTAGAGAAAGAAGCGGCAGGTCTTAGCTACAAGCTGGATATGTGTGGAGAAGGAGAGGGAGGTGTCTAAGATAACCCCTAAATTGCGGGCCGAGGGAACAGGAAGGATTGTAGATCCAGCCACGGAGACTGAGAAAGGGGTGAGTTGGGGGGGAAAGACCAGGAATTCGGTCTTGGCCATGTTTAGTTTCAAGCGGCGGTGAGACATCCAGCTAGCGATGTCAGAAAGGCAGGCAGAGATCTTGGTCTGGATTGCTGAAGAGATATTAGGTGTAGACAGGTAGATTTGGGAGTCATCAGCATAGAGATGGTACTGAAAGCCATGGGAGGAGATAAGTACGCCAAGGGACTGGGTATAGAGGGAGAAAAGGAGGGGGCCCAAGACAGATCCCTGGGGTACATCGACATGAAGCAGGGTGGGGGAGGAGGAGGAGCCGCCAGAACATACGCTAAAGGAGCGATGGGAGAGGTAGGAGGAGAACCAGGATAGTATGGATCCCTTGAAACCAAGCGAGGAGAGGGTGGTGAGGAGAAGATTGTGGTTAACAGTGTCAAAGGCAGCGGAGAGGTCAAGAAGGATGAGGATAGAGTAGAGGCCCTTAGATTTAGCCAGGAACAAGTCATTGGAGACTTTTGTAAGAGCCGTTTCAGTGGAGTGAACGGGATGGAAGCCAGATTGTAGTGGGTCCAGGAGGGCCTGGGAGGTGAGGAAGTTGAGGCAGCGGCGATGGATTGCTCTTTCTAGTAGTTTAGATATGAAGGGAAGGAGGGAGGGGTCAGTAGTTGGAGGGACAGGTGGGATAGAGTGAGGGTTTCTTGAGGAGAGATGTGACAACAGCATGTTTGAAGTTGGCGGGGACAGTAGCAGTGGAGAGTGAAAGGTTAAGAATATGAGAGATGGGGGGACAACGGAAGAGGAGATGGGGTGTAGGAGATGGGTGGGGATGGGGTCAGAGGAACAGGTGGTGGGTTTGGAGGAGGAAAGAAGGAGTGACCCGGTGAAAAGCGGTATATAAATACAGCTAAATAAATAAAATAAATAAATAAATAAAAGGAGTGCGGTTTCATCTTCGGAGACCGTAGGGAAGGGAGGAGAGGGTAGAAGAGGAGGTATTGATGAGGGGGGAGAATTGGGGAGGGGGAGAGGTAGATGAGGAAGTGGGGAATTGGAGGGTAATTTTGTGTATTTTGTCATGGAAGTAGTCGGCTAGAGTTTGGGCGGAGAGGGAGGGCGGGACTGGGGGTGGGGGCACCTTAAGGAGGGAGTTGAGGGTATTAAAGAGGCAGCGAGGATCAGAAGCAATGGAGTTAGATGGATGTAGTATTCTTGTTTGGCAAGTGCTATGGCTGATTGGAAGGAGCCAAGCATGAATTTGAAGTGTAGAAGGTCTTCTGGGGAGCAGGATTTCGACCAGGCATGTTCAGCAGAGCGGGCACAGATGCATAGGTAGCGGGTTGTGGAAGAAAGCCAGGGCTGGGGAACAGAATGTCGGACGGGACGTGGAGTGGGTGGGGCAAGAGTGTTGAGAGCTGAGGATAGTGCAGTATTATAAGAGGATACTACCTCGTCGATAGACTTGGAGGACATAATGGGGGAAAGAGAAGAAGAAATGGTGGAGGAGAGGGTCAGGGGATCAATATTATTAAGATTTCTAAATAGGTCACAGGAGACAGGATGAGGTAGAGATAGTGGAAGCTGAAGATTAAAGGTTAGAAGGTGGTGGTCAGATGAGGAAAGGATTGAGTTGCGGAAGTTTGAGGGAGAGGAATTAGAGAAGATTATCAAGTCAAGGCAGTGGCCATGCAGGTGGGTGGGGGCAGTGGAGCAGAGTTGGAGGTCGAACGAGGAGGTGAGGGCGAGGAACTTTAAGGCATGGGTATTGGATGGGTTATCAACGTGAATGTTAAAATCGCCAAGAATAAGAGTGGGGGAGGAGGGATCCAGAAAGATGGAAAGCCAGGCGTCAAAGTCGGTAAGGAAGGTCGATGTGGATTTATCGGGTGGGCGATAGATAACAGCTACTCGGAGGGGAAGAGGTGTAGAGAGGCGAATGGAGTGGACTTCAAAAGAGAGGGAGGAATGTGACTGGGGTAGCAGGAGGGGTTGGAATTGGCAGGAGGGGTAGAGTAGAAGCCCAACTCCACCACCGCAGCCAGTGGAGCGAGGTGTATGGGAGAATTGGTATCCCCCGTGGCAGAGAGCAGCGATGGATATGGTGTCATCTGGGTGGAGCCAGATTTCAGTTAGGGCAAGAAGGTGTAGTGCATTAGAGATGAAGAGATCATGGGTAAAGGGAAGTTTGTTGGTGACTGAGCAAGCGTTCCATAGGGCACACGAGAATGGGAGAGTGGAGGGGGAGAGGAGAAGGGATATGGATAAGGTTAGACAAGTTGCGTGAGGATTTCTTTCCAGAGAAAGAAGGCAGTCTAGGGGGGCTGGAATGTGAGGATCTATTTCCAGAGTAGTATGGGAATTTAGAGGGGCTAGGGTACGGGTGGGTGTTTCTGGATGAGTGTGCCCACCATGAGGAACATGTGGAAGGGGAGTGAAGGGGGATATTGATGAGATTAGATAGGTTACGTGAGGATTTTTTTTTTTAGAGTGAGACAGAGCTCTAAAGGGGATGGGGTTGGGGTTGATATCTCTAGATGAGTGACTGGGGTATGAGTGACGGCGGGTAGATAGGGAAAGGATAGGGATATGGATGAGATTAGATAAGGTACATGAGGAACTCTTCTTAGTGAGATAGAAAATGGGGGGGCCAGGGTTGGCGTTGAGATTACCTGATGAGAGAAGGAGAAGGAGTAGTAGCGAGCGTGGTAAGGAAGAGGTCGTGTGGCGGAAGCAAGGGTGGGGTTGCCTTAGAGAGAGGGGGGCAGGTTGAATGAGGGGGAAGGTGTAATGAAGTTCAAGAGCAGATGCTAGGTTAGAGGAAAGAATGGAGGGAGAGGTGAGGAAGGTAGAGGGGGGGAGTAGGGGGGAGAGTGAGGGTGCTGGTAGGAGGGGAGGCAGTTGGGGAGTATGAAGAAGAGAAGGACAATGAGATGGGGGGCCATGGAAGAGGTGTGATGGGACAAAGCAGCGTATGATAATTTACAAGCGATGATGTGGGTAGGGATTCTACACACTATTTATTTATTTATTTATTTAGCAAGCATTTGTAGCCCGCTCCTTCCAGCGATCAGAAGCGGGTAGGATTACTATTGTGAAACTGCCGAATCAAGGCAGGTACAAATTTTGTTTACATACAGATTGTCAGAAAAGCACATCATACAGAGTTAACACTTCTTAGCTATGGGGGAGTTCATTTACATATATACATAAATACATATATACAGGATAATCTTCTTGGACACAGTGGTCAGGGGCTGCTCCATCTGTGGGTTTAGTTCAGGTTGAAATGTGATTGGAAAATGTGCATTTTGAGTTTCTTTCTGAAGTCTAGAAGGTCATTGCTAGCTCGTAGTTCTGGTGGGAGTTGGTTCCACAGTGTTGGCGCCGCATATGAGAAAGCCCTGTGGCTGGTGTTAGCTTTGGCAGATCTTATATCTGTTGGAGTGTGAAGGATGTTGGAATTGTGGGTTCTTCTGTTTCGGGTAGGAGGTTGCAATCTTACTAGGTTGTTGAGGAAGGAAGGTGCTAAGTTGTGGATGAGTTTGAAGGTGGTTGTTAGTATTTTGTATTTTGTGCGAGCTGTTATGGGTAGCCAGTGTAATTGAATTAGTACTGGTGTGATGTGGTCACTTAGATTTTTCTTCATTATGACCCTGGCAGCTACATTTTGTGCCATTTGTAATATGTTTAGGGTTTTTTTTAGGTAAACCTTGTAGGATGGCGTTGCAGTAGTCAAAATGTGGCATGATGAGTGCTTGGGCCACTGTTCTGAAGTCTTGGGGATCAATAATATTCCGAATGGGTTGGAGTACTCTAAGCTTGTGGAAAACTGCTCTGTTGGTCTTTCGGAGGTGTTTTTCCATCTTTAGGTCACAGTCAAATGTGACTCCTAGATACTTTATTTCTTTTTTTGTTTGGTAAGTGTTGTTACATAGTGTTATTGATGTGGGAGGGTCAAAATTCGGTTCTTTGGAGATATACATTACTTCGGTTTTTTTTGTGATTAATTGACATACTACTTTGTTGTAACCAGTCTTGCATCTCTCCGATACATGTCTCCAGTGGGTTGTAGTCTGGGTTTTTAGTGTCTAGTTGTGTGTATAGCATGATATCATCGGCATAGATGTGGTAATTAATTTTGTGCCGTGAGAAAATTTTGCATAGTGGCTGCATATATATGTTAAACAGAAGTGCTGAGAGAGCAGAGCCTTGGGGGATTCCCTGTGTTTGTGAGAAAGATTCTGCTTTTTCTCCGTTGAATTGAACCTGTTGTGTTCGATTTGAGATGTAGGATGAGAACCATTTTAGTGGGGTTCCTGTTATTCCTATTGATTTTATCCTATTTATGAGGGTCCCATGATTAACTGTATCAAAGGCAGCTGAGATGTCAATGAATACAAGAATGTACATTTTCTTCTTTTTGTTTTCAAGGCCCTTTAGGAGGTTGTTAAGTAGAACTAGTAACAGGGTTTCAACTCCATGATGTTGCCTGAAGCCATATTGCTGGTCATCAAGAGGAGCACTGTCAGTCAGATGGTCTTGGAGTTGTAGAAGGACCGTTTTTTCTATGATCTTTGCCAGGAATGAGATACTTGATATGGGACGGTAGGAGGCTGGGTCTTCTCCGTTGAGTGTAGTGTTTTTTAGGATCGGTCTAATGACTGATTTCTTTAGTTCTGAGGGCATGATTCCTTGTTGTAGGGATAGGTTAACTATGTGTGCTATGTGAGGTGCTATGTCTTGTTTCACTGCCTTGATCCAGGATGCAGGACAGGGATCTAGTGGGGAGGTGGTGCTTTTCAGGCTTGTGACAATGGCTGTGATTTGCTTGGTTCCTATTTTGTGGAAGTGCTCCCATAACTATGCAGTATGTGTTGGTTTACAAGTGAGGACAGCACGCTATGCAATATAGGTAGCATACCATCAGTGGATCACGGGGAGATTATAGCCTGTGCAGCAAAGTTCAGTGTAGCAATGGATAACAGGTTCAAAGCAGGCACTGGGTAACAAATTCAGTTAAACAGAATTAGTTGCGGGTAATGGGTTAGCGATGGTGGGGAGCAGTGGAGGCACCAGGCTGTGGGTAGCAGTGGTGGGTGCTTACTTGTATGGGAGCTGGTTGGGGTCAGGAGGTGAGGTGTGGAGAAGGAACGTTTGGATCTGTTCTTCATCTCGAGGCTGCCTGGTGTCTAATTGGTGGATAGATGGTGCTGGATGAACAGGCCCCGCCTTTGGCCCCCGCCTAAGGGCCATGCCAAAGGGCCCTCTGACGAGGTCCTCAGGCGCGGGCACGCCCGATGGCGCCTCCAAAGTTAAAGGGCCGACTGCCCTTTTCCGGCTCCAGCGAGGTGTGCGGCATGCTGCAGCCGTGTGCCCGATGGCACCTCCAAAGTTAAAGGGCCGACTGCTTCCAAAAGTCACAGCTGCCGCATAACTCCCTGATGGTGGAGTTGGCCATGCATCGGTTGAAAAGCCAGAAGATGCACTCCTCGTTGCCCTCCAGCAGAGAGGCCTGCACCCTGGATGCCCTTGGCAGAAAGTGCTACCAGGGCTCAGTGCTCACTGGCCGCATCCAGGCCTACCAGCTGTACATGGGTATGTACCTGAGAGACCTGGCGAAGGAACTCGCCGGGTTCTCAGCTGGTCTCTCCAAGGAACCCTTGCAGTGTTTCAAGAACCTGACTGAGGCAGTCTGTGAGTGCTCCAAATTCATGTCTCAAGTGGCCTATGACGGGTTTGAGTCAGCGGCTCGAGTAGCGGTGGTGGGCATTGGTGCACGACGCCAGGCTTGGCTACAGTCATCTGACCTCGAGCAGTAGGTTCAGGACAAATTGGTCAGTGTCCCATGCCAAGGAGAGAACCTCTTTGGCAAACCCATGACCGACAAGGCTGCCGAGCTGGAGACCGAGTTCATCATGAGGACCAGGCTCTCAAAAAAGACCACTGTCCTTACCTGCTGGAAGGGCTCAGGTAAAAAGTCCTTCTACCTGAGGAAAGGGGCTGCTTACAGAAACTACCCACCTTTTCAGGCCTCCCCAGCTCCCCAACAGAGTCAGCAGGCCAAGGGACACGGGCATGATCCTCGTAAGCAGAAGGCTCCAAAACCCCAGGCACCGGCTCTGGCCCAGCCAGGGGGGAGTTTTTGACTCCTTGAGCATAGCCTATCTACCCCAAGGAGATCAGCAGCCCACAGGGGTCTGGCCCATTATGCCCAGAGGTGGTTGGCCATCACTACAGATTCATGGGCACTTCGGGTGGTCAGGGAAGGTTACCTCCTCCACCTGACTCAGACATCTCCCACTTATTTCCCAGGAGAGCCCCTCGGGTCTCCCCTCCACTGGGACCTTCTACTGAAGGAGTTGGCAGGTCTTCTCGAGGACAAAGCGGTGGAACCGGTGCCCCACCATCTCAAGGGCAAGGAGTTCTACTCCAGGTACTTCCTCATGCCAAAAAGAACAGGGGGCCTAAAGCCCATCCTCAATCTGCGCAATCTCAACAAATTCCTGCTGAGGGAGACGTTCAAGATGCTCTCCCTTGGAACATTGCTGCCATACCTCCAGCAGGGAGATTGGCTCTGCTCCTTAGACTTCAAGGATGCCTATACCCACATCCTTATTCACCCCAACCACAGGCAATACCTGCAGTTTATAGTGGGGGGAAGACATTTTCAGTACAGGATGCTCCCTTTTGGCTTGGCCTCTGTCCCAAGAGTCTTCACAAAATGCCTGTCGGTCATGGCTGCCTTTCTCTGTCTCCAGGGGGTCTGTCTTCCCCTACCTGAATGACTGGCTCATAAAGTGAGACTCTGCCTCAGGTGCAACAGGCCACCGCATGCACCATCCAGGTTCTGCAGCACTTGCGTTTTGTCATAAATTACTCCAGGTCTCACCTCCTCCTGACACAGTGTCTTGAGTTAATCGGGGCAAAGCTTGCCTTCTTGCCCAGGGACCTTGCCGACCATCTCCGGACTCTGGCACGGGAAGTACAGTACCACCCCTCGCTGCCTGCCCGGCTTCTTCTGCGCCTCCTCGGGCACCTGGCCTCCATGGTCCATGTCACCCAGACACTCACCTCCATATGAGGACGGCGCAGTGGTGTCTCTGGGACCAGTGGTCTCAGGCCACGGGACACCTCCTAGACCAGTGGTCTCAAACTCAAATTGCTTTAAGGGCCAAATGAGGACTTGTAAAGTAACCCGCGGGCCGCATCGTCGGAACCTTTTTTTACAATGGAGAAAAGTCAATAAAAAAGTCAACATAATAAGAACATAGTGCTGACTCATAGTGCCCAGAGGGGGAGTTTACCTTGTGTTCTCTTCAGAGTCACTCACCGGATGTCTCACGTCTCCGCCAGATGGATCAGCTTCCCGCTCGGGCCATGTGGAACGCAGGACCCCTCATGCGTTACACCTCCTCGTGGTAATGGCTGCAGCCATCCAGGGACTGAAAATCACCACCAGGCAGCCAAATCTCAGGGCCAGAACAACAGCAAAGCTCCTCATTCACCTCTCAACCTGCCAGCCTCTCCTGCATTTGATCTGCACTCAGTAGCACTTTTTATAATATATGGGTGAGTTTCGCCGTTAAACCGGGCTCTCTGATCCCTCCATCAGCTCCTTTCCAATCCCAGCCCCCCCCCATCAGCCCATTTCTAGTCCTTTCCTAGCCCCACCATCAGCCATGTCAAATCTTAGCTCCCCTCCACTCAGCCCATTTCCAATCCAAGCTCCCCATAGCCTTCCAGTTCTAGCCCCTCCATGAGTCCATTTCAATCCAAGCCCCCACCACAGCCCATTTCCAGTCCTATCCTAGCCCCTCCATCAGCCCATTTCCTGTCCTGGCTCCCCCCCCCCCAACGTAGCTCATTTCCAGTACTAGCTCCCTCCCTCACAGCCCATTTCCATTCCAAGCCCCCCTCCCCATCAGCTATTTCCATTCCAAGCCCCCCTTCCACTCAGGCCATTTCCATTCCAAGCCCCCCTCCCCATCAGCTATTTGCAGTTCAAGTCTTCCCTTCCACTCAGCCCATTTCCAGTCCTAGCAACCCCCCCAACCCATTACCAGTACTAACCCCCATCACCCCATTTTCAGTCTTAGCTCACCCCCATTACCAGTCCTAACCCCACCATCAGCCCACAGCCCATTCTCAGTCCTAACCCCATCAGCCCACCTCTAGTCCTAACCCCCCATCAGCCCATTTCGCGTCCTAACCCCCCCATCAGCCCATGTCGAGTCCTAGCCCACCCATAGCCCATTACCAGTCCTAACCCCCCCATCAGCCCACTTCCAGTCCTAACCCCCCCATCACCCCATTTTTAGTCTTAGCTCCCCCACATAGCCCATTACCAGTCCTAACCCCCCTCCCCCCATCAGCCCAGGGAAAGTTTAAAGTAAAAAAAAAATCTGGCTGGCTGCTGCCACTGCACCAGCGGCAGAATCGAGTGTCCCGCAGACCCCTTCTTCCCGGCAGTCGGCAGAGCCCTCCCTCCCTGCATCAGTCCCTTCGGCACGGCTTTCAAAACCGTGAAGAGACAGTTTCTCCCTCGTGGTTCAGTTAAGTCCGCTGGGGCTGATGGGAAACGGGCATTTCCTGTTTCCCATCAGCCCCGGTTGGCTTAACAAAGTCGCAAAAGGGAAATGCGCCAAAGGGACTGATGCAGGGAGAGAGGGCTCTGCCGGGAAGAGGGGAGGCCGCGGGACACTCGATTCTGCCGCTGCCATGGCAGCAGCTAGCTAGCCATGCGTTGCGGGCCGCGTGTTTGAGACCCCTGTCCTAGACAGAGTCTCTGTAACCCGCCAACTGGCAGACTCCCTGGTCTGGTGGCAATCTCTCCAGCATCTCGAGGCGGGCATGCCTTTTCAGGCCCCGAGCATCTCGAGGGTCCTCACCACGGATGCCTCCCTATTCGGCTGGGGAGCCTACTGCAGGGAGCTCCGCACCCAGGGCAACTGGTCACCAGGTGGAGAGCATCCAGCAGATCAACCTCCTGGAGTTGTAGGCCAATATACTTAACCCTGCGAGACTTCTGCCACCACCTCCGTCACCAGCCGGAGCTGGTCCAGACGGACAACTAGATGGCAATGTTCTATCTGAACAAACAGGGGGCATGGGGTCTCGTGCCCTCTGTCGGGAGGTCGTGGTCCTCTGCTCATATGCAATCCAACAGGGTAGCCTGCTGCGGGCAGTGTACCTACCAGGCCAGGACAACCTTCTGGTTGACAGGCTGAGCAGAGTCCTCCAGCTGCACGAATGGCAGCTGGACCCCAGGATAGCCAATTGGCTTTTCCAGATCTGGGGGGAACCCATGATGGACCTGTTTGCCAGTCCAGACAACTTCCAGTTGCCCCACTTCTGTTCCAGGCAGACCCACCCCTCCAGAGTGGTGTCAGACGCGTTCCTTGTCTCGTCTCATGGTCAGAGGGCCTCATGTATGCCTTCTCTCCTATGCCGCTGATCACCAAAACCTTGTTCAGGACTCTCCACAGGAGGGCCTCGCTCATCCTGATAGCACCGGGGTGGCCCAGGCAACCGTGGTTCCCTTTGCTCCTCCGGTTGACGGTGGAGACCCCTATCCCCTTGGGGACCTCTCCAGGACTCCTGTCTCAAGAGGGGGGGATCTCTTCTGCACCCCAACCTGGGGTCCCTGTCGCTGACGGCATGGCTGCTGAGAGGGGTAACTCTGGCCCTTTTCGGCTAAGGTGGAGGATATTCTGCTGGCCTCTCGCAAGGTCTCTACTAGGAAGGCTTATGCCTGAAATAGCACAGCTCTTTGGCTTGGTGCACCGAGCACGGGGCCGACCCGTTCTGCCCGGTGGGACTGGTGTTGCAGTAACTTTTCCACCTCTCACAATCTGGGCACAAGTCTAGCTCCATCTGGGTGCACCTTTAGTGCCCTGGCGGCACACCACTACCCAGTGGATGGCTAGCCCCTCTCGATCCAGCCCTTGGTGACCTGTTTTCTTCAGGGCCTGCTTCTATCGAAGCCCTTAATTTACCCTCCAGCAGCTGAATGGGACCTCAACGTAGTGTTGGGGCAGCTCACTCGCCTGCCCTTCGAGCCTCTGGCTTACCTATATCTTTGCTACTTCTCTTGGGAGTTGGGGTTCCTGGTTGCGCTCACCTCCTCTTGCAGAGTTAGCAAGCTTCAGGCCCTAGTGGCGGAGGCCCCTTATACCAGGTACTACAAGAATAGAGTGGTGCTTCGATTGTACCCCAAATTCCTTCCGAAGGTAGTATCGCCCTTCCATCTCAACCAGAAAGTAGTGCTCCCTACTTTCTTTCCAAGACCTCACTCCAGTTGGGCGGAGACTGTCTTCCAACCTTGGACTGTAAGAGGGCTTTGTCCTTCTATATCCAACGCACTCAGGACCACCGCAAAGCTTCTCAGCTTTTTGTCTCCTATGACCCCAGTAGGTTGGGGGGGGCGGTGATCAAGCGTACACTGTCCACCTGGGTGGCGGACTGTATCACCCTCACCTATGAGCAGGTGGGGCTCCTGCTGGAAGGCTGCATCACGGCGCACTGTGTCAGGGCCACTATGGCCTTGGTGGAAAACTTGCGCTCTGTCCTGATGGTGGACATCTGCCGGGCCGCCACCTGGTCTGCAGTCCATACCTTCACAGTCCAATACTGCCTGGAAAGAGAGTCTCAATGGGACAGTGCCTTCGGCCAGGCTGTGCTCTGTAACCTTTTTGGGGTTTAGGCAACTCCTACCCTCCGACCCTTCTGTGTTCAGGCTACCAGAGTGCTGGTTCATCGGACACAGGGGTCCTACTGCAGTCTGTGGACACAGACTCAATTGCTACTGCTTGCAGCTCCCCATGAGGGTGCTTCTGGTTTTGCTATGGGCTTTCAGTAGCCTGTAGCTGGGGAGTTCCATGTGTGAGGACTGGCTTCCTGCTTGTTTCCGGAGAAAGCTGAGTTACTCACCTGTAACAGGTGTTCTCTGGGGACAGCAGAAATCAGTCCTCACAGCCCTCCCTCCTCCCCTTGGAGTTGCTCCTTTACCATCTTTATTTTTTCTGTCTTCTAGCTATGTCATCTGACTGAGCAAGATGGCACCCTTGGGCAAGAAGGGGGACCACGCATGCATGGTGGCATCTCCCAAAGGCTTTCTTTGAAAGCTGGGAGGATGCTTCCGCGAGGGCTCAGTCAGTGCCGACATCACCCATATCTGAGGACTGATTCCTGCTGTCCCCGGAGAACACCTGTTATAGGTGAGTAACTATGCTAATAGGAGACAGTTATTTTACCTTTCAAACAACACTAAAACAAGAGGACACTTCATGAATCTAACAACCAGAAGATAAAAAACAAATCATAGAAAAGTGTTTTTTTCATGCTTTGCATAACCAGGAGTGGATCATAATCTGCCACCTGAAGCAGCCATTTCAGCCTGCCTAATGATAGATCTGCCTCGTGCATAACAAAGCTATGGCCTGCCTAATGATAGAGCTGCCTCGTGCATAACAAAGCTATGGCCTGCCTAATGATAGAGCTGCCTCGTGCATAACAAAGCTATGGCCTGCCTAATGATAGAGCTGCCTCGTGCATAACAAAGCTATGGCCTGCCTAATGATAGAGCTGCCTCGTGCATAACAAAGCTATGGCCCGCCTAATGATAGAGCTGCCTCGTGCATAACAAAGCTATGGCCCGCCTAATGATAGAGCTGCCTCGTGCATAACAAAGCTATGGCCCGCCTAATGATAGAGCTGCCTCGTGCATAACAAAGCTATGGCCCGCCTAATGATAGAGCTGCCTCGTGCATAACAAAGCTATGGCCTGCCTAATGATAGAGCTGCCTCGTGCATAACAAAGCTATGGCCTGCCTAATGATAGAGCTGCCTCGTGCATAACAAAGCTATGGAATCTGTTGCTAGAGGGACATGGTCAAGGGAAATGACATAGTGGATAGGGATGTACATTTTTAGCATGCAATTGGTTCGTTAAGTTGCCTTTTTTAAAAGGCAAGCAAAATCAATTTAAAACACATTAACATCTGTACAGTCTATTTTCACACATAAGGTTCTACAATCGGTTAAAAAATGTGTGAAATGAACCACAAATGTTCAGAAATCAGGGCAAAAGGCCATGTTTCTGGAAATGAAATTTGTTTCTTGTACATATCTAATAGTGGGATTCAAAAGAAGTTTTGTCAGATTTCTAGAGGGATCGTTTCTGTTATCTGCAGAAGTTAGCTATGAGAAATTGGATCTACTTTGGAAGATTTTCTGGGTACATGTCTCCAGTAGTGGCTAGTTTGGATCACAGGATGCTGGGCTTGGTGGACCTTGGTCTGACTCTCAGCATGATTTTCTTATGTTCTTATTCAGATATCTTTGGGACAGCCAGAAAAGGGAAATGTTAGGGGTAAAAGGGGGAGATGGAGGCAGAGAGCCATGAGTAGACTGGGTGGGCCCCAGTGGTCCTTATTTATGTATTTATTGGGATTTACCTCACCTCTTTTCATTGGTAGCTCAATGTGAGTTAGTCAGGCACTGTAGATATAGGTCTAACTACTAATCTCTATTGTCAAATAATTGTATGTTACTGCTATAATGCAGCTTAATGCAAAAATAGGTGCATTAAAATAATAATGAGCTGCTTTACATGCATTAAATGTGGCAAACAGAATTATTCCTAGAAAGTGATCTCCAGAGATGGCGTTAGCCTCCCTCTCCCCCATGGAGCATCAGTCTGCTAATGCATTAGCCAATGGTCCCGGGGATGAAAAAGAAAAAGCCTCCCACCCCACTCTACCTAGCTACCCACTTCCCTGGTGGCCTGAGTGTAATAAAATAGCAAATCTCTGCCTTCCTTCCCATGCCTCTGCCATTCAATCATCTATAAAATTCAAAAGTGGCTCCCTACATTTCGCCCCGTTTTATTAAAAAAAAAAAAAAAAAAAAGCCCCCCCCCCCCCGACTCCTGCCTCTTGGCACTTATCATATCCCATTGGTGGCCTAGGGGGCAGGAGTGCTCTCTAGCTGCTCCTGTCTCAGCTGTACCATTTACCCCTAGTGGGACATAGTTACTTATCAGTAGGGTACAGCTTGAGGGCCACTTCTTTATTCAAGCCTTTCCTCAGCTACTTCCTTATGAGTCTGGTTTTTCCTGTCCCTGGCCCACCCCTGGTCACATCTCCGCATTACGCTACAGGGGATGCATTGGTCTGTTCTCACAATCCTTTCCCCCCTTTTGTGTTTTGTGTTTGATTACGCTGCTACTTTGTAACTTAGGCCTCCCCCCCCCCCCCATATGTTCTATCTGTCTCGTTTGTTTCTTATTTTACTTTACTTTTATTGTTCACCACCTACTGTAGAGGTGATCAATAACAGGCGGTATATCAAATAAATGTAAATGTAAGTGATTAGCATGGGGGTTGATGACACACATTTGCTGTCGATGTTGCAGGTAGCGAGGGTGCACTGAATACTGCCTCAGTGAGTGGTGTTATGTGCATCTGTGCTGCCGCCAGTGTGTGTTAGGGTCTAAATCAGTGCAAATTCTGCTGGGGCCATGCTGTACATACTGCCACAGAAGAGGCAAATGTCGTGCACTTGCCAATGCTATCTACCGTAAAGGTGCAATCCCTGCAAAACCCTAGTGCAAATTAGTAAACATACACCTTAGTGTGCGCTGCATCGATTTCACCTATACATTAACGAGCATGAATTTTTTATTCAAAGAATTTTGTGAAACTGAAAAAATAATGTGAACATTGGTTTATCTTGGGTGTATTAATATTGTAGCAGACACAAGGAGAACTGGTTCTGAATAGTTTGCCTTGCTGAACTGATGTTATTTAGAGTTCTCACTTCTGTTTTGTCTCATTCTCCTTTGAGAAAATCTTTACAGCAGAACTTGGTAGCTGTCATTCTCCAGGGACAAGCAGGAAGTCAGTCCTCACATATGGATGAAGTTTGTGCCGACGGAGCCCTCATGGAAGCATCTCCCCAGTTTTCAAAGAAAGCCTTTGGGAGATGCCACCATGCATGTGTGGTCCCCTTCCCGCCCAAGGGTGCCATCTTTTTTCTGCAGAGGCCAACAGACGTCCATCTTAAGTCTCTGGAAAAAGGTTGATTTTATTGTGTATTAAACTATTTTTTCTTTCTCCAGTTTCTCCGGTCCCTTTCCCGCCTCAAAGCTCACTTGCCCTGGCATTTTGTCTCAGACCTGTTCTAGGTTTTTTTTCCCTAGCGCAGTTCGTGCATTTGTCCATCCACTGACTGCATCAAGGGTCTACAATCTTGCCGGGGTACTTTTTCCCTTAGAGGTCAGCGGGTTCAAAAAGTGTGATCAGTGTGCAAAAAACACATTTCTCACTGATACACACAATTGCTGCCTCCAGTGTCTAGGGGCTGACCATGACCTGGATGTCTGTGCCCTGTATAAAAAGATGTCCACAAAGACCATCCAGCATCATCAGCAGAAGCAAGACGACATCTTCCACAGTCAGATTCTGCCCAGCATCCCTGGTAGCCTCGCATTCTAAGAGCCCGCATGGGTCCTCGGAATTATGTAAAGCCCCCATGGTGCATGATCGGGTTCACAGACACTCTGACAAGGGTTCCCTGGGATGAGAATGCAAAAAGAAGAAATCCTTGAGGACCTCATCCTGGGACTTTGACATACCAGGCAAGTCACGTGCCAGGTCCCACAGCCTGCGGAGAGAACCTGAGGAGTTGGAGCGGGAGCAACCAGCGAAGGTTCCCCGAGCAGACTCGGAGGCCTCCAGCCACATGTCCCGGACCCCCGAGGCCTGTTTCATTGAGGACTCCCTCTTCTCACCAACGCCGGTATCCAAATCGAAGGCTGCAACTCCTGAGTGGGAAGCCAGGATGACGGCACCACAGTGTTACTGCCTTCCTCACCTTTCAGCAGGCATCGATGCCCAGCCCCACTGGTGTGTCCTCCGAGACATAGAAACATAGAAATATGACGACAGAAAAAGACCACATGGCCTATCTAGTCTATCCTTCCATATCAACAACTACAACAGTCCCCTTTTTTCCTTTAGAGATCCTCTGTGTTTGTCCCATGCTTTTTTGAATTTAGTTACAACAGGGACCTTGCTCCCGAGGACTCTCCGGACCGCTGAGCTGATCCTTGTGAGCCCAAAGCCTGGAGTCGATCCTCGGCGAGGGTCTCAATCTTGCTCCCGTTCCTTGGGACCGAGATTCTCCCCGGCGAGTGCTTATGGCTCTGGCCAAGCAGCCACTGTGGGTCACTGGGGCTCCGACCCGGGTCCTGCATCCCAGGCGCCGTGGGTCGTCAAGTCCTCGACTGACTACTCTGACTGGGAATCCGAGGATGAGGCATCCCCCAGAGACGTGGAAGCACCGCAAACTTCCATCGGACCCATCTCCCCTGGTGCTGCGGCATTGGTCCCCACCCGAGGACACATTGTTCCTCAAGTTTGTTCAAGACATGGTGAAAGCTTTGTCCCTTGCCACAGAGTCATAGGAGGACCCTCGCACGGAGGATCTCTAAATTCTCCAATACGAGGCCCATCCCAGGAGGCCCTTGACGGTTCCTGTTCCTGCCAGCCTCAGGCGGCTCCTCTTCTGCATGTGGGAGACACTGGTGTCAGTACCCATAGTTAGCTGATGTCTTCACACCATTGACCAGGTCCAGCGTGGCCCCGGCTTCCGGAAGTCACAATTCCCTCACACCTTCATGGTGGTGGAGTTGACCATGCGCCGGCAAGCCTAAGGGCTCCAAGCCCCAGACCCTGGCTCCTGCCCAGCCGGGGATGGAATTTTGACTCCCTGAGCATAGTTTCTCCACCCTTGGGGGAGCAGCTGCCAACCAGGGGGCATCTGGTTCATTTTGTCCATTGATGGCCTGCTATCACCACCGACTCCTGTGCACTCCAGGTAGTCACAGAAGGCTATCTCCTTCACCTGAACCAGACACCCCCCCTTCTTTCCAGGAGAGCCCTCTTGGACTTCCCTGCACCAGGCCTTGCTACTGCAGGAACTCACAGGCCTCCTTACAGACAGAGCTGTGGAGCCGGTACTCCACCACTTCAGGGGCAGGGGTTCTACTCCCAATACTTTCTGGTCCCAAAAAGAACAGGGGACCTAAGGCCTATCCTGGACTTGCAAAACCTGAACAAGTTCCTGGTGCGGGAGAAGTTCAAGATACTCTCCCTTGGAACATTGTTGCCCTACTTCCAGCAGGGAGATTGGCTATGCTCCTTGGACCTAAAGGATGCTTCCACCCACATCCTCATTCATCCCAGTCACAGGCAGTACCTAAGATTCATGGTCGGGGGCAACCACTACCAGTACAGAGTACTACCCTTCGGTCTAGCCTCCACACCAAGAGTCTTCACCAAATGCCTAGCATTGGTGGCCGCCTACCTCCGACTCCAAGAGGCCTTTGTCTTCCCATATCTGGACAACTGGCTCGTAAAGGGAGACATGGCCACCAAGGTACAACAGGCCACGGTCCACACCATCAGTATCCTACAGTATCTGGGATTCGTAATAAACCACCCCAAGTCCAACACAGGGCTTGGAGTTCATAGGGGCTCGAATGGACGCTCTTCAGGCCAAGGCCTTTCTCTCCTTGGACAGGGCAGGTTGCTTCGTGGTTCTAGCCACTGAGGTGCAACACCGCTGTGCAGTGTCTGCACGGTCCATACTCCGCCTGCTGGGCCACATGGCATCCACAGTCCATGTGGTTTCCACTGCCCGCCTTCACATGCGGGCAGCCCAGTGGTGCCTCTGCTCCCAGTGGACACAAGCCCCAGGCAGACTGAGGGACAAAGTCTTAGTGTTCTGCAAGCTAGCGGAGTCACTCGACTGGTGGCAAGCCACACAGCACCTACAGGAGGGCATGCCCTTCTAGTCCCCAAATCCCCAGAGGGTCCTTACCATGGATTTATTTATTTATTTATTTATTTAACATTTTTTATATACCGCACTATTCATCATCAGTGCGGTTTACATTGAACAACAATATACCTGCCAATACATGACTGATCTAGGTTTACATATAACAGGGAAGATAAACTGGGTGTGAACTGGGGATAACTATCTACATAATTATACATAATTATATATACATTGAATAGGTTACATCAAGATTCAATATTTGACAAGAATACAGTGTTTTCACATTTTGATCCTTTGTTCTGGATTGCTGTTATGTGTAGGAGTTATCTGAGTGGGCGAGAGCCGGTTCTATTGTATGTACGGTAGCCTGAAGTGCAAAGTGAATAAATAGTGCTTGATGGACTTTCTAAATTGGGTGATATCCCTGATTGATCTGATGTTTGGAGGTAGATTGTTCCAGCACTTGGGAGCATAGGACACAAAAGCTCTGTTAGTAGTTTTGTCCATTTTGTGGAGATACTAGGAGTAACTAGTGTGTTTTCTGCCTCCTTACTGGGCTGGGATGCCCATTGCGAGGAACTCTGCACGCAGGGCAACTGGTCCCTGGCAGAGAGCCAGCAACAGATTAACTTGCTGGAGCTTATTGCCTTTTTCTTGGCGATCAGGGCCTTTCACCACCACCTGCAGCACCAGTTGATGCTGGTCCAAACGGACAACCAAGTCGCGACGTTCTACCTGAACAAACAAGGGGGCACAGGATCCTCTGCCAGGAAGCAGTGGCCCTTTGCTCATATGTGATCAGTCAGGGAATGCTCCTCAGAGCTGTATACCTTCTAGGCCAGGACAGTACCCTAGCAGACAGACTGAGCAGGGTCTTCTAGCTGCACGAATGGTGACTAGACCCCAGGGTAGCACAGCGTCTCTTCCGACTCGGGGGCTCCCCGAAACATAGAAACATAGAAACATGATGACAGAAAAAGACCACAAGGCTCATCTAGTCTGTCCTTCCATAACAACTACAACAGTCCACTTTTTACCTTTAGAGATCCTCTGTGTTGGTCCCATGCTTTTTTGAATTCAGTTACTGTCCTCATCTCTACCACCTCCGCTGGGAGACTATTCCACGGATCCACTACTCTTTCCGTAAAGAAATATTTCCGCATATCACTCTTGAATCTATCTCCCTTCACCCTCATCCCATGTCCCCTCGTAGCAGAACTTGCTTTCAATTGAAAGAGGCTCTCTCCCTGAACATTTATGCCACGGAAGTATTTAAACATCTCAATCATATCACCTCTATCCCGCCTTTCCTCTAAGGTGTACATATTAAGATCCTTAAGTCTGTCCTCATATGCTTTATAATGAAGCCCATTAATCATTTTAGTAGCAACCCTCTGCACCAACTCCATCCTGTTCACATCCTTTTGAAGGTGCGGTCTCCAGAATTGCACACCATACTCCAAATGAGGTCGCACCAAAGACTTATACAGAGGCATTATCACCTCCTTTTTTCTGCTAGCCATTCCTCTCCGTATGCACCCAAGCATCCTTCTAGCTTTTGCCGTCGCCTTTTCTACCTGTTTAGCTACTTTAAGATCATCAGACACAACCACGCCTAGGTCCCGCTCTTCTTTAGTGGACAAAAGTACTTCACCTCCTATACTGTATTGCTCCCTTGGATTGCTGCAGCCCAAATGCATGACCTTACATTTTTTAACATTAAATCCCAGCTGCCAAATTCTAGACCATTCTTCAAGCTTAGCTAGATCCCTCCTCATGTTATCTACACCTTCCTGGGTGTCTACTCTATTGCAGATTTTGGTATCATCCGCAAAGAGGCAAACCTTACCCGACAGCCCTTCCGCTATATCACTAACAAAGATGTTAAAAAGAATCGGACCAAGGACAGATCCCTGGGGCACACCACTGGTAACATCCTTCTCCTCAGAGTGAGCTCCATTTACTTGTACTCTTTGTTGCCTCCCACCCAACCAATTTCTAACCCAAGTAGTAACTTTAGGGTCCATCCCTAGGGTGCTTAGTTTGTTTATAAGTCGCCTGTGAGGAACAGTGTCAAAGGCTTTACTGAAATCTAAATACACCACATCTAGAGCTCTCCCTCGGTCCAACTCCCTGGTCACCCAGTCAAAGAAATCAATCAGATTTGTCTGACAAGACCTGCCTCTGGTGAATCCATGCTGCCTTGAATCCTGTAATCCGCCGGACTCCAGAAACCTCACTATTTTCTCTTTCAGCAGCGTTTCCAATAATTTACTCACCATTGAAGTTAAACTAACCGGCCTGTAGTTTTCAACCACATCCTTACTTCCGCTTTTGTGTAAAGGCACCACATGAGCCTCTCTCCAGTCCTTTGGCACCACTCCCGACTCCAACGAGGCATTGAAAAGGTCAGTCAGTGGAGTTGCTAGAACGTCCCCAAGTTCCCTCAGTATTCTAGGGTGTATCCCATCCGGTCCCATCGCTTTGTCTACTTTAAGTTGAGCTAGTTTCTCACGAACACAGTCTTCTGAAAATTGTTCAAGATGTCCCTCGCTTCTGTTCTTATTTGTGGGTGTTTTCTGAGGTCCTGCTCCTGGTTCTTCATCTGTGAACACAGAACAAAAATATTTGTTAAGCAATTCCGCTTTATCCTTATCAGCTTCTACATATTCCTCCTTATCAGCTTCTACATATGCCAAGCTGTCTGAACCTCTTTGACAGCTTGGCCAATGCTCAGCTGCCCCACTTCTGCTGTCGCCAGCTGCACCCATCCCAGGTTGTCTTCCTCATCTCATGGTTGAAGGGCCTCCTGTATGCCTTCCCTCCCACGCCATTAATCTCCCAGACCCTCTTCAAGATCCTGTAGGACAAGGCCTCCATGATCCTTGTCCCAGGCAGCCTTGGTTCCCTTGCTGCTCCACCTCTCGACGGAGCTCCCGGTCCCTTAGGAGAATGCGCCAAGGCTATTCACTCAAGAGGGCTCTCTTCTCCACCCCTACCTGGGGTCCTTGACATTAACAGCATGGCTGCTGAATGGATAGCCTTGGTATCCTTCAACCTCCCAAGGGAGGTGGAGGAAGTCCTCCTGGCCTCTTGTAAGAACTCCAGGAGACGGGTCTACACCTTCAAGTGGCACAGATTCTCAGTATGGAGTGTAGAGCAATGGGTTGATCCGATCTTACCAGTTGCACATGGTGCTTACAGTACTTGCTTCACCTTTTGCAAACTGGATTCAAGTCCAACTCCGTAAGAGTGCACCTGAGCAAGTTGGAGCTGGAGCAGCTAGCAAATGTTCCCCAAACAGATGCGGAGGCCTCCGGCCACATGTCCTGGACCCCCAAGGCCTATTTCATTAAGGACTCCCTCTCCTCACTGACGCCGGACTCAGTGATCCCGGTGTTCATGTCGAAGGCTGCGAATCCTGAGTGGGAAGCCAAGATAATGACGCTGAAGTGCAGTGTTACTGCCTTCCTCGCCTCGCAAGTTGATCCTTGGCGACAGTTTTGATCTTGCTCCCATTCTTCGGGAGCGAGATCCTCCCTGGTGAGTGCTTATGGTTCTGACCAAGTAGCTCAGTGGATCACCGGAGCCCTGACCCAGGTCCTGCACCCCAGGTGCCGTTGGTCATCAAGTCCTTCCAAAGGAGGTGGAGGAAGTCCTCCTGGCCTCTTATAAGAATTCCACGAGATAGGCCTACACCTTCAAGTGGCACAGAGCAGTGGGTTGACCCATTCTCTTGCCAAGTGCACACTGTGCTACACTCCTTGCTTCACCTCAAGAAAATTGGACTCAAATCCAACTCTGTCAGGGCACACGAGTGTGTTCTCGGCGCATCATCATTCTAAGGGGGGTAAACCTCTTTATGCTCAGCCCCTCATCATTCGGTTCATGCAGGGCCTTCTGCTCTCTAAGCTTCCCATCCACCCAACCCCGGCAGAATGAGACTTCAATGTGGTCTTGATGCAGCTCACCAAACCGTCATTTGAGCCTCTGGCTACTTGCCATATGTGTTACCTCTCATGGGAGGTCATCTTCCTGGTGGTGTTCACCTCTTCCCGCAGTCAGTGAGCGTCAGGCCTTGGTGGTCGAACTACCCTACACCAGGTTCTACAAGAAAAGGTTCATGCTTCGCATCCACTCTTAATTCCTTATGAAGGTTTTATCCGCGATCCACCTTAATCAGGAGGTGATGCTCTCCACCTTCTTTCCATGGCCCCACACCGACAAGGCGGCAGCCGTTCTCTATACCCTGTCCTTCTACCTGCAACATACCCAGGGCCACCGCAAAGCCTCACAGCTTTTCATTTTATATGACCCAGTTGCCTGGGGGAAGCTGTTACCAAGCAGACCCTGTCTACCTGGGTGGTGGACTGCATCGCCTTTGCCCATGATCAGACTGGGCTCTCGTTGGAGCACTGGGTCACAGCACACAACATCAGGGCTTTGGCGACCCTGGTTGCAAGCTTGTGCTCTGTCCGTATGACTAAATCGTGTGGTCTATTATATTGAGCCTATCATCACTGAAACACAAATCAAATAATTATTTGGTGCTCAAATTATAACTTATGGAACTACATCTAAAGACACAATCTATTATTCAGGTACTCAGGTCTCAGCAGAAAAATCCTCAGCTATCAGCTGGACTTGGAGCGTCCCAGCTTGATTCAGCTGCTTTTCACATCAATGACCTGATTACAGTACCTCTTTCTTTTATTTTAATCCTTTGTTACTTAAACGAATGTTATAAGATTATGTCTGTCAGGCTGCCACCAGATCCTCAGTCCACACCTTTGCAGCTCACTACTGCCTGGAGAGGGAGTCCCAGCATGAGCATCTTTGGCCAGGCCATACTCCGTAATCTCTTCGGGGTCTAGGCAACTGCTACTCTCCAACCCTTCTGTGATTAGGCTACCGGAGTGATGGTTCTCCCTGGACTCTGGGGTCCTTAGAGTCTCTCCTCAAACTCTCTTGCGGCTGCTTACGGCTGGCTCTGTTTTCTATAGGTTCTTGGTAGCCTGTAGTGAGGGAGTCCCATATGTGAGGACTGACTTCTACTTGATCCTGGAGAAAGCATAGTTACTCATCTGTAATAGGTGTTCTCCAGGGACAGCAGGGTCAGTCCTCACAATTCGCCCTCCTCCCCGCGGAGTTGCTGTAATTTTTGCCATCTTCTTTGTCAGCTCTAGCTATGTCATCTGACTGAGTAAGATGGCACTCTTGGACGGGAAGGGGATCACGCATTCATGGTGGCATCGTCCAGAGACTTTCTTTAAAAGCTGGGGAGATGCTTCCGCGAGGGCTCCGTTGGCGCAAATGTCGCCTATATGTGAGAACTGATTTCTGCTATCCCTGGAGAACACCGGTTACAAGTGAGTAACTACGCTTTATCTCCTGTGGCATTTTTCAAACATGACCAGGCTTTTTGTTTTCTTCCCCAGGTTTTAAATGTTGAAAGAAATCTGTTATCATCTCTTCCAGAATCGATAGGAAAACTTGGTCAGCTCCAAACCCTCAATGTGAAAGGTACAGAAGGATTAGACTCTGGTTAAGTTTGAGGGCTATTGAGCAAGGAAATACTGACTACTGGTCTGGGTCAGATGTTCTCAGGCACTGAAAGCAGGTATAACTTTGCACAGGTACTTTTGAGGGGGTATTTGGTGTTGTACCACTCTGAATAGCTAAGCTGAAGGGTGATCTAAAAATATTTTAAATAAATCAAAAAGTAGGCCTGTGCTTTTCCTTTGATTATCATGACAATGCTCCTAAGTAAAAACTACCCTGGAGGTTTGCCACATCCTGTGGCAGTTTAATTTTCTACTCCTAAATCAGAAACTGTCCAATGAAAGTGTAACAAGTGTTGAATCTCTGGGTCTGCTGAGATCTCTGCTAGCAGATATGAACCAGAAGTATAGGGAAAATAATAAACATGTCTAGAGAGATCGGGCATGGTGCTTATAGGCCAAATGTTTGATATGAGAGGGAAGATGCTCAAACAAGGAACTGTGCACATTTCACCTATATGATAGCAATGGTGACCAGAACTGTGGCCTCACGAGACCCAATGACAGGAATAAGCAGGTCATAAGATAGTTAAATCTACATTATTAATTCCCAACAGCCGAGGCTTCCAAGAAGGCATTAGAGTAACCTTCGCGAAGCAGTGGATATGACACAAAGGCAGTGGCAAGACTGCATTCTGCCCCATAAAGGCCCTGAGGTATGCATTGACTAAGGATAAAACCCAAACCCCCAGGAGCATGGGGAGACCAGACATTTTGAACAGTGGTTTCTTTAGTTTTGTTAGCTGTATGGATTATTGGAAAACTTGGTAATAAGACGTGGAAGGGGGACACGAGTATTCAACATAATGTTGGTCATGAAAGAATCATAGTGGAAGATGACAAGGCCTGAAATGGCCTCACAGTGGAGGTGGTAGAGGCCAATGCTTCAACAGATTCTGGGCACACCTGGGACTGATGGAGAGCTGTGGTAGGAAAAGGGTTAAAAGCTCAGGAAAAAGACAAGGTGTGTGTGTGGGGGGGTTCTGTTGCTGAGCTGAGTATGAAAATGTATATGTTCACCTACCTAAAGTGGAATGAACTGTAACTGGACAGGTAAGTGGGCCAGTTTGGGCCTTTTCTTTCACCTGTTACCATGCTATATGAGCACAGCTTGCCAAACTGAATAAGAGTGAGCCCAACCCTCAAGATCCAGTAATTAGACATATTATAAACCAGGAGCTGAACTCCCCTCATAACCCTTATTACTACTATGTTTACTTCATATCATTTGTATAGCGCTACCAGCATGCACAGTGCTGTACAGAGACTAATATGAATCCAGCCCTATGGGTTCCTACCTAGTGATAAAGGACAGCGGAAATGTGCTGAGCAGGATAAGATTTGTGGTTGGATGGAGGACCTGAGTTGACTCCAGGTACTAACTCCTGCCACATTCATGCTCTTGGGCCATTGACTGTCAATGTAGCCGAGCAGCTCTTTGTCCTCTTACTGCATGCTCTCGGTAAGTTTTGCTGGAGGATATCAGCCTCTGAAATCAATCACTATCAGAACTGCTCTCAGAAGACTTGCTTTACCTTTTGGTGCTTTTGGCTATCTTGTTTCTGCTGACTTGGGATGATAGAAAATGCAAAAAAAATCAATAGAATACTGATTTTTGACAGATTTGTGGATTTAGGCTTGCTTCAGTATTCACAGTTTATTTATCAACACTTTAAACCACTATATCTACAGGTTGTAGCGGTTTATGGTTAACTAATCATTGTATAACAGCTCACCATGAGGCTACCCACTTGGAGGCCAATTCAGGTCAAGGCCCGTCTGGACATCCAGAAATATGGACAGGCTGGATTTGTACTCTATTCTGATTCCGCAGGGGCTAGATGTCCCTGCGGGATCAGAATTGGGTGCAGAGGGCCTGGACAGGCAGGCCATACCCGATTCTGAGGGCCCGGAAGTCCAGCCGACTCTGTCTAACCTGGTGCGGTGGCGTCCTGCCAACATGGCACTAGGATGCCATGCAGGTGCCCCGATCCACCACAGAACCGGTAAGCCTGATTTCCCTGCCACCTGAACCCCCCAGTCGGGCCTGCTGAGGCTGGGATCAGTCTGTGGGGAACCCCCTGCCCCTCCTCACCTCTGTGCTGTGTCCCACCACTGGTGCCACATTCTTTGGGGAACTTATTCCATCTCCAAGAGCCACAAACAGGTCAGGTTTTCAGGATATCCCTAATGAATATCTGCAGGCATACCATCTCCAATGTATGCAAATATATCTTGTGCATATTCATACCTGAATATCTATCTCGTGTTATTGGTCCTCAAAGACTGGAAATGAAGACTACTTCTTTAGGGAGTTCATTCCCCTCACTTCACATTATTTCTACCTTCTTTTTCATAATTCATTTCTGTACTTGCTGTCTCAGGGTATCGGAGCTGAATGTCTGCTGCTGACAATTCATCAATATAACAGTTAGTTCTGTAATGGATTCAGTTTAAAATGAAGAAATGTAGAAAAGTGTATTTGGATTTCCTTTTATGTTAACTTCTGACCTTTTTGTGTGCAGGCAATAAATTGAAGGGGTTGCCCAGTACAATGGGCGGGCTACGAAGTTTGCGGACTCTTAATATCAGTGAGAACCGACTATATGAACTACCTTCAGCGCTAGCTCATGTCCGGACGCTGGAGGTAAAAGATACAGATTCTTCTTCTTTCTCCTCCTCCTCTTGTTGGATTTCACATGCACACATATAATGCGTTCTTCCAGTAGGGCTCCATTTTCTTAGCAAAAAGCAAAAAACTAAAATTTTAGGGTCATATTTACTAAAGGTTTTAACGCATGTTAATGAAGTTAACGGGCGTTAAGTGCCCACAGGGCTTTTATTTCTATGGTTACAGTGGCTCAACATGCGTTCAATTCATTATTGTGGGTTAACCTTTAGTAAACATGCCCCTTGGTTGGCATCATATAACATGGCCTTCAAAATGTAAAATACCTCTCCCCTGCTGCTGCTCATAAAGGTGCGATGAGATCTATTCTGTGCTCTAGGAAAGGCCATATTTAATAACTGTCTTATTACATGAAATTTCCACAGACAGATCTGTTTGTTGTCTCTGTGCAGAAAAGAATGATTGATTGTCAGCACGCAGCTCTACTTCTCTGTGTGTACTGCTTCCCTCACTCCTAAGAAGAGCTGTGCGCCTGGAAATCCTAACTTCATAAACAGCAGGCACACTCTCTGGTGATGTCCTAGATGGGGCCAGAATGCTAGTAGTTCCTCTGTCCCGTTGTGAGAAGGCCTAGCAGCCAGTAGCTTTTTGTCCACAGATGGGTGCAGGCAAGCCTTCCCTTCCTCCTGCACCTCTCTCACCGTAGCAAAGCAAAGTTCTCCAGGACCAAGCAGGAAGTCAGTCCTCACTTATGGGTGACGTCGGCGCCGACGGAGCCCTCGCGGAGCAATTTTCCCCAGCTTTCAAAGAAAGCCTTTGGGAATTGCAGCGCGCATGCGCGGTCGTCTTCCCGCCCGAGGGTGCCATCTTAGCCAGTCTTCTTTTTTCCGCGGAGCCCTACAGACGTCCCCGTCTTGTCCCCGCGAAAAAGTTGATTTTCTTCTTTATTTTATCCTTTTTTCTTTCGGTTCGACGCCGATCGTTTTCCCGCCCGGACTCGCGACGCCGGTCTCGAGTCCTCTTACTTTTTTCGGTTTTTTCTGACTTAGTCAGCTTTCGTTTTCGTTTTCCCTGGCAGCCCGGTCCTTTGACCTCGCAGGGGCCCTTTTTCCCCCGATGGCTGCCAGTGGGTTTAAGCGGTGTGGTCGGTGTGACCGAAATATGTCACTAACCGACACACACGACTTTTGCCTCCGCTGCCTGGGCCCGGATCATGAGGAACTGATCTGTGGGCCCTGCAGCAAACTGTCCTCAAAGGCGTTGAGAAGTCGGCGGCATCAGCGTGAGAGGATCTTCGCTGACCCCAGCCGTACCCGGACCTCGTCGGAGGCCTCCGTGTCGAAAGGCTCCAGCTCGGACCGTCGCCGGAGCTCCTCCGACCGGGGTTCTCCCTCCGGGGACCATCGTCGGAAGGAAAAACCCGCGAGGGCGGCGTCGGTGGACGCTCCTGGCTCCGCGAGGGCCAGGTCGCATAGCCCCGACAGCCGCCCCGGGTCCTTGGAGAAGGAACACATCCCGAAGCGACCTCGCCTGGAGTCGGAGATGCCTGCCCGGGTAAGTCCTGTGGTCCTTCTGGACTCGCCTCCGCGACAGCCGACGTCGGGCCCGACGCCGTCGGGGCCCGAGTTGGGGGCTGCTGGGTCACCTGAGCTCGGACTCAGGTTGACGGCCTTGGAGAGCAGACTGTCTGCCTTCATGGACCAGCAGAGGGCACTGCTCGCTGGCTTCGCTGGCGTCGCTGCCCCGACCGCCGGGACGTCGACGTCCAAGTCGACCCCGGAGACCGAGCCGATCCTCGAGTCGATGAGAACTCGAGTCGATCCTCGGTCGAGGTCACCCTCGGCCTCCCGTTCGGGACCGAGGTCGCCGACGCCGACTCCCTCGGCGTCGGGGCGGCTGGCGCCGCACCCTACCCGGGCCGACCCCACCGAGTCCTCGTCGGAGTCGGTCTGGGAGTCTGAGGAGGAAGAGTCACCTGATTCTTTCTGGACTCGGTGTGTCCCATTGGACTCACCGGAGTCCGAGCCTCGGAAGCAGTCCCCCCCGGAGGATGCCCGGTTCTCGGACTTCGTTAGGGATATGGCCAAGGCTTTGGCCTTCCCTGCGGATCCCGAGGAGGAGCCTCGAGCCGAAGAGCTCGACGCCCTCCAGTATGACTCTCCCGCGAGGGAACACTTTACTGTGCCGGTCCCTCCTATGCTGGAACGACTACTCTTCCGCATGTGGGAGAGTCCGGCCTCCTCGCCGGTCCTGAGCAAGCGGGTCGATTCTATCTATCGGGTCCGCAAGAGCCCTGGCTTTCAAAAGGCACAGCTGCCACACCATTCCATGGTAGTGGAATCGGCCATGCATCGTCTTAAGAGCCAGAAGATGCACTCCTCGGTGCCTCCTGGAAGGGAGGCCCGTAACCTGGATGGCCTTGGCAAGAAGTGCTTCCAGGGCTCTATGCTCGCATGTCGTGTCCAGACTTACCAGCTGTACATGGGCATGTATCTCCGGGATCTGGCTAAAGAGCTAGCCGGATTCTCCGCTGGTCTCTCCGAGGAGCCCTTGCGGAGGTTCCTAGCCTTGTCCACGGGCATTCGGGAATGCTCAAAGTTCATGTCCCGAGCAGCCTATGATGGCTTTGAAGCCTCGGCTCGAGTAGCCGCAGCCGGCATCGGTGCCCGCCGACAGGCTTGGCTTCAGTCGTCCGACCTTGAGCCCTGGGTACAGGACAAGTTGGTCGATGTCCCCTGCCGAGGCGAAAACCTCTTTGGCAAGCCCATGGCGGAAAAGGCTGCACAAATTGAGACTGAGACTCTCACCAGGACCAGGCTTTCTAGGAAGACCTCCGCCCCTTCCCAGAAAAAGAAGGGCTCGGGGAAAAAGTCCTTTTACCCGAGGAAGGCGGCTGCCTACAAACAATACCCCCATTATCAGGCCCCTGCGGCTCCCCAACAGGGCCAGCAGGCCAAGGGACGGGGTAACGGGTCCCGTAGGCAGCAAGCCCCCAAGCCTGCACCACCAGCCCCTGCTCAGCAGGGTGGGGGCTTTTGACTCGCTCAGCATAGCCTCTCCTCCCCCAGCACCGGAGGCCGGCTGGTTCACTTCGCCCACAGGTGGTCCAGCATCACCGCAGATGCCTGGGTGCTTCAGGTCGTGCGAGAAGGCTACCTTCTCCACTTCCATCAGGTCCCTCCCTCCTATTTTCCGGGAGAGCCTCCGCGCCCCCCTCTGCACAGGGAGTTGTTCCTTCAGGAGTTAGCAGGTCTTCTGCAGGAACAGGCGGTGGAACCGGTGCCACACCACCTGAGAGGTCAAGGCTTCTATTCAAGGTATTTTCTGATACCAAAGAGAACAGGGGGCCTCAGACCCATCCTGGACTTGCGCAACCTCAACAAGTTCCTTGTGCGGGAGAAGTTCAAAATGCTTACCCTTGGAATCCTTCTGCCCTACCTCCAGCAGGGAGATTGGCTATGCTCCTTGGATCTAAAGGATGCCTACACGCACATCCTCATCCACCCAAGCCACCGCCAATACCTAAGGTTTGTGGTGGCAGGAAATCATTACCAGTACAGAGTACTGCCCTTTGGCCTGTCCTCCGCACCGCGAGTCTTCACAAAATGTCTCGCGGTCGTGGCGGCCCATCTCCGGCTTCACGGCCTCTATGTCTTTCCGTACCTCGACGACTGGCTCATCAGAGCAGCGTCCGCTCAGGAGGTCACCAACGCCACGTGCCGCACGGTGACTCTGCTGCAGCACTTGGGCTTTGTCATAAACTTCGCAAAGTCCACTTTGCTCCCCTCACAGGATCTCGAGTTCATCGGCGCAAGGCTGCACACTCCTCAGGCGCGAGCGTACCTACCGCTCGACAGGGCTCAGCGGCTCATGGACCTAGCCGACCGCTTTCGCAGCCAGCCCCTGGTCTCCGCCAGGCGCTTCCTGAGACTGCTCGGCCATATGGCTTCCACCGTCCATGTGACCCCCAATGCCCGCCTGAACATGCGGTCTGCTCAATGGTGTCTCCGCCGGCAGTGGCGACAAGCCACGGGCGGCCTCGCAGACCTAGTGCGCGTTTCCGAGCCGCTGATCTCGTCTCTCCGGTGGTGGCTCCGGCAGCCGAACCTGATATTCGGTATGCCTTTCCAGTCACCTCAGCCGACCCGGGTGCTGACCACCGATGCATCCCTCCTGGGCTGGGGAGCGCATTGCCAAGAGGCGCGTACTCAGGGCCTCTGGACCACGTGGGAGTCTGCTCAGCAGATCAACTTCCTGGAGCTCCGGGCGATCCGCCTAGCTCTCAAGGCCTTCTCCCACCTGACTTCCCAACAGTCCGTCCTTGTCCAGACGGACAATCAAGTTGCCATGTTCTACGTGAACAAACAGGGGGGCACGGGCTCCTTTCTCCTCTGCCGGGAGGCTCAGAAGCTCTGCTCTTGGGCCGTCAGTCACGGCATTCTCCTCAAGGCAGTTTATCTCCCGGGCCAAGACAATTGCCTTGCGGACAAACTCAGCAGGGTCCTCCAGCCGCACGAGTGGCGTCTGGATCCCTTGGTAGTTCAGAAGCTCTTCCTCAAGTGGGGCCTCCCCACGATGGATCTCTTTGCCAGTCCTCGCAACCGGCAGCTTCCTCGCTTCTGCTCTCGTCAGCCACACCCCCTTCGGGTTGCGGCAGACGCTTTTCTGATCTCATGGTCGGGGAGCCTTCTGTATGCTTTCCCTCCCATCCCGCTAGTCTCTCGGACTCTTTTCAAGGTTCTCCGAGACAAAGCCTTCATGATCCTGGTGGCCCCTCGCTGGCCCAGGCAGCCGTGGTTTCCGCTCCTGCTGCAACTGGCGGTGGAGGATCCAATCCCTCTGGGGGTACAACCGGATCTCCTCACTCAGGATCAGGGGTCCCTCCTGCACCCCAACCTCAGGTCTCTCAACCTCATGGCCTGGCTGCTGAGAGGGTAGTCCTTGCTCCCCTTCTCCTGCCGGCGGAAGTGGAGGAGGTCGTCTTGGCTTCGCGACGGCCTTCTACCCGCAAATGCTACGCCCTTAAATGGCGTCGCTTTGCAGTCTGGTGTACCCAACAGTCTCAGGATCCCTTCTCCTGCCCGGTGTCGGTGATCTTGCAGTACTTGCTGCACCTCTCTAATCTGGGACTTAAGTCCAACTCCGTCAAAGTTCACCTCAGTGCTCTTTCAGCACATCATGTGCCGGTGGACGGCAGACCTCTCTCCAATGACCCTCTCGTAGCGAGGTTTCTCCGAGGTCTCCTTCTACTTAAACCACCTCTGCGCCCGCCAGCGCCTGACTGGGACCTGAATGTGGTGTTGCAGCGGATCACCTGTCCGCCTTTTGAACCTATGGCTACCTGTTCTCTCCGTTTTCTGTCTTGGAAAACACTGTTCTTGATAGCCCTCACTTCCGCTAGACGCGTAAGTGAATTGCAGGCCCTCGTGTCTGATCCCCCTTACACTCGGTTCTGCAAAAATAGGGTAGTCCTACGGACTCATCCGAAATTTCTGCCTAAAGTGGTCTCCCCTTTTCACATCAATCAGGAGGTGGTACTTCCAACCTTCTTTCCCAGACCACACTCCAGCCGAGCTGAGACGGTCCTCCATACCCTGGACTGTAGAAGGGCTCTGAACTTCTACCTTGACCGTACGCGGGAGCACCGTAAAGCTGCTCAGCTTTTTGTGTCTTTTGACCCCAATAGATTGGGGCTCCCGGTCTCCAAGCGTACTCTGTCCATCTGGGTTGCGGACTGTATCTCTTGGGCTTATGGGGCAGCCGGACTCTCCTTAGAAAGTCGAGTCACGGCTCATTGCGTTCGGGCAAAGGCCACGTCAGTGGCTTACCTCCGCTCTGTTCCGCTGGCAGACATCTGCCGGGCCGCTACTTGGTCTTCGAGACAGACTTTTGCGGTCCATTACTGTCTCGAGAGGGAGTCCCGTAGGGACAGTGCTTTCGGACAGGCAGTCCTCCGTAATCTCTTTGAGGTCTGAGCAACTCCTACCCTCCATCCCGGATGTGGGCTACCGGTGGGTGATAATTCAGCGAAGATTCTATCCTTCTGTGCTGCTGAGCTAGAGGGAGCTCATTTTTGTGCTTAGGGTCTCCGGTAGCCTTGAGCTTGGGAGTCCCATAAGTGAGGACTGACTTCCTGCTTGGTCCTGGAGAAAGCGTAGTTACTCACCTGTAACAGGTGTTCTCCAGGAGCAGCAGGAATCAGTCCTCACTACCCTCCCTCCTCCCCTTGGAGTTGCAATCGTCTGCTTATGTTCTTTTTGCAAATTTTTATGCTGTCTTTTTTAGCTATGTCATCTGACTGGCTAAGATGGCACCCTCGGGCGGGAAGACGACCGCGCATGCGCGCTGCAATTCCCAAAGGCTTTCTTTGAAAGCTGGGGAAAATTGCTCCGCGAGGGCTCCGTCGGCGCCGACGTCACCCATAAGTGAGGACTGATTCCTGCTGCTCCTGGAGAACACCTGTTACAGGTGAGTAACTACGCTTTACAGCTGGTTCTTCAGTATTTTCTTTTTCTAAATGGAAGCAAAACCTAAAGGAGTATTTTCAGAGCAATGCTGTTTTAAAAATCCTCAGATCTCTTCTCCTTCATTTCCACAGCAGTGTTCATGACCGTATAATCGGAAAAAGCCGCCTCTGCCACTCTGTGATCCCTGTCTGGCCAGGGTTTGGCACTGGCAGGGGATTCCTCTGGCATCATCAGTGCCACCACTCATGCAGGAGCAGCAACTCTCCTGCCAGCAAAAGCAGCAGTGAAAGCACACAACCCTTTCAGCACAGAGACCGATGCTCGATACCCACCCCACTAGCTCGCTTACGAGAAATCCCTCTCTCGCTCAGCTGTGGACAACAAATAAACTGTTCTCAGCAGGAACAGCACTCCTGGAAGTGGAAGGTGCTGCAAGTAAAGCAAAATCTAAACAAAAGTCTGCTGCTTCTAAATCTGCCTTGCTTCAGTCAGAACCTGAGGGAAGCAGCCAAAAATGTAAACACAAAAGGAAAGTTTCTGAACCTTCCAATCACCCTAAGGAAAAGAGGCTCCACAGGGATTCAAAAGGCACTACTGATAAAAAGGAACCAACAACACTGCTGGCTACTGCACCTTTAAGTCAGACTATGCCCGAAAATCCTTAAATTGGCGCTGCCTTACCTAGCTCCCATAGTGCTCTCCTTGATCTACTTTCCAAATTTGTACAGATCCTCCAGAATCGTGTCACAACATAGGTCCTGCACCCTCATCAAAACCCACAACAGCACTACAGTCGCCAAGACTGGTCGGCAAAGTCTTGTCTTACTAATCTGTTATATTTTTTAAGGTGCGAATAAACCAGAAGATCAAGTTGAGCTGGTTGTTATAGTGTATCTGGATTTTCAGAAAGCCTTTGCCAAGGTCCCTCATGAGAGACTCTTGGCAAAACTAAAAAGTTAAAAAATTAAAAAGTCACTTAACCCTCCATTGCCTCAGAAAAATCCAAGTTATCAATGTCCCTGTTTAATGTACATTTATCAAGTTTAAGTTAAAGTGTAAATCACTTTCTGAAATTATAAAGCGGTATAAAAATCCTGTTAAATAAATGGGATTAGAGTCAGTGTGGTATTGTGTATCATGAACTGGTTAAACGATAGAAAGCAGAGTAGGGCTAAATGGCTAATTTTCTCAATGGAGAAAGGTGACTAGTGGAATATCTCAAGGATCTGTGCTGGACCCGCTGCCTTTTAACATTAATTTATTTATTTACATTCTCTTATATACCGCGCTATTCTGCATCAGTGCGGTTTACACTGAACAAACTGAAATTACATTGAACAGGGCATTATAACTTGGAGATAACTATTTTATAGGGAACATGGGCTATGGAGGGTTACGTGGCTTGCCCAAGACCACAAGGAGCACCTGTGGGACTAGAAACCCCAGTCCTTCCGGCCCAAGGTTGCTGTCCTCTAGTGGGATTTGAACCCCTGACCTTCCGGCCTGAAGTACTTTGCCCCAACCACTAGGCCATTCCTCCACATATTCATAATTGATCTGGAAATAGGAATAATGAGTGAGGTGATAAAATTTGCAGATGACACAAAATTATTCAAAGTTGTTAAAACACAAGAGGATTGTGAAAAATTGCAAGAGTACCTTGAAAAACAGAAGAAATTTAATGTGGACAAGTGCAAAGTTATGCAGCTAGGGAGGACTACAAAAGGGGACTGTTACTTCTGGAGAGAGATCTGCAATTGTAAGTATTTACTTCTGGGAATTTTTCTAGGTCTTGGGGAAAAGGGAATTCTTTAGATTAAAGCTGATTAATCTGTGAACCCAGTGTATTTGTTAAATCAGTAAGGGGACTAGTAGCAGCAAAGAGCTTTCAGTTTAAATTTAAAACACAGTAGGGATCTTTCTGGTTAAATTTAGACCTCAAGACTCCCTCTATCCAAGCAAGGGCTGTGGGACTCTCCCTGGAAATTGGTCACAGATTACCTTAGAAGCACAGGATGGGGTACTGTGTAGTAGCTAGCTTTTAATAAGTCTTTTTCCCTCCCACCCTCCCTCCCCAACACCCACTCACCCCTGGGATAATCGTACCTTTATAGGTGCATAAACCTCTCAAAGGAAAGGAGGTGTCATATTCACTCTCTGGTGGAACTGTTTGTCCTCATCAGGCATACATTAAGGACCTGAGATTAATTAAGCTTCAGGTGAAAAAGTACATTAAACATATTAGGTGTAGTTTTATTAGTATAAGTATCCCCACCAGTCCTTAGTAGGTAAACAACTTAAATAACTAAACACAACCTTAAAACTAAGATGCAGACAGCAGTCCAGCAGCAAGATGGAGGTTTTCCAGTCTTTTGCATTGAGTGCCACATGTATGATTTTCTCCCAGTTGGTAAGGGGTCTTACGTGTGTGTACTAGGTGCAAGGAGCTCTTTGCTCTCAGAGAACAAGTCAGATCTCTGGAGGCTAGAGTAGAGGACTTGGAGGAGATAAGGAAGACAGAGAGGTACATAGACAAGACCTACAGGGATATGGTACTGAAGTCCCAATACCAGTCTGGCATGGAGGAGAGAGGTCATGTGACAGGAGAGCATCATCCTGGTGTGGCAAGAAGTGATCCTGTAGCTAGGACCTGTCCTCCAGGTGATGTAAAACCCTCTTGCACCAAGGAAGTATGTCCACAGCCATTTGCTCATGAGGGAAGGGTTAGGACAGCTGTTATAGTTGGTGATTTGATCATTAGGCATATACATAACTGCGTGGCTGGTGGATGTGAGGATCGTCTGGTAACATGCCTTCCTGGTGCAAAGGTAGCGGACCTCACGCACCATCTAGATGAGGTCTTAGATGGTGCTGGGGAGGAGTCTACTGTCTTGGTACATGTCGGTACCAGTGACAGAAGAAAATGTGGTAGGGAGGTTCTGGAGGCTAAAGTTAGGTAGGAAGTTGAAATCCAGAACTTCCAGGGTAGCATTCTCCGAAATGCTTCCCATTCCATGCGCAGGACCCAAAAGGCAGGTAGAGCTCGGGAGTCTCAATGCATGAATGAGACGATGGTGCAAGGATGAGGGTTTTAGATTTGTTAGGAACTGGGGAACATTCTGGGGAAAGGAGGGGCTCTGCCGAAGGGATGGGCTTTACCTTAACCGGGATGAAACCAGGCTGCTGGCATTAACCTTTAAAAAGGAGATAGAGCAACTTTTAAATTAGATAATAGGGGAGAGCCGACAGTAACCCAAGAGTGCATGGTTTGGATCAATGTATCCTTGAAGGATACTACCAAAAGAATGAAATTAGGGCATATCAGCAGAGAGGTTCCAACAAAGACCAAAGTAGCCAAAATGCCCTTGAGTATGGAGCAGACAGAGCTTAAAGGTTCCAAATTACACCTTCCTACTGATAGCCAGATTAATATGAATAAAATACAGTCTCTAAAATGTTTGTCTGCAAATTCTAGAAGTCTAAAAAAATAAGATGGGAGAGTTAGAATATTTAGCACTAAATGAGAGGTTAGATATGATTGGTATCTCAGAGACATGGTGGAAGGAGGACAACCAGTGGGACACTGTGATAGCTGGGTACAAACTATATCGTAATGATAGAGCTGATGAAATTGGTGGAGGGGTTGAGCTCTATGTTAGAGAGGGCATTGAATCAGAAAGGATTAAAGTTTTGCAGGAAACAAAATTTGCTGTAGAATCTCTATGGATTGAAATTCCATGTAAAAAGAGGAAGGCGATGGCTGTGGGGGTGTACTATCGATCGCCTGGGCAGAATGAACAAATGGGTGATGAAATGCTCAAAGAAATCAGGGAAGCTAGCAAAAGTTACAGCACAGAAATAGTAATGGGTGATTTCAATTACCCCAGTATTGACTGGTTCAGTGTCACAGCAGGATATGCTAGGGAGATAAAGTTTCTAGATGAAATAAATGACTGCTTGTTGGAGCAGCTGGTTCAAGAACCCGACCAGAGGGAAAGCCATTTTGGACCTAGTCCTTAGTGGAACACCAGATCTGGTGCAAGAGATAAGGGTGTTGGGGCCACTTGGTAATAGTGATCATAGCATGATCGCATTTGATTTAATTAATGGAGGAGGAATGGTAAGGAAATCCACAGTACTACCTTTTAATTTTCGAAAGGGAGACTATGATAAAATGAGGAAAATAGTTAAGAAAAAACTAAAAGGAGCAGTTGCAAAGGTTAAAGACTTACATAAAGCTTGGGTGTTTAAAAATACTATCTTGAAAGTCCAGACCAGCTGTATTCCATGCTTTAAGAAAAGTGGAAGAAGTCCAACATACTGCCATCATGGTTTAAAGGTGAGGTCAGAGAGGCTGCTGTTGCCAAAAAAGCATCTTTCAGGAAATGGAAAATAGAGCTAAATGACGAAAACTGGAAACAGCACACACACTGGCAAGTTAAAATGCAAGGCATTGATAAGGCAGCAAAGAGAGACTTTGAGAAGAAGGTTGCTGTGAAAGCAAAAACACGTCATAAAGACTTTTTCAAGTACATCTGTAGCAAAAAAAAACTGTGAGAGTCATTTGGATCATTAGATGATAGAGGGCTAAAAGGGACACTAAGAGGGACAAGGCCATAGCGGAGAGACTGAATGAATTCCTTGCTTCGGTCTTTACTGGGGAAGATGTAGGGATGTTACCCATGACAGAAGTGGTATTTAAAGGTGATACTGCAGAAGAATTGAAAGCAATATCGATACACTGGGAAGATGTATTACAACCATTTGATAAACTGAAGAGTAGCAAATCACCTGGACCGGATGGTATATATCCAAGGGTTTTGAAAGAACTGAAATATGAGAGAGTTAACAGATTAATAATAGCAGGTCTGCAATCATTAAAATTTGTAATACCTGATGATGGCCAATGTAACACCAATTTTTAAAAAGGGTTCCAGGGGTGATCCGGGAAACTACAGACTAGTGAGCCTGACGTCAGTACCGGGAAAAATGGTAGAAAACATCATAAAGAACAAAATTACTGAACATGTAGATAGTCATGGCTTAATGGGAGACAGCCAATGTGGCTTTAGACAAGGAAGATCTTGTCTTACTAATCTGTTAGTCTTGAAGGACTAGAACAGGGGACTGTTACTTCTGGAGAGAGATCTGCAATTGTGAGTATATACTTCTGGGAATTTTCTGAAGGAAATTCTATTAAAGCTGTTTAATCTGTGAACCCACTATTGTTTTTGTTCAATCAGTCAGGGCCTAGTAGCAGCAGTTTAAGTTTAAATTTAAAACACAGAAGAGAACTTTCTGGTTACATTTCATACCCAGCAGAGAGCTTGTAGTTTTAATTTAATAGTCACTCAGGGCCTAGTATCAGCTAAGTACTTTTAGTTTAAATTTAAAAAACAGAAGAGAGCTTTCTGGTTAAATTTGGAACCCAGCAGAGAGCTGTAGTTTAAATGTAATAGTCACTCAGGGCCTAGCATCAGCAAAGTACTTTTAGTTTCAATTTAAAAAACAGAAGAGAGCTTTCTGGTTAACTTTAGAACCCAGCAGAGAGCTTGTAGTTTAAATTTCATAATAAGTTAGAGCCTAGCAGCAGCAAAGAGCTATAATTTAAATCAAATAAGAATATAGCTTACCTCAGCAGCACAGGACAGGGTACTGTGTAGCAGCCCACTTTTAATATGTGTTATTTCCCTCCCTCCCTCCCCACACCCACCCACCCCTGGGATAATCGTAGCTTTATAGGTACTTACACATCTTAAAAGACAGGAGGTGTTCTCCGGTGAAGCTCGTTATCCAAATCAGTCATACACTAAGGACTTGAGATTAATTAAGCTTCAGGTGAACAAGGTATATTAAACGTATTAGGTACAGTTTTATTGGTATAAATATCCATAGCAACCCTTAGTAAATAAAGAACTTAAAGATCTAAACAAAAACTTAAAACTAAGATGCAGACAGCAGTCCAGCAGCGAGATGGGGGCTTTCCAGTCTTTTGCATTGAGTGTCACATGTATGATTTTCTCCCAGTTGGTGAGAGGTCTTACGTGTGCACTAGGTGCAAGGAGATCTTTGCTCTCAGGGAACGAGTCTGTTCTCTAGAGGCTAGAGTAGCAGACTTGGAAAACATAAGAAAGACAGAGAGGTACATAGACGAGACCTACAGGGATATAGTCCTGAAGTCCCACCTCCAGTCTGGCAGCATCCCTGTTGCCATGGAGGAGAGAGGTCACGTGACAGGAGAGCATCACCCTGGTGTGGCAGGAAGTGATCCTGTAACTAGGACCTGTCCTCCAGGTGATGTAAAACCTTCTCGCACCGAGGAAGTTTCTCCAGGGCCATGTGCCCATGAGGGAAGAAGGGTTAGGACAGCCGTTATAGTTGGTGATTCGATCATTAGGCATGTAGATAGCTGGGTGGCTGGTGGACATGAGGATCGCCTGGTAACATGCCTGCCTGGTGCGAAGGTAGCGGACCTCACGCGCCACCTAGATAAGGTCTTAGATAGTGCTGGGGAGGAGTCTGCTGTCTTGGTACATGTTGGTACCAATGACATAGGAAAATGTGGTAGAGAGGATCTGGAAGCTAAATTTAGGCTTTTAGGTAGGAAGTTGAAATCCAGAACTTCCAGGATAGCGTTCTCCGAAATGCTTCTCGTTCCACGTGCAGGACCCAAAAGGCAGGCAGAGCTCCGGAGTCTCAATGCGTGGATGAGACAATGGTGCAGAGATGAGGGGTTTGGATTTGTTAGGAACTGGGGTACATTCTGGGGAAAGGAGGGACTCTTCCGAAGGGATGGGCTTCACCTTAACTGGGATGGAACCAGGCTGCTGGCATTAACCTTTAAAAAGGAGATAGAGCAGCTTTTAAACTAGATAATAGGGAAAAGCCGACAGTCGCCCAAGAGCGGATGGTTCGGAAGAATGTGTCCTTGAAGGATACTACCAAAAGCAGAGAGGTTCCAAAAAAGAGTTAAGTAGCCCAAATGCCCTCGAGTATGGAGCAGACAGAGCTTAAAGATCCCAAATTACCCATGTTTACCAATAGCCAAATTCTTATGAATAAAAAACAGTCTCTAAAATGCTTGTATGCAAATGCTAGAAGTCTAAAAAATAAGATGGGAGAGTTAGAATATATAGCACTAAATGAGAGGTTAGATATGATTGGAATATCAGAGACATGGTGGAAGGAGGACAACCAGTGGGACACTGTGATACCTGGGTACAAACTATATCGTAATGATAGAGCTGATCAAATTGGTGGAGGGATTGCGCTCTAAGTTAGAGAGGGCATTGAGTCAGAAAGGATTAAAATTTTGCAGGAAACAAAATTTGATGTAGAATCTCTATGGATTGAAATTCCATGTAAAAAGGGGAAGGCAATGGCAGTGGGGGTGTACTATCGACAGCCTGGCCAGAATGAACAAATGGATGATGAAATGCTCAAAGAAATCAAGGAAGCTAACAAAAGTTACAGCTCGGTAATAATAATGGGTGATTTAAATTACCCCGGTATCGAATGGGTCAGTGTCACGGCAGGACATGCTAGGGAGATAAAGTTCCTAGATGACATAAATGACTGCTTCTTGGAGCAGCTGGTTCATGAACCGACCAGAGGGGAAGCCATATTAGACCTAGTCCTTAGTGGAACACCAGATCTAGTGCAAGAGATAAGGGTGTTGGGGCCACTTGGCAATAGTGATCATAGCATGATCGCCTTTGATTTAATTAGTGGAGGAGGGACAGTAAGTAAATCTACAGTACTACCGTTTAACTTTCGAAAGGGAGACTATGTTAAAATGAGGAAAATAGTTAAGAAAAAACAAAGGAGCAGTTGCAAAGGTTAAAGACTTACATCAAGCTTGTGTGTTCTTGAAAAATACTATCTTGGAAGCCCAGACCAGCTGTGTTCCACGCTTTAAGAAAAGTGGAAGGAAGTCCAAAAAACTGCCAGCATGGTTTAAAGGTGAGGTCAGAGAGGCTGTTGCCAAAAAAGCATCTTTCAGGAAATGGAAAAAAGAACCAAACGACGAAACCTGGAAACAGCACAAGCACTGGCAGCTCAAATGCAAGGCATTGATAAAGAAGGCAAAGGGAGAATTTGAGAAGAAGCTTGCTGCGGAAGCAAAAACGCGAAATAAAGATTTTTTCAAGTACATTCGTAGCAAAAAACCTGTGAGAGAGGCGGTTGGACCATTAGATGATAGAGGAGTTAAAGGGGCACTAAGAGGCGACAAGGAGATAGCGGAGAGACTGAATGAATTCTTTGCTTTGGTCTTTACTGAGGAAGATGTAGGGATGTTACCCATGACTGAAGTGGTATTTAAAGGTGCGGAAGAATTGAAGGAAATATCGATACATCTGAAGAGTAGCAAATCACCTGGGCCGGATGGTATACATCCAAGGATGTTGAAAGAACTGAAATATGAGATTGCAGACCTGCTATTAGTAATCTGTGAACTATCATTAAAATCATCTCTAATACCTGAAGATTGGAGGATCGCCAATGTAACACCAATTTTTAAAAAGGGTTCCAGGGGTGAGCCGGGAAACTATAGACCGGTGAGCCTCACGTCAGTACCCGGAAAAATGGTAGAAACCATCATAAAGAATAAAATTACTCGGCATGTAGATAGTCATGGCCTAATGGGAGACAGCCAACATGGCTTTAGATAAGGAAGATCTTGTCTTACTAATCTGTTATGTTTTTTTGAAAGTGTGAATAAACAGGTGGACAAAGGTGAGTCGGTTGATATAGTGTATCTGGACTTTCAGGAAGTCTTTGACAAGGTCCCTCATCAGAGACTTTTGGCAAAACTAAAGCGTCATGGGATAGGAGGCAGTGTACTACTGTGGATCAAGAACTGGTTAAAAGATAGAAAGCAGAGGGTTGGGCTAAATGGCCAATTTTCCCAATGGAGAAAGGTGAATAGTGGTGTACCCCAGTGATCTGTGCTGGGTCCGCTGCTTTTTGACATATTCATAAATAACCTGGAAAGCGGAATAACGAGTGAGGTTATCAAATTTGCAGATGACACAAAACTATTTAAAGTTGTTAAAACCCAAGAGGATTGTGGAAAATTGCAAGAGGATCTTGATAAATTGGAAGACTGGGCATCAAAATGGCAGATGAAATTTAATGTGGACAAGTGCAAAGTTATGCACCTAGGAAAGAACAACCCAAACTATGGTTACACGATGCAAGGTTCCACATTAGGAACCACCACCCAGGAAAAAGATTTAGGCGTCATTGTGGATAACATGTTAAAACCCTCGGCCCAGTGTGCAGCGGCAGCCAAGAGAGCAAATAGAATGCTAGGTATCATAAGGAAAGGAATAGAAAATAAAACAAAAGATATTATAATGCCTCTATACCGTTCCATGGTGAGACCGCACCTTGAATATTGTGTGCAATTCTGGTCGCCGTATCTTAAAAAGGATATAGCGTTATTAGAAAAGGTTCAGAGAAGAGCCACCAAAATGGTAAAGGGAGTGGAAGGATACTCCTATGAAGAAAGGCTAAAAAGGTTAGGGCTCTTTAACCTGGAAGAAAGACGGCTGAGGGGAGATATGATAGAAGTCTATAAATTAATGAACGGAATATACAGGGTAAACTATTTAAGACTAATAAAAGAAAATATTTTTTCACTCAACGTGTAATCAAACTCTGGAATTTGTTACCTGAGGATGTAGTAAAGGCTGTTAGTGTAGCTGGGTTTAAAAATGGTTTGGACAAGTCCCTGGAGGAAAGGTCCATAAACCATTATTAAGAAGGGACCCAGGATATCAATGCTTGACCCAGTACTAGCATTGCGGAACCTGTGTCTTTTGGGGAAACTGCTAGGTACGTATGTCCTAGATTGGCCACTGTTGGAAACAGGATACTGGGCTTGATGGACCTTGGTCTGACCCAGTATGGCATATCTTATGTTCTTATGTTATGTTTTTTTGAAGGTGTGAATAAACAGGTAGACAAAGGTGAGTCGGTTGATATCTGGACTTTCAGAAAACCTTTGACAAGGTTCCTCAACAGAGACTTCTGGAAAAACTAAAAAGTCATGGGATAGGAGGCAGTGTACTATTGTGGATTAGGAACTGGTTAAACCAGGGGTGTCCAAACCTGTCCTGGAGGGCCGCAATCCTGCCAGGTTTTTGGGATAGCCCTAATGAATATGCATGAGATATATATGCATTAGAGATATCCTGCCAACCTGACTGGTTTGTGGCCCTCCAGGGCTGGATCTGGAGACCCCTGCCTTGTACCTCTGTCATTTAAGATTATGAGTGGGCAAGGTACAGATGTCCTAGACATTAAAAGGGTAGATAGACTTTGTCACATTCCTCCTCACTTCTCACCACCACCAAAATATGGTCTATTAGACAACTTTTTGGTGGTGGTGGGAATCGAGGAGGAAAGTGACAAAGTCTATCTACCCTTTTGATGTCTAGGACATCTGTACCTTGCCCACTCACAATCTTAAATGACAGAGGTGTAAGGCAGGGGTTTCCAAATCCAGTCCTGGAGGGCCACAAACCAGTCAGGTTGGCAGGATATCTCTAATGCATATATATCTCATGCATATTCATTAGGGCTATCCCAAAAACCTGGCAGGATTGTGGCCCTCCAGGACAGGTTTGGACACCCCTGGGTTAAACGATAGAAAGCAGAGGGTAGGACTAAATGGCCAATTTTCCCAATGGAGAAAGGTGAATAGTGGTGTACCCCAGGGATCTGTGCTGGGTCCACTGCTTTTTAACATAGTCATAAATGACCTGGAAATGGGAATAACGAGTGAGGTTATCAGATTTGCAGATGACACAGAACTATTTAAAGTTGTTAAAAACCCATGAGGATTGTAGAAAATTGCTAGAGGATCTTGATAAATTGGAAGACTGGGCATCCAAATGGCAGATGAAATTTAATGTGGACAAGTGCAAAGTTATGCACCTAGGAAAGAACAACCCAACTATAGTTACACGATGCAAGGTTCCACATTGCGAACCACCACACAGAAAAAAGATTTAGGTGTCATCGTGGATAACATGTTAAAGTCCTCTGCTCAGTGTGCAGCGGCAGCCAAGAGAGCAAATAGAATCCTAGGTATCATAAGGGAAGGAATGGAAAATAAAACAAAAGATATTATAATGCCTCTGTATCGTTCCATGGTGCGACCGCACCTTGAATATTGTGTGCAGTTCTGGTTGCCATTTATTTATTTATTTATTTATTTTATTTTAGCTGTATTTATATCTTGCTTTTCACCGGGTCAAAGCGGTCAATTGGGAGATACATTTAACACGAGGGGATACTTACAGGGAACATGGGCAATGGAGGGTTAAGTGGCTTGCCCAAGACCACAAGGAGTAACCTATAGGACTAGAAATCCCAGTCCCTCTGGCCTGAGATTGCTGTTCCCAGGTGGGACTTAAACCCCCGGCCCTCCGGCCTGAAGTACCTTGTCCTAACCACTAGGCCACTCCTCCCCCACTCTTAAAAAGGATATAGCGTTATTAGAAAAGGTATAGAGAAGAGCCATCAAAATGGTAAAGGGGATGGAAGGATACCCCTATGAAGAGAGGCTAAAAACATTAGGGCTCTTCAACCTGGAAAAGAGACGGCTGAAGGGAGATATGATAGAGGTCTATAAATCAATGAATGGAGTGGAACTGGTAAACATTGATTGTTTATGTCATCAAAATATAGAAAGACTAGGGGACATGCAATGAAGCTACTGGGTAACCTATTTAAGACTAGTAAGAGAAAATATTTTTTCACTCAATGTGTAATCAAACTCTGGAATTTGTTACCGGACGATGTACTAAAAGCTGTTAGTATAGCTGGGTTTAAAAAAGGTTTGGACAAGTTCCTGGAGGAAAGGTCCATAAACCATAACAGAGACCTGGGATAGTACTGCTTGACCCAATACAAGCATTGTGGAACCTGTGTCTTTTGGGGAAACTGTTAGGAACCTATGACCTAGATTGGCCACTGTTGGAAACATGATACTGGGCTTGATGGACCTTGGTCTGACCCAGTATGGCATATCTTATGTTCTTATGAAATAACATCCCAAACTATGGTTACATGTCCAAGATACCACCTTAGAAACCACCACTACTACTGCTACTGCTACGACTACTGAGCATTTGTATAGCACTTCAACATATGCAGTGTTGCACGGACACATGTAAAAGATGGTTCCTGCTCATCAGAGCTTACAATCTAGTCAAGACAGGCAGTACAGTAGCTGTAGACATGGGATACATAAAGGGGGAATAGTAAGGAAACACAAAGGAGACCAAGTGAGTCGAGATTCAAAAGTGACAGTGAAGAGATGAGTTTTCAGTCTGGATCTGAAAAGTGCCAGAGAAGGCACCTGACATACAGACTCAGGTAGTTTGTTCCAGGCATAAGGAGCCGCAAGATGAAAGGAGCAAAGTCTGTAGTTAGCAATAGAATAGAAGGGCACAGATAGAATTGATTTTCCAGAAGAGCCCCAAGG
This sequence comes from Ichthyophis bannanicus, assembly GCA_033557465.1. Taxonomy (NCBI): domain Eukaryota; kingdom Metazoa; phylum Chordata; class Amphibia; order Gymnophiona; family Ichthyophiidae; genus Ichthyophis; species Ichthyophis bannanicus. The sequence goes on from CM066039.1 coordinate 382,076,131, forward strand.
AGGGGGATAAGGAAAGGTAGTGAGGAGCTGCAGAGTGAATTCACTTATACGAGGTGTGACACAAAAGAAACGAGACTGTCCCATAAATGTTTTATTATAAAATCTTCAAGAAATTATGCATTGTCCCTTTAAAGTAATCCCCCCTAGAGTTAATGCACTTCTGCATTTGCTTCTGCCATGTATGGAAGCACTTGGTAAAGTCCTCCTCCTTGAGGTCCCTCAGCTCCTCATCACAGTGGCCTTGATCTCTTCTACAGAGGCGAAATGAGTTCCTTTGAGCACAGTCTTCAGCTGGGGAAGAGCCAGAAGTCACAAGGTGCGAGATCTGGTGAATAAGGAGCGTGGTTGAGAGGTGTGATCTGTTTGTTGGCCAAGAACTGCCTCACACTGAGCATAGTGTGCGCGGGCGCGTTGTCGTGGTGAAGCAGCCACGACTTGCCTCTCCACAGAGCCCGCCTACTGCGCCAAACCCGGTCATGGAGGCAATTGAGGACTTGCTGGTAGAAGTGCTGGTTGACTGTCTGACACTCGGTTCACACGGGTTCAGAGAGTATCATGGAGTCGAGACCCTTCTCACATTTCTATTCAACAGCATACTCACAGGCGTTGATGACATTAGACAAGGCTTTGTGCTCATCTTTTTAGACATTGCTGCGGCCTTTGACTCGGTACATCACGAGCTCCTCCTTGGGCGGCTGAAAGAAAAGGGAATCTGCAATACTGCACTTGCTTGGTGCAAGTCCTACCTAGATGGTAGGTGGCAATACGTTAAATCCGGTTCAGAAGAATCAAAACATTTCCATCAAACACAAGGTGTGCCTCAAGGATCCTCATTATCATCTCTATTATTTAACATATATATGCAGCCCATCTGCAATATCATTAGATCATTTAACGTGAGCTGTCTGATATACGCGGATGACATCCTCTTATATATGCCTTTCTCGACTGTGCAAATGGACCTTACACCACTTGTAGAATGCTTCAATGCAATATCAGACTGGCTACAATCACAAAACCTCCGTATCCAGCACAAGAAAACGGAGGTACTGTTCATCTCCAGAGATCCCAACTTTATTCCACCATCTCATGTAAGAGTCAAGGAAGCTGAACTACAAACCAAAGAAACAATAAAATACTTGGGGGTCACCTTAGACCAACATCTGAACATGAAAACTCATATAAGCAACATAGTCAAAGCTGTATATTTCAAAATCCGCTCACTCAGGCATCTGCGCTCCCTACTGGACCCAGATGATTTCCGGACCATATATCAAGCACTGATCCTGCCGCATTTTGACTTTGCTAATTCCATTTTACAAGGTCTCCCTCATTCCACTTTACACCCTTTACAACTGGCCATGAATGCTGCAGCAAGAATCCTCCATGGTGCATCCAGAAGTGAACATGTTACTCCTATTCTGAAACAGCTTCATTGGCTACCAATACACGGAAGAATTATCTTCAAAACTTTACTTCTCTCATTCAAGGCCATCAACCGCATTTCCTCTACTGCACTTACTGATCTGATCCAAACCGTGCCACCCAACAGATCCAGAAGATCAACAGCGTTAAATCTACTATTAACACCGAAGATGTTGACCAAATGCAACTGTACAACGGCAAACAGAGCCTTCAGTCTTTACGTCCCCAAATGCTGGAATGCATTACCATCTGACATTCGAGCTATTGCAGACCTAACTAAATTCAGGAAGGCAATCAAGTTTCACCTATTCCGCCAATTCTACCCAGCCAGCAATGGAACCTAAAATACCCACCTAATAACACCCATTCTAAGCCTTTATCACAGTCCCAAGCTCCTTCCTGCAGATCAGACAAATTCCGTCTTAAAGTAAGCAGTGTGTTGCATATAACTCAGTGCAACTAAAATTTCATGTATATAATCCAACCCTGTTATTTAATTGACCCCTCGTGTATATAGTTTAACCCCATTATCCAAGTTGATATTCCTGTTCTATGTAAAACCAAACAGTTTGTGTTTAGGTTGTTTTTGTTATACTGTAAACCGCGCTGATACCGAATAGTGCGGTATATAAGCAACTGTAATAAATAATAAATAAATAATAGATGGCCTAGCGGGCTCCTTTTCTTTCAGGGAAGAATTAGTGGGGTTTCTGGAAAGGATGTTTAATGGAATTGTAGAGGAGGGGGGCAACATTCTCAGGACATGTTAACGGCAGGGATCACGGTATTACCAAAGGTGGGGAAGGACCCCTTATGTTGTGGTTCTCATCGACCAATTTCTTTACTCAATATTGATGTGAAGATTTTGGCAAAGGTGTTGGCAAATAGGCTAGGTATTTAATGTTTCACTTACCTGGAGGCTTTCTTCACCCATCCCCAATGAATCTAGTTTAAAGTCCGCTTCAGTAGATTAGCCAGTCTGCTACTGAAGAGATGTCAACCTTTCTTGGACAGATGGATGCCATCTCTGCTCTGCAACCCTTTGAACAGCATTCCATGGTCCAGGAAACCAAAATGTTCTCGATGACACCATCCACGCAATTATTGTCACCCACTAACGTACCCAGAGGCTAAAAAGGGCTTGGGTCGTTTGATGGGGCAGTATTTTTATGGCTTGAGCTCCTATGAAGGCATTTGGCAAAGCCTTCTGGATCCTGTAGTTTTCACCATTAGCCAAAGAAGTGTAGTTGAAGCAGAGGGTAAGGTTTAAACTCAGGCTTTATTCCCCGTCCGGGGTGGATTCATAACAGTGGAACTTAAAGCAGGTCAGACCCTTCGTCTGATAACACAATTAAAGAAAAATACTTTCAACACAACTTAGTTTTCTTCAGCATTAAACCATGAACAAAAAGTAACAGAAAACAGTTCCTTTTACTCACGGAACTCTTGCACCTGTTTCTTCTCACAAACAGTTCTGGCTGCTTTTAACATAGAGATGCTATACATTCAGATAATGTGTACTTGCAGTCCATCTCATTTTCCTCTAAGGATTCTCCAAGAGATTCAATCTGCATTTCCTCTTCATCAGAGTAAACTTCAGGCTCCCAACTGCCGTTAAAGTTATAAGGTTCTTGTCGGGGAGTTAAAACACTCTCCTCCCCCACTATACTAGTGGCCCGTGGTTAACTACCGTATTTCCTGTAGTTGGGTTCCTGAGAACTACAGAGCTCCTGGTACGTGCATAGAAAGTCAGGGTATTGCAAACCTCTCTTATTAGGGTAAATACGCCTACCTTTAGGCACTGCTGTTTCCTGCTCTCTCGGATAAGCACAGCTCTGCTTGAAAGCCCCTTTTCCACGGTGTTTCTCTGACTCATTCAAATGTGCTTCAGGGTAAAAGTTTTCCCCTTCTGTATTTCTGGTGTTAGGTAATTTATATCTTAAAGCCTTGGCTGTTGGACTGCCTTCTCTGCTTGCCTCACAGCAACGCTCCTGGGAATATTGAGAGGCTGTGCACTGCTGTTCCCAACAGCTTCTCTGAGAATCACCAACCCCATGTACTCTGGATAATCCCCTTGGCTCCGTCCTCACAGCTCCACGGACACTGCTCTCAAGCTCAGCAGTTCCTAACGGTTCTCGCGTATTTCCAACTACAGCCCTTGTAGTTCCTACTACTTCTCTCTCCGTTCTACTTTCTCCTTCAGTTCTCTTTCTACCTCCCGGTAAGTGATTTTTAAGTACGTTCAAATTGGTGTTAGCCTGGGCTCCGCCCCCATGCAGGTGCTCTTCATTTTCTAATGAATTCTGTGCTCCCTTTCTGTTCGGGCGTTCCCTAACACCACATGGCTTTGTTTTCATCTGTTGCTTATAGCAACCTTCCCCCATGTGTGAACCTGAGCTGTCAGTTTCCCTTACATTTTGCTCACAATCCCTTACTTCCATGGGTTCTGATGGCGCTACCTTATGACACTATGCATTCATCTCCAGGATGCGAGCTTCTCTGCCTTGGCCTTTACCCTCAACAGGGAGGATTGACGAGAACACCACCTGCGCCCCTATCTGCTTCACCCTCTGTCCCAGAGCCATGAAGTCACTTTTGATACGCTCAGAGGGATATCTGGCAGTATCCTTTGTGCTGACATGGATTAGCAACATTGGGTAATAGTCAGTGGGCTTGATGAGTCTCGGCAAGTGTCTTAGTAGTGTGTTCAGAAAGAAAGGGGCAAATTCTGCTGATGTAGAGAAAGAGAAATGACAGGTTTTAGTGATCAGTTGGATGTATGTGACAAAGGAGAGGGACGAATCAAAGATGACCCCAAGGTTGCAGGTTGAGGAACAGGAAGTAGAAGAGTGTTCTCTACAGATTGAGAAAGGAGAAAGGAGGGAAGTGGGTTTAGAGGGAAAAATAAGAAGCTCAGTTTTGGCCATGTTCAATTTCAAAGACGGTGAGAATCCAGGCAGTGATATCAGAAAGGCAGGCAGAGATCCGGGCCTGGATTGCTAGAGAGATATCAGTTGTAGAGAGAGAGATCTGAGAGTCATCAGTATAAAAGTGGTACTGAAAGTCATGGGAGGAGATGAATGCATCAAGGGGCTGGATATATAGAGAGAAAAGGAGTGGGCCCAAAATAGAGCCTTGGGGTACACCATCTGAGAGTGGGATAGCAGTAGAGGGGGGGATCCACCAGAGCAAACACTGAAAGAGCAGTGGGAAAGATAAGAGAACCAGGATATCACAGAGCCCTTAAAACCAAGTGAAGTCAAGGTGTCAAGGAGAAGTGGTGGTTCACAGTGTCAAAAGCAGCAGAAAGGTCAAGAAGGATGAGCACTGAGTAAAGGCTCTTGGATTTTGCCAGGAACAGGTCACTGGAAACATTGACAAGAGCCATTTCAGTAGAATATAAAGGGTGAAAGCCAGATTACAGTGGATCCAGAAGGGCTTGAGAGGAGAGAAAGTCAAGGCAATGGCGGTGAACTATACGAACATTCAAGAGGGAGATGGGTTGATAATTAGGAGGACAGGTAGGGTCTAGTGAAGGTTTCTTGAAGAGAGGTGTGACAACAGCATGCTTGATGGCTGTTGGGACAGTTGCGGAGGAAAGTGATAGGTTAATAATAATATGAGCAATGGAAGGAATGACAGTGGAGGAGATGGAGTTAAGGAGATGGGTGAAGTTAGGATTAGAGGAGCAGGTGAGTTAGATGATAGAAGACGAGAGGTTTCCTCATCAAAATTATTAGGGTACCAGAGGTTGAGAGGAAGAGTTGGGAGAGAAGAGGGAGATGAGGAGATGGATCAAAACTCATAGGGAATTGGAGTGTAATTTTGTGGACTTTGTCATGGAAGTAGTCGGCCAAGGTTTGGGCAGAAAGAGATGGAGGGATTGGAGGCAGAGGCACGTTGAGGAGAGAGTTGAGAGTTGAAAAAAGACTGCAAGGGTGAGAGGCAAGAGAATTAGTCAGTTGGACTTAGTGTTAAGGCTGATTGGAAGGTGAGGACCTACATGATAAATTAGCAGATGTTCCCTGCTTGAGGGACAACTTCTTCAGATACAGTGTTAAAGAAGTGGTATCCCAAATAAAGGACAGTAGTACTACTGTGAAGCAATTTGCCACTGTTCTTGAAACCATGACCCAATACTAGAAAAATCAACATTATTCCATTCCATCAGAAGCCCCATCACTGCCAACATTTTCAGCAGTTCTACCAAGAAGACACCAATTGTTTTCTGCTGCCTTTGATACTGTCGATCATTACCTTCTCCTTGATACCTTGTCCTCGCTTGGATCTAAGGACTCTATTCTGTCCTGGCTTTCTTCTTCTCTCTCTCATCACACTTTAATGTATATTCTGGTGGTTCCTCCTCTACTGCCATCCCACTTTCAGTTGGTGTACCTCGGGGTTTTGTCTTGGGACTTCTCCTTTTCTCTCTCTGCATTCTGTCCTTTGGTGCATTTATTCCCTCCCTCCCATGTTTTTCAGTACCATCTTTATGCTGACAACTCTCAGATCTAACTTTCTGTGCTTGACCTCGCTCCAGGAATCCAGGCCTAGATCTCTGCCTTCCCCCATCCTCCCTTCTCTATTTCTGTGGATAACGCTACACTCTTTCCTGTTTCCTCAGCTTGCAACCTTGGGATCATCTTTGACTCTACTCTACTCTCTCTCTCTCTCTCTGCACATCCAGTAGCTAAAACCTGTATCTTCTTTCTCTATAATACTGGCAGAATTCATCCCTTCCTTTCTACACACACTACTAAGACACATATCCACACTTAGTCACATCCCGTCTTGATTATTGCAGCCTCTTCCTTGCTGGCCTCCCTCTGGATCATCTCTCACCCCTTCAATCTATTAAAAGATCAGCTGTGCGGCTAATTTTCCATCAGTCTCAATTATGCTTATATGAGGTGTGACAAAAAAAAGACTGTCCCATAAATGTTTTATTACAAAATCTACAGAGAAATTACAATTGTTCCCTTCAAGTAATCCTCCCCAGAGTTAATGCACTTCTGCATTCACTTCTGCCATGTACGGAAGCACTCAGTAAAATCCTCCTCCTTGAGGAGGTCCCTCAGTGGCCTTGAGCTATTCTACAAAGGCGAAATGAGTTCTTTTGAGCACAGTCTTCAGCCTGCGGAAGAGCCAGAAGTCACATGGTGCGAGATCTGGCGAATAAGGAAGGGTGGTCGAGAGCTGTGATCTGTTTGTTGGCCAAGAACTGCCTCACACTGAACGCGGTGTGTGCGGGCGCGTTGTCGTGGTGGAGCAGCCATGACTTGTCTCTTCACAGAGCCCACCTGCTGCACCAAACCCGGTCATGGAGGCAATTGAGGACCTGCTGGTAGAAGTGCTGGTTGACTGTCTGACACTCAGGCACAAATTCATGATGGACTACTCCCTTCTGGTCGAAGAATGCGATCAGCATGACCTTGATCCTTGATTTGGATATGCATGCCTTCTTGGGTCTGGGTGACAGTCGAGTCTTCCACTGCAGGCTCTGTCTCTTGCTTTCAGGGTTGTACTGGAAGACCCAAGTCTCGTCTCCTGTGATGACTCAGCCAATGAACTCTGGATCTTCTCCTTTCTTCTCTAGCAAGTCTCGACAAACATTGACCCGGTGCTCCTTCTGGTTGTCTGATAAAAGCTTGGGCACCATCTTGGCACATACCTTCCGCATCCCCAGTTCCTGCACTAAGATGGTCCGCACTGACTCCCCATTCAGGCTGAGCTCCTCAGCTATCATCCGCACTGTCAATCTGTGATCACTCCGCACCAGCTGGTTCACTCTGTCAATGTTCTCAGCTGTCGGGGTCGTGGAAGGCCGTCCTGACTTGGGGTCATCCTCTACCTCTTCGCGGCCAGTCTTGAAGCATTTGAGCCACTTGAAGACTCGCAGCCTTGACATTGCATCTTCTCCATAAGCCTTTTGGAGAAGTTGGAGACACTCAGTTGGGCCCATCTCCAACTTAACCAGAAATTTCAAGTTCGTTCTTTGCTCCATATTTCTGCCACCTCCAGTTGCGTGACACAGCGATGGAGCAGTGTGCTACAAAAAAACCTGAAAAAGAAAAACCAGTGTGAGCGATGAAACAAATTATAGCAGAATAGTGGCGAGATGTTGCACAACACAGTGACATTAGCGGTTAGCCAACTGGCATTGAGTCATGGGTGTGGCTGCCACAGTCTCATTTCTTTTTTGTCACACCTCTTATAACCCTTCTTCTGAAGTCGCTTCACTGCCTCCCTGTCTGTTTACGTATCCAGTTCAAACTTCTCCTACTGACCTATAAGTGCACTCATTCTGCTGCTCCTCACTACCTTTCCTCTTATCTCTTCCTACATCCCTCCTCGGGAACTCCGCTCTTCTGGCCAGATCCCTTCTATCTGTGCCTTTCTCTTCTACTGTCAGCTCCAGACTTTGATCCTTCCACCTTGCTGCACCTTATGCCTGGAACAAACTACCTGGGTCTGTGTGTCAAGCTTCATCTCTGGCCCTTTTCAAATCCAGGCTGAAAACTCAGCTCTTCGAGGCCGCTTTTGGATCCTGATTTGCTTAGTCTCCTATGTGTTTCCTTCCCATTCCGTTAGATATATTCTTGTCCTCAGCAGTTGTGCTGTCTGTTCTGACTAGATTGTAAGCTATAGTGAGCAGGGACTGTCAATTACATGTGTTTATACAGCGTTGTATACGCCTTATAGCGCTATAGTAGTAGTTTCTATTCCATGGTCTTTGTCCTCCTTCAGAAATCAGGGGCGTGGGGTGGTGTCTCAGATCAGTTCTGGACCCATGCGATCTCAACCTGTGAATTTAAAAAAAAAAGTTCAAAATGAACTCCATTGGCCATACTATTGCCTCTTCTAGATCAGAATGATTGACTTGCCTCCCTGGACCTGAAAGATGCTTACATCCACGTACCTATCCACTCACAGCAATGAAAATGTCTGCACTACACAAATCAGAATGAACACTTAGACTGAAGGGTAGGACTTTGTATTTTTTCTGGGCACCCAGGATCTTCACAAAATGTCTAGTAATGGTTATGATGGCTCCACAGAAGAGGACATTTTATGCTTTTCCCTACCTGGACAATTGGCTGTGCCTGCTGCCACAAGAGAAGATGCAGATCTCTCTATCCAGGAGACCATGCTTCTCCTCAAAAATCTAGGTTTCTTGATCAACCTGGAAAAGCAACTTGGTCCCAACAGAGATGATACCATTCATCGGTGCACAAATCAATGCAACGCAAGCAGAGGCGTACCTCCCCAAAGACAGGGCATCCACACTTGTACAGCACAGATCATCCCTCAGCCAGGCTCAAGCTGTAACTTCACACTTTGTCCTCTGATTATTGGGACACATGTCGGCTGAAGTACATGTTCTACTTCTGGCCAGGCTTCAAATGTGGCCTTTATAGTGATGCCTCAAGAAGCACTGGGAATAGTATCTTCAGCCCCTCAGCAAAAAGATTCCCGTTTCAGTATCAGTTCAACAAACTGAGATAGTCAATGAACTTCAGCAGCATCTTAGTGGGACGCCCTTTTACTATCCTGCCAGCTTCTGTTTTCATTAGACATATCTACCTTAGGATAAGGGAGCACATGGAGCACATCTTCTCCACATAAGTATGCAAGAACCAGTTTGAATGGACCCTACACATCAATCTTATAAAACATGGAGCCATCTTCAGTGCCATCAGGGCGTTCAAGTCATGGCTTTGGGAAAAGTAGTCATGATCAAAACAGAAACCAGGTTACCATCTTTTACATCAATAAATAAGGTGAATTGGGTGCAGATTGGTTTAATATGGGAGTGACACGCAGCACTAAGGCATAAATTAAAAAAAAAAAGCCTCAATAGTACCCTATGACAGTCTGGACGAGACAAAAATTTGGCATCTAGCTTGCTGTGTTTGAATCATTCTCCAGGCGGTCTACCTGCCTGGACAACAAAATCAATAGGTAGACTCCTCCAGCTGGTAGTTGGGACCCACCTGAGTGGTCTCTTGAGCTGGCAGTTTAGAAACTCTTCAAAGCATGGGGAACCTCAGATGTGAATTTATTCACCACAGTAGAGAACAAGATGCGCATTCTCTTCTGCTTCGTGCAGCCCATTCCACAGTGCTCTTGCAGTCATTGAGACCAAAGGCCTGCTGTATGCTTTTCTCATTTTCCCCTCATTTTGAGATGCAAAAGATTCAGAGGCACAAATTTCAGGTCATTCTACTCTCCTTATACTGATCCAGGCAGATCTGGTTTCTCAGGCTTCTTACCCTCATCTCTGCATCACTATTGCTCTTGGGGCAACATCTGACACTCTTTAGACACAAGAGGAATTTGATATAGTTGTGGTCAATATTATTGGCACTCTTACAGTTCAACCCCTTAATGTCCAATATCTCCTAAAAGAAAAGTGGCCAGTGAAATTTGGACTATATATGCACACATATTTGACACACAAAATAATAAAACAAGATTGATTAAAAAGGAAATAGTGGGAAATAATATAAAAACTGGGACATTGCCAGGACATGATTATTGTCAACCTTGTAAACAGTTCAAATCATTTTTGAACAGAAGAACCACATTCTCGTTGCAGTAAAATTTAGATGCACCTGTGATCAATTGTCAGTACTCACATGTCTCACTGGCCACAGTTAAGATTTCTCAGCCACACTGGCAAATCGAGGTCTCCCATCAGCAGCACCTCTGCTTTCACTGCATTCTTACATAGGTTTTAACTCCGTCTCCTAAATTCAATAAATCATTTCCTAGAGTTCACACTTCATATATTTACTAAAAATGTTAGAACCACTCCATGAAAAGAGTAATTGGTACAAGTGTGTGCCAGTGCAAATTTTATGATTTTCGAAATGTTTTTAAATGCAGTTGAATGGTCCTAACCTTTTTTCTTTTTAATAAAAATTTAAAATCTGATCTCTAGGAGATGGTTTGATTTGATTAAATTTTATTTTGCAGAAAGTGCCACTCCTTCCCACCATCCAACCTAGTCTGTTCTTCCTGAACAGGTTATAGCCCAATGTAATTATATTCCAGTCACCAGAGGTCATTGCATTATGTCTCTGAAAGAGCAATGATGTCCAGATCAGCCTCTGCTATTCAAGTGTCTGAGTTTTGAATTATGTTTCTTAGGGATGAACAGTGTTGCATTTTTAGGTTTTCTGTTTTATATTTTTGGGAGCAGGGGCCAGATTTTGCCAAATTTCATGCACTCTTACCCTAATCTAGTTTAAATTCTTGCTAGTATAGGATCTGGAATAGTCCTCTACAACCAGATGGATGTTGACCATCACTACTCTGTAACCTTTCATCCTTCTAGATGGAGCCCCAGTCCAAGATAACCAAACCCCTCTTCCATGCCACAGTTTCTCAGCTATGCTCCTGTTGTGGTATATTCTGTTTTCCCCCAGTTTTCATAGCTGACTAAAACCTTTCTCTAGTTCCTTGAACTTTTCGTGTCTTATCATGATTATTTTGCTAGCCATGTTATACTCCTCAAGTGGATGTGAACGATAAGCCTTCCCATCTTCTATTGCAGGAAACCTAAGAATGCAATTTGAATTCCTCCTGGCCATGGGTCTTAGAAGGTACCTAATCATCTTGCATTGCAGTGCTTCTTCCTGCAAATATATTCGACTAATCATAAAGTCTCCTGGCAGAAGGAACTTCTGGGTCTCTGCCGCTCTTCTCATATTTTTTCCTTCACAGTAAATCCTCACCTTCAACTTTCTCCAACACAGATGATACGACGGGACGTTTCCTTCTTGCAGTGCTGTAAAGGAGTTAATCTGGAACCCCTGCACAAACTCTTATATGAATATAGCAGTAGGAGGTATTCATTTTGGTGCCTATGGGTATGGAACCCATCCCATAAGGCTTTAGCATGAGAATTCTTGTTTTAGTGAAGGCAAGCATGGTCTCCTGATTTGAACATTTTTAAGTACATCCTGATATGTAGAGTTGCTGTGCCTGGAGATGTCATCTTGCGCATTGTAGTCTAGGGATGCTTTAAAGATTGCAAATCTTAGTCTGTTTCTGCTGATGGAAGACAAAGGTTTATGTTGTTTTACAGACTCTTACTCTGGATGCTGCCCTCATGACCTATCCTCCAGCTAGTGTTTGCACTGGGGGCACTGAATCTATCCAGCAATTCCTGTGCAAAGGTAAATATAAGAGAGAATTGTTCCCACTGAGCCTGCATTACGTCGGTTGGTGCAGATGACAAAAGGGGAAAGGCAGAGATGGATGATGTAATGTGAAGCGAAAAGTATATAAATGACAAAAAAGTAGAAAAAGAGACAGGAAAAGATTATTTATATACTCTTGCAATGCTGGATTGAAAATATGCTGTATATGCAATAGTGTTTATGGGATTTGAGTACTGAAAAGATTTTTCTTGTTTTTGCCAATAATGAAGCTGTAGAAATTTGCATTGCAATTTGATGTTGTTTAACATTGTATAAGTACAAAAAAGAGTAACCATGGAGAAGTGCCCACATAGACACCTACTGAGGTGCTGTTCTATAAGGACAAGTAGGCGCCTACTTGTCTCTATAAAATACTAAAGCATGCAGCAGAGACCACCAGGGACCCCCAGGGCTAGGATCGGGTGGTGAGGGACTTGTCTGCATGGGGGCCATTAGAAGAGCTCTTGCTCTTGGGGGCTGTTGGGGGGGATTATTGGAAGGAGGTTCCATGCTCCTAAGGGTGGGGGGAATTGATTGGAAGGGGTTAATGTTGGGTCGGGATTGGGGGAATGTTGGCATTGACCTTTGCATTTGCCCCTTGAAGCAGGTACTTATGCATGCCTCAGAGCAGGTGTGGATGCTGATGTCTAGAATTTTTGATATCCACCAGTATTCCCCTTGTAAAATAGGGAATGCACATCAGTATTTTAGGCCCAGCCAGACTATTCCTTCTCAACATCCTAAGCATGTCTCCCGACAATCTTTGCAGGCTGCGGTTTTCTAAAATCACTATTTGCATATGTACGCAACCCGCATGTTTAAAAACCTCTATTTACATAGTAAAATAGTTTATCACGACAGATAAAGACCAGTATGGTCCATCTAGTCTGCCCAGCCAGGCGGTAAGAGAACGTGCCCCTGCCGCTCCGTGCAGGTCACCCTTCACCATGCTTTTGTTTAGGGGTACCCACTGCTTCGTGTAGATCACCCCTATTTGTTGAGCTATAAGAGTTATGATTATTTTGATTTTATCCTGTTGCTATAAAGGGATCCACTGTGTCTGTCCCAAGCCACTTTGAATTCCGTCACTGTATTTGCCCCCATCACTTCCATCAGGAGGGTATTCCAAGCATCCACCACCCTTTCAGTGAAAACGTATTTCCTGACGTTACCTTTTAGTTTACCCTCTAGTTTTACAGCTTCCCTGTCTTTGGAAGAGGATTGTTTGTTTGTTAATACTCTTTAAGTATTTAAAGGTCTGAATCATATCTCCCCTCTCCCTCCTTTCCTCCAGAGCGTACATATTTAGGTCTTCAAGTCTCTTCTTATGTCTTCTGATGCAGGCTCCAAATCATTTTGGCTGCCTTCCTCTGAACCGTTTCCATTCTTTTTATATCCTTTGCGAGATAATGGTCTACAAAACTGAACACAATATTCCAAGTGAGACTTCACCAGCGATTTGTACAGTGGCATTAGTACCTCTTCCTTTCTGCTGGTAATTCCTGTCTGTATGCAACCCAGCATCCTTCTGGATTTTGCCACTGCCTTGTCACACTGTTTCACCACCTTGAGATCCTCTAAAACAATCACTCCGAGGTCCTTCTCCTGGTCCGTGCACACCAACCTCTCGCTCCCTATCGCATACAGTTCCCTTGGGTTTCTGCTTCCCAAGTGCATGACACTGCACTTCTTCACATTAAATCTTAACTGCCAAGCATTAGACCATTCTTCCAGCTTTTGTAAATCTTTCCTCATGTTATCCATTCCCTCAGGGGAGTCCACTCTGTTGCAAATTTTCATGTCATCTGCAAAAAGACAGACTTTTCCATTCAGCCCTTCAGCAATATCACTCACAAATACATTGAATAGTACCAGTCCCAGTACTGAACCCTGGGGCACACTGCTAATCACCTTCCTTTCATCCGAGTGAGTTCCGTTTACCATCACCTTCTGTCGCCTGTCAGTCAACCAATTTCTGATTCAGTTCACCACCTTGGGACCCATCCCCAAGCTGTTGAGTTTATTGATAAGCTGCCTATGAGGAACAGTATCAAAGGCTTTGCTGAAATCTAGGTAGATCACAACCATTGCATGCCCTTGATCTAGTTCTCTGGTCACCCAGTCAAAGAACTCAATCAGATTTGTTTGGCAAGATTGTCCTTTGGTAAAACCATGTTGCCTCGGATCATGCAACCTGTTGGTTACAAGAAAGTCCACTATTCGCTCTTTCAGGAGTGCCTCCATTACTTTTCCCACCACCGAGGTAAGGCTTACCGGCCTGTAGTTTGTCACTTCTTTCCTATCACCACTTTTGTAAAGAGGTACCATAGTGGCCCTTCTCCAGTCCTGTGGAACTTCTTCTATCTCCAAGGATTTATTAAAAACATCCTTTAACGGCCTTCAAGAACCTCTCAGAGCTCTTTCAATATCCTGGGATGTATGCCATCCTGTCCCATGGCCTTGTCCACTTTCAGTTTTGCAAGCTGTTCTAACACATCATCTTCTGTGAATGGTGTGGTATTTACTCCATTCCCATTTGTATATTTGTCAATCACCGGTGATCCTTCTCCAGGATTTTCTCTAGTAAAAACAGAGCAGAGGTATTTGTTTAGCATTTGCGCTTTTTCAATGTCACTTTCCACAAATCTGTTCCCAGCACTTTTGAGTCCTGCAATTCCACTTCTGACTTTCCTCCTCTCCTGAATATACCTGAAAAAAGTTTTGTCGCCACACTTCACATCTTTAGCCATCTTTTCTTCTGCCTTGGATTTTGCTATCCTTATTTTTCTTTTTGTCTCTTTTAGTTTTATCCTGTATTCTTTTCTGTGTTCCTCTGTGAATCTCTGAATTTTGTGAAAGCTGTGTTTTTTGCCTTTATTTGTGCAGCCACTTTGGAGAACCAAATAGGTTTCCTTTTCCTCTTTCTTTTATTTACTTTCCTTACACATGTATCTGTTGCCCCTTTTATTGTTTCCTTTAGTTTAGCCCACTGCCATTCCACTTCTCATATCCCCTCTCATCCTGCCAACTCCTCCTTCAGGCACTTGGCCATTTTACTGAAGTCAGTGTTTTTGAAGTCTAGGACTTTGAGCTTGCTGTGATTGGACTCCGCCTTGGTTTTTGTCTCGAACCACACCGTGTGGTGATCGCTGCTGCTCATATGGGCACCCACTCAGATATTTGACACGCTATCTCCGTTGGTGAGTACTAAATCCAACATCAAGCTTTCCCTGGTTGGTTCCATCACCATTTGTTTAAGTAATGCATCTTGGAAGGCATCCACAATTTTTTACTTCCTTCCAGTTTTGCAGAAGGAATACTCCAATCCACATGGCGTAAATTAAAGTCACCCAATATGATCACTTCCCCTTTCATGGCTATCTTTGCAATATCAATAATCAACTCACTATCCATTTCTTTGGTTTGAGTTGGAGGCCTATAGACTACACCAGTATGGATGACAGTGCCATCTCCTCTTTTCAACACACTCCACAGTGCTTCTTCTTTTCTCCACGTCCCCTCCATTTCAGCAGCTTTAATATTGCTTTTAACATATAAGGCTACTCCTTCTCCTTTTCTACCCTCTCTGTCTCTTCTAAATAGATTTTCTCCAGGAACAAGCAGGAAGTTGGTCCTCACTTATGGGTGACGTCGGCACCGACGGAGCCCGCACGGAGCAATTCCCCAGCTTTCAAAGAAATACTTTGGGATTGCTGCCACGCATGCATGGTCCTCTTCCCGCCCAGTGGTGCCATCTTGCTCAGTCTCCCTTTTTCCACGGAGCCCTTTGGACGCACCTCCTCGTCCCTCGGAAAAAGTGTTTCGTTTTCCGGCCTCTGGCCTACTCTTTTCTGGTTGCACTGGTCCTATACCCGTCCTCCCCCTTGCTCCTATCTCTTTTGAGCAAAGGGGACATTTTTTTCCTAATTTTTGTTGTTGGTGTGCTTCATGCCCTTTTTTTTTTCTCCTAACTGCTGGCTGCATGAATCTTCGACCTCGCAGAGGCTCTTTTTGCCCCAATGGCCACCGGTTTCAAAAAATGTGACAGATGCTCCAAGAACATGTCGCTTACGGACACCCATGACTGTTGTCTACGGTGTCTCGGAGCCGAACATGATCCAGAGCTCTGTTCGCTTTGTAAGAAAATGTCCTCCAAAGCCCTGCTCAGTTGTAAGCAGAAGTCCAAGGACATTTTCCGAAAGGCTTCCTCGGAATCCCCGGTGGCACACTCAGTCGTCTCTCTGCCGGTGGGGTCTCCCACCTCGGCTCCACGCTCAAGACGACACTCCGATCAGGGGTCTGCTGAAGTGGAGCGGTGTAAGAAAAAGACCACCTAGAAGTCGCTGTCGGGGGCTTCCGACAAGTGCTTGCGCTCCCGCGCTTGATCACTTAGCCCCCCTCGGCGTTCCTGAGAGTCGGACGAGGAGTAGCCTCGTAAAGTACCTTGAACCGACTCGGAGGCCCCGATCAATGGTGCCATGTCTCCCAAGGGTCATCCCGGTGAGGACCTCCTCGACACTCGACCCGGTGACCCTAGTGTCGGTGTCACAGGGCCCCACGCCCACGTGGGAGACTTGTATGCTGGCACTAGAACGCAACGTTTCTGCGTTCATAGCTTCCCAGCAGGCGCTCGTATCCAGCTTCGCTGGTCCGTGTCTAGAGACCGAGGTTCCCTCAAGAGGGACACCAAAATCTGCCCTGGAAACCCCGGAGAGCCATGGGCCTTGTGAGGGTCCTCGGCTTCGGTCTCGCTCGCCTTCCCGTTCCTCAGGGGCGAGATCCTCCAGGGCCTCCGGCTCCAAACGGGCGAGGCAACCAGCCTGAATCGGACTCCTCTTTCGAATTTTTTGGACTGGGAGTCAGATGGGGATACTTCCCTTGAGACCCGTACCCATTGGGACCTCCCGTCGGACCTGTCCCCGCCTCCTTTCAGCAGTGTTCACCTCCTGAGGACACACCACCTCCTCGGTGTTCGTGTGGGATATGGCATGAGCTCTCAACCTGCCTAGCCAGGTGGAGGAGGAACCTCGAGCTGAAGAGCTCGATATCTTGCAGTACGAGTCCCCTCCTCGGAAATCTCTTGCTGTCCCGGTTCCTCCCATTCTGTCCAGGCTGCTACTCTGCATGTGGGAGACCCCCGCGTCAGTCCCCATTGTGAGCAAGCGCCTCGATGTACAAGATCCAGCGCGGCCCCGGGTTCAGGAAAACCCAACTCCCCCACACCTCCATGGTGGTGGAGTTGGCCATGAGAAAACAAAAGAGCCCAAAGTCCCATTCTTCACTTCCGTGGTGCAGGGAGTCGAGAGCCCTCGGCGCCCTAGGCCACAAGGCCTGTCAAGGGTCCATGCTCTCATGCTATATTCAGGCATACCAATTGTACACGGGCATGTTTTTACATGACCTAGCCAAGGAACTTGGTTGTTTCTCACAGGCGAACCCATCAACGGGTTCCGGACCCTTCTGAAGTCAATTACAGAGTGCTGAAAATACCTCTCCTACGCCGCCTATGACTTATTTGAGTCTTCGGCTCGAGTGGCGGCTGCTGGCATTGGGGCCCGGTGCCAGGCATGGCTCCAGACTTGGATCAGTGGGTCCAAGAAAAGCTCCTAGACGTACCCTGCCTTGGTGAACAGCTCTTTGGTAAACCGATGGAGGATAAGGCTGCCGAGATTGAGACTGAGTTTGTCACCCGTACCCGCCTCTCGCGCAAGTCCTCCCTTCCTCGGAAGAAACAGCAAGCTAAGAAGCTTTTCTTTCCACGTAAGTGCCTACCCTACCAAGGCTACCCACCGTACCCATCCACTCCCGCACTGACCACCGTGATGCAGGGAAAGTCTGGACCCACACGGTCATCGCAAACCGAAAGGGCCCTAGGCCCAAACCGCGGCTCCGCCTCAGCACGCCCAGGGGTTTTGACGCCTACAGTGTAGCCTTTTGTTCCCTGCCAGCGCCGCAGCCAGTGGGGGGACGCCTGTCCTCCTTCGCCCCTCAATGGGCATCCATCACGTTGGACACTTGGGTCCTCTGAGTAGTCTGGGACGGCTACCATCTCCGTTTGGACAGGCTTCCCCCTCCCTTTTCCCCAGAGGAGCCTTCTCGACTCCCCGCGCACCAGACCTTCCTACAGTGGGAGTTAGACAACCTCCTCGCCCAGCGAGCGGTCGAAAGGGTACCGATGCACCTCCAAGGTTGGGGCTTCTATTCCCGGTACTTCCTCGTCCCGAAGAAGACGGGGGGGGGGGGGGGTCTACGGTCCATCCTCGACCTCCGAAAACTAAACAAGTTTCTGCTGCCGGAGAAGTTCAAAATGCTGTCTCTTGGCGTCCTGCTGCCCTTCCTCCAGTAGGCGACTGGCTATGCTCCTTGCATCTAAGGGACGCTTACGCCTACATTATGATTCACCCCCAGCACAGGCAATTCCTGTGCTTCAGGGTGCAAGGGAGCATTACCAATACAGGGTGCTCCCCTTCGGACTCGAATCTGCTCCATGAGTCTTCACAAAGTGCCTTTCCGCGGCCGCCACCTGCCTCAGACGGCAGGGCATACCAGTCTTCCCTTACCTCAATGAATGACTCGTCATGGGGCCCTCAGCTGGGAAAGCCCGCCTTGCAGCATCACACACGATCCTCCTCCTCGAGCGCCTGGGATTTTTGGTCAACTACCCCATGTTTCACCTCGAGTCGGCCCAGGCCTTGGAGTTTATCGGCGCACGCCTCGAAACTCAACGGATCATCGACAGGCTCCCACCCCCTTTCTCCCCGGCGGAGCCTCCTCGACTCCCTGCACACCAGCTCTTGCTGCAGCGGGAATTACACTCCCTCCTCGCCCAATGGGCAGTCGAGAAGGTCCCTCCCCACTTTTGAGGTCAGGGTTTTTATTCCCAGTACTTCCTCGTCCCAAAAAAGACAGGGGGTCTGCAGCCCATCCTCGACCTCCGCAAGCTGAACAAGTTTCTGGTGCGGAAGAAATTCAAGATGTTCTCTTGGTGTGCTGCTGCCCTTCCTCTGGCAGGGCAACTGACTATGCTCCTTGGATCTAAATGATGCGTACGCCCATATCCTGATCCATCCCCATCACAGGCAGTACCTGCGTTTCAGGGTGCAGGGAGAGCACTTCCAGTACAAGGTGCTCTCCTTCGGCCTTGCTTCCACCCCACGGATCTTCACGAAGTGCCTCGTGGCCGCCGCTCACCTGCGGTCCCGGGCCATGTCGGTGTTTCCCTACCTCGATGACTGGCTCGCTACGGGCTCCTCCATCGAGGAGGCCCGGCAAGCGATGTCACGCACTGTCCTCCTTTTGGAGAGTTTGGGATTCTTGGTCAACTACCCAAAATCTCACCTCGAGCCGGCACAGGCTCTTGAATTCATTTGGGCACCTCAATAAACAGGGACCCAGGATGGGATTCGCTGTTCCTGAAGGAGGTGTGTGGAACTGCTCATCAGCCTGGGGGCTGCCGTTGCTGCGGAGGTGTGGTAGACCGCTGTTTTCCCTCCCTACTCCATTGCAGGCACAGCCGGGACAGCCTGACCGAGGTCCTTCCTCGGGGGACAAAAACGCTGAGCCAGGAGCCTACCAGTGGATTCGCTGTTCCTGAGGGAGGTGTGTGGAACTGCTCATCAGCCTGGGGGCTGCCGTTGCTGCGGAGGTGTGGTAGATCGCTGTTTTCCCTCCCTACTCCATCGCAGGCACAGCCGGGACATCTTCTAACCTTGGGTTTTTTTGTATAAATCTTGCTCCTCCTATACGCGGAACGTATTCCGAAGGGGCGTGTCCAAAGGGGCTTGCTCTGCCCCTTTGGCGCCCCTTCGGCATCACTGCGGCATCTCTGCGGTGCAGCAGCAGTGCTGGCACTCTGTTTCTCCGAGTTTATTTTAAGGTTTGTTTCCTTTCGGTTCTTGTGACCATTTTGCTTAGTTGTTTAGTATTACGATATGGGGAAACGGAAGGCCAAGGTCGGGGGCAAAGCGCCAGAGGCCACGGCTGGAGAAGTTAAACCAGTCGGGCCTTTGGATAAACACTTTGTCCCCCTTCCGATAGCACAATCTTCTCCAGAGCTGGTGTCTCTCAGCTCCGATGGTAGATGCCCCCCCTTGCCCCCTATTCCTGGTTCTTTTCATGAGAGTCCTTGCGTTCTTACTGTCCTCTCTCTGTTCTTTACTATCTCTCTTCCTGTCCTGTCATTTTTTGGCGTTCCTTTCTTCCCTTCTTTTCCAGCGGCTGTCATTTTTTACGATTGTACACCGCCCTGATTCTTTGGCCTGGGCGGTCTATCAAGTGTTTTGATAAAGATAAAGTCCTGTGGAGCCTTCCTCGTCGGTGAGGACAATGCCTTTGATTATTTTCCCGAAGCCGATTTTGTCGGTAGGGGAGGGAGGTTCTTCGGAGCTTCCCCCCCCCCATCCCCAGATGCTGAAATTACTTTAAAAGATGTTTGGGCAGTGTTGAAGGGTATTGACTCTAAGATGTCTTCTTCTTTTTCTACATTTTCTCAGGAAACTGTTTCTTCCTTGCAACAATTAGATGCTAAAGTTACTGTTCTTGACACTGCTGTTAGTGCATTGGAAGCCCAGGTCCATCCAATCTATACTTCTAGTGTGGCTGGTATTAAAGATTCTCTTTTGATATATTCTAAATTGGAGCGCCTGGAAAATTCCATGCGCGCTTCCAAATTACGTTTCTTGAATTCTCCCCAGTCTCCGTTATTATCTCATAGGATTTTGCTGGCTACATTTCTTAAGGATGTCCTGGGTATCTCTGAGAATATTGATTTCCTTCAGATTTATTATATTTCCTCTACCTTAAAAAAATTGAATCCGGTTGACGGGGAATTCGATGAGATTGCTTCCCCTATGAATAATCTGACTGCCTTTTTGGAAGATTCGCAGGACATAATTAATGATAGGGCTACTCTATTGGTCACCTTTTCCTCTGTAGATATTAAACAACGTATATTGAGGGCCTTTTTTAAGGCTAAAATAGTAAAATTCTGTGGCCAGACGGTTAATATATTCCCTGATGTTTCTCGCAGCACCCAGATGCTCCGGAGACAGTTTTTAGACCTTAAGTCCCGGGTTTTGTCACTGGGTGCTACGTTTTTTTTGAAGTTTCTATCAGCTGTGTGCTGTTATCTGTGCTGCACATCAGAAGAGTGAGCTTCCAATCACAGCCCTGCTCAACTGAATTAGAACCGCTGCAGCAGAGGCTGGTAAAACATCGGGGATCACCATTTCTATCAGCTGTGTGCTGTTATCTGTGCTGCACATCAGAAGAGTGAGCTTCCAATCACAGCCCTGCTCAACTGAATTAGAACCGCTGCAGCAGAGGCTGGTAAAACATCGGGGATCACCATTTCTATCAGCTGTGTGCTGTTATCTGTGCTGCACATCAGAAGAGTGAGCTTCCAATCACAGCCCTGCTCAACTGAATTAGAACCGCTGCAGCAGAGGCTGGTAAAACATCGGGGATCACCATTTCTATCAGCTGTGTGCTGTTATCTGTGCTGCACATCAGAAGAGTGAGCTTCCAATCACAGCCCTGCTCAACTGAATTAGAACCGCTGCAGCAGAGGCTGGTAAAACATCGGGGATCACCATTTCTATCAGCTGTGTGCTGTTATCTGTGCTGCACATCAGAAGAGTGAGCTTCCAATCACAGCCCTGCTCAACTGAATTAGAACCGCTGCAGCAGAGGCTGGTAAAACATCGGGGATCACCATTTCTATCAGCTGTGTGCTGTTATCTGTGCTGCACATCAGAAGAGTGAGCTTCCAATCACAGCCCTGCTCAACTGAATTAGAACCGCTGCAGCAGAGGCGTGCCCGCGCCTTGCGTGCCCGCGCCTGAGGGCCTCGCCAGAGGGCCCTTTGGCGTGGCCCTTAGGCGTGGAACATAGGCGCATAAAAGACTAATATAATACCCTGGCAAATACAATCGCTATGCAGTAGCTTCAACAGCCTTCAATCAAACAGCAAGTATAATATTATTGTTATAGTTAACTATGTATTATATCTTGCTCTTACCAATCTGCCTCATCAGCTCACAACATTTCCAATACCAATACCTATCAAACAACTATATCCGGATTCCCCCTTTCTCCTGGATATATTTATATACATACATGTATGATATCTCTCTATACAGAACAAAAGAATCTCAAGCTTTAACCAATTCACACAATTTACTGAGGATTGAATTAATTAATGCCAGATCTGTATGCAACAAAATCCATACAATAGTAGATCATATAGATGAGGCTCAACCTGATGTGCTTTGCATTACAGAAACATGGTTAAATCCAACTGACAATGTAATTATTAATCAGTTGGTTCCTAACTCATACTCCGCTTACAGTTGTCCTCGTTCTTTAAGACGTGGAGGAGGAGTACTTATAATTGCAAAACGGAACTTAAAATTCAGAATTCAAAGCACCTATAATTCACGTCAATGTAATTCTATCTGTATTGAAAACAAATTTATGGCAATTTGTCTACATTATAGAGCACCTAATGCCTCCCCTGTGGAACTTGCATCATTACTTGAAAATATATGTGCCCTTACATCTCCCAACAAATACTCAATAGTTCTAGGAGACTTTAACCTTAAATCAATCAGCCACAGAGATTCTGATTCCTTCCTTCAAGCTATGTCTTCTTTGCAGTTCACACAAATAATTAATGCTTCCACACACAAATTTGGTAATTCACCTGACCTCATCTTTGTATCTAATAATATAACTTCAAGAGGTCTTGTTACAACACCTATCATTACCCCAATACCTTGGTCAGATCACCATTTAGTTAAGATAGGGATCCTAGTACAAACAAAAAATTTTAATGTGCATCCAGACAACTATTGCTTTCATAGACGTTTTAAGAAATTTGACAGGGATTCATTTATACAAGAAGTCATACCTCATCTGTCCACAGATTCAGATGAGCTTGAAAATCAAATATCCAATTGAAATCACATCATTTCTAATGCAGCCAGAGCAACGGACACGCGTCCAAAGAAAACACGGAACAATAAACTTCATCACAAGCCTTGGTATACAATAGCTTTACATCATATGAAAAGAGCACTCAGAAGAATAGAACGTAAATGGAGAAAACACAATACAAAGGACCTAAAACAGCTATATTTAACAACATTAAAGCAATATGATGAACACATTAAACACATAAAAAAAGAATACCACACAAATTTAATTGAGTCAGCCATCAACAAGCCCAGAGAGCTGTTTGAAATTGTGAAGACACTAACAAAAGAGCAAAGAGTCGAGGGTGAAGTAGTAATTGAGCCACAGACTTATGCAAACTATATAAAAGACAAATTTCATTCTAAAGTACAATCAAAAATTCTTACGAACAAAAATTCAGTCTCGCATAATAGGATTTGGAATACATTCAATCCTCCATCAAATGATCAACTAGCCCATATCATTTCAGCAATAAATACAACCACTTCTCCAACTGATCCTTGTCCAGTCTCATGGATCAAAGCTACTAAATCAAGCTTCCTTCACATTATACAACACATAGTGCACATTTCACTTACTCAAGGTATATTGCCAGGGCAATTAAAACTGGCATCTGTCAGACCTATCCCAAAAAAAACTACTTTAGATAAAAACAACCCAGCTGCATATAGGCCAATATCTAGTATTCCATTTTTAGCTAAGATTATTGAAAAAATTGTACAACTTCAACTTCAAGACCATATTGATATTTATGCTCCATTAGATGACAATCAACATGGTTTTCGACCAAATCATGGAGTAGAAACCCTAATGATTTACCTTTTTGACAAAATACTACGTACCATAGATGACTTTAAGAAAGGCATTATAATGATCTTTATCGACATCTCTGCGGCGTTTGACTCTGTGGATCATAAAAAATTACTAGACAGATTAGAGGAGATCGGACTTTATGGTATCACATTAAAATGGTTCCAATCTTATCTTACAGAGAGACACATACAAGTAAAGATAGGTGACAAAGCTTCTCAACCCATAAGAGTTTTACAAGGAGTTCCTCAAGGTTCTGCCCTATCTTCTCTGTTATTCAACATCTACATACAACCAATTTGCAACATACCTTCAAAGAATGGCATTAATTATACCATTTATGCAGATGATATAATGATATTTACACCTGTTTCAATTAATAACCCTGACTATCATAGAATTACGGATTGTCTCCTACAAATGTCTGCGTGGTGTAAAGGCAATAATATGGAAATTAATTTCAGCAAAACTGAGGCCTTATTTGTTTCACGTAACCATGATTTCCCTCCTCTTCCTGATATCATGATAGAAAACTCTAATATTCCTATAAAATCTGAAGTAAAATATCTTGGAGTCACTCTTGACAAAGAAATGAATCTTAAAAAACATATCAGTAAGACAATCAGGAGTGCATATTATAGAATGAAGATCATTAGAAGATTAAGACCACTACTTGAAACATCCCACTTTCGTAACGTCTGCCAAGCTTTAATCACACCATTATTCGATTTTTGTAATCCCATATACCTTGGTCTTCATAAGCAGTCAATTAAACCCTTACAACTTGCTCAAACACTGCAGCTCGAATAATATTTGGAGTATCAAGCCAGGAACACATAACACCCATTTTGAGGGAGCTGCATTGGTTACCTATAACACATCGCATAAAATATAAAACTATTATATACATTTTTAAAATAAAACATCAATGTTCTGCAAACAGTCTGGCTACTCTCATTCAATCAGACGATACTATAAGACCTAGAAGATTAGGATCTACCAACAGAGTCAGCACATCTCTTGACTTTAGAAAAGCACGTAAAGATACAACAGATAGAGCATTCTCGTTTGCGGCACCAAATATATGGAACTCCCTCCCAAATGATTTAAGAGCTGCTCAGGACCTTAAAGACTTTAGAAAGCAATTAAAAACTGTCCTGTTTATTGAGCATTATGGTTCTACTGAATAAGCAATTCAGTTTGTAAGAGAGAAAGCAATCATATAATTAGCTGTATTATAGCTCACATTGTATTATAGTACACAATGTTTATAGCGCACTATATCTATGTAAAACACTCAAATTTATTTAACTATGTATTTTGTCATTAATGTCTGTTCATATTTTCACTGCGTTTGTATTTCTTGTTAAACCGCTTTGATTGTTTGATAAGGCGGTATATAAATACTATTAAATAAATAAAATAAATAAATAAATAAATAAGTTCCCATGTAAATGTATTCTTAGCTATGAGGGTGCTTCTTATACCTTTGTTGATGTATCTCATTTAGAAATTTTTTTGTCTGGAAAGGGTGTTTAAGTGGGTGTCTGGGGTCATGGCCTCCACAACATGGATAGTTTGTATTCTGTTTTCTTCGCCTGGTTTTCCTTGTTGTCAACAGTGGGGTTCCGTAATGTGGACTTTATCATGGTGTATATTTCCTATTGTAGTATGATTTTTTTGCCTTTATCTTTTATGGGATTGACCTGTACCTATTTTTGGTTGTTGTATATGACTAAAAATCAAATAAATAAAAAAAATTAAAAAAAAGGGACCCAGGATATCAATGCTTGACCCAATACAAGCATTGTGGAACCTGTGTCTTTTGGGGATACTGCTAGGTATTGCAACGCTCCTGCCCAGGCCCGAGAGCTTACAGGCAGGAGTGGCCTTGTAATGTCTCTGAGGAATAAAGCTTGTACTGGTCCCTGGGAATTCTGGGACTCGTAGTGTACTTGTATTTCCTTCAGGATTAAATTGTAGTCGTGACACAAATGGTAAGGCTGCAAGAAATTTATTGTTGTGGGGATATTTTCCAGCGCATCAAAATTCAATGGTACATAACGCAAAAGGTGCAGCTTCAACCCAAACAGCTGAAACCAGGAACATAGGAAGTACAACTGAAATTAAGTTAGTTTCTACTTGGTTCTTCATAATCACAGCAGCTTTAACTCAGCAGTGCCTCATGTGGTCTTTCAGAATTATTGCAGCACCAAACTGCTATTCCTTCCACAGCGTGGCTTCTCAAAACAACAAATGAAAACAATTTGTAAAACTTTTAGCTTGGCAGCAAGTACAGCCAACTCCCTGTATTCTTTTCATACAGTGTTCAAGGGTTTCTTACATTGCTGTCCTCTTTGAGGCAGATTGAGCAATCCATTGGAGAAGGGTCCCCTTCTAAGGTAGGCAGGTAATTATCCACTTGCATGCATTCATCAGAGCTAAGGCTATCGCTGTCTCTGTCAGGCCTGCTAAGCTTCCCTGACCTCAGTTCCAGAAACTCTTGAAACTGTTTTAAAAGCAATTCAGCCTGTAAGTGCTCTTCATCCGTGTGAAAGTCTTTGGTAAGGGTAACACCCTTCCCCCACTTGCTATCAGCTTCTGCAGCTGGGATTACCTTGTGAAGGTTAGCACAAATAAAAGGTTTCTCTAGTAAAGCATTAAAAGTAGAAAAGTCAGCTTTACCTTTAGCAGGGTTTGAATAAGAACTGGCACCTTTCCTCCAGAAGTCTCTCTGGTTCAAAAACTCAGCAGCCTTATTGCTATTTCCTCTGCTCTGTGAATTTCTCTTTGAAAAGCTTTCTTCCTGCTTCACTTCCTTGCTTCTGTAGCCTTGTTTGCTACCAGACCAGATACCTTCTTTCCATGTGCTGAATTTGCTAGCCTTCCCACGCCCAGGCTCTACCTTGTAGTAAGGTTCTTTCTTAGAGTGTGCTTGGCTCCAAGGTTTACTGCTCCAAGGTTCTGCCTTGCTCCAGGGTTCTAGCGTTTTCCTCCTTCCTTTTTCCTCTTTTTCTCTTTCCTCTTTCCAAAGTTATGCACCTAGGAAAGAACAACCCACACTATAGTTACACGATGCAAGGCTCCACATTAGAAACCACCACCCAGGAAAAAGATTTAGGAGTCATCGTGGATAACATGTTAAAACCCTCCGCCCAGTGTGCAGCGGCGGCCAAGAAAGCAAATAGAATGCTAGGTATCATAAGGAAAGGGATGGAGAATAAAACAAAGGATATTATAATGCCTCTGTATCGCTCCATGGTACGACCGCACCTTGAATATTGTGTGCAATTCTGGTCACCGTATCTTAAAAAGGACATAGAGTTATTAGAAAAAGTACAGAGAAGAGCCACCAAATTGGTGAAGGGGATGGAAGGCTACTCCTATGAAGAGAGGCTAAAAAGGTTAGGGCTCTTTAACCTGGAAAAGAGACGGCTGAGGGGAGATATGATAGAGGTCTATAAATTAATGAATGGAGTGGAACGGATAAACGTGGATCAATTGTTTACGCTATCAGAATATAGAAGGACTAGGGGACATGTAATGAAGCTACAGGGTAAACTATTTAAGACAAATAAGAGAAAATATTTCTTCACTCAACGTGTAATCAAACTCTGGAATCTGTTACCGGAGGATGTAGTAAGGGCTGTTAGTATAGCTGGGTTTAAAAAAGGTTTGGACAAGTTCCTGGAGGAAAGGTCCATAAACCACTATTAAAAAGGGACCCAGGATATCAATGCTTGACCTAGTACAAGCACTGCAGAACCTGTGTCTTTTGGGGAAACTGCTAGGTACGTATGACCTAGATTGGCCACTGTTGGAAACAGGATACTGGGCTTGATGGACCTCGGTCTGACCCAGTATGGCATTTCTTATGTTCTTATGTTCTCCTTTTCTCTTTTCCTCCTCTCCTCTTCCCTCTCTGCTTGGGGATTTAAAAGGGCTTCATTTCCTGGCACGCCCTGACCTTCCCCTGAGCGTGCCCAATTAGTGCCGAAGCCTGTCTCCTCCCCTGAGCTGGGGCGTGTCCTGTGCTCAGCAGAGAGCTGTGTTTTTTTCAACTCTGCATTGGAAATCCTGTGTGCTAGTGCTGTTTCATTACTTCTACCAGGATTTTCCCCTATCTCCATTTCTTCTGGAGGGCATTCCTCACCACAGATCCCCCCCTTAAGATATCACTGGCTGTCCTAAAATCATTGGCACAGCACGTGATACGGCTCAAGGGCTCTGTAAAGTGTTGTCTCTTCTACCTTTTCTACTCTCGGGACTATGGTGGCCAGATGGGCTAAAGCTACCCTATCATGCCAGGGCTTCAAAACGTTGATGTGGTAGACCTGTTGGCGTCCTTTTCTGTTTTCGACGAGATAGGAAACGGGGCCCACAGGCCGCACTACCCTATAAGGCCCTTTCCACTGGCTCTCGAACTTTGGATCTGGCCCCGCTACCATCACCAGGACTCTTTCACCCACGGCCAAGTGGCGAGGTTTTGTGCCTCGGTCATAATAGGACTTTTGCTTCGCTTGGCTGTCCCTTAAATTAACTTCTGCAACCTGTGAGGTGTGGTGTAACCGGCCTTTCAAGTGTTTTAAGAACTCAGGCACTCCCACCTCCTTTATTTCCGGTTCTACCCACTGCTCTCTCAGAATGTCTAACACACCCCGAGGGGAGCGGCCGTACAGCAACTCGTATGGCGCTGTCCCTAGGGATGACTGTTTCCTCTTCCTGCATGCGTATAGGACAAAGGGGAGCATTGTGTCCCAGTTAGCCATATCTCTTTCCAAACTGCGGCGCAACATTCTTTTGAGGGTCTGATTTTGCCTCTCTACGAGGCCATTCGTTTGGGGATGGTAGGCCGAGGTCTTTATGTGGTGGATGCCAAACGCATCCCATACCTGCGCTAAATACTTTGACATAAAGTTGCTTCCTCTGTCCGTGAGGACTTCGCGAGGGAAGCCAACTTCGCAAAATAACTTTGAGCTCTCCCACCACCACCTTTGCTGATATGGTGCGCAGCGGCATGGCCCAAGGGAACCTTGTTGCTTGGTCAACAACCACTAAAATATACTGGAATCCACGGGGAGTTTTAGTTAAAGGATCTACAATGTCCATAGCTATTCTATGGATCGGTTCAGTGATTACAGGAGATGATATCATGGGCACCTCCCTAGGATGGACCGCAGAAACCCCCTGGCACGCCGGACAGGCTTCACAGAACTTGGCAGTCTCTTTAAAGACGCCTGGCCAATAGAACCTCGCCAAGATCTGATTTAGGGTTCCTTGGGTGCCCTTGTGTCCCCCAACTGGATGGTCCTGTGCCAACCTCAAAACTAGATTTTTAAAAGTTGCTGGCACCACCAACTGTTTATGGGTATCCCCAGTATAGGGATCTTTACTTTCCCTATAAAGTATCCTTGTATCCATAAGAAATTTTGGTAGGGTATCTTTTTCACTCTGGGCCCACTTAAATGCCTGACTTAGAGCGGGATCGGCTTGTTGCTCGCTGGGGAATGTAGGGAATTTCCCAACTAATTCCTCTGGTACCCATGGCAACTCTTGCCCAGCATATGCTTCCGCCCTATGCTGCGAGCGAGTCTGTCTCTCCCTACGCTTCTCCCCTTTACTTTTTTTAACTTTATCTTCGGGGGTAGCTATCAGGTCCTCATGCGAGGGAAGACTTTCAAGGGACTCTTCTGGCAGCTCTTCGTCCTTTTCTAGGGTCTTACTCTGGGCTCTTGTAGACACCATAGCTTCCTTGGAACATAGGCCCTGCTTCATACCTTTATGAAAGTATGGCCAGTCTCTCCCCAAAATTATATTGTGGGGTAGCCTAGGTACTACCGCTATGGGAATCTTTCTGTTTGCCCCCAACCCTTTTACTTGGAGGTTATAAACCGGGTAGAGTGAAATGCCTCCATGAATGCACCGAATTTTAACTGTGCGTACAGGCTGAATTGCTACTCCTGTGGCTTCTATCTGCTGCCAGAGCGCTTTTGACAACATGGTTTGCTCAGCTCCTGAGTCCAATAGCGCTGTGGTAGCAATTCCCTGCACCTCAACTGTGAGTAGAAAACCCTCTCTACCATTCTGAGAATTTTCTGCTACCAATGCTGTTTTCACGTAACAATTCCTCTGCACATGGCCCTCTTTACCACATTTAAAACATTTTTTCTTGGTTACAGGACCTTTCACTGTTGGCATACACATCTTTACTGATTCCTCATTTAACCTCCAGCTCCTTTCTGATCTACTTACTGCTGCACCATTGGGAGCACTACCACCTTCATGGGCCACTAATTTTGCCTCCATGAAGCATTCAGAAAGCGTAATAGCCTCTTGCGGGGTTTTACAGCTCTGTAAAATCAGGAAGGTACGGATCTCAGTAGGCAAAGCATTCATATACTGCTTCAATACGAGACTATCTATGATAGCTTCTTTGGACCTTTCTTCTGGATTTAGCCACTTATTCACTAGAGTGCGTATCCTATGACACAAGGCTTTTGGGGTCTCATTTGTCTTTAGCCTCACAGCTCTCAGAAGATTATGCTAGACTAGCGGTGTGAGCCCTAGTCTTTCTCTGACCGCTTTCTTAAGCTCATCATAATTTCCTGCGAGTGTGGGTGGCATGGCTCTATAAGCGGCCAAAGCTTCCCCAGTAAGGGATGCCGCAAAGCGCATGGCCCAGTGCTCTTTTGCCCAAGCACTAAGGTAAGCCATTCGCTCAAAACCCTCGATGAAATCATCGATATCATCAGTGTCAGTGAGCTGACCAAAGTTAAACGTGGTCCCAGTTTGCAAACTCAGAGAAGCTGGCGCGGAGAAACCTGGTGGTGTAACTGGTGGCTCGGTCCGCTTCTTATGCTCGGATAACCATGTCCCCAGCATTTCCAACAAAGGCTTCTGTTGAGCTCGGATGCTCGCCACGTTCCTCTCTTTTGGGTTTCTAAAGCCAAGTCCCTTTGTCTTTCGAATTGTGCTGCCATCCATTTGAAGACCTCTTGTGATTCAAGAGACATCTTTGGTATTTCTGCAAGCACACAAAAACAGAGACCAAAGTGCGATACCACAAACACACAAACCCCCCCCTTTTTTTTTTTTTTTAAATCAGAGCCTAGCCTTCACCCTTGCCCTGGTATCCTAACCTCTCCCGAGTGGATACCCTTTACCTGGCTCAGGTGACGCTTCACGTTTGTCAGCAATGACGAGGGCTGTAGTCTCCTGGTAACTGCCTTTCTTCCCCCTTCTTGGACGCTCCACAGCTGGGCTCCTCTTGGGAAGTTGTCTCCTGCAGATCCTCTGGCGTTGCCGCTTTTAGCGCCTGCGCGGTATCCTCAAGACTACGCCACTTGCGACGCTCCTGCCCGGGCCCGAGAGCTTACAGGCAGGAGTGGCCTTGTAATGTCCCTGAGGAATAAAGCTTGTACTGGTCCCTGGGAATTCTGGGACTCGTAGTGTACTTGTATTTCCTTCAGGATTAAATTGTAGTCGTGACACGAATGGTAAGGCTGCAAGAAATTTATTGTTGTGGGGATATTTTCCAGCGCATCAAAATTCAATGGTATATAACGCAAAAGGTGCAGCTTCAACCCAAACAGCTGAAACCAGGAACATAGGAAGTACAACTGAAATTAAGTGAGCTTCTACTTGGCTCTTCACAATCACAGCAGCTTTAACTCAGCAGTGCCTCGTGTGGTCTTTCAGAATTATTGCAGCACCAAACAAACAGCTGTTCCTTCCACAGCGTGGCTTCTCAAAACAACAAATGAAAACAATTTCTAAACCTTTTAGCTTGGCAGCAAGTACAGCCAACTCCCTGTATTCTTTTCATACAGTGTTCAAGGGTTTCTTACATTGCTGTCCTCTTTGAGGCAGATTGAGCAATCCATTGGAGAAGGGTCCCCTTCTAAGGTAGGCAGGTAATTATCCACTTGCATGCATTCATCAGAGCTAAGGCTATCGCTGTCTCTGTCAGGCCTGCTAAGCTTCCCTGACCTCAGTTCCAGAAACTCTTGAAACTGTTTTAAAAGCAATTCAGCCTGTAAGTGCTCTTTATCCGTGTGAAAGTCTTTGGTAAGGGTAACACCCTTCCCCCACTTGCTATCAGCTTCTGCAGCTGGGATTACCTTGTGAAGGTTAGCACAAATAAAAGGTTTCTCTAGTAAAGCATTAAAAGTAGAAAAGTCAGCTTTACCTTTAGCAGGGTTTGAATAAGAACTGGCACCTTTCCTCCAGAAGTCTCTCTGGTTCAAAAACTCAGCAGCCTTATTGCTATTTCCTCTGCTCTGTGAATTTCTCTTTGAAAAGCTTTCTTCCTGCTTCACTTCCTTGCTTCTGTAGCCTTGTTTGCTACCAGACCAGATACCTTCTTTCCATGTGCTGAATTTGCTAGCCTTCCCACGCCCAAGCTCTACCTTGTAGTAAGGTTCTTTCTTAGAGTGTGCTTGGCTCCAAGGTTTATTGCTCCAAGGTTCTGCCTTGCTCCAGGGTTCTAGCGTTTTCCTCCTTCCTTTTTCCTCTTTTTCTCTTTCCTCCTTTTCTCTTTTCCTCCTCTCCTCTTCCCTCTCTGCTTGGGGATTTAAAAGGGCTTCATTTCCTGGCACGCCCTGACCTTCCCCTGAGCGTGCCCAATCAGTGCAGAAGCCTGTCTCCTCCCCTGAGCTGGGGCATGTCCTGTGCTCAGCAGAGAGCTGTGTTTTTTTTCAACTCTGCATTGGAAATCCTGTGTGCTAGTGCTGTTTCATTACTTCTACCAGGATTTTCCCCTATCTCCATTTCTTCTGGAGGGCATTCCTCACCACAGTATGTATGACCTAGATTGGCCACTGTTAGAAACAGGATACTGGGCTTGATGGATCTTGGTCTGACCCAGTATGGCATATCTTATGTTCTTATACTAGGCAGGCCATGGCCTTCCTGCTGGTGGATTGCTCCACTCACCTCTGGGCTCTGGCGGCGCACGTCCAGAGTGACCACCAGGTCACCGCTCGGTCCATGCTATGTCTCTTGGTGCATGTGGTTCCTCACTCACGCTTGCACATGCGGACGACCCAGTGGTGCCTCAGCTCCCAATGGAGCCAATCCCTTGGGCACCTCAGGGACCCCGTCAGGGTTCTTCCCGACCTTCATTTGTCCCTGAACTGGTGGCAAAACCTCCGCAAACTCCTGCGGGGATCGCCCTTCCAGGCCCCACAGCACAATGTGGTACTTACCATGGATGCTTCCCTGTTAGGGTGGGAAGCCCATTGCGGGTTTCTCTGCACGCAGGTGCAGTGGTTGCCGGTGGAGGCTCAACAGCAGATAAATCTGCTCTAGCGCCGGGCCATTCGGTGGGCCCTGAAGGCCTTCGAGAATGTCCTCAGCGGGAAGTGGGTTCTGGTGCAGACCGACAACCAGGTAGCGATGTTCTGTATCAACAAAGAGGGGGGCACGGGGTCGTGCTCCCTTTGCAGGGAAGCAGTCCTCATCTGTTCTTTTGCTGCCCGAAGGAGGATATCTCTCAAGGTGATGTACCTCTCAGGTCAGGAGAATGGCCTGGCGGACAGGCTCAGCAGAATCCTTCGCCCCCACGAGTGGCGCCTCGATCCTAGAGTGGCAAGCTCATTGTTTCTACGCTGGAGCGCTCCAGCAATGGACCTCTTTGCCAGCCCTCAGAACGCTCAACTCCCTCGCTTCTGCAGCCCGGTTTCGCACCCGAACAGGGAGGGCCCCAATGCATTTCTCCTGGATTGGTCCTCCAGTCTTCTCTATGCATTCCTGCCCTTCCCCCTCATTGCGAGGAATCTGTTTGAGGCTCAACGGGACGGGACATCGCTGATTCTTATGGCCCCCTCGTGACCTCAGCAGCCTTGGTTTCCACTCCTGCTCTGGCTGTCGTTGGAGCCTACAATCCCCCTGGGCTCTGCCAGGGACCTGCTGACACAGGAGGAGGGTCGGGTACTACACCCGAATCTACCCTCCCTATCCCTCACGGCCTAGCGGCTGAAAGGGGCTCTCTAGCCTCGCTGGCCCTCCCTTACGCCTTTAAGTGGAAATGCTTCACTGTCTGGCGCTCAGAGCACCAGATCCGACCCCTTCTCGTGCCCAGTTCGGTGGGTTCTCCAGTACCTTCTCCATCTCTCGAGGGATGGGCTGAAGTCGAACTCTGTTAGAGTTCATCTGAGCGCCATATTGGCTAATCACCTTCCTATCGAGGGAAAGCCTCTTTCAGGGCAACCACTGATCTCCCGCTTCATGCAGGGCCTTCTGTTGTCCAAGCCACCCATCCGTCCCCCTCTGGCGGAATGGGACTTGAACGTAGTGCTCACGCAGCTCACTTGTCCGCCTTTCGAGCCGATGGCGACGTGTTCGCTCTGGCATTTGTTCTGGAAGGTGGCCTTCCTGGTGCTGATCCAGACAGACAATCAGGTTGCTATGTTTTATATTAACAAGCAGGGGGGCAAAGGCTTATACTCCCTCTACCAGGAGACGGTGGCCTCCTTTCCTTCGCATCATGCAACAGCATGCTTCTGCGAGTGGTGTACCTCCCAGGCCAGGACAACTGCCTAGCAGACAGACTGAGCAGAGTCCTTTGGTCACACGAGTGGCGCTTAACCCCAGAGTAATGAAGCAGCTCTTCCACCTCTGGGGCAGGTCCGTGATGGACCTATTCGCTTCTCTGGACAACGCACAGCTACCTCTCTTCTGCTCTTGTCAACCACATCCAGAGAGAGTGGCAGCAGATGCCTTCCTGATCTCGTGGTCCGAAGGCCTATTCTATGCGTTCCCAACGACCCCCCCCCCCCGGTAGCCAGGACACTCTTCAAGGTCCAGAGCGAAGGGGCATTAGTCATACTGATTGCCCTCAGGTGGCCCAGGCAACCTTGGTTCCCTCTGCTGCTTTCCCTTTCGGTGGCACTCCCAGTCCCTCTGGGCCAAGCCCCGGACCTCCTGTCCCAGGAGTAGAGCTCCCTCCTACACCCCAATTTGGGATCGTTAACACTAACAGCATGGCTGCTGAAAGGGTAGCGTTGGCCTCTTTCAGTCTTCCAGGAAAGGTTGAGGAGATCCTACTAGCCTCCCAAAACCCTCCATCAGATGGGCTTATGCCTTTAAGTGGAGAAGGTTCTCCACCTGGTGTGCAGAAAGGGATAAGAAGTCCTCTTCCTGCCATGTGCAACTAGTCCTTCAATACCTACTGCAGCTGTCACACACCAGGCTAAAATCTAACTCTGTGAGGGTGCCATAGCCACTCATCACCACCCTATTGAGGGAAAACCCCGCTTAAGCCAGCCCCTGGTCTCCAGGTTCTTCCAGGGCCTCCTATTATCCAAGCCCCCTCTCCACCCTCCAGAAGCAGAATAGAACCTCAAAGTGGTGGTCTCCCATCTCACTAAACTGTTGTTCGAGCCCCTGGCCACTTGCCACTTGCCACTTGCGGTACCTGTCTTGGAAAGTTGCCTTTCTGGCGGCCCTTATGTCCGCTTGAAGAGTGAGCAAACTCCAGGCCCTGGTGGCAGATCCATCATATACAAGGTACTACAAGAACAGGATAGTGCTCCGTACACATCCCAAATTCCTCCCGAATGTGGTGTCTCCTTTCCATCTCAACCAAGAGGTGGTCCTCCCCACCTTCTTTCCTTGGCCTCATGCCGACAGGGAGCAACTAGTACTTCATACACTGGATTGCAAACAGGCCCTGTCCTACTTGCAGCAGACCCAGGCCCATCGCAAAGCTCCTCAGCTTTTCGTGTCTTATGACCCCAGCAGACTGGGACTCCCTGTGACTAAGCAAATTCTGTCCACTTGGGTGGCGGACTGTATTGCCCTCGCTTATGAGCGAGCTGGCCTCTCTCTTGAGCACCGGATCACAGCGCATCATGTAAGGGCAATGGGTGGCCAACTTCCGCTCAGTGCCGATGACGGAGATCTGCAAGGCTACCACATGGTCTTCAATTCATATGTTCGCAGCTCACTACTTCCTGGAGAGCGAGTCCCACAGGGACAGTGCCTTTGGCCAGGCAGTACTCCGTAATATTCTCAGGGTGTAGGCAACTCCTGTCATCCAACCCTTCTGTGTTCAGGCTACCGGAATGATAGTGTCACTGGATGCTAGGGTCTTGTAGAGTCTCTCAGTGGGGACTCACCTTCTGCAACTCACGGCTACCCGATTGGTCGCCGTTGGTACTGTCTTGGTTCGGTCCTTGGCAGTTTGGAGTTAGGGAGTCCCGTATGTGAGGACTGATGTTCTGCTTGTTCCTGGAGAAAGCGTAGTTACTCACCTGTAACAAGTGTTCTCCAGGGACTTCAGGAATCGGTCCTCACAACCCTCCCTCCTCCCCTGGGAGTTGCCTCCCTTCCTTATTTTATTTCACTACCGTCTAACTATATCATCTGACTGAGCAAGATGGCACCCTTGGGTGGGAAAAAGACCACGCAGCTTTCTTTGAAAGCTGGGGAAATGCTCCACACAAGCTCCGTTGGTGCCGACTTCATCCTATATGTGAGGACTGATTCCTGCTGTCCCTGGAGAACACCTGTTACAGGTGAGTAACTACACTTTTGGGTTGTTCTTCCCTAAATGCATAACTTTGCACTTGTTGTGAGACTATACCCTCCTTAGGCGCCCGCCTAGATATGGGGTATAGCTCTGTTTCTTAAAGGAATACTCTGTAGTCGTGTGTCCAAGTATAATTAAAGCTGGGCTTTATTCCCCTTCCCTTGAGGATTGCCTTCCGGATACAGCAGATAATGGTAACAAAAATAAACTGTTGCTTCACAGAAAAATAAAAGCTTTTCAAACGATAACAATGCTTCTTCTTGCTTTTTAACATAGAGAGTCTATCTCGTCAGAAATACATAATCCATGGATTCTGGAATAATCTCTGGGTTTGAACTTTCCCACTGCATCAAATCAGGACCTGGTCCTGTAAACGGGCACCATGCTTCAGCATTGCTGGTTTCACAACCTGGCCCCTGAGAGACCTCAGTTTCTATGAGAGGAGACTGTTCTGTGCAGACCTGGACATAAGGAGCTGTGCTTGGGGTTTCTTTCCAATACCCATTCCAATAAGGGTTTTCTAACACACTGTAAGCTTGGCTCTTTATAAAAGGACCCACTTCCTTCCCTCTGTAGAAAACAGGGTACTTCTCTTTCTTCCTGGTATAGAGAGTTTCCAGCCCTTCCTCTGTTAGCCAGGGCTTCTTCTCTGGGGTGTAAGCTGCCTTTCTCCGGGAGTTCCAAGCATTAGGCTTAGCTGAGCTGTAATCACTTCCTGGCCTCAGTGAGCTTTCCTGGGTGTGACGTTTGCTCTCTACCTGCTTGGTTGCCTTCCCCAGCACGAGGACCCCTCTGGCTTGGAAGTCTCTTGCACTGCTTCTCCCAGCACTCTCTGGTTCAACAGCTTGCTTCCACTCTGCCCTCTCTCTCCGTGACAGCGTGTCTCTCTGTGTCTGCTCCTGAGTCTCAATCCCCTTCTGGGTCTGACTCCTCTGGCTTCCTTGACTCTGCCTCTGGCTTCCTTGCCTCCTGTGTGGGATTTCCCACCTGGTTTTATCTCCCTGACTGTTGTACGTGATTCTTTCCTCAGGTGAGCATGAT
This sequence comes from Ichthyophis bannanicus, assembly GCA_033557465.1. NCBI lineage: Eukaryota > Metazoa > Chordata > Amphibia > Gymnophiona > Ichthyophiidae > Ichthyophis > Ichthyophis bannanicus. Next base: position 382,113,121 of record CM066039.1, read on the forward strand.
TAGGACTCCGAGTTTCTACTGCGTCACTAATGCTATGAGGAAAGTTTGTTCCTCCATTCTTTGCTTCTCTGCAACCTGAATGTATTAACTGCTCATGTGGCTGTGAGGTAAGCTCTTCTTTTCCATTTCCCTTTATTATCCCAGGCTCAGTGCTGTCTACCTCATGACATTGTCCATATTAAATTTAATCTGCCATTTGAATGCCCAGTCTTCCAATTTCTTGTTCCTTTTGTGATTTAACAGATTTGATTAATTTTGTGTCATCTGCAAATTTGATCACCTTAATCGTTCCCATTTATAAATATGTTAAAAAAAATAGTGGGCCCAGCACAGATCCCTGGGGACTCAACTATTTACCTTTCTCCATTGACAAGACTGACCATTTAGCCCTACTCCCTATCTTTTTAACCAGTTCCTGATCCACAATAGGACACTGTCTCCTATCCCATGACTTTTTAATTTCCACAAGAGGTTCTCATGAGGAACCTTGTCAAAAGCTTTCTGAAAATCCAGATACACTATATCAACTGGCTCACCTTTTATCTAAGTGTTTAATCTCCAGGAACAAGCAGAAATATAGTCTTCACATATGGTGACGTCAATACTGACGAAGCCCGTGCGGGAACGCTTCCCAGCATCCAATTGGAAAGCTTTTGGGAGCACTCCACTGCACCTGTGCGACTGCTTTCCCACCTTCCTAACTCCCTCTCTTCAGTTCTTTGTTTTTTGTGGAGCCAGCAGGAAACAAATCCAGTCATCACAGAAAATTTTTTTTTGTGGATAGCACCTCTGCCTTCCCGTCGACACCGGCACTGTTGAAGACATCACTGGTTCCCTTGTTTTTTTCTTTTACTTTTTTTTTTACCTCCTTTAAAAAAAAGACTTGGGCGTCAACACCCTTATTAGGCCTTAAAAGCCTTGCATAGCCTTGACATCCTCGAAGGCATGGAGAAACCAAATAGTGGTTTCAAAAAATGTTCTAATTATGCCAGCACCATTTCAACAACTGATACACATGATTGGTGTCTAAAATGCTTCAGCCCAGACCACCAGCTAAAAGACAGTCCCCTCTGTCAGAAAGTGACATGGAGAGGCCTATAAAACCAGGCTTCTAAATTTGGAGCACTCATTGCTTTGGATGCAGTACCAATGGTGTCCACTTCATCGAGGGCCTCATCATCCTCCATATGGATCTCGGGTATCTTCGAAGTCCAAGCACAAGGCTGCATCGAAGTCCGACAATACCTCTATGGGAAGATCTCACTCAAGTCATCGAGACCCCTCGGGTGTTGCCTCTGAGGTGGATCGGCTTGCTAAACTGCCCTGGCAGGAGGCTCTGTCCTCCAAAGCTATCGAGGGGCCCCAGGATGCTCCCGAGGCCTCGACCTCTGGAGAGTTACTGGTGCCATGCTCTGGGATGGTAGCGCAAATACCCATCAGACACCCAAGCATCGGCAACCTCAATAGACCAGCACATACTGGCCATCGAGCAGAGCATGACAGCTCTCCTTGCAGCCTTGGTACCCATAAAATCCTTGGCTACAGGCACTTCCCTGTCGATACCAGATACGGTACCGATATCGACGACAGGGCTTCTGCAGATGACATCGACATTGCTCCCACCCATGCCCTCCCTTGAAACTCTTATCAATACTGGTGCCAAACCGAAGCAGCTCACTGAGGCCGATACTTAGGTCATGTGGTCTTTTTCTGCCGTCATGTTTCTATCTAGTCGACCTCGGAGCATCGGTACTGGCATCTGGCTTCCGGTGAACACCGTGCCTGGATACTTCGAGTCCTCCGATTCCCCTGTTTTGGATGTGGAGTCACTCGATTCATGGGGGCCCCGGGACCTTCCTTCAGACCCCTCCCCACTTCATGTCGCCTCTGGAAGACATGTCCTTCCAGGAATTCATTCAAGATCCAGCCAAGGGTCTCTCTATCACGGTAACATCAGAGAAGGAGCCAAGGACAGAGGAATTAGAGATCTTCCAATACCCAACAGCACCCAAAGAGGCAGCCACCTTACTGGTGCACTGCATCCTTTGTGACCTTATGCTTCGTATGTGGAAGATGCCTCTCATAGTCTCAACTCAAAGCCATCATCTCAATACCACGTATTGGGTACTGGAGTGTCCTGGCCTCCAAAAGCCACATCTTCCCCACCACCCCCTGGAGGTTGAATTGGCAATGCACCAAATCAAAAGCTCAAAGACTCCCTCCTCTAATCCTCCAAGTAGAGAATCGAGAACTCTTGATGCCTTTGGGCATCGATGCTTCCAAGCATCCATACTCGCGGCTAGGATTAACTCCTATATCCTCTACATGAGAATGTTCCTGAAAGAGGTCACCAGGGATCTCAAAGCCTTTGTCCCTCTCCTCCCAGATGATAAAATGGCAGATTATCTTGCCCTAATTAAACATAGCCAAAATGTTTTGAAGTTTGTCAATAGGGCTACCTTCGATGCCTTTGAATGCACAGGAAGGGCCTCAGCAATGTGCATTGGTGCACGTTGAATTGCATGGCTTCAAGCTTCAGATCTTGAACAGTGGGTTCAAAATAAGCTGGATAACATACCTTCACAGGAGAAAACCTCTTTGGCAACATAAAGCCTCTCAATTAGAGTCAGAAAACATTACTCTAAAGAGACTGTCCATAGTAACAGCTGGCCCTGCTAGGAAAAAGACACCTGCAAAGAAGTCTTTCTACAATAATAAGAAAAGTTTCTCTTCTTATCCTCCTGCTTCTCAGTACCAGGGTCAGGCCCCACAGAAGTGGCAGCATCCTGCTAAGCAACAAAAGAAGCCACAGGTGACTAAATCTTATCTAGCTCCGCAGCCACAGTCTGCGCCTGGTTTTGGACTCTTTCCTACCCCCTCCATATAGCAGGCAAACTGTTTCACTACACCCACAGATGGCACCTCATCACCACAGAGCAGTGGACACTTACCATAGTCCAGAAAGTGTACAGACTTCATCTACAAACTCTGCCCCCTCCACTTTAATGGGGGAGTATCAAATGCAACCCCCATTCGCTGCTCTCCTACAGGATGAGGTATCCTCTCTTCTGTCTCAGAGCACCATAGAAGATGTCCCAACATCCCAACAGTGCATGAACTTCTACTCCGTATTTTCTTATTCCAAAGAAAACTGGAAGTTTCAGGCCCATTCTGGACCTCAGAAACCTCAACAAGTTTCTAGCCCACGAAAAGTTCAAGATGATCTCTCTTGGGACTCTTCTTCCCTACCTCCAGAATCAGGACTGGCTCTGTTCTCTAGATCTAAAAGTGTACACACATGTTCTCATCCATCCAGGACACAGGAAATATCTACGCTTCACCTTTTGAGGAAAACTTTATCAATACAGAGTCCTTCCCTTCGCCTCTGCCCAAGAGTCTTCACGTCCCTTTATAGCAACAGGATAAAATCAAAATAAACTTAACTATCTCTTATATCTCAACAAACAGAGGAGCCCTACACGGAGTGGTGGGTACACCCCTAAACAAAGACGTGGGGAGGGGTGACCTGCACGGAACGGCAGGCGCACCTGCTCTTGCCAACTTGCTGGGCAGACTAGACGGACCATACTGGTCTTTATCTGCTATCATATACTAAGTGCATGGTGGTCGTAGCTGCTTATCTAAGATCTCTGGGGATATTCGTCTTCTCTTACTTAGATGACTGGCTAATAAAAGCAGATACCTCCCAAGAGGTACTGCTTTCCTTGCATCATACCATCATAGTACTACAATACTTGGGATTTGTGATAAACTTCGCAAAATCCCATCTCACTCCAACTCAAAAAAATAGAGTTCATCGGAGCCCTACTAGACACCCAACAGTCCAGGGTGTTTCTGCCCCAACTCCATTGTGCTCGTCTAGTCGAACTAGTGTCTCAGATGCTCCTATGAGACCATCTGACCACCTGAGAGATGCTGCAGCTCCTGGGGCATATGGCCTCTACAGTATGTCTTTTCATATGCCCGACTAATATGTGGACAGCCCAGTGGACTCTTTCCTCTCATTGGAAGCATGCCTCAGGCCATCTACCGGACAGCATCTTAGTCACTGTTCATCTAACCACATCCCTTCAGTGGTGGTGTTCTCCAGAAAATCTGCTCGTAGGGTCAGCTTTTCAGATGCCTCCACTTCAATGCACCCTGACGACGGATGTCTCCAAACTGGGTTGGAGAGCCCGTCTGGGCAACCTGAATACACAGGGGCTCTGGACAATGCAAGAGTCACAACTCCAGATCAGTCTCCTGGATCTTCATGCTATCTCGAATGTCCTCTGGGTGTTTCAACACAAGTCCTAGTCAGGACGGATAATCAGGTTGCCATGTTCTATGTGAACAGGCAGGGAGGAACAGGCTTTTGGGCCCTCTGCAAGGTGGTGCTACACCTGTGCCATTGCTCATCAAATACACCTCCAAGCTGTGTACCTCCCGGGGGAGTTCAATGTCGTGGCAGATAGACTGAGTCACATCCTCCTTCCCCACTAATGGTCCCTCTATCTGGACACAACGTCCTACATCTTCCAGACCTGGGGAAATCCAGACATAGATCTGTTCAACGCCCCAAAATGCCAAGCTTCCTCACTTCTGCACAAGAACTCCGACAACCACCAACCAACAAGTGGATGCCTTCCACCTACACTGGGGGTCAGTGTTTGCTTTATGCTTTCCCTCCTATACCCCTCATTCCCAAAATGCTTTTCAAGCTTCAGTCCGACAAGGGCTCCATGATACTCATAGCCCCTCTCTGGCTGCGGCAATCATGGTTTCCACTGCTACTATGTCTTACTCAGTCTCATCTTCTGCAATTGGGATCTGCGCCCAATCTCCTCTCCCAGGACAATGGTTCACTACTCCATCCAAATCCACAGTCTCTCCGCCTCACAGCTTGACTGCTGAGAGCATAGTTTTACGAGATCTGTTTGGCTTCCAGAAAGCCCTCCACCAGACGTTCATACACTTTTAAGTGGTGTAGATTCTCTATCTGGTGTTCCCAGAAAGATCTCAATCCCTTTTCTGCTCCAGTGGAGTCACTCCTCCAATATCTCCTCCACCTGTCCTCAACAGATCTAAAGACAAACTCCGTGAAAGTCCACCTCGGTGCCATTACAGCCTCTCACCATCTACTTTATGGACAGCCCATCTCCACGCAACTGCTGCTAGCACATTTCATGAGAGGTCTCTTGCTGTCCAAACTCCTCCAGTAGCTTGGGACCTCAATTTCATTCTAGTGCAGCTCCTCAAGCCACCCTTTGAACCATTAGCCATGACCTCACTTAAGTTCCTCTCTTGGAAGGTAATCTTCCTAATTGCCCTCACTTTAGCTAGATGCATTAGTGAGCTTCAGGCTTTGGTGGCGGATCCTCCCTATTTCACCATGACAAAGTAGTCCTTCGGACTCACCCACACTTTGTCAAATGTGGTGTCTCCCTTCCATTTAAACCAGTCAATTTATCTTCCAGTCTTCTTTCCTAGACCTCATGTGTTTCGAGCGGAAGCAACTCTGCACATTCTTGACTGCAAACGTGCCTTGGCTTTCTATCTCCAAAAGACTCAATCATCATAAAGCTTTCAGTTGTTTATCTCATTTGATCCTAGTCACCTGGGATTGCCTGTTTCTAAACGTACGCTCTCAAAATGGATAGTGGACTGCATTTCATATGCCTATGACAAAGCAGGACTCTCCCTGTAAGGGCATGTCACTGCTCACAATGTTCACGCCATGGCCACCTCGATGGCAAACCTATACTTAATAGTCATCGATGAAATTTGCAAAACAGCAACTTGGTCTTCCATCCATACCTTTGCTGCCCATTATTGTCTGGACAAGGACTCCCGTCGGGTTGCCATGTTTGGTCAGGCTATACTCCAGCACCTCTTTCAGACTTAGATGCAGCTCGTACCCTCCGTCCAGGACTTTGAAGATACCAGAAATCCATGTGGAATCCATGACCTCATCATGCCTATTCCGATGCGAACCACTACCGATTCTGAGGTCACTTCATCTGGGAGCTAGGGAGTCCCATACGTGAAGACTACATTCCTGTTTGTTCCTGGAGATAGCCTAGTTACTCACCTGTAACAAGTGATCTCCGAGAACAGCAGGAATTTAGTCTTCACAGCCCGCCCGCCTCCCCTAGGAGTTAAAAAGTTTATTTACTCTCTTTTCTCAGCTACAAACTCAACTGAAGAGAGGGAGTTGGGAAGGCAGGAAGGCAATCGCACAGGCACAATGGAGTGCTCCCAAAAGCTTTCCTATTGGATGCTGGAGAGCTTTCCCACACGGGCTCTGTCGGTACTGACGTCACCCATATGCGAAGACTAAATTCCTGCTGTTCCTGGAGATCGCCTGTTACATTTGAGTAACTACGCTTTCACACCTTCACAAAAAAATGTAATAGGAATGGTCGTGCATGAAATCTATCTGGAGGCCTTCTATGTGAGAATAGTTTCTGACAGTTTGTGCCAATGGCTCAATCACCAAAGCAAACAGTAATGACGAGAAATTTTTAAACCTTGGAGGGGAACCTATATGAGTAACTCTCATTATCTTGCTGCAGACTTTGGAGAATGTATACAGAGCATAACTTGCAAAACATTAATGCCACCCCAAACTTCCTTGCCACCTCCTACTTGAAGTCTCGGTGGACTCTATCAAATGTTTTTTCAGCATCGGTCGTTAACATCATTGCTGGCATTTTCTCTCTCTTGGTCACCCAGATCAAATGAATTATGTTGTTTGTGTTGTCTGCCATCTGTCTTTCCAGCACAAATCTTTTCTGATCTAGTTTTATAATTTTGTTAAAGCCTCCACCAACCTATTTGCCAGGATTTTGGCAAATATTTTTTGTCAGTGTTTAATAAAAAGATTGGCCTGTTGATGCTGCAACTTTTGTCCCTTGTTTTTAAATTATGGAAATACCTGCCACCCCCCTTGACTGAGGCAGAGGACTCCCACCAGCACCCACTCCCCGCAGTTAGCGAGGGGCTGTGTGCTGATTACGCAGCCCACGTGCATTACCAGCTTGGGGCTTAGTAAACATGCCCCTAAATTGGCAAAGGGAGTGACTGCCTTATAAAATCTTGCAAGCAGACCTCTGGATTTATCACTAGGTAGAGCCTTGCCTACATTTATAATTTCAGTAGTTGGAATGTTTGTCTCTGTTTTCTCTTTTATTTGTAATGGGATCCTCAGCCAAACTTCCCTCTTAATGTTGGAATCTCTTGTATGTAACTTCTGAAAAAATTGAGGAAATGGCTCTTCTGAGAGGGAGGGGCAATGGTGCTTTGGCGTTCAACCTGTTCAGATACATGCATTGCTAGCTCAGTCTCAAAGAACGAATGAACACTGAAATTCAGCCCCACAGAGCTACCCAATCATAGCTGCAGTCTTGAGTGAGTATTGTAGGATGGGGAGGTAATAAGGAAACTGAAGCAGATACCTCTTTTGTGCTCTCATCAGGACTAAAGAAGCACAAAACTGATCCCACCAACACCCGACAAGAGGATTGGTCATGACCAATGTTCCCTCTAATTTTCTGTAGGCTGTGTGCGCATAAAATATCAGCTGTGTGCTGTTTTGAAGGAAGGTTAAATTTTTGTGCGCCACATAACGACACTGAGTTATATACTTTAAAATTTGACTACACGTCAGAATACAGTATGTACACCACATTGATTTTAATCAAATTAAATGAAAATAGATGATTACTAAATGAAGCGGGAAATTTATAGTAATTACAATCATAACTTTTAAATTTTAAGATGTCTGTGTTGTTTTCTATCAGAATCAGAGCCGTAATTTTTGTGCGCTCTGTTGTAAAGTATGTGCGCTCTCTCGGCGAGGTGTGTGCGCGCTGTGATAAGGAAGCTTATCATAGCTCAGGAAGGGGCTATAGAAAAGGTGAAGTGTCTCTGAACAAGCAACCTGTCAGTGCTGGTAGAAATGAGAAAACAGAATTTTGCCATAAAAGACTACCAGTCCCAGAATGCACCAGGTTTCCAACAGCCATGAAAGGAGCTGAAGTGAGAAAACGTGTGTTCAATCAAAAGGGCTATGAGGTAATCCCCAAGCACTCATTGCAAAGGGCAGGGCTTGATTCAGCACAGCTGCACTGTGCTAGGATGGAACACTCATCTCAAAGGGCAAGGCCTGATTCAGCACAGCTGTGCTGTGTTAGGGAGGAACACTCATCTAAGCAGAATAAGAGTAGAGTTTATTCTACAGATGACCATCTTCATGATCACCTTGGATATCCAGAGAATTGTCCTCAGTATCCTGAGAATCAGCTTGAGTTTGATCATCAGTTTCATCTGAAGGATCATCAGAAGCAGAAGCCAAACCGGACGGACAGAGAGGGAAAGAGACCCTTTGGAAGAAGGAAGAGAAAAGCCTTTGAGAGGTCTAGAAGAGTCCAAAGCAGTACGTATACTGGGAGGTATTCCAAGGGCCAGCATACACCATTGGACTGGGGAAAGCCAGAGGAATGGTGCTGCAGAGCTAGGAATCACCAGAGGCTACCTGTGAGGGAGACGGCTGCACGTGGAAGGGACCCTAAGACCTGTGCCAGAAGGTATGTGAAGAGAGATCCAGTGTCCAGGGATCTGGATTGAAAGGCTGGACATAAGAACTGGACTACATACTGGCCAGGCTATATAGAGAGGAACTCTAGCAGCAATGGAAGCTCAGGTATGAACACTGATCTATGCCCTAGCTATAACCTTGAAAGACAGCAGGGAAACAAGTATTCTCCTGAAAATGCTCCATTGAGATTCATCTGTGCCAATCCATGATATTGAACCCATGCTTGTTGAACAAGGGGGAATAATAGCAGATGAGGATCCTGTTTATATGGACTGCTCTCTATCTAAACTCCGTTGGTAACTTTCTGTTATAAAGTACAGCAACCATCACAAAGAAATACAAATTTGTTCTTTAATCTACTCAGAAAAGCTCCTGAAGCAGGATTTGACCCACACAGTGGAAGGCAAGCCAGCTAAGGGGTTTCAGCTGGTGACTGCTAGCAATTAAGCCTTACCTAATTGCTTGTGAGCTAGGAGAGAATCACTTCTGTATCTATGTGAGAAGTAATCAGAAGTTAACCTGAAAAGAACAGTTTGTTTCTTGCTTTGTGGCTTTTCATTTGTTGTTTTCCTGATTTTGACTTTGTTTTTCCAAGTTAACACTGAAAGCAAGTAACCTAATTTATGTGCTACCAAGAATATCTGTGTTGGGAGAAATAACCCCATAAATAAATATCTTATTGGCTTTACCCAAGAGCACAACTAAATTATTGTCAGCAGCTGTGTCTGGTGTGAATGAACTACATTGCCCACAATACCTTGCAAATCATATAGAAATATGCACTTGCCAAGAGTGTGAAGATTCTCACCCAGGCAGCCGTCTGACAGCGCGCACATGCGCACAGCTTAGAGGGAACAGTGGTCATGACCAGGCTGCAAGTGCAGACCCGATGGTTAAAGAGCTCCAAGAGCTAAAAGTTGATGCAGTCCGAGCTCACTGCTATAAAAGATGTGCAGAGAGAATTGGCATCTTTAACTGCGCAGCTTCAACAATTGCAGCAGCAGATGGAATTTTTGGCACTTTGAATGGAACATCTAGAAGGGAATTTGTCACAGTTTGAGGCCAACACTATGGCCTTCTGCAAGTTGCAATTGGATTTTGAAGATCTATCCAATCGTAACAGAATAAATAATATGATTGCTTGGAATACTTGAGGGCACCAAAGGCAAAGATGTCCCTGCATTTCTTGAGTGGCTACTTCCACCTTTGAGACAGAACATGTGCATAGAGTGTCTTCCTGTCCTGTCCTGAATGCTAAATATCGTGGCCTGTAGTGGGAAAAATTCTAAGCTACCTTCGGGTCTTGAAAATCCTTCGTGCCGCCAAGGTGCAGCCTTCTCTTCTCTTACCAAGGCTATAAGCTGTTTGACAGTCCTGGACTTGGCCAAAAGCACCACTGCTATGAGGAAGGAATTTCTATCAGTGCGACACTTGCTGAAAGATACAGGTGCTCGGTTTGGCCTCCTTTATCCTGCTCAAATTAGGATGACTTTCAGCAGTCGCATTGCTGCTTTTTCAGAGCCCAGAAAATTGCATGAATTCTTGGACTCTCAAAAGATGCAATAGTCTCTTCATTCCATGTTGATGAGCCTTGCTGTACTGGGCAGGATAGATGTCTGCAGCTTCCTATGGAATGTGGCATTGGTAGGGGATCTTATTTCATCTTTTGTTTTGTTTTCTTTTGGCATGGATGAGTTGCATATGGTCCTTTGGGGAGGGGGTGTATAATTGGGGGGGGGTGCATTTTGGTGGGTAAAATAACAGGAGCATCCTGTGATCATTGGATTCTGAGCATCTCAGCTGTATTCTCTTCCTTTCCATGATATTTTATGAGGCCTAAATGCATTAGGTCAATTTAAGGGATCTATGAGAAACCAAGAATCACTTTGCCTTTTGAAGTTCAGCAACCAGTAACTTTGCATCCTTGACAATAAACCATTTCCCAGTGTTCTGAGCTAGTTTTCTTTTATCTCTCCCATCACACTTTTAGTGTCTGTTCTGGTAGTTCCTCCTGTACTGCCATCCCCCTCTCAGTTGCTGTACCTCTTGTGGCGCTGCACCCTATCTAGGCGGTTGCCTATGAAAGAGCACTGCGTGCCAACTGTTCTTGTTAAACTGACTTATTACCAGAGCAAATGCTGTGGTTAATAAGCAGTCCGAGTAGTTTTAGGCAATTCACAGGAAATGTATTAATTTTCTTTTGTATCATCAGACTTTAGCAAAGTAAATTTTCTTTAGAACATGAACAAGGTATAACAGAAACAATAACGAACTCAAGTAGCTTTCTTCAGCATACAGGATTAATGCTTCAAACAGTGTTAAGCAAAACACATTTGTAATCCTTTCCTTTTGCTTCCAGCATTCAAAAACCTCAGAGCATTTATCACAGTTCTGAATTTTCTCTTTGGCTAGCACTTCAGCTTTTCCCCTTATGAAACATAAGCTGTTGAGCAATCCATTAGAGACTCTGTATCTTGCTCCAATCCAGGTAACTCTATCTCCATGTCTTCAGTTTCACCCTGAAACAGCTCTGGATCTTTATTTGCACAATCAGGTTTCAATCGTTGCATTAACTTAAACATTTCATCCCAGGGATTCCCTTTTCTCCCTTCAGGCTTCCTATATGAGCTGCACGGCTTTGTATTTCTGGGCAAGACACTCACAAGTTTCTGCTGTCTTCCCTGGCTTCTAGGAATAGACTTTCCTAATCGTCTCTCCGGGCCAGTCCAGAACAGTTGGGTAGTCAAATCTATCTCCTCTAGCAGCTGAGGACTGAATACTTTTTGTTGTTGCTAGGATACCTAACTCTCCCCTGGTGACAGCAGCCAGTCTTCTTGTCCTCAGCAGCTGAGCTGGATGTGTGAAGATTTGACTCCCCACAACGTTCTGTTCTATTGCTTCTGTGGCCTCTTTATTATTTTTGTCTGGAAGAGTTTCACAGGGTTCTGAGTGCTTCCCTAGCAGGGAACCAAACACTTCTAAATGGTTAAGCTGATTGATGCTGGTGTATGTTAGCCGGTTATTCGGCTTAGAGAATGGGACAGAGCCTGTCTCCTCTTCTCTTTTCAGTCCCCTAGTTAGGAACAGGCCTGGGAGCCCCAGCTACTGTTACCTGCTGCATTTACTTTCTGCTCCGGGGACCGCGGGCAGCGGTTCTGCTTCAGAGAGATCTTTTTCAGGAACGGCAGTTTCTATCAGGTATTTTTAGTCAGCCGCGGCACTTTCCCTTCCCCCTTCTCTTTCGCGGTTTTGTTTCCCGCGGGTGCTCTCCGGTTGGGTGCAGGGCTTCGCGGTATTTTCGGGGTCCTACCGTTCTCTCTGTGCTCCGGGAGTCGTGGGCTATGCCGGATCAGTTGAGTGAGCAGGCAGCAAAGATGCAGGCATTAGGGGAAAGCGCGGGAACGGCGGCCATCTTAGCAGAGCCGTCCGTGTCAACAGTCGCGCTCTCTAAGCCTTGTAAACAAAAAAATAATTCGCGCCATTGTCCAGTTGAGCAAGAGCAGCCTGGGGGGCCTACGCTGCCAGCTCTACCAGGTGAGCTTGATCCACTTCTTTCGCCAGAGTTTATTCTGGCTTTTCACAAAGCTTACTTGATAAAAAAGGCACAGTCTCCTGGTCAGGTGGTGTCTGACTCACTGATGGCTCCGGCGGGAGTTTCTAGCCGGTCTGAGCTCGGGGAAGGGGGTTCTTCCTTCTCAGCTCTTAGGGAGACTAAAGTTGATGACTTTTCTGTAACGGCTGACGCTGTGGATCCAGAGGAGGGAGAGCTCCTTTCAGACCCAGGTTTGGACTCCTGGCCAACAGATTTGGAGGAAGGGGAATTAGGGCCTGGAGAGGACCCTAATGTTTTTCGAGTTTTTAGGAAGGAGGAGTTACCGGCTCTTATTTCACAGTCTCTCTTGGCTCTTAATATTCTTCCTCCGGTAGTGCAGCAGGAACCGTTAGAGGATCCTTTGCTACAGGGGTTAAAATCCGAACAGAAATGTTTTCCCCTGCACAGAGTCATCAAACAGATGATTGAGTCCGAGTGGGAATGTCCGGAGGCTTCCTTGCGGGGAGCTCGGACTATGGCACGCTTGTATCCGGTGCCTCAGGAGGAGAGGGAGCTCCTCCGTATGCCTAAGGTTGATGCGCTGGTTTCGGCGGTCACCAAAAAGACCACCATCCCAATGGAAGGAGCTGCGGCTCTTAAGGATATGCAGGATCGTCGCTTAGAGGGGCTCTTGAAGCAAGCCTTTGAGGCTAGAGCCCTAGCGCTGCAGGCCTCCGTCTGTGGAGCCTATGTATCCAGAGCTGCTATTCGATGGAGTCAGCTAGCTTCGAGTCCTGTGGGAGATGCTTCCTCCTCTGAAGAGGGGGCTAAGCTAGAGTCGGCGGCAGCGTATCTGGCGGATGGCTTCTATGATTTGGTTCGCATTTCCGCGAAAGCGATGGCTTCCATGATTGCCGCTCGTCGGTTTCTTTGGTTGCGGAATTGGGCGGCGGATGTTTCTTCCAAGGCCCGTCTCAGCAAACTTCCGTACAAAGGTAAGCTTCTTTTTGGGGAAGCGCTAGAGAAGATTGTTAAGGATTTAGGTGACTCCAAAGGGGGACGCCTACCCGAGGATCGGCCGCGGACGACTAAGCAAAACTCCTTCCCTAGGGGCCAAGGGCGTGAGTTTCACCGCTTTCGCGGGGCTCGCTTTGCTCCTTATCAGCGGGGTCGGTTTCAATCCCGTGGACAGTCCTTTTGGGGCGCTAGAGGTTCCGGCAGGGGTTACTTTGGATCCGCTCCAACGTCTCTTAAAAAACCGCAATGAAGTGCGGCCGGTCCAGGCGGAGATGCCAGTAGGAGGTCGTTTGCAGGAGTTTGTCTCCGCCTGGGCCGCCATTACCACCGATCAGTGGGTGCTTCAGATTATCAGAGAGGGCTATGCTCTCGAGTTCGCTGGACCTCTGGCGGACGCGTTTGTTTTCTCTCCCTGTGGTCCGGTCGCCAAGTGGGAGGCGGTCCGCGCCACCTTGCAACGCTTGCTGCAGCTCCGCGCCGTAATTCCCGTTCCCCCAGACCAGTGCGGCTTAGGTCGATACTCGATTTATTTTGTGGTGCCCAAAAAGGAGGGCTCCTTCCGGCCCATTTTGGATTTGAAGCACGTGAACCGGCGTCTAAGAGTCTCTCATTTCCGGATGGAAACTTTGAGATCAGTGATCAGCTCCGTGCGTCTGGGAGAGTTTCTTTCCTCCATCGATTTGACAGAGGCCTACCTGCACATTCCGATCCGACCGGATCATCAGCGATTCCTCCGGTTCGCAGTTCCCATGGGTCATTTTCAGTTCCGGGCGTTGCCGTTCGGGTTAGCAACGGCGCCGCGCACCTTCACGAAGGAGGTGGTGGTGGTGGCGGCGGCTGTTCGCAGGGACGGAGTCCAAGTTCATCCTTATCTGGACGACTGGTTAATTTGGGCGGCCTCATGAGAAGATTCCGTCAGGGCGACCGCTCGGGTAGTTTCCTGTCTCGAGGGTCTCGGTTGGATTGTGAATCAGGCGAAAAGTCAGCTACAGCCAGTGCAGCAGCTTACGTATCTCGGGGCCTCCTTCGCCACGGACAGGGGACTCGTTCTCTTGCCTCCGGAGAGGGTTCGCAAGCTTCTCTCTCACGTTTCCGCCTTTTTGCGTGTTCGCGCGCCGACAGCTTGGAAGTACTTGCAATTGCTAGGTCTGATGGCGGCGGCCTTAGATCTCGTTCCTTGGGCTCGGGCGCGCATGCGTCCGCTCCAACAGGCTCTGCTCTCGCGGTGGTCTCCCCAACTTCACCCGCTTTCTCGTCGCTTAGCCTGTCCCGACCACGTGAAACTCAGTCTTCAGTGGTGGTTGGTTCCGGACCATCTTCTCGCAGGCGTTCCCCTAGCACTCCCAGAGTGGATTTTGGTTACGACGGATGCCAGTCTCTCCGGCTGGGGAACGCATTGTTTGGCTCACCTCGCTCAGGGCTCCTGGTCGCCGGAGGAGAGCCTGTGGTCCATCAATCGGCTGGAACTCAGAACGGTGTATCTAGCGCTGTTGGAGTTTGCGCCTCTTCTGGAGGGCAAGCCGGTGCGGGTCTTTTCGGACAACCTGGTGACGGTCTCCTATATAAATGGTCAAGGCGGAACGGGCAGTCTCCATCTCCTGGAGGAGAGCCAGCGCTTGTTCCTTTGGGCGGAATTGCACCTGGTAGCGCTGTCGGCGTCTCATGTGGCAGGAAAGAACAATATCCAGGCTGACTATCTCAGCCGCAATCTGCTGGATCCCGGAGAATGGGAACTCAACGCGGAGGTTTTTCACGAGATCGTTCTCCATTGGGGTCAGCCAGTTCTGGACCTCATGGCCACTCTTCGCAATACGAAGGCGGAGCGCTTTTTCAGCAGGCGCAGGGAGCCTATGTCGGAGGGTCTCGACGGCCTGGTACAACCCTGGCCCTCGCAGCATCTTCTGTATGTCTTTCCTCCGTGGCCCTTGGTGGGTCGAGTCATTCAGAGAGTAGCCAACCACGGAGGTCGGGTAGTTCTTATTGCTCCAGATTGGCCCCGGCGCCCCTGGTACGCCGATCTGATGCAGCTTCTGCTGGAGCCGCCGTGGCGGTTGCCCGCTCGGGCGGACTTACTGCTGCAGGGACCAGTGCACATGCCCCAGGTGGATCGTTTCTTGCTTACGGCATGGCTATTGAGCGGCAACGCTTGCGCCGCAAAGGTTATTCAGCATCGGTGATTGCTACATTGCTGCAGTCTCGCAGACGTTCCACGTCGCTGTCTTACATCCGCGTGTGGCGCGTTTTTGAGGCGTGGTGCGCGGAACGTGCCTTGCGGGCCCGGTTGTCTTCCATCCCAGATATTCTCGCCTTTCTTCAATGCGGACTAGAGAAGGGTCTTGCTCTTAGCACCTTGAAGGTACAATTAGCGGCGCTAGCCGTTTTCCGGGGTGCGGTGCGCAGAGTTCGCCTTTCCTCGCATCCGGACGTGCTGCGTTTCCTTCGGGCGGCCAGACATCTTCGGCCGCCGGTCCGGCAGGTTATTCCCCCTTGGGACTTGAATCTGGTCTTGGAAGTGATGACGGGCGCTCCTTTTGAGAAGCGTTCTTCTAGTTCCATCAGAGAGTTGACCTGGAAGACGGTTTTTTTGGTGGCTCTTTGTTCCGCCAGGCGAATTTGGATATGGGTCGTGTACTCCATCGTTACCTCAAGGAGACTGAGTCGTTTCGTAAATCCGACCGGTTGTTTGTGCTTTTCGGAGGGCCCTCTAAGGGTCTAGCGGCTTCCAAGGCCTCCATTGCGCGTTGGGTAAAGCAGGCCATTCGGGTCGCCTATGAGACCAGGGGCAAAGTCGTGCCTGTTGGGCTTCGTGCGCATTCTACCAGGGGTCAGGCGACCTCCTGGGCGGAGTCGGCCTTAGTTCCTCCGGTGGATATTTGTAGAGCGGCATCCTGGTCTTCTCTCCATGCTTTCTCGCGTCATTATCGGTTGGATGTCTTCGCGCGTCGCTTGTGTGGGGGCTTCAGCCATTGTAGCGGGGCTCACAGGTCCCTCCCAGGGTTAGTTACTGCTTTGGTACTACCCAACTGTTCTGGACTGGCCCGGAGAGACAATTAGGAAGGAGAAATTAGACCTTACCTGCTAATTGTCTTTCCTTGAGTACTCTCCGGGCCAGTCCAGAACCCACCCCTTCTGGATGTTCTGGAGTTTCGAGATTTTCTCAGTGTTCTCGTTTTTAGGAACTGTCTTAGCTTTTGCTGAGAAAAAGAAAAAAAAACCAAAAACAACTATTCACCAATTGAAAAGTTACCAGCGCCACCTTGGCGGCTGAAAGCAGGAGCTTTTGCTCCTCCAATCCCTCCCTGTGGGGGGGAGTGGTTCTCAGTTCATCTTTGACAACCTTATGTGTCTCTCTTCCATTGTTATCACTGTATTTCGTATTTCTTCTTCTAGTTTGTTATTTTTATCTGCTTGTTACGTGAAGACTGGCTGCTGTCACCAGGGGAGAGTTAGGTATCCTAGCAACAACAAAAAGTATTCAGTCCTCAGCTGCTAGAGGAGATAGATTTGACTACCCAACTGTTCTGGACTGGCCCGGAGAGTACTCGAGGAAAGACAATTAGCAGGTAAGGTCTAATTTCTCCTTCTCTCAGACTTTCTAGAAGGATAAATCTCTCCTTTTGAATTCTCAGCAGCCTCACTGCTATCTGAGCTGTATTCTACAATTCTCCCAGAGTTTGGGTTCCTACCTTCACAAGGGCTTGCAAACTCTGTACAGCTGTCTCTGGTAGAAGAGCTGCTGTTAGAATCCCTTCTGTGTCGAAGCTCAGACTTTCTCTGCCATTCTCCAGAGCCTCTAGTCAGACTCCTCAGTCTTTCTCTCCTAGACTGTCCAATCTGCCGTGACTCTCTTGGCTTTGGCTTCTTGCCTCTCTGCCGTGACTCCCATGTCTGCCTTGTCCAAGACTCCCGTCTTGACTCTGCTCCTTCTGTTCCTTCCTCTGCTTCTGTCTCTCTCTGCCTTTGATCCTGAGAGCTTAAATGTTTTAGTGTGAGACCCGTTTCCTTGCCCCATCCCCCCAGGTGTTTCTCATTTGCACTCTGTGTTGCCATGGAGGCAGGGTGTGGTCTGTACTCAGCACTCTCAATCATGTGGCTTTGCTCTCTAGGTGCTGATTTAAATGAATGCCTGCCTGAGCCATGCTTTAGCTCAGAAGAAAAAGTTTTAAAACCAGCCCTTTTTTTATGCTTGTCAGAAGCCTCATTACCACATATCCCCCCCCCACCTTAAGCTATTACTGGCTGGCGCGCTAAGCCGTGCACAGTCAGTAATTCTTGAAAGGGCATCCGCGTTCGTATGTAACTTACCCGCCCGGTGCTCTATGCAGAAATCACTCTTGTAGGGCCATATATCAGCGCGTTAGGCGTGAATTGTGGTCTTTCATTTTTTCAGCCACTTTAATGGCGCATGGTCGGTGACCAACAAAAACCTGCGACCTGTTAAATAAAACCGTAGTGTATTTACCGCCCACTTTATGGCTAAACACTCCCTCTCCACCGTCGAGTACTTCTGCTCTGGGGAAGCTAACTTACGGCTTAGAAACATTACGGGGTGTTCTATGCCCTCGTGCTTTTGAGAAAGCACAGCACCCAAGCCATATTCGGATGCATCTGTTTGCACAATAAAGGAACGGCTAAAATCCACCCCTCACAACACCGGAGCTCTGCAGAGCTTATCCTTTAAAGTCCTAAAGGCCTGTTCTGCAATCTCGGTCCACCGCAGCTGATTCGGGGCATTCTTTCTTAACATTTCTGTGAGTGTGACACTCTCTGTCACAAAATGCTGTATAAACCTCCTATAGTATCCTATTAACCCTAAGAAGCTACGTAGTTGTTTCTTGTTCTGAGGCCTTGGAAACAACTTCACGCTTTCCACTTTGTCCAGTAGGGGTTTAACCGTCCCATGCCCGACTAAATGCCCAAGGTATTATTTTACCTCTCTGCCCCCAAACATGCATTTTGCCAGATTTAGTGTGATACCCGCCTGTCGCATGGCGCCTAATACTGCCTCAATCTGGGCCAAATGTTGCTCCCAATTTGAACTGTGAACTACCACATCGTCCATGTATGCCGTTGCATACTGTTGATGTGGACGTAAAACCATGTCATTAAGCCTTTGGCATGTCGCTGCCGCTCCATGCAGACCAAATGGCATGCGGCGAAAGTGAAATAAGCCAATAGGGGTACTAAAAGCGGTTTTTGGGCGAGATTCCGTGGTAAGGGGAATCTGCCAGTACCCCTTCGTCATATCAAGTGTGGTTAGATAGGTCGCCTGGCCTAGACAATCCAAAAGTTCCTCAATTCGAGGCATTGGGTATGCGTCGAATCGGGATATTTCATTAACCTTTCGAAAATCTATGCAGAAACGCATTGTGCCGTCGGGTTTTGGGACTAGTACTATTGGACTGTTCCAGGGACTTCTGGATTCTTCTATTACCCCCATTTTTAGCATTTCTTGTACTTGGCTCACTACCTCTCTCTGTTTTGCTTCGGGCAACCTATAGGGTCTTTGCTGGACTATTTCCCCTTGTGGCGTCACTATTTCATGAGCCACGAGTTTTGTCGCCCCTGGTACTGGGGTTAGAACATCCGGGAACTCTTTTAACAACCTCGACAAATCTTGTCGTTGGTTCCATGAGAGTTCCTCTCCCATCTTAGGAACTGGATCTGTCCCACAATCAGCCAGTTGCGAGCCTAGATCCTCATCCTCCTTTTCCACGCAGCTCGCGGTCAAACCCTTTATTTCTGCCCTGCCGGTAGACCCAAATCCGCTCGCACCCCGGGTAGTGATGCCCAATTCATTTACCTCCTCTAGAGGTGGGAACCCTACTCTTTTGCATATTAACTGCGCTATACAGTCACCAATGTTAACCTTAAAATCCTCTTTTGAAAAATTAAACAAGAGTACTTTAACAGGTCCCCTATAATCGGGGTCAATGACCCCCGCACCCACATCTATAAAGTTTTTCAGCGCCAGGACTAGGGCTCTTCCCTGTCGAGGTACAGTGATCTCTACTGCGCTGCACAGATCAAAACCTGCAGCCTGTTCGGACGCTCGTTTTGGGACCCGGGCATCAGGTGTGGTGCGACAGAACCTAAGCACAAACTTTGGCTTGGGGTCCCTCTCAAGCTTCTGGTGTTCACCCTTATAGCTTTTTTCCGGGTTACTCCCAAACAGAGGACTGGGTATGGCTTTCAACCCTGCTCTTGTTTTTCCTGAAGAGCTTACCTGCCTTCCTTTTCCTTTTTGGCTGTTTGCAACCTTTCCTACCCTGGGTGAGGCTTCTCCTAGGCTTTCTAAGCTTTTTGGGATAGTGGCCTTGCTTGCCCTGTTCTTTACCTCCTCAGCTAACCCATGCCAAAATTGGGGCCAATCCCTCCCCAGGACTAAGGTATTTGGGAGTCTGGGCACCACCGCTACCGCTATCTTTTTTCTCAGGCCTAAACCCTTCACCCATACATGATGTATTGGATAGGACGTAGCTGCTCCATGAATACATCTGATCTTCACCTGATTTCCAGAAGACTCTAGGTTATGATCAGTTTGAGACAGAATCCTCTTCCATAGTCTTTGGGAAATCATTGACTGGTCTGCCCCAGAATCTAGTAATGCCTCTGTGGGAACCCCTTCCACCTCCACCTCCAATAGGAATCCCTCTCCCATCCTACCGGGATCTGTGGTTACTAGGGCTGTCCTGGCTTTACAATTCTTTTTGAAATGCCCTGTCCCCCCACATGCAAAACATTTTCTTTCCTGGGCATAATGACATTTATCCACAGACAAATACTTTTGTTTCTCAATCCCTGCTGACCTTGCCTTCCTTTCTGGTACATCCATTACTGCCTGTTTCGCCTGGCCCACCAATTCGGCGACTAGAAAGCACTCTGCCAGCGAAATGGCGTCCTTAGTATTACAACAATTTTGAAGGACCAGGAAGGTTTGCAATTCTGAAGGTACAGCATTCATAAATTGCTCAAGAACAATGCAATCTAATATCTCATCCAGACTCTTAGTCTCCGGAGTGAGCCATTTCCATGCCAGACTCTTTAGGCGATGGCATAGAGCTTGGGGTGTTTCACCCTGTTTTAGCTTAGACGCTGTAAAATGACGTCTATAGACAGTTGGATTTAAACCCATACGATCCCTTATGGCTCGCTTCACTTTTTCATAACTGGTAACTAGCGCTGCGGGCATAGCCCTATAGGCTGCCATGGCTTCCCTTGGTGCACTTATTTCCTCCCGTGGTTTTCAGTACCATCTTTATGCTGATGACTCTCTGATCTAACTTTCTGTTCTTGAAATCTCTCTAGAAATCCAGGCCCAGATTTCTGCCTGCTTATCTGACATTGCTGCCTGGATGTCTCATCGCTGTCTGAAACTGAACATGGCCAAAACTGAGCTCCTTATCTTTCCTCCTAAACCCACCTCTCCCCTTCCTCCCCTCTTTGTGGTTAACACTACACTCCCTGTTTTCTCAGCTCGCAACATTGGGGTCGTCTTCAACTCGACTGTCTCTTTCTCTGCACACAGCCAACAGACAGCTAAAACCTGTCGCTTCTTTCTCTACAACATTGGCAAAATTTGTCCCTTCCTGTCTACAAGCACTACTAAGACACTTATCCACTCTTTAATCGCCATCATCTAGCCTACTGCAACCTCCTCCTCAGCTGCGCGGCTAATCTTCCACCAGCCTCGATATGCTGATATAACCCTCCTTCTCAAGTCGCTTCACTGACTCCCTATTCATTTCCGTATCCAGTTCAAACTTCTCTTACTTGCCTATAAGTGCATCATTCTGCTGCTCCTCACTACCTTTCCTCTGTCTCTCCCTATACCCCTCCTTGGGAACTCCGCTCTTCTGGCAGATCCCTTCTATCTGTGCCCTTCTCTTACTTGCCTATAAGTGCATCACTCTGCTGTTCCTCACTACCTTTCCTCTGTCTCTCCCTGCACCCCTCCTCGGGAACTCTGCTCTTCTGGCAGATCCCTTCTATCTGTGCCCTTCTCTTACTTGCCTATAAGTGCATCATTCTGCTGTTCCTCACTACCTTTCCTCTGTCTCTCCTATACCCCTCCTCGGGAACTCCGCTCTTCTGGCAGATCCCTTCATCTGTGCCCTTCTCTTACTTGCCTATAAGTGCATCATTCTGCTGTTCCTCACTACCTTTCCTCTGTCTCTCCCCGCACCCCTCCTTGGGAACTCCGCTCTTCTGGCAGATCCCTTCTATCTGTGCCCTTCTCTTACTTGCCTATAAGTGCATCATTCTGCTGTTCCTCACTACCTTTCCTCTGTCTCTCCTACACCCCTCCTCGGGAACTCCGCTCTTCTGGCAGATCCCTTCTATCTATGCCCTTCTCTTACTTGCCTATAAGTGCATCATTCTGCTGTTCCTCACTACCTTTCCTCTGTCTCTCCTACACCCCTCCTCGGGAACTCCGCTTTTCTGGCAGATCCCTTCTAGCTGTGCCCTCCACTTCCACTGCCAACTCCAAACTTCGATCCTTTCGCCTTGCTGCTCCTTATGCCTGGAACAAACTACCCGAGTCTGTGCGTCAGGCTTCATCTCTGGCCCTTTTCAAATCCAGGCTGAAAACTCACTTCTTTGCGACTGCTTTTGGATCCTGATCCACTTAGTCTCCTATGTGTTTCCTTACCATTCCCCTTAATATATCCTTGCCCTCAACTATTGTGTTGTCTGTCTTGACTAGATTGTAAGCTCTGATGAGCATCACCGTCTTTTACATGTGTCTGTATAGTGCTGCGTATGCCTTGTAGCACTATACAAATGATAGATAGTAGTAGTACTGTATCTGAAGCATACACCCCACATGTATGGACTGGTTATACAACTTCCTTGGAATGTGTTCTAAATTAGGCATTACCAGACTGCACGGTACTGAACAAGTTTAGTCTTTATTCCTGCCTTGTGTTAGCCGGTGAAGACCAATTTTTTTAAACTGGACAATCAATCTTCCTTTCATGAACAGATCAGTTCCTTTCATGAATATGCCAGCTTTCCTGCAGCTTGTCAGTGTCTCCATTCAGGCTGTCTACTTTGGGTTTTCTCATGTTCCCTTTTGTAGGAATGCACCACAGTTCTGACCTGACCTGATCTGCTCTGTCTCTGTGCAGGTGCTGAAGAATTCTGACTCTTCCCAGCATAGAGCGCCCCAGCAGACTGTCTTTAAATTGCACAGTTGGCAAGGGTTAGTTTTCCTAAATGAAAGCAGTTTTGCTGGGACTATCTCTTTCTTTTGTCTATAGGCACAGCTTCCAACTTAACCAAACAGTAGCCCATTGGCATCGGTACCTACCATACTGTTAGTCTAGTTATTTGATTTAGTATGCAACCAAGCTAAAAGATGTTCCCATCCATGTTTCAGTCAATGTCTTAGTGGTGTGTCTACAGCAGGGCCCTCACACTCGCAAGAGAATGCAATATAGCAAACAGGAGCAAGGCAAAAGAGAGGTCTCAACCCTTAGTCGGTGAAGATACAGCTTTATTAAAACAACCCCTACACAGGCCATGTTTCAGCAACATGCCTTCTTCAGGGGGTCAAACCTCCAACAAAATAGAGAACATAAATACAATATTACAACTTTAAAATAAAACATAAATAAAAACATAAATAACAGCATAAATGAAAATATCAAAAGATAATCAAATGAGGCAACATAATGGAACATGGGAGATGTAAAAAGTATTATTAGCTAAAACCATGTTAAGTGCGCCGAAAGAGACAAAATCATAAAAATGAAAACAAGAAGATAATATTATTAAGATGTGATAATGACAATTAAAGGAGAATATACCTATTAATTGTACACCACTCTGATGCTTTGCTTGGGCGGTATATCAAGCGCTACGATAAAGATAAAGATATACCCAGAATGTGTAATGTAAGAGGATTATAGGAGGGTGATTTGGAACATAATTCTATAATAGATAGATAGTGGAGCATGTTGATAGAATAAAACATAGGGGGAGGAGTGGCCTAGTGGTTGGGGCAAGTTACCTCAGGCTGGAGGGCCAGCGGTTCAAATCTGCTAGAGGACAGCAACCTTGGGCTGGAAGGGCAGGGGTTTCTAGTCCTACAGGTGCACCTTGTGATCTTGGGCAAGCCACTTAACCCTCTGTTGCCTCAGGTACAAAAACATAGATTATGAGCCCTTTGGGGACAAGGGAAATATATAATACAGTACCTGAATGTACACTCTTAGACTTGTAGAAAAGTGGTATATAAGCCTAGCTAAATAAATAAAAAAAATTGTGGATCCTGAGGCAGGTCAGAAAATATCCACTGCTATGGACCCCAGTCGGCCAGAACACTGCTGCCTGGAGAACAGATGACAAAAATAATTAAAGTAGAAGTTAGTAGAGTGGTAAAGAAAGAAAACAGGCAATGGACACTTATTCAGCTGTATTCACAAGTGTATATAGACAGTACGAATGTGCTGTCAAATTACAGTAGCACAAATGAGGACAATACTATGGCAGAGAAAATTTACAGATCAGATAAACATTATTAGAAAATCCAAGGGACGTTCTTTTAAAAAAACCTATTACTAAAATGGAAACAAGAACTGCAGGATAAAGTCAAACTTGAACACTAAGGGTTGAGACCTCTTTTGCCTTGCTCCTGTTTGCTGTTTAGTGATGTGTCTGTACATCTAATCATCACAGAGTTAATTATTCCAAGATTAACACTTTAGTGTTATAGATGTTTGTACTATTTAACCTGCCCAACAGGGACAACTTTACTCGATCTGCTAGTTTGAGAAATTATTTAATTAACACAGTGGATCCCTTTACAGCAACAGGATAAAATCAAAATAAACGGAACCATCTAATTTCTGAACAAATAGGGGTGTCCTACATGGAGCGGTGGGCTCACCCCTAAACAAAGACATGGGGAATGGTGGCCTGCACCTACTCCTGCCATCTTGCTGGGCAGACTAGATGGACCATGCTGGTCTTTATCTGCCGTCATTTACTATGTAACTCTGTTTCTCCTAGGACAAGCAGGATGTCAGCCACACATGGTGACGTCATCCGATGGCGCCGTGACGGAATGCTCTCTAGAGCTCAGAAACTGAGCATGTGCGAGAGGCCCCACCTCCCCCGCCCGCCCCTAGCCAACTCAGTTTTTTCTTCTTCCGCCTTGCCGCAAGACGGATATCCAACTCTCCAACAAAATTCTAATTCTACCTGACTATGCCGGGCTTCAAAAAATGCCCAGAATGCAGCCGCAAGATGAACGCTGCCGACACTCACCGGAGCTGCCTTCGTTGCCTCGGAGCTGCCCATGCCATGGAGGACTGCGCTGCTTGTTCTGGGATGTCCCCCAGGGCCATCAGACACAGGGAGCATGATCTCAAGGATTACCTAGCTTCGGGCTCCGGTTCCAGCAAACTCGCTGCAAAGAAGAAGTCCAAAGCCAAATCTAATAGACTGCCAGCCGTGGTCTCTGCTCCGGCACGGGATGCGCCCTGTAGGGCCTCCATCCCCGGCCGTTTCGAGCTGCTCCCCAGCACCACACAAAGCCAAGATGCCAATCCGGAGAATCCTGCGAATCTCGAGACTCCTCCGGTGAGTACTCCTTTGCACATGGCTGCCCCCAGTGCCCCGGAATCCTCTGCTACCGGCCAAGATGGCGCCGGCTTCGTGGCTCCTGGACACGCCCCTCCACGGCCTCCCATTGGCTCCTCTTCCGGGATTTCCCATGGCTCCGCCTCTGGCTCCTCCCTCCCAGTCAGCAGGAACTCCTCTGACCGCCCCGTCGAGGCCAGCACCTCCCGACAGCGCGGACTCTTCCCTCTGCAAGCAGAGGATGTCCCTGGCTCCGCCTCTGGCTCCGCCCACCACAATAGAGGGAGTGCTTCTTCAGTTGCCTCTGACGCTCCCCGTCAGCGCCGGGATTCCCTTCCAGTGCGCGCGGATGAGCCTGCCTGCTCGCGCCGATGCAGGGATTCACCCTCCCGATCCTGTCATCGGCGCGGCAGAGGAAAAAGACGTCGGAGCCACCGGAGCCGCTCTGCTGAAAAGACAGAAAGGAACACTGAGCGAGCACATGGCTCCAGCAAACACGGGAAAAGACGCTACAACTCTAAAGCCCACAGTGAGCACAGGGCCAGCAGAGACACTACCTCCTGCTCACACCACAAACGCAAGAGGCACCGCAGGAGTCAACATTCTTCCAGCTCGCCCTCTTCTTCCTCCGAGGCTTCCCCCTGCTCCACTGCCTCCAGAAAAACACGATCCGAGCGTTCGGCGGAGGCCAGGACATCCGAGGCCATCCTGCAGCTCCTCTCCCGACTCGTGCAGCAGACGGCTAATGCCGCTGAACAGGCACAAGAAATTCAAGACAAGGAGCAACCCAGGGCATCCTCGGCTGCTGCCAGTGAGCCCCACCGCAGCACCGCTATGCCCCCCGCTAGAGACTCTCCTACCCCGGAGCACGACGCTTCTTCGGGTGGGGAGGGGGCCTTATCCTCTGAGGACAGTGATGCCCCGGACGTGGGCCTGGGCTCCTCCGCATCTAAGGCCTCGTCCATACGGCCGGACAACCCAGAGGAAACCCAACGCACCCTACAGCCAGAGGATCTCACCTACCCAAAATTTCTAAGAAAAGTGACAGACCGTCTACATTTGACCACCGAGGACCCATCCACGGAAAAGGAGCCAGAGGTTATGAAGTACCTCAGTGCTCCCAAGCCAGCTCTGGCCTTGCCACTTCACAAAAAATTGCAGGACGCACACAACGCAGTGTGGCAATCCCCGGCCTCCGGATGCGCCTGTCACAAGAGACTCGAGACTAAATATCTCCTGCATCCAAGCCCAGTCTTCCAGAAGGCGCAGCTGTCACACCAATCTATCGTGGTCTCATCAGCCCTGAAGAAAGCTAAGTCCTCTCGCAACCAATCCAACCACCCACCAGGACGAGACCCTAAGCTCCTCGACGAGGTGGGCAGGAAGGTGTACCAAGGAGCAATGGTCAATGTCAAGGTGGCGGCCCACCAGTTCCAGCACATCCTCTTCCAGGATGCCCTGTTGGCCGATCTCAAGGACAGTTTGTCAACACTCCCTAGGGAGAACCAGCAGGCGGCCTCAGCCTCACTACAAGACCTGGCAGAATGCAGCAAGCACTTGATGAGCACTGCGTTCGACGCCTTCGACACTGCCGTCCGGACGGCAGGCACGGCCGTTGCGGCCCGACGCTGGGCATGGCTCCGGGCGTCCGGCCTTAAAGAGGACACACACAGCAAAATTGCGGACGCCCCTTGCACAGGCGACTCCCTGTTTGGGGACAAAGTCGCAGATACGGTGAATGACCTCAAGGAACACTGTACCACTTTACAGACACTGGCAGCAGATGGACTCGAGCGCTCCTCCGCCTCTCAGAGGGGGAGTACTTACCGCAGGCCATACTACTCCACAAAGAAGTACGGTCCAACCAAGAAGTGGCAAGCCCCCAGATACAAACAACCATACCACTCCTCTTTTCAGAGGCAGCAACCGAGGGACCGCAAACAAAGGAAGCCAGCTTCTTCACAAGCCACAAAGGCCACGACCTCTTTTTGACAACCAGCTACAGACGGCCCCGCCACATGTACACCAGGAATCGCTACCTGTGGGCGGCCGTCTCACTCATTTTCTACGAGCCTGGCAGTCCATCACAACCGACAAATGGGTGTTAAAAATCATCGAGTCCGGCTACCGTCTGAACTTCGCCTCCGCACCCTACCAGTCGAAGCGACCGGTCAGCGAGACGCCTCCACACCTGGCGACAGCCATGTCAGAACTCCTACCACGCCTGCTTGCCTCCCGAGTGATAGAACCGGTACCCCCGGAGCAATGCAACACTGGATTCTACTCCCGGTACTTCCTAATTTCCAAGAAGTCCGGTGGCCTACGTCCAATTCTGGACCTCCGCAAACTCAATCTTGCGAGAGAAAAATTCCGGATGTACTCCCTCAATTCAATCCTCCCGCTCATCAAAGCAGGCGACTGGCTGGCCACCCTGAACCTACAGGACGCATACTCACACATCCCTGTTCACAAAGATCACAGGAGATTCCTACGGTTCATAGCGATGGGCCACCACTACCAATACCGGGTACTGCCCTTCGGATTATCCCCGGCACCCAGGATCTTCACGAAATGTGTAGCTGTGGTAACAGCATACCTTCGCAAGAGAGGCGTTGCCATATTTCCTTACCTGGACGACTGGCTCCTCTCTGCTCCCTCACCGGCCTGCCTGCACAACGCGGTGCGCACAACCACATGCACACTGGCCGCGATGGGATTTCTCCTCAACAAAGAGAAATCTCGCCTGCAACCGACACAATCTACAGAATTTATCGGTGCGATCATCAACACCAGCACCTTCAAAGCCTATCTGCCGGAACAGCGGGTAACGGCCATCACAACCCTGGCCAAGAAGATCTCGGCATCCAGCCAGTCCACGGCGCGCTACATCTTGCGCCTTCTCGGGCACATGGCGGCCACCACCTCTGTTCTACCTATGGCGAGACTCCGCATGCGCCCCCTGCAATGGCACCTCCGGGCTCAATGGAAGCAACTTTCGCAGCCCCTACATGCCTGCATCAATATCACCATGCAGATCAGGAAAGACCTCCGCTGGTGGACCAAACCGGGAAACCTGTCCACGGGCAGGGATCTCCAGGCACCCAGCCATCAGATTGTCCTCACCACAGACGCCTCGGCCACGGGCTGGGGAGCCCACCTGCAGCACATCAACACCCAAGGAGCGTGGTCCAGGGCGGAGCAGTTTCTCCACATCAACCTGCTAGAGCTACGAGCCGTCAAGCACGCAATTCAAGCCTTTCGGGACCGACTGACGGGAAAATCTGTACTCGTCCAGACAGACAACCAGGTCACGATGTTCTACATCAACAAACAGGGGGGCACGGGGTCCCGAGCCCTATGCAAGGAAGCTCTGGATACTTGGTACCTGGCGCTGTCCATCAACTGTTCCCTGCAGGCCACCTATCTGCCCGGAGAACTAAACACAGTAGCAGACAGACTGAGCAGACAACTGCAGCCCCACGAGTGGTCGCTTCACCTAGCAGTTGTGGACCAATTATTTCATCGCTGGGGCACCCCGCAGATAGACCTATTCGCGTCCGAAGTCAACACGAAGTGCCCGACGTTCTGCTCCAAGCTCCCGTCCAACAGGAGCCTCTCGACCAACGCGTTTGCAGTGCCATGGGGTCTGCTGGGTGTTGGGATACGCCTTTCCCCCAACACCATTGATCCCCAAAACTCTGCAGCGGATCATCTCAGACTCAGCCCACATCATACTGATTACCCCCTACTGGCCGCGGCAGATGTGGTTTACCATGCTGCTCCGTTTGGCACAGGAGCCGCCTCTGCGGTTGCCGACAAGACCAGACCTTCTCTCTCAGAATGACGGGAGCACTCTACACCCCAACCTTCAGGTCCTAGCCCTGACGGCGTGGAGATTGAAAGGATGAATCTCTCGGCCCTTCATCTACCTCCAGAAGTCCAGCGAATCGTTTTGGCGGCCAAAAGACCGTCCACCCGTAAATCATATAATCTCAAGTGGAAACGCTTCAGTTTTTGGTGCGCAAATCAAGGCCTCCAACCTGTTTCCTGCCCGATACCCAAAATACTACAGTACCTCACCCACCTGTTTGATGTGGGACTGAAGCCACAATCTATCAGAGTTCACCTAGCAGCAATAGCATCCCTGCACAAACACGGAAAGGGCGCAAATTCAAGAACGCTAGCAGCTCTGCCCATTGTATCCCAATTCATGAAGGGCTTGGTGAACCTTCGGTCCCCGGTTCAGAAACCAGTCCCTGCTTGGGACCTTAACCTGGTACTACAACAACTCACACAAGAGCCTTTCGAACCACTCCAGTCAGCGGGATACAAGTTCATGTCATGGAAAACACTTTTTCTCATTGCCATCACCTCGGCCAGACGTATCAGTGAGCTCCAAGCGCTCGTGGCGCATCCACCGTATACACAGCTCTACCACAACCGTGCTTCTCTCCGGACGCACCCCAAGTTTTTGCCCAAGGTCGCATCAGAGTTCCATGTCAACCAGCCTGTCGAGCTACCAGCTTTCTTCCCCGCTCCACACTCCTCCCCGGAGGAGGAGCGCCTACACTCCCTGGACTGTGTCAGAGCTCTGCGCACCTACATTGACAGGACCTCCGCCATCAGACAAGGGGCACAACGTTTCGTGTCCTTTGACCCCAACAAGCCTGGCCGGCCGGTCGGCAAGCGCACACTATCCCTTTGGATCTCTGCTTGTGTCGCTTACTGCCTACATAAAGCAGGTGCACCGGCGACCGACAAGGCCGGCGCACACCAACTCCGCGCACTCTCTACCTCACTTGCCGAACTGCACGAAGTTCCACTACGAGACATCTGCAGGGCCGCCACGTGGTCATCAAGGCTCACGTTCCAGAAACACTATTGCCTGGACCTCCTGGCGGAGTCGGATAGCGCTTTTGGCCGCACTGTCCTGACAGCAGCTACCAAGGCGGGACCGCCCTCTACCTCCGCCTAGCATACAGCCAGGCTGTCCAGCCATGTCTAAGAGTCGTGCCTTACAGATTGTTAATGCAAAGACGGCACACTTGTCAGACAGGAAAGTCGTTGCGTGTTTTTTGCACACCCACTTGTTATTGCACCGTTATGTTGTTGTTGTTTGCACACCCCACACATTGCCTACTTGCACTGTTTTCTCGTGCAATATGTTATGTTGTACTTATTAGGGTACTTATATCTATGTTATGTGATACCTAATAGTGTACTAAAATATTAATAGTGCACTTAAATATTACCTCGTAATGTGCAATATGTTAATGTTCTAATAAACGTTCTCACTTACTACATCCTGTGCGAGTGCGAGTGTCCTTCTCCAACGCATGCCTCCCTCATCCTCCACAACTACTCTCAGCTTGGGAGACACCATGTGTGGCTGACATCCTGCTTGTCCTAGGAGAAAACGGAGTTACTTACCTGTAACAGGAGTTCTCCGTGGACAGAAGGATAAGTCAGCCACACGCTCCCACTCGCCTCCCCTGTATGAGGCAGGCCTGCTACCTAGCCTGACGCCTCGCGGCGGAGCTAATCACTCACTGAGTTGGCTAGGGGCGGGCGGGGGAGGTGGGGCCTCTCGCACATGCTCAGTTTTTGAGCTCTAGAGAGCATTCCGTCACGGCGCCGTCGGATGACGTCACCATGTGTGGCTGACTTATCCTGCTGTTCACGGAGAACTCCTGTTACAGGTAAGTAACTCCGTTGACTAGATGTACAGACACAACTAGCAGATCGAGTAAAGTTGTCCCTGTTGGGCACGTTAAATAGTAGTACTTGTTATGTTTTCTGCAGCACTGTACAAACATCTATAACACTAAAGTGTTAATCTTGGAATAATTATTGCAGTGAAATCCTACTGCTCATAACTGCAGGTAGCTGCAGAAAAACAGATGGACCTTGGTCCTTGAATGTGCAGCCTCCATTGGAGAAGAATGAAAGGCTGTTGTGTAAAAGAGTGAAATGTTCTTGTCCTTTGTGTTTACAGAATGTGCAATTGAGTATTGCCCTCCTTCCCAGTATCTGCTCTCTGTCCTGGAACATGATGGAGGAGAAACCACAGTAGACAGTGTAGAGGGGACCCTGTCTGATCCTCTCAGAGAAGAAGCGGAGTGGCAGGTTGGTTAGCAACACTTTACAAATACAGTGTGATGAGTTGCTAGTCTTGTCGATGCCCATTATTTATTTATTTATTTATTTATTTATTTGTTTATTTAACCACCACCTTATCCTTCAATCAAAGTGGTTGACAAGACAACAAAGGCTTACATACTGAGGGTATGGGAAAACAAAAACGATACATTACAATATAAATACAAAACAAAACAGTATGCTATAATACTATATCATAGTGAAATTAAATATACATAATGGTTAATTTAAGTAATTTCACCAAATGATTCTATAAATAAGTAAGTCTTTAAAGATTTGCAAAAGTCCTTAAGATCTTCCTGAGTTCTTAAGTCTTCAGGAATAGAATTCCATAACTGGTGCCATAAAGGAAAACGCTCTTTTAGAAGTCATTTGTTTAGATTTGTTGAAGTTCAAAGGAGTACTAAATTTATTGATATTTTGAGATCGTCTTGGTCTTATGCTCTTGTCTTTTGAAATAATAGATTGTAGAATATCTGCTGAGGATTGGTGAAAAATTTTGAAAATAGTCATTAGGTTTTTATATTTTGCCCTTGCAATAACCGAAAGGAAATGTAACTGTTTGAGGACTGGAGCTATGTGTTCAAATTTTGTAGAGCCAGTTATAATACGCTCAGTGGTGTTCTGAACTAATTGGAGAGGATGGATAGAGTGTTTAGGAAGACCTTGATACAAGATGTTTCCAAAATCAAGTAGAGGTGTCATGACTGCCTGACATACCGTGCGAAAGTGATTTGTATTTAGTATTGGTTTTAGTCTTCTTATAATCTTTAAATGATGGTATTGCTTTTGACGCAATTTTGTTTATATGAGATTTTAAATTTAAATATTTATCTAATGTTACACCTAAATATCTTACTTCATCTTTAATTTTTATTTCTCTATTTAATAAATTAATTTCAATTGGTAGTTTTAAGGACTGGCATCTAGATATGAACATTGCTTCTGTTTTGTCAGAATTTATTTTTAAGTTGTTATTAAGCCAATCATTCATATCAGCCAAACAGTTATTAATTTTTGTTGTAGCAAAGCTATTTTGGTCAATTATAGTATAAACCATAATGTCATCAGCGTATAAATGATAATTAATTTCATGAAGATTAATAATTTGACATATGGGTTGCATATAAATATTAAAGAGAATAGATGATAAAGCTGAACCTTGAGGTATGCCTTGTCCAATCGAAAATCGAGAGGATTTTTTGTCACCATATTTTACTAACTGCGTATGATTAGTTAGATAAGAGGCAAACCATTTTAATGTATTGTTGCATAAGCCAATATCTTGTAGACATTGTAACATTATTGTGTGAGACACAGTATCAAAAGCTGCTGAGACATTGTTGAAGATTAACAGAAATAGCTTATTTTTTTCAAGGCCTGTTATAAGATTATCAAAGAGAGAAATAAGTAGAGTTTCCACATTGTGATTAGGTTTAAATCCATGCTGATGTATATCCAAAGGGGCATACGAGTCAATGTGATCTTGCAGCTGATTTTGCACTACTTTTTCTATAATTTTTGAGATAAATGGTAAACTCGAAATAGGACGGAATGACTTAGGGTCAGTGATGTCCAGTGATTTCCCTTTATAGACTGGTCGAATTATAGCACTCTTTAGTATAGGTGGTAAGTAATCTTGTTTTAAAGAATTATTTACAAAATTTAAAATGTGAAAGCTAATATGATTTTTAGTACTTTTAATCCATTCTACTGGACATGGGTCAGCTGGTGAAGTTGCTGTATTAAGTGTGCTGATTATATTTTCAATTTGTTTTAAAGTTGGTAAAGAAAAATCCTTTCAGACTTTTGTGGATTCAGTGCAAGGTTTAAACCAAAGTTGGTGGAATTGTGATGTAGATAAGTTGTTTGACGAAATAGCATTTTGCTTATCAGGTAATTTGCAAATATTTGGGGGTCTGTTTGAGGATCACCATATAAAGTGGTCACTTTTGTAAGTTGTTGAATAGTTTCCTTGGTTTGTTAGTTGCTTTCATTATTAGATTTGTATGGTATTGTTGTTTACGGTCATTAATTAACTTATTATATTCCATTTGTTTTACATTAAATAGGAATTTTACATCTTGAGATCTAGTTAGTCTCCATTTACACTCAAGTTTTCTTAGCAGGTGCTTTGCCTCTCTGATTTCATTAGAATACCATGGTGCGCTCTTCTTCCTACGCATTTGTACTTTATTATTTTTTGGGGCTAGCGCAGCATTTGAAATGATATTATTCCAATTTTCTATGGCTTTATCCAGTTCAGTGCAATTTTGTTGCAATTGTGGAACAATGTCCTTAAGAAAATCCTCTTTATGGAAAGCTCCAAATTTTCTAGTTTTGTAATCATCTTTTAAGTTGTTAGGGGATGATTGTAGTTGCAAGGTAAATGTGATAATATAATGATCAGACCAAGGTACTGGGGTAGGTTTTGGGACTGTAATTTGGTTTTGTGAAAAGAGTTGCTCAGGGCAAAAAATTAGATCAGGAGTGGTTCCATGTTGGTGTGTAGGCTGGTTAATTATCTGTTGATAACCTAAAGATTTCACTGCTTTCAAGAAGGATCTGTTCTTATTAGAAGGTGATGATGATAGATTGTAATCACCTAATGCAATTAATGGTTTAATTTGAGAGCTATAAGTGCAAATTAATTCTAAAAGTTTTGAGAGGTGATCCTTAGCAGCATTAGGTGGGCTAAATGTGAGGCAAACATTGAGGTGGTGATTTGATATAATAACTGAAGTTGTTTCAGTTGAATTGTTAGTTGTAATAGCTTTAAACTTAAAGGTTGTTTTTGTTAATATTAAGATTCCTCCTCCTTTTTTATGTTCTCTAGGACAATTAAATATATCATAATCTAAAGGGGTAATTTGGTTTAAAATAATTTGATCTGTCTTTTAACCAGGTTTCAGTGATGCAAATGATATCAAGCTTTTGATCTTTAATATAATCATAGATAATGTTTGGTTTATTCCGTATTGACCTTGCATTCATTAAAACACACTTAATGGGTGAATAAAGGATTGGATTTCTAGTGCTATGTTTAGATGATGAAGAATGAATTTTATTTAATTTCTTACGTTTTTGATTATGATGATGAAGTTGTTTGAAACAATTATTATTATACCTAGCATAGTTTGGAGAAATAGGATTAATTACTACAGCATTTGGTAAATCTTGCTGTGTAAGGAATAACATCTTAAAATATAGAAGTATAAATTGATAAGTTGTATGCATGTTTAAAAAACTAAAATGAACGTTTAAGCAGTTAGATATACGAGTTATTGTAATTATTAAGAAGATATACACTTAAAATTTCATATGATTACATTCAATGCATTAAACTTTCTAACATTTGTTTTAATTGGGAGGAAGAACAGATTAGGTATGTTTTTAAATTGAATTATTAGGGTAGGCTGATGAACTATTGATATGACTTAGTAGCTTACCATTAGTTTTCTTACTTTTGTTGTTGATAGTTTTGTGTTTCTTATCACGTCCCCGCCTAAGGGCCACACCAAAGGGCCCTCTGGCGAGGTCCTCAGGCGCGGGCCCACAAGGTGTGGGCACGCCTGACAGTGGCAGCTCCTAACGGTATGAAGGCTCCTCCCCCTAGCCCTGATTGGTAGATTAAGCAAGGGACTGCCTTAGATGTGATCAGGCAAAGAGCTGCTTGATGATACTTAAATCAGCTGTGCAGGACAAACAGGCAGTCTGATCCAGACGGTGGCAGCTCCTAACGGTATAATAGGGGGAGGAGTGGCCTAGTGGTTGGGGCAAGATACCTCAGGCCAGAAGGTCCTGGGTTCAAATCCCACTAGAGGACAGCAACCTTGGGCCGGAAGGACTGGGGTTTCTAGTCCCACAGGTACTCCTTGTGGTCTTGGGCAAGCCACTTAAACCTCCATTGCTCATGTTCCCTGTAAGTATTAGCATATGTGTCTCATATCCCCTCGTGTTAAATGTATCACCCAATTGTGTTGTGACACTTTGATTGAAGGATAAGGTGGTATACAAAACTGTCAAAATAAATAAATAATCGGGATGTAAGCTTAAAATGAAGATAACTGCATTATAGGCAATCATGTATTCCATATAGTGTTCCTAATTTAAAGAGCTGGGAACTTTTAAACCATGAAATTGCTGGATTGGCTATTGTGGCCCCTGTATCTTTTGGTAGTATGTTGTCCTATTCAGTAGTCTGGTTGGTTGTTGGCCGGAGGGAAATTTTTCCTTTTAACCATTGACTATAAAGTCAGCTTGTTATAAAATTCCATGCCTTCCTTTAGGGGGAATGTAATGAAATATTCTTTCCGAAGACATACTTCAGCAAATAGGCTTATAGTGTTAGGAGCCTGCCAGAGAAAGCAGTGTGGAGATTGATGGGGCAAATAGGACCCGATTTGCTGTGTCAGAAAACACAAACTATTTGTTCCTGTTAAAGGAGGAAGTGTGCTGTGGGGCATGGGGATGCAAAAGATATTGCATTGCACTAGTTTTAGCTGCTTGCTTTAGATCAGGTTTACCAGAAAGTGGGCTGCCCCAGGAAGGAACTGTCATTTTTGTTTTACAAAAAATTATTTTTTTGTCTGATGTTTCTCTTTTTTTCTTCTCAGAGCAAATTCTTGGACTATGAAAAGAGGAAGGTAAAGTGCTTAGATCAACTGGACACAGCAATTTCTTCATGCTCCATTGGGCTTCTAGCTGTGATGGAGCTTCCCAGGGATTTTTTTTCTTTTCTTTTCTTGCCCCTCCCAATTTTCTTATCCCAGTCACTATAGTGTCGTGTTTGGCTGAGGTCATGCACCAGGACTTTGCGATCTTAGATCCTAAACCAGCCACAAGGTGTCACTGCTGTTTGACTGGGGTTTCCTCTCCACCTAGGGGCCATGAACATTTTCTCTCTGTGGCATTGACAGCTCCAGCTGGCTTGGCATGGAAGACCTCATTAGCCAACAGATTCTCTTGAATGGTGGTATATCAAATAATGATTAAATAAAATGTGTACATATGCAGAGTCCTCGAGACAAACTGCTAACACACACACACACATCTCCCCCCCCCCCCCCCACCCTCTGACATCTCACCCTTGCATTCCCACAGATAAACAGGTATTCTCCTGGAACAAGCAGGCAGTCAGTCCTCCAATATGGGTGACGTCTGCACCGACAGAGCCCTTGCGGAAGCATCCCCCCAGCTTTCAAAGAAAGCCTTTGGGAGATGCTACCACGCATGCACAGTCCCCTTCCCATCCAAGGGTGCCATCTTGCTCAGTCTCCTTTTTTTCTGTGGAGCTCTTCAGACATCTGTATGGCTTGTCTCTGGAAAAAGTTGATTTTTCTGCCTGAGTTTTGTACTGCACTGGTACTCTTCCCACCACCCGACCTCGCTGTCTTGGCATCGAGTTTAGGTCCTTTTTGTAGTTTTTCATCTTTGGTGTCTTCGCGCCTTTTTTTCTAACTGGCAGCCCGGCGGGTATTCGACCTCACTGGAGTACTTTTTTCCTCCATGGTTGCCAGTGGCTTCAAGAAGTGTGATCGGTGTACCAAAATTATGTCTTTTGCCAATGCACACATCTCAGCCAGGCCCCTCCGAACCCGAGTAGCGCTGTGGTTCTTCAGAGAAGGGGAAAGAAAGAAGAAGAAAGCTTCAAAGGCAGCATCCCTGGATGGCTCCGACAGGCCGGGTATTTCCCGTGCCAGGTCATGCAGTCCGAGAAGCTTGTCCGAGGAAATCAGAGAGGAAGTGACCTGCAAAGGTCCCCTGGACTCTACCTCAGACCGGCCTCTATTGCCAGTCACCATCCTCGTCAAGGACTCCCCTTCACTCGATGCCTGCGCCGATGGCTGCGGAGCCTTCTGGTCTGGCGTCCAGAATGGCAGCCCTGGAGCGCAGTTTGTCTGCCTTCATGGACCAGCAGCGGGCTCTGATTTCCAGTACTACCGGTTCATCTGCCCTGATTACCAGGCCCTCAACATCGAAGATGTCTCCGGAGGCCAAGTCAATCCTCGAGGTCCTTCGGCCTTGAGTCAATCCTCGGCCAAGGTCTCTATCCGGTTCCTGCTCGACGAGGCCGTGATCATCCCCAGCTAGTGCACTCTGTGCCAGCCATGGTGCCTCAGAGGGCCGCGGGCCAGGTTCGGTCCCGGGGCCCATGGAGCATCCTTCCTTTGAGTCCTCGACGAACTACTCTGAGTGGGAGATGGAGGATGAGGAGTCGCCCGACACCCATTGCCACCATGACGTCCCCTTGGACTCTCCCGCTTCGGAGCCTTGGTGGCGGTCTCTGCCGGAGGACATGGGGTTCTTTGACTTCATCAAGGATATGCCCAAGGCCCTAGCGTTCTCGACTGAATTGGAGGAGGACCCTCGGGCAGATGAGTTAGAAATCCTCCAATACAAGGCCCCTCCGAGGGAATCGCTCACGGTGCCCATCCCTCCCATTCTGGAACAACTGATACTCCATATGTAGGAAACACCGGCTTCTGTGCCAGTGGTGAGCAAGCGGTTCAACTCGATGCATCGAGTCCGCTAGAGCCTGGGTTTCCAGAAGTCACAGCTGCCACACAACTCCATGGTGGTGGAGTCGGCCATGGATCAACTGAAGAGTCAGACGCAATCCTCATTGCCCCCCCCCCCCGGCAGGGAGGCACGCACCTTGGACTCCCTCGGCAGAAAGTGTTACTAGGGCTCGATGCTCATCAGCCACATCCAGGCTTACCCAGCTCTACGTGGGAATGTACCTGAGAAACCTGGCGAAGGAACTCGCCGGGTTCTCAGCTGGTCTGTCTGTGAGTGCTACAAGTTATTTCTGGGGCTGCCTATGATGAATTCGAGTTGGTGGCTCGAGTAGCAGCAATGGGCATGGGTGCCCAGCAACAGGCTTGGCTCGAGCCTCGAGCCTCTTTCAATTGAAAGCAAGTTCTGCTATGAGGGGACATGGGATGAGGGTGAAGGGGGATAGATTCAGGAGTGAGATGCGGAAATATTTCTTTACGGAAAGAGTGGTGGATCCATGGAATAGTCTCCCAGTGGAGGTGGTAGAGATGAGGACAGTATCGGAATTCAAAAAAGCATGGGACAAACACAGAGGATCTCTAAAGGAAAGAAAGGGACTGTTGTAGTCGTCGATATGGAAAGACAGACTAGATAGGCCATGTGATCTTTTTCTGTTGTCATGTTTCTATGTAATGGGTTCAGGACAAATTGGTTGATGTCCCATGCCAAGGAGAGAACTTCTTTGGCAAACCCATGATTGACAAGGCTGCCGAGTTGGAAACAGAGTTCATCACAAGAAGACTAAGAAGACTGCTACCTCTCCCCTCCCCTCCAGAAGGGCTCGGGTAAAAAGCCCTTCTACCCAAGGAAAGGGGCTGCTTACAGAAACTACCCAACTTTTCAGGCCTCCCCAGCTTCCCATCAGGGTCAGCAGGCCAAGGGACATGGGCATGGCCCTCATAAGCAGAAGGCTCCCAAACACCAGGCGCCGGCCCCAGCCCAGCTAGGGGGGAGCTTTTGACTCCTTGGGTATAGCCTCTCCACCCCAAGGAGGTCAGCAGCCCACAGGGGGACCTCTGATCCACTATGTCCAATGGTGGCTAACCATCACTACCGACTCCTGAGTGTTTTGAGTGGTCAAGATGGGTTACTTCTTTCATCTGACTGAGATACCCTCCCCCTTATTTTCTGGGAGAGCCCCTCAGGTTTCCCCTTCACCGGGACCTTCTACTGAAGGAACTTGCAGGTCTTCTCAAGAACAAAATGGTGGAACCAGTGCCCCACTATCTCAAGGGCAGGTGGTTTTACTCCAGGTACTTCCTCATGCCACAAAGGATAGGGGGCCTAAGGCCCATCCTCGACCTGCGCAACCTCAGCAAGTTCCTGGTGAGGGAGAAGTTCAAAATGCTCTCCTTTGAAATATTGCTGTCTTACCTCCAGCAGGGAGATTGGCTATGCTCCTTGGATCTAAAAGATGCCTATACCCACATCCTCATTCATCCCAACCACAGGCAGTACCTGCGGTTCATGGTGAGGGGTGGACACTATCAGTACAGGGTCCTGTCTTTTGGTTGGGCCTCCACCCCAAGAGTCTTCACAAAATGCCTGGCAGTCATGGCTGCCTTCCTCCGCCTCCAGGGGGTCTTTGTCTTCCCCTACCTGGACAACAGGCTCATAAAGAGAGGCACTGCCGCTGAGGTGCAGCAGGCGACTGCACGCACCATCTAGGTCCTACAGCACTTGAGGTTCGTGATAAACTACCCAAAGTCCCATCTCCTTCCAACACAGTGTCTGGAGTTCATCGGGGCAAGATTGGACACCCTCCAGGCAAAGGCCTTCCTGCCCAGGGACTGAGCCGACCGCCTCAGAGCCCTGGCACTGTAAGTTCAGCACCGTATCTTGGTGCCTACTCAATGCCTCTTGCGCCTACTCAGCCACATGGCCTCCATGCTCCACATCACCCCAGACGCCCACCTCCACATGAGGGCCGCACAGTGGTGCCTTCAGGAACAGTGGACACAAGCCATAGGGTGCCTCCGGGACACAATCTCAGTGACCCGCCAGCTAGTGGGCTCCCCGACCCAGTGGTAGACTCCCCAATATCTCGAGGCAGGATGCCTTTCCAAGCCCCGAGCCCTTTAAGGGTCCTCATTACCGACGCCTCCCTGCTCGGCTGGGGAGCTCTCTGCGAGGAACTCCGCACCTAGGGCAGCTGGTCACAGGCTGAGAGCAATCAGCAGATAAACCTCCTGGAGCTATGGGCCATATACTTGGCCCTCCGAGCTTTTTGCCACTGCCTATGTCATCAGCCAGTGTTGGTCTAGATGGACAACCAGGTAGCGATGTTCTGTGTGAACAAACATGGGGGCATGGGGTCTCGTGCCATCTGCAAAGAGGTGGTGATCCTCTGCTCTTATGCAGTCTGACAGGGTGTACTCCTGCGGGCAGTATACCTGCCGGGCCAGAACAACCTCCTGGCCGACAGATTGAGCAGGGTCCTCCAGCCGCACGAGTAGCAACTGGACTCCAGTGTGACCGACCGGCTCTTCCAGCTCTGGGGGGAACCTGTGATGGACCCGTTCGCCAGCCTCGACAACTATCAGTAGCCCTGCTTTGGCAATCTACTTCCATTGACACTGCCAAGAAAACCCAGGAGCTTCTGGGTCGCCAGGAGTCAGGACTGACTCGAAGGCACACATTGCATTGCAAGATCTAATCTCCACATGATACTTAAACACTTCATTCCATAGAAAAAGCAGATTAAAACCAAACCCCCATATGGAAACGGTTTCTAAAGTGATCCCTTTCACATATAGTTAACGCAATCTCCCATTACAAACCTATAAATTCCCAAACACTCTCATTTTTAGCAGTCCTATCTGATAATGGCGTTCCTTGTCTAAACAGTCCTTTGTATTGTTCATAGCTTTTATGCTCCGGCCTAAGCGCTCTGTCAAAAAAAACAAAAAAAGAAAAAAATATGCACCGCCTTCATTGTATGCAAATCTCTTGTGCATATTCATTGTGGTTATCCTGAAAACCTGACTGGCTAGGTGTGTCCCAAAGATTGGGTTGAGAAAACCTACTCTAGAGGAAAAATCCATAAATTATTAGCCAAGTAGACTTGGGGAAGCTTATCCTTAGAAATGAGTTTTGAAAACCAGATCTGCTGGGTATCTGTAACCTAGACACTAGGCACTGTTGGAAACAAGATGCTGGGCTCTATGGACCTTAGTCTGACTCAGTATGTTCTTATGAGCTAAGGAGAAAAGAATGTTTGCTCTGCTACCAAGCTGACCACCTAAGTAGACCATATTAGCTCAGCCTTGTTTTGAAACGGTGATGGCATTCTTCTGAAACTTCTTTCTGTTCTGGTGCCATTTCAGGAACAGAAAATGTTGGAGAAACTAGAATTTGAGCGTCGCCTGGACTTGGGACAGAGAGAGCATGCCTTGCTCATTTTGCAAAGTAATAGCCAAAAGGATGAGATTTTACAGACTGTAAAAGAGGTAGGTTCATCAACAGAAGAACGACTTGTGCTGGTTTGCCAGAAAGATGAATAGAGAGGAATGTAAGCAGTGATTTTGTGCCAGGAGCTCTTGACATTTCCTTCCCCTCTTAAAGCTGTCTTGTACAGGATGTTCAGTAATTATTATAGTATATAATCCCAGCTTTGTGATTCTGGACAAGTCTCTGTCTCTCTGTGCTTTAAATTGTATACTTCCATAATTGGGTGGCAATAATATCTGGCCCAGATTTCATGGCAGTGTAGTGACTGTTGTAATTCAAACATCATTGCCAGCATTTAAATTTAATACGTATATTCGGTGACCCTGAGTATTTATCAAGCAGCATTGAGTATATTTATTTTATTTATTTAGCTGTATTTATATATTACCTTTCACAGGGTCAAGGCGGTTTACATGGAACAGATGCAAAATATGTTATAACGGTGGCATCAAGAACTATATACAACATACATTTATAAACCTTAGGGCTCTTAACTATATACAACATACATTTATAAACCTTAGGGCTCTTTACTATATACAACAGATGTAGGCATCATGCTGTGTTCTTTCAGAGAGGGGAGGGCCGTTATACACTTGGATTGAAATGCTCTGTGAACAGGTGAGTCTTTAAATGTTTTCTGAATGTCTTGAGGTCAGTGATGTTCCTGAGCTGCCCTGGTAGCCTGTTTCATATGGAGGGTGCGTATAGTTGGAAGGCTCTTTTACATGCTTGCTGGTTGGATTTGGTTCTGATGTGGGAGATGAATGAGGTTGTTCATTATAGAGTATATGTATGATAAGGTCACCACTCCAACTGCTATTGAGAAGGCCAAAACTAAACCAGTGCTGTCCAATATTTAACTACAGCAGCTGTCATTTAAAAATAAAAAGACAGGTGCTGTAGTTAATTGAAATTCGGATACACAACACCAGTATCCCGATAGAGCTAGTGCTGAATACCTGGATATTGCAGTCAGTTCCAGCACTATTTGGTAGCGCAGTTTTCAGCCATTATCCGCATACCACTTATGGCTGCCTTTT
Organism: Ichthyophis bannanicus; assembly: GCA_033557465.1. Lineage (NCBI taxonomy): Eukaryota > Metazoa > Chordata > Amphibia > Gymnophiona > Ichthyophiidae > Ichthyophis > Ichthyophis bannanicus. Next base: position 382,155,068 of record CM066039.1, read on the forward strand.
AGCGCTATCCAGATAAATACTGGTTCCACTTCTGCCTCCAGACTGTCCCAGAACTATCTCGATATTTTTGTAATTTTTGTCACCAGTGCCTCTGTCTTGATTGATTCCATCGTTTTAACTGGGCCTGTGCCATCTACCCCTACTTTCTTAGATGCTGGCTTGTCCTTGTGGACAATGTTCTCATTGATCAACTTTCTCCCAGATCTTTTAGGCTTCAAAGCCTGATCAGCCAATAAAAAGGGAAAATAACTTTTCCCCTGCTCTTTTAAGAATATGAGATAAGCCAGGTTGAGCCAGACCAAGGTCATCAAATCCAGCATCCTGTCTCTGACCATGCCAATTTGGGTCACAATTATCCAGTAGATCCAGTTTCTCACAACTCACTTCAAGGACTTTCTCAAGACTACTTGGTAAATATTTTTTATGGACTTTTCCTACAAGAACTTGGTATGGCAGGAAATGATCCTGTAGCTAGGACCTGTCCTCCAGGTGTGGTAAAATACTCTCGCACCAAGGAGTTTTCTCCAGGGACTTGTGCCCATGAGGGAAGGTTAGGACAGCCGTTATAGTTGGCAATTTGATCATTAGGCATGTAGATAACTGAGTGGCTGATGGACGTGAGGATCACCTGATAACATGCTTACCTGGTGCAAAGGTAGCAGACCTCACACACCACCTAGACAAGGAGCCTGCTGTCTTGGTATATGTTGGTACCAATCATATAGGAAAGTGTGGGAGGAAGGTTTAGAAGGCCAAATTTAGGATTTTAGGTAGGAAGGTTGAAATCCAGAACTTCCAGGGTAGCATTCTCTGAAATGTTAACCGTTCCACGCATGGGACCCAAAAGGCAGGCAGAGCTCTGGAGTCTCAATGTGTGGATAAGATGACGGTGCAAAGGAAGAGGGTTTTAGATTTGTTAGCAACTGGACAACATTCTGAGGCAGGGAGGGGCTTTTCCAACAGGATGAGCTCCACTTTAACCGGGGTGGAACCAGGCTGCTGGCATTAACCTTTAAAAAGGAGAGCAGCTTTTAAACTAGATAATAGGAGAAAGCCGACAATCGCCCAAAAGCGCATGCTTTGGAAGAATGTATCCTTGAGGATACTAGCAAAAAGGCAATTTAGGGCATCCCATCAGAGAGGTTCCAAAAAAAAGTATCCCAGATGCCCTTAAATACAGAGCAGAGCTGAAAGATTCCAAATTACACCATCATCTGATAACCAGATTGATATGACTAAAATACTACCTCTAAAATGCCTGTATGCAAATGCTAGAAGTCTAAAAAATAAGATGGAGAGCTAGAATATATAGCACTAAATGAAAGGTTAGATAGGATTGGCATCTCGGAGACCTGGTGGAAGGAAGGTAACCAATGGGACACTGTGATACCTGGATACAAACTATAATTCTGTTCGATGTACACCGCACTGATTATAATAGCGCGGTATAGAAGAAGAAATGTTAAATAAAATAAATAAAATAATGCAATGATAGGTAGATCAAATTGGTGGAGAGGTAGTGCTCTTTTAGAGAGGTATTGAGTTTTGCAGGAAACAAAATACACTATAGAATCTCTATGGACAGAAATCCCATGTAAGAAGGGGGAACACAGGATCTGATGAAATAGATAAGGTGGTTGGTGCCACTTGGAAATAGTGATCATAGCATGATCGTATTTGATTTAATAAGTGGAAGAAGGATGGCAAGGAAATCCACAGTACTACCTTTAAACTTTTAAAAGGGAGACTATGATAAAATGAGGAACATAGATAAGAAAAAAACTAAAAGGAGCAGCTGCAAAGGTTAAAGATTTACATCAAACATTGCCGTTGTTTAAAAATAATATCTTGAAGGCTCTGACCAGATGTATATCATGCTTTAAGAAAAGTGGAAGTAAGGCCAAAAAACTGCTAGCATAGTTTAAAGGCGAGGTCAGAGAGGTGGTTGTAGTGAAAAAAAGCATCTTTCAGGAAATGGAGAAAAGAGCCAAATGATGAAAACAGAAACAGAAAGCACTGGCAAGTTAGATGCAAGGCACTGATAAGGCAGGCAAAGAGACAATTTGAAAAAAAGTCTTGCTGTGGAAGCAAAAACACAAAATAAATACTTTTTCAAGTACATTCGTAGCAAAAAACCTGTGAGAAAGTCAGTTGGACCATTAGATGATAGAAGGATAAAAGGGGTGCTAAGGGAGGACAAGGCCATAGCAGAAAGACTGAATGATAGAAAGCAGAGGGTAGGGCTGAATGGCCAATTTTCCCAGTGGAGAAAGGTGAATAGTAGAGGACCCTAGGGATCTGTGCTGGGTCTGCTGCTTTTTAACATATTTGTAGATGCCCTGGAAATGGGAATAACAAGTGAGGTAGTCATATTTGCAGATGACACAAAATTATTCAAAGTTGTTAAAACCCAAGAGGATTGTGAAAAATTGCAAGAGGACCTTGATAAATTGGAAGACTAGATGTTCAAATGACAGGTAATATTTAATGTGGACAAATGCAAAGTTATGTACCTAGGAAAGAACAACCCAAACTATGGTTACATAATGCAAGGTTCCATTAGGAATCACTAACCCAGGAAAAAGATTTAGGCATCATCGTGGATAACACGTTGAAACCCTCCACCCAGTGTGCAGCGGCGGCCAAGAAGGAAAATAAAATGCTAGGAATCATAAGGAAAGGAACGGAGGATAAAACAAAGGATATTATAATGCTTTGTATCGTTCCATGGTGCGACCGCACCTTGAATATTGTGTGCAATTCTGGTCGCTGTATCTTAAAAAGGATATAGCAGAATTAGAAAAGATACAGAGAAGAGCCACCAAAATAATAAAGGGGATGGAAGGATACCCCTATGAGGAGAGGTTTAAAAGATTAGGGCTTTTCAACCTGGAAAAGATAGCTGAGGGGAGATATGATAGAGGTCTATAAATTAATGAATGGAGTGGAATGGGTAAACATAGATTGATTCTTTATGGCATCAAAAAGTAGAAAGACCAGAGAACATGCAATGATGCTACAGTGTAACCCGTTTAAAACTAATAAGAGAGAATATTTTTTCACTCAACGCGTAATCAAACTCTGGAATTCGTTACTGGAAAATGTAGTAAAAGCTGTTAGTGTAGCTGTGTTTAAAAAAGGTTTGGACAAGTTCCTGGAGGAAAGGTCCATAAACCATTATTAAAGGGGACCAGGGAAATCCACTGCTTGCTCCAATACCAGCATTATGGAACCTGTGTATCTTTTTGAGAAACTGCTAGGTACTTGTGACCTGGATTGGCCACTGTTGGAAGGGCTACTGGGCTTGATGGACCTTGGTCTGACCTAGTATGACATTTCTTATGTCTTTACTGAAGATGATGTAGGGAAGTTACTCATGCCTGAATGATATTTAAAGATGATGTATCGGAAAAATTGAAAGAAATATCGATAAACCAGGATGGTTTATTACAATTATTTGATAAACTGAGTAGCAGCAAATCACGGGGACCAGATGGTATACATCTGAGGGTGTTGAAAGAACTGAAATATGAGATTGCAGACCTACTATTAGTAATCTGTGAACTATCATTAAAATCAACTGTTGCATCGTAAAATTGGAGAATGGCCAATGTAACACCAGTTGGATTTTTTTTTTTAAACTTCTGTTTATTAATCCACGCCATCACAAAGAACACATATCAATACATACATAACTTTTCCCGGGTGGAGTTGTCTCTTATCCACCACCCGGAGGCACACCAACAGGCAGTTGTGGAATTACATTTTTTTACCCCTACTACCCCCCACCTCGCCCCTTCCTCCCCCCTCCCTCTCGTAGCCTCCGCCCATGAATGAACCGGGGAAACCACACACCTTTCACCTACCATCCCTCTCCCTATCTAGTGAAGACCTTCCCTTCCCCTCCTCCCACCAAACAACCCTCCCCTATTTCACCTGAAGTATTTCATTGTGGGTGCATGAGTTCAATTTCTGAATGTATGGTTCCCATACCAGCAGAAATAAAGGCCAGCGTTTGACACTTCCCCTCACTCCCCGCCTCTCTAAAAGCATCAGTTGATGAAAGCTGCTGCACCATTCCCAAAAAGTGGGGGCTACCTGCTCTCTCCATCTATGCAATATCGGTCCCTTCCCCACCAGACATGCCTTCCGCTCCAATAAACGTTTCCACCTTCCTTTGGGATGAAGTGGTCCAAGTTGATCCAAGACCACCAAGGGCCCGGTCCAGTTAATCTGTTGTTGGAGCAAACTGCTCACATAGTTACTTATTCTCGCCCAATAAAGGCAAATTTTCTGACATCCCCACCACATATGACACAGATCTGCCAAGGAACAAGAACACTTTGGGCAACCCCCGTCTGTGGTAAGGTGGCTCCGCAATGCTCTTCTCAGGGAGAAGTGTGCCCTAATGATGCACTTGAACTGCACCTCTCTCCACCTAGCCCCTTCTACCAATCCTGCTATCCGCCCCAATGCCTTCCCAATCGCACCCGGGGCTATCTCCACTCCCAACTCTTCTGCCCATAAAGCCTCTTCTGGCAAGTAATCCTTTGGAACCATGTACCTATCCAGCCTTTTCTTCAGATCCGAAATGGCGGGAGGGGACTCCTCCCCCAAGCCGAAAAATTCCAGTATCTTCGCTGAGCTTTCAGCCGATAGCTCACCCGCTGGGAGGGAGGCCACATAATGGGAGATCTGAACATAAGCGAACCACTAACACTTGCTCAATTCATACTCCCTGCAAAGGATCTCAAATGATTTACATTGCCCCATCAAATCAACATGGCCCAGGTTTCAAATCCCGAGTTCCTGCCACTTCTCAAAAATTACTGTCTCAGAGCCCGGAGGGAACTTTGTTACCTTGCATGGGTAACCAGCTCGAGACTTTCGGAGATCTGTCCCAATACCTATTCACTTGTTTCCAAGTGCGTCTCGCAGAAGTCAACAATATGCTCCCATTTAATCTTGCCGGAAGATCTGACCCCTCCAAGTGTAAGACCGCCAACAAAGAATGGGGAGCCACGAAGGCTTCCTCAAGCGCTCTGGGGGTAAACACTTCCGTGTCCCCCAACCATTCCCCTACATGCCTCGCCTGGCAAGCCAATGCGTAAAGCCGTAAATCTGGGATCCCTATCCCCCCCTGCCTCCACCCCCCTCTTAAAAGCCTCAACGGAATACAGGCCCTGGCCCCCTTCCATAAAACCCCCAAATCTCCTGATCCAAACGGTTTAAGTCACATCGCAATAGCCACACTGGGCGGGTTTGCAAACAGAACAACACCCGGGGCAAAACCACCATCCCCACTGCCCTTCCCAACAAAGACAACGGAAGCGGGCCCCACGCCTGTAACTGTGTATGCAACTTAAGGAAGATCCTCTCAACGTTCCGCTGATACAACTCCTTCGGCTCTCTAGGCAAGAGAATGCCCAAGTAGGTAAAGTAATCCTCCGCCCATTTAAGTTGAAAAGTATTACCCCATTCCCCTCAAAGTTGTCCAGACACATCTAGAGCCTCTGACTTATCCATATTAATACGAAGCCCCGGGAAGCTGCCAAACCACGAAAATTCCTCTAATAATCTTGGCAACGCCTGTCGCGGGGATAGCAGCATTTGCTGATGACATATTAGTGCATCTGCTATCTTGAACAAATGTGCCCCGATCTGCACCTCCCCGAATATCCTTGGAAGCTTCTATCCTTCTTACTAGAGGGTCCAGTGAAAGCACAAACAGGGGGGAGAGTGGGCATCCGTCTCGTACCTCTCTCCAAGGAAAACTTTTCTGACACCACTCCATTACATATTACCCCTGCGGTAGGTTTCCTATAAAGAATATCCACCATACTACAAAAAGACGATCCCAACATAATAAGGTAACAGACATTTCAAGTATTGCCAGTTCACTTGATCAAAAGCTTTTTCCGCCTCAAAACTAACCAAAAGCGATGGCAAATCTAGATTTCGCACCCATTCCAACGACGCCAGAATCCTCCTCAGGTTGCGCACAGCGTACCATCCCTTCACAAAGCCCACCTGCGACTCGTGCACCAATTCACCCAGCACTGAAGCCAACCGATCCGCCAGGATCTTAGACATCACCTTCAAGTCAAAGTTTAACAATGAGACTGGCCTATAAGAGGCCGCCTATGTATGGTCCTTTCCTGGCTTTGGGATTAATATAACGTGTGCGTGATTTTCACCCCACGTAAATGTACCATGTTCTGCTCTCTGGTGATACACTGCCATCAGAGAGGGGGACACACATTCTTCCAAAATCTTGTAAAATTCGGCCCCAAATCCATCCGGACCTGGCGTCTTGTAGCAACTAGCTTTCTGAATGGCCTGCTGCACTTCTTGCAGCGTTATTGCTTTATCCAGTTGTGCTTGCTGATCGGCCTCCAAGCTTGGCAGCTTTAATTCTCTCAAATATTCCTCCATTCTATTCACAGACCCTTCCTCTCCTGCATACAACTTTTGGTAGAAGGATTGAAACACTCGAGCAATCGCCGGTCCCTCTTTCTGCAGCTTACCTTGGCTATCATGCAACGCCGCAACCAATCTAGTGCACCTGCTACTTTGAAGATACCATGCCCAAAGCTTCCCCGGCTTATCCCCAAAACGATATAACTGATATCGGTAGTATGTAAACTATTTCTTCTATGCTCCCAAGTGCTGGAACAAACTACCTCCCAACATCAGATCAATCAGGGATATCACCCAATTCAGAAAGTCCATCAAGCACTATTTATTCACTTTGCACTTCAGGCTACCATACACACAATAGAACCGGCTCCCGCCTCACTCAGCTAACTCTTACACATAACAACCCAGAACAAAGGATCAAAATGTGAAAACACTGTACATAAGAACATAAGATATGCCATACTGGGTCAGACCAAGGTCCATCAAGCCCAGTATTCTGTTTCCAACAGTGGCCAATCTAGGTCATACGTACCTAGCAGTTTCCCCAAGGGACACAGGTTCCACAATGCTTGTATTGGTTCAAGCATTGATATCCTGGGTCCCTTCTTAATAATGGTTTATGGACCTTTCCTCCAGGAACTTGTCCAAACCTTTTTTAAACCCAGCTACACTAACAGCCTTTACTACATCCTCCGGTAACAAATTCCAGAGTTTGATTACACGTTGAGTGAAAAAATATTTTCTTTTATTAGTCTTAAATAGTTTACCCTGTAGCTTCATTGCATGTCCCCTAGTCTTTCTATATTCTGATAAGGTAAACAATCGATCTACTTTTACCCGTTCCACTCCGTTCATTAATTTATATACTTCTATCATATCTCCCCTCAGCCGTCTCTTTTCCAGGTTAAAGAGCCCCAACCTTTTTAGCCTTTCTTCATAGGAGTAGCCTTCCATCCCCTTTACCATTTTGGTGGCTCTTCTCTGAACTGTATCTTGTCAAATATCAAATCCTGATGTAACCTATTCAATGTATATATAATCATGTAGATAGTTATCCCCAGTTCACACCCAGTTTATCTTTCCTGTTATCTGTAAACCTAAATCAGTCATGTATTGACAGGTATATTGTTGTTTAATGTAAACCGCACTGATGATGAATAGTGCGGTATATAAAAAATGTTAAATAAATAAATAAATTTATGCAATAGCTCATTCAAAGCTACCTGTGCCTCCCACAACTTCTTTTGTTTGTTGCATTGGGGCACCTCACCCATTTCCGTCTCTCTTTAACCGTTTGTCTTTCCAGTTGAACAATCTGCTCAGTTAATAATCTCCGTTTCCGTGCCACATATCCAATGATATCGCCCCGCAAAACTACTTTGGCCGTTTCCCAAAACAACTCCGGGTCATTTTTATGCTGCTCATTATATTCTGTAAACTCATGCTGCTACTGCTTTAAAAAGATATGAAACTCGGTATCTCTATAGAGATCTAACGGGAATCTCCAGAATCTAGTCTGTGAAGCCGTGTCATACTAGTCGAGCTCCACCCATATCAATGCATGATCTGAGATCTAAGTAGGACCGATCTGTGCTTCCACTGTCCTGGCAAAAAGCCCCTTTGATACCAAAATATAATCTGTCCTAGCACTGGACCCATGGGCCCGGGATTGATGGGTGAAATCTCTGTCCATCGGATGCAGTAATCGCCACGGGTCCACCACATCCAATCTACGTCGCAACCCTTGCAACACTCTAGCAGTCTGTGCCCTTGTCCGATCTCCTCCCCCCCTCGTTGTATCAAGGTCAACATCCAACACCCCATTAAAGTCCCCCCCCCCTCCAGTATCAACGGAGGACCTCCAGCAATTGCTCCACCTGGGAGGCTAAGCGTGCGTACATCGCCCGATCTAACGTGTTGGGACTATGCACATTGCCCAACACTATAGGCTTCTCCTCTAAAAGCCCATATAGCAGCAAAAATCTGCCTGCCGAATCTGTATACATCTGCTCCCTTATAAATCGAACCCGTTTATGAATCAAAATGACCACTCCACCCTTTTTTCCCTTTGTAGGGGCCCCCCATCATTGTCCCACCCAATCTCTCCTCAGTTTAAGGTATTCTTCAGCTGTCTGGTGGGTTTCTTGTAGCAGGGCAATATCACATTTATGTCTCACTAGGGCTTGTAAGATTTTGTACCTCTTCACTGGGCTTCCCAGGCCACACACATTCCATGAAATTATCTTCAGGCTAAGGGGTCTGTGTCAGGCTCATACTTCCCTTCACTTACTATTACCCAAGGAGTAGCCCTCCCAGCCCGGAGCCCCTCCTTTACATCCCAAATGTTCTCAGTATCCACCACCAATCCCCAGTCTAGGCTACGATCCCCCCCTTCCACCTTCCCACCCCCCCCCTCTTTCCTTCTGCCCCCTCTCCCTATCACCCACCCCCTTCCAGCACCCTCTCATCCTATTTCCTTAGTCCCTCCTTCTCTCCTCCTAAATGGGTCACTATAGATGTGCACGGGCTTCCCCTCCCCCCAACACGTCCCCATCCCCATCCCTCTACCCCCTCCAGTTAACTCTTCCCTCTTTCCCTGCCCAAACTTTGGCCCGGGCGGCTACTATCCCACAACATCCTAACCTGGAGACACAGCTTAATCCCCCCATAAGAGAAGTGAGACAACAGTTAATAAAATGCAATAAAATACACTGAAATACAATACAAGAACAATACAAAACAATCCCATCTTAATCTATAACATACAGTAATATGCAACAATTCCTTAAATAGTAACCAGCTCCGATCACCAGCCTATCCCCCCCCCATATATATTCTGACAAACAATGTTCCAGTTCTCTCCGCAATGTTCTACCCCCAAATGAAGGCAATATTAGCAGTCCCACTTGGTGAACTCAGTAGCACCCGGTCCAGGCACTCCTCCTACATGTACCTCCCGGCTGAACTCCTCTCTCCTCGCTCTCTGCCTCCATCAACCATTCTCATGGCACTTCAGACTGCTCCTCTGTAGGACATGACTCACTCCGCACCCGGTCCAGGCACTCCTCCTACATGTACCTCCCGGCTGAACTCCTCTCTCCTCGCTCTCTGCCTCCATCAACCATTCTCATGGCACTTCAGACTGCTCCTCTGTAGGACATGACTCACTCCGCACCCGGTCCAGGCACTCCTCCTACATGTACCTCCCGGCTGAACTCCTCTCTCCTCGCTCTCTGCCTCCATCAACCATTCTCATGGCACTTCAGACTGCTCCTCTGTAGGACATGACTCACTCCGCACCCGGTCCAGGCACTCCTCCTACATGTACCTCCCGGCTGAACTCCTCTCTCCTCGCTCTCTGCCTCCATCAACCATTCTCACGGCACTTCAGACTGCTCCTCTGTAGGACATGACTCACTCCGCACCCGGTCCAGGCACTCCTCCTACATGTACCTCCCGGCTGAACTCCTCTCTCCTCGCTCTCTGCCTCCATCAACCATTCTCATGGCACTTCAGACTGCTCCTCTGTAGGACATGACTCACTCCGCACCCGGTCCAGGCACTCCTCCTACATGTACCTCCCGGCTGAACTCCTCTCTCCTCGCTCTCTGCCTCCATCAACCATTCTCATGGCACTTCAGACTGCTCCTCTGTAGGACATGACTCACTCCGCACCCGGTCCTCTAGGTACTTGGTCTCCTCTGCCGCTGATTCAAATACCCGGTGCACTTCTTCATGTGTAATGTGCAATCTAGCTGGGTATTGCACCGTGAGTCTGATATTAGCCTGTATCAGCTTCTGGCACACCAGCGCGTATGCCCTTCTTCGCTGGCTCAAAGCAGCCAAATAGTCCTGCACAACTCTCACCTTCGTGTTTTCTTTACAATAACATCTTTCTTTTGTGCAGCCCGCAACACAGCCTCCTCTTGTGGAAACTGCAGAAACTTTGCCAACACTACTCTGGGCCTGTGGTCTCTCAGTTGCTTGGGCCCAACTCTGTGCGCTCGCTCAATCGCAATTTTTCCACTCTGCTCTGCTCCCTCCACAATCTGCATAGCCAATTTTTCCAAATTTTCTCTCAAGTCTCTGTCCGTTACAGTGTCCGGTATGAACAGAAAGCGCAGATTGTTCCACCGGGATCGATTTTCCATATCATCCAACATCTCCTCGTGTGCCTGCATTACTGCCCGCATGCATTCCACTTCGTGCGTTAGCTGCTCCACTACCTCCGCGCTCTGCACAATACGAGCCTCCGCTTCCTGCATCCGGCTGCCCAGGGAGCCCATGGAGCTCTGTAAGATGTCCATCTTACTACGCAGTGCCTCAAACTGAATTGACAATGCACTAGCCACCACCACTGAAATCTCCTCGACTAGCGCTGGCAAGGCCGGTGAATTCGGCGCTGTAGGTACGTCCGCCATCTTTTGTTGCCCCGCCATGCAGTCCTTCTCCCATCTCCCCACTTTTACCGCCGCCGCCATCGTACACTTAACGCGGACTGTGCCTGCTCCCTGCATAGCCTCACTTGTTGTTTGTGCGGTTCTGCGGCCAAATCACGGTTCTATGTGCTGGTATGGAGGAGGGGGCCCGGAGCTCAAGCCATCCGCGTCCGCTCAAGCTCACCACATCACGTGACCTCCGTAACCCCAGTTTTTAAAAAGGGTTCCAGAGATGATCGTGGAAACTACAGACCGGTGAATCTGACATCAGTACTGGGCAAAATGGTAGAAACCATTATAAAATTACTATTTCTCTTCTATCCCCCTCCTCTCTCCCTGTGCCTTGTGGGACGCGCACTCCATCTCAAATAAACTTGCCTTTACTCATGATTTCTTTATCTCTAATGCTCTCCATTTCCAATACTTTAACTGAGACCTAGCTCTTCAATGAGGACTAGGCTTCAGTCACTTCTCTGTCATGGCGGCTGTCAGTTCTCCCACACACCTTGTTCCACTGACTGTGGTGGTGGTGCTGGGCTTCTACTCTCGCCTTTGTCGTTTTCAACACCTCCCCTTCTGCCTCAGTCTCACTCCTTTTCCTCCTTTGGAGTCCATTCCATTTGGATTTTTACTCCACTATCTCTCCGATAAGCTGTTATTTATCGCCCCCTTGAGAAGTCCACCTCTACCTTTCTTTCTGACTTTGATTCATGGCACTCCTTCTTTCTAGATTCTTCAGCCTCCCTTATTCTTGGGGATTTTAACATTCATGTTGATAGTATATTTTATTGTACACCGCTCTCATGCTTCGGCAAGGGAGGTATATAAAGTGTGAAATAAAGATAAAGATAACCCTTCCGACCCTTATGCTTTAAAGCTCCTCTCCCTTACCTCATCATTCAACCTCCAGCTTTTGTCTACTGCCCCTACTCACCAGCAAGGCTACTGCCTCGACCTTGTATTCTTCTCTAATTGCTTACCCTCAAGCTTCTGTAATTCACTTCTTCTCTTATCGGACCATCTCCTCCTAAGCTTCACTCTTCACCACTCACGGCCTCACTCTCGCCCTTTCTTCTCCAACCTCTTTAGAAATCTTCATGCTATTGACCTGTTGGCTCTCTCCTCCATTGTCTCATCACCTATTTATTTATTTATTTATTTATTTATTTATTTACATTCTCTTATATACCGCGCTATTCTGCATCAGTGCGGTTTACATTGAACAAACTGAAATTACATTGAACAGGGCATTGTAACTTGGAGATAACTATTTTACAGGGAACATGGGCTATGGAGGGTTAAGTGGCTTGCCCAAGACCACAAGGAGCACCTGTGGGACTAGAAACCCCAGTCCTTCCGGCCCAAGGTTGCTGTCCTCTAGTGGGATTTGAACCCCCGACCTTCCGGCCTGAAGTACCTTGCCCCAACCACTAGGCCACTCCTCCACTCCACTATGTTTCCTCCATTATGTCTCTGAGTCTGTTGATGAGGCAGTAGCTTCCTATAACACTGCACTTTCCTCTGCTCTGGATGCTCTTGCTCCGCCCATGCCACATCCTGTGAGGTGTACTGTATCTCAACTTTGGGTGTCTCCCACTACTTGCTATCTCTGTTCCTCTGCTGATCGTGCTTGGCTCAAATCCCACACCCTTGCAGACTTTTCAGACTTCAAATTCTTGATTCTCTCTTTCCGGTCAGCCATAGCACTTGCCAAACAAGACTACTATGGCCATCTGACTCACACTTTTGCCTCTGACCATGATCATCTCTTTACAACTCTCATTGCTCTCCTCAAGTTACCTCTGCCCCAATCCCTCCCTCCCTTTCTGCCCAAATCCTGCCTGAGTACTTCCATGACAAAATCCAGAAGATCACACTCCAGTTCCCCAAGAGATTAGCTACTTCCCCTCCTCCCCTTCTTCACTCCCAGACTTCCCCCCTACCTCTGCTACCTTTTCTTCCTGTTCTTCGATCTCTGAGGAGGAAACCACTCGTCTTCTTTCATCATCCAAACTCACTACCTGCTCCTCTGATCCTAATCCCACCCATCTCCTTAGCTCCATCTCTTCCACTGTAGTCCCTTCCTTCTCTCATATTCTCAACCTATCGCTCTCCACTGCAACCTTCCCTGCAGCCTTCAAGAAACCCTCACTACCTACCTGTCCTTCTCACTATCGACCCATCTCCCTCCTCCCCTTCATTTCTGAACTACTTGAACGTGCAATTCAACTTTCTCTCCTTTCAAGCCTTTCTGGATCATCTACAATCCACCTTTCGTCCTTTACATTCTACTGAAACAGCTCTTGCTAAAGTCTCCAGCGACCTGTTCTGGAAAATTCAAGGGTCTTTACTCAATCTTCATCCTTCTTGATCTTTCTGCTGCTTTTGACTCTGTTGACCACAGCCTTCTCCTTGATACCTTGTCCTCACTTGGTTTTAAGGGCTCTGTGCTATCTTGGTTCTCTTCTTCTCTTTCACATCACTTTTTCAGTGTTTGTTCTGGTGGATCCTCCTCTACTGCTATCCTGCTCTCAGGTGGTGTACCCCAAAGATCTGTCCTGGGTCCACTCCTTTTCTCTCTCTATATGCAGTCCTTTGTTGATTGCTAAAGTGGTATTTCTGTTTAACAGTGCAGACTCTTCTTCTTGAAGCTTGGGTATTTTACAGCCTGTAGATAATCTTGTCCTTTACTTCTACCCTCTCCAGTCTCTGCGATATAAAGAGTCGTGTAAAACTTCTTAAAGACTTCCTGTATTTATGATGTCTTAAATTTTATGTCACCTCCTTCCCGGATTTTAGCTATATACTGTTGATTCTGCCTTGTTTTCAATCTACATGCTAAAATCCACCACGCTTTATTATTCCATTCCAACGAGTTCTGTTTAGAAACATAGAAAAATAGAAACATGACGAAAAAAAAGACCACATGGCCTATCTAGTCTGTCTTTCCATATCAACCACTACAACAGTGCTCTTTTTTTCTTTAGAGATCCTCTGTATTTGTCCCATGCTTCTTTGAATTCAGATACTGTACTCATCTCTACCACCTCCACTAGGAGACTATTCCACGGATCCACTACTCTTTCCGTAAAGAAGTATTTCCGCATATCACTCCTGAATTTATCCCCTGTCACCCTCATCCGATGTCCCCTTGTAGCAGAGCCTGCTTTCAATCGAAAGGCTCTCCTCCTGTGCATTTATTCCACGGAGGTATTTAAACGTCTCAATCATATCACCTCTATCCCACCTTTCCTTAAAGTATACATATTACGATCCTTAAATCTGTCCTCATATGCTTTGCAGCGAAGACCACTAAGCATTTTAGTAGCCACCCTCTGTACAAACTCCAACCTGTTTATATCCTTTTGAAGGTGCGGTCTCCAGAATTGTACACAATACTCCAAATGAGGTTGCACCAAAAACTTATACAGAGGCATTATCACCTTGTTTCTTCTGCTTGCCATTCCTCCCCCTATGCATCCAAGAATCCTTCTAGTTTTCGCCGTCACCTTTTCTACTTGTTTAGCTACTTTAAGATCATCAGACACAATCACGCGCAGGTCCTGCTCTTTTGTGGACAAAAGTACTTCCCTCCCTATACTGTACCATTCCCTTGGATTGTTGCAACCCTGCATTTTTTAGCAATAAATCTCAGCTGCCAAATTTTAGGCCATTTTTCAAGCTTAGCTAGATCCCTCCTCATGTTATCTACACCTTCCTGGGTGTCTGCAAATGATACCAAAATCTGCAATAGAGTAAAGAGGCAAACCTTATCCAACAGCCCTTCTGCAATATCACTAACAAAGATTTTAAAAAGAATCGGACCAAGGACAGATCCCTGTGGCATTCTACTAGTAACGTCCTTCTCAGCGTGAGCTCCTTTTACCTGTACCCTTTGATGCCTCCCATTCAACCAATTTCTAACCCAAGTAGTAACTTTAGCGTTCATCCCTAAGGTGCTCAGTTCGTTTATAAGTCTCCTGTGCAGAATGGTGTCAAAGGCTTTGCTGAAATCTAAATACACCACATCTAGGGCTCTCCCTCAGTCCAACTCCCCGGTCACCCAGTCAAAGAAGTCAGTCAGATTTGTCTGATAAGACCTGCCTCTGGTGAATCCATGCTGTCTCGGATCCAGTAATCCAGTGGTCTCCAGAAACCTCACTATTTTCTCTTTCAGCAGCGTTTCCAATAATTTACTCACCACTGAGGTTAAACCACCCAGCCTGTAATTTTCAACTACATCCTTACTTCTGCTTTTGTGTAAAGGTACCACATGTGTCTCTCTCCAGTCCAGTGGCACCACTCCCAACTCCAAAAAGGCATTGAAAAGGTCAGTCAGTGGAGCTGCTAGAATGTACCCAAGTTCCTTCAGTATTCTCTGATATATCTCATCCAATCCCATCGCTTTGTCTACTTTTAGTTTAGCTAGTTCCTCACGAACACAGTCTTCTGAAAATCATTCAAGATGCCCCTCGCTTCTGTTCCTGTTTGTGGGTGTTTTCTGAGGTCCTGTTCCCGGTTCTTCATCTGTGAACACAGAACAGAAATATTTGTTAAGCAATTCCACTTTATCCACATCAGCTTCTACATATTCCTCCCCTTCACCCTTGAGTCTGACAATACCACTTTTACCCTTCCTCTTCTCACTAACATATCTGAAAAATATTTTATCCCCCCCATTTTATTGCATTGGGTATTTCTTCTTCTTTTTGTATCTTTGCTTACTTGAGTACTTTGCCAACCTCTGTAAGTTTTTCCAAATATAGATATGCCTGTCTTCCTCTCTCTTTGATCTCTTGTATTTCATGAAAGCCTCCCTCTTTTTCTTCGTCTTTTTCAGCTACTTCTTTTGAGAACCACAGTGGCCTCCTTCATGGCTCTATCCATCAGATGCTCTCTCCTACCCTCATTAAATCTCTGCTGTAATTCTTTGTGCAGGGGCAAGCAGAGCTTGACCCCTGCTCTGAAGTGAGCTAAAAGCCTTGGTAGTGCCTACGCTACCTTAGGCAAACTAAGCAGTTGCCCATCTCTGGGACCAACAGTGGCAGTAATGGCCACAGACAGCGCTGCAAACTTACCTTCAAGCTTCGGCACCATGGGGCTGTGCTTCTTCCCCTCTCTGACTCCTGATGCCAGCTTCCTGTTTGCACAGAAAGTCGGCGTTGGCCATTGGAGAGCAGCAGGAGCAAACAGCTCTGCAGCACTGAAACTTGAAGGTAAGCGCCGAGAGGCTGTCTGCAGCTATTACCTCCACTGACAGTCCAGGAGAAGGGTGGCAGCAGTGACAGTGGATGCCACAGTGAGGCGGAGGGGATGAGGTTTGCCTAAGGCGTCTCATCTCCTTGTGCCGGCTCTGAGTCTAGGAAATGAACACATCTGACTAGCACCCCTTGCTTTATCCTGCCCTAGCAAAAAAAAATGTTCTAGAATTATTACTTAATAGAAAAGAACATGTCATGTGCTGTCTTGCATGCCATGTATTAAGAAGGAGCAGTCTTGGTGGCAGAAGAGCCATTGATGCAACAGTCTATTGAGAAATAGTTTATATGTGTTAATGTTCACTGTCCTTCTTAACCTCAGTCTTTGAGAGTAATGCAGTGACTTTCCTGCCTTCTCTTAGTAATAGCCTAGTGGGAGACAAGGAAGCCAGGTTCAAATACCATTGATGCTTCTTGTGGCCTTGGGCAAGTTGGTTAATCTTCCATTGCCTCAGGTGCGAACTTAGATTGTAAGCCCTCTAGGGACAGGGATATTCCTACTGTACCCGAGCTACTACCTAATAAATACATACTGGGTGTTTTCTATCCACTCAGGATCAGGTGAGGCTGGAAAAGGGCCTGACAGAGCACCAGCGGCACCTAGAGAGCGAGCGCCTCCGACTGCAGACTCAGTTGAAACAAACGGAGCAAGAAATTTCCAGCCGAATCGATAAGCTGCTGGAGGACAACCAGAGGTGTGAGAGATGGTGTTTTCCTTTTGTTCTTCACCTTAAATTTCTCTTGCATGCTTGCCAGCTAGCACCTTGCTGAGATGAACAGTATGACAATGATTTCCCCAGAGACTGTAGTATTTAGCTTGATCTGTAACATGTACGAGTAGATAAACAAAACATGAAGCAGAAGCATGACTTAGAGTGATAAGATGAAATTGTATAATGCACCAGTTTTTTCCTAATAAAAGAAGTCATGGCCTAGTTGGGGGAGGGATTACAGGAAACTGCTCAAGTTTGCAGGCCTCTGAATCTCTCACTTAAGGCCTTAAGCAGACTGTTATGGATAATTCTGTGTGTTTCATTCCTTACTTGCACTGAATTTAGAGAACTGAAGCCAAAGAATCGACCAAGGATTTAAATTTGGTGCACTCAGTCAGGAGTTGTGCACGCAAACATTCACTAAACCTCTTGTGTTGTAAGATCTCTATCTAGGAATTCCCTGCCTGCCTTGGTTAACCTGAGTAGCTCAGCCCACACTAAATACTCTGCCAGCCCCTCTCCTGAGACACTCCTAGCCTCAGAGTAGAGATATTTGTAAAAGCTCTCTGATTTTTTTATTTTTTTTATCCCTCTCTCTTAAGGGTCCATCCCCTCTCGTTTACCCTTAGAATCGGGGAATTAATTTATTTTGACTGTAATTGAGCAGTTAACTCCTCTGAGGTTTGTGATGGCAGAGAGTCCTGACCCAGCCAGGCGTCTGGAACATCTCTAGCCTATTTAGGTGGAAGAACCTCGTCCTCCGGGTCTCCTTCCTGCAGGATATCCTGTGGTGCCCCAGCTCCAGCTCCCACTTGTTGCAGGCGAAGACTTTGTTTCTTTAGGCAGTATGCCTTGTGCAAAAACAAAATAAAGTCCTGTGAAAAACATGCTCTAAGTTTCTCACTGAGTTCAGCCCCAGCCTGAGACCCTGAACCCTGTGATCCTCTCTTCTTTGCCGCCTTCTTGCCTGGCCTGCCTGCATCTGCAGTGGAAATGGCTGCCCGATGGGAAATGGCCTCCTTTCCTGTCAAAATTGCGTCTCCCACAAGATACGTCATCTTTCCCCCAGTATTCTCTTGGTCCGCAGGCATGATCCCACTACCGCGACTCTGCTTACTCATTCCCCTGCCGACCTCGAAGGTTTGCACCTGCATGGGAACTGACCACTTCTATTGCCCGAGTTCCGACGTGGCCATCAGCACCAGCATGAAGGGAAGGCCTGAAGCCCACTGCTGGAGACACACTGCCCCGGGAACACAGACTGAGGCGAGGAGCAGGAACTCCAGAAGCGCCGCTTTCTTCTCCCCCTGGGTCCTGCTACTCACCGATGGATGACTCAGCCAATTCCCCTGTCTGCTCCTACCAACATGTTCCTTTTATTTTCATGTGAAGCACCGGGCAGCAGAAAGGGAGCCAAGAAGTCTGGAGTCTATAGGAAGTCCAGAAGCCCACAGCCAACAGATTGCTGGACAATCCTGCTGGGAAGGGGGAAATGGACCTGGGGCACCCAGGTAGTTTACCCCTGGCAATCCTTCACTCCGCTAGAGCCAGGGCTATAGGCAGGTCCTGCAGTTCTGTCTGCCCTCCACACCTCCAAATCACAGGTAAGGTTGAGGACCCCAGCCAGCATAAGCACCCTTTTCTCCTTTTTTTCCCCAATTGCCCTTTCAGTGGAGTCCACTACACAAAGGTCTTAACTCAGCTGCTGAGGACTGCCCCTTCGGAGCTCTCTTTTATTGTTATATGGGGAAGGGGAAAAAGCGGGCCCAGTCTTTGGTTGTGGCAAAATCTGTTAAAAAAAAACTGGGCCCATGGATCATCATGTATATTCGCTTTTGGGAGATTCTTCTACCCCTGATTTGGATTATTTTGACAATACTCCTTCCGACTTATCCTCCTCTTCACGTAAGGGTTTTATCCAGCCCAACCAGGAGGAGGTTTTGGGAAATGATGCCACTGTGATGGGGGGGGGGAGAGAGTGCCTCTTTTCTTCCCAAGGAGGGTGCCTTTATTTTGGAAACAGTTCTGTGTACTTCTAATGATGTTAAGTTTCCTGAGCCTTTGCTGTTTTCTCCTTCTGGGGGATCCGTGGGAAATTTGGGAGGTTGTAGTTTGTATAGAGACATAGTAAATGATGGCAGATAAAGACCAGTATGGTCCATCTAGTCTGCCCAGCAATATGGCAGGAGTAGGTGCACCCCTTCCCATGTCTTTTAGGGAGTAGGTGCATCCCTTCCCATGTCTTTGCTTAGTGGTGCACCCACCAGGAGCAGGTGCACCCCTCCCCATGTTTTCACCCCTCCCCATATCTTTGTTTCTTTATTTGTTTAGGGGTGAACCCACCGCTCCTCCCCCCTATCGCTCCATGTAGGACACCCCTATTTGTTGAGAAATTAGATGCTTCAGTTTATTTTGATTTACTCTTGTTGCTGTAAAGTGATCCACTGTGTCTGTCCCAGGCCACTTTGAATTCCGTCACTGGGTTTGCCCCCACCACCTCCATCGGGAGGGCATTCCAAGCATCCACCACCCTTTCAGTAAAAAGGTATTTCCTGAGATTGCCTTTCAATTTACCACCTTGAAGCTTCATGTCATGTCCTCTAGTTTTACAGCTTTCCCGTCTCTGGAAGAGGTTTGTTCATTATTTCTCTTTAAGTATTTAAAGGTCTGAATCATATCTCCCCTATCCCTCCTCTCCTCTCCTCTCCTCCCCTCCAAAGTGTACATATTTAGGTCTTCAAGTCTCTCCTCATAAGGCTTCTGACGCAGGCTCCAAATCATTTTGGTCGCCTTCCTCTGAACAGCTTCCATTCTTTTTACATCCTTTGCAAGAAATGGTCTCCAAAACTGAACGCAGTATTTCAAGTGAGGCCTCACCATAGACTTATACAGTGGCATTAGTACCCCTTCCTTTCTGCTTGTAATTCCTCTTTGAAGGCAGCCCAACATCCTCCTGGCTTTTGCCACCGCCTTGTCACACTGTTTTGCCACCTTGAGATCTACAGAAATAATGACACCGAGGTCTTTCTCCTGCTCCGTGCACACCAACCTCTCGCCCCCTATCGCGTACATTTCCCTTGGATTTCTGCTACCCATGTGCATGACACTGCACTTCTTCGCATTAAATCTTAATTGCCAAGCATCAGACCATTCCTCCAGCTTTAAACTCTTCCTTAATACAGGTTTCTAGGTTATCTTCTGAAGTTGTTTCTAAGTTTTTGGATCATGATAGTCATATTGCTAAATATTCAGGGGAAATATCACAGATTCGGGGTCAAGTAACTCTTGCCCAGGACACATTATCCTTGACCGTTCGGGATAGTTCTGTTGTACATCATCGTTTGGAGTCTTTGGAGAATGTGTCCCATGCTAAGAATGTTAGGTTTGTTAATTTTCCTAAAACTCCTTATCTTTCTGCAAGTATTCTTTTACAGAAATATCTTAAAGAAGTTCTTGGAATTACTGATGCTGAAGCTATTAAATTTTATCTTTGCATTATGTTCCTCAGGACTGAGGTTAAAGTTGAAGATGGTTTCACTACTTTAGCGTCTGCTGACACCCTGGATATTTCGGGTTTTCTTGATTCGTCTGCTGACATAATACCAACTCATGCCACTTTAGTTGCTGCTTTTCTTTCACTTGACGTTAAAAATTTAATTATGAATTTATATTTTTCTATTAAGAATGCTTTACTTTTTGGTGGCACTGTGCAGCTTTTTCCGGATGTCTGTAAGAGTACTCAGGCCCGTAGGAAGGCTTTTTTGAAACTCAAACCACAGGTCCTCGCCTCAGGGGCTACATTCTTCCTAATGCATCCATGTAAATGTTTGGTTATGTTTCAGGATGAGACGTTTATTTTTTATGATCCTCCTCAGTTAGAGGTTTTCCTTTCTGGGAAGAAGTCAGTATAGTTATGCCTTTTCTTTTTATGTGGTAGGTCTCTCTCTTGACGGGGATTTTGTGTATTGATTTTCTTCATTGTTTAAATAAGAGTTTAAACCGATTAACAAAAAAAAAAAATAAAGACTGAGTTGAGGAGCTGAAGAGGGAGCTCTTGTAAGATGACATCAGAACTCTGTCATATTCAGTCCTCAGCTGCTGGTGGGAGGAGAAAACCCATGCGTACTGCATTGGCCTGGAGGGACGATTAGGAAGCCACCTTTGCTGCCTCTAGATTCTGTAAAGCTCTCCTTTCTTGTGC
The DNA here is from genome assembly GCA_033557465.1 of Ichthyophis bannanicus. NCBI lineage: Eukaryota > Metazoa > Chordata > Amphibia > Gymnophiona > Ichthyophiidae > Ichthyophis > Ichthyophis bannanicus. The sequence goes on from CM066039.1 coordinate 382,176,099, forward strand.
CAACCCTCGATATAATTTTGAGGACAAAGTTTATGGCACTGCTCTAAAGCCTTTACCTTAATCCTAATCCTACTACTACTACTACTATTAATCATTTATAAAGCGCTACAAGGCATAAGCAGTGCTGTATAAACACATATAGAAGACAGTCCCTGCTCATAGAGCTTGCAATTTAATCAAGACAGACAGTACAGAACAAGATCCCTCCTTCTTTTCCTTTAACCTTTTGGGAGGGTGGTGGTTGTAGTTTAATTTTTATTAATACATCTTATTGTAAACCACATAAGATTGTAAATCCAAGGTTTTTTTCATGTTATCACCTCAGACTGTACATTTCATGCGCCACCCAAAGAGTTTAGGATGGCAGCCGGTATCTATAATATACAATGTAAAATAGTATAAAATAATATATAATAGTTTAAAATAAAATATATCCCTCACTTGGTTTGCATCTTGTTGTACTGCGAGGGCTTAATGTTCATCAGTGATCAGCTGCTTTTTGACATATTCATAAATGACCTGGAAAGTGGAATAACGAGTGAGGTTATCAAATTTGCAGATGGCACAAAACTATTTAAAGTTGTTAAAACCCAAGAGGATTGTGAAAAACTGCAAGAGGATCTTGATCAATTGGAAGACTGGGCATCAAAATGGCAGATGAAATTTAATGTGGACAAGTGCAAGGTTATGCACCTAGGGAAGAACAACCCAAACTATGGTTACACGATGCAAAGTTCCACATTAGGAACCACCACCCAGGAAAAAGATTTAGGCGTCATTGTGGATACCATGTTAAAACCCTCGGCCCAGTGTGCAGCGGCGGCCAAGAGAGCAAATAGAATGCTAGGTATGATAAGGAAAGGAATGGAAAATAAAACAAAAGATATTATAATGCCTCTATATCGTTCCATGGTGAGACCGCACCTTGAATATTGTGTGCAATTCTGGTCGCCGTATCTTAAAAAGCATATAGCGATTTTAGAAAAGGTACAGAGAAGAGCCACCAAAATGGTAAAGGGGATGGAAGGATACTCCTATGAAGAAAGGCTAAAAAGGTTAAGGCTCTTTAACCTGGAAAAGAGACGGCTGAGGGGAGATATGATAGAAGTCTATAAATTAATGAACGGAGTAGAACGGGTAAACGTAGATCGATTGTTTACCTTATCAGAATATAGAAAGACTAGGGGACATGCAATGAAGCTACAGGGTAAACTATTTAAGACTAATAAAAGAAAATATTTTTTCACTCAACGTGTAATCAAACTCTGGAATTTGCTACCGGAGGATGTAGTAAAGGCTGTTAGTGTAGCTGGGTTTAAAAAAGGTTTGGACAAGTTCCTGGAGGAAAGGTCCATAAACCATTATTAAGAAGTGACCGAAGATATCAATGCTTGACCCAGTACAAGCATTGTGGAACTTGTCTCTTGGGGAAACTGCTAGGTACATGTGACCTAGATTGGCCACTGTTGGAAACAGAATACGGGGCTTGATGGACCTTGGTCTGACCCAGTATGGCATATCTTATGTTCTTATGATGCTGAGAGCTAAACTATCGGTAGCTTAACTAATGGCAGGGTCTTCCAAGATAGACAGATCTCAGCTGAGGTGCCAGACCAAGACAAACCACCCATCTGCGCAGCAGCAGAATGGGACGGTATTGGCGGAGGAGGAGGATCAAATTTCTGTGACAACTACAACACTAGAATTACCAATAAATCGCCAATAAATCTGAATCCTCCTTGTTTGCACCAGGTCTGGAGCCACGTATTAAAGCTGTTAATACGATGTAGCTTTTTTGTCCCCTTACCAAGAACAGGTAGAACTTCTGAGAATGCAACGGTGTTAACAATGAGAGAAACTCAAGCCCATTGTTAACACTGCTGCATTCTCAGAAATTCTACTTGTTCTTGGTAAGGGGACAAAAAGGCTGCATCACATTAACAGCTTTAATACGTGGCTCCAGACCTGGTGCAAACAAGAAGGATTCAGATTTATTGGTGACTGGGGAAACAGATGGACCAACAAGAGACTATACTGTGCTGATGGACTACATCTCTCTGTCGCAGGGAAAAGAATCCTAAGTGAAAAATTCAGGCAGTATGTGGATATGTATTTAAACTAGGAAAAGGGGGTGACGGATGTGGAAGGTCAAGATCTGCAAGCTACCCCCTGCAAAAGCAGAATAACATAAGAAACAGCCACACTTTTAAACCACACATCAAAAACAAGTGGGAAAAAGTGGGCAGAACAAAATCAATGCAAAATACACACAAGCCAGGTAAATGCTGGAAAGCAATGAGCACAAATGCTCAAAGCTTAACCAACAAAGTTCCGGACCTGGAAGCCCTAATGGTGGAAATGGATTTGGACATTGTGGCCATTACAGAAACATGGTTTAATGAATCGCATGATTGGGATGTAGCCATAGCTGGCTATAATCTATTCGGAAGAGACAGAGAAAATGGAAAAGGAGGAGGAGTAGCCTTGTATGTCAAAGCAATATTAAAGCTACTGAAATGCAGGGGACATGAGGAAAAGAAGAAGCGCTCTGGATTGCGTTGGAAAGAGGAGATGGCACTGTCTTCCATACTGCTGTAGTCTATAGACCTCCGATTCAAATTGAAGAGAGAGATAACAAATTGATTATAGATATTGCCAAGATAGCCACAAAGGGGGAAGTGTTCATATTGGGTGACTTTACCTGATGTGGATTGGATTACTCCTTCTGCACATCTGGAAAGAAGCAAAAAAATTGTGGATGCTCTCCAAGATGCATTAGTTAGACAAATGGTGATGGAATCAACCAGGGAAAGCTCAACGCTGGATTTAGTGCTCACCAACGGTGATAGCATGTCGAATGTCTGTGTGAGTGCCCCTGTGAGCAACAGTGATCATCACACAGTGTGGTTTGAGATAAAAGCCATGGTAAAGGCCAATCATAGCAAGCTCAAAGTCCTAAACTTCAAAAACACTGACTTCAATAAAATGGCCGAGTACCTAAAGGAGGAGATGACAGGGTGGAAGGAGATAAGGGTTGTGGAATTGCAATGGGCTAAACTAAAGGTGGCAATAAAAGGGACAACAGATAAATATGTAAGAAAAGTAAACAGAAACAAGAGGAGAAGGAAACCTATTTGGTTTTCCAAAGAAGTGGCTGCTCAAATAAAGGCAAAAAACACAGCTTTCGCAAAATTCAAAAGCTCGCAAACAGAGGAACACAGAAATGAATACAGGATCAAACTCAAGAGCCAAAAAGAGAAATAAGGATAGCAAAATCAAAGGCAGAGGAAAAGATGGCTAGAGATGTTAAGGGTGGCGACAAAACTTTCTTCAGGTATATTCGGGAAAGGAAGAAGATCAGAGTTGGAATTGCAGGACTCAGAAGTGCTGGGAAAGGACTCGTGGCAAGTGGCATTGAAAAAGAGAAATTGCTAAACAAATACGTCTGCTCTGTTTTTACTAAAAAAATCCTGGAGATGGACCAGCTGTGACTCCAAAATATAAAAATGGGAATGAAGTAGATACCACACCATTCACAGAAGATGAGGTGTTAGAAAAATTTGCTAAACTGAAAGTGGACAAAGCCATGGGACCGGAGGGGATACATCCCAGGATACTGAAAGAGCTCAGAGAGGTTCTTGCAGGACCATTAAAGGATGTCTTCAACAGATCCTTGGAAACAGGAGAGGTTCCTCAGGACTGGAGAATGGCTGATTTCGTATCTCTACACAAAAGTGGTGACAGGGAAGAAGTGTCAAACTGCAGGTCCGTGAGCCTTACCTCAATGGCAGGAAAAGTAATGGAGGCGCTCCTGAAAGAGCGAATAGTGAACTTTCTCAAAACCAACAGGTTGCAAGATCCGAGGCAACATGGTTTTACCGAAGGACGGTCTTGCCAAACAAATCTGATTGAGTTCTTTGACTGGGTGACCAAGGAACTAGATCGGGGGCATGCAATGGATGTCATCTACCTAGATTTCAGCAAAGCCTTTGATACTGTTCCTCATAGGAGGCTTGTCAATAAACTCGGTAGCTTGGGGATGGGTCCCAAGATGGTAAACTGGATTAGAAGTTGGTTGACTGACAGACAACAGAAGGTGATGGTACATGGAGCTCACTCGGATGAAAGGAAGGTGATTAGTGGAGTGCCCCAGGGTTCGGTCCTGGACCCGGCACTGTTCAATGTATTTGTGAGTGATATTGCTGAAGGACTGAATGGAAAAGTCTGTCTTTTTGCAGATGACACGAAAATTTGCAACAGAGTGGACTCCCCCAAGGGAGTGGTTAACATGAGGAAAGATCTACAAAAGCTGGAAGAATGGTCTAATGCTTGGCAACAGTCTGGCAATGGTTCTATTCTTTTCTTACAGCCCGTTCTTTTTCAGTTCACGTTGGTAATCAGTCCTCAGTTGCCTTTCCTCTCACCTGCGGTGTCCCACAAGGTTCTGTTCTTTCTCCTCTTCTATTTAATATCTTTCTAGCTCCTTTATCCCTAGAGATTCAACAGTTTCCTGTATCATTCTATATGTATGCAGATGATATTATTTTGCTGTTCCATACCTCTCCCCTGACATTAGACATTAGACATTACCCAACTAAACCTCTGTCTTTCTCGGATCTCTTCTTGGTTATCCCAAAATTTCTTACACTTGAATCCATCCAAATCCACAGCCATGTGGGTTTCACTGACTGGCTCCTGTCCTTCTCTGGCCCCTCTGATTGACTCTACTCCACTCCCCCTTGTTTCATCCTTCCGCTATCTTGGTATTATTCTCGACCCCAAGCTATCTTTTCATCAATATCTTACTTCCCTTATACGCAGATCCTTTGCCACTCTACGACAGATTAGGAATGTCCGCTCCCTTCTTCCCGTTTCTTCCTTAGTCACCCTTGTCTTGGCCTTAGTTGTTAGTCGTTTGGATTATTGTAATGTCTTCTTCACTAATCTCCCAAAGTATCAACTTCTACGCCTACAACGCATTCAAAATACCGCTGCCCGCCTCGTTACTTTCTCACGCCGTTTCGATCATATCACACCTATCCTTTTCCGGCTGCATTGGTTACCTCTCTGTTTCCGCTTTCACTATAAGTTTCTTATTCTAATTCACCGTGCCCTTCACACTAACACTCCCCTCTATCTTGCAGACCGAATTTCCCTTCACACCCCCTATCGCCAGCTTCGTTCCCTTCATGCAAATCGTCTGTCCCTTTCTTCCCCGTCACAGGCACACCTTGAACAAACCCGTCATGCTGCTTTTTTCTTCCTAGGTCCAACACTTTGGAATGCTTTACCACCGTTTCTCCGCCTGGAACCCTCATATCCCCAATTCAAAACTCTACTCAAAACACATCTATTTCAGCAGGCCTTTCATCTTTCTCCCGATGGTCTTTCCTAATGTTTCTCCCAATTACCTATTATGTTTGTCCTGTCCATTTGTTTTGTTTAGTTGTGTCCTTTGTCTATATGTGGTCTAATCTTGTCCTCCCCTTTGGGCCTTTTTATCACGCCTGTTTTAAGAAACCCTGTTAATTTATGTTTTAACTATTGGCCCCCTAGTTTGTTTGCAACGTTTTGGTCTCTTTGTTATTTTATCTGTCTATGCTTTTATTTTCTATATCTACTCTCCTGTTTTATTTTGGCGTTCCTTTCCTTGTTTGTGCACTGTCAACCTTTTATTGTACACCGCTTTATGTTACGACGAAAAGCGGTTTATCAAATTTTAAATAAAGATAAAGATAACTATGATTTAATGCGGAAAAGTGCAGTGTCATGCTTTGGGTAGCAGAAATCCAAGGGAAATTTTACGCGATAGGGGGCAAGAGGTTGGTGTGCACGGTTCAGGAGAAAGACCTTGGTGTGATTATCTCTGATAATCTCAAGGTGGCAAAACAGTGAGACAAGGCGGTGGCAAAAGCCAGGAGGATGTTGGGCTGCATACAAAGAGGGGATTACCAGCAGAAAGGAAGAGGTACTTATGCCACTGTACAAGTCACTGGTGAGGCCTCACTTGGAATACTGTGTTCAGTTTTGGAGACCATATCTTGCAAAAGTAGTAAAAAGACTGGAAACTGTTCAGAGGAAGGTGACCAAAATGATTTGGAGCCTACGTCAGAAGCCTTATGAGAAGAGACTTGAAAACCTAAATATGTACACTTTGGAGGAGAGGAGGGACAGGGGAGATATGATTCAGACCTTTAAATACTTAAAGAGGAACAATGAACAAACAAACCTCTTCAAAAGACGGGGAAGCTGTAAAACTAGAGGGCATAACATGAAGCTGCAAGGGGGTAAATTGAAAGGCAATGTCATGAAATATTTTTTCACTGAAAGGGTGGTGGATGCTTGGAATGCCCTCCCGATGGAAGTGGTGGGGGCAAACACGGTGACGGAATTCAAAACGGCATGGGACAAATAGAGCAACAAGATAAAAACAAAATAAATGGAAACATATAACTTCTGAAACATCTAACGTCTCAATAAATAGGGGTGTCCTACATGTAGTGGTGGGTTCACCCCTAAACAAAGACATGGGGATGGGTGGCCTGCACCGACTCTTGCCATCTTGCTGGGCAGACTAGATGGACCATGCTGGTCTTTATCTGCCGTCATCTACTATGTTACTATGTTACCTGTGCAGAAGAAAGGCCTGGCAAATCTACTTCTGTATCTTTGCATGAAAACCCAATGAAAAGTCACAAAATAAATTGCACTATAGGGCTGGAAGATGAGACCCCAGGTCAGAAGGCACTCAACTGGCTACTGGGGATGCCGAAGACTTTTCAGAGTAAAGCAGCATCTATGATGTGATTGGATCAAAGGTCCACCAAGAAACAAACAGCACACTGCCACACAAACAGCGGGAAAAACCAGTCCAAAGACATGGGCAGAGAATGAAACTCACAACCTTTATTGATCCTAATTTGATAAGGATGGCCAAAACCCAACACAGGCCATATGAAGCATGAGCAAAGTGAAGTTGGAAGTGATCAAGAATGAAATGCTATGTGTACAATTCGATCTATCGGGTGTCAGTGAACTAAAATGGACTGGCATCGGGCACTTTGCATCTGATGATCACATGGTCTACTATGCTGGAAATGAAAGACAAAGAAGAAATGGTGTTGCATTTATAATTAATAGAAACTTGCAAGAACTGTAATGAAATTCAGTGCAATCAGTGAACACTTAATTTCTATTCATCTATGAGGAATGCCCATCAACACAACTATAATTCAGGTATATGCCCCAAAAACAGCTGCAGAAGAGGAAGAAGTTGATGAGTTGTATGAACAAGTACAAGCCTAAATTGACAGAACATGCAAATATGATATCTTGATAGTCTGTAAAAGGGGGTGCTTGTTATGAAGGTACCACCATCTTGGCAAGTATGTAAATTAATTGTCTTGCAAAGGATTGTGGTTATTGAAGTCCATTCACACAAAGCTTGCCTTTTTAAGATAATGAAAACTCTTGTAGTTGGTCGAGTGTAGACAAAATTAGAATTTATTTATGGGGTGATTATCCCACACACAGATATGCTTGGTAACACCATCCAGATAACTTCTCCAGGGTTTATTCAACACAAAATAAGGCAACTGAAAAATCTTATGCAAATTAAGAATCAAAGTCCTTTATAGAACAGAAAGGCTTCTTTCAGCCACTGCTAATAAACTCCTTAGCAGTGCTGGGGAAAAACAAATCAAAGAGGAAAACTTCTTTATACTAAAACATAGCTCACTTTCTCCATACAGAAAAGAACTTTTTAATCCTACGTGTGCACGGCTTGTGCTGGGCTCTCCTCCATCAACAGGTGACAATTAACTGCAATCAGTAGCTTGATTTCAGCACACGTGCAAAACTTTCCCAAAAGCTTTTTCATTCAACAAAACTTTATGGGAAGCTAATATTTAGAATGTTTCCTTTTGATGTTTGCTCTGATATTTAGGATTTTCCTAAAATAACAACTTACTCAAAGAACAGTCCATATAATTATCTTCTGTATCAGATATTAAACCTTGCTCTTGAAATTGCATAGATTCTGTTTCTCCATCTGACTCAGAGGGCTTTAGGAACTGACCTCTGTACGGAGAGAAACTGTTTCCCTGTTGTTTGCACTACTCAAAGCTAGAGAAACGTTCATAGTTCCTACCTGAATCCAGGCAAGCGTCAGACTGCTTCTTCTGGTATTCTGGCCAGTATGCAATAGAGCTTTTGTGTCCTGTCCTCCAGTTGGTATCTCTGGACCTCAGGATCTTTTCTCCAGACGTCCTCCAAGAGGTATTTGGGCTCCTTTCTTCCTTAGCTGCAACAGTCCTCTTCCTAAGCGTTGCTTGAGAGTCCCTGGCTGTGGATCTACAGACCTCTGGCTTTTTCCAGTCCTCTGAAGATTCTTCTTTCCCCCGGGTATCTCTCCAGGCATAGGTACTTCTCTGAGCTCCTCTCTTGGACCGTCTGCTTCCTTGTCCTTGTTCCTTTAGGTTCCGGTTGTTCTTCCTTCTGTTCTCATTCTCCTTCTGATTCCCCTTCTCCTTCTGTCTTCCTGAAGATTCCCCTCTAGTTTTAAAGGGCTTAGATTGCAACTCCACCCTTGCATTCTTCAGGTGTTGTGGATTAAGCATTCATCTAGAGGCTGTTTGATTAGGGATGACATGATGCTTTCTCTGATTACTCATGCTTTTCCACTCTAGCTCCCCTAGGGACTTTCTGCATACAAGTGCATTCTGGATCATGTAGTATTTTAGGGAAACAAGCTGTCTTATTTCTTTAACCTGCCAGCACAGGTCCCTTAATCAGAGTAAATTCTCCTCTTTTGTCATTATTCTGTGAGCTTTGATAAGCTTCCTTATCACAAGTCATGGATGACTGGAATGCAAAAGTTGGCAACAAAGAAGGCAAAGTGGTTGGAAAATATGGACTTGGCAACAGAAATGAAGCTGGAGAAAGACTTATAGAATTCTGCAAGACCAATGATCTATTCATCTAAAACACCTTCTTCCCGAAAAACAAGCGCTGATTGTACACATGGACTTCACCCAATGGATTGTACCCAAATCAAATTGACTACACCTGTGGAAGACAACAATGGAAAAGCTCGATAACATCAGCTGACAAAATCTGGAGCTGTCTGTGGTACAGATCACCAACTACTAGTATGCAAACTCAAGCTAAAGTTGAAAAAGAGCAAGCCACTCATGAATGTAGCAAAATTTAACCTTGAGAATATACCACTGGAATTTAAAGACTGCCTGCAAAATTGATTTGCAGCTTTAGATACAAATGATAAAGTTCCAGAAGAGTTATGAGACAACATCAAGAAGGTTGTGTTGGAAGAAAGCGAGAAGTCTTTACAAAAGGTGAAAAAGCAAAAATGGCCAAAATGGATGACTGAAGAAACTCTGAAAATTGCCCAGAAATGCAGAAAAGCTAAAGCCAGAAGAGAAAGAGAGGCAATTGCAGAACTCAACAGAGATTTCCAACATGCAGCAAGACAAGACAAGGAGAAGCACTACAGTGACTCATGCAAGGAAATAGAATCAGAAGCTATTAGAGGAAGAACAAGATCGGCTTTCCTAAAGCTACGAGAGTTAAAGAAAAAAATTCCAGCCTTGAATTGAAGTGCTACAAGATGCTCAAGGATACGAGGTACATGTTGAATGATGCTGAGAAGATCAAGAAAAGGTGAAAAGAATACACAGAGTCATTATACCATAAAGATCAAGTGGACCAACAGCCGTTCCAACTTGTGCCTTATGATCAGAAATCATTGGTGATGAAAGAGGAAGTCGAAGCAGCATTGAAGGCCTTATCAAAGAACAAAGCACCGGGCATTTATGGCATGCCCATTGAAGTATTACAGCAATCGGATGATGCTGTTACCATACTTGCAAGGCTCTGCCAGGAAATTTGGAAGACAAATTCCTGGCCAACTGACTGGAAAAGATCTGTGTTTATACCAACACGAAAGAAAGGTGATCCGACTGATTGTGGAAATTATTGCACAATTGCTCTCATCTGACATGCCAGCAAGATTCTACTCAAGATCATTCCGCAGAGACTATAACTATACCTGGAACGACGTGAGATGGATTCTTGAAAAGACAAAATACCAAAAGGATATCCATATGTCTTTGACTATAGCAAGGTTTTTGACTGTAAACCATGAGAAACTCTGAGCCACATTAAGAAGCATGGGTATACCAGAACACCTGATGGTTCTCTTGTACAACCTTCACACTGATCAAGAAGTTCGAACGGAACTAGGAGAAACAGAATGGTTTAAAATCAGCAAAGGTGTACGACAAGGCTGCATTCTATCCCCCTACCTTTTAAATTTATATGCAGAGCAAATCATCAGAGAAGCAGGGCTATATGAAGACAATTGAGGTGTGAAGGTTGGTGGAAGAATCATTAACAACCTTCGCTATGCTGATGATACCATATTACTAGCTGAAAGTGAAGACGATCTGAAACATTAGCTTCTCAAGATCAAGGAACATAGTCTTAAAATGGGCCTGCACTTTAATGTTAAGACAAAGATCCTAACAACTGGCAAAATCAATAAGTTCATCATTGATGGAGAAGAAATTGAAATAGTTGACAACTTTAAGCTACTTGGATCTACACTCAGTAAAGAAAAGACAAGCAGTCAAGAAATCCGATGACGCATTGCTCTTGGCAGAATGGCTATGAAGGACCTAGACAAGATTCTCAAGAGCAGAGTTGTCTCTCTTCATACAAAGATTCGACTTGTCCATGCCATAGTATTTTCAATAACATCATGTAGATGCGAAAGTTGGACAATGAAAAAGATAGACAGAAAAAAAATTGATACTTTTAAATCATGGGGCTGGTGATGGATACTGTCCATGGATACTGGGCTGCCCGAAGAACAAACCAGTCAGTACTAGAGGAGATCAAACTTAAACTTTCCTTAGAAGTTCAGATGACAAGACTTCGACTTTCATACATTAGACACATCATGCGAAGAGAGACATGTGATAAGGAAGCTTATCATAGCTCAGGTAGGAGCTATAGAAAAGATGATGTGACTCTGAACAAGCAACCTGTCAGTTCTGGTAGAAGCAAGAAAACAGAGTTTTCACATAAAAGACTACCAGTCCCAGAATGCACCAGGTTTCCAGCAGCCATGAGAAGGGCTGAAGTGAGAAAATGTGTGTGCAATCAAGAGAGCTATGAGGTAATCCCTAAGCACTCATCTCAAAGGGCAGGGCCTGATTCAAGACAGCTGCGCTGTGTTAGGGAGCAGCACACATTAGGAAAGAATAAGAATAGAGATTATTCTTCAGATAAGAGATTCAGGGAGAGTTTGAAGAACAGCTTCAGCAAAAGCCACAGAAAGAGCTTGAGGGAGAGCTTCAGCAACGGCTACAAGCACCAGTATCACCTGGAGAAACAGAAGCCAAGCCAAGCAGATAGAGAGAGAAGGAAACTCTCTGGAAGGAAGAGAAGAAAGGCCATTGGAAGGTCTGGGAGATTCCAAGGCAGTACTCATACTGGGAGGTATTCCAAAAGCCAGCAGAGTCCATTGGACTGGATTCAGCCAGAGGAATGGAGTGGCAGAGATAGGAATCACCAGTGGCTACCTGGAAGAGAGAAGACTGCATGTGGAAGGGACTTTCAGACCAAGGCCAGAAGGTATGTGAGAGAAGATCCAGTGTCCAGGGATCAAGATTGGAAGGCTGGACATCAGAATTGGGTTACATATTGGCCAGGCTATACAGAGAGGAATAATGATAGCAGGAGAGGCTCAGGTATGAACACTGATCCAGACCCTATCTATAATAGAGAATGGCAGCAAGGGAATGAGCATTCTCATGATAGTGCCTTAATGAAAGACTCGTCTGTGCCAATGTATGATAATGACCCTATGCTGATTGATACAGCAGATGAAAGTACAGTTTATATGGACTGTTCTCTATCTAAATGCTATTGCTAGCTTTCTCTGAGCAAACACATCAGCCATCACAAAGAAACCTAACTTTGTTCTTTATTTCCACTGCAAACAGCTCTTAAAGCAGGATTTGGGCTCACACAGTAGCAGCCAGCCAGCTAAAGGCTTTCAGCTGGTCCATTGATAGTAATTAGGGCTGCACCTGATTGTGTGTGTGAGCAAGGGAGAATCACTGCTGAGATCGGCGTGGAAAATAAGCAGAAGTTAACCTAACCAGCAAAGTTTATTCTTTACTTTGTGCCTTTGTATTTGGTAATTACTTGCTAAGAAAACATTAGCTAATTGCCTGACAAGCTGAAGGTTGTTTTCTGGTTTACTTTGTGACTTTTTGTTATCCCTTTAAACACTGCAAGCAAGTAACCTCATTTATAGTGCTATCAAGCATACATGTGCTGGGTGAATTAAACCCCATCAATAAAAGAAGTATTTTATTGATCTTACCACTTGGTTTCACAACTCAAATTATTGTCATCAGCTGTGTTTGGGAGTGAATGAACTACAATACCCACAATACCTTGCAAGAATCATATGAATATATGCATCGTTAAGATTGTGTAAGTTCTCACCCTAGGCAGCCGTCTGACAGACATCATTAGAGAAAAAGACATACTTGGCAAAGTAGAAGGTCAACGCAAAAGAGGAAGGCCGACAATGAGATGGATTGATACAATAACAGCAGCTATGGGTGCCATTCTGTTAACAATGAGCCGTCTGACTGACGACTGAACACGCTTTAGGTCAAGTATCCAGAGTGTAATCATGAGTTGACACCAACTCAACGGCACTTAACAACATCTTCCCAAACTTTACAACACTTTTTATATACTTCACTTTTCACTCATGCTTCTTATGTTATATTTAATGACCTGTTATTATTGTATATCTCTGAACCAACCATGTGGTGTTTTTATTTATAGTTTTCTGTCTTCCAACCTTCCCTCCCCTCACCTCATTTCCCAGCTACCAAGGCCCTCAATCAGTAGTAATATTTAACATTCTTTCACCTGCAAGAATTTTATACCACTGTGCTCATACAATAGTGATTACTTTACCTTCTATCGAGAGCCCCTGTATTTCTCCCATCTATCCCTTCTCTCCTCTTACCGTCCTCTCCCTCCCCACCCTCAGATATTATTTCATCCCACTCTTGATTCAAGCTCTCTTGTTATGGTATTAACTTGTCTCTCTATAATTGATAGGGATATGTTGACAGATCTGCACCCGTGGAGGCCAATTCCGATCGGGGGGCATTCAGGCCGCCCAGACGTCCAAAATCTGAATGGGCCAGATTCTGCACCTGTGGGAGCTAGACATTCCTGCAGGTACAGAATCAGGCACTTGGACGGGCCGGACAGGCCCTGATTCTGACGCTTGGGCCATCTAACTGTTTCCCCATCTGTCCCTCGCCATATGCTCCTGCTGGAGCCCCGGTGCCGTGGCATCTCGTCACCATGGCAACATAACAGGAGCCCTGCAGTCTGTCAACCCCAAAAACCTGCTTTTTCCTGCCGCCCGGCCTCCGGAGCGGCCTGCCAGGACCAGGTTCGGGTGAAGGGGAACCCTCAGATGCTGCTCACGTCTTTGTGGGTGTCCTCCAGTGCCGATCGCTGGCCTTGGGGGGACTTATTCCTGAGGTGGAATAAGTCCCCTGTCCATCTTTGCTTCCCCGGACATACAGGGCCTTGCTCTGCCCACTCCCTGCCCTGCCTCCACCCCCATCCAGAGCTCCCCGCACAATGGCCTTATATGTGCGGGGAGCTCTAGTGCTGGAATTGGGTCTTTGCAAACAGCAGGGGTTGGACATCCAAGCCGGATGACCATCCCTGCTATTCGCAGTTCGGAATGACCCCCTATGTGTTTTATAGGCTGTTATGTCACACATCCAGTTCAGATAGTCCCATCTACATATTATCTTCTGTTCATCTGGCCAATTGGTTGATTTCCACATCTTGGTAATTTCCATGTGAACCCCAATAACCATAAGGTGTACCAAGTATCCCATATCCCCTTCCCCTCCCTCACCCCAGTCATTAAATAAAACTTCTTGGGGTCCTATGGGGCCTGCCCATCCCAGCATTTGTAGGAGCACCTTGCACAGCCACTCCCATGTTTTCTGTAGTATTGGGCAGAACAACCAAGCATGTAAGTAATCCCTCACAACACCACATCCTCTCCTACACTTATTGCTTCCTTTTCCACTCATTCTGCAGACCATAGCTGGTGTTAAGTTCATTCGATATAACATTTTATAGCTGTCTTCTTGGATTGCAGCAGAGACCGAGGGGATATGAATGACCTCAAAAATCCGATTCCATTTATCCACATTCCATTCCATTCCCCTCCCAAATCCCTTTCCCACTCCTCCTGGTAACGTTCCTTCCCCTTTTGGGCTCTAGGCTTTTATAGAGTTTTGTAATCAACCCCTTAGTGTATACTCCCATCCATAATAATTTTTCATATATTAATTCTTCAGATTCCACCACTACTGCAATCTTGTTTGTCCTTCGGAAGTGGGTCATTTTGGCATTATCCACATCAGTCTGTTCTAGATTATATTCCCCCCTCATCTCCTCAAAGATCTCAGCCCTCCCTTATCTGTTAAAAGTTGTCCCATATATTGGAGTCCTAGATTTGCCCATCACTTAAAATAAGCATGTGATTCCCCTCTCCCTAAACCATTCACACTAACTATCCAATGTAGTCACACTCCATCACCCACTCCCACCAATGTTTTCCGTTCCTGTTGCCAAAGTTTCATTGTGAAGTCCACATATGGATTTTTGTTCCTCCCCCCCCCCCCCTTCGCCTAAGTCCCTTCTTCCACAACTGGTCAATTAGTGGAGTCTCTTCTACTATTGCCTGCTCAATCCAACCCCATTGAAGTTTCTCTGTCCCCACCCTCTAGCCCAGGGGTGGGCAAACCTTTTGACTCGAGGGCCGCAATGGGTTCATATATTGGACCCGGGGGCCAGACCAAGAGTAGATGGACGGTGTGTATGTGTGAATTAATATGAATTAAATTTAAATTTGTAACATTAAATGTTTAGATTAATTTAAGGTAGAAAAGCATAAAAAGAGTTATTTTACAAAACTTTTATGCAATGTATTTCTTTCATAAAATAGTACCTTCAATTTTAGTGGGAACAGTGTTGTTGGTCTCCCTTTTTTGTTAAGGCATCAAAGTCAGGAGATAGCTTTGTTGTTGCAATTTGCAGAATAGATCTGAGGTGTTGGTCAGTTAACTGGGATCTGTGACGGGATTTATTGATGTTCATGACGCTGAACGTCTGCTCACACACGTAGGTCGAGCCAAACAAGGCCAGAATCTTCTGTGCCATCCCCCGGAGGTTTGGAAAACAGTCATCTTTAAGTGAGGCATAGAACTCTTTTAGTGGAAGAGAGTGGAAGTTCTCCTTTAAGACTGCATCAGATTGAAGATCGATTAGTTCCAATTGCACTTCTTGTGGTGCTGTTTCTGGGTCTTGTGACAAGGGACAGGCCACCAGCTGAAGTGACTTTTCAATTTTTTCCAAATCTGAAAACCGACAGCAGAATTCTTCATGCAGGTCATTCAGTGATTTGCTATATTTATTCACATTTTGGATGGCCTTTTCCTGTGTGGCTAGTGTGGGAAAATGAGAGAGGTTTTTCTTTGAAATTTGCCTAGAAAAAAAAGTCAACTTGGCTTTGAAGGCATTTACATTACTATACATGTCGTGAATATACAGGTCTTTTCCCTGTAGCTTGACGTTAAGCTCATTCATGTGAAAAAAAATGTCAACAGCAAACGCAAAGTCACACAGCCAATTCTTGTCGCTCAGCTCTGGAAAATCATCAGACTTCCCCTTTAACTCCAAAAATGTATCAATCGCTTCTTTAAGATCCCACACTCGTTTAAACACTTTGCCCAAACTCAACCAGCGGACACGAGAGTGGTAAAGCAAGTCTTGGTGGTCTGCGTCGGTTTCCTCCAGAAATGCAATGAACTGACGGTGCTGAAGTCCCTTTGCTCGTATGCAGTTAACAAGCTTTATAACTGGATTCACAACATGACTAAGCTGTAATACAGATTTACACAAAGATTCTTGGTGTATGATGCAGTGGAGAAAAATAACTTCTTGCTCAGGGTTTTCCTCTTTCACTTTATCCTGAATTCTTTTCAGCAATCCCACATTTTTTCCAGTTAAATTTGGAGATCCATCCGTAGTGACATTAGCAAGTTTACTCCAGGGTAGCTTCATACTCTCGATGACAGCAGACACCCGGTCATACAAATCTTCTCCCCGTGTTTTTCCTTTAAGTGGCTCCATGGCCAAAATCTCCTCTGTTATTTCAAAACTGTCGCTAATCCCTCGGATAAAAATTAAGAGCTGAGCTGTGTCTTTTATGTCTGTACTTTCGTCCAGTGCTAGCGAATATAATTTAAAGGACTCTGCAGTATTATTTAACTTGTTTGTTATGTCTTCATCAATCAGTTCCACACGACGAGTCACTGTCCTGCGTGATAAACTGAGTTTTTCAAACTTGTCTTTGCTCTCTGGACACAAAAGACCTGCGGTCTCTATCATGCATTCTTTCAAAAACTCTCCTTCAGAGAGGGGTTTACTAGCTTTTGCTAATTTGAATGAGAGCATAAAACTTGCTTTGGTACTTGACTCTTTAATCGCAGTTTGTCTGTGAAATAAATTTTGCTGAGCCTGTAATTTAGCCATCAACCTCCGAGCTGTAGACCCCCGTTCTTGGGGCGAGTGCTTGCTAGCATAGTTAGCATGCTTCGTGGCAAAATGACGGCTGATATTATATTCTTTGAAAACCGCAACAGTTTCCTGGCATATGAGACATACAGCCATTGATCGGACTTCCGTAAAAAAATATTTTGCTATCCATTCCTTATTAAACACTCTGCATTCACTGTCCACTTTTCTTTTCTTTGCCCCACTCATTTTGGGATTCTGCACTACACTAGCCGGCCATCGCGAGATTACGCTGCATCCTCTAGAAAGTGAGGTGAATAAATGAATAAATTAGCTAGCGCTCCGCGGGCTGGATTAAAAGGTCCGCCGGGCCGTAGTTTGCCCATTCCTGCTCTAGCCTAAGACCCCTTTCAGTTGTGCCGCCTTATAGTACCTTTCTAAGTTTCAGATGGGAAGTCCATCCTCCTCTTGCCCTTTGTATAATACTTCCCTCTGTACCTTAGGGGCCAGCGTTTCCAGATAAAGGAGAATATTCTCTTCTGCATAAGGCTCAGCATTTGTTTAGGCATGTCCATTGGGAGTGACATAAACATAATTAATAGTCTGGGCAGTATATTCATTTTTATAATAGCTATTCTTCCCAGCCAGGAGAAGTGGGGTTTGTCCCAATGGACCAGATCCTTCAGTACTTGCCTGACCAGTGGGCCATAGTTCAGTTTCCTCAATTGTTTCCAGTCCCTACTCGTATTCCCAAGTATCATATCTGGGTTTTTGCCCATTGAAATGGGAAACTGGCTCGCAAACTTTCCTCCAACCTAGGGTCTAAATGGAGTTTCAATATCTGTTTTATCCATATTCATCTTATATCCAGATACATCGCTGTATGCCTGTATTTCCTTTAGGAAATTCAGCAAGGATAAAAGTGGTTGCCTCAGTGTATATTATACATCATCTGCAAGCAGAGAGATTTTAAATTCTCAGTCACCCACCTGGATGCCCTTCACATCTGTCTGCTTTCGTATCGTCTCAGCTAGTGGTTCTATTACCAAGGCAAACAGAAGTGGGGATAGTGGGCATCCTTGACTAGTTCCTCTCCCTAGTGAAAATTCTTCAGAATAAGTACCATTGATACTGATATGTGCTCTGGGATTATTATATAGGTCCTGGATCCATCTTCAAAAATTATCCCCTACTCCCAACCCTCGGAGTACTTCAAACATAAAGGACCACTCTACTCTGTTGAATGCTTTTTCAGCATCGACTGCCATCAAGAGTGAGGGAGTCTTCTCTTGTTGCGCTACCCACACCTGGTTCAGAATTTTACGTATATTACCACTGGCCTGCCTGGTATAAAGCCCACCTAGTCCTCTTTAACCAGCCAAGGCAAAAACGTCTGCAGCCTTCCTGCTAAAGCCCTCGCATAGATCTAAGTTAATAAGGGAAATCAGCCTATAAGAACCACATAATCCCAAATCCCACATCCTTACCTGGTTTTGGTATTACAGTTATGCCCGCCTCCTCCATGGATCACCCCATTGAATAACTTCATCACTGAGCCTAATTTTATCCAAAAGAGCTTGTAGAATTTTGCTGTCAGCCCATCAAGACCAGGAGCCTTTCCTTCTTTAAGCTCTTTGATGGCCTGTTGAACTTCCTCACCTTCTATGTCGCAGTCCAACCACCTCAAGTCTTCTTCCTCCAACCTTGTTAGCCCTACCTCCCTTACATATTGCCTAACCCCCTCCAGGCCCTATTTATGTTCTGACTCATATAGGGTTTATAAAAAGCACAGAAGATCTTCTGAGTTTTCCCAGTTCCAATCTCCCATTGCCTTTGCTTATTCATAATCTTCAGTATCCTCCATTGTATTGCCCTCTCCCTGAGCTTTCTTCCTGGCTTGTTATGAAGTGCGTATGTTTAGCTTATTAAATTGAAATGCCCTTTCCTCTGCATGCAAGTGGGCTATTTGCCCTTGTATCTTCTATTTTCCTTAACCTCCTCCCTTCTGATGGTGTTCCACCAATTGTCTTAGTTGGGTCTGCAATTCTTCTCTTCTTACTAGCACTTTTTTTTGGTAGCCGAGGAGATGAAAATCTCCAGGAACAAGCAGGAATGTAGTCCTCACATATGGGTATCGTCAGTACCGATGGAGCCTGCGCTGGAACGCTCCCCAGCGTCCAATAGAAACGCTTTTGGGAGCATCCCTCAGCACATGCGCGCTGCCTTCCTGCCTTTCCAACTGTCCCTCTTCAGTTCTTCGTTTTCCATGGAGCCAACAGGATCCATACCCTGTCACTGCAGAAAATTCCGTCTTTAAATTTGTTTTCTTGTGGTCGCGTTTTTATTTATTTATTTATTTACATTCTCTTATATACCGCACTATTCGGCATCAGCGCGGTTCACATAGAACAAAAAGTCTCAGTACAATAACAAGCATGAGATTACAGATAACAAGGGAAGGAACTTGGATAACAAGGGAAACTATTTACAGTCTATTTACAGATGTAACACTACTGCATGGATACCGCACGACTCTTACCGGTACCGCCGGTTCTTTTCTTTTCTTTTCTGAAAAACAAAACAAAACTAAAAACTTATACTTTGAACTTTTTCTCTTCAGAAACTTTTCTTTTTTGGTGCTAGGCGCCATTTTGGGCACTAGGCCCCATATCCCTAAAACATGGAAAAACCAACTAGTGGTTTTAAAAAATGTACTAAGTTTGGCGGTACCATTTCCGTCACTGACACCCATGATTGGTGTCTTAAATGTTTAGGACCTGATCATTCTCCAACTGAATGTCTCTCCTGCATGGGGATGACCAAAAGAGGAAGACAGAACCGGGCTGCAAAGCTCGGTACCCTCTTTTCTTCAGATGCCAGATCCATTGCATCAACATCGTCAAGGGCCTCTTCTTCCTCCCATGGATCTCAGGTAACTAAATATAAAAGCCGGTCCTCAAAGGGTAGCTCTCCTGCTAAGCATTGAGAGGCCATTGGCATTGCCCTTGAGGGAACCACACCGGCAAAACAGCCCTGGCGGGAGGCTTTGGCTTCCAAAGCATCGATGGGGCTACAGGATGTTCTCGAGGCCTCAACCTCGCAAGAACTACCTGTGCCATGCTCAGGGGTTCCGGCCGTTCTTACCGGTACTGACACCCAGGCATCGGCAGCGTCGATAGACCAGAGGTTTCTTGCTATCGAGCGCAGTATCGCAGCTCTTCTTTCAGCTGTGGTACCGGTGGTCCCAAGGGCACCGGTGCTGACATCGACACCGATGCTGTCGGTACAGACACCGGTACCGACACCGACAATGCCGGCACCGACGGTACTGGCCCCGGTGGGAACTTTTCCCATGCCATCTCTGGCTGGAGTGGACAAAGCGGTACCGGGTCACCTTGGTACTGACTTCGATCGGTACCGGGATCGTGCTTTGCAAGAGCATCGGGGTCAGGAATACTTCGATTCCTCCGATTCCTAAGACTCTGACAATTCTGCTGGCACTAGAGGGTTTCTCCTAGAAGATCCCTCTTCTCCCCAACGCAGAATGTCACCTCCAGAGGACATGTCATTTCAGGATTTCATCCGTGATATGGCCAAAGGTCTTTCAATCACAGTAGCTCCTGAAGAGGAACCCCAGAGCAAAGGAATTGGAAATCCTCCAATATCCTAAAGCTCCTAAGGAGGCAGCTACTCTGCCTATCTATGAAATTCTGCATAGCTTGATGCTCAGAATGTGGGAGACACCTCTGACTACTTCTCCTCACTCTAGGAGACTTGATACTATGTATCAAGTTCCACCATGTCCTGGATTTCAGAAAACTCAGCTGCCACACCATTCAATGGTAGTGGAATCAGCCATGCGTAGGATGAAAAGTGCAAAGAGGCATGCATCCAATCCTCCAGGTCATGAATGCAGGATTCTGGATGCTTTTGGACGCAGAACCTTTCAAGCTTCCATGCTTTCAGCTAGGATCAGTTCATATATCCTGTATATGGGAATGTTCCTCAAAGAAGTCACAGGAGACTTGGAACTTATGAGCCCATTTCTCCCAGATAAGAGAAGATTTTCTTGCTCTAGTTAAGCATGCTCAGGATGTCTCCAAGTTTGTCAATCGTGCAGCCTTTGACTGCTTCGAATGCATCAGCAGAACTCCTGCTATTGCCATTAGCGCACGACGGATTGCCTGGCTACCGGCATCAGACTTGGAGATTTGGATACAGGACAAGTTAGGCAACATTCCTTGCACAGGGGAGAATCTCTTTGGCAAGAACTGGCAGGAAAAGGCTAACGAGTTAGATGCTGACAATTCTACCTTAGATAGATTGTCAGTCTACAGCCACTTCAGCCAAAAGGAAGCCTTATAAAAACCCCTCTTTCAGCAAAAAGAGGAAGTTTTATCCTTCCTATACCCAGCAGAGTCAGACTCCAGGTCAGGTTGCCCAAAAGGGACAAGCTAGACAGCAAAAGAAACCAAAAGGCCGGAGAGCCCAACCAGCTCTCCAGGTTCAGCCCCCTCAAGGGCTTTGACTCCTTCCTAGAGAGCTTTGCCTTCCTGCCTCTGAGGGGTCCCCAACCCCCCAATATTCCGGGTAGGTTATGCCACTTTGTCAACAGATGGAATCAGATAACAGCAGAAGATTGGACTTTGTCCATTGTAGGAGAGGGGTACAAACTTCATTTTCACAGCATACCCCCTCCTACAATTCTAAAGCAATTCATTTCACAAACCTCTGCAGACAATCTGCTAGATCACGAGGTCTCCACACTTCTTGCCCAAGGGGCAATAGAGGAAGTACCCATTCTTCAACAGGGTGCAGGGTTCTACTCCCCCTATTTTCTTATTCCAAAGAAAACAGGAGGACACAGACCCATTCTAGACCTCAGAGAACTGAACAAATATCTGTTTCGAGAAAAATTCAAAATGATTTCTCTAGGAACTCTTCTGCCATACCTTCAAAGCCAGGACTGGCTTTGCTCTCTAGACTTAAAGGATGCATACACTCACATTCTCATCCATCCAGATCACAGAAAATTTTTACGTTTCCTTTTCAGGGGAAGACATTTTCAGTACAGGGTTCTTCCTTTTGGTCTGGCTTCAGCACCAAGGGTATTCACAAAATGCTGCATTTCTACGAACCCTGGGGATTTTCGTCTTCCCTTACTTTGACAACTGGCTCATTCGAGCCTCCACAGTTGCAGAGGCCAGCACTGCACTGTCCCGTACAATGCGAATCCGCCAATACTTGGGATTGGTAATAAACTTCCCGAAATCTCAACTAGTTCCTTCCCAATGCCTAGAATTCATAGGAGCCTGTCTGGATACCAGACAGGCAAGGGCTTTCCTTCCACAAGCCCTGTGCCTTCGCATAATGCAAATCCTCCCTCACTGCTCAGGAGCTACTGCAGTTACTGGGACACATGGCATCCACAGTTCATGTAGTCCCATATGCTCGCCTCCACATGCGAGCAGCTCAGTGGACCCTCTCCACACAGTGGACACAGGCCACGGGTCATTTGTCGGACAAAATAACAGTCTCTCAATGACTAATTTTGTCCCTCCAATGGTGGCAATCACTAGAAAATCTTACAGTGGGGTCTCCTTTCCATCAACCCCTCTTTCAGGCCACCCTAACAACAGATGCATCACAGGTGGGTTGGGGAGCACACCTGAATCATCTGTCTACCCAGGGCACCTGGACTCCACAGGAGGTTGGTGTACACATAAACCTCCTGGAATTAAGAGCAATTTATTTAGCTCTTCGAGTGTTCCACGCCCAGCTCAGCTACAAGACAGTCCTAGTCCAGACGGACAATCGGGTAGCCATGTTCTATGTGAACAAGCAGGGCGGAACGGGCTCTCTGTCGTTATGCAACAAAGCTTTACGACTATGGGCCCTCGCCAGAGAGCATCAAATTCACCTTCTAGTGGTATATCTTCCAGGCATTCAAAACCTTTGGGCAGACAAACTCAGTTGAGTACTGCTACCTCATGAGTGGTCACTCCACCTAGACCAGGTGGCAAAGATATTTCATCTCTCGGGCACTCCAGACATAGACCTCTTTGCAAGTCCTCTGAATGCCAATCTTCCCTGGTTCTGTTCCAGGATTCCGGCACACAACTGTCAGGCAAGGGATGCCTTCCTCCTTCACTGGGGTCAGGACTTCCTTTATGCCTTCCCACCCATTCCCCTTATCCCTAAAACACTTTTCAAGCTTCAGAGAAACAGGGGTCGCATGATTCTCGTAGCACCACGATGGCCACGCCAAACGTGGTATTCCCTGCTTCTGCATCTCTCTCAAGCGGCACCTCTGGAGTTAGGGCATGCTCCAGATCTCCTTTCTCAGGAGAACGGGATGCTATGGCATCCGAATCCCCAGTCCCTGCACCTCACGGCCTGGTTGCTGAAGGCTTAGACCTCCAGGATTTCAACCTGTCCCAGCAGGTAAAAGATATCCTTCAGGCTTCTAGGAAACTTTCCACAAGAAGATCTTATGCCTTCAAGTGGAAACGTTTTACTATATGGTGCTCCAAGAGGGTATTAAACCCCCTGGTCATACCCTTAGAATCGATACTGGAGTATCTCCTTCAGTTATCGAATTCTGGGTTAAAGACCAATTCGGTAAGAGTCCATCTTAGTTCAATTGCAGCTTCTTATAAGCCTCTAAATGGACAACCAATTTCCTCTCATCCACTCCTATCAAGATTTATGAGAGGCCTTTTATTAACTAAACCTCCCATCAAGCCACCACCGGTGGCATGGGATCTAAATCTAGTTCCTTAGCGTCCCTCTAGTCCAGTCCCGGAAAGATAGAGTTGTCAACCTCCACTAGCAGCTTTGGAGACTGAAAGATGTCATCGTCGTGATGTCACTGGTACAAATAGGCTCGCTCCGCCCCCTTTCACCAGTACTTTCAGTCTCCAAGCAGCTTGGAGGTTCTGAGCCCAGGACTGGGCTCAGAGGGACAAATAAGCAGAGCTTAATCTTTTTCTTTAGTTCATCTTTTGTTTTTAAATTTAGATTTTCTGGCTCTTTGGGTGCCTGCTGCTGCTATAGAGATCTGTTCTGCTGAGACTGTTTTTCTCCTTTCTCTGCTCCCTAACCCCCTCCCCCCCCTCCCCTCCCTGCCTCAGCATTGAAACAAACATTGCAGTAGCACAGGAGTGTGCCTGCTTTTGCCTCCCTGCCCCCGAACCCACTTGGAAGGGTGAGGAGCAGGTAGAAGGCTATATAGAGACTCCCAGCAGCAGGCAGTGGTTATTACCACAGGATTTTGAGTCTCTCCAGGAGCTGATGCTGCTTTGAAAGCTGTGCTTCTGAGGGGTCCAGCGCTGCCCTTCTTCTCTCTCTCCCGAGGTCTGGTGAGTACTCTGGACTTTGGGGTTTACCTGGGGGAGGTATTTGGGGGTTAGTTGAGGTGTTTTGGCAGCTCCTTAGGAGTCAGGGAGGCCTAGCCGCGTGATTTTTCGTGCAGAAAAAGTGGCGGCAGCCATTTTGAATTTTTCATTTTTCATTTTCAAAGTCATTTTTTTAGGGTTTAACAGTTTCGTTTTGAAAAAAGGTGGT
Source organism: Ichthyophis bannanicus (assembly GCA_033557465.1). Taxonomy (NCBI): domain Eukaryota; kingdom Metazoa; phylum Chordata; class Amphibia; order Gymnophiona; family Ichthyophiidae; genus Ichthyophis; species Ichthyophis bannanicus. The sequence continues at coordinate 382,200,330 of CM066039.1, forward strand.
TAGGGGGCAGCTAGTTACATCTTGCTTGATTGATCACTGCCAAAAAGTAAAAAAAAAAAACGCGTTTAAATTGGAGCTTGTCTTGTAGCTGTGCAAGGCTCTGTGCAAGGCTCTTTTACTGGCATTGAAGCGCTGTTACTTACCATGCCTGCCAAACCACGCTGCTTGGTCTGTGGGGTGCGGCGTGGGGAGCTTCTGGACACTGGCGTTTGTAAAACATGCTCTTTAGAGGCCATGGGCATGGAGAAGTCCTTGGGGGAAGGTTCTCAGGACCACGAGACCCCGTCTCAGAATGGCAGGGGTTCTGACCCTCCTTCCTTGCCTGCTTCGGAACCGGTAGCGGGTCCGTCCTCCGCTTCCAGTGTTCCCTTGGTGCCAGAAGGATCCCAGGGGTCTGGGATTCCAGGTCTCCCTTCCGAATTCCTCTCCTTGATGCAGAAGGCGTTTGCCTTGCTGCAGACGGACAGGGGGTTCAGTCTCCCGGTCCTTCTAGCAGGAAAAGGAGTCGAGCTGCCGGTCTTCAGGAAGGGGAGATGATGCTACCCAAGAGGCAACGGGATGATTTGGAACCGCAGTCGCCTGCCCTTCTAGAGGAGGACCAGGGGATGCCGGACCTTGATGATGAGGTCTCGGATGACGACTTGGAAGATGGTGAGTTGTTGGAGGAGGAGCAACAGAGCAGGGTGGTCCGTGTTTTTTGGCGAGAGGAGCTCCCTGCCTTAATTTCCGAGACACTCAAAGTTTTAAATATGCCTGTGGGGTCCGCACCCTCAGAAGAGGCGTTGGAGGATCCGCTGTTGCAGGCTGTGCGCACCTCGCAGCGGGTGTTCCCTATCCATAGAGTCTTTCGGAATATGATTCAGGAGGAATGGGACGCGCCGGAGTCGGCGTTGCGCGGAACCAGGGCTTTGGACCGCTTGTACCCGCTCTCGGAACAGGATAAGTTGATATTTCGGTCTCCAAGGGTTGATGCCGCGGTGGCTGCTGTCACGAAGAAGACCACCATTCCGGTGGAAGGAGCGGCGGCATTGAAGGATGGCCAGGATAGGAGGTTGGATACCTTGCTGAAGCAGGTGTTCGACATGAGTGCCCTTTCCCTGCAGGCCTCCATAGCGGGGGCGTGGGTGGCGAGAGGCTGTTTATGCTGGTCTCAACGTCTTCAGGGCTCCCTCTCAGACGACCAGATGGCGGATACGTCTCGGCTGGAGTCTGGCACTGCGTACCTGTCCGATGTTCATTATGATCTAATTCGTGGCCTAGCTAAATGTATGGCTTCTGTAGTCGCGGCTCGCCGTTCTTTGTGGCTCCGAAACTGGTCGGCGGATAGTTCGTCCAAGGCTCGGCTCAGTAAGCTTCCCTTCCGGGGCAAGCTCCTCTTTGGAGAGGATCTTGAGAAGTTGGTTAAGGACCTCGGGGAGTCCAAAGGGGGGCGTCTCCCTGAGGATAGACCGAAACAGACTCGAGGAGGATCGGCATCTAGAGGCCTCTCGAGGGATTTTCGCAAGTTTCGCACATCTCGCTTTCAACAATCGCAGCGGAGCAGGTTTCCAGCGCGGAGTCAGTCCTTTCGAGGGTTTCGGGGGGCAGGCAGGGGTTTTGGTCCCTACCAGTCTTCCGGTGCGAACAAGAAATCACAATGAGATGAGGCGGGCCCAGGTAGTGGAGGTGCCCGTGGGAGGCAGGTTGCGGGAGTTCTACCCTGCCTGGGTCCAGATTACATCAGACCGGTGGGTCTTAGAAGTCATTCGGGACGGCTATGCTCTAGAGTTTCAGCGTCCAGTGCGAGATTCCTTTGTTCGTTCCCCCTGCAAGGCGCCTCGGAAGCGCCGAGCGGTCGCGGACACCTTGAGACGTCTCCAACGGCTCGGGGCAGTCGTACCCGTTCCGATCGACCAGTGCGGCGCAGGACGATACTCCATTTATTTCGTGGTCCCCAAAAAGGGAGATACGTTTCGGCCAATTCTCGATCTCAAGAGGGTGAATCGTTGTCTCCGAGTGCCCCACTTCCGCATGGAGACCTTGCGCTCCGTCATTGCGGCCGTTCGCGAGGGCGAATTTCTTACGTCCTTGGATCTGACGGAGGCTTATCTTCACATTCCCGTGCGGAGGGAGCATCAACGTTTTCTGCGCTTTGCTGTACCGATGGGACACTTTCAGTTCCGGGTGTTGCCTTTTGGTCTGGCGACGGCTCCTCGGACATTCACAAAGATTATGGTGGTTGTAGCGGCCGCGCTGCGCAGAGAAGGGATCCTGGTGCACCCGTACCTGGACGACTGGTTGATTCGGGCAAAGTCCAGGGAGGAAAGCGTGGGGGCCACCGCTCGAGTTTTGGAGTTCTTGGAGAGCCTCGGTTGGGTAGTGAACGGGGCAAAGAGTCAGCTGTCCCCCTCGCAGAGCCTAGATTACCTGGGGGCGCGCTTCGAGACTCGACAAGGTCGGGTCTTTCTTCCCAGCTCAAGGGCGCAGGCCTTGCGCGACCTGGTGCGGCGGTTTCTGGGGCTTCGAGCGCCGACGGCTTGGCAGTACCTACAGTTACTGGGGACCATGGCGGCTACAATAGACTTAGTGTTGTGGGCCAGAGCTCACATGCGGCCGTTGCAGAGTGCTCTCCTCAGGCGCTGGTCTCATCAGAGAGATGCATTGTCGCAGTCTCTGCCCTGTCCGGCGGCGGTGAAGGGCAGCCTACTTTGGTGGTTGCATCCCGACAGCCTGATGCAGGGCGTCCCCCTGGAGCCTCCGTGCTGGCGGTTGCTCACGACGGATGCGAGTCTCGCAGGATGGGGGGCTCATCTCAAAGGCTCGTTTGCGCAAGGAACGTGGTCAAAGGAGGAACATCTATGGTCCATAAACCGTCTGGAAATGCGCGCAGTGTTTCAGGCTCTTCTGGCTTTTCAGCAGAAACTGCAGCAGGCGGCGGTGCGCGTGCTGTCGGACAACGCGACCACGGTGGCGTATATAAATCGGCAGGGCGGCACGGGCAGTGCGGCCCTAGAGGAAGAGGCGAGTGTGCTGCTGGCTTGGGTGGAAAGGAATTTACTGGCCCTGTCGGCTCAGCACGTCGCCGGAGTCGCCAACGTCGAGGCGGATTATCTGAGTCGGTGCCGCGTGGATCCGGGGGAGTGGGCTCTGCACCCGGACATTTTCGCGATGATTGTGCGCCGTTGGGGGCTTCCGGTGATGGATCCCATGGCCACCTTGCGGTCGGCAAAGGTGGAGAGATTCTTCAGCAGGCGGAAAGAGTGGATGGCGGAGGGCCTGGATGCCTTGGCGCAGCCGTGGCCGGTGGGGGGCCTACTTTATGTGTTCCCTCCCTGGGCGCTGATTGGCAAGGTGGTTCAGCGCATCGAGCGACACAAGGGCCAGGTGGTCCTGATAGCGCCCGATTGGCCGAGGAGACCGTGGTATGCGGATTTGGTTCGTCTGTTGGCCGACGTTCCGTGGAGGTTACCTCTTCGGGAGGACCTGTTGCTTCAGGGTCCCTTGCGCATGCCTCAGGTGGGTCGGTTCTCGCTTACGGCTTGGCTCTTGAGCGGGCACGGTTGATGGCCCGTGGATACTCGGCGGCGGTTATAGACATTCTCCTGCGGTCGCGTCGGAGGTCGACTTCCCTGGCTTATATCCGAGTTTGGCGTGTCTTTGAGAACTGGTGTTCCGATCTCTCTCTCAATCCCTTACGAGCTTCGGTGTCCGATGTTCTTTCCTTTTTGCAGGCTGGATTGGATAAGGGCCTCTCGGCCAGCTCCTTGCGGGTGCAGTTGGCGGCTCTCTCCTGTTTTCGTGGAAAGATTCAAGGGCAGGTAATCGCAGCGCATGGCGATATTCGTTGGTTCTTGCGGGCGGTGTTGTTGCTCAGACCGCCGAGGCGGACTGTTCTTCCTCCGTGGGATCTTAATTTGGTCCTGAACGCCTTGGTTGGGGAACCCTTCGAGCCATTAGGACGGGCTTCGCTCAAGGATTTGACGCTCAAGACGGTGTTTCTCGTGGCGATATGTTCCGCCAGGAGGATTTCCGAGTTGCAAGCGCTCTCTTGCCGGGAGCCTTTTTTGACTTTCTCTGCGGACAAGGTGGTCTTGCGTACGGTACCCGCCTTTTTGCCAAAGGTGGTGTCCGCTTTTCATGTTAATCAAGTGGTGGCGCTCCCGGTGTTTTCGGTGGAGCAGGGAGCTCAGGCAGGTGGACGTTTGCACCGGTTGGATGTGCGGAGAGTGCTCAAGAGGTATCTTGGTCGTACGGCGTCGTTTCGGAAGTCGGACAGGCTTTTTGTCGCGTTCGGAGGCCCGCGAAAGGGAGAAGCGGCGGCAAAGTCTTCCATTTCTCGGTGGCTGAAGGAGGCGATTGCTTCGGCCTACATTTTGAGAGGCAGAGCGGTGCCGGTAGGGTTGCGGGCGCATTCCACGAGAGCGCAGGCAGCCTCGTGGGCGGAAGTCAGCCTAGTGCCGGCGGCCGATATTTGTAGGGCAGCGACCTGGTCCTCGTTGCATTCCTTTGCTCGGCATTATCGCTTGGATGTTCAGGCGCGCGGGGATAGTTGTTTTGGTTCAGCCGTCCTTCAGGCTGGGCTCTCGGGCCCCTCCCGTTGAGATTTACTGCTTTGTTACATCCTCTATCTTTCCGGGACTGGACTAGAGGGACGCTAAGGAAGAGTAAATTAGACTTACCTGCTAATTGTTGTTCCTTAAGGAACTCTAGTCCAGTCCCGGATCCCTCCCGTTCAGTGGGTATTCGCCAGCCTGAAGTGTCCACAGGCGGGGGAGAGTGAGTTTGACAGCTGCTGTACCCGTACGGCGGGGGAACACAGAAAGTAAATGTTAAAGTATAAAATGAGAAAACAACCAAAATGCTTTTCAGGGCGCTCTGGGGGTAGCAGAGATGGGAAGCGCTCTCAGAGGGGATCTCTGTGGTGTTGGCGGCAGGCGGCTGGGGCGCAGAGGAACCGGGCTACCGCCCTTCCGTTCCACGTCCGTTTTAGGGCGCGCCCTGGCTCTATCTTTTTTTCTTAGAGAAGTATTTCTATCTGTACATAATTACATAATTGTTTTGTAATAGCTACTTATTTGTTGCTCTGCTGAGTCTGCTTTGTCAATAGGTGCTGGTGAAAGGGGGCGGAGCGAGCCTATTTGTACCAGTGACATCACGACGATGACATCTTTCAGTCTCCAAAGCTGCTAGTGGAGGTTGACAACTCTATCTTTCCGGGACTGGACTAGAGTTCCTTAAGGAACAACAATTAGCAGGTAAGTCTAATTTACTCTTCTCGGGCAGCTCATGAAGCCATCTTTTGAGCCTTTAGCCACTGCAGCCCTTAAGTTTTTGACCTGGAAGGCCATCTTCCTAATTGCAATCACCTCTGCCCGTCACATTAGTGAATTGCAAGCTTTAGTGGCTGATCCTCCTTTATACTAGGTTTCATCATGATAAGGTTGTTCTTTGAACTCACCCACATTTTATGCCAAAGGTGGTTTCGCCTTTTCATTTAAATCAATCAATTTACCTTCCTGTATTTTTTACGAGGCCTCACACCTCCAATGCAGAAAGAAACCTTCATACTTTGGATTGTAAAAGGGCCTTGGCGTTTTACATACAAAGAACACAGCAACACAGAAAATCCTCACAACTTTTTATAGCTTTTGACCCTAGTCATTTGGGGCTTCCAGTCTCCAAAAGAACTTTATCTAAATGGAATGCCCAATGCATATCCTTTGCTTATGAGAGTAAGGGTCTTCCTCTTCAGGACCATGTCACAGCTCATAATGTGAGAGCCATGGCAGCTTCTATGGCTAATCTCCACTCTGTGTCTATCGATGACATTTGTCGAGCAGCCTCCTGGGCTTCGGTACACACCTTCACAGCCCACTACTGCCTAGATAAATCCTCCTGTCGGGATGCCTTCTTTGGCTAAGTGGTTCTTCAAAATCTCTTTCAAACCTAAACCAACTCCTGCCCACCAACCCTGGTGGGATGCCAGAGATCCATGGGAGGAAGGATTCTCACCTTCGACGGTGGCACCTTCCTGGGGCTATCTCCCTGGCATCTTCAGCTAGGGAGTCCCCATATGTGAGGACTACATTCCTGCTTGTTCCTGGAGATAGCGTAGTTTCTCACCTGTAACAGGTGATCTCCGGGAACAGCAGGAATTTAGTCCTCACAGCCCACCCACCACCCCTAGGAGTTGTCTCTCTCTCTCTTTGTCTCTTTCCTCTCTCCTCTCTCCCTCTATCCTTTCACTCAGCTACAAACTTAACTGAAGAGGGACAGTTGGAAAGGCGGGAAGGCAGCGCGCATGTGCTGAGGGATGCTCCCAAAAGCGTTCCTATTGGACGCTGGGGAGCGTTTCCGCGCAGGCTCCGTCGGTACCGACGATACCCATATGTGAGGACTAAATTCCTGCTGTTCCTGGAGATCACCTGTTACAGGTGAGTAACTACGCTTTCCTTCCGATGACTTCTTTTAGCCCATCCCATACTATCTCTAGCGCTACTTCCCCCCCCCCCCCTATTATGTATTAAGTACTCCAATATCGCTGCCTTGGTAGTTTGCACCAGCTCTTCATAATAATGTCTCATTAAGCCGCCAAAAGCGTAGACTCTCTTGAGGAAGATCTGGGTTAATACTCACTCCCACTGGGGCATGTTTGACCATGTAATATTGCCTATCTTCACTTGCTCCATTTGTTCAGTCAGTTTCCCATCATCCAACCAGATCATGTCTATCCTACTATAGGTTCCATGAGGATGTGAATACTATGTGTACTCATGCCTATTCCCTTTCACATATCGCCATGAATCAATGACCCCTATTTTTGACATCAGCTGTTTTCAATTTTCTCTGCCCCCTGCTATTTCTCTCTTCCCCACCAGAGGAATTATCCATTTCAGGGCTAATGGTAGAAGTATAATCCCCACCTAATATTAAAGATTCTTCTATTTGCCCATCTATTACTTTGCACAACTTGTCAAAACACACCCCTTGTTGCGTATTTGGCGCATAGATGCTTCCAATTAATATTGGTATCCCCTCAGTCGTGCTCTTCCATAGAATATACTGCCCCTCCACATCTCGGGTCACCACCTTCTCCTTCACTGTTATTGCTTTGGACAATAGTATTCCCACCCACCTCTTTTTTTGGTGGTTGTTGATTCATTGCAAGGTAAACAGTATCATATTTTCCTCCTTTCAACCAAGATTCCTGTGGTCGTTTAAGATGAGTCTCTTGTATGAGAAGAATATCGGCTTGTAGCCGGTTTCCCTCTTTCTGGAGAGATTGCCTCTTCTGCCATATATTTAATCCCTTAACATTCATTGTTACAATTTTTAGAGAGTTACCCCGTTCTACGTTATCACCTTTTATTAGGAAAAGGTTTTCAGGTGTCATGCTGTCTGAAGGTCTCTTATAACCCTCTCCTCCCCACCCCACCCGCTCCTCATCTTAACAGCCCCCTCCTACCACATTCCCCTCCCCTAGTACCAAGCATCCTCTGCTCCTCCTATCAGGAGTTGGTAACCCCATCCAGCCCGACCCCTGCAACCCTGCAGTATCTCCTTCAGCCCACACAAAAGTGGAAGTAAGGATGTAGTTAAAAACTACAGGCCAGTTAGTTTAACTTCAGTGGTGAGTAAATTATTGGAAATGCTGCTGAAAGAGAAAATAGTGAGGTTTCTGGAGTCCAGCGGATTACAGGATCTGAGGTAGCTGCCCAAAGCACTCTCCCTCCTTCACTTCCGGAACGTACCCTACCTTCATCCCTGACACTGTATCCTAGCAGAGGAAGAATGACCACATCACCTCACCCGAACAACTTCTCTCCATAGCTCCCTATCTCCAACCACTACTACTAGTGCTACTTATTGGTATAGCGCTACAAGGCGTACACTGCGCTGTACAGAGACCTGTAAGAGACGGTCCCTTCCCATAAGAGCTTACAGTCTCATTAAGACCAGCAACACAGCAGTCAAGATTGGCAACGCAACAACTGATGTTGAGGATATATCTAGGGGACTGGTAAGGAAGCACATAGGAGGTGAACAGGACTAAGGGAATCAGGATCAAAAAGCAGCCTCAAGGAAGTGAGTTTTCAGCCTGGATTTGAATAGAGCCACAGACGGAGCCTGGCGCACCAGTTCAGGGAGTTTGTTCCAGGCAGCAAGGTAGAAATATCGAAGCCTGGATTTGAATAGAGCCACAGACGGAGCCTGGCGCACCAGTTCAGGGAGTTTGTTCCAGGCAGCAAGGTAGAAATATCGAAGTCTGGATTTGAATAGAGCCACAGACGGAGCCTGGCGCACCAGTTCAGGGAGTTTGCTCCAGGCAGCAAGGTAGAAATATCGAAGTCTGGATTTCAATAGAGCCACAGACGGAGCATGGCGCACCAGTTCAGGGAGTTTGTTCCAGGCAGCAAGGTAGAAATATCGAAGTCTGGATTTGGCAGTGGAAGAGAAGGGCACAAATAGAAGGGATCTTATTTTATTTATTTATTTAACAGGGTTTCTATACTGCCTTATCCTTTAATTAAAGCGGTTTACAATGCAACTTAGAACAATTTATATGGCAACAATTCACATGGAAGGGGAAATGGCATGCAGAAATTGCAGAACAACACAACACAACATAATTTATATACATTATGTACAGTGGAGTAGCTGAGATTTGGAGGAGATTAGATCGTAATGCTTAAAGTCATCCTGGGGTAAGGGACACAACTGGGAGGGGAGTAATATACCCTGGGTGACACTACCACAGTGTTCCATGTATTGAAAGGTTTTTAGTTTTTTCGGAAGTCCTTGGTGTCTGTGGTGGATCTTATATCATCCGTAGGTAGTTCCATATGGCAGGTACAGCAGCAGAGAGTGCTCTTCCTGATGTGGACTGTTTGGTCTTAATGTAAGCGCTGGGGGTGATTATGATCTGCAGTGTTTAGGGTGATAGGATCTACCAGAAGAGCGGAGTTCCCGAGGATGGCTGTAGGGAGAGGGGAGAGAGAAGAGGTAGTGAGGAGCAGCCAAATATAGGCCCCCATTTGCATCCATATCACACCACTTCCCTTAACCCACACCTCTGTCTTACTCATCCACACCAGTCTCCCATTTAATCCTCCCATTCAGCACCCTTCTCACATACATCTATTGTCATCCCCACTCACGACGTATTCCACAATACAGAGAAAAGTGCAGTGCTGAAAGCCAGCACTATCCTCTGCAGCACCAGATGCCTCTGTCCTCTCCCTTTTAGTTAAGTTTGCTACTACCAGATTCCTCACTGCCTCTAGAGCGCCTTCTGGTTCTCCTCCACCACTTCTTAGTCACCTTTTGCCAGTTGCTCCCTTTGCAATTTGCACCGTTTCTCTCTTCGCTATCCAGCCCATATGGGCCAGCCTCCTGAAACGCTCAGACAACCTCTGCAGCTGTGTAGACGGTTCATGTGGTGCCACCCCACAGGTGACAACTACTCTAAATGGAATTAACCAGCGATACTTTATATTGTCTTTTTGCAGTCTCATGGTAACTTCCTGGAACTCCTTCCTCTTCTGCACTGTTAAGGGTGAAGAAGCTATAACTTTGTTGCCTTCCCAATCAGAGGTTCTCAGGGGCCATGTTGTAGAAATCAGCGCCTTGACTTCATGCTCATGGAGGCACATACATGAGTATGTCCCTGGGAATGTTAGGCCTGGGTCTCCCCAATGCTCAGCTTAACTTCCATGTCATTTACCAGGTGTCCTCTTAAGGCCAAGGCACTATCTCCAGGAACAAGCAGGAATGAGTCTTCACATATGGGTACGTCGGTACCGACGGAGCCTGCATGGGAATGCTCCCCAGCATTCAATCAGAAAGCTTTTGGGAGCATCCCTCGCGCCTGCGCGGTGACTTCCTGCCTTTCCCACTGCCTCTCCTCAGTTTTCGTTTTTCCACGGAGCCAACAGGACGTCCTCCTGTCACCGCAGAAACTTTTTACTTTAAAATCCTTATTTTCTTGTTTTCTTGTGGTCGCGGCTGTCTTTCCCGCCGATACCGGTACCGCCGGTGCTTTATTCTTTTCTTTTTCAAACTTAGAGAATTTTTTTTTCTCCTCAGTTTTTTGTTTTAACTTTTTGGGGCCTACCAGGCCTTTTCCAACATGGAGCCTTCTTCCCCTAAGAAGTGCCTTCACTGTGGAAACTCAGTTTTCTTTTTAGACTCCAATGCTTGGTGTCTAACCTGTGTCTGGGTCCTGACCTTTTTTCCCCTGATACTTCAGGCTATATGGTTGGGAGAAGACCTTCCCTTTTTCGAGTTTCCCTCGATACTGTTTTTCCTCCTAAGGTGAGGACACCGGTTTATTCTTCTCTCCAGGATCAGGTAACCCACAAACAGTCTGTTAAGACTAGCCAATTCTTGAAGGGTAAGTCTCATGCACAGCATGATGACGGCTCCGGCCTTGCCCTCAAGATCCCATTGGCAATAAAACCCCGGCGGGAGTCTTCGGGCTCCAAAGCATTCACGGGGTTTCAGGTTGTTCCTGGGGCTCACCCCTCACAGAACATACCTGAGCCGTGCCAGTGGGTGGTATCCGCTTCGAGCGGTACCGATAACCCGGCATTGGCATCGGTGTCGAGTGCCTCACTCTTCACCAGGGATCGTCATCTGGTGTCCTCGGTACCTTTGGGGCCGATCGATACGACCCAGATTGGCTTTCCTGTATCCCAGCCATGCTGGGGGTTGGTACTGGCTTCGAGCGGTACCGATACCCCGGTATCGGCATCGGTATCGAGTGTTCCACTCTTTACCAGGGATCGTCATCTGGAATCCTCGGTACCTTCAGGGCCGATCGATACGACCCAGATTGACTTTCCTATATCTTCACCGTGCTTGGGGTTGGTACCGACTTCGAGCGGTACCGACACCCCGACATCGGTGCCGGTGTCGAGTGTTCCTCTCATCGCCGGGCATCGTCTTCGAACGTCCTCGGTACCTTCGGTGCCGTTCGATGAGATTCCAATTGACTTTCATATATCGGCATCGCTGATACCACCACCAACGTTGGTACCTTCTAGACATGCATCGATAGACTCGCTCGCTTCGATGCCGAGTCTAGAATCGATATCCAGTCTAGATGACTTGGTACCGACGCGTTTCGGAACCGATCCATATCGTTTCCGGTTACACAGTACCGAGGATATTCACCAAGGCTCCCTGGTTACCTCGGTACCGCTTCAGCAGCCCTCGATTACTGTTTCGATGACTTTATCTCCGATACCGGTACCGGTGTCGGGATCGATTCCTGCAGTTCCATCGGTGCCATCGATCCTTTCTATGCCTAGTTTGGAATCGATACCAGGCACTGACGATGCAGTACTAACTGCCTCAAATCAGAACTGTCAGTATCACAGTCCATCGAGCAGGATTCTTTTTCTGCACCAGTCCAGTATATCTTCTGGTGCTCAAGCTGCTCCTTCAACCTCTGCTTACCCAGGATTAGTTCCTATTGGAAATCCTTCTTTTCAGAAGTTTCTCCTTGACATGGCAGCTTTTCTTGCCATTCCTATTCCTGGTTTTTCTCTTAACCAAGATCCTGCAGAAAAGGAAAACATAATGCTTCCTTTACATCATTCTTTACAGGATCTTCTTCTGAGGATATGGGAATCACCCTTAAAGGTTCCTTTGCCTTCTACAGCCATTGATGTTCTGTATCAGGTACCTCCCTCTCCAGGGTTCCAGAAAAACCAACTTCCACATCATTCCATTGTAGTGGAATCAGCAATGAGGAAGGTAAGAAGCAAGAAGAAGCATTCTTCTTATCCGCCAGGTCGTGCATCTAAAGCACTTGATGCCTTTGGACGTCAAACCTTCCAAACTTCTATGCTGGCTTCAAGAATTATTTCATATATTTTTTATATGAGTCTGACACTTCAGGAGGTCACAGATAAATTCTCTTTTGTCTCCTTTTTTGTCAGAACCTAAGGCCTCTGACTATTCCTTGCTTCTCAATCATAGCAGGAATATTTCTTGGTTCCTTTCTCGTGCTTCTCTAGACTCTTTTGAGTCTGTTAGCAGATCCTCTGCTATTGCCATTGGAGCACGTCGTACAGCCTGGCTGCAGGCTTCAGACTTGAGCAAATGGGCACAACATACACTAGGTAATTCTCCTTGTACTGGAGAAAATCTCTTCAATAAAGAGGCTTTACGTCGGGTTGCTCATTGCTCCATTGACTTTCCTAGTTCTGGAAACCGTCCTAAGCCTTCTTTTTCCCCAGGGCATAGGAAATGTCCTACCAAACCTTCTTTCCATAGGAAAAGAAAGTTTCATCCTTCTTCTGCCCATCCTCCAGATGTACCCAAGCAAGGGACATCTCATCCTCGTCTGAAGTCTCCAAACTCTAACCAGGCTCATCATAGCCAGCAACCATAGGTTTCTGCATGTTGCAATCTACAGTTAACTTCTTCTTACCAGAAGTTATTCTTCAAACCCTACACTGGTTTTTCTTTTCAGTATGCTAAGCTGTTAGGATATTTTTGTCCATGAGTTACAGAATTCTCCCTTTCTTTTTATTATAAAGGGAGATTACAATTATCCCAGGATAGTTTCTGTCCCCACAGGGACATTTTTTCCTTCAGCTGACTTACCTTATGGTACGTCACCTTCCAAGCCCCTCTCTTCCAGGGTTTCCCCTGCTCGAGTTGGTACCATACTGCAACACTTCTCTTTCTTTCCAGTGTAGACCTTTTGCTATCCTTCAATGCATGCTCTGAACAACTCATCAGACAGGGACGGGAATATCTCCGCTCCCTCTGTCTGTTTTATCTCCCTGTTTTTATACAGGGGGATCTCCTCTGCTCTTTTGTTCAGTTGCTGTACAAGCAGAACTTCCAGTGCTTACTTTAATGTTGCTTGCAAGTTATTTTCAACTATCTTGCATGATACTACTCACTGCAGGTTATCTTCGTCTTGCCATATCCTTACCTAGGATGTGGCACCACATCTGACTGCTGTCAGTTATCTCATAATTCTCCTGCACAATGCTCTCTGCAATCTTCAGAGAAGCTTTCCACTATGGGCCCTTGCTGTAGAGCATTGAACTTTGTCTTTGAGGTTTTCCATATAATAGGAAAAGATTATATAGTCATCCATGGCTACATAGGTTCTTTATACCCTCTTGTCTCCTATTGTGATACAGAAGACAAGCTTTTTCTGCGTGAATGTCCAAGGAGTTCCCAATCTGGCAGGAATCTACCCCTTTTTTCCTTACAGCTTGGCATTATCTTTTCTACTCCTCTTGGACAACGCATACTCTTTTACTGTACGTGATACCTCTGAGTCCCTTGACTGGGTCCTCCTGGTGTCTTAGTCTATGCGTTTTCTTGTCCTCTGGACATGTCAGAGTCCTAAAGTACTTCTGACGTGCTCTTACTAGACTGCTATTATCCTCTGTTTTTCACGCAACCATACTGGTTATTCCACTGAACTACATTCCTGCACCACAGAAATAGATTCTCTATATATCTTCAGGTGGTTTTCACCCCCCTATTATTAGATGAATCTTTTCCCATCACATTCCCCATATGAATGTTTTTCTGTGGTTCAGTTGCAGGCATGTATTCTCAGAGTCATATTCCTGTATGTATATGTCCTATACATAAATATTTTTGGAATCTGTATGGGCATATGCCATGCCCATCTGTAGATTATATATATATATATATATATATATATATATATATATATATATATATATATATATATATATATATATATAGATATATAGATATATAGATATATATATATATAGATATATCCCTCTCTCTATATATATATATATAGATATTTCCCTCTCTATATATATATATATATATATATATATATATATATATATATATCGCTCTCTCTATATATATATATATAGATATATCGCTCTCTATATATATCCCTCTCTATATATGTATATATATCACACATATCTGGACATATATGTACATATATATAGACATGTATGTATCTCCACATATATATATATATATATATATATATGTGCCCTTTGGGAGATGTCCATAGGACACTAGGTATTACCTACTATCTCCCTAACTGTCTGTGCTATAAAGCTTTTACCTTCTTAAGGGGTCCAGACAGTGAACTTGCCTATTCTCATAAGGCTCAGTAAGTGGGAGCGGTTATACACACAATTACTGCTGTGACGTCAACAGCTTCTATTTTTGTTTCAAGTCTCCCTATCCATGAAGTATTAAACTTCATTGTCTTCCTATCTCTTACCAGCTAGGAGTGACAGTGTACATCTTCAGTATTTCTGAGTACACTTCTGTTCTCCTTGGGAATAGGGGCTTTTTTCCATACCCCCTCTTCCCTTCCGGACTGGGCTAATTCTCCAGATCGGTCAGTCTTCTTCTTTTAGTCCTCAATGTGAATAACTCTGTACCTAAAAGAGTTTTCAGCTTTTCCCCATAAAGCTTTCCATTGAAGACCTGCCGTTCTTCTCCTGCCCCAGTTGACACCTGGGTCACCTGCCCATTCCTGGTTTGGAACTTCATCCTCACTGCTGTGAAGTTACCTTGAAGATTCCGCTACTGCATCTATAGTACACTCCATCACAGTTCTACTTCCTACAATCCAGTAGGTAAGCTCTATATTGTACTAGTTCATTTAATATTTAATGATACTTGACATACTTTCTAAAGACTCCTCTCTCCTGTAGTCTTTAGATTTGCTGTTCCTTGCAGCTCTTCTCCATTCAACTCCTACCCCCCATCCCTCAGGGGATGCCGGGGATCCAGGTTGGAAATGCCGTCCTGTTCCAGGAATACGCATTTTATGGGATCTCCCCTGGCATCCACAGCTAGGGAGTCCCCATATGTGAAGACTCATTCCTGCTTGTTCCTGGAGATAGCACAGTTACTTACCTGTAACAGGTGATCTCTGGGAACAGCAGGAATTAGTCTTCACAACCCACCCACCTCCCCTAGGAGTTGTATCTATCTGTCTCCTTTCCTCTTTCTCTCCTTCTGTCTCAGCTCTGAAACTCAACTGAGGAGAGGCTGTGGGAAAGGCGGGAAGTCACCGCGCAGGCGCGAGGGATGCTCCCAAAAGCTTTCTGATTGGATGCTGGGGAGCATTCCCGTGCAGGCTCCGTCGGTACCGACGTGCCCGTATGTGAAGACTAATTCCTGCTGTTCCCAGAGATCACCTGTTACAGGTAAGTAACTGTGCTTTACAGATCTGCATCACAACTGCTTTGGAGTCCACATATTCTTCTATTTCGGGTATACCTCAGATGCGCGAGTTGTTCTTCTGCATCTGACTCTCCATATCCTCTGATTTTGTCAGCAGCTTCTCTGCTTCTTTCACTCTGCGACTTAAGTCCACCACATCTGATTGCACATCCTAAATCAGCTCTTTACTGCCACGATATCCTCCCTTAGCTAAAGGAACCACTCGCGCATCTCCTCACCTCACAGACTCCATGATTCGTTTCTCCATCACCCTGCATGGTGGTGTCTTTCTGCTCATCCTCCAGGTGCTGTTGCTATCTTAGATGCTTCACATACCTCGCTCCTCAGTGCATTAAAAGCAGTCTTTTGTCAAATCCACTGTTTTACTTCTTGTTTTGGCTATCAGTATGTGTCCCAGTTTTTCTCCTACTTACATTTAAAAGAAAACTTGGCTTAATCGGGATTAAATTACCCAAATTCACCCATTTGCACACACAGATCTTGGCTCTCACAGCCATACGGACAGGATACGTCACTTCCTTCTGCCATCTGCTCTCTGTAGTGAGATCGTACACAGGCAGGGTTGTTCATCTTTACTAGAGAAGAATAAGACTGACCTCCTGAAACATTTCTTATTTTGCTTGTGCATGCTGCATTTGACTTTCTATTCTACAGTCAGTAGGGGGCAGTACTGCTTTACTCTTTGGTGGCACATGGGAAAAGAATTGTTAGCACTTGACGACTATTTTTTTTTTTTTTATATTTTCAATTTCTATTTGTATTGAAACCAGCAAATATAATTTCCTTATTATACACCTTTGTTCAATAAATAAGTTTTTGTACAAAAATTCCCATCCCTTTCCCTACCCCCTACAATCCTGCATTTAAATCTGTAAAAAGTCCAACTGCTATAGAACCACTCTGTACTCTGACGTCGCGCCACAGTAAGCTGTTCCATCAATTCTATGCAACGTAAGCACTTCTTCCAAGTTTCAATTGTGGGGGTGGTTGACTTCTTCGAATTACATGCAATTTACCCTCGGGCCACCTGAATACACGTCCAGATGGGGCGAGCCCATCGTAGTCGTTGTTCCCCAGACCATCTGCCCAACAAATAAAATCCCAGGTCCAATGTTACCTCTACGTCAAAAACGTTTTAAATAATCTCCTGGATGGTACCCCAATATGTGACACCCCTGGGCACTCCCACCAAATATGGTAGAAGGACCCTTTAGCCACACAGTTGTGCCAATACCGGTCAGATATCTGAGGAAACATTGCATGCAGTCGATCAGGGGTGTAATACCACCACATCAACAGTTTGTAAGAAGTTTCCTTGATTGACACCAATATGGTCTGATGACCCACTACAATGCACACACTCTCCCATTCTTTCTCCGTCCACTCACATCCCGTATCCCGCTCCCATGCCGCCACATAAGGAAGCCTTGAAGAGCATTTTTCTTGTAAAGTTTTTTATAGCCTTCGTATCAGACCCCTCCCTTTAAAATAGCCCACCCACAGGTTCTCCAAATCATTAAGCCCCTCCTCGTGAGTCCCTTTAATACGCTCTCTGGCGTAAAAAATAGAGCACTTGCCTGTGTGCAAAAAAAATTTCATGAGGGCAGTTGGTACTTTTCTTTTAGTTCAGAAAATGTCATAGGTTCATCCTGGTCAAATAGTTTCACAAATTTATCAAGGCCCTGTCTCACCATCGCTGAAATACCCCTTCCCTGTGCGGAGCAAAGGTTGGGACCCCACTTATGAGTGCTAGAACTGTAAATTCTACCTTGGGAGCCACCTTTCTCCAGCCCTTACGCCATTGGCTCCAAAGATGCACCAGAAAGGGGTTCTCCCTCCATCTCCCTTCAGGGGACCCCCTTAGCAGCCAGGAGAGATGGGTTAACTTCACTCCCTCACCTCAGGATTGTTCTATCGCCCGGAACCGCTTGTCTCCTCCCTCTCGCCAGTCCATAACCTGTCTCATTTGAGAAGCCAGATAATACCGGTTAAAATCCAGGACCCCCAAGCCCCCCCACCCCCCGCAACACATTCGATATAGTATCTGCCGTGACACTCTCAGCGGGGATGTTGCTGCCAAATGAAGTCGGACGCTCATTTCTGGAGCATGTCTAATTCACGTGGGGAGACTGCCACTGGGAGCTCCTGAAAGAGGTACATGAGCCGTGGGAGCACTTTCATTTTTATAGCTGTTACCCAACCGAGCATCAGGTCAAATCTTTCTCTGTCTCCCGCAACAAAGCCGGGTAGTTAGCTTGGTACAGTCCCTCTGGCATACGTGTAATACGCATCCTGAGGTATGACAGCGAGTCCCTGGTCCATCGGAAATTATATGCTTGTTGGAGCTGGAGTTCCTCGGGCCCCCCCCCCCCCAAAGAAACATTAAACGCTTCTGTTTTATCCCAATTAATATGGAACCCCGATAATGCTCCAAAGAGTTGCAGTTCATGCATAAGCACTGGCAGCGAGAGCATCGGACAGGTAAGTGCAAAGAGAAGATCGTCTGCAAAGAGTGCAACCTTGTTGGTCACCCTCTATTGGCACCCCCGCTATGTCTTTATTTCCTCGAATAATATACGCTAATGGTTCCATAACAAGCGCAAATAAGAAGGGAGACAAGGGGCAGCCCTATCTGCTGCCCCTCTGAAGGTCAAAAAAGTCTGAGTATCCTCCATTAACCAACACCAGCGCTCGTGGTTCAGCATATAGTGCCTGGACCGAAACGGTACGAGGTAAACTGTGGGCCCACCCCCAGCTGTCTAGTACCCCGAACAAAAAGTCCCAGTGGACATGATCAAATGCTTTTTCAGTGTCTATAGCTTACAAAAGGGTTGCCGTACACTTCTTGCATGCCCTCTACACTAGTTGGAGAACCCTTCTGATATTATTTTCAGTCTGGTGACCCTGGATAAAACTGGTTTAGTCTGGGAGGACTAGCCTCTGCAACACAGATTTGAGCCTGTTGGCCAGCAGCTTCGTGTCCCCTAGACCATGGGATGCTGTTCCAAAGGTTGCAGAGCAGAGATGGCATCCATCTGTCCAAGAAAGGTCAACGTGTCTTCGGTAGTAGACTGGCTAATCTACTGAAGAGAGGGCTTTAAACTAGATTCGTTGGGGATGGGTGAAGAAAGCCCCCAGGTAGGTGATACCCATTTCCATAAAGGTATTTAATGTAACAGGGGTAACATATGGAAAGCAGTGTGTATAAATGCCCGTAGCATGGGAAATAAGATCCCTGATGTTGAAGCTTTGGTGGGAGTGGCTGACTTAGATTTAGTGGCAGTTACAGAAACATGGTTCACAGAAAACCATGATTGGGATGTAACTATACCTGGCTATACTTTATTCAGAAAGGACAAGGTAGGAAGAAGGGGAGGAGGAGTGGCACTATATGTAAAAACTACTATTAAAGCTTTGGAATTACAGAGCTTAAAAGGGAGAGAGGAGGCATTGTGGGTTAAACTAGAAAGAGGGAAAGAGAAATCTATTTGCATTGATATGATATACCGTCCTCCCTCACAAGAGGAAGAGGTGGACAGAGAGTTAATTGAAGACATACGCAGCATTGCTAGGAAAGGGGAAGTGCTACTGATAGGAGATTTCAAAATGCCAGATGTTAATTGGCACATTCCTGCTGCAGTATCATCTAGAAGTAAGGAGATCCTGGATTCTCTACAGGGAGAACTATTCAGGCAATTGGTAACAGACCCCACACGTGAAGGGGCCATACTGGACTTGGTGCTTACCAATGGTGAAAGTGTTTCTGATGTTGTAGTGGGAGATCGTTTTACATCCAGTGATCACCAGATGGTGTGGTTCAGTATTAGGACTAGGGCTGTTAGACTCCATTCAAAGGTGAGGGTCTTAGACTTTAAGAAGACTAACTTTGCGAAGATGGGCCAATACCTCAGGGAGTCGTTAGTGGGATGGGAACAGCTGGGGAATGTAGAAAAACAGTGGGCAAAACTGAAAGGGGATATTTTAAGGGCAACCAACCTTTTTGTTAAAATGGTAAATAAAGGGAAAAGGAACAGGAGACCGCTATGGCTTTCGAAAGAAGTAGCTGAAAAGTGAAGAAAAAGAGGGAGGCCTTCATGAAATACAAGAGATCACAGAGAGAGGAAGACAAGCATCTGTATTTGGAAAAACGTAGAGAAGCTAGCAAAGTAGTAAGGAAGGCAAAGATTCAAAAGGAGGAGGAAATAGTCAATGCAATAAAATGGGGGGATAAGACATTTTTCAGATATGTTAGTGAGAAGAAGAAGGGCAAAAGTGGTATTGTCAGACTCAAGGGTGCAGGGGAGAAATATGTAGAAGCTGATAAGGATAAAGCAGAATTGTTTAACAAATATTTCTGTTCTGTGTTCACAAATGAAGAACCAGGAGCAGGACCTCAGAAAACGCCCACAAACAGGAACAGAAGCGAGGGACATCTTGAACAATTTTCAGACTGTGTTCATGAGAAACTAGCTCAACTTAAAGTAGACAAAGCGATGGGACCGGAAGGGATACACCCTAGAATACTGGGGGATGTTCTAGCAGCTCCACTGACTGACCTTTTCAATGCCTCGTTGGATTCGGGAGTGGTGCCAAAGGACTGGAGAGAGGCTCATGTGGTGCCTTTACACAAAAGCGGAAGTAAGGATGTGGTTGAAAACTACAGGCCGGTTCGGTGGTGAGTAAATTATTGGAAACAATGCTTAAAAAAAAAATAGTGAGGTTTCTGGAGTCCAGCGGATTACAGGATCCGAGGCAGCATGGATTCACCAGAGGCAGGTCTTGTCAGACAAATCTGATTGATTTCTTTGACTGGGTGACCAGGGAGTTGGACCGAGGGAGAGCCCTAGATGTGGTGTATTTAGATTTCAGTAAAGCCTTTGACACTGTTTCTCACAGGCAACTTATAAACAAACTGAGCACCCTAGGGATGGACCCTAAAGATACTGCTTGGGTTAGAAATTGGTTGGGTGGGAGGCGACAAAGAGTACAGGTAAATGGGGCTCACTCTGAGGAGAAGGATGTTACCAGTGGTGTGCCCCAGGGATCTGTCCTTGGTCTGATTCTTTTTAACATCTTTGTTAGTGATATAGCGGAAGGGCTGTCGGGTAAGGTTTGCCTCTTTGCGGATGATACCAAAATCTGCAATAGAGTAGACACTCAGGAAGGTGTAGATAACATGAGGAAGGATCTAGCTAAGCTTGAAGAATGGTCTAGAATTTGGCAGCTGGGATTTAATGTTAAAAAATGTAAGGTCATGCATTTGGGCTGCAGCAATCAAAGGGAGCAGTATAGTATAGGGGATGAAGTACTTTTGTCCACTAAAGAAGAGCAGGACCTAGGCATGGTTGTGTCTGATGATCTTAAAGTAGCTAAAGAGGTAGAAAAGGCGACGGCAAAAGCTGGAAGGATGCTTGGGTGCATACGGAGAGGAATGGCTAGCAGAAAAAAGGAGGTGATAATGCCTCTGTATAAGTCTTTGGTGCGACCTCATTTGGAGTATAGTGTGCAATTCTGGAGATCGCACCTTCAAAAGGATGTGAACAGGATGGAGTCGGTGCAGAGGGTGGCTACTAAAATGATTAGTGGTCTTCATTATAAAACATATGAGGACAGACTTAAGGATCTTAATATGTACACCTTAGAGGAAAGGCGGGATAGAGGTGATATGATTGAGATGTTTAAATACCTCCGTGGCATAAATGTTTAGGGAGAGAGCCTCTTTCAGTTGAAAGCAAGTTCTGCTACAAGGGGACATGGGATGAGGGTGAAGGGAGATAGATTCAGGAGTGATATGCGGAAATATTTCTTTACAGAAAGATTAGTGGATCCGTGGAATAGTCTCCCAGTGGAGGTGGTAGAGATGAGGACAGTAACTGAATTCAAAAAAGCATGGGACAAACACAGAGGATCTCTAAAGGAAAAAAGGGGAATGTTGTCTTGATATGGAAGGACAGACTAGATAGGCCATGTGGTCTTTTTCTGTCGTCCTATTTCTATGATTGTATGTTAAGGATATGGGGCAATAGGACCCACATACCTTAGGATCACACCCAGGCTTAGGGATCACTGTTATAGCCGCTTCTCCCATGGACCGTGGCAGGCTACCTCCGTGCAATACACCATTATAGACCCGCAATAACACCGGCACTAAGGTCGGGCAGATTTTTTATAGAAAAGACCGGTAAACCCGTCTAAAGCACTTGGCTGCTTTATTGGTAAAACCTTTAGCCTGTTTAGTGCATGTATGACTGTTCATCTAAAATCCTGAATTTCTGCCAAATTTCAGCTTACCCCAGAACTGTACTTATTAATCAGATCTTGCAAAAATACTTTAAACAATGATAGTCTAAAAGCTATTTTAGATTTATTAAGATGTATTTTTTTGTTAGGCCTCTTTATAAAATGGCATCAAAGCAATGAATAGAAGTTAATAACTATTTGGGAATCACTGACAAGATGTAACATGGAAACTGGAGGGAAATACAATGGGAAAGGTACAATCGAGTAATAATTGGACTCCTTCCCTCACTTGCCTTTTGTACCCCTAGCATATTTCTTTTGCCTTCTTTGAATAAGATGTAAAAATGATGTACTCTTTGGTGAGCAGCAGTTGTCCCTTTAAGACAGGGGTCTCAAACTCAAATTGCTTTGAGGGCCAAATGAGGACTTGTAAAGTAACCCGGGGGCCCGCATAAGACGCGGGGCCTCATTTGCATAAGGGGCCTCATTTGCATAAACATTTGCATAATGTTACCATACACTAACTTTTAGTAAACATGCCTCTTTAATGAGTATGGATAAAGAAAGACTAAAAGATTTAGAAACAGGAAGACAATAATTAAACTGGGAACCCCAAAAGCCAAACTTGGAATGTACAACAACACTGTAGAAATAAAACTATAAATTAATTTCCTCTTGTACTAAACAAAGCGCAAACATTAATGATGCACATTTCCCAGAGCTGACATATTCCAGTTAATAAATTCAAAATAAAGAGAGATTTTTCTACCTTTTGTGCATTTTTTTTCAGTTGCAATTGTTCCAGCCACTTTCTTCTGGTTTCTTCATGTCTTCTGCTAACTCTCCATCGTCTGCTGTCCATTTGCCCTTTCTTCTCTCCTAGTTTTTTTTCCATTCTCTCTCTACATCTGCTTTAACATACTAATCTTTCTCCTTTTTCTCTTTCCTCATTCCTATTTCATCCACTCCAATTTTACCCCTCCATCCTCAATCCCCACTTACTCTCCCAATACCTGGCCAATTGTAGATTTGTCTTCTCTCCTAGACAAAATATTTTTCCCCTCTCCATTTCACTTTCCCAGCTCCATCCCATTCTAATCCTCCCCCAACATCAGCTCCCTTCTAGTTCCAGCCCCACCCAGCATCCGCTCCCTTCTAGTCCCTGCATCAGTCCATTTCCAGTCCTATCATAGCCTCACCATCAGCCCATTTCCAATCCTAGCTCCCTCCCCTCACAGCCCATTTCCATTCCAAGCCCCCCTCCCCATCAGCCATTTGCAGTTCAAGCCCCCCTTCCACTCAGCCCATTTCCAGTCCTAGCAACCCCCCCCAGCCCATTACCAGTCCTAGACCCCCCATAGCCCATTACCAGTCCTAACCTCCCCATAGCGCATTTCCAGTTTTACCCCCTATCACCCCATTTTCAGTCTTAACCCCCCCCCATAGCCCATTACCAGTCCTAACCTCCCCATAGCGCACTTCCAGTTTTACCCCCATCACCCCATTTTCAGTCTTACCTCCCCTCATAGGCCATTACCAGTCCTAACCCCCCAATCAGCCCACCTCCAGTCCTAACCCCCCAATCAGCCCACCTCCAGTCCTAACCCCCATCTGCCCATTTCCAGTCCTAGCCCCCACCATAGCCCATTACCAGTCATAACCCCCCCTGCCAATAGCCCACTTCCAGCCCTAACCCCCATTACCCCATTTCAGTCAGCCCCTCCATAGCTCATTACCAGTCCTAACTCCCCCCATCAGCCCACCTCCAGTCCTTCCTAACCCCCACCTGCCCATTTCCAGTCCTAGCCCCCACCATAGCCCATTACCAGTCATAACCCCCCCGCCAATAGCCCATTTCCATTCATAACCCCCCCCCTGCCAATAGCCCATTTCCAGTCCTACACCCCCCCTGCCAATAGCCCATTTCCAGTCATAACCCCCCCCCTGCCAATAGCAACTTTCCCGTCATAACCCCACTGCCCTTAGACCATTTACATTCGTACACCCCCCCCCTGCAAATAGCCCATTTCATGTCATAACCCCCCCCTGCCAATAGCCCATTTCCAGTCATAACCCCCCTGCCAATAGCCCATTTCCAGTCCTACCCCCCTGCCAATAGCCCATTTCCAGTCCTACAGCCCCCCCCTGCCAAGAGCCCATTTCCAGTCCTCCCCCCCACCCCCGGTAAATAAAAAAAACACCTGGCTTCTGCTGCTGCAGCAGAAAATCAGCTGTCCCGCGGCCCCTTCCTCTCTGCCCGGAGATCCCTCATTGTGCTTCATCAGCGGCGTGCTTTTTAAGCCGCGAAGAGAGTATTTCCCTCTCGCGCGGCTTAATCCTATTCACTTTTCAAGCCTCGCGAGAGGGGAATACTCTCTTCGCGGCTTGAAAAGCACACGCTGATGGAGCACAATGAGGGATCTCCGGGCAGAGAGGAAGGGACCGCAGCACAGCTGATTTTGCTGCTTGAGCAGCAGAAGCCAGGTTTAAAAAAAAAAAAATTGACAGTCGATTCTGCCGCTGCCACGGCAGCAACGGCAGAAGCAGAAGCAAGGCTTTTTTCTTTCCCTCCGTCGCAGGCCGCACAATGTTCTCTCGCGGGCCGCGTGTTTGAGACCCCTGCTTTAAGAGGACCTGGAATCTTCAGTGCAGACACCCTCGAGTCTGCTTCTTTTTCATTCTCATGGTCTTTGGGGCCATCAGGAGCAGGAGGAAGTGAGAGGCAGCAATAACGCTCAGTAGCAGGAGCTCTTCGAAGACGGGCCTTAAACCTAGAAGTAGTAGCTGGCTTTCAGCACCGTTGTGCAGCACCCAAGAGTATGAGCTGATAATGCAGAACCAGGGGGCCACGCTGCTGAACAACTCCTCGTCCTGCCTCCTCTGGCCATGCCACTACTGCCACCATCAGTCCCCACATGTTCAGAACGTGGGGCAGCACATACTGTCTGCAGAGCTTTACATGCTTCCGCTCCGTTTCCAGCTGTCTTTGCCAACCTGAGGCGCTGGATGAGCAGGCCACTTCAGGAACTAAAGTGCTCATGTTCCTATTACTTTGTGTTGGTTTCAGTTTCCTTTGAGGTCTGTAGATACAACCGATCTGATTTTGACTTGGTGTTTGTAGAGTTTCATAGTAGTAATTTCAAAAAGCCATAACTTCCTATAGAACTGAACCGATAGAAACATGACAGCAGAAAAAGACCACATGACCTATCTAGCCTGCCCTTCCATATCAACCACTACGACCGTCCCCTTTTGTCTTTAGAGATCCTCTGTGTTTGTCCTATGATGGTGTCTAAAGCATTGGCAAGCATATTTGGCTTCGCCGTTAATTCAAATGGCTACGGTGGGAGCATCAATACTGTGTTTCTTCCACCCAGTTTCAGGTGTTGGTGAGAGAGCAACTCTATATATTAGGAAGAGGATAATGAGGTTTCATATTATAGAGCCGAATAATGGTCTGCACGATTCCAGATGGAGGCCAGTCTAAAAGCCACATGAGGTGAATTTAGATGTCTTTTTTTGAGATAAACAAGGATTCTGAGCTGCATTTTAAAAACATAGGATGTGATTATTTTTATTAACCAAACTTTGTGCATAACTTTGGACTGTGAGTTTTTTAAAATCTTGAATTGGAATGTCAAGCCGCCTGTGAGCATCCTGACGTTTTAGTAATCTTGTATCCAGCTTAATAATTGACCGTTTCATTTTATCTTGTAGGCAGAAACAGAGCTCTGAAATCTTGAAATCACTAGAAAACGAAAGGTGAGTAATAATTTTACAAGACCTGGTCACCTTGAAAGCAAACAGCTTATGTTTAACTGCACACAAATCCTGCTAATGTTCCCCAGATAATCACTAACTGGAACGTCATGCGCAGGAACAAGAGTTACTGTGAGGCAACAAAGAGCAGAAAGAAAGGTAACAGAAGAGAGTGCTAGCTCTAGAAAATAGTCAAGAAAGGTATTTTGTCCTGGAAAACATTTATAAGCTCATAACTTTTTGTTTAACATTTATTTCTATGCATTCAGATGGTCTAACATAGCAAAGGCACTGTTTCATCGTTGCCCGCTTGCTTGAAGGAGGCAATGGTAATCACAGTGCCCAAGAAGGTGGGGGGTGACCTGCAGGTTTGCAGTAATTATTGGCCGATTTCTAACTTGCCAATGTTGGCTAAGCTTATTGAAAAAGAGGTGGTTGCACAGGTTGGGGGATATTTCAAAGATAATTCCTTACTGGACCCGTCCGGGTTGTGGAGTGGAAACTCTGCTGTTGGCACTCATGGACCAAGCCTATACCTGGCTTGATCAAGGAGTGTCTATATTGCTAATATCACTGGACCTCTCTGCAGCATTCGATTTGGTGGAGAGGTTATTGTTGCAGCGCTGTGGTCATCTAGGTCTTGGCGATACAGGTCCTGGCTTGGATTGATTCAGTCATGTCCAAGTGGTGTTTCTGGGTATGTGGCCCTTCTAATACATCTGCACTGTATTCGTGGGAGTGGGGAGTGCTGCAGGGCTCCCCACTTTCACCTTTGTTGTTTAACATTTATCTGCAGCCACTTGGGGCTCTGATACACTCTTTTGGGTTATGCTTTTACGCGTACGCTGATGATATTCAGATTGTGGCCCAGTTGGAGGGTGATCAAGCGTCTGGTTTAGTCACTCTTAATGCCTGCCTTGCACGCTGAGTACTTGACTGGCGGATAGTGGGTTAGTACTTAATGTAAGTAAAACATTGTCTGCAATTCGGCATGGTGGAACAGGCGGATTTATGTGGGCTGCCTAGAATCAGTAATGTTGATATTCCTTGGTGTGAAGAGTTGCAATCACTGGGAATAATATTGGAGAGAGCCAGGGTTGGTGGGAAACAGGTTACCCATGCCGTTAGGATGGCTTGGCTGAAGCTACGTTTGGTGCGCCAAGTGCAGCCATACCTGGAGGCCTCTGCCCTGCAGTTGGTAATGCAGGCATTTGTGCAGAGGGCCCTGGATTACTATAATGTCCTCAATATTGGCTTGCCCAAGGGGGCCATCCATAGGCTGCAGATAGTGCAGAACGCGGCCGTGCAGGTTTTGCTGGGCGCACGGCACAGGGATAATGTGGGTTTGCTTTTGTAGCAACTGCAGTGGCTCTCTGTATGTGAGTGGTGTGTG
Source organism: Ichthyophis bannanicus (assembly GCA_033557465.1). NCBI lineage: Eukaryota > Metazoa > Chordata > Amphibia > Gymnophiona > Ichthyophiidae > Ichthyophis > Ichthyophis bannanicus. The sequence goes on from CM066039.1 coordinate 382,226,932, forward strand.
TTCAAGCGCATGGTTATTGTTTTTCTAGTCCTTCATGAAGGTCACCCGGACTGTCTGTGGGAATGGTGGGTGCCCCTGTGAGCGCTTCCATCTTTGCAGGGCCGCCTCTTGGAGGTCCATGGCCTGGATGTAGTATAGTCAGAGTCGCGGGGACTGGTTGGTGGAATGAGCTGCCCCTGGAATTACGTGCGGTGGGCAGCCTGCTCAGCTTCCGTAAACGATTAAAGACTATGCTTGCTGGTGGCAGCCTGTGGGTTGAGTTGGATGAGGTCAGAGCTTTGGGTTGATTAGTGTTTCTTGTGTTTGGGGTTGCCATAGTTCTTTGGGTTGGTGTGGGTGGAGGAGGTAGGGGGGCTTGGGTAGGGGGTGTTTGGATTTTTTTTGTGTTTGTAAACCCCATTGATTGACTTTGGTCAGAACGGGGTATAAGCTGTTATTACTTGTTTGTTTTATTTATTTATTTGTAACCTAAAATAGCATCTGTTAACACAATGCAAAACTGAGCATTGTTGAAGAGGCAGATTTAGTGGCAGATGTGGGCATAGTCGGAAGAGAGGCAGCAGTAGATAAAGCCCCAAGAGGAATAGAGGAGGAGGTAGGGGCTTCTTTTTATACTTTTCCTTATTTAAAGTATTTTTCCCTTATAAGGGCTGATTCCATATATGATGAACATAAGAAATGCCATACTAACTCAAACCAGGGTCCATCATGCGCAGTATCCTGTTTCCAACAGTGGCCAATCCAGGTCACAAGTACCTGGCAGATTCCCAAAAAGGCACTCAGGTTCCACAATGCTTGTCCTGGGGCAAGCAGTGGATTTCCCAGGTCCTTTTTAATAATGGTTTATGGACCTTTCCTCCAGGAACATGTCCAAACCTTTTTTTAAACTCAGCTATACGAACAGCTTTTACTACATCCACTGTTGATGAATTTCAGATTTTGATTCTCGTTGAATGAAATATTTTCTCTTATTAGTCCTAAATGGGCATATTGTAGCTTCATTGAGCGTCCCCTAGTCTTTCTACTTTTTGAAGGAATAAACAACTGATCTGTGTTTACCCATTCCACTCCATTCATTTTATAGACCCCTATCATCTCCCCTTAGCCATCTCTTTTGAAGAGCCCTTACCTTTTAAGCCTCTCCTCCTAGGGGTATCCTTCCATTCCCTTTACCATTTTAGTGGCTCTTCTCTGTACCTTTTCTAATTCTGCTATATTCTTTTTAAGATATGGCAACCAGAATTGCAAATAATGCTTAAGGTGCAGTCATCCCATGGAACGATACAGAAGCATTATAATATCTTTGTTTTTATTCTCCAATCTCCAGTAACAAGCAGGAATGTAGTCCTCACATATAAGTGATGTCTGTATCGACAGAGCCCATGTGGGAACTCTCCCCAGTGTCCAATAGGAAAGCCTTTGGGAGCATCCCACTGTGCCTTCGTGGCTACCTTCCCACCTTCCTAACTCTCCCACCTCAGTTCTTCTTTTTCCACGAAGCCAGCAGGAAGCAAATCATCTCCAGGAGCAAGCAGGAATGTAGTCTTCACATATGGGTATCGTCGGTACCGACAGAGCCTGCGTGGGAACGCTCCCCATCGTCCAATAGGACAGCCTTTGGGAGCATCCCACAGCACCTGCGTGCTGCCTTCCCGCCTTTCCCAACTGTCCCTCTCCAGTTCTTCGTTTTCCGCGGAGCTGAAAGGTTGCACATCCTGTCACCGCAGAAAATAATTCCCTTCTATTCTTCTTTTTTGTGGTTGCGTCTGCCTTCCTTCAACGCTACACCAGTATCGCCGGTTCTTCTTTCTTTTCTTCCAAAAACCGCCCCTTTCTTCTGGAGTCTTTTCCAGTTATTTTCTCCTCAGGTGCCACGTGCCATTTTGGGCACTAGGCCCAACTTTTTCCTTTAAAATGGAAAAACCCGCTTCGGGTTTTAAAAAGTGTTCCAAGTGTGGCAGTACCATCTCCGTCACCGACACCCATGAGTGGTGCCTGAAATGTTTAGGTCCTGACCACTCTATTTCTGAGTGTGTTACCTGTGGGATGATGTCGAAAAGGGGCCGGCAGAACCAAGCTGCTAAACTTAGCACCCTTTTTCCCTCCGATGCAGCCTCTGTGACATCGACGTCTTCCAGGGCTTTGTCTTCCTCCCATGGATCTCAGGTAACTAAACATAAATCTATCCGGTCCTCAAATGGTAGATCTCCCTCTAAGCATCGAGATGCCTCTGGCGTTGCCCTTGAGGGACTTTCACCGGCAAAATTGCCCCAGCGGGAGGCTTCAGCTTCCAAAGCACTGACTGGGCTCCAGGATGTTCTCGAGGCCTCAACCTCAGAAGAACTACTGGTGCCATGCAGTGGGGTACCGGCTGCTTCATCCGGTACCGATACCCAAGCATCGGCAACGTCGATAGACCAGAGATTCTTGGCTATTGAACGCAGTCTGGTGGCTCTTCTCACGGCCTCGATGCCCCTGAAACTGCTTCAGACAATTCAACCGGTACCGGCACCGACTCCGGTACTGGAACCAACTGCATTGACATGGCAGGTATTCTACCGGGACTGAGTCATGCTTATTCATCCGCTATTGACAAGTCGGTACCGGACCCCTCCGATGCTGACTTCGATCGGTACCGGTACCGGTACCGTGCCTTGCACGATCACCCGGATTGGAGATATTTTGAATCCTCTGATGAGTCTGAAGACTCTGAAAGCTCTGCCAATACCAGAGTACTTCTTCCTGAGGATTCTTCTTCTCAGCGAAGGATGTCTTCACCAGAGGATATGTCCTTTCAGGATTTTATCCGAGATGTGGCTCGAGGTCTATCTCCAGGAACAAGCAGGAATGAGTCTTCACATATGGGTACGTCGGTACCGACGGAGCCCGCGCGGGAACGCTCCCCAGCGTCCAATCAGAAAGCTTTTGGGAGCATCCCTCAGCGCCTGCGTGCTGCCTTCCCGCCTTTCCAACTGTCTCTCCTCAGTTTTCGTTTTTCCACGGAGCCGGCAGGACGTCCTCCTGTCACCGCAGAAACTTTTTTCTTTAATTTTTTATTTCTTCTTTTCTTGTGGTCGCGGCTGTTTTCCCGCCGCCAACGGTACCGCCGGTGGGGTTTTTTCTTTTCCATTTCTCAAACTGAGGGAGAGTTTTCCCTCAGTTTCTGTCTTACAATTTTTTGGGCCTATAAGGCCTTTCCATCATGGAGCCTTCTTCTCCTAAGAAGTGCCTTCACTGTGGAAATACAGTTTTCTTTTTAGACTCCAATGACTGGTGTCTAACCTGTTTGGGTCCTGACCCTTTTTCCCCTGAACCGTCAGGCTACAATACTGTGAGAAAAGATTCTCTCTTTCGAGTTTCCCTCGATACCGTTTTCCCTCCCTATGGCAGGGCACCGGCCATTTCTTCTCTACAGGATCAGGTAACCCACAAACAGTCTGTTAAGACTAGCCAATTCTTGAGTGGTAAGTCTCATGCTAAGCATGCTGACGGCCCCGGCCTTGCCCTCAAGACCCCATTGGCATTAAAACCCCGGCGGGAGTCTTCGGGCTCCAAAGCATCTCAGGGGTTTCAGGTTGTTCCTGGGGCTCACCCCTCACAGAACATACCTGAGCCATGCTTGGTGGTGGCATCCGCTTCGAGCGGTACCGATACCCCAGCATCGGCACCGGTGTTGAGTGATCCGCTCTTCACCAGGGATCGTCATCTGGCATTCTCGGTACCTTCGGGACCGACCGAAACGTCCCAGATTGACTTTCCAGTATCGGCAATACCGCCGATACCACCACCGACGTCGGTACCCTCTAGGCATGCATCGATGGACTCGCTTCCTTCGATGCCGAGTCTAGAATCGATTTCTAGTCTAGAGGACTGGGTACCAACGCATCTCGGAACCGATGTTTGCCGATTCCGCATGCACGGTACCGAGGATAATTACCAAGGGTTTTTAGTTGCCTCGGTACCGCTTGAGCAGCCTCCGATGACTGCTTCGGTGTCGGTTTCGCCTTCGATTCCGGCACAGCTACCGGTATCGGTATCGATGCCGGTACCTGCAGTATCATCGGAACCAGCTCCTTCCATGCTTTTTTCACCTGGATCGCTCCTCTCTATACCTAGTTTGGAAGTCGATACCTGGCATGGATGATGCACTACTGACTGTCTCAACTCATAACTGCCAGTTCCAGTGTCCATCCATTACAAATCCTGTTCTGCACCGGACAGGTACATCCTCCGGTGCCCAGGCTACCTTTTCAAATTTAGCCTGTCCAGGGATGGTTCCCATCAGAGATCCTTCTTTTAAGAAATTTCTCCTTGACATGGCAACCTTCCTTAATATTCCTATCCCTGGCTATGATTCTTCTCAGGCTTTTTCTGCAGAAAAGGAAAATATAATGCTTCCTTTACATCACTCTTTGCAGAATCTTCTTCTGAGGGTATGGGAAAAACCTTTAAGGGTTTCTTCACCTCCTACAGCAACTGATCTTCTGTATCAGGTGCCCCCCTCTCCAGGATTTCAAAAGCCTCAACTTCCCCATCATTCCATTGTGGTGGAATCAGCAATGAGGAAGGTAAAAAGCAAGAAAAAACATTCTTCTTTCCCGCCAGGGCGTGCATCTAGAACACTGGATGCCTTTGGACGTCAAACCTTCCAAACATCTATGCTGGCAACAAGGATTCTCTCATATATTTTCTATATGAGTCTATCCCTTCAGGAGATCACAAAGAAATTATCTCTTTTGACTCCTTTTCTATCAGAGCCCAAGGCTGCAGACTATTCCTTACTTCTTAGTCATAGCCAAAATATCTCTTGGTTTCTTTCTCGTGCTTCCCTAGACTCTTTTGAGTCTGTTAGCAGGATTTCTGCTATAGCCATAGGAGCACGTCGTAAAGCCTGGCTCCAAGCTTCAGACTTGAGTAGATGGGCACAACAAAGACTGAGTAATACTCCTTGTACTGGAGAAAATCTCTTCAATAAGGAGTCCTTACGTCAGGTTGCCCATTGCTCCACTGACTTTCTTGTTTCTGAGGGCCATCCTAAGCCCTCTCCTTTCTCAGCAGGTAGGAAATGCCCTACCAAACCTTCTTTCCCTAAAAGAAAGAGGTTTTCCTCTTCTCCTGCCCATCATTCGGATATTCCCAAGCAGGGGAAGTCTCGCCCTGGTCTGAAGAATCCAAACTCTAGCCAGGCTGACTATACACAGTAACCATAGGTTTCTGATTAATCTTTTTATAACTACAGTTAACTTCTTTTCAGCAGAAGTTTTTCACTGTTTTTCCATTCAAAACTCTGCTCAGGGATTCCTATTCTCAGGAAATCCATTTACTCTTCAGTATGCTGAACTGTCAGGATATTCATGTCTATAAGTTACAGGGGTTTCCACCTCTCCTGATTAGAAGAGAGGTTTACAACTATCACATGATAGTTTCTCTGTACCAGCATGAATCTTTTCCTTCCAGGGACTTACCATGTAGTAAGTCCTTCTTCAGCTTTTATCTATACCCTCTTCACCAGGGTTTCTCCTGTAAGAGTGGTACCATACCATTGAAAGACTTTTCTTGTCTTTCTTTTCACTGTAGAGTTTCTTCTCCTGAGTAAACTCCCTTCTTTATCTGGGCAGCTCTACAGACAGATACAGCTTGCTCTCTTTATTCATTCTGTTCTCTCTGTTTGACACAGACCGACTTTCTCTGTTGTCCTATTCAGTAGCTGCCCATGCAGGAGTTCCAGTAATTGACTACTGGTACTTTTCCACAAGTCCCAGTCTAGTCTTCCACCACTTCTGTCTGGCCTTAGTAGTGATTCCAAGACAGTTTTCTACATCTTTCTTGGATAATCCTTCTCACTACAGGCTTTTTACACTATCTTCTACTTGCCATCTCCAATCTCTGGGTTTGGCAACGTAGTGGACGTGGCTGTCAGTTTTATCCACCAGCCAGTTCTATATCCCAGTTCTCCTGCATAATGCTCTCTGCAATCCTACTGAGAAGCTTTCCACTATGGGCCCTTGCTAGAGAGCATAGAGTTTCTTGAATGGCTATCCATCATGGTTGAAAAAGGCTTCCTCAGTCCTCCCCTATGACTGCGAGGGTTCTTCACACCCTACTATCTTCTTTTTAAAAAAAAAAAAAAAAAAAGAAGAGGGAAAAAGACATAAGCCTTCTCCGCGTGAAAGTCTGAGTTATCCCATTCCTATAGGGAATATTCTCTTTTTTCTTGCAGCTTGTCCTCATGGTCTCCTAATACTTCAAGGACAGCACATATTAATCTGGAAAACGCCTGATACCTCCTTTGTCCCTCACGTAGGTCAACCTGGTATCTATTTCTATGCGTTTCTGTCCTTTTACCATGCTGGAGTTCCACAGGACTCCGGACTTGCTGTTTACAGACTGATATTATCCTCTGTTTTTTCACGTAACCATCCTGGTTATTCACTGGATAGCATTCCTTTACCATCATCTCTATATATCTTCTCAAGTAGGTTTCACCTCCTTGTTCTTAGATGAATCTTTTCTCTTCACATCTCCATGTGAATGTCCTGATATGCATAGCTCTGTCTGCTTAGTTGCAGGCATCTATCTTTAAACCTATCTATTCAGGTATATATATCTATATCTATATATATATACCTATATACATCTCTGTAGATGTATCTGTCTGTCAGCTAAGTGTGCATATGCTATGCCCTTTAGATCTCATTACAGATATATATATATATATATATATACCCGTATATCTATATATCTATATATATCTATATATCTATCTATATATCTGTATATATATGTACACATATATCTACATATATGTGTGTATCTGTCCAGATACTTATTATAGATAGATATGTATTTCCATACTTATCTCTCTGACTGTCTATGCTCATAAAGGTTTTTACCTTCCTGTATGTTCTGACAGTGGGCTTGCACAGCTTCATACTGTTCCACAGTATGTCTCGCATATTATGCACACAACCACTGCTGTGGTACTGACAGCCCTACCGTATCCTAGGTTTACGTATCCCTGAAGCTCCATGCCCCAAAGTCTTCCTACCTCTCACCAGTTAGGAAAGACATGGTGGGTCTTCAGTAGATTTCAGATTCAATTCCTCAAACATCTGTCCTTTCTTGGGAGTATGGGGTTCTTCTCATACCCTTTCCTCCCTCAAGGACTAGATCTGTTTGTCCAGATCGGTCAGTCTTCCTCTTTTGCTCCTACCTCTGAATACTTCTGTAGCCAAAAGAGTTTTCAGCTTTCCATGAAGCTTCCCACTGAAGACATGCCATGTCTGTACTACCCCAATTGAATCCTGAGGTCACCTCTCACTTCCAGATGTTGACCTCCACCTTCACTCCAGTGAGGTCACCTTGAACATTATTCTACTGGATCCCCAGTAGACTCCATCAGCCTCTCTACTTCGTGCAATCCAGTAGGTGAGCATCATATGGTGATTGTTCATTTCAATATTATGGTGATTGTTCATTTCAATATATCTTTTGATAATGATCATACATACAAGGACTCCTTCTGGGTAGTCCTTTCTTAGGTTAGCTGTTTTTCTGCAGCTCCTCTCTTTTCAACTCCTGCCCTCCATTCTCAGGATGCCTGGCCATATGAGGTGTAGCATGTTTTCAATCTTCAACATGTTAGGGCTCCAGGCATCTTAGCTTGGGAGTCCCCATATGTGAAGACTCATTCCTGCTTGTTCCTGGAGATAGCACAGTTACTTACCTGTAACAGGTGGTCTCTGGGAACAGCAGGAATAAGTCTTCACAACCCACCCACCTCCCCTAGGAGTTGTATTTCTATATCTATCTTTCCTTTCCTCTTTCTCTCTCTCTTTGTCTCAGCTATGAAACTCAACTGAGGAGAGACAGTTGGAAAGGCAGGAAGGCAGCACGCAGGCGCTGAGGGATGCTCCCAAAAGCTTTCTGATTGGACGCTGGGGAGCGTTCCCACGCGGGCTCCGTCGGTACCGACGTACCCATATGTGAAGACTTATTCCTGCTGTTCCCAGAGATCACCTGTTACAGGTAAGTAACTGTGCTTTCCATCACAGTGGCTCCTGGAAAAGAGCCTAGGGCAAAGGAATTAGAAATCCTACAATACCCTAAAGCTCCCAAGGAGGCAGCTACCTTACCTATTCATGAGATCTTGCATGATCTCATGTTAAGGATGTGGGAAATGCCTCTAACCACATCGCCTCACTCTCGAAGACTTGACACCATGTATCGAGTTCCTCCTTGTCCTGGGTTTCAGAAGACTCAGCTACCACACCATTCCATGGTGGTGGAATCAGCTATGAGAAGGATCAAGAGTGCAAAAAGGCATGCATCTAATCCTCCAGGACGTGAGTGTAGGACTCTTGACGCCTTTGGACGTTGAACCTTCCAGGCTTCCATGCTTTCTGCTAGGATCAGTTCCTATATATTATATATGGGAATGTTCCTTAAGGAGGTCATGGGAGATTTAGAGCTTATGAGCCCTCTCCTTCCTGATGATAAGAGGCAGGATTACCTCGCCCTTGTCAAACATGCTCAGGATGTTTACAAGTTTGTGAATCGTGCAGCCTTTGACTGCTTTAAGTGCATAAGCAGAGCCTCTGCTATTGCCATAGGTGCACGTAGGATTGCCTGGCTCTAGGCATCTGACTTGGAACTTTGGGTATAGGATAAACTAGGGAATATTCCTTGCACAGGACAGAATCTCTTTGGCAAGAATTGGCAGGAAAAAGCTAATGAGATAGATGCTGACAATATCACTTTGGATAGATTGTCTAAATCTACAGCTGATCCTGCAAGGAAAAAAATCCTATAAGAAACCATTCTTCAGTAAGAAGAAGAATTTTTATCCCTCCTATACCCAGCAGAGGCATCGTTTAGGTCAGTCTGCCCAAAAGGGACAGCAGCAACAACCTAGGCAAAGAAAAACAAAAGCTGCTAAGCCTCAACCGGCTCAGCAGACTCAGCCTCCACAGGGGCTTTGACTCCTATCTAGAGAACCTTGCCTTCCTGACCCTGAACGGCCCAGAGCCTTCCACCATTCCAGGAAGGTTATGTCATTTTGCCCCCAGATGGGGTCAGATAACAGCAGAAAATTGGACTCTGTCTATTGTAAGAGAGGGGTACAAGCTTCATTTCCTCAGCATGCCCCCTCCTACAATGGTAAGACAGTTCAATTCTCAGGCCTCTCTGTCAAAAGGTCACTGTGCTCCTTGCTCAAGGGGCAATAGAGGAGGTACCCATTCCCCAACAGGGTACAGGGTTCTATTCCCCCTATTTCCTTATTCCAAAGAAAACAGGATGACACAGAGCCATTTTAGACCTCAGAGAATTGAACAAATTCCTGTTCAAAGAGAAGTTCAAAATGATTTCTCTAGGCACTCTGCTGCCATACCTTCAGAGTCAGGATTGGCTTTGTTCTCTAGATCTCAAGGATGCGTACACTCATGTTCTCATCCATCCAACTCATTGAAAGTTCCTTCGCTTTCTGTTTCAAGGGAAGCACTACCAATACAGGATTCTTCCTTTTGGCCTGGCCTCGGCACCAAGGGTGTTCACAAAATGCATGGCTGTGGTGGCAGCATTTCTACGCACCCTGTGAATATTCGTCTTCCCTTACTTAGACGACTGGCTCATTCGAGCCCCTTCAGAGCCAAAGGCCAGGGTTGCTCTCTCTCGCACAATGCGCATCCTTCAGTATTTGGGACTTGTCATAAACTTCCCAAAATCCAACCTTGCTCCCACTCAGTCCCTAGAGTTTATAGGAGCTCTGCTGGATACCAGACAGACAAGGGCCTACCTTCCACAGCCCCACTGCCTTCGCATTGTGCAGTTAGCTTCCCAAGCAGTGCTAAAACCTCACCTCACTGCTCGGGAAATGTTACAATTGCTAGGCCACATGGCATCCACCGTTCATGTGGTTCCTTATGCTCGCCTCCATATGAGGGAAGCCCAGTGGACTTTATCCATTCAATGGACTCAGGCGTCAGGTTGCCTGTCAGACAAAATAGCAAACTCAGATCGCCTTATTTTGTCCCTCCAATGGTGGCAATCACCCCAAAACCTTTTGGTGGGGTCCCCTTTTCAGCAACCTTCACCCCAAGCCACTCTAACAACAGATGCCTCACAGGTGGGTTGGGAAGCCCACCTGCAAGGCCTCTCTACCCAGGGTACCTGGACTCCACAGGAGACCTATTTACATATCAATCTCCTGGAACTCAGAGCAATCTTCCTTGCTCTTCGGGTATTCCACACCCAGCTCAGCTACAAGACAGTCCTAGTTCAAACGGACAATCAAGTAGCCATGTTCTATGTGAACAAGCAGGGTGGAACAGGCTCTCTGTCGCTATGCAACGAAGCTTTGCGACTATGGGCCCTCGCCGGAGAGCATCAGATTCATCTCCTTGCGGTGTATCTTCCAGGCTTTCAAAACTCTTGAGCAGACAGACTCAGTTGAGTTCTGCTTCCACATGAATGGTCTTTCCATGCAGACCAGGTGGCCAAAATTTTCCAAATTTGGGGATCCCCGGACATAGACCTCTTCACTAGTCCGTGAATGCCAAACTTCCCCGGTTCTGTTCCAGAGTTCCGGCTCAGGGTTGTCAGGCCAGGGATGCTTTCCTCCTTCATTGGGCCAAGACTTCCTGTATGTCTTTCCACCCATTCCCCTAATTCCCAAAATCCTGTTCAAGCTTCAGAGAGACAGAGGTCATATGATTCTCATAGCTCCACATTGGCCACGGCAAATGTGGTACCCTCTTCTCCTACATCTCTCTCAAGCTCCGCCTCTGGAGTTAGGATCTGCTCCAGATCTCCTTTCTCAGGAGGACGGGATGCTGTGGCATCCCAATCCCCAGTCTCTGCATCTCAGGGCCTGGTTGCTGAAAGCCTAGAATTTCACAGTCTTAACCTTTCTCAGCAGGTAAAGGATATCCTTTATGCTTCCAGGAAGCCTTCCACAAGATGCTTTCATGCTTTCAAGTGGAAAAGGTTTACAATATGGTGCTCGCAGAAGGGCCTTAACCCTCTTGCGATACCTCTGGAATCATTACTGGAGTATCTCCTTCATTTATCCAATGCAGGGCTTAAGAACCAATTCAGTGAGAGTTCATTTGAGTGCTATTGCAGCTTCTTTCAAGCCTCTAAATGGGCAACCTATTTCCTCTCATCCTCTCATAGCAAGATTTATGAGAGGTCTTCTTTTAAGAAAGCCTCCCATTAAGCCACCACCGGTGGCATGGGACTTAAATTTGGTTCTTGGGCAGCTTATGAAACCGCCTTTTGAACCATTAGCCACTACATCCTTGAAATTCCTTTCCTGCAAGGTCATCTTATTGCAATCACATCAGCACGTCGCATCAGTGAATTGCAAGCATTGGTGGCTGATCCTCCTTATACAAGGTTCCATCATGATAAGGTAGTCCTTAGGACTCATTCACACTTTATGCCAAAGGTGGTGTCACCTTTTCATTTAAAGCAAGCGGTTTACCTTCCTGTATTCTTTCCAAGGCCTCATGCCTCAAATGCAGAAAGGAATCTTCATACTTTGGATTGTAATAGGGCTCTGGCCTTTTACTTACAAAGGACACAGCAATATAGGAAGTCCTCTCAACGTTTTGTTGCTTTTGATCGTAGTCATTTGGGACTTCCAGTCTCCAAAAGAACACTGTCCAACTGGATTGCACAGTGTATCTTTTGCCTATGAGAGTAAAAACCTTCCTCTGGAAGGCCATGTCACAGCTCACAATGTGAGAGCCATGGCAGCCTCTATGGCTCATCTTCACTCTGTGTCTATTGACGACATCTGCCGAGCAGCTACTTGGGCTTCAGTTCATATCTTCATAGCCCATTACTGCTTAGACAAGGACTCCCGCCGGGATGCCTTGTTTGGTCAGGCTGTTCTTCAACACCTGTTCCATACTTAATCAACTCCTACCCACCATCCCTGATAGGATGCTAGAGATCCATGGGGGGAAGTGGAGCCCTTTCACAAAGGCACACAACTTCTGGGGTTTCTCCCTGGCATCTGCAGCTAGGGAGTCTCCATATGTGAAGACTACATTCCTGCTTGTTCTTGGAGATAGCATAGTTACTCACCTGTAACCGGTGATCTCCAGGAACAGTAGGAATTTAGTCTTCACAACCCACCCACCTCCCCTAGGAGTTGTATCTCTCTATCTCTCTCTTTCTCTCTTTCCCTTTCTCTTTTGTCTCAGCTTTAAACTCAACTGGAGAGGGACAGTTAGGGAAGGCGGGAAGGCAGCACGCAGGCGCTGTGGGATGCTCCCAAATGCTTTCCTATTGGACGCTAGGGAGCGTTCCCGCGCAGGGTCCGTCAGTACCGACGATATCCATATGTGAAGACTAAATTCCTGCTGTTCCCAGAGATCACCTGTTACAGGTGAGTAACTGTGCTGTATCGCCACAGAAAATTATTTTATTATTTTTTATGATTAGTGTCTGCCTTCCTGTCGACACCGGAACAGTCTCTCGTTGTCTGTTCTCTGATAATTCCTCTCTTTCTATCCTTTCTGTAAAAAAAAAAAAAATAGAAGAAACTTTGCTTTAGTCACATCAACACCATTTTGGGCCTTAAGCCCAACATGCTGTCTACTGACACTATGGAGAAGCCATCTAGTGATTTTAAAAAATGTTCTAAATGTGGCAGTATCATCTCAGCTACTGACACTCACGACTGGTGCCTAAAATGCCGTGAGCCCGACCACTAGCTGTTAGAATGTTCCCTTTAAGAAGATGCCTGCAGAACCGGGCCATGGAGTTCGGAGCTCTCTTTGCCTCGGATGTGGTTTCTTTAGCATCGACATCATCGAGAGCATCGTCTTCCTCTTGGGGAACTCAGGTATCGAAGCACAAGTCTTTGTCTCTGAGGGTCATCCCTCCAAGGGTAGATCTCTTTTAAAGCATCGAGATGCCCTGAGCATTGTCCTGGAGGTAGATTGACCAGCCAAACAGCCCCGGCGGGAGGACCCGTCCTCCACAGCCTTTGAGGGGGGCTCCATGTTGCCCCCAAGGCCTCCACCTCAGGAGAGCTCCTGGTGCCATGCTCTGAGAAGGTAGCGCAAATCGTTACAGATACTCAAGCATCGGCAAGTGGAGCTTGGCAGCTCTATTGGCAACTTTGGTTCTGATGAAATCGTTACCGATGGTACCACCGACGGTACTGATCCAAACTGCTTTGAGATACATGCCACTGGGTTCACTGCCATCCATGCCTGCCCTCGAGTCCATTCCCATTACCAAGGCCGCATCCAAGCAGATACCTCGCTCAGATACCGATATCAGCAGGTATTGGCACCTAGCAATTTGGAGGCTTACGATGACTAGTCACTTGATACTCGAGGCCTGCAAAGTCTACCAGTGGAGCCCTCTCCTTCACTGGAATGGTGCATGTCCCCTCCCGAGGACATGTCTTTCAAAGAGTTTATTCGAGACCTAGTTAGGGGTCTCTCCATAACAGTAACATCCAATGTTCCCTCTAATTTTCTGTAGGCTGTGTCCGCATAAAATATCAGCTGTGCAGCTTTTGAAGGAAGGTTAAATTTTTGTGCGGCACATAACGACACTTGGAGTTCTATACTTTAAAATTTGACTACACGTCAGAATACAGTATGTACACCACATTGATTGCACTAGATAATATTGTAGAACTTGTGAAAACCGTAAATACACAACAACTTTTAAATTTTAAGATGTCTGTGTTGTTTTCTATCAGAATCAGAACCGTAATTTTTGTGCGCTCTGTTATAAAGTATGTGCGCTCGCTCGGCGAGGTGTGTGCGCGCGCACACGCGCACAGCTTAGAGGGAACAGTGGTAACATCTGAGAAAGAGCCTAGGGCTGAGGAATTGGAGATGCTCCAGTAGCCAACAGCTCCTAAGGAGGCGGCCACCCTTCTGGTTCACCGCATTCTCCATGATCTTATGCTCCAGATGTGGGAGACTTCCCTCACGATCTCACCCCATATTTGACGCCTCGATACCATGTGCCGAGTACTGGAATGTCCCAGCTTCCAAAAGGCACAACTTCCCCACCATTTGATGGTGGTGGAATCAGCGATGCATCAGATTAAGAGTTCTAAGATAAATTCTTCTAACCCTCCAGGTAGAGAATCCAGAACCCTCTATGCGTTTGGATGCCGATGTTTCCAGGCTTCCATGCTTTCAGCCAGGATTAACTCCTATATACTCTACATAGGTATGTTCCTCAAGGAAGTCACCAGAGACCTTGAGGCCATGGCCTCTCTTCTCCCAGATGATAAGAGGGGTGATTATCTTGTTCTAGTTGAGCATGCCCAAAATGTCTTTAAGTTTAACAGAGCAACCTTCAATGCATTTGAGTGCACTAGCAGAGCCATGGCAATCTGCATCAGTGCACGCAAGATTGCATGGCTGCAAGCCTCAGATCTTGAGCAGTGGGTTCAAGATAAACTGAGCAATATACCCTGCACAGGCAAGAACCTTTTTGGCAAGGACTGGCAGGATAAGGCTTCTCAGTTGGAGTCAGAGAATACACTCTGAATAGGCTTTCTAAGGCTACAGCCAACCTTGCTAGGAAAACAGCTGCAAAGAAAACTTTCTATAAGAAAAAAGTTCTATGCTTCTTATACTTCTGCCACTCAATACCAGACTCGGGGTCCTCAAAAGAGGCAACAGCCTCCCAAACAACAGAAGAAGTCGCAGGTACCTAAGGCTCAACCAGCTCCACAGCCACAGTCTGTGCTTGGTTTATGACGTTTTCCTAGCCACTCTGCCTCTGGGGGACCCCCACCCCCTCCACATAGCAGGCAGATTCTGTCATATGCCCATAGGTGGCATCTCATCACTTCGGAGCAGTGGACACTAACCATCGTGAAGGCGGGGTACAAATTTCATTTCCAAACTCTGCCCCCCTCTACCCTAGTAGGGGAATATTATACTCAGCCCCCTCTTACTTCTCTCCTACTGCAGGAGGTGTCTTCTCTTCTATCACAGGGTGCCATAGAGGAGGTCCCCACACCTCAGCAGAGAATGGGTTTCTACTCTCTGTACTTTCTCATACCAAAAAAGACCGGAGGGTACAGGCCCATCCTGGACCTCAGAAGCCTAAACAATTTTCTGTTCTGCGAGAAGTTCAAGATGGTTTCTCTAGGGACCCTTCTTCCCTACCTCCAGAGTCGGGACTGGCTCTAGATCTAAAGGAAGTGTACACACATATCCTTATCCATCCAGGACAAAGGAAATATCTCCACTTCCTCTTTCAAGGAAAACATTATCTATACAGAGTCCTTCCCTTCGGACTCACCTCTGCCCAAAGAGTCTTCACAAAGTTCATGTTGGTCATAGCTGCATAGCTAAGGTCTCTAGGGATTTTTGTCTTCCCTTACTTAGACGGCATAAAAGCAAACATCTCCCAGGAGGTTCGGCTGTCTCTGCTTCCTAACATGCAGGTACTGCAGCACTTAGAATTTGCCATAAATCTTCCAAAGTCCCAACTCGTTCCAACTCAGGAACTGGAATTCATTGGAGCTGTCCTGGACACACAGTGGTTAAGGGCATTTCTACCCCAATCCTGTTCTTATCTCATTCAGCTGGCATCCCGGGTGCAGCTCAGAGACTATCTGATTGCCTGGGAAATGCTGCAGCTTCTCCGGCATATGGCCTCAACAGTACATGTTGTACCATATGCCCGTCTACATATGCGCACAGCCCAGTGGACTCTTGCCTCCCAATGGAAGCAAGCCTCGGGGCATCTCAGGGACAAGATCCGAGTCACAGCCCCTCTCACCACAGCCCTCCAATGGTGGTGTTCCTCAAAAAATCTCCTCTTCGGGTCACCTTTTCAGATGCCTCCACATCAATGCACCCTAATGATGGATGCTTCCAAACTGGGGTGGGAGCTTATGTGGGCACACTCTCCACGCAAGGCCTCTGGACAAAACAGGAGTCGCAGCTCCAGATCAATCTTCTGGAGCTTTGTGCTATCTCCAGGGCCCTCAGAGTGTTTCAACATCTTTATCTTTATCTTTATTGGAATGCTTAATATACCGCTCCTGTGGGGGCCATTGGGGTAGTGTACAATAATAACCAAAGGTGGCCAGAGGCCAGGAAATACTAAAGGAACTACAATTTTGAACAGGAAAGCACACATTCATACCAGAATGAGGGAAGGAAGAGGAAGAGAAGAAAAGAGAAGAGGGCTCAAGCCAAAGAGGGTGAGGAGGAGCGAAGAGGGGAAAGGTCATAGGTGACACAGGGTCCTGGTTCAGATGGACAATCAAGTGGCCATGTTCTGTATGAACAAGCAAGGTGGAACAGGCTCTTGGCCCCTCTTCAAGGAGGCCCTTCATCTCTGGTCCTTTGCCATTGCTTATCAAATACACCTCAAGCGGTGTATCTCCCAGGGGAGCAAAATATCTTAGCAGACAAATTGAGTCAGATCCTTCTTCCCCACAAATGGTTCCCCATCCGGACACAATGTCCTACATCTTTCAGACCTGGGGGACTCAAGACATAGATCTGTTTGCCACTCCACAGAATGCCAAGCTCCCATGCTTCTGCACTAGGACTCCCATGTCCAGAAACCAGCAGATGGATGCTTTTCACCTCTACTGGGATCGAGGTCTTCTGTATGCCTTCCCTCCCATTCCCCTCATTCCTAAGATGCTTTTCAAGCTTCAAGCAGACAGGGGCTTCATGATCCTCATAGGCCCACTCTGGCTACATCAACCATGGATTTCTCTCCTGTTACATCTGTCTCAGACACAACCTCTACATCTCAGATCTGCGCCCGATCTCCTATCCCAGGACAAAGAGACACCGCTCCATCCCAATCTGCAGTCGCTCCATCTCACAGCTTGGCTGCTGAGAGCATAGCTTTACAGGATCTTAACCTTACACATGAGATAAAGGAAATCCTGTTAGCCTCCAGGAAATCGTCTACCAGACGTTCATACGCTTTTAATTGGCGTAGGTTCTCTATCTGGTGTTCCCAAAGGGATTTCGATCCCTTCTCTGCTTCTGTGGAGGAACTCCTTCAAAGCTTCCTCCACCTCTTCTCAACTGGTCTCAAGACCAACTTGGTGAGGGTCCACCTAAGCACGATTGCAGCCTTCTATCATCCCTTGGAGGGTCAGCCCTTCTCCTCACAACCGCTGGTAGCGCGCTTTATGAGAGTTCTTTTGTTAACCAAGCCTCCCATCAAACCACCTCCAGTGGCTTGGGATCTCAATGTAGTTCTAGTGCAGCTTTTAAAGCTGCTCTTTGAACTCTTGGCTACGACCCCACTAAAGTATCTTTTATGGAAGGTAATCTTCCTTATTGCCGTCACTTCAGCTAGGCGCATCAGTGAGCTACAGACTTTGGTGGCAGACCCATCTTACATCCGATTCTACCATGACAAGGTCGTCCTTAGGACTCACCCACATTTTATGCCAAAGGTGGTCTCTCCTTTCCATTTGAACCAGTCAGTTTACCTTCCTATTTTCTTTCCTAGACCACATGCGTCTAAAGAGGAAGCAACCCTACATATGCTTGACTGTAAGCGTGCCTTGGCTTTTCATCTCCAGAGGACTCGAGAATCATTGTAAAGCCTCACAGTTGTTTATCTTCTTTGATCCTAGTCTCCTGAGTCTGATAGTATCCAAATGTACCCTCTCCAAATGGATAGCAGATTGCATCTCATTTACTTATGATAGAGCAAGACTCTCATTAGAGGGACATGTCACTTCTCATAATGTCTGCGCCATGGCCACCTCAATGTCAAATCTACACTCGGTAGCTATTGATGAGATCTGCAAGGCAGCAACATGGTCTTCTGTCCAAACTTTTGCTGCTCATTACAGTTTAGACAAGGACTCCCACCGGGATGCCATGTTTGGTTAAGCTGTTCTCCAGCACCTCTTTCAGACTTAAGAGCATCTTCTACCCTTTGTCCCGGACATAATGATACCAGACATCTGTGGAGGATTCATGACCTCTTGAGGCCTGCCCTGAGGGAAACCTTCACCGGTTCTGAGGTAATTTCTCTGGGAGCTGGGGTGTTCCTGGAGATAACGTAGTTACTCACCTCTGGGAACAGCAGGGATTTAGTCTTCATAACCCACCTTCCTCCCCTAGGAGTTGTAGGTTTTCTTATACTCTCCTTTTCTCTCAGCTACAAACTCAACTAAGGTGGGAAGGCAGCCATGCAGGGACAGTGGGATGCTCCCAGAGGCTTTCCTATTGGACGCTGGGTAGCGTTCCCGTGTGGGCTCTGTCGGTACTGTCGTCACCCATATGTGAAGACTAAATTCCTGCTGATCCCAGAGATCACCTGTTACGGGTGAGTAACTACGCTTTCCTTTCCTTATGACTTCTAGCATTCTATTTGCTTTCTTGGCCCCTGCTGCACACTGGGCAGTTTCAACGTATTATCCACAATGACGACTAAATCCTTTTCCTGCATGGTGGCTCCTAATGTGGAACCTTGCATCGTGTAACCATAGTTTGGATTGTTCTTCCCTAAGTGCATAATTTTGCACTTGCCCACATTACATTCAATCTGCCATTTGGGCATCCAGTGTTCCAGTTTATCAAGGTACTCTTGCAATTTTTCACAATCCTCTTGTGTTTTAACAATTTTGAATAATTTTGTGTTATCTGCAAATGTGATCACTCACTTGTTCCTATTTCCATGTCATTTATGAATATCTTAAAAAGCAGTGTGCCCAGCACAGATCCCTGGGGTACTCCACTATTCGCCTTTCTCCATTGAGAAAATTGGTCATTTAGCCCATAATAGTACACTGCTTCCTATCCCATGACTTTCTAATTTCACCAAGAGTCTCTCATGAGGGACCGTGTCAGAGGCTTTTTGAAAATCCGGATACACTATATCAATTGGATTACCTTTTTCTACCTGTTTATTTATACCTTCAAAAAAATTGTAACAGATTAGCAAGACAAGACTTTCCTTGGTTAAATCCATGTTGGCTTTCTCCCATTAAACCATGACTGTCTAAATGTTGAGTAATTTTATTATTTATAATGGTTTCTACCATTTTTACTGGTACTGACATCAGGCTCACTGGTCTGTAGTTTCCCAGATCACCCCTGGAACCTTTTTTAAAAATTGGCATTACATTGGCCACTCTCCAGTCTTTAGGTACTACAGATGATTTTAATGATAGTTCACAGATAATAACCTACTATTAGTATAGGTTTTCAATCTCATATTTCAGTTCTTTCAACACTCTTGAATGTATACCATCTGGTCCAGGTGATTTGCTGCTCTTCAGTTTATCAAATAGTTGTAATGCATCTTCCCGGGTTATCAATATTTCTTTCAGTTCTTCCACTACATTACCTTTAAATATCATTTCAGGCATGGGTAACTTCCCTACATATTCTTCAGTAAAGACCGAAGCAAAGAGTTTATTCAGTCTCTCTGCCATGGCCTTATCCTCCCTTAGTGGTGTCCCTTTTACCACTCTATCATCTAAAGGTCCAACAGAATGTTGTCCAGTTAACAAATCCAAAATCCTCTTCCTTGCACCGTCATCTCATCCACGCGTTGAGACTCTGGAGCTCTGCCTGCTTTTTGGGTCCTACACGTGGAACGGAAACATTTCAGAGCATGCTACCTTGAAAGTTCTGGATTTCACTCCCTACCTAAACTCCTAAATTTGGTCTCCAGAGCTGTCCTCCCACACTATCCTATGTCATTGGTATCAACATGTATCAAGACAGCAAGCTCCTCCCCAGCACTATCTAAAACCTTGTCTAGGTAGCATGTGAAGTCTACCTTCACAACAGGCAGGTGTGTTCCCAGGCGATCCTCACATCCACCAGCCACTCAGCTGTCTACATGCCTAATGATTGAATTGCCAACTATAATAGCAGTCCTAACCCATCCCTCATGGGCACATGGCCCTGGAGAAAGCTTCTTGGTGTGAGAGGATTTTACATCACCTGGAGTCCAGATCCTAGCTACAGGATCACTTCCTGCCACACCAAGGTGATGCTGTCCTTTCACATGACCGCTCCCCTCCATGGCAACAGGGAGGCTGCCAGACTGGAGGTGGGACTTCAGTACTAGTTCCCTGTAGATCTCGTTTATATACCTCTCTGTCTTCCTTAGCTTCTCCAAGCCTGCTACTCTGGCTTCCAGAGATTGGACTCATTCCCTGAGAGCAAAGAGCTTTTTGCACCTAGTGCACATATTAGATCCCTCACCAACTGGGAGAAAACCGTACACGAGCACTCAGTGCAAAAGACTGGATAGCTCCCATCTCACTGCTGACTGCTGTTTGCATCTTAGTTTTAAGGTTTTGTTAAGATATTTAAGTTGTTTACTTAAACTTGCTAGGGATTGTTGTATGAACACAAGTATACCTAATAGGTTTAAGGGACTTTGTTCATGTCAGGATTAATTTCAGGGCCTTAATTAAGCAATAGCTGATGAGGATATGCATGACTGTCCACCGGTGTAGCTAGTTGAGTCCCTAGTCTCAAAGATTTGCATGCTAAATTGTCACTGATGTGTATACTTTGGTCAGTCACTATCCTTCAAGGGCATGCATAAGTGCCACTGTGGGTCAGTTCTGTAGGGATGTGCGCAGGAGTGGTGCTTGGGCAGCGAACATGGGGCCAAAACCTAATGTGCATTCTCCAGGACCAAGCAGGAAGTCAGTCCTCACTTATGGGTGACGTCGGCGCCGACGGAGCCCTCGCGGAGCAATTTTCCCCAGCTTTCAAAGAAAGCCTTTGGGAATTGCAGCGCGCATGCGCGGTCGTCTTCCCGCCCGAGGGTGCCATCTTAGCCAGTCTTCTTTTTTCCGCGGAGCCCTACAGACGTCCCCGTCTTGTCCCCGCGAAAAAGTTGATTTTCTTCTTTATTTTATCCTTTTTTCTTTCGGTTCGACGCCGATCGTTTTCCCGCCCGGACTTGCGATGCCGGTCTCGAGTCCTCTTACTTTTTTCGGTTTTTCTGACTTAGTCAGCTTTCGTTTTCGTTTTCCCTGGCAGCCCGGTCCTTTGACCTCGCAGGGGCCCTTTTTCCCCCGATGGCTGCCAGTGGGTTTAAGCGGTGTGGTCGGTGTGACCGAAATATGTCACTAACCGACACACACGACTTTTGCCTCCGCTGCCTGGGCCCGGATCATGAGGAACTGATCTGTGGGCCCTGCAGCAAACTGTCCTCAAAGGCGTTGAGAAGTCGGCGGCATCAGCGTGAGAGAATCTTCGCTGACCCCAGCCGTACCCGGACCTCGTCGGAGGCCTCCGTGTCGAAAGGCTCCAGCTCGGACCGTCGCCGGAGCTCCTCCGACCGGGGTTCTCCCTCCGGGGACCATCGTCGGAAGGAAAAACCCGCGAGGGCGGCATCGGTGGACGCTCCTGGTTCCGCGAGGGCCAGGTCGCATAGCCCCGACAGCCGCCCCGGGTCCTTGGAGAAGGAACACGTCCCGAAGCGACCTCGCCTGGAGTCGGAGATGCCTGCCCGGGTAAGTCCTGTGGTCCTTCTGGACTCGCCTCCGCGACAGCCGACGTCGGGCCCGACGCCGTCGGGGCCCGAGTCGGGGGCTGCTGGGTCACCTGAGTTCGGACTCAGGTTGACGGCCTTGGAGAGCAGACTGTCTGCCTTCATGGACCAGCAGAGGGCACTGCTCGCTGGCTTCGCTGGCGTCGCTGCCCCGACCGCCGGGACGTCGACGTCCAAGTCGACCCCGGAGACCGAGCCGATCCTCGAGTCGATGAGAACTCGAGTCGATCCTCGGTCGAGGTCACCCTCGGCCTCCCATTCGGGACCGAGGTCGCCGACGCCGACTCCCTCGGCGTCGGGGCGGCTGGCGCCGCACCCTGCCCGGGCCGACCCCACCGAGTCCTCGTCGGAGTCGGTCTGGGAGTCTGAGGAGGAAGAGTCACCTGATTCTTTCCGGACTCGGTGTGTCCCATCGGACTCACCGGAGTCCGAGCCTCGGAAGCAGTCCCCCCCGGAGGATGCCCGGTTCTCGGACTTCGTTAGGGATATGGCCAAGGCTTTGGCCTTCCCTGCGGATCCCGAGGAGGAGCCTCGAGCCGAAGAGCTCGACGCCCTCCAGTATGACTCTCCCGCGAGGGAACACTTTACTGTGCCGGTTCCTCCTATGCTGGAACGACTACTCTTCCGCATGTGGGAAAGTCCGGCCTCCTCGCCGGTCCTGAGCAAGCGGGTCGATTCTATCTATCGGGTCCGCAAGAGCCCTGGCTTTCAAAAGGCACAGCTGCCACACCATTCCATGGTAGTGGAATCGGCCATGCATCGTCTTAAGAGCCAGAAGATGCACTCCTCGGTGCCTCCTGGAAGGGAGGCCCGTAACCTGGATGGCCTTGGCAAGAAGTGCTTCCAGGGCTCTATGCTCGCCTGTCGTGTCCAGACTTACCAGCTATACATGGGCATGTATCTCCGGGATCTGGCTAAAGAGCTAGCCGGATTCTCCGCTGGTCTCTCCGAGGAGCCCTTGCGGAGGTTCCTAGCCTTGTCCACGGGCATTCGGGAATGCTCAAAGTTCATGTCCCGAGCAGCCTATGATGGCTTTGAAGCCTCGGCTCGAGTGGCCGCAGCCGGCATCGGTGCCCGCCGACAGGCTTCGCTTCAGTCGTCTGACTTTGAGCCCTGGGTACAGGACAAGTTGGTCGATGTCCCCTGCCGAGGCGAAAACCTCTTTGGCAAGCCCATGGCGGAAAAGGCTGCACAAATTGAGACTCTCACCAGGACTAGGCTTTCTAGGAAGACCTCCGCCCCTTCCCAGAAAAAGAAGGGCTCGGGGAAAAAGTCCTTTTACCCGAGGAAGGCGGCTGCCTACAAACAATACCCCCATTATCAGGCCCCTGCAGCTCCCCAACAGGGCCAGCAGGCCAAGGGACGGGGTAACGGGTCCCGTAGGCAGCAAGCCCCCAAGCCTGCACCACCAGCCCCTGCTCAGCAGGCTGGGGGTTTTTGACTCGCTCAGCATAGCCTCTCCCCCCCCGCTGGTTCCTCCCAGCACCGGAGGCCGGCTGGTTCACTTCGCTCACAGGTGGTCCAGCATCACCGCAGATGCCTGGGTGCTTCAGGTCGTGCGAGAGGGCTACCTTCTCCACTTCCATCAGGTCCCTCCCTCCTATTTTCCGGGAGAGCCTCCGCGCCCCCCTCTGCACAGGGAGTTGCTCCTTCAGGAGTTAGCAGGTCTCCTGCAGGATCAGGCGGTGGAACCGGTGCCACACCACCTGAGAGGTCAAGGCTTCTATTCAAGGTATTTTCTGATACCAAAGAGAACAGGGGGCCTCAGACCCATCCTGGACTTGCGCAACCTCAACAAGTTCCTTGTGCGGGAGAAGTTCAAAATGCTTACCCTTGGAATCCTTCTACCCTACCTCCAGCAGGGAGATTGGCTATGCTCCTTGGATCTAAAGGATGCCTACACGCACATCCTCATCCACCCAAGCCACCGCCAATACCTAAGGTTTGTGGTGGCAGGAAATCATTACCAGTACAGGGTACTGCCCTTTGGCCTGTCCTCCGCACCGCGAGTCTTCACAAAATGTCTCGCGGTCGTGGCGGCCCATCTCCGGCTTCACGGCCTCTATGTCTTTCCGTACCTCGACGACTGGCTCATCAGAGCAGCATCCGCTCAGGAGGTCACCGACGCCACGCGCCGCACGGTGACTCTTCTGCAGCACTTGGGCTTTGTTATAAACGTCGCAAAGTCCACTTTGCTCCCCTCACAGGATCTCGAGTTCATCGGCGCAAGGCTGCACACTCCTCAGGCACGAGCGTACCTACCGCTCGACAGGGCTCAACGGCTCATGGACCTAGCCGACCGTTTTCGCAGCCAGCCCCTGGTCTCCGCCAGGCGCTTCCTGAGACTACTCGGCCATATGGCTTCCACCGTCCATGTGACCCCCAATGCCCGCCTGAATATGCGGTCCGCTCAATGGTGTCTCCGCCAGCAGTGGCGTCAAGCCACAGGCGGCCTAGCAGACCTAGTGCGCGTCTCCGAGACGCTGATCTCGTCTCTCCGGTGGTGGCTCCGGCAGCCGAACCTCATGTTCGGAATGCCTTTCCAGTCACCTCCGCCGACCCGGGTGCTGACCACCGATGCATCCCTCCTGGGCTGGGGAGCACATTGCCAGGAGGCACGTACTCAGGGCCTCTGGACCACGTGGGAGTCTGCTCAGCAGATCAACTTCCTGGAGCTCAGGGCGATCCGCCTAGCTCTCAAGGCCTTCTCCCACCTGACTTCCCACCAGTCCGTCCTAGTCCAGACGGACAATCAAGTTGCCATGTTCTACGTGAACAAGCAGGGGGGCACGGGCTCCTTTCTCCTCTGCCGGGAGGCGCAGAAGCTCTGCGCTTGGGCCGTCAATCACGGCATTCTCCTCAAGGCAGTTTATCTCCCGGGCCAAGAAAATTGCCTGGCGGACAAACTCAGCAGGGTCCTCCAGCCGCACGAGTGGCGTCTGGATCCCTTGGTAGTTCAGAAGCTCTTCCTCAAGTGGGGCCTCCCCACGGTGGATCTCTTTGCCAGTCCTCACAACCGGCAGCTTCCTCGCTTCTGCTCTCGTCAGCCACACCCCCTTCGGGTTGCGGCGGACGCCTTTCTGATCTCGTGGTCGGGGAGCCTTCTGTACGCTTTTCCCTCCCATCCCGCTAGTCTCTCGGACTCTTTTCAAGGTTCTCCGAGACAAAGCCTTCATGATCCTGGTGGCCCCTCGCTGGCCCAGGCAGCCGTGGTTTCCGCTCCTGCTGCAACTGGCGGTGGAGGATCCAATCCCTCTGGGGGTACAACCGGATCTCCTCACTCAGGATCAGGGGTCCCTCCTGCACCCCAACCTCAGGTCTCTCAACCTCATGGCCTGGCTGCTGAGAGGGTAGTCCTTGCTCCCCTTCTCCTGCCGGCGGAGGTGGAGGAGGTCGTCTTGGCTTCGCGACGGCCTTCTACCCGCAAATGCTACGCCCTTAAATGGCGTCGCTTTGCAGTCTGGTGTACCCAACAGTCTCAGGATCCCTTCTCCTGCCCGGTGTCGGTGATCTTGCAGTACTTGCTGCACCTCTCTAATCTGGGACTTAAGTCCAACTCCGTCAAAGTTCACCTCAGTGCTCTTTCAGCGCATCATGTGCCGGTGGACGGCAGACCTCTCTCCAATGACCCTCTCGTAGCGAGGTTTTCTCCGAGGTCTCCTTCTACTTAAACCACCTCTGCGCCCGCCAGCGCCTGACTGGGACCTGAATGTGGTTTTGCAGCGGATCACCTGTCCGCCTTTTGAACCTATGGCTACCTGTTCTCTCCGTTTTCTGTCTTGGAAAACTCTGTTCTTGATAGCCCTCACTTCCGCTAGACGCGTAAGTGAATTGCAGGCCCTCGTGTCTGATCCCCCTTACACTAGGTTCTACAAGAATAGGGTGGTCCTACGGACTCATCCGAAATTTCTGCCTAAAGTGGTCTCCCCTTTTCACATCAATCAGGAGGTGGTACTTCCAACCTTCTTTCCCAGACCACACTCCAGCCGAGCTGAGACGGTCCTCCATACCCTGGACTGTAGAAGGGCTCTGAACTTCTACCTTGACCGTACGCGGGAGCACCGTAAAGCTGCTCAGCTTTTTGTGTCTTTTGACCCCAATAGATTGGGGCTCCCGGTCTCCAAGCGTACTCTGTCCATCTGGGTGGCGGACTGTATCTCTTGGGCTTATGGGGCAGCCGGACTCTCCTTAGAAAGTAGAGTCACGGCTCATTACGTTCGGGCAAAGGCCACGTCAGTGGCTTACCTCCGCTCTGTTCCGCTGGCAGACATCTGCCGGGCCGCTACTTGGTCTTCGAGCCAGACTTTTGCGGTCCATTACTGTCTCGAGAGGGAGTCCCGTAGGGACAGTGCTTTCGGACAGGCAGTCCTCCGTAATCTCTTTGAGGTCTGAGCAACTCCTACCCTCCATCCCGGATGTGGGCTACCGGTGGGTGATAATTCAGCGAAGATTCTATCCTTCTGTGCTGCTGAGCTAGAGGGAGCTCATTTTTGTGCTTAGGGTCTCCGGTAGCCTTGAGCTTGGGAGTCCCATAAGTGAGGACTGACTTCCTGCTTGGTCCTGGAGAAAGCGTAGTTACTCACCTGTAACAGGTGTTCTCCAGGAGCAGCAGGAATCAGTCCTCACTACCCTCCCTCCTCCCCTTGGAGTTGCAATCGTCTGCTTATGTTCTTTTTGCAAATTTTTATGCTGTCTTTTTTAGCTATGTCATCTGACTGGCTAAGATGGCACCCTCGGGCGGGAAGACGACCGCGCATGCGCGCTGCAATTCCCAAAGGCTTTCTTTGAAAGCTGGGGAAAATTGCTCCGCGAGGGCTCCGTCGGCGCCGACGTCACCCATAAGTGAGGACTGATTCCTGCTGCTCCTGGAGAACACCTGTTACAGGTGAGTAACTACGCTTTACTACACGCCAATCTAGGCGGGGGGGGGGGGGCAATTACACCTGTCGCCTGTTGCATCCGTATGCCCCTGTTCTTTAAAGTAAAGCTCACATGTGCATTACTACACGCCAATCGTGGCGGGGGAGGGGCGGTTACACCTGTCGCATCCGTGTGCCCCTGTTCTTTAAAGTAACGCTCACATGTGCATTACTACACGCCAATGGGGGCGGGGGGGGGGGCGGTTACACCTGTCGCATCCGTGTGCCCCTGTTCTTTAAAGTAACGCTCACATGTGCATTACTACACGCCAATCGCGGCGGGGGAGGGGGCGGTTACACGTGTCGCTTCTGTATGCCCCTGTTCTTTAAAGTAAAGCTCACATGTGCATTATTACACGCCATTCGCAGCGGGGGGGGGGCAGTTACACCTGTCGCATCCGTGTGCCCCTGTTCTTTAAAGCTCACATGTGCATTGCTACACGCCAATCGCGGCGGGGGGAGGGGCGGTTACACCTGTCGCATCCGTATGCCCCTGTTCTTTAAATAAAGCTCACATGTGCTTTACTACATGCCAGTCACGGCGGATGGGGGTGCGGGGGGGGGACAGTTACACCTGTTACATCCGTATGGCCCTGTTCTTTAAAGTAACGCTCACATGTGTTTTACTACACGCCAATCGGGGTGCGGGGGGGTGGTTACACCTGTTGCATCCGTTTGCCCCTGTTCTTTAAAGTAAAGCTCACATGTGTATTACTACACGCCAATCGTGGCGGGGGAGGGGGCACGGGGGGGCGGTTACACCTATCGCATCCGTATGCCCCTGTTCTTTAAAGTAAAGCTCACATGTGCATTACTACACGCCAATCGCGGCGGGGGGGGGGGGCGGTTACACCTGTCGCATCCGTTTGCCCCTGTTCTTTAAAGTAAAGCTCACATGTGTATTACTACACGCCAATCGCGGCGAGGGAGCGGGGGGCGGTTACACCTGTCGCATCCGTGTGCCCCTGTTCTTTAAAGTAAAGCTCACATGTGTATTACTACACGCCAATCGCGGCGGGGGGGGGCAGTTACACCTGTCGCATCCGTGTGCCCCTGTTCTTTAAAGTAACGCTCACATGTGCTTTACTTTTTAAACTGCTCCTACTAATCATTTGTATAGCGCTACAAGGTGCACGCAGCGCTGTATTTATAGATGTTAGACACAGTTCCTGCTCATCGGAGCTTACAATTTAATAAAGATAAAACACACAGCAAAACTGGGGACTAGAGTACGGTAAGATATACATAAGCAGTGGACGAGAGAGCGAGGAGCATTAAGATCCAAAATCAAATTCAAAGAGGTGAGTTTTTTTAGCCTGGATTTGAATAGGGTTAGAGAAGGAGCCCAACGCACAGACTCAGGTAGTTTGTTCCAGGCATATGGAGCAGCAAGATGGAATGAATGAAGTCTGGAGTTGGCGGTGGCAGAGAAGGGCACAGATGTTATAAAAGGAATCTGCCAGAGGGGCAGAGATCCGAGGAGGGGTGTAGAGTGAAATAAGAGAGGAAAGGTAGTGAGGAGCCGCAGAATGAATCCACTTCTAGGTCAGTAAGAAGTTTGAACTGGATGTGGAAACTGACAGGGAGTCAGTGAAGTGACTTGAGAAGAGGGTTACATGAGCACAGTGACACTGGTGGAAGGTAAGCCGTGATACATGTGTGGCAACAAGCTTTGCCTGTGCACCAGTTTATTGTCTCCTTTTAAACTGGTGACATCCCCTAGGAAGCTATGTCCATATGTGGGGAATGGGGGGGGGGGGGGAGGGTATTGGGGGGGGACAGCGGACAGAGGATTAGTGTGTTAGGTTGAGTGAGTGTTTGAATGTTAGCTTGCTTGTTTGTTTGTGTATAGATATCTAAGTAAAGTTATGCGCAACTGTGTTACTACAAATGTTGGGAAGTTCTAGCTTCATTAGGCTTGACAGTTTGTTAAGCAGGTTAAACACTGTTTTTGAGAACTATTATTGCGATTTGTTGCTGTCACCCATGGAAGTGTACGGATTTATATGTATAAAATGAATAAAAATGATTTGAACTAAACTGGTGACATCACTTGCTCTAAACATAGACTATCACAAAATGGCTTACTGAAAGCTTCATTTGAAAATCTTTAAGGAACCTCATATAAAATGGCAGCTTAAAATTTAACTTGCCATGCTGCTGTAATCTTATCGCTGGTTTCTAGAAGTTCGGCCCAATGCTTTTTTTAACTGTTTGATCTATGCAAATAAAAATAATACTTCACCTTCTGCATGGTTTATTTATTTATTTATTTATTTATTTTATTTATTTCAACTTCTTATATACCGCACTCTTTGACATCAGCGCGGTTTACAAATAACAGTAAGAAACCAGAACAACAGGCTGTTTGGTATTACATATAACAGGAGTATCAACTTGGATAACATGGGATAACTATTTACATGGAGTATATAATCTGGTTCATTCAATATCCATGCTGCACGTGATACAGCTCTGTGTTTTGTCCGTCAGACTTCATCAGGTGCCAGGCAGAATGAAACAAACTGTCCTTTTCACACTTTGCTTCCTTGGATCCACATTTCTAAACCAATTCCCTCCTTCATGGTTTCAGTGTAGCACTACTTGTATTGCTCTGGCTGCCACACGCCCCACCTCCTTCAGTGTGGGATGGTATATGGCACTGATGTTATCATCTAGTTATTTAGAAATATTGATTAGTTGCCTTCTGTAAGGGGGTGTTTCTCCAGGCTTCGTGGTCTAATCCCGACTGGAATATGAGTGTAATTTTTTTGCCTCGTAGGATAAAGATGGAACAGCTCATGGCAATAACGCAAGAAGAGACAGAAAATCTACGGAGACGCGAAGTTGCCTGTAAGTCATAAGAATTCTAAAAATGTACCAGCACTGTGTTCCCTGCAGAAGCATTAAAGGCTGTGTTCGTTGTATTATGTAACCATTTTTGCAGTCTCATTTACTGCGTGTTCAAACTGGAACATTAAACAGGTAATGTGTTCGTTCTGTTGCTGATGTCAATGGACCGTCAGCTAATATGGGTACCAGTGTCTGCTGCTGTTTGCTAGGGAGAGTGAGTGGGGGGTAGGGAGGGTGGCCTAATGGTTCAGTAAACGTTCTGTGCGCCGTCATGCAGAAGATCTAGGTTTGAGGTTTGGACCCAGCACCATGGCTCTCAAGCTGGCCAGGGCTACTGGAAGGTAGCATTCACAGCCCCTGGTAGAGGAAAGCTCTCGCAGTTGCTCAGCAGCATCACCTAATGGCCATTTACTGATCTTTGCTGAGAGCTAGTAGCTGTGGCTGAGGACCGCGACTGCTGGGGCAAGGTGAGTTGGGAGGGAATATTAAGATAGGAGAAAATAGCACATGTACTTGTGAATGAGAGTTCACAGCATCATAACCCAATAGAGGATGGTTGTGATTGAGCTGGAAGCCCAAAGGGGTAGGAAGAAACGGCTACTACTACTACTATTATTAAACATTTGAAAAGCACATACGCAGCACTGTACAAATACAAATAGAGAAAGTCCCTAATTGTCAGAGCTTACAACCTAACAAGACAGACAAGACAAAAGATAAGAATAAGGATAGAACAGGGAAGGTAAGGAGATACCAGAAAACAAGGGATTTAGTGAGATTGTTTGGATCGCCAAAATAATCAATGAAAAGAAATGTCTTTAGGTCCCTACGGAATTGCAGGAGGTCCTTTGTTGCTCTTAAGTCATTGGGAAGTGAGTTCCAAAATACTGGGGCAGTGTAAGAGAAGGCTCAAGAACTAGTACATTGACTTGTGTTGTGGATATGGGAGGGCATTTTGTAGGTGTTTTGGGAACAGTTTCTTCTTATCCTTGAAGGGTTAGGTGTTGGGAGGAGGGCAGATAGTGGGGTTTTGGTAATGTTGTTATGGTGCTTAAATATAATCATTAGGTATTTGTATTTTATTTTTGAGGTGATTGGTAACCAGTGGAGGTCGTAGAGTATGGGGGTGATGTGATCAGCGCGCCTTGTCTTTGATGCTATGCGTGCTGCAAGGTTTTGTGCTAGTTGGAGCTGGTGGGTGGTTTTTTTGGGAAGTCCCTGTAAGATACTATTGCAGTAATCTATGTGTGGGGTTATTAGAAATCGTTATCTTCTTAAAGTGGTCTGGGCCATTGGATTGTTCTAAATTTAAAGTAGATAACGTTTTGTAACTGTTTTTATGTGTTGGGTCATGCATAGAGTTTTGTCTGGAACTATGCCTAAGTATTTTACTTCTTCCTTGACTTCCAGTTCTGTCTCCTGTATGAGTATTTTATTTGGGGGGGGGGGGGGTGAGGGGTGAAGTTTGGATTTCTTGAGATAAAGAGTACTTCAGGGTTTTTTTAAGATTCATTTTGAGGTTATGGTGATCCAAACAATCTCACTAAATCCCAAGACATTTAAAAACATTATAAAAAATCACCATGTGGCAATACAAAATTCATAATATAATTACAACATACCTCATGATACAAATGTATGCAACCGTACTTCACACAGATTATTGTATATAGATATATAACAAGTTTATTGTATATAGTTGTAACAAGTTAAATGTACATAGTTTCAAAGTTTAATGTAAAGGTTGCTGTGAAGTTTCATGTAAACCGCCCTTGATCTCAGGAAGGGGTGGTATATAAAAGCTTCTAAATAAATAAAACAAGGGATCAGGATGCAAAAGCAGCCTCAAAGAGGTGAGCCTTTAGCATAGATTTGAAAAGGGGTAGAGATGAAGCCTAACGTACAGACTCAAGAAGTTTATTCCAGGCATAAGGAGCAGCAAGGTGAAAGGACTGAAGTCTGCAGTTAGCAGTGGAAGAAAAGGGCAAAGAGGAGCAAGCCAGTAAGAGAAGAGTTCACGAGGAGGGGTGTAGGGGGAGAGGAGAGAGGAAAGGTAGTGAGGAGCCAAAGAGTGAATGCATTTAAAGGTCAGAAGGAGAGTTTGAATTACATACGGAAATGTAAGGGAAGCTAATGAAGAGGGATTTTATGAGTATATCGTGGCTGGCAGAAGATTAGATGTGCAGCAGAGTTCTGAACAGACTGAAGGAGAGATGTCTCAGAGGGAGACCAGCAAGAAGGAGGTTGCAGTAGTCGAGACAGGAAGTAATTAGAGAGTGGACAAGTGTTCAGAGAGGAGGGGGCGAATTTTGTTAAAGTTATGGAGGAAGAAAGGACAGGTTTTAGCTCTCTCGGATATGTGAGGAGAAGGAAAGGGAGGAGTTAAAAATGACACTGTGGTTATGGACTGAGGAAACAGGAAGTAAAAGAGTGTTATCAACAGAGATAGATAAAGGAGGAAGGGGAGAGGAAGGTTTAGGAGGAAACAGGAAGTAAAAGAGTGTTATCAACAGAGATAGATAAAGGAGGAAGGGGAGAGGAAGGTTTAGGGGGAAACAGGAAGTAAAAGAGTGTTATCAACAGAGATAAAGGAGGAAGGGGAGAGGAAGGTTTAGGAGGAAACAGGAAGTAAAAGAGTTATCAACAGAGATAGATAAAGGAGGAAGGGGAGAGGAAGGTTAGGAGGAAACAGGAAGTAAAAGAGTGTTATCAACAGAGATAGATAAAGGAGGAAGGGGAGAGGAAGGTTTAGGAGGAAACAGGAAGTAAAAGAGTGTTATCAACAGAGATAGATAAAGGAGGAAGGGGAGAGGAAGGTTTAGGAGGAAACAGGAAGTAAAAGAGTGTTATCAACAGAGATAGATAAAGGAGGAAGGGGAGAGGAAGGTTTAGGAGGAAACAGGAAGTAAAAGAGTGTTATCAACAGAGATAGATAAAGGAGGAAGGGGAGAGGAAGGTTTAGGGGGAAACAGGAAGTAAAAGAGTGTTATCAACAGAGATAGATAAAGGAGGAAGGGGAGAGGAAGGTTTAGGAGGAAACAGGAAGTAAAAGAGTGTTATCAACAGAGATAGATAAAGGAGGAAGGGGAGAGGAAGGTTTAGGGGGAAACAGGAAGTAAAAGAGTGTTATCAACAGAGATAAAGGAGGAAGGGGAGAGGAAGGTTTAGGAGGAAACAGGAAGTAAAAGAGTTATCAACAGAGATAGATAAAGGAGGAAGGGGAGAGGAAGGGTTAGGAGGAAACAGGAAGTAAAAGAGTGTTATCAACAGAGATAGATAAAGGAGGAAGGGGAGAGGAAGGTTTAGGAGGAAACAGGAAGTAAAAGAGTGTTATCAACAGAGATAGATAAAGGAGGAAGGGGAGAGGAAGGTTTAGGAGGAAACAGGAAGTAAAAGAGTGTTATCAACAGAGATAGATAAAGGAGGAAGGGGAGAGGAAGGTTTAGGAGGAAACGTAGAAAAAGAGTGTTATCAACAGAGATAGATAAAGGAGGAAGGGGAGAGGAAGGTTTAGGGGGAAACAGGAAGTAAAAGAGTGTTATCAACAGAGATAGATAAAGGAGGAAGGGGAGAGGAAGGTTTAGGGGGAAACAGGAAGTAAAAGAGTGTTATCAACAGATAGATAAAGGAGGAAGGGGAGAGGAAGGTTTAGGGGGAAACAGGAAGTAAAAGAGTGTTATCAACAGATAGATAAAGGAGGAAGGGGAGAGGAAGGTTTAGGGGGAAACAGGAAGTAAAAGAGTGTTATCAACAGAGATAGATAAAGGAGGAAGGGGAGAGGAAGGTTTAGGAGGAAACAGGAAGTAAAAGAGTGTTATCAACAGAGATAGATAAAGGAGGAAGGGGAGAGGAAGGTTTAGGAGGAAACAGGAAGTAAAAGAGTGTTATCAACAGAGATAGATAAAGGAGGAAGGGGAGAGGAAGGTTTAGGAGGAAACAGGAAGTAAAAGAGTGTTATCAACAGAGATAGATAAAGGAGGAAGGGGAGAGGAAGGTTTAGGGGGAAAATAAGAAGTTTGGTTTTGTCCATGTTTAGCTTCAAACAGCGGTGAGACATCCAGGTGGCAATGTGAGAGACAGGCAGAAATATGGGCCTCGAGATTTGGAGAAATATTAGGTATAGAAAGATAGATCTGAGAATCGTCAGCATAAAAATATAAAGCGCTACCCCCCAACTGGCCCCACAAACTCAGGACCTTGATGAGATACTAAAGAATTGGTTCACTATAATTAACAAAGCCACCTCACCCACTACGTCTAAAAAGAATACCTATTGTAGGTCTTCAGAAAAATGGTATACACAAGAAATACATTGGCTCAAGAAAGAACTCCATAAATTAGAGAAAAAACGGAGAGCAAGAAAAACACCTGAACATAAGGATCGCTACATCGTTGCACTAAACAACTATAAAGAAGGGATTCCTAGGGCAAAGAGAGACCACCACACAAACATACTAAACAAGGCTATTAACCACCCTAGAGAGCTCTTTGAGATTGTAAAAGCCTAAACCAAAGCCCACCCAAATATTGCCAGCAGCACACCTATTAACCCCCAAACTATAGCAAATCACCTGGCAACAAAATTGAAAAACTAAAACCTCCCTTCAATGCCCCCCCCCCAAGTGAATGTCAATCAACTACCAATAAATGGTGCACCTTCCACCTCATCAAGGAGAAACAACTGCTGGAAACAGTTACAAAAATCAGCACCACTACCTCTCACCTGGATCCGTGTCCGGTTGTTTGGATAAAGGCAACTAAAGCAGATCTAGCCTCAACTATACTCAATATTGTAAATCAATCCCTCCTCCAAGGCATAATGCCAAATCAACTCAAACTATCCATCATTTGCCCAATTCTCAAAAACAATTCACTTAACAGAGAAGATCCAACCTCATATAGACCAATTTCCAGTATTCCATTTTTGGCATAAGTTATAAAAAAACATTGCAAATTCAACTCCAAGACTTCATCAATCTTCTCTGCTTGACAAACACCAGTACAGGTTCAGCCCCTGTCATGGAGTGGAAACACTGCTTTTGATCCTATTTGATACACTCATCTGTGGCATAGATAATATAAACCAAGCCTTTATCCTGGTCTTCCTAGATATCTCTAGCGCCTTTGGTAGCGTTGATCATAACATCCTCCTGTCAAGACTTGCTCACATAGGTATAGCTGGAACAAATTTAAAATGGTTTAAATCATATATCTCCAACTGCTTTCAATACGTAAAAATAAATCAAGAGTCATCCACCACTTTCCCCCAAGAACAATCCCCCCAGGCTCTGCTCTATCTGCCCTTCTGTTTAATCTATATCTTCAACCATTATGTGCAGTCTTCAAGAAACACAAAATTAGATACCACATCTATGCAGATGGTATTATGGTATATGCACCAATAGATGTAAAAAAAAAATCATACCATAACATCACTGATTGCTTAACAGAAGCTGAATCATGGCTTAATGCGAATAACCTCCACATAAATTTCAAAAATATAGAAATTCTTTTTACAACAAGGAACCAAAACTTCACTCCCATTCCAACTTTTAATATGCGTGACACCACGCTACAAATAAAAAATGAGGTAAAGTACCTCGGTATCATAATGGATAGATCTCTCAGTATGTCAGCCCAAATAAAACAAACTGCCAGAACAATTTTCTACAAACTAAAAACAATCCAACACCTCATACTCCTCCTAGAATCACACGATTTCAGAACAGTAGTCCAAGCTTTAATCAATCCTCACCTGGACTACTGCAACAGCATGTTACAGGGACTGCCCAAAAAGAGTCTTCACACACTTCAATTAGCATAGAATGTAGCCGCCAGGATTATTACTAAGGAGAGTCTAATGGACCACATCACCCCAATACTCTACAATTTTCACTGGCTCCCAATAGCAAGCAGGATTAAATACAAAATAATAGTTGTCACACTTTAAACTCCTCAATAACATCTCCCTCTCAGTCCTTACAACTAAGATACACACCCTTACAGATGCTAGGTGCAGAAGAAAAAGCAATCAAAATCTCCTCTTAATCTCATCCACAATCCGTAAGACTAAACAGTGGATGTGGAGGAGTGGCCTAGTGGTTGGGGCAAGGTACTTCAGGCTGGAAGGTCGGGGGTTCAAATCCCACTAGAGGACAGCAACCTTGGGCCGGAAGGACTGGGGTTTCTAGTCCCACAGGTGCTCCTTGTGGTCTTGGGCAAGCCACTTAACCCTCCATAGCCCATGTTCCCTGTAAAATAGTTATCTCCAAGTTATAATGCCCTGTTCAATGTAATTTCTGTTTGTTCAATGTAAACCGCACTGATGCAGAATAGCGCGGTATATAAGAGAATGTAAATAAATAAATAAATAAAAATAAACAGGCTACCAGCAACAGAGCTTTCACATATACAGCACCCACTCTCTGGAACTCCCTTCCAGACACCATCAGATCAATCAAGGATCTACAAACTTTCCATAAGAAACTAAAAATTCTACTATTCTCCAAATACTATAACAACTCCATCGGCAAAAATACTGATAGTCACTTTTTCTAAGCAGTCCCTCCTAACTGATCTCCGTCCTTCCCATTAACTACCCATCGGACATGATTTTTCCCTCTCCACTGGTAATAACTGCTTAATTACCATGTAAATAGTTCAATGTTAACCAACTTCCACCAGACTCTGACCTGTGCGGACAGCGGGTATGTATATAGTTCAATGTAAATTAGTTTTCTACTCTGTTCTCTGAAAAAGACAATTGTTTGATGTAAACTACCCTGATCATTGGAAGGGGCAGTATAAGAAATACTGTTCAAATAAATAAAAATAAAATTGATACTGTAATCCATGGGAGGAGATGAGAGCACCAAGGGACTGGGTGTAGAGAGAGAAAAGGAGAGGGCCCAGGACAGACCCTTGGGGTATACCAACTGAGAGTGGGATAGCAGTAGAGGAGGAACCACCAGAACAAACACTGAAAGAGCGATGGGAGAGATAAGAAAAGAGCCAGCACAGCCCCTAAAATCAGTGAGGATAATGTGTCAAAGATTAGGTGGTGCTCAACAGTATCAAAAGCAGTAGAAAGGTCAAGAAAGATAAGGATAGAGTAGAGGCCCTTAGATTTAGCCAGGAACAAGTCACTGGAGACTTTGGCAAATGCTGTTTTGGTAGAATGTAAGAGGTGAAAGCCAGACTGAAAAAGATCCAGAAGGTCTTGAGAGGAAAGAAATTCAAGACAATGGTGGAGGACCGCACACTCAAGTTTGGAAACGAAGAGAAGAATGGAGATGGGACGATAATTAGAAGGAGAGCTAGGATCAAGAGAAGGTTTCTTGAGCAGGGGTGTGACCACAGCATGCTTGAAGGCTGCAAGGACAGTAGCAGTGGAGAGCAAGAGGCTGAGAATATGTGAGATGGAAGGGATGACAGAGGAGAAAATGAGTGGGGATAGGATCAGAAGAGCAAGTAATAAGTTTGGAGAAGGAAAGAAGATGAGAGATTTCATCTTCAGAGATCATGGAAAAGGATAAAAGGGTAATAGAGATTGATGGGAAAAGTTGGTATTGAGGTTGGGAAAAAGGAGATGTAATAGGGAATTGGAGAGTAATCTTGTGGATTTTGTTATGGAAAACGTCGGCTAGGGTTTGGACATTAAAAGGAGGGGTCAGAGGGGGAGGCGCCTTGAGGAGAGAGTTAAGAGTAGAGAAAAGATGGCGGGAGTCAGTGGCAAGAGAATAAGTCAGATGGATATAGTAGTTTTGCTTGGTAAATGCTAAGGCATGAATTTGAAGTGAAGAAAGTCAGAAAGGGAGCGAGATTTGAGCCAAATGCACTCAGCTGAGTGGGCACAACAGCAGAGATAGCAGGTAGTTGAGGGCAACCAGGACTGGGGTATAATGCGTCTCGCAGAATGTGGGATGGGTGGAGCATCTAGAGCAGAAGAAAGGGCAGTAAGTTTTGACTTGTTCAAGCTATGGTATTTTCAATAATGTCATATGGATGTGAAAGCTGGACAGTGAAAAAAGATAGCAAGAAAATTGATGCCTTTGTTGGTGACGAATACTGTGTATACCATGGACTGCCCAAAAAACAAACCAGTCAGTACTAGAGGAGATCAAACCTAAGCTTTCCTTAGAAGCTCAGATGCCAAGACTTTGACTTTCATACTTTGGACTCATCATGCGAAGAGAGAGATCGTTAGAGATATACTTGGCAAAGTAGAAGGTCATGGCAAGAGAGAAAAGCCAGCAATGAGATGGATCGATACAATAACAGCAGCTATGGGTGCCACTCTATCAGCAATGAGCTGTCTGACTGAAGAACGAACACAATTCAGGACAACTATCCAGAGGGTCGCCATGAGTCGACACTGACTCGATGGCACTTAACAACAACATAGCCTCATCAACAGATTTAGAAGACAAAGTAGAAGAAAGAGGCGATGAGACGATAGTGGAAAGAGTCAATGGATCGATAACATGAAGATTCCTAAAAAGGTAGGAGAGGGCAGAGCGGAATTGAGGTGGGGAGTGATGAAGGGTGAAGCTTAGGAGGTGATGATCAGATAAGGAAAGAACTGAAGTATGGAAATCGGAGGGTAAATGTTTAGAGAAGAAAACTAAATCAAGGCAGTGACCACACTGAGAAGGAGCAGAAGAGCAAAGTTGGAGATTGAAAGAGGAGGTAAGGGAAAGGAGTTTAGAAGCATAGGGATCAGAAGGGTTATCAACATGAATATTGAAGTCACCAAGAATAAGCAAGGGGGAAGAAGAATCGAGAAATGGGGAAAGCCAGGAGTCAAAGTCGGTGTATAGTGCTACAAGGTGTATGCAGCACTGTACAGAGACATGTAAAAGACCATCTCTGCTCATCAGAGCTTACAATCTAATCAAGACAGACTATACAAGTGGGCCTACCCCTGTCCTTTTAAGTTTGAGTAGAAAGTAGTTTAACTTGTGGAGTTATAAGTTATTTGTAGAGTTGCTACACTGAGGCTGTCCAAGAGCTCAGTGATACGCAGTGAGGCACTCTATGAAATCATTTGCTCAGGCAGTGGGTTACTACAGAGTAACCCTGGAATACAAAGCTCAGGCTGCTGATTTTATGTGACTGTGGAATCTGAAGTCCATGATGTGTATGTTCTGTGTTCACTTTTCAATACCTTGGCATGGAAGGACAGACTAGATAGGTCATGTGGTCTTTTTCTGTCATCATATTTCTATGTTTCTATAAAATGTAGTAATAGTGTACACATGCGAACCAGCCAGCCTGCTGTAACCTACAACTTTTTCCATGGTAGTGATTCTTGCTAGCAGGCTGCTTTTGTGCCTCTCTGACCCAGTTTGTTTGCTGGGATCCTGGTAAGCATTTATTTTTTTCCAACTTGGTGGAATGTTGGAAGGCAAATTAGACATAAAGGTCCCGATATTTGAAAGACATTTACATGGTTTTACAGCCCTGCAAACCGTATAAATGCCTTAGTCGGGAATATTCAATGGCACTGGTGCTACCGGCTAGCTGTTCCGGGGCAGAGCGAAGGTGAAGGCATGAGATAACCAGGCAGTGGCGATATTGCATGCTGCCCAGTTAGTGCTCTGTGCTGAAAAGATAGTTGAGGAAAACCCTCGTCTATTTTTACGACGCAGGTGCTATCCAGGTAACATGCAATATCACTGCTGCCTGGTTAGTTTTGCCAGCTTCTGGGTTGTGCAGTGGTACCCAGATATTCAGTGCCAGGGCCACATATGACCCCAGTATTGAATATCCGGGTTTAAGGGTTGGCGGGCAGGGCAAATGCGCCGACACGGCACATAGCCTGCCCAGAAGAATATTGGGCCCAAAGAGTCCAGAAAGTCTGTTTGGCGCAAAGTAACTTTCTGAAAATTTAACCAAACAAAATTGAATTTGGTGTGGGGGAAAAAATGTGTCTTTTCAGAAAGTAAAATCTCCCCCCCACCCGTCCCCCTCACTATGGCCTAGATTGTGTGTGTTTGTAGTTGGGCAGTTTGTTGAAAATGTCCCCAGAATGCTTAGTTGTTACAAGGTGGTTCCATGTGTTCATAGTGTGGGCGATCATTAGATGACTTCCTGGGTTTAGAAATGGTGCTGTTTTCATTTGATTCTTACTTTTTTTCTTTTTTTTCCTGCTTTCCAGCTGCTATGCAGCAAATGCTGAAGGAGAGTTACAAAAACAAGCTCATTCAGATGGCCTACGAGTCTCGCCGGCAGGAAATGGTCAGTCAGGCCTGCTCCAGGTACTAGTGTTCCCGCTTGTCATACTCCTAATAGAGCTAATTTAGGAGACAGTAATACTGTGCACGATGACAGTAGCTCTTCATTTCTAAAAGTGAAATAGATGCGCTGGCATTCACACTTGCAGCATGCCGTTTCTTTTGTCAATATTTAGAGCTAGATTTATTAATGTGGGCTGCGAATGCATGTTATTGGTAAGTAGGTTTAACCTGTGTTTAAATAATGCAAGTCAGTGTCTGATAATGTGATGGCCTTTTTTTAAAGTAATTCTTGGGGGTATATTCAAAGTAATTTAGTCAGTTAGCTGCATATTCAGGAGCACTAAACAGTTTAGTGCCACTTAATATCTCCTTCCACTGACATCAGGGCATTTTGTGCGTGGAGCAGAGGCGGTTAGCGGTGATATTCGCTTGCTAACCAGTTAAACTAAACCGGTTAAAGTTAGGTGAAATAAAGGCTGTCCTAACTTTAGCCAGTTTAGCTAATTAGGCAGTGGCTGAGAATTGCTGCTGCCTGTTTAGCTAAAATGCTAACTGGGTAAGCCGGATATTCAATACCGTAGCCAGATATGACCCTGGCATTAGATATCCAGGTCTGATTTAAAGCAGCAGCGACCAGCCACTGAATATGACCCCCATCTGCTGTAGCTCTTAGAGACCAAAGGGCCAGTGCAGAAACAACAGTCCAGCGTTCGCACAAGGCCCAGGGCGCTTGGCACGAGTGTTTTCTGGGCTCAAATGGCTGCACTGTCCCTATTAAGACTCCACGCTAATGAGCTGTGCGCATTCCTTTCGCCCAGGGGAGTGAGACATGTCTAAATCCATAAACACATGTAGCCAGTCGGCAGGCAGCAGCTGCACAAACCTTGCTTGATACTTGAAAGCTAACTTCCAAGGTGAGTTGCACAAACCCCCCTGTATGATGTTCTTCATGGTTCAAACTGCCTCAGTTAATACCATGGGTGTAGTTTGACAGTTTCATTTGTAGGGGGAACAAAGGGTGCATTAGTCAGATTGGGAGTGGGAGTGACATATCTGCATATTCATTTGCATATATACATCTCATGCATATTTATTATGGTTAGTCTACAAAACTAAAACATAGACTATACTGTATAGGACATAAAGTGCGACCTTCCATGTTGGTGATGTAACACTTAATGTTTTAGGTCTATTTTCTTTTATAGAGGAGACAATTCCTTGTTAAAGATATAAACGTTCCTCAAGACTACCGCCTTAGATTCAATATCATATCTGATGTATCATA
The DNA here is from genome assembly GCA_033557465.1 of Ichthyophis bannanicus. Lineage (NCBI taxonomy): Eukaryota > Metazoa > Chordata > Amphibia > Gymnophiona > Ichthyophiidae > Ichthyophis > Ichthyophis bannanicus. The sequence goes on from CM066039.1 coordinate 382,267,740, forward strand.
TTTGTTGAAGAATTTACATCAGATATGATATTGAATCTAAGGCGGTAGTCTTGAGGAACGTTTATATCTTTAACAAAGATATACTGTATAGGAAGCTAATATATCAAACACCATGGATTTTTATAGAAATATGCTAATACTGCGAGAAGTTTCTTTCATTGTTCCCCCACTCGCATTCATGTGAAGTTGTGCTTTTTATGCTTCCATTTGCTGGTTGGGAAACACAACACCTTGTCTGAACTGGTCTAGCAGAAATCTAGGAAAGGGGATTATTAGCTGGTAGGAAATCCCTCTTAAAAGTGAAATTTATTCATATCAAAAGCCCATCTGATCTTCCCTTTCTCCCTCAGTCACCCTCAGACTTGGTTCAGCTTTTGTATTAGGACATCAGCCAAATCCCGCTGAGAGGGGCGTGTATTTAATCCCACATGCATTCACTTTCCCGCTACTTCTAAAGCTTCAATCCATAATTACTGATACAAATTCAGTCTAAAGAGGGGCTTTTTCCCTGTGTGAAACACAATCACATACTTTTTTTCATTCACTGATTTGTCACTATAAATATTAAATTCTTTTTGCCAGAGCACAAATTCTTAACTCCTGGAGAAGCTTTTGTCTCCCTTTCCTTCAGCAGCATACACACACAGCATTCATAAACACCCAGGCATGAAATCTGCCAAACTCCAAATATGCACAGCAGTGTGGCCAATCAAAATGTTTCCAGGCACACATATATATATATATAAAACACACTTAAATATTTCATAGTTTAATGTCCATTTATGTATTTTCAGTTTCAAAATTTACTACTGCTTTAAAATTGGTCTATTATGTTAAAAGTCCATCATTCTCTGCATGTGCACCACTTTTTATTTATTGTTCTTTATGAATCTAACAAAAGGATACAAAACATAAACAGTGTCCTCCAGTTCAGTGCTGGTACAGGATCTTCCACAACATTAATACATATGACAGCACCCCCACACATTTCCATGTCCCACTCTTCCTCATCGACCACCACCCGCCAGTCGTCTTCCAATATATATATATATGACCCCAAAAGATCCTCCCATAGCCACACATATTTAAAGATATAATCATGGTCATATTCTATCGAGAAAGAGAGGTAGCGAACACCATAAGACAAATCTGCTCCAAAGCAGTCCAAACAATTTTTTAAGTAACAAAAACATCTACTATACAACAACACAACAGCATATGTGCCCAAAAGAGTTTGACAGTCCATCTTCAGTGTGCTGAGCAAACTTCTCCTGGGGAGGTTCCCTGTGTTCCTCTTATTCCCTGCCTGCTGGCCCCTGGGACCAATCTTCCCACCTTTCCAACTCGATTCCCACTGCTTCTGCGTTCCCTGCAGTTCTGAGGTGATCTAGTCAAATGTCCTCGCTTCACCCACTTTTCCCCAACAGTCTTTCAGTTGGGGGCCACCCTGTGATTTCCACTTCTAAGCAATGACTACCTGTGCCATCAGCAGTAATTTGGCATGCAAAAGGGTGTCCAGTTCATGCATTGCCTCATCACTGCTCAGGCCTAATAAAAACTCAGCCGGGGTAGGGGTTATAGAACAATTCATACTTTACCTACTTCTCCTGCTATACCAACCCAAAATTGATGTATGTTGGGGCAGTCCCACCACATATGAAAGAAAGATCCTCTGTTCCCACAGCCCCTTCAACAATCTCCATCTGCAGTTCAACTTACCCTGTACAGAAGCATAGGAATAAGATAGGTATGATATAGAAGTTGCAGTTGTCTGGCACCAGTCAGTGACCAGAGTCCATTTATCAACCCCAACATTTACCCTCTCCCATTCTGCCTCTGTAACAGATTTTCAGTCCACCCAAATAAGTAAGGAGGGGGTACCCTATGTTCCTCCACAAGTACCCCGCCATATAACCGAGAGGTAAGGCTTTTCTTCATGCCCCACTTCAGTAAGAGATCTTCCAGCCAAGTAAGTCTTCTCGTTAGCTGAGGGACAACCTCTGAACATTGCATAAAAAAACACAGTTGGAAATATTGATAAAATGGGACTTGTCTATCTAGTCTTTCCTCCAACTCACTATGTGCTAGACATTTCCCTCTACCCATCAGATCAGAAAATTGAGTAAGCCCCTTTTTAAAGAAATCAGTGAGCAGGGAAGCGAATGCCAGCCCAAAGAAGGGCCTGTAGTCTCTGATTAAAGACCATTTTGACAATACTGATGGGAAGAGACCCTTTTTACGACACATCCTTCCATCCATTGCAGCGATCCCAAGAAAGATTGTGACTTTGAAGGTGTCTCATCTGATTCCCCACCCCGGTTTTCTCCAGCCACTCGAACCTCTCAAAATGGAAAGGGGGGAAAGCACTTCTCTCTATATCTACTCACAGAGCCTCAACTGGATGGTCATGATGGGTTTTTAATGCTCGCAAGAGGTAGCTCAATAGTATAACCACAGGAGTGGACATTTAACCCATCCCTGTTCCTTAATCCTAGAAAGACGATGGGCCCCAATGCGTGCACATTTCTCCCCCCTCCCCAGACAAATCTGAGAATCCTTGTTTTTCCATCTCTGGAGATATCCCTTCTGAAGGGTAATAGGCAATTTTTAAGGCCGCTAGTTGCCCTAGCCAGCTCAAAGTCAAATATGACCACTGATGCAAAACAGATTCCAATTTAAGCACAAATAGGGAGTTGACTTTAAAACTGGATACATTTGTGAACTTCTGAATTTATCCAGTAGCTGTGGGAGGGATTCTCGTGGTTTAGACGTAAGGAGAACGTTATCATCTGCATATATTTTGTGCTCCTGCTTTCCAACTACAGTGGGGAAATACCCGGATTATTTTGGACACTGGCGCAGCAAATTCTTCATTCACCATTGCAAAAAGCATTGGAGAGAGCGGACAGCCCTGTCTCATACCTCTCTGTAACCCAAAGGATTTGGAGCGATCTCCATTCGCTAGAATTTGGGCCGATGGACTCCGATAAAGAGCCTGGATCCCATGCAGAAAGCCCTTTCCCAAATTGAATTTTCTAATCATCTCAAAGAGGAAGCCCCATTCTACGTGGTCAAAGGCTTTTTTAGCATCTAGAGCCACACTCAAGACGGGGCCCTTCCACTCCTCAATGATCTGCAGAAGATTTATTGCTCTCCTAACGTTATCTGAGATAAGGTACCCTTTTATGAATCCTGTCTGGTTGGAATGTATCAATCCCGGAAGAGCATTCTCCGGGAACAAGCAGGAAGTCAGTCCTCACATATGGGTGACATCGGCACCAATAAAGCCCTTGTGGAAGCATCCCCCAGCTTTCAAAAAAAGCCTTTGGGCGATGCCACCACGCATGCGTTGTCCCCTTCCCACCCAAGAGTGCCATCTTGCTCAATCTCCTTTTTTCCGCGTTTGTCTGGCTTGTCCCCGGAAAAAGTTGATTTTTCTCTCCGAGTTTCATACTCACCTCAGGTATTGTACCGGACTCTTCCCACCACCTGACCTCATTGCCATGGCTACCAGTGGCTTTAAGAAGTGTGATCGGTGCTCTCAAATTATGTCTTTGACCGACACACATGACTGCTGTTTCCGCTGCCTCGGGCCAGACCATGACCATTATTTGTATATAGTTTATTGTATATAATTTACCAGCCAATTTTGCTATTATGCATAAGTTCATGCTGTTTACATTTACTTTTATTGTTACAAAATGTTCAATGTAAAACTAAGCTTTTGCTTTGTGGATTGTTGTTTTATTGTGAACCGCAACTGAACTCTGGAAGTTGCGGGTTATAAATGTATGCTAAATAAAACTAAGCTTTTGCTTTGTGGATTGTTGTTTTATTGTGAACCGCAACTGAACTCTGGAAGTTGCGGGTTATAAATGTATGCTAAATAAATAAATAAATAAAATGACCCGGCAGCCTGCAGTCTCTGCAAAAGGATGTCCAGTAAGGCCCTCAAGAGCCACCAGCAGCAGCACGATAAGTTTTTCCCCTAGTCCCCGGCGCCTCCAAAGTCCAGGGCCTCGTCTGAGGCCTTGATGTCTCGGGTGGAATCTCCCAAACCTGAACCCTGTCGTGGGTCCTCAGAAAGTGGGTTTCCCTTCAGGGAACCCAGGAAGAAGAAGAAACCCTCGAAGGCGGCATCTTTGGGCTGTTCTGACTGACCGGGTGCCTCCTGGGCCCGGTCCCGCAGTCCGAGACGCTCGTCCGAGGCTTCGGAGAAGGAGCGACCTGCAAAGGTCCCCTGAAAGGATCCAACCGCAGACCAGCCTCAGTCCCCAGATACCATCCTCATCAAGGATTCCCCTCTGGGGGAGCTGGAGTCAGGCCCGAGTCCCTTGGTGCCTGCGCCGAAGGCTGCGGAGCCTTCTGGTCTGAAGTCCAGAATGTCGGCCCTGGAGCACAGTTTGTCTGCCTTCATGGACCAGCAGCGGGTGCTGTTGTCCGGCACGACTGGTTCATCCGTCCCAATCACCAGTCCCTCGACATCCAAGACGTCCCCGGAGGCCGAGCTGATCCTCGAGGTCCCTTGGCCTCGAGGATGCCGGGCATCGGTCACGGAGTGTCAGGAGCCCCGAGGCCCACGGAGCAGCCCTCCTAGGAGTCCTCGATGGGCTACACCGAGTGGAAGATGGAGGATGAGGAGTTCCCCGATACCTGTTGCCACCGCGACATCCCATCCGACTCTCTTCTGTCTTGGAGCCTCGACGGCAGTCCCCTTCGGAGGATATGGGCTTCCTTGATTTCGTCAAGGATATGTCAAAGGCCTTGGCGTTTCCTATGGAGTCGAAGGAGGACCCTCGGGCGGATGTTGGAAATCCTCCAGTATGAGGCTCCTCCGTGGGAATTGCTCACGGTGCCCATCGCTTACGGTGCCCATCACTCCCATCCTGGAACGGCTGATGCTCCGAATGTGGGAGACACTGGCCTTGGTACCGGTGGTGAGCAAACGGTTTGACTCGATGTATCGAGTCCACCGGAGCCCGGGCTTCCAAAAGTCACAGCTGCTACATAACACCATGGTGGTGGAGTTGGCCATGGGTCGACTGAAAAGCCAGATGATGCCCTCTTCGGTGCTTCCCCGGTAGGGAGGCACACACCCTGGACACCCTTGGCAGAAAGTGCTACCAGGGCTGAATGCTCATTGGCCACATCCAGACCTACCAGCTGTACATAGGCATGTACCCGAGAGACCTGGCGAAGGAATTCGCCGGGTTCTCAGATGGTCTTTCCAAGGAACCCTTCCAGTAGTTCAAGAACCTAGCCAAGGCAGTCTGTGAGTGCTCCAAATTCATGTCTTGAGCAGCCTATGACGGGTTCAAGTCGGCGGCTCGAGTAACGGTGGCGGGCATCAGTGCATGGCACCAAGCTTGGCTACAGTCATCTGACCTCGAGCAGTGGGTTCAGGAAAAATTGGTCAATGTCCCATGCCAAGGAGAGAACCTCTTTGACAAACCCATGACTGACAAGGCTGCCGAGCTGGAGACAGAATTCATGATGAGGACCAGGCTCTCCAAAAAGACCAGGGTCTCTCCCCGACGGAAGGGCTTGGGTAAAAAGTCCTTCTACCTGAGGAAGTGAGCTGCTTACAGAAACTACCCACCTTTTCAGGCCTCTCCAGCTCTCCAACAGGGTCAGCAGGCCAAGGGACATAGGCATGGCCCTCGTACGCAGAAGGTACCAAAACCCCAGGCACCGGCTCTGGCCCAGCCAGTGGGGAGTTTTTGATTCCTTGAGCATAGCCTATCTACCCTAAGGAGATGAGCAACCCACAGGGGGATGTCTGGCCCTCTATGCCCAGAGGTGGTTGACCATCACCACCAACTCCTGGGCACTTCGGGTAGTCAGGGAGGGTTACCTCTTCCACCTGACTCAAACACCTCCCCCTTATTTCCTGGTAGAGCCCCTGAGGTCTCCCCTCTACTAGGACCTTCTACTGAAGGAGTTGGCAGGTCTTCTCAAGGACAAAGCGGTGGAACCGGTGCTCCACCATCTCAAGGGCAAGGGGTTCTACGCCAGGTACTTCCTCGTGCCAAAAAGGACGGGGGGCCTAAGGCCCATCCTCGACCTGCGCAACCTCAACTTCCTGGTGAGGGAGAAGTTCAAGATTCTCTCCCTTGGAACATTGCTGCCATACCTCCAGCAGGGAGATTGGCTATGCTTCTTAGACCTCAAGGATGTTCATACCCACATCCTCATCCACCCCAACCACAGGCAGTACCTGCTGTTCTTAGTGGGGGGCAGGCATTTTCAGTACATTCGATAGTATACACCATACTATAATGCTTAATAGCCTCAGACAAATAGGCATAAAATCAACAGTTCACAATTGGTTTACTTCATATCTAAGCAACAGAACACAAACAGTAAGAATCTGCAACAAAACATCTAACACATACAACCAGGAACTTGGCCTCCCTCAAGGTTCTGCCCTTTCAGCCCTCCTTTTCAATATTTATATAAAACCCGTCTGCAACATATTAAAAAAATTCAAGGTCCATTATCATTTATATGCAGACGATATAATGATGTACATTCCATTCACCATCCCTACCCTACCACTGCAATTATTAACAGAATGCTTCAATGAAATAACAACATGGCTAAAAGACCACAATCTCCATATCAACCACTCAAAAACAGACATACTAATTGTAACCAAAAACCAATCATACATTCCCCCAACACACATCACACTTCAAAACCATGAGATTAAAATAAAAAATGAAGTGCGATACCTAGGCGTGATTCTCGACACACATCTCAGCATGATTACTCATATCAGAAACACAACAAAAAAAATATATTTTAAGCTTAAAATTCTAAAGCAATTACGCCCACTTGTACACATACAAGACTTCATAAGTATAATACAGGCAATCATTACACCTCACTTTGATTTCGCCAACTTAACACTACTAGGTGCAACAAAACAAAACATTAAAAGACTTCATCTTGCCCAAAACGCAGCAGCCAGAACTATTATGAAGGTACACCCTTTTGAACACATAACACCTACATTAGCTAATCTACACTGGCTACCAATACAAAGCAGGATAAACTATAAAACACTAATAACAACCTTCAAGGCATTAAATAATATGGCTCCACCTACACTAAACAAACTCATCACTAAAGAATCAACTAAAACTCCTCACAGGAGAGGCTATACAAATAAAATAATGATCCCAAAAGACTTCACAAAGGCCAAAAAGATAACCAACAAAACAGCTTTTTCACATGCAGCCCCTATCCTTTGGAATGCCCTCCCAGAAAAAATAAGAACATTAATTGATATTAAGGAGCTCCGAAAAAAATTGAAAACCTATCTATTTATCTCACACTATGGCCCAATGACAAACTCCCTCTCCCAATCAGAAAATGGATAACAGAATATTTGACTGATACAAGACAAAAATGGTATCAGACCAATAAGGACACTAATAAGAACAATTAAACTACTCAATTGCCACCACCCTAAGAACCCTCAATGAAATTTTATAATGAACAGATACAATTTAACATTATATATCTACCCATCTGCTTACTTTATCTACCCACACAAAATTATCTAGTAATGTATCCAAGTTATCTTGCTAAGGTATCTAGTATTTAGTATCTGATACAACCTAATGTATATAGTTCTTAAATGATTCATGTAAAATGATACTTTTGTTCATAGTTCACCGATGTTCCATGTAAAGTAGCTAGTTTTTAGTCTCTGATACAACCTAATGTATATAGTTCTCAAAATGTTTCATGTAAAACTTTTGTCCAAAGTTCATTGATGTTCCGCTCTGTTATTAACTTGTTCTTTGTAAACCGCACTTGATCACTGGAAGGTGCGGTATATAAGTGATTATTAAATAAATAAAATACAGGGTGCTTCTCTACGGCTTGGCTTCGGCCCCAAGAGTCTTCATAAAATGCCTGGCCGTCATGGCCGCCTTCCTCTGTCTCCAGGGGGTCTTTGTTTTCCCCTACCTTGACGACTGGCTCATAAAGGGAGGCATGGCCTCAGAGGTGCAGCAGGCCACTGCAAGCACCATCCAGGTCCTGCAACACTTAACATAACAACATAAGATTTATTTATTTATTTTATTTAAAGTCTCTTCTATACCGCGCTTTTCAAATTCAACTCGGTTTACAAGGAACATTAACTGTGTCCAGTCGTGGAGGCCCGTACTGGACTTACAGAGAACAGATATGCCATACTGGGTCAGACCAAGGTCCATCAAGCCCAGTATCCTGTTTCCAACAGTGGCCAATCTAGGTCATACGTACCTAGCAGTTTCCCCAAAAGACACAGGTTCCACAATGCTTGTACTGGGTCAAGCATTGATATCCTGGGTCCCTTCTTAATAATGGTTTATGGACCTTTCCTCCAGGAACTTGTCCAAACCTTTTTTAAACCCAGCTACACTAACAGCCTTTACTACATCCTCCGGTAACAAATTCCAGAGTTTGATTACACGTTGAGTAAAAAAAGATTTTCTTTTATTAGTCTTAAATAGTTTACCCTGTAGCTTGATTGCATGTACCCTAGTCTTTCTATATTCTGATAACGTAAACAATCGATCTACGTTTACCCGTTCCACTCCGTTCATTAATTTATAGACTTCTATCATATCTCCCCTCAGCCGTCTCTTTTCCAGGTTAAAGAGCCCTAACCTTTTTAGCCTTTCTTCAAAGGGGTATCCTTCCATCCCCTTTACCATTTTGGTGGCTCTTCTCTGCACCTTTTCTAATATCGCTATATCCTTTTTAAGATACGGCGACCAGAATTGCACACAATATTCAAGGTGCGGTCTCACCATGGAACGATATAGAGGCATTATAATATCTTTTGTTTTATTTTCCATTCCTTTCCTTATGATACCTAGCATTCTATTTGCTCTCTTGGCTGCCGCTGCACACTGGGCCAAGGGCTTTAACATGGTATCCACAATGACACCTAAATCTTTTTCCTGGGTGGTGGTTCCTAATGTGGAACCTTGCATCGTGTAACCATAGTTTGGGTTGTTCTTCCCTAGGTGCATAACTTTGCACTTGTCCACATTAAATTTCATCTGCCATTTTGATGCCCAGTCTTCCAATTTATCAAGATCCTCTTGCAAGTTTCCACAATCCTCTTGGGTTTTAACAACTTTAAATAGTTTTGTGTCATCTGCAAATTTGATAACCTCACTCATTGGGGTTTGTCATAAACTACCCCAAGTCTCACCTCCTCCTGGCAGTGTCTGGAGTTCATCGGGGCAAAGCTAGACACTCTCCAGTCAAAGGCCTTCTTGCCCAGGGACTGAGCCAACAGTCTCAGGACCGGCATGGAACATACAGTACCATTCCTCGGTGCCAGCTCGGCTTCTTTTGTGCCTCTTCGGGCACATGGCCTCCACGGTCCACGTCACCCCAGACACTCGTCTCCACATGAGGATGGTACAGTGGTGTCTCCAGGACTAGTGGTCTCAGGCCACGAGTCTCCTCTGAGACAGAGTCTCTGTAACCTGCCGACTGGCGGACTCACTGGTTTGGTGGCCATCTCTCCAGCATCTCGAGGCGGGCATGCCTTTTCAAGGGTCCTCCATACGGACGCCCACTGCAGGGAGCTCTGCATCCAGGGCACCAGATGAGAGCACCCAGCAGATCAACCTCCTAGAGCTGCGAGCCATATACTTAGCCCTGAGAGTTTTCTGCCACCACCTGCATCACCAGCTGGTACTGGTTCAGACAGACAACCAGGTGGCAATGTTCTGTGTGAACAAACAGGGGCACGGGGTCTTGTACCCTTTGTCAGGAGGCACTGGTCCTCTGCTCGTATGCAGTCCAGCAGGGTATCCTCCTGCAGGTAGTGTACCTACCTGGCCAGGACAACCTTCTGGCCGACAGGCTGAACAGAGTCCTCCACCAGCACGAGTGGCAGCTGGACCCCAGGGTAGCCAGTCGGCTTTTCCAGATCTGGGGGGAACCCATGATGGACCTGTTGGCCAGCCCGGACAACTTCCAGTTGCCCCGCTTCTGTTCCCGGCAGGCCCACCCCTCCAGGGTGGCAGTGAATGCATTCCTTGTCTCATGGTCGGAAGGCCTCATGTACACCTTCCTTCCCACGCCATTGATCGCAAAGACCTTGTTCAAGATCCTCCATGACAGGGCCTCACTCATCCTGATAGCTCTTCGGTGGCCCAGGCAACCATGGTTCCCGCTGCTCCTCCAGTTGACAGTGAAGACCGCCATCCCCTTGGGGACTGCTCTGGGACTCTTGTCTCAGGAGGGGAGGCTTTCTTCTCCACCCTAATCTGGGGTCCCTGTCACTGATAGCATGGCTGCTGAGAGGGTGACTCTGGCCCCTTTCAACCTTTTGTGGAGGAGATTCTGCTAGCCTCTCGCAAGGCCACTACTAGGAAGGCTTATGCCCTCAAATGGCGCAGGTTCTCTGCTTGATGTAACAAGCATGGGGCTGACCCGTTCTCTTGCCTGGTGGGACTGGAGTTACAGTACCTTCTCCACTTCTCTCAATATGGGCTCAAGTCTAACTCCATCCGAGTGTACCTTAGTGTCCTGGTGGCACACCACCACTCAGTGGATGGCAAGCCCCTCTTGGTCCAGCCTTTGGTGACCCATTTTCTTTGGGGCCTGCTCTTATCGAAGCACCTGGTTTGCCCTCCGTCAACCAAATGGGACCTCAGCGTAGTGTTGGGGCAGCTCACTTGCCCACACTTCGAGCCTCTGGCTACCTGCCACCTACCAGGTTCTGCAAGAACAGAGTGGTGCTTCCCACGCACCCCAAATTCCTTCCAAAGGTAGTATCGCCCTTCCATCTCAACCAGGAAGTGGTACTCCCTACTTTCTTTCCAAGACCTCACTCCAGTTGGGCGGAGACGGTCCTTCACACCTTGGACTGTAAGAGGGCTTTGTCCTTTATCAATCGCACTCAGGGCCACTGCAAAGCTTCTCAACGTTTCATCTGCTACGACCCTAGTAGGCTGGGGGAGGCGGTGACCAAGCGTACGTTGTCCACCTGAGTGGGGGACTGTATCGCCCTTACCTATGAGCAGGCGGGGCTCCCTCTGGAAGGCCACATCACTGCACACTGTGTCAGGGTCATGGCAGCCTCGGTGGCAAACGTGCGCTCTGTCCCAATGGTGAAGTCTTCCGGGCCGCCTCCTTTTCTTCAGTCCATACCTTTGCAGCCCATTACTGCCTGAAAGAGATTCTTGACGGGACAGTGCCTTCAGCCAGGCTGTGCTCCTTAACCTTTTTGGGGTTTAGGCAACTCCTACCTTCCGACCCTTCTGTGTTCAGGCAACTGGAGTGCTGGTTTCATCGGACACAGGGGGTCCTACTGTGTTCTGTGGACACAGACTTATTTGCTGCTGCTTGTGGCTCCCCATGAGGGAGCCCCTATTTTTACTATGGGCTTTTGGTAGCCTGTAGTTGGGGAGTCCCATATGTGAGGTCTGACCTCTTGCTTGTTCCCGGAGAAAGCATAGTTACTCATCTGTAACAGGTATTCTCTGGGGACAGCAGGAATCGGTCCTTGCAACCTTCCCTCTTCCCCTTGGAGTTGCTCCTTTACCATCTTGTTTTTGCCATCTTTTAGCTATGTCATCTGACGGAGCAAGATGGCACCCTTGGGCGGGAAGGGGACCATGCATGCATGATGGCATCTCCCAAAGGCTTTCTTTGAAAGCTGGGGGGATGCTTCCGCAAGGGCTCCGTCAGTGCCCACATCACCCATATGTGTGGACTGATTCCTGTTGTCCCCGGAGAACACCTGTTACAGGTGAATAACTACGCTTTCTCTATACGCTTAGCGTCACTATTAGGACAGTGAGCTTGTAGCTGCTACAGAGGAGTGGGGGTTTACCCTCCTTTTGTAAAACTAAGACATTAGCCTGAGCCATCGATGCTGGAAGGGGTCTGCCTCACAGTGCACCAGAAAAATCCATGCTAAGAGGAGGGAAAGATCTTCAGCTAGGCAGTGATAAAATTCCGCCGGGTATCTGTCAGCACCCGTCACCTTCCCTTTGGGCAAAGACCTAATTGCCACCTGCACTTCAGTTTCCGTGACTGGTCAGCCTAACTTGACTGCCTTCTCATCCTCCATTCTAGGAAGGGGAATTGGGTCGAGATAGGCTTTCATCTCTGCCTCTGATGCTGAGCAATCTGATTTATTTAACTCTTCATAAACAGCCTGAAACTCTTGGCAAATACCCTTCATGGAGCAAATTCTTCCCCTTTTCTCCCCTGAAGTTCTGCGATGAGCCGCACGGTCCTTTTATTTTTTGAATTGCCAAAGAAGTAGTTTATTCGCTTTATTGCTCCATTTCATAAGGCCCAGGAGGCGGGCGATACTTTCACTTTCAAGGGCATGGAGCTGATGCCTAAGCTCTGTAAGTTCACACCATGCATCCCGTTTCCCACTTCTGCACTACTCTTGCTGGAGCTCCCCAAGCTGATGTAGCAATTGTGACTTCAACTTCTCCTTCCCTTTTCTTCCCTGAGATGCCCATTGGCTCAAAAGACCCCGCAAAAAGGCTCTCCTGCCATCCCATAACAACCCATCTAAAACTCCCTGTTGTCATTTGAAGACACTGCAAGACCATCGTAACACAATTAATAGAAGAAGAAAGGAGCACCATACCAACATCCTTATGCGTTCTATCAACAGATCCCGTGAACTCTTCAACATCACCCAGTCACTAATCAAAGACAACACAAAGCAATACACCGAAAACACACCACACCACAGGTCTTTGCTAATCACTTTAAAAGCAAATCCAGTATGGCTAATCCTTGCAGCACTTCTGCTACTCCACCAACCGACCCTCCTGCAGTACCCTTACCCAATACTGCACAAATTGAACTCACCATCCCTACACTGGGAGTTTTTCACCCTTACTCAACAGAACAAATAGAACACATAACAAAAGGTCTTAACTACCTCCCCAACTGATCCATGCCAATCATTTTGGATTAAATCAGCATGTTCTGAGCTAAATACATATATCCACCACCTAATAAAGATTTCATTCTCCATGGGTGCATTTCCAGCCCCACTAAAAACTGCATCCATCAGACCCCTACTCAAGAACCTAAAACTGGATCCAACAGATATAAAATCCTACAGACCTATTTCAAGCCTACCCTTCCTAGCCAAGGTAACGGAGAAAATTGTTCAGCAACAAATTCAGGAGCATATCGATACCAATATCCACTTGATGAGAACCCACATGGATTTTGACTAAATCATGGTGTTGAGAACACTGCTTATCACACTAATGAACAACCTAATTTTAGGCATGAATAAACCCAAACAAGGATTTAGTCTACTCTTTCTCGATATTGCCTCCGCCTTTGACACTGTTTCCCACAATCTCCTCTTAGCTCGACTACAGCTGACTGGCGTTCAGAACCAAGAATTAGAATGGTGCAGATCTTACCTCTCTGACCGACAACAAATGGTACGCATAGGTACAAACACATCATCCAGCTATTTACAAACGCAAGGAGTCCCACAAGGCTCATCACTATCAGCCTTGCCGTTTAATATTTATATCCAACCAATTTGCTCCATAATTAAATCATTCAACATTCTCTACCACATTTATGCTGATGATGTGCTTCTTTATACTCCCTTCTCTACAGTCAACCCAAACTACTTAAAAAATCATTGACTGCTTCAGTGCTGTTGCCGACTGGCTGCTTCATCATAACTTAAAGGTTAACTATAAGAAATCTGAGGCTCTCTTCATCACCATCATTCATCCCTCCTCATACCCTACGAGTCAAGGATACTGAAATAAGCACCAAACAAGAAGTTAGATACTTAGGAATAACCCTAGACCAACGTTTGACAATGGAGCCACACATAAAAAATACTACTAGAGCAATATTACGGACCCGCCGACAGCTCCGTCCCATGCTTGAAGCTGCAGACTTCCGGACAATCTTCCAAGCATTGATTACCCCACATTTTGACTTTGCAAATATCATTCTCTATGGTATTCCAGATTATGCAATCCACCCTCTTCAAATGGTAATGAATACAGCAGCATGAATCCTCGTTTCGGCTTCAAGATATGAACACACCAGCCGTTGCTGAGGCGCGCAGAAGAACAGCGCTTGTGCCGGGGGTGTGAGCAGGAGCTCCCCCTTCCTCCCTGAGCCCGCCTACCTCCATCGGGGCCCAACGGCTTTAAAACCGCCGTTGCTGAGGCGCGCAGAAGAACAGCGCTTGTACCGGGGGTGTGAGCAGGAGCTCCCCCTTCCTCCCTGAGCCCGCCTACCTCCATCGGGGCCCAACGGCTTTAAAACCGCCGTTGCTGAGGCGCGCAGAAGAACAGCGCTTGTGCCGGGGGTGTGAGCAGGAGCTCCCCCTTCCTCCCTGAGCCCGCCTACCTCCATCGGGGCCCAACGGCTTTAAAACCGCCGTTGCTGAGGCGCGCAGAAGAACAGCGCTTGTGCCGGGGGTGTGAGCAGGAGCTCCCCCTTCCTCCCTGAGCCCGCCTACCTCCATCGGGGCCCAACGGCTTTAAAACTGCCGTTGCTGAGGCGCGCCCGCGCCTGAGGGCCTCGCCAGAGGGCCCTTTGGAGTGGCCCTTAGGCATTGGTCCGTGGCATCTGGAGTCCCTGATGATGTTTGATATACTACCTATGTATCGGGGTAATTTGCTGTTCTATGTCCTTCTCTTCCTCTTGCCTATTTAACTATCTCTCTCCTCTACCCTATCCTATCATATAAATGGCGTTCCTTTCTTCTTTCCTTAAATGATGTATTATTGTAAACCGCTCTATGCCTTAGGGTCTGAGCGGTATATCAAATTCGATAAACATAAACATAAACACATTACCCCGATCCTGAAAGAGCTCTATTGGCTCCCCATCTCTATTCGTCTCAAATATAAAGCCATCATCATAGCGTTCAAAATCCTACACAAACTCTCAGCGAAAGCCCTTAATGAGAATCTACAATGGACAACAGATTAAGAAGGTCCACCATGTCAAATACTCTTATGGTCCCATCTATAGTAAGAAACAGCCCCCAATTCATTAAGGGGCGAGCATTCAACTTATACTCACCAACACTCTGGAACTCCCCCCCCCCCCCCATCCGCACCATCTCTGACCTTTCTACCTTTAGGAAACATCTAAAGACTGTCGTCACTCCCCCTTGTGGCCAGGCGGTTGCCTAGGGCTGCAGGGGTTGTGACGATTGACCTTTGTTAAAACTTGCCTAAACTCATGTAGTTGTGTCCCCGAAAGGATTATAGCCAAGTGCAAGGTCGCAGGAAAATTTCTTTTATTCTCAGAAATCAGGAATTCCAAAACCAAGTCAATTCTTTAACATGAATTGATTGAAGATAAGGGAAAACAAAACTCAGGATACTTCTCCAAACATAACAATACTCAAGCCATTTATACAGTCCCTGGCTTGCTGTAGCCTTTAAACTGGCATTCAAGTAAAACTTTACTTTCAATGATATTCTGTACTTGGTCTTCAGGAGGCGCTGTGCCACCCTCCGTTGTTCCACAGCAGGTGTAGCACAGTTCCTGACTCAATCAACTGCTTTCCCACGTAGTGTAATTCCTTCTCAGTTGTAATACAAACCTTCAGCCTAGCTCTGGCCCAAGCAGCATTAAATGAAACAGCTACTTTTAAAAAGCATGGCTAAAAGTACTGGCTTAAAAAGTCCTGGTAAAAGGAACTTCCTCAGTTCTTTTACCTAATACACGGTAACTCAGAAATATACATTAACTTCACCCAGCTGGGTTTCTTTCTTCACTCAAGCCCTCTTGGGTTCTCTTATGTTTCTCTTGCACAAATAGCACAGCTTATTTCCATATCTGAAATGCTATCTGACTCTCCAGAGACTCCTACCTCCATTTCCTCCACACTTGATTCTCCTGGGTCATTGTTTCCCTGGGTATGCTCTTGGGAAGCCTCCCCAGCCTGCAGAGCCTTCAGTAGCTTTCCCCAGGCACCCTTAACCGTGAGAGAGTTAGCGGGGGAAGGGCAGGGAAAACCCCTTTCCTCTAATAAGCCTTTTAACCGTTGTAAAGGGCTCACCTTAGTAGTGCTGGGTTTTCTGCTGACAACGTCCTTACTGGGTAGAGAGTTGAGCCAAGACCCTTTTGAGAATATTTCCTCCTCTGAGGACTCTTCTCCCGAGGTTTCCACAAGCCTTGTCAGCCTTTTACTCCTGGCTCTCACTGGCTTCTGTGCAAGGGATTCCCTTGGACTTCTTGTCCTTCCTTCCTGGAACCCTTGTGTCCTCTGTGTCTGGATTTTCTCTCTCTTTCTCTCCTCCCGAGGAAAGTCTCTTATCTCCTCCTCATGTCTGTGTCTGTGCTTGCCTTGGTGCTTGCTCTGAGCCTGTCCTCCGTCAGGAAAATCTGCTGTATGAGTGCAGTTTCCCTTCCTAAATGTTTGGGGCTGTCCTATCCCTTCTGACTCCGCCCCCAAACCACTCCCTTCTCCTCCCTCTATCTCCATGGGAACAGGGGGTGTGTTTTGGTCTGCAGTTCTCTTTGAGAAACTTTTCTCTTTCGTATTTGAGTTAACCCTTTCAGAGCCTGCAGTTCTTTGGGTGAAAGGAAAAAAAGGCAGTTTTCCCTTTATTTTTCTGCCCTCAGCAGCTGCTTCTCCACCACAAGACACATCTGTTTCAATTATACTATGAACAGGTAACTTAAATTCTCTACCAAGAACCCCAACCTCCTACAATGCTCAATCATCATATAACTGCACGATACATAAATTCATTATTTATAGTTTCTTGTATATAGTTCTCCTGGTTTTTGATCCAAGTTAAATAGATTTTCTGCACCAAACCTACTCTTACTATGTTAAATACTCATTGTTCCATGTAAGTTAATTTATTAATATATTATCAACTTGTTCTATGTAGTTCTGTTCTTTTCTCTGTAAACCGCACTGAATGTGAAAAAGTGCGGTATATAAAAACCAATAACTAATGTTTCATTAGTTTTGGAGGTCAAAATATAGTCTAACCGGCATAGGTGTCAGTTCAGGGGGTATACCAAATATATTCCTTAACAGTCACAGCTGTTTTTTTAGTACCCGAGCCCCGCCACCCCTGGTCTGTTCCTCTCTCTCCTCACTCCTTCCAGGCAGGGTCCCTGATAAAACAAAAGCAAACCATGCTGAAGCATGCCAGTCCCACCCCTTCTGAGGTACACTTCCTGTTGCCCTGGGCCAGGACCGGCAGAGACCTTTGCAACTTGCTTCAGCATGAAGCAACACTATGGTTTGCTTTTATTTTATCGGGGACCCTACCTGGAAGGCTTAAAATGAGTGAGGCGAGGGAGGAATGGACCAGAGGTGGTGGGGCTGCGGGTACATGGAAAACCAGCTGTGGTTCCAGCAGAATGACTGAACAACACGGGAGAGAGAACAGGAGGCACAGGAATGCCACCTGCAGCATTTGGGGGGGGGGGTGGCAGTGCCCCCTCGTCGCCCCCAAACTACGCCCAAGATTAATACCAGTGGTCCATCTGTTTTAGAATCTTGTCACCCACCTTATAAAAAAGGTTTTCCACCAGAGTGTTGCTGGATGTGTTCTTTACTTACAAGAGGAAAGTATAATCGTATTTATTTATTTACATTCTCTTATATACCGCGCTATTCTGCATCAGTGCGGTTTACATTGAACAAACTGAAATTACATTGAACAGGGCATTATAACCCTAGGCATGATACTACATATGTAAAGGAGACTAGGTGTGTGTGTGTGTTTGTGTTTTGCATCGGGCTATTTTCAAGGTTTTAATTCAGTGTATGTAACTATCACTGATAAGGGGAAATAATTCCTTTGCTGGGTCTTTTTTTCCTTGACAGCATAACGGAGATGGATCAGAAGTTTCAGCAGATCCTGGAATGGCAGCAGCTGGATCAGAACAAGGCCATTAGCCACATTTTGCAGGAGGTAGGAAGAGATCAGCCTGTGTGAAGTGTCTGGAAGGCGCAGACACTACTCACTGAGATGAGCACAGCAAACTTTCATTAGCTTGTCTAGACGGCTGTAAATCCTAGATTAATGCATTGTGATGCTTGTGCACCTGCTTTTGGTAACCAAATGTGATACATTACTTGACTAGTCCTCAGTACTGTTGTTTTCAATGTATTCAGCTGATCTGAGCCCGCCGCTGATTTTCGGAGCAACTTAGAGTACAGCAGTGACATCTTTCCTATGGGGGAAGCACATAGATGTTGTTCTCTAGGGCCTGCTGAAGTCTGCCATTGGGAGAAGGATTTCTGTGCTTGAGCCCTGGAAAGCACAGGGTCTAGGGCAAATATCCCCAAAAAGGCAGTGCTGCTTGTAGGCTCCAGGTCACAGTCATTTTCTGAGAGGAAGAGGTAAGATCCATAACAGTCTTATTTTAGCCCTCCACCTTCTTCATTAAGGCAGCTAATGTGGTCAAACCAAATCTCGATTACTTCCTTTTCATAATGAGTAGCAAAAGCTCTTGATAGAAAACTAGAGGAAAACCAGTCAGCAAATACTCGTCTATCCTTTGAGCTTGATTTGTAGACAAAAAGGAAGTGGAACTATGGAGATGGGAAGGAACAACAGGAGAAGAGGCACCTTTCTCTCTCTGCTAAAGGCTCTCCCCTCTTCCCCTCCCCTCCCCTGCAGAGTGCTTGGAAGGGAGGGGCTGGAGCAGAGAACCTGCCACTTTTGGAGTCTGAAAAGGACTGGTGTTCCCCCATAAGTTAAGCACATCCTTTTGCATCCTGCAGTATCTGGAAGCCCAGTAAGCTTGAACGTGATAATTCCAGACAGGGCCAAGGGTCTACTAGTCTTAGAAAGAATTTAATGAGCTCCAGTTTGTGCAAGGTTTACGTAGATTGCGTCTCAAGTTCACGCAGTTGGGTAGAGCTGATCTTTAAGGACTTCCTGATTTTCATGGTCATTTTACAACTCTTGACAAGCCCATGCCAGGTTTACTGAACCAAATGTCTCTTTTGTTTTAGTCTATAATCCAGAAAGCTGCTTTTGAAGCTCTTCAGCTGAAGAAAGACTTTATGCATAGGCAAATCAGGAATCAGGTGAGCTAAGGGGTGGGTGCAAAATGTCACACAACAAAGCTCGCTGTAGAAAGCCAGCTTCCTTATTCAAGGACTCAAATATGGTGGTAAAGTCATATTTTGGCTATGAAAAAGAGTAATAAAGCCACACAGTGTAACTGCCAGTCCCAAAACTGGAACAAACATTCCTATGTGAACGGTATGGGCTATGGTATCATCATCTGTACCCGTGATCCTTTGATCCATTATTTGCAGTTTTGGTGTGATGTGCGTTAGTTTTGTGGAGGAATGGAAGACAGGATGGCAATTAAAAAAAAGAAATCAGATGGAGTAAACACCCTGCTGTATATATTTTATATAATCTGCTATTGGCAGATGCATAAAACTGTTAAAACTCACAAATAATTACTGCAGCAAACTGAAGGCCCAGCTCCTCCTCTCAGCAATCTGTTGGACTCTTCTGCCGCTGCAGTATTGCTGTGTATCAAGACAGAAATTAAGACACAGGGATGTTGATGGAAATAGAAATGAGACAGGAAAGTCTCTGTCTACCCTTTTCCCCCAAACGGGGAGAAAATGTGATAGTTGATCTGTAACCTCCTTAGTCTCGGGCTTGCTGGCATAAGTTTTCACTGGTTGCAGACAGGCGCTGGAGTCACATGCGCGCTGGAGTCACATGCGCCCTGTACAGTGAGTGCTGCCTGTCTTAGTGTACTGCTCACTTTACTGCTGCTGACTCTGCATCCTGCTGCTGTGGTGATGGCAGAGAAACCCTCCTTTGCATTTCCATTAAATGTGCCATCGTTTTACATTGCAGCATACATTTTATTTTCTATTGGTTTTTGTTTTGTTTTGCTTTTCATTATCAATCTGCTTGTTTTGTTTCACATACTACAAAGAGACTGTTTGCCTTTAAGATCTGATGCAAATGACAAAATGAAAAATGTCAACTGTAAAGGCCAAAACCACAGGAGTTTGTTCATGCACATCTATCTTGCAAATTAACAAAAAAATACCTGCAATTAGCCCTGTCCCTGTTGACATTGTCAGTTCTTTAGAGGTCTTTCCAGTGTAACCTTCTTGTGTGCTGTTTGATCAGCATCTGGGATCTGGCTCAGTTCATGAAAAGAAAGGTTATAGCCATTTCAGAGCACGAATTTGATCCTTTTATATGGGGTTGATCTAACAGTTTTGGAGTGAGGCCTTGATTTACTGGAGATGGTTGATCCATGTCATTCCCAGTCAGTGAGCCCTAGACAATCAATGCACAGAGTATTCAGAGTCCTGAGCAATATGAGAGAAGAAGCTAAAAGAATTAACATATAGTCAGACTCGTCCAAGCATATGTATACGAGCTGGTAACCACTCTTGGAAGCAAAACAAAGTCTGTTATCAACAGCAGAAGCTGAAGGTTATCAGTCGAGATGACAAAATAGTAGGGAAAGTACTTTGAAATGCACAAAATAAATCTGGTTAATCAGGTTTCTCAAAATTTACCATGAAATTGTGGCATACTACACTCTGTCTGAACTACAAAGATGGACAATATTATTCCTAACATCAGGATCCCGTGAGGAATATTTCAGGGAGATTCTCCATTATCAATCTATCTTTTGTCTGGCATTAAATTCAATAAGCACTTTTCACTCATTTAGCCTTAATCCTGGAGATGCAACAGACCATAGTTAACAAAACACCTATGATGATTTAAGAACATAAGCTATGTCATACTGGGTCAGACCAAGGTCCTTCAAGCCCAGTATTCTGTTTCCAACAGTGGCCAATCTAGGTCATACGTACCTAGCAGTATCCCCAAGAGACACAGGTTCCACAATGCTTGTATTGGGTCAAGCAGTGATATCCTGGGTCCCTTTTAATAATGGTTTATGGACCTTTCCTCCAGGAACTTGTCCAAACATTTTTTAAACCCAGCGACACTAACATCCTTTACTACATCCTCCGGTAACAAATTCCAGCTCCTGTGATCATTATATAATGTTACAACTCTCATTAGTGAAGAACAACTCAGATAACATTGAGACAATTTTCACCCACCATAACCATAGCCCTGAACAGTTATACTAAGATGACCTTCCTTAGAGAAAAACTAAACAAAATTGAAAACCCCTTTCTGACTGAATACTATAATAGAAAGAAACTTGAGCTGGAAGGCATATATATATATATATATTTATTTATTTATTTAATAGCTTTTCTATACCGTGCTTTTTAAAATCAGTGCGGTTTACAAATAACATTTCTTTGTACAATGTAGGATGGACTTGCATTGTACTTACATTGAACAGGTATTGTAACTGGGATTATAACTGGGGTAACTATATACAGGTTGCGCCCTCTGTCACTAAGCTGTTTAACGGCATGACGGGCTCTCATATAAAAGTGCAGCAACTCAGTGCAAATCTCTTGAGAGAAAAAATCAGCAGAGAGTATTGAAAAAGACTGAAAGTGATATTGTAAAGTATTTTAACAGCACAGAGGTAAGATACAAGCTATCGGTCAACTTTCAGCCTGTCATAGTCATGCAGTTTTGAAATCATATCCTGGTCCCAAAAAATCTCGACCAATTGGATGTAAAAAAAAGAAAGCTTCTCCAATCCCACCAGTAGTTAATCTGTAAAGATCAGCGTACACAAGCATTGTACATTCAAGAGCTGAAGGAAGAATAGGTCCTTTCGGAATATATTTATACATTTGGAACAACTATCATAAGCCAAAAAGTGCTGAATTATAAAAGTAAACTGCCACAGTCATCATTCTTAAACTTGGACAAGCATTCCAGAGAATAGAAGGAAGGAGTGAGGATCCACCAGAATATGTGGAAAAGGAAAACAGAAGGCGAACAAACTGGATTGCAACAGGCATAGAGAGAAATAATAAAGCAGGTGAATGCAACTTGTGTAGCACAGAATTGCAAACGGAGGTACAACGGTTAATGGATGCAATGTGCTGATGTCCGAAGGCCTGTGTGCAGCACAGCTCATCCACTGAAGACTGTCTACATTTTTTCGTGGCCCAGTAATGTTAAAACTCTGGGATCATGATCCTAAAAAAATTTCAGATAGTGATGAAGTTGTGTTCGTTTAGACATTTATAGTCCAATGGATTTTAAAAAGTTTGATGCTAGAAAACATAATGATACATGAGAAATACACAAACATAACATTGCTATTAGAAGTGCCCTACCTATTTCCATGCCAAAGTCCACAAGATTACACTCCAATTCCTCATAAGATCAATTCCATCCCCTCTTCCCCCTGTTCACTCCCAACTCTTCCCCTCAACCTCTGCCACCCTTTCTTCCTTTTCAAAGATCTCTGAGAAGGAAAGCGCACTTCCTGCTCCTCTGATCATATTCCCACCCATATCCTAGGCTCCATCTCCTCCACTGTCATCCCTTCTATCTCATATTCTCAACCTATCCCTCTCCACTGCAACTGTTCTTGTAGCCTTCAAGCATGCTGTGGTCACACCTCTCCTCAAGAAACCTTCACTAGACCCTGTCTGTCCTTCTAATTATTGACCCATCTCCCTCCTCCCCGTCATGTCTAAGCTACTTGAACATGCAGTTCACCACCGTTGCCTTGACTTTCTCTCCTCTCAAGCCCTTCTGGATCCTTTGCAATCTGGCTTTTGTCCTTTACATTCTACTGAAATGGCTCTTACCAAAGTCTCCAGCAACCTGTTCCTGGCAAAATCCAAGGGCCATTACTCAATCCTCATCCTTCTTGACCTTTCTGCTGCTTTTGACACTGACTACCACCTTCTCCTCAACATCTTGTCCTCGCTTGGTTTTAAGGATTTTGTACTATCCTGATTCTTTTCTTATCTCTCCCATCATACTTTCAGTATTTGTTCTGGTGGATCTTCCTCTACTGCTATCCCATTTTCAGTTGGTGAACCACAAGAGTCTGTCTTGGGTCCACTCCCTTTCTCTCTCTATACCCAGTCCCTTAGTGCACTCATCTCCTCCATGGTTTTCAGAACCATTTTTACGCTGATGACTCTGAGATCTACCTCCCTACACCTGAAATCTCTCCAGCAATCCAGGCACGGATCTCTGCCTGCCTATTTGACATTGCTGCCTAGATGTCTCACCACTGTTTAAAATTGAACATGACCAAAAACAAGCTGCTTATTTTTCCCCTTAAACCCAACTCCCCCCTTCCTCCTTTCTCTGTGGATAACACTTTACTACTCCCTGTTTCCTCAGCCCGCAACCTTGGGATCATCTTTGATTCCTCCCTCTCCTCCTCCGCACACATCCAACTGATAGCTAAAATTTGTCATTTCTTTCTCTAGAACATCAGCAAATTTGCCCCCTTCCTTTCTGAACACACTACTAAGACACTTATCCACTCTTTAGTCGCCTTCTGTCTAGACTATTGCAAATTCTTCCTTGCTGTTCTCCCTCTAAATCATCTCACTCCCCTTCAATCTGTTCAAAACTCGGCTGTGTGGCTAACCTTCCATCAGCCTTGATATGCTCATATCTCACAAAAGGATATAAAAAAACTCAAAACTGTTTAGAGGAAGGCAATGAAAATGATTTGGAGCCTGCACCGGAAGGCATATGAGAAGACTACTACTACTACTGCACATTTGTATAGCACATAAAGGAATCATAGAAACATGACGACAGAATAAGACCGCATAGCCTATCTAGTCTGCCCTTCCATATCAACCACTACAACAGTCCCCTTTTTTCCTTTAGAGAATCCTCTGTTTGTCCCATGCTTCTTTGAATTCAGATACTGTCCTCATCTCTACCACCTCCACTGCGAGACTATTCCACTGATCCACCACTCTCTTTCTGTAAAGAAATATTTCCACATATCACCCCTGAATCTATACCCTTTCACCCTCACCCCATGTCCCCTCGTAGCAGAGCTTGCTTTCATTCAATAGAGGCTCTCCTACTGTGCATTTATGCCACGGAGGTATTTAAACGTCTCAATCAAGAAACCATCCCCCTTCCCCTACTAGAGCCCCCTACACAACATAACGCTCAAGCCCCAAGCACTCTCTTGTCAGTCCTGAAGCATCTTACGTACTTTCAGATCAAGTATCAACTATTATGCCATATCTTTATGTATATAGTTTCATGTATTCCTCATCCATCCTGATATATGTCAATATGTAAATAGTTTCCCATGTTCTCCAAGTTTTATTCCCTGTTATAATGTAAATTCAATCAGTCTTCTCTGATCTGAATACTCTTTGTTAAATGTAAACCGCACTGATAACAAATAGTGCGGTATATAAGAATTGTTAAATAAATAAATAAATAAAATCATATCACCTCTATCCCACCTTTCCTCTAAGGTGAACATATAAGATCCTTAAGTCTGTCCTCATATGCTTTATAATGGAGACCACTAACCATTTTAATAGCCACCCTCTGTACTGACTCCAAACTGTTTATAACCTTCTGAAGGTGCGGTCTCTTGAATTGTACACAGTACTCCAAATGAGGTCGCACCAAAGACTTATACAGAGGCACTATCACCTCCTTTGTTCTGCTGGCCATTCCTCTCCCTATGTACCCAAGCATCCTTCTAGCTTATCGCCTTTTCTACCTGTTTAGCTACTTTAAGATCATCAGACACAATCATGTCTAGGCCCTGCTCTTCTTTAGTGGACAAAAGTACTTGACCCTCTATACGATATTGCTCTCTTGGATTGCTGCAGCCCAAATGCATGACCTTGCATTTTTGAACATTAAATCTTAGCTGCCGAATTTTAGACCATTTGTCAAGCTCAGCTAGATCCCTCCTCATGTTATCTACACCTTCCTGGGTGTCTACTCTATTGCAGATTTTGGTATCATCCACTAAGAGGCAAACCTTACCTGACAGCCCTTCTGCTATATCACTAACAAAGATGTTAAAAAGAATCGGACCAAGGACAGATTCCTGGGGCACACCACTGGTAACCTCCTTTTCCTCAGAGTGAGCTCCATTTACTTGTACCCTTTGTCATCTCCCCCTCAACCAATTTCTAACCCAAGCAGTAACTTTATAGTCCATCCCTAGGGTGCTTAGTTTATAAGTCGCCTGTGAGTAATGGTGTCAAAGGCTTTACTGAAATCTGAATACACCACATCTAGAGCTCTCCTTCGGTCCAACTCCCTGGTTACCCAGTCAAAGAAATCGATCATATTTATCTGACAAGACCCGCCTCTGGTGAATCCATGCTGCCTCGGATCCTGTAATCCGCTGGACTCCAGAAACCTCACTATTTTCTCTTTCAGCAGCGCTTCCAATAATTTACTCACCACCGAAGTTAAACTAACTGGCCTGTAGTTTTCAATGACATCCTTACTTCCGCTTTTGTGTAAAAGGACCACATGAGCCTCTCTCCAGTCCTTTGGCACCACTCCCGACTCCATCGAGGCTTTGAAAAGGTCAGTCAGTGGAGTTGCTAGAACGTCCCCAAGTTCCCTCAGTATTCTAGGGTGTATCCCATCCAGTCCTATCGCTTTGTCTACTTTAAGTTTCACTCGTTTCTCACGAACACAGTCTTCTGAAAATTGTTCAAGATGCCCCTCGCTTCTGTTTTTGGTTGTGGGTGTTTTCTGAGGTCCTGTTCCTGGTTCTTCATCTGTGAACACAGAACAGAAATATTTGTTAAGCAATTCAGCTTTATCCTCATCAGCTTCTACATATTCCTCCCCTTCACCCTTGCGTCTGACAATACCACTTTTGCCCTTCCTGTTCTCACTAACATATCTGAAAAATGTCTTATCCCCCCCATTTTATTGCATTGACTATTTCCTCCTCTTTTTTAATCTTTGCTTTCCTGACTACTTTGCTAACTTATCTAAGTTTTTCCAAATATAGAAGCCTGTCTTCCTCTCTCTGTGATCTGCACAGACACATGTAAAAGACAGTCCCTGCTCATCAGAATTTAGTCTAATCAAGACAGGCAACACAATAGCTGTAGACATGTGATACATCTAGGGGGAATAGTAAGGAAACAAAGGACATCAGGTAAGTCAAGATTCGAAAGCGACAGCGAAGAGGTGAGTTTTCAGCCTGGATTTGAAAAGGGTCAGAAAAGGCTCCTGATGTACAGATTCAGAAGAGATTTGAAGACCTAAATATGTATACACTAGAGGAGAGGAGGGACAGATTAGATATAATACAGACCTTTAAATACTTAAAGGGTATTAGTGAACAAAAAAAACGTTTTCAAAGACGGGGAAGCTGTAAAACAAGAGGACATAACAGGAAGCTCATGAAGGGGGTAAACCGAAAGACAATGTCAGGAAATACTTTTTCACTGAAAGGATGGTGGATGCTTGGAATGCCCTCCCGATGGAAGTGGTGGGGGCAAATACAATGACAGAATTCAAAATGGCATGGGAGAGAGACAGTGGATCTACTACTACTACTGAGCATTTGTATAGTGCTACAAGTCGTACGCAGCACTGCACAGAAATGTAAGAGAGACAATCCCTGCTCATCAGAGCTTACAATCTAGTTAAGACAAGACACAGAAGGTGTAAGCAGGGGTAAAACAAGAGGAAAGAAAAAAGGAAATCAGGTGAGTCAGGATCCAAAAGCAGCAGCGAATAGGTGAGCTTTCAACCTGGATTTGAAGAGGGTTAGAGAAGGTGCATGGCGTACGGACACAGGTAGTTTGTTCCAGGTGTAAGGTGCAGCAAGGTGAAAGGAGCGAAGTCTGGAGTTGGCATAGAAGAGAAGGGCACAGATAGAAGCAATTGGCTAGAAGAGCGGAGTTCTCGAGAGGGGTTGTAAGGAGAGATGAGAGAAGAAAGGTAGTGAGGAGCCGCAGAGTGAATGCATTTATAGGTCAGCAGGAGAAGTTTGAACTGGTTGCGGAAACAGATAGGGAGCCAGTGAAGTGACTTGAGAAGAGGAGTAATATGGGCATGATGAGGCTGGCGGAAGTTTAGCCGCCCAGCAGAGTGCTGAACAGATTGAAGGGGAGAGAGATGATTCAAAGGGAGACCAGCAAGGAGTAAGTTACAGTAATCAAAACGGGAGGTGATTAAGGAGTGGATAAGCGTTTTAGGAGTGTGTTCAGAAAGGAAAGGGCGGATTTTGCTAATGTTATAGAGAAAGAAACGGCAGGTCTTAGCTACAAGATGGATATGTGTGGAGAAAGAGAGAGAGGAGTCAAAAACAACCCCCAGATTGCAGACCGAGGAAACAGGAAGGAGTACAGAGTTATCCACAGAGACTGAGAAAGGAGGAGGAGAAGAGGAGGTTTTAGGGGGAAAGATAAGAAGTTCAGTCTTGGCCATGTTCAGTTTCAAGCGGCGGTGAGATATCCAGGCAGCAATATCAAAAAGGCAAGCAGAGATCCGAGTCTGGACAGCTGGAGAGAGTTCAGGCGTAGAGAGGTAGATCTGGGAGTCATCGGCATACAGATGGTACTGAAAGCCATGGGACAAGATAAATGCACCAAGGAACTGGGTATAGAGAGAGAAAAGGAGTGGACCCAAGACAGATCCTTGGGGTACACCAACTGGGAGCAGGGTAGCGGAGGAGGAGGAGCCACCAGAACACACAATGAAGGAGCGATGGGAGAGATAGGAGAGAACCAGGATAGTACAGAGCCCCTAAAGCCAAGCGAGGACAGGGTATCGAGGAGAAGGTTGTGGTCAACGGTGTCGAAAGCAGCAGAGAGGTCGATGAGGACATAGTACATGCCCTTGGATTTTGCCAGGGATAAGTCACTGGAGACTTTGACAAGAGCTGTTTTAGTAGAGTGTAAAGGATGAAAGCCAGACTGTAAGGGATTGAGGAGGGCATGAGAGGAGAGGAAGTCGAGGCAACGGTGGTGAACCGCACATTCAAGTAGTTTAGAAATGAAGGGAAGAAGAGAGATGGGTCGATAATTAGAAGGACAGGTGGGATCAAGTGAGGGTTTCTTGAGGAGAGGTGTGACCACAGCATGCTTGAAGTCTGGAGGGACAGTTGCAGTGGAGAGAAAAAAGTTGAGAATATGAGAGATGGAAGGGACAACGGTGGAGGAGATGGGGCTTAGGAGACAGGTGGGGATAGGATCAGAGGAGCAGGTGGTGAGTTTTGAGGAAGAAAGAAGGTGTGCTGTTTCCTCTTCAGAGATCACAGGAAAGGAGGAGAGGGTAGCAAGGGAAGGGGGGGGAGTTGAGAGGGGGAGGAGGGGAAGTAGTTGACTGTAGGGAATTGGAGGGTGATCTTGTGGATTTTGTCATGGAAATAGTCAGCCAGGGTTTGGGCAGAAAGGGAGGGAGGGGAGGGATCAGAGGTGGAGGCACTTTGAGGAGGGAGCTGAGAGTAGTAAAGAGACGGCGAGGATCAGAGTTAGTCAGATGGACATAGTATTGTTTGGCAAGAGCTATGGCTGACTGGAAAGAGAGAAGCATGAATTTGAAGTGTAGAAAGTCTTCAGGGGAGCGAGATTTGAGCCAGGCATGCTCAGCAAAACGGGCACAGGAACGTAGTTGGCGAGTGGTAGATGAAAGCCAGGGCTGTGGTGCAGAGCGTAGCAACAGGAAAAAATCAAAATAAACATAACTATCTCTTATATCTCAACAAATAGGGATGACCTGCACAGAGCAGTGGGTACACCCCTAAACAAAGGCATGGGGAGGGGTGACCTACACGGCGCAGCAGGTGCACCTACTCTTGCCACCTTGCTGGGCAGACTAGATGGACCATACTGGTTTTTATCTGCCGTTTTATATACTATGTTATTATGTAACTCCTCAAGTCGCTTCATTGGCTCCCTATTCGTTTTCGTATCCAGTTCAGACTTCTCCTACTGACCTATAAGTGCACTCATCCTGCTGCTCCTCACTACCTTTCCTCTCTTATATTTCCCTACGCCCCTCCTCGGGAACTCTGCTCTTCTGGCGGATTGCTTCTGTCTGTGCCCTTCTCTTCTACTGCCAATTCCAGACTTCGATCCTTTCACCTTGCTGCTCCTTATGCCTGGAACAAACTACCTGGGCCTGTGTGTCAGGCTTCATCTCTGGCCCTTTTCAAATCCAGGCTGAAAACTCATCTCTTTGAGGTTGCTTTTGGATCCTGATCCACTTAGTCTCCTATGTGTTTTCTTACCGTATCCCTAGATGTATTGTCCTCTGCTGTTGTGCTGTCTGTCTTTACTAGATTGTAAGTTCTGATGAGCAGGAACCATCTTTTACATGTGCCTGTATAGCACAGTGTATGCCTTGTAGCGCTATACAAATGATCAGTAGTAGTAGTAGTACCAAGCAACTACTCTGCACTATGTATGGAAAGACAGAAGATTTCCAGGAATAAGCAGGAAGTCAGTCCTCACTTATGGGTGACATCGACACCGATGGAGCCCGCGCAGAGCAATTCCCCAGCTTTCAAAGAAAGCCTTTGGGATTGCTGCCACACATGTGTGGTCCTTTTCCCGCCCAAGGGTGCCATCTTGCTCAGTCTCCCTTTTTCCACGGAGCCCTTCTTGCTCAGTCTCCCTTTTTCCACAGAGCCCTTCAGATGCACGTCCTCATCCCTCGGAAAAAGTTTTTCTCTTTTTGGCCTTTTGGCCTCTTTTCCGGTTGCACCGGTCCTCTCCTGTCTTCCCTGAAGCCCCCGCTTCGGCCTGGGCCAGGGGATCTCTATTTTTCCTTTTTTCTTACTAAGGGCCCTTTTTGCGCCATTTTCTAACCGCTGGCCACCTTGAGGGCATTCGACCTTGCAGGGGCTCTTTTTGCCCCAGTGGCCACCGGCTTCAAAAAATGTGGCAGATGCTCCAAAAACATGTCGCTCACAGACAACCATGACTGTTGTCTGCGGTGCCTGGGGGCTGACCACAACCTGGAGCTCTGCTCGCTTTGCAAGAAAATGTCCGCTAAGGCCTTACATTTTCTGTAAGTCAGCCCCAGAGTCCCTGGTGGCGCCCCATTCCTCTGATCCCCCACTCGCAGGGTCTGACCAGGGTTTGCCCAAGGTGGAACGGCGAAAAAAGAAGATGACCTCAAAGACGCTGTCGGGGGTTCCGGATAAGCGTGAGCGGTCTCGAACGCATTCCTTTAGTCCTCCCTGGCGTTCCCGAGAGTCGGACAAGGAGCGGCCTCAAAAGGTACCTCATACAGACACGGAGGCCTCTGGCGATGGCGCCCGGTCTCCTGAGGTTCGTCCTGGTGAGCTCCACCCCTCTCCTCCACGCCAGACCCGGTAACCCCGGCGTCGGCGTCCCAGGGACCCACTCCTGAGTGGGAGTCTTGTATGCTGGCACTACAGTGCAGTGTTTCTGTCTTCCAAACTGCCCAGCAGGCACTCTTGCCCAGCATGGCTGGCTCGCGCCTTGAGACAGAGGGTCCCTCATCTGTGGTCCCAAAACTGCCTTGGAAATCCTCAAGAGCCATGGGTCTCGTGAGGATCCTCGGCACCGGTCTCGCTTGCCATCCCGTTCCTCGGGGGCGAGGTCTTCCAGAGTCAGTGCCTCCAGCTCCAGATGGGCCTTGGCCACCGAACGTGGGGATCAGCCCGACTCAGTGTCCTTCAAGGGCTGGGATCGGATGGGAACATGTCCCCTGAAACCCGCGCCCATTGGGACCTTCCTCTGACCCGTCCCCACCCGCCTCGCAAAGGTGGACACCCCCCGAAGATACTTCCTTCTTGGTATTCGTGCGGGATATGACTCGGGTCCTCAATCTTCCCACGCAGACCAAGGAAGAGCCAAGAGCAGAGGAACTCGACATTTTGCAATATGAGTCTCCCCCAAGGGAGTCTCTCACAGTCCCAGTACCGTCTATCCTGACCTGGCTGCTCCTCCGCATGTGGGAAGCAACCGCCTCATTCCCTGTTATCAGTAAAAGACTTGATGCCATGTACAGAGTCCAGCGCAGTCCTGGGTTTCAAAAAGGCCCAGCTTTCAGCGATGCAGAAACAGAAGAGCCCGAAGTTGTATTCTTTGGTTCCGCCTGGCAGAATCCCGTGCCCTCGACATCCTTGGGTGTATGGCTTAACAGGGATCCATGCTGGCATGCCCCATCCAGGCATACCAACTATATATGGGTATGTTCCTTTGCAACCTCGCTAAAGAGCTCGGCGGTTTCTCCGCAGGCCTTGAAGGTGACCACCTTCTCAGATTTCAGACCCTCCTGAGGTTGGTCGCAGACTGCTTGAAATACCTTTCTCGCGCCGCATATGATGGGTTCGAGTCTTCCGCCCATGTGGAAGCAGCTGGCATTGGAGCCCGGTGTCAAGCATGGCTCCAGTTCTCAGTCCTGGAACAGTGGGTCCAGGAGAAACTCTTGGATGTTCCCTGCCTCGGCGAACAACTGTTCCATGGAGGACAAGGCAGCCGAGATTGAGACGCAGTTCATAACCCGCACCCATCTCTCTCAGAAAACCTCTTCCCTTCCCTGGAAGAAACAGAAAAGTAAGAAACCCTCCTTTCAGAGGAAGGGGCTTCCTTACCAGAGGTACTCACCCTATCCGCCTGCCCCAGTGCCCAAGGCGAAGGCGGAGCTCAGGGCCACTGGAAACCTAAGGGGCCCAAGACCCAACCACCGGCACCACCCCAGCCAGCTCTGGGGTTTTGACGTCAAAAGCATAGTCTCTCGTCTTCTGGCGGCACTCCTGCTGGTAGGAGGACGTCTGTCCCTTTTCACCCTTGAGTGGAAAGCCATCACATCAGACACCTGGGTCCTCCAGGTCATCCGGGATGGTTACCGTCTCCATCTGGACAGACTCCCCCCCCCCCTCCCTTCTCTCCAGCGGAGCCTACTCTGCTTCCCTCACACTAGGCTTGCTTAAAGCAAGAATTGAACAACCTCCTCGGTCAACGGGCAGTCGAAAGGGTCCCGCCGCATCTCTGAGGTCGAGGATTCTACTTCCGTTACTTCCTCGTTCCAAAGAGGACAGGAGTCCTGCGCTCCATCCTCGATCTCAGGAACCTGAACAAATTTCTGGTGCGGAAAAGTTCAGAATGCTATCGCTTCACATCCTGCTGCCCTTCCTCCATCAGGGTGATTGGCTATGCTTCTTGGATCTTAGAGACGCTTACGCCCACATCCCTGTTCACCCTAAGCATGGGAAGTACCTGCATTTCAGGTTGCAGGAGGATCACTATCGGTACAGAGTGCTTCCCTTCGGGCTCACGTCTGCCCCTCGAGTCTTCACCAAATGCCTGTCGGCGGCTGCAGTCTATCTCCGGCTGCAAGGCATATCCGTCTACCCCTACCTAGACGATTGGCTCGTCATGGGTGCATCTGCCAAGGAGGCATGCCTCTCGGCATCACACACAGTTGTCCTCCTCGAGCGCCTTGGTTTCCTGATCAACTACTCCAAGTCCCATCTCAAACCGGTGCAGGCACTGGAGTTCATCGGCGAACTGCTCGACACAGAATGGGCGACCGTCTTCCTCCCTCAAGCACGCACATATTGCCTCCGTGTTCTGGCTGCCGAGATCCAGAGCCAAACCAGGGTCTCGGCACGAGCCATGCTGCGCCTTCTGGGGTACATGGCCTTGACCGTACACATCGTTTCCCATGCTCGCATGCATATGCGAGCAGCTCAATAGTGCCTCAGAGCACATTGGTCCCAAGCTTCGGGCTGGCTCCGGGATCACATCTCGGTCTTGCGCAGCCTATTCAGTTCCCTGGATTGGTGGCAGAATCTCCGAAGCTTACTTCGGGGCATGCCCTTCCAGGCTCTGCCACTCAAGCTCATCTTGATGATGAATGCTTCGCTGTCGGGCTGGGGAGCCCACTGCGACAACCTCCGTACCCAGGGCGGTGGTCACCTGAGGAATCATGGCAGCAGATCAACCTGCTCGAACTTTGAGCAGTCTGGTTGGCCTTGAAAGTCTTTGAGCACCACTTGTGAGGCAAGTCTGAGCTCGTGCAGACCGACAACAAGGTCACAATGTTCTACGTAAACAAGGAAGGGGGTACGGGCTCCCGCCTCCTCTGTCGGGAGACAGTCCTCCTTTGCTCCTTCACAGTGCACCGGGGCATGACCCTAAGAGCTGTCTACCTCCTGGGCCAAGACAATGTCCTCGAGGACAGGCTCAGCAGGCTTCTCCGCCCACACAAGTGGCACCTGAGTCCAGAGGTGGTTCTCCACCTGTTTCGCCACTGGGGGACTCCGTCCATAGACCTGTTCACCAGCCTGGCGAACATACAGCTTCCCCGTTTTGTGCGGGCCGATACCGCACTCGAGCAGGGAAGTCCTGGACATGTTCCTCCTGAACTGGACCTCCGGGCTTCTGTATGTGTTTCCCCCCACTCCCCTCATAGCGAGGACCCTCCACAAAATTCAGCGGGACCGAGCATCGGTGATTCTCATGGCTCCCTTGTGGCCTCGACAGCCTTGTGTCCCGCTTCTGCTCCGACTCTCTTGTCGGAGCCCCCGGTCCCCCTGGGCAGTGCTCCAGGTCTGCTGTCATAAGAGGACGGACGGGTGCTTCTCCCTGAACCTGGACTCGCTATCCCTAGCGGCCTGGCAGCTGAATGGGTCTCTTTAGCCTCGCTGCACCTCTCAAAGGAGATCGAGGAAGTCCTGCTCGCATCGAGGAAAGACTTGACGAGATGGGCCTACACTCTCTCAAGTATCGGCGCTTCTTGGTCTGGTGCTCCAGGCTCCAGATCGATTCATTCTCCTGTTCCACCCGGTAGGTTCTCCAGTACCTTCTCCACCTCTTGCAGGTGGGGCTGAAATTGAATTCGGTCAGGGTTCACCTGAACGCCATTTCTGCCAACCATTTACCCGTCGAGGGTAAACCCCTCTCGGGCCAGCCACTGGTCTCCCACTTTATGCGGGGCATTTTACTCTCCAAGCCCCCCGTCCAGACCCCGCCGGCAGAGTGGCACCTGAACAGTGTGCTCATGCAGCTGACGCAGCCATCCTTCGAGCCGATGGTGATGTGCTCGCTTCAGCACATTTCCTGGAAGGTAGTCTTCCTGGTGGCACTGACCTTGGCTTGGCGAGTCAGCAAACTTCAAGCCCTCATGGCTGAGGGTCCCTACATCAGGTTTTACGGGAACAGGGTGGTCCTTTGCACTCACCCAAGTTACTACCAAAAGTTGTCTTGGATTTCCATCTCAACCAAGAGATAGTCTTACCGACTTTCTTCCCGAGACCTCATGCTGACTGGGCGTCGGCAGTCCTGCATACCCCTCGACTGCAAGAGGGCTCTCATCTTCTACCTGCAGCGCACCCAGGGTCATCGCATGTCCAACCGGCTCTTCATCACCTACGATCCCAACCGTCTGGTGCTTGCAGTCACCAAGCAAACCTTCTCCATCTGGGTGGTGGACTGCATCGCCTTTTCCCAGGCAAAAGCTGGGGCCCCGCTGGATCGATGAGTCACTGTGCACGGTGTCCGTGCCAAGGCTGCGTCGGTGGCTTCACTGTGCTCAGTGCCTCTGACAGACATCTGCCGGACTGCGACCTGGTCTTCAGCAAATAACTTTGCTTCACATTACTGCCTAGAGAGGGAGTCCTACCAGGGCAGTGTCTTCTGCCAGGCTGTACTCTGTAATCTGTTTGGGGTTGCCACCCACCCGCTCCCTAACCTTGAGGCTTTGAGGAGGGGTCGGCCTTGAGGTTGAGGTTGTAGTTGTGAAGGTCGAATGATAAGGCAGGCAAAAGAATATTTTTTTACATAAGGATTTATTTCTCCCGCTCCGTGGTGGAATGGAACAGGCGTAAAGGATTATATATTAGCCAAAGTAGGAACAAAGGAAAAACAGGTTCTTCAAATGCTGTGCCCAAAATGTCCTTCAACACTGGAGCTCACATTCCGTCATGTGACCTCTACTTTTAAATCAATTAAACAAGGAGAAAACAATAATGTTCCTGTACTGTAACCAAGTTATGCTTCAGCTTATTTTTACCGCTTCATAAGCTCTTCAGCCAGGTACTTAAACAGCATACATTTTAGGATATCATAGCAAATGACCATTCAAGCTTTGCTTTACTAATTTCTGTCAATCAGACAGGTTGAGCAGTCCATTGGTTGATTCAATTCAATCATTGGCAAAAGAGAAGCCAAGGGCATTTCTACTTCAGGACTCTTTTCTGACTGCACTAACGTCTGGTCAGGAATTGCTCGTTTATCTAAGAATTCTTTGAACTCTTTAAGGAGTAATTCAGCCTGCTTTCTAACTGGGCTGGGCTGAGGATTTGCTCCTTCCTTGGGTAAGTAATTGTTTGCAGACTTTACTTCAGGAAAGCAAGTAATGTCGTCTCTGTTAAAATATTCATTCAATGCACTGGAGTTACCCCTCCCCCACTTGTCTCTGTAAGTAAGTGTCGGGTTAGCCAGTTCAGTTGTATGAGGAGTGCTTCTAAAGAGTGCTTCAAACGTAGGACCTTCTAATTCCTCCCGGCTTATTTTTCTCCCATATAGATCAGCTGTGTTCTTTC
Organism: Ichthyophis bannanicus; assembly: GCA_033557465.1. Classification (NCBI taxonomy): domain Eukaryota; kingdom Metazoa; phylum Chordata; class Amphibia; order Gymnophiona; family Ichthyophiidae; genus Ichthyophis; species Ichthyophis bannanicus. The sequence continues at coordinate 382,303,170 of CM066039.1, forward strand.
TACTAGCCTGCTTGCTAAATCTTTCAGCTGTCTGGTGAGAATAGCTGGGTTTGTTTAAACGAGTTTCAGGCTGCAGCCAACTGCCTTCATAATGCCTGAGTCTGTCCTGGGTTTTAAAATCAGCATTCACTCTTTCTGGCTTCTCATAAAACTTGTCATCTGAATTAAACACACCATGTACCTTGTATTGAGGATTGTCTGAGAATTCCTTGCCACTCTGCCTTCCTTTCCACGGGTCAGCTTTCCCCTCCAGAAGCCTGGGCTTTATCCCTGGGTCTCTCAGTGCTTCACACCTCTCTTGTTCCCAGAAGGTTCTTTCAGGCACGGAGTATCCCTGGTACCTGCTTCTTGGTTCTGAATTCCTTCTCCTAGGATTACAGCTGGGCAGTGTTTCTCCTTCTAAGTCAAGGGTTTCTGCATCAAAGGCTGCTTCCTGCCTTTCACGCTGCTTCCTTCTTCCTTGCCTTGCTCCGTCTCTCCTCTCTCTCTCTTGTCTCTCTGTTTAACAAGCTGCCTCTGCTTTGGGCAGCCCGCCTCCTGCTAGGGCGTGCCCAATCAGTAACTCTGCTTCTCCCTTCCTCCGAGGTGAGCTGTGTTAGCTGATTAGCCATGTGTTTCTTGTTCTGAGCAGAGAAAATCCTGCATTTACCTGCAGTACCAAAACCTTCCACCGGGTCACCATCTGTTTCCATGGCTTCTGGGGAAGCTACCACGTCACAGGGTATAAGCAACTTCTGCCCTCTGACCCTTCTTCTGTGGCTACCGGGAGCTTGGCCCCCCAAGGACCTGAGGACTCGGGCTCCCTTTGGATCGTCGGCATCTTCTCACAGCTTCACGGAGGAGCTTTGCTTACTGTAGCTGGGGAGTCTCATAAGTGAGGACTGACTTCCTGCTTTTTCCTGGAGAAAGTGTAGTTACTCACCTGTAACAAGTGTTCTCCAGGGACAGCAGGAATCAGTCCTCACTACCCTCCCACCTCCACTTAAGAGTTGCTATTCTTATCCTTCCCTTGCCATCCGCTTAGTAAGGCTCTAGCTATGGGACCTGACTGAGCAAGATGGCACCCTTGGGCGGGAAGAGGACCACACATGCTTTTCAGCAATCCCAAAGGCTTTCTTTGAAAGCTGGGGAATTGCTCTGCACAGGCTCCATCGGTGTCGACGTCACCCATAAGTGAGGACTGATTTCTGCTGTCCCTGGAGAACACCTGTTACAGGTGAGTAACTACACTTTATCACATTGCAAGAAATGCAATGGGAGAATGATAAAATTAATTAATTCCTGCTTCAAACTAGCCAGTGAAGAAGTAAGGAGAGTCCCAAACCTTGTATGGCATCCTAGAGTATTTTCATTGTGGGTGCAAAAAGATACGACCACATCACCCCAACATTACACTCCCTTCATTTGCTACCCATCCAATCACGCATATGATACAAATCAATTCTAATGATCTTCAAGATCCTACATGGCCAGTCCGCTGAATGCCTAAGTGACCTGATTTAAAAAAAGCCTGACACCAGATTATGGAGGAGCCAGCATCAAAACACCCTCTCAATCGCCAATATCAAGACCAGCACCTCACAAACAGCAATCCAGAGAGTTTTCGAATTCTACAGCCCACATCTTTGGAACTCACTCCCTGTCCACCTAAGATCTATCACAGACACAGTCGACTTCCGAAAAGAACTGAAGACTCATCTATTCACTGAACACTATGCAAAAGATCAAACACAAAAAAAATTAAAGACAATGAATAACTTCAGCCACACAATCTCAACTATCTCAAACCTAGTATCTACCTTGTAAATAGTTATACAGTGTTACTAAGTCAACAAGCCATAGTTACTGTTTATTGTAAATAGTTATGAAGAACCTGTTCCTTGTAAAACCTTGAGTTCACTGTAAGCCGTCTTGACAAAAATGAAAGGCGGTATATCAACAATGTTAAATAAATAAATTGTCACTACAGCTGGTCTTCCCATTCCACCGAGTCTTCTAGAAGGTCCAGCCCCCTGGTTAGCTACTCAAATCAGTGGAGATGATTCAGCCTCAGATGTCCCTTTGGAACTTGGCTGTATTCGTGAATCTCAATCATATAGCTCCCTGCCCCTCCTTCAGTGCCAGGCACTTCTGGGTCATGGTAGAACTGATTGCACGTCAGTGCTGAGCAATACCCTATTTGAGCTGCAGTCCTTTGGTAAACCCACAGACCTAGCTGAAGTCATTAGACTAGGGATGGGTGCCAAAGACCCTCCAGGGTCCTCTAAGTCTTTGCAGACATCTGTGCCTGTCCATAGGGAGCCCGAACAACCCAATTCTTCCCTTTCCTATCCTCAGCACACAGTCAAGGAACTGTCAGACGTCGTGCAGGAACACAGAGTAAGGCAGAGTTCCTCCCAAACATCTCACTAATATGCTATCTTGGGCACCCCCCAACTCAGAATGTTCTGATGGTGCTTTGAGGTCCTGCCCCACTGGCAGCCCATCTCTGGTGGGAGTACCTAAAGTTAGCTCTGCCATATTGGATGTCCCAAAAAATCAGACACTATGCTTATCCCTCAGACTGCATAGGGCTGTGTATGTCTGGAAGCACTCTAGAAATGATAAATAGTGGTAAGAGTGGCAGTAGTTTTGTAGAGCAGTGAACTTTCTTATGGGAGATACCCCAAGTTTTCTATACAGTTACCCTGTTAAAATCATGTTTTATTGTAAGTTCAGTGCAGAGCTCCTGCACTGTTCAATTTTGTTAGATGTAAACCACACTGATCACAAAGAGCGCGGTATATAAGAAAGTTAAATAAATAAATAACTTGTGAAGTCCCTTTTACACAGGTTTATGCAGCTTTCTAGTAATCAACCCAGAAGTGTAAAGCAGAGATACCAGATAAGAATAAACTGAACTGGAGAAGAACATTCAGTAGTTACAGCTCACAAGTATTACCCAACAGTGTTCCCATAAGTAAAACCACTGATTACAACTCTAGCAGTTGGCCAAAACTGCAGTCTCCCAGCTCTCAAAGCAGCTTGTCCAGAAGTTAAATTATTCAGAGCTGGTCACCCATTCAATAGGAGAAACCAGCAACCACATAGAAATCAGAGAAAAGCCTCACTGATTTTAAGCATTGCAGGTAAGTTTCAGGTAGTCGTATGGGACCAAAGTAAGCTGACCCATAATCTTGTTGCATTGACTTTTCTGCCCAATTTCTAAATCCCATCCTCAAGATGCCTGATTCCTCATTGTAAGCAGTGTTATAAAGAATCCACAAAGAAGTATTGCTGAATGATTTTTTTTGCTTGTTTTTAATTTAATGACTAGATGTGAGGAAAGCAAGGCAGACTCTAAAACAAAGGTGTGGCATGTTGAAGGCCTCCTTTTGCCACAGGCTTTTTTGCTAGAAGCATAAAAAGGGCCTTAATGTGTTTACCAGACATGTCAGGGAAGGTGCAATGAATCTGCACGATGTCAAATACTTGCAGTCGAGACTTAGCAGAGTAACTAAAGTAACTGAAAACTCCCTGTTTCATCTTCCATTTAGATTAAATTAATAGAAACTGAGTTATTGCAGCTGACACAGCTGGAGTTAAGGAGACAAGAAGTGGACACAGAGACATTGCAGGTATGTAGGGCTCCAGTGATTGGGATCCACGTTCCCCTGGATAGTGACGAGCAGGTTACTTAGTTCCATTAGCATTCTTTCTAGATCTGGGGTTTTTATTTGCATCTCTCTGATACCTCAGTGCACGCCAGTACCAAAGCTGGGGAGCCTTCAGCGTTTTCAAATTGCATCCCAAAATCTTTGCTGCTAATTCAAGATTAGTTAAGAAAAGCATGTTTGAATGAAGCCGATGGAGAGTCATTTCACTGAAAAAGTGACTCCTGCTTGTTTAATGTTCATCAGGAGTAACTTCCCCTTTCCTGCCATGCCACAAGGGTCCCTCCAGTATTAGCCATAGTCCATCATGCAGAACCAGAAGGAGAACAGATGTGCCCTGTAGGTTTCCTCTCACATTTGGAGCGCACTGCCTCCAGGACGTTTTCTACCCCGCTAGTCAGAGGAAGGAGCAGCTTTTCAGAATATGCTGCGCCATGTCGCTTTTTGCATGTTCATCTTTGCTCAATGAATCCTTATTTCTGGAAACTGCTTTGGAGGCACTTTTCAAAGGATTTCCATGGGTACAATTACCCTCTCCTCGTCTTGGGAAAAGAGGTGGTGCTGAGGGTGGGAGTGGAGCTCGAGCATGCATGTGTTTACCTTGTGGATTTTAAGATGAAAGGCCTGTGCACGATGGGCCATTCTAAAATTTGGTTTCCGTGGGCACAGACTGGGAAAAGGTCATTTGTAAATAAAGACTCATGAAATGCCACCATTCTCGGACCCAGAGGAACAGGAAAAGTTTTATCCTGCCCTGAAGCCCCTTGCTTTGGAACAGCAGTTGTATATTCTAGGAACAGGGCGTGCATAGAGAGCCCAGTGATGGAAAGGCGCTATAAAACATAGTCCTTGACACTCTAGTTGGACTTCAGATGAGGCAATAGTAAATAAGGCTTGGAGAACATTTCATTTATGCTCTGCTATTTTTTTAATTATTATTTTAAGTTCTTTTTTAAATTGAGCTGGAAAAACGTCTTAACTTTTGTCTTTGTCATGCTTGAAAGTCGCATCCACTCTTTTGCCAACATTCTCCCCATCCTCTCATCCAAAAAAACTCTTTTCCATCTCTGACTCTTTCGCTGAAGCAGGTTTCAAGGACTAATGGCATCTGGTGTGAAATATTCTCTTTACAGGGTAGATCTAGATTATTGCCTTGGATTATATTGGGGTAATTAATAGGTGCCTGCATAATAGGTGCATTTTTTGGACATTTCACACTGTTTTATAAAGACAACTAGGCTTATACAGTGACCCCCAGTAACATACATATTTACTCCTCCTTTGAAGAAGATGCCAATGTGTCTACTTTATACATGTATTTTCTAAAATATGCATATACACTACACATCTGCCCAAACTACGTCCCAGTGAACACCATGTGCAGATGGTGCATCTATGTTTTACGCATGCATACCCATGCACAATTTTATAAGGGCCATTTTGCACATTACACCCATAATATGTTAATGGGACTGTAAGCTTGTTGTATGTCCAGTGGCCAGGGGAAGCACTGCAGGTTCTCTTCTCTAGGGTGTTCCTGGTTCAGTGTATGCATGCACAAAGCGGACTTTAGCTAGCAGGTGACAGTCCAAGTGGTACGCACATCATTTTGCACAGGCATAGCTCTTTCCTGCTTCTGAATATATGCAAAGTGATTCTGATTTGAGTTGATTTAATACCAAAACATTTTTTAAATACCAGAGTCAGCTTGCAGAAATACTCCTCAGTATAAGAACTATTGGATTTGAGAAATAAATCATTCTATTTCTCAAAAAAAAACAACATAGCTTTTTGGTCCCATCCATTGGTTCAGGGGAAGTGCACAACAGTGCCATGGGGGAAACCTCAGTTGACTACCCAGATCTGACTCCTGGCTGTGGGTAAGGACTAGAGGTGCCACAGAAATGTCAGCCCCAGGTGCTGGATGAGACATTGTCTAACCATCACTTGCTCCAGCTCAGGATGCATACATAACAGATTATGCAGACACTATGTTCCAGATGTAAATTGAAGTGCATGATGAAATGGTACCACCTTTGCTGATTTATAATTAGTGTTGTCTATTTTGAGCAGAATGATCCACAGCTGTCTTGATCATTTTGGTACAGAAAAATCATCTTTTCTTGCTGTTCCATTGTAGGAAGTGATCATAGAGCAGCGAAGAGCTCTTGGCTACCTCCTGCAGCAGCTGCTCAAGGAGAAGCAACAAAGGGAAGAGGAACTACAAGAATTGTTGGTGCGTTTGCTTTGTTGGGTGTGACTAGCACTTAGGATGGCACTCAGAAACAGACACACTGAGTGTGTACATCTGGATGGAAGTTATAAACCCAAGAATGGTTCATTCAATCTCCAGGAACAAGTAGGAATGTAGTCTTCACATATGGGTGACATTGGTACCAACGGAGCCCGTGCAGGAATGCTCCAATAGGAAAGCTTTTGGGAGCACTCCTCTGTGCCTTCCTTCCTGCCTTCCCAACTCCCTCTCTTCAGTTCTTTGTTTTCCATGGAGCCAGCAGGAAGCAAATCCTGTCACCACAGAAAATTCTCTTTTTTTTTTTGTGGTTAGTGTCTGTTGACATCGCTGGTTCCCTTATTCTTCTTTTTATCTTTTCTTTTACTAGTAAAAAAGAATTAAAAAAAAAAAAACTTCAGGCGCTTCAACACCACCTCAGCCTATCATACTGTCCACTGACAGTATGGAGAAACCAGCTCGTGGTTTCAAAAAATGTTCCAAATGTAGCAGTACCATCTCGGCAACTGACACACATGACTGGTGCTTGAAATGCCTCAGGCCCAACCACCAGCCAACAGAATGTTTGTCCCCTTTGTAAAAAGAGGACCGTGCAGAACCGGGCCTCTAAATTTGGAACTCTTTGCTTCGGACGCCGTATCTTTGGCATCGATGTCATCGAGAGCCTCATCCTCCTCACATGGATCTCAGGTATCAAAAGTGTCCAAGCACAAGTCTTCCTCGAAGACAGAAAATTCCTCCAGAGGTAGATCTTGTTCCCAGCATCGCAATGCCTTGGGTGTTGCTCTGGAGGTGGATCGGCCTGCCAAACTGCCCTGGTGTGAGGACCTGCCATCCAAAGCCATCGAGGGGCTCCAGGATGCTCCTGAGGCCTCGACCTCAGGAGAGCTACTAGTGCCTTGCTCTGGGATGGTGGGGCAAATATCCATCACCAATACCAAAGCTTTGGCGACCTCAATAGACCAGCCTATACTGGCCATTGAGAAGAGCTTGGCAGCTCTATTGGCAGCTCTATTGGTAGCTTCAGTTCACATCAAACCTTTGCTCTCAGGAACCAGGCCATCACTACCGACATTGGCACCAGTGCAAGGTGCATCGGGATACATGGCATTGTCATCACTGACACCCATGTCTTCCCTCAAGTCTATCACTGATACTGTGGCTTGACCCAAATGGGTCCCTGAGCCCAATACTGACACATATCGGCATCTGGAAGAAGGCGAACACCGTTCCCGCCAATACTTTGAGTCCTCCGATTCAGACTCACCTGTTTCGGATGAGGAGTTACTCAATTTCTGGGGGCCCTGAGGCCTGCCTTCAGAGCCCTCCCTGCCTCCAGAATGATGCATGTCACCTCCTGAGAGTATGTCCTTCCAAGAATTCATTCGTGACCTAGCTAGGGGTCTCTCTATAACAATGACATCCGAGAAAGAGCCCAGGGCAGAGGAATTGGAGATTCTACAATACCCAACAGCTCCCAGGGAGGCGGCTACTCTGCTGGTGCACCACATCCTCCATGATCTGATGCTCTGGATGTGGGAGACTCCCCTCCCGATCTCACCTCATACTCGACGTCTCTATACCATGTATCGAGTACATCGAGTACTGGATCATCCTGGCTTCCAAAAACCACAGTTTCCCCACCATTCAATGGTGGTGGAATCAGCGATGTGCCAAATCAAGAGTTCCAAACTCATTCCTCTAACCCACCGGATAGGAAATCGAGAACTCTTGATGCCTTTGGGAATCGATGTTTTCAGGCTTCCATGCTTTCAGCCAGGATCAACTCCTATATACTCTACATGGGTATGTCCCTCAAGGAGGTTACCAATAATCTCTAGGCCATGGTCCCTCTTCTCTCCGATGATGAGACATAACTATCTTGCTCTAGTTAGACATACCCAAAATGTATCAAAGTTTGTCAATAGGGCAACCTTCGATGCATTTGAATGCACAAGCAGAGCCACAGAAATTTGTATTGGTACATGCAGAATTGCATGGTTTCAGGCCTCAAATCTTGAGCAGTGGGTTAGAGATAAGCTGGACTACATACCTTGCATAGGGGAGAACCTTTTTGGCAAAGATTGGCAGGATAAAGCTTCTCAGTTAGAATCTGAGAATACCACCCTAATCAGATTGTCTAGGATGACAGTTAACCCTGCTAGAAAGAAGACTGCTACAAAAAAAGCTTTCTTCAATAATAAGAAGAAATTATATTCTTATTCTGCTTCTCAGTACCAGGCTCAAGGCAGCAGCCTCCTAAACAAGAAAGGAAGCCACAGGTGGCTGAATCGCAACCAGCTCCACAGCCGGCTGAATCGCAACCAGCTCCACAGCCGGCTGAATCGCAACCAGCTCCACAGCCACCGTCTGCGCCTAGTTTTTGACTTTTTTTCTAGAGAACATTGCCACCCTGCATCTGGAAGACCCTCCATATTTATTTATTTATTTAACTATTCTTTTGTACCATCTTTCAGAGTTATCAAAGTGGTTTATAATTAACTCAGCATTTTACATGAAACAGAACGGCTAATAATTATTATAATACATGGAACAAGTTAATATAATAAATTGTCCAAACTATGATACATTAAAATGTGAGTAACTATATTACATTGAACTGTCTTTTGGCACTATGTTGCATTGTTAAAGATGCTTATAATTTCAAGGTGGCTGGTTCACTCTGAGAAAGGAGATTTGGGCCAGCAATAGGGTGGGGAACTGTAGCTTGCTGGTGCTTATAAGTGTAAGAGCCTTATAGCATGTGTTCTGAAATGCTCTAAGAACAGTAGTGTCTTCAATTTCTTTCTAAAATCCAAAGTATCTTTTAGTGCACAGAGCTCAGCTGGCAGCGAGTTCCATAAAGTTGGGCCATACATTGAGAATGCCCTGTGGCAGGTTGCTTGTAGGCTCTTGCAGGCAGACTGTATCACTATGCTCACAAGTGGCACCTTATCACCTCAGAACAGTGGACACCAACCATAGTTTGGGAGGTATACAGACTTCATCTGCAAACTCTGCCTCCATCGACTTTTGTGGGAGAATATCGCACGCAACCCCCATTCACTGCTCTCCTACAGGATGAGATCACCTCTCTTCTGTCTCAGGGTGCCATAGAAGTTGTCTCAATATCCCAACAGGGAATGGGGTTCTACTCTCTGTATTTTCTCATACAAAAGAAGACTGGAAGATTTAGGCCCATCCTGGACCTCGGAAACCTCAACAAGTTTCTGCTCTGTGAGAAGTTCAAAATGATCTCTCTTGGGACTCTTCTTCCCTACCTCCAGAGTCAGGACTGGCTCTATTTTCTAGATATAAAAGAAGGGTGCACATATATCTTCATCCTTCCAGGACACAGGAAATATCTACGCTTCATCTTTCAAGGAAAACTTTATCAATACAGAGTCCTTCCCTTCGGGCTCTCCTCTGCCCCAAGAGTCTTTACAAAATGCATGGCGGTCTAAAGATATTTGTCTTCCCTTACTTAGACGATAGGCTCATAAGAGCAGACACCACCCAAGAGGTTCAACTTTCCTTGCATCATACCATCACAGTACTACAACACTTGGGATTTGTGATAAACTTTCCAAAATCCCAGCTTGCTCCAGTTCAAAGACTAGAGTTCATAGGAGCTTTTCTGGACACACAGCAGGTCAAGGTGTTTCTGCCCCAACTCTGCTGTGTCCGTCTCATCAAGCTAACCTCCCAAGTGCTACTCCGAGACCATCTGACTGCCAGAGAAATACTGCAATTTCTGGGACACATGGCCTCAACAGTACATGTCGTCCCATATGCCCGCCTACATATGCAGACAGCCCAGTGGACTCTTGCCTCTCAATGGATGCAGGCCTCAGGCCACCTCAGAGACAAGATCCAAGTCACTGCCCCTCTCACCACATCCCTCCAGTGATTGTGTTCTTGAGCAAATACCCATCTGTGCTACTCAAACTTGTTGTTTACTGTAAACCGCAATTGATCTTCGGAAATTGCGGTATATAAATTTCTGTTAAATAAATAAATATCTTTCAGACCTGGGAACAGCAGATATAGATTTATTTGCTACGTCGCAGAATGCCAAGCTTCCCGCTTCTGCACCAGGACTCGGATGTCCAGCAGACAGCAGGTGGATGCCTTCCACCTACATTGGGGTCATGGTCTCCTTTATGCTTTCCCTCCTATACCCCTCATTCCTAAGACGCTTTTCAAGCTACAGGCCAAAAAGGGCTTCATGATTCTCATAGCACCTCACTGGCTACGCCAACCGTGGTTCCCCGTACTGCTACGTCTGACTCAGACTCAGCCTCTACGATTGAGATCTGCGCCCAATCTCCTCTCCCAGGAAGATGAACACTGCTCCATCCCAATCCATGGTCCTTCCATCTCACAGCTTGGCTGCTGAGAGCATAGCATTATAAGACTTTAACCTCACTCAAGAGGTTAAGGAGATCCTGTTGGCTTCCAGGAAGCCCTCCACCAGACATTTCTATGCTTTCATGTGGCATAGGTTCTCTGTCTGGTGTTCCCAGAAGGATCTCAATCCCTCCTCTGCTCTACTCCTCCAGTATCTCCCCTACCTGTCCTCAACAGGTCTCAAGACCATCTCTGTGACGGTGCCATTGCGGCCTCTCATCATCTCTTGGATGGATAACCCATCTCCTCACAGCTGCTAGTAGTGTGCTTTGAGGGGGCTCCTCCTGACCAAGCCACCCATTAAACCACCTCCGGTGGCTTGGGATCTCATTGTCATTCTAACACAGCTTCTTAAGCTTCCCTTTGAACTATTGACTACAACCCCGCTAAAGTTTCTTTCATGGAAGGTTATCTTCCTTATTGCCCTCACTTCAGCTAGATGCATTAGTGAGCCTCAGGCTTTGGTGGCGGACCCATCCTATACTAGGTTCCACTATGACAAGGTTATCCTTAGGACTTGCCTGCATTTCATGCCAAAGGTGGTGTCTCCTTTTCATTTGAATCAGTCAGTTTACCTTCCTGTATTCTTTGCTAGACTACATGCATCTAGAGCAGAAGCAACCCTGCATACACTTGACTGCAAGCGGGCGTTGGCTTTTTATCTCCAGAGAACTCAAAATCACCGTAAACCTTCGCAGTTTTTCATTTCCTTTGACCATAGTCACCTAGGTCTCCCAGTATCAAAATGTACGCTCTCCAGATGGATAACGAACTGCATTTCATTTGCTTATGACCAATGTTCCCTCTAATTTTCTGTAGGCTGTGTGCGCATAAAATATCAGCTGTGTGCAGCTTTTGAAGGAAGATTAAATTTTTGTGCGCCACATAACGACACTCGGAGTTATATACTTTAAAATTTGACTACACATCAGAATACAGTATGTACACCACATTGATTTTAATCAAATTAAATGAAAATAGACAATTACTAAATGAAGCGGGAAATTTCTAGTAATTACAATCATAACTTTTAAATTTTAAGACGTCTGTGTTGTTTTCTATCAGAATCAGAGCCGTAATTTTTGTGCGCTCTGTTGTAAAGTATGTGCGCTCGCTTGGCGAGGTGTGTGCGTGCTCACACGCCCACAGCTTAGAGGGAACAGTGCTTATGACAAAGCAGGACTCTCCCTGGAAGGGCATGTTACTGCTCAAAATGTTTGTGCCTTGGCTACCTCAGTTTTGGCATGATATAGTTATAATTCCCTTGGGTGATAATTTATAATGGCTACCTCAATGGCAAACCAATGCTCCGTGGACATCGATGAAATTTGCAAGGCAGCAACTTGGTCTTCTGTCCATACTTTTGCTGCCCATTATTGTTTGGACAAGGACTCCCACCAGGATGCCATGTTTGGTTAAGCTGTTCTCTAGTATCTCTTTCAGAATTAGGAGCAACGTCTACCCTCCTTTCTGGACGTTGATGATACCAGACATCCATGAGGGATCCATGACCTCTTGAGGCCTCCTCTGAGGTGAACCTCTACCAGTTCTGAGGTCACATTATTTGGCATCTGGGAGCTAGGGAGTCCCATATGTGAAGACGACATTCTTGCTTGTTCCTGGAGATAGCATATTTACTCACCTGTAATAGGTGACCTCCGGGAACAGCAGGAATTTAGTCTTCACAACCTGCCCTCCTCCCCTAGGAGTAAGATTTTCTTCTCTTACTCTCCTTTTTTCTCACCTACAAACTCAACTGAAGAGAGGGAGTTGGGAAGGCAGGAAGGCAGCCACACAGACGCAGTGGAGTGCTCCCTAAAGCTTTCCTATTGGACGCTGGGAAGTGTTCCCGCGTGGGCTCCATTGGTACTGATGTCACCCTTATGTGAAGACTAAATTCCTGCTGTTCCCGGAGATCACCTGTTACAAGTGAGTAACTATGCTTTCCTGTCCCTCCAGTCCAGACAGTTGAGTTATGTCCGTCCACTAGCAGGTGGAGACTGAATATTCAAATCCTTGGTGTCGTTGGATAAGTGTCACCTCAGTATTTCAGTATCCAGCAACTGGTTGGTCCTTTACATTCTACTGAAATGACTCTTGCCAAAGTCTCCAGTGACCTGTTCTTGGCAAAATCCAAAGGCCTTTACTCAGTCCTCATCCTTCTTGACCTTTCTGCTGCTTTTGATACTGTTGACCACAACCTTCTCTATACCCAGTCCCTTGGTGCACTCATCTCTTCTCATGGCTTTCAGTACCATCTTTATGCTGATGACTACCAGATCTCTGCCTGCCTTTCTGATATTTCTGCTTGGATGTCTCACTGCCGCTTGAAACTGAACATGACCAAAACTGAGCTGCTTATTTTTCCCCCTAAAGACTCCTCTCCCCGTCTTCCTTTCTGAATCTCTGTGGATAACTCTCTACTCCTCCCTTTTTCCTTGGCTCGCAACGTCAGGGTTGTCTTTGACTCCTCTCTACTTCTCCACACACATCCATGTAAGAGCTAAGACCTGCTGTTTCTTTCTCTATAACATAAACAAAATCCTCCCATTCCTTTCTGAACACACTACTAAGACACTTAGCCACTCTTTAGTCACCTCCCGTCTTGACTACTGTAACCTATTCTTTGCTGGTTGCCCTCTGAATCATCTCTCTCCCGTTCAATCTGTTCAACACTCTGCTGCACGACTAATCTTCCACCAGGCTCGTCACGCTCCTATTACCCCTTTTCCCAAGTCACTTCATTGGCTCCTTATCCATTTCCGCATACATTCAAACTTCTCCTGCTGCAGCTCCTCACTACCTTTCCTCTCTTATCTTTCCCTGTACCCCTCCTTGGGGACTCCGCTCTTCTGGCAGATCACTTGTATCTGTGCCCTTCTTTTCTATTGCTAACTCCAGACTTCGCTTCTTTCTCATTGCTGCTTCTTATGCTTAGAACAAATTACCTGAGTCTGTACATCAGGTGCTTTCTCTGGCCCTTTTCAAATCCAGGCTGAAAACTCGCCTCTTCGCTGCTGCTTTCAGATCTTGACTCACCTGATCTCCTTTATGTTTCCTTATCATTTCCCCCTAGACTTATCCTATGTCTACAGCTACAGCGTTGTCTGTCTTGACTAGACTGTAAGCTCTAAAGAGCAGGGACTGTCTCTTACATGTGTCTGCAGTTCTGCGTAGGTCTTGTAGCACTATACAAATGCTCAGTAGTAATAGAAAAGACAATAGGGTACTTGGTACAGAACAAATAACTGACTGCAGAAGCTAGATGGCTGAGGAAAAAAAAAGGGAGAGCCTAAGGCAAAGGGAGAAAATTTATTACTTAATTGGACAGCAAGAACTTTCCTTAGCCACTGCTGTCTTGGCGAGAAACCTTTGGTGGGTGTAGTAGGTCTCTGCAGAAGTACTGCAAATCATTAAATCAGCGATAGGTGACTCTGTGCAGGGGAAGTGTCGCCCAGGGCTCCGGGGTGTCTGTTCCTTATCAGCACAGCAACTCCTGGCAATGGTGAGTGCAGTTTTGTTTTTATTGGATCGCAGCGTTGTTTGATACTTGAACATTGCATGGGGCTTTCAGTTGGGTGCATTGGAATCGAGCATGTGTCTGAGAGGGAGAAGCTTGGCTTCTCAATGGGCATGCCCTCCGTTAAGTAAGTGTGCACCACATGTGGTGCATGTCAAATAGCTATTTCCATGACAAGGTGCTGTAAGGGCTGCTAGGCAAAGAGTTAGTCCCTGGAACAGCCACAGGCAAGCAAACTGCAAGCCACAGGAGTGCACGACTTGTCAGGAGACCTGCCTCAGCATGCGGCAATGTCTCCACAGAGGCAGGACATTTCTTGTGCTTTGGGAATGGCACTCATTTTAGAGGGCAGCCTCTGTGATGCCATATTGAACTGCTCAGGCCCGCAGATAGAATCGGAGGTGAGTGGAGAGGCGCAGATGGCCCAGGGGCTACGGAGAGCCTCTTGACTGAGGAATCTCAACTATTCTCACCACAATTTATTTTGCTGTTGCACTGGGCCTACCAGTTGGAGAAAGACAGGGGAGCACGGTAGAAACTAACCCCCCCCCCTTGGCTTTAGGGTCAGTGCCCAAGCGGGTTCTGTAGAGATAGGCACAGGAAGTGCCCAGTAAATGCAGCAGACCTGTGGAGGAGCTCAGAGAGACTCATGAGCTGATCTTAGACATTTTGGGGGGCTCAGAGGACCCCTATGAAGATTCTTCAGCTCCTTATGAGGATCCCATCCTTGGGGCTGGAGGAGAGAGAGCTCCGTCCAGGGGAGGACCCTTCCATTGTCCATGTCTTCTGGAAGGAGGAGCTATTGCCGTTAATTACGCAGTCTCTGGCAGCCCTTGAATACTCCCTTTAGGACAGCAGAGGGGGACGCTTCCCTAGAGGATCTGCTCTTGCAGGGCATGTGCTCCCCTCACAATTATTTCCTGGTGCACAATGCCATTATGCAGACGATTGAGGCTGAATGGGATCTGCCGGAGGCAGGATTGTGAGGGGGTTCATCGATGGCTCAACTGTATTCCATCCCCCAGGCGGAAAAGGAGGAGTTCAAGGCTCCTAAGATGGATGCCTTGGTTGCAGCAGTCACAAAGGCGGAACCGCTTGGAAGGGACCCACAGGATCAGTGGCTGGAGTCGCTCCTCCGGCAAACCTTTGAGGTCAATGTGTTATCATTGCAAGCCTCGGTATATGGGGCATATGTGTTGGCTGCAAGCCTTTACCAGAACTGCTCCCCAGCTCCAGATCGCAACCAGTAGAAATCCCCAAGTTGGAGACAGCCTCTGCCTATCTCGCAGATACCTGTTATGATTTAGTGCAAGTTTCAACCAAGAGCATGGCCTTGGTGATAGCATTGTGCCACTTTCTGTGGCTATGCAATTGGTCTGCTGATGTATCTTTTGAAGATTAGACTCAGCACACTTCCCTTTAAAGGGAAAATGCTGTTTGGCAATACATTAAAAGATTTGGTGAAGGAGTTGGGCAAGACCAAGGGTGCTCACTTGCCCAAATACAAACATCGAGGAGGCAAGAACCAGCAGTCTGCCCAAGGTGAAGCAAAGGACTTCCGGCATTTCCAGACTATGCATTTTGAACTGCCACAGTGGGGACTGTTTCCCTATAGGGGCCAGTCCTTTCGTGGCAGGGGTTATTATGTGGGAAGCACCACCACCTTCAAGAAGCTGCAATGAAGCAAGGCGGGCCCAGGAGGAGGAACAGTTGATAGGCAGCCACCTTTAGCAATTCTACCACTCTTGGATCCACATCACATCAGATCAGTGGATCTTAGCGGTCATCAGAGAGGGTGCCACGGTTCCACATGGAAACGTTGCATTTTGTTATGGTGACCGTACAGAAAGGTGAGTATTTGACGGCTTTGAATCTCACAGAGGCATATCTGCACATTCCAATTCCACCCAAGAATCAGAGATCCTTATGTTTTGCAACTCCAATGGGGCATTTTGAGTTTCAGGCGATGCTCTTGTGATAGAGAAGGTGATCGCCTTTCTGCAGGAGCTCGACCGGGTCATCATTGTGACCAAGAGCAAAATTGGTCCCATCTCAGCGGATTATATATCTGAAAGTGGGGTTCGATGTGGAGAAAAGCATGGTGGCATTCCCTCTGGAAAGAATAGATAAGATACAACAGGTGCGACAGTTCTGGTGGATGTGGAATCCATCGATGTGGCACTATCTGCAGGTGTTTGGATTGATGGCGGCAGCGTTAGATCTGGTGCTCTGCGTCAAAGCACACATGAGGCCACTTTAGAGAATGCTACTCTTGAGATGGTCTCCTCAGCATCGGTCGTTGTCCAAACGGCTTCAGTGTCTGTGGAATGCAAGGGACAGTTGAAGTGGTGGTTGTCTCGGTGGAACCTGGAGAAGGAGGTACCGTTGGAGACCCTGGATTGGGTAGTGGTCACAACGGATACTAGTCTCTCAGGTTGGGTAGCTCATTGTCAGGCTCAGGTGGCCCAGGGACAGTGGTCAGTGGAGGAGAATTCCTGGTCGATCAATTGCCTAGTGATCCAGGTGGTGAGAATGGTGGTGCTGCTGCGGTTTGCACTGATGCTCCAGAGCAAGGCAGTAAGGGTGTTTTCTGACAATACCTCAGCAGTGGCATACATCAATAGACAAGGAGGCATGGGCAGTGTGGTACTGGCAGTGGAGATGGTTTTGCTTCTGTAGTGGGCAGAGATGAACCTGCTGTCACTCACAGCAGCGTACGTGGCCAGCACGGACAGTGTGCAGGCTGATTACTTGAGCAGGTATCACTTGGATCCAGCGAAGTGGTTGCTGGAGGAGTCGGTGTTTTGCAGCCTGGTGCGCTGCTAGGGGCAACCCTTGATGGACCTGATGGCGTCCATTGCCAACACAAAGGCCAGCCGCTTTTTCAGCGATTGGCACAAAAGAATGTCCGAAGACCTGGGATGCCTTGGCACAGCCCTGGCCTCTGGAGGGTCAGCTGTATGTGTTCGCTTTGTGGGCTCTGATTGAGCGATTGCTGCAGAGAATCGCACAGCACAACAGATGGGTGATACTGGTGGCTCCAGTTTTGTCTCTGCAGCCTTGGTATGCAGATCTGGTCAGACTGGGGATAGAAAAACCATAGAGGCTGCTGGCCTGTCGAGATCATCTTTTACAGAGGCCAGTGCCTATGTCTCAGGTGGCTTGATTCTCGCTTACAGCTTGGCACTTGAGAGAGCGCGGTTAAGAAAGTGTGGTTATTCAACAAAGGTCATTGCGACCCTGTTGAAGGCATGGAAATGATCCACGTCCCTTTCTTACGTAGGCGTTTGGCACGTGTTTGAAGGCTGGTGCGAGAAACATTGTCTCGCAGTTTTTCAGTCTCCGTATCCGTAGTGGACATTTTGGTGTTTTTACAGGCGGGCCTGGATGCGGGCCTAGCCTGGAGTTCTCTGAGAGTACAAGTGGCTGCATTGGCATGCTACAGAGGCAGCATCCAAGGATTGTTGCTGGCATCACATCTGGGTGTGGTACAGTTTCTGCGGGCCATGATTTATTTATTTTAATTTATTTATTTAGATGTATTTATATCCCGCTTTTCACCGGGTCAAAGCGAGCAAAGAGGCAGGTTCAGCCCCCGATTAGGCCGGTGGTGCCTTCATGGATCTCAACCTGGTACTGTTGGTACTGACAGAGGCGCCCTTTGACCTGCTAGGTAGGTGGTGCCTTGCTGAAGGATATGATCTTGAAGGTGCCTTTTCTGGTGGCCATTTGCTCTGCGTGGTGTATTTTGGAGCTGCCGGCTTTGTCTTGCAGGGAGCCATTTTCTCTTAATGTGAAAGGAGAAAGTAGTAATGTGGCCAGTATAGGGTTGCCAACCAGCTGGTTTTCAGCCGGCCTGTCCGATTTTCCTGTGGTCGGACCGGCTGCCGGCAGAGAACTGAAACCGGTCATTGAAAAGCAGTTTTTTTGCTCTGGCTGCGAGATCGGAGCGGCCAGAGCAGAAAACCGGCTTTGCGCTTGCGATCACGATCACAGTCCTGGCCCCCCCTTGCAGCCGCTGCTGCTGCTTCTTACAGAGCAGCGGCTGCAATAAAGTTAATTTAAAAGTAAGGAATCCTGTGAGGGGCCTTCCGGCCCTATGAAACTCCTTCTGCAGTGCCCGCCCCTCTGATGTCACTTCCTTTTCAGCCAGGGACCCTGCAGAAGGAGTTTCATAGGAGCTGAGAGTTTCTCACAGGTTTCCTTACTTTTAAATGAACTTTATTGCAGCTGCTGCTCAGTAAGAAGCAGGAGCAGCAGCTGCACGGGGGGGGGGGACTACAAATGGGCTGTGATGGGGGGGGACCTGTACTGGAAAAGGGCTATGGGGGGACGGGGGACATGGACTGGAAATGGGTTGTGATGGGGGGGACCTGGACTGGAAAAGGGCTATGGGGGGGGGGGGGAACTTGGACTGCAAATGGGCTGTGATGGTGGGGGGGGGGCTAGGACTGCAAATGGGATGTTATGGTGGGGGGCCTAGGACTGTAAATTGGATGTGATGGGGGGGGGGGCTAGGACTGGAAATGGCCGGTGATGTGAAGGCTAGCACTGGAAATGGGCTGATGAAGAGCTAGAATAGGACTGGAAATGGGCTGATGTGGGGCATGGGAGAATGGGACTAGAAGGGAGTGGATGCTGGGTGGGTCTAGAACTATAAGGGAACTGATTTTGGGGAGGACTAGAATGGATGGGGAATGAGAATGGAGAGGGGAAAAATATTTTGTGTGGAAGAAAAGTCTATGATGGGCTGGGTATTGGGAGAGTAAGAGGGGCTTGAGAATGGAAGGGTGAAATTTAAATGGATGATAAAGGAATAAGGAAAGAATTGGGGGAAAGAGCAAAAGGGAAACAATCAGTATGTTAAAGCAGAAATAGAGAGAGAATGGAAAACATCTAAAAGAGAAGAAAGGACAAATGGTTAGCTCGCAGAAGACACAAAGAAACCAGAAGAAAGTGACTGGAGCAATTGCAACTGAAAAATGAAATGCCCAAACAGAAGGTAGAAAAATACTTTTTATTTTGAATTTATTAACTGGAATATGTCTGGTCTGGGAAGTGTGTATTGCTAACATCTTTGCGTTTTTGTTTAGTGCAAGAGGAAATTACTTTATAGTTTTATTTCTCCAGTGTTGTACATTTCATGTTTGGATTTTGGGGTTCCCAGTTTAATTATTATCTGACCAAGGAAGTTAGCCTACACGTATCCTCGGTAATTTTTGTGGGTGGGGCTGGGGGTGGGGCAGGGGTGGGGCTAGGGGAGGAGAATGGGTGGAGCATGGCGAGCCAAAGGTGTCGGGATTTTCTCGGTGAAAAAGTTGGCAACCCTAGGCCAGTACCATCTTTTCTAACAAAAGTGGTGTCACCATTTCATAGGATCCAGGACGTGACCCTTCCAGTATCTGATCCCCAAGCGGCCGAGATGGAGGAGTGCTGGCTCCATGCCTTAGATGTGCGCAGAGCATTACGCAGATATTTGAGGCACATGCAGCAATTAAGGAAATCAGACCGATTATTCATGCTGTTTGGAGGTCCACGTAGCAGCCTTGAAGGCCTCAATTGCCAGATGCCAGCAGGATTACACACCCACTCTACAAGGGCGCAAGTGGCAATTTGGGCTGCGTTTCGGCTTGTACCACCATCAGATATTTGCAGAGCAATGATATGGTCATCCCTACATACCTCTGCGAGGCACTATTGACTGTATGTGCAGGCCAGGCAGGATGCACATTTTGGGCACAGATATTGCAAATGGGGCTCGTGGGTCCCTCCTGGTTTTAGGTACTGTTGTGGTACATCCCAGCTGTCTGGACTGAACTGAAGGGATGGGAATGAAGGTGAAATTAGATCTTACCTGACAATTTTCTTTCATGGAATCCCTCCAGTCCAGTCCAAGACTCACCCTAGTCATGCAATTCAGCTTTGCTATAGTCAGCAGGAAGCCCATGAAAGTGAGATGTTGATAGCTGGGACAGAACTCTGGAGACCTCGTTTAGGGGGAGTCAGCCGAAAGGTCGGTGTTAGGGGTCTCTGCCGTGGTGCTCCAGGAGGGCTCTAGTTAAGAAGGATAACAAAAAAAAAAAGAACAAAGGATCCAGCCCCACACTGGCTGACTGATGTGTGGACGAGTTCTCAAAGGAGATGTCAGTTTCTATTTCCTGTTCATTCATTAGGAGGTAGTTTAGTGTTTTCGGCAGTTCTGTGTGCTGAGTTGGCTTTTTTGCCAATAGGATACTGAGGTGACAGGGACTCTTACAGGCTGTTATCCAGTGACATCATCGAGGATTTGAATATTCAGTCTCCAGCTGCTGGCAGACAGACATAATCCAACTATCTGGACTGGACTGGAGGGACTCCATGAAAGAAAATTATCAGGTAATGTCTAATTTCACCCTTCTCCATAGTTACTCTGTTTAATTACCAGAGAGTAAAGTATTCCATGATGTTGAGGACAGGGAATTGCTGACATGAAGTCAGAGTTCCTGTCCATGCTTAGTGGCAGGCGGGGTGTCCTGCACTCATACTAACTAAAATGGTAGGAAATGAAGATCATATGTTGAGAGAGGTTGCATAGAGAAATTGTCTGCCATATGAAGGGATCTGGGTCCAATAGTGAGCTCAGGACTTCCGTTCCCCAGGTTGGCTAAGGCTGGGGATGCTGCCGAGGCAGGATGAAGTCCTAGTCATTGGGTAGGAGTGGTAACACCTAGTGTTAGAGCTCTATGATTGCAGAGCTCCAGAAGGAGCCCTGATGCATGTAAAATGAGTTCAAAGGGGATAGAAAATAGGAGAAAAAATCCCTGAGTGGTTGAAATGAAGGATTTTGGTGCCAATTGAATTGAAAGCCCAAGAAAGCAGGCGGAAACTACTGGGCCTGTTCCCACTCTTGAGACTATTTGCAGCTTGTCATACATTGCGGTGCTCTGCTGAATGCTTAGAGTACGGTGAGAAGCTCGGCATAAGCCCTTTGTCATTCCGGAAGCAGAGACTGTCAATTCCCACCACTGTCCCGTTATGGGCACATAACACTGTATAATGAAGGATTGTTCTGCTTCTTTGTAGCTGGAGATGGAAGCAAAAAGCGAGGCAAAACAGGAGAATTACTGGCTAATACAGTATCAGCGGTTACTAAACCAGAAGCCCCTGTCTCTTAAGCTACAGGTAAGAGCACAAGTATAGTGATACCCTGAGCGCAGGAAGTGAAGTCTCTCCATCAGAGTGTCCCAGGAGAAGGGCCATTGGAAATACCATAAGCGTCTTCCTTTCATGAAATCTCTTTCCCTTCTGTGAAGCAGCTGCGAGGGGTTTCTGCTCATCTTTCCCTGCAGGAAGATAACTGCTACTAATCATTTCTATAGCACTACAGAGTGTACACACATGCTGTGCAAGGCGTAACGAGTTCCAGGTAAAGCTAGAGTGAATCTTAAGGTCAAACCTCATAAGGCCTTCCAATGGCAGGTCTTAAGCCACTGAACGTTTCTAATGCTTAAGTCTATAGTAGATGCCCTTCTTGTGTCAGACTGCTCTGGCATTTTTATTTAATGTAGTTTAGTTCATATTTGCAGTTTTACATGCTGATGACTAATTTATTTATTTATTTATTTAGCAACATTTCTGCACCGTTGTATCTATAAGTCACAGTGGTGTACAAGGAACAAGAATGAGCATAACTTTACATGGAACATGGTTGACAACAGGTTAAACAATTATAACAAGAGAATAACATGTAAAACATAACCGTGCATTAAACGAGGTGAGGGAGTTTGTTAGTTGCATCTACTTATGACATTCTGGGTTTATAAAAAGGTTTATAAAGAGGGTAATTTTTAAATGGGTGGCCTAGGTTGGGAGTAGGGCCATACCAAGGGTTGTGCGAGGGTGTGGCCGCACAGAGCACAAGTATATAAGGGGCACTGACATCATCACTGGGCTTTCAGGAAGTCCAATAAGAGCAAGTTCCTGCATGTGGCTGTGGAGCCGGGGGGGACGCCAGGTTCACGAGACACCAAGCACATTTCTAGCTTGGCATGGTCCTGATTGGGAAGCTTGCTTTATAAGGACACTGAGATGCCTACGTGCCTTTATAAAAAACTGGGGGTAAAACAGCAGACATCATGGCTAGATTAAAACCTGCAAGGGAACGGGTGGGTGTATGTGGTGACACATGAAGTACATGCTCATCCATGTAGTTAGTAAAATACGCAGACAGATCACGACTCTGCCTGTGCTCTGCCCAATCTCCACCCCAGAACCTGTCTAACCCGGGTTGCATAAAAGTACATGCCACCTTGCCACTGTGCACACACTTTCACACGTGTAACCGCTTGGACTCTTGTATAAAAGGCCCTTTGCAGGTGTAAAACAGGAAAATTATTCTATAAAATTACCCCCAAAGAACATAAATAAGATCAGACCCAAGTGTTGGGGCTGTTGGAGCACATTTTGCACTGGGGCGTTTTTGTAGTCGTACACCTCCCTTGAAAGCCTTAGAAAGCAAGATGCGAATGGAGAAAAGAGAAGGGTGGGAGAGTGACCCTTCTCCAAGGACAGAAAGGAGAGACTGTCCTCCCCAATGAGGGCCGTCATCCAGTGGAACCTGTATGTGAAAGTTTCCTCCAGCTTTTCATCAGTGGAAAGAGCGTAAGGATTTTATGATCTCAGCCCCTCTGCATCGACATTCAAGCTTTTGAATATTGAGCTCACACTGTGTAACTGGCTAGTGGCCTGCGTCTTGTTTGTATTTGCCTGAGCAGACCTACGCCTAGAGCAGGGATTTTCAATCCAGCCCACAGGACACACCTAGCCAGTCAGGTTTATTTAATTTATTAGTTATATACCACATTTCCAAAGGTCAAGGCAGTTTACACGGAATGCAGCTAGAACAATACAGTGAACATTGAACTATAAAGAGAACAATGTAACCTTGCAATGGGTGCGGATATTAACAAAACAATGGGCATTGTGAGTGGGATAGGGGGGTAACTCAAATTAACAGGATTTCAGGATAAACCACAATGAATATGCATGAGAGAGAGATTTGCATACAGTGGAGGTAGTGCATACAAATATATCTCATGCATAGTCGTTGTGATAAACCTGACTGGTTAATGTGTCCCGAGGACTGGGTTGAAAACTCCTGACCCTTGAAAGTTATGTCAAGGCTCACAGCGTCAGAGCCATGGCAGCTTCATGATCCCTCTTAAGTTCACAGCAGATTTGCAGAGCTGCAACATGGACTTCAGTCCATATATTTGTATCTCATTATTGCTTGGAAAAGAATTCCTGATGAGACAATAGAGTTTCATCAGTCTGATCTGCAAAATTTCTTTGCGGTTTAGAACAGTCCTCTTACCTCCATGGGTCCATTTTTATGCTTTAACAAAAAAAAAGGATAAAATATGGAAAAGGCCTGTTGCAACACAACTGTGCTTGTTATTAGTTCAATAGCAGCCTGTTTTCCTCTCCTTATGTTAAAGGCAATCTGTAACCAGGGAGCACATCTGTGAGGACAGTCTAGCCTGCTTATCCAAGTGTTCTCCCTGGACAACAGGATAAGAAGTACTCATGTAATCCTCCTTCCTTACCTCGTAGTTATAGTCCATGTTAAGCACACAAAGCACTGAGGTGGCCCTGTGCGACAGAGCAGCGTGGGCTGTAGTGCATGCGCACAGTCAGACTCAGAGTTCTTCAGAGTTGAAAAGCTAGGAGAATCTTTCCCATGCAGGTTCCTTCGCATAATGTGGCCCATTTGTGAGAACTATCTAGCTGTCCATGGAGAACAACTTCTACAGGTAAGTATCTTGGTCATTTGATCATCAGCTGTTTTATTAGCATTCATGTAAATGCAGGCTGTCATCAAGCATTGTAAAAGCTGCTCTGTGTGTGATTAGTGCCAAAATACATTGTGAAAGTGAGTGATATGTTTTAAACATTGCAATACTACGGCAGTCATACACAAAGGCTCAGGAGTTCATAAATGTGCACTGTAACAGAACTGTTCTTGTGGTTTGTAGGAAGAGGGCTTGGAGAGAGAGCTGGTGACTCTGTTAATAAACCTCTCAGCCGTAAAGTATCTCCCAATCTTTGCTCACCATCGGATTTCCTTGGAAATGCTAAGAGGAATGACTCCAAACGACCTTCAAAAGGTATGTCATGCAGCAGATCCATTCTCCACCCCTCCCTGCAACCTTCTTTCCAAGAGGAATCCTATGTAAGCAAATGAATTTTTGGTGATATGCTACTGACTTTTTGCTGCTTTTGGTTTCTGGAAACTACTTGTTTACAAGGAGGTGCAAGGCTGAGGAGGATACGTAGCCTTAAGCACTATAGAGAAAATTAAACATGACTTGGCAGGAAGTCTCTGTGTATGTACTTTTTATCCTACATTCAAAGAAAAAGCAGCATTGTTTATCTTAATGGGGTTTCTCTATAGACAGCAGGATAGCGTAGTTACTCACCTGTAACAGGTGTTCTCCAGGGACATCAGGAATCAGTCCTCACATATGGGTGATGTTGATGCCAATGGAGCCCTGCGCAGAGCATCTCCCCAGCTTTCAAAGAAAGCCTTTGGGAGATTCCACCACGCATGTGTGGTCCTCTTCCTGTCCAAGGGTGCCATCGTGCTCAGTCAGGTGCCATAGCTAGAGCCCAACCAAGAAGATAGTCAAAAATGGACAGCAACTCTATGGGGAGAAGGGAGTGTTGTGAGGACTGATTACTGCTGTCACTGGAGAACACCTATTACAGGTTAGTAACTACCTTTTCTCCAGGAACAAGCAGGAAGTCAGTCCTCACATTTGGGACTTCCTAGCTCCAGGCTACTGAGGATCGGCATAAAACAGGGGCACAGTCTGGCTGTGGGCAGCCGCAGGTGAATCTTGGTGACAGACTCGAGGGACCCCAGTATTCCAGGGAGAGCCATAGCTCCGGTAGCCTGAACAAGAAGGGCCAGAAGGCAGGAGTTGCCTAAACCCTGAAGAGGTTACAGAGTATGGGCTGGCCGAAGGCGCTGTCCCGTCAGGACTCCCTCTCCAGGCATACGTTGGGGACCAGGTGGACCGTGGAGGCCATGTGGCCCAGGAGGCGAAGCAATGTCTGGGCCAACTCTGCGTGGTGTCGCTGTATCTCGGCTGCGATGGCCGCGAACCAATCCACCCTGTCGAGGGGAGGAAAGCCCTGGCCTGGACAGTGTCAAGGCGGGCCCCGATGAACTCCAGCGCTTGAGTCAGGATGAGCTGGGATTTTGGGTGGTTGATCACAAAACCCAGGTGCTGCAAGACCTGAATGGTGCGGCCGGTGGCCTGCCTGGCTTCCAAGGCCGTGTCCCCTTTTACCAGCCAATCGCCGAGGTAGGGGAAGACGCAGGTCTTATGGAGGCAGAAATAGGCTGCTACCACCTCCAGGCACTTGGTGAAGACCCTTGGGACGGAGGCGAGGCCGAAGGGAAGGACCCTGTACTGGTAGTGGTTGCCCTCGACCACAAACCGCAGATATTTTCTGTGACTGGGATGGATAAGGATGTGGGTGTAAGCATCCTTTAAATCCAAGGAGCATAACCAATCTCCCTGCTGGAGATAGGGCAGCAGTGTTCCAAGGGAGAGCATCTTGAACTTCTCGTGCACCAGGAACTTTTGGGGTTCCTCAGGTCCAGGATGGGCCTTAGGTCCCCTGTCCTTTTTGGGACCAGGAAGTATCTGGAATAGAAACCCTTCCCCCTTGAGGGGAGAGGCATAGGTTCCACCACCACATCCTTGAGGAGGCCCACAAGCTCCTTCAGTAGCAGGGCCCGGTGTAGGGGAGACCGAGGGGGTTCCCTGGGAAAAAAGGGCGGAGGAGTCTGTTCCAGGCACAGAAAGTAGCACTCCCAGACGACCTAGAGAGCCCAGGGCATTGGTGGTAATGTGAGCCCACCAGTGAGTAAAGTGGACCAGACGTCCCCTTGTGGGGTGCTGGTTCTCCAGAGGAAGAGAAGCTATGCTGATAACATCAAAACCCTGAGAGAACCGCTGTGTGAGGGAGTAGCTGCATAATCCACCAGCGCGGAGCAGTGCAGCAGGCTTTGCTGGAGGCTTGTTTTACACCGTGCAGGTGGGAGAAGGATGTGCCCTGGTCTGGAGGACCCTTCCCCTGCTCTACAAAAGCCCAGAGGTACCACACGCGGCTGCGTGTCGCAGCCTGCGTGGCGTGACTCAAGGGGCAGGAAATCCCCTTTGGCGCTCCTTCGGAGCACATGAGGAGTTTATGTGGGTGCTAAGAAGTCGTGTTATACCATGGGCAAACGGAAGGCTAAGGTTGGTGATAAGTTGGGAGATAGTGGTAAGATGGTGGGCCCTATGGATAAACATTTGACTTCCCTGCTGCCTGGTAATCAGTCACCGTAGGGGGCGTCTTTGAGCCCTGTTTCCTGGTCTCCTCCTCCTCTCCCATTACCAACTTTTCCATCAACTTTGTTGGAGCTCCCCCCTGATATTTCTCCCCCAGTTCCGCTTCCTGTTTATCCGGCTACCGTGGATGCAGGGGCTATCGCTCCCCCTTCTGGGGAAGTGACTCTTGTGGACATATGGACCGCTATTCAGAAAATTGACACGCGTTTGTCCTCTACTGTATCCTCTCTTTGTAAATTTTCCCAAGATGTGGTTGGTAAATTGCAATTTATTGATAGTCAACTAGGTTCATTTAGTAAGTTGGTCGCTCGTACTGATTCCCAGCTCCAGTCTTGCCGTGATACAGATGCTGCTTTAATTAGAGATTCTTTAACTTTTTCCTATCGGCTGTTGGTGCTGGAAAATCAGTCTAGAGCACGTAACTTACGTTTTTTTAATTTTCCTTCTACACATTTACTGTCGTCTGATATTTTATTGGGAAAATATTTCTTTGACGTGTTGCATTTAGAAGGGGATTCGGAAGCTGTCCATATGTATTACCTTTCCGTTAGTTGTTCTTCTACTCCGCAAGCCTCGGCGGCTTTGGCTCCCTCGGTTTGCTTGGTAGATCAGAACCTAACAGCCTTCCTGGAGGATTCACTTGATGTTATTTCAAAATGTAATACCTTGGTAGTGAAGTTTGTTTCTGAATCTGCCAAGTTGTGCATTTTGAGAGCATACTTTAAGTATAGAGATGCTCTCTTTTGCGGACAAAAGCTCCAGGTTTTTCTGGATGTGTGCTGGACTACTCAGATTCGACATAAACAGTTTTTGGTGATGAAATCCCGAGTTGTGGCTTTGGGGGCGACGTTTTTTCTGAAATTTCCCTGTCGTTATATTATTACCCTAGGGGGACAAATTTATGTGTATACTGATGTTATTACATTACAAAAATTTCTGGATGGAAAAGAGGTGGGTGGGATATAGTTGGAGAAATTGATATTGTTTTTTTCACTCCCTATAGTGGGGTATTATACTCCTTCTTTCTTTGTTTAGTTTTTTTCTAGGATGTATTATTTTTGGCAGGTTTTTCTCCCTTGATGTGGTCTTTTTATGTGGATCTGTTTGTTTTTGGATTAGCATAATTTTGTATTTTCAAGTTTTCCTTATGTGTATTGTATTCAAGAAACTCTTAAGTAAACTAATTTAAAAAAAAACCCTGATCCAGGGGATGTCCGGTGGTGACACGGAGCTTAATGGCTTGAGAGAGTCCAGCCAAACTGCTCCAATAAGTGTGCGTTACCTCCAATTTGTGCCAGTGCTGAGACGTTGGTGATGAGCGAAGTGGGGCAATGTCAGTGCAGAAGAGGTTGGAGGCGTTCCATTCTAAATATGACCGGAGGGAGCTGGAGGCAGTGAAGGATGAAGATGCATGATGGGAGAAAAGCAGCCCCGAAAGCTTGGAGGAGGAGAGGCTGGATACATGGGTGGCAGAATGAGGTGGGGAGGTGCCGAGCTGGCTACATCAATTTAAAAAAGAATTAAAAGTTGATCTAGGGGTTATGAGGCAGGATATAAACAACACTTTAATAAATATCCAGCAGGACTTGAAAGTGGAGGGGCATCAGGTGGAGGAAGTGGAAGACATTACTGAAAGGCATGAGGCCAGGTTGCAGGAAATGTTGGAGGCCTTGGTCACTTTAAGAATGCAACAGGATCAGGTGCAAGAAAAATTGGAGGATATTGAGGATCGGGCATGACGATGTAACCTTCGAATCTGGGGAGTTAAGGAGGAGGACGTGTTCAAAGGCTGTGGGGCAGTGGTACAAAGATTGTGCCAACATATTTTGGCAATGGATCAGGCTGGTGCAGAATCCATAGGCCTTGAGGAGCTGGAAAGAGTGCATAGACGTCTGGGACCCAGGAGGGATAAAACACCCAGGGATATTATAGCCTGCCTTAGCTCTTTCCCCCAGACGGAACACATCCTCAACATAGCAAGCAAATACAGACAAATTGCTTGGGAGAATTGTGAAATCAAGATTTATAATGACTTTTCAAAAGGCACATTGGATAAAAGAAGAGCTCTCAGGGAGGTGATGGCATATCTGAGACTCAAAGGGATGCGTTACAGGTAGTTATTTATTTATTTAGCTACATTTATATCCCGCTTTTCAACGGTTCAAAAAGGTTTTACAAAAAAGAGGGGGGATGTAATCAAGTCGACAGAAAAAAGGATTATACCCATTTGGACTCCTTATTACCGTAAATTGAACCTCCAGAAGGATGAAGGTGGTGCAGGAGATGTGGAAAGCACTACAAGAGATGCGACGTGAAGGACACAACAACGCATGCTGCTAAGGGAAAGTGGCTGGCGAGACTGCAGGGGGATCAGCAGCAGAGTGAGGAGCGGCAAACAGGAAGAACATGAACCAGCAGGAGAGGAAGAGAAGGAGTAACAGCCCTTATGGATGAGCCAGGGGCACATGGTTGGGAGCGTATAAAGTTATGGGGGTAAGGAGTGCATAAGGGAGAGTAGAGAAGGAAAGGGGTGATGGGGAGGGGAAGGCGGAAAAGGAGGGAAATGAAGATGCAGTAGACAGAAGGGAAAATGGGACAGGGGGAGGGTAATGAGCGGGGGGGTGTGTGTGTAAGAGCTCTGGTACACCGGATACAGTGGTTGGGAGCGGGAAAGGAGGACCACAGAGGCTTAGGGGGAAGGAGGAGGGGGGAGGGTGGAAAGAGGGGGTGGGGAGGGGGAGGGCAAGGAAAGTTGAGATGGTTTGGCAGAGGAGGGGAATAGCTAGGGCATGACAATATGGCTCGGGTTGGCATTAATATGAAGGGGCTGAATACACACCTAAAGCACCAACAACTTTATCAGGAAGCCAAGAGGGGGAGGTGGGAGATTTATTCTGATACAGGAAACTCTTCTTAGAAGTAAAGATATACAATATATGCATAATAAAAAAATTCCCCAATCAATACTACTCTGGGAGTAAAGAGAGGGGACAGCAGGGGGGGGGGGGAGGGGTTGCCATTTTGATCCGACATGATAGTAAATCCCATGTTCAAGAGAGCTTTAGGGATCGGGAGGGGAGGGTGGTAGGACTGCCGGGAGAGTTGGGAGGCGATGAGGTGACTATAGTGTCCATTTATGCCCCAATGAAGCCCAGGGGGAATTTTGGAGGGGGGTTAAACAATTATTGGGGGAGTGGGTTAAGGGAAAATTAATGGTGGGGGAAGATTTTAATGGGCTATTATGCCCCCAACTCGATAGACAAACGAGAGCACAGGATGGGGGTAGGAAAAATAGGAGGAGCTTACACCAGTTCCTAGGGAGATTTAACCTGGTAGACGCTTGGCGTGAAATGTACCCCGGGAATATGGAATATACTTTTTATTCCCCACCGCATAAGTGTTTTAACCGAATTGATATGATTTTAGTGGAGAAGGCGTGGATGCCTGATGTACAAGATGGGGGGACAGAACCCATCACGTGGTCGCACCATGGCCCGGTATGGATAAAGATAAGGCGGGGGGAGGGGGGATGGCATTCAATTCTGGAGATTGAATGAGAACCTGTTACAGAAACAGGAAGTAATTACAGATATTAGGAAGACCATCCAGGAATATTTAGAGGTGAATGATACGGGAGTGGTGAAGAATTGCAGTGTCTGGGAAGGGTTAAAAGCGGTAGTTCGGGGTAGGTTTATCATGTGGGCAGCTAAATATAAGAGCACAAGAGCACGGAAAGAAGGGGAGGTGATTAAAGATATCAAGGAAGCAATGGGGAGGTACAGGGTAACCGGGGCTCAGAAGGCATGGAAACAGGTAGGAGGTTTGAGGATGGAGTTGCAAAAATCACAGTCGGAAGCTGGGGCCTTTCAAATGCAACAAGTATCGTCGAGCACAATCCTAGTGAGACAATTACGGCAACGAATGAATTCAGCTTCGATCAAGAATATTAAGGGGGATAGGGGAGAAAACCTTTGGGAGGATTAAGACATCAGGGCACAATTCGTTCGGTACTACCAAAATCTGTATCAGAAGCAGGGGGAGCATATAGAACAGTTCTTTATTTATTTATTTATTTATTTAGCAAGCATTTGTAGCCCGCTCCTTCCAGCGATCAGAAGCGGGTAGGATTACTATTGTGAAACTGCCGAATCAAGGCAGGTACAAATTTTGTTTACATACAGATTGTCAGAAAAGCACATCATACAGAGTTAACACTTCTTAGCTATGGGGGAGTTCATTTATATATATACATAAATACATATATACAGGATAATCTTCTTGGACACAGTGGTCAGGGGCTGCTCCATCTGTGGGTTTAGTTCAGGTTGAAATGTGATTGGAAAATGTGCGTTTTGAGTTTCTTTCTGAAGTCTAGAAGGTCATTGCTAGCTCGTAGTTCTGGTGGGAGTTGGTTCCACAGTGTTGGCGCTGCATATGAGAAAGCCCTGTGGCTGGTGTTAGCTTTGGCAGATCTTATATCTGTTGGAGTGTGAAGGATGTTGGAATTGTGGGTTCTTCTGTTTCGGGTAGGAGGTTGCAATCTTACTAGGTTGTTGAGGAAGGAAGGTGCTAAGTTGTGGATGAGTTTGAAGGTGGTTGTTAGTATTTTGTATTTTGTGCGAGCTGTTATGGGTAGCCAGTGTAATTGAATTAGTACTGGTGTGATGTGGTCACTTAGATTTTTCTTCATTATGACCCTGGCAGCTACATTTTGTGCCATTTGTAATATGTTTAGGGTTTTTTTAGGTAAACCTTGTAGGATGGCATTGCAGTAGTCAAAATGTGGCATGATGAGTGCTTGGGCCACTGTTCTGAAGTCTTGGGGATCAATAATATTCCGAATGGGTTGGAGCACTCTAAGCTTGTGGAAAACTGCTCTGTTGGTCTTTCGGAGGTGTTTTTCCATCTTTAGGTCACAGTCAAATGTGACTCCTAGATACTTTATTTCTTTTTTTGTTTGGTAAGTGTTGTTACATAGTGTTATTGATGTGGGAGGGTCAAAATTTGGTTCTTTGGAGATATACATTACTTCGGTTTTTTTGTGATTAATTGACATACTACTTTGTTGTAACCAGTCTTGCATCTCTCCGATACATGTCTCCAGTGGGTTGTAGTCTGGGTTTTTAGTGTCTAGTTGTGTGTATAGCATGATAGCAGGGGATAGCTTTGCCTACCTTACCCAGAAGAGGCTGTAGAAATGCTAGAGGGAAAAATCACTGAGGACGAAGTGGGAAAGAGATTAGCAGGGGGAAAAGCACCGGAATTGGACTTGTTATGGGGAGCTTCTATTAGAGCTTTATAGGCGAGATGGGGGAGCTCCTAACACGAGTATTTAATGGCTTGGTGGGAGGACAAGGGTGTTATCAGATGAGATGCTTACAGTGGGGATAACCCTCCTGCTGAAGCCTGGGAAGGATCCAAACTGTTGTGGCTCCTACAGGCCTATTTCACTATTAAACATGGATATGGATAAATATTAGCGAAACTACTAGTAGAATGGCTTGCACCGTGGATGCCTGGACTCGCTCACAAAGATCAAATGGGGTTCATTAAAGGAAGGAGGGCAGCGGATAACATTAAGCGAACTGTGGCGGTGGTGTGGGCAGCACAACAGGGATTAGAAGACATGATGTTCCTGTCCATAGATGCGGAGAAAGCATTTGATAGGGTGCACTGGGGGTTCATGCATGCGGTGTTGGAAAAGATGGGCTTTGGACCCTGTTTTAGAGAATGAGTGAAGGGTTTGTATCAGAGCCCTAGAGCCCGAGTAAAGATAAATGGTAGGTACTCTGAAGGTTATGCGGTAGAGAAAGGGACGAGACAGGAGTGTCCGTTATCTCCACTACTGTTTGCATTAATAGTAGAGCCCCTGGCCCAGAGGGTACGAGACAGTGCACAGATTAAGGGGGAAAGACATAAACTAGGGTCCGACATGCCCAGCATGAGACATGTAGTACGGATATGGGACTAGGTAAGAAGAAAAGAGAATAAGGGGGTCAGGAATCAGTTCTCTTTGATGACCCCATTAAGAGGATGGTGGGACTTCCAGCCAGGATGGGAGGGAGGGGTCTATGAAGGTGGAAGAAGGAGATTCATTGTTTCTATTAGTTGGTGGATGAGGGCGAATTGGTATCATTTAATGAACTAAAATCAGATTATGGGTTGCAGGAAAAGGATCGCTTTGGTTATGGACAGGTGTGCCACTTCCTGCGAACAAAGGAGGGGAAACAAGCTATGCAGCGGGAACTAGGGGAGAGGGAGGTAATATGGTATGGGAAATACAGCCCTCAGGGGATGATCACAGCACTATATAAAGGTATCCAAAAAGGAGGTGGATGCAAAGAAAAGTTTAAATACAAGAAGGAATGGGAAGAAGATTGGTGAAGGGTTATTCTCGACTCGGAATGAGAACAGATAGCAAAGCAAATTAAACAGCTGCCATGGTCTATATAAAATTAGGATATGCTAGTAATCTCCAGGAACAAGCAGGAATGTAGTCTTCCCATATGGCTATCGTTGGTACCGACGGAGCCTGCGTGGGAATGCTCCCCCAGCGTCCAGTAGGAACACTTTTAGGAGCATCCCTCAGCAAATGCGCGCTGCCTTCCCGCCTTTCCAACTGTCCCTCTTCAGTTCTTCGTTTTCCGCAGAGCCGACAGGACACATACCCTGTCACCGCAGAAAATTTCTTCTTTTTTTAAATCTTTTATTTAAGCTTTTCTTGAATATACAAACAATAATAAGAAATGTATATCACAAGTGTACATGAATCATCAAGAAAACAATTTACCACTCATCATAAAGATACACATCCTGGAGAAAGAAACTTCATCAATCTACAAAAATAACGAAGCAATAAGGAGTAAAAAAAAAAAAATCACTCCACATAAGAGAGCATTAACAAATCAAACCTCCCCTATTTCCTCCCCTCTAATCTCCTTCTCAGACAACAGCTGACGCAGCTGAGCTACGTCAGTATATACATAACTCTGACCCTCAAGTGTAATTAGGCAACGACAGGGAAACTTAAGGAAAAACGAAGCACCTACCGCTACAACCCGTGATCTTAACTCCAAAAACTGCCTACGCCGGGCCTGAGTGGTCCGGCCCACATCTGGAAACACCTGCATTTTGAATCCACAAAATAAAACATCTTTGTATTTAAAATAAGCACGAAGAACACGTAATTTGAGAGATTCGGTACCAAAGGTCACCACCAATGTACAACGTTTGGTGATGAGATCAAGCGAATCTTCCAAAAAAGCAGTAAGGTCCTGTTCTACTGAAACATCAACCGGAGGGGGGGGGGGAACCCCCTCCCTTGACGGTAGAGCAGGAACAGATACAGGAATACAATACAACTGCACCACATCCACTGTCTCATTAATATGCAAAATTTCAGAAAAATATTTCTTTAACAAAATTTCAAAGGAAAGCAGATGGGTATGAGGAAAATTTAGAAAGCGCAAGTTTCTTGCCCTTTGCTGATTCTCAAGTGCTTCCAGTCTACAAGATAATACGGCAACATCCTTAATAAGAGAGACATTAACGTCTCTACCTGACTGGAGCATGTTATCAACACGGGCAAGAGACTGAGAGAAATCAACCAGCTGCGAATCAATAACCTGAACTTTATCTACTACAGAATGAGTGAACGTGCATAATGAAGAGACTGTTTTAGACAATCGGGAATCAATCTGCTGAAGCGCTAACCAAATGTCAGACAGAGTCACTTCCCGGGTAAGGGGAGATGAAAGTTCCCCAGTATCGGCTGGGTCCACCGGGAGTAGAGTGGGGACAACAACTGGAGGGGAAGAGTCCAAAGGTGTAGAGGACTGAGGAGGTTGAGGGCAGAGAGGGGGCGTCCGGAGTACAGGGCTAAGCGAAGCCCCTTCCGATGACAGATTAGCAGGTGGCAGGGGTAGAAGATGCCGTCCATGGGGCCGCTCAGCTTACCTCGCTGACTCTTTAAACTTGTTTTCTTGTGGTCGCGTCTGCCTCCACACGACACCTACCGGTACCGCCGGTTCTTTTTTCTTTTTTTCTAAAAGAGAAAAAAATATATACTTTCTGAACTGTTTCTCTTCAGAAACATTTTCTTTTTGGTGCTAGGCGCCATTTTGGGCATTAGGCCCCATTTTTCCTAGAATATGGAAAAACCAGCTAGTGGTTTTAAAAAATGTACTAAGTGTGGTGGTACCATTTCCGTCACCGACACCCATGACTGGTGTCTCAAATGTTTAGGCCCTGACCATTCTCTGAGTGTCTCTCTTGTATGGGGATGACTAAAAGAGGAAGACAGAACCGGGCTGCAAAGCTCAGTACCCTCTTTTCTTCGGATGCCAGGTCCATTGCATCGACGTCTTCAAGAGCCTCGTCTTCCTCCCATGGATCTCAGGTAGCTAAACATAAGAGTCGGTCCTCAAAGAGTAGCTCTCCTTCAAAGCATCGAGAGGCCATTGGCCCTTGAGGAAACTACACCGGCAAAACAGCCCCGGTGGGAGGCTTCGGCCTCCAAAGCATCAACAGGATTCCAGGATGTTCTTGAGGCCTCGACCTCGGCAGAACTACTGGTGCCATGCTCAGGGGTTCTGGACGCTTTTCCCAGTACCGATACCCAGGCATCGGCAGCGTCGATAGACCAGAGATTCCTCGCTATCAAACGCAGTCTTGCAGCTCTCCTTACAGCTGTGGTACCGTTGACACTGGCGGTTCAACAGGCACCGGTACAGATACCGGTACCAGCACCGACAGTACCGGCACCGGTGGGAATTCTTCCCATGCTGACTTTTTCTGGCATCGACAGATCGGTACCGGACCAACTCGGTACCGACTTCGATCGATACTGAGACCGTGCTTTGCATGAACATCGGGATCAGAGATACTTCGAATCCTCCGATTTTGATGACTGATAATTCTGCCGGTACCAGAGTGTTTCTCCTGGATGACTCCTCTTCTCCTCAACGCAGAATGTCTCCTCCAGAAGACATGTCTTTTCAGGATTTTATTTGTGATGTGGCCCGAGGCCCGAGGCCTTTCAATCACGGTAGCTCCTGATAAAGAACCTAGAGCAAAGGAATT
This sequence comes from Ichthyophis bannanicus, assembly GCA_033557465.1. Lineage (NCBI taxonomy): Eukaryota > Metazoa > Chordata > Amphibia > Gymnophiona > Ichthyophiidae > Ichthyophis > Ichthyophis bannanicus. The sequence continues at coordinate 382,338,468 of CM066039.1, forward strand.
GGAAATTCTCCAATACCCTAAGGCTTCCAAGGAAGCAGCCACTTTGCCCATTCATGAAATTCTTCATGATTTGATGCTAAGAATGTGGGCGACACCTTTGACCACATCTCCTCATTCTAGGAGACTCGATACCATGTATCGAGTCCCACCATGTCCTGGTTTTCAAAAGACTCAGCTGCCACACCATTCAATGGTAGTGGAGTCAGCCATGCGTAGGATGAAAAGTGCAAAAAGGCATGCATCCAATCCTCAAGGTTGTGAATGCAGGACTCTTGACGCTTTTGGGCGTCGAACATTTCAGGCTTCCATGCTTTCAGCTAGGATCAGCTCATATATTTTATATATGGGAATGTTCCTCAAAGAGGTCACAGGAGATTTGGAGCTTCTGAGCCCCCTTCTCCCTGATGACAAACGACAAGACTTCCTTACTCTTGTCAAGCATGCTCAAGACGTCTCCAAGTTTGTAAATCATGCAGCCTTTTGACTGCTTTGAATGCATCAGCAGAACCTCTGCTATTGCCATTGGTGCATGTCTGATTGCCTGGCTTCAGGCATCAGACGGAGATTTGGGTACAAGATAAATTAGGAAACATCCCTTGCACAGGAGAAAACCTCTTTGGCTAGAATTGGCAGGAAAAGACTAATGAGATAGATGCTGACAATATCACTTTAGATAGATTGTCAAAATCTACAACCATTCCAGCCAAAAAGAAACCCTATAAAAAAAAAAAAACCTTTTTCAGCAAAAAGAGGAAGTTTTATCCATCCTATACCCAGCAAGGGCAAGCTCAGGGTCAAGTTGCCCAGAAAGGTCAACAACTCCACAGGCCCAGCCCCCTCACGGGCTTTGACTCCTTCATAGAGAACTTAGCCTTCCTGCCTCTGAAAGGTCCAGAACTCCTAAACATTCCAGGCAGGTTGTGTCATTTTGCCAACAGATGGCACCAAATAACAGCAGAAAATTGCACTCTGTCCATTGTGGGAGAGGGGTACGAGCTTAATTTTCACAGTATACCCCCTCCTACAATCGTAAGACAGTTCAATTCCCAAACCTCTACAGACAATCTACTGGATCGAGAGATCTCAACACTCCTTGCTCAAGGAGCAATAGAGGAGGTGCCCATTCTTCAACAGGGTACAGGGTTCTACTCCCCATATTTTCTTTTTCCAAAGAGTACAGGAGGACACAGACCCATTCTAGACCTCAGAGAATTGAACAAATATCTGTTCCGAGAAAAGTTCAAAATGATTTCTCTGGGAACTCTTCTGCCATACCTTCAAAGTCAGGATTGGCTTTGTTCTCTAGATCTAAAGGCCGCATATACTCACATTCTGATCCATCCAGATCACAGGAAATTCTTAAGATTCCTTTTCATGGGAAAACATTTCCAATACAGGGTTCTTCCCTTTGGTCTTGCTTCGGCACCAAGAGTATTCACGAAATGCATGGCAGTAGTAGCTGCATTTCTGTGAACCCTAGGGATATTTGTCTTCCCTTACTTAGACGACTGGCTCATTCGAGCCCCACGGTTCCAGAGTCCAGCTCTGCACTGTCTCGCACAATGTGAATCCTTCAATACTTGGGATTGATCATAAACCTCCCAAAATCCCAACTTGCTCCGTCTCAGTCCCTGGAGTTCATAGGAGCTTGTTTAGATACCAGACAGTCAAGGGCTTTTCTCCCACAACCCCGCTGTCTTTGCATAGTGCAGCTAGCTTCTCAAGTAGCGGTGAAGTCCTCCCTAACTGCTCGAGAACTACTACAACTATTGGGAAACATGGCATCCACGGTTCATGTGGTTCCCTATGCTCGCCTTCATATGCGAGCAGTCCAGTGGACCCTATCCACACAGTGGACACAGGCCACAGGACATCTGTCGGACAAGATATCAAACTCACAACGACTGATTTTGTCCCTCCAATGGTGGCAATCACTGGAAAATCTTCTCCTTTCCAGCACCCCCTATTCCAGGCCACCCTAAAAACAGATGCATCACAGGTGGGATGGGGAGCACACCTGCATCATCTCTCTACCCAGGGTACCTGGTCTCCACAGGAGGCTTGTCTTCACATAAACCTCCTGGAACTCAGAGCAATCTATCTAGCTCTTCAAGTATTCCATGCCCAGCTCAGCTACAAGACAGTCCTAGTCCAAACGGACAATCAAGTAGCCATGTTCTACATGAACAAGCAGGGCGGAACAGGCTCTCTGTCATTATGCAAAGAAGCTTTACGACTATGGGCCCTTGCCAGAGAGCATCAAATTCACCTTCTCGTGGTATATCTTCCAGGCATTCAAAACCTTTGGGCAGACAAACTCAGCCGAGTACTGCTGCCTCACGAATGGTCTCTCCACCTAGACCAGGTGGCCAAGATATTTCAGATCTGGGGAACCCCAGACATAGACCTATTTGCAAGTCCACTGAATGCCAGACTTCCCTGGTTCTGTTCCAGAATTCCGGCTCAAAATTGCCAGGCAAGGGACGCCTTCCTTCTTCACTGGGGTCACTACTTCCTCTATGCCTTCCCACCCATTCCCCTCATCCCCAAGACACTCTTCAAGCTTCAGAGAGACAGGGGTCGTATTATCCTCATAGCGCCACGGTGGCCATGCCAAACGTGGTATCCCCTGCTTCTACATCTCTCTCAAGCTGCACCTCTGGAGTTAGGGTATGCTCCAGATCTTCTCTCCCAAGAGAACGGGATGCTATGGCACCCGAATCCCCAGTCCCTGCATCTCAGGGCCTGGTTGCTGAAAGCTTAGACCTTCAGGATCTCAACCTTTCTCAACAGGTAAAGGATATCCTTCAGGCTTCTAGAAAACCTTCCACAAGACGCTCTTACGCCTTCAAGTGGAAACATTTTACTATATGGTGTTCTCAGAGGGGGTTAAACCCCCTTATGATACCTTTGGAATTGCTACTAGAAGGACTATTGAGGTTGGTGTCCGGGGGGGGGGGGAGGAGGGGTCCTATGTAAATGTAATTTAAGAGGTGGGGATTGCAAGGTGTGTTTCCAAGTAGAAATGGCCAATTACATAGAATACTGTTGCTCTATGGGAGGGATGGGGCGGGGGGGGGGGGGAATTGAAGATGGACATCAGAAGATTTACCAGTATATCAGACAGAATAGGGATGCACACCCTGTTGAATCTATAGTGGTTGGTTACTCAGATTTAGAGTTTGCTGCATAGTGCACGCTCAAAGACTGGTGATGTTGCATTACCATGAAGGTTGCACTTATATAGCAATTGTATAAGAACATGAAACTAGATTAAGTGTACAAAGTAATAGTTACATACAGGACAAGAAAGCCATTAAAAAAAAAAAAAAAGACCCAGGCTGGACTGGTGCTGGTGTCTCGCTCTTCTGACCCCTGGGTCTGCGCAGTCCCTGGCCTGTGCCCTTGCCCTGGGGACTCTGCTGAAGAATCTGGGCAACTGAGTAGCCCTGATAGTGTTGACTCTTCTTCCGGAGGAAAGGGGGCTTCTTCCCCTGTGGCTTCTTCCTGGGAAGAGCGGAGGTCATCCTCAAGAGACGGGTCCAAGTGACATACTCGGTCTTGATCTCAGCCGCCTTATCCTCCATTGGCTTGCCGAAGAGCTGTTTGCCGAGGCAAAGGACATCCAGGAGTTTTTCCTGCACCCACTGCTCAATATCTGAAGATTGTAGCCAGGCCTGGCATTGAGTGCCGATGTCGGCGGCGGCCACTCTGGTACTAGATTCAAAGCCATCGTAAGCGACTCTGGAGAGGTATTTGGAGCATTCCACGACAGACTTTGTTAGAGCCTGGAAACACCAGAAATGTTCTCCATCAAGGCCAGCGGTGTAGCCGCCGAGCTCCTTGGCCAGGTCCTGCAGGAAGATGGCAATGTAAAGTTGGTAAGTTTCGATGTGGCAAGCCAGCATTAAGCCCTGGTAGCATTTGTGCCCCAAGGCATCGAGCGTGCGGGACTCCCCTGCCCAGAGGCACTGAGGAGTGCTTTTTCGGGCTTTTTTTGCTGGCGCATGGCTGATTCAACCACCATGGAGGTAGGTGGGAGCAGCGCCTTGCAAAACCCCAACCCCCGCTGGACTCGATACATCATGTTGAGTTGTTGGCTCACAATGGGGACTGAGGCTGGGGTCTCCCACATCCGGAGGAGGATGGAGGGCACAGGGACCGTCAATCTCTTTCGGTGGTGCCTCATACTGAAGGATGTCTAATTCCTCCATATGCGGTTCCTCCTCTGACTCCGTTGTGAGGGACAGAGCCCGTGCCATATACCTGACGAACTCCAGGAAAGAGGTATCCTCGGCAGTGATCAGTGCTTAGCAGCTGGGGGAGATGGGTCCAAGGGGAGGTCTCAGTGGGTCTGGGACTCCGGGGACGTCGGACTCCCAATCAGAATAATCTGCCAGGGAAGACTGGTCCAAGAGGAGGTCTCGATGGGCCTGGGACTCCGGGGACGTCAGACTTCCAATCAGAATAATCTGAGGAGGACTCGAGGTCCTCCGGCTGCAGGAGAGTCGGTAACTCCGATTCCAGATGCTTTGAGGCGGGGGGCATGGCCGGAACCAGAGGCACTCGTCTGCGAAGAGGGAGCGAGAATGAGAACCTCACCGAGGATCCGCCCGAGGCATCTGGCTCTCGGTGATTGCAGCAGCGGCCCGGGGAGTCTTCAAGGTAGAGGTCCCTACGGTCTCGGCGGGGCCGGGAATCTGTGCCCGCTGTGATGCGAGGAATGCAGAAATGCTGCATTCCAAGGCCAACATGCATGCTTCTCACTCAGGGGTCACAGCCATGGACACCGACACCGGAGTAACCGGGTCAGGTGTTGAAGAGGAGGAGAGGGCCCTTGATGGGACAGGCCTCGGGAGACCATGATCCATCGCCAGAGCCACAACATCAGTCCTGGACACCTTCCGAGGGCGTTCCTGCTCCAGTTCCTCAGAAGCTCTGCAGATCTCCTCTTCTTATGCGCACGCTCCGGTGACCCTTACTCAGAGTGTCAATGAGCCCGCGGAGGGGCTGTGGGGGCCTTATGCAAGTCCGAGGATCCATGTGGGGCCTTCAGGCGTGAGGCTACGGGGGAAACTGGGGTTGAGTCTGACTTGTGGAAGATGTCCTGCTTAAGCCGATGGCTCAGTATGGCCTTAGTGGATGTTTTCTTTCACAAAGAGCATTCCTCTGGGTCGTGGTCTGCGCCCAAACACCGGAGGCAAAAATCATGAGTGTCAGTGAGTGACATGTTTTTGGAACACCGATGACATTTCTTAAAGCCGATGGCCACTGGGGGAAAAAGAACCCCAGCCAGGTCGAAGACGCTTGACACAGCCAGCCGTTAAAAAGGGTGCGAAAGTGCTGCGATAGAAAAAATCAAGACAAAAATGTATTTCGAAGCCCAGTGCGCATGCAGTGGGTCTCTGGTGGGAAAGGAGCCGGCGCAAGCTGGAAAAGTACAAAAACAGTATGAGAAAATCAACTTTTTTCTGGGGGGATGAGATGAACATCTGTAGGGCTCCGCAGAAAAAGGGAGACTGGGCAAGATGGCACCCTTGGGTGGGAAGGGGACCATGCATGCTTGGTGGCATCTCCCAAAGGCTTTCTTTGAAAGATGGGGAGATGCTCCGTGCAGGGCTCTGTCGGCATCAACGTCACCTATATGTGAGGACTGACCTCCTGCTTGTTCCTGGAGAAAGTATATATGCCCTTATGGTGGCATCATTTGATGACTTCAGGGACAGAGATTTGCTTTTCCAAAGCCCAAAAACTGCGGCATGGATTTCCTGTGCATGGGCAGTGATTGTCATGCTTGGCACACTCTGCACATCTCTCCCAGCCAGTAATAAAGCTGCATTGCTCTTCAACTGAGAGGAAAAGGCAGGAGGATGATAAGGAACACACAATGGAGTTACAATGTAGTACATTTAAGACTAATTGGAGAAAATGTTTTTTCACTCAACGTGTAATCAAACTCTGGAATTCATTACTGGAGGATGTAGTTAAAGCTGTTAGTATAGCTGGGTTTAAAAGAGGTTTGTACAAGATTTTGGAGGAAAAGTCCATAAACTGTTATTAAAGTGGACCAGGGAAATCCACTCCTTACTCCTGGGACAAGTAGCATGGAATCTGTCTACCTTCTGAGAACCTGACAGGCAAAGCTGGCACAAGGAGATGGGGTGGCCTAAGCGAACGTCATCACTGGCACTGTCCCATGCACCCATTGCTGCCACTATCGCCCCTCTCCAAGACGGACAACAGTGACAATAGCAGCAATCAGCCCCATGATGCCGAAGCTTGAAGATAAGCACTGCGGGGCTGTTTGTGCCCATTGCTGCAGTTGTCTGTCTCAGAAATAGGTGCCCCTGGAGGGCCAGCGCACTAGGCGACTGCCTAGTTTGCCTAATTGTAGCACCGGCCCTGCTGACCTGGATTGGTCACTGATGGAAGCAGGATACTGGGCTTGATGGACCCTTGGTCTGACCCAGTATGGCAAATTTTATGTTCTTATTTTATAGTGTATCTGCACTATCCTGCTGTCTAAGGAGAACCTATATTACAGATTAGCAGTTATGCTTTCTCTGGTAACAGGATAATTTCCAGGAACAAGCAGGGATGCAGTCTTCACATATCTGTATCATCAATACCAACGGAGCCCACGCAGGAACGCTGCCCAGCGTCCAATAGGAAAGCTTTTGGGAGCACTCCACGGCGCCTGCGCATCCGCCTTCCCGCCTTCCCAATTCCTCTCCTCAGTTCTTCGTTTTCCACGGAGCCAGCAGGTTGTTCCCTTCCTGTCACAGCCAAAAAACTTTTTTGTTTGTTTTAATTTTGTGCCCTGCCTTTCCGTCTATGCTGGTACCTTCCCTGATACAGGCCCCAATATTTTTCAGTCGTCTTTTTAGTTTATTTTATCTTTTTTCATTTTTTGGTGGTTTCACCTCCAACTTAGGCCTTGGCCTACTTTTTTTCCATCACAATGGAAAAACATGTCAGTGGCTTTAAAAAGAAATGTACCAAGTGCTCTGGTACAATTTCAGTCACTGACAAATATGACTGGTATTTGAAATATTTGGGCCCAGACCATCTACCAAATGATTGTCCAACAAATGACAAAATGAGGCCTAAAGAACAGGGCCAGACAGTATGGATCCCTGTTTGCCCCAGACTCGATTTTAGTGGCTTTGGTATCGTCAAGGATGTCTGTCTCCGCTCTTGGTTCTCAAGCCCAAACATAAATCTAAGTCTAAGTCATTGGCATTGAAGCCAATACCGATCTTCGAGGTAAGTTCCTTCATCGTCATCGTGACTCACTGAAAGATGCAGCCGATGCAGATCGGCCTGCCAAAGCCCCGGCAGGAGGACCAGTCCTCCAAAGCTCAACAGGGGCTCCAGGATGCTCCCGAGGCCTCGACCTCCATAGAGCTATTTGTTCCATGTTCTGGGACGGTGGCTCGAAGGCCTGTACTTGATTCCACCCAGGCATCTGCTTCCTCCCTCAACCAGCGCGTCCTATCGAGAGGAGCTTGGCAGCACTCCTAGCCTCTGCAGTGCAGGCATCGACGTCAGAATCAAGGACGATACTGTCAGGGCCAATGTCAGCCCTCGAGCTCATATCGACAGCTCCTCTCCCCCCGATGCTTGCTTTGGAAGCAGTAAGCATAGTCAAAACCCAACCGCCACTCGGATCCAGTACCGCACCGGCTCACCATCGATATCTACATTATGCCTCGACATCGACATGAGACCATCAGTACTTTTATTTATTTATTTTTTTGTCTGAATCGGACTCGTCCTCTTCCAATTCCGAAGATACCTTTGAGGAGTCTAGGGCTACCCTAGACATTCCTTCAGGGCCCTCTCAAACTTGTGAGCGGCGTAGATACCTGCCAGAGGACATGTCCTTTCAACACTTCATTCAGGACATGGCAGTGGGTCTCCAGATTACTGTCACATCTGAGACAGAACCAAGGTCAGAGGAATTGGAGATCCTCCAATACCCATCGGCCACCAAGGAGGCAGCCACATTACTGGTGCATCGCATCCTGCAGGATTTAATGTTACATATGTAGGAGGCCCCGCTAACGGTTCCGCCTATCAACAAATGGCTCGAAACCATGTACCGGGTTCCATGGTAGTAGAATTGGTGATGCGATGCATCAGGAGTTCTAAGACTCATTCTTCCATCCCTCCAAGCAAGGACACCAGGACTCTCAATGCTTTTAGGTGTCACTGCTTTCCAGGTATCTATGCCCACTTCCAGGATTACTTCTTACATGCTCTACATGGGCATGTATTTCAAGGATATCTCCAGTGATTTCGAGAATTTTGCTCCTCTCATTCCTGATGACAAACATGATGCATTCCTGGCCTTTGTTAGGCAGAATCAGGATTCATCAGAATTCCTTACCAGGGCGTCTTTTGATGACATGGAGACTTCCAGTAGAATGTCAGCAGTCTGCATCGGTGCTCGCAGAGTGGCATGGCTCCAGGCTTCTGACCTTGAAGAGTGGGTTCAGGATAAATTGACCAATATTCCCTGCTTTGGAGAGAACCTCTTTGGAAAAGGTTGGAGGGAAAAAGCTGGAGAGCTTGAAGCTGATGATCTCACCCTCAAACATCTTTCCAGAAAGACATCAGACCCTTCTAGGAGAAAGACCAATACCAAGAAGGCTTTCTTTCCTAAAAAGAAGATATATTATCCTTCTTTTCCACCTGCAGTAGCTTACCAACCTCAGCAGAGACAACAGGGTCCTCGCCAGGCTAAGAAGCCTAAGACCCCTAAACCACAACCAGCTGCACAGCCTTAGTCAGCACCTGGGTTTTGACTCCTTCCTAGAGAGCATAGATACTCTGTCTCTGCAGGGTCCACAACCCCTTCATATAGCAGGCAGACTTTGCTCCTATGCCCACAGGTGGCACCTCATCACTTCGGAACAATGGAATCTCAACATCGTCCAAGGGGGCTATCTGCCTCATTTCCAAAACTTACTCCCCCCCCCCCACCTCCACAAGAGATTATCCTGCAAATTCCTTACAGATTGATAATCCTGTTAGCTGAGGTAGCAACCCTGTTATCTCGGGGACCATAGAAAGAGTTCCTTCTGCCCAGGAAGGCAGGGGCTTCTACTCTTCTTACTCTCTTATCCCCAAGAAAACCAAGAGTGTTCAGGCCCATTCTAGATCTAAGGGATCTCAACAAATTCCTCATCTGAGAAAAATTAAAAATTATTTCCCTTGGTACACTTCTGCCATACCTTCAGAGGAACAACTGGCTAAGTTCTCCAGACCTCAAGAAGACATATACCCAATTGCTTGTTTGCCCTCAACACAGAGTATCCACATTTTCGGTGCCAGCAGATACCTTACCAGTACCGGGTGCTCCCTTTCAGGCTTGTTTCCGCACCCCAAGTGTTCACAAAATGTATGGCAGCGGTGGCTGCCTATCTTCGTACTTTGGGAATCTTTGTCTTCCCCTGCGTAGACGATTGGCTGATCGGGGAGAATCCCCAGAAGAGGTCAGAATTTCTCTTTATAGGACTATTGTGCGCCAAAGACTGGGATTCATCTTAAACTTTCCCAAGTCGCACCTTGTCCCATCTCGGCAGCTCAAATTCATTGGAGTACTTCTAGACACTTGTCAGGCCTGAGCTTATCTTCCACAGGATTGCTCTGCCCCTCTCATCGAGCTTGCACACACCATAGCAAGTCACAGTGTCGTGCCTTCTGGGACATATGGTATCCACAGTCCATGTCATCCCTTATGCCCGCCTGCACATGCGACAAGCTCAATGGATGCTGTCATCTCAATGAACACAAGCAACCGGGCATCTTTCAGGCAAGTTTTGCATTACACCTCCTCTTGTTAACTCCTTTCAGTGGTGGTGCTCCCCTCCAAACTTACTCAGAGAGTCACCTTTTCAGATGCCTCCACCTCAACGCACCCTCACGACGGATGCTTCCAAACTCGGGTGGGGAGCACAGATGAACAATCTCACTACACAGGGCCAGTGGACACAGCAGGAATCAATCTCCTGGAGCCTACTGGCTCTCATGAATGCCCTTCGGGTTTTTTCAACCTCAACTTTCGGGCAACAGGTGGCCATGTTCTATGTGAACAAGCAGGGGGGAACGGGTTTCTGCCCCTTCTGCCAAGAAGCCCTTCGTCTCTTGTTCTTCTCCATTACACACCTTATCCATCTCAGGGCGGTGTACCTCCCAGGTGAACTCAATCTCCTAGCGGACAGACTCTGCCGCATCCTGCATCCACATGAGTGGACTCTAAATCAGGACATGGCATCTTGGATCTTCCACCTATGGGGGACCCTTTCAATAGATCTGTTCGCCACTCAGGAGAATACTCGACTACTGTTGTTTTGCTCAAGGATTCCCTCCCTCAACAGTCAAGCAGTGGATACCTTCCTTCTCCACAGGGGGAAGGATCTGCTTTATATATTCCCACCCACCGTCTTAATATCCAAAACCCTATTCAAACTGCAGGCCAACAAGGACGTTGTGATTCTAATAGCCCCTTACTGGGCCCGTTAGCCATGGTTTCCTCTACTGCTTCGACTAGCATGGACTCCACCCCTCAGCCTGGGGCATGCCCCCAACCTCCTCCTCTCCAAGAATCATGGGACGCTTCTCCATCCCAATCTACAGGCCCTCCATCTCATGGCGTGACTACTGAGAGCATGATATTTGTTGATCTCAACCTTCCTCAACATGTCAAAGACATCTTGAATGCATCACTCAAGCTGTCTACTAGGTGTTCTTATGCCTTCAAGTGGGAAAAGGTCACCCTTTGGTGTACCCCGAAACACATTGACCCCATGGCTGTCCAGTAGAGTTCCTTTTACAGTATTTCCTCCACTTAGCATCGACAGGTTTCAAGACTAACTTGGTCAGAGTTCATCTTAGTGCCATCTCAGCCTATAACAGGCAGGTGGACAGGCACCCTATTTCATCTCGCCCTTTGGTGCAAAGATTTATATGTGGTTTTCTGCTGTCTAAGCTGCCAATCAAACCACCACTGGTGGCTTAGGACCTCAACTTGGTTCTGATGCAACTTCTAAAGCCTCCTTTTGAGCCTTTGGCCACCACTTTTTTAAAATTCCTCTCTTGGAAGGTAATCTTCCTAATTGCTTTCACCTCAGCTCCACACATCGGAGAACTGCAGGTGTTGGTGTAGGATCCTCCATACACCTGGTTCCACCCTGACAAAGTGGTTCTCCGTACACATCCACACTTCCTCCCGAAGGTGGTCTTGGCTTTCCATCTCAATCAAGGGGTCATCCTACTGATCTTCTTCCCAAGACCGCATGCTTCTAGGGCTGAAGCAGTGTTGCACACTTTAGACTGTAAGCGTGCACTGGCTTTCTACTTGGACAGAACCAAGGCTATCAGGAAATCCTTACAGTTGTTCATTTCCTTTAATCTAAGTCACCTTGGATTTCCAGTCTCGAAATGCATCTTTTCAAACTGGATTGCGTATTGCATTTCTTTTTCCTGCTCAAGCGGGACTCTCCCTAGAGGGTCATGTCACCACTCACAATGTGCGTGCCATGGCAACCTCAGTTACCAACCTTCGGTCTGTCTCCATTGATGACATCTGTCAGGCAGCTACCTGGTCCTCCATTCCACACTTTTCACTGCTCACTATTGCCTAGACAGGGACTCCCGTTGGGATGCTGACTTTAGCCAGGCTGTTCTCCAACACCTTTTTGGGACTTAATTGCAACAACTACCCTCCGTCCTGGACTTTTTCTGACACCAAACTTCCCTATCGATTTTCTTGCTAACTGTCTTCAAGTTCAATGGGGTCATTCTGTATCCACACCCTCTGGCTCCATCCTTTAGCCTTATGGATACTGCTGCTAATCCACTCTGGTATCTTGGAGTTAGTGAGGGCCATATGTGAAAAACCATATTGAGACCACCGCCCCCCTCGACCCAAGCCAACATGGATTCAGGGAACAGCATGGAGACGAGACGCTCCTGACCAGTCTCTTCAGCATACTAACCAAAGGATTGGACAACATAAGACTGGGTTACGCCTTGATTTTCCTGGACATTGCTGCAGTTTTCAACTCCGTGGACCACAAACTGCTTCTAAGGCGGCTCGCAGAGAAGGAGATTCAGGACATGGCATTATGCTGGTGCAGATCATACCTCACAGACAGATGGCAACACGTACGTGCTGGCTCCAAGACCTCCAATCTGTTCCAGCAGTGATCTTCACTCTCTGCACTGTTCTTCAACATATATATGCAGCCCATCTGTGCACTCACCCACGCATTCAATGTCTCATGCCTCGTATATGCAGATGACATGCTACTCTACATGCCATTTTCAACTGACCATCCGGATTTCTCACCCCTAACCACCTGTTTCGACGCCACACACAAAACCTCAGAATAAACTTCAAGAAAACTGAGGTGCTATTCATCTCCAGGAACCCAGCTTTTACCACCCCCCTGCCCCGTGTCACTAAAGGTGAGAGGAGCGGAGCTTCAAAGCAAACCCACGATCCGCTACCTAGGAATCATCCTAGACCAACAGTTGGACATGAAGGCCCACGTAAACAATACTGTTAAAGCAATATACTACAAAATAAGGACGATCCGACACCTTAGACCCCTGCTGGAGCTGGAGGATTTCCGGACAGTCTACCAAGCTTTAGTAATCCCCCACTTTGATTACGCCAACTCAATCCTACATGGACTCCCAAAAAGCACATTGAACCCGTTGCAGCTTGCAATGAATGCAGCCACCAGAATATTACATGGAGCTGCCAGGAGGGACCATATAACTCCTATCCTGAAACACCTACATTGGCTGCCGGTCCACTGCAGGATCACATTCAAAATTCTATTAATGACATTCAAGGCCATCAACGGGCTCGCCTCCACCTCCATCATAGACCTCATCCTCACCACACCCCCAACAGAGTCAGAAAGTCAGCCGCTGCCAACACTCTGAACATCCCGAGCAAGATTACAAAGTGCTCGCAAGCAACATGAAACTGGGCCTTCATGTACTACGCACCCACATGCTGGAACGCCCTCCCGCCCAACATCCGTTCCATAACCAAGCTCGCCCAATTCAGAAAGGCTCTAAAACACCACCTATTTCTCCAGCACTACTCCCATAACGGAGATGCTCAACAGCCGTCTGCACGCACCCACCAATACAGCTCCCTCGACCCAACAGCAACACGCAGCCCCAGCCCCGTCCACTAACGCCTCTTGACACACGATATGCAAGTGCATGTAGCACACAATTTTGTAGTTGGCACACAATTTGTTGTAAATAGTCATCAAGCAGTCATGTCGCCGCCCGCTTCCACTGGCCCGACTGTCTCGCCTATATATAGATGCTTAACTGAGTAGCCTGTTACTGAGTAGCCTGTACATAGTCTCCCCAGTTAGGCAAGTTGTAAACCCTGTTCCTTGTAAGTACAATGCGGACGCCGCCTGCACTGTACAAATTTATTTTAACTGTAAACCGAGCTGATTTTAAAGAGCGCGGTATAGAAAAACCTCAAATAAATAAATAAAACTGCATTCCTGCTTGTTCCTGGAGATAGCATAGTTACGCACTTGTAATAGGTGATCTCCGGGATCAGCAGGAATCAGTCTTATTTTATTTTATTTATTTAATTAACATTTCTTATATACCGCTTTTCATGATATCAAGACGGATTACATTGAACAGGGCATTATAACTTGGAGATAACTATTTTACAGGAAACATGGGCAATGGAGGGTTAAGTGGCTTGCCCAAGACCACAAGGAGCACCTGTGGGACTAGAAACCCCAGTCCTTCCGGCTCACAAGCTGCCCTCCTCCCCTAGGAGTTGTAGGGTATTCTCTTTTCCTCTATCTCGCAACTACACTCAATTAAGGAGAGGACTTGGGAAGGTGGGAAGGCAGATGTGCAGGTGCAGTGGGGTGCTCCCAAAGGCTTTCCTATTGGATGCTGGGGAGCGTTCCCGGCGGGCTTCATCGGTACCAACGATACCCATATATGAAGACTGATTCTTGCTGTTCCCAGAGATGACCTGTTATAGTTGATTAACTATGCTATTCAACCACACCAATGATGACTGTAGAACTGAGGGTTGCCCCTTTCTTGAACTTGAAATGGATAAGGTACACTGGGGAAGGTTTGTCAAGTGTGTCGGCATGAGAATCCATACACATGGCCAGAAAACTCTTCTGAGCTTTGAGAGCTCAAATCTGCTTCTGGAGCCATCAGATAATGTCACATTGTCCCATTGTTGCCAGAGAAAGGTTTATAATGTCACATTGTCCCATTGTTGCCAGAGAAAGGTTTATAAAGTTATTTTATAAGTGGCTGGAGTATGTAGCATGGTGTATCTCCAGGAACAAGCAGGAATAAGTCCTCACATATGGGTACGTCGGAACCGACGGAGCCTGCGCGGGAAAGCTCCCCAGCTTCCCAGAAAGGAAGCTTTTGGGGCCTCCCACTGCACATGCGCGCTGCCTTCCCGCCTTCCTGACCAGCTCTCCTCAGTTTCTCTTTTTCCGCGGAGCCAGCAGGTCGTGCTCCTGTCGCCGCTGAAGAAATTCTTATTTTAGTTTGTTTCTTTAGACCGCGTACCTGCCTTCCCCATACCGAAACCGGTACCGCCGGTCTCTTTTCTTTTCTTTCAAAAAAACCCCAAAAACTTTTATTTAGCACAACTTGGTGACTTCGGTTAGGCCTCAGGCCTACACAAATTCTCCTCATGGAGAAACCAGCCCCTGGTTTCAAGAAGTGTACCAAGTGTAGTGCTGTTATTTCTGTTACAGACACCCATGACTGGTGTCTTAAATGTTTGGGGCCTGACCACTCCATTCTGGACTGCCCATCCTGCTCCCAGATGTCTAAACGTGGTTTGCAGAACCGGGCCAACAAATTCCATGTGCTGTTTGCTTCAGATAATCCAGCATCACAGTCATCCAGGTCTTCCTCTCCGGATGGATCTCAGGTAACCAAACCTCCTTCGGGCAGGTCCTCAAAAGGCAAATCTCCTTCAAAGTATCGAGAGGCCCTCAATCTTGAATCAGAGGACCCTGCCCCAGCCAAACAACCCCAGCGGGAAGCTCTGGCTTCCAAAGCACCATCTATGGGGTTCAGGGCCGGATTTACCTATACGCCATGTACGCCATGGCGTAGGGCCCACAGCCGGCAGGGGCCCACAAAAAAAGAACAAGTTAATTTTTTTTTAATACAACTTAAAAAAAAACCTGGTGGCTGCCGCCGCGGGGCCCCCTCTGCTGCCGCGGCAGCACCGACTGACCCGCGGGAGCCACGTCTACAAGCTGAAGCCGTCGGTTCGGTTCGTTCCTCCCTCCCTCCGTGCAGGCTGCAGGCTGTGAGAGACGCGAGGAGACGCTCTCCCTTCGCGCCTCTCACAGCGTGCACGGAGGGAGGGAGGACCGAACCGAACCGACGGCTTCAGCTTGTAGACGGGGCCCCCACGGGTCAGTCGGTGCTGCCGCGGCAGCAGAGGGGGCCCCGCGGCGGCAGCCAGCAGGTTTTTTTTTTAAATTAAATTTTACTTTAGGCCGACGGGGGGGGGGGGGGGGTGGGACAGGTAATGGGCTATTGGGGGGGCTGGGGCTGGAAATGGAAATGGGCTGGGGGGGGTAGGACTGGTAATGGGCTATTGGGGGGGCTGGGGCTGGAAATGGGCTGGGGGGGGTTAAGGCTAGAGGTGGGCTGATGGGGTTAGGACTGGTAAAGGACTGTGGGCTGTTGGGGGGGCTTAGAACTGGCAATGGGCTTTGGGGGGGTTAAGACTGGTAATGGGCTGTGGGCTGATGGGGGCTGTCTGGTAATGGGCTATGGGGGGGGCTAGGACTGGAAATGGGCTGGGGGGTTAAGACTGGAGGTGGGCTGATGGGGTTAGGACTGGTAATGGGCTGTTGGGGGGGGTTAGAACTGGTAATGGGCTTTGGGGGGGGTTAAGACTGGTAATGGGCTGTGGGCTGATGGGGGTTGTCTGGTAATGGGCTATGGGGGGGCTAGGACTGGAAATGGGCTGGGGGGTTAAAACTGGAGGTGGGCTGATGGGGTTAGGACTGGTAATGGGCTGTGGGCTGATGGGGGGGGTAGGACTGGCAGTGGGCTATGGGGGGCTGACTGGAAATGGGTTGATGGGGTTAGGACTGGAAGTGGGCTGATGGGGGGTTAGGACTGGTAATGGGTTATAGGGGGGGCTTAAACTGAAAATGGGGTGATGGGGGGTTAAGGACTGTGAGTGGGTTGATGGGGGGCTAGGACTGGTATTGGGTTGGGGGGTTGCTAGGACTGGAAATGGGCTGATGGGTGGCTAGGACTGGAAATGGGCTGATGCAGGGACTAGAAGGGAATGGATGCTGGGTGAGGCTGGAACTAGAAGGGAGCTGATGTTGGGGGAGGATTAGAATGGGATGGGGCTGGAAGAGTAAAATGGAGAAGGGAAAAATATTTTGTGTGGGAGGGATAAAAAATCTACAATTGGCCGGGTATTGGGAGAGTAAGTGGGGATTGAGGATGGAGGGGTAAAATTTGAGTGGATGAAATAGGAATGAGGAAAGAGCAAAAGGAGAAAGATTAGTATGTTAAAGCAGATGTAGAGAGAGAATGGAAAAAAATCTAGAAGAGAGAAGAAAGGACAAATGGACAGCAGACGATGGAGAGTTAGCAGAAGACACGAAGAAACCAGAAGAAAGTGGCTGGAGCAATTGCAGCTGAAAAAAAATGCACAAAAGGTAGAAAAATATCTCTTTATTTTGAATTTATTAATTGGAATATGTCAGCTCTGGTAAATGTGCATCATTAACGTCTGCGCTTTGTTTAGTACAAGAGCAAATTAATGTATAGTTTTATTTCTACAGTGTTGTACATTCCAAGTTTGGCTTTTGGGATTCCCAGTTTAATTATTGTCTTCCTGTTTCTAAATTGTGATTACTTGTTTGGTGATGGTCTATGTTCTGCATGTGTAACTGAGCTGAGGTGTTCTGTTTATATAATTCCTATTTGACATTGCCACTTGTTCTCTTTCCCCAGTAGGTCATGTATTGTTGTTCTCTGAAATGTATTGGTTTAATATTTGCAGTGTTGCCTTTTGATTGGTAGAGTATGGTGCTTTGTGAGTCCTGGTAGTGCTGTTAGGATACGGCGGGTTTACTATGGGTTCTAAATGGGCAGTGTTTGTAGTAGTTCCTAATGTGTCTGGCAGTTGGCACTGGATTATAGTAATGTAGAAATCTTTTAGTCTTTCTTTATCCATACACTCATTAAGAGGCACGTTTACTAAAAGTTAGTATATGGTAACATAATGCAAATATTTATGCAAATGAGGCCCCTTATGCAAATGAGGCCCCGCACCCCCCTTGGGCCGCCCCTGCTGGGGGCCCACAATTTTTGTTGGCGTAGGGCCTCACTCAAGGTAAATCCGGCCCTGATGGGGTTACAGGTTGACATCGATGGCACGGCCTCGACTGATCACCTGTTAGACTGCTCTGGGGTACCGGCCCATGCCGGTACCGACATCCAGGCAGCAGTGGCGTCTATGGGCAGTACTGTCCAGACCATGCAGCAGGCCGTTCTGGCTTTCATTAAAGCTGCGACGCCCTCGGTATCGCATCTAGCGGTTCCGGTTCCGGTACTGTCTTCCATACCGGAACCGAGACCATCGTCTTCCAAACGCAGATCGGTTCCGCATGCCGGATCCGGGTTTTCACCCGATACCGATCCCATACCCGGTACGCCCGATGTCGATACCGATCGGTATGCGTATCGTGCGTTGGAAGCAAATAGAGGATTCTCTGATTCTTCTGAGGATTTTGACTCCTCTGATGACTCTGATGAG
Organism: Ichthyophis bannanicus; assembly: GCA_033557465.1. Lineage (NCBI taxonomy): Eukaryota > Metazoa > Chordata > Amphibia > Gymnophiona > Ichthyophiidae > Ichthyophis > Ichthyophis bannanicus. The sequence goes on from CM066039.1 coordinate 382,356,316, forward strand.
CTGTCTCTAGTTCTTCCTGAAGAGCCTTCTTCCCCAAAGAGGAGAATGTCTCCACCAGAGGATTTGTCCTTTCAAGACTTCATTATAGAAGTAGCTAAAGGACTTTCTATTACCACATCCTCTGAAAAAGAACCTAGATCAAAGAAATTGGATATTTTAGGATACCCTAAGGTTCCTAAAGAGGCAGTCACCCTGCCTATCCAAGAAATCCTTCAAGAACACTTGATGGACTTATGGGAGGCTCCTCTAACGTTGTCTCCTCATTCTCGTAGGTTGGACACCATGTACCGGGTCCCTCCTTCTCCTGGTTTTCAAAAAACTCAGCTGCCTCACCATTCCATTGTGGTGAAGTCTGCGCTGAAAAAGATTAAGAGTACCAAAAGGCACTCTTCTACCCCTCCAGGGCGGGAATGTAAGACCCTAGACTCTTTTGGTAGGAAAATCTTCCAGGCTAGTATGCTTATAGCCAGGATTAATTCATATAGTCTGTATATGGGCATGTTTCTAAGGGAACTTGCCCTAAAGGTGCGGCATTTTGCCCCCTTTATCCCTGAGGATAGAAAGGAGGAGTTCATTTCTCTGGTGAAACAGCTTCTAGATGTTTCTAAGTTCTCCAACAGAGCAGCCTTTGATTCCTTTGAAAGTGCCGGTAGAGCTTCGGGCATTGCCATTGCAGCCCGACGACTTGCTTGGCTCCAGGCCTCTGACCTAGAACCCTGGGTCCTGGATGGCTTACGGAATCTGCCCTGTACAGGTGAGAACTTATTTGGTAAGGACTGGCAAATTAAAGCCACTCAAATGGACGCAGAAAATGCTACATTAGATAGACTTTCTAAGTCTACCTCTACTCCTGCCAAGAAAAAGTCTTTCAAGAGGCCTTACTACAAGAAGGCCAGATTTTCCACAAATACTGGCCAACAATCTTCTCAGCCTCGCTTTGCTGCTAAACGTCAGCAACCTAAACAGGCAAGGTCAAAGCCTGCAGCGTCTGCCACTCCTCAGCAGGCTCAACCCCCTCAGGGGTTTTGACTTGCCCCTAGAGAACTTAACATTTCTGGCTCTAGAACAACCAGAGCCCCTCACCATTCCCGGAAGGTTAGCTCACTTTGCTCCCAGATGGGGGCAAATTACATCAGAGCACTGGACCCTCTCTATCATCAGAGAGGGCTACAAACTTCATTTTTCCAACCTTCCTCCACATACCATGGTGAGGCACTTCAAATCTCCCCCATCTCTCCTGGCCCTGTTGGGTCAGGAAGTCTCTTCCCTCCTTGCCCAAAGGGCAATAGAAGAGGTTCCTCTTCTCCAACAAGGGACAGGTTTCTACTCCCCTTATTTTCTCATACCAAAGAAGACAGGGGGATCCAGACCTATCCTAGATCTGAGAGAATTGAATAAATTTCTATACAAGGAGAAATTCAAAATGCTTTCTCTGGGCATTCTCCTTCCATACCTTCAGAGTCAGGATTGGCTTTGTTCTCTAGATCTCAAGGATGCGTACACACATATACTCATCCACCCATCCCACAGAAAATATCTACGATTTCTGTTCCAGGGAAAACATTTCCAGTACAGAGTACTTCCCTTCAGTCTAGCCTCTGCTCCAAGAGTATTCACCAAATGCATGGCAGTTGTAGCCGCATTTCTAAGAGGTCTGGGAATTTTTGTATTCCCATATCTGGACGACTGGCTCATCCGAGCTCCATCTCAGTCAGAGGCCCAGATTTCCCTGGACCGCACAAGACACATTCTGCAGTATCTGGGACTGGTGGTAAACCTTCCCAAGTCTCAACTCATCCCTACTCAGTCTCTGGAATTCATAGGGGCCCAGTTGGACACCACCACTGCAAGGGCCTACCTACCTCAAGTCCGGGGCCAACGTCTGGTGTGCTTGGCCTCCCAAGCTCAGTCCAGCAGTCACTTGACAGCCAGAGAAATGCTGCGACTTCTGGGCCACATGGCCTCCACGGTACACGTGGTGCCCTATGCTCGTCTTCATATGAGAGCAGCTCAATGGACCTTGGCCACCCAGTGGACTCAAGTATCAGGAGCGCTCTCCGACCAAATACTCACCTCAAAGCGTCTGTTTTGGTCCCTCCAATGGTGGATATCCACCAAGAATCTGTTGTTGGGGGCCCCCTTCCAACCTTTGTTGCCCCAAGCAACCCTCACAACAGATGCCTCCCAAACAGGGTGGGGAGCCCATCTACAACACCTCTCCACTCAGGGTACTTGGTCTCCACAGGAGACCACCCTTCACATCAACCTCCTGGAACTGCGAGCAATCTTCTTTGCCCTCAAAGTCTTCCATACCCTCCTTGTCAACCTGACCGTCCTAGTTCAAACAGACAATCAGGTGCCCATGTTCTATGTAAACAAACAAGGAGGGACAGGCTCTCTGTCGCTTTGCAACGAAGCTCTCAGATTATGGGCCTTCGCCAGAGAGCATCAAATTCATCTTCTGGCAGTGTATCTTCCAGGGGTTCAAAACTCTCGGGCAGACAGACTCAGTCGAGTTCTGCTTCCACACGAATGGTCCCTACATATGGACCAGATACGCAGAATCTTTCAGGAATGGGGAACCCCGGACATAGACCTCTTTGCAAGTCCGTGCAATGCCAAACTTCCCCGGTTCTGTTCCAGGACGTGTCAGGGAGCTCAGGCCTACGACGCCTTTCTCCTGCATTGGGGTCAGGACTTCCTATATGCCTTTCCACCCATTCCTTTGATTCCCAAGACTCTGTTCAAACTCCAGAGGGATCACGGATCGATGATCCTCATAGCTCCACGCTGGCCACGCCAAGTGTGGTTCCCTCTACTTCTGCATCTTTCCCAGGGACTCTCCCTGGACCTGGGAGCTGTGCCAGACCTTCTGTCTCAGGAGGAGGGGACTTTGTGGCACCCAAACCCCAAGTCCCTACACCTCAGAGCTTGGTTACTGAAGGCCTAAGCCTTCATGACTTCAATCTTTCTCAACCAGTGCAAGATATCCTTCATGCCTCTAGGAAACCCTCCACGAGCTGTTCCTATGCTTTCAAATGGAAACGCTTTTCCATTTGGTGTGCTCAACAGGGTCTTGACCCTCTAGCACTTCCCTTGAATTCTCTACTAGACTATCTCCTGCATCTTTCTAATGCAGGCCTTAAGACGAATTCAGTCAGAGTCCATTTAAGTGCTATTGCAGCATCCTTAAAACCTATAAATGGACAACCTGTCTCCTCTCATCCTCTTATTGCAAGGTTCATGAGAGGCCTGACTCTAACTAAGCCTCCCATCCGACCTCCTCCGGTAGCATGGGATTTGAACCTAGTTCTAGGTCAGCTTATGAAGCCACCTTTTGAACCGTTGGTTTCTACCTCCTTGAAATTTCTTTCCTGGAAGGTCCTTTTCCTTATTGCAGTCACTTCAGCTCGCCGCATCAGTGAACTACAGGCCTTAATGGCTCATCCACCTTATACTAGGTTTCATCATGATAAGGTGGTCCTCAGGACGAATCCCCACTTTATGCCCAAAGTGGTCTCGCCTTTTCATCTTAATCAAGAGGTATATCTACCTGTCTTTTTTCCGGCTCCTCATGCATCCAATGCAGAGAGGAACCTTCATACTCTAGATTGTAAAAGAGCTCTTGCCTTTTTACCTCAACAGGACTCAGCACATCGAAAGTCTTCCCAACTTTTTGTGGCTTTTGATCCTTCTCATTTGGGACTTCCAGTCTCCAAACGTACACTTTCCAATTGGATTGCTCAGTGTATTTCCTTTGCTTACCAGAGTAAAAACATTTCTCTGGAAGGCCATGTCACAACTAACAATGTGAGAGCCATGGCCACTTCTATGGCTCATCTTCACTCTGTATCCATAGATCAGATCTGTCGAGCCGCCACCTGGGCCTCGGTTCATACCTTCACAGCACATTACTGTTTGGACAAGGACTCCCGCCGGGATGCCTTGTTTGGTCAGGCTGTCCTCAAACACCTGTTCCATACTTGAACAACTCCTGCCCACCTTCCCAGGATGGATGCCTGAGATCCATACGAAGATGGCGAACCCTTGGAAGGGGATCTCCCAGGCATCTTAGCTAGGGAGTCCCCATATGTGAGGACTTATTCCTGCTTGTTCCTGGAGATAGCACAGTTACTTACCTGTAACAGGTGATCTCTGGGAACAGCAGGAATTAGTCCTCACAACCCACCCACCTCCCCTAGGAGTTGTATCTTCTATCTATCTTCCTTTCCTCTCTCTATTGTCTCAGCTATAAACTCGAACTGAGGAGAGCTGGTCAGGAAGGCGGGAAGGCAGCGCGCATGTGCAGTGGGAGGCCCCAAAAGCTTCCTTTCTGGGAAGCTGGGGAGCTTTCCCGTGCAGGCTCCGTCGGTTCCGACGTACCCATATGTGAGGACTAATTCCTGCTGTTCCCAGAGATCACCTGTTACAGGTAAGTAACTGTGCTTTACCCACTCTACTAGGTGCTTATAAAATTGTCTGGAAGCACACACACATACACACAGAGTGGCACTGAGAAAATGCTGCAATGCATGTGTAGGCAGTCTGGGAACAGAGAATGGGTACAGCAGGAGAGGGATCAGCACTTAGGTGTGTGCCTATAAAATACATTCATAAGCACGGATCCTTGCCAGCACATGCTTGGACAAAGTTACTTCTGTCTTGAGCAGCTTTCAAAGTGACACCTTTATAAAGTATGTTCCCTTTGAACAAGTGTTTTATAGTCTTCAAATACCTCCACTTAGCTAAGGCAGAATAATACCATACTCAACCAAGGCTTAGTATGCAACCAAGCAATATATTTTTATGGGAATATTTTCTATTTTTATTACAGGACCGTTGAAATCAAATAGAGATCATATCAACACAATGGGGCAAGTTTATTAAACAGCGTTAGGCCTTAGAAAATACGAGTAGCGCTGTGTTAGCTGCAGAAGTCATGCAGTATCTGTTGGGGATATGCACAGCATTCCCCCAGCAGATACTGCGCCAAAAATATAGAGAGCATGGTCAGATAGTAGCCCATTGAGGTGGCATTAGCTTCACCTGCACTGTCTGCAAATTCAATGGTTGCCGCATACTGTGGATGTGCGTGGTAACTGCTCAGTGCAAACACACCCACTCTCTGCCCTCACCACACTCGCACATGTAGCTAACACACATTCTTTAGAAAATGCAGCAATTTTCTGTGCTATCTACATTTGCCCCTCATTAGCTGTTAATGTGATGCACTTGGCAAGCACCTTCTGCTGCATTAACAGCTAATTTGGTTTAATAAATATGCTCTGATGTGTAAACAGTGAACACTTATCTTATTAAATCATTTCACTATCCTCTGACACAATCTCGTATTTCAAAGAAATCCTTCTGCAGCAGGGAGCTTCCTTACAGCATGGGCCCCATTCATCAGATACATCTGAAATTTAAAAAAAAAATGGTGCCAGCAATTCAACTGGGTCATCTGATACTATCAGCCAATCACACACTTACAACAGAGACTGCCATTCATCTGGACAGTCCAGTCCCTTCACCGTAACTCAGTCAAGTTTAAAGATCCATGCCTGTTGCTTATAATTCAGGGCAACACCCCAAAACGATTAACATATTGATTGATTTATTTAACTGTTTTATGCCGCTTTATCATTTCATGCAAAAGGGTTTATATAGTAACTTAAACTTGGTAACATATATAAAACAGGGACATTGATAACATATGAATTGGATATGGGACCAATGATGAAAATTACAAGAGTTGGAAGATTGTCGATATGCTCTCTGTGATTTTGATGATCCACTTATGAAATATAAAATATTCTACAACAATATATTGATTGGTTGCATGCTAAGTGTTGGTGGAGTATGGTATCCTTTATAAAATGGGCACAACCTCTGTGCCTACGTGCCTTTACAACCTAAGTGACTGTTAAAACTTACCTTCTTGGGCCCTGATGCAGAAAGTTGTGCTATCCTTCTTAAAGCAGCTTCATACCAAAGATTTTCACATTAATGTTACTCTCAGTGCAGTAAGAAATTTTACTGCGGGATATCTGTGTAAAACCACTCCGATCAAGGGCAGCCAGAGTAGGCCCGTGTTGTGCCACCCCAGACTGAAACACCAGCCACACTGCACCTCCCCACCCCACTGCCACACCAAACCGCTTGCCGCTGATTCTATCTTGAGGGAGGGGGAAGTGGGCGGCAGCAGCAATATTTCAAAAGCGGTGGCTTTATTCTTCTGCTTTGTTGCCCACGGCAGGCACTGTGCTTCAGCACACATGGCCTGCTGCTTTTGACCCACCTCTGACAAAAAGTTGTATCGGAGGGGGATTAGAAGTGGCAGCGTTGAATCTGTATGGCAGCTCAGGGCTGGAGTAAAGATGCAGCAGAAGGACACTGTCTGAAATGAAGTGCAACACTTATTTGTTTAGCATTTCTTTTATATTGCCTTTCCATGCTGTCAAGGTGGTTTACATTGAACATAACAGTTTTACATAAAACAGCTGTCATTGACCTTTTTACATCACAAAGTTGAAGTATATAATATTTCAACAGCAACTATTTACAACTGTTTACAAATCTAATATGGGGTATTCAGTTTAGATGGCAGTTGGTGTTGTGAAAGGGGCAATTGGGAGGGGGTATTTGAGGGTTAAGTTTTTGGGTCCAATGTTGTACCGAAATATTCGTTGAACAGTTGTGTTTTTAGTTTTTTTCCGAAAGTCAGAGGTGAGGGAGTGAGTTCCAGATAGACGGGCTGAAGTATTCAAATGCTCTTTGAAGTGCTGTTTGTGAGGTATTGCTTTTTATGGATGTAGATGACAGGATGTTTTGATGCTGTGTCCTCCTTGACCGAGTATCTGGCCTCTTCTTGATTATTTGTTTTAAGCAGTCAGACAGGAGTGGATGTGGTCTTGCTTTTTGGATCCGGTGATTAGTCGTGCTGCAGTGTTTTGTGCTAGTTGCAAGGGTTGGGTTATGATTTTGGGAGGTCCTTTGAGTATTAAGTTACAGTAATCTAGGGTTGGAGTGATTATTGCCTGACATACGGTCCGAAAGTATTTACGATCTAGTAGAGGTCGTAGGTTTTGTAGGATCTCCATTTGTAGTATGCTGTAGATGTGGTGGTCTTAATATGAGCTTGAAGGTTGAGCCTTTGGTCTAGGGTTACTCCTAGGTATTTTACTTCCTTTTTCATGGGGATTGAACGAGTACCTATTAGTAGATTATCTGGTGGGGTATAAGCAGTGTCTCATGTAATTGTGAGGGCTTCTGATTTGTTATAGTCGATTGTAAGGCTGTGTTGTTCCAGTCAGTTTGTTATTGTTGTCAAGCAAGAAGTGATGGTGGAGTAATTGGGTTTTCTAGTGTCAAATGGAACATAAATCATCAGATTGCCCACATAAAGGTGATACTGTATCTTCAGATCTCTTATAACTTTGCAGACTGGTTGTACATAAATATTGAATAAGAGGGAAGATAGTGCAGAGCCCTGTGGAACTCCTTGGTGCAGTATAAATGATCTGGAGGTTTTGTTCTTGATTTTGACTTGGGATTGTTGTCTGGTTAAGCAAGAGCAAAACCATGACAGACTCAATGGTTTATTGAGTCTATAAATATAAATATGTATCCAAGTTTGAGGTTTTCAATTCCTTTGAGTATTGTGTTGATTAGGGAGGTTAGTAGTGTTTCTACCCTGTGGTATTGCTGGAATCTGTGTTGTGAATCCAGAGGAGTGACTGAGTTGATGTGGTCTTGCAGTTGTGTTTGGACGTTTTTTTCTATTATTTTTGCTAATGGGGGTATGCTAGAGATAGAATGGCATGAGGCTGGTGAGTTGGGGTCAGGTGAATTGCCTTTAAGTGAGGTCTTATTGAGGAGGTTTTTAGTAGGGGGGCATGAATCCTTGTGATAGGGAGTGTCAGCATACATTTCATGCAGCTGTGGACTCTGGTGACTTCAGTCTCCAAAAGTAATAGGACAGTTTACAAGATGAGATTAACTCTGACCCCCTTGTGATTTCATTCTCCAAGGCCTGCCTGAAGCCCCTCCTTGCTAAATCAAGAATAGCAGACCTTAAAGGGAGTGGTTAGCAGACCTCAAGGGGAAGTGCTTGAGAGGATTCAATTCACTATAAAAGACAGAAACACTTCCTCTCTCTCTCCCACCATCCATTGGACATGAAGGACAGGAGGCTCTGATAATCAATTCCCTTCCCCCCCCCCCCCCCCCCGGTAGTGGCTGCTCTACCTAAGACACGAGGTTTGGACTCATAAGGAGACTTGTTTATCTCTAGAACACTAGAGACAGTACTAGAGACAGTACTGTGCAGGACAGGGGACTTGCTGGACATAGCAAGGTATTTAATACAGGAGGTATTAGACAAGCTGCCTACTATCATGTAATGGCAGCTGGGACAGGTACCACAGGCTTGCTTCCACCATTTCCAGGCACAAATAATAAATAAAAATAAAAAAGGTGTGGGAGATGTCAGCATACATTTCATGCAGCTGTGGACTCTGGTGACTTCAGTCTCCAAAAGTAATAGGACAGTTTACAAGATGAGATGAACTCTGACCCCCTGGTGATTTCATTCTCCAAGGCCTGTCTGAAGCCCCTCCTTGCTAAATCAAGAATAGCAGACCTTAAAGGGAGTGGCTAGCAGACCTCAAGGGGAAGTGCTTGAGAGGATTCAATTCACTATAAAAGACAGAAACACTTCCTCTCTCTCTCTCTCCCACCATCCATTGGACATGAAGGACAGGAGGCTCTGATAATCAATTCCCTTCACCCCTCCCCCGCTCTCTCTCTCTCTCCCTTGCCATGAGGCTCTGAGCCACATGTTCGGGCCTATCTCTCTCTCTTACACTTCACACTTCGCACATGCACATGCACACACAGATTCATTGATGCACACTGAAACAGCTCTGTAACAATCACTATATACCTCTGTTCAATACCTACGTATTAAGCCTATTTCTACATAAAAACCTTTCTCCAAGCCACACCTGTTTGCTTGTTTTGTTGCAAACCCTACTGCCTCTGTGAAGTGAAATGAACCCAGGACCTACAGAAGAATAACTGACCAAATCTTACAGGGAATAAGAGTGAGTTCTTGTGCTGTCGTCTTTATCCGTGGAGATGTGGTTCTGTTCAGGGTCATCAGGAGTTTGCTGCAATGCTCTGCTGCGATTAGATGGAGGAGGACCAGTTGTTTGTGATGCTGGGGTATGTCTCTGGGGAGTGTGCTGGGCTTGATGTGTGATTTGTACAGTTGAGTTTGTTCTGTAGATAAGATGAGAATTCCTCTGGTGTTATTTCACCAGTGGTTTGGTTCTGTGGAGACTTAGTGAGAGATTTTACTATTTTGAACAGTTCTCTGAGGCGGTTCAAGGACTTCATGATATTCGTGTGGTATTTTTTCTTGCAGTTTAGTATGAGTTTGTTATATTCCCTCTGTTTTTCTCTGTATTCCTGGAGATGTGTTTGATTTCTGTTCTCCGCCAGCATCTTTCTATCCATCTTAAGTTGAGTTTAGCTTGTCTTATGTCTGCTGAGTACCATGGTGCTTTGTTTGATCTTGGTGATGCCTTTTTCTGTGGGGCAAGTGTGATTGATGTGATGGTGTCATTCCATTTTGTTATTATTGATGTAAGGTCAGTAGAATTAGTGTTGAGTTTGGATAGTATGGAGTCAAGTATAGTTTCTTTGTTGAATTCTCTGAAGCGACATTGGTTGATTGCATTTTGTTGTTTGGTCAGGGGGAGATGTGTTGGGAGTTCACAGGAGATCATTTGGTGATCAGACTAAGGTACTGGGGTTATCTGGTAGGGGATGTAAGATGTATTGGAGTGAAGGTAGGAGGGTACTAATACTAGATCTAGTGTACTGCCTCCTCTGTGTGTGAGCTTTAATGATTTGGGTGAGGTCCATTGTTTTTAATGCGTCGAGGAAGACTGAGGCTTGAGCTGTAGGGGCTGGTTTGAAGTTGAAGTCACCTAACATAATAAGAGGCTTTCCTTTGTTAAAGAAAGCACATACGGGCTGTAGTTTAGTTGATAGGTCCTCCAGATCAGATTTTGGGGATCTGTATATCAAGCATGATGTCATTTGCTTGCTCTCCAATATTATAATATTCATTGTCAGGGTTGACATGGTATTGATGGGCTTGAGGTTTAGTCGCTTGTTAGATAAGATGAGTGCTCCTCCATCTTTCCTATGAAGTCTGGGGCAGTTGTGGATGTTCATGTTTGAGGCGGTGAGTTGATTTAATAGGACATTGTCTATGTCTGTTAGCCATGATTCGGTAATGCACATAATCTCAATCTTTTGGTCTGATATGGTGTTGATTTTTTTTCAGATGGAACGCTCATTTACTAGTGAGCATTTGATTGGGAGTGTTGTGACATTGCGTGGTGCACTTGCGCAGGGGCGGCCCAAGGGGGGTGCGGGGCCATGTGCGGAGACTCGGTGCGGGGCCTCATTTGCATAAGTGGCCTTATTTGCATAAATATTTGCATAATGCTAACATACACTAACTTTTAGTAAACATGTCTCTTAATGAGTGTATGGATAAAGACAGACTAAAAGATTTCTACATTACTATAATCCAGTGCCAACCGCCAGGCACATTAGGAACTACTACAAACACTGCCCATTTAGAACCCATAGCAAACCCGCCGTATCCTAACAGTACTACCAGGACTCACAAAGCACCATACCCTACCTATCAAAAGGCAACACTGCAAATATTAAACCAATACATTTCAGAGAACAACAATACATGACCTACTGGGGAAAGAGAACAAGTGGCAATGTCAAATAGGAATTACATAAATAGAATACCTCAGCTCAGTTACACATGCAGAACATTGACCATCACCAAACAAGGAATCACAATTTAGAAACAGGAAGGCAATAATTAAACTGGGAACCCCAAAAGCCAAACTTGGAATGTACAACACTGTAGAAATAAAACTATAAATTAATTTCCTCTTGTACCAAACAAAGCTAAGACGTTAATGATGCACATTTCCCAGAGCTTTCATATTCCAGTTAATAAATTCAAAATAAAGAGATATCTTTCTACCTTTTGTGCATTTTTTTTCAGTTGCAATTGCTCCAGCCACTTTCTTCTGGTTTCTTCATGTTTTCTGCTAACTCTCCATCATCTGCTGTCCATTTGTCCTTTTCTTCTCTCTTCTAGTTTTTTTTTCCATTCTCTCTCTCTACATCTGCTTTAACATACTAATCTTTCTCCTTTTGCTCTTTCCTCATTCCTATTTCATCCACTCAAATTTTACCCCTCCATCCTCAATCCCCACTTACTATCCCAATACCCGGCCAATTGTAGATTTTTTATCCCTCCCACACAAAATATTTTTCCCCTCTCCATTTTACTCTCCCAGCCCCATCCCATTCTAATCCTCCCCCAACATCAGCTCCCTTCTAGTTCCAGCCTCAGCCAGCATCCATTCCCTTCTAGTCCCTGCATCAGCCCATTTCCAGTCCTAGCCCCCCATCAGCCCATTTCCAGTCCTAGCAACCCCCCAACCCAATACCAGTCCTAGCCCCCCCATCAACCCACTTCCAGTCCTAACCCCCCCTTCAGCCCACTTCCAGTCCTAACCCCATCAACCCATTTCCAGTCAGCCCCCCATAGCCCATTGCCAGTCCTAAACCCCCCATCATCCCACAGCCCATTACCAGTCCTAACCCCATCAGCCCACCTCAAGTCCTAACCCCTCCCCATCAGCCCACTTCCAGTCTTAGCCTCCCCCCCCCCACAGCCCATTACCAGTCGTAACCCCATCAGCCCACCTCAAGTCCTAACCCCTCCCCATCAGCCCATTTCCTGTCCTAGCCCCCCCATAGCCCATTATCAGTCCCTAACTCCCCCCCATAGCCCATTACCAGACAGCCCCCATCAGCCAACATCCCATTACCAGTCTTAACCCCCCCCATAGCCCATTACCAGTTCTAACCCCCCCGAACAGCCCACAGCCCATTACCAGTCCTAACCCCATCAGCCCACCTCAAGTCCTAACCCCTCCCCATCAGCCCATTTCCTGTCCTAGCCCCCCCATAGCCCATTACCAGTCCTAACCGCCCATCAGCCCACAGCCCATTCCCAGTCCTAACCCCATAAGCCAATCTCCCGTGTTAACCCACCAGCCCATTTCCAGTCCTAATCCCCATCACCCAATTTTCAGTTTAAGCCCCCCCATACCCCATTACCTGTCCTAACCTCCCCATCAGCCCACTCCCAGTCCTAATCCCACCAGCCCATTTCCAGTCCTAATCCCCCATCACCCAATTTTTAGTTTAAGCCCCCATAGCCCATTACCAGTCCTAACCCCCCATCAACCCACTTCCAGTCCTAATCCCATCAGCCCCTATACAGACATAGCTCCCCCATAGCCCATCACCCCTCCTAACCCCCCCCCCAGCCCATCACCACTCCTAATCCCCCCCCCCCCAGCCCAGCCCAGCCTAGGGAAATTTTTTTTTTTAAAAAGCTGTCTTCTCCCGCTGCCGGGGCCGCCGCGGCAGAATCAAGTGTGCCGCGGGGCCCCCCCTGCCCAGCAGAGCCTGCCCTCCCCTGTATCCGCTCTCTCTTCACAGCTGCAGTCTCGCGCGCCGGCTTTCAGAGTGCGAAGGGACTAGTTTCCCTTTCGCGGCTCTGTTAAGCCTGCGGGGGCTGATGGGAACTTCCCATCAGCCCCCGCGGGCTTAACAGAGCAGCGAGGGAGAAACTCTCCCCTCGCGCTCTGAAAGCCGGCGCGTGTGACTGCAGCTGCGAAGAGAGAGCGGATACAGGGGAGGGCAGGCTCTGCTGGGCAGGGTGGGCCCCGCGGCACACTCGATTCTGCCGCGGCGGCCCTGGCAGCGGGAGAAGACAGCTTTTTTTTTTTTTTTTTTTTTAAATTTTACTTTAGGATCAGAATGTTTTTTGCATGGGGCCCCCTGAAACGCGGGGCCCTGTGCAAAAAACATTCTCGCTCAATGGACGGGCCGGCCCTGCACTTGTGTGATTGTTCATGTGTATATTGGGATAAGGCGTTGTGGTCTCCTCTGTGGGTGAGGATGCATTGATAGAGTTTCTAGATGGTGTCTCCCTTTGTATAGGATTGAAATCATACTGTTCCATATTTGTGTTGATATGGTTGGTCTTATTAGAATTAATATGAGGAGAAGGAGCAAGTTGGTGTTAGTCCACTTCATTTCATGTGGTTGTGGGGATGGAATCTTGAGGTTTGCTGGCTTCAGACTTAGAGTTGTGGTAGGTTGCTTATCTTTTGATGTCAGACGTTATAAAGAAGGTCTTACCTTTGAGTAGAGGCGCTGAGTGATTTTTACATTGTGAGGCTGTGTGAATTGTATAATTTCTTTTGCTTGTGAATTGGGTCTGGTTGGTGTGCACTGCAGTGTTGGATTCTGCTACTGTGGTCTACTGCAAGATGGATTAGGGTTTAATATTTCAGCTGGTTCAGATTGGTTGGTGTAGTCTATGATTGTTTCTCTTTGCCTATCTTGCGATCCCTGCCAAAGGGCCCTCTGGCGCGGGTCTGCCAGGTGCAGGTGCACCTGCCGGCACTGGATTTTATCTTTGCTGGGGTGTGATGGGCCGGATTGGGCATGTGGAGGTGATCGGATAAGGGCTGCTCTTCCCGCTCGCCTCCCCAATGGGAACCTCTGGTCACCCATGAGGCAACATTTGGATCCCGATGCCCCTCACTCTCTTGTTCACCACTTAGGTTTATCTTACCTTGTTGTAGTCCCCAGTTTTGTGATCTTGTTCGTCATGATTAGATTGTTAAGTTCTGATGAGCAGAGACTCTCTCTTATATCTTTACAAATGATATGAAGTAGTACTAAATCCCACAAATTGAGGAGGGTGTGATGTTAGTAGGAGTTTTATATTGATGGCTGTATTATTTTATGATGACAGTGATGTCTTCTGCTGTCTTTTTTCTTGCTAGTTTGAATTAGAGATGTATTACTTTCTTTATCTTTTCTTTATATCCTTTCTTATACTTTAATGTCTTTATATTTCCCCTCTTTCTTAAGTTTGTTATTGTATGTGAATTGCAGTATAGTAGGAGTTGTAATAAACAAACATATGTGTATGTCATTGGGCCAGTTGTAGTAACACACTTTGGGTATAGGTGTGTCACTGAAGTGCAATTACATTGCATTACAGATAGGAGTCGCTGAAACTGGACTACAGCATGCAATCCTCAGACAAGCACAGGAAATACTGGCTGGGGCTCGGACAAAAGAAGGTATGAAATATTTAATACTGTATGTTCTTCCTCCACTGTTCTGCTGACTGCAGCAGTTCTGGGCTCTCCTTCCTGTTGGGGAACCTGGGTGCTTCAACAGTGCAAGGGACAGGCAGGCTAGTTAAAGTAACCAGTAATCTATTGGGGAGGGGGTGGAACTTGCAGGCATGCAGGTACTGCCTGCAAGTGAATTCTCAAATGTAAATGTCCAACCAAGTTGCCTTTTGAACAGTCGGGGAACAGCAGAACAAGCAAAGTAAAGTTTCTACAGGGGGAGACTTTCAGTGGTGGCAACCAGCACACGTAAAGCAGCTAGCGTCACCACTTTAATCTTAATCTGGACATCTAATATCAGGGACATAACTTGCCACCAGCATTGAATAACCAGTTTGCTTGGATAGAGGATTAGCTTTCCGGTCAGCAGTACTCATTGTTGCTGCTGACCAGCTAACTCCTGGTGCCGTCCCCCGAAATACCCCAATGTAAGCAGTTAGCGTCAAGGTGTAGAAACTGGGTGGCCCTGCTGAATATCCCTCTGAAGTGCTTTAACTCCTGGTGCCGTCCCCCGGAATACCCCAATGTAAGCAGTTAGCGTCAAGGTGTAAAAACTGCTGAATATCCCACTGAAGTGCTTTAACTCCTGGTGCCGTCCCCCGGAATATCCCAGTGTAAGCAGTTAGCGTCAAGGTGTAGAAACTGGGTGGCCCTGCTGAATATCCCACTGAAGTGCTTTAACTCCTGGTGCCGTCCCCCGGAATACCCCAATGTAAGCAGTTAGCGTCAAGGTGTAGAAACTGCTGAATATCCCTCTGAAGTGCTTTAACTCCTGGTGCCGTCCCCCGGAATACCCCAATGTAAGCAGTAAACGTCAAGGTGTAGAAACTGCTGAATATCTCTCTGAAGTGCTTTAACTCCTGGTGCCGTCCCCCGGAATACCCCAATGTAAGCAGTAAGCGTCAAGGTGTAGAAGCTGCTGAATATCCCTCTGAAGTGCTTTAACTCCTGGTGCCGTCCCCCGGAATACCCCAATGTAAGCAGTTAGCGTCAAGGTGTAGAAACTGGGTGGCCCTGCTGAATATCCCTCTGAAGTGCTTTAACTCCTGGTGCCGTCCCCCGGAATACCCCAATGTAAGCAGTTAGCGTCAAGGTGTAAAAACTGCTGAATATCCCACTGAAGTGCTTTAACTCCTGGTGCCGTCCCCCGGAATATCCCAGTGTAAGCAGTTAGCGTCAAGGTGTAGAAACTGGGTGGCCCTGCTGAATATCCCACTGAAGTGCTTTAACTCCTGGTGCCGTCCCCCGGAATACCCCAATGTAAGCAGTTAGCGTCAAGGTGTAGAAACTGGGCGGCACTGCTGAATATCCCACTGAAGTGGTTTAACTTCTGGTGCCGTCCCCCGGAATACCCCAATGTAAGCAGTTAGCGTCAAGGTGTAGAAACTGCTGAATATCCCTCTGAAGTGCTTTAACTCCTGGTGCCGTCCCCCGGAATACCCCAATGTAAGCAGTAAGCGTCAAGGTGTAGAAACTGCTGAATATCCCTCTGAAGTGCTTTAACTCCTGGTGCCGTCCCCCGGAATACCCCAATGTAAGCAGTTAGCATCAAGGTGTAGAAACTGCTGAATATCCCTCTGAAGTGCTTTAACTCCTGTTGCCGTCCCCCGGAATACCCCAATGTAAGCAGTAAGCGTCAAGGTGTAGAAAGCGTAGTTACTCACCTGTAACAGGTGTTCTCCAGGAGCAGCAGGAATCAGTCCTCACATATGGGTGACGTCGGCGCCGACGGAGCCCTCGCGGAGCAATTTTCCCCAGCTTTCAAAGAAAGCCTTTGGGAATTGCAGCGCGCATGCGCGGTCCTCTTCCCGCCCAAGGGTGCCATCTTGCTCAGTCAGATGACATAGCAAAAAGACAGCAAAAATTAGCAAAAACGAAAGCATAAAACTGCAACTCCAAGGGGAGGAGGGAGGGTTGTGAGGACTGATTCCTGCTGCTCCTGGAGAACACCTGTTACAGGTGAGTATACGCTTTCTCCAGGACCAAGCAGGAAGTCAGTCCTCACATATGGGACTCCCAAGCTTAAGGCTACCGGAGACCCTAAGCACAAAAATGAGCTCCCTCTAGCTCAGCAGCACAGAAGGAAGGAATCTTCTCTGAATACGTCTCCAACCGGTAGCCCAACATCCGGGATGGAGGGTAGGAGTTGCCTATACCTCGAAGAGGTTACGGAGGACTGCCTGTCCGAAAGCACTGTCCCTGCGGGACTCCCTCTCCAGGCAGTAATGGGCTGCAAAAGTCTGGCTTGAAGACCAAGTAGCGGCCCGGCAGATGTCTGCCAACGGAACAGAGCGGAGGTAAGCCACTGACGTAGCCTTCGCCCGAACACGATGAGCGGTGACTCTACCTTCCAGCACGAGGCCCGCAGCCTCGTAAGCCCAAGCGATGCAGTCCGCAATCCAGATGGACAGAGTACGCTTGGAGACAGGGAGCCTCAACTTGTTGGGGTCATAAGACACGAAGAGCTGAACAGCCCTTCGGTGCCCCCGCGTACGGTCCAGGTAGAAGTTCAGCGCCCTTCTACAGTCCAGGGTATGCAGGACCATTTCAGCTCGGCTGGAGTGTGGCCTGGGAAAGTAGGTCGGAAGTACCACCTCCTGGTTGATGTGAAAAGGGGAAACCACCTTAGGAAGAAACTTAGGGTGAGTCCGTAGGACTACCCGGTTCTTGTAGAACCTAGTGTAAGGAGGATCAGATACCAGGGCCTGCAGCTCACTAACGCGTCTAGCAGAAGTGAGGGCCACCAAGAACAAGGTTTTCCAGGAAAGAAAACGAAGAGGACAGGTAGCCATAGGCTCAAAAGGCGGACAGGTAAGCCGCTGTAAAACCACATTGAGATCCCAGTTCGGGGCTGGCGGGCGCAAAGGTGGTTTAAGGAGTAGAAGGCCCCGGAGAAAACGAGCCACCAGAGGGTGGCTGGAAAGAGGCCTACCCTCCACTGGTAGGTGGTGCGCAGAAAGAGCACTGAGGTGGACCTTGACCGAGTTGGACTTAAGTCCAAGATTGGAAAGGGAAAGCAAGTACTGCAATACCACTGATGCTGAACAGGAGAAGGGGTCTTGAGACTGCTGAGTACACCAGACGGAGAACCGACGCCACTTAAGAGCGTAGGACTTCCGGGTGGAAGGCCTCCTGGAGGCCAAGACGACCTCTTCCACATCTGGAGGTAGCTGGAGAGGAGCAAGGACTACCCTTTCAGCCGCCAGGCCATCAGATGAAGGGACCGAAGGTTGGGGTGCAGGAGCATCCCCTGATCCTGCGAGAGGAGGTCGGGCTGAAATCCCAGAGGAAGAGGTGTGTCCACCGCCAGCTGCAGCAGAAGCGGGAACCAAGGTTGTCTCGGCCACCGGGGAGCCACTAGGATCACCGACGTCTTGTCTCTGAGAACCTTGAAGAGCGTCCGAGACACCAGGGGCATGGGTGGAAAGGCATACAAGAGGCCTGTGGACCATGGAATCAGAAAAGCATCCGCCGCCACCCGGAGAGGATGCGGCTGTCGAGAGCAGAATCTGGGAAGCTGTCGGTTCAGAGGACTGGCGAACAGATCCATGGTGGGGAGGCCCCACCGGAGAAAGATCCGCTGAACCACAAGCGGATCCAACCTCCACTCGTGCGGTTGGAGGACCCTGCTCAGTTTGTCTGCCAGGTAGTTTTCTTGACCTGGGAGATAGACAGCTTTGAGGACGATGTTGCGATGGACGGCCCAAGAGCAGAGCTTCTGTGCTTCCTGACAGAGAAGGAAGGAGCCGGTTCCACCTTGCTTGTTCACGTAGAACATGGCAACCTGATTGTCTGTCTGGACAAGTACTGACTGGTGAGAAATCAGGTGAGAGAAGGCTTTGAGCGCTAGGCGGATGGCTCTGAGCTCCAGGAAGTTGATCTGCTGAGCGGACTCCCAAGGAGTCCAGAGACCCTGAGTACAAGTCCCTTGGCAATGTGCTCCCCAACCCTGGAGAGAAGCATCGGTCATCAGGACCTGAGAATGTGTAGGGGGCTGAAAAGTCACCCCGAGTACTAGGTTTGGCAGGTGAAGCCACCATCGCAGAGAGGAGACCAGCTGGTCGGAGACCTGAATGGAGTCCGCTAGGCTCCCAGTGGCCTGATGCCATTGTTTGCGAAGGCACCATTGAGCAGGTCGCATGTTCAGGCGGGCATAGGGGGTTACATGGACCGTGGAAGCCATATGGCCGAGCAGTCTCAGAAATTGCCTGGCCGAGACCAGGGAATTGCTGTGAAAGCGGCTGGCGAGATCCATGAGCCTTTGGGCCCTGTCCAGAGGCAGGAAGGCCCGCGCCTGAAGAGTGTCCAACCTGGCGCCGATGAATTCTACATCTTGAGAGGGGAGCAAAGCGGACTTTGTGAAGTTTATGACAAATCCCAAGTGCTGGAGCAGAGCCACCATGCGATGAGTAGCCTGAGTGGCTTCTTGGGCAGACTGGGCCCTGATGAGCCAGTCGTCCAGGTATGGGAACACAAAGAGACCCTGAAGTCTCAGATAGGCCGCCACCACTGCTAGGCATCTGGTGAACACTCTGGGGGCGGAGGATAGGCCGAAAGGCAGTACTCTGTACTGGTAATGGCGTCCGTCCACCACAAACCTGAGGTATTGTCTGTGGTCTGGATGAATAAGGATATGAGTATACGCATCCTTCAGATCTAAGGAGCATAGCCAGTCTCCCTGCTGGAGGTAGGGCAGCAGGATTCCAAGGGTAAGCATTTTGAACTTTTCCTTTGCAAGGAACTTGTTGAGGTTTCGCAAGTCTAGGATGGGTCTGAGGCCTCCTGTTCTTTTCGGAATCAGGAAGTATCGGGAATAAAACCCCTGACCCTTCAGGTGGTGGGGCACCGGTTCCACGGCTTGTTCCTGAACAAGACTTGCTAACTCTTGAAGGAGTAAGTCCCTGTGCAGAGGGAGTCTGGAAGGCTCCCCTGGAAAGTAGGAGGGAGGTACCTGGTGAAAATGAAGAAGATAGCCCTTTTGAACTATCTGAAGCACCCAGGTATCTGTGGTGATGTTGGACCACCTGTGGGCAAAGTGGACCAGCCGGCCTCCTGTGCTGAGAGAAACCAGCTGAGGGGGAGAGGCTATGCTGAGAAAGTCAAAAACCCCCACCCTGCTGAGCAGGGGCCGGTGGTGCAGGCTTGGGGGCTTGCTGCCTACGGGACCCATTACCCCGTCCCTTGGCCTGCTTTCCCTGTGGGGGAGCTGGTGAGGCCTGATACTGAGGGTAGTATTTATAGGCAGCACCCTTCCTCGGGTAAAAGGGCTTTTTCCCCGAGGCCTTCTTCTTTTGAGAAGGGGCAGAGGTCTTCCTTGAGAGACGAGTCCTGGTGAGAGTCTCCGTCTCGATTTGTGCAGCCTTCTCATCCATGGGCTTGCCAAAGAGGTTATCACCTTGGCAGGGGACATCGACCAACTTGTCCTATACCCAGGGCTCGAGGTCGGACGTCTGAAGCCAAGCCTGGCGGCGTCCACCGATGCCGGCCGCGGCTACTCGAGCCGAAGCCTCAAAACCATCATAGGCTGCTCGAGAGATAAACTTGGAGCACTCCCGAATGCCAGTAGACAAGGATTGGAACCTCTGCAAAGGTTCGTCGGAGAGACCAGCAGAGAACCCGGCTATTTCCTTAGCCAGGTCTCGGAGATACATGCCCATGTAGAGCTGGTATGTCTGGACTCGACAAGCAAGCATAGAGCCCTGGAAGCACTTCCTACCGAGGGCATCCAAGCTTCGGGCCTCCCTACCGGGGGGCACCGAGGAGTGCATTTTTTGACTCTTCAGTCTATGCATGGCCGATTCCACCACCATGGAATGGTGCGGTAGTTGCCTTTTGGAACCCGGGGCTCTTGCGGACTCGATAAATGGAATCGACCCGCTTGCTTAACACCGGCGACAACGCCGGGCTCTCCCACATGCGGAAGAGAAGCCGTTCCAGCATTGGAGGAACCGGTACAATAAAGGCCTCCTTCGGGGGAGAGTCATATTGGAGGGCATCGAGTTCCTCGACTCGAGGCTCCTCCTCGGGATCCGCAGGGAAGGCCAAGGCTTTGGCCATATCCCTCACGAAGTCCGAGAACCGGGTATCCTCCGGGGGGGACCGTCTCCGAGGTTCGGACTCGGGGGAGTCCGAAGGGACACACCGAGTCCGAAAGGAACCAGGTGACTCTTCGTCCTCAGATTCCTAGGCCGACTCCTCGGAGGAGGAGTCGACCGGCTCCGGTCGGGCGGGCACTGATGCCATCCGCCCCGACGCCGAGGGAGTCGGCGTCGACGACCTCGGTCCCGAACGGGAGGCCGAAGGAGACCTCGACCGAGGATCGACTCGAGCCCTCATGGACTCGAGGATCGGCTCGGTCTCCGGGGTCGACTTGGAGGTCGACGTCCCGGCGGTCAGGGCAGAAGCGCCAGCGAGGCCAGCGATCAATGCCCGCTGCTGGTCCAAGAAGGCAGACAAACTGCACTCCAAGGCCGTCAACCTGAGTCCGAGCTCAGGAGACCCAGCAGCCCCCGACTCGGGCCCCGACGGCGTCGGGCCCGACGTCGGGTCCTTCGGAGGCGAGTCCACGAGGACAACCGTACTTACGTGAGCGGGCATGTCCACCTCGAGTCGAGGATGTTTTGACGGCCTTTCCGACTCCAAGGACCCGGGACGAGAATTGGGGCTATGCGACCTGGCCCTCGAGGAACCAGGAGCGTCCACCGATCCCGCCCTCGCGGGTTTCTTCTTCCGATGATGTTCCCGGGTAGGAGACCCCCTCTCAGAGGAACTCCGACGATGCTCAGGACCAGAGTCCCGAGACATCGAAGCCTCTGACGAGGTCCGAGCCCGGCCGGAGTCAGAGAAGATACGCTCCCGCTGGTGCTGCCGACTCCTCAATGCTTTTGAGGACATTTTGCCACATGGCGTGCAGATCATGGGGTCATGATCTGGGCCGAGGCAGCGGAGGCAGAAGTCGTGAGTGTCTGTAAGAGACATAAGTTTCTTACAGAGGTCACACTTTTTGAAACCACTGGCCGCCATCGGGGGAAAAAGGGCCCCTGCGAGGTCGAACGACCGGGCAGCCAGGGAAAAAAGGAAAAAAGCGCGAAAACTGTCACGAAGGACAAAAAACCGAAAAATAAAGGACGGACTCGTAACCGGCGTCGCGAGTCCGGGCGGGAACAGAACCGGCGTCCGAAGAAAAAATAGATAAAAATAGAGGAAAATCAACTTTTCTGCGGGGATTCACAGGCAACGTCTGTAGGGCTCCGCGGAAAAAAGAAGACTGAGCAAGATGGCACCCTTGGGCGGGAAGAGGACCGCGCATGCGCGCTGCAATTCCCAAAGGCTTTCTTTGAAAGCTGGGGAAAATTGCTCCGCGAGGGCTCCGTCGGCGCCGACGTCACCCATATGTGAGGACTGACTTCCTGCTTGGTCCTGGAGAAACTGCTGAATATCCCTCTGAAGTGCTTTAACTCCTGGTGCCGTCCCCCGGAATACCCCAATGTAAGCAGTTAGCGTCAAGGTGTAGAAACTGGGCGGCACTGCTGAATATCCCACTGAAGTGCTTTATCCAGATTGTGGGTCTGCTCTCTGGTTAAACGGCTTTGCATATCCTCCCCCCCCCTCCTCCCCAGATTAAAACAATGAAATCTCTGCTTGTGCATTATTTTCCCTGCATCCTCAGCCATGATGCTGTTTGCTTTGGATGAAGGTACTTGCACAATCATAAACAAGATTATCACATATTCTCTGGAAATATATAGAATAAAGAGGGATTTTAGCTGAATTTCCCCACTTTTTAAACTCCCGGGCCCAATCTTCAAAGGATTTTATGCACCTAACATTGAAAGTTATGCTCCTAAATTGTCCTCTTTGAAAACTTTGCTAGGGCTGAGTGCCTACATTTTTACTTAGTCACCAAACTCCTAGGAGCATTAAAAGTGGGTGTCAACAGTAATGGATTTAGAGCGTGTAAAAAAAGTTAGGAGCTTAACAATGATTTTCAGCAGTAGGCACCTAAATTAGGCTCATAAAGCTAGGCAAATGAATGGCAAGCCTATATTAGGAACCTAAGAGGGGGATACTCAAAGGCATTTTGCACACCTGCTAATTGTGTAAATGCCACACTGCTGGATATCCAGTGGCGCCAGCACAGTTAGTGCCACGGATGCCGCCGCTACATGCACTGATGGTAGCCAGTTAGCAAGGGGACGTGCCGGGTCGTCTGGGGTGGCACTTGGTGATATTGAACCGTTACACAGTTAGCGACATGCAGCTAAAGTTAAGGCACAGCAGATGTTAAGTGAGCAGTGGCTGAATATCCCTGCTGCCCCATTAGCTTCCAGGTTCTGGGGCCAATGCAGACATTCAGTGCTGGTGGCATTAAAGTTCAGCGCCGGTGGCTAGCCGCTAGCCGCCACCCATCAGCATGAATATCAGGCCCCTAGCTTTTCAGTTGAAAATTCATCCAAAGTGTGGCTGAAAATAGGGCACAAACTTAGGAGCCTAAATATCGGAGCTCAGCTTTTTTGAAATATTGGGTCCTTTACGACATGGAGTAGAAAGCAGTACAATAGCTTGGTTTTCGGCAACAGCAGTGAGGCTTTTTTTTTTTTTTTTTAATACTGGCCATGGTGTTAAAATATATCTTCAGCATGACTATCCAGATAAAGAGTGATATAAGCAAGCACTGCTGCCGGCTATATAGCTGCCAATGCCTCGGCCAGTTTCCCGTCATGCATGGACAGGGAGTTAGCTATTTGAGGTGCAGTAAACAGCTGCATATTACTACAGCGGTGTGCGCTACTTATTTTTCTGACAGTGCACACTTTTTCATACTGTGGTAATTTGCATGTCTTTAGTTGCTGCCTCAGGAGTAAAACTTTTTTTTTTTAAATTTGGCATAACAAACTACATTTCAACACTGTCACACTCAACAACAACCACCAAAGTATTTTTAGAGTTTGCGTACCAGGAAAACCCAACTCCCCTCCCCCCCACCCCCACCGTTCTGTTGTTGGAAAGACATCTCAACCCGCCAGACAGTCAAACAAAGGTTGCCAGTGTTTGCGGAAACAATCCCCCTTCTGGCACCGTAAGGCCGTGAGGTGCTCCATTAAGACGAAGCGGCACAGCCATGTGTGCCACTTGTCCAGCCCTGGTGCCACTGGCTGCTTGCAAGCCCTGGCTATCTCGCTCTGGGCTGCCTGTATTCAGGCCCGAATGGGCCGGACCCATTTCATAGGCACAGTCTCGGGCCATATCCCCAGTAAGCATAGGCTCATGTCCATGCCAGTGTCCAGATGGAAGATAGAGTTCACCTGTTCAAATTTCCTCCCAATACTGGGCGATCAGAGGACATTCCCAGCAAATGCGCTATCCAGGGTCCTTTATTTATAATTCCTCCAACAGCTTTCTGAAGTTACAGGGCACATCAGGGTATAATACCAGCGGTAAAGGAGCTTATAAGAAGTCTCCCTGACCACCAACGAGAATGCTTGTCGCAACTGACTTTCACACACACGCACCCATACCTGTTCATTATGCTAGGTCATGCTCCTAGGCCCTTCTCATCTGTCGGCCGAATGACCCATTGCTGCAGAAAATGCTTGATCTGAAGATGGGCAAAATAGTCCCCAGCTGGAAAGTAGTATTTCTCACAAAGCTCAGAAAAAGTGAGCAGTTCCCCTTTTTCTATAAATTTCACAAAAATATCTAAACCCACCCGCTCCCACCATTGGAAAACTTCCTCCCACCCCAGAAGGAACCCTGGGGTTGCCCCTACCGGGCCCATAACTGAAAAACAGCAGAAGGGGTGATCCCTCCTGCTGTAAAATTGTCCTTGCGTCATCTGACATGCACATCCAGAAGCTTCAACCATTCACATCAAACAGGAGAGCAAATGGGAAAAGCCAGCGATACTTAGAAATCCCCACCCTGAATATTGGGTCACCGGCCACATGGCACAGCGGCGCTGCAGAGTCCCACAGACAAGTCGTGGAAGAGTTCAATAGTGACATCCTCCCAATCGAATCTGCCCTTCTCTGCTGCCATCCGCATCACCCGGTCCTTCAATACAAATGATGCTAAACAGGCCACAATGTCCCTTGGTCATCCCATTATCGGGGGTCCCCAGTGCTCTGTGGGCTCTCTCAACCATGACTGTCTCTGCCTTGGCCTGATCAGAGGGTACCTGTAGTAGGTGGTAACAAACTCTCTGGACCACAGAAGCTGCTTCCGAGTAAAGGTCTGCTTTGGGAACCCCCCCCGAATTTGTATATTGTTGCATTGGGTGCAGTTCTCCAAATCATCTAGCTTGTCCTTTAGAAGCTCCTTTTCATCCTGAAGCTGCTGCAGCTGTGCCTACGCAGCGCTAACTTTCTCTGTTTGCTCTTCAGCCTGCTCTTCCAGACCCTCTACCCGATGTCTGAGATTATGCAGGTCACCCCAGATCTCCTGAAGAGTGTCCCTTATATCTCCACGAGTAGAGACTATATCCTTTTTTAAGAGTGCGCATCCACCCCCAATTGTCTCCCTTAGTGCAGCTGTCCTCAGCCCGCTCAAGGTCCTCCTCTGTATCCTCCCCCCCCGGACCATGCGGTCCGCAGAGTCGTGTCGCTCACATTGTGCCTTGGCTGCATATGGGGACTTATACTTTTCAAATTTTTTCCATATAGACATAGTGGGATGTAGGGATGGCAAACTGGAGGATTTTCGCCTACTTTATAGGGATCAATAGCTCACTTTTCGCCATATTTAAGTGCGCCCCGTTGAATCTGCATTCAGTAGCTCAATACGAGGAGAGCAATACCAGGTGGTCTGGGACCCTGTCTCCTGTGTGCTGCTTCTTGCCTGCGCCGGAACTGTAGGTAGAGTTTTCTTTTTACTTCAGGCTTGTCAGCGATTCAGTATAAAAGAAAAAAAAAGAAAACGGTTAAGCATGGCTCTCTACAGTGGCACCTCCGTTGTACCTTGAGACTTCAAGGTTTACTTGCTTTGGCCCTTTCCTCCCAATAGCATGGTTTGCTTCAGTCTGGAGGGGTCTTGCGTGTTAGCGGCTGCAGTGGGACAGCTCTCCTGCTGGCGAGCAAACCCATTTGCACTTCTGTGGCTCTCTCATCAGCAGGCCTATGTTGGGGGTGGAAAAACAGTTAAAGGCTCCTAGTTCACGAGTGCAGGGTTCTCAGGGCTCTGTGGACAATTAACTTCAATTGCCTTCAACTTCTCCTCAGGTGCAGGAGTTTTCCCGTGCTTCAGGGCTGGCGGCCATTTTGCTGGATCAGCATGGGAATGCGGCAGCTACTTTGGGAAGGCGGCAGCTACCTTGGGAAGGCGGCAGCTACCTTGGGAAGGCAGCAGGTGGTTCCTACAGGGTTGTAACGCAACAGTTTGAGCTGGAAGGCTCACTAACAAATAGCAGTGCTCAAGGCACAGAGGCTATACTGTTTTCTCCAGGGCCTGTGGAGAGAAGTTAGGAGCAGACAGTTTGGGAACCCTGAGAAGCTCATCAGAACCCCCAGTAAACATTGCAGAGTTGAGGAAAAACCAAAGGAGTTAGAGGAGTGTGCCTCAGAGCACTCAAGAGGTTTGGAGAACCCATCGGAAGGGCCTTCAGATTTCTATAGAGAACTCGCGGTGCTGGAGCTGGAGGAAGGAGAACTCCCTCTAGGAGAGGATCCTACTATTGTCTGGGTTTTTCGCAAGCAAGAATTGCTTTCTCTAATTTCACAGTTCTTGGCAGCTTGGAATATTCCATTCAGAGCCACTGAGGAGTAAATTACATTAGAGGATGCCTTACTGCAGCGAATTCATTCCTCTCAGAATCCTTTTCTAATCCGTAAGGCCATCATGCAGATGATAGAGGCCGAGTGGGACTTGCCAGAGGTGGACTTGCAAGGGGGTCATACAATAGCCTGGCTCTATCCTATTCCTCCTGGAGAGAGAGGTCTCTTCAGGGTGCCAAAGGTAGATGCCTTGGTGTCGGCAGGAACTAAAAAGATATCTATCCTGGTTGAGGGTGGAGCCGCCCTGAAAGTGTTCAGTATAGGCAACTGAAGACATTGAAGCAAGCATTCGAGGTTAATGCCCTCATGTTACAGGCTTTTATTTGTGGAGCATATGTAGTGCGAGCATGCCTTAGATGGGCCCAGGCGTTGCCCAAACAGGGTCAGAACTCAAATCTAGCCATGGATGTTCTCAAATTGGAGTTAGGTTCGGCCTACCTGGCGGAGGGCTTCTATGATTTGGTAAGGGCCTTGGTAGTCACTGCCTGGCATTTTTTGTGGCTTTTCAACTGGTCAGCAGATGTGTCATCCAAGATCAGGCTCAGCAAACTATTCTTCAAGGGCAAATTGCTCTTTGATGATGCATTAGAGAAGTTGATAAAGGACTTAGACAAGACCAAAGGAGCCAGGCTTCCAGAAGATAAACCTTGGGAAAGAAAGTTGCTGGCTCCTGCCAAAGTTCAAGCTGGAGACTTTTGTCTGTTTCGGGTGACACGCTTTTCCCCAGTACAGAGGGGTAGATACCCTTTTCGGGGACAGTCCTTTCTTGGCAGAGGAATAGGTAGAGGCTATTATGCGGGATCTGAAGCAGCCTCTGAGAAGCTACAGTGAAACGAGGGGAGCTCAAGGGGAGTGTGTGTCGGTAGGCGGCCACCTCCAGTGTTTTTACTCCACTTGGGCCTGAATTACACCCGACCAGAGGGTCTTGGAGGTGATAAGAGGGAGAGCCTCTTTTGATTGAAAGCAAGTTCTGATACGAGGGGACATGGGATGAGGGTGAAAGGGGATAGATTCAGGAGTGATATGCGGAAATATTTCTTTATGGGAAGAGTGGTGGATCCGTGGAATAGTCTCCCAGTGGAGGTGGTAGAGATAAGGACAGTATCTGAATTCAAAAAAGCATGGGACAAACACAGAGAATCTCTAAAGGAAAAAAGGGGACTGTTGTAGTTGATATGGAAGGACAGACTAGATAGGCCATGTGGTCTTTTTCTGTCATCAGTTTTCTATGTTTCTATGTTACATGCTGGAGTTTGCTCGTCCTATTACAGATGCATTCATGTTGTACTGTGCAAGTCCCCCGTCAGGGCACAAGCTATGGGAGACACCTTGCAGAAGCTTCTGCTGTTATATGTGGTGGTCAAGGTTCTGGAAAACCAGTGCTGCTTCATCTATTTTGTGGTTCCCACAAAGAAGGGACCATTCCGTCCGGTACTGGACCTCAAGCACATCAACCAGGGCCTTATGGGTTCCACGCTTTGACATGGAGATGTTGAAGTCTGTGATTGTAGCCATAGGAAAAGGAGAGTTTCTGACTGCTCTGGACCTAATGGAAGCGCACCTGCATATCCCCATTTGACAAAAACATCAACAGTTCCTCTAGTTTGTGATCCCGCTTGGACATTTTCAGTTTCGGACGATGCCCTTTGGGATGGCAACAGCACCAAGAACCTTCACGAAGGTGATGGTAGTGGTGGCAGCAGCTGTAAGAAAGGAGGTTGTCTTTGTGCATCCCTACTTGGAGGATTGGCTCATCAGGGTGAAATCGCAAGTGGAAAGTCAATTGCACCTTGATGGGGGACTTGCACGAGTACAACATGAATGCATCTGTAATAGGATGAGTGAATTCTGGCACGTAACTTTCCCTTATCACTTCCAAGACCCATTGGTCTGAAGTAATTTAGGCCCAAGCGGAGTGAAAACGCTGGAAGCAGCTGCCTACCGATACACGCTCCCCTTGAGCCCCCCTTGCTTCATTGTGACATCTTACAGGCCATTGCAGATCCTGCATAATAAACTCTACCTATTCCAGAATCGCAAGTGGAAAGTCACTTCATATCCTCATCCACAATAAAAATTCACCACACAGAAATCCCAGTAAAAACCAAAGTCAAATACCTAGGAATTACATTAGACCAAAACATCAACATGCAATCTCATAAAGAAAATGGCCAACACAGCTTACTTAAAAATGTGATCTCTCCATATCTTATGCCTGCTACTTGATCACAATGCAGAACAGTCTTCCAGGCCATCATCACACTGCACCTGGATCATGGAAACATTCTCTATCAAGGCCTCCCGAAATGCACTTTGTACCCAATACAAATGGCCCAAAATACCACTGCCAGAATACTCTCCGGAACCTCCAGATCACAACATAGTACACTGACACTCAAGAACCTCCACTGGCTACCAGTAGCAATAAGAACAAAACACAAAGTTGTCGTCATCATATTCAAGAGTCTCCATAACCAAATCAGCCTCCTGCCTCAAATCTCTTATCAACAAAGCACCTGAAACAAGATCATGAAGGAGCATTAACCAAACTTTTTAGCAATCCCTCCTCTCAGAACTTAAAAGCACATAACATACCAGCAACGAGCCTTCACCCTCTTCGCACTTACAATATGGAACACACTCCCAGAACCCATCAGATCAGCCGAGACCATATGAGACCCGAGAAGAAAGCCAAAGACTCACCTCTTCCTTGAATACTATGGTGCAGACACCATCACCTAAACCAAAACCCTTGTAAAAAGAACTCATGCACACAGAGTTAAAATACCCGTTTGTTGCCCTACTTCAAAGTTGTTTGTACCCATACTTCCCTGTTGATGTTGTCCCCCTATGTTTGATGTAAACCTTAACTCCTTGAATTAAGTCACTTTTGTTAATTGTAAACCACTTTGAGATTAGAGAAAGCGGTATATAAGACATGTTAAATAAATTAAATAAATAAACATGGTGACGCAAAAAGTCATGTCCTTTCTCCAAAGTCTCTGTTGGGTGATCAACATACCCAAGAGCAAGTTGGTTCCCTCTCAACAGCTGGTATATCTCTGTGCTTGGTTCAACACAGAGAATGGAATAGTCTCGCTGTCCCTGGAGAGGATAGTCAAGTTGCAGGAGCAGCTTTGCAGAATCTTGTGGATGATAGCTCTGTCAGTGTGGCACTATCTACAACTGCTTGGTTTCATGGCAGCGGCACTGAATCTGGTTCCGTGGGCCAGGACACACATACGTCCACTTCAGAGGGCACTGTTGTCAAGGTGGCCGCCCCAGAATCACCCATTCTCCAGGTGGTGGCAGTGTCCGCAGGAAGCAAAAGCGAGTTTACAGTGGTGGTTGGATCGGCAGAACCTGGCAAAAGTGATGCCATTAGAGATTTCGGACTGGGTGATTGTAACGACAGATACCAGCCTCTCAGGTTGGGGTGCAGGGACAGTGGTCACAGGAGGAGAGTACATGGTCCATCAACCGCTTGGAAATGAGGGAAGTGTGGCTAGCGCTGCTACAATTTGCCCCACTGTTACAGGGGAAGGTGGTCAGGGTGTTCTCAGACAATGCCTCGACAGTGGCATATATCAACAGGCAAGGGGGCACAGGAAACGCTGTGCTAACAGGAGATGTAGCACCGGTCTTTCAGTGGGCAAAGGCAAACCACCTGGCTTTCTCAGCAACTCACATGGCAAGCAAAGAAAACATGCAAGCCAATTTCCTCAGCAGACATTAGTTGGATCCAGGGGCGTGGTCCCTTGAGGATTCGATCAACCTTTGAAGCATAGTATAGCATTGGGGGGAACCAGAAATGGACTTAATGATGTCTGTTTCCAATGCCAAAGCCAGTTGATTCTTCAGTCGTTGTCGGGAGCGGATGTCTGAGGGCCTAGATGACTTAGCGCAGCTGTTGCCAAACACGGGGCTGCTGTATGTGTTTCTACCTTGGGACCCCATTGGGCAACTCCTCTGAAGGATATAGCAGCATAGAGGTTGTGTAATCCTGGTGGCACAGGACTGGCCTTGGAGACCATGGTATGCAGTTCTGGTGCGTCTGGCAGTAAGCAGACCATGGTGTCTTCCATCCAGGCATGATCTTTTGACTCTGAGCCCAATTCTCATGCCTCAAGTAGATCAATTCTTGCTTATGGCTTGGCTCTTGAAAGATCTCGGTTGAGGAGCAGAGGTTACTTGCCTCAAGATATAGCCACGCTATTGTGTTCCTGAAAGCGGTTGACTTTGTTGTATATTAGAGTATGGCATGTGTTTGAAGGCTGGTGTGGAGCACAATTTGAGGGCACTGTTGGCATCAATAGTGGACATCTTGGCCTTTGTGCAGGCATCTTTGGACATGGGCTTAGCCTTAAACTCATTACGGATTCAAGTGGTGGCTTTATCTTTTTACTGCAGTAGCATGCTGGGCTCGTCAATAGCGTCTCATCCAGATGTGATTCGTTTCTTGAGGGTGATCAAGTAGGTTTGTCCTCCGGTACATCTGGCT
Source organism: Ichthyophis bannanicus (assembly GCA_033557465.1). Classification (NCBI taxonomy): domain Eukaryota; kingdom Metazoa; phylum Chordata; class Amphibia; order Gymnophiona; family Ichthyophiidae; genus Ichthyophis; species Ichthyophis bannanicus. The sequence continues at coordinate 382,386,921 of CM066039.1, forward strand.
ATTCCATCCTGGGATCTGAATCTTATGTTATCAGCTTTGATGGAAGCTCCCTTTGAGCCCATTGGTAGTGTGACCTTAAAAGGTTCTAATGCTGAAAATCATCTTTTTGGTGGCCATTTACTCCGCATGCTGCATTTCTGAGCTTCAGGCATTTTTGTGCAGGGAACAGTTTCTTGTGATTTCTAAGGAGAATGTATTTCTGAGACATGTGCTGTCATTTTTTCCTAAGGTAGTTTCGTCTTTTCATGTGAATCAGGTTGTGTCGCTGCTGGTGTTCACGGGTAAGTCTGGTGGCTCTGATGATTGGCAGCTACTTCGGTTGGATGTTTGCAGAACTCTGCGCAGGTATTTGAAACGCACACAATCCTTCTGAAAATCGGATTGTCTTTTAGTACGTTTTGGGGGTCCGTGTAAGGGTGAAACAGCTCCCAAAACTTCTATAGCCCAGTGGGTGAAAGAAGCCATTGCATTGGCATACTTGCTTAAACACAGGCTTGTGCTTCAGGGCTTATGGGCGCATTCCACAAGAGCGCAGGCAATGTCATGGACTGTGTTGAGTCTCGTGCCACCATTGAAAATTTGTAAGGTGGCCACATGGTCATCCCTGCATACTTTTGCGAGGCACTACCATCTGGCTGTCCAGGCCAGATAGGATGCACATTTTGGAACACAAGGTCTATGGGCTGGGCTTGCGTCTCCCACCCAGATGTAAGTACCGCTGTGGTACATCCCATATGTCTGAACTGGAGGGACAATAATGAAGGTGAAATTAGACCTTACCTGCTAATTTTCTTTCATGGAGTTCCTCCAAGCCAGTCCAGTCCAGAACCCGCCCGTGTCTTTGCCGTTGGGGGTGAGCCTGGAATGGAGAAGATGGAGATGCTGGAGGAGTGCTTGGATGGCTTGCAGGGAATCTGTCTTGGTTCTGCTCTAAAGTCTTTTTACTTTCCAATGAAGTACTCTTGACAAGCTCACTGTCTTTCGTTTTTGCCTGTAAACTCTACAAAAAAAAAAGGAGAAATAGAGTAATGGTAATGAATAGTCTAAAGTTATTTGTCTAGCTAAGGTTACAATTTATTGTTGGTTTTGTTTCTAGTCTACTTTGTCAGTAAGATACTGGTCTGATGAGAGGTGCACAGAGCTCTTATACTATGACATCATCAGAACTTGGCATGCTCAGTCTCCATCTGCTGGTGGTGGGACATAACCCATTGGCCTGGACTGGATTGGAGGAACTCCATGAAAAAAAATTAGCAGGTAAGGTCTGATTTCACCATAGAGGTAAAATCACTAAGAAAATGTTATAAAGCCGGGGATAAGCAGCGAAGATCCTCAGCCATGATGAAATGGAGGGAAAGCCAGAGAAAAGCAGGAAGTACTTTGTGAAGACTAGAGGGCTAACTGTCTCTATCCATTGTTATGTTTTGCTCCTGTGATCATTATAAACTTAATTTGCATAGATTTAGCTGATATTGCAGAAATTATACAACTATAAACAGGGGAGGACTGGAAAAGAAAAGAAGTCTGAAAATAAGGCCAAGCATGGAAAGAGCCAATGCAGCTGCTGTAATTTTGTGATTTGTCACTGCTGTGTATAGAAACCTCTGTGACGTCGTTAAGCATGAACTGGACAAGATTTCTAAATCACCTTCTGGTTCCTGTAGAGTTACCAGAGGCCATTGATATGCTCATTTCTGGTGTCGAAGAGTCCAATGTCCCCCGTGAAGAGGAGCCCAGCCAAGTAGTTCCTACAGCTCCATTAGTACACATGGATGGAAGAAAGTCGGAGTGTGTGGTGTGCATGGAACAAGAGGTAATCAGTTTTAAATAAATGAATAATAATTTATTATTTCCTGGTCTTCCAAACCAGTGGGCCCTTAATTATTGTCATACTGATGGGACTGTTGAGCTGGGATGTCAGGGAAAGTTTTCATAGCTATCTGCTATGCAACACGCGATAAGCCTCCCCATCTGGTCCTCACAGTAAACAGCTGTAATTGCTATCACCCTGTAAGGGTCATTTTGTGCTACAGTATTTTTGGAAAACCTCTCCCCCATCCCTAAACACATGATGTTAATCTAGTGCCCTGCTGAAGTTTGTGGGTAGCTTAGCTGCAGATATCATGGCACGTCTTAATTTGTTTTTTTAGTGTTCAGTCTGTACAGTTTTAAAATAATACAGATTTTGAAACTGATGGGAGGTAATCTTTTATAAAGTCATTCCTGCGCATATGTGGCCACATAGGGGCGTAAGTGATCTCTCATAAAACAGTGACTGGTGTAAAAGTGCATTTCTCGTGCTGGTAGGTGTAGCCCAAGTGGAGTTTTCACATATGTGCCCTGATCTATGTGCACAGATGTAAGTAGACAACATTCAAGGAGTGCTCTCTGCCACGTACACTAGTCTTTTAGAAAGACAGGTGGTGTCCTGCAATAAAATAACTCTCATAATGGACCGAAGTCCCATAACATAACCAAGCACAGGCAAGATCATATCACACATTTGTTTTGTCTACCAGAAGAGGAAGCAAGATGCAAATAGGGCCATTACCACAAACGCAAGCACAAATATTAGAATTTGCATTCATGATACTGTATTTAAAGAGTATTGTACTAACCTTTTTCTCCAGGAACAAGCAGGAAGTCAGCCCTCACTTAAGGGTGACGTCAGCACCGACGGAGCCCGCGTGGAGCAATTCCCCAGCTTTCAAAGGAAGCCTTTGGGATTGTTGCCACACATGCGTGGTCCTCTTCCCGCTCAAGATTGCCATCTTGCTCAGTCTCCCTTTTTTCGCAGAGCCCTTTGGTTGCATGTCCTCATCCCTTGGAAAAACTGTTTCGTTTTCCAGCCTCTGGCCTACTGTTTTCCAGTTGCACCGGTCCTCTACCCGTCCTCCCCCTTGCTCCTATCTCTTTTGAGCAAAGGGGACATTTTTTTCCTAATTTTTGTTGTTGGCGGGCTTCACGAACTTTTTTCTCCTAACCGCTGTCCGCGTGGGTCTTCAACCTCGCAGGGGCCCTTTTTTGCCCTGATGGCCACCGTTTTCAAAAAATGCGATAGATGCTCTAAGAACATGTCTCTTACGGACACCTATGACTGCTGTCTATGGTGTCTCGGAGCCGACCATGATCCAGAGCTCTGTTCGCTTTGTAAGAAAATGTCCTCCAAAGCCCTGCTCAGTCATAAGCAGAGGTCCGAGGACATCTTCCGAAAGGCTGCCTCTGAATCCCCGGTGGCACCCTCGGTCATCTCTCCACCGGTAGGTTCCCCCACCTCGGCTTCGCGCTCAAGACAGCACTCCAACCAGGGGTCCCCTGAAGTGGACCGGCATAAGAAGAAGAAGACCTTGAAGTCGCTGTCGGGGGCTCCCGACAAACGTGAGCACTTCCGCGCTCAGTCGCTTAGCCCCCCTCGGCGTTCCCAAGAGTCTGACAAGGATCGGCCTCGTAAGGTACCTCGAACGGACTCGGAGACCCCAGGCGATGGTGCCAGGTCTCCTGAAGGTCGTCCCGGCGAGGACCTCTTCTCCTCCACGACGCCCGACCTAGTGACCCTGGTGTCGGCATCGCAGGGCCCCACACCCACGTGGGAGTCCCATATGCTGGCACTATAATGCAGTGTTTCTGCGTTCATAGCTTCCCAGCAGACGCTCGTATCCAGCTTCGCTGGTCTGTGCCTAGAGACTGAGGTCCCCTTGAGAGGGACACCAAAATCCGCCCTGGAAACCCCCGAGAGCAATGGGCCTTGTGAGGGTCCTTAGCGTCGGTCTCACTCACCTTCCTGTTCTTCAGGGGCGAGATCCTCCAGGGCCTCTGGCTCCAAATGGGCCTGGGCCTCGGCCTCCGGGCAAGGCGACCAGCCCGAATCAAACTCCTCTTCCGATTTTTTGGGCTGGGAGTTCGATGGGGATACTTCCCCTGAGACCCATAATCAAGATCTCCCGTTGGACCCGTCCCTGCCTGCCTTTCAATGGCATTCACTACCCAAAGACACCTCCTTCTAGGTGTTCATGCAGGACATGGCACGGGCTCTCAACCTGGCTACCCAGGCTGAGGAGGAACCTCGAGCTGAAGAGCTTGATATCTTGCAGTATGAGTCTCCTCCTCGGGAATCTCTTGCTGTTCCAGTTCTTCCCATTCTGTCCAGGCTGCTACTCCACATGTGGGAGACCCTTGCATTGGTCCTCATCATGAGCAAGCGCCTCGATGCAATGTACAGGGTCCTTGCATGGCCCTGGGTTCAGGAAAACCCAACTCCCCCCACACCTCCATGGTGGTGGAGTTGGGCTATGAGAAAAACAAAGAGCCCGAAGTCACATTCTTCGGTTCCGCCGGGCAGGGAGTCGAGAGCCCTCGATGCCCTAGGCCGCAAGGCCTATCAAGGGTCCATGCTCTCATGCTGTATTCAGGCATACCAATTGTACACGGGCATGTTTTTATGTGACCTAGCCAAGGAACTTGGGCTTCTCTGTGGGCTTTGCGGGCGAACCCCTCAACAGGTTCCAGACTCTTCTGAAGTCCATCACGGAGTGCTCTAAATACCTCTCCCATGCCACCTACGACGGATTTGAGTCCTCGGCTTGAGTGGCAGCTGTTAGCATCGGGGCCCAGCACCAGGCATGGCTCCAGTCCTCGGACTTGGAGCAGTGGGTCCAGGAAAAGCTCTTAGACATACCCTGCCTCGGTGAACAGCTCTTCGGTAAACCAATGGAGGATAAGGTTGCCGAGATTGAGACGGAGTTTGTTACCCATACCCGCCTCTCACGAAAGACCTCCTCCCTGCCTCGGAAGAAACAGCAAACTAAGAAGCCGTTCTTCCCGCGGATGGGCCTACCCTACCAAGGCTACCCAGCATACCCATCCACTCTCGCGCTGACCACCACAACTCAGGGAAAATCTGGACCACACAATCATCGCAAACCGAAAGGGCCCAAGGCCCAAACCCCGGCGCTGCCTCAGCCTGCCCAGGGGGTTTGATGCCAGCAGCATAGCCTTTCGTCACCTGGCTGCGCCGCAGCCGGTGGGGGATGCCTGTCTTCCTTCGCCCCTCAATGGGCATCCATCACGTTGGACACTTGGGTCCTCCGGGTAGTCTGGGATGGCTACCATCTCCGTTTGGACAGGCTTCTTCTTCCCTTCTCCCCAGCAGAGCCTTCTTGACTCCCTGCACACCAGACCTTCCTACAGCGGGAGTTAGACAACCTCCTCACCCAGCACCCAGCGAGCGGTCAAGAGGGTACCCATACACCTCCAAGGTCGGGGCTTCTACTCCTAGTACTTCCTTGTCCCGAAGAAGACCGGGGAGGGGGGGGGGGGTGGTCTACGGCCCATCCTCGAACTACAGAAACTAAACAAGTTTCTGGTGCAGGAGAAGTTCAAGATGCTATCTCTTGGCATCCTGCTGCCCATCCTTCTTGGCTATGCTCCTTGAATCTCAGGGACACTTACGCCCACATTCTGATTCACCCCCAGCACAGGCAGTTCCTGCGCTTCAGGGTGCAAGGGGAATATTACCAATACAGGCTGCTCCCCTTTAGACTCGCATCTGCCCCGTGAGTCTTCACAAAGTGCATCTCCGCCGCCACTGCCTCCCTCAGGTGGCAAGGCGTACCAGTCTTCCCTTACCTTGACAACTGGCTCATCATGTGGCCCACGGCCAGGGAAGCACGCCTTGTGGCATCACGCATGATTCTTCTCGAGCGCCTGATATTCTCGGTCAACTACCCCAAGTCCCACTTCGAACCGGTACAGGCCTTGGAGTTTATCGGCTCACACCTCGACACTCAGCGGGCGATCGCCTTTCTACCGGCAGACTGTGAGGCTTGCCTCTGAGCATTGGCAGCCCAGGACAAGAGTAGCACTCAGGTCACTTCACGGACTATGCTGCACCTCCTGGGATACATGATCTCTACCATTCATGTGGTTCCGCATGCCCGAATGCACATGCAGACGGCCCAGTGGTGCCTCAGCACTCAGTGGAGCCCAGCCTCCGGTCACCTCAGGGACTCCATTCAGGTCTCCCACAACCTTCACAGGTCCTTAGACTGGTGGCAGGACCCCTGCAACCTTCTCCGGGGGCTACCCTTCAAGACCCCGCAGTATGAACTAGTGCTGACAATGGACACTTCCCTGCTGAGATGGGGAGCCCACTGCGGTGCACTGTGCACACAGGGGCGATGGTTGCTCGAAGAGTCTCAACAGCATATCAACTTACTTGAGCTTAGGGCGGTTCAATGGGCCCTGAGGGCCTTTGAGGACCATCTCCAAGGAAAGTCTGTGCTCGTGCAGACCGACAATCGAGTGGCAATGTTCTACATCGACAAAGAGGGAGGCACAGGATCACACCTCCTCTGCTCCTTCGCCTTTCATTGAGGGATGACCCTTTAAGCGGTCTACCTCCTGGGCCACAAGAACATCCTTGTGGACAAACTCAGCAGGATCCTCCGTCCTCACGAATGGTGGCTGGACCTGGAGATGACCAACTGACTGTTCCATCAGTGGGGGACCCCAACCATGGACCTGTTCGCCAGCTCGGCAAACACTCAGCTCTCCCGCTTTTGCGGCCCAGTCCCACACCCAAGCAGGGAGAAGCGGGATGCGTTCCTCTTGAGCTGGACCTCCGGGCTTCTCTTCATGTTCCCTCCTCATTGCGAGGACCCTCCACCAAGCTCAGCGGGAACGAGCGTTGATGATACTCGTTGCTCCCTCGTGGCCTTAGCAACCGTGGTTCCCTCTCCTGCTCCGGCTCGTGTCCAAGCCTTTGATTCCTCTGGGCTGTGCTCCAGGCCTGCTAACGCAGAAGGAGGGGCAGGTGCTACATCCAAACCTGGCATTGTTGTCCCTCACAGCCTGGCGGCTGAACGGGTCATCTTAGCCATGCTAGACCTCCTGGAGGAGGTTGAAGAGGTCCTCCTCGTGTCGAGGAAGGACTCGATGAGACAAGCTTACGCCTTCAAGTGGCGATGCTTCTCGGTCTGGTGCTCCGAGCTCCAGATCGACCCTTTCTCGTGTCCCACTCGGTGGGTCCTCCAGTACCTTCTCCATCTCTCAAAGGAGGGGCTGAAGTCTAACTTGGTCAGTGTACACTTGAGCGCCATCTCGGCGCATCACTTCCCCGTAGAGGGCAAACCCCTCTCGGAGCAGCCCTTGGTCTCCTGCTTAATGCGGGGCCTCTTGCTGTCCAAACCTCCCATCCGGGCCCCTCCAGCAGATTGGGACCTGAATGTCATGCTCATGCAGCTTACGCGTTCACCCTTCGAGCCAATGGCAACATGCTTGCTTCGGTACCTCTCCTGGAAGGTGGTCTTCCTGGTGGCTTTGACCTTGGCCCGCCGAGTCAGTAAACTCCAGGCTCTCATGGCTTAAGTCCTTTACACCAGGTTCTATAAGAACAGGGTGATTCTCCGTACCCACCCCAAGTTCCTGCCGAAGGTTGTCTCAGAATTTCATCTCAACCAGGAGATAGTCTTGCCGACCTTCTTCCCGAGACCCCATGCTGACTAGGCCTCGGCGGTTTTGCATACACTTGACTGCAAGAGGGCTCTTGCCTTCTATCTGCAGTGCACCCAGCCTCATTGCTAGTCTGGCTGTCTTTTCGTGATCTATGATCCCAATCGCCTGGGCCAGACAGTCACAAAATGCACCCTCTCCATTTGGGTGGCGGACTGCATCACCTTTGCTCACGCGAAGGTGGGCGCCACGCTGGATCGGCAGGTCACCGCAGACAGCGTCCGAGCCAAGGCAGCTTCGGTGACTTCATGGAACTCGGTGCTGCTATCGGACATCTGCCGGGCTGCGACCTGGGCTTTGGTGAACACTTTCGTCTCGCACTACTGCCTGGAGAGGGAGTCCTGCCAGGACAGCGCCTTCGGCCAGGCTGTACTCCGTAATCTGTGTGGGGTATAAGCAACTCCCGCCCTCCGACCCTTCTCGACGGCTACCGAGGGTTTCACCCTGGGGACATGAGGACTCTGGCTCCTTCGGGCATCAGCTTCTGCTCACGCCTTCATGGAGGCGTTTTTTGGTTACAGGTTAGGTAGCTTGTAGCTGGGGAGTCCCATAAGTGAGGACTGACTTCCTGCTTGTTTCTGGAGAAAACATAGTTACTCACCTGTAACAGGTGTTCTCCAGGGACCGCAGGAATCGGTCCTCACTAACCTCCCACCTCCCCTGATGAGTTGCTGGATTTTTATCCTTCCCTTGCCATCTGCTTGGTAGGGCTCGAGCTAAGGGACCTGACTGAGCAAGATGGCACCCTTGGGCGGGAAGAAGACCATGCATGCTTGGTAGCAATCCCAAAGGCTTTCTTTGAAAGCTGGGGAATTGCTCCACGCGGGGTCCATTGGTGCCAAAGTCACCCATAAGTGAGGACTGATTCCTGCTGTCCCTGGAGAACACCTGTTACAGGTGAGTAACTATGCTTTCTAAGCCCCCTTTGGGTTTAATAAAACAAGAAGGAAGTCAATTTAGAAGATAATAAAACAAGGAAAAACTAAAAAAAAACCAACCACAAACTAAACAAATAAGAGAAAAAACACTCATGCACAAAACATCAGGCAGGTCACCATGAGAGAATCAGAATTAGAATCTAATCCCAGCGAGCAGGTCACCATGAGAGAATCAGAATTAGAATCTAATCCCAGCGACCTGGCTTCTCTGTGTTTCTGCTTCTACAGTGAATTAGCCAAATGATTGCGATCCCATAAATATACATCAATTCTTGAAACTTAATTTTGCAATATAGATAATGGAAAATCCAGTAGTAATGCCAGTAGACAGAAAGTCCTGCCACAGGCCTTATAATCTGCAGCAGCTTCTGAAATGTCAGGTCTTAGCTCCAAGAAATAGTGATCCAACTTTCTTCAGTTGAAGTTTACCTGCCGGTGTCTTTTTAAAGGTAAAAAGTCAGACCTCTGCCGTTTGGTTTTACTGGATCTCCACTAATGAATATCTAATCAGTGCACTCATTATTTCTTGTACTGATGACCCTGCTGTTTTGACATGTCTCTTTCCTTGTCCCCTGCAGGCAGAGACCATCTTCCTCAGCTGCGGACATGTCTGCTGCTGTCCCACATGCAGCGACATGCTGAGAACATGCCCCCTGTGCCGCAAGGACATCACACATCGCATCCGAATCTATCACAGCGCCTAGCAGGAGTCCCATGGTGGGATCCGAGACCATCAGTGGTTGAGGTAGTGCCACCTTGGATTCCAGTGACAGTCACAATCACACTGACAGCTGTGTCGCTGGATTCTGATGAGGGAGACTAAGCGGGAAGGGAAGAATAACCCTTGCAGAGACTTAAGCTCCCCTCAGTCTTTTTACCCAGTTATGCGAGATAATTTCCTTAATAACTGGAAATTACGCTTTGCTCCTCAGCTTGAAAGCAGCAGCCTCGCCCACCCACTGTTAAACTGAGATGGACAATAAGCTCAAGGAAACGATTAAGTTAAATTAAAAAATAAAACAAAGTGTGCAGTATAGAAAGTGATTTTAATGTAAACAAATTTTGCTGGGGACTTGTTCTGACTCTGGTTACTCACTGTGGTGCAGGGATCGGAATCTGGATCCAGCAGTTCTGGGAGGGAGGGAAGGCGCTACCAATGGTGTGGTGGTGCTGAACGTGCACGTGGAGGAGACATCCCTCAAGGCAAGCAAATGCTGACAGGCGTGCTCTCTGGTGAGGGGATGTTCAAAGATGATAAGAAATGAAGGATCCTTTTTACGCAACCCCCAAATGGGGTCGTTCTGGAGCAGAATCTCATGGGTGACAGAACACATGATGTGTTCAAGAAGCAGGAAAAGAAATAAAATGGGCGTTGTCAGGCATTTTAACCCATCCTTGCTAATCGGCATTTAGCTAATGTCTTCTGGGTTTCTTTAGGTGTATAAACTGTCCCAGCTTACATGTGCACAGGATATGGAATCTGTCTTTGACTGTTCTTATGGAGAGCTTTAATGTTTGCCATCTGTGTGGACGTGCAAGCAGGTAATCTTTCAGCCCTCCTCCTCCTGCTTTACATTCAATGATGTTACAGAGCAAAGGATATACTTCAGCATGGGAAGACTCATCGGTAGACCTGTGGTGATCTGTTGTATGAAATATATGTTCTGTTTTGGCCCTGTGTAAGGTGGTTCTTACCATTATTTATAGTGTGTTTTTCAGATAAACACGGACTATATGCTAGGATGCATCTGGGAGGGGATAAGCAGGGACCTTTGAAAGCCAATGAAAATCTCTTAGATGATAAACTGTGATTATACTGGGAATTGAAATGCAGGTGAGCAAAATTAGAGACTTGAATTCAAACTCCTCTCCCACTGGTTCTGTATCTTGTTCAAGTCACTTGAAGGATAATGTTTTAAACTCTCTGCTGACAAAGATGAGTGTAAGGGCTTTCTCAATGACTTCTGCTTTCAAACCTCTTCACAACGCAAGAACAAAGTGCACATAGTCATTAGCACCTTCTTTTTCTATAGGTAGATTTGAAAATGTGGTCTACGCGCACGCTGTTCCTCCCTCCACCTGAATCTGCCCCAGCAATGCCTTCTCTCAGTGTAGCTAAAACTACATGCACGCTGTTCCTCCCTCAACCTGAACATAACCCAGCAATGCTGTCTCTCAGTGTGGCTAAAACTACATGCACGCTGTTCCTCCCTCAACCTGAACATAACCCAAGCAATGCTGTCTCTCAGTGCGGCTAAAACTACATGCACGCTGTCCCTCCCTCAACCTGAACATAACCCAGCAATGCCATTTCTCAGTGCGGCTAAAACTACATGCACGCTGTCCCTCCCTCAACCTGAACATAACCCAGCAATGCTGTCTCTCAGTGCGGCTAAAACTACATGCACGCTGTCCCTCCCTCAACCTGAACATAACCCAGCAATGCTGTCTCTCAGTGTGGCTAAAACTACATGCATGTTGTCCCTCCCTCAACCTGAACATAACCCAGCAATGCTGTCTCTCAGTGCGGCTAAAACTACATGCACGCTGTCCCTCCCTCAACCTGAACATAACTCAGCAATGCCTTCTGTCAGTGTAGCTAAAACTACATGCACGCTGTCCCTCCCTCAACCTGAACATAACCCAGCAATGCCATTTCTCAGTGTGGCTAAAACTACATGCACGCTGTCCCTCCCTCAACCTGAACATAACCCAGCAATGCTGTCTCTCAGTGTGGCTAAAACTACATGCACGCTGTTCCTCCCTCAACCTGAACATAACCCAGCAATGCTGTCTCTCAGTGTGGCTAAAACTACAAGCACGCTGTTCCTCCCTCAACCTGAACATAACCCAGCAATGCTTTCTCTCAGTGTGGCTAAAACTACATGCACGCTGTTCCTCCCTCAACCTGAACATAACCCAGCAATGCTGTTTCTCAGTGCGGCTAAAACTACATGCACGCTTGTCCCTCCCTCAACCTGAACATAACCCAGCAATGCCATTTCTCAGTGCGGCTAAAACTACATGCACGCTGTCCCTCCCTCAACCTGAACATAACCCAGCAATGCTGTCTCTCAGTGTGGCTAAAACTACATGCACGCTGTCCCTCCCTCAACCTGAACATAACCCAGCAATGCCATCTCTCAGTGCGGCTAAAACTACATGCACGCTGTCCCTCCCTCAACCTGAACATAACCCAGCAATGCTGTCTCTCAGTGTGGCTAAAACTACATGCACGCTGTCCCTCCCTCAACCTGAACATAACCCAGCAATGCTGTCTCTCAGTGCGGCTAAAACTACATGCACGCTGTCCCTCCCTCAACCTAAACATAACCCAGCAATGCTGTCTCTCAGTGCAGCTAAAACTACATGCATTGCTCAACAGTGGGTGAACTTTCAGCCACATGGATGGAGACGACTGGTTAATGTGCATAAATTATTTTTTTAACTGCATAAATCAATTTGAAAATTGCTTTCCCATGTCTCTGGCCTCCCAGCTCTAATATTAGGGATGATATTTAGAGATGATTGGACTCTTTGCTTTATTGCGATAAGAGTTCTGAAAATCTAACTTTCCTGATATGTTGGAGAATGTTGGTTTGCCCTCTGGCTTCTGAGATTCTTCCTTAAAATTGGTCACTTCTGTCAGTCCGGTCTCTACATGGGGTGAGCTGATGAGGACCATGGTGAATGTTCAGCAGGGCGGCTCCTAGAGTTGGTTCGTGGCAAACCTTATGCCTCTCTCACCTCCCTCCTGCAATCAGAATCTATTGTTTAGCTTTGAATACACTGCTGTTTGCCACCCCCTCCCTAAGAAGCTGCCACTCTAGGCAGCCACCTTGTTTGCCTTGTGATTGGGCCAGCCCTGATGCCCATGTCCAGGACACAGACTCACAGCAGTTGTTAATGCTTGATCTTGAAGACCTGCTCATCAGCTGCATCCTTGGATACTAACAGTACCGATTCCTATTTCCTATTGTTAGTGAGTCAACTGTACCGTATTCGTGTAGAGCTACTGTTACCTCTGTGTTGTGTCTTCTTCCCTGAGTCTTGAATGTTATCTCTGTAAATTTTGTTTAAACTTATGCTGTTATGACACTTATTGAAAAACAGAATAAAAACTGAATAATTAAAGCAGACTTTGATGCAGGAACAAAGCCAATATGTTTTAGTAAGATAAATTATAAATGTACACAATTGAAGGAAAAAACATGTTTTTTTAGAGACCTTTACCAAAATTGTGAGTTCAATTTCAAATAGTTTTGGCTGACTAGCAAACAAAACAAAAGCAATTGCAGAAAAAAGTTGTCAATTTTGTGGAAATTATGAATCCCATCATTATGTTAGACCTCTGGCACATTTTAAATAGAGCCTTGGTTGCATAGACGCCATGTGACATTGTAATCTTGTTTAAAAGTTTACATTTTAAATTTAAATTGGTGTTTATAGTCTGCTTCTCCTTAAAAGTTTGTGGATAATAATTAACAGTAAAAATTATACCCACTCATAATACTGGGTGAATGTAAGAATGTGTAAAAGTCGGATCTGCTTTTAGAAGACCAGTGATCTAATTTGCAAATACAGGAAAATATACAGTATGTGTGCAGAACAGATGACCAGAAAACACAGCCTACTCCTGCCAGCCTACGCCTAGGTTTTCAGCCTCTTATGACTTCTTCTTCATGTTTTTATAACAGCATTGCATGCCTGTCACAAAGATTGTGATTTCTAGTGGACACCAATTTGCATTCCCTACGAGAAAGGATACGAGATTGCTAGTAATGTTTGGGCGGGAATTTATAATGAAGTATCTTTTTGTAAATACGTTGGACGTAGACCTTTAAAGCAGTGCTTTCCAAACTTTTATCCCAAATGACCCCAGATGATGATGAAGATAAAATGAGAATAAGCAGGTCTCCAGCCTTCTTCCCCTCCAGGGGAGGAAGTGAAATGACAAATGGGTAGGATATTGCACATACGAGAGCCTGGGATAAACAGAAGAAGAAAACTGAAATGGTCAGACAACAAAGATAGAAAAATAATTGTATTTTCTATTTAGTGATTGGGATATGTCAATTTTTGGAATGTATAGGGGCGGGGTAATCTGTTAGCATCAAGTTTATATGGAAGAATTGTAGTTATTCTGGTTTGTTCAGTTTTCCTAATTGAGGGGGCTGATGTTCTAGGGCTCACTGAAATATTTACAGTACTAGGGTTTGTTTTTCTCTTTCAAAAAGTTGGCAACCCTAAATCTGATCCTGTTTTTAAACTGTTCTTTAGAAAAGGGACTGTAGAATTCCAGAAGAGATCTGCATTTTGAGGGCAGCAGCTGTAGAACAGACACCTCAAAATCTATTCGCTCAAATATAGCAGTGAAGAAATAATCCAATATGGCTGAGTCAATATTCTCATAATATTTTGAAATCATCTTCCAGCCAATGATGTTTTTCGGGTTTCACACTCTGTGTCTGTCCTCAGCCGACATCGGAAACACCCATTCCCAGGAATACTTCACAGGGGCCCTCTGTCAATAGAAATGAAAAATAGATCTTAAACCTGCTGGTTTCTGTGGCAGACATCGGAGAAGATGCAGATTCTGGGGGATCTCCAGGAACAAGCAGGAATGAGTCTTCACATATGGGTACGTCGGTACCGACGGAGCCTGCACGGGAACGCTCCCCAGCTTCCCAAAAAAGGAAAGCTTTTGGGAGCATCCCACAGCGCCTGCGCGCTGCCTTCCCGCCTTTCCTAACCACCTCTCCCCAGTTCTTCTTTTCCGCGGAGCCAGCAGGTCGTGTTCCTGTCACCGCTGAAGAAGTTCTTTGTTTTATTTTATTTCTTTGGTCGCGGGTCTGCCTTCCCCGACGTCGGACCGGTACCGCCAGTCTGTCTTTTTTTTTTTTTTATATAAGAAAAGAAAGAAACAACATATTTTTTCCCTCACTTAGTGTGTTTTTTCCTCTTTGGGCCTTAGGCCTCACGAGAAATTTTCCTCATGGAAAAACCAGCCTCCGGGCTTAAAAAATGCACTAAGTGCAGCGGTACTATTTCTGTCACCGACACCCATGAATGGTGTCTTAAATGTTTGGGTCCTGACCACTCCATTTTGGATTGTCCGTCCTGCTCCTTGATGTCTAAACGAGGTTTACAGAACCGAGCAGCTAAGCTCCATGTGCTGTTTCCCTCTGAAGCAGCTTCAGTGGCCTCTACTTCCTCTCATGGATCTCAGGTAACCAAACATAAATCCAGCCGGTCCTCGAAGGGTAGATCTCCTTCCAAGCATCGAGATGCCTCTGGGCTTGCCCTTGAGGATTCCGCACCGGCAAAACAACCCCGGCGGGAAGCTCCGGCTTCCAAAGCTCCTCCTATGGGGTTACAGGTTGACATCGATGGCACGGCCTCGACCGATCACCTGTTAGAATGTTCTGGGGTACCGGCGCAACCTTCCGGTACCGAATTCCAGGTATTCATGGCGTCGATGGATCAGAATGTTCTATCCATGCAGCAGGCTATCACGGCCTTCATTCAAGCTGCGACGCCGCTGATACCACAACAAACTCCGTTGTCGGTACCGGTACCGACTGCATCGACATCGACCAGGATGCCGACTGCAGCGGTTCCCTGTCCAGGGATGCCCATCGGTACCGTACCGGTCCCGATGACGCCCGATGTCGATACCGCTCGATATGCGTATCGAGCTTTGGAAGAGCACCCTGACAGTCGATACTTTGATTCCTCCGAAGACTCTGATGCATCGGAGGAGTCTGCTGAAGTGTCTATAGCTCTTCCTGAAGAGCCTTCTTCTCCAAAAAGAAGAATGTCTCCTCCAGAGGATTTGTCCTTTCAAGACTTCATCAAAGAAGTGGCTAAAGGGCTTTCTATTTCAGTATCCTCTGAATCAGAGCCTAGAGCTAAAAAAATTGGATATTTTAGATTATTCTAAGGCTCCTAAGGAGGTAGTCACCTTGCCAATTCATGAGATTCTTTATGATCACATGATTGACTTATGGGAGACTCCTCTCACCATCTCTCCTCATTCTCGTAGGTTGGACACTATGTACCGTGTCCCTCCTTGTCCTGGGTTTCATAAAACACAGCTTCCTCACCATTCTATTGTGGTAGAGTCAGCTATGAAAAAGATAAAGAGTGCAAAAAGACACTCCTCTGCTCCTCCAGGAAGAGAATGCAGGACCTTGGATGCTTTTGGTAGGAAAATCTTCCAAGCCAGTATGCTCATTGCCAGAATCAACTCCTATAGTCTTTATATGGGTATGTTTCTGAAAGAAGTTGCAGATAAGCTGCACACTTTCCTCCCTTTCCTTCCAGAGGATAAAAGGGAAGAATTTCTTATTTGGATTAAGCATACTCAAGATATTTCAAAGTTTTCCAACCGTGCAGCTTTTGACTCCTTTGAGGTTGCCAGCAGAGCTTCGGCCATTGCCATAGCTGCACGCAGAATTGCTTGGCTCCAAGCTTCTGATCTGGAATCTTGGGTCCAGGATGGCTTGGGAAATCTTCCCTGTACAGGAGAAAACTTGTTTGGCAAAGATTGGCAAATAAAAGCCACTCAAATGGATGCAGAAAATTCTGCTTTGGATAGACTTTCCAAGTCAACCTCCATCCCTGCCAAGAAAAAAACCTTTCAAAAAGTCTTTTTTCAAGAAAGGCAGATTCCATCCTACTTCTGGCCAACAATCATCTACAGGTCGTTTTGCTGCTAAGCGTCAGCAACCTAAACAGGCCAGGCCTAAGCCTACAGGGGCTGCTGCAACTCAGCAGACCCAGCCTCCTCAGGGTTTTTGACTTGATGCTAGAGAACTTAGCCTTTCTGGCTCTGAAACAGCCAGAGCCTCTCACCATTCCAGGAAAGTTAGCTCATTTTGCTCCCAGATGGGAGCAAATTACAACAGAGCAGTGGACCCTCTCCATCATAAGGGAGGGCTACAAGCTTCATTTCTCAAACCTTCCTCCTCACACTATGGTGAGACATTTCAATTCTCCAGCATCTCTCCTCGACCTTCTAGGTCAGGAGGTGGCTGCCCTTCTTGTCCAAGGGGCAATAGAAGAAGTGCCTCTTCTTCAACAAGGGTCAGGGTTTTACTCCCCCTACTTTCTGATCCCAAAGAAAACAGGGGGCTACAGACCCATATTAGATCTCAGAGAATTCTCTAGGCACTCTCCTTCCATACCTTCAGAGTCAGGATTGGCTTTGTTCTCTAGATCTCAAGGATGCGTACTGTCACTGAGACCCTTATGGTAGAGCCTCTGTGAACCCTATTAGGCCACTGCCTAGGGTATTGTGAGTTTTAAACTGCTTCTCTACTTTAAACAGAGTCAGTCAGTCGAGTGGTTAAACAATAAATTGGGGATTTATTCCCTTTCCCGAAACAGAAAAACATTCTTGGAAGTGCACACAGAACAAAACAGCATTAGAACAAAAGCGGTTAAAAAAATATCTTCTTTTACCTTGTTCAGGTCACAAGGTCATTCTCCTGAAGGTCAACATAAAGAAGTGATGTCGTCTGACAAACAAATCGTACAGTCCATCGGTACTGGATCTGTAAAATAGTTATTACTCTCCCATTGCATTATTTCGGGCCCACTCCCGATACTCTCAGTGTCACACTCTTTACATGTGCTGGAGCAGGGCACATTCCCCTGTGGCTGACAAACCCGTTTTCCTATAAAGTGCTCTTTAAAGTCAGGGTTATAAAAGCCTGGTGCATGGAATGCCTCTTGCTGGTTTCTCTCTCCTGTCCCACCTAGTGAGAACTCTGTATGTCCTCCTGGGTTAAAGCTATGCTCAGGGCCACACCCTTTAAAACATTCAGAGTTTCCAGCCTCTTCTTTCTAAAAACAAGGCTTCCAGCTTTTTACCTTGTTTCTGGCTTTGAAGTCACGCTTGGGCTTTCTCTCCCCTGGCACACTTCCTCCAGCCTGAGCTATGCTCCTCGGTTGCTCATTCGGTCCTTCTGAGTTACTGCCCCACTTCCTGCTCCTGTGGGAACTCTCTCTAGGACTGCCTTTCCAGAGACCTCCTTCTCCACTCCTCTCTTGCCAAGGACTTCCTCCAATCCTCTCTGGCCAAGGACCTCTCTTCCTGTCTTTCCAAAGACCTCCCCTTCCTGGTTCTAACCAGGAACTTATATGCTTCCCTTCTCTGCACGTTACGTGGGACTCTGAGCACAGGTGCTCCTGATGAGTTTTTCTGCCTGCGTCAGAACTATTACAGGGAAACTTCACTTTAAACCCTTTTTGCTTTGCTTGTGCTGACGGCACTTGTTGCTCAGCTGTTTCTACATGTGCTGAGTCTTCCTGTCTAGCTAAATCTGAGGTAAGTTCTTCCTTTTCACTAACCTCCATAGGTTCTATATAGTCCACTGTATCACAGTACACACATGTCCTCATCCATCCATCTCACAGAAGGTTCCTCTGTTTTCTTTTCCAAGGAAAGCATTACCAATACAGGGTGCTTCCTTTCGGTCTGGCCTCTGCTCCAAGAGTGTTCACCAAATGCATGGCAGTAGTAGCTGCATTTCTACGCACTCTAAGAATATTTGTATTCCCATACCTGGACGACTGGCTCATCCGAGCTCCATCTCAGTCAGAGGCCCAGACTTCCCTGGACTGCACAAGGCACATTCTGCAGTATCTGGGACTTGTGGTAAACCTCCCAAAGTCCCAGCTCACCCCTACTCAGTCCCTAGAGTTCATAGGGGCCTGGCTGGATACTACCACTGCAAGAGCCTATCTTCCTCAGGCCCGTTGCCTACTCCTAGTGCAGTTAGCCTCCCAAATTCAGTCAAAGAGCCATTTAACTGCCCGGGAGATGCTACAACTGCTAGGCCACATGGCATCCACAGTGCATGTGGTACCCTATGCTCGCCTTCACATGAGAGCAGCTCAATGGACTTTGTCCACCCAGTGGACTCAAGCATCAGGAGCTCTCTCAGAACAAATAGCAACCTCCAAACGCCTCTTTTGGTCTCTCCAGTGGTGGATGTCCACCCAAAATCTGTTGCTGGGGTCCCCCTTCCAACAGTTGTTGCCCCAGGCAACCCTCACAACAGATGCCTCCCAAACAGGTTGGGGAGCTCATCTACAGGACCTCTCCACTCAGGGCTCTTGGTCTCCACAGGAGACCTCTCTACATATCAACCACTTGGAGCTCAGTGCAGTTTTTCTAGCTCTCAAGGTTTTTCATACCCTGCTCAGCTACAAGTCAGTCCTCATTCATACGGACAATCAGGTAGCCATGTTTTACATAAACAAGCAAGGAGGAACTGGCTCTCTGTCGCTTTGCAACGAAGCTTTAAGATTGTGGGCCTTCGCCAGAGAGCATCAAATCCATCTCCTGGCCGTATACCTCCCAGGAATCCAAAACTCTTGGGCAGACAGACTCAGTCGAGTTCTGCTTCCACACGAATGGTCCCTGCACATGGACCAAGTACTCAGAATCTTTCAAGAGTGGGGAGCCCCGGACATAGACCTCTTTGCAAGTCCGTGGAATGCCAAACTTCCCTGGTTCTGTTCCAGAATTCCGTGTCAGGGAGTTTAGGCCAAGGATGCCTTCCTCCTTCACTGGGGTCAAGACTTCCTGTATGCCTTTCCACCCATTCCTTTAATTCCCAAGACTCTATTCAAGCTCCAGAGGGATCAAGGCTCCATGATCCTCATAGCTCCACGCTGGCCACGCCAAGTGTGGTACCCACTACTTCTGCATCTCTCTCAAGCTCCCTCCCTAGACTTGGGAGCTGCTCCAGACCTTCTGTCCCAGGAGGAGGGGACTTTGTGGCACCCAAACCCCAAGTCCCTTCACCTCAGAGCTTGGTTGCTGAAGGCCTAGACCTTCAAGGTTGGAATCTTTCTCAGCAGGTGAAGGATATTCTCCATGCTTCCAGAAAACCTTCTACTAGACGGTCCTATGCTTTTAAATGGAAAAAATTTTCCATTTGGTGTGCTGAGAAGGGGCTTGACCCTCTAGCACTACCTTTGGATTCTTTATTGGAATATCTCCTGCATCTCTCCAATGCAGGCCTTAAGACGAATTCAGTAAGGGTCCATTTGAGTGCTATTGCAGCATCCCTTAAGCCTATTAATGGACAGCCTATTTCCTCTCATCCTCTTATTGCAAGATTCATGAGAGGCCTAACTTTAAATAAACCTCCCAATAGGCCTCCTCTGGTGGCATGGGATTTAAATCTGGTTCTTGGTCAGCTTATGAAGCCACCTTTTGAACCCTTAGCCACCACCTCCTTGAAATTTATTTCCTGGAAGGTTATTTTCCTCATTGCAGTCACCTCAGCTCGCCGCATCAGTGAACTGCAGGCCTTAGTGGCTAATCCACCTTATACAAGGTTCCATCATGATAAGGTAGTCCTTAGGACCAATCCACACTTTATGCCTAAAGTGGTTTCACCTTTTCATCTTAATCAAGAGGTGTATTAACCTGTCTTTTTTCCAGGTCCTCATGCATCAAGTGCAGAGAGGAATCTTCATACCCTGGATTGTAAGAGAGCTCTTGCCTTTTACTTACAAAGAACACAGCAACATAGAAAGTCTTCTCAACTCTTTGCCTTTGATCCTTCTCATTTGGGACTTCCAGTCTCTAAGAGGACACTGTCCAATTGGATTGCTCAGTGTATTTCTTTCGCCTACCAGAGTAAGAACCTTTCTCTGGAAGGCCATGTCACAGCTCATAATGTGAGGGCCATGGCCACCTCTATGGCTCATCTAAATTCTCTGTCCATCGACCAGATCTGTCGAGCAGCCACCTGGGCCTCGGTTCATACCTTCACAGCCCATTACTGTTTGGACAAGGACTCCCGCCGGGATGCCTTGTTTGGTCAGGCTGTTCTCAAACACCTGTTCCATGCTTAATCAACTCCTGCCCTCTTCCCTGAATGGATGCCTGAGATCCATAGGAGGAGATAGAGCCCTTCACAGGGTCTCATAACCTTGGGGATCTCCCAGGCATCCCTAGCTAGGGAGTCCCCATATGTGAAGACTCATTCCTGCTTGTTCCTGGAGATAGCACAGTTACTTACCTGTAACAGGTGATCTCTGGGAACAGCAGGAATAAGTCTTCACAACCCACCCACCTCCCCTAGGAGTTGTATCTCTCTATCTATTTTTTCCTTTCCTCTCTCTATTTGTCTCAGCTTTAAAACTAGAACTGGGGAGAGGCGGTTTAGGAAAGGCGGGATGGCAGCGCGCAGGCGCTGTGGGATGCTCCCAAAAGCTTTCCTTTTTTGGGAAGCTGGGGAGCGTTCCCGCGCAGGCTCCGTCGGTACCGACGTACGCATATGTGAAGACTTATTCCTGCTGTTCCCAGAGATCACCTGTTACAGGTAAGTAACTGTGCTTTGTCAGCAAGCTCCCTTGAGAAGCTCAGATGCTTTCTCACATTCTGCACCATCTGTGTTAGGTTTACCAGCCAGAAGTTGATGTACTTTCACTTTTCACTCTGTATTATCAAAGACAAAGCAATTCTCGGTCCCATGAATATATTTAATCCCTGAATAATGGGCCCAGGCATTCAGGCATTCTTCAGAACCACGGGGTGCTGCTGCTCCACAGCTATCGGTTCATTTTTGAGGAGGAAATAGGATTGGCATTACTAAAGGAATTCTTTCATCCTGGTGCTAGATAGCATTCAAATTAAAATCCATGCCAGCCTGTGCCCCTTCCTGTGTTATACTCTAATAGGTATGTGAGTTTGCAGTAGTTTTGTTTCTAGCATTATAGCAGCCATTTTGTTGCCTGATTTTTGTTTGATTGGTTGGAATTTGTTAGTTGATAATTTTTTATGTATACATTTTTTTCTTTATTTTTATTTATATGAATTGGGTTTTGTTTTTTTGGGGTTTTTTTTTTAAATAAATTGTAATCCACTTTGTGCTTTCTTATGATTGTAAACGCAGAATATAAGTGTTATTATTAAATTAAATTTAAATTGGTGGAGGGGAGGAAAAATTGTGCTAGTGATCTAATAATAATGAAGGTTGCCACCTTATTCCAGGTCAACCAGACTGATGCAGTGCTGGAGTTATTCTATTGCATGCATGGACTTGTCATTTCAGGTTTTCGCATTGATTTACTTGAGAAGAAGAGCCACAACTCTGAATGTGTAAGGAAGTAAAATCAGGATTGGATCAGTCTGGTTGATAAGGGAAAGAAAAATTAATTTGACTGAAATTAGTAAGGCAGGTGGAAAAGATGGCAATCCATATCTTGTAGGTTTATGAGTTCTAATTTGCTCAAATTTAACATGATAATGTTCAGTTTTGTATTTTCATGTCATCCCCTCAAGTAGCAATACTTATTTGGCATTTATTTCTTAGAATATTTCTTTTATGGATTGTTACCCTGCAATAAAACTGGATTTAGGGAAAGGGAAAGCGTAGTTACTCACCTATAACAGGTGATCTCCAGCAACAGCAGGAATTAAGTCTTCACATATGGGTATCGTCGGTATCGACGGAGCCTGCGTGGGAACGCTCCCCAGCGTCCAAAAGGAAAGCTTTTGAGAGCATCCCACAGCGCATGCGTGCTGCCTTCCCACCTCACTGCCTCTCTCACTTCAGTTCTTCGTTTTCCGCAGAGCCGACAGGACGCCTCTCCTGTCACCGCAGAAAACTAACTTCTTTCTTGTTTTTTGTGGTTGCGTCTGCCTTCATTCGACGCCTACCAGTACCACCAGTTCTCTTTTCTTATTTTCTTCTAAAAAAAAAAGAAAAAGAAACTTTTCTTCGTTGCCTCACCCCTCCTGGGATTAGGCGCCATTTTGGGCACTAGGCCCAAAAATCTCCAGACATGGAGAAGCCAACTAGTGGTTTTAAAAAAATGTTCAAACTGTGGCGGTACTATTTCTGTCACCGACACCCACGAATGGTGTCTCAAATGTTTAGGTCCTGAGCATTGTCCAGCAGAGTGTCTCTCCTGTAGAAAGATGACCAAAAGGGGCCTGCAGAACAGAGCTGGAAAGGCCGGTTCTCTTTTCACTGCTGATACGATGTCAATTGCATCGACATCCTCCAGGGCTTCATCTTCCTCTCATGGATCTCAGGTAACTAAACAAAAGTCTGTAAAGACTAGCCGGTCCTTGAAGGGTAAATCTGCAAAGCATCGTGATGCCACTGGCACTACCCTCAAGGAAAGTACACCGGCAAAATTGCCCCAGCGGGAGTCTTCGGTCTCCAAAGCACAAACGGGGTCTCAGAATGTTCCAGAGGCCTCCACCTCTGCAGAACTTCTGTTGCCATGTTCTGGAGTCATAGCCGCTTCCACCGGTACTGACCAGGCATCGGCATTAGCAATGGATAAGAGAATCCTTGCTATTGAACGCAGTCTAGCGTCCCTCTTAGCTGCCTCGGTACCGCTAAGACTGCTACAGACGGTTCAAATGAGCTTGGTACAGACACCAGTACCATCTCCAGTGGCACCCACTCAGGTGGGACAGCTTCCTCCCATGCTGAGCCTCGAGAGTTTCTCCGGCATCAAGAGGTTGGAACCGAAACGCCACGGTACCAATATTCATCGGTACCAGCATCGATCGATGCAAAGCTCCGATGAGTCTTCCGATTCCGATGACTCTACCGATACAAGAGCAGTTCTGTTGACGGATCCATCTCCTTCTCCTGAGCGCAGAATGTCTCCTCTAGAAGACATGTCTTTTCAGGATTTCATACGTGATGTAGCTAAGGGGCTTTCAATCACGGTTACTCCTGAGAAGGAACCTAGGGCAGAAGAACTAAGAATTCTGCTATACCCTATGGCTCCCAAAGAGGCAGCGATGCTGCCCACTCATCAGATCCTTCAAGATCTTTTATGTTCAGAATGTGGGAAACTCCCTTAATGGTGTCCCCGCATTCTCGACGCCTCGATACCATGTACCGAGTCTCACCTTCACCAGGGTTTCAGAAGACTCAGTTACCACACCATTCCATGGTAGTGGAATCAGCCATGCGGATAATAAAGAGTGCTAAAACACATTCTTCCAACCCGCCAGGCCGTGAATCGAGGACACTCTATGCCTTTGGGCGTCGATGCTGTCAATCCTCCATGCTAGCAGCTAGGATTAGCTCATATTCCCTTTACATGGGAATGTTTCTTGAGGAGGTTACAGCGGATCTGGAACACATGAGCCCTCTTCTTCCTGAAGATAAATGGGGTCAGTACCTCACTCTGCTCAAGCATGCTCAAAATGTCTCCAAATTTGTGAACCGTGCAGCTTTTGACTGCTTTGAAGCTATTAGCAGAACCTCTGCTATTGCTATCGGAGCATGGCGCATTGCCTGGTTCCAAGCATCAGATTTAGAGGAGTGGGTGCAAGAGAAGTTAGGAAACATTCCTTGCACAGGTGAAAATTTATTTGAGAAGGATTGGTAGACCAAGGCTAATCAGATTGAATCTGACAATACCACCTTGAATAGACTATCAAAGTCTACAGCCAACCCATCAAAGAAAAAAACAGGCAAGAAGTTCTTTAACAAAAAGAAAAAATCTTACCACTCTAATTCCCATCCAATTCACTGTCCAGTTCATACTCCCCAAAAACGGCAGCAACCTAGACAACAAAGAAAGCCGCAAGCTGAAAGAGCTCAACCGGCTCAGCAAGTACAGCCTCCGCAGGGGCTTTGACTTCTACCTAGAGAACGTAACCATTTTGCCTCTGAAGGGTCCAGAGCCCTTGACCATTCCAGGCAGATTATGCCATTTTGCCAAAAGATGGCAACAAATAACATCAGAAAACTGGACTTTGTCCATTGTAGGACAGGAGTACAAACTTCACTTTCTCAGCATGCCCCCGCCTACAGTCATAAAACAACTCATTTCTCAAGGCCCTGTCACCGACATCCTGTGTCAGGAGGTCTCTTCACTTCTTGCTCAGGGAGCAATAGAAGAGGTACCCATACCCCAACGGGGGAGGGGGTTCTACTCCCCCTATTTTCTTATCCCAAAGAAGACAGGGGGATACAGACCTATCCTGGACCTCAGAGAATTGAACAAATTTCTGTTCCGAGAAAAGTTCAAGATGATCTCCCTTCAAGATGATCTCCCTTGGCACACTTTTACCATACCTTCAGAATCAGGATTGGTTATGTTCTCTAGATCTAAGAGATGCGTACATGCAAATCCTCATCCATGTAAATCACAGGAAGTACCTTTGATTTCTCTTTCAAGGAAACCACTTCCAATACAGAGTCCTTCCATTCGGGCTGGCCTCTGCCCCAGGAGTCTTCACAAAATGCATGGCTGTAGTAGCAGCATTCCTGAGAACTCTGGGGATATTTGTCTTCCCCTACTTAGACGATTGGCTCATCAGAGCACCAACAGCTCCAGAAACAGAACAAGCTGTTTCTCGTGCCATGAGAATTCTCCAATATTTGGGTCTGGTAGTCAACCGCCCAAAGTCTCACCTCACCCCTTCTCAATCCCTAGAGTTCATAGGGGCTCGCTTAGACACACAGCAATCAAAGGCATTCCTGCCAAAGCCGCGCTGTCTACGAATAATAGAATTGGCTTCCCAAGCAGTAAAGAAAACCCTCCTAACTGCCCGGGAAATGCTTCAACTGCTGGGGCATATGGCATCCACTGGACATGTGGTCCCTTATGCCCGCCTACACATGCGAGCGGCTCAGTGGACCCTCTCTTCGCAGTGGACACAAGCCACAGGTCACTTAACGGACAAAATCAAGAATTCGACACGTCTTGTTTTGTCCCTACAGTGGTGGCAGTTCCCCGAAAACCTCCTGGTAGGTTCCTCCTTCCAGCAACCACTGCCCCACATCACCCTGACAACAGATGCATCCAAGCTGGGTTGAGGAGCCCACTTGCACAATCTTTCCACTCAGGGTCTCTGGACCTCACAAGAGGCCTCTTCAAATAAACCTCTTAGAGCTAAGAGCCATTTGCAATGCTATGATAACATTTCAGGCCCAGCTCAGTCAAAAGACAGTTCTGGTCCAAACCGACAATCAGGTTGCCATGTTTTACATAAACAAACAAGGCGGAACGGGCTCTCTGTCGCTATGCAACGAAACTTTGCGACTATGGGCCCTCGCCAGAGAGCTCCAAATTCACCTTCTAGCGATATACCTTCCAGGTATTCAAAACTTGTGGGCAGACAAGCTCAGTCGAATACTGCTGCCACACAAGTGGTCTCTCCAGCCAGACCAACTGGCTCGAGTGTTCCAAACCTGGGGAACACCAGATATAGACCTCTTTGCAAGTCCACAGAATGCCAAACTTCCCTGGTTCTGTTCCAGAATTCCGGCTCAATACTGTCTAGCAAACGATGCTTTCCAGCTCCATTGGGGTCAGGACTTCATGCCTTCCCACCCTTTCCCCTAATTCCCAAAACTCTTTTCAAGCTTCAGAGAGACAGGGGTTATATGATTCTCATAGCTCCACTTTGGCCAAGGCAATCGTGGTACCCTCTGCTTCTGCGTCTCTCTCAAGCAACTCCTCTGGAGTTGGGATATGCTCCAGATCTCCTTTCCCAGGAGAATGGGAAGCTTCTGCATCCCAATCCTCAGAATGCTAGGTATGATAAGGAAAGGAATGGAAAATAAAACAAAAGATATTATAATGCCTCTATATCGTTCCATGGTGAGACTGCACCTTGAATATTGTGTGCAATTCTGGTCGCCGTATCTTAAAAAGGATATAGCGATTTTAGAAAAGGTTCAGAGAAGAGCCACCAAAATGGTAAAGGGGATGGAAGGATACTCCTATGAGGAAAGGCTAAAAAGGTTAGGGATCTTTAACCTGGAAAAGAGACGGCTGAGGGGAGATATGATAGAAGTCTATAAATTAATGAACGGAGTGGAACGGGTAAACGTAGATCGATTGTTTACATTATCAGAATATAGAAAGACTAGGGGACATGCAATGAAGCTACAGGGTAAACTATTTAAGACTAATAAAAGAAAATATTTTTTCACTCAACGTGTAATCAAACTCTGGAATTTGTTACCGGAGGATGTAGTAAAGGCTGTTGGTGTAGCTGGGTTTAAAAAAAGGTTTGGACAAGTTCCTGGAGGAAAGGTCCATAAACCATTATTAAGAAGTGACCGAAGATATCAATGCTTGACCCAGTACAAGCATTGTGGAACTTGTGTCTCTTGGGGAAACTGCTAGGTACATATGACCTAGATTGGCCATTGTTGGAAACAGAATACTGGGCTTGATGGACCTTGGTCTGACTCAGTATGGCATATCTTATGTTCTTATGTTCTTATGTTTAGTCCCTGCACCTCTGGGCCTGGCTGCTGAAGGCATAGAACCTTTAGATATCCACCTCTCTCAGCAAGTGAAGGATATCCTTCAAGCTTCGAGAAAACCTTCCACAAGGCGTTCCTACGCTTTCAAATGGAAAAGGTTTTCTATAGGGTGTTTAAAAAAGGGGCTTAACCTCCTTTCCGTGCCCACAGAGTCACTTCTGGAGTATCTCCTCCATCTTTCAAATTCCGGTCTTAAGACAAATTCAGTGCGAGTCCATCTCAGTGCTATTGCGGTTTTTCACAAGCCCCAAGATGGACAACCAATCTCTTCTCATTCACTTGTGTCAAGATTCATGAGAGGTCTACTATTAACAAAGCCCCCCATAAAGCTGCCACCGGTGACATGGGACCTGAATCTGGTTCTTGGGCAGCTTATGAAGCCGCTTTTTGAACCTTTAGCCACTACAACTTTGAAATTCCTTTCCTGGAAGGTCATTTTCCTAATTGCAATAACTTCTGCTAGACGCATTAGTGAACTGCAAGCTTAAGTGGCTGACCCTCCTTATACAAGGTTCCACCATGATAAAGTAGTCCTCAGGACTCAGCCACACTTTATGCCAAAGGTGGTTTCGTCTTTTCATTTAAACCAGTTGGTTTACCTTCCTGTATTCTTCCCTAGGCCTCATGCCTCCAGTGCAGAAAGGAACCTTCATACCTTAGATTGTAAAATAGCTTTAGCCTTTTACCTTCAAAGAACTGAACAACATAGGAAGTCTTCTCAACTCTTTGTTGCTTTTGATTCTAGTCATTTGGGACTTCCAGTTTACAAACAAACCCTATCTAATTGGATTGCAAACTGCATATCCTTCACTTACAATAGTAAAGGTCTTTCCCTCGAGGGCCATGTTACAGCTCATAATGTCAGAGCAATGGCAGCCTCGGTTGCTAATCTCTGCTCTGTGTCTATAGATATCTGTAGAGCGACTACTTGGGCTTCAGTACATACTTTCACAGCCCACTACTGTCTGGACAAGGACTCCCGTCTGGATGCCTCGTTTGGCCAGGCTGTCCTACAGCATCTCTTTCAGACTTAATGCAACTCCTACCCTCCATCCCGGTAGGATGCCAGGGATCCATGGGAGGAAGTATGATCCTGTTCATACGGGTTCACAGCTCGCTGGGGTCATTCCTCTGGCATCTTTCAGCTGGTGGAGTCCCCATATGTGAAGACTACATTCCTGCTTGTTCCTGGAGATAGCGTAGTTACT
Source organism: Ichthyophis bannanicus (assembly GCA_033557465.1). Taxonomy (NCBI): domain Eukaryota; kingdom Metazoa; phylum Chordata; class Amphibia; order Gymnophiona; family Ichthyophiidae; genus Ichthyophis; species Ichthyophis bannanicus. The sequence goes on from CM066039.1 coordinate 382,414,863, forward strand.
CACCTGTAACAGGTGATCTCCGGGAACAGCAGAAATTAAGTCTTCACAACCCACCCACGTCCCCCTAGGAGTTGTCTGTTTCTCTCCTTGGCTCAGCTTTAAACTCAACTGAAGTGAGAGAGGCAGTGAGGCGGGAAGGCAGCACGCATGCGCTGTGGGATGCTCCCAAAAGCTTTCCTTTTGGACAATGGGGAGCGTTCCCACGCAGGCTCCATCGGTACCGACGATACCCATATGTGAAGACTACATTCCTGCTTGTTCCTGGAGATTTGTAGTTAGCTCACACATATTTCAGGAGTAGCTCAAGGTGAATTACATTCAGGTACTGTAGACATTTCCCTGTCCCTGGAGGGCTTGGAATCTAAGTTTGTACCTGTGGTAATAGAGGGTTAAGTGACTTGCCCAAGATCACAAGGAGCAGTAGTGGAATTTGAACTCTGGCTTCCCTGGTCCTTGGCCCACGAGGAAGATGGAAACAAATCAAAATGCACAGAAAAGTCTATTTTTATAATCACTGACCAAAACAACAGAAAACAAGTCTATCAAAAGGAAAATATTTAAGCAAAAATATTGCAAATATATATAAGCCCAAATTTTTAAATATTAAAAAAAATGTCAAGCCTGGATGCACAGGAGCTCAGTAACCATGCTAGGCTATCATGTGTAAAGTTCCCAGTTTGATCCCTGAGTTGTCTTCGGCTCCCTGGTACCATCCTTGAGTCAGGTCGGGGCAGGATTTACTACTACTACTGAACATTTGTATAGCGCTACAAGATGTATGCAGCACTGCACAGACACATGTAATGACGGTCCCTGCTCATCAGAGCTTACAATCTAGTCAATACAGACAAAACAGTAGGTGTAGACATGGGATGCATCTAGGGCAATGGTTAAGGAAAAACAAGGAGATCAGGTGAGTCAAGATCCGAAAGCAGCAGCGAAGAGGTGAGTTTTCAGCCTGGATTTGAAAAGGGTCAAATACCGATACCCATAGGTAAAAGAGAGCAATGCGGAGGGAGATTTCTCGCTCAGAGTTCATAGAGCCTAAAGCCAAAATAATTGGGTTCCAGTTTAGCCCAAGGATTTGGTGCTCTAAGCAATGGCCTATGTTTAAAACAGGCCTGAGGTAGGTCTTCCACGCCCCATGTCGACTTTGCAAGAAAGCCCCCTGCAATGACAGACTCCAAATTTGTCCATTAAATGTAATTTCTGATCAATGGCCATGACATTTTCCCAGCCAAGTGCCACCTAATGGCCAAATTTGGAGTCTGTGATTGCTGGGGGGCTCTCTTGCAAAGTCAGAGATGAGGAATTGTATAATAAGGGAAGAAAAGCATGCAAATGAAGGTCCTGATTCCAACTGAGTTTGGAAGTAAAACTGAGCGGGAACAGGAGAAAACTGCTCAGTCAAAGCAAACAAAAATACCCATTTAAGAGTCCTGTTATGTAGCACACTTGATTCACACAGTTTTCTGGGAGTTTCCTAACCCCATAAGACGCTCTTGGTTATACTGTACATGTAACCTTCAGATGGGTGTAATTTATCTAAAAATAAAAGTGGGAGTGGCTGTATTGGCTTTGCTGTAGGATCTTTGTATTTAAAGCAGCAACTCAGGAATCGATGTTCACCTGTAGGTAGAACAGGGTCTCTAAAAAACATTGCTCGTTACCTCCAGAAACATAACTTGGCAAATACTAAGAGCCCTCAGCTCCTCCTCTGGTGACATCGTAACCTCTTACTTAGCCTCTTGGGGAACTTGGGTTGCAGGGGCTAGAGGGAAGTGCCTGTCACTCCTCTACTGAGAGTTGGAGGGGTGGGTCTATATTGTTGTTTTGTGCCATTGAGTTCATGCCAACGCCTGGTGACCTATCCCCTGGTTGTATTTACTTTTGTACTGCTGTATATACAGGGTGGCCCATAAAAAGGGAGAACATCTCGTAGCATTTAAGTTATTTAAAAATTCAAAAAGACGGATGTAAACAATTGACAAATTAAAAAAAAAAAAAAAAGATGGCAACTGGAAATTGTTGAAATAAAGATGTTATATAGCTAAAAAAGGTAAATAAGTAAACTATTTAAGCTTTTAATTTACGAGATGTTCTCCCTTTTTTGGGGATCCACCAAAAGAGCACGGAACCACGTAAAGAGAAGAAACCCAGTATTAATGCGTGGTATTAAGGAAGGAGAATCTTTATTATACTTAGTTTAAGCCCAAAAGCCCGACACAGGCCGTGTTTCGATTTCTCTTCGTCAGGGGAATCAGGCACACTTTTCAATGGATTCACACCAATTGTGTAAGCTTTGTGCTTTGTCTACGAATCAGAGAATGCAGTGGCAAAGTCGCAATTGCCGTTCAACAAAGACTTCTTTTACAAATCAGGAACCTTACAAAGGTTTCAATGGATTCACACTGATGTGACAATAGGGGAAGGGTGCACAACCAGGGCAATCACCCTAGGTCCCCAAGTTTGCTTAAAGCTGAAGGAAGCACAGCCTGTTGGTAGGCTTTGGGGGCCCCGTCGCAAATTTCTGCCTTGGGCCCTAATCTCTATAACACCAGGCCTGATTTTAGTGCTTCTCTGGTACAGTGATCTAGGTGATGGTTCACTTTCCATTTGATGGCACATGCTACCTTATTGTGCCTTTCTGAATACAGATTTTCTCCTAACAGAAGTTTATAGCAACAAGATGAGTAACCATTTCCAGTTTTGCTTTATGGGATCTGCGTTTTACAACTGTTTTTTCTCTGTTTGCTGTATGTGTGGGATTTAGTAGTGGAATAACAGGTGGCCCCGCACAATGGGACTGAGGTGCATAGCAGAATTGTGTTGAAGGGAGGGGGTGGCAGATCCATAATGGAATATCAGAGGGTACTGCAGGGCAGGCCTGAGGTGCATGAACAGAATAATGGGCAAGTAGGTATGTGAAGTTTGGTAACAGAGAGTGACATAGTGACAGCAGCTAAGGACCAGCACAGGCCATCCAGTCTTCCCAGGATGGTGCTTTTACTGTGGGTTCCAAATGCTTTTACAATGCATGCTACCCCTGCTCTGTACATTTCTTAAGTGCAAAAGTAGTTTTAAGTTTTGTATTGAGCAGTAATGCTTCTCTTGTTGTATAGGGATCCTCTGTGTTTATCCCATGCTTTTTTCCCCGCTACCTACAGGGGGGTAGGGGAACATTCCAGGCATCTTTCACTCTTTCCATGAAAAATTACTGTTGATGATGCTTTTAAGCTTAACTCCTTGGAACTTTTTATTTTTTTAAGAAATGCAGTACTGGGTCAGACCAAGGTCCATCAAGCCCAGTATCTTGTTTCCAACAGAGGCCAAACCAGGTCACAGGTACCTGGCAGATTCCCAAAATGGCACACAGATTCCACAATGCTCGTCCCGGGGTAAGCAATGGATTTCCTGGGTCTTCTTTAATAATAGGAACCCAAGAGAAACACTCCGGATACATCCTGATTTTCCTGGATATATTGGCGGCCTTTGACACCATCTCCCATGACACCCTCATCCACAGACTCCAAACAGTTGGGATCAAAGATACTGTACTCTGATGGTTCAGGTCCTATCTAACCAACCAACAGCAACTGATCTGCACCAAAACCTCAACCTCACCCCCTTCCAGCAACATCAAGGAGTACCTCAAGGATCCACATTATCAGCCATGCTTTTCAACATCTACCTCCGTCCACTCTGTTCAGTCATACGCACCCACAACGTCAACTTCCACATATACGCCGATGACATAATGCTCTACGCCCCAATTACAACCACAGACCCAACAAACGACCAGCTATCAGCCTGCTTCACCGATGTATCCAACTGGCTACAAGAGAGCAACTTATCCATTAACATAAAGAAGACCAAAGCTCTTATAGTGACAAAAGACCCAGACTTCAAACCACCCACTCACCTCACCATGGGAACCACGCAAATTCAAATACAACCACACATAAGATATCTCGGCATTATCATTGATCAAGCCCTAACCCTTAAGCAGCAAATCAACAAGACCACTGGAACTGTATTCCACAAGGCAAAAACGGTACAACGTCTCCGACCTCTCCTCGAACCGCAGGACTTCAGGACAGTAATGCAGGCTCTGACACTCCCTCATCTGGACTACTGCAACATAATCTACCATGGCCTACCTGCCACACAAACCAATCCCCTCCAAACCACCCTAAACACCACGGAAAGAATAATTCATAATGCAAAGAAACGGGACCACATCACCCCGATTCTGAGAGACCTTCATATTCTCCCCATCGAAGCAAGAATCAAGTACAAAGCTCTCCTACTCACCCACAAAACCATCCACCAAACACAAGGCACCCCACTCCACACCCTACTGTCTCGCCCAACCCACAGCAGAACAACCAAACAATCCTCCAACAGCTCCATTGCCGTCCCCCACAAAAGAACCAAGGCAACACAACGGACCTGCAACAGAGCCTTTGAACTCTATGCCCCATCCCTCTGGAACTCTCTGCCAAACCACATCAGGAACAACGGTGATCTCCCATCTTTCAAAAAGCAGCTAAAAACCGTCCTATTCAAGGAACATCTCTGAATGGGAACCCCCTCCCCCTATTTCTCTTCAAGAACTTCAGACCAGTAACTGTGCTGTCCTGTCCGTCTCTATGTTCATCCCAAAAACATCAATGTTGAGCCCCCAGTGATGGCCCCCCTACTATTGATTCCCCCCCCCTCCCCTGTTATGTGTCTCACCGCTTTGACCCGGTGAAAAGCGGGATATAAATACAGTTAAATAAATAAATAATGCTTTGTAGACATTTACTCCAGGAACTTGTCCAAACCTTTTTTAAACCCAGCTACACTAACAGCCCTCACTACATCCTCCGGTAACGAATTTCTGAGTTTGATTAAGCATTGAGTGAAAAAATATTTTATCTTATTAGTCCTAAATAGGTTACATTGTAGCTTCATTGCATGTCCCCTAGTCTTTCTACTTTTTGATGGCATAAACAAATTGATCTGTTTACTCTTCCACTCGTCATTAGTTTATAGACCTCTATCATATCTCCCCTCAGTCGTCTCTCTTCCAAGTTGAACAGCCCTAAACCTTTAAGCCTTTCTTCATAGGGGTATCTTTAATGATAGTTCACAGATTACTAATAGTAGGTCTGCAATCATCTTTCAGTTCTTTTAACACCCTCGGATGTATACCATCAGGTCCAGGTGGTATACTAGTCTTCAGTTTATCAAATAGTTGTAATACATCTTCTGGGTGTATCAATATTTCTTTCAGTTCTTCCTATATATCACCTTTAAATACAATTTCAGGCATGAGTAACTTCCCCATATCTTCTTCAGTAAAGACCGAAGCAAAAAATTCATTCAGTCTCTCCGCTGTGGCCCTGTCCCTTCTTAGCGCCTCTTTTACCCATCTATCATTCAGTGGTCCAACTGACTTACAGGTTTTATGCTACAAATATACTTGAAAAAGTTTTATGATGTGTTTTTGCATCCACGGCAAGCTTTTTAAAAATTCTCTATGCCTGCTTTATCAATGCCTTGTAGATATCTAACTTGCCAGTGCTTATGTTGTTTCCCGTTTTCATCATTTGGCTTCTATTTCCTGAAGGATGTTTTTTTGGCACAACAGCCTCTCTGACCTTGCCTTTAAACCATGCTGGCAGTTTTTTGGCCTTCCTTCTACTTTTCTTAAAGTGTGGAATTCATCTAGTCTGGGCTTCCAAGATGGGGTTTTACATCAAGCATGGGCATTATTTAAAATCTTTAAGCTTTGCAGCTGCTCCTCTTAGATTTTTCATAACTATTTTCCTCATTTTGAAAGTTAAAAGGTAGAACTGTGGATTTCCTTGCCATCCCTTTTCCATTTATTAAATCAAACGCAATATTGCTATGATCACTATTGCTAATTGGCCCCAACACCGTTATCTCTTGCACCAGATCCTGTGTTCTACTAAGGACTAGATCGGAAATTGCTTTCCCTCTTGTTTGTTCATGAACCAGCTGCTCAAAGAAGCAGTCATTTATTTCATCTAGAAACTTTATCTCCCTAGCATGTCCTTCAGTGACATTGACCCAGTCGATACCAGGGTAATTGAAATCACCCATTATTACTATGCTGTCACCTTTGTTAGCTTCCCTGATTTCTCTTAGCATTTTCATCAACCATCTGTTCATTCTGGCCAGGCGGTCAGTAGTACACCTCTACTGCCATTGCCTTCCCCTTTTTAGATGGGATTTCTATCCATAGAGATTCTACAGTGTATTTAATTTGCAAAACTTTAATCCTTTGTGAGTCAATGCCCCCTCTAACAGAGCTTAACCTCTCCACCAATTTGATCTACCCTATCATTGTGGTATAGTTTGTACTTAGGTATCGCAGTGTCCCATAGATTGTCCTCCTTCCACCAGGTCTCAGAGATGCCAATCATATCTAACCTTTTATTTAGTGCTACATAGTCTAGCTCTCCCATCTTATTTTTCAGACTTCTAGCATTTGCATACAGGCATTTTAGAGGGTTATTTATTTAGCTGTGTTTTTATATCACTTTTCGCCGGGTCAAAGCAGTGTACATGGACAAAGAACTGTTAATAGATACACTGAACTATTGAAATACAGTATGCACTGGATTACAGGGCAGAGAATATATATATAAATCTACAGTTGTCAGGGTAGTTGAAAGTATATATAATAGATGTCAGTTAGGAGGAATGGTTGTCACTGGAAAGGCCTGGGGGGGGGGGGGGGGATAGGAATAATGTGATGGGGCTGAAATGTTTTTTAGGCATTTCTGGAAGGCACTTAGGTCGGTAATGTGTTCCAAATTGAAGGTGCATAGAGTTGAAAGGTTCATCCACAGGCTTGCTGGCTATATTTGGTTCCAGTGTGGAGAATGATCGGGTGTTCATTGTAGATATTCTTCTTACTCTGGGGGAGGGAAGGGGGTTTGCAGCAGTGTGTGTATATGAGTAGGGGGAATGTATGGCTTTGTGATTCAGGAGGAGGGGTTTGTACTTTATACAGTTGAATTATTTGAGAATGGGCGTAATGTGTTCTTGTCTAGTTGCTCCTTGGATGATACATGCGGTTGTGTGATGTGCAGTTCGTAGCAGGTTTAGGGTGGATTGTGGGAGGCCCTGGTAGATAGAATTGCAATAGTTGAGATGGAGGAGAATTATGGTTTGGAGTGCTGAGCGGAAGTCTGGGAGTTCAAGGAGTAGTCGAAGGCATTGTAGGGTCTTTGCTTTGTAGTATATCACTTTGGTGGTTTTGTTTATGTGAGTTTTGAAGGAGAGCTGTTTATCAAGGGTGATGTCAAGGTATTTCACTTCTGTTTGGACCTTCAGTTGTGTGTTGTTCAGGGTCAGGTAGTGGTGGTGAGAAAGAATTGTCCTTAGTAATGAATAGGGCTTCCATTTTTTAATAGTTGATTGATAAGTTGTTTTTTTAGCCAGTGGGAGACATCCGCAAAGCATCCTTGATGAGTGGAGTAGGATGGCTGTTTCATGTTGAATGTGCCATATAGCATGATGTCATCTGCACAGATGTGGAAGTGGAGGTTGTGAGACCTGATGATTGAGCAGAGGGGTTGAAGGTTAAATGTTGAAGAGGTGTGCTGAGAGGGTAGATCCTTGGGGTACTCCTTGGGTTTGAAGGTATGGGGTAGAGGGGTTGGTGCCAATTTTTATCTGTTGGTGAGGTATGAGTTGGCACCATTGGAGAACTGTGCTTTGGATTTCAGTGAATTGAAGGATATTATTGTGATTAACAGTGTCAAAGTTTGCAGAGATATCCAGGAAGATGAGCAGGAATCCTTGATTGGTGTTTTGTATTTTATTCATATTAATCTGGTTAACCGTTGATAGGGGTAATTTGGAATCTTTCAGCTCTGTATTTAAGGCAGAGGTACTCAAATCCAGTCCTGGAGGGCTGCAAACCAGTCAGGGTTTTGGGATATCCCTAATGAATATGCATGAGATAGATTAAAATACAATGGAGGCAGTGCATGCAAATATATCTCATACATATTCATTAGGGATATCTCAAAACCCTGACTGGTTTGCAGCCCTCCAGGACTGGATTTGAGTACCTCTGACTTAAGGGCTTCTGGGTTACTTTTATCTTTATTGGAATTTCTTTGTTGGGGTGCCCTAAATTCCCTCTTTTGCTAGTATCCTTCCAAGCCATGTGCTCTTAGGGGAAAGCCAACAGTCACCCATTATCTAATTTTTAAAGGTTAATGCCAGTAGCCTGGTACCATCCTACTTAAAGTGGAGCCCCTCCCTTCTCCAGAATGTTGCCCAGTTCCTAACAAATAAAAAACCCTCTTTGAACTATTGTCTCATCTTCACAGTGAGATTCTGGAGCTCTGCCTGCCTTCTGGGTTACTTTTATCTTTATTGGAACCTCTCTTGGGCTGCCCTCTTTTGCTAGTATCCTTCTGAACTATGCACTCTTGGGCGACTGTTGGCTTTCCTCTATTATCTAGTTTAAAAGCTGCTCTCGCTCCTTTTTAAAAGTTAATGCCACCAGCCTGGTTGCATCCCAGGAGGCGCCCATTCTTTCTGAAAAGCCCCCAACTTCCCCAGAATGTTGCCCAGTTCCTAACAAATCCAAAATCCTCTTCTCCTTGCACTATCGTCTCATCTGGCGCTCTGCCTGCCTTTTGGTCCTGCACATGGAACAGAAACATTTTGGAGAATGCTACCCTGGAAGTTCTGGATTTCATCTTCCTACATAAAAAGCCTAACGATGGCCTTCAGAGCTACCCTCCCACACTATTATGTCATTAGTACCAACATAGCAAGATCCTCCCCTTGTCTAGGTGGTGCAAGAGATCTGCTACTTTCTCACCAGGCAGGCAAGTTAGCAAGCAATCATCATGCCCACCAACCATCTACATGCTCAGTGACTGAATTACCAACTATAACTGCCATCCTAACCTTTCCCTCATGGGCACATGGCCCTGGGGAACCATCCTTGGTGTGAGAGGGTTTTACATCAGTGGGTGGATAGGTCCTAGCTACAGGATCACTTCCTGCCACACCAAGGTGATGCTCTCCTTTCATAGGATCTCTCTCCTCCATGGCAACTGAGAGGCTGCCAGATTGGAGGTGGGACTTCAATACTATGTCTCTGTAGGTCCTGTCTGTATACCTCTTTGTCTTCCTTATGACCTCCAAGTCTGCCACTCTAGCAGCTGGCGATTGGACTCATTCCCTGAGGGTAAAGAGCTCCTTGCACCTAATGCACACGTTAAGACTCCTTACCAACTGGGAAAAATTCATACATGCGATACTCAATGCAAAAGACTGGATAGCCACCTCCTTGCTGCTGGACTGCTGTCTGTAGCTAGTTTTAAGGTTTTGTTTAGCTATTTAAGTCATCTATTTACTTAAAGTTGCTAGGGATACTTAATAGAACTATACCTAATAAGTTTAAGGGACTTAGTTCACCTCAAGATTAATCAGTCTATTCCTGGTAAGGGTAATCAGCTGAACCTCAAGTGAATTTGACCACCTCATCTCTCTAATCTATTTAAGAGTCTGTAAAGCTAAGATTATGCCTGAGGTGGATGGGAGGGAAAGAGTAGTTACTCACCTGTAACAGGTGTTCTCCAGGAGCAGCAGGAATCAGTCCTCACATATGGGTGATGTTGGTGCCAACGGAGCCCCCATGTGGAGCATTTCCCCAGTTTTCAAAGAAAGCCTTTGGGAATGCAGGCACGCATGCGCGGTCCTCTTCCCACCCAAAGATGCCATCTTGCTCAGTCCAATGACATAGCTAAAAGACAGCATGAAAAAAGAAAATGAACTATATACAACTGGGGAGGAGGGAGGGTCATGAGGACTGATTCCTGCTGCTCCTGGAGAACACCTGTTACAGGTGAGTAACTACTCTTTCTCTAAGACCAAGCAGGAAGTCAGTCCTCACATATGGGTGACTCCCTAGCTCTGGGCTTCCAGGAACCCAGGCTGAAAAAGAGAGCTCCCTCTAGAGCCTCAGCAACAGTGAGAGAATCCTCTCGGAGGCCACACCTGAACGGTAGCCCAACACCAGGGCCGGAGGGTAGGAGTTGCCTAATCCTCAAAGAGATTACAGAGTACCGCTTGCCCGAAAGCACTGTCCCTACGGGACTCCCTCTCGCGGCAGTAGTGGTCTGCAAAAGTCTGGCTTGAAGACCAAGTAGCGGCCCGGCAGATGTCTGCCAACGGAACAGAACGGAAGAGAGCTACTGATGTGGCCTTCGCCCTGACCCGGTGGGCCATGACTCGACCCTCCAGGGACAGGCCAGCTGCCCTGTACACCCAGGCGATACAGTCTGCCACACAGATGGACAACGTACGCTTAGTGCCAGGCAACCTCAATTTATTAGGGTCAAAGGAAATGAAGAGCTGAGAAGCCCTTCTATGCCCCTGCGTACGTTCTAGGTAAAAGGACAGCACCCTTCTACAATCCAGGGTATGCAAGACAGTTTCGGCCCTACTGGCATGCAGCCTGGGAAAGAACATCAGAAGTACCACCTCCTGGTTGAGGTGGAAGGAGGACACTACCTTGGGAAGGAACTTAGGATGAGTCCTCAAGACTACCCTGTTCTTATAGAACCTGGTATATGGCCTATCCGAGACCATGGCCTGAAGTTCACTCACACACCTAGCCAAGGTGAGTGCTACAAGGACTACCACCTTCCAGGATAGGAAACCTAAGTGGCAGGTAGCCATCGGCTCAAAAGGTGGGCGAGTCAGTTGCTGCAAGACTACAATGAGATCCCACTCAGTGGCCGGTGGATGAATAGGAGGCTTGAGCAGAAGCAGGCCTCTGAGGAAGCAAGACACCAGAGGGTGGCCCGAGAGGGATTGTCCATCCACCGGCAAGTGGTGAGCTGAGAGGGCACTGAGGTAGACCCGGACAGAGTTGGACTGAAGTCCCAGGTTGGACAGGTGGAGCAGGTATTGCAGTACCACTGGGAACAAGCAGGAGAAGGGATCCTCCTGCTGTTGAGAACACCAAGTGGAAAACCTACACCACTTCAGAGCATAGGCCTTCCGAGTGGAATACTTCCTGGAGGCCAACACCACCTCTTCAACCTCCTTTGGTAGGAGCAAGGACTAGCCTTTCAGCAGCCAGGGATCTGAGGTTGGGATGCAAGAGGGACCCCTGATCCTGAGTCAGAAGGTCGGGTTGCAGCCCCAGAGGAAGTGGAGCATCCACCGCCAACTGCAGAAGAGGAAACCACGGCTGCCTGAGCCACCTGGGGGCTATCAGGATCATTGTGGCTCGGTCCTGCTGGGTTTTGAAGAGCATCCAGGCCACCAGAGGTGTGGGAGGAAACGCATACAGCAGGCCGCCTGACCAGGGGATTAGGAATGCATCTGCCACTGCCCTCAGAGGATGCGGTTGTCTGGAACAGAACATGGATAGTTGACTGTTCAACGGACTGGCAAAAAGATCCATGGTTGGAAGTCCCCACTTCAGAAAGATCTGTTGGACTACCCGAGGATCCAACTGCCACTCGTGAGGCTGCAGGAGTCTGCTTAGCCTGTCCGCCAGGTAGTGTTCCTGGCCTGGGAGGTAGACCGCCCTGAGGGTCATGCCCTGATTGATAGCCCAGGAGCAGAGAGCTTGTGCTTCCAGGCACAGGAGTCGGGATCCTGTGCCTCCCTGCTTGTTCACGTAGAACATAGCTACCTGGTTGTCCATCTGAACTAGGACAGACTGGTGAGAGAGGACCCGAGAGAAAGTTCGTAAGGCTAGTCGAATGGCTCTCAATTCCAACAGGTTGATCTGCTGGGCGGCCTCCCACAGAGACCACAGGCCTTGGGTGCAGGATCCCTGGCAATGTGCCCCCCAGCCTTGCAGGGAAGCATCAGTCATCAGTACCTGAGTGTGTGGGGAGGCTTGAAAAGGAACTCCACCGACCAGGTTTGGGAGATGCCTCCACCAGCCTAGGGAGTCCACCAAGGGTTTGGACACCTTTATCCTGTCTGACAACTTCCCTGTGGCCTGTACCCACTGTGCCCCGAGGCACCCCTGAGCCAGCCTCATGTGCAGACGGGCATTTGGGGTGACATGCACTGTGGAAGCCATGTGACCTAAGAGCCGGAGGAAGTGTCTGGCAGAGACCAGAGTGTTTGCCTGAAACTGGCCGGCCAACTTCATCAGCCTGTGAGCTCTGTCCACAGGCAAATAGGCCTTTGCATGGATGGTATCCAACCTCACCCCTATGAACTCCACATTCTGTGAGGGGACTAAAGTGGACTTTGGGAAGTTTATGACGAACCCCAGGTGCTGCAGGGATATGGTTCTGAAGGTGGCCTGCCTGGCCTCTTGTGAGACTGGCCTCTGATAAGCCAGTCGTCCAAGTAAGGGAACACAAAGATCCCCTGGTTCCTGAGGTAGGCCGCAACCACCGCCAGGCACTTTGTAAAAACCCTGGGGGCAGAGGTGAGGCCAAAGGGAAGCACTCTGTACTGGAAGTGGTTCCCTCCCACCACAAATCTGAGGTATTGCCTGTGACTTGGATGGATGACGATGCAAGTATAAGCATCCTTCAGGTCTAAGGATCATAGCCAATCTCCCTGCTAGCGGTAGGGCAGTAAGATTCCAAGGGTAAGCATCTTGAACTTTTCCCTCTCCAGAAACTTGTTCAGATTTCTCAGGTCTAGGATGGGTCTGAGGCCTCCTGTTCTTTTTGGTACCAGGAAGTAGCCTTGCCCTTCCAGGTGGTGAGGCACCGGTTCCACCGCCTGGTCCTATAGCAGACCTTCCAACTCCTGAAGGAGTAAGTTTCTGTGCAGAGGGGGTCTTGGAGGCTCCCCTGGAAAGTAGGAGGGGGGTATCTGGGTGAAGTGGAGCAGATAGCCCCTCTTGATGATGCTTAACATCCAAGTATCCCCTGTGATGGCTGGCCACCTGTCTGCGTACAGGGTCAGCCGACCTCCTGTGCCCTGGAGAGAAAGAGAGGCTATGCTGGCATAGTCAAAAAAACCCTCCCTGCTGAGCAGAAGTCAGAGTAGGAGGCTTGGGAGCCTTCTGCCTGCAGGGCCTATGACCCTGCCCCTTGGCCTGCTGACCCTGTTGGGGAGCTGCAGAGGCCTGGTAGTGAGGGTAGGTTTTGTAGGCAGTGGTCCTCCTCGGGTAAAAAGGCCTTTTTCCCCGAGCCCTTCTTCTGAGAAGGGGCAGAGGTTTTTCTGGACAGCCTTGTCCGGGTAAGAGTCTCGGTCTCGAGTTCTGCAGCCTTTTCAACTATGAGCTTACCAAAGAGGTTTTCACCTCGACAGGGGACATCGACCAACTTGTCCTGTACACATGGCTCGAGGTCCGAGGATTGTAGCCAGGCCTGGCGGCATACACCGCCGCCAGCCCCTGCTACTTGGGCCGAAGCCTCAAATCCATCATAGGCTGCTTGAGAGATAAAACTTCGAGCACTCTCGAATACCAGAAGACAAGGCCTTGAACCTCTCCAAGGGTTCCTCGGACAGACCAGCAGAGAACCCGGCAATCTCCTTTGCCAGGTCTCGAAGGTACATGCCCATGTACAGCTGGTAGGTCTGGACGCGGCAAGCAAGCATAGAGCCCTGGAAGCACTTTCTACCGAGGGCATCCAGGTTCCGGGCTTCCCTGCCTGGAGGCACCGAGGAGTGCAGCTTCTGACTCTTCAGGCGATGCATGGCCAATTCCACAACCATGGAGTGGTGCAGTAGCTGTGCCTTTTGGAACCCGGGGCTCTTGCGGACTCGATAGATGGAATCGACCCGCTTGCTTAGAACCGGCATTGAGGCCGGCGCCTCCCACATGCGGAAGAGCAACCGCTCCAGCATCGGAGGAACCGGTACAGTAAAGGCCTCCTTGGGAGGAGTGTCGTACTGCAGGGCCTCAAGCTCCTCGGCTCAAGGCTCCTCCTCGGGGTCCGCTGGGAAGGCCAACGCTTTGGCCATGTCCCGTATGAAATCTGAGAACCGGGTATCCTCCAGGGGGGACCTCGTCTGAGGCTCGGATCCCGGTGCATCCGAAGGGACGCACCGAGTCCGGAAGGTATCCGAGGACTCCTCTTCCTCAGTCTCCCACGCCGATATTGAGCGGCTCCGAGTGGGTGGGCACTGATGCCATCCGCTCCGACGCTGAGGGTACCGGCGTCAACGACCTCAGTCCTGAATGGGAGGCCGAGGGTGACCTCGGCCAAGGATCGACTCGAGTTTGCATGGTCTCGAGGATTGGCTCGGCCTCTGGGGTCGACTTGGACATCGAGGTCCCGGTGGTCGGGGCAGATGCACCGGTGAGGCCGGCGATCAGCACCTGCTGCTGCCCCATGAAGGCAGACAATCTGCTCTCCAAGGCCGTCAACCTGAGTCCAAGCTCAGGAGACCCAGCAGCTGACTCGGGCCCCGACGGCGGCTCCACGAGGACTACAGTACTCACGTGACTCAGGGCCTCCGACTCTACATGAGGATGCTTTGCAGGCCTCTCAGACTCCGAAGACCCGGGACGGCAATCGAGGCTATGCGACCTGGCCCTCGAGGGACCAAGAGCGGCCACCGATGCCGCCCTTGTGGGTTTCTTCTTCCTTCGGTGCTCCCTCGAGAGGGACTCCCTCTCAGAGGAGCCCCGACGATGCTTGGGGTCAGACTCCCAAGACGTCGAGGCCTCTGACGAAGTCCAGACCCGTCCAGACACAGAGTTGGAGAAGATCCTCTCACGCTGGTGCTGATGGCTCCTCAATGCCTTCGAAGACATTTTGCCATAGGGACTACAGACCTTAGGATCATGGTCAGGCCCCAGGCACTGGAGGCAGCAGTCATGTGTGTCGGTGAGAGACATCAGTTTCTTGCACCGATCACACTTCTTAAAGCCACTGGCAGCCATCGGGGGGGAAAAGGGCCCCTGCAAGATCAAAAAATCGGGCTGTCAGGGAAAAGAAAAAATTGGTGCAAATGCAGTCTCTAAGGACAAAACCAAAAAAAAAGAGATCCGGGCTCGGTACCGGTGTACCGAGTCCAGGCGGGAAAGGGAACCGATGTTGAACCAAAGAAAAAAACTCGTCTCAATGCAGGAAAATCCACTTTTTCCACGGGTGACAAGGACACTCATCTGTAGGGCTCCGTGGAAAAAAGAAGATGGAGCAAGATGGCACCTTTGGGCAGGAAGGGGACCGTGCATGCGTGCCTACATTCCCAAAGACTTTTTGAAAGCTGGGGAAATGCTCCACATGGGGGCTCCGTTGGTGCTGACGTCACCCATATGTGAGGACTGACTTCCTGCTTGGTCCTGGAGAAAGGACACCTACTGTAGTAAAAGCTGGATTTCTACATAGCGCCCTGACATGTGCTTCTAAGGTAATCTCTTAATTTCCTGGGTGATTCACACAGCTCTTGGTTTGATAGGAGCCTTTCAAATTGCCCCTTTGATCTGTCACTTGGGTTTAACACTTATTTAAAACAGTTTCACAGGTCTTTTGCCCCCTAACTGGAAAGCCTCTTTGTAAAGGTCTCTAGAAACAATTTATTTCTTTACCCTATTCTTTCTTCAATGTTAAACTATGCTCTGATTTAAATGAAAAGTTCTTTGGGCTTACTGATTGTGGTTTAAATTTAAGCTAAATGCTCTCTGGTGCTACTGAGCCCTGAGTGAGTTAGCAAATAAATGTGTTTATTTATTTGCTAACTCACTGGACCTGACTAAAGTTGAGTCTTACTGCCCGATTTTGAGTATTCCCCTTCTAGCCAAATTTATTGAGAAGGTTGTTCAGAGACAGAGACAGATCCAGATCCAGCAACACATCCACAGGTTAGTCCCCCTTGATCCCTGCCAGCATGAGTTCTGGGAATCCCATGGAGTAGAGACACTACTCACCACTCTAACCAACACCTTAAGCAGGGGAGTAGACAAAACTGAAAATGGGTTCACACTTGTCTTCCTTGACATTACTGCGGCATTCAACTCTGTCAACCATGATCAACTCCTTACCCAACTCCAGGAGAAGGGAATCCAAGGCATGGCTTGGGAATGGTGTAAGTCCTACCTAGCTGACTGATGGCAACATGTACGGATGGGGGCCACAACATCTGACCCATTTCAACAACACCAGGGTGTACCCCAAGGCTCCTCCCTGTCAGTGTTACTCTTTAACGTATACATGCAACCTATATGTGTAATAATCCGCTCTTTCAATATCCACAGCCTGATATACACAGATGTCTTGCTGTTTGCACCTTTCAAAGTCATGCATCCTGACCTTACCCCCTTGATCGATTGCTTCAATGCAATCACTGACTGGCTTCAAGCTTAGAACCTATGCATTAACTTCAAGATGACTGAGGTCCTATTGATCACAAAGAACAAAGATTTCTCCCCTCCAACCACCTTACAGGTGAGAGATGCAGAGCTCCCATGCAAATCTACGATATGCTACTTGGGTATTACGCTTGATCAACAGCTTGACTGCAAAGAACACATAAAAAACACCACCAGGGCTATATACAAAGCTCTAAGGAACCTAAGCCCTTTGCTTGTTCCCGATGATTTCAGGACAATATTCCAGGTGCTGGTAACGCCACACTTCGATTATGTGATCATCATTCTGCGTGGCCTCCCCAAGAGCATGCTCAATCCTCTACAACCTGCGATGAATGCGGCAGCCTGAATTCTCTGTGGTTTATCTAGAAGGATCCCTATCACGCCCATCCTTAAGGACCTCCATTGGCTACTGATAAACTGCAGGCTCACATACAAGGCACTACTCCTAACATTCAAAGCAATCAACTTGATCTCCCCCTCGTCCCTCACAGCTCTCCTTAGATCAGGGGTCTCAAACTCCAGTCCTGGAGGGCCGCAAACCAGTCAGGTTTTCAGGGTATCCGTAATGAATATGCATGAGATATATTTGAATGCACTGCCCCCATTGTGTGCAAATATATCCCATGCATATTCATTAGGGATACCCTGAAAACCTGACTGGTTTGTGGCCCTCCAGGACTGGAGTTTGAGACCCCTGCCTTAGATCCACCCCCAACAACAGGTCAAGAAGGTCAGTAGCTGCCAACACGTTAATTATCCCTAAGGATTCTACAAAATGTACACAAACAACCAGGAATAGAACCTTTGCTTTCTACGCCCCAAGGTGCTGGAACAACCTCCCCCCCCCACAAATCAGATCAATCAAGGACCTGTCTCAATTTAGGAAAGCTCTTAAGCATCATCTGTTCATCTTACACTTTACACAGCCAAACGCAACACTACCACATTCCACACCCCAACCCACTCAAGCCGCACCCAACTCATCCACAACCTGACTTAGACAAATCAAACAACTGTTCCTTCCATCTGACAATTTAATCATATGCAGATAATCCATGTCTACTGTAATAACTATCAAGACCCAGTCCTAACCTTTCAGTTGGGTCTAATAGACAATCTGTAAATAGTTACCCTACCACAACTTGAGTGGCTGGATATGTAAATAGTTCACCTAGTTGCAGCTCCAAGTTATTGACCCTGTTTCAATGTATGCACAAGGCTGTTCCCTTTGTCTTTGCAAGAATTTGTTATTTGTAAACTGCACTGATATTGAAGAGCATGGTATAGAAAAGCTGTAAAATAAATAAAAATAAATATTAGAATGCAGTGTATCAACTTTAACCCAAAGAATTCCATTTTCCCCAAGATTGAGAGAATTTTCCAGAAATAAAGAAATACTAGGGCAGCTTTCTTTCCAGCAGTAGCAGTCCCTTTTGCTAGTCCTTCAAGACTTTTTCTTTAACTGAAGGTATCTCCCCTTGGGCTCTGGCATCCAACAAAAATGTCATTTTCTGTTGCTGCTGCTGCTGCTTGTCCTGCTCTACTTTCTACCATCATCTCTTCCTCGGAGTCATCCTCAGAGAACTTCTCTAGTACTTTCTAGGCTACACAGGTAGACCCTGCATCATGCTTCTGATTGCCAGTCATCTTTTGCACAGAGATGATGGACATGGTTGAGTTGTAAACCACTGCTGCCCCATTCCTGTGCCTCCAACAATTTTGGGGAGCACTTGAGTGTGATAAGATTCAGCTCAAGCAGCCATATTCCAGATGTCACTGGAACCTGGTGCAGTAACTTTCTATAGTGTAACCATTTGTATGCTATTTGAAGTGAAGTTTTTAACTCTAAGAAAATTTGCTGAGCTCTGAATCCATAATCTCACAATTTCAACATTTACAAAAGGCCTTTGCACAAGCAATTACGCTACTTCCATGCCCCAACAAAGTTAGTGTGGTTATCATGTTAGTCTAATTGACTATGCAGAAATAAAAGTAAAAATAAGACAGACATATTGGACTAATGCCATATTCCTTAGTATACTGTGTCCTTTAACCTCCCTCACTACATTACTTCTATGGTGCAGAAGCCTCCCTTGTGTTACAAACCTTTTAAAATTTATTTTTGACCTGAGTTTTCTCCTTTGGACTTTTAACTCATTTGGAGCCAAGCTAGAATCTTGTGCCATGAGTTTTCATTTACATCTAGCTCAAGACTTACCCCCATTCCATATTCTTTCCTGACGTGGGCATTGCAGACACAGGCCTCAGGTACTGGGCATGTAGCAGGGGCAATGCCAATCATAGGCCCTAATCTAGCTCAGTTGGAGTCAGGAAGGAATGTTGGTCATTGTTCAACAAAGCCACAGCATGGGAGACCTGGGCTAGGAATCAAATCTGCATCCCTCCATCGGGTAGCCTAGGTAGATTATTTTGTTAGTATTTAAAGAGTATGTTATTTTACCTAGACATGTTTTTTTATGCAATAAATATCTGGATCAAACCAGCCACACCAAGGGCATGTCATGAGTCTTTGGTGGAATTACTTTTTTGTCAGTTCCCATACATGAACAGTTAGTCAACAGTTTGGTTTTAATTGCCACCCTTTACTAAGGAAGTGGACAAAGAGAAACAAGCAAAGCTGGCCCTACTGTTAGCAAGTCTCATTTGATATTCATTTCTAAAACAGAGCGAGCAAAGTTCAGGCTGTTCCAGCCTCTTTAACTCAGAGGCCACCTCTTTGTGTTCCCTGCTGTTATCAAACACTTCTTCGCCAGCCCAAGTGCACAAACAAGAGGACGCTTCCGGCTGCCAGCCACATCTTTAAGCTCTTTCTCCTCAGAAGTCTGCTTCCTGCTGCTCTCATAATGCTTTCACAGTTTGGAAGAGGCAGATGCTGCTTAGAGCTATTTCATGGGAAATATTGGGAAAGAAGCAGAACCTACTGTACCTGCCCATTGTCCTGTATTCCTGTAAGAGATGCTGGCATTTGAAACCACAATCATGTTTGGAAGATAGCCTGCAAAAGTCCTAACAATCAGCCACATAGCATTTGTACTGAAAGAAGCAAGGGATGCCAACAAGCTGTTTGCTCAGTTTTGTTGACAAGCAGCATCATTTGAGAACTAAAGGCAGTTTTTCATAAGTGTCATAATTTGTACTCAGGGATGGCCACCTGCATTCAGTCCTGTTGCCCAAGTGATCTGCAGTAGGGTTTTGTAGACGTTCCTGTACAACTGCAGAAGCCTAAGATCAGTATGGCGCTCCCACCGCATGAAGCCTTGATGGATGTAGCAGCCACTGAGTGTGGGATATGTTACGAGCCCTATGGCACCATGTCACAGTCAAGAGCACCCAAGACTCTGTTATGTGGGCATTGTCTGTGCCTCAGCTGCCTGCAGAAGCTTGTGAGCCGGAACAGGGTTGTCTCTTTCATCAGCTGCCCTTTCTGCAGGACCATCACCATCGTGCCAGAGGAGGGGATCCAGGCACTGAAACCAGCTAAGGAGACTCTGTGCATCGCTTCCAAGCAAAAGATTAGAGCCAACTTGGGACCCATCTGCAGCCAGACTAGAGCCTCTGCAAGCACTTTCAGCTACTCCACTGGCAGCTCCAGCAATTTGCAGGAGGTACCAGAGCAGAGTGGCAGTCATTGGCCTCCCATTTTCACCATCAGCAGCCTGGTTTCTCCATACTGCAGTGGTTTCCAGCACAACCTTCAGACCAGGGCTGGGCTGCAGATGCAGGAGCATCAGACCATTTACTTAGCATCAATCACAGAGCCAAGAGCAGCTCCAGAGCCCCCACCACCCCTCACCTCCCCTGCCTCCTGTGCAGAGAACGTACGCATCTGTTTTGCCATCATCCTGGTGGTCTTTATTGTGTCCATTTTCTTAATGATTGTCTTCTTGAAGTAAGGTTTGCTTTTTCTAGAAAGGAGGGGGGGAAGGTGCATGATATTTGAGCTGAAAGTGACTCACCATTCAACTACAGCACATAGGCTTTGTGATTTTGTATATGTAACTGCTGTCAACAGTACTATACCACCAATGTTTTATCTGAATGCTCTACTCCCTGAATATAACAAGGGGCCTCTCCAGAAATTAACTCCAGCAAGCAGCAGCCTGGTGCTTTTGCACTGAATAGATAAGATAAGCGTTTTGGTTTTTTTTACTGAAATTTTTTACTGAAAAGCAGGATATAAATACAGCTAAATAAATAAACTAAATAAATTGTTATGAATTTATAGGTATAGCCTGCTGAAAATTATCAGCCATTGTCCATCCTTTCAAAATTCACTATGTGCAGAAGTACCAAGGCTGTATAAATTTCAAGTGTCTTTTTCTTAACATGTGCTGTGCTATGCTCTTTAACTCAGGTAAATCCCTTCTCTACCACTACCTGCTCCAGACAGGTTTTGCATATTGCTGTACTATGCACTTTTGATTCAGTGCTGACTCCTGGGGACCCAGAAGCTCCTGGGTTTTCTTGGCAGTCACCAGCAGTAGACTGCCAGGCCTTTCTTACAAGGCAATGGAGGGTTAAGTAACTTGCCCAACGCCACAAGGCATGCTAGTAAGAATCAAACCCTGGTCTCTTGGTTCCCAAGGCAGTGCTCTAACCACTAGGCTACTGCTGCAGTTTTTGCACTGTATGTATAAAACTACCCAAGTCACTGTGCCAGGCTCTAGCACTGGGCCTATTCAAATCTAGACAAGAACCCACCTCTTCGAGGCTACTTTTGGATTCTGACCCTTTATGCTCCTGTTTACCACCAATGCATGTTAAAACCACCTCTTCTGCCCTGTCTGTAGTGTTGCACAGATTGAAACCCTCTATATGCAGAACACTGGAATGCTTTGTAAGAATAGCCATGCTGGCAAATGTCACACATGAGCTCATATACCAGGCTAGTATCATAATTAAAGCTAGTGTGTAAGAAATCATGTGTAAAATTAAAGTAACAACAAAAGCATGACAGTTGTGTTTCTTTAGAACCTGTGAAGAGGTATAACAGCATAGAGGCACTATAAGGACAAGTTTCAAAAGAATTGGGCTAGGTAATTATTTTATCCGAGTACATTGCCCTGGCCATCCACTCAGCAACTAAAACCAGTTCTCCCCCTTTCCCTGCAGGGAGGAGAACCCCTTTCCTCTCATCACCCCAGAACAGGTCATACTTCTGCCCCTCAGGACCCTCCCCCAAGACATCCACAGCACAAGCAGCATAGCTGGCCATGCACCCTGTGTACCTCATGAACAGGGCTGGCCCAACCACAAGGCAGTCACCTAAGGAGACAACAAACAGGACATTTAAAACAAACTATATATTTTGACAGGGGGAGGGGTGTTAAAGCTTAAAAGATTGCTTAGTGTGCCAACACCTTCAACTAGCTCCCAGTCCGGCTGCCCACCCCCCAGGAACTGCTCACTCAGCCCTAGCTACTAGCAAGCTTCATGGAGGGTGATGAACAGCCGGGGGGGGGGGGGGCACAAAGGGGAAGAGGATTTATCTATCTTTCTTCTACTCCATCACCCAGGGAGGGGAAGTTTGTAAAGGGGGGGGGGTATAATCAATCTGTTTACCAACACCCATGTGAAGTTGATCATATTGGACGTTGTTTTGAGGGTTTTGTTTTCAAGCAAAGGCAGATTAGGCACGTGTGAAGCAGATTACATTGGCCATTGGTCTGAACATTTCATCTTGATTCAAGACAAGAGAAGCGGATCGCTCTAATGGTTGGGTCCAGGGCGTTCTGATTCTGCAGAGACTGAGCGCTAATAATATTCACACAGTGGCAAAGACCTTTGGAAGTTTATCAGAAAACATATAACCTCAAGCTAAGTACTGTTTCTATAATCCATTAATTGCTGGTTGGTATTGAGGGTTATGGTCCCTCAATCCTTTGATAGGGTTGAATCCCTACATCTTAGAATAAGATAAAAACAGAATAACACGCTGCGAGGAGGTTTCTTTCCTTCCTTCAAGGCATGCGTTCCAACAAGAAAATTTCTATAGTATAATTAGTTTCTCTTTTTTGGATGTGATTACCAAAAAGACAGACATGCCTATTCCCCAACTGATATTCCAGGTACTAAAAACTCAACATTTCTGTAATGTTATGGGCTGATCCTGGTTTTCTAATGGGATTTTTCTTGGCTCTTCTTCCATTCCTTTGTGCTCATCTTTTCCACTTTCTTCTGCCTCTATTTTTTTAGAACTCTATCCTTTTACTTTTTGCATATTTATCAGATTTCCATCTCCCATTCTGAGTTCCCCTCTTTCCCCTTCTGGTCTTTACCTACTTCTCAATTTCTAATCCTTCCTAAGTCCCACATTTCCATTTACTAAACTCACTCTCGCCCCAGCTCTCATTACCTTCCTCTACCTTTAAATTTCCAAATCGGCCTCAAATCTCAGCACTCATCGCTTCTGCTTGTTTTAGCTCCTTTTGTGTATTAACTCCTGCCCTTCCACTTGCTCCATTTCTACTCTCAGCCTTTTAAAAGGTCCCCTTACCTTCCTGTCTTTTACTCTTTCACCATCTCCCTGTCTAACACCCAAGCTCGCCTCAGGACTTTCACACTATCTGCCTATCTTTCTTCAGTCTTTGGTACATCCCACAGCTCATTTAAACTCATTATTACCCCACCCAATTGCTTGGTCCACATTCACATGCCTGAATACTTATTTTTTTCTTCAGTCTAATCCCCTAACCCCTACTTTCAAATCATCACTCAGTTAAGAACCCATTGTCCTCTCCATCCCTAACTTATTTCTAAGTCTGTCCTCTGCTAGTATCCTACCTAACACTGAATCACTCCCTTCTCTAATCAACCCTTCAGCTCACAACCTCTAGCCCTCTTCAGTCCAATTGCAGCAGATCATGGATGAGAAACAGTACTACTATAGAACTGCTCTTTCGCTTCCATCCATGTGGTGCAAGGTCAAAATCAGCTGTTGCAGATTTCCACTGCCATCAGGCAGCAATGTTGATAGCAGCAAAGCAGGTCGGAGAAGTGCCTACCTGCCATGCCCCTGACTACCCTCCTACTACTGGCAGTACCAACTAGAAAGGTGAGAAAGATTGAGCACCTATGAGTACAAGTAGTCAGCAACAGCATTGCTAGCTGGTTAAAACTATCAGGTTGGGGCTCTTAGAGCCCCTCACTCAAGATTTTGATTACTAAAGCAATAATTGATTTCCCTACCTCCACCATGCATGATCCTATAAACACACATAGGACAGAGGTCAGGAGGTGCTCAATTTCCAATGTATTTTACAAAAGACTTTGGCAAATGCAGGCCTTATGTAAAATACATTTAAGCATATACAGGTAGGTAGGTAGGTAGGCACACATGCTTGCTGGCACATTCAACAGAAGGCAGCAATTTCAGGGAAAAAAAGGGGACAAGAAAAAGAGCAGAAACTTAAGGTCATACATGAGGGGTACTGGAACTCTCAGCAATGAGCTAGTGGGACCCAAGTCAGGGGGCTGTACCATTTGCAACTTAACTTACTAATGAGTGAGATGGGCAAAGTCAAAGGCAGTATACAAATATAACATTCCAGTAGAGATCCTCTAAACTTTGTTTACTACTGTCCAACTCTGATGAGGGCAAAAACAGTAACTGAATTCAAAAAGGTAGGACAAAAAAAGGACACCTTCAAGGCAAGAAGAATCACAGCAAACTTAAGTAACTTTTAAACATGAAAAAAGGAGGAACCTGTAAACAAAGCCAGAGATATGCATGGGGCCTGATAGCCTCTGCTCTCTGCCATCATTTACTATGCTGTGATCCTTTATGCAGTTAACTATCATTATTAGACATTGATTAAGTGCTACTATGCAGAAGACATTGATGAATTCCATGATGCAACTCTGCCTTTGCTCTCATGACATTTTAAATGTACTCAAATGCTTTCTGAAAACCCAGATATAGCACAGTTACTTACCTGTAACAGGTGATCTCTAGGAACAGCAGGAATAAGTCTTCACATATGGGTACCGTCGGTACCAACAGAGCCTGCGTGGGAACACTCCCCAGCGTCCAGAAAAAAAAGCTTTTGGAAGCATCCCACAGTGCCTGCGCGCTGCCTTCCCGCCTTTCCCAACCGCCTCTCTCCAGTTCGAGTTTTAAGCTGAGACAAAGAGAGAGAGAAGAAAGGAAAGATAGATAGATACAACTCCTAGGGGAGGTGGGTGGGTTGTGAAGACTTATTCCTGCTGTTCCCAGAGATCACCTGTTACAGGTAAGTAACTGTGCTATCTCCAGGAACAAGCAGGAATGAGTCTTCACATATGGGGACTCCCCAGCTAGAGATGCCAGGGAGATCTCCAAGGTTGTGAGTCCCTGAGAAGGGCTGTACCTGCCCCCATGGATCTCGGGCATCCAACCAGGGATGGCGGGTAGGAGTTGAATAGGTATGGAACTGGTGTTTGAGAACAGCCTGACCAAACAAGGCATCCCGGCGGGAGTCCTTGTCCAAGCAGTAATGGGCTGTAACGGTATGAACCTAGGCCCAGGTGGCCGCTCGACAGATTTGGTCGATGGACACAGAGTTCAGATGAGCCATAGAGGCTGCCATGGCCCTCACATTGTGAGCTGTGACATGGCCCTCCAGAGAAAGGTTCTTACTCTGGTAGGCGAAAGAAATACACTGAGCAATCCAATTGGACAGAGTTCTCTTAGAGACTGGAAGTCCCAAATGAGAGGGATCAAAAGCAACAAAGAGTTGAGAGGACTTTCTATGCTGCTGTGTCCTTTGTAAGTAAAAAGTGAGCGCTCTCTTACAATCCAGGGTATGGAGATTCCTTTCTGCACTTGATGCACGAGGTCCTGGAAAAAAGACAGGTAAATACACCTCCTGCTTCAGATGAAAAGGTGAGACCACTTTAGGCATAAAGTGTGGATTAGTCCTGAGGACTACCTTGTCATGATGGAACCTTGTATAAGGAGGATTAGCCACCAAGGCTTGTAGCTCAGATGCGGCGAGCTGAGGTGACTGCAATGAGAAAAATAACCTTCCAGGAAAGAAATTTCAAGGAGGTAGTGGCTAAGGGTTCAAAGGGTGGCTTCATAAGCTGGCCAAGAACCAAATTCAAGTCTCATGCCACTGGAGGTGGTCTAATGGGAGGTTTAGTTAAAAGAAGGCCTCTCATTAAACTTGCAATAAGAGGATGAGAGGAAATAGGCTGTCCATTGAGAGGCTTAAGGGATGCTGCAATAGCACTCAAATGGACTCTTACTGAATTCGTTTTAAGGCCTGCATGGGATAAATGCAGCAAATGCTCTAGTAAAGAATTCAGAGGTATTGCAAGGGGGTTAAGACCCTTCTGTGCACACCAAATGGTAAACCTTTTCCATTTAAAAGCATAGGAACGTCTAGTGGAAGGCTTTCTGGAAGCATGAAGGATATCCTTCACCTGCTGAGAAAGATGCAAATCTTGAAGGTCTAGGCCTTCAGCAACCAGGCTCTGAGATGGAGACTGGTGATTTGGGTGCCACAACGTTCCCTCCTCCTGGGACAGGAGGTCTGGAGCACATCCCAAGTCCAGGGAGGGAGCTTGAGAGAGATGCAGAAGTAGAGGGTACCACACTTGGCGTGGCCAATGTGGTGCTATGAGGATCATAGACCCCTTGTCTCTCTGAAGTTTGAACAGTGTCTTGGGAAGTAGGGGAAAGGGTGGAAAGGCATAGAGGAAGTCTTGCCCCCAATGAAAGAGGAAAGCATCCCTGGCCTGAACTCCCTGACACGGAATCTTGGAACAGAACCAGGGAAGTTTGGCATTCCACGGACTTGCAAACAGGTCTATGTCCGGGGTTCCCCAAATTCGGAAGATCCTGGCTATCTGGTCCCCATGGAGGGACCATTCATGTGGAAGCAGAACTCGACTGAGTGTCTGCCCAAGAGTTTTGAACCCCTGGAAGATACACTGCCACGAGATGAATTTGATGCTCTCTGGCGAAGGCCCACAATCTCAAAGCTTCGTTGCAAAGCGACAGAGAGCCAGTCCCGCCCTGCTTGTTCACATAGAACATGGCTACTTGGTTGTCCGTGTGGATGAGGACTGTCTTGTAGCTGAGCAGGGTGTGGAAGACAGAGCTAGAAGAATTGCTCTGAGCTCCAAGAGGTTGATATGTAGAGATGTCTCTTGTGGAGACCAGATGCCCTGGGTGGAGAGATCTTGTAGATGAGCTCCCCAACCCCTTGGAGAGGCATCTGTTGTAAGGGTTGCTTGGGGTAGTGACTGTTGAAAGGGGACCCCAGCAACAGATTTTGAGTGGACTTCCACCACTGGAGAGATCAGAAGAGGCAACTGGAGGTTGCTATCTTGTCTGACAGGCACCCTGATGCCTGGGTCCATTGGGTGGACAGAGTCCACTGAGCTGTCCTCATGTGAAGGCGAGCGTAAGGAACCACATGCACAGTGGATGCCATGTGGCCTAACAGTTGTAACATTTCCCGAGCAGTTAAATGGGACTTTAACTGAATTTGTGAGGCTAACTGCACCAAGCGTAGGCAACGGGCCTGGGGAAGATATGCCCTTGCAGTTGTGGTAACCAGGAAGGCCCCTATGAACTCTAATGACTGAGTAGGGGTGAGATGGGATTTTGGGATGTTTATTACAAGTCCCAGATACTGAAGAACACACCTTGTGCAGGCTAGGGAAGTCTGGGCCTCTGACTGGGACGGAGCTCGGATGAGCCAGTCGTCCAGATATGGGAATACAAATATTCCTAGAGTGCGTAGAAATGCAGCTACTACTGCCATGCATTTTGTGAACACTCTTGGAGCAGAGGCCAGACCGAAAGGAAGCACTCTGTATTGGTAGTGCTTTCCTTGATAAAGGAACCGAAGGAACCTTCTGTGTGTTGGATGGATGAGGATATGGGTGTACGCATCCTTGAGATCTAGAGAACAAAGCCAATCCTGACTCTGAAGGTATGGAAGGAGAGCACCGAGAGAAATCTTGAATTTCTCCTTGCATAGAAACTTGTTCAATTCTCTGAGATCTAATATGGGTCTGTAGCCCCCTGTTTTCTTTGGGATAAGAAAATAGGGGGAGTAGAACACTGAGCCCTGTTGAAGAAGGGGTACTTCTTCTATTGCCCTGTGGGCAAGAAGGGTAGCAATCTCCTGACCCAGAAGGTCGAGGAGAGATGTTGGAGAATTGAACTGTCTCACCATGGTGTGAGGAGGAAGGTTTAAGAAATGAAGCTTGTACCCCTCCCTTATGATGGAGGGGGGGTCCATTGCTCTGCTGTGACTTGTTCCCATCTGGGAGCAAAGTGGGCTAATCTTCCTGGAATGGTGAGAGGCTCTGGTTCTTCTAGAGCCAGAAAGGCTAAGTTCTCTAGATGTGAGTCAAAGGCCCTGAGGAGGCTGAGGCTGTTGGGCCGTAGCAGTCCTTGCAGCCTTAGGCTTGGCTTGTTTAGGTTGTTGCTGACGCTTTGCAGCAAAACGACCTGCAGAAGATGCCTGCTGACCATAAACAGGATAATATTTCCCCTTTTTGGGAAAGAAAGCCTTTTTGAATAACCTTTTTCTAACAGGAGCAGAAGTAGACTTTGAAAGTCTATCTAAGGCAGAATTCTCAGCATCCATCTGAGTGGCCTTTGCTTGCCAATCCTTGCCAAAAAGGTTTTCACCTGTACAAGGAAGATTTCCTAATCCATCCTGGACCCAGGGTTCCAAATCAGAAGCTTGCAACCAAGCAACGCTGCGTGCACCTATGGCAATAGCCGAGGCTCTGCTGGCACACTCAAAAGAGTCAAAGGCTGCACGGTTGGAAAATTTGGAAACATCCTGGGCATGTTTAAGCCAGGTGAGAAACTCCTCCCTTTTATCTTCTGAGATAAAAGGAGAAAGTTTGCAGATGATCTGTAACTTCCTTTAGAAACATCCCCATATAGAGACTATAGGAGTTGATTCTGGCAGTAAGCATATTGGCCTGGAAAATTCGCCGGCCAAAAGCATCCAAGGTTCTGCATTCTCTTCCTGGAGGATTAGATGAGTGTCTCTTTGCACTCTTTCTTCATAGCAGACTCCACCACAATAGAGTGGTGAGGAAGCTGAGTTTTATGAAAGCCAGGACAAGGAGAAACACGGTACATGGTATCCAACCTGCGAGAATGAGGGGAGGTAGTGAGAGGTGTCTCCCATATGCCCAACATGTGATCATAAAGGATCTCATGAATTGGTAAAGTAGCTGCCTCTTTAGGAGCCTTAGGATATTGTAAAATATCCAATTTCTTGGATCTAGGCTCTGGTTCAGGGGCCACTGAAATGGAGAGGCCCCTGGCCACTTCCCTAATGAAGTCTTGAAAAGACAAGTCTTCTGGAGGAGACATTCTTCTTTTTGGAGAAGAGGGCTCCTGAGGAAGGAGTACAGATGCTTCGACAGAAGCCTCTGATTCATCAGTCTTCAGAGGAATCGAAGTAGCGCCTGTCTGGATGCTCTTGCAGAGCCCGATACGCGTACCGAGTGGTATCGACATCGGGAGTGATCGGTACCGATTCGGTACCGATAGGCATCACAGAACAGGGTACCGCTGCAGTCGACACCGAAGCCGATGTCGATGCAATCGGTACTGGCACCGGAACCGATATCGGGGCCGGAATCGGTACAGACAACGGAGTTTGTTGCGGTACCGGAGGCATCGCAGCTTGTATGAATGCCGTAATGGCACGCTGCATGGTCAGAATATTCTGATCCATCGACGCAACCAATGTCTGGATGTCGGTTCTAGTGGAAACCACCGGTACCCCAGAACATGGCAACAGGTGATCGGTCGAGGCCATGCCATCGATGTCAACCTGTGGCCCCATAGATAAAGCTTTGGAAGCCGGAGTTTCCCGCCGGGGTAATTTTGCCGGTGCGGGATCCTCGAGAGCAAGCCCGGAGGCATCTCGATACTTAGAGGGAGATCTACCCTTCGAGGACCGGCTGGACTTATGTTTGGTTACCTGAGATCCATGGGAGGAAGAAGCAGCCCTGGAAGATGTCGATGCCACCGAAGCTGCATCAGAGGGAAACAGGGTACTGAGCTTGGCCGCTCGATTCTGTCACCTCTTTTAGACATCATGGAACAGGACTCACAATCGGTGATGGAGTGGTCAGGACCCAAACATTTTAGACACCAGTCATGGGTGTCGGTGATAGAAAGAGTACCGCTGCACTTCGTGCACTTTTTAAACCCGGCAGCGGGCTTTTTCCATGAGGAAATGTTTTCTAGGCCTAAGGCCCAAAAGGAAAAAATGCACAGAAGTGGGAAACGGTAGGTTTTTTTTTGTTTTTATTTTTAAAGAAGAAAGAAGAAAAGACCGGCGGTACCGGTCCGACGTCGAAGAAGGCAGACGCGTGACCAAAGAAATAAAGAAAAATAAAGAACTTCTTCAGCGGTGACAGGAACACGACCTGCTGGCTCCGCAGAAAAGAAGAACTGGAGAGAGGCGGTTAGGAAAGGCGGGAAGGCAGCACGCAGACGCTGTGGGATGCTCCCAAAAGCTTTCTTTCTGGATGCTGGGGAGCGTTCCCGCGCAGGCTCCGTCGGTACCCATATGTGAAGACTCATTCCTGCTTGTTCCTGGAGATAATATACGACCAGGTCTGCCTTTTTCAGTAGTCGATTTGTACCTTTACTCATTTCCTTTGGGAACAGTACAAGACGCTTGCCTCTTCCTTATTAACACACCATTAAGCTAGGGTTAGGACCATTTTAACAATAACTTGACATTTTATCAGTGTGATTAAGGTCACTGGTGTGTAACTTCCTGGATTTTGTTGGAGCCCTTTGTGAAATATTAGCTGGCCTCCAGTCTTCAGCTACTGTACCAAATTTTAGTAAACAGATACCAGTAACACTCATACAAATGAAAACAGACCAGTATGGCCAACTATCCAGAGGATCGCCATGAGTTGACACTGACTCAACAGCACTTATGGCCCATCTAGTCCACCCACAAAGGTGATTGGTAACTGCTGCTCTGTACTGAAAACATGAAAGTCATTTATTTATTTAGTATTTCTTTTATACCGCGCTATTGACATCAGTGCGGTTTACATCAAAACATAACATATGCATTTCAGGGTCACTGAGAAGCATTTACATTTGAACAGGGATTGGAAACTTGGATAACAGGGTAAATTAACAAGAGTTATACAATACATATTTACATTATATACATCATGAGGTAATTTGTCAGGACTAAGCAGAGAAGTATCTGGTGAATAGGTGATGTTTTAGGGCCTTGCTTTTAAAAGGAAATGCTGCAGCCATTAATTCCATCTTCTACATTTAGCCCTTTTATTTTCAAATTCTATTACTACTTTTCTCCCCACTATCGCCACCAGAAGGGCATTTTAAGTATCCATTACTTTTTCCATGAGTAACTGCCAAAGGTTGTTTTTTTAGGTTTAGCACCTTGGTGCTTCATTTCATGTTCTCTAGTTCTAGTTCCCCCTTGTTGGAAAAGGTTTACTTGTATCTTTCAAATATGTAAACTTCTGTATTATATTTCCCAGTCCACCTTTGTTCTAGAGGATGCATAGTCAGGTCATCTACAACAAATCCAAAAAAAAGTTTCCTTCCAGCCTTTGAGAAAGATATTGAAGAGAAGTGGCTCCAGGAGGTCCTTCAGTGCTGGACTCCCCCACCCCAAGGCCAAGCAAACAGAAGACCACGGCACACTAAAAGCCAGCATGCTGCAGCAATCCTCCTCTCTGCCTTCCCAATCAGCATCAGAGCAAGGCAGCAGGCCACATGAGCTCCTCCTCCCATCCCAAGGCCAGTCAGGCCAAAGACCAGGGCAATTAAAAAGGAGCACAGCATAGGCATGCCCACACCTGAGGGTCCCTTTGACATGACCTTTAGGCAAAGACCTTAGGGGAAAACTGCCTGCACCAAAGCAGATCATCAGGTGAAAACCCACTATTACATCCACAGTTCCACGAACCTAATACTACCATTCAAATCTCCTGAGACAAGACATCAGGCACACAAGTCAGAGAAAATTTCAGTGTCCTAACCAAGGGCACAGGACATCAGATCGCCTAGCCTGCCAATCTCTGCATTTCTGGTAAGCTATCACTGCCTAGCAAAACATGAGACCACACATTCTCATACATCGCATGGTAATCACCCTCATGCTGCTTATCCTCATAATATCTGATAAGATATGTATGATGCATGGTAACACCATTCCAATCCTCTATAGACCAAAACATCTGCACCACATAACACCGCTCTGAAAAGCAACATGCAGCCTCATTCAAATCAATAAGCTCAACTCCAGCCCTCAAGCACCAGACCCAAATATGATTATCCATTCAAATGTTCACTTATTAATGCACACTCAGTTCATAACAAAACTCAAACCCTAGCAGGCCATATACAAAACACAGACATCAACTTAATGTGTATCACGGAAAGTTGGATCACTAACTCAGCAACGCTTTCTTCAACCAGATGCTTACACCCAACTACATGTTTAATCGTCCCAGAACAGACAGAAAAGGTGCCGAGGTACTAATTCTGACAAAGAAAAGCGTAGTTACTCACCTGTAACAGGTGTTCTCCAGGAGCAGCAGGAATCAGTCCTCACTTATGGGTGACGTCGGCGCCGACGGAGCCCTCGCGGAGCAATTTTCCCCAGCTTTCAAAGAAAGCCTTTGGGAATTGCAGCGCGCATGCGCGGTCGTCTTCCCGCCCGAGGGTGCCATCTTAGCCAGTCAGATGACATAGCTAAAAAAGACAGCATAAAAATTTGCAAAAAGAACATAAGCAGACGATTGCAACTCCAAGGGGAGGAGGGAGGGTAGTGAGGACTGATTCCTGCTGCTCCTGGAGAACACCTGTTACAGGTGAGTAACTACGCTTTCTCCAGGACCAAGCAGGAAGTCAGTCCTCACTTATGGGACTCCCAAGCTCAAGGCTACCGGAGACCCTAAGCACAAAAATGAGCTCCCTCTAGCTCAGCAGCACAGAAGGATAGAATCTTCGCTGAATTATCACCCACCGGTAGCCCACATCCGGGATGGAGGGTAGGAGTTGCTCAGACCTCAAAGAGATTACGGAGGACTGCCTGTCCGAAAGCACTGTCCCTACGGGACTCCCTCTCGAGACAGTAATGGACCGCAAAAGTCTGGCTCGAAGACCAAGTAGCGGCCCGGCAGATGTCTGCCAGCGGAACAGAGCGGAGGTAAGCCACTGACGTGGCCTTTGCCCGAACGCAATGAGCCGTGACTCTACTTTCTAAGGAGAGTCCGGCTGCCCCATAAGCCCAAGAGATACAGTCCGCCACCCAGATGGACAGAGTACGCTTGGAGACCGGGAGCCCCAATCTATTGGGGTCAAAAGACACAAAAAGCTGAGCAGCTTTACGGTGCTCCCGCGTACGGTCAAGGTAGAAGTTCAGAGCCCTTCTACAGTCCAGGGTATGGAGGACCGTCTCAGCTCGGCTGGAGTGTGGTCTGGGAAAGAAGGTTGGAAGTACCACCTCCTGATTGATGTGAAAAGGGGAGACCACTTTAGGCAGAAATTTCGGATGAGTCCGTAGGACCACCCTATTCTTGTAGAACCTAGTGTAAGGGGGATCAGACACGAGGGCCTGCAATTCACTTACGCGTCTAGCGGAAGTGAGGGCTATCAAGAACAGAGTTTTCCAAGACAGAAAACGGAGAGAGCAGGTAGCCATAGGTTCAAAAGGCGGACAGGTGATCCGCTGCAAAACCACATTCAGGTCCCAGTCAGGCGCTGGCGGGCGCAGAGGTGGTTTAAGTAGGAGACGACCTCGGAGAAACCTCGCTACGAGAGGGTCATTGGAGAGAGGTCTGCCGTCCACCGGCACATGATGTGCTGAAAGAGCACTGAGGTGAACTTTGACGGAGTTGGACTTAAGTCCCAGATTAGAGAGGTGCAGCAAGTACTGCAAGATCACCGACACCGGGCAGGAGAAGGGATCCTGAGACTGTTGGGTACACCAGACTGCAAAGCGACGCCATTTAAGGGCGTAGCATTTGCGGGTAGAGGCCGTCGCGAAGCCAAGACGACCTCCTCCACCTCCGCCGGCAGGAGAAGGGGAGCAAGGACTACCCTCTCAGCAGCCAGGCCATGAGGTTGAGAGACCTGAGGTTGGGGTGCAGGAGGGACCCCTGATCCTGAGTGAGGAGATCCGGTTGTACCCCCAGAGGGATTGGATCCTCCACCGCCAGTTGCAGCAGGAGCGGAAACCACGGCTGCCTGGGCCAGCGAGGGGCCACCAGGATCATGAAGGCTTCGTCTCGGAGAACCTTGAAAAGAGTCCGAGAGACTAGCGGGATGGGAGGGAAAGCGTACAGAAGGCTCCCCGACCACAAGATCAGAAAGGCGTCCGCCGCAAGCCGAAGGGGGTGTGGCTGACGAGAGCAGAAGCGAGGAAGCTGCCGGTTGTGAGGACTGGCAAAGAGATCCACCGTGGGGAGGCCCCACTTGAGGAAGAGCTTCTGAACTACCAAGGGATCCAGACGCCACTCGTGCGGCTGGAGGACCCTGCTGAGTTTGTCCGCCAGGCAATTTTCTTGGCCCGGGAGATAAACTGCCTTGAGGAGAATGCCGTGACTGACGGCCCAAGCGCAGAGCTTCTGCGCCTCCCGGCAGAGGAGAAAGGAGCCCGTGCCCCCCTGCTTGTTCACGTAGAACATGGCAACTTGATTGTCCGTCTGGACTAGGACGGACTGGTGGGAAGTCAGGTGGGAGAAGGCCTTGAGAGCTAGGCGGATCGCCCTGAGCTCCAGGAAGTTGATCTGCTGAGCAGACTCCCACGTGGTCCAGAGGCCCTGAGTACGTGCCTCCTGGCAATGTGCTCCCCAGCCCAGGAGGGATGCATCGGTGGTCAGCACCCGGGTCGGCAGAGGTGACTGGAAAGGCATTCCGAACATGAGGTTCGGCTGCCGGAGCCACCACCGGAGAGACGAGATCAGCGTCTCGGAGACGCGCACTAGGTCTGCTAGGCCGCCTGTGGCTTGACGCCACTGCTGGCGGAGACACCATTGAGCGGACCGCATATTCAGGCGGGCATTGGGGGTCACATGGACGGTGGAAGCCATATGGCCGAGTAGTCTCAGGAAGCGCCTGGCGGAGACCAGGGGCTGGCTGCGAAAACGGTCGGCTAGGTCCATGAGCCGTTGAGCCCTGTCGAGCGGTAGGTACGCTCGTGCCTGAGGAGTGTGCAGCCTTGCGCCGATGAACTCGAGATCCTGTGAGGGGAGCAAAGTGGACTTTGCGACGTTTATAACAAAGCCCAAGTGCTGCAGAAGAGTCACCGTGCGGCGCGTGGCGTCGGTGACCTCCTGAGCGGACGCTGCTCTGATGAGCCAGTCGTCGAGGTACGGAAAGACATAGAGGCCGTGAAGCCGGAGATGGGCCGCCACGACCGCGAGACATTTTGTGAAGACTCGCGGTGCGGAGGACAGGCCAAAGGGCAGTACCCTGTACTGGTAATGATTTCCTGCCACCACAAACCTTAGGTATTGGCGGTGGCTTGGGTGGATGAGGATGTGCGTGTAGGCATCCTTTAGATCCAAGGAGCATAGCCAATCTCCCTGCTGGAGGTAGGGCAGAAGGATTCCAAGGGTAAGCATTTTGAACTTCTCCCGCACAAGGAACTTGAGGTTGCGCAAGTCCAGGATGGGTCTGAGGCCCCCTGTTCTCTTTGGTATCAGAAAATACCTTGAATAGAAGCCTTGACCTCTCAGGTGGTGTGGCACCGGTTCCACCGCCTGATCCTGCAGGAGACCTGCTAACTCCTGAAGGAGCAACTCCCTGTGCAGAGGGGGGCGCGGAGGCTCTCCCGGAAAATAGGAGGGAGGGACCTGATGGAAGTGGAGAAGGTAGCCCTCTCGCACGACCTGAAGCACCCAGGCATCTGCGGTGATGCTGGACCACCTGTGAGCGAAGTGAACCAGCCGGCCTCCGGTGCTGGGAGGAACCAGCGGGGGGGGAGAGGCTATGCTGAGCGAGTCAAAAACCCCCACCCTGCTGAGCAGGGGCTGGTGGTGCAGGCTTGGGGGCTTGCTGCCTACGGGACCCGTTACCCCGTCCCTTGGCCTGCTGGCCCTGTTGGGGAGCTGCAGGGGCCTGATAATGGGGGTATTGTTTGTAGGCAGCCGCCTTCCTCGGGTAAAAGGACTTTTTCCCCGAGCCCTTCTTTTTCTGGGAAGGGGCGGAGGTCTTCCTAGAAAGCCTAGTCCTGGTGAGAGTCTCAGTCTCAATTTGTGCAGCCTTTTCCGCCATGGGCTTGCCAAAGAGGTTTTCGCCTCGGCAGGGGACATCGACCAACTTGTCCTGTACCCAGGGTTCAAGGTCAGACGACTGAAGCCAAGCCTGTCGGCGGGCACCGATGCCGGCTGCGGCCACTCGAGCCGAGGCTTCAAAGCCATCATAGGCTGCTCGGGACATGAACTTTGAGCATTCCCGAATGCCCGTGGACAAGGCTAGGAACCTCCGCAAGGGCTCCTCGGAGAGACCAGCGGAGAATCCGGCTAGCTCTTTAGCCAGATCCCGGAGATACATGCCCATGTATAGCTGGTAAGTCTGGACACGACAGGCGAGCATAGAGCCCTGGAAGCACTTCTTGCCAAGGCCATCCAGGTTACGGGCCTCCCTTCCAGGAGGCACCGAGGAGTGCATCTTCTGGCTCTTAAGACGATGCATGGCCGATTCCACTACCATGGAATGGTGTGGCAGCTGTGCCTTTTGAAAGCCAGGGCTCTTGCGGACCCGATAGATAGAATCGACCCGCTTGCTCAGGACCGGCGAGGAGGCCGGACTCTCCCACATGCGGAAGAGTAGTCGTTCCAGCATAGGAGGAACCGGCACAGTAAAGTGTTCCCTCGCGGGAGAGTCATACTGGAGGGCGTCGAGCTCTTCGGCTCGAGGCTCCTCCTCGGGATCCGCAGGGAAGGCCGAAGCCTTGGCCATATCCCTAACGAAGTCCGAGAACCGGGCATCCTCCGGGGGGGACTGCTTCCGAGGCTCGGACTCCGGTGAGTCCGATGGGACACACCGAGTCCGGAAAGAATCAGGTGACTCTTCCTCCTCAGACTCCCAGACCGACTCCGACGAGGACTCGGTGGGGTCGGCCTGGGCAGGGTGCGGCGCCAGCCGCCCCGACGCCGAGGGAGTCGGCGTCGGCGACCTCGGTCCCGAACGGGAGGCCGAGGGTGACCTCGACCGAGGATCGACTCGAGTTCTCATCGACTCGAGGATCGGCTCGGTCTCCGGGGTCGACTTGGACGTCGACGTCCCGGCGGTCGGGGCAGCGACGCCAGCGAAGCCAGCGAGCAGTGCCCTCTGCTGGTCCATGAAGGCAGACAGTCTGCTCTCCAAGGCCGTCAACCTGAGTCCGAGCTCAGGTGACCCAGCAGCCCCCAACTCGGGCCCCGACGGCGTCGGGCCCGACGTCGGCTGTCGCGGAGGCGAGTCCAGAAGGACCACAGGACTTACCCGGGCAGGCATCTCCGACTCCAGGCGAGGTCGCTTCGGGACGTGTTCCTTCTCCAAGGACCCGGGGCGGCTGTCGGGGCTATGCGACCTGGCCCTCGCGGAACCAGGAGCGTCCACCGACGCCGCCCTCGCGGGTTTTTCCTTCCGACAATGGTCCCCGGAGGGAGAACCCCGGTCGGAGGAGCTCCGGCGACGGTCCGAGCTGGAGCCTTTCGACACGGAGGCCTCCGACGAGGTCCGGGTACGGCTGGGGTCAGCGAAGATTCTCTCACGCTGATGCCGCCGACTTCTCAACGCCTTTGAGGACAGTTTGCTGCAGGGCCCACAGATCAGTTCCTCATGATCCGGGCCCAGGCAGCGGAGGCAAAAGTCGTGTGTGTCGGTTAGTGACATATTTCGGTCACACCGACCACACCGCTTAAACCCACTGGCAGCCATCGGGGGAAAAAGGGCCCCTGCGAGGTCAAAGGACCGGGCTGCCAGGGAAAACGAAAACGAAAGCTGACTAAGTCAGAAAAACCGAAAAAAGTAAGAGGACTCGAGACCGGCGTCGCGAGTCCGGGCGGGAAAACGATCGGCGTCGAACCGAAAGAAAAAAGGATAAAATAAAGAAGAAAATCAACTTTTTCGCGGGGACAAGACGGGGACGTCTGTAGGGCTCCGCGGAAAAAAGAAGACTGGCTAAGATGGCACCCTCGGGCGGGAAGACGACCGCGCATGCGCGCTGCAATTCCCAAAGGCTTTCTTTGAAAGCTGGGGAAAATTGCTCCGCGAGGGCTCCGTCGGCGCCGACGTCACCCATAAGTGAGGACTGACTTCCTGCTTGGTCCTGGAGAACAACTTCTCCATGGTCAGCTCCCAGTCCCTACAAACTAACAGACTACCTAACTATTGCCAACTGAACACACTATATGTCTAACATATAGAAAACCCACCACCACCACAGATGAACTCTCTGATGCTGTATGTGTGCATAGCTCATATAGCAGAGCAAATAACCACTTCATCCTCATGAGTGATCTTAACTTCCCCACTACTATAACAAAGCAAGCAAGTGCATACTTGAACACTATGGAATCGCTACAATTAAACCAGATAATTAACACACCTACTCATTGCAAAGGTTCCCTCCTTGACCTCATTTATACCCAATTCACTACACAAAACAGATCTAAACATTCAAATTGACCCTGTGACTTGGTCTGATCACGCCATGATATCTTTCAAACTGCCAAACAATATCCATTTACCTAATATACCCCAACAGCAAAAACATAGATGCCGTTTCAAGGAATTCTGCCCACAACCGTTCATAGATGAGGTCTCTCTGCTTCTAGATGCCGACATATATGACCTGGACAGTTTCATCATCTCATGGAACTTGGTTATTAATGATGCAGCAGTATACAAAGACAGACAATTAACAAATCACCCCAAATCTATACATCCCCCCCCCCCAGTACTCCTACTCCAGGAATCTTTTCCAGCTCAGACAAAAGCTCAGACTGAGAAAGTGGAAACGTTCACAAGATGCAAATATCAAGTTACAACTCCATGCCATGCGGACAGAATACAACAATCTATACAACAAGTGCTGAAAGGAATATCACACAAACATGCTCAAAGTCCCTCAATTATCCTAGAGAACTATTCTCAATTGTGTTCCAGTTGACCAGTGACCCCAACTCAGACACAACAAACATGAAAATTCAACTTGACCCACAGGAGAGGGCTGACTTTCTCTCCAAGAGGCACAGACCTACAACTCCACAGCATTATGGCCCGTCACAACAGGACAACACAGATGAAAATCAACTTATGGCATACGTTCAACCTAATTTCCAAGAGAACTCTCAGACATCAACACAATCAATACCACATCACCACCATTGGATCCATGTCCAGTCCCATGGTTAAAATCCCTTTGCAATGAGTTCACTCAGACTAACCTAAAGATAGTCCATACATCCCTCTCCCAAGGATACCTAACCCCAGCACTCAAACAGGCATCAATTCGCCCTACACTAAAGAAGCCTTTATCAGACACAACTCCCCAGTTCTTACAGACCAAATCACCAGCATCCCATTCCTTGCTAAAATAATTGAGAAAGCTATACAACTTCAAGACCATGTTGACCCTTATGCCCCAATGGGCCCGCAACTGCATAGCTTCTGCCCCCAGCATGGCACTGACACACTATTCACAGATCTCTTTAACCGGCTCATCATAGGCCTGGACAAACCTCGACATGGATTCGTGTTGGTCTTCCTGGACATCAGTGCTTTATTCGACTCAGTAGCACATCACACTATGGACAGGCAGACTCAAAAACATAGGTCTGATTGACTGCACCTTAAAATGGTTTACATCCTACCTCTGACAGAACCATGCAAGTAAAAGTCAGACCCAGCATATCCAAACCATCTGACTTAACACAATGTGTTTCTCAAGGCTCGTCCCTGTCTGGCTTACTATTCAACAAATACATACAGCCCAGCTGCAACCTATTAAGAAAATGGAACATGCACTTTCACCTCTATGCAGACAATATGTTCTGCATGCCATTTAATACCTGCAGTCTGGACTTCACTATCATATCTGATGTTTTCTCCACGGTCACAAACCTCTTTGCCAACCTTAATCTTGCATTACTGGTATTCAGAGACCAAAATTTCAAACTGCCAGACAAGCTCACACTAAATAATGCTGAAATTACCATAAAAAGAAAATCAAGTACCTTGGTATAACGACTGACAGCAGTCTCAACATGATTGCACATAAAGAATGCAGCTAATACAGCATACTGGAAGCTTAGACTCCTCAAACCTCTACGCCCTCTCCTTCAGGTCAGTTTTTCAAGCCATTATACCCCAACCTTGACTACGGTAACATCTCTATCAAGGGCTGACAAAACAGGCGCTATATCCACTCCAGCTAGTACAAATCACTGCCGCCAGAATCCTAACAAATCAAGTCAGCAACAACTCCTATCCTTAAAAAAAAAGTCAGCACTGGCTCCCAACTACCTGATGGATTAAGCATAAAACCATAACCTCCACCTACAAAATCCTCAATAACCTCTCTGCCACCTGTCTCAAGGATCAAATCATAAGAGCATCCATGACAAGACCAAGAAGATCTGTAGCCCAGAATCTCCTGTCCATCCCTCCACTCAAAACCAAATGCATACAATAGACAAGCAACAGGGCATCCTCAATATATGCTCCGACGATCTGGAACTCTTCACCTGAAATCATTAGAAACATAGAAACATGATGACAGAAAAAGACCACAAGGCCCATCTAGTCTGTCCTTCCATAACACAACAGTCCACTTTTTACCTTTAGAGATCCTCTGTGTTGGTCCCATGCTTTTTTGAATTCAGTTACTGTCCTCATCTCTACCACCTCCACTGGGAGACTATTCCACGGATCCACTACTCTTTCCGTAAAGAAATATTTCCGCATATCACTCCTGAATCTATCTCCCTTCACCCTCATCCCATGTCCCCTCGTAGCAGAACTTGCTTTCAATTGAAAGAGGCTCTCTCCCTGAACATTTATGCCACGGAGGTATTTAAACATCTCAATCATATCACCTCTATCCCGCCTTTCCTCTAAGGTGTACATATTAAGATCCTTAAGTCTGTCCTCATATGCTTTATAATGAAGCCCATTAATCATTTTAGTAGCAACCCTCTGCACCGACTCCAATCTGTTCACATCCTTTTGAAGGTGCAGTCTCCAGAATTGCACACCATACTCCAAATGAGGTCGCACCAAAGACCTATACAGAGGCATTATCACCTCCTTTTTTCTGCTAGTCATCCCTCTCCGTATGCACCCAAGCATCCTTCTAGCTTTTGCCGTCGCCTTTTCTACCTGTTTAGCTACTTTAAGATCATCAGACACAACCATGCCTAGGTCCCGCTCTTCTTTAGTGGACAAAAGTACTTCACCTCCTATACTGTATTGCTCCCTTGGATTGCTGCAGCCCAAATGCATGACCTTACATTTTTTAAGATTAAATCCCAGCTGCCAAATTCTAGACCATTCATCAAGCTTAGCTAGATCCCTCCTCATGTTATCTACACCTTCCTGGGTGTCTACTCTATTGCAGATTTTGGTATCATCCGCAAAGAGGCAAACCTTACCCGACAGCCCTTCCGCTATATCACTAACAAAGATGTTAAAAAGAATCGGACCAAGGACAGATCCCTGGGGCACACCACTGGTAACATCTTTCTCCTCAGAGTGAGCTCCATTTACTTGTACTCTGTCGCCTCCCACCCAACCAATTTCTAACCCAAGCAATAGAAACACAGAAACATTAGATCCGCAGAGTCCACCACAGATATGAAAAAATTACTAAAACACACCTCTTCATAGAACACTTTGGGCCAAATGACATTACATAATTGTATATACAATAACCCCTATTAAACATAACTCCCAAATTTATCTCCAAGTTGTATACCCCTTGTTCTGTTGTTAAGTGCCGTCGAGTCGGAGTTGACTCATGGCGACCCTCTGGATAGCTATCCTAAATTGTGTTCGGTCTTCAGTCAGGCGGCTCATTGTTGACAGACTGGTACCCCTAGCTGCTGTTATTGTATCGATCCATCTCATTGCTGGTCTTCCTCTTTTGCG
Source organism: Ichthyophis bannanicus (assembly GCA_033557465.1). Taxonomy (NCBI): domain Eukaryota; kingdom Metazoa; phylum Chordata; class Amphibia; order Gymnophiona; family Ichthyophiidae; genus Ichthyophis; species Ichthyophis bannanicus. The sequence continues at coordinate 382,456,301 of CM066039.1, forward strand.
CTGACCATCTATCTTGCCAAGCATGATGTCTTTCTCTAATGATCTCTCTCTCTGCATGTGTCGTCCAAAGTATGAAAGTCAAAGTCTTGTCATCTGAGCTTCTAAAGAAAGCTTAGGTTTGATCTCCTCTAGTACGGACTGGTTTGTTCTTCGGGCAGTCCATGGTATACACAGTATTCGTTGTCAGCACCATAATTCAAAGGCATCAATTTTCTTCCTGTCTATCTTTTTCACTGTCCAGCTTTCACATCCATATGATGTTATTGAAAATACCATGGCTTGAACAAGTCGAATCTTTGTATGGAGAGAGACAACTCTGCTCTTGAGAATCTTATCTAGGTCTTTCATAGCCATTCTGCCAAGAGCAATGCGTCTGATTTCTTGACTGCTTGTTGCTTCTTTATTGATAGTTGATCCAAGTAGGTTAAAGTTGTTCATGATTTCAATTTCTTCTCCTTCAACGATGAACCTGTTGATTATGCCAGTTGTCATGATCTTTGTCTTCTTTACATTAAGGTGCAGGCCCATTTTGAGACTATTTTCTTTGATTGTGAGAAGCAAATGTTTCAGATCATCTTCACTCTCAGCCAGTAATGTGGTATCATCAGCATAGCGAAGGTTGTTGAGTCTTCCACCAAACTTCACACCTCTTCACACAATCCTGCTTCTGATGATTTGTTCTGCATATAAATTAAACAGGTAGGGGGAAAAGTACGCAGCCTTATCTTACACCTTTGTTTATTTTAAACCATTCTGTTTCTCCTTGTTCCGTTCGAACTGTTGCTTCTTGATCAATGTACAGATTGTGCAAGAGTACAATCAGGTGTTCTGGTATACCCATGCTTCTTAATGTGGCCCAGAGTTTCTCATGGTTTACACAGTCAAAAGCTTTGTTATAGTCGATAAAGCACATACAGATATCCTTTTGGTATTCTTTAGTCTTTTCAAGGATCCATCTCACATCCGCAATGATGTCTCTCGTTCCTTGCCCTTTCCTGAACCCTGCTTGCACTTCAGGTAGTTCTTGTTCCAGGTATGGTTGTAATCTATTTTGAATAATCTTCAGTAGAATCTTGCTGGCATGTGGGATCAGAGCGATTTTGTGATAATTTCCAGTCAGTTGGATCACCTTTCTTTAGTATTGGTATAAACAGATCTTTTCCAGTCAGTTGGCCATGATGATTTCTTCCATATTTCTTGGCAGAGCCTTGTAAGTACAGTAACAGCTGCATCAGATTGCTGTAATACTTCTATGGGAATGCTATCAATGCCTGGTGCTTTGTTCTTTGATAAGGCTTTTAAACCTTTCCTGCCCTAGCCTGCTTGAGTGAATCCTCCCCTCCCCCCCCCCCTTTGCTGAGGTACTGTGTAGCCTTCTTCCTGTTTTCTCCACGTGTGCATAGTCCGTTTTAGTTTGCTTCTTCTGATCAGAGAGGAGCAGTGCTTTTTACAGTGCTCTGCTAGAAAAGTGGATTTTGCCTCCTGAGAAACTTTGCTGTGAGTTCTAGCTGTTTATTTAACTATTTATTGTTTGTCTAACTGTTTATTTAATTATTTATTGTTTGTCTTAGTGCTAGTTCAGCTGTTTTCAGCTGTAATTTACCTTGCCTCTCTCAACTAACTGGGCTTTGTGTGGTAGCCCCCTGCCCCCCACCCCCCCAGCTGAGGGTCCAGGACAGGGTACCGTGTAACTGCCCTCTTTAATAGGACTTATCTCCTCCCTCCCTCCCCAGCACCCACCCACCCCTGGGGTAATTGTAGTTTTATAGGTACTTGCACATCTTAGAGGAAAGGGGCTGCTCTCAGGTGCAGCTCATTATCCAAATCAGTCACACACAGAGGACCTGAGATTAATTAATTAAGCTTTAGGTACACAAGGTGTATTAGGGGTATTAGATACACTTTTATTGGTATAAGCATCTACACCAATCCTTATTATCCACAGAATTTAAACGATCTAAACACAAGCTTTAAACTAAGATGCAGACAGAAGTCCAGCAACGAGATGGGGGTTCTCCGGTCTTTTGCATTGAGTGTCACATGTATGATTTTCTCCCAGTTGGTGAGAGATCTTACGTATGCTCTAAGTGCAAAGAACTCTTTGCTCTCAGGGAACGAGTCCGTTCTCTAGAGGCTAGAGTAGCAGACCTGGAAGACATAAGAAAGACAGAGAAGTACATGGACGTGACCTTCAGGGATATAGTCCTGAAGTCCCACCTCCAGTCTGGCAGCATCCCTGTTGCCATGGAGGAGAGAGGTCACGTGACAGGAGAGCATCACCCTGGTGTGGCAGGAAGTGATCCTTTAACTAGGACCTGTCCTCCAGGTGATGTAAAACCCTCTCGCACCGGGGCGTTTCTCCAGGGCCATGTGCCCATGAGGGGAGGGTCAGGACAGCTGTTATAGTCGGTGATTCAATCATTAGGAATGTAGATAGTTGGGTGGCTGGTGGACGTGAGGATCGCCTGGTAACATGCCTGCCTGGTGCGAAGGTAGCAGACCTCACGCACCGCCTAGATAGGAACGTAGATAGTGCTGGGGAGGAGTCTGCTGTCTTGGTACATGTTGGTACCAATGACATAGGAAAATGTGGTAGGGAAGTTCTGGAGGCTAAATTTAAGCTTTTAGGTAGGAAGTTGAAATCCAGAACTTCCAGGATAGCGTTCTCCGAAATGCTTCCTGTTCCACGTGCAGGACCCAAAAGACAGGCAGAGCTCCGGAGTCTCAATGCGTGGATGAGACAATGGTGCAAGGATGAGGGTTTTGGATTTGTTAGGAACTGGGGAACATTCTGGGGAAAGGGGGGGCTCTTCCGAAGGGATGGGCTTCACCTTAATCAGGATGGGACCAGACTGCTGGCATTAACCTTTAAAAAAGAGATAGAGAAGCTTTTAAACTAGAAAATAGGGGAAAGCCGACAGTCACCCAGGAGCGCATGGTTCGGACAAAGGTATCCTTGAAGGATACTACCAAAAGCAGTGAGGTTCCAAAAGGGGGTATAGTAGCCCAAATGCCCTTGAGTAAGGAGCAGACAGAGCATAAAGATTCCAAATTACACCTGCCTACCAATAGCCAGATTAGTATGAATAAAATACAGTCTCTAAAATGCTTGTATGCCAATGCTAGAAGTCTAAACAATAAGATGGGAGAGTTAGAATATATAGCACTAAATGAGAGGTTAGATATGATTGCACTCTCAGAGACATGGTGGAAGGAGGATAACCAGTGGGACACTGTGATACCTGGATACAAACTATATCGTAATGATAGAGCTGATCAAATTGGTGGAGGGGTTGCGCTCTATGTTAGAGAGGGCATTGAGTCAGAAAGGATTAAAGTTTTGCAGGGAACAAAATTTGCTGTAGAATCTCTATGGATTGAAATCCCATTTATGAAGGGGAAGGCAATGGCAGTGAGAGTATACTATCGACCGCCTGGCCAGAATGAACAAATGGATGATGAAATGCTCAAAGAAATCAAGGAAGCTAACAAAAGTCACAACAGAGTAGTAATAATGGGTGATTTCAATTACCCCGGCATCGACTGGGTCAGTGTCACGGCAGGACAAGCTAAAGAGATAAAGTTTCTAGATGGAATAAATGACTGCTTCTTGGAGCAGCTGGTTCATGAACTGACCAGAGGGGAAGCCATACTGGACCTAATCCTTAGTGGAACGCCAGATCTGGTGCAAGAAATAAGGGTGTTGGGACCACTTGGCAATAGTGATCATAGTATGATCATGTTTGATTTAATTAGTGGAGGACAGATAGTAAAGGAATCCACAGTATTACCTTTTAACTTTCAAAAGGGAGACTATGATAGAATGAGGAATATAGTTAGGAAAAAACTAAAAGGAGCGGTTCCAAAGGTTAAAGACTTACAGCAAGCTTGGGTGTTATTTAAAAATACTATCCTCGAAGCCCAGACCAGCTGTATTCCACGCATTAAGAAGAGTGGAAGAAAGTCCAAAAAACTGCCAGCATGGTTTAAAGGTGAGGTCAGAGAGGCTGTTGCTGCCAAAAAAGCAACCTTCAGGAAATGGAAAAAAGAGCCAAATGATGAAAACTGGAAACACCACAAGCACTGGCAAGTTAAATGCAAAGCATTGATAAGGCAGGCAAAGCGGGAATTTGAGAAGAAACTTGCTACGGAAGCAAAAACACAAAATAAAGACTTTTTCAAGTACATTCGTAGCAAAAGGCCTGTGAGAGAGTCAATTGGACCGTTAGATGATAGAGGGGTAAAAGGGGCAGTAAGAGGAGACAAGGCTATAGCAGACAGACTGAATGAATTCTTTGCTTCGGTCTTTACTGAGGAAGATGTAGGGATGTTACCCATGACTGAAGTGGTATTTAAAGGTGATACTGCAGAGGAATTGAGAGAAATATCACTACACCGGGAAGATATATTACAACTATTTGATAAACTGAATAGTAGCAAATCACCTGGACCGGATGGTATACATCCCAGAGTGTTGAAAGAACTGAAATATGAGATTGCAGACCTGCTATTGGTAATCTGTGAACTTTCATTAAAATCATCTGTAATACCTGAAGATTGGAGGGTCGCCAACGTAACACCAATTTTTAAAAAAGGTTCCAGGGGTGACCCGGGAAATTACAGACCGGTGAGCCTGACGTCAGTACCAGGGAAAATGGTAGAAACCATCATAAAGAACAAAATTACACAACATGTAGATAGTCATGGCCTAATGGGAGACAGCCAACATGGCTTTAGACAAGGAAGATCTTGTCTTACTAATCTGATATGTTTCTTTGAAGGTGTGCATAAACAGGTAGACAAAGGTGAGTCGGTTGATATAGTGTATCTGGACTTCCAGAAAGCTTTTGACAAGGTCCCCCATCAGAGACTTTTGGCAAAGCTAAAAAGTCATGGGATAGGAGGCAGTGTACTATTGTGGATCGGGAACTGGTTAAAAGATAGAAAGCAGAGGGTAGGGCTAAATGGCCAATATTCCCAATGGAAAAAAGTGAATAGTGGAGTACCCCAGGGATCTGTACTGGGTCCGCTACTTTTTGACATATTCATAAATGACCTGGAAAAGGGAATAACTAATCAGGTTATCAAATTTGCAGATGACACAAAAATGTTTAAAGTTGTTAAAACCCAAGAGGATTGTGGAAAACTGCAGGAGGATCTGGATAAATTGGAAGACTGGGCATCCAAATGGCAGATGAAATTTAATGTGGACAAATGCAAAGTTATGCACCTAGGAAAGAACAACCCACACTATAGTTACACGATGCAAGGCTCCACATTAGAAACCACCACCCAGGAAAAGGACTTAGGAGTCATCGTGGATAACATGTTAAAACCCTCCGCCCAGTGTGCAGCGGCAGCCAAGAAAGCAAATAGAATGCTAGGTATCATAAAGAAAGGGATGGAGAATAAAACAAAGGATATTATAATGCCTCTGTATCGCTCCATGGTATGACCGCACCTTGAATATTGTGTGCAATTCTGGTCGCCGTATCTTAAAAAGGACATAGCGTTATTAGAAAAAGTACAGAGAAGAGCCACCAAATTGGTGAAGGGGATGGAAGGCTACTCCTATGAAGAGAGGCTAAAAAGGTTAGGGCTCTTTAACCTGGAAAAGAGACGGCTGAGGGGAGATATGATAGAGGTCTATAAATTAATGAATGGAGTGGAACGGATAAACGTGGATCAATTGTTTACGCTATCAGAATATAGAAAGACTAGGGGACATGTAATGAAGCTACAGGGTAAACTATTTAAGACAAATAAGAGAAAATATTTTTTCACTCAACGTGTAATCAAACTCTGGAATCTGTTACCGGAGGATGTAGTAAGGGCTGTTAGTATAGCTGGGTTTAAAAAAGGTTTGGACAAGTTCCTGGAGGAAAGGTCCATAAACCACTATTAAAAAGGGACCCAGGATATCAATGCTTGACCCAGTACAAGCATTGTGGAACCTGTGTCTTTTGGGGATATTGCTAGGTACGTAGGACCTAGATTGGCCACTGTTGGAAACAGGATACTGGGCTTGATGGACCTCGGTCTGACCCAGTATGGCATGTCTTATGTTCTTATGTTCTTATGTTCTAATGCTGCTTCAACTTCTTTCATCACCAATGGTTCCCGATCATAAGGTAGAGGTTGAAACGGCTGTTGGTCCACTTGATCTTTATCATATAAAAACTCTGTATATTCCTTCCATCTTTTCTTGATCTTCTCAGCATCATTCAACATAGAACCTTGAGCATCTTGTAACATTCCAATTTGAGGCTGAAACTTTTCCTTTAACTCTCGTAGCTTTAGGAAAGCCGATCTTGTTCTCTCTCTAATAGTTTCTGCTTGTATTTCCTTGCATGCGTCATTGTAGTACTTTTCCTTGTCCTGTCTTGCTGCACATTGGAAATCTGTTGAGTTCTGTGATTGTCTTTCTTTCTCTGGCTTTAGGCTTCTCTGCGTTTCTGGGCAATTTTCAGAGTTTCTTCCATCATCCATTTTGGCTGTTTTTTCTTTTTCACCTTTTGTAGACACTTCTTGCTTTCTTCCAACACAACCTTCTTGATGTCATTCCATAACTATTCTGGAGCTCTATCATTTGTATCTAAAGCAGCAAATCGATTTTGCAGGCAGTCTTTAAATTCCAGTGGTATATTCTCAAGGTCATATTTTGCTGCATTCATTAGTGGTTTGTCCTTTTTCAACTTTAGCTTGAGTTTGCATACTAGTAGTTGATGATCTGTACCACAATCAGCTCCAGGTTTTGTCTTTCTTGATGTTAGAGCTTTTCCATCGTTGACTTCCACAGATGTAGTCAATGTGATTTTTATACAATCCATTGGGTGAAGTCCATGTGTACAGTCACAGCTTCTGTTGCTGGAAGGTGGTGTTTGAGATGAATAGATCGTTGGTCTTGCAGAATTCTATCAGTCTTTCTCCAGCTTCATTTCTGTTGCCAAGTCCATATTTTCCAACTACTTTGTCTTTGTTGCCAACTTTTGCGTTCCAGTCACCCATGACTATCAGGATATCCTGTTTGTATGTTGTGTCAATTTCAGCTTGTACTTGTTCATAGAACTCTTCAATTTCATTCTCTTCTGCAGCTGTTGTTGGGGCATATACTTGAATTATAGTTGTGTTGATAGGCATTCCTCGTAGACAAATAGAGATTAAGCGGTCGCTGACTGCATTGTATTTCATTACAGTTCTTGCAAGTTTCTTCTTTATTATAAATGCAACACCACTTCTTCTTTGCATCAGATGATCACATGGTCTACTATGCTGGAAATGAAAGACAAAGTGCCCGATGCCAGTCCATTTCAGTTCGCTGACACCCAACAGATCAATTTGTACACGTTCCATTTCATTCTTGACCACCTCCAACTTCCCTTGGTTCATGCTTCGTACGTTCCATGTTCCAATGTGTAAGACATCCTTACAGCTTCTGACTCATTTCATGCGCGGCTACATCAGCAGTCAGACGTCCCGAGGGCTTTGATCCAACCACATCATAAATGCTGGCTTTACTCTGAAAAGTCTTCAACTCTTCCCCAGTAGCTAGTTGAGTGCCTTCCGACCTGGGGGTCTCATCTTCCAGCACTACAGCACAATTTGTTTTGTTGTAACTATCCATTGGGATTTCATGGCAAGATACAGAAGTAGATTGCCGGGCCTTTCTTCTGCGCAGTTTAACTTTGGTGGTGTTGCCGCTGTCACAGAAATGTGATCCTCTGCTGTCAACACTATCCCATTCTGCTGCTGCCCAGATGGGTGGTTTGTCTTGGTCTGGCACCTCAGCTGAGACCTGTCCATCTTGGGAGACCCTGCCAGTAGTTAAACTACCAATAGTTTAGCTCTCAGCATCACTGATGCACACAAGCCCTCAAAGCACGACAAGCTGCAAACCAAGTGAGGGACCCCTTGTTCTATGTAAAACAAATCTCCAGAGATTATGTGCCATTGTTCATTGTAAATCGCTTTGGTATAAAAACCGTATATAAAAACAGTTAATAAATAAAATAAATAGTTCCTCTCTCCTCCAAGTGAATTCCATGTTCCACCAAGCTCTATCAGTCAGTTTACCACCATAGCTCCTACATTTCCTATAGAGGAATACTAAAGGCTTTGCTGGAATTCAAGTAGACCACATCCAGCACATACCCTTACTTTAGTAATTCTGGTCACCCAGTTAAAGAAACCAGATTGATGATATCAAACCAATCTTTAATAAAAACCATGTTGCCTCAGGTCTTGAACCCCATTGGGGAATGTAGGAAGTTTGCTCTTCTTTCCTTCAATGAGCCTCCTTTCCTTTCCTAAGCACTGAGGTAAGACTTACCAACCTGTTTCCCAACTCTTCTGCTACCACTTTTAGGAAGAGGGACCATAGTAGCCCTTCTTCCATCCTGTGGAGCCCTCTTGTTTCCAATAAACTATTAAGCACATCCTTAAGATGATTTGCCAAACTCTCTCTGGGCTGCCTCACTATCCTGGGATGCATCTCATCCAAAATCATGGCTTTGTCCACTTTCATTTCTTCCAAATTATTCATTAAATACTTTCTTCTGTGACTCCATCCCTATGTACCTTTGTCATCCATCTGGAGTGCTTCTTCAGGATTTTCTACCATGAACATAAGATGGAAAGATGCGAAGGACTGTGCTGTGGAGAATGAACTATGAAATGCGGAAATGCTAAAAGAATACTATCGTACACCATCCCTTTTCTAACTATTGTTTGTCTTCCCCTGCTCTCATTTTATGAATGCCATCGTCATTCTTCTTACTTTTTCAGCTACTTCTTTTCAAAACAATTGTGGCCTCCTTTTACCTTTATTTTGCTCATAAAATATCCCCTTCCCAGCTTGCTTTTCTACCTTCCCAAGCTGTTCCCATCCAGCTAATGACTAAAGGTATGTCCCCCATCTTACCAAAGTTAGTTTTCCTAAAGGCTAGGTCCTTCACTTTTGAGTGAACCATCCTCTCCCTTGTCCTAGTACTGAATCACACCATTTGGTGATCACAGGATGCAATATGATCACCCACTATAACATTAGAAATACTGTCCCCATTCTTAAGCACCAGGTCCAATAGAGCCCTCTCCTCTTCAGGGTTCCATTACCAGTTACCTTAATAGCTCTCCCTGAAGAGAATCCAGGATCTCCTTATTTCAAGGACACCACAGCACAGATGTCCCAATCAACATCCACCATGTTGAAATCACTTATCAGATAGAATTTCTCCTTTCACAGCAATACCATGAATGTCTTCAATTAAATCTGTCCACTTCTGTCTGTGAAAGTCTATTGCACCACTGTAAATGGATGTTCCAATCCCTCTGTCCAGATTAACCTACAGTGCCGCCTCCTTACCCTGGAAGCCCTACAATGCTGTTGCTTTAATTTTGTTTTTAAACATGCGTCACTCTTCTCTTTCTTCCTACCCTGTTCTTCCTAAATAAATTATAGCCGGGTATAATTACATTCCAGTCATGGTTTTCCATGAACCATGGCTATTTTTGTTCAGTGCCATTGAGCCAGTGTTGCCTCCTGGCGATCCTGTGGATAGTTGTCCATGTTGTGGGTCCTCTATGACCACCACAATCTAAGTTAGCCTCTTCCATTATACCTCTAGCTCCAGAATCTTATTTCCCATACTATGGCAATTAGTATGCACCACTTTCCAGATGTTACCCCCTTTTCTCCATTTCTACAGAGGTATTTGGTGTTTTACTTACCTGAAGAACCTAATTTAAAGCCCTCTTCAGTAGGTTAGCCAGTCTGCTGTGGAAGACATTTCAACCATTTTTGACAATACCACATCTGCTCAGCAGCCCTTGGAAAATTATTGCATGGGCCAGAAAACCTAAATACTCTCAATGACACCATCCATGCCGCTATGCGCTTATCTCCAGGATGTGACTTCTGTCTTGGCCTTTATCCTCAAGAGGGAGGAGTGAGAATAGCACCTGTGCACCCATCTATTTCACCTTCTCTCGCAGAGCTATGAAATCACTCTCGTTGATGGGGATACCTATCATTTGTGCCAAGTAGGTTGAGCAGCACTGGATAATGGTAGGCTTGCTGAGTTTTGGCAAACTCTATAGAGACTCTTGGACTTTAGCACCTCACAAAAACAGCAGATTTCCTAGATCATCATGTCTGGGCAGCCAGATGACACCTCACTACCCAGAAAGAGTCAACCACCACTACCATTCACTTCTTTGGGGCTTTTGAGCTCAGTGCATCTGGCTCGGTCTCACTTCCTCTAATTTCAGGGCTGCATACTGGTTCTTCAGTTTGAGTAAGAGTGGAAGTGGAGTGTTGAATCTGCAGGCTCTAGTGACCCATGGCTTTCTGTACCACACCGTCTGTTGGAGATCTATGATGCCCCAAGAACTATTTCATTAATGTAGTCCTTTCAGTAATGGATGCTTCTCAATCTCACCACCTCCACTTGTTTCACGAGGGATTCATGTTGCAGTCACCTGCAAGCCTGAAATCAGATTATCCATCCAAATGGAGGTAGAAGCTGTAAAATGGGGGCAACAGCTTTGGTGACCATTTTTCCCAACCATAGTTCAGTTGTAGGCACTTAATATTTGCTGAAGGAAATGAGAAAAAAACCCTTACTAAAGTACTTAGCTTTTCCTCAGCTCTCTTTTAAGACAAAAATCAGCTAGTTTCTTTTACTAGAGATCTCTTTTCTGATTCACTGTGTGTAGTCCTGTTTGCTCCATACCTCAGCAAAGGTGAGTAAGCAGTCTCTTATTCCTTCAAGCTATTAAAGTTTGATTTGTGTGGCCGAGGTGTATAGCCTAGTGCAGGAGTTCTCAACCCAGTCCTCAGGATACAGCTACTTAGGTTTTCAGGATAACCACAATGAATATGGCATGAGCAAGGTTTACATACAATGGAGACAGTGCATGTAAATCTCTCATCCATATTCATTACAATTATATTGAAAATCTGATTGGCTAGATGTGTCCTGAGGGCTGGGTTGAGAACCTCTGGTCTAGCCTAATGAGCACCTTTCATAGAATTATCTAGTCAAAGTTCCTTGATATGTAACAAATGGTTTACTATTAGCATTTATAAAAACATGGAATTATTTATGGTTAGGTTTATTTGATATACTACAAAAGTGCATGTAATCTATGCAGTTGACAATAAATTAAAATATAAGGGAAAAAAACCCAGAAAAGGCATGCCATATTATACAGGACAGTGAAAGACTAAGAACAGAAAACAGGGAGGACCTCAAACAAAATGGTGGGTACAGCAGCGATATTCTCTACTAGGCCCAAAGCGACAATAGCTGCCTCAAGATTAGCTAGGCTGGATGTTGAAGGCTGATTCAAAAAGAAAAAGGTTTTGAGAGCTTTCTTGAAACTCCTAAAACAATGCTGTATGGAGGGAAGCAGGCAAACCATTCCAAAGTGTTGGGGCTGCAGTAGAGAAAGCGTAGTTACTCATCTGTAACATGTTCTCCAGGGACAGCAGGAATCAGTCCTCACTTATGGGTGACATCAGCACCAACAGAGCCTGCGGGGAGCAATTCCCCGGCTTTCAAAGAAAGCCTTTGGGATTGCTGCCATGCATACGAGGTCCTCTTCCCGCCCAAAGGTGCCACCTTGCTCAGTCAGGTCCCCTAGAGCCCTACTAAGCAGATGGCAAGGGAAGGCCAAAAATAGCAACTCTTCAGGTGAGGAGGGAGAGTAGTGAGGACTGATTACTGCTGTCCCTGGAGAACACCTGTTACAGGTGAGTAACTACGCTTTCTCCAGGAACAAGCAAGAAGTCAGTCCTCACTTATGGGACTCCCCAGCTACAGGCTACTGAGCCTGTAACCCAAAAACACCTTCATGAGGCCGTGAGCAGAAGTCAATGCCCAAAGGAGCCCAAGTCTTCGGGTCCGTGGGGCGAAGCTCTCGGGTAGCCGTCAAAGAAGGGTCGGAGGGCAGGAGTTGCTTATACCCCGAACAGATTATGGAATACAGCCTGGCCGAAGGCAGTGTCCCGGCAGGACTCCCTCTCCAGGCAGTAGTGCGAGGCAAAAGTGTTCGCTGAAGACCAGGTCGCAGCCCGGCAGATGTCCTTTAGAGGCACTGAGTGCAATGAAGCAGCCTTGGCCTGGACACCGAGCATGGTGACCCGTCGATCCAGTGGGGCACCTGCCTTTGTTTGGGCAAAGGCAATGCAGTCTGCCACCCAGACGGAGATGGTGTATTTGGTGACTTCCTGCCCCAGGCGACTGCTATCATAGGCGACAGAGCTGGTCGGACTTGAGATGAACCTGGGTATATACTGCAGGTAGAAGGCAAGAACCCTCTTCGCAGTCAAGTGTATGTAATATCTCCGATGTCTGGTCGCCAAGTGGTCTCAGGAAGGTGGTCAGTAGGACTATCTCCTGATTGAGATGAAAGTCCGAGACCACCTTTGGTAGGAACTTGGGATAGGTGTGGAGGACTACCCTGTTCCCGTAGAACCTTGTGTATGGAGCCTCAGCCATGAGAGCCTGAAGTTTGCTTACTCGGCGAGCCAAAGTCAAAGCCACCAGGAAGACCACCTTTCAGGAGAGATACCGAAGCGAGCACATTGTCATTGGCTCAAAAGGTGATTGTGTAAGCCGCATAAGCACCACGTTGAGGTCCCACTCTGCCGGAGGAGGCCGGATGGGAGGCTTTGAAAGCGAGAGAGAACGCATGAAATTGGGGGACCAAGGGTTGCCCCGAGAAGGGTTCCCCTCGACTGGGAAGTGGTTCGCTGAAATGGTGCTCAGGTGTACCCTGACTGAATTGGATGTCAACCCTGCCTTTGAGAGGTGGAGGAGATACTGAAGAACCCACGGAGTAGAGCAGGAGAACGGGTCAATCTGGAGATCGGAGCACCAGACCAAGAAGCGTTGCCACTTAAAGGTGTACGCCCGCCTTGTCGAGTCCTTCCTCGACATGAGAAGAACCTCCTCGACCTTCTCCAGGAGGTGCAGCGGAGCTAAGGTAACCCGTTCAGCCTCCAGGCTGTAAGGAACAGCGAGGCCAGGTTTGGGTGGAGCACCCGACCTTCCTCCTGTGTTAACAGGCCCGGGGCACAGCCCAGGGGGACTGGAGGCTCGGACGAGAGCCGGAGCAGAAGTGGGAACCAAGGCTGTCGAGGCCATGAGGATCACTGAAGCTCAGTCCCGCTGCACCTTGTGGAGAGTCCTCGCAATGAGAGGAGTGGGAGAGAACATGTAAAGAAGGCCGGAGGTCCAGTTCAAGATGAATGCATCCAGGGCCAACCTGCTCAGGTGCAGAACCGGGCCGCAGAAGCAGGGAAGCAGCATTTACTGGGCTGGCAAACAGGTCCATGGATGGGGCCCCCCACTGATGGAACAAGAGTTCGGTGACCTCTAGATCCAGGTGCCACTCGTGTGGGCGAAGGATCCTGCTGAGTTTGTCCGCAAGGACATTCTCCTGGCCTGGGAGGTAGACCGCTCGTAGGATCATCCCCCACCGAAATGCAAACAAGCAAAGGAGGATCACCTCGTGGCAGAGGAGGCGGGATCCTGTTCCCCGCTCCTTCTTGATGTAAAACATGGTTACTCTGTTGTCGGTCTGCACGAGCACCGACTTCCCCCGCAGATAGCCCTCAAAGGCCCTCAGGAGCTATTGGACCGCCCAAAGCTTGAGCAGGTTGATCTGCTGCTGAGACTCCTCAGGCAACCACTGCCCCTGGGTGCACAATGGGCCGCACTGGGTTCTCTACACCAACAGGGAAGCATCAGTCATCAGGACGAGCTAGTGCTGTGGGGTCTGGAAGGGCATTCCCTAAAGGAGACTTCGGGGGTCCCGCCACCAACAGGGAGTTGTGGAGACTGCAGGAGACCCAGATAGGGTCTCTGAGGTGGCCGAAGGTCTAGCTCGATTGTGCTCCGAGGTACCACTAGACTTGTCCACATGTGCATGCGGGCGTGGGGGACCACATGGATGGTAGCGGCCATGTGTCCTAGGCGGCAAAGCATGGCCTGTGCCATAACCCAAGCCCTGCTCTGGACCTAGGACGCCACAGCCCAGGGGCGGTCTGCCTGGTCCACGGGCCATAAGGCGGCTGCTCACTCTGTCAAGGTGTGCGTCGAACTCCAGGGTCTGCACCGGCTCGAGGTGGGACTTGGTGTAGTTGACCAAGAAGCTGAGGCGTTCGAGAAGGATCATGCGCAACGCCGTTAGACGGGCTTCGCTGATCGAGGTCCCCATGATGAGCCAGTCATCGAGGTAGGGGAAGACTGGTATGCCCTGCCGCCTGAGAGAGGCGGCAGTGGCCACGGAGAAACACTTTGTGAAAACCCATGATGAAGACTAGAGCCCGAAGGGGAGCACTCTGTATTGGTAGTGATCCCCCTGCACCCTGAAGCGCAGGTATTGCCTGTGTTGGGGGTGGACTAGGATGTGGGCATAAGGGTCCTTGGCTATGCTCCTTGACTATCAATCGCCCTGCTGAAGGAAGGGCAGCAGGACGCCAAGCAATAACATTTTGAACTTCTCCTGCACCAGGAACTTGTTTAGGTTCCGGAGATAGAGGATGGGGGCGTAAGCCCCCCGTCTTTTTCGGAATAAGAAAGTAGGAGTAGAACCCATGGCCTCGAAGGTGCAGCGGTACCTTCTCAACTGCCCATTGGGAAAGGAGGTTGGAGAGCTCCCGCTGCAAGAAGGTCTGGTGTGAAAGGAGCCAAGTAGGCTCTGCTGGTGAGAAGGGAGGGCGGCGCTTGTCCAGGCGGAGACAGTATCAGTCTCGGACCACCCGGAAGACCCAGGTGTCTGACATGATCGACGCTCACTGCAGGGCAAACAAGGACAGGCATCCCCCCACCGGCAGAAGTGCTGCTAGGCTATGCCGTTGGTGGAAAAAACACTGCGCAGGTTGGGTGGCGCCGGTGGCTGGGCCTTAGGCCCTTTAGGTTTGCTGTGGCCATGCACATCTGCCTTCCCCTGTGTGCCAGGAGCCGGCGTGGGGGTGAGCAACCCCAGTAGGGGAAGCCCCTTTCTTTGGAAAAATGGCTTCTTTGTTTGCTGCTAATTCCAAGGGAGGGAGGAGGTTGTACGCAAGAGACTAGTTCAAGTCACAAACTCCATTTCTATCTCAGCGGTCTTATCCTTCATAGGTTTACCAAACAGTTGCCGCCAAGGCAGGGGACATCCAGGAGCTTCTACTGGACCCACTGCTGCTCTGGGTCCAAGGACTGGAGCCATGCCTAGCGTCAGGCCCCGATGCCAACTGCTGCCACTTTTGCGGAGGACTCAAACCTGTCATACGCAGTGTGGAAGAGGTATTTCAAGTACTCCGCAACGGATATCAGGAGGGTTTGGAACCTAAGAAGGGGTTCATCCCGAGGTCTGGGGAGAACCCGCCGAGTTCCTAGGCAAGATCATGCAGAAACATGCACATATACAATTAGTATGCCTGGATGCAGCATGTGAGCATGGACCCCTAATTGCCCTTGGGCCCAAGGGCATCAAGGAATCTCGACTCCCTGCCCGGGGGGACCGAAGAGAGAGATTTCGGGCTCTTTTGCTTCCGCATTGCTGACTCCACTACCATGGAGGTGTGTGGAAGCTGGGTCTTCTGGAACCCTGGGCTGCGTTGGATCCTGTACAAGGCATCGAGACGTTTGCTCACAATGGGGACCGAAGCAGGTGTCTCCGACATGCGGAGGAGCAGCCTTGACAAAACGGGAGGAACTGGAACAGTAAGAGACTCCCGAGGCGGGGACTCATACTATAGAATATCGAGCTCTTCAGCTCGTGGCTCCTCTTCAGCCTGCGTAGCCAGGCTGAGGGCCCGTGCCATGTCCCACATGAACACTGGGAATTGTGTGCCCTCGGGTGGCAAACGCCTCAGAGGCGGGCGGGGATGGGTCCGAAGGGAGGTCCCTGTGGGCACAGGTCTCCGGGGAAGTATCCCCGTTTGACTCCCAGCCTGAGAGGCCCAAGAAGGAGTCCGACTCAGGCTGGTCACCCCGTCCAGAGGCCGAGGCCCGCTTGGAGCCAGAGGCCTTGGAGGATCTCGCTCCTGAGGACCGGAAGGCAAGCAAGACCGACACCGAGGACCCTCACAAGGCCCACGGCTCTCGGGGGTTTCCAGGGTGGGTTGCAGTGTCTGTCTCGAGGGAACCTTGGTCTCAAGGCATGGGCCAGCTGTGTTGGGCATGATCACCTGCTGGACAGCTAAGGCGGCAGAAACGCTGCACTCTAGTGTCAGCATATGGGATTCCCACGTGGACGTGGGTCCCTGCGATGCAGACACCGGGGTTTACCAGGTCTGGCGTAGAAGAGGAGAGGGAGTTCTCACCGGGACAACCCTCAGGAGACCCGGCGCCATTGCCAGAGGCCTCCGTATCTGTACATGGTATCTTTCGAGGCTGCTCCTTGTCAGACTCTTAGGAACACCAGGGGAGGTGAGCGACCAAACGCTCGTGCTTGTCTGGTGCCCCCGATAGTGACTTCAAGGTTGTCTTCTTATGTCTCTCCACTTCAGGGGACCCCTGGTCAGAATGCTGCTGAGAGCGCAGGTCCGAAGAGGGGGATCCCACCAGTGGAGGGACGACCGAGGGTACTGCCGGGTATTCCAGGGCTACTTTCCGAAAAATGTCATCGGACTTCTGCTTACAATTTAGCAGGGCTTTGGAGGACATTTTCTTGCAAAGAGAGGAGAGCTCCAGGTCATGGTCGGCCCCAAGACACTGAAGACAGCAGTCATGGGTGTCCGTGAGCAACATGTTTTTGGAGCATCTGTCACATTTCTTAAACCCAGTGGCCATTGGGGCAAAAAGGGCTCCCACTAGGTCAAAGACCTTTGCGGCCAGTGGTTGAGGGAAAAAAGGGCATGAAGCTCGCAAAAGGAAAAAACTTTTACAGAAAAGGATGTCCCCTCGCTCAAGGGAAAGAGAAGAGCAGAGGAGGACGGTAGAGGACTGGTGCTACCGGAAAAAATACAGGCCATTGGCCAAAAACAAAACACTTTTTCCGAGGAACGAGGATGTGCATCTGAAGGGCTCTGCAGAAAAAGGGAGACTGAGCAAGATGGCACCTTTGGGCGGGAAGAGGACCACGCATGCGTGGCAGCAATCCCAAAGGCTTTCTTTGAAAGCTGGGGAATTGCTCCACGCGGGCTCCGTCAGTGCCAACGTCACCCATAAGTAAGGACTGACTTCCTGCTTGTTCCTGGAGAAAGCAGTTTTTTGCATGGATTCATATTTTATCACTGCCGGGGAAGGGAAGTGTAGGTGGAATCCATGAAGTGAACAAACAGACCTTTGCTGGAGCATATAAGATAACTAAAGAGGAGAAAATCTGATGCTTCGTTATGAATGGCCTTTGAGTAAGGGTCAGAGTCTTGAACAAAATGTTGAATGAATAATGGGGTAACATGATCCAACTTCCTTGAAAGCAAGGAAAACTGGGAACCTGTAAAACTAGAAGGCATAACATGAAGCTGCAAGGGGATAAACTGAAAGGCAACATCAGGAAATACTTTTCATTGAAAGGGTGGTGGATGCTTGGAATGCCCTGCCGATGGAAGTGACAGAATTCAAAATGGCATGGGACAGACAGTGGATCCCTTTAAAGCAACAGGATAAAATCAAAATAAACGTAACTATTTCTTATATCTCAACAAATAGGGGTGACCTGCAAGGAGCAATGGGTATATCCCTAAACAAAGGCACGGGAAGGGGTTACCTGCATAGAGTGGCATGTGCACATACTCCTGTGCCCTTGTTGGGCAGACTAGTCTTTATCTGACCTCATATACAATGTAAGCAGGCAGTTGGCTGTATTTTGAATAGACTGAAGACATTTAAGTTGGCATTGGGGAAGTCAGAGATATGAGATATTACAATAGTCTAATCTAGAAATCACAGTATGAAGCAACATGGTAGTCTGGGCCGGTTTATCAAGGAATGGTTGTATACCACGGAAACGATGTAGGGCCAGAAAGGTAGATTTGGTCACTTGCAACAGCTGAGGGAAGAGGAATGTACTTCCTACATTCCTTCTAACCAAAACCAATTCACTTCTGTCTTAAAATCAACTAACAAATTGGCAAGTGATTCTATTACAAGATTTCTCACATGGGTTTGATGGGGAGAGGCTCTAACACCTAAGCAGTGCAGTGGCTTTGAAAAGCTTCTTCACTCCTCTTCTGTTAACACTATCTGAAACCTCTCTCCTCTCCCCCCAACTGGTGATCCTTGGTGATTTTAATGTCCACCTTGACCTTCCATCTAGGCTAAGGGACAGGGCTCTCCTTACCTTTCTAGATGACCTTTCCCTTCACCAGCATGTCCATTGCCCCACCCATGTCACAGGTCACATTTTGGATCTAATCCTCACACCCACCAGTTCTCCATTCATACCCTCTGCCACCTACGCTTCCCTGGTCAGATCACTTCTGTCTGTTCTTCTCCTTACCCCTTCCTCTCTTATCTGGCTCCTCTTCTGCTCCGGTACATGTCTGTCTGACGCATCATATCACTTCTTCCACACTCCAGCTATTTCCTTCAGCTGATACCCTTTTTCCTTCCAACTTCTCTCTCCCGGTGGATGCCCAGGCTGAGGCCTGGACCACCACACTATCCTCTGCTCTGGACTAGTTGGCTCCTCGGCGTCCTGTTCTGCTCTCCCATCCCACCTATCATATCATCCTGGCCTTTATCTTCAATGCACATATCTCCGTTGGGCAGAATGCCACCGGCACAAGCATCCTTTCTCCCCAATCTCTATCACTTTTGCGCTTTTATCATTGTCAGTACCGTTCTATAATTCACGCTGCTAAATGATCCTATTTATTTGTTTTTATATACTGCGCTATTACAGAGCAGTGCGGTTTACATGAAACTTATGAACGTGTTTTACAAATAACATTTGAGCAAGGTTTACATATAACATAACTAGATTACATGGTTTTCATATAACTAGATGATATCGAACAGGTTACATGAGACAAATTTTCAACAAGTTGGTATAACTATGAACATATTATTCCAATCTGATCATCTCTTCCTCCAACTTCTCCCAGCCCTCAGTTTTCTCTGAACCTCATACCTCTTCATCAGCATCTGCCTCCTTGTTCTGCCCCAGACTCAGCTCTCCTTACTACCTTTTTCTCAGAGAAAGTTCACTCCTTACGCTCCATCTTTCCTTCCTGCCCATCTCCCTTTCCCAATGTCTTCCCTTTTCCCTTCTTCCTGCCCTTCACTCCCTTCAGTACCTCCTTTATCTCATACCTGGTGCTCCTTCTGCCCAGTTTCAGCTGCTGAACTGTCTAAGGCTCTTCCTTCATCTCATAAGGCCACTTGCCCACTAGATCCTATTCCTTCTCACTGGCTTTCAGAACCCTCTCTCACCCTCCTTCCACTCATCCTTTGCATGTTTAACAAACAGAAGCTCTCTAAGACAAAGAGGATCTCTAAAGGTAAAAAGAGGACTATTGTAGTTGATATAAGGGCAGACTTTCTGCCATCATGTTTCTATCTAAAGACCACAAGGCCTATGGTCAACTCAAAAATATCCTCTGGTCTCTTCTCAGCTGTCTGGAAGCACATGATCATTCTTCCTATCCTCAAAAAGCCTTCCTTGGATCTCTATATCCCCTTCTACTGGCGTCCTGTATCAAACCTTCCCTTTCTTTCAAAGATCCTTGAAAAACTGGTTTTCATGCAATTGTCCACCCATCCTGACACCACCTTTGCCCTTCACCCCCGCCAATCTGGATTTAGAGCAGGTCATAGTACAGAAACCATTCTCCTTTCTTTCTTGAATGAGCTCCACCTGTCACACGAACAGAGTAATCTATCTCGCACAGTGTCTTTGGATCTGTCCTCAGTTTTTGACTTTGTCGACCATTCCACACTTCTCTCCAGTCTTCACAATTTCAGGATCCACAGTTCATTGCTGCTTTCGGTCTTCTCTCCAGGTCAGCTCCTCTACTTCTCCAGTTAACACTCTCCCTTGTGTCCCTCAAGGTTCTGTACTGACCCCCTTCTCTTCAATGTCATCCTTGCCCACTTGCCCTCATCATTCAACAGTCTGGGAGCTCAGGGTACTACTATTCTAATGACATCATTCTGTTTCATATCAGCCCTCTTTCCCCCGACTTAACTCGTCTGAATTCCTGCCTTTCCTGTATCTCTTCTGGGTTAGACACAAATTTGCATCTTTTAATCCTTCAAAATCCACCACCATTTGGTTCACCTTTGGTGCCCCCTGCCCTTCACTGGCCCCCATGCTGTCTGGCACATCTATACCCTTGCTTCATTGCTCCGGTACCTTGGAGATCTCCCTTTCCTTCCAACAGCACATCTCTTCACTTGTCCGTCCCTTCTTCGCTTCTCTTTGTCAAAGACACGCAGTCTGCCCATTCCTCTCTTCCCTCACTAACCACACTCATGTTGATACTGATTATATCCAGATTCAACTACTACAATATTGTCTTAGCACTCTTATACGGATCATGTCACTCCTCTACTTCTCCATTTGCATTGGTTCCCACTCAGATTTAGGTCTACTTACAAGATACTTACCATTGTCCATAAGGTTATCCACACTGGCACTCCCCAATACCATGCTGACCTTATTCACTTGCATGCTCCACCCCACTTGCTCTGCTCTATTACTGCAAAATGCCTATCCCTTCCCTCTCTTGCATGTGCTCGCCTCAAATTAACCCACCACTCTGCATTCTTCTTCATGGGACATGTACTTTGATATGGAGTGTGGCTGGCAGCAAGTTCCAAACTTTCTTTGCAGAAATTCAAAAGTATGTTGAAAACCCATCTGTTCCAACTTGATTTTGACCTCCCCCCCCCCCCCGTCTTAAGTGCTTTATCTTTCTCCCGCCTGGTTTGCCTCGTTGCAATGTCTGATCTCTATTTCTCTTGATCTTAGCCTATTGTGCGCTCTCTCTCTCCTCTATCCTGTACATTAATGGCATTCCTTTCTATTCTATGACTTGCAGTCTGTTTATTTTAATTTTGTAAACTGCTCTGATGCTACTGCCTGGGCGATCTATCAAGTGCCAAAATAACGATAAAGATAAAGAATGGCTAGAAGAAAGAAAAACACTCCAGCAGCAAAAAAAAAAAAGCTTTGCCCAAAACAAACATCCCCTTCTGCGAACAGCTATAAAAATAAACCTACAACCTAAGCAGCAAAAATATATTATATAATAAAAATAGCTTCTGGCGGTCAACCCCAACGCGTTTTGGCTGTGCCGACCTTCTTCAGGGAGTGCAATCCACAAAACACAGAACATATGTAAAACAATAAATAGATAATAAATACATGAATAATAAATGTAAAACTTAAAATCACAATATCTAGTGCACATTAAAAAAAGTGATAAACAGCAAAATGCAAAACAGACCGATAAAAATAAGCATATGAAGCACATAAAAAGGTATAATACCAGAGATAAAAATTAACATAAGGACTAGAGCACAAACAACTCATAAAAGTACAATAAAAGAGCCCATTATAGGCAGCACATTTACAAGTGAGTGAAGCGTCACTTGGGACAATGCCCGGTAGGACAAATTAAACTATTATCTTTGCTGTGAGGGATGAGGACGACATGGATGGCTAGATACGGAATTATAAAGAAGATGGTCTCCTAAATTTTGCAAAACTATAACCAAAGGGGAAGAATCAATGTTAAAAAAGTACCTGCATTCTAAAGCCACCATGAAGGCAGGCTTTAGAGGTTAAAAGTGTAGCATGTGTTCTGAAAACACCAACATTCAAGTGCAACGGGCTGAGTACTGTAGTTCTATATTGTAAAACACATAAGGGAACATATGAGAAACAAAGTTTAAACAGATACCATGATGTGTTGCTATAACAAAAGGTGGGAAACCTAACATTAACTAGTCTGCAATCCCAGTGAAATTGCGAGTGCTAACAAACCCTAAAGAGAGACTGAGAAACTAGCAGTTTTAATAAAGACTCATTTTCGTGCCAAAGGGAGGTCAAGGTTCAAAGCGAGTTCTTAGGGTAAAATGTCAAAACAGTAAAAATTGTGATAGTGCTTCATGTGGCACAGACTCCTTAAATTTAATATGAATAAGCTGCTGTCTGCACTATACAGAAACCGGCAGGTTTTTTTATAAATAAAATAAAAAAAAAAGACTCAGTATTCACTAGAGAGAGGTCAAGTTGCTAAAACAAAAAGCATCAGAACAGTCAAAAGTACTGGTAGGCGACAGCAAGAGTATGGCCTGTATGTCCCTGAAGGTTGAGCAGTTCTAAGCATTAAATGCTGCAAGGTCTTGGTGATGTGTTATGATTTTGTTTACTAGTTTGCTTTAGCATCTCATACAGATTCAATTCCTTTAAAGCACATACATAAAATATGAACAGAAACAGATAGCTTCACAGGACTGTAGTGAAAATCTGTTTTTCAGCAATCACACAGACTCATAAAAAGTATGAATGCAAAGAACTAGATTTGACCTTCAGGAAGATTTTTCTGATGGGTGCTGGGCATAATACAAATGTATTATGTAGTTTTGCAAATAAGTGTGAAGAAAGAATATATTAGGACAGATAGGTGGCATTAGGCAGGAGTTCACAGGAACTAGAGCCAATAAATACTACACTGATAAATTCAGCTAGAAAAGGTTCAGGCAAATTGTTCTATTATGCCTTTTATTTTTACTACTGCATTTAAATAAAACACCAGAAATTCCAGTGACTCTTCTGATCTGCTAACAATTAGAATGCACAGACTCCATGAGAGAATGGTGTCTGGAGATTTAAGAGCTACTGAAGGCATGTGTGGAGTTTTTCCAGAGGTGATGAGGTGTGGTCAGATCTGCAAGAGGAAATGATGGAAGCAAACCTTACATGCTTCCAACCAGTCCCTTCATGGCCATGTCCAGTACAAGGTGGTGCTGTGGAAGTGGGCGGTAAGCTAAGCTGGTACTGAAAGAGGAAATGGCCGTGCTGCTTGGTTGAAACTATTAGCAAAAGATATGCATCACGTTACACTGGCACTATTTCTCTTCTGAAAGGAGGGGAAAATGCAAAGGTGGTGAAGTCAACCAAAAAGAGTAATCGGCCAGTCACATCACATGGCTAAACATTCCCAGTCTTCTGCTATTCATTACAATGTCAATAGCAAAACAAAGGTAATCTTGTTCCTTCTAGCTCATACCTGCCAACTTTATTGCATGTACATAGTTAAATGTTTTACTGTTACAACAATGTTCTCTGTAATTGGTTTGTTTAATGTAAGCCACCCCCGATCTCTGGAAGGGGCGGTATTAAAAAGACATTCAAATAAAATAAAATTAATTTCAGAAACGACAATCCTTTTCCTTCTTTCTGCTCTCCATATCTTTAAAAAGGTGGTGAGGTAAAAAGTCTGACTTAACTATTGCTACAATAAGATGGCCACCCTTCAAAGGGCACACAGACTTCAGCCCAGAGCGTCAATGAAGTGAAGAACACAAGTATGGTATGTGCTGGGGAAATCCATTCCTTCTTAGCCTGTGAAGTCAGCAAGTGATGCCTAGAGGAGAGGCAGCTTCTGTCCTTAAAAGGAAAGCGCCCGGCTCAACATTCCTCTCTAAGATTTTATGAGCTGGAACTCTTACAATGCTGTAAAGTTAGGTCAGATGCAGCTGTGTCAGACCTGGAGCCAGCTACTCAGTATATTTGATAATACTACAATGGTTCTAAAAAGAGGAGGTTTTAAACTTAAACTGAAGAAAATTAATCAGAAAGTTTTTCTCCTCTCCCTCTCTCTATATAGGCTAGGCTCGATATTCAGTTAGGTGGCGAAGGCCGCAATAGGTGCAGGAAAATACACACACACAAAACTCTGAATCTTGAATAAGGTGGACAACACACGGGCAACTGATAAATATCAGTCCCAGGGGCTGCGTGGTTAGCACTGCCGAAGCCCGTGTATGCGCATAGCAGATGGACGGCATATTCAAAGAGCAGCAGCCTAACTGCACACAGAGGTATACTACCCACACAGTCGCAAAATACGCCATAACTGTGTACTGGTGCAATACCCAGTTAGGCCGGAAAACACAGGCATGATTGAATATTTCGCACCCCCCCCCATACCTATGTAGAATACTGCAAACAGGCAAATACAGAAATGCTCATGCCCCGATGGCCATGTCACCAGAGCCATGTTCCCTTTAGTGCACTCTACAAGCAGGCCCCCCATCCCCATGCAAGGGTCAGACACAAAATGGAGGCATGCCAGAAGTAGGTCAACTCCACAGAGGAGACGACAGAGGTCCTGGCACACATGGTGGTGCGATGGGAGCACTATACCAAGGGGCCAATGCAGGCTCAACCTTCTGCTCTCTACGTGAATCTGGAGGGCCACACAGCTGCATGAGTATAAGCCCTTGGGGCCAGGAAATGGCTGGGGGAGAGCCATGTTAGCAAGCAGAAAGGGAGGGGCTGAGGGCCACATACCCAGACAGATCTCTAACACCCAACTAGCAGGCAGGGGATGACAGTCTCAATGAGGAGTGTGCAGCCAGGTGGTCAGGGATGTAGCCTGGGCAAGGGTAGGACAGTGGCACAGAACTGGCAGGGGGATGATATGCATGCCAGGGGGCAAGGATACAGACACATTAGTCTAAGGACATGTCAGGCAACTGGCACAGTGGACACGTGCCAACAGCATGCCACACTACATGTACCCTGGGATGGTGCTGTGTCCCCGAGGCAAGGGCAGGGGAAGCAGCAGTGCAGAGAGGATACAAGGGGACAACTGAGGTGGTGACTGAGATATACCTGGTGGGGGTGGGGGGGGACAGGCCTGAAGCGCTAAAAGGAGCAGACAGGTCACCTGAGAATCCCACCTCTCTCACCCACAGGGAGTTCAATGTCTGGAGGACCCACAAGTCACTCAAGTGCCTGTTCCGGACAGCATGCCATCAGAGCCTGGGACTGATACAGCGCCTCGAGGAGGTAGCAGCAGCAGATGAGCCCCTTGTTGCCCCCTTCACATGCACCAACACCTGTGACTGCATGCACACCATCCCACTGGCAAGGCTGGCAGAGATGTGGCCCTGTGGTTGCACAATCTGTGGAGACAGATACACCACACAGAGAGCATGCAGAGCACACATAGCACACGCAGACGTGGGACAGTGGCCGATGAAGGGACTGGGAGGGCTGTCCTGTTTCACCCCTATAGGGCATACGCTGACCAAGCATGATATATGTGCCAAGCACAGCCCTCCCCCACCATGACCGCCATTTGGGGTGCAGGGATAGCTGATCAATCGTGAGGTGCAGTGGGAGGGTATGCCACACAGCCAACCACCCGTGCGAATGGTGAGGAGACAAGGTCAGTGACCCTGCCAACAGGGCACACCTGGCACAGCAACAATGGGACAGCTATGTGTGACATGCCACAAGATGGCACATGTACCACACAGGAACTGACTGCCACTATTGATCATGCAGCACAGCGCCATCAGGAAGTGATACAGGGGCCAACTGCTCTGTCGGACCAGCCTGCACAGGGCACTGTAGCCATAAATGACCCCAGCAGCGAGCTAGGTGGGATGCAGACGCAGGAACCGCAGTGGGAGAATGTGCAGAAGTCCACATGGTGCTGGAGGTGCATGACACAGAGGAGGAGGAACACACAAAAGAGAACACAGGAAACGGACAATGACACAGATGACTAAGGGGATGATACAGAGGAGGGGAATGCGGGGGGGGGGGGAAGAGGGAAGGTGGCGAGGGGCACCAAGGAGCCAGAGATATACATGGCAGTGGGGGTATGGGAGGGGGACGACAGTGAGGGGGATGTGGACAGGGGGGATGGAGAGGAGGGGGAGGCAGACAGCGTGGAGGCCAATATGCAGACCTGGAGGTGGTGCGGGCTGGCCAGACTGAGGGTCATGGGACACTGCAGATGGACAAGGGGAACAGGCATACAGCAGTGATGCCAGCCACAGCAGATGGGAAGGCAGAGGAAGGGGAAGCCAGAGCCCACAGTCCCACCATTGTTTTCTCTCACATCCAGCTGGATCACACATAACAATGATAGGACGTTGGATCCAGAGGTTACGCCTGATGCCCATGTCAGTCAGTCAGTCCAGTCAGGGGCTGCTCCTGCGGCCTCAAAGGGCCAGCATAGCAGCACATGCAACTCCTAGAGATGAAGTTAGGGATCAGGGGGCTGGGCAGCACTGGACAGCTGCAGCACAGGAGATGCGCCTCATGAGAGGCACATTGATGGGGACGGCAGGTGCCATATGGGTGAGCTTAAAAGCCCTCACCAATACCACCGAGGATGCCACAACTGCAGCACAGGCCAGCCTGCAGCATAATGCAGCCTCTGCCCACACGAGGGCACGGAACCATCTGCCACGGGACTGTCCCCAGAATATGCCAGAGTTGGATTTCCCCATCCCAGAGCACCATTCTGACACCAGTTCTGCTGCTGAACATCAGATTCTGTAGGAGGGGGTAGAGATGGTCAGCCTGACCAAGGGCATCCCAACAGCCCTCGAGGGGAGTGTGCAAAGACCTCTGTGGTTATGTGTGACTGGGCGGAGCAGCAGGAGAGGCACCAGATGGCCATGCGCTGCCTGGCCATGGAAATAGCTGCCTACATGGCTTCCCTCTTGCGCATGGTATATGATCTTGCTGCAGCGTGGCAGGCACCAGAGGCAGCTGACCCCCCAGGAAGGGACAACGTGACATCAGGGTTCCATAGGCCACTGCCCAGGGAGACATCAGAGCTTGGGGGGGAGGAGGAGGAGGAGGAAACAGCAAGCAATGCCTTAGGGGCAACACCTGTGCAGAGTAGTGCCTGTGTTGCAAGGAGTTTTGTGGGGGGGAGGGTCATTGGAGGGGGGGCAGGCTGAGAAGCGGGCATATCAGTGAACGTGTTGGCTATCTGTACTGCATGTTCTGTGAATAAATGGCTTTACTCACACTAGAAGTTTTCCTGGATGAGTCTCTTGTAGCTAGTGCCGCAGCTGTGACCTGATGCCTAGCTCTGTGGTCCTCATCCTCTGGGCCCTTGCCACCTGGCTCCACATCATTAGGCACCACATCCTCTGGCAGCTGCACCCCCCCCACGCGTGTGCGCTGTATGGTGGTATTGTGCGGGATGCAGCACGCTGTGATGTGGCAGATCTGTTCTGGGCCATAGAGCAGCTCTCCCCCACTCCTGTCCAGGCGCCCGAACCAGCTCTTCAGGAGACCAAATGCCCTCTCCACCATTGACCAAGTGTGTGCCAGTGCATGGTTGTAGCTTTCCTCCGGTGTCATGAGTCAGGTCCTCAATGGGTAGCCCCTGTCACCTGTGGGGGCAAATAGAGGGGAGTCACATACATGTGGGGCCATTGTTAGTGTTTGGGGTTTGTGCAGGAGCCATCAGTGCAACACATTTACATGGGCTACATGCGACATCCTGCCTGCCAGCTAGCACTTTGGTGGGGCTGTCTGGTGCTGCTGCTCTGTGCACAGTACCATCCACCACCATGTGTTTGTCACCCTGTCACTGCTCATATCCTACCATTGGCTTGTGCTGCTGCCCCCCACCTGCAGGCCATCCCTATCCCTTGTATCTCTCTCAGCCCCCCAGACAGCTGCCCAGTCTGGCCCTTTATCTCCCCAGTTGTGTCTGGCTCACATGCACTACCCAATCCCCATGACTCCCAGGGCCCTGGGCTGGCAGCCCTTGCGATCCCACTCCCATACACAGGCATACAGTGGTCATATTCAGCTCCACTCATCTAGTAGCCAGGGGTCGCTGAGGTATCCGGTGGCAGCTGCCTGACCCAGGGCAAACTACTCAAGGAATGTAGGCATCATGGCAGGACCCTGTGAATCATGCACAGAGGTCTGTGACATGCATGCAGGCATCCACAAGCAGCTGCATATTCATCAAGTGGTATTGGTGCCTGCTCTGGTATGCCCTCTGCAGACAGTGGGGTGGCCTCCGTGCAACATGAGTGCAGTCAATCACACCTAGCACTGATGGGAAGGACACAATCCCATGGAAAGCCTGCATGGCCTCCTGTCTAGCCTGTGACATGGCAGGGAAGGACACATACTCATGGTCACCGCTACTATGTAATATGATGTTGCTGACTGTGTGATACCAGATGTGGCTTCCACAACATGCTGTGGTCACCTTGAGGGCCACAGGCATGGCATAGGCTTGCACTGTTGAGGGCTCCAGGTCACATCTCAGCATGGCACACAGGTCTGTGAGGGTGGCAGCATCAAGTCCGTAGTGCTGGAACACCTCTTCTGCCATCAGCAGCAGATAGTTGACCCTTGGTCGTATGCTCTGAGCGTCTGATAGCATCAGCATCCTGCCCATGTTGGCTGCTGCCGTCGCTGGTGACGTGCTCATCTACGGCATCTCCACCTCAGGTACTACATGGGTTGTCACAACATTACCCTGGTCAGGTCCTCTCACCGTTTGCCCAGTTTCTGGTAGTGTTTTTGCTTGCCCATGTATCCAACATGAACCCATAAATTAGTCCCGTAACCATGCAAAACCCTGAAATAGAGGTATGCGGTTTGGGCCCCCTTATGTACCTGTGTTTTCGAATATTGGCATTCTGAGCATTTTTCTCAGCCATGCCCCGGCTCCACCCTCATATTTATGTTCACATGCATAGCAGGGCTATTCGGGCATGCACGCACCACTCAACTTTGCCTGCGTAGGGGGACCTTACACGATTATCTGTTATTTTTCCCTGCCTATCTGCCACTTGGCATCTCCAGTATCAGGCCCTATATGCCTATGCTCAGAAAGACTGCTTTGGCAGAACTTTCCTCAGAGGTGGTCCTTGTACTTTCACCAAACATTGCTCCCTGTCCTCATGCATGGGGCAGATGTACCCCAGACTTTTGCCACAAACGCAATCTGAGAAAATCCTTGGCATATCTGGTAACTGAAAAGGTATTAGCTAAATACAAAAAGTCCAAACAAAATGAAAGTAAATCCTAACAAGTGCAAAGCAGTGTGCATCGCCCATTGCTCTCCCGTTCCATCTGTTTCAGCAAGTACTGATAACTCCCGCATCCTACTGTCTCATAATCCGAGGATGTAGGATAGATTTATAACTTCACCTCTGACACCCAAATTGTGAAGCATGATTTTAAATTACTGAGGCACTTAGATATGAACAGTTAAGATCACAGCTATGCAAGGATCTTAAGATGATGGTTGAGTAGTTTAAGTAGACTTGATTACTGTAATTTCCTATACTATGCCACAAAAGCGTAGTTACTCACCTGTAACAGGTGTTCTCCAGGAGCAGCAGGAATCAGTCCTCACATATGGGTGACGTCGGCGCCGACGGAGCCCTCGCGGAGCAATTTTCCCCAGCTTTCACAGAAAGCCTTTGGGAATTGCAGCGCGCATGCGCGGTCGCCTTCCCGCCCAAGGGTGCCATCTTAGCCAGTCTGATGACATAGCTAAAAGACAGCATAAAAATTTGCAAAAAAACTTAAGCAGATGATTGCAACTCCACGGGGAGGAGGGAGGGTTGTGAGGACTGATTCCTGCTGCTCCTGGAGAACACCTGTTACAGGTGAGTAACTACGCTTTCTCCAGGACCAAGCAGGAAGTCAGTCCTCACATATGGGACTCCCAAGCTTAAGGCTACCGGAGACCCTAAGCACAAAAATGAGCTCCCTCTAGCTCGGCAGTACAGAAGGAAGGAATCTTCGCTGAATTATTACCCACTGGTAGCCCCCATCCGGGATGGAGGGTAGGAGTTGCTCAAACCTCGAAGAGATTTCGGAGGACTGCCTGTCCGAAAGCACTGTCCCTGCGGGACTCCCTCTCGAGACAGTAATGGACCGCAAAAGTCTGGCTCGAAGACCAAGTAGCGGCCCGGCAGATGTCTGCCAGCGGAACAGAGCGGAGGTAAGCCACTGACGTAGCCTTCGCCCGAACACAATGAGCCGTGACTCGACTTTCTAAGGAGAGTCCGGCTGCCCCATAAGCCCAAGCGATACAGTCAACAACCCAGATGGACAGGGTACGCTTGGAGACCGGGAGCCCCAATTTATTGGGGTCAAAAGACACAAAAAGCTGAGCAGCTTTACGGTGCTCCCGCGTACGGTCAAGGTAGAAGTTCAATGCCCTTCTACAGTCCAGGGTATGCAGGACTCGTTCAGCTCGGCTGGAGTGAGGCCTGGGAAAGAAGGTTGGAAGTACCACCTCCTGATTGATGTGAAAAGGGGAGACAACCTTTGGAAGAAATTTTGGGTGAGTCCGTAGGACTACCCTATTTTTGTAGAACCGAGTGAATGGAGGATCAGACACGAGGGCCTGCAATTCACTTACGCGTCTAGCGGAAGTGAGGGCTATCAGGAATAAGGTTTTCCACGAAAGAAAACACAGAGAACAGGTAGCCATCGGTTCAAAAGGCGGACAGGTGATCCGCTGTAAAACCACATTCAGATCCCAGTCAGGTGCTGGCGGGCGCAGAGGTGGTTTTAGTAGAAGGAGACCTCGGAGAAACCGTGCTACAAGAGGGTCGCTGGAAAGAGGTCTGCCGTCCACCGGCACATGGTGTGCTGAAAGAGCACTGAGGTGGACTTTGACGGAGTTGGACTTAAGTCCCAGATTAGAGAGGTAGAGCAGGTACTGCAAGATCACCGACACCGGGCAGGAGAAGGGATCCTGAGACTGCTGTACACACCAAACGGAAAAGCGACGCCATTTAAGGGCGTAGCATTTGCGGGTAGAAGGTCGCCGAGAAGCTAGGACGACCTCTTCCACCTCTGCCGGCAGGAGAAGGGGAGCAAGGACTACCCTTTCAGCCGCCAGGCCATTAGATTGAGCGATCTGAGGTTGGGGTGTAGCAGAGACCCCTGATCCTGTGTTAGGAGATCCGGTTGAGACCCCAGAGGGAACAGATCCTCTACCGCTAATTGCAACAGGAGTGGAAACCAAGGCTGTCTGGGCCAGCGAGGAGCCACCAGGATCATGGACGCTTTGTCCCGGAGAACCTTGAACAGAGTTCGGGAGACTAGCGGGATGGGAGGAAAAGCATAGAGAAGGCTTTCCGACCATGACAGCAGAAATGCATCTGCCGCTACCCGAAGGGGATGTGGCTGACGCGAGCAGAAGCGAGGAAGTTGCCGGTTGAGAGAACTGGCAAAGAGATCCATCGTGGGGAGGCCCCACTTCAGAAAGAGTTTCTGGACTACCAAGGGATCCAGACGCCACTCGTGCGGCTGGAGTATCCTGCTGAGTTTGTCGGCCAGGCAATTCTCCTGGCCTGGGAGATAAACTGCTTTGAGAAGAATGCCGTGACTGACGGCCCAAGAGCAGAGCTTCTGAGCTTCTCGGCAGAGAAGGAAGGAGCCCGTGCCGCCCTGCTTGTTCACGTAGAACATGGCAACTTGATTGTCCGTCTGGACAAGGACGGACTGGTGAGAAGTCAGGTGGGAGAAAGCCTTGAGCGCCAGACGAATAGCTCTGAGCTCCAGGAAGTTGATCTGTTGAGCAGATTCCCACGCGGTCCAGAGACCTTGAGTACACGCCCCCTGGCAATGAGCTCCCCAGCCCAGGAGGGAAGCATCGGTCGTCAGCACTTGAGTCAGCTGAGGCGACTGAAAAGGCATTCCGAGCACCAGGTTCGGCCGATGAAGCCACCACTGTAGGGAAGAGGCCAGTGGTCTGGAGAGGCGCACTAAGTCGGCTAGCCCGCCGGTGGCTTGTTGCCACTGCTTGCGAAGGCACCATTGAGCCGGCCGCATATTCAGGCGAGCATTGGGGGTCACGTGGACGGTGGAAGCCATATGGCCGAGTAGTCTCAGGAAGCGCCTGGCGGAGACCTGGCTGCCTGTCAAGAGGCAGGAAAGCTCGAGCCTGAGGAGTGTGCAGTCTTGCGCCGATGAACTCGAGATCCTGTGAGGGGAGCAAAGTGGACTTTGCGAAGTTTATGACAAAGCCCAAGTACTGCAGAAGAGTCACCGTGCGGTGTGTGGCATTGGTGACTGCCGGAGGGGACGACGCTCTGATGAGCCAGTCGTCGAGGTACGGAAAGACAGAGGCCGTGAAGCCTGAGATAGGCCGCCACCACCGCGAGACATTTTGTGAAGACTCGCGGTGCGGAGGACAGGCCAAAGGGCAGTACTCTGTACTGGTAGTGATTTCTGGCCACCACAAACCTTAGGTATTGGCGGTGGCTTGGGTGGATGAGGATGTGCGTGTAGGCATCCTTTAGATCCAAGGAGCATAGCCAATCTCCCTGCTGGAGGTAGGGCAGAAGGATTCCAAGGGTAAGCATCTTGAACTTTTCCCGCACAAGAAACTTGTTGAGGTTGCGCAAGTCCAGGATGGGTCTTAGGCCTCCTGTCCTTTTTGGTATTAGGAAATACCTGGAATAAAAGCCTTGACCTCTCAGGTGGTGGGGCACCGGTTCCACAGCCTGGTCCTGAAGAAGACTTGCTAACTCCTGAAGGAGTAAGTCCCTGTGCAGAGGGAGTCGCGGAGGTTCTCCCGGAAAATAAGAGGGAGGAACCTGATGGAAGTGGAGAAGATATCCTTCTCGCACGACGTGAAGCACCCAGGCATCTGAAGTGATGTTGGACCACCTGTGGGCGAAGTGAACCAGCCGGCCTCCGGTGCTGGGAGGAACCAGCTGAGGGGGAGAGGCTATGCTGAGGAAGTCAAAAACCCCCACCCTGCTGAGCAGGGGTTGGTGGTGCAGGCTTGGGGGCTTGCTGCCTACGGGACCCGTTACCCCGTCCCTTGGCCTGCTGACCCTGTTGGGGAGCTGGAGGGGCCTGATATTGGGGGTAGTGTTTATAGGCAGCCGCCTTTCTCGGGTAAAAGGACTTTTTTCCCGAGCCCTTCTTTTTCTGGGAAGGGGCGGAGGTCTTCCTAGAAAGCCTGGTCCTGGTGAGAGTCTCCGTCTCGATTTGTGCAGCCTTTTCAGCCATGGGCTTGCCAAAGAGGTTCTCACCTCTGCAGGGGACATCGACCAACTTGTCCTGCACCCAAGGCTCAAGGTCAGACGACTGAAGCCAAGCCTGTCGGCGGGCACCAATGCCGGCTGCGGCCACACGAGCCGATGCTTCAAAGCCATCATAGGCTGCTCGGGACATGAATTTGGAGCATTCCCGAATACCAGATGTTAAGGCTAGGAACCTCCGCAAAGGTTCCTCGGACAGTCCAGCAGAGAATCCGGCTAGCTCTTTAGCCAGGTCTCAGAGATACATGCCCATGTATAGCTGGTAGGTCTGGACACGACAAGCCAGCATAGAGCCCTGGAAACACTTCTTACCAAGGCCATCCAGGTTACGGGCCTCCCTGCCAGGGGGCACCGAGGAGTGCATTTTCTGGCTCTTAAGCCTATGCATGGCCGATTCCACTACCATGGAATGGTGTGGTAGCTGTGCTTTTTGGAAGCCAGGACTCTTGCGGACTCGATAGATGGAATCGACCCGCTTGCTCAATACCGGCGACGAGGCCGGACTCTCCCACATGCGGAAGAGTAGTCGTTCCAGCATGGGAGGCACCGGTACAGTAAAGTGCTCCCGGGCGGGAGAGTCGTACTGAAGGGCGTCGAGCTCTTCGGCTCGAGGCTCCTCCTCGGGATCCGCCGGGAAGGCCAAAGCCCTGGCCATATCCCTGACGAAGTCCGAGAACCGGGCATCCTCCGGAGGGGACTGTTTCCGAGGTTCGGACTCAGGTGAGTCCGAGGGGACACACCGAGTCCGAAAGGAATCAGGTGACTCCTCCTCTTCAGACTCCCAGACCGACTCCGAGGAGGAATCAGTGGGGTCGGCTCGGGAAGGCGGAGGCGTCGGCCGCCCCGACGCCAAGGGAGTCGGCGGCGACGACCTCGGTCCCAAACGGGAGGCCGAGGGTGACCTCGACCGAGGATCGACTCGAGTTCGCATGGACTCGAGGATCGGCTCGGTCTCCGGGGTCGACTTAGACGTCGACGTCCCGGCGGTCGGGGCAGCGGCGCCAGCGAGGCTAGCGATCAGTGCCCGCTGCTGGTCCATGAAGGCAGATAGTCTGCTCTCCAAGGCCGTCAACCTGAGTCCGACCTCAGGTGACCCAGCAGTCCCCGACTCGGGCCCCGACGGCGTCGGGCCTGACGTCGGACCTCTCGGAGGCAAGTCCAGAAGGACCACAGGACTTACCCGAGCAGGCAACTCCGACTCCAGGCGAGGTCGCTTCGGGAGGTGCTCCTTCTCCAAAGACCCGGGACGGCTGTCGGGGCTATGCGACCTGGCCCTCGCGGAGCCAGGAGCGTCCACCAACGACGCCCTCGCGGGTTTTGTCTTCCGTCGATGGTCTCCGGAGGGAGAACCCCTGTCGGAAGAGCTTCGGCGATGTTCAGAGCTGGAGCCTCTGGATGCCGAGGCCTCCGACGAGGACAGGGTACGGCTGGGGTCAGCGAAGATTCTATCCCGCTGATGCCGCCGACTCCTCAACGCTTTGGAGGACATTTTGCCACAGGCTCCACAGATCGTGGATCCGGGCCCAGGCAGCGGAGGCAATTATCGTGTGTGTCAGTGAGTGACATATTTCTGTCACACTGACCACACCGCTTGAAACCACTGGCAGCCATCGGGGGAAAAAGGGCCCCTGCAAGGTCAAAGGACCGGGCTGCCAGTGAAAAACCGAAAACGAAACTGACCAAAAATCAGAAAAATAAGGGAAGGACTCGCAACGGCGTCGCGAGTCCGGGCAGGAAAACGACCGGCGTCGAACCGAATTGAAAAACGAGTAAAACTCACGAAAATCAACTTTTTTAGCGGGGACACGACGGGTACGTCTGTAGGGCTCCACGGAAAAAAGAAGACTGGCTAAGATGGCACCCTTGGGCGGGAAGGCGACCGCGCATGCGCGCTGCAATTCCCAAAGGCTTTCTGTGAAAGCTGGGGAAAATTGCTCCGCGAGGGCTCCGTCGGCGCCGACGTCACCCATATGTGAGGACTGACTTCCTGCTTGGTCCTGGAGAACTCCAATAAACATCTCCAACTCCTCCAGAATACCATTTCCGCTCTGATCGCCAATAAAAATAATGGTGGTCTCATGGCACATCCCCATTCCCAATCTTCAAAAAATAAACATTGGTAACCCTAGTGGCTGATCCCCCCCCCAAGTTTCTCAAATGATGGGAGGCAGAAACTATGCGCACATGGCCCCTGCTTCTTAGCCACCATCTTGTAAAGTGGCAGCACCCAAGCCACACAGAGTGTCTTGAGAAGCACTGTGTGGAATCAGTAAGGCAAGTAAGATATGTTAATGAGAAGAGGAAGGGCAAAAGTGGTATTGTCAGACTCAAGGGTGAAGGGGAGGAATATGTAGAAGCTGATGAGAATAAAGCGGAATTGCTTAACAAATATTTCTGTTCTGTGTTCACAGATGAAGAACCAGGAGCAGGACCTCAGAAAACATCCACAAACAGGAACAGAAGCGAGAGACATCGAACAATTTTCAGAAGACTGTATTAGTGAGAAACTAGCTCAACTTAAAATAGACAAAGCGATGGGACCGGATGGGATACAGCCTAGAATACTGAGGGAACTTGGGGACGTTCTAGCAGCTCCAGTGACTGACCTTTTCAATGCCTCGGAGTTGGGAGTGGTGCCAAAGGACTGGAGAGAGGCTCATGTGGTGCCTTTACACAAAAGTGGAAGTAAGGACGTGGTTGAAAACTACAGGCCGGTTAGTTTAACTTCAATGGTGAGTAAATTATTGGAAACGCTGCTGAAAGAGAAAATAGTGAGGTTTCTGGAGTCCAGTGGATTACAGGATCCGAGGCAGCATGGATTCACCAGAGGCAGGTCTTGTCAGACAAATCTGATTGATTTCTTTGACTAGGTGACCAGGGAGTTGGACAGAGGGAGAGCCCTAGATGTGGTGTATTTAGATTTCAGTAAAGCCTTTGATACTGTTCCTCACAGGTGACTTATAAACAAACTGAGCACCCTAGGGATGGACCCTAAGGTTACTGCTTGGGTTAGAAATTGGTTGGGTGGGAGGCGACAGAGTACAGATAAATGGAGCTCACTCTGAGGAGAAGGATGTTACCAATGGTGTGCCCCAGGGATCTGTCCTTGGTCTGATTCTTTTTAACATCTTTGTTAGTGATATAGCGGAAGGGCTGTTGGGTAAGATTTGCCTCTTTGCAGATGATACCAAAATCTGCAATAGAGTAGACACCCAGGAAGGTGTAGATAACATGAGGAGGGATCTAGCTAAGCTTGAAGAATGGTCTAGAATTTGGCAGCTGGGATTTAATGTTAAAAAATGTAAGGTCATGCATTTGGGCTGCAGCAACCCAAAAGAGCAATATAATATAGGGGGTGAAGTACTTTTGTCCACTAAAGAAAAGCAGGACCTAGGCGTGGTTGTGTCTGATGATCTTAAAGTAGCTAAACAGGTAGAAAAGGCGACAGCAAAAGCTAGAAGGATGCTTGGGTGCATACAGAGAGGAATGGCTAGCAGAAAAAAAGGAGGTGATAGTGCTTCTGTATAAGTCTTTGGTGCAACCTCATTTGGAGTATAGTGTGCTATTACGGAGACCGCAGCTTCAAAAGGATAAACAGGATGGAGTCAGTACAGAGGGTGGCTACTAAAATGGTTAGTAGTCTTCATTATAAAGCATATGAGGACAGACTTAAGGATCTTAATATGTACACCTTAGAGGAAAGGCAGGATAGAGGTGATATGATTGAGATGTTTAAATACCTCTGTGGCATAAATGTACAGGGGGAGAGCCTCTTTCAATTGAAAGAAAGTTCTGCTACGAGGGGACATGGGATGAGGGTGAAGGGGGATTGATTCAGGAGTGATATGCGGAAATATTTCTTTACGGAAAGAGTGGTGGATCCGTGGAATAGTCTCCCAGTGCAGGTGGTAGCGATGACAGTATCTGACTTCAAAATAGCATGGGACAAACACAGAGGATCTCTGAAGGGAAAAAGGGGACTGTTGTAGTTGATATGGAAGGAAGACTAGATAGGCCATGTGGTCTTTTTCTGTCGTCATATTTCTATGTTTCTAAGTCAGTCAGCTTTTCTTTGCTACTATGTCCATTTTTCTTGTACCAAGCTTTTTATTTGACAACAGGAATATTTCCCAGGATCAGAACTTTATCACTCCCTACAATACTGCCAGAGCTGCGATTCTCATGTTTGTTTGCTACAGTGATATCGGGCCATATATTCGAAGGAAGTTACCCATGTAAGGACCTTATTTGGGATATTTGAAGGGCACCTACATGGGTAGCGCCCTTCAAATATCCTGGCTATGTCCCTAACATGCCCAGATGCTGTCTGCATAGCATTGGGGCGTGTTAGGGGTGTTCCAGGATGGAGCGGGGCAGAGGAAGGGGCTACACAGGTAGTGGCGATATTCAATGCTACTCGTGTAGCCTTCTGCACCTTAAAGATAGGCAAGGTTTTACCTCGCTTATCTTTAGGGTGCAGAGGCTATGTGGGTTGCATCAAAAATCGCTGCATTCTGTGTAGCCTCTGTGGCTGAGGGGCATCCAGGTTAAAGGGGTCGGCAGGCAGGATCACAGAGCCAGGCATTAGGTCACAGCTCCGGAGTTAGCTACAAGAGACAGACTCATCCAGGAAAACTTCAGTGTGAGTAAAGGCATTTATTTACAGAATATGCAGTACAGATAGCAAACACTTTCACTGATGTGCCCGCTTCTCAGCCTGTCCTCCACCTACTCTCCTTGCAACACGAGCACTACACCACATAGGTGTTGCCCTGAGGCATTGCTTGCCGTTTCCTCCTCCTCTCTCCCAAGCTATATGTCTCTGGGCAATGGCCTGTGGAACCCTGTCATCATGCTGTCCCTGCCCAACTCAATATTGGGCCCATCATGTTTATACAACTGCCGTGGATGAACCTGGCTACCTTATTGTGCCTTTTGGCAGAAGGTGTTTTTATTTTATTTTTTTTTATTTCTATTTATTTAGCTCATGCTTTTCCAGTAATGGTTCAAGGAGAGTTACAAGCAGGTAATGGAGGTATTTCTCTGTCCCTAGAGGGCTTATAATCTAAGATGTCCCTGAGGCAATGGAGGGTTGAAGGACTTGCCTAAGGCTACAAGGGGTGCCAGTAGAATTTGAACTCTGGTCTCTTTCAGTTACCAGGATGCTCCTCCATTCTGTGCATTCATTTTTGTGCCTTAAAATGTTTAGTATGCACAAAGTTGATTTAATGCATGTTAACCTAGGTATTAACCCATGTAAAGTCAATAAATGGACATTAAACTAACAAAGAATGTAGGAAATGAAACAAAATAATCCAGCAAAAATCCAAAACTGCAAAAATGTTTTCATGTACACCCCTAATTTTGTCTTTGGCTGTAACCTATTTTGTTTATAGTCCACTTTCCTGGTCCACAGTTGTTACCTGGATAACTCAGTATAGGTTAATTCTGCACATACCATGACAGGAGGAAACTGATCTGACATTATTCACTCTCAGATTTCCTGCTAGTGCTCATCTCAACACTCATATTGTGCTGAAAAGAGAACCCTTCTGCAGTTCATAAAATTGAATATGCAGACAAAATATTAAGGGTAAGTAGTTCCTTATAATCAGGCTGGTAGCACCTGATACAATTACTGGCTGACCCAAAGCCAGGTACCAAGGCAACA
This sequence comes from Ichthyophis bannanicus, assembly GCA_033557465.1. Lineage (NCBI taxonomy): Eukaryota > Metazoa > Chordata > Amphibia > Gymnophiona > Ichthyophiidae > Ichthyophis > Ichthyophis bannanicus. Next base: position 382,494,944 of record CM066039.1, read on the forward strand.
GTCACAGCATCTATACAAATTCCCTAGTATGCTCCAAGACACCATTCACCCAGTCAACATTAGGCTGCTTAAGATACCCAATTATTGTATTGTCATGTTGGGTAGCCTGCCTAAATCAGTCGGCAGTTCAGTGTTTCACCATCCTAGTCAGGTGGACAATAGTATACCCTCATTGTTGCTCCTTATACCTTGAACAAACTACCTCAGTCTATATGTCAGGCTTCATCTCTGGACCTTTTCAAAAGCAGGCTGAAAACTCACCTCTTCGCTACCGCTTTCAGATCTTGATTCGCATCATCTCTGTTTCCTTATCCATTCCCCCTAGATGTACAGTAATTCTAGGTCTACAGCTACTGTGTTGTCGGTCCCTGCTCAAAGTTTACAATCTAGTCAAGACAGTCTTTACATGTGTCTGTGCAGCGCTGCGTAAGTCTTGTAGCATTATACAAATGTTCAGTAGTAGTAGTATATTCTTCGGGCCAGATATTCAGTGGTTTTGGCTAACTGCTGAAACAAAAAACTAGATATTCAATGCTGGGGCCATTTTTGGCCACTAGCATTGAATATCCAGGTCAGCTGGACAGCATGGAAGCTAACCGGACAGCGTGGAAGCTAACCGGACAGCGGCACTATTTAGTTGCTGTCTGGTTAGCTTTTGCACCAGAGGTTAGGCCGCCCTTTAAGGTGCCTAACCTTTGCTGCATAGCAATAACCAGACAGCAGCTGAAAATCGCTACTGCTCAGTTCCCACCAAGTGCCACTTCCGCTCCATGATCAGAGGCAACACTCGCAGATATTCAGTGGCATCAACATTAGCGCCACTCAATATCCTGGTCGCCACAATTTAATGCAGTTCGCAGACCTGCTGTTTAATTGTGTTGAATATCAGGCCCTTACTAATCATACAAAATATTTTTCCAAATTTCTATTTCCTTCAGAGCTAATCTGATTTGACAATAAATTAAAAAAAAAACACAAAAAAACCCGACCGTTTACAGAAAAGATGCATTTAAAAAAAAAAAAAAAAGGGAAGGACCACTACTAGTCAGCAATGGCAAAGAAAAAACTGCTAAAACTGGGAAGCTGAGCTTTAAAAAAGCCAAGAAGTTCCAGAGAATTAGTTGAGATTTCTCTTTGGGATGATAGAGAGCCTGTCGAGATACTCTTGAACCCTCTGATACGTCCTAAGATTTGGTGCGGACAGGACACTAAATACAAAAGTTAGTGGCTGAGAAAGAAGCCAGCCCAAAGGATGCATGTTTTCAGATAAAACGGAGTTTCCACTTTGGCAATCCCTTCCCCTCTCCATCTCAATTCAACCCACACCTCTTTCCCCTGCACATTTCCAGTCACAGATCAACTGTTTGAGCTGTGCAGTACTCCATAGCTGATTTGGGACCTGACTGTGGAAGAGGTGTTGGCAACTGAGTGGATTTTTCCAGATACTGGAATGCCAGATAAATGCAAGGCCTGGAATGTATCAGGCCCCCTGCATAGACCCATCAGCTCACCAGGTTACATGCCATCCTTGACACAACCAGACGCACTCACTTTACTTTGCTACATAAATCATTACTTTCTTTATTGTAGTTAAAAAATAACCTTCGGATTAATAAAACAGTGGCATAAAAATGTGCTTGAATACCACCTTATGCCCTGGGATACTCAGAAATGGAAGGTGCAGGCAGGTACTGCTGGGCTCTGACTGCGCAGCAGCGCCATTCACATTGGGTCCAGGTATCCGCAAAGGAGGCGGCTGCAGCAGCCAGTAAGTGCAAAAAGGTGCTCACCACCAGGGGGTGTTTTGCCATCAGCTCCATGAATCTTCACCCCAGCCAGTCCAGATCATCGTCATCATCGTCATCACCAAAGAGGGGAGCTGGAGGGGGTCGACCTTTCATGCTCTGAAGGCAGATAAAGCAGGCATCAATATTCGATATTCATTTCCTTACAGAGAGCCACAGGACCCCCTTATCCTCATAACAATGATCTCTTGAAAATGTTATGACAGAGCTGCCCAGTAAAACTGAAGGTTTTGACAGCAACATCATAAGCTATATAGTTACAGAAGCTCTAAAGTCAGATAAAGTTCATTGCCAAAGAATACTAGAGGTACGTAGCTATAGATCCTGCCACGTCCTCCTGCGACTGTTGAATATTGCAACTATGCAACATCACACACTTTCACCCTGTCCTTATACTGAGGCTACCTGAACAGCAGGCATATGCATTCACCTAGGAATTAAAAGCAGCAGAACTGCAAGCCTGGAAGGTCACCAACCAGCCTGGCTTTCAGGATGTCCCTAATATGCATGATATATATCTGTAGGCACCAAAGGGAGCATATACTCAGAGAGGGAAACAGGCAAACAGAGCAAGGTGTACTGTAGACAGCCCTTAATACACAAACCCAAACGCATTTCAGCAAACTTGCCTTCTTCAGGGGGAATTGCCTCAAGGTAAAACAGAAATAAAGATAATAAAACAATTTAAAACTAGATAAACACACAATAAGAAATATATTATTTATCATATCATGATACATAAATGTAAAAAAGGCTAAAGAGTATCAGTAAAATAGCGATTAAACATGAATAATCAAACCATAACAAACAACAAAATTAAAGTGTTCACTGTATCATGACTAAAATGATATGTAAAAAACATGTAAATAAAAGACCAGAAAGTGCAGTAAATGATGGTAGTTAATGATAAAACTAAAGCACTGCTGTCAAGGACATGACGATACACCCAAAGTAATGTAAGTGGATAGAAAACACAAGTATATACGCGTTATATTAAAGAACGTAGTACAACATTATTAAAGAACATGCCTCTAGGGGAGGAGGAAAAAAAACCACGAAGGAGCAAACTCACTGTATAGCTACTTCTGAAAATGTGTCTTGAGCTTCAAGTCTATACAGTCAAGATCTAATATGTAGGGAAGAGGAGGAGAGAACAGTAAATAAAACAATATAAGGGGAGAGGGAAAGGGAAAGGAGGAGGGGGAAGAGGGAGTAAGGAGAGGGACATGTTGCCATAAATATAAAACAATGAAACATGTATGATTCAAGCTCCCAAGAGCACGCTATCACAGCAAACAGAGAAGTGGACTCAATAGGAGTACTGACATAATTGTAATTATAAATCAAGCAAATAAGTCATTAAGAACATAAACGGGAAACAGACTACAGCAAACAGAACCCAAAATGAAAGGACTCCTAGATCTATAGTTACAAAAATGTATAAAACTTGCCCAGAGATTGCTGTTTCAATCGCCATCAGCGTTACAGTAGAAATCAGTGTATCTGAAGCAAGGCTACCTTTAAAGGGTAAAGGGTGCAAAAGTAAATGTTCTTTAAGGAGGAACCTTTGAGCCATTTAAAAACATGCTTTTTTATAAAAAAATATGGTATAAAATTCATGACATTATCAAAAATGTTTCAAACCAAAATGAGAGGATGCCCGATCTGTTACACACTAACAATATGGCAAAAAAAAAGGGGGTGGGGGGGGGGGTGAAACAGTTAACTCTGCAAAGTAATAATGTGGTGAGACTTAAAACTACTGAGTGTAACTACCAAGACCTCTGAATTGCAAAACTTCGGAATCCTCAAAACACTTGTACAAACATGACAATGAACAATTCTGTAGCCTGTGCTGGGTTGCGTTGCCATACAGAATAAAAAAGGAGCCCCCTGCATTAAAAATGCAGGATAGTAAAAATATATTTTTAAAAAGGAAACGAAAAACATATCCTTAAGTTGATAATTCATACAAGTTAAGAATCCATTAAACAAAAACAGATAAGACTATCACAAATAATCAAAACAGGACTCTCGAACCCACAATGAAAAAAACAGTTTAAAATCAACAATGTATTGATGAATTCTAAAGGAACATCAAGATCTGCAGAAAACATGGTGGTTATCAGAAAATACCACAAAGACACACAATCTTATAGCCCAGCCGGTTCAGAGGAATCTGGTCAGACAGTAAGCCAGAGGGTTTGACAGAAAATTACAACCGCTAAAGAACACCATTAAAAGACACTCAATTAAGCAAAAAGCATAAAACAGAGCTAAAAAACATACAGAATGCATTTACTAAAAAACAGGGACAAAGCCATCAAAATCAGAGACACCACTAGATGGCATTGTTTAGACAGCTCAAAAAGATAATCAAAAAGTTAGAGATGGCAAACACATTATTCATTAAAAGATGCGTAAAAAAGTAGAAAATGAAACAAATGATTTAAAAATCATAAGACCATACAGGTAACAAATATGTGTAAAAGGTGTTTAAGAGAGGTTGTCAACAAAATCGTAAAATAAAAATAAAAAACATCCTGATGTCAGCTTTGGAAGGGCAGAGGTAACAAAGGAGGCAGTAGTCTGGTTTTAAAAAGGCAGGAACCTCGCTTATTGTGTGCCCAATCGGCCACAGACAAAAATACAGTGGAATACATGAGGCCATGTGGAATTAACATTCTCTCTTATTTTGGTATGAAACATTAATAAATTTGATGACTTTTAAACCGTATTTTTTTATAAAAACAATGTTTTTAAATGGCTCAAAGGCTCCCCTTTAACGAACATTTACTTGTGCCCTTTACCCTTTAAAGACAGCCTTGCTTCAGATGCACTACGATTTCTGCTTTAATGCTGACAACTGAAACTGCAAGGTTTCAAGCTCTGGGCAAGTTACAGTATATACATTTTTGTTACTATAGATCTAGGAGTTCTTTCATTTTGGGTTCTGTTCGCTGTAGTCTATTTCCCGTTTATGTTCTTATTGGAGGAAAGGAAGGTGATTAGCGGGGTGCCCCAGGGTTTGGTCCTGGGCCTGGCACTGTTCAATGTATTTGTGAGTGATATTGCTGAAAGACTGAATGGAAAGGTCTGTCTTTTTGCAGATGACATGAAAATTTGCAACAGAGTGGACTCCCCCAAGGGAGTCCTTAACATGAGAAAAGATCTACAAAAGCTGGAAGAATGGTCTAATGCTTGGCAATTAACATTTAATGCAAAGAAGTGCAGAGTCATGCACTTGGGTAGCAGAAACCCAAGGGAAATGTACACGATAGGGGGCAAGAGGCTGGTGTGCAAGGAACAGGAGAAAGACCTTGGTGTGATTATTTCTGTAGATCTTAAGGTGGCAAAACAGTGCGACAAGGCGGTGGCAAAAGGCAGGAGGATGTTGGGCTGCATACAAAGAGGAATTACCAGCAGAAAGAAAGAAAGGTTCTAATGCCACTGTACAAGTCACTGGTGAGGCCTCACTTGGAATACTGTGTTCAGTTTTGGAGACCGTATCTTGCAAAGGATGTAAAAAGAATGGAAACTGTTCAGAGGAAGGCCACCAAAATGATTTGGAGCCTGCGTCAGAAGCCTTATGAGAAGAGACTTAAAGACCTAAATATGTATACTTTGGAGGAGAGGAGGGACAGGGGAGATATGATTCAGACCTTTAAATACTTAAGGAGAAATAATGAACAAATAAACCTCTTCCAAAGACGGGGAAGCTGTAAAACTAGAGGGCATGACATGAAGCTGCAAGGGGGTAAATTGAAACGCAATGTCAGGAAATACTTTTTCACTGAGAGGGTGGTGGATGCTTGGAATGCCCTCTCGATGGAGGTGGTGGAGGCACATACAGTGACAGAATTCAAAATGGCATGGGACAGACACAATGGATCCATTTATAGCAACAGAATAAAATCAAAATAAACTGAACCATCTAACTTCTCAACAAATAGGGGTGTCCTGCATGGAGCGGTGGGTTCACCTCTAAACAAAGACATGGGGAAGGGTGGCCTGCACAGTGGCACCTACTCCTGCCATCTTACTGGGCAGACTAGATGGACCATAATGGTCTTTATCTGCCATCATTTACTATGTTACAATTATGTCAGTACTCCTATCAAGTCCACTTCTCTGTTGACTGCTGTGACAGCGTGCTCTTGGGAGCTTGAAACACACACATTTCACTGTTTTATATTTATGACATGTCCCCTCTCTCCCTTTCCCCTTCCTCCTCCTTTCCCTCCTTCATCTCCCCCTCCCCTTATATTGTTTTATTGACTGTTCTCGCCTCCTCTTTCCTACATATTAGATCTTGACTGTATAGACTTAAAGCTCAAGACACGTTTTCAGAAGTAGCCTATTCAGTGAGTTTGCTCCTTCGGGGTTTTTTTCCCCTCCTCCCCTAGGGTCCATCTCTCTTCTAGTAGAGGCGTGTTCTTTAATAATGTTGTACTACGTTCTTTAATATAACTCGTGTATACTTGTGTTTTCTATCCACTTACATTACTTTGGGTGTATTGTAATGTCCTTACTTGACAGCAGTGCTTTAGTTTTACCATTAACTACCATCGTTTACTCCACTTTCTGGTCTTTTATATACATGTTTTTTACATATCATTTTAGTCATGATCCAATGAACATTTTTTAATTTGGTTATTTATTATGGCTTGATTATTCATGTTTGATTTTTTTTTTTTTTTTTTTTTTAGTGCCATCAAGTCAATGTTGACTTATGGTGACCCAGCTACCTCTGGGTTTTCTTGGCAATGTATCACCGAAAGTAGATTACCAGCCTTTTCTTCCAAGGAAATGGAGGGTAAAGTGACTTGCCCAAGGTCACAAGGAGTGCCAGTGGGAATCGAACCCTTGATGTTCTGGGTACTAGGCAGTTGCTCTAACCAGTAGGCTACTTCTCCGCCTTTTTTTTTCCCTTTATTGTTTATGAAAGTACAAACGACTGCAGATTATATACACCGTACTTTAACAATCGTAATAACCTTATATTAACATACATAGTATTTATAATATAAAACATATATATTAGTTTATACTATAAAGGAAAACCCACTGCCCTGTACCCACTCCTCCCCCCCCTTCTTAATCACCCATTCTATAGGGTGTAGTTTGTGCTTCCCCTCCCTATCCTCGTACCACCACAGACTTCGCGTATGACCTCCATTCCCTTCTATGCCCCACCAGGTGCTGCTTCCCGGCGCAGGCTTAAAGCCCTTACTCCTTTCTTCTGTTGTGTCAGAGGCCTCATACCTCCCCCTTCCTCCATCTTCCAATATTTGACCCCCTTTTGTTTCATATGCCCCCTCTCCTGTTCTCTCCGGCTAATGTATGACCCCCATACTTTCTGGAAGCTCATCAACCTCCTCTGGCGGCGAAGGGCAGTGAGCCAATACATCAAACAGGTTTTCAACCCTCTCTTTTACGTCTTCTATTGTGGGAACCAGTACTGATCTCCATCTTTGTGCAATCGCTTGCCTAGTAGCTAGACAAACCATTGCCTCCCATCCCTGGCTCGGTCCATTCCCTTCATTCCCTACATTAAGCAGAGCCAAACATGGCCCCCAACCTACATCTTTCCCCAGGACCTCTTCCACCCACCCCGCTATGTCCCGCCATAAGGGCCTTAGGAAGGCACACTCCCACCATATATGCAGAAATGACCCCATTTCTCCACACTCCCTCCAACACCTTGCAGATCCCCCTGCCACTTCTGCAGCCTCTGGGGGGTTAAATACCACCTATACAGCATTTTATAATTATGCTCTATAATACTGCTAGCCACCATCCCCTTACACACCTGTTCCCATTGCTCTCCGTCCCAGCTTTTATTGAGATCCACCTCCCACGCTCTCCTATGGGACCACACTGCGCAATTTTCCACCTCCATCATCCTATACAACCTGGATATCAGCCCCTTAACTTCCCCTCTCTCAAATAACCCATCAATGTCTCCCCCTTTGGGACCATCCCCCCTCCTCTGTATCTTCTTACAGAAGTGCAGGGCTTGCATATATCGGTAACAATCCTCCTTGAGCAACTGGTAGTCATATAGCAATTCCTCAAACTTCACCCACTCCCCCCGGTCCCTCAATTGCCCCACCACACGCACCCCCAGCAAAGCCCATCTCCTAAAATTAGGATCTCCTACTCGTACTTCCAGTGGAACTTTGGGTTAATCAGCCAATGGCGTAAACTTGGAGCATCCTTGGGCACCATACCATCTTCCCTGCCACTTCCTCCAACTCTGCAGGGTGAGTGTGATAAAAGGGTTCCCCTGCTCCCTCCTAAACCCCGGCCTAACGCTCTCCCGACGAGGATCGAGTCGGCCGGGGCACCAGGACTGCCTCCCTCATCAACTGCTGCCCAATCGGGGCAGTCGGCAGGCCTTTGAAAAGAAGAGCGCAGTCGGGCGCGTGGCCTCTCCCCTCCAGCACCCCGGCCTAACTCTTGCTCTCCTGGCGAGGATCGAGCCGGCCGGGGCACCAGGACCGCCTCCCTCATCAACTGCTGCCCAATCGGGGCAGCCGGCAGGCCTTTGAAAAGAAGAGCGCCTGGCGGGCCCGCACCTGAGGGCCCTTTGGCTTGGCCCTTAGGCACGGGCCTGACTGTGCGGGTATATGAGATCCTGTGCGTCATCCCCGTCTGTGCCCTGCTACCTCCTGACCACGAATTGAGAGCGATCACAGCTCCCTCCCTTTACAGCAGCACTGAACAAGGACACATTCGGAGCCGCTGCTCTACAAATCTAATTTCCCAATTTGAAGTTTTAGAAATTACCGGAGGACTTATGATGAAGTCTCAACATCATCACATACCTGCTGAATTTATGCTCTAAGCAGTACGCTAGTCATACGAAAGAGGCTGTGAAGCTACTTTTGAATGATCATTTAAGCAGAATAAGTGTCCTGTACCGAGACACCATTTTAGGAACTCACTTCTTGGAAATTTATTTATTTATTTATTTATTTATTTAACAGTCTTTTCTATACCGCCCCTTCCAGAGATCAGGGGCTGTTTACATTGAACATTAAACAGAACAATTGTATACTTCTGTATACATTTACAAGGAACATTATGCTTTAACTATATACAGGTGTACTTACAGGGAACATATTTTGAACATTATTTTGAACATATTTTGAACATATTTTGAACATATTTTGAACATATTTTGAACATATTTTGAACATATTTTGAACATATTTTGAACATATTTTGAACATATTTTGAACATTAACTATAACAGAACTTTTCAAACTATTTACAAGTTATATACATGGAGCGCATCTTAGTTAGTTACAGTGGTGAAATAGTCAACTGTTTGAGTGGTTCATTAGCGTGTTGTGTGGGGTTAGTGAAATTTCCTGTGTTAGTCATTTGTTCTGTCTTGGGTACAGTGTGTGTGTTTCTGTGATTATATTGGTGAGGTTCTTTGTTGGTAGGGGATTTCAAAGTGTTTTGTAAAGAGGTAGGTTTTTAATTCTTTTTTGAATTGGTGAAGGTCTTTTATCATGCGGAGTGTTAATGGTATTTCATTCCAGAGGGTGGGGGCAGCGAAGGAGAAGGCCCTGTCACTTGTTGTCGCTTTAGTTTTTCTAAAATTTGTTTTTACGTTGAGGGAGTGGGTTGCGTTCTGTCTGCGTGATCTAGTATCTGATGGGGGGTGTATTAGGGTGGATAGTTGTGATGGGGAGATGTTGTTGATGATTTTGAATGTAGTTAGGAGGATTTTATATTTTATTCGGCTGTTTATAGGGAGCCAGTGTAAGTCTAGGAGAATTGGAGTCACATGGTCTGTTAGATTAGCTTTAGTGACCATCTTGGCGCATATGTTTTGGGCTCTTTGGAGAAGGTATATGCTTTTTAATGGAAGTCCATTTAGGAGACTATTACAATAGTCGAAGTGGGGGGTTATGAGTGTATTGACTACAGATCTAGTCATCGGTGTTGAGTAGGGGTCTCAGATGTTGTATTGTCTTGAGTTTATAAAATATGGTTTTTACTGTGTGTTTTATGTGTGGAATCATGGAGAGTGAGTGGTCTAAGATTATTCCAAGGTATTTTACCTCCTTTTTAACAGGTATATGTGTATTATTTATTGTGATTGTATTGGGGTATTTGTAGTCAGTGTGATTTCCTCGTTATGAACATTGCCTCTGTTTTTTTGAGGTTAATGCTTAGGTGGTTGTCTTCAAGCCATTTAGTAGTCTCGTTCATACATTGGAGTAGGCTATCATATTTGGGATTGTTAGGGTTTATGGGGGTGGCAAGCATGATATCATCAAACATAAGGTGGGTGATTTCACATGTTGTAGATGCAGATCGGTTGAATGCTGTCAGGAGTTACAATGTTGTGGATCGATTTAAGATTTAAGAGTTAGCATATTTATCCTCTGTTTCAAATCAGTGCTTGAAACAGGATTTCAGGCCCGGAGCATAAAAATTCTGGATCTCAAGTGAATTTTAATTGCATATTTAAAATACCCAAATGGTTAGAGACTGATGAATGATGAGGCACACTGTAATTGTAGATTGATGTCATATAGACGATCCCACCTGATGGTCTCTAGTTTATAGTTTATACTATTTGATTTTTCAAACCATTGGACTCTAGCACATGGTCTCTTGTTTACATTGAAGATAGTCTAGGCAATATATTCTCACCCACTCTGGTCAGCTCATCTGCTTGATTATAGTATCTAGCGTTATTAAGATGGGACACCCAATCACTGCAATAGTCGGCCTTTACTTCCTCTTCACCAGTTGGCTCCCAAGTTCTCTAGCCCTAGCCCCCTCGTTCAACCTGACCCCAATCCTACAGAGCAATGGGAGAAGATGGGCAGGTACATCCCATCACAACGCTAACTGGGACACACGCTTACATCACCCCCATCTATTACACATTGCTCTCCAACACTCCATGAAAGCTAAACAAGAAAATAGCCTCCACCCACAAGGCCTAAAATGCGCCCTCATCAATGCCCGCTCAATCTGTAAGAAGTGGCCAGTGATCGCCGACATTATATCCCTCCATAACCTCGACATCCTCATGGTCACCGAAACATGGCTATCCCCCGAAGACAACGTCACACTCAACCAGCTCCTCCCCTCTAATTTCTCTGTGTTTACAAGCCATAGGCTACACAAAAAAGAGGAGGTGGAGTACTCATCCTCACCAAGACGGAACTCCATTTCCAGATGGTCGATGCCACTAGTACAATACACCTCGAGGTAGTCTCCATTTCCAATAAGCTCTGTTCTACAAACCTTGTATACAGAGCTCCTTCTGCTTCCCCGGATGACCTCCCATCTATAATAAACCTTGCATCCAACATCCAGAAGCCAAATACACCAAGTTGGATTCTGGGCGACTTCAACCTGCCAGCGCTTCAAGACAACCAATCGGCCTTCCTCGAAGCTTTCGAGATCCTAGGTTACAAACAATTAGTTAATGAACCTACCCATGTGAAGGGAAATACACTAGACCTGGTACTTGCCCCGCTGACAGTTTGCGACCAACCCCACGACACTGTTGTCAATAACGTCTGTACCATGGTGAGACCACAAACTCATCATGTTCAAGATTCCTACTCAAGACAGACAACCGAAGATCAGAGTTCCAAGCGAGACCACTAGACTTCCGGCTAGAAGTTTCCGTCCATTCAATAGAGATCTTATCCTGGCTGAAACACACTCACTCCTTGACACCACCACCCTGGACCTGGAAGAACTGATCACTTGCCGGAACAGTAGGCTTGGTTCGATCGCCTTACGACCGCTACCTAACAGGTCACCAAGGAAAAGAGCAACAACTCCATGATACACAGCTGAGCTGAAATCATCACTCACCTTACTACGGAGGCTTGAGAAACGTTGGCGGAGGTCACACTCCATTGGAGACCAGACAGCTTACATCTTTCAGCTAACTGCCCACCGCAAAGCGATCACAGAGAGAATGAAACAGTACCACACAGACACCCTGAGGCGCTCGTTAAACAAACCTCACGATCTGTTCAACCTAGTCAAAACTCTATCCAAGGAACCAACCCCTGAACACCAATGTGAAATCCATCCACAGGAGTTCACCACTTACCTGCAATCCAAGTTATGTCAGACTGATAAATCTTCAATATTGGTTGCATCCACAGACCAAGTGTGTCCAACATCTCTAACATCTTTCTCTACCCCTTCCAAGAGGTGCATTGAGGACACTATCATGTCCCTCAACACTACTACTGTGCAAAAAGATCCTTGTCCAGCGTTCTGGATAAAGGAACTGCGCAGTGACTTCAGTCCGATAATAACCAGGATAATGAACCTATCATTCACAGCTGGTGCCTTCCCTCCTGCCCTCAAACACACGTCCAGACCGCTGCTAAAAAATAGCAAGCTAGACCCCCAAAAGGTCGACTCTTACAGACCCATTTCAAGTATACCTTTACTTGCAAAGCTAATCGAAAAAGAGGTGCAAAGACAATTACAAAAACATATTGACTCTGCTGCTCCTCTGGACCCATGCCAACGGATTCAGGGAGGCACATGGAGTGGAAACACTCCTTACCACCCTCTTCAATAATATAATTACTTGCGTTGACATCCGTCAGGGGTGTGCACTCATTTTCTTAGACATTGCTGCAGCCTTCGACTCGGTAAGCCATGAGTTTCTCCTAGGTCATCTAAAAGAGAAAGGCATCCGCAGAACAGCACTTGAATGGTGCCGATCATACTTGTCTGGAAGATGGCAGCATGTACGATCTGGTGGAGCAACTTCAGAACCATTTCATCAAGGTCAAGGAGTCCCTCAGGGTTCCTCTCTATCCGCCTTGATGTTCAACATATACATGCAACCCATCTGTAAAATCATCCGGTCTTTCAATGTCCGTTGCATGATATACGCTGATGTCTTGCTCTATATGCCATTCGCCATAGATAAATTGGATCTCTCCCCGTTGACCAACTGCTTCAATGCCATATCAGAATGGCTCCTGTCACAAAACTTTCGAATTCAACATAAGACTGAGGTACTCTTCATCACGAGAAACCCAAATTTCATCCCACCCCAATATTTGAAGGTGAAAGAAGCTGAGCTACTTGCAAAACCCACAATACGGTACCTGGGTGTTACATTGGATCAAAACCTTGACATGAAAGCTCACATAGCTAACACTGTACGAGCAATCTATTACAAGATCCGTTCACTCAGACATTTACGCCCATTGCTTGAATCAGAGAATTTCAGGACAATTTATCAGGCCCTGATCATACCGCCTTTTGATTACGCCAATTCCATTTTGCAAGGGCTCCCTCAATCCACCCTGAACCCCCCTAGAGCTTGCTATGAATAGTGCATCGAGGGTTCTCCACGGTGCATCTAGGAGAGATCACATGACGCCCATTCTGAAACAGCTACACTGGCTGCCCATACAAGCCAGGATCATCTTCAAGACAGTGCTGCCGACTTTCAAAGCGGTCAATTATCTCTCCTCCTCACTAACCGACCTCATCCAAACCATAGCCCCTAATAGATCAAGAAGATCTACAGCAATAGATATGCTAAAAATGCAGAGGGAATTAACAAGTTGCACCTCAACAGCAGCAAACAGGGCCTTCAGTTTTTGTGCCCCTAGAATCTGGAACGCATTACCACCAAACATCAGGGCAATCACTAACATATCCCAGTTCAGGAAGGCTCTTAAACACTACCTCTTCCTCAAATACTTCCCTGAGGTCACCGTTCCACATCCCCACTCAAATATGTACGACACCAACACACGTAGTCAGCCAGGCGAACACCCAAATATTTACAACACCAACACACCTAGTCAGCTAGGCGAACACTCCCAACAAGTGGTCCTTGGCCTATGAATATGAAACTCATGCTATGCTGTTCTATGACACTAATGTGTAAATAGTTACCTTTTTTGTTATCCAAGTTTTGTTACCCTGTTAATTGTAAACTCAGACTTATTTACCCTGTCTGATCTTTTGTTCCATGTAAACCACGCTGATGCCGAATAGTGCGGTATAGAAAAATTGTAAAATAAAATAAACGGATCCCCCCCTCTGGACCAAATCACATTCTTAAAATCAAATTTCTGGTTCGCCGCATACCTCTCCATCTGTACCCATTCAACCGATCCCCTCAGATCCCACTCAAAAACTGCTCGCACCCGAGCTGCCTCATAATACCTACCCAACAAGGGAACCCCCATCCCTCCCACCCGCTTATGAGCACACAAGATGCTCTGTGCCACTCTGGGTTTTTTACCCCTCCAAATAAACTTCATGATTCTATTTTGCAACCTAATTAAATAACCCCTCGAAACTTCCACTGGTAGGTTCATAAACAAGTATAATAGCCTAGGAACCAAAAACATCTTGACCAAGTCAATCCTCCCCAGCCAGGATACTTCATACTTCCCCCACTCTATCTCTCGAAACATTTTTTTTCCTAGCCCCCAAACAGTTTTCCGAAAACAGAATATTCCTTCTTGCAGTGATCTGCACTCCTAGGTACCTAATGCTATTAACCGCCCACCTAAAGGGGAAGAGCTGTTGTAGCTGGGCTTCCTCAGCTGGTCAAATGGTTATATTCAATATCTCAGACTTGGATGCATTCATACGAAACCCCGATACCTCTCCATACCTATCCAGCTCCTCCATAATTGCCTTCAGGGAACTACCCGGACATGTGATAAAAAATAAAACATTGTCCGCAAACAGTGAAATCTTATGCGACTGCTGTCCAATTTGCACCCCCCTATATCCTCCCGCTCCCAAATCCTCTGCGCCATGGCTTCCATCACCAGAATGAATAGCAAGGGCGATAATGGGCAACCCTGCCGGGTGCCCCTTTGCAGCTCAAACCCCCTAGTTACAGACCCATTAATTTTTAAACAAGCCATGGGCCTCTTGTACAAAATTTACACCCACTTTAAAAAGGATCCTGTTATGCCCACCTTCTCTAGTACTTTAAACAAAAAGACCCAATTGACCCTATCGAAAGCCTTTTCGGCATCAACCGCCAAAAGGGCCAACTCCTCCTTCCTCCTTTCCCCCCACCAAATTACATTTAGGGCCCTGCGAATATTGTCGGATGTATATCGCCCCGGTACAAACCCAGACTGGTTCTGATTATCAGTCTCCCTAAATGTGGTAGTAACCTATTCGCTAGGACCCTTATAAATATCTTCAGATCTCCCCCTAACAAGATGGGCCGATACGAGCCACACTCCGTCAGGTCCTTCCCCCCTTTATGTATAATACTAATCCCTGCCATACGCATTGACACCGGCATTAGGTGCTTGTTGTTAAAGGAATTATACATCTTCGTCAGTGGCCCAACCAAGTCTCCCGAAAATACCTTATAAAACTCATTGGGGTAGCCATCTAAACCAGGCGCTTTGTGCCCCTTTAACCCTTTAATCACTGTCAATACCTCTTGCTCCCCGATCGGCCTCGACATCATCTCCGCCTCCTCCTCAGCGAGTTGGGGGAGCGTAAGCTCACACAAGTAATTCTGTACTTTCCCTTCCTCCACTGCCTCCTCCGGGGAATATAACGCCTGATAAAATTGTACAAACCTTTCCTCAATATCTTCCCCCGCCCATAACACTTTCCCCTCAGCATCCTTAATTTTTGCTATATTGTTCCTTGTTTTGAATTTCTTCACCTTCCAAGCCAGCAACCTTCCCGCTTTACTGCTAAATTCGAAGCTCTGCTGTTTCAGCATTGCAAGCTTATATCTGATCTCATGCATCTGCAGTTCACTCAACTACCCATTCAGTCGAGGCAGCTCCTTTTGCAATTTGATATCTTTCGGGCACTTTTTCAGCTGACTTTTCACCCCCCCTTATGGCAGCCAGCAACGCCTTTTGTTGCTGCAACCTCACCCTCTTACGGTGTGCACATATTGCTATAAATTTCCCTCTTATGACTGCTTTCAGACAGTCCCAGATTATACCCGGAGAGCAGTCCCCCGTGTCGTTCAACCTCAGATATTCTGTTATGCCCTCTTTAATCTGCACCACTACATCTTTATCCTCCAGTACAGATCCGTTCAACTTCCACCATGATCTATTTATTCTAGGGTCCCCCAGTTGCAGCTCACATGTAACTGGGGCATGATCAGACCATGTTCTCTCTCTAATTGCACACATCCCCACTGCAGCCATTAGAGATTTGTCCAAAAGAATCATATCTATTTGGGAGTATACTGCATGGTCTGGTGAAAAAAAGGAATAGTCCCTCCGGCCTTCATTTACCTCCCGCCAGACATCAACTAAATCGAAACCCTTCATTAATTTCTTCAACCTGACTCGACTCTATGCTGTTTTGGTGTGGCTGACATCCCCTATGAGGTGTCTTTTTGTGGTTCCAAGGTAACATTAAAATCGCCACCCACCACCTATTGCCCCTCAGCCTTATCAAATAACACCTGTTGAAGTTCCCGAAAGAACTGTGCCTGACCGGCATTAGGAGCATGCACACTCACCAGGGTATATAACCTCTGTCCCCATTTCAATTTCACTATCACGTATCGTCTGTGCTCATCTTTAATTACTTCCCCTATTTGCCCCAGAATTTTTGCAAACAGTAGAATTCCCACTCCCCCTTTCTTCCGTTCCATTTTATTGGAAGCAAAAAACTGCTGGGGGTAATATGGGTGCCCCACCCGTTTCTCATCCTTTGACAAGAGGTGCGTTTCTTGAATAAAAATAATATCCCCTGCCAATCTGGCACACTCCTTGATCAACACTTGCCTTTTCCTGAAGGAGTTGAGGCCTCTGACATTCATAGTTAAGTTAAGCTCCGGCATCTGCGACGTCCCTCTCCCAAGCCTTCACCCTTACGCTTTTTCTTGGTTCCCACCCCCCCTCCCTTCCCCTCCTCGCCCCCGCCCTCCTCCCCCCTCCCCCCTCCTACCATCCCCCCTCCCTACCCCTTCCCTCCGATCCACTGAGAGATCACCCTCAGGTGGCATCAGGCCAGAAGGACTCCGTGTCACACCTTAAACAGCTAACCCCATAAAGAACAGAACGCACATTCCCCTACCGGTCAATAACTTCAACAACCATTATTCCTAAACCTTTATTCCTCAACCCCTCATTCACTCCTTTGTAGCATTTTCCCTATTTAATTTTAAACATCCCCCTCCCCTCATACAAGCCACATCATCACTCAAAACAAAAACACAAACACAGCCACCTTCTATGCCAAAAGCCCTCTTTAGCTAGGCTCCCACGTGTTCATAGCTAACCATAACAGGAGAAACACATAAGCAAGCAGTCATATATCACTTGGATACATTCTGACATCTCAACCGCTTTTCCCCTCCGGGCACTCGGCTCCATTGTTTGTGGGTCCTTCCCAGGTCTCTCTTGGTCACAAGAACAGTGCTTGTCCATCTGTAACACTGGAATATCAGTCAATCCAGTCTGTTTCATGCTCGCTAGCGCAGCCTCCACCGAATGAAGAGTCATCATTTTCGCATTAATAGTGAACTGAAGGCCCACTGGGAACAGCCACCTATAACGCACATTCTCTGCTCTCAGCCTCTTAGTCACTGCCTGGTATTCGACGCTTCCTTATCGTAAGGCTGGAGATGTCAGCATACACCTCCACTTTAGTATTCTGCCATGCAACTTTGCCCAGCTTCCTGGATGCCCTCATCACTAGTTCCTTCGTTCGAAACTCATGCAGGCAGATCACCACATCTCGCACTTTATTCTCCCTTCTCGGGCCTAGGGCTCTATGTGCCCTATCAACTGTAAGGCACACTCCTTCCAGTGCCATCCCTGCTGCTTTTAAAACCGCACCACAAAAGTTCTCCGCTATGGATACATAGTCTATAGTGCCTTCACTCTCAGGGAGGCCTCTTATCCTTATATTTGACCTATGGGACCTGTTTTCAAGGTCCTCCACCTTCTGCCATAGTTCATCCTGTACCCTCAGTTATAGAGTCCAGACGTTCATACGGATCACAGCGACTTTCTTGCTCCTCCATTTTGCCTTCAAATTTCCTCCAGCCGTGCATTCAGTGACCCCATATCATTTTTAATGTCCTGAAGCCAGCCATGGACCTCCGACTTTAGCGCTCCAAATTCTTGCCTGGATGATTCAAACTACTCCTTTAAGTCATCCCACAGCGCTTGTATTTCACTCGATATGGCTTTCTCCGTTTCCACTTCTCCCGCTCCGCCATGCTCGTTTCACCGCCATCCGCTTCCTCCCCCGATTCTTAGATGGGAGCCTCTAGCCTCTGGTGCCGGGGGGGGGGGGTGTCTTATTTGCACCCTGTCCGAGCTTTATGGGTTCTTAAAGTTTTATCTTCGCCAGAGCTCCATTTTCAAGCAGCCATTCTAGCGCTGACATCACCGAAAGCCTACTCCTCCACCTTTTATGTATTTTACTGATACATAAATGTAAAAAGGCTAAAACGTATCATTTGATATATTTTTATCATATTTCTTATTGTGTTTTTATCTGGTTTTAAATTATGTTTTATCTTTATTATTTCTGTTTTACCTTGAGACAATTCCCCCTGAAGCAAGTGTAGTTACTCACCTGTAACAGGTGTTCTCTGGGTCCAGCAGGAAATAGTTCTCACATATAGGTGACGCCGCCGCTGCCGGAACCAGCACAGATCCAATCCCCAGCTTCTAAGAAAGCCTTTGGGACCTACCCTGCATATGTGCAGTCACCTTCCCACCCAAAGTTGCCATCTTACATCAGTGTGACACCATAGCTCAAAAGCAGAAACCCCCCCACAAAATACAAAAAAAACCACCACAGCTCCACAGGGAGGAGGGAGGATTGTGAGGACTGATTCCTGCTGTCCCTGGAGAACACCTGTTACAGGCGAGTAACTGTTCTTTTTCTGGGAACAAGTAGGAAGTCAGTCCTCACATATGGGACTCCCAAGATACAGGCTACTGAAAAAAAAAATCTGTAAAAGTTATAGGCCACCAAAAAACGGACCGTAAAGGGCAGCAAGGTCACTGATTGGCCAGAAGTCTGGCTTTGCAGCAGCAGCTACATCAAAATGCAATCCCCACTCTGGTAGCCTGGACATCACAGGTCAGAGGTAGGAGTTGCATTATTCTCCAAAGAGGTGACTGAGTATGGCCTGGCTGAGGTCTTTTCCAAACAGTTGTGTACAGCAAAAGTGTGCATAGAGGACCAGGTGGCAGCCCAGCAGATATCCAGCAAGGGCACAGAGCGCAGGCTTGCTACGGAGGCCACCATGGCACACACATTGTGAGCCATCACATGATGCTCCAGAGAGCCCCACCTGTTGATAGGCGAAAGAAATGCAGTCAGCCACCCACCGTGAAAGGGTGCATCTGGAGACCGCAATCCCCAGACTGGAGTCAAGAGACAGAGCTGTGTTGAGCGGCGATGGGGGTGCATTCTCCGGATATCAAAGGACAATGCACCCTCCAGTCCAGCATGTGCAGGGAGGCCTCTGCCCTAGAAAAATGAGGCTTAAGAAAGAAGATGGGTAATACCACTTTTTGATTCAAATGGAAGGCAGAGACGACCTTCGGCAAGAATTCAGGGTGAGTCCTAAGGACAACCCTGTTCCTGTGAAACCTGGTGTAGGGCGTGTGTGCCACCAGCACCTGCAGCTCGCTCACACACCTGGCTGAGGCGAGCTCCACCAAGAACACAGCCTTCCAAGAAAGGTACTTGAGATGGCAGGTAGCCAGAGGTTCAAAAGGGTGGAGCCATGAACTTCCCCCAATACCACACTGAGGTCCCATGCCACTGGTGGCAGACGGATTGGGGGCTGGGAGAGGAGGTGGCCTCACATAAACCAGCCCACCAGAGGGTGCTCTGACATTGCCTGGCCATCCACTGCATGGTGGTGAGCCGAGATGACAGGGTGCACTCTGACTGTGTTGGACTTAAGGCCAGCCCCTTACAGATGCAGAAGGTATCATAAAATGTCCGGCATCGCGCAGAAGGGGGTCGAGACCTTCATCCGTACATCAGGGCAAAAACCTGTGCCATTTAAAAGCATATGCCCAATGTGCGGAGTCTTTACATGTGGCAAGGAAGACATGTTCCACCAGCCTAGAGAGGCAGTGATGTGCTATAACTAGCCTCTCAGCATCCAGGCCGTCAGGACCAGGGACTGGAGATGTGTGTGCAGTAGCATCCTGTTCTTCTGAAACAGCAGGTCCGGGGTGCTCCCCAGTGGCAATGGGTCCCCTCTGGGACAGCTGCGAAAGCAGGGGGAACCAGGGCTGCCTGGGCCATCTGGGTGCAATGAAGTGACTGAGGTCGCCTCCACTTGGATCTTGATGAGGGCCCGTGGCACCAGGGGTGTGGGCGGGAATGCATACAGGAAGCCCCTGGATCAGGGGAGGAGGAAGGCATCCTCTACCTTCCAACTCTGGGCTGGCCTCAGAGCAGAAGCGCGGTAGCTGCGTGTTCTCTGGAACTGGCAAGGAGGTCTATCTCCAGAGTTCCCCAGCACTGAAAAACCTCCCAGCACAGCTGGGTTCAGTCTCCACTCGTGGGACTGGAGGACAAAGCTCAGGCAGTCAGCCAGCACGATGTCCTGGCTCGGGAAGTACACAGCTCTGAAGGAGATGTTCTTCCCCATTGCGAAGTTCCAGGGGGTGCACTGCCTCCCAGCAGAGGTGGTACAAACCTGTGCTCCCCTGCTTGTTGATGTAGTACACCACCACCTGTTGTCCATCTGGACCTGGACTCAGCTGCTCTTCCAGATGATCCTGGAAGACCCGCAGGACATGATAGACTGCCCTGAGTTCCAGCACGTTGGATCTGCGAGGCACTCTCCTCTGGTGACCAAGGGCCCTGAAACTGCAGGTGACTGCAGTGGGTCCCCCCCAGCCCAACTTGGACAAGTCTGTTGTGACGGTGCAGCACATAGGAGAGACTGGAAGGGCAGGCGGGCTCCGAGGTCAAGGGGGTCCTGCCACCAGGCGAGGGATGTCACCCGGGACAGCATGACCAAAATGTGGTCCTCTAGATGGCCAGAAGCTTGTGTCCACTGGGCACTAGGTGTCCACTGTGCCTGCCTCATTTAGAGGCAGGCAAATGAGGTGATGTGGACGGCGGATGCCATGTGCCCCGAGAGGCAGAGCATGATAGGCACTGCGCACGATTGAGAGGCAGGAAGGCCCTTGCTTGAGTGGAATCCAGTAGGGCGCCGATGAATTCCAAGTGCTGAGTGGGCTATAGACGAAACTTCAGCAAGTTCACCACAAAGCTCAGGCACTGGGGCAGTCCTATCGGGTGCTGTGCTGCATTGCGCACCTCCCCTGGTGAGCTGGCTCATATGAGTCAGTGGTCCAGGTAGAGGAAGACCAGCACCCACAGGAGTCTGAGGTGAGTGGCCATGACTGCCAGGCATTTGGTGAATACCCTGAAAGCCAAGGTGAGGCCGAAAGGGAGTACCCTGTACTGATAATGCCGTCCGCCGCCGCATCGGAGGTACTGATGGTGCCTTGGATAGATCAGGATGTGGGTGTAGGCATCTGTGATCCAAGGAGCACAGCCAATCTCCCTGTAGAAAATAAGGCAGCAAGGTTCCAAGGGATACCATTTTGAACTTTTCCTTAACCAGGAAGCAGTTGAGGTCCTGAAAATCAAGGATGTGTCAGAAGCCCCCGGTCATTTTGGGGATAAGGAAGTAGTGTGAGTAGAATCTCCTGCCTTGAAGAGGTTGGGGACAGACTAGTGCTTGATCCTCAAGAAAAAACCTCAAAAAAAAAAACCTCTAGCTCCTTTTGCAGAAACTCTGTGTGCAAAGGGTCCATGGGTAATTCCCTGATGAAGAAGGGAGGAGACAGCTGGGCAAAGTGGAGGAGATAACCTTCCCCAACCACCTATAACACCCAAGCATTTGTGATGATGCTTGGCCATCGGTGTGCAACATGGACCAGCCATCCTCCCATGAACCTTGGGCCTTGTACATCCTGGGGGAGAGAGGCTATGCCCAAGGAATAAAAAGCTGCCCCCAGGTTGCACTGGGGCGGTGTTTGGGGGTCTTTGGCTTATGGGGGCCATGCCCCAGGCCCATGACCCCGTCCCTTGGCCTGCTGCTCCTGTGGGGAGGTGTGATAGGCCTGAAACCTGAGGAAGTTTCCGTAAGTCTTATTGGTCTTCGAGTGAAAGGGTTTTTTTTCCTGCGAAATCTTCCTATGGAAAGATTCAGACACTTTCTTGAATAGCCTAGTTCTGGTCATGAATTCCTTTCTCCAGCTCATCCACCTTCTCAGTCATGGGCTTGCCAAAGAGATTATCCCCCTGGCGAGGGACATTAGCTAACTTGTCCTGAACCCAATGCTCCAAGTCAGAGGATGGTAGCCAGGCAAGGCGTCTGGCACCAATGCCCACCTCAGCTATCCAAGCTTGAAACTTGGAGCACGCTTTGACCAATGACACCAGGGTCCTGAAGTGCTCAAGAGATTCACCTGCTAACCCAGCCGAGAACCCGGCAAGCTCCTTCGTTAGGTTTCTGAGATACATGCCCATGTACAGCTGGTATGCCTGGATACGGACTGCGAGAGCATGGAGTCCTGGAAACACTTCCAGCCAAAAGCATCCATGGTGTGTGCCTCCCTGTCAGGAGGCACAGAGAAGTGCATCTCCTGGCTCTTAATGAGAAGCATAGCCCTCCACAACCATGGAGTTATGTGGCAGCTGTGTTTTATGGAAGCCGGGGCTCCGGCCGACTTGATACTGCAAATCGAGTCGACTGTTCAGAAATGGCACCACCACCGTGGTCTCCCACATTCTGAAAAGTAGCCGTTCAAGGATGGGTGGGCATGGGAACAGTCTGTGCCTCCCAAGGAGGAGATTTGTACTGGAGGATCGAGATCCTCAGTAAGCGGTTCGTCCATGCCTTCATGGTGATGCCCGAGTGCCTGGGACATCTCCCAGACAAACTCTAGGAAAGCCAGGTCCTATGGAGGTGACAGCTGCCAATGGTGTGGTGGAGATGGGTTGGAGAGAATGTTCTGGTGGAGGATGGTGTTGGTAGACTCCTCATATGTCTCCCAGGCAGACAGAGCTGGAGGAGTCTGCTAGCGCTTCGCGGTTGTTGGACAGACTTGGCATAAATGACACCCAGCATCAGCTCTCTGGTGCGGCCACGCCCGCCATCGTGCCAGTCCTAAACTTGGATGCTGATGGAGTCTACAGAGAGTAAGCCAACCTCTCACGGATGGGTGATGCATCCTCTGGGGACGTTCTGGACAAGGATGGTCCAGTCACAAGCATCAATGAACAGTGTGACTGGTAGTCAGGCCACACTGAGCCTCGATGAACACTACAAAGCTGCGCTCCAGGGCTAGCATCCTGGCCTTGATACCTGACAGTTCTGCAGAGGTGGGTGCCGACTTCAAGGACGCCGAAGCTGGTGTCAGGCCCCTGGTAGGGGAGTCTCGGATGGTAATGGCATCTGGGGAACTGACTCGATCCCCCGACTCAGTTGGTGGCCTCCCCTCTGGGATTGCTTGGAGGGGCGTTCCTGGCCCTCATCACCTGCGTTGAGTTGAGGGCTCCTCGTCTGGGTCCTGGAGGTCTTACCCCCTGGACCAGGGTTGGACCTCGACTCTGGCTTCAATGAAGCCTTCAATGACCAGGGAAGATCCTCTGAGGATGACTCCAAAGCATGCCGGTCCTGTGGCTCCAACCAAGTCCAGAAGCGGGACACAGTCACCGATGCTGAAGGCAGGGATTCTGTCCCATATGCCAATCCTGAGGCAAACTTGCTAAACAGCTTCCCAACCCCCCCCCCCCCCCGCCGCCATTTTTTGTGCTCCTTCCGGGTCTTAGCAGACATCAAAAGGAGGAAGCGAGCAGGAAGACATGTCGTGGTCTGCCCTGAGGCCTTTTATGCAGGTACTGTGGCTGTCTGTGCGGGACAGTGCGGTTGCACTTGCCACACTGCTTAAATCCGCTGGTCGAAGACAAAGGGGGAAAAATGAGCCTCGTGAGGTTAAACTCAGACATCTCAACCAGCTAGGTTGTGAGCAAAAAACCCATGGGTCAAAAACAAAATGAAAGTACTCTAGCAAAAACCACGACGAAGTGGTTATGAATCTCTCATATAAATATTTATTATGGATATCTTAAACTGACTGGTTGGCAGCCATTTAGGGTTGCAGTTTGACCACCCTGTTCGAGATTCTTGGCCTCATTACACTTCTCATTGGCCTCGTTACGCTTTGGTTTTATTCCCAAATCTTCCATCTTTTTCCTCCTAATACCTTTAGTTCTATCGCCATATTTTTTTGGAATACAAAAATTTGTGCACTGTTGATTGTCCTTCAGCTGTATGTGTTGCAGTCACTCTGTACCTATAAATAACAGACTCAGGACTGACCCTACCACTAGGTGAACTTGGCATTTACCTAAAGCTGCACGGTGCCAGTACAGCCAACAGGCAGCACTGGGGAAGCCTTTTAAAAAGCCATTGTCTGTGGCAGGCATGTCAGCATCTGTGTGCACATTCTTATGGCCTTTTACATCCTACCCTCACGTTGGAATGGGTGGGGACATGGCAGGCCTTGAGCATGCAAGTACATGCTCTTCTATACTCCAACCACCCCTCCTGATCAGACACCTCTTAATATCCATCTCACTAGTATCGCATCATGGCTCGCTACAAGTAAACTCAAGCTCAACATTGCAAAAACAGTAGCTATTTGGTTCACAGGTTCAGAATCCACCCTGTCACTCTCACCAATTATGGCTGGTACCCCTATCACTCTTTCCCCTGTCCTCAAATATCTTGGAGTCCATTTGGACTCCCAACTATCATTCCAGAAAGATTAGTCTCATGATTAGAAGTTCCTCCTTTGCCCTTCGTCAACTCCATGCAATCTGTTCTTATCTGGATAAATGCAGCTCAAACTACTAACATTTCTTCAATTTTTTCTAGGCTTGATTACTGTAATGCAATCTGTATTGGACTTTATCATGAGCTGAAGTGGATTCAAACCATTCAAAATATTGCTATCAGAGTCCTTTCGTATGCCCACTGCTGTGATCATATCAATCCTCTCCAGATGTCTGCTCATTGGCTTCCAGTTGCTTATCGCACACAGTTCAAGATTCTCACATGTTCACAAGGCTTTATACACTGAGAGCCCCTTCTACCTTTCCTCATTCACTACCCTTCACACTACTTCCTGTTTGCTCTTTCTATATGCACCAACCACTGCAGCCTGCCAACAATTTCTCAAGCCAAATATACGTCAAGGCTCCATTATTCTGGAACGACTTGCCTCCAGACTTAGGCAACAACTGTCCTATAAGAATTCAAACAAGACTGAAGACCCACCAATTCAAGGTGGCATTTGGGACCTCAGAGCACTGACCATAGCCTGCCTGCAGAGATGTTTTCTACACTTGCCCAGTTAATGTCTGTTCCACTATTGTTTCTGCTCATCCCTCTTCTTTCCTACCAAAAAGATTGTAACTTTCACCCTTTTCTATTCACATTGATCCTAGTGTTATCAGAAACTGCTTTGAAATATGGCGATACAGAAAGTAAAATAAACCATAAGCCATGCATGCAGATCCTTAAAGGCCCACCGATGACTGTGGCTTAAAGAGCTTCTTAGGTGCTGCCTGTTGGTTGTGCAGGTACTGCATTGCCCTGCCCCCCCCCCCAAGCCAGATTTTTTTTTTGCTTTCTGCTAAAGGCTAAGGGGGGGAGAGAGCAGCAGAGCAGCAGCAATGGTAGATGGAAAGGAAGGGGAGAAATAATTGATGGGGCAGGAGAGGGAGTAAAGAAAGAGGTGGACATGCTGGATACCTGAACAGGGTGGGGGGGGGGGGAGAAGGTGAGATGCTGGAGACCTGGGGAGGGTGTTTGGGAAGGGAAAGGGATATGCTGGACTATGGGTAGAGTGAGGACGCATGGCTAATGGTTTATCTAGTGCCAGCCCTGACACCTGCATGTGGGTTCTGGTAAGAAACACAGCGGTGCTCTTCACCCTCCACATTTACTTTGATTCATAAATTATGGACGATAGGAAGTTACAGTACTCACGAGTCTTTAGTCATCAATATCTTCCAAGAAGCAGAAGTCAGAATGCTGATATTGGTTGCCTTTTCTATTTGAACTGTTAGTGCTGCTGCTTTAAAAGGGCATCTGACCAGAGTTTGGGTTTACGCCAATGTACAAGATCCTGGAGAACCTATACCGAGTATCTGTCTCATATTGCAATAAATTTTATAACAGAAAAAGCATACCACCTCTTCTTCCTCCTCCTCTTCCTCCTCTTGTCTGGAAGCTGCTTCTAGCTTCAGTGGTTTAGCTGGTGCCATTTTAAACAAGTCCTCACTGTCACTCTCATCCTCATAAACACTAAAGAAAAACGTAAAATGGAGCAGACATTAGCTGAATGATTTGTGATACACTATTTTCAATAACATCATATGGATGTGAAAGCTGGATAGTGATAAAGATACAGGAAAAAAATTGATGCCTTTGAATTATGGTGCTGGTGGCGAATACTGCATATACCATGGACTGCCCAAAGAACAAACCAGTCAGTACTAGAGGAGATCAAACCTAAGCTTTCTTTAGAAGCTCAGATGAGAAGACTTCGACTTTCATACTTTGGACACATCATGCAAGAGAGAGATCATTAGAGAAAGACATCATGCTTGGCAAGATAGAAGGTCAACGCAATAAGATGGATTGATACAATAACAGCAGCTATGGGTACCAGTTTGTCAACAATGAGCCGCCTGACTGAAGACCGAACACAATTTAGGACAACTATCTAGAGGGTCGCCACGAGTCGACACCAACTTGACGGCACTTAACATCTCTCAGCCAATAGGATGCACGTTCTTTTCCTAATCCCATCCAGAGAACTTTGCTCAAAAATAAACACTGAAATTCTAGGATTCTAATCCAAATTAGATAGATTTGCCTATCAGAAAACAGTATCTGCATGATAAAAACACCAGGGGGCTGATTAGCCAACAGCCCTATATCTACTGCACAGCTGCAGCAGGACAGCAAGGTTACTTACTTTTAACATAGGTTCTACTTGGACAGCAGGATAAAACAGCCATACCTGGTGCCATAGACTGAAGTGCTCTCCAGAGCTCAGAAAGGTGAACCTTTGAGTATGTGCAGGTAGTCTCACCTCACCAGCCCGCCCCTAGCCCAGCCAGTGTGTACCCAGCTTTACCTTTCCTGGCTAGGCTGTGTGCCAATTCAGACCAATCTCATCCAAGGGAGGTGGGTGGCACTGTGTGGCTGACTTATCCTGCTGTCCATGGAGAACCACCATTACAGGTAAGTAACCTCTTTCTCCATGGACAAGCAGGATGTGTCAGCCACGCCTGGTGCCTCCCTAGCTGCACCAAGCACGTGCTGTGGTGGATAAGGGAGGCATAGATGTTTGCTGAAGGAAAAAACTAGGTCACAGTGCTTGTGGCAAGTTAGTTTATTGCATCCACGGTGGCCTAATCGAAACAGTTAGGCCTAGTGCAAAACGTGCATGTCAGTGAACACAGCAGAACTTTAACATAATGCAACATGTTGAACATACAATAATATGAGGTAGCACGATATGCATAACATTGGTAGTTGGCTACCCACAGACAGCAATACACACAAATATCAATATCAGATCTCAACTGTGATATATCAACAGTGACAGGCCACGAGTCACCCAATGGCATCCAGCATTTGCCGTCCAGCAGGAGAGTCCTGAGGCTGCTTGTTCCATGCTCCCTCAGTCACAGCGGAGAGGACAGCCCTGCTGAAGGTGCAGTCTGCTTGTGCCTCGAGATCCAGGCAGTAGTGCTTCTGGAAGGTGAGCGTTGAGGACCACGTGACAGCCTTACAGATGTCTGTCACTGGCACAGAGTGCAGGTTGGCAATGGAGGTGGAACCAGTTTGTGCGCCCGCCTTGTTGTGGCAGTAGGCGATGCAGTCCAACGCCCACTGCGATAATGTCCTTTTTGTGATGGGTTTGCCAGGTCTGTTGAGGTCAAAGGATACGAAGAGTTGTGCCCCTTGCTGAATGGACTCCGTCCTGTGGATGTAGGTGTGCAGGGCCCTGACGCAGTCCAGGGTGTGCAGCCTCTGCTCTTCGATGGAGACATGGTGTTCTGGGAAGGACATGGGCAGCTCAATGGACTGGTTGATGCGGAATGCTGATGCAACCTTTGGGATGAACTTTGGGTTGGTGCGCAATCTAACCATAACATTACTCACCCTACACTCTCACTAATACCTTCCTTCTTATTCTCTTTCTCCATTCAGTTTCTTCTACCTTGCTTGTCCCACTCTAACTCAAGTTAAGAATTGCCTATGGGACTCATTTCCATTGTATATAGTTACCTATATGAACCAGACCTTTGTAAATAGTTTTATAATGTTTTTACTATAACCAAATGTTTAATGTAATTAACAGTATATTGTATATAGTTGACAGAAGTTCCATGTAAAAACAGCTCTGTTCACTGTTTCCTAAATTGTTCATTGTAAACCGCACCTGATCTTTGGAAGGTTGCGGTATATAAGCAACTGTTAAAATAAAATAAATAAAAGGAGGTGCAGTCGGTGGAGCTGCATGTATGGTGGGTGAGTCACGAGGGCCTGCAGCTCACTGATTTTTCTGGCAGATATGATTGCCACCAGGAAGAGGGTTTTCCAAGCACATTCTTTAGGGCCGCTGATCGGAGCAGTTCAAAGGGCTCCTGTGTCAGCTGCTGCAGGATGATGCGGAGGTCCCAGGGTGACATCTGTGGTCTGACCGGGGACCTCAGGTTTGTTAGGCCACTGTGCAACAATAGGTAGTGTCACAATGGAGATATCTGTGGTTCTGTCAGCTCGATTGTGAAGGGCAGCTGAGAGGTGGACCCTGATGGAATGGGTCTTTAGTCTGAGCTCAAAGAGGGAGGTGAAATATTGAAGGCTCTTCATGACTGGACATGAGGTCGGGTTCAGGCCTCAGGCCGCGAACCAGATGCTGAATCGCTTCCATTTGAGACCATAGGATTTTCATGTGGATGATCTCCTGGCTGCCAGGACCATGTCTTGCACCTCTGTAGGCAGGTCGAGGGCCAAGAGGTTCGGCCTCTCAATCACCAGGCTGTGAGTGCGAGGACTTGAAGATTTGGATGACATGTCTTCCCATTGTTCTGGGTGAGGAGGTCTGGTCTCAGGGGGAGCCGTATCGGTGGACCTTGGGCAAAGCATAGCAGGAGGGCGAACCACATCTAACAAGGCCAGTGGGGTGCCACCAGGATGACCTGTGCTTTGTCTTTGAAGACCTGCTGCAGATATCGGAAGGGGGGGGGGTCGGGGGAAAGACATACATCACTGACCACTCCCACCAGCACTCGTCGAATGCATCTGCTGCTAGGCTCCTGGATGACTGGCACTTTGAACAGAAGAGGGGAAACTTTGCATTCTGCTCTGTAGCAAAGAGATTAAGCTATGGTGTCCCCCACCGCTGGAAGATAGAGTCTGCGACCTCTAGAAGTAGGGTCCACTTATGTGGCTCTAGCTGTCTGCTCAACCTGTCAACTAAGGTGTTCTGTTCTCTTGGGAGATAGGCGGCCTGTAGCCAGCAGCCACTGGAGAGCGCTAGGGACTATATCAGGAGTGCTTCCTTGCAAAGGGAGCAGGAACTTGTGTAGAACATGGCCACTTGATTGTTCATCTGGATCAAGATGGACTTTCTTCAGAAGTATTGTTGAAAAGCCTTTAGTACGTACTTGGACTTGAGCAGATTGATGTGCAGATTTCTTTCCTGCATGGTCCATGCT
The DNA here is from genome assembly GCA_033557465.1 of Ichthyophis bannanicus. Taxonomy (NCBI): domain Eukaryota; kingdom Metazoa; phylum Chordata; class Amphibia; order Gymnophiona; family Ichthyophiidae; genus Ichthyophis; species Ichthyophis bannanicus. The sequence continues at coordinate 382,524,553 of CM066039.1, forward strand.
CTTTGGGTGCTAAGTTGTAGTAGGTGGGCTCCCACCCTGTGTAGGACACGTCTGATCAGCACAACATGATGCTCGTGCTGGTGAATGTCCTTGCCCACAGATTCGCTGGCAAGGTCCACCTGCGGAGCTAGTCTCTGACCTGAGGGTTTACAGGAATGTGTATGGTCAAGGGCTGCGAGTGCTGTCTCCAATACATACGTAGGTGCCACTGGAGACTGCGAATGTGCATCCTTGCTAGTGGGAGGACAGATGTCGCCGCCGCCATATGCTTTAGGTGGTGTAGGATGGAACATGTGGAGGCTTGTTTTGCTGTCGAGAGACCCATTGCCAACGAGATGACTGTGTTCATTCGCTGGTCTAGGAGGTAAGCTTTCGAGGTGCAGGTGTCTATGACTGCCCCTATGAACTCCAGGCGCTGGGATGGCTGTAACTGACTTGGCATGGTTGATGAAGAATCCCAGAGAGGACAGCAGGGCCATGGTCTCCTGCACCGCTGCCTGTCTCTCTTGAGCTGAGGGCACTGCGAGAAACCAATCGTCCAGGTACGGGAAGATGTTGATGTCTTGTTTGTGAAGGTGTGCTGCTGCTATGGCCACGCACTTTGTGAAGACACCTGGAGCTGGTGACAGTTCGAAGGGAAGGACTCTGTACTGGTGGTGGTGACCCAGCCACCACCAGTACAGAGTGGAGGTATTCCTGTGCATGGAAACATGGGTGTAGGCTTCTTGTAGGTCTAGAGGGGCTAGCCAGTCCTTGGACTGTTTGAGCGGCAGGATGGAGATGAGGGAGTACATTCTGAACTTCTCCTTGATTATGAACTTGTTCAGCTTGCAGAGGTCCAGGATGGGGCGTACTCCGCCTGCCTTTTTGGGGATGAAGTAGTACCTGGAGTAGAACCCAGTGTTGGCTTTGTCCACAGACACCTTCTCTATAGCCTGTGCCAACGTGATGCCAACAGATGTATGAGGATGCCAACAGATTTATGAGTTCTGCTGCCATGGTGGACACAAGGTGGGGTGGCATCTTGCTGATGGGTCAAGAGCATTGGCAGGGCAGAGCAGAGAAGCATATACGGTATCCCTCCCGGATGATTTGAAGGACCCACTTGTCGGTTGTAATGGATTTCCATGCCTTCAGAAACACTGACAGGCACCCCCCAACCGGGAGGGCAGTCTGATGCTGATTGTCAAAAGGAGGACCTGTTCTTCCCTATGGAGGGGGGGGGGGGGAGTCATCTGCTTTTTTTGCTTGCGCTCTCTATGGTTTTGGCACTGCTGCAAAGGGCCTTGGTAAGAGTTGTGTTTGTATTTAGGGCCCTGCCACTTACAGTTAGCAAAGTACCTTTTGGTGGGGCAGTAAGGCTTCATCTTTGTTTTTTTGATATACCACTCTATGCTCAAGCACCAGCAAGGTTTACAATATACAAAAGACTGCTGAAAGGGGAAAAGCATGCCATGGCATTGATAGGAAAGAAAAAGAAGAGTGACAGATAGCAAGAAAGGACAGAACAGGAGGGGAGAGAGTCACCTCAGCATAGGGAGGAAGAGAGGGAGATTAAAAGCAGAGCGGAAAAGATGAGTTTTCAGCATTGACTTGAACTTAGTGAATGAGAATGTGGTTTCTATAAAAAGGAGATTGTTGTAGTGGTTGATATGGAAAGACAGACTAGATAGGCCATGTGGTCTTTTTCTGCCATCATGCTTTTATATTGCTAAGTCGCAGATCCAGAGGAAGGGAGTTCCAAAGTTTGGGGCAGAGGAAAAAGAAATCAGAGTTGCGGGTAGACTCCAGGTGAGCTTGTGAGGTGGAGGGGAGGGGCATACGATTGGGAGTTAATAAGCCGGAGTGAATGCAGAGGGGTGTGGAGATGAACCAGAGCTGAAAAATAATGTGGAGTGTTGGTGTGAACAGCTTTGTGAACCAGAACTAGGACCTTGTACTGTATGCGGAAGGCGACAGGGAGCCAATGGAGGTGAATAAGAATTGAGATGATGTGATCGGTGCGGGAGGCATGGGTGGCAATGCAGGCGGTGGTGTTCTGTAGGAGTTGCAGTCTGCAACTCCAAGGTAGCAGAGGCCATGAGGGGACCACAAGAATGACAGATGCTCGGTCCAGCTGAATTTTGTGGAGGGTCCTCGCTATGAGGGGAGTGGGGGAAACGCATACAGAAGCCTGCAGGCCCAGTTCAAGAGGAATGCATCCGGAGCTTCCCTGCTTGGGTTTGGTGTCGGCCCACAAAAGCAGGGAAGCTGAGTGTTTGCTGGGTTGGCGAACAGGTCCATGGACAGAGTGCCCCAGAGGCGAACCAGGTGGAGTCACCAGCGGAATTGGGCACCACTCGTGTGGGCGTAGAAGCCTGCTGAACCTGTCCGCGAGGACATTGTCTTGGCCCGGGAGGTAGACAACTCTTAGGTCATGCCCTGACACACTGTGAAGGAGCAGAGGGGGGACTGCCTCCCGGCAGAGGCGGCGGAAGCCCGTACCCCCTTTCTTGTTTATGTAGAACATTGCAACCTTGTCGTCGGTTTGCATGAGCACCGACTTGCCCATGCCGCGATTCCTCGGGTGACCACTGTCCCTGTGTACAGAGGTTATCAGAGTGGGCTCCCCAGCCCGATAGCAAGGCATCCGTCATCAGGATGAGCTCGTGTTACAGAGCCTGGAAGGGCATGCCCCGAAGTAAGCTTTGGGGATTTTGTCACCAATCCAGGGAACTGGATGGGCTGCACGAGACCAAGACAGAGTCCAGGAGTCAGCCCGAGGCTTGAGACCATTGCGCTCTGAGGCACCATTGAGCCGCTCGCATATGCATGCATGCATGAGGAACAACATGCACAGTTGAGGCCATGTGCCCCAGGAGGCGCAGCATGGCCCGTGCCGAGACCCTGGGTCGGCTTTGGGTCTCGGCAGCCAGCATGTGGAGGCGGTCTGCACGTGCACGGGGTAATAAGGTGGTTGCCTGTTCCATGTCAAACAGTGCGCCGATGAACTCCAGTAGGACTTGGAGTAGTTGATCAGGAAACCGAGGCGCTCGAGGAGAACCGTGCACGACGCCGAGAGGTGTGCCTCCCCGGGCGATGCATCCGTGATGAGCCAATTGTCTAGGTAGGGGTAGATGGATATTCCCTGCAGCCAGATTGGGCTGCGGCTGCTGCCAGGCATTTGGTGAACACTCATGGGGCAGACCCCAGTTCGAAGGGGAGCACCCTGTACTAATAGTGCTCCCCCTGCACCCTGAAACTCAGGAACTTCCTGTGCTTGGGGTGGACAGGGATGTGGGCATATGCATCTGGGATCCGAGGAGCATAACCAATCGCCCTACCAGAGGAAGGACAGTAGGACACCAAGCGACAGCCTTCTGAACTTCTCCCTCATCAGAAACTTGTTCAGGTTCCTGAGGTTGAGGTTGGGGCGCAGGCCCCGTGTCCTTTTTGGAACAAGAAAGTAAAGGAAGTAGAACCCCCAATCCCAGAGATGTGGAGGGACGCTTTCGACCACCTGTTGACCGAGGGGGTTATCCAACTCTAGCTTTAAGCAAGCCTGGTGTGAGGGAAGTTGAGTAGGCTCCGCTGGAGATAAGGGGGGGGGGGGGGTCTGTCCAGATGGAGACAGTAACCATCCCGGATTCCCGGATTTATTTATTTATTTTATTACAATTTCTTATATACCGCACTATTGTCAGCGCGGTTTACATACAACAAAATGACCATAACAAACTGTTTGGCTTCACATAGAACAGGAGAAAACAACTTGGATAACATGCTTCTGCTTTACATAGAACAGGAGTAATAACTTGGATAAACGGGGTATGCAAACTAAACTACTTACATATGTACAATGAGATTGAGTATTGGGAATTCAGTGTGAACATGTGTACAATAGAGTTGATATATTAACTTGAGGGAGTGAGGGAGAGGCACTTATGTAGGGGTAGGGTTAATCTGGTAGTATTGAGTAAATAAATGGGATTTGAGAGCCTTTCTGAATTGTGATAGGTCAGTAATCGCACGGATGCCTGGTGGTAATGCGTTCCAACATTTTGGGGCATAGATACTGAATGCCCTGTTAGATGTTGCGGTTGTGTACTTTGTTGAAGCCTTTGGAATTACTAGCACATTTGTAGATGCGGTTCTCCTTGTTCTGTTGGGAGGAGCGGGCTGGATGATGTTGGTTAATGAGGGGGAGGTGATGCCATGGATAGATTTGAAGGTGAGTAACAAAGATTTGAATGTAAGCCTTCCTTGTACGGGGAGCCAATGAAGTTGTATTAGGATAGGCGTTATATGGTCGCATCTTGCTGCTCCTACTAAGATTCTAGCTGCGGCATTCATGGCAAGTTGCAACGGATTTAGAGATGATTGAGGGAGACCTTGGAGAATAGCGTTGGCAAAGTCAAAGTGTGGCAAGATAAGGGCTTGGTATATTGTCCGGAAGTCTTCAGGGCTTAGAAGGGATTGCAGGTGTCTGAGTGACCGGATTTTGAAATATACGGCTCTATGTTGGATATATGGGTTTTCATATCTAGTCGTTGGTCGAGGGTGACCCCTAAGTACCGAATTGCTGATTTGGTTTGGAGCTCAGCTTCTTTAACCTTTATATGAGGTGGAGGGCAGAAATTCTGGTCTCTGGTGATAAATAGCACCTCAGACTTTTTGTGTTGGATCCTGAGGTTTTGTGATAGAAGCCATTCGGAGACTGTGTTGAAGCATTCAATCAGTGGCGAAAGGTCCATTTGTTCTGTGGAAAATGGCATGAATAGGAGGATGTCATCAGCATAAATTAGACAGTCGACCTTGAATGATTCGATAATGTTGAAAATAGGTTGCATGTAAATATTAAATAATAGAGATGAGAGGGAGGACCCTTGGGGGACGCCTTGTCGCTGATGGAAGGGTTCGGAAGATCTTGAACCTGATTTTACATGCTGCCATCTGCCATCAAGGTACGATCTGCACCAATCGAGGGCGACGCCACTTATGCCCTTTTCTTTTAGTCGTTCTACTAGCAGACCATGGTGTACAGAGTCAAAGGCTGCCGCAATGTCTATAAAGATGAGAGCGAAACCTTGATGGATGTTGTCGATACCTGTGACGATTTTATTGAAGAGAGGTAAGTAGGGTTTCGACGCCATGGTATTCCCTGAAGCCATGTTGCCGATGGTCTAGTGGGGAGGCTAAATCTATATGGTCTTGCAGTTGCCTTTGTGCTTCCTTTTCGATTACTTTGGCTAATAGAGGTATACTGGCTATGGGTCTATAGGATTCAACTTTGCTTGGGTCCAGTTTAGGGTTCTTTAACAGAGGTCTGATGGATGTTTGCTTGAGTGGTGCAGGGAAGGATCCATTTGAGAATGATAGGTTCATCATTTTTGTGATAAGTGGGCTGAGTTCTGATCGTAAATTTTTAATCCAATATGCGGGGCAAGGGTCGGTTTGTGCAGTCGTGGTGTTGAGGGCTGCAATAGTATCTTCCACATGTTTCTTGGATGGTGTGGAGAACTTATAAAGTAAAGTTGGACTGGTGGTGCCTTGTGCTATGAACGTGTTAACTTCATCAGTTTGAAGTAGCTTGGATTGTAAATGGTTGGCAAACTCTTGTGGGTGGATCTCTTCAGGATGGCTTGGGGATGGTTCCTTAGAGAATGATTTAACTAGTTCGAAGAGGTCACGAGGTTTGTTTAGAGATCTTTTGAGGGTGTCAGTATGGTATTGTTTCATATTTGTTAGGATAGCCTCTTTGTAGATTGCAAGGTGAGTTCTGTAAGCTGACAGGTCTCCGGCGGAGTGGGAACGCCTCCATCTTTTCTCTAGTTTCCGTAAATGAGAGCGGGAGATACATAGTTCAGGAGAGAACCAAGGAGAATGTTTTCTATTATTTGCGATGTTGTTCTTCGTAGGTTTTTGGGCAATAGAGCTAAGATTCTTATTCCATGAGGAGATTAAATTGTCGAGGTTGAGGGTTGCATTGTTGTATAGGGGAAGAGTTTCAGCCAGTATGAGATCTTTGTTGAAGGCTCTGAAGTTTCGAGAAGTGGTGTTGCTTAAAGTTCCATTGTTGTGTAGTGAATTGTTGTTGATAGGTATGCTGAAATTGATAAGCTTGTGATCTGACCATGGTACAGAGGTGAGTGATGTCACCAGCTTTTCATTTGGATCTTGTACTGACAGAGGGGCAAAAATCATGTCCAGTATGTTCCCTTTGGTGTGGGTGGGTTCGTTGATGATTTGTCTGTAGCCCAGATCATTAATTGCTTCTAGTAGGGCAGTGGCATGACTGGAGTGAAGTGAAGGGAGATTGAAATCTCCTAGTATCCAGTTTGATAAGTTGAGGTTGCGAGTGTTGGCTGCTAGGTTGAGGATGTTGCAGAGATCGTCAGTTGAGGATGAGGGTGCTCTATATAGAAGGTTGATGGCGCATTGGTCATTTGCAATGGATATGATATCAATATTGTTGGTACTGGAGGAGTCTGTTGTATGAAAATGCAAGTCCGTTTTGGTCAAGATAAGGGCCCCCCTCCTCTTTTGATTCCTCTATGCCGGGAGTGGCTTGTGAAGTTGTTGGGTAATAGTTGGTTGAGAATTACATTGTCTACGTCGGAAAGCCACGTTTCAGTTATTAAGAGAATATCCAGGTTGTGGGATGCAATTAATTCAGTGACAACTGGCCATTTATTACGAATTGATCTCGCATTTATAAGGGCGCAATTAAGAACTAGAGTGGATTTCTCTGGTTTAGTTTGTTTGTTATGTTGGAGGGCTATGTGTAACAAATATGATTGACGTGTGTGTGTGTTCTTTAAGTGGTTAGGGTAGGCAGAGTTTGTCCATGTTTTGGCATGGTGCTGGAGTATTGGGATATGATTAGTAGCGTGGAATAAGGCTAGGGACTCAACAATCAGCCAAGAAAAGATCATGAGGCCGCTCATTATGGCCGTGATGGGTGGGGCCATTTCAGTGTTGATCTTAGAAACATAGAAACATGATGACAGAAAAAGACCACAAGGCCCATCTAGTCTGTCCTTCCATAACTACAACAGTCCACTTTTTACCTTTAGAGATCCTCTGTGTTGGTCCCATGCTTTTTTGAATTCAGTTACTGTCCTCATCTCTACCACCTCCACTGGGAGACTATTCCACGGATCCACTACTCTTTCCATAAAGAAATATTTCCGCATATCACTCCTGAATCTATCTCCCTTCACCCTCATCCCATGTCCCCTCGTAGCAGAACTTGCTTTCAATTGAAGATCTGGTATCAGCCTTGTTGTTAGTGTATTGGTGGTAAATCTATGCTGTGTTAGTGGGTGTTACTGACTGCTGGGAGTTGCCAAGGGAGCAAATGCAATATTTTGTAGTGGTTTGGCAGTGAATAGAGATCAGAGTGTAAACAGATGTAAAATATGCAAGTTCTAGTAGTGTACAACAGGCAAAATGGATCAGACATATCAATAAGACAGTATTTAGAGGTAAAGCTATTAAGTATTACACAAAGTGTATGATGGATTTAAGAATATATCTATTTCTGACTGAGTTTTAGGGACAAGGCTGTTCGGTGGGGTATAAATTAGCAGGTAAATATTATATGAGAGCTTACTGAGAGATGGTTAGTCAACAGTGTACCATTACATGAGAAACTCCAGGTATAAGGCAAAATAGCAGATACATAAGGGGTCTATCTAATCTTACTTGAGGCAATGAGAAAGAGCAGTAACTTCAAAGTTCCTGAGTATGCAGGGAGTGGATGTGAGACATGCCCAGCCAAAGCGTTCACGTGGGTGGTGGTATTGGAGACCTGGAAAACCCAGATGTCCGATGTGATGGCCTCGCACGCGGAGGTGAAAAGGGACTGATGTCCTCCTACTGACGGGAGTGCCACTGGGGGACGAGAGGATATGCACGTGGCATCAAAACCCTGGAGCTGGTTGGGGTAGTACCGGTGGTTGGGTCTTGGGCCCCTTAAGTTTACGGTGGCCCTGAGCTCCACCCTTGCCTTGGCCGCTGGGCATCGGCACTGAGGTAGGTGGATAGGGTGAGTGAGTATCCCCGGTAAGGAAGTCCCTTCCTCTGAAAGAAGGGCTTCTTACTGTGCTGCTTCTTCCGAGGAAGGGACGAGGTTTACTGAGAGAGACGGGGACGGGTTACGAACTCTGTCTCGATCTCGGCTGCCTTGTCCTCCATGGGCTTACCATACAGTTGTTTGCCGAGGCAGGGAACATCCAAGAGCTTCTCCTGCACCCACTGTTCCAGGTCTGAGGACTGGAGCCATGCTTAACGCTGGGCTCCAATGCCAGATGCTGCCACACAAGTGGAAGACTCAAACCCATCATACGTGGCGCAAGAAAGGTATTTCGAGCAGTCTGTGACTGATCTCAGAAGGGTTTGGAATCTGAGAAGGTGGTCATCTTTGAGGATGCGGCAAAACTGCCAACCTCTTTAGCGAGATCATGAAGGAACATACCCATATATACAATTGGTATGCCTGGACGCAGCATGCCAGCATGAGTCCAATAGGCCTTACGCCCCAGGCCGTCGAGGTCATGGGATTCTCTGCCAGGCAGAACCAAAGAATGCGACTTTGGGCTCTTCTGTTTCTGCATCGCAGATTCCACTATCATGGAGGTATGAGGAAGCTGGGCCTTTCAAAGTCCCATATCTCATATGGCAAATGGACGTGCTGCTGTAGGGGATAGGTCAGCGAGAAGTGTAATGAAGGAGTTATCACGCTGTTTGGACAGGGAGTCGAAGTGCACACTGAAATCCCCCACGGTCATGTTAGGGTACGAGAGAGTAACCTCGGAAAGGGTGAGGAGAGAATCCCAGAGGTAGGGTTGAACAGAGGGAGGGGAATAAATGAGGAAGTGAAGAGGAGTAGAAGCATCAAGGTGAAGAAGGGATTCACAGTAGTGGAACACCAGAGAAGATTGTTTGTGGATAGAGAGAAACGAAAAAGGGTTGTGATCCTCCACCCCTCACCTGTCTAACCCCTAAGGGGGGTGGGCAAGGGCAGAAAAGCCTGGTGGGAGGCAAAGATTAAGGAGTGCTTCTTCGCCATCATGGAGCAGGTCTCCGTGAGAAAGAAGAGATCAAGGGAATGGTGAACCGTGAGGTCGTGGATGGGGATGGACTTGGAGCTTAAAGAACGACAATTCAAAAGGGCCAAGTGCAGGAGTGGGATCAGAGGAATGGGGGAGTGGCCTGGAGGGAGGGAGACCCAAGGGCATGACTATGGCAAGGAAGGTGGTTAGCAACAGTTCTGGTGGGAGAGGCTAAAATAAGAGGTGGGGACAAGGCGCCACAACTGGTGAACGGGGATGGCAGTCATTGAAGAACACAGGAATAAGCACAGAACGATCAGGGGGGCACTGGACACTGAAGGTGCAACTGCTTGCAGTGCTAGCTGCTCTTTTGGGAGTGGATATGGCATTCGAGCCCATCCTCTGCCAAGGTTTGCAAAGTAGTACAGTGTTCCTTCATGTCATTTACTGTGTTACTTTGTCACCGAAGAGGGATTCCCCTGCACAGGGCGCGTCCGCTACCCTGATGTGTGTATTGTCACGTAGGCCGGAAGCCCTGAGTCATGCCCATTGCCTGGCAGGTATTGCTGTCCCAGCAGCCCTGATGGCTGTGTCAAAAGCGAATGCTGTGCTCACTAGGTGTTTGCTGCACTCGGCGATGTCCGTTAGTATGGCAGAGGCCGATGTCTGGGCCTCTTGGTAGGGCTGCAATGGTGTTTTAGGTTCACCATTAGTATGTCCTGGAAGAAGACATGCTGAAATTGATGGGCCGTGATCCTGGTGCTAAGCATTGCCCCTTCAAAGACTTTCTTCCCGACATCGTCCAGGAGTTTGTAATCCTGGCGAATTGTTGGCATGGGTGCATGAGGATTTCACCCGTTTTAGGGCAGAGGATGACGACTGGTGGGGTAGTTGAGACTTGATGAACCCCCGGTGTGGGCTGGACCTGGTCCTTGGTGTCTAGTTTCTTTGGGTAAGCATGGCCTGAGGCAGACATCTGCCAGTTTCACTTTGGTCTCTTGCAGCTTTTGATAGATGGGTAGGGCAAGTGCGGGCCTTGGTGCATTGAGGTACTTAAGGACCTCAGGCTCTGGTTCCCCTGATGCGTCTGGCGGTGTCAGGGCCAGGGGTTGATGCCACCTTCCTCAAACTTTGGGTGAGGTCCTCGGGGGGGGGGGGGGGGGAGTGAGAGGAGGGTAGGCTTGGCTGGCCTTCGGTATCCATGGCTGAGGGACTTCCCTGAGAGGGCATCCTTCGTGGAAGCAAAACCCAGAATGGCTGCTTTGCTGTCTCCTCCATCTGAGGGTGCGGGGATAGCATGCAGGGTTTGGGATGCTGCAGCCAGGCGGGGACAGGCTTGACGCCAATCTGCGCAGTGAGTCGGAGTGGTCTGCTGGGGCTGGAGGAGACTGTGGTGTTGCCGTCTGTTCTACTAACTGGGTGAGGAGTTGTAAAATGGCTGCGACGTTGTCTGCACTCCTTGAGTCCCGGTGGTGATGCCTCCTGTGTTTGCTGGGGTGCTGGAGCTGGGTGTGGAGGAGCTGGATTGCCCCTGTGCTTAGGCTGCTCTCTACTCCTGCTGTCATGCCTGCTCCTACCATTGTAGCAGCGTTCAGAGTGACTGCCGCGGCTCTTGTGCCTTTTTGCATGTCTGCTCTGGTGTCCGCTGCTGAAACTATCACAGCTGTTGTGCCTGCTCCCATTGTGACTGGGCTTCCCTTCGTTGCTTCTGCTCCATCCACACTGATTCGAGGCATCTCTGTTGGCACTGTTATCTGTTGCCTCGTCATGGCTCTTCCTCGGTGCTGTGGTGTCTGTGAGGGCTGCGAGGGTTGGAAGCAGTCTTCTCACGTTGATAGGGAGCTTACCCGTCAGCATGGTGACGTCACTGGGGGCTTCGTTGGTTGCCCTGGGGATGGTCACTCTGTCCAATAGGAGGTCAGGGGCAGGGCTCGCGGCAGCCACGTTCCCAGCATCATGTTGGCAACTTGAAGGACCACGCTGCTTTGAGCCGGAGGCTGCAGGGCCATGCTGTTTTGTGCTGGAGGCTGCAGGGGGGCCGGGTGAGTCAGCGGAGCTTCGCAGTGGAGCCTCTGTGGTTGCTGGAGCAGTGGAGGAAGCAGCAATTATCTCTGCAGCAATATGGCTGGGAATGGAGGCCCTGCTGGGCGCATCCCGTGCCAAATGCATGTTTTTGTCTGAAGCCTGACCTTCTGGATGTGGTGTGGTGAGGTGATTTCTTTGGAAGTCCGATTGTTCTCTGCTTGCAGTTTGGCAGTGGCCAGATAGTCTAATGCATGGCTTCTTGATTTCCTAGCTCTGGGAATATTCTGGAGCAATGGGAGCAATCTTCTACCCAGTGGCTGACTACCAAGCATCAGACACACTAGTCATGTGTCCCCGTGCTATTCATCTTTCTCCCACAGAGAGGCATTTCTTGAAGCCTGGCTTAGGCATACTTTGTGTTGATGTCTTCTGTTTTGTAGATAGAATCTGGAGGTGTGTGCAATTAGTCTTGCTGGCAAGGTGGAAGAAGAAAGATTGGCCAGGCTAGGGGTTGGCTACCTGCACACGCCACCAGGTATGGGGCTGATGCATCCTGCTTGTCCATGGAGAAACAGGTCTTCCCTGAAGTGAAGGGATGGAGGGGAATTTGGGACTGACCAGTTTCCTGATTAAGGTTCAACAAGGGAGCAGAGTGTTTGCAGAGATGGGACTGCTTTTTTTTTTTTAATTTTGAAATTTTTATTGGCACTCATCGTAATTTACATTGCACAACACAACATTGAAACCCAACTGGGCATAAAGAGTAGTTACTCACCTGTAACAGGTGTTCTCCAGGAGCAGCAGGAATCAGTCCTCACTTATGGGTGACATCGACATCAATGGAGCCCCCGTGCGGCGCATTTCCCCAGCTTTCTAAGAAAGCCTTTGGGAATACTGCACGCATGCGCTGTCCCCTTCCCACCTAAAGGTGCCATCTTGCTCAGTCCAATGACATAGCTAAAAGACAGCACACAAAAATGTAAAAATAAACTATGTACAACTGCAACTCCCAGGGGAGGGAGGGAGGGTTGTGAGGACTGATTCCTGCTGCTCCTGGAGAACACTTGCTACAGGTGAGTAACTACTCTTTCTCCAGGACCAAGCAGGAAGTCAGTCCTCACTTATGGGACTCCCCAGCTTCAGGCTACCGGGGACCCAGAGCTGAAAAAATGAGCTCCCTCTAGCCGCAGCATCAGAGAAAAGATTTCACTGAAAACATACCCCCACCGGTAACCCAACCAGAGGGCTGGAGGGTAGGAGTTGCCTAAACCTCAGATTCCGGAGCACTGCCTGACCGAAAACACTGTCCCTACGGGACTCCTTCTCCACGCAGTAATGGGCCGCAAAAGTCTGGCTTGAGGACCAACTTTCAGCCCTACAGATGTCTGCCAACGGTACAGAGCAGAGATGAGCTACTGAGGCAGCCACTGCCCTGACATGGTGGGCCGTGACCCGACCCTGCAAGGGAAGGTCAGCTGCCCTGTAAGCCCAGGTGATACAGTCAGCCACCCAGATGGACAAGATATGCTTGGAGACAGGTAACCCCAAGTTATTAGGGTCAAAAGATACGAAGAGCTGAGTAGCCCTCCTATGCCCCTGCATACGTTCAATGTAGAAGGATAAGGCCCTCCTACAGTCCAGGGTATGCAGGACTGTCTCAGCCCGGATGGCATGGGGTCTAGGGAAGAAAGTTGGAAGAACCACCTCCTGGTTGAGATGGAAAGAGGAGACAACCTTTGGGAGGAACTTAGGATGAGTCCTAAGGACTACCCCGTTCCTATAGAAGCGAGTGTAAGGCCTGTCACAGACCAGGGCTTGAAGCTCACTCACTCGCCTGGCCGAGGCTAGGGCCACAAGGAATAGAGCGCCTTCCAAGAAAGGAAGTGGAGAGGACAGGTAGCCATCAGCTCAAAAGGTGGGCGAGTCAGTTGCTGCAAGACCACATTCAACTCCCACTCAGGGGCCGGTGGACGGATAGGAGGCTTGAGCAAGAGCAAGCCTCTGAGAAACCTGGACACCAAGGGGTGAACCGACAGTGTCCTTCCACCAGTGAGTGGTGAGCTGCTAGAGCAGAGAGGTGGACCCGAACCGAATTGGACATAAGGCCTTGATTGGACAAGTGCAGTAGATACTGAAGCACTACTGGTACAGTGCAGGTGAAAGGATCCTCCTTGCGCTGCTGACACCACATGGAGAACCTTCTCCACTTCAGGGCATAGGTTTTCCTGGTGGATTGCTTTCTAGAGGCCAAGACCACCTCTTCCACTTCCCAGGGTAGGCCCCAGGGAACCAACACTACCCTTGCAGCCTCCAGGCCATCAAATTGAGAGATTTGAGATTGGGGTGCAGAAGGGAACCCTGATCCTGAGAGAGAAGATCAGGTTGCAACCCCAGAGGTAGTGGTGTTTCCACGGCTAGCTGAAGCAGAAGTGGAAACCAGGGTGTCGGACGCTCTTCAAAGTTCTCAGAGACAGAGCCTCGATGATCCTAGTAGCTCCCCGGTGGCCGAGACAACCCTGGTTCCCGCTTCTAATGCAGCTGGCGGTGGACACTCCTCTTCCTCCTCTGGGGTTTCAACCCGATCTCCTGTCACAGGATCAGGGGACTCTCCTACACCCCAACCTCTGGTCCCTTCATCTGATGGCCTGGCTGCTGAAAGGGTAGTCCTTGCTCCCCTCCTGCTGCCTCGTGAGGTGGAATAGGTCATCTTGGCCTCCAGGCGGCCCTCCACCCGGAAATCCTACGCTCTTAAGTGGCGTAGGTTCTCCGTGTGGTGTGCTCAGCCATCTGAGAATCCCTTGTCCTGCTTGGTGGCAGTGGTCTTGCGGACTCGATAAATGGAATCGACCCGCTTGCTTAACACCGGCACCGACGCCGGGCTCTCCCACATGCAGAAGAGAAGTCGCTCCAGCATCGGAAGAACTAGTACAGTAAAGGCCTCCTTCGGGGGAGAGTCATACTGGAGGGCATCGAGCTCTTCGGCTCGAGGATCCTCCGGGGGATCCGTGGGGAATGCCAAGGCTTTGGCCATATCCCGCACGAAGTCCGAGAACCGGGTGTCCTCCAGGGGGACCGTCTCCGAGGTTCGGACTCGGGCGAGTCCGATGGGACGCACAGAGTCCGAAAAGTACCTGGGGACTCTTCGTCCTCCGTCTCCCAGCCCGACTCCTCGGTGAAGGAATCGAGTGGCTCCGGTCGGGCGGGCACTGATGCCCTCCGCCCCAACGCCGAGGCCGGCATCGACGACCTCGGTCCCGAACGGGAGGCCGAGAGAGACCGCGACCGAGGATCGACTCGAGCCCGCATGGACTCGAGGATCGGCTCGGTCTCCGGGGTCGACTTAGACGTCGACGTCCCGGTGGTCGGGGCAGATGCACCGGCGAGGCCAGCGATCAATGCCCGCTGCTGGTCCATGAAGGCAGCAAAACTGCTCTCCAAGGCCGTCAACCTGAGTCCGAGCTCAGGAGACCCAGCAGGCCCTGGACTCGGGCCCCGATGGCGTCGGGCCCGACGTCGGCTCCTTCGGAGGCGAGTCCACGAGGACTACAGTACTCACGTGTCCAGGAGACTCCATCTCGAGACGAGGATGTTTCGAAGGCCTCTCTGACTCCGAGGACCCGGGGCGGCTATCGGGGCTATGCGACCTGGCCCTCGAGGAACCAGAAGCGTTCACCGACGCCGTCCTCGCGGGTTTCTTCTTCCTATGATGTTCCCGGGCAGGAAACCCCCGCTCAGAGGAACTCCGACGATGCTCAGGACCGGAGTCCCGGGACGTCGAAGCCTCTGACGAGGTCCGGGCCCGGCTGGACGCGGAGTCAGAGAAGATTCGTTCTCTTTGATGCTGCCGACTCAACGCTTTTGAGGACATTTTGCCACACGGACCACAGATCAATCGGGTCATGATCGGGTCCAAGGCAGCGGAGGGCAGCAGTCGTGTGTGTCGGTAAGAGACATAAGTTTCTTACACCGATCACACTTCTTAAACCCACTGGCAGCCATCGGGGGAAAAAGGGCCCCTGCGAGGTCAAAAGACAGGGCTGCCAGGACAAAAAACGAAAAAATAAAGAACGGTCTCGATACGGCGTATCGGGTTCGGGCGGGAAAAGGATCCGGCATCGTACCGAGAAAAGAATAGTAAATAAAATCAACTTTTTCAGCGGCGATCACAAACAGCGTCTGTAGGGCTCCGCGGAAAAAAGACTGAGCAAGATGGCACCCTTGGGCAGGAAGGGGACCGTGCATGCGCGCTGCAATTCCCAAAGGCTTTCTTTGAAAGCTGGGTTAATTGCTCCGCGAGGGCTCCGTCGGCGCCGACGTCACCCATATGTGAGGACTGACTTCCTGCTTGGTCCTGGAGAATCGCCAAAGCCTTGGCCATCTCCCTGACGAACTCCAAGAACCTGGTGTCCTCCGGAGGGGACCTACTCCGGGGCTCGGACTGCGGTGAGTCCGAAGGGATGCACCGTCCGAAAATTATCGGGGGACTCCTTGTCCTCCGTCTCCCACGCGGACTCATCCGAAGAGGAGTCGGGGGGCTCCGACCATGCGGGCCTCGGTGGCACCGGCGTCAACGCCCTCGGTTCTGAGCAGGAGGTCGAGGTCGAGGGTGACCATGACCGAGAACGACTTCGAACCTTCATGGTCTCGAGTATCGGCTTGGTCTCCGGGGTCGACAGACATCGATGTCCCGGTGGTCGGGGCAGATGCACCAGCGAGGCTGGCCATCAGTACCCGCTGCTGATCCATGAAGGCAGACAATCTGCACGCCAAGGCTGTCAGCCTGAGTCCAAGCTCAGGAGACTCAGCAGCCACCGACTCGGGCCCCGGCAGCGGCGCCGGGCCTTACGTCGGCTCCCTAGGAGGAGAGTCCACGAGGACAACAGGACTTACGTGTCCGGCGGGCTCCGGCTCCACACGAGGTATCTTGGACGGCTTCTCCTGCTCCAAGGGCCCGGGGCGGCGGTCGGGGGTCAGAGACCTGGCCCTCGAGGAACCAGGGACCTCCTCCGACGCTGCCCTCACGAGCCGTTTCTTCCTCTTACGTTCCCGATTGTGGACCCCCTGTCCGAGGAACCCCGACGATGCTCGGGGTCAGACTCCCGAGACGTCAAGGCCTCGGACGAGGTCCGGGCACGGCTGGAGGCAGAGTCAAAAAATCCGTTCTGATGCTGGCGGCTTCGTAGTGCCTTGGTGGACATTTTGCCACACGGGACACGGACCTTAGGATCATGATCCGGTCCGAGGCAACGAAGGCAGCAGTCGTGTGTGTCGGTGAGAGACAGTTTCTTACACCGATCACACTTTTTGAAACCACTGGAAGCCATCGGGGAAAAAAGGACCCCCGCGAGGTCAAAGGACCGGCTTTCCAGGGAAAAGACAAAAAGGGCGCACACGCCAGCCACGAAGGGCAAAAAACGAAAAATAGAAGACGGGCTCGATACCGGTGTACCGAACCCAGCGGGAAGGGGAACCGGCGTCAAACTGGAGAAAAGCACGATGAAATCACAAGAAAAAAGTCAACTTTTCCAGGTGACACAGACAGACGTCCGGTGGGCTCCACGGAAAAAGAAAGACTGAGCAAGATGGCACCTTTAGGCAGGAAGGGGACCACGCATGCGTGCAGTATTCCCAAAGGCTTTCTTAGAAAGCTGGGGAAAGGCTCCGCATGGGGGCTCCATCGACGTCTATGTCACCCATAAGTGAGGGCCGACGTCCTGCTTGGTCTTGGAGAACCATTCTGTCACTCCATTATACCGTCTACATTCTTCTTCCAGTTGGAAATAGGGATACATGGATATATAGACAATTATACATCTCAATACGTTACTAGATACCCAGATAGTTAAAATTGCACACTCTCCATATATACCCCAAATTAAATGCATAGCATTCTATCTTATTAATCTGAATATTGACAGCAAAATCTACAATTCAAAAGTAACTTGTATTCTCTAATACACTGCATTTACTATATTATAATCCCCTTTTTCCCTCGTTCTCTTCCTACGGTTATGTTATGACACATCATATTAAAACATTACATTGCTCTCTAAGTTATCTCATATTCGGTACCCAGTTGAGCCCATTTATCCCTTATAACCATACCATTTCCCCTAATTCTTATTTCACCCCCCAATACCCCCTATCATCCCCCTCCCCCAACATACCTATTCCTTCATCCATTCATTCCACCCACTCTCCCTCCATTCTTCATAGGCTTGCCATACCTCCCTGTGTTTTGCTCTTTTATTGCAGCAGTATGCTCCTATTAAACTCATATGCCAAAGAAATTCCAACCTCCCAATGACCTCCTTCATAGCTGGTGCCTCTGTCTCTTTCCATCTTTGCAATATGGCCAATCGGCTCGATACCACACAGTGGCTTAAGAAAGGTAGTCAACATTAAATTGCCCCCCTCCTCCCCCTTGGCTAATGCAATTTGTGCTAGTGTTACCCGTATCAGTACCCGGGTTACCTCATGATAGAATCTTCCCAAACCCTCCCACAACCCCTGAAGTTTTTGGCATCCCCAAAGCATGTGCACCAGATCCCCTCTTTCCCCACAACTCCAACAATTTGCATTCCTATCCTTAAATATGGCCTGTAACTTTGCAGGTGTCCACACCATCCTCGGTCAAATTTTCAAGCAATTTTCCACCATAGCCGTTCCCCATGTCAATCTACGCTCCCCCTCATATATTCCCCGCCACATCTCCTCTTCCCAATGGCCTCCTATGACCTTCTCCCATTGTTCCTGCCATCTTACGCGCCCCCTCCCCCGATTAGCATTAAGTTTCTTGTACAACTTTGAAACCAACCCTTTTTCCGACTCATATTTTTCCATTAACTTCTCAAACTCAGTGGGCTTGCTTTTTAAATCCCTCTTTACTCCTTCTTGCTGTAAGAAATACCATAACTGCAGGTAGGCATAAAACTCCTTATCCTTTACCCCATATCTGCTTTGGAGGTCCATGTATGCTCTCATCTCCCCCTTTGTATCAGTTGACCCACCCTTACCAATCCCTTGTGCGCCCATTTCTTGAAAGCCACCCCAGCCTCCCCAGTGTAAAATCCCCCATATTTAGCAAATGAGTTTCCCTTGATAGGCACTTCCCCTGCAACAAATATGACCGCCTCCTTCCCCAAATCTGCAACGTTAACTCCCTATGAGGGTTCCTCCCCTTTCTCCCCACCCCTTCTCCAGCACTGTTCCACACCATAGCCTCCAAATTTTCCCCTTGCACTTTTTCCATGTGCACCCATTGTGGCATCTCACCCCTCTCCCGCCACACAAACAGAGCCCTCAACTGCACTGCCTCATAGTAATTTACCAGGTTCGGTACTCCCAACCCCCTCCTCCTCCTTTGCCTTAAACATCGTAGCTCTTCCTACTCTTGGAATCTTTCCCTCCCAAATGAACCGCATTATGTTCTGTAGCTGCCTGGGTCATGCCTTTGTGACTCTACACGGAAGCGTCATAAAGACAAACAGTATCCTTGGCAGGATATTCATTTTTATTGTAGCTATCCTTCCCAGCCACGATAGGTGGAGTCCTTGCCATCTAGCTAAGTCTTGTCTTATTGCCCCCAACAATGGCCTATAATTCTATTCAGTTAGTTTGCCTAAGGGGCTCCCTATTTGTATTCCTAAATATCGGAAACTGCTATTTACCCACTTAAAGGCAAACCCTTCTCGCAGTCTTTTTTCCCAAGTCCTTTGTCAAATTAAGCCCTAGTATTTCTGTCTTTGTCGTATTAAGCTTATAGCCCGCCACTTCACTATACTTCCCTATGGCTTTCATTAGATTGGGTAAACTAATAAACGGCTGACAGAGTGAAGATCACTTTGTCTGCAAATAAAGCTACCTTACTTAGTTGTTCTCCCACCTCCCCCCTCCCCCCCCCCCCTGATATCAATCTGCCCCCTTATATAATCAGCTAAAGGTTCTATTACCAGGGCGAAAAGTAAGGGCAACAATGGGCAGCCCTGGCACATACCCCTACCCAACTGGAAACTGTCAGAGTAGCCTCCATTCACCCATATCCGGGCTCTAGGTCTCGCATACATCGCCCCTCACCCAACCAGAAACTTTTCTCCTAAACCCATTTTTGCCTGCACCTGCATCATAAACTGCCATTCGATTCTGTCGAATGCCTTTTTGGCATCTACTGTTAGGAAGATTGCCTCCTTCCCAGTTTCCTGCAGGGACCACATAACATTCAATAGCTTTCGAATATAATCTCGCCCTTGTCTCCCCCTTTATGAACCCTCTCTGGTCTTTGTTTACCAACTTCTGCATTACTTTTTGCAGGTGGGCTGCCATAATTTTTGCCAGCACTTTGGCATCTAAGTTTATAAGCGAGATTGGTCGATATGCTCCACAAGTGATTCGATCCTTCCCTTCCTTGGGTATGACCGTTATACCCGCTTCCGCCATAGATCCTGGCAATTCTTCCCCCTGCATCACTTTATAGAATTTTGCAGTATAGCCTTCTAATCCTGGGGCTTTGCCCTCCTTGAGGGACAATTGCTACCCTCACCTCCTCTTGGTTTACCGGTCTTCCCAACTCTTCTGCCTCCACTTCTAATAACTTCCCCAACTTACAAGCCACCAAGAATTCCTCCCCTTTCTTTCCCGCCCCCTGTACTTCACTCTTATACAACTTTTCATAATATTCCACAAAAATCTTCCTAATTTCTGCTGACTTGTTGGTTGCACATTGCCCCTATATTCACCTTTTGTTGCTTCGCTTTAAATCTACTAGCTAGTCTCCTTCCCAGTTTATTACCTCCTTCATACCAACCCTGCTTCAGTCTTGCCAAGTTATATGCAATCTCTGCAGCCCTTAGCTGGTTGAGTTCCCCTCTTAATTTTTGCAATTCAACAAACACCTGTGGCTCTCCTCGCTCTTGATAGTCCCTCCCCAACCGCTCAACCCTCCGCACTAACCCCTCCTCTACACCTCCTTTCTCCTCTTCTTTTGCGCTGCTATACTGATCAGGTGTCCTTGCACAACTGCCTTCATTCCATCCCATATGGTCCCCATTGCCACTTCTCCTGTCATATTTAGTTCCAAATATTCTCGTATCACCTCCCAGACCCACTCCACATTTTCCTTGTTATCCAGGAGTCCCTCATTCAAATACCAAAATCTAATCCTTTGGTCTTTTCCCCCCGCATCCAGCACAATATGCACTGGGGCATGGTCCGTCCATGTAATACTGCCTATTTCCACCTGCTTTGTCCTAGCCACCCAGTTCCCACTCATCCACAGCATATCTAGCCTGCTATAGGTCCCGTGTACTGGGGAGTAGAAAGTGTCTTTTCACCTTGGTGCTTACTTCTCCACATATCCAAACCCCAGACGTTCCTTTAACCTCTGTAGACTCTTCCTTTCCTTTTGTCCTCCTCCCCCTCCCCCATTATCCAGTCTCAGATTCACCGTAATATTAAAGTCCCTCCAAGGTAACAAGACAAGGAAATTTAAGAACGAAGCTCCTAATGCTACAACCCTTGGTTTTAACTCCAGGAACTGCCTACGCCAAGCCTGGGTACTCCGACTCACATCTTCTGGAAACACTTGAAGTTTGAAACCACAGAATAAGACATCTTTGTGTTTAAAGTATGCACGCAACACCCATTTGAGGGATTCAGACCCAAAGGTCACCACCAAGGTGCAACGCTTGGGGATGACATCCAGTGAATCCTCCAAAAAAGCGGTTAAATCCTGAGCTACCGAACTATCAGAAGGGGGGGGGGGGGGAGAACCCCCTCTGCGGTTGGAGAGGCCAGAGCTAAAGCAGAAATACAATACATTTGCACAATATCTAAAGTCTCCCTAAATTGCAAAATCTCAGAAAAATATTTTTTCAACAATATTTCAAAAGAGAGCAAATGGGTTTGCAGAAAATTAAGGAAACAAGTTTTTTGCCCAATGTTGATTCTCAAGGGATTCCAAATGGCAAGCTAAAGAATCCTTAATTAACGTAACATGAGTATCCCTGCATGTCTGGAGCTGCGAATCAACACGGGCAAAAGACTTTGTAGTAGCAATCAATTGATTATCAATAACTTGTACTTTATCCACCACAGAATGTGTAAACTTGCAAAGAGAGGAGAGTCGTAGATAATCGTGTATCAATCCTTTGAAGTGCAGACCAAATGTCTGAAAGTGTCACCTCCCGAGACAAGGGAGTAATCACTTCTTCAAACAGCCAGGATCACTGGAGAAAGTACCGGAGCAACAACATGGAGAGACGAATCTGAAGGAGTAGAGGAATGTGGAAGGTGGGGAAAAGGAGGTGGCGTCCGAATCTCAGGGCTCAGAGAAGCCCCATCCGGAGATTGACAGGTAACAGGGGAGTGATGTGTTTGTCCATGGGGCCAGTTACCTTACTTCCATGACCTTCTCCAGATGTAGCCTTGACTGCCACCTTTGCCTTCCGCTTCCCCATCGACAAACTACACTCAATCTTCCAGCGCTCCGAGAACACCTCAGGAGCACAGAAGGAGCGTGTCTAACCCCTTGTGACACACCCCTTAGGACACACCAACACAGGCCACGTGTAGCACCCACTGGTCTTTGTAGGGCTCGGGGGGGGGGGGTCCTCAACACCTAGGACAGCCTCCCAATGCCTGCAGCTGGTCCAACAGGCATCCGGCTCCCACCTGCTACACTGCTCCGCGGCAGTGAAAACACCCACGGCAGCTCCCAGGTAACAAAGATGATCTCTCCCAGCGATAGTCAGCTCCCGCTGGTCTTTGTAGGGCTCGGGGGGGGGGGGGGTCCTCAGCACCTAGGACAGCCTTGGTGCTTACTTCTCCACATATCCACAAACCACAGACGTTCCTTTAACCTCTGTAGACTCTCTTTCCTTTTGTCCTCCTCCCCCTCCCCCATTAACCAGCCTCGGATTCACCGTAATATTAAAGTCACCGCCCAATATAATAGGAATGCTCCTCCACCCTTCCAGCTCTACCATCAACTTTTTATAAAATTCCTCTCTGCATGTTTGGGCCATATATACTTACATTCCATACCTCTTCATCCTTTATCTTCATCCGCACCGCCACCCATCTGCCTTTTTTATCCCTCCGTTCCTCAACCACCGCCTCCTTGTACTCACATCCTATCACCCCCACCCCTCCTCTCCTTGGATGGGCTCTTTGTCCCGCCAGTAACACTCTAGGATATTTCTTTGAGCATATCAGTCCTTCTTATCCAGTGGGTCTCTAGTATACACACTATATCTGCTTTTAACCGCGTGCCCTCCCTTTCCAACAGGCGTCGCTTGTGCCAGGTTTGCTGCCCTTTGACATTTACCGTAGCCACTATCAACTCATCTCGCTCCCTGCCCCTCTCCGCTTCCCTCCCCCCTCCCCCTCTCCCCCCGTCTTCCCTTCCCCCCTCCTTTCCTAAGTCCTTCCTCCCCTGCCCCCTTGCCTCTTCTATAACCGAGGCAATTCTGGAGTCATGCGCCACCCGCCACCCCGAACCTTTCCCTCCTCCTTTTCCCCCATACCCCATTCTGCTATCCACCCCCTCCCACCTTATCCCTCTAACCCATACTCCTTCCCCCTACCCTCCTATCATCACTCCTTCACCTCCAAGCGCTTTAAACTTTTCCGCTTCCCCTCCCTACCCCACCTGCCTTCCCTCCACCCTTCCCCCTCTCAACATAGTATAGCACATTTACACCATCTCAGTACATTTAACAGTTACTCAACTGCCCTCCCCCCAACAACTTTTAAACCACTCTTTTTATAGACAGTTCCATCTGCTCACACAGCCTTTTTCCTTCCTTCATCTTTTGGTCCCTCTGCACTGTGATCTCCTGTTGTTGCTCTTTATCTCCACACGCCGCTCTCGTGGTTTCTTCCCCTGCTGCTTCTTCCGCTCTCCCTGTTGTTCCATTTGAGTCCACTCGGCCCTTGCTTCTTCAGCCTGTACTTCCATACCCGCTGCTTTCAATGCCAGCCACACTGCCTCAGGTGTTTGTATTTTCCAGTCTTTTCTCCCTTTGAGAAGGCCAAGCCAAAGGGGTACAGCCAGCGGTACCTCACCTCCTCTTTGCGAAACAATTTGGTGACTGGTGCCAAGGCTCTTCGTCTCTGTAAGGTCCCTACGGACAAATCATCCTATATGGCTACCTGATAGCCCTGCCACTTAAATGTACTTAGACCCCTCATCTTCGCAGCTATTTTTTCCTTCACTCTGTAATCCTTCAGGCAAATTATTATGTCTCTGGGTCTGTTATTCCTTACTGGACCTAGGGCCCGATGCACCCTGTCCATTTGTATTCCATCCAGAACTTCCTCCTTCTCCTCCTCCTTGCTTCAGGGCCTCCTTACAAATCACCTCTGCTACCTTTGTACAGTCCCGAAACTCTGGCTCCTCTGGGACCCCTTTAATCCTCAAATTGTTCCTTCGGGAGCAATGTTCCAAGTCTTCCAACTTTAGAGTTATTTGTTGTCTCCACTCCTTATTCCCTCTGTACTTCGTCTCCCATTCTTCTTGCTGCAGTTCCAGGGTTTCTAGCCGATTCTCGTGGTCCCCCATCCTGCCTGTAACCTCCACTACTTCCTCTTTCAAACTACTCATAAGCTCCTCCAGCGTTTTCTTCATTGATTGTGCCTCCGTTTTCAGTTCTTCAAACCACCTTTTTAATTCTTCCCTCGAGACCATCTGGCCTTCTCCCACAGCTTCTCCAGCTATTGTCTCCGTCTCTTTCAGATGCGGCTCAGCTTGCTACCGCCTCGTGTGGTCTCCGCTCGCCATTTTTCCTTCCCCCGCCTGCACACTTGGGGCTCCAAAGGCATAATCTTGGAGATCCGCCATTTTTTTTCAGGTCACCATGCTCCCCTGCTTTCACGCTATCCGCTTTGCTATTTTTCGCTACTCACCTTTCACAAATGGGGCTACCGGCTCTTTTCCTCCAGGGTGGGTTCAGAGCTCGACAGTTATGCAGGCATCTTGGCAGATGACGTCACTTCCTCAGAGACTGCTTTTTTAATCTTCTAGGCTAAGCATAGGATTTGAGGATGAAACACAGGGAGCAGCAAAGAGCAAAGCCAAGAAATGGAAACAGCAGCTTTGGTAGGACTGTAAAGGAGATAAGGAAGGATGGAGAGGGGCTTTAGTAGCCAGAATATGAACTACTCAGGTTAGCAAGTGCAGTTACAAATGCAGAAAGAAAAAGGAGACGGCAGATCTTGCATGTTTTATGTTAACTGCAGCCCTTTCTGAGGCAGCAGGATCTCCCTATGGTTCTGCAGTCCATGGTTCTCGACCATTTAAAATTTATGCTGATTCAGCTAAGTATTTTGCTCCACAAATTACAGATTGCGCAGAATATGGCAACAAAAACCATGTCTCCATTTTATTATTGTAATTTGGTATTGCTGGGGGTTCTAAATAAGCAAATACTGAGATTACAAATGGTGTAAGATACAGCAACAAAATTGATTTTTAGAGCACCTAGATGGGAAAGAGCAGCCCCGTATTTATGTGCCTGTCACTGGTTACTAATACAGGCTAGACTGAAATTTAAATTATGTTCAAATTTTTGTAGGGCCTAGCATCAACTTGCATGACAGGTTTCATAAGAGCATGCACCTCTAAATAAAGTTCAAAACCAGATTTATGTAAAAAAATGCACTTCATCTGCAAAAATATCCAAAATGAAATAGTTGCTGAGAAGCATGTTCTTGGGAAGAGTACAACGTTTTTGCAATTCCCTACCTTTAGATTTACACAATGACTTTTCAAACAATTTAGACAAGCACTGAAAACCTGTTTTTTCCAAAAATATGTTAAAGATAACTTGATCTCTGTTCCCCTGATAGAGCTATTCACTTTTATACCAGTTATACATGGAGGAGTAACCTAGTGGTTAGAGCACTGGCTTGGGAACCAAGAGACCAGAGTTTGATTCCCACTAGCACTCCTTGTGGCCTTGAGCAAGTCACTTAACCCTCCATTGCTCATAAAAATCCAAGTTATCAAATGTCCCTGTTTAATGTATGTTTACCAAGTTTAAGTTACAATGTAAACCGCTTTGATTGAAATGATAAAGCAGTATAAGAAAAACTGTAAAATATAGTGCATACAGTTTTCTAACTACATTTTAAAATTTATAATCCACCTAGAGCCTTTTGTGGGTACAAGCAGAATATAAGTCTGAAATTAAATGATATCAAAAATTAAATAATGGGCAGTAGATCTTGCAATAGCCAACAGAGCTTCAACAGGAGTAGGGAGACCCTATCAACTGACCAAAGAATCAAGTTCAAACTATTTGGTCCTTTTTTTTTCAAGCTTGAAGGCTATTGGTCCAAACTATTTACAAAATAAGATGGGATGCTACCTTCTGGGGAGGGTTCCCTGCTCTAATCAGACCAGAAACTGCACTGTTGTAGGAGGAATGGAGTTTTGCTGTGTAAACATGGGGAGGGTCCCTTCTTGGGAATAGCACCACTGCTCTGGAACAGGTTCCCAATGAAAGTGAAGTAGATCCACTTTTGGAATTAGAGTTTTTGGAGACATCTGAAGACAAGGGCTGGGGTAATGAAGCAAGCTGGAGATTCTTGCCTATTCTTGTGATTGCATGGGATAAGTGGGGAGTAGCATTCTGTGTTACACTAACAGTATTTGCTTATTTTACTGTAAATGCACTTGGATAGAGGTTGCAAGCTACCTGTGAATGATCTCAGAGGCAGGAGAATATGACATACATATGCATGCTGGCAGTGCCTTTCCAGCAACCAATGAGAAAACTGTATTCCAAATCCCACACCCTGTTTGATTTATAACGAGAAGTCGCTTACCTCTTGTTGACAGCAGAATAAATTTAGTCACACAAACGGGTGACATATGACAGCACAGCAGACCAGCTCTGAGAGCTAAAACCCACACTGGAAGTCTGAGCATGCTTGGTAGCTGCTACTCAGTTTATCCTGCCCAGTTGCTTCAGTCTTGTACTAGGCTTTCTGGTCAGCTCTCTGGATGGTGTGTAGGTACATGTGGATGATTTTATCCTGTGGCCTACAGAGAACTGTTACAGGAAAGCAACATTGCTTTCTCAATCAACAAGCAAGGTGGATCAGTCACAGAAGTGGGGACTCTTGCAGCTTCCTGCTTCTCCTCTGTCATCCATTCATTTCTTAGGGCTTAAAACTTGACAGTAAGTTTCAGGAAGTTGATCTCAGCTCAACAGATCCTCGGCACAGACTGAAGACTGTCACCTCTTCACAGATTCTCCAGCCAGTAGCAGTAGTAGAAATGAAGGTGTAGGTGCTTTATGTAATGGTTTTCCATATATCTTCTATTGATACTGAAAGCAGATGAGAGTGACATCACCATGGATCCTATTTCTTCATTAAGGTGCTGACCCACCAGCTTGGAGAGATGAATAATGGAGGCTGTGAGCCAGTTTGGACAGGGCTCTTTTCCTTTAACAGCTTTTTTATACTGCTTTATCATTTCAAATAAATCAGTTTACATTTTAACTTAAACTTGGTAAACGTACATTAAACAAGGACAGGGACTTGGATTTTTCTGAGCAATGGAAAAGTGACTTGCCCAAGGCCACAAGGAGTGCTAGTGGGAATTGAACCCTGGTCTCTTGGTTCCCAAGCCAAAGCTCTAACCACTAGACTACTCCTCCACTCCTTAAAGTGGATCTCATTTTATTTGGATTCAAGGAGACAAGCAGTTGCATACAGGAATGACTCCATTTTTGTCTCTGTAAACAGAATGTTATTACTTTTTTACAATTCAGCATGTGAAGGGTTTGCTCACACTTCGCTTGTATAATGTTTGGGGGGGAAAATGTTGGGAACACTATGGATCAATTCACATAGAAAGCAAACACCACATTTAGAAATGATGTAGGGTGCGTGTGGAAGACTTACTCTTCTGTGGTGGAACTGCACATACAGGGGATGCAACATCAATGTCTATAGTTCACTCACTCCGGGTATAAAAGGGTCACCATCACTATAATAGGATCTTCCAGGTTATGAATCTAAGATCCATCCTGGCCACTGGCTCAAATGCCAGGGACCTACAAGTGGGACAAATATGACATTAAGTTCCCATGCATCTGACAGTTTCAGATGCCACCGGCCCAAGGGTTTCTGCTACCCCCCAGCTGCCACAGATTTCTTCTTGGGAGGCAGAGGTGGGCGTGGGCAGCAGCAATATTTCCAAAAGCAGTGACATTTTGCTGCTGCTTTCTTGCCCGCTGTTGCTGCGGGCAAGAAAGCTGCCACTTTTGGAAATACTACTGCTGTCCCCCTCCCTCTCCAGAGAGAAAATAGACAACAGCTGGGGGGGGGGGGGGGGGAGGCCAGCACGGCCAGTCATAGGTGCCGCTGCCACTGCCCATTTGGGCCAGCTGCCCTAGACAGTCATCTAGAAGCCAGGCCAGCCCTGTACAGGTCCTTCATTGAACCTTGTTATTAGGGGCAGAGGGACACACGCCTGTCTTCCATATTCTTATGGTAATCTGTGATGGCAGGTAGGGAAACCTTCAAAGGCGGCACGCTGAGGCCAAATAAGGAAATGAATGAAAGGCAGTACAGGAACTTGTGTTGTCAGTCATTTGCATAGATCATGGCATTTCTGAATACACCAAGCAGAGAACCTCTTCCACTTTAAAATATTAAGACTTCTGAGTGGAATCCTTTCCAGCAGATATGAGAAGGAGCTCAATATAAAGCCACTACACGTCCATACAAGCCTTAGCCACCCTATTGCCATTGTAAATGGTTCTCTCCAATGTTATGCCAAGTTACATCAATTCTACTCAATTGTGTTACATATTTAATACTGTTAATTCTGTTATATGAAATGTTTCACATTAGGTTCCCTGCAGATAAAGCAGTATAGAAAATTTCCTAATAAATATGTTGTGGGGGCAGCAGTGGTTATATCAGGTGGTGTTCAGCCTTCACACGCCAGGGACAAGAAAAATGTTGGAGTGTGGTACACTCCCCTCATCCTGCATGAGGTAGGGAATGGACTAAGCGAATTAAGAGTATATCAACCACAGGAACAAGGGTCAGGTCAATGCTACGAGAAACACAGGAGAACAGTCCTGCCTCACCTTTCAGAAGCATCTTGGCTATCATCAGGATGGGGAAAATAGGCATATGGGAATTCTGACCCCGCAGTTTATATTTAGAGTGTCACATGATGGCCTGCCTGGACTTAAAATATAAAGGAAGTTTCTCATCTTTCTTCATAACGTACCCCAGCTTCAAAAATATTGTGAGCAATCTGCTCACACTTGCAGAATTGCAGGAAGTGGTGAGTTTGCTAGTATGTTGTCATTCCTTTGGACAAATGTGGCTCAAAGGGAGATAAGCAAGGACATACAGGGTCCCAGCCCCTGTGCAGAAAAAGCATAGTTACGCATCTGTAACAGGCGTTCCAGGGACAGCAGGAATCAGTCCTCATTTATGGGTGACGTCAACACTGACGGAGCCCATGCAGAGCAATTTCCCAGCTTTCAAAGAAAGCCTTTGGGATTGCTGTCATGCATGCATGGTCCTCTTCCAGCCCAAAAGGTACCATTTTGCTCAGTCAGGTCCCAGAGCTAGAGCCCTACTAAGCAGATGGCAAGGGAAGGATAAAAAGATAGCAACTCTTCAGGGGTGGTAGGAGGGTAGTGAGGACCGATTCCTGCTGTCCTTGGAGAACACCTGTTACAGGTGAGTAACTACACTTTCTCCAGGAACAAGCAGGAAGTCAGTCCTCACTTATGGGACTCCCCAGCTACAGGCTACCAAACCTGTACTCGAAAAATGCCTCCACAAGGCCGTGAGCAGAAGCCGATGCCCAAAGGAGCCCGAGTCCTCGGGTCCCCAGGGCTAAGCTCTCAGTAGCCAGCCAAAGAAGGGACAGAGGGCAGGAGTTGCTTATACCCCGAACAGATCACAGAGTACAGCCTGGTCGAAGGCACTGTCCCAGGACAACCTCTCCAAGAAGTAGTGCGAAGTGAAAGTGT
The DNA here is from genome assembly GCA_033557465.1 of Ichthyophis bannanicus. Classification (NCBI taxonomy): domain Eukaryota; kingdom Metazoa; phylum Chordata; class Amphibia; order Gymnophiona; family Ichthyophiidae; genus Ichthyophis; species Ichthyophis bannanicus. Next base: position 382,553,624 of record CM066039.1, read on the forward strand.
TCGCTGAAGATCAGATCTCAGCCCAGCAGATATCAGCCAGAGGGATTGAGTGCAGCGAAGCCACTGATGCTGCCTTGGCACAGATGCCATGCACGGTGACCAGTCGATCCAGCGGGGCCCCAGCCTTTGCCTGGGCAAAGGCTATGCAGTCTGCCACCCAGATGGAGAGGGTGCGCTTGGTAACTGCCAGCCCCAGGTGGTTGGGATCATAGGTGACGAAGAGCTGGCCGGACTTGCAATGATCCTGGGTGCGCTTCAGATAGAAGGCAAGAGCCCTCTTGCAGTCAAGAGTATGCAGGACCGCCAATGCCCAGTCAGCATGAGGTCTTGGAAAAAAAGTCAGCAAGACACTCTCCTGATTAAGATGGAAATCCAAGACCACTTTCAGAAGGAACAGAGTGGCAATGAAGGATCACCCTATTTCTGTAGAACCTGGTGTAGGGAGGGGCCTCTGCCATGAGGGCTTGAAGTTCACTGACTCACCAAACGAGGTCAGCGCCACCAGGAAGACCACCTTCCAGGGGATGTGCCAGAGCGAGCACGTCACCATCGGCTCAAAGGCCAGCTGCATCAACTTCATGAGCAGGATGTTCAGGTCCCACTCCGCCAGCAGAGGCCAGACAGGGGGCCTGGAAAGCAAGGGCCCCGCATGAAGCGGGAGAACAGAGGCTGGCCCGAGAGAGGTTTACCCCCGTTGGGGGAAGTGGTTGGCCGAAATGGCACTCAGGTGAACCTGACCGAGTTGGATTTCAGCCCCACCCGCTAGAGGTGGAAGATGTACTGGAGAACCCAATGGGTGGAGTGGGAGAACGGGTCAATCTGGAGCTTGGAGCACTAGGTCGAGAAGCAACGCCACTTCAGAGTGTAAGCCCGTCTCGTTGAGTCTTTCCTCAACACGAGGAGGACTTCTTCAATCTCTTCCGGGACTAAGGAGACCAGTTCAACCGCCAGGCCATCGGGGATAATGAGGCCAAGTTCGGATGAAGCACCTGTCCCTCCTCCTGTGTCAGCAGGCCTGGGGCACTGCCCAGGGGAGCCGGAGGCTTCGCTGAGAGTCAGAGCAGAAGCAGGAACCAGGGCTGTCGGGGCCACAATTGGGCCACAAGGATCACCAAAGCTTGGTCCCACTGAATCTTGTGGAGGATCCTCGCAATGACAGGAGTGTGAGGGAACGCATACAGAAACTCGGAGGTCCAGTCCAGGAGGAATGCATCCAGGGCCACCCGGCTAGGGTGCGGCATTGGCCTGAAAAAGTGGGGAAGCTGCGTGTTCACTGGGCTAGCAAACAGGTCTATGGATGGAGTCCCCCAGTGGTGGAATAGGTGGAGAGCCACCTCTGAACTCAGGCGCCACTTGTGTGGGCAAAGGAGCCTGCTTAGTCTGTCCTGAGCCGGGAGGTAGACAGCCTGTAAGGTCATGCCCTGGCATACCGTGAAGGAGCAGAGGACTGCCTCCCAGACAAAGGAGGCGGGAGCCCATGTCCCCTTCCTTGATTATGTAGAACATCTCAACTTTGTCGTCGGTCTGCACAAGCACAGACTTGCTCTTAAGATGGTACTTGAAGACCTTCAAGGTCAACCTGACCGCTCGGAGCTTGAGCAGATTGATCTGCTGCAGGGACTCCTCGGGTGACTACTGCCCCTGGGTGCATAGGCTGCCACAGTGGGCACCCCAGCCCAACAACAAGGCATCCATTGTTGTGCTGTTGAATCTGGAAGGGCATGCCCCGAAGGAGGCTTTGGGGATTGTCACCAAGTCAGGGAACTGAATAGGCTGCAGGAGACCTGGACAGGATCCCGGAGGTATCCTAAGGCTTGGGCCTATTGTGTCCTGAGGCACCATTGTGCTGCCCGCATCTGCATGCGGGCGTGGGGGATAACATGGATGGTCAAGGCCATGTGCTCCAGGAGGCGTAGCATGGTTCACGCTGAGACCCTTGTCCAGCCTTGGACCTTAGGCTCGAGGGAGAAAGACGGTTGCCCAGTCTGTGTCGAGAAGAATGCCGATGAACTCCAGGGTCTGCACCAGTTCGAGGTTGGACTTGGAGTAGTTGATCAGGAAGCTGAAGCGCTTGAGGAGGAGGGCTGTGTACGATGCTGAAAGGCAAGCCTCCTCCGCTGATGTGCCCGTGATGAACCAGTCATCTAAGTACAGGTAAATGGGTATGTCCTGCAGTCGGTGGTGAGCTGCGGCCGCTGAAAGACACATTGTGAAGACTCACAGGGCAGATGCGAGCCCAAAGGGGAGCACTCTGTACTGATAATGCTCCCCTCGCACCCTGAAACACAGGTATTGCCGGTGCCTGGGGTGGACCAGGACATGGGCGTAACTGTCTGAGATCGAAGGAGCATAGCCAATCGTCCTGCCATAAGAAGGGCAGCAGGATGCCAAGTGATAGCATTTTGAACTTCTCCCACACCAGAAACTTGTTCAGGTTCCTGAGATCAAAGATAGAGTGCAGGCCCCTCATTCTTGGAGGTACAGTGGGACCCTTTTGACTGCCTGCTGACCGAGGAGGTTGTTGACCTCTTGTTGCAAGCAAGCCTGGTGCAAGGGAAGCAGAGTAGGTTCTGCTGGGGAGGAGGGAGTCTGTCCAAATGAAGACTAACCATCCTGGATCACCTGGAGGACCCAGGTGTCTGATGTAATGGCTGCCCACGGGGGCAAAAAGGGACAGGCGTCCTCACACAGGTGGAAGTGCCACCGTAGGGAGAGAGGCTATGCATTCGGCACCAAAACCCAGAGCTGGCTGGGGTGGCGTCGGCGGTTGGGTCTTGGGCCCTTTCAGTTTATGATGATCCTGAGCTCCCCCCTTTGCCCCGAAGGCTGGTTGTCAGCGCTGGGGTAGGTGGGTATCCCCAGTAGGGAAGCCCCTTCCTCTGGAAGAAAGGCTTTTTGCTGCGCTGTTTCTTCCATGGAAGAGAAGAGGTTTTACGAGAGAGACAGGTGCGAGTCATGAACTTCGTCTCGATCTCGACTGCCTTGTCCTCCATGGGCTTGCCAAACAACTGCTCGCCGAGGAAGGAATGTCCAGGAGCTTCTCCTGGACCCACTGTTCCAGGTCCAAAGACTGGCGCCATGCTTGGTGATGAGCCCCAATGCCAGCCGCTGACACGTGGGTGGAGGACTCAAACTCATCATATGTGGCACGGGAAAGGTATTTCGAGCAGTCTGCGACCGACCTCAGGAGGGTCTGGAACCTTAGTAGGTGTTCGCATCCGAGGCCTGTGGAGAAACGAGCTCTTTGGTGAGGTCTCAAACATACCCATATACAGCTGATACGCCTGGATGCAGCACGCCAGCATGGATCCCTGGTAAGCCTTGAGTCCGAGGGTGTGGGATTCCCTGCCAGGTGGGACTGAAGAGTAACTTCGGGCTCTTCTTCTGCATGGCCAATTCAACCACCATGGAGGTATGAGGAAGTTGAGTCTTCCAAAACCCCAGGCCGGCTGGACCCTGTACATGGCATTGAGCCTTTTGCTGACTATGGGGATTGAGGTGGGTGCTTCCCACATGCAGAGGAGCAGCCGGGATAGGATGGGCGGTACAGGGACCATAAGAGACTCCCTAGTGGAGACTCGTACTGCAAAATGTCAAGTTTCTCTGCCCTCGGCTCCTCCTCTGTCTGCGTGGGCAGATTGAGGGACCACGCCATATCCTGTACGAACACCAAAAAAAAAAAGAGGTGTCCTCGGGATGTGACCACCTTTGCACGGAGGGCACAGATGGGTCAGAGAGAAGGTCCCTATGGGCGCAGGTCTCCAGGGAGGTGTCCCCATCCGACTCGCAGCCTGAGACATCCGAGAAGAACTCTGAATCGGGCTGATCCCCATGTCCAGTGGCTAAGGCCCCCTTGGAGCTAGAGGCACTGACTGGAAAACCTCACCCCTGAGGAACAGGATGGCGAGTGAGACCGGTGCCGAGGACCCTCACAAGGCACATGGCTCTCAGGGGTTTCCAAGGAGGTTTTCGGTACACCCGTCAGGGGACCCTTGGTCTCGAGGTGCAGGCCAGCCGTGCTGGGCAACAGCACCTGCTGGGCAGCTAGGAAGGCAGAAACGCTGCACTCCAGTGCCAGCATACGGGCCTCCCACTCAGTAGTGGGGCCCTGGGATGCTGACGCAGGGGTGACCAGGTCTGGCGTGGAGGAGGAGAGGGGGTCCTCGCCGAGACAACCCTCAGGAAACCAGGCGCCATTGCCGGAGGCCTCTGTATCCATATGAGATACCTTTCAAGGCTGCTCCTGGTCATACTCTCGGGAACACCAGGGAGGGCTGAGAGAACGAGCACGAGACCAGTCACGCTTGTCCAGACCCCCCCCCGACAGCGACTTTGATGTAGTCTTCTTTCGCTGCTCCACCTCGGGCGAACCCTGATCGGAATGATGCCTGGGGTGCAGGGTCGCCGCGGGGGATTCCACAGGTGGTGGATCGGTAGAGTGAGGAGCCACCGGGGATGCCTTAAAGAAAATGTCAGACTTATGCTTACAGCTTAGCAAGGCCTTAGCAGACATTTTCTTACAGCAGAACTCTGGGTTGTGGTCAGCCCCCAGACAACAGTCATGGGTGTCCGTGAGCAACATTCTTGGAGCATGTGTCACATTTTTTGAAACCGTTGGCCATGGGGGCAAAAAGAGCCCCTGCGAGGTCGAAGATCCTCGAGGCCAGCGGTTAGGAAAAAGGCATGAAAAGCACCCGAAGGCAAAAAATTAAGAGAAAGGGAAAAAACGGAGTCCCCTAGCACACCACCAAGGCAGAGGTGTAGGGGAGGATGGGAGAGGACCGGTGCAACCGGAAAAGAGGCCAAAAGGCCAAAGACAAAAACACTTTTTCTGAGGGATGAGGACGTGCGTCCGAAGAGCTCCGCAGAAAAAGGGAGACTGAGCAAGATGGCACCTTTGGGCAGGAAGAGGACCACGCAAGCATGGCAGCAATCCCAAAGGCCTTCTTTGAAAGCTGGGGAATTGCTCCGCGCAGGCTCATTTAGTGCCAATGTCACCCATAAGTGAGGACCGACTTCCTGCTTGTTCCTGGAGAAGCCCTAAGAATTTGGGACCAGGTGATAACAGTATGTTTCCACAAAACAAATGTTGCTTAGTTGTCTATCAGCACGATCTTCCCTTGCAGGAGCATATGGAAGGCTTTAAGCCATTGAAGGTTGCTCTAAGTATCCTCCCTAGGTCTACAGCCTCATTTCCTTTAGAATTTCTTGTGTAATAGCACCTTTCAGGTATTTAAATGTCTGCATCATCTCTCTCCTGTCCCTCCTCATCCAAGGTATGCAAATTAGGTCCTCAAGCCTCACGTCTCTTCTGGTGCAGTCTGCGCTATTTTGTCAAAATTTCCTCTGGCGCACATGCATCTTCTTTATATCCTCACTAAGGTCTGGTTGAGGCCTCTGGGACATAAATCACTGCCTCTTCTTGCTGATTATACCTCTACGCAGTTTAGCAGCCCTGCATTTTTGGCCACTGCCAAAATAGCTGACAACTTCAACCCTGTAAAATACACCTGTAAAATAGTTATCTCCAAGTTATAATGCCCTGTTCAATGTAATTTCAGTTTGTTCAATGTAAACCGCACTGATGCAGAATAGCGCGGTATATAAGAGAATGTAAATAAATAAATAAAATAAAAAGATAAGCCTACTTGGATCAACTATCAATAAAGAAAACGGCAAGCGGTCAAGAAATCCAATGACACATTGCTCTTGGCAGAGTTGCTATGAAGGACCTAGACAAGATTCTCAAGAGCAGAGATGTCTCTCTCCATACAAAAATTCTGCTTGTTCAAATCATGGAATTTTAAACATCATATGGATGCAAAAGTTGAACAGAGAAAAGGATACAGGAAGAAAATGGATGCCTTTGAATTATGGTGCTGAAGACAAATGCTGTGTATGTCATGGACTGCCCGAAGAACAAACCAGTCAGTACTAGAGAAGATGACAAGACTTTCATACTTTGGACACATCACGTGAAGAGAGATCATTAGAGAAAGACATCATGCTAGGCAAGGTAGGTCAATGCAAAAGAGGAAAGCCAGTAAGGAGATGGATAATATAATAACAGCAGCTATGGGTGCCACTCTATCAATAAGCCAACTGACTGAAGACTGAACACAGTTTAGGACACTATCCAGAAGATCGCCATGAGTCAACACAGAGTTAACAGCACTTAACAGATTTTAACTGATAAAACAGAGCGATTCTTTAACTGCCAAGCAGTCAACTAGTTCAGAGGTTCTCAACCCAGTCCTCGGGACACACCCAGTCAGGTTTTCAGAATAACCACAGTGAATACTGTATGCATGAGATGGATTTGCATACAATGGACGCAGTGCAAGCAAATCTCTCATGCATATTCACTGTGGTTATCTTGAAGACCTTATTGGCTAGGTGTGTTCCAAGGACCGGGTATTTCAGTTTTCGTAGATCAATTCTTACGCTGTCTACTCTCAAGGATGTCCACTCTTGCAGATCTCGTCATCTACCAAACTACAACAACTTTTACTTCTAACCTTTTGGCAATATGTTCAAATATTTTTGAGTGATAACTGGCCCCAGGACAGATTCCTGAGGAGCCTTCACTACTCATTTTCCTTTCTTGATACCCTCTATCATCTGTCTACCAATTTCTACTCCATTTTGTTCCTGTGGGACCCAAACAGAAGCTGCTCAGTTTATTAGGAGTGTATCAAAAGACTTATCTGAAATTCAATACATGCATTTGTCCTTGATCTAGTTCTCTAATCATTCAAATCAAAGAACTGGGATTTGTTTGATCTGCCTTTGGTTAAATAATACTGCCTCAGAACTTGCAAATTACTGTAAAATTATTCACTCTCCTTCCTTTCAGTAATATTTCCATTACTATTTTTCCTACAAGTGCAATATGGCTTACCAGCCTGTAGTTTCCCCATCTTCATTACCACTCCTGTGAAGAATGAACTAGTTGCCCTTTTTCAGCCCAATGAAACCTCTCCTATATCCAAAATTGTGCTAAAAGCAACAGTCACCTAAACCCGCCAGAACTTCTCTAAGCTCCCTTGATATCCTGGAAAGAGTAGTTACTCACCTGTAACAGGTGTTCTCCAGGAGCAGCAGGAATCAGTCCTCACTTATGGGTGACGTCGGCACCGACGGAGCCCTCGCGGAGCAATTTTCCCTAGCTTTCGAAGAAAGCCTTTGGGAATTGCAGCGCGCATGCGCGGTCCCCTTCCCGCCCAAGGGTGCCATCTTGCTCAGTCTGACATAGCGAAAAGACAGCAAAAAAGTTAGCAAAACCATATACTAAGAATGACTGCAACTCCAAGGGGAGGAGGGAGGGTTGTGAGGACTGATTCCTGCTGCTCCTGGAGAACACCTGTTACAGATGAGTAACTACTCTTTCTCCAGGACCAAGCAGGAAGTCAGTCCTCACTTATGGGACTCCCAAGCTTAAGGCTACCGGAGACCTCAAGCCTAAAAGAGCTCCCTCAAGCTCGACAGTACAGAAGGAAGGAATTTTCCCTGAATACGAATCCGGCCGGTAGCCCAACACCAGGGCCGGAGGGCAGGTGTTGCTTAGACCTCAAAGAGATTGTGGAGGACTGCCTGTCCGAAAGCACTGTCCCTGCGGGACTCTCTCTCCAGGCAGTAATGAGCCGCAAAAGTCTGGCTGGAAGACCAAGTAGCGGCCCGGCAGATGTCCGCCAACGGAACAGAGCGGAGATGAGCCACTGATGCAGCCTTAGCCCTGACACGGTGAGCCGTGACTCGATTCTCTAAGGAGAGGCCGGCAGCCCCATAAGCCCAGGCAATACAGTCAGCTACCCAGATGGACAAAGTACGCTTAGAGACGGGTACCCCCAACCGATTGGGGTCAAAAGATACGAAAAGCTGGACAGCTTTTCTATGCTCTCGCGTACGGTCAAGGTAGAAGGATAAGGCTCTTCTACAGTCCAGGGTCAAGGTAGAAGGATAAGGCTCTTCTACAGTCCAGGGTGTGTAGCACAGTTTCAGCTTGGCTGGTATGCGGCCTGGGAAAGAAGGTCGGAAGGACCACCTCTTGGTTGATATGAAAATGGGCGACCACCTTGGGAAGAAACTTAGGGTGAGTCCGCAGGACAACCCTATTCTTGTAGAACCTGGTGTATGGGGGCTCCGACACTAGGGCCTGTAGTTCACTGACGTGCCTAGCGGAGGAAGGGCTACCAAGAAGAGAGTTTTCCAGGAGAGGAACCGAAGAGGACAGGTAGCCATGGGTTCAAAAGGCGGACTGGTAAGCCTTTGCAGAACCACGTTGAGGTCCCAGTCAGGAGCTGGAGGGCGCAACGGAGGCTTGAGCAGAAGGAGGCCTCTGAGAAAACGCGCCACCAAGGGGTGCGAGGAAAGAGGCCGGCCTTCCACCGGCGAATGATGTGCGGAGAGGGCACTGAGGTGAACTCTGACAGAGTTGGATTTGAGGCCCAGATCGGAGAGGTGAAGCAAGTATTGCAGTACCACCGATATTAAACAGGCGAAGGGGTCCTCAGAGCGCTGAGAACACCAGACCGAGAAGCGACGCCATTTAAGGGCGTAAGATTTTCGGGTAGAAGGACGCCGAGACGCTAGGAGGTAGCAGAAGCGGAGCTAGGACTACCCTTTCAGCAGCCAGGCCATCAGGTGCAGGGCCTGGAGGTTGGGGTGCAGGAGAGTACCCTGATCCTGGGTCAGGAGATCGGGCTGAAACCCCAGAGGAAGAGGGGTGTCCACCGCTAGCTGTAGAAGTAGAGGGAACCACGGTTGCCTCAGCCACCGGGGCACTACCAGGATCACGGAGGTCCTGTCCTGGACCACTTTGAACAATGTCTGGGACACCAGTGGCGTGGGAGGGAAGGCATACAGTAGGCCCGTGGACCATGATATGAGGAAAGCAACTGGCGCTACTCAGAGGATGCGGGTGCCGTGAGCAGAACCTGGGAAGCTGCCGATTCAGGGGACTGGCAAAGAGATCCACGGTGGGGGAGCCCCACCGGCGGAAAATCTGCCGGACCACTGCGGGGTTCAGCCTCCATTCGTGCGGCTGCAGAATCTGGCTCAGTTTGTCCGCCAGGCCATTGTCCTGCCCGGGCAGGTAAACAGCCTTGAGGAGGATGTTGTGACCGACTGCCCAAGAGCACAGCCTCCGAGCCTCCCGACAGAAGGAGGGAGACCGTGCCCCCCTGTTCGTTCACGTAGAACATGGCCACCTGATTGTGCTGGTGCAGACGGACAGACTGACAAGACGTGAGGTGAGAGAAGGCCCGCAGAGCTAGGCGGATCGCCCGCAGCTCCAGGAAGTTTATCTGCTGGGCGGCTTCCCAAGGTGTCCAAAGGCCTTGAGTGCACATCCCTTGACAATGAGCTCCCCATCCCAGGAGAGAGGCATCTGTCGTGAGCACCTGGGACGGTTGAGGAGACTGAAAAGTCATGCCGAGTACCAGATTGGGCAGGTGAAGCCACCAATGCAGAGAGGAGACCAGGCGGTCGGAAATCTGTATTAAGTCCGTCAGCCTCCCTGTGGTCTGATGCCATTGAGTGCGAAGGCTCCACTGAGCGGGTCGCATATGCAGACGGGCATTCGGAGTGACATGGACCGTGGAGGCCATGTGACCGAGCAGTTGCAGGAATTGTCTGGCAGAGGCCGGTGAGGCGCTGTGGAACCTGCCGGCCAGAGCTATGAGTCTGTTGGCCCGTTCCAGAGGCAAGAAGGCCCAAGCCTGCAGAGTGTCCAGCTGTGCTCCTATGAATTCGAGATCCTGAGAGGGTCGCAAAGTGGACTTTTCGAAGTTTATGACGAAGCCCAAGTGCTGAAGTAGAGCCACTGTGCGTTGAGTGGCCTGAGTGACCTCTAGGGAAGATCGTGCCCGGATGAGCCAGTTGTCCAGGTAGGGGAAGATGAAGAGGCCTTGAAGCCTCAGGAAGGCTGCCACCACTGCCAGGCATTTCGTGAACACCCTGGGAGCGGAGGATAGGCCAAAGGGCAGTACGCGGTACTGATAATGATTCCCTGCCACCACAAATCTTAGATATTGCTGGTGGTCCGAATGGATAAGGATGTGGGTATAAGCATCCTTTAGATCCCAGGAGCATAGCCAATCTCCCTGCTGGAGGTAGGGCAGTAGGATTCCAAGGGTAAGCATCTTGAACTTTTCCCGCTGCAGGAACTTGTTGAGGTTGTGTAAGTCCAGAATGGGTCTGAGACCTCCTGTTCTCTTTGGAACCAGGAAGTACCTTGAGTAAAACCCGTGACCCCACAGGTGTTGGGGCACTGGCTCCACAGCCTGTTCGTGAAGCAGACTTTGCAGCTCTCGAAGGAGTAAGTCCCTGTGTAGCGAGGGTCTTAGAGGCTCCCCTGGAAAGAAGGGGGGGCACCTGGTGAAAATGCAAGAGGTAGCCCTTCTGAACCACCTGCAGCACCCAGGAATCGGATGTTATGGCAGACCACCGGTGGGCAAAGTGGGTCAGCCGGCCCCCCGTGCTGAGCGAAGGCCCCTGAGGGGGAGAGGCTATGCTGGCATATTCAAAAACTCCCACCCTGCTGGGCCGGGGCCTGCATGGTGGGTTTGGGAGCCTTCTGCCTACGTGATCCGTTACCCTGCCCCTTAGGCTGCTGTCCCTGATGGGGGGCAGCCGAGGTTTGATATTGTGGGTGGTGTTTATAAGCAAACACCTTCCTCGGGTAAAAAGGCTTTTTCCCCTATCGGTGAGAGACATTAGTTTTACAACGATCACACTTCTTGAAACCACTGGAAGCCATTGGGGAAAAAAAGGGCCCCTGCGAGGTCAAAAGACCGGTCTTCCAGGGAAAAACAGAAAAAAGGGCACGAACGCCAGCCACGAAGGGCAAAAACCGAAAAATAGAAAAGAGGCTCGATACCGGTGTACTGAACCCAGCGGGAAGGGGAACCGGCGTCAAACTCGGAGAAAAAGGCGAAGAAATCTTCAAAAAACGTCAACTTTTCTGGGTGACTAGGACAAAACGTCCGAAGGGCTCCACGGAAAAAGAGAGACTGAGCAAGATGGCACCTTTAGGCGGGAAGGGGACCGTGCATGCGTGTAGTATTCCCAAAGGCTTTCATAGAAGGCTGGGGAAATGCTCCGCACGGGGGCTCCATTGGTGCCGATGTCACCCATAAGTGAGGACTGACTTCCTGCTTGGTCCTGGATAATCAAGTCTCTATCCATTTCTTCGGCTTGAGTTGGAGGCTTGTGGACTACACCAGTATGGATGATAGTGCCATCTCTTCTTTCCAACACAATCCATAGAGCTTCCTTCTCCCCCCCCACCAATGTCCCCTGCATTTCATCAGCTTTAAATATTGCTTTTGACATATAGGGCACAGTGTACAGTGTGTTGATGGACTACATCTCTGTCACAGGGAAAGGATTCTAAGTGAAAAATTCAGTTAATATGTAGACAGGCATTTAAACTAGGGAAAGGGGGCAACGGATGGAAAACAACAAGTTTAGGGCGTCACTCTCAGCAAAAACATACCATTGGAAATCTTCACACTATTAACCCACACATCAACGGCTAGTGCGAAGAAGCATGCAGAAAAAATCCATGCAAAATACAGGCAAGCCAGTCAACAAACGCTGGAAAGCAATGAGCACAAATGCTCGAAGCCTAGCAAAAAGGTTCCTGACCTGGAAGCCCTAATGGTGGAAATGTACTTTGTGGGGGGGTTTTCTTCCATTTCCATAAGTATCTTTGCTAGCCATCTCTGGTGCTTTTTTTTTTTAACTAACATTTTTATTGAGCTTATATTGCATATAATGCAGACTTCTTCATTCAACATGGTATATAAATTTTATAACATCAATCTATCGATAGCTAAACCAATTTTCCCCTAGATTCCAATGCAACAAGGCGTTAATGTTTACTCAACCACCCAAACCCCCTTCCCCACCTCCCAATTACCCCCCCTTATATATTCACATCGTATTCACTACCTCTTCTCGCTTGTATCACTTACACAGATATTGGTGTTTCCTCCACTAAACTGAACAGCCATTCCTTTGTTTACTCGCAGCTGTGCTCGGTCATTTCCCCCTTCTTCCTTACTTCCCATTTACCCAGCCATGTCCAGAAACCCTGCCAGTGTTCCATAGCCTTTTCCCCTTTCCCGTGTCGCAGCCCTGTCAACCGATCTATCAAACACAGGTCCTCCATTCTTCTAATAAACCCTGCCCTCTGAGGACTCCCCACCCCCATCCAATGTTGTACTATTTCATTTCTTGCCGCTGCTATACAGTGGTGTACTACCCCTCTCCCCCCTACCTCCAACTCCTCCCCCAACCAATGCAGGAGACACTTCTGGTGTTTTTTGTAAGATGTGGCCAGTCATTTCATAGATTATCGATAATACCTCCTCCCAAAAGCTTTGAATCGGTCCACACTTCCACCACATATGTAGCATATTCTCCTTTCTCCGGACATCCTCTCCAACACCTATCCGATATCCTCCTTCCCGCCCTTTTTTGTCTTGTCGGTGTCCAATACCACCTAGAGTACTTTATAGGCATTTTCTTTTATTTGCATGGCAATGGATATCCCCGCTGTGGTCCGTATGACTATCCCACCTCTCCTCAGTCCATTTTTGGCCCAGGTCTACCTCCCATTTCTTTATGAACTCTAATTTACCTCCCCCCCCCATCTTCCATTAGCCCTTTATATTTTCGACAAGGTACCCTTGCGTCCTAAGTTACCTGAGCAAAGGGCCTCGAACCACCCTCTACTGCTCCATAGGTCCCGCCATACACACTGCTGCCTCAGAAAGTGACTCACCTGGGCATAGCTGTAATAATCATGGCTGGATAGTCCATTCAAATCCCATAATCCCCTCAAAATCCCATAATCCATCCTCAACTACTATCTGGGAGATGTGTGTAAGTCCCCGTTCTGCCCATCCTGGGTGTATCTGCACCCCAGACCCCTCTCAAAGCACGCCTCCAATGTCATCCCCTGTATATATCTTTTATCCTGTACTAATATGTTACTAGTTCTCCTCCAGATCAGCAGAGTATGCCCTACTAAGGGGTTCAGCACTCTACTGGCCAACACCATACTCCCCCTCCATACCAACATTTCCAGCCCAGCTCCCCTTACTGAGACCTCTTCCATCTGAATCCAATGTTTTTGTTTTTCTTGGTGCCAATCATACAGTGTTTTCAATTGCACCACTAGATAGTATTTGCTAAAACTGGGAACCCCAAGGGCCCCCTCTTCCCTATCTTTCTGCAATATAGACATAGCCACCCTTGGTCCCTTATTATTCCATATAAATTGGGTAATGCTTCGTTGCAGCTGCTTTAACTTTTGCCATGGTAATCCTATCGGCAATGTTTGAAACAGAAACAAAAACAAAAAGCGGGGTAATATCTTTACTATTGTGATTCGACCGAACCATGAGAAATATCCCCACCCCCCACCCAGCCAATAAAATTTCAACTTGTTCAAACAGCTTTTTGTAGTTTAAATCATACAGGTCCTCTAACCTGTTGCTTATCTGGATCCCTAAATACCTAATCGGCCCCCTTTGTGCACCTTAAGGGGTACTGCGTTCTTAAATCGCATCTGCACCTCTGCTGGCACTGTCCAATTCAAAATTTCCGATTTTGCCCAGTTAATAGTGAAGCCTGATAACTTCCCGTATTCCTCTATTTCCCACATTAAAATAGTTATTGAGCATCTCGGACAGGTCACACAATATAATATCATCCGTGAATAATGATATTCTATATTCATTCTTCCCTACCTTTATACCCTGCAAATCCTCGCTGGCTCTCACTCTCTGCAAACGGTTCTAGTGAAATTGCAAATAGGGGTGACAATGGACATCCCCCTGCCTTCTCCCTCTCTCCTGCTCAAAAAAGGCAGAGTATGCTCCATTTACCCTAACACATGCCTTCGGGTTCCGGTATAATGCTGCCACCCACCCCTTAAACTCCCCTCCCAACCCCATTCTATTCATGATCTGAAATAGAAAGGACCAGGACGCGGACGCGGACGCCTGGTCAAACGCTTTTTCCACGTCTAATGACATTAACAAGGCCTCCTGATTACTTTGCCCCACCGACCAAATAAGGTTCAGAGTCTTCGGAATGTTATCCACCACCTGCCTCCCTGGAATAAACCCCGCTTGATCTTGATGGATCAACTTCCCAATAACCTTATTTAAACGGGTTGCTAATATTTTAGCCAATAATTTGGCATCTAAGTTAAGCAAGGAAACTGGTCTATACGATGTACATTCCTGTGGATCCTTACGTTCTTTGTGTATCACCATAATCCCAGCCCATCCCATAGTGGCTGCTAGAACCCCCTCCCTTGGCAAATTAAACAACCTCAGCAGAGGAGCTGTTAAAAGCTCTTTAAAATTTCTATAGAATCGTGCTGTGAGCCAATCTAATCCTGGAGCCTTATCTACCTTTGGCTGTTTTATTGCCTGCAGGATCTCCTCTGCCACGATGGCGGTATTTATCTGGGTTTGTTCCTCCTCGCTCAGTGACGGGATCTTAATAGAATACAAATAGATTTGTATTCTTTCCGAATCTGGAGGGGCCAGAGCTGCATACAGCTCTTGATAATATCTTTTAAAGGCCTCTCGTATATCCCCATCTTTATAAACCAAGTTCCCATTGTTTCTCCTCCCTCTCCCTTTTTTTACATGCCCCCCATTTTAGGAAGACTCCCCGCACCACTGCCTTATATCCATCCCACACTCTCCCCCAGGCCACCTCCCCATTATCATTCCATCTAAAGTATTCCACCGTCTCCCGCTTTATCTCCTTTCGAACCCGCTCATCCTCCAACAGGGATTCATTTAACCGCCAAAACTGTGTACCTCCTCTCTTCCCCTCCAGTGTCAACCTGACCTCCACCAATGCATGGTCTGACCATGTTATAGAGTCCATATCTGCCCCTTTAACCCTACCTGCCAATTCCTTTGTTATCCAAATAGCATCTATTCTGGAGTAAGATCCATGTACATGAGAAAAATATGAAAACTGCCTTTTCTGGGGATGTTAGAATCGCCATGGGTCCATCAAACAATGCTGTGCAACAAAATTGCGATATTTTCTCCTATCTGCTCTTTTGCCCTCACGTTTCCCCATTGCGCCCCTATCTGGGTTCCATGTTAAATTAAAGTCTCCCCCACAGATAATGTTTCCATCTCCTAGTTTCACCACCTCAGCTTCTAATTTTGCCCAAAATGCCCCTTGCCCCCCTGTTGGTGCATAGACATTGATAATACAATACCATTCATTCTCAATTTGTATGCGTAACAGTATAAATCTCCCCTCTATCTCGGACTACCTTCTGTACCTCCGCCTTAAGTTTGGAGGCTATAAAAACTGCCACCCCACCCTTTTTTCCCCCCCACTGTGTTTGATGCATACAGACCTGTCCCATATCCTGTAAGCTTGACCATATGTTCTGTTCCCCTTGTTAAGTGTCTCTCCTGTATGAGCACTAGCGACACTCTTTGACGGCTTACTTCTTTAGAAAGTGTCTGCCGCTTAAATGGCGAATTAAGCCCTTTAACATTTAGTGTTACAATTTTTAACTCACCTTGTATTTTTTTTTCCTACCCCCTCCTTCTGTGCCTCACCTCTTATCTACCCCCTCCCTTACCCACCCACCCTCCACGTCACCCCTCCTTCCCCTCCCCTCCATCTTCTCCACATAGGAGATACTACTTCCATAACTGATCGAATATCGGACCGCAGCCTACCCCTGCCCCTTTATCCTCTGCCCCTCCCCCCTCCTTCCTCCATCCTGCCATACTCCATCTACCCCTCCGTAAACCTTCCCCCCTTCTCTCAACCCTCTGCCCCCCCACCGTCCCCCACCCAACTGCTATTGTGTTCACTTCTCATAAGCAAATCCCTCATCCCCTACCCGGCCCGAGATCCCCCCTCCTTCCTTATCCAACCCCTCCACCACACCCCTCTTCCCTCCCCTCCTTCACCCCTCCCTCTAACTACTCATTACTAACCAGCATCTCTATATGGTACATATAACCACCCATCCAAAACCCTTTCCTTATTAGGTGTCATCTGGCTCAAGTCCATATGTTGTCCTCAACTTCTGCCTGTTTCTTTTTCCATCACAGGTCCTCGTTGTCGATCCTTAGCCAGTCTCGCCATTCTCCTACCACCTTCTGCTGCTCTCTGCCACCTCAGGTTAACCACCCTAGAGGTATTTGCATCATTGTCAGTTGTTTTAGTTGGGCTTCTAGCCTCTTCAAGGAGGTTTGCTGCTCCTAAGTCTCTCAACGCCTTCCAGGCTTCTTCCCTTGTCTTCACACTCTGCGACCACCCTTGTACTGTAATCAGAAATCCAAACGGGTACAGCCATTTATATCTCAGGTCGGCCCTCAAGTAAGCCGTAACCTCCTTTAACTCCCATCTATGTTGCAGCGTTCCCTGGGACAAATCCTGGAACAGTTCCAACTTATGTCCTTCCCACTGGAAGGTTCTTAGCTTTTTAGCTGCTCCCAGTAGGCGTTCTTTCATCTTGAAGGAGTTCAAACAGACCACAATGTCTCTCGGACGACTGTCCCTTATGGGCCCCAGCCCGCTATGCACCCTATTTTTAGAGGATCCCTTTCATCCTCCTCTGCTATAGCTGTGGCTTTTAATAGTTCTCCAAATACGTTTTGAACCACTGCCTCACTGTTCTTATATGTGGGATCCTCCGGGATGTCTCGCACTCTGATGTTGCATCTTCAGGACTGGTCCTCCAAATCTTCCGTTTTGACCTTCATCTCCTTTTGAGCCTGCCGCAACTCCTCCCAGCCCTTCTAGATTTTCTCCACAGCTACCTCTTGTTCCAACTCAGCTTCTGTGCCTTCCACATGCTCTCCTAGATCCATGATGTCTTGTTTAAGTGTTTGTAGGGCCTCAACTCGTTTTTACTCCACTGATTTCCTCCAAGTCCTCTTAATTCTGTAAGCTACTGTTTGATTTTCTCAGCCATTCCCGAGCACTCCTCTCCTTCTGTCTCCTCCGCCTGCTCTGGCGGTGACTCCATCGCTTTACCTGCCTTCTTGCCCTCCTTCCCTCCTCTGGACGATGCATAGGAGGAGCGAAATTCTGCCAGTTTTTTCTTCACAGACCCTTTTCTTTTTGATTTATCCATTTCTTATTTTTATTAAGTTCCACTCCGTGTGCAGTAGCTACTATGGAAGGCCCTGCTGTTCTCCCCCTCCCCATGGAGTGCGTTGTCTGGTCCGCAAACTTCTCACACTGACTAAGGCACAACTGTTCCTCCTGGGAACGAGGCAAGAATAACCACTTAAAAGGCAACACAAATATAAAATTATCACTGGGCTTTACTTGCTGCTGCACTCCTAGGGTAGCCTTAATGTTCAAAGTCTCTTCCTGCTGTTTTTTGCTCCCCTGGATGCCGCCGCCGCCCTCCAATTCAACTCTCCCTTCTCCACACGCACACTCGCACCGCTCCACCCGCACCTCCGGGCTGATGGGCTCGCCGGCTTCTCCGCCGGGTGCTGGATGCTCTGCCTGTTGCGCTGCCGTGCAATCGCACTCTTCTCCTCTCCTCCCGACACGTGGCTTTTCACTCGGGCCTCTCACTGCTCCCGATTAAGCTGCTTCTCCCTGAATCACCAGACTCTCTGCCTCCAGCTTTCCTCCGGACAGTCAAGCAGTGTATTTCTGCTGCTTCGGCTCACTCCGACCCTCCTCCTGCTCACGTACCGACACTTTGCCCTGTTCTCAGCACTCTCCGGCCTTTGCCTTTCCATTCAAGCCGCCCTCACTGCATTTTCAGTGCTTCGGGTGAGTACCGTGGCTCACGCCCGCTCCAATTGTGCTCGGGGTCTTCCTCCCCTAGATCCTCCTCATGTCGCCACTTTCCTTTTATGCCCTTTGGGGTGTTATTCCCCTCTTTGGCAGGCCTTATGTGCAGAGCATATCTGCTACTCCACCATGCGCTTCGATGACCTCACCGGAAGTCTTCTAGTGCTTTTTTTAGGATTTATATTTCTTCAGCATTGTTGCCCTTTTTCATTACATTTCACCTGTTGTTCCTTAGCACTTCTCAATCTTACAATCCCATTTTGGGCAATCTCCAGGAACAAGCAGGAATGCAGTCTTCACATACAGGTATCGTCAGCACAGATGGAACCCGTGTGGAAATGCACCAGCATCCAATTGGAAAGCCTTTGGGAGCAGTCCACTGTGCCTGTGCTTCTGCCTTCCCAAAAAAGGAGCGGTTGCAAAGGTTAAAGACTTATATCAAGCTTGGGTGGTGTTTAAAAATACTATCCTGGAAGCCCAGACCAGCTGTATTCAACGCATTAAGAAAAGTGGAAGAAAGTCCAAAAAACTGCCAGCATGGTTTAAAGGTGAGGTCAGGGAGGAGGAAGTGACGTCACCTCGGAGATGGCTGCCTGAGTTTGGAGCTCCCGTTGGGACGCAGCATTAGTGGTGAAATTTAGCGGTCAGCCTTTCCCCCTCAACGGCTATTTGGTGGCATCGTGGTGCGGAGGTGGTAAGATGTCGGTTACCAAAAAACTGGCCCGGTTCCAGTCCTCCTATGCCGCCAAAAATGAGAAGTCGGCCTGTGAGGCCGAGGTCCACGTGGAGCTGGCCGAGGAAATGGAGGGAGAGCTAGAGCGTGCTGGGGACGCCTGTACCCGTGGCGATCTCTGGGGTTGGATGCGCTCGTTCAGACGAGACCTGGGAGCGATGAGGACTGAATTAAAGGAGACCCTGGGCACCCTTAAGGAGGAAGTGAGAGACCTTGGCGGTCGCGTAGAGACCCTGGAGGAGCAGGCGGAACGCCGAGACGAGAAAGACTCTGAGATGGAGGCCCGTCTGCAGCAGTGCCTTTTAGACCAGGGGCTGATGCACGATAAACTTGAGGACCTGGAGAATCGCTCCAGGCGGAACAATCTGAGAGTGCGGGGTCTGCCCGAGACGGAAGCCTTCGGCGATGCCTCGGCGGTGGTGAAGAGACTTTGTAATTTTCTGCTGGAGCGCGGAACGGCCGCAGAGGCTACTGAGGTGGCAGTCGAGAGGGCCCATCGGGCTTTGGGCCCGGCTCGTCGAGGGCAGCCCCGGGATATCGTGGCCTGTTTGGGATCGTTCATGGTGAAGGAACAAGTGATGCGAGTGGCTGCGGCCCGCCGGACATTTCAATGGGAGGGTCAGAAAGTGGAGGTGTTCCACGATCTCTCGGCTGCAACCCTTCAACGGCGGCGCGAGATGAAACCAGTGACCTCCTATTTGCAAGGTGAGAAGAAGCGATATCGGTGGTTATTCCCGTTTGCGTTGATGTTCGATGTTAATGGCCGTAGCTTTCAGGCCCGGACAGTAGAAGAAGCCTGGAACATTTTGCGTAAAGAGGGGGCCCCTAGGCTCCCGGAGCTGAGTGTGGACGCGGGCGCTGCCGCTGGCAAGGAGCGGCGATCAGTGTGGGAAAGAGTGCCCGTGCGGGGCCAACGCCTGAGGCGGAGACCTGGCGAAGCAGAGGTAGAAGATACTCCCGCTGGCCCGTCGGGAGGCTCATCCAATGGCACTGGGTGATCGCGCTCCGTTGCCTAGGACATGTGTTTTGAATTCTGTGGACCCGGGACAGTGAAGGGGTTGTGATGCCCCTGGGTGCTGGCGGGTTGGGGGAGGGGGACGGGAGGGGAATTATGCTATGTTGAATGTTGAGTGTTTGCTGTGCTTAGTAGAATGTTTGTTATTGCCTTGTCTTGAGGGTGGAGGGATAGGGGCGAAAGGGTTGGTGCGGGAGAGTAGGGGGGGGGTAGTGGGGAGGGGGAAGGGCAGGCCGGGGAGCAGGGAGGGGCAGCGTCCTGGGGAGAGCCACTTCCTCGATGGAGGACGGACGCAGGGTCTGTGGTCATAGGGGAGGGGTGGGAGGGGAGGGGAGGGGAGGGGAGGGGTGGGGTGGGGGGGAGGGAGGGTCAGCAGGTTTGGAGTGCGTACAGTGGGCTTGACGGGTGGGGTGAACAAGCACTATGGCGTCGGGCATGATCGTTGGGAGCCTTAACGTGCGGGGCCTGAACTCCCCCCAAAAGCGTAAATTGCTGTGGAAGGAGCTTAGGGCACGGCGGTGGGAGATAGCCTTTCTTCAGGAAACGCATTTGCGAAAAGCTGATGAGAGGCTTATGCGCTCGGGGACTTATCAGGGGTACTTTGCGGCTGAGGAGGGGGGACGGAAGAAAGGGGGGGTAGCAATTCTGGTGGGGCAGGGGGTCCCTCTTACAGTGGAGCAAGTATATCAGAAAGCGGATGGGAGAGCGGTGGTAGTGGTGGGCGATTTGGGGGGGGAATAAGGTGTCCTTAGTTTCTGTCTATGGCCCTAACTCTAGTAAGGGGGTCTTCTGGAGGGAGCTCGGCTCCTGGTTGGGGGGGAAGGTCCAGGGGAGGGTGTTGGTAGGGGGAGATTGTAATGTCGCATTGGACGATACAAGGGGGAGTCCTGGGGGGGGGGGTGGGAGGGGGAAGGGAGCTTAGCAAGTGGATGAAGGGCTTGGGGGTGGCTGACCTCTGGAAGTTGGCGAACCCTTCGGTTCGGGACTATACTTTTTTCTCCCCAGTGCATGGCTCCTATAGCCGTATTGACTATGTGATGGGTGATAGTTTTTGGGGGGACCGATTGGAAGGGGCGAGTATTGGGCCGGTGACCTGGTCAGACCACGCCCCGGTGCAGGTCATGCTGGGGGGCCCTGGGGATAGCGGAAAGCGGACTTTTTGGCGTTTGAATGATTACTTGCTGCGGGAGGGGGAGCGGCCTCGAAGCTACGAGAGGTGATTTTGGACTATATGGCCCTTAACGATACTGGCGCTGTCACGACCGGTATACTTTGGGACGGGCTTAAAGCGGTGGTGCGGGGTCACCTGGTCCAGATGGGGGCGCGGCGGAAAAGGCAGAGGGCTGAAGCTGAGAGGCTACTCCAGGAGCGTTTGATAGCTTTGGAGAGGGAGCATAAACGGACGGGGGGACGGACAGTACGTGGCCAGATGGAGGAGGCTCGTAGACAGTTGAATGCCCTCCAGTTGGAAAAGATTTCTAGTCAGATGGATAGGGCTGGGCAACGATACTATGAATTTGACAATAAGTCCGGGCGGCTCTTGGCTAATAAACTTAGGGACCAGCGGCAGAAGCGCATGGTTGCCAAAATTAAAGGGCCTAGGGATAAATTGCTTTATAAGACAGAAGAGATCCGCGACTGCTTTAAAACTTATTACCAGAAGCTTTACGCAGCGGAGGCTCCGGGAGGGGGGGAGGAGATGGACAGATACCTGGAGAATGCAGGGAAAGGCAGCGCTCGGCTGGGCGAGGGTGAGGGCGACGCCCTGGAGGCTGATATTACGTTGGAGGAGGTGCAGGGTGCCATTAGGGCCTTGGTCCCCGGGAAGGCTCCGGGCCTGGACGGGTTCACGGGCTCCTTTTATAAGGTAATGGGGGAGACGGTGGCACCCTTGTTGGTGCGGGTGTTTAATGCGGTCCTGCGGGGGGAAGCCTTGCCACCCTCCATGGCTCAAGCCGCAATCGTGGTGTTACCTAAGCCAGGCCGGGACCCAGCGGTGTGTGGGTCCTATCGCCCCATTTCTCTTTTGAATATCGATGTTAAGATTTTATCTAAAGTACTGGCCTTGCGTTTAGCTCCGTACATGCCGGATCTGATCCACCCGGATCAATCGGGGTTCATCATGGGGAGACAGCCGGCTGATGGCATTCGAAGAGTGATCCAGCTTGGGTGGCTGGCGCGGCAGGTCCAGCACCCAGCCATGTTCCTCTCCATTGATGCAGAAAAGGCCTTTGACCGGGTCAGCTTCCCCTTCCTACAGGGGGTGCTGCAGCATGTGGGCCTGGGACCCCGGTTTAGGGCCTGGATTCAAGCACTTTACGCAGCGCCGGTGGCGGCGGTGAATGTTAATGGTGGATTTTCGGAGTTTTTCCCCTTGGGAGGGGCACTCGCCAGGGATGCCCGCTCTCCCCATTGCTGTTTGCCCTGGTCATGGAGCCCCTGGCGGCGCACATTCGTTCTAACGGGGACATCTCGGGAATACCTGTCGGCACGGAACAGCATAAAATGGCACTCTTTGCAGACGACGTCCTGTTTGCCGTGACCCGCCCCATAGTGTCCCTCCCCATACTGATGGGTGAGCTTCAACGGTATGGGCACCTTTCTGGGTTTAAGGTAAATTGGGATAAGACAGAGGCTCTGTCACTTTCATTGGACCCGACCGTGGTGGCCAGCTTGCGAAGCTCCTTCCCCTTTAGGTGGGCGAAGGGTTCGATACGGTATTTGGGTGTGCAGATTACAGCACACCCCCTGCGATTATACAAGGCCAATTACCCGGGATTATTCCAGGAGCTGCAGAAGGATATGGGGCGATGGCGGGCGGTGGAACTTTCCTGGTTGGGTAGGGTGGCGGTGGTGAAGATGAACCTGCTGCCGCGCCTGCTCTATCTTTTTCAATCGCTTCCAGTGGGGATCCCGGCAGGCTCCCTCCGGACTTTGCAGAACCAGGTTTTCGCGTTTATCTGGGGGAAGTCACGGCCGCGGGTGAGCAGACGGGTACTGTATGCGTCTCGGGAAGCAGGGGGATTGGGGGTCCCAAACTTGGCTAGGTACTATCAGGCTGCCCAATTGCGGCAGGTCTTTGAGTGGCGTGAAGGAGGGGGAGTGGAAAAAGCGGTTCCGGGCCATTGAGCGACACTGGGCTGAGGGGCTTCCGTTGTGGTACTTACCTTGGATCTTTGGTAGGTTACCCTCGGGTAGATGGAAAGCAAACCCTTTTATGTGGCATCTTACTATGCATTGGCGGAAGGCACGCCGTTGGGCAGCCCCGGGGGGGTGTTCTCGTTGTTGACCCCAGTGCGGGAGACGAGCGAGTTTGGCCCTGGCAGAGAAGGAGTGTTTCGGAGGTGGGAACGGAGGGGGCTGGATACCTTCGGGAAGTTTGTTCGGGAGGGCTCGTTAATCCCCTTCTCGGACCTCCGGGTAAGGTATCAGTTGAGGGGGAGTGATTTCTTCCCTTACTTCCAGGTGTGTCATTTTTTGCTCCAGGCCCGGATTCGATCGAGTTGGGAGGGAGCTCCGGGGCCGGGGGAGACCTTGTGGCTGACCTGGGAGGGCTCACGGGGTTTGATTTCTCGCTTGTATCGGGAACTGGAGGTGGAGCAGCCGGGGAAGTTCCCCCATCAGGTGCAGTGGGAGGCGGATTTGGGTAGGGAGTTGGAGGTGCAGGAGTGGCGGACATTGCACGTCAATATCGGCCGTCAAGCGCTGTCGGTCGCCCTCCGAGAGACGTCCTATAAGCTTTTGTTTCGATGGTATTATACCCCGGAGCGGCTGAGTAGGATGTACCCCGGGTCCTCCGATTTATGTTGGCGGGGGTGTGGGGAGCGGGGAACATTTGTGCATGTTTGGTGGACGTGCCCTATAGTGCGAGCATACTGGGTTTTGGTAGAGGGACAGTTGGAGGGCATCCTGGGGCAGCGGGTGGAGGTGGATATGGGGTTGGGCCGGCTGGGGATACGGGGAGCGAGGTGGCCCCGGGGGTTTACCCACCCTGTCGGGGCTTGTCTTCAGGCTGCTCGCAGCGAGATTGCTCGGGCCTGGAAACAACCCCAGCTGCCGGGTCTCGTTTCTTGGCAACGTAGGCTCCGACGGATTGTAGTGATGGAGCAGTTGACCGCGATTAGGCGCCAACGGCGTGCACACTTTCAGGATCAATGGTGCTTGTTGCTTACATATTTGCAGGGGGGGTGACCCACTCTGAGCCCTCACGGATGGGCATACAAGAGGGGGGGGTGGGGGGGGGAAGGAGGATAGGGCGGGGTAGGGGGGGTAGGGGTGCTAGTGTGGGTTGGGGCGGGGGTGGTGGGGGGATTCACCCAAGGGCCGAAGAGGGGGGGAGGGGTTGGGTGGAGGGAGGGGTGGCGCTTATGGGCTATAGAGGGGGGGGAGCGGTGTGGGTCAGCGAATCCAATGTTCTCGAAGAGTGTTTGTATTGCTTTCATATAATATTGAAAATCACATTTTCCTCATGTATAGCATTTAGTTGGTTGAAGTTGGCAAACTGTACCTATTTACATGTGGCAAATGTTCAATAAATAAAAATATTCAAAAAAAGGTGAGGTCAGAGAGGCTGTTGCTGCCAAAAAAGCATCTTTCAGGAAATGGAAAAAGAGCCAAACAACAAAAACTGGAAACAGCACAAGCACTGGCAAGTAAAATGCAAAGCATTGATAAGGCAGGCAAAGCGAGAATTTGAGAAGGAACTTGCTACGGAAGCAAAAACACGAAATAAAGACTTTTTCAAGTACATTCATAGCAAAAGGCCTGTGAGAGAGTCAATTGGACCATTAGATGATAGAGGGGTAAAAGGGGCAAGTAAGAGGAGACAAGGCTATAGCGGAGAGACTGAATGAATTCTTTGCTTCGGTCTTTACTGAGGAAGATGTAGGGATGTTACCCAAGACTGAAGTGGTATTTAAAGGTGATACTGCAGAGGAATTGAGAGAAATATCGCTACACCGGGAAGATATTACAACTATTTGATAAACTGAATAGTAGCAAATCACCTGGACTGGATAGTATACATCCGAGAGTGTTGAAAGAACTGAAATATGAGATTGCAAACCTATTAGTGATCTGTGAACTTTCTTTAAAATCTGTAATACCTGAAGATTGGAGGATCGCCAATGTAACGCCAATTTTTAAAAAGGTTTCCAGGGGGTGATCCAGGAAATTACAGACCGGTGAGCCTGACATCAGTACCGGGGAAGATGGTAGAAACCATCATAAAGGACAAAATTACACAGCATGTAGATAGTAATGGCCTAATGGGAGACAGCCAACATGGCTTTAGACAAGGAAGATCTTGTCTTACTAATCTGTTATTTTTTTTAAGGTGTGAATAAACAGGTAGACAAAGGTGAGTCGGTTGATATAGTGTCTCTGGACTTTCAGAAAGCCTTTGACAAGGTCCCTCATCAGAGACTTCTGGCAAAACTAAAAAGTCATGGGATAGGAAGCAATGTACTATTGTGGATTGGGAACTGGTTAAAAGATAGAAAGCAGAGGGTAGGGCTAAATGGCCAATTTTCCCAATGGAAAAAGGTGAATAGTGGAGTACCCCAGGGATCTGTACTGGGTCCGCTACTTTTTGACATATTCATAAATGACCTGGAAAAGCGAACAACTAGTGAGGTTATCAAATTTGCAGACAAAACTGTTTAACCCTTTGAAGGCCTACTTTAAATTTTTAATCCACATTCTGCAGCCGGTTTAATTTTTGCATACTTCACGAAAATTGTACCAGTCTTATTCAATATGTTCTAATAGTGATTTTCCTTCTGCTATGGTCATGTATTATATACCATTTGATAGGAATATTTAGTCAGAATTTTGGATCCCGAGAGTTTTGGGCTCGGCCTGGAAAGGGTTAAAGTTGTTAAAACCCAAAAGGACTGTGGAAAACTGCAGGAGGATCTGGATAAATTGGAAGACTAGGCATCCAAATGGCAGATGAAATTTAATGTGGACAAGTGCAAAGTTATGCACCTAGGAAAGAACAACCCACGCTATGGTTCCACGATGCAAAGTTCCACATTGGGAACCACCACCCAGGAAAAAGATTTAGGAGTCATCGTGGATAACATGTTAAAACCCTCCGCCCAGTGTGCAGCGGTGGCCAAGAAAGCAAATAGAATGCTAGGTATCAGGAAAGGAATGGAAAATAAAACAAAGGATATTATAATGCCTCTGTATCGTTCCATGGTACGACTGCACCTTGAATATTCTGTGCAATTCTGGTCGCCGTATCTTAAAAAGGATATAGCGTTATTAGAAAAGGTACAGAGAAGAGCCACCAAAATGGTAAAGGGGATGGAAGGCTACTCCTATGAAGAGAGACTACAAAGGTTAGGGCTCTTCAACCTGGAAAAGAGGCGGCTGAGGGGAGATATGATAGAGGTCTATAAATTAATGAATGTAGTGGGATGGATAAACGTAGATCAATTGTTTACGCTATCAGAATATAGAAAGACTAGGGGACATGTAATGAAGCTACAGGGTAGACTATTTAAGACAAATAAGAGAAAATATTTTTTCACTCAACGTGTAATCAAACTCTGGAATTTGTTACCGGAGGATGTAGTAAGGGCTGTTAGTGTAGCTGGGTTTAAAAAAAGTTTGGACAAGTTTCTGGAGGAAAGGTCCATAAACAATTATTAAAAAGGGACCCAGGATATCAATGCTTGACCCAATACAAGAATTGTGGAACCTGTGTCTTTTGAGGATACTGCTAGGTACATATGACCTAGATTGGCCACTGTTCGAAATAGGATACTGGGCTTGATGGACCTTGGTCTGACCCAGTATGGCATGTTCTTATGTTCTTAAGTCCTCTTCTCAGTTCTTCGTTTTCTGCGGAACAAGTAGGTTGTTTTTTTTCCTGTTACTGCCAAACAACATTATTTTTTGTTTTAAATCTGTGCGCTGCCTTTCTGTCTTCACTGGTACCTTCTCTGATACCGGCCCTGATATTTCTTTCCTTTTTAAATATTTTTTTCATTTTTTCCAGTTTTTGGTGGTCTCTACTGCCAAATTAGGCTTTGGCCAAATTTTCTTCAGCCACGATGGAAAAACACATCAGCGGCTTCAAAAAAATGTACCAAATACTCTGGGACAGTATCAGTCACTGATAAACATGGCTGGTGTTTAAAATGTTTAGGTCCAGACCATTTAACGACTGTCTTTTGTACTTTGTGTCAACAAATAACAAAAAGAGGTCTAGAGTCAAGCAGTATGTTCTCTGTTTGCCCCGGACTCGATTTCAGTGGCTTCCACATCGTCGAGGACATCTGCCTCCTCTCTTGGTTCTCAGGTCTCCTTAAAGTCCAAAAATAAGACTAAGTCACCAGCACTGAAACCAGATACCAACCTCTGAGGTAAGTCCCTTCCTCATCATCGAGATTAATTGAAAGGTGCATTTGATGCTGATCGACCTTCCAAACAGCCTTGGCAGGATGACCAACCCTCCAAAGCACAACAGGGGCTCCAGGACGCTCCCAAGGTCTCTACCTCCAGAGAGCTACTGGCTCCATGCTCTGGGACAGTGGCTCAGAACCCCATGCGGAATTCCACCCAGGCATCGGCCTCCTCCCTTGATCAGCGCATCCTGGTTATCAAGAAGAGCTTGGCAGCACTCCTGGCAGCCCTGACAGACTTGGTACATTCAGTAATCAACTGCTCCAGCAGTGCAAGCCTCGGTATCTATCCTATGGCCGATACCTCTGGGGCTGATGCCAGACCTCAAAACTGCATTAGGGGGATGCTCTCCCTCCGATACCTCCTTTGGAGCAGTCATTAGTATCCAACAGGTTCCTGATACCATACTAACTGATCATCGGTATCAGCATCAGGCCTTGACACAGACACAAGACAGTCGATACTTTGATTTTCTGTCAGAATCTACCTCCACCAATTCCGTTGATAAATCGGAGGATTCAAGGATAACCTGGACTTCCCTTCTGATCTGTCGCCTCCTCATGAGCGGCGTTGCTCCCCGCCAGAGGACATGTCTTTTCAAGACCATTCAGGACATGGTAGCAGGCCTGCAGATTACTGTGGCATCTGAGACAGAACAGAGGGCAGAGGAATTGGAAATCCTCCAATACCCATTGGCACACAAAGAGGCAGCCACGTTATCGGTGTATTGTATCCTGCAGGATCTAATGCTATGTATGTGGGAGAGCCTGCTAACAGTTCTGTCTATCAGCAAACAACTCAGTACCATGCCCTAGCTTCCAAGCGCCTAAACTTCCACACCACTCCATGGTGGTGGAATCAGTGATTCGGCACATCAAGAGTTCTAATAATCATTCTTCCATGCCTCCTGGCAAGGACTCCAGAACTCTTGATGCCTTTGGCAGTCTGTGCTTTCAGGCATTCATGCTCACTTCTAGGATTACTTCCTACATGCTCTATATGAGCATGTACCTCAAGGATATCTCCAGGGATCTAGAGAACCTTGCCCCTAACCTTCCTGATGAAAAGCATGATGCAACCCAGACCTTTATCAGGCAAAAATCAGAATACATCCGACTTTCTCACAAGAGCATCTTTCAATGCCTTTGAGTCATCCAGCAGAACTTCAGCAGTCTGCATCAGTTAATGGCCTGGCTACAGGCATCTGACCTTGAGCAGTGGGTTCAAGATAAATTGGCCAATATCCCCTGCTCTGGAGAAAACCTTTTTGCAAAGGGTTTGAGAGATATGGCCAGAGAGATTGGATAGATCTCATCTCAAATGCCTCTCCAGAAAGACATCAGATCCCTCTAGGAGAAAAACGAATCCAAAGTTGTCTTTCTATCCTAAGAAGAGATATTATCCTTCTTATCCACCTGCAGCTGCTTACCAACTTCAGCAGCAACAGCGGCAACAGCAAGGCCCTCATCATCCCAAAAAGCCTAAGACGCCTAAGCCACAATCAGATGCACAGCCACAGCCAGCACCTGGCTTGACTCCTTCCTAGAGAGCATAGCTACTCTGCCTCTGCAGGGTCCCCCACCCCTACCCATAGCAGGCAGACTATTCCTATGCCCACAGGTGGCATCTCATCACATCAGAGCAGTTGGACTCTCAACATCATTCAAACGGGCTATCTGCTTCATTTCGAAACTTGCCCACCACCTCCATAAGGGATTTTCCTGAAAATATCTTGCAGACAAATCTCCTGTCAGTCGAGGTGTCTACCCTGTTAGCTCAGGCGGCCGTAGAAAGTTGCACCCATCCAGGAGGGCAAGGACTTCTACTCTTATCCCCAAGACAGGAGGGCTCAGGACCATTCTAGATCTAGGAAACCTAAACAGATTCCTTGTTTGAGAAAAATTAAAAATCTTTATCTTTTATTTGTGAGGCTTGATATACCGCTTGTGCATAAGCGTCAGAGCAGTGTACAATAAAATGATTTCCCTTGGTACGCTTCTGCCATACCTTCAGAGGAATGACTGTTTATGTTCTCTAGACCTTAAGGAGGCATATACACATTTGCTGATCCACCCTCAACACAGAAAACATCTGCGTTTTCAGTTCCAGCAAATCCACTACCAATACTGGGTGCTCCCCTTCGGGTTATTTATTTTATTTATTTAAAGATTTTATAAACAGCCTTTCTACAATTCAAGGCTGTTTACATAGAACTCAACATAACAGTGCAGTTGCAACTGTTGTACATAGAACAAAATTTGTAATAGAAAACTTATCTATAATTAACAAGTAAAGGTATATTGCCAGAAAGGCAATTATGTACATTGAGACGACAGTTAGCCTCCGCACCACAAGTGCTCACAAAATGCATGGCAGTGATTGCCGCCTGCCTTTGTATTTTGGAAATCGTCATCTTCCCCTACTTAGATGACTGGCTAATCAGGGGAGAATCCCCACAAGAGGTAAAACTATTGCCCCATCGTTGTTCAAGATCTGAGATTCATCCTAACCATCCAAAAGTCACACCTGGTCCCATCCCAGCAACTCTAATTCATCAGAGCACTTCTGGACACTCATCAGGCCGGAGCTTTCCTTTCACAGGATCACTCTTCCCACCTCATCAAGCTAACCAACAGCATAAGGGTCACAGTGCAGTGACAGTCTGAGATATGCTGTGCCTTCTGGGGCGCATGGCCTCCACAGTCCATGTCATCCCCTATGCCCACCTGCACATGTGGCAAGCCCAATGGACTCTGTTGTCTCAATGGACCCAAGCAACCAGACATCTCTCAGACAATATCTGCATCACCTCTCCACTTGTCAATTTCCTTTAGTGGTGGTGCTCCCCTCAAAATCTACTCGGAGGGTCACCTTTTCATATGCCTCCACCTCAATGCACCCTGACAACAGATTCTTCCAAACTCGGGTGGTGAGCACAACTAGACAGTCTCACCACGCAGGGGCAGTTGACACCACAGGAATCTCAGTTGTAGATCAGCCTCCTGGAGCTACATGCTCTCACGAATGCCCTTTGGGCTTTTCAATCCCAACTTTTGGGCAAACAGTTCTTAGTCTGAACGGACAACCAGGTGGCCTTGTTCTATGTAAACAAGCAGGGGGGAACGAATTCCTATTTCCTCTGCCATGAAGCCCTTCGTTTCTGATTCTTCTCCATTGCACACTGCATCCATTTCAGAGCAGTGTATCTCTCAAATGAACTCCATCTCCTTGTGGACAAACTCAGCTGTATTATATGTCCACATGAGTGGGCTTTAAAATCAGGAAACTGCATCTTGGGTCTTCTACATGTAGAAGACCCCCAGAATATATCTGTTCACACAGGAGACTGCACAACTTCCACCGTTTTGCTCGAGACTTCCCTCCCAGCACAGCCAGGCAATGGATGCCTTCCTTCTCCATTGGGGAAAGGGCCTTCTTTATGCACTCCCACACATCTCCTTAATACCCAAGACTGTTCAAGCAGCAGGCTGACAGGGGCTCCATGATCCTAATAGCCCCTTACTGGCCCTCTTAGCCATAGCTTCCTCTGCTGACTCGCCTGGCACAGACTCCACTTCTCAGCCTAGGACATGCACTCAACCTCCTCTCGTAGGATCATGGGATGCTTCTCCATCCCTACCCAAAGGCCCTCCATCTCACGGCATGGCTACTAAAAGTATAATCTTTGCAGACCTTGACCTATCACAACAGGTCAAGGACATCCTACTTGCATCTCGCAAGCAATCTACCAGACATTCTTATGCCTTCAAATGGCAAAGGTTCACTCTTGTGTACCCTGAAGCATATTGACCCCTCTGCCTGCTTTGTGGAATTCCTTTTACAATATCTCCTCCACTTGTCCTCAGCAGGTCTCAAGTAGCTCAGATTTCAACCGATTGCCATCTCAGGCTATCATAGGCCGATAGAGGGGCATCCTATTTCTTCGCACCCCTTGGTGCTATGATTTATACAGGGTCTGCTCTCCAAGCCACTGATCAAACCACCACTGGTGGCCTAGGACCTCAATGTGGCTCTAGCACAACTTCTAAAGTCTTTTGAGCCTTTAGCCACCACTTTTTTTAAAATTCTTGTCTTGGAAGGTAATCTTCCTCCTCACCCTTACCCTCTGTTCACTGCATCAGCAAACTACAAGCTTTAGTGTTGGATCCTCCATACACCTGGTTCCACCATGACAGTGGTTCTCCGTATTCGTCCATACTTCCTTCCAAAGGTGGTCTTCACCCTTCCACCTCAACCAATCGGTGATATAACCAGTCTTCTTCCCCAGACCACATACCTCTAGGGCTGAAGCAGTGCTACACATTTTAGAATGCAAGTGCACACTGGCTTTCTACTTGGACAGAACCAAGAATCACAGGAAATCCTCTCAATTATTCATTTCTATTGATGCAAGTCATCTTGGACTATTGATCCAAGTCACCAAGCGAATTGTGGACTGCATTTCTTTTGCCTACGCTCATGCAGGACTCTCCCTTGAGGGTCACATCACAGCTCACAACATGCGAGCCATGGAAACCTCAGTTGTCAACCTTGGTTCAGTCTCCATTGATGAAATTTATCTAGCAGCTACCTGATCCTCCATCCATACCTTCCCTGCACACTACTGCCTAGAAAGGGACTCCCGTCGGGATG
Source organism: Ichthyophis bannanicus (assembly GCA_033557465.1). Lineage (NCBI taxonomy): Eukaryota > Metazoa > Chordata > Amphibia > Gymnophiona > Ichthyophiidae > Ichthyophis > Ichthyophis bannanicus. The sequence goes on from CM066039.1 coordinate 382,585,270, forward strand.
CTGTCTTTGGCCAGGCTGTCCTCCAGCACCTTTGAGACTTAACTGCAAATCCTACCCTCTGCCCCAGACTTCTCTGGCAATGGTCTTGCCAAATGCATTAGAGTCCAATGGGTCCACTTTGTATCCACACCTTATCGTCTTTATCTTTAGCCTCAGAAATACCACTGCTTCCAACTCCAGTCTGGTACCTCAGAGCTAGTGAGTCCCATATGTGAAGACTGCATTCCTGCTTGTTCCTGGAGATAGCACTGTTACTCACCTGTAATAGGTGATTTCTATGAACAGCAGGAATCAGTCTTCACAACCCACCCTGCTCTCCTAGGAGTTGAAGGGTATTCTCTTTTTCCTCTATCACTCAGGTACAAACTCAACTGAAGAGAGGACTTGAGAAGGTGGCAAGACAAATGCGCAGGCACAGTGGATTGCTCACAAAGGCTTTCCAATTGGATGTTGGCGAGCGTGAGAACGATAGGAAATTAACCTGCATGGAGTGGAAGTTAACACTGTAGCTAACTTACTGGGCAGACTAGATAGCGTAGTTACTCACCTGTAACAGGTGTTCTCCAAGGACAGCAAGAATCAGTCCTGGTGTTCTCCAAGGACAGCAAGAATCAGTCCTGGTGTTCTCCAAGGACAGCAGGAATCAGTCCTCACATATGGGTGACATCGGTGCCGACGGAGCCCTCGTGCGGAGCAAATCCCCAGCTTTCAAAAAAGCCTTCGGGATTGCATCACGCATGTGCAGTCCCCTTCCGCCCAAGGGTGCCATCTTGCTCAGTCAAATGACATAGCTAAAAAGACAGCAAACGAACAAAACATAATAGGACTGCATCTCCAAGGGGAGGAGGGTAGGTCATGAGGACTGATTCCTGCTGTCCCTGGAGAACACCTGTTAAAGATAAGTAACTACGCTTTCTCCAGGAAGCAGCAGGAAGTCAGTCCTCACATATGGGACTCCCTAGCTATAGGCTACCGAGAACCCATAGCTGAAAAATGTCTCCCTCTAGAAGAGCCGCAGTAGCTGTAATAGGAATTCAGTCGAGAACGCAACACCCCCCGGTAGCCTGACACCAAAGGGTCGGAGGGTAGGGGTTGCCTAAACCTCAAATAAGTTATGGAGTACCGCATGGCCGAAAACACTGTCTCGTCGGGACTCCTTGTCCAAGCAGTAATGGGCTGCAAAAGTCTGGCCCGAAGACCAGGTGGTGGCCCGGCAGATGTCTCACAGCAGAACAGAGCGGAAGTGAGCCACTGATGCAGCCTTAGCCTTGACATGGTGGGCTGTGACTCGACCCTGCAACGGGAGGTCGGCTGCCCTGTACGCCCAGGCGATGCAGTCTGCCACCCAGGTGGACAACGTGCACTTGGAGACAGGTAGACCCAGCTTACTGGGGTCATAAGAGACAAAGAGCTGAGTAGCCCTTCGATGTCCCTGCATACACTCCAGGTAGAAGGCCAACGCCCTTTTACAATCCAGGGTATGCAAGACCGCCTCTGCCCGGCTGGCATGCGGCCTGGGAAAGAAGGTTGGAAGAACCACCTCTTGATTGAGGTAGAACGAAGAGACCACTTTCGGAAGGAACTTGGGGTGGGTGCGAAGGACCACCTTGTTCCTATAAAACCGTGTACACAGTCTATCAGAAACGAGAGCTTGTAGTTCGCTCACACGTCTGGCAGATGTGTCACCAGGAAGAGCACCTTCCAGGAGAGGAAGCGCAGATGGCACTTGGACACTGGCTCAAAAGGTGGGCGAGTAAGCTGATCCAAGACCACATTCAACTCCCACTCAAGTGCTGGAGGACGAACCGGGGTTTTAGTAGAAGCAGACCTTATTATGGGAAAGCGCCGCGCAAAAAAATAAAATAAAATAAAAAAGAGAAGGGTGAACACAGGCAGCATGGTTGGATGATAAAGGTCTCCTGAAGAAAATTGTATGAAACGCCATTGAGGCGCCAAAGTTGAGCGTCGAGACCCTGGAGATTCAAGTGTTATAGAATCTGTAATTTTAGACACAATATTTCGTCTGGGCACATTTTGGAAGATCTTATTGTATATTGTCTAAAGAATAGCCTGGAAAAATATTGCGATTTGGAATGCACATTGAAGACAATAAAAAAAGAAGAAAAAAGCTTTTGCCTTACATTTTTGAACGTATCTTATTTAGAATTTGAGTAATCAACGTTCTGAAAAAACGGACCATAATATAAGTAATCAGTAACCTATTGACAAAGCAGACTCACCAGAGAAGCAAGTATTCCCCACAACATACTATTTACGCTACCATATTAAGAACATAAGAACATAAGAAATGCCATACTGGGTCAGACCGAGGTCCATCAAGCCCAGTATCCTGTTTCCAACAGTGGCCAATCTAGGTCATACGTACCTAGCAGTTTCTATTGACTGGAAAAACCCTGAACAGATCAGGTTCTCATCAGAAAGAAAAGAGAAAAAGTCAACAGAAAGAGCACCTCTGGCCCTTTTTTTTTTTTAAATTGAACTGACGCAAGCGAAAGCAAAAAACAGGTCTTACCCGTAATCCTCTGAGATACTTCAGGCTTCTGTTTGCGTGCACCCACTGGGAGGGATACGGGACTAGACTGGTTCCACTCCAGGAACAACAATTAGCAGGTAAGACTAATTTCACCTTCCTGATTGTGTCCCCAGTCTAGTCCCGGAACCTCTGGGTCAGTACCAGAGCAGTAAAGACAATCACGGGAGGGTCCCGGCAAACCAGCCTGAAGAACTGCCCTTCCAAACGAGGACTCCTCTACCATTTGTACATCCAGACGACAGTGTTGAACAAACGAATTTAAAGACGACCACGTTGCTGCCTTACAGATCTCCACCGGCGACACCAAGCGAAGTTCCGCCCACGAAGTAGCCTGAGCCCTAGTGGAATGAGCCCTCAATCCCTCCGGCACTACTCTACCTTTCAGCACATAAGCCGTGGCAATCGCCTCCTTGATCCACCAGGCAATGGAAGCCTTTGATGCTGCTTCTCCCTTTCTCGGACCCCCGAGCAGCACAAAAAGTCTGTCTGACTTTCGAAAGGTCGCCGTTCGCCGAAGATACTTCAATGCTCGCCGCACATCCAGCAAATGCAGATTCCTCGAGGAAGAGCCGGGGGCAGCCTTTGTAAAAACCGGCAAAACAATTTCCTGGTTCAGATGAAATGCCGAAACCACTTTCGGTAGAAAAGCCGGTACCGGTCTCAAGACCACCTTAGCCGCAAAAAGGAAAGGTAGGGCCTCCCTACAGGAGAGCACCTGCAGCTCTGAAACCCGACGCGCCGAACATATCGCCACCAAGGACACCGTCTTCAGAGTAATATCCCTGACAGAAGCTCTCGCTAATGGCTCGAAAGGTTCCCGCTCTAAAGCGTCCAAAACGAAGGGCAGGTGCCACTTAGGAAAAACATGCTTTGAAGGCGGCCGAACTAGGGCAACCGCTCGCAAAAAACGCTTCACATCCCGCTGGGTCGCAATCGACTGCCTTGCCAAAGAGCCCCTGTAACAGGACAAAGCCGCCACCTGGACCCGCAACGAGGCTGCCGCCAGACCCTTGTCAAAACCATCCTGCAAAAACTCCAAGATCTGAGGAACAGAAGCTTTCAAAGCTTCGCACTTCCTGTCCCCACACCACGCCTCAAAAATTCTCCAGACGCGAACATACGTCAGAGAAGTAGAGCGTTTCCTGGACTTTAGTAAGGTAGAAATGACCGCCGCTGAGTACCCCCAGGACTTTAAACGAGCTCTTTCAAGAGCCAAGCCGTAAGCGAGAACCGATCCACATGCGGCATGAGCAGAGGACCCTGAAACAGAAGGTCCACCCTGCAAGGCGTCAAGGCTTTGCCACCAACAATCTTACCAGGTCCCCGTACCAGGGGCGCTTCGGCCAATCCGGCGCTATCAAAATCACGGGACCGTTGAATCTCTCTATCCTTTGAAGGACCCTTCCTATTAAGGCCCACGGAGGAAAGACGTACAGCAGTTGCTCCTCCAGCCAGACTTGCAGAAGGGCATCCAGACCTTCCGACATCCTTTCCCGGCGCCTGCTGAAGAAGTGACTTGCTTTTGCTGACTCGAAGGTCGCCATGAGATCCATGACCAGGGACCCCTATCTGCGAGCAATCATGTCGAAGACATCGGGATGCAGGACCCATGCCCCCGGGTCCACCCGCATCCGGCTGAGAAAGTCGGCTTCCAAATTGTCCACCCCTGCTACATGTGCCGCCGACAAGTCGGAGAGATTCGTTTCTGCCCAGACACACAGGGCTGCGGCCTCGGACTCTAAAGCGACGCTGCTGGTTCCCCCCTGCTTGTTGATATAGGCCACTGCCGTCGCGTTGTCAGACAACACCTGGACCGCCTTTCCAGCAAGTAGAGTGAAACGCCCACAGAGCTAGACTCACCGCTCTTAACTCCAGTCGGTTGATCGCCCACGTTCTTTCCTGAGGATTCCACCATCCCTGAACAAAACTGCCCTGACAATGAGCTCCCCAGCCCAACAAACTGGCGTCCGTCATCACTGCCACCCAGTCCGGCGCCTCCAGGGACTTTCCCCGTTCCAAGGACTCGGGAAGCAACCACCAGAGCAGAGCTTGATGGGCCTCTGCTGGGCAGACCAGTCTCCGAGACAGAGGATCCAGCTGATGCGACCACCGACGAAGCAACACCTGTCGCAATGGTCTCATATGAGCTCGAGCCCACGACACCGTTTCTATCGATGCCGCCATAGTGCCCAACAATTGCAGGTAATGCCAAGCCGAGGGAGCCCTGCGCTGCCGGAACCTCCTCACCAGAGTGCGCAAGTGCTGAGCTCATTGTGTCGTGAGGAACACTCTGCCAACCTGAGTGTCGAAACGCGCTCCCAGATATTCCAGGCTCTGAGAAGGCTGCAAGTGACTCTTCGCTACATTGACTATCCACCCCAGACTTTCCAAGAATGAGACTACTCTGGCCGTCACCCTCTCGCTCTCGGCTTGGGATTTCGCCCGGATCAGCCAATCGTCCAGGTAAGGATGTACGAGGATGCCTTCCTTGCGCAGCACTGCTGCTACTACTACCATGACTTTGGTGAAAACCCTCGGAGCCATGGCAAGCCCGAAGGGCAATGCTTGGAATTGATAATGACCGAACGGAACCGCAAACCTGAGAAATTTGTAATGGTCCGGTCTTATGGGAATATGTAGATAAGCCTCCGACAATTCCAGCGACGTGAGATACTCCCCCCGCTGAACTGCCACTATAATGGAGCGCAGAGTTTCCATGTGAAAATGAGATACCCGGAGACAACAGTTGACACCTTTGAGATCTAGGATCAGACGAACACCCCCGTCCTTTTTTGGAACCACGAAATAGATGGAATAACGGCCGCAACTGAACTGGTCTGCAGGTACGGGGACTATGGCCCTGAGGTCCAGTAATCTCCGTACAGTCTCCCGCAGCGCCTCGCATTTCGCAGCGGACCTCCCGGGAGACTGAACAAAGGAGTCCCGCACTGGGCGGAGGAACTCCAGGGCATAGCCTTCCCGAATGACTTCTAGAACCCATTGATCCGAAGTGATTTGGGCCCAGGCAGAATAAAACTCCTGCAAACGCGCCCCCCCCCCCACTGGAATTAGAGGAGCCTGGGCCCTCCTCACTTCATTGTTGTTTTTTGAAGGTATTTGAGGTGGAGGAAGAGGCACCGAAGCCCCTTCCTGCTCCCCGAAACCCCTGGTTACTGTTGGGGAAGCGACCCCACTGGCTCGAAAAGAATCTTTGAGAGCGAAACCGGTGGAAATTTTGCATCTGTCCTCTACCCCCTGGTGCCCCACAGGCCACCTTAGGCTTATCCTCCGGTAACCTTCCCCCTTTGGATTCACCGAGGTCCTTAACTAGTTTCTCTAAGTTCAAACGACGAAACCTGGAAATGGAAAAAAGAGCCAAACGACGAAACCTGGAAACAGCACAAGCACTGGCAAGTCAAATGCAAGGCATTGATAAGGCAGGCAAAGGGAGAATTTGAGAAGAAGCTTGCTGCAGAAGCAAAAACACGAAGTAAAGACCTTTTCAAGTACATTCGTAGCAAAAAACCTGTGAGAGTGTCAGTTGGTCCATTAGATGATAAAGGGGTTAAAGGAGCACTAAGAGGCGACAAGGCGATAGCGGAGAGACTGAACGAATTCTTTGCTTCAGTCTTTACTGAGGAAGATGTAGGGATGTTACCCATGACTGAAGTGGTATTTAAAGGTGCAGAAGAATTGAAGGAAATATCGATACATCGAGAAGATGTATTACAACTATTAGATAAGCTGAAGAGTAGCAAATCACCTGGGCCGGATGGTATACACCCAAGGATATTGAAAGAACTGAAATATGAGATTGCAGACCTGCTATTAGTAATCTGTGAACTATCATTAAAATCATCTCTAATACCTGAAGATTGGAGGATCGCCAATGTAACACCAATTTTTAAAAAGGGTTCCAGGGGTGATCCGGGAAACTACAGACCGGTGAGCCTGACGTCAATACCGGGAAAAATGATAGAAACCATCAAAGAATAAAATTACTCAGCATGTAGATAGTCATGAACTAATGAGAGACAGCCAACATGGCTTTAGACAAGGAAGATCTTGTCTTACTAATCTGTTATGTTTTTTTGAAGGAGTGAATAATCAGGTGGACAAAGGTGAGTCGGTTGATATTGTGTATCTGGACTTTCAGAAAGCCTTTGACAAGGTCCCTCATGAGAGACTTTTGGCAAAACTAAAGAGTCATGGGATAGGAGGCAGTGTACTATTGTGGATCAGGAACTGGTTAAAAGATAGAAAGCAGAGGGTAGGGCTAAATGGCCAATTTTCCCAATGGAGAAAGGTGAATAGTGGTGTACCCCAGGGATCTGTGCTGGGTCCGCTGCTTTTTGACATATTCATAAATGACCTGGAAAGTGGAATAACGAGTGAGGTTATCAAATTTGCAGATGACACAAAACTATTTAAAGTTGTTAAAACCCAGGAGGATTGTGGAAAATTGCAAGAGGATCTTGATAAATTGGAAGACTGGGCATCAAAATGGCAGATGAAATTTAATGTGGACAAGTGCAAGGTTATGCACCTAGGGAAGAACAACCCAAACTATGGTTACATGATGCAAGGTTCCACATTAGGAACCACCACCCAGGAAAAAGATTTAGGCGTCATTGTGGATACCATGTTAAAACCCTCGGCCCAGTGTGCAGCGGCGGCCAAGAGAGCAAATAGAATGCTAGGTATGAAAAGGAAAGGAATGGAAAATAAAACAAAGGATATTATAATGCCTATATATCGTTCCATGGTGAGACCGCACCTTGAATATTGTGTGCAATTCTGGTCGCCGTATCTTAAAAAGGATATAGCGTTATTAGAAAAGGTTCAGAGAAGAGCCACCAAAATGGTAAAGGGGATGGAAGGATACTCCTATGAAGAAAGGCTAAAAAGGTTAGGGCTCTTTAACCTGGAAAAGAGACGGCTGAGGGGAGATATGATAGAAGTCTATAAATTAATGAGCGGAGTGGAACGGGTAAACGTAGATCGATTGTTTACCTTATCAGAATATAGAAAGACTAGGGGACATGCAATGAAGCTACAGGGTAAACTATTTAAGACTAATAAAAGAAAATATTTTTTCACTCAACGTGTAATCAAACTCTGGAATTTGTTACCGGAGGATGTAGTAAAGGCTGTTAGTGTAGCTGGGTTTAAAAAAGGTTTGGACAAGTTCCTGGAGGAAAGGTCCATAAGCCATTATTAAGAAGGGACCCAGGATATCAATGCTTGAACCAATACAAGCATTGTGGAACCTGTGTCCCTTGGGGAAACTGCTAGGTACATATGACCTAGATTGGCCACTGTTGGAAACAGAATACTGGGCTTGATGGACCTTGGTCTGACCCAGTATGGCATATCTTATGTTCTTATGTTCTCACCGAAGAGCAGATGACCTTTAAAGGGCAGCTTACTTAACCTAGCTTTAGAGGAGTTATCTGCCGCCCAATTGTGCAGCCACAAATACCGGCGCGCTGCTACCGACGAGACCATACTCTGACAGACCTTGCATGAGGTCATAATGAATATCCGCCAGATAGGCAGCCCCGGACTCCAAACGGGCAGCCTCTTCTGCCAACACGCTTGGCTGTCCCTCCTGCACCTGCTGCGCCCACCGGAGGCAGGCTCTAGCCACCCACGCTCCGCAAATAGCCACCTGTAGTGAAATGGCATTGACCTCGAAAACCTGTCGCAATAAGACATCTAACTTCCTTATCCTGACCCATCCTTGAGGGCCGCACTACCTTCTACCGGTATAGTCGTTTTCTTGGTTACAGCCACAACGGCCACGTACACCTTAGGTAATTTAAAAACCTCTCTATCTTGATCTAGCAATGGATACAATCGCCCCATAACTCTGGAACATTTCAGCGGTGCCTCTGGAAGATTCCACTCTTCCTGAATCATCTCTTGAAAAACTGTGTACCGGGAACGCTCGTTGAGTCTTTCTAAATACCTGCAACAAAGGATCTTCTAGTGATTCATCTTCTGCAGCCTCTGGGACTGGCATATTGAGCGTCTTAAGCGTCTCCACAATGAGCGCTGGAAGCTCATCCCTCCGGAAGACCCTCACAACCCTGGACTGGTCTTCTCTCTCCGAGATCTCTCCTTCCTCCAGCTCCTCAAACTTCAGACTGTGTGCCTCATCATCTGAAAGAGGGTCCTCTGATGCCCCGGACTGAATACACAGTTCACCTTCTCTGCGAGATCGTTTGCCTCCGACTGGAGAGCTGTCGCCCCGAGGAGATGCCAGGCGTTTACTTGCTCCGTCCTTTGCAGGTTGCTGCTGCAGAGAATTTCCAAAGACTGTCTGTTGCAGTAAAGCTACAAACTGCTGAGAAAAAAATAGAGGACAGCTCCTTAGGCAATGCCGCCAAAGAGGAGCGGGCGGCTGAACCGGAGGAAGGGCCTGCCACCTGCTCTAACTGTGCTACTTCATGCACTACGGGGACCCGAAGCGTCTGAAGCTAGCCCCGGGACTCCCAAATCCCCTATACAAGTCTTGCAGACCCCAGCAGCAGAGCTCTTCCTAGCCCCACACACTAAGCACAGAGGCTTGGAAGGCATGTCTGTATGCCAACAGTAAACCTGTCCTTTGTAAGGGTCTCCGATGAAGAAGTGCAACAAGACCCCCAACTGGCCTGAAGAAAACTAAACAGCTGTACTAGCCCCGTATTTAAGCTGGCCTACAAAGAAACAAGCAACATAAGAAATAGCCCCCCCTTTTTTCTTTTTTTTAAATTAGAAAATTCCCAAGGCACTTACCAATCTCCCGGAGGCCCAGAAATGTGCGCTCCCTAGGCCTGAAAGCCCGGCACGCCGACGCCACGCAGCAGGGCCGCCCGCCTTAAAAGCACACCAAAGCACGCTGAGAGAAAAAGAGACGTTATCCGACTCACTTACCTCGGGCGGCTGAAAGGCGAGGAATGAAGTGTGCTACAAAAAACAACGCCTGCCGCCCGGCACCGGGAGCACTCGGACACCGTGGGCCCGAGTTACACCCCCGCTGGCAAATTTAAGCTGCCAGCTCCGTCTCCCGGAGAGAGCCGCCAAACGCATGAGCAGGCAAAATCTTCTGCGTGGCGTCGGCTCAACTCTGTTCCCAGCTCCCTTGAAAGCAGGTGTGTCGCTACTGCAGACCGACCGCTGTACCCCGGACAGAAACGGTGTCTGAGCCGGACCCTCTCCCTTCAAATCAACAATAGAGAGAGAGAAAAAGAGGGCAGGGAGGGGTGAGGAGGGAGAGCTAGAAATAAACTGAACTGTACCAAGATTTAAAGCCACAGCTCTGAATCAAAGGGAAATCCTGAAACTATATTCACCTCCAATTAGTAGACTACCTAGTAAAAATTCCCCAATTGTTTCTCTAGCGAGCCTGGACCCCCGGGCTCCCATCTATCCAGCTGCTTGGAGACTGAGGTAACTGGTGACAGGAGGCGGACACCGGAAGGATATACTGGTGATGTCACAAAAGTGGGAGTTTTCAGTCTCCAAGCTGCTGGATAAGATGGGCAACCCAGAGGTTCCGGGACTAGACTGGGGACACGATCAGGAAGGACTTTTTACTCGAGCCCTTCTTAGAAGGGGCAGAAGTCTTATTGGAGAGCCTTGTCTGGATCAAGTACTTGGACTATCTCCGCAGCCTTCTCAGTCATGGGTTTGCCAAAGAGGTTGTCACCTTGATAAGGGACATCGACCAACTTGTCCTGAACCCATGACTCCGATCCGACAAATTAGCCAGGCCTGGCAGCATGCACCAATGCCGGCCACGGCACGCCCGAATCCCAGTGGACAAGGTCTTGAAGCGCTGCAAAGGTGCCTCGGAGAAGCCAGCTGAGAACCTGGCAATCTCCTTTGCCAGGTCCCTCAAGTACATGCCCATGTACAGTTGGTAAATCTGGACCCAACATGACGGTATCGAGCCCTGGAAGCACTTTCTGCCGCAGGCATCCAGGTTCTGGGCCTCCTGGCCAGGAGGCACCAAGGAGTGCATTTTTTGGTTCTTGAGCCTGTGCATGGCCGATTCTACAACCACAGAGTTGTGCGGCAGCTGTGCCTTTTGGAACCCAGGGTCCTTGCGGACTTGATAGACGGAATCGACCCGCTTGCTGAGAACCAGCATCGAGGCCTGTGACTCCCACATGCGGCATATCAGCCGTTCCAGCATCGGAGGAACCGGAACAGTAAGGGCTTCCCGAGGGGGAAAGTCAAACTGGAGGGCTTCGAGCTCCTCGTATCGAGGCTCCTCCTCGGTGTCCGCCGTCAATGCCAAAAACTGTGGCCATGTCCCTTACGAAGTCTGAGAACCGGGTATCCTCCGGAGGGGACCTTCTCCGAGGCTCGGAACCCTGTGAGTCCGATGGGACATACCAGGTCCGACGGGTGTCCGGGGACTCCATCTTCCATCTCCCATGCAGACTCCCCCGAGGAGGAATCGAGCGGCTCCGGCTGCAAGGGCTTCGGTCCCGACTGTCCTGACACCAAGGGCACCGGCATCGACGACCTCTGTCCCAAACGGGAGGTCGAGGGAGACCTCGGCCAAGGATCGACTTGAGTCTGAAGAGTCTCGAGGATTGGCTTGGCCTTTGGGGTCGACTTGGACGTCGAGGTCCCGGTGGTTGGGGCGGATGGACCGGTGAAACCTGCCATCAGAGCCCGCTGCTGCTCCATGAAGGCAGACATGCTGCGCTCCAGGGCCACCATCCTGAGACCGAGCTCAGAAGGCTCCACAACCTCTGGCTTGGGTCCTGACACTGTCGGACCCGAAGCCGGTTCTCCCAGAGAGTTTATGAAAGGAGGAGAAAATGAAACAAGAGGAGAAAATGAAACAAGCTCACACCAACACGCTAATGCGATCACTAAATAAGCCACACGACCTCTTTGCCCTCGTCAAAAACCTAATGAAGGAACCAGGACCAGAGCAAATAACAGATTCTCGCTCAAGACTATGCAGACTTCCTCCAATCAAAACTACACCAAACCACCAAGACTGATATTACCGACTCTAAGAATCCAGCATGCATACCAACGCTAACAACTTTCGATATCCCCTCACCTAAGCAAATCGCTGACCTAATCGCTACAATCAACTCGACCACGGCCCACACCGACCCCTGTCCAGCTTTTTGGATTAAAGAACTGAGGACAGAGTTAAGCCCCTTCATCGCCAAACTCTTTGATGCATCATTCTCTTCAGGCCTATTTCCCCTAAGTCTCAAACATACATCCATTAGACCACTGCTAAAAAACCCAAAACTAGACTCCCAGAAAGTAGAATCCTACAGACCTATTGCCAGCATCCCTCTGCTGGCCAAGATAATAGAAAAGGAGGTCCAAATTCAGCTCCAGCAGCACATAGACAACGCTGCACCTCTTGACCACAGCCAACATGGCTTCAGACAGGCTCATGGTGTGGAGACTCTGCTTACCACCCTCTTTAACATCCTCACAACAATTGATAACATCCATCGTGGAGTGGCCCTTATATTCTTAGACATAGCTGCAGCATTTGACTCAGTCTGTCACCAAACCCTCCTGAAACGTCTCAAAGAGAAAGGCATCTGCGGCTTAGCACTAAATTGGTGCAAGTCATACCTCGCCGATAGATGGCAGCATGTCCGAACCGAATCATCTACATCCAAACCATTTCATCAGAAACAAGGTGTCCCACAAGGATCCTCCCTTTCGGCTCTTATGTTTAACATCTACATGCAGCCCGTCTGCGACATCATTCGCTCATACAACACTGAATGCATGATATACGCAGACGATGTCCTACTATACATGCCATTCGAGACTGACCAAATTGACCTTACACCCCTTACAGAATGCTTCAGCACAGTAGAAAGATGGCTCCAGAATCAGAATCTTCGCATACAACATAAAAAGACTGAAGTGCTGTTTATCACCAGAAACTCTAACTTCTCTCCACCAACCCACCTAAACGTCGGCGAAGTAGAGCTTCAATCCAAACCCTCAATCCGCTACCTGGGGGTTACCCTAGATCAGAGCCTCAACATGAAGACACACATTGGCAACATGGTCAAATCAACATACCACAAAATTAGGACCCTCAAACATCTACGTCCCCTTTTACAACCAGAAGACTTCAGAACCATTTTCCAGGCCCTAACCCTCCCGCATCTGGACTATGCCAACGCAATCCTCCAAGGACTCCCAAAATCTATGATAATCCCTCTCCAGCTTGCCATGAACACCGCTGCCAGAGTTCTGAATGGGGCCTCGAGGCGAGACCATATAACACCTATCCTCAAAAGTCTCCACTGGCTCCCTATCCACTATAGGATCATCTTCAAAACAATACTAATAACATTCAAAGCCATAAATGGGCTCTCCCCCATATCCCTTGCTGGTCTCGTACACAAAATCCCCCCCAATAGAACCAGAAGAACTACAGCAGTAAACACTTTGGCAATTCCCAAAGCTCTGACCCAATGCACTCAGGCCACAGCAAGCAGGGCCTTTAGTATTAACGCCCCCAGACTCTGGAATGCCCTGCCCCCCAACATACGAGTAATCCCAAATCTAATCAATTTTAGAAGGGCTTTGAAACACCACCTTTTCTGTGAATACTACCACCCAAATGAAGATGCACCATCCCGACCTCCCCAAAATTGAGCCATGCGTCCAATACAATGCTATGTTCTCGCAAATGTATATTATGTAAATAATACTATGCTTTAAATATGTGTAAATAGTTAATTTTAATTTGACCATCCAAGTTGAATTTCCTGTTATCTGTAGTTTTACGGTTATCCCACTGTAAAACATAACTGTTCCATGTGAACCGCACTGATATTGAAGAGCGCGGTATATTAAGAGAAATAAATAAATAAATAAATAAATGACGACAACAGCAGTTACCTTTCCTCGGCATCTCCGGCTCCGTGCGAGGCAGCTTTGCAGGCCACTCAGACTCAGAGGACCCAGGGCGGTGGTCAGGACTCCGCGACCTGGTCCTTGAGGGCCCAGGTTGATCAGAGGCATCCAACAACGCCGCCCTTACAAGTTTCTTCTTCCTCTGGTGTTCCTGTGAGGGAGACCCCCACTCAGAAGACCCGACGCTCGGGTTCAGACAGCTCCCGAGACATCGAAGCTTCTGAAGAGGTCTGGACCAGGGGGAATGCGGACTCGGAGAAAATCCTTTCATGCTGCTGCTGCCTACTTTTAAGTGCCTTGGAAGACATCTTCCCACACGGGCCACAGACCTTCGGGTCATGGTCATGCCCAAGGCATCGGAGACAGCAGTCGTGTGTGTCGGTAAGAGACATTAACTTTTTACACCGATCACACTTCTTAAACCAGCTGGCAGCCATCGGGGGAAAGAGGGCCCCTGCAAGGTCGAACGACCGGGCTGCCAGTGAACAGTGAAAAAAACCCCAAAAAAACAAAAACAAAACAAAAACAAAACAAAAACACACAAACACTAGTCACCAAGGCCAAAACCCGAAAAATTGGACCGAACTCGATACCGGTGTACCAAGCCGAAGGCGGGAAGGGGAACCGATGTCGAACCGGTAAGAAAAGTAAAGTAATTTCTCACTTTTAAACACTTTTCTTGGGGACACTAGGACAACGTCCGTTGGGCTCTGCGGAAAAAAAAAAGGGACTGAGCATGATGGCACCCTTGGACAGGAAGGGGACCGTGCATGTGTGATGCAATCCCAAAGGCTTTCTTTGAAAGCTGGGGATTTGCTCCACATGAGGGCTCCGTCGGCACCGACGTCACCCATATTGTGAGGACGGACTAACTTCCTGCTTGTTCCTGGAGAAGATCTATTTTGGTCTTTATCTGCTGTCTTAATATTATGAAGTCACTGACCCTTTATGATGCCACTTTCCTTAATCTTACCTCAGAGTTTTTTGCTTGAGCAGGGCACACCAGCAAGTTCAGAGTACATACTTTCCCAGACAGCAAAAGCTCTGACAGCCTAATATTCTACTTCCTAATCGCTATTGCAGGCAGTATAGGATAAGGCATCAAAAGCTTTGTAAATCAAAGTTGATCTCACATTCTTCTGCTTTGGCTACTTGTTAGAGGAAGCCTTTCTATTCTGAGTAGAGGGAATCAAAAGTTCAGTTTGAGTACAATTATCCAAGAAAAACTGGTGAAATAGTTTTACCACCCACCCCTCCCCGCTTAAGTATCACTGTTTTCTGGTTCTGTCTATTCTGTGCTTTAAATGTTTGCTCCCTTGCCTTTCCTGTCATATATTTGGTGTTCCTTTCCTCTGCAGCCTGTTTCATGATTGTAAACCGCCCTGATGCACCAACATGGGCGGTCAAGCAAGCGAAATAAGATAAAGACATGATTTTTGAGCTACACATCACTGCATCAAGGCCTTCTTGTACAGGAATTTTAAGGTTTTAGAGCCTCTCATTGTTGGGGCATTGGAGAAATCTTTATGTTTTTTGTGGGGTTTTTTTTTTTAATAGCCCAAAGGTTGACTCAGCCATGACTGAATGAAGGGGGAGCAGAGTCAAAATGAATGCTAGTGATGTCTGCATCTTATTTCAGATCAGTTTACATGCAATTAGAAGGCAGAATAATGGATTCTGTCACATTCAAACTGGGAGTTATTGCAAAAGGTTAAAGGATTAATATATGCATTGAATCTTGAGGGGCTTCAAAATGTTTCAAAATCCCAAAGAACCTCTTTACGTTCATTAACCTCCTGTACCAGAAAGGGCAATCTGTTAGCTATCTTAAAGCAGAATTTCAGATCCTTCAGCAGGGATATGCTTCTTAGAGGAAAAGGGTCTGCAGGAAGAGACACTGAGCTCTATACATCTAATGCACTTAAGAGCATACTCATAAATGAGCCAAGGCATGACCATCAAAATTTAGTTTAGAAATGCTCCTTATTGTCCAAGTGGTCATCTTTGGTGGCAGAGAAGGTCCTTGTTATATAAACAGACAAAGAGCATGTTCTAGGCTGAGAAAGTCTAAGTGTGGCAAGGAGGGCTACCATACTCCTTAGGACTGGGGGGGGGGGGGGGGCAGAGACAGGTTTCCTATGAGTTCACGTGTTGGTGTGACTGACACTTCAGCATTGGCAATCAATTGTTTAGGTTGTTGAGAAAACCCTCAAAGCAATTCTGCAAAACAGTTTTGGAATACTTGTGGCAGAGCCAGATTCAATGATAGCCTGATGTGTCAACTTCAGTGATGAACCATCTTTGTTGAGCTTTTCTGCACCAAAAAATTGTGCTGTTCCAAGGGGTGTTGCACTAACTTAGCTCCAATATTTTGTCCCTTGTCTAACTGTACAGCAGTCTCCTCCTTTGATGAAGGTAACCCTATCAACGATGTTGAGGTGACAAGATGCAAATGTCCTCTGTCCTGATCTTATCTGTTTCATCAGACCCTTTGGTCCAGACATCATGGACTACAGAAGAGGGCATCCCTATTGGGATCTAGGCATCACAAGGCTTCTGGAGGGTATGATCTATGTTGCTTCCTTTTAGGAGAGAATTCCTCCTTGCATGGATGCCCCTTGCACTAACTTATTGCTTTGAATGTGCTTGGCATATGGCAGTATAGAAATGTTTTTAAATAAACTTGTCAGATGAGCTGCAGGATTAGAGGCTGGAGACCTAAGACTTGGATGTGGATCCTTCCTTCCTAATGAACTGCTTGGGAGAGTATGAGTGAGCTTGTTGTAGAGGATCAGAACCCCTGAGGTTCTGAGTGCTATTTATGTACCTGTGGGGACAACATAAGAAAAGCCTTATTGGGTCAGACCAAGGTCCATCAAGTCCAGTATCCTGTTTCTAACAGTGGCCAATCCATATCACAAATACCTGGCAGGTTCCCAAAAAGGCACAGGTTCCACAATACTTGTCCCCCGGGTCTTCTTTAATAATGGTTTATGGACCTTTCCTCCAGGAACTTATCCAAACCTTTTTTTAAGCCCAGCTACACTAACAGCTTTTACTACATCCTCCGGTTATGAATTCCAGAGTTTGAATACGCATTGAGTGAAAAAATATTTTCTCTGATTAGTCTTAAATGGGTTACATTGTAGCTTCATTGCATGTCCCCTAGTTTTTCTACTTTTTGATGGCGTAAACAATCGATCTACGTTTACCTGTTCCATTCCATTTATTAATTTATAGACCTCTATCATATCTCCCCCATCTGTCACTTTTCCATGTTGAAAAGCCCTAACCTTTTAAGCCTCTCCCCATAGGGGTATCCTTCCATCCCCTTTACCATTTTTGTTGCTCTTCTCTATACCTTTTCTAATTCTGTTATCTCCTTTTTAAGATACGGCAGGTAGTTTGCCACATCATGCAGGGCAATACTTGAATCCTGCTGGCATATGAGAGAGAAAGATGAGAAATCCCCCAAAACAGATTCTACTTGCAGAAGTTTCTCTTTGTTCAGGCTTTGGAGTAATTAAGAGAATCCCTCAACGCAGTAGAATAAGGCATGTGTCTGAACAGCAGCATGAATGCTACTGAAGCTGTTAGAAGGAAAGCAATGAGTTACTAAGCATGCTTGGAAAGGATTTCTAGTTCTGAGCTCTAGGGTCAATTCATCCTGCTGGTTGCCAGAGAACTAATACCTGATAACCATTGCTGTGTTGTGTTATGACACTGTGCAAAGTTTAAGACCCCTACCCGTAAGGCAAAACTCATTTTTATTTATTTGGCAATGCAATAAATCTTTCACAATTTCAATCAACTGACCTGGAATTATTTGACCTGTGAACAGAATTCTGGCCTTCCTTTGGTTCTGAAGAACTTCCATCCTTGTTTACATTAACATCTGCCATGTCCAATGTTGTCACAGCTGGCAAGCTTGTGTCTCTTTCAGAGACAGGCTCTCTTGCATTACCACAGCTCTCAGCATCTTCCTTACTTCCCAGCTGAAGAGGAGTTCCTGGTTCTTCCAACGCTTTTTCTTTACTTCCCTCCTGATCCTCTTCATTTCCCATCAGTGTTTCAGTAACTCCTGTTTTTGCCACCGTGGACTCTCTTGTGATTCCCTCTACAATCACCACTTCTATAACAGGTGCTGGATTCTCCTCTTTCTGTACTGTCACATTTTCAATAGGTGCTTCACTATGTTCAATATTCAAAGTCTCCTTCAACAGAGTGTCTTCTAGAACCTCGGGCTCCTTATCTGCAGCAAATAACTGCATTGAGGATTTGAGGGTTTCTTGGGATATTGGCAAAACTGTTTTAACGATGGTTGACTCTTCCTCTTGCACATTTGAGCTCTCTTGTTCTTCCTGAGCTTTAGGAAGAGTATTCACCTCTTCACAAGCTGTACTAGACAGTTCCGGGTCCTCTACTTCCCTCTGGTGCTCACTGCTTTGGACTTGAGTGCTATTGGTAGCATCCTGGAGTTTTTCATCCAGTTTAGATGTAATTTTTTGCAGTATCACTTCAGTACATTCTCCCACAGCATTGCCCTTGGTCTCCTCCTCCTCCTCTTCACTGCTGCTCTCTTGTGTTTCCTGTTCGGCTTGCCTGCTCAGCAGTTGGAGGGTTACGGTCTGAAGAACAGATGAAGAAAATAATTAATTGATCAGTGAAAACAAGGTTTTCTAGAGATTCTGCTACTGCCTCTTGTTCAAGGATCAGCACAAAGTTTCTTTTTTTAAAAAAAAATAGAGTGCTTTGTTTTTATGGGAAAGGATTTGCACTAAACAGATTTTAATGCCACTCCTTATGCATGCCAGACCAGTCCAGACAAGTGGGTTATGCCCCTCTGACAGCAAACAGAAAAATTGAAAGTGCACAATTATAATATGACATAATGGCCCATTTCTCCTTTCACAGATTTATGCTTGCCAGTGTAGGGGACTCTGAAACAGCCATGATAAATTGCATCAGCAAGGTAGCTGGGGATACTAGGACTGGTAAGGGATAGTGGGTGTGGAGTATGTGTGTGTACTGGGGGCGAGTGAGTGCTGGAGATGTGTATACTGTGAGCAGGGGCAAGGGGGGGTGGAAGAGGTGGCGTTGTGTGTTTGATGGATGTGACAGTTCTAAGGCATTCAGGATGCAAGTTATTGACATTTCAAGAGGACAGCGATAAACAATATATTTATGGCTCTAGGCCCAGTGGAGTACACTCATACTTTCCATTCAGAGAAACTGCCACCAGATGGTTGTGTGCGCTTTCCTGGGACAGACAGGCTCACTTCTTGATTTAAAGAGGATGGTAGCAGTGGCCTTCCTATGCAGGGAGGGATATAGGATTGACCAAAAGACTACCAGCTATGCAGGACAAGTAAGAACAAGAGCTACTCAGCTACATCCAGGTTTTGTTTATGGTAATTAAGTTTCAGAATGGGTGATTTTTAATTTGTCCCAATCTAGAGTACATGGGGAGTTCCTTTCTTTCCAATCCTTGGAAGAAAATGTTCCAAGGCCTCACTTCTGGTTTTCCAGATCTTTCTTTATCACATGTGCCCCAAGCACAGTTCCAAAGCAGCAACTCTGGATGTAGAGCTTTGGGCACAGGCATGCATGATTCTTCCACACTCAGCTGCCCTTTTGGGGGATATCCACACATGCAGAGTTACACAATGTCTCCTTTGTAGGAGGATCTACGAGCAATCAGGTGAGTGGCTCTCCACATATGTCTTGAGGGGAATGGAGCAAGGAACTTTCCCTTCTAGTTCAATCTCTCCTCATATATGGGCTTTGTACATTGAGGGGGTCTTTGTTAGGCCCAGCTAAGGTGTAGGTGTGTGTAGGTAGGTAGGTGTGTGTGCGTGTGTGCGTGCGCGTGCGCAGGTGCGTGTGCGCATGTGCGTGTGAATGAGTCATTAGCTAAGCCAGAGTCAGTCAGCCATCTAATACTCTGGCAATAATGGATAATAGCCTACGGTAAGGCAGTCTGGGAAACTAGGACTTCCTCATCATCCTCTAGTCCAGTCCAGACACATAGGTTATGCTCACCAACCAGCAAATGAAGACCAAGAACCATTGGTTTGATTATGAGGTCACAGTATAAAAGGGTCCTTGCAGCCCTGCTCTTAAAAGTATTTCTCAGTCTCCAGCAGATGGAGGTTGTTTAAACCTGAACAGTTTGAATTCGACTGAAGTGGAGGATGACTGGAGATTTGGGGCAACAGTCAGCCGTTGCTGACAGAAAGGCCCTAGGGTGCACAGCTTGGTGGTACCAGGTCCCGTCCCCCCCCCCCCCAACCCCTTCTCCCTCTCTTGCTCACTATGTCTCAAGAATTTTGGGGAACTTTGCTTCCATCTGGGCTGCCCCACAATTTCTCTTTTCCCCTCCTGGGGTTTTGGGAAGGGGCAGAATCCAGGGTGCAGGGTCATCCCTTCTTCCTCCCCAACTTCTGGGAGGGGGCCAGGAGAGGTCAGCAGCTATCTCAGTCGAAGGAGCCAAGGAGGTAGAGGCCTCTACTCTCCTCCAACATACTCTGGGTGCTCGATGCAGTAAGCTAGCCCTGCAGGTAACATGAAGTTGGAGACCTCCAGTATCCTCCTGGGGATGGAGTTCTCCATGGCCAATGTCTTATTTGCAGGGGAAGAGGCAGTTATAACATTTAAGCTTTCCCTTAAAAAAAAAAAAACACACAATCAAAATGCTTCATGAAATACAAGAGATCACAGAGAGAGGAAGACAGACATCTATATTTGGAAAAACTTAGAAAAGCTAGCAAAGTAGTCAGGAAATCAAAGATTCAAAAAGAGGAGGAAATAGCCATTGCAAATGGGGGGATAAGACATTTTTCAGATATGTTAGTGAGAGGAGGCAGGGCAAAAGTGGTACTGTCAAACTCAAGGGTGAAGGGAAGGAATGTGTAGAAGCTGATTAGGATAATGCGGAATTGCTTAACAAATTTGTGTTCTGTGTCCACAGATGAAGAACCAGGAAAGGACATCAGACAACACCCACAAACAGGAACAGAAGCAAGGTGCATCTTGAACAATTTTCACAAGACTGTGTTCATGAGGAACTAGCTAAACAAAGTAGACAAAGCGTTGGGACCAGATGGGATATACCCGAGAATAATGAGGGAACTGGGGGACGTTCTAGCAGCTCCACTGACCGACCTTTTCAATGCCTTGGAGTCAGGAGTGGTGCCAGGGGATTGGAGAGAGGCACATGTGGTCCCTTTACACAAAACCAGAAGTAAGGATGTGGTTCAAAACTACAGGCAAGTTAGTTTAACTTTGGTGGTGAGTAAATTCTTGGAAGCACTGCTGAAAGAAAATAGTGAGGTTTCTGGAGTCCAGCAGATTACAGGATCCGAGGCAGCATGGATTCACCAAAGGCAGATCTTGTCAGACAAATCTGATTTCTTTGACTGGGTGACCAGGGAGCTAGACCGAGGGAGTGCTCTAGATGTGGTGTATTTAGATTTCAGTAAAGCCCTTGACACTGTTCCTCATAGGTGACTTATAAAGAAACTGAGTACCCTAGGGATTGGACCCTAAAGTTACTGCTTGGGTTAGGAATTGGTTGAGTGTGAGGCAACAAAGGGTACAGGTAAATGGAGTTCACTCTAAAGAGGCAGCGGCTACCAGTGGTGTGCCTCAGGGATCTGTCCTTGGTCCAATTCTTTTTAACATCTTTGTTAGTGATATAGCAAGTCACTTAACCCTCCACTGCCTCAGAAGAAAGGCCTGGCAATCTACTTCCGGTGACACTGCCAAGAAAACCCAGGAGCTTCTGGGTCGCCAGGAGTCAGGACTGACTCGAAGGCACACATTGCATTTGTAGTGATATAGCAGAAGGGCTGTCGGGTAATGTTTGTCTCTTTGCAGATAAAATCTGCAATAGAGTAGACACCCAGGAAGGTATAGATAATATGAGGAGGGATCTAGCTAAGCTTGAAGAATGGTCTAGAATTTGACAGTTGAGATTTAAAGTTAAAAAATGCAAGGTCATGCATTTGGGCTACAGCAATTCAAGGAAGCAATATAGTATAGGGGATGAAATATTTCTGTCCACAAAGAGCAGGACCTAGGCATGATTGATGATCTTAAAATAGCTGAACAGGTGGAAAAGGCAACGGTGAAAACTAGAAGGATGCTTGGGTGCATAGGGAGAGGAATGGCCAGTAGAAGAAAGGAGGTGATACTGCCTCTGTATAAGTCTTTGGTGCAACCTCATTTGGAGTATTGTGTGCAATTCTGGAGATCACACCTTCAAAAGGATAAACATGTTGGAGTCTGTACAGAAGGTGGCTACTAAAATGGTTAGCGGTCTTTGTTATAAAGCATATGAAGACAAACTTAAGGATCTTAATATGTATACTTTAGAGGAAAGGCAGGATAGAGGTGATATGATTGAGACGTTGAAAGCAAGCTCTGCTACGAGAGGACACAGGATGAGGGTGAAAGGGGATAGACTCAGGAGCAATATGCAGAAATATTTCTTTACGGAAAGGGTGATAGATGCGTGGAATAGTCTTCCAATGGAGGTGGTAGAGATGAAGGCAGTATTTGAATTCAAAAAAGCATAGGACAAACACAGAGTATCTCTAAGGGCAAAAATGGGACTGTTGTCGTGGTTGATATGGAAGGGCAGACTAGATAGGCCATGTGGTCATTTTCTGTCGTCACATTTCTATGTTTCTAAAACAACCCCCCCTTCCCGAAAAAATTCTGCAAATAGCAGCAGCTTAGCTTTTCTCCCACTGCTGCCACCATAGTAGTCATAGCCTGCCGGTCAAAACCAAAATATGCAGAGTGCTGCCCTCTTTCATTGGAGCTTCTGTCTTCACAGTTTCAAGTGAATGGCTGTAACAGACATGACAGTGATCGGCAGACCTGCCCTGGTTTTGGCAGAAACCTTCTGTCTCATCCCAGGCCTCTACCGCATTTTGCTGCTTCTTCCGAAGGCTTAAAAAGGCAAAACAGAGAGATGCTGGAGTCAGTAGTGCCGCATTAAGGGATAGCTGCAGCCGACCGGGCAGCAGAGCTGAGGAAGTTTCAGCATGAATGGCTGCCATTTTCATGGCACATCTAGCTCTCTGCTTTGGCAAGGTGAGGCAAACCACAGTTGGGAGAAGAGGCAATTCCTCCAGGATCAAGCCTTTGGAGGATAGGTGTTTTTTCCGTCGGCAGGGAGATTGTTTTTTTCCTGTCAAGGAACTCTTTCCTCGGAGACAGTCCACATGCACAGGTTATGGCCAAGACTACCTTGGCTTTATCAGGGGATCTAGCTGCTGATAGCAATAATGATATTCTTTGCTGGCACTGTCATCTGTGTTTTGGTGGCTGCAGTTTGTTTTGGTGGCTGCAGTTTGGTAGGGGAGCATTTGCTTCTTCTCCTTTGCTGGCATTTTTGGCTAACATTTCCGGCAGCAGTCTCTGGTGACTGCTCCTTCCTTTTAGTTTGGTTAGTACCAGATAGTCCATGCTTTGTAATCGCAGAGCAGTTTACAGTAGCAGCGGTCATCTTTTTCTTCAATTACATGGGATTCATGGTGTATGCTGCTACATGGGAAGTGGCATGGTCCTTGTGGTCATGCACATTCTGTGTTTTTGTTCTTGTGGTACACTACTGGTTTTGGTATGGTTGCATATGTGCTTACTGGTTTGTTTCTATTAGGATCTTGATAGGTGGATGAGCTCCAACCCTTGTCATTTGACACAATACAATTTGGTGGTGAGATTGCCTTTAGGTAGTAGCATGAAGGCAAGGTGGAGTGTACTAAGATTCTTGGAGTTCCATGCTTCAGGCTAGGCTCTTTCAATGTGGTCCATCACTCACATTTAAAAGATAATAGTTTCATATTATGGTGCTTATTCTGGACAGGGTCTCCTCATAAGATGCTACTGCAACTTGATCCATGTTTTCAGTAATTTTCTTGTGGCAAGCCTTACTCGTGGTGTTCTTTATTCTGTTACCACCACCATCATACTATGTATTACCATCATCATACTATGTATTTCCTCCATGATATCAGAGGATGACCCAGGTAAAGGCTACTTTGGTGGTAGTTATTCACAGTATTAACGAGTGCATAATTCAGGATAAGATGACAGACAAGGAAGATCAGTGAGACTTCCTTGGTCCGATGCACTGGGGGTCTCAGTTCTGGCCTTGTGTGGTCAATGCCGGGAGTGCGTTGTAAATTCGTGATGTCACAAGTCCGTTTGTCCATAGATTTCAAAGTGCACTCGTAGCTGTCTCTGCTGAGACCTTGATTGGCAGTAAGTATTCCTGGCTACCTCAGGGCTGTGCACTACCTTTGCTAGATGGTAGGGAACTGTCTGCACGGACTGTGTCGTAAGAGGAGGTATACTTTCCCATAAGTTGGGGTAGTTCTCATCCTTTGGTTTCTCTTGCTTAATCTAAGATCTCTCATGCTTAAGGTCCTGGTTTATGATAGGGTTCTCTGTTATGGATAGGCCTTAATTTTTCATGTTCTCTGGTCAGTGACAGAATGGGGGTGTTCAGACTTTCCCCTAGGCTGTTTTTCCTTTCCAGCCTTCAGAAGTCTTCTCTATGCCAGGCACCTTCTCTGACCCTCTTCAAATCCAGGCTGAAAACTCACCTTTTCGCTGCTGCTTTTGGATCTTGACTCACCTGATCTCCTTTTTCTTTCCTCTCCCTCTTGTTTTATCCCAACCTACACCTTCTGTGTTGTCTGTCTTGACTAGATTGTAAGCTCTATGAGCAGGGACTGTCTCTTACATGTCTGTGCAGCGCTGCGTACGACTTGCAGTGCTATACAAATGCTTAGTAGTATTAGTACTATGGGAGGATATTAGAACTCTGCTTGCAAGTTCTACAGGAAAGCACAGTTACTTACCTGTAACAGGTGATCTCTGGGAACAGCAGGAATAAGTCTTCACATACGGGTACGTCGGTACCGACGTAGTCTGCGCGGGAACGCTTCCCAGCGTCCAATCAGAATGCTTTTGGAAGCATCCCAACACGCCTGTGTGCTGCCTTCCCGCCTTTCCCAACTGCCTCTCCTCAGTTAAGTTTGAAAGTTGAGGCAAAGAGAGAGCAAGAAAGGGAAAGATGGAGAAAGAAATAGCAACTCCTAGGGGAGATGGGTGGGTTGTGAAGACTTATTCCTGCTGTTCCCAGAGATCACCTGTTACAGGTAAGTAACTGTGCTATCTCCAGGAACAAGCAGGAATGAGTCTTCACATATGGGGACTCCCCAAGCTAAGATGCCTAGAGGGAGTCCTGGCATGTAGCGAATGTGGAGAGAGCCATGCTACTCCGCAGAACCTCAGGCATCTTGGGAATGGAGGGTAGGAGTTGAATTATAGAAAAGGTGCTGTGGAACAGCTGGACTAGAACAGGACTTCTATGGAGGAAGATCCTGTATAGATGACCTTTGGTAGTAAAATATTGAATGCAATATTCTAATATGGACCTCCCTTGGTGGTATTGTAAAAGTCTATTGAGGTTCAGATGGATCTGTTAGAAGAGCCAGTAGAAGATCCTCAAGGGTTACCACACTGTGAAGTGGAGGTAATAAACTTTAGGAACAACAATTGGAGGTCAGAACCCATCAGGGTGAGAAATAGCCCCAGGGGAAAATGGGGTAGTACAATGAGATAGGGCTTCAGCGGGAAACACAGAAGGTACTGTTAAACAAAGCTTAAGCCCTTTTGGTCGAAGAACAGCACAATGCTAGGACCAAAAGGAAAATAAGTGACCGATTTGGATTGACAAAAGAAATAGTCCCTGTGGGAAAGAAGGGGTATGGAGACCCCTATATCCGATCCCAAAATAAGGACAGACTTATGAAGCGTTACAGCTTTAGATTAACTGAAAATTTGCTATGTCTTTCCAAATGAGGTCAATTAGGAAAGAAAAGGTACCTGGAAGCTTCAGAGGTACGTAAACCTGAAAGGTTATGGTAACAGACAAAAAACTTGTTAATTACCACAGGGAGTGGTTATATGTGTAGAACCCTAGCATGCTGGTACAGCATTGATAGGGGTAGTGCACATCTGTCAGTCATATAGGAATATATAGATATATGAATCTAGACAGAGAGATAGATAAGTACGTAGGTACCTATCTACCTAGAAGATATATCTCAACAGGAGTATATATGTATATATACATATATAAACAGAGATACACTTAGGTGGAAGATACACACACACACACACACACACACACACACACACACACATATATATATAAATCTGTAGACATATAGACACAGGTCTCCATGTGGGTAGATGGAGACATGGCTATATAACTAGATCCCCATAGGGATATGGGAAGAGAGAAAAGATTCATCTGATAGCAAGAAGGGAGGTACCTGCTTGAATAGATGTATAGAGCATCTTCTTTCCCTGGTTATAATTGACAGAGTCAGAGGAATGGTCTCCCTGACAAAGAGGAGTCTAGATTCCTTTAAGAATTCGAGCTCTTGAATAACCAGGATGGCCTACGTGAAAAATGCAGAGAATAGGTTCAGTCTGCAGGCAGCAAATCCAGATCTCTCTAGAACTGCAGTATGGTGAATAGATAGAGGACGCCCTTCTCTTTTGCAGGATGAGGGCAAGATGGGTATCAGGCGTTCCTGAGCTGCAACTGAAAGAAAACTATCCCTGACGAGAAGACCAAAGGAGATATGGACCTAGCCAGGGAATTGGCCATTCCTTAGGTTTTCACGTGATGTAAGGCCTGTCTCTTCTGTCTCGAAAAGAGATTTTAGACGAGATGGTAAGGGTAGTGAAACCCTATCAGTCATGGGAACATGACTGGGTGAACCTCTCCTAACCATCTAGGCTTATCTGCTAGACAAGATACTAATGCTCCTAGCAAGGGCCCACAGTGCAAAGCTACTCTGTAGAGTTGCAGAGAGCATGTTAGAGGTTGATTAGAAGAAAAAACTGGCTGCTCAAAGCCAGGTTACTTAAACTATTCTGCCAAAACCAAGGGAATTGGAGATGGCGAAGAATAGAAGTCAACCAACAAATCTGTGATAGGGTTTTCCAAAAGGGTTGATAACCTGTTTTGGGTGTAGCAGTGAGGCTAGAAGGATTGCTAGTGGAGGACAAACCCTGGTTGTGTGGAGAACAGAACCAGTGGGTTGACCACTAGGAAGTGCTGCATTTGCAGCAACTACCAGGGCAGCAGAAAAAAATTCTTTTCCATTGTTTTAGATTGGAAAAAGTAGTAACAAACATAAGCAGAAGTGGTAAGACTTCCTTATTGTCTGATAAGCTGCCCTAAAGTAAGAATATGAACAAAATGGGGGGGGGGGGGGGGGGGGGGGAGACAACTCTGGAAGGAAAAACCCCTTTGTGGAATAGGTAGAGAACCATAGGGGCTTACCAGTGTAATAGAACCTCTCTTACAAACTGAATGTTGTAGTAAGAGGGGGGTAAGATAGAGTTGGAGACTATGTAAGAAGTCTCTGAAAGGTAAGATGATACATGCTAGTACAGGGGAAAAACTGTCTCTGATAGTTGTCACATCTCTTTCTCCCAGGAGGAAGAGAAACCTGTTAACTATAGGCATGATCATCATAAAGACTCTTAAAGCAAAAAGGATGTCTCGTGAAGAGAGACCCTTGAGAATTTAGAATGAAATTAGAGTAGATGCTTCAAGTGAAAAGAAGCAGACTGCAAACTCTAATCACCAACAGGAGATATAGTGATAATCTATCTGAAACCCTGCGACTGCTGGGTTTGCTGAACCTGTTGAGGTTGTGGTTTCTTTGGACCAGAGCGATGTTTCCCTTGTTTGGGAACATCTGTATGATGGGTAGAAGAGGGATAAAATTTTCCCCCTAGGGGAAGAAAGTTTGTTAGCAAATTTCCTACCAACTGGGAAAAAGGAAGGCATAGAACAGCCTCTGTAACCAGCAATGTCAGTGGTTAACTGAGCAACTTGGAGTAAAGACTCCTTGTTAAAAAGATTTTCTCCAGTGCAAGGAGTATTTCCCAGTCTTTCTTGTGCCCATTTGTCCAAATCTGAAACCTGGAGCCAAGCTTTATGTTGTGCCCCTATAGCTATAGCAGAAGTTCTGCTAACAGACTCAAAGGAGTCTAGGGAAGCACGAGTAAGGAACCCAGAATATTTTTAGCATGACTAACCAGTAAGGAATAGTCTGCTCTTTTGGGCTCTTGGAGAAAGGGGGTCAAAAGTAGTAATTTCTTTGTGACTTCAAGAGATAATCCCATATAAAATATATATGAGAGAATTCTTGCTGAAAGCATGGATGCCTGGAAGGTTTGGCAACCAAAGGCATCTCAAGTCTTAGACTCACGACCTGGCGGATAAGAAGAGTGCTTTTTAGTACTCTTAATACGCCTCATTGCTGATTCCACAACAATGGAATGATGAGGAAGCTGAGTCTTTTGAAAACCTGGAGAGGGGGGCACCTTATATAGAAGATCAGTTGCCCTAGAAGGTGGGGGTACCGTTAAAGGAGCTTCCCACATTCGTAAGAGGAGATTCTGCAAGATGTTCTCCTTTGCACTCCCAGGAATATACAGGGATTCTGTATTCCCTTGTGCAGGATCATGTCCAGGTATAGAAATGGCAAGTGATTTTGTCATATCAAGCAGGAAAGCTTGAAAAGAAAAATCCCCAGAGGGAAATCCTCTTGAAAGAGGAGGACAGGCTAGATCTGTTGAAGAACTAACATTGGCACCCAGGGATCTATCCAATTTTAGAGGAGTAGAAGATCCTAAAGGGTGGAGTATGGGATCCTTAGAGGATGGTTTCCGGTACCGAAGGAGGTCGGGACCAGCAA
Organism: Ichthyophis bannanicus; assembly: GCA_033557465.1. Taxonomy (NCBI): domain Eukaryota; kingdom Metazoa; phylum Chordata; class Amphibia; order Gymnophiona; family Ichthyophiidae; genus Ichthyophis; species Ichthyophis bannanicus. Next base: position 382,613,545 of record CM066039.1, read on the forward strand.
CAGTCGGTAGCGCATTGTCCATGCTAGGGATCGATTCCAAACTCGGTACCGAGGGAAGCGAGCCTGATGAAAGAAGCATGGAAGGTACCGACAGCGATGGTAAAGTGGATACCGGTACCGACTCCGGTACTGTATCAAATACCGGTGGAAGGCGACCAGCCGGTGACTGCTCTAACGGTATCAAAAGAACCGAGTGCGCCGAACATGGATCATCGGAACCGTGCCTTCGGTACCGTCCGGTGTCAGTACCAAGGCGAGTCAGTACCCAGTCCTCCAGACTGGAGATCGATTTCAGACTCGGCATCGAAGGAAGCGAGTCAATCGATGCACATCTGGAGGGTACCGGCGTCGGTACCAGTACCGGTACCGGGATTGATACCGATACTGGAAGATCGGTCTGCAGCGTATCCAACGAGCCCGTAGGTACCGAGGATGCCAGACTACGATCCTTGGTGAGGAATGTTTCATCGAACACCATTGCCGATGCCGGGGGTATTGGTACCGCTCAAAGCGGATGCCACCACCGAGCATGGCTCAGGTATGTTCGGAGAGGTGTGAACCTCAGGAACAATCTGAAACCCCACACAGGATTTGGAGGCCGAAGACTCCCACCGTGGTTTTAAAGCCAGTGTGTTTGAGGGCAAGGCCAGAGGCATCTCTATGCTGTGCATGAGATCTACCACTCGAGGACTGGCTAGTCTTTACAGACTGTTTTTGGGTTACCTGATCCTGTGAAGAAGGGGTGGTCGGTGCCCTGAAGTTGAATGGGGACTGCGTATCATGGGGAACTCGATGCTGAAGACTTCTTCCCACTATACCGTTACAGGAGGGACACTCCAGAGGAAAATGGTCAGGACCCAAGCAGGGTAGACACCAATTATGAGTGTCTAAAATAAATTTTGTACCGTCACAGTTTGAACATTTCTTAGGAATAGTGGCTGGCGCTTCCATGAGGAAAAAAGGGGTAGGCCTAGCAGGCCGGGAAAAACCCTGTCAGGCACTAAGAGGGAAAAATATTCCCTATACAGGAATATGTTGAAGAAAAAAGAAAAGAAACACCGGCGGTACCGGTGGCGTCGGGGAAGGCAGCCGCAACCAAAAGAAAACTAAAAAATAAAAGAAGAATTTTCTGCGGTGACAGAAGGACGTCCTGCCGGCTCCGTGGAAAAATGAAAAACTGAGGAGAGGCAGTTGGGAAAGGCGGGAAAGCAGCACGCAGGCGTGTTGGGATGCTTCCAAAAGCATTCTGATTGGACGCTGGGAAGACTCATTCCTGCTTGTTCCTGGAGATAGCCTTATCTTCTACACAGTAAGCCTGTCTAGTTTCAGCCGAGTTTTGGCAAAGTTTAGGTAATTTTTTTGTCAGAAGAGAAGGATATTTCTGCCTCAGGCGAGAGAGAGATTGTCAGAAGGAGGGCTTCTCCTGTTTTCTACCCGACTTAGTGAGGTAGTAATGGTGTTGAGTTACAGTATACCTTCCTAATTTCTCCAACTTAGTTTGCCTTGGCAATCTCAAGTGTTCTAGTTTTATTTTTGTGTTCGGTCCTTCCTTGTTTTTGGTTTAAATTGCTTGGCTATATCAAAGGAATGTTCTTGACAAGGCCTTTGTCTATCTGGTGAATTAATGGTACATGGATGAGTCCTTAAGTATGTTAGCTTCATTTCAAGGGAGGCGTTGTCCTCGAGTGAACATAAAACCATAATAACTCTCCCTGCTTGTTACCTGCCTTTTAACTTAATGTCACCGCTGCCAGTTCTCCCTGACTGCTGGAGAGCGCAAAAAAAGAAAACCTAATGGTTAACTACATCAAGGTAGTACAGTTGTGGGCAGGTGTTCAGGCCTCAACTGTGGGCTCAGCCAGTTGCATGTATGTCAAAGGGGGGGGGGGGGGGGCTTGTGTGCATCTGTCCAGTGGAAACTTAGATCTGCAGGGGCCTTTGGATTCTTAGTACCCAAAAAGTGGAACAGGGGTGCAGATGGAAATAGTGGCAAGGCTACAGTCGTTAGAAGTGGTGGCCAATATGTTCCTCAACGAGAGCACAGCTGTCAGAACTGCAGGGGTAGGAATGGCTCATAAGTGGAATTATCAGCCCCAATGTACATATCTTGGCTAGATGGTAGTGGTGTTTGGTGAGAGTGAGGAGCCTGAGCAACCATGAGTCGCTATCACTGGAGACCCAGGTGACAGGATCCACAAGACAAGAGTTCCCTACAGTGATTGCTGGTGAGGTCGTCAGGCTAGCTGTAATTTACAAGCTCTAGCAACTCAGCCGTGCTGGTTACAAGTTGGGAGGGGTCGTCACCCTGGGAGGGTGAGAGCCTCCAGGTCCAGTAGGTTTTTTTTTCAAACAATAGCATTTTGGCAGGAGCTCCTGGAGTCCTAATTTGGAACCCAGTCTGTGCTGTGACTTTCCCTGGGAGGGTTCTGAAGACTGTGGCCTTGGAACCTAGAGACCAGCTGGGTGCTGAGTGTTGTGGACTGGCCATGGAGACCATGGTTCATATTTGGTTGTGGTTTGTGCCTTCGGGGGGCTGAACCCAGAGGAGGAGAACCAAATTCCTTGTGACTAACCAGTGTGCTTCAAATAAAATCCTTAAGTTTATCTTAGTTGCAGTTGATGGTCCTTGCTGGTGAGACAAGTAGATGGATTCTCTGTCTTAGGAATCTAGTGGCCAGTCATTTTGAGAGGAATTTTATTGCTGCTATCTGGATGGATACAGCATCAGTTCCTCTCACAAGTTTGGAAGTAGATTACAAGTGGCCAGTCATCTATCTAAAGGCCTTGATTGGTTCAGGGCTTACCTTTGTGTTTAGCAGGTGCTTATTGGCTCAAAACCTCTAGTACCTTTTTTTTGGGATTGAGCTATGGTTGTTAAGAGCCATCAAGTCGGAGTCGACTCATGGTGACCTTCTGGATAGCTATCCTAAATTGTGTTCGGTCTTGAGTCAGGTGGCTCATTGTTGACAGACTGGTACCCGTAGCTGCTGTTATTGTATCGATCCATCTCATTGCTGGCCTTCCTCTTTTGCGTTGACCTTCTAGCCAAGCATGATGTCTTTCTCTAATGATCTCTCTCTCCGCATGATGTGTCCAAAGTATGAAAGTCGAAGTCTTGTCATCTGAGCTTCTAAAGAAAGCTTAGGTTTGATCTCCTCTAGTACCGACTGGTTTGTTCTTCGGGCAGTCCATGGTATACACAGTATTCGCCGCCAGCACCATAATTCAAAGGCATCAATTTTCTTCCTGTCTATCTTTTTCACTGTCCAGCTTTCACATCCATATGATGTTATTGAAAATACCATGGCTTGAATAAGTCGAATCTTTGTATGGAGAGAGATATCTCTGCTCTTGAGAATCTTATCTAGGTCTTTCATAGCCATTCTGCCAAGAGCAATGCGTCGTCTGATTTCTTGACTGCTTGTTGCTTTATTGATAGTGGATCCAAGTAGGCTAAAGTTGTTCACAATTTCAATTTCTTCTCCTTCAACGATGAACCTGCTGATTATGCCAGTTGTCATGATCTTTGTCTTCTTTACATTAAGGTGCAGGCCCATTTTGAGACTATGTTCTTTGATTGTGAGAAGCAAATGTTTCAAATCATCTTCACTTTCAGCCAGTAATGTGGTATCATCAGCATAGCGAAGGTTGTTGATGAGTCGTCCACCAATCTTCACACCTCTGTTGTCTTCATACAATCCTGCTTCTCTGATGATTTGTTCTGCATATGAATTAAACAGGTAGGGGGAAAGTATGCAGCCTTGTCTTATACCTTTGCTTATTTTAAACCATTCTGTTTCTCCTTGTTCCGTTCGAACTGTTGCTTCTTGATCAATGTACAGATTGTGCAAGAGAACGATCAGGTGTTCTGGTATACCCATGCTTTTTAATGTCGCCCAGAGTTTCTCATGGTTTACACAGTCAAAAGCCTTGCTATAGTCGATAAAGCACAAATAGATATCCTTTTGCTATTCTTTAGTCTTTTCAAGGATCCATCTCACATCCGCAATGATGTCTCTCGCTCCTCGCCCTTTCCTGAACCCTGCTTGCACTTCAGGTAGTTCTTGTTCCAGGTATGGTTGTAGTCTCTCTTGAATAATCTTCAGTAGAATCTTGAGCTATGGTTAAATAGCTGTTAAGATTCCTTTTTCAAGGTGTTCTAGCTGGATTGGCATGAAGGACTCCTGTTTTCATGAGCAGCAGGTTGTGGACATATTTGACCATGTTTTTGAAAATGGTTAAGGCCCTTGACAGGGCCGGATTTACCTTGAGTGAGGCCCTATGCCAACAAAAATTGTGGGCCCCCAGCAGGGGCGGCCCAAGGGGGGTGTGGGCCTCATTTGCATAAGGGGCCTCATTTGCATAAATATTGGCATAATGTTACCATATACTAACTTTTAGTAAACGTGCCTCTTAATGAGTGTATGGATAAAGAAAGACTAAAAGATTTCTACATTACTATAATCCAGTGCCAACTGCCAGACACATTAGGAACTACTACAAACACTGCCCATTTAGAACCCATAGCAAACCCGCCGTATCCTAACAGCACTACCAGGACTCACAAAGCACCATACTCTACCAATCAAAAGGCAACACTGCAAATATTAAACCAATACATTTCAGAGAACAACAATACATGACCTACTGGGGAAAGAGAACAAGTGGCAATGTCAAATAGGAATTATATAAACAGAACACCTCAGCTCAGTTACACATGCAGAACATAGACCATCACCAAACAAGTAATCACATTTTAGAAACAGGAAGACAATAATTAAACTGGGAATCCCAAAAGCCAAACTTGGAATGTACAACACTGTAGAAATAAAACTATACATTAATTTGCTCTTGTACTAAACAAAGCGCAGACGTTAATGATGCACATTTACCAGAGCTGACATATTCCAATTAATAAATTCAAAATAAAGAGATATTTTTCTACCTTTTGTGCATTTTTTTCAGCTGCAATTGCTCCAGCCACTTTCTTCTGGTTTCTTCATGTCTTCTGCTAACTCTCCATCGTCTGCTGTCCATTTGTCCTTTCTTCTCTCTTCTAGTTTTTTCCATTCTCTCTCTACATCTGCTTTAACATACTAATCTTTCTCCTTTTGCTCTTTCCTCATTCCTATTTCATCCACTCAAATTTTACCCCTCCATCCTCAATCCCCACTTACTCTCCCAATACCCGGCCAATTGTAGATTTTTTATCCCTCCCACACAAAATATTTTTCCCTTCTCCGTTTTACTCTTCCAGCCCCATCCCATTCTAATCCTCCCCCAACATCAGCTCCCTTCTAGTTCCAGCCTCACCCAGCATCCATTCCCTTCTAGTCCCTGCATCAGCCCATTTCCAGTCCTAGCCACCCATCAGCCCATTTCCAGTCCTAGCAACCCCCCAACCCAATACCAGTCCTAACCCCCCATCACCCCATTTTCAGTTTAAGCCCCCCCTATAACCCATTACCAGTCCTAACCCCCCATCAGCCCACTTCCAGTCCTAACCCCATCAACCCATTTCCAGTCAGCCCCCCATAGCCCATTGCCAGTCCTAACCCCCCCCCATCAGCCCATCAGCCCACAGCCCATTACCAGTCCTAACCCCATCAGCCCACCTCCAGTCTTAACCCCCCCCAGCCCATTTCCAGTCCTAACCCCCCCCATAGCCCATTACCAGACAGCCCCCATCAGCCCACAGCCCATTACCAGTCTTAACCCCCCCCAAAGCCCATTACCAGTTCTAAACCCCCCCAACAGCCCATTATCAGTCCTAACCCCATCAGCCCACCTCCAGTCTTAACCCCCCAGCCCATTTCCAGTCCTAGCCCCCCCATACCCCATTAACAGACAGCCCCAATATGCACACAGCACATTACAAGTATAAACCCCCCAAAACCCATTACCAGTTCTAAACCCCCCCCAACAGCCAATTACCAGTCCTAACCCCATCAGCCCACCTCCAGTATTAACCCCCCCCCAGCCCATTTCCAGTCCTAGCCCCCCCCCATAGCCCATTACCAGACAGCCCCCATCAGCCCACAGCCCATTACCAGTCTTAACCCCCCCAAAGCCCATTGCCTGTCCTAACCGCCCCCATCAGCCCACAGCCCATTACCAGTCCTAACCTCATCAGCCCACCTCCAGCCTTAATCCCCCCAACCCATTTCCAGTCCCAGTCCCAGCCCGCCCAATAGCCCATTACCAGACCTACCCCCTCCCCCCACCCCCCGCCAAAAGTAAAACTTAATTTAAAAAAAAAACCCCGCGGGCTGCCGCCGCGGGGCCCCCTCTGCTGCCGCGGCAGCATGGACTGACCCGCGGGGGCCCCCTCTGTAAGCTCGGTCCCTCCCTCCGTGCCTCCCTCCGTGCAGGCTGTGAGAGACGCGAAGGCAGACTGTCTTCTTCGCGTCTCTGTTAAGCCCGCAGGGGCTGATGGGAAATTTCCCATCAGCCCCTGCGGGCTTAACAGAGACGCGAAGGCAGAAGGAGACAGTCTGCCTTCGCGTCTCTCACAGCCTGCACGGAGGGAGACACGGAGGCACGGAGGGAGGGACCGAGCTTACAGAGGGGGCCCCCGCGGGTCAGTCCATGCTGCCGCGGCAGCAGAGGGGGCCCCGCGGCGGCAGCCAGCAGGTTTTTTTTTATTTTATTAAAAAAAAAAGCCTAACTAGTTCAATTTTTGTGGGCCCTTTGCAGCTGTGGGCCCTACGCCATGGCGTACATGGCGTATAGCTAAATCCGGCCCTGGCCCTTGAAACTCGTTTTAGTCTCTCAGGGGCTTGACACTTCAAGTTTTCTGTCTCTACCATTTGTATTCGGTGACCCCAGACATTTCTATTCTCAGCTGCTGTATAACTTGAATACCCGTTATTCCATCATGTGTTCAAGGAGATGGGTGGATTCATGCAGGTATTCCCTCTTAGTGTGGTATATGGTGGCTTTCCAGGGTATGTCAGTTGTTCGGGTACAAAGGGCCAGTTTCTTCTAACAAGAGTGGCACTGGCTACTGCCAGAGAATGCGTTGCTTCATCAGCAGAATCTGGCTCAGTGGTATTGAAAAGGTATGTTCTGCTTTCTTCATGTTTTAGTGGCAATACCATGTTCTGGCTCGGAGTGTAGTGCGCTTCTAAACTACAGGCTGGGCTGTTCTGTTCTGTTCCCCTTCCTGCTGTTGCTTTGGTTCGTCCCAGATGTCTGAACTGGAGGGACGAAGAGGAAGGTGAAATTAGATCTTACCTGCTAATTTTCTTTCCTTGAGTTCCTCCAGTTCAGTCCAGGACTGGCTCTATATTTTTTTGGTTAGTTCCAAGCCTTTCATGATGGAAAGTGTAGAGGCTGTGCAGCCAAGGGATAATTTGAATATCCATCTTGATCATTTTGGGCTATCAGTAAATTCCAAGGCTTTGCTAGTGCATGGTGTTGGACTTACAGTCTTGAAATCATTGGTTTATCTCTCCTGTTCCTGATGCCCTTTGGAGCAGGAAAACCTCTTTGGTAAATATGCTATAAGATGTTTGTATGTACTGGATGAGTATGTAATAAAGCATAGTCACTCACCTGTAGCAGGTGTTCTCTGTGGACAGTAAGAATAAGTCCTCACGTATGAGTGATCACCAACTGAGTCCCATAGGGAACACTTCCCAGTTTCTATTGAAAGCTTTTGGGAACTGCACCACGCATGCATGCCTGCCTTCCTTCCTGCTGCGGCACCATCTTCTCCATTTCAAAGTAGCCGCCAAAAGACAACTCCTGGGGAGGAGGGAGGGCTGTGCGGACTTATTCCTGCTGTCCTCAGAGAACACCTGCTACAGGTGAGTAACTATGCTTTCTCCGTGGACAAGCAGGAAGTAAGTCCTTATGTATGGGACTCCCAAACGCTACAGAGGGGGACCATCCCAAGCTACAGGATACTGAAAGACCGAGGTGGCCAAGCCCAACATCTTAGTGGATCAGCTGAGTAGAGTCCTCCAGGTGCACAAGTGGACCCTCCACAGAGGGATGGTGGAGCAGATCTTCAAGGAGTGGGGTATACCCACAATTGACCCTCTTTGCCATGTTGCAGCATGCTCAGGCGAACCGGTTCTGTTCCAGGCCATCCAGTGACCAGTTGGCCTCTGATGCTTTTATCCTCCACTGGGTCATGGGTCTGCTCTATACTTTTGATCCCAGGGGCAACAACAAAAATCAAACAAAAAAAACCACAACTGGAGAACAGTAAGTTAGTCCCTCTAAGAACTCCACAGATTCAGCATCCTCAGTGTACAGCAACACCAAGGTTAGTCAACATTGCAGGTAGCCTGGATGGACAAAAGGGCCAGTGGGCAGGAGTTAAACCTAAAAACCATGAATCCCCACCCACAAGGTAGTGGGCTGTGAAGATGTGGCCCACAGACCACATTGCAGCCTTGCAGATTTCCTCCACAGATGCTAAGCACAGGTTAGTGATGGAAGCAGCCATGGCCCTACCGTTGTGAGCTGTAACATGGCCCTCCAGGTTCAGGCCAGCATTGGAGTATGCCAAGGCGAAGCAGTCTGCCAGACACAAGGACAGCATCTTCTTAGAGACAGCCATCTCAAGCCTGTTAGGGTCAAAGAAGACCAACAGCTGGGCGGACCACCTGTGGGCCTTGGTATGCTTGATATAGGCGGCCTGGGCACCTTACAGTCCAACTACAGCCTAGTGTGTGCAACGCTACCTCTCCTTGGTTGGCATACGGCCATAGAAAGAAAGTTGGCAAGACAATAGTCTGGTTGAGGTAGAACTCAGAGACCACCTTCGGCAGAAAGTGCGGGTGTATCTGCAAGATCACCCAATTCTGGTGGAATTTAATGTAAGGTGGATGTGCCACTAGAGCCTGGAGTTCACAGACATGGTGGGCTGACCTGACCGTCACCTAAAACCAGACTTCCAGGTCAAGAACTTGAGAGGGAAGCATCGAGTGGCTCAAAAGGAGCTCTCATGAGCTGTGTAAGGACCACAATCAAACACCAAGGCACTGCAGGGGGCTTGATGGGAGGCTTTGAGAGAAGAAAGCCCCACATGAAGGGAGTCACCAAAGGGTGTGCTAAGAGAGGTCTGCACCCCTGAGCCATGATGGTAGGTGTCGATCGCATAGAGATGGACCCGGATGGAAATGAATTTCAGGCCCGATTCAGAGAGGTGCAGGAGGTATTCCAGCAACCCACCACTCAGGAGAAGGGGTCTAGCATCCTATCTGCACACCAAGCAGTGAATCTCCGACACTTGAACACACACGTCCGGCAGGTCACGTCCTTGTGTGACATCAGGACGACATCTGTGATGTTGTCTGATAAATTGAGCTCAGAGGACTACCTGCTCAGCATCCAGGCTGTGAGGGCCAAGGAGCGGATGTTGGGGTGAAGCAGAGTCCCTTCGTCCTGGGAAAGGAGATCTGGGGCAGAGCGGCTCCCTTCGAGAGAGCTGAAGTAGCAGGGGGAACCATGGCTGCCGGGGCCAGTATGGGGGATGAAGATCATGGTGCCCTTGTTGGCCTGAAGTTTCAGCAGATTTTTTGCCATGAGCGAAATCAGGAGAAAAGTATAGAGCAGACCCACACCCCAATGGAGGATAAAAGCATCAGAGGCCAGCTGGTCACTGGACAGCCGGTCACGGGACAGCCTCCTGGAACAGAACCGGTTCACCTGAGCATGTTGCAACATGGCAAAGAGGTCAACTGCGGGCATACCCCACTCCTTGAAGATCTGCTCCACCCGGTCCACTTGTGTGGCTGGAGGACTCTGCTCAGCTGATCCGCTAGGACGTTGAGCTCACCAAGCAAGTGTGTCACCCAGAGCTCTATCCTGTGGCAAACAGACACAGGTGGACCACCTCCCAACAGAGGAGGTACAAGCCCGTGCCGCCCTATTTGTTCACACATATCATCACCAACTGGTTGTCAGTCTGAATTAAGACCATTTATTTCAGCAGGTGCGCCTTGAAGGCACAAAGGGCATTCGCTATGGCCCTTAACTCAAAGAAGTTGATCTGATACAGGCTTTATGATTTTGACCAAAGACCCTGCATCCACAGGATATCCAGATGAGCTCTCCACCCAAGTTTGGATTTATTTATTTATTTACATTCTCTTATATACTGCGTTATTCTGCATCAGTGCGGTTTACATTGAACAAACTGAAATTACATTGAACAGGGCATTATAACTTGGAGATAACTATTTTACAGGGAACATGGGCTATGGAGGGTTAAGTGGCTTGCCCAAGACCACAAGGAGCACCTGTGGGACTAGAAACCCCAGTTCTTCAGGCCCAAGGTTGCTGTCCTCTAGTGGGATTTGAACCCCCGACCTTCCGGCCTGAAGTACCTTGCCCCAACCACTAGGCCACTCCTCCACTCCTGGATGTGTCTGTTGTCAGCATCGTGGTAGGGGGTGGGCTCTTTGCTTGGAACAGGTCTCGAAACAAATTCAGCAGTTCCAACCACCAGCCAAGGGACTGAACCAGGAGAGTGGTAACCACTACCCTGTCCTGGAGGCAGCCCTTGGCCTGCTTCCAGTGCATGCAGAGGGTCCATTGCACTTGCTGTATGGGGAAGCAAGCGAAGGGGATAAAGTGTACAGTGGAAACCAAGTGGCCAAGTACCTTGAGCATGTGGTGTGGTGGCGATGCTACACTATGCTGACCATATCAGTCAGCCACATGTGGTCCAGCGGTAGACATGCCGGAGCTAGAGTGGTATCGAGGAGGGCTTCAATGAACTCCAGCCGCTGCATGGTCTGGAGGTGGGACTTTGGGTAGTTGAGGACTAATTCCAGCTGCGAGGATATGGATAGTGAGATAAGCAGACTACCGTACAGTTTCCAGAGTGGAACCTTTGATGAACCAATTGTCCAGATAGGGGAAGATGAAGACTCCCATGAAGGTAGGTGGCCACTACTGCAAGGGATTTGGTGATGAGGTGCTAAAGAGCCCAAAAAGAAGCACCAGGTACTGGTAGTGCTGGTCTCCCAGTGCAAACCTGAGGTATTTTCTGTGACTTAGGGGGATCAGGATATGTATGTGTGTGCATCCTTGAGATCCAAGGAACATAGCCAGTTGTCCTTTAGAAGGTAAGGGAACAGCATCCCCAGTGAAAGCATCTTGAACCGTTTGTGCATGAGAAGCCAGTTGAGGTTCCAGAGGTCCAGAACAGGATGGAACCCTCCTATCTTTTTGGGGACTAGGAAGTACCTGGAGTAAACCCACCCCCTTCTGACCTGAGCCAGTGGGACCGGCTTGATGGCGAGGTCGGTCAGAGGAGACTTCCTCCCACAACAGGTTTTGGTGCAGAGGGTCCATGGGGTATTCCCTGCAGCACCCAAGTGTCTGAGGTGATAAGAGGCCACCTGTGGGCAAAATGGACAAGCTGCCCCCCTACCTGGAGGGAGAAATCTGGCAGGAACTATTCAAAAACCCGTACCCGGCTTGGGCTGCAGGACTGGCTGGGCCTTCTGAGGCTTCTCCTGCCTCTGCATATGAGGGGCCTGTGCCTTCGGCAGATTGCTCTGGGGCACCAGATAGTACTGGCGCAATGTGGGTAGGCGGCCGCCTTATCCTGGTCCTTTTTCTGCAAAGAGACTGCAATTTTCCTCGAGAGCCTGGAGAGCATCATGTGCTCATTCTCGAGCTCGCATGCTTTTTCCCCAACCACCTTCCCAAAAATATTTTCCTCACTACAGGGAACATTGGCTAGTTTGTACTGGCCCCATTACTCCCAGCCAGCTGCTGGGCACCAATGCCCACCACCACCACCCTACAGACAGACTCAAAGGCATCATACATAGCTCACACTGCATACTTCCAGCAATCCTTGCCATGGCCTATTAAGGTGCAGAAAGAGTAAGGCGGTCAGAAGAAACATAGGTGGCAAACTCTGCCAGGTCCAACATGTCCTTTAGGAACATACCCATTTACAGCTGGTAGGAAAGAGCCACTAGCATGGAACCCTGGTAACACCTCCTGCTGAAGGATTCCAGGGATCTGGCCTCCCTTCCCTGGGAGCACACCAAGGAGTGGTTCTTTGTGCCCTTCATGGGCTTCTTGCCAAACTCAACCACAATGGAGTTGTGCAGTAGTTGGGGCTTCTTAAAGCCTGGCGCCTTCTAGACCCAGTACATAAAATCCAGCAGCTGGCTGAAGGCAGGAAATGCGAGGGGAATTTTCCCACAACCGTAGCAGATGCCTATACAGAACGTGGTGCACCAGCAAAGCCACTGTCTCCTTGGCAGATATTTCAGGAGCTGAAGCACCTCTGCCTCGGGTTTGTCTTCTGCCTCAAGGGAGAAGGGTATGGCTTTGGCCATGTCCCTTACAAAGTTCTGGAAGGACATGTCCTCTGGGAGGTAATATACACCACTCGTATGGAGGGAATGGATCAGAGGAAAGGTCAGGAGATCTTCTGTCCGAGATGGCAGAACCTTCCTCAGTCTCCCAGTCCTCAGACTCAAATGAAATCAAAGCAGTGGCGGTCGTGTGGGGAGGACGGGCAGTGATGAGACCCTTGGCATCCCAAGAGCGAGCGGGGATGTCTCGGAACATCAGAGTCTGATATGTTCGACAAAAAGATCGCCATAGGAACTGGCATCTAAGCTGATCTCCCACCTGAAGCGCCTGCCTTTGCCAACCGTGCATGGGTCTCCAGGATGCACTGGACGGAGTGTGGTAGTAAAGCCGGTCAATGCTGAGCCTGCATGCCGCAAGGCTAAAATTGCCATCATGCAAGCCTCGAGTGTCCTCTGGCATTCCTCAGTGGAACTCTGATGATGTCACTGATGCAGGAGCTAAGATACTGAATCAGACGTCCCGAAGAGGGACTCCTGCTTTTCCTGGCCCTTTAGGCCCCTCCTCAATATCTGTAGACAGAGGTTGCAAGAAGTGGGCTGGTGATCAGGCCCCAGGAACTGCAGGCACCTGTCCATCACCGAAATGGTGCAGCCACATTTTGTGCACTTTTTAAAGCCACTTATTGGCTTAGACATGTCTGGGAAGACTATGCCGGAAAGCTCGAAGGCTTCTATTGTGACGGCAGGAAAGAGGTCTGGAAGGGAAAAGCACCAAAAATATCGTAAAAACAAAGAAAAGAAAAAAAATATATCTGGAAGTCCACTAACGACAGGTGGTGAAAATTACTAAGAAAACCCCCCAGCAGGGGATAGAAGAGAAATGTTTTTTCCTGCTGGTGCAGGACATGACCTGTGGGCTCCACAGAAAAAAAGATGACGGTGCTGCGACAAGTGGGAAGGCAGGCATGCATACGTGGTGCAGCTTCCAAAGGTTTCCAATAGAAGCTGGGAATTGTTCTGCATGAGGCTGTGTCTGCAACGTCATCCATACATGAGAACTTACTTCCTGCTTGCCAACGGAGAATCTCTTGCTCGGGAGTCTGCTTTGTTACAAAAATACTGGTGAGAACAGGGCTGCACACAACCCTTTATACCATGACATCATAATCAAACCAATGGTTCTCGGTCTCCATCTGCTGGTAGGTGAGCATAACCCACACATCTGGACTGGACTGGAGAGACTCAAAGAAAGAAAATTAGCAGGTAAGGTCTAATTTCACCATTGTTCACTGATGGTAACATACTAGAAAGCCCTTCTAGCCCTAGCCCTCAGGTACTTTTGGGTGGTGGGGAGAGAAGGAGTTCCAGTAAACCAGCTTAGGCCAGAGCAGAATCTCCCCTTAAGAACTTAACACAGCCAGCACTATAAAGGTGCAGCAGAATTTAGTTTGAGCAAATACATTTTTGGCACTCTAAAAATATGAAAGCTGATAGACATGTCCTTTCCTCCACTAGGGATCAGATGATTGTTTTATTAAAATCTACTATACTGCCCTTCAAGTCAGCAGAGTGGTTTACAATAAAAACTACAGGAGGATAGATTCCAAAATTAAAATTGTAAAAGAAAAACTCCAAAACTGAGAAAGGAAAGAGAAAAGGCAGATAACACACAAAGACATACAGATGGGGCACCTCCAAATATACCGAGTCAACCTTTGTTAGAGACTTTTTCCTTTAAAAGGCCCCTCAACATTTTTTATGACCTTGGCTATTAAAAGGATCAATCTTCAAACCCTCAGCAGGCAGGAAGAAGGGCCATTAAATGGACCTATGTTTGGGGCCTCTGTGGGTTCAGCTCATAGATGATGCAGTATTTCCCCTTGAGGGTTCCATCCCTTCATTCTGATTATGCTTCCAGAGAAGTCTAGGAGGGACAACCTTCAAGGAATATACTCAGAAGTCGTCCTTACTGCTCTGATGGAACATTTTTCTCCAGAGAGGAGGGGAAAAGCACAAGACACCCCCTGCTTTATATAGCCTTCTCTTTTTAGAGCCTGAGTTAATTGAGGGCTCTAACCTTCTTCCTCTCAGGCCTTGTAGGCTACTATTTCTGAAAGTTTGCCTCTGGATGGCAATAACCTTCTGACAGAATTCAGGCTTATCTTTTCTAACTGTTGGAAAGAAAGCAAGAGAGGCCATAGCAGGAACTGTCATTCTCAAGTCAGATGTAGGCTTGTCTTGTAGGTTTCCAGTTCCTTCCAAATTTGGATAGGCTCCTTTGCGTAAGAAAGGGTCCTTAAAATAAGGCAGTGATCTCAAAAGTACTGATTACCTAAGGAGTCAAGGAAGCAATTGCTTTGGCCCTCACCAACAAGAGTCTACAGGGCACCATAATACTGATGAACCTCTAGACGACAGGGGGTCCTTGTAAACAATTTGAATCTCTTTCCAGAAGATAATGGCAGGACAAAGGACTTGTTTTCATTACATTTCTATTCTAGATATTTAAGCTGGAATGTTTAGGATGGTAGGCACCACTTTGGGCATAAGAGCCCCAGCAGCCTACGTTGCTTCCTTCCACCCGGTTTAAGTGGCGCTTGGGTATGGTGAAATTAGACCTTATCTACTAATTTTCTTTCCTTGAATCTCTTCTATCCAGTCCAGATGAATGGGTATGCCCTATCAACAGCGGATGGAGACTAAGAACCACAAACGTTGTCATCCTATAAAGGATCTTTAAGAAAAGTGGAAGGAAGGCCAAAATACTGCCAGCATGGTTTATAGACGAGTCAGAGAGGCTGTTGCCAAAAAAGCATCCTTCAGGAAATGGAAAAAGGAGCCTAATGACGAACACTGGAAACAAGCATTGACAAGTTAGATGCAAGGCATTGATAAAGCAGGCAAAGAGAATTTGAAAAGAAGCTTGCCATGGAAGCAAAAACATACAATAAAAACTTTCAAGTACATTTGCAACAAAAAACTTGTGAGTCAGTTGGACCATTAGACGATAGAGGGATAAATGGAACACTAAGGGAGAACAGGATCATAGCGAAGAGACTGAATGAATTCTTTGCTTTGGTCTAACTCATTAGTAGACTTCTGAAAGAATCTCAAAACCTACCTCTTTCAAGAGCACTTTGGCACCAATCGTCAGCAGAACAACGCATCATGAACTTTCACAAACAGAATTTCTCCCCAAAGCCTCCCTGAAACTCCCTCTTCCAGTCCACCCCCTCCAGCTCAATCCCCTCTAGCCCACTCCAATTGTATAAATAGTTTTGATACCTTACTCTAAGCTTCTTGTTACCTCCTGCTGCTCATAAGTTTATGTTACCCAGCTGTTTGCATAAGTTCATTGTATTCATCTAGTTCCATGTAAACTATTTTGACTTCCAGAAAAATGGTATAGCAAAACCCGTTAAATAAAGCGTAGTTAATCACCTGTAACAGGTGATCTCCAGAAACAGTAGGAATTTAGTCTTCACATATTGACGACATTGGTACCGATGGAGCCCGCATGGGCACGCTCCCCAGCGTCCAATAGGAAAGCTTTTGGGAGCATTCCACTGTGCCTGCGTAGAGTAGTTACTCACCTGTAACAGGTGTTCTCCAGGAGCAGCAGGAATCAGTCCTCACTTATGGGTGACATTGGCGCTGATGGAGCCCCCATGCGGAGCATTTCCCCAGCTTTCTATGAAAGCCTTTGGGAATACTACACGAATGCACAATCCCCTTCCCGCCTAAAGGTGACATCTTGCTCAGTCAAATGACATAGCTAAAAAACAGCACACAAAAATGAAAAAATAAACTATGTACAACTGCAACTCCCAGGAGAAGAGGGAGGGTTGTGAGGACTGATTCCTGCTGCTCCTGGAGAACACCTGTTACAGGTGAGTAACTACTCTTTCTCCAAGACCAAGCAGGAAGTCAGTCCTCACTTATGGGACTCCCCAGCTTCAGGCTACCGGGTACCCAGAGCTGAAAAATGAGCTCCCTCTAGCCTCAGCATCAGAGAAAGGATTTCACTGAAAACATACCTCCACCGGTAGCCCAACCAGAGGGCTGGAGGGTAGGAGTTGCCTAAACCTCGAAGAGATTCCGGAGCACTGCCTGACCGAAAGCACTGTCCCTGCGCAACTCCCTCTCCAGGCAGTAACGGGCCGCAGAAGTCTGGCTTGAGGACCAAGTTGCAGCCCTGCAGATGTCTGCCAATGGTACAGAGCGGAGATGAGCTACTGAGGCAGCCATTGCCCTGACACGGTGGGCAGTGACCCAACCCTGCAAAGGAAGGTCAGCTGCCCTGTAAGCCCAGGTGATGCAGTCAGCCACCCAGATGGACAAGGTACGCTTGGACACAGGTACCCCCAAGTTATTGGGGTCAAAAGATACGAAGAGCTGAGTAGCCCTTCTATGCCCCTGCGTATGCTCAAGGTAGAAGGATAAGGCCCTCCTACAGTCCAGGGTATGCAGGACTGTCTCAGCCCGGCTGGCATGGGACCTAGGGAAGAATGTTGGAAGAACCACCTCCTGGTTGAGACGGAAAGAGACGACAAACTTTGGGAGGAATTTAGGATGAGTCCTAAGGACTACCCTGTTCCTATAGAAGCGAGTGTAGGGCCTGTCACAGACCAGGGCTTGAAGTTCACTCACTCGCCTGGCCGAGGTCAAGGCCACCAGAAATAGTGTCTTCCAGGATAGGAAGCGTAGAGGACATGTAGCCATTGGTTCAAAAGGTGGGCGAGTAAGTTGCTGCAAGACCACATTCAACTCCCACTCAGGGGCCAGTGGACGGATAGGAGGCTTGAGCAACAGTAAGCCTCTGAGAAACCTGGACACCAAAGGGTGAACCAACAAAGAGTGTCTCTCCACCATTGAGTGGTGAGCTGCCAGAGCAGAGAGGTGGACCCGAACAGAATTGGACTTAAGGCACTGAATGGACAAGTGCAGAAGGTAATGGAGCACTATGGGCACAGTGCAGCCGAAAGGATCTTCCTTGCGTTGCTGACACCACAAGAAGAACCTCCTCCACTTCAGGGCATATGTATTCCTGGTGGATTGCTTTCTAGAGGCCAAGACCACCTCTTCCACTCCCTGAGGTAGGCCCCATGGAGCCAAGACTACCCTTGCAGCCTCCATGCCATCAGAAGGAGAGATTTGAGATTGGGATGCAGAAGGGAACCCTGATCCTGAGAGAGAAGGTCTGGTTGGAATCCCAGAGGCATGGGTGTCTCCACTGCCAGTTGAAGTAGCAGGGGGAACCAGGGCTGCCTCGGCCACCTGGGAGCAACCAGAAGTACTGAGGCCTTGTCCCTGAGAATCTTGGACAAGGTTTGGGGCACCAGAGGCGTGGGAGGAAACGCATAGAGCAGGCCCTGGGACCAAGAAATCAGAAAGGCATCCGCTGCCACCCTTAGGGGATGCAGTTGCCTGGAACAAAACCTGGGCAGTTGGTGATTCAGGGGACTGGCAAAGATCCATGGAAGGAAGTCCCCATTTCAGGAAAATCTGTTGAACCACCAAAGGGTGCAGCTGCCATTCGTGGGGCTGCAGAATTCTGCTTAAACAGTCTGCCAGAAAATTCTCCTGGCCAGGAAGATAAACAGCCCTCAGCAACATCTGGTGCCTGAGGGCAAAAGAGCAAAGGGCCTGTGCTTCCAGGCATAGAGGCCTGGACCCAGTGCTGCCCTGTTTGTTCACATAGAACATGGCCACTTGGTTGTCTGTCTGAACTAGAACAGACTGGTGGGCCAAGGTGTGAGAAAAAGCCTTGAGGGCTAAACGAATAGCCCGCAGTTCTAGTAGGTTGATCTGTTGCGTGGCTTCCCATGGGGACCAGAGGCCCTGGGTGCAGCTCTCTTGACAGTGTGCACCCCAGCCCTGTAAAAAAGCATTGGTTGTCAACACCACCGTGGGGGCAGGCACCTGAAAAGGCATCCCCTGCAGCAAGTTGGGGGGGTGTAGCCACCACTGAAGAGACTTCAGGAGAGGTTTTGATACCCTTACCTTGTCTGCTAGGCTCCCTGTGGCCTGCTTCCACTGAGTTCTGAGGCACCACTGTGCAGGTCTCATGTGGAGGCGGGCATTGGGGGTCACATGCACAGTCGATGCCATGTGTCCCAGGAACTGCAGACAGAGCCTGGCAGGAACCCATGGCAGACTGAGAAACTGGGATGCCAACTCGATGAGCCTTTGAGCTCTGTCCTCTGGCAAGTAAGCCCTTGCTTGCAGAGAGTCCAGCCGTGCTCCTATGAACTTGAGGTTCTGGGAGGGGAGCAAAGTGGACTTTGCGAAGTTTATGACAAAGCCTAGGTCTTGAAGGAGTGCGACAGTCCTGAAGGTGGCCTGCCTGGCCTCCTGGTAGGTCTGACCTCCGATGAGCCAGTCGTTTAGATAGGGGAAGACAAAAACCCCTTGAGTCCTCAAGTAGGCCGCCACCACAGCTAGGCACTTCGTAAAGAACCTGAGGTACTTTCTGTGGTCTGGATGAATGAGGATGTGAGTGTACGCATCCTTTAGATCTAAGGAGCATAGCCAATCTCCCTGCTGGAGGTAGGGCAGAAGTGTTCCAAGAGTAAGCATCTTGAACTTTTCTCCAAAAACGTGAGGTTCCTGAGGTCTAGGATAGGCCTTAGGCCTCCTGTTCTTTTTGGCACCAGAAAATACCTGGAGTAGAACCTGGGCCCCTGTAGGCGAGGAGGTACAGGCTCCACCGCCCTGTCCAGAAGCAGACACTGAAGTACTTGGAGGAGGAGGTTGGTGTGCAGGAGAGGCCTCAGAGGTTCTCCTGGAAAATAGACTGGAGGCAGTTGTTGGAAATGAAGCATATAGTCCTGGTGAATGATGCTTAAGACCCAAGCATCCCCTGTAATGGGTGGCCACCTGTGGGCAAACAGGGCTAAGCGACCTCCTGTGCAGGGATGGGGCAGCAGGGGCAGAGAGGCTATGCCTTGGGAGTTAAAACCCCCTCCCTGCTGGGTAGGAGCAGGAGCCGGAGGCTTGGGGGCCTTCTCCCTACGGGGCCCATGTCCCTGCCCCTTGGCCTGCTGCCCCTGAGGGGTAGCTGGGGAGGCTTGGTACTGAGGGAAAGGTTTGTAGGCAGACACCTTTCTCGGGTAGAAGGACTTTTTACCCGAGCCCTTCTTCTTGTGAGAAGGGGCAGAAGTCTTTCTGGACAGCCTTGTCCTGGTCAGGTGCTCAGTTTCGAGCTCAGCCGCCTTCTCGGCCATGGCTTTGCCAAAAAGGTTTTCACCTCGGCAAGGGACATCGACCAACTTGTCCTGTACCCAAGGCTCGAGGTCCGATGACTGCAGCCATGCCTGGCGTCGGGCCGCAATGCCGGCGGCCGCCACACGAGCCGAAGCCTCGAAACCATCGTAGGCCGCTCGGGACATGAATTTGGAATAGTCTCGGATTCCTGAAGGCAAAGACTGGAACCTCTGCAAAGGTTCCCCGGAGAGACCAGCAGAGAACCCGGCAAGCTCCTTTGCCAGGTCTCGGAGGTACATGCCCATGTACAGCTGGTATGACTAGACACAGCAAACAAGCATCGAGCCCTGGAAGCACTTTCTGCTGAAAGCATCCAGGTTCCGGGCCTCCCTGCCGGGGGGCACCGCCGAATGCATCTTCTGGATCTTCAGACGATGCATGGCCGATTCCACCACCATGGAATGGTGCAGCAGCTGCGCCTTTTGGAAGCCAGGGCTCTTACGGGGTCGATAGATGGAATCGAATCGCTTGCTCAAGACTGGCGCCGAGGCCGGTGCCTCCCACATCTGGAAGAGGAGCCGTTTCAGCATCAGAGGAACCGGAACAGTAAAGGCCTCCTTCGGAGGAGAGTCATACTGGAGGTCCTCGACTCGAGGCTCCTCCCGGGGTCCGCGGGAATCGTCAAGGCCTTGGCCATGTCCCGCACAAACTCCGAGAACCGGGTGTCCTCCGGTGGGGATCTACTCCGGGGCTCAGACTTCGGTGAATCCGACGGGATCACCGAGTCCGGAAGGTATCGGGGGGACTCCTCATCCTTCGTCTCCCAGGCTGACTCATCCGAAGAGGAGTCGAGGGGCTCTGACCGCGCAGGTCGAGGTGGCACCCACCCCAACGCCAAAGGCAGCGGCGTCGACGCCCTCGGTTCCGAGTGGGAGGTCGAGGGAGACCTTGACTGAGGACGACTTCGAGCCTTCACGGTCTCGAGTATCGACTCTGTCTCCGGGGTCAACTTCGACGTCGATGTCCCAGTGGTCGGGGCTGATGCACCAGTGAGGCTGGCCATCAGTACCCGCTGCTGCTTCATGAAGGCAGACAATCTGCACTCCAAGGCTGTCAGCTAGAGTCCAAGCTCAGGAGACTCAGCAGCCACCGACTCGGGCCCCAGCGGTGCCAGGCTCAACGCCGGCTCCCTCGGAAGAGAGTCCACGAGGACTACAGGACTTACGTGTCCGACGGTCTCCGGCTGTACACGAAGTACTTTGGACGGCTTCTCCTGCTCCAAAGGCCTGGGACGGTGGTTGGGGGTCTTAGACCTTGCCCTCGAGGAACCAGGGACCTCTTCCGACGCCGCCCTCGCGAGCCATTTCTTCCTCTTGTGTTCCTGGTCGGTGGACCCTCTGTCCAAGGAACCCCGGCGATGCTCGAGATCAGACTCCCGAGGCGTCGAGGCCTCAGACGAGGTCCGGGCCCGGCCGGAGGCAGAATCCGAAAAAATCCTTTCCTTCTGGTGCTGACGACTTCGAAGTGCCTTGGTGGACATTTTGCCACATGGGCCACAGATCATGGGATCATGATCTGGGCCGAGGCACCGAAGGCAGCAGTTGTGGGTGTCGGTGAGACATTAGTTTCTTGCACCAATCACACTTCTTGAAACCACTGGAAGCCATCGGAGAAAAAAGGGCCCCCGTGAGGTCAAAAGACCGGCCTTCCAGGGAAAAACAGAAAAAAGGGTGCGAACGCCAGCCACGAAGGGCAAAAACCGAAAAATAGAAAACATGCTCGATACTGGTGTACCGAACCCGGTGGGAAGGGGAACCGGCGTCGAACTCTGAGAAAAAGGCGAAGAAATCTTCGAAAAAACATCAACTTTTCCGGGTGACTAGGACAAAACGTCCAAAGGGCTCCACGGAAAAAGAGAGACTGAGCAAGATGGCACCTTTAGGCGGGAAGGGGACCGTGCATGCGTGTAGTATTCCCAAAGGCTTTTATAGAAAGCTGGGGAAATGCTCCGCACGGGGGCTCCATCGGCACCAATGTCACCCATAAGTGAGGGCTGACTTCCTGCTTGGTCCTGGAGAAAGCTGCCTTCCCGCTTTTCCCGCTCTCCCTCCTCAGTTGAGTTTGTAACTGAGAAAAGGAGAGAGAGAGAAAATAAAAAAGAAACCCTACAACTCCTAGGGGAAGAGCGTGGGTTGTGAAAAATAAATTCCTGCTGTTCAGAGATCACCTGTTACAAGTGAGTAACTATGCTATCTCCACAAACAAGCAGGAACGTAGTCTTCACATATGGGACTCCCTAGCTAGAAGATGTCAGAGATAACCTCAGAATAGGCTATGGTTCGTCCCAGGTATGCCTAAAGGGTCATGTATCCTCCATGGATGTTTGGTATTATAATCCGGGATGGAGGGTAGGAGTTGCTCTAAGTCTGAAAGAGATCCTGGAGAACAGCCTGGTCAAACTTGGCATCCCAGTGGGAGTCCTTGTCCAGACAGTAATGAACAGCAAAAGTATGGACTGAAGACCAAGCTGCTGTTTTGCAGATCTCATCAATAGCTACAGATCATACATTTGCCATCAAGGTAGCCTTGGTGCTAACATTATGGGCAGTGATATGACCCTTGAGGGAGAGTCCTGCCTTCTCATAAGCAAAGGTGATGCAGTCTGCTATCCACTTGGAAGGAGTACGTTTGGAGACTGGCAACCAGAGGTGACTAGAGTCAAAGGAGATGTACAGCTGAGAAGCTTTCCGGTGCTCAAGTCCTCTGAAGATAAAAAGCTATGGCACGTTTACAATCCAGAGTGTGGAGGGTTACTTCGGCCCTACATGAGTGTGGTCTAGAGAAAAACACAGGGAGGTAGACCGACTGGTTCAAATGTAAGAGCGAGACCAACTTCGGCATGAAGTGAGGATGAGTCCTAAGGACTACCGTATCATGGTGGAACCTTGTGTAAGGTGGGTCAGCCACTAAGGCCTGGAGCTCACTAATGCACCTTGCTGAAGTGAGGGTAATGAGGAAGATGACCTTCCATGTGAGGAACTTGAGTGATGTAGTGGCTAGAGGTTCAAAAGGCAGCTTGAGAAGCTGTCCTAGAACAATGAAGTCCCCAAGTCACTGGTGGTGGCTTAATGGGAGGCTTGGTTAATAGAAGACCCCTCATGAAGCATGCTACGAGCGGTTGAGAGGAGATGGGTTGGCCATCTAAGAGAAAGAGGCTGCGATTGCACTTAGGTGTATTCTTATCAAATTGGTTTTGAGTCCAGAAGAAGACAGGTGGAGGAAATACTCAAGCAGTGCCTCCACTGGAGCTGAGAAGGGATTAAGATTCTTCTGAGAACACCAGAAAGAAAACCTACGCCACTTGAAAGCATAGGACCGCCTGGTGGATGACTTTTAGAAGCTAAGAGGATGTCCTTAATCTCTTGGGGAAGGTTAATACCTTGGAAGACTATGCCTTCGGCAGCCATGCTGTGAGATGGAGAAAGTGCAGATTGGGAAGGAGCAGCGCCCCCTCCTCCTGAGAAAGGAGATCTGGAGCAGATCCCAGATCTATGTGTTGAGCCCAAGATAGACGTAGAAGGAGAGGGTACCATGGTTGACATGGCCAGCATGGGGTTATGAGCATCATGAATCCCCTGTCCATCTGGAGTTTGAAGAGAGTCTTGGGAATATGGGGAATGGGAGGGAAGGCACATAGGAAGCACAGGAGTCCTGGTACAGAAGTGAGGGAGCTTGGCATTCTGAGGACTTTCAAACAGGTCTATCTGTGGAATCCTCCATATCTGAAAAATGTAGGAAACGGTCTACATGAAAAGACCACTCGTGGGGGAGAATGTAGCTACTCACCTGTAACAGGTGATCTTTGTGAACAGCAGGAATTGAGTCTTCACATATGGGTGACTTCAGCACAGACTGAGTCCGCGCAGGAATGCTCCCCAGCATCCAATAGGAAAGCCTTTGGAAGCATCCCACTGCGCCTGCATAGCTGCCTTCCCGCCTTTCCAGCTCTCCCTCCTCAGTTGAGTCTGTAGCTGAGATAAAAGGAGAGAAAAAAAAGAGGAAAAGGACAGCTCCTAGGGGAGGAGGGTGGGCTGTTGAAACTCAATTCCTGCTGTTCCCAGAGATCACCTGTTACAGGTGAGTAACTACCCTATCTCCCAGAATAAGAAGGCATGTAGTCTTTACATATGGGACTCCCTAGCTTGGAGATGCCAGAGAGATGACCTCAGAGCGAGCTGTGGAACACAGGGCTAAGTAGTAGGTCATATATCCTCCAAGGATATCTGGTATCGAAACCCGGGATGGGGGGTAAGAGTTGATCCAAGTCTGAAAGAAATGCTGGAGAACAGCTTGGCCAAACGAGGCATCCTGGCGGGAGTCCTTGTCCAGGCAATAGTGAGCAGCAAAGGTATGGACAGAGGACCAGGTTGCTGCTTTACATATCTCATCGCCATAGAGTGCAGATTTGCCATGGAGGCAGCCATTGCCTGAACATTATGTGCAGTGACGTGACCCTCAAGAGAGTCCTTCACTGTCGTAAGCAAAGGAGATACAATCTGCTATCCATCTGGACCGAGTTCGCTTGGATACTGGTAGTACTAGGAGACTGGAGTCAAAAGCAATGAGAAGTTGGGAAGCCTTTCTGTGTTCGAGTTCTTTGGAGATAAAAGGTCAAAGCACGATTGCAATCCAGAATATGAAGGGTTACTTCCGCCCTAGAAGAATGAGGTCTAAGGAAAAAACTGGGAGGTACACCGACTGGTTTAAGTGAAAGGGCGAGACCACCATTGGCATAAAGTGAGGATGAGTCCTAAGGACTACCTTATCATGGTGGAAATGTGCATAAGGAGGATCAGCCACCAAAAACTGAAGCTCATTGATGCGCCTTGCTGAAGTGAGGGCATTAAGGAAGGTGACCCTCCAGGTAAGAAACTTCAGAGAAGTAGTGGCTAGGGGTTCAAAGGGCAGCTTAATAAGCTGTCCTAAGACTACATGAAGGTCCCATGCCACTGGGGGTGGCTTAATGGTAGGTTTAGTTAATAGAAGACCTCTCATGAAGCGTGTTATAAGCAGTTTATTTAACAGTTTTTATATACCGTCTTTCTACAGTTCAAGACGGTTTACAGAGAACGTAACAGACAGTATATTACAACTGTATACATAGAAACAAAACATAACACAGTATAAATGATTAGCATAACTTTCTCCTTGAGGAGGCTTATGGATAGGAACTATTTACAAGGAGATTTATAGAAGAGGTTAGAGAGAACTATGTAAGTAGGGAAAAATGTTCCTGGAAGAGATTTTAATTTCTTCCGGAATTCAGGGTGTTTGGAACAGTTCCGTAGTTCCTATGGTAAGGCATTCCAGATAGAGGAGGCATAAAGGGAGAATGCCCGATTACAGATAGTTTGGCTACATTTTCTCTTAGAAGTTGGGATGGATAGGAGGTTTTTGGTGATGGTGCGGCGTGTTCTATAGTTGGAGTTAGATAGGAGCAAGGAGAGGCATGGAGCTGACTCGTTGGAAATGATTTTATGAATAAGGGTAATTACTTTGAATTTAACTCTGGACTGAATGGGGAGCCAGTGTAGATCAAAGAGGATTGGCGTTGTGTGAGCGTCTAGGGTTATTTGTGATGAGTTGAGAGGAAATGGGCTGACCATCCAAGGGCATGTGGGATGCCGCTATGGCACTTAAGTGGACTCTTACCGAATTGGTTTTGAGTCCAGAGAAAGAGAGGTGGAGAAGATATAGCATAGTTACTCACCTGTAACAGGTGTTCTCCAGGGACAGCAGGAATCAGTCCTCACTTATGGGTGACATTGGCACCGACAGAGCCCACGCGGAGCAATTCCCCAGCTTTCAAAGCAGGTGTGGTCCTCTTCCCGTCCAAGGGTGCCATCTTGCTCAGTCAGGTCCCTTAGCTCGAGCCCTACCAAGCAGATGGCAAGGGAAGGACAAAAATACAGCAACTCATCAGGGGAGGCGGGAGGGTAGTGAGGACGGATTCCTGCTGTCCCTGGAGAACACCTGTTACAGGCGAGTAACAACGCTTTCTCCAGGAACAAGCAGGAAGTCAGTCCTCACTTATGGGACTCCCTAACTACAGGCTACTGAACCTGTAACCAAAAAACACTTCCACGAGGCTTTAAGCAGAAGCCCAAAGGAGCCCGAGTCCTCAGGGTGAATCCCTCAGTAGCCATGAAGAAGGATCGGAGAGCAGGAGTTGCTTATACCCCAAACAGATTACAGAATACAACCTGGCCGAAGATGCTGTCCCGACGGGACTCCCTCTCCAGGCAGTAGTGGATGGCAAAGGTATTTGTAGAAGACCAGGTTGCTGCCCGGCAGATGTCCATCATGGGCATGGAACGCAGTGAGGCCACCGAGGCCGCTTTGGCTCGGACCCCATGTGCAGTGACTTGACAATCAAGAGGGACACCCGCCACCACATGGGCGAACGTGATGCAGTCTGCCACCCAAACCAAAAGGGTGCGCTTGGTGACTGCCTGTCCCTGCCTATTGGGATTGTAGGTCACAAAGAGCCAGTCAGACATGCGATGAGTCTGGGTACGCTGCAAGAAGGTGCGAGCCTGCTTGCAGTCGAGGGTGTGGAGAGTCGCCGATGCCTGATTGGCATGGGGCCTCGGGAATAAGGTCGGGAGCACTATCTCTTGGTTGAGATGAAAAGCCAACACGACCTTGGGTAAGAACTTAGAATGCATCCGGAGGACCACCCTGTTCCAATAAAACCTGGTGTAAGGGGTGCCAGCCATGAGCGCCTGAAGCTCACTGACTTGGCAAGCCAAGGTCAGTGCCACCAGGAAGATCACCTTCCAGGACAAGTGCAGGAGCGAACACATCACCATCAGCACGAAAGGTGGATGAGTGAGCTGCGTGAGCACCATATTCAAATCCCATTCTGCCGGAGGGGGACGGATGGGCGGCTTGGATAACAGAAGGTCCTGCATGAAGTGGGAGATAGTGGTTGCCCTGAAAGGGGACCCACCAAACTGGGCACGAGAAGGGGGCGATCTGGTGTTTCGAGCACCAGACAAAGAAGCGTTTCCACTTAAAGGCGTAAGCCTGCCTAGTGGAGTCCTTTCTTGAGGCAAGGAGAATTTCCTCGACCTCCTCCGGAAGGGCCAGAGAGGCTAGAGACACCCATTCAGCCGCCAGGCCGTGAGGGATAGGGAGGGTAGATTCGGGTGTAGGACCCTGTCCCAGGCAGACCCCAGGGGGAATCGGAGGCTCCGACGACAGCTGGAGCAGGAGTGAAAACCAAGGCTGTCGAGGCCACGAGAATCAGCGATGCCCCATCCCGTTGAGTCTTGAATAGAGTCCTTGCAATGAGGGGGAAAAGAGGTAATGCATAGAGAAGACTGGAGGACTAATCCAGGAGGAATGCATCGGGGCCTTCCCTGCTCGGGTGTGGCACCAGGCTGCAGAAGCAAGGGAGTTATGTCTTCTGAGGGTTGGCAAAGAGGTCCATCGCTGGAGTGCCCCACCGTAGAAACAGCCAGCCTGCCAACTCTGGGATCGAGGCACCACTCGTGGGGGCGAAGGATTCTGCTGAGCCCATCTGCCAGGCCATTCTCCTGACCCGGGAGGTACGTCGCCTTGAGGGACATCCACTGCCGGGCGGCAAAAGAGCAAATGAAGACTGCTTCCCCTACAGAGGGAGCGTGGCCCCGTGCCCCCCTCTTTGTTGATATAGAACATCGCTACCTGGTTGTCGGTCTGTACCAGAACCAACTTCCCGCTGAGGACATTTTCGAAGGCCCTCAGGGCCCACCAGACGGCCCGGAGCTCGAGCAGGTTTATCTGCTGCTGAGCCTCCACTGGCGACCACTGCCCCTGTATTCAGAGAGACCCGCAATGGGCTCCCCACCCTAAGAGGGAAGCATCCGTGGTCAGTACCACATCATGCTGTGGGGCCTGGAAGGGCGATCCCGGCAGGATGTTGCGGGGGTTTTTCCACCAGTTCAGAGATAAATGAAGGTCAGGAAGAATCCTGACAGGGTCCCTTGAGGTGCCCAAGGGATTGAATCCATTGGAAGCTGAGACACCACTGGGCTGTCCGCATGTGCTGGTGGGAGTGAGTAACTACATGCATGGTTGAGGTCATGTGGCCCAAGAGACACAGCATGGACCAAGCGGTGACCTGGTGGGTGCTCTGGACACAAGCCGCCAGAGCCTGGAGGCAGGTGGAGCGATCCACTGGCAAGAAGGTCATGGCCTGCTGAGTATCGAGGCGTGCCCCGATGAACTCGAGAGCCTGCGCCAGCTCGAGGTGGGACTTTATTTATTTATTTATTTAGCTATTTCTTCTATACCGCCCCTTCCAGAGATCAGGGGCGGTTTACATGGAACAAGTAAACAAATTTGTATACTAATGTATACATTACATGGAACAACTACTTTGGGTAGTTGCCCAAGAACCCCAAACTCTCCAAGAGGAGCACAGTGTGCGACATCGCTTGCCGGGCCTCCTCGACAGAGAGTCGTCGAGGTAGGGAAATATCGACACGCCCCGGCACCAAAGGTGAGTGGCGGCCACGAAGAGGCACTTCGTGAAGACTCGTGGGGTGGATACAAGGCCGAAGGGGAGCACCATGTACTGGAAGTGCTCTCATTGCACCCTGAAACGCAGGTACTGCCTGTGTTGGGGGTGGATCAGGATATGGGCGTAAGCGTCCTTTAGATCCAAGGAACATAGGCAGTCGCCCTGCTGGAGGAAGGGCAGCAGCATGCCAAGAAACATCTTGAATTTCTCCCACACCAGAAACTTGTTCAGCTTGCGGAGGTAGAGGATGGGCCGCAGACCCCCCCCGTCTTTTGAGACGATAAAGTACCGGGAATAAAAGTCACGATCTCGAAGGTGGGGAGGGAACTTTGACTGCCCATTGGGCGAGGAGGGAGTGTAATTCCTGCTGCAGCAAAAGCTGGTGTGCGGGGAGTCAAGGAGGCTCCGCCAGGGAGAAAGGGGGTGGGAGCCTGTCTAAGTGGAGGTGATATCTCCTCGGACTCCTGGGTCCTCCAGGTTATCCGGGAAGGCTAAGCGCCCACGCCGGGGTGAAGCAGGACAGGCGTCCCCCCACTGGCTGCTGCACTGCCGGAGGGTGAGGGGCAATGCCACTGGCATCAAAACCCCTGAGGAGGTTGTAGGGGAGCCAGCATCTGGGCCTTTGGGCCTTTTGGATTAGGGTGACCCTGGCCATGCTTCCCCTGTGCTGGAGTGGCTGGCGCGGGGGTAGCCGGATATGGCGGGTAGCTGTGGTACTGGAGGCCTTTCCTGGGAAAGAAGGGCTTCTTGGCAGGCTGCTTCTTCCGAGGCAGTGTCGGTCTTGCGGGAGAGACGGGTCCTAGTGACGTACTCGGTCTCAATCTCCACAGCCTTCTCCTCCATCGGCTTACCAAAACGTTATTCACTGAGGCAGGGTATGTCCAGGAGCTTCTCCTGCACCCACTGCTCCAAATCCAAAGATTGGAGCAAAGCCTGGCGGCGGACTCTGAAGCCCGCAGCTGCCACCCGAGCCGATGTCTCGAAGCCATCATAGGAGGCTCGAGAGACATATTTGGAGCAATCCGCCACTGATTTCAACAGGGTGCGGAACCTGCCAAGGGGCTCACCACCCTTGAGGCCCACGGAGAAGCTTCCAAATTCTTTTGCCAAGTTGCGTAGGAACATACCCATATATAATTGGTATGCCTGGATGCGACAGGAGAACATGGAACCTTGATAGGCCTTGTGGCCCAGGGCATCATGGGCTCTGGACTCTCGGCCCGGAGGAACTGAAGAGTGGGACTTTGGGCTTTTCTGCTTCCTCATGGCTGATTCCACTACCAACGAGGTGCGTGGAAGTTGAATCTTACGGAAGCCTGGCCCCTCGCTGCACATTGTACATTGTGTCAAGGTGCTTGCTCACAATGGGGAGCGAGGCTGGGGCCTCCCACATGCGGAGCAATAGCTGGGAGAGGATCGGTGGTACCAGCACGGTGAGGGATTCCGTAGGCGGGGCCTCGTACTGAAGAATATACAGTTCTTCAGCACAAGGGTCTTCCTCGGTCTGGGTGACCAGGTTGAGGGCCCGAGCCATGTCCAGAATAAACACCAAAAAGGAGGTATCCTCGGGCAGTGAACGCCACCAAACGGAAGATCCCGGTAGGTGCGGGTCTCCGGTGATGTCTCCCCATCGGATTCCCAGTCTGAGAAATCGCCCTGTTTGATGGCTGGCAGCCTGGAGCCGGAAGCCCTGGACAATCTCGCCCCCAAAGAACAGGAGAGTGAGCGAGACAGACATTGAGGACCCTCACGAGGCCCGCGGCTCTCCTTGATGGATTTGGGTGTCCCACGCGAGGAACCCGTGCTCTCCGGGCGCAAGTCCACGAAGCTGGCCATGAGTGCCTGCTGGGAAGCAATGAACGCAGAAACGCTGCATTCTAGCGCCAACATATGGGACTCCCATGCTGGCGTGGGGCCCTGGGACGCCGATACCAGGGTCACCGAATCAGGCATCGAGGAGTAGAGGGGGTCCTCACTGGGACAGCCCTCAGGAGACTGGGCGCCTTTGCCGGAAGCCTCCGTTTCTCTGTATGGTACCTTGTGGGGCCACTCCTTGTCTAACTCTCGGGAATGCCAAGCTGGGGGAATTGCTCCACACTGGCTCCATCGGTGCCAACGTCACCCATAAGTGAGGACTGACTTCCTGCTTGTTCGTGGGGAATCAAGTAATGCTTCCACTGGAGCTGAAAAGGGGTTAAGATCCCTTTTTGAACACCAGAGAGAGAATCTACGCCATTTGAAGGCGTAGGAGTGCCTTGTGGAAGGTTTCCTGTTAGACAAAAGGATAACTTTCACCTGTTGAGAGAGGCTGATGCCCTTGAATTCTATGCCTTCAGCAGCCATGCTATAAGGTGTAGGGACTGCAGATTGGGATGCAGCAGTGTCCCATTCTCCTGTGAGAGATCTGGAGCAGACCCCAAAACTTCTGGTTGAACTTGAGAGATGTAGAAGCAGAGGATACCATGATTGCAGTGGCCAACACAGGGCTATAAGAATCATGTAGCTCTTTTCTCTCTGGAGTTTGAAAAGAGTTTTGGGGATGAGAAGAATGGAAGGGAAGGCGTATAGGCATTCTGGAGCAGAAGCGGGGAAGTTTGGCATTCTGAGGACTTGCAAACAGGTCTATGTCTGGGGTTCCCCAGATCTGATAAATGTGAGCAACCTTGTCTGCATGGAAAGACCACTCATGGGGTAGTAGTACTCGACAGTCTGTCTGCCAAGAGATTGTTTGCCTGGGAGATATACCGCAAGTAGCTGAATCTGATGATGTATGGTGAAGGACCACAGGTGTAGGGCTTCATTGTACAGTGTCCAAGAGCTTGTTCCACCCTGCTTGTTCAAGTAGAGCATGGCTACCTGATTGTCCGTCTGGACTAGAACTGTGCAGAAGCGGTGGTGGTCGTGGAACACAGAGCATTGTGGATGGCTCCGAGTTCCAGCAGATTTATGTGGAGTTGTGACTCCTGATGAGACTAAAGACCCTGAGTGGAGGAAGTTGTCCAGATGAGCCCCCCAGCCAAATTTGGACGTATCCATCATCAGGGTACATTGATATGCAGGCATCTGAAAAGGTGACCCTACAAGAAGATTTTCTGGGGACCGCCACCACTGAAGAGACGAGACCAGAAGGGTAGAGGCTTATCTTGTCCTTTAGGCAACCTGATGCCTGAGACCACTGGGATGTCAGTGTCTATTGAGCTGTGTGCATGTGTAAATGGGCATATGGAACTACATGCATCTCTGATGCCATATGACCCAGAAGTTGTAGCATTTCGAGCAGTCAGATAATTCTTGAGACATGCCTGAGATGCTGACAGACAAGCACAGTGGAGTTGGGGCAGAAATGCCTTTGATTGCCGAGTGTCTAGGAGAGCCCCTATAAACTCTAGAGTTTGAGAGGGGACGAGTTGGGACTTTGCAAGATTTATGACAAATCCCAAGTGATATAACACCTGCATGGTGCATGAGAGGTGCTTGTTCTTATGAACCAGTTGTCTAAGTAAGGGAAGACAAATAGCCCTAGAGTCCTTAGAAATACGGCTACTACCGCCATGCATTTTGTGAAGACTCCTGGGGCAGAGGCAAGGCTGAAAGGCAGGACTCTGTATTGATAGTGTCTTCTCTGAAACATGAAGTGCAGGAACTTTGTGCTCTATATGGATAAGAATATAGTGTACGCTTCCTTTAGATCTACAGAGCAGAGCCAGTCCTGACTCTGGAGATAGGGAAGAAGGGTCCCCAGGGAGACAAACGTCTCCTATAGGAGATACTTATTTAGGTCCCTAAGGTCTAGAATGGGCCTGTATCCTCCCCGTTTTCTTTGGAATAAGAAAGTAGGGATAATAGAAGCCCATTCCCTGCTGGAATGTTGAAACCTCCTCTATTGCACCCTGCAGCAGAAGGGAAGTGACCTCTTGTAGTAACAGAGCAGTGAGAGGGGGCCGAGAATGGAACTCTTGGTGAAGTCAGGGGGAGGGTAGGCTTCATAGATGAAATCTGTATCCCTCCCGTACTACTGTTAAGGTCCACTGCTCAGAGGTGATGAGATGCCATCTGTGGGCATAAACGGAAATGTGGATGGGGACTGGATTCTCCAGAGGCAGGACAGCTATGTTCTCTAGACAGGAGTCAAAAACCAAGAGCAGGCTGCTGTGGTGGCTGAGACTTAGGAGTCTGAGCCTTCTTTTGCTGTTTTGGTGGTTGCTGTCCCTTCTGGGGAGCATGTTGCTGACCCTGAACAGTAGGGGTACAAGAAGGATAATACTACTTATTGAAGGCGGCTTTCTTTGCTGCTTTCTTCTTAGTTGGGTTGGCAGTACATCTAAAGAGCCTATTTAGGGTAGTGTTCTCAGACTCCAACTGAGAGGCCTTGTCTTGCCAAAAAGGTTTCCACCGGTGCAAGGGATATTACCCAGCTTATCCTGAACCCATTGTTTAAGATCCGTTGCTTGGAGCCAAGCAATCCTGTGTGCACCGATGCAGATGAATGAAGTTCTGCTGATTTATTTATTTTATTTATTACAATTTCTTATATACCGCACTATTGTCAGCGCGGTTTACATACAACAAAATGACCATAACAAACTGCTTGGCTTCACATAGAACAGGAGTAACAACTTGGATAACATGATGCGCTCAAAGCAATCAAAAGTTGCTCTATTAACAAATTTTGAGACATCCTGAGCATGCTTTACAAGGGTGAGATAATCCGCTCTTGTCATCGGGAAGAGGAGCTATTGACTCCAAATTCTTAGCCATCTCTGAGGAATATACCCATACAGAGCATATAGGAACTAATTCTGGCAGACAACATTGAGACTTGAAAGCAATGTCAACCAAAAGCATTGAGGGTTCTCAATTCCCTACCGAGAGGGTTTGAGTAATTTGTTTTCGCACTCTTGATTCAATGCATTGCCAATTTCACTACCATGGAATGGTGCGGAAATTGTGTCTTTTGAAAACCAGGACACTCCAGTACCTGGTACATGGTATCGAGTTGGCAGGTATGGGGACAAATAGAGGTGTCACCCACATACATAGCATGAGGTCGTGAAGTATCCGATAGATAGGGAGCATAGCCACCTCTTTTGGAGCTGTCAGGTATTTAAGAATTTCCAATTCTTCGGCCCTAGGCTCTTTTTCCGATGTTACTGTTATGGACAGGCCTCTAGCAACATTGCAAATAAATTCTTTGAAAGACATGTCCTCTGGTAGGGACATGTGGCATTGTGGAGATGGAGACGGGTCCTCCGGGAGAGTTTGCATGTCCCGAGTATCGGCCGATTCATCGTCCAAGGAATCTGTATCTGAAGACTCTAAAGTATCGTCGGGCAGGGTGTTCCCACTCTGTACGAACTCGGTACCGGTCGAAGTCGGTACCTAGAATCTGTGTAGTCAGAACCTCAGTACCAGAAACTGATTCGGGGGCCGTCATGGGCAGTAGCGTGGAAAGTGGCAAGAAAGTTGTTGCAGCCTGTATCGGTACAGACGCTTGCGGAATAGACCAAGGGTTTCACTGGAACATAGGCCGCTAGTAAGACTGCTAAGCTCTGCTCGATGGCAAGGACATGCTGATCCATGGAGTTTGCCAATGCTTTGGTATCAGTACTGGAATTGCGGGCCATGATCCCTGAGAGCATGGCACCAGGAGCTCTCTGGAGGTGGAGGCTTCAGGAGCATCCTGGGACCCCACTAAGGCTTTGGAGGGAAGATCCTCCCATTGGGATTATTTGGCCTGTGTCCCCCCCCCTCCAGGGCAATGCCCAAGGCATCTCGATGCTTAGAAGGATATCTACCCTTGTGGGAGCGGCCAACCTTCGATGAAGACTTAGGTTTTGATATATGAGATCCTTGCAAGGAAGAGAAAGCTCTCGATGCTGATGCTAAAGAGACAGCGTTGGAGGCGAAGAGGGTGCCCAGCTTTGCAGCTCGATTCTGTAGGCCTCTCTTCATCATCTTTCTACAAAGAGGACATTCTGATGGTTGATTATCAGGCCCTAGGCATTTTAGACACCAGTCATGGTGTCTGTGGCTGAGATGGTACGACCACACTTGGAACACCTTAAAACCACTGGATGGTTTCTCCATTTTGTCCGAGACAAATGGAAGGCCTAGGCCTAAGATGGCATTGACAAAAGGAAGAGAGTCTTCTTTAATAAAACAAAAAAAACAAAACAAAACTGAAGAAAACTGATGGACAATGGAACCAGTGTTGACGGGAAGGCAGATTCAAACCACAAAAGTATGAAAAACAGGAATTTTCTGCAGTGACAGGATTTTCTTCCTGTAGGCTCTACGGAAAATGAAGACCTGAGGAGGGAGAGCAGGAAAGACAGGAAGGTGGGATGCTCCCAAAAGCGTTCCCATGCAGGCTTCATTGGTACCGTCATCACCAATATGTGAAGACTATATTTATTGCCAGAAACAAGCAGGAATGTAAAGATGATGAAGCAGAAGAATTGAAAGAAATATCGATAAACTGAAGATTATAACTGTTAGATAAACTGAAGAGTAGCAAATCTCCTGGACCGGATGGTATACATCCGAGGGTGTTAAAAGAACTATCACTAAAATCATCTGTAGTACTTGGGGATTGGAGACTGGTCAATGTAAAGCCAATTGTTTTTTAAAAGAGTTCCAGGGGTAATCCAGACTACAGACCAGTGAGCCTGATGTCAGTACCGGGCAAAATGGTAGAAACCATTATAAAGAATAAAATTACTGAACATGTAGATAGCCATGATTTAATGGGAGAAAGCCAACATGGATTTGCCAAGTAAAGTCTTGTCTTATTAATCTGTTGTATTTATTTGAAGGTGTGAATAAACAGGCAAACTGATAGTGTATCTGGATTTCCAGAAAGCCTTTGGCAAGATCCCTTATGAGACTTTTGGCATCATGTTTTTAGGTTTCTAAACCAGGTCTGGAATTCGTTACCAGAGGATGTAGAAAAAGCTGTTAGTGTAGCTGGGTTTAAAAAAAAAAAAAAAAAAAAAAAAAAAGGTTTGGACAAGTTCCTGGAAGAAAGGTCCACAAACCATTAGAGAGGACCCAGGAAATCCACCGCTTGTCCTGGGATAAGCATTGTGGAATCTGTGTACCTCTTTGGGAACCTGACAGGTACTTGTGACCTTGATTGGCCACTGTTGGAAACAGGATACTGGGATTGATGGAGCTTGGTCTGACCCAGTAAGGCATTTCTTAAGTTATTCTGTACAGACCTGCTGAAGCCAATATTTGGAACAAATACTTCACCACACCCTTAGCCCAACTATAAAACAATCTCGTGATGGGAGAGATACTGCTCCATAAAGGACAGAGAACAATCCTCCCTCTGAATCTGAAAGACTGGAATCCCCCAAGACATCCCAGGGAGCACCAGTGCCCAGAGCACTGAACAGGCGCAACCGTGCATTATCTAACCTTACACTTCCAGGCTGATAGGGCAGCTTCAGCACTGGAGGGACTCAAGGAAAGAAAATTAGGAGGTAAGCTCTAATCTCAACTTCCTCATTGTCCCTCCAGTCCAGTCCAGATGCCTGGGATGTGCCAGAGCAGTACTTAACAATGGGAGACACATGCAAGCCCGGCCTGCAACACACATGCACTGAACCATACATCTCTTTACTCCTGAACATCCAGGCAGTAATGGCATACACAGGAATGAAACGACAACCAAGGCACCACCTTCATGGAGTGGGACAGCAATTCTTCTGGAACAGAGCAACGCTTAAGCAAATAGGTGGCGGCAATAGCCTCCTTTAGCCAACACGCAATTAACGCCTTTGATGCCACCTCCCCATTGCAAGGTCCCCCAAAAAGGACAAAGATGATCTGACTTCCTAAAGTCTGGTGTCCGCCTTAGATACTGCCGAAGGACCTGCCTAATATCCAGCTGCCGAAGCCGATGAGAAAATCTTCTCCCCAATCAGCAAAAACGGGCAAGGTGACTGACTGATTAAAGTGAAATGCCGACACCAGCCTAGAAATGAAGGAATCGGCTGAAGGACCATCTTCTCTTTCAATATCTGCAGGAAAGGCTCCCTACACAACAGGACATTCAGCTCAGAGATCAGACGTGCCAAGCAAATGCGCAGGACTAATGCTCTGTACTGTTATAACTAGATTGTAAGCTCCGATGAGCATGACTGACGGGCAGGGACTGTCTCTTGTATGTTGGCTACCTCTTGTAGGTTAGCTGTGCAGCGCTGCGTGCGTGGCGCTTTATAAGTGCTGAGTAGTAGTAGTAGTAGTAAATGGGTACCAAAAAAACCACCTTCAAGATAATGGCTTTCAAGGAAGCTAGTTTCAGAGGTTTGAACAGAGCCCCCACCAAGGCCGACAAAACCAGGTTAAGTCCCATGTTGGAATGTGCTACCTCACCAGTGGCCGAACATGCTTTACACCCCTCAAAAAATGAACCACATCCGGATGCGAAGCCAAAAGCTCCCTGGATCCCTTGGAAACAGGCGAAGGCTGCCACCTGAATTCTCAAAGAATTTAAAGCAAAACCTTTTTGTCTAAGCCTGCGTGCAGAAAAGCCAGGATATCCGGAAGCAAAAGCAGAGAAGATAAAGACTCCTCTCCTCACAGCAGCCTAACATAAGAACATAAGAAATGCCATACTGGGTCAGAGGTGGTAGAGATGAGGACAGTAACTGAATTCAAAAAAGCATGGGACCAACACAGAGGATCTCTAAAGGTAAAAAGTGGACTGTTGTAGTTGTTATGGAAGGACAGACTAGATAGGCCATGTGGTCTTTTTCTGTCATCATGTTTCTCTGTTTCTATGTTTCTATCAAGCCCAGTAGCCTATTTCCAACAGTGGCCAATCCAGGTCACAAGTACCTGGCAGGTTCCCAAAAAAGTACACAGATTCCACAATGTTTATCACAGGGCAAGCAGTGGATTTCCCTGGTCCTCTTTAATAATGGTTTATGGACCTTTCTTCCAGGAACTTGTCCAAATCTTCTTTAAGCCCAGCTTCACTTTTATCATATCATCTGGTAACGAATTCCAGAGTTTGATTACTCATTGAATGAAAACACACTAGTCCTAAATGGGCTACATTGTAGCTTCATTGAGTGTCCTCTAGTCTTTGTACTGTTTGAAGGGGTAAACAACCAATCTATTTTTACCCATTCCACTCCATTAATTTATAGACCTCCATCATATCTCCTCTCAGTCACCTTTTTTCCCAAGTTGAAGAGCCCTATCCTTTTAAGACTTTCCTTATAGGGGTATCCTTCCATCTCCTTTAACATTTTGATGGTTCTTCTCTGTATCTTTTCTAATCCTGCTTTATCCTTTTTAAGCTAAGGCGACCAGAATTGCACACAATATTCAAGGTGCAGTCGCACCATGGCATGATACAGAGGAATTATAATATCCAGACCCGAAACGTGTCACGTCGTATATACTTGGATATTGTGGTGAAACGGCAGCTTAAGGCAGACTACTATACACTATGGTTTGGGAGATAAAAGGAGCTTCACATTTATTGCAAGCTAAGTGATTTATATTTTATTCATGGTTTACTTTTTTAGTGATTAAAAGGGAGTAGCAACAGTGAGAGTGTAGTTTTTAAATTTTCCCACTCTTGGGTTTGCTATACTCCGACAAAAAAGTGAGGGTCCTTTATTTCATCGTCGTTCAGACTTCAATTTTTTTGTGTTAATTTAATAAGTGACACCTTCAAAGTGACATTCACAAGTGCAGCTCCCTGATTGGTAGCTGGGTATTTTAAATCTTGCTGCGTCATATGCTAAAGCCACTTCCTTTAGTTACCGGCCGCAGTAAGGTATATCACCCCTGAAGCCTGATAGAGGGGAAATGAAGATCTTCGTTGTGCGACGATGGCTTATGAGAACTGGAAGTTT
Organism: Ichthyophis bannanicus; assembly: GCA_033557465.1. NCBI lineage: Eukaryota > Metazoa > Chordata > Amphibia > Gymnophiona > Ichthyophiidae > Ichthyophis > Ichthyophis bannanicus. Next base: position 382,651,497 of record CM066039.1, read on the forward strand.
GGTGTACCTCGACCAGATAAGTGAGCTTTTTGCTGAATGTTTTGTACTGTAAACTACATACAGTCACTATGCATTTGTTTTGTTACAGGGGCTGTTTTCTGAGGTCGGTTGACCCAAACAAAAGTTGGCCAGTGTACATGAGGAGAAAAGTATTTCAAAGCTGATTTTTTAGGATACACAAGATCTCTTTCAGCACTATAAATTTTTCTTAGAATTATTATAAAGAAAATTGTAAACTCTTTAAAAAGTACTTTAAGATAAAAGAAAGCAGATTAAGCCAAGTTTGGGCTTTGATTTCAAAGGGAGTTTAAGACCGATGATATGAGAGGTCTGCATTCCCCTATGGCGATTAAGTTTGCCAAAAAAAGAGTATTAGCTGTCCTGGGGTCTTTCTCCCTTTAGATATTTATGTGTTTGGCTATAGCCTTGTTTGTTAAGAGTAGGAGTGTTTTATTGATTCCAGATTTAAAATTAAGTGTATAAATATTTTGGCGTTATTTCATTTTTTGATTTACTTTTGTGCATACCATGACAGTCATGAGCCTCACTTCTAAGCCAGGGTATGTGGAGTGTGATCTCAAGCTCTCAAATTTACTGCTAATGCTTGGTGTAGTACTTGCATCATGCCAAAGAGCCTCCTGCTGGAGTTTGTAAGATGTAACATGTAAGGGTAGCTTGTTAAGATGCGCTTGGAAATTCTTTAATCAAGCTTGTGGCACCCAACATGATGGGAAATCTTTCGGTATCTTTCTGCCACATTTTCTTGGTCTCCGACTGCATTTCTTGGTATTTCAGGATCTTCTGCCTCTCCACACGATTCACAGAGTAGTCGCTTGAACTGACACCTCTATTATCAATGCCATGCTGGTGTTTTTCTCCTTTACTGCTATTTCCAACTTCCTCACATCCAGCTTTTTATCGGTTGGAATGGGAATATCCCAGTTCCTATGTAGGGTCTTGTAGCAATCTGGCTTGTTCAGTTTTCAGAATAGGTGAAAGGATATTCTAAGGCCCACTACAATATTTATGGTGCTGCTTTTTCTGGGTAGGCTCCTTATTGCATTAATTTTAGAAACTGGTTTTAAGTAGGTATGGGGGGGGGGGGCGCTATTTATTTATTTATTTAGCTGTATTTATATACCGCTTTTCACCGGGTCAAAGCAGTCAATTGGGGGATACATTTAACATGAGGGGATATGACACACATACGCTAATACTTACAGGGAACATGGGCAATGGAGGGTTAAGTGGCTTGCCCAAGACCACAAGGAGTGCCTATAGGACTAGAAATCCCAGTCCCTCTGGCCTGCGATTGCTGTCCCCAGGTGGGACTTGAACCCCCGGCCCTCCGGCATGAAGTACCTTGTCCTAACCACTAGACCACTCCACCACGCTAGGACAGAAAATGGGCTGATGGAGGGTGCTAATTAAGTCTTCACATATGGGTATCGTCGGTACTGACGGAGCCTGCACGGGAATGCTCCCCAGTGTCTAATAGGAAAGCTTCTGGGAGCATCCCACAGCGCCTGCCTGCTGCCTTCCCAACTCTCCTTCGTCAGTTGAGTTTATAGCTGAGACAAAAGGGGAGAGAGAGAGAGAGAGAGAGAGCGCTCCTAGGGGACATGGGTGGGTTGTGAAGACTTAATTCATGCTGTTCCCAGAGATCACTTATTACAGGTGAGTAACTATGCTATCTCCAGGAAAAAACAGGAATGTAGTCTTCACATATGGGGACTCCCCAGCTGAGAGATGCCAGGTGGTTGACCCTAGCAAGCTGAGAACCTCTGGTGAGATGGGTCATTCTTCCTCCCATGGATCTCTGGCATCGAAAACCCAGGACGTTGGGTAGGAGTTGTACTAAGTCTGAAAGAGATGCTATAGAACAGCCTGTCCAAACGAGGTATCCTGAAGGGAGTCCTTGTCTAAACAATAATGGGCTGTAAAGGTGTGTACTGAAGCCCAGGTGGCTGCTCTACAGATGTCGTCAATGGACACAGAAGAGCCATAGAGGCTGCCATTGCTCTCACATTGTGAGCTGTGACGTGGCTTTCGAGAGAAAGTCCCTTACTCTCGTAAGCAAATATGCAATTTGCAATCCATCTAAAGAAAGTTCTTTTGTAAACTGGAAGTCCCAAATGACTAGAATCAAAAGCAACAAAAAGCTGAGATGATTTTCTATGTTGCTTATTTCTTTGAAGGTAAAAAGCCAAGGCTCTTTTACAATCCAAGGTATGAAGGTTCCTTTCTGCGTTAGGGACATGAGGCCTAGGAAAGAATACAGGAAAGTAAACCGCTTGCTTTAAATGAAAAGGCAAAACCACCTTTGGCATGAAGTGAGAATGAGTCCAAAGAACTACCTTACCATGGTGAAATCTTGTATGAGGATCAGCCATTAAGGCCTGCAACTCACTGATGCGTCTTGCATAAGTGAAAGCAACTAGGAAGATGACTTTCCAGAAAAGAAACTTCAGGTCCGTAGTGGCTAAGGGCTCAAAGGGCAGTTTCATGAGCTGCCCGAGAACAAGATTAAGATCCCATGCAACCAGAAGCGGCTTAATGGGAGGTTGTGTTAAGAGCAGACCTCTCATAAATCTTGCTACGAGTGGATGAGAGGAGATAGGTTGTCCATCTAGTGGTCTGCGGGAAGCAGCAATGGCACTAAGATGAACCCTTATTGAATTGGTTTTAAGAGCAGAATTTGATAAGTGGAGAAGATACTCCAGTAGCAATCCCACAGGCACCGAAAAAGGGGTAAGTCCCCTTTGAGAACACCATACAGAGAACCTTTTCCACTTAAAGGCGTAGGATCGTCTTGTGGAATGTTTTCTGGAGGCCACCAGGATATCCCTTACCTGTTGAGAAAGATTGATATCTGGAAGCTCTATGCCCTCAGCAACCAGGCCCCGAGATGCAGGGACTGGGGATTTGGGTGCAATAGCATCCCGTCCTCCTGGGACAGAAGATCTGGAGCATGCCCCAACTCCAGTGGTGTGGCTTCAGAGAGACGTAGAAGCAGAGGATACCACGTTTGCTGTGGCCAACGTGGAGCTATGAGTATCATATGTCCTCTGTCTCTCTGAAGTTTGAACAGTGCTTTGGGAATGAGGGAAATGGGTGTGAAGGCATAGAGAAAGTCTTGCTCCCAGTGGAGAAGGAAAGCATCTCTTGCCTGACAGTTTTGAGCTGGAATTCTGGAACAGAATCAGTGAAGTTCGGCATTCTGTGGACTTGCAAAGAGGTCTATATCTGGGGTCCCCCAGATTTGAAACACTCAAGCAATCTGATCTGAGTGAAGAGAGCATTCGTGTGGCAATATTCGACTTTGTCTGCCCAAAGATTTTGAATGCCCGGAAGATATACCACTAGGAGATGGATTTGATGTTCTCTGGCGAGGGCCCACAGTCGCAAAGCTTCACTGCATAATGACAGAGCCTGTTTCACCCTGCTTGTTCACATAGAACATGGCTACCTGATTGTTGGTCTGGACCCAAACTGTCTTGTAGCTGAGCTGGGCATGGAATACTTGAAGAGCATGGAAAATGGCTCAGTTCTAGGAGGTTTATGTGAAGACAAGCATCCTGCAGGGTTCAAAGACCCTGAGTCAAGAGATCGTGCAAGTGAGCCCTCCAACCCAACTTGGATGCATCCGTTGTTAGGATGGCCTGGAATAGAGGCTGCTGGAAAGGAGAGCCTGCTAGAAGTTTTTCCAGCGATTTCCACCACTGAAGGTATGAAATGAGATGTGTGGAGTTTCTGATTTTGTCCGATAGGCGACCTGAGGCTTGTGTCCACCGAGAAGAGAGGGTCCACTGGGCTGCTCGCATGTGAAGGTGAGCATAGGGAACCACATGGACAGTGGATGCCATATGCCCCAGAAGCTGAAGCATTTTCCAAGCAGTTAGGAAGACTTTCATAGCTGCTTGGGATGCCAGCTGCACTATACTAAGACAGCGGGGCTGTGTTAGGAAAGCCCTCGACTGTCTGGTATCCAGTCGAGCCCCTATGAACTCCAGGGACTGAGAAGGGGTGAGCTGAGATTTTGGGAGGTTTATGACCAGTCCCAAGTAGCGAAGAATTTGCATCGTGCGAGAAAGAGCAAAGCTGGCTTCTGCAGCAGTGGATGCTCGAATGAGCCAGTTGTCTAAGTAGAGGAAGACAAATATTCCTAGAGTTCTCAGAAATGCTGCTACTACTGCCATGCATTTTGTGAAGACTCTTGGGGTAGAAGCCAGACCAAAAGGAAGAACCTTGTATTGGAAATGTCTTCCCTGGAAAAGGAATTGAAGGAATCTTCTGTGATCTGTATGAATGAGAATATGAGTATATGCATCCTTTAGATCTAGAGAACATAGCCAGTCCCGACTCTGAAGGTATGGCAGGAGTGTTCCGAGGGAGATCATTTTGAATTTTTCTCGGAACAGATGTTTAATTCTCTGAAATCCAGAATAGGCCTGTGTCTCCCCTGTTTTCTTGGGAATGAGAAAATAGGGGGAGTAGAATCCTGTCCCCTGTTGGGGTATGGGTACTTCTTCTATTGCTCCTTGAGCAAGAAGTGATGTGACCTCCTGACCCAAGAGATTGGTTACAGGGACCTGAGAATTGAACTGCTTTATGATTGTAGGAGGGAGCATGCTGTGGAAGTGAAGTCTGTACCCCTCTCGTACAATGGACAGAGTCCAGTTTTCTGATGTTATTTGTTGCCATCTGCTGCCAAAATGGCATAACATTCCTGGAATGGTGAGGGGTTCTGGACCTTTCAGGGGCAGAAAGACTAAGTTCTCTAGGCAGGGCCGGCCCATCCATTGAGCAAGAATGTTTTTTGCACAGGGCCTTGCGTTTCAGGGGGCCCCACGCAAAACACATTCTACATCAGCCCAGGTAGATTTAAAAGACTGCTGCTGCTGCCGCAATGGCAGAATCAAGTGTCCCGTGGGGCCCCCCCTGCCCGGCACAGCCTTCCCTGCAGCATCAGCTCCCTCAGCGTCGGCTTTTAGAGCTGCGAAGGGAGAGCTTTTCTGACCTCTCACGGCTCTGTTAAGCCCGCCGGGGCTGATGAGATTTCCCATCAGCCCCGGCGGAATTAAGAGTCAAGAGAAAGGGAAGCTCTCCCTTCGGCTCCCAAAGTGCAGGCTTTCAGAGCAACGATGCTGCAGGGAAGGCTCTGCCAAGCAGGGGGCCCCCGCGGGACGCATGATTCTACCGCTGCCATGGTGGCAGCAGCAGCAGCTGTTTTTTTGGTTTGTTTGTTTTTTATCTACCTGGGTTGATGGGGGGCAGGGGGGTTAGGACTAGTAATGGGCTGAGTGGAAGGGGGACTTGAACTGAAAATAGCTGATGGGGACAGGGGCTTGGAATGGAAATGGGCTGTGAGGGGAGGGAGCTAGAACTGGAAATGGGGGGCTAGGACTGGAAATGGGCTGATGGGGGGGGGCTAGGACTGGAAATGGGCTGATGGGGGGGGATTAGGACTGGAAGTGGGCTGATAACATCAGAACATAAGATATGCCATACTGGGTCAGACCAAGGTCCATCAAGCCCAGTATCCTGTTTCCAACAGTGGCCAATCTAGGTCATACGTACCTAGCAGTTTCCCCAAAAGACAGGTTCCACAATGCTTGTACTGGGTCAAGCATTGATATCCTGGGTCCCTTCTTAATGGTTTATGGACCTTTCCTCCAGAAACTTGTCCAAACCTTTTTTAAACACAGCTACACTAACAGCTTTTACTACATCCTCTGGTAACAAATTCCAGAGTTTGATTACACATTAAGAAAAAATATTTTCTTTTATTAGTCTTAAATAGTTAACACTGTAGCTTCATTGCATGTCCCCTAGTCTTTCTATATTCTGATAACGTAAACAATCGATCTACGTTTACCCGTTTCACTCAGTTCATTAATTTATAGACTTCTATCATATCGCCCCTCAGCCGTCTCTTTTCCAGGTTAAAGAGCCCTAACCTTTTTAGCCTTTCTTCATAGGAGTATCCTTCCATCCCCTTTACCATTTTGGTGGCTCTTCTCTGAATCTTTTCTAATAACGCTATATCCTTTTTAAGATACAGCGACCAGAATTGCACACAATATTCAAGGTGCGGTCTCACCATGGAACGATATAGAGTGGGGCAGAGTCAGCTATCCTGAGAGTGGGGGAGGTGAGAGGCATAACAAATTCACCCTAGTTAAGGGTCCCCTTCTAGGAGTGCAGGGAGAGAAAGCCACAGCCAGGTTTCAAAGACAGAAAAATCCCAGCTGGAACAGGTTTCAGCCAATGACTGATGAAGTAAGAAAGAGGGATTGCAAGCACGAGGACCAAAGCCCTTACTTTAACAAGTGCACTGATTATTCTAATATCAGAAGGCAGGGGGATTACCAACACCTGGGAAAGAAAGAGGTGGGGTTAAGACCCTGGAGGTATAAGCCTGGGTTAGATTATGCAGAGAGGGAGAGACGAGAAGGAGAGCAGCCGGGAGAGCAGCTGAGACAGAAGCAGAGAGGAATTGATTCTTGGAGAAGAGCTGAGCTACCCAGAGCTGAGAGAGCTGAATTCCCTGCAACAGGTTGGCAACAGAGGTGGGGACCAGGAAGTGGAGAAGCTTTCAGACCACCAGAGAGGTTGTCCGCTGAGCAGTTTAACCAGGTCGGTGAGTCAGAACTCATGCAGTTGGGAGAACCAGTGTCAGAGTTGGGGGAAGAAGATTGCTTTATGGATTGTTCTCTATGCCAAGCTCTAGATAGGTGGTCTTGAGGAAAAGCTAGCCCTGAAAGTAGTAATTCTCCTTGGAAGTTAACCATATGGCAGAAGCAGTGTGGAGGTAAATTCCTGTCTGTTTTAAAAGGGAAATTTACTGCAACGTAAGCCTGATCAGGAAGCTCTGATTCATGCTTGTTTGTCACCTGTGTTTGAACTGTGCAACGGCAAGAAAAGCCAAGTTTATTTATTTTATTTTTTATTTAACATCTTTTACATACCGCGCTATTATCATCAGTGCGGTTTACATTTAACAAAGATTGCTCAGTTCAGTCGAAACTGTCTTGCGCTTACATTGTAACAGGGGGTAAAACTTGGATCAATACAGGGTAACTATATACATATTAACAGAGCATAAGATTATGATTTGGCCGGTAATGTCATGAAAAACGATAGACAGGGCAGCTATTTCTTGAGACCTCTGTTTGTGTGCTGAATGGGGAGTTTGTGGGGTTAGCAGATAATTGATCGGGGGCGGAGTGGATGCTTGTGTAAAGTGTAGCAGGAATATGTGGTGTTTGATTGCCTTCCAGAACTGAATGAGGTCTTTGATCGATCTTATTTCAGGTGGGAGATCGTTCCAGCATTTTGGGGCGTAGAAGGCAAAAGTTCTTCTCCTAGTTGTTTGGGTGCACTTAATAGAGTCTTTAGGGATGATCAAAGTGTTGTCTGTTATTGTCCTCCTCATTCTGTTTTTCAGCGTAGGGGTGATGAGGTCAATGAGTGCCGTGGGGGCTATTTTATTGATTTTCTTTAATATAATGAGAAGAATTTTGTATGTTAACCTGCAGTATATTGGAAGCCAGTGGAGTTCCTTGAGTACAGGGGTGATATGGTCAGTTCTGGCAAGACCACAGAGAACACGAGCTGCCGCGTTCATCGCAAGTTGCAGTGGGTTGAGGGTGTTCTTGGGGAGACCATACAGGATTACATTTGCATAATCAAAATGTGGTAGAATGAGGGCCTGGAAAATGGTTCGGAAATCATTAGGGGGTAGCATGGGTCTAAGGTGCCTTAGTGTTCTGATTTTATTATATATGCTTCTGGTTGTGTTTCGTATGTGCTCCTTAAAGTCAAAATGCTGGTCCAGAACAATCCCTAGGTAGCGTATGGAGAGTTTACTTGGAAGCTCCGCATCTCTTACTTTTAGGGAAGATGGAGGAGAGAATGTTTTGTTTGAGACGAACAGAACTTCGGTTTTCTTGAAGTTTATGCGGAGATTTTGAGTTAGTAGCCAGTCAGTGATTGCGTTGAAGCAGTTGACAAGGTTGGTGAAATCAGGGTGATTGACTTTGAATGGCGTAAACAGCAGGACGTCATCTGCATAAATTAGGGAGGAGATATCGAAGGAGCGGATGTCACATATTGGCTGCATGTAGATATTGAATAGCAGGGCAGATAGAGAGGAGCCTTGTGGAACACTGTTGATGGAAGGGAGCATATGTGCTAGATCCAACTCTGACATGTTGCCAACGATCTGTTAGGTAGGATCTGCACCATTCCCAGGCGAGGCCACAGATACCCTTCTCCTATATAAGAATATATATAAGAAACTTAATTCTCCTGGAGACAGGTGAGAAGTTGATTGTGATTGACGGAGTCAAAGGCGGCAGCGATATCCAGGAAAATGAGAGCAAAGCCATTTTCGACATTGTCTATTCCGCTATTCAGAGTATTGGTTAGGGTGGTGAGCAGAGTTTCTACTCCATGAGATTCCCTAAACCCGTGTTGGCAGGGGTCAAGGGGGGCCGCTACGTCAATATGCTGCTGGATTTGCCTTTGGACAACCTTCTCAATTATTTTGGCTAACAGAGGTATGCTCGAAATTGGGCAATATGAATCAGACTTCAGGGGGTCAAGTCTGTCATTCTTGAGGAGTGGTCTTATTGATGTTTGTTTGAGAAGTGAGGGGAATGAGCCTGTTGCAAAGGATAGACCAATGATGTTTATTAGAATTGGACTAAGCTTGCTGCGCAGAGTTCTGACCCAGTATGCTGGGCAGGGGTCATTTGGAGCTGTAGAAATGTTGATGCTGGTGATGAGGTCTTGGATGTTTTTCTCGGTTGGTGGGATAAACTTTGTGATAGGTGGTAGTAATGTGGGCGTATGGCCTGGTGTGGATGTTGAAACTTTAGTCATGATGGTCTTAGATTGGAGGTAGTCAGCATATGACTGGGGGGGTATAGGATCGGGTTGGGTAGGAGAGGGTTCTTTAATTAGGGATTTTGCTAGGCTGAATAGATCTCTAGGTTTGTTGAGTGAGCGGAGAAGGAGCTTGGCATGGTATTCACTCATTCTGAGGTATATTGTTTCACGGTAGGACTTAAGGTGTTCTAGGTATGTTGATTTGTCAGCTTGGGAGTGAGAGCGTCTCCATTTCCTTTCATGTTTCCTGAGAGAGAGGAGAGATGTCTGAAGATCAGCTATGAACCACAGAGCTGGATATCGTCTACTTTTACATCTCTTGGGGGATGCTGATTTGTCCATGGCTGGTGGTTGGGAGAATGATTTCAGTGTGGTGTTCCAGTTGGTGATTGCTTCATCCAGGTTAGGTGAGGTTAGTTTGAGAGTGGGAAGAGCGTGTTTAGTGAATTCTTCTAAATCAAGAGGTCTGAAATGAGAAGTATTTGTGAGTTCTGTTTTGGCATCATTGGGAGGAATTTGATCTTGATGAGAGGGAATCTGGAACGTGATTAGCTTATGGTCAGACCAGGGGACAGGGGTGATAGCGATGTTGAGGTTGTACTTGTGACTTGCGGCGGAGTGGGGAGCGAAAATTAGGTCTTGCAGGTTCCCTTTGAAATGGGTGGGAGCCCTCACTAGTTGTTCGAATCCAAGGGCTTGCATTGCTTCCAGGAAGTCGTCTGCTTGGTTGGACTGCAGGGAGGATAAGTTGAAGTCTCCGAGCAGCCAGTTGGGGTTGCGTGGGTTAACTGGGTTGCAGGCTAAGCCGAAGGTAGAGACGTCTTCTGGTGGGGAGGAGGGGGCTCTATATATGAGGTTTATGGTGTTGTATTTGTTGGCAATGGTGACAGAGTCCGTATGTGTGGTGCTTTTGGAGGAAAGAAGTTGAAAGTTTAGCTCTGTTTTTGCAAGAATCAAGACTCCTCCACCTCTACGGTTGGTTCTGTGGCAAGTGTGGATGGAGAAGTTAGCTGCTATAAGAGTTTTTGCTTGCTCCTCTCCTATATGAAAAGCCTGCTAAGAGTTTTGATAACAGCTTGGAATATTTGTTTTGTTCTAAGTTTGGTTTCACGAAGAAGCCTAGAGAGGTTTTTGAGGCTGGCAGAAACCAAACTGCTGTAGAAGAATTAGGCCTGAATTTTTCTTTATGCTCTGATTAACAAGGACTAAAAAGGAAAGTGGCAGCCTAGTTTCTAAAGGCAATTGCTTCTGCAAGTAAGAGGACTTTAAAAAGCCATTTCTGAGTTCTTTTGGTTTGTTTGCCATTATTTGCTGTACCTTAAGCAAAATCCTACAGTTACAATCCTGTAAATGATACCTTGAACCTGCTGTGTTTTGTGTTATGGAAATAAACTTTGTTACAAGCCTTACCCTCGGTTACCTCAACTACAAACCTTATAATTAAGGCACCAACATATTTTAGCAGTAATACACTTCCCAGAAGCCAACACGAAGAAATAGGCTGCTAGGAGCTGATAGGAGGAATACTCAACCACCACGCCCCTCGACCACTAGAGGCAAATGGCTTCGGGCGTTGTGCTTGTGACAAGAGGCATTATAATCTCTTGTTTTATTTTCCATTCCTTTCCTTATGATACCTAGCATTCTATTTGCTCTCTTGGCTGCTGCTGCACACTGGGCCGAGGGTTTTAACATGTTAACCACAATGATGCCTAAATTTTTCCTGGGTGATGGTTCCTAATGTGGAACCTTGCATCGTGTAACCATAGTTTGGGTTCTTCCCTAGGTGCATAACTTTGCACTAGTCCACATTAAATTTCATCTGCCATTTTGATGCCCATTCTTCCAATTTATCAAGATCCTCTTGCAATTTTCCACAATCCTCTTGGGTTTTAACAACTTTATTTTTGTCTATTCTTCAAATTAGATAACCTCACTCGTTATTCCCCTTTCCAGGTCATTTATGAATATGTCAAAAAGCAGCAGACCCAGCACAGATCCCTGGGGTACACAACTATGGGGGCTTGAACTGCAAACAGCTGATGGGGAGGAGCTAGGACAGGAAATGGGCTGATGGGGGGAGCTAGGACAGGAAATGGGCTGATGGGGGGGAGCGAGGACAGGAAATGGGCTGATGGGGGGGGAGCGAGGACAGGAAATGGGCTGATGGGGGGGGAGCGAGGACAGGAAATGGGCTGATGGGGGGGGAGCGAGGACAGGAAATGGGCTGATGGAGGGGCTGTTAGGGGGGGCTTGGATTGAAATGGACTCAGAGGGGCTAGATCCGGAAGTAGGCTCATGGGGGCTTGGATTGGAAATGGGCTGAGTGGAGGGGAGCTAGGATTTGACATGGGCTGATAGTGGGGCTAGGAAAGGACTAGAAATGGGCTGATGGGGGGCTGGGTTTGGAAATGAGCTGATGGAGGGACTCGGATAGGACTGGAAATGGATGGGGGAGCTAGGACTTGAAAAAGGGCTGATGGTGGGGCTAGGACAGGATTGGAAATGGGCTGATGCAGGGACTAGAAGGGAGCGGATGCTGGGTGGGGCTGGAGCTAGAAGGGAGCTGATGTTGGGGGAGGATTAGAATGGGATGGAGCTGGGAGAGGGAAATGGAGAGGGGAAAAAATATTTTGTGTGGGAGGGAAGACAAATCTACAATTGGCTGGATATTGGGAGAGTAAGTGGAGATTAAGGATGGAGGGGTAAAATCTGAGTGGATGAAATAGGAATGAGGAAAGAGCAAAAGGAGAAAGATTAGTATGTTAAAGCAGATGTAGAGAGAGCATGGAAAAAAACTAGGAGAGAAGAAAGGACAAATGGACAGCAGACGATGGAGAGTTAGCAGAAGACACAAAGAAACCAAAAGAAAGTGTCTGGAGCAATTGCAACTGAAAGAAAATGCACAAAAAGGTAGAAAAATCTCTATTTTGAATTTGTTAACTGGAATATGTCAGCTCTGGGAAATGTGCATCATTAACATCTGTGCTTTGTTTAGTACAAGAGGAAATTAATTTATAGCTTTATTTCTACAGTGTTGTACATTCCAAGTTTGGTTTTTGGGGTTCCCAGTTTAATTATTGTCTTCCTGTTTCTAAACTGTGATTCCTTGTTTGGTGATGGTCTATGTTCTGCAGGTGTAACTGAGCTGAGGTATTCTGTTTATGTAATTCCTATTTGACATTGCCACTTGTTCTTTCCCCAGTAGGTCATGTATTGTTATTCTCTGAAATGTATTGGTTTAATATTTGCAGTGTTGCCTTTTGATAGGTAGGGTATGGTGCTTTGTGAGTCCTGGTAGTGCTGTTACGATACGGCGGGTTTGCTATGGGTTCTAAATGGGCAGTGTTTGTAGTAGTTCCTAATGTGCCTGGCGGTTGGCACTGGATTATAGTAATGTAGAAATCTTTTAGCCTTTATCCACACACTCATTAAGAGGCATGTTTACTAAAAGTTAGTGTATGGTAACATTATGCAAATATTTATGCAAATGAGGCCCCACACAGAGTCTCCGCACATGGCCCCGCACCCCCCTTGGGCCACCTCTGTCTCTGGGAAAGAGTCAAAGCCCCTGAGGAAGCTGAGCTTGTGGAGCCGAATGAGTTCTTGGAACTTGTGTCTTTCGCTGCTGTCTGTTCTGTTGGTTCCCCTTTTGGGGAACAAGAACTGGGCAGTGAGCATGATGGGTGTAAGATGGGTAAAACCTCTTTCTTATTGAAAAAGGGTTTCTTGGCTGACTTCTTTGCTGGGTTGGCTGTAGACTTTGATAGTCTGTTCAAAGTAGTATTTTCAGATTCAAGCTGATTTGCCTTGTCTTGCCAAACCTTGCCAAAGATTTTCTCCTGTGCAAGGAATATTCCCCAGTTTCTCTTGTACCCATTGTTCTAAGCCCGATGCCTGAAGCCAGGCAATACGACGTACACTGATGGAAATAGCAAGTTCTGCTAATACATGCAAAGCAATCAAAGGTTTCACGGTTCCCAAACTTAGAGACATCCTGGGCGTGTTTGACCAGAGTAAGAAAATCACCTTTTTTGTCCTCAGGAAGAGGGCTCATGAGCTCCAAGTCTCCTGTAACTTCGAGGAACATTCCCATATAGAAGATGTAAAAGCTGATCCTGGCTGCCAACATGGAGGATTGGAAGCATCGATGCCCAAAGGCATCGAGCATCCTCAACTCACGGCCCGGAGGATTGGAAGAATGCGTTTTAGCACTTTTAATCCTACGCATTTCTGATTCCACTACCATTGAATGGTGTGGTAACAGTCTTTTGAAACCCAGGACAGCTTGGAATTCAGTATATGGTATTGAGTCATCGGGAGTGTGGAGACACCGTTCAAGGGGTTTCCCACATTCTTAACATAAGATCTTGCAAGATCCTATGAATGGGCAGGGTAGCTGCCTCTTTAGCAGCCTTAGGGTATTGAAGAATTTTTAATTCTTCTGCTCTGGGTTCCTTTTCTGGAGTCACCGTGATTGCAAGACCTCGAGCTACATCACGTACGAAATCTTGGAAGGACATGTCCTCTGGAGGAGACATTCTGCATTGAGAATTTATCTGCATCCTTTACTGTGTTACTATGAGAAGGAGATGGATCCTCCGGAAGGATAGCTCTAGTATCGGCAGAGTCAGAGTCATTGGAATCTGAGGATTCAAAATCTCTGTGCTGGGTGTTCCTGCAACGCTCGGTAGCGGTACCGCTCGAAGTCGGTATCGGGGTGTCTCGGTACCAGCCCCTCGATACTTGAGATAGACTCAAGGCTCGGCATGGGGGGAGCAGCATACCTGCCAAGGCAGGTGCACTCAGTACCAGCACTGATACCTGATACCTGTGGAACAGTCTGTAGCAGTCTTAGCGGTACTGAAGTTGCTAAGAGCCGCTATACTGCGTTCGATAGAGAGGATTCTCTGATCCATCGCTCCTGCCGATGCCTGGGTGTCGGTACCGATGGAAGCGGCCATGACCCCAGAACATGGGCACCAGTAGTTCTGCAGAGGTTGAAGCCTCTGGAACATTCTGGAGCCCTGTTAATGCTTTGGAGACCGAGGCCTCCTGCCGGGACTGTTTTGCCGGTGAACGTTCGAGGGCAACGCCAGTGGCATCTCGATACTTAGATTTACCCTTTGAGGACCGGCCAGTTTTAGAAGACTTAGGTTTAGTTACCTGAGATCCATGGAAGGAAGATGTCGCCCTGGAAGACGTCAATACAACAGACATCGTATCAGCGGCAAAAAGGGTACAGAGTTTTGCAGCTCTATTCTGCAGGCCCCTCTTGGTCATCTTTCTGGAGGAGAGACACTCCGATGGAGAATGGTCAGGACCTACACATTTAACACACCACAAACAAAAGACGACTAATTTTTCTGTGGTGACAGGGTATACATCATGTCAGCTCTGCAGAAAATGAAGAACTGACGAAGGAGAGTTGCAAAGGGGGAAGGCAGCATGCAGGTATTGTGGGATGCTCCCAAAAGCTTTCCTATTGGATGCTGGGGAGTGTTCCGGCGCAGGCTCTGTCAGTACCGACGATACCCATATGTGAAGACTACATTCCTGCTTGTTCCTGGAGATCATATGTTCAAAGAGAAAAAAACACCCCACAGCAGTTATCAAAATAAAAATTTTGGTGTTAGAAACTGCACTATAGTTCTTTTCTTCTTGTCCCTTTGTGTAAAGCGTAGTTACTCACCTGTAACAGGTGATCTCCGGGAACAGCAGGAATTTAGTCTTCACATATAGGTATCATCGGTACCGACAGAGCCTGCGCGGGAATGCTCACCAGCGTCCAATAGGAACGCTTTTGGGAGCATCCCTCAGCACATGCGCGCTGCCGTCCCGCCTTTCCAACTGTCCCTCTTCTGTTAAGTTTGTAGCTGAGTGAAAGGATAGAGAGAGAGAGGGGAAAGACAAAGAGAGACAACTCCTAGGGGAGGTGGGTGGGTTGTGAAGACTAAATTCCTGCTGTTCCCGGAAATCACCTGTTACAGGTCAGTAACTACGCTATCTCCAGGAACAAGCAGGAATGTAGTCTTCACATATGGGGACTCCCTAGCTGAAGATGCCAGGGAGATGGCCCCAGGAAGGTGCCTCCCTAGAAAGGTAGGTACCCTTCCTCCCATGGATCTCTGGCATTTCACCAGGGTTGGTGGGTAGGAGTTGAATTAGGTCTGAAAGATTTTGAAGAACAGCTTGGCCAAAGAAGGCATCCTGACGGGAGGCTTTATCCAGGCAGTAGTGGGCTGTGAAAGTGTGTACCGAAGCCCAGGTGGCTGCTCGACAAATGTCATCGATAGACACGGAGTGGAGATTAGCCATGGAAGCTGCCATGGCTCTCACGTTATGAGCTGTGACATGGCCTTGAAGAGGAAGACCCTTACTCTCATAAGCAAAGGATATGCATTGGGCAATCCATTTAGATAAAGTTCTTTTGGAGACTGGAAGTCCCAAATGACTAGAGTCAAAAACTATAAAAAGTTGGGAGGACTTTCTATGTTGCTGTGTTCTCTGTAGGTAAAAGGCTAAGGCTCTTTTACAATCCAAAGTATTAAAGTTTCTTTCTGCAGTAGAGGCGTGAGGACTCGGAAAAAATACAGGAAGATAAATTGACTGATTCAAATGAAAAGGCGAAACCACCTTTGGCATAAAGTGTGGATGAGTTCTAAGAACAACCTTATCATGATGAAACCTAGTATAAGGAGGATCAGCCACTAAAGCTTGCATTTCACTAATGTGACGTGTAGAGGTGATTGCAATTATGAAGATGAACTTCCAGGTCAAAAACGTAAGGGTTATAGTGGCTAAAGGCGGCTTCATGAGCTGCCCGAGAACTAGATTTAGATCCCATTCCACCGGTGGTGGCTTAATGGGAGGTTTGGTCAACAGAAGACCTCTCATAAATCTGGATATGAGTGGATGAGAGGAAATTGGTTGTCCATTCAGAGGCTTATAAGAAGCTGCAATTGCACTAAGATGGACTCTTACCGAATTGGTCTTTAGACCAGAATTCAATAAGTGAAGGGGATACTCTAGTATCGATTCTAAAAGGTATGACAAGGGGGTTTAATCTCTTCTTGGAGCACCATATAGTAAAACGTTTCCACTTGAAGGCATAAGATCTTCTTGTGGAAAGTTTTCTAGAAGCCTGAAGGGCATCCTTTACCTGTTGGGACAGGTTGAAATCCTGGAGGTCTAAGCCTTCAGCAACCAGGCCGTGAGATGCAGGGACTGGGGACTCGGGTGCCATAGCGTCCCATCCTCTTGAGAAAGGAAATCTGGAGCATGCCCTAACTCCAGAGGTGCAGCTTGAGAGAGATGTAGAAGCAGAGGAAACCACGCTTGGCGTGGCCACCATGGCGCTATGAGAATCATGCGACCCCCTTCTCTCTGAAGCTTGAAGAATGTTTTGGGTATGAGGGGAATGGGTGGGAAAGCATAAAGGAAGTCCTGACCCCAGTGAAGGAGGAAGGCATCCCTTGCCTGACAATTGTGAGCCGGAATCCTGGAACAGAACTGGGGAAGTTTGGCATTCAGTGGACTTGCAAAGAGGTCTACATCTGGAGTGCCCTAGAGATGAAAAATCTTTGCCACCTGGTCTAGGTGGAGAGACCACTCGTGAAGCAGCAGTACTCGACTGAGTTTGTAATACCTGGCAGATATACCACTAGAAGGTGAATTTGATACTCTCAGGCGAGGGCTCAGTCGTAAAGCTTCGTTGCATAACGACAGAGCCTGTCCCGCCCTGCTTGTTCACACAGAACATGGCTACTTGATTGTCCATCTGGACTAGGACTGTCTTGTAGCTGAGCTGGGCGTGGGATACTTGGAGATAAATAGATTGCTCTTAATTACAGGAGGTTTATGTGTAGACCAGCCTCCTGTGGAGTCCAGGTGCCCTGGGTAGAGAGATGATTCAGGTGTACTCCCCAACCCAGGTGATGCATCTGTTAGGGTGGCCTGAAAAAGGGGTTGATGGAAAGGAGACACCACTGTCAGATTTTCTAGTGATTGCCACCATTGGAGGGACAAAATTAGTCGTTGAGAGTTTAATATTTTTTCTGATAAATGTCCTGTGGCCTGCGTCCACTGTGTGGATAGGGTCCACTGAGCTGCTCGCATGTGGAGGCGAGCGTATGGGACTACATGAACTGTGGATGCCATATGTTCCAGCAACTGTAGTAGCTCCCGAGCAGTTAGGGAGGATTTCCCTGCTGCTTGAGAAGCTAGTTGCATTATGCGAAGACACCAGGCCTGTGGAAGGAAAGCCTTTGCCTGTCTGGTATCTAGACAGGCCCCTATGAATTTCAGGCATTGGGAAGGAACAAGTTGGGATTTTGGGAAGTTTATTACCAAACCCAAGTATTGGAGAATTCGCATTGTGCAAGACAGTGCAGTGCTGGCCTCCGCAACTGTAGGGGCTTGAATGAGCCAGTCATCTAAGATAGACAATTCTGGCTTTGAAGGTATGGCAGAAGAATTCCTAGAGAAATCATTTTGAACTTCTCTCGGAACAGGTATTTGTTCAATTCTCTGAGGTCTAGAATGGGTCTGTCCCCTCCTGTTTTCTTTGGAATAAGAAAATAGGGGGAGTAGAACCCTGCACCCCGTTGAAGAATGGGTACCTCTTCTACTGCCCCTTGGGCAAGAAGTGTTGAGACCTCGTGATCTAGCAGATCTGCGGAGGTTTGAGAACTGAATTGCCTTAGAATTGTAGGAGGGGGCATGCTGTGAAAATGGACCTTGTACCCCTCTCCTACAATGGACAGAGTCCAATCTTCTGCTGTTATCTGATGCCATCTGTTGGCAAAGTGGCATAACCTGCTGGGATATTGGAAGGTTGGGGACCCCTCAGAGGCAGGAAGGCTAAGCTCTCTAGGAAGGAGTCAAAGCCCTTGAAGGGGCTGAACCTGCAGAGCTGGTTGGGTTCTGGGGCCTTTTGGCTTCTTTTGCTGTCTAGTTTGTCCCTTTTGGGCAACCACCTGACCCTGAGATTGACTCTGCTGGGTATAGGAAGGGTAAAATTTCCTTTTTGCCGAAAGAGGGTTTTTTTTTTATAAGGCTTCTTTTTGGCTGGAGTGGCTGTAGATTTTGACAATCTAGAGTGGTATTGTCAGCATCTAACTCGTTAGCCTTTTCCTGCCAGCTCTTGCCAAAGAGATTCTCTCCCATGCAAGGAATGTTGCCTAACTTGTCCTGTACCCAAGTCTCCAAGTCTGATGCCTGAAGCCAGGCAATCCGTTGTGCCCTAATTGCAATAGCAGAGGTTCTGCTGATACATTCAAAGCAGTCAAAGGCTGCACGATTCACAAACTTGGAGACATCCTGAGCATGCTTAACTAGAGCAAGAAAGTCTTGTCCCTTGTCATCTGGGAGAAGTGGGCTCATAAGCTCCAAGTCTCCTGTAACTTCTTTGAGGAACATTCCCATATATAGTATATATGAACTGATCCTAGCTGAAAGCATGGAAGCCTGAAAAGTTCGGCGCCAAAAAGCGTCCAGAGTCCTGCATTCACGACTTGGGGGATTGGATGCATGCCTCTTTGCAATTTTCATCCTACGCATGGCTGACTCCACCACCATTGAATGGTGTGACAGCCGAGTCTTTTGAAATCCAGGACATGGCGGGACTGGATACATAGTATCAAGCCTCCTAGAATGAGGAGATGTAGTCAGAGGTGTCTCCCACATTCTGAGCATCAAGTTATGCAGAATTTCATGGATGGGCAGAGTGGCTGCCTCCTTTGGAGCTTTAGGATATTGGAGAATTTCCAATTCCTTTGCTCTGGGTTCCTGTTCAGGAGCTACCATGATTGAAAGGCCCTTGGCCACATCATAAATAAAATCCTGAAAAGACATGTCCTCTGGAGGTGACATTCTGCATTGGGGAGAAGAGGGATCTTCCGAGAGAAACCCTCTGGTACCAGCAGAATTGTCAGTCTTCAGAATCAGAGGATTCAAAGTATTCCTGACCACGATACTCATGCAAAGCACGGTCCCGGTATCGATCGAAGTCGGCACTGAGTTGATCCGGTACCGATCTGTCGATTCCAGCCAAAGATGGCGTGGGAAGAATTCCCACTGGGGCCGGTACCCAGTCTCAACAGTACCGCAGCTGTGAGAAGAGCTGCAATGCTGTGTTCAATAGCAAGGAACCTCTGGTCTATCGACGCTGTCGATGCCTGTGTGTCGGTACCAGTGAAAACGACCGGGACCCCTGAGCATGGCACCAGTAGTTCTTGAGAGGTCGATGCCTTGAGAACATCCTGGAGCCCCCTTGATGCTTTGGAAGCCGAAGTCTCCCGCCAGGGCTGTTTTGCCTGTGTAGCTCCCCTCAAGGGCAATGCCAATGGCCTCTCGATGCTTAGCAGGAGAGCTACCCTTTGAGGACCGGCTTTTTTGTTTAGTTACCTGAGATCCATGGGAGGAAGAGGAGGCTCTTGAAGATGTTGATGCAATGGATCTGGCATCCGAAGAAAAAAAAGAGTACCGAGCTTTGCAGCCCGATTCTGTCTTCCTCTTTTAGTCATCCCCATACAGGAGAGACATTCAGATGGAGAATGTTCAGGCCCTAAACATTTAAGACACCAATCATGGGAAATGATACCGCCACATTTAGTACTTTTTTTTTTTTTAAAACCACTAGTTGGTTTTTCCATGTTTCAGGAATATGAGGCCTAATGCCCAAAATGGTGCCTAGCACCGAAAAAGAAACAGTAAAAAGTATAAAATTTTTGAGAAAAGAAAAGAATTGGCGGTACCGGTAGGCGTCGTGCAGAGGCAAACGCGACCACAAGAAAACAATTTTAAAGACTTAATTTTCTGCGGTGACAGGGTATGGGTCCTGTCGGCTCCGCGGAAAACGAAGAACTGAAGAGGGACAGTTGGAAAGGCGGGAAGGCAGCGCGCATGTGCTGAGGGATGCTCCTAAAAGCGTTCCTATTGGACGCTGGGGAGCGTTCCCGCGCAGGCTCCGTCGGTACAGACGATACCCATATGTGAAGACTACATTCCTGCTTGTTCCTGGAGATGAGTACCTTACATCTCCTTGGTTTTTTGCAGAATATATATTTAAGGGTGTCAGTTTTTATAACCCTAGACTGCTAGGCTAAATAACTAAACAGCTATAATTTTTGCTGCATTTTAATTATATAGCCTGGGAATATGCTGCTTTCCCTTTTTTTTTGGCAAAGCCACTTCATGAGAGCCTCTGCTCCCTCCTTGAGAATCTTGGGGGCACCAACTCATCCCTTGCCTGTCTGTTATATTGGCTTCCTATCCATCTAGTATTTGTTTGTAAGATAACCAAAATGAATATGCAAATATGTTGTCTCATCCTTTGCCCCCACCACCAAATGAAACAGTCAAACTCTGCCCATGTGCCCAGTCTTCAAATTTATCAAGGTCCTTTTGCAATTTTTCATAATCCTCTCGTGTTTCAACAAATGAATAATTTTGTGTCAACTGCAGAGTTGATCACCTCACTCATTCCCATTTCCAGGTCATTTATGAATGTGTTAAAAAGCAGCAGCCCCAGCACAGATCCCTGGGGTACGCCACTATTCACCTTTCTCCACTGAGAAAATTGGCCATTAAGCCCTACTCTGTTTTATAATTTTTTTCTTTAATAGATTTTCAATCAGTATAACAACCAACCAAAAGAAAAGTACAAGACAATCAATCATGGAAATGAATACAATGTAGTAATACAACAATCAGGAAAAAAAATTGATAAAGTCCACATCATTGGAAACTGGGTATGAATAAGAAAAGGAAAAGGAAAACAAGGCTAAACAGCCCACAAACTAGGAGGTAAATCATAACTACTCTGCCTCACGCTCCACTACTGTACCCTGCCTATCCAGAATAAACTTCTCCAAATGAGTGACATCTGTAAAAATATAAGTGGAACCTTCAAACGTTACGGCACACTTACAGGGATATCGGAGAAAAAAGTAGCACCCAACTGCAGGACACGAGGCTTTAAAGATAAAAAAAGCCTGCGCCTGAGTTGGGTGCTACGAGACACATCAGGAAAGATGTTAATTCTATGTCCACAAAAAGTAGCCATCTTGAATTTAAAAAAAGCTTTTAGAATAAGAGCTTTACAATCCAAGGATTTCAAAGCGACCACTAAGGTGGACCACGAATTTATCACCTCCAAAGAATCCTCCAAGAATGTCGTAAGATTGGAAATAGTGGGCTCAATAATATCAAGACCTCCTTCTACGGGATCAATACGCTTAGTGCTACGAGGAATATAATATAAATTAGACACTTCAATAGGATCTTTCAAAAGCAACACTTTTCAGGTATTTGTCCAAAAGAATTTTTGGTGCCAACAAGGAAGTAACAGGAAAATTCAAAAGGCGAAGGTTGCTAGAACGATTAGTATTTTCAAGAGATTCCACCTTAGTATGTAGCACTAAAGAATCTTTGATCCCTACCACATTAGCTGAATGTAGCGGAAGAACCTGTGATTCTAACCGAATACAATCAGCATCAACACGAGAAATCTTTTTATCCAACTGCTGTAGAGAAGACAGTTTCACAAGAAAATTCACATAAAGAACTCAAAGTAGAGGACAATTTATCATCAATAGCTTTTAAACCAGCCCAAAGATCCTTTAAGGTAATCTCCTTATCAGCGGGCAGAGCCCAGTTAAAGCACCCGCCGCGACCAGCTGAACAGGTTTAGGTAATGTAACAACCACATTAGTACTAACCTTAACTGAGTCTAAGATAGTCACTGGAGAAGGAGAAGCAGAACCAGAGGGGCAGGGCGGAGGAGTCCTCCCACCAGAACTAAGAGAAACACCCTCCGGGGAAGACTGGGCTACAGGGCGTGGAAGATGTTTATCAATAGGACTGATAACAGGAACACTGTTTGCCGGTCCACCACTGCCCTGCCCAGACTTAGCCTTCCTTTTCCCCATCTGCCACAATGCCTAGGTATATAAAATATACTTTGTTGTAAATAATTGACCCGGTTATCCAAGTTAATGGTCCTGTTATATGTAATAACCCAGATAAATGTAACTTGTCTGAAGTTTTCTTGTTCCATGTAAACCGCGCTGATAATGAATAGTGCGGTATATAAAAAATGTTAATAAATAAATAAAATACCCCAGGAAACTTAAAGGAAATAAACAAATACCTCAACACCACCGCAGTGGCGCCGCAGTGACGCCGAAGGGACGCCGAAGGGGCGCCAAAGGGGCGCGTCGCGCCCCTTTGACCATGCCCCTTTGAATCACGCTCCGCGGTCCAGTAACACAGGCACTATATAGCAAAAAGGAAAAGGGTCCTTATTGGGTATAGATGTCCCCACGATGCCTGCCCACAATTAGGGGAAAGCAAAGCATCCCAGAGAAAGGCTCCTCCTGATGGCAAATTCGGGGCACACACACAGGCTCCCTGCACCTCCAGCACAATCTCACCAGGTCCGAGGAGAAATCGGCAAGGCAGATCTTATACAGCCTGGGTCCTCACTGGCAGTAGATGTCCCCACGATGCCTGCCCACAATTAGGGGAAAGCAAAGCGTCCCAGAGAAAGGCTCCTCCCGACGGCAAATTCAGGGCACACACACAGGCTGGCTCCCTGCACCTCCAGCACAATCTCACCAGGTCCCTGTTTTATAACTTTTAACCAGTTCCTGATTCACAATAGTACACTACCTCCTATCTGATGACTTTTTAATTTGGCCAAGTCGTCTCCCAGAAAGGACCTTGTCAAAGGCTTTCTGAAAATCCAGATACACTATATCTATTGGCTCACTTATCTACTTGTTTATTCACACCTCCAAAAAAACTTAACAGATTAGTAAGACAAGACCTTTCTTGGCTAAATCCATGTTGGCTTTCTCCCATTAAATCACGACTATCTACAATTCTACATGTTCAATAATTTTATTCTTTATAATGGTTTCTACCATTTTGCCTAGTACTGGATGTCAGACTCACCGATCTGTAGTTTCCCGGATCACCCTTGGAACCCTTTTTAAAAAATAGCATTACATTGGCCATTCTCCAGTCTTCAGGTACTACAGATGATTTTAAGGATAGTTCACAGATTACCAATAGCAGGTCTGCAATCAAATATTTCAGTTTTTTCAGCACCCTTAGATGTATACCATTCAGTTGAGATGATTTGCTACTCTAGTTATCAAATTGTTGTAATACATCTTCCCATCTTATCGAAATTTGTTTCAATTCTTCTGATACATCACCTTTATAAATCATTTCAGGCACAGGTAACTTCCTTACATCATCTTCAGTAAAGTAATGATACAGAAGGCCTGATGCAAAAGCAACAAATTCTGGGGAAAGGGAACCCCTTGCACCTCAGCCAAACTCTGGGGCATCTACCAGCCTCCATTGCCCTCTTGGAGTAGCAATTGGGTCCCCCTGAGGGCTCCTCTGCTTCTGACCTGGTTGCCTGCATCATGGCTGCGTTTCCCGTCAAAACTGCAGGTTCTGCAGCTGCAGAGAAATGGGCTGCCTTTTTAAATCACCTCACAGGCTCACCAGGAACCATTTCCCTTCACAGCCTTCCCCAGAGAAAATCCATGGCCCAGCCATTGGCATCGCAGCCACGGCACAGACCAGTATCAGTCAGCTGCCCCCGATGTCTCAGCAGGCCGTGCAGCCCGACAGCATTGACAGGCTGTGGCCACACGGTAACTCCGACAATGAGCACAGTCCTCTCACCTCACACAGCTGATCAATTTCCCGATCAGGCCAATTGCCGGTGCTCCTCAAACATCACAGCAACAAGTACACAGCCTGGCCATCCTGTCTTTTTTTTTTTTTTTAAAGATCTTAAAGGCAAAGCTCAGCTGTGACACTGTACTCGAGCCTTCTCCAAACATTTGGAGGGAAGAACCCCAAGGGCCAAAAGTACCCTGGGCATGAGGTGGAGGGACCTAGATCACCAAGTTCTGCACCCCCAAGCCCAAATAGTGAACTCACCACTGAGCCCTCTGTGGAACAGCATCACCACACTATATTTCTCCCCCCCCCTTGCATAGGGGCTCATCACCATCTGCTGGAGATTGAGAAATATTGGCTTCAGCAGGTTTGTACAGATCTCTTTTAGGATGACATCAAAACCAGTGGTTCCCAGTCCCCATCTGTTGGGGATAGGGCATAACCTACGCGTCTGGACTGGAGGGACAATGAAGTAGCCCCCATTGTCTGGGTTGGTCTAGCATAGATATGACATTTAAAACTTACCTATTAAATTACATTTCCTTGAGTCCTGCCAGACCAGCTTAAAACTCATTTAGGGAAACTGCAGCAACTGAGAATTCAGACTGACAAGTTTCAGAAAATAAACAGCAAATGCACTATTGCCCATTCTGAAATTGTCTGGAGTAATCTTACACTTAGTTTAGGTATTCTCATTTATGGGTTAATGACCAAGGCGAAAGGCTTTTGGCTGCATCTAGTTTGGTTTAGATGAGGATTTAGAAGCTCAAAACAATTTTTCTTCAATGAGTTTTATCCTGGGTTCTTAGCTTTGACATAGGTATATGGAAGAGCAGAAGGCAGCACTAGACACCTAAGGGGAGCAAAGTTAGCTCCGAGAATTTTACTGTCTACATCTGAGGGCAGGGGAGACGCATTTTATCTGGTCTAACAGGACTCAATGAAAAGAAATTAACACTGCAACACAAGCACAGAAGGCTAGAGGAAACTTTCAATGTGTTTTGTTAGACACCTATCCTTTTTGATTCATGAGTGTTAATACTACAAAAGGAGCCACCCCCAAGTATTTAGTCAGAGTGTGAACACTCATGCAATCAAAACATTGCGGTTTCTTGTTAATCACTTTCTTAATATTTCTAGAATTGTTTTTTCACTTTGAACATGTACAGTAGAGCATGTTCTGTAGATCAGCAAAGCGAATTCCTATTTCAGTACATTTCAAATTGTATTTTCAGGCAGCAGAATGTGATAAATGAGTAAGAAAGCACAGTTACTTACCTGTAACAGGTGATCTCTGGGAACAGCAGGAATTAGTCCTCACATATGGGTACGTCGGAACCGACGGAGCCTGCGCGGGAAAGCTCCCCAGCTTTTCAGATGAAAAGCTTTTGGGGCTTCCCACAGCGTATGCGCGCTGCCTTCCCGCCTTCCTGACCAGCTCTCTTCAGTTCGAGTTTATAGCTGAGACAATAGAGAGAGGAAAGGAAGGTAGATAGATAGAAGATACAACTCCTAGGGGAGGTGGGTGGGTTGTGAGGACTAATTCCTGCTGTTCCCAGAGATCACCTGTTACAGGTAAGTAACTGTGCTATCTCCAGGAACAAGCAGGAATGAGTCCTCACATATGGGGACTCCCTAGCTAAGATGCCTGGGAGATCCCCCTCCAAAGGTAACCATCTTCGTATGGATCTCAGGCATCCAACCAGGGAAGGTGGGCAGGAGTTGTTTAAGTATGGAACAGGTGTTTGAGGACAGCCTGACCAAACAAGGCATCCCGGCGGGAGTCCTTGTCCAAACAGTAATGGGCTGTGAAGGTATGAACCAAGGCCCAAGTGGCTGCTCGACAGATCTGATCTATGGAAACAGAGTGAAGATGAGCCATAGAGGTGGCCATGGCTCTCACATTGTGAGCTGTGAAATGGCCTTCCAGAGAAATGTTCTTACTCTGGTAAGCAAAAGAAATACACTGAGCAATCCAATTGGAAAGTGTACGCTTGGAGACTGGAAGTCCCAAATGAGAAGGATCAAAAGCCACAAAAAGTTGGGAAGACCTTCGATGTGGCTCAGTCCTGTTGAGGTAAAAGGCGAGAGCTCTTTTACAATCAAGGGTATGAAGGTTCCTCTATGCACTGGATGCATGAGGAGCCGGGAAAAAAACAGGTAGATATACCTCTTGATTAAGATGAAAAGGCGAGACCACTTTGGGCATAAAGTGGGGGTTCGTCCTAAGGACCACCTTATCATGATGAAACCTAGTATAAGGTGGATTAGCCACTAAAGCCTGCAGTTCACTGATGCGGCGAGCTGAAGTGACTGCAATAAGTAAAACTACCTTCCATGAAAGAAATTTCAAGGAGGTGGAGTCCAAAGGCTCAAAAGGTGGCTTCATAAGCTGACCTAGAACTAGGTTCAAATCCCATGCTACCGGCGGAGGTCGGATGGGAGGTTTAGTTAAGGTCAAGCCTCTCATGAACCTTGCAACAAGAGGATGAGAGGAGACAGGTTGTCCATTTATAGGTTTTAAGGATGCTGCAATAGCACTTAAATGGACTCGTACTGAATTCGTCTTGAGGCCTGCATTGGAAAGATGCAGGAGATAGTCTAGTAGAGAATTCAAAGGAAGTGCCAGAGGGTCAAGACCCTGTTGAGCACACCAAATGGAAAAACGTTTCCATTTGAAAGCATAGGAACGCCTGGTAGAGGGTTTCCTAGAGGCATGAAGGATATCTTTCACTGGTTGAGAAAGATTAAACTCATGAAGACTTAAGCCTTCAGTAACCAAGCTCGGAGATGTAGGGACTTGGGGTTTGGGTGCCACAAAGTCCCTTTCTCCTGAGACAGGAGGTCTGGCGCAGCTCCCAGGTCCAGGGAGGAGCCCTGGGAGAGCTGTAGAAGTAGAGGGAACCACACTTGGCGTGGCCAGCGTGGAGCTATGAGGATTATTGACCCATGATCCCTCTGAGGTTTGAACAGAGTCTTGGGAATCAAAGGAATGGGTGGAAAAGCATACAGGAATTCCTGACCCCAATGCAGGAGAAAGGCGTCGTTGGCCTGAGCTCCCTGACACGGAGTCCTGGAACAGAACCGGGGAAGTATGGCATTCCACGGACTTGCAAAGAGGTCTATGTCCGGGGTCCCCCATTCCTGAAAGATTCTGCGTATCTGGTCCATATGCAGGGACCATTCGTGTGGAAGCAGAACTCGACTGAGTCTGTCTGCCCGAGAGTTTTGGACTCCTGGAAGGTATACTGCCAGAAGATGAATTTGATGCTCTCTGGCGAAGGCCCATAATCTGAGAGCTTCGTTGCAAAGCGACAGAGAGCCCGTCCCTCCTTGTTTGTTGACATAGAACATGGCTACCTGATTGTCTGTCTGGAGTAGGACAGTCAGGTTGACAAGGAGGGTGTGGAAGACTGTGAGGGCAAGGAAGATTGCTCGCAGTTCCAGAAGGTTGATGTGAAGGGTGGTCTCCTGGGGAGACCAGGTGCCCTGAGTGGAGAGGTGTTGGAGATGAGCTCCCCACCCTGTTTGGGAGGCGTGAGGGTTGCTTGGGGCAACGAAGGTTGGAAGGGGGTCCCCAACAACAGATTTTTGGAGGATGTCCACCACTGGAGAGACCAAAACAGACGTTTTGAGGTGAGTACTTGGTCTGAGAGCACTCCTGATGCTTGAGACCACTGGGTGGCCAAAGTCCATTGAGCTGCCCTCATATGGAGACGAGCGTAGGGCACCACATGGACCGTGGAGGCCATGTGGCTAAGACGTTGCAGCAGTTCCCTGGCTGACAAGTGACTTCTGGACTGAGCCTGGGAGGCCAAGCTGATTAGTCGTTGGCCTCGGACCAGAGGGAGGTAGGCCCTTGCAGTGGTGGAGTCCAAGTGGGCCCCTATGAATTCCAGGGACTGAATAGGGATAAGTTGGGACTTGGGAATGTTTACCACAAGTCCCAGATATTGAAGAATACGCCTTGTGCGGTCCAAGGAAATCTGGGCTTCTGACTGAGATGGAGCTCGGATGAGCCAGTCGTCCAGATATGGGAACACGAAGACTCCCATGCCTCTTAGAAATGCGGCTACGACTGCCATGCATTTTGTGAATACTCTTGGAGCAGAGGCGAGACCGAAGGGAAGTACTCTGTATTGGAAATGTTTTCCCTGGAACAGAAATCGAAGATATTTTCTGTGGGATGGATGGATGAGTATATGAGTGTACGCATCCTTGAGATCTAGAGAACAAAGCCAATCCTGACTCTGAAGGTATGGAAGGAGAATGCCCAGAGAGAGCATTTTGAATTTCTCCTTGAATAGAAACTTGTTCAATTCTCTCAGATCTAGGATAGGTCTGAAGCCCCCTGTCTTCTTTGGTATGAGAAAATAAGGGGAGTAGAACCCTAACCCCTGTTGAGGAAGAGGAACCTCCTCTATTGTCCCTTGGGCAAGGAGAGAGGAGACTTCCCGACCCAACAGGGTCAGAAGAGATGGGGGAGAACTGAATTGCCTCACCATGGTATGGGGAGGAAGGCTGGAGAAATGAAGTTTGTAACCCTCTCGGATGATAGAGAGGGTCCATTGCTCTGATGTAATTTGCTCCCATCTGGGAGCAAAGTGAGCTAACCTTCCGGGAATGGTGAGGGGCTCTGGTTGTTCTAGAGCCAGAAAGGTTAAGTTCTCTAGGGGCAAGTCAAAACCCCTGAGGGGGTTGAGCCTGCTGGGGTGTAGCAGACACTGCAGGCCTTGACTTTACTTGCTTAGATTGCTGACATTTAGCAGCAAAGCGAGGCTGAGCAGATTGTTGGCCAGTATTTGTGGAAAATCTGGCCTTCTTGTAGTAAGGCCTCTTAAAAGGCTTCTTTTTGGCAGGAGTAGAAGTAGACTTAGAAAGTCTATCTAGAGTGGCATTTTCTGCGTCCATTTGAGCAGCTTTAATTTGCCAGTCCTCACCAAATAAGTTCTCACCGGTACAGGGCAGATTCCTTAAGCCATCCACGACCCAGGGTTCTAGGTCAGAAGCCTGGAGCCAAGCAAGACGTCGGGCTGCAATAGCAATTCCCGAAGCCCTGCCTGCAACCTCAAAGGAATCAAAGGCTGCCCTGTTGGAAAACTTGGAGACCTCTGAAAGTTGTGTCACCACAGAAGTGAAGTCCTCCTTTCTATCCTCAGGGATAAAGGGGGCAAAATGCCGTACCTTCAGGGCAAGTTCTCTGAGAAACATGCCCATATAAAGACTGTAGGAATTGATCCTGGCTATAAGCATACTAGCCTGGAAGATCTTTCTACCAAAAGAGTCAAGGGTCTTACATTCTCGCCCTGGAGGGGTAGAAGAGTGCCTTTTAGGACTCTATCTTTTTCATGGCAGACTTCACCACAATGGAGTGGTGAGGCAGTTGAGTCTTTCGAAACCCAGGAGGGAGGACCCAGTACATGGTGTCCAACCTACGGGAATGAGGAAATGTTAGTAGAGTCTCCCACAAATCCATCAAGTGTTCTTGAAGGATTTCATGGATAGGCAGGGTAACTGCCTCTTTAGGAGCTTTGGAGTATCCTAAAATATCCAATTTCTTTGATCTTGGTTCCGTTCCAGAAGATGTAGCAATAGAAAGCCCTTTAGCTGCATCAACAATGAAATCCTGAAAGGATAAATCCTCTGGAGGAGACATCCTCCTCTTTGGAGAAGAGGGCTCCTCAGGAAGATCAAGCTCAGCAGAGTCATCAGAGGAATTGAACTCATCAGAAGAATCTGAGTATTCTCTCTGTGCTTCCAATGCACGATCCGCGTACTGACCGATATCGACATCGGGCGTATCGGGCATGGGATTGGGATCGGGCAAAAGCCTGAATCCGGCATGCGGAACCGATCGACGCTTGGAAGTCGATGGTCTCTGTTCCGGTGTGGATACCGGAACCGGAGTCGGTACCGATGGAATCGGTACCGAGGGCGTCGCAGCCTTAATGAAAGCCAGAACGGCCTGCTGCATGGTCTGGACAGTATTGCCCATGGACGCCACTGCTGCCTGGATGTCGGTACCGGTATCAGCCGGTACCCCAGAGCAGTCTAACAGGTGATCGGTCGAGGCCGTGCCATCGATGTCAACCTGTAACCCCATAGATGGTGCTTTGGAGACCGGAGCCTCCCGCCGGGGTTTTTTGGCTTGGGCAGAATCCTCGAACTCAAGATTGAGAGCCTCTCGATCCTTTGAAAGATTTGCTTTTACAGGATTTGCCCACAGAAAGTTTGGTTACCTGAGATCCATCCGGAGAGGAAGACCTGGATGACTGTGATGCTGGATTATCTGAAGCAAACAGCACATGGAACTTGTTGGCCCGGTTCTGCATACCACGTTTAGACATCTGGGAGCAGAATGGGCAGTCCGGTATGGAGTGGTCAGGTCCCAAACATTTAAGACACCATTCATGGGTGTCTGTGAGAGAAATAACAGCACTGCACTTGGTACACTTTTTAAAACCAGGAGCTGGCCTCTCCATGAGGAGAATTTGTGTAGGCCTGAAGGCCTAGCAAAAGTTACCACGTTGTGCTGAAAATAAAAAAAGTTTTTTTTTTTTTTTTTTTAAGAAATAAAGAAAGAGACCGGCGGTACCGGTTTTGGTATGGGGAAGGCAGGTACGCGGTAAAAAGAAACAAATTAAAATAACAATTTCTTCAGCGGTGACAGGAACACGACCTGCTGGCTCCACGGAAAAAGAGAAACTGAAGAGAGCTGGTCAGGAAGGCGGTAAGGCAGCACGCATGCGCTGTGGGAAGCCCCAAAAGCTTTTCATCTGAAAAGCTGGGGAGCTTTCCCGCGCAGGCTCCGTCGGTTCCGACGTACCCATATGTGAGGACTCATTCCTGCTTGTTCTTGGAGATAGTGAAGATTTTTGCAAGGTACTGCGACAGTAATTTATAGTAGGGAGCCCAGGTTAATAAGGTTTGGGAGCTGCCTACTTGTCTTTATAAACTATGCCTACCTGTGTACTTTTATGCCTGGCACAACTGTAAAAGGGCCATTTTACTTGCATATATTGCCATGTACACACTGAAATAACTTTGTAAAATTACCCCCTATATGTGACTTGGCTGGCTAGGATCTCCAAGAAGCAATGCAGACTGATGAATTGGACAGCCATTTTAACAAAAGCCTTCCGAAGTAGTGCAGGGGAAGAAAAAATGAGTGTACTGGAGAAGCTGCTGTAATCTAGAGGAAAAGATTCCAGAAGGGGGGAGAGAGAGACACACAGATTTCCAAGGAACATTAGGTGTGGACAAGAAGCTTCCAGAAAGAGCAGAGACAGACGACACAATGGCTTTGCTGTTGTGTGGGGGAAAAGCACCAAGTTCTGTGCTATAGATATTTGTTAAAAGGCCACTTGGGCATGGATTAGGTTGCTGGAAGAGACACCTGCTGAGGAAGGAAATAAAAACAAATATACTGTGTAAAGCCAGACTGTGACAAGCTCTAAAAAAGTAGTGAAGAAAAAAAAAACAGAAAAATTCCAGATGCATAGTTAGGGAAAGGATACCTTTAGCATTTTCTGAAAAGCGAGGCCCTTGTGTATTCTGAAGTCTATGAAAGCAAAGCTTTTGATTGTGTGTTCTGTAAATATGCTTTTGCTTTCCTTGACTGGATGTCTTGAGATGATCAAAAGCCAAGAGGAATGGGTAACTTTCCAAAGGCTTAAAAGTAATGGATAAGCAGCCTGAGTTACTATGATTCTCCTTATTCTCCTGCTTATCACCTATCTGTATCATGCAATTCCCCTTGATTTAGCCTAGTAGTTAGGTTTGTCTTGATTAGATTGTAAGCTCTGATGAACAGGGACTGTAACTTATACAGCGCTACATATGTCTTGTAGCACTATACAAATAAGTAATAGTAGTACAACACATGGAAAACAATTGAATGTGGAGGTTAATGTCAGAAGCAAAGAAACAGAGGTGTGCTCAAAGGACATGGGTATTAACACTTTGGGGATTATAACAGGTTATACTCTGTACTCATATGCATATCAGAAGTAACAGCTAGGCCTTTAGGGTGGATGCTTGGAACGCCCTCCCGATGGAAGTGCTGGGGGCAAATACAGTGACAAAATTCAAGATGGTATGGGACAGACACAGTGGATCCCTTTACAGCAAACAGGAGAAAATCTAAATAAACTTAACACCTAATCTCTCAACAAATAGGGGTGTCCTGAGAGAAGCGGTGGGCTCACCCCTAAACAAAGACAGGGGGAGGGGTGGCCTGCACGGAGCGGCCGGCAGGTGCATCTACTCTTTGCCATCTTACTGGGCAGACTAGATGGATCTTCATCTGCCGTCATTTACTATGTTACTATGTAAGGGAAGAATGGACAGTGGCTGCTCCACACACTGCACAGGGAGGGAGGGAGGGAGACTGAGGAATGGAATGAGAAATGTCTCATCTCAGGCTGACAAAGGATGGCGAGTTCACTGCTTCTTTATAGCAAAGCAGCTCTGAGTGACACACTGCATCTTGCACGACCTAATAGACAGCAATGCACTGCAGCTTGGCAAGGCACCAGAGAGGCATTACCTTCAATATAGTTAAATATATTTGCCCACTAAAAAAATATTTAAGCATTAAGTCACAGAAGTGGGCACAGGTAACAGTATTTAACACACCCTACCATCCCCCCCTGCCCCAACGTTTGAAGCTTTCAGCCAAATCAGAAAGTAGACCAAATAGGAGAAACTGAAACAGATCTTTGCCATCTTAAAGACTGCCTTCTATTCCATTCCAGAACCACATGATCAGGTCTCATCCCTTTGAAGATCTTTATAATCCAGTATCTTTGTACCTTGATGGTGTTCATGATAACACTCAGCACTACTCTGCCGCTGTATACTTCCTCCAGCTCAAACTCTCCCCGCAGATGCTGGAACACACTGTTCATAATCCTCTTGATCTGGAGAGGAAGAACACAGTTTTCAATTAGCAATAATCGCTCCTCGGATAAACCTCATTGGCTACGATACTGCCACTGCACAGTACCATTTGCTCTACAAACAACTGCACCATTGGTGTCAAATCACGGTGGGGAAAATCTCTTCACTCACTACTTGCTTCCCACATCTTTTAACTGGTTCACTTTCACAGTCAAAAATAGTTTAAAATTTTTAAAAGCCTGGTAGCTAGATAACCGTCTCCCTGGGCATCCATTTTCAAATGTTTAACGAGTTGCTTCTTCTCCTGGTTAAGTGTTATGTTGCAGCCAATTAAATACATGATCAGCTATGGGCAAAGGCCTCCTGGTCCTCTGCTAATGCCTGGTGGTTCTCTGCCCAAATACAAGTGCAGATCAGAGCAGGCCGCCAGCCGAGAAACCCTACATTATGTTATCGACAAGTGAATTTATTTTTTAAAATGTTTGAGTATGCCATGTACCCACCACCTTTCAGTCTGGTTATTGGTACAGCAGCATCTAAACCATTAAATGAGATGAAAAACTACCTAAAAGACCGAGAGGTGATACAGTTGAGGTGTTGGGGAGGGAAGAGGCTGCTAAACAGATGGATTTAACACCACACCAAATGCTAAAAATGCAGCTTGACTGTAGGATTGTTTCACATAACACCCAGGCTCTGGTCTGTCGTCACTACAGGAAGATAGATGAAACCGAGCAGCTGCCATTATAACTTAGACCCCGTAAGGCCGAGTGGC
This sequence comes from Ichthyophis bannanicus, assembly GCA_033557465.1. NCBI lineage: Eukaryota > Metazoa > Chordata > Amphibia > Gymnophiona > Ichthyophiidae > Ichthyophis > Ichthyophis bannanicus. Next base: position 382,684,774 of record CM066039.1, read on the forward strand.
AAGTGACTGCAAATCCTGGATGAAATAGTAAGAAAAGCAAGTAAAATACTAACCAAGTAGTACACTGCCATATGGAATAGAAAATAAAGTTGTTTTGTCTTAGAAAATACAGCCACTATAATAGTCTACTTGAGTAGCAGCCTAATGGTTAGAGCAGTGGCCTGAGAAGCAAGAAGCCAGGGTTGAAATCCCAGCAAAGCTCCTTGTGATCTTGGGCAAGTCACTTAACCCTTCCATTAGCCATCCAGACACAGGAAAATACCTATTGTACTTGAATGTAATTGGTTTGAGCTACTACTGAAGAAGCGTGAGCTAAATATCTAAGGCATATTCGTACAGATAGCTAGCCTCACCATGATGAAAAAAGGCAGCCTCTGCTAGAAACTTAGAAAAAAATTTGAAAAATGCTTACATAGCAAGACTAAGAAATAAAAAGTGCAAATGGCTGATGGTTAAAATGGTAGCAGTATAGCACAGGGATCTCCTCTTCCCTGGATAGAAATGAAACTGAATAGTAACAAATGCCATGGCATGCAGGCATGCCCCAGCACACTCCGACAACTCTGGAAGACACTTCAAACATGGCACCTATCATATAATCCACTGGTGTGGCTTAGTTTAGCTGCTTGTCATCTGAGAAACTGTGTATAACAAATTGCTGTGAGAAAAAATGATTTTTAAAGTTAAGGACCCCAGTGTTTGTTCTGTTGCTTCAAAACGTGATTTACAAATTTATTAAATTTTACCACTGAGTGACATGAATTATTCATGCCTGGCGTCTTTAGTCACACTGCTGCACAGCCAAAGGAAGTTCTGCAGGTCATTCTGGTGAGAGAAGATTGGAGTAGAAATGGCACTTGGGCCTGCTCACCTCTTCGATGGTATCTGGAGACTGAGCCTTTTGTTCTGCCAAAGAGATTTTCTTTTCCAGTTCATGAACCTGCTCCTCATAACTCTCCTTCAAAGTCACAATGTGGGACTGTAGCGCTGAGTACTGGGAAAACATGGGAAAGAGACCCAGCACAGGGGGGAAAATCAAAGACTACATACATGAGACCGTAATACTGAGCAATGATCGGCAAGGGAGCAAGGAAATGCGGGAGCCATGAGGCCACAGTACTGGAGAAAGCACAAGTCTCATTACAATATGAGTATTGGTTGGAGTCTGTGCAGAGGGGGCTACTAAAATGGTTAGTGGTCTTTGTTATAAAGCATATGAGGACAGACGTAACGATCTTAATAAGTATACTCTAGAACAGTGGTTCTCAACCTTTTTTGTACCATGACCCCTTTTACCATTGGTCAACTTGTGGTGACCCCAATGATAAAATCAAATGCGTCTCTCTTCCTTTACCGGTAACGCACTGTCGCTGTAATCATTTGTTGAACTATTAATATATTATCGGCCTTTGCAATATGTTTTTATTTATAAAATTTACTTATTTGAACCACAATAATCATAACAACAATATTTGATTTCAAAATGATGATTTTGTAGTCAAATTACGAATATGAAACAAAATGATTTTTTCTACCTTTGTTGTCTGACCAATTTATTCTCTGATCATGCTGGTCCCGATCTGAGGCTTCTGCTTTCCTGACTTCTCTTAGCTCTCTTTCTGTGGTCTATGGTACATCTGCCATTTCTTATCTCTTCTTTCGTTTTCTTCATTTCTTTCCATCAGCCTATTTTCAGTCCCAGTAACCCTCTCCAATATCAGCCCCTTTCCAGTCCTCTCTCAGTACCTTCCAATGTCAACTTGCATTCCCATGACTGCCACTGGTGTCCATTCCCTTCCAGTCCCCCTCCTTCCCCACTGATCAGTCCCTTCTAGTACACATACCATGGCAGCCCCTCTCAGATCCACTCCCTTCTAGTTCCATTCTCCCATCCCCTCGTATCAGTCCATTTGTAGCCTTAGCCCCGTTTTCTTCCAGGGCCAGCAGCTCTATCCTCCCCTCCCAACAATCAGCCCATTCTCAGTCAAAGCCCCCCCAATCAGCTCGCTTCCAGTGTTAGTTCCCCCTCAACACCATTACCAGTCCTACCCCCCCCCCATCAGCTCATTAACAGTCCTAGCCTTCACTAATCAGCCCATTTCCAGTCATAGCCCCCCCCCCGATCAGCTCATTTCCCATGCTAGCCCCCATCACTCCATTACCAGTCCCTACCCCCCCTATCAGCACATTACCAGTCCCAACACCCCCCCTTGATCAGTCCATTCCCAGTCCTAGCCCTAGCCTTCCCTAATCAACCCATTACCAGTCCTAGCCCCCCCATCTGCCCATTATAATCCTAACCCGCACTGTCTCTCCCCTGTCCAGCATTTATCCCCTGTCTGTCCAGTATGTCCCCCTGTCTCTTCCCTTTGTCCATGTCAGCCCCCCTCCGTCCATCGTCAGCCCCCCTCCTCCTCCGTCACTCCTTGTCAGCCCCCCTTGTCCATGTCAGACCCCTCCCTCCCTATCAGCCCCCTCTCCCTCCCTAACAGCCCCGTTGCAGGTTCCCTGCCCCCTCCCCTCTCCGTCTGCCTGCTACTGCCCTGTTCTTCTGCAGCTGCGGCTCCCTGCCTCTTAGGGAACAACGGCTATGCCTGTAAAACTGTTGGAGCCTTCCTGTCTCTTCCTTTGGAGGTGGGACAATGCTGCACGGAGCCCATCAAGAGACTGGACGGCTCCACAATGGTTTCGCAGGCACAGCCGCTGTTCCCTAAGAGGCAGGGAGCCACACCATTATAAGGGAGGCAGTGAGTTTGCTGCTGCCGAGAAGCGGACTCGGCAGCGGCAGCAACTTGAGCGGGGTTTTTTTTTTTTTTTTAAATTTAACGGCGGGGTGAAGCAACCCCCATGGGGGTCACAACCCACAGGTTGAGAACTGCTGCTCTAGAAGAAAGGCAGGATAGAGGAAATATGATAGAGACAATGAAATACCTCCATGGCATAAATGCACAGGAAGAGAGCCTCTTTCGACTGAAAGCAAGCTCTGCTACAAGGGGACATAGGATGAGGATGAAAGGGGATAGAATTGGGAGTAATATGCAGAAATATTTCTTTACGGAAAGAGTGGCAGATACGCAGAATAGTCTCTCAGTGGAGGTGGGTAGAGATGCGGACAGTATCTGAATTCAAAAAAGCATGAGACAAACACAGAGGATCTCAAAAGGAGAAAAAGGGGACTACTGTAGTGGTTGATATGGAAGGACAGACTAGTTAGGTCATGTGGACTTTTTCTGCCGTCATGTTTCTATGTTTCTATTGGGAAATGTGCAGGCTTTTGGCAAGGATTTCAGAACATTCAGAAGCACTTTAGTCTGAACAGAGCATTGGCAGTTAATACCTTTTCTTTAAGGGGCTCCAGTTGCTCCGTCTGTTCCTGAAGGGCTGCCAGTTTCTGATCTTCAGTCTCTCTGGACTGTTTTAGTGTTTGAAGCTTGAAGGGGAAGGGGGGGGGGGTGACAAAAAACCCACAACATTAACTTCTATTAGCCAAAGCCTTAGTGACAGTACTCCAGAGGGACAAGGAAACAAAGAATATTAACATTTTTGCTCAATAGCAGCAGTAATTAAGCAGAGGGAAGATGCTTGCATTTCAAGCACTCTCATCTCAGGCACATATTGACGTCAATATTCAAAGCTGTGGCCACTGCATGAAGATAATTTGGTGCCCAAAATTCAAGGTAAGACTAGTGCAAGTGCAGTGCAGGGATGGCCTGTCCACTAGGTGGCTGCATAGGGCAGCAGATCTCTGTGGGTGATATGGCGCTGCACCTGCGACAGGCCATGTGCTTTGGCAGACATGGCCTGCTGTTTCTGACCCTCCTTGCCACCGAAGATGTGTCGGAGAGGGGTCAGAAGAGGCAGGCCATGTGTGCTGAAGCACATGGCCTGCTGAGAGCCGCCAATGTGCCAAGCCAAGATGCCCTCCCCCCCCCCCCCCAACACTGACTGAATCAGAGGAGCAGCACGGCTTGGCATAGCTTGGAAGGCGGCTGCAGCACAGCCATGGCTTCCACCTAGGGCAGCAGAAACCCTTCAGCCGGCCCTGGCACAATGTTTAAGCTAATCTGTAGACTGTATCAGCATGATTATCGCAATGTGTTTAGTTTAGGTTTAAATAATAATCTAGAAATTACTTCTACACCACCCCATTTAGAAGCTGAATAGCGCTATTAAAACAGATAAGGGTGGAGTGAGGATAGCCTCAATTTTTTTTTTAAATTCAGATAGCCTCAGGTCATTCAGCGATTTAAAATCACAATATTAGCCATACATTAAAAAAATTATCTATATATATCTATACACACACACACATTTATCTATCTGTACAGGATGGCCCAAAAAAGTGCACACACATTTATACACATACATATATATGCACACATTCATCAGTCACCTGCAAATATGTAACTTGCCTTATTGCTTTGCCTATTGGCCCAAATATGTTTAAGTGTTTCTATGTCAATACCAGAGGTCTACAAGTTCAGACTGGAGTATCAGAGATCACTTTCAGCTTCCTATCACACATAAGGGGTACATTCTTCAGCAAAGGAGAGGAGTGGATGAGAAGGTGGGGGACATAACATATTAAAATGTTGAATAAGATGCTAATGCAATAAGCTGAAGGATGCACTGTGTGGGGGATATTGAGCATAATTGTGTTGAATGATATGTATGACATGGGCTAAGAGGTTGTTCTGGGTTGTAAATAGAGCAAATGCCCATTAGGGCATTCTAAGAGATGGGACAGAGTTAAGTGTTAAAAGATTCCAACAGAAAGTAAAATTAAGACTTACCTGCTAATTGGCTTTCCTTCAGTAACTCCAGTCTAGTCCTGACCTCTGGGTAGTCAACCCTCACTAGCAACTTGGAGACACAGCATGTCATCTTTTGATGACAGAGTACTTAGGCAGTTGGTATCACCTACCAGCCCCAGTAACCTACTGACAAAGCAGACTCACAGGAGCAACAAAGAAGAAGTCAAAATATAACATTAAGCAGACTCCAAAAGAAAAACAGTAAACAGGAAATAGTGATGGAGGGTCCCTGGAAGGGTGAAGGCGACTAAGGAAGAAAAAGGCTTAACAGTCAATCTTTTGAATGCCCGCCAATCGCGAGCCCTGATGGATCTTCTTCCTTGACACTATGTGCAGCTCTGCTCAAAGGGCTGCCCAGCCCTGGAGTACCACCGACTCTTATGAGAAAAAAAAATCACTTCAACCACACTCACCCCATGGACCGTCTTCGGGCACACGATAGTCATACTGTCACAATTACTGAATCAGGGAAGGATCCCAGACTGGACTGGAGTTACTCAAGGAAAGCCAATTAGCAGATAAGGCCTAATTTCATCTTCCTTATCGTCCCTCCAGTCCGGTCCCGTCCCAACCTCTGGGATGTACCATAGTAGGACCTACAGGAGGGATCTGTGAGCCCAGCCTGAATGACTGCCACGCCAAACCTCACATCTCCCCTTGCCTCTACATCCAGGTGGTAATGCTTCACAAAGGTATGAAGATATGAACAAGTAGCTGCCCTACAAATATCTGCCTCTGCCCATGAAGCAGCCTGCATGCTGGTTGAATGGGCTCAAAAATCCTTGGGACCCCGCTCTCTGCCACATCAGGTAAGCCAAGGCGATAGCTTCCATAAGCCACAAGAGATATGGACACCTTCAAGGTAGTCTCCTCTCCAGGGGCCACCAAACAAGACAAACAACCAGTCTGACTTCCTGAATGGCTCTGTCCTCTTCAAATAGCGCCTTAAAGCTCAACGTACGTCCAACCGGCGCAACTGTGGGTCTGAGACCCCATCCAATGCCCCTTGGAACACTGGCAGGGTGACTGGTTGGTTAACATGAAAAACAGAGGGCACCTTAGGTAAAAACAATGGAACCGGCTGCAAGACTACCTTCTCTTTGGAGATGGAGAAAGAAAGGTTACCAACAGGACCGCCCGTGGAACTCATATCTTACAGGTGGAGTAGATGGCCACCAGGAACAAGCATCAAGTTTGTCAGGGTGCAGGAGCTCAATGGCTCAAAAGGCTCCTTGGCCATCCCTGACAACACTAGTCCCAGAAGGAACCACCGCCTGCTTCAGCGGGTGGAGCTGCTTGACCGCTCTGAAAAACTGTACCACATCCGGATGCATCCCCAAAGACATCCCCTCCCCCCCTAGATTCTACCCCGGTAGCAAGGTATTGCGACCACCTGCAGGCCCTTTATGCAGGCAAAGGAGCAGGAACTCCACTGGCGGTAAAACAGGTTTTATTAAGCCCTGATGCATTTCGGCCACAAGGCCTTCTTCAGGGGGAAGACAAACCTCAAAAGTTACAAAACAAATAAATAGTGAAAATTAAACCTTAAAAATAATAAAAACATAAATAAGTAATAGAAATATAACCGGTGTGAATAATATTATATTTAAAAAAACAAGGACCAAAAGGACCATGATAAAATCATATTAAAACAAACATTTAAAAACACTAAAGGCCTGATTCTGTCCCACACAGCTATCCCCTTTGTATGTCTGGTCTGAGCCGGACGTACAAAGGGGATTGTGATTCTGATCCCGCAGAGCAGGTCTAGCCCCGTGGGATCAGAATCGCGATCAGGCCTGTATGTACAGGCCGGGACTGTGATTCAGTCCTAGCCTGTACATACAGGCACTGCCCGGATAGCTCAGTCAGGCATTTAAATGGAGCCATGGCATCGCAGCTTTATTAAATGCCGCGATGCCAGCTGCCAGCAATTAAGGTTTTTTCCCCATGGCCCGACTCCTGATCTGGCCTCCTAAGGCCAGAGTCGGGCTGCAGAGGAGAAACTCTGGCCCCCCCAACCCTAACACGCCACCAACCTAACCCCCCCCCCCACACACACACACAAACGTCCTGGAGTGAAATAACTTCCCCAGCCATTTCGCCATCCCTGGATGTACAAGGCTGACATTAGAATCAGCCCTGTACATCCAGGGCTGGCGAACACCCACTGCCCACCCACTCTCCACCCCCGGGTCACCTCTTCATCGTCCCCGATTAACTTCCCCACACAACCGGCAGGGAAGTTAGTCGGGGGCTGCTGCCGGCATGAATAGTGGGGATAGGACATCTATCCCCGCTATTCATGTCTCAGAATAACCCCCTAAGCGTAAGACAATAGTGTAAGTATAAGAGCATGTTATAAGATGTTAAAATGTTCATGATTCTGTCTTAATTTGTAAATAGTTACCCCTGTTATCCAAGTTATTTCTTCCTGTTCAAATGTAAACACAAAGTACCATCGGAAATGTGTAAATTCTTTGTTCAATGTAAACCGTGCTGATGCTGAATAGTGCGGTATAGAAGAGACTTTAAATAAAGTAAAAAATAATACTAATAGAATATGTGACTAGTTAAATACTACAATGGGAGCCACATTTAAAAACATGAAAGCATAATATGTAAATGAGGCTTCCACACACCACCTGAGTGGAACAAACATACAAGGGAAAAATCAACCCATGACAGCAGTGCAAGGGTTGCCACAAGCAAAAGAAAAGAAATGAGGACCCCCCAATTGTATAAGGTGAGCCATCTAAAATTGATAATCCATCATGGTGAAAGGAGGGGAAATAAACAATTAAGGCACTATATCATTAAGGTATACGGGTCTAAAACTATATTTATTTACATTCTCTTATATACCGTGCTATTCTGCATCGGTGCGGTTTATGTTTATGTTTATGTTTATTGGCTTGATTGACCGCCCTTCAGGGATAAACAGAGCGGTTTACAATAAAATAAATCATTACAGTAGGCACATGGCCGGAAAAGGAAAAGAAAGTTACAACTTAATAGAGGATAGAAAAACAAAGAATGAAAGAGGAGGGTCAGTCTAGGGAAAAGGTAGAGGCTAGAGGGGAGGGGGGTTGAAGGCAAGGGAGAAAAGGTGGGTTTTTAGGGCGTGTTTAAAGGTAAGGTGATGGGGCTCCATTTACATTGAACTGAAATTACATTGAACAGAGCATTATAACTTGGAGATAACTATTTTACAGGGAACATGGGCTATGGAGGGTTAAGTGGCTTGCCCAAGACAAGGAGCACCTGTGGGACTAGAAACCCCAGTCCTTCTGGGACTAGAAACCCCAATCCTTCCGGCCCAAGGTTGCTGTCCTCTAGTGGGATTTGAACCCCCGACCTTCCGGCCTGAAGTACCTTGCCCCAACCACTAGGCCACTCCTCCACTCCTGGCTTCACTTTCCAGGCATACACTTCCCCTTGCCCATTTATGTAGGCCAACCTGGTGGCGTTGGAGAAGACCCGGCCTGGTTTGCCCTGTAGGCTGGGGAGAAACTCCTGCACCGCGAGGAATACCGCTCTCATCTCGAGTCGGTTGATCGGCCAGTCGCTCTCCTCTGGCATACAAGACCCTTGAGTCACCCGGCCCTCGTAATGCACTCCTCAGCCAAGGAGAGTGGCATCCGTCGTGTTAACCAGTGTGGTGACTCCAAGGTCTTCCCTGCCGCTAGCTGCTCAAAGCATTACTACCATCACTTGAGTGCCTTCTGGGTCACCCCCCGGCAGAGCAAGGGTTGGTTCAGTAGATGTTATGGAGACCATCATAGTAACTGCACCCTCTGCAACGGCCGCATGTGGGCACGTGCCCAAGGAAGCAACACAATTGTAGCAGTCATGTTCCACAGCACCTGAAGATGCCACGCTGAAGGCGACCCAATCTTGAGGAACTGCCACACCAACTGCCATAGTGCCTGCACCCTCTGCTCTAGCAGGAAATCCCTGCTGTTGAATGTCAAAACGTGCTCTGAAGTACTCCAGATCCTGCAACAGGATGAGCCAGCTCTTTGCAAAATTGATAACCCAGCCGAGGCTCTGCAGAAAATCAATGATCCTCATTGTAGCTCGTTCTCCTCAAGGGACTTCGCCCAAATGAGCCAATTGTTGAGGAAGAGATGAGCCAGTATTCCCTTGATGCAGCGCTGCTGCTACTATCACCACCCCGACCTTGGTGAAGGTGCATGGTGCAGTTGTCAGGCCAAACGGCACGCTTGGAACTGAAAATACCCATTGGCACCGAAAAGCACAGGAACAGAGGGTGCTCCAGCTGGATCGGAATGTGTAAATAAGCTTCAGTGAGGTCAAGGGAGGTAAAGAAGTACCCCTTCCTAAAGGCTATAACAACTGGAGTGTCTCCATGTGAAAACCGAGGCACCCGGAGACATCTGTTTACTTGCTTGATGTCCAGTATGGGATGAGAACTGCCCTCCTTTTTCGGTATGATGAAATAGAGTATCGACCTCCGCCACACTGGCCCTGGGGAACGGTGACACTGGTCCCTACCTGCAGCAACTGTTCAAGTGTGTCTTGTACTGCCCTTGCCTTGCCCCTGGCTTTGCATGGGGTTCATACAAAGGAGACCCCGAGAGGCCTTGCGAACTCCAGCATGTAGCCCTCTCGAATAACTTATAAGATCCATTGGTCTGTCGTGACCTGGGCCCAGGCAGGGTAGAAGTCCTGCAATTCACCTCCTATGGACTCCACCTCCACCTGGGACTGCCTTGTTTCATTGTGGCTTTTTCGGGGCGAGGAAGAGGCAGCGGAGTTATATCCTCGCCCTGATCCTTGAAACCCTCAATAAGACTCTCCCCAAGAGAGAAACCATCACCTCTGGTACGGTGCTCAATGAACGGCACGGAATCAGCAAATTCTCGACTGCCCCCTGTACCGGCATCAGGAAGTGCCCCTGTTTCTGCTTGTCTTCAGGCAAGCACCCCACTTTGGACTCCCAAGTCCTTTACCAACTTCTCCAATGCCTCACCAAACAGGAGTTTACCCTTAAATGGTAACTTACTCAACCGCATCTTGGATGAGACATTTGCCGACAAGTTTCTCAACCAGAAGTAGCAGCACGCCGCTACCACTGAAGCCATAATCTTTGAGAGCCCTCGGATAAGATCAGAGAAGGCATCTGTCAGGTAAGCGGCTCCGGACTCCAGCCTTGCTGCTTCTGCTTCCGGCCCCTGGGACTCCTCCACTGGCTCCAGAACACCTTGTGCCCAACTAAGGCAGGATCTGGCCACAAAGGCACCGCAAACAGATGCTTGTAAGGCGAGGGCATTGATGTCAAATGCCTGCTTCAACAAAGTATCCAACTTTCTGTCCTGAACATCTGAGGGCCAAACTACCCTCCACAAGGATAGTAGTCTTCTTGATCACTGCCGACACCATGGCATCCACCATGGGGGAAGGGAATGGAGGAGCTCTTTCTCGTGTTTCGGCAGAGGGTAAAGGCGGGCCATGATCCTTGTCCCTCTCAGAGCAGCCTCCGGGAGATCCCACTCCTCCTGGATCAATTGCTGAAATCACTCAATGCAGTGGAAAAATGTTGACTTCCCAACAGTCAAACAGCGGCTCTTCCAGTGTGTCCACCTCCGTGAGCCCTCTGGTAGGCACATTAAGAGTTTTAAGTGACTGGGCAATTAGCGATATCAACTCCTCATGGCAAAAAACTCATATGATTCGAGACTTGTCCTCTTCTGGGGACGACTCCTGCTCTCCCATATCGTCTTGATCCTTCCGCCAGCCTCAGCTGCTGCTGCCCACTTCCCCCCCCCCTTTCATTCTGACATTGACAGTGGGCTGCCCTTCCCCTCTGTCTCAGGCAGAATGCCTTTTACATGAGAAGCACAAACTCCGGGGAAAACCCCCCCACAGCTCTCTCCTTGAAGCATTCCTGCAATGTAGAGGGGATGGGAGAAGAGCACACTCCGGCACAGCGCTCTAACACACAGATCCTACTCCTCCCTCATAATGGGCCAATGCCATTGCCCCATGGGGGAAGTCTGTCTCCCCCCCCCCCCCCCCCCGTGGTGCACACCGAGCTCTCAAAGGCCCCTGAGGGCCTCGCAAGACCTGAATTACTTGTGCTGTCCTGCATGTCTTTGTCTGCTGTGCACGCCATCAGTCTCCCAACCTAGACTTCTCCCTGAGGACGAGACCGTGCCTCATCGTGCCCCACAGACAACACCCATGGCCCTTGCCGGCATGGCACAGCTTGGGGAAGGATAGGGACCAGTGCCCCTTCGCTCTGCTGGCAAAGTTCCACAAATGACTTCAGAAATGAGAGTGGCCGTACCCCCTTGTCCTTCACAGTGAGGGGTGCACTACTCTCCCTTTTTCTTTTTTTTTTTTAAACTAAATTAAAAGCAAGGAACGGCTGATTTCACTCCATGGGAGAAAGTGAAAGCAAAAATAAAAAACTACAAAGGAGCTGCCACAGCGTCTGAGCAGACCGCCCCCCTGACCATCTCTCTAGCTGAGGAAATGGCAGTGCTGCTTCCCAAGCTAACAGCAAAAATGGCACAGACACCACACGGCCTGTGGTAGGTACCCTGTGCTGCAAACATGAGGGAGAATGTTGGCTCAGCCCCAAACCACCGAAGGAATGAGTCGAGTTCTGTATACGCAACCCTGTCCTTTCTCCTATGCACACCCACCTCCTGCTCAGCCCCCACTTACCAGCTTTGGCGGAGAGGCAGGGTCCTGATTGAGAGACGCACACTATCTGCCCTTGTTTCCCCACCCGCTGATGGGTTCAGAAGCTGCAGCAGGCATCCCAGCAGAGACATCCCTTGCTCCTAACACTGGTCAAGCTTACTTTTTTTTTCTCAATGGGCAGATTTATTAATCCTGCAGCTTATAAGAACATAAGAACTTAAGAACATAAGATATGCCATACTGGGTCAGGCAAGCAGTGGATTTCCTGGGTTCCCTTTAATGGTTTATGGATCCAAGAACTTGTCCAAATCTTTTTTTAAACCTAGCTACACCAACAGCCTTTACTACATCCTCCGGTAACGAATTCCAGAGTTTGATTACATGTTGAGTGAAAAAATATTTTCTCTTTTATTAGTCTTAAATAGGTTATACGTAGCTTCATTGCATGTCCCCTAGTCTTTCTATATTTTGATGGTATAAACAATCGATCTACGTTTATCCAGTCCACTCCATTCATTAATTTATAGATCTCTAACATAGCAGTCTCTTTTCCAGGTTGAAGAGCCCTAACCTTTTTAGCCTCTCTTCATAGGGGTATCCTTCCACCCCCCTCTACCATTTTGGTGGCTCTTCTCTATAGCTTTTTTAAATTCTACTATATCCTTTTTAAGATACAGTGATCAGAAATGCACACAATATTCAAAAGAACGGTCACACCATGGAACGATACAGAGGCATTATAATATCCTTTGTGTTATTCTCCATTCCTTTCCTTGATTACTAGCATTCTATTTGCCTTCTAGTCCACTGCCAAACATTGAGCAGAGGGTTTCAACATGTTATCCACGATACCTAAATCTTTTTCCAGGGTGGTGATTCCTAATGTGGAACCTTGCATCGTGTAATCATAGCTTGGGTTGTTCTTTCCTAGGTTCATAACACTGCACTTGTCCATATTAAATTTCATTGACTATTTGGATGCCCATTCTTCCAATTTATCAAGGTCCTCGCAATTTCACAATCCTCATGCGTTTTAACAACTTTGAATAATTTTATGTCATCAGCAAATTTGATTACCACACTCATTTGTAAATGACCTGGAAATGGGATCATCTTAAAAAGCAGCGACCCAACACAGATCCCTGGGATACGCCACTATTCACCTTTCTCTCCATGGGGAAAATTGGCCATTTAGCCCTACCCTCTGCTTTCTATCTTTTAACCAGTTCCTGATCCACAATAATACACTGCCTCCTATCCCATGACTTTATTTCGCCAAGAGTCTCTCATGAGGGACCTTATCAAAGACTTTCTGAAAATCCAGATACACTATATCAGACTCACCCTTGTCTACTTTCAAAAAAATATAACAGATTAGTAAGACAAGATCTTCCTTGGCTAAAACCACATTGGCTGTCTCCCATTAAGACATGACTATCTATATGTTCAGTAATTTTGTTCTTTATAATGGTTTCTACCATTTTTCCTGGTACCGACATGAGGCTCAGATTACTAATAGCAGGTCTGCAATCTCATATTTCAGTTTTTTTTCAGCACCCTTGGATGTATATCTGGTCCAGGAGATTTGCTACTGTTTATGTTTATTTGCTTGACCGCTCTTCAGTGATAGAGCGGTTTACAATACATAAAACAAAGTAGGGCACAAGGCCAGAAAAATTGAAAGGAAGTTACAATTCTTAATAGGAGAGAGAAAGAAGGGCTAGTAAAGAGCAATAGAACATAGGGGAGGAGGTTACGTTAAGGGGGTGGGGAGTTTGAAGGCCAGGGAGAAGAGGAAGGTCTTTAGGTCATGTCTAAAGGTGCAGTGATGGGGTTCAAGACGGAGAGAAGTGAGAAGAGAGTTCCAAAGGGCAGGGCCTATATAAAAGAAAGCGGAGGAGCGAGTGGACTGGAGGTGGGCAAGGGAGGGAGGGGGAAGGCTAAGGCGGTTGAGATGAAAGGACTGAGGGGTGTGTCGAGGGGTATGGAAGTGAATGAGGTCTGCCAAGTATTGTGGAGTGGTGGTGTGAAGTGCTTTGTGGTCGAGAGTAAGTAGTTTAAACTGGATGCGATAAGAGATGGGAAGCCAGTGAAGCTGAAGAAGGGGGGTGATGTGGTCTCTAGGGGAAGAATGAGTGGCGAGTCGGGCGGTAGTGTTTTGAATTCTCTGAAGTCAGGTTAATTGAGACTTGGGTAGACCAGTGAAAACAGAGTTAGAAAAGTCGACGCGGGACATGACAAGTGATAAGAGTAAGGTTGTGAGAGTGGAAGGAAAAAGGAAAGGGCGGATCACACGAATTTGACGAAGGAAAAAGAAGGAGGTCTTGGTGATATGAGAAACATGAGCGTGGAAGGAAAACGTCAGAGTCAAAGAGAACATCGAGGTAGCGGAAGGTGGAAACCAGAGGTATGGGGGTGCCAGAGAAAGATGGGGCTAATGAGGGGGATGGGCGACCTTGCATAAACCAAATTGCAGTGGTTTTTGTGAGGTTGAGGTGAAGACAGTTCAGGGTCAACCAGTCAGTGACGGCGGTTAGGCAGGAGTTAAGTGGAGTGAGATCAGGGCATGAAGGGGAGGTATGATGGAGAAGAACGATATCATCTGCATAACAAAGCAGATATCCCAGATTGTTGTATCACCAGGGTGAGGGGGGCTAAGAAGAGATTAAAAAGGAGAGGGGCCAGGACAGAACCTTGGGGAACCCCACAGGAGAGAGGAAAAGGGTCTGAGGGAGAAGTGGAGGGAGAGGAGGAGAGGACTGCACCGGACCGGGAGGAGAGAAAGGAGTGGAACCATCGATGAACTGTGCTACAGAGGCCGGCTTCGCGCAAACTAAGCAGAAGGAGAGAGTGGTCCACCAAGTCGAAGGCAGCAGAAAGATCAAGAGCTACCGCCACCGAGATATCACCAGTGTCGTGCGCTACGTGCAGGGAATTAGTGAAGGCTAGAAGAACAGTTTCAACACTGTGACCGTGATGGAAACCTGACTGACGGGGGTGAAGGAAGTTGATAGAATCGAGATGGTGGGAGAGCTGTGCGAAGACGATCTTTTCAAGGAGTTTGGAGAGAAAAGGGAGGTTAGAGACTGGGTGGTAGTTGGCAGGATCCAGAGGGTCAAGTGAAGGCTTTAAGGATTGGGCGAATGAGTGCATGTTTCCAGGAGTGGGGAAACGTCCCCGTGGAAAGACTGGAATTTAGCATAGAAAGGAGATAGGGGAGGAGTGAAAGGGAGTGAGTGAGTAGCCAGGAGGGGATGGGGTCGAGAGGACAATGTTTTGTTGGAGGAAGAAATAAGATGGAGCTCACTAGTAGTGGTTGGGGTGAAAGAAGACCATGTGTGCGAGAGTCGGGACACAGGAGGGGGAGAGGCAACTGGGGGGGGGGAGAGGGAATGGGAGGGGGGCAGGAAGGCAGGGATGCCCACAGGGTAGAAATTTTGGAGCTGAAAGATGAGGCTAGAAGTGAGGGAGCAGGGATGGGATGGGCAGGCATGGTGGATGTGGGGGGCTGAAGAGAGGTAAGAGACTTAAGAGTGGAGTAGAGGTGACGAGTCTGGTTAGGAGCATTAGAGATGGTGTCAGAAGTGCGTTTAGCAAGATGAACAGGAGTATGAGTGGTGGGCTTTGAAAGAAGATAAACTGGTGAGGGGGTCTTACGCCAGATCCTCTCAGCTCTTCAGTTTATCAAATAGTTGTAATACATCTTCCCAGTGTATCGATATTTCTTTCAATTCTTCTGCGGCATCACCTTTAAATACCATTTCAGTCATGGGCAACATCCCTACATCTTCCTCAGTAAAGACAGAAGTAACAAATTCATTTAGTCTCTCCGCTATGGCCTTGTCCCCTCTTAGTGCCCCTTTTACCCCTCTATCATCTAATGGTCCAACTGACTCAGGTTTTTTTTTTGCTACAAATGTACTTGAAAAAGTCTATTACGTGTTTTTGCTTCCACAGCAAGCTTCTTCTCAAATTCTCTTTGCCTGCCTTATCAATGCCTTGCATCTAACTTGCCAGAGCTTGTGTTTCCAGTTCGTCATTTGGCTCGTTTTCCCATTTCCTGAAATGCTTTTTTGGCAACAGCTTCTGACCTCACCTTTAATCCATGCTGGCATTCTTTTGGCCTTCCTTCCACTTTTCTTAAAGCGTGGAATGGCTTCCAAGATAGTATTTTTAAACACCACCCATGCTTGATGTAAATCTTTAACCTTTGCAACTGATTCTTAGTTTTTTCGTAACTATTTTCCTTATTTTATCATAGTCTCCCTTTTGAAAGTTAAAAGGTAGTACTATGGATTTCCTTGCCATCCTTCCTCCATTTATTAAATCAAACGCGATCATGCTATGATCATTATTGCCAAGTGGCCCAAACACCCTTATCTCTTGCACCAGATCTTGTGTTCCACTAGGTCCAAAATAGCTTCCCCTCTGGTTGGTTCATGAACCAGTTGCTGCAAAAAGGAGTCATTTATTTCATATAGAAAACTCTCTCCTTAGCATGTCCTGCCGTGACACTGACCGAGTCGATACCAGGGTAATTGAAAACACCCATTATTACTGTGCTGTAACTTGATAGCTTCAGGTATATTAGAGGTACTAGATACACTTATTAGTATAAGCATCTACACCAACCCTTAGTAAATACAGAATTTAAAGACCTAAACACAAGCTTTAAACTAAGATGCAGACAAAAGTCCAGCAGCAAGATGGGGGCTTTCCAGTCTTTTGCATTGAATGTCACATGTATGATTTTCTCCCAGTTGGTGAGAGGTCTTACGTATGCACTAAGTGCAAGGAGCTCTTTGCTCTCAGGGAACAATCTCAGAGACATGGTGGAAGGAGGATAACCAGTGGGACACTGATACCTGGATACAAACTATATCGTAATGATAGAACTGATCAAATTGGTGGAGGTGTTGCGCTCTATGTTAGAGAGGGCATTGAGTCAAAGGATTAAAGTTTTGCAGGAAACAAAATTTGCTGTAGAATCTCTATGGATTGAAATTCCATGTATGAAGGGGAAGATGATGGCAGTGGGGGTGTACTATCGACCGCCTGGCTAGAATGAACAAATGGATGATGAAATGCTCAAAGAAATCAAGGAAGCTAACAAAAGTCACAGCAGAGTAGTAATAATGGGTGATTTCAATTACCCCGGTATCGACTGGGTCAGTGTCACGGCAGGACATGCTAGGGAGAAAGTTTCTAGATGAAATAAATGACTGCTTCTTGGAGCAGCTGGTTCATGAACCAGAGGGGAAGCCATACTGCACCTAGTCCTTAGTGATGGACCAGATCTGGTGCAAGAAATAAGGGTGTTGGGATCACTCTGCAATAGTGATCATAGCATGATCGTAGCATGATCGTGTTTGATTTAATTAGTGGAGGAGGGATAGTAAAGAAATCCACAGTACTACCTTTTAACTTTCGAAAGGGAGACTATGATAAAATGAGGAATATAGTTAAGAAAAAACTAAAAGGAGCGGTTGCAAAGGTTAAAGACTTACAGCAAGCTTGGGTGTTATTTAAAAATACTATCCTCGAAGCCCAGACCAGCTGTATTCCACGCATTAAGAAAAGTGGAAGAGTCCAAAAAACTGCCAGCATGGTTTAAAGGTGAGGTCAGAGAGGCTGTTGCTGCCAAAAAAGCATCTTTCAGGAAATGGAAAAAAAAAAGAGCCAAACGACGAAAACTGGAAACAGCACAAGCACTGGCAAGTTAAATACAAAGCATTGATAAGGCAAGCAAAGCGAGAATTTGAGAAGTAACTTGCTACGGAAGCAAAAACACGAAATAAAGACTTTTTCAAGTACATTTGTAGCAAAAGGCCTGTGAGAGTCAATTGGACCGTTAGATGATAGAGGGGTAAAAGAGGCAGTAAGAGGAGACAAGGCTATAGCGGAGAGACTGAATGAATTCTTTGCTTTGGTCTTTACTGAGGAAGATGGAGGGATGTTACCCAAGACTGAAGTGGTATTTAAAGGTGATACTGCAGACGAATTGAGAGAAATATCACTACACCGGGAAGATGTATTACAACTATTTGATAAACTGAATAGTAGCAAATCATCTGGACCGGATGGTATACATCCAAGAGTGTTGAAAGAACTGAAATATGAGATTGCAGACCTGCTATTGGTAATCTGTGAATTTTCATTAAAATCATCTGTAATACCTGAAGATTGGAGGGTCGCCAATGTAACGTCAATTTTTTTTTTAAAGTGTTCCAGGGGTGACCCAGGATATTACAGACCGGTGAGCCTGACGTCAGTACTGGGGAAAATGGTAGAAACCATCATAAAGAACAAAATTACAGAGCATGTAGAGAGTCATGGCCTAATGGGAGACAGCCAACATGACTTAAGACAAGGAAGATCTTGTCTTACTAATCTGATATGTTTTTTTGAAGGTGTGAATAAACAGGTGGACAAAGGTGAGTCGGTTGATATAGTGTATCTGGACTTTCAGAAAGCCTTTGACAAGGTCCCTCAGAGACTTTTGGCAAAACTAAAAAGTATCTGACAAGGGCCTTAAGGGATTTGATAGAGGGTGATGGGGAGACTCTGCCACTGGACTTGCTTGATGATATGTCTGGGAAACAAAGTTATGACGTTGCATTGTCCGCCAAGCGCATTGCCAGCAGAGTGGAGGAGATCTAGGTGCTTGAGTGGGATACGACAGGCATGGAGGACCCTGTGTCAGCATAGAGAGGTAGATTGGAAACAGATGGATTGTATCCCCTTGATGGGCAACATGGATTTCAGTCCAGGGGCTGGAGGACGGGTGGCGACAGAGTGGGCCCAGAAAGGCATACATTACATTGGGCATCTGAAAATCGTAGGAGCAGAGGAGTTAGATTGCTTTACCTCATTAAGAGAGAGATTCCAGCTAGCGCAACAAGATTCCTACTTTTATCTGCAAGCGTGGCATTACGTCCGTGGTTTGCAAAAACATAAGGGTCTGGTGCTGGAGGGAAGAGGTATGTTAGATCTCTTTCGAGCCCTAGAGGGGAAAATCACAGCAAAATTACTGCGGAGTGAATTAGTTCCCGGAGGAAGATCTGGTGAAAAGCACAGAGGATTGGAGCATCTGGTGGAGAGGTGGCAGAGGGACAGTATGCCAACAGTAACCATAGAGAGGCTAGCAGCAGCTTTTGGGGTGCTTAGGGGGCTCTCAGAGTCGGCACAGATGCAGGAAATGCAATACAAGTTTCTGTGGAGAGCTTATGGTCATAATGTTTGGGTGGCGAGGGTGGATCTAGTAGAAATGGATGTGTGTACACTGTGTGGGATCGATGTCGGTTCTCTAGTTCATCGGTTCTGGAACTGTACACCTATCCAAAATTTCTGGCTGGAGGTTCGAACTAAACTAGGTAGTTGGGTGGGCTGGACGTTGAGGATATCCCTGGAATGGGCACTTTTGGGGTCCTACGAGGGGGGATGCCCTTAGCGAGTGGGGAGCGTAAGCTTTGTGAGAAAGGCTTCTTAGTGGCCAAGAAATGTATCTTACGACATTGGTTGGCAGACAAAGCACCGGGGGTGGGTGAATGGGAGCAAGCAATGCGGGACTTGAGAGATATGAAGACGCACACAGCGAGGAATATGGGGGGGGGGGGGGTGGTTGGACGGAGCGAACGGATATGGAGCTCAGCCCATAGCTAACTTTAGGGCGCGCAGTACTTGGTTGCACCCCGATGGGCAGGGTGGGCATTGTCAGGAGGGATTGGAAAGGGAGGAGTTATGAGCATTCTGCTTTCATGTTAATGTTAATGTGTACATAGTTGATTCTCTGTACCGAAGATGGAGGTTATATTGGGCAATCACAATAGTCAGGGCATTTAGTGGAGAGGAAAGGGAGGGGGGTGGGGATTGTGGGGGGGGAGTAAGGAGGGGATTGTGGGGGGAAGTGGGGAGCGGGGTGGGGGGGATGGGGGCAGAGGTTCAGGGGGAAGGGTAGATGTGGTGTTGGTATGGGGGTAGGGAATGGGTGGAATAGGGCCTTCCACAGCGTATTATGGGAAGGGCCCATTTTGCTATTTTTTGATGGTTTTGGCCGTCCTGATATATTTACTATTGTTAAATCTTTTGATGTATATGTCCCTTTTGTTATAATTTGCTATTTTGGGACTTTGTGCTCTGATATATATATATTGATGTATGATATCTGTGTTGGGGTTTAGATGATGTTGATTGATGGGCAAGTGGGGCCTGGTGCAGCTTGCTTGAGGTCCTGTCTGGCTGGGTCCTGGGGGGAGGGGGGAAGGGGAGTTTTCTGTGCAGGGTTGGGTAGTGAATAGAGGAAGAAATCAGGAGTACTGGGTAGTGATATGTAAATGTTAGAGAATTTGATATATGATGTTTTAGGAGGGTCTATTACTCACTCGGTATTATGTTAATGTGTTCTGTTTGGAATAATGCCAATAAAAATGATTTTCCTTAAGTGTACCTGAGGCAATGAAGGGTTAAGTGGCTTGCCCAAGGCCACAAGGAGTGGCCATGGGACTAGAGACCCCAGTCCCTCCGGCCTGAGGTTACTTGTCCCTACGTGGGAAATGAACCCCTGGCCCTCCAGCCTGAGGAAACCTGTCCCAACCACTGAGTCACTCATCTATAACAACCTGAAACCAGTCTGACCCCCCCCCCCCCCATCTCTTGAAAACAAATTTCAGTCATCAAAAACCTCAATACATCTACTTCTGCCCTCAACCCATGCCCCGTCACGTGGATTAAAAGCACTCAGGAAACCCTTAGCCCTTTCATCCAATCTAATAGTCAAAACATCCCTCAGCACTGAAATTATGCCAGCGCCCCTGAAAAAGAGCTTGATTCGACCCATCCTAAAAAGAAACAAACTTGACCCCACATCACTAGCCTCCTACAGAGCACACTATCAAGTATCCCACTCCTAGCAAAAATAAAAGATTATCAACGTAATTCTGCAGTTGAGATTGCACAACCATATCCCCCTTGGCCCCTTCCAACATGGATTCAAAAGGAGCCATGGTGTGGAAACCCCAACGTCCCTTTTAGATTCAGTGATATCATACACCCAAACACCTAACTACGGTTATCTACTAATTTTCTTTTACATTTCATCTGCTTTTGATCCCCTCCCCCATGAACAGCTCCTTGACAGACTGCATGACATTGACCTTAGAGATAACACACTAAACTGGTACAAATTGGCGATAAAACCTTCCTACCTTTCATTCCTACCCAAGGAGTCTCTCAAAGCTCCAGCTTATCTGCACTCCTCTTTAATATCTTCCTCCAACCCATATGCAAAATTTTTCGAGAATACAACATACAATACCAATTATACACTGACGACAATGTTCTTCATCCCCCTTCAACAATACAATGCCAAACTTCACCATCATCAGCAACTGCTTCACCAAGACAAGACACTGGCACCACCAGCATAACCTTATAATTAATCAGACTAAGACAGAAGCTCTCCATATCGTCTCCAACCCATTTTGTTCCCCCGACATCCATTGTCCATGGAGATTACACCGTCACTATAAAGAATGAAGTCAAACATCTAGGCTTAATAAATGTCCAAAACCTTACTTTCCAGGAGCAGATAAAACAATGACTGCCATCTACACAAAAATAAGAACCCTGAGAAAACTCTGTCCCTTACTAAACCAGACTCCTTCCGAACTGTTAGCCAAGCCTTAACCACCCCATCGACTATTGCAACCTCATAGTACTGTCTCCCAAAACACAGCATCCACCCCTTCCAAATGGCTCAGAATACAATAGCGGGCCTAATAACCAACACATTCAGATAAGCCCACATCACCCCTGTCCTCCAGGACCTCCACTGTCTTCCTATGCAGGCCAGAATAAAATTCAAAACCATGACACTAATACACAAAGTAATACACAATGAATCCACCACCTGTCTACTCTTTCTCTAAACCAAACAGCACCAGAGCACGTAGAGCAAACACTGCAAACATCCTAAACATACCCTCGCAGAAGAAAAAGAGCAAACAATCCTCATGTAACCGAGCCTTCTCCCTCTTTGCCCCCTCCGTATGGAACGCCCTTCCACCAGACCCTAAGAGGATGCTCTGACCACTCTAAATTCCACAAAAAGCTCGAAACCTTCCTCTTTTGGGAATACTTTGCCTTGCCCCCCTAAATTTTAGTCCTCCTAATCTAACTAAACCCAATTCCCAGCTCTTCCCCCCTTGATCCTTCCCTCATTCCTTGCCCCCCTTCAATGTCCCTCTTATCCAACCACTTTCATAGTAAATATGTAAAATGTTTCATTGAAATTGTTTCACTGTTGTAATCAAATAGTTGATGTTCTCTGTAAAACAGCTGTGTCAACACTTACCTCATGGTCTATGTAAACTGTCTTGAATTGCAGAAAGATGGTATATAAAAAAAAGTTACATAAATATAAGATGCAGCAATGACCAGAACTGCCTACAGTACTCAAGGTGCAGTCGTACAATGGAATACAGGGGCATTTGGATAGTGTTTTACTCTCCATTCCTTTCCTCATATTTCCTAGCATTCTAATAGCTTTCTTGGCTACCGCTGCACACTGAGCAAAAGATATCAAATGTATTATCCACGCTGCTGCCTACATCCTTTCCCTGGGTGGTGGCTCCAAATGTTGAAAAGGACCATTATCAGTGTTTTCTCAACCGCTGAGAACCAGCAACTAAAGACAGGCCCTAGGAAAGCTTTTACATGGATTTTCAAACTAGAGACAACAGCCTCACTCACGGACCTCGTCCACCCCACTCCCCTCAACAGATCCAGGTGGTCATTTGCTGCCAACACACTGATAATCCCAAAGGCAATCATGAAATGCTCACAAGCAACAAGGAACAGAGCCTTTGTGTTCTATGCACCCACAAGCTGGAACGCCCTCCCAACCACCATCCGGTCCATCACGGGCCTTGCCCAGTTTAGGAAGGCACTGAAACACCATCTCTTCCTCCTACACTACTCCCAGGCTAGTGATAAACCACAATCAGACATACCCAACCACCAGGACAGCGCCCCTTACACACCCACTTCACACTGATGCAACGCCACTAGTACAATTGTATAATCTGTAAATAGCAACAAGTATATAGCTGTCTACTCTTGTAAATAATTGCTAAGCAACGCTGGTCATTACTGTATTTGTGACCTGAGTGCCCAGCCTGTATAAAGTTACCCATGTTAGTCCCCAAGTTACACCACTTGTTCATTGTAATGTACAGTGCAGGTTTCCACTGCGCAGTACTGGCTACTGCTTACCTGTAAACCACACTGATTATAAAGAGCATGGTATAGAAAAGATATTAAATAAAATAAACAGCTCCCCTCTGTTCCTCTTAAATCCTAAGAGAACGTTAACTCAAAATTTCATACATTTCAAAACGCCTCTATCATCGAGTCCAAGGTGCAAGAGATTGTGTGTTTTGAAAGGACCTTTCCTGATTTACCTTCTCCTGCAGCTGGGTGAGCCTGTGCTCCAGGACTTCCTTCTGCTCACACACCTCCTGGTACTGATGCAAATGCTGTTCTCTGGCCGAGGACAGCAACCGGTCACATTTTGCCTGCCACTGAGACTCCACTTCTGCCTGAACCAGCGACAGCTGGACAAGATGAAAAGCAAGGGCAGACAAATTACTAACCTGCAATGCAAACTCCTCAAGGAAAAGATGTTTATTGACAGGGCAAGTCAGAACATCTAGCCAGGTCCACCACAAAAGAGCTGGTATAGTGCACTTCATAAATGTAAGTCTCCACATGGCCACGGTTATCTGTTTCTATGTCTGCACAAGCTGGCAGGGCAGGTTCAGTGTTTTACTAAAAATCTCTCTCGAACTATGCAAAAACCATTACTATATTTAAAAACACATCAGCTGCTTCTTTACAAGATTAGAAAGTGCTCCTCAAACTTTCTGCAAAGTGTTGCTCTGTATTAATGCACCAGCCAAGGAAACTACCCACTCTGACTTAACAGAGAACGAGGTCCCTTTTCCCAGCTCACCGAGTGTTGTGGCCTGCTAAGTAACACCTAACAGAGGAGCCACTACTACCTCTGGGTGAATTCTGGAATGGCCAAGACAGACTCCCTCATACCTATTTAGGAACAGTGCAATTTGTAGAGACACTGCACTTTATCTCCTGTTAAGCAAAAGGGACTGCTGAACCTCCACAGTCCAGGCATCTTCTGATTTTAAATGTTTCTCATCTACGAGTTGCTCAATTTAAGTTATAATACATTGAAACAAAAATAAAACCTAAACAGTCCATGCAAACCCAGAATCCTAAAGACTCATCTCACATTAACACGCAGCACAGCTAGCAAGGATCATCTGTTTACATGTATCTGCAGCGCTGCGTATGACTTGTAGCACTATATAAATGATTAACAGTAGTAATAGTACCCCACAAATTCTCCTCCCAGCTCCCCTATGTTCATTATACCACTAGATCTCACATTCCTTCCTCATTCAGCAAGGAAATGCTTTTTGGAATAAAATTTACTCTTAAACTTAAGATTTATCTAAGGACTATCTGAACGGCAAGTGATGACACTATAGGGTCCTGATATCTAAATATTGTCCGGTGATCTCAGAGAGCCTTCCTGCTTTTACTGAAGGCTTCACAAAGCAAGCCCCATTTGATAAGAGCAAGGTCCACAGGAGAGTACCACTGCAGAGGATGCTCTAAAAACCAGCTCCCTCACCTCAGGGCTCTAAAACAGTGAGTTGGTACAATGCTAGCAACACAGCCCACAACCTGCAATCACTCAGGCTGCCACATTGTGCTGTAAATGTAGACCGCACACACTGTTTCAATAGAGCAATACACAATGCACTGCATTAGTGTAACCTAATGGAACAGTGTGCGCGCCACCTGAATAATGTCCTTTTCTTCTAATAAAAAGTGGAAGCTATGAATGTTTAGCCAAAAACACAAGTATGGCTGGTTGTCCAGTGTCCACCCTCTCTCAATCATATTGGGTCCCCAAATTCTCAGGCCTGCTCTTTGATCTCAACCAGTCCCCACCCCCACCAAAAATCACTTGTAACTTCAGCTCTAACAACTCCATATTACCCATTCCAACACTTTCATTTTAGCTACATTCAGCTTCAACCAGTTTCCAGCCAATCATGCATTAACTGTCCTCCTACAATTTGATAGGTTAGCTAGGGTCTCAGCTTGACCATCTCATAAAAACCCAACCAGCTGTACATCAGCGTAAACAAAAAAATAAGGTTAAAACCACTGAATCACTTCCCCAATAGCTGCACATAAATATGCAGAACACTGACCCCAACTCATGTCCTCTGCCTACATGCAAGCCCCATCACTACCACCTGGGTCCCCCCCTCCAAAAAGCACTCTAGCACCCTACCACAGGCCTAGATTCTGCAATAGCTGCAGAAGCGCCTCAAGCTGAGCTGAAATCCAACACTGCCAATGAACACTTTGGACCTTTTATTTAAATCTATTTTATTACAGGGTGTGATGGCTTGGACAGGCTCGCCTTCTCACTAGTAGTCTAGACCCCCTCTATTTCACCCAAGCAGTGACCAGACCTGTATAAACTCAGCTTTCATCTTACAAAATTAGCAGTAGCCTGGAATCTGAAGGTCTGGACAGGTTCACTCACCTGCTCAGCAGCAGCCTGGTCAGTGGAAGTCCGAGCCTTTATAAGGCCCTGTCTCAGTTTATCCAATTCTGCCTGGTATGATTTACGAATCTCTTCCATCTCCTCTTCTGCCTGCTGCTGCTCCAGCTGAGATTTTTTTTTCCGCTCTGCAAGACTCTATATTAAAATTCAGCACTTACAGTTTTCAGCAAACAGTCTTTCAAGTTCACATCTAAGCTACATTACCTCTGTCATAAATCCTGCTGAACAATGCTTTAGAAAGGAAGAAATGTAGACAAGTCTTACAGAAAATAATTACAGTGCAGAGATGTTCTGTGAGAGTTACAATGCAAGTTTGACCAGAGGGGGTTAAGGGAACTGGGTTGGGGTGTTATATGCTGCAGCACAGTAATTATTATCTCAAAGGACAATGGGCAGCTTTATATACTAGTTAATATTCGGGACAGAGGAACACCTTTGTTTCAGGATAACTCATTTAACTCCTATTATCTGTCTTGCATTATGCTGCAAGAAAACAGACTTGGTGACGTCATCTGACGGCGCCAAGACGGAAGTACTCTTCATAGCTCAGAAGGGCTTTCATCCTTCTGAGCATGGGCCAACTGGCCCCACCCCCCCCCTGCCCGCCCCTAGCTAGCCAGTATGTCCCTAGCTGAGCCTTTTGCCGCTAGGTGGTGGGCACCAGGACATAGGCTGACCCCATCCCAGGGGAGGTGGGCGGGTATGTGTGGATGACTTATCCCTGCTGTCCCCGGAGAACTCCAGTTACAGGTAAGTAACTCAGTTTTCTCCTAGGACCAAGCAGGATGAGTCAGCCACACTTGGTGCCTCCCAAACTGCCATGTGCTGTGGTGGATGGGGAAAGCGTAGTTACTCACCTCTAACAGGTGTTCTCCAGGAGCAGCAGGAATCAGTCCTCACATATGGGTGACGTCGGCGCCGACGGAGCCCTCGCGGAGCAATTTTCCCCAGCTTTCACAGAAAGCCTTTGGGAATTGCAGCGCGCATGCGAGGTCGCCTTCCCGCCCAAGGGTGCCATCTTAGCTAGTCTGATGACATAGCTAAAAGACAGCATAAAAATTTGCAAAAAAACTTAAGCAGATGATTGCAACTCCACGGGGAGGAGGGAGGGTTGTGAGGACTGATTCCTGCTGCTCCTGGAGAACACCTGTTACAGGTGAGTAACTACGCTTTCTCCAGGACCAAGCAGGAAGTCAGTCCTCACATATGGGACTCCCAAGCTTAAGGCTACCGGAAACCCTAAGCACAAAAATGAGCTCCCTCTAGCTCAGCAGTACAGAAGGAAGGAATCTTCGCTGAATTATTACCCACCGGTAGCCCCCATCCGGGATGGAGGGTAGGAGTTGCTCAAACCTCGAAGAGATTTCGGAAGACTGCCTGTCCGAAAGCACTGTCCCTGCGGGACTCCCTCTCGAGACAGTAATGGACCGCAAAAGTCTGGCTCGAAGACCAAGTAGCGGCCCGGCAGATGTCTGCCAGCGGAACAGAGCGGAGGTAAGCCACTGACGTAGCCTTCGCCCGAACACAATGAGCCGTGACTCGACTTTCTAAGGAGAGTCCGGCTGCCCCATAAGCCCAAGCGATACAGTCAGCAACCCAGATGGACAGAGCACGCTTGCAGACCGGGAGCCCCAATCTATTGGGGTCAAAAGACACAAAAAGCTGAGCAGCTTTACGGTGCTCCCGCGTACGGTCAAGGTAGAAGTTCAATGCTCTTCTACAGTCCAGGGTATGCAGGACTCGTTCAGCTCGGCTGGAGTGAGGCCTGGGAAAGAAGGTTGGAAGTACCACCTCCTGATTGATGTGAAAAGGGGAGACAACGTTTGGAAGAAATTTTGGGTGAGTCCGTAGGACTACCCTATTTTTGTAGAACCGAGTGAAGGGAGGATCAGACACGAGGGCCTGCAATTCACTTACGCGTCTAGCGGAAGTGAGGGCTATCAGGAATAAGGTTTTCCACGAAAGAAAACGCAGGGAACAGGTAGCCATCGGTTCAAAAGGCGGACAGGTGATCCGCTGTAAAACCACATTCAGATCCCAGTCAGGTGCTGGCGGGCGCAGAGGTGGTTTAAGTAGAAGGAGACCTCGGAGAAACCGTGCTACGAGAGGGTCGCTGGAAAGAGGTCTGCCGTCCACCGGCACATGGTGTGCTGAAAGAGCACTGAGGTGGACTTTGATGGAGTTGGACTTAAGTCCCAGATTAGAGAGGGAGAGCAGGTACTGCAAGATCACCGACACCGAGCAGGAGAAGGGATCCTGAGACTGCTGTACACACCAAACGGAAAAGCGACGCCATTTAAGGGCGTAGCATTTGCGGGTAGAAGGGCACCGAGAAACTAGGACGACCTCTTCCACCTCTGCCGGCAGGAGAAGGGGAGCAAGGACTACCCTTTCAGCCGCCAGGCCATTAGGTTGAGAGATCTGAGGTTGGGGTGTAGCAGAGACCCCTGATCCTGTGTTAGGAGATCCGGTTGAAACCCCAGAGGGAACGGATCCTCCGCCGCTAACTGTAACAGGAGTGGAAACCACGGCTGTCTGGGCCAGCGAGGAGCCACCAGGATCATGGACGCTTTGTCCCGGAGAACCTTGAACAGAGTTCAGGAGAATAGCGGGATGGGAGGAAAAGCATAGAGAAGACTTTCCGACCATGAGAGCAGAAAAGCATCTGCCGCTACCCGAAGGGGATGTGGCTGACGAGAGCAGAAGCGAGGAAGTTGCCGGTTGAGAGGACTGGCAAAGAGATCCATCGTGGGGAGGCCCCACTTCAGAAAGAGTTTCTGAACTACCAAGGGATCCAGACGCCACTCGTGCGGCTGGAGTATCCTGCTGAGTTTGTCCGCCAGGCAATTTTCTTGGCCTGGGAGATAAACTGCCTTGAGAAGAATGCCGTGACTGACGGCCCAAGAGCAGAGCTTCTGAGCTTCTCGGCAGAGAAGGAAGGAGCCCGTGCCCCCCTGCTTGTTCACGTAGAACATGGCAACTTGATTGTCCGTCTGGACAAGGACGGACTGGTGAGAAGTCAGGTGGGAGAAAGCCTTGAGCGCCAGACGAATAGCTCTGAGCTCCAGGAAGTTGATCTGTTGAGCAGACTCCCACGCGGTCCAGAGACCTTGAGTACATGCCCCCTGGCAATGAGCTCCCCAACCCAGGAGGGAAGCATCGGTCGTCAGCACTTGAGCCGGCTGAGGCGACTGAAACGGCATTCCGAGCACCAGGTTCGGCCGATGAAGCCACCACTGTAGGGAAGAGGCCAGCGGTCTGGAGAGGCGCACTAAGTCGGCTAGTCCGCCGGTGGCTTGTTGCCACTGCTGGCGAAGGCACCATTGAGCCGGCCGCATATTCAGGCGAGCATTGGGGGTCACGTGGACGGTGGAAGCCATATGGCCGAGTAGTCTCAGGAAGCGCCTGGCGGAGACCAGGGACTGGCTGCGAAAACAGCCGGCCTGGTCCATGAGCCGTTGAGCCCTGTCGAGAGGCAGGAAAGCTCGAGCCTGAGGAGTGTGCAGTCTTGCGCCGATGAACTCGAGATCCTGTGAGGGGAGCAAAGTGGACTTTGCGAAGTTTATGACAAAGCCCAAGTACTGCAGAAGAGTCACCGTGCGGTGTGTGGCATTGGCGACTGCCAGAGAGGACGACGCTCTGATGAGCCAGTCGTCGAGGTACAGAAAGACAGAGGCCGTGAAGCCTGAGATAGGCCGCCACCACCACCGCGAGACATTTTGTGAAGACTCGCGGTGCGGAGGATAGGCCAAAGGGCAGTACTCTGTACTGGTAGTGATTTCCTGCCACCACAAACCTTAGGTATTGGCGGTGGCTTGGGTGGATGAGGATGTGCGTGTAGGCATCCTTTAGATCCAAGGAGCATAGCCAATCTCCCTGCTGGAGGTAGGGCAGAAGGATTCCAAGGGTAAGCATCTTGAACTTTTCCCACACAAGGAACTTGTTGAGGTTGCGCAAGTCCAGGATGGGTCTGAGGCCTCCTGTCCTTTTTGGTAATAGGAAATACCTGGAATAAAAGCCTTGACCTCTCAGGTGGTGGGGCACCGGTTCCACAGCCTGGTCCTGAAGAAGACTTGCTAACTCCTGAAGGAGTAAGTCCCTGTGCAGAGGGAGTCGAGGAGGTTCTCCCGGAAAATAAGAGGGAGGGACCTGATGGAAGTGGAGAAGATATCCTTCTCGCACGACTTGAAGCACCCAGGCATCTGAAGTGATGTTGGACCACCTGTGGGCGAAGTGAACCAGCTGGCCTCCTGTGCTGGGAGGAGCCAGCGGAGTGGGAGAGGCTATGCTGAGGAAGTCAAAAACCACCACCATGCTGAGCAGGGGCTGGTGGTGCAGGCTTGGGGGCTTGCTGCCTACGGGACCCGTTACCCCGTCCCTTGGCCTGCTGACCCTGTTGGGGCGCTGGAGGGGCCTGATATTGGGGGTAGTGTTTATAGGCAGCCGCCTTTCTCGGGTAAAAGGACTTCTTTTCCGAGCCCTTCTTTTTCTGGGAAGGGGCGGAGGTCTTCCTAGAAAGCCTGGTCCTGGTGAGAGTCTCCGTCTCGATTTGTGCAGCCTTTTCAGCCATGGGCTTGCCAAAGAGGTTCTCACCTCTGCAGGGGACATCGACCAACTTGTCCTGCACCCAAGGTTCAAGGTCAAACGACTGAAGCCAAGCCTGTCGGCGGGCACCGATGCCAGCTGCGGCCACACGAGCCGATGCTTCAAAGCCATCATAGGCTGCTCGGGACATGAATTTGGAGCATTCCAGAATACCAGTTGTTAAGGCTAGGAACCTCCGCAAAGGTTCCTCGGACAGTCCAGCGGAGAATCCGGCTAGCTCTTTAGCCAGGTCTCGGAGATACATGCCCATGTAAAGCTGGTAGGTCTGGACACGACAAGCCAGCATAGAGCCCTGGAAACACTTCTTACCAAGGCCATCCAGGTTACGGGCCTCCCTGCCAGGAGGCACCGAGGAGTGCATTTTCTGGCTCTTAAGCCTATGCATGGCCGATTCCACTACCATGGAATGGTGTGGCAGCTGTGCTTTTTGGAAGCCAGGACTCTTGCGGACTCGATAGATGGAATCGACCCGCTTGCTCAATACCGGCGACGAGGCCGGACTCTCCCACATGCGGAAGAGTAGTCGTTCCAGCATGGGAGGCACCGGTACAGTAAAGTGCTCCCGGGCGGGAGAGTCGTACTGAAGGGCGTCGAGCTCTTCGGCTCGAGGCTCCTCCTCGGATCCGCAGGGAAGGCCAAAGCCTTGGCCATATCCCTGACGAAGTCCGAGAACCGGGCATCCTCCGGAGGGGACTGTTTCCGAGGTTCGGACTCAGGTGAGTCCGAGGGGACACACCGAGTCCGAAAGGAATCAGGTGACTCCTCTTCAGACTCCCAGACCGACTCCAAGGAGGAATCAGTGGGGTCGGCTCGGGCAGGCGGAGGCGTCGGCCGCCCCGACGCCAAGGGAGTCGGCGGCGACGACCTCGGTCCCGAACGGGAGGCCGAGGGTGACCTCGACCGAGGATCGACTCGAGTTCGCATGGACTCGAGGATCGGCTCGGTCTCCGGGGTCGACCTAGACGTCGACGTCCCGGCGGTCGGGGCAGCGGCGCCAGCGAGGCTAGCGATCAGTGCCCGCTGCTGGTCCATGAAGGCAGATAGTCTGCTCTCCAAGGCCGTCAACCTGAGTCCGACCTCAGGTGACGCAGCAGCCCCCGACTCGGGCCCCGACGGCGTCGGGCCCGACGTCGGACCTCTCGGAGGCGAGTCCAGAAGGACCACAGGACTTACCCGAGCAGGCAACTCCGACTCCAGGCGAGGTCGCTTCGGGAGGTGCTCCTTCTCCAAAGACCCGGGACGGCTGTCGGGGCTATGCGACCTGGCCCTCGCGGAGCCAGGAGCGTCCACCGACGCCGCCCTCGCGGGTTTTGTCTTCCGTCGATGGTCTCCGGAGGGAGAACCCCTGTTGGAGGAGCTTCGGCGATGGTCAGAGCTGGAGCCTCTGGATGCCGAGGCCTCCGACGAGGTCCGGGTACGGCTGGGGTCAGCGAAGATTCTATCCCGCTGATGCCGCCGACTCAACGCTTTGGAGGACATTTTGCCACAGGCTCCACAGATCATTTCTTCATGATCCGGGCCCAGGCAGCGGAGGCAATTATCGTGTGTGTCAGTGAGTGACATATTTCTGTCACACTGACCACACCGCTTGAAACCACTGGCAGCCATCGGGGGAAAAAGGGCCCCTGCAAGGTCAAAGGACCGGGCTGCCAGCGAAACAACCGAAAACGAAACTGACCAAAAATCAGAAAAACCGAAAAATAAGAGAAGGACTCGCAACGGCGTCGCGAGTCCGGGCAGGAAAACGACCGGCGTCGAACCGAATTGAAAAACGAGAAAACTCACGAAAATCAACTTTTTTAGCGGGGACACGACGGGTACGTCTGTAGGGCTCCGCGGATAAAAGAAGACTGGCTAAGATGGCACCCTTGGGCGGGAAGGCGACCGCGCATGCGCGCTGCAATTCCCAAAGGCTTTCTGTGAAAGCTGGGGAAAATTGCTCCGCGAGGGCTCCGTCGGCGCCGACGTCACCCATATGTGAGGACTGACTTCCTGCTTGGTCCTGGAGAAATCCGAGATCCTCCTTCAGGTTGGCACGCGCCCTTGGTACAGCACGTTGCGAGTTGCAACAAAGGCATATAGGCCTATAGTACAATGCACGCATGTGCAGCGCTTGCGTTGTGAGAGGGTGCAGTTAGCAGGCACCATACGACGGCTTGCAGTCACAATGCACGCATGTGCAGAGAGTGTAGTTACAAGGCGCCTCTGAGCAGCAAGAAAGATGCAGGCCCAATGAGCAGTAGTGGTGTGGGAGTCACCGCAATGAAGAAGCAACGGCATCAAATCGGGCCACGAGAGTGGTGCAAAATGGGGCATTAACACATCACTAATAAGGGTTTTTTGTTTTTTTTTGTAAACATGTAGTCAACTCTGGAACTTGTTACCGGAGGATGTTAGTGTAGCAGGATAAGAGATACAGGGACTGTTAAGTCACTGCTCGGCCCAACACCTACATTGGGGAACCCGTGTGTTTGCGAAGACAATCTAGAATGGCCACAGTTGGAGACAGGGTACTGGACTTGATAGGCCTCCTTTGACCCAGCATGGCGTACTGTTGGGTATATGTTCTCAGTGAGGTGCGCGCCAGAATAGCAAGGCAGTATCGGCTATGCTATAATAGTGGTATGAGGTGGACCACTAGGCTGCAGTGTCAACAAGTCCGTTCCGAGCCCATGCGAGTTCAGGCGGCATGCGGAGGTGGCAGTCCAGATTGTTAAGGCTGCCTGGTCGACAAGAACTCTCACCCTTATACTTCTCAGTGAGGTGCACCCATTACTGGTGGTGCTCCTGGACGGTGCGTGTCAGTGCACAGGTGATGTGATAGTCCCTGTTGCAAGGTCTTGTGGCCTTGCAGATGTGTGCTATATGAGTAGGACGCAGAGGACCTCTGGGGATACGTGCATTGTGTGCGCGTCCTTGGCGTGGCTTGGGCCCTTGCCTGTACCTAAGCAGCTGTGATTTGCCCGGGCCACAAGGAGTGCCAGTGGGATTTGGGCCCAAATTGCTTGGGTAGTAGACCGCTGGACTGCTGCCCCAACTGGACTTGGACTCAGATTGCCTGGGTAGTAGACTGCTGGACTGCTGCACTAACCATTAGGCTACGCCTACTTTAGGTGGAGATGCAGGTGGAGTCCCTAGGGGTGTAGTCTGCTGGGACTGGGCCGGTTCGTGCACTGTTCAGTGTATATCCTGTCTTGTGCACTGTTCTGGAGATCTATTGGAGATCTATTCCAGGCAGGCTCGTGCACATACTGGAGATCCATTCCAGGCCATCATGTCCTGGTACGGCCGCAGGCTGTCAAGATCAATGGTTTTGAGGAGGCTTCCGCTCGTTCGTGTGCAGCCGTTCCGTCGTGCATTGGTGGGTAGCGAGACCACATGGATCCCACCCTGTCGACAGGGTCACAACATGTCAACAGGGTCAGGTATCAACAAGGTCATGCTCTTGGGGGAGAAAGACGCACTGGTGCAGTGAGCCCCACTGATGGAGGATGCATCCTACATGATTCCAAGGGGAAAGACTACCAGGAGCATCCATTCCGTCACCGCCCAGGCCCTGGAGTACAGAGCTGTAGGCATTGCTGCACCGTGGTGACGCATTGTAATTCCACAATATGGTCCTCAACTAGGTTTGACCCTGCGACAACCCTGCCTTTGTGCTCGCTGAGGCAGGGTGCTGCCCTTGAGTTGATCATAGGGAACATCCTGGCTAGAGATCCCAGGCTGCTCGTGAGCCTGTCACTGTCTATATGCACCCCATGGCGTTAGGTTTAGTGCCACAGAGCTTAATGGGCAGGTGCTCCCCACAGGGTGGAGAAGACGACCCATGCCATGAAGATAGTGATTTTTTTTTTTTTGTTACGGAAGAATTGTCTGGGTCTTGAGATGGTGTTTTTTCCCCATTACGGGTGGGTTACCCTTTACACAGAGGCGAGTTGCCCACGTGGTTATGGTTTTGAGGGCAGTGTGGGCCCTTCCGCCCAGATGGAGTTAGGTAGGGTAGAGATCCTGTAGGGTTTCCGTAGAGTTTTCCCCACTGGTTAGGGGTATGTGGTGAGGCAGCCCCGGCCGGCATGAGAAAGGCTGTTATTTGGCAGGGAAGGCAGCGTTGCTGAGTTCGAGAAGTGGAAGGAGGGCAGGGCTCAACCTGATGGCAGGGTTGTGTTTAACTTTGGCCTTTTGCCAGGTGGGAGTGCACAGGGGCCCATGCAAAATACCCATGTCCCGTCAGATGCTGGGTCTGGAATGTGCCATCGAGCAGATGCTCCAGGGCTGCCAGATCAATGCATTAAGATCAAGTTGACGCTGCTTACTGGTTCTTAAGGTCATGCACTAACCAGTGGGCGATGGGGTTCTTCCACTGGAAGTCCCTGTGGGAACGGTGGGCCATGAGGTATGCCTTCACATCCTCAGATATGCCTTCACGCTCCCAGATGCAGGTAGTGGCCAGAGGGTACTTGGTCATGAACGGTCATGCCCACCGTCAATGTGGGTTCTTAGCCCCCTTGGCTGAAGGGGGGCATGGAGGGTAGGATCCACAGCTGGGATCCAAACCCATGTCCTTCTGTCTGGCGACACATTGACTGTGTACTTGGTTATGCGTACTGCACCACCCTGTTGCCAATACAACCGGTGGTGGAATGTCCGGCTTCCTTGGGGCCTTTGGGCCATTCTTAGAGTCCACGTGGGGTGCAGCTCACCCAAGTGTCCTGGTAGAGAGTGGACCCCTTAGTCTTTGGACTACTTTTCGGGTAGGCACCCAAGACTTGTGCATTTGTAAGGATTCTTCCTTTCTAGCTGCTGCTCTGGGTACCGCTGGCAGTCGGTTAGAATTATTTTATTTATTTATTTATTTGTTTGAAAAACTTTTATATACTTCCACTTCAAGATCAGTGGCGGTTTACAGGGAACAAAGGAAATAAGTACATGGAACATTATGCAACATTGCGTCTATATACAAAGAATATAAACCAAAGTATTTATTTACAATTGATCGCACAAGTTATTCTGGAGCAGAAGCCAGTGCGAAGCTGCCAGAAGGCACACGGTGTCATGTCTTGGAACCCAGCCCCAGACCCCTTGAGTAGTGATCTGTTGCAGAAAGGCCTGATGTTTAGGCACGAGGCGCATGAAGTTATGAAGCCCAAGGTATCTGCTCCTGGGCTACCCGATAGTGTAATCGGTAGCATGCTGTTAGCACCATGCAAGTGTGTGCCCAGGTCCCTTTAAGAGAGGACCCCTCCGGCTGCACCAAGCCTGTAGATAGGGGGAGTAGGAGGTGGTTAGCAGAAGTACTGCAGTAGGCAGTACCAGCAGCCCTGCTGAAGGAAGGGGCTAATGAATCCAGGCAGTGGGAAGTAGGAGTGCCTCAGAGTGATGGTGGTGCAATCCTCCACTCATTTCTCTTTTTTTTTTGGACTGGCTCAGTTTCGAGGCATTGTGTGCACCGGGAGGTGCTGAACTGGTAGCAAGTTTCGCTTATGAATTGGCAGTGGCTTTGGAGTGGTTCCCTCATCGGCGCCCACATTGTTGTAAGAATTATTTCTGCCTCGATTGGCACGTGGCGCTGCACAGAGATGTAAGAGTGCAGTGTGTTATCCCAGCCTACACCTTCTGTGTGGAGGCTGAATTGACCGCCTACTGCAAGCTGGAAGAGACTGCCTCTGTCGGCGCCGATTGCGATTAGGCAGGGTGACTGCAGAGGCTCAGTTTGTGGTAGTGAGCAGACCTCTCTGGTGACCTAACCAGTCTGAGGTAAACACGGGTGACCCCCATGCAAATGGAGACAACACACGAGGAATTTCTGTGCACCTAGGGGCGAAATCCGTAGCCCTACAGATGCTAAGGTTGAACAGAGGAGGAGAAGGGGAAGGGGGGGGGTGGCCACTCCCACGGGAGCCAAGCACCGTGCTAGCCTTCTCTCCTTTCATACCAAAACTTGTTTGGATGTCGCAGCCTGAACTGATGCCACTTTCATCAGCGCCCGGGCAGCAGGTCATCCGGGTTTGGGAGATGTGTGCCGAGTGCCCGGAGAAATGACAAAGCAACGGAAGTGATGATATCTGCAAGGTTCTGGGCCTCCTCGCCGGAAGAACCTCCCTGCCCTCATGAAGCTGACCTGTGGGTGGAGCGAATGCGATAAGCATGCACATCAGGTACCTTGTGCAGTCAGTCACGCTGGGAGGGATTTCATTAGGCGGTCATCTCGGTGCCAAGGGCTCTCTGTGGTTGGCCATCAGTTTGCCTTTATAGGCCATCTGGGCATGGCTGGAAGGCTGTCGGGCTGCACAGTGGACTTGTAGCGCCAAAGAGGAGCCTGCTGGGCCGGCCGAGAAGCACAGTGGGGCTGAACAGTCGCCTCTCCTCGGTGCGGATAAGAGACTTCGCTGGTAGCCATGGCGCCAGCCAATGGCTAAGTGTGCCAGTCAATTGCATAGAGGGGCGAAGCAATGTAGAACAGTTGTGTCGCAGGGCGGAGTTTGCAATAGTGAACTCCCTTCCTGCT
Organism: Ichthyophis bannanicus; assembly: GCA_033557465.1. Classification (NCBI taxonomy): domain Eukaryota; kingdom Metazoa; phylum Chordata; class Amphibia; order Gymnophiona; family Ichthyophiidae; genus Ichthyophis; species Ichthyophis bannanicus. The sequence continues at coordinate 382,721,036 of CM066039.1, forward strand.
TCGAGGTGCGGCTTGGGAGGCAGCACAGAGGAGCAAGATGGCCGCCCCCATGTCCCCACGTGTGTGGAAGGTCTCCGGAGCAGCGGAGGAGCAGAGGCTGGGGATGGAGGCCTTCTTAGGCACGTCCTGGGCTGCCGCGAGGCTTTCACATTCAAAGCTCCTGGGGTGCCGCGTCTTGGGAGGGCATCGATCGTTGAAGCCTGCTGCGTCCACCGTTTAAGCCTGCGGCTGGGGGTGGAGGCCCTTAGGCACACCCTGAGTGGCAGTAGGAGCTGGCGGCAGTGCTCCTCGAAGGCACGAATTGCGTGCCCCTAAGCCTGTGGGCAGCGGTACCGATAGGTATTTCATGTCCTCTGCTGGGGCATATGGCTGATGGGAGCTCAATTCAACCCATTAGAAGTTCTGTTTCCAGTAGAGGGGTTTTAAGCCCATGGATCTTCGGTTGAGGGGCAATCTGAAACAAGAAGCTACTGGACAAGCATTAATAGTAAGTTAAAATTGATTATATACATACGCTGTAAGTGAGAATTGTTCTTAGTTGTTTTAAAGAGGTTAAATTTTGGTGGAGAGTAGAAAATCTGTTTTGCTGGAAAGGTGGAAGAAGTTGAACTGGCTAGCTAGGGGTGGGCAGGGGGGTGGGGCCAGTTGGGCTTTTGCCCTTCTGAGCATGGGCCTTCTGAGCTATGGAGAGTACTTCCGTCTTGGCGCCATCGGATGATGTCACCAAGGGTGGCTGACTCATCCTGCTTGTCCTAGGAGAACTATAGCAACACTTAAAGGTGTCAGCCAAGGGTTTAAACTCAGGGAAAGCAATCAGCAAAGAGATGAAGTGTATTATTGTCCTGAAAGATCATGCCTTGGCAAACTCAGTCTAAAGTTTCACCTGCCTCAGTGTCCTAACAGCACTGAACAGAATCAATCCCTTTCTCCCTCACCCCCATAATCTGAACCCCCCCCCCCATTCTTTGCAGAGTTACTGTACTGTGCATTGCCTTAGTGTTGCACCAGTTGCCTATCAAAAAGAATGTACGCTTTTTTTCTTCCAAACCCCAGACACATCCAAATGCCCTAATTTCTTCATCCAAAATGTCACTATCACCCCAAACCCCCCCAAAAACAGTTTAATGCCTTTTTAGTATGTCGGAGTACACTGAGGGAAGGCCGTATTAATTAACGGTCCACAACCAGTAGGTGAGCTCCTTTTTAACAAATTCCTATTGAATCTTCTTTACTATAATTGTCAAAAGAAACAGGTTTGGCACTTTTGACAAATATAGTAAAGCAGATTCAATAGGAATTTATTAAAAAGGAGCTCACCTACTGGTTGTGGACTGTTAATTAATATGGCCTTCCCTCAGTGTACTCCGACATACTAAAAAGGCATTAAACTGTTTTGGGGGGGGGGGGGTTTGGGGTGATAGTGACATTTTGTGTTTATAGTATCACCTTTCTTGGGACTTTTGAGCTAATTTGTTCATCAGCATCTAGCATTAGGGGGTTTGGGCATAGCTGTACCCCAGAGTACTGTACCAACTGCTACTTACTCACCTTTTCTAGGATCTTCTTCTCTGCCATCAAGTCTGTCACTTCCTCCTCCAGTGATGCAACTTTCACTTCAAACTGTTTGCGGCTTTGCTTCTCTGCTTTGAGGCGAGACTGATCATGCTCAGATTTTTCTTGCAGCTCTAAGAACAGAAGTCAGATGTGTGGCTTATTGAAATGATCCAAAAACCTGAAAATCTCAGGGACATTCAATTAGCCATGGCTGATGTATGAAATTTCTTACAGCAGCCCCATGCTATGAACTTTTGGAAAGGAACATTATTAAGCACTCAGTGAAGAATGAAAGTCCAGGAACAGCATTAGGCAATCCATGGACATGGGGACTGGTGACCTGCAAGGAGTGCAACTTCATTACCTCTTTGCTACTCTACAGCCAGACATCACCTTTAGTAGAGAATCCTCCATCACTGTTCACTTCTCTCCTGTATTTTTTTTTTTTTTTTTTAAGAACTGTTCTTCTGAATGCCTTCCCATGCTATCCCCCATGGACTGCTTTGTAGAGTTGGTGGACCTTGCTTCATCAATACAATAGGCTCTCCTACACTGTGCTTTCCAAGGCATTTCATACATGAAAGGTGCACAATGGTCTAAAGATCTTCAGAGGATTCTGAACTGGGTGAAATGGGTCCCATCGGAAAGGCAGTGTTAAACACAGGCTAAGTGCCCGAATCAGCACATGCACCTCTTCCACCTAATATTTTGCACAACAGAACTGATCATAGAGAACATGGAGGTGTTATCCAATCTGTCTCATCTGACAGAAACTTATCACATCTTAGCCTCTGCTCATATCTAAGGTGAAATTAGGCCTTACCTGCTAATTGACTTTCCTTGAATTCCCTCCAGTCCAGTCCCACATTTGTGGGTTGTCACCCCCTCACCAGCAGTTGAGACTGAGCATGTCATGTTTTCATGACATCAGCGTAGATAACTAGTTGGCACCTCTCATTAGTCTCCAGTATCCTCTTGGCAAAGCAGACTCACAAGAGCAACAAGAAAAACATGCTGATCAAAAACAGAATGGAATAAGTCTATAACTAACAGTTAGCAAAAAACAAAATCCCCTTTAGTAAGAAAAAGAAAACTGATCTCCAATCATCAAAGTACTATAACTTGAAATCAGGGTCAAATGTCCTCTCCAAGCACTGCCTCCCTGCCCCCTCCAAGAAAATGTAGCCATTCCCCCCCCCCACTTCAGAGATGCGAATGCACCAATGGTTCTGTGTTCCTACCTCCGGACTCAGGAAATAAGATGGACTTCTTCAGGCCTGGGAACAGTGATGCACCAGTAACCAAGAATCAGGGAGGATTTGGGACTGGACTAGAGGAACTCAATTAGCAGGTAAGGCCTAATTTCACATTTCTTCTTGTCCCTCCAGTCTAGAGATGTATCATATGTTTTGTATGACTGCATCTTCCTTCCCTCTTTCCTATGGAAAACTGTAGTTCCCTTTCACCTCTGGGGCCTTAAGCCTCTCTTTCTCATGTTTTAGGAATATTGTAAACTGCCCCGATGTTATGGGGGGGCGGTATATCAAGTAACTGAATAAACAAACATAGCAGTACTAACCTTGGGAGGGAACCACGAGCCCAGCCTGAAGCACTACTAAACCAAAAAACATGCATCCCCCACTGCCTGCATATCCAGGAGATAATGCTTTACAAAAGTATTGTAAGGATGACATCACCGCCCTGCAGATATCTACTGGCGGAACCAAACCGGATTCTGCCCGGGATCCTGCTAGAGCCCAGGTGGAGTGAGCCCTCACCCCCACAGCACAAAAGATAAGCAGATGAGATAGCCTCCTTTACCCAACATGAGGTGGAAGCCTTGGAAGCAGCCTCTCCTTTGCACTGACCTCCAAACAAAACAAAGAGGCGACCAGACTTGCAAAAGGATTCCGTTCTTTTCAAATAGTGCTTTAATACATGGTAATATCCAAGAGACACAGGAGAGAAAGTGTCCACCTCTGCCTCTCCAGCCCAAGAAAATACTGAAAGAGTCATGGACTGATTGAGATGAAACAGACATCACACTTTGGGCAGAAAGGAGGGCACCGGCCACAGCACAACCTTCTGCCTGGATAGGGAGAGAAAAGGACGACATGAGAGCCTGTAGCTCCGAAAGCCTCCTAGCGGAAGAAATTGCAACCAAAAAGGTAGTCTTCAAAGTCAAGTCTTTCATAGTGCAATCACTGAGCAGCTAAAATGGCACCTATGTCAATAATGATAGAACAAGATTGTGGTCCCAAGGAGGAATCACTGACTGCACCAAAGGCCAGACCTGCTTTACCGCCCACAGGAAACGGACATCAGGATGTGTCGCCAAGGACTCCCCCTGGACTCTACCACGATAACAGGTTATAGCTATCACCTATACATAAAGGGAACTGTAAGGCAAATCTTTGTCCAACCCCGCCTGTAAGGCGGCAAGAATATCTGGCACTGAGGCTGAGGGGGAACACTCGTGCTCCCTGCACCAGGCCTCGAAACCTCTCCACACCCAAACATAGGCCAGGGAGGTGGAACACTTATGGGCCTTTGTTGTTAAGTGCCATCAAGTCGGAGTCGACTCATGGCGACCCTCTGGATAGCTATCCTAAATTGTGTTTGGTCTTCAGTCAGGCGGCTCATTGTTGACAGACTGGTACCCGTAGCTGCTGTTATTGTATCGATCCATCTCATTGCTGGCCTTCCTCTTTTGCGTTGAACTTCTATCTTGCCAAGCATGATGTCTTTCTCTAATGATCTCTCTTTCCGCATGTGTCCAAAGTATGAAAGTCTTTAATAGCATAGAAGTTACTGGAGTTGAATAGCCCCTCCTTCTCATCCAAGCCATTTCAAGAGCCAGGTCATAAGAGAACTGATCCACTTGAGGCATCGGCATTGGACTCTGCACCAGCAGGTCGCCTTGAACTGGCAGATGCACAGATGGTCCACCATCAGCCGGATCAGATCAGCATATCAGACGATGCAGCCAAGTTGTCGCAATCAGGACAACTAGATCCTGATGTGCTTCAAAATCCTTTGCACCACATGCCTGATCGGCACCCACAGAGAAAAAAAAAACACATACACAAGGCACTCTGCAGGCCACCTCTGCACCAGTGCACTGAACTCCTCCAACATGTGCATTGGTCCCTGGCTGAAAAATCAAGCCACCTTCATGGACTCTAAGGTCACCATCGGGTCTATGATCAGCTGATCCCAACGCCTCATGAACTGAGCAAACATTGCTGCGTTGTGTCCACTTGCTGAGATCTAGACAAACCCAACTGAAGTAGTTTGGTGGCATATTCTCCTTCCCGGCGACATGACCCGCCAAGAGCGCCAGTAGGTTTCCCTCCACCCATTCCAGCAACAGGCCAACCTCCCTTTCCAACTGCATGCTGCTTATGCCCCCTTACCAACTGATGCAACCACCACGGTGGCATTGTCCGAGAAAAAACTCACTGTCTTTACCTGCAGGAAGGGCTGAAACATTTCCAGCACTGGGTAAGACCTCTCAATTCCAATTAATTGATGGGCCACACACTCTCCTGCAGTGACCAGAGACCCTGGGCTATCTGTGCCTCACAAGCACCCCCCAAGCTGACAGACTGGCATCAGTTATCACCAGGATCCAATGTGGCATTTCCAGGGGCATTCTTGCCAATAGTTTGTCTGAACACAGTCACCAACAGAGGGCCATCCACACAGACAAAGGGCAAGGCAAGGGCTGTGACAGCTGATGGTACTAAGCCGATCACCTTTGCAGCAATGCTCTCTGCAATGGTCTCATGTGAACTCTTGCCAAGGCACCATCTCAATGGACGCAGCCATCGAACACAACAGCTGCAGGTAATGCCATGTCTCGGGTTTTTCATGCAGAGAAAAAGTCTCATCTGCCCTTGCAGTGTGCACATTTTGTCTGCTGGTAGGGTCACTAACTCCTTGTTCATCTGAAAGCGAGCCCCCAGGGACACCCTGTGACAGCTGGAGCAGACATTTGGCAAAAACTAACAGTTCAATGATCCGTGCCGTGACTCTGTTGCTTTCTTCCCTGGATTTTGTTTGAATGAGCCAATCGTTCAGATAGGGATGAACCAGAATCCTTTCCTGATGAAGTCCTGCTACCACCATCACCACTTTGGTAAAGGTGTGGGGATGGTAGCCAATCCAAACAGCAAGGCCCAAAACTGAAAGTGACCCAAGGGTACTGCAAAGCACAGGTACTGCTGATGGTCTGGCCAAATGGGAATGTGCAGATAGGCCTCTATCAGGTTGAGTGAGGTCAAGAATTCCCCTTCCCTTACTGCCATTTATGAACGAATGGAGTGTTTCCATGTAAAGTTGGGGTATTCTTAAGCAGTGATTGACGTGCTTGAGGTCTAAGATGGGGTGGAAGGACCCCTCTTTCTTGGGAATACAAGATAGATGGCGTATCGACCATACTCGCACATTGGTCTTTTGGAACCGCCATCACTGCTTGCAACTCGCAAAGACACTGCAGAGTGAACCGCACAGCTTCTACTGTAGCTTCCAAGATGCCCTACAGGAAGTCCGAACAAAGGTGGCTGAAAGAGACCAGGCAAACTTCAATGTGTAACCCTCTCCGATTTCCAGCACCCACTGGTCAGACAAAATCTTGGTCCAGGTGGCATAAAAATCCGGTAGCTGACCTCCCACGGGCACTAACCCTGCATGGGCCCGAGCAGCCTCATTGTGCTTTCTTGGCAGCTGAGGTGTAAGGTGTATAGAATCCCCTACCAGATCCTCAAAACGCCCGAAACTTTGGCCCCCTGGAAGGAAATCGCCCTCTTTGGTAGGAAGCGAAGCGAACCGGACTGCCAGAAAGTGCTGGAAGTTCCGTGACTGACCCCTTGCTAGAGTCTAGGTGCGAACAGGCTTTTGTTTATTTTCAATGAGTCTGCCACCCTTGAACTCCCCCAGAACAAACAAAAGCTTATTGAGTCTTGACAATTACGCAGCCACAAGTAGTGACAAGCGACCACCACTGAGGCCATACTCTTGGATATGCCCCCCTAATCAGATCATAGAAAGCATCCGCCAGGAAAGCTGCTTCAGACTCCAACTTGGCCGCCTCTGGGGAAAGTGGCGCAGACTCTCCAGAACCCTCCAAAATAGCTTGTGCTAGGCACAAACGCACATGCCACAAAGACACCACAACAGACGCGTGCAACATTAGGGCATTAATGTCAAACGCCTGCTTCAGTATGATCTCCAACTTTTGATCCTGCATGTTTGAGGATCGAACTGCCCTCCAAAGGAATAGTGGTTGTGACTGATGAAACCATGGCATATACCTTAGGAGAGCGGAAGTGTTACTTATCCCGATTCAGAAGAGGGTACAGCTGGGACAATCTGCATGCCCCTCAGACCCGTCTCCAGGACATCCCACATCTTGAATCATCCATCTAACCACTCTGTGCAAATGAAACACCATCTGCATTTTCCTAACCGCGTGGAACAGTGGATCTTCCAGAGGGCTCCTCAGGTGGTACACCCCTGACCATATTAAGAACCTTGGCAGACTGGGATATCGGGGTCACCAGCTTCTCCCTGCAAAAAACATGCACAATGCAAGATTCCTCCCTTGAGGGATCACGCCCTCTTCCAGCTCTGCATCCTCCAAGGCGTCCACTTCCATATACCATTCCTCCAACTTATCAGAGTGAGCAGATCAGAAGTCCTCCCCTGGGTCGCTCTCCGGCTTCCTCTGGCGCAACCATGGTTCCTCTTCTGCTCTAAAGCACAAAAGGGACTGACCACGCTATCTTCCTTGCTTTCTCCTGAGGAGCAGCTGGTCATTCCTCTCTATGCTGCCTCGTACAGAAGGCCTTATGCAGGAGGACAAACTCTGGCAAGAACTCCCCTATGAGTTCGTCTGCCGGCTTCTCCTTGGACGAGTGGGGTCTGGGGCATTTAGGCATCCTCTGCCTTAGCTCCAACACTAGCGGAGGCAGACTGCCGCTGCCCTCCAGAAAAGCAGAAAACCCCTCCCTCTGTAGCTGGACGACAATCCCCCGAAGGGTGAGAGATCTCAGACCCTCCTGCAGATCCCTCTCCTCTGGTCGAGTGCTCCGCATGCAGATCCTCCTCAGTAGATCTAACCTCTGCCTCAGCACCACAGCAGAAACCCGCAGCAAAGACAGAGCCTATATGGGACCCACATGCCAGACATGTGGACCTGGAAGGCATTCCGCCCACCAAAACTAAAACCACAAGCAGGACTGACAAAGTTCCAACCCACTGATTCTCAATCAGTTGTCCTGTTTAAGCTGCATCCAACACTGAAGGGGTGCTATAGTCAATGATGTCCTGCACAGCCACATTCCTTCTAAATGCTTTATTAGTATTTTTTTTCTTTTGTCAACAATAAAAGTCAAATGAGAAAAGCAAATAAAACAAAAGAACATGAGAGAAGGCCCCTGCAGTGTCTGAATCCCATCCCGAGTCTCCCCTCCGTGCAAGCACTAAAATGGTGAATTTTCCCCGTGCTGTGCAGGAACCCCCAGCCATGCAGCACTTTAACACAAATGCGGCCCTCAGAAGTCCAAATCATCCCCCTCATTCAAGTGACTGACTGACCAATCCTGAGAATGCAGGAAATACCCTCTGCACTCGGGGGCTGTCACCCATGGAAAGTCTCCCGCCAAACTGCTCAGCCGACACATATTGGCTTCGGCAATGTCAGTGCTAAGAAGAGCATTGAAAGGAAAGAAGCCCTGCTTTTACCCGCAGCTCTTCACCCCACCAAGGGCTCCAGGGAGGAGCAGACAGCTCGGGTGAACTCAGTCAAGTTCTCTCTTCTTTTTTTTTTTTTTAATTTTACTCCCTGGAATTAAAGGACCAGCTCTCCACAGAGCTACTTCAAGAGAGAATTGCAAAAAATTTGAAAATAAAATCTCTTAATTCTCCCTACAGTGAGCCCCAGCTTATGGATCTCACCTCTCTAGCTGCTTGGAGACAGATACTGGAAGCTGGTGGGAGGTGCCAGCTAGTTATCTATGCCAAAGTTATGAAAACATGATATGCTCAGTCTCCAAGCTGCAGTTGAAGGTGTGACAACCCATAGGTGCAGGGACTGGACTGGAGGGATGAGAAAGAAATTTATAAGGCAGTGGAACGCAAACCGCCATCTTCTCCCTCTTCCGAAGAGCTGGTGTCTCAATTCTCAGCTTATTCAAGTCTATTAGACAGAGGTTAAACATACCAAATATATAGTAAGCCCAGAACCCCCCCCCAAAAAAAAAAACTAAACAAGATAGTGGAGTTGAAGAGGGTTCACTATCCAGGTAACATGCCCAGAATTCAGAGATGCTGCTGCTACCAAATGTGCTGACCATGCATTCAGGCCAGACCTGGTATAAAGAAATGCATTACCTCTGCTCCGAAAGTTACTGGACCCAAGAAATGCAGTGGCCAAGTCTGCTACTGTGGGGCAGTGGACTGGCTCTGTGGCTTAGGACTGTTTCTCACTGTACTGAGCTGGCAAAGAAACATAGCCCCCCACCTTTGCTTTGAAAAGTGCAAACTTCAGCTGAAACTAGAACTTTATTTTGCCTTGGATATTGGAAAGGAGACCAGCAAGGAGCGAAGGGCACATCTTGGTCAAAACACACTGATTTAATTTATTATGGCGTGGTTTGAATAAAAGCAAAGTCAAAGTCCAGTCACAGAAAACTAAAAGCCCTAGATTACAAAAATGCAGACTTCAGTAAAATGGGGAAGGAGAAGCTATTACTATAATCATTTATGTATCGCTACAAGGCATATACAGCGTTGTACAGATACAAATAAAAGATGGCCCCTGCTTGTAAGAGCTTATATTTTAATCAAGACAGACAATACAATGGCTGAGAACAAGGAATTAAAGGAAAGGAAGGGATCAGGATCCAAAAACAGCTTCAAAGGGATGAGCTTTTAGCATGGATTTGAAAAGGAGCAGAGATGGAGCCTGACAAAGACTAAGGTAGTTTACTCCAGGCATATGGAGCAGCAAGGTGAAAGGAACAAAGTCTGGAGTTGGCAAAGGAAGAAAAGGGGACAGAGAGAAGCAAGCCAGTAGAAGAGCAGAGTTCACGAGAAGGGATATAAAGAGAGAAAAGACAGTGAGGACAGTAGAATGAATGCATTTGCAAGTCAGTCTCTGTGTTTGTACAGTGGTGCGTATGCCTTGTAGTGCTTTGTAAGTATTTGATAGTAGTAGTAGTGGAAGGAGAAGTTGGAACTGGATACGGAAACGGAAGGGGAGCCAATGAAGTGACTTGAGGAAAGAGGGTTATATGAGAATATAAGGAGTGTAGTGGAGTAGTCTAATGGCTAGAATACTGGCTTGGGAATCAAGAGGCCAGGGATTGATTCCCACTAGCACTCCTTATGGCCCTGGGCAAGTCACTTAACCCTCCATTGCTTCAGAAAATTCCAAGTTATCAATGTCCCTGTTTAAATGTACATTACCAAGTTTAAATGATAAAGCGGTATTAGAAAAACCTGTTAAATAAATATTGGGGCTGACAAAAGATTAGCCATGCAGCAGAGTTCTGAACAGATTGAAGGAGAGAGAGAGGACTCAGAGGAAGACCAGCAAAGAGGAGTTTGCAATAGTCAAGAAGGGAGGTGACACAGGAGTAGATAAGCATTTTAATAGTGTGCTCAGAAAGGAAGGGACAAATTTTGTTAATGTGAGAAAGAAATAGTTTTTAACAATCAATTGGATGTGTGTGGAGAAGGGAGGAGTCAAAGATGACTCCAAGGTTGTGGACTGAGAAAACAGGAAGTAGAAGAGTTATCCACAGAGATAAAGAATGGAGGAAGGGGGATGAGGGTTTAGGGGGAAAAATAAGAAGTTCAGTTTTGGCCATGTTCTGTTTCAAATGGCAGTGAGACATTCAGGCAGTGATGTCAGATAGGCAGGCAGAGATTTGGGCCTGGAATGTTGGAGAAATGGCAGGTGTAGAGAGACTATTTGAGAGTCATCAGTATAAAAATGGTACTGAAAGCCATGGTAAGTGCCCCGAGGGGCTGGGTATAGAGAGAGAAAAGGAGAGGACCTATAACAGACTCTTGGAGTACACCAAGAGAGTGGAAAAGCAGGAGGAGGAGGAACCACCGGAACACACACTGAAACAATGGGACAGATAAGAGAACCGGGACAGATAAGAGAACCCCTTAAACCAAGTGAGAATAAAGTGTCGAGGAGGTGGTGGTGGTCAATGGTATCAAAAGCAGCAGAAATGTTAACAAGAACTGAGTAAACGCCTTTGGATTTAGCTAGGAACAAGTCACTGAAGACTCTGGCAAGAACCATCTCAGTAGAACGTAAGGGATGAAAGCCAGATTGAAGTAGATCTAGCAGGGCTTGAGAGGGGAGAAATTCATGGCAACTGCAGAGAACTGCACATTCAAGAAGTTTGGAAATGAAGGGAAGGAGGGAAATGAGAATTAAAAGTAGGGTCAAGTGAAGGTTTCTTGAGGAAAGGAGTGACCATAGCATGCTTGAAGGCTGTAGTGACAAGTAGCAGTGGAGAGCGATGTTGAGAATATGGGAGATGGAAGGGATGATAGAGGAGATGGAGTTCAGAAGAAAGGTGGGGAAAGGATCTGAGGAACAAGTAGTGAGTTCAGAGAAGGAAATAAGATGAGAGGTTTCTACTTCAGAGATCTTAGAAATGGATGAAGGGTAGCCGAGATTGAAGGGAAGAGTTTATATTGGAGAGGAAAGAGGGGATGGAACTGATCTTGTGGGGAATTGGAGTGTAATCTTGAGGACAGTCATGGAAATAAACAGCTAGGGTTTGGGCAGAAAGAGAAGAAGGGGACGGAGGCAGAGGTACCTTGAGAGTTGGGAGCTGAGAAAAGATGGAGGTGAGAAGCAAGAGTTAGTCAGATGGAAATAGTAGTTTTGCTTAGCGAGTGCTATCGCTGACTGGAAGGAGGCAAGCATGAACCTGAAGTGAAGTCAGAAAGGGTGTAGGATTTGAGTCAAATGCACTCAGCTGAGCAGGCACAGGAGCGTAGATAACTGGTAGAAGACGACAGCCAGGGCAGAGGTATAGTGCAGCTCACAGGACACAGCAGGGGAAGAATAAGAGTATCCAGAGCAGGGGAAAGAGTTTACCTGGTGTTCTAGGATCTACCCGGACCATCTGTGCTCGCACAAAAGGCAATTTGTGAACCCCTGTTTGCTGCTTGTTCAGCTTGCCACGTCACCCCTGTCTCACCAGGAAAGGGGGGGGGGGTTTAAAGCGCAGCCCTGCTGAGTGCTATTAGGAAAGAGTTATCTGGCGTTGCAGGATCTACCTGGACCATCTGTGCTCGCACGAAAGGCAATATGTGGACCTGTTTGCCGCTTGTTCAGCTTGCTGCGTCACCCCCGCATCATCAGGAGGGATTTAAAGCACGATTTTGTACCGCGGGACGCGGCAGCGGGTGTGTCCAAAGGGGCATGTCCAAAGGGGCAGGTCCTGCCCATTTGGAGCATGGAGGAGCTCTAGGTTGGATTATACTGTGGTATGGGCAAACGAAAGAAGAGGATTGGTGGCGTGAGTACAATGAAGACATCCAAAACTGTGAAAGCAGTGGGTCCTATGGACAAACACGTTGTACTGGCTACTAGAGTTTAGAAAGTTTATCTTTGCCTTCATCCAACAGTTTATCCTCTCCTGTTAGCTCCTCTAATTTGTAAGGGGGCAATATCCCTCCCCCACTATCCAACAAGAATGTTTTGGGTCTGTTGACCTACCCGCCTGTTTTGGCTGGGGGATCTCGACCCGTTTCTGTCTGAGCAGGGTTTCTCTTCCGGCGTGGGCCCCCTGGTGGGAGATGTTCTTCTCCCCCAGGTGGTTCACATTGGAGGCCCTTAATTCTTCCTTTAATTTGGTGGCCCCTTCCGCTCAGGGTGATCAACAGGAGGTTTCTTTAAAAGATATATGGAGCTTGTTAACGCGTATAGATGCTTCTTTATAGTCTATTGTGCCCCAGTTTACTACATTTACTCAGGAAGCCATTGATAAGCTCACTCACCATGATAAATGTTTGATGTTTTTTGATTCTCGTTGCCTGAAAGTTGAGGCTCGGGTCTCCACTATACAGGAGGCTGTCTCTTCCTCTATAAAGGATAGTCTCATGCTGCATCGGCAGCAAGAGCTATTGGAAAATGGTCTTAGAGCTAAGAATCTTAGGTGCCTCAATTTCCCTAAAACACATTCTTTCTGCTGATATTTTTTCGTAAGTATCTGAAGCAGGTTTTGGGGTACCAAGATTCTGCTACTCTTTCTTTCAGTATGTACTATTTTCCTTGTCTTAAGTTACTAGTGTAGTAGATGGGGAAGTTGACGCCCTAGTGTCTGTGGATACCTTGAATGTTTGAGTTTATTGAGTCATCCTTAGATGAAATTTCTACCAGAGCGAAACAGATAAAAACTTAGTGTTGAAATTGTTTTTCGGAAAAAGAATGAATTATTTTGTGGGCAGAAGATAAATATCGTCCCCGATGTGTCCAGGCAAACACAGGCTAGGTATAAAGGTTTTTTGGTCCTGAAGCGGCATGTTCTTGAAGTGGGAGCAACTTTTTTTCTTGAAATTTCCCTGTAAATGTCTGGTTATGACAGGAAGAGATTCATGTGTTTGAGCCTTTTCAATTGGAAGAATTTTTGAAGTCAAGTTGATTACATTTAGAGTTTTGGGGTCACTGTGGGTTGGCTAGCTTAATATGATTGGGATAAGGAATATTGGGTAATCCTGCTGGAATTATATATTTTTCTTATTGTTACATTTTGTTTACACTTTCCTGTATTGTGTGCTTGTACAATTTCCTCTCTTTCTCTAAAGTAGTTTACCAGTATCATTGTTTTGCTTTGTAATCTTTATTACTTTGTAATAATGGTTGGAATTTTATTTTTATTTATCAAAAAGAGGGTTATCCAGAGCAGAGGAGAGAGCAGTATTATAGGAAGCTACCAACTCAGACAAGGTGGAGAAAGAAAGGAATCAGGATGGCAAAAACGGACAGGCACAAGAAAGTCCGACTCAAGATGTATAGTGAGCAACAAGACTTTTCAGGTATATTGGGAAAAGGAGGTAGGGCAAAGGTGGAATTTCAATATTCAGATGCTGAGGACCAAATTGTGGAAAGTGATCAGAAAAAAGTGGAAGTGCTCAACAAATACTTGTTCCGTGTTCACAAAAGAAAATCCTAGGGGAGGACAACGCATGATTGACAATGGTACTAATGGGAATGCAGTAGATACCACACCATTTATGGAAGAAATTTATGAATAAGCTTGTAAGACTGAAAGTGAATAAGGCCAAGGGACCATGGATACATCCTAGGATACTGACAGCATTAAGGGAGGTTCTGGAAGGACCTTTAAAGGAAGTGTTTAACAGATTTTTGGAGACCATGGAAGTTCCATGGGCTTGGAGAATGGCTGATGTGGTCTCACTTCACAAAAGTGGTAACAGAAGATGCTAAAAAAAATGTAGGGTCATACATTTGAGCTGCAAACATCCAAGGGAGGTGTACAGTATAGGGAGTGACATACTTCTGTCCATGAAAGAAGAGTGGGACCTGTGGGTAAATTGTTTCTGATGATCTTAAAGTGGGTAAACAAGTAGAAAATGTTACAGCACAAGCCAGAAGAATGCTTAGGTGCATAGTAAGAGGAATGGCCAGCAGGAAGGAGGAAGTGATAGTGCCTCTGTATAAGTGTCTGGTGCAACCTCATTTGGAGTATTGTGTGTAATTCTAGAGACCACACCTTTAAAAGGTTAAAAGCAGAATGAAGTTGTGCAGAGGATGGCTACCAAAAAGGTCAGCGGTCTTCGTCATAAGGCATAGGGGACAGACTTAAAAATCTTAATAGATATACTTCGGGGGGAAAAAAGGTGGGAGAGGGGAGATATGATAGAAATGCTTAAATACCTCCATGGCATAAATGCACAGGAAGAGGGGGGGCTCAATTGAGAGAGAGCTCAACAATGATGATATAAGATGGTGAAAAGAGGGACTCAGGTGTAATTTGCAGAAATATTTCTTTATGGAAAGTCTTGGACTACCAAAAGGGACTGCTGCAGCTAGAAACACATCTTCAGTTCTAAGTATTTATCTTCTGGAATTTACTCAAAACCTTGGGGAAAAAGGGAATTCTTTGGGTTAAAGCAGATAAATCTGTGTATTTTAGAATTCAGTGTTTTTGCTGAGTCAGTCAGGTCTTAGTACCACCAGAGCACTTTTTATTTAAATTAAATCAGAGTATAGCTTAGCATAGAAAGTAAGAGTAAATAGTTACTGAAATAAAAAAGCTCTCTAGAAAAATGTATTTAAATCAAATCAGAGTATAGCTTAGCAAACAAGTAGAATAGTCTGATAGAAAGAAATAAACTTGTTTCTAGTGACCTTTACAAAGAGGCCTTCCAATTAGGAGGCAAAAGATCTGTGAAGTTGGCTTAAATAGGTGTTAAAGCCGGGGGTGGGGAACCTGCAGCCTTAAGGCTCCATGCAGCCTTTTGGAGCATGATGTGCAGCCTTCTGCGGACTTAAACAAGTTTTCATATTGTTATATATGACACTGATTAACATATATGTGAACTAATTTTGTCAATATGGCGATTCCGCTAAGAGATGATTCTCAGTAAAAGCCGTTATCTGGCCGCGATAAGGTGGTATCGCTTATCTAATTGTAGTTCTTCGAGGTGATAAAGAGGTCTTCTGAAATGTCCACTGCTGGTGACATCGGTACAGGGAACTGGCGATAGACACTACACCCGATAACAGACGTTGACAGACGCGGAACTGGTGTGGCGTAACATCAAGCCTTTGGATAAATATATCACAATGAGACTCGGAGGAGAATGCGGAGGAAGAGTAAGGGTTGGATTTTGAACGAGAGAACGCATTAGCGAATCAGTTTGGAGTTGGCAGTGAAGCATAGTGGTAGCGCGTGCGAGTCGAAGTGTGTCGAGGAGAGTGTGCCTCAGCCTTGGTGTGTGTAGGACGTAAAACCACGGTACTAGGAGGTACCCAGTGTGTGACATTGAATAAATTCTCAACATTTTCGTTCAAATTTATACGCGAACAAAAATTCATGATTGCAACAAAGAATTGGCACTAGTTTTGAAACCAAAATTTCTTCTCCACCTTCTGGCAACACTGGTGACAGTTACTAACTGGCTGGCAGAGAGTACAGCGTTTGTGGTTCCTTCCTTCAGAGTGTGTTTGTCACTTGATTACATATTTTTTTTTTTTTGCTTTCCATCATGTTGAAAAAAACGAAAAGGTCACTGAAAGAACAGAGTGTTTAACGATGAGTGGGAATTGTAATACTCTGAGAAAGATAAAATGAGTTGCTTGCTCTGTGATTTCAACAGTAAAAAAATACAATGCACATCAACACTACTCTACTCATAAGGACAATAAATACGTTAAGCTAGAAGGTGAATCCTAAAAGATTGCTTTACAAAAATTGAAAGAAGGGAAAGCAAAAGCAGAGGCAGTTATTCCAATCAGTGCAGAGTATCGGAAATGTAACTACAGAAGCTACTTATAAAGTGGGAAAAAATGTAAGCCATTTAGTGATGCGGAAATTATAAAAGATTGCATCATAGAGGTTGTAGAATACTTAGATCCTGATAAGGTTAACAAATACAAGCAACTGCCTCTTTCAAGAACTACTAATGCTGATCGGCAGCATGAATTAGCACTCAATGTAGTAGATCAACTGAAAGAAATAATCCAAAAAAGAAAATGTGTACTATTCAATAGCACTGGATGAATCAACCGATTGCACTGACTCAGCGCAGGTATTGTATTTTGTTTCCACCATAACTAAGGATTTTCGTGTTTACGAAGAGTTGCTTACTCTGAGCACTCTAAAGAGCAGAACGCGAGGAATCAATGTGTTTAACGATTTTAAAGACAAATGTTGTGAATTCGGACTGAATCTGGCTAATTTAGTAAGTGTATGCACAGATGGTGCACCTTCTATGACAGGGAAGAATGAAGGCTTTATCACACAACTTAAAGAGGTTTCAAGCCAAAATGATGTTCTCTCTTCATTGCATTCTGCATCAAAGTCTCTGTGCCAAATCCACTGTTTTAAATGACACTTTGCAGAAAGTTGTAGGAATTGTGAATTATATTCGAGCAAATGCAACAAGACAATTTCGTGAGATGCTAATGATGGATAATGAGGTAATTAGTGTTGGATTTGCCCTACCATTCAAAAGTGCGCTGGTTATCACAAGGATAGGTTTTAGTCAAAGTTTTGTATTTGCGTGAACAAATAATCCAATTTTGAGGAAAGGAACGAACACTGAATTATCATGCAAGGAGTTTCATAGCAATGTTGCTTTTCTGTGTGATATGACAAAGCAAAATAACTTGAACGTTTCATTGCAAGGTAATACCAAACTGAAGAAAACTGAGGCGCTATTCATCACCAGGAACCAAGCTTTCACCCCTCCCGCATCACTAAAAGTAAGATGCGCCGAAGCTCCAAAGTAAGCCCACGATTCGCTACCTAGGGGTCACACTAGACCAACGGTTGGACATGAAGGCCCACATACGAAACATTGTCAAGGCAGTATACCACAAAATACGGACAATCCGGCATCTACGACCCTTACTGGAGCCAGACGACTTCCGGTCAATCTACTAAGCCTTGGTAATCCCTCACTTTGACTATGCCAACTCAATCCTACAGGGAATCCCAAAAAATACACTGAACCCACTTCAGCTTGCAATGAATGCAGCCGCCAGAATACTACATGGAGCCACCAGGAGGGGCAATATAACCCCAATCCTGAAACACCTCCATTGGCTGCCGGTCCATTGCAGATTCGCCTTTAAAATTCTACTGCTGACTTTCAAGACCATCAACAGCCTCACATCCTTCTCCATCATGGACCTCATCCTCCCCACTCCTGCAGTCAGGTGGTCTGTCGCCGCCAACACACTGAGTATCCCTAACAAAATCACGAAGTGCTCTCAACAAAAAAAAAAAAAAAAAAAAAAAAAGAGCCTTCATGTACTATGCAACCACATGTTGGAATGCCCTCCCGCCCGACATCCGGGCCATCACTGATCTTACCCTTTTCAGGAAGGCTCTGAAACACACCTTTTCCTCCAGCACTACTCACAATGGGGACACACAACATCCAGCAATACGCAACCACCAAGACAGACACTCAAAAACACCCACAGCACACTGTCCCAGCCCTGATCATTAGCATGACCAGTCACCCTGATATGCAAACGTAGATAGTCACTGCTTAGCCTATATATAGCCTGCATAGCCTGTATATAGTTACTTACATTTATTTATTTACATTCTCTTATATACCACGTTATTATGCATCAGTGCGGTTTACATTGAACAAACTGAAATTACATTGAACAGGGCATTATAACTTAGAGATAACTATTTTACAGGGAACATTAAATGAGTAGCAAAGCTACTGTGTAGCCTGCACATAGTTTCCCCAGTTAATCCATGTTGCAAAACCTGTTCTCTGTAAGGACAGTACGGGCGCTGCCTACACTATACAAATCTGCTGTTGACTGTAAACCAAGCTGATTGTAAAGAGCGCAGTATAGAAAAGACTTTAAATAAATAAGTCTATATATGATATGTGGCGAGAAATAAAAATATTCAGAAACATTTCTTAAATCACTTCTTGGCCAAAATGAGCTTCCTGAAGAGCACTTTTCTCACCTAGTAAAAACGATTGATGAAGAAAAATATTCTTTTGAATGTTTCAAATATGAATTGGTTATAGACTCGCTAATCAAGGAATAAGAACATAAGATATGCCATACTGGGTCAGACCAAGGTACATCAAGCCCAGTATTCTGTTTCCAACAGTGGCCAATCTAGGTCATACGTACCCTGCAGTTTCCCCAAAAGACACAGGTTCCACAATGCTTGTACTGGGTCAAGCACTGATATCCTGGGTCCCTTCTTAATAATAGTTTATGGACCTTTCCTCAAGGAACTTGTCCAAACCTTTTTTAAACCCAGCTACACTAACAGACTTTACTACATCCTCTGGTAACAAATTCCAGAGCTTGATTACACGTTGAGTAAAAAAATATTTTATTTTATTAGTCTTAAATAGTTCACCCCTGTAGCTTTCATTGCATGTCCCCTAGTCTTTCTATATTCTGTTAAAGCACAGTTACTTACCTGTAACAGGTGATCTCTGGGAACAGCAGGAATAAGTCTTCACATATGGGTACGTCGGTACCGACGGAGCCTGCGGGGGAACGCTCCCCAGCGTCCAATCAGAAAGCTTTTGGGAGCATCCCACAGTGCCTGCGTGCTGCCTTCCCGCCTTTCCAACTGTCTCTCCTCAGTTGAGTTTTATAGCTGAGACAAAAAGAGAGAAAGAGGAAAGGAAGATAGAGAGATTCAACTCCTAGGGGAGGTGGGTGGGTTGTGAAGACTTATTCCTGCTGTTCCCAGAGATCACCTGTTACAGGTAAGTAACTGTGCTATCTCCAGGAACAAGCAGGAATGAGTTTTCACATATGGGGACTCCCAAGCTAAGATGCTTGGAGCCCTAGCATGGTGAGGATTGGAACATGCTACACCTCATATGGCCAGGCATCCTGAGGATGGAGGGTAGGAGTTGAAAAGAGAGGAGCTGTAGGAAAAACAGCTAACCTAAGGACTACAGGTAAGGAGTCCATGTATGTATGATAATTACCATGAAAAATATTGACATTGACAGACAATATGGACCTCACCTACTGGATTGCAGGAAGTAGAGAGGCTGAGTCTACTGGAGACCCAGTAGAGGAATCTTCAAGGTGACTTCACTGAAGTGAAGGCGAAGATCCAAATCTGGAATTGACAGGTGACCCAGGTGTCAACTGGGGTAGTACAAAAACGTCAGGTCTTTAGTGGAAGCTTTATGGAAAAAGCTGGGAACTCTTTTGGATATAGAGTTAGTAACATTTAGAAGCAAAAGAGGAAGACTGACTGATTTGGACAACTAGTCCAGTCCTGGAGGGAAGAAGGGGTATGGAAAAAAGCCCATATTCAAGGAGGACAGATGTCTGAAGGGCTGAAACTTCAGATCTACTGAAGATCCACCCTGTCTTTCCTATCTGTTGAAAGATAGGAAAGAAAGAAGCATGGAGCTTCAGGGATACCTAGACGTAGAATTAAGTAGAAACTGTAAGTGGCACAGTAGTGGTTGTGTGCATAATACCCCAGACATACTGAGGAACAGTATGAAGATATGCAAGCCCACTGTCTGGAACCTATAGGAAGGTAAAACCCTTTATAAGTATAGACAGTTAGAGAGATAAGTATGTAGATACATATCTACCTATAAGGAAGCATCTCGACACACACACACACACACACACATATATATACACATATATATATACACACACACACACATATATATACACATATACAGTCAAACCTCAGTTTTCATTTGCCCCGGTTTTCATACGCTTCGGTTTTCAACGTCTTTTTTGACTGAGATTTTGTCCTGGTTCTCATACATCGCTTCGGTTTTCAACATCTTTTTTGACTGAGATTTTGTCCCGGTTCCCGTACATCGCCTCGGTTTTCGTAAAGTACAGTACTGTAAATACATACATCCTCGCGCTGCACACTGGTCTGTATACACTGCCAGAACGTCTGCCCGGTCAGCACAGTTACTTACCTGTAACAGGTGATCTCTGGGAACAGCAGGAATTAGTCCTCACATATGGGTACGTCGGAACCGACGGAGCCTGCGCGGGAAAGCTCCCCAGATTCCCAGAAGGAAGCTTTTGGGGCCTCCCACTGCACATGCGCGCTGCCTTCCCGCCTTCCTGACCAGCTCTCCTCAGTTCGAGTTTATAGCTGAGACAATAGAGAGAGGAAAGGAAGATAGATAGAAGATACAACTCCTAGGGGAGGTGGGTGGGTTGTGAGGACTAATTCCTGCTGTTCCCAGAGATCACCTGTTACAGGTAAGTAACTGTGCTATCTCCAGGAACAAGCAGGAATAAGTCCTCACATATGGGGACTCCCTAGCTAAGATGCCTGGGAGATCCCCTTCCAAGGGTTCGCCATCTTCGTATGGATCTCAGGCATCCATCCTGGGAAGGTGGGCAGGAGTTGTTCAAGTATGGAACAGGTGTTTGAGGACAGCCTGACCAAACAAGGCATCCCGGCGGGAGTCCTTGTCCAAACAGTAATGGGCTGTGAAGGTATGAACAGAGGCCCATGTGGCGGCTCAACAGATCTGATCTATGGATACAGAGTGAAGATGAGCCATAGAAGTGGCCATGGCTCTCACATTGTGAGCTGTGACATGGCCTTCCAGAGAAATGTTTTTACTCTGGTAAGCAAAGGAAATACACTGAGCAATCCAATTGGAAAGTGTACGTTTGGAGACTGGAAGTCCCAAATGAGAAGGATCAAAAGCCACAAAAAGTTGGGAAGACTTTCGATGTGGCTGAGTCCTGTTGAAGTAAAAGGCAAGAGCTCTTTTACAATCTAAAGTATGAAGGTTCCTCTCTGCACTGGATGCATGAGGAGCCGGAAAAAAGACAGGTAGATATACCTCTTGATTAAGATGAAAAGGCGAGACCACTTTGGGCATAAAGTGGGGATTCGTCCTAAGGACCACCTTATCATGATGAAACCTGGTATAAGGTGGATGAGCCACTAAGGCTTGTAGTTCACTGATGCGGCGAGCCGAAGTGACTGCAATAAGGAAAATGACCTTCCAGGAAAGAAATTTCAAGGAGGTAGAAACCAACGGTTCAAAAGGTGGCTTCATAAGCTGACCTAGAACTAGGTTCAAATCCCATGCTACCGGAGGAGGCCGGATGGGAGGTTTAGTTAGAGTCAGGCCTCTCATGAACCTAGCAATAAGCGGATGAGAGGAGACAGGTTGTCCATTTATAGGTTTTAAGGATGCTGCAATAGCACTCAAATGGACTCTTACTGAATTAGTCTTAAGGCCTGCATTGGAAAGATGCAGGAGATAGTCTAGTAGAGAATTCAAAGGAAGTGCTAGAGGGTCAAGACCCTGTTGAGCACACCAAATGGAAAAACGTTTCCATTTGAAAGCATAGGAACGCCTCGTGGAGGGTTTCCTAGAGGCATGAAGGATATCTTTCACTGGTTGAGAAAGATTGAAGTCATGAAGGCTTAGGCCTTCAGTAACCAAGCTCTGAGGTGTAGGGACTTGGGGTTTGGGTGCCACAAAGTCCCTTCCTCCTGAGAGAGGTGGTCTGGCGCAGCTCCCAGGTCCAGGGAGGGTCCCTGGGAGAGATGCAGAAGTAGAGGGAACCACACTTGGCGTGGCCAGCGTGGAGCTATGAGGATCATCGATCCGTGATCCCTCTGGAGTTTGAACAGAGTCTTGGGAATCAAAGGAATGGGTGGAAAGGCATATAGGAATTCCTGACCCCAATGTAGGAGAATGGCTTCGTTGGCTTGAGCTCCCTGACACAGAGTCCTGGAACAGAATCGGGGAAGTTTGGCATTCCACGGACTTGCAAAGAGGTCTATGTCCGGGGTTCCCCATTCCTGAAAGATTCTGCTTATCTGGCCCATATGTAGGGACCATTCGTGTGGAAGCAGAACTCGACTGAGTTTGTCTGCCCAAGAGTTTTGAACCCCTGGAAGATACACTGCCAGAAGATGAATTTGATGCTCTCTGGCGAAGGCCCATAATCTGAGAGCTTCGTTGCAAAGCGACAGAGAGCCTGTCCCTCCTTGTTTGTTTATATAGAACATGGCCACCTGATTGTCTGTCTGAACTAGGACGGTCAGGTTGACAAGGAGGGCATGGAAGACTTTGAGGGCAAAGTAGATTGCTCGCAGTTCCAGGAGGTTGATGTGAAGGGTGGTCTCTTGTGGAGACCAAGCACCCTGAGTGGAGAGGGATTGTAGATGGGCTCCCCACCCTGTTTGGGAGGCATCTGTTGTGAGGGTTGCTTGGGGCAACAAAGGTTGGAAGGGGGCCCCCCACAACAGATTCTTGGTGGACATCCACCATTGGAGGGACCAAAACAGACGCTTTGAGGTGAGTATTTGGTCGGAGAGCGCTCCTGATGCCTGAGTCCACTGGGTGGCTAAGGTCCATTGAGCTGCTCTCATATGAAGACGAGCGTAGGGCACCACGTGAACCGTGGAGGCCATGTGGCCCAGAAGTCGCAGCATTTCTCTGGCTGTCAAGTGACTGCTGGACTGAGCTTGGGAGGCCAAGCACAGCAGACGTTGGCCCCGGACTTGAGGTAGGTAGGCCCTTGCAGTGGTGGTGTCCAACTGGGCCCCTATGAATTCCAGAGACTGAGTAGGGGTAAGTTGAGACTTGGGAAGGTTTATCACCAGTCCCAGATACTGCAGAATGTGCCTTGTGCGGTCCAGGGAAATCTGGGCCTCTGACTGAGAGATGGAGCTCGGATGAGCCAGTCGTCCAGATATGGGAATACAAAAATTCCCAGACCTCTTAGAAATGCGGCAACAACTGCCATGCATTTGGTGAACACTCTTGGAGCAGAGGCTAGACCAGGGGTGGGCAAACTTTTTGACTCGAGGGCCGCAATGGGTTCATATATTGGACCCGGGGGCCGGACCAAGAGTAGATGGACGGTATGTATGTGTGAATTAATATAAATTAAATTTAAATTTGTAACATTAAATGTTTAGATTAATTTAAGGTAGAAAAGCATAAAAAGAGTTATTTTACAAAACTTTTATGCAATGTATTTCTTTCATAAAATAGTACCTTCAATTTTAGTGGCCGTAGTTTGCCCATCCCTGCACTAGACCATGCCTCCCTACTTCCTTCTGTGGGTGGGTCTTTTGGTTTCTGAAGCGTGGTAGCCAAAGTGGGGGCTGTCCCACCCGCTTCATCCGAAAAGATGGGGTGGGCAAGATATGAGCGAGATTTAAGATTCTGAATCACCTCACATGAATCTGCAGTTATTGCGTGCCGAAGCGTCAGGAAGTGGGATATCCAGATCCTCCCAAGTGACCAGCCCATTTCCTGTCCTAGCCCCCCAATAGTTCATTATCAGTCCTAACCCCCCATCACCCCATTTCCAGACAGCCCCCATCAGCCCACAGCCAGTCTTAACCCCCCCCATAGCCCATTACCAGTCCTAACCCCCACATCAGCCCACAGCCCATTACCAGTCTTAACTCCCCCATAGCCCATTACCAGTCCTAACCCCCCATCAGCCCACAGCCCATTGCCAGTCTTAACCCCCCCCATAGCCCATAACCAGACAGCCCCCATCAGCCCACAGCCAGTCTTAACCCCCCCATAGCCCATTACCAGTCCTAACCCCCATCACCCCATTTCCAGACAGCCCCCATCAGCCCACAGCCAGTCTTAACCCCCCCATAGCCCATTACCATTCCTAACCCCCCCCCATCATCAGCCAACAGCCCATTGCCAGTCCTACCCCCCCCCTCCCATCGGCTCACAGCCCACTGCCAGTCCTAACCCCCCCCCATCGGTTCATGGAAATTAAAATTTAAAAAAAAACTGGCCGCTGCCGCCGCGGCAGCATGGAGTGTCCTGCGTGGCCCCCTCTGCCCGGCTGAACTCTCCCGGCGCGGCTGAAGCCCTCTGCTCCAGCTTGCAGATACGTGAAGGGAGAGTGTCTCCCTCACGTCTCTGTTAAGCCCGCAGGGGCTGATGGGAAGCAGGGGCTGATGGGAAATTTCCCATCTGCCCCTGGGGGCTTAACAGAGACGCGAGGGAGACACTCTCCCTTCGCATATCTGCAAGCCGGAGCAGAGGGCTTCAGCCGCGCCAGGAGAGTTCAGCCGGGCAGAGGGGGCCGGATTAAAAGGTCCGCCGGGCAGTATACGGCCCGCGGGCCGTAGTTTGCCCATCCCTGGGCTAGACCGAAGGGAAGTACTCTGTACTGGAAATGTTTTCCCTGAAACAGAAATCTTAGATATTTTCTGTGGGATGGATGGATGAGTATGTGTGTATACGCATCCTTGAGATCTAGAGAACAAAGCCAATCCTGACTCTGAAGGTATGGAAGGAGAATGCCTAGAGAAAGCATTTTGAATTTCTCCTTGTACAGAAATTTGTTCAATGCTCTCAGATCTAGGATAGGTCTGAATCCCCCTGTCTTCTTTGTTATGAGAAAATAAGGGGAGTAGAATCCTGTCCCTTGTTGAAGAAGAGGAACCTCTTCTATTGCCCCTTGGGCAAGGAGAGAAGAGACTTCCTGATCCAACAGGCCCAGGAGAGATGGGGGAGAATTGAAGTGCCTCACCATGGTATATGGAGGAAGGTTGGAAAAATGAAGTTTGTAGCCCTCTGATGATAGAGAGGGTCCATTGCTCTGATGTAATTTGCTCCCATCTGGGAGCAAAGTGAGCTAACCTTCCGGGAATGGTGAGGGGCTCTGGTTGTTCTAGAGCCAGAAAGGTTAAGTTCTCTAGGGGCAAGTCAAAACCCCTGAGGGGGTTGAGCCTGCGGAGGAGTGGCAGACGCTGCAGGCTTTGACCTTGCCTGTTTAGGTTGCTGACGTTTAGCAGCAAAGCGAGGCTGAGAAGATTGTTGGCCAGTATTTGTGGAAAATCTGGCCTTCTTGTAGTAAGGCCTCTTGAAAGATTTTCTTGGCAGGAGTAGAGGTAGACTTAGAAAGTCTATCTAATGTAGCATTTTCTGAGTCCATTTGAGTGGCTTTAATTTGCCAGTCTTTACCAAATAAGTTCTCACCTGTACAGGGCAGATTCCGTAAGCCATCCAGGACCCAGGGTTCTAGGTCAGAGACATGGAGCCTAGCAAGTCGTCGGGCTGCAATAGCAATGCCCGAAGCTCTACCGGCACCCTCAAAGGAATCAAAAGCTGCTCTGTTGGAGAACTTAGAAACATCTAGAAGCTGTTTCACCAGAGAAATGAACTCCTCCTTTCTATCCTCAGGGATAACGGAGGCAAAATGCCATACCTTTAGGGCAAGTTCCCTGAGAAACATGCCCATATACAGACTGTAAGAATTAATCCTGGCTATAAGCATACTAGCCTGGAATATTTTTCTGCCAAAAGAGTCTAGGGTCTTACATCCTCGCCCTGGAGGGGTAGAAGAGTGCCTTTTGGTGCTCTTAATCTTTTTCAGCGCAGACTTCACCACAATGGAATGGTGAGGCAGCTGAGTCTTTTGAAACCCAGGAGGAAGGAGGGACCCGGTACATGGTGTCCAACCTACGAGAGTAAGGAGACAACGTTAGAGGAGCCTCCCATAAGTCCATCAAGTGTTCTTGAAGGATTTCATGGATAGGCAGGGTGACTGCCTCTTTAGGAACCTTAGGGTATCCTAAAATATCCAATTTCTTTGACCTAGGTTCTTTTTCAGAGGATGTGGTAATAGAAAGTCCTTTAGCTAGCTCTATAATGAAGTCTTGAAAGGACAAAGCCTCTGGTGGAGACATTCTCCTCTTTGGGGAAGAAGGGTCTTCATGAAGAACTAGAGACAGCTCATCAGAGTCCTCAGAGGAGTCAAAATCCTCAGAAGAATCAGAGTATTCTCTATTTGCTTCCAACGCACGATATGCATATCGATCGGTATCGACATCGGGCGTACCGGGTATGGGATCGGTATCGGGTGAAAACCCGGATCCGGCATGCGGAACCGATCTGCGTTTGGAAGTCGATGGTCTCGGTTCCGGTATGGGAGACGATACCGGAACCGGACCCGGTACTGCTGAACGCGGTACCGAGGGCGTCGCAGCTGTAATAAAAGCCAGAATGGCCTGCTGCATGGTCTGAACAGTATTGCTCATAGACGCCACTGCTGCCTGGATGTCGGTACCGGTATGGGCCGGTACCCCAGAGCAGTCTAACAGGTGATCAGTCGAGGCCGTGCCATCGATGTCAACCTGTAACCCCATAGATGGTGCTTTGGAAGCCAGAGCTTCCCGCCGGGGTTGTTTGGCTGGGGCAGGATCCTCAGATACAAAAGTGAGAGCCTCTCGATGCTTTGAAGGAGATTTACTCTTTGAGGACCTGCCCGAAGGAGGTTTGGTTACCTGAGATCCAACCGGAGAGGAAGACCTGGATGACTGATGCTGGATTATCTGAAGCAAACAGCACATGGAATTTGTTGGCCCGGTTCTGCAAACCACGTTTAGACATCTGGGAGCAGGATGGGCAGTCCGGAATGGAGTGGTCAGGTCCCAAACATTTAAGACACCATTCATGGGTGTCTGACAGAAATAACAGCACTACACTTGGTACACTTATTAAAACCAGGGGCTGGTTTCTCCATGAGGAGAATTTGTGTAGGCCTGAGGCCTAACCGAAGTCACCAAGTTGTGCAAAGAAAGATTTTTTTTTTTTTTTTAAAGAAAAGAAAAGAGACCGGCGGTACCGGTTTCGGTATGGGGAAGGCAGGTACGCGGTCTAAAGAAACAAACTAAAACAATAATTTCTTCAGCGGTGACAGGAACACGACCTGCTGGCTCCGCGGAAAAAGAGAAACTGAGGAGAGCTGGTCAGGAAGGCGGGAAGGCAGCGCGCATGTGCAGTGGGAGGCCCCAAAAGCTTCCTTCTGGGAAGCTGGGGAGCTTTCCCGCGCAGGCTCCATCGGTTCCGACGTACCCATATGTGAGGACTTATTCCTGCTTGTTCCTGGAGATAAACAGAGGATAATATCAGTCTGAACAGCAAGTCCTGAGTCCTATAGAACTCTCGCATGGTAAATGGACAGAAAACGCATAGGATGAGATACCAGGTTGACCCACTTGAGGAACAAGGGGGGGGGGGTATCATGCATTGCCTAATTAAATATGTGCTGTCCATGAATTATTAAGATACCATGAGGACAAGCTGCAAGGAAAAAGAGCATATTTCCTGTAAAAACTGGATAACTCTTTAGACTGTCACATAGAGAAGGCTTATGTCCTTTATTAAAAGGAAACAGAAGGGTGTAAAGAACCCCTACAGTCATGAGGAATGACTGAGGAAGCCTTTTTCAACCATATAGGATAGAGATTAGAGAAAAAATCTCCATGCTCTCTAGCAAGGGCCCATAGTGGAAAGCTTCTCAATAGGATTGCAGAGAGCACTATGCAGGAGAAATGGGAAATAAAAGTGGCTGTTGGAGGAAACCAGCTGCCACCTCAGTTATGCTGCCAACTCCAGAGATTTGGAGATGACAAAAAAAGAAGTGATAAGGATTTTCCAAGATAGATGGGCACTATCCTGGAAGCACTACTAAGGCCAGAGAAAAGTAGTGGAAGATAAGACTGGAACTCGTAGAAAGTACCAGTAGTCCAATCACTGAACTCTTGCATGGGTAACTGCTGAATAGAACAGCAGAGAGAATCCTTCTGTTTGTAACAGAGAGAACAGACAGAACAAGAGGAAAAAATCCTGATCATGTCTGATGAGCTGCCCAATGAAAGCAGGGAGGTAACTCCAGAGAAAACTCTACACTGGAAAGGAAAGGAAGACTAGAAAGGCTAAGAAAGCCTTCCAGTCGTATAGTACCACTCGTACAGGGGAAGCCCTGGAAACGAGGGTAAAGAAAAATAGGAGCTGAAGGGAGACTTGCCATATAGTGAGTCTGTAGAAGGAAAAAATTCATGGTGGTACAGGGAAACTATCATGAGATAGTTGGTAAACCTCTCTTCATGGTAGGAAGGAGGAGGAAACCCTGTGACCCACAGACATGAATCTCCTGACAGCTCAGCCTACCTGAGAGCAAGTGGATGTCCTGGAAACAGGACTCCAAGCGTAGAGTTTGAAATGAAAAAAACAGTGAAAAAACTTCTGCTGAAAAGAAGTGAACTGTATGTTATAAGAGATCAATTAGAACCCCATTGAGGGTTAATTTTCCAGGCTTGAGTTTGGATTCTTCAGACTAGGGCGAGGTTTCCCTTGTTTGGGAACATCTGTATGATGGGCAGAAGAATAAAACCTTTTAGGGAAAGAAGGTATGGTAGGGCATTTCCTACCTACTGGGGAAGGAGAAGGCTTAGGATAGCCCTCAGAAACAGGGAAGTCAGTGGAGCAATGAGCAACCTGACGTAAAGACTCCCTATTGAAGAGATTTTCTCCAGTACAAGGAGCATTACCCAGTCTTTGTTGTGCCCATCTGTTCAAGTCTGAAGCTTGGAGCCAGGCTTTACGTCGTGCCCCTATAGCTATAGCAGAGGTTCTGCTAACAGACTCAAAAGAGTCAAGGGAAGCACGAGAAAGAAACCAAGATATATTTTGGCTATGACTAAGAAGTAAGGAATAGTCTGCCGCCTTGGGCTCTGATAGAAAAGGAGTCAAAGGATAATTTCTTTGTGACCTCCTGAAGGGATAGACTCAAAAAATATGAGAGAATCCTTGTTGCCAGCATAGATGTTTGGAAGGTTTGACGTCCAAAGGCATCTAGTGTTCTAGATGCACGACCTGGCGGGAAAGAAGAATGCTTCTTCTTGCTTTTTACCTTCCTCATTGCTGATTCCACTACAATGGAATGATGGGGAAGTTGAGTCTTTTGAAACCCTGGAGAGGGGGGCACCTGATACAGAAGAGCAGTTGCTGTAGAAGGTGAGGAAGCCCTTAAAGGCGTTTCCCATATTTTCAGAAGAAGATCCTGTAAAGAATGATGTAAAGGAAGCATTATATTTTCCTTTTCCCCAGAAAAGCCTTGTGTAGGATCATGGCCAGGGATAGGAATAGCCAGGAATGTTGCCATGTCAAGGAGAAATTTCTGAAAAGAAGGATCTCCAATGGGAACAATCCCTGGACAGGCTGGGCACCAGTATTTGTCCGGTGCAAAGCAGGATCTCTAATGAATGGATACTGGGACTGGCGGGTATGACCTGAAACCGTCAGTACTGTATCGTCCATGCTAGGTATCGACTCCAAACTAGGTATAGAAAGGAGAGATCCTGGTGAAAAAAGCATGGATGGAGCTGGTCCCGATGTTCCTGCAGGTACCAGCATCGACACAGATACCGGTAGCTGAGCCGGAATCGAAGGCGATACCGACATCGAAACAGTCATCGGAGGATGCTCAAACGGTACCGAGGAAACTCGAAAGTCTCGGTGAATATCCTTGGTACCGCGCATCTGCAATCGGTGCGTGTCGGTTCCGAGATGCGTCGGTACCCAGTCTTCCAGACTAGATATCGATTCTAGACTCGGCATCGAAGGAAGCAAATCTATCGATGCATGTCTAGATGGTACCGACGTCAGGGGTCGTATCGACGGAGCTGCCGATACTGGAAAGTCAATCTGGGTATCGATCGGTCCCGAAGGCACCGAGTACACCAGATGATGATCCCTGGTGAGGAGTGGATCGCTCAGCACCAGTGCCGATGCCGGGTTATCGGTACCGCTTGAAGCGGATGCCACCCCCGAGCATGGCTCAGGTATGTTCTGTGAGGGGTGAGCCCCAGGAACAACCTGAAACCCCTGAAAGGCTTTGGAGACCGAAGACTCCCGCCGGGGTTTGAAGCCAATGAGGTCTTGAGGGCAAGGCCGGAGCCGTCATCATGCTTGGCATGAGACCTACCACCCAAGAATTGGCTAGTCTTAACAGATTGTTTGTGGGTTACCTGATCCTGTAGAGAAGAAAAGGTCGGTGCCCTTACACTGGAAGGGAAAACTGCATCGAGGGAAACTCGAAATGGAGAATTTCTTCTCATAAAATTGTAGCCTGATGGCTCTGGAGGAAAGGGGTCAGGACCCAAACAGGTTAGACACCAGTTATTGGAGTCTAAAAAGAAAACTATTTCCACAGTTAAGGCACTTCTTAGGAGAAGGCTCCATAATGGAGAGGCCTACAGGCCCAAAAATTCAAGACAGAGGGAAAACAACTCCCTGAGTTTTAGGAAAAAGAAAAGAAAAAACCACCGGCGGCACCGGTGGAGTCTGGGAAACAGCTGCGACCACAAGAAAACAAAAAGTAAAAGATTTAAAGAAAAAATTTTCTGTGATGACAGGAAGACGTCCTGCCGGCTCTGCAGAAAAATGAAAACTGAGGAGACAGTTGGAAAGGCAGGAAGGCAGCACGCAGGCGCTGTGGTATGCTCCCAAAAGCTTTCTGATTGGACGCTGAGGAGCGTTCCCGCACAGGCTCCGTCGGTACCGACGTACCCATATGTGAAGACTCATTCCTGCTTGTTCCTGGAGATAGTAAACAATCGATCTACGTTTACCCGTTCCACTCAATGAAATACAATGAAAGGTTCAGAGATTTTGAGAAGCATGACATGACCCTCAAATTGGCTTGTCAACCTCACTTAGGGGTATGTTTACTAAACCGCGCACACGTGCGCGGCGCACAAGAGCGGAAGCTTATGATGCACTTAAGAGCTCTTGAGCGCCGCGCACGCGTGCGCGTCACATTAACAGGCTACCGCACATGTGCGGGGCGCTGATGTGCGATAGAGGCAGGGAAACGCTTACAGAGGGTGGAGGAAGGCTCCCGAGGGGCGGGGGGACGGGGTCAATGGGTGGAGAGTGGGAGGGGAGAGGCTCCCCGCACAGGAGCGGGGCTGAATGTCGGCATTAAAAATACCACGAGTGAAACCCTCGTGTTAGAGCCGATTTAAAGGGAAGAGAAACCATTTCCGTCAGCAATGTACAGCAAAACCGGGGAAACCTGCAAAACGTGAGCAGTGTGATACATGTGCACAGAACAAAACAGCAAATATAAATGTAAAAATGACCACAAAAAAATTCCAAATAAATTACACCCCAGCTGGGCAACAGTGATATTAATGGACAACCATAAAAAACACTCCCAGGAAAGCTCCAGAAAAAAAATGATTTTTGGAAGGGTCTACGCTCCGTAGACCCGTTCAAAAAGCATTGCATTTTAATGGAGCTTTCCTGGGAGTGTGTTTCATGTTGACCAATAATATCACTGTTGCCCAGCTTGGTTTTGGTTTTTCCCCTTTTTTGGAGGTCAGTTTTGAGGTTTAATTGCACCCCTGTCCCCAGACAAGGTAAACGAGCCCACAGTAAAATTGTGCAGAGCAGGGTGTCTGACTCGTGCGGCCAGGTTCCCTATCACCAGACTGCACTGTCTGTGGCCACAGTGTGGAGCAGCGGACACAGCCAGTGCCTGTAGGACCAGAGGGTCACAGGTTCAAATCCCAGCTGGGGCTCAAGCCAACCCAGTCCCCATAGTTTTACCCACCACTAAACAGTGATAGTACAGACAGTCCTGTATGGCAGAACATAAGCATGGTTCCAACACCTATATTTTACCCTACACTGCACACAAACCATAACAATGGGCATTACCAACAGCCGAGTCCCTCAAATTCAGTCCTGGAGTGCCACAACTCAATCAAGTCATATGCTTTTTGCCAGATAGGGACATGTCTGCATGTTGGCGGAAGGGTACAGGTGGTGGAGGGGGCAGTGGCTGCAAACCACAGCAGACAGTGGCCTAGGCCTGTGCAGGCTGGCACTGTCCATCGCAACAGACAGGCTCTGTCGGATGTACAGTCATGGACTCCCCAGGGAACACAGCATATCTGTGGCAACACGGTGGTGCAGTGCACAGTGTGTGCAGGGACAGAGGGTCACAGGTTCAAAGCCCAGCTGGGGCTACTGCCAATCCAGTCCACATATATGTTTCCTACAACTAAACCGTGATAGTACAGACAAACCTTTATTGCTGAGAACATACGCATGGTTCATACGCCGATATTTTACCACACCAAACACAGACACCATAAACAGCCGCATTACCTAGAGCAGAGTCTCCCAAATGCAGTCCTGGAGGGCCCCCACACCATTCAGGATCCATGCTGTCTCTAATAAAGATGCCTGTGCTGCATATCTATGCACCACCCCTATGGTATGCTGATGTAGCTCATGCATATCTATGAGGGACAGCATGAAAACCCGAACAGTGGTTCAAACACCAGGACTGGAGTTGGGACACTCTGCCGTAAAGCAGCAGCCAACAGGGCCAGACACACCCACATACCCCCACAGGCCAATCCCTCATGGAGAGGCAGGACATTGGGCCCTGCCTGTATCTCCCAATACTAGCAGTTGCATACCTTAGCACTGCCACCCTACACCTGGGTATATGGTACACAGCTATCAAACGTTGCCCATGATAACTGGCCGATATCAATTCCTACGTTAAGCACATTTTGCTCATTGATCTCCACCATAACAATCATTGTGATGTCTGCGTTGTGCGCTGCAGGTCTGGTCTCTGACAGTGTTTACCACCCTGGGGAGTGACCCCCAACAGTAGTGCGTACCATATCCATGCCTGTACTGTGCCCAGGACTGGTGTGGTGGGTATGGCTGCTGGACTCCTCTAAAGTAGCACAATGCTGGCATAGGTGTGGGGGTGGCTGTCTGCCTATCCAGTGTGTGGTGGCTGCAAACACCTTCCACAGCCCACACTGCCAGCAATGTTGCCAGTATTGGGCTGCCAATGTGCATAATGAGGAGCAAGGTACCATGGGTATAGACCGGACAAGGTGGCCTGGCCAGGGTGCATCTGCACAGGGCATAGGGCACTGACTGGGACATTTTAGTGCCCGGCCACCACTTACACAGACAGGGTGACCTCAGTATGTCTTGCTGAGAGATCACTCTCACCCTGACTGTGCAGTGACCACAGCATGGCTAGGCACCCCCATAGTGCTATATAGTATTTCTCTCATGTGATAGATATGGGTTTCCTTTTGGGGCCCAGTCACTGATTTATCTGCTTGCTGTGTATGCTGACATCCCAGTTCTGGGTGCACGCATCTCCACTGGGAACATGCACTGTGGACTAACTAGCACACTGTTTGCAGCTGGTATGTGTCGTGATGGAGCAGCTTGCAGGGTGCAGTGGCTGATGACTTGCTGCAGGAGAATATCAGATAGTGGTGGGGTGCAGCTCACCATATCCAGGCCTAATATCTGTCTGCTATTGTGTTATGGATGTGTATAGAGCTGCATTGACTGCCCTGTGGGGTGTCTGCCCCTCAGCAGGACCGGGGTTGATGGACCCCTCTACTGCCACCTTTGCAGGGAGGTAGGATGTGGATCTATTGATAGGAGACCCTGTTTGCCACCCTCAGCTTGGAGGAGGGGGGTGGTGTTACATGGCCCACCCAGTGGGTCCATGGGGGCTACACCTGACTGAGTCAGACAGATATCCAAGGTGTTTAGTGCAGGAACTACCTATCTCACACATTAACACTGCTTTGGACCTCCGGCATGGCCTCTTTCAGCCATGGAAGGTGTTGTGGACCTGATCCTGGGCGCCTCATTGCACCCTCAGGGTGAGCACAGTACCCGCACAATGTGACGGTGTGTAGCTACTCTGTGCCAGTAAAACACACGGTCAGTACCCCCTACCAGGCCAAGGTGGTGTGTGGGTGCACATGGTAACTTCCCTCTAACGGGCCGAGGTGCTGTGGGGGTGCATTGCCAATCTTGTGTTAATCTGTGGACAGCTGATTTGCATGTGCAGTGCATCATGGGTATGGGTGGGCTAACCCTATCCTGGTGACCACAGCAGACTGTGTGGTGACGTGCATGCTCTCTGCAGCCAGCCAGGGGCTTGCTAGCAGCTATAGAGCTGTAGCCCAATGGTTACTTCACTGCCTCTGAAGCCAGAGGTCATGGGTTCAAACCCACAGTGGGGTTATTTGATAGGGTTGTCCAACGCATCTTTTTTAATGTACATATTTTGATGCCAGCAAAAACACCCTCAGCGTACTGTACCCATAAGGTGCCTCTGAGGGTGCACTATAGGGCACCTTATGGTTCCCATCCACATAAGGTGCACTATACAATATCCTGTGACGCAACCTATAGGGTGCCCTATAGGGGACATTTCAGGGTGCTGTGGCGGACAGTGCAATTTCTAATGTGCCCTATGGAGTGCCTTATAGGGTGCCTTATACGGCACCTTCAATTACGGCACGTGAGGGTGTGTTTGCTGGCAGCAATTAATAACATAAAATTAAAGTGCTGCAGGCCAAAATATGTACAATGCAAAGCTGATGCCACAGCCAGCCTTACATATTAGGCACACTGGGGAGCAAACTCATGACCCCTGTATCAGCAGTCAGTGCCTTAACCATTGTGCTCCACTGCTGCTCCTCCTTGCCTGTCAGCGCACCTACTTATGCATTTCATTCCTTAAACTGCACAGTGCTGCCATAAAAACCAGTACACTGACCTTGCGGTACCTCATACGGCACCCTCTAAAGCGCCCTATAAGCAACATTCTAGGGTGCCTTGGCTGACAGTGCACTTTAAAATGTGCCTTATAAGGCACCTTATGTTAACACGCTTTGGGAGTGCGTTTGCTAGTAGTGATAATTAAAATATGAATAAAATGCCTCCTAAAGCAATCTTCCCCTTAATATGTTATGCCTCAGCCAGCCTTGTTCATTGGGCACTTTGGGGGATTGAACCCCTGATCCCTGCACCACTGGGCAGTGTCTTAACCATTGGGCTGTGGCTCTGCTTTTCTTCCTGCACATCAGCGCGCCACTTATACCGCCCAGTATTATAATGCCTCCATAAACATCAGCGCGCCACCGTATGCCACCCAGTATTAATATGCCGCCAAAAACATTAGCGCGCCGCCTTATGACGCCCAGTATTTCTGCGCCTCATAAATTAACACCTCAGCCAGCCGTCTTCATTGGGCACTGTGGGGGATTGAACCCCTGATCCCTGCACCATTGGTCAGTGTCTTAACCATTGTGCTGTGGCTCTGCTCTTCTGCTTGCACATCAGCACACCACTTATTCCTCCCGCGCAGCCATCTCATGCGATAATGTGCGGGGTGCATATGGGCACCGCGCACCTTAGCGCATATTTAAATTCCGGCTTTTCTTTTTCAGGACGAACCGCCCACTCCTTATATGGCACCCACACTCTACCGCGGCCTGAACTTTACCGGGGTTTTAGTAAACATACCCCTTAGTTGATGTATCTGAGGCCCCAGAGAAGCTGCAGATGGAGTTAATTGAGCTCTCGCAAGATTATATTCTGAAGTCGCTGTTTGACAGCAAAAAAGATCCCATTCAAATATGGAAAAATGCCAAATTATCCTCACCTCAGGGAACATGCACGACGCTTGCTCTCCTGCTTCTCAACATCATATCGCTGTGAATCTACATT
Source organism: Ichthyophis bannanicus (assembly GCA_033557465.1). Classification (NCBI taxonomy): domain Eukaryota; kingdom Metazoa; phylum Chordata; class Amphibia; order Gymnophiona; family Ichthyophiidae; genus Ichthyophis; species Ichthyophis bannanicus. Next base: position 382,756,703 of record CM066039.1, read on the forward strand.
CTCCTACTTAACACAAATTAAGACATCCTCTTTTTTTTGAATATTTCTTTTTATTAAACATTTTCCACAAACAAGTACAACCTTCACACTGTAACCAAGTGTCACAATAGGAAAATGTGGTTTTCTTTTTTTTTTATAATATTCATAACACAATTACACCCCATGGACATTGAGGTCATCAAACCCGGAAAACCCCACCCACTATATCCTCCATATTGTCCCCCCCCTGCGGGCTACCCTCCAAAAGCCCCCCTGCCAAGTACCCCCCCTCACCCCACCCATACACAACTACCCCCCGCCCTCCTTCCCTCCCCCCTACCCCTCCCCCTCCCCCCCCTTGCTAATCACCAAAAGACTCAGAATGGGCATGTAGCTCCCCCTTGAAATAGGTTAGCAGCAAGCACCATTGGTCCTGAAATTTCTCTCCCCGCTGACGCCTGGTTGCCGTCAACTGCTCCATCAATACAATCCGTCGGAGCCTGCGCTGCCAGGCTACTAATCCCGGTAACTGGGGTTGCTTCCAGGCCCGAGCTATCTCACTTCGGGCCGCCTGAATGCAAGCCCGTATCGGGTGAGCAAACCCCCGAGGCCATACAACTCCCTGGATCCCCAACAGGCCAAGACCCATATCCACCTCCACCCTCTGCCCCAGAATAGTCTCCAACTGGCCCTCTACCAGAACCCAGTATTCACACACCTTGGACAGGACCACCATATATGTGCAAAGGTCCCCCGTTCCCCACACCCCCGCCAGCACTGGTCAGAGGACCCGGGAAACATCCTGTGCAACCACTCTGGGGTATAGTACCAGCGATACAGGAGCTTATAGGACGTTTCTCGGATAGCGACCGAAATCGCTTGGCATCCAATATCGACATGAACCTTCCGCCACGTCTGCGCCTCCAACTCCCTGCCCAAATCCTTTTCCCATTTTTCCTGATGGGGGAACTTCCCAGGCATCTCCACCTCCAGGTCCTGATACAGTCTGGAAATCAAACCCCGGGAACCCTCCCAGTCCTGCCACAATGTCTCCCCGGGACCTTGGGCTCCCTCCCAACTCTCTCGAATCTGGCCCTGGAGTAAAAAGTGGCGCACCTGGAAGTAGGGAAAGAAGTCGCTCCCCCTCAGTTGATGCCGCACACGGAGATCCGAAAAGGGAACCAACTTTCCATCCTTAACTTCCCAAAGATATCCAACCCCTGTCGTTCCCACCTACTAAACACCCCTTCCCTGCCGGGCACAAACGCACTCGTCACCCGCACTGGGGACAATAAAGAAAACTCCCCAGCAGGGGCCGCCCATCGGTGGCGTGCCTTCCGCCAGTGCATAGTGAGATGCCACAGAAAGGGGTTAGCCTTCCATCTACCCGAGGGCAACTTACCAAAAATCCATGGTAAATACTGTAACTGAAACTCCTCGGCCCAGTACTGCTCAATCTCTCGAAACCGCTTCCTCACTCCACCCGTGTCGCGCCACTCAAATACCTGCCGCAATTGGGCTGCCTTATAGTACTGAGCCAAATCAGGGACCCCCAGACCCCCGGCCTCCCGGGTCACATACAATACGCGCCTACTCACTCGCGGCCAAGATCTCCCCCACACAAACGCAAAGATCTGATTCTGCAAAGTCCGGAGGACCCCAGCCGAAATCCCCACGGGAAGCGTCTGAAAGAGGTATAACAAGCGCGGCAGAACATTCATCTTCAAAACAGCCACTCTGCCCAACCAGGAAAGTTCTACCGTCCGCCACGGAGCCATGTCCTTCCTCAACTGCTGAAAAAGCCCCGGGTAGTTGGCCTTATATAATCCCAAGGGGTGGGCAGTGATCTGCACTCCCAAGTACTTTATAGATCCCGTTGTCCATCTAAAGGGGAAGGAACTTCGCAAACTGTCAATCACTTTCGAATCCAAGGATAGAGACATAGCCTCCGTTTTATCCCAATTCACCTTGAACCCCGAGAGGCCCCCATATTTCTGAAGCTCTCCCATGAGTGTTGGGAGCGACACAATAGGTCGGGTCATCGCAAATAGTACGTCATCCGCAAAAAGTGCCAATTTATGTTGTTCAGGTCCAACCGCTATCCCCGAGATGTCAACATTAGAGCGAATTCGAGCCGCCAATGGCTCCATGACCAAAGCAAACATCAACGGGGAGAGCGGACAGCCCTGGCAGGTACCCCTTCCCAGGGGAAAAAACTCAGAGAAGCCACCGCTGACATTCACTGCAGCCACCGGAGCTGTGTAGAGTGCTCTTATCCAAGCCCAAAACCGAGGCCCCAGCCCTACGTACTTCAACACTTCTTGTAGGAAGGTAAAGCTGACTCGATCAAAAGCCTTTTCGGCATCGATTGAGGGGAACATAGCTGGCTGCTGAACCTGCAGCGCAAGCCACCCAAGCTGAATCACCCTCCGAATCCCATCAGCCGGTTGCCTCCCCATAATAAAACCAGGGCCGGCATATACGGAGCTAATCGCAAGGCAAGCACTTTGGACAAGATCTTAACATCAATGTTTAACAGCGAGATAGGGCGGTATGACCCACATACTGCCGGGTCACGTCCAGGCTTAGGTATCACCGCAATTGCAGCTTGAGCCATAGAGGGTGGTAAAGCCTCCCCTCACAAAACAGCATTAAACACCTGCACTAGCAGGGGGGCCACCGTCGCTACCACCACTTTATAGAAGGAGCCCGTAAACCCGTCGAGGCCCGGGGCCTTCCCAGGGACCAGGGCCCTAATGGCACCCTGCACCTCCTCAAGAGTGATATCCGCTTCCAACGAGTCCCGCTCTCCCTCACCCAACTTAGCACTTCCTTTCCCCTCATTGTCCAAATAGCTCGCTATGTCCCCCTCCACCACCGGGGAGGGGGGGGGTCTGCTGCATAGAGCTTCTGATAGTAATCTTTAAAACACTCGCGGATCTCCTCCACCTTATAAAGCAATTTATCTCGGGGGCCCCTTGATTTTGACAACCGTACGCTTCTGCCGCTGGGCACGAAGCTTGTTAGCCAATAGCCGCCCTGATTTATTATCAAATTCATAGTATCTCTGCCCTACCCTATCCATCTGTCCAGAGATCCTTTCCAATTGGAGGGCATTCAGTTGTTTATGTACCTCCTCCATCTGGTGTTGTAAGGTCCTCCCCCCTTTTAGTTTATGCTCCCGTTCCAACTCCAGTAAGTGCCCCAGGAGTAAGCGTTCTGCCTCTCTCTGCCTTTTCCGCCGTGCCCCTAACTGAACCAAATGGCCGCGCACCACCGCCTTAAGCCCATCCCAGAGGATACCCGTCGAGACATCATCAGTATCATTGAGAGCCATATAATCCAATAGCACCTCCCGAAGTTTCGGTTCCGCTCCCCCCTCCCGCAGCAAGTAGTCGTTCAACCGCCAAAACGTCCTCCTCCCACTATCCCCAGGCCCCGCCATCACAACCTGCACTAGGGCATGGTCCGACCAGGTCACCGGGCCAATGCTAGCCCCTTCCAGCCGTTCGCTCCAATAACTATCACCCAGCACATAATCAATTTGGCTGTAAGAGCCATGTACAGGCGAGAAAAATGTGAAGTCCCTAGCCGATGGATTTGCCATCTTCCATAGGTCTACCACCCCCAGCTCCTTCATCCACTGTCTTAGCATTCTGCCACCTCCCTCCCCTCCCCTCCCCCAGGGCTCCTCTTATCATCCAACGCCACATTGCAATCACCCCCCACCAACACCTTCCCCTGAACCCGCCCTCCCAACCAGGAACCTAGTTCCCTCCAAAACACCCCCTCCCAGAATTAGGTCCATAAACTGAGATCAATGTCACCTTTCCTACCCCCCCCCAGGTCACCCACCACTACCACCGCCCTCCCATCTGATTTTTGGTGCACTTGGTCCACTGTAAGGGGAACCCCCTGCCCCACAAGGATGGCTACCGCCAACTTCTTCCGCCCCCCTCCTCAGCCGCAAAGTAGCCCTGATAGGCTCCCGAGCGCATCAGCCGCTCATCGGCCTTACGCAACTGAGTTTCCTGGAGGAAACTACCTCCCACTTCCGTGACCCGATCTCCTTCCACAGCAATTTACGTTTATAAGGGGAATTCAGGCCCCGCACATTAAGACTCCCAATAATCAATCCCGCCACCATGGTGCTTGTTCACCCCTCCTCCCCTGCCCAAAAACAGCCCCTCCCAGCTTGATGTCCCCTCCCCCCACCCACGTCCCCCCCTGGAATACAGACCACCTGTCTGCCCACCATCGAGGAAGTGGCTCTCCCAAAGACGCTGCCCCACCCTCCCCCCTGGCCAGCCCCCCTTTCCCCATTTCCCTCCAAAAATAAAGGAAAAAGAAAAAACATATGCATGCATCCCACCACCTCCAATATATATCCACAGTAACATTGCTTATAAATGCATAAATCACAGTCCCAACATTTGCCATTTCAATACCCCCTCCGACTCCCCCCTCCCCCGCCCGCCACTGGCACAGAGCAACTCAGCCCCTACACAGACAAGGCCCCACATGGCATAAGTCCTGGACAAACTAAGTCTTTCACCCAGACCCATTCGAGGGTCCGCCTGAGTGTCCAACTGGGTGCTCCTCCAACTCCGCTTCTCCGGATTTCCGCCGCAGCCGCTGGCCCCGCACTGGCACCCTTTCCCACACCGACCTCCTCTCCTTACTTGCACCAGCGTCCGAGGCAACACTCATCTCCGGGAGCCGAGGAGCCCCCTCCCTGCGCAGTATGGCCCAGGCCTCTTCCACAGTCCGTGCCCTGAAGCTGCGGCCATTAACATCCAGCATTAGTGCAAAAGGGAATAGCCACCGGTAGCGCTTCTTTTCTGACTGCAGATAAGATGTCACAGGTTTCATCTCACGCCTCTGTAGTGTGGCCGCTGAAAGATTGTGGAACACCTACACCTTCTGGCCTTCCCATTGAAATGTTCTCCGGGCCGCCGCCACTCGCATCACCCGTTCCTTCACCGCAAAGGATCCCAAACAAGCCACTATATCCCTGGGCTGGCCCCGGCGAGCAGGTCCTAAAGCCCGATGCGCCCTCTCCACTGCCACCTCACAGGCCTCCACAGCGTCTCCACGCTCCAGCAGGAAACAGCATATTTTCTGTATCACCGCTGTGGCATCGCCAAACTCCTCCGTTTCAGGAAGGCCCCGCACTCTCAGGTTGTTCCGCCTGGAGCGGTTCTCCAAGTCCTCGATTTTATCATGCAGCAGCCCTTGTTCCAAAAGGCACTGTTGCATGCGGGCCTCCACCTCCGTATCTTTGTCGGCACGGCGCTCCGTCTGTTCTCCAGGGCCTCAACCCGATTGCCAAGATCTCTAAGATCTTCCTTGATGGTTCCTAAGGTTGCTTTTAACTCACTCCGCATATCACCAATATCTCTTTTGAGTGAGCGCATCCAACCTCAAATGTCGCCCCGGGTACAGGTGTCCCCTGCTCGTTCCGGCTCTTCCTCCATTTCCTCAGCAGATTCCACGTGCTCCGCTGCTTCCCAGCCCATTCTCTCCGCTTTTGCAGCATAGGAGGACTGAAATCGGGCCAATTTTTTGTTGACCGACATCCTGCCACCTTCTCACCACCGTGCACCGAAACAGCAAGTTGGTGGGAAAGGCTGGCCGCTAATTTCACCGCTATATCTGCGTCCCAGCGGGAGTTCCAAAATCAGGCAGCCATCTCCGAGATGACGTCACTTCAATTAAGACATCCTTAACATCACAAATTACAGATGAACACCTAGACCAGTTAGGACTACGTACATCCATGTTGCAGCCTAATATATCACTGCTTTCTCGCAAAAAATAATATCAGAAGAGTCACTGAAAGGTAAGCAGCTAGCTTAGTTTAAAATAAGACACATACATATATTTTTGTATCAAAACATTGTTAGTATGCACTCTGTGGTATGGCAGTATAAGATACTTGAAAGGGTTAATTCTGTATAAAAGTTAAATTAATATTAAATTTGCATTTTGCAGTAAAATTTGTTTTTTGGGGTTTTTTTTAGAATGTGGCCTTCTTGGAAGGATGTAGCTCTCATGTGGTCTTCAAATGAGAAAAGGTTCCCCACCCTTGGCCTAGGATGTCGAGGGATCAGGCCTTCCTGCTGGGAAGTACAAACAAGTGTGTCTTTTGGCTCTTAAGCTGGCGTTTGGCAGACTCCACAACTATTGAGTTGTGGGAGAGCTGAGCCATTTGGAACCCAGGGCTCCGGCGTATCAGGTACATGGCATCAAGGTGCCTGCTGACAATTGGTACCCACATCCGGAGGAGTGGCGGTCGAGGATTGGAGGCACTGGGACTGTAAGGGGTTCCTTCGGGGGTGCCTCGTATTGGAGTATCTCCAATTCCTTGGTTCACGAGTCCTCCTCGGCCTTGGTCTTGATCGTGAGAGCCTTGGCCACATCCCTCACAAAATCAAGGAATGCAATGTCCTTGGATGGGGAGTGACATCAGGTCGTTGGGGGGAGACAGGTCTGAGGGCATGTCACAGTGCCGCCTCGTGTCCACAGACTCTTCATTCTCTGTCTCCCATTTGGACTAAGTCGGAGTATGAGTCTGATGCCGTAAAATCACCTTGGTTGAGGACCTCTGGAGGATCGTGGGTCTGAGCCACAGGTGCTCATAGGGGGGGGACCAGTGTTCCGAAGAACAGGACTGCGATCTCGATTGGGGCTGGGGGGACTCTCTCGAGACCAATGGGGCTCAAGGACTGGCTCGATGTCCGGGGAAGCCCTCGATGTTGAGGGTCCCGTCAGGACGGATGAACCAGACGAGCTGGACAAACGCTCACTACATGGCCACTAGGGAAGATATACTGCTCTCTAGGGCTGCTATTCTGGTCTCCATACCAGTTGGCTCTGCAGCCATTGACATGGGCACAGAGGACTTTGGGCCCAGCATCGGTACTGTCGAGAGGGAGCCCTCGATGAGGATGCCTTCGGGGGCCTGAGACTGGTGGCGGGAGCAGACGACTTGTTGCGGGGCAGCTTGGAGAGCAGCTCCTACCCAGATTCCTCGGACTCACACCTGGGGCTGTGGGACCTGGGGTGGGATTTCACCTTCCATGATCCGTCCTCTGATGTGGTCTTCGACGATTTCTTCTTATGCTCCACCTCTGGGGACCTCTGCTTGGAGGAACCCATGGCTGTGGGATTCCAAGGCGGCTCTAGCTTCGTGGGGGCACAGAGGTATCGGAGGGGGCCCTGGAGCATGGTGTTACCAGAGACTTTGGGGAGGAGTCTGACTTCTGAAAAAAATTTCCTGCTGCTGACTATGACACTAAGGCCTTTGGGGTCATTGTTCTGCAGTTTGCAATTGGAGTCTTTGTGCTCCAGGTCAAGGCATTGGAGGCAGCAGTCATGTGGATCGGTAAGTGACAATTTTGCCACATTGGTCACACTTTTTGAAGCCACTTGAGACCATTGGAAAAAAGGGTTCCCTGCCTCCCGGGCAGGGGTCTAAGGTCTTCGGCTGAAAAGGGCACAAATGCTGGTCGAAGTGGACGATGAAAAAAGTGGAAAATGGATAGATGATCCCGAGAAGCGACGCCAAGGCAAGTTGGCTCAGGGGTGAAAAGGAACAGACACGCAAACCAGACAAAATTTAACTAAAAAAAAAAAAAAATCTGACTTTTTCCAGGGAAAAAAGGATAACATCCGAAGGGCTCCATGGAAAAAAAGGAGACTGAGGCAAAATGGCACCCTTGGGTAGGAAGTGGACCACGTATGCGTGATGCATCTCCCAAAAGCTTTCCTTGAAATCTGGGGAGATGATTTCACGCGGGCTCTGTAAGCGCTGTCACTCATAGGTGAGGACCGACGTCCTGCTTGTTCCCGGAGAACCCTTTGACCACACCATGTGGCATGGCACTTTTCCGCAGCATGCATGTATGCCGCCACTGTCACTGTGGGTGTCAGGATGGACATTACAGATGACACCTGGGCAGCTGCCTGGTCTGCCTTGTACATCAGCAACCCCCACTGCATGACCCATGTGCAGTCTCCTTTGCCCCATTTGCACTATCAACATAGTGCCCTTTCATACTTAGGCAGTATGCTGATGCTGCTAATGGAGCACTACTATTGCTGTCTGAGGATCTCCTGTGTGTATATCACATAGCAGACTGTCAAATAGGGCTCTCTCCCCTCAAAATGCACCCTTTCCGTGAGGTTTTACTTGGTGTTAGGGTTCGCAGTGTTAAAGGGCTTTTACACATGTTGCGCAACAGACACTAAGGGAGCATCTGCTGTTAACACCCACTCTCTACTGTGCCCTTAACACTGCATGAGTCTCTAATGCCCATTAATGCAGCTTTTTCCACAGGCATTAACAGCACACTTGCTTCCTTATCACCCTTTAGTAAACATACCCCTTAGTGTATCAAATAGCTGTAATGAATCTTCCCGGTTTATAGATATTTTTTTCAATGTTTGATCAACATGACTGAAATATTTAAAGGTGATGTAGCTTCCCTACATCATCTTCAGTAAAGACCGAAGCAAAGAATTCATCCAGTCTCTCTGCAAGGGCCTTGTCCTCTGAGCGCCCCTTTTACCACTCTATCATCTAATGATCCAACTGACTTTCACGGGTTTTATGCTATGAAAATACCCAAAAAAGTTATTGTGTGTTTTTGCTCCCAAATTCTTTGTCTGCCTTATCAATGCCTTGCAAATAACTTGCCAGTGCTTATGTTATGTCGTTTCTTGTTTTTGTCATTTGTTTTTTTTCCTTTTCCTGAAAGGCGCTTTTTTGGCTATAACAGCCTCTCTGATCTCACTTTTAAACCATGCTGGCAGTTTTTGTTCTTACATAAGATATGCCATACTGGGTCAGACCAAGATCTATCAAGCCCAGTATCCTGTTTCCAACAGTGGCCAATCTAGGTGACAAGTACCTAGCAGTTTCCAAAGACGACACAGCTTCCACAATGCTTGTACTGGGACAAACAGTGGATTTCCCAGGTCTCTAATAGTGGTTTATGGACCTTTCCTCCAGGAACTTGCCCAAACCTTTTTTAAACCCTGCTACATTAACAGCTTGTACTACATCCTCCGGTAAAAAATTCCAGAGTTTGATTACATGTTGAGTGAAAAAAATATTTTCTCTTAGTAGTCTTAAATAGGTTACCCTGTAGCTTCATTGCATGTCCTAGTCCAGTGATGGCTAACCTTTTTGAGCCCGAGTGCCCAAACTGCCGCACAAAACCAAAGAATTTCCTCAAAGTGCCAGCACGTCAATTAAAGCCCCATTTGCATAAGGTGCTTCATTTGCATAAATATTTGCATAATGTTACCATACACTAACTTTTAGTAAACATGCCTCTTAATGAGTATATGGATAAAGAAAGACTAAAAGGTTTCTACATTACTATAATCCAGTACCAACCGCCAGGCACATTAGGAACTACTACAAACGCTGCCCATTTAGAACCCATAGCAAACCCGCCGTATCCTAACAGCACTACCAGGACTCACAAAGCACCATACTCTACCTATCAAAAGGCAACACTGCAAATATTAAACCAATACATCTCAGAGAACAACAATACATGACCTACTGGGGAAAGAACAAGTGGCAATGTCAAATAGGAATTATATAAACAGAATACCTCAGCTCAGTTACACATGCAGAACAGACCATCACCAAACAAGGAATCACAATTTAGAAACAGGAAGACAATAATTAAACTGGGAACCCCAAAAGCCAAACTTGGAATATACAACAACACTGTAGAAATAAAACTATATATTAATTTCCTCTTGTACTAAACAAAGCGCACAATGTAATGATGCAACTTTCCCAGAGCTGACATATTCCAGTTAATAAATTCAAAATAAAGAGATATTTTTCTACCTTTTGTGCATTTTTTTTCAGTTGCAATTGTTCCAGCCACTTTCTTCTGGTTTCTTCGTGTCTTCTGCTAACTCTCCATCTGCTGTCCATTTGTCCTTTCTTCTGTCTTCTTGTTTTTTTTTTCCATTCTCTCTCTACATCTGCTTTAACATACTAATCTTTCTCCTTTGGCTCTTTCCTCATTCCTATTTCATCTACTCAAAATTTACCCCTCCATCCTCAATCCCCACTTACTCTCCCAATACCCGGCCAATTGTAGATTTTTTATCCCTCCCACACAAAATATTTTTCCCCTCTCCATTTTACTCTCCCAGCCCCATCCCATTCTAATCCTCCCCCAACACCAGCTCCCTTCTAGTTCCAGCCTCACCCAGCATCCATTCCCTTCTAGTCCCTGCATCAGCCCATTTCCAGTCCTAGCAGCCCCCCAACCCAATACCAGTCCTATCCCCCCCTCATCAACCCACTTCCAGTCCTAACCCCACATCACCCCATTTTCAGTTTAAGCCCCCCCTATAACCCATTACCAGTCCTAACCCCCCACTTCCAGTCAGCCCCCCATAGCCCATTGCCAGTCCTAACCCCCCCATCAGCCCACAGTCCATTACCAGTCCTAACCCCATCAGCCCACCTCAAGTCCTAACCCCTCCCCATCAGCCCATTTCTTGTCCCAGCCCCCCCATAGCCCATTATCAGTCCTAAACCCCCCCATAGCCCATTACCAGTCCTAACCCCATCAGACCACCTCCAGTGTTAACCCCCCATCAGCCCATTTCCGGTCCTAACCCCACCCAACAGCCCACCTCAAGTCCTAACCCCTCCCCATCAGCCCATTAGCAGTCCTAACCCCCCCCCTAGCCCATTAGCAGTCCTAACCCCCCCTCTCTAGCCCATTAGCAGTCCTAACCCCCCCCCATAGCCCATTACCAGTCCTAACCCCCATCACCCCATTTCCAGACATACCCCAACAGACCACAGCACATAAGGAGTTAACACCCCCCCTAGCCCATTAGCAGTCCTAACCCCCCCTCCTAGCCCATTAGCAGTCCTAACCCCCCCTCCTAGCCCATTAGCAGTCCTAACCCCCCCCTCCTAGCCCATTAGCAGTCCTAACCCCCCCCTCCTAGCCCATTAGCAGTCCTAACCCCCCCTAGCCCATTAGCAGTCCTAACCCCCCCCCGTAGCCCATTACCAGTCCTAACCCCCCTCCTAGCCCATTAGCAGTCCTAACCCCCCCTCCTAGCCCATTAGCAGTCCTAACCCCCCCCTCCTAGCCCATTAGCAGTCCTAACCCCCCCCCCCAGCCCATTAGCAGTCCTAACCCCCCCCTAGCCCATTAGCAGTCCTAACCCACCCACTCTAGCCCATTAGCAGTCCTAACCCCCCCCATAGCCCATTACCAGTCCAAACCCCCCATCACCCCATTTCCAGACAGCCCCCATCAGCCCACAGCCGATTAGCAGTCCTAACCCCCGCTAGCCCATTAGCAGTCCTAACCCCCCTCCCAGCCCATTAGCAGTCCTAACCCCCCCCCCTGCCCATTAGCAGTCCTAACCCCCCATCACCCCATTTCCAGACAGCCCCCATCAGCCCACAGCCCATTAGCAGTCCTAACCCCCCCTAGCCCGTTAGCGGTCCTAACCCCCCCTCCTAGCCCATTAGCAGTCCTAACCCCCCCCAGCCCATTAGCAGTCCTAACCCCCCCCCTAGCCCATTAGCAGTCCTAACCCCCCCCCCCCTCCTAGCCCATTAGCAGTCCTAACCCCCCCCCCAGCCCATTAGCAGTCCAACCCCCACCCCCAGCCCATTAGCATTCCAAACCCCCCCCCCCCGGCAAATTTAAAAACAGAAAAAGCGGGCTCTGGCTGCTGCCGCGGACGCGGCAGCATGCAGTGTCCCGCGGGGCCCCCTCCGCCCGCTAAGCCCCTCTGCAAGGGCTTTCAGATACGCGAGGGAGACAGCGTCTCCCACGCGTCTCTGTTAAGCCCGCAGGGGCTAATGGGAAATTTCCCATCAGTCCCTCGCGTCTAAAGGGGCTGATGGGAAATTTCCCATTAGCCCCTGCGGGCTTAACAAGAGACGCGAGGGAGACGCTGTCTCCCTCGCGAATCTGAAAGCCCTTGCAGAGGGGCTTAGCGGGCGGAGGGGGCCCCGCGGGACACTGCATGCTGCCGCGTCCGCGGCAGCAGCCAGAGCCCGCTTTTTCTTTTTTTGCGGACCTTCACGCGTGCCAGCTGCAAGGCCTTCGCGTGCCACAGCTGGCACGCATGCCATAGGTTCGCCATCGCTGTCCTAGTCTTTCTACATTTTGATGGCGTAAACACTCTACTTTTACCCGTTCCACTCCATTCATTAATTTATAGATCTTTATCATATCTCCTTTCAGCTGTCTCTTTTGCAGGTTGAAGAGCCCTAACCTTTTTAGTCTCTCCTCATAAGGGCATCCTTCCATCCCCTTCACCATTTTGATGGCTCTTCTCTGAGCTTTTCTAATTCTGCTATATTCTTTTTAAGATACAGTGACCAGAATTGCACACAATATTCAAGATGCGGTCGCACCATGGAACGATACAAAGGCATTATAATATCCTTTGTTTTATTCTCCATTCCTTTCCTTATGATTCCTAGCATTCTATTTGCTTTCTTTAACGCCACTGCACACTGGGCAGTGGATTTCTGTGTGTTATCCATGACGCAGCCTAAACCTTTTACTTGGATGGTGGTTGGTAATGTGGAACCTTGCATCGTGTAACTATAGTTTGGGTTGTTCTTTCCTAGGTGCATAACTTTGCACTTGTCCACTTTAAATTTCATCTGCCATTTGTATGCCCAATCTTCCAATTTATCAAGGTCCTCTTGCAATTTTTCACAATCCTCTTGGGTTTTTAACAACTCTGAATAATGTGTCAGCTGCAAATTTGATTACCTCACTTGTTATTCCCATTTCCAGGTTGTTTACAATTATATTAAAAAGCAGTGGACCAAAGGAATTGACATCAGGATAGCAAATGGTGGCTTAGGGGCTTAGCTCCCACAACAAAACACATCCCCGATAGTAATCCCGGAGCAGGGGAGAGTCTCAGAGAAGCTGCAGTCACCTGAAGCTAAAGCAGTTACTTACCTGTAACAGGTGATCTCTGGGAACAGCAGGAATTAGTCCTCACATATGGGTATGTCGGTACCGACGGAGCCTGCACGGGAAAGCTCCCCAGAAGGAAAGCTTTTGGGGCCTCCCACTGCGCATGCGCGCTGCCTTCCCGCCTTCCTGACCAACTCTCCTCAGTTCGAGTTTAAAGCTGAGACAATAGAGAGAGGAAAGGAAAGAGAGAGATACAACTCCTAGGGGAGGTGGGTGGGTTGTGAGGACTAATTCCTGCTGTTCCCAGAGATCACCTGTTACAGGTAAGTAACTGTGCTATCTCCAGGAACAAGTAGGAATAAGTCCTCACATATGGGGACTCCCTAGCTGAGATGCCCGGGAGATCCCCTGAAGGGTATGAGACCCTGAAAGGTTCCTCATCTTCCTATGGATCTCAGGCATCCATTCAGGGAAGGTGGGCTGGAGTTGTTCAAGAATGGAACAGGTGTCTGAGGACAGCCTGACCAAACAAGGCATCCCGGCGGGAGTCCTTCCCAAACAGTAATGGGCTGTAAAGGTATGAACCGAGGCCCAGGTAGCTGCTCGACAGATCTGGTCAATGGACACAGAGTTTAGATGAGCCATAGAGGTGGCCATGGCCCTCACATTGTGAGCGGTGACATGGCCCTCCAGAGAAAGGTTCTTACTCTGGTAAGCAAAAGAGATACACTGAGCAATCCAATTGGACAGTGTTCTTTTAGAGACTGGAAGTCCTAAATGAGAAGGATCAAAAGCAACAAAAAGCTGAGAAGACTTTCGATGTTGCTGTGTCCTGTGGAGGTAAAAGGCAAGAGCTCTTTTACAATCTAGAGTATGAAGGTTCCTCTCTGCACTGGATGCATGAGGAGCTGGAAAAAAGACAAGTAAATATACCTCTTGATTAAGATGAAAAGGGGAGACCACTTTAGGCATAAAGTGGGGATTGGTCCTAAGGACCACCCTATCATGATGGAACCTTGTATAAGGTGGATTAGCCACTAGAGCTTGCAGTTCACTGATACGGCGAGCTGAGGTGACTGCAATAAGGAAAATAACCTTCCAGGAAAGAAATTTCAAGGAGGTAGTGGCTAAGGGTTCAAAGGGTGGCTTCATAAGCTGACCAAGAACCAAGTTTAAGTCCCATGCCACCGGAGGAGGTCGAATGGGAGGTTTAGTTAAGGTTAGGCCTCTCATGAATCTTGCAATAAGAGGATGAGAGGAAACAAGTTGTCCATTGATGGGCTTAAGGGATGCTGCAATAGCACTCAAATGGACTCTTACTGAATTCGTTTTGAGTCCTGCATTGGAGAGATGCAGGAGATATTCCAAAAGAGAATTCAAGGGAAGTGCTAGAGAGTTAAGACCCTGTTGAGCACACCAAATGGAAAATCTTTTCCATTTAAAAGCATAAGAACGCCTAGTGGAAGGTTTCCTAGAGGCATGGAGGATATCCTTCACTTGCTGCGAAAGATTGAAGTGTTGAAGGTCTAGGCCTTCAGTAACCAAGCTCTGAGGTGAAGGGACTTGGGGTTTGGGTGCCACAAAGTCCCCTCCTCCTGAGACAGAAGGTCTGGAGCCGCTCCCAAGTCCAGGGAGGGGGCTTGGGAGAGATGCAGAAGTAGAGGGTACCACACTTGGCGTGGCCAGCATGGAGCTATGAGGATCATGGACCCTTGATCCCTTTGAAGTTTGAACAGAGTCTTGGGAATCAAAGGAATGGGTGGAAAGGCATATAGGAAGACCTGACCCCAATGAAAGAGGAAGGCATCCTTGGCCTGAACTCCCTGACACGGAATCCTGGAACAGAACCGGGGAAGTTTGGCATTCCACGGACTTGCAAAGAGGTCTATGTCCGGGGTCCCCCATTTCTGGAAGATTCTGAGTACCTGATCCATGTGTAAGGACCATTCGTGTGGAAGCAGAACTCGACTGAGTCTGTCTGCCCAAGAGCTTTGGATTCCTGGAAGATATACTGCCAGGAGATGGATTTGATGCTCTCTGGCGAAGGCCCATAATCTTAGAGCTTCGTTGCAAAGCGACAGAGAACCAGTCCCTCCTTGTTTGTTTATGTAAAACATGGCTACTTGATTGTCCGTATGAATAAGGACTGTCATGTTGCTGAGGAGGGTATGAAAAACTCTGAGAGCTAGAAAGATTGCTCGAAGTTCCAAGTGGTTGATATGAAGGGTGGTCTCCTGTGGAGACCAAGTGCCCTGAGTGGAGAGATCTTGAAGATGAGCTCCCCAACCTGTTTGGGAGGCATCTGTTGTGAGGGTTGCTTGGGGCAACAATGGTTGAAAGGGGGCCCCCAACAGATTTTGAGTGGACATCCACCATTGGAGAGACCAAAAGAGACGTTTGGAGTTTGCTATTTGGTCTGAGAGAGCTCCGGATGCTTGGGTCCACTGGGTGGACAAAGTCCATTGAGCTGCTCTCATATGTAGGCGAGCATAGGGCACCACATGTACTGTGGAGGCCATGTGGCCTAATAGTTGTAGCATCTCCCTGGCAGTCAAGTGGCTTCTGGACTGAGTCTGGGAGGCTAAGTGCACTAGACGTTGGCAGCGGGCCCGAGGAAGATAGGCCCTTGCAGTGGTGGTATCCAACCAGGCCCCTATGAATTCCAGGGACTGAGTAGGGGCGAGTTGAGACTTTGGCAGATTGATCACAAGTCCCAGATACTGCAGAATGCGTCTGGTGCGATCCAGGGAAGTCTGAGCCTCGGACTGAGATGGAGCTTGGATGAGCCAGTCCAGATATGGGAAAACAAAACTTCCCAGGGCTCGTAGAAATGCAGCTACTATTGCCATGCATTTGGTAAATACCCTTGGGGCAGAGGCTAGACCGAAGGGAAGTACTCTGTATTGGAAATGCTTTCCCTGGAACAGAAACCGTAGGAATTTTCTGTGGGATGGATGGATGAGTATATGTGTGTACGCATCCTTGAGATCTAGAGAACAAAGCCAATCCTGACTCTGTAGGTATGGAAGGAGAGTACCTAGAGAAAGCATCTTGAATTTCTCCTTGCATAGGAATTTGTTCAATTCTCTGAGATCTAGAATAGGTCTGTACCCCCCTGTTTTCTTGGGAATAAGAAAATAAGGGGAGTAAAACCCTGACCCCTGTTGAAGAGGAACCTCTTCTATTGCCCTTTGGGCAAGAAGGGTGGTCACCTCCTGACCTAACAGGTTCAGGAGAGAAGGGGGAGAATTGAAACATCTCACCATGGTATGGGGAGGAAGGCTGGAGAAATGTAGTTTGTAGCCCCCTCTGATGATAGAGAGGGTCCATTGTTCTGATGTGATTTGCTCCCATCTGGGAGCAAAATGAGTTAACCTTCCTGGAATGGTGAGAGGCTCTGGATGTTTTAGAGCCAGAAAGGTTAAGTTCTCTAGAGCTGAGTCAAAAACCCTGAGGGGGTTGGGACTGCTGGGCTGTAGCAGCCCCTGCAGGTTTTGCCCTGGCCTGTTTAGGCTGCTGACGCTTAGGAGCAAAGCAAGCTGCAGAAGATTGTTGGCCAGTATTTGTAGCAAATCTGGCCTTCTTATAGAAAGGCTTCTTGAAAGATTTTTTCTTGACAGGGGCAGAGGTAGACTTAGAAAGTCTATCTAAAGCAGCATTTTCTGCATCCATTTGGGTGGCTTTGATTTGCCACTCCTTACCAAACAGATTCTCACCTGTACAGGGCAGATTTCCCAACCCATCCTGAACCCAGGGTTCTAAATCAGAGGCCTGGAGCCAAGCAATTCTGCGAGCCCCTATGGCAATACCTGAGGCTCTGCTAGCACCCTCAAAGGAGTCAAAGGCTGCTCTGTTGGAGAACTTTGATATATCTTGGGTATGCTTTAGCAAAAGAAGGAACTCCTCCTTTCTATCCTCTGGGATAAAGGGGAGAAAATGGCGTATTTTCAATGCAATGTCCTTCAGAAACATGCCCATATAGAGGCTGTATGAATTGATTCTAGCAATAAGCATACTTGCTTGGAAGATTTTTCTACCAAAAGCATCCAAAGTCCTACATTCTCTCCCTGGAGGAGTAGAAGAGTGTCTTTTGGTACTCTTTATCCTTTTCATAGCTGACTGCACCACAATAGAGTGCTGAGGGAGCTGAGTTTTTTGAAAACCAGGAGAAGGAGGGACACGATACATGGTGTCCAACCGATGAGAATGTGGAGATAGGGTGAGAGGAGTCTCCCATAAGTCCATCATATGTTCTTGAAGAATTTCATGAATGGGCAAGGTGACTGCCTCTTTGGGAACCTTAGAGTATCCTAAAATATCTAATTTTTTTGCTCTAGGTTCTTTTTCAGAGGTTACTGAAATAGAGACCTTTAGCCACTTCAAGGATGAAGTCTTGAAAAGACAAATCCTCTGGAGGAGACATTCTCCTCTTTGGAGAAGAGGGCTCTTCAGGTAGAGTTAGGGATACTTCAGCAGAGTCATCTGATGAATCAGAATCATCAGAAGACTCGAAGTATCGTCTGTTTGCTTCCAGGGATCGATAAGCGTATCGACCGGTATCGACATCGGGGGTACCCGGAACCGGATTGGTATCGGGAAAAACCCGGGAACCGGGAACCGGAATCGGTATCCTGGTCGATGTGGATGCCCTGGGTACCGGTATCAGTTGTGGTACCGGAACCGGAGTCGGTACCGCTGGCTGCGGTACCGATGGCGTCGCAGCTCTAATAAAAGCCATAATAGCCTGCTGCATGGATTGAACTGTATGATCCATAGACGCCACGACTGTCTGGATGTCGGTACCGGAAGATTGAGCCGGTACCCCAGAGCAGTCTAACAGGTGATCGGTCGAGGCCGTGCCATCGATGTCAACCTGTAACCCCATAGGAGGAGCTTTGGAAGCCGAAGCTTCCCGCCAGGGTTGTTTGGCTGGGGCAGGGTCCTCAGGGTCAAGCCCGGGGGCATCTCGATACTTGGAGGGAGATTTGCCCTTTGAGGACCTGCCAGAGGAATGTTTGGTTACCTGAGATCCATCAGGAGAGGAAGACCTGGAAGATGTCGATGCTGGAGTATCTGTAGAAAACAGCATGTGAAACTTGGCTGCCCGGTTTTGTAAGCCACGTTTAGACATCAAAGAACAGGATGGGCAATCCGGAATGGAGTGGTCAGGCCCCAAACATTTAAGACACCATTCATGGGTGTCTGTGACTGAAATAGTACCGCTACACTTGGTGCATTTTTTTAAAACCAGAGGCTTGTTTCTCCATGAGGGAGAATTCTGTGAAGGCCTAGAGGCCACACAGAACAAACACACCAAGTGGGGAAAAATAAGATTTTTTTTTTTGTAAAGAAATAAAGAAAAAAGACCGGCGGTACCGGTCCGGAATCGGGGAAGGCAGACACGCGGCCAAAGAAATAAATTAAAATAACAACTTCAGCGGTGACAGGAACACGACCTGGTGGCTCCGCGGAAAAAGAAGAACTGAGGAGAGTTGGTCAGGAAGGCGGGAAGGCAGTGCGCATGCGCAGTGGGAGGCCCCAAAAGCTTTCCTTCTGGGAAGCTGGGGAGCTTTCCCGCGTAGGCTCTGTCGGTACCGACGTACCCATATGTAAGGACTTATTCCTGCTTGTTCCTGGAGATCAGGAGTGGGATGGCAGCAAAAGTAAAAAGAGCTGAGAGCCGCAAGAAGCTGCAGGCGTCACAGCAGCTATAGGGGGACCAGACCCAAGCACGTGCAGCTTCCCCAAGTAGCGCTCTGTCAGCGAGGTCGGAAGGCAGCAACATGGAGCGTGAACTCCTGGCTGGGCAAGAAAAAGCTATATTTAAAAGTGAGTTTCGCCAATACTTTGATGATATGACAGCAGAGTTTAGAGCAATGAGAGAAGAAATCACTTTAAAGGTGGAGGACATGCATGCAGACATAAGGGAGTTAGGTGGGCGATTGGAAGATTTGGAAACGAAAGTGGAGGAGCAGGCAGAAACATTTATGGAGTTACAATGCACGGTGGACAGGCACAAGCGATGGAACTCACCTATAAGTTAAACGATATAGAAAATAGAAATCTTCGTAATAACTTGCGCATTAGAGGACTGCCAGAAGACCAAGGCACAGAGGACAGTATAGCCCAAGTGCATGAAATATGTGCTGCATTGCTGCATCTCCGGACATAGCTAGCAGACGCAGCAAATATGGAAATTGAGCGGGTGCACAGGGCCCTTGGTAAACCACCCGGCAACAAGCCTAAATATGTCATCATGAGGTTCCTCCACTTTCAGGATGCTAACAAGACCTTGTGGCTGGGGTGGAAACACGGACAGCTCTCATACAAGGGAGCAACCATCTTCTATCAGAATCTCTCAGCCTTCACCCTGGCAAGGAGACACGACATGAAAACAGTGATAGAAGTGCTGCTGCAGGTGCAAATTTGGTATGCATTGTCATTTCCATTCAGGATAAATTTTGCTGTCACCGGGAAGATGGTCAGCAAAGATGTTATGGAGGCTTGGCAGCTAATGTTTAACCTGCAATACCAGCCAAGACACTCACACCGCAGAAATGGACTTAAGTTGGAGCGAACCATAAGTGAGGATCAGTGACAGTGTTTCAGCAAGCAGTTTACACTGGAATGGAGAGAAGAGCCTGGCTGCTGTAGACAATTTAAAATGGACTAAATTTAAGAGATGCTGATCTCTTAGGCCATCTATCTACTTATAGCATTAACAGGTGCAGTGGGAGAAGTGTCGATAAGGGGGTGCAGGGTTACTAAGATGGATCTGGACTGGAACATTATGGGGGAAACTGTAAGCTTTATGGGGAGGGGGACGTAACCTGAGTGGCCGGCAGGCTGTGTCGGTTGCTTCGTTATGCCTGACCAGGTGACAGGCAATAATGCAGTTCAAAGTTGGAAGGGAGCCTCGGAAGGCGGGGGGGTAAGGGTAGAGAAAGCCCAAACAGAGGGGAAACAATGTATGGTTGATTGAATGGAACTCAGAAGGGCGGCCATGCACTTTAAAAAGCACGCAAAGTTCATGTGCTGTATGGGGGGCATCAACAGCTGGGAGAGAAGGGGGAGCGCCCGGCGATCAGATCTTGTGAATAATTCCATATAATGTTAAAGGGTTAAACTTCCTTAATAAGCACTTATTTAAGGAATTTAAAAGCCTGAAAGGTGATGTGATTTTGTTATAGAAGACCTCCCTCTGGATGAGCTGCACAGCCCAGTTGAAAAGGCGACCCTATGGGGAGATATGGGTAGCAGCAGACCATATGGGGCAGAAAAAAATGTGGGGTGGCAATTTAATACGCACCACAATACAACACTAAGTAGAGGGGGTACAACGGGACAAAGAAGGGTATGGGCTTTTTATGAACATTCGCATTGAAGGGGTGTTACATACATTGGCTAACATATATGCACCTGAGGGCCAAGCTGGCTTCTTTAATGAGTTTAGGGCCAATCTGGCTGCATCTGTGGTAGACAAACTGATACTCTGTGGTGATTATAACACACACATGCAGCCAAACATGGACTTCACTGGGTCGGGGGGCCTTGCGGATGGTGGGGGAGGCTAACAGGGCCCTGAGATTAATGTTGCAGGACCTTGGTTTACGAGATGCTTGGCGAGACAGCCACCAGGGTACCCATAGGTACTCCTACTATTCCCCAGTGCACAGAGTCCATACTCGAATTGATTATCTCTTGATTGACCAACAATTAGCAGATGGGGTGCAGGATGCGGAAATGGGACCCATCAAATGGTCAGACCACACCCCCTGTTGGTTAGATTTAGAAACGCAGGACCCCAGACATCATACACAGCAATGGACTTTATACCGTAGCTACTCGGTCAAATGCAGTTCGGAAACATGAAAAAAACCTTTATATAGGAATACTTTGAGATCCTTAGTGAGACTGAAGTCCCGAAGCAAATGGTGTGGGACGCTTATAAAGCTATGGCGCAGGGGCATTTGATGGCAGGTGCAGGTCATTAGCGGTGCTGGTGGGAACAAGAGCTCTGGGAATTAAAGGTTGAAGTGCAGCAGCTACAGATATAGCATGCACAGACAGGGTCGAGTCAGGTGTGGAAACATTGGATGGCAGTGAGGGCAAAGTTGGACGAGAAATTACAGAGGGATTTGGAGTGCCAGCGGCAACACTCTCGTATTATGAAAAGGGGAACAAAGTGGGGAAGCTGTTGTTGTTACGGCTGCATAAGCAGCAGGTGGTCTGGATGGTCCGTGAGCTACATGATGAAAGGGGCCAGGTTTGTGTTAAATCTACTGTAATTAGGGGGATCTTTGCTGATTTTCTGGGACGGTTGTACCAAATGGATGAGGTTGAGCAGTTGCACATAGATGACTACCTCGGGGAGGTTAAGTTGGGGAAACTAACAGGAGGAGCATCCATCACTGTGCAAGAGATACAGCTAGCTATAAGGACTCTGCTAGCTGGAAAGGAGTCAGGGATTGACAGCTTCCCGGTAGATTATTTAAACGCTTAGCCTCTCAACTAGCTTCTGTACTGGCAGAGATTTATAATGAGGTATTACCCGGGGGGGGGGGGGGGGGGAGGGGGAGGAGGGAAGAGCTGCCACAAACACAAATGGATGCAATTGCGGCTTTAATCCCTAAGCCAGGAAAGCCAATGGAGGCCTCTTCTTACCACCCAATTTCCCTGTGAAATGTAGAGGTAAAAATCTTTGCCAAGGTTTTGGCGTGCCCGGCTGGGGACAATCCTGTCACGACCGATTCATGGCAACCAGGTGGGTTTTGGGGCTAGTCAGCAAGCAGATGGGGTGTGTCGAGTTTTACAAATGATGCATGCGGCTCAGTAAGACAAGCAGCAGGTGCTTTTCCTCGGAATTGACACTGATAAGGCATTTGACCGGGTTCACTGGAATTTTCTATGGGGGGTGATGGGGTGAATGGGATTTTGGCCTCATTTTTTGATATGGTTGCGGGGACTATATCGAGTGCCACGGGCCTGTGCCCAAGTTAATGGAAGATGCCCTGACTTCTTTCCCCTGGGAGATGGAACACAGCAGGGGTGTCCTCTCTTGCCTCTTCTTTTGGCGCTGGCAATGGAGCCTTCAAAAAAACATATCAGATTAGTAAGACAAGATCTTCCTTGTCTAAAGCCATGTTGGCTGTCTCTCATTAGGCCATGACTATCTACATGCTGTGTAATTTTGTTCTTTATGATGGTTTCTACCATCTTCCCTGGTACTGACGTCAGGCTCACCGGTCTGTAATTTCCTGGATCACCCCTGGAACCCTTTTTAAAAATTAGCGTTACATTGGCGACCCTCCACTCTTCAGGTATTACAGATGATTTTAATGAAAGGTCACAGATTACTAATAGCAGGTCTGCAATCTCATATTTCAGTTCTTTCAACACTCTTGGATGTATACCATTCGGTCCAGGTGATTTGCTACTATTCAGTTTATCAAATAGTTGTAATACATCTTCCCGGTGTAGCGATATTTCTCAATTCTTCTGCAGTATCACCCTTAAAATACCATTTCAGTCTTGGGTAACATCCCTACATCTTCCTCAGTAAAGAACGAAGCAAAGAATTCATTCAGTCTCTCCGCTATTGCCTTGTCTCCTCTTACTGCCCCTTTTACACCTCTATCATTTAATTGTCCAATTGACTCACAGGCCTTTTACTATGAACGTACTAGAGTCTATTTCGTGTCTCTGCTTCCGTAGCAAGTTCCTTCTCAAAATTCTCGCTTTGCCTGCCTTATCAATGCTTTGCATTTAACTTGCCAGTGCTTGTGCTGTTTCCAGTTTGTGTTTGGCTCTTTTTTCCATTTCCTGAAAGATGCTTTTTTGGCAGCAACAGCCTCTCTGATCTTACCTTTAAACCATGCTGGCGTTTTGGTCCACGTGACGCATGAGCAGGTGAAGACGTGTCTTTACTCGCTCCGGGGCCGCCTCGAGAAACTTGGTTGAAATACTATCTGCCCCTGAAAGCCGCCCTGTTGGGAGGGGAACTCTACCCTAAACTTGGGACCATCTCAATCTCGTGGTAGAACTCAGCACAATGCCCCCTCCGACCCGCAAGGAGAAAGAAGAAGAAAGGGCCTAGGCCCGGTGCTCCGGCCATGTCTATCACGCAGCCGTCCTCGCCGAGCAAAGATAGTGTGGAGTCGGCCACAGAAGATCTGGCGAGAGAGGTGGTAAGACAGCTTGATCCTAAATTTGACCAGATATTGTCAAAGCTGGAGAACATGGGCACGTCAATGGCTGAGATGAACCAGCGGATAGAAAAGCTGGAGAGCAGGGTGGCGGCTGTGGAGGATGACGAGGGGCGGCAGTCCCGGGGGCTTGATAGCACGAGGTCCCAGCTAGAAGCCTTGCAAGCAAAAATTGATGACCTCGAGAATTGATCGTGCCGCAACATCAGGCTGGTGGGAATACCAGAGGCTACCACTGATCAGCAATTGGTACCTTTGATAGAACAGTGGCTCCCAAAAGCTCTGGGCCTTGACGCGCTAGTAGGAGACATCAAAGTTGAGAGCGCGCACCGGGTCGGAGGGAAAATGGCGTCCCGACCTAGGCCCAGGGTAGTGATTGCTCGGATCCTTAACTTTGCGCACAAAGAGCGTCTGTTACAGGCGTTTCGCCAACACCGGCAGCTTACCTTGGACAATAACCAGCTCCTCTTGTTCCAGGATTACTCTTCCCTGGTTACCGCGAAGAAGAGGGAGTTCACCCCGGTGTGTGCAGCCTTGTTCCAAAAGAATGTATGGTTCACACTGGCGTTCCTCGCTACCCTGCGCGTGCACAGCATGGGTAAAACTCAAATTTTCGACACGGTGAAGGCGGCACAGACTTTCTTGAAGGAGTTGGAGAAGAATTTGCCGGCGCGGGCGGTGGCGCAAAACCAGGCCTCCGACCAGTGAGCGTGAGCGGCTGCGGACTTTGCTGGTTTTTGGTGCTGGTTCCTATGGCTTTAGAGTACGGGGCCATTAGATACTGCCATGCGAACTATGTCTCACTATGTGTAATCATGTTTAGACCTGTGGTTATTCAAGTGGGCTGTTGCCCGCCTTTTGGCATGCCTGCTTTTCAGATTATGGACTATTATACGTTATTGTGGTTGCCCTATGTTGTCTGTGTAATATATTTAGCCCTATGACCCTCTCCCTCTTTCTGCCTCTCTTCCTTTTGGGATTTTCCCTTAGTGTTACTTCCCCTTTTGAGGGAGTGGATGCGATATGGGGGATCTTGAGTGACTGTGGCAGAGATGGGAGTGGGCGGCTTTTCCTCTCTAGTTTGGTGTGTGCGCTTGTTTGACGTGAGATCGTGGCAGATGTGTTGGAACTAAGTGTATGTGGGGCAGATTAGCTTCTCCTTATTTCCCCCTTAGTGGGGACTTGGGGCGGCCCTGCAGCGCACGGCAGGGACTTGTAGATCAGCCATGCTGGCTGATAGTGGGATGGGTTATTTTTTACAAGGGGATGGATGGGGGTTGGGAAGGGTAGTGAGTGAAGGGAGGGGAGGGTAGCAGGGGAGAGGGGGATGGGAGGGCAGCAAGCGGGACTCTGGTTGGGCGGAAGGAGCTATTGTTTGCTGTAGCTGGGTTTTCTCTTCACATCCACTATACTTCTGAGCCGAGGGTTGAGGCTGGGCAACCCTGGGCTGTTTTGAGAGAGTGTATCTTGCTGTTGCCTGTTGAATTTGCGGGTCTGTGAGGAATCACTTGCGATTTATCTCGTGGCACGTGGGTGGGATTAATTCCCCCGTTGAGAACTAAGGTACTGCAGGCCCTGCGAAAGGCTAAAGCGCAGATTGCATTCTTGCAGGAAACACACCTCTCCGAAAAAGAGCATGCTAAATTGCAGAGGGGCTGGGTGGGCCAGGTGTTGGCGGCCTCCTCGGGAGGTCGGAAGCGAGTCGCCGCTATCCTAATTGGTAAGGAGCTGAAGGTAGAGCTGTTGGGCGAAGACCGGGACCCCTTTGGCAGATACCTGTTTGTGCACTTAAAACTGAATGGAGAGGAATTTTTTCTAGGCACTGTGTATGCCCCCAACACATATGACCATTCTTTTTTTCAGAGAGTGTGTAGAAAGGTAACTGCAGCCCCGAGGATCCCGTTGATTGTGGCAGGTGATTTTAACTGTCCCCATGACCCTATGTTGGATAAATCGGGTGGGCAACTGCAAGGTGATTGGAGTAGAAAGGGAGTTGGTTATCTGTGTCAAGTAGGTGGGCTGGTGGACACCTGGAGAACTTTACATGGAGGAGAGAAAGATTTCACGCATCTGTCTAGGGTACATCACACCTGGTCCAGGCTTGACTATATTCTGGTGGCTGAGCGGGAATTTGACAGGGTGCTCAGCTCGGAGATTGAGCCGATGGTGGTCTCAGATCACGCCATGGTGCGAATGGATTGGAAGGGGCGAGAGCGAGGAGAGTCTCGCTGGGCCTTTCCTAGACAGATGTGGGCGAATGCTAGATTTAAGAACTATTTGGTGCGGAAGTGGGAAGAATACTTGCATTTCAATGAATCCAGTGCTAGTTCGGCTACTATGTGTTGGGAGGCCGGGAAGGCCGTCCTGCGGGGGCATATCATCGCGTTTGTAGCGCAAGAGAAGCGTCAAATCAACGGGGAGGTGTTGGTGTTAACACAGGAGTTGCAGAGGTTACAGAGGCTGGTAGTAAGGGGCCGGGGGTCAGCGCATGTACCATCGTATCTGGAAACTCAGCGGCAACTTAATGATATACTGGAAGAGCGTGCAGTCTATAACATGCATTATTACAGTCACCAGCTATTTCGTTTTGGTAACAAGGCGGGTATGCTTTTGGCCCGTTTAGTTAAGGACGGGGGGGGGGGGTCTAAGGTGGTGGCCGCGATAAGAGATAGTACGGGGGCTCGGCTCTCTGACCCTCGTAGTATTGTAGAAGTGTTTTCGAAGTTCTATGAGCAGCTTTATACACCAGAATCGGCAGACAGGGGAGGAGAACAGGCTTTTTTGGATACGACACCCTTGCCGCAGCTCTCGGAGGTAGAGCGAGCGGAGTTAAATAGGCCAATCGAAGGTGTGGAGATCCAGAGAGTGATTAGACGAGGGAAGCTGCATAAAGCACCTGGACCGGACGGTTATAGTGCCGAATTTTACAAAATGTTGGAGCTGCAGGTGACCCCAACTTTGGCTGCAGTCTATAATGTCTTGGAAGGGAAGGAATTCCCCCGGGACATGCGCACGGCCGCGATTACGGTGATCCATAAGCCTGGGAAGGATGTGGAGGATCCGGCCTCTTATCGGCCGATCTCTCTAACTATGACATGAAAATCTTAGCTGGTGTATTAGCGCAGCGGCTGCAGGGAATTCTGCCGCGGCTCATTAGTCCTTGCCAGACCGGTTTAGTTAAAGGGAGGGAGGCCTTCTCTAATATAAGTAAGGTACTCTTGGGGGCGGAATGGAGTGTAATGCGAGGAGATCCTCTGTTGTTGGTGAGTCTAGATGCGGAGAAGGCCTTCGAAAGTGTCTTGGGCTTACATGTTTGAGGCACTTAGGAGGTTTGGATTTGATGGAGCCTTTCTGACTTGGCTGCAGGCCTTATACTCGGCGCCTCTGGCCTTCGTAGTGGTGGGTGGCCTCCATTCGGTACCTTTTGAATTGCGCAGGGGGACGAGACGGGGTGCCCACTTTCTCCTCTGTTATTTATATTACAGATGGAGCCCTTGTTGCGCGCATTGGGTCAGATGGAGACGATTCGGGGGATTGCGTGGCCGGGTGGCGGTGTTAAGGTTAGCGCCTTCGCCGATGATTTGCTATTGTGTCTGACGGACCCGCAACGATTGCTGGAGGAGGCTAACTACTATTGAATGATTTGGTGCTTTTTCCGGTATGCGGATAAATAGAGCAAAATCGATGGGATTAGACGTTGGTGGGAGGGTTCGGGGACTCTGGCAGGGAGCCTTTCCGTTGGTTTGGGCGGCAGACTCTATCCGCTATCTTGGTATACAGATCCCTTGTGAGCCTAGTCAGCTGTATATAGCTAATGTGCGGCCCTTATTGAGTAAAACGCTTCAGCGGCTACAGAAATGGCGAGAGCTCCCCCTTTCCCTGAAGGGGCGTATTGCTCTCTTCAAAATGGTCGAGCTACCCCGATGGATATATCTGCTGCGGCACGCCCCCCTTTGGCTCCTGAGGAGAGACCTCAAAGTGTTGGAGAGCCACTTATCTAAATTCTTTTGGAAGGGGAAGAGAGCGTGTATCGCTTTTGCGACTCTGTTGAGACCTGATGGAGAGGGAGGTGCTGGCCTTTGTTCGCTACGAGTATAATCTGATTAGTTTGTTACGGCCGCTATGTGATCTGGTTGCGGGGACCGCCGTGATTCTCCCCATCGAACTGGTGGAAGCCATTTCGGCGCCGTACCATAGGCTTTACTGGATGCACCGTTCCGATAGAGAACTGCCCATCTTTTGGAGGCGATCCACTTATCTTGGCGCTGTCTGCCAGGCCTGGAGGCATATATGTCGCCTTCGGGGTTGTGCTTGGCAATGTTCAGATTGCCTTCCCTTAGTCGGCAATGGGGACTTCCTTCCCGGATGCCAGGGTGGGGTGGCTAAACGCTGGGCGCAGTGTGGAGTGGAATATGTGGGTCACTTGAAGATGGAGAATGAGGCGCAGATGGACTCTTATGTGTCTTTGCGCAGTCGTTATCAGTTGCCAGTCCACGATTTCTACTTTTACTTGCAAGTGCGGCATTTTGTGCGCACTTTGGACCGAGGAGGGGGGGGTGAGTCTGTGACAGGGAGAACGAGGAATGGTGGCCTTCTTTCGTGCCTTGGAGGGTAAAGTCACTGTTCGGAGACTGCGTGAGGAGCTGTCGGTAGGAGATGATTTGACGGGGCTAACGAGGCTCGCCTGTAGTTGGCAGGCGGATGGGATTTTGGAGGGCACAGTGGAGCGCTTATTTCAAGCTTTTCAGGCTATTCCTCGTCTTTCGGAGTCAGTGCAAATACAAGAAGTCCAGTATAAATTTTTGTGGCGAGCCTATGTGCATGATGTGTGAGCAATGCGGATGGGTATTACTGACTCGGAGAGTTGTCGTCGATGCGGGGCAGAGAAGGGTACCTTAGCGCATAAATTTTGGTTGTGTCTTGCCATTCAACCATTTTGGGAGGGTGTCGGGGTGCAACTTGGTAGCTGGATTGGCCAGCAGGTGTATCTTGGACCTGCCTGGTGTCTGTTTGGCTCCTTCAACGCTGCTGCTCCCCTGAGTGTGCGACGCTTTCTGGTAGCCAAGCAGACTATTTTGCGGCATTGGGTTGCACCCACGGCACCGAGTGTGCAGGAATGGGAGGGGAGGATGCGTGGTTTATTAAGCATGGAAAGATGTATGGCACAGCAACTAGGACAGAGGCGGCTGGATCAATTCACGGAGCTCTGGGCTCCGCTGCTGGCCATAGATAGCCCTTAGAATCACTGAAGGCCAATGTAGCCCTTGCTGTCATAGCTATTAGCGGATGGCTGCTACTTACAGGGGTTGCTGATGTGAGGGGTTGCTATCCTTTCCCTGTGTGGTTGTTGTAACTGCTGCCTTGGGTGGGTGTGAGGGGGGGAGAGGGTGGAGAGGTGGGCCAGGAGGGGGGGTGGGATAGGAAACTGCTCGGTGAGTCTGCATCTGTCTTGCTGTTCCTTAGGCATTTGTGCACCCAGTACATTCTAGTTGTGATGGTTTGCATGCCTTCTGCTACATGGTTTGTTTCATTTCATCAGTGTTCTCTGTCTAGGCTACAGTGTTGCTATGTTACCTTATGTTATGATTATCTGTTAGCCTTACACAGATGCTTTGTAAATTATATTTCTTGTTGTGAAAATACCCAATAAAAATGATTTTCACTAAGCCATGCTGGCAGTAGAAGTAGTGGACACCACGTTTGACGTGGCCAACGTGGGGCTATGAGGATCATGTAAGCCCCTGTCTCTCTGGAGTTTGAAAAGAGTCTTGGGGATAAGGGGAATAGGAGGGTAGGCATATAGGATGTCCTGACCCCAGTAGAGATGGAAAGCATCCATTGCTTGACTGTTCTGAGCAGGTATTCTGGAACAGAAGCGGGGAAGATTGGCATTCTGAGGACTTGCAAACAAATCTATATCTAGTATTCCCCAGATCTGAAAGATTCGATCAATCTGATCCGAATGGAGAGACCACTCGTGTGGCAGTAGTACTCGACTGAGTTTGTCTGCCAGGAGATTGTTTGCCAGGGAGATACACCACTAGTAGGTGGATATGATGGCGTACGGCAAAAGACCATAGATGTAGGGCTTTGTTGCACAACGCTTGAGAACCTGTTCCACCTTGCTTGTTCACATAGAACATGGCCACCTGATTGTCCATTTGGACTATAACTGTTTGGGAGCAAAGGTGGTCTTGGAATACCTTGAGAGCATTACGGATGGCTCTGAGTTCCAACAGATTTATGTGAAGTTGAGCCTCCTGCTGAGCCCAAAGACCCCAAGTGGAGAAATTGTCCATATGAGCTCCCCAACCCAATTTGGACGCATCTGTCAAGGTGGATTGGTGTGGTGACATCTGAAAAGGTGACTCTATGAGAAGGTTTTCTGGTGATTGCCACCATTGGAGGGACAAAATTAGACGTGCAGAGATCATGATTCTGTCTCTCAGACAACCTGATGCTTGAATTCACTGTGAAGCCAGGGTCCATTGAGCTGCATGCATACACAGAAGAGCATAGGGAACCACATGTACAGTGGAAGCCATATGACCCAGCAACTGAAGCAGTTCGAGCAGTTAGGAAAGTTTTCATAACTGCCTGAGAAGCTAGCTGAACTATTTGAGCGCAACGGACCTGTTGTAGACAAGCCCTTCACTGCTGCGTGCCTAGGAGAGCCCCAATGAGCTAAGGTTTGAGAAGCGGCGAGTTGGGATTTTGGAAGATTTATTACAAATCACAAGTGTTGAAGAACCTGCATTGTGCAGAAGAGAGCAGAGCTGGTCTCTGGAGCCGACACTGCTCAGATGAGCAAGTCGTCTAAGTAAGGGAAGACAAATATCCCTAGAGATCTTAAGAATGCTGCCACTACTGCCATGCATTTTGTGAAGACTCTTGGGGCAGAAGCCAGGCCGAAGGGTAGAATCCTGTACTGGTAAATGTCTTCCTTGAAAGAGGAATCTAAAAAACCTCCTGTAATCTGTGTGAATAAAGATATATGTATACGCATCTTTTAGATCTAGAGAACAAAGCCAGTCCTGACTGGAGGTAAGGGAGAAGTATTCAGAGAGATCTTGAATTTCTCTTGAAGCAGATACTTGTTTAATTCTCTTAAGTCCAGAATGGGCCTGTATCCTCCTGTCGTCTTTGGGATAAGGAGGTAGGGGGAGCAGAAACCCAGGCCTTGCTGATAAAGTGGCACCTCCTCTATAGCACCCAGAGCGAGAAGGGTGGCAATCTCTTGACACAAGAGAGTGGTGAGAGGAGGCCGAGAGCTGAACTCTTGGAGTAGAAGGGGGTTGCATACTTTGAAAGTGAAGTTTGTACCCCTCTGCCACTATGAAGAGAGTCCAATGCTCTGATGTTACCTGGTGCCACCTTTGACCTTTGGGCAAAGTAACAGTCTGCCTGGAATGTTGACTGGTTCTGAAATTTCCAGAGGTAGGACAGCTAGGTTCTCTAGAAAGGAGTCAAAGACCTTGTGGAGGCTGGGTCTGTTGAGCTGGCTGAGCTCTGGGGGGCCTGGAGCCTTCCTTTGTTGCTTTGGTTATTTATTTATTTATTTTATTTTATTTACATTCTCTTATATACCGCGCTATTCTGCATCAGTGCGGTTTACATTGAACAAACTGAAATTACATTGAACAGGGTATTATAACTTGGAGATAACTATTTTACAGGGAACATGGGCTATGGAGGGTTAAGTGGCTTGCCCAAGACCACAAGGAGCACCTGTGGGACTAGAAACCCCAGTCCTTCCGGCCCAAGGTTGCTGTCCTCTAGTGGGATTTAAACCCCCGACCTTCCGGCCTGAAGTACCTTGCCCGAACACTAGGCTACTCCTCCACTCCAGATTGTTGCTGTCCCTTCTGGGAAGCATGGACCGGACAGTGCACAGCATGGGTATAAGAATAAAACTTTTTTCTTGTTGAAAAGGGGCTTCTTTACAGCTTCTCTTGGCTGGGTTGGCAGTGGTTCTAGAAAGCCTATAGAGAGTGGTATTCTCGGACTCCAGCTGAGCAGCTTTGTCCTGCCAATCCTTGCTAAAGAGGTTTTCCCATGTGCAAGGAATATTCCCCAGCTTATCTTGCACACACTGCTCAAGATCAGATGCTTGTAACCAAGCGCAATCTGACATGCACCGATGCAGATAGCAGAAGTTCTAATATACTCAAAACAATCAAAGGTTGCCCTGGTCATGAATTTGGAAACATTCTGGGCATGTTCAACAAGTGTCAGCTAAACAGCCCTCTTGTCATCAAGGAGAAGAGGAGCCATTAGCTCTAAATCTTTAGCCACCTCCCGAAGGAACATACCCATGTAGAGTACGTAAGAACTTATTCTGGTCGATAAAGGAGGCCTGAAAACATCAATGACCAAAGGCATCGAGAGTTCTCGCCTCGCAGCCCAGAGGATTAGACGAATGTGTCTTGGCATTTTTGATTCGACGCATTACCGATTCCACTATCATGGAGTGGTGTGGTAACTGCATCTTCTGGAAACCGGGACACTGTGGAACCCAGTACATGGTATCGAGTCTCCGAGAATGTGGAGAGACCGTTAAAAGTGTTTCCCACATACTAAGCATGAGGTCATGCAATATCCGGTGAATGGGTAAGGTAACAGCCTCCTTAGGGGCTGCTGGGTACTGAAGAATTTCAAGTTCCTCAGCTCTCAGTTCCTTCTCTGAGGTCACCGTAATGAAGAAGCCCAGAGCCACATCCCATATAAAGTCTTGAAAAGATATGTCCTCTAGAGGAGACATACGGCACTGTGGGGAAGGAGAAGGATCTTCCGGAAGAACCTCCCCAATACCTATCGATTCATCGGAAGAATTGGAATCCTCGAAGTATCGACGGGTCAGGTGCTCCTGCCCAGCCTGCCAACGGTACCGATCAAAATCGGCATTGGAATGCCTTGGTACTGGAATGCCTTGGTACTGGAACCTTGATGCCAGACACTGACTCCAGGGCTGGCATGGGTGGTAGCGTAAAGAGCGGCGCAATGGTCGATTCAGATATATCGGGTACCGGTGCTGGTACCAATGACCATGGAACTGATTGCAGAGGCTTTAGCTGTACCGAAGCTGCGAGCAAGGCCATTAAACTCCGCTCAATGGCCAGGATACACTGATCCACGGAACCAGCCGATAAGAGTAGTTACTCACATGTAACAGGTGTTCTCCAGGAGCAGCAGGAATCAGTCCTCACATATGGGTGACGTCGGCGCTGACGGACTCCCGTGCGGTGTATTCCCCCAGCTTTCAAAGAAAGTCTTTGGGAATGCAGCGTGCATGCGTGGTCCCCTTCGCGCCCAAGGGTGCCATCTTGCTCAGTCTGATGACATAGCTAAAAGACAGCAAAAAACAAAATGAAGTATATGACTGCAACTCCAGGGGAGGAGGGAGGGTCATGAGGACTGATTCCTGCTGCTCCTGGAGAACACCTGTTACAGGTGAGTAACTTTCTCCAAGACCAAGCAGGAAATCAGTCCTCACATATGGGACTCCCCAGCTCTAGGCTATCAGGAACCCAAAGCTGAAAAAATGGCTCCCCCTCTCAAGAGCCTCAGCATCCGTGATAAGAATATCCTCTGAGAACGCCCCCATACGGTAGCCCAACACAAGGGCCGGAGGGTAGCAATTGCCTAAACCTCAGAGATTACGAAGTACCGCCTGTCCGAAAGCACTGTCCCGTCGGGACTCTCTCTCGAGGCAGTAGTGGGCTGCAAAAGTCTGGCTTGAAGACCAAGTAGCAGCCCGGCAGATGTCTGCCAAAGGAAAAGAGCAGAGATCAGCTACTGACGCGGCTTTTGCCCTAACACGGTGGGCTGTGACTCGACCCTGCAAGGGGAGGTCAGCTGCCTTGTACGCCCAGGCGATACAATCTGCTACTCAAGTGGACAACGTACGCTTGGAGACAGGTAACCCCAATTTATTAGGGTCAAAAGAGACGAAGAGCTAAGCAGCCCTTCGATGCTCCCGCGTACGTTCTATGTAAAAAGACAACGCCCTCTTACAGTCCAGGGTATGCAAGATTGTCTCAGCCCAGATGAAATGTGGCCTGGGAAAGAAGGTCAGGACCACCTCCTGATTGGGGTGGAAAGAGACGACCACTTTTGTGGGGAATTTGGGATGGGTCTGTAAGACCACCCTGTTCCTATAGAACCATGTGTAAGGTCTATCAGAAACCAGAGCTTGTAGTTCACTCACACGTCTGGCCAAGGTAAGAGCTACCAAAAAGAGCGCTTTCCAAGAAAGAAAACGCAAATGGCAAGTAGCCATCAGCTCAAACGGTGGGCGATTAAGTTGCTGCAAGACTAAGTTCAAATCCCACTCAGTCGCTGGTGGACGAACTGGAGGCTTGAGAAGCAGACCTCTGAGGAAGGACACCAAGGGGTGAATCGACAGACTGTCCCTCCACCGGTGAGTAGTGCGCTGATAGAACACAGAGGTGGACCCAAACAGAGTTGGACTTAAGGCCTAGGTCTGACAGGTGAAGTAGATACTGCAGTACTACTGGCACAAGGTAGGAGAAAGGAAGGATCTTCATTGCGCTGAGCATACCATATTGTGAACCTATGCCCCTTGAGGGCAGAGGGACTTTCTGGTGGACTGCCTCCTAGAGGCCAAAACCACCTCTTCAACCTCCTTAGGTAGAAGCAAGGGAGCTAGCACTATCCTTTCAGCAGCCAGGCCATCAGATCGAGGGACCTGAGATTGGGGTGCAGAAGGGAACCCTGATCTTGAGACAGGAGATCGGGTTGCAACCCCAGAGGGAAAGGAGTTTCCACCACCAACTGTAGCAGAAGTGGAAACCATGGTTGCCTTGGCCATCTGGGGGCTACCAGAATCACCGAGGCCTTGACCCGGAGAATCTTGAACAGAGTTCGGGCCACCAGGGGCATGGGAGGAAACACATACAGGAGGCCCGTAGACCAAGAGATCAGAAAAACATCTGCTGCCATTCTCAGGGGATGCGGCTGTCTGGAGCAAAACCTGGGCAGCTGACGGTTTAGTGGACTTGCAAAGAGATCGATGGATGGAAGTCCCCATCGTAGAAAGATCTGCTGGACCACCAATGGATTCAACTGCCATTCGTGGGGCTGGAGAATCCTACTTAGCTTGTCTGCTAAGAAGTTCTCCTGATCAGGCAGATAAACTGCTTTGAGAAACATGCCATGTTTGACTGCAAAGGAGCAAAGAGCCTGCGCCTCCTGACATAGGAGTCTGGACCCTGTGCCCCCTTGCTTGTTCACATAGAACATTGCTACCTGATTGTCTGAACTAAGACAGACTGGTGAGAGGGCATGATAAAAAGTCTGTAGAGCCAAGCGGATTGCTCGCAGCTCCAAAAGATTATCTGCTGTGTGGCCTCCCAAGGAGACCAGAGGCCTTGCGTGCACATGCCCTGGCAATGTGCACCCCCAGCCCTTTAAGGAAGTATCGGTTGTCAGCACTCGTGTGTGCTGGGGCCTGAAAAGGTACCCCCCTGAGAAGGTTTGGGAGATGAAGCCACCACTGCAAGGAGTCCAAAAGTGGTTTGGACACCTTTACTGTGTCTCGGAAGTCGCCTGTGGCCTGCGCCCACTGAGCTCTGAGGCACCACTGAGCAGCCCGCATGTACAGACAGGCATTCGGCGTCACATGTACCGTGGATGCCATGTGGCCTAGGAACAATAGGAAGTGCCTGGCAGAGACCTGAGAATTGCTGTGGAACTGGTTGGCCAACGGGCACAAGAAGAGCAAACGCTCTTGCTGATAAAGCAGGTGTACAAAAGAGGCAAGAGAGATGGATGATCACATGTGCCTTTATTGTGTCCCCTACGCGTTTCGGCGTATGCCTTCCTCGGGGGGGATATACTTAAACATATAAACATAAAACAACATGTTAAATAATTATACAGTAAAAAACATCAACCTCATAAATGATAAAAACATACAGGCATGTATTGTTTACAAAATATAAGCCACTAAAAACCAAATGCAACAACCAAAGGAAAAACTGTTAAAAACAAGCATTTAACAATGCTAAAAATATAAATAAACAATATAGCAAATAAGATAATAAATAAGTAAACAATATGGCAAATAAGATAATAAATAATTAAAAGACGCAGGGCAGAACACACAGAACAAATAGCATGCATCTGTATACTTTTTTACATTCTCATCTTTTGAGAGAATTTTGCTTTTATCCATTCATTTAATAGCACGTTTGTCCATTAGTGCCAATTGCCTATGCCTAGGTATAGTGTTTTTACCTGTTTGTTCATGCTTTACATTATATATTTTTATATGTTTGCAGTTAATTTTTAACACAAGGAATCTCTTTACCATTCTGCCTATTGGCCATTAACCAATTGTGCCTTGTAAGTAAACATCTGTTTATGTTATTATCAGTATCATTTTTATTACTATTTATTATATATATATATAAGTATTTGCATGCTATTTGTTCTGTGTGTTCTGCCCTGCGTCTTTTAATTATTTATTATCTTATTTGCCATCTTATTTATTATCTTATTTGCTATATTGTTTATTTATATTTTTAGCATTGTTAAATGCTTGTTTTTAACAGTTTTTCCTTTGGTTGTTGCATTTGGTTTTTAGTGGCTTATATTTTGTAAACAATACATGCCTGTATGTTTTTATCATTTATGAGGTTGATGTTTTTTACTGTATAATTATTTAACATGTTGTTTTATGTTTATATGTTTAAGTATATCCCCCCGAGGAAGGCATACGCCGAAACGCGTAGGGGACACAATAAAGGCACATGTGATCATCCATCTCTCTTGCCTCTTTTGTACACACTGGTTGGCCAACTCCATCAGTCTGTGGGCTCTGTCCTCAGGCAAGCAAGCTCTTGCCTGCAGGGTGTCTAGTCTCACCCCTATAAACTCTAGCTTCTGAGAGGTGAGCAAAGAGGACTTTGCATAGTTTATGACAAAGCCCAGATGCTGAAGAAGAAACCGTGCGAAGATTGGCTTGTCTGGCCTCCTGGAGAGACTGGCCCCTGATGAGCCAGTCGTCCAGGTATGGGAAGACAAAAATTCCCTGATTCCTGAGATAGGCTGCCACCACCGCCAGGCATTTGGTGAAAACCCTGGGGGCGGAAGTTAGGTCAAAGGGAAGTACTCTGTACTGGAAATGGTTCCCCCCCACCACAAATCTGAGATATTGTCGGTGGTCTGGATGAATGAGGATGTGAGTATAAGCATCCTTTAGATCTAAGGAGCATAGCCAGTCTCCCTGCTGGAGGTAGGGCAGCAGTATCCCAAGGGTAAGCATCTTGAACTTTTCCCTCTCCAGAGACATGTTTAGTTTTCGCAAGTCTAGGATAGGCCGGAGGCCTCCTGTCCTTTTTGGTACCAGGAAGTACCTGGAATAGAAGCCTTGCCCTTCCAGGTGGTGAGGCACCAGTTCCACCACCTGTTCCTTTATAAGACTTGCCAACTCCTGAAGGAGGTTTCTGTGCAGAGGGAGTCTTGGAGACTCCCCTGGAAAGTAGGAGGGGGATAGTTGGTGGAAGTGGAGCATGTAGCCCTTTTGGACTATGCTGAGAACCCAGGTATCCCCTGTGATGGCTGGCCACCTGTAGGTAATACAGGGTCAGCCGACCTCCTGTGCTGAGTGGGGCCAGCTGTGGAGAAGAGGCTATGCTGTGGGAGTCAAAACCCCGCTCCCTGCTGTGCAGGAGCCGGAGCTGGTGGCTTGGGGGTCTTCTGCCTATGGGGCCCATGCCCCTGCCCCTTGGCCTGCTGGCCCTGTTGGGGAGCTGGAGAGGCCTGATATTGAGGGTAGGATTTGTGGGCAGCACCCTTCCTCGGGAAAAAGAGCTTCTTTCCCAAGCCCTTCTTTTTCTGAAAAGGGGCAGAAGTCTTCCTGGATAGCCTTGTCGTGATGAGAGTCTCAGTCTCGATTTCCGCAGCCTTTTCAGTCATGGGCTTACTGAAAAGCTTTTCACCTTGGCAGGGGACAGTGACCAACTTGCCCTGCATCCATGACTCCAGGTCTGATGACTGTAGCCAGGCGTGATGGCGTGCACCAATGCCAGCCGCAGCTACCCAGGCTGAAGCCTTGAAGCAATCATAGGCTGCTCAAGATATAAACTTCAAGCACTCTTGGATCCCTGTAGACAAGGCCTTGAACCTCTGCAAAGGTTCCTTGGAGAGGCCAACTGAGAACCCAGCAATCTCCTTTGCCAGGTCCCGTAGGTACATGCCCATGTACAGCTGGTAGGTCTGGACACGGCAAGATAGCATAGAGCCCTGGAAGCACTTTCTACCAAGGGCATCCAGGTTCCGGGCCTCCGACCGGGGGGGGGGGCACCAAGGAGTGCATCTTCTGACTCTTCAGGCGGTGCATGGCCAATTCCACAACCATGGAGTTTTGGAACTCGGGGCTCTTACGGACTCAATAAATGGAATCGACCCATTTGCTAAGAACCGGCACCAAGGCCGGTGCCTCCCACATACGGAAGAGCAGCCATTCCAGCATTGGAGGAACCGGTACAGTAAAGGCTTCCTTCGGAGGAAAGTCATACTGGAGGGCATCAAGCTCTTCGGCTCCAGGCTCCTTGTCAGAGTCCGTAGGGTAGGCCAAGGCTTTGGCCATGTCCCTCACGAAGTCCGAGAATTGAGTATCCTCTGGGGGGGGGGGGGGAACCGTCTCCAAGGCTCTGACTCTAGTGAGTCCAAAGGGACGCACCGGGTCCGGAAGGTGTCCGGGGACTCCTCATCCTCTATCTCCCACGCCGACTCCTCCGAGGAAGAATCGAGCGGTTCCGGCTGTGTGGGCCTTGGTGCCACCTGCCCTGACACCAAGGGTATTGGCGTTGACGACCTCGGCCCCGCACAGGAGGTTGAGTGGGACCTTGACCGAGGATCAACTCAAGACTTCATTGACTCGAGGATCGGCTCGGTCTCCGGGTTCGACTTGGACATAGAGGTCCCGGTGGTCAGGGCAGATGCACCGGTCAGACTGGCAATCAGCACCTGCTGCTGTTCCATGAAGGCAGCCAAGCTGCTCTCCAAGGCCGTCAACCTGAGTCCATGCTCAGGAGACTCAGTAGCCCCCAACGTCTGCTCCCCCAGAGGAGAGTCCACGAGGACAACTGCACTTACTTGACTTGGGGACTCCAGCTCCACACGAGGTAACTTGGATGGCCTTTCCAACTCAGAGAGCCCGGGGCAGCGGTCAGGGCTACGCGACCTGGCCCTCGAGGATACAGGAGCCTCCACCAACGCCAACTTCGCAAGCTGCTTCTTCCTTCTGTGCTCCCGGATGGGAGACTCCCTTTCAGAGGAACCGACGGCACTCAGGGTCAGACTCCTGAGACGTCGAGGCCTCTGACGAAGTCCGGGTCCGGGCGGACTCGGAGTCAGAGAAAATTCTCTCACGTTGATGCTGACAGTTCCGAAGCACCTTCAACGATATCTTGCCGCACGGGCCACAGGCCAGCGGGTCATGTCGGGCCCGAGGCAACAGAGGCAGCAGTTATGTGTGTCAGTGAGAGACAAGTTTCTTGCACCGATCACACTTTTTGAACCCGCTGGCAGCCATCAGGGGAAAAAGGGCCCTTGCAAGGTCAAAAGACCAGGCTGCCAGTGAAAACACAAAAAAAGAGCACGAATGCCAGCCACGAAGGACAAAAAACGAAAATCAAAACTGGACTCGATATCGGTGTACTGAGCCCAGGCGGGAAAGGGAACCAGCGTCAAAACGGAACAGAAAAAGCCAATAGCTGAAAAAAAAAATCTACTTTTCCTGGGTGACATGAACTCACGTCCATTGGGCTCCGCAGAAAAAGAAAGACTGAACAAGATGGCACCCTTGGGCGGGAAGGGGACCGCACATGCGCACTGCATTCCCAAAGTTTTTCTTTGAAAGCTGGGGAAATGCTCTGCACGGGGGCTCTGTCGGCACTGACGTCACCCATATGTGAGGGCTGACTTCCTGTTTGGTCCTGGAGAACCTGGGTATTGGTACCCTAACAGCGGGGCCACAACCCCAGAACATGGCACCAAGAGCTCTCCAAAGGTGGAAGCCTCAGGAGCATCTTGGGACCCCCATTAATGCTTTGGGGGCAAGGACCTCCAACCGGGGTTGTTTGGCTGGTGTATTCTCTTCTAGGGCAATGCCTAAGGCATCTTGATGCTTAGAAGGAGATCTACCCTTTGAAGACTGGCCAGTCTTCGAAGACGACCTAGGTTTCGTTACCAGAGATCCATGGGAGGAAGATGAAGCCTTTGATAACGTCGATGCAATGGACATTGCATCAGAGGCAAAAAGGGTTCCAAGTTTTGCAGCTCTATTCTGCAGGCCCCTGTCATCTTTCTGCAGATTAGACATTCTGATGGCAAATGGTCCTGTTCCAAACATTAAAGACACCAGTCATGGGTGTCAGTAGCAGAAATTGTACTAATACATTTGGAACACTTTTTGAAACCACGAGCTGGTTTATCCATTTTGGAGGAAAAAAGGGACCTAAGGCCCAAAATGGCGCCTAAGCACCTGGAGGGCAAGAATCCTCAGAGAACAAATAAAATTTTCCTTTTTTTTTTTTTTTAAAGAAACAGAAAGAAAAGAAAAACAGACGATGATGATGCTAGTGTCGACAGGAAGGCAGATGCAACCACAAAAGTAGTAAATTTTCTGCGGTGACTGGAATTGCTCTGTCGGCTCCGTGGAAAATGAAAAACTGAGGGAGAGTTGGAAAGACGGGAAGGCAGCTACACAGGCACAGTGGGATGCTCCCAAAAGCTTTCCTATAGGATGCTGGGGAGCATTCCCACACGGGCTCCGTCGGTGCTGATGTCACCCATATGTGAAGACTACATTCCTGCTTGTTCCTGGAGATTATATAACAGAATAGTAAGACAAGATCTTCCTTGGCTAAAGCCATGTTGGCTGTCTCCCATTAAACCAAGACTATCTACATGTTCAAAATTTTTTTTTCTTAATAATGGTTTCTACCATTTTTCCCCCGCACAGAAATCAGGCTCACCAGTCTGCAGTCTCCCGGCTCACCCCTGGAACTCTTTTCAAAAATTGGCGTTACGTTGGCCATCCTCCAATCTTCAGTTATTACTGATTTTAATGATAGTTCACAGATTTGTAATAGTAGGTCTGCAATCTCATATTTCAGTTCTTTCAACACCCTTGGATGTATAACAGTCCAGGTAATTTGCTACTCTTTGGTTTATCAAATAGTTGCAATACATCTTCCAGGTTTATCAATATTTCTTTTAATTCTTCTGCTGCATCAGCTTTAAATACCATTTCAGGCATGGGTAACTTCCCTACAACTTGTTCAGTAAAGACAGAAGCAAATAATTGAGTCTTCCATCTTTCTTAAATTGTGGAACACATGTGGTCTGGGCTTCCAAGATAGCATTTTTAAACGCCCTCCTTGACGCAAACCTTTAATGTTTGCAGCTGCTCCTATTAGTTTTTTTCTTAACTATTTTCTTCATTTTATCATAATCTCTCTTTTGAAAGTTATAAGGTAGTACCGTGGATTTCATTGCATTTGTTTTAATAAATGGAGGGAGGATGGCAATCATGCTATCATCACTATTGCCAAGTGGCTCTAACACTTACTGTATCTTACATTAGATATTGTGTTACACCAAGGACTAGGTCTAAAATAGCATACCCTCTTGTCAGTTTATGAACTAGCTGCTCCAAGAATCAGTTATTTATTTCACCCCACTGTGACGTTGACCCAGTCAAAGAGGTAATTGAAATCACCCATTATTGCTGTGTTCTAGCTTTTATTAGCTTACTTGCTTTCTTTTAGCATTTCATCATCCATCTGTTCATTCTGGCCAGGTGGTCTTTAATAGACCCCCCACTCCCATCGCCTTCCTCTGTTTCAATAGGATTTCAATAGGACTGGAGGAGTGGCCTAGTGGTTGGGGCAAGGTACTTCAGGCCGGAAGGTCGGGGGTTCAAATCCCACTAGAGGACAGCAACCTTGGGCCGGAAGGACTGGGGTTTCTAGTCCCACAGGTGCTCCTTGTGGTCTTGGGCAAGCCACTTAACCCTCCATAGCCCATGTTCCCTGTAAAATAGTTATCTCCAAGTTATAATGCCCTGTTCAATGTAATTTCAGTTTGTTCAATGTAAACCGCACTGATGCCGAATAGCGCGGTATATAAGAGAATGTAAATAATAAATAAATTTCTATCTATACAGTGTGTGGTTTCCTGCAAAACGCTTATCCTGTTGACTCACCACCCTCTAACAGAGCACAACCCCTCTACCAATTTGATTTACCCTATCATTGCAATATCATTTCAATCAATATCAGATCAACATAGCAATGCCAGTGGATGTAGGTATAGCTAAAATACAGAGTATCAGATAAAGCGTAGTTACTCACCTGTAACAGGTGTTCTCCAGGAGCAGCAGGAATCAGTACTCACTTATGGGTGACGTCGGCGCCGACGGAGCCCTCGCGGAGCAATTTTCCCCAGCTTTCAAAGAAAGCCTTTGGGAATTGCAGCGCGCATGCGCGGTCGTCTTCCCGCCCGAGGGTGCCATCTTAGCCAGTCAGATGACATAGCTAAAAAAGACAGCATAAAAATTTGCAAAAAGAACATAAGCAGACGATTGCAACTCCAAGGGGAGGAGGGAGGGTAGTGAGGACTGATTCCTGCTGCTCCTGGAGAACACCTGTTACAGGTGAGTAACTACGCTTTCTCCAGGACCAAGCAGGAAGTCAGTCCTCACTTATGGGACTCCCAAGCTCAAGGCTACCGGAGACCCTAAGCACAAAAATGAGCTCCCTCTAGCTCAGCAGCACAGAAGGATAGAATCTTCGCTGAATTATCACCCACCGGTAGCCCACATCCGGGATGGAGGGTAGGAGTTGCTCAGACCTCAAAGAGATTACGGAGGACTGCCTGTCCGAAAGCACTGTCCCTACGGGACTCCCTCTCGAGACAGTAATGGACCGCAAAAGTCTGGCTCGAAGACCAAGTAGCGGCCCGGCAGATGTCTGCCAGCGGAACAGAGCGGAGGTAAGCCACTGACGTGGCCTTTGCCCGAACGCAATGAGCCGTGACTCGACTTTCTAAGGAGAGTCCGGCTGCCCCATAAGCCCAAGAGATACAGTCTGCAACCCAGATGGACAGAGTACGCTTGGAGACCGGGAGCCCCAATTTATTGGGGTCAAAAGACACAAAAAGCTGAGCAGCCTTACGGTGCTCCCGCGTACGGTCAAGGTAGAAGTTCAATGCCCTTCTACAGTCCAGGGTATGGAGGACCGTCTCAGCTCGGCTGGAGTGTGGTCTGGGAAAGAAGGTTGGAAGTACCACCTCCTGATTGATGTGAAAAGGGGAGACCACTTTAGGCAGAAATTTTGGGTGAGTCCGTAGGACTACCCTATTCTTGTAGAACCTAGTGTAAGGGGGATCAGACACGAGGGCCTGCAATTCACTTACGCGTCTAGCGGAAGTGAGGGCTATCAAGAACAGTGTTTTCCAAGACAGAAAACGGAGAGAACAGGTAGCCATAGGTTCAAAAGGCGGACAGGTGATCCGCTGCAAAACCACATTCAGGTCCCAGTCAGGCGCTGGCGGGCGCAGAGGTGGTTTAAGTAGAAGGAGACCTCGGAGAAACCTCGCTACGAGAGGGTCGCTTGAGAGAGGTCTACCGTCCACCGGTACATGATGTGCCGAAAGAGCACTGAGGTGAGCTTTGACGGAGTTGGACTTAAGTCCCAGATTAGAGAGGTGTAGCAAGTACTGCAAGATCACCGACACCGGGCAGGAGAAGGGATCCTGAGACTGTTGGGTACACCAGACTGCAAAGCGACGCCATTTAAGGGCGTAGCATTTGCGGGTAGAAGGCCATCGCGAAGCCAAGACGACCTCCTCCACCTCCGCCGGCAGGAGAAGGGGAGCAAGGACTACCCTCTCAGCAGCCAGACCATGAGGTTGAGAGACCTGAGGTTGGGGTGCAGGAGGGACCCCTGATCCTGAGTGAGGAGATCCGGTTGTACCCCCAGAGGGATTGGATCCTCCACCGTCAGTTGCAGCAGGAGCGGAAACCACGGCTGCCTGGGCCAGCGAGGGGCCACCAGGATCATGAAGGCTTTGTCTCGGAGAACCTTGAAAAGAGTCCGAGAGACTAGCGGGATGGGAGGGAAAGCGTACAGAAGGCTCCCCGACCATGCGATCAGAAAAGCGTCCGCCGCAACCCGAAGGGGGTGTGGCTGACGAGAGCAGAAGCGAGGAAGCTGCCGGTTGTGAGGACTGGCAAAGAGATCCACCGTGGGGAGGCCCCACTTGAGGAAGAGCTTCTGAACTACCAAGGGATCCAGACGCCACTCGTGCGGTTGGAGGACCCTGCTGAGTTTGTCCGCCAGGCAATTTTCTTGGCCCGGGAGATAAACTGCCTTGAGGAGAATGCCGTGACTGACGGCCCAAGAGCAGAGCTTCTGCGCCTCCCGGCAGAGGAGGAAGGAGCCCGTGCCCCCCTGCTTGTTCACGTAGAACATGGCAACTTGATTGTCCGTCTGGACAAGGACGGACTGGTGGGAAGTCAGGTGGGAGAAGGCCTTGAGAGCTAGGCGGATCGCCCTGAGCTCCAGGAAGTTGATCTGCTGAGCAGACTCCCACGTGGACCAGAGGCCCTGAGTACATGCCTCTTGGCAATGGGCTCCCCAGCCCAGTAGGGATGCATCGGTGGTCAGCACCCGGGTCGGCTGAGGAGACTGGAAAGGCATTCCGAACAGGAGGTTCGGCTGCCGGAGCCACCACCGGAGAGACGAGATCAGCGGCTCGGAGACGCGCACTAGGTCTGCTAGGCTGCCTGTGGCTTGACGCCACTGCTGGCGGAGACACCATTGAGCAGACCGCATATTCAGGCGGGCATTGGGGGTCACATGGACGGTGGAAGCCATATGGCCGAGTAGTCTCAGGAAGCGCCTGGCGGAGACCAGGGGCTGGCTGCGAAAACGGTCGGCTAGGTCCATGAGCCGTTGAGCCATGTCGAGCGGTAGGTACGCTCGTGCCTGAGGAGTGTGCAGCCTTGCGCCGATGAACTCGAGATCCTGTGAGGGGAGCAAAGTGGACTTTGCGAAGTTTATAACAAAGCCCAAGTGCTGCAGAAGAGTCACCGTGCGGCGCGTGGCGTTGGTGACCTCCCGAGCGGACGCTGCCCTGATGAGCCAGTCGTCGAGGTACGGAAAGACAGAGGCCGTGAAGCCGGAGATGGGCTGCCACGACCGCGAGACATTTTGTGAAGACTCGCGGTGCGGAGGACAGGCCAAAGGGCAGTACCCTGTACTGGTAATGATTTCCTGCCACCACAAACCTTAGGTATTGGCGGTGGCTTGGGTGGATGAGGATGTGCGTGTAGGCATCCTTTAGATCCAAGGA
Organism: Ichthyophis bannanicus; assembly: GCA_033557465.1. Lineage (NCBI taxonomy): Eukaryota > Metazoa > Chordata > Amphibia > Gymnophiona > Ichthyophiidae > Ichthyophis > Ichthyophis bannanicus. The sequence continues at coordinate 382,801,230 of CM066039.1, forward strand.
GCATAGCCAATCTCCCTGCTGGAGGTAGGGCAGAAGGATTCCAAGGGTAAGCATTTTGAACTTCTCCCGCACAAGGAACTTGTTGAGGTTGCGCAAGTCCAGGATGGGTCTGAGGCCCCCTGTTCTCTTTGGTATCAGAAAATACCTGGAATAAAAGCCTCGACCTCTCAGGTGGTGTGGCACCGGTTCCACCGCCTGTTCCTGCAGAAGACCTGCTAACTCCTGAAGGAGCAACTCCCTGTGCAGAGGGGGTCGCGGAGGTTCTCCCGGAAAATAGGAGGGAGGGACCTGATGGAAGTGGAGAAGATAGCCTTCTCGCACGACCTGAAGCACCCAGGCATCTGCGGTGATGCTGGACCACCTGTGGGCGAAGTGAACCAGCCGGCCTCCGGTGCTGGGAGGAACCAGCGGGGGGGGAGAGGCTATGCTTAGTGAGTCAAAAGCCCCCACCCTGCTGAGCAGGGGCTGGTGGTGCAGGCTTGGGGGCTTGCTGCCTACGGGACCCGTTACCCCGTCCCTTGGCCTGCTGGCCCTGTTGGGGAGCTGCAGGGGCCTGATAATGGGGGTATTGTTTGTAGGCAGCCGCCTTCCTCGGGTAAAAGGACTTTTTCCCCGAGCCCTTCTTTTTCTGGGAAGGGGCGGAGGTCTTCCTAGAAAGCCTGGTCCTGGTGAGAGTCTCAGTCTCAATTTGCGCAGCCTTTTCCGCCATGGGCTTGCCAAAGAGGTTTTCGCCTCGGCAGGGGACATCGACCAACTTGTCCTGCACCCAGGGCTCAAGGTCTGACGACTGAAGCCAAGCCTGTCGGCGGGCACCGATGCCGGCTGCGGCCACTCGAGCCGATGCTTCAAAGCCATCATAGGCTGCTCGGGACATGAACTTTGAGCATTCCCGAATGCCAGTGGACAAGGCTAGGAACCTCCGCAAGGGTTCCTCGGATAGACCAGCGGAGAATCCGGCTAGCTCTTTAGCCAGATCCCGGAGATACATGCCCATCTATAGCTGGTAAGTCTGGACACGACATGCGAGCATAGAGCCCTGGAAGCACTTCTTGCCAAGGCCATCCAGGTTACGGGCCTCCCTTCCAGGAGGCACCGAGGAGTGCATCTTCTGGCTCTTAAGACGATGCATGGCCGATTCCACTACCATGGAATGGTGTGGCAGCTGTGCCTTTTGAAAGCCAGGGCTCTTGCGGACTCGATAGATAGAATCGACCCGCTTGCTCAGGACCGGCGAGGAGGCCGGACTCTCCCACATGCGGAAGAGTAGTCGTTCCAGCATAGGAGGAACCGGCACAGTAAAGTGTTCCCTCACGGGAGAGTCATACTGGAGGGCGTCGAGCTCTTCGGCTCGAGGCTCCTCCTCGGGATCCGCAGGGAAGGCCAAAGCCTTGGCCATATCCCTAACGAAGTCCGAGAACCGGGCATCCTCCTCCGGGGGGGAGTGCTTCCGAGGCTCGGACTCCGGTGAGTCCGATGGGACACACCGAGTCCGGAAAGAATCAGGTGACTCTTCCTCCTCAGACTCCCAGACCGACTCCGACGAGGACTCGGTGGGGTCGGCCCGGGCAGGGTGCGGCGCCAGCCGCCCCGACGCCGAGGGAGTCGGCGTCGGCGACCTCGGTCCCGAACGGGAGGCCGAGGGTGACCTCGACCGAGGATCGACTCGAGGATCGGCTCGGTCTCCGGGGTCGACTTGGACGTCGACGTCCCGGCGGTCGGGGCAGCAGCGGCGCCAGCGAAGCCAGCGAGCAGTGCCCTCTGCTGGTCCATGAAGGCAGACAGTCTGCTCTCCAAGGCCGTCAACCTGAGTCCGAGCTCAGGTGACCCAGCAGCCCCCGACTCGTGCCCCGACGGCGTCGGGCCCGACGTCGGCTGTCGCGGAGGCGAGTCCAGAAGGACCACAGGACTTACCCGGGCAGGCATCTCCGACTCCAGGCGAGGTCGCTTCGGGATGTGTTCCTTCTCCAAGGACCCGGGGCGGCTGTCGGGGCTATGCGACCTGGCCCTCGCGGAACCAGGAGCGTCCACCGACGCCGCCCTCGCGGGTTTCACCTTCCGACGATGGTCCCCGGAGGGAGAACCCCGGTCGGAGGAACTCCGGCGACGGTCCGAGCTGGAGCCTTTTGACTCGGAGGCCTCCGACGAGGTCTGGGTACGGCTGGGGTCAGCGAAGATTCTCTCACGCTGATGCCGCCGACTTCTCAACGCCTTTGAGGACATTTTGCTGCAGGGCCCACAGATCAGTTCCTCATGATCTGGGCCCAGGCAGCGGAGGCAAAAGTCGTGTGTGTCGGTTAGTGACATATTTCGGTCACACCGACCACACCTCTTAAACCCACTGGCAGCCATCGGGGGAAAAAGGGCCCCTGCGAGGTCAAAGGACCGGGCTGCCAGGGAAACCGAAAACGAAAGCTGACTAAGTCAGAAAAACCGAAAAAAGTAAGAGGACTCGTGACCGGCGTCGCGAGTCCGGGCGGGAAAAGATCGGCGTCGAACCGAAGGAAAAAAGGATAAAATAAAGAAGAAAATCAACTTTTTCGCGGGGACAAGACGGGGACGTCTGTAGGGCTCCACGGAAAAAAGAAGACTGGCTAAGATGGCACCCTCGGGCGGGAAGACGACCGCGCATGCGCGCTGCAATTCCCAAAGGCTTTCTTTGAAAGCTGGGGAAAATTGCTCCGCGAGGGCTCCGTCGGCGCCGACGTCACCCATAAGTGAGGACTGACTTCCTGCTTGGTCCTGGAGAAAGAGGAGTTACTCACCTGTAACTTTGGTTCTCCATAGACAGCTGGTAAAAATCAGCCACACCTATGAGTGAAGTCATCCCTGAGGGCACCAGGAGCCCAGAAGAGTCTAGAAAAACTCTGGGTATGTGTGAGTGCCTGTGTGACCATTGCTCCTCCCCCTCCGTCCTTTTCCAAGCTTAATAGAAAGAAAAATCGGAATGAACTTCAACCGTAAGGGGAGGATGAGAAATGTGTGGCTCATTTTGTTGTCCATTGACAACAACTATTACAGTACTACTACTACTACTATTTAGCACTTATATAGTGCCATGCACGCAGCCCTGTACAGGCAAAAATACAAGAGTCATGCTTGTACGAGCTTACAATTAAGTTGAGACAATACAGAGCATTGGTCAATTTGGTGCAATACAGAGCATTGGTCAATTTGGTGCAATACAGAGCATTGGTCGTTACAATTCGGTCGTGAAAACTGATGGGAGTCAGGTTGAGATAAAGGATAGACGTCAGGATCTGAAAGCAATAGTGAAGAGGTGGGTTTTCAATCTGGATTTGAAGAGGGCCAGGGAGCATGCTTGGCGTACGGACAGAAGTAGGCTGTTCCAGGCATAAGGTGCAGCAAGGTGCAAAGAGCGAAGCTGGGAGTTAGCCGTGCGAGTGAAAGGCCTGGATAGAAGTAATTTGTTAGCAGAGCGAAGTTCCCAGGAGGGGATATAGGGAGAGATAAGGGATGAAAGGTATTGAGGAGCCGTGGAGCGAATGCATTTATAGGTCAGCAGGAGAAGCTTGAATTGGATACGGAACTGGATAGGGAGCCAGTGAAGCGATTTGAGGAGAGGAGTAATGCGGGCATGACGAGACTGCCGGAAGATCAGTTGAGCAGCATGATTTTGAATAGAATGAAGAGGGAGAAGATGGCTCATGGGGAGACCGGCAAGGAGTAGGTTGCAGTAGTTGAGGCGGGAGGAGATCAAGGAGTGGATAAGCGTTTCAGTAGTGTGCTCAGAAAGGAAGGGGCGGATTCTGCTAATGTTGTAGAGAAAGAAGCAGCAGGTCTTAGCTACGAGCTGGATATGAGTGGAGGAGAGAGAGGAATCAAAGATCACCCACAGATTGCGGGCCAAGGACAGGAAGGATCGTGGATCCATCCATGGAGACTGAGAAGGGGGGAAGGGGAGGGGAGGAGTTGGGGGGGGGGGGGAAGACAAGGCGTTCAAATATAGAGATTACAGAGAGAGGAAGACGGGCATCGATATTTGGGAAAACTTAGAGAAGCTAGCATAGTCAGGAAAGCAAAGATACAAAAATAAGAAGAAACAGCCAATACAATAAAATAGGTGAATAAGACATTTTTCAGATATGTTAGTGAGAGGAGGAAGGACAAAAGTGGTATTGTCAGACTCAAAGATGAAGGGAAGGAATATGTAGAGGCTGATGAGCATAAGGCAGAATTGCTTAATATTTGTTGTGTTCACAGATGAAGAGCCAGGAGCAGGACATCAGAAAACACCCACAATTAGGAATAGAAGTAACACGGAGCTCAAATGATTTTCAGAGGTCTGTGCTCGTGAGGAACTAGCTAAACTAAATGTAGATAAAACAATGGGACCAGATAGGATACACCCGAGAATAATGAAGGAACTAGGGTATATTCTAGCAGCTCCACTGACTGACCTTCTCAATGCTTCTTTGGAATCAGGAGTGGTCCCAGAAAACTGGAGAAAGGCACATGTGGTCCCCTTCACACAAAAGTGGAAGAATGAGGTTGAAAACTACAGGCTGGTTAGTCTAATCTCTGTGGTAAGTAAATTACTGGAATCTCTGCTAAAAGAAAATAGTGAGGTTTTTGGATGCCGATGGACTGTAGGATCCAAGGCAGCATGTGTTTATCAGAGGCAGATCTTGTCAGATAAATCTGATTTCTTTGACTGGTTGACCAGGGAGTTGAACAGAGGGGAGAACCCTAGATGTGGTCTATTTAGATTTCAGTAAAGCCTTTGACACCATTCCGCACAGGCGACAAAAACTGAGCAACCTAGGGATGGACCCTAAAGTTATTAACTGGATTAGAAATTGGTTGAGTGGGTGGCTGCAAAGGGTACAGGTAAATGGTGCTCACTCTGAGGAGGAGGTGGTTACAAGTGGTGTGCCCCAGGGAACTGTCTTTGGTCTGATTCTTTGTTAGTGATATTGCAGAAGGGCTGTCAGTTAAGGTTTGCCTGTTTGCGGATGACATTGGCGCCAACGGAGCCCTTGTGCGGAGCATTTCCCCAGCTTTCAAAGAAAGCCTTTGGGAATGCAGCGCACATGCGCTGTCCCCTTCCCGCCCAAGGCTGCCATCTTGCTCAGTCTGATGACATAGCTAAAAGACAGCAAAACAGAAAAAAATAAATCATACAACTGCAACTCCAGGGGAGGAGGGAGGGTCGTGAGGACTGATTCCTGCTGCTCCTGGAGAACACCTGTTACAGGTGAGTAACTATGCTTTCTCCAGGACCAAGCAGGAAGTCAGTCCTCACATATGGGACTCCCCAGCTCTAGGCTACCGAGAACCGAAAGCTGAAAAAATGGCTCCCTCTGCAGAGCCTCAGCATGCAAGATAAGAATCTTCTCTGAGAATGCCCCCGAATGGTAGCCCAACACAAGGGCCGGAGGGTAGGAGTTGCCTAAACCTTAAAGAGATTACGGCGTACCGCCTGTCCGAAAGCACTGTCCCTGCAGGACTCCCTCTCGAAGCAGTTATGGGCTGCAAAAGTCTGGCTTGAAGACCAAGTAGCGGCCCGGCAGATGTCTGTCAACGGAACAGAGCGGAGATGAGCTACTGATGCAGCCTTCGCCCTGACAGTGGGCCGTGACTCGATCATACAAGGAGAGGCCGGCTGCCCTGTACACCCAGGCGATACAGTCTGCTACCCAAATGGACAGGGTATGCTTGGAGACAGGTAACCCCAGCTTATTAGGGTCAAAAGATACGAAGAGCTGAACAGCCCTTCGATGCCCCTGCGTACGGTCAATGTAGAAAGACAAACGCCCTCCTACAGTCCAGGGTATGCAAGACCATTTTAGCCTGGCTGGCATGTGGCCTGGGGAAAAAGGTCGAAAGAACCACCTCCTGATTGAGGTGGAAGGAGGAGACAACCTTTGGAAGGAACTTAGGATGAGTCCATAAGACCACCCTGTTCCTATAGAACCGTGTGTACGGTCTATCAGAAACCAGAGCCTGTAGCTCACTCACACGCCTGGCCGAGGTAAGAGCCACCAAGAACAATGCCTTCCAGGAAAGGAAGCATAAATGACAGGTAGCCATCGGTTCAAACGGTGGGCGAGTAAATTGTTACAAGACCACATTCAGATCCCATTCAGGGGCTGGTGGGCGAATCGGAGGCTTGAGCAAAAGCAGGCTTCTGAGGAAGCAGGCCACTAAGGGATGGACCGACAGTGACTGGCCCTCCACCAGCGAGTGGTGCGCTGAGAGAGCACTGAGGTGGACCCGAACAGAGTTGGATTTAAGGCCTAGGTCCGACGGGTGAAGCAGATACTGCAGCACCACTGGTACTAGGCATGAATACAGATCCTCTTGGCGCTGAGCACACCAGGGGGAGAACCTAAGCCATTTGAGGGCATAAGACTTCCGAGTAGATTGTCTTCTAGAGGCCAAAACCACCTCCTCCACTTCCCTAGGCAGAAGTAAGGGGGCTAGAACTACCCTTTCAGCAGCCAGGCCATCAAATGGAGGGACTGGAGGTTGGGGTGCAGGAGAGATCCCTGATCCTGAGACAGGAGATCGGGTTGCACCCCCAGAGGAAGGGGAGTGTCCACCGCCAATTGCAGAAGGAGTGGAAACCACGGTTGCCTCAGCCATCTGGGGGCTACCAGAATCAGGGAAGCCCTGTTCCGAAGAACCTTGAATAAGGTTCGGGCCACTAGAGGTGTCAGAGGAAACGCATACAGCAGGCCCGAAGACCAAGAGATTAGGAAGGCATCTGCTGCTATCCGCAGAGGATGCGGTTGTCTGGAACAGAACCTGGCCAGCTGACGGTTCAGTGGACTGGCAAGGAGATCGATGGTTGGAAGACCCCATTTGAGGAAGATCTGCTGGACCACTAGGAGATTCAAATGCCATTCGTGAGGCTGTAGAATCCTGCTCAACCTGTCTGCCAGGTAATTTTCTCGGCCAGGTAGATAAACTGCCTTGAGAAACATGCAGTGCTTGACTGGAAAGGCACACAGGGCCTGTGCTTCCTGACATAGAAGCCTGGACCCTGTGCCTCCTTGTTTGTTCACATAGAATACTGCTACTTGGTTGTCAGTCTGGATCAAGACAGACTGGTGAGAGAGGACATGAAAGTTTGTAGAGCTAACCGAATAGCTCGCAACTCCAACAGACTGATTTGCTGTGTGGTCTCCCAAGGGGACCAGAGGCCCTGAGTGCATGCCCCTTGGCAATGTGCACCCCAACCTTGAAGAGAGGCATCGGTCGTCAACACCTGTGTGTGTGGTGGTGCCTGGAAAGGCACCCCTTTGATGAGGTTTGGGAGATGCAGCCACCACTGCAGGGCAACCGCCAGTAGTTTGGACACACTGTCTCTTAAGTCTCCTGTGGCCTGTATCCACTGAGCTCTGAGGCACCATTGTGCAGGCCACATATGCAGACGAGCATTTGGAGTCACATGGACCGTGGATGCCATGTGGCCCAAAAGCCTCAGGAAATGTCTGGCAGAGACCAGAGAACCCTTGTGAAACTGCTGGGCCAGAGCTATCAGTCTGAGCCCTGTTCTCGGGCAAATAAGCCATTGTTTGTAAGGTATCCAACCTTGCTCCTGTGAACTCTATGTCTTGTGAGGGGATCAAAGTGGACTTTGCGAAGTTTGACAAAACCCAGGTGCTGAAAACCCTGGGGGCGGAGGCTAAGGCCAAATGGAAGTACGCTGTACTGAAAATGATTTCCTCCCACTACAAATCTGAGATATTGTCTGTGGTCTGGATGAATGAGGATGTGAGTATAAGCATCCTTTATGTCTAAGGAGCATAGCCAATCTCCCTGCTGGAGGTAGGGCAGCAGTATTCCAAGGGTAAGCATCTTGAACTTTTCCCTCTCCAGGAACTTGTTGAGATTTCGCAAGTCCAGGATGGGCCTGAGGCCTCTTGTCCTTTTTGGTACTAGAAAGTACCTGGAATAGACGCCACGGCCTTTCAGGTGGTGAGGCACCGGGTTCCACCACCTGCTCCTGTAGAAGACTTGCCAACTCCTGAAGGAGGAGGTTCCTGTGCAGAGGGAGTCTTGGAGGCTCCCCTGGAAAATAGGAGGGAGGTAACTGGTTGACGTGGAGCAAGTAGCCTTTTTGGACTATGCTCAGTACCCAGGTATCCCCTGTTATGGCTGACCATCTGTAGGTGTACAGGGTCAGCCGGCCTCCTGTGCTGAGTGGTGCCAGCTGTGGGGGAGAGGCTATGCAGTTGGAGTCAAAACCCTGCTCCCTGCTGTGCAGGAGCCAGAGCTGGTGGCTTGGGGGTTTTCTGCCTACGGGGCCCATGTCCCTGCCCCTTGGCATGCTGACCCTGCTGGGGAGCTTTAGAGGCCTGGACATGAGGGTAGGATTTGTAGGCAGACACCTTCCTTGGGCAAAAGGGCTTTTTCCCCCGAGCCCTTCTGAGAAGGGGCAGAAATCTTTCTGGATAGCCTTGTCCTGGTGAGAGTCTGTCTCGATTTCTGCAGCCTTTTCAGCCATGGGTTTGCCAAAGAGGTTCTCACCCTGGCAAGGGACATTGACCAACTTGTCCTGAACCCATGGCTTGAGGTCCTATGACTGTAGCCAGGCCTGATGGCATGCACCGATGCCGGCCACGGCTACTCAGGCCGAAGCCTCAAAGCCATCATAGGCTGCTCGAGAGATAAACTTCGAGCACTCTCGAATCCCCGATGACAAAGCCTTGAACCTCTGCAAAGGTTCCTCGGAGAGGCCAGCAGAGAATCCGGCAATCTCCTTTGCCAGGTCTCGGAGGTACATGCCCATGTACAGCTGGGTAAGTCTGGACACGGCACGCCAGCATAGAGCCCTGGAAGCACTTTCTACCGAGGGCATCCAGGTTCCGGGCCTCCCAGCCGGGGGGCACCAAGGAGTGCATCTTCTGACTCTTCAGACGATGCATGGCCGATTCCACAACCATGGAGTGGTGCAGTAGCTGTGCCTTCTGGAACCCAGGGCTCTTACGGACTCGATAGATGGAATCGACCTGTTTGCTGAGAACCGGCACCGAGGCCGGTGCCTCCCACATACGGATGAGCAGCCGTTTCAGCATCAGAGGAACCGGTACAGTAAAGGCCTCCCTTGGGGGAGAGTCATACTGGAGGGCCGCAAGCTCTTCGGCTCCAGGCTCCTCCTCAGGATCCACGGGGAAGGCCAAGGCCTTGGCCATATCCCTCAAAGTCTGAGAACCGGGTATCCTCCGGGGGGGACCTTCTCCAAGGTTCGGACTCCAGTGAGTCCGATGGGACGCACCGGGTCCGAAAAGTGTCTGGGGACTCCTCGTCCTCCGTCTCCCACCCTGACCCCTCCGAGGAAGAATCGAGCAGCTCCAGCCGAGCAGGCACTGGTGCCATCCGCCCCGACGTCGAGGGTACCGGCCCCTCACGGGAGGCTGAGGGAAACCTTGGCCGAGGATCGACTCGAGATCGCATGGACTCAAGGATCGGCTCGGCCTCCGGGGTCGACTTGGACGTCGAGGTCCCGGTGGTCAGGGCAGATGCACCGGTCAGACCGGCGATCAGCACCCGCTGCTCTTCCATGAAGGCAGCCAAACTGCTCTCCAAGGCCATCAACCTGAGCCCGGTGGAGTCCACGAAGACTACAGCACTCACGTGACTCGGGACTCCGGCTCCACACGAGGCAATTTTGCAGGCCTCTCCGGCTCCGATGACCCGGGACGGCGGTCGGGGCTATGCGACCTGGCCCTCGAGGGACCAAGAGCATCCACCGATGCCGCCCTCGCGGGTTTCTTCTTCCTTTTGTGTTCCCGTGAGGGAGACCCCCGCTCAGAAGAGCCCCGACGATGCTTGGGGTCAGACTCACGAGACATCGAGGCCTCTGACGAAGTCCGGGCCCGGCCAGATGTGGAGTCAGAGAAGATCCTCTCTTGCTGATGCTGACAGCTCCTCAACGCCTTCGAGGACATTTTGCCACACAGGCCACAGATCGGGTCATGATCAGGCCCGAGGCAGCGGAGGCAGCAGTCGTGTGTGTCAGTGAGACATCAGTTTCTTACACCGATAACACTTTTTGAACCCGCTGGCAGCCATCGGGGGGAAAAAAGGCATCTGCAAGGTCAAACAACCGGGCTGCCAGTGAAAAAAAGAGCGCGAACGCTAGTCTCGAAGGACAAAAACCGAAAAAAAAAGATCCGGGCTCGATACCGGTGTACCGTGCCCAAGCGGGAAGGGGAACCGGCGAACCAGCAAAAAACTACGAATCTTTGAAGGAAAAACTACTTTTAACCGGGTGACTGGGACACATGTCCGTTGGGCTCCGCAGAAAAAAGACCGAGCAATATGGCTCCTGGAGAACACCTGTTACAGGTGAGTAACTACGCTTTTCCAGGACCAAGCAGGAAATCAGTCCTCACGTATGGGTGACATTGGCCAGGTGCAAAATATTTATAAAATAAGCTTTAAGCATATGAAAAGCTGAAATAGAGTTACAAAACAAAAAATTGAGAAAACGAAATTTAGCTTCCTTAGAGAGTTCTCTACCCTTTCAACTTTGTTTTCTAACAATAAATTATCTTTCATCAATGCACTATTCGCCACTTCCAAGACCACCACCTTACCAGTGGTTATGTCAATTAACTTTCTCTGAGATCTCAAGACCCCCCTCCAAGAAGGTCAACCGATTGACTCTTCCGAAAATTGACATAATTGGGCTGGGCAATTATCAGTGTAGATTCCATCTTTGCCATCACCCATATCTTTAAATTAGTGACCTTCCTGGGGGTGTAGATGGAAGAGGCCTCATTCCCCAAGGCTTCAGAAAAAAATAGCCCTTAGGAGAGGGCCCACAAAGTTAACAACCTTGCACCCAACTAAGAGACGAAGCCAGTGGAATAGAAGCAGATACATTTCCCATCTTCTGGCCCAGGGATCCATCTTTGCCCGACAAAGAAACTCCACTACCCTCCAGGGTGGTCTCCAAACTGGCTGCACCCCTGTGGCATCTCTGGGAGGGAGGGGAAGGGGTCTGGCATCTGGGCTCAGGGAAAAAGAGCTTCAAGGCTAGTATTATTGGGAAACTCCAACATAATGCCATTTAAGCTTAACTTCCTTGAGTAACCACAAAGGAGTCCGTCATGCCTTGCATACCTCCTACCCCAGCTTTAACCTTGGCTTTCCTCTTAGCCATATTACTGCCTCAGTATAACACAGCAACAATACCACTTAGGACTACAGAGATTGCCAAGAATCCAGAAGTCCAGAATCACCAGACCTAGCTCCTAAGGGGCTCCCAAGGGGCCTATCTGCCCCTAGGGACATGCCCCTTAAGACACGCACCACGGAACTGTGTACTGCGGTACAAAAAGTTATTTGTAGTCATCAAACAGGAAGTGATGCCGCTGATCTCTCCTGCGTCCTCCATTGCAGATGACACCAAAATCTGCAATAGACACTCAGGAAAGAGTAGATAACATGAGGAATCTAGCTAAGCTTGAAAAATGGTCCAGAAATTTGCCAGCTGAGCTTTAACGCTAAAAAATGCAGGGTCATGCATTTAGCCTGCAAAAATCTAAGGGAGCGGTACAGTGTAGGGGGTGAAGTACTTCTGTCCACAAAAGAGTGGGACCTAGGTGTGATTGTGTCTGATGATCTTAAAGTAGCTGAACAGGTAGAAAAAGTGATGGCAAGAGTCAGAAGGATGCTTGGGTGCACAGGAAGAGGAATGGCCAGTAAAAAAGAAGTGATAGCACGTCTGTATAAGTCTCTGGTGCGACCTCATTTGGAGTACTGTGTGCAATTCTGGAGACCACATTCAAAAGGATATAAACAGGTTGGAGTCTGTGGAGAGGATGGCTACTAAAATGGTTAGTGGTCTTCGTTATAATGCATATGAGAACAGACCTAAAGATCTTAATATGTATACTTTAGAGGAAAAACAGGATAGAGGAGATATGATAGAGATGTTTAAATATGTCCGTGGCATAAATGCACAAGAGTCTCTTTCGATTGAAAGCAAGCTCTGCTAAGAGGGGGACATAGGATAAGGGTGAAAGGGGATAGACTCGCGAGTAATACGCGGAAATATTTCTTTACGGAAAGAGTAGTAGATGCGTGGAATCGTCTCCCAGTGGAGGTAGTAGAGACAAGGACAGTAACTGAATTCAAAAAAGCATGGAACAGAGGATCTCTAAAGGTAAAAAGGGGACTATTGTAGTTGATATGGAGGGCAGAATAGATAGGCCATGTGGTCTTTTTCTACCGTCATGTTCCTATGTTAAGTAACCTTTTTTTCTTTGGACAAAAGCAGGATTTAAGTCAGCTACACATATGGCAATTCCTGAGCTAAGGGTGAAAAAGGAGCCTTGAGCTTTTCACTTGGATTTTCTGTGGTAGGTTAAAGCTAGCAGTGTTCTATGACATGGGATATAAAGCATTACACTAGCACCAAATCACCACAACTCCACTCTATTTAAATGAACTCTGGATAACCAACACGTCAGGCTACTAACACGCTGACAGTGCCACAAGAAACGACAAAGTACAACCTCCAAACCTGTACCTGTGCTTCTGAACTCTACACTCCCTCCACATGGAACTCCCTCTCAACCAAAATTCGAAACAAGGACCTCTCCACGTTTAGAAAACAATTAAAGGCCCACTTATTGAGAGAACATTTCGGGACAGATCAGAACACCATACAGTGAACACATGCCCACGCTAACCACCAGAGAAATATGGACTGAAAAGCAAAGGAGAACTGTAGATATGTTAAGAAAACCCGATGCATATCAAATCAGGAATGTAAACAACCCCCCCCCACCGTAAATAAGTTATACCATATTTCAACGTATCTATTGTTTTTTGTGAACCGCTTTGACCCGGTGAAAAGCGGAATATAAGCATGGCTAAATAAATGACAAACTGGTTCAGCAGATTTTATATTTTCGTGTGATGCTCATTGGTGCATAATTGTAAAAGTGACAGATTCTAATAGAAGCAAAGAAAGCTTTCTTGATATCTTACATATACTGAGTTAGTACCATGGGGTGGCGGGGGGCATGGTTATACCTGCTGAGCCAATGGAGAGAAGGATATACAAAGAATCATCATGGCACAAGGCAGATGTAAAAATGGGATTATGCATTATATTTTTTCCTAGTAGCATAGGAGGGCAACTTTGGAAGGCTGGGTTTCCACTGGGGCTGGAAGGACAATGGAGGGACAGTCTTTTGCTTGGTTGTTGGGGGAGGTTTTTTTTTTTTTTTTTTTAAAGATTAGCAAATATGGAGAGAAGAGGAAAATGCATGAGCAGATGAGAAATGTATTCATCTAAACATAGAAACATGATGACAGAAAAAGACCACATGGCCTATCTAGTCTGTCCTTCCATATCAACTACAACAGTCCCCTTTTTACCTTTAGAGAGCCTCTGATAGAAACATAGAAACATCTAGCTGGAGTAAGACATGGGGTTTTCTGAAAACTGGGATTATCTTTGGATATAACTACTAAGGAGGTTTAAATATAGCTCAAACTGGTATTTGTAAGTCAAGGCGGCATCACCCTTATAGAGAAAATAATCTAGACTTGAGGGAAAAACATAAGTGGGGGTAATTCTGAGATGCAGATAAGTTGGCGTGTAGACTATCCTACTTATAGGAATAAGGTATTGGTGGGGTTATATGTAGTCTGCATATATAAGCAGAGAACGAATATTACAGATATACTTTTCCTTTATATAATGTTTGTTCTCATCATACTCTATTTTTCATGTATATACAGGAATACCAAGTATAAATGGTTCCTTCAAGCCATTCTGAGACAGGTGGAACATAGTTCTTATCACACTGGGCTTCAGTGTGACCTAACATCTAGGTTTTGCTATCATTGCTTTGAAGGTTGGAAGAAATGCCTGATAGATGAGTACAGATGAATTGTACCCTTCAGGTGCTAATGATCAGAGATGCTTGCTGGCTGCGGATTAGACTGCTGGCAGAGAAGCCTTGCTGGTTGTCCCAGAAGCAGCTTAGAAGTAGACTGAAAGCGGCAGGTTTTGAACAGTGGGATGGAGAAAGGAACTCCAGCTACACAAAAAAAACACTGAAGAAAATAGTGTCCTCGACCAAATGATGGCCCTTCCTAATGAGTGACCAAAGGATGCTGAAGTAGACCAAATGTATGTATATTGCTGTCCTGGGGTTCTCCGTCAAAATGCATTAAGAATGTACTACTACTAGGGAATATGCAAGTCAAAAGTTGATGAAGGCTGTGTTTACTGAGACTATTATGGGAAGAAGGTGAAATAGTATTGATCTTGTTAGCTGAGTGAAAGAGGTATATCCAATATGCTATTTGCTTGAGACGTTGCAGAAAAAAAGGGGGGGGTGAACTCATATGCTGCCTGTAATGGTAATTGTAGAGGGAGGAGTGGCTCAGTGGTTGGGACAGGTTACCTCAGGCTGGGGGTTCAATTCCCACATGGGGACAAGCAACTTCAGGCCGGAGGGACTGGGGTCTCTAGTCCCATGGCCACTCCTTGTGGCCTTGGGCAAGCCACTTAACCCTCCATTGCGCCTCAGGTACACTTAGATTGTGAGCCCTTCGGGGACAAGGGAATAAAAAGTACCTGTTAGTATACATGTAAACCGCACGGATTCTAAATAGTGTGGTATAAAAAATAAAATAAAATAGAATCCATTGGAAATAATGGATAGATTAGCACAGGACATACTGCTTCAATGTTTTTCCCCATAGCAAAGCTCCAGATTGGGAGCTTTTGAAGTAGGTTGCGGAGGCAAACACAAGATAAAAAAAACTACAACATAACCAGAACTTGCTAAGCATCCCACCACACAAAACAAGCACCCAAGCAACTTGCCAAAGATCCTTCTCTATATATGGTCCCATGCTTTGGAACTCCTTCCCAAGTACCCTGACAGCTAAGATTCTGGAGACTTACATAAAAATTAAGACCTATTTATTACATGACTATTTCGGGTCTGACACCTAACACTCAATACCACTCCACCCATTTCAGACCCTCATGGACCCCTCACCAAAGTAATCCATAACCAACCATACCAATCACACCTACTCGTTGAGTGTAGCAATACTTTTGTATATAGTTCAAACCCCATTTCCACATCCCATCTACTGGTACCACAAATCAAATATACCCAAATTTGTAACTTTAATGTATTGTATTAGAGCTCAATGTACATCTAAGTTTTATGTTCTGTGTAAACCACCATGATAATCCAAAAGGTTGCATAAAAGAAATGTTAAATAAAGGGAGGAGTTGAATCATCGTGGATACTAATCGGGCAGTGTGGAGGCACATTGAGGAGCCCTTTGGAACAGACCTTGCTGCACAGCTACTCCACCTGCAATGGAGAACGCAGGAGAGAACAGTGGCATCACTTCCAGTTTGACTACAAACAACATTTTGTACTGCAGTACACAGTTTGTTAGAAAACAAAGTTGAAAGGGTAGAGAACTCTAAGGAAGCTAAATCTTCATTTTCTCAATTTTTCATTTTGTAACTATTTCAGCTTTCGATATGCTTAAAGCTTATTTTGTAAATATTTTGCACCTGGCCAACAAGCTACCTGTATTAATGAGTGTTTATTATGTAAAACCTTCGATAAAAATTATGGGTTGTAGTTTGTATAGGCCTTCTGACAGTGATTTAACTGCACTCCTAGAGATGTCTATGGAGGAGGCAGTCAATAGGTGGTACCCTGATGGTCCATGACTCTTGATAAGGAGAAAGCATAGTTACTCACCTGTAACAGGTGATCTCCGGGAACACCAGGAATTTAGTCTTCAGATATGGGTATCGTCGGTAAAGACGGAGCCTGTGCGGGAACACTCCCCCAGCATCCAATAGGAAAGCTTTTGGGAGCATCCCACAGCGCCTGCATGCTGCCTTCCCGCCTTTCCTAACTATCCCTCTCAAGTTGTGTTTAAAGCTGAGACAAAAGAGAGGGAAAGAGAAAGAGAGAGATAGAAAGATACAACTCCTAGTGGAGGTGGGTGGGTTGTGAAGACTAAATTCCTGCTGTTCCCGGAGATCACCTGTTACAGGTGAGTAACCGTGCTATCTCCAGGAACAAACAGGAATGTAGTCTTCACATATGGGTACTCCCTAGCTGCAGATGCCAGGGAGATGGCCCCAGAAACTTGTGTGCCCTTGTGAAAGGGCTCCACTTCTCCCCATGGTTCTCTGGCATCCTACCAGGGATGGTGGGTAGGAGTTGATTAAGTCTGGAACAGGTGTTAAGAACAGCCTGACCAAACAAAGCATCCCGGCGGGAGTCCTTGTCTAAGCAGTAGTGGGCTGTGAAGGTATGTACTGAAGCCAAAGTAGCTGCTCGACAGATGTCGTCGATAGACACAGAGTGAAGATGAGCCATTGAGGCTGCCATGGCTCTCACATTGTGAGCTGTGACATGGCCTTCAAGAGGAAGGTTCTTACTCTCATAGGCAAAAAAGATACACTGTGCAATCCAGCTGGACAGTGTCCTTTTGGAGACTGGAAGCCCCAAATGACTAGGATCAAAAGCAACAAAGAGTTGAGAGGATTTTCTATGTTGCTGTGTCCTTTGCAAGTAAAAGGCCAAAGCTCTTTTACAGTCCAAAGTATGAAGGTTCCTTTCTGCATTTGAGGTGTGAGGCCTTGGAAAGAATACAGGAAGGTAAACCGCTTGGTTTAAATGAAAGGGCGAAACCACCTATGGCATAAAGTGTGGATGAGTCCCAAGGACTACCTTATGATGGAACCTTGTATAAGGAGAATCAGCCACCAACACTAGCAATTCATTGATGCGATGTGCTGATGTGATTGCAATGAGAAAGATAACCTTCCAGGAAAGGAATTTCAAAGAGGTAGTGGCTAATGGTTCAAATGGCGGTTTCATGAGCTGCCCAAGTACCAGATTTAAGTCCCATGCCACTGGTGGTGGCTTAATGGGAGGCTTCGTTAAAAGAATGCCTCTCATAAATCTCACTATGAGAGGATGAGATGAAAAGAGTAGTTACTCACCTGTAACAGGTGTTCTCCAGGAGCAGCAGGAATCAGTCCTCACATATGGATGTCATCGGTGCTGATGAAGCCCCAGCGGAGCATTTCCCCAGCTTTCCATGAAAGCCTTTGGGAATGCAGGCATGCATGTGCTGTTCCCTTCCCGCCTAAAGGTGCCATCTTACCTCAGTCAAATGACATAGCTAAGAGCAGCACACAAAAATGAAAAATAAACTATGTACCACTGCAACTCCAAGGGGAGGAGGGAGGGTTGTGAGGACTGATTCCTGCTGCTCCTGGAGAACACCTGTTACAGGTGAGTAACTACTCTTTCTCCAGGACCAAGCAGGAAGTCAATCCTCACATATGGGTGACTCCCAAGCTCTGGGCTACCGAGGAACCCAAGCTGAACAAGAGTACTCCCTCTAGTCTCAACAGCAAGGAAAGGCATTTCAAGGACACAACCTCCACCGGTAGCCCAACAGAGGGAAGGAGGGCAGGAGTTGCCTAAACCTCTAAGAGATTCCGGAGTACTGCTTGGCCAAAAGCACCGTCCCTATGGGACTCCCTCTCCAGGCAGTAATAGGCCGCAAAAGTCTGGCTTGAAGACCAAGTTGCAGCCCTGCAGATGTCTACCAAGGGCACAGAGCGGAGATGAGCCACTGAGGCAGCCATTGCCCTGACTCGGTGGGCCGTAACCCGACCCTGCAAAGGAAGGTCAGCCGCCTTATAAGTCCAGGTGATACAATCAGCTACCCAGATGGACAAGGTACGCTTGGACACAGCCAACCCCAACTTATTGGGGTCAAAGGATACGAAGAGCTGTGTAGCCCTTCTATGCCCCGGCGTACGGTCAAGGTAGAAGGATTTATTTATTTATTTATTTGGTAAACATTTGTATACCGCTGCTTCCTATGATCAGCAGCGGTTTACTTTACAGAATCATAATGTATCGTACAATACAGCGAGATCTTTCAGATTTACATTTTTGATTAGTCAATGATTTATATAACACGGAGAATCAGTTGGATACAATATACATTTGATTAGGGCACGCAGATCTGGGTATACATTTGATTGCGATAGCGTGGGAGGGGCCCAATATATACAATTTATACATGATTACATGCCAAAACGTACAATCCATACATGATTACATGCCAGTATTCCTAAAGCTGCCGTGGCAGGCAAAGGTCATCTGGTTGAGGTAGAGTATCGCAGTTAGGTCAGGTTGTAGTGGGTCTGAAACAAATGGGTTTTAAGCTTTCGTCTAAATTCACTCAAGTTGTTTGTGAGTCTCAACTCATGTGGGAGTTGGTTCCAGTGGATTGGTGCTGTATATGTGAATGCCCTATTGCTTGTTTCAGCCTTGACAGATCTTATGCTGGTCGGAACACAGTGTTGAGATTCATGGTTCTTCTGTTCCTGTTGCATGGTTGAATAGCGATTAGGTTATTGAGGTAGGATGGTGCGATGTTATGGATGAGTTTAAACGTTATGAGCAGTTTGAAGATGATGCGAGCGGCCACTGGGAGCCAGTGCAGTTCCATTAGTACTGGGGTTATGTGGTCTGACTTTCTTTTCCATAATGACTCTTGCAGCAACATTTTGAGCCATTTGCAGGATGCTTAGGGTGTTCTTTGGAAGCCCTTGCAGAATGGCGTTGCAGTAGTCCAGGTGTGGAATAATTAGAGCTTGTGCAACAGTCCTAAAGTCAGATTTCTCGAGGATATTGCAAAGTGGTTGCAGAATTTTCAGTTTGTAAAAGATGGCTCGGTTAATTGTTCGGAGGTGTTTGTCCATCCTAAGGTTGCAGTCCAGTAGGACTCCTAGATATTTTATTACAGGTTTCGTATGATATATGTTTTTGTTAAGGGTGACTGTGGTGGGCGGGATGAAATTGGCTTTCTTGGAGATAAACATGACCTCTGTTTTCTTGTGGTTTATTGACATGTTGGTTTTGTTGAAGCCATGATTGGAGCATGTCAAGGCATTCTTCTAGCGGATTGAAGTTTGGTTGTGTTATGTCAAGCTGCGTGTATAGCATCACATCGTCGGCATAGATGTGGTAATTGAAGTTGCGTTTCTGAAAGATCTCGCAGACCGGCTTTATATACAAATTGAATAAGAGATAAGGCGGATCCTTGAGGGATCCCTTGGGTTTGGGGGAAGGCATCAGCTTTATCATTGTTGAACTGCACTTGTTGCATCCTATTGGATATATATGATGCAAACCATTTTAAGGGGGTCCCTGCTATACCTATGGAGGCAAGACGGTTTAAGAGGGTGTTGTGGTGAACTGTATCAAAAGCAGCTGAGATATCAATGAATATAAGTATGAACATAGCGTTTTTGTTTGAGACCCCTGAGGAGATTGTCAAGGAGTGCCAGCAGTAGTGTTTCAACTCCGTGATGCTGACAAAACCCATATTGATGCTTATCCAGGGCTTTTCTATCGTCTATGTGATCTTGCAGTTGTTGCTGAACCGCTTTTTCGATTGTTTTAGCTAAGAATGATATGCTTGAGATTGGGCGATATGATGCAGGGTCACTTTTGTTGAGAGATTTGTTCTTTAAGATGGGTCTTATAAGTGATTTGAGATGGGTCGGCATGATACCTTGTTGCAGAGACTGGTTAACAATGTAAGTGATGGGTTTTGCGATTTCCTTCTTAGTTGCTTTTATCCAAGCGGCTGGGCATGGGTCGAGGGGGGAGGTAGTGGTGTTTAAATTGGTTATGATTCTTATGATTTGTTGCTCACCTAATTGATGGAAGGTGTTCCATTCTGCTGCAAAGTCTGCTTGAGGGACAGTGTTGGTTTCTCGAGGGGTGAGGACTAATGACATGCTTTGATCGATGATTGTGGGTAGTTGCGGGTGTAGTTTCTTGGCGTAGTGGTCAGCAAGCGTCTGGGCCTTTATATCGTCTGCATAGACAGTGTTCTGTGAAGTTTTGGTGAGTGACTTTACAAGCTCAAAAAGCTCTCTGGGTCTATTAAGAGCTTCATTGAGTAGGTTAGTGTGGTGACGTTTTGGCGAAGTTGACCTCATTCTTGTATTTCGAGAGGAGTGTTAGGTATAGTTGCTTGCCTTCCTCAGTTTGTGTTTTCCTCCATTTCCTTTCCAGTTTGCGCAGCTCTTTTCATTTTGCATAGGGTAGGAGAGTACCATGGTTCGGTTCTTGTTTTTGCTGCAGCGTTTGTGGCTTTCCAGGTTGGTCTTGCAGCTGCTTCGATCCCTGAGTTCCATGAGACTACCAGCTTGTCTAGGTCCGTGATGGTGTACTCAAAATGTGTAGATATAGAAGTTACCAATGCTTCACTATTGAATTTTTGGAATTTCCTCTGTTGATGCGTTTTTGGATCGGCTTGAGACTTTTCCTTTAAAGATGGTAAGTGGATTTCAAATTCAATTAGGAAGTGGTCAGACCATGGGACCGGGGTTACTCGAGGTTTGGGTTTTTGAGTTTCGTTTTGTTGGATGTTGTGTGATAAGAACACCATATCTAAGGTGTTACCTTTATTGTGGGTGGGTTCTTGAATGATTTGTACGTATCCGAGCTGGTTCATGGCTTCAAAGAAAGCGTCCGCCTGTAATGGGGGTATGGATGGTAGGTTCAGGTCACCCAGTATGATGCGCTGTTTTTTGATTGCAGAGGTTGAGATGATTTCTAGATCAGCGGCCAAAGTTTCGTGGTGGGCCGAGGGGGGTCTATAGATTAAGCAAAGGATTGACGTTTTGTTTTCAATCTTGAGTATATCAATGCCTTCAGATTCAGTTAGGGATGTGTTTGTGAACATTAGGGAGGCTCTGGCAATGATTAGTACTCCTCCTCTCCTGTTGGGCCGTGGGCAGTTAAATAATGTGTAGTCGGGTTTAGTTAATTGGTTTACTATTGCTGGGTCAGTGTCGGTGAGCCATGTCTCGGTGACACAGAGGATATCGGGCTTGTTGTCAGAGATGTTGTGTATGATGTGGGTTTTATTTCTAATAGATCTGGCGCTGATAAGGCAGATCGTGATAGTGGATTGCGATAATTGGCATGGTTGCTGTTTGCTTCTATTATTTGTGGCTGCCGGCTTCCTGTGTTTATTATGTTTTAGTTTGGAGCCGTGTTTTTTCCGGGGCTTGCCTGGGACCTTTACCACCGTGTTCAGGTCTGGGTTGGGTATGGCTTCATCTTGAGCAAGGTAAGCAGGATATATCAGTGGTAGTATAGGTAACAGTATTGGGCCATGAATAAGAACTGGATGCCATATTATTGCCTGGTGTTGTAGCAAGTGTGGTACATAGGCATATGTGGCTAGAGATACGTAGAGGCAGAGAATTACTGTATAGGTGATGAGCGCCATGAGTTGTGAGGTTTGTTACAAACTCATTGGATTGTTACAAACTCATTGGAGGGGTAACTCTGCGCTTACGATTAACTGCCTGTAGCAAGGGTTACTTATAAGCTTAGGTACTTATAGCTATTGCCGGCAAATTGCCAGTTGTTGCAACATGAGACAGATCGATCAGCTTAGATGTTATAGCTATTACATGCAAATTTCTGACAACATGAGACAGATGCAAAAATAATCAGCTTAGATATTGTAGCTATTACTGGCAAATTTCTGACAACATGAGACAGATCAAAGTTCCACGCCTGCAATACACAGTGTTCGGGATAAGTGGCCGTTATTTCTCCAGCAGTTCAGAATGAGCAACTGATTGTCATTGCGTTTGTATAGTATATATAGTTCAGTATTACTGCGTTTACCTGGTCGGGAGCTGTGGTGTGAACAACTGGAAACGGCGTGCTCAACCTGGGTCAGGGAGCTCTAGCCGTGTTGTGTTGTTGCCTCGGGGTTTAAAGACGCGGTGGGCTCGTCGTGCTCCTTACGATCAGTGGAGGTTTGTAACTTCTCTCATCGGTGATTGTAGGAGAACTTTGGTTGTTGCGCTGTTGATGGTATCTGGTGCTGGCGAGCTCAGACCCATCCAGGGGAGCTCAAGCCAGTTGTGGCTGTTGGTGTGGTTGTTTGTGACTGTATTCCAGGGTTCTTTTCCTGGAGCGAAGTGTAAGCCGCGCTTTTCCTTTGCGCCTACTGGCTCCCGCCTAAAAGTGCCCGGTAGGGACGCCGCTTAAATGCGGAAGGCTTGCCGGCCCTTTGATGCTCCCACTGCCCCGATTGGGCAGGAGCACTCGCACTGCCCCGATTGGGCAGGAGTTGGACAGGGGGCTGCTGGCGGCTAAAGCGGCTCCCTCGGGGTAGGGGATAAGGCCCTCCTACAATCCAGGATATGCAGGACTGCTTCAGCCTGGCTTGCATGAGGCCTAGGGAAAAATGTTGGAAGAACCACCTCCTGGTTGAGGTGGAAAGAGGAGACAACCTTAGGGAGGAACTTGGGATGAGTCCTAAGGACTACCCTGTTCCTGTAAATCCTGGTGTAAGGCCTATCACAGACTAGGGCCTGAAGCTCACTTACTCGCCTAGCCGAGGTAAGGGCCATCAGGAAGAGTGTCTTCCAGGAGAGGAAGCGTAGTGGGCAAGTAGCCATGGGCTCAAAAGGTGGGCGAGTCAGTTGCTGCAAGACCACATTCAGCTCCCACTCAGGGGCAGGACGACGGATGGGAGGCTTGAGCAAAAGCAAGCCCCTAAGAAAGCGGGACACCAAGGGGTGACCAGATAGAGAATGTCCCTCCACCAAAGAGTGGTGAGTTGCTACAGCTGAGTGGTGGACCCGAACAGAATTGGATTTAAGGCCTTGATTTGACAAGTGCAGTAAGTACTGAAGGACTACTGGCACAGTACAGGAGAAAGGATCAACTGTACGTAGCTGACACCACACAGAAAACCTTTTCCATTTGAGAGCATAGGTTTTCCTAGTGGACTGTTTCCTAGAGGCTAGGACAACCTCCTCAACATCCTGAGGCAGGCCACAGGGAGCCAAGACTACCCTTGCAGCCTCCAGGCCACCAAATTGAGAGCTTTGAGATTGGGGTGCAGAAAGGAACCCTGCTCCTGTGAGAAGGTCGGGTTGCAACCCCATAGGTAGTGGAGGATCCACCATCAGTTGAAGCAGAAGAGGAAACCAAGGCTGTCTCCGCCACCTGGGAGCCACCAGCAGGACCGAGGCCTTGTCCTGAAGAATCTTGAACAGAGTTCAGGCCACCAAGGGCGTGGGAGGAAACGCATACAGGAGGCCCTGAGACCAGGATATCAGAAAAGCATCCGCTGCTATCCGCAGAGGATGCGGGTGCCTGGAGCAGAACCTTGTCAGCTGCTTGTTCATGGGGCTGGCAAAGAGATCTATCAAAGGGAGACCCCATTTCAGGAAGATCTTCTGAACTACTGAAGGATGCAGCTGCCACTCGTGGGGCTGCAGTATTCTGCTTAATCTGTCTGCCAAGTAGTTGTCCTGGCCTGGAAGGTACACAGCCTTGAGGAGCATGTGCTTGAGGGCAAAACAACAACGGTCCTGAGCCTCCCGACAAAGGATTCTGGACCCAGTTCCGCCCTGTTTGTTCACATAAAACATGGCAACTTGGTTGTCTGTCTGAATCAGGACAGACTGGTGAGCCAGGGTAGGAGTGAAAGCTTTGAGTGCAACCGAATAGCTCTGAGTTATAGGAGATTGATCTGCTGTGCAGCTTTCCAGGGAGATCACAGGCCCTGGGTGCACTTGCCCAGACAATGAGCTCCCCAGCCTTGCAGGGAGGCGTCCGTGGTCACCACTACTGTGTACCCTGGAATCTGAAAAGGCACCCCCTTCAGAAGATTGGGTGGGTGCAGCCACCAGCTGAGGGAGTTCAGAAATTGTCTGGACACCTCTATCCTGTCTGAGGCTGCCTGTGGCCTGTGACCACTGAGTCCGAAAGCACCACTGTGCAGGCCTCATATGGAGCCTGGCATTGGGGGTCACATGTACTGTCGAAGCCATGTGGCCTAGAAGCCTCAGGCAGAGCCTGGCGGAGACCAGGGGCCTGCTGAGAAACTGATTTGCCAAGGCCATCAACCTTTGGGCCGTCTACTGGCAAGAAAGCCTTTGCCAGCAGAGAGTCCAGCCTTGCCCCTTTGAACTCCAAGTTTTGGGAGGGGAGCAAAGTGGACTTTGCGAAGTTTATGACAAACCCCAGGCTTTGTAGAAGAGCGATAGTCCTGAGGGTGGCTTGTTTGGCCTCCTGGCACATCAGACCCCTGATGAGCCAGTCGTCTAGATAGGGGAAGACAAAGTTTCCCCGATTTCTCAAATAGGCCGCCACCACTGCTAGGCACTTTGTAAAGACTCTGGGGGTGGAGGTGAGGCCGAAAGGCAGCATTCTGTACTGATAATGGTTTCCTCCCACAATGAACCTGAGGCACTTTCTGTGGTCTGGATGAATGAGGATGTGAGTGTACGCATCCTTTAGATCTAAGGAGCATAGCCAATCTCCCTGCTGGAGGTAGGGCAGAAGTGTCCCAAGAGTAAGCATCTTGAACTTCTCCTTCACTAGGAACTTGTTGAGGTTCCTGAGTTCCAGAATGGGTCGAAGGCCACCGGTTCTTTTGGGCACCAGGAAATACCTGGAGTAGAAACCGTGACCTTGCAAGTGGGGAGGCACAGGCTCCACCGCCCTGTCCACCAACAGACCATGAAGCTCTTGTAGAAAGTGGTCTGTGTGCAGGGGAGGCCTTGGAGGCTCCCCTGGAAAATATGGAGAAAGCAGTTGGTGAAAATGGAGGGCATAGCCCTTGTGGACTATCTCCAGCACCCAACTGTCCCCGGTGATAAGGGGCCACTGGTGGGCAAAGAGGGCAAGGAGACCTCCTGTGCAGGGTTGGGAGAGCAGTGGAGGAGAGGCTATGCTCAAGGAGTCAAAACCCCCCACCCTGCTGAGTGGTAGCAGGGGCCTGAGAGGTTTGGGGGTCCTCTGCCTACCGGGCCCATTACCCTGGCCCTTGGCTTGCTGACCCTGGGGGGGCAGCCTGATATTGTGGGTACTGTTTGTAGGCAGTGCCCTTCCTCGGGTAAAAGGGCTTTTTACCCGAGCCCTTTTTATGAGAAGGGGCAGAGGTCTTCCTCGACAGCCTTGTCCGTGTGAGGTGCTCAGTTTTGAGCTGAGCGGCCTTCTTGGTCATGGCTTGCCAAAAAGGTTTTCACCTCGGCAAGGGACATCAACCAACTTGTCCTGAACCCATGGCTTGAGGTTCCTTGACTGCAGCCATCGTAGGCAGCGCGGGACATGAATGTCGAGCAGTCCTGAATCCCCGAGGACAAGGACTTAAATCTCTGCAAGGGTTCCCCGGAGAGACCAGCAGAGAACCCAGCCAACTCCTTGGCCAGATCCCGCAAATACATGCCCATGTACAGCTGGTAGGACTGGACACGGCAAGCAAGACTCGAAGCCATCGTAGGCAGCGCGGGACATGAATGTCGAGCAGTCCTGAATCCCCGAGGACAAGGACTTAAATCTCTGCAAGGGTTCCCCGGAGAGACCAGCAGAGAACCCAGCCAACTCCTTGGCCAGATCCCGCAAATACATGCCCATGTACAGCTGGTAGGACTGGACACGGCAAGCAAGCATCGAGCCCTGGAAGCACTTTCCACCGATGCCATCGAGGTTCCGGGCCTCCCTGCCAGGGGGCACCGCGGAGTGCATCTTCTGGCTCTTCAGACGATGCATGGCCGATTCCACAACCCTAGAATGGTGTGGTAGCTGTGCCTTTTGAAAACCAGGGCTCTTCCAGAGCCGATAGATCAAATCGACTCGCTTGCTGAGAACCGGCGCCGAGGCCGGTGCCTCCCACATATGGAAGAGGAGCCGTTCCAGCATTGGAGGAACCGGAACAGTAAAGTGGAGGAGTGGCCTAGTGGTTGGGGCAAGGTACTTCAGGCCGGAAGGTCGGGGGTTCAAATCCCACTAGAGGACAGCAACCTTGGGCCGGAAGGACTGGGGTTTCTAGTCCCACAGGTGCTCCTTGTGGTCTTGGGCAAGCCACTTAATCCTCCATAGCTCATGTTCCCTGTAAAATAATTATCTCCAAATTATAATGCCCTGTTCAATGTAATTTCAGTTTGTTCAATGTAAACCGCACTGATGCAGAATAGTGCGGTATATAAGAGAATGTAAATAAATAAATAAAATAAAGGCCTCCTTCGGAGGAGAGAGTCATACTGTAGGGCCTCGAGCTCTTCAGCTCAAGGCTCCTCCTCGGGGTCCGCCGGAATAGCCAAGGCAGCGGCCATATCCCGGACGAACTCTGAGAACCGAGTATCCTCCGGGGGGGGGGACCTACTCCGGTGCTCAGACTGCGGTGAGTCCGAAGGGACGCATCGAGTCTTGAAGGTATCAGGAGATTCCTCGTCCTCCGTCTCCCAAGCTGACTCGTCCGAGGAGGAGTCAGGGTCCGACCCCGCGGTGCCCTGGAGCACCTGCCCCGACGCCAGAGGCACCGGCGTCGATGCCCTCGGTCCCGAACGGGAGGTTGAGGAAGACCGCGACTGAGGTCGACTCCGAGCCACAATGGACTCTAGTATCGGCTCGGTCTCCGGGGTCGACTTCGAAGTCGATGTCCCGGTGGTTGGGGCAGATGCGCCAGACAGGCTGGCCATCAGTGCCCGCTGCTGCTCCATGAAGGCAGACAATCTGCTCTCCAAGTCTGTCATCCTGAGACTCAGCTCGGGAGACGCAGCAGCCACTGTTCCCTCTAAGCTGTAAGCGTGTGCGTGCGCACACACCTTGCCGAGCGAGCGCACATACTTTACAAGAGAGAGCACAAAAATTATGATTCTGATTCTGATAGAAAACACAGATGTCTTAAAATTTAAAAGTTGTTGTGCACTTACGGTTTTCACAAGTTCTACAATATTTTCTAGTGCAATCAATGTGGTGTACGTACTGTATTCTGATGTGTAGTCAAATTTTAAAGTATATAACTCCGAGTGTCGTTATGTGGCGCACAAAAATTTAACCTTCCTTAAAATATCAGCTGTGCAGCTTTTGATGTGCACACAGCCTACAGAAAATTAGAGGGAACATTGGCAGCAGCCACCGACTAGGGCCCCGGTGGCGCCGGGCTCGATGTCAGCTCCCTGGGAGGAGAGTCCGAGGACTACGGGGCTTACGTGTCCAGCAGACTCCGGCTCCACGCGAGGAACTTTTGCAGGCTTCTCGTGTTCCACGGGCTTGGGGCGACAGTCGGGGGTCTTAGACCTGGCCCTCGAGGAGCCAGGGACCTCCTCCTCCGACGCCCTCCCGAGCCGCTTCTTCCTCTTGCGTTCCCGGTCGGGGAACCCCCTGTCCGAGGAGCTTCGATGGTGCTTGGGATCGGAATCCTGAGATGTCGAGGCCTCAGATGAGGTCCGGGCCCGGCCGGAGGCTGAGTCCGAGAAAAGCCGCTCTTTTTGCTGCTGGCAACTTCGGAGTGCCTTGGAAGACATCTTTCCACATGGCCTGCACGACTTAGGGTCGTGGTCGGGGCCGAGGCACCGAAGGCAGCAGTCGTGTGCGTCGGCGAGAGACAGTTTCTTACACCGATCACACTTTTTAAAACCGCTGGAAGCCATTGGGGAAAAAAAAAAAAAGTCCCCGCGAGGTCAAAGGACTAGCCTTCCAGGGAAAAATGGAAAAAAGGGCACGAACGCCAGCCACGAAGGGCAAAAACCGAAAAAGAAGAATCGGGCTCGATACCGGTGTACTGAACCCGGCGGGAGGGGAACCGGTGTCGAACCGGGAGAAAAAAATAGCGAAAATCACCAAAAAGAAATCTAATTTTAACCGGGAGAACAGGACACACATCCGGTGGGCTTCACAGAAAAAAAAAAAAAAAAAGAGACTGAGGTAAGATGGCACCTTTAGGCGGGAAGGGAACCACGCATGCGTGCCTCCATTCCCAAAGGCTTTCATAGAAAGCTGGGGAAATGCTCCGCTGGGGCTTCATTGGCGCCGATGACACCCATATGTGAGGACTGACTTCCTGCTTGGTCCTGGAGAATAGGTTGTCCATTTAGAGGCTTGAAAGAAGCTACAATAGCACTCAAATGGACTCTCACTGAATTGGTCTTAAGCCCTGCATTTGATAAATGAAAGAGGTACTCCAGTAATGATGCCAGAGGTATCGCAAGAGGGTTAAGACCCTTCTGCGAGCATCATATGGTAAACCTTTTCCACTTAAATGCATAAGAGCATCTTGTGGAAGGTTTCCTGGAAGCATGAAGGATATCCTTTACCTGCTGGGAAAGGTTAAGACCGTGAAGTTCTAGGCTTTCAGCAACCAGGCCCTGAGATGCAGAGACTGGGGGGATTGGGATGCCACAGCATCCCGTCCTCTTGAGAAAGAAGATATGGAACAGATCCTAACTCCAGAGGTGGAGCTTGAGAGAGTTGTAGGAGCAGAGGGTACCACATTTGCCGTGGCCAACGTGGAGCTATGAGGATCATATGACCTCTGTCTCTCTGAAGCTTGAAGAGGGTTTTGGGAATTAGGGGAATGGGTGGAAAGGCAAACAGGAAATCCTGACCCCAATGAAGGAGGAAAGCATCCCTGGCCTGACAACCTTGAGCCGGAATTCTGCAACAGAAACGGGGAAGTTTGGAATTCAGCGGACTTGCAAATAGGTCTATGTCTGGGGTTCCCCAGATCTGAAATATTTTGGCCACCTGGTCTAAGTGGAGAGACCATTCGTGAGGCAGCAGTACTCGGATGAGTGTCTGCCCAAGAGTTTTGAATGCCTGGAAGATACACCACAAGGAGATGAATCTGATGCTCTCTGGCGAGGGCCCATAATCACAAAGCTTCGTTGCACAGTGTCAGAGCCTGTTCTGCCCTGCTTGTTCACATAGAACATGGCTACCTGATTGTCCGTCTGAACTAGGACCGTCTTGTAGCTGAGCTGGGTGTGAAATACTCGAAGAGCAAGGACGATTCCTCTGAGCTCCAGGTTTATTTATCTAACATCTTTTATATACCGCACTCTTCGTCATCAGCGCGGTTTACATTTTAACAAATTGTACTTAAGCATGAACATATGTTAAGTTTACAGATAACAGGGAATGAACTTGGATAACTGGGGTTAAATAGATAACAAGAATTCAAACTATTTACAGCAAGAAATCACATGTTTATAGTTCAAAGGCTTGGGGCTCTAAGGGGATTTGAAATGGGGTGAGAAATGAATATGGGGGTGTACTTGACTAACCATGATCATTGGTTCGTGTTGGGAGGGAATGACTTAGGGAGTTCATACTCTGAGGGAAGTGTTGTAGGAAGAGGTGTGTTTTTAGATCTTTTCTAAATTGTGAGAGGTCCTTTTGTGATCTGATGTTGGGTGGTAGCATGTTCCAACATCTAGGGGGAAAGGATGAGAATGCTCTTGTGCTAGTTGTCTGGTTGCGTTTTGATTGGAATTTTGGGATCACTAGTGTGTTTTCTGTTGTGGAGCGTCGGGATCTGGAACTTTGTGAGTAATGCAGGAGGTCAGATAATGAGGAGATTTGGTGAATTGCCTTGAATGTGATGAGAAGGGCTTTGTATAAAATCCTATATGATATCGGGAGCCAGTGAAGTTCGAATAGGATAGGAGTGATATGACGACTCCTTGGGGCTCTGTGTAGAACTCTGGCAGCAGTATTCATGGACAATTGTAGAGGATTAAGCGTACTCTTGGGTAGGCCCTGTAACACAATATTAGCGTAGTTGAAGTGTGGGGTGACCAACGCTTGGAAGGTTGTTCGGAAGTCTTGTGGTTCAAGCATTGGTCAGATGTCGTAGAATTCTGATCTTGTGATAGATGGCTTTAACTGTATTTTTTATATGATCTTTGAACTCAAGTCGCTGGTCGAGTATAACGCCTAGGTAACGTATAGTTGATTTGAGTGGAAACTCGGCATCTCTTGTTCTTAGAGTTGGTGGGGGTGAGAAGTCTTTGTTCCTTGTTACAATCAGAACCTCTGTTTTTTTAAAGTTAATTCGGAGGTTTTGTGAGAGCAGCCAGTCTGAGATTGCATTGAAGCAGGTAGTTAGTGTGGTATAGTCGGGTTTCAATACGTTGACTGGTGTGAATAGTAGCACATCATCTGCATAGATGAGGCAAGATGTTCCAAACGACTGGGCGATGTTGCAGATGGGCTGCATATAGATATTAAATAGCAGGGCCGAGAGGGAGGAACCCTGTGGTACACCTTGCTTCTGTTGGAAAGGCAAAGATGTATTGTCACCCGACTGGACCTGCTGCCAGCGGTCTTCAAGGTAAGATTTGCACCACTTCCAGGCCATTCCTTGAATCCCTTTTTCATGTAGTCGGTTAAGCAGCTTAACATGGTCAACAGAATCGAAGGCTGCTGCAATGTCTAGGAAGATCAATGCAACTCCATTCCTGATGTCTGTTGTAGTAATAAGCGTGTTCATTAGAGAAGTTAAAAGGGTTTCAACTCCGTGGGATTCTCTGAAGCCATGCTGATTTGGGTCGAGTGGAGCTTCGGAGTCAATGTGTTGTTGGATTTGCCTTAGAGTGACTTTTTCTAGTATCTTGGCTAGAAAAGGGATACTTGAGATTGGGCGGTAGGAGTCTTTTTTTGGATCGAGTTTATTGTTTTTGAGTAGTGTACGAATGGAGGTCTGTTTAAGGGCTGTTGGGAATATCCCTGTGCTAAGTGACTGGTCAGCTATGGCTGCTATGTAAGGGCTGAGTTCTGTTCTTAGTGATTTGATCCAGTGGGCTGGACATGGATCGTTGGGGGCAGTGGTGGCATTGATGGAGGTTATGAGTTCTTCGATTGCCTTAGGGGTTGGGGGTGAGAATTTATTAAGTATGATCTGGACGTTGGAGGTTTGCATGGGTTCGCTTGTGATTGTAGTTGAGATCTTGATCATCTTGGATTGGATATAGTGAGCATATAGTTGTGGTTGTATGTGTTCATGTTGTGGTGGAGAAGGCTCACTGGTTAGAGATGTTACTAGTTGGAAGAGGTCTCTAGGTTTGTTAAGGGAGCGACTGAGAAACCTTGCATGGTATTCTCGCCTCTTATCCCAGGTTAGTTGACGATGAGAATTCGAGTTAAGTAGGTGGATTGGTCACACAGGTTAAGAGAGTGTCTCCATTTCTTCTCAAGTTTCCTTAATTGCCGTAAAGAGGTTCGCAGTTCAGAGGAGAACCATGGCGCATTCCGTTTCTTGGTGAAAGAGGAGGTAGAGATGGTTTGGTTAACTGTGGCGGTGGGCTGATAGGTATTGTAAACTGGAACAGTGCCCTTGGACTAACATTGATGAAACAGTAGCAAAGAGTTTTGGAATGGTTTGAGAAGAAATAGTGTCAATGTTGAATGGTTTAAAACGTGCTGGTTTAGAGAGTGGATAAACATCCGGTGTTTTGCTTGGAAACTCCTCGGATGGTATGGAGAACGTTAGATTATGGTCGGACCAGGGGACGGGGGTTGATGAAGGTTCAAGTTTATTTGGCGGTTCACAGTCTGATGGGGCGAAGATGAGATCAAGAAGATTTCCTTGTTTATGAGTTGGATCTTTTACAATTTGTTTGTAGTGTAAATCGGTCATGGCGTCAAGGAAGGAGTTTGATACTGATGGCGGGGTGGATGCAAGGTTGAGATCTCCTAGGAGCCAGTTAGATTTGTTGAGTTCAATGGGGTTGGTAACAAGATCAATTATGATTGACAGATCATCAGCTGGAGCATTTGGGGCTCTGTAGATGAGGTTTAAGGTGTTAGTACTATTGGAGATTGATAGTGTATTTATATGGTCTGTGGTCTTGGTAGAGACGATGTGGTACTTTAGATCTGATCTTGCAATTATGCAAACTCCTCCTCCTTTTCTGTTTTCCCTGTTGCAGGTGTAAATGGAGTAGTTGGGTGGAGTAAGTTGGTTCATTATGACATTGTCAGTGTTTGACAGCCATGTTTCTGTTATCAGGAGGATGTCTAGGTTAAGATTTGATAATAAGTCAGTGATAGCAGGCCACTTGTTTCGGGCTGAACGTGCGTTAATGAGAGCACACTTGAGATCCTGTGAGGTGGCTCTTAGATTAGGTCTTCTGGTGTTTGTTGTATCAAGGGGTACGTAGAGAAGGTAGGTGTGTCTATTGTGATAGGTATATTGTGGGTATTGCTGTTGGTTTTGGTGGGGTTTCCTATTCTTGTATTGGTGTATAGGAATAGGATTAGAGTTAGATGTTAGGGCAAAAGATGTGTGTAGGATACTGGAGAGGGCAGAGAGGAGGAGGAGGGTGAGTGGGATGAGGGCCATGATTTGTAGTGTAAGGATTCACAATTATTGTGAATAGGAGGTTATGATAAAATTTGTGGTTATGAGTGGGAGAGTATAGGGGGTGAAGCTACAAATAATTGTCTAATTAAGGTACGTTGTAATATATTCAATTTACAGAATGGTTGCTGACATTAATCTTATACACCGTTCATTAAATTACAAAAAATTACAGAGTAATAGCTGACAGAAATCCTGTTCATAGAAACTCCAATTAAAGGATGGTTACTGACAATAATCCTGTTCTCAGAGACTTCAATTACAGGATGGATGCTGACAGTAAACAACGTTACATATGATGTTTGACAATGTGTAGGAAAATACATTTAGGGACAAAAATTTGGTAAGTTAACAGATAATGAAATAGATGCTGTGGTGATGTTGGAGCAAAGCAGTTAAGAGTTACGTGTGTGGTGGACTTCTAGTAATTGATAGAGTCCAGGCTGACTTACAGTTGTAGTAGTCTGCTCAGAATTATCTTTGATGTTAATCTGTTACAGGGTGTGAATAATGTGTGCTGTTTCGGTGTTGGGTCTGGTCTCCTTTGCGTTTTCTTTGGGCATAGTCCGGTTTAGAAGGTTTAGAAGGTACACGCCAAAGGGCCCTCTAGTGAGGCCCTCAGGCTCGGGCGCGCCCGATCAGCACCAGTTTTAAATGTATCCGAGGGCCCCGATTGGGCACAGCAGCAGGAGGGCGTCGTCGAGGTGGAGAGATGGCTCTGGCCTGCTCAATCCCCTCGGGGAGAGCTCTTGAGGAGGGCTGGAGTGAAGAGAGGCTGCGCGCCCGATTGGCGCCGGTTTTAAATGTATCCGAGGGCCCCGATTGGGCACAGCAGCAGGAGGGCGTCGTCGAGGTGGAGAGATGGCTCCGGCCCGCTCAATCCCCTCGGGGAGAGCTCTTCAGGAGGGCCGGAGTGAAGAGAGGCCGCGCGCCCGATCGGCGCCGGTTTTAAATGTATCCGAGGGCCCCGATTGGGCACAGCAGCAGGAGGGCGTCATCTAGGTGGAGAGATGGCTCCGGCCCGCTCAATCCCCTCGGGGAGAGCTCTTCAGGAGGGCCGGAGTGAAGAGAGGTTGATATGAAGATAGGCCTCCTGTAGAGTCCAGGTACCCTGGGTAGAGATAAACCGTGCAGGTGGGCTCCCCAACCCACCTGTGAAGCATCTGTTAGAGTGGCTTGGGGTGGGGGTTGCCGAAAAGGAGACCCCACCAAAAGGTTTTGGGGTGACTGCCACCATTGGAGGGACAAAATAAGGCAATCTGAGTTTGCTATTTTGTCTGACAGGCAACCTGACGCTCGAGTCCACAGAGTGGATAAGGTCCACTGGGCTGCCCTCATATGGAGGCGAGCATAAGGAACCACATGCTTTTGATAGCGTGCATCACTCAATACTGCTCAACAACTTAAAACAGTTAGGCATAAATTCCACCGTACATAAATGGTTCACCTCATATTTACATAACAGAACACAAAATGTAAGAATAGGTAATCAAACATCAAACACATACAAACAAGAAATAGGTTTACCACAAGGTTCAGCACTGTCAGCCCTACTCTTTAATATCTATATAAAACCGGTTTGCAATATTTTTAAAAAATTTGGAGTACAATATCACCTTTATGCGGATGATATCATGATGTACATACCTTTCACAATTCCTAACCTACCGATTCAACTTCTATCTGACTGCTACAATGAAATTACATACTGGCTAAAAACCCAAAACCTACATATAAACCATTCTAAAACCGAAGTCTTAATCGTAACAAAAAACCAAACGTTCACCCCGCCAACTCACATAATACTACAGAACCAAGAAATTAAAATAAAAAATGAAATAAGATATCTAGGTGTCATTTTAGACACACACCTTACTATGGAAACGCACATCAGAAATACCTTGAAGAAAATCTACTTCAAACTTAAAATCCTCAAACAATTACGCCCCCTTGTATTTATACAAGATTTTATCAATATAACACAGGCTACCATAACTCCACACTTCGATTTCGCCAACTTAGTACTTATAGGCATTTCAAAACAAAACATCAAAAGGATCCAACTCGCGCAAAATGCTACAGCCAGAATCATATTAAAGATAAATTCACTCCAACACATTACACCGATACTAGCATCCCTTCACTGGTTACCAATACAAAGCAGGATAACATACAAAACAATTATAACTACATTCAAAGCCCTAAAAGACATGGCCCCGAAGACACTCTGTAATCTAATAAGCAAAGAACCACCTAAGCCTACTTATAGAAAAGGACAATCAAATAAACTTAAGATGCCAAAAGAATATATAAGAACTCACAAAATAACAAATAAAAGAGCCTTTTCCCACGTAGCCCCAACAGTCTGGAACTCTTTACCAGAGGACTTACGATCACTAACAGAGATAACAGAATTCAGAAAAAAATTGAAAACCTATCTATTCACTAAACACTATAATACCATAGAAAACCCTCCAATCAACTTAGATAAAGGCTAAACAAGAACCTGTCTAAAATCAAGGTTATACTCCCTATTACAATAATACATACAACTTAAATGAATAATCATTCCATTCCAATGCATCAACACCCCACTTGTATATAGTTAAAATTGAGTTAGAAACAGTACTTCAGTTTAAATTGTTACACAATCTGTGTTAGTTGATTTATTGAACTATTCCACATAGTTTTTACATACACTTTGTTGTTCAAGTTAAGATGTTCATTGTAAAAAGTTATAACTGTTCTATGTAAAACAAGCTCTGCATTGTTAATTGTTGTTAAATGTACACCGCAACTGATCGCTGGAAGATGCGGTATATAAATAAGTGTTAAATAAAAAAAAAAAACATGCACGGCGGATGCCATGTGGCCTAGCAACTAACATTTCGAGAGCAGCGAGATGAGGTTTTAACACTGCTTGGGAAGCTAACTGCACAATGCGAAAGCAGCGGGGCTGTGGAAGGAAGGCCCTTGTCTGTCTGGTATCCAGAAGAGCTCCTATAAACTCTAGGGATTGAGTGGGAGCAAGGTTGGACTTTTGGAAGTTTATGACAAGTCCCAAATACTGAAGGATGCGCATTGTGCGAGACAGAGCAACCCTGTCCTCTGGCTCTGAAGGGGCTCAAATGAGCCAGTTGTCTAAGTAGGGGAAGACGAATATTCCCAGGGTGCGGAGAAATGCTGCTACCACAGCCATGCTTTTTGTGAACACCCTTGGTGCAGAGGCCAGGACAAAGGGAAGAACCCTGTATTGGTAATGCTTTCCTTGAAACAGGAATCGAAGGAACTTTCGGCGAGTTGGATGGATGGATGAGAACATGTGTACGCATCCTTGAGATCTAGAGAACAAAGCCAATCCTGACTCCGAAGGTATAGCAGCAGAGTTCCTAGAGAAATCATTTTGAACTTTTTTGAACAGGAATTTATTCAATGCTGAGGTCTAGAATGGGTCTGTGTCGTCCTATTTTCTTTGGAATAAGGAAATAGGGGGAGGAAAAACCCTGTAGCCCTATTGGGGAATGGACACCTCTTCTACTGCTCCTTGAGCAAGGAGCAGAGTGACTTCTTGACTTAACTGGTTGTTGAGAGAGGTCTGAGAATTTAACTGTCTTAACATTGTAGGAGGGGGCATGCTGAGGAAATGAAGCTTGTACCCCTCTCGTACAATGGACAGAGTACAATTTTCTGCTGTTATCGGACACCATCTGGGGCAAAATGACATAACCTTCCTGGGATGGAGGAGGGTTCTGGGCCGTTCAGGGCCAGGAAGGCAAAGTTCTCTAGACAGGTGTCAAAGTCCCTGTGGAGGCTGAGTCTGCTGAGCCGGTTGAGGCTTAGCTGCTTTTGGTTTCCTTTGTTGCCTAGGTTGTTGCTGCTGTCCCTTTTGGGCAGACTGACCTGAATGATGTCCCTGCTGGCTATAGAAGGGATAAAACGTCTTGCTGAAGAATGTTTTTTTTTAAAGGATCTTTTCCTCGCAGGATCAGCTGTAGATTTGGACAATCTATCCAAAGTGATATTGTCAGCATCTATCTCATTAGCTTTTTCCTGCCAATTCTTGCCAAAGAGATTCTCTCCTGTGCAAGGTATATTGCCCAGTTTGTCCTGTACCCAGATTTCCAAGTCAGATGCCTGGAGCCAAGCAATTCTATATGCACCTATGGCAATAGCAGAGGTTCTGCTTATGCATTCAAAGCAGTCAAAGACTGCACGATTCACAAACTTGGAAACATCCTGAGCATGTTTAACAAGAGCTAGATAATCCTGCCTTTTATCATCAGGAAGGAGAGGGCTCATAAGCTCTAAGTCTCCTGTGACTTCCTTAAGGAACATTCCCATATACAAAATATAGGAACTGATCCTAGCAGAAAGCATGGAAGCCTGGAAGGATCGACGTCCAAAGGCGTCCAGAGTCCTACACTCACATCCTGGAGGATTAGATGTATGCCTTTTTGCACTCTTATCTGTCTCATGGCTGATTCCACCACCATGGAATGCTGTGGTAATTGAGTCTTCTGAAACCCAGGACAAGGAGGAACTCGATACATGGTGTTGAGTCTTCGAGAAAGATGTGGTCAGAGGTGTTTCCCACATCCTTAACATAAGATTATGCAAATCTCATGAATAGGTACATAAGAACATAAGATATGCCATACAGGGTCAGACCAAGGTCCATCAAGCCCAGTATTCTGTTTCCAACAGTGGCCAATCTAGGTTATATGTACCTAGCAGTTTCCCCAAGAGACAAGTTCCACAATGCTTGTACTGGGTCAAGCATTGATATCTTCGGTCACTTCTTAATAATGGTTTATGGACCTTTCCTCCAGGAACTTGTCCAAACCTTTTTTAAACCCAGCTACACTAACAGCCTTTACTACATCCTCCGGTAACAAATTCCAGAGTTTGATTACACGTTGAGTGAAAAAATATTTTCTTTTATTAGTCTTAAATAGTTTACCCTGTAGCTTCATTGCATGTCCCCTAGTCTTTCTATATTCTGATAACGTAAACAATCGATCTACGTTTACCCGTTCCACTCCGTTCATTAATTTATAGACTATCATATCTCCCCTCAGCCGTCTCTTTTCCAGGTTAAAGAGCCCTAACCTTTTTAGCCTTTCATAGGAGTATCCTTCCATCCCCTTTACCATTTTGGTGGCTCTTCTCTGAAGCTTTTCTAAAATCGCTATATCTTATTTATTACAATATTTATTACAATTTCTTATATACCACGCTATTTAGCATCAGTGCGGTTTACATTATAACATAACGACCATAACAACAAGCTGTCAGGTTTACATCGAACAGGAGTATAAACTTGGAAAACAGGGTTAAGATACGGCGACCAGAATTGCACACAATATTCAAGGTGCGGTCTCACCATGGAACGATACAGAGGCATTATAATATCCTTTGTTTTATTTTCCATTCCTTTCCTTATCATACCTAGCATTCTATTTGCTCTCTTGGCCGCCGCTGCACACTGGGCCAAGGGGTTTAACATGGTATCCACAATGACGCCTAAAACCTTTTCCTGGGTGGTGGTTCCTAATGTGGAACCTTGCATCGTGTAACCATAGTTTGGGTTGTTCTTCCCTAGGTGCATAACCTTGCACTTGTCCACATTAAATTTCATCTGCCATTTTGATGCCCAGGCTTCCAATTTATCAAGATCCTCTTGCAATTTTTCACAATCCTCTTGGGTTTTAACAACTTTAAATAGTTTTGTGTCATCTGCAAATTTGATCACCTCACTCGTTATTCCACTTTCCAGGTCATTTATGAATATGTCAAAAAGCAGCAGACCCAGCACAGATCCCTGGGGTACACCACTATTCACCTTTCTCCATTGGGAAAATTGGCCATTTAGCCCTACCCTCTGCTTTCTATCTTTTAACCAGTTCCTGATCCACAATAGTACACTGCCTCCTATCCCATGACTCTTTAGTTTTGCCAAAAGTCTCTGATGAAGGACCTTGTCAAAGGCTTTCTGAAAGTCCAGATACACAATATCAACCGACTCACCTTTGTCCACCTGTTTATTCACTCCTTCAAAAAAACATAACAGATTAGTAAGACAAGATCTTCCTTGTCTAAAGCCATGTTGGCTGTCTCCCATTAGGTTGTGACTATCTACATGCTGAGTAATTTTATTCTTTATGATGGTTTCTACCATTTTTTCCCGGTACTGACGTCAGGCTCACCGGTCTGTAGTTTCCCGGATCACCCCTGGAACCCTTTTTAAAAATTGGTGTTACATTGGCGATCCTCCAATCTTCAGGTATTAGAGATGATTTTAATGATAGTTCACAGATTACTGATAGCAGTTCTGCAATCTCATATTTCAGTTCTTTCAACACCCTTGGATGTATACCATCTGGCCCAGGTGATTTGTTACTCTTCAGTTTATCTAATAGTTGTAAGACATCTTCCCGATGTATCGATATTTCCTTCAATTCTTCCGCACCTTTAAATACCACTTCAGTCATGGGTAACATCCCTACATCTTCCTCAGTAAAGACCGAAGCAAAGAATTCAGTCTCTCCGCTATCGCCTTGTCGCCTCTTAGTGCTCCTTTAACCCCTTTATCATCTAATGGACCAACTGACTCACAGGTTTTTTGCTACGAATGTACTTGAAAAGGTCTTTATTTCTCGTTTTTGCTTCCGCAGCAAGCTTCCTCTCAAATTCTCTCTTTGCCTGCCTTATCAATGCCTTGCATTTGACTTACCAGTGCTTGTGCTGTTTCCAGGTTTCGTCGTTTGGCTCTTTTTTCCATTTCCTGAAAGATGCTTTTTTGGCAACAGCCTCTCTGACCTCACCTTTAAACCATGCTGGCAGTTTTTTGGACTTCCTTCCACTTTTTTTAAAGCGTGGAATACAGCTGGTCTGGGCTGCCAAGATAGTATTTTTCAACACCCAAGTTTGATGGAAGTCTTTAACCTTTGCAACTGCTCCTTTTAGTTTTTTCTTAACTATTTTCCTCATTTTATCATAGTCTCCCTTTCGAAAGTTAAAAGGTAGTACTGTGGATTTCCGTACTATCCCTCCTCCACTAATTAAATCAAAGGTGATCATGCTATGATCACTATTGCCAAGTGGCCCCAACACCCTTATCTCTTGCACTAGATCTGGTGTTCCATTAAGGACTAGGTCTAATATGGCTTCCCCTCTGGTAGGTTCATGAACCAGCTGCTCCAAGAAGCAGTCATTTATTTCATCTAGGAACTTTATCTCCCTAGC
The DNA here is from genome assembly GCA_033557465.1 of Ichthyophis bannanicus. NCBI lineage: Eukaryota > Metazoa > Chordata > Amphibia > Gymnophiona > Ichthyophiidae > Ichthyophis > Ichthyophis bannanicus. Next base: position 382,840,686 of record CM066039.1, read on the forward strand.
ATGTCCTGACATGACACTGACCCAGTCGATACCGGGCTAATTGAAATCACCCATTATTATTACTGCGCTGTAACTTTTGTTAGTTAGCTTCCTTGATTTCTTTGAGCATTTCATCATCCATTTGGTCATTCTGGCCAGGTGCTCGATAGTACACCCCCACTGCCATTGCCTTCCCCCTTTTATATGGAATTTCAATCCATAGATTCTACAGCAGATTTTGTTTCCTGCAAAACTTTAATCCTTTCTGAGTCAATGCCCTCTAACAGAGCGCAACCCCTCCACCAATTTGATCAGTTCTATCATTACGATATAGTTTGTACCCAGGTATCAGTGTCCCACTGGTTGTCCTCCTTCCACCATGTCTCTGATATTCAAATCATATCTAACCTTTCATTTAGTGCTATATATTCTAACTCTCCCATCTTATTCTTTAGATTTCTAGCATTTGCATACAAGCATTTTAGAGAATGTATTTTATTCATGTTAATCTGGCTATTGTTAGACATGGGTAAATTGGGATCTTTAAGCTCTGTCTGCTCCATACTTGAGGGCATTTGGGCTACTTTACTCTTTTGTGGAACCTCTGCTTTTGGTAGTATCCTTCAAGGATACATTCTTCTGAACCATCCGCTCTTGGGCGACTGTCGGCTTTCCCCTAATATCTAGTTTAAAAGCTGCTCTATCTCCTTTTTAAAGGTTAATGCCAGCAGCCTGGTTCCATCCCGGTTAAGGGGAAGCCCATCCCTTCGGAAGAGCCCCTTCCTTTCCCCAGAATGTTCCCCAGTTCCTAACAAATCCAAAACCCTCATCTCTGCACCATTGTCTCATCCACGCATTGAGACTCCGGAGCTCTGCCTGCCTTTTGGGTCCTGCGCGTGGAACAGGAAGCATTTCGGAGAATGCTACCCTGGAAGTTCTGGATTTCAACTTCCTACCTAAAAGCCTAAATTTTGCCTCCAGAACCTCCCTACCACATTTTCCTATGTCATTGGTACCGACATGTACCAAGACAGCAGACTCCTCCCCAGCACTATCTAAGACCTTATCTAGGTGGCGTGTGAGGTCCGCTACCTTCGCACCAGGCAGGCATGTTACCAGGCGATCCTCACGTCCACCAGCCACCCAGCTATCTACATGCCTAATGATCGAATCACCAACTATAACGGCTGTCCTAACCCTTCCCTCATGGGCACATGGCCCTGGAGAAACTTCCTTTACATCACCTGGAGGACAGGTCCTAGTTACAGGATCACTTCCTGCCACACCAGGGTGATGCTCTCCTGTCACATGACCTCTCTCCTCCATGGCAACAGGGGTGCTGCCAGACTGGAGGTGGGACTTCAGGACTATATCCCTGTAGGTCTCGTCTATGTACCTCTCTGTCCTCTGTCTGTCTTATGTTTTCCAAGTCTGCTACTTTAGCCTCTAGAGAACGGACTTGTTCCCTGAGAGCAAAGAGCTCCTTGCACCTAGTGCACACGTAAGACCTCTCACCAACTGGGAGAAAATCATACATGTGACACTCAATGCAAAAGACTGGAAAGCCCCCATCCTGCTGCTGGACTGCTGTCTGCATCTTAGTTTTAAGTTTGTGTCTAGATCTTTAAGTTCTTACTTACTAGGGGTTGCTATGGGTATTTATACCAATAAAACTGTACCTAATACATTTAATATACCTTGTTCACCTGAAGCTTAATTAATCTCAGGTCCTTAGTGTATGACTGATTTGGGTAATGAGCTTCACCTGAAAGCACCTCCTGTCTTTTAAGATGTGTAAGTAGCTATAAAGCTATGATTATCCCAGGGGAGGGAGGGAGGGAAATAACACTTATTAAAAGAGGGCTGCTACACAGTACCCTGTCTTGTGCTGCTGAGGTAAGCTAAATTCTGATTTGATTTAAATTACAGCTCTTAGCTGCTGCTAGGCTCTAACTTCTTATGAAATTTAAACTACAAGCTCTCTGCGGGGTATGAAATGTAACCAGAAAGCTCTCCTCTGTGTTTTAAATTCAAACTTTAATTGCTGCTACTAGGCCCTAACTGATCCAACAAAAAACAGTGGGTTCACAGATTAAGTAGCTTTAATACAAATAATTCTTTTTAGAACATTACCAGAAGTATATACTCACAGTTGCAGATCTCTCCAGAAGTAACAGTCCCCCCTTTCTAGTCCTTCAAGTTAAGGTAGCTGCCTCCTTGGGAGCTTTAGGGTATTGTAGGATTTCTAATTCCTTTGCCCTAGGCTCCTTTTCAGGAGCCACTGTGATGGAAAGACATCGGGCCACATCTCGGATAAAATCCTGCAAGGACATATCCTCTGGTGGAGACATCCTATGCTGAGGAGAAAAGGAATCATCAGGAAGAAGTACTCTGGTATCGGCAGAGCTTTTAGAGTTTTCAGACTCATCCGAGGATTCGAAGTATCTCCGATCTGGGTGATCGTGCAAGGCACGGTACTGGTACTGATTGAAGTCGGCATCCGAGTGGTCCGGTACCAACTTGTCGATGCCGGATAGAGACGCATGACTCTGTCCCGGTGGAATACCTGCCAATGTCAATGCAGTCTGTGCCAGTACCAGAGTCGGTGCCAGTTGAATGGTCTGAAGTGGTTTTAGGGGCATCGAGGCCATGAGAAGAACCGCCAGACTGTTCAATAGCCAAAAATCTCTGGTCTATCGACGCTGCCGATGCTTGGGTATCGGTACCGGATAAAGCAGCCGGTACCCCAGAGCATGGCACCAGTAGTTCTGCCGAGGTTGAAGCCTCGAGAACATCTTGGAGCCCTGTTAGTGCTTTGGAAACCGAAGCCTCCCGCTGGGGCAATTTTACCAGTGGAAGTTCCTCAATGGCAACGACAGAAGCATCTCGATGTTTAGAAGGAGAGCTACCCTTTGAGGACCAGCTAGATTTATGTTTAGTTACCTGAGATCCATGGGAGGAAGCAGCAGCCCTGGAGGACGTTGATGCCATAGAGGCTGCATCGGAGGGAAAAAGGGTGCTAAGCTTAGCAGCTCGGTTTTGTCGGCACCTTTTTGACATCCCACAGGCAACACACTCAGAAATAGAGTGGTCAGGACCTAAACATTTGAGGCACCACTCATGGGTGTTGGTGACGGAGATGGTACCGCCACACTTAGAGCACTTTAAAACCTGAAGCGGGTTTTTCCATTTTGGAGGAGAAAAAAAAAAATTGGGCCTAGTGCCCAAAATGGCACATGGCACCCGAGAAGAAAATTACTGGAGAGAGACTCCATAAGCAACGTTTTTTTTTAGAAAAAAAGAAACGAAGAACCGGCAGTACCGGTATAGCGTCGAGGGAAGGCAGACGCGACCACAAAAAAAGTATAAGGGGGGGATTTTTCTGCAGTGACAGGATGTGTCACCTGTTGGCTCTGCGGAAAACAAAGAGCTGGAGAGGGACAGTTGGGAAAGGTGGGAAGGCAGTACGCAGGTGCTGTGGGATGCTCCCAAAAGCTTTCCTATTGGACGCTGGGGAGCGCTTGCACGCAGGCTCTGCCGATACCCATATGTGAAGACTACATTCCTGCTTGTTCCTGGAGATATTTTTGGCTTTCCTTAAGGAGAGATAGACGCCTTTTCATGGGAATATAATGTTTTTCCTGATGTGTTTCTCCGAAGACCCAGCAATTTTGTAGGGCCTTCCTACAGTTAAAGCCTCATGCTTTGTCTCTGGGAATGACCTCTAAAATATCAGCGTCGTCGTATTAAGTTTCTGGGTAAAGATTATGCGTTTATAGACCCTTTTCAACTTTTGGTGCTTATAGCATCACATGAAGGGACTGCCAATGTTAATGTGGTAATATTGAGTAAGCTGATGTTTCTCTCTCCAACTGGCTGGGTGGTTAGTGGGGGTATTTGAATTTGGGTGTCAGTATGTGGCCAGGTAATCGGTTATTTCCTGGCTTGATTATTTTTTTTACTTTATTTGGTAATAATGTTTTGGCTCTTCCCAGTTATGTTTTTTTTGTGGAGAGCATGCTGTTCTTCTCTCCTTTTATGTAGTTGCTTCTGTGTTATTAGTGCTGTGCTTTTTATTTGTTGTAATTTTGAAGCAAAATTCAATAAATATATAAATGTAAAAAAAATTCTCTCTATCTCTCTCTATAGGAGGAGTAAGCCAGAGGACCTACTAGTGAGATGGTTGACTCTTGATGTTTCTACTTCCCAGATTGCATCTGTAGCCTAGATTTCTGTGAATATGTTTGGGGGCAGATATTCTCCATTTACAGAAAGAGATGAGCAACACTGTACAACAGTGATGGTATCTCAGGGTACTGGTAACGATCAGTGGCATTGGCAGGCTGCATATTGTTAGAGTAGCTTCCATTTTGACAGGATGACTGGCTAAGGTAGAATGGGGATTAGGGCAGCAGTCCCAGCCACCAGTGCAGCAAATGCATTTGTAATTGCATTTGAGCATTAGGGATAATGCAATGGGCCAAACTTATCCAACTCTGTCATTTAAATCTTCGCGCCATCGGGCGCTGCTCCTCTTCGGCCCCCACCACCACCAGCAACTCTCCCCTTCCCGGGGATCGAGTCACCAGCGGCAGGAGGGGCCATCCGCTGCACACAGCCCAGTCGGGGCTGTGCAACTCATTTAAATCTTCGCGCCATCGGGCGCTGCTCCTCTTCGGCCCCCACCACCACCAGCAACTCTCCCCTTCCCGGGGATCGAGTCACCAGCGGCAGGAGGGGCCATCCGCTGCACACAGCCCAGTCGGGGCTGTGCAACTCATTTAAATCTTCGCGCCATCGGGCGCGCCCGCGCCTGGCGGGCCCGCGCCTGAGGGCCTCGCCAGAGGGCCCTTTGGCGTGGCCCTTAGGCGGAGGCCAGTGACGGAGGCCATTCTCCAACCACCAGACCCGAAGACCAGCAAGGAACGAACCCAGAACACCAGACAGCGAAAACGCAAGTAAAATCAATGCACTCTAAGCAAATTACCTACCCTACACTGTAGCTGTCTTAGAAACAGCGGACTGGACAACCCAAACAGAGGTACCATTTACTGTAAACCCCAAGAATATATATTGCTCATACATATATCCTGATACTGCCAGATTAACATATCATCTATACTTGTCCTATGATGTATGTAGCATATCTATATAACCTACTAGACCTAGTTAGCTCAGATAATTGATACTTGTGTAACCTGCTACTAGTCTTATTCTTACAGATTTTACCAGTTTAACCTCCTATTTACAATTACCTCTAAAGTAGGTTGTTTAATCTATGTAACCAGCCAGTCCCAGTTAACTTTGGCTCAATATACCTGTGTAATTTGCAGTTATCTAAGTTTACCAGCCTTTATCTGCCATCAGCAACCACGGTAACCATCACTAACAGACTGTGTACAAGCAACTTAAAATCCGGACGTATCTTTATCCTATGATTTAAAATGTAATATATAAGCTCCAGTATTTCCCGATAGATCGAGAGCCCACCACAAACTGCAGCCCTCCTACGACTGAACCAAAGATAGAGCAATCTATCACAACCAGACAACATACCTACCCACCACCATCAACCAACCTCCCAGCCCAGATCTACACCGCAACAAAGCACACAAAATGGCCCTACCCTGCATCATCTCGATTGCCCTCTACCTCCTTGCTACAGGCTTAAGCAATGTCACTTGCCTATACACTAACAACAACCACATACCAACTATCCACAGTTATAGAAAGATGGCCAGATACCCCATTCTATCAATCACAGGAAACCTCCCAAATTCACCACCACCACCTCCTGCAGGTATCATTACAGCACAACAAGAAGAAGAAACAAAAAGAGAACCCCCTCCCTCGAAACATGAAATGTGCCCTTGTAAATGCAAGATCTGTACGTAAAAAATGGCCGGTAATTTCAGATATGATATCACTACATAACCTTGACCTACTACTGATCACCGAGACATGGCTTTCCTGTGATGACAACGTGATACTCAATCAGCTCCTGCCTGCTAACTTCTCTATCCATACATGTCATAGAGCAGCCAAAAGAGGAGGCGGCGTCCTCGCCATCACCAGATCTGATCTTCAATTCAACATAAAAGATGCAACCAGCTCACCACTCCTAGACACAATCTCGATAGAGAACAAGTGTTCCTCCATCTATCTACTCTACAGAGCACCATCATCTGATGCAGATGCACTAACAACAATAATAGATGCAGCCGCAAACTCCCAGAGCCCACATACAACAAGCTGGGTACTAGGAGACTTCAACCTCCCCTCCCTGCAAGACTCTCACTCAAAGGCGTTCCTCGAAGCCATGAAAGATCTAGGATATAGCCAATTAATCAAGGAACCTACCCATATAAAAGGAGGCATGCTAGATCTAATATTCACAACAGACCCAACCTCCAGAGAAACAACCATCCCTGATATATCAATCACCGCTGTCCCATGGTCAGATCACTCATTAATCCTATTCCAAATTCCCCAGCCAAGCCATGTCCAAAAAGATGAAAGCACAGCAATCGGTCAGTCCAACAATCCGCCGAGAAGATTCCAACCATTCAACAAAGACCTAATCCTGAAATCAGCATTCCCACTAATGAACTCACCAGCGCACAACCCTGATGAACTAGTCTCCAATTGGAACGAAATATTCAGTTCATTAGCTGTTCGCCCAGCAAAAAACAAACCTCAAGCGAAACGACACACAGCAGCATGGTACTCTACTGAGTTGAAAGCCTCACTTGCGACACTAAGAAAACTTGAGAGACGCTGGCGCCGCTCACGCTCAGAAGCAGACCAAAAGGCATACAATTTACAACTCACAGCGCACCGTACCGCAGTGACTGAAACCATGAGACGTTACCACGCCGACACTTTAAAAAGATCCCTCAACAAACCTCGTGACCTGTTTGCCCTCGTTAAGCAACTTACAACAGAACCTGCATCAGAACAAACAAATGGAATCCATCCTCAAACATATGCGGATTATCTACAAACTAAACTTTGTCAGATAAACAACAACCCAACGTCCAGCATCATCCTTCAGCCCTACAATCAAACACCACTCACTACCTTCTCAACTCCATCCAAACGATGCATCGAAGACACCATAGCAGCCATCAATACGTCCACAGCGCAATCTGATCCATGCCCAGCTTTCTGGGTCAAGGAACTCCGGACTGACCTCAGTCCAATCATATCCAGACTTATTCAACAATCGTTCACAACAGGTGATTTCCCACGCACCCTCAAACAAACTTCAATAAGACCTCTACTAAAAAACAACAAACTCGACCAACAGAAACCAGAATCCTACAGACCCATAGCAAGCATACCATTGCTTGCAAAAATAATGGAAAAGATAGTTCAGAGACAAATACAAGATCACATTGATTCCAATGCACCACTGGATCCATGCCAGCATGGATTTAGAGAATCTCACGGGGTCGAGACCCTTCTCACCACACTCTTCAGCCACATAATATCAGGCATCGACAATACCCGCCAAGGCTTTGTCCTTGTCTTCCTTGACATCGCGGCAGCATTTGATTCCGTTAGCCATGAGTGCCTCCTAGAACGCCTCAAAGAAAAAGGAATCTCCGGTAAAGCACTCGAGTGGTGCAGGTCCTACCTCTCGGACAGATGGCAGCAGGTGAGATCCAGAAACACATCATCAGAACCATTCCACCAAAGCCAAGGTGTCCCACAAGGATCCTCCCTCTCCGCCTTACTATTCAATATATACATGCAACCTCTCTGCAACCTGATCCGGTCTTTCAACATTAACTGCATGATATACGCAGATGATGTGCTATTATACACGCCTTTTACAACAGATAACCCAGACCTCGAACCAATAACATGCTGCATAAACGAAATATCCAATTGGCTACAATCCCAAAACCTCCGGATTCAACACAAGAAGACGGAGGTGATGTTCATTACAAGAAACCGTAACTTCAATGCCCCAACAGTACTGAAAGTGAAGGAAGCAGACCTCCAGACCAAATCCGCGATCAGATACCTCGGCATCACACTAGACCAGAACCTAAATATGCAAGCTCATATAAGTAATACTGTAAGGGCAGTATATCATAAAATTAGATCCCTTAGATACCTAAGATCTCTGCTGGAGCCTGATGATTTCAGGACTATCTATCAAGCACTAATTATCCCGCATTTCGATTATGCAAATGCAATACTTCAAGGTCTCCCCCAAAACACCCTAAACCCACTGCAAATGGCAATGAACACCGCAGCAAGAGTACTGCACGGAGCATCCAGAAAAGACCATGTCACACCTATAATGAAACAACTCCACTGGCTCCCGATTCAAGGTAGAATTACATTCAAGACCTTGCTGCTCACCTTTAAAGCCACCAAAGGTCTCTCATCAACCTCACTAACTGAGCTAATCCAGATGACACCCCACAACAGAGACAGAAGGTCAGTAGCTCAAAACACCTTGATAGTCCCAAGATCTATAACTAAATGCTCCAAGTCAACATCTAGCAGGACTTTCAATCTTTATGCACCGGTGATCTGGAATAACCTTCCTCACAACATCAGATCAATCCCAGACATATTCCAATTCAGGAAGGCCGTGAAACACTACCTCTTCCTCATACATTACCCTGAACCTAATAGAAACTCAGCACCATTTGCCGAATCCACCCAAATCACTACTGTCTAAAACCACACAAACACATGATCAGCCTACAAATTGTATATATTGTATATTTTATGGTTGTACATAGTTACCCTGTTAGCCAAGTTGATTATCCTGTTCATATGTAAACACAAAGTACTATTGGAAATGTGTATGTTCAATGTTTATTGTAAACCGCGCTGATGCTGAATAGCGCGGTATAAAAGAGACTTTAAATAAATAAATAAATAAATAACTCTCAGGGAGACCATGGGGCTTCAAAGGTTCTTAAGTAGGTACTGCTACTACTCGTTTGTATAGCCTTACAAAGCATATGCAGCACTGTGCCTATACATTTAGGAGTGTGAACACTGCTCAGAGCTTATAATCTAAACAATATAAACACAACAACTGGGGACTAGGGTACATCTAGGGGAATGGTAAAGATATATATATATAGGCAGGGAACATAATATATGCCATGCCAGGTAAGACCAAGGGTTCATCAAGCCCAGCATTTGTTTCCAACAGTGGCCAATTCAGGTCACAAGTACCTGTAAGGTTCTCACAAAGGTACCCAGATTCCATATTGCTGATTCTAGGAGTAAGCAGTAGATTTCCCTGGTCCTCTTTAATAACTGTTTATAGACTTTTCCACAGGATGTTTTTCAACCCTCTTTTAAACCCATCCGCACTAAAGCACAGTTACTTACCTGTAACAGGTGATCTCTGGGAACAGCAGGAATAAGACTTCACATATGGGTACGTCGGTACCGACGGAGCCTGCACGGGAATGCTCCCCAGCATCCAATCAGAAAGCTTTTGGGAGCATCCCTCGCGCCTGCGCACTGCCTTCCCGCCTTTTCCACTGCCTCTCCTCAGTTGAGTTTCATAGCTGAGACAAAAGGAGAGAAAGAGGAAAGGAAGAGAGATACAACTCCTAGGGGAGGTGGGTGGGTTGTGAAGACTTATTCCTGCTGTTCACAGAGATCACCTGTTACAGGTAAGTAACTGTGCTATCTCCAGGAACAAGCAGGAATGAGTCTTCACATATGGGGACTCCCTAGCTATAGATGCCGGGGGGGGGGGGGGAGATCCCATAAAATGCATGTCCCTGGATCAGGACTCCAGTTCCCACACATGGATCTCCGGCATCCCATAAGGGATGGTGGGTAGGAGTTGAAAAGAGAGGAGCTATAAGAAAAACAGCGAACCTAAGGACTACAGGAGAGGAGTCCTTGGTATGTATGATAAGTACCATTAAAATTATTTAACGAACAATCATAATATGGAGCTTACCTACTGGATTGTAGGAAGTAGAGAGCGTGATGGAGACTACTGGAGATTTAGAGGAATCCTCAAGGTGACCTCACAGCAGTGAGGATGAAGGTCCAAACTTGGAATTGGCAGGTAGTATAAGAACGGCAGGTCTTCAGTGGAAAGCTTGGAATTGGGGTAGTATAAGAACGGCAGGTCTTCAGTGGAAAGCTTTATGGAAAAAAGCTGAAAATCTTTAGGTACAGAGTCATTAACATTGAGGAGTAAAAGAGGAAGACTGACCGATTTGGACAAGTAGCCCAGTCCTGGAGGGAAGAAGGGGTATGGAAAAAAGCCTGCATTCCCAAGGAGGACAGATGTGTGAAGGGCTGAAACCTCAGAACTACTAAAGGTCTACACCGTCTTTCCTAGCTGGTGAGAGATAGGAAAGATATTGAAGCATGATGTTTCAGGGATAGCGAGACCTAGAGTAAAGTGGAGCTGTTAGTACCACAGTAGTGGTTGTGTGCATAACAGCCCCCACATACCGAGAGACAGTATGGAGATATGCCAGCCAACAGTCTGGAACCTCTAAGAAGGTAAACCTTTATAGTATAGACAGTTAGGGAGATGGTATGTAATACATATCTACCTATAAAAAGCATCTCGACAGATACATATATAGAGGTGTATATATATGTGTGTATATAGATATATATATATATAGGGGCATAACTTATGCACACACAGCTTACAGACATATGTATGTATAAAAACATATATATTCATGTATGTATATATCTCTATATAAGTCTGAAGATACAGGTCTGCAACTAAGCCCCATGAGAACTTTCACATGAGAGATGTGAAGGAGAAAGATTCATCTAACAAGGTGGTGGAACCTTCTTGAAAAGATATATAGAGAATCTATTCCTCCGGGTTAAGAGGATGCAGGAATGCTATCCAGTGAAATAACCAGGATGGTTGTGTGAAAAAACAGAGGATAATATCAGTCTGTAGAGAGAAAGTCGTGAGTTCTGTAGAACTCTGACATGGTAAATGGACAGAAAAACGCATAGGAGATACCAGGATGACCCACTGGAGGGACACAGGGGTATCATGCGTTACTGGTAGAATATGTGCTGTCCATGAGGAGTAGGATAGCAGGAGGGCAAGCTGTAAGGAAAAAAAAGAGCATATTCCTGCAGGATTGGGAAACTCCTTGGACATTCACGCAGAAAAAGCTTGTGTCCTGTATTATAACAGGAGACAAGAGGGTGTGGAGAACCCTCAGTCATGGAAAATGACTGATAAGCCTTTTCTACTATACAGAATAGCCATCAGAGACAAAGTTCAATGCTCTCTAGCAAGTGCCCATAGTAGAAAGCTTCTCTGAAGATTGCAGAGAGCATTATGCAGGAGAATTAGGAGATAAAACTGACTGTAGGTCAGCTATGTTACCATATCTAAGGAAATGGAGATGGCCAGAAAAAAGATAATGTGAGAAGCCTGAAGTGAGTAGGATTATCCAAGATAGATGAGGACAATCTTGGAATCACTACTAAGGCTAGACAGACTGGGAACTTGTGGGAAGGTACCAGTAGATGAATTACTGGAACTCCTGCATGAAGAGCAACTGAAGGAGACAGCAGAGAGAATCTGCCTGTGAAACACAGAGAAAACAGACAAAGGGAGAGGAAATGGACCTGTCCCTGTCTGATAAGATGTCCAGAGAATTTAGTCAAAGAAAAACTCTAAACTGAAATGAAGGTGTACAGTATGGTACCACTCATTCAGGAAAAAACCGGGATGACTTACCCTATGGTGAGTCAGGTGAAGAAGAAAATGTTCATGTTGGGACAGAAACTATCATGGGATAGTAGTTAACTTCTCTTCTTGGAAGGAAGAAGAGGAGAAATCTGTAACCCATAGACAAGAATATTCTGACAGCTGATTACATCCTGAAGAAAGGAAGACATGTGTAGAACTTTAAAGAAAAAAACAGTGAAGAAACTTCTGCTAAGAAGTTAACTGTAGGTTGCAACCTTTAGGAATCTATGGTTGCTGGGTATGCTTAGACTGGTTAGAGTTTAGATTCTTCAGACCAAGACGAGGTGTCCCCTGCTTGGGTACATCGGGATGATACCTTCTTTTCTTGGGGAAAGAAGGTTTGGTAGGAGATCTCCTACCTCCTGGGGAAGAAGGCTTAGGATGGTTCCTAGAACCAGGAGAGTCAGTGGAGCAATGAGCAACCTGACGTAAAGCCTCCTATTGAAGAGATTTTCTCCAGTACAAGGAGAATTACCCAGTGTGTGTTGTGCCCATCTGCTCAGGTCTGAAGCTTGGAGCCAGGCTCTACGACGTGCTCCAATGGCAATAGCAGAGGATCTGCTAACAGACTCAAAAGAGTAGAGAAGCACGAGAAAGAAACCAAGAGATATTCTGGCTATGACTAAGAAGCAAGGAATAGTCTGTAGCCTTAGGCTCTGATAGAAAAGGAGTCAAGAGAGATAATTTCTTTGTGACCTCCTGGACAGATAGACTCATAAAAAATAAGAGATAATCCTTGATGCCAGCATAGATGTTTGGAAGGTTTGACGTCCAAAGGCATCAAGTGCTCTAAATGCACGACCTGGCGGATAAGAAGAATGCTTCTTCTTGCTTTTTACCTTCCTCATTGCTGATTCCACTACAATGGAACGATGGGGAAGTTGAGTTTTTTGAAATCCTGGAGAGGGAGGCACCTGATACAGAACATCAGTTGCTGTAGAAGGTGAGGGAACCCTTAAAGGTGATTCCCATATTCTCAGAAGATCATCCTGCAAAGAATGATGTAAAGGAAGCATTATATTTTCCTTTTGTGCAGGAGAGCCTCGAGTAGGATCATAGCCAGGGATAGGAATAGCAAGAAATATTGCCATGTCAAGGAGAAATTTCTGAAAAGAGGGATCTCCAATGGGAACTATCCCTGGGCAGGCTAAGGTTGAAGGAGCAGCCTGAGCACCAGAGGATGTACTGGTCTGGTGCAGAAAAAGAACCCCACTAGAAGGATAGTGGTACTGGCAGTCACGATTTGGGGCAGTGAGTACTGCATCGTCCATGCCAGGTATCGATTCCAAACTAGGCATAGAAAGGATCGATGGTACCGATGTAACTGCAGGAACTGACATCAATACCGATACCGGTAGCTGAGTCGGAACCGGAGATGGTAACGCCATCGCAGCAGTCATCGGAGGCTGCTCAAGCGGTACCGGGGGAACCAGAAACGCTTGGTGAATATCCTCGGTACTGCGTATCCGGAAACGATAAGGGTCGGTTCCGAGACGCGTCGGTACCCAGTCATCTAGACTAGATATCGATTCCAGACTCGGCATCGAAGGGAGCGAGTCTATCGATGCGTGTCTAGAGGGTACCAATGTCGGTGATGGTATCGGCGATGTTGTCGATATAGGAAAGTCAACCTGGGTCATATCGATCGGTCCCAAAGGTACCGAGGACGCCAGATGACGATCCCTGGTGAAGAGTGGATCACTCAACACCGGTGCCAATGCCGGGGTATCGGTACCGCTCGAAGCAGATGCCACCACCGAGCATGGCTCAGGTATGTTCTGTGAGGGGTGAGCCCCAGGAACAACCTGAAACCCCTGAAATGCTTTGGAGCCCGGAGACTCCTGCTGGGGTTTTAATGCCAATGGGGTCTTGAGGGCAAGGCCGGAGCCGTCATCATGCTTGACATGAGACCTACCACTCAAGGATTGGCTAGTCTTAACAGACTGTTTGTGGGTTACCTGATCCTGAAGAGAAGAAAAGGCCGGTGCCCTCACTCCGGGAGGGAAAACGGTATCGAGGGAAACTCGAAAGAGGGAAGTTCTTCTCAGTTTTGCAGCCTGATTGATCAGGGGAAAAAGGATCAGGACCCAAACAGGTTAGACACCAGGCATTGGAGTCTAAAAAGAAAACTGTTTCCACAGTGAAGGCACTTCTTAGGAGAAGGCGGCTCCATAATGGAGAGGCCTTGTAGGCCCAAAAAAGTTAAGACAGAAACAGAGGGAAAAATCTCTGAGTTTAAGAAAAAGAAAAGAAAAACCCACCGGCGGTACTGGTGGCGGCAGGAAAAACAGCCGCGACCACAAGAAAACAAGAAATAAAGAATTTAAAGAAAAAAGTTTCTGCGGTGACAGGAGGACGTCCTGCCGGCTCCGCGGAAAAACGAAAACTGAGGAGAGGCAGTGGAAAAGGCGGGAAGGCAGTGCGCAGGCGCGAGGGATGCTCCCAAAAGCTTTGATTGGATGCTGGGGAGCATTCCCGTGCAGGCTCCGTCGGTACCGACGTACCCATATGTGAAGACTCATTCCTGCTTGTTCCTGGAGATCAGCTTTTACTACATCCTCTGGTAATTTTGTTTGATTATGTGTTGAGTGAAAAAATATTTTCTACGATTAGTCTTAAAATGTGCTACACTGTAGTTTCCTTGTGTGTCCCCTGGTCTATTTTTTTGAAGGTATGAACCAGCTGATCTATGTTTACCCGTTCCACTCCATTCCTTTTAAGTCTTTCCTCAAAGGGATATCCTTCCATCCCCTTTATGATTTTGATGGCTCTTCTCTGTACCTTTTCTATTTCTGCTATATCCTTTAAGATATGGCAACCAGAATTGCACACAATATATCTTCCTTTGTTTTATTCTCCATTCCTTTCCTTATGATTCCTAGCATTCTATTTGCTTTCTTGGCTGCTACTGCATACTGGGCGGAGGATTTCAATATATAATCCACGATGACTCCTAGATCCTTTTCCTGGGTGGTAGATCCCAATGTAGAACCTTGTATCGTGTAACTGTAGTTTGAGGAGTTGTTCTCTAAGTTCATAACTTTGCATCTGTCCACATTAAATTTCATCTGCCATTTGGATGTCCAGTCTCCCATTCTGTCAAGGTCCTCTTGCAATTTCACAAATCTCTTGTGTTTTGACAACTTTGAATTTTGTCTCATCTGCAAATTTGATTCTCTCTCTCATGTTAAAAGCAGCAGGCTCAACATAGATCCCTGGGGTACTCCATTATTAACCTCTCTCCATTGAGAAAATTGGCCATTTAACCCTACTCTGTTTCAACAAGTTCCTAATCCACAACAGTATACAGCCTCCTAATCCATGACTCTTTAAATGTCCTCAAGTCTATTCGTTATTTGAAAACCTGCTTCATGCTCTAGCCCCTCCCCTTCCCAAGCAACAGCTCACTTTCCAGTGCATGTCGCAAACTCCAGCTGATCTCTGGCTTTCCCATCACTGCGTTTATCCCAGTAAGATTTGCCTTCACCACCTCCCTTGAGAGGCCAGTCCATACATTTAATGCCCTCTGTGAGTAACTTCTCACACTGGTCCAGAGACTAGACAATTTGATAAATATATATCCAAATTACATAAATACCAGAATTTAACAAAAAAAGGAATACCACACAAAAAGGTTTGAGCTCTCTAAACCGTCCCAGAGAGCTATTTGAAACTGTGAAATCTTTAGTGAAAAGCCCTACGCAAGAGAATATGGACAATAGTCTAACTACTTTCAAAACCAAACCTATCTGAGAAGCAATGGAATAACCACAACCTCAACATAAGGCAGAAATAATACCACAACTTTCTCCTGGCAATCTTTCACACCTATTTCGCCTTAACACCTAAAAAACATTGTCCACCATCTTAACACCACCACCTCCACACTTGATCCATGCCCTGTGAGCAGGATAAAAATAGCTGAAACTTAACTTGTTTCCACTATACTCAACATCACAGCTCTTACGCAAGGCTATATGCCTGTAAATCTCAAAGAATCCAAACCAACAAAAAACCTGTCAGAATCACATTAAGTAACCTTATATCAAAAATTCCAACATGCATATCACCCTTGAAAAGTATCGTTTGTCGGAGCCAGCAGTCAAAGTGAAAGGAAATTGTGCCATACACCACTGCGACCTCTCCTTTTATTTATAATTTATAATGTAGAAAAAACCATGGAGTTAAACTTCTCACTTAGCTTTATCGATCCTCAGCAAACAAGTGCTAGAAACCTGAATGAAAACCGCCAGAGTTTCCAAATGTTTGACGACGTGCCACACGTTTCGGGTTTTACTCAAAAAGTCCTCCAACCCTGCTTCAGGTCTGTCTCATACTGGCTGATCAAAAGCTTCCACAATAAAGAATCAAGGGCAGGACTCGCCTTAACTTCTCCGGCATCTGACGTCACTCATATCAGGTGATCTCCAGTTAACAATGAGAATTTAAAACCACTGTGTCAAATAGAGGGGATCCATAGAAAAAGGAAACCCCTACAGAACAGCAGTATAAAATATGGTTAAATAATGGTGTACCAATCGATTTGCATATTTAAACCTCTAGGAGAAACTGTGTTGAGTAAATAAATCCATCTTTGTTCACGTAGTTGAAGTTGCTGCTCCCGATTACCGCCTCTTGGATCAACCGGCAAGAAATCTAACACACGCCAACGTAACGAGCTAAAATCATGAGAACATTGTAAACAGTGTTCCACCATCGGGGCTGATAAAGTTTTAGTTCTTAACCGGGAGGCATGTTCAGAAAGTCGCAACTTAATGGGTCTTGTAGTGCGTCCTATGTAATATAACAAGCATGGACATAATCAAATAGACCACATAGGCAGAACAGTCAGTATACCATCTAGATGTATAAACCCGAGATGTATGAGTGTCAGTCCATTCGCTTCCAGTTATTTGTTGATCAAAACACATTGTTGCTTTAAAGCGGGGATTACCGTTTGGTCAATTCTTACGGCTTCGCCGTAAACTGCTCCACGCTAGATGAGTTTTGTTCTAATGCTGAGGATTTGAGATTAAGGCTGATTCAACGGGGTTACCCTCTTTCAGTGATTAATAAGGCTTACAAACGAGCCAGATATTTCCATCGTGAATGGCTTTTGACTCCTGCTGGATCTCAACAGAATCAAGATACTATCACAGGGGTTCTTCCTTATACGTGTAATATGACACAAGTGGTGAAATTATTGTGTCACTTCTGGCCTGTTTTACAGATGCACTCTTGCTTTTGTAATAAAATCTTTACAGATAGCATTTTCACATAAAGCAAATTTAAGGGACTTAACGAAAACTCATAAGCTTGATCGTCCTATATGCAATCATGCCATCAAGGGTCACTTTGCTTGTAACAAATGTGTTTATTGTGATCAACAAATAACTGGAAGCGAATGGACTGACACTCATACATCTCAGGTTTATACATCTAGATGGTATACTGACCATATTAACCATATTTTATACTGCTGTTCTGTAGGGGTTTCCTTTTTCTATGGATCCTCTCTATTTGATACAGTGGTTTTAAATTCTCATTGTTAACTGGTGATCACCTGATATGAGTGACGTCAGACGCCAGAGAAGTTAAGGCGAGTCCTGCCCTTGATTCTTTATTGTGGAAGCTTTTGATCAGCCAGTATGAGACAGACCTGAAGCAGGGTTGGAGGACTTTTTGAGTCAAACCCGAGACGTGTGGCACGTCGTCAAACATTTGGAAACTGGCGATTTTCATTCAAGTTTCTAGCACTTGTTTGCTGAGGATCGATAAAGCTAAGTGAAGTTTAACTCCACGGTTTTTTTCTACATTATAAATTATAAATAAAAGGAGAGGTCGCAGTGGTATATGGCACAATTTCCATTCACTTTGACGGCTGGCTCCGACAAAAACAATACTTTAAGGGTGATATGCATGTTGGAATTTTTGATATAAGGTTATGTAAATCTCAGAGCACAGGGTCAAAACCAAAGCAACCCAGTTCCTAAGACCCATCTCTGGTTTTATCTGTCCTCAAAAAGGTAAATGAAAAGGTGATACAGCTTCAGCTCCAGGACCACATTAACATGCATGCTCTGCTTGACCCACACCAATACGGATTCATACGCAACCATAGAATATAAACACTTGGACAGGCTCACAAGGGGCACCAAAAAATTATCACATCAAGGGTTCATTCTGATATTTCTGGACATAAAAACAGCATCTGACCCAGTTCCCGACAATATGCTACTACTACACTTACAATCACTAGGATAATGCAACTTAACTATGAAACAGTTTGTCTTATCTTTCTGAACGTCAAGTAGTAAAAATAGGAGGACAAGTCAGCCCTATACACACAAGAAGTCCCTCAGTGTTCCGTCCTGTCCTCACTCAAAAGTATTTTCTTCAGCCTATCTGCACAATTATTCAGTCTCACAATATGCTTTATCACATTTATACAGACAATGTAATGCTCTATGTACTATTCCCCACTATAAAGCCAATATGCACCACTCTACTAAGATGTTTTTACTTAGTCTCAGAACAGCTGTTCTAACACAGCCCTTTCTGTGAACTACAGGAAAAAAGAAGTGCTATATAATCAGAGACACTATCTTCAGTCCACCAACCTCTATAAAAGAGTAGCAGGAGCACAACTAGAAGTGAAGTTTGAAGTGTGTTACTTGGGAGTAACTAGACCAGCATCTAACCTTACAACCACACATCACAAGGATCATTTACCACAAAATAAAAACAGTTCAACAACTATGACCATTACTTGACATCCAAGATTTCCGTACAGTTTGTCAAGCACTAGTCTTCCCACAACTTAATATCCTCTTACAGGGCTTAACAAAATACATGCTCTGCCCTCTGCAAATGGCACAAAAACACTGCTGCCCACATTCTCTGCAATGCTTCTAGAGTTGACCACATAACCCCAATGCTCAAGCAGCTACACTGGCTGCTTGTCATAGAACAAGCAAAATACAAGGTCAAGAAGATCAATTGCATTAAATATGCTATTGGTTCCCCGTGAACTTACAAAAAGCACCTCATCAACAGCAAACAGGGCTTTCAGTCTCCATGCCCCAAAGCTTTGGAATACGTTGCCACCAGATATTAGAGCAATCACCAACCTACTTCAATTAAGAAAGGCCCTCAAACATTACTTATTCCTTATATACTTCCCGGTGAGCGCTGAATCACGTCCCATCTCTGTTATAGAAACTCCGAATCACCCAGTGACCCTGAATTCCCCACATAGTAAGTTTAAGGTTCCGTTGACCATTACGACTCAGCCGTGCTCTAATTTAAAGATGTAAATAGTTTACATTGCAATCAAAGTTTACTTTCCTGAGATTCATAATTACCTTGTTATCCAAGTTATTGACCCTGTTTAATGTAACTCAGACATTGTTTTTGTACTGAAGTTTTGTGTTCGATGTAAACCGCACTGATGTCGAATAGTGCGGTATATAAGAAATGTAAAATAAATAATAAATAAAAATATAGGCCATAGTAACAGTATATGAAGGCAGATAAAGACCAGTATGGTCCATCTAGTCTGCCCAGCAAGGCAGCAAGAGTAGGTGCACCTGCCGCTCCATGTAGGTCAACCCAGTTTAGGTAAGAGATAGTTAATTTGGATTTTATCCTGCTGCCATAAAGAGATCCACTGTCTGTCCCATGCCATTTTGAATTCTGCCACTGCATTTGCCTCCACCACTTCCATCGAGAGGGCATGCCAAGCATCCCACCACCTTTCAGTGAAAAAATATTTCCTGACATTGCCTTTCAGTTTACTCTTGCAGCTTCATGTTATGCCCTCTAGTTTTACAGCTTCCCCATCTTTGGAAGAGGTTTGTTTGTTCATTAATACTCAAACTATTTAAAGGTCTTAATCAAATCTCCTGTCCCTCCTCTCCTCCAGAGTATACATATTTAGGTCTTTAAGTCATAAGAACATAAGAACATAAGAAATGCCATACTGGGTCAGACCGAGGTCCATCAAGCCCAGTATCCTGTTTCCAACAGTGGCCAATCTAGGTCATACGTACCTAGCAGTTTCCCCAAAAGACACAGGTTCTGCAGTGCTTGTACTAGGCCAAGCATTGATATCCTGGGTCCCTTTTTAATAGTGGTTTATGGACCTTTCCTCCAGGAACTTGTCCAAACCTTTTTTAAACCCAGCTATACTAACAGCCCTTACTACATCCTCCGGTAACAGATTCCAGAGTTTGATTACACGTTGAGAGAAGAAATATTTTCTCCTATTTGTCTTAAATAGTTTACCCTGTAGCTACATTACATGCCCCCTAGTCCTTCTATATTCTGATAGCGTAAACAATTTATCCACGTTTATCCGTTCCACTCCATTCATTAATTTATACACCTCTATCATATCTCCCCTCAGCCGCCTCTTTTCTAGGTTAAAGAGCCCTAACCTTTTTAGCCTCTCTTCATAGGAGTAGCCTTCCATCCCCTTCACCAATTTGGTGGCTCTTCTCTGTACTTTTTCTAATAACTCTATGTCCTTTTTAAGATACGGTGACCAGAATTGCACACAATATTCAAGGTGCGGTCGTACCATGGAGCGATACAGAGGCATTATAATATCCTTTGTTTTATTCTCCATCCCTTTCCTTATGATACCTAGCATTCTATTTGCTTTCTTGGCCGCCGCTGCACACTGGGCGGAGGGTTTTAACATGTTATCCACGATGACTCCTAAATCTTTTTCCTGGGTGGTGGTTTCTAATGTGGAGCCTTGCATCTTGTAACTATAGTGTGGGTTGTTCTTTCCTAGGTGCATAACTTTGCACTTGTCCACATTAAATTTCATCTGCCATTTGGATGCCCAGTCTTCCAATTTATCCAGATCCTCCTGCAGTTTTCCACAATCCTCTTGGGTTTTAACAACTTTAAACAGTTTTGTGTCATCTGCAAATTTGATTACCTCACTAGTTATTCCCTTTTCCAGGTCATTTATGAATATGTCAAAAAGTAGCGGACCCAGTACAGATCCCTGGGGTACTCCACTATTCACCTTTTTCCATTGGGAATATTGGCCATTTAGCCCTACCCTCTGCTTTCTATCTTTTAACCAGTTCCCGATCCACAATAGTACACTGCCTCCTATCCCATGACTTTTTAGCTTCGCCAAAAGTCTCTGATGGGGGACCTTGTCAAAAGCTTTCTGAAAGTCCAGATACACTATATCAACCGACTCACCTTTGTCTACCTGTTTATGCACACCTTCAAAAAAACAGATCAGATTAGTAAGACAAGATCTTCCTTGTCTAAAGCCATGTTGGCTGTCTCCCATTAGGCCATGACTATCTACATGCTGTGTAATTTTGTTCTTTATGATGGCTTCTACCATTTTCCCTGGTACTGACGTCAGGCTCACCGGTCTGTAATTTCCCGGGTCACCCCTGGAACCCTTTTTAAAAATTGGTGTTACGTTGGCGACCCTCCAATCTTCAGGTATTACAGATGATTTTAATGAAAGTTCACAGATTACCAATAACAGGTCTGCAATCTCATATTTCAGTTCTTTCAACACTCTGGGATGTATACCATCCGGTCCAGGTGATTTGCTACTATTCAGTTTATCAAATAGTTGTAATATATCTTCCCGGTGTAGCGATATTTCTCTCAATTCCTCTGCAGTATCACCTTTAAATACCACTTCAGTCTTGGGTAACACCCCTACATCTTCCTCAGTAAAGACCGAAGCAAAGAATTCATTCAGTCTCTCTGCTATAGCCTTGTCTCCTCTTACTGCCCCTTTTACCCCTCTATCATCTAATGGTCCAATTGACTCTCTCACAGGCCTTTTGCTACGAATGTACTTGAAAAAGTCTTTATTTCGTGTTTTTGCTTCCGTAGCAAGTTTCTTCTCAAATTCCCGCTTTGCCTGCCTTATCAATGCTTTGCATTTAACTTGCCAGTGCTTGTGCTGTTTCCAGTTTTCATCATTTGGCTCTTTTTTCCATTTTCTGAAGGTTGCTCTTTTGGCAGCAACAGCCTCTCTGACCTCACCTTTAAACCATGCTGGCAGTTTTTTGGACTTTCTTCCACTTTTCTTAATGCATGGAATACAGCTGGTCTGGGCTTCGAGGATAGTATTTTTAAATAACACCCAAGCTTGCTGTAAGTCTTTAACCTTTGGAACCGCTCCTTTTAGTTTTTTCCGAACTATATTCCTCATTCTATCATAGTCACCCTTTTGAAAGTTAAAAGGTAGTACTGTGGATTCCTTTACTATCTGTCCTCCACTGATTAAATCAAACATGATCATACTATGATCACTATTGCCAAGTGGTCCCAACACCCTTATTTCTTGCACCAGATCTGGCGTTCCACTAAGGACTAGGTCCAGTATGGCTTCCCCTCTGGTCGGTTCATGAACCAGCTGCTCCAAGAAGCAGTCATTTATTTCATCTAGAAACTTTATCTCTTTAGCTTGTCCTGCTGTGACACTGTCCCAGTCGATACCGGGGTAATTGAAATCACCCATTATTACTACTCTGTTGTGGCTTTTGTTAGCTTCCTTGATTTCTTTGAGCATTTCATCATCCATTTGTTCATTCTGGCCAGGTGGTCGATAGTATACTCCCACTGCCATCACCTTCCCCTTCATAAATGGAATTTCAATCCATAGAGATTCTACAGCATATTTTGTTCCCTGCAAAACTTTAATCCTTTCTGACTCAATGCCCTCTCTAACAGAGCGCAACCCCTCCACCAATTTGTTCAGCTCTATCATTACGATATAGTTTGTATCCAGGTATCAGTGTCCCACTGGTTATCCTCCTTCCACCATGTCTCTGAGAGTGCAATCATATCTAACCTCTCATTTAATGCTATATATTCTAATTCTCCCATCTTATTGTTTAGACTTCTAGCATTGGCATACAAGCATTTTAGAGACTGTATTTTATTAATATTAATCTGGCTATTGGTAGGCATGGGTAATTGGGAATCTTTATGCTTTGTCTGCTCCTTACTCAAGGGCATTTGGGCTACTATACTCCCTTTTGGAACCTCACTGCTTTTGGTAGTATCCTTCAAGGATACCTTTGTCCGAACCGTGCACTCCTGGGTGACTGTCGGCTTTCTTCTCATAAGACTGTCTTCTCATAAGACTGTCTTCTCATAAGACTGTCTTCTCATAAGACTGTCTTCTCATAAGACTGTCTTCTCATAAGACTGTCTTCTCATAAGACTGTCTTCTCATAAGACTGTCTTCTCATAAGACTGTCTTCTCATAAGACTGTCTTCTCATAAGACTGTCTTCTCATAAGACTGTCTTCTCATAAGACTTCTGACACAGGCTCCAAATCATTTTGTCACCTTCCTCTGAACTGCTTCCAGCCTTTTTATATCCTTTGTGAGATATGGTCTCCAAAACCGAACACAATATTCCAAGTGAGGCCTCACAAGCAACTTGTACAGCGGCATTAGTACCTCTTCCTGTCTGCTGGTAATTCCTCTGTATGCAACCCAGCATCCTTCTGACTTTTGCCACCACCTTGTCAGACTATTTCGCCACCTTGAGATCCTCAGAAACAATCACTCCGAGGTCCTTCTCCTGGTCCGTGCACAACAATCTCTTACCCCCATCACATACAATTCCCTTGGATTTCTGCTTCCCAAGAGCATAGCACTGCACTTCTTCACATTAAATCTTAACTGCCAAGCATTAGACCATTCTCCCAGCTTTTATAGATCTTTCCTCATGTTCTCCACTCACTCAGGAGAGTCCACTCTGTTGCAAATTTTGGTGTCATCTGCAAAAAGACAGACTTTTCCATTCAGTCCTTCAACAATATCACTCACAAATATATTCAACAGTGCCAGCCCCAGGACTGAACCCTGGGGCACACTGCTAATCACCTTCCTTTCATCCAAATGAGTTCTGTTTATCACCTTCTGTCAGTCAACCAATTTCTGAACCAGTTCACCACCTTGGGACCCATCCCCAAGCTGGTGGGTTTATTGATAAGCCTCCTATGAGGAACAGTATTCCAAGGCTTTGCTGAAATCTAGCTAGATCACATCCACTGCATGTCCGTGATCTAGTTCTCTGGTCACCCAGTCAAAAAACAATCAGATTTGTTTGGCAAGATCTTCCTTTGGTAAAACCATGTTGCCTTGAATCGTATTCAAAGTATCCCATGGCCTTTCAATGTACCTCCAACTATTATTACAAACACCCAACAATAGAGCCAGAAGAGCAAATCCCCAAAACTTGTTCATTATACCCACTATGAACTTGAACAGCAGTCAAACTACATCCAATAGGGCATTTGCGCTCTATGCACCAACCACATGGAATGCTCTACCAGAAAGCATACCTGCTATATCTGGCCTAACAGTTTTTTGAAAGAAGCTGAAGATTCATCTTTTCCTGGAGCACTTCGGTAGAAAAAACTAGCCATGCTACCTGACCACAAGAGACCACATGATTCCATCATAAATCGGCATACCTCCAGAATGCACAAAAATTACTTAAACAATCTTTGTTATTATTTCCTCGTTAGTCCCCACCCTAAGAAAGTTAAAAGTTAAGTATTACCACATTTATATTTGAATTTAAACTAAGTTAAGTTTCATTTAACCCGTAAACTGCTTTGACTTTCAGATAAGGTAGTATATAAAAACAGCTAAATAAAATAGCCAATTGGAGTCTTCTTCTAGAAGACCTTTCAAGCAAACTCATTTGCTTCTTTGGCATTATCATACATCTTACACCTTCACTTCACCCCCCCCTCCCCCAAAATACTTTCGTTCTTATACTCCTCTCTTCTAGGGCATACATGTTTAGTTTCATGTTTCATTTCTTGAGGCTTTTGATGCAGACCATGCACTATTTTGGTATTTCTGAGCCTCTATTTTGCCTGTATCTCTTTGGAAGTAGCTTCCAGAAAGACATATGAAGCACGGGAAGCCAGCCTACCCCATATGTACCGGAGAATTAAAAGGGGCTATAGACATAATTGGAGATTTTCTTGATGACCTAGACAGATTCTTATTACCTACTGGCAATGTATCTCCCTGTGCAGTTTAATAGTAATTCAGCTCTGGTCATTGCCTCCTTGCACCATTTCCCTACCCAGAGATCCCTCTCCTGCTTGGTGCACATCAGTATCTTGATCTCTCTCCCTCATCATTTAGAGATCTCTTTCTGAAAGACTGAACAGAGAAGAGGAAAAGATGGAGAGAGAAAGCTCATAGCTAGAGGGAAAAAAAGAAAGATAAGCATCTAAAGAGTAAATCTGAACAGATATTAGAAAACGGAGTGACAGTTTTCCATTTTCATTGAACCTACTGTTAGCAAAACTCAAGCAGGCTGGGCTCAGTTTAGTCTGCTTACCATTGTCAGCTGCTGCATTTTC
The DNA here is from genome assembly GCA_033557465.1 of Ichthyophis bannanicus. Classification (NCBI taxonomy): domain Eukaryota; kingdom Metazoa; phylum Chordata; class Amphibia; order Gymnophiona; family Ichthyophiidae; genus Ichthyophis; species Ichthyophis bannanicus. Next base: position 382,865,805 of record CM066039.1, read on the forward strand.
TGCATGTGCAGCCATCAGTGCCCTACCTATAAGCTGAGCCTGAAGCATGCTTAGCTGCTGTCCCTGCTTCTCAGCCTCCTGCAGGGCAGTTGTTAGCTGGCTCCGCATTGCCATCTCCTTCTTCTGGTGGGCCGCAAGTTCAAGCTGCAGGTGTGAGATCTGTCCTGTTGCAGCTGTTAGCTCCTCTGCTACCTTGGCCTAAAATGGAGGTATAAAGGGATGATTATGTATTCACTAGGATGCTTTCCGAAACCAGTGTTTATGGTCTCAAAGGCAGATGCAGTTGAAATAATAATCAAATGTTCAATGTGCATGGCTAGTCTGCATGGAATGCTGCAAAAGCAAAATGTAAATCAAATGCAGAATGCTAAATCTCTCAAACGAGGGCAACGCTTCGGTACTTCCATACTAAATGCACATGAAGCATTTCCTGCCCCACTGTATGCTCCAATTATATTTAACAGGTCTTCCTACTAATGCAACATCCAGCTTTGTGATCGCCATATGTTAATGACGTTTGGAACATGAGTAAAAACTATGAAGTCATGTGCTGACGTGCACTATTTACACCTCAAGTAGACAGTCAACACAAATGTATAATTTAAGAGTGGGACATTTAACAAATGCAATGAATAAAAATCTGTTACATAATAACTGAACCTATGATTGGGAAGCACACCTTAAAATCATGAGATGAAGCTAGGCGACATTCGTAGGATGTATGTAAGCTGTGCAATACTGTTCTAGCACTGCTGACCTAACAGCACAGATGATGCCAAAAGTAGCAGCAAATATTTTTAGTCTTTCCAATTCAATGGAAATTGGAAAGAACTAAACATACAGAGCTCAGAAAGCATAGTTAGGCACCTGTAACAGGTGATCTCTGGGAACAGCAGGAATTTAGTCTTCACATATGGGTATCGTCGGTACCAACAGATACTGCACGGGAACGCTCCCCAGCGTCCAAATCGGAATGCTTTTCGGAGCATCCCTCAGCACATGCGTGCTGCCTTCCCACCTTTCCAACTGTCCCTCTTCAGTTAAGTTTGTAGCTGAGTGAAAGGATAGAGGGAGAGAGGAAAGAGACAAAGAGAGAGAGAGATTCAACTCCTAGGGGAGGTGGGTGGGTTGTGAGGACTATATTCCTGCTGTTCCCGGAGATCATCTCTGTTACAGGTGAGTAACTACGCTATCTCCAAGAACAAGCAGGAATGTAGTCCTCACATATGGGGACTCCCTAGCTGAAGATGCCAGGGAGATAGCCCCAGGAAGATGCCACCGTAGAAGTTGAGAATCCTTCCTTCCTCCCATGGATCTCTGGCATCCCACCAGGGTTGGTGGGTAGGAGTTGGGTTTTTTTATTTATTTATTCTTATATACCGCGCTATTCTGCATCAGTGCGGTTTACATTGAACAAACTGAAATTACATTGAACAGGGCATTATAACTTGGAGATAACTATTTTACAGGGAACATGGGCTATGGAGGGTTAAGTGGCTTGCCCAAGACCACAAGGAGCACCTGTGGGACTAGAAACCCCAGTCCTTCCAGCCCAAGGTTGCTGTCCTCTAGTGGGATTTGAACCCCCGACCTTCCGGCCTGAAGTACCTTGCCCCAACCACTAGGTTACTCCTCCACTCCGTAAGTTTGAAAGAGATTTTGAAGAACAGCTTGGCCAAAGAAGGCATCCCGACGGGAGGCTTTATCTAGGCAGTAGTGGGCTGTGAAGGTGTGTACCGAAGCCCAGGTGGCTACTCGACAAATGTCATCAATAGAGACAGAGTGGAGATTAGCCATAGAAGCTGCCATGGCTCTCACATTGTGAGCTGTGACATGGTCATGAAGAGGAAGACCCTTACTCTCATAAGCAAAGGATATGCATTGGGCAATCCATTTAGATAAAGTTCTTTTGGAGACTGGAAGTCCCAAATGACTAGGGTCAAAAGCTAGAAAAAGTTGCAAGGGCTTTCTATGTTGCTGTGTTTTGTATGTAAAAGGCTAAGGCCCTTTTACAATCCAAAGTATGAAGGTTTCTTTCTGCATTAGAGGCGTGAGGCCTCGGAAAAAATACAGGAAGATAAATTGACTGGTTTAAATGAAAAGGCGAAACCACCTTTGGCATAAAGTGTGGGTGAGTTCGAAGAATAACCTTATGACGAAATCTAGTATAAGGAGGATCAGCCACTAAAGCTTGCAATTCATTAATGCGACGGGCAGAGGTGATTGCAATCAGGAAGATGACCTTCCAAGTCAAAAGCTTAAGGGCTGTAGTGGCTAAAGATTCAAAAGGCAGCCTCATGAGCTGCCCGAGAACTAGAGTTAGATCCCATGCCACCGGTGGTGGCTTGATGGGAGGTTTAGTTAATAAAAGGCCTCTCAAATCTTGATAGGAGTGGATGAGAGGAAATTGGTTGTCCATTTAGAGGATTATAAGAAGCTGCAATTGCACTAAGATGGACTCTTACCGAATTGGTCTTTAACCCAGAATTCGATAAATGGAGATACTCTAGCATCGATTCTAAGGGTGTGATCAGGGGGTTTAATCCCCTCTTGGAGCACCATATAGTAAAACGTTTCCACTTGAAGGCATAAGATCTTGTGGAAAGTTTCCTAGAAGCCTGAAGGATATCTTTTACCTGCTGGGACAGGTTGAGATCCTGGAAATCTAAGCCTTCAGCAACCAGGCCGTGAGATGCAGGGACTGGGGATTCAGGTGCCATAGCGTACCGTCCTCCTGGGAAAGGAGATCTGGAGTATGCCCCAACTCCAGAGGTGCCGCTTGAGAGATGCAGAATCAGGGAATACCACGTTTGGCATGGCCATCGTGGTGCTATGAGAATCAAGCAACCCCTGTCTCTCTGAAGCTTGAAGAGTGTTTTGGGGATGAGGGGAATGGGTGGGAAGGCATAAAGGAAGTCCTGACCTCAGTGAAGGAGGAAGGCATCCCTTGCCTGACAGTCGTACGCCAGAATCCTGGGACAGAACCGGGGAAGTTTGGCATTCAGTGGACTTGCAAAGAGGTCTATGTCTGGAGTGCCCCAGAGATGAAATATCTTTAGCACCTGGTCTAGGTGGAGTGACCACTCGTGAGGTAGCAGTACTCAGTTTGTCTGCCCGAAGGTTTTGAATGCCTGGAAGATATACCACCAGGTGGTGAATTTGATGCTCTCTGGCGAGGGCCCATAGTCGTAAAGCTTCGTTGCATAACGTCAGAGCCTGTCCTGCCCTGCTTGTTCACATAGAACATGGCTACCTGATTGTCCGTCCGGACTAGGACTGTCTTGTAGCTGAGCTGGGGGTGGAACACTCAAAGAGCTAAATAAATTGCTCTTAATTCCAGGAGGTTTATGTGTAAACCAACCTCCTGTGGCGTCCAGGAGCCCTGGGTAGAAAGATGATTCAGGTGTGCTCCCAACCCACCTGTGATGCATCTGTTAGGGTGGCCTGAAAGAGAGGTTGATGGAAAGGAGACCCCACTGTCAGATTTTCTAGTGATTGCCACCATTGGAGGGACAAAATTAGTCATTGAGAGACTGTTATTTTGTCCGACAAATGACCCGTGGCCTGTGTCCACTGTGTGGAGAGGGTCCACTGAGCTGCTCGCATGTGGAGGCGAACATATGGGACTACATGAACTGTGGATGCCATGTGTCCCAGTAACTGCAGTAGTTTCCGAGCAGTGAGGGAGGATTTGCCTGCTGCTTGGGAAGCTAGCTGCATAATGTGAACACACCGGGCTTGTGGAAGGAAAGCCCTTGCCTGTCTGGTATCCAGACAGGCTCCTATGAATTCTAGGCATTGGGAAGGAACTAGTTGAGACTTCGGGAAGTTTATTTCCAATCCCAAGTATTGGAGGATTCGCATTGTATGGGACAATGCAGTGCTGGCCTCTGCAACTGTGGAGGCTCGAAAGAGCCAGTCTAAGTAAGGGAAGATAAAAATCCCCAGGATTAGTAGAAATGCTGCTACTACTGCCATGCATTTCGTGAATACCCTTGGTGCTGAAGCCAAACCAAAGGGAAGAACCCTGTACTGGAAATGTTTTCCCCTGAAAAGAAAACGTAAAAATTTCCTGTGAACTGGATGGATGAGAATGTGAGTGTATGCATCCTTTAAGTCTAGAGAGCAAAGCCAGTCCTGGCTTTGAAGGTATGGCAGAAGAGTTCCTAGAGAAAAAATTTTGAATTTCTCTCGAAATAGATATTTGTTCAATTCTCTGAGGTCTAAAATGGGTCTGTGTCCCCCTGTTTTCTTTGGAATAAGAAAATAGGGGGAGTAGAACCCTGTCCCCTGTTGAAAAATGGGTACTTCCTCTATTGCCCCTTGGGCCAGAAGTGTGGAGACCTTGTGATCTAGCAGAATGTCTGCAGAGGTTTGTGAATTGAATGGCTTTAGAATTGTAGGAGGGGTATGCTGTGAAAACGAAGTTTGTACCCCTCTCCCACAATGGACAAAGTCCAATCTTCTGCTGTTATCTGATGCCATCTGCTGAGAAAGTGGCATAACCTGCCTGGAATATTGGGGGGTTGGCTACCCCTCAAAGGCAGGAAGGCAAAGCTCTCTAGGAAGGAGTCAAAGCCCTTGAGGGGGCTGAACCTGGAGAGCTGGTTGGGCTCTCGGGCCTTTTGGTTTCTTTTGCTGTCTGGTTTGTCCCTTTTAGGCAACCTGACCTGGAGCCTGGCTGTGGAAGGATAAAACTTATAAAAAACCCTCTTATACCAAAAAGAGGAAGGTTTCCTTTTGGCTGGAGTGGCTGTAGACTGACAATCTAAGGTAGAATTGTCAGCATCTAACTCGTTAGCCTTTTCCTGCCAGTTCTTGCCAAAGAGATTCTCCCCCGTGCAAGGAATATTGCCTAACTTGTCCTGTACCCAAGTCTCCAAGTCTGATGCCTGTAGCCAGGCAATCCATTGTGGACCAATGGCAATAGCAGACGTTCTGCTGATGCATTCAAAGCAGTCAAAGGCTGCACGATTGACAAACTTGGAGACATTTTGAGCATGCTTAAGTAGAGCAAGAAAACCTTGTCTCTTATCCGAGAGAAATGGGCTCATAAGTTCCAAGTATCCTGTGACTTCCTTAAGGAACATTCCCATATATAGGATATATGAACTGATCCTAGCTGAAAGCATGAAAGCTTGAAAAGTTCTGCGTCCAAAAGCATCCAGAGTCCTGCATTCACAACATGGAGGATTGGATGCATGCCTCTTTCCACTTTTCATCCTACGCATGGCTGATTCCACTACTATTGAATGGTGTGGCAGCTGAGTTTTCTGAAATCCAGGACATGGCGGAACTCGATACATAGTATCAAGTCTCCTAGAGTGAGGAGAAGTAGCCAGAGGTGTCTCCCACATTCTGAGCATCAAGGTATGCAGAATTTCATGGATAGGCAGGGTAGCTGCCTCCTTAGGAGCTTTAGGATATTGGAGGATTTCCAATTCTTTTGCTCTAGGTTCCTCTTCAGGAGCTACTGTGATTGAAAGGCCTTTGGCCATATCACAGATGAAATCCTGAAATGACATGTTCTCTGGAGGTAACATTCTGCGTTGGGGAGAAGAGGGATCTTCTAGGAGAAAGCCTCTAGTGCCAGCAGAATTGTCTTCGGAATCAGAGGAATCGAAGTAATCCTGACTCCGATGCTCTTGCAAAGCATGATCCCGGTACCGATCAAAGTCGGTACCAAGGTGACCCGGTACCGCTTTATGCACTCCAGGCAGAGTTGGCATGGGAAGAGTTCCCACCAGGGCTGGTACCATCGGTACCGGCATCGCCGGTGTTGCTAACAGTACCAGCATCGGAGTCGATGTTGGCACCAGTGCCCTTGGGACCACAGCTGACAGTAGAGCTGCGATACTGCGTTCGATAGCAAGAAAATTCTGGTCTATCGACGCTGCCAATGCCTGGGTGTCGGTACTGGTAAGAACGGCCGGAACCCCTAGCATGGCACAGGTAGTTCTTGCGAGGTTGAGGCATCGAGAACATCCTGAAGCCCTATCGATGCTTTGGAAGCCGAAGCCTCCCGCCGGGGCTGTTTTGCCGGTGTGGTTCCCTCAAGAGCAATGCCAATGGCCTCTCAATGCTTAGCAGGAGAGCTACCCTTTGAGGACCGGCTTTTGTGTTTAGTTACCTGAGATACATGGGAGGAAGAAAAGGCCCTTGACAATGTCGATGCAATGGATCTGCCATCTGAAGAAAAGAGGGTACCGAGCTTTGCGGCCCGGTTCTGTCTTCCACTGTTGGTCATCCCCATGCAGGAGAGACATTCAGTTGGAGAATGATCAGGTCCTAAACATTTTAGACACCAATCATGGGTGTCAGTGACTGAAATGGTACCGCCACACTTAGTACATTTTTTAAAACCACTAGTTGGGCTTTTCCATGGTTTAGGAAAAATGGCACCTAGCAGCAAAAAGGAAAGTTTCTGAAAAGAAACAGTCTAAATTTAAGGTTTTTCTTTTTTTTTTTTGTAAGAAAAGAAAAGAACCGGCGGTACCAGTAGGCGTCGTGCGGTAGGCAAACGTGACCACAAGAAAGAATTTTAAAGACGGAATTTTCTGCAGTGACAGGGAATAGATCCTGTTGGCTCTGTGGAAAACTAAGAACTGAAGAGGGACAGTTGGAAAGGCGGGAAGGCAGCACGCATGCGCTGAGGGATGCTCCCAAAAGCATTATTGGATGCTGGGGAGCGTTCCCACGCAGGCTCTGTCGGTACCGACGATACCCATATGTGAGGACTATTCCTGCTTGTTCCTGGAGATTATGTCTGCACAATAACTCTAAACATTTAACCAAATGGGATCAAATTTGACTTGATGAAAAACTGGTGAAAGACACTGGACTTCCAAAACAGATTACATCAGACCAAGGGTTCCAGAGAAATAAACTCCCCAAAATATGGTCAAATGAGTTTCAATGAGAGAAGATCCATCTTCGGCAGTATAGAAACAGATACAATCAGCCATTAGGCAACTACTCTTTTCCAACCGCCTACTATCCTCCACCAAATGCTATCCTCCACACCTACTCCTTCCCTTCTCTCCTCTAAGTCCAAGGCACACCCATAGAATGGACACAGCCACATACGCATGGAGGAGTTGTAAAGAATTCCATGAACCATGTTCTGAATGCTTTCCCCATTTCTTACATGGCTATCCTTCATTTCATTCTAGAGAGCACAAAGATTCTATAAAATTGCTAAATAGATACAATTACATTCAAGAAAAAAAAAACATGCTAAAAACACACACAAGCATTGCTCAAAGAGCAGGTTTAATTCATATCAGCACTGTATTTAATGCTCACAGATGGATTAACCGTATACAAAGACATTTGAGGTTTAACTGACAACAGATCAAACTGACAAAAACAAATCAAAAATGTAATCTCCTTCAAAAAGTAAACTAACAAGAATCACTGTGCAAAAACTGGGAGGAGATAATATTGAATTAACAGGACGTGGTGATATTAGTCTCAGCAGAGATAGTGCCAAGAGGATTCAAAGCCACCGCCATACAGCATAGTTACTCACCTGTAACAGGTGTTCTCCAGGAACAGCAGGAATCAGTCCTCACATATGGGTGACGTTTGCGCCAACTGAGCTCTGCAGAATAATCTCCCCAGCTTTCAAAGAAAGTCTTAGTTGTCACCACACATGCATGGTCCCCTTCCCACCCAAGGGTGCCATCTTAGTCAGGTGACTTAGCAAGAGCAGACAAAAGATGGTGCCAAACGTTTTACAGCAACTTTAAGAGAAGAGTTGTGAGGACTGATTCCAGTTGTCCCTGGAAAACACCTGTTACAGGTAGTAACTATGCTTTTTCCATGAACAAGCAGAAAGTCAGTCCTCATATATGGTACTCCTTAGCTACAGGCTACCAAGAACCTGTAGAAAACGGCCCAGCCGTGAGCAGCCGCAAGCGAGTCTGAGGAGAGAATAAGGACCCCAGTGTCCAGGGAGAACCATCACTCTGGTAGCCTGAACACAAAAGGGTCAGAGGGTAAAATATGCCTAGACCCCGAAGAGATTACAGAGTACAGCCTGGCCAAAGGCACTGTCCTGTCAGGACTCCCTCTCCAGGCAGTAGTGAGCTACAAAAGTACTGTGGGAATCTGCATGGCGCAGACCGTGCTCGGGCAGGGTCAAAGGAGTCCTCTGAAGGAGATGTAAATCGCCACCCAAACGGAAAGGGTGTGTTTGGAGATGCCACACCTAGACTACTGGGGTCAAAGGAGACAGAGCTGGAAAGAACGGCAGTAGGCTTTCATTTGTTCCAAGTAGAAAGCCAGTGGTCTCTTACAATTCAAAGTGTAGAGTGAGGCCTCCGGCCTGCTGACATGAGGCTTGGGGGAAAAAGGTGAGGAGTACCACAGACTGGTTGAGATAGAAAGCAGAAACTATCTTAGGCAGGAACTTCGGGTGAGTGCTAAGGACCACTCTATTCTTACAGAACCTGGTGTATGGCAAGAGAACTACCAGCACTTGCAACTCACTGACTCCGCATGCAGAGGTGAGTGCTATCAAAAAGATCACCTTCAAGTAAGAAATTTAAGCAGACAGGAGGCAAGTGGTTCGAAAGGGGAAGCAAGCAGCTGTTCTAACACTACATTAAGGTCCCATGCCACTGGCAGTGATCAAATCAGAGAATGAGACAACAGAAAGCCTCTAATGAAGTTCCCAACAAGTGGGTAAGCAGAGAGAGGGGCTTATCAGCTTCTGCATGATAGTAAGCAGCTCTAGCACTCAAGTGCACTCTCACCTTGTTGGACTTAAGATCAGAGTTGGCGAGGTGGAGCAGTTAAGCAAGGACCACATCTACTGGGTGGGAGAAAGGGTCCAGAGACTTGTTCGCAAACCAGACTGAGAATCTGTACTACTTGAAAGCATAGGTCCATCTAGTAGAGATCTTGCAAGATGCAAGGACATCCTCTACCTCCTCTAGGAGGCAGGAAGACACAAGTGCTATGTGCTCAGCATCCATGCCATTAATGAAAGGGACTTGAGGGGATGGAATAGAGATCCCCTGGTCCTGAGAGATTAGGTCTGGAGCACAACAGATTCTGAAAGACTGTCTCCGGGACAGGCCAAGTAGCAGGGGAAACCAGGGTTGCCTGGGCCAGTGCAGCACTATGAGGATCATGGTGGTGCTGTCTACCTGAAGCTTAAAAAAAGGATCTTGGCCAGAGGAGTTGGTGGGTAGCATACAGGAGACCTTTGCCCCAATTCAGGAGAAAAGCATTGGAAAAGCACTATCGAAATGTTGCATGGTACTCTGGAGCAGAACCACGGCAGCTGGTTGTTGACAGTAGTGACGAACAGATTTATGGATTACGTGCCCCACATCTGGGGGATGAGGTGGGCCACCTGCTTGAGGGTCCACTTGTGCGGTTGAAGAACGCTCCTGAATCAATCTGCCAAAACTCTGAGCTCTCCTGGCAGGTACACAGCCCTCAAACATGCTGTGTGCACACGCAAACTTCCAGAGCCGGACTGTCTCCCAGCAGAGTAGGTTGATATAAAACATGGCCATCTGGTTGTCTGTCTGTATGAGGACTACCTGGTTGGAGAGGTGCTTTCGAAATACTTGAAGAACATTTGCTATGGCTCAAAAGTTGCAGGAAGTTGATCTGATGCAGGCTCTCCCAAGCTGTCCAGAGGTCCTGCATGCGCAGGCCATCTAGATGAATTCCCCAGCACAACTTGGAGGCATCCATCATCAGCACCTGTTGGTGCAGCGGGGCCTAGAAGGGTAGTCCCATAAGTAGGTTGATGGGCTGCTGCCACCAGGAAAGTGACTCCTTCAGTGGTAGAGTGACCGTGAGCTTGTCTGAAAAGGTGACCGGACACCTGGCGCCACTCTGTGCAAAGCATCCACTGTGCCTACTGCATCTGAAGCTGTGCTGAGGGAGTGACAAGGACTGTAGAGGCTATGTAATCCAGGAGGCGCAGTATCTGTCGAGCTGTCACACACAGGCAATGTTGGATGTCCTACGCAAGGGCAAATAGGAGTTGAGCCTGGTTAGATGGGAGGAAAGCTTGTGCTTGAGTAGTATCAAGGAAAGCCCCAGTGAACTAGAGGCGTTGAGAGCTGCAGGTGAGACATGGGATAGTTGATGAGAATGCCCAGTTTCTCCAGTACCTGAATCATATGATGCATGGACTACCACAACTTGTCTGGCATCCTGTCCCTGATGAGCCAATCATCCAGGTGGGGGAAGACTGATTTCCTGGATCCAGAGAAAGGCGGTGAAGACCGAAAGGTATTTTGTGAACACCCTTGGGGTAGAGGAAAGGCCGAAGGATAGCACCCTGTACTATAAAGATGTCTGCTGAACATGAAGCTGAGATGCTGCCAATGCAGCATGTGAATGAGGATGTGTGTGTAAGCATATTTGAGATCCAAGGAGCACAGCCAATCTTCCTGTTGAAAATGGGGTAACAATGTTCCCAGGGATACCATCCTGACTTTTTCCTTCATCAGGAACCGGTTGAAGTTAAGATCCAGGATGGGGCAGAACCAGCTGTTTTCTTGGGAACTAGGAGGTAGCAGGAGTAGAAACTCCTTCCCTTTTGAGACAGAGGGACAGACTTGATGGAGCAGTCAGCTAAGAGGGCATGTACCTCTTACTGGAGGAGCTGATGGAGAGGCTTAAGGGGAGACTTCTCTGGAAAGGAGGGGGGAGGAGCTGATTGAAGTGGAGCAGGTACCTATTCTGGACCACTTGAAGCAGCCAGGAATCTGTTGTGATGCTGGGCCACCTGTGGGCAAAGTAGATCAGTCTGCCCCCTGACCTGGAGTGGAACAGAATCTGGAATGGGAAGAAGGGCTATGTTCCAGAGGTAGGAGTCATAGAAACATGACGACAGAAAAATACCACATGGCATATCTAGTCTGCCCTTCCATATTAACTACAATCGTCCACCCTCTTTTCCTTTAGAGATCCCTCTGTGTTTGTCCCATGCTTTTTTGAATTCAGATACTGTCCTCATCTTTACCACCTCTACTGGGAGGCTATTCCAACCTCCCCCCCCCCCCCCCATCCCAGGCTGTGGCTGTGGTACTGGTTGGGTTTTCTGGAGTTTCAGCTTGTGATGCTGGCACTGGCCCTGACCTTTCAACTGCTATCCTTGTTGGTGCACTTGGTAAGAGTGGTACAGGGTATAGGTACCATAAGTTCTCTTCTTCTTGAAGGTGGTCATCTTCCCCCCCCCCCCCCCCCCAAGACTTCCATCTGGAAGGGTCAGAGGACTTCAGAGAGCCTGATCATGGCGAGTTCACATGCCAACTTCTCTTTTGGTTACTTTTGCCTCCATCGAAGTTAAGCTGCGAACACAAGCTTTAAACTAAGATGTAGACAACAGTCCAGCAGCGAGAAGGGAGCTTTCTAGTCTTTTGCATTGAGTGTCACATGTATGATTTTCTCCCAGCTGGTGAGAGGTCTTACGCATGCACTAAGTGCAAGGAGCTCTTTGCTCTCAGCGAACAGGTCCGTTCTCTAGAGGCTAGAGTAGCAGACCTGGAAGACATAAGACAGACAAATACATGGACGAGACCTACAGGGATATAGTCCTGAAGTCCCACCTCCAGTCTGGCAGCATCCCTGTTGCCATGGAGGAGAGAGGTCACGTGACAGGAGAGCATCACCCTGATGTGGCAGGACGTGATCCTGTAACTAGGACCTGCCCTCCAGGTGATGTAAAACCCTCTCACACCGAGGACGTTTCTCCAGGGCCAATTGCCCATGAGGGAATGGTTAGGACAGCTGTTATAGTTGGTGATTCAATTAGGCATGTAGATAGCTGGGTGGCTGGTGGACCTGAGGATCGCCTGGTAACATGCCTGACTGAGGCGAAGGTAGCGGACCTCACGCACCGCCTAGATAGGATCACAGATAGTGCTGGGGAGGAGTCTGCTGTCTTTGTACATGTCGGTACCAATGAGATAGGAAAATGTGGTAGGGAGGTTCTGCAGGCTAAATGTAAGCTTTTAGGTAGGAAGTTGACATCCAGAACTTCCAGGGTAGCGTTCTCCGAAATGCTTCCCGTTCCATGTGCAGGACCCAAAAGGCAGGCAGAGCTCCGGAGTCTCAATGCGTGGATGAGACGATGGTGCAAGGATGAGGGTTTTCGATTTGTTAGGAACTGGGGAACATTCTGGGGAAAGAAGGGGCTCTTCCGAAGGGATGGGCTTCACCTTAACCAGGCTGGAACCAGACTGCTGGCATTAGAAAGGTGATAGAGAAGCTTTTAAACTAGAAAATAGGGGAAAGCTGACAGTCGCCCAAGAGCACATGGTTCGGAAGAAGGTATCTGAAGGATACTACCAAAAGCAGCGAGGTTCCAAAAAAAGAGTAAAGTAGCCCAAATGCCCCCGAGTATGATGCAGACAGAGCGTAAAGATTCCAAATTACCCATTCCTACCAATAGCCAGATTAATATTAATAAAATACAGCCTCTAAAATGCTTATATGCAAATGCTAGAAGTCTAAACAATAAGATGGGAGAGTTAGAATATATAGCACTAAATGAGAGGAATCTCAGAGACATGGTGGAAGGAGGATAACCAGTGGGACACTGACACCTGGATACAAACTATATCATAATGATAGAACTGATCAAATTGGTGGAGAGGTTGTGCTCTATGTTAGAGAGGGCATTGAGTCAGAAAGGATTAAAGTTTTACAAGAAACAAAATTTGCTATAGAATCTCTATGGATTGAAATTCCATGTATGAAGGGGAAGGTGATGGCAGTGGGGGTGTACTATCACCCGCCTGGCCAGAATGAACAAATGGATGATGAAATGCTCAAAGAAATCAAGGAAGCTAACAAAAGTCACAGCACAGTAATAATGGGTGATTTCCATTACCCCGGTATCGACTGGGTCAGTGTCACGGCAGGACATGCTAGGGAGATAAAGTTCCTAGATGAAATAAATGACTGCTTCTTGGAGCAGCTGGTTCATGAACCGACCAGAGGGGAAGCCATACTGGACCAAGTCCTTAGTGGAACACCAGATCTGGTGCAAGAAATAAGAGTGTTGGGGACACTTGGCAATAGTGATCATAGCATGATCGTGTTTGATTTAATTAGTGGAGGAGGGATAGTAAAGAAATCCACAGTACTACCCTTTAACTTTCGAAAGGGATACTATGATATGAGGAATATAGTTAAGAAAAAAACTAAAAGGAGCGGTTGCAAACGTTAAAGACTTACATCAAGCTTGGATGTTTAAAAATACTATCCTGGAAGCCCAGACCAGCTGTATTCAACACATTAAGTGGAAGAAAGTAAAAAAAAAACTGCCAGCATGATTTAAAGGTGAGGACAGAGGCTGTTGCTGCTAAAAAAAGCATCTTTCAGGAAATGGAAAAAAAGAGCCAAATGACGAAAACTGGAAACAGCACAAGCACTGGCAAGTTAAATGCAAAGCATTGATAAGGCAGGCAAAGCGAGAATTTGAGAAGGAACTTGCTAAGGAAGCAAAAACACGAAATAAAGACTTAAGTGCATTCGTAGCAAAAGGCCTGTGAGAGTCAATTGGACCGACAGATGATAGAGGGTAAAAGGGGCAGTAAGATGAGATAAGGCTATAGCGGAGAGACTGAATGAATTCTTTGCTTTGGTCTTTACTGAGGAAGATGTAGGGATGTTACCCAAGACTGACGTGGTATTTAAAGATACTGCAGAGGAATTGAGAGAAATATCGCTACACCGGGAAGATATATTACAACTATTTGATAAACTGAATAGTAGCAAATCACCTGGACCGGATGGTATACATCCAAGAGTGTTGAAAGAACTAAAATGAGATCGCAGACCTGCTATTAGTAATCTGTGAACTATCATGAAAATCATCTCTAATACCTGAAGATTGGAGGATCGCCAATGTAGCGCCAATTTTTAAAAAAGGGTTCTAGGGGTGATGTGGGAAACTACAGACCGGTGAACCTGATGTCAGTATCGGGGAAAATGGTAGAAACCATCATAAAGAACAAAATTACACAGCATGTAGATAGTCATGGCCTGATGGGAGACAGCCAACATGGCTTTAGACATGGAAGATCTTGTCTAACTAATCTGATATGTTTTTTTTGAAGGTGTGAATAAACAGGTAGACAAAGTTGAGTCGGTTGATATAGTGTATCTGGACTTTCAGAAAGCCTCTGACAAGATCCCTCATCAGAGACTTTTGGAAAAACTAAAAAGTCATGGGAAAGGAGGTAGTGTACCATTGTGGATAGGGAACTGGTTAAAAGACAGAAAGAGAGTAGGGCTAAATGGCCAATTTTTCCAATGGAAAAAGGTGAATAGTGGAGTACCCCAGGGATCTGTACTGTGTCTGCTACTTTGACATATCCATAAATGACCTGGAAAAGGGAATAACTAGTGAGGTTATCAAATTTGCAGACACAACTGTTTAAAGTTGTTAAAACCCAAGAGGATTGTGGAAAACTGCAGGAGGATCTGGATAAATTGGAAGACTGGGCATCAAAATGTCAGATGAAATTTAATGTGGACAAGTGCAAAGTTATGCACCTAGGAAACCACCACCCAAACTATGGTTACACAATGCAAGGTTCCACATTGGGAACCACCACCCAGGAAAAAGATTTAGGAGTCATTGTGGATAACTTGTTAAAACCCTCCGCCCAGTGTGCAGCAGCGGCCAAGAAAGCAAACAGAATGCTAGGAATCATAAGGAAAGGAATGGAAAATAAAACTAAGGATATTATAATGCCTCTGTATCGTTCCATGGTATGACCGCACCTTGAATATTGTGTGCAATTCTGGTCGCCGTATCTTAAAAAGGATATAGTGTTATTAGAAAAGGTACAGAGAAGAGCCACCAAAATGGTAAAGGGGATGGAAGGCTACTCCTATGAAGAGAGGCTACAAAGTTTAGGGCTCTTCAACCTGGAAGAGAGACGGCTGAGGGGAGATATTATAGAGGTCTATAAATTAATGAATGAAGTGGAACGGGTAAACGTAGATCGGTTGTTTATGCTATCAGAATATAGAAAGACTAGGGGACATATAATGAAGCAACAGGGTAAGCTATTTAAGACAAATAAGAGAAAATATTTTTTTCACTCAACGTGTAATCAAACTCTGGAATTTGTTACCGGAGGATGTAGTAAAGGCTGTTATGTAGCTGGGTTTAAAAAAGATTTGGACAAGTTCCTGGAGGAAACCATTATTAAAAAGGGACCCAGGATATCAATGCTTGACCCAATAAGAGTAGTTACTCACCTGTAACAGGTGTTCTCCAGGAGCAGCAGGAATCAGTCCTCACTTATGGGTAACGTCGCCGACGGAGCCCTCGCGGAGCAATTTCCCCAGCTTTCAAAGAAAGCCTTTGGGATTGCAGCGCGCTTGCGCGGTCCCCTTCCTGCCCGAGGGTGCCATCTTGCTCAGTCAGATGACATAGCGAAGACAGCAAAAAACAGAATGGCTGCAACTCCAAGGAGAGGAGGGAGGGTAGTGAGGACTGATTCCTGCTGCTCCTGGAGAACACCTGTTACAGGTGAGTAACTACTCTTTCTCCAGGACCAAGCAGGAAGTCAGTCCTCACTTATGGGACTCCCCAGCTCAAGGCTACCGGAGGCCTCAAGCCGAAATTGAGCTCCCTCAAGCTCAACAGCACAGAAGGAAGGAATCTTCTCTGAATAAGCATCCGGCCAGTAGCCAAATACCGGGGCCGGAGGGAGGAGTTGCCTAAACCTCAAAGAGATTGTGGAGGACTGCCTGTCCGAAAGCACTATCCCTGTGGGACTCCCTCTCCAGGCAGTAATGGGCTGCAAATGTCTGGCTGGAGGACCAAGTAGCGGCCCGGCAGATGTCTGCCAACAGAACAGAGCGGAGATGAGCAACTGACGCAGCCTTCGCCCTGACACTGTGCGCCGTGACTCGACTCTAGGGAGAGGCCGGCCGCCCCATACACCCAGGTGATGCAGTCAGCTACCCAGGTGGACAAAGTACGCTTAGAGACAGGTACCCCCAAGCGATTGGGGTCGAAAGACGAAAAGCTGAGCAGCTTTTCTATGCTCACGCGTACGCTCAAGGTAGAAAGACAAGGCTCTACGGCAGTCCAGGGTATGCAGAACAGTCTCAGCTCGGCTGGTATGCGGCCTGGGAAAAAAGGTCGGAAGAACCACCTCTTGATTGATGTGGAAAGAGGAAACCACCTTCAGAAGAAACTTAGGATGCGTCCGTAAGACAACCCTATTCTTGTAGAACTTAGTATAAGGGGGCTCCGACACTAGGGCCTGTAGTTCACTAACGCGCCTAGCGAAGGTAAGAGCCACCAAGAAGAGTTTTCCATGAGAGGAAATGAAGGGGGCAGGTAGCCATGGGTTCAAAAGGCGGGCAAGTAAGCCTTTGTAAAAAAAACACTGAGATCCCAGTCGGGAGCCGGAGGGCGCAGCGGGGGCTTAAGCAGGAGCAGGCCCCTGAGGAAGCGTGCCACCAAGGGGTGCGAGGAAAGAGGCTGGCCCTCCACCGGCAAGTGATGCGCAGAGAGGGCACTGAGGTGGACTCTGACTGAATTGGACTTGAGGCCTAGGTCGGAGAGGTGAAGCAAATATTGCAGCACCACCGATACTAAGCAGGCGAAGAGGTCCTCAGAGCGCTGAGAACACCAGACCGAGAAGCGACGCCATTTAAGGGCGTAAGATTTCCGGGTGGAAGGTTGCCGAGACGCCAGGACGACAGCCTCCACCTCTGGAGGAAGCAAGAGCAGAGCTAGGACTACCCTTTCAGCAGCCAGGCCATCAGATGAAGGGCCCGGAGGTTGGGGTGTAGAAGAGTGCCCTGATCCTGGGTCAGGAGATCGGGCTGAAACCCCAGAGGAAGAGGGGTGTCCACCGCTAGCTGCAGGAGCAGAGGGAACCAGGGTTGTCTCGGCCACCTGGGCGCTATCAGGATCACGGATGCCCTGTTCTGGGCAACTTTGAACAGCGTCCAGGACACAAGCAGCGTGGGAGGGAAGGCATATAGTAGGCCCGCGGACCACGAGATAAGGAAAGCATCCGGCACTACTCTGAGAGATGCGGGTGCCGAGAGCAGAACCTGGGAAGTTGCCGGTTCAGAGGACTGGCAAAAAGATCCAAGGTGGGGAGGCCCCACCGGTGGAAGATCTGCCGGACAACTAAGGGGTTCAACCTCCATTCGTGTGGCTGCAGAATCCGGCTCAGTTTGTCGGCCAGGCAATTGTCCTGCCCGGGCAGGTAGACAGCCTTGAGGAGGATGTCGTGGTCGACTGCCCACAAGCACAGTCTCCGGGCCTCCTGACAGAGAAGGAGGGAGCCTGTGCCCCCCTGTTTGTTCACGTAGAACATGGCAATCTGATTGTCCGTCTGCACCAGTACAGACTGACGAGAAGTGAGGTAAGAGAAGGTCCGCAGAGCCAGGCGGATCGCCCGCAGCTCCAGGAAGTTTATCTGCTGAGCCGCCTCCCAAGGGGTCCAAAGGCCTTGGGTGCGCGCCCCCTGGCAATGCGCTCCCCATCCCAGGAGAGAGGCATCCGTCGTAAGCATCTGGGAGGGTGTGGGAGGCTGAAAAGGCATGCCGAGCATCAGGTTGGGCAGGTGAAGCCACCATTACAGAGAGGAGACCAGACGGTCAGAGATCTGTAGCAGGTCCGTCAGACTCCCTGTGGCCTGATGCCATTGAGTACGAAGGCTCCACTGAACAGGCCGCATATGTAGGTGGGCATTCGGGGTGACATGGACCGTGGAGGCCATATGACCGAGCAGCTGCAGGAATCGCCTGGCCGGAGCCGGCAACATGCTGTGGAACCTGCCGGCCAGAGCTATGAGCCTGTCGGCTCGCTCCCGAGGCAAGAAGGCACGAGCCCGCAGAGTGTCCAGCCGTGCCCCTATGAACTCGAGATCCTGAGAGGGGCGCAACGTGGACTTTCCGAAGTTTATGACGAAGCCCAAGTGCTGAAGCAAAGCCACTGTGCGTTGGGTGGCCTGAGTGACCTCTACGGAGGACTGTGCCCGTATGAGCCAGTCGTCCAGGTAGTGGAAGACGAAGAGGCCTTGAAGCCTCAGGAAGGCCGCCACCACTGCCAGGCATTTTGTGAACACCCTGGGAGCGGAGGACAGGCCGAAGGGCAGCACGCGGTACTGATAATGTCTTCCCGCCACCACAAACCTCAGGTATTGCCGGTGGTCCGGGTGGATAAGGATGTGGGTATAGGCATCCTTTAGGTCCAAGGAGCATAGCCAATCTCCCTGCTGGAGGTAGGGCAGTAGGATTCCAAGGGTAAGCATCCTGAACTTTTCCCGCTGCAGGAACTTGAGGTCACGTAGGTCCAAGATGGGTCTGAGGCCTCCTGTTCGCTTTGGAACCAGGAAGTACCTCGAGTAGAACCCTTGACCGCAGAGGTGTAGGGGTACTGGCTCTACAGCCTGCTCCCCCAGCAGACCCTGCAGCTCCTGAAGGAGTAAGTCCTTGTGCAGAGGGGGTCTTGGAGGCTCCCCTGGGAAGTAGGGGGAGGCACCTGGTGAAAATGTAGGAGGTAGCCCTTTTGAACCACCTGCAGCACCCAGGAATCGGAGGTTATGGCTGACCACCTGTGGGCAAAGTGGATCAGCCTGCTCCCCGTGCAGAGTGAAGGGGCTATGTTGGCATAGTCAAAAAACCCCACCCTGCTGAGCAGGGGGCTGTGTAGTGGGCTTGGGGGCCCTTGGCCTACGGGGCCCATTACCCTGACTCTTAGCCTGTGGACCCTGAATGGGGGCTGCAGACGCTTGGTATTGAAAATGCTGTTGCTTATAGGCGGGCACCTTCCTCGGGTAAAAAGGTTTTTTTTCCCGGGCCCTTCCTCTTTTGTGAAGGAGCAGAGGTCTTTCTGGATAAGCGAGTCCTAGTGAGAGTCTCGGACTCGAGTTCTGCCGCCTTATCAGCCATGGGCTTGCCAAAGAGGTTTTCACCTCTGCAGGGGACATCGACCAATTTGTCCTGTACCCACGGCTCGAGGTCGGATGACTGAAGCCAGGCCTGTCGGCGGGCACCGATGCCGGCTCCCGCAACTCGGGCCGACGCCTCGAAGCCATCGTATGCCGCCCGAGAAATAAACTTCGAGCACTCTCGAATACTATCGGACAAGGTCTGGAACCTCTGCAAGGGTTCCTCGGAGAGACCAGCCGAGAACCCAGCGATTTCCTTCACCAGGTCTCGGAGGAACATGCCCATATATAGCTGGTATGTCTGGACTCGGCAGGCCAGCATGGAGCCATGGAAGCACTTCCTACCGAGGGCATCCAGGTTACGGGCCTCCTTACCCGGCTGCACCAAGGAATGCATCTTTTGACTCTTAAGTCGATGCATGGCCGATTCCACAACCATAGAGTGGTGCGGCAATTGCGCCTTTTGGAACACAGGACTCTTCCGGACTCGATACATCGAATCGACCCGCTTGCTCAACACCGGCGTCGAGGCCGGGCATTCCCACATGCGAAAGAGCAGCCGCTCCAGCATAGGAGGGACCGGTACAGTAAAGGCCTCCTTCGGGGGAGAGTCATACTGGAGGGCCTCGAGCTCTTCAGCGCGGGGCTCCTCCTCGGGATCCGCGGAGAAGGCCTATGCCTTGGCCATACCCATCACAAAATCGGAGAAGCGGGTATCCTCCGGAGGGGATCGCCTCCGAGGCTCCGACTCGGGCGAGTCGGAGGGGATGCACCGAGTCTGAAAAGAACCGGGTGACTCGTCCCCTTCCGTGTCCCAGCCCGACGCCTCCGAAGAGCGTCTGGTGGGGAAAGAGAACCCAAAATTCAAAGTGCGGATGTCTGGCTGGCCCTCTTGCATTTTCAGCCCTTGGTTAAGGGCAGGGTGGTGTGAATGTTCTGACATCACGGCAGTAGCATGCATAAATTGCCAAGAGGGCACATGGTGAGCAAGAGTGGCCGGGGGATAACGCTCTGGTTTGCCTGGGCAGAAAACCTTCTTTTGGCTTGGCACATTGCCAGGGTGGTCAATGTGGAAGCGGTTTTCCTCAGTCACTCTCTCGATCCCAGAGAGTGGGAGTTGAGTCAGGAAGAATTTCAGATGATTCTCTGTGGTGGTGGGGAGGGGAGTTGCTCTGTAATGGCAATGATGGCGTCCCAATCCAATACCAAAATGTGCCATCTCTTCAGTCATCACATGGAAACCGAGTCCAAGGGCACTGATGCTCTGGTTTGGTCCTGGCCAAGGCAATGCCTGCTGTATGCGTTTCCTCCATGGCTGTTATTAGGGCATATGCTTCAGCATACAAAGTGCCACCCGGACTGGATTGTTCTAATGGTGCCGGATTGGCCAAAGAGAGTGTGGTTTGAGGCACCTGCAGGAACCTCCTCTTCGCTTGCCCCCATTTCAGGGCCGGTTGCATCAGGGGCAGATTGTCCTAGATGACTTGGCTCCCTACTCGTTTATAGCTTGGTTCTTGAAAAGAGTCAGCTGAGGTGTAAGAGCTCTTCTCCTGCAGTGGTTTCCACTCTACTCAAAGCCTGAAGGAGTTCTACCAATCTGGCATACCTGCGAGTCTGGTATCTCTGAGCATTGGTGTGGTGCATGACAGTTTGTTCTTGATGTGGCAAAGGTGCCGGCTGTGTTGGCCTTTCTGCAGGATGGTCTGGAATCAGCCCTTACCTTATTTATTTAACAGTATTTCTATACCACCTTATCCTACAATCAATCCTTAGCACCATGAAAATCCAGGTGACAGCTTTGTCCTGTTTCAGGGGTCCCATGGCTAAAATGT
The DNA here is from genome assembly GCA_033557465.1 of Ichthyophis bannanicus. NCBI lineage: Eukaryota > Metazoa > Chordata > Amphibia > Gymnophiona > Ichthyophiidae > Ichthyophis > Ichthyophis bannanicus. The sequence continues at coordinate 382,886,554 of CM066039.1, forward strand.
CTTTAGCCTTGCACCCAAATGTTTTGTTTTCTTCTTCAAAAGGTTTGGCGTTGGGCACCACCCTTCCCCACCCCCTCCTACCAGAAATTGTCCTAACATAGGATCTCTGTCTAGGACCCTTATGATGGCACTGTATGAGCCTTTGAAGTATGGTACTCTGAAGGATCAGACTCAAAACTTTGATTGCTATTTGACAAGACTGATTTCTGAGCTTCAGGCTCTGCCTTGCTGGGATTAATATTTGCCCTTTTCGGAGGAAGCTGCCTTTCCTTTGGCCTGTGTCCTTTTTTTTTACCTAAGGTAATATCTTTCATGTTTACCAAGTGGTTTGACTGTCTTCCTTTAAGGAGCAGTGTTGAAGGAAAGAAGGATCTTCACCTTGAGGATTACCAGAGGGCGATTCTCCAGTGCTTGAAGGTTACGAATTTCATAAGTTGGTTCACCTTTTTTGTGCTTTTTGCTGAGTCATGCAAACCAAGTCTACAGTGGGGAGCTGGATAAAGGAGACTGTTGCCACAATGTGCCTGTTAGAGAACTGGCCGGTTCCAAAGAGTTTGTGTGGACATTCTACTTTGGCACGAGCATCCTCTTGGGCAGAACATGGCTTGGTAACCCCCTCAGACATTTGTCAGGCAGTAATGTGGAAATCACTTTCCACTTTTGTCAAGCATTTCCATTTGAATTTCCACACTTGGGCAGACACAGCCTTCAGCTCAAAGGTTTTATGAGCTGCTGTCTTCTTCCCGCCCAGTGGAGATATAACTTTATTACATCCTACTTGTCTGGACTGGTCTAGCAGGATGATATGAAAGATGTCATTTTACTTACCAGATAACATCCTTTCCTTGAGTCCTGCTAGACCAGTCGAGGATCCACCCCTGGAACTGTGGTTTGTCCGTTATGATTTGGTGGTACCTTTTGTTCTGCTATAATCCAAGTGGTTGGCCCTGTGGGCTCATAACCTGACAAGCCTTCTATTCAAGCTAATTCTGTACATAGTTTCCTGCTGTTTCGTTACATGTTATCCTCGAGGTTATGTGAGGTTTGCCCTTCCTTACCATATGCTTTGGTACAAATACCGATTTGCTCCTAGTGGCTCATACTGATAGAAGCATGGGAGCAAAGCCACTGAAACCTGAACACTGCATTGGCTCTGTCTCCATACATCTGATGGTAAGGAAACAACCCATTTGTCTAGACTGGTATAGCAGAACTCATGCTGTATATCTATATAGTTTGGATTATTCTTCCCTACGATCACTACTTTATACTTGTCCACATTCAATTTTATCTGCTATTTGGATGCTCAGTTGCCTAGTCCCACAAGGTCCTCCTGCAATTCTCACAATCTGCATGCAGTTGAACAGCTTTGATTAAATTTACAGATAACACCAAATTATTCACTTTGCTTATTCCAAATTCCAGATCACTTATAAAACTGACTGTCCCAGTACAGATTTATGGGATACTCCAATATTTACCTTCTTTCAATGTAGGGTTAAATGGTCAATTTTCTCAATCTTTATTTAACACTTGACCACCCTAGTGGACAATGCCTCAGAGCGGTTTACAATATCTATGTAATTAAAAAGAAAAATGAAAAGAATGCCAGAGTTTGACAGGACAGAAGTTGACAGAAATCAGAGAAGGATGAGAAGGTCTAGAGGGTGTCTCAGGTCAGAGGGGAAGGGGCGGGTGACTTACTGAGAACTGCTGTGGGAGAGGTCAAAGGCAATCTGTAAAAGGTGTCTTCAGCAGTATTTTGAATTTGACAAAAGGGGTTTCAGAGCAAAGAGTAGGAGGTAGAGAGTTTCATAAAGCAGGACCCAGGTAAAAGATGGCTGACTTCAGAGTCTGTTCAAGATGTGCTTTGGTGGCCACAGGAAGAACCAGATGGTTGACATGGATGGCTCAGAGGAGGCGGGGGTGGGGGGGTATGAAATTGGAGATCAGACAAATACTGTGGGATTCCAGTGTAAAGAGCTTTTGAACAGTAATAAGAGGAAAAACATTTTGAGACCAGACTCAGAAAGGTAGAAAAGATAAGAGGACTTGAGTTGTTGAACAAGAGAAAGCATTATGGGCAGTAGCCCATTTTGCAAAATGTTTCTATTTGCTCTGATAGGATTTAGACATTTATTTATTTATTTATTATTTATTACAGTTTCTTATATACCGCGCTATTTAGAATCAGCGCGGTTTACATCATAACAAAACGACCATAACGACAAACTGTCAGGTTTTACATTGAACAGGAGTACAAACTTGGATAACTGGGTTAACTATATACATAAACTATCTACACTGCAGTGTGAGGGCATTTCTAGATTGGGTCATTTCTTGGAGGGGATATCTAGTTCAGTTGCTGTCTGGGAAATATTGGCAGAAAAGGTATGTTTTGAGAGCCTTCCTGAACTGATATAGATTGGTAATGGCTCTAATGTCAGGGGGTAGGGTGTTCCAGCATTTTGGTACATAAAAACTGAATGCCCCGTTTGTGGTGTTCGTGTTGGACTTTGTTGAAGCCTTTGGTATTGCTAGCAAGTTTACAGCTGATGTTCTTCTTGCTCTGTTGGGGGGGACCATGTGGATTAGATTCGTGAGTGAGAGGGATGAGGTGCCTTTGATTGCCTTAAATGCTAATACAAGGGATTTGAAGGTGATTCTCCCGTGAATTGGTAGCCAGTGTAGCTGTTTGAGAATAGGAGTCACGTGGTCGTTTCTGGATGCACCGTAGAGGACCCTAGCTGCGGCATTCATGGCCAACTGTAAGGGGGTTAGTGTGGATTGGGGGAGACCTTGTAGGATGGCATTTGCAAAGTCAAAATGCGGCAGGATCAGCGCTTGATATATGGTACGGAAATCGTCTGGGTCCAGCAGGGAGCGTAGGTGTTTGAGGGAACGGATTTTGAAGTAGATGGCTTTGACTACGCTGCTTATGTGGCGTCTCATGTCTAGATGTTGGTCTAGGGTCACTCCCAAATATTTTATTGCATCTTTAGTTTGCAAATCAGCTTCCTTGACACTGACGTGGGATGGGGGCGTAAAGCTGGAGTCTCTGGAGATGAAAAGGACCTCTGTTTTTTTATGCTGGATACGTAGGTTCTGTGTCTGGAGCCATGTTGAAACTGCATTGAAACAATCTGTGAGTGGGGTCAGGTCCATGTGGGTTGTGGAGAAAGGCATGTATAAAAGAATGTCATCTGCATATATCATGCAGTTTACGTTGAATGATCTTATGATATTGCATATGGGCTGCATGTAGATATTGAAGAGTAAGGAGGATAGTGAGGATCCTTGAGGTACCCCTTGTTTTTGATGGAAGTGGCTAGACTCTTCTGATCCAGACTTCACATATTGCCATCTATCGTCCAGATAAGACTTGCACCATTTTAGTGCCTTGTTGCAGACACCCTTTTCTTTTAGTCTTCCCAGGAGGATTTCGTGACTGACGGAGTCAAAAGCCGCGGCGATGTCTAGGAAAATGAGGACAAAACCTTGATGGATGTTGTCAATTCCTGTGATGATATTGTTGATTAGACCAGTGAGTAGTGTCTCAACCCCATGATGTTCTCTGAACCCATGTTGGCAGTTATCTAAGGGAGCAACAGAGTCTATGTGATCTTGAATTTGCCGTTGCGCTTCCTTCTCAATTATTTTGGCTAAGATGGGGATGCTAGCTATTGGTCGATAGGAGTCCACCCTTTGGGGGTCCAGTTTGGGGTTTTTCAGTAATGGTCTAATGGAAGTCTGCTTGAGTGAAGTGGGAAAATAACCTGTTGTAAAGGAGAGTTTCATTATATTTGCGATGACAGGACTGAGCACATCACGTAGTTCCTTGATCCAAAAAGCTGGACATGGGTCGGTCTGTGCAGTGGAGGTGTTGAGTGATGCTATGGTGTTCTCAATACATTTAATGGATGGTGTGGAAAAAAAGTTAAGTGGAGAGAGGTCCGCTGGTTCTTGATATTGGACTGATGTGACCTTGTTAGTTTGTACAATCTTGGATTGCAGATAATCAGCGAAATCTTGTGGGTGTATGTTGATGTGTTGCTCGGGTGATGGTTCCTTTGAGAGGGATTTGACCAAATTGAAGAGGTCACGAGGTTTATTCAATGACCTCTTTAGGGTGTCAGTGTGATATTGTCTCATTCTGATAGAGATTGTTCCTTGATGTATTGCAAGGTGGGTTAGGTATGCGGTCTGATCTTCCGGTGAGCGTGATCGGCGCCATCGGCGTTCGAGTCTACGTAGTTGCATGAGGGAAGCGCGTAGGTCAGGAGAGAACCATGGGGCGGATTTTCTTTTCGCTCTTGCTGTATTTTTAGGGTTTGGGTGTTGTGAGATGGCAAGCAGGCTGGAATTCCAGTGAGAGATTAGTTCATCAAGGTCAGGTGTTGTTTTGTTGATGAGTGATGGGGTCTCCGAAAGGATGAGTTCCCTATCGAAGGGGCGGAAGCATCTAGTGGAAGTTCGAGAAGTGATGTTCTTGGGTTGGCTTCTGTTCAGCTGGTCATTGTTGCTGGGAATCTGGATAATGATCAATTTGTGGTCGGACCAGGGTACATCCACGACTGATGTTGGCAGATTGTGGCTTTTGTCCTTGACTGGATGTGGCATAAAAACCAAGTCCAGAATGTTCCCTTTTGTATGTGTGGGTTCATTTATGATTTGTTTGAGACCCAGGTCTTCCATTGCATCAAGGAACGCATTTGCGTGGTTTTTGGTGTGTAGCGATGGGAGATTGAAATCACCCATTATCCAATTTGGTTTGTTGGGAGTGCGGGTGTTAGCTGCAAGGTCAATGATGGTTGGAAGGTCAACTGGAGACGTAGATGGTGTTCTATATAATAGGGTAAGGGAGAATTGTTGGTTAGCAACAGAGAGAGTGTCCAGGCTATTTGTGCTAGAAGAGTCCACAATCTGGAAGTTGAGGTCTGATTTGGAGATTATGAGCACCCCTCCTCCTTTTTTGTTTTCCCTATGTTTCGTGTGTATGGAAAAATTGGGGGGAAGTAGTTGATTGAGGAGGACGTTGTCTTCTGGTGATAGCCATGTTTCTGTGATCATGAGGATCTCAAGGTCATAGAAGGAGATTGTGTCAAGGACAACAGGCCATTTTTTGCGGATGGAACGTGCGTTAATGATGGCACATTTTAGGGGTCGGCATCTACAAGGTTTTTCCTGGTTGGGTGTATTGGATAGCTGGAGTGCTACATGTATCAGGTGGGAGTGGCGTGGGTAGGTGTTACTTTCTGTGTTGAAGTAAGGGGGACTATTCCATCTTTTGCCATGGCTATTCAGGATTGGAATCCTGCCATGTGGTATGTAGAGAGATTGGGAGGTTCCAAGCCAGTGGGTGAGGAGGTAGAGGCTAAGAATGACAGCGACCTGCAGGGCCATTCTGAGGGTTTGGATTGTGTGTGAGACACTGTAGAGGAGTAATTATATGAGAGCGCACAATAGAGCAGGTACAGTTTACATGCAAGATAATGACTAACTTTACAGAGAGAATGCAGTATTGCAGTAATGTGAACACTGTAAGAAGTGCAAAGCTGGCAGTTTAAATTGACTTCCAACTGGCAAGATTGTATTGCTAAGATAGTATCTAATACGTTATGATGCTATCAGGTTACTTTGTAAGTTAAAGTGGCTTACAATAGATGGAGATATTCAACAAAAACACATTCTCACAGTTCAGATGTTGGTAGAACGCTGGAATCTTGGTCAGGTGTCAGGTGTCCGGCAGTTAGGTCACTGGTGAGGCATCTGGTGTGCCGCCTCTCGTGCTCCGCCTAAGGGCCACGCCAAAGGGCCCTCTGGCGAGGCCCTCAGGCGCGGGCCCGCCAGTCGCGGGCGCGCCTGAAGGCGCGTGAACTTTAAATCCCTTGCTGGGCCCGGATTGGGCGTCGGGAGTCAGCAGGCCCCTGCTGCTGCCGGTGGCTCGATCCCCGGGAAGGGGAGAGCTGCTGGTGGTGGTGGGGGCTGCCGGATGTCGGCGCCTGATGGCGCGTGGATTTTAAATCCCTTGCTGGGCCCGGATTGGGCGTCGGGAGTCAGCAGGCCCCTGCTGCTGCCGGTGGCTCGATCCCTGGGAAGGGGAGAGCTGCTGGTGGTGGTGGGGGCTGCCGGATGTCGGCGCCTGAGGGCGCGTGGATTTTAAATCCCTTGCTGGGCCCGGATTGGGCGTCGGGAGTCAGCAGGCCCCTGCTGCTGCCGGTGGCTCGATCCCCGGGAAGGGGAGAGCTGCTGGTGGTGGTGGGGGCTGCCGGATGTCGGCGCCTGAGGGCGTGTGGATTTTAAATTCCTTGCTGGGCCCGGATTGGGCGTCGGGAGTCAGCAGGCCCCTGCTGCTGCCGGTGGCTCGATCCCCGGGAAGGGGAGAGCTGCTGGTGGTGGTGGGGGCTGCCGGATTGATGGCTGCCTAGAGGCCATTATGTCCTGGGATATTGGAAGACTAAAAGCAACTTCTAAACAATCTCTATGCTATCAGACTCTGTAGATTTGGGCATTTAGATGGTCTGAGTAAAGTAGGATTGTGACCTAAAGTTACGGGTGGTTTCAAGTTCAGGGAGAGAAGTCTGGTAAACCTATTTGTCTTGGCCAATAAGAGGCAAATCAGAATTATTTGGGACCTGCCCTTGCAAGTATTCTGTAAATGGTTTCTGAATTAGTGGGAACAGAGGAAGTGTTGAGAAGACCAGTGCTCCATAAAATCAGAAACATATCATGAGCTATTCTTTGTGGGCTTGGGCAGGTGGAATACAATTGCAACAGAGCACCACAACAAATGTGCAGAAAGGTCTATAATTAGGGTTCCCCAAATTTGAAAGAGGAAATCTGACTTTCTGGTCGAGAGACCATTTGCAGATCCAACTGCTGGCTGAGAAGTCTGCTTATTAATAAGTTGTCTTGACCAGAAAGATTGCTTGAAGGGCAGTCTGTAGGTAACATGCTGTCTAAATGCCAAATTCTTATCACTTCGAGGCATAAGTGGAAAGATCCTGATCTTCTTTGCTTATTTATAGCAACTTGGTTGTCTGTTCTAACCACAACTACCTTTTTATTTACAGTTCTATTTGGAAGCTATTTATGGCATTGTAGACAGCTCACAGTTCTGGAGGATAGATGTGTTGGGCACATCTGCCAATGTTCCACCGACCTTGTATGCTTACATGTGGAAGGTGTGCTCCCCAACCAGCAATGGAAGCATTTGTGGAGAGGATGATATCTGATGGTGGTTCTCCAAATGGGTGCCCAACGAGATGGTCAGTATGCATCCATTACTGTAAAGCAGTGGTTCCCAAACTTGGAGCTCAGGATCCCAAATGGGGTCACATTAGTAGATTTGGAGGGGTCACAGAACTTTCACTGTGACCTATGTGAAGTAGTGGCAATCACCAGTCAACATGTGGCCTGTGAGCCAGTGAACATTCATAGGCCCTTGCCTCCCCCCCCCCCCCTCCTCCTGGGTAAGTTTCCTGTTAGACTGGAAACCATACTGAGTACTGGAGTTTGTAAACACATACTGCACACTGACACAAGGGACACTGTACCAATTGCTTCTGTTGACATTACTATTGATACTGCTTTCTGCTTTAGATGAGTGGAGCAGAGGAAGGGGCTAGAGACCTGCTATTCTGATTTCATCATATGGGAGTCACATGAATTATCAGTTGTTAAAATGGAGTCATACGGGATAAAGGCTTGAGAAGCACTGCTGTAAAGAGTGATGGGAATCTTCTTGAGGGACTCATCGCTAGTACCAGTGTAGTGGTCTCATGTGGAGTCTTGTGGAGAGGTAGCAGAAGCACTGCTACTGACATGTGACAGAAGTTTGAGGATAAGTCTAGCAGTTATGTAGGAATTTTGGTTGATGTGTGAGCAGAATTGTAGGATTATCACTGCTCTTTCCTTTGGAAGATACATCTTGTGCCGTGTGTTGAATGCAACAGTTTGAGTTGGTACTAGCACTGATTTTACTTTGTTGATCAGGAACCCCAGATTTAAGTGGAATGGTGCTCTGAAAAGAGGTCCAATGCTTGTTTGGTTGATGCTAATATTAGCCCATAATCTGTTGCTTTTAAGAGTCGTTGTCTGTGTTGACTCATGGCAACCCTTTGGATAGTTATCCTAAACTGTGCTCGATGTTCAGTCAGGTGGCTCATTGTTGATACAGTAATAGCAGTTATGGATGCCACTATTGATCCATCTCAATGCTGGCCTTCCTCTGTGTTGACCTTCAACCTTGCCAAAGCATGATTCTTTCTTTGGACACATTATGCAAAAAGTTGAAGTCTTGTCATGTAAGTTTCTAAAGAAAGCTTAGATTTGATCTCTAGTACTGACTGGTTTGTTCTTTGGATAGTCCATGGTAGGCACAGTATTCTTTGCCAGCACCATAACGCAAAGGCATTGATTTTCTTCCTGTCTATCTTTATCATCCATAAGACATTATTGAAGATACCATGGCTTTGTATGGAGAGAGACATCTCTACTTTTGAGAACTCTGTCTAGATCCTTCATAGCCATTCTATTAAGAACAATGAGTCATCTGATTTCTTGACTGCTTGTCATTTCTTTATTGGTTACTGATCCAAGCAGGTTAAAATTGTTCACTGTTTATTTTTCCATTAACAGTGACCCTATTGATTTTACCAATTGTCAAGATCTTCATGTTAAGGTGCAGGCCCATTTTATGATTATGCTCCTTGACCTTAAGCAGCAAATGTTTCATATTGCCTTCACTTTCAGCCAGTAATGTGGTGGTATCAGCACAGTGAAGGTTGTTGAACCTTCCAACAGCCTTCACACCTCGGTTGTCTTCATGCAGTCCAGCTTCTGATGATTGTCTAGGTAAGGGAAAATACAGTGGCCCCTTTTGGGTAGCAGAGTTGCTGCTACTGAAAGATTTCATGAAGACTCTGGGAACCAACAAGAGGATGAATGGGCGCACCCTGTACTGAAAATATTGATCCTGGAATGTTGAAGTGAAGGTACTGTTTGTGACTTATATGAAAAGGTATGTGCGAATAAACATCCTTCAAATCCAGGGAGGCTAATCAATTGTTGATATCCAAAAAGAGTATTATTGCTAGGAGGCTCATTTTGTACTTCTCTCACTTTACATGTCTAGTATGCAGAGACAGAGGATGAGTCCCACACTGCCTCTTCTTTTAGGGATGAGAAAAAAAAATCTTGAAGAGCATCCCTGACCTCTTTGTAGCCATGGTTGACATTGGAGAGGACCCAACAATCTGACAATTTCTTGCCAAGACTCTCTGAACTCAAGGATTCTATCTCCAATCAGAGTAGTCAAAACTGTAGGTTGAGTTTTCCTGTAGAAGTCAAAGGTGGTCTGTAGGAGGACCACTGACTCTGCTGTCATGTTTTACCCTAGCATAAGGTATGGGATGTGTGACCTGTGTCCAGATCACTTCCTGGACGTAGTCCAGAATGGGGCGTAACCATTTCAGGAGCTCATTGCCAATCAAGAATTCTTCCCCAGGGCACTTAGTAATGATTACAGGATGTTTCACCTGTAATTTTCCAATTTGGAGGTTAAGCCAGACCTGCCCCATGGACTCTATGGGCTGATTCCCATAAGCTGCGAGTGACAAATCACTGGGTGTGACGTGTAGGGTCCTCTGACTCCCCAAGGAAGCAGTGAGTCTAACAAAGAGACTCGAGGTAATCAGGGTAGCCTCAGAGGCTGAATCTATCAGGCCCTCACAGAGAAAAGCCTGCTGAATTGTAACAGGAACAGTGTACCTCTGTCCTTTTGGCTTGAGTTTACCCAGAAAGTACTTGTGCTTCCTGATGGTGTCGAAGGCTGGACCCTCGCTGTCCATTGCGGGACTGTCACTCTGTGTCCATGGTGTGGCATCTATCTGAACTGGCTGCACCTGTGCAATAGTGACCTGTGGGACAGAAACAAAGTCGGTTAGTCATTCAGTCGCATTAGAAGGGGAAGAGGAGTCAACCAGTTCCTCCTCTGGCTTCTGAGGCTTTGCTCGTGGCTTAGGAGGCGCACTACTAGCAGGAGCCTCCTGTGAGGAGCTGAATGCAATGGTAGCCTTCATCATATCTGTCAGCTCGCTTATTCTCTTCTCCAGTTCCAGGTATTTGTCAAAACCGGGCTCTCTTCCAGTTCCGGTTCTGTGGAGTGAAGCGCTGATTCCCAGAGCGCTGCTTAGACCCAGATGACTGGTTATTCTGGGGTGGCCTGGGAGGATTCTGTGGAGCAGAAGGAGAAGAGTTATTTTCTAACGAAAGAGTGGATTTTACAGCACTAACACACTGTTTTGGCTCTCTGGCTTTGCTGGGAGCCCGGACTGTGCTGCCAGTATTGGTTGCTCTCATGTTGGGAACAGCTTCCCAAATCCACTCAGCATGTTCTATCACACGTGACAGGGGTTCGTGACGCTTGTCAGACATATAAGGTTTAATAGATGGAAGGAGCAACTGACAGAAAAGATTACGAAACTCCTGATGGTGTTCTATCGTTTCCCAAGAAGGGTCACTCTGGAAGAAGGTCTGCCTAAGTCTGTAAGCAAACTCTCGGGGTGTTTCATTTTCCCTATGAGTCATACTAAATGCTGCCTGCTTTGCAGAAATATCATCAGGGTATGGCCCATAATGTTTCTTTAGTGCCTGTTCAAAAATGACAATGTCCTTTTCATCGTCTGCCATGGCCCGAATAAATTGTTCAATTTTAAGGAACGATACGTTCATAGAACTTGTGTGCAAGAAATATACTTTATTAACTTTTCTTTTATCTTCTTTAAATTCCAAATTCCAAATTCAAAAGTGTATGTTACATAACCATCAGGCACTTCCCAGGTTTTTCTTCAGCTACAACTCAGAAATCAATCAACAGTGTGCAATATTCAATACGATTCCATGTTCTAGAGCAATTCCTGAGGAAACCAATGTGCCACAAATTACTTTGTTTAAAAACAGCAAATTTCTCTTTCCCGGGTCTCGACGCTCAACTCTGGCGCCTCTATGGCGTTTCAAAAAGTTATTTTCATCAGGAGACCTTTAACATTCTGCTATGCTGCCCATGCTTCTCCTCCTTCAGTTATCTACAGAAAAACACCGCGCATGTAGATAACTGAAGGAGGAGAAGCGTGGGCAGCATAGCAGAATGTTAAAGGTCGTCTGGCTGAAGGCTCAGGGCGCAGGAATCAGGTACGCAGTGCACAGCATAAAGGAACCGGTGCAGGAGTCTGTATGAACAGGTGGGAAAAGCCCCCAACTCTCTCTCTCACTACTACTAAAGTTTTTCCAGCACAGAATGCAGAATTCTGTGTGAGAATCCTCCATCATAGGTCCGATGATTGGTTGGCACCAGGCAGTCTGAGGTGTTCTCAGCGAATCAGGAGGTAGATGAGCAGCTTCTTGCAAACAAAGGAGCTATAGTGAAATCAGGCAGAGGCAACAGTATGTAACTTCTGGGCATGTACAAGTGTCCAAGGCCAGCCACGGACAATAGCTTCTGTATGCACACTTAGAAACGCTGCTCCAGCAGTTGCTTGAAGGCCGTTTGTAGCTGAACACAGCAAAAGTGAAGTGAAGAATCCATCTTGTCTGTGCAGTTTGGTTCAGGCCTGAGTTGCTGAGCAGGCCGGAGATTTGCATGTAGAATTGCAGGGGTACCAGCCCTACAGGTCTGCTGTTTGCATTCTCTTGGACACCGATGTTAGTTGTATGTTTGAGGTACTGTATGTGAAGGGGAAGGCCTGGAGTAGGATTAATATCTTTTTTGGTAAAATTGTTGAAAATATTGATGATACAGTCTACAGTGAGAGTGAGGTTGACCTCTACAGTAATTTGAAGATGTTTCAGGCATTGCATTCTTTCATTGCTGAATCATCTTATTTGGGACACAGTGTTTTACTTGTGATCCAAAGAGGCCATCACCTAGACAAGGGACATCAGCTATTTTGTCAAGGAGATCTTCAAGTGCTGACACTTTAAGCCACCCAGTGTCGAGCAAAGATGGCCAAAGCTGCTGCTACAGAAATGGAATCATATTATAATTGGAGATTGACACATTGAATCTTGCTGAGTATCAGTCTGGCTTAACAGCTCATGATGATAGTATAGAATTTGAAGTTGGGTGAACTACAATTTTCATGGCCAGCATTGGGCTTTAGTAAACCTTTTCTCCCATGTTCTAGTAGTTTGTTATTCTTTCCAGGAGAAACTTCAGCAAGAGGTTTAGCAAACTTATTTTTGATGGCTGCTTCTGAAACCATCAGTTGGTGTAAATTTATTTATTTTATTTATTTACATTTCTTTATTTACATTTTCTTATATACCGCGCTATTCTGCATCAGTGCGGTTTACATTGAACAAACTGAATGGGTACAGTGATCTCCTGGTGCAGACAGGACTTTGTACTTTAATTTTAGTCTCCAAGAGGTGGGATAAACAGGGTGAGATTTTCTAAATAGATAAATGCAGATCTCATAGAATTTGGCATAAGCAGTGTTTTTGGTGCACTGCAGAATTGCAAGATGAATTGAAAATCCTTATTAGCCAGGGTTAAAGTTGTAGAAAGGGCTAAGGCTGTGCTATTAGGATTTTCTCCACCTCCATGGCAGTGTAAGGCGAAGCTCTAGCAGAGGATGGCCCTATCTGCACTGGAGTCACAGATGGAAAACTGACGCATTGGAATTGTGCAGGCTATGGAAGGATCATCACGTGCAAGTGCAAAAGAAATCTACAAGACTGTGTTGGATGAGGGCTCCACACACACTGGCACCATCCTCGATGTCACTAATCACTGTGGCTGCATGACACCTGCTCGTCTATGGGAGGAAAAAAAAAATTAAACTCTTCCAAGAATCAGATCAGTAAACAAGGAAGACGTTGTTACAAATGCATACAGTGGGACATTCAAAGCATTACTCCTGGAACCATTTGTCAAATCAAACAAGGACACATGAATGATTAGAGGTGAATTAAAACCTAAGGGTGAAGAGATAGAGTAGTTACTCACCTGTAACAGGTGTTCTCCAGGAGCAGCAGGAATCAGTCCTCACTTATGGGTGACATCGGCGCCGATGGAGCCCCCGTGCGGAGCATTTCCCCAGCTTTCTAAGAAAGCCTTTGGGAACACTGCACGCATGCCCGGTCCCCTTCCCGCCTAAAGGTGCCATCTTGCTCAGTCAAATGACATAGCTAAAAAACAGCACACAAAAATGAAAAAATAAAACTGTACAACTGCAACTCCCAGGGGAGGAGGGAGTGTTGTGAGGACAGATTCCTGCTGCTCCTGGAGAACACCTGTTACAGGTGAGTAACTACTCTTTCTCCAGGACCAAGCAGGAAGTCAGTCCTCACTTATGGAACTCCCCAGCTTCAGGCTACCGGAGACCCAGAGCTGAAAAATGAGCTCCCTCTAGCCTCAGCATCAGAGAAAGGATTTCATAACACACATACCTCCACCGGTAGCCCAACCAGAGGGCTGGAGGGTAGGAGTTGCCTAAATCTCAAAGAGATTCCGGAGCACTGCCTGACTGAAAGCACTGTCCCTGCGGGACTCCCTCTCCAGGCAGCAATGGGTGCAAAAGTCTGGCTTAAGGACCAAGTTGCAGCCCTGCAGATGTCTGCCAACGGTACAGAGCGGAGATGAGCTACTGAGGCAGCCATTGCCCTGACACGGTGGGCTGTGACCCGACCCTGCAAAGGAAGGTCAGCTGCCCTGTAAGCCCAGGTGATAGTTAGCTACCCAAATGGACAAGGTACGCTTGGACACAGGTACCCCCAAGTTATTGGGGTCAAAAGATACGAAGAGCTGAGTAGCCCTCCTATGCCCCTGCGTACGCTCAAGGTAGAAGGATAAGGCCCTCCTACAGTACAGGGTATGCAGGACTGTCTCAGCCCGGCTGGCATGGGGCCTAGGGAAGAATGTTGGAAAAACCACCTCATGGTTGAGATGGAAAGAGACAACCTTGGGGAGGAACTTAGGATGAGTCCTAAGGACTACCCTGTTCCTATAGAAGCGAGTGTATGGCCTGTCACAGACCAGGGCTTGAAGTTCACTCTTGCCTGGCCGAGGTCAAGACCACTAGAAATAGAGTCTTCCAGGAAAGGAAGCGTAGAGGACATGTAGTCATTGGTTCAAAAGGTGGGCGAGTAAGTTGCTGCAAGATCACATTCAACTCCCACTCAGGGGCTGGTGGACGGAGAGGAGGCTTGAGTGCACAGTGCAGCCGAAAGGATCTTCTGTGCGTTACCGACACCACAAGGAGAACCTCCTCCACTTCGAAGCTATGTTTTCCTGGTGGATTGCTTTCTAGAGGCCAAGACTACCTCCTCCACTTCCTGAGGTAGGCCCCAGGGAGCCAAGACTACCCTTGCAGCCTCCATGCCATCAGATGGAGAGATTTGAGATTGGGATGCAGAAGGGAACCCTGATCCTGAGAGAGGTGGTCGGGTTGGAATCCCAGAGGCATGGGTGTCTCCACTGCCAGTTGAAGTAGCAGGGGGAACCAGGGCTGCCTCGGCCACCTGGGAGCAACCAGAAGTACTGAGGCCTTGTCCCTGAGAATCTTGAACAAGGTTCGGGCCACCAGAGGCGTGGGAGGAAATGCATAGAGCAGGCCCTGGGACCAAGAAATCAGGAAGGCATCCGCCGCCACCCTTAAGGGATGCGGTTGCCTGGAACAAAACCTGGGCAGTTGGTGATTCAGGGGACTAGCAAAAAGATCCATGGATGGAAGTCCCCATTTTAGGAAAATCTGTTGAACCACCAAATAGTGCAGCTGCCACTCGTGGGGCTGCAGAATTCTGCTTAAGCGGTCTGCCAGAAAGTTCTCCTGGCCAGGAAGATAAACAGCCCTCAGCAACATCTGGTGCCTGAGGGGCAAAAGAGCAAAGGGTCTGTGCTTCCAGGCATAGAGGCCTGGACCCAGTGCTGCCCTGTTTGTTCACATAGAACATGGCTACTTGGTTGTCCGTCTGAACTAGAACAGACTGGTGGGCCAAGGTGTGAGAAAAAGCCATGAGGGCTAAGCGAATAGCCTGCAGTTTGTAAACGGGGGTGCTTGTTGTGAAAGTTCCACAATCTTGGCAAAGACATGAATTTACTTGACTTTATTTTATTTATTTATTTATTTTCATTTCTTATATACCGCACTATTTGCGATCAGCGCGGTTTACATAAAACAAACAGTATCCGACAATAAACAAAAGTCAGGTCATTACATTGAACAGGAACAAGTAACTTGGATAACCGGGAAGACTATATACATATGCGGAGTATTGAATAGGTAACTATATACATGTCAGATGGAGTTATTGGGTACTGATCATAATTGGTGGCTGGGGTTCGGGGCAGTCAGTGAGGTGTTTGATAAAGAGAAAGACTTGCAAAGGATTGTGGGTGTTGTAGTTCAAACACACAAAACCACCCGTTTAACAATAAAGAATTGTAGTTGCTCGAGTGTAATGCAGAAATCAGATTTTATTTATGGGGTGTTAATCCCTCGCACAGATATGCTTGGTAACATCAACAGGATAATTTCTTCAGGAATTGTATTCAGGAAACAAAACAAATGAGGCAACTGAATTACTTATACAACAACTTAGTAAAGACCTTGATGGAATAGAAAAGGTCTTTCTTCTAGCCCCTGCTAATAATCTTTTAGCAGTGCTGGAATGAAAAATAAACCCAAAAGGAAAATTCTCTTTATCAAAAAAACAACTTTCTTCCTTTCACACAGTGAAGAAGTTCTTTCCAAAGTCCCACGTGCACTTGTGCCTTGCTCTAATCACAGGTGCTTAACCAGCTGCAAACCATTGCTGGTCCACAGTCTACGTGGCTCCAACTTTCCCCAAAGTTTTCTCTCAAAGAAACTTTTCTGGGAAGCTAAAAAAAAAACAGTACAGTTCCTTTTGGTGTTTGATGCTTAATTGAGGATTACTTTAGAGCAGCAGCCTAGAAAAAGAGCAATCCATGCATTCCACTTTCTCATTTGATATTTCCCCTTGCTCTTGAAATATCATAGGATCACTTTCATACACTGGCTCAGAGGAATTCTCTAACTGATCTCTATCAGGATAGAAACTGTTTCCCTGCTGTCTTCCTTGTGCAAAGCTAGGGAACAGATCAGAGTTCATACCCGAGATCACGTTGTCAGTAGGTTTCCTCTCTGGGTATTTTGGCCAGTAGGTAGCAAAGCTTCTGTGCCCAGCTCTCCAGTCAGAATCTCTGGACTTTAGGTCTCTTTTCCCATACCTCCTTAAATAGGTATTAGAGCTCCTTTCTGTAGATGCAGCCGTCTCCTTTACAAGTGCTGTCTGAGGGTTCCTGGCTGTATATCTCCAAGCCTCTGGTTTCTTCCAGTCCAATGAAGAATGCTTGCCCCAGGAATCTCTCCCAGCATACGTACTGCCTTGGGCTCCTTTCTTAGACCTCCTGGACGTCTTGCTGTTCTTCCTTCTGTTCAGGCTCAGTCTCTCCTTCTCTTGCCGTCTTTGCCACCATTGCTCCTTCCATTGCTGTCTGTCTGAAGAATTTCTTCCTTTAAAGTGCCTAAATGGACACTCCACCCTAGCACAGTCCAGGTGTTCTGAATCAAGCCCTGCCCTAGGAGATGGTTGATTAGGGATTACATCATTGCTTCTCTGATTAGGCACACGTTCCCCTATTCCAGCTCTCCTAGAGGCTCTGTAAACCAGTGCATTCTGGGTCTGGTAGTCTTTTAGGTAAACACTCTGTTTTAGTGCTTTTACCAGCCAGCACAGGTTGCTTATTCAGAGCCAATTCACCTCTTGTATTATCTTCCTGAACTATGATAAGCTTCCTTAACACAAGTTCCAGTAGTTTGATCTGTTGTGTGGCTTCCCATGGGGACCAGAGGCCTTGGGTGCAGCTCTCTTGACAGTGTGCACCCTAGACCTGCAAGGAGGCATTGGTTGTCAACACAACTGTGGGGGCAGGCACCTGAAAAGGCACCCCCTGCAGCAAGTTGGGGGGGGGGGGGGTGTAGCCACCACTGAAGAGAATTCAGGAAAGGTTTTGATACCCTGACTTTGTCTGCTAGACTCCGTGGCCTGCTTCCACTGAGTTCTGAGGCACCACTGTGCAGGCCTCATGTGGAGGCGGGCATTGGGGGTCACATGCACAGTCAATGCCATGTGTCCCAGGAGTTTCAGACAGAGCCTGGCAGGAACCCATGGCAGACTTAGAAACCGGGATGCCAACTCCATGAGCCTTTGAGCTCTGTCCTCTGGCAAGTAAGCCCTTGCCTGCAGAGAGTCCAGCCGTGCTCCTATGAACTTGAGGTTCTGGGAGGGGAGCAAAGTGGACTGTGCAAAGTTTATGACAAAGCCTAGGTCTTAAAGGAGTGTGACAGTCCGGAAGGTGGCCTGCCTGGCCTCCTGGTAAGTCTGCCCTGATGAGCCAGTTGTCCAGATAGGGGAAGACAAAGACCCCTTGAGTCCTCAAGTAGCCCGCCACCACAGCTAGGCACTTTGTAAAAAACCATGGGGCGGATGTTAGGCCAAAAGGCAGCACCCAGTACTGGTAATGGTTTCCTTCCACCACGAACCTGAGGTACTTTCTGTGGTCTGGATGAATAAGGATGTGAGTGTACGCATCTTTAGATCTAAGGAGCGTAGCCAGTCTCCCTGCTGGAGGTAGGGCAGAAGTGTTCCGAGTAAGCATCTTGAACTTCTTTCTCCAAGAACTTGAGGTTCCTGATGTCTAGGATAGGCCTTAGGCCTCCTGTTCTTTTTGGCACCAGAAAATACCTGGAGTAGAACCCGTGCCCCTGTAGGCGAGGAGGTACAGGCTCCACCGCCTTGTCCAGAAGCAGACCCCGAAGTTCTTGGAGGAGGAGGTTGGTGTGCAGGAGAGGCCTCAGAGGTTCTCCTGGAAAGTAGACAGGAGATAGCTGTTGGAAATGAAGCATATAACCCTGGTGAGTTATGCTTAAGACCCAAGCATCCCCTGTAATGGGTGGCCACCTGTGGGCAAACAGGGCTAAGCGGCCTCCTGTACAGGGATGGGGCAGCAGGGGCTGAGAGGCTATGCCTTGGGAGTCAAAATCCCCCTCCCTGCTGGGTAGGAGCAGGAGCCGGAGGCTTGGGGGCCTTCTGCCTATGGGGCCCATGTCCCTGCCACTTGGCCTGCTGCCCCTGAGGGGGAGCTGGGGAGGCCTGGCACAGAGGGAAAGGTTTGTAGGCAGACACCTTTCTCGGGTAGATGAATTTTTTACCCAAGCCCTTCTTTTTGTGAGAAGGGGCAGAAGTCTTTCTGGACAGCCTTGTCCTGGTCAGGTGCTAGGTTTTGAGCTCAGCCGCCTTCTCGGCCATGGGTTTGCCGAAAAGGTTTTCACCTCGGCAAGGGACATCGACCAACTTGTCCTGTACCCAAGGCTCGAGGTACGATGACTGCAGCCATGCCTGGCATCTGGCCCCGATGCCGGCTGCCGCCACACGAACCAAAGCCTCGAAGCCATCGTAGGCCACTCGGACATGAACTTGGAACAGTCCCGGATTCCTGAAGACAAAGACTGGAACCGCTGCAAAGGTTCCCCGGAGAGGCCAACAGAGAACCCGGCAAGCTCCTTTGCCAGGTCTCGGAGGTACATGCCCATGTACAGCTGGTATGACTGGACACGGCAAGCAAGCATCAAGCCCTGGAAGCACTTTATGCCGAAAGCATCCAGGTTCCGGGCCTCCCTGCCTGGAATGGTGCGGCAGCTGCGCCTTTTGGAAGCCAGGGCTCTTATGGAGTCGATAAATGGAATCGACTTGCTTGCTCAAGACTGGCGCTGAGGCCGGTGCCTCCCACATCCAGAAGAGGAGCCATTCCAGCATCGGAGGAACCGGAAGGAGTAAAGGCCTCCTTCAGAAGAGTCATACTGGAGGACCTAGAGCTCCTCGGCTCGAGGCTCCTCCTCGGGGTCCGCGGGAATCCCCACCATCATCAGCTCTCCCTGGGCAGGGATCGAGCCTCCAGCGGGGGTGCCGCGGCGGGAAACTGCAGCCATCTTCAAAGTGCTGTCCAATCGGGGCAGCACTTAGCCTTTAAAGGTCGCAGCGCTATCGGGCGCTCCTGCATCCCCACCATCATCAGCTCTCCCTGGGCAGGGATCGAGCCTCCAGCGGGGGTGCCGCGGCGGGAAACTGCAGCCATCTTCAAAGTGCTGTCCAATCGGGGCAGCACTTAGCCTTTAAAGGTCGCAGCGCTATCGGGCGCGCCCGCGCCTGGCGGGCCCGCGCCTGAGGGCCCTTTGGCGTGGCCCTTAGGCGGAGACCGAAAGAAGGGGCACCAAAAAACAGCGGCACAAGCAAACAGCTCCAAACAGAAACTTTGCTACCACAAACAATAACGCTGGATCTTCGCTGGTTTCAAAGCTCACATGACTATAAGCAGCTTGAGCTCCTTTTAAAGTTGAGCTCGCTCATACCCTCAACGAAGGCTCTCTGATCACAGCAAGTATTCCACACCAAAATGAACTATATATTTCCTAGCATTCATGCACATTAGTATATAACAAAATACATACTGTTGTCAGTAATCACTAATTGTTAAAAGCAAGTGTTACCTCCCAAGCTAGATTTACTGTTGTCAGTAATCATTGCATACAACTGCGATCTAACAACTAAATGTACTGTAGTCAGAAAGCATTGCTTACAATTGTCTCCTAATAGAAAGATACACTGTTGTCAGTAATAGAAAGATACACCGTTGCTAGTAATCATTGCATGCAACTGATATCTCCCAACAAACTCACTCATAAAAATACTGTTGCCAGTAGTGAATACCCATCCTGCACTGTTGTTTAGAAATACTGTTATCAGCAATAATCTCCCTCCCTCTAACCAACTCCCTCACCATTCAACCCTCTACCTCAAAAAAAAAAAAAAGAAAAAAAAAGAAAAGAAAATGAACACAATGTCTCCTACTAAGATTATAAATCTCCCTCTTACCCTCTTTTTAATAACTCTCCTAACTCAACACATATACACTTACAAAATCAATCAAAGCCCATACAAAAACATCCCAATCATCCACAATCATTACCGGAACCCTTATAATTACGTCCCAATCACCCACAATCAGTACCAGAATCCAATACATAGCTATACAAACCCAAACTCTCACAATCACTATTCGCGTCACACCTCCCATAAACGCCATCACCGTCTCATCCAAATAAAACACCAACCCATAAACAATATAATTGACCAAGCTGACAATACAAAGACCAAATTACAACTCACCCTAATAAACATACGATCTATAAGAAACAAAATACCAATAATTAACGACATAATAAACGACACATCCCCTGACATTATCTGTATTACTGAAACATGGCTCTCACCTACTGACTCTGTACTACTAAACCAACTAACCACATATCAATATGACATATTCAATTGCCAACGGAATATAAAAAGAGGAGGGGGTGTATTAATTCTCACCAAAAAAGACCTACAATTCACTCTAAAAAACCTAAATAATATAGATGGAATGGACATCATTAACATAGAAAATAAAACCTTGGCTCTCACCCTCATATACAGACCCCCAGCATCCGATTACAAAAACCTCACCCCTATTCTAGAACTCGCTTGCACAGCGTCGCAAAGCAAACCACTTATACTCCTTGGTGATTTGAACCTCCCATCATTGAACCACACACAATCAGATAACTTCATAGATGCTATGACACAAATGGGGTTCACTCAGATAATACATGCTCCCACACACAAGAAAGGCAACATACTAGACGTAATCTTCCTCTCATCCACACTCTGCAGTCACTTACCACATTACACTCCGAATATAACAGAAGTACCCTGGTCAGACCACCATCTTATCACAATATAGCTACCAGCACAAATCCCAAAAAACAACACAAGCACAACTCCACATACATCACGTTTCATACGCTTTGACAAAGACACATTCCTTGACAAAGTATTACCCAAACTAAACACAGTCTCAGACATCAACTCAACCATAGCTCATTGGAATCTAACGATTCAAAAAGCAGCGCTCCCCACACGAGTCTTACATAAACAAACAAAAAAGACAGAAAAATGGTTCACCAAAGAGCTGACACAACTAAAAAAACAACTGAGGAGACTAGAAAAGAGATGGAGAAAACTTAAATCTGAGGAAAACAAATCCCAATACATGCTCCTACTTATAGAATACAAAAACGCAATCAACAAATCAAAAAGAGACTACCACTCCAAAATAATAAACTCATCCATCAACCGCCCTAGGGAGTTATTCGCGATAGTAAGAACACTAACCAAAACTAATAACACCGAACCTAAACAAGCAATGAATATACAATCACTAGCAGAACATTTTGCAGAAAAACTAAAAAACAAGACCATTACCCCGACTCCATTATTACCAAACACAACAACCACCCACATATGGACAAATTTCCAGTTGATAGAACAAAAGCAACTCCTCAAAATTATAACAATGATAAACACCACCACCTCCCCACTCGACCCATGCCCTGTATCATGGATTAAGTGTGCAAAAAATGAACTGGCGGTAAACATACAAGATATAGTTAATCAATCCCTTTCACAAGGCATCATGCCTGATGCCCTAAAACTCACAACACTCCGACCAATAATAAAGAATAATAAGCTTGACTCAAAAGACCCGAACTCATACAGACCCATAGCCAGCATTCCATTCATTGCCAAAATAATAGAGAAAACAATCCAAATCCAGTTACAGGAACACATTGATGAGCACAAACCACTTGACTCACACCAATTTGGCTTCCGCCCATCCCACGGAGTAGAAACCCTCCTAATCACACTAATGGACTTTCTCATCAGGGGCACAGATGACAAACACCATGGTTTCTTACTCCTATTTATAGATATCTCAGCCGCCTTCGATAACATCAATCACCCGACACTGATCAACAGATTAGAGAACCTAGGAATAGGTGGGACGGTCCTTAACTGGTTCAAATCCTACATCTCACATAGATTAATACGAGTCCAAATTGACCAACAAGCATCAGAAACATTCCCACAAGGACAGGGAATACCCCAAGGATCGGCCCTTTCAGCCCTCCTATTTAACCTATACCTCCAACCGATAACAAACATATTTAAAAAACACAAGATTAACCATTTTATTTATGCCGATGACATCATGCTAGCTATCCCCATAACCATTAAAAACCCTACATATGACTCACTATCCAAATGCATGGCAGAGACC
This sequence comes from Ichthyophis bannanicus, assembly GCA_033557465.1. NCBI lineage: Eukaryota > Metazoa > Chordata > Amphibia > Gymnophiona > Ichthyophiidae > Ichthyophis > Ichthyophis bannanicus. The sequence continues at coordinate 382,908,794 of CM066039.1, forward strand.
TCCTCCTGGATGGAATCTAACCACCTCAGCATCAACCTCAAAAAAACTGAGGCAATGTTTGTAACGAGGTCATCTATGACTGAAAACACTTACCCTGAAACAATCACAATCAACAAAACCTCCATACCTGTTAAAAAACAAGTAAAATACTTAGGAGTAATAATAGACCACACTCTCACCATGATACCACACATAAAACAAACAGTAAAAACTATTTTCTACAAACTCAAAACTATTCAACACCTAAGACCACTCCTCGAAACACAAGACTTTAGATCTGTAGTAAGTACCCTGATCACCCCTCATTTCGACTATTGCAATAGTCTCCTTATAGGCCTTCCTCAAAAAAACACATACCTCCTACAAAGAGCTCAAAACATCTGTGCTAAAGTAATTGCTAAAGCTCGCTTAACAGATCACGTAACCCCAATACTGCTAGAACTCCACTGGCTCCCTATAAACAGTCGAATTAAATACAAAATTATCCTAACAACCTATAAACTTATAAATGACATAACCCCCTCACACCTATCCACATTACTGCACTCTCCAACATCGACAAGGACCCTCAGACAAAACGCAGCCCACTCTCTCATCATACCAAAAGCCATCCGGAAGACTAAGAAAACCACTAGCTCCAGAGCATTCTCATTCACTGCTCCTACACTCTGGAACAACCTCCCTATTGAACTTCGCACCATAAAAGACCTCATCCAATTCAGAAAAGAATTAAAGACTTACCTGTTCACTGAACATTTTGAAATCCCCTACCCCCCCAAAGCCAGCCCCACTACAAACGTGGAAACAATTAAACAAACTCCCTTAATCCCAACACCATAACCGCATGCCTGCCCACCCTCACACACGCCCCAAAGAAGACATAAAAGGAACTAAATTCCAGCACCTACACAAATACCCGCACTACACACCACACACTGTAAATATACATTTGTAAAAAAGTTTGATGTTTTGTTTTGTTCTGCTTTAATACCCACTAAGTTAAATTTTATTGTTCAATGTAAATAGCTAGTTTCTATTGTTCTATGTAAAGAATGTATACAAATGTGTACAAGACTGTTAACTTGTTATATGTAAACCGCCCTTGATCTCTGGAAGGGGCGGTATAAAAGAAATAGTTAAATAAATAAATAAATAAAAATAAATAAATAAAATAAATAAAATCGCCAAGGCCTTGGCCATGTCCCACACGAACTCCGAGAACCGGGTGTCCTCCGGAGGGGACCTACTCCGTGGCTTGGACTGCGGTGAGTCCGAAGGGACGCACCAAGTCCGGAAGGTATCGGGGGACTCCTCATCCTCCGTCTCCCATGCTGACTCATCCGAAGAGTCGTCGAGGGGCTCTGACCATGCCCTCAGTTCCGAGCGGGAGGTCGAGGGAGACCTTGACCGAGGATGACTTCGAGCCTTCATGGTCTCAAGTATTGGCTCGGTCTCCGGGGTCGACTTCGACGTCCCGGTGGTCGGGGCCGATGCACCAGCGAGGCTGGCCATCAGTACCTGCTGCTGCTCCATGAAGGCAGACAATCTGCACTCCAAGGCTGTCAGCCTGAGTCCAAGCTCAGGAGACTCAGCAGCCACCAACTCGGGCCCCAGCAGCGCCGGGCCCGACGTCGGCTCCCTCGGAAGAGAGTCCACGAGGACTACAGGACTTACGTGTCCGACGGTCTCCGGCTCTACACGAGGTACTTTGGACAGCTTCTCCTGCTCCAAAAGCCCGGAACGGCGGTCGGGGGTCTTAGACCTGGCCCTCGAGGAACCAGGGACCTCTTCTGACACCGCCCTCACGAGCCGTTTCTTCCTCTTGTGTTCCCGGTCGTGGGACCCCCTGTCCGAGGAACCCCGGGATCAGACTCCCAAGACGTCGAGGCCTCAGACGAAGTCCGGGCCCGGCCGGAGGCAGAATCCGAAAAAATCCTTTCCTTCTGGTGCTGACGGCTTCGAAGTTCCTTGGTGGACATTTTGCCACACGGGCCACAGATCATGGGATCATGATCTGGGCCGAGGCACCGAAGGCAGCAGTCGTGTGTGTCGGTGAGAGACATTAGTTTCTTACACCGATCACACTTCTTGAAACCACTGGAAGCCATCGGGGAAAAAAGGGCCCCCGCGAGGTCAAAAGAACGGCCTTCCAGGGAAAAGCAGAAAAAAGGGCGCAAAGCCAGCCACGAAGGGCAAACACCGAAAAATAGAAAACAGGCTCGATACCGGTGTACCGAACCTGGCGGGAAGGGGAACCGGCGTCGAACTCTGAGAATAAGGCGAAGAAATCTTCAAAAAAAACATCAACTTTTCCAGGTGACTAGGACAGACATCCGAAGGGCTCCATGGAAAAAGGAGAGACTGAGCAAGATGGCACCTTTAGGCGGGAAGGGGACCGCGCATGCGCGCAGTATTCCCAAAGGCTTTCTTAGAAAGCTGGGGAAATGCTCCGCACGGGGGCTCCATCGGCGCCGATGTCACCCATAAGTGAGGGCTGACTTCCTGCTTGGTCCTGGAAAACAATAGCTACAGCTCTGGAAAGTGGATTACAGATGAGATGGTTCACAGAACACAGAGAAAGCCGGTATAAACAGACATATGCAGATTCTATAAGAAAGAGCTGGAAGTGTCAGTCATCTTGTCATTGATTGTGAAGCTCTTATAACACAAGATTTCTATACAGAAAAAGTACAAGGTGGCATGCTTCATCCATTGGAAATTTTATAAACAATATAACATTGAAGTACTGGAAAAGGCACTTGGATCATGATGCTAAGAGTATTAGAGAGAATGAAGTTGATAACTTGGGACATTCCCATTATGACAGATAAGCAGCTGGACATGAGGAAACCCACAAAAGCACTGAGAGATTTATTATTATTTATTATTATTATTTATTTATATTCTCTTATATACCGCGCTATTCTGCATCAGTGCGGTTTACATTGAACAAACTGAAATTACATTGAACAGGGCATTATAACTTGGAGATAACTATTTTACAGGGAACATGGACTATGGAGGGTTAAGTGGCTTGCCCAAGACCACAAGGAGCACCTGTGGGACTAGAAACCCCAGTCCTTCCAGCCCAAGGTTGCTGTCCTCTAGTGGGATTTGAACCCCCGACCTTCCGGCCTGAAGTACCTTGCCCCAACCACTAGGCTACTCCTCCACTCTATTATAAGAGTCTATTATAAGAGATTATTCTGGGTATTGTGTGGCAAAGAGAAGATGCTGAAGTACTAAGAAATGGCATCAGAAACCAAGAAAACATGGCACAAATACAGAAATATTTTCCATCATATTGGGAGCCATAGGCCTGATTAAGATTAATTTCACAAGAGGATTATGAAAAAGTTGCAGGAATTGGGGGCAAGGCAAGATGGTGGCAGCATACAGGCGTGAGGGAGATTTGCTTCCCTGAAAATGGGTAAACATAAGGCAAAAACCCAGGTTACCTCGGCTAAGGTTTCTGGCCAGGCCCTGGTGTAACATCAACGCCAATGCAGCCTCCCATTACCTCTGTGCTGTTAGATACCTCTGGTGGTGTCTTGCCTGATCTCGTCGCTGTATCAGAGATCTCGTCGGGCTCTTCAGAGGCGGTTTCTCTATCTCCCGGAGAGAGTGTTGTTGCTGGGCCCTTGGCAGTGAGCACTGAGCTTGCTGCGGTGTTTGGTTCTGGAGACCCCAGCTTCGATACTGTGACCCCGGCAGGGAAAGAGCAGGAGAAGCTGGTGGTGGAGCCATGGCTGCGGTCCCAGCTTTGGAAGACCTTGCGGGACATCATTTGGGAGGAGGGGGAGAGTCCTGTGTTTATTTCCTCTGTGAGTGCTTTTCCACCTATAGTTTCGTTAGGTGTTTCCTCTTCCCGTCCGTTGGAAATGAGCTTGCAGAATGTTGGAAGCCATTCAAGGTCTCCAGGCATCAGTTAATTTGCTTTCTCAGAATTTGGCACTGTATACAAAAGTTCTCAGCAGATTTGGTGCGCTGCTGTTCAGATCTGGATTCTTTGGAAAAGAGGTCTGGAGCTCAGGATTTGAAAATTAAGGCTCCAGAGTTACAGAATGTGACTCTAGTGAAGGATAATATGTTAATGCAATTGAAAATGGAAAATCTGGAGACTGATTGATGTAGGAACCTTCGGCTGTTAAACTTTCCCAATTCTGTTGCCCTTTCCCCCTAAGAAATGTTTAAGAAATATTTGTCCAAGTGTTTAAAGGTCCCTGAGCAGTCTATCCCATCAACTTTGTGCGTATTATATGCCACAAGGAAAAGTTTCCTCTGATGGCATATAGCCTCTGGAATGGACCTTTTGAACATTATGGACATTGAGCAAATGGTGGAGAAAGGGGTGCAGAAAGCCACTTTGTTGGTGTAATTGGCCCTGGATGTTAATCGCGATTAGCTTCTGAAGTTATATTTCAAATATAGAGATGTCCCATTTATGAAATGTAAAATACGGATGTTTCCAGATGTTGCTATGAGTGCTCAACTACGTAGGATACAATTTCTATTGCTCCGACCCCAAGTACTTCAGCTTGGGGCTAGTTTTAGATTATGTTATCCTTGTAAATGCGTAGTGGTTTGTCAGGGCAATAGGTATATGTTTTTTGAACCTATGCACTTAACTGCTTTTATTTCCTCCAGGATTATTGTTAACCCTCCCCACCTCCTTTGGAGACAGGGTCTACACTGTCATGGAGGATTGAGCTTGGGTAGGCCTGTTCTCTTTGCTTATGTTTTTTCCTTATATCTCCATGTGTATCCATGCCCTCTTGCATTGTGGACTACTGAGCTGGTAGTTTTGTTAATATTTCCTGGTGAACTGTGCACTATTTCCTTTTGGCTTAATTCTGTAAGCAGTTAATTTCATGCTGTATTTTCAAATTTGATAAATATAAAAGAAAAAAAGAAAAAACTTGCAGGAGGACCTTGATAAATTGAACATAAGATATGCCATACTGGGTCAGACCAAGGTCCATCAAGCCCAGTATCCTGTTTCCAACAGTGGCCAATCTAGGTCGTACATACCTAGCAGTATCCCCAAAAGACACAGGTTCTGCAATGCTTGTACTGGGTCAAGCATTGATATCCTGGGTCCCTTCTTAATAATGGTTTATGGACCTTTCCTCCAGGAACTTACCAAACCTTTTTTAAACCCAGCTACACTAACAGCCTTTACTACATCCTCCGGTAACACATTCCAGAGTTTGATTACACGTTGAGTGAAAAAATATTTTCTCTTATTAGTCTTAAATAGTTTACCCTGTAGCTTAATTGCATATCCCTTAGTCTTTCTATATTCTGCTAACAAACAATCGATCTATGTTTACCAGTTCCACTCCGTTCATTAATTCATAGACTTCTATCATATCTCCCCTCAGCCGTCTCTTTTCCAGGTTAAAGAGCCCTAACCTTTTTAGTCTCTTCATAGGAGTATCCTTCCATCCCCTTTACCATTTTGGTGGCTCTTCTCTGAACCTTTTCTAATAATGCTATATCCTTTAAGATACAGCGACCAGAACTGCACACAATATTCAAGGTGCGGTCTCACCATGGAACACTATAGAGGCATTATAATATCTTGTTTTATTTTCCATTCCTTTCCTTATAATACCTAGCATTCTATTTGCTCTCTTGGTCGCCGCTGCACACTGGGCCGAGGGTTTTAACATGGTATCTACAAAGACGCCTAAATCTTTTTCCTGGGTGGTGGTTCGTAATGTGGAACCTTGCATACTGTAACCATAGTTTGGGTTGTTCTTCCCTAGGTGCATAACCTTGCACTTGTCCACATTAAATTTCATCTGCCATTTTGATGCCCAGTCTTCCAATTTATCAAGATCCTCTTGCAATTTTCCACAATCCTCTTGGGTTTAACAACTTTAAATAGTTTTGTGTCATCTACAAATTTGATAACCTCACTCGTTATTCCACTTTCCAGGTCATTTATGAATATGTCAAAAAGCAGCAGACCCAGCACAGATCCCTGGGGTACACCACTATTCACCTTTCTCCATTGGGAAAATTGGCCATTTAGCCCAACCCTCTTGCTTTCTATCTTTTAACCAGTTCTGATCCAAAGTAGTACACTGCCTATCCCATTCCATGACTCTTTCGTTTTGCCAAAAGTCTCTGATGAGTGACCTCGTCAAAGGCTTTCTGAAAGCCAAGATACACTATATCAACCGACTCACCTTTGTCCACCTGTTTATTCACACTTTCAAAAAAACATAACAGATTAGTAAGACAAGATCGTCCTTGTCTAAAGCCATGTTGGCTGTCTCCCATTAGACCATGACTATCTACATATGAGTAATTTTATTCTTTATGATGGTTTCTACCATTTTTCCCGGTACTGACGTCAGGCTCACCGGTCTGTAGTTTCCCGGATCACCCCTGGAACCCTTTTTAAAAATTGGTGTCACATTGGCGATCCTCCAATCTTCAGGTATTAGAGATGATTTTAATGATAGTTCACAGATTACTAATAGCAGGTCTGCAATCTCATATTTCAGTTCTTTCAACACCCTTGGATGTATACCATCCGGCTCAGGTGATTTGCTACTCTTCAGTTTATCTAATAGTTGTAATACATCTTCCCGATGTATCGATATTTCCTTCAATTCTTCCACACCTTTAAATACCACTTCAGTCATGTGTAACATCCCTACATCTTCCTCAGTAAAGACCGAAGCAAAGAATTCATTCAGTCTCTCCGCTATCGCCTTGTCACCTCTTAGTGCCCCTTTAACTCCTCTATCATCTAATGGACCAACTGAGTCTGACAGGTTTTTTGCTACGAATGTACTTGAAAAAAATCTTTATTTCACATTTTTGCTTCCGCAGCAAGCTTCTTCTCAAATTCTCCCTTTGCCTGCTTTATCGATGCCTTGCATTTGACCTGCCAGTGCTTGTGCTCTTTCCCGGTTTTGTTAAGCTTTTTTCCATTTCCTGAAAGATGCTTTTTTGGCAACAGCCTCTCCGACCTCACCTTTAAACCATGCTGACAGTTTTTTGGACTTCCTTCCACTTTTCTTAAAGCGTGGAATACAGCTGGTCTGGGCTTCCAAGATAGTATTTTTCACCACCACCCAAGCTTGATGTAAGTCTTTAACCTTTGCAAATGCTCCTATTAGTTTTTTCTTAGCTATTTTCCTCATTTTATCATAGTCTCCCTTTCGAAAGTTGAAAGGTAGTACTGTGGATTTCCTTACTATCCCTCCTCCACTAATTAAATCAAACACGATCATGCTGTGATCACTATTGCCAAGTGGCCCCAACACCCTTATCTCTTGGCACTAGATCTGGTGCTCCACTAAGGACTAGGTCTAATATGGCTTCCCCTCTGGTCGGTTCATGAACCAGCTGCTCCAAGAAGCAGTCATTTATTTCATCTAGGAACTTTATCTCCCTAGCATGTCCTGCCCTGACACTGACCCAGTCGATACAGGGGTAATTGAAATCACCCATTACTACTCTGCTGTGACTTTTGTTAGCCTCCTTGATTTCTTTGAGCATTTCATCATCCATTTGTTCATTCTGGCTAGGCGGTTGATAGTACACCCCCACTGCCATTGCCTTCCCCTTTTTACATGGAATTTCAATCCATAAAGATTCTACAGCAGATTTAGTTTCCTGCAAAACTTTAATCCTTTCTGACTCAATGCCCTCTCTAACAGAGTGCAACCCCTCCACCAATTTGATCAGCTCTATCATTCTGATATAGTTTGTACCCAGGTATCAGTGTCCCACTGGTTGTCCTCCTTCCACCATGTCTGATATTCCAATCATATATAACCTCTCATTTAGTGCTATATATTCTAACTCTCCCATCTTATTTTTTAGACTTCTAGCATTTGCATACAAGCATTTTAGAGACTATTTTATTCATATTAATTTGGCTATTGGTAGACATGGGTAATTTGGGATCTTTAAGCTCTGTCTACTTCATACTCGAGGGCATTTGGGCTACTTTACTCTTTTTTGGAACCTCTCTGCTTTTGGTAGTATCCTTCAAGGATACATTCTTCCGAACCATCCACTCTTCGGCGACTGTTGGCTTTCCCCTATTATCTAGTTTAAAAGCTGCTCTCTCTCCTTTTTAAAGGTTAATGCCAGCAGCCTGATTCCATCCTGGTTAAGGTGAAGCCCATCCCTTCGGAAGAGCCCCTCCTTTCCCCAAAATGTTCCCCAGTTCCTAACAAATCCAAACCCCTCATCTCTGCACCATTATCTCATCCATGCATTGAGACTCCGGAGCTCTGCCTGCCTTTTGGATCCTGCCCGTGGAACGGGACGTATTTCGGAGAATGCTACCCTGGAAGTTCTGGATTTCAACTTCCTACCTAAAAGCCTAAATTTAGCCTCCAGAACCTCCCTACCACATTTTCCTAGGTCATTGGTACCGACATGTACCAAGACAGCACACTACTTCCCCAGCACTATATAAGACCTTAGCTAGGTGGCGCGTGAGGTCCGCTACCTTTGCACCAGGCAGACATGTTACCAGGCGATCCTCACGTCCATCAGCCACCCAGCTATCTACATGCCTAATGATCGAATCACCAACTATAACAGCTGTCCTAACCCTTCCCTCATGGGCACATGGCCCTGGAGAAACTTCCTTGGTGCAAGAGAGTTTTACATCACCTGGAGGACAGGTCCTAGTTACAGGATCACTTCCTGCCACACCAGAGTGATGCTCTCCTGTCATGTGACCTCTCCTCCATGGCAACAGGGATGCTGCCAGACTGGAGGTGGGACTTCAGGACTATATCCCTGTAGGTCTCGTCTATGTACCTCTGTCTTATGTTTTCCAAGTCTGCTACTCTAGCCTCTAGAGAACAGACTCGTTCCCTGAGATTAAAGAGCTCCTTGCACCTAGTGCACACGTAAGACCTCTCACCAACTGGGAGAAAATCATACATGTGACACTCAATGCAAAAGACTGGAGAGCCCCCATCTCGCTGCTGGACTGCTGTCTGCATCTTAGTTTTACGTTTTTGTTTATATCTTTAAGTTCTTTACTTACTAAGGGTTGGTATGGATATTTATATCAATAAAACTGTACTTAATATGTTTAATATACCTTGTTCACCTGAAGGTTAATTAATCTCAGGTCCTTAGTGTATGACTGATTTGGTTAACGAGCTTCACCTGAGAGCACCTCCTGTCTTTTAAGATGTGCAAGTACCTATAAAGCTACGATTATTCCAGGGGTGGGTGTGTGTGTGGAGGGAAATAACACCTATTAAAAGAGGGCTGCTACATAGTACCCTGTCCTGTGCTGCTGAGGTAAGCTATATTCTTATTTGATTTAAATTATAGCTCTTTGCTGCTGCTAGGCTCTAACTTATTATGAAATTTAAACTACAAGTTCTCTGCTGGGTTCTAAATTTAACCAGAAAGCTCTCTTCTGTGTTTTAAATTTAAACTTAAACTGCTGCTACAAGGCCCTGACTGATTTAACAAAAAATAGTGGGTTCGCAGATTAAATAGCTTTAATAGAATGAATTCCTTTCAGAAAATTCCCGGAAGTATATACTCACAATTGCAGATCTCTCTCCAGAAGTAACAGTCCCCTTTTCTAGTCCTTCAATTGGAAGACTGGACAGTCAAATGGCAGATGACATTTAATGCTGACAAGTGCAAAGTTATGCAGCTAAGAAAAAACAACCCAAACTCTGGTTACACGATGCAAGCTATCACCTTAGAAACCACCACTCAGGAAAATGATTTAGGTGTCATCGTGGATGATATATTGAAACCCTCCGGCGGCCAAGAAAGTAAATAGAATGCTAGGAATCATAAGGAAACGAATAGAGAATAAAACCAAGGATATTATAATGCCTATATCATTCTATGGTGCGACCGTACCTTGAATATTTCATGCAATTCTGGTCACCATACCGTGAAAAGGATATAGCAGAATTAGAAAACATACAGAGAAGAGCAACACAAATGGTAAAGGAGATGGAAGGCTACCCCTATGAGGGGAGACTTAAAAGATTAGGACTCGAAACAGGGTGGAGAGGCAAGATGGCGGAGATGGTGGTGTGAATCCGTCAACCGGAGGCTGATGCGCTGTAATCTGTTATGTATAGCGGCTGATTTCTGGTGCCGATATGGGCAGAAGGAAGCGTAAGCAGGCTAGCTTACCTTCGGAGCAAGCCTGTTCCAACGACGCTGCTCAACGGACTTTGCAGATGTGTGGCTTCCGTGGATCGATGGAGCAAGCAGCGTCTTCGGCGGGCACTGAGGCTTCTCAGGACCTGGGCACATCCGGGGTTTTCCTTTCCCCGGAGCAGCGGGCCCCCCCGCCTTGTCCCGGAAGTGAAACCCTCGGCAGTAGTGAGGCGCCTGCTGGCGTGATAACTAGTACGCCGAGGCAGGCAGCCTCGGAGGGTTCCTCTGCTGGTGGGAGCGTTCCGTGTGGACCCCCTGGAGTGAGTGTTGGTATGAGGAGGAGTGCATCTACCACGCTCCAGGAGATTGTGTCCCCAATTGGTCATTCTGGCGGCGGGGGATTGGTGAGACCTGCAGTGATGACTCTTGAGGTGCTGTGGGATGCTATAGCAGCAATGAATTCTTCTCTTCGAACTATTACCAATTCGTTGTCTACAGAGGTTTTAAGTTTAAAGGCGGATTTTCAAGCGGTTGCTCAAGTCCAAAAGGAACAGGAATGTAGTTTGGCACAGCTCCGTTTAGATCTGGAGAAACTTCAGGAACTGAACCTGGCCCACATGAAAAATTCAAGTGTTCAGACTAGGAGGATGGAGTACCTAGAGAACCAGTCCCAGAAGAACAATTTGAGACTGGTGAATTTTCCTAGGTCTCCTGTGATTTCTCCCTTGGAAATGGTGCGAAAGTATTTCCAGGAGGTTTTGAAAATCTCCAGGGAAGACCTTCCTCCGTTGATTAGAGCTCAGTATTTGTCAGTGGGTAGGGGCGTTCAGGAAGTTAATGCTGTCTCTATTGGGGCTACGGGAGACCTTACTGGTTTTCTAGAGAGCTCAGAGGTTATTACTGTGCGTACTACAATGCTTATTACATTGGCACTTGAAACCGATAAAGCATTGATTCTTCGATTGTATTTCCGGAACTTCAGTGAGCAGTTTTTGGGGTCTTCTGTACGTATTTTTACTGACTTAGCTAGGGGTACCCAGCTGAGGCGAAAAGAATTCCTACGGTATAAACCTAGGGTTTTATCCCTTGGTGGGACCTTTTTGTTAAAATTTCCTTCTCGTTGTGCATCTTATCATGAACAAATGTATATGTTTTTTGAACCCAATCAACTCCTGGATTTTCTGAATGCTAGAGAGGAGCCTGTTGTATCACCCCATACGGCTGACGTTTAAGTCTTGCACTGCCTGTAAAGCGTAGTTACTCACCTGTAACAGGTGTTCTCCAGGAGCAGCAGGAATCAGTCCTCACATATGGGTGACGTCGGCGCCGACGGAGCCCTCGCGGAGCAATTTTCCCCAGCTTTCAAAGAAAGCCTTTGGGAATTGCAGCGCGCATGCGCGGTCGCCTTCCCGCCCAAGGGTGCCATCTTAGCCAGTCAGATGACATAGCTAAAAAAGACAGCATAAAAATTTGCAAAAAAACTTAAGCAGATGATTGCAACTCCAAGGGGAGGAGGGAGGGTTGTGAGGACTGATTCCTGCTGCTCCTGGAGAACACCTGTTACAGGTGAGTAACTACGCTTTCTCCAGGACCAAGCAGGAAGTCAGTCCTCACATATGGGACTCCCAAGCTTAAGGCTACCGGAGACCCTAAGCACAAAAATGAGCTCCCTCTAGCTCAGCAGCACAGAAGGAAGGAATCTTCGCTGAATTATTACCCACCGGTAGCCCACATCCGGGATGGAGGGTAGGAGTTGCTCAGACCTCAAAGAGATTACGGAGGACTGCCTGTCCGAAAGCACTGTCCCTGCGGGACTCCCTCTCGAGGCAGTAATGGACCGCAAAAGTCTGGCTCGAAGACCAAGTAGCGGCCCGGCAGATGTCTGCCAGCGGAACAGAGCGGAGGTAAGCCACTGACGTAGCCTTTGCCCGTACGCAATGAGCCGTGACTCGACCTTCCAAGGAGAGTCCGGCTGCCCCATAAGCCCAAGTGATACAGTCCGCAACCCAGATGGACAGAGTACGCTTGGAGACCGGGAGTCCCAATTTATTGGGATCAAAAGACACAAAAAGCTGCGCAGCTTTACAGTGCTCCCGCGTACGGTCAAGGTAGAAGTTCAATGCCCTTCTACAGTCCAGGGTATGGAGGACCATTTCAGCTCGGCTGGAGTGTGGTCTGGGAAAGAAGGTCGGAAGTACCACCTCCTGATTGATGTGAAAAGGGGAGACCACTTTTGGAAGAAATTTTGGGTGAGTCCGTAGGACTACCCTATTTTTGTAGAACCGAGTGTAAGGGGGATCAGACACGAGGGCCTGCAATTCACTTACGCGTCTAGCGGAAGTGAGGGCTATCAAGAACAATGTTTTCCAAGAAAGAAAACGGAGAGAACAGGTAGCCATAGGTTCAAAAGGCGGACAGGTGATCCACTGCAAAACCACATTCAGATCCCAGTCAGGCGCAGAGATGGTTTTAGTAGAAGGAGACCTCGGAGAAACCTCGCTACAAGAGGGTCGCTGGAAAGAGGTCTGCCGTCCACCGGCACATGATGTGCTGAAAGAGCACTGAGGTGAACTTTGACGGAGTAGGACTTAAGTCCCAGATTAGAGAGGTATAGCAAGTACTGCAAGATCACCGACACCGGGCAGGAGAAGGGATCCTGAGACTGTTGGGTACACCAAACGGAGAAGCGACGCCATTTAAGGGCGTAGCATTTGCGGGTAGAAGGTCGCCGAGAAGCTAGGACGACCTCTTCCACCTCTGCCGGCAGGAGAAGGGGAGCAAGGACTACCCTCTCAGCAGCCAGGCCATTAGATTGAAAGATCTGAGGTTGGGGTGTAGCAAAGACCCCTGATCCTGAGTGAGGAGATCCGGTTGTAACCCCAGGGGGAATGGATCCTCTACCGCTAATTGCAGCAGGAGTGGAAACCACGGCTGTCTGGGCCAGCGAGGGGCCACCAGGATCATGGAAGCTTTGTCTCGGAGAACCTTGAAAAGAGTTCGAGACTAGCGGGGTGGGAGGAAAAGCATACAGAAGGCTCTCCGACCATGAGAGTAGAAAAGCGTCTGCCGCAACTCGAAGGGGGTGTGGCTGACGAGAGCAGAAGCGAGGAAGTTGCCGGTTGAGAGGGCTGGCAAAGAGATCCATCGTGGGGAGGCCCCACTTTAGAAAGAGCTTCTGAACTACCAAGGGATCCAGGCGCCACTCGTGCGGCTGGAGGATCCTGCTGAGTTTGTCCGCCAGGCAATTTTCCTGGCCTGGGAGATAAACTGCCTTGAGAAGAACGCCGTGACTGACGGCCCAAGAGCAGAGCTTCTGTGCTTCCCGACAGAGAAGGAAGGAGCCCGTGCCCCCGTTTGCTCACGTAGAACATGGCCACTTGATTGTCCGTCTGGACAAGGACGGACTGGTGAGAGGTCAGGTGGGAGAAAGCCTTGAGAGCCAGGCGGATCGCTCTGAGCTCCAGGAAGTTGATCTGCTGAGCAGACTCCCACGTGGTCCAGAGGCCCTGAGTACATGCCCCTTGGCAATGTGCTCCCCAACCCAAGAGGGACGCATCTGTCGTCAGCACCTGGGTCGGCTGAGGTGACTGAAAAGGCATGCCGAGTACCAGGTTCGGCTGATGAAGCCACCACTGGAGAGACGAGGCCAGCGGCTCGGAGACGCGCACTACGTCTGCTAGGCCGCCTGTGGCTTGTTGCCACTGCTTGCGAAGACACCACTGAGCAGGCCGCATATTCAGGTGGGCATTGGGGGGTCACATGGACGGTGGAAGCCATATGGCCGAGTAGTCTCAGGAAGCGCCTGGCAGAGACCAGGGGCTGGCTGCGAAAACGGTCGGCTAAGTCCATGAGCCGTTGAGCCCTGTCGAGCAGCAGGAAAGCTCGTGCCTGAGGAGTGTGCAGCCTTGCGCCGATGAACTCGAGATCCTGTGAGGGGAGCAAAGTGGACTTTGCGAAGTTTATGACAAAGCCCAAGTTCTGCAGAAGAGTCACCGTGCGGCGTGTGGCGTTGGTGACCTCCGGAGCGGACGCTGCTCTGATGAGCCAGTCGTCGAGGTACGGAAAGACAGAGGCCGTGAAGCCGGAGATGGGCCGCCACCACCATGAGACATTTTGTGAAGATTCGCGGTGCGGAGGACAGGCCAAAGGGCAGTACCCTGTACTGGTAATGATTTCCTGCCACCACAAACCTTAGGTATTGGCGGTGGCTTGGGTGGATGAGGATGTGCGTGTAGGCATCCTTTAGATCCAAGGAGCATAGCCAATCTCCCTGCTGGAGGTAGGGCAGAAGGATTCCAAGGGTAAGCATTTTGAACTTTTCCCGCACGAGGAACTTGTTGAGGTTGTGCAAGTCCAGGATGGGTCTGAGGCCTCCCGTCCTTTTTGGTACTAGAAAATACCTGGAATAAAAGCCTTGACCTCTCAGGTGGTGGGGCACCGGTTCCACCGCCTGTTCCTGTAGAAGACCTGCTAACTCCTGAAGGAGTAAGTCCCTGTGCAGAGGGAGTCGTGGCGGTTCTCCCGGGAAATAGGAAAGAGGCACCTGGTGGAAGTGGAGAAGATAGCCTTCTCTTACGACTTGAAGCACCCAGGCATCTGAAGTGATGCTGGACCACCTGTGGGCGAAGTGAACCAGCCGGCCTCCGGTGCTGGGAGGAGCCAGCGGAGGGGGAGAGGCTATGCTGAAGGAGTCAAAAGCCCCCACCCTGCTGAGCAGGGGCTGGTGGTGCAGGCTTGGGGGCTTGCTGCCTACGGGACCCGTTACCCCGTCCCTTGGCCTGCTGGGGAGCTGCGGGGGCCTGATATTGGGGGTAGTGTTTATAGGCAGCCGCCTTTCTCGGGTAAAAGGACTTCTTTCCCGAGCCCTTCTTTTTCTGGGAAGGGGCGGAGGTCTTCCTAGAAAGCTTAGTCCTGGTGAGAGTCTCCGTCTCGATCTGTGCAGCCTTTTCTGCCATAGGTTTGCCAAAGAGGTTCTCACCTCGGCAGGGGACATCGACCAACTTGTCCTGCACCCAGGGCTCAAGGTCAGACGACTGAAGCCAAGCCTGTCGGCGGGCACCGATGCCGGCTGCGGCCACTCGAGCCGATGCTTCAAAGCCATCATAGGCTGCTCGGGATATGAATTTTGAGCATTCCCGAATGCCAGTGGACAAGGCTAGGAACCTCCGCAAAGGTTCCTCGGACAATCCAGCGGAGAATCCGGCTAGCTCTTTAGCCAGGTCTCGAAGATACATGCCCATGTATAGCTGGTAGGTCTGGACACGACACGCAAGCATAGAGCCCTGGAAACACTTCTTACCAAGGCCATCCAGGTTACGGGCCTCCCTGCCAGGAGGCACCGAGGAGTGCATCTTCTGGCTCTTAAGACGATGCATGGCCGATTCCACTACCATGGAATGGTGTGGTAGCTGTGCCTTTTGGAAGCCAGGGCTCTTGCGGACTCGATAGATAGAATCGACCCGCTTGCTCAAGACCTGCGAGGAGGCCGGACTCTCACACATGCAGAAGAGTAGTCGTTCCAGCATGGGAGGAACCGGTACAGTAAAGTGTTCCCTGGCGGGAGAGTCATACTGGAGGGCGTCGAGCTCTTCGGCTCGAGGCTCCTCCTCGGGGTCCGCCGGGAAGGCCAAAGCCTTGGCCATATCCCTGACGAAGTCCGAGAACCGGGCATCCTCCGGAAGGGACTGCTTCCGAGGTTCGGACTCAGGCAAGTCCGAGGGGACACACCGAGTCCGAAAAGAATCAGGTGACTCTTCCTCTGACTCCCAGACCGACTCAGAGGAGGAATCGGTGGGGTCGGCCCGGGCAGGCTGCGGCGCCCGCCGCCCCAACGCCGAGGGAGTCGGCGTTGGCGACCTCGGTCCCGAACGGGAGGCCGAGGGTGACCTCAACCGAGGATCGACTCGAGTTCGCATGGACTCGAGGATCGGCTCGGTCTCCGGGGTCGACTTAGACGTCGACGTCCCGGCGGTCGGGGCAGCGGTGCCAGCAAGGCTAGCGAGCAGTGCCCGCTGCTGGTCCATGAAGGCAGACAGTCTGCTCTCCAAGGCCGTCAACCTGAGTCCGACCTCAGGTGACCCAGCAGCCCCCGACTCGGGCCCCGACGGCGTCGGGCCCGACGTCGGCGGTCTCGGAGGCGAGTCCAGGAGGACCACAGGACTTACCCGAGCAGGCAGCTCCGACTCCATGCGAGGTCGCTTCGAGAGGTGCTCCTTCTCCAAGGACCCGGGACGGCTATCGGGGCTATGCGACCTGGCCCTCGCGGAGCCAGGAGCGTCCACCGACGCCGCCCTCGTGGGTTTCACCTTCCGACGATGGTCCCCGGAGGGAGAACCCCTGTCGGAGGAACTCCGGCGACGGTCCGAGCTGTAACCTCTGGACGCCGAGGCCTCCGACGAGGTCCGGGTACGGCTGGGGTCAGCGAAGATCCTATCCCGCTGATGCCGCCGACTTCTCAACGCTTTGGAGGACATTTTGCCACAGGCCCCACAGATCATTTCTTCATGATCCGGGCCCAGGCAGCGGAGGCAATTATCGTGTGTGTCAGTTAGTGACATATTTCGGTCACACTGACCACACCGCTTGAAACCACTGGCAGCCATCGGGGGAAAAAGGGCCCCTGCGAGGTCAAAAGACCGGGCTGCCAGTGAAAAACCGAAAACTAAACTGACTAAATCAGAAAAACCGAAAAAGAAGAAGAGGACTCGTGACTGGCGTCGCGAGTCCGGGTGGGAAGAAAACCGGCGTCGAACCGAAGGAAAAAAGAGAATATTACGAATAAAATCAACTTTTTCACGGGGACAAGACGGGTACGTCTGTAGGGCTCCGCGGAAAAAAGACGACTGGCTAAAATGGCACCCTTGGGCGGGAAGGCGACCGCGCATGCACGCTGCAATTCCCAAAGGCTTTCTTTGAAAGCTGGGGAAAATTGCTTCGCGAGGGCTCCGTCGGCGCCGACGTCACCCATATGTGAGGACTGACTTCCTGCTTGGTCCTGGAGAATATATTTATCCTTTATTTTGGAATTTCCTGATGCCTCTCTATTTTTGGGGGCTGAAGTTGGTATTGTAACATGACAATTTTTTTTGTTTCCTGTATTAGTATCTTTTGGTTTATTGTTACGTGCCAGTGTTTTCTTTCATTCTTGATGAATGTATAATTAAAAACAAAAATATTTAAAAAAAAAAAAATAGATTAGGACTCCAACTTGGAAAAGAGACAGCTAAAGGGGGGGGATACGATAGAGTTTTATAAAATTAATGAAAGGAGTGGAACGGCTAAACATTGATCGGTTGTTTACACCATCAAAAAGTAGATAGACTAGAGGACACTCAATGAAGCTACAATGAAGCCCATTTGGGACTAATAAGAGAAAGCACAGTTACTTACCTGTAACAGGTGATCTCTGGGAACAGCAGGAAAATGTCTTCACATATGGGTATCGTCGGTACCGACGGAGCCTGCGCGGGAACGCTCCCCAGCGTCCAGTAAGAACCCACAGCGCCTGCACGCTGCCTTCCCGCCTTTCCCAACCGCCTCTCTCCAGTTCGAGTTTTAAAGCTGAGACAAAGAGAGAGAGGAAAGGAAAGAGAGAGATACAACTCCTAGGGGAGGTGGGAGGGTTGTGAGGACTAATTCCTGCTGTTCGCAGAGATCACCTGTTACAGGTAAGTAACTGTGCTATCTCCAGGAACAAGCAGGAATGAGTCTTCACATATGGGGAATCCCTAGCTGTAGATGCCAGGGAGAAACCCCAGGTTGTGTCTCCTTGAAAAGGACTCTACCTCCTCCCATGGATCTCTGGCATCCGACCAGGGTAGGTGGGTAGGAGTTGATTAGGAATGGAACAGGTGTTTGAGAACAGCCTAACCAAACGAGGCATCCCGGCGGGAGTCCTTGTCCAAACAGTAATGGGCTGTGAAGGTATGAACCGAGGCCCAGGTGGCCGCCATGACAGATTTGGTCGATGGACACAGAGTTTAGATGAGCCATTGAGGCTGCCATGGCTCTCACATTGTGAGCTGTGAAATGGCCCTCCAGAGAAATGTTCCTACTCTGGTAAGCAAAAGAAATACACTGAGCAATCCAGTTGGACAGTGTTCTCTTAGAGACTGGAAGTCCTAAATGAGAAGGATCAAAAGCAACAAAGAGTTGAGAAGACTTCCTATGTTGCTGTGTTCTTTGTAAGTAAAAAGCGAGAGTTCTTACAATCCAAGGTATGAAGATTCCTCTCTGCACTTGATGCATGAGGTCCTGGAAAAAAGACAGTTAAATATACCTCTTGGTTCAGATGAAAAGGCGAGACCACTTTAGGCATAAAGTGTGGATTGGTCCTGAGGACTACCTTATGATGGAACCTTGTATAAAGTGGATTAGCCACCAAAGCTTGCAACTCACTGATGCGGCGGGCTGAGGTGACTGCAATGAGAAAAACAACTTTCCAAGAAAGAAATTTTAAGGAGGTGGTGTCTAAAGGTTCAAAGGGTGGCTTCATAAGCTGGCCAAGAACCAGGTTTAAGTCCCATGCCACTGGAGGTGGTCTAATGGGAGGTTTAGTTAAAAGAAGGCCTCTCATGAATCTTGCTATAAGAGGATGAGAGGAAATAGGTTGTCCATTGAGAGGCTTGAGGGATGCTGCAATAGCACTCAAATGGACTCTTACTGAATTCGTTTTCAGACCTGCATGGGATAGATGCAGGAGATACTCTAGTAGAGAATTCAGAGGTATTGCAAGAGGGTTTAGACCCTTCCCTGAACACCAAATGGTAAATCTTTTCCATTTGAAAGCATAGGAACGTCTAGTAGAAGGCTTTCTAGAGGCATGAACAACATCTGACTTGCTGAGAGAGATGAAAATCTTGAAGGTCTAGGCCCTCAGCAACCAAGCCCTGAGATGGAGCAACTGGGGGTTTGGGTGCCACAACGTTCCCTCTTCCTGGGACAGGTGGTCTGGTGCAGAGCCCAAGTCCAGGGAAGGAGCTTGAGAGAGATGCAGAAGTAGAGGGTACCACACTTGGTGTGGCCAATGTGGTGCTATGAGGATCATGGTCCCTCGATCTCTCTGAAGCTTGAATAGTGTTTTGGGAATTAGGGGAATTGGTGGAAAGGCATAAAGGAAGTCTTGACCCCAGTGAAGGAGGAAGGCATCCTTGGCCTGAACTCCCTGACACGGAATTCTGCAACAGAACCGGGGAAGTTTGGCATTCCACGGACTTGCAAAGAGGTCTATGTCCGGGGTTCCCCAAATTCAAAAAATCCTGGCTACCTGGTCCATGTGGAGGGACCACTCGTGTGGAAGCAGAACTCTACTGAGTCTGTCCGCCCAAAAGTTTTGAACGCCTGGAAGATATACTGCCAGAAGATGGACGTGATGCTCTCTGGCAAAGGCCCACAGTCGCAAAGCCTCGTTGCAAAGCGACAGAGCCAGTCCCGCCCTGCTCGTTTACATAGAACATGGCTACTTGGTTGTCCGTATGGATGAGGACTGTCCTGTAGCTGAGCAGGGAATGGAACAGAGTTAAGAATATTGCTCTGAGTTTCAAGAGATTGATATGCAGAGAAGTCTCCTGAGGAGACCAGATGCCCTGGGTGGAGAGATCCTGCAGATGAGCTCCCCAACCCATTGGAGAAGCATCTGTTGTCAAAGTTGCTTGGGGTAGCGACTGCTGAAAAGGGGACCCCCCAACAACAGATTTGGAAGGGACTTCCACCACTGGAGAGACCAAAATAGGCGAATGGAGTTTGCTATTTTGTCTGACAGGCAACCTGATGCCCGAGTCCATTGGGTGGACAAAGTCCATTGAGCTGCCCTCATGTGAAGGTGAGCATATGGAACCACATGCATGGTGGATGCCATGTGGCCTAACAGTTGTAACATTTCTCGAGCAGTTAAATGGGACATTAACTGCATCTGGGAGGCTAACTGCACCAAGCGTAGGCAACGGGCCTGAGGAAGATAGGCCCTTGCAGTTGTGGTATCCAGCAAGGCCCCTATAAACTCCAGAGACTGAGTAGGGGTGAGATGGGATTTTGGGATATTTATTACCAGTCCCAAATACTGAAGGACACGCATTGTGCAGGTTAGACAAATCTGGGCCTCTGACTGGGATGGAGCTCGAATGAGCCAGTCGTCCAGATATGGGAAAACAAATATTCCTAGAGTGCATAGAAATGAGCTACTACTGCCATGCATTTCGTGAACACCCTTGGCGCAGAGGCCAGATCGAAAGGAAACACCCTGTATTGGTAGTGCTTTCCTTGAAAAAGGAACCGAAGGAACCTTGTGTGTTGGATGGATGAGGACATGGGTGTACGCATCCTTGAGATCTAGAGAACAAAGCCAGTCCTGACTCTGAAGGAATGGCAGCAGAGTACTGAGAGAAATCTTGAATTTCTCTTTGAATAGAAACTTGTTCAATTCTCTGAGATCTAATATGGGTCTGTAGCCCCCTGTTTTCTTTGGAATAAGAAAATAAGGGGAGTAGAACCCTGAGCCCTGTTGAAGAAGAGGTACTTCTTCTATTGCCCCTTGGGCAAGAAGGGTAGCAATCTCCTGACCCAGGAGGTTGAGGAGAGATGGAGAATTGAACTGTTTCACCATGGTGTGGGGAGGAAGGTTTAAGAAATGAAGCTTGTACCCTTCCCTTATAATGGAGAGGGTCCATTGCTCAGGAGCAGAGGCAAACTTTGAAAGTCAATCCAAAGCAGAGTTCTCAGCATCCATCTGAGTGGCCTTTGCTTGCCAATCCCTGCCAAAAAGGTTTTCACCTGTACAAGGAAGATTTCCCAGTTCATCTTGGACCCAGTTCCAAATCAGAGGCTTGTAACCAAGCAATTCTGCGTGCACCTATGGCAATAGCCGAGGCTCTGCTTACACACTCAAAGAGTCAAAGGCTGCATGGTTGGAAAATTTGGAAACATCTTGGGCATGTTTAAGCCAAGTGAGAAATTCCTGCCTTTTATCTTCTGAAATAAAAGGGGCTAAAGTCTGCAGATGATCTGTGACTTTTTAGAAACATCCCCATATAGAGACTATTGGGGTTGATTCTGGCAGCAAGCATATTAGCTTGGAAAATCCTTCGGCCAAAAGCATCAAGGGTCCTGCATTCACGTCCTGGAGGATTAGATGAGTCTCTCTGCACTCTTTATTTTCCTCATGGCACTCTACCACAATAGAGTGGTGAGGAAGCTGAGACTTATGAAAGCCAGGACAAGGAGGGACACGGTACATGGTGTCTAACCTACGAGAATGAAGAGAGGTGGTAAGATGAGTCTCCCACATGCTCAACATGAGATCATAGAGAATCTCATGAATAGGTAAGGTAGCTGCTTCTTTAGGAGCCTTAGGATATTGCAAAATATTTAACTCCTTGGCTCTGGGTTCTGACTCAGGGGCCACTGTGATGGAGAGGCCCCTAGCCACTTCCCTAATGAAGTCTTGAAAAGACAAGTCTTCTGGAGGAGACATTCGTTTTGGAGAAGCAGACTCCTGAGGAAGAAGTACCGGTACCTCGACAGAAGCCTCCGACTCAGAGTCTTCGGAGGAATCGAAGTATCGCCTGTCTGGATGCTCCTATAAAGCCCGATATGCGTACTGAGTGGGATCGACATCGGGAGTAAGCGGTACCGGTTCAGTACCGATGGGCATCATAGGACAGGGTACCGTTGCAGTAGACACCGAAGCCGATGTCAATGCAATCGGTACTGGCACCGGGAACGATGCCGGTGCCGGAGTAGGTACTGGCAACGGAGATTGTTGCAGTACCGGAGACGTCAAAGTCTGCATAAACGCCGTTAGGGTGCGTTGCATGGACAGAATCTTCTGATCCATCGACGCCACCAGAGTCTGGATGTCGGTACCAGTGGAGGCCACCAGTACCCCAGAACACGGCAACAGGTGATCGGTCGAGGCCGAGCCATCGATGTCAACCTGTGACCCCACAGACAATGCTTTGGAAGCCGGAACTTCCCGCCGGGGTAATTTTGCCGGTGCGGAATCCTCGAGGACAAGCCTGGAGGCATCTCGATGCTTAGAGGGAGATTTGCCCTTCGAGGACCGGCTAGATTTATGTTTGGTTACCTGAGATCCATGGGAGGAAGAAGCAGCCCTGGAAGACGTCGATGCCACCAAGGCTGCATCAGAGGGAAACAGAGTACTGAGCTTGGCTGCTCGGTTCTGCCGACCTCTTTTAGACATCATGGTACAGGACACACAATCCATGATGGAATGGTCAGGACCCAGACAATTTTAGACAATCATGGGTGTCGGTGACAGAAATAGTACCGCCACATTTCGTGCACTTTTTGAACCTGGAAGCGGGCTTCTCGATGAGCAGAAAAATGTTCAGGCCTAAGGCCCAAACTGAAAATGCACAGTTGAATTTTTTTTTATTTTTTTTTTAAGAAAGAAAAGAAAAGACCGGCGGTACCAGTCTGACGCTGAAGGCAGACGCGACAGAAAAATAAAGAAAAAAATAAAGAACTTCTTCTGCGGTGACAGGAACACAATCTGCTGGCTCCGCGGAAAAGAAGAACTGGAGAGAGGTGGTTGGGAAAGGCGGGAAGGCAGCACGCAGGCGCTGTGGGATGCTCCCAAAAGCTTTCTTACTGGACGCTGGGGAGCGTTCCCACACAGGCTCCGTCGGTACCGACGATACCCATATGTGAAGACTCATTCCTGCTTGTTCCTGGAGATATTTTTCTCTCAACACATAATCAAACTCTGAAATTTATTATCAGAAGATGTAGTAAAAGCTGTTAGTTTAGCTGGGTTTAAAAAAGGTTTGGACTAATTCCTGGAGGAGAGGTCCATAAACCATTAAAGAGGACCTGGAAAATCCACTGCTTATCCTGGAACAAGCACTATGGAACCTGTGTGCCTTTTTGAGAACCTACCAAGTACTTGTGATTTGGATTGGCCATTGTTGGTATTGCATTTCTTATGTTCCATTCATACCTTGACAAGTTGCCTATACATGTTACATCTTATGAACTCCAGAAGGAAGTTTGCTTTGGCACACAATGCAAGTACTGCGGTGAGCGTTAGCAGTAAATTTGAGAAAATGAGAGCAGAGACTAGACTATATACCCTGGCTTAGGAGTAAGGTTTATTACTATCATCGTATGTGAAAAACCCATTCAGATCACCCCTTGAGCTCTTAAAAAAGACTGGTCGAATATGATAATGTGTGTACATGTACACATGACTGGTCTATGAAAAAAAAGCAAAGGACAGACAAAAAGGTACATAAAAATTCATAGCAGTTCGTCAAGGGCGGCTCAAGGCAATTGCTGTCTGAGGCAAAGGATGAGATGGCTCCCCCTTCCCCCGTAGAGGGGGGCAGGGCTTTTTCAGAACTCCAGTCAGGGACTGAACCAAACCAGAAAGCCAATTAGGAGGAAATGCAAGATGTCTGCACACCAAGGAAATAAAAGAGAGAACGACAGCACAGTTTATAAAACTAAATTATAGCTTTCATTTTGTTATAAACTGCATTATGGTGCTTGCTTTTTCTTTTTCAACAAATATTTTGAATCCACAGAACCCCCATTCAACAGTGGGTGCAGAGCAGAACCAGGACATTCACCCACAGAACTCAATACCTTAAAAAAAAATCTGATTCTGAGCATCTCACTAACATTCTCCAGTACCACGCATACTGTGAACTAATACAAACTCTTTAACAAAGTCACTGAGTATCTATAGAGCAAATCTACCATAATATCAGCACCAACTTCCAAAACTCACATAAGGAGCCCATCTAAAAAAAGGCATCACTGTAAATACTACAGTGGGCCCTGGAACATCCATACACCTATTTGAAAAGCTGAACAAGTCTAATTACTACAATACAGTACAGATCTTTATGTACAATCTCCATGTTAACAGAACACCTGGTGTGTCTCAGTCACACACTCAGAACACAGACCCTCACCAAGTACAGAATAAACGACTTACAATCTAAAGTAAAGCATAGTTTGTTTTATGTAAACCGCGCTGATCGCAAATAGTGCGGTATAGAAGAAATGTAAATAAAATAAAATAAATAAATAGTTACTCACCTGTAAGAGGTGATCTCTGGGAACAGCAAGAATTTAGTCTTCATATATGGGCAACATCGGTACAGAGAGCTCGCATGGGAATGCTCCCCAGCGTCCAATAGGAAAGTTTTTGGGAGCATCCCACTGCGCCTGCATAGCTGCCTTCCCGCCTTTCCAGCTCTCCCTCCTCAGTTGAGTTTATAGCTGAGAAAGTAAGAGAAGGAGAAGATGAAAAGTACAACTCCTAGGAGAGTGGGTTGTAAAGACTAAATTCTTGCTGTTCCCGGAGATCACCTGTTACAGGTGAGTAACTACGCTATCTCCAAGAACAAGCAGGAATGTAGTCTTCATATATGGGAATCCCTAGCTTGGAGATGCCAGAGAGATGACCTCAGAATGAACTTTTTCTGGGGTGCAGATGAACATCCACTAGGAGACTGAGGCAAGATGGCACCCTTGGGAGAGAAGGCAACCACGCATATGTGGTGTATCTCCCAAAGGCTTTCTTTGAAAGTTGGGGAGAGGTTACCATCTGTCATTGTCACCCTTGTGTGAGGACAGACTTCCTGCAGAATGAAGCTGCCCATTCATTTTGGATTCTCAACCAGGCCTTGGTGCAAAAGCAGCACAGATTTGGGGGGGGAAAAGGGATTCCCTTCTCCAAGGACAGTCCCCTTCCTCCCCAATGAAGCAGACCACATCTGCCAAGACTCTGCCTCAGCGACCTGCTCAGCAGTATCCAAGGTGCTCCCCATCATGGTGGCACTTTCTCCCACAAAGGAACCATGGAAAGACTGAATCTGCGTGACCTTCGGCACCTGCAGGTGTTGCCCCCAACTGCACTGTTCTCTGGCATGCTAAGGAGCTGTTCCTCCACCAAGCAACTCTCACAGGAGAAGCCAAAGCCAGACAACCAACTCCAGCAGCTGCTACAGGCAGCACACTACCTGGATCACTGCAAGTTCCATGCAGCTCTTTATTTGCAGTTGGGATGCGTCCAGAGAGTTCTGGAATTGACCAATCCTTTGCCACCATTTGTAGCTGTACTAAGGAGGAAGATTAAAGTAAAGAAGTCTGCAAGAGAGAGTAGTTACTCACCTGTAACAGGTGTTCTCCAGGAACAGCAGGAATCAGTCCCCACATATGGGTGACGTCGGCGCCGGACGGAGCCCTCATGCAGAGCATTTCCCCAGCTTTCAAGGAAAGCCTTTGCGAATGCAGCGCGCATGCGCAGTCCCCTTCCCACCCAAGGGTGCCATCTTGCTCAGTGTGATGACATAGCTAAAAGACAGCAAAAAAATCAAAATAAAGTATATGACTGCAACTCCAGGGGAGGAGGGAGGGTCGTGAGGACCGATTCCTGCTGTTCCTGGAGAACACCTTTTTCAGGTGAGTAACTACTTTCTCCAGGACCAAGCAGGAAGTCAGTCCTCACATATGGGACTACCCAGCTCTAGGCTACCGAGAACCCAAAAGCTGAAAAATAGCTCCCTCTGAAGAACCTCGGCATCCGTGATTAGAATATCCTCTGAGAACGTCCCCTGTACGGTAGCCCAACAAAAGGGCTAGAAGGTAGGAGGTGCCTAAACCTCAAAGAGATTACGAAGTAATGCCTGTCTGAAAGCACTGTCCCTCCAGGACTCTCGAGGCAGTAATGAGCTGCAAAAGTCTGGCTTGAAGACCAAGTAGCGGCCCGTCAGATGTCTGTCAACGGAACAGAGTGGAGATGAGCTACTGACGCGGCTTTCGCCCTGACACGGTGCGCCGTGACTAGAACCTGCAAGGGGAGGTCGGCTGCCTTGTATGCCCAGGTGATACAATCTGCTACCCAAGTGGACAACATACGCTTGGAGACAGGTAACCCCATCTTATTAGGGTCAAAGGAGACGAAGAGCTGAGTAGTCCTTCGATGCCCCTGCGTACGTTCTATGTAAAAGGACAATGCCCTCTTACAGTCCAGGGTATACAAGACCGTTTCAGCCCGACTGGCATGCGGCCTGGGAAAAAAGGTCGGAAGAACTACCTCCTGGTTGAGGTGGAAAGAGGAGACCACTTTTGGAAGGAACTTGGGATGGGTCTGTAGGACCGGGTGTTCCTACAGAACCGTGTGTACGGCCTATCAGAAACCAGAGCTTCTAGTTCACTCACATGTCTGGCCAAGGTAAGAGCCACCAGGAATAGCGCTTTCCAAGAGAGGAAGCGCAGATGGCAAGAAGCCATCGGCTCAAACAGTGGGCGAGTAAGTTGCTGCAAGACCACGTTCAGATCCCACTCAGTCACCGGTGGACGAACCGGAGGCTTGAGGAGACCTGAGAAAATGGGACACCAAGGGATGAACCGACAGACTCTCTCCACCGAGTGGTGCGCTGAAAGAGCACTGAAGTGGATCCGAACAGAGTTGGACTTAAGGCCTAGGTCTGACAGGTGAAGTAGATACTTGCAGTACTACTGGCACAAGGCAAGAGAAAGGATCTTCAATGCACTGAGCACACCATACTGTAAACCTACGCCACTTGAGGGCATAGGACTTTCTGGTGGACTGCCTCCTAGAGGCCAAAACCATCTCCTCAACCTCCTTAGGTAGACGTAAGGGAGCTAGCACTATCCTTTTAGCAGCCAGGCCATCAGATTGAGGGACCTGAGATTGGGGTGCAGAAGGGAACCCTGATCCTGAGACAGGAGATCGGGTTGCAACCCCAGAGGGAATGGAGTTTCCACCGCCAACTGCAGAAGAAGTGGAAACCATGGCTGCCTGGGCCATCGGGGGGGCTACCAGAATCACTGAGGCCTTGTCCTGGAGAATCTTGAACTGAGTTCGGGCCACCAGGGGCGTGGGAGGAAACGCATACAGGAGGCCTATAGACCAAGAGATCAGAAAGGCATCTGCTGCCATCCTCAGTGGATGCAGCTGTCTGGAGCAAAACCTGGGCAGCTGACGGTTTTGTGGACTTGCAAAGAGATCGATTGATGGAAGTCCCCAGCAGAGGAAAATCTGCTGAACCACCAATGGATTCAACTGCCATTCGTGAGGATGGAGAATCCTGCTTAGCTTGTCTGCTAGGAAATGCTCCTGACCAGGTAGATAAACTGTTTTGAGAAACATGCCTTGTTTGACTGCAAAAGAGCAAAGGGCCAGCGCCTCTTGACATAGGAGCCTGGACCCTGTGCCCCCTTGTTTGTTCACATAGAACACTAACACTTGATTGTCCGCCTGAACCAAAACAGACTGGTGAGATAGGGCAGGACAAAAAGTCTGTAGAGTTAAGCGGATTGCTTGCAGCTCCTAAAGATTGATCTGCTGTGTGGCCTCCCGAGGGGACCAAAGGCCTTGAGTGCAGGTGCCCTGGCAATGCGCACCCCAGTCCTTTAAGGAAGCATCGGTCGTCAGCACCCTTTTGTGTGCTGGAGCCTGAAAAGGTCCCCCCCCCCCAAGGTGGTTTGGGAGATATAGCCACCAATGTAAGGAGTCCACAAGTGGTTTGGACACTTTTTTTTTTTTTTTTTAATATTTATTGATCATTTCTAAAGAAAACAATATATATATAGAAAATTTACAGTCCACATCACAGGGAGAAAGAAATTACCACACACAAGCAGTAAACTAGAAGGAAAAAATTCAGCATTTCAAACAGTGTGCAGAGAGAGGTGCCTTTAACCTAAACAAAATAAACTCAAATTATTTCTAGCATGCTGGTAAATACAAATACCCCAAAGCAGGGAGGGAATGACTACTAAGAAAAGTTTCTAAAGATGGTATCTCTGAAAAAACATATTTAGTTCCCCCCAATGTAACTAGGCACTTGCAAGGAAATTTTAGGAAGAACGTAGCACCAATTGCTAAGACACAAGGCTTTAACGAAATAAAAGCCCTGCGTCGAAGTTGCGTTTGCCTAGATACATCAGGGAACAAATTTATAGTCCCCCCACAGAAACTGGCGTTCTTATTCTGAAAATACAGACGCATAACGGTATTCTTATCCGTCTCTGAATTAAAAGAAACAAGAAGGGTAGACCTTGTAGAAATCAGATCTTGCGAAGATTCTATAAATTCAGATATATTCACAGAGTCAAGTATCGGCATGGCATTAGGACCCTGCAGATCACCGCTGGGAGCTAATGCCGGTCGAGGTAAATAATACAGCTTGTTAATCACGGGCTTAGTATCCTCTGCATACCCCAGAACCTCTCAAATATTTATCAAATAAAATTGCAGGTGATAACGCGTACAAGGAAAATTTAAGCATCTTATATTTTTAGCCCGAAAGCTGTTCTCCAACAACTCTTGTTGGGCATGCAAAGTAGCCTGTGGCCTGCGCCCACTGAGCTCTGAGGCACCACTGAGCAGTCCGCATGTGCAGCCGGGCATTTGGAGTCACATGCACAGTGGATGCCATGTGGCCCAGAAGTCACAGGTAGTGCCTGGCAGAGACCTAAAAATTGCTTTGGAACTGGTTTTGCCAACTCCATCACTCTGTGAGCCCTGTCCTCAGGCAAGTAAGCTCTTGCCCGAAGGGTGTCTAGTCTCGCCCCTATAAACTCTAGGTTCTGAGAGGGGAGCAAAGAGAACTTTGCGTAGTTTATGACAAAGCCCAGATGCTGAAGAAGAGAGACACAGTGCAAAGAGTGGCTTGTCTGGCCTCCTGGAGAGACTGGCTCCTGATGAGCCAGGCGTCCAGGTATGGGAAGACAAAAAATCCGATTCCTGAGATATGCCTTGCGGTGGTGGCAGCCTTTGGTGAAAACCCTGGGGGCAGATGTTAGGCCAAAGGGAAGTACCCTGTACTGAAAATGGTTTCCTCGCACCACAAACCTCAGATATTGTCTGTGTTCTGGATGAATGAGGATGTGAGCATAAACATCCTTTAGGTCTAAGGAGCATAGCCAGTCTCCCTGCTGGAGGTAGGGCAGCAGTATCCTAAGGATAAGCATCTTGAACTTTTCCCTCTCCAGAAACTTTAGGTTTCGCAAGTCTAGGATAGGCCGGAGGCCTCCTGTCCTTTTTGGTACCAGGAAGTACCTGGAGTAGAAGCCTTGCCCTTTCAGGTGGTGAGGCACCGGTTCCGCCTGTTCCTTTAGAAGATTTGCCAACTCCTGAAGCAGAGGATTTCTGTGCAGAGGGAGTCTTGGAGGCTCCCTTGGAAAGTAGGAGGGGGCAGCTGGTTGAAATGGAGCATGTAGCCCTTTTGGACTATGCTGAGTACCCAGGTATCCCCTGTAATGGCGGGCCACCTGTAGGTATACAGGGTCAGCCGACCTCCTGTGCTGAGTGGAGCCAGCGGTGGAGAAGAGGCTATGCTGTGGGAGTCAAAACCACGCTCCCTGCTGTGCAGGAGCTGGAGCTCTCGGCTTGGGGATCTTCTGTCTACGGGGCCCATGCCCCTGTCCCTTGGCCTGCTGGCCCTGTTGGGAAGCTGGAGAGGCCCGATAGTGAGGGTAGGATTTGTAGGCAGCACCCTAACTCGGAAAAAAGGGCTTCTTTCCCAAGCCCTTCTTTTTTTGAGAAGGGGCAGAAGTCTTTCTGGACAGCCTTGTCCTGGTGAGAGTCTCAGTCTCGATTTCTGCAGCTTTCTCCGTCATGAGCTTACCAAATTGTCCCCTGCCGAGGTGATATCGACCAACTTGTCCTGCACCCATGACTCCAGGTCCGATGACTGTAGCCAGGCCTGACGGTGTGCACCGATGCTGGCCGCGGCTACCCGGGCCAAAGCCTCAAAGCCATCATAGGCTGCTCGAGAGATAAACTTCGAGCACCCTCAGATCCCTGTAGACAAGGCCTTGAACCTCTGCCAGGTTCTCAGCTGGCCTCTGAGGAACCCTTGTAATCTCCTTTGCCAGGTCCCGTAAGTACATGCCCATGTACAGCTGGTAAGTCTGGACATGGCAAGATAGCATAGAGCCCTGGAAGCACTTTCTACCGAGGGCATCCAGGTTCCTGGCCTCCCGGCTGGGGGCACCAAGGAGTGCATCTTCTGACTCTTCAGGCGGTGCATGGCCGATTCCACAACCATGGAATTGTGCGGTAGCTGTGCCTTTTGGAACCCAGGGCTTAAAAAGGATATAGCGTTATTAGAAAAGGTTCAGAGAAGAGCCACCAAAATGGTAAAGGGGATGGAAGGATACTCCTATGAAGAAAGGCTAAAAAGGTTAGGGCTCTTTAACCTGGAAAAGAAACGGCTGAGGGGAGATATGATAGAAGTCAGAATGTGGAAAGACTATAATCAATCAGAATATAGAAAGACTAGGGGACATGCAATGAAGCTACAGGGTAAACTAAGACTAACAAAAGAAAATATTTTTTCACTCAACGTGTAATCAAACTCTGGAATTTGTTACCAGAGAATGTAGTAAAGGCTGTTAGTGTAGCTGGGTTTAAAAAAAGCTTTGGACAAGTTCCTGGAGGAAAGGTCCATAAATTAAAAATGGACCCAGGATATCAATGCTTGACCCAATACAAGCATTGTGGAACCTGTGTCTTTTGGGGATACTGCTAGGTACGAATGACCTAGATTGGCCACTGTTGCAAACAGGATACTGGGCTTGATGGAGCTTGGTCTGACCCAGTATGGCATCTCTTATGTTCTTATGGCTCTTACGGATTCGATAAATGGAATCGACCCATTTGCTAAGAACCGGCGCCGAGGCCGGTGCCTCCCACATATGGAAGAGCAGCTGTTCCAGCATCAGAGGAACCGGTACAGTAGAGGCTTCCTTTGGAGGAAAGTCATATTGGAGGGCATCGATCTCCTTGGCTCGAGGCTCCTCCTCGGCATCTGCAGGGAAAGCCAAAGCCTTGGCCATGTCCCTTACGAAGTCCGAGAACTGGGTATCCTCTGGGGGACCTTCTCCAAGGCTCGGACTCCGGTGAGTCTGAAGGGACACACCAGGTCCGGAAGGTGTCCGGAGACTCATCGTCCGTCTCCTATGCCTACTCCGAGTCGTCGAGTGGCTCCGGTCGTGTGGGTTTCGGTGCCACCCGCCCAGACGCCGAAGGCACCAGCGTTGACGACCTCGGCCCCGCACGAGAGGTCGAGGGGGACCTTGACCGAGGATTGACTTGAGACTTGGACTCGAGGATCGGCTCGGTCTCTGGGGTCGACTTAGATGTCGAGGTCCTGGTGGTCGGGGCAGATGCATCGGTGAGACCGGCGATCAGCACCCGCTGCGTTCCATGAAGGCAGCCAAGCTGCTCTCCAAGGCCGTCAACCCGATTCCAAGCTCAGGAGACCCAGCAGCCTCCGACTCGGGCCCCGACGGCATCGGGCCCGAAGTCGGCTCTCCCGGAGAAGAGTCCACGAGTACAACAGAACTCACATGACTCGGGGACTCCGGCTCCACACGAGGTAGCTTGAAAGGTCTTTCCGATTCTGAGATCCAGGGACGGCGGTCAGGGCTACGCGACCTGGCCCTCGAGGACCCAGGAGCTTCCACCAATGCCCTCATGAGCTTCTTCCTTTTGTGGTCCTGGGTGGGAGACTCCCTTTCAGAGGAACCACGACGGCACTTGGGTTCCCACTCATGAGATGTTGAGGCCTCTGATGAAGTCTGAGCCTGAACGGACGCGGACTCTGAGAAAATTCTCTCATGTTGATGCTGACGGCTCCGAAGCGCCTTAGACGACATTTTGCTGCACGGGCCACAGGCCAGCAGGTCATGGTCAGGCCTGAGGCATCGGAGGCAGCAGTCATGTGTATCGGTGAGAGACATAAGTTTCTTGCACCGATCACATTTTTTTGAACCCGCTGGCAGCCATCGGGGGAAAAAGGGCCCCTGCAAGGTCAAACGACTGGGCTGCCAATGAAAATAACAAAAAAGGCACGAACGCTAGTCACGAAGGACAAAAACCGAAAAAAGAATACTGGACTCGATACCGGTGTACTGAGCCCAGGCGGGAAGGGGAACTGGCGTCGAACCGGATCAGAAAAAAAAAAAAAATCGCAGTAAAAAAAATCTTTTACCGGGTGACACAAACTCACGTCTGTTGGGCTCCGCGGAAAAAAAAAGACTGAGCAAGATGGCACCCTTGGGTGGGAAGGGGACTGCGCATGCGTGCTGCATTCCCAAAGACTTTCCTTGAAAGCTGGGGGAAATGCTCTGCACGAGGGCTCCATCGGTGCTGACGTCACCCATGTGAGGACCGACTTCCTGCTTGGTCCTGGAGAATGATCCAATCACTCTAAAAGCTTTGACAAGCTGACCAATTATGTTTGTGTCAAATTTTTTAATAAATGCATGTATGTTCTGTGGAAGAAATATAAAAGTTTAACTTCCATACTCCAGCAAAGAGATGCAAATTGAAGCAATAGGTTTGGGCCTTGGTCTTTAGAGGATTATATAAAACTTTTTTTTTTTTTTTTTTTTATCATCTGCATTTCTTTGCTCTTGCACTAAGGTTTTTACATAATATCAAATACTTCCAACTTACCCACTCAGGCATGATAGCTAGCATAAAATATTTTATTTTTAAACCTTTATGTAAAAGTATGGATTTATCTGCCACAGATGCTACATTTGCAGAAAAGGAAATTCATGCAAAATATTGTTATATATGTGGTTAAAAAAAGGAAAAAAGCCACAGAGATTAGACCCACTTTCAATTCCCTTGCACAAGGAGTTATGTACACAAGAACCAAAAAAGAGGAAGGGAAGACCTGCTGCCTCACCTGGTCCCATCCCCGATCCACTGGCAGTGCATGCTAGGAAAAGAAAGCAGTGACAGGAAATGCTGAGGAGAGTTACGCAAACAGAGAGCAAAGTATTAATTATGCAGTTAGGACAAACAGTAAGAGAACCCCATGTCCGAAAGGGTGATAAGATGACAGACATTTGGAAATGCCACCAGTAACTTAATGCTCTGGGATTTGGAAAGAGCTACAGAAGTGCTCCAAAATGCTCTACCAAAATCAAGATCATCCTGGTTGATTTCTCAGAACCACAGAACATGGCAGAACCCCCCCCCCCCCTCCTCAAGAAAGGAAACAGGGCTGAGCTCATCTGCCCATGCAAACCAACTGCTCAGCTCTCCCCCCCCCCCCCCCCCTTGGATATCCTCTGTGCTTGTTCTATGCTTTGTGTCCCCATTTCCACCGAGAGGTTGTTGCATTCCCCCACCAAGCTTTTTTGTATTAAAATACTCAATAAAAACTTAACATATGCATAGTGTACCAAACAAAACATTCCATAGTCAATAAAGTTATATTGATTCAAACACAAATTGTCTGTCTTTTCACACTGTACCATCATTCTATTATCCTGCATCACCCATCCTCCCCTCCGGATCTTATTACCATATGTGGCACAATAAAAGCATTAACATAACATTTGTGCATCACTCATATCTATTGTAGAACATATCACTCAGTTCAGCTCTATTGCTACCCTATCCATTTACACTTGTTTCTGTACCGAATCTCAATAACTTTCCCCACACCTCATCAGCTCTCTCCCCTCTTGCAATTCTGTTAGCCTGGTCAAGTAATAATAATTACAGAAAAATTACTTTTCAATATGTCCCCTACACAATAGATGGTGTGTTATCCAAGGCCAAGAGAAGACTTGGGAATTCATGATCGATGCAGATTGTATAACATGTCTTAGGCAATTTGCTTTACTGCCTCAGGCCACAGTGCACTCTTAATTGACAAAACACTTCTCTTAATCTTTGGATGCTGTCATAAATCCGGTCATATTTATCAAAGCTGACAGTCAAATTTTGCCTTGCTTTCTAGAGCAGTGGTTTTCAATCCTTAGGGCACAGTGTCAGGTTTTCAGAACCACCACAATGAATATGCAGGCTAAAATCCAGGCTAAAAACCCACTTCTGAAGCTGCTTTTGGATCTCAATGCTCCTCTCTCCTGTCCACTACTTATGTCCAAAGTTTCACTGTATGTTTTGTCTTGATTAGACTGTAAACTCTGATGAGCGGGAACTGTCTTACATCTATATGCATAGCACTGCGCATGCCTTTTAGCGCTATGCAAATGATTAGTAGTAGTAGGAGATAGAAATTTTCATACAATGGAGGCAGTGTATGAACACCCATCATGCATATTCATTGTAGTTGTCCTGAAAACCTGACTGGCTGGGTGTGTCCCAAGGAATGGGTTGAAAATCCTTCCTCTATAATTCAACTTAGTATCAAACTTCATAGAGCACTGGCATCTTCTTTAGAATGAAGCTCCAATATAAAATTATAGGTTATTACTACTGAACATTTGTTTAGTGCTACAAGACATACTCAGCACTGCACAGACACATGTAAAAGACGGTCCCTGCTCATCAGAGCTTACAATCTAGTGACTGCCGCCTTCGAAATTGGTTATATCACCAGAAAGGAGAGGGACTTTCTTATTGTAGATGCACCAGTGACTTCCACTATCTATATTCTACCTAAAATTCATAAATCTCTTGATAAACCACCCAGACATCCGATTGTTTCAGCAATTGGTTCAGTTTTAGAACCCCTTTCCAAGTTTTTGGATATAATTTTACGACCATTTATTAAAGATATGTGGTCCTACGTACGCGATTCATCGCATGTTATAGAAATTTTATCTACTTTCAGTACTTACAGTGGTGATATTATCCTCGTTACTTTAGATGTGGAGTCTCTCTACACTAATGTTCCTCAAAAAGAATCCTTTGATATTCTTGTGTATTTTCTCAAACGGACAGAACATCGTCACATTCCAACAACATTTCTCCTATCCTTGACACAGATAGTGCTTTTTGAGAATTTCTTTTGTTTTAGGAACTTATTTTACAAGCAGATTAAGGGTGTAGCGATGGGGTCAGCCATGGCCCCCGACGTGGCTAACCTCTACATGTTTAACTTTGAAGAGAGTTTCCTTAAAGAACACCCATTTAAAGATAATGTGGTGTTGTGGATTCAATATATAGACGATATACTTATACTGTGGAAGGGTACAGTAGAACTACTATCCGAATTTAATATATGGATCAACCAGTTAGATATGAACTTGAAGTTCCAGATGAGATATGATCTCTATAAAGATTTCATATTTAGATCTTTTGATTAAAAAAAAGAAGAATATGGTTTCTCTACAACACTTTACAAGAAACCTACTGATAGGAATCATTTTCTACATTACAACAGTTTCCACAACCCATCTCTGAAGAATAATCTTCCAGTAAGTCAGTTCCTTAGGGTAAGGAGGGTGTGTTCTAATCTATGTGATTTTGAAGAAGAGGCATCTATTATGAAGAGACGTTTTCTTGACAAAAATTATCCCGTACGGTATGTAGAATCAGCATATAGAAGAGCCAGAGATACATCACGAGAATCACTTTTGAAACTTAAGACGAAGAAAGAATATAGGGCTTTGTGTGCCCTCTTTTGTATTCTCAGCATTCATCTAAAATAACTGCAATTCTTAAGAAAGAATGGCATATATTTGGCAAGCTCTGCCAGCTTTTCAAAACATGAACCTCATTATTGCACACAGGCGTAATATAAATCTGCGCATTCTTGTGCCTTCAGCTCTTACAGAGAAAAAATCTCACAATATAAAGGCCAATTCCAATGTGGCAGGTGTTCTGTTTGTCTGAACACATTACCTGTTAGGAATATATTTATTCATCCCACTACACAGAAGAAGTTTTTTATCAATGACTTCTCTAACTGTGATACATCCAATGTCATTTATGTAGTCCAATGTCCTTGTAATTTGTTATATGTCGGTAAGACCACTCGCAGCATTAAAACCAGAATTATGGAACACAAGAGTTGCATTAGGAGGAATGTGGAAGATAAACCTCTGGTTGCACATTGGCGAGACCAACAGCATAAGGTCACAGATTTGAGATTTTTTGTTATAAAGCAAGTTAATCCAACTGGAGAGGTGGTAATATAAATAGAACCATTTTGAGGCTGGAACAAAGATATATATTTTTATTAGATTCACTTGTTCCCCATGGCCTCAATTTAGATCAAGATTTTTCTGTTTTTCTTTGTGTTTGTTTATAATTCTGTTTTCCAAAGAGCTGTAATTTCAAAGATTTCACATTTTAAAATTGATTTATTCAAAGTAATAATTTCCTGAACGATTATGTTTGGTTAGCCTTTGGCAGAGCTTTCGTTTTTAAGGATCTTGATATTTTAGTTTTTTATTCATAGCTTTTAATTTGCCTATTCAGACTGCTACCTCTGTTTACTTTTAAAGTCTTCAATTCTATGTGCCATTGATTTGTAACTCTTTCACTTTACGAGTCAACCCACAGTAGTAATTTGCTGTATGCCCTGGTTTAACTTCGGTTTGACACGACCCCCTCTCTCGCACTTTGGCGAGATAAGAATATGCGCATGAGCCGGCGTTTTCAAGTTTAATTACACACTAGTGCGGGTAGCACGGTTGCTGCTTTGTTTAAGGTTTTTTCCATATACAAGTTGTGCCAAGGAGGTATGTTGAAGTTTTTATTGAAGACCATTTTAAGAAGATTTTCCTCGTGCCGTTAGCCTTACATACAGTTACAAACTTTTTACATATATAT
Organism: Ichthyophis bannanicus; assembly: GCA_033557465.1. Taxonomy (NCBI): domain Eukaryota; kingdom Metazoa; phylum Chordata; class Amphibia; order Gymnophiona; family Ichthyophiidae; genus Ichthyophis; species Ichthyophis bannanicus. The sequence continues at coordinate 382,945,470 of CM066039.1, forward strand.
AGTTTCAACCACATTACTATGGTTATATATTTAACATATGCACGATGCTCGGATTCTTACTACAAAGCACGTTTTGAGCGTTCAATAAGAATATATGTCATTTGTGCAACAACATTTAGTTATAGTCTTAAGGGTGGTCTATACCAGTGTTTAATTGCGCTACATTTTCATATTTAAATATAACTTTGTAATATCTTTTTGTCTCTAGCAATTTTAATAGTCATCATATGGATGGCAGTGTCTAGTTTGTAGGTCCTCTTGCTATAAGTGTAAGGTTAGAGCTGATGGTCAGCACGGCGACTTGACACGCTAGAAAGATTTTCATTTTCCTTCACGCAGCGTCTCTGTCCATAGGCTAACTATAGAACTATGAGGAACGTCAGTTTCTGCAATACCATTCTAGATTGCGTTAGATTTTTCACTTCAACTCAAAGCAGCTAGCCTGCTAGTTTATGTAGTATTTGCTGTCCCCTACTACACATAGTTGCTCCGAGGTTATGATTTCCAAAAAGATCGCTGTCCTTACAACAGTGACCTATTGGTTTCTTGTACATTTACAGTGAGATTTGGGCATAAAACGTTTCCTCTCCTTTGCCTTTTTACGTTTCTGGCACTCCAATGGTTTTGTCCCCTTTTAGTGTATAAGTGGTTTTACCTATTTATTAGTTTTTAAGATATTTATTATGTATGGTTATCTATTATGTATTTATTTATTTATTCTAGTTATACCATCATTATTTTTCTTGAGGACTACAAAGTCCCTTGAGTCTACGCATTAAGGTACCAATTTGCTTACTCTTTTGCACAATTACAACGACGTTTCGATATTTATACTTTTTATCCCCTTTTTCGCTCCTGCTGCATCTCTAGTCCTCTTGCTATTTAAATGGGTTTGTTTCTTGATTCCAAATAGCCCCTTTTTAGTGGTCATTAGGTAGTTTTAACTATTTATTAGCTTTTAGGATATTTACTATGTATGTATATTTATATGTATGTCTAGTGGGTATTCTTAAGCTGTATTTATTTATTTTAGTTATTTCCTTCCGAGGGCCACAAGTTTCTTGGGTCTACATACAAAGGTACCTCTGTAGTACATAATTGCTTGTCACATCTGGTTTTGTTTTCATTTATTACAATTCTTTACTTGTGTTATTAATATTATGTTTAGATCATGCTTCTGTTTTAACTTACTTTCATTTAGCGTATCCACACTTTTTAGTTTTCTATCATTCTTATTTGGTTTATAGTATATTTATTGTTTTACCTTTTATGAGTTTTATTTCATTATACATTTGCATGTTTTATGTATCATGATTTTGGATCTGTTCTTTCACATTTTTTAATTATGTAATTGTATTTAATATTTATGCTTTTTATGTTTTTAGTACCTTACCTGATCAACCCCTGATGAAGGTTTGCGAAACACGGCCTGTGTCGGGTTGGTAATAGGTCTTTGTTAATTTAATAAATTTGTTTTTCCACCTACCTCATGTTTTGGACTGTTTGTGATACTTGAGTACTGCCTTTCCTTTGGACTTTTCAAAGAAGAGCCCTGACATACAGAATGGCCTGAAGGAACTAAAGAACGTAATCCATTGATGACCTTGCCTGATCTATGAAAGTACAACTACGCTATTCAGAGGTCACTCAGAAAAACAAAATTCCACAGCGAATCAAGGCTGCAAGACCCTTCAGATCTTTCTGACATGGCAGCCCCACCAACCCTGAATTCTATCACCTCTTCTCCTCCACCAAGAACCCTCTATGCCTGTCTCTAGGCATTTGCTCTTTGCATTCTTTATATAACTCCCAATACAAGCCTCATACCATGACTTTCCAGAACTCTTTACCCCGATGAAGGTATGCCTCTTGTGCATTATTTATTCCTTCCCCTATCATATAACCCTCTCTGTGCCTCCAGGGTGTACATCAGCAGTGGGGAACCTTTTATAAGGTTGAAGAGCCACATTACCAGCTATGAGACTCTTTGGGAAAGGGGAAGAGCACAATAATCCATTTACCTAACCCCTCTGCATTCTGCAGACTTCTTTAACAGAGTTGGGAGAGACTAAAATTTTGACTTGTGCGGGGTGTTTAGATTTTTTTTTTGGGAAGGACAGTTTGCTCAGGTTCTCTTTTGTGATTAACTTGGATTTGGATTTCATGTTTTAGATTTTAACTATTCACCTTTCCAAAATCTAAACTCAAGGTAACTTACATTCAAGTCATTTCAAATTCTGTCCTATATATTGCCCTTCAATTTAATGTCTAGGCAGTTTACAAAAATCAGAGTTAAATCCCACCATACAGATAGCAATTAACAGTAAGCAAGAAACAAAAAATCCAATAAAAAGTACAATAAAACCTTCAATTGTCATTGAGTACATGATTAGTTCCCTCCTTGCTTTAGCTCACAATTTAAATTGTCCCAGAGGCAATGGAGGGTGAGAATTGATTTGCTCAAGGTCCAAAAGGATCAACAGCAGAAGCAGGATTTGAATCCAGACTTCCTTAGTTCACAGTCCATTTCTCTATCCTCTATGCTACTCTTCCATGTTACACTTGAGGTTATGTGTGCGACATCCCTTTCTCTATCCTCTATGCTACTCTTCCACGTTACACTTGAGGCTATGTGTGCGACATCCCTTTCTCTATCCTCTATGCTACTCTTCCACGTTACACTTGAGGTTATGTATGCGACATCCCTTTCTCTTTGCCCCCCAGCCAGCAATAATTTTACCCATCATCCTCTTTTCCCCCCCCCCCCCTGCCTCCAGCAGCAATGTTCCCTTCCTTACACCCCCATCCCCCGGACCCAGCTGTGCCCAGCCACTTCCTTTGTCTCTTCCCTTCTAACCTCTTCCAGCTGTAAAAATACCTCCCAGAACTCCAGTGGAACCAGGGAGGTGGAAGGCTGCTGTAAACATGCCACAGGAACTTTTGTTTCACTCCTGTGAGTATTTAATTCAGAGATCTGGGAAGAGTCAGAGATGTGATGTGAGCCAAAAAAATGTGCTCTTACTACAAACTTCAGGGGCGTGGTGGTAGACAATGCAACACCATGGACAGGCTTCCCATTCCTTGTCTAAATACATATGTCCTGAAGTCATCTCATTGGGCATATGATACATAGATGCCTCTTAACTTAAGCTGCAGAAACATTTGTACTCAAAACTGTAGGGGTTTTTTCCTTTTAAGCCATAATATTGCTAGCAGGATAACAGACTTTCCCAATCTACATGTGGTGTCAGTATCAGCCCTAAAACATTATGGGGACATTCCTAACAGGGTTCAAACTCTCAAAGATTGCAGTCATCTGAAAACGGAAGAGATTTTTAATCTTACATGTCTAACTTTACCCAGTTTTTTTCCTCATTTCTCCATGCCCAGGCTTCTGTCCCCAACAGATTCTAACCTAATTTTGCAAACCACTTATGTGAGTCAAACCGATTCTAATCCATATTCTGGAAGCACAAAGTAAGAGGCCAGTGAATTTAGGCATAAGAAAAAAGCAAAAGCAATCCAACTTACAAAACTGAATGGCTTCCAAACCTGTCCTCCATGACTATGCATGACCTATGCACATGCAGTACCTCTGCTGCCTATCCTGAAACCCTGACTGGCTGCAAGATCTAGGACACAGTGCTGTAATATCAGGCAAACAAAAGCACTGTAGTCAGTAAAATCAATATACATAAAGATGCAACTGGAGAAGAACATGTAGTGTTTAACAGGCTGGATGGGTTCTGTAGTCATTATCTGCCACCATACTCTGTCTTGGTTTAATTCATATTCCAGTATCTAATAGCAGGATGAAAATGACCAGAAAACATTGGGAGCTGGAAATTTAGAAATGAGCATAGGTCTCAGGAGAGCCATAACAGACTCTGTAGGGGCCACCAGCTGTACCTTTTCCTGCTCCGCATGTAGCACTCTCGCCTGGGTACTCTCTGTTGTGTTCTTCAGAGAGTCATTTCTCTGCTCCATCAGAAGGTTACTCTGCTCCACATACCTTGGGATGGGACATAAAGGGAGAAATGTAACATGCTGGGGAGCATCATTCTGTAGAAGGCAACCTAAAGAAAGATGACAACATTTACTCATAGGTGACCTAGATCGTAAACACATGGGGGTATGGATTTTACTCCTTTTAAATATTATCAGTTTACTTTTTGTGTCACAATGCAGAACTACTTTCTATAAAAGTTCAAATCAGACACCCAATAATGTAATACCACCTCCCTCCCCCATTACACTGCTTATTGCAATGCATAGTGCATCCTCTCACCTCTGGTTACGCTGGATGAGGGCACTGATCTTCTCATTCTGTTCCTCAATTCGACTGCTCTTCTCAAATACCTCCTGCTTCAGTCGCTCATTCTCCTGATGAATGGCAGGAAGACGAACATTACAGTCCATTCTCACCGCACCACCTCACTTCAATAAGCTACTGACCATCAGCATTAGTTGACAAAAACATACATAGATTGGAAGACTCCATGATGCACGAGTGTTGCCAACAGCATTAAGGACAACCAAGAGCAGCTAAATTTAAAGAAAATGCCCATCTAAAAGTCAAACACCACAGCCTCGAAAGCTGAAAAATATTGGCACTACATAAACAAAAGCAAACACCAAGACAGTCATTTACAGCAGTGTTATGTTGTAAAACATTTCCTGGTTCAGGAGATATTCAAACATTGCACTACCGAAAACTACTTTGGGCATATATTTTGTGCACACTTTCATATTTTGCAGACAAAAATAGTGACATGAAAAGGGTCTAAACTACCAGAAACCTACATTTTTTTTAAAATAAAAGACTTCATTGCACGTAAATCCAAAGAGAAAGAAAAAAAACTGGAGGAGATCTAGGCCATGGCAACATGTAAAGCAAAAAGGCAACTGCCTAAGGAACCGCCATCAAGGGTCAGTGGCAGGCTAACAGTATTGGGGGGGGGGGGGAGGTTTGGCTTCAGCTACCACTGTGCAATGGCACATTAAGGGTCTGGGAGGAGTGGGCTAGTGGTTAGGACAAGGTACTTCAGGCTGGAGGGCCGGGGGTTCAAGTCCCACCTGGGGACAGCAATCTCAGGCCGGAGGGACTGGGATTTCTAGTCCTATAGGTACTCCTTGTGGTCTTGGGCAAGCCACTTAACCCTCCATTGCCCATGTTCCCTGTAAGTATTAGCGTATGTGTGTCATATCCCCTCGTGTTAAATGTATCCCCCAATTGACCGCTTTGACCCAGTGAAAAGCGGGATATAAATACAGCTAAATAAATAAAATAAACATGCTTCCCCCCCCCCCCAACAAGCACAGAATGAGAAACAGCCTTAGTCACTCAGACCTAAAAGAGCTAAGGCAAACCTTGGATGTGGAGAGGGGGAGTAGAGGGGTCAGAATTATGAGAGACATCTCAGCAGCTAGCTCAAGCTTTTAGGCTGGCTCCCAGATTCAAAGAAAATTTGTCCAGGTCTGCGTTAAAGGGCCAGCACACCCCACCATTGCAGCTATGTGTCTTATGGGTTAAGATTAGAAAGCCCATGGCTGCATTGTTATGCAAAAGCTCCCAATTCAATCCCCAAGTCAGGTCCTTCTGCTCCTGGGGTGGGTGGTGGCTAGGAATACTGCAATGGAGAAAAGGAACAGTCACTGTGATTGTTTAAGCATGGAACCTGGTGAATAGATTCAGGGCCTACAACTGCAGGTTTCTGGAGGGAAACCTGGTGCATAGCACCTGGTCCAGTACTGTCACTGCAATGACTATTAGTTATTCTGGAGAAGGGACTACAATCATGAAGACTCATGGTGCTAAATCTCCGCCCTGCTTGGCACCATGAGCAAGAGACTGCCGGGGTCAAACACAAACCGAATTGCAGGGGGAAAAACAAAACACTTAAATGAAAAGCTGTGTGGAAAAAGCTCAGAAACAGGTTACAGCATGGCTATACCTGGATGATGCGCTGGATGTTGTTCATGATCATGGCAGTTTCCATAGTAACAGAGGAAAGTCCTGGCAAGAGTGAGTTGCTGGTATTTTGCTTCTGAAGCTCATCCACCTGCAGTGAGATGAAAGTGAGCCATTGGCATCTTCCACATTAACATCGTCACCCCAACCAAAACACAAGGTCCCACCCTCTGTAGAGCACAGTTACAACACTTCAGCTCACAGATAATTAACAAAAACCAATGTACCTTAGAAGCAAGTCTGTCAATTTTATCAGCTACTTTACTGAATGCCATTCGGATCTCTGTGTTATGCTGTCGTGCTTCTGTCATCAGAAAGGAAGTGACATCACCAGATGCTAAAGGCAAAACAAAACAGGAAGAGATGCTACTATAAAAATGAAATTTAACACCCCAGACCACTAATTTCTAGTTCCCAAGTAGATAGGGAGAAATTTCAGTACCAAATAGATGGCAACATCCCTGGTTCTGTTAGTAATGGTGAGAAAAAAAAAAAAAAAGACCAAATTTTGTATAGGTCATCTAGGTTGGAAAAGGGACATTCAAAGTCTGCAGCATATTTCACAAAAGGCTTGCTGAATGTGGAAGCTTTTGTGAACTACATATAAGCTAGCCTGTCTTTTGCCAGTGTGAGGCCCTTGGCACCCGGCAGCCTGCAGGGGCACCGGATGGGCCGGATCCCACATGATGAGCACAGCTGCCCATGTCATGGACTCCTCAATAAAGTCACTCGTGACATTTTGTTACAAATCATTGAAATCAACTTTAATCAATTACTGACAAACTGACCGACAATCATATGTCCACATCACAATTCACAAACAGCTGTCAGCCTGTCAAACACTTAACAATCGAATTGGAAATTTACAGTTTCAAGCATTCAAATGTGTTAATGCAAAGTCACGGATAATGCACTCAGTCAACTTCTCTCAGAAGGTCCTGCTTGATACTCAAGCTTTCAGTGTTTACAAGTTAAACCGGAAGTAGATTATGATAGCCTGGTTCCTGGTCTACAGTCTACTGTTCAGGAACACCGAACAAGCTGAACGAAGGACCAAAACATTTAAAAATAACTTTTAAAAATCTTTGAGTGTAAAATAAAAATGTAAAAAAATAAAATTGAAACTAAAATAAGTAAAGAAATAACATAATAAAAAAAAATAAACTTTAAATTTCTTAAACATAAAAAGGACTTAACTAAAACATTACAACAAGCAGCTGCTGGAGCGTGTGGGGCCCCTGGGACAGTGCCAACCCATAAAGACGGGTCAGCATATAAAGGCCACAGTAAAGCTACATGTATAATGACAGCACAAGTTTTCAAATACAACAGCCCACCCAGCATCCATTAGGATTTTGTACTTATGCAAGTCGGTCAAACTTTCCTGTTGGCGTTTACAACTGCTCAGAATTAAATATGAGGGCCAGTGAACTGCTTGTATGGACCTGGGATATGGAGGAGTGATGTGGCGATTATGCTTACTTCGCTGGGGTTACCATCACCACTGCAGAAATGTGGGTTTTGGAGCTTGGCTCCTCATTTGACTCCCCTTGGACTGAAGCTTTACAAAATCCAGTACTTTTGACATATACATGTATTGCCAAGGTGAAATAGCAACTACAAGCATACTTTTAAAGTCTGCTCAAACCATGCCCAGAACACATCCCTTTGAAATCTATATGTGCCATGAATATACAGGTATAAGTACGTAGTAGCTTTTCTAAAAGCACTACTTCTGCACATATGCCCAGTCTAAACGGAACCTCCTAGTGACAGCACACTTATGAGTGAAGGAATAGCCTCAGGACAGCAGCACTTACAAAGCTGAAGCTGGTTATTCAGTTAATACAGCAGAGCGACTTTGCTCACCAAAATACCAACCTGACACTTTGTAGTGTTATTAAATGTCACATATTCTGAAGGAGAAATTACGAGAACATTCCCCCCATTCCCATATTACTACCTAATTTTTAGGTGTTTTTTTTGTTTTGTTTTTTTTAAACACACACTAATTCCTTTTCCTATGTGCCCATGCAGGGCTAGCAGAGCTCTACTATAGGCCCAGCACTAGTGAAGGAACAACCGTTCTTGTATGTCATGTCCCCAATGATGTAACACTGAGCAGGATGTTGCTACAGAGTCACTGGGCAGTCTAAGATCCATGAGTATCTGTAATGCTTTTGCATTACTCAGAACATTACAAGTGCCTATCCACCAAAGGTTTGACAGAGCTACTTTGCTAGCACTGTCTACTTATGGGATTGAGGAGCACAAATGAAGACCTGCATTCCTATTAGTGGGATTTTATTCCACAACTGCCCCTTAAAAATCCAACTCTAACATGCAGTCAATATACCGGACTTCAAAGCCCAGGAAAAAAAAAAAAAGTTTGTGTCTTGTTTACCTTGGAAATGTGGTGGCTGTGAAATCGATGCTGGGTACATCTGTCCTAGGGCCTGCAGCTGGGAAGAAGGAGCAGGCCCTGAAGAGTAAGCGTAGGTCATGCCTGTGTATGGCTAATGAGACCCAAGGAAATACTTATATTTTGCTCATTACTGAGCTGCAATACAAATTCAGCATTTTATAAATTATCTTTAACACACAGCTTCCTCAAGCATTTATTGGAAATTTCATGACTATATTGTTACAAAATGAGCCATAAAACAGCTGAAAAGAATAGATCATACGTCCATCTTATAGTAGGTGAGTTCATCCCATGCATTGAAATAAATGTACAAAAGGCATTGGCTGGGTGGGGATTACAGAGTACAAAGAAAGCATAAGCCCCCTGGCCACTCAAATTGTACTGGCAGCTGCCCTTCTCCTCAGAACTCAGGCACAGCAACTCCATGACATGCCCCAGTCAGTAATTCAAACACACATCACAGCACACAGTCATGACTATAGAGCTAGCCCAAGGCAATTAAAAACCCCCCCACAAAACCCCACACCATACTATCTTAAAAGCTCTGTACATGAATTGTTACAATAATGGGAAAAAAAACATTTTTCAGTACCTGAAAGGACTGCGTGTTTCCTAGAACAGTAGGCTGAGTCTGCACTGTCGCAACAGGCAGTAAGGCAGCAGAGGTGGGCTGAAGCCCAGGTACTGAAAAAAGCACATTAGTATGAGCACAATTTTTTGGGCATCACTTTTACAATTCACTTTCTTCAGAGTAATGATTCAGGCTCTCTTAGCCTTACCTTGCATTGTCAGCTGAGGGGGGATAGCATGGCTTAACTGGGGGGTGCGACGGATTGGGGGTGGGGCCACAGGATGTGCAGAGTCCCTCACTATACCAGGGTCCTGCAAACAAGAAAGCACCACATGCTTCTGTCAGTCTCCAAGGGTTATGGAAAAATGCAGCTCTGCACTGAAACACAATGTATTCCTGCAGTGTGAACACTGTTAAAACACCAGAAAACAAAACCATTTAATGTACCCGCTACCTACTGCTGGAGTTTCCCCATCTACTCAGAGGGCATAGAGGGGGGCTGACCTAAATGGAACAGTGGATACAACTGCTCTAGCCACCTTACTGGGCAGACTATATGGATCATACTGGTCTTTATCTGCTGTCATATAGTATGTTACTAAGTACCAAGAAATGCAGTCAGAGACCAAGAAAATATGGCAGAAAGATACCACGTTATTTCCCATTGTATAGTGTGGAGTAGCAACCTAATGGGGTTAGAGCAGCCTACCACCCAAGTGTGGTTTGATTCCCACTGACATTCCTTGTGAACTTGGACAAGTCAGTCATTTTACCCTCCCTTGCCTTAGAAGAAAAAGGTCTGGCAATTTGCTTCCGGTTATACCTTGCCAAGAAAGCCCAGGGGCTGCTGGGTCGCCAGAAGTCAGCATTGAATTGATGGCACTTAAAACAAAACAAAACACCCACAAAGACTGTGCCACATGCTTGATAGCATAGTTACTCACCTGTAACAGGTGTTCTCCAGGGACAGCAGGAATTAGTCCTCATATGGGTGACACAGGCGCCGACTGAGCCTGCATGGAAGCAACTCAGCAGCTTTCAAGGAAAGCCTTTGGGAAATGGACCATGCATGCATGGTGTACTTCCCGCCCAAGAGTGCCATCTTGCCTCAGTCTAATGACATAGCTAAGACAGCAAAAATAAAAGATGGTAAAGAAGCAACTCCAAGGGGAGGACTGAAGGTTGTGAGGACCGAATCCTGCTGTCCCTGGAGAACACCTGTTACAGGTGAGCATCTATGCTTTCTTGGGAACAAGCAGGAAGTCAGTCCTCACATTTGGGACTCCTCACCTAGAAGCTGCTGAGAACCTGTAACCAAAAGAAAAATGCCATGGCAACCTGCAAAGGGAGAGCTGTGACCAGCAGCAGTTGAGTCCCGAGGGAAAGACTCTCGCAAGACCCAAGCGTCCAGTGAGCACCAGCACTCCGGTAGCCTGAACACAAAGGTCAGAGGGCAGGAGGTACCTACACCCTGAAAAGATGACGACGTACAGCCTTTCTGAAGGTACTGTCCCATTGGTACTCCCTTTCCAAGCAGTAGTGAGCTGCAAAAGGTATGGACCGAAGATCAGGTGAAAGCCCAGCAAATTTCTGTCATGGGGATGGAAAGCAGATTGGCCATGGAAGTAGCCATGACCCTGATGCAGTGTACTGACAGTCTGGTCCTCACATATGAGTGACGGTGCCGAAAGAGCTTGTGCTGAAGCATCTCCCCAGTTTTCAAGGAAAGCCTTTGGGAGATGCACCACGCATGCATGGTCGACCTCCCACCCAAGTGCCCAAGTCTAATTTTTCCACAGAGCTCTTTAGACATGGTCCTTCCCCCCCCTCCCCCAGGACAGTCAAATTTTAAAAATTTTTTATTGATTTTATAGTTTTAAATTTTGTCCGGTTTGCATACCGGTTTCTTCCTGCCCCCAAGCCAGCTCGCCTCTGTGTTGCTCCTCAGGTTCATCTAGCCATTCTCCATTTTTTCCATAGAGGTCTGCCTGAACTGGCATTCGCACCCTTTTTCAGCCGAAGGCCTTGGACCCCTGCCAGGAGGCATGGACCTCCTTTTTCCAATGGCCTCAAGTGGCTTCAAAAAGTATGACAGGTGCGGCAAAAATTATGTCACTTACATACCCACACAACTGCTGCCTCAGATGCTTTGGCCCGGAGCACGATTCAGACTGCGAACTCTGCAGAACAATGACCCCCAAAGGCCTTAGTCTCCATCAGCAGCAGGAAAACGTTTTTCATAAATCTGACTCCCCCAGAGTCTCCAGTATCACCATGCTCCAGGGCCCACTCCGATACCTTAGTGCCCCACGAAGCCAGGGCCTCCTCAGTGTACCACGGCCATGGTTCTTCCAAACAGCAGTCCCCGGAGGTGGAGCATAAGAAGAAAACCTTGAAGACTGCTTCAGATGATGGAACAGGGAAGGTGGTGAAATCCCACCCCAGGTCCTGCAGCCCCAGGAGCGGCCCTCCTACTTGCCCCACAAGGAGTTGTCAGCTCCTGCCAATTGTTCTTGAGCCTCCAAGGCCATCCTCATTGAGGACTTCCCCTCGGCAGTACAGACGCCAGGCCCGAAGTCCTCCGTGCCCACGTCAGGCTGCAGAGTCAACTGGCATGGAGACCAGAATGGCAGCCCTAGAGAACGGTGTATCTGCCCTAGTGGCCATGCAGCAGGCGTTTGTCTGGCTCATCTGGTCCATCCGTCCCAACGACAGGACCCTCAACATCAAGGGCTTCCCAGACATTGAGCTGGACCTTGAGTGCCATGGGCATCGAGGTACTGCTCCTGGTCCCATTCTTCGGGACACCTGTCCTCCCCAGTGAGCACCCATGGCTCAGACTGATGATACTCCAGGGGTTATGCACCATGGCACAGTCTCCAACAGAGGTGATTGTGTGGCGTCTGACTCATACTCTGACTTCAAGCCCAAAGGGAGAGAGTCCCCCTGGATAAGAGGAGACACTAATGTGCCCTCGGACCCATCTCCCCCAGCGACTCTATGCCACTCCCCATTCAAGGATGTCGCATTCCTTGATTTATGTGAGGGATATTGCTGAGGCTCTTGCCTTCGTCCCACAGGAGAGATCAGCATGGTGCAGGGCACTACCCTCCCAGCTTCTCCACCTCCATGGTCCACATGACTCCCGATGCCTGCCTACACATGAGCAGCTACAGGCAGGCTCTGGGGACAAGGTGCACATAAGTCAGCTAGCGGAATCCTTCAGATGGGGCAGAATCCAGATCTTCAGGCCAGGATGCCCTTCCAGGCACCCACCCCACAGAAAGTCCTTACTACAGACACCTCTCAGGGGATGGGGAGCATATTGTGACAACCTCCAGACACAAGGCTGCTGGTCCCAGAGGGAATTTGAAATGCAGATCAACCTACCGGAAATCAGGGCCATATTTCTGGCCCTCAAGGCCTTCAGTCACCAGCTAAAGCACCACATGGTGCTGATCCAGACCGACAATTAGGTAGCGATGTTCTATGTGAACAAACAGGGAGGAACGGGATCATACTCCCTCTGCCAGGAGACTGTAGCCATCTGCTCTTATGCTACATGCAGTGGGATGCTTCCAACAGTGGTCTACTTCCTGGACCAGGACTATCTTGGTGGACAAGCTGAGTAGAGTACTCAAGCCGCACAAGTGACACCTGGACCTAGCAGTGGCCTCAGGGCTGTTCAGTCTCTGCAGCGTCCCAGTGATGGCCTGTTTGCCAGTCCAGACAATGTGCAGTTGCCCCGTTTCTGCTCCTGCCGACTACACCCGTCTCGGGCCAGCAGTGGCCTTAAGGCTGTTCCGTTTCTGGAGCGTCCCAGTGATGGACCCGTTTGTCAGTCCAGACAATGTGCAGTTGCCCTGTTTCTGCTCTTGCCGGCTGCACCCATCTCAAGTAGTGGCGGAAACATTCCATCCTCCTGTGGTAGGAAGGCCTCCTGTATGCCTTCCCCCCCCCCCCTCCTACCACCACCACCACTGATAGCCAAGATCCTGTTCAAAGCTCAACGTAACAGTGTCGCTAGCGCCGACAGAGCTGCTGTGGCCCAGCCAGCCTTATTTCCACTGCTCCTCTCCTTATCAATGGTACCACCGATTCTCCTGGGCTGAGCCCCAGGACTATTCTTGCAGGAGCAGGGCACTCTCCTACACCCCAGCCTGGGGTCCCTCTCGCTAAAGACTTGGCTGCTGAAAAGGTAGCACTAGCCCCCTTCAACCTACCATGGAACATGAAAGACATCCTCCTGGAAGGCCTCCACGAGAAGGGTGCATGCCTTCAAGTGGCAACGTTTCTCACTGTGGTGCACAGAGAAATGGATGAATCCATTCTCCTGCTCAGTATATATGGTGCTCAAATACCTGCTCCACCTGTCACAGGAGGGAATGAAGTCCAACTCGGTCAGAGTACACCTAAGCGTCATCGCGACGCATCACCACTTTGTCAAGGAGAAGCCCCTCACGGCTCTGTTCTACGGGGCCATGTTGTCCAAACACCCTGTCTGCCCTCCGGTGGCGGAATGGGACCTTAATGTGGTGCTCTCAACTGGCTAAGCCTCTGTTTCAGCCTTTAGCTACCTGCCACCTGCAGTACTTCTCCTGGAAGGTTGCCTTCCTGGTAGCCCTCACATCAGCTTGTAGAGTTAGCAAGCTCCAGGTTCTGACGACAGAGCCCTCTTACACAAGGTTCTACAAGACAGGGTGGTGCTTTGCACGCACCCTAAGTTTCTGTCGAAGGTGGTTTCCCCATTCCACCCCAACCAGGAGTGCTGCTTCCCATCTTCTTTCCCAGGCCTCACGCTGACAGGGCGGAGACCTTCTCCATACTCTGGATTTTGTTTATTATTTATTTTATTTACTTCTCTTATATACCACGCTATTAAAATCAGTGCGGTTTACAATTGAACAAAAAAATACTGCAATGTCACACGACAATTGAGTTTTTACATTGAACATGGACGAGATAACCTGGAGGTAACAGGGGTAACTAATTACAGAGTAATTATTCATGGAGAATGGTGAGAAATTATACATATAGTATGGTGAGACATTATACATATAGTATAGCTTGGTTTCAACATATTTATAAGAGGTTTAATCAATAAGATGTGTGATCAGTACCAATAATAAATGAGAGGGGATATGGTGGTAGAGCTAGTCATTTTCTTTATGGTGTTGGATTTTGGGTGGGGTGGAGTAGGATGTGAGGATGGGTGGTTGTTTCTGGGATTGGATTCTGGGTAATGGATGAGGAAAAGGTGTTTGAGGGCTTTTCTAAATGACAATAGGTCTGGGGTGGAACGGAGCTCAGTGAGGAGGGCATTCCAGGTCATGGGTGCAAATAGGGAGAAGGCTCTATTGGCAGTAGCCTTTTTGCACTTAGTTAGAATGTTGGATTGAAAGAGAACCCTTACCTCTCACCTGCAACAGACCCAGGGTCACTGCAAAGCTCAACCTTTTGTATCCTATGGACCCCAGCTGTCTGGGGCTCCCAGTAATTATTCAAACTCTGTCCACCTGTGTGGCAGACTGCATTACCCTGGCCTATGAGCAAGTGACTCCTCTTCTCCGGGAACAAGTAAGCAATCTCCAAGCATACCTTGATAAATAACCCATACATATTATATCTTACGAACTCCAAAAGGAGGCTCTGTGGCACACTACTAGTACTACGCCAAGCATTAGTAGTACAATTTGAGACAAAGATCATACTCCACATACCCTGGCTTAGAGAAACTGCCCCTAGACAGCTGCATTTTCGGTTTATGTATTTATAATGTAACAGCTGCCTTTCCAATAGTAGTTCAAGGCGAGTTAATATTCAGGTACTGTTGATAGGGAGAGAGTCAGGAATCTTTGTGCTGAAGATCCTGTCTGCCTACAAAGGTTAATACACAGCTCTGCTCCTCCTCCAATTCCTCGGCAAATATTCTCAGAAATTTCCTGATTGTTTTGGGACCTGTTCTATTTCTATAGGATATTCTTCTCTATTCTCCACCTTCTGCTTCCATATGGCCTCCGTATCTGTGCTTGAATGAGTGGCACTCCAATAATGTAACACCATCTTCTCTTCCGTACGCCAAACCCTAGAGAAGCTGTTTCTATCTGAAGTGGCAATGGAGTGACATTGCTCCATGTGATAGTATAGCCAGAACATTACGGGCCAAAGTATGCAAGAGCTTACACAAGCAGAGCACCTGTTCTCTTTATCCTGCTCAAAGAACCAAACTCCACCCCCCTCCCTGTAACACTGCATGTAAGGGAAGATCAGGGTCTATTTGTAGCCCAAATGTGAGGGCACTACACTGGCCCCAAGCATCTGCTTTCCCTCTTGTTGTATCTCTGGCCACCACCCTCAATTTCTGATAGTGATGGAGATAGATCCCCATCAACCATTTTATTGATGCCTGTTAAAAATATAGCAGTAATTTTCTGGCCCGGATTTACAAAAAAAAAAACAAACAAAAAAAAACCACATCTACTTTGAAAATCTTTCCCTGCTCACTGCACATTTTATAATTTTAGACAGCTGCTGGTACATTTCTTGGTCATGGCAGAAAGCCTGAAGAGCTTCCCAAGTTCCTGGGACAAGAGCACACCCCTGAACACTGCTTCTAGTCATCTATACTTGTTAGGTTTTTTTTTTTCATGTAAAGCACAGTTACTTACCTGTAACAGGTGATCTCTGGGAACAGCAGGAATAAGTCTTCACATATGGGTACGTCAGTACCGACAGAGCCTGCGCGGGAACGCTCCCCAGCATCCAATCAGAAAGCTTTTGGGAGCATCCCTCAGCGCCTGCGTGCTGCCTTCCCGCCTTTCCAACTGTCTCTCCTCAGTTGAGTTTTATAGCTGAGACAAAGAGAAAGAGGAAAGGAAGACAGATAGAGAGATACAACTCCTAGGGGAGGTGGGTGGGTTGTGAAGACTTATTCCTGCTGTTCCCAGAGATCACCTGTTACAGGTAAGTAACTGTGCTATCTCCAGGAACAAGCAGGAATGAGTCTTCACATATGGGGACTCCCAAGCTAAGATGCCTGGAGCCCTAGCATGGTGGGGATTGGAACATGCTACACCTCATATGGCCAGGCATCCTGAGGATGGAGGGTAGGAGTTGAAAAGAAAGGAGCTGTAGAAAAACAGCTAACCTAAAATAGGACTACAGGTAAGGAGTATGTATGACAATTATGAAAAATATTGAAATGAACAATCACAATATGGACCTCACCTACTGGATTGCAGGAAGTAGAGAGGTTGATGGAGTCTACTGGGGATCCAGTAGAGGAATCTTCAAGGTGACCTCACTGAAGTAAAGGTGAAGGTCCAAATCTGGAAGTGACAGGTGACCCAGGTGTCAACTGGGGTAGTACAAAAACGGTAGGTCTTTAGTGGAAAGCTTTATGGAAAAAGCTGTGAACTCTTTTGGCTACAGAGTTACTCACAGTCAGGAGCAAAAGAGGAAGACAGACCGAATTGGACAAACTAGCCCAGTCCTGGAGGGAAGAAGGGGTATGGGGGGAAAAAAGCCCGTATTCCCAAGAAGGACAGATGTCTGAAGGGTTGAAACCTCAAATCTACTGAAGATCCACCTTGTCTTTCCTAACTGGTGAGAGATAGGAAAGATATTGGAGCATGGAGCTTCAGGGATACCTAAACCTAGGGTTAAGGTAGGAGCTGTCAGTACCACAGTAGTGGTTGTGTGCATAATACCCCAGACATACTGTGGGACAGTATGAACATATGCAAGCCCACTGTCTGGAACCTATAGGAAGGTAAAGCACAGTTACTTACCTGTAACAGGTGATCTCTGGGAACAGCAGGAATTAGTGCTCACAAATGGGTACGTCGGTACCAACGGAGCCTGCACGGGAACGCTCCCCAGCTTCCCAGAAGGAAAGCTTTTGGGAGAATCCCATAGCGCCTGCGTGCTGCCTTCACGCCTTTCCTAACCAACTCTCCTCAGTTCAAGTTTAAAGCTGAGACAATAGAGAGAGAGAGGAAAGGAAAGATAGAGAGAGATACAACTCCTAGGGGAGGTGGGAGGGTTGTGAGGACTAATTCCTGCTGTTCCCAGAGATCACCTGTTACAGGTAACTGTGCTATCTCCAGGAACAAGCAGGAATGAGTCCTCACATATGGGGACTCCCTAGCTAAGATGCCTGGGAGATCCCCAAGGGTATTAGACCCTGAAGGGTTCCTCATCTTCCTATGGATCTCAGGCATCCATTCAGGGAATGAGGGCAGGAGTTGTTCAAAAATGGAACAGGTGTCTGAGGACAGCCTGACCAAACAAGGCATCCCGGTGGGAGTCCTTGTCCAAACAGTAATGGGCTGTGAAGGTATGAACCGAGGCCCAGGTGGCTGCTCGACAGATCTGGTCGATGGACACAGAATGAAGATGAGCCATAGAGCTGTGACATGGCCCTCACATTGTGAGCTGTGACATGGCCCTCCAGAGAAAGGTTCTTACCCTGGTAAGCAAAAGAAATACACTGAGCAATCCAATTGGACAGTGTTTTTAGAGACTGGAAGTCCTAAATGAGAAGGATCAAAAGCAACAAAAAGCTGGGAAGACTTTCTATGTTGCTGTGTCCTGTGTAAGTAAAAAGCAAGAGCTCTTTTACAATCTAGAGTATGAAGGTTCCTCTCTGCACTGGATGCATGAGGAGCTGGAAAAAAGACAGGTAAATATACCTCTTGAAAAGGTGAGACCACTTTAGGCATAAAGTGAGGATTTGTCCTAAGGAGTACCTTATGATGGAACCTTGTATAAGGTGGATTAGCCACTAAGGCCTGCAGTTCACTGATGCGGCGAGCAGAAGTGATTGCAATAAGGAAAATAACCTTCCAGGAAAGAAATTTCAAGGAGGTAGTGGCTAAGGGTTCAAAAGGTGGCTTCATAAGCTGAACAAGAACCAAGTTTAAGTCCCATGCCACCGGAGGAGGTCGAATGGGAGGTTTAGTTAAAGTTAGGCCTCTCATGAATCTTGCAATAAGAGGATGAGAGGAAATAGGTTGTCCATTGAGAGGCTTAAGGGATGCTGCAATAGCACTCAAATGGACCCTTACTGAATTCGTTTTAAGGCCTGCATTGGAGAGATGCAGGAGATATTCCAATAGAGAATTCACAGGAAGTGCCAGAGGGTCAAGACCCTTTTGAGCACACCAAATGAAACTCTTTTCCACTTAAAAGCATAGGAACGCCTAGTGGAAGGTTTTCTGGAAGCATGGAGGATATCCTTCACTTGCTGAGAAAGATTGAAGTCTTGAAGGTCTAGGCCTTCAGTAACCAAGCTCGGAGGTGAAGGGACTTGGGGTTTGGATGCCACAAAGTCCCTTCCTCCTGGGACAGAAGGTCTGGCGCAGCTCCCAAGTCCAGGGAGGGGGCTTGGGAGAGATGCAGAAGTAGAGGGTACCACACTTGGCGTGGCCAGCGTGGAGCTATGAGGATCATAGATCCTTGATCCCTCTGGAGTTTGAACAGAGTCTTGGGAATCAAAGGAATGGGTGGAAAGGCATACAGGAAGCCCTGACCCCAATGAAGGAGGAAGGCATCCTTGGCCTGAACTCCCTGACACGGAATTCTGGAACAGAACCGGGGAAGTTTGGCATTCCACAGGCTTGCAAAGAGGTCTATGTCCGGGGTTCCCTATTCTTGGAAGATTCTGAGTACCTGATCCATGTGCAGGGACCATTCGTGTGGAAGCAGAACTCGACTGAGTCTGTCTGCCCAAGAGTTTTGGATTCCTGGGAGGTATACTGCCAGGAGATGGATTTGATGCTCTCTGGCGAAGGCCCATAATCTTAGAGCTTCGTTGCAAAGCGACAGAGAGCCAGTTCCTCCTTGCTTGTTTATGTAAAACATGGCTACTTGATTGTCCGTATGAATGAGGACTGTCTTGTAGCTGAGGAGGGTATGAAAGACCTTGAGAGCTAGGAACACTGCTCGAAGTTCCAAGTGGTTGATATGAAGAGAGGTCTCCTGTGGGGACCAAGTGCCTTGGGTGGAGAGGTCTTGTAGATGAGCTCCCCAACCTGTTTGGGAGGCATCCGTTGTGAGGGTTGCTTGGGGTAACAAAGGTTGGAAGGGGGACCCCAGCAACAGATTTTGAGTGGACATCCACCATTGGAGAGACCAAAAGACGTTTGGAGGTTGCTATTTGGTCTGAGAGAGCTCCTGAAGCTTGAGTCCACTGGGTGGACAAAGTCCATTGAGCTGCTCTCATGTGTAGGCGAGCATAGGGTACCACATGCACTGTGGAAGCCATATGGCCTAGCAGCTGTAGCATCTCCCTGGCAGTTAAGTGGCTCTTTGACTGAATCTGGGAGGCTAACTGCACTAGACGTTGACAACGGGCCTGAGGAAGGTAGGCCCTTGCAGAGGTGGTGTCCAACCAGGCCCCTATGAATTCCAGGGACTGAGTAGGGGTGAGCTGGGAATTTGGGAGGTTTACCACAAGTCTCAGGTATTGCAGAATGCACCTGGTGCAGTTCAGGGAGATCTGAGCCTCTGACTGGGTTGGAGCTCGGATGAGCCAGTCGTCCAGGTATGGGAAGACAAATATTCCCAGAGTGCGTAGAAATGCAGCAACTATTGCTATGCATTTGGTGAACATTCTTGGAGCAGAGGCTAGACCGAAAGGAAGCACTCTGTATTGGTAATGTTTTCCCTGGAACAGAAAATGTAGGAATTTTCTGTGAGATGGATGGATGAGGACATGAGTACGCATCCTTGAGATCTAGAGAACAAAGCCAATCCTGACTCTGCAGGTATGGAAGGAGAGTGCCTAGAGAAAGCATCTTGAACTTCTCCTTGCATAGGAATTTGTTCAATTCTCTGAGATCTAGAATGGGTCTGTATCCCCCTGTTTTCTTTGGAATGAGAAAATGAGGAGTAAAACCCTGACCCCTGTTGAAGAGGAACTTCTATGGCCCCCTGGGCTAGAAGGGTAGTCACCTCCTGATCCAGAAGGTCGAGGAGAGATGTGGGAGAATTGAAGTGTCTCACCATGGTGTAGGGAGGAAGGTCTGAGAAATGAAGTTTGTAGCCCTCTCTTATGATGGAGAGGGTCCACTGCTCTGATGTGATTTGCTCCCATCTGGGAGCAAAATGAGCTAACCTTCCTGGAATGGTGAGAGGTTCTGGCTGTTGTAGAGCCAGAAAGGTTATGTTCTCTAGTATCAAGTCAAAAACCCTGAGGGGGTTGGGACTGCTGGGTTGTAGCAGTCCCTGCAGGTTTAGGCCTGGCCTGTTTAGGTTGCTGACGCTTAGTAGCAAAGCGACCTGTAGAAGATTGTTGGCCAGAAGTGGAAGGAAATCTGCTCCTTTTGTAAAAAGGCTTTTTGAAAGGTTCTCTCTTGGCTGGAATGGAGGTTGACTTGGAAAGTCTATCCAGAGCAGAATTCTCTGCATCCATTTGAGTGGCTTTTATTTGCCACTCTTTGCCAAAGAGATTTTCACCAGTACAGGGCAGATTTCCTAAGCCATTCTGAACCCAGGGCTCTAGATCAGAAGCCTGGAGCCAAGCAATTCTGTGAGCAGCTATGGCAATGCCTGAGGCTCTGCTGGCACCTTCAAAGTAGTCAAAGGCTGCCCTGTTGGAAAACTTTGAAATGTCTTGAGTATGCTTAAGCCAAAGGAGAAACTCATCCCTTTTATCCTCTGGAAGAAAAGGGAGAAAGTTGTGCAGCTTTTGTGCAACTTCCTTTAGAAACATACCCATATAAAGGCTATATGAGTTGATTCTGGCTATAAGCATGCTGGCTTGGAAGATTTTCCTACCAAAAGCATCAAAGGTTCTGCATTCTCTTCCTGGAGGAGCAGAAGAGTGTCTTTTAGTACTCTTTATCCTTTTCATAGCTGACTGCACCACAATGGAGTGGCGAGGAAGCTGAGTTTTCTGAAATCCAGGACAAGGAGGGACATGGTACATAGTGTCCAATCTGCGAGAATGAGGAGAAAGGGCGAGAGGAGTCTCCCATAAGTCAATCATATGTTCATGAAGAATTTCATGAATTGAAAAGGTGACTGCCTCTCTGGGAGCCTTAGAGAATCCTAAAATATCAAATTTTTTTGCTCTAGGCTCTGTTTCAGAGGTTACTGAAATAGAGAGTCCTTTAGCCACTTCTATTATGAAGTCTTGAAAGGACAAATCCTCTGGAGGAGACATTCTCCTTTTTGGAGAGGTAGGTTCCTCAGGAAGGGTAATGGATACTTCAGGAGACTCATCTGATGAATCAGAATCAGAGGAATCGAAGTACTGTCTGTCTGCTTCCAACGATCGATACGCGTATCGATCGGTACCGACATCGGGCGTCCCTGGTACCGGATCGGTACCAAGAAATAGCCCTGGACAAGGAACCGGAGTCGGTATCCTGGCCGATGTCGATCCAGTCGGTACCGGTATCGGCGCTGGTACCGGTACCAGTACCGACAATGGAACTCGTTGCGGTACCGTCAGCGTCGCAGCTTTTATAAAAGCCATTATAGCCTGCTGCATGGATTGGACAGTGTGATCCATGGACGCCACGACTGCCTGGATGTCGGTACCAGGAGAAAGTGCCAGTACCCCAGAGCAGTCTAACAGGTGATCGGTCGAGGCCGTGCCATCGATGTCATCCTGTAACCCCATAGGAGGAGCTTTGGAAGCCGGAGCTTCCCGCCGGGGTTGTTTGGCTGGGGCAGGATCCTCAAGGGCAAGCCCAGAGGCATCTCGATGCTTAAAGGGAGATTTGCCCTTCAAGGACCTGCTAGGTTTATGTTTGGTTACTTGAGACCCATCAGGAGAGGAAGACCTGGAAGATGTCGATGCCACCGCCAGTGCATCCGTGGGAAACAGCACATGGAGCTTGGCTGCTCGGTTCTGTAACCCTCGTTTAGACATTAGAGAGCAGGACTGGCAATCCGGAATGGAGTGTTCAGGACCCAAACATTTAAGACACCATTCATGGGTATCTGTAACAGAAATTGTACCGCTACACTTAGTGCATTTTTTGAACCCGGAGGCTGGTTTTTCCATGAGGGAAAATTTTCTTGTGGGCCTGGAGGCCTAAGAAGAAAAATACACCAAGTGAGGAGAAAATATATATTTTTTTTTTAGAAAGAAAAGGACCGGCGGTACCGGTCCGGCGTCGGGGAAGGCAGACACTGTCAGACAGCTGCCTGGGTGAGAATGTTCACAGTCTTGGCAAGTGCATATATCAATATGATTTGCAAGGGATTGTGGGATATGCAGTCCATTCACACCAGACAGCTGCTCACAATAATTAGTTGTGCTTGAGTGTAAAGCCAATAAGATATTTATTTATGGGGTTATTTCTCCCAACACAGATATGCTTGGTAGCACATAAAACAGGATACTTGCTTTCAGTGTTAAACTTAGAAAAACAAAATCAGGAAAACAGTTGAACTTGTCAAGCAATCAAAGCAAAAGAATAAAGAACTGGTTGGTAACAAACTGGTCTTTTCTGTAGGCTTTAGCTAATATTTTCTTAGCAGTGTTTCAAACAAGCAAAACCCACAAAGAAGGGAAAAACTGTTCTTTTCAGGTTAACTTCTTATATCTTCACACAGACTCAGAAGTGATTTCCTCAGAGCTCACAAGCAATTAGGTAAGGCTCAATTGCTAGCAGTTACCCAGCTGAAACCCCTTAGCTGGCTTGCTTTCTACTGCGTGGCTCAAATCCTACTTCAGGAGCTTTTCTGAGTAGATTAAAGAACAAGTTTTTAATTCTTTGTGATGGTTGTTGTACTTTGTAACAGAAAATTACCAAAGGAGTTTAGACAGAGAGCAATCCATATATTCACAGTCTGCATCTAAGACCACTCCCCCTTCTTCAACAATCATGGGTTCAATATCATGGATTGACACAGAGGAATTTCTCAATGTAGCACTCTCAGGAGAATACTCATTTCCCTGCTGTCTTTCAAGGTTATAGCTAGAGCATAGATCAGTGTTCATACCTGAGCTTCCATTGCTGTTAGAGTTCCTCTCTAAATAGCCTGGCCAGTATGTAGTCCAGTTCTTATGTCCAGCCTTCCAATCCAGATCCCTGGATACTGGATCTCTCCTCACATGCAATGAAGCTACAGGGTAAACTATTTAAGACTAATAAAAGAAAATATTTTTTCACTCAACGTGTAATCAAACTCTGGAATTTGTTACCGGAGGATGTAGTAAAGGCTGTTAGTGTAGCTGGGTTTAAAAAAGATTTGGACAAGTTCCTGGAGGAAAGGTCCATAAACCATTATTAAGAAGTGACCGAAGATATCAATGCTTGACCCAGTACAAGCATTGTGGAACTTGTATCTCTTGGGGAAACTGCTAGGTACATATGACCTAGATTGGCCACTGTTGGAAACAGAATACTGGGCTTGATGGACCTTGGTCTGACCCAGTATGGCATATCTTATGTTCTTATGTTCTTATACCTTCTGGCACGGGTCTTAGGGTCCCTTCCACATGCAGCAGTCTCCCTCACAGGTACCGTCTGGAGATTCCTAGCCCTGCAGCACCATTCCTCTGGTTTTCCCCAGTCCAATGGTGTATGCTTGCCTTTTGAATGCCTTCCAGTATACGTACTGCTATGGACTACTTTAGACCTCCCAAATGCTTCTCTTCTTTCTTCCAAAGGGTTTCTTGCCCTCTGTCCGTCCGGTTTGGCTGCTGCTTCTGATGATCCTCCCGATGATGAAGATGTCCAAGATGAGGATATCCAAGCTGATCCTGAGGATAAGGATTCTGAGGATAATTCTCTGTAGAATAAACTCTACCTTTATTCTGCCTAGATGAGTGCTCCACCCTAGCACAGCAGAGCTGTGCTGAATCAGGCCCTGCCCTTTGAGATGAGTGCTTAGGGATTACCTCATAGCCCTCCTGATTGAACACACGTTTCCCCACTTCAGCTCCTCTAATGGCTGTTGGAAACCTGGTGCATTCTGAGACTGGTAGTCTTTTATGGGAAAATTCTGTTTTCTTATTTCTACCAGAACTGACAGGTTGCTTGTTCAGAGTCACTTCACCTTTACTATAGCTCCTTCCTGAGCTATGATAAGCTTCCTTATCACAACACGCGACCAAAGAAATAAATTAAAATAAAGAACTTCTTCAGCGGTGACAGGAACACAACCTGCTGGCTCCGTGGAAAAAGAAGAACTGAGGAGAGTTGGTTAGGAAAGGCGGGAAGGCAGTGCGCAGGCGCTGTGGGATGCTCCCAAAAGCTTTCCTTCTGGGAAGCTTTCCTGCACAGGCTCCGTCTGTACCGATGTACCCATATGTGAGGACTCATTCCTGCTTGTTCCTGGAGATATCTCTGTCTATGCTTATAAAGGTTATGTATGTAAATACATATCTACCTCTAAGGAAGCATCTCTCTCTCGATATATATATATGTATATGTCTATAGTGAGATCTGGAGGGGCATAACATATGCACACACAGCTTAGAGACATATGTATCTATAGAGAAGTATATAGAGATATATACATACATGAATATATATGTCTAAAGATAAATGTCTGCAATTAAGCAGATAGAGATATGCTCATAAGAACATTCATATGGGAGATGTGAAGAGGAAAGATTCATCTAATAACAAGGTGGAACCTACTTGAGAAGATATATAGAGAATCTATTCCCCCTGGCTAAGATGGTGCAGGAATGCTATCCAGTGAAATAACCAGGATGGTTGCATGAAAAAACAGAGGATAATATCAGTCTGTAAACAGCAAGTCTTGAGTCCTGTAGGACTCTTGCATGGTAAATGGACAAAACACGCATAGGATGAGATACCAGGTTGACCCACTGGAGGGACACAAAGGGGTATCATGCGGTATTAGTTAAATATGTGTTGTCCATGAAGGAGTAGGATACCATGAGGACAAGCTGCAAGGAAAAAAGAGCATATTCCTTGTAGGAATTGGAGAACTCTTTAGACGTTCATGTAGAAAAGGCTTATGTCCTGTATTATAAAAGGAGATAGTAGGGTGTGGAGAACCCTCAGAGTCATGGAAAATGACTGAGGAAGCCTTTTCCAGCCATATAGGGTAGTCATTAGAGACAAAACCCCATGCTCTCTAGCAAGGGCCCATAGTAGAAAGCTTCTCTGTAAGATTGCAGAGAGCATTATGCAGGAGAATTGGGAGATAAACTGGCTGTTGGAAAAAACCAGCTGCACGTCAACTATGCTGCCAAATCCAAAGGAATTGGAGATGGCAAGAAAAGAAGATAGTGTGATAAGCCTGAAGTGATTAGGATTATCCAAGATAGATGAAAGCACTATCTTGGAATCACTACTAAGGCCAGACAGAAAGTAGTGGAAGACAAGACTGGAAACTTGTGGAAAAGTACCAGTAGTCCAATCACTGGAACTCCTGCATGGGCAGCTGCTGAATAAGACAGAGAGAATCTGTGTAAAACAGAGAGAACAGACAGAATAAGAGGAGAAATTCCTGTCCCTGTCTGATGAGCTGCCCAGACAAAAGAAGCCCAGACAAGAGAAAAAAACGCCACACTGGAATGAAAGAAAGAAATGACTAGAAAGGCTAAAGAAGCCCTGCAGTGGTATGGTACCACTCTTTCAGGGGAAACCCTGGATAAGAGGGTAGAGAAACAGGAGCTGAAGGGTGACTTACCATATGGTAAGTCTGTGGAAGGAAAAAATTCATGTTGGAACAGAAAACTATCATGGGATAGTTGTTAAACCTCTCTTTTTGGTAGGAAGAAGAGGAGAAACCTGTGACCCATAGACATGAATATCCTGACAGCTCAGCATACCTAGGAGCAAATGGATGTCCTGAGAAAAGGAATCCATGTGTAGTTTTGAATGAAAAAACAGTGAAAAACTTCTACTGAGAAGAAGTCAACTGTAGGTTGTAAACTTCAGGACCCTATGGTTGCTGGGTTTGTTCAGCCTGGCTAGAGTTTGGATTCTTCAGACCAGGGCGAGGTTTCCCCTGCTTGGGAACATTTGTATGATGGGCAGGAGAAGAGTGAAACCTTCTTCTCCTAGGGAAAGAAGGTTTGGTAGGGCATTTCCTACCTACTGGGGAAGGAGAAGGCTTAGAAGAGCCTCCAGAAACAGGGAAGTCAGTGGACCACTGAGCAACCTGATGTAAAGACTCCTTATTGAAGAGATTTTCCCCAGTGCAAGGAGTATTACCCAGTCTTTGTTGTGCCCATCTGCTTAAGTCTGAAGCTTGGAGCCAGGCTCTACGTCGTGCCCCTATGGCTATAGCAGAAGTTCTGCTAACAGACTCAGAGGAGTCTAGGGAAGCACGAGTAAGAAACCAAGAGATACTTTGAATATGACTAAGTAGTAAGGAATAGTCTGCAGTCTTGGGCTCTGAAAGAAAAGGAGTCAAAAGATATAATTTCTTTGTGACCTCCTGAAGGGATAGACTCAAAAAATATATGAGAGAATCCTTGTTGACAGCATGGATGTCTGGAAGGTTTGACGTCCAAAGGCATCTAGTGTCCTAGACTCACGACCTGGTGGGTAAGAAGAGTGCTTCTTCTTACTTTTCACCTTCCTCATTGCTGATTCCACCACAATGGAATGATGGGGAAGATGAGTCTTTTGAAACCCTGGAGAGGGGAGCACCTGATACAGAAGATCAGTTGCTCTAGAAGGTGAGGGAACCCTTAAAAGGTGCTTCCCACATTCTTAGAAGATCCTGCAAGGAATGATGTAAAGGAAGCATTATATTTTCCTTTTCTCCAGTAGAAAGAGCCCTGTGTAGGATCATAGCCAGGGATAGGAATAGCAAGAGATGTTGCCATATTCAGGAGAAAATTCTGAAAAGAAGGATCTCCAAAGGGAACCGTCCCTGGGCAGGCTAGACCTGAAGAACTAGCCTGGGCACCAGAGGATCTACTTGAGAATATAGGAATATAAGATCCTGCACAGTGCAAGAAAGGATCCTTAAGGGATGGATGCTGGTACTGGAGGTCATGACCTGAGACAGTCAGTACTGCATCACCCATGCCAGGTATCGACTCCAAACTTGGTATAGAAAGGAGCGATACACCAAGGAGCGATACACCAAGGACCTGAAATTAATTAAGCTTCAGGTGAACAAGGTATATTAAACTTCTTAGGTACAGTTTTAGTGGTATAAATATCCATTGCACCCTTTAGTACATATAGAACTTAAAGATCTAAACACAAACTTAAAACTAAGATGCAGACAGCAGTCCAGCAGCGGGATGTGGGCTTTCCAGTCTTTTGCATTGAGTGTCACATGTATGATTTTCTCCCAGCTGGTGAGAGGTCTTACGTGTGCACTAGGTGCAAGGAGCTCTCTGCTCTCAGGGAACGAGTCCGTTCTCTAGAGGCTAGAGTAGCAGACTTGGAAAACATAAGACAGACAGAGGTACATAGACGAGACCTACAGGGATATAGTCCTGAAGTCCCACCTCCAGTCTGGCAGCATCCCTGTTGCCATGGAGGAGAGAGGTCATGTGACAGGAGAGCATCACCCTGGTGTGGCAGGAAGTGATCCTGTAACTAGGACCTGTCCTCCAGGTGATGTAAACCCCTCTCGCACCGAGGAGGTTTCTCCAGGGCCAAGTGCCCATGCGGGAAGGGTTAGGACAGCAGTTATAGTTGGTGATTCGATCATTAGGCATGTAGATAGCTGGGTGGCTGGTGGACGTGAGGATCGCCTGGTAACATGCCTGCGTGGTGCGAAGGTAGCGGACCTCACACGCCACCTACATAAGGTCTTAGATAGTGCTGGGGAGGAGTCTGCTGTCTTGGTACATGTTGGTACCAATGACATAGGAAAATGTGGTAGGGAGGTTCTGGAAGCTAAATTTAGGCTTTTAGGTAGGAAGTTGAAATCCAGAACTTCCAGGGTAGCGTTCTCCGAAATGCTTCCCGTTCCACGCGCAGGACCCAATAGGCAGGCAGAGCTCCGGAGTCTCAATGCGTGGATGAGACAATGGTGCAGAGATGAGGGGTTCGGATTTGTTAGGAACTGGGGAACATTCTGGGGAAAGGAGGGGCTCTTCCGAAGGGATGGGCTTCACCTTAACCGGGATGGAACCAGGCTGCTGGCATTAACCTTTAAAAAGGAGATAGAGCAGCTTTTAAACTAGATAATAGGGGAAAGCCGACAGTCGCCCAAGAGCGCATGGTTCGGAAGAATGTATCCTTGAAGGATACTACAAAAAGCAGAGAGGTTCCAAAAAAGAGTAAAGTAGCCCAAATGCCCTCGAATATGGAGCAGACAGAACTTAAAGATCCCAAATTACCCATGTCTACCAATAGCCAAATTAATATGAATAAAATACAGTCTCTAAAATGCTTGTATGCAAATGCTAGAAGTCTACAAAACAAGATGGGAGAGTTAGAATATATAGCACTAAACGAGAGGTTAGATATGATTGGAATATCAGAGACATGGTGGAAGGAGGACAACCAGTGGGACACTGATACCTGGGTACAAACTATATCGAAATGATAGAGCTGATCAAATTGGTGGAGGGGTTGCGCTCTATGTTAGAGAGGGCATTGAGTCAGAAAGGATTAAAGTTTTGCAAGAAACAAAACTTGCTGTAGAATCTCTATGGATTGAAATTCCATGTAAAAAGGGGAAGGCGATGGCAGTGGGGGTGTACTATCGTCCGCCTGGCCAGAATGAACAAATGGATGATGAAATGCTCAAAGAAATCAAGGAAGCTAGCAAAAGTTACAGTGCAGTAATAATAATGGGTGATTTCAATTACCCCGGCATCGACTGGGTCAGTGTCACAACAGGACATGCTAGGGAGATAAAGTTCCTAGATGAAATAAATGACTGCTTCTTGGAGCAGCTGGTTCATGAACCGACCAGAGGGGAAGCAATATTAGACCTAGTCCTTAGTGGAACACCAGATGTAGTGCAAGAGATAAGGGTGTTGGGGCCACTTGGCAATAGTGATCATAGCATGATCGCCTTTGATTTAATTAGTGGAGGAGGGATAGTAAGGAAATCCACAGTACTACCCTTTAACTTTCGAAAGGGAGACTATGATAGAATGAGGAAAACAGTTAAGAAAAAACTAAAAGGAGCAGTTGCAAAGGTTAAAGACGTACATCAAGCTTGGGTGTTGTTGAAAAATACTATCTTGGAAGCCCAGACCAGCTGTATTCCACGCTTTAAGAAAAGTGGAAGGAAGTCCAAAAAATTGCCAGCATGGTTTAAAGCTGAGGTCAGAGAGGCTGTTGTTGCCAAAAAAGCATCTTTCAAGAAATGGAAAAAAGAGCCAAATGATGAAACCTGGAAACAGCACAAGCACTGGCAAGTCAAATGCAAGGCATTGATAAGGCAGGCAAAGAGAGAATTTGAGAAGAAGCTTGCTGCGGAAGCAAAAACGTGAAATAAAGACCTTTTCAAGTACATTCGTAGCAAAAAACCCGTGAGAGAGTCAGTTGGTCCATTAGATGATAAAGGGGTTAAAGGAGCACTAAGAGGCGACAAGGCGATAGCGGAGAGACTGAATGAATTCTTTGCTTCGGTCTTTACTGAGGAAGATGTAGGGATGTTACCCACGACTGAAGTGGTATTTAAAGGTGTGGAAGAATTGAAGGAAATATCGATACATCGGGAAGATGTCCTACAACTATTAGATAAACTGAAGAGTAGCAAATCACCTGGGCCGGATGGTATACATCCAAGGGTGTTGAAAGAACTGAAATTTGAGATTGCAGACCTGCTATCAGTAATCTGTGAACTATCATTAAAATCATCTCTAATACCTGAGGATTGGAGGATCGCCAATGTAACACCAATTTTTAAAAAGGGTTCGAGGGGTGATCTGGGAAACTACAGACCGGTGAGCCTGACATCAGTACCGGGAAAAATGGTAGAAACCATCATAAAGAATAAAATTACTCAGCATATAGATAGTCATGACCTAATGGGAGACAGCCAACATGGCTTTAGACAAGGAAGATCTTGTCTTACTAATCTGTTATGTTTTTTTGAAGGAGTGAATAAACAGGTGGACAAAGGTGAGTCGGTTGATATTGTGTATCTGGACTTTCAGAAAGCCTTTGACAAGGTCCCTCATGAGAGACGTTTGGCAAAACTAAAGAGTCATGGGATAGGAGGCAGTGTACTACTGTGGATCAGGAACTGGTTAAAAGATAGAAAGCAGAGGGTAGGGCTAAATGGCCAATTTTCCCAATGGAGAAAGGTGAATAGTGGTGTACCCCAGGGATCTGTGCTGGGTCCGCTGCTTTTTGACATATTCATAAATGACCTGGAAAGTGGAATAACGAGTGAGGTTATCAAATTTGCTGATGACACAAAACTATTTAAAGTTGTTAAAACCCAGGAGGATTGTGGAAAATTGCAAGAGGATCTTGATAAATTGGAAGACTGGGCATCAAAATGGCAGATGAAATTTAATGTGGAGAAGTGCAAGGTTATGCACCTAGGGAAGAACAACCCAAACTATGGTTACACGATGCAAGGTTCCACATTAGGAACCACCACCCAAGAAAAAGATTTAGGCGTCCTTGTGGATACCATGTTAAAACCCTCGGCCCAGTGTGCAGCGGCGGCCAAGAGAGCAAATAGAATGCTAGGTATGCTAAGGAAAGGAATGGAAAATAAAACAAAAGATATTATAATGCCTCTATATCGTTCCATGGTGAGACCGCACCTTGAATATTGTGTGCAATTCTGGTCGCCATATCTTAAAAAGGATATAGCAATTTTAGAAAAGGTTCAGAGAAGAGCCACCAGAATGGTAAAGGGGATGGAAGGCTACTCCTATGAAGAAAGGCTAAAAAGGATGGGGCTCTTTAACCTGGAAAAGAGACGGCTGAGGGGAGATATGATAGAAGTCTATAAATTAATGAACGGAGTGGAACGGGTAAACGTAGATCGATTGTTTACCTTATCAGAATATAGAAAGACTAGGGGACATGCAATGAAGCTACAGGGTAAACTATTTAAGACTAATAAAAGAAAATATTTTTTCACTCAACGTGTAATCAAACTCTGGAATTTGTTACCGGAGGATGTAGTAAAGGCTGTTAGTGTAGCTGGGTTTAAAAAAGGTTTGGACAAGTTCCTGGAGGAAAGGTCCATAAACCATTATTAAGAAGGGACCCAGGATATCAATGCTTGAACCAATACAAGCATTGTGGAACCTGTGTCCCTTGGGGAAACTGCTAGGTACGTATGACCTAGATTGGCCACTGTTGGAAACAGAATACTGGGCTTGATGGACCTTGGTCTGACCCAGTATGGCATATCTTATGATCTTATGTTCTTATGTTCTTAAGCATGGAAGGAGCTGGCCCCGATGTTAATGCGGGTACCGGCACCGATACCGATAGCTGTGTCGGAATCGAAGGCGACACCGACAAAGCAGTCATCGGTGGCTGCTCAATCGGTACCGAGGTAACCGAAAGCCTTTGGTAATCACCCTCGGTACCGGGCATCCGGAACCGGTAAGTGTCGGTACCGAGACGTGTCGGTACCCAGTCTTCCAGACTAGAGATCGATTCCAGACTCAGCATCGAAAGAAGCGAGTCTATCGATGCATGTCTAGAGGGTACCGACGTCGGTGGTAGTATCGGTGTTGATGCCGATACTGGAAAGTCAATCTGGGGCGTATCGATCGGTCCCGAAGGTACCGAGAAAGCCAGATGACGATCCCTGGTGAGGAGTGAATCGCTCAACACCAGTGCAGATGCCAGGGTATCGGTACCGCTCAAAGCGGATGCCACCACCGAACATGGCTCAGGTATGTTCTGTGAGGGGTGAGCCCCAGGAACAACCTGAAACCCCTGATAGGCTTTGGAGGCCAAAGACTCCCGCCGGGGTTTTGAAGCCAATGGACCCTTGAGGGCAAGGCCGGAGCCGTCATCATGCTGTGCATGAGACGTACCACTCAAGGGTTGGCTAGTCTTAATAGACTGTTTGTGGGTTACCTGATCTTGTGGAGAAGAAATAGTCGGTACCCTGACACTGGAAGGGAACTCGGTATCGAGGGAAACTCGAAATGGAAAATCTCTTCTCACAATATTGTAGCCTAATGGCTTGAGGAAAATGGTCAGGACCCAGACAGGTTAGACACAAGTTCTTGGAGTCTAAAAACAAAACTGTACCGCCACAGCTTAGACACTTATTAGGAAAAGAAGACGGCTCCATCCTTTTTGAAAGTGAATGATGCTAACCTCCAGACCAAGACCACCATCAGATACCTCGGTGTCACTTTAGACCAGAAATTAGATATGAAAGCACATATTAGTAATATTGTAAGAGCAGTATATCACAAAATACGCTCCCTTAGACACCTTCGATCCTTGCTAGAGCCAGACGATTTTAGAACCATCTATCAGGCGCTAATCATACCTCATTTTGATTATGCGAACTCAATTTTACAAGGTCTTCCACAAACCACCTTACACCCACTTCAAATGGCTATGAATGCTGCAGCTAGAGTCCTTCATGGAGCTTCCCGGAAAGACCATATCTCACCTATTCTAAAACATCTTCATTGGCTCCCAATTCAAAGTAGACTCACTTTCAAAATTTTACTAATTACATTCAAAGCCTTCAAAGAACTCTCATCTTCATCAATATCAGACTTGATCCAAACACCACCCCTCAATAGAGACAGAAGGTCAGTAACACTCAATACTCTGTTAGTCCCTAAATCAATATCACAGTGTACCAAAACTACTTCAGACAGGGCCTTTTTATTCTGTGCACCAAGGTGTTGGAATAGCCTCCCTCAAAACATCTGAGCAATACCAGACCTTTTGCAGTTTCGCAAAGCTTTGAAACACTACCTCTTCCTTTTATCTTATCCAGTAAACAATAAAGACATCTCAACCAACCCACAGACCTTCCACTCATACACATACAATACAGATACCCCACAGACCACATACACACAAAACTGAAGCCATGATGATATTATGACTATGTTTATTAATTATATACCCTGTTATCCGAGTTATATTCTCCTGTTTTCTGTAAACACAAAGTACTGTTGAATTGTGTATCTCACTGTTTTTTGTGAACCGCGCTGATGCCTAATAGTGCGGTATATAAGAGTCTATAAATAAATAAATGATGGAGAGGCCTAGAAGGCCCAAAAAGTTTAAGACAGAAACTGAAGGAAAAAAATTCCCTGAATTTAAGAAAAAGAAAAAACCGGTGGTACCGGTGGAGTCTGAGACAGCCGCGACCACAAGAAAAAGAATTAAAGAAAAAATTTTCTGCGGTGACAGGAGGACGTCCTGCCGGCTCCACGGAAAAACAAAAACTGAGGAGAGACAGTTGGAAAGGGGGAAGGCAGCACGCAGGCACTGAGGGATGCTCCCAAAAGCTTTCTGATTGGACACTGGGGAGCATTCCCGCGCAGGCTCCGTCGGTACCGATGTACCCATATGTGAAGACTCATTCCTGATTGTTCCTGGAGATTCATAGAATCACCTGTAGCTAGAACCTGTCCTCCAGGTGATAAAACCCTCTCGCACCAAGGTGGTTTCTCCAGGGTCATGTGCCTATGAGGAATGGGTTAGAATGACAGTTATAGTTGGTGATACGATCATTAGACATTTAGAGAGCTGGGTAGCTGTGGATGTGAGGATCGCCAGGAAAAATGCCTGCCTAGTGTGAAGGTAGCAGACCTCACATGCCACCTAGTCAAGGTTTTACATAGTGTTGGGGAGAAGTCTGCTGTCTTGATACATGTTGGTACCAATGACATAGGAAAATGTGAGAGGGAGGTTCGGAGGCCAAATTTAGGAAGGAAGTTGAAATTCAGAACTTGTAGGGTAGCTTTCTCAGACACGCTTCCCATTCCACACGCACCACGCAAAAGGCAGGCAGAGCTCCAGAGTCTCAATGCATGGATGAGATGTTGCAAGGAAGAGGGTTTTGGATTTGTAAAGAACTGGGCAATATTCTGGGGAAGGGAGGGGCTTTTCCCAATAGGATGGGCTTCACGCACGCCTTAACAGGGTTGCAACCAGGCTGCTGGTATTAACCCTTAAAAATGAGATAGAGAAGCTTTTAAACTTAGACAATAGGGGAAAGCAGACAGTTGACCAAGAGCACATGATTTGATAAGGATGTATCCTTGAAGGATACTAGCAAAAGGAGGAAGTTAGGGAGGTTTCAATAAAAATAAAAAGTAACTCAGACACCTTTAAGTACAGAGCAGACAGAGCTGAAATATTCCAAATTACCATGTCAACTGATAACACCGTTAATATGAATAAAATTAAACCTCTAAAATGCCTGTATACAAATGTTAGAAGTCTAAAAAATAAGTGGGAGAACTAGAACATAGCACTAAGTGAAAGGTTAGACATAATTGGCATCTGAGAGACCTGGAGGAAGGAGGACAACCAATAGGATACCATGATGCCCAAGTACAAACTATCAAGTTGGAGGAGGAGTTGCGCTCTATGTTAGAGGACATTGAGCCACACAGGATTAAAAGTTTGTCAGGAAACAAAACACTGTGTAATCTCTATGGATGGGAAGGCAATGGCAGTGGGAGTGTACCTGGCCAGAATGAACAGATGGATGATGACCTGCTAAAAGTAGTAAAAGCTAACAAGTTACAACACAGTAATAATGGGAGATTTCAATTACCCCGGTACTGACTGGGTCAATGTCAAAGCAGGACATGCTAGGGAGATAAAAAGTTTCAAGATGAAATAAATGACTGCTTCTTGGAGCAGCTGGTTCATGAACTGCCAAGAGGGGGAAGTTATTTTAGACCTAGTCCTTAGTTAAAGACAGAATCTGGTGCAAGAGATAACAGTGTTAGGGCCACTTGGCAATAGCAATCATAGCATTTGATTTAATAAATGGAGAGGATGGCAAGGAAATCCACAGTACTCCCTTTAAACTTTCAAAAGGGAGACTATGATAAAATGAGGAAAGTAGTTAAGAAAAAAAACCTAAGAGCAGTGTGGTAAGGAGGGCACATGGATGCACATGTGGTGGTCCTGTCCAGTGGTGCAAAGGTATTGGAGGAAATTAGGGGACAATATCAATAAAAACGTGGGAGCACGAATAGTGCTGACTCCTGAAATGCGTCTCCTGCAAAAGGATGGGCAGTGGGGAGGAGAATGGAATATTATTTGGTATTGTGTCACAGCGGCCAGATGCGAAATAGCATGGCACTGGAAAAGAATGGCCTTACCATCTATTAACAGCTATGCAAAGAGAATGGCAAACATTTCTCATGTATAAAATTATGGGGGAAAAACAGGGCAAGGGGGAACACATGGAGCAGAGGTGGGAGGGGGTGTGGAGATGGTTAAGAGAGAGTACGTGGCAGAATGGAGTGACTGCAGGGGGGGGCGGGGTGGAGGAGGAGGGGGGTTAGAGCCAAGATAGCAGTAGGCTATTTAGTGGATAGAGGGAGGTGGGAAGAGGAGCGGGGGAAGGTAAGGTTAGGATAGGGTAGGGGAGGTGAGGGGAAGGGGGGGAAGCATGGGAGGGTGGAGTGCAGGTAAGGGGAAGAAAGTGATGTTGAATTGGGCATGCCTGGGGGCCAGTGTTATAGGTTAATCAATTGATGTTAACTTAAATGGAATACGATGTATCTCACCTGTTAAAAGAATTAACTTTACAAAATTAAAAAAAAATACACTCACATATACACACACTATCTTGGAAGCCCAGACCACATGTATTCCATGCTTTAAGAAAAGTGGAAGGCAGGCCAAAAAAACCTGCCAGCATGCTTTAAAGGTGAGCAAATTAATTCCAGAGCGAGGTATCCACAAAACAAATTAAATTTCATGTTATATATGTTTTCTAGAACTATCAATCCCATGACCAAGCCCATGCCAAAACACAGCCATGTCGGGGTGACATACTTCTTTAACCAAGTGGGCAAATCCCTTTGTTTTTCAATAAAGCTTTTTTGTGGATACCTCTCTCTGGACTTTGTTTTCTGGACTTTCTGCAAGTGTAGTTGTGCTTTTGGTTGGTTGGACTGGTTTAAAGGTGAGGTGAGAGACTGTTGTAGCCAAAAAAAGTATCTTTCAGGAAATGGAAATAAAAAAAGGAGCCAAATGATGAAAATGGGAAACAAGCACTGGTAAGTTAATGCACAGCACAGATAAGGCAGGCAAAGAGAATTTGAAAAAAAGCTTGCCGTGAAAGCAAAGCTTTTTCAACTACATTTGTAGCAAAAAACATGCGAGAGTCAGTTGGACCATTATATGATAGAGAGGGGTAAAGGGAGCTCTAAGAGTACAATGCCTTTGTGGAGAGACTGAATGAATTCTTTGCTTTAGTCTTTACTGACGATGTAGGGAAGTTACCCATGGCTGAAATGGTATTTAAAGGTGATGTATCAGAAGAGCTGAAACAAATTTTGATAAGCTGGGAAGTTGTATTACAACTATTTGATAATCTAAAGAGTAGAAAATCACCTGGAATGGATGGTATACATCAGAGATTGCTGAAAGAAATGTAATATGAGTTTGCAAACCTACTAATAATAATCTGTGAACCATCATTAAAATCATCTGTACTAGCTGAAGATTGGCCATTGTAACACTAATTTTTAACATTCTCCAAAGTTTCCAGGGGTGGTCCAGGAAACTACAGACCGGTGAGCCTGACATCAGTACCTGACAAAATGGTAGAAACAATTATAAAGAATAAAATTACTGAACATATATATAGCCATGGTTTAATGGGAAAAAGCTAACAGATTTAGCCAAGGAAAATCTCGTCTTAGTAATCTATTGTTTTTAAAATTATGAATTAAAAAGGTAGATAAAGGTGAGCCAGTTGAAAATATCTGGATTTTCAGAAAGCCTTTTGACAAGGTCCCTCATGAGAGACTCTTGACGAAATTAAGAAGTCATGGGATTGGAGGCAGTGTACAATTGTGGTGCAGGAACTAGTTAAAAGATAGAAAGCAGAGAGTAGGGCTAAATGGCCTATTTTCTCAATGGAGAAAGGTGAACAGTGGACGCCAGGGGAACGAGTGAAGTGATCAAGTTTGCAGATAACACAAAATTATTCAAAGTTGTTAAAGCACAAGAGGATTGTGAAAAACTGCCAAGAGGACGTTGAGAAACTGGAAGACTGGACGTCCAAATGGCAGAATAAATTTAATGTGGACAAATGCAAAGTTAAGCACCTAGGAAAGGATCCAAACTATGGTTACACAATGCAAGGTCTCACATTAGGAACCACCACCCAGGAAAAGGATTTAGGCATCGTAGATAATATACTGAAACCCTCCAGTGTGCTGCAGCAGCAGCCAAGAAAGCAAATAGAATGCTAGGAATCCTAGGGAAAGGAATGGAGAATAAAACAAAGGCTACTATAATGCCTCTGTATTGTTCCATGGTGCAACCACTCCTTGAATATTGTGTACAATTCTGGTCGCTGTATTTTAAAAAGCATATAGAGGAATTAGAAAAGATATAGAAAAGAGCCACCAAAACTGTAAAGGGAATGGAGTTTCCCTTTGAGGAAAGGCTTGAAAAGGTTAGGACTCGGGGGTCACATGATGGTGGAGTAGGAGCTAGACGTGTTCTTCGTGCTCTCCTCCTTCCACCTGGCTTAATGTTATTAAAAGTGCCAGAGTTGGGGGAATGTAAAGATTCATGGGGTGGGTAAGTCCAGCAAGCCGGAGCAAAGAAAACTACCAATCAGCAGCAGCATCGGCAAATACAGCAAAAATCACTCAGCAACAAATGATGGCCGAGTGCCTGCCTTTGTAAGATGGCGGCAGGCAGGCCACAGCTCCAGATTCGCTGCTCTCAGAGGAGATCTTCAGGATCGGGGGCGAGCTCAGGAGATAAAATACCAGTATACTCCTTGCCTTTGGAGACTGAGAAGATTTTGGAGGCAAGGCTAGCAATGGCAAAAATCTCTGGTAAGCTGAGCTCTATACAGGCTGAACTTTAGGAGGTGAGAAGCGAGCTACAAGTGATAGTAAGTCGCATGGAACAGGCAGAACAGATTGGCCAGCACAGAGGATGAACTACTCTGCTCAGCTTTCGGATGCTCGGAAAATTGGTGGCTAAGATAGACAACTTTGAGAATAGAGCAAGAAGCTCTAACACCTGTCTTCTGGGGGTCCCTGAAGGGGGCAACTGAAGCATGCAGGACTTTGTGGAGCAACGCCTGAAAGACTTGTTTCAAGACCTGAAGCTTCCAGATCAAGTACCTGGGGGACCTTCTAATCCAGATGCACATCCTCGCCTGATATTAGCTAAAATTCTGAACTACTGCCACAGATATTGGATTCTTCAGCAAGCTCGGACTTATAGCTCATAAAAATTGCAAAGTGTGGATCTTTACAGACTACAGTGTAGATTTGGACAAATAGCAGCAGGCCTTCTGGGAGGTGAAGAGATGACTATTCCCATAACATTCCCCAGGCTTTGCTTTATTCAGCTCAGTTTCAAATCAACTGAAAGCGAAAAACTGTTTTCAGATCCTCAAGAGGTTAAGCAGTTCCTCAAATTGCACTTTCCAGATGACTTGCAGATGGAGTAGGGTGTCAATTTTGGAGAAGTCAATTTTAAAAAGCACTAGTGAAAAAAGGGAACAATTATGTGACAAAAACACAACTAGCTTTAAATTTTGTTAATATGTAATTGCCTAGAAATTTTAGGTAGGTAAATGCAAAAAAAGTATACAAATTGCTGAAATATGTTTAAGTGCTCTGATAGTTTTTATATTTGCACTGGATATTAATGCCTTTTGCGCCTCAAATCAATTTATCTTATTTACCCAAAAACTTAAAAGGCGGCTGCTGTCAATCTTTAAAAAGGAGATAGAGCAGCTTTTAAACTAGATATTAGGGGAGAGCATGGTTCGGAACAATGTATCCTTGAAGGATACTACCAAAAAGAATGAAGTTTTATATCAGCAGAGAGGTTCCAATAAAAACCAAAGTAGCCCAAATGCCCTTGAGTATGGAGCAGACAGTTTTAAAGATTCCAAATTACCCGTCTATCGATAGCCAGATTAATATAAATCATATATAGTCTCTAAAATGCTTGTATGCAAATACTAGAAGTCTGAAAAATAAGATGGGAGAGTTAGAATATATAGCACTAAATGAAAAGTTAGATATGGTTGGTATCTCAGACATGGTGGAAGGAGGACAACCAGTGGGACACTGATACCTGGGTACAAACTATATTGCAATGATAGAGCTGATCAAATTGGTGGAGAGGTTGCGCTCTATGTTAGAGAGGGCAATGAGTCACATAGGATTAAAGTTTTGCAGGAAACAAAATTTGCTGTAGAATCTCTATGGATTGAAAGTCCATGTAAAAAGGGGAAGGCGAGGCCAGTGAGGGTATACTATCGACTGCCTGGCCAGAATGAACAAATGGATGTTGAAACGCTCAAAGAAACCAGGGAAGCTAACAAAAGTTACAGCACAGTAATAAATAATGGGTGATTTCAATTACCCTGGTATTGACTGGGTCAGTGTCATGGTAGGACATGCTAGGGAGATAAAGGTTTCTAGATGAAACAGTGTGCAGCAGTGGCCAAAAGAGCAAACAGAATGGAAAGGAATGGAAAATAAAACAAAGGATATTATAATGCCTCTGTATCGTTCCATGGTGCGATCGCACCTTGAATATTGTGCGCAATTCTGGTCGCCGTATCTTAAAAAGGATATAGCGTTATTAGAAAAGGTACAGAGAAGAGCCACCAAAACGGTAAAGGGGATGGAAGGATACCGCTATGGAGAGGCTAAAAACGTTAGGGCTCTTCAATCTGGAAAAGAGACGGCTGAGGGGAGATATGATAGAGGTCTATAAATTAATGAATGGAGTAGAACGGGTAAACGTAGATCGATTGTTTACGTCATCAGAATATAGAAAGACTAGGGGACATGCAATGAAGCTACAGGATAAACTATTTAAGACTAATAAGAGAAAATATTTTTTTCACTCAACGTGTAATCAAACTCTGGAATTTGTTACCGGAGGCTGTAGTAAAGGCTGTTAGTGTAACTGGGTTTAAAAAAAAGGTTTGGACAAGTTCCTGGAGGAAAGGGTCTATAAACCATTATTAAAAGGGACCAAGGATATCACTGCTTGACCCAATACAAGCATTGTGGAACCTGTGTCTTGAGGAAACTGGTAGTTACTTATGACCTAAGATTGGCCACGGTTGGAAACAGGATACTGGGCTTGATAGACCTTGGTCTGACAAAGTATGGCATCTCTTATGTTCTTATGATTGTAGAGCTGTGTTGGGGTTTACATGGTGAGCTGGTTCAATATAAAAATAAATTGCAATTGGACACAAGGTCCCAGGTATCTCCTTTTCCAGATGCAACTGTTGAAACAATGTGAAGACATAAGGAAGATGTCACGCCTATAGTGAGGAGGTCAGCTTGGTATGGTTACAGCGAGTCTGTTCTGTAAGCTATGTTGTGCAGTGAAGACAAACAGGAGAGAGGAGATGCAGTGGAGAAGATATTGAAGATCAGACAGGAAAGATGAGAAGATGCAGCTTGGAGATAGCAGTACAAGACCCAGGAAAACACCATCCATCAACACTGAGCAACTACACTCACCCAATTAGTTGGCTGGAGCTCCGGAGTCTGAGCCTCCTCTTACCTGTACCATGACAGCAGAGATCAAGGCATTTCTGAGTAAGCCCATGGTGGTTCCAGACTGACCATAACACCCCCAGTCCATAGTAAGGTGTGTAAAAAATGACAACTGAGGCTGCTGGTCATGTGTACAATCAGGAAAGGAGGGAACATTATATTACATAGTCAGGTGGTCAGCAGGGAAGCTCATGAGCCGAAACAGAAGCAAAGCTTCATTGCTGGATTTTGTTAAACAAACATTAAACTGCATAAATGACATTTTAAAGATAATTATGTGGCTACAGGTGTTGTTCAGACTACTTTAATTCAAATTACTTAATTTCCATATATTTCAACTGTGATTTGATGTAGGTAAGATTCACTTTAAGCAGTTTCTGAAGATAGCTTTAAATTCAACATGCAAAACTACAAACTACTAGTGACCAAATTATGCAACGTTTGAAAAATAAAAATCTATCCCTAAAATTGACACGCCCTACCGATGGAGGCTCTACATTCAAAGGTGCAGGGACAGGGGTCTGAAGGATCTCGGAAGAGGGGGCCCCGATCCAGAGCAGAGGACATTCATCAAAAGACTGGAGGCGTTTGCACACAGTGATGACGAGGGAGCTTCAACTCAAGGAGTTGTAGCATGAACCTTTTCTCTTTGCCTGCAAGTTTGGGGGACTGTATTGTTGCTATATTTGAATAATGCGGGGTATGTATAGGTGTGGGTCTATGTGTGTGTGGGGGCTGGTGTGGGGGTGAAGGGCTGGAGAGGGACCCTTTTATGTTGTCTGCTATGAACAATGAAGTCCCTGGGCTGGGGGTGCAGGTGGGCTTCAGCGGAGGATGTTAACAGCTTTTCCTCCCCAGGTGGAGTGCTGGAATGGCACCGAGGGTAGTCCTGCAGTGCTAAGGGAGTGTTCCCCTGCGGGTAGCAGGATTGACTTCTTGGTTCCACCTGGAGGATGCCCTCCTTGAGGTCTTATTTTTGAGCTGTACTGTTGGGTTATGCTGTTTGAAGTCATCCTGGAGGTGGAGTTCTGAGGAGGGGGTAGGGGGAGGGGGATGAGAAGTTGAAATTGATTTTGTTAGGGCCATATCTATGCCTCGGATGGCTGAGACTTCTATTACTGTTCTGGGTCTGCAGACCCCCCCCCCCCCCCCAGCAAGAGGAAGATGGTGCTAAGGGAGCTGGACAGCCTTAACTTGGACATCTATATGTTACAGGAAACACACCTGACTGCTCAGGATACTGGGAGGTTGAGAGCCCCTTGGGTGGGAGCGGCCCTACTCTCACCTGGGAGGTCTAATAGTGCTGGGGTTGCTATTTTGTTTCAGAAGGGCTTTTCTGAAATGTATAACTAAGAAACACACTATTACCTCAGCAGTTGAATCAGTTGATCCATTCACTGGTGGATAGGAACCAAACTGGGTTTTTTAAAGGCCAGAATGTGAAGTGGTTTTAGATATTGTGCATCACTGTGTCCTTGAGCCAGATGAGTCTATGGTCTTTAGCTTTAGATACCAAAAAGGCATTTGATGGGGTTGAGTAGTTTTTGCTGCAGATTTTAGAGGCTCAGTTTGGCCCAACTTTGAGGGCAGTGAGGGCTGTTAACAGTGCACCTACGGCTCGGCTTTGCATCAATGGTGCCCTTTCATCTTGCTTTGCTTTGGGTAGGGGCACAAGACAGGGGTGCCATTGTTCCCGCTCACATTCACTTTCTCTAGAACCTTTTGCTCAAACTTTTAGATGTAATGGAAAGGTGTGGGTGTGTTGGTGGGAGCAATTGAGCATAAAGGTGGTGTTATATGGAGGATGGACACTCTTCTATTCTTATCGAACCCGGTGGGATCTCTTGAGGCATCTGAACGTGAGTATAAGAGCTTCAAGCCAGTGTCTGGTTATAAGCTTAATGTGGGAAAAATTGGTTATCCTCCCTTTTAATGTTGACCAAGAGCAAGTAGCGGTGATGGAGAGGGGTTCCCCTACCAGTGGGAAGGCCATTCCCTCTCATATCTGGGGGTGAAAATCCCTTGTTGGTCGGATAGATTGCATCAAATGAATTGCTGTCCATTGCTCAAAAAGGTTTGGGATGATTTGCGGAGAAGGAGCTTTCTGCCCTCCTCCCTAAATAACTAGAATTAATGTAATTGAGTTGAATGTCCTCCCTCGATTTCTTTATTTTTTTATGATGCTACCCTGCAGGATTCCAGACTCTTTTAGGGATTTGCATAGAATGGTAAGCCATCTTACCAGCCCACAAAAAAATGTCCTGAGAGCTTCATGTGCTGATGCATCTACGTGGTGGGAGTTGGCTTGGCTCTTCTACATTTTAAGTGGTACTACTGAGCAATGGTGCAAGCGTTTTATTACTGGTAGTTGGCTAGTCCTGCCCATCAATGGAGACTTCTAGAAGAGGCCCAGGTGGGATGTATGCATCTTGGGGCGACCCCCTCCCTGTCAGCTTTAGGGAGAAGGGAGGAGTTGAGGGTGCATCCTGTGGTGGGAGGTACGCTGGAAGTATGGGACCAGGTGGTACGGTGGTTAAGGTTTTCCTTCCAGGAGTCTCAAATGGCTTATTTGACAAATGCGTGGGTCTTCCCTCCTGTTGACTCAGACCCCCAAAAGTTTAAGTGGCTGGCAGCTAACTGTTCGCAGCGCATGGTGGACTTCATGGATCAGGGGCGCTCATCTAGGCAGGAGATTTTGGAGTGCTACTTGGCTTTTCCTCCCTACTTCTTTTCACTCTTCAAGCTGAAAAATCTCTTTATATCCCTGTACACTTCATGCTTTGGAAGTGTTCTTTCTAGGTCCCAAAAAGGGAGAGGGCCATCTGGCTCAGATTTATCGCATTCTGGCCCAGGACAGATGCCCTATACATGGTTATCAACATAGTAGGGAGAGGGACTTTGGAAAGCAGTGGCCAGTGGAGCACACACTCTAGGAGAATACCTCCCACATCTTATTCTCCTTACATCACCAGTACAAGCTTCTCTTTAGGATATACTTCACTCAGAAATGTGGAGCTCTAGGCACTCTCTTGCACGTTGTGTGGGACTGTGTGAAAATACAGCCCTTATGGTAGGAGTGAGTGCTGTGCTGTGCTAAAGTCACAGGTAAGATGATGATTAAAGATCCAGCTCTGATGCTTCTAGGTTATATGGATGGCCTCCCAGAGGTTTGTCTAGACAGGACAGATTTGGTAATTTTTTTTTCTGGCAGTGCATTTGTGCATTGCTGCACAATGGAGGAATCCTGTGCACCCCTCTTTATTGGTGTGGCTGCGAAAACTGCTCTCTCTCATGGAAATGGAGCGGACAGTAGCTAGAATTCGTGGGTATGAGCATAAATTTGTCAGGTTTGGTACCCTGTGCAGGTGGTGGTGGAGGCTGGCTGGGAGAGGGATGGCACAGGCTGAGTGAGCAGGGATGTGGGGGTGGGCTCCCCCCTTGACCAAGCCTGCTTTTTAGCTCATGTGGGCTCTGCCCCAAGGATAGCTCATCAGGTCCCGACTGCTGCCTCTTCCTTTGGGAAAGTCCCTGGTTCGAGTGTTCGGGTCTCTGTCTTGCAGGAGGGTTTCTCTGGTCCCTGGATTGTGTGCTTTACCCCTTCCGTGGCTCCCCCTGAAGCCCTTGGTTAGCCTTGGGCCCCTACCCTCAGGAGCTTTTTCCCTCCTTGTGATGGCTGGTACCTCTCTCAGAAAGTGGCTTCGGGGAGACGGGTGTTTCAATCCCCTCTGCCAATAGTTTGATTAAGCCATGTGTACTTCAGGATGACTATAGTCGTTTTGGGTTATACTGATTCAAGCCATGTTTGTAGTGACTCGCGCTGATATGTATACTGTAGGTATTACTTGGCATGTGGTTTCTATTATATTATGCAGAAAAATAAAGAATTTAAAAAAATGGTTAGGGCTCTTCAACTTGGAAAAGAGATAGCTGAGGAGATATATGATAGAGGTCTTTAAATCAATGAATGGAGTAGAACAGGTAAACAGATTGGTTGTTTACTGCATCAAAAAAAGTTGTCAGACTAAGGGACATGCAATGAAGCTACAATGTAACCTATTTAAGACTAATAAGAGAAACGTTTTTCACTCAACTCATAATCAAACTCTGGAATTCGTTACTGGAGGATGTAGTAAGAGACGGTGTAGCTGGGTTTAAAAAAAAAAAAAAAGTTTGGACAAGTTCCT
The DNA here is from genome assembly GCA_033557465.1 of Ichthyophis bannanicus. Taxonomy (NCBI): domain Eukaryota; kingdom Metazoa; phylum Chordata; class Amphibia; order Gymnophiona; family Ichthyophiidae; genus Ichthyophis; species Ichthyophis bannanicus. The sequence continues at coordinate 382,990,206 of CM066039.1, forward strand.
GGAGGAAAGATCCATAAACCATTAAAGAGGGCCCGGGAAATCCACTGCTTACCCTAGGAGAAGCATTGTAGAACCTATGTGCTCTTTTGGGAATCTGTTTGGTAGTTGTGATCTGGATTGGCCATTGCTAGAAACAGGATACTGGGCTTGATGGATTTTAGTCTGACACAATATGGGATTTCTTATGTTCACTTTAAAAAAAAAAAATTGCGTCTGCTTTTAGGCATTTTCTCCAACAGCTTATGTAGGAGAGTTGAACAGACATGAAGGCTGCCATGTTTTCGTTCCACTAACCTGTGCCACTCTGAAGTTAGGCACCATAACTGTGACGCATAATTCACCATACACCAGAACACACTATAACCTGAATACAGTTTCTCTTTCCTTTTACCTATCTTGTGCTCCACTGTACGCTGTACCTCCACCCCAAAAAACTCAACTGAACCGTGACATACAGCATTTTCTAGGTACAAGTGAATAACCCCAAAATGCACAAGTGAAAGAACACCTGGCTGCATAAAGTATCAGTGTACAATACATTTTGCACCAGCACGGTACAATGACAAACCTCCAGCTCAGAGTCACTGGAATCAGGTTGCAGGGCAGGGGTCCCTGCGAGAAAGGGGAGCATGGGCTGTCCCATCTTAGCCATCCGAGAAATCAACTTCGCTTTTGCTACATCTGGATTCTGTGGAAAAGAGAAGCCACTTGGATCGGGAAACTGAACTTGGACATAATTTTAAAGCAGGAGGCAGCCTGCCAGTCATGCAAATGGTCACAGGATCAGGAAACACACAAAAAGAGCCCCCCCCCCCCCCACGAACACTGTTCTTTTATGTCCGTTTCTACAGCTCGTCATTCTCATGAAAGCCTCAGTATATGCAGCATTAGCAACAAGGAAGTCTATAAAGGGCCTGTTTGGCTAATGCTAGTCTTTCAGCAGGAAGCCACCCTAAGAGCACTGCAGGCTTCCTGCACCACTAGATGTGCAATCTTTGTTTTTCAACACTTATTTCATGAAACTTTGCCTGTAGGGAATATCTGAAAAATAGCAGAGAATAATCATGACATCTGTGATTCTGGGAGCCTCGGCAATTTCCCCAGGATGTAATCATGAGTCTGTTAGGCATGACATAGCCAAGGCCCCACATTTGGAAGGTTCTGCACCCTGCATAGAATCTAACAGGGAAAGACAGTTACTTAGAAACATAGAAACATAGAAATATGACGACAGAAAAAGACCACATGGCCTATCTAGTCTGTCCTTCCATAACTACAACAGTTCACTTTTTGCCTTTAGAGATCCTCTGTGTTGGTCCCATGCTTTCTTGAATTCAGTTACTGTCCTCATCTCTACCACCTCCACTGGGAGACTATTCCACGGATCCACTACTCTTTCCGTAAAGAAATATTTCCGCATATCACTCCTGAATCTATCTCCCTTCACCCTCATCCCATGTCCCCTCGTAGCAGAACTTGCTTTCAATTGAAAGAGGCTCTCTCCCTGAACATTTATGCCATGGAGGTATTTAAACATCTCAATCATATCACCTCTATCCCGCCTTTCCTCTAAGGTGTACATATTAAGATCCTTAAGTCTGTCCTCATATGCTTTATAATGAAGCCCATTAATCATTTTGGTAGCAACCCTCTGCACCGACTCCATCCTGTTCACATCCTTTTGAAGGTGCGGTCTCCAGAATTGCACACCATACTCCACACCACACAGATTACTTACCTGCAACAGGTGATCTCTGGGAACAGCAGGAATTAGTCTTCACATATGGGTACGTCGGTACCGACGGAGCCTGCACGGGAATGCTCCCCAGCATCCAATCAGAAAGCTTTTGGGAGCATCACTCGCGCTTGCGCTGTGACTTCCCGCCTTTCCCACTGCCTCTCTTCAGTTGAGTTTCATAGCTGAGACAGAAAGGAGAGAGAGGAAAGGAAATAGATAGATACAACTCCTAGGGGAGGTGGGTGGGTTGTGAAGATTAATTCCTGCTGTTCCCAGAGATCACCTGTTACAAGTAACTGTGCTATCTCCAGGAACAAGCAGGAATGAGTCTTCACATATGGGGACTCCCTAGCTGTGGGTGCCAGGGGAGAATCCCTAAAATGCGTATCCCTGGAAAGGACGGCATTTTCCAAACCTGGATTCCCTGCAGGATGGGGGGTAGGAGTTGAATAGAGAAGAGCTGCAAGGAACAGCAAACCTAAAGACTACAGGAGAGATGAGTCTTTAGAATTTATGTCAAGTATCATTAAAATATTTAATGAACTAGTACAACATAGGACTTACCTACCGGATTGTAGGAAGTAGAACTGTGATGGAGTGTACTGTAGATGCAGTAGCGGAATCTTCAAGGTAACTTCACAGCAGTGAGGATGAAGTTCCAAATCTGGAATGGGCAGGTGACCCAGGTGTCAACTGGGGCAGGAGAAGAACGGCAGGTCTTCAATGGAAAGCTTTATGGGAAAAAGCTGAGAACTCTTTTAGGTACAGAGTTATTATCATTGAGGACTAAAAAAAGAAGACTGACCGATCTGGAGAATTAGCCCAGTCCGGAAAGGAAGAGAGGGTATGGAAAAACCCCTATTCCCAAGGAAAACAGAAGTGTACTCAAATACTGAAGATGTCCAGTGTCTTTCCTAGCTGGTAAGAGCTAGGAAGACATAGAAGTTTGATACTTCAGAGATAGGGAGATCTATAACACAAATAGAAGCTGTTAACGTCACAGCAGCAATTGTGTGTATAACTGCTCCCAGTTACTGAGCCATATGAAAAAAGGCAAGTTGACTGACTGGACCCTTAAGAAGGTAAATGCTTTATAGCACAGACAGTTAGGGAGGTAGAAGGTAATACTTAGCGTCCTATGGACATCTTCCAATAGGAACGTAGATATTTTTATATATAACTAAACTATCTATCTATCTATCTCTATCTATCTATCTATCTCTATCTATCTATCTATCTCTATCTATCTATCTATCTCTATCTATCTATCTATCTCTATATCTATCTATCTATCTATCTATATATATATATATGTGTGTGTGTGGATATGTCCAATATGTGATATATATAAATATATAGAGGTAAGCATCTCTCTCTCTCTCTCTAGAGAGAGAGATGGGCATGGCTTATGCCCACACAGATTATAAAAATATGTATGGTTGTATGGTTATAAGTCTGAGGATATATGCCTGCAACGGAGCCCCACAGCATTCACATGGGGAATGTTAAGGGAAAAGATTCATCTAATAGGGGGTAAAAAACCACCTGTAGAGATATAGAGAATCTATTTCCGTGGTGCAGGAATGCATTTCAGTGGATAACCAGTATGGTTGCGTGAAAAACAGAGGATAATAGCAGTCTGGTAAGAGCATGTCAGGAGTACTGGAGGACTCTGACATGTCCAAAGGACAAGGAAACGCATGGACTAAGATACCTGGATAACCCAGTTAAGGGACTCAGAGGTATCATGTATAGTAAAAGAGTATGCACTGTCCAAGTGGAGTAGAAAAAATACCAAGCTGCAAGGAAAAAAGGGGGTAAATTCCTGCCAGATTGGGAACTCCATGGACATTCACGCAGAAAAAGCTTGTCTTCTGTATCACAATAGGAGACAAGAGGGTAGAAAGAACCTACATAGCCATGGAATGACTATAAGCTTTTTCTATTATATGGAAAAAAAACCCCAGAGACAAAGATGAATGCTCTACAGCAAGGGCCCATAGTAGAAAGCTTCTCTGAAGATTGCAGAGAGCATTGTGCAGGAGAATTATGAGAGAACTGACAGCAGTCAGAAGTGCTGCCACATCCTAGGTAAGGATATGGCTAGAAGAAGAACCTGCAATGAGTAGTATTATGCAAGATAATGAAAGTAGCTTGCAAGAAACTTTAAAGTAAACACTGGAACTTCTGTATGTGCAGCAACTGAACAAAGAAAAAAGGGAATTCCCCTGTATAAAAACAGGGAGAAAAAACAGACAGAGGGAGCGGGGATATTTCCGTCCCTGTCTGATGAGTTGTTCAGAGCATGCATTGAAGGATAGTAGAAAATCTACACTGGAAAGAAGAGAAGTGTTTCAGTATGGTACCAACTCGAACAGGGGAAACCCTGGAAGTGTGGGGGTTGGTAGGTGACGTACCATATGGTAAGTCAGCTGAAGGAAAAAATGTCCATGTGGGGACAGAAACTATCATGGGATAATTGTAATCTCCCTTTATGATAAAAATAAAGGGAGAATTCTGTAACCCATGGACAAAAATATCCTAACAGCTTAGCATACTGAAAAGAAAAACCAGTGTAGAGTTTGAAGAATAACTTCTGGTAAGAAGTTAACTGTAGAATTGCAACCTACAGGAACCTATGGTTGCTGGCTATGATTAGTCTGGTTAGAGTCTGGAGACTTCAGACTAGGATGAGATGTCCCTTGCTTGGGTACATCAAGAGGATGGGCAGAAGGGTGAAACTTTCTTTTCTTAGGGAAAGAAGGTTTGGTAGGACATTTCCTACGTCCTGGGGAAAAAGAAGGCTTAGGACGGTATCCAGAACTAGGAAAGTCAGTGGAGCAATGAGCAACCTGACGTAAAGCCTCTTTATTGAAGAAATTTTCTCCAGTACAAAGAGAATTACCCAATGTATGTTGTGCCCATCTGCTCAAGTCAGAAGCTTGCAGCCAGGCTGTACGATGTGCTCCAATGGCAATAGCAGAGGATCTGCTGACAGACTCAAAAGAGTCTAGAGAAGCAAGAGAAAGGAACCAAGAGATATTCCTGCTATGATTAAGAAGCAAGGAATAGTCAGAGGCCTTAGGATCTGACAGAAAAGAAGACAAGAGAGATAATTTCTCTGTGACCTCCTGAAGTGTCACACTCATATAGAAAATATATGAAATAATTCTTGAAGCCAGCATAGAAGTTTGGAAGGTTTGACGTCCAAAGGCATCAAGTGCTTTAGATGCACGACCTGGCGGATAAGAAGAATGCTTCTTCTTGCTTCTTACCTTCCTCATTGCTGATTCCACTACAATGGAATGATGTGGAAGTTGGTTTTCTGGAACCCTGGAGAGGGAGGTACCCGATACTGAACGTCAATGGCTGTAGAAGGCAAAGGAACCTTTAAGGGTGATTCCCATATCCTCAGAAGATCCTGTAAAGAATGATGTAAAGGAAGCATTATGTTTTCCTTTTCTGCAGGATCTTGGTCAAGAGAAAAACCAGGAATAGGAATGGCAAGAAAAGCTGCCATGTCAAGGAGAAACTTCTGAAAAGAAGGATTTCCAATAGGAACTAATCCTGGGCAAGCTGAGGTTGAAGGAGCAGCTTGAGCACCAGAAGATATAATGGACTGGTGCAGAAAAAGAATCCTGCTCGATGGACTGTGATACTGACAGTTCTGATTTGAGGCAGTTAGTACTGCATCGTCAGTGCCTGGTATCGATTCCAAACTAGGCATAGAAAGGATCGATGGCACTGATGGAACTGCAGGAATCGACCCCGCACCGGTACTGGTATCTGAGATAAGGTCATCGAAGCAGTAATCGAGGGCTGCTGAAGCAGTACCGAGGTAACCAGAGAGCCTTGGTGAATATCCTCGGTACTGGGTAGCCGGAAACGATATGGATCGGTTCCGAAACGCGTTGGTACCAAGTCATCTAGACTGGATATCGATTCTAGACTCGGCATCGAAGCAAGCGAGTCTATCGATGCATGTCTAGAAGGTACCGACGTTGGTGGTGGCATCAGCGATGCCGATACCTGAAAGTCAATTGGAATCTCATCGAACGGCACCGAAGGTACTGAGGTCGTTCGAAGACGATGCCCGGCGAAGAGAGGAACACTCGACACCGGCACCGATGTCGGGGTATCGGTACCGCTCGAAGTCGGTACCAACCCCGAGCACAGTGAAGATATAGGAAAGTCAATCTTGGTCATATCGATCTGCCCCGAAGGTACCGAGGATTCCAGATGACGATCCCAGGTAAAGAGTGGAACACTCGATACCAATGCCGATACCAGGGTATCAGTACCACTCGAAGCCGGTACCAACCCCGAGCATGACTGGGATATAGGAAAGCCAATCTGGGTCGTATCAATCAGCCCCGAAGGTACCGAGGACACCAGATGACGATTCCTGGTGAAGAGTGCAGCACTCGACACCGATGCCGGTGCTGGGTTATCGGTACCGCTCAAAGCGGATACCACCCCCTGGCATGGTTCAGGTATGTTCTGTGAGGGGTGAGCCCCAGGAACAACCTGAAACCCCGTGAATGCTTTGGAGCCCGAAGACTCCCGCCGAGGTTTTATTGCCAATGAGGTCTTGAGGATAAGGCCGGAGCCGTCATCATGCTGGGCATGAGACTTACCCTTCAAGAAATGGCTAGTCTTAACAGACTGTTTGTGGGTTACCTGATCCTGGAGAGAAGAATAAACCGGTGTCCTCACCTTAGGAGGAAAAACAGTATCGAGGGAGACTCGAAAAAGGGAAGGTCTTCTCCCAACCATATAGCCTGAAGTACCAGGGGAAAAATGGTCTGGACTCAGACAGGATAGACACCAAGCATTGGAGTCTAAAAAGAAAAATGAGTTTCCACAGTGAAGGCACTTCTTAGGGGAAGAAGGCTCCATTTTGGAAAGGCCTGGTAGGCCCAAAAAGGTTTAACAAAAAACTGAGGAGAAATATTTCTCTAAGTTTGAAAATAAAATAAAGCACCGGCGGTACCGGTGGGGAAAACAGCCGCGACCACAAGAAAATAAGAATTTCTAAAGAAAAACGTTTCTGCGGTGACAGGACGACGTCCTGTTGGCTCCGCGGAAAAACGAAAACTGAAGAGAGGCAGTGGGGAAAGGCAGGAAGTCACCGCGTAGGCGCGAGGGATGCTCCCAAAAGCTTTCTGATTGGATGCTGGGGAGCATTCCTGTGCAGGCTCCGTCGGTACCGACGTACCCATATGTGAAGACTCATTCCTGCTTGTTCCTGGAGATCACTGGCTGCATTGGACCATGCACTGTTACAATGTGTGGTCAACACTTTTGGGAAGGTTTAATCACCCTGTCCCCAATGGTAATGGATTCATATTTTACCCTCCTTACAAATTCAAAAGAATTATAAAAACTTACAAACTGACTAGACAAGAACATATCAGTACCCACCCACAAAACCCAAGAAATCCCTAAAATCCTGAATTATAGAAATAAAACCCAAACAAACTAATTCTACTCCTCCTCCTCTGGAAAGCTAACCTAAATATACACCTTCAATTTCTTCCTTAAAAAAAAAATGATCAGATCCTTGAACCTCAATCTTCAAATGTAAAAAAAGAACAGTAAAGACTTGGTTCAAAAGGTGGATTCCAACCAGATCTCATTTATGAACAAGTTACCACCACTGGACTTTGAGCTTTAAACAAACTAAAAGACCAAAAGCTATAGAATCTACAGTAACTTGGAGGTGGTGCGGCTGTTCCACTGATCCTACAAGCTTCTCCCCAGCACTCTCCTTCATGGGGCCCAGTCATCTCTAACTCAAGGAGAGTTCTTTTTACTTGCAAGCACAAGATATGGTAAGAGGTTTTCCTCCATACACTTGTGAAGAATAATTTAAGCAGGCACCTAGTTTAAGGTGTAAGACCAAAAATGTGTGTTAATTTGAGGTACAATCACTTATACCAGACCTAAATTTGATCTTGGTCTTATAAAACGTCAAATACAAAATCATTAGACACTATATATTCTACTGACAACTTCCTACGACTCATGTGCAGTTTACTGCAATGAGGAGTCAAATAGCCCAAACCACTCTCCCACCAACTCGGACGATGTAGTGAAGGCTGCTTGTGTAGCTGGGAATAAAAAAAAAAAAAAAGGTTTGGACAAGTTCCTGGAGGAAAGGTCCAGAAACCATTGTTAAAGAGGACCCAGGAAATCCACTGCTTGCCCCAGGACGAGCATTGTGGAACCTGTGTGCCTTTTTGGGAACCTGCCAGGTACTTGTGACCTGGATTGGCCACTGTAGGAAACAGGATACTGGGCTTGGACCTTAGGTCTGACCCAGTATGGCATTTATGTTATCCCTTCCCACCACTTTTGCTCAACCATCACAATAAGGATTACAGAGAAAAGGCTCTTAAGAAAACCATGCAAATTATTCAGAAAGTACAATTTAAGAAGATTACTTGGGTGTGGGGTTTGTAGGAAGTGCGCGTAGGGATGCACAAGTTAACTGCTACAACCCTACTGGTCCAGCAACTTCAAACACTATATATGCTGGACAAAGTAACAGAAGGGGACATGTCAGGATTCTGGAAAACAAACTAGCACCAGAGCAGCTGATTATGATTCCAGCAAATGCCTATATATATTGAATAAATTTTGGGGATAAAAGGAAACATTCACTTATACACAACTGGAAAGAGTAGTTACTCACTTAGAAACATAGAAACATGACAGAAAAAGACCACATGGCCTATCTAGTCTGTCCTTCCATAACTACAACAGTCCACTTTTTACCTTTAGAGATCCTCTGTGTTGGTCCCATGCTTTTTTGAATTCAGTTACTGTCCTCATCTCTACCACGTCCACTGGGAGACTATTCCACGGATCCACTACTCTTTCCGTAAAGAAATATTTCCGCATATCACTCCTGAATCTATCTCCCTTCACCCTCATCCCATGTCCCCTTGTAGCAGAACTTGCTTTCAATTGAAAGAGGCTCTCTCCCTGAACATTTATGCCACGGAGGTATTTAAACATCTCAATCATATCACCTCTATCCCACCTTTCCTCTAAGGTGTACATAGTAAGATCTTTAAGTCTGTCCTCATATACTTTATAATGAAGCCCATTAATCATTTTAGTAGCAACCCTCTGCACCGACTCCATCCTGTTCACATCCTTTTGAAGGTGCGGTCTCCAGAATTGCACACCATACTCCAAATGAGGTCGCACCAAAGACTTATACAGAGGCATTATCACCTCCTTTTTTCTGCTAGCCATTCCTCTCCATATGCATCCAAGCATCCTTCTAGCTTTTGCCGTCGCCTTTTCTACCTGTTTAGCTACTTTAAGATCATCAGACACAACCACGCCTAGGTCCCGCTCTTCTTTAGTGGACAAAAGTACTTCACCTCCTATACTGTATTGCTCCCTTGGATTGCTGCAGCCCAAATGCATGACCTTACATTTTTTTAACATTAAATCCCAGCTGCCAAATTGTAACACTTGTAACAGGTGTTCTCCAGGAGCAGCAGGAATCAGTCCTCACATATGGGACTCCCTAGCTTAAGGCTACCGGAGACCTCAAGCGGAAAAATAAACTCCCTCTAGCTCAGTAGCACAGAAGGAAGGAATCTTCTCTGAAAATGCACCCGACCGGTAGCCCAACACCAGGGCCGGAGGGTAGGAGTTGCCTAAACCTCAAAGAGATTATGGAGGACTGCCTGACCGAAAGCACTGTCCCTGTGGGACTCCCTCTCCAGGCAGTAATGGGCCGCAAAAGTCTGGTTTGAAGACCAAGTAGCGGCCCGGCAGATGTCTGCCAACGGAACAGAGCGAAGATGAGCCACTGATGCAGCCTTCGCCCTGACATGATGAGCCGTGACTCGACCCTCCAACAAGAGGCTGGCTGCCCCATAAGCCCAGGCGATACAGTCAGCTACCCATATGGACAAAGTAGGCTTGGAGACAGGTAGCCCAATTTATTGGGGTCAAAAGAAACAAAGAGCTGAACAGCCCTCCTATGCTCCCGCGTATGGTCAAGGTAGAAGGACAAGGCCCTCCTACAGTCCAGGGTATGCAGGACCATCTCAGCCCGGTTGGCATGCGGCCTGGGAAAGAAGGTCTGAAGAACCACCTCCTGGTTGAGATGAAAAGGAGAAACCACTTTTGGAAGAAACTTAGGGTGAGTCCGTAAGACTACCCTATTCCTGTAGAACCTAGTGTAAGGAGGATCAGACACTAGGGCCTGCAGTTCACTAACGCGCCTAGCAGAGGTAAGGGCTACCAAAAACAAGGTTTTCCAGGAAAGAAAACGAAGAGGGCAGGTAGCCATAGGTTCAAAGGGCGGACAGGTAATCAGCTTTAAGACCACATTCAGATCCCATTCAGGGGCTGGAGGACGCAAAGGAGGCTTAAGGAGAAGGAGGCCTCTGAGAAAACGAGCCACCAAAGGGTGGTTGGAAAGAGGCCTGCCATCCACCGTTGCGTGATGCACAGAGAGAGCACTGAGGTGGACTCTGACAGAGTTGGACTTAAGGCCCAGATTGGAGAGGTAAAGCAAATATTGCAAGACCACTGCCACCAAGCAGGAGAAGGGATTCTCAGACTGCTGAGCACACCACACAGAGAACCGACGCCACTTAAGAGCATAGGACCTCCGGGTGGAGGGCCGCCTGGAGGCCAAGACGACCTCTTCCACCTCTCGAGGCAGCAGGAGAGGAGCAAGGACTACCCTTTCAGCAGCCAGGCCATCAGATAAAGGGACCGGAGGTTGGGGTGTAGGAGAGTCCCCTGATCCTGTGACAGGAGATTGGGTTGAAACCCCAGAGGAAGAGGAGTGTCCACCGCCAGCTGCATCAGAAGCAGGAACCAGGGCTGTCTCAGCCATCGGGGAGCCACTAGGATCATCGAGGCTCTGTCTGAGAACCTTGAAGAGCGTCCGAGACACCAGTGGCATGGGAGGAAAGGCATACAAGAGGCCTGTGGACCATGGGATCAGAAAAGCATCCGCCACTACTCTGAGAGGATGCGGTTGTCGAGAGCAGAATTTGGGAAGCTGCCGGTTCAGAGGACTGGCAAATAGATCCATGGTGGGGAGGCCCCACTTGAGAAAGATCCGCTGAACCACCAACGGATCCAATCTCCACTCGTGGGGTCGGAGGATCCTGCTCAGCTTGTCTGCCAGGTAATTTTCTTGACCTGGGAGATAGACAGCTTTGAGGAGGATGCCTGAAGGACGGCCCAAGAGCAGTTTTTGTGCCTCCTGACAGAGAAGGAAGGAGCCTGTGCCCCCTTGTTTGTTCAAGTAGAACATTGCAACTTGATTGTCCGTCTGGACCAGCACAGACTGGTGAGAAGTGAGGTGGGAGAAGGCTCTCAGAGCTAGGCGGATGGCTCTGAGCTCCAGGAAGTTTATCTGCTGAGCAGACTCCCAAGGAGTCCAGAGACCTTGAGTACATGTCCCTTGGCAATGTGCTCCCCAACCCAGGAGAGAAGCATCGGTTGTCAGCACCTGAGTAGGTGGAGGAGATTGAAAATCCACTCCCAGGACCAGGTTTGGCAGATGAAGCCACCATCGGAGAGAAGAGACCAGCAGGTCGGACACCTGTACTGAGTCCGCCAGGCTCCCCATGGCCTGATGCCATTGAGTGCGAAGGCACCATTGAGCAGGTCACATGTTCAGGCGGGCATTGGGGGTCACATGGACCGTGGAAGCCATATGGCCGAGCAGTCTCAGAAATTGCCTGGCAGAGACCAGGGAATTGCTGTGAAAGTGGCTGGCGAGATCCTTGAGCCTGTGGGCCCTGTCTAGAGGCAGGAAGGCCCGCGCCTGAAGTGTGTTCAACCTGGCGCCTATGAATTCGAGATTTTGAGAGGGGAGCAAAGTGGACTTTGCGAAGTTTATGACAAATTCCAAGTGCTGGAGTAGAGTCACAGTGCAATGAGTGGCCTGAGTGGCCTCTTGGGAAGACTGGGCTCTGATGAGCCAGTCGTCCAGGTATGGAAACACAAAAAGGCCTTGAAGTCTTAGACTGGCCTATCCTCCGCCCCCAGGATGTTCACCAAATGCCTAGCAGTGGTGGCGGCCTAAGGGCAGGACTCTGTACTGGTAATGATTTCCTCCCACAACCAACCTGAGATATTGTCTGTGGTCTGGATGAATAAGGATGTGAGTATAGGTATCCTTTAGATCTAAGGAGCATAGCCAGTCTCCCTGCTGGAGGTAGGGCAGCAGGATTCCAAGCGTAAGCATCTTGAACTTTTCCCTTGTCAGGAACTTGAGGTTTCGCAAGTCCAGGATGGTTCTGAGGCCTCCTGTTCTTTTTGGTATCAGAAAGTACCTGGAATAAAAGCCATGACCTCTCAAGTGGTGGGGCACAGGTTCCACAGCCTGTTCCTGAAGACGACTTGTTAACTCCTGAAGGAGTAAGTCCCTGTGCAGAGGGAGTCTTGGAGACTCCCCTGGAAAGTAGGAGGGAGGTACCTGGTGAAAGTGTAGAAGATAGCCTTTCTGAACTATATGAAGCACCCAGGTATCTGAGGTGATGGCCGACCACCTGTGGGCAAAGTGGACCAGCCGGCCTCCTGTGCTGAGAGAAACCAGCGGAGGGGAAGAGGCTATGCTGACGGAGTCAAAAACCCCCACCCTGCTGAGCAAGGGCCGGTGTTGTGGGCTTGGGGGCCTGCTGCCTACGGGACCCATTACCCCGTCCCTTGGCCTGCTGACCCTGTTGGGGAGCTGCTGAGGCCTGATAATGAGGGTAGTGTTTATAGGCAGCCGCCTTCCTCGGGTAAAAGGGCTTTTTCCCCGAGCCCTTCTTCTGAGAAGGGGCAGAGGTCTTTCTGGACAGCCGAGTCCTGGTCAGAGTCTTGGTCTCGATCTGTGCAGCCTTTTCAGCCATGGGCTTTCCAAAGGGGTTTTCACCTCTACAGGGGACATCGACCAACTTGTCCTGTACCCATGGCTCGAGGTCAGATGACTGAAGCCAAGTCTGTCGGCGGGCACTGATGCCGGCTCCGGCTACCCGAGCTGATGCTTCGAAGCCATCGTAGGCTGCTCGAGAGATGAACTTCAAGCACTCCCAAATACCTCTGCAAAGGTTCCTCGGAGAGACCAGCAGAGAACCCGGCAATCTCCTTTGCCAGGTCTCGGAGATACATGCCCATGTAGAGCTGGTAGGTCTGGATTCGACAAGCAAGCATAGAGCCCTGGAAGCACTTCCTACCGAGGGCATCCAGGTTCCGTGCCTTCCAGCTGGGAGGCACCAAGGAGTGCATCTTTTGACTCTTGAGTCGATGCTTGGCCGATTCCACCACCATAGAATGGTGCGGTAGTTGTGCCTTTTGGAACCCGGGGCTCTTGCGGACTCGATAAATGGAATCGACCCGCTTGCTTAACACCGGCGCCAACGCCGGGCTCTCCCACATGCGGAAGAGAAGTCGCTCCAGCATCGGAGGAACCGGTACAGTAAAGGACTCCTTCGGGGGAGAGTCATACTGGAGGGCATCGAGCTCTTCGGCTCCTCCTCGGGATCCGTGGGGAATGCCAAGGCCTTGGCCATATCCCGCATGAAGTCCGAGAACCGGGTGCCCTCCGGGGGGGGGGGGAGGGGGGACCGTCTGAGGTTTGGACTCGGGCGAGTCCTATGGGACGCACCAACTCCGAAAAGTACCTGGGGACTCTTCGTCCTCAGTCTCCCAGCCCGACTCCTCGGTGGAGGAATAGAGCGGCTCCGGTCGGGAGGGCACCGATGCCCTCCGCCCCAACGCCGAGGCCGGCATAGACGACCTTGGTCCCGAACGGGAGGCCGAGGGAGACCGTGACCGAGGATCGACTCGAGCTCGCATGGACTCGAGGATCGGCTCGGTCTCCGGGGTAGACTTGGACATCGACGTCCCGGTGGTCGGGGCAGATGCACCGGCAAGGCCAGCAATCAATGCCCGCTGCTGGTCCATGAAGGCAGCGAAACTGCTCTCCAAGGCCGTCAACCTGAGTCCGAGCTCAGGAGACCCAGCAGCCCCCGACTCGGGCCCCGACGGCGTCGGAATCGACGTCAGCTCCTTCGGAGGTGAGTCCGAGGACTACAGTACTCACGTGTCCAGGAGACTCCATCTCGAGACGAGGATGTTTCGAAGGCCTCTCCGACTCCGAGGACCCGGGACAGCTATCGGGGATATGCGACCTGGCCCTCGAGGAACCAGGAGCGTCCGATGCCACCCTCGTGGGTTTCTTCTTCCTATGATGTTCCCGGGCAGGAGACCCCCGCTCAGAGGAACTCTGACGATGCTCAGGACTGGAGTCCCGGGACATCGAAGCCTCTGACGAGGTCTGGGCCCAGCCGGACACGGAGTCAGAGAAGATTTGTTCTTTTTGATGCTGCCGACTCAACGCTTTTGAGGACATTTTGAGGACCACAGATCATCGGGTCATGATCGTGTCCGAGGCAACGGAGGCAGCAGTCGTGTGTGTCGGTAAGAGACATAGGTTTTACAGCGATCACACTTGTTAAACCCGCTGGCAGCCATCGGGGGAAAAAGAGCCCCTGTGAGGTCAAAAGGCAGGGCTGCCAGTGAAAAAAGAAAAAAATGGCGCGAACGCTACTCACGAAAAATAACGAACGGACTCGATACCGGCGTATCGGGTCCGGGCGGGAAAAGGATCCGGCGTCGAACCGAGAAAAGAATAGTAAATAAAATCAACTTTTTCAGTGGCGATCACTAACAGCGCCTGTAGGGCTCCGCGGAAAAAAGAAGACTGAGCAAGATGGCACCCTTGGGCAAGAAGGGGACCACGCATGCGCGCTGCAATTCCCAAAGGCTTTCTTTGAAAGCTGGGGAAATTGCTCCGCGAGGGCTCAGTCGGCACCGACATCACCCATATGTGAGGACTGACTTCCTGCTTGGTGCTGGAGAATGGATGGTTCTGATGGACACATGCTTGCTGCTGCGAACATATCATACAATATCAGACAACTTGACCATATTATACACATCTCAATTAGCTCTCAAGCCTCTCCATTTAAGGGGCTCCACCTGCCTCCGGCACCAAAGTAACTAGAACTCTAGCCACAACTGCTGCATATCACACAAAAGCCGAGAGATGCTGCCCCATGTAAGTGCCAATTCAATACAAACAGTCCTATGACCACATCACCCCCCCTCCTGAATCAACTTCATTGGCTCCCCATTACCTCCCACATCAAATATAAAACCGCTCTGAACATCTTTAAAATCAAGCAATCCATCTCAGACATATTAAAGGAACCTCATTAATATGAAGAACTGCTCAATACCCAGAAGGCGCACTACTACCGACACCATCACTAACCCCAGCGCATACACCAAATCCAACCAATCCACATCCGGACGAGCTTTCTCCCTGGCTGCCCCGGCACTATGGAACGCCCTCCCAGACTCTTTAAGAGCCACTTCAGACTACAAGGACTTCCAGAAGAGGCTGAAAACAACTGTGCATCATTTTGGCATGGGGAAAGAAGCAGCGCTCTGGATTGTGTTGGAAAGAGGAGATGGGACTGTCATCCATTCTTTAAATAGTTTGAACAAATCCCTTGTATGCCCCATCTCCCATTGTTTATGTAAAATTTGCAATTTTACACTGTAAACCACTGATAAGAGAAGGCGGTATAGAAAACCTAATAAAATGAACTTCTCCCAACAATTCTAACAATCCCCACCACCCTAACCCAAAGGGTCTGGATCATTGGGCAGGATCAGACATGCTCAAAAACGTCCAAGTATCCACAAAATAAATGCCAGCACTTAGCATTTCCAGTCTTATAGAGGAGTGTTTGAGGTATTGTACCACTGATATAGTGTTTTGTAAACATTTTAAAAAATTATTGTAGTTTATAATCTACACATGTACTTTCACTGTAGGTATGGCACAGGAGTGGAGTTTGGGCAGATCAGGCAAGTACATGCCATAAAGTTTACATACAAAATCATGCCCAGCATTAAAGAATGTAACAGGCCATTAATGACTAATGACATTTACTCACACTGTTATATCTAAACTGCCTTGCCTTGTAGAAAGATGGCATATAGACACTAAAATAAGAAAATAAATGCTCCTTTTAGGTTCCTATTTTTATCCATAAAGTAAAATCCCTTTATTTTAAAAAAATTTACCCACAAAATAATTGTAGTTCAACATTCTGCAGTCTGCTTTAGGTAGAGTCTGGAATGGGCTGTTACTCTACTGCCTCTATCAGAAGAGGCAAGCATAACACTAGTTTGGCTCTTTGCCTCTTTTATAGCCATTAACACTTACCGCCAGCTGCTCACTGATGGAGTTTGACTTGGCCCGAACAGCTGGTTCCCTACAGCAGGGAAAAACATTTCAGTAGTGTTCGGGAAAATGGCTGAGATCAGAGTACACAGGTATCAGATTACTAAAGACAAGGGTACATAAAATGCATGCTTGTTTGGCTTTGATACCTATGGCTTCTTACCCATAGGTAAGGTTTTTCTGCAACTTTATAAAGGACTAACCGATAGATGTGGTTTGCTACCCGCTAATGGATTAAGATAGAAAGATATGGTTTTTTGCCAAATCGGAAGCTGTGGGGGCCCAGCCATTAAGCTACAGGTAAGAAAATGCAAGCAATACATACCTACTAGTTCTTAACTTAACATCTTATAAAGTGCAATATGAAAGCTCTTTATGGTCCTTGCCAACTTAATATCATCACCGTTTCTTCTATAATAGTTAGATATTTTGTCGGTGTTTATACATTTTATTTAAAATTCATTCATTTTGAATAATATGTATCCTTGATCATTTAATGAAGTGTTTTAATCTATCTTTTTTTGAAATCAAAATCCATAATTGCATGTACAGATTCTTTTTTACATTTTTACAATGATTTAGTTTTCCTCAGAGAGCTTTTGCATAGCATTTTTTTTTGAGTGGTTTAGCGTAGTTACTCACCTGTAACAGGTGTTCTCCAAGGACAGCAGGAATCAGTCCTTACATATGGGCAATGTGGGCACCGACAGAACCTCCATGTGGAGCAATTGCCCAGCTTTCAAAGAAAGCCTTTGGGATTGCATTGCACATGCGCGATCCCCTTCCCACCCAAGGGTGCCATCTTGCTCAAATGACAGCTAAAAAGACAGCAAAATGAATAAAAATCAATAGGACTACAACTCCAGGGGAGGAGGGAGGGTCGTGAGGACTGATTCCTGCTGCCCCTGGAGAACACCTGTGACAGGTGAGTAACTACGCTTACTCCAGGAACAAGCAGGAAGTCAGTCCTCACATATGGGACTCCCTAGCTATAGGCTACCGAGAACCCCTAGCTGAAAAATGGCTCCCTCTAGAAGAGCCGCAGCAGCTGTCATAGGAATTCAGCAGAGACACCACACCCCCGCTAGCCAGACACCAGAGGATCGGAGGGTAGGAGTTGCCTAAACCTCAAATATGTTACGGAGTACCGCCTGGCCGAAAGCATTGTCCCGTCGGGACTCTCCATCCAAGCAGTAATGGGCTGCAAAGGTCTGGCTTGAAGACCAGGTTGCGGCCCAGCTGATGTCTGACAGCGGAACAGAGTGGAAGTGAGCAACTGATGCGGCCTTAGCCCTGACACGGTGGGCCGTGACTCGACCCTACAACGGGAGTTCGACAGCCCTGTATGCCCAGGCAATGCAGTCTGCCACCCAGGTGGACAACGTGCGCTTGGAGACAGGTAGACCCAGTTTACTGGGGTCATAAGAGACAGAGCTGGGTAGCCCTTCGATGTCCCCGTGTACGTTCCAGGTAGAAGGCTAGTGCCCTCTTACAATCAAGGGTATGCAGTCCTGCATACTCATCCCAAGTTTCTTCCAAAAGTGGTCTCTCCTTTTCACCTCAACTTGGGATGGGTACGCAGGACCACCTGTTCCTATAAAACCGTGTGTACAGTCTGACACAAGAGCTTGTAGCTCGCTCACTCGTCTGGCAGATGAGTGCCACCAGGAAGAGCACCTTCCAGGAGAGGAAGTGCAGATGGCAAGCAGGCATTGGCTCAAAAAAATGGGCGAGTAAGCTGTTGCAAGACCACTTTCAAATCCTACGGGGGACAAACCGGGGGTTTTAGTAGAAGTAGACTTCTGAGGAATCTGGACACCAAGGGGTGAACCGACAGAGGCTGTCCTTCCACTGGAGAGTGGTGTGTGGAAAAAGCTCTCAGGTGAACCCGGACAGAGTTAGACTTAAGGCTTAATTCTGAGAGGTGAAGTACTGTAATACTACTGGTACAAGACGAAAGAAAGGGTTCTCGTTGTGCTGGTTACACCATACTTCAAACTTACGCCACTTGAAGGCATAGGTTTTCCTAGTGGACTGCCTCCTTGAGGCCAGTAGCACTTCTTCCACGTTCTTAGGCAGGAGGAGAGAAGCCAGTATTACCCCTTTCAGCAGCCATGCCATCAGGTTGACCTGAGGTTGGGGTGCAAGATTGAGCCCTGCTCCTGGGACAGGAGGTCGGGCTGCATCCCCAGAGGGAGTGGGGTTTCCACTGCCAGCTGGAGGAGAAGCGGAAACTAAGGTTGTCATGGCCATCTGGGGCCTACCAGAATGACAGAGGCCTTGTCTTGAAGGATTTTGAATAGAGTCCGGGCCACCAGAGGCGTGGGAGGAAACGCATACAGGAGGCCTACGGACCAGGAAATCAGAAAAGCATCTGCAGCCATCCTTTGGGGGTGTGGCTGTCTGGAGCAAAAGTTGTGCAACTGATGATTCTGCGGACTGGCAAAGATCTGTGACTGGATGTCCCCAGCACTGAAAGATCTGCTGGGCTACTTCCGGATTCAGTTGCCACTCGTGGGGTTGGAGAATTCTGCTTAGCTTGTCCGCTAGGAAGTTCTCCTGGCCCGGCAGGTAAACTGCTTTGAGGGACATACCCTGTTGGATTGCAAAGGAACAGAGATCCAGTGTCTGACAGGATGCGGGACCCTGTCCCTCCCTGCTTGTTCACATAGAACATAGCTACCTGGTTGTCTGTACTAGGACAGACTGATGTGAGAGAACACGAGAGAAGGTTTGAAGAGCTAGGTGTATCGCCCTGAGCTCCAAGAGGTTGATTTGTTGCATCTTCTCTTGAGGAGACCACAACCCTTGCGTGAATAAATTCTGGCAATGGGCTCCCCAGCCCAGCAGGGATGCATCTGTTGTCAGTTCTTTTGTGTACGAGGGAGGCTGGAAAGGCACTCCCTCAAGCAGGTTGGATGGCTGAAGCCACAAGGTCAACTACTTCAGTTGTCGTTTGGAGACACTGATCCTGTCTCAGTCTTCCTGTGGCTTGTGTCCACTGATCCCTGAAGCACCACTGAGCTGTCCTCATGTGGAGACGGGCGTTTGGGGTCACATGAACGGTGGAAGTCATGTGTCCTAGAAGGCGTAGAAAGTGCCTTGCTGATATCTGAGACTTGTGTCTGATTTGATGCACCAGCTCCAGAAGCCATTGTGCTCTGCCCTCTGGGGCAGGTAAGCCTTCGCTTGAAGGGTGTCTAACCTTGCCCCTATGAACTCTAAATTTTGAGTGGGGAGCAAAGTGGACTTTGCTTGATTTATGACAAAGCATAGATGCTGCAGCATGTTGATAGTGCGAGTTGTGGCCTGTTGGGCTTCTTGAGGCAACGGGGCTCTGATGAGCCAGTCGTCCAGGTACGGAAAGACAAATTCCCTGGTTCCTGAGGAAAACCGCTACTACTTCCAGACATTTGGTAAACACTCTGGGGGCAGAAGCTAGGCCAAATGTAAGTACTCTGTACTGAAAATGGTTTCCTCCCACTACAAATCTGAGATATTGTCTGTGGTCTGGGATGTATGAGGATGTGCGTATAAGCATCCTTCAGGTCTAACTAGCATAGCCAGTCTCCCTGGTGGAGGTAAGGCAGCAATATTCCAAGGGAAATCTTGAACTTTTCCCTCACCAGGAACTGTTCTCTTTGGTACCAGGAAATACCTGGAGTAAAAGCCTTGTCCTATCAGGCTGTGGGGCACTGGCTCCACCACCTGATCCTCTAGAAGACCAGCCAACTCCCGTAAGAGGAGGTTCCTGTGTAGGGGGGGGGGGGGGTCTGAGGCTCTCCTGGAAAATAGGAGGGAGGTAACTGGTTGAAGTGGAGCAAATAGCCCTTTTGGACTATTTGAAATACCCAGGCATCGGTAGTGATTGCAGGCCACCTGTGGGCATACAGTGCCAACCTTCCTCCTGTGCAAGGCCTCACACCCCTGGCTGGAGAGAGGCTATGCTGTGACAGTCAAAAACACCCTACTGGCTGGGAAGGAGCTGGTGCCTGGGTGTCTTCTGCTTATGCGGGCCATGCCCCTGTCCTTGGCCTGCTGCCCCTGCTGAGGAGCTGGGGAGGCCTGGTGAGTGGGGTAGTTGCGATACACAGTACCCTTCCTCGGGAAAAAGGACTTTTTACCTGGGCCCTTCTTTTTGGAAGGGGCAGAAGTCTTTTTGGAGAGTCTTGTCCGGGTCAGTACTGTCTCGAATTCAGCAGCCTTTTCAGTCATAGGTTTGCCAAAAAGGTTGTCACCTCGGCAAGGGACATCAACCAACTTGTCCTGAGCCCATGGCTCTAGGTCCGACGACATTAGCCACGCCTGGCGTCCGGCACCGATGCCGGCTGCAGCTACCTGGGCCAAAGCCTCAAAGCCGTCATAGGCTGCTCGAGACAAACTTCGAGCACTCCCGAATCCCAGTGGGCAAGTTCTTGAAACGCTGCAAGGGTTCCTCAGAGAGGCTAGCAGAGAACCCAGCAATCTCCTTTGCCAGGTCTCGTAAGCACATGCCCATGTACAGCTGGTATGTTTGGACACGGAATGATAGCATCGAGCCCTGGTAGCACTTTCTGCTGAGGGCCTCCCTGCTAGGGGGCACCAAGGAGTGCATTTTCTGGTTCTTGAGCCTGTGCATGGCCTATTCCACAACCATGGAGTTGTGCGGCAGCTGTGCCTTTTGGAACCGATATATGGAAATCGACCTGTTTGCCGAGAACCGGCATCGAGGCCGGTGACTCCCACATGCAGAGCATCAGCCATTCCAACATCAGAGGAACTGGTACCATAAGGGCTTCCCAAGGGGGAAGTCATACTGGAGGACTTCGAGCTCTTTGGCTCGATGCTCCTCCTCAGTGTCTGCCGGGAATGCCAAAGCCTTGACATGTCCCTGAAGTCCGAGAACCGGGTATCCTCCGGGGGGGGGGGGGGGGGGACTTCTGAGGCTCGGACCACGGTGAATTTGATGGGACACACCAGGTCCAGTGGCGGTCCGGGGACTCATCTTCCATTTCCCATGCCGAGTCCTCCGAAGAGGAATTGATGGGCTCTGGCTGTGAGGGCTATGATCGACCGCCCCGACGCCGAGGGCATCAGCGTCGATGACCTTGGTCCCGAACGGGAGGTTGAGGGAGACCTTTGCCGAGGATCGAGTCGAGCTCTGAGAGTCTCGAGGATTGGCTCAGCCTCAAAGGTCGACTTTGATATTGAGGTCCCGGTGGTCGGGGCGGATGGACTGGTGAGACCGGCCATCAGTGCCTGCTGCTGCTCCATGAAGGCAGAAATGCTGTGCTCCAAGGCCGTCATCCTGAGACAGAGCTCAGAAGACTGCAGCCTCTGGCTTGGGTCCCGACAGTCGGGCCCGATGCTGGTTCTCCCAGAGGAGAGTCAACTAGGACAACAGCAGTTACTTTCCTCGGTGTCTCCGGCTCCGTGTGAGGTACTTTTGCAGGGCACTCTGGCTCCGAGGACTTGGGGCGGCGGTCAGGACTCCGTGACCTGGTCCACAAGGGCCCAGGCTGATCAGAGGCATCTAACGATGCCACCCTTGCAGGTTTCTTCTACCTCCAGTGTTCCCACAAGGGAGACCCCTGCTCAGAAGACCCTCCCGATGATGCTCGGAGTCAGACAGCTCCCGAGATGTTGAGGCTTCTGATAAGGTCCAGACCCGGGTCGATTCGGACTCTGAGAAAATCCTTTCACACTGCTGCTGCCTTCTAAGTGCCTTAGAGGACATTTTGCTGCATGGGCCACAGGCCTTCGGGTCATGGCTGGCCTCGAGGCAGCGGAGACAGCAGTCATGTGTGTTGGTGAGGGACATTAATTTTTTACACCGATCACACTTTTTAAACTCGCTGGCAGCCATCGGGGGAAAAAGGGCCCCTGCGAGGTCAAATGACCGGGCTGCCAGTGAAAGAAAAAAAGCACGAACGCTAGTCACGAAGGACAAACGAAAAATAAGACCGGACTCGATACCGGTGTACCAAATCAGATGCGGGAAGGGGAACCAGCATTGCACTGGGCTGAAGAAAAAAATTCTTCAGGCGTTTTGACGCACTTTCTGCGAGGGAAGTTGGACTACGTCCGTTGGGCTCCACGGAAGAAGGGAGACTGAACAAGATGGCACCTTGGGCGGGAAGGGGGATCGCGCATGTGCGATGCAATCTCAAAGGCTTTCTTTGAAAGCTGGGGAATTGCTCCAGATGGGGGCTCTGTTCCCACCGACGTCACCCATATGTGAGGACTGACTTCCTGTTTGTTCCTGGAGAATTAAAGGTACATGTTTTATTTATTTAGGTGGGGGGGGGGGGGGTTTATACCACCCCTTCCATCAATGAAGGGCGGTTTACAAAGAACAGAACAATTACATTAAAAACTTCCTAAAAACAGTTTTATATATTTGTTTAAGCTCCACGCCAGTCATTAGTGGTGGTTGATCGATAT
This sequence comes from Ichthyophis bannanicus, assembly GCA_033557465.1. Taxonomy (NCBI): domain Eukaryota; kingdom Metazoa; phylum Chordata; class Amphibia; order Gymnophiona; family Ichthyophiidae; genus Ichthyophis; species Ichthyophis bannanicus. Next base: position 383,012,663 of record CM066039.1, read on the forward strand.
TTCAAATGAAAGTTTTTGGTTTTGTTACTTTAGACACATGGGGCCCGATTTTCATCTAGGCAGTGCTATGCACTGCATTGGCGAAAAACCCACCCGCCATCCATCTAACCTGGATTTTCAATGCCAGGGTCATATGCAGTCCTAGCATTAAAATTCCAGGTCTCGCTGCACAACACAGAAGCTGCAGGAGCTAGCCGTGTAGCACCAATTTTCAATGCTACCTGCTTAGCCCCTGTGCCCAAAAGATAGGCGAGGATTTTCCTTGCCTAAGGCAGAGAGAGTTAAGAGGGTAGCATCGAAAAATTGGTGCTACTTGTTTAGCCCTTTCCTCCGCCCCCAACATACCCTGATGCTAACTGCATAGCATCTGGGTGCGTTAGGGACTTATCCAGGATTTTCAAAGGGCACTACCCATGTAGGTTCCTTTCAAAAATCCCACATAAGGCATTTACATGGGTAACTAGGTCCAGTGGCGGCCCAAGGGGGGTGCGGGGCCATGTGTGTAGACTTGGTGTGGGGCCTCATTTGCATAAGTGGCCTTATTTGCATAAATATTTGCATAATGTTACCATACACTAACTTTTAGTAAACACATCTCTTAATGAGTGTATGGATAAAGAAAGACTAAAAGATTTCTACATTACTATAATCCAGTGCCAACCGCCAGGCACATTAGGAACTACTACAAACACTGCCCATTTAGAACCCATAGCAAACCTGCCGTATCATAACAGCACTACCAGGATTCACAAAGCACCCTACCCTACCTATCAAAAGGCAACACTACAAATATTAAACCAATACATTTCAGAGAATACATGACCTACTGGGGAAAGAGAACAAGTGGCATTGTTAAATAGGAATTACATAAACAGAATACCTCAGCTCACTTACACATGCAGAACATAGGCCATCACCAAACAAGGAATCACAATTTAGAAACAGGAAGAAAATTAAACTGGGAACCCCAAAAGCCAAATATGGAATGTACACCACCACTGTAGAAATAAAACTATAAATTAATTTCCTCTTGTACTAAACAAAGCAGACGTTAATGATGCACATTTCCCAGAGCTGACATATTCCAGTTAATAAATTCAAAATAGAGATTTTTCTACCTTTTGTGCATTTTTTTCAGTTGCAATTGCTCCAGCCACTTTCTTCTGATTTCTTCGTGTCTTCTAACTCTCCATCGTCTGCTGTCCATTTGTCCTTTCTTCTCTCTCTACATCTGCTTTAACATACTAATCTTTCTCCTTTTGCTCTTTCCTCATTCCTATTTCATCCACTCAAATTTTACCCCTCCATCTTCAATCCCCACTTACTCTCCCAATACCCGGCCAATTGTAGATTTTTCATCCCTCCCACACAAAATATTTTTTCCCCTCTCCATTTCATTCTCCCAGCCCCATCCCATTCTAATCCTCCCCCAACATCAGCTCCCTTCTAGTTCAAGCCTCACCCAGCATCCGCTCCCTTCTAGTCCCTGCATCAGCCCATTTCCAATCCCAGCCCCCATCAGCCCATTTCTAGTCATTTCCTAGCCCCACCATCAGCCCGTCAAATCCTAGCTCCCCTCCACTCAGCCCAATTCCAATCCAAGCCCCCCATGAGCCTACTTCCAGTTCTAGCCCCTACATGAGTCCATTTCAATCCAAGCCCCCAACACAGCCCATTTCCAATCTTAGCTCCCCCAACAGCCAATTTCCAGTCCTATCCTAGCTGCTCCATCAGCCCATTTCCTGTCCTAGCTCCCTCCCCTCACAGCCCATTTCCATTCCAAGCCCCCGTCCTCAGCTATTTGTAGTTCTAGCGTCCCCTTCCACTCAGCCCATTTCCAGTCCTAACAACCCCCTAGCCCATTTCCAGTCCTAGCCCCCCATTACCCCATTTTCAGTTTAAGCACCCCCCATGGTCCATTACCAGTCCTAACCCCCCCCATCAGCCCATTTCCAGTCTTAGCCCCCTTCACCTCATTTCCAGACCTAGCCCGCCCCCATAGCCCATTACCAGTCCTAACCCCCCCCCCATCAGCCCACAGCCCATTACCAGTCCTAACCCCCCTCCCCCCCATCAGTCCAGGGGGGGGGGAAAAAAAAAAAAAAAAGAGCTGGCTGCTGCCACTGCCGCAACAGAATACTGTCCCACGGGGCCCCCCTGCCCGGCTGAGCTCTCCTTGCCCGGCTGAGCCTCTCCACGACAGCTTTCAGATCCGCGAAGGGAGAGTGTCTCACTGTCTCCCTCGCGGCTGTTAAGCCCGCAGGAGCTGATGGGAAATTTCCCATCGGCCCCTGCAGGCTTAACAGAGCCACGAGGAGACACTCTCCCTTTGCGGATCTGAAAGCCGTCGTGGAGAGGCTCAGCTAGGCAGGGAGGGCTCAGCCGGGCAGGGGGGCCCCGCGGGACAGTCGATTCTGCTGCTGCAGCAGCAGCCAACCTTTTTTATTTAATTTATTTTTAGAGCAGAATGTTCTTTGCGCGGGGCCCCCTGCAACGCGGGGACCTGTGCAAAAAACATTCTTGCTTAATGGACGGGCCGGCCCTGACTAGGCAGTTACCTATGTAAATGCATTTGAAAAATTGTACCCATGTTTTTTTTTTTTAGCTTGGTCGTTAATATTTCTAACTACTTATAGTTTTAAATCTCGACAGTGAACAGTATTCGATAGTGCCACACTGATAATGTGCCCTACTCAACTGTAAATCTATCTGCTACATGTAAGTTATTGGTTCTCTTGTTCTATGACCTTCCTCCCTTTCTCTGTTCTATATATGTTTTTATGTGATGGTATTCTGATTTTGAATATCTTTGGCCTGGCTTTTGTGAATAATGATATGTCTTTTTATATTTTAGTTTTATACATTGTCACTATTGTTTATTTTATATTGCATGCTATTTGTTTCTTTCTATTCTTATAATTGTATCTTATACTCAGCATTTCTCTCTTATATGGCCATATTATTTCCTATTATGTATTTGTTTTTTGCATATTTGCACAATATTTATTGTTCTCGTGTTTAATGTTATATGGAGAAAGGAGATCATGTACAGCGAATACACTAACGATTCCCAGAGAAATAACAAAATGCACAAAGTCAACCAGGAACAGAGCTTTCAAGCTATATGCCCCTAGCTGCTGGAACACACTCCCTGCACCCATTAGAGCCATCAAAGACCTAACTCAGTTCAGAAGAGCGCTTAAACATCACCTCTCTCCTACACTATTCACAGCAATCTAACACGTCACCCCTTAACATGCTATCAAGTATGAACACATGAACCTTACCAATGGATGTATATACTATAAAAACAGTCTGTAAATATATGTAAATTGTTGTACATAGTTACCACTAGTTGAAATCCAAGTTAATATACCCTGTTCATTGTAAGTGCTATGCTTTGACTGCACAAATCTGTTATATGTAAACCGCGCTGATTTTTAAGAGTACGGTATATAAGAACAAATAAAATAAATAAATATGGTTCTCTGTTAGGTAACCCCCTGACGAAGGCGCTGCTGAAACGCAGCAATGTTGGGTAGTGAATAAAGGACTTTTCTTACATCCCTTTCTCACCCCTTGTTTGTTCCTTTATTTTTGAAGGTCAGAACTAAAAGACCTCACACTTATAAATGAAGTTACAGTCTAAGAGTTTATGCATTTTCTATAAAAAAGTAGTAAACTAGGAAACAGTGCCTGGCCTTTGGCTTTCCATCTAAAAGATAACCTGATGCAAATAGAGTATTTAACAAGTTTTATATACCGCTTTATCATTTCAAACAAAGCGGTTTACATTGAAACTTAAACTTGGTAATGTACATTAAACAGGAACATTGATAACTTGGATTTTTCTGAGGTAATGGAGGGTTAAAGTGACTTGCCCCAAACTAAAAGCAGCCAGCATGCATGCAACTGGAAGCACTTTTGCGTTATGGGTGAAGTCAGCCTGACTGGTGGTTCAAAGAGCAAACGTCTTGCCTGCAAAGTGAACTCGATTATCAGACTTGATCCTATCCTGGTTTTACTTTGGGTTAAATGCACAAAGATGTATATCGGGCATAAAGAAAAGCAGGCACAAACAGCTCTAGCCATTTTAGTAGGACTGCTGAAGATGCGATCCTCAATTTAAGACAGAAAAGACCCAACTTAACAGATGGTGAAATTAGGACTTGCCTGCTAATTTTCTTTCCTGGAGTCCTTTCAGTCCAGTCAAGTGGGTTATGCTCAACTATCAGTAGGTGGAGACTGAGAAAAACAAATTGGAAACCTTCTCCTATAGCCTGTGCCACCTGACCACAACCAGTATGAACCTCTCAGAGCAGAGAACGGAGCCCCAAACCCCACCAGCGCCTCAGTTCAAAGAACTATAAATTCAATACAAACTCCTCCTCTTTTAGATATTCAAGTGTGTAGGCCCCCACACAGTGAAAAACACAGCAGGACTCCAAGTTATGAAAAAATCCAGAAGCCACAACTGAACTGTCTGCCCCAATGACACCTGCTCAAATACATATTCTTTATAAGCAAAACACGAAACAGCATAACTCGCAGTAAAAGCCCAAGGCGGGTCTTGGACTGGGCTGGAGGGACTCCAGGAAAGAAAATTAGCAGGCAAGGTCTAATTTCACCTTGCTAACCATCCCTCCAGTCCAGTCCAGATGGAGTGGAAAGTAGCTAAGCAGTACTAATGATATGGGGGTGGAGTACCACCAAAACGTCACCTGCAACACTCGCATCCCAAAGGCCACAACCTTTCTGGCCTGAACATCCAGACAATGACTATGCATAAAGGAATGAAAAGATTACCACATCTGTGCCTTACTAATATCTCGCGGCAGAACAAGCATAACCCAAGAGGGAGGGAGTAGCCTAGTGGTTGGGGTAAGTTGCCTTAGGCCAGAGGGCTGGGGTTCAAATCCCAGTGGAGGACAGCAACCTCAGGCCAGAGGAACTGGGATTTCTAGTCCCACAGGCCCTCCTTGTGGCCTAGGGCAAGCCACTTAACCATCTGTTGCCTCAGATGCAAAATGTAGATTGAGCCCTTTGAACATACATCGCTTTGACCCAGTAAAATGCAGTATATAAGCATTGCTAAATAAACCCAAGAGGAGCCTTGGGTCCTTGTAGAGTGGATCTGAAATCACTTGGGCACCACTCGACCCCTCAAACAATCAGACATCAATAGAAACCTTATCATAAGAAATGCCATACTGGGTCAGACCAAGGTCCATCAAACCCAGTACCCTGTTTCCAACAGTGGCCAATCCAGGTCACAAATACCTGGCAGGTTCTCAAAAAAAGGCACAGGTTACACAATGCTTATCCTATACAAGCAGTGGATTTCCTGGGTCCTCTAACAATGGAGTGGAGGAGTAGCCTAGTGGTTAGGGACACTGGCTTGGTAACCACCAAGCAACCAGGGTTCAATTCCAACTAGCACTCCTTGTGGCCTTGGGCAAGTCACTTAACCCTCCGTTGCCTTGGAAGAAAGGTCTGGCAATCTACTTCTGGTGACACTGCCAAGAAAACCCAGGAGCTTCTAGGTCGCCCGGAGTCAGGACTGACTCGAAGGCACACATTGCATTGCTTTAACAATAGTATATGGACCTTTCCTCCAAACCTTTAAGCCCAACTACATTAACAGCCTTCACTATATCCTCCGGTAACAAATACCAGAATTTGATTACACACCGAGTGAAAAAATATTCTCTATTACTCTTCAATGGGTTACAATATAGCTTCATTGCATGTCCTAGTCTACTTTTTGATTGTGTAAACAACCAATCAACATTTACCCATTCTACTCCATTGATTTATAGATCGTTATATCTCCCCTTAGCCATCTCTTTTCCAAGTTGAAAAGCCCTAACTTAAGCCTTTCCTCATAGGGGTATCCTTCCATCCCCTTAACCATTTTGGAGGCTGTTTTCTGTACCTTTTCTAATTCCACTCTATCCTTTTTAAGATATGGTGACCAGAATTCAGGCTCATATCTAGCCCTGTGCGAGCGATGCGGCTGCACAGGGCACAAAGGCTTAAGTGGCACATTTTAGCTGTCTGCCGCTGCCACTTTTTCTTCTCAGCAGCGGCAGGCAACAGATGACAGCTAAAAAGTGCCCCTTAAGCCTTCTCGCCGGCATGCTTAGCACGCCGGCAACTTGCACGTCGGGAGTGCCTCTTCTATCCCGGGGGGGGGGGGGGCACATCCGATGTGCAAATCGCACGGGGTGCGATTTACACTTGGTACGGCCCTGCCAGAATTGCACACAATATTCAAGGTAGGGACGCACCATGCATCGATAGAGGCATTATAATATCCTTTGTTTTATTCTCCATTGCTTTAGAAGCCACCTTGCCCAACTCTGGACCACCAAACAGGATGAAGAGCTGTTCCAAACACTTGAAAGCCTCAGTAACCTTTGAGTATTTGAGAGATCTGAGGCCATCCAGTTTGTGCAGATGTGTAGCCTCAGCCCAATCCTGAGGCCCAAGAAAAGCTGGCAATAAGACTACCTGATATAGGTGAAAGAGAGACACCCCCTTTGACAAAAACGAAGGAACCAAAGGACTACCTTCTCCTTGGAAAGCACCAAGACAGACTCTACAGGATAACCTGGAGCTCAGAAACCCAGCGGGCCGAACAGATCACTACCTTCAATTTCAGATCCTTCAAAAGAGGCCCTCCTAAGAGTCTCAAATGGGAGGCACCATTAAGGACAAAAAGCACCAAATTAAGATTCCAGAAGGGGACAACCAACCAACAAGGCAGTCTTTGATGTTTAACTCCCCTAAGGAAAAACTAACCATGTCCCAATGAGAAGCTAGGGATTGACCCTGAATATGACCCCTGAAGCAGGCCAAAGATGAAACCTGGGGGGGGGGGGGGGGGACTGCGGGGTACTGCACGCTCTCCACACCAAGTTTTAAAAATGTGCCAGGCCTTAACGTAGGCCAGTGAAGCTGAATGCCTGCCTTTGAGCCTGAAGCAAGGTATCAGTCACTTGAGACTAATAACCTCTGTGCCTCAGTCCTCAGAAGAGCTGGGCTATAAGCAAGAACCGACCCACATCTGGCATCCATACCATCCCCTGTGTGAGATGACCCACTTCTGCCAGCAGTGGAAATTGATCCTCCACTGCAGACAAATCAGATCTGCATACCAGACGCAGAGGCCAATCCAAAGCCACCAGCATTACTCACCCTTGGCGAGACTCCACATACAGAAGAACCCAGCCTATCAACAGCCATGGAGGAAACACATACAGAAGACAGACACCAGGCCAGAGCTGGACCGAGGGGGAGAGGGGGTAGTGGTGGTCAGGGCCCCTCTGACATATGTACTCTGCATCAGCCAAAACACCTGCTGACTGGCATTCGACATGAATGCCATTAGATCCATTATAAGACCCCAACAATCCACAATCTGTTGAAACAGACTAACAGACCACTCCCCTGGATCCAGCAGCATTGCAACTCAAATAATCCGCTTGGTACATTCTCCTTCCTGGTGACATGGACCACTGAGATTGCCAAGTAGACCTCTGCCCACTAAAGTAGCAGAGTTGCTTCCGCCGCCACAAGCAAACTCAAGAGTGACGACCTATTGATTGATAAAGGCCACAGTCGTAGCATTGTCTGATGACATTTTCACTGCCTTGACAGAGGAAGAAGCACCTCCAGAGCATGATACTGCTTGCACCTCCAACTGACTGATTGACCAACAACTCTGAGCCCATCTGCCCTGAGTCACCTGGGCAAGAAAATGGCTGTCCCAGCTGAAAAGACTGGCATCCATAGTCACCATTACCCATTCTGGGGACTCAAGAGGCATGCCTGCTGCGAACTGTACCGAATTCATCCACTAATGTGAGCTCACTCTGGCCTTGCCCGAAGGGAAAGTCGAACCACCATGGACTGCGACTGAGGAGACCAATGTGACAAGAGAGACACCTGAAGGGGCTGCATGTTAACCTGGCCCAGGGAACCAGTTACAATGTGGCTGCCATGGAGCCCAGGACTTGAAGACAGTCACACACTTGGGCAAGGCACCCTCCACAGCACCAGGGTACAAAAACCTCACAACCCTGCTCTCTGGCAGTAACACCATGTTCATGCGTGTGTTAAACCCAGATTCTCCAAGATTATGAACAGCTTGGTGCCCTCCCAAAATTGACCACCCAACCCAAACCCAGAAGATGGACCACCAGGACCATTGCCTCTCAGCTTTCTTCAAATGACTTTGCCTGAATCAGCCAGTCGTCTAGATACAGGTGGACCAAAACCCCCTGCTTCTGCAGATCTACTGCCACCACTACCATCACCTTGTTGAATGCCTGAGGCGCCGTGGACAGACTGAAGGGCAAGACCTGAAACTGAAAAAGTTCCCTCAACACCGCAAAGCAAAGAAAATGCTGGTTCTCGGGATGTTGGAATGTACAGATAAGACTGTCATGTCCAGGTCGTCAAAAACATCTCTCCCTGCTGAATGGCCACTATCGCTGAATGCAGGGTCTTCTATATGGGAGAGAGGAACCCTTGGAGCCCTGTTCACACCCTTCAGTTCTAAAATGGAATGCCAAGAGTCTTCTTTCTTTGGAACCACAAAGTATATTGAATAGCAACCAGAGCCCCAGTCAATCTGAGGCACTGGTATGACTGCCTTTAAAGCTGCAGACTGTCTAGATTCTCCTGCACTGCCCACACCTTTCCCAGCACCAGACAAGGGGAAAACCATAAAGGCATCAGAGAGGCTTCGCCAACTTGAGATAGTAGTACCTCTGATTACCTCTAGCACCCAGGCATCAGACATGTGGGCAAGGGGAGTGGGTAAAATTGCTGCAGGCATCAGCCTATGGGTTGTATCCCCACTAGGGCCCTCAAACCTTCATTGGGAGGACTTGGGGGACCCTTGGGACTCCAGAAACACCCCCACCCAAGCCCCCTCTAAAAGGACAGACTCTGCTGCAGGAAACTCATTCTCTGCAATTTAGCAGACTGTGCCGGATGAAACCTCCGAGTGTCACAGCCCTGACCACTTTGAAGCCACCCCTTTGGGATTATCCTCCGGTACCCTAGGCACCTTGGAATCCCCCAAATCTTTAGCTGGTTTCTCCATATTCTCAAACAGCAACTTCCTAGCAAAAAGAAGCTTGCTAAGGCAAGTCTTAGAAGCCACATCAGCCAATCAATTGCACAACCACAAGAGACACCGCACAGCCAACACCACACCATGGCCATACCCTTAGCTGATACCAGGAGCAAATCAAAGCAGATCAATTAAGAAAGCCAAACTGGACTCCAGTCTGGCTGCCTCTGCCTGGCCCACAGAATCTGCAAGAGGCTCCTTGGGAAGCCTCTGTAACCACAGAAGACAGGCCCTGACCATGTAAGCTCCATAAATGGCTCCTTGCAGGACCAAAGCCAACACCTCAAAGGCCTACTTGAGCAGAGTCTCTATCCTACGGTCCTGTGGGTCCTTTAAAATGGTGTCACCTTCCACTGGTATGGTTGTCTGAGTGACCATCACCACCAGCGCATCCACACATGGAAGGCATAGCTTCTCCCTCTCCTCAGGAGGAACTGGATAAAAGTTACACCATATCCTGACCCAAGTGCAAGCCAGAATCCAGAGAGTTTCAGTCCTCTGCAATCATAGCCTTCACTGCCCTGTGAATAGGAAAGGAACGCAGCAGCTTATGAATGCCCTCAAGGTGCAGATACTCCATTGTCTCAAGGGCTCTGGCCAAGTCTCTCCTGCAATGTGCAACGTGGCTAGGGACTACAAAATAAGGGAGTGCAGCTCATCTCTATGAAAGGCTAAACCATCGTCAGATCCTCACCTACTGAAAGCTCCCCCTCCTCCAGAGGCTCCTCTAGGAGAGTTGCAGGCCCCTCCAAAGGCCCCAAAGAGTCCAGCAACCCCACCAAGGCCAAATCGTCATCCTCCATCCTCGCCCTACCAGGGCACTTAGTTGCTGCAGAAGATCCCTGGCCCTTCAGCAAAGGAAGCTTACTACAGGCTTGAGATCCCTCATCCAACCTTGCTTCAATCAAAGGGACTGGTAAAGCAGCAAAGCCATGTACGCTGCAGCTCTGAACAAACCAAAGCACTCTCCCCTGCGACCAAATTGTCCACAGAGGCACCGTTTCCAGGACTTACCTGGCAGCCACCTCTGAAGCCCCGCTGAGCTGCTGCTCCATCTGCAATCTGGCTTTTTTTTTTTTTTTTAATTCAGTCTTAAAGGCATAGAGACAAGCTCAATCTCTGGAGCAGCTAGGGGAGAAGGAAGGAGGGACCCAGCTTCACCAGGTTCTGCACTCCAGATCCACTAAAACACTGAGGTCCAAATAGCACCACCAAGGCTTCAGACTGCACAGGCTATCCTCATTCACCTGCTGAAGATTGAGAAAAAACTGGCTGTGGTCAGGTGGCACAGGCTATAGGAAACTTGATTCTCAGTCTGCACCTGCTGGTAGATGAGCATAACCCACTCATCTGGAATGGAGGGATGGTTAGCAACACTTATTTGTGCAGTGTACCTAAATGGATAAATTTAACCAAATAGTGGCTAATAACCAACACTATCTAGATAAGTTTGGATGGACATCAAGATGTCCATCCAAAATGTGCGACAGCCCTCAATATAAAAACCACCCTTTTACATTCCACTAATGCACTCGTCGCAAGTGCTTTGGAATACTGACCCCTTTATTTTTAATGAGGATGAGAAGGGCTTCATCTTGGGGGCCATTTTAGCTCCTGAGACTCAGAAAAAGAAACTAGCAGTTCAAGAGTATTTCACTCTTCTCCTATAAATGCCTTCCCCAAAACAAAGCTCTCAGTAAAGCACAGTTTCTTACCTGTAACAGGTGATCTCTGGGAACAGCAGGAATAAGTCTTCACATATAGGTACGTCGGTACCGACGGAGTCCGCGCGGGAACGCTTCCCAGCGTCCAATCAGAAAGCTTTTGGAAGCATCCCAACACGCCTACGTGCTGCCTTCCCGCCTTCCCAACTGCCTCTCCTCAGTTAAGTTTTAAAGCTGAGACAAAGAGAGAGCAAGGAAGGGAAAGAGAAAATGCAACTCCTAGGGGAGGTGGGTGGGTTGTGAAGACTTATTCCTGCTGTTCCCAGAGATCACCTGTTACAGGTAAGTAACTGTGCTATCTCCAGGAACAAGCAAGAATGAGTCTTCACATATGGGGACTCCCAAGCTCAGATGCCCGGGAGTCCTAGCATGTTGCAAGTCTAGAACGAGCCATGCTATTCCTCAGGACCTCAGGCATCCTGGGGATGGAGGATAGGAGTTGAATACAGAAAAGAGCTGTGGAACAGCTGGCTAGACCAGGGCTTCAAAGGGGAAGACCCTGTATCAAGGGCATTTAGTAATAAATTATAATCTGGGCCTCCCTTGTTGGCATTGCACAAGTGCACTGAGCTACATATGGATCTGCTAGAAGAGCCAGTGAATGTGCTCAAGGGGTACCTCACTGAGAAGTAGAGGTAATAAAGTAGATCCACCAACGAGTACCGCAAGGATCCGCACTCTCAGCACTCCTTTTTAACATCTACATCCAACCAATATGCAACATTATGAAAGAGAACAACATCCAATACACAATATACGCAGACGACATCATGGTATACTCCCCGATATCAATCGACAACCCGGACTTCTCTAAGATAACAGTCTGCCTTACCCAAATGACGAAGTGGTGCCAAAACAACAACCTCGCAATAAACTACAACAAGACCGAAGCTTTAATCATCACTCGGAACCAGAGCTTCATACACCCACCAAACATAAAGATACAAAGCACCACGATACCGATAAGATCAGAGGTGAGATACCTTGGGGTTACTCTGGACAGTAAACTCAACCTCAAACCACACAGACAAAACAATCCAAAAAGCCTACTACAGGATGCGAATCATCAGGAGACTGAAACCACTCCTCGCCCCAGAACACTTCCGTACAGTCTGTCAAGCACTGATAACCCCAATACTGAACTTCTGCAATCCGATATACCTTGGTCTACCAAAACAAGCTCTCAAACCACTCCAGCTGGCACAAAACACTGCAGCTCGAATCATAGCCGGAGCCGCAAGGCAGGAGCACATCACACCTACATTAAAGGACTTACACTGGCTCCCAATCAGTGCTCGCATCAGATACAAGACTATCATAAACCTATTTAAGATAAAAGAGCACACATCAGCCAACAGCCTCCACACGCTCATACAACCGGAAACCAGCGCACGTCCTAGAAGAAGTCAAACACGCAACCGAGTCAGTACCCCAAATGAATACAAGCACACACGCAAGGACACAACAAACAGAGCTCTCTCCATGGCTGCTCCAACAATATGGAACAATCTACCGGACGATCTAAGGGCAACTCCAGACCTCAAAGACTTCAGAAAACAACTGAAAACCATGCTGTTCATAGAGCACTATGGTCACATCACATAACCTAAGAGAATGGATAACAGCATTCCAATCCTCCTAAACAACTGTATGTATATAAAATGTGTTTTTAGCACCACTGTAAATAGCCCACCTTGTACATAGCTCAAACAAATCAAGCACCCAACCCCGCCATCACACAACCATATTTCATCCTCACTGCATGTACAACACACACACTTTACCTGATTGCTTGCTGTGATACCACCTTGATTATTAAGATAAGGCGGTTTAGAAATACTGTTAAATAAACAAGTGGAGGTCAGAACCCTCTAGGGTGAGAAAAGTAGCCCCAGGGGAAAACTGGGGTAGTATGAGAGGTAGAGCTTCAGCGGAGACGCAGAAAGTACTATTAAGGAAAGCTTAAGCTGCTTTGGTCCAAAAACAGTACAAATTTAGGGCCAAGAGAAAACTTTAGTCTGACCCAACTGGACTGGGGTTGGAATCAGTCCATGTAGAGAAGAAAGGGTATGGAAACCTTTGTATCTGATAAAAAGGTAAGGACAGACTCAAGAGCGCTAAGCTTTAGAGCAGCGGAAGCTCCGCAATGTCTTTCCTAAATGGGGTCAATTAGGAAAGAAAGGTACATGGAGAGCTTCAGGAGTACCTAACCTGAAAAGGTTAATTACCACAGGAGTGGTTCTAGGTGTAGTCACCTAGGTATATGCTGGTACAGCATTGATAGGGTTAGTGCCGATCTGTCAGGATCATAAAGGCATGTCAGGATATCTGATCCTAACAGACAGATAGATAAGTAGATGGATACAGATCTAAAAATATCTATGTATATGTAGATTTAAATATATGCATATATACCCTATATGTGTATATATCTATAAAGAGATATGTATGAGCAGAAGAGACAGATACATATATGTATATACACTACACCTACACATACATACATACACATACTGTCATGAGGCTGGAGCTAGAAAAGAAGCAGTGTTGAAAAAAAACTCCTGATTTTCATGGAACTCGGAAAAGGCAGAGAGCGCAGTTCCAGCGCAGCTCAGCCAGAGGGCGCATGAACAATTACACAGTACCTGAAGCAACGTGCTCTAGCATTGATCACATTAACAAGCAGTTTCACCTGTCCTCAAACTTAGAACGTGCAAACCAGAAATCCCTTTATAAAGGAAACCAGATGATCAGTAGAGGAGGAACAGGGAGAGAAACAGGAGGAGGCAAGAGCAAGTACTGGGAAAGTGGCAAGAGCGAGGTCAGAAGGACCGGCAGCAGGACCAGTGAGAGAAGCCTGGAACAGGAAGGCTTCCATGTGCAGCCAATTCAAGGAGACAGAATCCAAAAGAGGTATTCTCAAAGGGATAAAGTCCAGAGAGGCCAAAGGTATTGGAATGGAGTCCAAAGCCAAGCAAACCAAAGAAGCAGCTTGCCTGAGGAAAGCAGCTCTCCTAGCCCAAGTAAGTCTCCTATGCTAAACCAGAAAGGCACAAGGAAAGGAGATTCCTTCTACAGTGATACTTTTGCCAAGAAACAGAGTGGAAAACCACATCAGGTTTTCCTGGTAACTCTGATTGTAGAGCAGTGCACAGAACAGCTTGTCAGCCTAAGAAGCTATGTCGCAAGCTGAGTCCTGGGTGTGGCAGCCTACAGAAGCCAAGGTATGAAAAGCCTTTCATTATAAGGGAAAGTTTAAGTGATGAAAACCTTATGGAAATAGATAAGCCTCAAAGTTACAGGAAGTAAAGCTAACCTTTTAAAAGTACTTCCCAACAGTGTGATAAGGAAGTTGTATGAGAAACCAAAGAACCCCTGTAAGGAATTAACAGATACTGAAGACAGTCATAGCATTGAAGGAGGTAGTGACCCAGAATCAATGGACTGTGATTGTGAAACCAGTGTTCCCATTCCTCAGAGTGAACCAATGGAATGTAACTTTTGTTCAAGAACTAGCTTGATTGCCTTGCTAGTTGTATAGAGAAAAGAGAACTCTGCATATGGTGAAGTTGATAACCATTTGTTTTCCTGATGTTAATTTCTGTTGATTTAAAAGAAGCCTTAACCCAGTTAAACAGTTAATTGTGAAGCCTACAACCTTTAACTGTTTATATAACGGTGGAACCTTTTTGTTAGAGGAAAGAATTACCTTCATTTTCTTTTGTGTCTTATTGAACCTAAGCGTTGACCAGGGAAATAAAGCCTTATTACCCTACACTTTGGCGTAGATTGTTCTTTATAAGGAGTTCTGCACTACAAGGACCAGAAGCCTCCTGGTCCTTCAGCTCAACCACTCCTTAATATAAATTAAATGTCAGACGCCCTTATTTCCTAAGCCAGTAGGGGTGCCTGGGGACAATACATATATACATACACATACATATATACATACACATACATATATACATACATGTAGATATATATACCTAGATGAATAGGCAGGCATATAGAGACATGTCTCCAGGTATATGGATGGAGAGATGTCCAGAGAACCCCATCCCCCCTTATAGGGAGAGAGAAAGATTTATCTAATAGCAAGAAGGTTGATACCTGCTTGAATAGATAAAATAGAAAAAATCCTCTTCTCCTGGTTATGACTGGCATAGTCAGAGGAAAGGTGTCCCTGACAAAAAGGCGGCTTAATTCTTTGCAGAATTTGAGCTCTTGAGTAACCAGGATGGCCTACGTGAAAATGGCAGAGGATAACAGCAGTCTGCAGACAGGAAGTCCAGATATCTCCAGAATTGTAGTATGGAGATTGGATAGAGGAGGCCTCTGGAGGAAGATACCCTAGTGATCCGCCTATGAGGGCAAGATGGGTATTAGGTATCCTCTAGCTGCCAGTGAAGAATTTATCTGACGGGAGACCCCAGGAGATATGGGCCAAGCCAGGGAATTGGCCCTTCTTTAGGCTTTCACGTATTGAAAGGCCTGAGGCTTATGCCTCAAAAGATTTTTAAGATAAGATGGAAAGGGTAGAGAATACCTGCCAGGCATGAAACACGACTGGGGAAACCTCTTTTAACCATCTGGGGTTATCTGCTAGGCAAGATACTAATGCTCTCTAGCAAGGGCCCATAGTGCAAAGCTACTCTAGTAGAGTTGCAGAGAGCATGCTGCAGGTTGGTCAGAAGAAAAACTGGCTGTGGAAAGCCAGCAGGTAACCAGCTATTCTGCCAAGGGCAAGGGGCGAAGAATAGAAGTTAACCAACCAAACTGAGATAATAGGGTTTCCCAAACGAGGTTGATACCCTGTTTGGGACTTAGCACTGAGGCTAGGAGGATTGCTAGTGGAAGGGAAACCCTGATTGTGTAGTGAACAAAACCAATGGTTTAACCACTAGGAATTGCTGCATTTACAGCAACTAACAGGGCAGCATGGAGAATTTGTTTTCCCTTTTTTTTTTTTTTTTTAAAAAAAAAGCAGCAGACATGGTAGGACTTCTGATTGTCTGAGGAGCTGCCCTAAGGTAACAAGGGGGAAGACAACTCCAGAAGGGAGAATCCCCCGGTAGAACAGATAGAGGACCATAAGGGCTTACCCATGTAAAAAAGTCACTCTTACAAACTAAATGTTGTAGTAAGAGGGAGGTAAGACAGAGTTGCAAGAGACCAATTATGGAGGAAGTCTCCAACAGGTGAGATACATGCCAATACAGGAAAAACTACTGTATTGATAGTTGTTACCTCTTTCCTCCAAGAGGAAGAGGAAATTAGTGCAGATACTGCAAGTGAAAAGAAGCAGACTGCTACCCTAACCAGCAACCAAGAGGGACAATGATCTATTTGAAACCCTGCGACTGCTGGGTTTGTTGACCCTGTTGAGTTTGTAGATTCTTCAGACCAGGGCGATGTTTCCCCTGTTTGGGAAAATCTGTATGATGGGCAGATGGACAAAACCTTCTCCTCCTAGGGGAAGACAGTTTGTTAGGACATTTCCTACCTACTGGGAAAGGCGGCGGCGTAGAATAGCCTCTGGAAACAGGAAAGTCAGTGGATAACTGAGTAACCTGGAGTAAAGACTCCTTGTTGAAGAGATTTTCTCCAGTGCAAGGAGTATTTCCCAGTCTTTGTGCCCATTTGTCCAAGTCTGAAGCTTGGAGCCAGGCTCTACGTCGTGCCCCTATAGCTATAGCAGAAGTCCTGCTAACAGACACAAAGGAGTCTAGGGAAGCACGAGTAAGAAACCTAGAGATATTATGAGCATGACTAACCAGTAAGGAATAGTCTGCTTGTTTGGGCTCTTGAAGAAAAGGAGTCAAAAGATGTAATTTTCTTGTGACCTCCTCAAGAGATAGACCCATATACAAAATATATGAGAGAATTCTTGCTGAAAGCATGGATGTCTGGAAGGTTTGATGTCCAAAGGCATCTAGTGTCTTAGACTCACGACTTGGCGGACAAGAAGAGTGCTTTTTACTACTTTTCACTCGCCTCAATGCTGATTCCACTACAATAGAATGATGAGGAAGTTGAGTCCTTTGAAACCCTGGAGAGGGGGGCACCTGATATAGGAGATCAGTTGCTCTGGAAAGTGGGGGTACCTTTAAAAGGAGCTTCCCACATTCGTAGAAGGAGATCCTGCAAAGAATGATGCAAAGGAAACATTATATTCTCCTTTGCTTCGCTAGGAACAGAGAGGTATTCTGTATTCCCTTGTGTAGGATCTTGTCCAGGAATAGGAATGGCAAGTGATTTTGCCATATCCAGGAGGAAAGTCTGGAAAGAAGGATCCCCAGAGGGAACTTCCCTTGGACAGGCTAGATCTGATGAAGAACTAGCGTTGGCACCGAGGGATCTATTCCAGTATATAGGAATAGAAGATCCTGAATGGTGCAGTATGGGATCCTTAGATGGTGGTCGCTGGTACTGCAGGTCAGAACCAGCGACAGTAACAGATCGTCCATGCTAGGGATCGATTCCAGACTCGGCATCGAGGGAAGCGAGCCTGACGAGAGAAGCATGGAAGGTACCGACCGTAATGGTACTGTGGATAATAATCGGTACTGATCTCGGTACCGTATCTGATACCGGTGGAAGACGACCAGCTGGTGGCAACTGTAACGGTATCGGAGGAACCGAGAGTTGCGGATCCGAAGTATCGGAACCGAGCCTTCGGTACCAACGGGAGTCGGTACCAAGGCGAGTCGGTACCCAGTCCTCCAGACTGGAGATTGATTCCAGACTCTGCATCGAAGGAAGCGAGTCTATCGATGCACGTCTGGAGGGTACCGACGTCAGTACTAGTATCGGTGTCGATACCAATACTGTAAAGTCGGTCTGAAGCGTATCCACCGGGCCCGTAGGTACCGAGGACGCCAGACGACGATCCTTGGTGAGGAATATTTCATCCAACACCAGTGCCGATGCCGGGGTATCGGTATCGCTCGAAGCGGATGCCACCACCGGATATGGCTCAGGTATGTTCTGTGAGGGGTGAACCTCAGGAACAACCTGAAACCCCACACAGGCTTTGGAGGCTGAAGACTCCCACCGGGGTTTTGAAGCCAGTGGATTCGAGGGCAAGGCCGGAGGCATCTCTATGCTGTGCATGAGAACTGCCACTCGAGGACTGGCTAGTCTTAACGGACTGTTTTTGGGTTACCTGATCCTGTGTAGAAGATATGGTCGGTGCCCTGAAGTTAGAGGGGGACCGCGTGTCGAGGGGAACTCGATGTTGAAAACTTCTCACCATACTGGTGCCCGAGGGCTCCGGAGGAAAATGGTCAGGACCCAAGCAGGTTAGACACCAATTGTGATTGTCTAAAAATAAAGTTGTACCGCCACACTTTGTACATTTCCTGGGGAAAGTGGCTGGCGGTTCCATGAGGAAAAATGGAGAGGCCTAGAAGGCCTGAGAACCGTGAGACACTAAAAACAAAAAAAAATATATTCCTTAAAGGGAAAATATTTTACAAGAAAAGAAAAAAGAAACACCGGCGATAGCGGTGGCGTCGGGTAAGGCAGCCGCGACCACAAGAAAACTAAAAAATAAAAATAATTTTCTGCGGTGACAGGAGAACGTCCTGCCGGCTCCGCTGAAAAACGAAAACTGAGGAGAGGCAGTTGGGAAGGCAGCATGCAGGCGTGTTGGGATGCTTCCAAAAGCTTTCTGATTGGACGCTGGGAAGCGTTCCCGCACAGACTCCGTCGGTACCAACGTACCCATATGTGAAGACTCATTCCTGCTTGTTCCTGGAGATACATGCTTGCTCAGTTGCTTACCCAGGTTTGGGAGGCACAGAGGAAGGAGGAAACATTGGAGGCTCTGCTGAGAAACCATCTGTGCTGGAAACTGGGGACGGTGCAGCAGAGTCCCTCGAGTCAATGCTCTGTCTGTCAGATCCAACATCCTTCAGCTTCACCTGACAAGTCAATTATCAAAATAAGACTAAATGTAAGTGAAGCATTTAGTCACCGTACAGGAAAGAACAAAGCTACACAGGACATTTCTTCTGTCCCATCTGAAATAATACCAGAGATGGAAACCTTTTTAGGAAAAAAAAAAAAAAAAAAACCACCACCACACCCCCACCTCTATGGGGTTTGTTCACAAAGACACAGTTGCGGTTTCCGATAGTTATTGGAGCTGCGGCCCCATTGAAATCAAATCAATGGGGCTGTGGCTCCGATAACGATTGGAAACTGCAACCTTGGCTTTGTAAACAGGCCCCTATATCTATCAGGGTCACAGCAGCAGTTGTAGGGGTGGGAAAAAATAGTAGCAGACCACAGACCAGGAATGGAAGAGTCTAAATACAACCACTGGGCTACATAAGATAGGAAATTTGGCACAAATGTTGAGGGGGAAGGGAAGAATGAAAGTGGACATTTTATACACACACATACATATATACCTTGATAGACCGCCACTGCTCTTCTGCCTGGAAGGAGACAATGAGTTTTAAGTGCTTGGATGGCTCTTCCCCAGCCTGGGCTAATGTTTTTACTTAGATTTTCCTCACGCCTTTTCAGTAGTATCTCAGTAGTAGTAGCACTACTACTAAGTTACACCCATATGTGTAAAACCACAATGCCAACTCTGCCAACTGCAAAGCTTTTACACCGATTTCACTGTGGCTTTTCTGTCTATCTACTGGAAAGAAGCTTTGTGAATCAGGCTCAAATATTCCTTTAACTGGAGCTGCTACTTTTCTACAGTCAGAATATTTTTTAGAAAAGTCAGATCATGGTTAATTTTTAAAATTATGACCAACATTAGAATTTTCTTGACGTTCTCCATAAAGGAGCAGGAACATGTTGAGAGTCTTGTATAGAGATGAGGCAGTGTACCCCATGAAAATCTTCAAGCATGGTACTGCATTGCAGTTTGAAAACAAATCTCAAACATTTTCACTCACCCGTTTAACTTCGACTTCAAACACCAGGGTTGAGTTGGGCGGAATGCGATTTGTGACTCCTTGAGACCCATAGGCTAAGGCAGGTGGAATGATGAGAAGTCTCTTTCCACCTTTCTTCAGTCCCACCATACCTTCTTCCCAGCCCTGTTTAGCAAACGTATCATTAGACACTAATGCAGGCATCACACAAAATGAGCAGAACACAAAGATCTTTTAAAAGCAAAAGGAAACACAAGTATCTAGGGGAATAGTCTGACAGTGCTTAATTAGGTCATATGACTTGCATCACATGCAATGTAATGCGTGCTTTTGAGTCCGTTCTGACTCCTGGCAACCCAGCAGCTCCTGGGTTTTCTTGGCAGTGTAAGTGGAAGTAGATTGCCAGGCCTTTCTTCCGAAGCAATGCAGGGTTAAGTGACTTGCCCAAGGCCACAAGGAGTGCTAGTGGGAAATGAGCCCTGGTCTCTTGGTTTAACCACTAGACTACTCCTCCACTCCACTGTATCACACATATGGTTGGAGGAATGTAAGAACATTAAAGAGAAGTTAAAAAGGCCCCTCCACATATTTCCTGCATGTGTAGAGAGAACACTGCCAATTAGGTTAGTTGGCCGTTTTCACACTAGCCATAGATCTACAAGCTAATTTTGAAAGGAAACCCCCCCCCCCCCCCAAACCAACCTCTCAAGTTTCCCTTTGATAACTCAGGC
Source organism: Ichthyophis bannanicus (assembly GCA_033557465.1). Taxonomy (NCBI): domain Eukaryota; kingdom Metazoa; phylum Chordata; class Amphibia; order Gymnophiona; family Ichthyophiidae; genus Ichthyophis; species Ichthyophis bannanicus. The sequence continues at coordinate 383,033,163 of CM066039.1, forward strand.
CAACAGGGACCATGGTTCTTTAGACCATTTATAGATTGCTTCAAAGCAGATATAAAGTTAAAACTACGAATGGGGATTTGAACATGCAAGCCCATGTGTACTTTCCCTACTTCCAACCTTTTTCTGTGTTGATAGTTTTCCTATGCTTTCTAGGAGGCTATTTACCTTTTGATTAGTTGCGATATGAAAACAAGAAGGGGCAGGCATAAAGGCTCAATATGGTGGGGAATTTGGGTTTGATGCAACAATCTAACTCCTGCTTCTGGGGCCCATTTACCTATGTTTATGTTTATTGGCCCTTGATATACCACCCTTTATAACATTAGGGCTGTTTACAAAATAAAAAGCAAACAGAGCAGGCACTAGGCCGATAGAAAAGGAAACAGAACTCCAATTTTAACAGGAAAGAGAAAAATATCATGCGATACAGACAGAACAAAAGAGGAATTTAACAGACATAAATAAGACATCAGTACATGGAGGAGCGTCTGGGAGATTGTATGCCAAAGTAAAGAGGTGTGTTTTCAGGCTTTGAAAGTTGCATAAGTCTGTTCCAGACGGAGGGATGTGGGCAGGGAGTTCCAGAGAGCAGGACCAAGGAACAAGAAAGCTGAGTTGCGTGTTGATTGTAGGTGTGCACGTGATGGTGGTGGAAGGCAGAGACGGCTTACGTGGAGTGAGCGAAGGTTACGTGTGGGGACGTGGAAGTGTAGGTCAACAAGTCAGCAGTTATCACCAATTTGTGGAAGAGAACCCAGAGTTTTGCCCCTTGTTGGCTCAGTTTGTGCTGGCCCTTCATTTGGAAATAGGGTTGCCAACTGGCTCCAGATGCGCCCAACAGGCTTGATTCAGTCCTGGGTTTACCCCATTGCATGCAGGGACATGGAGTCTTGCTTTTCTTATGGAGTGCAATGGAAAACTCAGAGGGCAGTGTCAGTTCAATTTAAACCAGTTGAAAGGTTCCATTACAGCTTCTCAAACCTTGTGAGCTCATGACCGAGTACCTGACCTGGAAGGTGGCATTTTTGGTGTCCTGTCACCGAAACAGTCTCAGCAAGGTTCCTAGGAATCACAGTGCTCGATACTGATACAACAGGATTTAAAAGGGTTCTTTGAGGCAGTTCAAGCATATCTGTGAAGCCAGAAGATTTAGAGAGTGCTGAAACAGGATAAGCTAAAAGACAGAAAGCAGAGGGTAGGGCTAAATGGCCAATTTTCCCAATGGAAAAAGATGAATAGTGGAGTACCACAGGGATCTGTGCTGGGTCCTTTAATAATGGTTTATGGACCTTTCCTCCAGGAACTTGTCCAAACCTTTTTTAAACCCAGCTACACTAACAGCCTTTACTACATCCTCCAGTAACAAATTTCAGAGTTTGATTACACATTGAGTGAAAAAATATTTTCTCTTGTCTTAAATAGTTCACCCTGTAGCTTCATTGCATGTCCCCTAGTCTTTCTATATTCTGATAAAGTAAACAATTGATCTACGTTTACCCGTTCCACTCCATTAATTTATAGACCTCTATCATATCTCCCCTCAGAAGTCTCTTTTCCAGGTTGAAGAGCCCTAAACCTTTTAGCCTCTCTTCATAGGAGTATCCTTCCATCTCCTTTACCATTTTGGTGGCTCTTCTCTTTACCTTTTCTAACACTATATCCTTTTTAAGATACAGCGATCAGAATTGCACACAATATTCAAGGTGCGGTCTCACCATGAAACGGTATAGAGGCATTATAATATCTTTTGTTTTATTTTCCATTCCTTTCCTTATCATACCTAGCATTCTATTTGCTCTCTTGGCTGCCGCTGCACACTGGGCCGAGGGTTTTAACATGGTATCCACAATGACGCCTAAATCTTTTTCCTGGGTGGTGGTTCCCAATATGGAACCTTGTATCGTGTAACCATAGTTTGGGTTCTTCTTTCCTAGGTGCATAACTTTGCACTTGTCCACATTAAATTTCATCTGCCATTTGGATGCCTAGTCTTCCAATTTATCAAGATCCTCTTGGGTTTTAACAACTTTAGTTTTGTGTCATCGGCAAATTTGATAACCTCACTCGTTATTCGCTTTTCCAGGTCATTTATGAATGTCAAAAAGCAGCAGACCCAGCACAGATCCCTTGCTTATATTCAGGTGTGAAGGATCTTGGAGGGCTGGTGTGGAGAGAACACAGCTGCCAGCCCGTTAGCCTCGGTGTCAGATGTCCCTGCCTTCTTACAGGCAGGGATGGACAAGGGTTTGCCATGCAGCACCTTGTGTGCAGGTGGCAGCCATCTTGTGTTATTGCAGCAGAGTCCAGGGAGTGTCCCTGCTCAATGCACCCAGATGCAGTCCAGTTTCTGTGGGCTGTGAGAGATCGGTGGTTCTTTCTTGGGACCTCAATCTGGTGTAATCAGTTTTGATGGATGTGCCTTTTGAACCTTTGAGTGTTATGGGCCCTTTCTCACTCTGAAGGAAAAAGTGGTGCTGAGTACAGGGCCTTTTCTGTTTTTCATCTGGATTAGCCTGTGACACTTCCAGTGTTTTCCAGGACAGGAGGAACAGTAGAGAATCCCCTCCTTCACCTTCTGGATGTGCATCGCTTGCTGCGCTACTATTTTTAGAGAACAGAGCCTTTCAGAAAATTCAACAACCTGTTTGTTCTGTATGGAGGTCCACACAAAGGGAAGGCAGCTTCTAAAGCCTCCATTTTGTGCTGGGTCTGTGAGACCATTGCCTCTGTCTTTTTTGCTGTGGCACAAGCAGTTGCCTATGAGGTTGCAAGCTCACTCGACCTGAGCAGAAGTGACATTGTGGGTGAAGTCCAGGTTGGCCCTGCCAATGGAGATTTGAAGGGTGGCAATCTGGTCATCCCTGCATACCTTTATGAAGTATTATTGTCTGGATGTTCAGGAGGCAGGGGACACGCAGTTTGGTTCGGTGGTTCTTCAGGTTGGGTTCGCAGGTCCCTCCCAAGGTACTGCTATGGTATATCCCACATGTCTGGACTGGACTGGGAGGGACTATAAGGAAGTTAAAATTAGGCCTTACCTGCTAACTGACGTTCTTGAGTATCTCCAGTCCAGTCCTAGATCCTCCTTTTGTCTGGACTGTGGTAGCACATCTGGGCCTGAAGAAATCCATCTCAAGTTTGTTGGCCTAGGAGTTGGTCTTGATAGCTTTGTCAGTTTGTAGACAGCATCAGAACATAGGATTAGCAGAGTTAAGCGAAGACAGACAGGTGTACAGTTGGGTTGGCAGGGTCTGGAAAGGCCAGTGTAACTCATCCATAGTAAGCAAATCAGTAAGCTGCCTGCTACAAGATAAGCAATCTTGTTCATTGTTTGGAGGTGGGGAAGTTTCTGCCTGTTGGGGTTAGGAGTTAAGAGGTTTTAAGTAAATACATTTTTTTAAAATTGTTGCTCATGTGGCTCTGCTTTGTCAATAGTATACTGGTGTCTGGTGGGAGATACCAACTGCCTATCTATGCTGATGCCATTGAAGTTGACATGCTCAGTCTCCAAGCTGCTGGTGAGGCGCGACTATCCATAGGTCAGGAATGGACTGGAGGTACTCAAGGATCGTCAATTAGCAGGTAAGACAATTTCACCTTAGCAAGGATCACAAAGGAAAGACATACTGGGGCCATTCTTAAAAAAGGGCATCCAAGCCTGCTGTCAGCAGACCCTTTCTGTGGCTAAAAAAGTCCACTCATTCTCCAGAGTGGATATCAAATCAAATACTGGGAGGCCCCATATCTACACTATGAGATTGAACATGTGAAGGCTTGACTCCCACTTGTAGGATCCAGTGTTCTGACTCAAGTCAGCATCAACATGCAAGTCCATCTACAAGGACTACAGAAAAGGAAATCAAAATGCTCCTCAGCCCAGTGGCAGAGCTCTGCCTCTTTGTGAGCCACTCTGGCTGTGGTGATGTATGAACACACAAACCACTTTGCCTACCAGACACCAGAACCTCCCTAGTGCCAGGTGGATGTCACTGACCTGACTCACTGAACTGGTTGACTGACCAGACCGCCTCCTGAGAGGACCAAAACCCATGGACAAAACTGATCTAGGTAGTGGTGAGCTCACTGGGTCTTCAGGCTGGCATCTGTAGTGACCATTACCAAATCTGGTGCTTCCAGATACATCTTATCCACCAATGGAGGGACATCGCAGCCACCATGGCAACTGCTCCATGTTTTCCTGGCAGAGAGGAAGAGTCTGGTCAAACAACTGAGAACAGGGAGACAAAGACAGCAAATGTCTCTGAAGGCGTGCATGTGCACCATGGCCCAAGAAACCAGTTCCAGAGTAGATGCCATGGAACTAGGAGTTTAAGGTAGTCTCAAGGCAGTAGGAGCTGACCAAGTACAACACAAACTGGCTCTGTAGCTTGAGTGTTCTCTAGCAAAAGGGAAAAAAAAAACCCACACACAACCCCCTCGACCTTGGATGTAGTGTTGGACTGAGCTGCAAGCTACTCCAAAGACTTGAAAAGGAATCAGGCTGCTCTTGGGATAAATCAATCACTAACCTCAGTCTTTCCTAGCCAGGGGGTCATCAGGGCAGAGTTGTCCCTGGACTTCCCCAGGAAATCTGGCCAAATCAGCTAGTTGTTCAGGTACAGATAAACCTGAATTCCTCATTTGTGCAGGACCACCACCTACTATGACCTTCGCAAAGATGTGAGGGCTGTGGCCAGAGCAGGAAATAGAGCCCAAGAGTGGAAATTGTGGCCCTGGACACAAGAACTTGTTAGTGTTACTCTGGAATGAGCATGTGAAAGTATGTCTCTAGTCTCCCTGGATCTCACAGAAATACCCCTTGCCAGACTGATGCAATAACTGATCCAATGGTCTCCATGCTGAAGTGAGGCACTTGAAGCTTTTCTTTGACTGCCTTCAGATCCAGAATAGGTCAGAAAGGACCTCCTTTCTTGGGTATCACAAAGTACATAAGAACATAACATCATAAGATATGCCATACTGGGTCAGACCAAGGTCCATCAAGCCCAGTATCCTGTTTGCAAACAGTGGCCAATCTAGGTCATACGTACCTAGCAGTTTCCCCAAAAGATACAGGTTCCGCAATGCTTGTACTCGGTCAAGCATTGATATCCTGGGTCCCTTCTTAACAATGGTTTATGGACCTTTCCTCCAGGAACTTGTCTAAACCTTTTTTAAAATGCGAAAGCATTCCAAAGTAGATGGCTGATTTTCCCCGATTTCCGTGCAAGTGATTGTATCCTTGTAATATATATTGTAATTCTATAAATATAAAATTTAAAAAAACCACCAAAAAAAAGTAGATGAAACACTACACCTGACCATGCTCTGAAGAGGGCACAAGTAGAATAGTCTGCAACTGCAAGAGACTCTGTAGAGTTTCCTTTCCCACCTCCATGGAGAGCTGCAGGGAAGCTCCAAAAAAAAGTGTCCCATAGAGGCTCTGCAAACACCCTGAATGAGGACCCCAAGAACCACTAGATGATGCAAAATGGGTCCATTCTAAAAAGTCGCTCCATCATACTTCACTATATTACTCACCAAGGAAAACCACCACCGAAACCAAAGAACGCAACAAAAACAAGCTAACCATCCCAGACTTCAAGAAATCCAGAAAATCAGAGCTTTTTCCCCACTTCTCCTGTCCTTTGGAACAATCTCCCAAACATAAGATCCATAGATGACCTCACCACATTCAGTAAGCATCTCAAAACTCACTTGTTCACCCTACACTTTGGAAATGCACATGAGCACTCAAATCCAACTAAAGCAAGACACCCCTACAACCAACCTAACACTCGCCTAACAAAAATCATCCAGAATAGTTCAAATTTATCAAACACAACAGAACATCTACAGGCCCAACATTTACATAGTTAATTAGAAAATTGTTTTTCACTTAATTGTATATAGTTACCTGTTTAATGTAAATGAATATGTACTGTCTTTGTACAATTCAAAGTTGTGTTCTCTGTAAACAGCATTTGATCTATTGGAAAATGTGGTATACAAATTTCCAATAAATAAATTCCCCAAACAGCTGTATCATGCAGCATGTAATCAAACGAATTCATTACCAGAGGATGTAGTAAAAGCTGTTAGTGTAGCTGGGTTCAAAACAGGTTTTGATAAGTTCCTGGAGGAAATGCCCATAAACCATTATTTATTTACTTTTTCTTTCAACATTTGATAGACCGCTTTGGCCGAAGCATTAAAGCGGTGTACAATAAAAAGGTCAGCACAGCAAATCACAGAAAAGAAAAAAAGAACGCCATAAATAACAGGAAAGCAAAGAAAGGATAGGGCACAAAGGTTATAATCACAGGACTAGACCAAGGACACCAAGAGACCAAAAAAAAGGGGGGGGGGGGGACAAGACGTACATGATAAACACTAAACAAAACAGTCAACAGATAACTTCAGGGAGGAGCACCAGGAGGGAGATCAAGCGCTTGTTGGAACAGATGAGTTTTGAGTAGTGATTTGAACTGGGAGTAAGAGGGTTCCAGCCGGAGGGAAGGTGGCAATGCATTCCCCAAAGGAAGGGACCGAGGAAAAAAAGCCGAACGTTGAGTTTGTTCTAAGCAGGCTTGTGATGGGGAGAGAACGGACAAACGGTTTTCATGAAGGGACCGAAGTTGACGATAGGGGGTGTGAAGAGAAATAAGGCCAGCAAGATACCAAGGATTGTCAGTATGAATAGTGTGATGTGTTAGAATGAGGAACTTATAATGAAAATGGAACCGGAGAGGTAACCAGTGCAGATTAAGGAGAATGGGAGTAACATGATCAAAACAATGAGCAAAAGTAATAAGACGAGCTGCAGTGTTTTGGATAGATTGTAAGCGCTGAAGTTGATAGTTCGGGAGGTTAGCCAAAAGAACGTTGCAGTAATCAAGTCTACTGATAACTAGTGCCAAAACAAGGGTGACCAAAGAACCAAAAGGAGGGAGGGAACGAATGGCCCGAATCTGACAGAGGACTGCAAATGAACAACAGGTAAGGGAAGAAATATGGTTATGGAAAGAAAGTGAACAATCAAGAATAACTCCCAGATAGCAAAAAGAAGAGACAAGTGGGATAGGGACTGAGTCAATCATGGGGGCAACATTAGGACAGGAGCCACTCAAGGATTCCCACATAGCCGAAGACTTGGAAGGATTTAAGTGGAGGAAATTCTGCGAAAGCCAAGAGGCAATATGGGAGAGGCAGTTGAACTGGGAAATATCCAAAGTGAGCGGAGAAACACGACAAAGGAGGATGATATCGTCTGCATAAATAAATGAGGATACAGGATATTGCTGAATCAAAAGGGTAAGGGAGCAAGGAAATTATTAAATAGCAGGGGGAGAGAACAGAACCCTGAGGGACACCACAGGTGAGAGGAAGAGAGGGAGAGGACTGACTGCCAGAATGGACACTGAAAGAGCGAGCTGTAAGAAAAGAACAAAACCATTCTAAGACCGTGCCCGCAGCCCTATATCAGACAGACAGGAAAGGAGAGTCCGATGATCAATCAAGTCGAATGCTGCGGAAAGGTCAAGGGAAACAATAAGAGTGACGTCACCACGGTCATGGGCAACATGAAGTTCATTTAAGAGTGCTAACAGGACGGTATTAAAGAGGACTGGGGAGAGCCACTGCTTAGCCCTGGGACAAGCAGTATGGAAAGAGTATACCTTTGAGAACCCAACAGGTACTTGAGACCTGGAATGGCCACCATTGGAAATAGGATACTGGGCTTGGACCCTTGGTCTGAATCAGCATGGCATCTCATGTTCTTCTCATTCTGGGGGTCTACTAACTCTGGAAGGGGCTGCAACTGAGTCCTGAGCGCACCAAGACTGACTCTTCTTGGTTTTAGCCCCATAGATGACTAGGGGCTACTCAGACTCCTAGCTTTTTGAGGGCATCTCCATGTTACATGCAAGAACCTGCATGAAACACTCCTTGCTCCTGGGTCAGCCTTCCAGACGCTTCTGTGGGTGAGCATCTCTAAAAGGTTTCTCACCAATTCTCAGGACTTCCACAAACAAAACCTGCCTGTAAAAGGAAAGTTTGCTCAGCTATAATTCAGAGGCAGCAGCAGCCAACTGCAGAGCCAAAGCTACTGCCTAATCACTATTACTGCCATGAACTTGAGGGAAATCTTGATCAAGTCATACTGAGCATCAGCCTCAAGCGCAGCTCCAGACTCCAATCTTGCTGCTTGAGGGCTGTCTGGTAGCAACAGCTGGACCTAGCCTAAGAGGGCATGGGTCATCAAATCTGAACACAGCTACTCAAGTGCTTAAGGCAGAAGCCACGAAAGCATTCCAAAGGGGGGCCTCTACTATCTTAACCTGAGATACTCTGAGTGCAGTGTCCCCTTCCACCAGGATGGTCATATGCTTCACCACCACTGACAAGGGAGTCCACCTGAGGGAGCCCAAAAAGCTGATCCAGATCGCCTTGGGCACAGAGTACAGCCAAGACAGGACCTTAGAGCCTCTAAGCCAAGCTCAGGAACATCCCACCAAGAGATTACGGGCTGCCATATAGGCTCTGGGATGAGAAAAATTCTAGGAGGATACTTGATTATCCACCCCCCCCCCCCCCCCGAGTAGGATCCACTTGTGACACATGCACAGGAGCAGACATTGTAATATGCCAAGCTGCTGTAATGTCATGAATAAAAATAGGATGGCCCTCTCTGTGAAATAAGTGGATTGTGGATGCATCATCTCCTTCCATCAGATCATTTCCCTTTTCTCGTTCGACTTGCCACCTGGAGAAAGAATTTGTCTGCATCTCAAGCCCCACAGGGAATAAGGCTGGGATCCCAGAGAAAACAGCAGCAAAAAAGGAACACCCAAAAAAGGGGTCCCAGCAACTGTTGGGCTGGTTAGGAAAATTCTCCACCACCTCCTGCTCCAACCACTCCTGCAGGCTTGAGAGGCCCATCTGCCAAGAGAGGGTTTTCTTCTGTGGGTGGGGGAGTTTTCAGTTTGAAGTTGCCTCTCTGCAAGCTGCCAAAGAGATCCAAATGAAACAACTGAATAGAAAAATTGAAAAGATTCAGGGGAAATATTTTTTATTTTTAATTAGAATTCTCATTGAACAGATAAGGCAGCAAGAGGTGGGGGGCTGGGCCCAAATTAACTCCCCCCCCCCCCAGGAGACCCATAGGATCCTCCTGTTCACTCTACAGCTTCCCAGTGCTAGACACAGGCGCATACCCAAACTCAGAGCGAACATTGGATCTACAGGTCTTGGTCACAAAGGCCACAGGGACAATGGCCTGGCCAGGGGAGATAGACCTGTCTTCTCTGCTACACCCGTCCAAACACCTTGCCACCAGCTGGAAGCAAACAATTCTGGCTTCTTCAGTGCTGTACCAGTGGACATACCAAGAGATCACATTACCAAATTTGTTGTAGGGAATAAAATGCACTGTTAGAATATATCTGTGAACTGCTCTGATACACGCAGTAAAGGGTGGTATACCAAGTGCCTAAACCATTAAAAAACAAAACCCACATCTGGACTGGTCTAGTTGGATAAGAGCACATTTTAAGAACTGGTTTAAAAAATAACACCTCAGGAAACTAAAAAAGGGAATTAAGGTGTAAAACTGTCCACAAAAATGGCAGAAGTCTGGAAAAAAGTGTCCCTTTTGCAGATTATAGAAAATTATAGCTGCTGTCAGTGCAATGTCTGGTTACTTGGGTCTTTAGCTATACATACTTGACCCTTCCCTCTGAATTCAAGCCAAGGAATTAGGGCAAGAGGCTTAATTTTAGGGGAAAACCCTACATCTCTCAAACCTGGTTCTTAATGTAAGTTTATTCATGATGATCTATGTTGCCTAGAGTTCTGGCAAATCACAAAATTAACAAACAGAAGTCACCTGGCCAACAGGTATGCTTCCACTGAGACTGCATTCAATTACAGACAGACAAAGAGAGAAATTAATGTTTTACCTTAATAACTTTCCCAGATCCCAGTTTGAGACGTAACAGTTTGTCTTTATTTATGTTTGCGTCAAATACCTAAAGAATAAACCACCAATATGGGAAAAAGTGTCATGACAGGTTGCAGCAGTGCAAACATTCGTTATGTGGGGAGGTTGCAGAGATCAGCAGTGCCCTGCACTACATCTGGATTAGATTCCCAAAACCGGGCTGGGGACAAAGCTGAAGCACACAATATAATGTCAGGTAAAAACCATTAACACATAGGTCCATCTAATCTACCCAATGCTACAGACCCCAGTCCATCTCTGGCTTTCCTACTGGCAAGCAGGGATTCTCCACTAGAAGGCCATTCAATGCTTCATCACTCTTTTCATGAAGGAATATTTTCCGATTTAAATCCTGAACATCAGCTGGACCCTCTTGTTCTAAACTAAGCATTTTCTCCTTCAAAATAGGTTTACTTAGTGCATTATTTACTTTGAGTTATCTAAATGTTTGTATCACATTGCCTAGCTCTGCTCTCCCCTACAGCATCAGTTCTAAATCTAGGCCTTGCGACGCACAAACAATGCTTAATAAAAACAAACCCAAGAAAATAAAGACGAGACCTTTAATTGGACTAACAATAGGTTTCATGACTAGCTTTCAGGAGCTAAGCCCCCTCTTTACTCAGGTTAGAACAGAATGAGCAAAAGAAAATATTAGAAAATAAGTGAATCATGAAAAGCATTCCAATAATAATCTGATAGGGAAGTGCAGGCGTAGTGGAAGTTTACAGATTATCAGAAGGATGACAGGTAGTGGAAGTTTATAGCTCATATTTTAGAAAGTACTGCATCAATGACTTTATAAAATACTCAAAAAAAATCCCTGGATTATTTTGAAGTTAAAGGATATGTTAACTAAGCTAGGCTAACTGTTACCCATGCTGTTGTAGCTAGGTCCCACTGATCATAAACATGAGACCTAGTCGCAAACATGGGTTAACATTAGCCTGGCTTAGTAAACATACCCCCAGGGCTAGCCCACGTGAGTTAGTTCAAGGTGGTGCCCTAGACAAACCTTAAGCCTTTCTCCCTCCCTCGTTGGTCAAAATCTACTCCCCTAGGTGACTGCCTAGTTATTGACCCAGTCCTGCATACTCCTAAGACTTAACGCTAAAAATTAACTTTTTAAACTAGTTTGAGTATCTAAACAAATAAATTTGGGCTTTTTAATATGTAGTAAACATGGTCCATAATGTGTTAACATGGACACAGTGGCAAACAGTGTATTCTAATATTTAGTAAACATGGCCCTATGAGTCAATTTATTTATTTTTTATTTTTTTACCGTTGCTTGCTGCCGCCCTGATCAACCATCAACCTCCCCTCCCCCCTCAACATAATCAAGTGCATCATAAAAAGCATTCCAGATATTTTCTAGTATTGCTTCTTTTGCTCATTCTGTCCCAGTCTGGGCAGAAAACATTTACTCCAATAAAATATATAGATAAAACAAAAATATGCAAGGCGAGATTGGTTATTCATTATTTCTGTGCAAAGATATTGGAGAACCAGATCCAGGACAAATTACACAGGCACTCTACTAATCGCTTTTCTAGCCATAGAATGAGTTCTTTAACAATTACTCTCCATTTTTAAATCATTCAACCACTTTCTTTCTAGTCCAGTTCACACTGTGGCAGCCAACTCCAGGCTGCTCCATTTATTTGCCTATACAAGACAGTAACAGAGGCTCTGTTGAAATGAAAGTACATAACCAACCATAATTATACAATAGCAACACATTAGCTAAACTTAGGGGACACGTGCAAGGATCAGAAGGGAGTATAAACTAGGAGGTCCCTGGCCAAGGACCAGGGCCAGCTGAACTACACGTTCATCTAGGGAAGCAAAATTTGAGGGGGTGGTGGGTGCAGCATGACAGCAGCATCTCCACTTCCATGACCCCCACTTCCCCTCCAGCCGGTGTTCAGCATGTCTCCTTTATTCCCAGTCTAACAATGACCCCCCTTTTTCTTTTCCCTCGCCACATCTAAAGTAAACTCAGCACAGTGGTGGGCCTTAAAGCATTCAACATGCATTCAAGGTCTGTCCTGTCCAAGGCAACTTGCTGTCAGAGGGGGTAAACCTCAACTGCACATGTGGTTTAAATCATATATATCTGACCATTCACAATATGTACAAATAGATCAAGATGCATCACCACCATTTCCACAAGAACAGGGAATCCCACAAGGCTCATCACTTTCTGCCCTATTTAACCTATATCAACCACCAATATGCACCATCTTTAAAAGACATAATATAAATTACCACATTTATGCGGATGATATGTTATACACCCCGATTAACACAAATGACCCTAACTATGATAATCTATCAACCTGCCTCGCCGAAGCTGAACTATGGCTTCGCTCAAATATGCACATTAATTTTAAGAAAACTGAAATACTGTTTACTTCGAGAAACCAACTTCTCACCTCCACCCGAAATCAAACTACATAACTTCTCCCTCCCAGTGAAGCAGGACATAAAATATTTGGGAGTCACTCTTGATAGAACTCAGTTTCACCTCCCACATTAAGAAAATAGCCAGAACTATCTTCTACAAACTTAGAACTATCCAGCAGCTTAGACCATTTATTGAAAGTGATGACTTCAGGACCATTACTCAAATTCTAACACCTCACCTTGACTATTGCAATGGTATCCTTAAAGGCATAACAAAGAAAAATCAAAATATACTCCAAATGGCCCAGAATGTTACCGCACGAATAATATCCAGGGCTAAATCTGATCACATATCTCCCATTCTATACTCTTTACAATGGCTCCCCGTTGCCAGCAGGATCCAATATAAAATTATACTGACTACATTTAAATTAACTAACATCGCCCCATCATATCTACCCTTATCCATAGGCCTTCAGATAGTAGACTAAGAAGGAGAAATCTCAATACCGTGCAAGTACCAGATACAATAAGAAAGACAAAGCAAACAAGCAGCAATAGCGCCTTCTCATACGTAGCACCTACTCAATGGAATAACCTCCCTGACCAATTAAGGGAGATAAAAGATCTCCAAACATTCAGAAAGGAACTAAAAACATACTTATTCACCCAACATTACTACCAATTTTCAGATCTGGCCTCCCACCCCCTATAGCTCATTCATAAAATCTACCAAACTACCCGCGCACATTTAAACACTATCCAAAGCTGATTGACATGAGTAGTAAATTTCACAGTTTGTAAATATTTAAGAACTTATTGTAATTTGTAAATAATTACATTGCCTAAATTTACCAAAGGTTCCTGTTATGAGCTGTAAATTATTGTTTATACAGTTTTTTGTATATAGTTGCAATGTTGCATAATGTTCCATGTATTTTTTCACCACTGTTTTCTGTAAACCACCACTGATCTTGGGAAGTGGCGGTATATAAAAGTTTCCAAATAAATAAATAAAATAAATAAATAGTGCTCTGCTGCTGCAGCAAGTTTACTTTAGAAGTGGCTGTAGCAGGGCAGCAGTGGCTGATGCTGAACACTGGAGAGGAGACAGGAAGGAGAAATGCTATATACCTGGTTTGGGGAGAGGTGTGACACTGGCAGGAAGTTAAAGGAGATTGCTGGGCACCAGGAGGGGAAGGGAGCCTAGCTAAAGATTCACCATCCTAGAGCATCAGATACTTTCAAGCTGGCCCTACCAAAAGGTCAGTCATTGATGGCTGGGCTTGACATGAGGATTAGACCTTAAATGAAGAAAAAAAAAATCATGGTACCTAGCCCTAGTAAAGGCTCATTTCTAAATGGAGGAGAAAAACTATTGGACAAAAAGGAGAAATTAGACCTACCTGTTCATTTACCCCCTTCCCCCCACCATGTCCCTCCAGACACGTTAAGTTTATGCTCTCCGATCAGCAGGAGGTGGTGACTGAAAACCACTGGTTTCATGTCCCCTTTTATAGGAACCTTTGCAGCTCACAGCTAACCAGTATTTCTATAACAGAGCTAAAGGACAATAAATTCTCCCACAAAACTGGTTCCAGCTTTCACGATGCCTCAAAACTAGAGAAACCAAGGCAGCCCAAAGACTAGCAACTCGGGACTTGTGACCCTGTCCAACTCCAATAATTATTTCTAACTTAACTACAAGAAGCTGAGAAACCTAGGTGGGTTCTAGGCTGGTCTGAAGGGACTCAAAGAAAGAAAATTAGTAGAAAAGGTCTAATTTCTCCTTCCTCATTGTCCCTGCAGACCAGTCCAGTCCAGATAATCACACAGGGTCGGACCTAGCTACACCAGTCTCCTGGACCCTGTTCTAAGAAGGACATATCTTGCTTAGCCTGAACATCCAAATGCTAGTGGTACGCTAAGGAATGCAAGGATGCCCATGTGGCTACCTGGCAAATATCTTATAGGGGAACCACAGAAACAAAAACATGATGGCAGACAAAGACCATCATATCCAGTCTGCCCTTCCATACCATTAGTCCGTTTTATTTTCCTTTAGAGATCTTCTGCATTTGTCCCATACATTCTTTAATTCAGATACTGTCCTGGTCTCTACTACTTCCACTGGGAAGCTATTCCATGCATCTAACACTCTTTCTGTAAAGAAATATTTCTGCATATTACTCCTGAATCTATCTTCTTTAACCTTCATCCTATGCCCCCCTTGTTGCGGAGCTTTCTTTCAATTGAAAGAGGCTCTCCTACACATTTATGCGATGGAGGTGTTTAAAACGTCTATCATTTAACCAGTTTTGCATACCACCTTATCCTTCAAAGTGGTTGACAAGACATTTCCTCCAAAGTATGTATATTTATTTATTTAACATCTTTTATATACCGCGCTATTTGTTGTCAGTGCGGTTTACATATAACAAAGGTTGCACATTCAGAGGACAATTGTGTGCTTACATTATAACAGGAAACTTAAACTTGGAACAACAGGGTAAAAAACTAACTATGTACAAAAACATATTCGATTCTTTAGTATTCACAGGAGGGCTAAGGCAAGACCGCAGAGAACCTGAGGTGGAATTGCCTATGAGGGAATTGGGAGTGGAGATTGAGAGTTTGTAGGTTTAGGAGTGCTGATGATTGGATGCTTGTGCAAAGTGGAGAAGGAAAATGTGGTGCTTGATTGCCTTGCAGAATTGAGTGAGGTCTTTTATTGCTCTTATTTCAGGTGGGAGGTCATTCCAACATTTAGGTGCATAGAAGGCGAAGGTCCTTTTCTTGGTTGTCTGGGTGCATTTGATGGACTCTTTAGGGATGATCAGGGTGTTGTCCGTTATTGACCTTCTCGTTCTGTTTTTTGGGGTGAGGGAGATGAGATCATTGAGGGGCGTGGGGGCAAGGTTGTTGATGATCTTGAAAGTGATGAGGATTTTATAGGTTAACCTGCAATGAATTGGTAGCCAGTGGAGTTCCATGAGAATCGGTGTGATATGGTCTGATCTTGTTAGACCAGAGCACCCTAGCAGCCGCGTTCATAGCAAGTTGCAGCGGATTAATGTTCTTGGGGAGTCCGTATAAGACGACGTTTGCATAATCAAAGTGAGGTAGTGTGAGGGCCTGGAAAATGGTCCGGAAGTTATGAGGTAGCATGGGTCTGAGGTGCCTTAGCGTTCTGATTTTATTGTAGACAGATCTGGTGGTGTTCTGTATGTGTTCCTTAAAGTCAAAATGTTGATCCAGTGTAATGCCTAGGTAGCGAATAGATGGTTTACTAGGGAGTTCCGCATCTCTTACTCTTAGGGAGGATGGGGGGGGAGAATTCTTTGTTTCTTGATATGAACAGAACTTCGGTCTTCTTGAAATTTATACAGAGGTTTTGAGATAACCAGTCTGTGATGGCGTTGAAGCAGTGAATAAGGTTGGTGAAGTCTGGTTGTTTGACTTTAAATGGTGTAAACAGTAGGACGTCGTCAGCATAGATTAATGTGGAGATATCGAAGGTGCGTATGATGTCACATATAGGCTGTATATATACATTGAACAGAAGCGCAGATAAAGAAGATCCTTGTGGAACACCTTGATGTTGGTGGAAAGGTGTGGATGTGGTGGAGCCGACTGACATGCTGCCAGCGCTCCGATAGGTAAGACCTACACCAATCCCAGGCGAGGCCACGAATTCCCTTCTCCAGGAGGCGGGCGAGGAGTTGATTATGATTAACGGAATCGAAGGCAGCGGAGATATCTAGGAATATTAGGGCGAAGCCGTTTTCAGCCTTATCGAGACCTCTGTTCAGTGCGTTAGTTAGGGTGGTAAGGAGAGTTTCTACACCGTACGATTCCCTGAAGCCATGTTGACAAGGATCAAGCGGTGAGGCTATATCGATGTGATGTTGTAACTGTCTCTGTACAACCTTCTCTATTATTTTGGCTAATAGAGGTATGCTCGAGATTGGGCGGTAGGAGTCAGACTTTAACGGGTCAAGTCTAGAGTTCTTCAGGAGTGGTCTTATGGAGGTTTGTTTGAGGAAAGAGGGGAACGAGCCTGTTGCAAAGGATAGCCCAATGATGTTGATTAGGATTGGACTCAGTTCGGCACGCAGAGATCTGACCCAGTATGCTGGGCAGGGGTCACTTGGTGCTGTAGAGGTGTTGGAGGTGATGAGGTCTTGAATGTTTTTCTCAGTTGGTGTGGTGAACATTGTGATAGGAGGAAGTGAGGTGTGAGAGTGGGAGAACGCTGTAACTGAGACTGTGTCAGTTAAGGAGGTCTTGGATTGAAGGTAGTCGGCGTAAGACTGGGGGGAAAAAGGAATAAGTTGTGTAGGTGATGGTTCTTTAATTAGGGATTTTGCTATGTTGAAAAGGTCTCTAGGTTTATTTAGTGAGCGGAGGAGAAGATTAGCATGGTATTCACTCATTCTGAGATAGATGGTTTCACGGTGGAGTTTGAGGTGGTTCAGGTATGTTAGTTACTTTGTCAGATTCAGAGCGAGACCTTCTCCATTTCCTTTCAAATTTTCTGAGGGAGAGGAGGGATGACCGAAGATCTGCTGTGAACCATGGCGATGGCTGTCTTTTGTTTTGTTTGTTCTTATTGCTTTTGGTTGAGGCTGGTAGCTGTGCAAAAGACTTTAATGTGGCGTTCCAGTTGGTGATTGCTTCGCCGAGGTCAGAAGGCATTGAATTGAGTATAGGTAAGGCGTGCTTAATGAATTCTTCTTTATCCAGTGGTTTGAAGTGAGAGGTAAGTTTGGGTTCTGTACTGGAGTCGTTAGGTGGGTATTTAGAATAAAGAGTGGGCATCTGGAACATGATTAGTTTATGATCTGACCAGGGGATGGGTGTGATAGTAGTGTTGAGATTGGAGTTCTGGCTGATAGCAGCTTGGGGGGCGAAGATTAGGTCCAATAGGTTTCCTTTATTGTGGGTGGAAGTGTTCACAAGTTGATCAAAACCGAGTGTTTGCATGGCTTCTAGGAAAGCATCTGCTTGGTTGGATTGTAGGGAGGGTAAGTTAAAGTCTCCAAGCAGCCAATTGGAACTGCGCGGGTCGGCTGGGTTGCAGGCTAAGTCAATGAAGGTAGAGATGACCTCAGGTGGAGAAGAGGGGGATCTGTAAATGAGGTTTATGGTGATGTCCTTATTGGCAATGGTGATTATGTCCGCATGGGTGGAGCTCTTGGATGTGAGAAGTCGAAATTCTAGATCTGTTTTTGAAAGGATAAAAACTCCACCGCCTTTTCAGTTAGTCCTGTGGCAGGTGTGGATGGAAAAGTTGGAAGGGATTAGTTGGTTTATGAGAGCTGTGTCAGTATCCTTGAGCCAGGATTCAGTCACCATGAGGAGATCCAGGTTATGTACAGCTATCAGGTCCGTATTCACTGGCCATTTCTTGCGCACAGAGCGTGAGTTTATAAGGGCACAATTGAGGGAGAGTTGAGTTTTGGTGGGGCTTTTTGGGATTGTCTGATTGATTGAGGGCCACATATAGCAGGTGTGAGCGTCGCAGGTGTTGTGGGAAGCTGGTTGCAGAGTGATATGGGTTAGAGTGGTTCCTCTTACCCAGATAGGGTAAGGTGGTGATGTGGTATTGCCCGGTAGAGAGGGCTATGGAGCATTGTAAGGTGTTTACAGCTAGGAATATAGTGGTACGGGTAAGTAATGGGATGGCCATGATGGCTTGGTGGCTGTTGCGTTGGTCTTGATGTGTGAGGGTAGGGTACTACTTATTTGTGGCCCAGTTGTGGCGTGTGTACGAGGGTGTGTTATAGTAAAGACAGTGTAGTAGTGGAAGCAACAAGAGCTTAACAAGAGCTTTACAGGTGCTAGGAGGATTAGCACTATAGTATATAAGAATGAATATGTATTGTTACCCAGAGGTAATTACATTTAGCAAGTTACCAGAGCTGAACTGAATGACAGCATAGACAGCAGAAACAACGGTCTTAACATTTCTATGGCTTATTAGCAGTAGGAAAACACTGATGCAACAATGTGTACTAGTGGATTCTCAGTGTATCATTAACATATATTAATATTGTAAATATCACGTGGCAAGTTGTAATTATCCCGTAGCACTTTACTCAGGGATGGGGATGTGCACAAGAACAGGCATTAGAGTCATAGGCAGATGTAAAGTACCTTAGGTAGAATGTTGCAGACTGCAGGGATTGTGCAACCACAGGGCTTACTAGCTGCTTCCAGTGCTTGCCCTTGGTGATGCCTTTTTCGCCGCGCCTAAGGGCCACGCCAAAGGGCCCTCTGGCGAGGACCTCAGGCGCGGGCCCGCCAGGCGCGGGCACGTCGGATGGCGCGAACCTTTAAAAGTCCTGCAGTCAGCCCCGATTGGGCGCAGATGTTACCGCTGCTCCTCCCGCCGCCTGAGGCTCGATCCCCAGACTGGAGAGAGCTGATGAGATCTGTCTGTCCCCATATGCCTTATGATAAAGCCCACTGATCATTTTGGTAGCCACTCTGCACCAACTCCATCCTGTTTATATTCTTTTGAAGGTGGTGTTTCCCAAATTGCACACAATACTCCAAATGAGGTCTCAAAGACTTACAGAGGAACTGTCACCTTCTTCCTGCTGGCCATTCCTTTCCTTATGCACCCAAGCATCCTTCTGGCTTTTGCCATTGCCTTTTCTACCTGTTAAGCCACCTTAAGATCAGACACAAATCATGCCCAGATCCCACTCTTCTTTCATGGATAGAAGTACTTCATCCCCTATACTGTTCTGCTCCCTTGGATTTTTGCAGCCCAAATGCATGACCCTGCATTTTATAACATCAAATCTCAACTGCCAAATTCTCGACCATTCTTCAAACATAGCTAGAGCCCTTATGTTATCTACTCCTTCCTGGATGTCTATTCTATTGCAGATTTTGGTAACATCCACAAAGAGGCAAACCTTACTCAATGGCACTTCCGCAATATTACTAACAAAAATGTTAAATATCAGGCCAAGGACAGATCCTTGCAGCACATCACTGGTAACCACCTCCTCCTCAGAGTGAGCTCCATTTACCGTACCCTTTGCCGCCTCCCACTCAACCAATTTCTAATCTAGTCACTTGAGTCACACTAGTCCATTCCTAGAGTGCTCAATTTATTTATAAGTCACTTGTGTGGAACAGTGTCAAAGGCTATACTGAAATCTAAGCACACCACATCTAGGGCTCTCCCTCGGTCCAACCAAAACCATGTTACACCCACAACTAAGGCTTCACCCTAGTCATAGTCATAAATAATAAATAAATATGTACTCAGACTAACAGGCAGCATGATATATAGAAAAGCTCGCCTCTTTCACTCAACCAGCAATAGACACCCAGGACAGCCCAAGGGTTTCTGTTGCCCCAAGCAGAGGTCCTAGTCATGCTGCTCCACCCCCATGTGGCTGAGCAGCAAGCTGCTGAAGTCTGCAGCTGTGCGGGGAGGGGGAGGTGAGGCAGCAGGCCATGTGTGCCAAAGCACATGGCCTGCAGAGGTCTGCTGCCCTTGGCAGCTACATAGCCTGCCTAAAGGGACCAGCCGGCCAGTAGACACCTTCGAATCTGCCTCACCCTTCAAAATCACTGAAGAGCACAAACTGGTGATTTCATTTATGAAACTTCCATATTATCTTGTTTATTCATTTCCTTTCATCCTAGTAATCTGGGCCTACGGGTGACGAAACGTACTCTACCTAAATGGATAGCAGATTACATTTCTTTTGCTTATGTACAAGCAGAACTCTCATTGAAAGGTCATGTCACTGCTAATGTGTGGGCTATGGCAACATCTATAGCTTCCATTCATACCTTTGCTGCACACTACTGGCTGTTTTGGCCAAGATGAACTCCAGCACCTTTTTGGGACTTAAACTCAACTCCTATCAATGTACAAGCATTGTGGAACTTGTGTCTCTTGGGGAAACTGCTAGGTACATATGACCTAGATTGGCCACTGTTGGAAACAGAATACTGGGCTTGATGGACCTTGGTCTGACCCAGTATGGCATATCTTATGTTCCTATCTGGTGTCTTGTAGAAGTCTGGAACGGCAAACTATCATTGGGGGAGTATCGCTTCCTGGAATAGAGTCCAGTGGCCCACAACTCTTCCAGACTCTTCGGCTACATGTTTTTTGCCTCAGGGATCGCACTACTCTCTTCCCCCCCCCCTCCCTTACCAGTCTGGCACCTGGAAGCTAGTGTCCCATATGTGACAACTGCATTCCTGCTTGTTCATGAAGATAGTTTAGTTAAATTTCTTATATACTGCCTTTCATGATATCAAGGCGGTTTACATTGAACAAACTGAAATTACATTGAACAGGGCATTAAGCATAGTTACTCACCTGTAACAGGTGTTCTCCAGGAGCAGCAGGAATCAGTCCTCACATATGGGTGACGTCGGCGCCGACGGAGCCCTCGTGGAGCAATTTTCCCCAGCTTTCAAAGAAAGCCTTTGGGAATTGCAGCGCGCATGCGTGGTCCCCTTCCCGCCCAAAGGTGCCATCTTGGCCAGTCTGATGACATAGCGAAAAGACAGCAAAAAATTTGCAAAAACTAAATCATATGACTGCAACTCCACGGGGAGGAGGGAGGGTTGTGAGGACCGATTCCTGCTGCTCCTGGAGAACACCTGTTACAGGTGAGTAACTACGCTTTCTCCAGGACCAAGCAGGAAGTCAGTCCTCACATATGGGACTCGCCAGCTTAAGGCTACCGGAGACCCTAAGCACAAAAATGAGCTCCCTCTAGCTCAGTAGCACAGAAGGAAGGAATCTTCTCTGACTAATCTCCAACCGGTAGCCCAACATCCGGGATGGAGGGTAGGAGTTGCTTAAACCTCGAAGAGATTACAGAGGACTGCCTGTCCGAAAGCACTGTCCCTGCGGGACTCCCTCTCGAGGCAGTAATGGGTTGCAAAAGTCTGGCTCGAAGACCAAGTGGCGGCCTGGCAGATGTCTGCCAATGGAACAGAGCGGAGGTAAGCCACTGACGCAGCCTTCGCCCTAACCCGATGAGCCGTGACTCGACTTTCCAACGAGAGGCCTGCCGCCCCATAAGTCCAAGTGATACAGTCAGCTACCCAGATGGACAGAGTACGCTTGGAGACAGGGAGCCCTAATTTATTAGGGTCGTAAGACAGGAAGAGCTGAACAGTCTTACGGTGCTCCCGCGTACGATCAAGGTAGAAGGTTAACGCCCTCCGACAGTCCAGGGTATGCAAGACCATTTCAGCTCGGCTGGAGTGTGGCCTGGGAAAGAAGGTCGGAAGCACCACCTCCTGATTGATGTGAAAAGGGGAGACCACTTTTGGAAGAAACTTAGGGTGAGTCTGCAGGACTACCCTGTTCTTGTAGAACCTAGTGTAAGGGGGATCAGACACTAGGGCCTCAGTTCACTAACGCGTCTAGCGGAAGTGAGGGCTACCAGGAATAAGGTTTTCCAAGAAAGAAAACGGAGAGGACAGGTAGCCATGGGTTCAAAAGGCGGACAGGTGATCTGCTGTAAAACCACGTTCAGGTCCCAGTCAGGGGCTGGGGGGCGCAAAGGTGGTTTAAGGAGAAGGAGACCTCGGGAGAACCGTGCCACGAGAGGGTGGCCGGAAAGAGGCCTGCCTTCCACCGGCACATGATGTGCAGAAATAGCACTGAGGTGAACTTTGACCGAGTTGGACTTTAGTCCAAGATTGGAGAGGGAAAGCAAGTACTGCAAGACCACCGACACCGAGCAGGAGAAGGGGTCTTGAGACTGTTGAGTACACCAGGTGGAGAAGCGACGCCATTTAAGGGCGTAGGATTTCCGGGTAGAGGGTCGCCTGGAAGCTAGCACGACCTCTTCCACCTCTGGAGGCAGCAGGAGGGGAGCAAGGACTACCCTTTCAGCAGCCAGGCCATCAGATGAAGAGATCTGAGGTTGGGGTGTAGGAGAGACCCCTGATCCTGGGTCAGGAGATCAGGTTGAAACCCCAGAGGCAACGGAGTATTTACTGCCAGTTGCATCAGAAGCGGGAACCACGGTTGCCTGGGCCACCGGGGAGCTATCAGGATCATCGAAGCCTTGTCCTGGAGAACCTTGAAAAGTGTTCGAGACACCAGCAGCATGGGAGGAAAGGCATACAGAAGGCCCGTGGACCATGAGAGCAGAAAAGCATCCGCCGCTACTCGGAGGGGATGCGGTTCCCGAGAGCAGAACCGAGGAAGTTGCCTGTTCAGAGGACTGGCAAAGAGATCCAGCGTGGGGAGGCCCCACTGGAGAAAGATCCTTTGAACCACCAACGGGTCCAATCTCCACTCGTGTGGTTGGAGGATTCTGCTCAGTTTGTCTGCCAGGTAATTTTCTTGACCTGGGAGATAGCCGAGGAATCCTCCTCAAAGCTGTCTGACGGCCCAAGCGCAGAGCTTTTGTGCTTCCCGACAGAGAAGGAAGGAGCCTGTGCCCCCCTGTTTGTTCACGTAGAATATGGCCACTTGATTGTCCGTCTGGACGAGGACGGACTGGCGAATGGTAAGGTGGGAGAAGGCCCGGAGAGCCAGGCGGATCGCTCTGAGCTCCAGGAAGTTGATCTGCTGGGCAGATTCCCACGGGGTCCAGAGACCCTGAGTACATGTCCCTTGGCAATGTGCTCCCCAACCCAGGAGAGAAGCGTCCGTCATCAGTACCTGACCAGGCGGAGGAGACTGAAAGGGCATTCCGAGCACTAGGTTGGGCAGATGAAGCCACCACCGTAGAGAAGAGACCAGCGGGCTGGAGATTCGTACTGAGTCCGCTAGTCTCCCCAAGGCCTGACGCCATTGTGAGCGAAGGCACCATTGAGCAGGCCACATATTCAGGCGGGCATTGGGGGTCACATGGACCGTGGAAGCCATATGGCCGAGCAGTTTCAGAAAGTGCCTGGCCGAGACCCGGGAATGGCTGCGAAAGCGGCTGGCGAGAGCCATGAGCCGTTGTGCCCTGTCGAGCGGCAGAAAGGCCCGCACTTGAAGCGTGTTTAACCTGGCGCCGATGAACTCGAGATCCTGAGAGGGGAACAAAGTGGACTTTTCAAAGTTTATGACAATGCCCAAGTACTGGAGCAGAGTCACAGTACGTTGCGTGGCGTGAGTGGCCTCCGTGGAGGACGGTGCTCTGATGAGCCAGTCGTCTAGGTAAGGGAAGACAGAGGCCTTGAAGCCGGAGATAAGCCGCCACCACTGCGAGACATTTTGTGAAGACTCGTGGTGCGGAGGATAGGCCAAAGGGCAGTACCCTGTACTGGTAATGATTGCCTGCCACCACAAACCTTAGGTATTGTCGGTGGCTTGGGTGGATGAGGATGTGAGTGTAGGCATCCTTTAGATCCAAGGAGCATAGCCAATCTCCCTGCCGGAGGTAGGGCAGCAGGATTCCAAGGGTAAGCATCTTGAACTTTTCCCTTTCCAGGAACTTGTTGAGGTTCCGCAAGTCCAGGATGGGTCTGAGGCCTCCAGTTCGCTTTGGTATCAGGAAGTACCTGGAATAAAAGCCTTGACCTCTCAGGTGGTGGGGCACCGGTTCCACCGCCTGTTCCTGAAGAAGACTTGCCAACTCTTGAAGGAGTAAGTCCCGGTGAAGAGGGGGGTCGCAGAGGCTCCCCTGGAAAGTAGGGGGGAGGTACCTGGTGGAAGTGTAGAAGATAGCCCTCTCGGACTATGTGGAGCACCCAGGTATCTGATGTGATGTTGGACCACCTGTGGGCAAAGTGGACCAGCCGGCCTCCCGTGCTGAGAGAAACCAGCGGAGGGGGAGAGGCTATGCTGAAAGAGTCAAAACCCCCCACCCTGCGGAGCAGGGGCCGGTGGCGCAGGCTTGGGGGCTTGCTGCCTACGGGACCCGTTACCCCGTCCCTTGGCCTGCTGACCCTGTTGGGGAGCTGCGGAGGCCTGATAATGAGGGTAGTGTTTATAGGCAGCCGTCTTCCTCGGGTAAAAGGGCTTTTTCCCCGAGCCCTTCTTCTTCTGGGAAGGGGCAGAGGTTTTCCTGGAGAGCTGAGTCCTGGTGAGAGTCTGTCTCGAGTTGTGCAGCCTTCTCGTCCATAGGTTTGCCAAAGAGGTTTTCACCTCTGCAGGGGACATCAACCAACTTGTCCTGCACCCAGGGCTTGAGGTCGGATGACTGAAGCCAAGCCTGTCGGTGGGCCCCGATGCCGGCTGCGGCTACTCGAGCCGATGCCTCAAAGCCATCATAGGCTGCTCGAGAGAAACTTTGAGCACTCTCGAATACCAGTGGACAAGGCCAGGAACCTCCGCAAAGGTTCCTCGGAGAGACCAGCAGAGAATCCGGCTATTTCTTTAGCCAGGTCCCTGAGATACATGCCCATGTAGAGCTGGTAAGTCTGGACCCGACAAGCAAGCATAGAGCCCTGGAAACACTTCTTACCGATGCCATCCAGGCTGCGGGCTTCCCTCTTGAGCCTATGCATGGCCGATTCCACCACCATGGAATGGTGCGGCAGCTGCGCTTTTTGGAAGCCAGGGCTCTTGCGGACTCGATATATGGCATCGACCCGCTTGCTTAATACCGGCGACGCCGGGCTCTCCCACATGCGGAAGAGAAGTCGTTACAGCATCGGAGGAACCAGTACAGTAAAATGCTCCTTTGCAGGAGAGTCATACTGGAGGGCATCGAGCTCTTCGGCTCCTCCTCGGGATCTGCAGGGAAGGCCAAGGCCTTGGCCATATCCCTCACGAAGTCCGAGAACCGTGCATCCTCCGGAGGGGACTGTCTCCGAGGTTCGGACTCGGGGGAGTCCGAAGGGATACACCGAGTCCGAAAAGAATCAGGTGACTCTTCCACCTCGGATTCCCAGGCGGACTTCCTCGGAGGAGTCGTCGAGCGGCTCTGGCCGGGCGGGCACAGACGCCGTCCGCCCCGACGCCGAGGGAGTCGGCGTCGATGACCCCGGCCCCAAACGGGAGGCCGAAGGGGACCTCGACCGAGGATCGACTCGAGCCCGCATGGACTCGAGGATCAGCTCGGTCTCCGGGGTCGACTTAGACATCGACATCCCGGCGGTCAGGGCAGAAGCGCCAGCGAGGCCAGCGATCAATGCCCGCTGCTGGTCCATGAAGGCAGCCAGGCTGCTCTCCAAGGCCGTCAACCTGAGTCCGAACTCAGGAGACCAAGCAGCCCCTGACTCGGGCCCCGACGTCGGACCCCTCGGAGGCGAGTCCACGAGGACAACAGGACTTACGTGAGCAGACGAGTCCATCTCCAGACGAGGCTGTTTGGACGGCCGCTCCAGCTCCAAAGACCCGGGACGGCTATCGGGGCTATGCAACCTGGCCCTCGCGGAGCCAGGAGCGTCCACCGACGCCGTCCTCGCGGGTTTCTTCCTCCGATGACGTTCCCGGGTAGGAGACCCCCTCTCAGAGGAGCTCCGACGGTGTTCAGAGCCAGATTCCCTGGACACCGAAGCTTCTGACGAGGTCCGGGTACGGCTGGGGTCAGAAGACTCTCTCCCGCTGATGCTGCCGACTCCGCAAAGATTTCGCGGACATCTTGCTACAGGCTCCACAGATCATTTCTTCATGATCTGGGCCCAGGCAACAGAGGCAGCAATCATGTGTCAGTAAGAGACATAAGTTTCTTACACTGAACACACTTTTTAAAAGCACTGGCGGCCATCGGGGGAAAAAGGGCCCCTGCGAGGTCAAACGTTCGTGCCGCCAGGGAAAAGTGAAAAAAGCGCAAATTTGTCACGAAGGACAGAAAAACCGAAAAGGGGAGGCCTCGCAACCGGCGTCGCGAGGCCGGACGGAAAAAGGACCGGCGTCGAACCGAAGAAAATACTAAAATAAAGAAAGAAAATCAACTTTTCAGCGGTGACTTGTAGACAGCGTCTGTAGGGCTCCGCGGAAAAAAGAAGACTGGCCAAGATGGCACCTTTGGGCGGGAAGGGGACCGCGCATGCACGCTGCAATTCCCAAAGGCTTTCTTTGAAAGCTGGGGAAAATTGCTCCGCAAGGGCTCCGTCGGCGCCGACGTCACCCATATGTGAGGACTGACTTCCTGCTTGGTCCTGGAGAATAACTTGGAGATAACTATTTTACAGGGAACATGGGCAATGGAGGGTTAAGTGGCTTGCCCAAGACCACAAGGAGCACCTGTGGGACTAGAAACCCCAGTCCTCCCAGTCCAAGGTTGCTGTCCTCTAGTGGGATTTGAACCCCCGGCCTTCTGGCCTGAGATAACTTGCCCCAACCACTAGGCCACTCCTCCCACAGACAGCATAGTAACTCACCTGTAACAGGTGATCTCCAGAAAGAGCAGGAATCTAGTGTTCACAACCCATCCTCCTCCCCTAGGAGTTGTAGGATTTGTTTATTTTCTTCTCAGCTACAAACTCCACTGTGCCTTCATGCCTGCCTTCCCAACTCCTCTCCTCAGTTGAGTGCTCCCAAAGACTTTCCTATCGAATGCTGAGGAGTGTTCCCACACAGGCTCTGTCGGTGATGTTCACCCACGTGTGAAGACTGATTCCTGCTCTTCCCGGAGATCACCTGTTACAAGTGAATAACTACACTTTCTAAAGACAGATTGGCTCCTTCATAGCCTTATTTTTCCACCTCATTAAAAACGCTTATCAAGTCACTCTATTGCTGTGTCTCCTGCTGTCCAGGCAGAAGCTGGAGAAAAGAGAACAGTGACAACAGGGCCAGCCCTGGAAGAAATGAAGTTGTTGGTCATCACCACATAATCTGTTTTTGGCACTTAGTTTCATGGGTCAGCACCCATCGTCCCTTCAGACCAGTCCAAGCATGTGCGTTTATGTTCTCCTACCAACAGATAGGCTGAGAACCACTGGCTTGATGATGTCATCCCTTAAAGGCATCTGTGCAGCTCACAACTAATCAGTATTTTAGTCTCCAAAATATGGTAGGTGAAGGTAGATTTTGGTAGCTCTAGTGAGTCTGAAGACAAGGAAAAAACCTCAGGGAGATGAGAGATGGACTTAATTTTCGCCTTCTGCAAAAGGGCTAGGGCCAGTTGAGGTTGGCTGCAGGTGTCTGGAGTGCCAAACCTGATTGGACCTGCTCTCAACCCCTCCTTCCTTCCCACTGCTATGTTGGGAGCTAGTCTTTAGGGTGCTTCTCCCTCACTCTTGGGAGACGTCTAGGGGTTCCTCAAATGCATATTTTTGCAGCTTTAGTAAAGTTTTTAAAAAGTACTCCGAGCGGCTCTGTTGTGCTACTCAAGTTCCCACAGCAGGAATGTTTCTTGTCCATGGAGGAAGGTGGAAAGCAGGCTCTAAGGTATCTGGGACCTGCTAAGGCTGCAACTCTGTGGGTAGCTGAGGTTGGCATGGGGCTAAGGTTGCTGCAGCAGAGCACAGGAAGCACTTTATAGCCTACAGCTTCTGACAGAATTTGACTGTAGAGACCTAAAGTCAGATGTTCCCAGCAAGGTGGGGCAGACCTTGAGTAAGTTATTTGGTGCTGTGCCATGGTGAGAACTGAGTCACTGGGTCTGGTGGAACGGCTGCCATTTTGTTCGACATAACAGCAAGTGAATTTGAAGAACCCCCTCCCCCCCCCCCCCCCACAATGTTTAACCCCCTCCCTGTCTGGCAAGCCTGAGGGCTAAAATATGAAAGGTGAGGCCTCTGTGGGTCCTTTCCCCCATAATTTATACCATTGCACAGGGACTTCTGTATGAGGCAGGATCAGGCAATGGTGCCTGCAAAGGGGGTTCCTCCAAGTTCATTGTTCATCCCTGTGCAGGTACAATGGGGCTAGTTTAATACTGGTTTGTCCAAGAGGCTACATCTTAAATCTGAGGAGGCAGTGGAGAACCTGACCTCAGAGGGCTTGGTGGGGTCCCTTTCACCCTTGAAAGAAGGGGGGAAGATTTTTCCAGACTCTTTGGATGACCCTCCTAAGGAGGGAGACGTTCCCCAGGAGAAGATGCCACTGTTGTGCAGATCTTCAGGAGGGATGAGCTAAGCTCACTCATTTCTTAGATACTGACGTTTTTGAAATTGTCCAGGAAGCCAGCCGAGATAACAGCATAGAATAACCTGTTTTTAAGAAGGTTTTTGAAAATTTGCAAGAGCATCCCTGGTTCATAGGGTCATTAAAGAGATGTCTGGAGTAGAATACTGCAGGATGCCAGCCCTAAGGTGGCTAGATCCATGGCCAGGTTATATCTCCTGGTCCTTGAAGGGAGAGAAATAGATTGTCTGTCCAAATTAGAAGTGCTTGTGGCTGCAGTCACAAAGACCACCATTCTGGCTAAGGTCAGGACAGCTTTAAAGGACCCCCCAATATTGTTGTATGGAAGTCCTCTTTAAGCAGTGCTGGTGCTGTAGGTCACTATTTCATAATAATCTGTTTTAGGTGGACACTGCAGTTTTTGGAAGAATCTAGGGTATGATCTCCAGAGACTGTTGGAAACGGCACGCTTAGAGGTATGTTCTGCCTATCTGACAGATGCTCTTTAATAATGTTTATATACTGTTTTTCGAGAATCAAAGCGGTTTACAAAGAACTTGAAAATAACGTGTAGTGGAGGAGTGGCCTAGTGGTTGGGGCAAGGTACTTCAGGCCAGAAGGTTGGGGGTTCAAATCCCACTAGAGGACAGCAACCTTGGGCCGGAAGGACTGGGGTTTCTAGTCCCACAGGTGCTCCTTGTGGTCTTGGGCAAGCCACTTAACCCTCTATAGCCCATGTTCCCTGTAAAATAGTTATCTCCAAGTTATAATGCCCTGTTCAATGTAAACCACACTAATGCAGAATAGCGCAGTATATAAGAGAATGTAAATAAATAAACGTAAAGTTAGTTAACAGTATAACTACTACAAAAAACAAACATGAAAGAAAGAATTACATTTAACAAGAGTGCATAATCTGATACAGGTATCTTGTTAAGAATATGACCATGTGAGAGGCGGAGCCAGCACGGGTTGAGATGGCCGCTTGATTCTCGGGCTCCTCACCCCCTCGCACGATAAATCCCCCCAGCTGAAGCAGACGCGATCTTGGAGACTCACCGGCTCACAATAAGGCGTGTGAGATGGCGAACAGCAAACCTACGAGGCTCGACTTCGCTGCAGCGACAAGTGGCGGTGTTAAGAGAGCCAAGGCCGAGCCGCCCTCACCGCACAAAATGGGGCAGGCAGGAGAGGAGACGGCGAGCCTGAAGGAAGTCCTGGCAGAGATTCGGGCGGTAAAGGGCATGGTTGCCGGAAACGGAGAGACTCTCTGTGGAGTGCAGGCTGACATCGCCGAGCTAAAAGAAATGCGGGAGCAAATGTTTCAGTTAACGGAAAGGCTGCAGAAACTGGAAACTGTCGCGGAGGTCCACGAAGAGAGATTCAGGCAGGTGGGGGTGAACTCTAAACGACTGGCGGTCTTGGAGCGCAGTCTTGAGGACCTCAATAACCGCACTCGGCGGAACAATGTGCGCATCGTCGGGATCCCAGAGGGAGCCGAAGGAACTGACATGAAAGCCTTTCTGGGTACCTTAACAGCTAAGCTGCTCAAGCTGGAATTTCGATACCCGCTTGAGATTGAGAGAGCACATCGCGTCCCCACCCACCCGGGCCCTAACGTTCGGAGGCCTCGGCCCATCGTCATGTGCGTTTTGCGGCATGATCAAGCCATGCAAATCCTTTCAGCTGCTAGGGCGCTCCGCTCTGTACAATATGAAGGGCAGAATGTTGCCTTCTATCCTGATTTCCACAAGGCTACTGTGGAGCGTCGAAAGCAGCTGCTGTCCTTCAGGCCGCGGCTTCAAGCTCTTCAGGCCCGGTACGGCCTTTTTGCCCCCGCTCGCCTTCGGGTAACGCTGCACAATCAGACGAGGATGTTTGAGGACCCTGAGGCCTTGGGGAAGTATCTTGAGGACAAAGAGGCAGAGATCATGCGTTGAGGTGGAATTCCTGCTTCTATAGGAGCTGAGTTAGTTACCACCGTGGACTTCAGGACTTATGCTCTGCAACAGTCTTGAGAGCAGGACAGTAGTGTTTATCATGTTGCTCTGCTGAGCAGTTTTACATCCTAGGCCCGTTTCTGTGACCAGACGGGCCGGGATAGGAGGGGGGTGGTTGGGCAGTACTGGGGTCATATAGGCCTTGTAAAAGTCTGGGCTTACTGTGATTTGATGATTGCTGTGATGTTAAAGTGTGTGACGGGTGTTGTTTATGGGGGGGGATTGCTTTTGGGTTTTTTGTATGTTTTCATTAGTTAACATGTCTTAGCGAGGGGGGATGGGGTGGGGGATCGGGGGGGTTTCCAGCCTCTATGGTTCACCCATTTAGAGCCTGTTTTTGGACGGGTAAGTTGTCTCCTCAAGGGTACGAGAGGGTGGTCTGGGGTCCCATTTCAGCTAGACAGTTGTGTCTGTGTTATCCCACTGTTGAGGGGAAGCGATGCATCTTGTCCCATGGCGGCACTTAAAGTGCTGACGCTGAACGTGAAGGGCATAAATAATCCCATTAAGCGGAAGAAAATACTTCAGTATTGTAGGAGAGAGGGTGCTGACCTGGTGCTGTTGCAGGAGACGCGCCTGTCTGACGTGGAGACTAGGAAGTTGGGTATGGGCCACCTGCTAGTTGTAGCGCACTCAGCCGCACGTCAAGGCAAAAATGGGGTGGTTATTCTAGCCAGAAGAGGCTTGCCCTTGTGCGTTGAGAGGCAGCGTGCAGATGCAGAGGGGAGATGGGCATCAAGTTTAGTCCAAGTACATGGGCAAAAATTGGCCCTTTTTACTGTTTATGGCCCCAACATAGATGATCCCAAGTTTTTTCGGGGTCTCGCCCTGGAGATACAGGAACTTTCTGGGTACGAGGTACTTCTGGGAGGGGATTTTAATTTGGTCCTCGATCCCTTGATAGACAGTATGCCTTACCGGCGCCATAGGAGCCAAAGGGCCTCTAAGGTTTTGTTGGATTTCATGAGGGAGGCCGGCCTAGTCGACATTTGGAGACTGCTGCACCCCACTGCTAGGGAATACTCCTTTTTCTCTTTGCCTCACGGGTCACATTCTCGGTTAGACTTTTTTCTAATTTCTCAGGCCTTGGCAGCAGGTGTGGGGAGAGCTGAAATAGCAGCAACGCACATCTCAGATCACGCGGCGGTATGGTTTATCCTTCAGGTAGGGGCGACCGTTCCTCCAACACCGGGTTTTTTCTTTAACAGAAGTCTGTTGGAGAATAAGGCTTTTTGTGAATGCATGCGCCAGAGTATCCGAGAGTACTTTGGGGTAAATCTTTCTCAAGACACGGCGGGGTGGGCCTGGTGGGAGGGCTTCAAGGCCTTCTTAAGAGCAAAGATAACCAGTTTTAGCATTGGTTTACGAAAGGCGCAAAAGGCACAGTTGGCTCTGTTGGAGGAACAGATCAAGGCGGGAGAGCGTATTTTGATCAATAGAACTGAAGCGGGTGTTTTGCTTCGGCTTCAACGCCTCCGTTATCAATATAATCAAATTCTGAGTCGTGAGGCAGAGCAGATCTTGTCCCTTCAGAGGGCCAACTGTTACTTGGAGAGTAATACTGCGGGGAAGCTTCTGGCTAGTACCTTGAAGCCTAGGGCAAGAAGAACCAATATCCAGGCTATCGTCCGGGAAGATCAAGCGACGCTCTTGAGTAATGCCGCCATAGTCGAGGAGTTCCGGAGGTTCTATGAGACGCTATATGCCTCGGAAGGTCGAGCTAGCCCAGCTGACTTTGCGGCTTTGTTTGCTGGCATTCAGCACCCAGTGGCCTCCCCCCTACAAGCCCGTAGCTTGGATAGTGATATTTCGGCCCAAGAGATCTTGGATGTTCTGAAAGCAGCGGATAGGGGGAAAGCCGCAGGTCCCGACGGAATTCCTATCGAATTCTACCAGATGTTTGCGTTGGATCTGGCCCCATTTCTGCTGGATTACTTTAATTGTCTAGAGATACAGTTGCCTCACACGGGGGCTTTCAGCGACGCGGTGATTGTGGTTCTCGAGAAACCGGGCAGGGATGCCACGAAGGTAGGGAATTATAGACCTATCTCGCTGTTAAACGCTGATTACAAGGTCTTCTCGGCCATTTTGACTAGGCGTCTGGCCAAGGTGATACCGGAGCTCATTCACGTGGACCAGTGTGGCTTTATCTCTGGTCGAGCCACTTCGGACAATTCGCGGCTGCTGTTGAACTTATTGTCTGTTATGGAGACGAGGGCCGAGCCGATGCTGGGCCTCTCTCTTGATGCCGAAAAGGCTTTTGATAGGCTCGAGTGGAGCTTCCTGTTCCTTGCGCTGCAATGGTTTGGTATAGGGGAGCGTTTTATTCGCTTTATCCAGATTTTGTATTCTCAGCCCGCTGCGCGAGTCCTGGCGAATGGCGTTGTCTCGTCACCCTTGTCCTTGCATAGGGGGTCCAGGCAAGGGTGTTCGCTCTCCCCACTGCTATTTAACCTAGCGTTAGAGCCCCTGCTGTTGAAGATCAGGCAGTCTCAGGTTATCCAGGGCATTCAGGTAGGTGACCTGGAAGTCCGGGTTTCGGCTTTTGCGGACGATCTCCTTCTTTTTGTGAGCCCTCACTCAGTTGGAGGGCTTTTCGACACGATTGACAGCTACTCGAAGCTTTCGGGATACAGGGTAAACTGGGCTAAATCCTTGGCCTTCCCTTTGAACAAATTGATGAATAAAGCTCTGATTGAGCCCTGTGCTTTCGAATGGAAGTCTACTGATCTCAAGTACTTGGGGGTCAGGTTTAGTATGGACTTAGAGGAAACTATTCAGCTCAATATCAGGTTCATAGAGGAGACGATCAAGTCTTTTACTGATCAGTGGTCCCCCCTGCACCTTTCATGGTGGGGTAGGTTAGAGTCCATCAAAATGGTGTTGGTCCCCAAAATAAATTATCTGTTGGAGATGCTCCCTTTGCGGTTTCCGGAGAAATTTTACCGCTCGGTAGAGCGCTGTTTGTCCGGGTTCTTATGGCAACATAAAACGCCCAGGATAGCTCTGAAGAAACTGAAGGCAGCAAGGAATAGGGGGGGGGTACAGTTCCCCGACTTTCGTAATTATCATCATGCCTTCCGGCTCAAGCAGGGTGCCCTTTGGCTGGCCCCGGAGAGCAAGGGTGCCAAGCCAGCATGGCTGGAGGTGGAGGAGCGCCTTGTTGCCCCAGTGGGCTTAGAGTGGCTGGTGGGCATGCAGCTCCCGGATACCTTCCCGGTGGGGAAGGTTGTGCGCGATACGCAGGAGTCGGTCTACGCATTAGGCCGAGTGGTTGAGGATGAGGGGTTCTCGTGGGAACAGCTGCCCCTGTGGTATAATCCGCGCTTTAAGATAGGGCGTAAGGTGATCAGCTGGAGGGATTGGCAGGTGAAGGGGATTTGGTCCCTCGGCCAGTTGCTGATGGACAGGAGGTGGAGGCGTTTTGAGGATCTGCAGCATGAGTTTGGGCTAGGGAATAGTCAATATTTTCGGTGGATGCAGCTGCGGCACTGTCTGGCGCGGGCCGGTATTGTGGCTGGAGAGGTTGTAGAGGAATGGCAGCTCCGGCGGGTCTTGGAGCAGCATGCGGGACTGCGAGGGGCCGCCTCCAAGTTATATACATTGTTTCGGGAGAGAGCTTCTGGAGCTTCCAGTAACGTGGAGAGGGCCTGGGAACGTGATTTGGGGGTTCCTGTGTCTCCAAGAAGCTGGGACGCGATATGGGGCCCCTTAAGTAAGGTGGCCCATGGGGCCTCGATGAGGCAAACACTTTTTTTTCTGGCACACAGAGCCTACATTACTCCAGTGCGGCTCAGTAAATGGGTTACGAGTCAGGCGGGCAGGTGCTGGTCTTGTGACAGCGCTCAGGGGACCCTCCAACATATGCTGTATGGTTGCCCTCACGTTCAGCTGTTTTGGCACTCAATATGGGACAAGATAATGATGGTGTTAGGCATTCAGGGACAGATGACGTGGCAGACCGTTTTCCTAAGGTCTCAGGATGCCTCTTTGAAGGTGCCCAAAAGTCAGTCCTTCCTATTTGACTTTATGATGGCAGTAGCGATTAAATTGATCCTGAGTTGTTGGAAGGACTCATCACAGCTGGGTGAGATCCAGTGGTGGAACATGGTCTGCCTCTATGCGGGGTTTGAAAAGGGTCAGGAGAGGCGGACCGGGCAGAAGACGAAGCTAGGTCCGGGCAGGGGGCTAAATGAGGGCTGCAGAGGGCAGAGAGGGAAGATTGATAAGTGGAAGTGTCTGGATGAGTTTGCGGCCAAAGCGAGAACATGGGTATAAGTTTGCTTATGGCACTTTGCTGATCGAGTAGACCACCTAGGAGTTACGGTTTGTTTAACATATGGTGTCTAGTACCCATGAGGAGACGGGGGGGGGGGGAGAGAGGTGGTGGGGCGGGTAGGGGGTTGGAGCACTGGGAGAGTGCTGGGGGGATGGACAGGGGGGGATTGGCTGGGGGGAGGTTGGCGGAAGAGAGGGTTGTCTTGTTGATGTTTGTGCTGTTTGGTTGTTGTAGTTGAAAATTTAAATAAACTTATTAAAAAAAAAAAAAAAAAAAATGAATATGACCATGTGATGATGGTACATAGACTTCTGTGGATGCTAAATTGGACTGCAAAATGTGACTAAGGTAAGCTGCCTTTCAATGGGAAGATGCTTTGAGGAGGATCTCTAAGTTGGTGAAAGTGCTGGGCATATACGAAGTGCCCAGATTGCCAGAAGACAAGCTGCATGAGACTGGATAGTTCTCCATTTTGGGGGAAGAACTGGCTGTGAAAAAAAATAGGCATTTTCAGTGAGGGAAATCATAGGAGCTGTTATCTTTCCAGGTTGCAGTCCTTTTGGGGTGGTTGCAAAGGGGGTTCCACAGGTGGCCATGGCATCAAGTGAAGGTGTAGAGGCCACATCAAGAGATGTAGATGGGTGGATACATCCTACAGTTTGATCAGTGGGTCCAGATCACATCCAAGAACGTTATGCACTTGAATTAGCCCATCCACTTCCGGACTGGTCTTGGAATCCCTTGTAAAGCCTCGCACAAAGCAGCAGCAGTATGGTCTGTTATAGTCCAATGGTTTCTGGGGTCTGTGGTCCCAGTGCTTCTCTAAGTGGGGCTAAGACTGCTACTTGATTTTATTTCATGGTGCCAAAAAGGAGGGTTCACTTTTTTCCACCTCATTCTGGAGCTTGAACAGGTCAGATTCTTGCATGCTCCACTTTTTAGAATGCTGACAGTCAGTGTGACAATGTTAAAGGGGGAGTATTTGAGCTTCATGATCTCATCGAGGTGTACCTTTATATACTCATTTGGGGGAGCATCAGTGCTTTAATTTTGTGATTATAGGCAGATGCTACCAGTTCCAGGCTCTGCCCTTTGGGTTGGCAACGGTACCTGTTCTCCAGGGTAAACAGCAGTGGGAGCTGCAACACTCTGGACGAAGGGGATACTAGTGCATTCCTGCCTGGACGTTCGGCTTCTCAGAGTGAAATCATTCCAAGCGAGTAAACTTACTACAGCCATGGTGATCAACATATGTTACAGATGCTTGGGTCATCAGTGTGCCCAAGAGCAGACTGGTGCCTTCCGAGATCCTGGAAAAGCTGGCAGCTTGGTTTATCACTCAGTTGGGGAAGGTATTTTCTGTCCAAGGAGTGGAAACTTCAGGTGAAAGTTTGGGGGGGTGGGGGGTGAGTTGGCAGCAATGGCCCTAGATCTTGTTCCACCAGTGCAGAGGGTGGTGTTCGAGTCCTTGTTCTCAACAGTACCAGAGTCTTGAAACTGTACTTCTGTTGAAGGGACTTGCGAGGTAACATAGTAAATGACGGCAGATAAAGACCAGCATGGTCCATCTAGTCTGTCCAGCAAGATGGCAAGAGTAGGAGCACCTGTCACTCTGTGCAGGCCACCCCTCCCCATGTCTTTGTTTAGGGGTAAACCCACCACTCCATGTAGGACACCCCTATTTGTTGAGATGTTATATGGTTCAGAAGTTAGATGGTACTGTTTATTTTGGTTTTTATCCTATTGCTGTAAAGGGATCCACTGTGTTTGTCCCATGCTGTTTTGAATTCCGTCACCGTGTTTGCCCCCACCACTTCCTTTGGGAGGGCATTCCAAGCATCCACCACCCTTTCATTGAAAAAATATTTTCTGACATTGCATTTCAATTTACCACCTTGCAGCTTCAAGTTATGCCCTCTAGTTTTACAGCTTCCCCGTCTTTGGAAGAGGTTGTTTGTTCATTTCTCTTTAAGTATTTAAAGATCTGAATCATATCTCCTCTGTCCCTCCTCTCCTCCAAAGTGTACATATTTAGGTCTTCAAGTCTCTTCTCATAAGGCTTCTGATGCAGGCTCTAAATCATTTTGGTCGCTTTCCTCTGAACAGTTTCCAGTCTTTTTACATCTTTTGCAAGATACGGTCTCCAAAACTGAACACAGTATTCCAAGTGAGGCCTCACCAGTGACTTATACAGTGGCATAAGTACCTCTTCCTTTCTGCTGGTAATCCCTCTCTGTATGCAGCCCAACATCCTCCTGGCTTTTGCCACCTTGAGATCAGAGATAATCACACCAAGGTCTTTCTCCTGAACTGTGCATACCAACCTCTCACCCCCTATTGTCTACATTTCCCTTGGATTTCTGCTACCGCAGTGCATGACACTGCACTTTTTCGCATTAAATCGTAGTTGCCAAGCATTAGACCAGTCTTCCAGCTTTTGTAGATCTTTCCTCATGTTAACCACTCCCTCGGGCGAGTCCACTCTGTTGCAAATTTTTGTGTCTGCAAAAAGACTGACTTTTCCATTCAGTCCTTCAGCAATATCACTCACAAATACATTGAACAGTGCCGGACCCAGGACCGAACCCTGGGGCACCCTGCTAATTAGCTTCCTCTCATCCGAGTGAACTCCATATACAATCACCTTCTGTCGTCTGTCAGTCAACCAATTTCTAATCCAGTTTACCATCTTGGGACCCATCCCCAAGCTACTGCGTTTGTTGACAAGCCTCCTATGAGGAACAGTATCAAAGGCTTTGCTGAAATCCAGGTAGATGACATCCATCGCATGCCCCTGATCTAGTTCCTTGGTCACCCAGTCAAAGAACTCAGATTTGTTTGGCAAGACTGTCCTTCGGTAAAACCATGTTGCCTCGGATCTTGCATGCTGTTGGTTTTGAGAAAGTACACTATTCGCCGTTTCATGAGCACCTCCATTACTTTTCCCGCCACCGAGGTAAGGCTCACGGGCCTGTAATTTGACACTTCTTCCCTGTCACCACTTGTGTAGAGGTACGACATCAGCCATTCTCAAGTCCTGAGGAACCTGTTTCCAAGGATCTGTTGAAGACATCCTTTAACGGTCCTGCAAGAACCTCTGAGCTCTTTCAGTATCCTAGGATGTATCCCATCCGGTCCCATGGCTTTGTCCACTTTCAGTTTAGCAAGTTGTTCTAACTGAAAGTCTTCTGTGAATGGTGTGGTATCTACTTCATTCCCATTTTTATATTTGGGAGTCACAGCTGGTCCATCTCCAGGATCTTCTTTAGTAAAAAGAGAGCAGAAGTATGTGTTTAGCAATTCCACTTTTTCAGTGTCACTTTCCACAAGTCCTTTCCCAGCACTTCTGAGTCCTGCAATTCCAACTCTGATCTTCTTCCTTTCCCGAATATACCTGAAGAAAGTTTTGTTGCTACCCTTAACATCATCTTTAGCCATCCTTTCTTCTGCCTTTGATTTTGCTATCCTTATTACTTTTAGACTCTGAGTTGGATCCTGTATTCATTTCTGTGTTCTTCTGTTTGCAAGCTTTTGAATTTTGCGAAAGTTGTGTTTTTTGCCTTTGAGCAGCTACCTCTTTGGAAAACCAAATAGATTTCCTTCTCTTGTTTTTATTTACTTTTCCTACATATTTATCTGCAGCCTGTCTTGATAGTTTGTGGCGGTGAACTTGTATTGCAGCATGGAACTTGAGTCTCCAGAATGGATTTTGCTAGCCATGGATGCCAGCTTAAGCATTTAGGGTGCTCACTGTTTGGGCAGGGTAGCCCAAGGGTGTTGGTCTCATGAATAAGTAGATTGTTCATTTCATCCACCTGGAGATGAATCATTTGGTTGGCTCTGTAGATTTTCAGCTGTCTGATCTAGAAAAAGGTAGTGCAGATGCAGTCAAACAATGCAACAGCAGTGGCTTGCATAAGTTGCCATGGGGGCACCCAGAGCAGGCAAGTAGCAGAGGTGGTGACTCCCCTATTAACAAGGGTGGAAAATAATCTGACCAGCATATCTGCAGCTCATGTGGTGAGGGTGGAGAATTGTTCAGGCAGACT
Organism: Ichthyophis bannanicus; assembly: GCA_033557465.1. Taxonomy (NCBI): domain Eukaryota; kingdom Metazoa; phylum Chordata; class Amphibia; order Gymnophiona; family Ichthyophiidae; genus Ichthyophis; species Ichthyophis bannanicus. Next base: position 383,071,864 of record CM066039.1, read on the forward strand.
TCCTGGTCAGGCACACTTGGACCTGGAAAAATGGCATCTGGTGGGCACAACCTGTCAGCACATAGTGACTAAATTATGGAGTCAGTCATGGACTGATTGGCAACAGCCGAAAGTGCAAAGCTACCAGAGTTTTACAGCCATAGAAGAGAGCAGCAGGAGTGGCTGTTTGCCTGTCCACCCTAGCCACTGCTGGGTGGGGTCCTGCAAAGGCAAGACAGCCACCCAGGGTATGTGGTGCTGGTGGACCCAGATTGGTTGAGGCAGCCTTGGTATGGAGATCTCATGTGACTGCATGTGGAGGGACCTCTGCCTCTTCAAAGAGAGCATGATCTTTTCTTTCAGGAACCAGTTCAGACAGAGGATATGAATCAGTTTTCCCTTACAGCCCAGCTCTTCAGAGGGCATATTTCTCAAAGAGGAGTTATCCAGGAAAGTGTAGTTACTCGCCTGTAACAGGTGATCTCCAGGAACAGCAGAAATTGTCTTCACATATGGGTATCGTCGGTACTGACGGAGCTTGCGTGGGAATGCTCCCAGCATCCAATAGGAAAGCTTTTGGGAACATCCCACAGCGCCTGCATGCTGCCTTCCCAACTGTCCCTCTCCAGTTGCGTTTATAGCTGAGAGACAGACAACTCCTAGGGGAGGTGGGGAGGTTGTGAAGACTAAATTCCTGCTGTTCCTGGAGATCACCTGTTACAGGTGAGTAACTATGCTATCTCCAGGAACAAGCAGGAATGTAGTCTTCACATATGGGGACTCCCTAGCTGAAGATGCCAGGGAGCTGGCCCAAGGAAGTTGTCAGCCCTTGTGAAAGGGCTATGCTTCCCCCCCCCCAGGATCTCTGGCATCCTACCAGGGATGGTGGGTAGGAGTTGACTAAGTCTGAAAAAGGTGTTGAAAAACAGCCTGACTAAACAAGGCATCCCGGTAGGGGTCCTTGTCTAAGCAGTGGTGGGCTGTGAAGGTATGTACCGAAGCCCAAGTAGCTGATCAACAGATGTTGATAGACAGCGTGAAGATGAGCCATTGAGGCTACCATGGCTCTCACATTATCAGCTGTAACATGGCCTTCAAGAGAAAGGTTCTTAATCTCATAGGCAAAGGATATGCATTGTGCAATCCAGTTAGATAGAGTTCTTTTTGACACGGTTGTTTTTGATCCTAGTCATTTGGGACTTCCAAAGTTGAGAAGATTTTCGATGTTGCTGTGTCCTCTGCAAGTAAAAGGCTAAAGTTCTTTTACAGTCCAAAGTATGAAGGTTCCTTTCTGCACTGGAGGCATAAGGCCTCGGAAAGAATACAGGAAGGTAAACCGCTTGGTTTAAATGGAAAGGCGAAACCACCTTTGGCATAAAGTGTGGATGAGTCCTAAGAACTACCTTATCATGGTGGAACCTTGTGTAAGGAGGATCAGCCACTAATGCTTGCAATTCACTGATGTGATTGCAATGAGAAAGATGACTTTCCAGGAAAGGAAATTCAGAGATGTAGTGGTTAATGGTTCAAAGGGCAGTTTCATGAGCTGCCCGAGCACCAGATTCAAGTCACATGCCACCAGTGGTGGCTTAATGGGAAGCTTTGTTAAAAGACGACCTCTCATAAATCTCGCTATGAGAGGATGAGAGGAAATAGGTTGTGCACTTAGAGGCTTGTAAGAAGCTGCAATAGCACTAAGATGGACTCTTACTGAATTTGTCTTAAGACCCGCATTTGACAAATGAAGGAGATACTCCAGTATCGATTCCAGAGGTATCGCAAGAGGGTTAAGACCCTTCTGTGAGCACCATACGTTAAACCTTTTCCACTTCAAGGCATATTAGCATCTTGTGGAGGGTTTCCTAGAAGCATAAAGAATATCCTTTACCTGTTGAGAAAGGTTGAGATCCTAAAGCTCTAGGCCTTCAGCAACCAAGCCCTGAGATACAGAGACTGGGGATTGGGATGCCACAGCGTCCCGTTCTCTTGGGAGAGAAGATCTGGAGCAAATCCCAACTGCAGAGATGGAGCTTGAGAGAGATGTAGAAGCAGAGAGTACCAAGTTTGCTGTGGCCAACGTGGAGCTATGAGAATCATATGACCTCTGTCTCTGAAGCCTGAAGAGTGTTTTGGGGATGAGGGGAATGGGCGGGAAGGCATAAAGGAAGTCCTGACCCCAGTGAAGGAGGAAGGCGTCCCTTGCCTGACAATGTCAAGCCAGGATTCTGGAACAGAACCGGGGAAGTTTGGAATTCAGCAGACTTGCAAAGAGGTCTATGTCCGGAGTTCCCCAAATCTGAAATATTTGGGCAACCTGGTCTGCATGAAGAGACCATTCGTGTGGAAGCAGAACTCGACTGAGTTTGTCTGCCCAAGAGTTTTGAAAGCCTGGAAGATACACCGCAAGGAGATGAATCTGATGCTCTCAGGGGAGGGCCCATAGTCGCAAAACTTTGTTGCATAGCGACGGAGAGCCTGTTCCGGCCTGCTTGTTCACATAGAACATGGCTACCTGATTGTCCGTTTGAACTAGGACTGTCTTGTATCTGAGCTGGGCGTGAAATACTCAAAGAGCAAGGAAGCTTGCTCTGAGTTCCAGGAGGTTGATGTGAAGACAGGCCTCCTATGGAGTCCTGGTACCCTGGGTAGAGAGATCATGCAGGTGGGCTCCCCATCCCACCTGAGAGGCATCTGTTAGGGTGGCTTGGAATAGGGGTTGCTGGAAAGGAGACCTCACAAGAAGATTTTTGAGTGACTGCCACCACTGGAGGGACGAAATAAAAATGGTCTGAGTTTGTTATTTTGTCTGACAGGCAACCTGAGGCCTGTGTCCATTGAGTGGATAAAGTCCACTGGGCTGCTCGCATGTGGAGGTGAGCATAAGGAACCACATGCACGGTGGATGCCATGTGGCCCAGCAGTTGTAGCATTTCTCAAGCAGTAATATAAGGTTTGAGCACTGGTTGGGACGCTAGCTGTATTATGTGAAGACAGCAGAGCTGCGGAAGGAAAGCCCTTGTCTGGTATCCAGATGAGCTCCTATGAACTCTAGAGATTGAGTGTGAGCAAGATTGGATTTTGGGAGGTTTATGACTAGTCCCAAATACTGAAGGATTCACATTGTGCGAAACAAAGCTAGAGCTGGGAGTCCCATATGTGAGGATTGACTTCCTGCTTGGTCCTGGAGAAAGAGTAGTTACTCACCTGTAACAGGTGTTCTCCAAGAGCAGCAGGAATTAGTCCTCACATATGGTTAACATCAGCACCGACGGAGCCCCCGTGCAGAGCATTTCCCCAGCTTTCAAAGAAAGCCTTTGGGAATGCAGCGCGCATGTGCGGTTCCCTTCCTGCCCAAGGGTGCCATCTTGTTCAGTCTGATGACACAGCTAAAAGACAGCAAAAAAACAAAATGAAGTATATGACTGCAACTCCAGGGGAGGAGGGAGGGTCGTGAGGACCGATTCCTGCTGCTCCTGGAGAACACCTGTTACAGGTGAGTAACTACTTTCTCCAGGACCAAGCAGGAAGTCAGTCCTCACATATGGGACTCCCCAGCTCTAGCTTTGTTTCGCACAATGCAAATCCTTCAGTATTTGGGACTAGTCAAACCTCCCAAAAGCCAATCTTGCGCCCACTCAATCCCTGGAATTGCAGGGGCCTGTCGGACAAAATAAACTCAGACCGTCTTATTTCGTTGTTAAGCTGAAAAAATGGCTCCCTCTCAAGAGGCTCAGCATCCGTGATAAGAATATCCTCTGAGAACGCCTCCGTATAGTAGCCCAACACAAGGGCCGGAGGGTAGGAGTTGCCTAAACCTCAAAGAGATTACAGAGTACCGCCTGTCCAAAAGTACTGTCCCTTCGGGAGTCTCTCTCGAGGTAGTAGTGGGCTGCAAAGGTCTGGCTTGAAGACCAAGTAGTGGCCCAGCAGATATCTGGCAAAGGAACAGAGCGGAGAAGAGCTACTGACACGGCTTTCACCCTGACATGGTGGGCCGTGACTCGACCCTGCAAGGGGAGGTCGGCTGCCTTGTACACCCAGGCGATACAATCTGCTACCCAAGTGGACAACGTACGGTTGGAGAAAGGTAACCCCAGTTTATTATGGTCAAAGGAGACGAAGAGCTGAGTAGCCCTTCGATGTCCCTGCTATGTTCTATGTAAAAAGACAATGCCCTCTTACAGTCCAGGGTATGCAAGACTGTCTCAGCCTGGCTGGTATGCAGCCTGGGAAAAAAGGTCGGAAGAACCACCTCCTGGTTGAGGTGGAATGAGATGACGACTTTTGGAAGGAACTTTGGGTAGGTCTGTAAGACCACCCTGTTCCTATAGAACCATGTGCACAGTCTATCAGAAACCAGAGCTTGTAGTTCACTCACACGTCTGGCCAAGGTAAGAGCTACCAGGAAGAGCGCTTTCCAAGAAAGGAAGCGCAAATGGCAAGTAGCCATCAGCTCAAATGGTGGGCGAGTAAGTTGCTGCAAGACCATGGTCAAATCCCACTCAGTCGCCAGTGGACGAACTGGAGGTTTGAGAAGCAGCAGACCTCTGAGGAAGAGGGACACCAAGGGGTGAACCGACAGACTGTCCCCTCCACCAGTGAGTGGTGTGCTGATAGAGCACCAAGGTGAACCCGAACAGAGTTAGACTTAAGGCCTAGGTCTGACAGGTGAAGTAGATACTGCAATACTACTGGCACAAGGCAGGAGAAAGGATCTTAATTGTGCTGAGCACACCATATTGTGAACCTACGCCACTTGAGGGCATAGGACTTTCTGGTGGACTGCCTCCTAGAGGCCAAAACCACCTCTTTAACCTCCTTAGGTAGAAGCAAGGGAGCTAGCACTATCCTTTCAGCAGCCAGGCCATCAGATTGAGGGACCTGAGATTGGGCTACAGAAAGGAACCCTAATCTTGAGACAGGAGATTCTGTTGCAACCACAGAGGGAAAGGAGTTTCCACCGCCAATAATAGTAGAAGTGGAAACCATGGTTGCCTGGGCCATCTGGGGGCTACCAGAATCACCGAGGCCTTGTCCTGGAGAATCTTGAACAGAGTTCAGGCCACCAAGGGCGTGGGAGGAAACGCATATAGGAGGCCCGTAGACCAAGCGATCAGAAAAGCATCTGCTGCCATTCTCAGGGGATGCGGCTGTCTGGAGCAAAACCTGGGCAGCTGATGGTTCAGTGGACTTGCAGAGAGATCGATGGATGGAAGTCCCCATCGGAGAAAGATCTGCTGGACCACCAATGGATTCAACTGCCATTCGTGGGGCTGGAGAATCCTGCTTAGCTTGTCTGCTAAGAAGTTCTCCTGACCAGGTAGATAAACTGCTTTGAGAAACATGCCTTGTTTGACTGCAAAGGAGCAAAGGACCTGCGCCTCCCGACACAGGAGCCTGGACCCTGTGCCCCCTTGCTTGTTCACATAGAACATTGTCTGTCTGAACTAAGACAATCAGGTAGCAGACTGGTGAGAGAGGGCATGAGAAAAAGTCTGTAGAGCCAAGCGGATTGCCCGCAACTCCAAAAGATTGATCTGCTGTGTGGCCTCCCGAGGAGACCAGAGGCCTTGAGTGCACGTGCCCTGACAATGTGCACCCCAGGCCTTTAAGGAAGCATCGGTCGTCAGCACCCTTGTGTGCACTGGGGCCTGAAAAGGTACGGGAGATGTAGCCACCACTTCAAGTAGTCCAAAAGTGGTTTGGACACCTTTACTCTGCGTCTTGGAGGTCGCCTATGGCCTGTGCTCACTGAGCTCTGAGGCACCGCTGAGCAGTCCATATGTGTAGACAGGCATTCGGCGTCACATGTACTGTGGATGTCATGTGGCCCAGGAGCCGCAGGAAGTGCCTGGCAGAGACCTGAGAATTGCTGTGGAACTGGTTGGCCAAGTCCATCAGTCTGTGGGCCCTGTCCTCTGGCAAGTAAGCTCTTGCCTGCAGGGTATCTAATCTTGCCCCTATAAAAACTCTAGGTTCTGTGAGGGGAGCAAAGTGGACTTTGCGTAGTTTATGACAAAGCCCAGATGCTGAAGAGAGACAGTGCGAAGAGTGGCTTGTCTGGCCTCCTGGAGAGACTGGCCCCTGATGAGCCAGTCATCCAGGTATGGGAAGACAAAAATTCCCTGATTCCTGAGATAGGCTGCCACCACTGCCAGGCATTTGGTGAACACTATGGGGGTGGAAGTTAGCCCAAAGGGAAGTACCCTGTATTGAAAATGGTTTCCTTCCACCACAAATCTGAGATATTGTCTGTGTTCTGGATGAATGAGGATGTGAGTATAAGCATCCTTTAGGTCTAAGGAGCATAGCCAGTCTCCCAAGGGTAAGCATCTTGAACTTTTCCCTCTCCAGAAACTTGTTTAGGTTTCGCAAGTCTAGGATAGGTTGGAGGCGTCCTGTCCTTTTTGGTACCAGGAAATACCTGGAGTAGAAGCCTTGCCCTTCCAGGTGGTGAGGCACCGGTTCCACCGCCTGTTCCTTTAGAAGACTTGCCAACTCCTGAAGGAGAAGATTTCTGTGCAGAGGGAGTCTTGGAGGCTCCCCTGGAAAGTAGGATGGGGGTAGCTGGTGGAAGTGGAGCATGTAGCCCTTCTAGACTATGCTGAGGACCCAGGTATCCCCTGTGATGGCTAGCCACCTGTAGGCATACAGGGTCAGCCGACCTCCTGTGCTGAGTGGAGCCAGCGGTGGAGAAGAGGCTATGCTGTGGGAGTCAAAACCCCGCTCCCTGCTGTGCAGGAGCCGGAGCTGGCAGCTTGGGGGCTTTCTGCCTATGGGACCCCATGTCCCTGCCTCTTGGCCTGCTGACCCTGTTGGGGAGCTGGAGATGCCTGATATTGAGGGTAGGATTTGTAGGCAGCACCCTTCCTCTGGAAAAAGGGCTTCTTTCCTGAGCCCTTCTTTTTCTGAGAAGGGGCAGAAGTCTTCCTGGACAGCCTTGTCCTGGTGAGAGTCTCAGTCTCAATTTCTGCAGCCTTTTCAGTCATGGGCTTACCAAAAAGGTTATCACCTCGGCAGGGGACATTGACCAACTTGTCCTGCACCCATGACTCCAGGTCTGATGACTGCAGCCAGACCTGACAGCACGCACCGCGATGCCAGCTGCAGCTACCCAGGCCGCAGCCTCAAAGCCATCATAGGCTGCTTGAGAGAAACTTCAAGCGCACTCAGATCCCTGTTGACAAAGCCTTGAACCTCTACAAAGGTTCCTCGGAGAGGCCAGCTGAGAACCCAGCAATCTGCTTTGCCAGGTCTCGTAGGTACATGCCCATGTACAGCTGGTAGGTCTGGACACGGCAAGAGAGCAGAGAGCCCTTGAAGCAATTTCTATCGAGGGCATCCAGGTTCTGGGCCTCCTGACCGGGGGGGGGGGGGGCGCACTGAGGAGTGCATCTTCTGACTCTTCAGGCGGTGCATGGCCGATTCCAAGGCCATCAACCTGAGTCCGAACTCAGTAGACTCAGCAGCCCCCGACTTGGGCCCCGACGGCTCCCCCGGAGGAGTCCACGAGGACAACTGCACTTACGTGACTCAGGGACTCTGGCTCTACACGAGGTAACTTGGACAGCCTCCGACTCCAAGAGACCAGTGTGGCAGTCAGGGCTACGTGACCTGGCCCTTGAGGATCCAGGCGCCTCCGACGCTGCCCTCACAAGCTTCTTCTTCCTTTTGTGCTCCCGGGTGAGAGACTCCCTCTCAGAGGAACCCCGATGGCACTCAGGGTCAGATTCCCGAGATGTCGAGGCCTCTGACAGTCTGGGCCCGGCCGGACGCAGTCTGAGAAAATTCTCTCACGCTGATGCTGATGGCTCTGAAGCGCCTTCGATGACATTTTGCCACATGGGCCACAGGCCAGTGGGTTATGGTCGGGCCCAAGGCAACAGTCATGTGTGTTGGTGAGAGACATAAGTTTCTTGCACCGATCACACTTTTTGAACCCGCTAGCAGACATTGGGGGGGGAAAAAAGACTGGGCTGCCAGTGAAAACACAAAAAGAGCGCAAACACTAGTCACGAAGGACAAAAACCGAAAATCTAAACTCCAGACTCAATACCGGTGTACCGAGCCCAGGCGGGAAGGGGAACAGGCGTCGAACCAGATAAGATACAGCGAAAATCGCAGAAAAAAAAAATCAACTTTTCCCGGGTGACATGAACTCACGTCCATTCGGCTCCGCGGAGAAAGAAAGACTGAGCAAGATGGCACCCTTGGGCAGGAAGAGGACCGCATGTGCACTGCATTCCAAAAGGCTTTCTTTGAAAGCTGGGGAAATACTCCACACGGGGGCTCTGTCGGCACCGACGTCACCAATATGTGAGGACTGGCTTCCTGCTTGGTCCTGGAGAAATGCAGCTACCACAGCCATGCATTTTGTGAATACTCTTGGTGCAGAAGCCAGGCCAAAGGGAAGAACCCTGTACTGGAAGTGCTTTCCTTGAAACAGGAATCTGAGGAATCTTCTGTGATTTGGATGGATGAGAATATATGAGTATATGCATCCTTGAGACCCAGAGAACAAAGCCAATCCTGACTTTGAAGGTTGTCAGACGGCTGCCTGGGTGAGAATCTTCACAGTCTTGGCAAATGCATATATCTATATGATTTGCAAGGGATTGTGGGCAATGCAGTTCATTCACACCAGACACAGCTGCTCACAATAATTTAGTTGTGCTCTTGGGTAAAGCCTATAAGATATTTATTTATGGGGTTATTTCTCCCAACACAGATATGCTTGGTAGCACATAAATCAGGTTACTTGCTTTCAGTGTTAAACTTGAAAAAAACAAAATCAGGAAAACATTTAAACTTGTCAGGCAAGCAAAGCCAAAAGAAATAACGGGTTGGTACAAACTGGTCTTTTCTGTAGGCATTAGCTAATGTTTTCTTAGCATATATCAAACAAACCAAAAGCCACAAAGCAAGAAAAAAAACCTGTTCTTTTCAGGTTAACTTCTGATAACTTCCCACATAGATTCAGAAGTGATTCTCTCCTAGCTCACAAGCAATTAGGTAAGGCTCAATTGCTAGCAGTTATCCAGCTGAAACCCCTTAGCTGGCTTGCTTTCTACAGCGTGGCCAGAAATCCTACACAGGAGCTTTTCTGAGTAGATTAAAGAACAAGTTTGTATTTCTTTGTGATGGTTGCTGTACTTTATAACAGAAAATCACCAAAGGAGTTTAGACAGAGCAGTCCATGTAAACAGATTCTTCATCTGCTATCATTCCCCCTTCAACAAGCATGGGTTCAATATCATGGATTGGCAGAGATGAATGTCCCAATGGAGCACTTTCAGGAGAATACTTGTTTCCCTGCTGTCTTTCAAGGTTATAGCTAGGGCATAGATCAGTGTTCATACCTGAGCTTCCATTGCTGTTAGAGTTCCTCTCTATATAGCCTGGCCAGTATGTAGTCCAGTTCTTATGTCCAGCCTTCCAATCCAGATCCCTGGACACTGGATCTCTCTTCACATACCTTCTGGCACGGGTCTTAGGGTGCCTTCCACGTGCAGCCGTCTCCCTCACAGGTAGCGTCTGGAGATTCCTAGCTCTGCAGCACCATTCCTCTGGCTTTCCCCAGTCCAATGGGGTATGCTGGCCCTTTAAATGCCTCCCAGTATACGTACTGCTCTGGACTCTTCTAGACCTCTCAAAGGCTTTTCTCTTCCTTCTTCCAAAGGGTTTCTTTCCCTCTGTCCGTCCGGTTTGGCTTCTGCTTCTGATGATGATCCTCAGGATAAGGATAATTCTCTGTAGAATAAACTCTACCTTTATTCTGCTTAGATGAGTGCTCCTCCCTAACACAGCGCAGCTGTGCTGAATCAGGCCCTGCCCTTTGAGATGAGTGCTTAGGGATTACCTCATAGCCCTCCTGATTGAACACACGCTTCCCCACTTCAGCTCCTCTAATGGCTGTTGGAAACATGGTGCATTCTGGGACTGGTAGTCTTTTATGGGAAAATTCTGTTTTCTTATTTCTACCAGAACTGACAGGTTGCTTGTTCAGAGTCACTTCACCTTCTCTATAGCTCCTTCCTGAGCTATGATAAGCTTCCTTATCACAAGGTATGGCAACAGAGTTCCTAGAGAGATCATTTTGAACTTCTCTCGGAGCAGATATTTGTTCAATTCTCTGAGGTCTAAAATGGGCCTGTATCCTCCTGTTTTCTTTGGAATAAGAAAATAGGGGTAATAGAACTCTGTACCCTGCTGCGGAACGGGTACTTCCTCTATTGCTCCTTGCTTGGAGTGTTGTGACTTCTTGACCTAAGATTGTCGAGAGAGGTCTGAGAATTGAACTGTCTTACCATTGTAGGAGGGGCATGCTGTGAAAATGAAGCTTGTACCCCCTCTCATACAATGGACAGAGTCCAATTTTCTGCTGTTATTTGGTACCACCTGTGGGCAAAATGACATAACCTGCCTGGGATGTCCAAGGGTTCTGGACCCTTCAGGGGCAGGAAGGTGAAGTTCTCTAGAGGGGAGTCAAAGCCCCTGAGGAGGCTGAGCTGGCTGAGGTTTTACTGCTTTTGGCTTCTTTTGTCGTCTAGGTTGTTGCTGTTGTCCCTTTTGGGCAGACCTGGACGGTGTTCCTGTTGGGTATAGGAAGGATAAAACATCTTTTTCTTATTGAAGAATGGTTTTTTAGAGGATCTATTCCTTGCAGGATCGGCTGTAGGTTTGGACAATGTATCCAAAGTGATATTGCCTGCATCTATTTCATTAGCCTAATCCTGCCAATTCTTGCCAAAGAGATTTTCTCCTGTGCAAGGAATGTTTCCTAATTTATCCTGTATCCAAATTTCCAAGTCGGATGCCTGAAGTCTGGCAATCCGACGTGCACCAATGGCAATAGCAGAGGTTCTGCTTATGCACTCAAAATAGTCAAAGGCTGCACAATTTACAAACTTGGAAACATCCTGGGCATGTTTGACAAGAGTAAGATAGCCCTGTCTTTTGTCATCAGGAAGAAAGGGGCTCATAAGCTCCAAGTCTCCTATGACCTCTTTAAGAAACATTCCCATATGCAAGATATAGGAACTGATCCTAGCTGAGAGCATCGATGCCCAAAAGGTATCGAGAGTCCTGTATTCACGAACTGGAGGATTGGATGCATGTCTCTGCACTTTTCATCCTACGCATGGCTGATTCCACTACCATTGAATGGTGTGGTAATTGAGTTTTTTGAAAGCCAAGACAAGGTGGAACTCGATACATAGTATCAAGTTTCCAAGAACGAGGAGATGTGGTTAGAGGCGTTTCCACATTCTCAGCATAAGATCATGTAAGATCTCATGAATAGGCAGAGTAGCTGCCTCTTTGGGAGCCTTAGGGTATTGGAGAATCTCCAACTCCTCTGCCCCAGGATATTTTTCAGGAGCTACTGTGATGGAAAGGCCTCTGGCCACATCACGGATAAAATCCTGAAAGGACATATCCTCTGGCGGAGACATTCTGCACTGAGGAGAAGAGGAATCCTCTGGGAGAAGTACTCTTGTATCGGCAGAGTCGGAGTCAGACTCAGGATTCAAAATACCTCCGATCCCGGTGATCGTGCAGCGCACGGTACCAGTATTGATCGAAGTCGATATCAGGTTGCTCTGGTACCGATCTGTCGATGCTGGTCCCGGTACTGGCATCGGCACCAGTATCGGTTGAGGTGTCTCAAACGATTTCAATGGTACCGAAGTCATGAGAAGAGCCGCTAGACTGTGTTCGATAGCAAGAAATCTTTGGTCTTTTGACGCTGCCGATGCTTGGGTGTCGGTACCGGTAGAAGCAGCCGGAACCCCAGAGCATGGCACCAGTAGTTCTGCCGAGGTTGAGGCCTCAAGAACATCCTGGAGCCCCGTTGATGCTTTAGAAGCCGAAGCCTCCCACCGGGGCAGTTTTGCCAGTGAAAATTCCTCAAAGGCAACGCCAGTGGCATCTCAATACTTAGGAGATCTACCCTTTGAGGACCGGTTAGATTTATGCTGTTACCTGAGATCCATGGGAGGAAGATGAGGCCCTGGAGGATGTCGATGCAACAGACACTGTCTGAGGGAAAAAGGGTGCTAAGCTTTGCAGCTCGATTCTGCCGACCCCTTTTTGACATCATTCCACAGGAGAGGCACTCTGAAGTAGAGTGGTCAGGACCTAAACATTTGAGTCACCAATCTTGGGTGCCGGTGACAGAGATGGTACCGCCACACTTAGAACATTTTTTTTTTTTTTTTAAACCAGATATTGGTTTTTCCATTTTTAAGGAAAAATTGGGCCTAGTGCCCAAAATAGCACCTAGCACCAAGGAAAAAAAAAGTTTCTGAAGTAGAATAGCTCAAACTATAGTTTTGTTTTGTTTTTTTTAAGAAGGATGAACCGGCGGTACCGGTATAGTGTCGAGGGAAGGCAGACGCAACCACAAAAAACAAAGATTAATGAAAGTTTTTCTGCGGTGACAGTGTAGAAGAACTGGAGAAGGACAGTTGGAAAGGTGGGAAGATAGCACGTAGGCGCTGTGGGATGCTCCCAAAAGCTTTCCTATTGGACGCTGGGGAGCAATCCTGTGCAGGCTCCGTCAGTACCGACGATACCCATATGTGAAGACTACATTCCTGCTTGTTCCTGGAGATACATATCTACCCTACTGCAATCTCAAAAGGAGTCCCTTCTTTTGTTTGTGTGGTTTTATTTTTTATTTTGTGTGGAAGATTTCCGAAGCCTGGTGTGAAGATCAGGGGATAGAGGCATCGCAGGCTCCCCTACCGGATATTTTGGCCTTCGAGAAAGGCTTGGAGAAGCTTCTAGACTAGAAATTGGTTGAATGGGAGGAGACAAAGGGTACAGGTAAAGAGAGAAGGCTGCCAGTGATGTCCTACAAGGATCTGTCCTTGGTCTGATTCTTTTTAACATCTTTGTTAGTGATATTGCAGAAGGGCTGTTAGGCAAGATTTGCCTCTTTGCAGATGATACCAAAATCTGCAATAGAGTAGACACCCAGGAAAGAGTAGATAACACAAGGAGGGATCCAGCTAAGCTTGAAGAATGGCGGAGAATTTAGGCAGTTGAGATTTGATGCTAAAAAATGCAGGGTCATGCATTTCAGCTGCAAAACTCCAAGGGAACGGTACAGTGTAGGGGGCAAAGTACTTCTGTCCACAAAAGTGTGGGACCTGGGCATGATTAGTCACATTAAGATCAGAAACAAAACAAGTAGAAAAGGCAATTGTGAAAGACAGAAAGATGCTAGGGTACATAGGGAGAGGAATGAGCAGCAGAAAAAAGGAGACAATAGTGCTTCCAAGTTTCTGGTGCAATCTCATTTGGAGTATTGTGTGCAATTCGAGACCACACCTTCAAAAGGACAAACAGAATGGAGTTAGTGGCCTTCGTTATAAAACTTGAGAACAAAGATCTTAATATGTATACGTTAGAGGAAAGGTGGGATACAAGACATATAATAGAGATGTTCAAATACCTCCGTGTCATAAATGCACAGGAGAGCCTCTTTCAATTGAAAGCAAGCTGTGCTACGAGAGGACAAGATGAGAGCGAAAGGGAATAAACTCAGGAGTAATATGCAGAAATATTTCTTTATTCCATGCATCTACCACTCTTTCTTCAGTAGTCTCCCAGTGGAGGTAGTAAAGACAAGAACAGTATGAGTAATTCAAAAGCATGGGACAAACATAGAACATCTCTAAAGGAAAAAATGGGACTACTGAAGTTGATATGGAATAGCAGACTAGTTAGGTTATATGGTCTTTCTGTGGTCATGTTTCCATGGATATGCAAAGTGCCTTAAAGTACTATTTCCAGAGTAGTTCTATTCAAGTAGTAGGCCAACGCTTGCTTGCAGTCTAAAGTGTTTAATGCTGCTTAAGCCAGACACATGTGGTCTAGGGAAGAAAATCAGGAGGACTACAGACTGGTTTAGAAGGACTGAGGAAACCACCTTGGGGAGGAAATGCAGATGGGTATGCAGAACCACCTTGTCATGGTGGGACAGTGTAGGGGGAGGGGAGATCCACCACTAGAGCCTGCAGTTCGCTTATGCAGCAGGCTGAAGTGAGGGCAATAAGAAAGATGACCTAAGATAGAAAACTTCAAATGAAGTGGTGGCTAAATGTTAAAAAGGTGGATTTAGAAGTTGCGACAGAACTATGTTCAGATCTCAGGCCACTAGAGGTGGCTTAATGGGACAGCAGGAGACCCTGCATGAAGCATGCTACTAAGGGGTGCAAGGACATAGGCTGTCCAGTCACAGGTCTGTGAGAGGCCACAATGGTATTAAGGTGAACTCACTGAGTTAGTGTTAAGACCTGTCATGGATAAGTGGAAGAGATATTGTGGAAGAGACTCCACCGGGCAAGAAAATGGGGTTGAGGTCCTTTGGGGAGCACCAAAGGGCAAACCTAGACCATTTAAGGTGGCATAAGATCGCTTGGTGGAATCCTTACGAGATGCAAGGACGACATCCTTGACTGCCTGTGGTAGGTCAAGGTCAGCAAGCACTAGCCCTTCAGCTGCCATGTCGTCAGGCTTAGGGAGTGAAGGTTGGGATGGAGGAGCATCCCATAGTACTGAGAGGGGAGGTCAGGCACACAGCCCAGGTTGAGTAACCAAGTCTGTGCATGGCAAAGAAGCAGAGGAAGCCATGGTTCATGGGGCTAAAAGGGAACTATATGAATAAGAGCCTCTGTCGGCCTGTAGCTTGAACAGGTTCTTGGGTATTAAAGGGGATGGGAGAGAATGCCTAGAGCAGTCCTTGCCATCAGTGGAGAAAGGTGGCATCTGGGGCCCAATCAGTGCAGTGATGGAACCCTTGAGCAGAAGAGCAGAAGCTGCATGTTTTGCAGAGTGGCAAAAGATCTATGAGTAGGGTTCCCCATGTTTGAAAGATCAGAGCAGCCGTCTCCCGATGCAAGGTCCATTTGTGTAGATGAAGGATACGGCTTGGACTGTCTACTAGGACAGAGTTCGCCTGGGAGGTACACTGCTCTGAGGTGGATGCGGTGAGAGATAGAGGACATTAGGCTATTTATTTACATTGAACATGGCAACTTGGCTGTCCTGACTAGAAAGCATAGTTACTCACCTGTAACAGGTGTTCTCCAGGGACAGCAGGAATCAGTTCACACATATGGGTGCTGATGGAGCCCTCATGCGGAGCAATCCCCAGCTTTCAGAGAAAGACTTTGGGATTGCATCATACAAGCGCAGTCCCCTTCCTGCCGAAGGGCACCATCTTGCTTAGTCAAATGACATAGCTAAAAAGATGGCAAAATTAACAAAATATAATAGGACTGCAACTCCAGGGGAGGAGGGAGGGTTGTGAGGACTGATTCCTGCTGTCCCTGGAAAACACCTGTTACAGGTGAGTAACTGACTTCCTGCTTGTTCCTGGAGAAAATGTAGTCCTCACATATGGGACTCCTTAGCTATAGGCTACTGAGAACCCATAACTGAAAAATAGGCTTCCTCTAGAAGAGTCACAGCAGCCATGATAGGAATTCAACCGAGAACGTAACACTATGGTAGCCTGACACCAAAGGGTCGGAGGGTAGGAGTTGCCTAAACCTCAAAAAGGCTATGGAGTACAGCCTGGCCAAAAGCACTGTCCTGTTGGGATTCCCTATCCAAGCAGTAATGGGCCACAAAAGTCTGGGCTTGAAGACCAGGTGGCGGCCCAGCAGATGTCTGCCAGCGGAACAGAGCAGAAGTGAGCCACTGACCCGGGTGAGCCTTAGCCCTGACCTGGTGGACTGCGACTCGACCCTGCAACGGGAGATCGGCTGTCCTGAATGCCCAGGCGATACAATCCACCACCCAAGTGGACAAGGTACACTGAGACAGGCATCCCCAGCTTACTGGGGTCATAAGAGATGAGAAGCCCTTCTATGTCCCTGCGTACGCTCCATGTAGAAGGCCAAAGCCCTCTTACAGTCCAGGGTGTGCAGGACTGCTTCTGCCCAACTGGCATGCAGCCTGGGAAAGAAGGTTGGAAGTACCACCTCCTGGTTGAGGTGGAACGAGACGACCACTTTTGAGAGGGAACTTGGGGTGACTGCAAAGCACCACCCTGTTCCTATAGAACCATATGTACGGTCTATCAGAAACCAGAGCCTGCAGCTCACTCACTCGTCTGGCTGACGTGAGAGCCACCAAGAAAAGCTCTTTCCAAGAGAGGAAGTGGAGATGGCAGGTAGCCATCAGCTCAAAAGTTGGGCGAGTAAGCTGCTCTAAGACCACCTTCAGATCCCATTCGGTCGCTGGAGGGCGAACTGGGGGGTTTCAGCAGAAGTAAACCTCTCAGAAACCTGGACACCAAAGGGTGCCCAGATAGAGGTTGCCCTTCCACTGGAGAGTGGTGTGCTGATAAGGCACTGACAGAGTTTGACTTGAGGCCTAAATCTGAGAAGTGAAGCAGATACTGCAATACCACTGACACTTGGCAGGAGAAAGTGTTTTCTGCCTGTTACACCACACCTCAAACCTATGCCGCTTGAACGCATAGGTTTTTCTAGTCGATTGCCTTCTTGAGGCTAGCAGTACATCCTCTACATTCTTAGGGAGGAGAAGTGGTGCGAGAACTACCCTTTCAGCAGCCATGCCATCAGGTTGAGAGACCAGAGGTTGGGATGCAGGAGAGTGCCCCCCTCCTGCGACAGGAGGTTGGGGTGCAATCCCAGATGAATTGGGGCCTCTGCCGCCAGTTGAAGCAGCAGAGGAAACCATGGCTACCTCGGCCACCTGGGAGCTACCAGGATGACTGAGGCCCTGTCCTGAAGGACCTTGAAGAGAGTCCTAGCCACCAGGGGCATAGGAGGAAATGCATACAGGAAGCCCACCGACCATGATATTAGGAAAGCTGCTCCAGACAGCCACACCCAAGCAGGGTGGCTGCAGATGAAGCGGGGTAACTGGTGATTCTGTGGGCTCGCAAACAGATCTATGGAAGGATGTCCCCAGCACTGGAAAACCGGTTGGACTATACTGGGATCTGAGCTTGTCGGCTAAAGGAATTTTCTTGACTTGGCAAGTAAACTGCTTTGAGGTGCATACCTTGACTGACTGCAAACGAGTGTAGGTCCAGGCTCTCCCCTTCTTGTTCACATAATTCAGACGGACAACCAAGTGGCAATGTTCTAAGACAGGCTGATGAATCAGGATTTGACAGAAGGACCGTAGAGCTAGGTGGATAGCTCGAAGCTCTAGGAGATTGATCTGTTGTGTGCTCTCCTGTGGAGACCACACACCCCGAGTGCACAATTCCTGGCAATGGGCTCCCCAGCCCAGCAAGGATGCATCTGTAGTCAGCACTCTCGTGTGCAGGGGAGGCTGGAAAGGCACTCCCCCCAGTAGGTTGCGTGGTTAAAACCACCATGTCAATGACTGCACCAGTCGTTTGGACACCTTTATGATGTCTGAGTCGGCCTGTGGCTTTTGTCCACTGGTCCCTGAGGCACCACTGAGCTGTTCTCATGTGGAGGCTGGCACTGGGTGTCATATGTATCGTGGAGGCCATGTGACCAAGGCGGCGCAGAAAGTGTCTTGCTGAGATCTGAGATCTGCGACTCACTTGCTGCACTAGGGCCACAAGTCTGTGCCCTGCCTTCTGGTAGATGAGCCCTTGCTTGAAGGGTGTCTAACCTCGCTCCTATGAACTCCAGTCCCTGAGAGGGAACCAAAGTGGACTTTGTGTAATTTATCACAAACCCTGGGTGCTGTAGCAACTGGATAGTGTGAGATGTGGCCTGTTGGGCCTCCAGAGCTGACTGGGCTCTGATGTGCCAGTCATACAAGTAGGGGGAAGACAAATACCCCCTGATTTCTTAGGAAAGCCGCCACCACCGCTAGGCACTTTGTGAACACCGTGAGTGCAGAGGCAAGGCCAAATGGAAGTACCTTGTACTGGAAGTGGTTTCCTCCCACCACAAATTGTAGATATTGTCTGTGGTCTGGATGAATGAGGGTGTGTGTATAAGCATCCTTTATGTTTAAGGAGCATAGCCAGTCTCCCTGGTGGAGGTAAGGCAGCAATATTCCAAGGGAAAGTATCTTGAACTTTTCCCTCACCAGGAACTTGTTGCGCAGGTCGAGGATGGGTCTTAAGCCTCCAGTTCTTTGGTATCAGGAAATAATTGGAGTAGAAGCCCTTCCCCTGCAGGTGGTGGGGCACCGGTTCTACTGCCTGATCCTCGAGAAGACCTGCTAACTCCTTTAAGAGGAGGTCCCTGTGAAGAGGGGGTCAGAAAGGCTCCCCTGGAAAGTAAGAGGGAGGTGCCTGGATGAGATGCAGCCGATAGCCCACTTGGACTATCTGGAGAACCCAGGTATCTGTTGCAATGGCTGGCCACCCGTGGGCATACAGGGTCAGCCTTCCTCCTGTGCATGCCTTGCTTCCTTGGAGAGAGGGACTATGCTCTGGGAGTCAAAAAACCCCTCCAGGCTGGGCTGGAACCGGTGCCTGCGGCTTGGGGGCTTTTTGCTTACACGGGCCATGCCCCTGTCCCTTGGCCTGCTGCCCCTTTTGGGGAGCTGGGGAGGCCTTATATGTGGGGTAGTTGCAGTAAGCAGTACCTCTTCTCTGGAAAAAGGGCTTCTTACCCGAGCCCTTCTTAGAAGGGGCAGATGTCTTCAAGTCTTGTCCGGGTCAGGTACTCTGACTCAATCTCAGCAGCCTTTTCTGTCATGGGCTTGCCGAAGAGGTTTTTACCCCAGCAAGGGACATCGACCAACTTATCCTGCACCCATGGCTCCAGGTCAGATGACTGCAGCCATGCCTGGTGGCGTGCACCAATGCTGGCAGCAGCTACCCGGGCTGACGCCTCAAAGCCGTCATATGCTGCTCGAGTCAAACTTCGAGCACTCCCGGATCCCAGTGGACAAGATCCAGAAGCGCTGCAAAGGTCTCTCAGAAAGATCAGCTGAGAACCCGGCAATCTCCTTTTGCCAGGTCTCGTAGGTACATGCCCATGTACAGCTGGTATGTCTGGATTCGGCATGACAGCATCAAACACCCTGGTAGCACTTTCTGCCAAGGGCATCCATGTTGCGTGCCTCCTGGCTGGGAGGCACTGAGGAGTGCATCTTCTGGCTCTTGAGCCAGCACATGGACGATTCCACAACCATGGAGTTGTGTGGCAGTTGTGCTTTTTGGAACTTAGGGCTCTTGTGACCTCAATAGATGGAATCAATTCACCTGCTGAGCACCCGCATAGAGACCGGTGTCTCCCACATGCAGAACATCAGCAGTTCCAGAATGGGAGGCACCGGTACAGTAAGAGCTTCCCAAGGGGGAAATCATACTGGAGGATCTCAAGCTCTTCGGCTCGAGGCTCCTCCTCGGCCTCCGCCAGGAATGACAAAGCCTTTGCCATGTCCTGGACGAAGTCCAAGAACCAGGTGTCTTCTGCAGGGGGGGGGGAAGACTGGCTCAGAACCCAAGGAATATACTTGGTCCGGTGGGTGACTCATCTTCCGTTTCCCAACCGGACCCCTCTGAGGAGGAACCGAGTGGCTCTGGCCTCGAGGGCTTCAGTCTCGACCGCCCTGACACCAGTGGAATCGGCGTCAATGACCTCGGTCCCAAACGGGAGGTCGAGGGGGACCTCAGCCGAGGATTGCCTCGATTTCTTAGTGTCTCGAGGATTGGCTCGGCCTCCGGGGTCAACTTCGACGTCGATGTCCCAGTGGTCAGGGCAGATGGACCGGTGAGACCGGCTATCAGTACCCACTGCTGGTCCATGAAGGCAGCCATGCTGAGCTCCAAGGCCACCATCCTGAGACCGAGCTCAGGAGGCTCTGAAGCCCCTGGGTCAAAAGGACCGGACTGCCAGCTAAAAAGAAAAAAAAGAGTGCGAATGCTAGTCTCTAAGGACAAAAACCGAAAAATTGGACCAGACTCGATACCGGTGTACCGAGCCGAGGTGGGAGGGGGAACCGGCGTCAAACCGGCTAGGCAGAAAAGTAATTTTCTGGCTTTTTTAAACACTTTTTTCACGAGGGAACTTGGACGATGTCCGTTGGGCTCTGTGGAAAAAAGGAGACTGAACAAGATGGCACCCTTGGGCGGGAAGGGGACCGCGCATGTGTGATGCAATCCCAAAGGCTTTCTCTGAAAGCTGGGGATTGCTCTGCATGAGGGCTCCGTCAGCGCTGTCACCCATATGTGAGGATCGACTTCCTGCTTGTTCCTGGAGAAGGATGCCCCGATAGTGGGGGTTGAAAAACCCAAAAAGCATTTGTCAGTGCCCATATTTCAAGCAAGTTGATCTGCAGGGCAGATTCCTGTTGTATTCACAGTCCCTGTGTGGTTAGGTCATTCAGATGTACTCCACCCCCAACCCAGCTTAGAAGCATCCATTGTCAAAAGGCATCAAGGTGGAGGCATCTGAAAAGGTGACCAGACAAGTAAGTTTTGTGGGAGACACCACCACTGAAGGGACATGAAAAGTTGAGGGGTGATTTGGATTTTGTCAGAGTCTATCCTTAGCTTGCATCCATTGGGAAGACAAAGTCCAATGCGTAAGCGAACGTAGGGAATGACATGGATCATGGAGGCCATGTATGCTAATAGTCGTAGCATCTCTCGAGCTGTTACTCTGCTTCACTGATCTGCCAGCTTGATGAGGCGGGCACAGAGATCTTGTGGGAGGAAAGCTTGGACCTGGCGAGTGTTTAAGAGTGCTCCGATGAACTCCAGACATTGGATTGGAGCGAGGTGGGACTTTCGGAGATTTATGATGAACCCCAGGTGTTGGAGCACTGTGATTGAGACATGAAGGGAGAGAGTTTTACCTCTTAGGGGGAGGAGGGGCATCTCCCCTGATCAGCCAATCTTCTAAGTAAGGAAAGACCAATATCCCCAAAGTGCATAGGTAGGCAGCAACGACTGCCATGCATTTAGTGAAGACCCTCAGGGCACAACCCGGTATAGATAACAGTTTCCTTGAAATACAAAGCGCAGATATGGTCTGTGCAAGGGATGATCAGTAAATACATGTATGCCTTTTAGGTCTAGAGAACATGGCCAATAGTGTCTCTGGAGGTATGGTAAAAGTTCCTAGGGAAGTCATTTTGAATTTCTCTCAGACCATGAACGTTTAGGTCTCTGAGATCCAAGATAGGCATGAAGCCTCCTGTTTCTTTGGCATGAGAAAGTATGGAGAGCAGAAGCCCAACTTTTCTTGAGGAATAGGAACTCTTTATGGCACCCTGGAATAGGGTTGTCACCTCTTCTTTTAACAGAGTGCTTTAAAGGGGTTGCTTGGGATATTCCCCTGTGAAGCTTGTGTGGGGTAAGGTTTCAAAGGAAAGATAACCCCTTTGGACAATCTGGAGCATCCACTGCTCTGATGTTATGAGGTGCCACCTGTGGGCATAGTGACAAAGTCTGCCTGCTATGTGGAGAGACTGGGGGTCCTCCAGGGGCAGATTGACTCCTTCCTAGAGAGCATTGCCAAAAACCAGGTGGAGGCTGTGTCTATGCAGTGGTTGAGGCATAGGAGCCTTGGGTTTCTTGGATAGGGGCAAAGACCCTGTTGCCTCTGCTGAGGATGCAGAGGTTGATAGGCAGCAAAAGGTGGGTAAGAAGGATAGTATCTCTTTCTAGATTAAAGAGGTCAGCTGTTTTCCTGGAAAGGTGTGTTAGGGTGAGATCTGTTTCAATCTCCCCCTGCTTTTTCCCTCCAATCTTTGCCAAAATAGTTTTCTCCAGTACATGGATATTGGCCAGTTTATCCTGGACCCATTACTTGAGGTCTGATGCCTGTAACCAGGCTGTTCTGCAAACCCCAATGCAGACTGCTGAAGCTCTGCTTATGGATTCAAAGGCATCAAGAGAGACCCTGGTAAAAAACTTAGAAGTGTTCTGGCCTTGCTTGATAAGTGTCTGGAACGCACTCCGCTTATCTTCAGGAAGCAGAGGTGAAAGTCTCCAGATCCCAGGTGACATGTATAGCATGTAAGAGTTGATTCTGGAGGCCAATATGCATGCCTGGAAACAGACACCCAAAGGCTTTGAGCGTCCTCTAGTCTCTGCCAATAGGCATGGATGACTGATTTGAGCTCTTTATTCAGCAAATCGCAGATTCCCAAACCACTGAGTGGTGGGGAAGCTAAGGTTTTTAGAAGCCTGGGCACTCTGGTATTCAGTGCATGGTATCTAGCCTCTGGCTGACAGGCGTTATCATGAGTGGGGCCTCCCACATGCAGAGCATAAGATCCTGCAGAATATGATGCACCAGTAAGGTAGCTGCCTCCTTGGACAATGGAGCATTTCCAATTCTTCCGTACTCTGTTCCTTTTCCGTGGCTACTTTGATGAAGAGCCCTGCTGCCATGTCACATATGAAGTCCTGATAGGACACATCTTCTGGTGGGGACTGACACCGTTCTTGAGGTGGCAAAGAGTCCAAAGAGATGTCTAGAAGTTCTTGGTAATCGAATGACTCCACCCCTCCCATCAGATTCTGAAGAACTTGATTCATAGTCTCAAGATATCAAAGTATCGGTGGGCTTGGGTTCTACCTTGATGCTTCGTGGAAATCTATGATTGATGCTGATATTCAGTGATATCTGAATAAAGAGTTATGGGAGCCTGAGTCTGTTGAATACCGGGGGCATCGACTGGTTCCAATGGAGGAATTGGCCTCAGGTGCTCCGACAATGCCGTTTTGGAGGGCTGGCATCAGGCTCAATACACCTGGCTGTAGGCTCTGTGCCAAAGCCTGCACTCCTGAAGCTCTTGAGGTTATTGGGACAGAGATTGCCGGGAGTGCTGCCAACCTCCTCTTGAGAGCCAGCCTGCGCTCTTCTAGGGAGATAGCCGATATCTGGGTGGAATCGTGTACAAGGCTCTAAGCCACTGTCCCATAACATGGAATCGATAGTTCTCCAGAGGTTGATGCCTCGGGAGCATCCCAGAGCCCCACTTGTGCTTTGGAGGAAAGATCCTCCCGCTGGGGCAGTTTGGCAGGCCAGTCTGCAAAGGAAACACCTTTAAGGGAGTCTTGATGCTTATGCTGGGACTTCTCCCTGGCATCGGAATTGGTCTTCAATGCAGACGATTTGGAAACTGCCACAGACGTTGACTTACTTCTGTGTTTGGACTTTGAAGAAGCCTGAGAAGAAGTCTAAGCCCTCAATGAAGTGAGACCGCACCTTGAATATTGTGTGCAATTCTGGTCACCATATCTTAAAAAGGATATAGAGTTATTAGAAAAGGTTCAGAGAAGAGTCACCAAAATGGTAAAGGGGATGGAAGGATATGCCTATGAAGAAAGGCTAAAAAGGTTAGGGCTCTCTAACCTGGAAAAGAGACGGCTGAGGGGAGTGGAACGGGTAAACGTAGATCGATTGTTTACCTTATCAGAATATAGAAAGACTAGGGGACATGCAATGAAGCTACAGGGCAAACTATTTAAGAATAAAAGAAAATATTTTTTCACTCAATGTGTAATCAAACTCCGGAATTTGTTACCGGAGGATGTAGTAAAAGCTGTTAGTGTAGCTGGGTTTTAAAAAGGTTTGGACAAGTTCCTGGAGGAAAGGTCCATAAACCATTATTAAGAAGGGACCCAGGATATCAATGCTTGACCCAGTACAAGCATTGTGGAACCTGTGCCTTTTGGGGAAACTGCTAGGTACGTATGACCTAGATTGGCCACTGTTGGAAACAGGATACTGGGCTTGATGGACCTTGGTCTGACCCAGTATGGCATATCTTATGTTCTTATGGAAGCCACTGAAAGTCCAAGGCGAACAGCGATCAACTGTCTGGCTCAGTTCTTGAGACCTGTCTGTCCTTTGCTGGCACAAAGGACAAGAAGTGGGTTCATGTTCAGGACCCAAACATTTTAGACACCAATCATGTTTATCAGTGGCTGAAATGGTATTGGCACACTTGGTACATTTTTTAAAACTGACTGGCTTTTCCATTCTGAAAAGTTGTCTGAGATTGCCGATAATGGCATGGAGGCTTTGAGGCTTAGTTTAGTGGTGAGAACTGTGGTGAAATTTAATGGAAAAGAAAAAAAAAACTATCTCTGGGCCGGTGTAGGATTCAACAGAACCGGCATTGACAGGAAGGCAGAAGCACGATGTATCCCAAAGGGTGCACAAAAAAAAAAATAAAAGTTGTTTGGTGGTGAATGGACGATGCATTCTACTGGCTCTGCAGAAAAGAATTACTAAGGAGAGTAGTTGGTATGGCAGGCGCTCCCAAAGGCTTTCTTATTAGACCCTGGAGAGTATTCCCACACGGTTTCGTCTATGACATTCACCCAAATGTGAAGACTGCATTCCTGCTTGTTCCTTGAGATCACAAAATTCACATTAAGAATCTTTTACCCATGGTCTATGAAGGCTGTAACAAAATTTAATTACTTTTTCCATCGATTACACTGAATTTCGACTCAAAATATTAAGCTAATGGATTCAAATTTACATCAGTCTACCTAGTTGGAGTACTCTACTTCCCATGGGTCTCATAAAAAAGGCATTCCCTGAATGATGTATGAATCACCCATTAACAGTTTGCCTCAGAAATATAGAAAATGTTTCTCACCTGTCCAAGCCCATTGTTTTGGAATAACCAGCCTGTGTAGGCTACCTCCATTGAATCTCCTACTTCCACTGCTTGCCCTTCTCCCAGTACAAGCTCCTGATAGAGTACACAGTCCAGGGAAGACCTGCTGTTCCACTTGGCAATGCAAATCTGCAAGGGAGAATCATGCCAAACAGTGAATGGCAGTGATGGAATAAACACTTATGAAGGAAGTGCCTTTCAACACAATTGCGACTCAGCTGTAAGAAACATTCTGATGTCTTTTGCTAGCAAGAATTCATTCAAAAGAGAAAATTTTCCCTCATCTCATGTCACCTTGACCATGTACCCTCTGAAGTGTAATTAGGTCTGGGCAGCTACTGGATAGCACAGCTGCAGGAAACTTTTTTTGATCCAGTAGTTTGCTCTTCTGCTCCTTTGTATCATTTAAGTTATGAAACTTTATGCTCAACTACTATTTAAAATATTGATACATCCTCCTCCTAAACTCTCCCAAGCAATCAAGACTCCAGTCTTTCCCAATCTGCAAACTGAATCTAGTAGAGATTGTTAAATCTGGTCACTAGTTACCACCACATTCCTAGACAGGCCAGCAGAAGCCAGGCCTGGGAACTGAACTCATGGCCTCCATATTAGCATGCACAGCATGTCTCTGATCCAGATGGCTTGAAAAATAAGCTAAATTTTATTTTTAAACAAAAAAGGGATAATACCAACTTCAACACCACCACCTCCTATCTCACCCTCTTTCCAAGATCCTAAGTCTGGAGGGGAACCTCAGATGTGGCTTACCTTCAGCACCACTAGTTGCTCTAATAGCAGGCATGTCCAACAGGTAGATCATGATCTACCTGTAGATCGGAGGGGTCAGAGGTAGATCGCAGCCCCACTTGGCTCCCATCTCTCCAGCAGCTCGCCCCATCGCTAGGAGAGAGCTTGTGCCAGCAGGTCATCTGCCGAGGGCTTGCCGCCACTGCTGATCCTTTGCCTGTCTTTTTTCCCTGCATGTGGGAATCTTGCCTGTGGGTGTATTGGGGGCGCTTGTTGTTTTCATGCCAATAGTTTGTGGGTACTCCAGGGGGCTGCCGCCCACGCCCCACGATGAGACACCACAGGCCCAGCGTCATACCTGGTCTCCTGCCCCTGCCCCAACACCCCTTAGATGTGTGTTATATACCGGGCAATATTCATTTGCCCAGGCTTTACCTGAATACACTTACCGTATTAGTTGGGTCGTGTGCTGTCGTTGGTCACTTTATAGTTCGCTTTCATTAAACTTTTTCGGGCAGACACAACAAAGTGTCAAGAATTTGGTGATTTTGGCAGGCTTTTCCAATTTGGTTCTAACTCGCCTATGCCTTGCCTTCGAATTAGTTAAAACCACTGTGACACTTGCTTGCCTTTGCAATTTCATTTTGCCTAGCCTTTGTGTTGATTCTACACTGTGTGCAGAATTTATTAAATTGCGTGTGGTGGTATTTGATTTTATCTGGTTTGCTGGACAGGTGTTTGAGTTTTTTGATGATTGTTTGGTGGTATTTGATTGGTGCCAGTCTGATAATTTTTATTTTTACTTTTAGAACTGCATGTGTGGTTTTGGCATCTCCAGTCCTTGAATTGCACATCCAGAGGTCTTCAGTTCCTGTTGATCTTTAATACTTTGGGAGTGTGACAGTTTTGAACCAGACTCAGCCAGTATTTAAACTAACTTAGCAGATTTGGCCTTCTTACATCCAGCCACCCCAGTATAACGAAGATGAGTGTTCCAAAGAAGAGCAAAACCTACCACTTTCATGATGAATGGGAAATGGACTACTTCATCATGGTGAAAGACAAGTGTTGTCTAATATGTAACACCCCAGTATCCTTGCCCAAAAAGGGTAATCTGGAACGTCATAAGGCTCTGCATAGCAATAAGTTTGATGCTGATTTTCCACCCAAAAGTGACATTCGTAAACTGAAGCTCAAGAGAAATTAAATCAAAATTGGATACTCAGCAACAGTTGATGGCGAAACCAAGGTCACATTCGATCAATGCAACCACAGCATCCTTCAAGGTCAGCAACCTGATCGCAAAGAAATGCAAACTTTTCAATGAAGAGGAATTTGTAAAAGATTCTTTTCTTGAAGCAGCTGACAATCTTTTTGAAGGATTTAAAAATAAGAACGATCATAGCTGCTATTCAAGATGTACAATTGTCAACACACCGCTGTGCGGCGAACAGAAAAGATGTATGGAGACAACTGAATTGTTGGAGAAGGTTTCAAATTGTGTTGCTTTCTCACTCCAACTGGATGAATCTACAGACATAAGAGACATAGCCCAGTTACTAGTCTTTATCTGGATGGTTTTTGAAAACTTTAGTGTTAAAGAACTACTTGGAATGATTTCTTTAAAAAGGGAGAACTACTGGTCAGGAAATATTCAGTTCTTTCCATTCTTTTGTGAAAAAGTGTAATCTTCGATTGTATAGACTTGTTTCCATCACTACTGATGGAGCAAGAGCAATGACAGGTGAGGTTAACCGTTTCATAGCCCTCTGTAGACAGCATGAAGACTTCCCAGATTTCCTCCCTTACCACTGCATCATTCACCAGTAGGTTTTGGCAAGCAAGAGACTCAAAACAAAGACTGTCATGGACATCACTTTCAAAATTGTAAATTCAGTTCATGGAAGATCACTTCAAATACGGCTTTTCAATCTTACTCTTGAAGGGGCAGCGGAAAATCACTTGCACACAGATGTAAGGTAGCTAAGAAGGCACAAATTTCTGCAAAGATTTCGTGATTTCCTGAATGAAATAAGAAGTTTTTTTGAAGGAGAGGGGAGATGACCAAGCAGAGTTGGAAGATGGAGTGGTTATGTGATCTGGCATTTCTCGCTGACTTTACAGGCAAACTAAGTGATATGAACCTTGAACTACAAGGTAAAAACAAATGCATTGGCGAGATGAGTACAGTTTTATCCTACAAGAGCAAATTTGAGCTAATGATGACTGACCTTGCAAACACTTTTGATCATTTTCCTAATACGCAGGACCATCTGGAACAATATCCAAATTTTGTTTTTCAGAATGAGAAGTATGTGACAGAAATCTGTTCCGTTATCCAGGAATTCTAAAATAGATTGTGACTTCCAAAAAATTGGAACAGTTGTGGAGTACTTGTCATACCCATTCAAAGTAGATGTGGACATTAAAGAAAGAGTAGTTACTCACCTGTAACAGGTGTTCTCCAGAAGCAGCAGGAATCAGTCCTCACATATGGGTGTCATCGACGCCAATGAAGCCCCAGCGGAGCATTTCCCCAGCTTTCTATGAAAGCCTTTGGGAATGCAGGCACGCATGTGCTGTTCCCTTCCCGCCTAAAGGTGCCATCTTACCTCAGTCAAATGACATAGCTAAGAACAGCACACAAAAATGAAAAAAACTATGTACAACTGCAACTCCAAGGGGAGGAGGGAGGGTTGTGAGGACTGATTCCTGCTGCTCCTGGAGAACACCTGTTACAGGTGAGTAACTACTCTTTCTCCAGGACCAAGCAGGAAGTCAGTCCTCACATATGGGTGACTCCCTAGCTCTGGGCTACCAAGGAACCCAGGCTGAACAAGAGGACTCTCTCTAGTCCCAGCTGCAAAGAAAGGCTTTTCACTGAGACAACCTCCACCGGAAGCCCAACAGAGGGCAGGAGGGCAGGAGTTTCCTAAACCTCAAAGAGATTCCGGAGTACTGCTTGGCCAAAAGCACTGTCCCTATGGGACTCCCTCTCCAGACAGCAATGGGCCGCAAGTCTGGCTTGAAGACAAAGTTGCAGCCCTGCAGATGTCTACCAAGGGCACAGAGCGGAGATGAGCCACTGAGGCAGCCATTGCCCTGACACGGTGGGCTGTGACCTGACCCTGCAAAGGAAGGTCAGCCGCCCTATAAGCCCAGGTGATACAGTCAGCAACCCAGATGGACAAGGTACGCTTGGACACAGCCAACCCCAACCTATTAGGGTCAAAAGATATGAAGAGCTGAGTAGCCCTTCTATGCCCCTGCGTATGGTCAAGGTAGAAGGATAAGGCTCTCCTACAGTCCATGGTATGCAGAACTGCTTCAGCCTGGCTTGCATGAGGCCTAGGGAAGAATGTTGGAAGAACCACCTCTTGGTTAAGGTGGAAGGAGGAGACAACTTTGGGGAGGAACTTTGGATGAGTCCTAAGGACTACCCTGTTCCTATAGAAGCGAGTGTAAGGCCTATCACAGACCAGGGCCTGAAGCTCACTCACTCGACTAGCCGAGGTAAGGGCTACCAAGAAGAGTGTCTTCCAGGACAGGAAGCGTAGAGGGCAAGTAGCCATCGGCTCAAAGGGTGGGCGAGTCAGCTGCTGCCAGACCACATTCAACTCCCACTCAGGAACAGGACGACGGATTGGAGGCTTGAGCAAAAGCAAGCCCCTGAGAAAGCAGGACACCAAGGGATGAACCGACAGAGAATGTCCTTCCACCGGTAAGTGGTGAGCTGCTAGAGCTGAGAGGTGGACCTGAACAGAATTAGACTTAAGTCCCCGATTGGACAAGTGCAGTAAGTACTGAAGCACTACTGGCACAGTACAGGAGAAAGGATACTCTGTACGTAGCTGACACCACACAGAAAACCTTTTCCACTTGAGCATAGGTTTTTCTAGTGGACTGTTTCCTAGAGGCTAGGACAACCTCCTCAACTTCCTGAGGTAGGCTCCAGGGAGCCAAAACTACCCTTGCAGCCTCCAGGCCATCAAATTGAGAGCTTTGAGATTGGTGTGCAGAAGAGAACCCTGAGCCTGTGAGAGGAAGTCGAGTTGCAAGCCCAGAGGCAGTGGGGGATCCAGCGCCAGTTGAAGCAGAAGTGGGAACCAAGGCTGTCTTGGCCACCTGGGAGCTACCAGCAGGACCGAAGCCTTGTCCTGAAGGATCTTGAAGAGAGTTCAGGCCCCAAGGGCGTGGGAGGAAACACATACAGGAAGCCTGAGACCAGGGAATCAGAAAAGCATCCGCTGCTATCCGCAGAGGATGCGGCTGCCTGGAGCAGAACTTTGGCAGTTGCTTGTTCAGTGGACTGGCGAAGAGATCTATCAAGGGGAGGCCCCATTTTAGGAAGATCTTCTGAACTACCAAAGGATGCAGCTGCCACTCGTGGGGCTGTAGAATCCTGCTCAACTTGTCGGCCAGGTAGTTGTCCTGGCCGGGAAGGTACACAGCCTTGAGGAGCATGTTGTGCTTGAGGGCAAAACAAAGGTCCTGAGCCTCCCAACAGAGCAGTCTGGACCCAGTCCCACCCTGTTTGTTCACATAAAACATGGCTACTTGATTGTCTGTCTGAACCAGGACAGATTGATGAGCCAGGGTAGGAGAGAAAGCTTTGAGTGCTAATCAAATAGCTCTGAGTTCTAGGAGATTGATCTGCTGTGTAGCCTCCCAGGGAGACCACAGGTCCTGGGTGCACTTGTTCAGACAATGAGCTCCCCAGCCCTGCAGGGAGGCATCTGGTCAGTACCAACGTGTACCCAGGAATTTGAAAGGGCACCCCTTTTAGTAGACAGTGGGTGCAGCCACCAGCTGAGGGAGTTCAGAAATTGTCTGGACACCCTTATCCTGTCCCTGAGGCTGCCTGTGGCCTGTGACCACCGAGTCCGAAGGCACAGCACAGTTACTTACCTGTAACAGGTGATCTCTGGGAACAGCAGGAATAAGTCTTCACATATGGGTACGTCGGTACCGACGGAGCCTGCGCGGGAACGCTCCCCAGTGTCCAATCAGAAAGCTTTTGGGAGCATCCCTCAGCGCCTGCGTGCTGCCTTCCCGCCTTTCCAACTGTCTCTCCTCAGTTGAGTTTTATAGCTGAGAGAGAAAGAGGAAAGGAAGATAGAGAGATACAACTCCTAGGGGAGGTGGGTGGGTTGTGAAGACTTATTCCTGCTGTTCCCAGAGATCACCTGTTACAGGTAAGTAACTGTGCTATCTCCAGGAACAAGCAGGAATGAGTCTTCACAAATGGGGACTCCCAAGCTAAGATGCCTGGAGCCCTAGCATGGTGGGGATTGGAACATGCTACACCTCATATGGCCAGGCATCCTGAGGATGGAGGGTAGGAGTTGAAAAGAGAGAAGCTGTAGGAAAAACAGCTAAACTAAAATAGGACTACAGGTAAGGAGTCCTTGTATGTATGATAATTATGAAAAATATTGAAATGATCACAATATGGACCTCACCTACTGGATTGCAGGAAGTAGAGAGGCTGATGGAGTCTACTGGGGATCCAGTAGAGGAATCTTCAAGGTGACCTCACTGAAGTGAAGGTGAAGGTCCAAATCTGGACGTGACAGGTGACCCAGGTGTCAACTGGGGTAGTACAAAAACAGTAGGTCTTTAGTGGAAAGCTTTATGGAAAAAGCTGTGAACTCTTTTGGCTACACAGTTAGGAGCAAAAGAGGAAGACTGACCGATTTGGACAAACTAGCCCAGTCGTGGAGGGAAGAGGGGTATGGGAAAAAAGCCTGTATTCCCAAGGACAGATGTCTGAAGGGTTGAAACCTCAGATCTACTGAAGATCCACCCTGTCTTTCCTAACTGGTGAGAGAAAGGAAAGATATTGGAGCATGGAGCTTCAGGGATACCTAAACCTAGGGTTAGGGTAGGAGCTGTCAGTACCACAGCAGTGGTTGTGTGCATAATACCCCAGACATACTGTGGGACAGTATGAACATAAGCAAGCCCACTGTCTGGAACCTATAGGAAGGTAAAACCTTTATAAGCATAGACAGAGAGATAAGTATGTAAATACATATCTACCTATAAGGACGCATCTCGACGCATCTCTCTCTCTATCTATATATATCTATAGTGAGATCTGGAGGGGCATAACACATGCACACGCAGCTTACAAACATATGTATCTACAGAGAAGTATAAAGAGATATATACATACACGAATATACATGTCTAAAGATAAATGTCTGCAATTAAGCAGATAGAGATATGCCCATAAGAACATTCACATGGAAGATGTGAAGAGGAAAGATTCATCTAACAAGAAGGTTGAACCTACTTGGAAGATAGAGAATCTGTTCCCCCAGGTTAAGATGGGCAGGAATACTATCTAGTGAAATAACCAGGATGGTTGCGTGGAAAAAACAGAGGATAATATCAGTCTGTAAACAGCAAGTCCTGAGTCCGGTAGAACTCTAACATGGTGAATGGACAGAAAACACAGAGGATGAGATACCAGGTTGACCCACTTGAGGGACCAGGGGGGGGGGGTATCATGCGTTGCTTAATTAAATATGTGCTGTCCATGAAGGATTAGGATACCATGAGGACAAGCTGCAAGGAAAGAGAGCATATTTCCTGTAGAAACTGGGTAACTCTTTAGACTGTCACATAAAGGCTTATGTCCTTTATTTAAAAGGAATAGAAAAGTGTAAAGAATCCCTACAGTCATGAGAAATGACTGAGGAAGCCTTTTTCAACCATATAGGATAGTAATTAGAGAAAAAATCCCCATGCTCTGTAGCAAGGGCCCATAGTGGAAAGCTTCTCAGTAGGATTGCAGAGAGCACTATGCAGGAGAATTGGGAAATAAAAGTGGCTGTTGGAGAAAACCAGTTGCCACTTCAGTTATGCTGCCAACTCCAGAGATTTGGAGAGGACAGAAAATAAGCAATAAGGATTATCCAAGATAGATGAGCACTTTCTTGGAAGCACTACTAAGGCCAGAGAAAAAGTAGTGGAAGACAAGACTGGAACTCGTAGAAAAGTACCAGTAGTCCAATCACTGGAACTCCTGCATGGGCAGCTGCTGAATAGAACAGCAGAGAGAATCCTTCTGTTTGTAACAGAGAGAACAGACAGAACAAGAGGAGAAAATCCTGATCATGTCTGATGAGCTGCCCAATGAAAGCAGGGAGGTTACTCCAGAGAAAACACTACACTAGAAAGGACAGGAAGACTAGAAAGGCTAAGAAAGCCTTCCAGTGGTATGGTAGAACTCTTACAGGGGAGGCCCTGAAAAAGAGGGTAAAGAAAAATAGGAGCTGAAGGGAGACTTGCCATATGGTAAGTCTGCAGAAGGAAAAATTTCATGGTGGTACAGGAGAAAACTATCATGAGATAGTTGGCAAACCTCTTTTCATGGTAGAAAGAGGAGGGAAACCCTGTGACCCATAGACATGAATCTCCTGACAGCTCAGCCTACCTAAGAGCAAGTGGATGTCCTGGAAAACAGGAATCCATGTGTAGAGTTTTAAATGAAATAACAGTGAAAAAACTTCTGAGAAGAAGTGAACTGTAGGTTATAAAAAGATTAATTAGAACCCCATTGAGGGTTAATTTTCCTGGCTTGAGTTTGGATTCTTCAGATCAGAGTGAGGTTTCCCTTGCTTGGGAACATCTGTATGATGGGCAGGAGAAGAATAAAACCTTTTTTTAGGGAAAGAAGGTTTGGTAGGGCATTTCCTACCTACTGGGGAAGGAGAAGGCTTAGGATAGCCCTCAGAAACAGGGAAGTCAGTGGAGCAATGAGCAACCTGACGTAAAGACTCCCTATTGAAGAGATTTTCTCCAGTACAAGGAGTATTACCCAATCTTTGTTGTGCCCATCTGTTCAAGTATGAAGCTTGGAGCCAGGCTCTACGTCGTGCTCCTATGGCTATAGCAGAGGTTCTGCTAACAGACTCAAAAGAGTCTAGGGAAGCACGAGAAAGAAACCAAGAGATTTTGGCTATGACTAAGAAGTAAGGAATAGTCTGCAGACTTGGGCTCTGATAGAAAAGGAGTCAAAAGAGATAATTTCTTTGTGACCTCCTGAAGGGATAGACTCATAAAAAATATAAGAGAGAATCCTTGTTGCCAGCATAGATGTTTGGAAAGTTTGACGTCCAAAGGCATCCAGTGTTCTAGATGCACGACCTGGCGGATAAGAATGCTTCTTCTTGCTTTTTACCTTCCTCATTGCTGATTCCACTACAATGGAATGGGGAAGTTGAGTCTTTTGAAACCCTGGCGAGGGGGGGGCACCTGATACAGAAGATCAGTTGCTGTAGAAGGTGAGGAAACCCTTAAAGGTGTTTCCCATATTCTCAGAAGAAGATCCTGCAAAGAATGATGTAAAGGAAGCATTATATTTTCCTTTTCCCCAGAAGAGCCTTGTGTAGGATCATAGCCAGGGATAGGAATAGCAAGGAATGTTGCCATGTCAAGGAAAAATTTCTGAAAAGAATGATCTCCAATGGGAACCATCCCTGGACAGGCTAAAGTTGAAGAACTAGCCTGGGCACCGGAAGATGTACTGGTCCCTGTGCAGAAAAGGAGCCCTAATGGATGGATACTGTTACTGGCGGTTATGACTTGAGACAGTCAGTACTGCATCGTCCATGCCAGGTATCGACTCCAAACTAGGTATAGAAAGGAGTGATCCTGGTGAAAAAGGCATGGAAGTAGCTGGTCCCGATGTTACTGCAGGAACCGGCATCGATACAGATACCGGTAGCTGTGCTGGAATTGGAGGCGATACCGACATCGAAACAGTCATCGGAAGCTGCTCAAGCAGTACTGAGGTAACCAAAAACCTTTGGTGAGTATCCTTGGTACCACGCATCCGGAATCGGTAAGCGTCGGTTCCGAGGTGTCGGTACCCAGTCTTCCAGACTAGATATCGATTCCAGACTCGGCATCGAAGGAGGCGAGTCTATCGATGCATGTCTAGAGGGTACCGATGTCAGGGGTCGTATCGGCGATGCTGCCAATACTGGAAAGTCAATCTGGGACGTATTGATCGGTCCCGAAGGTACCGAGAACGCCAGATGACGATCCCTGGTGAAGAGTGAATCACTCAACACCAGTGCCAATGCATCGGTACCGCTCGAAGCAGATGCCACCACCGAGCATGGCTAAGGTATGTTCTGTGAGGGGTGAGCCCCAGGAACAACCTGAAACCCCTGAAAGGCTTTGGAGACCGAAGACTCCTGCCGGGGTTTTGAAGCCAATAGGGTCTTGAGGGCAAGGCCGGAACCGCCGTCATGCTTGGCATGAGACCTACCACTCAAGGATTGGCTAGTCTTAACAGACTGTGGGTTACCTGATCCTGTAGAGAAGAAATGGTCGGTGCCCTGACACTGGAAGGGAACTCTGTATCGAGGGAAACTCGAAATGGAAAATCTCTTCTCATAAAATTGTAGCCTAATGGCTCCGGAGGAAAAGGGTCAGGACCCAAACAGGTTAGACACCAGTTATTGGAGTCTAAAAAGAAAACTGTATTTCCACAGTTAAGGCACTTCTTAGGAGAAGGCGGCTCCATGATGGAGAGGCCTTACAGGCCCAAAAATTTAAGACAGAAGCTGAGGGAAAAAAAACTCCCTGAGTTTGAGAAAAAGAAAAGAAAAAAAAACCAACAGCGGTATCGGTGTAGGCGGGGAAACAGCCGCGACCACAAGAAAACAAGAATTAAAGAAAAAAATTCTGCGGTGACAGGAGGACGTCCTGCCGGCTCCGCGGAAAAACGAAAACTGAGGAGAACAGTTGGAAAGGTGGGAAGGCAGCACGCAGGCGCTGAGGGATGCTCCCAAAAGCTTTGATTGGACGCTGGGGAGCGTTCCCACGCAGGCTCCGTCAGTACTGACGTACCCATATGTGAAGACTCATTCCTGCTTGTTCCTGGAGATCACTGTGCAGGCCTCATATGGAGCCTGGCATTGGGGGTCACATGCACTGTTGAAGCCATGTGGTCTAGAAGCCTCAAGCAGAGTCTGGCGGAGACTAGTGACCTGCTGAGAAACTGGTTTGCCAAGGCTATTAATCTTCGTGCTCTGTCTTCTGGCAAGAAAGCTTTTGCCAGTAGAGAGTCGAGCCTTGCTCCTATGAACTCCAAGTTCTGGGAGGGGAGCAAAGTGGACTTTGCAAAGTTTATTACAAACCCTAGACTTTGAAGAAGAGCAATAGTTCCGAGGGTGGCTTGTCTGGCCTCCTGGCACGTCTGACCCCTGATGAGCCAGTCGCCCAGATAGGGGAAGACAAAGATTCCCTGATTTCTCAGGTAGGCCGCCACCACTGCCAGGCATTTGATAAATACCCTGGGAGCAGAGGTGAGGCCAAAAGGAAGTACTCTGTACTGATAATGGTTTCCTCCCACAATGAACCTGAGGTACTTTGTGGTCTGGACGAATGAGGACGTGAGTGTACGCATCCTTTAGATCTAAGGAGCATAGCCAATCTCCCTGCTGGAGGTAGGGCAGAAGTGTTCCAAGAGTAAGCATCTTGAACTTTTTTCTCTAGCAACTTGAGGTTCCTGAGATCCAGAATGGGTCGAAGGCCTCTGGTCCTTTTGGGCACCAGGAAATACCTGGAGTAGAATCTGTGATCTTGCAAGTGGGGAGGCAGAGGCTCCACCGCCCTGTCCACCAACAGTCTGAAGCTCTTGAAGGAGGTGGTCTGTGTGCAGGGAAGGCCTTGGAGGTTCCCCTGGAAAATATGGCAGAGGCAGTTGGTGAAAGTGTAGGGCATAGCCCTTGTGGACTATGTTTAACACCCAACTGTCTCCAGTGATGTGGGACCACTGGTGGGCAAAGAGGGCAAGGCCACCTCCTGTGCAGGGTTGGGAGAGCAGGGACGGAGAGGCTACGCTCAAGGAGTCAAAAACCCCCACCCTGCTGAGTGGGAGCAGGGGCCGGAGGCTTGGGGGTCCTCTGCCTATGGGGCCCATTACCCAGCCCCTTG
This sequence comes from Ichthyophis bannanicus, assembly GCA_033557465.1. Classification (NCBI taxonomy): domain Eukaryota; kingdom Metazoa; phylum Chordata; class Amphibia; order Gymnophiona; family Ichthyophiidae; genus Ichthyophis; species Ichthyophis bannanicus. Next base: position 383,108,125 of record CM066039.1, read on the forward strand.
GCTTGCTGACCCTGGGGTGCAGCTTGGGCAGCCTGATACTGAGGGTACTGTTTGTAGGCAGTGCCCTTCCTTGGGTAAAAGGGCTTCTTACCTGAGGCCTTCTTGTGAAAAGGGGCAGAGGTCTTCCTAGATAGCCCTGTCCTGGTAAGGTGCTTGGTCTCGAGCTGTGCGGCCTTCTCAGCCTTGGGTTTGCCAAAAAGGTTTTTACCTCGGCAAGGGACATCGGAGCAACTTGTCCTGAACCCATGGCTTGAAGTCCGATGACTGCAGCCATGCCTGGCGTTGAGCCGCGATGCCGGCTGCCGCAATTCAGGCCAAAGCCTCAAAGCCATTGTAGGCGGTGCAGGACAAACTTCGAGCAGTCCAGAATCCCCGAGGACAAGGACTTGAATCTCTGCAAGGGCTCCCCGGAGAGATCAGCAGAGAACCCGGCCAACTCCTTGGCCAGGTCTCGCAAGTACATGCCCATGTACAGCTGGTAAGACTGGACACGGCAAGCAAGCATCGAGCCCTGGAAGCACTTTCTACCCACACCATCGAGGTTCTGGGCCTCCCTGCTGGGGGGCACCGCAGAGTGCATCTTCTGGCTTTTCAGACGATGCATGGCCGATTCCACCACCATGGAATGGTGTGGGAGCTGTGCCTTCTGAAAGCCAGGGTTCTTCCTGAGTCGATAAATCGAATCAACTCGCTTGCTTAGAACTGGCGCCGAGGCTGGTGCCTCCCACATCCGGAAGAGGAGCCGTTCCAGCATCGGAGGAACCGGGACAGTAAAGGCCTCCTTAGGAGGAGCGTCATACTGCAGGGCCTCGAGCTCTTCGGCTCAAGGCTCTTCCTCAGGGTCCGCCGGAATAGCCAACGCGTTGGCCATATCCTGGACAAACTCCGAGAACCGGGTGTCCTCCGGAGGGGATCTACTCCGGGGCTCAGACTGCGGTGAGTCCGAAGGGACGCACTGAGTCTTGAATGTGTCGGGGGACTCCTCATCCTCCGTCTCCCAGGCGGACTCGTCCGACGAGGAGTCAGGATCCGACCCCGCGGGGCCCTGGAGCACCCGCCCCGACGCCGGAGGCACCGGTGTCAACGCCCTCTGTCCCGAACGGGAGGTCGAGGGAGACCACGACCGAGGTAGACTTCGAGCCATGATGGACTCTAGTATCGGCTCGGTCTCCGGGGTCGACTTCGATGTCAATGTCCCGGTGGTTGGGGCAGATGCGCCAGACAGGCTGGCCATCAGTGTCCGCTGCTGCTCCATGAAGGTAGACAGTCTGCTCTGAGGCTGTCATCCTGAGACTCAGCTTGGGAGACGCAGCAGCCACCGACTTGGGCCCCGGCGGCGCCGGGCCCGACGTCGGCTCTCTGGTAGGTGAGTCCTCAAGGACCACAGGGCTTACGTGTCCAGCAGACTGCGGCTCCATGCGAGGAACTTTGGCAGGCTTCTCTTGTTCCACGGGCCTGGGGTGACGGTCGGGGGTCTTAGACCTGGCCCTTGAGGAGCCAGGGACCTCCTCTGAGGTAAGATGGCACCTTTAGGCAGGAAGGGAACCGCGCATGCGTGCCTGCATTCCCAAAGGCTTTCATAGAAAGCTGGGGAAATACTCCGCAGGGGCTTCATCGGCGTCGATGACACCCATATGTGAGGACTGACTTCCTGCTTGGTCCTGGAGAAACTGCAGCTGCTATCAGTAAAAATTACTCATTGAACAAGCCATCTCTTGAAAACAAAATATTAACCCTTAAAAATGACATTTTTCTCAAGACCCGTGCTGAGCAAGAATCGTTTTGGAAGCTAGTTCCTAGAGACAAGCTTTCCCAATTTGAGAAGATGCAGAGAAGCTGTACACTCCTGTTTCGGTTCAACTTACTTGTGTGAATCTGCGTTTTCCCATCTGAAAATGACAGAGTACACAACGTTCCAACTTGACAGATGAACATCTCCAGGATTCCCTGGGACTGGCCCTCATGCAATATTCACCCAACTTCAAAAAGCTGGTGGATGAAATGCAGGCTCATAAGTCTCACTAATGAGCAAGAGAGAAATATTAAAGATTGTGCAAGATCAGCCTGGATCAATACTCGACCTAAATTTAAACACAAATTACTCAATAAAACTAAGAAAAAAATGTACTTTCCATTTCTCTTTGCAGTTCTTACTGGATCTTCATCTGTTTTGTTTTTGCTTAATAGCTGATCACATCCAAGTAAATGACAGAAGGTTCATTAAAAATGGGGGGGGGGGGGGGTGGAATCCTCCAACTTTACTGGGTTAAAATTTAATTTGAAACTTAATTTTCATGGTGGTAGATCACGACCTGTTCAAAGTTGGACATGCCTGCTGTATAGGGACCACTGCTGCTACTGTTGCTTGAGAGAGCTCGAGCGAGAGCTCGAGCTCGAGCCTTGTAGTACACCCAGGCCCAAATAAAGGGAATCCAATCTTAGAATCCCTATGTAACAGCCCCCATTTCAATTTCAAAAGAAATCCGTCCTTGACCAGATTCCTACTATCAGCTTGTAATAGCTTTTCCAGCAATTTTGCACAACAAAAACAAAAAATGTAACAAAGGGAAAATTAGGTCTTACCTAATAACTTGTTTTCCCCCCGAGTGCCTCCAGATCAGACTCATGAGTTGTCATGCCCCATCCACAGCTTGGAGACTGAGCATGCCAAGTCTTGGTGATGTCACTCTACATAGGCAGTTGGCACCTCTGTTCAGGTTCAGTATTCTACTGACAAAAAGACTCCACAGAGCAAATTAAGAATGACCATGCAACTTCAAAACACTATCAACCTTCTCCTTTGGGAACCCACTCCCCACCAAATGAACCACGTTGTGAACTCTATCCAGCTTCTCTCTCTACTTCAAAATTTTTTTTTGTTTAGCCACTGCACAGAAGTCCATCGTAACCAGATGGCTCCACATCTCCACACTGAACCAGCTGGAATTGCTATACTCTTCAGAAATGGGATCGCAATCCTGCCTCTCCACCAAAACCAAGCAAAAAAAAGACATACATGGGGAGGGTCCAGGACTGAACTGGTGGGGCTCAAGGAAAGAAAATCAGTTAAGACCTAATTTCCCCTTCCTTACCACCCTCTCCAGTCCAGAAGCTTGAGATGTACCAGAGCAATACTAAACTTGTGAGGGATCCATGAGCCCAGCCTGAAGCACCACAGATCCAAACCGTGTATCCCGTGTCACTTGTATATCTACATGATATTGACAAAAGTATGCAACAAAGACCAAGTCGCCAGCCAACAAATATTGGGCGGCAGCACCAGACTAGCTTCTGTCCACGATGCTGCCTGCACTCTGGTCGAGTGGGCCCGCAGCCCTCTGGGCAACTTCCCATGCTTCAAAAAGGTATGCCAAAGCAATTACTTCCTTCACCCATCAGGCAACTGAGGACTTGGACATGGCTTCACCCTTCTGCATCTTCCCAAAAAGGACAAATGGTCGGACTTAAAAAAAACAAACCCTGTCCTCTTAAGATACTTGCTGGACATGCACAGAATACATTGCAAGTGCAACTGACTGTCCTCTGACCTGGAGTAAGTGCCTGAAAGACACTAGAGTCATTGGCTGGTTGATATAGAAAGCAGATGAGACATTGGGCAGAAAGGAAGGCACTGGTCGCAATACCACTACCTTCTCCCTTGACATAGAAAGGAATGGCTCGCAGCACACCACCACTTGGAGCTCCAAAATCCATTAAGCCGAACAAATGGCCACAAAAACATCTTCAATGTCAGATTCTTTAAGGAAAAACCTCCGGCAGCTCAAAAACCGCCTCTGTCAGTGCCAACAAACATCAGATTCAGGTCCCATGGCTAAACCAAGGACCTAGTCAGAGGGCACTCATGTTTGACCGCTCTAAGGAAACATACCACATCTGGAAGGATTCCCAAGTATTAACCTTGGACCGAGCCCCTATAACATGTGGGAGTGCCGTCACCTGCACTCACAACGAGCTACAGGCCAAACCTCTCTCCAAACCAGCCTGCAGAAACACTAGTATATCCAGCAAAGATACTGCCAAGGACTGGCATCCCTGTGCCAAACACCAATCCTCAAACACTTTCCACACAGAAATGTAGGACAGGGAAGTGGAGCACTTATGCGCCTTCAACATTGTAATCACAGGGTTTGAGTAAACCCCCTCTTCCTCAGGTGAGCCCTCTCAAGAGCCAGGCCGTAAGTGAGAATCAATCCACCCGAGGCATGTGGATAGGACCCTGTGAAAGGAGATTGGCCTGTGCCGGAAGGCACCATGGGCAATCCATCCTGAGAATATCTGCATACCACAGTCTCAGAGGCCAATCCAGCGCAACCAATATCACCAGCCCCTAATGAGCCGCAATCCTCTACGCTAGTCTCCCTATAAGGGCACAGGAGGGAAACAGAGGATCCTGTCCATTGGCCATCTCGGCACCAACACATCCAGGCCTTCTGACATCCACTCTTGCTGTCTGCTGAAGCATCTGGGCACTTTCACAATTTCAAGGTTGCCATCAGATCCATGATCAGTTATCCCAAGTACCTGACTATCTGTGCAAATACTACATCATTTAGGAACCACTCAGCTGGATCCAGGCAATAACGACTGAAATAGTCCACCTGACTGCTGCTCAACAGTGATGCTAAGGACACCTACCCCCTGCATGCTTTCACTCACTCCAGATACCAACCTCGCCGGCCTGCTCTTTCTGGCAACGGCAGATGCAGCTACAATGTCTTGCTGACTCACTGGGTCTGCTGATCACACTGTTCACAGGCAGACTCCTCACCCATTAAAGGGATCGGGAGCTGCTCGAGTGCTCAAAATTTGACAGCCTTGTCAATTCTGCTTTTTTTTTGGGGGGGGGGGGGGAGAGGGTAGGAGGAGAATTTAAAGGGCCACTGCCCCAGCTCAATATTCTCCTGCCATAAACACACTAACTCTCCTATTCCTTCCCTATTGTCTCTTCAGTGGAGTCCAAACTACAGTGAAACATGCTCCCAAGCTGCTTGGAGACTGAGAATACTGAGTATACCGAGTCTGAAGGAAGGTGCCAACTGCCTGTGTAGACACATCACCAAGACTTGGCATGCGTAGCCTCCAAGCTGCGGGTGGATGTGACAACTCATGAGTTTGGACTGGACGAAAGGGAACAATAAAGAACTGTGCTTATTTTAGACTTTTCTAATGGAAATGGCCATCTAGAGTACAGCAATATATGTGCTCTCCCCCTTGCCCAATAAGCAGGCTGCCTTAGCCCTTAATTTGTTTATTATAGCAGAAGTCTAACATGTTATAGCATTCGGAAAGGGGGGAAAAAATCCAGCGCTTTAAAAAATAAAAATGCATCATGTAGCATACATCTCAAAACTCTGGTCCTTAGTTGCCACAGAGATATATATGTCTGCCCAGATAGTCAAAACAAGCAAACTGGGTTCTTAAAACCAACTGCATGCACAGAACCATTATGCAGCCCTGGAAGTGGAGGAGGTGAAAGCATCCCTGGAAAGGGAAGAACCAGAGTTCAAGTACCCCAAAGTTGCAGAATCAGTGACCAGAAGGAAACGAAGAGTAGTGGTGGTGGTTGGAGACTGAAGGGTACTGAGGCGTCCATCTGCCGACCAGACTTGATGTCCAGAGAGGTATGCTGTCTGCCTGGTGCCAAAATCCAAGATGTTACGGAGAGTTTGCCGAGACTCAACAAGCCCACTGACTATTACCCAATGTTGCTAATCCATGTTGGAACAAATGATACTGCCAGGTATACCTCGGAACGTATCAAAAGTGACTTCATGGCTCTGGGACAGAGGGTGAAGCAATTAGGTGCACAGGTGGTGTTCTATTCAATCCTCCCTGTTGAGGGTAAGGGCCAAGGCAGAGAGGCTCACATCCTGGAGATGAATGCATGGCTGCGTGGATGGTGTCAGAGCGTTTTGGTTTCCTAGACCATGGGATGCTGTTCCAAGGGTTGCAGAGCAGAGATGGCATCCATCTGTCCAAGAAAGGTCAACGCATCTTTGGTAGTAGACTGGCTAATCTACTGAAGAGGGCTTTAAACTAGATTCGTTGGGGATGGGTGAAGAAAGCCCCCAGGTAGGTGATACATTAAATACCTTTATGGAAATGGGTAACATATGGAAAGCAGTGTGTATTAATGCCCGTAGCATGGGAAATAAGATCCCTGAAGTTGAAGCTTTGGTGGGAGTGGCTGACTTGGATTTAGTGGCAGTTACAGAAACATGGTTCACAGAAAACCATCACTGGGATGTAACTATACTTGGCTATACTTTATTCAGAAAGGACAGGGTAGGAAGAAGGGGAGGAGGAGTGGCACTATATGTAAAAACTACTATTAAAGCTTTGGAATTACAGAGCTTAAAAGGGAGAGAGGAGGCATTGTGGGTTAAACTAGAAAGAGGGAAAGAGAAATCTATTTGCATTGGTGTGATATACAGACCTCCCTCACAAGAGGAAGAGGTGGATAGAGAGTTAATTGAAGACATACACAGCATTGCTAGGAAAGGGGAAGTGCTACTGATAGGAGATTTCAATATGACAGATGTTGATTGGCACATTCCTGCTGCAGTATCATCTAGAAGTAAGGAGATCCTGGATTCTCTACAGGGAGAACTATTCAGGCAATTGGTAACAGACCCCACATGTAAAGGGGCCATACTGGACTTGGTGCTTACCAATGGTGAAAGTGTTTCTGATGTTGTAGTGGGAGATCATTTTGCATCCAGTGATCACCAGATGGTGTGGTTCAGTATTAGGACTAGGGCTGTTAGAATCCATTCCAAGGTGAGGATCTTAGACTTTAGGAAGACTAACTTTGCGAAGATGGGCCAATACCTCAGGGAGTCGTTAGTGGGATGGGAACAGCTGGGGGATATAGAAAAACAGTGGGCAAAACTGAAAGGGGGTATTTTAAGGGCAACCAACCTTTTTGTTAAAATGGTAAATAAAGTCAAAAGGAAAAGGAGACCGCTATGGTTTTCGAAGGAAGTAGCTGAAAAAGTGAAGAAAAAGATGGAGGCCTTCATGAAATACAAGAGATCACAGAGAGAGGAAGACAGGCATCTGTATTTGGAAAAACTTAGAGAAGCTAGCAAAGTGGTCAAGAAGGCAAAGATTCAAAAGGAGGAGGAAATAGCCAATGCAATAAAATGGGGGGATAAGACAATTTTCAGATATATTAGTGAGAAGAGGAAGGGCAAAAGTAGTATTGTCAGACTCAAGGGTGCAGGGGGGGAGGGGGGGGGACTATGTAGAAGCTGATAAGGATAAAGCGGAATTGCTTAATATTTTTGGTCTGTGTTCACAGATGAACCAGGAGCAGGACCTCAGAAAACACCCACAAACAGAAGCGAGTGACATCTTGAACAATTTTCAGAAGACTGTGTTCGTGAGAAACTAGCTCAACTTAAAGTAGACAAAGCGATGGGACCGGATGGGATACACTCTAGAATACTGAGGGAACTTGGGGATGTTCTAGCAACTCCACTGACTGACCTTTTCAATGCCTCGTTGGAGTCGGGAGTGGTGCCAAAGGACTGGAGAGAGGCTCATGTGGTGCCTTTACACAAAAGCGGAAGTAAGGATGTGGTTGAAAACTACCGGCCGGTTAGTTTAACTTCGGTGGTGAGTAAATTATTGGAAACGCTGCTGAAAGAGAAAATAGTGAGGTTTCTGGAGTCCAGCGGATTACAGGATCCGAGGCAGCATGGATTCACCAGAGGCAGGTCTTGTCAGACAAATCTGATTGATTTCTTTGACTGGGTGACCAAGGAGTTGGACCGAGGGAGAGCTCTAGATGTGGTGTATTTAGATTGCAGTAAAGCCTTTGACACTGTTCCTCACAGGCGACTTATAAACAAACTGAGCACCCTAGGGATGGACCCTAAAGTTACTGCTTGGGTTAGAAATTGGTTGGGTGGGAGGCGACAAAGAGTACAAGTAAATGGAGCTCACTCTGAGGAGAAAGCACAGTTACTTAGCTGTAACAGGTGATCTCTGGGAACAGCAGGAATAAGTCTTCACATATGGGTACGTCGGTAACAATGGAGCCTGCGTGGGAACGCTCCCCAGCTTTCCAAAAAAGGAAAGCTTTTGGGATCATCCCACAGCGCCTGCACGCTGCCTTCCCGCCTTTCCAACCGCCTCTCTCCAGTTCGAGTTTCAGAGCTGAGACAAAAAGAGAGAGAGGAAAGGAAAGAGATAGAAGATACAACTCCTTGGGGAAGTGGGTGGGTTGTGAAGACTTATTCCTGCTGTTCCCAGAGATCACCTGTTACAGGTAAGTAACTGCTATCTCCAGGAACAAGCAGGAATGAGTCTTCACATATGGGGACTCCCCAGCTAGAGATGCCAGGGAGATCCCCAGAGTTGTAGACCCTGAGAAGGGCCCTACCTCCCCCTTGGATCTCAGGCATCTAAACAGGGATGGAGGGTAGGAGTTGTTCAAGTATGGAACAGGTGTTTTAGGACAGCCTGACCAAACAAGGCATCCCAGTGGGAGTCCTTGTCCAAACAATAATGGGCCATGAAGGTATGAACAGAGGCCCATGTGGCTGCTCGACAGATCTGGTCGATGGACACAGAATTTAGATGAGCCATAGAAGTTACCATGGCCCTCACATTGTGAGCTGTGACATGGCCTTCCAGAGAAAGGTTCTTACTCTGGTAGGCGAAAGAAATACACTGAGCAATCCAAGTGGACAGTGTCCTTTTAGAGACTGGAAGTCCTAAATGAGAAGGATCAAAAGCAACAAAGAGTTGGGAAGACCTATGTTGCTGAGTCCTTTGTAAGTAAAAGGCAAGAGCCCTTTTACAATACAGGGTATGAAGATTCCTTTCTGCACTTGATGCATGAGGACCTGGAAAGAAGACAGGTAAATACACCTCTTGGTTCAGATGAAAAGGTGAGACCACTTTAGGCATAAAGTGTGGATTGGTCCTGAGGACTACCTTATGATGAAACCTTGTATAAGGAGGATTAGCCACCAAGGCCTGTAGCTCACTGATGCGGCGAGCTGATGTGAATGCAATGAGGAAAATAACCTTCCAGGAAAGAAATTTCAAGGAGGTGGCGGCTAAAGGTTCAAAAGGTGACTTCATAAGCTGTGAAAAAATACAACTGCGTTCAGTGTAACAAAGTAGGATAAAGTATCTACTGGCTCAACCTTGTAATTCACGTTATATTTCGTCTTGTAGTGTGTAAATGCCTCTGGGTGGTCTCAGACTTATAGTAGCAACTGTCCCTTCGACTAGAATGTCGAACAAAGGGAGAGATATGCTAGTTAGCATCAACGACCTCCAGTGGCTGGTGGCGATGTTAGACTGTGACCAACTTATTGTATTTTGTCTAAGGTTATCATCTGTGGACTTGAACGTATTGATCTCGTAGCTCAAAGGGATTCTTCCATTCTATTGTCCACGGCCTTTCGTCTTAGCCACTTTTAAACTATAACTGATCCAAGTGCTTAAATCAAGCCCACTCCCGACGCCTCCCCTCAGCGCTTCAGAGCGTTTCTCCTTATGCGGTTCTTCAGGGGATAGGGTATAAATCAAAACTGCTGCCCGCGTTGTATATACATCTCCTATTTTGCTCTTTGTTCTTCCAACTGCTCCAAGATTAAAGCAAAACACCACCGCGTGGCGTTTTTTTGCTTTAATTCGAGACCAAGTGCCCTGAGTGGAGAGGTCTTGTATATAAGCTCCCCAACCTGTTGTGGAGGCATCTGTTGTGAGCGTTGCTTGGGGCAACAACTGTTGGAAGGGGGACCCCAGCAACAGATTTTGGGTGGACTTCCACCATTGTAGAGACCAAAAGAGGCACCTGGAGGTTGCTATTTTGTCTGTCAAACCCCCTGAAGCTTGAGTCCACTGGGTGGACAAAGTCCATTGAGCTGCTCTCATGTGAAGGCGAGCATAGGGGACCACATGCACTGTGGATGCCATGTGGCCTAGCAGTTGTAGCATCTCCCGGGCAGTTAAATGGCTCTTTGACTGAATCTGGGAGGCTAACTGCACTAGGCGTAGGCAACGGGCCTGAGGAAGATAGTCCCTAGAGTTCATAGGGGCCTGGCTAGTTACTACCACTGCAAGGGCCTGAGTAGGGGTGAGCTGGGACTTTGGGAGATTTACCACAAGTCCCAGATACTGCAGAACGCGCCTTGTGCAGTCCAGGGAAGTCTGGGCCTCTGACTGAGATGGAGCTCGGATGAGCCAGTCATCCAGGTATGGGAATACAAATATCCCCAGAGTGCGTAGAAATGCAGCTACTACTGCCATGCATTTGGTGAACACTCTTGGAGCAGAGGCCAGACCGAAAGGAAGCACCCTGTATTGGTAATGCTTCCCTTGGAAAAGGAAAATGGAGAAACCTTCTGTGAGATGGATGGATGAGGACATGGGTGTATGCATCCTTGAAATCTAGAGAACAAAGCCAATCCTGACTGTAGGTATGGAAGGAGAGTGCGCAGAGAAAGCATCTTGAATTTCTCCTTGCATAGAAATTTGTTCAATTCTCAGATCTAATATGGGTCTGTAGCCCCCTGTTTTCTTTGGGATCAGAAAGTAGGGGGAGTAAAACCCTGACCCTTGTTGAAGAAGAGGTACCTCTTCTATTGCCCCTTGGGCAAGAAGGGCAGCCACCTCCTGATCTAGAAGGTCGAGGAGAGATGTTGGAGAATTGAAATGTCTCACCATGGTGTGAGGAGGAAGGTTTGAGAAATGAAGTTTGTACCCCTCCCTTATGATGGAGAGGGTCCACTGCTCTGTTGTAATTTGCTCCCATCTGGGAGCAAAGTGAGCTAACCTTCCTGGAATGGTGAGAGGCTCTGGCTGTTTCAGAGCCAGAAAGGCTAAGTTCTCTAGCATCAAGTCAAAAGCCCTGAGGAGGCTGGGTCTGCTGAGTTGCAGCAGCCCCTGTAGGCTTAGGCCTGGCTTGCTTAGGTTGCTGACGCTTAGCAGCAAAACGACCTGTAGAAGATTGCTGGCCAGAAGCAGGATAGAATCTGCCTTTGAGGAAAAAAAAAAAAAAAACAAACAAAAAAAAACACAGACTTCTTGAAAGGTTTTTTCTTGGCAGGAATGGAGGTTGACTTTGAAAGTCTATCCAAAGCAGAATTTTCTGCATCCATTTGAGTGGCTTTTATTTGCCAATCTTTGCCAAACAGGTTTTCTCCTGTACAAGGAAGATTTCCCAAGCCATCCTGGACCCAAGATTCTAGATCAGAAGCTTGGAGCCAAGCAATTCTGCGTGCAGCTATGGCAATGGCCGAAGCTCTGCTGGCACCCTCAAAGGAGTCAAAAGCTGCACGGTTGGAAAACTTTGAAATATCTTGAGTATGCTTAAGCCAAATAAGAAATTCTTCCCTTTTATCCTCTGTAAGAAAAGGGAGGAATGTGTGTAGCTTATCTGCAACTTCTTTCAGAAACATCCCCATATAGAGACTATAGGAATTGATTCTGGCAATGAGCATACTGGCTTGGAAGATTTTCCTACCAAAAGCATCCAAGGTCCTGCATTCTCTTCCTGGAGGAGCAGAGGAGTGTCTTTTTGCACTCTTTCATAGCTGACTCCACCACAATAGAATGGTGAGGAAGCTGTGTTTTATGAAACCCAGGACAAGGAGGGACACGATACATGGTGTCCAACCTACAAGAATGAGGAGAAATAGTGAGAGGAGTCTCCCATAAGTCAATCATGTGATCATAAAGAATCTCATGAATTGGCAAGGTGACTGGCTCCTTAGGAGCCTTGGGATAACCTAAAATATCTAATTTTTTAGCTCTAGGCCAGGGTAGTTTTGCCAGTGCAGGATCCTCGAGGGCAAGCCCAGAGGCATCTTGATGCTTAGAAGGGGGATCTACCCTTCGAGAACCGGCTGGTTTTATGTTTGGTTACCTGAGATCCATGGGAGGAAGAAGCAGCCCTGGAGGACATCGATGCCACTAAAGCTGCATCAGAGGGAAACAGAACATGGAGCTTGGCTGCTCGGTTCTGTAAACCTCGTTTGGACATCAAGGAGCAGGACGAACAATCCAAAATGGAGTGGTCAGGTCAGGACCCAAACATTTGAGACACCATTCATGGGTGTCGGTAACAGAAATAGTACCGCTGCACTTAGTGCATTTTTTAAACCCGGAGGCTGGTTTTTTCATGAGGAAAATGTTTCGTGAGGCCTAAGGCCCAAAAAGGAAAAATACACTGAGGGAAAATTATTATTTTTTTTTTTTTAAAGAAAAGAAAGAAAGACCGGCGGTACCAGTCCAACGTCGGAGAAGGCAGACGCGCGACCAAAGAAATAAAACAAAGAACTTCAGCGGTGACAGGAACACGACCTGCTGGCTCCGTGGAAAAGAAGAACTGGAGAGAGGCGGTTGGAAAGGCGGGACGGCAGCGCACAGGCACTGTGGGATGATCCCAAAAGCTTTCCTTTTTTGGAAAGCTGGGGAGCGTTCCCTCGCAGGCTCCGTCGGTACCGACGTACCCATATGTGAAGACTCATTCCTGCTTGTTCCTGGAGATGGATGTTACCAGTGGTGTGCCTCAGGGATCTGTCCTTGGTCCGATTCTTTTTAACACCTTTGTTAGTGATATAGCAGAAGGGCTGTCAGGTAAGGTTTGCCTCTTTGCAGATACCAAAATCTGCAATAGAGTAGACACTCAGGAAGGTGTAGATAATATGAGGAGGGATCTAGCTAAGCTTGAAGAATGGTCTAGAATTTGGCAGCTGGGATTTAATGTTAAAAAATGTAAGGTCATGCATTTGGGCTGCAGCAATCCAAGGGAGCAGTACAGTATAGGAGGTGAAGTACTTTTGTCCACTAAAGAAGAGTGGGACCTAGGTGTGGTTGTGTCTGATGATATTAAAGTAGCTAAACAGGTAGAAAAGGCATTGGCAAAAGCTAGAAGGATGCTTGGGTGCATACGGAGAGGAATGGCTAGCAGAAAAAAGGAGGTGACAATGCCTCTGTATAAGTCTTTGGTGCGACCTCATTTGGAGTATGGTGTGCAATTCTGGAGACTGCACCTTCAAAAGGATGTGAACAGGAGGGAGTCAGTGCAGAGGGTGGCTACTAAAATGATTAATGGGCTTCATTATAAAGCATATGAGGACAGACTTAAGGATCTTAATATGTACACCTTAGAAGAAAGGCGGGATAGAGGTGATATGATTGAGATGTTTAAATACCTCCGTGGCATAAATGTTCAGGGAGAGAGCCTCTTTCAATTGAAAGCAAGTTCTGCTACGAGGGGACATGGGATGAGGGTGAAGGGAGAGATTCAGGAGTGATATGCGGAAATATTTCTTTACAGAAAGTAGTGGATCCATGGAATAGTCTCCCAGTGGAGGTGGTAGAGATGAGGACAGTAACTGAATTCAAAAAAGCATGGGACCAACACAGAGGATCTCTAAAGGTAAAAAGTGAACTGTTGTAGTTGTTATGGAAGGACAGACTAGATAGGCCATGTGGTCTTTTTCTGTCATCATGTTTCTATGTTTCTATGTAATGTCAGAAAAATTCAACTCTAAAGCGGAGAAGAACCACAGCCAAACCAAGGATATCTTCAAAAGTAGTTTTATGTTTGGAAATCATATGAGAGTTGCTATTTTTCTAAGTAAAACAAAAGTACTCTATCAATACCTTGACAAATCACAAACAAGGAACCAATAAAGAAAAACAGATTCCCCAAACAATTGATAGCAAGGAGCTATTACATGCCACATCCGCTCCCATTCTTCCACCCGAAGCAAGAACAGGAAGACTGCAAATTAAACATCACGTTCCTGCTCGTCCAGGAAATTCTGCAAATGAACAGGGTCATAGAGGGTACATCTGTCCCTACCCCCACGCCCTGTGGGGGGACAGCACTTACAGGAATTACATTTAATTTGATAACATTATTTATAATCCATCTTTACAATCATATAACATACAAAGCGGAGGACAAAAAACAATGAAAACAAATACATACGAAATTATAACAAAGTAAAAAATTTCACTCCCTAATTCCATAAACAATTTCCCAAATAGTCATCTTTAACTGTCCTTGGAACTGAAAGTAATTATGGGAGACTATTCTGCAAACTAGGCATGGCCCCAGAAAGACATCTACCCTAGTCCTCACCTGAGAGAAGAAAGAAGCAGATGGTGAACTCAGTGCACAATGTGCAGAAGATCTCAAGGTCCTTATAGGAATTATATCTAATCAGTTTATTAGTCAAATAAGTAGGTCCAGTTCCTTGAATCGTTTTAAATGCTAAACAAAATCTTAAACTGCACCCATCCCTCTATTTAAAGCCAATGAAGGTTATATAATAAAGATATAAGCTTTGCTATATACTCTTAAGTAATCCTTTTTGCTGCTAAATCTGGGCCATGTTTATTGAACCACGTTAGTTGTTAACATGGCAGATAGCACTTGCCAAGTGCACCACATTAACAGCTAATACTGGGCAAATGCAGATGGCACTGAAAATCATTGCACCGACTGCAGAATGCAACAGTAGCTGCATGCATAAGTGGAACAAGGGCGGAGAGTGAACATGTCTGTCCATGCTCATCAACAGCGAGTGCCAATCGTCACATTAGCAGAGAGCACTGGTGCAACTAACGTCACTACTCTTGCCATTTTACTGGGCAGACTAGATGGACCATACTGGTCTTTATCTGCCATCATTTACTATGTTACTATGTTACTATTATTTATTTATTATTTAACATTTTTATATACCGCACTATTCATAATCAGCACGGTTTACATAGAACAATAAAAACTTCAGATAAGATACATATTATCTGTTTTTTACATAAAACAGGAACAATAACTTGGGTAACTGGGCAATTATTTACAATGAATAGTATTCATTAAACTATTTACATTTGGAAGGCATATTGTATGAACTGACCCTTGTTGGTATGAGAGAGAGGTATAAAGTGTTGCTGGGTTAGCAGAGGTTACGTATTGAGAACAGGAATGTTGCTATTTGAGTGTGGCTGTGTTAATATATTCTCTGGGAAATATTTGATGAAAAGGTGATGTTTCAAGGCCTTTTTGAACTGGGAGAGATCATCGATGGCCCTGATATGTGGTGGGAGGGTGTTCGAGTTTTGGAGCGGATAGACTGAAGGATCGGTTTACTGTAGCGGAGATGTATCTTAAGGACTCTTTTGGAACCATTAGCAAGTTTAATTCAGTTGTTCTTCTTAGCCTGTTAGTAGGAATTGGGTGGATCATCTCTGATAATGAGGGAGCGAGACCTTTCTGAGCTTTGAAGGCTAGGAGCAGAGTCTTGAAGGTGATTCTCACTTGGATAGGGAGCCAGTGTAATTGTTTTAGGAGAGGTGTTACTATGTTAGGTATTTGCTAAAAATACAGCATATAACCATCATGAAATACAGATAGATTTGTAACCCAGCCCTGCTGCTTCAAAGCCCAGTGAAAAGTCTTTACCTGCTTATTGAAATCACAAGCTGCTTTCTCCGACTCAAACATAACTGACCAGTTCTGCCTTTGATCATCATAAAAGTTGCTGTAATTATTGGGTTGAACCTGAGAAATACAGAAGAAATTCCATGTTAAGTTCAAAGAAAGATGAAATTAGATCAACTGCCTATCCGCCACTCAAGGCATTATTCCCAAAGCACTAAAACTTGCAACCATCAGACCAATCCCTAAGAACACTGTCATGAATAAAGTCGATGCAACAGCTTACCGGCCCATCTCAAGCCTCCCCTTTCTGACAAAGATTATTGAAAAGACTGTACAATGTCAACTCCAATACCATATCAACTCCCATGCTCCACTGGACATGCAACAGCTCGGCTTTCAACCAAATCATAGCATTGAAACCCTTCTGATGTCCCAATTTGATAAGAGTCATTGACATCAAGATGGGAGTGGTACTCATTTTCCTGGATATCTCCTCTGCATTCGACACAGTCTCACACAACATACTACTCCAGAGACTAAAAGATATCGGCCTGCATGACACCACTATGAAATGGTTCACCTCCTACCTTACAGGCTACTACAAGTCAAATATGGCTCCAACACATCCTTCTTCATAGCAAGGCAGGGAGTCTTACAAAGCTCATCCGTTTCAGTCTTCCTCTTCAACCTTTACATTCAACCCATCTGCTTCATCATCAGGAGACACAGGATCAACACCACATGCACTGATATAAAGTGTAGTTACTCACCTGTAACAGGTGGTCTCCGGGAAAAGCAGGAATTTAGTCTTCACATATGGGTATCGTCAGTACTGACCGAGCCTGCGCAGAAACACTCCCCAGTGTCCAATAGGAACGCTTTTGGGAGCATCCCTCAGCCATGCGCGCTGCCTTCTTGCCTTTCCAACTGTCCCTCTTCAGTTAAGTTGTAGCTGAGTGAAAGGATAGAGACACAAAGACACACAACTCCTAGGGGAGGTGGGTGGGTTGTGAAGACTAAACTCCTGCTGTTCCCGGAAATCACCTGTTACAGGTGAGTAACTACGCTATCTCCAGGAACAAGCAGGAATGTAGTCTTCACATATGGGGACCCCCTAGCTGAAGATGCCAGGGAGATAGGCATCCTTCCTCCCATAGATCTGACATTCTTCCAGGGTTGGACGGTAGGAGTTGAATTAGGTCTGAAAGAGATTTCGAAGAACAGCTTGCCAAAAGAAAGCATCCCGACAGGAGGCTTTATCTAGGCAGTAGTGGGCTGTGAAGGTGTTTACTGAAGCCCATGTGGCTGCTCGACAAATGTCAGATAGACACTGAGTGGAGATTAGCTGTGGAAGTAGCCATGGCTCTCACATTACGAGTTGTGACATGGTCATGAAGAGGAAGACCCTTACTCATAAGCAAAGGATATGCATTGGGTAATCCATTTAGATAAAGTTCTTTTGGAGACTGGAAGTCCCAAATGACTAGGGTCAAAAGCTATAAAAATTTGCGACGACTTTCTATGTTGCTGTGTTCTTTGTAGGTAAAAGGCTAAGGCTCTTTTACAATCCAAAGTATGAAGGTTTTTTTCTGCATTAGAGGCGTGAGGTCTCGGAAAAAATACAGGAAGATAAATTGATTTAAATGAAAAGGCAAAACCACCTTTGGCATAAAGTGTGGATGAGTTCTAAGAACAATCTTATGATGAAACCTAGTATAAGGAGGATTAGCCACTAAAGCTTGCAGTTCACTAATGCAACGTGCAGAGGTGATTGCAATTAGGAAGAGGACCTTCCAGGCCAAAAACTTAAAGGTTGTAGTGGCTAAAGGCTCAAAAAGGTGGCTTCATGAGCTGCCCGAGAACTAGATTTTATTTTTATTTTATTTATTTATTTACATCTCTTATATACCGCACTATTTGCGATCAGCGCGGTTTAGATTTAGATCCCATGCCACCGGTGGTGGCTTAATGGGAGGTTTGGTTAATAGAAGACCTCTCATAAATCTGGATATGAGTGGATGAGAGGAAATTGGTTGTCCAGAGGCTTATACGAAGCTGCAATTGCACTAAGATGGACTCTTACCAAATTGGTCTTTAGACCAGAATTTGATAAGTGAAGGAGATACTCTAGTATCAATTCTAAAGGTATGACAAGGGGGTTTAATCCCTTCTTGGAGCACCATATAGTAAACCGTTTCCAAATGAAGGCATAAGATCTTCTTGCGGAAAGTTTCCTAGAAGCTTGAAGGATATCCTTTACCTGTTGGGACAGGTTGAAATCCTGGAGGTCTAAGCCTTCAGCAACCAGGCCATGAGATGCAGGGATTGGGGATTTGGGAAAGGAGATCTGGAGCATGCCCTAACTCCAGAGGTGCAGCTTGAGTGAGATGTAAAAGCAGGGGATACCACGCTTGGCGTGGCCATCGTGGCGCTATGAGAATCATGCGACCCCTGTCTCTCTGAAGCTTGAAGAGTGTTTTGCGGATGAGGGGAATGGGTGGGAAAGCATAAAGGAAGCCCTGACCCCAGTGAAGGAGGAAGGCATCTCTTGTCTGACAATTGTGAGCCAGAATCCTGGAACAGAACCAGGGAAGTTTGGCATTCAGTGGAGTTGCAAAGAGGTCTGTGTCTGGAGTGCCCCAGAGATGAAATATCTTTGCCACCTGGTCTAGGTGGAGAGGCCACTCGTGAAGCAGCAGTACTCGACTGAGTTTGTCTGCCCAAAGGTTTTGAATACCTGGCAGATATACCACTACAAGGTGAATTTGATACTCTGGCGAGGGCCCACAGTCTTAAAGCTTCGTTGCATAATGAGAGAGCCTGTCCCGCCCTGCTTGTTCATATAGAACATGGCTACTTGATTGTCTGTCTGGACCACTGTTCCCTCTAAGCTGTGCGCGTGTGCGCGCGCACACACCTCGCCGAGCGAGCGCACATACTTTATAACAGAGCGCACAAAAATTACAGTTCTGATTCTTCTAGAAAACACAGACGTCTTAAAATTTAAAAGTTGTTGTGTATTTACGGTTTTCACAAGTTCTACAATATTTTCTAGTGCAATCAATGTGGTGAATATACTGTATTCTGACGTGTAGTCAAATTTTAAAGTATATAACTCCAAGTGTTATGTGGCGCACAAAAATGTAACCTTCCTTCAAAAGCTGCACAGATGATATTTTATGCGCACACAGCCTACAGAAAATTAGAGGGAACATTGGTCTGGACTAGGACTATCTTGTAGCTGAGCTGGGCATGGAATACTTGAAGAGCTAAATAGATTGCTCTTAATTCCAGGAGGTTTGTGTGTAGACCAGCCTCCTGTGGGTGCCCTGGGTAGAAAGATGATTGAGGTGTACTCTCCAACCCACCTGTGATGCATCTGTTGTTAGGGGGGCCTGACAGAGGGATTGATGAAAAGGAGACCGCACTGTCAGATTTTCTAGTGATTGCCACCATTGGAGGGACAAAATTAGTCGTTGAGAGTTTATTATTTTGTCTGATAAACGACCCGTGGCCTGTGTCCACTGTGTGGATTGGGTCCAACTGAGCTGCTCGCATGTGGAGGCGAACATATGGGACTACATAAACTGTGGATGCCATATGTCCCAGCAACTGTAGTAGCTCATGAGCAGTCAGGGAGGATTTCCCCGCTGCTTGAGAAGCTAGTTGTGTTATGCGAAGACACCGGGCCTGTGGAAGGAAAGCCTTTGCCTGTCTGGTATCTAGACAGGCCCCTATGAATACCAGGCATTGGGAAGGAACAAGTTGGGATTTTGGGAAGTTTATTACAAACCCCAAGTATTGGAGGATTCGCACTGTGCGAGACAGTGCAGTGCCAGCCTCTGCAACTGTAGGGGCTCGAATGAGCCAGTTGTCTAAGTAAGGGAAAGAGTAGTTAACTCACCTGTAACAAGTGTTCTCCTGGAGCAGCAGGAATCAGTCCTCACATATGGGTGATGTCGGCGCTGAGAAAGCCCTCGTGCGGAGCATTTCCCCAGCTTTCAAAGAAAGCCTTTGGGAATTGCAGCGTGCATGCGTTGTCCCCTTCCCACCCAAGGGTGCCATCTTGCTCAGTCTGATGACATAGCTAAAAGACAGCAAAAAAATCATATGACTGCAACTCCAAGGGGAGGAGGGAGGGTCGTGAAGACCGATTCCTGCTGCTCCTGGAGAACACCTGTTACAGGTGAGTAACTACTCTTTCTCCAGGACCAAGCAGGAAGTCAGTCCTCACATATGGGACTCCCCAGCTTAAGGCTACTGGAGTCCTCAAGCCGAAAAATGAGCTCCCTCTAGCTCGTCAGTACGTAAGGAAGGAATCTTCTGAGAACGCCCCTGACCGGTAGCCCAACACCAGGGCCGGAGGGTAGGAGTTGCCTAAACCCCAGAGATTATGGTGTACTGCCTGTCCAAAAGCACTGTCCCTGCGGGACACCCTCTCAAGGCAGTAATGGGCCACAAAAGTCTGGCTTGAAGACCAAGTAGCGGCCCAGCAGATGTCTGCCAACGGAACAGAGCGGAGATGAGCCACTGACGCAGCCTTCGCCCTGACAAGATGAGCCGTGACTCGACCCTCCAACGAGAGGCCGGCTGCCCCATAAGCCCAGGCGATACAGTCAGCAACCCATATGGCCAAAGTACGCTTGGAGACAGGGAGCCCCAAATTCTGGGGTCAAAAGAAACGAAGAGCTGAACAGCCCTCCGATGCTCCCGCATACGGTCAAGGTAGAAGGACAAGGCCCTCCTACAGTCCAGGGTATGCAGGACCATCTCAGCCCGGTTGGCATGCGGCCTGGGAAAGAAGGTCGGAAGAACCACCTCCTGATTGAGGTAAAAAGGGGAGACAACCTTAGGAAGAAACTTCGGGTGAGTCCGTAAGACTACCCTATTCCTGTAGAACCTAGTGTAAGGGGGATCAGACACTAGTGCCTGAAGTTCACTTACTCACCTAGCAGAGGTAAGAGCTACCAGAAACAAGGTTTTCCAGGAGAGAAAATGGAGAGGACAGGTAGCCATAGGTTGAAATGGCGGACAAGTAATCTGCTGTAAGACATTCAGATCCCACTCAGGGGCTGGTGGATGTAAAGGAGGCTTAAGCAGGAGGAGGCCTCTGAGAAAACGAGCCACCAAAGGGTGGTTGGAAAGAGGCCTTCCGTCCACCGGCAAGTGGTGCGCTGAGAGAGCACCGAGGTGAACCCTGACAGAGTTGGACTTAAGGCCTAGATTGGAGAGGTAAAGCAAATATTGCAATACTACCACTACCAAGCACAAGAAGGGATTCTCGTTGTGCTGAGCACACCATGCGGAGAATCTACGCCACTTAAGAGCGTAGGATTTCCTGGTGGATTGCCGTCTAGAGGCTAAGACTACATCTTCCACCTCTTGAGGCAGTAGTAGGGGAGCCAAAACAAACCTTTCAGCAGCCAGGCCATCAGATGAAGGGACTGGAGGTTGGGGTGCAAGAGAGTCCCCTGATCCTGAGACAGGAGATCGTGCTGAAACCCCAGAGGAAGAGGGGTGTCCACCGCCAGTTGCAGCAGAAGCGGGAACCACGGTTGCCTCGGCCACCTGGGGGCTATCAGGATCATTGAGGCACCGTCCATGAGGACTTTGAACAGCGTTCTGGACACTAGTGGAGTGTGAGGAAACGCATACAGTACGCCTGTGGACCACGAGATCAGAAACACATCCGCCGCTACCCTGAGAGGATGCGGTTGTCTGGAGCAGAATCTCGGGAGTTGCCGGTTCAGAGGACTGGCGAAAAGATACATGGTGGGGAGGCCCCACCTGAGAAAGATCTGCTGAACCACCAATGGGTTCAATCTCCATTCGTGTGGTTGCAGGATCCTGTCCGCCAGGTAAATTTTCTTGACATGGGAGGTAGAGAGCCTTGAGGAGGATGCCGTGATTGACGGCCCAAGAGCACAGCCGTCGTGCCTCCTGACATAGAAGGAAGGAGCCTGTGCCTCCTTGTTTGTTCACGTAGAACATGGCAACTTGATTGTCCGTCTGGACTAGTACAGACTGGTGAGAGGCGAGGTGGGAGAAGGCTCTCAGAGCTAGGCGTATCGCCCGCAGCTCCAGGAAGTTTATCTGTTGAGCAGCCTCCCAAGGGGTCCAGAGACCCTGAGTACATGTCCCTTGGCAATGTGCTCCCCAACCTAGAAGAGAAGCATCTGTCGTCAGCACTTGAGAATGCGGAGGGGATTGAAAAACCATTCCGAGTACCAGATTCGGAAGATGAAGCCACCATTGCAGAGGGGAGACTAGCAGGTCGGATATTCTTACTGAGTCCACTAGGCTCCCTGTGACCTGATGCCACTGAATGCGAAGGCTCCACTGAGCAGGCCGCATGTGCAGGCGGGCATTGGGGGTTACATGAACCGTGGAAGCCATATGGCCGAGTAGTCTCAGGAATTGCCTGGCAGAGACTAGGGAATTGCTGTGAAACTGCCTGGCTAGATCCATCAGCCTGTGGGCTCTGTCCATTGGCAAAAAAGCCTTCGCCTGAAGAGTGTCCAGCCTTGCTCCTATGAACTCTAAGTTCTGGGACAGGAGCAAAGTGGACTTTGCGAAGTTTATGACAAACCCCAAGTGCTGAAGCAGAGCCACAGTGCGAAGGATGGCCTGATGGGCCTCCTGGGAAGACTGGCCCCTTATGAGCCAGTCATCCAGGTACGGAAACACAAAAAGACCTTGAAGCCTTAGATAGGCCGCCACCACTGCCAGGCACTTGGTGAACACCCTGGGAGCAGAGGTCAGGCCAAAGGGTAGTACCCTGTACTGATAGTGGTTTCCTCCCACAACAAATCTGAGATATTGTCTGTGGTCTGGATGAATAAGGATGTGAGTATAAGCATCCATTAGATCTAAGGAGCAGAGCCAATCTCCCTGCTGGAGGTAGGGCAGCAGGATTCCAAGGGTAAGCATCTTGAACTTTTCCCTCTCCAGGAACTTGAGGTTGCCCAAATCTAGGATGGGTCTGAGGCCTCCTGTTCTTTTTGGTACCAGAAAGTACCTGGAATAAAAGCCGTGACCTCTCAGGTGGTGGGGCACCGGTTCCACAGCCTGTTACTTTAGTAGACTTGCTAACTCCTGAAGGAGTAGGTCCCTGTGCAGAGGGAGTCTTGGAGGCTCCTCTGGAAAATAGGAGGGAGGTACCTGGTGAAAATGAAGATAGCCCTTTTGGACTATATGAAGCACCCAGGTATCTGACGTGACGGCTGACCACCTGTGGGCAAAGTGGGCCAGCCGGCCTTCTGTGCTGAGAGAAACCAGCTGAGAAGAGGCTATGCTTTCTGAGTCAAAAACCCCCATCCTGCTGAGCAGGGGCCGGTGTTGGTGGCTTGGGGGCCTTCTGCCTATGGGGCCCATGACCCTGCCCCTTGGCCTGCTGACCCTGTCGGGGAGTTGCAGAGGCCTGATAATGAGGGTATTGTTTATAGGCAGATGACTTCCTCGGGTAAAGCACAGTTACTTACCTGTAACAGGTGATCTCTGGGAACAGCAGGAATTAGTCCTCACATATGGGTACATCGGTACCGATGGAGCCTGCGCGGGAAAGCTCCCCAGCTTCCCAGAAGGAAAGCTTTTGGGGCCTCCCACTGCGCATGCGCGCTGCCTTCCCGCCTTCCTGACCAACTCTCCTCAGTTCGAGTTTGAAGCTGAGACAATAGAGAGGAAAGGAAAGAGACAGATACAACTCCTAGGGGAGGTGGGCGGGTTGTGAGGACTAATTCCTGCTGTTCCCAGAGATCACCTGTTACAGGTAAGTAACTGTGCTATCTCCAGGAACAAGCAGGAATAAGTCCTCACATATGGGGACTCCCTAGCTAAGATGCCCGGGAGATCCCCTGAAGGGTATGAGACCCTGAAAGGTTCCTCATCTTCCTATGGATCTCAGGCATCCATTCAGGGAAGGTGGGTTGGAGTTGTTCAAGAATGGAACAGGTGTCTGAGGACAGCCTGACCAAACAAGGCATCCCGGCGGGAGTCCTTGTCCAAACAGTAATGGGCTGTAAAGGTATGAACCGAGGTCCAGTGGCTGCTCGACAGACAGAGTTTAGATGAGCCATAGAGGTGGCCATGGCCCTCACGTTGTGAGCGGTGACATGGCCCTCCAGAGAAAGGTTCTTACTCTGGTAAGCAAAAGGGATACACTGAGCAATCCAATTGGAGAGTGTTCTTTTGGAGACTGGAAGTCCTAAATGTGAAGGATCAAAAGCAACAAAAAGCTGAGAAGACTTTCGATGTTGCTGTGTCCTGTGGAGGTAAAAGGCAAGAGCTCTTTTACAATCTAGAGTATGAAGGTTCCTCTCTGCACTGGATGCATGAGGAGCTGGAAAAAAGACAGGTAAATATACCTCTTGATTAAGATGAAATGGGGAGACCACTTTAGGCATAAAGTGGGGATTGGTCCTAATGACCACCTTGTCATGAAGGAACCTTGTATAAGGTGGATTAGCCACTAGGGCTTGCAGTTCACTGATACGGCGAGCTGAGGTGACTGCAATAAGAAAAATAACCTTCCAGGAAAGAAAGTGGCTAAGGGTTCAAAAGGTGGCTTCATAAGCTGACCAAGAACCAAGTTTAACTCCCATGCCACCGGAGGAGGTCGAATGGGAGGTTTAGTTAAGGTTAGGCCTCTCATGAATCTTGCAATAAGAGGATGAGAGGAAACAGGTTGTCCATTGATGGGCTGAAGTGATGCCGCAATAGCACTCAAATGGACTCTGTCAGACGGGTGCCTGGGTGAGAATGTTCAGTCTTGGCAAAGGCATATATCAATATGATTTGCAAGGGATTGTGGGAAATGCAGTCCATTCACAACAGACACAGCCGCTCACAATAATTAGTTGTGCTTGAGTGTAAAGCCAATAAGATATTTATTTATGGGGTTATTTCTCCCAACACAGATATGCTTGGTAGCACATAAAACAGGATACTTGCTTTCAGTGTTAAACTTAGAAAAACAAAGTCAGGAAAAAACAGCTGAACTTGTCAGGCAATCAAATCAAAAGAATAAAGACCTGGTTGGTAACAAACTGGTCTTTTCTGTAGGCTCTAGCTAATATTTTCTTAGCAGTGCTTTAATCAACAAACAAAACCCACGAAGTAGAGAAAAACTGTTCTTTTCAGGTTAACTTCTTATATCTTCACACAGACTCAGAAGTGATTCCCTCAGAGCTCACAAGCAATTAGGTAAGGCTCAATTGCTAGCAGTTATCCAGTTGAAACCCCTTAGCTGGCTTACTTTCTACTGCTTGGCTCAAATCCTATTCAGGAGCTTTTCTGAGTAGATTAAAGAACAAGTTTGTATTTCTTTGTGATGGTTGTTGTACTTTGTAACAGTAAATTACCAAAGGAGTTTAGACAGAGCAATCCATGTATTCACAGCCTGCATCTGCAACCCTTCAACAATCATGGCTTCAATATGGATTGGCAGAGGAATTTCTCAATGGAACACTCTCAGGAGAATACTTGTTTCCCTGCTGTCTTTCAAGGGTATAGCTAGGGCATAGATCAGTGTTCATACCTGAGCTTCCATTGCTGTTAGAGTTCCTCTCTAAATAGCCTGGCCAGTATGTAGTCCAGTTCTTATGTCCAGCCTTCCAATCCAGATCCCTGGACACTGGGTCTCTCTTCACATACCTTCTGGCACGGGTCTTAGGGTCCCTTCCAAGTGAAGCCGTCTTCCTCACAGGTACCGTCTGGAGATTCCTAGCTCTGCAGCACCACTCCTCTGGTTTTCCTGTCCAATGGTGTATGCTAGCCTTTTGAATGCCTCCCAGTATACGTACTGCTCTGGACTCCTTTAGACCTCCCAAATGCTTCTCTTCTTTCTTCCAAAGGGTTTCTTGCCCTCTGTCCGTCCGCTCTGGCTTCTGCTTCTGATGATCCTCCAGATGATGAAGCTGTCCAAGATGAGGATATCCAAGCTGAGGATGAGGATAATTCTCTGTAGAATAAACTCTACCTTTATTCTGCCTAGATGAGTGCTCCACCTTAGCACAGCGCAGCTGTGCTGAATCAGGCCCTGCCCTTTGAGATGAGTGCTTGGGGATTACCTCATAGCCCTCCTGATTGAACACACGTTTCCTCACTTCAGCTCCTCTAATGGCTGTTGGAAACCTGGTGCATTCTGGGACTGGTAGTCTTATGTAAAAATACTGTTTTCTTATTTCTACCAGAACTGACAGGTTGCTTGTTCAGTCACTTCACCTTTACTATAGCTCCTTCCTGAGCTATGATGAGCTTCCTTATCACAACTCTTACTGAATTCGTTTTGAGTCCTGCATTGGAGAGATGCAGGAGATAATCCAAAAGAGAATTCAAGGGGAGTGCCAGAGGGTAAAGACCCTTTTGAGCACACCAAATGGAAAATCTTTTCCATTTAAAAGTGTAAGAACGCCTAGTGGAAGGTTTCCTAGAGGCATGTAGGATATCCTTCACTTGCTGCGAAAGATTGAAGTCTTGAAGGTCTAGGCCTTCAGTAACCAAGCTCTGAGGTGAAGGGACTTGGGGTTTGGGTGCCACAAAGTCCCCTCCTCCTGAGACAGAAGGTCGGAAGCAGCTCCCAAGTCCAGGGAGGGGGCGTGGGAGAGATGCAGAAGTAGAGGGTACCACACTTGGCGTGGCCAGCGTGGAGCTATGAGGATCATGAACCCTTGATCCCTTTGAAGTTTGAACAGAGTCTTGGGAATCAAAGGAATGGGTGGAAAGGCATACAGGAAGCCCTGACCCCAATGCAGGAGGAAGGCATCCTTGGCCTGAACTCCCTGACACGGAATTCTGGAACAAAACCGGGGAAGTTCGGCATTCCACGGACTTGCAAAGAGGTCTATGTCCAGGGTTCCCCATTTCTGGAAGATTCTGAGTACCTGATCCATGTGCAGGGACCATTCGTGTGGAAGCAGAACTCGACTGAGTGTCTGCCCAAGAGTTTTGGATTCCTGGAAGATATACTGCCAGGAGATGGATTTGATGCTCTCTGGCGAAGGCCCATAATCTTAGAGCTTCGTTGCAAAGCGACAGAGAGCCAGTCCCTCCTTGTTTGTTTATGTAAAACATGGCTACTTGATTGTCCGTATGAATAAGGACTGTCATGTTTCTGAGGGTATGAAAAACTCAGAGCTAGAAAGATTGCTCGAAGTTCCAAGTGGTTGATATGAAGGGTGGTCTCCTGTGGAGACCAAGTGCCCTGAGTGGAGAGATCTTGAAGATGAGCTCCCCAACCTGTTTGGGAGGCATCTGTTGTGAGGGTTGTTTGGGGCAACAGTGGCTGAAAGGGGGCCCCCAACAACAGATTTTGGGTGGACATCCACCATTGGAGAGACCAAAAGAGACGATTGGAGTTT
Source organism: Ichthyophis bannanicus (assembly GCA_033557465.1). Lineage (NCBI taxonomy): Eukaryota > Metazoa > Chordata > Amphibia > Gymnophiona > Ichthyophiidae > Ichthyophis > Ichthyophis bannanicus. The sequence continues at coordinate 383,134,927 of CM066039.1, forward strand.
GCTATGTGGTCAGAGAGCTCCTGATGCTTGAGTCCACTGGGTGGATAAAGTCCATTGAGCTGCTCTCATATGTAGGCGAGCATAAGGCACCACATGCACTGTGGAGGCCATGTGGCCTAATAGTTGTAGCATCTCTCTGGCAGTCAAGTGGCTTTTGGACCGAGTCTGAGAGGCTAAGTGCACTAGACGTTGGCAACGGGCCTGAGGTAGATAGGCCCTTGCAGTGGTGGTATCCAACCAGGCCCCTATGAACTCCAGGGATTGCGTAGGGGTGAGTTGAGACTTTGGCAGATTGATCACAAGTCCCAGATACTGCAGGATGCGTCTGGTGCGATCCAGGGAAGTCTGAGCCTCGGACTGAGATGGAGCTCGGATGAGCCAGTCGTCCAGGTATGGGAAGACAAAAATTCCCAGGGCACGTATAAATGCAGCTACTATTGACATGCATTTGGTAAATACCCTTGGAGCAGAGGCTAGACCGAAGGGAAGTACTCTGTACTGGAAATGTTTTCCCTGGAACAGAAACCGTAGGAATTTTCTGTGGGACGGATGGATGAGTATATGTGTGTACGCATCCTTGAGATCTAGAGAACAAAGCCAATCCTGACTGTGTAGGTATGGAAGGAGAGTACCTAGAGAAAGCATCTTGAATTTATCCTTGTATAGAAATTTGTTCAATTCTCTGAGATCCAGAATGGGTCTGTACCCCCCTGTTTTCTTGGGAATGAGAAAATAAGGGGAGCAAAAACCTGATCCCTGTTGAGGAAGAGGAACCTATTGCCTTTTGGGCGAGAAGAGTGGTCACCTCCTGACTTAACAGGTCTAGGAGAGATGGGGGAGAATTGAAACTTCTCACCATGGTATGGGGAGGAAAGTTGGAGAAATGTAGTTTGTAGCCCTCTTTGATGATAGAGAGGGTCCATTGTTCTGACGTAATTTGCTCCCATCTGGGAGCAAAATGAGTTAACCTTCCTGGGATGTTAGAGGTTCTGGTTTTAGAGCCAGAAAGGTTAAGTTCTCTAGATTTAAGTCAAAAACCCTGAGGGGGTTGGGACTGTTGGGCTGTAGCAGCCCCTGCAGGTTTTGCCCTGGCCTGTTTAGGCTGCTGACGCTTAGGAGCAAAGCGAGCTGCAGAAGATTGTTGGCCAGTATTTGAGGCAAATCTGGTTCTCTTGTAGAAAGGCTTTTTGAAAGATTTTTTCTTGGCAGGGGTAGAGGTAGACTTAGAAAGTCTATCTAAAGCAGCATTTTCTGCATCCATTTGAGTGGCTTTGATTTGCCACTCTTTACCAAACAGATTTTCCCCGGTACAGGGCAAAATTTCCCAACCCATCCTGGACCCAGGGTTCTAGGTCAGAGGCCTGGAGCCAAGCAATTCTACGAGCCGCTATGGCAATACCTGAGGCTCTGCTAGCACCCTCAAAGGAGTCAAAGGCTGCTCTGTTGGAGAACTTTGAAATATCTTGGGTATGCTTTAGCAAAAGAAGGAACTCCTCCTTTCTATCCTCTGGGATAAAGGGGAGAAAATGGCGGATTTTTAATGCAATCTCCTTCAGAAACATGCCCATATAGAGGCTGTATGAGTTGATTCTGCCAATAAGCATATTTGCTTGGAAGATTTTTCTTCCAAAAGCATCCAGAGTCCTACATTCTCTTCCTGGGGGAATAGAAGAGTGTCTTTTAGTATTCTTGATCCTCTTCATAGCTGGACTGCACCACCATGGAGTGGTGAGGAAGCTGAGTTTTTTGAAACCTAGGAGAAGGGGGGACACGATACATGGTGTCCAGACGAGAATGTGGAGATGGACTTATGGGAGACTCTTCTCACTCTATCATGTGTTCTTGAAGAATTTCATGGATGGGCAAGGTGACTGCCTCTTTGGGAACCTTAGACATTTTAGGATACTCTAACTTTCTTGCTCTAGGTTCTTTTTCAGAGGATACAGAAATAGAAAGACCTTTAGCTACTTCAATGATGAAGTCTTGAAAGGATAAATCCTCTGGAGGAGACATTCTCCTCTTTGGAGAAGAGGGCTCCTCAGGTAGAGTAAGGGATACTTCAGCAGAGTCATCTGATGAATCAGAATCATCAGAAGACTCTAAGTATCGTCTTTTTGCTTCCAGGGATCGATAAGCTATCGACTGGTATCGACATCGGGGGTACCCGGAACCGGATCGGTATCGGGAAAAACCCCGGAACTGGGATCGGTATCCTGGTCGATGTGGATGGCCTGGGTACCGGTATCGGTTGTGGTACCGGAACCGGAGTCGGTACCGCAGGGTGTGGTACTGAGGGCGTCGCAGCCTTAATGAAAGCCAAAATGGCCTGCTGCATGGATTGGACTGTATGATCCATGGACGCCACGACTGGATGTCGGTACCGGATGATTGAGCCGGTACCCCAGAACAGTCTAACAGGTGATCGGTCGAGGCCATGCCATCGATGTCAACCTGTAACCCCATAGGAGCAGCTTTGGAAGCCGGAGCTTCCCGCCAGGGTTGTTTGGCTGGGGCAGGGTCCTCAGGGTCAAGCCCAGGGGTATCTCGATACTTAGAGGGAGATTTGCCCTTTGAGGACCTGCCAGAGGAATGTTTGGTTACCTGAGATCCATCAGGAGAGGAAGACCTGGAAGATGTCGATGCTGGAGTATCTGTAGAAAACAGCATGTGAAACTTGGCTGACCGGTTTTGTAAGCCACGTTTAGACAAAGAACAGGATGGGCAATCCGGAATGGAATGGTCAGTCCCCAAACATTTAAGACACCATTCATGAGTGCCTGTGACTGAAATAGTACCGCTGCACTTGGTGCATTTTTTAAACCCAGAGGCTTGTTTCTCCATGAGGGAGAATTTGTGAAGGCCTGAAGGCCTCACAGGACAAACACACCAAGTGAGGAAAAAAGATTTTTTATTTTTTTTTTAAGAAATAAAAGAAAAAAGACCGGCGGTACCAGTCTGGAACCGGGGAAGGCAGACACGCGGCCAAAGAAATAAATTAAAATAACTTCTTCAGCGGTGACAGGAACATGACCTGCTGGCTCCGCGGAAAAAGAAGAACTGAGGAGAGTTGGTCAGGAAGGCGGGAAGGCAGCGCGCATGCGCAGTGGGAGGCCCCAAAAGCTTTCCTTCTGGGAAGCTGGGGAGCTTTCCCACGCAGGCTCCGTCGGTACCGACGTACCCATATGTGAGGACTTATTCCTGCTTGTTCCTGGAGATAAGGTCTTTTTTCCCCCCGAGCCCTTCTGAGAAGGGGGCAGAGGTTTTTCTGGACAGCCTAGTCCTGGTTAGAGTCTTGGTCTCGAGTTCTGCAGCCTTTTCAGCCATGGGCTTGCCAAAGAGGATTTCACCTCGGCAGGGGACATCGACCAACTTGTCCTGTACCCATGGCTTGAGGTCGGATGACTGTAGCCAAGCCTGTCGGCGGGCACTGATGCCGGCCCCGGCTACTTGGGCCGAAGCCTCAAAGCCATCGTAGGCTGCTTGAGAGATAAACTGAGCACTCTCGAATACCGGTGGACAAGGCCTGGATCCTCTGCAAAGGTTCCTTGGAGAGACCAGCAGAGAACCCAGCAATCTCCTTTGCCAGGTCTTGGAGATACATGCCCATGTAGAGCTGGTATGTCTGGACACAGCAAACAAGCACAGAGCCCTGGAAGCACTTCTTACCGAGGGCATCCAGGTTTTGGGCCTCCCGGCCGGGAGGCACCAAGGAGTGCATCTTCTGACTTTTCAGTTGATGTACAGCCGATTCCACAACCATGGAGTGGTGCGGTAATTGTGCCTTTTGGAACCTGGGGCTCTTGCGGACTCGATAGATGGAATTGACCTGCTTGCTTAACACCGGCATCGAGGCCGGGATCTCCCACATGCAGACTAGCAGCCACTCCAGCATCGGAGGAACCGGTACAGTAAAGGCCTCCTTTGGGGGAGAGTCATACTGGAGGGCCTCGAGCTCCTCGGCTCGAGGCTCCTCCTCGGGATCCGCGGGGAAGGCAAAGGCCTTGGCCATATCCCACACGAAGTACGAGAACCAGGTATCCTCTGGTGGGGATTGTCTCAGAGGTTCAGATGCCGGCGAGTCCGATGGGACACACCAAGTCCAATAGGTGTTGGGTGACTCTTCGTCCTCCGTCTCCCAGCCTGACTCCTCGGAGGAGGTGTCGAGCGGCTCTGGTCGGGTGGGCACCAATGCCCTATGCCCCGACGCCGAGGGTACTGGCGTCAACGACCTCGGTCCTGAATGGGAGGCTGAGGGAGACTGTGGCCGAGGATTGGCTCGGCCTCTGGGGGTCAACTTGGACGTCGATGTCCCGGTGGTCGGGGCAGATGCACCAGTGAGACCGGCGATCAATGCCCGCTGCTGTTCCATGAAGGCAGCCAGGCTGCTCTCCAAGGCCGTCAACTTGAGTCCGAGCTTAGGAGACCCAGCAGCCCCCCGACTCGGGGCCCGACGGCGTCGGCTCCCTTGGAGGAGAGTCCACGAGGACTACAGCACTCATGTGTCCAGGAGACTCCATCTCGAGACGAGGTTGCTTGGCAGGCCTCTCCGACTCCGAAGACCCGGGACGGCTATCGGGGCTATGCGACCTGGCTCTCGAGGAACCAGGAGCATCCACTGACGCCGCCCTCGCAGGTTTCTTCTTCCTGCGCTGTTCCCGCAAAGGAGACCCCCGCTCAGAGGAACCTCGACGCTGCTCGGGGCCTGAGTCGTCGAGGCCTCTGACGAGGTCTGGGCCTGTCTGGACGCAGAGTCAGAGAAGATCCTATCCTTCTGGTGCTGCCGACTCAACGCCTTCGAGGACATTTTGCCACACGGACCACAAATCGGGTCATGATCGGGTCCGAGGCAGCGGAGGCAGCAGTCGTGTGTGTCGGTAAGAGACATAAGTTTTACACCGATCACACTTTTTTTTTCTAATGTTTATGAACCATCATGACAAACAGAGATAGATATACAACAATCAGCTACCTCCCCCCTGGGGTGGAGTCTGATCCCCAGGGTTGGAACAATGACAGTCACAACATTTTCAAGTTCCCCCCCCCCCTTTCCCCACCCCCACCCCCTGTCCCCACCCTCTCCCCCCAACATACACGTAAATAATCCACCCCTGAATCAGATCATAGAATAGCATAGACCTCCACTATGAGCTACTCCCAATTAAGCCACCAATTAACATCCTAGCTGCAGGACTTCATTGCGTGCCCGAGGATTCAGAATTTGAATATATGGGTCCCAGAGTAACAGAAAAGCAGTCCGTTTGGCATGGCCCCTTGCCCCCTTACACTCCAAGAGCATCAGTTGATGGAAGGAATTTTGCCATTCCCAAAAGGAGGGAGGGTTCTTTTCCTGCCATCTATGCAAGAGTGGTCCCTTACCCACCAAACAGGCCTTCCGCACCAGCCAGCGACCCCATTTCCCCTTCGGGGAGTTAAGGCTCAGGAGGTCCAGGGTAACCAGGGCAGCGTCCCAAGATATGGACTGTCCTAGGAGGGTCGCCATGAAATAAACTTTCCGCCAATAGGTGCAGATCTTCCGGCATCCCCACCACATATGCAATAGTCTCGCCATGGGCTCAGCACACCGATCACACTTTTTAAACCCGCTGGCAGCCATCGGGGGAAAAAGGGCCCCTGAGAGGTCCAAAGACAGGGCTGCCAGTGAAAAAAAAATGGCGTGAACGCTAGTCACGAAGGACAAAAACCGAAAGAGGAGAGAGAGGGCTCGATACCAGCGTACCAGGCCCAGACAGGAAAAGGATCCGGCGTCGAACCGTAGGAGAAGTACAAAAAAATAGGGAAATCAACTTTTTCCTCGGCGAAAAACGAACTACATCCGTTGGGCTCCACAGAAAAAAGAAGACTGAGCAAGATGGCACTCTTGGGCAGGAAGGGGACCGCGCATACGCGCTGCAATTCCCAAAGGCTTTCTTTGAAAGCTGGGGAAATGCTCCGCACGAGGGTTCAGTCGGCGCCAACGTCAGCCATATGTGAGGACTAACTTCCTGCTTGGTCCTGGAGAAGACGAATATCCCCAGGGTTCACAGAAATGCAGCTACTACTGCCATGCATTTCGTGAATACCCTTGGTGCTGAAGCCAGACCAAAGGGAAGAACCCTATACTGGAAATGTTTTCCTCTGAAAAGGAATCTTAAGAATTTCCTGTGATCTGGATGGATCAGAATGTGAGTGTATGCATCCTTTAAGTCTAGAGAGCAAAGCCAATCCTGGTTTTGAAGGTATGGCAGAAGAGTTCCTAGAGAAATCATTTTGAACTTCTCTCGGAACAGGTATTTGTTCAATTCTCTGAGGTCTAAAATGGATCTGTATACTCCTGTTTTCTTTGGAATAAGAAAAAAACGGGGGAGTAGAACCCTACACCCTGTTGAAGAATGAGTACCTCCTCTATTGCCCCTTGGGCAAGAAGTGTTGAGACCTTGTGATCTAGCAGATAGTCTGCGGAGGTTTGAGAATTGAATTGCTTTAGAATTGTAGGAGGGGGTATGCTGTAAAAATGAAGCTTGTATCCTTCTCCTATAATGGACACAGTCCAATCTTCTGCTGTTATCTGATTCCATCTGTTGGCAAAGTGGCATAACCTGCCTGGGATTTGGGGGGTTGGGGACCCCTCAGAAGCAGGAAGGCAAAGCTCTCTAGGAAGGAGTCAAAGCCCTTGAGGGGGCTGAACCTGCAGAGCTGGTTGGTCTCTCGGGCCTTTTGGCTTCTTTTGCTGTCTAGTTTGTCCCTTTTGGGCAACCTGACCCTGAATCTGACTCTGCTGGGTATAGGAAGGATAGAATTTCCTCTTTTTGCTGAAAGAGGGTTTTTTTATAAGGCTTTTTTGGCTGGCGTGGCTGTAGATTTTGACAATCTAGAGTAGTATTGTCAGCATCTAACTCGCTAGCCTTTTCCTGCCACTTCTTACCAAAGAGATTCTCTCCCATGCAAGCAATGTTGCCTAACTTGTCCTGTACCCAAGTCTCCAAGTCTGATGCCTGAAGCCCAGGCAATCCGTCGTGAGCCAATGGCAATAGCAGAGGTTCTGCTGATGCATTCAAAGCATGCAAGATTCACAAATTTGGAGACATCTTGAGCATGCTTAACTAGAACAAGAAAGTCTCGTCTCTTGTCATCTGGGAGAAATGGGCTCATAAGCTCCAAGTCTCCTGTAACTTCCTTGAGGAGCATTCCCATATATAGTATATATGAACTGATCCTAGCTGAAAGCATGGAAGCCTGAAAAGTTCAGCACTCAAAAGCATCCTGAGTCCTGCATTCATGACCTGGGGGATTGGATGCATGCCTCTCTGCACTTTATCCTACGCATGGCTGACTCCACCACCATTGAATGGTTTGGCAGCCGAGTCTTTTGAATTCCAGGACATGGCAGAACTCGATACATAGTATCAAGTCTCCTAGAATGAGGAAATGTAGTCAAAGGTGTCTCCCACATTCTGAGCATCAAGTTATGCAGAATTTCATGGATGGGCAGTGTGGCTGCCTTCTTTGGAGCTTTAGGATATTGGAGAATTTCCAATTCCTTTGCTCTGGGTTCCTCTTCAGGAGCCACCGTGATTGAAAGGCCCTTGGCCATATCATGAATAAAATCCTGAAAAGACATGTCCTCTGGAGGTGACATTCTGCGTTGGTGAGAAGAGGGATCCTCTGGGAGAAACCCTCTAGTACCAGCAGAATTGTCAGTCTTCGGAATCAGAGGATTCGAAGTATTCCTGACCACGATGCTCACGCAAAGCACGGTCCCGGTATTGATCGAAGTAGGTACCGAGTTGATCCAGTACTGATCTTCCCACGTCATCTTTGGCTGGAATCGACAGAATTCCCACTGGGGCTGGTACCATCGGTACCGTCGGCACCAGTGCCCATTGGTCCAACGGTACTGCAGCTGAGAGAAGAGCTGCAATGCTGTGTTCAATAGTGAGGAACCTCTGGTCTATCAACGCTGCTGATGCCTGGGTGTCTGTACTGGTGAAAACGGCCGGGACCCTTGAGCATGGCACAGGTAGTTCTTGCGAGGTCGAGGCCTCGAGAACATCCTGGAGCCCCACTGATGCTTTGGAAGCTGAAGCCTCCTGCCGGGGCTGCTTTGCTGGTGTGGTTCCCTCAAGGGCAATGCCAATGGCCTCGACGCTTAGCAGGAGAGCTACCCTTTGAGGACCGGCTTTTGTGTTTAATTACCTGAGATCTATGGGAGGAAGAGGAGGCCCTTGAAGATGTCGATGCAATGGATCTGGCATCCGAAGAAAAGAGGGTACCGAGCTTTGCAGCCCAGTTCTGGTCTTCCTCTTAGTCATCCCCATACAGCAGAGACATTCAGATGGAGAATGGTGTCCTAAATGTTTAGGGCCTGAACAATCATGAGTGTCAGTGACGGAAATGGTACGCCACACTTAGTACTTTTTTTTAGGAGGGGAGGGGGAGGGTTTTTTTTTTTAAACCACTAGTTGGTTTTTCCATGTTTTAGGAATATGGGGCCTAGTGCCCAAAATGGCACCTAGCACCAAAAAAGAAAAGTTTCTGAAGAGAAACAGTTCGAAGTATAAGGCTTTTTTTGGGGGGGGGGGGGGGGTTTGGAAAAGAAAAGAACTGGCGGTACTGGTAAGCATCATGCAGAGGCAAACGTGACCACAAGAACACACTTTTAAAGACGGAATTTTCTATGTTGACAGGGTATGGATTCTGTCGGCTCCACGGAAAACGAAGAACTGAAGAGGGACAGTCGTAAAAGCAGGAAGGCAGCGTGCATGTGCTGAGGGATGCTCCCAAAAGCATTCCTATTGGACGCTGGGGAGCGTTCCCGTGCAGGCTCCGTTGGTACCGACAATACCCATATGTGAAGACTACATTCCTGCTTGTTTCTGGAGATTGATCTATACGCCAATCAACCTGGACACTGAAATAGCAAATTGCCTCCAAGAAATGACATGCTGGCTAAAGCAAAATAATCTCACAACAAACTACAAAAAGACAGAAGCTCTCATTACAAGAAACTTTGGATTTAACCCCCCCCCCCCCCCCCATGACAATACAGCTACATAATACCATCCTACCCATCAAACGAAGTAAAATACCTGGGAGTCACCTTGGACAACTAAACCAAGCCTCCACTCTCATATCAGTAAAACCACCAAAAACACTTACCTGAAGATGCAGATCAGATGACTCAAGCCCCTTCTCTGCCCAGAAGGCTTCCGCATGGTTTGTCAAAACAATACTCACCCCCATTTGAGACTAATGCAATACCATATACCTTGGTCTAGCAACTCAATCACTTCGACCCCTGCAGATGGCACAAAACACTGCCGCTCGGATTATAACAAGATCCTCAAAATACAATCACATCACCCCCATCCTGAAGCAATTACACTAGTTACCCATTAATTTCCATATAAAATACAAAACGCTACTTAACATTTTCAAAATCAAACCACCTCTCTGCCAACTGCCTGGAAGTCCTAATCAAAAGTGACACCAGCACCAGACCAAGGAGGCATCCCACCAGGGAAAGGATCACCATCCCCAGAGCATACACTAAAGCAAACCAAGCCACCTCAGGAAGAGCAATAGCCTTGGCAGTGCCAACCCTATGGAACTCTCTCCCGGAATACCTCAGAGACACCTCAGACAAAGATTTTCTGAAGAGGCTGAAAACTACTCAGACACTTTGGAGACATCACATGACTTGGACCACAGGAATTGTTTCCTCCCCCACCTTGAACCCACCCTTCACCCCTCTCCCCCTTATCTGATTCCCCCTTCCACACACAATTTCATATTACTATCACTCTAACTAGATAATCTGTAACTAGTTAATATTGCAGGAGCTCCTTATATTCGCTGGGCTATAAAGTTCCTTGCAATATCTCCATGCATGCTTCCCTTCCCCCTCACTGTTCTATGTAACTTTTTAGTTGTCTTGTAAACCACTTTGATTCTAGGAGAAGGCAGTATATTTAAGTGGCTTTCTATACTGCCTTCTTTCCTAGAGTCCCCTTTCCTAGAGTCCCCTTCAGTCCAGTATATTTATTTATTTATTTATTTACATTCTCTTATATACCGCGCTATTCTGCATCAGTGCGGTTTACATTGAACAAACTGAAATTACATTGAACAGGGCATTATAACTTGGAGATAACTATTTTACAGGGAACATGGGCTATGAAGGGTTAAGTGGCTTGCCCAAGACCACAAGGAGCACCTGTGAGACTAGAAACCCCAGTCCTTCCGGCCCAAGGTTGCTGTCCTCTAGTGGGATTTGAACCCCCGACCTTCCGGCCTGAAGTACCTTGCCCCAACCACTAGGCCACTCCTCCACTCCATAGGCTCATGGGTTTATATTCTACCAGCAGATGGGGACAAAGAACTACTGGTTTGAAGATATCACCGTATAAAGATCCTGGGCAGCCCTTAAAATGTATTTCAGAGGTTTATATATCTCTAAGTGTGTATACATTGTAGCAGTTTACAAAAGAGAAACAAAAATCAGTAATGCGTATACAGAGACAAACATACTGCATCATCCGAACAGAGTACACAAAAACATCTGGGATAGGAGTTGAGTAGCACAACAATAAAATCCAGAGACGACCGAGAAAAACAAAATTAACTTACACAAAAGGAGAGGAGCAAGCAGTAATAGGATGAGAAAACTAGGTATCAAAGGCTTTAGAGAAAAAGTAGGTTTTCAGGCCTGCCTTAAACAGGAAGATTCAAGTCCGAGTTAGGAGGGGAAAGGAATTCCACAAACATGGCACTTGGAACATGAAAAGCAACAGATCTGTACATAACTACATGTAAAATGTTTTTCGTTGGGACAACCAGAAGGTTTTTGGTTGAGGAACAAAGTGAACACGAAGGGCAATAAGGGATAAGGTGAGTGGAGATAAGTAGGTAAGCTGGAGTTTAAAGAATGGAGAGTTAAACAGGAGGGAGTGGCCTAATGGTTGAGGCAAGTTACCTTGGGCTGTAGGGCCATGGGTTCGAATCCCACTAGAGGACAGCAACCTTGAGCCAGAAGGACTGGGATTTCTAGTTCCACAGGTGCTCCTTGTGGCCTTGGGCAAACCACTTAACCCTCAGGAACAAAATAAGCAGGACTGCGAGTCCTTCAGGGATAAGGGAAAAATATATATACAGTGCCTGAATGTACACTGCTTTGACCGCTAGAAAAGCAGTATATAAGCCTAGTAAAATAAAACAAATATCTTAAACTGAATTCAGAAAGACAGGGGAGCCAAAGTTGCTCTTGTAATAAAGGTGCGACATGTTCAAAATGTTTAGTGGTATGTAAGTTTAATGGTATTTCTGTAACATGATTCAGCTGCCCTTGCTCTTGACTGATCTCAAAGCTAAGCAGGATTGGACCTAACCAGCACTTGGATGGGAGACCACCTTAGAATACCAGTGTCTGTAAAGCACAGTTACTTACCTGTAACAGGTGATCTCTGGGAACAGCAGGAATTAGTCATCACATATGGGTACGTCGGTACCGACGGAGCCCACGTGGGAAAGCTCCCCAGCTTTTCAGATTAAAAGCCTTTGGGGCCTCCCACTGCACATACGCGCTGCCTTCCCGCCTTCCTGACCAGCTCTCGTCAGTTCGAGTTTAAAGCTGAGACAATAGAGAGAGAGGACAGGAAGATAGAGATACAATTCCTAGGGGAGGTGGGTGGGTTGTGATGACTAATTCCTGCTGTTCCCAGAGATCACCTGTTACAGGTAAGTAACTGCTATCTCCAGGAACAAGCAGGAATAAGTCATCACATATGGGGACTCCCTAGCTAAGATGCCTGGGAGATCCCCCTCCAAGGATAAACCATCTTCGTATGGATCTCAGGCATCCATCCAGGGAAGGTGGGCAGGAGTTGTTTAAGTATGAACAGGTGTTTGAGGACAGCCTGACCAAACAAGGCATCCCGGCGGGAGTCCTTGTCCAAGCAGTAATGGGCTGTGAAGGTATGAACCGAGGCCCAAGTGGCTGCTCGACAGATCTGATCTATGGACACGGAGTGAAGATGAGCCATAGAAGTGGCCATGGCTCTCACATTGTGAGCTGTGACATGGCCCTCCAGAGAAATGTTCTTACTCTGGTAAGCAAAAGAAATACACTGAGCGATCCAATTGGAAAGTGTACGCTTGGTGACTGGAAGTCCCAAATGAGAAGGATCAAAAGCCACAAAAAGTTGGGAAGACTTTCGATGTGGTTGAGTCCTGTTGAGGTAAAAGGCAAGAGCTCTTTTACAATCCAGAGTATGAAGGTTCCTCTCTGCACTGGATGCATGAGGAGCCGGGAAAAAGACAGGTAGATATACCTCTTGATTAAGATGAAAAGGCGAGACCACTTTGGGCATAAAGTGGGGATTCGTCCTAAGGACCACCTTATCATGATGAAACCTAGTATAAGGTGGATGAGCCACTAAAGCCTGCAGTTCACTGATGCGGCGAGCCGAAGTGACTGCAATAAGGAAAACAACCTTCCAGGAAAGAAATTTGAAGGAGGTAGAGTCCAAAGGCTCAAAAGGTGGCTTCATAAGCTGACCTAGAACTAGGTTCAAATCCCATGCTACCGGGGGAGGTCGGATGGGAGGTTTAGTTAGGGTCAGGCCTCTCATGAAACGTGCAACAAGAGGATGAGAGGAGACAGGTTGTCCATTTATAGGTTTTAAGGATGCTGCAATAGCACTCAAATGGACCCTTACTGAATTCGTCTTAAGGCCTGCATTTGAAAGATGCAGGAGATAGTCCAAGAGGGAATTCAAAGGAAGTGCTAGAGGGTCAAGACCCTGCTGAGCACACCAAATGGAAAAACGCTTCCATTTGAAAGCATAAGAACGCCTCGTGGAAGGTTTCCTAGAGGCATGAAGGATATCTTTCACAGGCTGAGAAAGATTAAAGTCTTGAAGACTTAGGCCTTCAGTAACCAAGCTCTGAGATGTAGGGATTTGGGGTTTGGGTGCCACAAAGTCCCCTTCTCCTGAGACAGGAGGTCTGGCGCAGCTCCCAGGTCCAGGGAGGATCCCTGGGAGAGATGCAGAAGTAGAGGGAACCACACCTGGCGTGGCCAGTGGGGAGCTATGAGGATCATAGTCCCGTGATCCCTCTGGAGCTTGAACAGAGTCTTGGATATTAGAGGAATGGGTGGAAAAGCATAGAGGAATTCCTGACCCCAATGCAGGAGGAAGGCATTGTGGGCTTGAGCTCCCTGACACTGAGTTCTGGAACAGAACCGGGGAAGTTTGGCATTCCACGGACTTGCAAAGAGGTCTATGTCCGGGGTCCCCCATTCCTGAAAGATTCTGTGTATCTGGTCCATATGTAGGGACCATTCGTGTGGAAGCAGAACTCGACTGAGTCTGTCCGCACAAGAGTTTTGAACTCCTGGAAGATACACTGCAAGAAGGTGAATTTGATGCTCTCTGGCGAAGGCCCATAATCTGAGAGCTTCGTTGCAAAGCGACAGAGAGCCTGTCCCTCCTTGTTTGTTTATATAGAACATGGCTACCTGATTGTCTGTCTGAACTAGGACAGTCAGGTTGACAAGGAGGGTATAGAAGACCTTGAGGGCAAGGTAAATTGCTTGCAGTTCCAGGAGGTTGATATGAAGGGTGGTCTCCTGTGGAGACCAAGTGCCCTGAGTGGAGAGGTTCTGAAGATGAGCTCCCCACCCTGTCTGGGAGGCATCTGTTGTGAGGGTTGCTTGGGGCAACAAAGGTTGGAAGGGGGCCCCCAACAACAGATTCTTGGTGGATGTCCACCATTGGAGGGACCAAAACAGATGGCTTGAGGTGAGTATTTGGTCGGAGAGCGCTCCAGATGCTTGAGTCCACTGGGTGGCCAAGGTCCATTGAGCTGCTCTCATATGCAGACGAGCCTAGGGCACCACATGTACCGTGGAGGCCATGTGGCCCAGAAGTCGCAGCATTTCCCGGGCTGTCAAATGACTGCTGGACTGAGCTTGGGAGGCCAAACTCAGCAGGCGTTGGGCCCTGAGCTGAGGCAGGTAGGCCCTCGCAGTGATGGTGTCTAACTGGGCCCCTATGAACTCGAGAGACTGAGTAGGGATTAGTTGAGACTTGGGAAGGTTTACTACCAGTCCCAGATACTGCAGAAGACGCCTTATGCGGTCCAGGGAAATTTGGGCCTGGGACTGAGATGGAGCTCGGATGAGCCAGTCGTCCAGGTATGGGAATATGAAAATTCCCAGGCCTCTTAGAAAGGCAGCTACGACTGCCATGCATTTGGTGAACACTCTTGGAGCAGAGGCTAGACCGAAGGGGAGTACTCTGTACTGGAAATGTCCCTGAAACAGAAATCGATGGTATTTTCTGTGGGATGGGTGGATGAGTATGTGTGTATACGCATCCTTTAGGTCTAGAGAACAAAGCCAATCCTGACTCTGAAGGTATGGAAGGAGAATGCCCAAAGAAAGCATTTTGAATTTCTCCTTGAAAAGAAATTTGTTCAATTCTCTCAGATCTAGAATTGGTCTGAAGCCCTCTGTCTTCTTTGGTATTAGAAAATAAGGGGAGTAGAATCCCATCCCCTGTTGAAGAAGAGGGACCTCCTCTATTGCCCCTTGGGCAAGGAGGGAGGAGACTTCCTGACCCAAGAGGGTCAGGAGAGATGGGGGAGAATTGAACTGCCTCACCATAGTATAAGGAGGAAGGTCGGAAAAATGGAGTTTGTAACCCTCTCTGATGATAGAGAGGGTCCATTGCTCTGATGTAATTTGCTCCCATCTGGGAGCAAAGTGAGCTAACCTTCCGGGTATGGTGAGGGGCTCTGGTTGTTCTAGAGCCAGAAAAGTTAAGTTCTCTAGGGGCAAGTCAAAACCCCTGAGGGGGTTGAGCCTGCTGAGGCGTAGCAGACGCCGCGGGCTTTGACCTTGCCTGTTTAGGTTGCTGACGTTTAGCAGCAAAACGAGGCTGAGAGGATTGTTGGCCAGTATTTGTGGAAAATCTGGACTTCTTGTAATAAGGCCTCTTAAAAGACTTTTTTGGCAGGAGTGGAGGTAGACTTAGAAAGTCTATCTAAGGTGGCATTTTCTGCGTCCATTTGAGTGGCCTTAATTTGCCACTCCTCACCAAATAAGTTCTCACCTGTACAGGGAAGATTCCGTAAGCCATCTAGGACCCAAGGTTCTAGATCAGAAGCCTGGAGCCAAGCAAGACGTCGGGCTGCTATAGCAATGCCCGAAGCCCTACCAGCACCCTCAAAGGAATCAAAAGCTGCCCTGTTGGAGAACTTTGAAATATCCAAAAGGTGTTTCACTACGAAAATGAACTCCTCCCTTTTATCCTCAGGGATGAAGGGGGCAAAATGCCGAACTTTTAGAGCGATTTCACTGAGAAACATGCCCATGTAAAGACTATACGAATTAATCCTGGATATAAGCATAGTAGCCTGGAAGGTTTTCCTGCCAAAAGAGTCTAGAGTCTTACATTCTCACCCTGGAGGAGTAGAAGAGTGCCTTTTGGTACTCTTTATCTTCTTCATTGCAGACTTCACCATAATAGAATGGTGAGGCAACTGGGTTTTTTGGAAACCAGGAGAAGGGGGGACACGGTACATGGTGTCCAACCTGCGAGAAGGAGACAATGTTAGAGGAGCCTCCCATAAGTCCATCAAGTGTTCTTGAAGGATTTCATGGATAGGCAGGGTGACTGCCTCTTTAGGAGACTTAGAGTATCCTAAAATATCCAGTTTCTTTGATCTGGGTTCCTTTTCAGAGGATGAAGCAATAGAAAGACCTTTAGCTATTTCTATGATGAAGTCCTGAAAGGACAAATCCTCTGGTGGAGACATTCTGCTTTTAGGAGAAGGCGGCTCCTCAGGAAGATCAAGGGAGAACTCAGAATCATCAGAGGAGTTAAAATCCTCTGAAGAAGCAGAGTATCCTCTATGTGCTTCCAACACACGATACGCATACCGTTCGGTATCGACATCGGGCGTACCGGGTATGGGATCGGTACCAGGCAAAAGCCCGGATCCGGCATGCGGAACCGATCTGCATTTGGAAGACGATGGCCTCGGTTCCGGTATGGGAGCCATTACCGGAACCGGACCCGGTACCGCTGGCCGCGGTATCGAGGGCGTAGCAGCATTAATAAAAGCCAGAATGGCCTGCTGCATGACTTGGACAGTATTGCCCATAGACGCCACTGCTGCCTGGATGTCGGTACCGGTATGGGCCGGTACCCCAGAGCAGCACAACAGGTGATCTGTCGAGGCCGTGCCATCGATGTCAACCTGTGACCCCATGATTGCTTTGGAGGCCGGAACCTCCCGCCGGGGTTTTTTGGCCTGGGCAGAATCCTCGAACTCAGAATTGAGAGCCTCTCGATCTTTAGAAAGAGATTTGCTTTTAGAGGATTTGCCCACTGGAGTTTTGGTTACCTGAGATCCATCCGGAAAGGAAGACCTGGATGACTGTGATGCTTCTGAAGGAAACAGCACATGGAACTTGTTGGCCCGGCTCTGCAATCCACGTTTCGACATCTGGGAGCAGGATGGGCAGTCCGGTATGGAATGGTCAGGTCCTAAACAATTAAGACACCATTCATGGGTGTCTGTAACAGGAATGACAGCACTGCACTTGGTACACTTTTTAAAAGCAGGAACTGGCTTCTCCATGAGGAGAATTTGTGTAGGCCTGAAGGCCTAACAAAGTACCAAGCTGTGCTGAAGAAAAGAAAAATTTTTTTTTTTTTTTTTAAAGAAAGAAAAAGAGACCGGCAGTACCGGTTTCAGAATGGGGAAGGCAGGTACGCGGTCTAAAGAAAACAATAAAATTAACAATTTCTTCAGCCGTGACAGGAACACGACCTGCTGGCTCCGTGGAAAAAAAGAAACTGACGAGAGCTGGTCAGGAAGGCGGGAAGGCAGCGCGCATGTGCAGTGGGAGGCCCCAAAGGCTTTTAATCTGAAAAGCTGGGGAGCTTTCCCGCGCAGGCTCCGTCGGTACCGACGTACCCATATGTGATGACTTATTCCTGCTTGTTCCTGGAGATACCCCTTGCCAGGCCTTTCTTCCGCACTTCTGGTCACACCTTGCCAAGAAAGCTCAATGGCTGGGTTGCCAAGAGTCAGCACGGACTCAATGGAACACACTGCATTATACCTCTGTAACAAAAACAGAGTACATAGCACTTCATTCCATCTACAACCAGTTCAACCAACCACTCCCTGGTGAGATTTTTTTTTTTGTTTTATTGAAAGGCTTCCAAAAAATACATATAAACAAGAACCACAAAGATCTTCAAAGAGAATGCAACAGTAACAGCATAACTTCAGATCACAATAGTATTTTACAATATGCCTTCATTTTTGCAGTTTTAGGATAAGGAATCGGGGAGCGACAACCCCCCCAACCTCCCTTTTCCCCCCCCCCAGAACCTCCCTAGCCCAAGACCCCCCCCCCCAACCTCCCAGTCCCCCCAACTATGGCTTGGCAGTCGTCAAGCACGGAAAGACGGTGAGCAAAACACACACACAAGGGGCAGGCTCCCTTTAAAGTATGCGTATTCCCCCCCTCCTGTCCAGAGCAGTCACGCACCATAACGAGAGACAAAAAGGTGCCCACACCAACTCAAAGCGCGCCAAGCGCATCCTACTGACAGCTACCCCCCCACTCCATGGTATACATATCCCACATCCGTTCCAACCAAGCCTGAAAGGAGGGGGCCAAAGCACGCTTCCAGGCCGCCGCAAGGGATAATCGGGCCGCATTCAGGCCATGACAGAGTAGAGCGAGTTGCAGAGCCCGTGCACCCGGCACCGAGTCCCCAAAAAGGAAAATCCCCGGATCCCAAGGGATGCTCACTCCCAGAAGTAGCTGCAGCCGGAATTGTACCCCCCTCCAAAAGGCGCGAATGCGGGTCAAGTCCACCAAATGTGCCCCAGGGTACCCTGTTGCCCACAGTTATGCCAACAAAGGTCCACAGCCCCAAGATATATACGTGCGATCCGTGCCGGGGTCATGTATCAACGGTACAGTATTTTATAATTAGTGTCACGGGCATTAATCGCTACCGAGCTCTTCCACAAGTGCGTTTCCGCCCTCTCCCACTGTTGCTCGGTATAGGAAAGAGTCAAATCAGAGTTCCAAAGCTCCCTATGCCTTGTAGAGCGCGATTGGGATCCCTGCAGGTGGGCATAGAGGGTGGCCACGAGCCCCTTAGTAGTAGTGCACCCCTCACAGTAACGTTCCAGATCTGTCAGGTCCCGAGCAACCTGGGGCCGAACAAGCTTAGATCAAACCCAATGTGTCACTTGCATATATTGATAGAGATGCCTAGCCGGAATGTCAAATTCATCTTGTAACGCGCGAAAAGACCGCAACCGACCGTCATCAAAGAGGTGTCCGACACGGCTAAGGCCTAAATGTCCCCACTGCCGAAAGACTATCGCTTAGCCCCGGTGGGAAAGAAGCGTTACCTACTATAGGGGCCAAAGGAGTTAAATCCGTATCTAGAGACCGAAAGTGCTGGTCCCAGCAACGGAGGGTATGAAGAACATAGGGATTACTGGGGCATTTACCACGCCGGAGTTTTGGGCCAAGCCACAGCCAGTCTCCCAACCCCGCTCCCCCCGCCAAGCTCATTTCCAGTTGTACCCATCGCTTGGTACTATCCGCAATCATCCACTCCACCCCCGCCCGACATTGGGCCGCCACATAGTACCAGTGCAAATTGGGTATGCCCATACCTCCAAAATGCATACGGGCATAGAGAACATGTCGCGCCAAGCGCGGACAATAATGCCATATGAACTTCATAAGCAGCAGCTGCCAGGTCACCAAAGTGGCCCACGCAATGGGAATCGGTAGAACCTGAAAAAAATAAAGAAAGCGGGGAACAACCACCATCTTGACTACGGCTATACGCCCGAACCAGGAAAGGAGCAGGCCATTCCAAATCTCTAAGTCCCACCGAACCTGACGAAGCAGGGGATTGTAGTTGGCTTTAAAAAGGTCCGCCCGCTCTACGGTCAGGTGCACCCCTAGGTAACGTAAGGCTCCTGAGACCCATCGAAGAGGATAAGCCGCTTGGAGTTCCGCACAAATCGCCCCGGGGACCCCAACATTCAAGATCTCCAATTTAGCGTAATTAATTTTGAAGCCGGATACCCGAGAGTAGTTTTCAAACAGCTGCATCACAACTGGAAGGGAAGCAGACGGGTCCACCAAGGACAATATGATGTCATCCGCAAAGAGCGCAATCCGATATTCCGCGAGGCCAATGTGGACCCCCTGCAAGCCTGGGTGTGCTCGAAAGCTCTGAGCCAAAGGTTCCATCGCGAGTGCGAAAAGCAGAGGCGAAAGGGGGCAACCCTGTCGCGTGCCCCTCTCTAGAGAGAAGCGTCTCGAGTGTCCCCCATTAATCCGAACGCACGCCTGGGGCAGCTGATAAAGACTACGAACCCAACGGATATAATTAGAGCCAAAGCCCATGGTCTCCAGAACACACCAAAGGTATTCCCAATCAACCCGATCAAAAGCTTTTTCTGCGTCAATCCCCACCAGCAGAGCTGGTTGTGATTCCCGTTGGGCCACGTAAATGGTCTGCAACATACGCCTAATGTTATCCGCGGCCTGGCGACCCAGCACAAATCCAACCTGATCTGGATGGACCAAGCCCGGAAGGACCCGGTTCAAGCGCGCAGCCAGCACAGTAGCAAATATTTTAACGTCAACATTTAACAGGGAAATGGGGCGATAGGATGCCGCATCATGCAGTGGCTTACCCGGTTTGGGTATCACTATCAATGCCTCACTTTGGGACGAAGGGAGAGAACCCCCCCCCAAGACCTCATTGAACAAGAGAGTCAAGGTGGGCGCAAAATGTGCCCGAAACTTCTTATAATAATCCGCTGGGAAGCCATCACTACCCGGCGCACTGCCAGTTTTCAGTCGCCGGATCGCATTCTCCACTTCGTCTACCGTTAATTCAGAATCTAGCTGAGCTCGGTCAGGGTCAGAAAGGCGTGGCAGTGCAGTCCTCTGCAAATAGTCCTGCACAGGATCCCGATCAAAGGGCTCTGCCTTATAGAGCCGCTCCAAATAGTCAGCAAAAAGATCACGTATCTCCCAGGAAATAACCCTCTTCCGTCCCCCAGAGTCACGTAGTTCACGAACCACTCTCGCGGTCTGCTGCTGCCGAAGACGCAAAGCCAGGAAGCGGCCGGTTTTATTCCTATGCTCATAAAAAGTTTGCCGTAATTTCCGGCGTTTTATCTAGTTCTTTCTGCAAGCACGCATCCAAATTGGCTCGAACAGTCTGCCATTGACGCAGAACCTGCCGCGAACCGGTTCGGGCGTGTTCCAAACCTAGGCGAGAAGACTCCTTCACCAACCGGTTGTGGTCATGCGTCCACATTTTGCACGTGCGGGCCGCTTCAGCCATGAGTTGACCTCGAGCCGTCGCCTTATAAGCATCCCACACCGTGGGGAGGGGAACATCCCCAGAATTATTAAGCTCAAAAAATTCAGCGATAAAGCGGACGTGATCCTGCACGGCACCCTGCCGCCGTAGGAACCTCACATCTAAGCGCCAAAGACTTTGATGCTCGCTATACAATCCGGCTGGGAGAGCAAGCCAGCACGGGGCATGATCTGACCAAGTCAGCGCTCCATGTCCAGCCTTCACTCTCCTGTCCATCAGGCGCTGATCCAATAGAAAATAGTCAATGCGGGTATGAACCTGATGGACCGGAGAGTAGTACGTATAACCTCTCTCCCCCTCATGGGTGTCCCTCCAGACATCCCGTAAACCCAAATCTAGCATAAAGCGTTAAAGGGCTCTTGCCGACCCCCCCCCCTCCTCCTCCCCCCCTCCTCCCCCACCAGCACGACCTGTGGAATCCAAGTGGGGCACCAGAGGTGTGTTACAATCCCCACCCAAAACAATGGGGCCCTTTGCAAAATCCGCCAGTAAAGCTTTCAATCGTGTAAAAAAGGACCCCTGACCTGTGTTGGGCGCGTAGACATTAGCTAAAGTTAGCAAGTGCCCTTCTAAGTGAATATTCAACAAAAGCCACCTCCCCAGGGTATCTCGTATCTCCTCAATCTGGTGAGATTTTTTTTAAACAGATCATAGACCCTCAAAATCTCCCAAACACAGAAACAGAAAACCATGAGAATGAAAGAGGCAGGGTGCCCCCATCCAGGCAATCCCCACAGCAACCTCACTGTATCTGCTACCAATCTGCTGAAAATGGACACCATTGCAACTCCTTGGGTGGAAGCTGGCCTCAACAAGACAAAAACACAAAGCGAGAGGTGTACGGAGGTCACAGGTGCCTTTATTAATTGATCCCCCATGCGTTTCGGCAAACACCTTCCTCAGGGGGTATGCAACTTAAAAAAAGACAATAAATACTTAAAATTATAGTAAACAATGATAAAATTGGGTAACGTATAAAGAATATAAATCAATAAGACAATGATAAACTGATATCAAATATAAATGTCATAGAAATACTAACAGTAAAAACAATAAAACACACCCCCAAATATTCTTAAGATTAAAAATAAAAACTGTCAATAGGACTTAATGATATAAAAACAAAGCATGTAAATAGACAGCAGAGCAGAGGGTAAACAGACAATGGTGATGTAAATACCAAACAAAAAGGAAAAGAAAACCCAAATGAGGTAGCGTGATTACAATACTAAATTATTCTATAGAAATACTCACTTTTGCACTCAGTCTTTTGAGAGAATGCTAATGTGCAATTGTAACTCTATATGCTAGAGGCAATAAAAAAGTACATTATTCTCATAAATTCATTGCTATTGTATCATGAGGTAGGAACAGCATATAAACAGGACTATTGAGACAGGAATCTCAACACAGCCCATTCATTGTAATATAAGATACAGTTGCATCTTTGTGTTAATGACTAATGGAGACTAATGCCTATAAATCATATCATAAAAGAGGAGCAGCAAAATGTTTGATACTTTTTTTTTATATGGACGGACATTCATAAGAAAAAAGAAAAAAGAAAAAAAAACACGACTGTGCACCCCGCCTCCCTCCCCCTCCTCTAAGTGGGTATGTGATTTTAATTGACGTCCTAGTTTATCCACCCCTTTACCTTTAACCTTTTTTTTCAGGCACATGATTCAGCATGCTACATATAGAGCATAGTTTCTGTCTGCAGATCATGCCATACATTGTCTTAGGCTCGTATCAACGGAAAAAAAAAATCAAATTTGGTTTTACTACATGGTTTGTTACTTAGATTTTCTCCTTTTTCTCTTTGTTCAAAATTGTTTGACTAAAGTTTTAGGATAGCACGGTCTTATGAAGTTCCTATGTTTTGTCACAATGGACATCTCCTCTGATACATTCAAGTGCCTATGTTATTTTATCTCTGGCGTCGAGAATGGAGCAATATGCTGTTTATTACTTCCCAGATCATGATTGAAGTTGTCAAAATAATCTTCTTGCTAAGTTCAAAGATAAGATGTGTTTACACTCTTGCTCTGTGTTTAATTGCTTTTTGACAGTGTTTCTTTGCACTGCTCCGTTTTAACGGTTTTCTGTTCTTATAGCCCTCCCATCTCACTATGTGCACATATACTTTTTTTTTTTTTATTATGTTCAGGCACTGGCATACAACATATTAGTTGTTACTTTAAAATAGAAAGATCAATTTTCACACTTTAAAGCTGCACATTTTGCCTGTCGCATTCAGACATGTCTGTATATTTGAATACCTGCTAGTACCAGACTTGTCTTTTTCTTCTGACCCCAAGGATTCATGGTTTTGATACAGTTTTGTAATTTATGAGCTGTGTTCAGAAGCAGTACTCTTCATCTATTGTCTATCATTTATTTATATTTTCATCAATGAGCATCAGAGCAAGATGGCATATGTACTTATGATTGGATGTGATTCTGCCCATCCTCCTCTCCAGCGTTAATCTCTATTTTTTATTTTATCCATCTGCATAATATGATTTTAAACATTTTTAGAGTCTCCCCCCCCTCCTTTTTTTGCTGCTCCTCTTATATAGTGTGATAAGGAAGCTTATCATAGCTCAGGAAGGAGCTATAGAAAAGGTGAAGTGACTCTGAACAAGCAACCTGTCAGTTCTGGTAGAAATAAGAAAACAGAATTTTCCCATAAAAGGCTACCAGTCCCAGAATGCACCAGGTTTCCAGCAGCCATTAGAGGAGCTGAAGTGGCTGCTGAAGTGTGTTCAATCAGGAGGGCTATGAGGTAATCCCTAAGCACTCATCTCAAAGGGCAGGGCCTGATTCAGCACAGCTGCACTGTGTTAGGGATGAGCACTCATCTAGGCAGAATAAAGGTAGAGTTTATTCTACAGAGAATCAGTATCCTGAGAATCAGCTTGAGCTTGATCTTCATCATCAGGAGGATCATCAGAAGCAGAAGCCAAACCGGACGGAGAGAGAGGGAAAGAAACCCTTTGGAAGAAAGAGGAGAAAAGTCTTTGAGAGGTCTAGAAGAGTCCAGAACAGTACGTATACTGGGAGGCATTCCAAGGGCCAGCATACACCATTGGACTGGGGAAAGCCAGAGGAATGGTGCTGCAGAGCTAGGAATCTCCAGACGGTACCTGTGAGAGAGACGGCTACACGTGGAAGGGACCCTAAGACCCGTGCCAGAAGGTATGTGAAGAGAGATCCAGTGTCCAGGGATCTGGATTGGAAGGCTGGACATAAGAACTGGACTACATACTGGCCAGGCTATATAGAGAGGAACTCTAGCAGCAATGGAAGCTCAGGTATGAACACTGATCTATGCCCTAGCTATAACCTTGAAAGACAGCAGGGAAACAAGTATTCTCCTGAAAGTGCTCCATTGAGAGATTCATCTGTGCCAATCCATGATATTGAACCCATGCTTGTTGAAGAAGGGGGAATGATTGCAGATGAAGAATGTGTTTATATGACTGCTCTCTGTCCAAACTCCTTTGGTGATTTTCTGTTATAAAGTACAGCAACCATCACAAAGAAATACAAACTTGTTCTTTAATCTACTCAGAAAAGCTCCTGAAGCAGGATTTGACCCACACAGTAGAAAGCAAGCCAGCTAAGGGGTTTCAGCTGGATAGCTGCTGGCAATTGAGCCTTACCTAATTGCTTTTGAGCTAGGAGAGAATCACTTCTGAATCTATGTGGGAAGATATAAGAAGTTAACCTGAAAAGAACAGGTTTTTTTTCTCTTTGTAGCTTTTGGTTTGTTGTTTGATACTTGCTAAGAGGATATTGGCTAAGCCTACAGAAAAAGACCAGTTTGTTATCAACCAGGTCTTATTTCTTTTGCTTTAATTGCCTGACAAGTTTAAAGGTTGTTTTCCTGATTTTGTTTTTTTCAAGTTTAAACACTGAAAGCAAGTAACCTGATTTATGTGCTACCAAGCATATCTGTGTTGGGAGAAATAACCCCATAAATAAATATCTTATTGGCTTTAACACTTGAGCACAACTAAATTATTGTCAGCAGCTGTGTCTGGTGTGAATGAACTACATTGCCCACATTCCCTTGCAAATCATATAGATATATGCACTTGCCAAGACTGTGAAGATTCTCACCCAGGCAGCCGTCTGACAATAGTTATAGGCATTAGTCTCCATTAGTCATTAACACAGATGCAACCGTATCTTATATTACAATGGACAGTGTTTTGAGATTCCTGTCTCAATAGTCTTGTTTATATGCCGTTCCTACCTCATGATACAATAGCAATGAATTTATGAGAATAATGTTCTTACTCTTATTACCTCTAGCATACAGAGTTCCCTCACTTGGTTTGCAGCTTGTCGTGCTATGAGGGCTTGTGTGCATCAGTGATGCTGAGAGCTAAACTATCGGTGGTTTAACTACTGGCAGGGTCTCCCAAGATGGACAGGTCTCAGCTGAGATGCCAGACCAAGACAAACCACCCATCTGGGCAGCAGCAGAATGGGATAGTGTTGACGGCGGAGGATCACATTTCTGTGACAATGGCAACACCAAACTTAAAATGCGCGGAAGGCAGGCCCAGCAATCTACTTCTGTATCTTGCCATGAAAACCCAATGGATAGTTACAACAAAACAAATTGTGAAGTAGTGCTGGAAGATGAGATCGATACAATAACAGCAGCTACGGGTACCAGTCTGTCATCAATGAGTCGCCTGACTGAAGACCGAACACAATTTAGGATAGCTATCCAGAGGGTCACCATGAGTCAACTCCGACTCGACGGCACTTAACAAGCATACAGAGTTACAATTGCACATTAGCATTCTCTCAAAAAAAATGACTCTGAGTGCAAATGTGAGTATTTCTATAGAATAAGATAGTATTACAATCACACTACCTCATTTGGGTTTTTTTTTCCTTTTTTTGATAATTACATCACCATTGTCTATGTTTACCTTCTGCCCTGCGGTCTATTTACATGCTTTGTTTTTATGTCATTAAGTCCTATTGCAGATATTACTAAAAGATTAAAAATAAAAACTATTTGGGTGTTGATATGTATTAAGTTTTATTGTTTTTACTGTTTATTAGTATTTTTACGGCATTATTTATATTTTATGTTATCAGTTTATCATTGTCTTATTTATACTCTTATACTTTACCCAATTTTATCATTGTTTTCCATAATTTTTATGTATTATGTATTTATTACCTGTTATTTTTTAAGCTGCATACCCCCTGAGGAAGGCGTTTGCCGAAACGCATTGGGAATCAATTAATAAAGGCACCTGTAACCTCTGTATGCCTCTCGCTTTTTGTGTTTGGTTCTCCTTGCTGTGAGGGCTAAGGCTCTTTGTGTTCCCTCAACAAAACAAAACCATGTAAAGGTCCAATTTCATCTACCTTATTGTCCCTCCAGTTCAGTCCAGATGCATGGGAAATACCAAAGCAGTGACTAATGATGGGTGGGAAGAGAGTCTGGTCTCTTGCACCATGTTAGATGTAAATGTTCAATTTATGTTTCATTGTAAACCACCTTGATTGCAGGATAAGGCGGTATAAGAGACTTATTTTTATTCCAAAGGCTGCCTCCAGGTGGTAATGGTACACAGAAGAGTGCAGCAACTATCACATCACTGCTCTGCAAATTTTCTGCAGAGACACCAACATCAAATCATACTCTGCCCAGGCTGCACTGCGCCCTTGTTGAATGTACCCTCTACCCCTGGGAAGCCGATGATCCTTCAGCAAATAAGCTGAAGAAACTGCCTCCTTTATCCAGTGAGCAACAGAAG
This sequence comes from Ichthyophis bannanicus, assembly GCA_033557465.1. Taxonomy (NCBI): domain Eukaryota; kingdom Metazoa; phylum Chordata; class Amphibia; order Gymnophiona; family Ichthyophiidae; genus Ichthyophis; species Ichthyophis bannanicus. The sequence goes on from CM066039.1 coordinate 383,161,178, forward strand.
CCTTCAAAGCTACTCCCCCACACCCCTGTTTCAGGGACCAACAGCCAGCACACAGAAGTGATCCAACCTACAGAAAGCCTGCATCACTGCAAATTACTGCTTCAGGGCCCTAAGAACTTCCAGTTTGTGAAAAACCTGAGCCTCCTCACAGCAGTCAGAGTCCAAACACACATTGGAAGGATGATGGAGTGACTAACATGGCACACCTAAACCACTTTATAAAAGGAAGGTATGGGTCTAAGGACAAGGTGATTGTAAAATGGCTCCCTTTAACAGAGACTGCAGTTCAGAGATCCTTCTGGATGAGCAGATAAAATGACCTTCAAGGTCAAGTCCTTGACTGAAATGCCATGTATATTCTCAAACAGCAGCATCACCAACATGGACAGGACCAAATTGAAATCCCATGGAAGGATCACCTGCAGATGGAGGGGGGGGGCTCTCAAACAAAACATCTGTGTGAGAGGGCAGAGATTGACTTGGGACATTACCTCTAAATATAGGCCAGTTCTGCAACCTGCACTCACAGCAAATCAAGAGCAAGCTCCTTCTCCAGATCACTCTGCAGGAATGCCCAAGCCTCCAGGAGGGCCATTCTCAAAAGGCTGAAGAATGTACGCTGTGCACCAAGCCTCAGAAATGCACTAAACCCTTTCCTGGGCACCTATGGTCTATGGCAAGTAGCCTCTCTTCCTTAATCTTATCCTCTCAATAGCCAAGCCATAAGAGAACTGACCTGCATCCAGCATCTGAATTGGGCCCCGATGGCAGAGAGAATGATCTTCAACTGTTAGCTGTTCCAGATCTGTGTTCCTTGGCCTCCAAGGCCAATCCGGAGCCATTAACAGCACCAGCCCTAGGTGCACTTCCAGCTTCTGAATCACCTTAAAATAAAAGGCCATGGAGGGAAAGCATACAATAGCCCACCATGTAGCCACCTCTGTACCAGTAAAACCAAGCCTTCCAAAATTTTATTTGGTTTTATATACTGCACTATTTTAAATCAGTGCGGTTTACATTATAACAACTTGATACATAACACAAGTATACATAGAACAGTTGAACTTGATATATAAAACAAGCACTCCAACATGCACTCCTTTTGCCAGCTGAAGAACAGAGACACCTTTGTTTGCCACAGTCACCATCAAATCCATTGACATGCCCCAGCACCAGCTAGATCTGCTAGAATTCTAAGTCTACCAGTGAACAGTCTTCTGGGTCTATCAGATGACAACTCAGAAAGTCTACCTGCACATTTTCCTTTGCCATGTGCATGACCACAAAGCTGCCACTCTTTCTGCCACCTCCACCAACAGAAGACTTCTGGTTCTGCCCTGATTTATGTAATTGACCACTAATGCACTGTCCAAAAGAACTCTGGCCTGTGCTGAACTAGGGTTGAAAGACTTGGAGGACTAAAAGAACAGCCCTTCTTTCCAGCCAATTGATCAGTGACTTTCTGTAGTTGTCCACTGACCTTGCATCACCTGCAACATGCAGTGGGTCCTTCAGACAAATTGGCATCTATGGTAACCACCCTCCCATTGGTGGGGGTTAGAAAGGATTCCAGATCCACTCTGGCCACCATGCCAGACTCACTCAGGCATTCCTCCCTCCCATAGGGTCAGCCTCTCCCACAACTATTGCTTCTCTGGTGACCACTGCAACAGGGTGCATGTATGCCCAGGCCCCTATTTCAATGTCGCTGCCATGAAACTCAATACTTGTGGATAAGTCCCATGCTCTGGGTTGGTGAAACCTTAGCAGGCCTCTAATCTGTACCTGAAACGTCTGGATCCTTTCTTCCAACATGAAGACCTTGCCTGCTCTGGTATCAAATCAGATTCCCAGATACTTCAAAAACTGAGACAGTGCCAACAGGCTTTTTAACAGATCAATGACCCATTCTAGCTCCCAAGAGGAGCAGCACCTGATCCATCACCTGCTGACTCTTGGTAGGTCTTCACTCAAATCAACTAGTTGAGATAAAGGTGCACCAGGATCCCTCTCTTCCACAGGGTCACTACTGCCACCTATGTTAAAGTCCTGGGCGTATTGGCTATCCCGAAGGGAAGAGAGTTTGGAATTGAAAATGCCTCACCGGCACCATAAAAATGGAGGTACCACTAGGTTCTAGAAGGATGGGAATGTGGAGATAAGCACGGTCAGGCCTAAGGAATCTGAAACTCACCCTGACACACTGCAACAATGATTGAGCACAATACCTCCGTTCAAAAGCTCAGTTACTCAGTGCCTGTTCCTGTTTCAAATCCAGATTGGGGGAAAGGTCCCTTCTTTTGGACACCACAAAGTAAATAGAATAAAAAAAGCCTGAATCCCGTTCCTCAAGCTGTAGCAGTCATTCGTGGATATCCTCTAAAGCCTGGGCCCTTGGAAAGCTGCAGTAGACGTTATAATGTGACATGAGCCATGACAAAACTAGAGGGTGTAACATTTGCAAATAGCCTCCAGCATCCACTGACCTGAAGTGATCTGGACTCACTTGTTGTAGAAATGCTGCAAGTGATCACCTACATCTACGTCTTCCACCCCCCCTTCCCAGATCACATTGAGAAGGTTCGTCCCCACTGAGGCTCCAGTCCAAGCATCCACATCCAACCAATTCTATAACCGCAGTAAACACCCGGCCTTATCCACAGAAGCCATACTCTTGGCCAAAGTGTGGACTAAATCATACAAGACATCCACCAAAAAGATGACACCCCAGGTCAAGGCAAGTCACCTTGGTGAAAGCTCCAGGTTCTGTCAATGCCTGCTTGGGAAGCTTCAGAGACCACCCTCAGGCAAGCTCTGGCCACATAGGCACCACAAAACAGCCATCTGCAAAAAAGCATTTCAACAGACTCCATTTTATGATCCTGCAGATCCTTGTGTGCTGTTCCTTTCTCCACAAGGATGGTGGTCTTCTGTATTACCCTCACCACCAAGGCATCTACCTTGGGCAGCCACAAACTCTCCTCATCAGGGGGAATAAGGTATAGCTTAGACATTGTTCTGTCCATTATAAGGCCAGCTTCCAGAGTGTTTCACTCCACAGCAATCATATCTTTTACAGTCCTGTGAAGGTAAGATCTGTGAGGCTTCTGAATCCCTTCCAAAAATGGTCCTCCAAAGGACCTTTGGCCACTGGATGCTCTTCTGCAATATTCAGGGCTGCTTGAGTCCGAGTAATGAGGGATGGAAGCTCACTGCTATGAAAAATCTAGATCATGGTGGGGAGTCCTCCCCAGCAGGAACTCCCCCTTCAGGAGCATCTTCCAGAAGATCTGAAGGGCCTTCAAGCAGGTCCAAAATACCCTTAATTTGAAATCATTCACAAAAATCAAATTTTAGTTTAAAACATTTTTGTTTCATAAAGCATTTGACTTATCCACCACATAATATACCAGCAGCCTGCAGATGACACCTATGTGACCTATGTCTCTCCCCCGTGTGAAAGACTTTAAAAAAAAAAAAGTTTTGCAAATAACTGATCTCAAACAAAAACTACTGTGCTCCAAACCATATTAATAGATAGATTTATTTTTTATTTATTTACATCTCTTATATACCGAACTCTTTGGCATCAGCGCGGTTTACATCGAACAAAAAATTCAGCACCATAAGCAAGCGTCTGAGTTACAGTAAACAGGGGAATAAAACTTGGATAACAGATGTAAGGAGGATGTGTTTCTATTGGGGTCTAAAGGCTGCATGTTCCTCCTTCTCCCTTCCCTTACCCACCCAATCCTCTGGACACCATAAACAAAAAATATGGCGACAGCAATACCCATCACCCCTCCGCCATGCTACATATGGCGTCCAGACTTAAACGTATTTAGCATGGTTGCTATCCCAGTATGCTGTCAATTCACTCATTAGTGAATCCAATAATCATCCAATTTCTTTCCCCCCCCCCCCCACCCCCCACATATGTAAGACATCTCTCTCCCACCCACCTTTCCAACATTCTGGGCTATAGATTCTCAGCGCCCAGTGAATCCACAATGGCAAACATTCTATATAGCATTTTATACCCATTCTCCTGTAACACCATTGACAGACACCCTTTGCACCTTGTCAAAAACAACCTGCCACTGATTCTCTCTCTCCCCCAAATCCTTTTCTCACACATCTTTACATCCCATGCCTCCCCCTCAATTTAGACAAGCCCCATGATTTCCAGCAGGTCCAGTATAATTTTTCTGGTCCAGTTTCCCACTTGGTGATATCTCCCCAAACCCCTCGACTAAGGAAATGAACCATGTGCAAGTACAGGAATCTGTCCGTTTCCCTAAAGCAAAACTATTCCTAGACCTGTTCAAAACCAAGCACTCATCCATCCTCCCCCACTCTCCATAAGCCCCTGCCATCCCACCTGCACAGAATCAGGTTCCCAATTCCTGGAGAAAACTCTTCATTATGTCATATGGGGGGGGGGGGATTCTACCCCCTCTGCCTCATCCTAAAATATTCCCTTAATATATCCCACACCCTCAGAGTTAGAGCACTGAATAGCTTCCACCCCTCCCCCTCTCCAGCCACAACCAAGGGAGATCCACAATCTACCCCCTCCCCCCCTCAGGAGGCTCTGTTCCAGCACCACCCATGTTATCCCCCCCTGGACTCCCTCTAGTCAAAGGTGCATCTCATCTATGCTGCTTCATAAGCAGCCCTCAAACTGAGAACTCCCAATCCCCCCTTCCTCCTTAATCTGGTACAACACTCCTTGCCACCCTTGGGGGCCTATTCCACCAGATGAAGGCAAAAAGCTTTCCTCTGCTACTTCTTGAATATCCCCTCCAGCACAGGCAGAACAACAAACAAGAAGAAACGTGGCAACATATTCATCTTTAATATAACTACTTCCCAGCCAAGAAACTACCTCCTTCCCTCCACATTTCCAAATCTTTAGCCAAATTCTCCAATAGTGGCCAAAAATTAAAGTCAAACAAATCCCTCCAGTCACCACCCATACCCGAGGATCTACATTGAGAGATATGGGTCATATGAATTATTGTAATATAATTTACCAGGGCCTACCAATGCAATCCCATCTATCCTCTTCAACTGCTACAAAATACGACTGCCCGAATTATAACTGGAACAAGAACCAGCCACATAACCCCAACCCTGAAACAACTCCACTGGCTCCCCCTTAATCACTAGGACCAAATATAAAGTGTTACAATTACCACCACACAGCCTACACACACATCAAAAAAGACCTTGAAAACAGAACCAAAATGGAAAAAAACAAACCTATTGCTAATGCCCAAGAACAAAACAAAAGCAAAACAGACAACCTATCACAGAGCCTTCTCAATATACAGTATGCTCCATCGCTCTGGAACGTACTTCCCGAGAACATAATTATCAATGGCCTATGGGACTTACATAAAGACATTTTAAAAAAATACCCTATATTGACTTCAATATCATATGTTCCTAAACACACGACAACATATCACAGCCTGAAGTAAATTCACCATGTAATTAATATTGTTTGTTGATCCTGTTAACTCAAAGTTTAACTCCCCTGTTCTATGTAAAGCTCAGTTTATATGTTCACTGTAAAACACTTTGAATATAAGAAAAGGTGGTATAGAAAACTTGTTAAATAAAATAAATATGAACCACATACAGTCTTCATCTTTTTCCCAGCTTTGAAAGCATAGTAACTCCCACTACCACCATCCATTTGAGCAAGCTTCCCCCCTCCAACCACTTTTCCCACCCCGTTGAAGAAACCCATCTCCTCCCAAAAGACCTTGTAAAATTTGGCAGCGAGGCCATTTAAGCCAAGTGCCTACCCCGCCTTTAGGCCCTTTATGGCCACCAAGACATCCTTCCTGGTTATATCACCTTCTAATCCCTCCCTCTCATCCCCCAAGCAGGGCAAAGTGCACCCCCCACAAATATTGCTCAATCACCCCATCTCCTTTCTCCGAGCCTCTGGCATATAGAGTTTTGCATAGAACTATTTAAACATGTCTCAGAAACCCTCTGATCCAAAAGGCAGCTTCCCTTTCACACTTCTCATTTTGAATTGTGGTGTTGGTTCTGTCTAGCTTGCAGCTTGTGGGTGAGCATCCTGCCTGCTTTATTAGCCCACTCAAACAAACATTTGCTTAACCCAATCAAGATTATGCATTATCCTCTGCATTTGCAGTATGTTCAGTTCAGTTCCACCCCCCCCCCCCCCATCTCTCTCGGTTCCCATGTAGGCGAAGTCTGGTAACACTCTGCTCCTAAGTCTTAACCATCACAAGAAACTACTTTCCCTTCTCAGCCTCTGATAGGTCTGGTGTGTAGCCTAGTGGTTAGAGCACTGGCTTGGTAACCAAGAGACCATGGTTCAATTCCCACTAGTACTCCTTGTGGCCCTGGGCAAGTCACTTAACCCTCGGATGCCTTGGAAGAAAGGCCTGGCAATCTACTTCTGGCTACACTGCCAAGAAACCCAAGAGCTGCTGGGGTCGCCAGGAGTTCGTGCAGATTTCACTAACGACGCTATACAAATGCCTCCACAACTGCTTTTAAGCCATCCCAAATCTCCTTCCCCACATTTTATTCTAAATATTCCTGCAGTTCCCTCCTCAGTTTCTTAGCAAACCCCTTATCCAGTAGGCCTTCATTAAGCCTCTAGAAAGTCAATCCACCTGCTACCCTCCCCACCTTAAGTGCCATACCTATCGGGGTGTGATTGGACCATAGTATCTGCTCTGTACATGTGCCATTAATGCTACCATCTACTCAAGCAAGACAATCCTGTTATAGGTCCCATGCAGGTTGACGTATACTGTTGCTTTGCCTTGCTGCTCCGTCACCAAAACATCTACCAACCTCAAAGACCTGAGGACTCCCAACCATCTTCTGCCTCATCCTCTTAAGATGCCCTCCCCCCATCTCTTCTAGAATTATCAACCCTGGGGTTCACTATTAAATTAAAATTCCCTCCAAGGATGCGATGACCTGCTCCTAAATCTTCTACTTCCCAGCCTACTGCTTCAAAGGACTCCCCCCTGCCCACTGTTAGAGTGGATATAAACTAAATTTACCTCTTCTCCAGTCGGTGCAACTTTTACTATATGGTTTATAGTTTATTAAAATTTGCTATTCAGCCCTTCAGACAGCAGAATGGTGTACAATAAAAGTCATAAAATCAGAAAAGGAACTCCGATAAAATATGAAAAAGATGGCGACAATACATATGAGAGAGGCGAGGAGAGGGCTAAGGGTCGTACAGAGCAATCAGACGAATGGAATGGGAGGAGGAGGGGAAGAGGGATTTTGCACTACTGCAGGGCCAGGGCAAAGGCTAGTTGAGAAAAGTACATCTTTTAAAAGCGATATGAATTTAGGATAGAGCAATTCCAGGTGGAAGTGATCTGGGAGAGCATTCCACACACTGGGCCCAAGGAAATAGAAAGCAGCGTGCAGAGTTGTCTCATATCATGCACAGGAAGGGAAGGGGAGGGGAGATAGAGACGATTGGTACGGATAGAACGTAACACAGAAGGAGAGCATGTAGGATGAAAGATCGGGCTTACCTCTTTAATAAAGGATCATGTAAACTAGAGTGAGAATCTTGTACTGGATACAATACTGAATGGGTAAACAATAGAAATAAATAAGTTGGGGGAGGGGGGTGGAACATGTAAGTGTAGTAAGTGACGGCAGATAAAGACCAGCATGGTCCATCTAGTCTGCCCAGCAAGATGGCAAGAGTAGGTGCACCTGTTGCTCTGTGCAGGCCACATGTCTGTTTACGGGTGAACCCACCACTCCATGTAGGACACCCCTATTTGTTGAGACGTTAGATGGTTCAGAAGTTAGATGGTACCGTTTATTTTGTTTTTATCCTGTTGCTGTAAAGGGATCCACTGTTTGTCCCATGCCGTTTTGAATTCCGTCACCGTGTCTGCCCCCACCACTTCCATCGGGAGGGCATTCCAAGCATCCACCACCCTTTCAGTGAAGAAATTTCCTGACATTGCCTTTCAATTTACCACCTTGCTGCTTCATGTTATGCCCTCTAGTTTTACAGCTTCCCCGTCTTTGGAAGAGGTTTGTTCGTTCATCATTTCTCTTTAAGTATTTAAAGGTCTGAATCATATCTCCCCTGTCCCTCCTCTGCTCCAAAGTGTACAATATTTAAGTCTTCAAGTCTTCTCATAAGGCTTCTGACGCAGGCTCCAAATCATTTTGGTCACCTTTCTCTGAACAGTTTCCAATCTTTTTGCATCTTTTGCAAGATATGGTCTCCAGAATTGAACACAGTATTCCAAGTGAGGCCTCACCAGTGATTTGTACAGTGGCATAAGTACCTCTTCCTTTCTGCTGGTAATCCTTTATATGCAGCCCAACATCCTCCTGGCTTTTGCCACCACCTTGTCGCACTGTTTTGCCACCTTGAGATCAGAGATAATCACACCAAGGTCTTTCTCCTGAACCGTACATACCAACCTCTCGCCCCCTATTGCGTACATCCCCCTTGGATTTCTGCTACCCAAGTGCATGACCCTGCACTCACACATTAAATCGTAGTTGCCAAGCATTAGACCAGTCTTCCAGCTTTTGTAGATCTTTCCTCATGTTAACCACTCCCTCAGGGGAGTCCAATCTGTTGCAAATTTGTGTCATCTGCAAAAAGACACTTTTCCATTCAGTCCTTCAGCAATCACTCACAAATATATTGAACAGTGCCAGGCCCAGGACCGAACCCTGGGGCACCCCGCTAATCACCTTCCTCTCATCTGAGTGAGCTCCATGCACCATCACCTTCTGTCTGTCAGTCAACCAATTTCTAATCCAGTTTACCATCTTGGGACCCATCCCCAAGCTACTGAGTTTATTGACAAGCCTCCTATGAGGAACAATATCAAAGGCTTTGCTGAAATCCAGGTAGATGACATCCATTGCATGCCCCTGATCTAGTTCCTTGGTCACCCAGTCAGTCAAAGAACAATCAGATTTGTTTGGCAAGACCGTCCCTTCAGTAAAACCATGTTGCCTCGGATCTTGCAACCTGTGGTTTTGAGAAAGTTCACTATTCGCTCTTTCAGGAGTGCCTCCATTACTTTTCCCGCCACCGAGGTAAGGCTCACAGGCCTGTAGTTTGACACTTCTTCCCTATCACCACTTTTGTGTAAAGGTACATCAGCCATTCTCCAGTCCCGAGGAACCTCTCCTGTTTCTAAGGATCTGTTGAAGACATCCTTTAATGGTCCTGCAAGAACCTCTGAGCCCTTTCAGTATCCTGGGATCTCTCATCTGGGTCCCATGGCTTTGCCCACTTTCAGTGTAGCAAGTTCTAACATCTCATCTTCTGTGAAATGGTGTGGTATCTACTTCATTCCCATTTTTATATTTGGGAGTCACAACTGGTCCATCTCCAGGATCTTCTTTAGTAAAAACAGAGCAGAAGTATTTATTTAGCAATTCCGCTTTTTCAGTGTCACTTTCCACGAGTCCTTTCCCAGCACTTCTGAGTCCTGCAATTCCAACTCTGATCTTCTTCCTTTCCCGAATATACCTGAAGAAAGTTTTGTCGCCACCCTTAACATCTTTAGCCATCTTTTCCTCTGCCTTTGATTTTGCTATCCTTATTTCTCTTTTAGACTCTGAGCTTGATCCTGCATTCATGTCTGTGTTCTTCTGTTTACAAGCTTTTGAATTTTGCGAAAGCTGTGTTTTTTGCATTTGAGCAGTCACTTCTTTGGAAAACCAAATAGGTTTCCTTCTCCTCTTGTTTTTATTTACTTTTCTTACATATTTGTTGCCCCTTTTATTGCCACCTTTAGTTTATCCCATTGCAATTCCACTTCCCTTATCTCCTTCCACCCAGTCATTTCCTCCTTTAATTAGTCGGTCATTTTATTGAAGTCAGTGTTTTTGAAGTTTAGGACTTTGAGCTTGCTATGATTGGCCTGTACCATGGCTTTTATCTCAAACCACACCGTGTGATGTCGCTGTTGCTCACAGGGGCACTCATGCAGACATTCGAACGCTATCACCGTTAGTGAGCACTACCATCCAGCGTTAAACTTTCTCTGGTCGGTTCCATCGCCATTTGTCTAAGTAATGCATCTTGGAGAGCATCCACAATTTTTTTGCTTCTTCCCAAATGTGCAGAAGGAGTAATCCAATCCACATCAGGTAGATTAAAGTCACCCAATATGATCGCTTCCCCCTTTGTTGCTATCTTGGCAATAGATATAATCAATTCGTTCTCTCTTCAATTTGAGTCGGAGGTCTGTAGACTACAGCAATATGGATGACAGTGCCATCTCCTCTTTCCAATGCAATCCAGAGGGCTTCTTCTTTTCCCCATGTCCCCTGCATTTCAGTAGCTTTAATATTGCTTTTGACATACAAGGCTGCTCCTCCTCCTCTTCCATTTTTTCGTCTCTTCTGAATAGATTATAGCCAGCTATGGCTATATCCCAATCATGCGATTCATTAAACCATGTTTCTGTAATGGCCACGATGTCCAAATCCATTTCCACCATTAGGGCTTCCAGGTCCGGAATTTTGTTGGCTAAGTTTTGAGCATTTGTGCTCATTGCTTTCCAGCATTTATCTGGCTTGTGTGTATTTTGCATTAATTTTGTTCTGCCCACTTCTTCCCACTTGCTTTTGATGTGTGGTTTAAAAGTGTGGCTGTTTCTGATGTTAATCTGCTTTTGCAGGGGGTGGCATGCAGATGTTGACCTTCCACATCAGTCACCCCCTTTTCCAAGTTTAAATGCATATCTACATACTGCCTGAATTTTTCACTTAGGTTTCTTTTCCCTGCGACAGAGAGATGTAGTCCATCAGCACAGTATAGTCTCTTGTTGGTCCATCTGTTGCCTCAGTTGCCAATAAATCTGAATCCTTGTTTGCACCAAGTCTGGAGCCATGTATTAAAGCTGTTAATGCGATACAGCTTTTTTGTCCCCTTACCAAGAACAGGTAGAACTTCTGAGAATGCAACAGTGTTAAGAATGGGCTTGAGTTTCTCTCCCAGAGATTGGAAGTCCTTTTGGGCTGTAGAGGCACTGTTTCTAGCCAGGTCATTTGTGCCCAAGTGGATATCAAGTTCGGAGTGTTCACTTTTTGAGCTAAGTATTTCGACAACTTGGTTTGTATTCCTGCTGGCTGAAGAGCCTGGTAGTTCTGTTTGGTAAGGTTTTCTTCATATTTTTGTGGTAAAGTGATCAAATTTGGAGGCATTAGCTAATATCCTGACGGCTGTATTCTGGATTGTTTGCAAAACATTTAAGCTGATAACTGGCGAGACTGGCATAAACCATACTGCAGTAGTCTAGGCGTGTTAAGACTAGTGAAATGAGTAGTGTAGCTAGAACGGACTTGAAAGGAATGGACGAATAGCTCTGATTTGCAAAGGGTGGAGGAGCAGCACTTTACCACAAAAATAGTGCAATCATCTTCCATGATCACATTATCAAGCAATGTTCCCAAGTAAGCAAAAGGTGGTGACAGGGAGGTAGATGTACCACTCAAGGATGGGACTGCAGAAGAGATAGTTAGCCAGGTGGCTGAGGTTTTTGAAGCACTGAGCTTCAGACTATTATGATCTCAAACAGGCAACCTGAGACAGGGTCATTTAAGGCAGAGAGAGATCAGAAGCTGTTGGGCGAGTATGGAAAAATAGTAGAATATCATCTGCGTAGTAGTATACAGAGATACTGAACTGTTGTATTAAAATAGCTATAGGGGCCAGGAGGATGTTGAGTGAGGACCGAACCCTGGGGTACACCACAAATGAGAGGAAAGTTTGCAGAAGCATAAGAATGAAAATGAACAGAGTAGGAGTGTTCCAAAATGAATGAGTGAAACCAATGAAGCCTGGTGCCATTAAGACCAATACTTTCAGCCTAGAAAGATGAAATGGTCAACCAGATCAAAAGCAGAGGAAAGATTAAGGGAAACAGCTAAAGAGAATGTTTTTTCAATGACTGCCTGCATTTTATTGAGAAGAGAGAAGAGCAGTTTCTGTACTGTAACCAGGGCAAAATCCTGATTGCCACAAGTGGAGGATATTTGTCTTTGAGATGTTAAGTTGGTTGAAAACTAAATTTTTCCAGGCTTTTAGACAGAAAACGGAAGGTTATTATTACTAAGCATTTATAAAGCGCTGCAACATACGAAGCGCTGTACAAACATAAGACAGTCCCTGCCCGTTAGAGCTCACAATCTAGCCAAGACAAAAATATGAAATAAATTAGATAATACAATTAACAAGACAAGAATAAAATGTTTATGGAGAGAAGAAAGGACGAGTTAGGAACAAAAAGCAATAGTGAAGAAATGGGATTTCAATTTGGATTTGAAGATGGCCAGGGAGGCGGCTTGGCGGACAGAGACAGGTAGAGAATTCCAGGAAAAGGGTGCAGCCAGTTGAAAGGAGCGAAGTCTAGAATTAGCAGTATGAGTAAAAGGCATAGATGAAGACAATTAGATGAGCGGAGTAGGCGAGAGGGGGTGTAGGTAGAGATGAGGGATGAAAGGTAATGAGGGGCAGAAGAATGAATACATTTATAGGTTAGGAGGAGTTTGAACTGGATATGGAAGCTGATGGGGAGCCAGTGAAGTGACATGAGGAGTAATGTGTGAAAAACGAGACTGACGAAAAATCAGACGAGCTGCAGAATGTTGAATAGACTGGAGAGGAAAGAGGTGGTTAGCAGGGAGGCCAGCAAGGAGAAGGTTACAGTAATCAAGGTGGGAGGTGATTAAAGAGTGGACAATCAGTTTAGTAGTGTTATCAGAGAGAAAAGGGTGAATCTTGGAGATATTGTAAAGAAAGAAACGGCATGTTTTAGCAATGTTTTGGATATGTAAAGAGAAGGAGAGAGATGAGTCAAAGATTTTATTTATTTATTTATATTTTATTTTTATTTCTTATATACCATGCTATTCAGCAAGGTTCTGTGCCGAAGAGACAGGAAGGATGACAGTTATCCACAGAGATTGAGAAAGGGGAAGGAGGAGGGGAGGCATTAGGGGGAAAGACAAGGAGTTCAGTTTTGGCCATGTGAAAGCCATGGGAAGAGAAGGGCATCAAGGGATTGGGGAGAGAGAGAGAAGAGGAGCGGACCTAAGACAAAACCTTGAGGTACACCCACAGGTAAAGGGGTAGAAGAGGAGGAGGAGCCACTGAAGTACACACCGAGAGCGGTGGGAGAGAGAGGAGGAGGAGAACCAAGAAAGTACAGAGCCTTTGAAACCGAGTGAAGACAGGGTGATAAGAAGATTGTGGTCAAAGGTGTCAAAGGCAGCAGAGAGATCCAGAAGGACAGAATAAAAGCCTTTGGATTTAGCCAGAAACAAATCATTGGCGACTTTGGTAAAATGTAGGGGACGGAAACCGGATTGTAAAGGATCTAGGAGGGCATGAGAGGAGAGGAAGTCGAGACAGTGGTGGTAGACAGCACGCTCAAGTAATTTAGAAATGAAGGGGAGAGATGGGACGATAGTTAGAAGGACAGGAGGGATCGAGTGAGGGTTTCTTGAGGAGGGGTTGGAAAACAGGCAACAAGGAAAGCAGCATCCAGTGATGGATTCTTCAGGATTGGATGTACCAGGGTAGTCTTCCAGCAGAGAAGGAAAATTCCAGAGGTTAGTCTGTTATTGAAAATAGAAAAAGAGCTTGTGGTATAAGGGCTAATAAGTTATCCAAGAAGAGGGGATGGTGTTTGAAATGCAGGTGGTTGCATGAAAGGCAGTAACAGTTTGTAAGAACTCAGAGAAATGGGGTTGAAGGTGGTCCAGCTATGAGAAAGGGAATTAAGTGAGGTAGGTGTGGAATTAAGGATTGTGGACGTGCTGCTAACAGGAGGGCTCGAAGGAAAGTATCCTGAATATCAGAGGTCTTCCTATGAAAGTGTATGGCTAATTGCCCCTGAAAGGCTGAATGAAAGAGGCGTGTCCAAAGGAAACAGTTTGTGAACAGTTGGTAGAGGTAATAAGCTTGGAAAAAAATATTTTGGCAGAGTTGACTGCAGTCCTATAATAAAGCATGGAGAGTTTTAAAGGCTTCTAACGAGTTAGGTATACATAAAACTTACAAACATGCTCAGCTCTATACAGTTGTTGGCACATGAGGTGGCGGCCATGGTGATACCATGGGTGATGGCTGGCCCTGTTTACTGTGGATGCAAGGAGGCAAGTGAATCTAGAGCAGAATGAAGCAAGCATTCCAGGATTCTGCCTGGGTATTAATGAGAAGGGAATCAAAGTGAGCTGGAAAGAAGGCATCTGAGAGTGGAAAGGCTGAGAGGTAGCTCGTGTAATGGATCACAACAGGGCTGGGGAATTTTTGGGTGGAGCAGTCGCTCTGGGATGAGAGTTGTAAAGTTTAAATTGGAAGAAAATACAGAGGGTGATCTGTCCAAGTAAGGGCCAAAATGAAGAAAGACATAAGTGTGGGGGGGGGGGGGGAGGGGGAGGAGTGCAGGGAAGGCTGCTGTAGATACAAGATCCAGAGTGTGTCTGGCTGCCTCAGTTGGAACATGGACATGTTGAAAGAAAAAGAAAAGTCTGACAGGAAGGAGATATATAATTTGTCACAGCTTGGAGAGAGTCAAAATGAACACCAAAATCACCGAAGACTATGGAGGTTAGCAAAGCAGACTGGTTTCTGAAATAGTAAGTAGGGAATCCCATAGAGCGGTGCTTAGTGTAGGAAGGAAGGATAGATGGATGGAGAGAGGTATGGATGTTAGTTTAACCAACAAGGGTGGGGGAGAGGTTTATTTATTTATTTATTTAGTGGTCAATTGGGGGATACATTTAACATGAGGGGATATGAGACACATATGCTAATACTCACAGGGAACATGGGCAATGGAGGGTTAAGTGGCTTGCCCAAGACCACAAGGAGTGCCTTTAGGACTAGAAATCCCAGACCCTCCGGCCTGAGATTGCTGTCCCCAGGTGGGACTTGAATCCCCGGCCCTCCGGCCTGAAGTACCTTGTCCTAACCACTAGACCACTCCTCCCCCCAGAGATGGCTAGAGAGTTTCTATAGAGAAAGGCAATAAGGCAATGATGTCCCCCCTGGCTCCCCCCCCCCCCCAATCTTGAAGTGCAAGAGGTAACCAAGGCATCATATCAAGAGGAAGGCAGAGAAAGGCTTCCTCCCCTTCACTGAGGCAAGTTAAGAATAGGAGGTTCAAAGAATGCTGGAGGATGAGATTAGAGTGGGAGGACTTTGAACGAAGGGATCTGCAATTAAGGAGGGCAGCATGACAAAGGGGTGGAGGAAGAGGAGAAGCAGGGGCAGAGAAGGGCCAGGAGATGAGAAACAGGGAATAGATTACTCAGTCCTGCTGGAAGGCGGCCTATAGTTATGGCACTTAATATACCGCCCTTTACTATGTGCATCAGAGCGGTTTACCTGTATGTATATATGCAGGTACTTTATTCCCTTGTTCCCGAAGGGCTCACAATCTAAGTGTACCTGAGGCAATGGAGGGTTACGTGGCTTGCCCAAGGCCACAAGGAGTGGCCATGGGAATTGAACCCCTGGCTCCCCGGCCTGAGGTTACCTGTCCCAACCACCGAGCCACTCCTCCCTCCTAAGGGAAGCAATAGGGCAGTAGCTCCAATGGACAGGGATGAAGCACATTCCTATGGCCAGGAGAATCAGGACAAGAGGAAGTTGAAAACCCCAGGAAGAATAGGAATAGGTATCAGCACTCCATCTACAGAGCAGCTCTCACACATCACCACGCTCAACATGAGCGCTGCACCAACAGATCCATGACAAGTGACATGGATTAAAGCAACGAAGGAAAACTTCATCCACACCCTACACACACATGGTGCACAGCTCACTAACCCAAGGAATCATGCCAAACCGACTAAAGCTAGCTACAATAAGACCCATCCTGAAGAAATCCCCAGACAAGAGCAACCCAGCTGCCTACAGACCCATCTCAAGCATACGACTACTGGCAAAGATTATAGAAAAAGTGGTACAGCATCAGCTCCAGGACCACACTGACAACCATGCCCCACTGGACATCAACCAACACAGTTTCTGCCCTAACCATGGAGTCGAAACACTCCTGTTATACCTCTAACATAATCCAAATCATAGACAACTGCAAGAGGAACACTTACGATCTTCTTAGACATCTCGCCAGCGTTTGACACAGTGGACCACAGAACTCTACTAGCAAGACTACAGAACATTGGACTACACAGCACCACCCTGAAGTGGTTCAACTCATACCTAATGGATAGACAGATCCAGGTCAAGATTGGCTCCAACACCTCCCGACTCAAAAATCAAGCAAGGCGTCCCACAAGGATCCGCCCTATCAGCGCTTTTATTTAAGCTCTACATTCAACCGATCTGCAACATCATGAAAGAACACAAAATACAATACACAATCTATGCCGACATCATGATATATACCCCAGTCAACCGACAACCCCAACTACACCAAAACAGACTGTCTCAAACATATGACCAACTGTTTAAGACAACAACCTGACCATAAACTACAACAAGACTGAGGCACTACTCATCACCTGAAACGCCAGCTTCATCCCTCCATCCAGGTCAACACCACAACAATACCCATAAGACCGGAAGTGAAATACCTCAGAGTGACTCTCGACAAAGAACTAAACCTACAGTCACACATCAGCAGAACCACCAAAACCGCATACCTCAAGATGAGACTAATCCAACGCCTCAAACCCCTCCTCTCTCAAGATCATTTCCGCACAGTATGTCAAGCACTAATAACTCCCATCCTAGATTTCTGCAACCCAATCTATCTTGGCCTAACAAAGCAGACACTCCGGCCACTGCAAATGGCTCAAAAACAGCAGCACGCATAATATCTGGCTCATCAAGACAAGATCACATCACCCCTATTTTAACACACCTCCACTGGCTCCCAATCAGCTCCCACATCAGATATAAGACATTCAAAATCAAACACCGGACCTCAGCACTCAGTCTACAACCACTCATACAACCCAATATCAGCACAAGACCGAGGAGGAGAGGCACCTCTGACAATACACCAGAAGACTTCACCAAGGTATGCAAGTACCCTGCAAGAAGAGCTCTATCGCTGGCAGCACTTGCAATATGGAACACCCTCCCTGATGACCTACGATCGACAGGACATCAAGGACTTTCGGAAACAGCTCAAGACAACGCTCTTCATTGAGCACTACGGTGATATCACAATTCTGCCTGCCAGCTCCTGGACTACATACCAAACCCCCCTCCCTTTCTCACTCATGTACATAGCATTGTAAAGTAGCGCATGCTGTAAATAGCCCACCACGAATCAACGCCAACTTACACACACACTCATTCACTGTATAACGCTGCATGCACACACCAATGTCAATATAATTCGATTGGTTACTGTGTACACTGCCTTGATTACAGGAGAAGGCGGTATATAAATCCTTTTAAATAAATAGTGCCTTGGCAGGAGGGCATAATGAAGAGCCACCTGAGCTGCCCCAAGGAGCAGGACCTGCTCTTTGGGCACATTCCATGGAACACTACAATGGTGTTGGAATTTAAAGAGGGGGCTTCTTACCGTTCACCTAGACAAAAGTTAATCACGTGACAGGGGCATCCAAACAGCAGAGGCAGGAGGTATCAGAAAACAAGCAGGAGCCTGGTGTCAGAAAACAGTCAGCACAAGAGAGAACAGCTGGGTACAGTAACACTAAAGCAAATGACACCACAATAGTGTTGAATATAAAAGGGGGGGAGGGCTTCTTACAGGTCACCTGATCAGGACATCCAATTGAAAACAGAGGCAGAGGAACCTCCCTCCCACATCCCTTTTTACAGCCCATACTTCTACTCGTCGCTTTCCCGAAGATTGTCCTTATTGGCAGCCAAAATACATATGTGGGAAAGTCCTCACATGCAGCCCCCCCCCCCCTCAAAACGTTCTCTAGGTGCATTTCTTGGACCATTAATACATCCACCTTTAACCTACCCCCCTCTTGGAATAACAAAGATCTTCCTTGCCAGGAATTCAGACCATTCACATTCAGCGTTACCTCTTCCACCACCTCTCCCTCCTGCTTACACATCAGGATATTCTCTTCCCCCTCAGTACTTGGAATCTTTCAACCAACTTACACTACCCCTGGTCCCTTCCCCCAAATTCCCCCTACCCTGCATCTCTCCTCCCTCTATCCCCCAACCCATGCCCCCAAATATGGCTCACTCGCTCCCACCATGCACTCCCTGGAGCAGTGACCGCTACGGCCCAGACTGCAGAGCTCACTCCCCAAAACCACACCCTCTCTCTCTCCCTACTCTTCTCCACAGTCAACCCCCCACTCCAACTCAATTCCTCAGATGCCTCTCCTCTGACAAGTCACTCACATTCCATCCATACACCATACTCTCTCCGATATCCCTCACTCCCTTTTACCAAGTCCTAACCTCATATCACCAACATTACACCACCTTGCAGAACTCAACTCCCCTCAATCTCATCCCACCCCCCCCCCCCCCCACTCAACAACCAACCCCACAGAACCAATTGGACAAGTGTCCCAAAAACATAACCTCCCTTATAAACCTCCTGAAGGAGCTTAAAAGCCAACTCCAGTCCATCCCCTTTGTCTATTCAGGTGTTTTGTATGCTTGGTCCCTTGCTTCTTCCTTCGTCAATTCTACTTCTCCACCACTCCCATGCTGGCCTATCAACATCTCTGATCAGACCGCGAACATCTTTCATCCCAATCTCTTCCATCACTTTCACTACCTCTTCCAATAAAGACACTCTGGGTTATCCTATCCACAGTGAATGCCAATCCAAAAGAGAATAACCAGTGAAAATTTTATTTGCTCCCTCCTGAAGTCTTCTGTCACCAGTCTGAGCTCTTTGCTCCTTTGTAAACCCACTGCCCACAAACCACCACCACCTTGCCATTCAAACCTCCCCAAAGCCCACATCTTGGTGGCAAAGTCATGGAGGAGTGTAACTGTGCCTCTCAGAAACACCCCCTTTATGGGCCCCAAGGCTCAACAGGCCCTGTCCAACTTGATCTCAGGGGCCTCCCCATCCCCCCACCCACTGCCAGTATTACTTTCCCAGCAATGCATGAAAAATGAGCATTGCCACTGTGCCACTGTCCTGAAATTAAGATAGCTCAGGCATTCCCTTGATACACAGATTCCTGCATGTTTGGTTTTCAAGATCTTCCAGTTTAAGATTAAGCTGCCTGGCCCCCTCTTCCAACAACTGCATCCTCTTAAAGAGCTGTACCTGCTTGGCCCAACTCTTCCACTAGGCCTTCTACCTCCTCCATGCGCCTTCCCAGGTTCTGCACCTTAAGATCGCAGTTCACATAACATTTCTCCCAGCTCACTGCGCACCACTCTGATAATTCCGAGGTCAGCAAACCAAATTCCAACTATCTCCTCTAATTTGTACAACTGCGCCCTTACCCAACAGGTCTGCAAGGCAGCCTTCCGGCAGGGCCTCCCCTCACACCATTCCCACTGGCACTTTCCTTAGCCCGGATAAGTACATTCCTTTAAATCTGTATACTTGCCATAGTTCATCAAAATTGCTTCAAAGCATTTACCAGTGAGGGGGTGCTAATGCGGTTGAACACCATTGGACAAAGCGATAGTGTGGATTTTTGCCCTTCCCAATGGAGCTCCAAAATCAGTCATCCATCCAAGCCGATGACTTCGCCTCCTCACCCGACTCTATTTTATGCTATGGATTTCCTTTCCTCCTCCTCATCCTTGCCCTCGTTTGTTTTTTTATTGCAGGGGATGTGGAGCACCTCTTATGGAGGGGGGGGGAGGGGGAGACAAGCTCTGCCTTGATTCAGCCCTTAGCACCCGCAACCTTCCCCTCCTGTTCTGCCTGTAGAGATCCCATCTTCAGAAGGCCAAAGAGAAGAGAATGGAATGGCTGTGATCATGGCAGACTGTGTCTATGGGAGATTGGATCCCTGTAGGCAGACAAAAGGAGTCCGCTGCAATCATGAATGGCGGGGCCAAAGCCCATGTGGCCCACCCCGTTCCATCGTCAACCTCCCTGCCATACCATGAAGGGCAGTATATCAAATTTTAACAAACATTCTGCCCTGGGACACTGACAGCAAGGGATCAAATGACGATCTGTCTCTTCACAGCAGTTGCATTGCCTAGCGGCTGCCAGCTACTACAGCCCATATAGCAGTAGCTGCCCTCTGTCGAAGCAGCCATGTGAATGTGCACACTAAGCAGCATGATGCCCCTCCTAGGCACCCCAAGGCCTTGCTCTCTGATAGCGAAGACCAGCACAAAGCCATCCTGTTTGAAGGGTGTGCCCCCCCCCCCCCTGCCAAAATCAACTTTATGGAGGCTACCAATACCATTCCTGGCCCCCTCCCGGATGATGGGGAGAAGGACAGAGGGAGATGGCTGTAGAGTGATACCAAGAGCTTCAACTAAGAAGGGAAGATATGTGAAAATGGTCCTCACCCAAAAGTTGGAAAGAAGGACAGAGGGGCCACCCTCATTCTAAAGGAGAAGCAAGATGCAGGGGAGAGACTGTCTCAATGGGTTATGCACCCCAAGACCTAGCCAGTTTTCCTCAGCCCATACAGAAGGGCTTATAATCCCTCCAATCCAGTTCCAGGCTATATAGAAACAGATGTGCTGGCTGGTTAAGGGCTGCAAGGGACCCTTATATACTGACAACCAGTGGTTCAGTCCCCATCTGCTGGTAGGAGAGCGTAAACACATGAATCTGGACTGGAGAGACAATAAGGAAGAATGAGTTTATGGGTAAAGAATTATCCCAATCCTTGACCAGAAAACATGCACCTTATTCTAGAGAGCTAAACAAATTCCAGTTTGGTTTATCATTAGACATCTTGCATATCTGGATTTTGTTGTGGCTAGTAACTACCTCTTCTCAATTGTATAAACCCTAAGCTATAGTAAAATAAAGCAATGATAACTGCAATGATATTTACTGCAGGAGTCATTAAGTTCAGATACCTCTGTACTACAATTTAGTAGCTCCTGAAATATATATGTGCATTACTGCACCTGGGAACTTTGTGCATTTCTGACTGCAGTAATGCAGATAAGAGGTCAGAGTTTGGACCTGCTGTCTCTTAAGGTGAAATTAGACCTTACCTAATTTGCTTTCCTCGAGTCCCTCCAGTCCAATCATGTTGGTTATTTCCCATCACCAGCAGCTGGAGACCAAGCATGACAGGTTTTGATGACGACATGGTATAAAGGCTCTGTGCACCATCTCTCAGACCAGTATCCCAACAAAGCAGACTCCAACAAAAGCAATTACTACATTTTTTTATATAAAAGACCAGATTAGAGAACTATATATAGCATTATAAAGAAACAGGAGGAAGTTAGCACTCCAGAGAAAACCAAAACTGCAGAAGTTCCCCCTGGAGTCCTGAATTGCACTGTGTGCGCTCTCTCCACAGTGAACAAAACAAAAATTCAGAAGGGCAAAAAAGAAACCCGACACCAGAGCAGGCTATATATTTATTTATCTAACAGGTTTTTATATACCGTCTTTCTACAATTCAAGACGGTTTACAGAGAACATAACAGCAGTATATTTCAACTGATTACACAGAAACATACATAACAAAAGGTATAAGTGGTTAATATAAGTAATTTTGTCCATGGGGAGTCTTCATGGACAGGAACTATTTACATGCTTATTTACAGGAGAGGTGGGGAGAGGTCATAGGAGATGATTTGGGTAGGGTGTGTTAGAGGGAGGGTTGAGCGGGAGAGAAAGGGTGTAGAGGGAGGGCTATGGTGGTAGGGAAAAATGTTCCTGGAAGAGATGGGTTTTTAGCTTCTTCCGGAACTCAGAGTGATCAGAACAGTTCCATAGTTCATATGGTAGGGCATTCCATAGAGGGGGCATAAAGGGAGAATGCCTGATTACAGGTAGTTTGATTGCATTTTCTCTTAATAGCTTGGATGGACAGGTGGTTTTTAGTGAAGGTGCAGCGTGTTCTATTGTTGTTGGAATTGGATAGGAGCAAGGAGAGGCATGGAGCTGACTCATTGGAGATGATTTTATGTATGAGGGTGATTACTTTGAATTTAACTCTGGATTGAATGGGGAGCCAGTGGAGATCGTGGAGGATTGGCGTTGTGTGATCGTCTAGTGGTTGGGGCAAGGTACTTCAGGCCAGAAGGTTGGGGGTTCAAATCCCACTAGAGGACAGCAACCTTGGGCCAGAGGGACTGGGGTTTCTAGTCCCACAGGTGCTCCTTGTGGTCTTGGGCAAGCCACTTAACCCTCCTCCATAGCCCATGTTCCCTGTAAAATAGTTATCTCCAAGTTATAATGCCCTGTTCAATGTAATTTCAGTTTGTTCAATGTAAACCGCACTGATGCAGAATAGCGCGGTATATAAGAGAATGTAAATAAAAATAAAATAGGGTTATTTGTGATGAGACGAGCTATTGTGTTCTGTGCCATTTGGATAGGTTGAATGCTGTTCAATGATAGATGAGGTTACAGTAGTCAAGGGATGGGATGGTGAGAGCCTGGCAGACAGTGTGAAAGGAGTCAGGGTTTAGGAGAGGTTGGAGGTTCCGAAGAGTACATAGTTTTGCATATAATTGTATTAGAGGTTCTTTTTATCTGTTCAGTGAATGTGAGGTTCTGATCAAGGATAAGACCAAGATATTTCACTTGATTTTTAATAGTGAGGGTGAGATCACCAAGGGTAAGGGTTGTTGGTGGAGTATAGAAGCATTGGTAAATACTTGAAGAGTTTCGGTTTTAGATTGGTTAATTAGGAGATGATGCAAGAGCCAAGTCTTTAGGTTTGTGAGGCATTCGCTTATGTTGGTAAAGTTAGGGTATGCTAAATTGAATGGAGTGAAGCACATAATGTCATCCGCATATAATTGGTAATGGATTCCATGGCTTTGGAAAATCTTGCAAATTGGTTAAAGGAAAAGTTGAATAGTAGTGCGGATAAACAGGATCCTTGGGGGACTCCGTTTTAGGGTAAATGGTAGGGATGTGTCATTCCCTATGCGGACCTGTTGCGTCCTATTTTCTAAGTAAGAGTAGAACCACCTGTTACAGGGTTGTCCCTGTTCACATCCTCCAGGCCCAGGGAACCCCCTCCGTCTGCTTCCTTTGTTCCTCCTCGGCTGCCTGGAATTCCAGGGGAATGAACTCACAATTACACCAAACACAGTATGTAAGTTTATTCCACAGGGTGGAGGGATTATCTGTCTTATACATTAATAGAAACATTCATACGTCAATCCATCCCCTGAGGCCCACCCACAGCTTATCAGCAACTTTGCAAATATGAGTCGTTTTGAGTAGAACAATCAGTTTAGCTTAGCACAGCACATTCCTTTCCATATATAGACATATACAGGATTTCTAATCCCCCTCTGCAGGCCTCCGAAGCCTTCTGTACATACACTTAAAACCAAACCTTATTTTTCCCCTATCACCACCTAAGTGTTGTGTCCTTCAGTCCTATTTTGTAGAACCTGTCTCAGAGTTGGTGGTGGGGAAGGGAATCAAAGGCTGAAGATAAGTTGAGAAATATGAGAAGGCATCCTTGGGTGGGATTCTGGATGCATAGGTACAATGAATCTAAGAGGCAAAAAGGGTTTCAACTCCATGGTTCTTTTTGAAGCCATGTTGGAATAGGTCAAATTTGAGTACTATATACACTCTTCCAGATCTGGACGCCCAAAAGAAAACGGAACAAGCGGGTTCTGGATTGGACTAGAGAGACTCAAGGAAAGCAAATTAGCAGGTAAGGTCTGATTTCACCTTCCTTATCATTCCTCCAGTCCAGTCACATGGGATGTACCACAGTAGTACTCAAATTTGGGCAGGACTTGCAAGTCCAGCCTGCAACACACTGGGCCCCAAACTGTGCATCTTTCCTGGCTTGTACATCTAAAATAGATAGTGATGCATGAAAGAATGAAGGAACGACCACATAGCTGCTCTACAGATATCAAGTCGGTAGAACGAGACCTAACTCCACCCAGGAAGCAGCCTATGCTCTGGTAGAATCAGCATCCAATCCCATTCGAAAAGCTTTGTGCTTTACCAATAAGCCGAGGCAATAGATTTTCAACCATCATGCCACTGAAGCTTTAGACGCCATTTCATCTTTACACGGCCCTACAAAAAGCACAAAAAGTTGGTTTGATTTTTTAAAAGACTTGGTATGCTTGAGATAACAAAGGATTCTACAAATGTCCAACAGATGCAGCTGCCCATCCTCTGAGCTCCCTCCCAAGGAAGACAAAAAAAAAACCCAGGTTGATTCAGATGGAAAGTAGAAAACTACCTTTGATAAAAGGAAGGAACAGGCTGCAAGACTATTTTCTCTTTTGAAATCACAAGGAAAGGCTGCTGACACGACAGTGCTTGGATCTATGAGATTCTCTGAACCGAACATACAGCCACCAAAAACACTACCTTCAATATAAAAGGTCCTTCAAACCTCTGAGTGAGGCTATGCTGAAGGGGGGGGGTCCTGTAAGAGCTGACAAGACTAAGTCCCATGGCGGCACCAGGGAGCACACTTATAGATGAACCTGTGACAGCCCTGAGAAACCACACTGTATCTGGATGGGAGGCAAGAGAAACTCCTGGCACTCGATCCCGATAACAGGTCAAGGCAGCTACCTGCACTTGCAAAAAATTTAATATGAGATCTTTATCCAAAACAGACTGCAAAAAAGCAAGCACCTCCAGCAGAGGCTGATAACGCTCAGTGGCTGTTGTCCAAACTCCAGGCTTCAAAAATCCACCAAATCCTAATATATGGCAAAGATGTGGAACGCTTATGAGCACGCAACAAAGTAGAGATAAAAACTTGAGCCAAATAGCCTCTCTTTCTTAGCCTAGCCCTTTCAAGAGCCAAGCCATAAGCGAAAAATCAATTCACTAGTGGCACGAGAAATAGATACTGCAAAAGTAGATTGGCCTTGGCTACCATGGTATGCAGATCTAGTCTTAACAGTGGCCAAACCGTGGTATCTTCCAGTCAGGGACAATCTGGCACTACAAGGATCACTATTTATTGATGTGCTTCTATCCTCTGGAGGAGATGCCTGATCAGAGGCCATGGAGGAAACCGTTCATTGGCCAGGACAGTGCTAGGCATCCAATCCCTCTAACATCCTCTCCACATTCAGAAATCAACTGAAAACCCACCTGTTCAAGAAACATCTAGGAACAGAGTAGATCATAACCTATTGTAAATGAAGACCACGTATAACAGAACTGAACACTAATGATTGTAAATATGTAAATCCACTATGACTTGAATGCTTCTCCCCCTCCCCCCCCCCTGGAATATTGGACCACACCTCCTTAAAAATGATACCACACCCTACTATTTGTTGTAATTAACTTTGTTAAATTGTAAGCCGCTTTGACCAGGTGAAAAGCAGTATATAAGCAGTTAAATAAATAAAATTAATCCTCTGACGGCTCAAGAAGCATACTGCTTTGTCATTGAAGGCCAAGGCCATCAGATCCACAATTGGTTTGCCCCATCAAAGGGCTATGCTGTGAAAAACTGAGGTCTCTAGAGACCTCTCCCAGATTCAAATGACGACTAAAAAAGTTGGCCTGTATGGTCTCTCTACCAGAAATGGGCGCCACAAAGAGCACAAGGAGATTTGTTTCTACCCAATGCAGGAGCAAAGCTATTTCTCCCACCAAAGCTGCACTTCCTGTACCTCTATGGCAATTGATGGTGGTGTTGGTTTGGACACCACCACCACTACTGTGGTGTTGTCCAAAACAGACCCTCTCTGCTCTGTTCCATATTGGGGGGGGGAAGAATTGTAGAGCTACTTATACCGCTTGCATTTCCAAGCTGTTGGACCAAGAGCTCTCTTCCCAGGAACAAAAACCTTGGGGTACCCTAGACTAACAATGTGCTCCCCACCTGGAGAGACTGGCATTGGTGGTCACTATTATCCAATTGGGAGGTTCCAACAGCATCCCTGCCAAAAGGTTTGAGGCGCCAGCTACCAGCTTAGACTCACTTGGGTCCAAGGGACATGGCAACAATCTCACGAGACTGCTTCTGCAGAAACCAATGGGACAGTAGAGCCTTTTGCAGAGATAACATGAGATTCAAAGTCACCGCCATGGAGCCTAAAAGTCATACTTAGTACCATGCTGAAGGCACCTGCATCTCTAAGAGCTGTCGGACTTGGGCCTGCTCCTCATTTAAGTGGAAGGGATACTAGACCTCTCTCCGTTTTGAAACATGCCCCAAGATATGAGATCCCAAGATGGTTCTAACTTGCTTTTGGTGAAGTTGATCACCCAACCAAGCTTCTGAAGAAAGTCTATTACACGCTGTGTCACTTTGTAACATTCCTCCAATGACTTTGCTCTGACCAACCAATCGTCCAGGTAGTTGTGCACTAGTACCCCCTCACACTGAAGACCAGCCACTACTACCACTATAACCTTTGTAAAGGTCTGCAGAGCTGTAGCTAGACTAAATGGCAAGGCCCAAAACTTAAAGTGACCTATCAGTACTGTGAACCACAGGAATCACTGATACTCTTGGAGATTGAGAATTTTTAAATATGCCTCCATAAGAACAGCAGCAGTTAAGTATGCGCCCTTAGAAATTTTAGTTCTGCTTTTTTTTCTTCTTTTCTTTTTTTTTTTTTGCTTTAAACGAATGACACCTGAATGGCAAATAAGAGGATGTGTTGTCCCCAAAGTAGTTCCCATACACCAATAGCGACCCTGGGCCTGAAGAAGTTCATCTCTGTTCAACTTCAAGCTATTTACCTTGACCATCGTAAAGCATACGCCAACACCACCCTCAAACGCCAAGCGTGAATACCATAACATCCTACTACGATCCATAAAGACAAGGGAACTTTTCAATCTTGTCAAATCACTCACTAACGATCCATCTCAGCCTTGTCACAATGACCCCATCCACCCTCGACTAATAGCTGAATTCCTATTATCTAAACACAAACTTCGTAGCTCTTCCACCCTCATCATTCCTCCTCCCAATTCCTCATCTACCACCTTCACCCCATGGATGACAGATGTTCCCCAAGAAGAACTCTTAAATATCAGTAACCACATTACCACCACCACCTTCCCCCTTAATTCCTGCCCAGTGACTTGGATCAAGACAACGAAGATTGCTTTGCTACCATTCATCTCTACCATCCTTCAAACCTCACTCACGCAAGTGTATCTCCCACCTGCTCTCAAACAAGCCTGAGACCCTTACTTAAGCCAAGCTTGACCCTTCCTCTCCTGCTTCCTACAGACCTATAGCCAGCATACCCTACCTCTCCAAAATTGAAAAAGCAGTTCAAATTCAGCTCCAGGAACATATTGACAGATTTGCCCCACTGGACCACAGGCAACATGGCTTTTGCCCTTACCACAGTGCTGAAACCCTATTTACCTCTCTAGCAAATACTCATCATCGGAACTGAAAGACCCCTCTGGCTTTGTATTATTCCTAGGTGTGTCTGCTGCATTTGACACCATATCCCACCAAATCCTACTCAACCAGCTCAACGCTCTTGGGTGTACAGGGTGCCCCACTCAAAATGGATCCACTCTTATCTGTCCCACTGAACCCAAACAGTAAGGCTCAGCAACCAGTCTTCAGCTCCTTACATCCTTTCCCCAAGGTCTTCAGGGATCCGCCCTCTTCCCTATTATTCAATATTTACATCAGGCCTGTAAGCTACATCATCCAGAAAATCAAGGCCAGTTACTAGCTCTATGCCGACGATATAATGATCTTCACTCCCTTCCACACCTCCTCCCGACTATTCCCGTCTCACTGAATGCTTCAAAAAGAAATTGTCTTATAGCTACAGCGTCACAATCTAGCAGTAAATTTTAACAAGACAGATTCTTCGCATGTCCAGAAACCTCACTTTCACACCTCCCCAAAGCATAAAGCTCGGAGACACAGACATACAAGTCAAATCTCAGACCAAATACCTCAGCATCACCCTAGACCAACACATGACCTTCCAACCTCACATCAAGAATGAGCTAGATCCTTTTGGTGACAAACTCCAAATCTTATGCAACCTACGACACCTATCACCAGACAGCTTCTGTAGAGTTTGCCAAGCTTCCATCACACCACTGCTCGACTATTGTAACTCCATCCTCCATGGAATCCCTAAGGCTACCATTGCCCCTCTACAGCTTGCTCAAAACACCACCTCCTGCATCATAGCTAGAGTCCTAAGACACTCTCACATCACTCCCCACTTAAAGTCTCTTCACTGGCTCCCCATTGCAACCCGAATCAAGTTCAAGAAACTTGCCATCATTCAGAGCCTTTTTTCAAACACTTGGCTGAACAGCTCCAATTACTAATCAAAACATCCTGAAAACGGACTCTGCCAACTACATGCATCCAATCTTCTTCAACCAACAAGCCCGCAAGAAACTCCAATGAATTTGCACCAGAGCTTTTGAATTTTATGCACCCACTATGTGGAATCAACTCCCTCCCACCTTACGCTACATATAATCCCACACCCTCTTCAAACACCTTAAAATATTTCTCTTTGAAGAACATTATATTTCCACTGCAACCAACCCCCATAACATTTTCTTCTCCTCTCCTCTTATTTAACATCATCCATGATAAAAACCTCTAAGATAACTCTACTTAACATACTCAAAGCAATCCCATCACCTCCTTGCTCAACTCCACCCACCCTATGCCCAAACCTCTTACTATTCTGTAATATATACTTACCAGCTCAATTATTCCCCTTGACAATCGCTGTACTCAGATAGCTGTCACGGATTCTAGCAGCCTGTACATAGTTGCCTCCATTTGTTATTGTATACGAGTTACTTGCATTTGTTATTAACCTGTTCACTACAAACCGTTCAATGTAAACTGTTTTGCCTTGTAGAAAAACAGTATATCAAAACTAGATAGGAATCCGGTAGTTGGGGGAGGGGGAGGGCCAAAGCTATCACCACTTACAGGTGAAGAAAAAAGGTGGGTTCTGGGAATGGACTGGAGGCACTCAAGGAAAGCCAGTTAGCAGGTAAGGCCTAGTTTCACTTCACTTATCCCCCTCCAGTCCGGTCCTGTGGGATGCACCAGAGCAGTACTAGACATGGGAGGGACCTGCAAGCCCAGCCTGAAGTACCGCTGAACCAAAAGCTCACATCCCCCTGTATCTGCACATCCAGGTGATGGCTGTCTCTCAATTCCTTTGTGAGACACTTAAGTGGCTGCCATGCAGATATCCACTGACAAAAATCAGACTAGCCTCTGCCCATGATATTGCCCGAGCTCGGGTTGAATGAGCTTGCAACCCTAGAGGCACCACTCTCAATCTCACAGGTATACTGAGGAGATGGCTTCCTTCACCCATCTAGAAATGGATGCCTTTGAAATGGCCTCTTACTCGGTCCCCAAATAGGACAAAGACTGTCCGATTTCCAAAACTGCTCCATTCTTTTCAAATAATGCCTTAGCGCACATCCAGGAGGCGCTGGAGTGAGTCCATCACAGACTCACCCAACCACAAGAAAACTGGCAGAGTGACCGGCTGATTCAGATGAAAGGCAGAGAGTACCTTGGGCAAAAAGGAGGGTACTGTTCTCAGCACTAACTTCTCTTTGAAGAAAATGAGAGAAAAGGCTTCTGACACAATAGTGCCTGCAGCTCGGAAATTCTCTGGGCGGAGCAAATGGCCACCAGAAACACTGTCTTCAGGGTCAAATCCTTCAGCGTACATGCTGTTAGCACAGATAAAGCCAAAGTAGCAGGAAGGGGGGGGGGAGAACCTACTTCACCGCTCAAAGAAAAACATACAATATCCAGATAGGTACCCAAGAACACTCCTTGGGCCTTTCTGCACCAACAGCTGAGCACCGCCACCTGCACTAGCAATGAGCTGCAGCACAGCCCCTTCTTGAGACCTGCCTGTAGAAAAACCACCAGAGGATGACAATGCTTCGAGCACCAGGTCTCGAATACCCTCCACGCACATGAGGTGGACCACCTGCAGGGCTGCAATGCCGAATAGCCTCGTTTTCTCAACCGAGCCCTTTCAAGAGCCAGGCTGTAAGCAAGAATTGATCCACCCGAGGCATCCTCACCAGCCCCTGCGACAGCAGGTCAGATTGCAGGGACAGATGCCATAGACAGTCCATTGTAAGTCTGATCAGATCTGCATACCAGTCTTTGTGGCCAAATCAGGAGCAACCAGAATGACTAGCCCCTGGTGCACCTCGATTGCTGCACAATGTGCCCTACGAGTGCCTACATAGAGCAGCCTTTCTGTGGGCCACCACTGCACCAAAGCATCTAGTTCTTTTGACATCCTCTCCTGCTGCTGAAGAAACTGTCACCTTGGCGGATTGCTGGACGCCACCACCTCACCACCTGCGCAAACACAACTTCACTGAGGGACCACCCCCCCCCCCCCCAGTGTCCAGGTGCAAACAACCGAGATAGTCGGCTGTTAACTGTCTGTCCCTGCTACATGGGCTTCTGAAAGAGCCTGAAGATAGGCCAGTTACTGGCTTGGGTGGAGGACAATCTTGCTTTCCAGCTGCATGCTGCTTGTGCAGCCCTGATCAATGTAGGCCACCATGGCCGCATTGTCTGAAAACTCTTACCACTTTTCAGTGCAGGAAAGCACAGTTACTTACCTGTAACAGGTGATCTCTGGGAACAGCAGGAATTAGTCCTCACATATGGGTACGTCGGAACCGACGGAGCCTGCGCGGGAAAGCTCCCCAGAAAGGAAGCTTTTGGGGCCTCCCACTGCACATGCGTGCTGCCTTCCCGCCTTCCTGACCAGCTCTCCTCAGTTCGAGTTTATAGCTGAGACAATAGAGAGAGGAAAGGAACATAGATAGAAGATACAACTCCTAGGGGAGGTGGGTGGGTTGTGAGGACTAATTCCTGCTGTTCCCAGAGATCACCTGTTACAGGTAAGTAACTGTGCTATCTCCAGGAACAAGCAGGAATAAGTCCTCACATATGGGGACTCCCTAGCTAAGATGCCTAGGAGATCCCCTTCCAAGGGTTTGCCATCTTCGTATGGATCTCAGGCATCCATCCTGGGAAGGTGGGCAGGAGTTGTTTAAGTATGGAACAGGTGTTTGAGGACAGCCTGACCAAACAAGGCATCCCAGCGGGAGTCCTTGTCCAAACAGTAATGGGCTGTGAAGGTATGAACTGAGGCCCAGGTGGCGGCTCGACAGATCTGATCTATGGATACAGAGTGAAGATGAGCCATAGAAGTGGCCATGGCTCTCACATTGTGAGCTGTGACATGGCCTTCCAGAGAAATGTTTTTACTCTGGTAAGCAAAGGAAATACACTGAGCAATCCAATTGGAAAGTGTACGTTTGGAGACTGGAAGTCCCAAATGAGAAGGATCAAAAATCACAAAAAGTTGGGAAGACTTTCGATGTGGCTGAGTCCTGTTGAGGTAAAAGGCAAGAGCTCTTTTACAATCTAGAGTATGAAGGTTCCTCTCTGCACTGGATGCATGAGGAGCCGGGAAAAAGACAGGTAGATATACCTCTTGATTAAGATGAAAAGGCGAGACCACTTTGGGCATAAAGTGGGGATTCGTCCTTAGGACCACCTTATCATGATGAAACCTAGTATAAGGTGGATGAGCCACTAAGGCCTGTAGTTCACTGATGCGGCAAGCCGAAGTGACTGCAATAAGGAAAAGGACCTTCCAGGAAAGAAATTTCAAGGAGGTAGAAACCAACGGTTCAAAAGGTGGCTTCATAAGCTGACCTAGAACTAGGTTCAAATCCCATGCTACTGGAGGAGGTCGGATGGGAGGCTTAGTTAGAGTCAGGCCTCTCATGAACCTTGCAAAAAGAGGATGAGAGGAGACAGGTTGTCCATTTCGAGGTTTTAAGGATGCTGCAATAGCGCTCAAATGGACTCTTACTGAATTCGTCTTAAGGCCTGCATTAGAAAGATGCAGGAGATAGTCTAGTAGAGAATTCAAAGGAAGTGCTAGAGGGTCAAGACCCTGTTGAGAACACCAAATGGAAAAGCATTTCCATTTGAATGCATAGGAACGCCTCGTGGAGGGTTTCCTAGAGGCATGAAGGATATCTTTCACTGGTTGGAAAGATTGAAGTCATGAAGGCTTAGGCCTTCAGTAACCAAGCTCTGAGGTGTAGGGACTTGGGGTTTGGGTGCCACAAAGTCCCCTCCTCAGACAGAAGGTCTGGCGCAGTTCCCAGGTCCAGGGAGGGTACCTGGGAGAGATGCAGAAGTAGAGGGAACCACACTTGGCGTGGCCAGCGTGGAGCTATGAGGATCATCGACCCGTGATCCCTCTGGAGTTTGAACAGAGTCTTGGGAATCAAAGGAATGGGTGGAAAGGCATATAGGAATTCCTGACCCCAATGCAGGAGAAAGGCGTCGCTGGCCTGAGCTCCCTGACACGGAGTCCTGGAACAGAACCGGGGAAGTTTGGCATTCCACGGACTTGCAAAGAGGTCTATGTCTGGGGTTCCCTATTCCTGAAAGATTTTGCGTATCTGGTCCAGATGTAGGGACCATTCGTGTGGGAGCAGAACTCGACTGATTCTGTCTGCCTGAGAGTTTTGAACTCCTGGAAGATACACTGCCAGAAGATGGATTTGATGCTCTCTGGCGAAGGCCCATAATCTGAGAGCTTCGTTGCAAAGCAACAGAGAGCCTGTCCCTCCTTGTTTGTTTACGTAGAACATGGCCACCTGATTGTCTGTATGAACTAGGACGGTCAGGTTGACAAGGAGGGTATGGAAGACTTTGAGGGCAAGGAAGATTGCTCGCAGTTCCAGGAGGTTGATGTGAAGGGTGGTCTCCTGTGGAGACCAAGTACCCTGAGTGGAGAGGTGTTGAAGATGGGCTCCCCACCCTGTTTGGGAGGCATCTGTTGTGAGGGTTGCTTGGGGCAACAAAGGTTGGAAGGGGGCCCCCAACGACAGATTCTTAGTGGATATCCACCATTGGAAGGACCAAAACAGACGTTTTGAGGTGAGTATTTGGTCGGAGAGCGCTCCTGATGCTTGAGTCCACTGGGTGGCCAAGGTCCATTGAGCTGCTCTCATATGAAGACGAGCGTAGGGCACCACGTGTACCGTGGAGGCCATGTGGCCCAGAAGCCGTAGCATTTCCCTGGCTGTCAAGTGAGTGCTGGACTGAGCTTGGGAGGCCAAGCACACCAGATGTTGGCCCCGGACCTGAGGAAGGTAGGCCCTTGCAGTGGTGGTGTCCAACTGGGCCCCTATGAATTCCAGAGACTGAGTAGGGATGAGTTGAGACTTGGGAAGGTTTACCACCAGTCCCAGATACTGCAGAATGTGTCTCGTGCTGTTCAGGGAAATCTGGGCCTCTGAGATGGAGCTCGGATGAGCCAGTCGTCCAGATATGGGAATACAAAAATTCCCAGACCTCTTAGAAATGCGGCTACAACTGCCATGCATTTGGTGAACACTCTTGGAGCAGAGGCTAGACCGAAGGGAAGTACTCTGTACTGGAAATGTTTTCCCTGGAACAGAAATCGTAGATATTTTCTGTGGGATGGGTGGATGAGTATATGTGTGTACGCATCCTTGAGATCTAGAGAACAAAGCCAATCCTGACTCTGAAGGTATGGAAGGAGAATGGCCAGAGAAAGCATTTTGAATTTCTCCTTGTATAGAAATTTGTTCAAGTCTCTCAGATCTAGGATAGGTCTGAATCCCCCTGTCTTCTTTGGTATGAGAAAATAAGGGGAGTAAAAACCTGTCCCTTGTTGAAGAGGAACCTCTTCTATTGCCCTTTGGGCAAGGAGGAAAGAGACTTCCTGACCCAACAGGGCCAAGAGAGATGGGGGAGAATTGAAGTGCCTCACCATGGTATATGGAGGAAGGTTGGAAAAATGAAGTTTGTAGCCCTCTGATGATAGAGAGGGTCCAGTGCTCTGATGTAATTTGCTCCCATCTGGGAGCAAAGTGAGCTAACCTTCCGGGAATGGTGAGGGGCTCTGGTTGTTCTAGAGCCAGAAAGGTTAAGTTCTCTAGGGGCAAGTCAAAACCCCTGAGGGGGTTGAGCCTGCTGAGGGGTGGCAGACGCTGCAGGCTTTGACCTTGCCTGTTTAGGTTGCTGACGCTTAGCAGCAAAGCGAGGCTGAGAAGATTGTTGGCCAGTATTTGTGGAAAATCTGGCCTTCTTGTAGTAAGGCCTCTTGAAAGACTTTTTCTTGGCAGGAGTAGAGGTAGACTTAGAAAGTCTAAGGTAGCATTTTCTGCGTCCATTTGAGTGGCTTTAATTTGCCAGTCTTTACCAAATAAGTTCTCACCTGTACAGGGCAGATTCCGTAAGCCATCCAGGACCCAGGGTTCTAGGTTAGAGGCCTGGAGCCAAGCAAGTCGTCGGGCTGCAATAGCAATGCCCGAAGCTCTACTGGCACCCTCAAAGGAATCAAAGGCTGCTCTGTTGGAGAACTTGGAAACATCTAGAAGCTGTTTCACCAGAGAAATGAACTCCTCCTTTCTATCCTCAGGGATAAAGGGGGCAAAATGCCGTACCTTTAGGGCAAGTTCCCTTAGAAACATGCCCATATACAGACTGTATGAATTAATCCTGGCTATAAGCATACTAGCCTGGAAGGTTTTCCTACCAAAAGAGTCTAGGGTCTTACATTCTCGCCCTGGAGGGGTGGAAGAGTGCCTTTTGGTACTCAATCTTTTTCAGCGCAGACTTCACCACAATGGAATGGTGAGGCAGCTGAGTTTTTTGAAAACCAGGAGAAGGAGGGACCCGGTACATGGTGTCCAACCTACGGGAATGAGGAGACAACGTTAGAGGAGCCTCCCATAAGTCCATCAAGTGTTCTTGAAGGATTTCATGTATAGGCAGGGTGACTGCCTCTTTAGGAACCTTAGGGTATCCTAAAATATCCAATTTCTTGGATCTAGGTTCTTTTTTCAGAGGATGTAGTAATAGAAAGTGCTTTAGCTACTTCTATAATGAAGTCTTGAAAGGACAAATCCTCTGGCGGAGACATTCTCCTCTTTGGGGAAGAAGGCTCTTCAGGAAGAACAAGAGACAGCTCATCAGAGTCAGAGGAGTCAAAATCCTCAGAAGAATCAGAGTATCCTCTATTTGCTTCCAACGCACGATACGCATACCCGCTCGGTATCGACATCAGGTGTACCGGGTATGGGATTGGTATCGGGCGAAAACCCGGATACGGCATGCGGAACCGATCTGCGTTTGGAAGACGATGGTCTCGGTTCCGGTATGGGGGACGGTACCAGAACCGGACCCGGAACCGGAACCGCTGGATGTGGTACCGAGGGCGTCGCAGCTTTTATAAAAGCCAGAATGGCCTGCTGCATGGTCTGAACAGTATTGTCCATAGACGCCACTGCTGCCTGGATGTCGGTACCGGCATGGGCCGGTACCCCAGAGCAGTCTAACAGGTGATCGGTCGAGGCCGTGCCATCGATGTCAACCTGTAACCCCATAGATGGAGCTTTGGAAGCCAGAGCTTCCCGCTGGGGTGGTTTGGCTGGGGCAGGGTCCTCCGACTCAAGATTGAGGGCCTCTCGATACTTTGAAGGAGATTTGCCTTTTGAGGACCTGCCCGAAGAAGGTTTGGTTACCTGAGATCCATCCGGAGAGGAAGACCTGGATGACTGTGATGCTGGATTATCTGAAGCAAACAGTACATGGAATTTGTTGGCCCGGTTCTGCAAACCACGTTTAGACATCTGGGAGCATGACGGGCAGTCCGGAATGGAGTGGTCAGGCCCCAAACATTTAAGACACCAGTCATGGGTGTCTGTAACAGAAATAACAGCACTACACTTGGTACACTTTTTGAAACCAGGGGCTGGCACAATGCAATATATGAACTTACTCCGCTTCTACCAAGACTCCATCAACAGCCTTAAGAAGGAAATTCATACTAAGTTACTTATGAAACCATTGAAGCACCCAAGAGAGCTTTTCGAGATTGTAAAATTAACCAGATCAAACTTAGAGCTAGCCAACTTCTACATGACCAAGTTAGGCATTCATGCCAGCGATCCAGCAACATCTATAGACCAATCCCCTTATCTAACATTAGCCTTGGGTGAGGAATTTCCAAAATCAATTTTGAACACCTGGACCAAATAATTACATCAGTTAAAGCATAGTTACTCACCTGTAACAGGTGATCTCCAGGAACAGCAGGAATTTAGTCCTCACATATGGGTATCGTCGGTACTGACGGAGCCTGCGTGGGAACGCTCCCCAGCGTCTGCATGCTGCCTTCCCGCCTTTCCCAACTGCCTCTCTCCAGTTGAGTTTTAGAGTTGAGAGAAAGAGAGCAAGGGAAAGGAAAAAAAAGATACACAACTCCTAGGGGAGGTGGGTAGGTTGTGAGGACTAAATTCCTGCTGTTTCCGGAGATCACCTGTTAGAGGTAAGTGACTATGCTATCTCCAGGAACAAGCAGGAATGTAGTCATCACATATGGGGTACTCCCTAGCTTTAGGTGCCCCAGAGGTTTGTGTCCCTGAGAAGGGCTCCACTTCCCCCCATGGATCTCTAGCATCCTACCAGGTATGGTAGGCAGGAGTTGATTAGGTATGGAACAGGTGTTTGAGAACAGCCTGACCAAACAAGGCATCCCGGCGGGAGTCCTTGTCCAAGCAGTAATGGGCTGTGAAGGTATGAACTGAGGCCCAAGTGGCTGCTCGACAGATGTAGTCAATAGACAGAGTGCAGATGAGCCATTGAGGATGGCTCTCACATTGTGAGCTGTGACATGGACCTCCAGAGAAAGGTTCTTACTCTGATAGGCGAAAGAAATACACTGAGCAATCCAGTTAGATAGTGTTCTCTTGGAGACTGGAAGTCCCAAATGAAAAGGATCAAAAGCAACAAAGAGTTGGGAGTACTTTCTATGTTGCTGTGTCCTTTGTAAGTAAAAAGCTAGAGCTCTTTTACAATCCAAGGTATGAAGATTCCTCTCTGCATTTGATGCATGAGGTCCTGGAAAAAAAAGACAGGTAGGTAGACCTCTTGGTTGAGATGAAAAGGCAAGACCACCTTAGGCATAAAGTGTGGATGAGTCCTAAGGACTACCTTGTCATGATGGAACCTCGTATAAGGTGGATTAGCTACTAGTGTTTGCAATTCACTAATGCGGCGTGCTGATGTGACTACAATGAGAAAGATAACCTTCCAAGAAAGGAAATTCAAGGAGGTAGTAGCTAAGGGTTCGAAAGGTGGCTTCATGAGCTGCCCAAGAACCAGGTTCAAGTCCCATGCCACCGGAGGTGGTCTAATAGGAGGCTTAGTTAGAAGGATGCCTCTCATGAATCTTGCTATAAGAGGATGAGAGAAAATAGGTTGTCCATTTAGAGGTTTAAGAGAAGCTGCAATAGCACTCAAATGGACTCTTACTGAATTTGTCTTAAGGCCTGCATTAGACAAATGGAGGAGATACTGCAGTAAATATTCCAGAGGTATAGCAAGGGGGTTAAGACCCTTTTTTGAACACCAAATAGTAAACCTTTTCCACTTGAAAGCATAACGTCTAGTGGAAGGTTTTCTGGAAGCATAAAGAACATCTTTCACTTACTGAGAAAGAAGATTTTGAAGATCTAGGCCTTCAGCAACCAAGCCCTGAGTTGCAGGGACTGGGGATTGGGATGCCATAACATCCCGTTCTCCTGAGATAGGAGATCTGGAGCAGACCCTAACTCCAGGGAGGGAGCTTGAGAGAGATGTAGAAGCAGAGGGTACCACACTTGCCGTGGCCAATGTGGTGCTATTAGAATCATGTGGCTTGTGTCTCTCTGAAGTTTGAAGAGGGTTTTGGGAATTAGGGGAATGGGTGGAAAGGCATACAGGAAGTCTTGACCCCAGTAAAGAAGGAAAGCATCCCTGGCCTGAGCTCCCTGAGCTGGAATTCTGGAACAGAACCGGGGAAGTTTGGCATTCCACAGACTTGCAAAGAGGTCTATGTCCGGGGTTTCCCAAAGTTGAAATATCCTGGTCACCTGGTCTGCATGCAGAGACCACTCGTGTGGAAGGAGAACTCAACTGAGTCTGTCCGCCTAAGAGTTTTGAATGCCTGGAAGATACACTGCCAGCAGATGAATCTGATGCTCTCTGGCAAGGGCCCAAAGTCGCAAAGCTTCGTTGCAAAGCGACAGTGAGCCCGTTCCCCCCTGCTTGTTCACATAAAACATGGCTACCTGATTGTCCGTGTGAATGAGGACTGTCTTGTAGCTGAGCAGGGAGTGGAACACTCGCAGAGCACCTTTGGAGAAGCATCTATTGTGAGAGTTGCTTGGGGTAAGGGTTGTTGGAAGGGGCACCCCAGCAACAGATTTTGAGTGGACCTCCACCATTGGAGGGATAAAATGAGGCGACTTGTGTTTGCTATTTTGTCTGACAGGCACCCTGATGCCTGGGTCCATTGGGTGGATAAAGTCCACTGAGCTGCCCTCATGTGGAGGCGAGCATATGGAACCACATGCACGGTGGATGCCATGTGGCCCAGCAATTGCAACATTTCTCGAGCAGTTAGCTTCTCAAGCAGTGCTAAAGCCTCATCTAACTGCACTAAGCGAAGGCAATGGGCCTGGGGAAGATAGGCCATTGCTCTTGTGGTATCCAGAAGAGCTCCTATGAACTCTAAAGACTGAGTGGGAGTCAGACTGGATTTTGGGATGTTTATTACCAGCCCTAAATACTGGAGGATACACATTGTGCAGGATAGAGAAGTCTTGGCCTCTGACTGTGTTGGAGTTTGAATGAGCCAGTCGTCCAAGTAAGGGAAGACGAATATTCCCAGAGTACGGAGAAATGCTGCTACCACAGCCATGCATTTCGTGAACACCCTTGGAGCAGAAGCCAGACCAAAAGGAAGCACTCTGTATTGGTAGTGCTTTCCTTGAAAAAGGAACCGAAGGAACTTTGTGGGTTGGATGGATGAGTACATGGGTGTACGCATCCTTGAGATCTAGAGAACAAAGCCAATCCTGACTCTGAAGGTATGGAAGCAGAGCACCGAGAGAAATCTTGAATTTCTCCTTGACAAGGAATTTGTTCAATTCTCAGATCTAATATAGGTCTGTATCCCCCTGTTTTCTTTGGGATAAGAAAATAAGAGGAATAGAACCCTGTGCCCCATTGATGAAGAGGCACTTCTATCGCCCCTTGGGCAAGAAGAATGGCAACCTCTTGCCCTAAGAGGTTAATAAGAGGTGTCGGAGAATTGAACTGTTTTACCATTGTGTGAGGGGGCATGCTTGAAAAATGAAGTTTTACCCCTCCTTTATGATGGAGTGTCCAATGCTCTGCTGTGATTTGCCCCCATCTGGGGGCAAAATGACTTAACCTTCCTGGAATGGTGGACGGTTCTGGTCCTTCCAGAACCAGAAAGGCTAAGTTCTCTAGCTGAAAGTCAAAGGCCCTGAGGAGGCTGAGGCTGTTGAGCTGGTGGAGGCCTAGCAGCCTTTGCTTTCTTCTGTTTGGGTGGTTGCTGACGTTTGGTTGAAAACTGACCTGCAGAAGATGCCTGCTGAGTATAAGCAGGATAAAATCTTTTTTTTTTAGAAAAAGGTGTTTTCTTGAACTTCTAACAGGATCAGCAGTGGACTTGGATAGTCTATCCAAGGTGGAATTTTCAGCACCCATTTCATTGGCTTTTTCCTGCCAATCCTTTCCCAAACAGGTTCTCACCAGTACAAGGGATATTTCCCAATTTATCTTGTACCCAGAGCTCTAAATCAGATGCCTGGAGCCAGGCAATTCTATGTGCACCTATGGCAATAGCCAAGGTTCTGCTTTGTGGGGCCCTGTCTCCCACAACACATGTTTTCTAGATAATACCAATGACCAATTAGCAACAAATCACTCAGACTGCAAATTGCTCAAATACAATGCTTTTTATTCGGGTACCAGAACAAAAACAGCAATTGCTTTGAGCAAAAGTCTTTGTCTGAGAAAGGTGTTGGACAGTCCACTTCCCTCACCGGAATTGGAGAGCAGACTGCCCACTGAGTAATGGAGCCTTCCCCTTATAAAAATATTCTCCGTCACAAAAACTTCTAGAAGTCTGATGTCATTCTGTAAAAGTCAGAGTTACTTGCAAAGAAAGTAAACTTTGCTAGAACTCCTTCTCTGAGGCCCCCTCCCATGAATAATGCCAATTATGCCTTAGGGCTACCCTCCCTTGCAGCTGGTGCTCTCAAGGTCTCTTGGTCTTTGATTAATTGTGCTCCTTATCTGTGCTGTAGAGCAAATCTTTCCAGCATTCCTTGGCTTGTTTTATGGTCTTCTCATATCCTGGTGCTCAAGGCTGAAAGTATGTTTTCTGCTAATTAATTCTCTGAGCAGGCCTGACTTTATGCACTTCTACTCAAAGCAAGGCCTCCAGACTACAGCAGGCCGCAAGGCTGTATTGTAGCATATACTTTTAGCCCACAGGACATTTTTCCTTTCTTCATCGTGCAAACTGCAGGCAGGCCATGATTAGTCACAAATAGCAGCTGAAGGAGCAGAACTATCCCTAAGTCAAAAATATCCCAACAGCTTATACACTCAAAGCAGTCAAAGGCTGCACAGTTGGAGAAATTAGAGACATCTTGGGCATGTTTGAGCCAAGTGAGAAAGTCCTGTCTTTTATCCTCAGAAATGAAAAGGACTTAAAGTCTGTAAATTATCTGTGACCTCCTTTAGGAACATTCCCATGTAGAGACTATAGGAACTGATTCTTGCAGCAAGCATGGAAGCTTGAAAGACTCTACGTCCAAAAGCATCCAGGGTTCTGCATTCACGTCCTGGAGAATTAGAGGCATGTCTTTTTGCACTTCTAATCCTTCTCATAGCTGACTCCACCACAATAGAGTGGTGAGGAAGCTGAGTCTTATGGAACCCAGGACAAGGAGGGACATGATACATAGTATCTAACCTATGAGAATGAGGAGAGGTGGTAAGAGGTGTTTCCCCCATCCTCATGAGATCATATAGAAACTCATGAATGGGTAAGGTAGCTGCCTCCTTAGGAGTTTTGGGATATTGTAAAATTTCCAACTCCTTGGCCCTTGGCTCTGTTTCAGCGGCCACAGTGATGGACAGGCCCCGAGCCACCTCTCTGACAAAGTCTTGGAAAGACATGTCCTCTGGAGGAGACATCCTGCGTTTAGGGGAGGACGCCTCCTCTGGAAGTAGTATCTCTGCATCGACAGAACTTTCAGAATCCTTAGATTCTTGAGGACTCGAAGTATCGTTTGTCTGGATGCTCCTGCAGAGCCCGATACCTGTACTGACCAAGGTCGGTACTGGGAATAACCGGTACTGGAGGACATCATAGGACAGAGTACCAGCATAGCAGACGCCGATGCTGATGCTATCGATACTGGTGCCGATACCGATGCCAGTGCTAGTGCTGGTACCGGTGGAGTTGTCTTGTTGTGGTACCAAGGGCGTCGATGCCGCAAGGAAAGCCACCAGACTGCATTCCATGCTCAGAATTCTCTGGTCCATGGACGCCACCAATGCCTGGAAGTCGGTACCGGTGGAAGCCCCAGAGCATGGCACCAGGAGATCTGTCGAGGCCGAGCCATCTAGAACATCCTGGAATCCCGATAAAGCTTTGGAAACCGAAGCCTCCCACCAGGGTAATTTTGCCGGTGCAGAATCCGAGAGGAACACCAGAGGCATCTCGATGCTTAGAAGGAGATCTACCCTTCGAGGACTGGCTGGATTTATGTTCAGTTACCTGAGATCCACGGGAGGAAGCAGCAGCCCTGGAAGACGTCGATGCCACCGAAGCTGCATCAGAGGGAAACAGGGTACTGAGCTTGGCAGCTCGGTTCTGCTGACCTCTTTTAGACATCATGGCACAGGACACACAATCCATGATGGAGTGGTCAGGAGCTAAACATTTTAAACACCATTCATGGATGTCGGTGACTGAGATAGTACCGCCACACTTGGTGCACTTTTTAAAACCTGAGGCAGGTGTTTCCATTTTAAGGATGAGATAGAGATATTTTTTATTTTTTTTAGAAATAGGAAAAGAAAGACTGGCGGTACCAGTAGAGCGAAGAAGGTAGACGCAACCACAAAAAGAAATAAACTACTAAAGAAATTCTTCTGCGGTGACAGGAACACGACCTGCTGGCTCTGCGGAAAAAGAAGTACTGGAGAGAGGCAGTTGGGAAAGGCAGCACGCAGGTGCTGTGGGATGCTCCCAAAAGCGTTCTAATTGGACGCTGGGGAGCATTCCCACGCAGGCTCCGTCAGTACCGATGATACCCATATGTGATTACTACATTCCTGCTTGTTCCTGGAGATTACTACTACATCCCCAGGTGATCCATACCCAGTCAGCTGGCTAAAAATGTCCATTGAGGAACTGGCACCTGATATCTCAAAATAGTTAGCTATCATTATCCCAGGACCACACGCCTAAAGCTTTTAAGAAAGCTTCAAAACACCCAATTCTAAAGTCCTTGGACAAAATGCATCCCAACTCATGCCATCCAATAATCAAGCTTCCCTTACATAGCATCTAAGTGGTCTTCAAGCTGGCTTTGGACTAATACCCCACTGGACCCCATGGTACACTCTCCTCCTAGCCCCCTTTGATAAGCTGATTAAGGGAACTGAAGTTCCTAAACAGGCCTTCAGAAATCCAAGAGAATTGTTTGACAGGGGGTGAGAGATTGGTGTGCACAGACCAGGAGGAGAAGGACCTCCGAGTGATTGTTTGGAGGATCTCAAGGTAGCAAAACAGTGTGACAAGGCGGTGGCAAAAGCCAGAAGGATGCTGGGTTGCATACAGAGGAATTTCCAGCAGAAAGGAAGGAGGTACTAATGCCACTGTACAAGTCGTTGGTGAGGCCTCACTTGGAATACTGTGTTCAGTTTTGGAGACCATATCTCAAAGTATATAAAAAGGCTGGAAACGGTTCAGAGGAAGGTGACCAAAATTTGGAGCCTGCATCAGAAGACGTATGAGAAGAGACTTGAAGACCTACATATGTACACTCTGGAGGAAAGGAGGGACAGGAGAGAGATGATTCAAACCTTTAAATACTTAGAGTATTAATGAACAAACCTACCTCTTCCAAAGACGGGGAAGCTGTAAAACTAGAGGGCAAGGGGGTAAACTGAAAGGCAATGCAGGAAATATTTTTTTCACTGAAAGGGTGGTGGAGGCTTGGAATGCCCTCCAGATGAAAGTGGTGGGGGCAAATACAGTGACAGAATTCAAAATGGCATGGGACAGACAGTGGTTCCTTTTATAGCAACAAAATAAAAAAACATAACTCTTATATCTCAACAAATAAGGGTTATCTACACAGAGTGGCAGGTACAAACCTAAAGGAATGGGGAGGAATGCACCACACTCTTACCGCCTTGCTGGGCAGACTAAATGGACCATACTGGTCTTTATCTGCCATCATTTATTATGTTACTATATGTTACTATGATATTCCTCGATATCGCATCAGTGTTTGACTCAGCCACGATATATTAGCTAGACTGCAGCAAATCTGAGCTAGTGGCACTGCCTTAAGTTGGTTTTATTCTTACCTGCAGGATCATACTCAGCAGGTCAAAATTGGCCATGCCACATGTAATGCATACAGTCAGCAACAGGGAATTCCTCAAGGCTCAGCACTTTCAGCTTTATTGTTCAATATATATCTCATTT
Organism: Ichthyophis bannanicus; assembly: GCA_033557465.1. NCBI lineage: Eukaryota > Metazoa > Chordata > Amphibia > Gymnophiona > Ichthyophiidae > Ichthyophis > Ichthyophis bannanicus. The sequence continues at coordinate 383,204,928 of CM066039.1, forward strand.
TTCAGAAGCATAAAGTGAATTATCACATTTATGCTAATATGATTTATCTACCAGCCAATACCATAAAAGTTAACCTCCAACAAATCATAGCATGCTTCAATAAAGCTCTTTGGCTCTCATTGCATAACCTAAAATCGTAGTTACTCACCTGTAACAGGTGATCTCTGGGAACAGTAGGAATTTAGTCTTCACATAAAAGGTATCATTGGTACCGACAGAGCCTGCGCGGGAACGCTCTCCAGTGTCCAATAGGAACGCTTTTGGGAGCATCCCTCAGCCATGCACGCTGCCTTCTCGCCTTTCCAACTGTCCCTCTTCAGTTAAGTTTGTAGCTGAGTGAAAGGATAGAGGGAGAGAGGAAAGAGATAGAGAACTCGTAGGGGAGGTGGGTGGGATGTGAAGACTAAATTCCTGCTGTTCCCTGAGATCACCTGTTACAGGTGAGTAACTGCTATTTTCAGGAACAAGCAGGAATGTAGTTTTCACATATGGGGACCCCCTAGCTGAAGAAGCCAGGGAGATAGGCATCCTTCCTCCCATAGATCTGACATTCCACCAGGGTTGGTGGGTAGGAGTTGAATTAGGTCTGAAAGAGATTTCGAATAACAGCTTGGCCAAAGAAAGCATCCCGACGGGAGGCTTTATCTAGGCAGTAGTGGGCTGTGAAGGTGTGTACCGAAGCCTAGGTGGCTGCTCGACAAATGTCATCAATAGACACAGAGTGGAGATTAGCCGTGGAGGTAGCCATGGCTCTGACATTATGAGCTCTGACATGGTCCTGAAGAGGAAGACCCTTACTCTCATAAGCAAAAAGGATATGCATTGGGCAATCCATTTAGGTAAAGTTCTTTTGGAGACTGGAAATCCCAAATGACTAGGGTCAAAAGCTATAAAAAGTTGCAAGGACTTTCTATGTTGCTGTCTTTTGTATGTAAAAGGCTAAGGCCCTTTTACAATCCAAAGTATTAAGGTTTCTTTCTGCATTAGAGGCATGAGGCCTCGGAAAAAACACAAGAAGATAAATTGATTGATTCAAATGAAAAGGCAAAACTACCTTTGGCATAAAGTAACATATTAACATAGTAAGTGACGGCAGATAAAGACCAGCATGGTCCATCTAGTCTGCCCAGCAAGATGGCAAGAGTAGGTGCACCTGTCGCTCTGTGCAGGCCACCCCTCCCCATGTTTTTGTTTAGGGGTGAACCCACCACTCCATGTAGGACACCCCTATTTGTTGAGATGCTAGACAGTTTAGAAGTTAGATGGTACTGTTTATTTTGCTTTTATCCTGTTGCTATAAAGGGATCCACTGTGTCTGTCCCATGCCGTTTTGAATTCCATCACCGTGTTTGCCCCCACCACTTCCATCGGGAGGGCATTCCAAGCATCCACCACCCTTTCAGTGAGGAAATATTTCCTGACATTGCCTTTCAATTTACCACCTTGCAGCTTCATGTTATGCCCTCTAGTTTTACAGCTTCCCCGTCTTTGGAAGAGGTTTGTTTGTTAATCATTTCTCTTTAAGTATTTCAAGGTCTGAATCATATCTCCCCTGTCCCTCCTCTCCTCCAAAGTGTACATATTTAGGTCTTCAAGTCTCTTCTCATAAAGCTTCTGATGCAGGCTCCAAATCATTTTGTCGCCTTTCTCTGAACAGCTTCCAGTCTTTTTACATCTTTTGCAAGATATGGTCTCCAAAACTGAATACAGTATTCCAAGTGAGGCCTCACCAGTGACTTGTACAATGGCATAAGTACCTCTTCCTTTCTGCTGGTAATCCCTCTCTGTATGCAGCCCAACATCCTCCTGGCTTTTGCCACCGCCTTGTCGCACTGTTTTGCCACCTTGAGATCAGAGATAATCACACCAAGGTCTTTCTCCTGAACTGTGCATACCAACCTCTCACCCCCTATCGTGTACTTTTCCCTTGGATTTCTGCTACCCAAGTGCATGACACTGCACTTTTTTACATTAAATAGTAGTTGCCAAGCATTAGCTTCCAGCTTTTGTAGATCTTTCCTCATGTTATCCACTCCCTCGGGGGAGTCCACTCTGTTGCAAATTTGTGTCTGCAAAAAGACAGACTTTTCCATTCAGTCCTTCAACAATATCACTCACAAATATATTGAGCAGTGCCAGGCCCACGACCGAACCCTGAGGCACCCCGCTAATCACCTTCCTCTCATCCGAGTGAGCTTCATGTACCATCACTATCTGTTGTCTGTCAGTCAACCAATTTCTAATCCAGTTTACTATCTTGGGACCCATCCCCAAGCTACTGAGTTTATCGACAAGCCTCCTATGAGGAACAGTATCAAAGGCTTTGATGAAATCCAGTGGATGAGTTCTAAGAACAACCTTATGATGAAACCTAGTATAAGGAGGATCAGCAACTAAAGCTTGCAATTCACTAATGTGACGTGCAGAGGTGATTGCAATTAGGAAGATGACCTTCCAGGTCAAACACTTAAGGGCTGTAGTGGCTAAAGGCTCAAAAGGCAGCTTCATAAGCTGCCAGAGAACTAGATTTAGATCCCATGCCACCGGTGGTGGCTTGATGGGAGGTTTGGTTAATAGAAGGCCTCTCATAAATCTTGAAATGAGTGGGCGAGAGGAAATTGGTTGTCCATTCAGAGACTTATAAGAAGCTGCAATTGCACTAAGATGGACTCTTACTGAATTGGTCTTTAGACCAGAATTTGATAAGTTAGGAAGATACTCTAGTATCAATTCTAAGGGTATGACAAGGGGGTTTAATCCCGTCTTGGAGCTCCATATAGTAAAACGTTTCCACTTGAGGGCATAAGATCTTTTTCTGGAAAGTTTCCTAGAAGCCTGAAGGATATCCTTTACCTGTTGGGACAGGTTGAGATCCTGGAGGTCTAAGCCTTCAGCAACCAGGCCGTGAGATGCAGGGACTGGGGATTCGGGTGCCATAGCATCCCTTTCTCTTGGGAAAGGAGACCTGGAGCATGCCCTAACTCGAGAGGTGCTGCTTGAAAGAGATGTAGAAGCAGGGGATACCACGTTTGGCGTGGCCATCATGGTGCTATGAGAATCATGCAACCCCTGTCTCTCTGAAGCTTGAAGAGTGTTTTGGGGATGAGGGGAATGGGTGGGAAAGCATAAAGGAAGTACTGACCCCAGTGAAGGAGGAAGGCATCCCTTGCCTGACAGTTGTGAGCCGGAATCCTGAAACAGAACCGGGGAAGTTTGGCATTCAGTGGACTTGCAAAGAGGTCTATGTCTGGAGTGCCCCAGAGATGAAATATCTTTGCCACCTGGTCTAGGTGGAGGGACCACTCGTGAGGCAGCAGTACTCGACTGAGTTTGTCTGCCCAAAGGTTTTGAATGCCTGGAAGATATACCACTAGAAGGTGAATTTGATGCTCTGGCGAGGGTCCACAGTCGTAAAGCTTCGTTGCATAACGACAGAGCCTGTTCCGCCCTGCTTGTTCACATAGAACATGTCTACTTGATTGTCTGTCTGGACTAGGACTGTCTTGCAGCTGAGCTGGGCGTGGAATACTAGAGGAGCTAAATAGATTGCTCTTAATTCCAGGAGGTTTATGTGTAAAACCAGTCTCCTGTGGAGTCCAGGTGCCCTGGGTAGAGATGATTCAGGTGTGCTCCCCAACCCACTTGTGATGCATCTGTTAGGGTGGCCTGAAAAAGGGGTTGATGAAAGGGAGACCCCACTGTCAGGTTTTCTAGTGATTGCCACCATTGGAGGGACAAAATTAGTCATTGAGAGTTTGATTTTGTCTGACAAATGACCTGTGGCTTGTGTCCACTGTGTGGAAAGAGTCCACTGAGCTGCTCGCACGTGGAGGCGAGCATATGGGACTACATGAACTGTGGATGCTGTATGTCCCAGTAACTGTAGTAGCTCTCAAGCAGTAAGGGAGGATTTGCCTGCTGCTTGAGAAGCTAGTTGTATTATGCTAAGACACCAGGCCTGTGGCAGGAAAGCCCTGGCCTGTCTGGTATCTAGGCAGGCTCCTATGAATTCCAGGCATTGGGAAGGAACAAGTTGGGATTTTGGGAAGTTTATTACCAATACAAAGTATTGGAGGATTTGCATTGTACAGGACAGTGCAGTGCTGGCCTCTGCAACTGTAGGGGCTCGAATGAGCCAGTCATCTAAGTAAGGGAAGACTAATATCCCCAGGGTTCGTAGAAATGCAGCTACTACTGCCATACATTTAATTTTATTTATTTATTTTATTTATTTAACAAACATTTATATACCGCATCTTCCTGAGATCAGTTGCGGTTCACAATAAACAACCAATTAACAAAGCAGCGTTTGTTTTACATGTAACGTCAAATAACGAAGAATATTATAAGTAAACAACAATGTTAAGCTTGAGCAGAACATAACAGTAAAAACTATATACATTATATACAGATACAGTTTTTAGGGCTTTAGCATAGGGTAGTACAGTTTCAGCTGGGATGCGATGTCTGTTTAGATCGTGGTCAACTAAGGTCAATACTGGTTAGCCTTTATCCAAATCAAGTGAAGGATGATCTATATTGTTGTAATGTAAGGTGAATAGATAGGTTTTCAATTTTTTACGAAACTCAATGATCTCAGTTATCGTTCTTAGGTCGTCAGGGAGGGAGTTCCAGATTGTTGGGGCTGCGTGTGAGAACGCTCTGTTTGTTAATTTGTTTGCTTTTATGAAGTCTATGGGAAATTTTAGTTTGTTTAATTGACCTTTCCGTTGGGTAGCTTTTGCATGTTCTTTACTGATTAAATTACTTAGCGTGACTGGGGCCAAATCATTTAGCGATTTAAATGAAGTTATTAAAGTTTTATATACTATCCTGCTTTGAATTGGGAGCCAGTGAAGGGATGCAAGTATTGGGGTTATATGTTGATGTGAGTGTGCTTTCGTTATTATCCTAGCTGCAGCATTTTGTGCAAGTTGAATTCTTTTAATGTTTTGTTTTGTTGTGCCTAATAACATTAGATTAGCAAAGTCAAAATGTGGTGTTATGGTAGCTTGAATTATGCTGATAAAATCTTGTATGTATACCAGAGGTCTTAGTTGTTTAAGGATTTTAAGTTTAAAGTAAATTTTCTTTGTAGTATTTCTAATATGGGTATCCATTGTCAGTTGTTTATCTAGGATTACTCCTAGGTATCTTACTTCATTCTTTATTTTAATTTCTCGGTTTTGAAGTGTTGTGTGTTGGGGGATTATATGATTGATTTTTGGTGACAATTAGCACTTCAGTTTTTGAATGATTAATTTGGAAGTTATGGGCGTTTAACCAGGATGTGATTTCATTGAAACAATCGGATAGGAGCTGTGTCGGTAAGTGAGGGATAGTAAACGGTATGTACATCATAATATCGTCTGCATATAGGTGATAGAGTACACCAAATTTTTTTAAAGATATTGCAGACTGGTTTTATGTATATATTAAATAGGAGTGCTGAAAGCGCAGAACCTTGTGGTAATCCTGTTTCTAGTTTGTATGAGGCGGACGTTTGATTGCCAATTCTTACATTTTGGGATCTGTTATTTAGATAAGAGGTGAACCATTTGTGAACTGTGGCATTTATTCCTATTTGTCTCAGATTGTTAAGCATAATAGTATGGTGAACGCTATCAAAAGCTGCTGATATATCAATAAATAAGAGGATGAAGGCTTGTTTGTGGTTATCGATTCCTCTTAATAGGGCATCGGTTAAAACTGTAAGAAGTGTTTCCACTCCGTGTCTGGGACGAAATCCATATTGCTGATCGTCAAGTGGGTAGGATGAGTCTAGGTACTCGTGTTTGTATTTGTACAGTTTTTTCAATTATTTTTGCTAGGAATGGTATACTTGAGATGGGTCTGTAAGATTTTGGTGAGGTTTTGTCAAGTGAACCATTTTTAAGAATTGGGCGGATTTGTACCTGTTTTAGTGTTGGGGGGAGGTAACCTTGGAGAAGTGAGAGATTGACAATGGGGAGTAAGAAGGAGAGAAGGAATGGGAGCGTGTTTTTTATCCAGATTACTGGGCAAGGATCAAGATCAGAGGTTGTGGTGTTGAGGTTGAGAATAATATTTTTTAATGATACTTTGGATATTGGATGAAATTCTGACCATTCATCAGTCAGATGAAGAGATTTGAAGATGGATACTGGGGTCTTAAGTGTTTGTTTTGTTTTGTCCTGGTAGTAGTTAGCTAAAGTTTGAGATGAAATGTCAGTAATTTCTTTGCTATTAGTTTGAGAGTTGTTAGTTAGATTACTAACAATAGAAAATAGTTCTCTTGGTCTATTATATGAGTTGGATAAGATTGTTGCATAGTAGTTTTTCTTTGTGCTGTTTAAGGCTTCCTTGTATTTTGAGAGGTGGTTATAATATAATTCTTTGTGGATTGTGGTTTTGGTTTTGCGCCATTTAAGCTCTAGTTTCCTTAGTTCTCGTTTCATTTGTTTTAATGTGCTATTAAACCATGGATTACAGTTAATTTTTGAGTGGGTTATCTTTTTATTAAACTGTTGGTTAAGTTTGGCTGCATTGTTAATTGTGGTATGCCAGTTTATGACCGCTTCATCAAGATCTGTTGGAGATGATGATAGGTGGGGGATTGTAGTATCCAAGAATTCTAATTCGTTGAATTTCTTGAATTTTCTTGGCGGGTCATTTCTAGTGTGTTTTATGAAACAGGTGGTATAGCACATGAGATTTAATTTGATAAGGTGGTGATCAGACCAGGGTATTTGAGTACATTCTAAAGTGTCTGGGTTGAAAAGGTTGAAGAGTGAGTGGGGTAGGAGGACCAGGTCAAGTGTGCCTCCTTTGTTGTGAGTTGGCATGTTTATTATTTGGTGAAAGTCTAAATCAGATATGGTATCAAGGAAGAGGTTGGATTCAGATAAAGGAAGTGAGGGGAGATTGAAATCTCCTAGGATTATTAAGGGGTTTTGTTCAGTAGATGTATTGAGAAGTTCGATTAAAGAGTGAAGGCTGTCAGCTTTTTGGTTGGGAGGTCTATATATTAAGCAGATTCTAAGGGATCCTAGTTTTATTATGAGAGTGTCAATGTTGTTGGCTGTGTCAGCGTGAATTTTCTTGGCTTTTAGATTTTTATGTGTCATAATCAGTACACCGCCACCTTTTTTCTTAGTTCTATGTGAGTGATTAATATCGTAGCTTGAATTGTCAAGTTGATTTAGAGTGACCGTATCAGTTTCAGTGAATACCCTTGGTGCTGAAGCCAGACCAAAAGGAAAGAACCCTGTACTGGAAATGTTTTCCCCTGAAAAGGAATCTTAAGAATTTCCTGTGATCTGGATGGATGAGAATGTGAGTGTATGCATCCTTTAAGTCTCGAGGCAAAGCCAATCTTGGCTTTGAAGGTATGGCAGAAGAGTTCCTAGAGAAATCATTTTGAACTTCTCTCGGTACAGATATTTGTTCAATTCTCTGAGGTCCAGAATGGATCTCTGTCCTCCTGTTTTCTTTGGAATAGGAAAATAGGGGGAGTAGTACCCTGCACCCCGTTGAATTATGGGTACTTCCTCTATTGCCCCTTGGGCAAGAAGTGTTGAGACCTCGTGATCTAGCAGATTGTCTGCGGAGGTTTGAGAATTGAATTGCTTTAGAATAGTAGGAGGGGGCATGCTGTAAAAATGAAGCTTGTACCCTTCTCCTACAATGGACAAAGTACAATCTTCCGCTGTTATCTGATGCCATCTGTTGGCAAAGTGGCATAACCTGCCCGGGATATTGGGGGGGGGGGGGTTGGGGACCCCTCAGAGGCAGGAAGGCAAAGCTCTCTAGAAAGGAGTCAAAGCCCTTGACAGGGCTGAACCTGGACAGCTGGTTGGGCTCTCGGGCCTTTTGGCTTTTTGCCATCTAGTTTGTCCCTTTTGGGCAACCTGACCTTGAGTTTGACTCTGCTGGGTATAGGAAGGATAAAACTTCTTTTTGCTGAAAGAGGGTCAATCTAGAGTAGTATTGTCAGCATCTAACTCGTTAGCCTTTTCCTGCCAGTTCTTGCTGAAGAGATTCTCCCCCCTGCAAGAAATGTTGCCTAACTTGTCCTGTACCCAAGTCTCCAAGTCTGATGCCTGAAGCCAGGCAATCCGCCGTGCACCAATGGCAATAGCAGAGGTTCTGCTGATGCATTCAAAAGCAGTCAAAGGCTGCACGATTCACAAACTTGGAGATATCTTGAGCATGCTTAACTAGAGCAAGAAAATCTTGTCTGTCATCTGAGAGAAATGGGCTCATAAGTTCCAAGTCTTCTGTGACTTCCTTGAGGAACTTTCCCATATATAGAATATATGAATTGATCCTAGCTGAAAGTATGGACGCTTGAAATGTTTGGCGCCCAAAAGCATCCAGAGTCCTGCATTCACGACCTGGAGGATTGGATGCATGCCTCTTTGCACTTGTCATCCTACGCATGGCCGATTCCACTACCACTGAACGGTGTGGCAGCTGAGTTTTTTGAAATCCAGGACATGGCGGTACTCGATACATAATATCAAGTCTCCTAGAGTGAGGAGATGTAGTCAGAGGTGTCTCCCACATTCTGAGCATCAAGTTATGCAGAATTTCATGGATAGGCAGAGTGGCTGCCTCCTTAGGAGCTTTAGGATATTGGAGAATTTCCAATTCCTTTGCTCTGGGTTCCTCTTCAGGAGCCACTGTGATTGAAAGACCTTTGGCCATATGATGGATAAAATCCTGAAAAAAGACATGTCCTCTGGAGGTGACATTTTGCGTTGGGGAGAAGAGGGATCTTCTGGGAGAAACCCTCTGGCACCAGCAGAATTGTCAGAGTCTTCGGAATCGGAGGAATCAAAGTATTCCTGACCCCGATGCTCCTGCAAAGCACGGTCCTGGTATCCATCGAAGTCGGTACCGAGTTGACCCAATACTGATCTGTCGATTCCAGCCACAGATGGCATAGGAAGAATTCCCACTGGGGCTGGTACTGTCGGTACCGGTACTGGCATCTGTACTGGTGTCGGTACTGGCATTGGTGTCAATGTCAGTACCAGTGCCTGTTGGACCAATAGTACCGCAGCTGAAAGAAGGAGCTGTGATGCTGCATTCGATAGTGAGAAACCTCTGGTCTATTGATGCTGCCGATGCCTGGGTGTTGGTACCGGTAAAAACGGCTAGAACCCCTGGAGCATGGCACAGGTAGTTCTTGCGAGGTTGGGGCCTCGAGAACATCCTGAAGCCCCATCGATGCTTTGGAAGCCAAAGCCTCCTGCCGGGGCTGTTTTGCTGGTGTGGTTCCCTCAAGGGCAATGCCAATGGCCTCTCGATGCTTAGCAGGAGAGCTACCCTTTGAGGACTGGCTTTTATGTTTCGTTACCTGAGATCCATGGGAGGAAGAGGAGGCCCTTGAAGATGTCAATGCAATGGATCTGGCATCCTAAGAAAAGAGGGTACTGAGCTTTGCAGCCTGGTTGTGTCTTCCTTTTTCAGTCATCCCCATACAGGAGAGAGACATTCAGCTGGAGAATGTTCAGGCCCTAAACATTTAAGGCACCAATCATGGGTGTCAGTGACAGAAATGGTACCACCACACTTAAAAAAAATGTACTACCACCACTAGTTGGTTTTTCCATGTTTTAGGAATATGGGGCCTAGTGCCCAAAATGGCACCTAGCACCAAAAGAGTAAAGTTTCTGAAGAGAAACAGTTTAAAGCATAAGGTTTTTTTTTTTTTTTTTTAAAGAACCGGCGGTACCGGTAAGCATCGCACTGTAGGCAAACGCGACCACAAGAAAACAAATTTAAAGACAGAATTTTCTGCGGTGACAGGGAATAGATCCTGTCGGCTCTGCAGAAAACGAAGAACTGAAGAGGGACAGTTGGAACGGCAGGAAGGCAGCACGCATATGCTGAGGGATGCTCCCAAAAGCGTTCCTATTGGACGCTGGGGAGCGTTCCCGTGCAGGCTCCATCGGTACCAACGATACCCATATGTGAAGACTACATTCCTGCTTGTTCCTGGAGATAGCACAGTTACTTACCTTTAAACAGGTTATCTCTGGGAACAGCAGGAATACGTCTTCACATATGGGTACGTCGGTACCGACGGAGTCTGCGCAGGAATGCTTCCCAGCGTCCAAAGAGCTTTTGGAAGCATCCCACCATGCCTGCATGCTGCCTTCCCACCTTTCCCAACTGCCTCTCCTCAGTTAAGTTTTAAAGCGGAGACAGAGAGAGAGAGGAAAGGAAAGATAGAGATACAACTCCTGGGAAGGTGGGTGGGTTGTGAAGACTTATTCCTGCTGTTCCCAGAGATCACCTGTTATAGGTAAGTAACTGGGTTATCTCCAGGAATAAGCAGGAATGAGTCTTCACATATAGGGACTCCCAAGCTAAGATGCCTGGAGTCCCAGCATGTTATAGGTTGGAACATGCTATCCCGCACAACACCAGGCATCCTGAGGATGGAGGGTAGGAGTTGAAGAAAGAAAGGTGCTGTGGAACAGCTAACCTAGCATAGGACTGCAGAAAAGGAGTCCATGTGTGGATGATAATCAATGATATTGAAGGAATATTGCAATATGGACCTCCCCTAACAGGATTACACAGCAGTAAGGTGGTTCATGGGATCTACTGGGGAACCCAGTAGAGGAACCTCAAGGATGACCTCACTGAAGTGGAGGTAATAAACCTGTAGGAAAAAAAAAAAAAAAAAAAAAAAAAAAAGAGTGGAGGTCAGATTCCTGAAAGTTAAGAGGGAACCCCGGTGAGAACTGGGGTAGTACCAAAAACGGTGGGCCTTCAGCGGAAGGCTTTATGATAAAAGCCTAACTCTTTTGGCGACAGAGTGGCTCACCCTTGGGAGCAAAAAGAGAAGGCCGACCGGATTGTACAAACAGGCACAGTCCTTGTGGGAGAAAAAAGGTATGGAAACCCCTTGTATCCCAAAAGAAAGGACAAACGCCTGAGACGTTAGAGCCTGTGATTAGCTGAAGATTCGCAATGGCTCTCCTAACTGGGGTCAGCTAGGAGAGATACTGGAACATGGAGAGCTTCAGAGGTACCTAAACCTTAAGGTTATGGTGGAAGTTGTTAACTACCACAAAAGTGGTTGTGAGTGTGGAACCCCAAACATGCTGGATAGCATAGGTATAGGTAAAACCCATCTGTCAGAATCATATAGCTATATGAGCCTGGACAGTCAGGTAGATAAATGCAGGATACCTATCTACCCATAGTAAATATCTCGACAGATATATGAGAATATATCTATAGTGAGATATGAAGGGCATAAGATACACACAAAGATAGAAAAAGACATCTGTAAGATGTATGCTACAGATGTGAATATATAGGCCTCTATATGGGTGTCTGCAGTGAAGCAGACAGATATGCCTACAGAATGGTATTCACATAGATGAATCTTTCCTCTCCACATTTTCCTAACAAGAAGGTGGAACCTACTTGAAAAGATAGAGAATTTGTTCCCACTGGTTATGAGCTACAGGGATGCTAGGTAGTGAAATAACCAGGATGGTTACATGAAAAGCAGAGGATATCAGTCTGCAGCCAGCAAGTCCCGAGTATTCTAGAACTCTAGCATGGTAAGTGAACAGGAGATGTATAAAAATGAGATACCATGCTGACCTGCTTAAGGGCAAAGAGGTATCATGCGCTCTTACCATGAGGACGAGCTGCAAGGAGAAAAGCATATTCCCGATTGGAAATACTATGGACCAAAGCAGGGAACTGGCAACTCCTTAAGCTTTCACGTAAGAGAAGACCTATGTCCTTTATATTAAAAAGGAGATCCTTTCTAGGTCATGGGAGACATGACTGAAAAAGCCTTTTCCAGCCATCTAGGACAGCTGTTGGAGAAAAAAAAAAAACCATGCTCTCTAGCAAGGGCCCATAGTGGAGAGCTTCTCTGTAGGATTGCAGAGAGCATGATGCAGGAGAATGAGGAGATAGTTGACATAAAACTGGCTACTGGAGAGCCAGTACCTATGCTGCCAAACCCAGGGGAATGGAGATGGCAGAAAGAGAAGTCAATCCAACAAGCTTGTAGTGAAAAAAAGTTTCCAAGACAGATGACAGCACTGACTTGGAGCCACTAAGACCAGAGAGAATGTTAGTGGAGGACAAATCTGGTTGCTGGTGGACAAGAACCAGGGGTCCAAACATTAGGCTCCTGCATTGGCAGCTGCTTGCCAGACAGCAGAAAGAATGTTACTGTTTAAAAACAGGAAGAACAGACAGAACAGGAGTAGAAAACTCTGGACATGTCTGATGAACTGCTTCAAAGCAAGATTGAAAAAGAGGAGTCAACTAAGAGAAGAGAACTCTGCACTGGAAAAGTAACAAAAACTAGAGAGACTAAAGAAAAGCCCTCCAGTGAAGCAATACCGCTCTTACAGCTTGGTAAGAAGGTAAAAAGAATGGAGCTGAAGAAGACTTACAAAGTAGTGAGTCTATAGAAAGGAGAAAAAAAGATATGCTGGCACAGGAACTCTCATTTGATAGTGGTTAGACTTCTTTCCCTAGCAGGAAGAAGAGGAGAACCCTGTGCCCTATAGGCATGAACATCCTGACAGCTCATAGAACATAGAAAAATGGATGTCTTTTGGGAAACAGCCATCAACGGAGGGAGTGAGCGGGAGCTCCTCCTCACCTCCATGCCCCACCAATCAGCTGCCTTCCACAGCCCTGAACACCGGCTTCTAAACCGCCGAATCTGAGGCGCGCTGGCAGATTGAGGGAAACAGCCATCAACGGAGGGAGTGAGCGGGAGCTCCTCCTCACCTCCATGCCCCACCAATCAGCTGCCTTCCACAGCCCTGAACACCGGCTTCTAAACCGCCGAATCTGAGGCGCGCTGGCAGATTGAGGGAAACAGCCATCAACGGAGGGAGTGAGCGGGAGCTCCTCCTCACCTCCATGCCCCACCAATCAGCTGCCTTCCACAGCCCTGAACACCGGCTTCTAAACCGCCGAATCTGAGGCGCGCTGGCAGATTGAGGGAAACAGCCATCAACGGAGGGAGTGAGCGGGAGCTCCTCCTCACCTCCATGCCCCACCAATCAGCTGCCTTCCACAGCCCTGAACACCGGCTTCTAAACCGCCGAATCTGAGGCGTGCTGGCAGATTGAGGGAAACAGCCATCAACGGAGGGAGTGAGCGGGAGCTCCTCCTCACCTCCATGCCCCACCAATCAGCTGCCTTCCACAGCCCTGAACACCGGCTTCTAAACTGCCGAATCTGAGGCGCGCCCGCGCCTTGCGGGCCCGTGCCTGAGGGCCTCGCCAGAGGGCCCTTTGGCGTGGCCCTTAGGCGTTGGTCCGTGGCGTCTGTATTTGTTATAGTTTCCAGCGGGTATGGCCTTTGGTCGAGGTATGGTGGTATGGACAGTTTCCACCCCTTCTAGATCGTATGTAAGGGAATGTAACCTATCCTGTGTCTGTTTTATGTAGTTATCCTACGCATGTAATGTAATGTACTCCCTGCGTTTTACTACTGCTTTGATTGTATGAAAAGTGGTATATGTTGTATATGTTGTAGTCTCCTATGTTTACACTTGTATTGTATTGTTATGTGACCGCTTTGATTGAAGGAAAAGGCGGAATACAAATCTGTTTAAATAAATAAATAAATGTCTAGGGTTTAGAATGAGAGCAGTGGATTGCCTCTATTGAGAAGAAACAACTGCAGATTCTAACCCCCAGAGTCACAAGCATCTGATGAAGATTGATCAGAAACCCTGCAGTTGCTGGGTTTGCTGAGCCTGGTGAGAGGTTGAATTCTGCAGACCAGGACGATGTTTCCCCTGTCTGGGAACATCTGCATGATGGGCAAATGATGCATAAAACCTTCTATGGGAAGCAGATTTGGCAGGACATTTCCTACCTACTGGGACAGAAGAAGGTGCAGAACAGCCCTTAGGAACAGGTAAGTCAGTGGATAACTGAGTAACCTGACGCAAAGACTCCTTGTTGAAAAGATAGACAAATGGGCAAAGACTGGGACATACTCCTTGTACTGGAGACTAAGTCTGAAGCCAGGCTCTACGTCGTGCCCCTATAGATATAGCAGAAATCCTGCTAGCAGACTCAAAAGAGTCTGGGGAAGCACGAGTAAGAAAGCAAGAGATACTCTGGAGATGCTTAAGCAGCGAAGAATAGCCTGCACTCTTGGACTCTGGAAGAGGAGTCAAAAGATGTAATTGCTTTGTGACCTCCTCAAGAGACAGACTCAAAAAAAATATGAGAGAATTCTTGCAGAAAGCATAGATGTCTGGAAGGTTTGACGTCCAAAGGCATCTAGTGTCTTAGACTCACGACCTGGTGGATAAGAGTGCTTTTTCTTACTCTTTATCCGCCTCATTGCTGATTCCACTACTATGGAATGATGAGGAAGTTGAGTCTTGAAACCCTGGAGAGGGTGGCACCTGATATGAGAGATCAGTTGCTCTGGAAGGTGGGGGTACCCTTAAAGGTGTTTCCCACATTCCTAGAAGGAGATCCTGCAAGGAATGATGCAAAGGAAGCATTATGTTCTCCTTTGCTTTGGTAGAAACAAAGCCTTGTGCAGGATCATGTCCTGGGATAGGAATGGCAAGAGGTCTTGCTATATCCAGGAGGAAACTCTGAAAAGAGGGAACCCCAACAGGAATCTCCCTTGGACAGGTTAGATCTGAAGAACTAGCCTGAGCACCGACAGAACTATCCAAATATATTGGAATAGAAGATCCTGCAGAGTGCAGTGTGGAATGCTTAAGGGATGGTCACCGGTACTGGTTGTCAGGAGCAGCGACCGTCATTACCACATTGTCCATGCCAGGTATCGACTCCAAGCTTGGTATAGAAGGGAGCGATCCTGTTGAAAAAAGCATGGCAGGAGTTGGGCACGATGTTACTGTGGATACTGGTACCGATGCCAATACCGGTACCGATGTCGGAGTTGAGCCCGACAGAGACAGACATCGGAGCAGTAATCAGTGACTGTTCAATTGGTACCGGGGTAACCGAAAACCTTCGGCTGCTATCCTCGGTACCAAGCCAGCGGTATTGATCGGTGTTGGTACCAAAGCGTATTGGTACCCAGTCTTCCAGACTAGAGATAGATTCGAAACTTGGCATCGAGGGCAGCTCAATCGGCCCCAAGGGAACCAAGAGCTGTGGATCCGAATCATCGGAACCGAGCCTTCGGTACCGCCGAGAGCCGGTACCAAGGCGAGTCAGTACCCAGTCCTCCAGGACTGGAGATCGATTCGAGACTCGGCATCAACAAAAGCAAGGCTATTGATGCACGTCTGGAGGGTACCGACGTCGGTGGTATCGGTGCTGGTACCGATAAAGGAAAATCAGTCTGGAGAGAATCCACTGGTCCCGAAGGCACCGAGGACGCCAGATGACCATCCCTGGTGAGGAGTGTTTCATCCAACACCAGTGCCGATGCTGGGGTATCGGTACCGCTCGAAGCGGCTGCCACCACTGGACACGGCTCAGGTATGTTCTGTGAGGGGTGAACCCCAGGAACAACCTGAAACCCCTGAAAGGCTTTGGAGACCGAAGACTCCCGCCGGGGTTTTGAAACCAGTGGGCCATTGAGGGCAAGGCCAGAGCAGTCTACATGCTGTGCATGAGACCTATCACTCGAGGGCTGGCTAGTCTTAACAGGCTGGGACGGTGCCCCAAAGTTGGAGGGAAACCGTGTATCGAGGGAACCTCGATGTTGAAGACCTCTTCTCACCAAACTGTTGTCAGGACCCAAGCAGGTTAGACACCGACTTCGAGGGTCTAAAAATAAAGTTGTACCGCCACAGTCTGAACATTTCTTGGAGAAAGTGGCTGGCGGTTCCATGAAGGAAAGAGGCCTAAAAGGCCTAAGGAACCGTGGGACACTATGAAGAAAAAATATCCTGTGAAGGAGGAAGATTTTACAAGAAAAGAAAACACCGGCGGTACCGGTGGTGTCGGGAAGACAGCCGCGACCACAAGAAAACTAAAGAAATAAAACAAGAATTTTCTGCGGTGACAGGAGGACGTCCTGCTGGCTCTGCGGAAAACGAAAACTGAGGAGAGGAAGTTGGGAAAGGCGGGAAGGCAGCACGCAGGCGTGGTGGGATGCTTCCAAAAGCTCTTTGATTGGATGCTGGGAAGTGTTCCCGCGCAGACTGTCGCTACCGGCATACCCATTATGTGAAGACTCATTCCTGCTTGTTTCTGGAGATAAGTTACAATAAAACAAGCAATATTCATCACTAGGGACAAAAATGTTTAGCTCCCCATTCAAGATACAACTTAAAGAAGCAAAAAATAAAGTTAAATATCTAGGCATAATACTAGATCAAACCTTGAGCCTGTTGCCACACGTCGTCAACATGACTACTCAGGCAATATACAGAAAAATTATCAGTCATTCAAGCTCCGATTCATCCTCACATAAACTACTGCAATAGTATATTGCAGGGTCTACCCAAACAGGTATTGGCACAGCTGCATATGGCGCGGCATTCTGCTGCTGGCTGTGCAATCATGAAAGCAGCTAGATCCGAGCACATCATTCCCATATTACACCAGTTGCACTGGCTACCTCTCCCTAGTATCAAATGTAAACACCTCATCATTATATTCAAACTACTGCATAACATATCGCCCTCTCATCTTACCACTCTAATTAATAGAACACCAAACAGGCAAAGGAGAGGATGCACTCAAAATTCCCTAGTTCACCCAGCTGAATTCTGCAAGACCAACCAGCAAGCAATAGAGCCTTCTCTTACTATATTCCAATCCCATGGAACTCCCTTCCAGCTAGAATAAGAGATATAACATCTGACTTCCAAAAAACATTAAGACCTTACTCTTTACAGAATAGTATGGAACGCAACAAGTTGATTCAGATACCTACCCAACAAAAGCGACCCTTGCACTTACCTGCTACACTATCCTGACCTGCTATCCATAATGTTCACATCATCCTTCACACCTAAACGTGTAACACTATCTCTCATGTAAATAGTTCAACTAATGTAATAAAGTTGCAGATGGTTACACTGTACATGTGTTAATGTTGATTACAAACAAAACATTTACATCAAAACGATAAAGTGCTTTGATTGCACAAGAAAGACTTAAACCAGTTTTGCCCTTCACTTTGAAATGGCACATTAAAATATACAGTTA
This sequence comes from Ichthyophis bannanicus, assembly GCA_033557465.1. NCBI lineage: Eukaryota > Metazoa > Chordata > Amphibia > Gymnophiona > Ichthyophiidae > Ichthyophis > Ichthyophis bannanicus. The sequence continues at coordinate 383,222,078 of CM066039.1, forward strand.
GTGACAAAAAAAGAAATTATGTAAAATCACACCTTTAAACAGTTTAGTTTAAACTGGCAGAATGGATGTTGAGGCTCTTGTCACTTAGAGACTTCAGAGACTAGGGCATGAAAGAGCTAGGACACTACTGAATGATGTAGTTCAAGGCAATTCTAGGTTTCCTGCTATGAGATATGGAAGGTTAAAGAGGTCTGTGCCCCTTGGGAAAGACGTTCATGTATACAAAGCCACTGTCTAGCACAAGCTCTGTTCTCTGGCATCAAATGTCTGCTACATCATTTGCTCTGCAGCCAACAGAATGTCTCTTCCATTATGTGCCTATTGGGTGGGAACCAGACACCCAGACAACATCAAATATTTAACTAGGACAGGATACCAATGGCATCCTTCAAGGCACAAGTGCAGATCTGCCATCATTTTGCTCATGAAAAAAACAGGTCTTCCATACAGACAGATGGAAAGGACGGCACACTTGCATACTAAACTTTGCAGTTTTCCATGTCATGCCACATCTTAAGTGAAACCAATGTTTCAGCAATCGTTCTATAGCCTTCTTCAGGGCGACGTGTTTATGCAGTGAATGTTCTTATATACTTCTCAAACCAGACTGGTGGGTTTAAAAATCAAGAAATTTGACATTCCTACCAAAGATTCAAATTTCCGGCTTCAAACCCAACTACTACTGAGCATTTGTATAGCACTACAGGACATACACAGCGCTGCAGATATGCACGACAGTTCCTGCTCAGAGCTTACAATCTAGTCAAGACAGACAACACAGTAGGTGTAGACAGGGATATATCTAGGGGGAATGATAAAGGAAAAACAAAGGAGGCAAACGCAAAGGAACTCAGGTGAGTCAAGATCCAAAAACAGCAAAGAGGCGAGGTTTCAGCCTGGATTTGAAAAGGGCTAGAGAAGGTGCCCCATGTACAGACTCAGGTAGTTTGTTCCAGGCATAAGGTGCAGCAAGGTGAAAGGAGCGAAGTCTGGAGTTAGCAACAGAAGAGAAGGGCACAGATAGAAGCGATTTGCCAGAAGAGCAGAGTTCCCGAAGTGGGGTGTAGGGAGAGGTAAAGAGAAAAAGTAGTGAGGAGTTGCAGAGTGAATGCACTTATAGGTCAGCAGGAGAAGTTTCAACTGGATGCAGAAACAAATAGGAAGCCAATGAAGTGACTTGAGAAGAGGAGTAATATAGCATGACGAGGCTGAAGATTAGCCATGCAGCAGTGTTGAACAGATTGAAGAGGAGAGAGATGATTCAGCAGGAGACCAGTAAGGATTAGGTTGCAATAGTCAAGATGGGAGGTGATTAAAGATGGGATAAGTGTGACTGAAGATTGTACACAATTTAGGACAACTATCCAGAGAGTCGCCATGAGTAGACACAGACTCAATGGCACTTAAAAAAAAAAAAAAAAAAAAAAAAAACAAAAAAATAAACACAAACAAGTGTCTTAGTAGTGTGTTTAGAAAGGAATGGGTGGATTTTGACGACATTAGAGAAAAAAAAGCAGCCACACACAGCAGGTCTTAGCTATCAGTTGGAGGTATGTGGAGAAAGAGAGAGAAGTCAAAGACAACCCCAAGTTTGCGAGCCGAGGAAACAGGGAGTTGAGAGTTATCTACAGAGACTGAGGAAGGGGAGAAGAGGGTTTAAGGAGAAAACATAAGCAGTCCAGTTTTGACCATGTTCAATTTCAAGCAACGGTGAGACATCTAGGCAGCAGTGTCAGAAAGGCAGGCAGAGATCTGGGTTTGGGTTGCCAGAGAGATTTCAGGTGTAGAGAGGTAGATCTGGGAGTCAGTGTAAAGATGGTACTGAAAGCCTTGGGAAGAGTTGAGTGCACCAAGGGACTGGGTATAGAGAGAAAAAAGGAGCAGATCCTTGGGGTACACCAACTGAGAGCAGGATAGCAGAAGAGTAGCTACCAGAACTAACACTGAAAGAGCAATGGGAGAGATAAGAAGAGAACCAGGATAGTACAGAGTCCTTAAAACCAAGTGAGGACAGGGTATCGAGGAGACTGTTGTGATAACAGTGTCAATCTGGTTTGAAAACCACTGTATAAGGACATTCATTGCATAATCACTTCACCCTGAAGGCAGCCACAGAACGATAGTTGAAACGTCAGTTCCTCTTACCAAGGGGTGGCACAACCTGGAAAACTGCAAAGATCATGATACTAGCTGCGGAAGCCTAAGAGCACACACACACACACAAACTTGTACAAGAATGCTTAAAAAAAAAAAATAAAATAAAATAAAAAAAAGAATCCCAAATTCTTCTAATCAAACAAAAAGTTTCAAACATAAGCAGCTGCAGTCTCCTTTATATTTACAAGTAGCCATTGTTTTTCACTCAAGTTAACACAAACTATCTTAACCTGGAAAATTGCTTTGGGGGAGATCACTCAGTAGTGATAACCCAGCCTGAAATCTGCAGCCAAGCGCTCTTGACAGCAACATATTAACTGGTCACTGACCATGAAACCTAAATGAATTACTCAGTTAAGCAAAAACTCCGATTTTCTTTCACATAAAACTAGAGCGAAGCGAAACAAAACCAGCCATTTTTTTTTTAAAATCCTACCAGCAGTCACTCAGCAGCAGAATACAAAGTCCAGCCTAGGACCAAGTTACATTTTGACATTTGCAAGAATCGTATCAGATCCCAAAGAAAACCCAGTATGGACCAGGAAGGGCAGGCAGGATGGTTTGTAGTCCTTTCTATTTCTATGCTGCTGGTGCCATGGGTCGGGCTCGGAAAGGGCTGCATAGAGGGAGGGGGTGCACTCTAGTGGAGGGAAACTAGGAAATACTGCTGCTGCAGTGCTGTCTCCTACTGACCAACAAGCGATGAGCACCTCAAATGCTGCCCTAGGACCAGCAAGAGACCAGCTACTCTGTGTTAAACATGCATCCAGGGTAAAATTCCCACACTAACTGTTTAGCACAGGTTAGGGAGAAAACTAGACACATTCTGCACACAGTGTGTGCAGTAATCAATGCTAAGGTTGGCATAGGTGCACTTACTGCCATCTCGATGGATGGTGGTAATCGTGGCAAGGTCATGTTAGGCCTGTGCCAATCACATGGGGCCTGCTATGCACACCCCCATTCATTAGCATGGGTCTGGTGGCACCCTCATGCTAAGTTTTTGGAGTAAACTATCATATTTTAACAAACCCCTGTTTTATTAGGATGGTGTTCTTCAGGGTTCTGTGTTGGCCCCCTTATTAACATTTTTCTGGCCCCTCTTGCTTTGCTTATTCAGCAGCACGGTATCTCTGCTAATTACGCAGATGATATCATCCTCCTCTACCACACCTGCCCTCTCACGCCTGATATTGGTCCCCTCAATGTTTGTCTCTCCGCTGTCTCCTCTTGGTTTTCTGAGAACTTTCTACACGTTAATCTGTCTAAGACTTCAGCTATTTGGTTCACTGCTGGTGCCCCCACTCCCATCCTCACTCCATCTCTTTCTGCTGGGCCTATTCCTCTCGTCACATCCATGCGATATCTTGGTGTCACTTTGGACTCTGCTTTAACTTTCAAAGATCACGTCTTATTTATTTGAGCACATTTTTATACCGCTCCTTCCAGTGATCAGCAGCGGTTTACATTTAACAATTAACTCTGCATAGATTAGCAGTTACATAAGACAGTAGGATCATAACATTGAAACATTAAAAGGTGATATTGTTTAGGATAACTCAATAAATAGAAAAAAAACTAAACTAAATACATGATAGAGGGGGAACATGTTTACATGCTCTTTGATATATTATCTACACAAATGTATATAGTTAAAGTAGATTCATTATTTTGATTCTTCGTGGACTTGAGAGAACTAAATGGTAAAAGTGGAAGAATATCTTCCTTTAATTGTTTTCATCATGGAATTACTCTATGTTATTTCTGACTGATTGAAGTATTCTTGAAATGGAAGTGTTTTAAGGCTTTTATGGAATGATGTGAGATCTTTGTTAGCTCTTAAGTTGTCAGGGAGTTTGTTCCATTGTGTTGGAGCGGTGTATGTGAATGCTCTATTACTAGTGAATGCCTTTGTTTTGCAAATGGAGAGGGGGGTTTGTAATATATTTAGGCTGCGAGTACGTCTTTTCCTGTTTGTAGTTTGCAGCTTTATGAGTGTAGCAAGATGGGATGGGGCAGAATTGTTTATTAGTTTGAATGTTGTAATTATTTGGTATCGTATGTGTGCATGTATAGGCAACCAGTGAAGTTCTCTTAGAATAGGTGTGATGTGATTAGAGAAGGGTACGTTCATTAGGATTCGGGCTGTTACATTTTGTGCCATCTGAAGTATGTTTGTTGTTTTTTTGGGCAGGCCTTGTAGTATGCCATTACAGTAGTCTAGATGCGGCATTATGATTGCTTGTATTATTGATCTAAAGTCTGATAGTTCAATGATGTTACGTAAGGGCTGTAGGGTTCTTAGTTTGTAGAAAATGGTTCTATTTAAAAGTCTTAGGTGGGTTTCCATGTTAAGTGTGCTATCCAGTGTGACACCTATGTACTTTAGTTCTTGTTTAGTGTTATTAGTATTAATTAATATGATTGGGGGGGGTTCTCTCTAAAAATCCGGAGTTTAAACATTACTTCAGATTTTTTGTGATTGATAAGCATATTGTTTTGTTGGAGCCATTGTTGTGCTTCATTAAGGCAATTTTCTATGTGATTGTAATCTGGGTTACATATATCCAATTGAGTATAAAGCATTATATCATCTGCATAGAGATGATAGTCAATTTTGTGTTTCTGGAATATAGTGCAGATTGGTTTTAGATATAAGTTAAATATAGCAGATAATGCTGAGCACTGTGGGATACCTTGTGTCTGTGGGAAGGTATTGGATAGGTTTCTATCAAAGTATACTTGTATCCTGTTGGATATATAAGACGAGAACCATTTTAGGGGGGTTCCATTTATACCTTTGTTTCTAATCTTTCAATGAGGATCTTATGATTCACTGAATCAAAGGCTGCAGATATGTCAATGAAAATTAGGACAAACATTTTTTTGCAGTTTTCAATGCCTTTATAGAGTCTGTCAAATACTAGAAGCAGTGTTTCTACTCCATGTGATTGTCGAAAGCCGTATTGTTGAGCATCAAGTGCATTTGTGTTATCTATGTGGTCTTGCAATTGGTATTGTACAGATTTTTCAATAATTTTGGCTAGAAAAGGTATACTGGATATGGGTCTGTATGAGGATGGATCTGCATTGTTTAGTGATTTGTTTTTTAGTATAGGTCGTATTAGAGATTTTTAGTTCTGTTGGCATGTTTCCTTGTATTAGAGCAGGGGTCTCAAACACGCGGCCCGCGGGCCGCAGAGAACTTTGTGCGGCCCGCGATGCAGAGGAAAGAAACCCCCCCCCCCCCCTTAACCAACCCCTGGCTTCTGCTGCTGCCGCCGCCGTGGCAGCGGCAGAATCAACTGTCCCGCAGCCCCTTCCAGTCTGCCCGGCAAAGCATCTTTAACATCTTGTCAGCTCCATCAGCGGCAGCTTTCAGGGCCGCGAAGGGAGTAGTATTTCCCTCTCGCGGCTCTGTTAAGCCTGCCGGGGCTGATGGGAATTCCCATCAGCCTCGGCAGGCTTAACAGAGCCGCGAGAGGGAAATCACTCTTCTCTTCGCAGCTTGAAAAGCCCGCCGCTGATGGAGCTGACAAGATGCTTTGCCGGGCAGACGGGAAGGGGCTGCGGGACAGATGATTCTGCCGCTGCGCAGCAGAAGCCAGGGGTTTGTTTTGTTTTTAATTTTTAAATTTACTTGGGCTGATGGGGGGGAGGGGGGGTTGGGACTGGTAATGGGCAGATGGGAGTTAGGACTGGAGATGGTCTGATTGGGGGGCTAAGACTGAAAATGGGGTTATGGGGGGGCTAAGAATGAAGATGGGGTGATGGAAGGGTTATTACTGGAAGTGGGCTGTTGGGGGGCTTAGGACTGGTAATGGGCTATGGGGGGGCTACAACTGGTAATGGACTGGGGGGGGTGCTAGGACTGGAAATGGGCCGAGTAGAAGGGGGAGCTTGAACTGCAAATAGCTGATGGGGACAGGGTTTTGGAATGGAAAGGAAATGGACTGTGAGGGGAGGGAGCTAGGACTGGAAATGGGCTGATGATGCGAGGACTAGAAGGGAGCGGATGCTGGGTGGGGCAGGAGCTAGAAGGGAGTTGATGTTGGGGGACAATTAGAATGGGATGGGATGGGGCTGGGAGAGTGAAATGGAGAGGGGAAAAATATTGTGTGGGAGGGAAGAAAAATCTACAATTGGCCGGGTATTGGGAGAGTAAGTGGGGATTGAGGATGGAGGGGTAAAATTTGAGTGGATGAAATAGGAATGAGGAAAGAGCAAAAGGAGAAAGATTAGTATGTTAAAGCAGATGTAGAGAGAGAATGGAAAAAAAAAAAAACTAGGAGAGAAGGACAAATGGACAGCAGACAATGAAGCGTTAGCAGAAGACACGAAGCAACCAGAAGTGGCTGGAACAATTGCAACTGAAAAAAAATGCACAAAAGGTAGAAAAATCTCTATTTTGAATTTATTAACTGAAATGTGTCAGCTCTTGGAAATGTGCATCTTTAACGTCTGCACTTTATTTAATACAAGAGGAAATTAATTTATAGTTTTATTTCTACAGTGTTGTACATTGTAAGTTTGGCTTTTGGGGTTCCCAGTTTAATTATTGTCTTCCTGTTTCTAAATTGTGATTCCTTGTTTGATGATGGTGTATGTTCTGCATGTGTAACTGAGCTGAGGTATTCTGTTTATGTAATTCCTATTTGACATTGCCACTTGTTCTCTTTCCCCAGTACGTCATGTATTGTTATTCTCTGAAATGTATTGATTTAATATTTGCAGTGTTGCCTTTTGATGGTTAGGGTATGGTGCTTTGTGAGTCCTGGTAGTGCTGTTAGGATATGGCAGGTTTGCTATGGGTTCTAAATGGGTAGTGTTTGTAGTAGTTCCTAATGTGCTTGGCGGTTGGCACTGGTTTATAGTAATGTAGAAATCTTTTAGTCTTTATCCATACACTCATTAAGAGGCATGTTTACTAAAAGTTAGTGTATGGTAGCATTATGCAAATATTTATGCAAATGATGCCCCTTATGCAAATGAGGCCCACACCTTGTGCGGCCCCCGGGTTACTCTACAAGTCCTCATTTGGCCCTCAAAGCAATTTGAGTTTGAGACCCCTGTATTAGAGAATGGTTTACAATGTTTAGTATTATGGGTGATAATTCTGTTTTAGCATTCTTGATCCAGTCTACTGGACAAGGGTCAAGAGGGGATGTGGTGGTGTTTATGTTTGTGATGTTTAGAAGTTGTCTTATCTATTGAGTAAAAGTTTTCCCACACTATAGTGGGGTTGGTATTTTGTGTTATCCTTTGAAATGCATTAGTTTCAATTTTATGGGAGATTCTCTTCGCTGGGGTTTAATTTTTTTTTTAGAGTAGTGATCAGCCAGTTCTTGAGCATTTATAGGATATTTTGAATTAACATCTTTTGGGGGTTTAGTGAGTGATTTTACAAGCTCAAATAATTCCCTTGGCTTATTTAAAGCGTTAGTTTTTTAGTGTGATAGTTCTTTTTTGCTGTATTTACTGTTTCTTTATAGGATTTAAGTAGAGATAAGTATTATTTTTTGGTCTCAGTTGACTTCCTAGCTCTCCATTTTTCTTCCATTTTTCTGAGATCTTTCCTTAGTTTAGCTAATTCTGCTGTGTACCAAGGTTCAGATCTTTTCCTTGGCTTGTTATATTCATGAGAGGTGATTTTAGATGTTTGTTTAGAAACTGTTTCTATTCCGTTGTTCCATTGTTTTATTAAGTCTTCCAAGTTTGAGGTTTCTGTATTTACATGTGAAAAGATCTAATTTATTAGTGTCTCTATCTAGTTTTTTAAACATGCTTTTATGTGTATTAATAGGTTCTATATTAGGTGATTGTAGTGGCATTTCAAATGTGAATTGTATAAGGTGGTGGTCTGACCATGGCACCTGTGTTATTTTTGGTGTTGTATTTGTTACTGTGGTGTTTGAGTATTCTTTGGGAAGAAATACTATGTCCAAGGTATTTCCCTTGTCATGTGTAGGTGCTTGGATTATTTGACGGTAACCCATTTGATCCATGGCCTCATTAAATGTATTAGTTTGTGTGGTATTGAGTGAAGCAAGGTTTATATCGCCTAGTATCATGTGATACTTTAATGAGGTTTCGCATATTGTTTCAAGAGCTGATGCTAATGCTTCATGTTTTCCAGAAGGTGGTCTGTAAATGAGGGAAATAGCAAAGGTTTTATTTTCCACCTTAAGGATGTCTATACCTTCGAGTAACTTCTGGGCAGTGCAGGATAGGTTTAGATTTTTTCTTATTATTAGCACCCCACCACCTTTTCCTTTGTTACGAGGGCAATTAAATATATTATATCCAGGTACATTTAGTGTGTTGAGGGGGACTGTGTCAGCCTCTGAGAGCCATGTTTCTGTGATGCATAATAGATCAGGTTTTTCCTCAGTAATAAGGTCCTGTATAATGGGTATCTTGTTTTTGATAGACCTAGTATTTATTAGTAGGCATGTTTGAGGGATTAGCATGCTAGACTTGGTGTGAGTATCATTAAGGGTAGGTTTGATTGTAATTAGTCTTGAGCGTGGTTTTGTTACCTTTGAGTTGTATTGGAGTATATTATGTTTGGATTGATATGGGAACCACTGGGTGTATTGTGGTAGTTGGTATATGTGGTTTGGAGGTGAATAGATGGGATACGTGTAAAGGTACGCTTGTGATGTTTGTGTGTGCAGGATGACACTTAGCAGGGTGATAAGAAGCAGATTTAGGAGTTCCATCTTTATCCTTTTTGTTAGTAAATATCTTACTTGTAAGTTGAGAAAGAATGTGTATAAAAGGTGTTATTCGTATGATCTGGTTAAGGTAGTGTTTAGGTCTAGATAACCTCAAGTGTCTAAGATTGTAACTATTTAAATCAGCAGTAGGGTAATGCTCGATCCCTCTTGGAAGGGTACGCTACAGTTTAGAGGCTACTGGTAAGTTACTGGTGGAGTCAATAGCAACAGTGCAATGGAGACTGGCATTAATAGGGGTACTGACATCAGTATCAAGATATGGCATTAATAGGGCTACTGGCAACAGTATCAAGATATAGCCTTGAAAGGGCTACTGGCAACAGTATCAAGATATGGTATTAATATGGCTACTGGCAACAGTATCACGATATAGCATTGATAGGGCTACTGGCAGCAGTATCACGATAAACAGGCAGTGATAATTTACTGGCAACAGTTACGGTTACTGGCACTATTAAGGCTAACTGTACATAGTTAAATGTATATAGTTCTCCAAAGTTTTAAAAGTTTAATTGTTAATGTACATAATTCATGCAATGTTCAATGTAAAAACAGAAATGTCTTTGTCCCCTTAACTGTTATATGTAAACCGCACCTGATCACCGGAAGGTTGCAGTATATAAAAGTTTGTTAAATAAAATAAATAATGTCAACAATATATAAATAAGTAGCAAACTGATGCATTGGCTATACTTGTGAGGTTATACTCTTCCATTGTTCAGCGTTCCTTCTATACGCTACAGCAACTTCACGCTGTCCGGCCTTTTCTTTCCCCCTACTCTATGAGCACGCTTCTTTCCCTCGTTGTTTCTCATCTAGACTACTGTAACGCCTCTTTGGCCGGCCTCCCACTCTCTCAGCTTCACCGTCTCCAACTGGTTCATCACACTGCTGCCCGTCTTCTGACCAATTCTTCCCGATCGGCTCATATCACTCCCCTTCTCATCCGTTTACACTGGTTGCCTATCCCTTTCCATATCCAATATAAGATTCTGATTTTTGTTCACAGGGCTTTGCACACTGGTGTCCCTCTTTATCTTTCTGATCTGGTTCACTTCCATTGCCTCTCTAGAGTTCTCCGGTCGATTCATTTATTTTATTTTATTTATTTAGAATACATTTGTATACCGCAGCTTCCAGCGATTAGCAGCGGTTTGATTACAGATTGAAAATTGCCAGATCAAGACAGAAATTTCGTAGTAACATTACATTGATTTGAAAGGAAAGCACAGCACACAGTAATAAGGTCATAGGAGAGGAGTCAGAGATTTACATATGTACATTTTTCCTAACAGGATTCCTGTTGCAAATTGTGACATCTTGTATTCCCCTGGGATTTACATCAAATTGTAATAGCACTGGAATAGATGAGTTTTCAGCTTTTTCCTGAATGCATTAAGGTCTTTGGTTGCTCTGAGCTCAGGCAGCAGTTGATTCCAGAGGGTCGGGGCAGAGTAAGAGTATGCTCGGCGGCTAGTGCTAGATTTGACGGATCTGATGTCAGGTGGAACATGTAGGGTGTGTGAGTTGACGGTTCTTCTGTCTGTTGGGTGGTTGCGTGCTGATAAGTGTGGAGAGAAAGGATGGAGCTATGTTATGTATGAGTTTGTGTGTGGTTATCAATGTTTTATATTGTATCCGGGCCGTAATAGGGAGCCAATGCAGCTCGATCAATACAGGTGTGATGTGTTCAGCAATGGTTTTTCGCATGATGATCCTCGCCGCCACATTCTGGGCCATTTGTAGGATGTTTAGCGTTTTCTTTGGAAGACCCTGGAGGATGGCATTGCAGTAGTCTAAGTGTGGAATAATGAGTGCTTGCGCAACAGACCTAAAATCGTAAGGTTCGAGGATGTTCCGTAGAGGTTGTATAACTAAGTTTGTGGAAAATGGCCTTGCTGGTTTTGCGTAGGTGCCAATCGCCTTTTTCTTCCACCTCCTTCTAGGGTTCGTCTTGAATCTACACGCTCCTCTGCTTTTTTTCCTCGGCCCCCGTCTTTGGAATTCACTACCTTTAGCCTTACGTCTGGAATCTTCCTTCCACACCTTTAAAGCCTCTCTCAAAACCCACCTCTTGCCATCCCTCCTCCTCCCTCTCCTCCTGCTAACAGCTGATTGGTTCCCGTCCCTCTGTTTTGCATTTTCTGTTTTCTCTGTTTTTCCTCTTTGCTATCCCTTTTTGTAAATGAATGGCGTCTGTTTCCATCAGTAGTCTCCTTTGTTTTTATTGTACACCAATGCATGTCTCTTGGTCTAGGCGGTATAATAAGTTTTAAATAAAGATAAAGAAAGATAGAGGCAGTCAACACAGCCAAGGGAACAAGGAGTACAATTAGATAGTTGTAACTGTATTCAGCAATTGAAGGGTCGAGCAAAAAAAGCATGACCAGATGTAAGAGCAGGCATTATGAAGGAAGAACAAAGCCAAAACAAACAAGTCCCCTAAGTATTTGAGGGGCAGGACAGGCTATGCTGGACTAGTTCAGTCAAGGAGATACACTGAAAATGATCACTACTAACTGCTTTCAGAAGCTAAAATGATAGCAACAAATGTTATACTGCTAATGCTAGGAATTTGACATTGCAAATTAACCCCTTGTGACATTTTCAGAAGCTAATATACCAGTGGGTGCAGCCACTATGCTGTGTCCTCCCCACTCATTGCTCGTTGTTGAAGTGCAGCCGACTGAAGCCCTTACCGTAAAAGCGAACTCCGGATGAATCTTGGCAGCTGTGACCGGCTGCTGTTGACTGACATACAGAAGAACCCTATACTGGAGTCCAAAAGAAACAGAAAAGATTAAGCTCAAATCAAGTACGATTTCACCACACTTTGGGTTTCAAGCATATCCAGCTATTTTATACATTTATTTATATACATTCTCTTATATACCGCGCTATTCTGCACCAGTGCGGTTTACATTGAACTGAAATTACATTGAACAGGGCATTATAACTTGGAGATAACTATTTTACAGGGAACATGGGCTATGGAGGGTTAAGTGGCTTGCCCAAGACCACAAGGAGCACCTGTGGGACTAGAAACCCCAGTCCTTCCGGCCCAAGGTTGCTGTTCTCTAGTGGGATTTGAACCCCCGACCTTCCGGCCTGAAGTACCTTGCCCCAACCACTAGGCCACTCCTCCACTCCTTTTCCATTTCCATTACTCTGGGTCAATATTAAAAGATCTAGGGTTTAACTGATGGTACCTAGGTCTGAGAATAAAATACAAGGAATTTAGGTTCATAAGAGTGTGGGGCAAGTGGGTCAAGTCAGAAGAACTAAAATAAGTTTTTAGTACTGATTTTTAAGTAATAGGCTCAAAACCTGTGTGCCAAAATAGAGGCAAAACAACTTTGCAGGTCTATAAAAAGCGTGTGTGTGTGTGTCAATGCCTCACTTACCAGTGCCAGTTAAATGAATTTTTAGCCAGAACTTTAAGGAAGTAATTTTATAGCAGGTTGCTTATGCATGAAAGCCATAGACACCTGTTCTTAGCCCACTTAGGCACTTGTATGACTTATAAAATACCAGCAGGGGCAGACCAGCAGCAGCTAGACTGAAAGCAGAGGGCTCTTACATCTGATTAGAGAGATGTGTATAAATGTCAGCATGTAAAGTACACGCATATATATGCAGGTGTAAAACAATCTCATGAGAGCTGATTAAAGGTACACATGTTCTTTGCATCATGTGTGCAAAACCTGAGGTATTTTGGATAGGCAATTCATAGACTAATAAAAATAAATATTTAACCTAGATACCTTGACTGTAGTGTATTTTCTCCACAAGCAAGGCTAGCAGCTATTGACCAGCAAATAAAATTAAAAAAAAACAAAAATTGTGTGTGATCTGTGTTCCATATGCAGGCAAAATGGATAAACACACAGGAAGGAATGAAGCATTAACAGAAATCAGCAGAGGCCACAGCCTCTAGACAGGAGGCTAACACTGGCTATGATTTTAAAGAGCAATTTCATATGGCTTAAAAGTGATTTGAGAAGACTTCCCTCTTGTATGTGGTTAGACATGTATTTTCAGAGGCACTCTGTGGTAATTTTGATTAACTAAAAGCAAGTGGAATCCCTGTGGGTACTTTTACCCTGCACATTTCACCACTGAAGTTCTACAAGTTGCTCTATCAGTGCACAGAAATATGCAAAGCTGCGGTGCAGACTCACCTCTCTGGTAACATGATTTGCTAGGACTGCTACTCCAAATTTGCCTTGCTTCACATATTGACTGCCAACACTTTAAAATAAAGAGAAGATTTTTTTTTTTTTAAATTAGGAAGGTTCCCCTAATTGCCAACTCACTTTGGTGCAGACTTATTTAACAGGTTTTCTATAGCACGTTATATTTCAATGCCGTTTACATAAAACACAAGAAATATACATTGAAGAGGGAATCTTAACTTGGACGATTACATAGGGCACAAAGTAGTAATATTGGTGCAAAGGGAGGTTAGGTTGAAGTGTCTGATCCATAGTGTTCCTTGAAGAGCTGTGTCTTTAGAGCTCCTCTAAAGTCCTTGATTTCCGAGGTGGATCTCATTCTCTGGCACAGCGTTCCAAAGTGATGTAACCACACCATGTCCTTGTGTGCTCCAAGTTGTTTGTCTCAGTCTAGTACATTTATTATCCATACAAAAACAGTTTCTGCTTACAGATTTTCTTTGCCTATTAAGTCCCATTGTAATCAAAGGTTGAAGGATTGCTGTTGACAGATCATGTATTATTTTAAAGATAATTAAAAGTGATTTATACTTGGAACAAATGTGAAGAAGCCAGTGAAGCAGACAGTGCGGGTATTATATGGCTATTTTGTTACTAAACCACATATGCTGGTTTTGCAGTACATTCTGCAATTCTAGTCTTCTTCCTTCTTCAGAAAGACATTTATATCCACTACAACTGCATATGCTACAGCAGCAGACTGATTAGCCAAAAATCACAAAGCCCTAACAGATTAAATCAGAAATCAGGTCTTCATCCCCAACCTACCGCAGAAAGTTAAATTACTTAAATTTCATAAAATGAAATTACTACATTTCCCCTACTTCTAGGGGAGAGTAAACAGACTCCATCAAGAATATGAAAGAATGGTGAACTGAAACTTATCAAATAAGACCCAAGTGCAAGACATAGGGTGATGCTAAGAACAAAGAAACCAGAGGTGCTCTGTTGTCAGGTCTGCTAACTGGAACTCTTCCACCCAAGACCAGAGCTCATTGACTCACTGTAATGCACAGCATACTTACAATCGATAAGCATGAACTGCAGTAGCAAACAGCACTTGCTGAGATCCCACTGCTGTCACCTTTGATGTCTTATCTGTTAAAACAAAAAAATAAAAATAAAAACCACATGCAAACAATAAAATTAACAGTTTATAAAGCCCACAGTACTGGCACATTCTCTGCTCACACAGCTACATGGTTTTAGATAAGGGCTTCCCACACCTGTCCTGGGGAACCTCCCAGCCAGTCAGGCTTTCAGGATATCTACAATGACCATGCATTAGGAAAAAAAGGGCTTGCATGCTTTGGAGACCCAGGATATTCAAATATAATCTTATGCATATTCCATAAAAAAATCAACTTTGGGTCTCCAGGACAGACTTGGGAAGCCCTCCGGATTGGGAGAGGGGGTGGTTTCTAGAGTCCAAGATCCAAGTGACAATCACAGATCTTGTGAAATGACCATAATGAAAAAAACACTTCCCTTCCTGATCCCAGAGAGGGCATTAGCACAAGGTTCCACATCAGCATGTCTCTCTACAGACTAACATCACATTGACTGATTTTCTGTTCTTCCCAATTCTAATATTTAGTGTTTCCAACTATGTCGATTCCATTGAAGATCTTTTCCCTGCAGAAGTTGTGAACCGTTCCTCTACCTGCTCCCTACCAGTAAGCGAACTGTTTGTGAAGACCCGATCTCATATTTTGCTCTCCTTTGTCTTTCTAGGACACATGTTCACTGTGGCGACACTTTCAGCAGGTCATGCGCTTTTCATCTGCCATCATTTTCTGTGTGTCTAGTGGGAGAAATTTTTCCAAATGGGTTAGTTTTACACACGACAGTCATGAACACCACTCCTAAGGCAAAGTACCTGGAGTACAAATCTCAGTCTCAAATGTATTGCTTATTCTCGACATAGTACTTGAATTGTGCCAAAAAGCTTCCTTCTGGAGTTCGTAAGATGTAATATGTATAGGCAATTTGTCAAGGTGTGCTTGAAAATGTACCTCTGGGCTCTGTTTTGGGTCTTCATTTTCTCTCTCTACACTCAGTCCCTTGGTACACTTTATTTCCTCCCATGGTTCTCAGTAGCATCTTTATGCTAATGACTCTTAGATCTACCTTTCTGCATCTGAAATTTCTCAAGGAATCCAGGCCCACATCTGTCTGCTTATCCGACATTACTGCCTGGATGTCTTACCACCACCAAATTGAACATGGCCAAAACTGAGCTCCTCCTTTCCCCCTAAACCCACCTCCCCCCTTCCCTATTTCTGTGGCTAACACTACACTCTTCTCCATTTCCTCAGCTCACAACCTTGGGGTCATCCAACAGAGAATGCTAAAACCTGTTGCTTCTAACATTGGAAAAATCCATCCCTTTCTTTCTACACACACTACTAAGACCCTCATCCATTCACTAGAAACCTCCCATCTTGACTATTGTAACCTGTTTCTCACTGGTCTCCCTCTGAATCATCTCTCCCCTTCACTCAGCTGTACAGATTTTTTTCTGCCAGTGTTGCTATGCTCATGTAACCCCTCTTCTTGTCACTTCACTGGCTGTTTCAGCATCCAGTTCAAACTTCTCCTACTTACCTTCAAGTGCATTCATTCTGCGGCTCCTCACTACCTTTCCTCTTATCTCTCTATATTCGTCCTTGGAAACTCTGCTCCTCTGGCATATCCCTTTAATCTGTGCCCTTCTATGCCAACTCCAGACTTCGTTCATGCCACCTTGCTGCTCCAAATGCCTGGAACAAACTACTTGAGTCGGTGTGCTGGGCTCCTTCTCTGGCCCTATTCAAGTCCAGGCTGAAGACCCATCTCAGAGACTGCTTTTTGATCCTGATGCTTCTCATTCTCTTGTCCACTACTTAAATGTATCTTGATTAGATTACAAGCTCTGATGAGCAAAGACTGTCTTACATCTACATGAACAGTGCGCTTTTGCTGTCAGTGTCCAATACTTTCATTTGGAGAATACTTATGGTTTTATAGCATCATAGAATTACAGTTGAGGTATTGTACCCCCGAAGAAGGCCCTCGGCCAAATCACGTGTCAGGTTACACCTGTTAATAAATGTTTCCTTCCATGGTAGTTTGTATCCTAATCCCTAACTAAAACCTATACAAGTGACGTAATCCGACTTTCTGGAAGGTGAAACTAGGCCTTACTTGCTAATTTTCTTTCATGGAGTCCATCTAGTCCAGTCCAGATATATAGGTTCTGCCTGACAACCAGCAGCTGGAGACTGAATACTCAAACCATTGATGTCACAGGACAAGAGGCTGTGCGCCCCTTCAGAGATACAAGTAGCCAATTAGCAACTAGACCTAACTACAGTCTGAGGAACACACAACTGAGACCCCCCCTGCCAAGGAACAAAAAACATCTATGTCCCCTAAGGGGGGGGGGGGCAGGGGCGGCAGATGTCTGGTATTCAGACCCATAAAAGGCCCACCAGTCTGCTAGCTCTTATGTCCTCTAAGGTTTTTTTGTTGTTTTGTCTTGTCTTCAAAGAGCCCTCTAAGACAAACCACTCTGCCATGCCCCCAAGCTGAGGGCTCCAGGTATCTATCACACCAACCACTCTGCATCTCCGTGGGCTCACATTCAACAGACACTTGAGCAGATGAATCCCTGGGTGGGTCCTGGACTGGACGGGCTCCATGAAAGAAAATTATCAGGGAAGGCCTAATTTCACCTTCATTCCTGTCCCTCCAGTCCAGTCCAGTCATGGGATGCATCATAACAGTGCCTACTCACAAGCGGGACCAGCGAGCCCCACCTGCAGTACCCAAAGTTTCAACACACAAATCCTGACAAGGCTGCACATCCAGGCAGTAGTGCTGCGCAAAAGGTATAAAGGAACGACCATGTCGTTGCTCTGCAAATCTCCGCAGGAGGCATGAGCCCAAACTCGGCCCATGATATCACCTGCGCCCTAGCAGAATGGGCACACAGTCCTACAGGCAACGGCCAATGCTGCAGCAAGTAGCATGAAACAATGGCTTCCCAGATCCACTGGGCTATGGAGACCACCTCACCCTTATGTGGGCCTCCAGAGAGAATGAATAAATTTGTCTGACCTATGGAAGGGTTCCATACATTTCAAAGAGTGATGCAAAGCCCACCGGATATTCATGGAGTGAAGCTGCCTGTCCCACATTCACACTGTCTCATTTGAGATCACTGGCAGGACCACCTCCTGATTAACTTGAAACTGGGACATCACCTTCAGAAGAAAGGACGGGACTAGCCTCAAGACTACCTTTTCTTTGCGAAAAAGGAGGAATGGCTCCCTGCAAGATAAAGCCTGGAGTTTGTAGAGTGCCACACTGAGCAGATTGAAAGTGTCTTTTCTGGTAGCAATGTCAGATTCTTTAAGGAGCAATCCCCAAGCAGCTCAAACAGAGCCTCAGTCAGAGCCGAAAGCACCAGATTCAAGTCCCAGGAATGCAAAACTGGATGAAGTGGAGGCCGCAAGTGCTTAACACACAAAACACATGCTATATCTGGGTGGGACGCCAGCAGGACCTCCTGCACTTTGCCCCTGTAACAAGCCAAAAGCCACCACTTGCACTTTTAAGGAATTCCACGCCAGACCCTTATCTAGCCTGAAGATCAATCAGCACATCAGTCACCAAAGAACAAAAAGCTGCCAGACCCCGACAGTCACATTAGTCTTCAAATGTGTGCCAAACACAAATGTAGGGCAGCGTAGTAGAGTGTTTGCTCACTCTTAAGAGGGTTGAGATTACACCTGGCAAGTATCCCCTTTTTCTTAGATGTGCCCTCTCAAGAGCCAAGCCGTAAGCAAGAATCGATCCACCTGAGGCATTAGAACCAGGCCTTGCGACAGCAGATCCAGCCAAGCCAGCAACTGCCAAGGACTCACCATTGACAACCAGACAAGATCTGCATACCATGGCCTTTTAGCCAATCCAGGGCCACCAAAATCATATGGCCCTTGTGCTGTGCTATCCTCTGCAGTAACCGACCAATCAAGGCCCATGGCGGGAACACATACAGGAGCCCCTCCTGCGGCCAGGGCTATGCTAGGACATCTAGGCCTTCAGAAATCCTTTCGCGCCTGTGATGAAAAAAGCACCCCGCTTTTGCTCTGGTCTGCGGACGCCATCAGATTCATCACCAATTGCCCCCAGAGCTGCACCCGACTGTGGAACACTGACTCCTTCAGGGACCACTCCACCAGATCCAGATGATGCCTGCTTAGACAGTCGGCCTGCACACTGTGTCTTGCAAGGACTGATGTTTGCCATGCTGGGACTGCTCAAGGGCTCAGCTCTCCACCACAGAACCCTTGCAACAGTCTGCAGCTGACAGGGAGCTCTTCTAAGCAGGTCTGTGCCATGTGCAGCACACGGAAGCCATGTCCAACTCTGGCAATTCTGTTCTGCCAGCTTCCTGCACGATCAAAGGCCCAACAGTATCCCCTAAGGAAGGAGTAATACAGATGGGAAGGGAACCCAACCCGAAAAACAGCAGCCAACACTGAACAGTCACTAAACTACTGACCACACTGAGAGGAGTACTGCAGAGTAAGGGGAGAGAGAGATGCCTTGGAGGCCTGACTGCACTGCTGACTCCCTCCCCTTCCTGCAGGGAGCCACCGCACAGTGACCTAATGGATTATTGTGCTCCTGCAGAGGCCAACTGACACCCACAAAAGGCTCCTCATACTGCCACCCACTCTTATTCTTTAAGGAAAGAGTGGTGGATCCATGGAATAGTCTCCCCAGTGAAGGTGGTAGAGATGAGGTCAGTATCTGAATTCAAAGAAGCATGGGACAAACAGAGGATCTCTAAAGGAAAAAAAAGGGACTGTTGTAGTGATTGATATGGAAGGACAGACTGGATAGAAAAAGACCACATGGCCTGTCATGTTTCTATGATTTTGTGTTTCTAAAATTTGCAGTCCAGCCTCTGCTCTGTTTAAGTGTTCTTCAGAACTCCGATGCCAACAAAAACAAATTCACTACTAAATACAAATGCGCTCAATATAACAAAAGTAAGATAATGATACCACTATTTCAACACAAGTGATGCTTATAATATCTTAACTACTAGTTATGAAAAACCCTGGGAGGTCTCAGACTTAGGGTAGCAACTCTCCCTGTGGCTGAAATGCCAGTTTAAGGGAAGAGTTTGCTAATTAGCATCAACGACCTCCACAGTGGTAAGCGGTAACAATGAAGGCAGCAGCTGATTATATTGTATCTAAAATCTTCAACATATTGGTCTTAAAAAACGAAAAATTCAATCATCCAGTTGTCTTCGTTGACCGCATGCGCGGTGTTTTTTGCTTTCACCCTGTTGAATAGGAGTCAAAGAGAAGAACGATTTGGAAGCTGTATATACAACACGGGCAGCAGTTTGTGAGTAATGGGAGCTTTGGCTCTGAGTTAGCAAATATTTTGTTTTTAGCAATTAGTTTTAAACGTAGGATAATAACTTTAGATTAAGACACGCTGCTTTGCATATATTCCTTAGGATTTACATCCCACCCCCTGAAGAACCGCATGAGGAGAAACGCTCAGAAGCGCTGAGGGGAGGCGTCGGGAATGGGGCTGACTTGAACACTTGAATCAACTATAGTTTATGAGCGGCAGAGTTATTCCAACGAAGACAACTGGATGATTGAATTTTTTGTTTAAGACCAATATGTTGAAGATTTTAGATACAATATAATCAGCTGCCTTCTTCATTGTTACCGCTTACCACTGTGGAGGTCGTTGATGCTAATTAGCAAACTCTTCCCTTAAACTGGCATTTCAGCCACAGGGATAGTTGCTACCCTAAGTCTGAGACCTCCCAGGGTTTTTCATAACTAGTAGTTAAGATATTATAAGCATCACTTGTGTTGAAATAGTGGTATCATCTTACTTTTGTTATATTGAGCGCATTTGTATTTAGTAGTGAGTTTTGGCGTTCTACAATTGACCATTTGATATGTGAACAAAAACAAATTGACTAGTGTCCAGACATCTGTCAACCAGCTGCTGGAGACAAATACTGAGATGTCTGAGGGGGCGCACAGCCTCTTATTCTGTGACATCAATGGTTCGAGTATTCAGTCTCCAGCTGCTGGTGGATGGGCAGAACCAATATATCTGGACTGGACCAGAGGGATGGGAATGAAAGTATAATTAGAGCTTATCTGCTAATTAGCGTTCCTGGAGGAACTCTAGTCCGGTCCCGGAATTCTGGGTTGTGCACCTTTTCCAGCAACTTGGACACACACTCTGCTGGCACCTCCCACCAGCTCCAGTAACCCATTTACAAAAGCAGACTCACAGGAGCAACAGAAACTTCTCCCCTCCCCGAGGAACTTCCCACTCCCCCTGCATACTAAGGAGGCTTACCTGCCAGTCTTCCAGCCACAGCATCCAGACACAAGAGAGAAAAAGAGCAGCAGACAGGCCAACCAACCCACTCCTGTTTCCACCACCCTGCCACGCCCCTGAGCAAAGGGGTGCCCAGATCTCCCAGCTGGGATCGCTAGAGGGAAACTTCCATAATACCTCTGAGGGAAGGATCTGGGACTGAACTGGAGTTCTTTCAGGAATGCTAATTAGCAGGTAAGCTCTAATTATACTTTCCTTATTGTTCCTCCAGGCTAGTCCCAGAATTCTGGGATGTAACAGCAGTACCATCAATGGGAGGGACCCGTGAGACCAGCCCTGAGAACCACCCCCCACCAGGCATCTCCTGTCCCCTGGACAACCAGGCAATGCTTAGAAAAAAAAATATGCAAGGAAGACCACGTTGCTGCCCTACATATATTTCTGCCAGCAGCACCAGGCTAGATTCTGCCCAGGAAGCCACCAGACCCCTCGTGGAATGTGCCCTCAGCCCTGCTGGCACTGTCCTACTTTTCAACGCATAAGCTGATGCAATAGCTTTTTTGCTACAATGGAAAAGAGGCCTTGGCTGCCGCTTCCCCTTTAAGGGCCCCCCCCCCCCCCAAACACAACCAACCGGATCTACGGAACGGCTGTGTCCACTTCAGATATCGCCTCAGGACTCTACAGATGTCCAGAAGGCACCAATATGAGTCCGCAGCCTCCTCCCCCACGCTAAGGAGCACTGGTAGGGAGACCAGCTGGTTCACGTGAAATTCCGACATCACCTTAGGTAAGAAGGAAGCGACTAGTTGCAGAACCACTTTGTCCTTGGAGAAGTGAAAAGAAGGCCAGCAGGAAAGGGCCTGCAGCTCTGAAATTCTCCTTGCCAGGCAAGTCGCCACCAGAAACACCGTCTTTAGCATCAGATCTTTGAGAGGTCTGAGCCAGAGGCTCAAAGGGCCTCAAGTAAATGTCTCCAGGACCAAAATTAAGGTCCCAATGCAGAACCACCACTCTACATGGAGAGCGAAGGCAACACACTGCTTTCAGAAACCAAAACTACGCCTGGATGCACTCCTAGCAAGACTCGTTATACCCTTCTACGATAGCAGGAAAATTGCTGCTAGGTGAACCTTTAGAGAACTGGCCACTAAGCCTTTTTCATAACCAGCCTGCAAAAAAAGCTAAAAATGTCTGGAAAGATCGCAGAGGCCAGACGGCACTGCCTCACTGAGCACCACTTCTCAAATATACGCCGCACCCCAGAGAGAGAGTGAGATCTCTTCCGGGCCTTCAACATAGTTGCAATCATGGAACCAGAGTAGTCCCTCTTCAGCAACCTCGCCTTTTCAAGAGCCCTGCCGTAAGCAAGAAACGACCCACCTGAGGCATTCGGATCAGACCCTGCATCAACAGGTCTTACTGCTCCGGAAGCCACCAAGGCCGGTCTGCAAGGAGCCTCATCAGATCAGCCTACCACAGGTGCCACAGCCAATCTGGAGCAATAAGGATGGTCAGCCCTTGATAGGCAGAGTCATCCAGAGAATACAGTAGAAGCCTATCAGCACCCACAGAGGAAACCTGTACAGGAGAGTCCCCAAGGGCCAAATCTGGACCAGAGCATCCAAGCCCTCCGGCATCTTCTTTTCCTGCTGAAGAAATGACTGGCCTTGGCCGAGTTCCACTTTGCCACAAGATCCATGACTGGAGTGCCCCATCTGCACACTATCAGCAAGAATACCTCCAGGCAGAGCTCCCACTCGCTGTGATAAACTTGAAAATGACTTTGTTAGTCCACTGTGCGCCAACGACAATGCTTGGAGATGGGTCTCTGCCCATTCCATCAGACTTTCTGCCTCTTCTTCCAAAGAGAACATAAGAACATAACATAAGATATGCCATACTGGGTCAGACCAAGGTCCATCAAGCCCAGTATCCTGTTTCCATACCTAGCAGTTTCCCCAAAAGACAGGCTCCACAATGCTTGTATTGGGTCAAGCACTGATATCCTGGTTCCCTTTTTAATAATGGTTTATGGACATTTCCTCCAGGAACTTGCCCAAACCTTTTTTAAACCCAGCTACACTAACAGCCTTTACTACATCCTCTGGTAACAAATTCCAGAGTGATTACACGATGAGTGAAAAAATAATTCTTTTATTAGTCTTAAATAGTTTACCCTGTAGCTTCATTGCATGTCCCCTAGTCTTTCTATATTCTGAAAATGTAAAACAATTGATCTATGTTTACCCGTTCCACTCTGTTCATTAATTTATAGACTTCTATCATATCTCCCCTCAGCTGTCTCTTTTCCAGGTTAAAGAGCCCTAACCTTTTCAGCCTTTCATAGGAGTATCCTTCCATCCCCTTTACCATTTTGGTGGCTCTTCTCTGAACCTTTTCTAATAATGCTATATCCTTTTTAAGATACGGTGACCAGAACTGCACACAATATTCAAGGTGCAGTCTCACCATGGAACGATATAGAGGCATTATAATAATTGTTTTATTTTCCATTCCTTTATGATACCTAGCATTCTATTTGCTCTCTTGGGCCCCGCTGCACACTGGGCAGAGGGTTTTAACATGTTATCCATAATGATGCCCAAATCTTTCTTGGGTGGTGGTTCCTAATGTGGAACCTTGCCATCATGTAAAAGCGTAGTTACTCACCTTAACAGGTGATCTCCGGGAACAGCAGGAATAAGTCTTCACATATGGGTACCGTCGGCACCGACGGAGCCTACATGGGAACGCTCCCCAGCGTCCCAAAAAGAAAAGCTTTTGGGAGCATTCACCACGCATGTGTGCTGCCTTCCCATCCAACTATCTCTCTCACTTCAGTTGAGTTGAAAGCTGAGACCAAAGGAGAGAAGTAGAAGAAAAATAGAGGATAGAGAAAGACAACTCCTAGGGGAGGTGGGTGGGTTGTGAAGACTTATTCCTGCTGTTCCCAGAGATCACCTGTTACAGGTGAGTAACTACGCTATCTCCAGGAACAAGCAGGAATGTAGTCTTCACATATGGGGACTCCCCAGCTAAAAGGCCTAGGGATGACCCCAGCATGTTGCGGATCTAATTAAGATGGACCATGCTTCCTCCCAGGGACCTCAGGCATCCAAGAGTGGATGGTGGGAAGGAGGTGATCTAGGAATGGAAGAGATGCTGTAGAACGGCCCGACCGAACAAGGCATCCTGACGGGAGTCCTTGTCCAGACAATAGTGGGCAGTAAAAGTATAAACAGAAGCCCAAGTTGCTGCTTTGCAGATCTCATCAATAGCAACTGACCGAAGATTAGCTGTTGAAGGCCATGTCACGGCTCACAATGTTAGAGCCATGGCAGCATCAAGAGGGATTCCCTTACTCTGATAGGTAAAGGAAATAGTCTGCAAGCCACTTAGAGAGTTCTTTTAGTGACTGGGAGTCCTAAATGACTAGAGTCAAAAGCCAGAAAAAGCTGAGAAGACTTTCTAAATGGCTGAGTTCTGTGAAGATAAAAAGCCAGAGCTAGTTTACAATCTAAAAGGTATGAAGATTTTTCCGCACTGGAGGCATGAGGCCTAGGAAAGACTGGAAGATAAACCAATTGGTTTAAATGAAAAGGCGATACCACCTTTGGCATAAAATGAGGATGAGTCCTCAAGACTACTTTGTCATGATGAAACCTCATATAAAGGCAGGTCAGCCACTAAAGCCTGCAGTTCACTAATGCTTCTTGCAGAAGTGATAGCAATTAGGAAAATGACTTTACCTACTTCAGAGAGTTTTTCATGGAAAGGTTCAAAGGGTGGCTTCATGAGTTGACCCAGAACAATATTAAGATCCCATGCCACTGGAGGTGGTTTGATGGGAGGCTTAGTTAAAAGGAAACCCCTCAAATCTTGAAACAAGAGGATGAGAGGAAATTGGTTGTCCAAAGGGTTTATGAGATGCAGCAATAGCACCAAGATAGACCCTAACAGAATTGGTCTTGAGACCAGAAGCTGATAAATGAAGGAGACAGTCCAGAAGGGACTCTACCGGTACCAAGAGAGGATTAAGTCCCCTCTAGGAGCACCAGATTGAGAATCTCTTCCACTTAAAAGCGTAAGAACGCCTTGTGGAAGGTTTTCTAAAAGCCAGACAAATATCCTTCACCTGTTGTGAAAGTCCTAGATCTTGACGTTCTATGCCTTGAGTAGCCAGGCCTTGAGATGAAGGGACTGGGGATTGAGGTGCAGTAGAGATCTGTTCTGGGACAGAAGATCCGGAGCACTCCCCAACTCCAGAGGAGTGGCTCGAGAGAGACCTAAGAGAAGAGAATACCAGATGACCAGCAATACGGCTTTAGACATCATGGGGTTGAACCCCTATTACTAGTTCTACTTAACAACCTACTCAAGGGCCTGGAAAACCAAAAGAAAAAATGTATATACTCGACATCTCAGCTGCCTTTGATACAGTTAACCATGGAACCCTCATAAACAGGATCAAGTCAATAGGAATATCAGGAACCCCCCTAAAGTGGTTCACATCATACATCTCAAACAGAATGCAACAGGTGCAGTTCAATGGCGAAAAAGCAGCAGCTTTCCCCCAAACGCAAGGTATACCGCAAGGCTCTGCACTCTCAGCACTCCTTTTCAACGTATATATGCAACCACTATGCAAAATCTTCACACAGCACAAAATCGACTACCACATTTATGCCGATACACGCAACTTGACACTGATAACCCGGACTACAGCCTACTCGAAACATGCCTTGGCGAGATGCAAAACTGGTTACAACAAAGCAGCATGGCAATCAACCATAAGAAAACTGAGGTGATGTATATCTCCAGGAAAGCAAATTTTGACACCTACAACAATAACCCTATGCAACAATACCTACCAAACGAAGAAAGAAATAAAATATCTAGGAGTAACATTTGACAACGACCTAAAAATGAAGAAACACCTCCGCAAAACCAACAGGGCAGTTTTCCACAAACAGAGTTCTACAACCTATACGGAACATTGATCCACACGACTTCAGATCCGTCGCTCAAGCACTCATGCAACGCCATTTTTCAAGGACTGCCTAAGAAAACCCTGAACATCCTGCAAATGGCACAGAATGTAGCCGCCAGGATCATTATGAGGAAAAGTCTTACTGAACGCATCACACCAGTACTAATTGAGTTGCACTGGCTCCCCATAACAGCTCGCACAAAAAACAAAATACTGACAACCACTTGCAAACTCATACACAGCATAGCACCATCCTTCCTCGCCACCCTAATCAGCTTGCAACCCACCAACAGAAACAGGAGAACCATCAACTCCAACACCCTCCACACTCCAACAGATATAAGATCTGTCAAGGTCAGCACTAACAGGGTTTTCTCATACGCAGCACCGACACTATGGAACCAACTGCCGCCCGAGCTACAAGCCAGCAAAGACCTATCAGACTTTAGAAAAAAAAAAACCTCAAGACGCACCTATTTCAAAGTCATTTCAACCTGTAATAAATCCACTTGAGGGGCAACTCCCTACCCTGCGACCCAAAAAACCTTTGTAAAAATGTACATATGTAAATTCTTTTCCCCATAAGATATGAAGTAGATAATTTTCTATGTGCCGTGCTTACCTTAGGAATCTATATGTATACAACAAAAATTTTTCTGTCTTGATTCGACAGCTGTTTCCATGTAATCATACCCGCTTCTGATCGCTGGAAGGAGCGGTATACAAAATGCTTGCTAAATAAATGTTTGCCTTGGCCAGCAGGGAGCTATGAGTATTATGTGACCTCTGTCTCTGGAGTTTGAATAATGTTTTGGGAATTAGGGGAATTGGTGGGAAGGCATAGAGAAAATCCTGGCCCCAATGGAGCATGAATGCATCACTTGCCTGACAATTCTGAGCTGGCAGTCTGGAACAGTACCAGGGAACTTTGGCATTCTGTGGACTTTGAAAGAGGTCTATGTCTGGTGTTCCCCAGACTTGAAACACTCGGTCAAGTTGATATGAGTGGAGAGACCACTTGTGTGGCAACAG
The DNA here is from genome assembly GCA_033557465.1 of Ichthyophis bannanicus. NCBI lineage: Eukaryota > Metazoa > Chordata > Amphibia > Gymnophiona > Ichthyophiidae > Ichthyophis > Ichthyophis bannanicus. Next base: position 383,248,615 of record CM066039.1, read on the forward strand.
GACTCGACTGAGCCTGTCCGCCCAAACGTTTTGAACGCCTGGAAGATATACTGCAAACAAATGAATGTGATGCTCTCTGGCAAAGGCCCACAGTTGCAAAGCTTCGTTGCATAATTGCAGAGAGCCTGTTCTGCTTTGTTTGTTTAGGTAAAACATGGCCACTTGATTGTCGGTTTGCACCAGAACCGTTTTGCTTACAAGAAGATGAAAGCAAAAGACTTGAATAGCATTGGAAATGGCCCTTAGCTCTAGGAGGTTTATTTGAAGAGAAGCCTCCTGTGGGGTCCAGAGACCCTGGGTGGCCAGATTGCCCAAGTGGGCAACCCAACCCAACTTGGATGCATCTGTCGTCAGGACAGCCTGAGGTAGGGGTTGATGAAAAGGAGAGCCTACTGTAAGGTTTTCCAGAGATTGCCACCAATGCAGAGATGCAATCGGAGTGTGGTAACTCTGATCTTGTCTGACAGTCATCCAGAGGCCTGGGACCATTGGGAAGCCAAGGTCCACTGGGCCGCTCGCATATGAAGGCGTGCATAAGGAAATCACATGGATTGTAGATGCCATGTGTCCTAGAAGTCGAAGCATCTGTCGAGCAGTGAGGAAGGTTTGTAGCACTGCTTGAGATGCTAGCTTGATGATGCACAGACAGCGAGGCTGAGGAAGGAAAGCCTTTGACTGCTGTGTGTCCAAGCGAGCCCCTATAAACTCGAGGGATTGAGATGGGTGAGCTGGGACTTTGGAAGGTTTATGATCCATCCCAAGTACTGCAGTATTTGCATTGCGCGGGAAAGAACATGACTTGCCTCTAGAGCTGACGGTGCTCGAATGAGCCAATCGTCTAAGTAAGGGAAGACAAAAATTTCTAGAGTCCTCATGAATGCTGCTACTACCGCCATGCATTTTGTGAAGACCCCTTGGAGCAGAGGCCAGCCTGAAAGGAAGGACCCTGTATTGAAAATGTCTTCCCTTGACTAGGCAAAGGAATTTTCTGTGATCTGCATGAATAAGGATATGCATGTAAGCATCCCTTAAATCCAGAGAACACAGCCAAATCTTGCTTGTGAAGGTATGGAAGAAGAGTGCCGAGGGAGATCTTGAACCTTTCTTTCTCGGACTAAATATTTGTTCAATTCTCCGAGGTCCAGGATTGGTCTTAGTCCCCCAGATTTCTTTGGAATGAGAAAATAGGGGGAATAGAATCCTATGCCCTGCTGGGACTTTGGAACCTCTTCTATAGCCTCTTGAGCCAGAAGAGTGGTGACCTCCTGCCACAACAGGTCTGAGACCGGTGGTTGAGATTTGAACTGTTTTATTAGCGTGGATGGGGGCAAGCTGAGGAAACGAAGCTATAGATAAAGTCCAATTTTCTGAAGTGATTTGTTTCCATCTTTTGGCAAAATGGCAGATACGGCCTGGAATATTTAAAGGTTCTGGGTTTAGAACAGGAAGAATGGCTAAGTTCTCTAGAAATTCAGTCAAAGACCCCGAGGAGGCTGGGTCTGCTGAGCCTTCTGAGCTTGTATCTGTTTAGTTTGTTGTTGCCCCTTCTGGGGAACATGTTTGTTGGGTGGAAGAGGGATAGAATTTCTTTTAGAGAAGAAAGGTTTTTTGAAAAAACAAACACTCTTAGCTGGGTTAGCTGTAGATTTTGACAACCTGTCTAAAGTTGTATTATCAGTGTCAATGTCATTAGCTTTAAGCTGCCAATCCTTGCCAAAAGATTCTCCTGTGCAAGGAATGTTACCCAGTTTATCTTGCACCCAGTTCCTCCAAGTCTGAAGCTTGGAGCCAGGCAATACGATGTGCTCCTATGGATATAGCAGAGGTTCTGCTAATACATTCAAAACAGTCAAAGGTAGCATGATTCATAAAAACTTAGAGACATTTTGTGCATGTTTGACCAAAGCCAAATAATCTGTCTGTTTATCCTCTTGAAGAAAAGGGTTCAAAAGCTCCAAGTCTTTTGTAAACTGCTCAAGAAACATTCCCATGTATAATATATAGGAACTGATTCTTGCTGATAGCATGGAGGACTGAAAGCATTAATGACCAAAGGCATCCAGTGTTCTAGACTCACGACCTGGTGGATTGGAAAAGTGTCGTTTAGCACTCTTAATCCGCCTCATGGCGGACTCTACCACCATAGAATGATGTGGTAACCGAGTCTTCTGAAACCCTGGGCAAGGTGATACTCGATACATAGTGTCAAGACGTCTAAAATGTGGAGATACCGTTAAAGGAGCTTCCCATATTCTTAACATTAGATCATGTAATATCTGGTGTATAGGAAGCATAGCTGCCTCCTTTGGAGCCAAAGAATATAGAAGAATTCTCAATTCTTTTGCTCTAGGCTCCTTTTCTGGTACTACTGTAATAGCAAGACCCTTTGCCATATCACGTACAAAATCATGAAGACATATCCTCAGGAGGGGACAATATGCGTTGAGGAGAAAGATGAATCTTGCAAAAGTTCAGCTCTGGTACTGGTGGAATCTGAGTCATCAGAAATCAGAAGACTCAAGAGGAAGTACTGGGTACTCCCAAAGCAGATGGCGTCAGAACCACTCGATGTCAGTACCTGATCTCCCATACTGGAGAGAGATTCAAGGCTTGGCATTGAGGGAAGCAAGCCTGTTGAAACAGGTACCGAGGGGCACTGGTACTGGTGCCTGTGGAACAGTCTGCAGTGACCTTAGCAGTACCAAAGTAGCTAAAAGTCGCTAGACTGCATTTGATAGCGAGGAGTCTTTTGTCCATCATTACTGCCAATGCTGGGGTGTCGGTACCGGAAGAAACGGCCACAACTCCTGAGCATGGCACCAGTAGTTCCATCGAGGTTGAGGCCTCAGGAACATCCTGGAGCCCCGATAAAGCTTTGGAGCCCAAAAGACTCCCGCCAGGGCTGTTTAGCCGGTGACGTGTCCGAGGGCAACGCCTGTGGCATCTTGATATTTAGAGGGAAATCTACCAGTCGAGGACCAGCTAGTCTTCGAAGACTTGTGTTTAGTTACCTGAGATCCCTGGGAAGAAGTAGAAGCCCTGGAAGACAAATTGATGCAACAGACATTGTGTCTGAAGCAAAGGCGGCACCGAGTTCATTTGCTCGATTCTGAAAACTTTAGTCAACTTTCTGCAGGAGACACTCCGTAGGGCAATGGTCAGGACCTAAACATTTAAGACACCAGTCATGGGTGTCGGTAATAGAAATTGTACCGCCACATTTTGAACATTTTTCCCTTACCATGGAAAAAAACAGCCACTGCTGTAAAAAAAGGGCCTAATGCCCAAAATGGCACCAAGCACCAGAGCAGGGAAAAAACCCCTGAGATAAGCAACTAAAATTAAGTTATTTTTAAAAGAAAAGAAAGCAAAGCACCGGTGGAACCGGTAGGCGTCGACGGAAGGCAGACGTGACCATAAAAAATATAAAATTTAAGAGAAGATTTTCTGCTGTGACAGGGGATGCATCCTGTCAGCTCTGCAGAAAACGAAGAACTGAAATGACAGGTAGTTGGTGGGGAAGGCAGCACACATGCGTGGTGAATGCTCCCAAAAGCTTTCCTTTTTGGGACGCTGGAGAGCGTTCCCGTGTTGGTGCCGACGGTACCCATATGTGAAGACTACATTCCTGCTTGTTCCTGGAGATCCATAGTTTCGGTTGTTCTTCCCTAGGTGCATAACTTTGCACTTGTCCACGCTAAATTTCATCTGCCATTTTGATGCCCAGTCTTCCAATCAAGATCCTCTTGCAATTTTCCACAATCCTCTTGGGTTTTAACTTTAGTTTTGTGTCATCTGCAAATTTGATAAACTCATTCGTTATTCCTTTTTCCAGGTCATTTATGAGTGTCAAAAAGCAGCAGACCCAACACAGATCCCTGGGGTACACCACTATTCACCTTTCTCCATTGGGAAAATTGGCCATTTAGCCCTACCCTCTGCTTTCTATCTTTTAACCAGTTCCTGATCCACAATAGTGCACTGCCTCCTATCCCATGACTCTTTAGTTTTGCCAAAAGTCTCTGATGAGGGACCTTGGCAAAGGCTTTCTGAAAGTCCAAATACACTATTCACACCTTCAGAAAACAGATTAAGACAAGATCTTTGTCTAAAGCCATGTTGGCTGTCTCCCATTAAGCCATGACTGACTATCTACATGTTCAGCAATTTTGGTCTTTATGATGGTTTCTACCATTTTTCCTAGTACTGACATCAGGCTCAGTCTGTAGTTTCCTGGATCACCCCGGGAACCCTTTTTAAAAATTGGTGTTACGTTCGCCATCCTCCAATCTTCAGGTATTACAGATGATTTTAATGATAGTTCAGATTACTAATAGCAGGTCTGCAACCTCATATTTCAGTTCTTTGAACACTCTTTGATGTATATCATTCGGCCCAGGTGATTTGCTACTCTTCAGTTTATCTAATAGTTGCAATACATCTTCCCAATGTGTCGATATTGCCTTCAATTCTTCCGCACCTTTAAATACCACTTCAGTCATGGGTAACATCCCTACATCTTCCTCAGTAAAGACCAAAGCAAAGAATTCAGTCTCTCTGCTATTGCCTTGTCACTTCTTAGTGCCCCTTTAACCCATCATCTAAAATCATCCTGTGCCTCCTTGGCGATTGATGTAAGTCACCATGCTGACATTGTTTGACAGTACCCTGACCGCTTTCCCCTGCAGCCAAGGGGCAAAGCTTTGGTGTGCCAGCACCACCACCCTCATCTCCAGCTTGGACCAAAGGCAAGCTGCAGGCTCCAGCGACCCTAGGCAAGGTGGCCCTCGCACTGTGCTCCCCAACCTGACAGACTTGCATCAGTGGTCAGGGGGATCCAATGAGGCGTCTCAAGGGGCATTCCTTCTACCAGGTATCTTGGATGCAGCCACCACTCGAGGGCTTTTCTGGTCTGAAGCAGACAGGGAAGCCTCAGAGATTGGGTCTGGTGGGATCAACAAAGTAGAGCCCTCCGCAACAGCCACATATGGGCTCTTGCCTAAGGTACCACGTGTCAAGGGCCACCGCCACTGCCATCATCCTGAGCACCTGCACATAATGCCAGGCTGAGGGCTCCCTCATCTCCAAGAGCTGACCCACCAGCCGCCACAGGTCTTGGGCCCAACAGTCTGGCAGGTACACCTTGCCCTGGTGAGTGTCGAAACGCGCTCCAAAATACTCTTGGGATGGGGCCAAGTTGCTCTTGACTAGGTTGACTACCCAACCGAGAGTGCTCAGAAACTCCACCACTCTCTTCCTTGGACTTTGCCCAAATCAGCCAGTTGTCAAGATATGGGTGTACAAGCACTCCCTCCTTTCAAAGCGCCGCTGCCACGACCACCATAATCTTGGTGAAGGTGTGAGGGGCAGTAGCCAGACCGAATGGAAGGGCACAGAACCGGAAATGCCCCCAGAGGACAGCAAAAAACGGAGATAATACTGATGGGCCGGCTGGATGGGGATGTGAAGGTATGCCTCCGTCAGGTTGAGAGAAGTTAAGGTGAGTCATAGTGGTGATCGGAGAAGGAGTACTTAGCATTTCCAGGTGGAAACGGGGAACCCAAAAGCGTAGTTACTCACCTGTAACAGGTGTTCTCCAGGAGCAGCAGTAATCAGTCCTCACATATGGGTGACGTCGGCGCCGACGGAGCCCTCACGGAGCAATTTTCCCCAGCTTTCAAAGAAAGCCTTTGGGAATTGCAGCGCGCATGCACGGTCCTCTTCCTGCCCAAGGGTGCCATCTTGCTCAGTCAGATGACATAGCTAAAAGACAGCAAAAATTAGCAAAAACGAAAGCATATAACTGCAACTCCAAGGGGAGGAGGGAGGGTTGTGAGGACTGATTCCTGCTGCTCCTGGAGAACACCTGTTACAGGTGAGTAACTATGCTTTCTCCAGGACCAAGCAGGAAGTCAGTCCTCACATATGGGACTCCCAAGCTTAAGGCTACCGGAGACCCCAAGCACAAAAATGAGCTTCCTCAAGGTCAGTAGCACAGAAGGAAGGAATCTTCTCTGAATATATCTCCAACCGGTAGCCCAACATCCGGGACGGAGGGTAGGAGTTGCCTATACCTCGAAGAGGTTGCGGAGGACTGCCTGTCCGAAAGCACTGTCCCTGCGGGACTCCCTCTCCAGGCAGTAATGGGCTGCAAAAGTCTGCTTGAAGACCAAGTAGCGGCCCGGCAGATGTCTGCCAATGGAACAGAGCGGAGGTAAGCTACCGACGTAGCCTTCGCCCAAATACGATGAGCTGTGACTACATTCCAGCACAAGGCCGGCTGCTTCGTAAGCCCAAGCGATACAGTCCGCAATCCAGATGGACAGAGTACGCTTGGAGACAGGGAGCCCCAACTTGTTGGGGTCATAAGACACGAAGAGCTGAACAGCCTTTCGGTGCTCCCGCGTACAGTCAAGGTAGAAGGTCAACGCCCTTCTACAGTCCAGGGTATGCAGGACCATTTCAGCTCGGCTGGAGTGTGGCCTGGGAAAGTAGGTCGGAAGTACCACCTCCTGGTTGATGTGAAAAGGGGAAACCACTTTGGGAAGAAATTTAGGGTGAGTCCGTAGGACTACCCGGTTCTTGTAGAACCTAGTGTAAGGAGGATCAGAAACCAGGGCCTGCAGCTCACTAACGCGTCTAGCAGAAGTGAGGGCTACCAAGAACAAGGTTTTCCAGGAAAGAAAACGTAGCGGACAGGTAGCCATAGGCTCAAAAAGCAGACAGGTAATCCGCTGCAAAACCACATTAAGATCCCAGTCTGGGCTGGCGGGCGCAAAGGTGGCTTAAGGAGAAGGAGGCCTCTGAGAAACCGAGCCACCAGAGGGTGGCTGGAAAGAGGTCTACCATCCACCGGCATGTGATGCGCAGAAAGAGCACTGGAGGTGGACCTTGACCGAGTTGGACTTAAGACCAAGGTTAGAGAGAGAGAGAGAGCAAGTATTGCAAGACCACTGATGCTGAACAGGAGAAAGGATCTTGAGACTGCTGAGTACACCAGACAGAGAACCGACGCCACTTTAGAGCGTAGGACTTCCGGGTGGAGGGCCTCCTGGAGGCCAAGACGACCTCCTCCACATCTGGAGGTAGCTGCAGAGGAGCAAGGACTACCCTTTCAGCAGCCAGGCCATCAGATGAAGGGACCGGAGATGGGGTGTAGGAGAATCCCCTGATCCTGCGACAGGAGGTTGGGCTGAAATCCCAGTGGAAGAGGAGTGTCTACCGCTAGCTGCATCAGAAGCGGGAACCAAGGTTGTCTCGGCCACCGGGGAGCCACTAGGATCATCGATGCTTTGTCTGAGAACCTTGAAGAGCGTCCGAGACACCAGTGGCATGGGAGGAAAGGCATACAAGAGGCCGGTGGACCATGGAATTAGAAAAGCATCCGCCGCTACCCAGAGAGGATGCGGCTGTCGAGAGCAGAATCTGGGCAGCTGCCGGTTCAGAGGACTGGCAAACAGATCCAGGGTGGGGAGGCCCCACTTGAGAAAGATCCGCTGAACCACCAGCGGATCCAACCTCCACTCGTGTGGCTGGAGGATCCTGCTGAGCTTGTCGGCCAGGTAATTTTCTTGACCTGGGAGATAGACAGCCCTGAGGAGGATGCCCTGGCGGACTGCCCAAGAGCATAGCCGTTGTGCCTCCTGAGAGAGGAGGAAGGAGCCTGTTCCGCCTTGTTTGTTTACGTAGAACATGGCAACCTGGTTGTCCGTCTGTATCAGCAGCGACTGGTGGGACACCAGGTGAGAGAAGGCTTTGAGCGCTAGGCAGATGGCTCTGAGCTCCAGGAAGTTTATCTGTTGAGCAGACTCTCAAGGAGTCCAGAGTCCTTGAGTACATGACCCTTGGCAATGTGCTCCCCAACTCAGGAGGGAAGCATCGGTCGTTAGGACCTGAGAATGTGGAGGGGACTGAAAAGCCACTCCTAGCACTAGGTTGGGTAGATGAAGCCACCATCGCAGAGAGGAGACCAGCTGATTGGAGATCTGCACAGAGTCCGCTAGGCTCCCTGTAGCCTGATGCCATTGATTGCGAAGGCACCACTGCGCAGGACGCATGTTCAGTCGGGCATTGGGGGTCACATGGACTGTGGAAGCCATATGGCTGAGCAGTCGCAGAAAGTGCCTGGCTGAGACCAGCGCATTGCTGTGAAAGTGGCCGGCGAGATCGATGAGCCGCTTGGCCCTGTCCAGAGGGAGGAAGGCCCGCGCCTGAAGTGTCCAACCTGGCGCCGATGAACTCGAGATTTTGAGAGGGGAGCAAAGTGGACTTTGCGAAGTTTATGACAAAACCCAAGTGCTGGAGCAGAGCCACAGTGCGATGAGTGGCTTGAGCAGCCTCTGGTGAAGATGGGGCTCTGATGAGCCAGTCGTCCAGGTATGGGAACACAAACAGACCTTGAAGTCTCAGATAAGGCGCCACCACTGCGAGGCATTTGGTGAACACCCTGGGTGCGGAGGATAGGCCAAAGGGCAGCACTCTGTACTGGTAATGATTTCCTCCCACAACAAATCTTGAGATATTGTCTGTGGTCCGGATGAATGAGGATATGAGTATACGCATCTTTCAGATCCAAGGAGCATAGCCAGTCTCCCTGCTGGAGGTAGGGCAGCAGGATTCCAAGGGTAAGCATCTTGAACTTTTCCTTTGCAAGGAACTTGTTGAGGTTTCGCAAGTCCAGGATGGGTCTGAGGCCTCCTGTTCTTTTTGGAATCAGGAAGTACCTGGAGTAAAACCCTTGGCCCCTCAGGTGGTGGGGCACCGGTTCCACGGCTCGTTCTTGAACAAGACTTGCTAACTCCTGAAGGAGTAAGTCCCTGTGCAAAGGTAGTCTGGGAGGCTCCCCTGGAAAGTAGGAGGGAGGTACCTGGTGAAAGTGAAGAAGATAGCCCTTTTGAACTATGTGAAGTACCCAGGTATCTGGTGATGTTGGACCACCTTTGGGCAAAGTGGACCAGCTGGCCTCCTGTGCTGAGAGAATCCAGCTGAGGGGGAGAGGCTATGCTGAGGAAGTCAAAAACCCCCACCCTGCTGAGCAGGGGCCGGTGGTGCAGGCTTGGGGGCTTGCTGCCTACGGGACCCATTACCCCGTCCCTTGGCCTGCTTTCCCTGTGGGGGAGCTGCTGAGGCCTAATACTGAGGGTAGTATTTATAGGCAGCACCTTTCCTCGGGTAAAAGGGCTTTGTCCCCCCAAGGCCTTCTTTTGAGAAGGGGCAGAGGTCTTCCTTGAGAGACGAGTCCTGGTGAGAGTCTCCGTCTCGATTTGTGCAGCCTTCTCATCCATGGGCTTGCCAAAGAGGTTATCACCTCGGCAGGGGACATCGACCAACTTGTCCTGTACCCAGGGCTCTAGGTCGGACGTCTGAAGCCAAGCCTGGTGGCGTCCACCAATGCCGGCTGCAGCTACTTGAGCCGAAGCCTCAAAACCATCATAGGCTGCTCGAGATATAAACTTGGAGCACTCCCGAATACCAGTAGACAAGGTTTGGAACCTCTGCAAAGGTTCGTCGGAGAGACCAGCAGAGAACCCGGCTATTTCCTTAGCCAGGTCTCGGAGATACATGCCCATGTAGAGCTGGTATGTCTGGACTCGACAAGCAAGCATAGAGCCCTGGAAGCACTTCCTACCGAGGGCATCCAGGCTTCGGGCTTCCCTACCAGGGAGCATCGAGGAGTGCATTTTTTGACTCTTTAAGTCTATGCATGGCCGATTCCACCACCATGGAATGGTGCGGTAGTTGTGCCTTTTGGAAGCCGGGGCTCTTGCGGACTCGATAAATGGAATTGACCCGCTTGCTTAACACCGGCGACGACGCCGGGCTCTCCCACATGCGGGGGAGAAGAAGTCGTTCCAGCATCGGAGGAACCGTTACAATAAAGGCCTCCTTCGGGGAGAGTCATATTGGAGGGCATCGAGTTCTTCGACTCGAGGTTCCTCCTCGGGATCCGTGGGGAAGGCCAAGGCCTTGGCCATATCCCTCACGAAGTCCGAGAACCGGGTATCCTCCGGGGGGGACCGTCTGAGGTTTGGACTCGGGGGAGTCCGAAGGGACACACCAAGTCCGAAAGGAACCAGGTGACTCTTCGTCCGCAGATTCCCAGGCCGACTCCTCGGAGGAGGAGTCGAGCGGCTCCGGTCAGGCGGGCACCGATGCTATCCGCTCCGACCCCGAGCGAGTCGGCGTCGACGACCTCGGTCCCGAACGGGAGGCCGAAGGAGACCTCGACCGAGGATCGACTCGAGTTCTCATGGACTCGAGGATCGGCTCGGTCTCCGGGGTCGATTTGGAGGTCAACGTCCCAGCGGTCAGGGCAGAAACACCGGCGAGGCCAGCGATCAATACCCGCTGCTGGTCCATGAAGGCAGCCAGACTGCTCTCCAAGGCTGTCAACTTGAATCCAAGCTCAGGAGACCCAGCAGCCCCCGACTCGGGCCCCGACGGCGTCGGGCCCGACGTCGGGTCCTTTGGAGGCGAGTCAACGAGGACAACAGTACTCACGTGAGTGGGCAAGTCCACCTCGAGTCGAGGATGTTTTGACGGCCTCTCCATCTCCGAGGACCCGGGACGGGAATCGGGGCTATGCAACCTGGCCCTTGAGGAACCAGGAGCGTCCACCGATCTCGCCCTCGGGGGTTTCTTCTTCCGATGATGTTCCCGGGTAGGAGACCCCCGTTCAGAGGAACTTCGACGATGCTCAGGACCAGAGTCCCGAGACATCGAAGCCTCTGACGAGGTCCAAGCCCGGCCGGAGTCAGAGAAGATACGCTCCCGCTGATGCTGCCGACTCAATGCTTTTGAGGACATTTTGCCGCATGGCCCACAGATCATGGAGTCATGAGCGGGTCCGAGGCAGCGGAGGCAGAAGTCATGAGTGTCTGTAAGAGACATGAGTTTCTTACAGAGATCACACTTTTTAAAGCCGCTGGCAGCCATCGGGGGAAAAAGGGCCCCTGCGAGGTCGAATGACCGGGCTGCCAGGGAAAAAGGAAAAAGGCGCGAAATCTGTCACGAAGGACAAAAAACCGAAAAATAAGGAACGGACTCGAAACTGGCGTCGCGAGTCCGGGCAGGAAAAGAACCGGCGTCGAACTGAAGAAAAAAAAAAAAAAAAAGAGAAAAAGAGAAAAAAAAAAAATCAAATTTTCGGCGGGGATTCACAGACAATGTCTGTAGGGCTCGGCGGAAAAAAGACTGAGCAAGATGGCACCCTTGGGCGGGAAGAGGATCGCGCATGCGCGCTGCAATTCCCAAAGGCTCTCTTTGAAAGCTGGGGAAAATTGCTCCGCGAGGGCTCCATCGGCGCCGACGTCACCCATATGTGAGGACTGACTTCCTGCTTGGTCCTGGAGAAGTCAGCGATTCATATGCTGGAGGTAGAGAATGGGTCAGAAGGACCCCTCCTTTTTTTGGCACCACAAAGTACATGAAGTACCGACCGCAGCCATACAGGTCTCTAGGGATGGGGACTATTGCCTTTAACAGCAGTAATCGCAACAGCATCTCACTGCCACGGCCTTGGCAGGGGCCCTGCAGGGAGAGAGAACAAAGGCCTGACCCACCGGGTGCACAAGATTGAGGGCACAGCCCTCCCGGATGACCTCCAGTACCCACTGGTCAGATGTGATTTGGGCCCAGGCAGGGTAAAATTCCTGTAGCAAACCTCCCACAGGCAGCACCCCCACTTGAGGCCCCCCTCGCTTCACTGCATTTTCTTAGGACCAGAGACGGTGGAAGAACTGAAGCCTCTCCCAGCTCCTTGAAAGCCATGAAACCCCTGTCCTCTCAAGGGAAAGTGACCCTGCCGATAGGATGACTAGCAAGGAGTCCGAAACCTCCTAAAGTCCCACGGTTGCATCCATGCTGGAGGAGTAATGCGAGCTTTTTTCTGCTTATCCTCTGGAAAGCAACCACCCTTGGACTCCAAGATCCTTCACCAGCTTGTCCAGATCCTCCCCTAATAGCAGCATCCCTTTAAAGGGAAGCCTGCTTCGACAGGCCTTAGAGGAACTGTCGGCCGCCCAATTCTGGAGTCAGAGATAGCAGTGAGCTGCCACCATCAAGGCCATGCTCTTAGAGAGGCCACTAATAAGGTCATAGTGGGCATCTGCGAGATAGGCTGCCCCTGATTTGAGACATACTGCTTCGCCTAACAAATCCTCCACCTGGTCCCTTGGCTGCTGGAGCCGTTGGGCCCAGCAGAGACAGGTCCTAGCTACCCAGACCCTGCAGAATGACACCTGAAGTGCAAGGGCATTGATATCAAAGGCTTGTTTCAGCAATGTGTCCAACTTTCTATCCTGAGAGTCCTTAAAGGCTGCGCTGCCTTCCACTGGGATTGTCATCTTTTTGGTCACCACCGATACTGATGCATTCACCTTCGGGGACCACAGGAGTTCTCGCTCTTGCAAGGGGTAGATGAAGGACATAGGGTAACACTATTGATCCACAACGAGTGGGAGTTGCCAGAGTCTGGGCTATTTGCTTGACCACTCGTGGACAGGAAAAACCTTGTGCGTCTTCCGGACAGCTTGAAGTAGAGGGTCCTCTAGCATCTCCTCCTCCACCTGCGGGCTCGTCAGCATATTGAGTGCCTTCAAAGCCTCACCAATAAATGCTGGCAGCTCCTCTCAGCGAGAAACACGAACAAGCTGTGCCTGCTCCTCCTGTTCCAGAACTTCACCTTCTTCCAACTCTTCCTCCTCTTCTGGGACATCCAGAATAGTGTCTAGGTCTGTTCCTTCCAGGACTTCAGACAGGAGACTGGTCTCCACAGGCTTCCGAGCCTCTTGCCCTCTTGAGGGGCTCTGACCCAGTCTTTGAGCCCCTGGAAGCCACAGGGTGCTTAGGAGCACAAGCCCCATCCTGTAGGGGCTGGGCTAGACCCTTGCTGGCACAGACAATATGCCTTATGCAAGAGAAGGACAAAATCTGGGGAAAAACCTCCCCAGTCCCCTCCCACAGCTCGCTCCTGCGAGGTGGAGGGCCTAGGGGACAGTTGGGGAATGGTCTGCATTTCTGACAATGGCGAGCACCAAGTCAAAGCTCCCCCTCCAGGTCCAGGAAGTTCACTAAAAACTGGGACAGGGAGGAACTCTCTGGATCTCCAGTAGCCTGCAACTCCTATTCCACTGACGCTGCCTCCTGGACGCAACCGTGGCAAATGCCTGTTTCTGATACTGTCCCCCTCGAGATATCACACAGACCAGGCACTGAGGGCACCCCGGCATAATGTCCTGCTCAGGAATCCCTTCACTAACATCCCTGGGGGCCTAGATGTAAGGGGAAGGAGCCCCCCCCCCCCCAAAAAAAAAAAGAGACACCAATATTAAAACAAACTAAAACAAAAGGAAAATCTGAAACCAAAACCCCTATTCCACCTCCCCCCCTCTTTTCTCAAACTTTTAATCAGGGGTTGTCAGAGGGTAAACACCGCTAAAGTTCCATGGCCCAAGCTTCAGGTGAACAAGGTATATTAAACGTATTAGGTACAATTTTATTGATATAAATACCCATAGCAACCCCTAGTAAGTAAGAACTTAAAGATCTAGACACAAACTTAAAACTAAGATGCAGACAGCAGTCCAGCAGCGGGATGGGGGCTTTCCAGTCTTTTGCATTGAGTGTCACATGTATGATTTTCTCCCAGTTGGTGAGAGGTCTTACGTGTGCACTAGCTGCAAGGAGCTCTTTGCTCTCAGGGAACAAGTCCGTTCTCTAGAGGCTAAAGTAGCAGACTTGGAAAACATAAGACAGACAGAGAGGTACACAGATGAGACCTACAGGGATATAGTCCTAAAGTCCCACCTCCAGTCTGGCAGCACCCCTGTTGCCATGGAGGAGAGAGGTCACGTGACAGGAGAGCATCACCCTGGTGTGGCAGGAAGTGATCCTGTAACTAGGACCTGTCCTCCAAGTGATGTAAAACCCTCTCACACCAAGAAAGTTTCTCCAGGGCCATGTGCCCATGAGGGAAGGGTTAGGACAGCTGTTACAGTTGGTGATTCGATCATTAGGCATGTAGATAGCTGAGTGGCTGGTGGACGTGAGGATCGCCTGGAAACATGCCTGCCTGGTGTGAAGGTAGCAGACCTCACGTGCCACCTAGATAAGGTCTTAGATAGTGCTGGGGAGGAGTCTGCTGTCTTGGTACATGTCGGTACCAATGACATAGGAAAATGTGGTAGGGAGGTTCTGGAGACAAAATTTAGGCTTTTAGGTAGGAAGTTGAAATCCAGAACTTCCATGGTAGCATTCTCCGAAATGCTTCCTGTTCCACGCGCAGGACCCAAAAGGCAGGCAGAGCACCAGAGTCTCAATGCGTGGATGAGACAATGGTGCAGAGATGAGGGTTTTGGATTTGTTAGGAACTGGGGAACATTCTGGGAAAAGGAGGGGCTCTTCCAAAGGGATGGGCTTCACCTTAACCGGGATGGAACCAGGCTGCTGGCATTAACCTTTAAAAAGGAGATAGGGGAAAGCCGACAGTCGCCCAAGAGCGGATGGTTCGGAAGAATGTATCCTTGAAAGATACTACCAAAAGCAGAGAGGTTCCACAAAAGAGTAAAGTAGCCCAAATGCCCTGAAGTATGGAGCAGACAGAGCTTAAAGATCTCAATTTACACATGTCTAACAATAGCCAAATTAACATGAGTAAAATACATTCTCTAAAATGCTTGTATGCAAATGCTAGAAGTCTAAAGAATAAGATAGGAGAGTTAGAATATATAGCACTAAATGAAAGGTTAGATATGATTGGAATATCAGAGACATGGTGGAAGGAAGACAACCAGTGGGACACTGATACCTGGGTACAAACTATATCGTAATGATAGAGCTGATCAAATTGGTGGAGGGGTTGCGCTCTGTTAGAGGGGGCATTGACTCAGAAAGGATTAAAGTTTTGCAGGAAACAAAATCTGCTGTAGAATCTATATGGATTGAAATTCCATATAAAAAGGGAGAAGGCAATGGCAGTTGGGGTGTACTATCGAACACCTGGCCAGAATGACCAAATGGATGATGAAATGCTCAAAGAAATCAAGGAAGCTAACAAATGTTACAGCGCAGTAATAATAATGGGTGATTTCAATTACCCCGGTATCGACTGGGTCAGTGTCACATCAGGACATGCTAGGGAGATAAAGTTCCTAGATGAAATAAATGACTGCTTCTTGGAGCAGCTGGTTCATGAACCGACCAGAGGGGAAGCCATATTAGACCTAGTCCTTAGTGGAACACCATACCTAGTGCAAGAGATAAGGGTGTTGGGGCCACTTGGCAATAGTGATCATAGCATGATCGCCTTTGATTTAATTAGTGGAGGAGGGATAGTAAGGAAATCCACAGTACTACCTTTTAACTTTCAAAAGGGAGACTATGATAAAATGAGGAAAACAGTTAAGAAAAAACTAAAAGGAGCAGTTGCAAAGGTTAAAGACGTACATCAAGCTTGGGTGTTGTTGAAAAATACTATCTTGGAAGCCCAGACCAGCTGTATTCCACGCTTTAAGAAAAGTGGAAGGAAGTCCAAAAAACTGCCAGCATGGTTTAAAGGTGAGGTCAGAGAGGCTGTTGTTGCCAAAAAAGCATCTTTCAGGAAATGGAAAAAAGAGCCAAACGATGAAACCTGGAAACAGCACAAGCACTGGCAAGTCAAATGCAAGGCATTGATAAGGCAGGCAAAGAGAATTTGAGAAGAAGCTTGCTGCGGAAGCAAAAACGCAAAATAAAGACCTTTTCAAGTACATTCGTAGCAAAAAACCTGTGAGAGTCAGTTGGTCCATTAGATGATAAAGGGGTTAAAAGAGCACTAAGAGGCGACAAGGCGATAGCGGAGAAACTGAATGAATTCTTTGCTTCAGTCTTTACTGAGGAAGATGTAGGGATGTTACCCATGACTGAAGTGGTATTTAAAGGTGCGGAAGAATTGAAGGAAATAGATACATCGGGAAGATGTCTTACAACTATTAGATAAACTGAAGAGTAGCAAATCACCTGGGCCGGATGGTATACATCCAAGGGTGTTGAAAGAACTGAACTGAAATATGAGATTGCAGACCTGCTATCAGTAATCTGTGAACTATCATTAAAATCATCTCTAATACCTGAAGATTGGAGGATCGCCAATGTAACACCAATTTTTAAAAAGGGTTCCAGGGGTGATCCGGGAAACTACAGACCTGTGAGCCTGACGTCAGTACCAGGAAAAATGGTAGAAACCATCATAAAGAATAAAATTACTCAGCATGTAGATAGTCAAAACCCAATGGGAGACAGCCAACATGGATTTAGACAAGGAAGATCTTGTCTTGCTAATCTGTTATGTTTTTTTAAAGAGTGAATAAACAGGTGGACAAAGGCGAGTCGGTTGATATTGTGTATCTGGACTTTCAGAAAGACTTTGACAAGGTCCCTCAGAGAGACGTTTGGCAAAACTAAAGAGTCATGGGATAGGAGGCAGTGTACTATTGTGGATCAGGAACTGGTTAAAAGATAGAAAGCAGAGGGTAGGGCTAAATGGCCAATTTTCCCAATGAAGAAAGGTGAATAGTGGTGTACCCCAGGGATCTGTGCTGGGTCCGCTGCTTTTTGACATTCATAAATGACCTGGAAAGTGGAACAACGAGTGAGGCTATCAAATTTGCAGATGAGAGAAAACTATTTAAAGTTGTTAAAACCCAAGAGGATTGTAAAAAATTGCAAGAGGATCTTGATTAATTGAAAGACTGGGCATGAAAATGGCAGATGAAATTTAAATGTGGACAAGTGCAAGGTTATGCACCTAGGGAAGAACCACCCAAACTATGGTTACACGATGCAAGGTTCCACATTAGGAACCACCACCCAGGAAACAGATTTAGGTGTCATTGTGGATACCATGTTAAAACCCTCGGCCCAGTGTGCAGCGGCAGCCAAGAGAGCAAATAGAATGCTAGGCATGATAAGGAAAGGAATGGAAAATAAAACAAAAGATATTATAATGCCTCTATATCGTTCCATGGTGAGACCACACCTTGAATATTGTGTGTAATTCTGGTCGCCGTATCTTAAAAAGGATATAGCGATTTTAGAAAAGGTTCAGAGAAGAGCTACCAAAATGGTAAAGGGGATGGAAGGATACTCCTATGAAGAAAGGCTAAAAAGATTAGGGCTCTTTAACCTGGAAAAGAGACGGCTGAGGGGAGACATGATAGAAGTCTATATAAGAACATAAGAACATAAGAAATGCCATACTGGGTCAGACCGAGGTCCATCAAGCCCAGTATCCTGTTTCCAACAGTGGCCAATCTAGGTCATACGTACCTAGCAGTTTCCCCAAAAGACACAGGTTCTGCAGTGCTTGTACTAGGTCAAGCATTGATATCCTGGGTCCCTTTTTAATAGTGGTTTATGGACCTTTCCTCCAGGAACTTGTCCAAACCTTTTTTAAACCCAGCTATACTAACAGCCCTTACTACATCCTCCGGTAACAGATTCCAGAGTTTGATTACACGTTGAGTGAAGAAATATTTTCTCTTATTTGTCTTAAATAGTTTACCCCGTAGCTTCATTACATGTCCCCTAGTCCTTCTATATTCTGATAGCGTAAACAATTGATCCACGTTTATCCGTTCCACTCCATTCATTAATTTATAGACCTCTATCATATCTCCCCTCAGCCGTCTCTTTTCCAGGTTAAAGAGCCCTAACCTTTTTAGCCTCTCTTCATAGGAGTAGCCTTCCATCCCCTTCACCAATTTGGTGGCTCTTCTCTGTACTTTTTCTAATAACTCTATGTCCTTTTTAAGATACGGTGACCAGAATTGCACACAATATTCAAGGTGCGGTCGTACCATGGAGCGATACAGAGGCATTATAATATCCTTTGTTTTATTCTCCATCCCTTTCCTTATGATACCTAGCATTCTATTTGCTTTCTTGGCCGCCGCTGCACACTGGGCGGAGGGTTTTAACATGTTATCCACGATGACTCCTAAATCTTTTTCCTGGGTGGTGGTTTCTAATGTGGAGCCTTGCATCGTGTAACTATAGTGTGGGTTGTTCTTTCCTAGGTGCATAACTTTGCACTTGTCCACATTAAATTTCATCTGCCATTTGGATGCCCAGTCTTCCAATTTATCCAGATCCTCCTGCAGTTTTCCACAATCCTCTTGGGTTTTAACAACTTTAAACAGTTTTGTGTCATCTGCAAATTCGATAACCTCACTAGTTATTCCCTTTTCCAGATCATTTATGAATATGTCAAAAAGTAGCGGACCCAGTACAGATCCCTGGGGTACTCCACTATTCACCTTTTTCCATTGGGAATATTGGCCATTTAGCCCTACCCTCTGCTTTCTATCTTTTAACCAGTTCCCGATCCACAATAGTACACTGCCTCCTACCTCATTACTTTTTAGCTTTGCCAAAAGTCTCTGATGGGGGACCTTGTCAAAAGCTTTCTGAAAGTCCAGATACACTATATCAACCGACTCACCTTTGTCTACCTGTTTATGCACACCTTCAAAAAAACAGATCAGATTAGTAAGACAAGATCTTCCTTGTCTAAAGCCATGTTGGCTGTCTCCCATTAGGCCATGACTATCTACATGCTGTGTAATTTTGTTCTTTATGATGGGTTTCTTCTACCATTTTCCCTGGTACTGACGTCAGGCTCACCGGTCTGTAATTTCCCGGGTCACCCCTGGAACCCTTTTTAAAAATTGGTGTTACGTTGGCGACCCTCCAATCTTCAGGTATTACAGATGATTTTAATGAAAGTTCACTGATTACCAATAGCAGGTCTGCAATCTCATATTTCAGTTCTTTCAACACTCTGGGATGTATACCATCCAGTCCAGGTGATTTGCTACTATTCAGTTTATCAAATAGTTGTAATATATCTTCCCGGTGTAGCGATATTTCTCTCAATTCCTCTGCAGTATCACCTTTAAATACCACTTCAGTCTTGGGTAACATCCCTACATCTTCCTCAGTAAAGACCGAAGCAAAGAATTCATTCAGTCTCTCTGCTATAGCCTTGTCTCCTCTTACTGCCCCTTTTACCCCTCCTATCATCTAATGGTCCAATTGACTCTCTCACAGGCCTTTTGCTACGAATGTACTTGAAAAAGTCTTTATTTCGTGTTTTTGCTTCCGTAGCAAGTTTCTTCTCAAATTCCCGCTTTGCCTGCCTTATCAATGCTTTGCATTTAACTTGCCAGTGCTTGTGCTGTTTCCAGTTTTCATCATTTGGCTCTTTTTTCCATTTCCTGAAGGTTGCTCTTTTGGCAGCAACAGCCTCTCTGACCTCACCTTTAAACCATGCTGGCAGTTGTTTGGACTTTCTTCCACTTTTCTTAATGCGTGGAATACAGCTGGTCTGGGCTTAGAGGATAGTATTTTTAAATAACACCCAAGCTTGCTGTAAGTCTTTAACCTTTGGAACCGCTCCTTTTAGTTTTTTACGAACTATATTCCTCATTCTATCATAGTCTCCCTTTTGAAAGTTAAAAGGTATTACTGTGGATTCCTTTACTATCTGTCCTCCACTGATTAAATCAAACATGATCATACTATGATCACTATTGCCAAGTGGTCCCAACACCCTTATTTCTTGCACCAGATCTGGCGTTCCACTAAGGACTAGGTCCAGTATGGCTTCCCCTCTGGTTGGTTCATGAATCAGCTGCTCCAAGAAGCAGTCATTTATTTCATCTAGAAACTTTATCTCTTTAGCTTGTCCTGCTGTGACACTGTCCCAGTCGATACCGGTGTAATTGAAATCACCCATTACTACTACTCTGTTGTGGCTTTTGTTAGCTTCCTTGATTTCTTTGAGCATTTCATCATCCATTTGTTCATTCTGGCCAGGCGGTCGATAGTATACTCCCACTGCCATCACCTTCCCCTTCATAAATGGAATTTCAATCCATAGAGATTCTACAGCAAATTTTGTTCCCTGCAAAACTTTAATCCTTTCTGACTCAATGCCCCTCTAACATAGAGCGCAACCCCTCCACCAATTTGTTCAGCTCTATCATTACGATATAGTTTGTATCCAGGTATCACAGTGTCCCACTGGTTATCCTCCTTCCACCATGTGTCTGAGAGTGCAATCATATCTAACCTCTCATTTAGTGCTATATATTCTAATTCTCCCATCTTATTGTTTAGACTTCTAGCATTGGCATACAAGCATTTTAGAGACTGTATTTTATTAATATTAATCTGGCTATTGGTAGGCATGGGTAATTGGGAATCTTTATGCTCTGTCTGCTCCTTACTCAAGGGCATTTGGGCTACTATACTCCCTTTTGGAACCTCACTGCTTTTGGTAGTATCCTTCAAGGATACCTTTGTCCGAACCATGCGCTCTTGGGTGACTGTCGGCTTTCCCCTATTTCTAGTTTAAAAGCTTCTCTCTCTCTTTTTAAAGGTTAATGCCAGCAGTCTGGTCCCATCCTGATTAAGGTGAAGCCCATCCCTTCGGAAGAGCCCCCCTTTCCCCAGAATGTTCCCCAGTTCCTAACAAATCCAAAACCCTCATCCTTGCACCATTGTCTCATCCACGCATTGAGACTCCGGAGCTCTGCCTGTCTTTTGGGTCCTGCACGTGGAACAGGAAGCATTTCGGAGAACGCTATCCTGGAAGTTCTGGGATTTCAACTTCCTACCTAAAAGCTTAAATTTAGCCTCCAGAACTTCCCTACCACATTTTCCTATGTCATTGGTACCAACATGTACCAAGACAGCAGACTCCCCCCCAGCACTATCTATGATCCTATCTAGGCGGTGCGTGAGATCTGCTACCTTCGCACCAGGCAGGCATGTTACCAGGCGATCCTCATGTCCACCAGCCACCCAGCTATCTACATTCCTAATGATTGAATCACCAACTATAACAGCTGTCCTGACACTCCCCTCATGGGGACATGGCCCTGGAGAAACGTCCTCGGTGCGAGAGGGTTTTACATCACCTGGAGGACAGGTCCTAGTTACAGGATCACTTCCTGCCACACCAGGGTGATGCTCTCCTGTCACGTGACCTCTGTCCTCCATGGCAACAGGGATGCTGCCAGACTGGAGGTGGGACTTCAGGACTATATCCCTGTAGGTCTCGTCCATGTACTTCTGTCTTTCTTATGTCTTCCAGGTCTGCTACTCTAGCCTCTAGAGAACGGACTCGTTCCCTGAGAGCAAAGAGCTCCCTGCACTTAGTGCATATGTAGGACCTCTCACCAACTGGGAGAAAATCATACATGTGACACTCAATGCAAAAGACCGGAGAACCCCTATCTCGTTGCTGGACCTCTGTCTGCATCTTAGTTTAAAGCTTGTGTTTAGGTCTTTTAAATTCGGTATATAATAAGGATTGGTGTAGATGCTTATACTAATAAAAGTGTATCTAATACCCCTAATGCACCCTGTGTACCTGAAGCTTAATTAATCTCAGGTCCTCTGTGTATGACTGATTTGGATTAAGAGCTGCACCTGAGAGCAGCCCCTTTCCTCTAAGATGTGCAAGTACCTATAAAACTACAATTACCCCAGGGGTGGGTGGGTGCTGGGGAGGGAGGGAGGGAGATAAGTCCTATTAAAGAGGGCAGTTACAAGGTACCCTGTCCTGAACCCTCAGCAGGGGGATGGGGGTACCACACAAAGCCCAGTTAGTTGAGAGAGGCAAGGTAAGTACAGCTGAGAAGGCTGAACTAGCACACCACTAAGACAAACAATAAATAATTAAACAAACAGCTAGAACTCACAGTAAGATGTCCCAGGAGGCAAATATCCACTCACTAGCAGAGCTCTGTAAAAGTACAGCCCTTCTCTGATCAGAGAAAAGCAAACTAAAACAGACTATGCACACGTGGAGAAAACAGGAAGAAGGCTACACAATACCTCAGGGGGAGGGGGGGGAGGGGGAGGATTCACTCAGGCGGTTAAGGACAGGAAAAAAGTTTAACAAACTAATGAACGGAGTGGAACGGGTAAACGTAGATCAATTGTTTACGTTATCAGAATATAGAAAGACTAGGGGGACATGCAATGAAGCTACAGGGTAAACTAAGACTAATAAAAGAAAATATTTTTTCACTCAACGTGTAATCAAACTCTGGAATTTGTTACTGGAGGATGTAGTAAAGGCTGTTAGTGTAGCTGGGTTTAAAAAAAAGGTTTGGACAAGTTCCTGGAGGAAAGGTCCATAAACCATTATTAAGAAGTGACCGAAGATATCAATGCTTGACCCAGTACAAGCATTGTGGAACTTGTCTCTTGGGGAAACTGCTAGGTACATATGACCTAGATTGGCCACTGTTGGAAACAGAATACTGGGCTTGATGGACCTTGGTCTGACCCAGTATGGCATATCTTATGTGGGAGAGGTAAAAAAAAAAAAAAAAAAAAAAGGCACGAATGCACTCCCTGAACCTTTCCAGTATTTGCCACGTCTGCTTGAGTTCCTGCTGCATGCTCGCTTGGCCACTCCTACCATGTGTTTGGGCCTGCAGGGAAGCAGCCAGGTGCAGCTGAGATCTGCTGTCGCCACACACAGCCGACCCAGAGGGCTTCAATGATGGGGCGGTATCAGCACGCTGTAGCGAGCAAGCAGTCTTCCTCCAGGCAAAAAATGAAGATGCTGCAATGTTCTGCCGGTCCTGCGCTCAGCTGCACAGGACAGCTTTGACGACAGGGTGGGCCTGGCATGCTGTCTGAGGCCCCTCTCCTCGACTGCTGATGCTGCTGCCTTCAACACTCGGCTCGTCACCCGCCGCATGGGTTCAGGAGCCGACTATCTTAACAGGAGCCTGCCACCTTCTCGAAAACTCCAGTAAGTTGGGGGAGAAGAGGAGAGAGAGCGAGATGAACCTCCAGGGTGTTCAACCACCCCTTGAGACAAGGATGGGCAGGTTCTACCGGAAACTATAGAACAAAAACAAATGAATAAATCCAACACACCAGAATTAAATTGTGCTCCTAACTCTTAGTTGTTTCTCCAGTGAGCCCAGAATTCTGGCTCACTGCTACCTCCAGCTGCTTGGAGGCTGAGCATACTGGAGCTGGTGGGAGGTGCCAGCAGTATATATATATGTGGAGGTCATCAAAAGGATGATGTGCTCAGTCTCCAAGTTGCTGGAAGAGGTGCACAACACAGAATTCCGGGACCGGACTGGAGGAACGATGAGGAAGCCTCATTCAGTACATTCCTCATGCCCTGACAAAATATCAAATCTAGTGTATTGTAACTTAAAAAGCTTAGTTTTTCATAATTTCCCATATCAAAATTTGCTGCAAATATTCTAGAAAACCTGATCAGTTTGGTGAATTACAGCCAACATTGCTGAGCTTACACCAACTATTAATCATTTCTTTCCCTTTTGTGAGAGTATCCTTTTCTTCTGACAGGTACTGTCAGTATTTTTCCCGGATAAAGGGGTAGCCCTGCACTGGTGCAAGGTATTAAGCGCCCCAGTCAAGCTTTCAGCCGAAGGGCCCCCCCAATCCCCCACGATTTTGATAAACTAAAGCAATTCTGTTCATCTGAATACCACCCTTCCAACACTAATCCCACAAAAATGCATAACTGTACATAAACTCTATTCTGCCTGCAGGTAAAAGAATGTGCAGCTTGCTCGTTGAGTTTGTGCGACTGTCAGTATCTAACGCTTTGCTTTGGCTGCTGCTCCCAGTGATTGCCTAGTCTGGCCTAATGGCTGGGCTGGCCCTGCTTGGAAACAATGGACAACTAAGGTACTTTTGCCTTAACATTTTTAGGTGCCTCAAAAGTCAAGCCCATATGTAGAACCCAAAATCCTGGTCTTAGTCTCACATCAGTGTACTTCTTGTAATGTGATAAGAAATGATCCTCCCTAGTTAAATTTGAAGCTTAGAGGCAGCAAGCAAAAGGAGAACCACCAAAAGATTTAAATGCTGCTTTCAGATTAGCACCATTTGCCCCAGAACAGGAGGTTGCTGTAAACCTATGTACTCTTGGATGAAGAGAAGGAAAAGGAGCCACTAGTAAAGAACATAACCCCTGGATTGTTTAAGTGTAGCTCCAGCCTCTGCACCATTACATGAAATCAAAAATCTGACAACTGCTTTGTCATACTTACCAACCACTGCTTGCCCTTTTTTAGGCTGTTTAGGTGCTGTGTACTGGAAGGACTCATTTTCCTGGCCTGACACCATTTGATCCAATCCAAAGAGAGAAGCCAGTTTGGCCCTAAAAATCAAAAATGACAGAAAAAAAAAAAGTTATACAAAACCAGTGATCTCGTAGAACTTTAAGGGAGACCACTTTTGTTTACCTATTTCTTTTAAAAAGACAACTCAAACTGCACCCGATTCTAGTGGTTGTACAGAGGCAAAGATTTGCTTTTTTTTTTTTTTTGGGAAGAGGTCACCAATCTGCAACAGAACATGGAAACAGTGAGGAATATTTAACAAAAAGTCTAAGTCAAAAGTCAATTGTCTGACAACTATGCACAGAAACTTAAGGGGGGGAGGCAGACAATGCCATCATATACAGAAAACATAAGAATATAAGATATGCCATACTGGATCAGATAAAATAAAAGTCCATCAAGCCCACTATCCTGTTTCAACCGTGGTCAATCCATGTCACAAGTATCTGTCAGGATCCCAAGAAGTAGACCATGATGTTTAAACTGCATCGAGACCAAGTCATACCCTGCATTTTTGAATTGTAATGAGACAGAGGAGGTATTTGGGATACTCAAGTGGTCAAGAGATACAGATTAAGCCCCAAGGCGTTATTCACTCACACATGGGTTTCAATCTAGGCCCTAGTTCAAAGAATCACTACATATTTACGTTTGCCAAGGGCGAACCCCTGAAGGCAGCCACAGAGATCCATTTAGAATCTATGGGAGCAATTTCTCTCATTTACTCTTAAGGCAAAAAAAAAACAGTAAAAGGTAATTAAACCAAACCATGTTGCTCAAATCTCATGTCCTAAAGAGGGAAAATCCTTATATCCCCAAAAACCCATGGCCACAC
Source organism: Ichthyophis bannanicus (assembly GCA_033557465.1). Classification (NCBI taxonomy): domain Eukaryota; kingdom Metazoa; phylum Chordata; class Amphibia; order Gymnophiona; family Ichthyophiidae; genus Ichthyophis; species Ichthyophis bannanicus. The sequence goes on from CM066039.1 coordinate 383,273,620, forward strand.
TGTTATGCCAAAAAAGAAGACACGACACATGGGAAAGGGATAATGTAGCCGCTGCTATTTTTCTTGGAAGTGCTTCTGTAGATCCTTCTTTCTACACAACCAGCCCAACTCGGTCACCTGCTGCTCCTGTTGATCTCTCTGCTTTTAGATATTCAAATCCAGTTTCAAGCACACCAGAAGTACACATGCATTACATATACACATATCCCTTCATTTCCAAAGCAGTAAAAGCAAGGACTCCCCCCTTAATCCTGTATCTTGCAAAGCACAAATACACTACTGCATGCTGTACACACCCTACCCTACGTGCTGGGCTTGTGAGGCACTTCGTCAGAGGTCACCAAACACTGAAAGGATCAAAATATATGGATAAACATGCAAGGAACCCCATATTTCAGACAACTCCCAAAACATACAAACCATCACCTGAAACAGCACTAGACAAAATCTAAACAAATTTGAAATAGAAACATCTAACATTTAAAACTGAACACAACTTAATTTTTCCATCTCATTCTGTTGGTGGTTTCTTGCTGTGAACTATTAGGCTATGAAATCATTGGAGGAGCTTACTGCTGCAACTTACGTGCCAGAGACTTTACCATTAGAGCAAGAGCAGAACAGCTCTCAAGGAGAAGGCCGAGCAGAGGGCTTGAGGCCTGCAATACATAATGGTCTTCCTTAACTCCAGCTTTATCATGCTGTGCACTACCTAAATGATTCATGGGTTGTATTTTCAATCCCATAAGAACTTTATATGCAACTTGATATTACACTTGCTTCCTCCATTTCCTATGGAGCAAAACTCACTTAAAATGAGGCTGAGCTGTGACTGAAGTACATTCTCCTCTCTTTTTATCCTCGCCGTCTCTAACACCCTCAATTCTCTCCTCAAGATCCCACCACCTCCCCCTCTCTGCCCAAACCCTAGCCAACTACTTCCATGACAAAATCCACAAGATTACCCTCAATTCCCCACCCCCTCATCTACCTACCCCCTCCCCATTTCTTCCCCCATCCATACTCCTGCTACCCTCTCTCCTTCCCTCCAATCTCTGAAGATTAAAACCACACTCCTTACCTCCTCCAAACCCACCACCTGTTCATCCAACCCTATCCCCACCCATCTGCTACACCCCATCTCCCCCACTATTGTCCCCCCTCATTTCTCATATCCTCAACCTTTTGCTCTCCACTGCAACTGTCCCCGTTGACTTCAAGCATGCTGTTGTCACACCCCTCCACAAGAAACCCTCACTCGTTCCCACATGTCTTATCGACCCATCTCCCTTCATATCTAAACTACTTGAACGAGCAGTCCACCATCGCTGCCTCGACTTCCTCACCTCCCAGGCCCTCCTGGACACACTACAATCTGAATTCCGTCCCCTACACTCCACTGAAACGGCTCACAAAAGTCTCCAATGACCTGTTTCTGGCTAAATCTAACAGCCTCTACTCTATCCTCATCCTTGAGTTCTCCGCTGCCTTTGACACCATTGACCACAATCTTCTCCTCACCACCCTCTCCTCGCTTAGCTTCAAGGACTCCGTACTATCCTGGTTCTCCTCCTACCTCTCCCATCGCTCAGTGTATGCTCTGGCGGCTCCTCCTCCTCCCCTACCCCGCTCCATGTAGGTGTACCCCAGGGATCAGTCTTGAGCCCCCTCCTTTTTTCTCTCTCTATACCAGGGCCTTGGCACGCTTATCTCCTCCCATGGCTTCCAGTACCATTTCCATACCGACTCCCCCCAGATCTTCCTCTCTACAACTGATATTTCTCTGGCAACCCAGTCCAAGATCTCTGCCTGCCTTTCCAACATTGCTGCCTGGATGTCTCATCGCCGACTGAAACTGAATATGGCGAAGACTGAACTCCTTGTCTTTCCCCCAAATTCCTCCCCTCCTCTTCCCCCTCTCAGTCTATGTGGACGGTTCCACTATCCTGCCTGTTCCCTCAGCCCACAATCTAGGAGTTATCTTTGATACCTCTCTCTCCTTCTCCGCACATATCCAGCTTGTAGCTAAGACCTGCTGCTTTTTTCTCTACAAGATTAGCAAAATCCACCCCTTCCTCTCTGAACACACTACCAAAACTCTTATCCACTCCTTAATCTCCTCTCGCCTCCACTACTGCAACCTACTCCTTGAGGGTCTCCCTGTGACCTACCTCCTTCCCCTTCAATCTATACAAAATCACACTACTCGACTAATCTTCCGCCAGTCTTGCCATGCCCACATTACTCCACTTCTCAAGTCACTTTGCTGGCTCCCTGTCCAATTCCACATCCAATTCAAGCTTCTCCTACTGACCTATAAATGCATTCACTCTACAGCTCCTCAATACCTCTTATCTCTTGTCTCTCCCTACATCCCCTCCTGGAACCTGTGCTCCGCTAGCAAATTATTTCTATCTATGCCCTTCACCCGCAACGCCAACTCACGACTTCGCTCCTTGCACCTCGCTGCACCATACGCCTGGAACAGCCTGTGTCTGTATGCCAGGCACCCTCCCTGGCCCTCTTCAAATCCAGGCTGAAGACCCACCTCTTCACCATTGCTTTCAGATCCTGACTTATATCCTTATCTTATGCCTTGCACTGAACTGACCTATGCTCTGTATTATTCTGACCAGATTGTAAGCTCTGATGAGCATGACTGACAGGTAGGGACTGTCTTTTGTATGTGGGCGGCCTCTTGTAGGTTAGCTGTACAGCACTGCGTGCATGGCGCTCTATAAGTACTAAATAGATAGATCTTTTTGGCTTCTTGCTTGTGGGACACATTGATACCACAGTGTGAACATACCCCATGCATTTCCTCTGCTCAATTCTATATTCCATGACAAAGCAACATTGCCTGCAGAAGGGTAAAGAGCCTCAAGCTTACTGCAACAAAGCTGATAAAGTGTATCATATGCCGGAAAGCAGAGGGCTTCCAGCTGTGTAGGACTCCCGAGCTGCTTTGAAAACTCAGAATAGGATTAAAAAGCAACTACCTTTTTCCTGGAAATACTTATAAAATCCTAGAGCAGGGCCAATAGTGTCTTAGAGAGGCATAGGAGCACCAGGAAAAAAAGTATTTAGAAAAGATCATGCCCAGTAGAATGAAGGAGCTGTAGAGGCATTATTTGGAATATTGCCCCATTTTACCAACTTCTGAAGGCCACATCTCCATAGAGACACAGTGTCCTGGCAATTCAGTAAAAGAATACCACTATTAGCTCTGTAAGAGAAGGCTGAAATTCGTAAACCCACACTCACCAGGGACATACTGAGACCGCTATTGAAGATGATCCCCGTTAAGGACTGCACCGTTGAACAAAGTGAGGGAGAGGACTGCATAAACATGGCAAGGTAAGCTCCTCCCTGCTGTGGCTTTCGTCATTGCTCTGCACCCTCTCCCCCTCCGCTTAAAGCCCGGCTCACTCAAGGCATGCCTGCACCCGAGGGCCTTGCCAGAGTGCCCTTTGGCATAGCCTTTAGGCATGGACTGCAACAGAATTTGCATGATCTATACGGACCTACTGCAACACCACCTCTACAAGAGAAGTATACTAACAGTGACCCCCAGGAAAGGAGACTCCCTACAGACTGCATATCTTCCACACATAAACTGGAGCACAGGCACCCAACTCCAAGGAACACCACAACACCAGAACTACGACTGATGCAAGAATCACCAACCCAACACTCTATTAACCCAACCCAAGGCACTGGACCTCAACATATATATCCACTACTACCTCTCTGCAAGCTTACTACTTCTGTACCTGTTCGTATGCCAAACATGTTCTTCCCCCACTCCACTAACCACCATTCTCCTACCCCCCCCCCCCCAACTACCCATACCGTAGCTCCCAACAGCTCAGCATACGCCACACAGACAAATCCACAAACTGATCAAAACTAACCTACATGTACACAACCATCCTGCCTACCTCCCCCACACACCACTACTAGTATTGAACTCCTCAACGCCAGATCTGTTAGAAACAAACAAAAAAAACCCCCACAAATCTTGACCACTTACACCTACAAACAGATGTCCTCTGCATTAGAGACCTGGTTAACCAGCACTCATCGGTCATCCTGAACCAAATAACCCCCCCCCCCCTACTCAAACAAACAGTCAACTGCCCCAGAACACAAAAAAGGGGTGGGGGTATTAATCCTTGCCAGAACCCACCTCAGATTCAAAACAACCGCAACACAAAACACAAAGTACTGCAACTCTATTGTAATACAGAACAAGCACCTAGCTATCTACCTCATCTACAGAGCCCCCAATGGCCCTGCTGACAAACTCTCTACTACCCTCGAGGCAGTATGTGCCACAAATTCCCCCCACAAGCCTCCGATTGCGCTGGGAGACTTCAATCAAAGCCATACCTGACAAAGACCACTGCAAAATAGTCACCAAAAAAGCCCCCGAAAAATTCTAATTTTTTTTTTTTTTGTCAGAGCGTACCGAGGGAGGAATGACTCTTGATGTCACAGCCCTATACACAAGTATTGATCAATCTGAAGCCATGGATGTATTGACCACTTCATTTCAATTTGCTCCTGCACGCCTTCCAAGATCCTTTGTTAGATCTGGTGCAACTTGTTCTGACACAAAATTATTATTTTTTTTTTTATATCTGAGGGAGCGTTTTTCCAGCAAATTCATGGCATAGCTATGGGAGCGACTGTGGCACCTTCTATAGCGACACCATATATGGCAGATATGGAAGATTATCTAGTTAGGTCAGCATATTTTGACCATGACATTTTTTAGAAGTGATTCCTGGATAACATTTCTCATCTGGAAGTCTGATTTATTCTCTCTTCAGAATTGTATTGTTTGGTTAAACTCCCTGAAATCCAAAACATACAATTCACAGCACACATGGATCATCAGATTGAGTTTTTAGACATGATGGTTTTTAGAGAAGGGGGGGAGTTAAGAACCACTCTTTATAGGAAGCCTGTCCAGCGCAACAGTCTTTTGAGTTATCAAAGTTTCCATCCTGGTCCTCTTCGGCGGGGACTTCCTTTTGGTCAATTTCTTAGACCGCACAGATTGAATTCATGCAATGAAAAACAAACGACATGCTGTAGATTTAAAATATAGATTGTTGAGTAGGGGCTATCCTGTACGTGTGGTGGACATGGCCTACCGCCGAGCGTATCATGTTAAGCGTGAATGGTCCCGATTCAATAGCCAATCAGATGTATCATCGTCACACGTTTCGGATGCTATAGTGGGAGTCCTTCCATTCATGGATCTCAGCTCAGATACAGTTCGGATTCTCAATCAACATTGGTCTATATTACAGCTGCATTCTTGTTTTAACAAGTCTTTGATGATAGACTGAGGAGGTTCCAATCTGAGGGATATACTGGTCAAGTCTACTTCTCCTATAGATAGACCAACTTTTTCATCCCCGGACCAGGGTGGTCATGTTCCATGTAATAACTGCAAATACTGCTCTAAAAACCACTAGTCGGGACTGGTTTAGATACATCCCACTACAGCACAGTCCTATACACATCATTGGTCAACCAACTGCCAGTCATCTTACATGGTATATATGTTGCAATGTCCATGTAAGTTACTCTATGTTGGCAGAACATTGGGCTCTATTAGATTAAGATTGAGTGAGCATGCATCTTGTATACGCCAGCGGATACAGTCAGCATTGATTGGGGAACATTGCTTAACTTGTCACCACGGTTTTGAGGATTTGACTTGGACAGTAATCGACTATGTGCCGCATGATCCAAGGGGTGGCAACAGGATATACAGGCTCCAATGGTTAGAGCAACATTGGATATACATTTTAAATACCATTCAGCCTTTTGGGCTTAACAGAGATTGGTTTAAATCAGAAAAGACTGGCCCAATCAATGAGATCAGGGGTTTCCCTGACAGAGATGGGGATTTTCCCTTCCCATTGGCTGCTCCCTTTTTCAATGACAATATGGTTTGTCCATTTACAACACGGAGTTGTGTCTTGTCTTGTTCAGCTAATGGATAGCAGGTCTTCCCCTAGTGGTGGGTTTTCCCTTCATCCTTATGGGGTGTTCTTCTCTGATTGACAGCAGGTTTTAGCCAATTACACAAGTTTTGGTCCTTAAAAAAATGCTGCTAATTTAAGGTTGGCGTTTGCTGGCAGTTGATATGAACATGGACGTGGAAGGCACCTGAAACAGGGATCCATATCCCGAAACGTGAACGTCGTGCTCTTGAATTACGACCTATCAAGCTGCAGTACACTTATGAGATAACTTTGGTTTTATACTGAATGTTTGCAAGTTTTGGTGCGGAACCTACAATTGATTAAAAAGACGTTTACCGTCTGGTGTGGATGATAAACAGTTCATTCCTCCCTCGGTACGCTCCGACAAAACCACACACCACATTTTAGAATTTTTGGGGGGCTTTTTTGGTAACTGTTTTGCAGTAATTTGTCACTGATAATAATGATTGTTCTTTATGGACACCTGACAGAGGTAGATTCCTTCCTCAGAGCCATGGAAGCACTACAGTACACACAACTGCTCACCACACAGGCTCCAATGCCTGACCCGATTTTTGCTCCAAATGGAATACTCCTAAGCAACAGTATAACCAGGCCCCTGGTCACACTGATAACTTGGTCTGACCACCACTCCATACAGTTCAACATGTTCCATCATGACAACTATCCTGCAGAGCCCACAGCATCCAGGAAGGAGATTCAAATCATTTGACAAAAAAACAATTCCTCCAGGAAATCATCCCAGCCCTAGAACAAGATACAACCAACTGACGCCACCATCAACCTCTGGAATGACACGAATTCAGCAGCAACAAGAGCACCAGCAAACAACCTCAGCTGACACACAGGGCAAAGATGACAATCAGCACCATGGTACTCAAAATAAGGGAAGCTAAGAGGACCCTTAGAAAAACTGAATTGATCTGGAGAAGGAACAAGACAAGCCACCCAACAACTCTACCACGAAAAGCAGAAGGACTATAAAAATCTAAAATCAACCAAAAAGGACCACCACACCAACCTCATCCTCAAATCAACCAACCCAGAGAGCTTTTCAATATAGCTTGCACTCTCACAAAAGGAACCCAACCACACTGAAGATGCTACAATCCACTCTCAGACTTTTTCACACCACCTCATTGCCAATATACCCCCGTCCAGACAGGGAGCCAACAGGGCATAGCCCCTGCCCCGATACCTGCATCCCTCAAACACCTTTGGGACAATTTCCACATACCCTCCAAGAACAAGTCACATGCATCATATCTGCCCTCAATACCAGTACCGCTCCCACAGACCCCTGCCCAGTGCCATGGTTAAAATCCACAAAGGAAGGGCACAGTGGTTTCATACACAAGACCATACACTCCTCACTAAACCCAAGGAAACATGCCCCTGCCCCTCAAAATTAGCCATTATACACCCCGTCTCCAAACTCCCTACGCCTGCTCCCACTGACCCAGCAACATATTGCCCAATATCCAGCCTCCCATTTCTAACCAAGATACTCGATAGTATACTAGCAACTCCAGGACCATGTAGACTCCTCACCTCCCTTAAAACCCCCACCAGTACGGGTTCCAACTCCTTCAGTGTTGAAACCCTACTTATAATGCTCCTTGACAAACTCATCAGGGGAATAGATAACCTTAAAACACAGGCTTCCTCCTTATCTTCATTGACAGTTTTAAATGCTGCAGTTATCTCCCACCATATCCTCCTCTGAAGACATTGGACTATGCAATACCACCACAAGTAGTTTACCTCATGATCTCAGCAAGAGGCAGCAACAAGTCAAGGTTGACACAACCACCTCTTCCCTATTCCCCTCATCCCAAGGATCATCATTATCCACCCTACTTTTCAACCTCTATATTCAGCCCATCTGTGATATCAGGCAACCCGGGATACAATACACATTATACGCTGATGACATTGTGATCTACACCATGATCTACCTCAAGAAACCAGACTACACAATAATATCTGCTTGCCTCCAGAATATGTCAGAATGGCTCTTTTTTTTTTTATGAGGTTGTTACAAGACAGAAGCTCTTTTCATCTCATGCAACAGCTCCTTCTCCCCCCCCCCCCCCCCAATTCATCACCCTTCCTAACATAACCATATCTATTCAGAGGACAAAGCAAAATACTTGGAGTCACCCTGGACTGGAACCTGAACTTCTAATCCCACATAAATAAGACCACTAGGAGTGCTTGCCACAAGATAGCCATTATAAGATGACAAATCCTAACTCAGTCAAAACTACTTCAGAACAGTTTGCCAGGCAATTGTCACACCCATACTGGATTATTGCAACACCCTATTCCTCAGCCTGCCAAAACTGACAGACAATCTGACCCCTTCAGATGGTGCAAGACACCGTTGCCTGCATCACTGGATCTTCAAAACATCAAAATATCACTCCAGTCCTGAACCAACTGCACTAGCTCCTGATTGCCTCCAGAATCAAATTCAAAATAGCTCTCAACATATACAAAATTCAGCACAAATCTAACCCCCGACACTCTCAAGAGCTTAACACCAATACAAGCACACAACCTAGACGCAGCACAATGGACACTATCCAAAACACCTAGCAACTACCTTAAAAAACAAACAAAAAAAAACAAAAAAACACATATTCCACGTCAAGTAGAGCTTTATCCCTAGTGGTACCAACCTTCTGGAACGCCCTTCCAAAAGGCCTGAGAGCCACCACTGATGCCAAGGACTTCAGGAAGAAACTCAAAACCTCTCCCCCCACAGAAGATTATGGATCCATCACAGGCGGGGGAGGGAAGGTGCATTATCACACTCCATACTGACAAACAAGCTCCCATAAATGCAATAAGCTGCAATCTTATTAGTTCTTCTTCCCTTCACCCCAGGACACTGTATTCTGTTTTTTTCCCAGCTAACACATCCCCCTTACCCTACACTCCCCAATCTCGTTGCCCTCCTCTGATTAATTTGCCCAGGCTTTGCTTGATAAGACTAGTAGACTCTGCTCGTCATTTCTATCGCCTCACCCACTCATGTTCTGAACTTTGAGAATCAGAGTCCCTCATCCCCTTCCTTCTTAGCTCACATCTGGAGTTCCTTCAACCCTATCTCATTTGTTGCTCTTTAAGGAAGATATCCTCTTCACACAAGACCACTTGCCCTTTTGACCCCATCCCATCCTCCCAGCTCCCTACCACCATTCTTCCTCTTCTGTCCATTGTCAATTCTAGCTTGTTCTCCAGTACCTTTCCTCAAGCTTGGAAACACGCCCTCATTGGTCCTATTCTCGAAAGTCCCTCACTAGACAATAATTCTCCAATCAACTAAAGACCAGTTTCTAATTTGCCTTTCCTGTCTAAGATCCTGGGAAAAAACTTCAGAGTTTGTCATTCACCAGGATAGCACGAAAGCTCTTCATCCCCACTAAGCCGGCTTTTGGCCAAGCCACAGCACTGAAATCATTCTGTTCTCTCTCCTCAATGAGGTACATGAATCCCTAGATAAAGGCAATATCACCCTTGCAGTCTCCCTCGATCTTGTCAGTCACTCCATTCTCCTCTCTTATCTGCACTACCTTGGTCTCCACAGCACTGTCCTTCACTGGTTTTGTTCTTTCCTCTGATAGATCTTTCTCAGTCCATTCCAATTCCTCAACTTCAGCTTCTACCCTCTAGGCTGAGGTGTACTGCAAAGATCAGTTCTTCAGCTTCTTTTCAATGTCTCTCTCCTCTTGCTCTTATCATCCAACAACTTGGTGTGTCTGCGTACTATTATGCAGATGACATTTTGCCTTTATTTCACACTGATCCATCTTCACCCAACACTTGCCTTTCTGATGTGGCCAGTACAACTTAATCCCAGTAAGACCTCAGCCACCTGGTTAACTGGGCATGCTTCCTCACCTACTTCCACACTCCTCCTCCTCAGTGCTCCTATTCCTCTGATACCTGTCATCCTGGACTCAGCCTTGACTTTCCATGACTAGATTACCTCTGTTTGTAAAGCTCTTTACAATCTGTGCCAGATCAGAGTTGTTCCCCCCACCCTCCTCTTCCTCCTCCTTGACTACTCTACTCCTCTCCCTTGTGATCTCCCATCTGGATTATTGTAATGTTGTTTATGAAGGACTTCCCAAACACTAGCTCCATGAACTTCAACTTATTCAGAACACTGCTCTGTCTCCTCACCCATGCCTCTCACTATGATCATGTTAAGCCCCTTTTGATGCATTTTCACTGGCTCCCCATTCAATATCACATTTGCTTCAAGATTCTCACATTGGTTCACAAAGTCCTTGATACAAGAACTCCCTCCTATCTTTCTTCTTATCATCCTCCACATCATTCCCTCCACTCACTTTATTCCAACCACTTATATTTAATGTCTCTTTTATACTGCGCTATTTAACAGTGCGGTTTACATACAACATTAGCTTATACAGTGCAGGGTAACCTGCTCTGTATTTACAATGAAACAGGTGCTAGAACTTGGATAACACAGGGGGAATTATTTACAGGTAAGAATCACGTCAGGTGGGGAGAGTGACTTTTACAGAGGTGGGGTATGTACATGCTGCTATTTACAAATTACACATAGTCGAGGATGGCGCCACTGGGTGTGGACGCCTCATTGCGTGCTGCGTGTGTTGGTGTGGCACGATTGGTGGAGGGGGTGGCTATTTGTGAGCTGTCGTCAGAGTAGTGTTTGAGGAAAAGATGGTGCTTCAGTGCTTTCCTAAACTAGGTCAGGTCGGAGATTGCCCGTATGCTGGGTGGTAGGGCGTTCCAGCATCTGGGTGCACAGAACCTAAATGCCCTGTTTATTGTTGCTTGGGCGCATTGTGTTATTGCCTTCGGGATTACCAGTGTGTTGACTGCTGTGGATCTTCTGGATCTGTTAGAGGGCATAGGGTGGATAAGCTCCGTGAGGGAAGTGGAGGAGAGCCTGTTGATGGCCTTGAAAGTCAGTAGTAGGGTTTTAAAAGAGTCTGCCGTGGATGGGGAGCCAGTGGAGGTGTTTCAGGATGGGTGTCACATGGTCATTCCTGGAAGCACCGTGTAGAACTCTGGCCGTGGCATTCATTGCGAGCTGGAGTGGGTTCAGGGTGGATTGCGGGAGCCTTTGTAGAACTGCATTGGTGTAATCGAAATGTGGGATAACCACATTATACCTTCCTTCTGCTTCCCAGGCTAGATATGAATCAACTCGACACTCTGCTTTCTACTTCCTCAGTCCCTATCTCTGGAACACTCTCCTCCCTGCTCCTCGACTGGCCCTCTTATGCTACTTTCAAATCCAAGCTCAAAACCTTTTTTGTTCCATGCTGCCTTTGATATTCCTGTTACACCAGGCCCCCTGATGATATCCTCTCCCTTCTGGCCATTCTCTCCCCCTCTTGCTTAGAATGACTGTGATCCTCTTTCCTATGATATAATGGAGTTCCTTTCCTCTCTGGTTTCTTATAGACTATTTCTATTGTAAACCACTATCTTTTTGAAGGGCAGTATATCAAATTTTAACAAACAAACCTAGAAGAGGAAAGCAATATCAAACTTTTTACTCCTATATGAGCTAATAGAGCAGCCAACTGAGAACCAAGGGAGCTCAATTTGAATCCTTTTGATGTTCATTGCGATCTTGCTCAAATCACTTAACCTGCTAATGCCTCAGATACAAAAAGCTTAAGGGGGAGGAGAAATATTCAGCAATGGCAGCTAGCGCCAACAAGTGGCTAGCTGTTGCTGCTGAACCTTTGACATGTATATTCAATGTATATTCAACTATTTGCGTTGGCTGGATAGTGCTGGAAGTTAAGCAAGCCTTTCAAGTGTCTAACAGCTAGCAGCTGAATACTGCTGCTAGCCGGTTATTTCTGGGTGCCATCTCTGATCCTTCCACAGAAGGTTCCAGACGCTAGCATCAGGGATATTCAGCAGCACTAGTCATTAGTGCCCAAATTTCCCACCGAGCATCATTTAGGCAGTTTGTAGGTCTTCAAACTTCCAAAATGGCTTTGAACATCCCCCCTTATGTTGTAAGCCCTCTAGGGACAGAGAAACACCTACTGTTCCTGAATATAACTCACCTGGAGCTTCTGAGAAAAGTATTTGCTAAATCCAATTCCCTTTCCCTCTTCTCACCACCCACCTTTAACATATTTTGGCTATTCAGCCTGACCAGCTACTACACTAAACCTTAGTGGTCAGACTGTGTAAACCATTCCAGGTCTTTATCTGCCAACATATTAAATAAACTTTTTATACCACCTTTCATATATTAAAGTATTATTATTAATAAATATGAAAGCAATTTATATCACAAAAGCTTAAACAATAAATCAATAGCCTCTTTGCTTTTGGTTCAAGGTGCTTAAAAAATGAATAGACGTGTACACAAAAAAAGGACATGGGATCATATAAATATATGAAAAATAAACGCGACCACCTGCTATTGTTTCTTTCCTTTCACAAGTATAGCTGTAAAAATACCAACTGCAATAAGGTTTCACTGTATGCATATACAGAAGAACGAGTGCCCTTATTTGGTGGACTGACCCTTAGCAATAGTACTGCAAGATAACTGCTAGGAGTCAATTTAAACCCAGGTGTCAATGGGGTAGATCGCTCTTGCCCCAGACACTAGACCACAAGGAATAACTTTGGGCACTTGGTGGTAGAGGATCAGGTGTTCAGAGGGGTAAAATAACTTGGCCCAGTATGTAATCCAGGGTGGAGGGGCAGCAATTGCAGGCTTAGGGCATGGATTGAATGGTCTGGGTTCTTGGATGCAATTTTTTTTTTCTAAAGTTTGGGCAATGGCCATGCTGTTGACTGTCCAAAATGTGGGTGCATTTAATGCCACCTCTTGAGGTGTTAAGTGCATCTGCACCATTGGCAACCGTGATAGTTAGCATTCAGTAATGTACAGTGTGTTGCTGGCACCATCCATACCCTATTGCCACCTATAACCTGCACCAGCCTACATGGGTGTGTCCAAGAGCAACAAATGCCATACTAACTACTTAGTGCACTTTAGTAAACATCCTCCCTTAATGCTCATGTGATCTGAAGCATCACCAGTGGGTACATTTGACTGTGTCAAAGTGCTATAAACAGTGTTGTCAGAATGATTACTGCACTGACAGGCAAATGCAGCCTTAATAAGGGTTAGCACAGCGAGTAAATTTCAAATGAGGGTTGCAGCCATTGATTCAAGTGAAGAAGAAAAAGGTGGGGGTTTCACTTCTTCCATACACATATACAGCCTCCTTCCATAATGGAAGTGATTAGTTGCCTCTTTCCCCCATTACACTTAAATGTTCCCACACTAAGATTTTTCAACTATAGGTTGTCACAGTAGCACCTATGGTTTTAAAGCTTTCTTTCAAAGAAAAATCCTTCAACTGAAGTGATTTATATAAATAGATAGCAGCTAAGATAGGGAGGTTGTGCAGAACTTTAAAAAGGCATGTTTTAGAAAGGACATTTAGATGAAATCTCCTCCCCCCCCCCCTCCAATCCAAAATAGCAGGATGAGAGAGCCCAATGTGAATTACAGTCCTGTCAGCATGAAGATTACTACTAATGTTCATCATTTGTTTAACACTACAAGGCATATGCAACTGTACAGACACATGTAAAAGATGGTCCCTGCTCTTCAGAGCTTACAATCTAGTCAAGACAAATAGATCTAGGGGAATGGTAAGGAAACACACAGGAGACTAAGTGGATCAGGATCCAAAAGCGGCCTGAGGTGAGTTTTCAGCCTAGATTTGAAAAGGGCCAGAGATGAAGCCTGACACACAAACTGAGGTAGTTTGTTCCAGGCATAAGGAGGAGCATGGTGGAAGCATCAAAGTCTAGAGTTGGCAGTAGAAGAGAAGGGCAAAGATAGAAGTGATCTACCAGAGGAGCGGAGTTCCAGAGGAGGGATCCAGAGAAACATGAGGAGAAATGTAGTGATGAACAGCAGAATGTGTGCACCTATAGGTCAGTAGGAGAAGTTTGAGCTGAATATGGAAACAAATAGGGAGCCAGTGAAGCGACTTAAGAGGGGTTATATGAGCATATCGAGGCTGGTGGAAGATTAGCGTGCAGCAAGAGGTTGGGAGGAACAAGGAATAGGTACAGAACAGGGAATGTGCACACACAATCACCCCTGACAAATACACATTAACAGAGCTGCCAAAAATACACAAGCCCAAACATACTTATGACCACCCCACCAAGACAGAATTCAAAATGGCATGGGACAGACACAGTGGATCCCTTTACAGCAACAGGATAAAATCAAAATAAACTTAACTAATTTTTCAACATACAGGGGTGTCCTACACAGAGCAGTGGGTTCACCCCTAAAACAAAGACATGGGGAGAGGTGGCCTGCACAGAGCGGCAGGTGCACCTACTCTTGCCATCTTACTGGGCAGACTAGATGGACCATACTGGTCTTTATCTGCTGTCATTTACTATGTTAGGACACATCAAGGCACACAGCCCCACTACCCCAGAACGCAAGTCCCTCTCATAACATATTTATCCTCCAAATGCCCGATTCTGCAAATGCAGTGTGATACAATGGTTCATTCCCCCCCGTGTATGCTTTTCAATTTTTTTTCATTAAAGTTGTTAGATTGTGCTAATGAAGATGAAATTAGAATGCATAGAAACAAGAAAACTTAGTAAAGCTCAAATACTCCACAAAGATATACACAAATTAAAATATAATGATGCTCTCTCAATTCAAATTCTCTTTGTTTTTTTGGGCTGACTAGTGACATGTGCTCCGACTCCTGCTGTCAAAATCTTGCCATGCTTAGGAGTCTGTTGGAGAGCAGCAGAACCAAGCCCTGGGTAACTGAGAAAGCCATTTAAGATTATTTCACATTTAACAGGATAGCCTGAGGAAGTGTTATAAGTTTGCTGACTTACTTCGGAAGAACTAAAATAATTCTAAAGATAACGGAATTTAGAGTGGAAGGAAACTCTTTTGTAGTAGATATCAGTTGCATAATTAACGGAAGAGGAAGAGATGCCAAAACTCTTCAACATTATCTTTTTAATTTATTTATTTTATTTATTTTTTATTTATTACAGGCTCTTATATACCGCTCTATTCAGCATCAGCGCGGTTTACAATATAACAACATACCATAATGAACAAACTGTTTGGTTTTACAGAGAACAAGGTCAGAGAACTTGGATAAAACATGGGAAGTTACAAATAACCAGAAATAAACTGCTAAAGGAAAATAAACTAGGATTACGTAACTAAATGCTCCCCCTCCCCATGTCATGCCTAAGCCTCCCGTGCAGAGAGCCCCTCAGCGGGCCAACCTCCGTTAGCCTGTGTAACACTTCCCACAACGAGGCGCTCTGTGGTTATGATTGTGCTATCACTAGATCTACCCAGACGAAACACTGATTTTATTAGGTTTTAGCCTTTACACGTGAAGTTTTACCAATTATGTATACACACGACAACTTCACACTGCTCGGTCACACAACACACCGGCAGATTCTGCTTCTCGCGCGGTCCTTAGAGAACTTCCAGAGCTCGGATATCGTTAAGGGATTATTGGCACATGCAGCTAAACGCAAACAGGATAGCACAAGCGCGCTGGAAAGTGCCAGGGGGCAGTTAAAATGTCGACAATTCAGAGGCGACAAATTCAATCCACAGTAGCCTCGCTGACAGCGAACATAAACTACTTCCTCCAGAACTGAGGGCGCGCCTGCTCGGAGCGGGGACCAGCTGAGGAGGGGAGAGAAGCGCCCGAGACTCACCCTCCTGAGGGAGACAGAAAATCCGCATCTTCCTCCTCAGCCCCGAACATGATGCAGCCGAGCCAAGAGCTCAACCCGCTCTCCGCCTCCGAGCGCTGCCACACACACCTCAGGCCCGAGTCAGCTGATTCCAGTCACCTGCCGCCGCTACCGGTGCAAAAGTGCCGCAAATTACCGGAAGGGGCGTTCCCCCGGCTTCTTTCTCTGACTGCTATACTATGTCACGCTCATACAACTTCAGACGCGTTTTAAACATTAACCGCTGACGTTTGTCATTTAGAGCTTAAAAACTTTATCTGTCTTTAATCAGACAGTTTATTTAGTAAAACTGCCAACTGTCACTGGGGTCACCTGACCATGCTTGCTCAATTGGCCGGATTTATAGCAAGTCTCAGTGCGTGCGTTCCAAGCCTCGCTCTCAGTCCAAGCCCGCCTTTTATAGTAGAATTGTCCTATGGCATTTATTGCTTCAGCCACTGACAGGAAGAGTCGCTATGACTCAAGGTGAGGCTTGGAACGCAGGACTGGTTTTGGAGGTGGAGCTCTTGGCTGTTTTATGACTGTGCCGGAGTGTCGTGGACTTGGGGGTTGCTGTGAGTCGGTGAAGGGGACGGTACTGCTGTGAGCAGCGGGTAGGTTTGGGGATCTGTGGGCGTGGGATGCCGGTCCCGTGGTCTCCGTTTGAGAGCAGAAGTGGTTGTGGTTCGCTTCTCTGGCACTGGTGGCTTTTGAGAAGTTTGACAGGGGTCAAAGTCTTTGTTGCTTGGAAACTGCTCCTGTGCTTCTGGTGCTAAGCGCTAAGCGACAGCATCCTTTGGATGTTCTTGTTTTGGGCATAATTTTTTTTTCCTCAAAGGAAGTTGTTCTTTTTGTACTGTGCGATGTTTCAGATGTGTACATAGTAAATATTGTTGCAGTACTCAGACTGTAATAGTTGTTCACCAGCAGAAGTCTATAATTAGTTTAAATGTTGATGTCTTCCCATCGTTTCCCCAATGTCTGATAGCAACCATGTCCAAAACAGTGTCACAGATGACCTTGTAGCGTGCGCCCCACGGTTCATGTGATGCACACAGAACATCTTCATATTAGAAAAGCACAAGCATGGGCATTTAAATATATTAAATAGTTACACAAATAAAAACTGGGTCCAAACATGAAAATTAGTACAATCTAATATTTTAAATTAAGCTGACACAGTGACCATGATAGTAGTTTGAGTTTCTTTGATATTTTTATAGGTGTGCCTAGTTTTCATCGTACAGATGACATCTCGCCCATTACATAGGCAGATTTTGCACAGGGTAGTTGAGTGACAGCTGATAAACAGATTTTAAAAATGACATCATTAAAATACTTGATGTGTACTTTTGGCACTCTGCACAGTCAAAAGAAGTTGTAACTTTATTTAAAATATGCTGTTTTGATTAACCAGTTACCTCCGGAGGTTGCTTTGTCTAGCCACAAAGCTCTCTGCTCACTATTTTCTCAGATCACAAATTCTTATTTTTAATTTTGCTGTATAAAGTTTATATAATGGACTTAGTAAAGCAGTTTTTAATACATTATACTAGTGCAAGAGTATATATTGTTGAGGTTGTCTCTCTTTGTCTAGCCTTTATTGCTGCACAGGTCTGTGCGAGATGAGGATCTAGAGTGAAAATCGTAGGGTCGCAGTTTGCCAGCTCCAGAGAACTTGCCCATAGGTCATGTTCAGATCACCCAAGAAGTGTTACCACTAAAGCCATATAGCATCATTTCCTTTGTATGGCTGCCTGAACTAGAGCTCCTCTAGATCCATGGGACTTCCTTCCATCATCAATTGGACTCAATAGCTGTGACCACAGTATCCCAGGATCTCATGGACCTTAGTATCTGTGAGTCAGACAGACACTATTGTACAGTACACTGGCAACCTCAAAGTAACCAATATCATCCTCTGTGTTCTGCGAGTGCACCTGCGTTCGGTTGTTGGGGCTCTCAAGACGTTTTTCAGCCCTTGATCGATTCTAATGTTCTTTAATATCTTTGACTTATAGCTTATTGCTGTTAATCACTGTTAATTGATTATTTTCTTTTGCCAGTTCTTTTGGCTCCCTATCTGATCCTCCCTAACCTTGTTCCCTCATTCCGCCAACCCATTACACTTCCTCTCTGTTACCCTCTCTCCTTCTTTCCTATTTCCTCCCCCCTTTCCTTAGCTCTCGAGCATCAACTTTTCCTTCCTCTCATTCATCCCTCCCCTTCTTTACTTAAGCAACCTCTTTCTCGTTTCTGTTGTGCTGCCTCCTCTCTCACTCGCACTCTTCTGTCTTCTGGTTACATTAATCCCAAACCTGCCCCCCTTCATCTTTCTCTCACCACCACCGCAATCTCATCTATATCCCTCTTCTTTCCCCCTCCTCTCTCCCTTTCTCATGTGCCAAATGGAATGCTCATGCCATTTCTAACAAACTTCCCTTTACCCATGATCTTTTTATCTTTCGTGCTTTCCATCTTCTTGCTCTCACTGAAACTCCTCCCCGATGACACTGCTTCAGTTGCTGCCTTCTCTCATGGTGGCTTCCAAGTCTCCTACACCCCTCGTGCCATTAGCCACAGTGGTGGTGTTGGGTTTCTGCTTTCTTCCTCTTACCAATTTCAACCCCTCCTTCTACCTCAGTCCCATTCCTTTCCCTCCTTTGAAGTCCACTCCATCAGTCTTTTCTATCCCCTTCCTCTTCATATCGCTGTTATCTGTAGACCCCCTGACATGTCCATTTCTACCTTCCTCTCTGATTTTTGACTCTTGCCTCTCCTTATTCCAGGATTCTTCGTCACCATCCCTTATTCTTGGTGACTTTAATTTTCATATTGATAACCCCTCTGACCCCTATGCGTCTAAGCTCCTTTCCCTTACCTCCTCTTTCAACCTCTATCCTTATTCTTCTGCTCCCACTCATCAGCTTGGTCACTGCCTTGAACTTGTTTTCTACGCTAACTGTTTACCTTCTAATTTCTGCACCTCGGTTCTTCCGTTATCTAACCACTACCTCTTAAGCTTCACTCTTCATCACTCCCCATCTCAGTCTCGCCCTATCTCCTCAGGATTCTGCATGCTATTGATCCACTGATTCTATCCACTTCTGTCTCTTCTCTTCTTTCTTCCACTTTATTCTCTAAGTCGTCTGATGAAGCTATTAATTTCTATAATAGCGCTCTCTCTTCCACTCTATATACTCTTGCTTTGCCCATTCCATGTCCTGTGAGCTGCACTTCAAATCAGCCCTGGCTATCTTCTACTACCTGCTACCTTTGCTCCTGTGCCTGCTCAGCTGAACGCACTTGGCTCAAATCCCACTCCCTTTCTGACTTCCTTCACTTTAAATTCATGCTTACCTCTTTCCAGTCCGCCATTGCACTTGCTAAGCAAAACTATTTTATCCATCTGACCAGCTTTCTTATTTCTAACCCCCACCATCTCTTCTTTACTCTCAATTCCCTTCTTAAGGCACCCCCGCCTCCTATCCCTCTTTTTCTCTGTCTGCCTAAACACTAGCCGACTTTTTCCATGACAAACTCCTTAAGATCACTCTTCAATTCCCTATTAATTCTTCTTTACCCCCTCTTCCCCCTCTGCAATATCAACTTTTCCTTTAAACTTCCACCACCCTTTCATTCTTTTCTAAAATCTCTGAAGAGGAAACCTCCCTTCTTCTTTTCTCCTCTAAACTCACTACCTGTTCTTCTGATCCTATCCCCTCCTGTCTCCTCCTCTGTCATCCCTTCCATCTCACATATTCTCAACCTTTCACTCTCCACTGCAACCCTCCTGCAGCCTTCAAGCGTGCTGTGATCACTCCTCTCCTCAAAAACCTTCTCTTGATCCTACTAGTCCTTCTAATTATCAATACATCTACCTTCTTCCTTTCCTTTCAAAACCTCTTGGACGTGCATTCCTCTGCCGCTGCTTCGAATATCTCTCCTCTCATGACCTCCTTGATCTACTCCAGTCTGGTTTTTGACCTTTTCATTCTACTGAACTGTCTCTTGCCAAAGTCTCCAGTGACATGTTCCTATCTAAATCCAAAGACCTTTTCTTGCTTCATATTCTTCTTGACCTTTCTGCTGCTTTTGATACTGTTGAGCACTCTCTCCTCCTGGACACATTATCCTCTCTTGGTTTTAGAGACTCTGTGCTGTCTTGGTTCTCTTCTTGTCTCTCCAATCACTCCTTCAGTGTTTGTTCCAGTGGTTCCTCCTCTACTGCCATTCCTTCTTCTGTTGGTGTACCCCAAGGGTCTGTTCTAGGTCCTCTCCTTTTTCTCTCTAAACCCACTCCCTTGGTGCCCTCATCTCTTCCCATGGCTTTCAGTATTTATTTATTTGGCTGTGCTTCTGGACCACTTTTTGCCAGGTCAAAGCAGTTTACAATCAACTCAATTATATGTATATTGAACAAGAAGTGTGTCAAAATTATATACAATGAACTTAACTTATGTACATCGAATATGAGGGGTGTTGCAGCAAACTTAACTTCCTCTTCGTCTCTCCGGGCCAGTCCAGGAACCATAGGGTAGTCAACCTTCTCCAGTAACTGAGGACTGAATTTTCAAAGTCTTGCTGACAGCCTATCCAGCTCCCCTGGTGTCAGAGACAGTCTTTCAGTCCTCAGCAGCTGGATAGGACGTGTTGCTGACAGGCTCCCGGTCAGGACGAAGAAGAAGGAAGGAAGATTATAAAGAGAGAATTCCTGGGTGGCCCTAGCAGGGTACTGAAACCAGGGGAGGTGAAATTGACAAATTTTGGTTTAAAAAAAAAAACGGAGGTCAGCTGTTGGTGGATCAGTGTATAGAGGCAGCAGAGGCAGAGCCTGCCTCGCTGAGCGTATCCGTCACGGAGAAGTTGAGGGAGGAACTGGGAGCCCCAGAGTCCAGCCCCTCTACCTCCGAAACCCTAACTTACTCTCCCGCTAGCAGCGGAGGTAGAGAGTTCGCTGAAATTAAGGCAAGGAGTGCAGGTACGTGAAAGGGGCTTGCCGATTGCACGAGGTTTTGCTTGGCAGGGCAGGCCTTAGTTCGGCGCCCATGGACCGTGGCCGTCAGAAAGCTTTGGGGGTGGAATCACCTTAGGCGCATGCTGCCGGGTCCGGCAGCGTGTGCACAGTGTGGGAGTCACCATGGGTTATTGGGCCCGGGGCTCTGCCGGTTTTGGGTTAGGAGAGGCAACAGTGTAGAAAGGTTGTTCGGGGACAGCATGGAAGATAGATCTGTGTCGCTGGATCCTTTAGGAAGACAGAGCACGGTGGAGAAGGTGGGAACGGCAGCCATTTTAGAAGAGGTCACCGTTTCTCCCGCGTTTCAGGACAAGGCGATTAAAAAAGAAAGCCAAGTCGAAGAAGCCTGCTCCAGCAGTAGTTTTGCCCCAGACACCATTGCCAGAGGTACAGAGGGGTTTACAGCCCTTGTTTTTGGCGGATTTCATTCTGTCGCTGCATAAAGCCTATTGTCTAAAGATGGAGCAGGTTCAGTGCAAGGGTTCTCCTCTTAACCTGTCAGGGTTGCTGAGAGGGGATAGCAGTGTCATGGACCCTCGAGAGGGGTCCTCCAAAAAGGGGCTTGGTAATTGAGGCGGGCGCCGATGGCTTCGGGCAGCAGGCCTCAGTCCCTCAGATAGCGGAGGAGGGTGAAATCCTCTCAAATCGGGACTGGATCAGTGGACAGGGGATCTGGAGGAAGGTGAGATTGGGCCAGGCGAAGACCCCAATGTATTCAGCGTATTTTGCAAAGAAGAGCTGGAGGCTCTTATTGCCCATTTGCTGGCAGCTCTGAATATTGCCTTACCGGCGGTTCAGGAAGAACTGCTGGAGGATCCTCTGCTCCAAGGGTTTAAAGCTGAGCAGAAGTGTGTTTCAGTTCATAGGATGATTAAGCAGATGGTGGAATTGGAATGGGAATGCCCGGAAGCTACTTTGAGGAGTGGTCATGTCATAGGCTTCCTGTACCCAGTACAGCAGGAAGAGAGGGAGCTGCTACGGATGCCGAAAGTGGATGCGTTAGTATCAGTGGTGACTAAGAAGACTACGATTCCTGTAGAAGGTGGAGCGGCCCTTAAGGATCTACAGGATAGGAAGTTAGAGTCTCTTCTCAAGCAGGCATTTTGACGCAAGTGCTCTTTCGCTGCAGGCCTCCATATGTGGGGCGTACGTGTCCAGAGCCTCTATTCGTTGGCTCCAAGGAGAGCCTTCCCCTGAAGGGGAGACAGGTTCTTCCTCGGAGGGAGCAAAATTAGAGGCGGCGGTGGCGTATCTCACGGATGCTTTCTATGATCTTGTAAGGATTTCGGCAAAGTCCATGGCATTGGTGATTGCCGCGCGGAGATTTCTCTGGCTGAGAAGTTGGGTGGCGGACGTATCTTCGAAGGCACGCCTTAGTAAGCTCCCATATAAGGGCAAGCTTCTCTTTGGGGAGGCCTTGGGAAAAGATTGTAAAGGATTTGGGAGTTTCCAAGGGTGGCCGGCTCCCGGAGGACCGTCCAAAGGTTCCAAGACCTGGGGCTCTACAGAGAGGTCAAAGTAGAGAGTTTTGCAGATTCAGAGGGTCTCGGTTTGCGCCATATCAGAGAGGTCACTTTGTGGCCAGAGGGCAGTCCTTTTGAGGAGCTAGGGGGTTCGGAAGGGGATATTTTGGTCCCCAGCAGAACTCCTCAAGCCATAATGAGAAGAGGTTGGTCCAGGCGGAGGTTCCAATAGGAGGACGCTTGCAGGGCTTCCACTCCATCTGGGCTACCATAACTACGGACCAGTGGGTGCTGGAGATCACCACGAGGATTATGTGCTGCAGTTTGCTCAGCCACTGGTGGAAGCCTTCGTGATGTCTCCATGCAGTTCTCCGGCAAAGAGAGAGGCGGTAGACAACATGCTTCAACGTTTGTTGTGGCTTCAAGCGTTGGTTCCGGTTCCCCGAGACCAGTACGGGTTAGGTCAATACTCGATTTTTTTTCATGGTCCCCAAAAAGGAAGGGTCTTTTCAACCCATTCTAGACCTCAAGCATGTGAACCGCTGTTTGAGGGTACCGCATTTCCAAATGGAAGCTTTACGATCGGTAATTCGGTCGGTAAGGCCAGGCGAGGTGCTTTCGTCCATAGATTTAACGGAAGCGTATCTGCGCATTCTTATCAGGCCAGAGCATCAGATGTTTTTGCGCTTTGCCGTACCCCTGGGACACTTTCAGTTCCGAGCTTTGCCATTTGGGCTGGCTACGGTGCCGTGCACGTTCACAAAGTTGATGGTGGTGGTCGCGGCCCCGTTGCGAAAGGAAGGCATTCAAGTACATCCCTACCTGGACGACTGGCTGATTCGGGCAGGGTCAGTGGCAGAGTCGGTGGGGGCGACGGCACGTGTAGTGGAATTCCTGGAGTAGCTAGGTTGGGTGGTAAATCAGGCCAAGAGTCAGTTGCTTCCAGTGAAGTGCCTCATATATCTCAGGGCTCTGTTCGACATGGGCGCTGGAGCAGTATTTCTGCCAGAAGACAGAGTACAAAAGATTTTAAGGCAGGTAACGGCGTTTTTACGCATGAAGGCTCCGACAGCATGGGGATACTTACAGCTCCTGGGCTCCATGGCGGCTGCATTGGACCTGGTACCGTGGGCCAGGGCTCATATGCGTCCCCTTCAGCGGACGTTGCTGTCCAAATGGTTGCCGCAGGAGCATTCTCTGAGTCGGAAGTTGGTGTGCCCGGAGGCCATCAGTGGCAGTCTGCAGTGGTGGTTGGATCCCAGGCATCTTCAAGCGGGAGTGCTTCTGGAGCAGCCGGATTGGGTTCTGGTCACCACAGATGCCAGTCTCCAGCTGGGGAGCGCATTATGTGTCCCAGGTGGTGCAGGGCTGCTGATCGGCAGAGGTGAGCGGATGGTTGATCAATCGGTTGGAGATGAGGGTGGTGCGGTTGGCATGTCAGGAGTTCGAGAGTCTGGTGAGGGGGAAAGCGGTGCACGTTTTCTCCGACAATGCGGTGACGGTGTCCTATATCAATCGACAAGGGGGTACAGGCAGTGCAGCCTTGTTGGAGGGGAGTCAGCTGTTGATGCAGAGGGCCATCTGGTAGCCCTTTCAGCGGCTCATGTAGCAGGAAAGGACAACGTGCAGGCCGACTATCTCAGCCGGAATGTCTTAGATCCAGGAGACTGGGAACTGAACGAGGTGGTCTTTCACGACATTACGGTGCGGTGGGGACAGCCGGTCATGGATCTGATGGCCATGCTCGGCAATGCCAAGGCATCGTGGTTCTTCAGCAGGTGCAGGGAACACATGTCGGAGGGCCTCAATGGGCTGGCTCAACCTTGGTCGTCGGTCGGGCTGCTCTATGTGTTTCCTCCGTGGCCGATGATCGGTCGGGTCATTCGGAGGATAGGAAGTCACGACAGAAAGATAATTCTCATTGCTCCAGATTGGCCAAGGAGGTCTTGGTATGTGGACCTGGTGCGACTTCTCGTGGACTGTCCTTGGAGGCTTCCCAGTCGAGTCAATCTGTTGTACCAGGGGCCAATACTAATGCTGCAGGTGGATCACTTCTTGCTTACGGCTTGGCTCTTGAAAGAGAATGCCTGAGGCGTAGAGGGTATTCTGCAGAGGTAGTGGCTACAATGTTGAAGTTCTTTGGCCCTTGTCTGTATTTGGCACATTTTTGAGGGTTGGTGTGAGAGGTGTCGCATAAAACCGTTTTCCGCGACGGTGCCGGACATCTTGTCGTTTCTGCAAGGGGGTCTGGATAAGGGTCTAGCCCTCAGCACTCTAAAGGTTCACCTGGCAGCCCTGGCTTGCTATAGTGGCAAGGTACAGGGGGGCATCTTGTCATTGCATCCGGATGTGCTGAGATTCCTGAGGGTGGTTAAGAATGTAAGGCCACCAGTGAGACCAGTAGTGCCGGCTTGGGATTTGAATTTGGTTCTAGAAGCATTGACGCGGCCTCCTTTTGAGCCCGCGGTGGCTCTGAGAGAGCTTTCTTGGAAGACCGCCTTCTTGGTGGTGGTGTGCTCGGCAAGAAGGATCTCAGATCTGCAGGCGCTATCCTGTAGAGAACTGTACATTCAGTTTTCGGCAGAGAAGGTGATGTTGCGGCTGGTACCACCTTTTCTGCCGAAGATAGTGTCTGGTTTTCACTTGAATCAGCCAATTTCGCTTCCGATCTTTCAGAGCCGTGAAAGGGATGGTATGGATAGTTTGCTTCAGAAATTGGATCTCGGAAGAGTGCTCCGTCGGTACCTCAGGAGGACAGAGTCATTTAGGAGGACGGACAAGTTGCTCATAATTTTTGGAGGAACACATAAAGGGGAGGCAGCTTCCAAAGCCTCAATTGCCTGGTGGGTGAAACAAGCTGTAGCAGCAGCGTATCAGGCAAGCGGAAAGTCGCCGCACGAAGGTCTCCAAGCTCATTCTACTAGGGGCCGGGCGACTTCTTGGGCCGAGTTCACGTTGGTTCCGCTGTGGATATCTGTTGAGCGGCTACTTGATCGTCTCTCCACACTTTTGAGAAGCATTATTGATTGGGTGTGCAAGCAAAGGGGGATGCAAATGTAGGGCCCTCAGTCATAGTGGCGGGGCTAGCGGGACCCTCCCGAAATTAGGTAATGCTTTGGTACTTCCCTACGGGCCCTGGACTGGCCCGAAGAGGAAGGAAAAATTAGACCTTACCTGCTAATTGTCTTTCCTTGAGTTCTCTCCGGGCCAGTCCAGGGTCCACCCAGGTCATTTGCGGGTTTCGTAGGGGAGGCTAGTGCTTTGGCAGTTAATTCAAGAAGTGGGGGGTTGGTGAAGTTGGTATGGCATGCAAGTTAAGGAAAGGATAACTAGGTGTTGTCTTCGGACTTTCGTCCGAACTCTCTTCGGAGCGGCTGTGGGGGCTCCCTTGTGGATTTGGGGGGAGGAGAAGTAAGAGAAGTTTCTGGAACGCTAAAAAAAAAAAAAGGGAGAGTTTGGAAGGACAGTAAGCAAGTAGAGCACAGAAGTTAGTTCAAAAGTTATGTTGCAGTAGATTATGTTAGGAGAAAGTAGTATTTAGACAGGCTGCTTTGACAATGGTAGACTGTGTCTCTGACACCAGGAGGAGCTTGATAGGCTGTCAGCAAGACTGAAAATTCAGTCCTACAAAAACTGCTGGAGGAGGTTGACTACCCTACGGTTCCTGGACTGGCCCGGAGAGAACTCAAGGAAAGACAATTAGCAGGTAAGGTCTAATTTCTTCATATGTATAATGAGTGGGTTGAGGCTTATGTGGGTATTAGGGGTTAAGAGTTATTTCTGAGGTGGTTGCATTGTGATATTGAGTGGTTATGTTATGGGTCCAAAGTGTCCAAGAAAAAGATGGGTCTTCAGTTGCTTGTGAAATGTGAAGCATTCTGTGGTACTTCTGAGTTTGTCAGGGAGAGAGTTCCAGAGGATTAGTGTATAAAGTTCGAAAGATCTCAATCAAGCATGTTAGGTGCTTTTTGTTTTTATGTGAGGGATAATTAGAGCATTTCTGGAGATTTGTTGGCTGGTTCTATTGGATTGGAAGGTATGGAGAGGTGTATTTAGGTGGAGAGAGAGGAGTTTCAATTTAGGGCTTTGTAGGTCCTCAGGAGAATCCTTGTATTTAATGTGACTGTCTAGCGGGAGCCAGTGGAGTTGCTTGAGGATGGGTGTGTTATATTCATGTTTGGGGGCTGCTAGCATTATCTCTGCAAATCGTCTACCAGTATGGCTAATCTTCCACCAACCCCGATACACACTTGTATAACCCCTCTTCTGAAATCACTTTACTGGCTCCTCTTCCATTTCCGTATCCATTTCAAACTTCTTTTACTAACCTATAAATGCTTTCACCCTACTGCCCCTCCCTACAGCCCTCCTCGTGAACTTCATTCCTCCTCTGGTTTCCTTTTCTCTAATGCCAACTTCAGACTTCGTTCCTTTCACCTTGCTGCTCCTTATGCCTGGAATACGCTTCCTCTGTCCTTACGTCAAGTCTCTTCTCTCTCCCTCTTCAAATCTATGCTAAAAGCTTTTCTCTTTGAGACTGCTTTTGGATCCTGATCTCTTGTTTCCCTTGTGTCATCTTTCCCCGTTGAACCCTTATTGCTCTTGTATTGTATTGTATTGTATTGTCTGTCTTAACTAGATTGGAAGTTCTTCAAGCAGAGACTGTGTCTTTTTGAATGTGTTTGTACAGCGCTGCGTACACCTTGTAGCGCTTTATAAATGATAAATAGTCGTAGAGGATTATTGATTTATGTTTTGAGGAGAGTAAATGTGCCATTTTGTCATGCTTTTAGCATACACTTTTCAGTTTATTTTTTGTAAATTCTTATGTTGTCTTTGCTTTAGAAATTTTAAGTAGGAGGCTGAGCTGTTATAACATGTTTAAGTGATGATTTCTAAGATTGCATATGCACTGGGCAATCAGAACATGTAATGCAACCTGCAACAGAACTCTAGCTAATTGGGACACAGAGCGTGCGTCCTCTGAAACAAGCTGCATGCAGTGTGATCCACTTCGTTTGCATGTATTAACCAGGGAAGTGCTCCGAACAGCGTCCCAACTGGCACTGTGCGCCCCTTTGTGTTCGTGGCAAAAACCGACAAAGTTTGGGTCCGAACGAGCACGAAACGAATGCACATAATGTGCATGCAGGATGCTCGTGAGCCATTTGCAAACAGGTACCAATTAGAGAAATATGTTGCAGCCTAGGTTGCATTGCCTGTTGCATTGCACCTAGTGTATACACGGCCTTATACACTTCTCAGAAATGCATGTGAAATCTGCTCTCTTGCTTCTCTCGAAATAATCACAGGGAATATAAATTCTTCCTGGCTTTACATGGTAGGGACTTACTGCACTTGCTCTATATTCCTGCCTTCTCCCCTAATATGTTTGGGAGGAAGGATGAAAGGATTACACCGTGCCTGCATGTACTCATCCCACACTCATATAAGGGCATTTTTACTAGAAGTTAATGAAGTTAGCATGTGTTAAGTGCCACTGTGCCCATAGATATGAAAGGGCTCTGGACACTTAACCTGTGATTACTAAAGATTTAGCTCACATTAATACATTTAACATGCCTCATCCTCTCCTCATCTTGTCCCTGTCTCCCTCTCTGTCCTCCCTGATCCTCATTGAAGGTGAAGTTGACTTGGTGCCCACTGAAATAAAATTCTCAATTGAGGAAGGTGAATAGTGGAGTACACAGGGATCTGTTCTGGGCCCATTGCTTTTTGATGTATTCATAAATGACCTGGAATGGGGGAAAAAAGAGTGAGGTGATCAGATTTGCAGATGCCACAAAATTATTCAAAGTTCTTAAAACACAAGAGGATTTGGAGAAATTGGGAGACGGGGATTCAAATGACGGATGAAATTTTAATGCAGACAAGTGCAAACATATGCACTTACAGTAGGGAACGACCCAAATTATGGTTATATGATGCAAGGTTCCACATTAGGAGTCATCACCTAGGAAAAGGATCAAGGCATCATTGTGAATAATATGTTGAAACCCTCTACCAAGCGTGCAGCGGTGGCCAAGAAAGCAAATAGAATACTAGGAATCATAAGGAAAGGAATGGAGAATAAAACCAAGGATATTTTAAGCCTCTGTATCATTTCATGGTTCAACTGCACCTTGAATATTCTGCGCAATTCTGGTCGCCGTATCTTAAAGGATAGAGCAGAATTAGAAAAAGTACAGAGAAGAGCCACCAAAATGATAAAGGAGATGGAAGGATACCCCTATGAGGAAAGGCTTAAAAGGCTCTTCAGCTTGGAAAATAGTAGACTAAATAGGCCACATAGTCTTTTCCTGCCGTTATGTTTCTAAAAGAGACGGCTGAGGGGAAATACGATAGAGGTCTATAAAATAATGAGTGGAGTGGAATGAGTAAATGTAGTTCCTGATCGTCTCTCCGGGCCAGTCCAGGAACAAGAGGGTTGTCAATCTTCTCCAGCAACTGAGTGAGGACTGAAATCTGAAGTTTTGTAGACCTGATATCTGGCTCCCCCTGCTGGTCAAACCTCAGTCTTTCAGTCCTCAGCAGCTGGAAAGGACGGTTTCCTGGCTGGCTCCGAGTAAACCCTTCAAGTTTAGAGATTTTTTTTCTTTCTCTCATTTATTTGGCTTAAAAGCAGTGCTTATGTGGAAAGGACTCTGGCAGGGTTCTCCTCCACTTTCAGTAATTCAATTTGGTTTTAATCGCGGCTGACAGCATACGGCACACGAAGCAAGTGAGGCAGAGCATGCCTTCTTAATAGCTTCGTTTCTCACAGGAGGGAGCAGAATAGTGCTGGGAGCCCCAGAGTCGATCCTGCTACCCTCGACGTTGAGTTTACTCTCCCACTAGCAGTGGGGCTCGTTTGCTCAACGGATTTAGTGCCTTCATGCAGATATGTGGTCTGTTTTTTAAAACCCTCCGAGGCTTGCAGTGTGTTTGCCGGTTTTCTTTTTGCCGCAGTTTGTTTTAGTTCGCTGGGTTCCTTGCGGCTCCGGTTTCTGCCCGGGGAGGGGTTCTTCCTCCGGTTCGCTGTTTTGGCTTCTGGGGATAGCGCATTCCGATTTAGTTTTTCCTCTGTGGAGAGTTCCTCAGAGGGAGGCCCTCAGGGCGGTTTAGTTTTGGCGGGAACGGCAACCATCTCAGGTTCAGCTTCAGCTCTCTCGTTATCTCAGGAAAAGCCTGCAAAAAAGAAGGCCAAATCTAAGAGACAGGGTCAAGTGGGGGAAGCTCCTCCATCTTCCCTGTCTGAGGTAAAAAAGGGTTTAAACTCTGTTTTCTCTGCTGATTTCATTTTAGCTCTCCATCAGGCGTACTGTATGAAGTGGCAACAGGCCCGAGAAGGCTACTAGCCAGGGGGCCACGCAGATTTTAGAGAATAAGTTTTGTGGGTCGGATTCAGGTGAGGGCCCCTCAAAAGTTTCTCTTGGGGCGGAAAATCCTACAGGCAAAGCCAATCAGCACCACTTGGAGCTTCCAGGTGTGGAAGAAGGAGAGCTCCTTTCTGATTCAGGGATGGAGTGGACTAACGAGTTCGAGGATTCGGAGCTCGGGTCCAGTGAGGATCCCAATATGTTTAGAGTCTTTAGGAAGGAAGAATTGGGGGCTCTTATCACTCGGACCTTATCAGCCCTGAACATTGCTTTGCCAGCGGCACAGGAGGAGCCGTTGGAGGATCCCCTGCTGCAGAGGTTTAAGACAGAGCAAAAGTGTTTCCCTGTACACAGGGTAATGAAACAGATGGTGGAGTCAGAGTGGGAATGCCCAGAGGCTTCCTTACGCGGAGCTCGGTCTATCAGTCGGTTGTATCCTTTGCCGCAGGAGGAACAAGAGTTGTTGAAAATGCCTAAGGTGGATGCCTTAGTCTCCGCTGTTACTAAGAAAACCATTATTCCGGTGGAGGGCGGTGCGGCCCTCAAGGATTTGCAGGATAGGAAGCTGGAGGCCTTGCTAAAACAAACCTTCAAATCTTGTGCCCTGTCTCTGCGAGCAGCTATATGTGGAGCCTATGTTTCTCGGGCTTCCATTCGTTGGATTCAGGGGGCTTTGCCCTCCCAGTCCGGGCAAGACGAAGGCGCTAAGTTGGAGTCGGCGGCGGCTTACCTAGCGGATGCCTTCTATGTTCTTGTGAGGGTTTCGGCTAAATCTATAGCTTCGTTAGTGGCAGCTCGTAGGTTTCTTTGGTTACGGAATTGGGTGGCGGATGTCTCTTCTAAGGCTTGGCTCAGTAAGCTTCCGTACAAGGGTTCGCTGCTTTTTGGGGCAGCCCTAGAAAAGATTGTAAAGGATCTCGGGGACTCTAAGGGCGGTCGTCTTCCTGAGGACCGGCCCAAGACTCCAAAGCCTGTCCCTTCGCACAGAGGCGACTCTTGGGAATTTCGCAGGTTCCAAGGTTCCCGGTTTGCTCCGTATCTGCGTGGGTGCTTTGCGGCCAGAGGGCAGTCCTTTCGGGGGTCTAGAGGCTTCGGAAGAGGTTATTTCGGAGTCCAACAGAATGCCTCCAAGAAACCACAATGAAGTGCGGCTGGCCCAGGTGGACTTCCCGGTGGGGGGGGCGGCTACAAGCCTTCCTGTCGGCCTGGGCCACCATAACTTCTGACCAGTGGGTCTTGGAAATTATTCGCGAGGGCTATGCTCTCGAATTCGCTCATCGGAGGCTTTCGTGGTGTCTCCATGTGGTTCGGTGGAAAAGCAGGCAGCGATAACCCAGACTCTTCTACGGTTAGTGTGGCTTCAGGCGGTGGTTCCAGTTCCGCCAGACCAATTAGGATTAGGTCAGTACTCCATTAATTTTGTCGTTCCCAAAAAGAAGGGGACGTTTCGGCCTATTCTGGATCTCAAACACGTAAATCGCTGTCTGCGGGTTCCACATTTCCGCATGGAGACCTTTCGCTCGGTCATTTGATCTGTGCAGCCGACGGAGGTGTTGACGTCCATAGATCTTACGGAGGCCTATCTTCACATTCCTATACGCCCGGAGCATCAAAGGTTTCTTCGTTTTGCGATACACTTGGGTCATTTCCAGTTTCGAGCCTTACCGTTTGGTCTGGCGACGGCGCCGCGCACCTTCACGAAGGTCATGGTGGTGGTGGCTGTGGCGTTGCGGAAAGAGGGGGTGCTGGTGCATCCTTATCTCGACGACTGGCTGATTCGGGCGCCCTCTGTGTCGGAGTCTGTCGGCTATGGCACGGGTGGTGCAGCTTCTGGAACGGCTGGGTTGGGTAATAAACCAAGCCAAGAGCCATTTACAGCCGGTCACGCGGCTTCTGTACTTGGGGGAAGTCTTCGACACCCAGTTAGGGGCGGTCTTTCTGCCGGAGTGCAGGGTGCAAAAGATCTTGTCGCAAGTGAAGAGCTTCTTGCGCCTAAAGGCGCCGACAGCATGGCGTTATCTGCAGCTCCTGGGTTCCATGGCGGCTGCCTTAGATCTGGTACCGTGGGCGAGAGCCCACATGCGGCCGTTGCAGCAGGCTTTGCTTTCCCGATGGTCCCCTCAGGAGCATCCTCTTCAGTGCAGGTTACCCAGCTTACCTGATGTTTCAGCAAGCCTTCAGTGGTGGTTGGATCCAGCTCACCTGCGTGCGGGGGTGCCGTTGGATCAGCCGCACTGGGTGCTAGTCACCACCAATGCCAGTCTAGTAGGCTGGGGGGCTCATTGCCAGGGCCGTTTTGTGCAAGGGGTCTGGTTGACGGAACTGCAGGTTTGTTCCATAAACCTGTTAGAGCTCAGAGCAGTCTCCTTGGCCCTCAGAGTTTCTTCCCTTGCTAGCGAACAAGGCGGTACGAGTGTTCTCAGACAATGTGGTGACGGTGTCTTATATCAACCGGCAAGGAGGAACAGGCAGTGCAGTGTTGGCGGAGAGTCAGCAGCTGATGGCCTGGGCGGAGTCGCATCTCGTTGCCCTTTCAGCGGCGCATGTGGCCGGGCGCGACAATGTACAGGTGGATTTCCTCAGCCGGCATGTCGTGGATCCCGGCGAGTGGCAGTTGAACGCGGAGGTCTTTCACGATTTGACTCTGCATTGGGGTCAGCCGGTCATGGACCTGATGGCCACCTTCGACAATGCCAAAGCGCATCGGTTTTTCAGCAGGCGCAGGGAGCGTATGTCGGAGGGGCTCGACGGTTTAGTTCAGCCGTGGCCGGAGACCAGTCTTCTTTGTCTTTCCGCCTTGGCCGATCGGCCGAGTACTTCAGAGGATAGCGCATCACTGCGGTCGAGTGATTTCTCATAGCGCCAGATTGGCCCAGGAGACCATGGTACGCCCATCTGGTTCGCCTACTCATAGACAGTCCCTGGAGGCTTCCCTCTCGTGCAGATCTGCTGGTTCAGGGACTTCTGTTCATGCCAAATGTGGATCGCTTCTTGCTTACAGCTTGGCTCTTGAAAGGGACAGGTTGATACAGAAGGGGTATTCGACTTCTGTCGTGTCCACTATGCTGCAGGCTCGTCGAAGGTCTACGTCTCTGGTCTACGTTTGGGTATGGAGAGTTTTTTTGAGGACTGGTGTAAGGAGCGTAGTCTCCGTCCACGCGTCGCATTGGTTCCACATGTGCTTTCTTTTCTGCAGGACGGCCTGAGTAAAGGTTTAGCCCTCAGTACCATTCGGGTTCATTTGGCGGCCATTGCTTGCTTTCGCGGTGCTGTCAAAGGAGTTCGGTTATCTGGTCATCCGGATGTTCTTCGTTTTCTGAAAGCGATGAAGCATATTCGTCGTCCTCTTCATAACATCGTTCCTTCTTGGGATTTGAATCTGGTTCTGGAAGCTTTGGCACGACCTCCATTTCACCCACTTAAAGATATTTCGTTACGGGAGCTTTCTTGGAAGGTTGCGTTCTTAGTAGCTTTGTGCTCAGCGAGAAGGATTTCGGATCTTCAAGCTCTTTCTTGTAGAGCTCTGTATCTCTTGTTTTCAGAGGAAAGAGTGCTTTTGTGGACTGTTCCTTCGTTTCTGCCGAAGCTAGTATCCCCGTTCCATCTGAATCAGACTATTTCGCTTCCCACTTTTAGAGATGGCCAGGGCCTTCCCATTGACGCTGTTTTAAGAAGATTGGATTTGGGTAGGTTGCTCAAGGGTTACCTCAAGAGAACCAAATCCTTTCGTAACACTGACAGGTTGTTCGTGCTGTTTGGCGGGCCTCGGAAGGGGGCAGCTGCGTCCAAGGCATCGATTGCGCATTGGGTGCGTCAAGCGATACTGGCAGCGTATCATGCAGCGGGGAAAGTGCCTCCACAAGGGCTTCGAGCTCACTCTACTAGGGGTCAAGCGACCTCTTGGGCTGAGTTTGCCTTTGTTCCGCCTGCAGATATTTGTCGGGCGGCTACTTGGTCGTCCCTTCACACCTTTGCCAGACATTACAGATTGGATGTTTGGGCCAGGCAAGATGCGAATGTTGGGGCTTCGGCCATCATAGTGGGCCTGGCTGGTCCCTCCCAGGGATAGATACTGCTCTGGTACTTCCCTCTTGTTCCTGGACTGGCCCGGAGAGACCTCCAGGAAAGACAATTAGCAGGTAAGGTCTAATTTCTGTTTTGGTTTCTCACTTCTTCAAAAAGTAGAAAGACTAGGGGACCTGGAATAATGCTACAATGTAGCACATTTTAAGACTAATTAGGGAAAAAGTTTTTATTCAACACTTAAACTTTCAAAGTCAATGCAGGAGGATGTAGTAAAAACCGTTAATGTCGCTGAGTTGAAAAAAAGGTTTGGACAAGTTATTGGTGGGGGAAAGTCCATAAAACATTATTAAAGTGGACTGGGGAAATTTGCTGCTTACCCCTGGGATAAGCTGTCCTGGATTAGCCACTGTTGTAAACAGGACACCGGGCTTGATAGATTTTTGGTCTGAAACAGTATGGCATATGTTCTTAAATTCAGGCAAATTGTTTTTTTGAAATTCTGTATGGAATAAGGTATGTTTTTTGCATATATTGAAGACCTAGTCAATGCATATCTGATTCATGCATGTTCATATTGGCTGACTCACTATTTAAATACAATGTAACCTATACACCTTAAAGGTAAAAAAACCCCTTTTTATTACATTAATAAATTTTACATTTACTTTGAGATAAGAGAGATGTTCTTACAATAATCAATATTTTCAAATAGTGCGACACCCACCGGCTGGGCCAAGAGGCTAACAGCTGATAGGCGGCCTTACTGTCCTTTAGAATAAAAGTTCTTTACTCTGTAGGAATGAATTGTAGTTGAGGCAGGTGGTAAGGCTTTGCAAGATTTTTATTATTTATACAATGGGGATTTTCAAAGGCACGCAGAGGTTCAAAACACAACAAATGCACTAGGATAACTTCTCCAAATGAAAGGATGAACACGGGAAAAACCAGGAGAAATGAAAAACAAAACTTTTTTCTTCTCTGCTGTTCTCTGCACTGCTCCGTGTGGTCACACACTATACTACAGCAGGACTAAACACAGCTGGTTTCACTTTCACCAAACAACGTCTTCCCAAACACCGTTACTCTCAACCATGAATACAGCACAGCACTGCTTTCTTCTGAGTCACAGGTAAAAGCTACCTTATTAAAAGGCTTTTAAAACTCTCTCCTGTTTCACTGTGGTATTCTTGTGAGTTAAACAGTCCATTGGTATAGGAAAATCATCACATTCAGGCACAGTGGTTTCTATCTGCATTTCCTCAATGCCATTAGAATTACCAAAGTCTTTCTCATATGTGGGGACTTCTTTTAGCTTCTCTCTCTTTAGAAACTGGTGGAAGTGATCCCACAGCAAGTCAGCCTTTTCAGGTGTTTTGGTACTAGGGGTTTGAATCCTCTCACTAGAGAATAGTCTCTGCAGTGCCCCTAATCTAGAAGCTTCACAAACGTCAGAGTTATCTGGTCTGGAGTTTGCAGCAGGTACTAGGCTTTCAATCCAACGTTGCACAGTAGAGGGGGAGGGTTCCAGCTCCTGCTCATTAAAACTAGCCTTTATCTCTTTTGCCAATTTATCAGATATAAAATGGTCAGTTTTACCTTGAGGCTGTTTCTTTGTGTCAGCACTGGTGCTCTTTCCACCTCTCCAATCCTCCCAGCTGTAGCAATTGTTTGACTGGCCTGCCCGGCTTCTCCAATTGTCTGTGCTTTTACCTTTGAATGCTGGCTTTGTCTGAGTGCGTGCCTTTCCCTTGGCACCTTCTCTCACACAGGCTGTTCTGCCTGGACTCTCTGGTCTCAGACTCTGGTCTTGGCTTTCTCTTGCCTTCCACCTGGCTCTCTGGATATTTTCCTGACCAGCTTTTTTGTGGGTTCTCCAATCGGGTCTCTCTTCGGGTCTCCAATCGGGTCTCCCTTCCTTCCCTCTGCACGTGGTTTTTAACCCTGGCTTCCTGCTTCCTTGTGACCAATCAGGAAGGGGGTTAGTCTCCACCCTTGCACTAGGGCGTGGTTTGCTTCCTACAAGGAACTGCCTTTTTCTCTGACGTAGGCTGAGTTTTCCTTGTAGCTGTGCATTGTCATTGCCTTCAACGGGGACTTCAGGATTTTCATCCCCTTTCAGGCTTTTCATAGGGCTTTCACCATCACAATAGATTACCCAATATTAATATCGCACTCATTCACCCCCATTTACTTCTACAGCAATATATCTTCTCATTATGCTCATTGCATTCAAAAACCCCACGAATATATTTCAATGAAACTTTATATGAAACCTCTAAATGTCATAAAACATCATAATGTACTACTTTATTCCTACTTTATATAACATTTGTAAACAGATTCCACCATTTCACATCATTGAACTACAGTGTTAATACATTCATTATATTAATTGCAAAAATGCTCTCACTACTTTCAAGCTACAATAATACAATCATTCAACTATAAACCCCAGGGCCACAGTCACTGACGACAGACACCCACCATATCCTTCATCACCCTGGGTGCGCCCCCAAATATATTCAGGGTATATCTGGATTGACCGGTATGGCACTAGTCCAATCTTCAATCACCGATCCTCGATAATCAAATCACCATTCACAACTGTGAACATCCACAGAGTATAACTCATGGATCCAGACCACCAACAAAACTACTGAAAGAAAGAGGACCAACTGGAACACGTCTCTCCGGACTCCAGACTCAAAATGTATAGGTTACATTGTATTTAATAGTGTGTCATTAAGTTTGTAGCTAGCTTGGTAATTTGTTTTAGTTATTCATATTGGCTGTTTAGAAAACCAGACTGTTTAGTTGTGTCCCCTAGGGGAGGAGGGGAAATGCTGAGTGACCCGAATAGTGTCATTAGTTAAGGCATTTATTTTATTTAACATTTTTATACCACTTTATCATTTCAGTCAAAGCGGTTTACATTGAAACTTAAACTTGGTAATGTACATTGGATTTTTCTGAGGCAATGGAGGGTAAAGTGACTTGTTCAAGGCCACAAGGAGTGCCAGGGGGAATCGAACCCTGGTCTCTGGGTTCCCAAGCCGGTGTTCTAACCACTAGGCTGCTACTCCACTCCATTTTTGATTCCTTTAACTCGTCACTGCTTTAAAAAAACAAAACAAGGTTTATTGCATCTGTCCTGGTAAAAAGGCAAACTGACATTTAGGATCTCTCTTGATCTGGTAGTTTCTTCCGTCTCTTTTGGGCTGTGATCTGATGACAAGAGCCTTCACTTGCAACCAGATTGAGGGTTTTCTCTCCTATTTTTCTACCCGTTTAATCCAGTCATCACACTGACAGTCTTCTGGAAGCTTGCAATAATTGGTCCTAAATCTGGCCACTTGGTGTCCTCGTAGGATGAAGATAACGCCCTCCCTTCCTCCATCTCTGGCCCCAGGCAGCTCATGGAGCAGAAGATCTGAGCTAGGAATAAGAACTTGGATCCCTCTGCACGGCAATATCTCTAGGTCTGCCGTCCATTTAACATCTTGTATTCTGTACTAAGACATGTACAGTTAGAAATCACAGGTAATAAGCCTGGGATGATGACATTTCCACTTCTCTGCTAGTTAAATAATTCTGAGGATGTGTCATCCAGACTCTGGCCCAGGTGCCTGTTTACAAGCATTTGGAGGGACTGCAGCAGGCAGAGAAATTGTTCGATTCTTTGTCTTAAATCCATATTTTTAAGTACCTAGATAATATTCTGAATTAAATACTATGCTAATTTCCTGCACTTTTGGTGCCGTGTGACTTCCCTCTTTACACACTCCTTGGTCCTGTTTACAGAAGCCTCTTTATGTATTTAATGATTGGCCATAACATTCAGGAAGTTATTTCTTGTGCTTTATTTAAAATGTTAGAAAGTTGCTGTTTTTATATGCCTAAAGAACCCAAGTGTTGTCCTTTTTTTTTCCCTGCAGCTCATTGATGCGTTAAGAGCACCGAGGAGTAGTCCATTGTCCTGTATCTTTACAGTTTCAGGCTGCCAGCGGGGCCTTTCCAGGAAGTGTGATACCCACAGAGATTTCCAGCTAAAGGTAGTCCTGCTTCCAGCCTTCCCGTGCCAGTTAGAAAAGGAAGATCCAAGACCCTAATTTAGACAACTCAAAGTTGAATTCCACCTCCCCACTATACTACAGCTAGGGTTATTTAAAATGAAGGAATGGGTCAGTGGGATGCTTTCTCCTTAATACATGTAAATTCCTCTTAATGCTACTGGAATGAATCTATACATGTTGCCAATGTATACAGTATTCACAACTTTTCTAAGGTGCTTTGACTAAACTTAATAAACTAAAAACTAAGCATCTGCACAGTGGAATACTGAAAGATAGAAAATATGTGCAAACTTACATCCATAGAACTAATTTGATTTCCGTATTACATAGCCTGTTAACCAATGCAATGCATCCTCATGGCCCTGCACAAAATGTTGGTTTTCAGCCCTGTTCCCATCCCTCTGAGCAAGTGATTTAAGGAGTTTGGGATGCTGTATGAAATATTACTCTTGATGGAATTCTGCACACGTAATTCAACATTTTTGCACTTGTGATTTTTTTTTTTTCTGTATTGTATTTTAAAGTATCGCTCAAACATGCTTTGTTATTTTGACAAACAAAGCATGCACAATTTTGCATAATTCAGACTTTTTGACACAGAAGTTAGAATTTCTTTTGCAGAATTCCAGCAGGAGTAGCAGACCAGTCAATTTTATTTGCATTTAGGGCTAGTGTCCCTGATGAAGATCTGTCAGTGTGATTGCCTTTCTGTGAGCTGTGGGGAGTTGGTTATATGAGAATGTTTGTTTGTGCTAAATTGAGGAACGTAGAGTGAATTAAGTTGCTCATGTTATCTATAGTTGGCTACTTTCCTTTCCCGGGAGGCTAGGAACCTGGCGGTAATTTTGAACAATAGATTCTCTCTAATGCGGAGGTGAAAACGTTTTACAGCTGTTAGTGATTTCAGGGCTGCAGTGCAGGCATTTGTGCAGTTAAGGGTTACCTAATTCTCATACACACATCTACGGATTATCTAGAATGTGAGAGCAGCACATGTTACTGCTGGCTCTTGCTTCTGGGACTGAAGAAAGTCCACTGGCTTCTCACTGTATGCAGGATTAAATCTGCAGTGGATCTTCTGGTAATTAAGTTGCTTTGGATTGAGACAGGATCTTATTTGAGCTCTGCTCTTTCTCTGTGAACTGAGTGGTTTGCTTAGGCCAGTGATGGCTAACCTTTTTGAGCCCGAGTGCCCAAACTGCCGCACAAAACCAAAGAATTTCCTCAAAGTGCCAGCACGTCAATTAAAGCCTCATTTGCATAAGGTGCCTCATTTGCATAAATATTTGCATAATGTTACCATACACTAACTTTTAGTAAACATGCCTCTTAATGAGTATATGGATAAAGAAAGACTAAAAGGTTTCTACATTACTATAATCCAGTACCAACCGCCAGGCACATTAGGAACTACTACAAACGCTGCCCATTTAGAACCCATAGCAAACCCGCCGTATCCTAACAGCACTACCAGGACTCACAAAGCACCATACCCTAACTATCAAAAGGCAACACTGCAAATATTAAACCAATACATTTCAGAGAACAACAATACATGACCTACTGGGGAAAGAACAAGTGGCAATGTCAAATAGGAATTATATAAACAGAATACCTCAGCTCAGTTACACATGCAGAACAGACCATCACCAAACAAGGAATCACAATTTAGAAACAGGAAGACAATAATTAAACTGGGAACCCCAAAAGCCAAACTTGGAATATACAACAACACTGTAGAAATAAAACTATAAATTAATTTCCTCTTGTACTAAACAAAGCGCAAAAATTAATGATGCACATTTCCCAGAGCTGACATATT
Source organism: Ichthyophis bannanicus (assembly GCA_033557465.1). Classification (NCBI taxonomy): domain Eukaryota; kingdom Metazoa; phylum Chordata; class Amphibia; order Gymnophiona; family Ichthyophiidae; genus Ichthyophis; species Ichthyophis bannanicus. The sequence continues at coordinate 383,313,236 of CM066039.1, forward strand.
CCAGTTAATAAATTCAAAATAAAGAGATATTTTTCTACCTTTTGTGCATTTTTTTTCAGTTGCAATTGTTCCAGCCACTTTCTTCTGGTTTCTTCGTGTCTTCTGCTAACTCTCCATCTGCTGTCCATTTGTCCTTTCTTCTGTCTTCTTGTTTTTTTTTTTTCCATTCTCTCTCTACATCTGCTTTAACATACTAATCTTTCTCCTTTTGCTCTTTCCTCATTCCTATTTCATCTACTCAAAATTTACCCCTCCATCCTCAATCCCCACTTATTCTCCCAATACCCGGCCAATTGTAGATTTTTTATCCCTCCCACACAAAATATTTTTCCCCTCTCCATTTTACTCTCCCAGCCCCATCCCATTCTAATCCTCCCCCAACACCAGCTCCCTTCTAGTTCCAGCCTCACCCAGCATCCATTCCCTTCTAGTCCCTGCATCAGCCCATTTCCAGTCCTAGCAGCCCCCCAACCCATTTCCAGTCCTAGAAACCCCCCAACCCAATACCAGTCCTAGCCCCCCCTCATCAGCCCACTTCCAGTCCTAACCCCCCCATCAGCCCACTTCCAGTCCTAACCCCCATCAACCCATTTCCAGTCAGCCCCCCATAGCCCATTGCCAGTCCTAACCCCCCCATCAGCCCACAGTCCATTACCAGTCCTAACCCCATCAGCCCACCTCAAGTCCTAACCCCTCCCCATCAGCCCATTTCCTGTCCTAGCCCCCCCATAGTCCATTATCAGTCCTAACCCCCCATAGCCCATTACCAGACAGCCCCCATCAGCCAACAGCCCATTACCAGTCTAACCCCCCCAACAGCCCATTACCAGTCTTAACCCCCCCACAGCCCATTTCCAGTCCTAACCCCACCCAAAAGCCCACCTCAAGTCCTAACCCCTCCCCATCAGCCCATTTCTTGTCCCAGCCCCCCCCATAGCCCATTATCAGTCCTAAACCCCCCCATAGCCCATTACCAGTCCTAACCCCATCAGACCACCTCCAGTGTTAACCCCCCATCAGCCCATTTCCAGTCCTAACCCCACCCAAAAGCCCACCTCAAGTCCTAACCCCTCCCCATCAGCCCATTTCCTGTCCTAGCCCCCCATAGCCCATTACCCGTCCTAACCCCACCCAACAGCCCACCTCAAGTCCTAACCCCTCCCCATCAGCCCATTTCCTGTCCTAGCCCCCCATAGCCCACTCCCAGTCCTAATCCCACCCAACAGCCCACCTCAAGTCCTAACCCCTCCCCATCAGCCCATTTCCTGTCCTAGCCCCCCATAGCCCATTACCAGTCCTAACCCCACCCAACAGCCCACCTCAAGTCCTAACCCCTCCCCATCAGCCCATTTCCGGTCCTAGCCCCCCATAGCCCATTACCAGTCCTAAGCCCCCATCAACCCACTTCCAGTCCTAATCCCATCAGCCCATATAGACTTAGCTCCCCCATTGCCCATAGCCCCCCCATAGCCCATCACCACTCCTAACCTCCCCCAGCCCATCACCACTCCTAACCCCCCCATCAGCCCATTTCCTGTCCTAGCCCCCCATAGCCCAGTACCAGTCCTAGCCCCCCCCAACAGCCCACAGCCATTACCACTCCTAACCCCCCCCCAGCCCATCACCACTCCTAACCCCCCATCAGCCCATTTCCTGTCCTAGCCCCCCCTAGCCCATCACCAGTCCTAACCCCCCAACAGCCCACAGCCATTACCACTCCTAACCCCCCCCCAGCCCATCACCAGTCCTAACCCCCCCCAGCCATTACCACTCCTAACGCCCCCCCCCCCAGCGAAATTTTTTTTACAAAGAAAGCTGTCGCTGCCGGGGCCGGGGCCGCCGCGGCAGAATAGAGTGTGCCGCGGGGCCCCCCCGCCCAGCAGAGCCTGCCCTCCGTCCCCAGTATCACCTCTCTCAGCTGCCTCCAGTCACACGCGCCGGCTTTCAGAGCGCGAGGGAAGTTTCTCCCTCGCTGCTCTGTTAAGCCCGCGGGGGCTGATGGGAACTTCCCATCAGCCCCCGCGGGCATAACAGAGCAGTGAGGAAGAAACTCCACTCGCGCTCTGAAAGCAGGCGCGTTTGACTAGGCAGCTGAGAGAGGTGATACCGGGGACGGAGGGCAGGCTCTGCTGGGGGCGGGGGGGCCCCGCGGCACACTCAATTCTGCCGCGGCGGCCCCGGCCCCGGCAGCGGCAGCTTTTTATTTTTTATTTTTTTAATGCCGCATATTTTGATTGCGGACCTTCCCGCGTGCCAGCTGCAAGGCCTTCGCGTGCCACAGCTGGCACGCGTGCCATAGGTTCGCCATCGCTGGCTTAGGCTATTGGGTAAGTCCAGCAATGTAGCCCTTTGTTAGGGGATTTGCACTTGTTCAAGACCATTAATAGAGCCAGGTCTTTAAAGGCGTGTTGCCTTTAAATCTCAGTCAAGAAATAGATATCTTGTAGCTCCATAAGAAAGGTAAGTCTCTTGGTTTTTAAGTAGACTTTTGATGGCAATTAGGCCTTTTAATGTCTGTAAGTTGCTTTTGAGTTTCAGTTAACTGGTGGTTTATTATATTTTCCTCATGTCTGTCTGTGCATTGATATGAAGATTTGTTTTATGTTAGTACCTTTAAGATACTTGTTGCCCACTATGAGTTGCTAGTGCATTTGCAGTCTTTAAGTTAGATAATTATTTCCTATTTATTTTATATATGCGCAGGGCAGGCATTGGGTGCTGTGATGGCAGAAGCTTTGGGCACAGTGTAGTTCTGTCCATACATCTTCCTTTGGAAGTGTTACCTGTGTCTTCTAAGAAACTTCATAAGGTCCCAGAGAAGAGGCAAATTTATGGAAAGAGGGAGCAGATGTGATGCTCCTACAAGAAACGCACTTATCTGCTAAAGAGCACACTAAGCTCTATAGGGGATGGGTAGGCAATCTAGGGGTTGCATCCTATAATGTAAGACAAAGAGGGGTGGCTACCATCATACACAAATGAGCCCCTTTCTCAGTTTACAAGCGTGTCACAGACCCAGAGGGACTCTACCACCTCATGGACGTGGAACTACAGGGGAAGCAGATTGCTTTCTGCAGTGTCTATGCCCCCAATATGTTTAACCATGGTTTCTTTACCACATTAATGGCCAGCATCATGGTCTTGGCAATTACTCCTGGGTGGTGGGAGGGGATTTTAACCTACCCAGAAACCCTTCTATTGACTGCCGGCCTCCCCGTGCGGGACAAGCCCATGTAGTGCAGTGGGGGGGGGGGGTAAATTTTTTTTTTCCTCGGAATGTGAACTGATGGACACATGGAGGATGCATCCAGGGAAAACTGATTTATATTTTATTTTAGCCCACAGGACAGCTACTCATGATTGGATTATCTCCTCATCTCATCAGGCCTTTTCCTGGGGTTGAACAAAGCGGTAATAGGCAACCTAGACCTATCCGATCACGCCCCAGTCTAGATAGAACTGCACATGGCAAAGGAAGGGGGAGGGGGGGTCGGTGGAAAAGTGCTGGGGCATGAACCCGACCCTGTATTGAGACACAGCTTTCCACACACACCTTCGGAACACCTGGCGTACTTCTTTGATGGAGAATGCTAGTGAGGATTTGAATCATGGTACTCTCTGAGCCACAGACAAGGCCACAATGAGGAGAGTGATTATTGAATATACAGCTAAGAAATGAAAGACCAAGGATGCGCAGATTTTGTGCTTGTCATGGCAACTGCATGACCTGCGGCAGAAATGTATTGAGTCTATGCAGGTGGAAGATAGGGAACAGGTCTGAATAGCCCAGCAGGAACTCAACATTTTGCTGAATCAGAAGACAGAAAGGGATATTGAGCTTTACAAATACCGACTGTTCCGCTGGGGCAATAAATGCGGGCAACTGCTAGCACATTTAATTAGCCTGGCGAAGAAGAAGAGCCACAAAGTCCAGCTGAGGAGACCATCTAACAGACGAGAAGGACATCAAAGAGCAATTTCGGAGATTTTACAGCAAACTGTATGACTCTGGCCCCCAGGACGAGGTACAAAGATACAGTTTTTAGGGACATGGTGGTCCCATGGGTAGGGGATGCAGATCTTCAGTTACTAAACGCCCTTTCACTCCGGCCAAGGTGCAGCTAGTGATAAGGTCTCTTAAACTGGTGACAGCACTGGGCCCTGATGGGCTTGGCTCAGAATTTTATAAAATTGTGGGGGGAATCTCACCAAGCCCTTTTTGGCATACACGCAATGGCTCAGAGAGGGCGCCCTGGGGCTACACCAGAACCATGCGACAGTGGTGGCTCTACTCAAACCAGGGAGAGATGCAACACAGTTGGGGTCTTATAGGCCAATTTTCCTCCTGAACCAAGATATTAAGCTATTGGCTACTTTGCTAGTCTGGTGACTAGGATGGGTGATCGCGCAGCTGGTGCACTCTGACCAGGTGGGGTTTGTGTCGGGATGCTTTGTGTCTGCTAACCTACTGTGGGTTCTCTGTGTGCTGTATCAGGGACAACAGGTAGAGAGAGATACGATTCTGGTGAGTTTAGACGCCAAAAAGACATTTGATAACGTGTCTTAGGAATAATGTTTTGGATACTGAAAATCTTCAGGATACGCGGGGAGTTTCTAGATGGGGCATTATACAAGGTCTTAACCCAAACAGCACAGATCTTGGTGAATGAAGCATTGTTGGAGAAATTCCAGCTGCACAAAGGGACACGACAGGCATGTCCCCATACCCCATGCTATTTCTGCTATTAAGATCCAGCAAATGAGGGAATGGGAGGGTATTCGGATGGGAAAGGAGAACTATAAAATAAATTTGTTCATTGATGACATGCTACTTTTGGCAGTCATGTCAGTGACTGTATCAAGAATGTAATGTCCACTGTCCAGAGTTTTGGGTCATTCTCGGGGCTTAAAATAAACTGGAGCAAGTTGGAGGCTATGCCAGCCTCCGGGGAAAGTGCATGCAAGGACCAGCTGGATTTCCCACTTACTTGGGGGGTGACTTTCTTAAGTAGAAACATAGAAACATGACAGCAGAAAAAGGACCACATGGCCTATCTAGTCTGCCCCTCCATTTCAACTACAGTAGTCCCCTTTTTACCTTTAGAGATTCTCTGTGTTTGTCCCATGCTTTTGTGAATTCAGATACTGTCCTTGTATCTACTACCTCCACTGGGAGAGTATTCCACGCATCTACTACTCTTTCCGTAAAGAAATATTTCCGCATATTACTTCTGAGTCTAACCAGATACCAAAATCCAAGATGTTATGGAGAGTTTGCCAAGACTCATCAAGCTTACTGATTATTATCCTAAGTTGCTCATCCATGTTGGCATAAATGATACTGCTAGGTATCCCTCCGAGCATATCAAATGTGACTTCACGGCTCTGGGACAGAAGGTGAAGCAGATAGGTGCGCAGGTGATGGTCTGTTCAATCCTCCCAGTTGAGGTTAAAGGCCCAGGCAGAGAAGCTCGCAATCTGGAGATGAATGCGTGGATGGTGTCATCAAGAGCGTTTTGGTTTCCTGGACTATGGGATGATCCAAGGGCTGCAGAGATTTATATATGCGCCAAGGGCTGGGGATTTATATGTGTACAGACCCGAGAAAAGTCTACACAAAAAATATTATTGAAAAGGTGAGGGTGATGAAAGGCTTATGCAAGAAGTGGCAAAATTTCCCCATCTCCCTCATGGGCCAGGTGGCTCTAACAAAGATGGTCATGCTGCCTCGCCTGCTTTACCCATTACAAATGGTGAAGAGCCACCAAAATGGTAAAGGGGATGGAAGGATACCCCTATGAAGAGAGGCTAAAAAGGTTAGGGCTCTTCAACCTGGAAAAGAGACGGCTGAGGGGAGATATGATAGAGGTCTATAAATTAACGAATGGAGTGGAACGGGTAAACGTAGATCAATTGTCATCAGAATATAGAAAGACTAGGGGACATGCAATGAAGCTACGGGTAATCTATTTAAGACTAATAAGAGAAAATATTTTTTCTCTCGACGTGTAATCAAACTCTAGAATTTGTTACCGGAGGATGTAGTAAAAGCTGTTGGTGTAGCTGGGTTTAAAAAAGGTTTGGACAAGTTCCCAGAGGACAGGTCCATAAACCATTGTTAAAAGGGACCTGGGATATCACTGCTTGACCCAATACAAGCATTGTGGAACCTGTATCTTTTGGGGAAACTGCTAGGTACGTATGACCTAGATTGGCCACTGTTGGAAACAGGATACTGGGCTTAATGGACCTTGGTCTGACCCAGTATGGCATATCTTATGTTCTTATGGTGCCTTTTTGGGTACAGGGCAGAGATGAAAGGGCCTACCCGGAGTACTCTTGAGAGCCTTTCTGTGGTGAGGGCAAAGAGCGCGAATTAGCTCATTAAACTAACCACAGACAGAGATGGAGAGGGATTGGGGGTCCCAGACATATGCCTCTACAATGTAGCCATCCTTATGTGCTGGCGCCATGAATTGCTCACAGGGAATGACTGCTTTGCGCTGAGGGGTTGTTGTTTTTTTTTGGTTTTGTTTTTTTACAACAGTTGCCAGCCTTTTCGATTCTTTAACTTACTGCAGACGAGTCAAGAGTGAGATGGAGTCAAACCGGGGGTAAATGGTGGGTACAACTGTTGGAGAAAGCATCGAGATGGTGGAGACAATCCCTGGGGGGGGGATGGAGAGAGAGCAGTTTGGGGGCCTGGTGGGCAACCCAGAGTTCACTCTGGGCCTGGAATGCTTGGCTTTCGCCACTTGGGAGGTTAAGGGGTGCAAGTATGTGGGACAGCTTATTGATCTGGTGAGCAGGGGGTTCCCTTCATTCAACCAAGTGAAAAGGAAGTGGGATCTGCCCAACAAACATCTGATGGCCTACTTGCAGTGTAGACACTATTACTTGTGGGTTTCGCTTAGATGTGGACAACTGAGGATTCATGCCCTTAGATAAATGATTTTGCCACACCCCATGCAAGCTAAACAAAATATCTTATTGGTATCAGCTAGGATGAGAACAGTGGTGGGTGGGATGGGAGCAGCAGCTAACGAAAGCCTGGGCGGAGGAGATGGGGGAGCTGGAGGAGGGGATTCCCTAAGGGCCTATTTCCAACAAGCTTTCACAGTGACACCTGATGTTTCCCTATAAGAAACACAATATGAAATTCTACACCAGGCTTACATCACCAGGGGAAGAGGGGTGAGGGTGAAACTGTGGGGTTACCCCAACTGCTTAAGATGCCAGTGACACACACCTTCTTAGAATGCGCTCATTCGGGCACCTACTGGAGGGCAGTATAGGGGCAAATACAGAGAGTAATAGGCAAACGAGTGGAGTGGATTTCTGCAGTACTGCTGCTGGAGGATGCCAAGCCCTTGCGGCAGCGGGGCAGATGGAAGAGAAATTTATAGGGGCTGACCTGATGCTTGTCAGGAGGGTCATCTTAACACACCGGGTTGACCCATGTGCTCCAGGAGCAGAACAATGGGTGATTAAAATGCAGGAGATGGTTATAATGGGAACAGATGCCACAAGTGCTGCTATGGGAAGCTTTCATGACTGGCCTGCCCTAGCAACACTGCTATGGGGGGCCTATAGACAGATTGGGCGGGAGAGGTTCATGCAAGGGAGGGAGTAGATAAGAGGGTATGTGGGGGACAGGCAGGAAGGGAAAAGAGGGGTGCCACAGCTGTGTCTGGTGTTAAGATCGATTGTTTGTATATTGTTTACATACAAGGTTAATGTTATTGCTGTTTATTGATGCTTTGTGACCTGTACACACACATTTATACTCTACTCTTATGAAGGGGAGGTTCTTGTTGTACCTGGTTTGGCCTTGTGGCTCCTCAGTAAAGAAATTAAGAAAATATATAACATATTGAATATAGAAAATAAATATGTATACACTTTCTATTTATTAGCATGCTTGACCTTTTATTTTTATTTATATGGTGGGAGAAATAAAAACACCAGTTATCAATTTTATTTATTTAGCAATTTTTCTATACCGCCTTATCTGAAAATCAAGGCGGTTTACAATAAAACTTCGATTTACAGAGAACTTTCAATAGAAACGATTAAAACCTTTCTCCCATTACAGAATAAGTTCCTTAGCAAACAGTTCCACCCCTCCCTAAGGTGTAACCTGTGCACAATGTGATGTACGTGTAAGTGTTCATGAGGGAGAGCATCAGCTTTCATTGAAGGGTCTTGAGCTGTTTCCGAAATTCCTTTATGTCTGTGGCGGTTAAGGATAGGGAGGTAAGACCTGTATCTAAATAGAACATTGTTAATTCAAGCATAATCATACAAGGGAGTATTTACTTTACTCCTGTGTAAAGAAGAAGGATACTTGTATAGGATGAACAATACTTATGATGTGCTAAACACGGACCTTAAACAGCAGCTAAAAATGTAGATAATAAACCATAAAACCATTACATTATAATTAAAAAGAAGATATAAGAGGGACCCATTATAGCATAGTGGCGGGGGGTAGAAATATATCTGGAGAGCCATAAAATTGTATAAACTGTAATAAAAATTATATAGTGTAAAGTTGAAGTAGTTCATGACAAAAAAAATTACCATTAAGAAGTACCATGGCGGCTGGGGTAAAAAAAACGTATATGGAGAAAGTATTCCAAAGCGATCATGGCAAATCTCATGCAAAACAGAAGATTGAATTAAAAGTAAGAAATAATGGACTTATATAATGTAAATTTTAAACCGGTACCCGCAATCCTTCTTAATGGTAGTTTTACATAGTGAAACATTGCACATATAACGTGTTTATTTTGCTTTTAGTGTGGGGTATGGTGGGGTGGCCACGTCTGAGAGCTCTTGGCTCCCTGAAGAACCTCTAGGTCTACAGAGCCCTTCCTTTCAAATGCTTTGTGCTGCAGCTACTGAGTGGCTCATGAGCTGTTCTCCGTTCTTGCTAGCTATTTGGCAACCCCCGCCGAGGTGGGTCAGAAGCCCAGGCGACCTCTGTAGGCACCTCTGTCTCTACGGGCTGGGGAATTATGTGTCCCTTTTGGGGCCCTTTCGCTTGCCTGTGTCTCCGGGAGCCCAGCCTTATCCCCTTTAGGGGTTGCTTGGAATTTCAGAAGACTAGTCAAGGAAGAGGGAGAAATTCTCCCTTGGGGGGTGAAGATCCTTCTGTGATCCACCTTCCTCTCCTTTTTTCAAGATGCTATATGGGGTTTGCAGAGATTGCTCCTTTTGTAAGCCTTGCCAGTGGAACCTGTTTTGAAGGGTGTTGGGCATATTTTGGGCTTTTTTCCAGGATCCTATGTGGCAGCTCGTAGTCTCTCAGTAGGAGACTCCTGAGGTGGTTCTCAGATGTACCCTTTGCCCCAGGGCAAGCTGGATCAGCTTTTCAGGTGGATTCCCTAGTCATGGCTGCGGCAAACCACACAACCATGCCTTTTTTAGATCCGTAAACGGGCATCAGTTAGAAACATAGAAAACAACAGCAGAAAAAGACCATACAGCCTATCCGGTCTGCCCATCCCTTCCTCTCCCGCAGCGATCTGCTGTATTTATCCCGTGCTTTTTTGAATTTGGATACAAGTCTCGTCTCCACCACCTCTGCGCATCCGCCATCCTGACTTAGAATGAAGTACCTACTAAATGTTCTGTTATAGGTGCTTTATGTAATAAGAAGAAAAATGTGATACTGGGTGAAACCATGGGCCCATAGAGACCAGCATCCTCCTTCTGACATTTACACAACATTTGGAGAGCTACTCATTTCCCCTTATTTTCTGTTTGATTTGGCAAAGAGGAGTTGCAGGGAAGCCCTCCTGGCTATTATATTCAACAGAGCAGAGTCGGACGTCCAACAGGAAGGTCTCATTCAGCAGAGGCACTTTTGGCAGCTGTGAGTTGTCTGGAGGAACTGAAGAATACAGTTGACAAGTATTTCAGCACAGTAGCTCTTTCATTAATGACTGCATACGTTACTAACAGTTGGACATTTAACTTGATGATGCATATCTTTAAACTGTGTATTACACAACACAGTAATAGAAATAAACATGGTATTATGGAAGACATTAACAGGCAGACCACATTATTTGTACAGCATGTAATGTTTCCGAATCACTTTCACTCTGTAACAGAATCTGATCCGACATCTCCATGCAGTTGCATTATGTCCAGTAGTGGCCCATGAATTATACTTAAGTTTCTTTATGCATAGAGTGTACTTCTGTATGCTAATCAGCGCAGAGAGCAATTGAAAACCTGGCTGTGTGCAGGGCTGGCCAATACTTTGATTGTGCATGACATGAGATCCCTCCCTGGATTTGTTTTGAGTTGGCACTTCATGGTGAGAATTTCTGTACCACGTCACAAGTTCTTGGAGCTATGGGTGTTCACATCCCGCAGCTAGCCTGAGCATACTGACAACCTGTGTACTGTTGTACACCTTTGGATCTTCAGTCCAGTTTTATTGGATAATCTCTGAGAAGGTCACTGTTTAAAATGTTTGTAGTAGATGTCAGTATCTGTTTCCTCTTGTCTCTTTGCTCTGGAAAGAAGCAGCTCCATTATAAGCATTTGCTCCTAGCTCCTGGCTCGGGTCAGACATTTAACTGCTTGCTTGTGAATCCTATCTAACTATATTGAGATCATTGTTAGTGTGCTTTTTGCCTTAGTTTTTATATTGTTCAGCTCCCTCCTGTTTCCAGCTGTCTGTCTCTTGCTCCTCCTCTTCCTTATTATCCGGCCCCTCCGCCCCCCCCCCCCCCCCGGCTAATAATCCCTTATAGCTTGTGCTCATTACCACTATTAGTCACAGGTGCACCCTAATCCCCTGAGATCTTTCTCCTGCCTATCCTTCATTTATTTCTTCTGACTTCTGCTCTGCTCTGCTCTCCATCTCTTTCTTATGGCTCCACATCACTTTATCTTCCTATTATTGACACTCCCTAATCTTCTCCCCTCATACTAACAACTTCAAGCCCTCCATCCTTATCATTCCCTCTTAACCATCCTCGCTTCTCCCACCATTTTGTCATCTACCCTATCATCAGCTCTTGAGCTTCACCATTCTCTCTCTCTCTCTCTCTCTCTCTCTCTCTCCCCCACTGTGCTGTGATCTTCTCTGCCCCACACTCTTCTCCTTATGTCATCTGGAGATATTAATCCCAATCCTGGTCCCCCTAGACTTTTGTCACACTCCCAGGACAGATCCTCACACAGCTGCTCAAATCTTATTCATATCCCTCTTATCTCCCGTTCTCATGTGCCTTGTGGAGTGCACACTCCATCTGAAATAAACTTGCCTTTATTCATGTTCTCTTTATCTCAAATGCTGTCCATCTTCTTGCTCCATCTGAGATCTGGCTCCTCCCAGAATATTCAGCTTCCCTTGCTGCCCTCTGTCATGGCAGCTACCAGTTCTTCCACACGCCTCATCCCACTGGCCATGGTGGTGGTGTTAGGTTTCTACTCTCTCACTCCTGCCAATCTCAACCCCTTCTTCTGCCTCACTCTCACTTCTTATCCTCCTTATCCTCCTCCCTTTTTACTCCACTACCTCGTTGGATAGTTGTTGTTTATCAACACCCCTGACAAGTCCACCTCTACCTTTCTCATCTACTTTGACTAGTGGCTTTCCTTCTTTCTAGATTCATCTTCCCCCTCCCCCTTCCTTTCCCTTTCCCTTATTCTCAGGGATTTTAACATTCATGTTGATAACCCCTCTGACCTTTATGCTTTATAGCTCCTTTCCCTTACCTCCTCATTCAACCTCCAGCTTTGCTCTTCTGCCCCCACTCACCAGCATGGCTAGTGCCTCGACCTTGTCGTCTTTTATAATTGCTTTCCCTCAAACTTCTGAATCTGAATGGAATTAATTTGCCACCAGTTCCATCTGTTTCATGTTAAGAGTTAAATTGTTAAAATGTTCTACAATTGTTCTTTGTAAAAATAATAACAGAATGTTAATAATAGCAAGCTATCTATAAACCGCCTCTGATCTCTGGAAGAGGCGGTATAGAAAAATGTATAAATAAATAAGGGAAGAACCAAGATTTTATTTATTTATCTGACTATCACCTGCTAAGCTTCACTGTTCATCACCCCCCCTCAATTTTGCCCAGTCTCCTCCAACCTCTTTAGAAATCTTCATGCTATTGACCCATTGGCTCGCTCCACTATTGTCTCATCACCTTTTTCCTCCAATATGTCATCTGAGTCTGAGGAGGCAGTAGCTTCCTATAACACTGCACATTCCTCTGCTCTGGATGCTCTTGCTCTGCCCATGTCAGGTCCTGTGCAGCATACTGTACCTCAGCCCTGGCTGTTTTCGACTACCCGCTATCTATGTTCCCATGTATTTGGCTCAAATCCCGCACCCTCGCGGTCTTTCTACATTTTAAATTCATGCTTGCCTTTTTCCAGTCAGTCATAGAACTCGCTAGATATATCCACCTGACTAACTCTTTTTTTGCCTCTGACCCTCGCTGTCTCTTCACAACTCTCTCTCTCTCCTCAAGCCTCCGCCTCCGATTTCCCCCCCCCCCCCTTCTCTTTCTGCACAAACGTCGGCCAACTATTTCCATAACGAAGTCCACAAGATTACACACTAATTCCTCATTAGATCAGCTCCATCCCCTCTTTACCCCTCTTCACTCCCAACTCTCCCCCTCAACCTCCGCCACCCATTCTTCCTTTTCTAAGATCTCTGAGGAGGAAACCACACATCTTCTTTCTTCCTCCAAACTCACTACCTGCTCCTCTGATCCTATTCCCAAGCTTTTCCTAAGCTCCATCTCCTCCACTGTTATCCCTTCCATCTCTCGTATTCTCAACCTTTCGCTCTCCACTGCAACTGTTCCTGTAGCCATCACGCATGCTGTGGTTACACCTCTCCTCAAGAAACCCTCACTAGACCTGATCTTTCCTTCTAATCGTCGACCCATCTCCCTCCTCTTCATTTCTAAACTACTTGAATGTGCGGTTCACTGCCATTGTCTTGACTCTCTTCTCTCAGGCCCTTCTGGATCCATTACAATCTGGCTTTATTCCTTTTATATTCTACTGAAATGCCAAATTCTCTATCCAAAGTCTCCAGAGACCTGTTCCTGGCAAAATCCAAGGGCCATTACTCGATCCTCAACCTTTTTGGCCTTTCTGCTGCTTTTGATACTGTTGACCACCACCTTGTCCTCACTTGGTTTTAAGGGCTCTGTGCTATCCTAGTTCTCCTCCTCTTATCTCTCCCATCACACTTTCAATGTTTGTTCTGATTGATCCTCCTCTACTGCTATCCCGCTCTGTCAGTGTGTACCTCAGTGTTTGTCTTGGGTCCACTCCTTTTGTCTCTGTACCCATTTCCTTGGTGTGCTCATCTCCTCCCATGGTTTTCAGTACCATCTTTACATTGATGGCTCTCAGATCTACCTCACCACACCTGAAATCTCTCCGGTAATCCAGGCCCAGATCTCTGCCTGTTTATCTGACATTGCCTCCTGAATGTTTCACCGCTGTTTTTGAAATTGAGCATGACCAAAACTGAACTGCTTATTTTTCCCCCTAAACCCACCTCACCCTTTCCTCCTTTCTCAATCTCTATCGATAATGCTCTATTCCTCCTTGTTTCCTTGGCCCGCAACCTTGGGGTCATCTTTGATTCCTTCCTCTTCTTTTCTGCACACATCCAACTGACAGCTAAAACCTGTCGTTTCTTTCTTTAATATCAGCAAAATCTGCCCCTTTCTTTCTGAACACACTACTAAGACATTATCCACTCTTTAGTTGCTTCCCATCTAGACTACTGCAACCTCCTCCTCCTTGCTGGTCTCCCTCTGAATCATCTCTCTCTCCGTCAGTCTGTTCAAAACTCAGCAGTGTGGCTAATCTTCTGCCAGCCTCGATATGCTCACGTAACGCCTCTTCTCAAGTTGCTCTCTATCCAGGGCCGGCCCGTCCATTGAGCAGGAATGTTTTTTGCACAGGGCCTCGCGTTTCAGGGGGCCCCGCACAAAGAACATTCTGCTTTTAAAAGTAAATTTTAAAATTAAAAAAAAAAAAAGCTGGCTGCTGCTGATGCCTCCACAGCAGCAGCAGAATCGAGTGTCCCGTGGGGCCCCCCCTGCCCGGCAGCGCCCTCCCTGCCCAGCAGAGCCCTCCCTCCCCGCCTCAGTCCCTCCCCACGTCGGCTTTCAGAGCTGCGAAGGGAGAGTTTCCCTTTTGCAGCTCTGTTAAGCCCGCCGGGGCTTATGGGAACTTTCTCATCAGCCCCGGCGGTCTTAATAGAGCCGTGAGGAAGAAACTCTCCCTTCGCAGCTCTGAAAATGGCACAGAGGACTGAGGCAGGGAGGGAGGTCTCTGCCGGGCAGGGGGGGGCCCCGCGGGACACTCGATTCTGCTGCTGCTGTGGCGGCAGCTGCAGCAGCCAGGTTTTTTTTTTTGTTTTGTTTTTTTTATTTTACATTTTCCTGGGCTGTTGGGGGGGAGGGGGGTTAGGACTGGAAATGGGCTGTTGGGGGGAGGGGGTTAGGACTTGAGGTGAGGGGGGGGAGAGGGTTAGGAGAGGAGTGGGCCTAGTGGTTAGGACAAGTTACTTCAGGCCGGAGGGCCGGGGGTTCAAGTCCCACCTGGGGAACAGCAATCTCAGGCTGGAGGGACTGGGGTTTCTAGTCCTATAGGCACTCCTTGTGGCCTTGGGCAAGCCACTTAACTCTCCATTGCCCACCGCTTTGATTGAAGGATAAGGCGGTATAGAAAACTGGTTTAAGTAAGGTGGGCTGATGGGATTAGGACTGGTAATGGGCTGTGGGCTGATGGGGGTGGGGTTAGGACTGGTAATGGGCTGATGGGGGCTAAGACTGGAAGTGGGCTGATGGGGGCTTAGGACTGGTAATGGGCTATGGGGGGGAGCTAGGACTGGTAATGGGCTGGGGGGGTTGCTAGGACTGGAAATGGGCTGAGTGGAAGGGGAGGCTTGAGCTGCAAATAGCTGATGGGGACTGGGGCTTGGAATGGAAATGGGCTGAGGGGAAGGGGGGGCTTGAACTGCAAATAGCTGATGGGGAGGGGGGCTTGGAATGGAAATGGGCTGTGAGGGGAGGGAGCTATGACAGGAAATGGGCTGATGGAGGGGCTAGGATAGGACTGGAAATTGGTTGTTGGGGGGAGCTAAGATTGGAAATGGGCTGTGGTGGGGGCTTGGATTGAAATGGACTCATGGAGGGGCTAGAACTGGAAGTAGGCTCATGGGGGCTTAGATTGGAAATGGGCTGAGGTGGAGGGGAGCTAGGATTTGACATGGGCTAATGGTTGGGCTAGGAAAGGACTAGAAATGAGCTGATGGGGGGGCTGGGATTGGAAATGAGCTGATGGAGGGACTCAGATAGGACTGGAAATGGATGGGGGAGCTAGGACTGGAAATGGGCTGATGCGGGGACTAGAAGGGAGCGGATGCTGGGTGGGGCTGGAACTAGGAGGGAGCTGATGTTGGAGGAGGATTAGAATGGGATGGGGCTGGGAGAGTGAAATGGAGAGGGGAAAAAATATTTTGTGTGGGAGGGATGAAAAATCTACAATTGGCTAGGTATTGGGAGATTAAGTGGGGATTGAGGATGGAGGGGTAAAATTTGAGTGGATGAAATAGGAATGAGGAAAGAGCAAAAGGAGAAAGTTTAGTATGTTAAAGCAGATGTAGAGAGAGAATGGGGAAAAAAACTAGGAGAGAAGAAAGGACAAATGGACAGCAGACGATGGAGAGTTAGCAGAAGACACGAAGAAACCAGAAGAAAGTGGCTGGAGCAATTGCAACTGAAAAAAATGCACAAAAGGTAGAAAGATATCTATTTTGAATTTATTAACTGGAATATGTCAGCTCTGGGAAATGTGCATCATTAACGTCTGCGCTTTGTTTAGTACAAGAGGAAATTAATTTATAGTTTTATTTCTACAGGGTTGTTGTACATTCCAAGTTTGGCTTTTGGGGTTCCCGGTTTAATTGTTTTCCTCTTTCCAAATCGTGATTCCTTGTTTGGTGATGGTCTATGTTCTGCATGTGTAACTGAGCTGAGGTATTCTGTTGATGTAATTCCTATTTGACATTGCCATTTGTTCCCTTTCCCCAGTAGGTCATGTATTGTTCTCTGAAATGTATTGGTTTAATATTTGCAGTGTTGCCTTTTGATAGGTAGAGTCTGGTGCTTTGTGAGTCCTGGTAGTGTTGTTAGGATATGGCGGGTTTGCTATGGGTTCTAAATGGGCAGCGTTTGTAGTAGTTCCTAATGTGCCTGGCGGTTGGCACTGGATTATAGTAATGTAGAAATCTTTTAGTCTTTCTTTATCCATACACTCATTAAGAGGAATGCTTACTAAAAGTTAGTGTATGGTAACATTATGGAAGAAATATTTATGCAAATGAGGTCCCTTATGCAAATGAGGCCCCACACCGAGTCTCCGCACATGGCCCCGCACCCCCCTTGGGCCGCCCCTGTCTCTTTCCATTTCTGTATCCAGTTCAAACTTCTCCAACTGACCAATAAGTGCATTCACTCTGCAGCTCCTCGCTACCTTTCATCTCTTCTCTCCCTACAGGCCTCCTGGGGAACTCCGCTCTTCTGGCAGATCACTTCTATCTGTGCCCTTGTCTTCTACTGACAATTCCATACTTCAATCCTTTCACCTTGCTGCTTCTTATTCCTGAAACAAACTACCTAAGTTTGTACATCAGGCTTCATCTCTGGCCCTTTTATAATCCAGGCTGAAAACTCACCTCTTCAAGGCTGCTTTTGGATCCTGATCCGCTTAGTTTCCTACGTGTTGCTTACCATTCCCCTAGATGTCCTCGGCTGTTGTGGTGTTTGTCTTGACTAGATTGTAAGCTCTGATGAGCAGGAGCCATCTTTTACATGTGCCTGTACAGTGTTACGTATGTCTTAAGAACATAAGAGATGCCATACTGGGTCAGACCAAGGTCCATCAAGCCCAGTATCCTGTTTCCAACATTGGCCAATCCAGGTCACAAGTACCTAGCAGGTTCCCTAAAAGACACAGGAGTTCCACAGTGCTTGTATTGGGGCAAGCAGTGGATTTCCCAGGTTCTCTTTAATAATTGTTTATGGACCTTTCCTCCAGGAACTTGTCCAAACCATTTTTAAACCCAACTACACTAGCAGCCTCTCACTTGGTTTGCAGCTTGTCGTGCTGTGAGGGCTTGCGTGCATCAGTGATGCTGAGAGCTAAACTATCGGTAGTTTAACTACTGGCAGGGTCTCCCAAGATGGACAGGTCTCAGCTGAGGTGCCAGACGAAGACAAACCACCCATCTGGGCAGCAGCAGAATGGGATAGTGTTGATGGCGGAGGATCACATTTCTGTGACAACGGCAACAACACCAAACTTAAACTGCGCGGAAGGAAGGCCTGGCAATCTACTTCTGTATCTTGCCATGAAAACCCAATGGATAGTTACAACAAAACAAATTGTGCTATGGTGCTGGAAGATGAGACTCCCAGGTCAGAAGGCACTCAACTAGCTACTGGGGAAGAGCTGAAGACTTTTCAGAGTAAAGCCAGCATTTATGATATGGTTGGATCAAAGCCCTCGAAGTCTGACTGCTGATGTAGCTGCGCATGAAATGAGAGTCAGAAGCTGTAAAGATGTCTTACACATTGGAACATGGAACGTACGAAGCATGAACCAAGGGAAGTTGGAGGTGGTCAAGAATGAAATGGAACGTGTACAACTTGATCTGTTGGGTGTCAGCGAACTGAAATGGACTGGCATCGGGCACTTTGCATCAGATGATCACATGGTCTACTATGCTGGAAATGAAAGACAAAGAAGAAATGGTGTTGCATTTATAATAAAGAAGAAACTTGCAAGAACTGTAATGAAATACAATGCAGTCAGCGAACGCTTAATCTCTATTCGTCTACGAGGATTGCCTATCAACACAACTATAATTCAAGTATATGCCCCAACAACAGCTGCAGAAGAGAATGAAATTGAAGAGTTCTATGAACAAGTACAAGCTGAAATTGACAGAACATGCAAACAGGATATCCTGATAGTCATGGGTGACTGGAACGCAAAAGTTGGCAACAAAGAAGAAGGCAAAGTAGTTGGAAAATATGGACTTGGCAACAGAAATGAAGCTGGAGAAAGATTGATAGAATTCTGCAAGACCAATGATCTATTCATCTCAAACACCTTCTTCCAGCAACACAAGCGGCGACTGTACACGTGGACTTCACCCAATGGATTGTATAAAAATCAAATTGACTACATCTGTGGAAGTCAACGATGGAAAAGCTCTGTAACATCAACAAAGACAAAACCTGGAGCTGACTGTGGTACAGATCATCAACTACTAGTATGCAAACTCAAGCTAAAGTTGAAAAAGAGCAAACCACTCATGAATGCAGCAAAATATGACCTTGAGAATATACCAATGGAATTTAAAGACTGCCTGCAAAATCGATTTGCTGCTTTAGATACAAATGACAGAGCTCCGGAAGAGTTATGGAATGACGTCAAGAAGGTTGTGCTGGAAGAAAGCGAGAAGTCTCTACAAAAGGTGAAAAAGCAAAAACGGCCAAAATGGATGACGGAAGAAACTCTGAAAATTGCCCAGAAACGCAGAGAAGCTAAAGCCAAAGGAGAAAGAAAGACAATCGCAGAACTCAACAGAGATTTCCAACGTGCAGCAAGACAGGACAAGGAAAAGTACTACAATGACACTTGCAAGGAAATAGAAGCAGAAACTATTAGAGGAAGAACAAGATCGGCTTTCCTAAAGCTGCGAGAGTTAAAGAAAAAGTTCCAGCCTCGAATTGGAATGTTACAAGATGCTCAAGGTTCTATGTTGAATGATGCTGAGAAGATCAAGAAAAGGTGGAAGGAATATACAGAGTTTTTATATGATAAAGATCAAGTGGACCAACAGCCATTTCAACCTATACCTTATGATCAGGAACCATTGGTGATGAAAGAAGAAGTTGAAGCAGCATTGAAAGCCTTATCAAAGAACAAAGCACCAGGCATTGATAGCATTCCCATAGAAGTATTGCAGCAATCTGATGCAGCTGTTACCGTACTTACAAGGCTCTGCCAAGAAATATGGAAGACAACATCATGGCCAACTGACTGGAAAAGATCTGTGTTTATACCAATACTAAAGAAAGGTGATCCAACTGACTGTGGAAATTATCGCACAATCGCTCTGATCCTACATGCCAGCAAGATTCTACTGAAGATTATTCAAAAGAGACTACAGCCATACCTAGAACAAGAACTACCTGAAGTGCAAGCAGGGTTCAGAAAAGGACGAGGAACGAGAGACATCATTGCGGATGTGAGATGGATCCTTGAAAAGACTAAAGAATACCAAAAGGATATCTATTTGTGCTTTATCGACTATAGCAAGGCTTTTGACTGTGTAAAGCATGAGAAACTCTGGGCCACATTAAGAAGCATGGGTATACCAGAACACCTGATCGTTCTCTTGCACAATCTGTACATTGATCAAGAAGCAACAGTTCGAACGGAACAAGGAGAAACAGAATGGTTTAAAATAAGCAAAGGTGTAAGACAAGGCTGCATACTTTCCCCCTACCTGTTTAATTTATATGCAGAACAAATCATCAGAGAAGCAGGACTGTATGAAGACAACAGAGGTGTGAAGATTGGTGGAAGACTCATCAACAACCTTCGCTATGCTGATGATACCACATTACTGGCTGAAAGTGAAGATGATCTGAAACATTTGCTTCTCACAATCAAAGAACATAGTCACAAAATGGGTCTGCACCTTAATGTAAAGAAGACAAAGATCATGACAACTGGCATAATCAACAGGTTCATCGTTGAAGGAGAAGAAATTGAAATCGTGAACAACTTTAACCTTCTTGGATCAACTATCAATAAAGAAGCAACAAGCAGTCAAGAAATCAGACGACGCATTGCTCTTAGCAGAATGGCTATGAAAGACCTAGATAAGATTCTCAAGAGCAGAGATGTCTCTCTCCATACAAAGATTCGACTTGTTCAAGCCATGGTATTTTCAATAACATCATATGGATGTGAAAGCTGGACAGTGAAAAAGACAGACAGGAAGAAAATTGATGCCTTTGAATTATGGTGCTGGCGGCGAATACTGTGTATACCATGGACTGCCCGAAGAACAAACCAGTCGGTACTAGAGGAGATCAAACCTAAGCTTTCTTTAGAAGCTCAGATGACAAGACTTCGACTTTCATACTTCGGACACATCATGCGAAGAGAGAGATCATTAGAGAAAGACATTATGCTTGGCAAGATAGAAGGTCAACGCAAAAGAGGAAGGCCAGCAATGAGATGGATCGCTACAATAACATCAGCTATGGGTACCAGTCTGTCAACAATGAGCCGCCTGACTGAAGACCGAACACAATTTAGGATAGCTATCCAGAGGGTCGCCATGAGTCGACTCCGACTCGACGGCACTTAACAACAACAACAACACTAGCAGCTTTTACTACATCCTCCAGTAACAAATTCCACAGTTTGATTACCTGTTGAGTGAAAAAATATTTTCTCTTATTAGTCTTAAATGAGTTGCATTGTAGCTTCATTGCGTGTTCCCTAATCTTTCTACTTTTTAATGGTGTAAACAAATCGATCTACATTTACCACTTCATTAATTTAAAGACCTCTATAATATCTCCCCTCAGCTGTCTCTTTTCCAGATTGAAGAGCCCTAACCTTTTAAGCCTCTCTTCATAGGGGTGTCCTTCCATCCCCTTTACCATTTTGTGCTATACAAATGATCAGTAGTAGTAGTGTATTAACACTGTACACCTTCGGGAAACTTAGCTTATCTGTCCAGACAGTAATCGAGATAGGTATTAAATTGGCCCAGTGGTTCTCAACCCAATCTTCAGGACACACCTAGCCATTTTGGTGTTGGGATATCTGCTACGATTATCTGTTCGTTCATTCATCCATCCATCTCTGTGCCTTAATTTTGAGTTTGATGTGCAGAGTGCATGCACTTCTGAAACATGAAGAGGAGAAGAGACTTGCACAATGGCGGAGAAGTTGGACAGTTTCATAGGGATCTTAGCCCCCATGGCACAAGAGAAGAAGGAAACCCAGGGAGGTGGAGGCATCAGCGTGCCAGCAGCGGAAGACGAGGCGTCCTGCAGTGACAGAGGCATCAGTGTTCAGTGAGGACATGCACAAAATTAGTTCATGGACTACAAACCACACATTCATTTTAGTGCTAAAAACACATTTCAAACTGCACACGCACCTGCTCTGGCACCATCTGGGACCTGCCTCCATAAATGTATTTGGAAAGATGATCTCATCCGAACATAGCCATTGCTTCCTGCTTCACTGGGGTTTTTTTTTCTTACACAGAATGGCAGGATTCTTATCTAGGTGTGTGTACACAGACAGGCACACCCATGCTCTTACTTGCATCAATGTATGTGTCTTGGAGCACCCACTTAGCCAATGAATATTCAAATCTGTAGCAAATCTCATTTCTGTGACCCGCTGAGATAATGGGATAAATAAATATGAGAGATTGCTTGCAGCGCTTCCATTGTATGCAGCTCTCATTGTGGATTTCTTGAAAACTAGACTGACTAGATAGAGACCAGCATCCTTCCACAGCAAAATATCAGCTTAAGAAACATTTGTCTAAAATTGTTCACACAAGTCATAAAGAGTATCATTTGGAGCCTCTGATTTTCTTGTATTCACTTTGATACTTATCACCTTTTAAATACTTTTCACTCCTCTGGTCCTCTACATTCAGGTTTTATATCCCACTTTACTTCCTCCCAGGGTCAGTGCAAGAACTGGAGGTGCCTTAGGCAGGCCCTCCATCCAGCCGCCGTCCCTCTGCTGCCCCCTCTTCCCCGTGCACCTCTCCAGGGCCGACAGTGGCGACAATTGCCCCTGTAACTGTGACGCAGCATTTACACTCTGTCTCTGAGGCTGTGTCACGGTTTGATTCTGTTCAATCCGCTGCTTTTGCTCCGGTTTGGTGGGCTGCAGTTGTTGTTCCTTGGCTGCCTAGTTCACCTAACAGAATGTCGGTCCTGCTTCCTCTAGTTTTATTTTTGTTTATTTACTTTGAAATATTTCTGTTCTGTTCTTTATTCCCCAGTGAGCCTATATATCTTATTCTTGCTCTCATGGTTTCCAACTTCATTCTCTTTCGATTTGTGCTACTTAGTTGTCAGAGAGCTTTTCATCTTCAGTCTTTTCCAGAAAATGTCTTCTGGTTCTGCTTCACCAATCCTTAGTTCTTTGTGTCCCCACCTTCTGTTGCTGACTTTCTCTTAAAGAACTTTGTGGGGAGGGGGATAAGAGTCTTCAAACTGGACAAGTATGGATATTTCTGCTAATTTAAAAATGAGGAGGGGCTTTGTGTTAGAATTCTGGCCCCAGTCATTTCCACAGGAACATTTCTGATAGTATAAAGATTAGTTTTTTAATATAAATCTGTCAGGAGGAGTTCTCAATCTCACTCTTTGGGACACACGTGCCAGTCAAGTTTTCAGGATAACTACAATGAATATGCATGAGAGATTTGCATGCACTGCCTTCTTTGTATGCAGATCTCGATCCTCCTCATCCCTCCAGTCTAGTCCTGTCTGGTCCAGACGCATGGCTTTCTGCCATCCTACCAGTAGGTGGAGACTGAGAACCACTGGTTTGATGATGGCACTCTATAAGGGAACTGTGCAGCCCTCCTCAGACCAATATTTCTCAGTCTCCAGCATAGTGGTTCCAAATTTAGGGTCAGGACCCCAAATGAGGTCGCATCATCAGTGGTTGGGGTCATAGAAACATGGTCTTTCCCCTTCTCTCTGGACTTTCACTGTGACCTATGCCAAGTAGTGTCAGTCACCAGTCAGCATGTGACCTGTGAGCCAGTGAACAGTCATAGGCCCTTGCTCCCTCCTGTTTCTTACTACCCCAAAGGTGCAGGACTGGACTGGAGGGATGATATGTGCTGACTGCTGCTCCTACTGCCACTAATGTTGCTGCTACCTTCCTGCTTTAGATGAGTGGAGGGAGGGGAAGGAGGTTGGAGACCTGCTATTTTGATTTCATAAATTTTCATTTGCTAAAATGGAGTAAGATGGGATAAAATGGGGTCATTTGGGATAAATGTTTGGAAAACACTACTCCAGCAGATGGAGGTGGCTTAGGCCCCTCTGCAGTTTGGACTCCACAGGATGTCTTTAGAAAAAAAAATATTAAAGGAAGAAAGAGTTGACGAGCAAAGTCATACAGTATGTCTCCCTGGCTTAGCTCCATTGAGGGCCCAGAACAGTGGGCCCCAGGGGTGCAGAACCTGGTGGGCTGGGTCCCTCCCTCATCTCCCCTCCCTCTTTAGTGGGCTGCAGTTGATTTGGAGAAGTTGTTGAATCCTCCCTCAGCCTTGGAAATGCTTGTTCGCTGTTGCGGGTGCAGTGACATTGGGACCTGGCCTTTTTAAGGAAGTAAAAAAATAAATAAATAAATAAATCAGGAGGCAGCTAGAGGTGCAGCAGTGGCCAAGAAGAGCACCAGAGCTTGTCTAGGCTGCAGAGAGGGCAGTTAAGTAAGTGATGGCTGGCTTCTCAGTTTTTGTTGGGGGGGGGGGGGCGTACATATGCTTTCACAGCATACTGAATCAGTGCATGGCTTATGGTAGATGCTGGAGTCTGCGGCCTGCAGTCAGCCGTCAGCATTGGGGGCAGAGTCTGAATCTGTTTCCTCTCAGCTGTGACAGGGTTTGATTTTGGCAGAAAGTGCTGCCATTTTGTCGGGGCGTGCTGCGGAGGATCCAGTCAGGCCTCAATCTTGTCCAGGGCAGAAGCACAGGCACAGAATTTGACTGCCAGCAACTCTGGGGAGAGGTTAGGGGTACAAGATGTGCCTTTTTCCCCAGAATTTGTGCTGTTCATCAGGCTTCCTTCATGAAGCAGGGCCTGGTGCAAGGGGCTCATGACGTTCAGATCATGGCTGTGGAGCAGAGTGCTATTTAGCACCACTGTAAATAGCCCACCTTGTACATAGCTCAAACGAATCAAGCACCCAACACAGCCCTCACACTTCTAAGTTTCACCCTCACTGCATGTATAACACACACACTTTACCTGATTGCTTGCTGTGATACCACCTTGATTATTAAGATAAGGCGGTTTAGAAATACTGTTAAATAAATAAATAAATAAATAAATTCCCAAGCTTGTGGCCAAGCAATCTCAGAGGGACTGAATGAAAGATAGAGGATCAGCTCTCAGCGGAATCCTGGGGCTCAGAGGATCCCCTGGAAGGGCCTTCAGGATGATACCCAGGCAGAGGTCCTTGAGGCCAGCAAGATTACCAAGAAAGCAAATAGAATGCTAGGTATCATAAGGAAAGGAATGGAGAACAAAACAAAGGATATTATAATGCCTCTGTATCGTTCCATGGTACGACCGCACCTTGAATATTGTGTGCAATTCTGGTCGCCGTATCTTAAAAAGGATATAGCGTTATTAGAAAAAGTACAGAGAAGAGCCACCAAAATGGTAAAGGGGATGGAAGGCTACTCCTATGGCTACAAAGGTTAGGGTTCTTCAACCTGGAAAAGAGACGGCTGAGGGGAGATATGATAGAGGTCTATAAATTTAATCAATGGAGTGGAACGGGTAAACGTAGATCAATTGTTTACGCTATCAGAATATAGAAAGACTAGGGGACATGCAATGAAGCTACAGTGTAAACTATTTAAGACAAATAAGAGAAAATATTTTTTCACTCAACGTGTAATCAAACTCTGGAATTTGTTACCGGAGGATGTAGTAAAGGCTGTTAGTGTAGCTGGGTTTAAAAAAGGTTTGGACAAGTTCCTAGAGGAAAGGTCTATAAACCATTATTAAAAAGGGACCCAGGATAATCAATGCTTGACCCAGTACAAGCATTGTGGAACCTGTGTCTTTTGGGGATACTGCTAGGTACATATGACCCAGATTGGCCACTGTTGGAAACAGGATACTGGGCTTGATGGACCTCGGTCTGACCCAGTATGGCATATCTTATGTTCTTATTTCTCTGGGGGAGGATCCCATTGTGGTGAGGGTCTTCCACAAGGATGAGTTGGCAACCCTCATTTCCCAGATCATGACGGCTTTTAATATTCCAGAGGACCTTTTCCGCAGTGGAGGATCCTTTGCTGGAAGGTATCCAGAAGCCGCCAAGATCATTTCCCCTGCATAGGGCCATCAGAGACATGATTGCAGGTGAGTGGGAGATGCCAGAAGCTAATGTACGCGTCTGTAGGTCCATGTCACGTCTCTATCCCATTCCAGTGGATGGTAAGGAGCTTTTCCACTTTCTGATGGTGGATACGCTGGTGACGGCCATCATCAAGAATACTACTATTTCAGTGGAAGGTGGTGTGGCACTGAAGGACATGCAGGATATGAAACTAAAAGCCATATTGAAGCAGTCCTTCAAGGTTTCTGCATTTGCTCTACAGGCATCCATTTGTGGAGTTTATGTAACTAGAGTGTGTTTGAGGTGGTCTCAGAAGTTGCCTGAGTGTTTAGGAGCTTCACGGCTCTTTCAGAGGCAGCTAGGCTGAAGTCAGGTTTGGCCTTTCTCGCAGATGCTCTTCATGATTTGGTTATGCCCTCCCTTTGGAATTGGTGGGGGCAAATACAGTGACAGAATTCAAAATGGCATGGGGCAGACAGTGGATCCCTTTATAGCAACAGGATAAAATCAAAATAAACATAACTCTTTCTCATAACAAATAGGGGTGACCTACATGGAGCGGTGGGTACAACCTTAAACAAAGGCATGGGGAGAGGTGACTTTCACGGAGCGGTAGGTGCATCTACTCTTACCGCCTTGCTGGGCAGACTAGATGGACCATTCTGGTCTTTATCTGCGTCATATACTATGTTACTATGTTAGGGTGTTTTGTGAAAAACATAGCCTCGCTGGTTACGGCTCACCAGCTGTTATGGCTGCCTAATTGGTCTGCGGAGGCGGCTAGGTGTGTCCCGAGGACTTGGTTGAGAACCATTGATCTATATCAGTGGTTCTCAACCTTTTTTGTACCGTGACCCCTTTTACCATTGGTCAACTTGTGCTGACCCCCCCCCCCCCAATGATAAAATCAGATGTGTCTCTCTTCCTTTACCGTTAACGCATTGTTGCTGTAATCATTTGTTGAATTATTAATATTATAGGCCTTTGCAATATGTTTTATTTATAAAATTTACTTATTTAAACCACAATTATTTATTTTATTTTTATTTAAAGTCTTTTCTATACCGCGTTCTTCAAATCAGCTCGGTTCACAGATAACGGAAACTTTGTCCATGAGTAAGGAGAAACCATACTGGACTTACATAAAACAGGGTAGAAAAACTTGGGTTGAACTGGGGAAACTATCTACATACTCTAGGCTAAGGCAGGTTACCGTCTTAGCTTGCTATCTGTATGCTCTTGCTGGGAGAAAGCGGTGCTATTGTGTGGCACTGGTGTCGTGTGTGGTAGTTGGGATGGGGTGACTGTTATGGTGTCTGTGGGAGGGTAGTTGCTGGGTGGTACCGTAGTGCAGTAGGAAGAGGTGGTGCTTGAGTGCTTTCCTCAACTGGGTGAGGTCTGTGATTGCACGGATGTCAGGTGGGAGTGCGTTCCAGCATGAGGGAGCATAAAACACGAAGGCCCTCTTTCTTGTTGTCTCTGAGCATTTTGTGATTTCGCTGGGAATAGATAGGGTATTGGCTGTGACTGATCTTTGGGTTCTGTTTGGAGGAGTGGGGTGGATGAGGTCGGTGATGGAAGGGGATGTGAGACTGTTGATGGCTTTGAAGGTGATGAAGAGGATCTTGAAGGTGAGTCTAGAATGGACTGGAAGCCAGTGGAGGTGCTTCAATATTGGTGTTATGTGGTCCTTCCTGGCGGCGCCATGCAGTATTCTGGCTGCTGTGTTCATAGCCAGCTGTAGTGGATTAAACGTGCTCTTCGATAGTCCATGTAGAATGGCATTGGCATAGTCGAAGTGGGGGATGACTAAGGCCTGATAGAGTGTCCTGAAGTCATCTGGTTCCAGTAGGGGGCGCAGGTGACGGATTGTGCGAATCTTGAGATATACTGCGTTAACGGTGTTGTTTATATGTGTTTCATATCAAGCTGTTGATCGAGCGTTACCCCTAAGTAGCGTATTGTAATTAATCATAATAAGTAACAATATTTTGATTTCAAAATTATGATGATTTTGTAGTCAAATCACTAATATGAAATAAAATTATTTTTTCTACCTTTGTTGTCTGACCAATTTATTCTCTGATCATGCTGGTCCCGATCTGAGGCTACTGCTTTCCTGTCTTCTCTTAGCTCTCTTTCTGTGGTCTATGGTCCATCTGCCATTTCTTATCTCTTCTTTCGTTTTCTTCACTTCTTTCCATCAGCCTATTTCCAGTGCCAGTAACCCTCCCCAGTATCAACCCCTTTCCAGTCCTCACTCTCAGTACCTTCCAATGTCAACTTGCATTCCCATGACTGCCACTGGTGTCCAGTCCCTTCTAGTACAAATACCATGGTAGCCCCTCTCAGATCCACTCCCTTCCAGTTCCATTCTCCCATCCCCTCGTATCAGCCCATTTGTAGCCTTAGCCCCCAGTTTTCTTCCAGGGCCAGCAGCTCTATCCTCCCCTCCCCACAATCAGCTCGCTTCCATTGCTAGTCCCCCCCTCAACCCCATTACCAGTGCTAGCCTCCCCTAATCAGCCCAATACCAGTCCTACCCCCCCATCAGCTCATTACCAGTGCTAGTCCCTCCTCAACCCCATTTAGTCCTTCCCCCCCCCCCAATCAGCCCATTTCCAGTCCTAACCTCCCCGATCAGCTCATTTCCAGTGCTAGCCCCCCATCAGTCCATTACCAGTCTTACCCCCCTATCAGCACATTACCAATCCCAACCCCCCCTTGATCAGTCCATTCCCAGTCCTAGCCTTCCCTAATCAACCCATTACCAGTCCTAGCCCCCCCCCCATCTGCCCATTATAATCCTAACCCGCACTGTCTCTCCCGTCTGTCCAGTATGTCCCCCTGTCTCTTCCCTTTGTCCATGTCAGCCTCCCCGTCCGTCCATCCATCCATCAATGTTATCCCCCCCTTCCTCCCTATCCATGTCAGCCCCCCTGTCCATGTCAGCCCTCCCTCCCTCCATTCATCCATCAATGTTAGCCCCCCTCCCCCTCCCTCCATGTCAGCCCCCCTCTGTCCATGTCATCCCCCCTCCCTCCCTCCATGTCAGCCCCATTGCAGGTTCCCTGCCCCCTCCTCCCCTCTCCCCATGTCTGTCTCCTTCTGCAGCCGTGGCTCCCTGTCTCTTGGGGAACCGCGGCTGTGCCTGTGAAGCCGTTGCGGAGCCTTTCTGTCTCTAAACGGGCTCCGTGCAGCATTGTCCCGCGTCCAAAGGAAGTGGTAAACAACTTCCTTTGGAGGTGGGACAATGCTGCATGGAGGCAGGAAGGCTCCAACGGTTTCGCAGGCACAGCCGCGGTTCCCTAAGAGACACGGAGCCGCGGCTGCATTAGAAGGAAAACGGTGAGTTTGCCATTGCCGAGAAGCGGACTTTGCAGCAGCAGCAACTTGTGCGCTTTCTTTTTTTTAATGGCGGTGTGAGGCGATCCCCTGATAAATTCTGTGGCGACCCCCCCCCCCCATGGGGTCGCGACCCACAGGTTGAGAACCGCTGATCTATATGAAGGCAAGTGAGGCTGCTTGTTAAACCCTCGAGTGTCCATCTCCAGTCCTGGAGGGCCACAATCCAGCCTGGTTTTCAGGATGTTCCTAATGAATGTTCATGAGATATACTTACTTACAATCCTGTAGCACATGCAAATATCTCATGAACATTTATTAGGGACAGCCTGAAAACCAGCTTGGATTGTGGCCCTCCAGGACTGGTGTTGAACACTCCTGATCTTGATTTGGAAGGCTTTTATTTTCCTGCTCCTTTTGGGTGTCCTGCTCAATCAGAATTCAAACTGTCATCTGGCACTAGGAGCCTTCATTCACAATTATACAGGGATTTTTCTCCAGCATATTCAGACGGGTCATTGCATTGGCAATTCTTCAACCAGGAGCCATGTACCATGGGCCCGGAGTCTGACCATTAGATATTACAAGTGCAGTTTTTCTGGTCATTGTTGATGGTAGTTTTCTTATCAAGTTTGTCTGTAATGTTATTGAGAAACCTAGTAAGTCTGGTTGGGCAAGATCATTTTGTTCTGAGCCCATTCTGACTCTTACTAATCATTTTCCCACTCTCTCTTTCCCAATTGTCCAATCACCTTCTCCTACAAAGTTTCCAGTAATTCTTCCCCCCTCCCCCCAGTTTGACATTTGGCTGACTGATCTATTGCTTGTAGTTTGGTTTTTGTTTTTGTTTTTATTCACAATTTAAATTCGCACGTACACCTCCTGTAAAGAGCAGCCTCCTCCCCTACCCTTCATTTCCTATTCTTTATTTTTTTATTTATTTGGTTTTATATGTCGCGCTATTTTAGTTCAGTGCAGTTTCTTGAACAGGAAGTACAGCAGTTGTGCAGTCAATCCACATAGTTCTTTTAGTACCCTTGAATAAGTTTCATTTGGTCCTGGAGCCTTCCTAACTTGTACATTGCTTGTTCTTTATGTGCTGCTGGGTTGTATAAAGCTAGTTTTACTTATTTGGTTATTTTCCTTAGAAAGCCCCCACATTTTTTAAGAGTTTTGCTTTGTTACTGTCTACATACAAATAGGGGAAAGCATGGGCTGTATGGCTCATGGAATTCTTTCCAACCCTTGTGTGTTTTATATCAAATTGGAACATTTACATTTTGTTTTATTTGTGTTTAGAAAATTGAAATTGAGGAGTTAGGGAGGGGAACAAGAAAGGGGTGCCCGATGTTACTGTTACTGTTTGCCTTGGTGGTAGAACTTCTTGCACAATGGATTAGGGAAAATAATCAGATTCAAGGGATGGGTAAGGGAGGGGATGAACACACGGTGTTCCTATTTGCTGATGATATCTTGCTATATCTGAGGTGGCCTCAACAGACACTTCCAGTGGTCATTGAGGTATAGTTATGGAGGGGTGTCAGGCTTCAAAATGAGATAAAACGGAGGCGTTAAGTGTCACCGTCTCCTGGGAAGTGGAAAACCCAATTAAGGACACATTATCCAATATGATGGGTGGCTAAATCGCTTACATATTTGGGAGTGCAAATCTCTGCAAAATATGAAGATATAGCTGCAGATAGTTCACCTTATATATTTGAGATTATTGGCAAAGAGTTAGATGGGTGGATACACTTAGAAACCTCTTGGCTGGGCAGAATAGAGGGAATTAAAATGAATATCCTCCTCCGATTATTATATCTGTTCCAGGCTCTGCTAGTTGCAATACCAGATATGGGCTTACGTACCCTGCAGAGGAAGGTGTTTCAGTATATTTGGTGATGTAAACCACCAAGAATAGCACGGGAGGTAATGTATGCCTTTAAGGGGGGTTGGGGGTACCCGATATTAGAGACTATTACAGGGCAGCCCAAATAAGGCACATAATGGACTGGTGACAGAGTAGGGCATATAAACCATATGTGATTTCTTGAGAGCTCTTATATTCGAGGGGGCATGGTTACTAGGCAAGGATCGGAGATAAATGGGGTTGGGTTCACTGGATATGAGGCAAGTGGTAGGAGTCTGGGCCGAAGTTTTGGCACAGGAGAACCTAGGGAGGAGAGACAATTTCTCTCATTAATGACCCCATGGAGGTGGCGAAGGAACTTCACTTCTGGATGGGAGAAGGGAGCCTTTGAACATTGGCGGAACATGGGGCTAGAATGCTTTTATCAGCTGATAGAGGAGAAGGCGATTAAATCCATTTGAGGAGCTGAGGGAGGAATATGATCTGCAGGAAAAGGACAGATTTCCATACAATCAGGTATGTCGCTATTTGCGAGGAAAGGAGGGGAAGCAAAGTATAAGTAGGGAGCTATCGGCTATGGAAATAATCTGGTATAGGAAGAAAACAGCTAGGGGGTTGATATTGGCACTATACAAGGGATAAGAGAAAGGGGGAATAAGAGTTTCAAATATATGTACAAGTGAGAAGCAGACCTGGGGGGGTGCAATATTGACTAAAGATTGGAAATCTATTTGGGACCAGATTAAAAGGGCCCCCTGGTCCAGTATTATTAGAGAAAATTGCTATAAAATACTGTTTAGATGGTACTATACACCAGAGAGGTTACATAAAATGTTCCCCTCAGCATCCTTGAGCGGTTTGCGGACCCGTGAAGAAAGGGGAACGTTTTGGCATATATGGTGGGCATGCCCGAAGATACAAGGGTACTGGAAGAGGATACAGAGTTGGATACAGGGGAAATTGGGGGTAGTGATGGAACTGAATCCAAGTATTTATTTGATATCATGGTGGAGGGAGGGTCAGCAGAGGAGTAGGAGTAGTAGAGCAGTAATAGCCTGCCTGAGTGCGGCAAGGTGCAAAATCACAGCAGCATGGAAGCACCCGGGGTAGAGAAATATGAGGAGAGGCTTAAATATATAGTGCTAATGGAGAAGCTTACGCAGTCCGAAGGCAAAAAGTGGATCGCTTTGAAAAAGAGTGGGGGACTGTGGCGTGTCTTGGAGGGGGGGAGGGAGAGGAGGGGGATCTGATGGGGGGAGGGTATACCATGGGGGGGAACAAGGATGGGGGGATTGGGAAGGGAGGGGGGGGAATGAAGTAGAGAGATAAGGAGTGTAAGTCAATAAGTCAAATAGCTTGGGGTAAACTAGCATCATAAAATAAAGGAGGGAGGACACACTAAACACCAACAACCAGCGGGCAAAGGGGTATATCGTACCTGCAGATTAGGTTTGGGTTAAAAATGTTTTGTAGGATCACGTGATGTGAGAGCGAGCGGACGGAAAATGCCCGTGCTCCGGACTTCTCACCCTTTTACCGGCGTATGAAACCGTGAATAAGCCCCGAGCAGTCCCGAAAAGTTGTGTGCCGCTGGAGAAAAGGAGGGGAGAGTGCAATCAAAGGACCATGGAGCATGGCGGCGTTAGTCACAATGAGCCGCCATGAAAATGAACGAGCGTCAGAGTCGCATAAGATGGCGGTGTCCCCTGCAGCGCCTAGCTCTCCAGTCTCCCCGGCAGTGGAGAGGAGATCTCCGTGGCGGTAGCGGCAGCCTTATCAGCACAGTTTGAAGCGCTGAATAGCAAAATGGACTTGCTGCACAGCTCAGTAAGTTCCTTAGGCAACCAAATGCAGGAGATGGAGACTCGGATGGTGCAGACGGAGGAGGGTGTGGATATGCTGTCGCACGAGGTAGGGAGACTGCAGGCCGCACTGAAAACGCATGAAGCAAAATTAGATGACCTAGAAAATATCTCTCAGCACAACAACCTCAGTTTTTTGGGCATCCCAGAGAATATCCCAGACAGAGACCTGAAGACCCAGGTGGAAACTCTGGTATCTTCTATATTAGGCGGCAGTGAGAAATATGGACAGATTATAATAGAGCATGCTCATAGAGTGGGGCCTAAGCAGACAAGAGATCAGAGACCTCAAGTAGTCCTGGCAAAATTCCTGCAGTTCCCGCAGAAAGAGGCCATGCTAAGGGCAGCTAGACAAAAGGGGGTGATTGTGAGCGACAACATGAAATTGCATGTCATGCAAGACTATTCAGCAGCCCTCAGCCAGTGGAGACTAGCATATGCGTCTGGCAGAAACTAGTGGATGCCAAGATTAAATTAAAGCGCCCCCAAGCCACGCGCAGGGCACTCCAAAAAACCGACTGTTTGCAAGCCTCAGGAAGTTGCCCCTTTCCACATGTACCATCGCCATTCTATGCCGCGGAGCTACCACCTCATCAATAATACCCAAAGGGACTACCTCTGAGGTGTCCTCCAAGAAATCTCAAAGAATCCACGTCCAACGCACCAGATTGTACCACCGAAGCGACAGCAATCCAGCTCCTCCATTCTCCCTAGTTTGCAGCAACATACCTAATGCAATTCGTGCCCGCCGGCCCCGCCACAAGAACCGCAACAAATGACTTCCTAGCTGCTCAAGATCTCGGCGCAACAGCCACACAGGGAGATGACGCAGGACATACGCCCAGCGGGGGAACTCCACCATATTAAAAATGCTATCCTGCCACTCAGCGACAACGGCAGCTCCTTCCATTTCCATAGCCGACGGGCCGTCCCCTCCATTAACAACTGAACATTCACCTGGTATAACTGGCCTAGCCGGTCGGGGATCTCTACCTAGGTAGCGTATCTGCCCCTCCGCCCACACTAGTGGAAAAACGCCTCTCCACACTCCCCGACAGCCCCCACCCACATCGAGCCCTAGAGATTTATCCTTATTTTCACACCTGAGAAGGTGCCAAAGCACTCAATCATCTGCAGTGCCCGGGCTAGGGACACCTGCGGGTTTGTCAAGCGAAGCAGCATATCGTCTGCAAAAGCGCTAAGTTTAAATTCGCCAGCCTCCCAGTCAACACCTGTCACTTCTTTCTGTTGCATCAACTTCACCAAAAGGGGCTCTAAATGCAAGATAAAGAGAAGTGGCGACAGAGGGTACCCCTGGCGAGTCCCTCTTCGCAAGACAAACGGCTCCGATCGCACTCCCCCCACCATGATAAATGCCCTCGGCTCGGCATACAAGGCATGCACCCACCCCACAAACTGTCCCACGAATCCAAACCGATGCAAAGCCTCAAACATATAATCCCAGGAGACCCGATCGAAGGCCTTCTCCGCATCCAGGCTGGCCAATAGCAAGGGGCAATTCTGCTGGAAACATCTATCCTGTGGTGAAGAATGCTCTCCAAAAGAGATGGAGATTGAAGAAAATCCTGAAAAGCAAAAGGATTCACACAGGATTTTCAGTCCTAGAAGGAAAAAAACATACTGCTCTGCTGAGCTGAGAACAGACACCAGCCCAGGGGAGGAGTTAGGCAATGCTGATTGGGCACACCCAGGGGTTGGACAAGGTGTGCCGGGAAAAGAAACCCTTTTTAAAGCATTGAACAAAGCTGCTAAACAGAACGCGTGGGACCAGGTGGGAGAGTGGCTCCAAGACGAGGTCGTCTGAGAGTGGATCCGAGACCAGGAAGCAGTTTGGCTGTACGAGTGAGTCTGGAAGAGTTGAGAGTGTTTGGAAAGGGTCTGCAAGGAGTTCTAAAGGTGCTGCTAAAAGGAGTCCTGTGAGGAATGGACAGAGCCATGTTTTAGAATCCTGGGAGAAGACAGAACCCTCGAATAGAAAGCCTCAAAGGCAGGCACACGCTGAAGAAAACTCATTCTACAGGATAGAGCCTGGACATGGAAAGCCCAGAAAAACCCACACCTGGAAAGCTCTTGAGCTACCAAAGAGGAGAAGAGCCTGGCAGAAAGAAGGCAGTTCTGATACAAGCCAAGATAGAGAAGGTAAAGCACAACTTCCTATTTTTTAGGGCTTTCTTGAAGGAACCTGATCATTGCCCTGAACTGTTTAAGCTGAGTGCTGCAGTGGGAACAGTTAGTGACAGGGAGAAGGGCATAGTATTTGCTGACAACTGCCAATCTGATAATAAGCAGGCTGAATTGCTCTTCCAAGAATTTAAGCAGTTTCTAGAACTGAAAACAGGAAAACAGCAGAAGCTTAATGAAGATAGTAGTTCTGTTAAGTCAGAGGACTTGATGCAGGTAGAAAATGATTTACCTACCGTAAGCACTGACCCTTGTAGCATGGACTACTCTATATGCTGTAAAGAATAGCAGTATAAAAGAAGCATTGCCATTGTATGAAAGGAATACAAAATGTTGCTGTTTCTGCTGCCTGTGCTGTGAAGAGTTAATTATTTGCACCTGTGTTCTGAACCCATGCTGTGAGAAGAACAGCTGGTATTATGAGGCTGCAATGTTCATAAGCTACCACTCGAGGCAGAGCTGAGTTAAGCTCCTCCATAGATGAAAAGCTGAAGTTAAAAGCTAATTCTATTTCAGTTGTCCTAAGTTCCTGATTGCTTCTGTTTGTGTTATAAGTGCACCCTTTACGTTTATGTATTTGAATTTTGATGCGCTGGAGAAACATCCCCAATACAAATAAATATTTCTTGCAAGCCTTACCATCTTTGTCGCAACTACACTTTATTCCTGAGAGAAAAGAGAGTGAACTACAATTCCCATCATCCCTAGGGAACAGTTTACCTCTACTCCTAAGGGACATTAAGGCCACTCCTGCCTGTTAGCTCCAGGGCGCAGGCAGGAGCGTCGCAATCCATACTCAACAACACTTGAACAATATTCCGAGCTGCCACCCTCCCCTGTACAAATCCCGCCTGGTACTGTCCAATAATACGAGACAATATTTCCTGTGCCCGCATAGCTAGCACCGACACAAGAATTTTCTTATCAAAATTGATGAGCGAGATAGGCCTATAAGATGCTGGATCTTCCGGATCCTTCCCTGCCTTATGTATCAGTGAAATGGAGGCCGTCCGCATGTCTCTTGGGAACTTCCCCGTCTCAAGAACTTCCGCATATACCGCTGGCAAAGTAGGCACTACCTGCCACTCCAGTATTTTATAAAACTCCACACTGTAATCATCTGGGCCCGGCGTCTTATGCAATTTCCCCGCTCTTATGACCTTCTGTATCTCCGCACCGGATATCGGCTGATTCAACATCTCCCTCTCCTGCGGAGTCACTTGATTCAGCTTCACATCTTCCCAAAAGGCCTGCGCTTGCTCCGTATCCTCACCTTCCAGGGTATACAGCCGATTATAAAAGCGTTTAAACACCTCCGCTATCTCCGCGGGCTCCGTTCTCTGTACTCCCTTCTCATCTCGGATCCACACCACCAAGTGGTTATCCTGCCAATCCTGTACGAGCCTCGCCAGCAACCTCCCAGAGCGGTTTCCAAAACAAAAGAACTGATGCCTATAGTACTGTAGATCAAAGGCTGCCCTCTCCTGGAGGAGATTATTCACTTGTCTCTGGATCTCGAGATATTCCTGTCGCGCCTCCCCCCCAGGCTTCCGCAGAGAAGCCTTTTTTTTTTTCACCTGAAGATCCTGCGTGAGCCTCACCAGATCCTCATTTACCCTTTTTCTGTTCTCTGACCACATACGCAATCACCTGCCCACGCACTACCGCCTTCCCTGCCTCCCACAAAGTGACCACAGAAGAGATACTTCCCTCATTGTCCTCCAAAAAGTCTTGCCATTTAGCTCGGACATAGTCCTGAAATTCCCTCCTATGCCAAAGGTGCCTGGGGAAGGACCATCTACCCCCCAAACTACGACGCCCTGCCCAAGCCATAGTCACCATCGCATGAGCTGACACCACGATTGGACAGATATCCGCCCTCCGGACTCTCCCAATATCCGCCTGTCTCACTAGAATATAATCTATTCTAGACCACATCTGGTGCGCTCGTGACAGATGTGTATAGTCCCGCTCTCCCCCGTGTAAAATATCTAGAAGACCACCCACCTGACATAGGTAGCTCACTCCTTTTGATGCCCACCCACCAGCTCCCTGCACCGGGGAAGACTTATCCAGGGCTGGGTCATGTGGGCAATTAAAATCCCCCGCTAAAATTACTGGCACATTAGGTAGACCACCCAGCTTCCGGACCAGAGCATCAAAGAACCCATGGGAATACACATTGGGAGCATATATATATATTACCTAAGACCATTTCTTCACCATTAATTTTCACATGCACCCAGAGATAACGTCCCAATGGATCAGGATCCTCACTTATGAACTCTACAGTGAGGCGCTTATGAAATAGGAGCGCAACCCTCTTTCTCCGTCCCTCCGCCGCTTCCGCCGCACATACCTGCCCAACCCACATCTTTTTAAGCTTGGTATGCTCTCGAGCACTTAAATGTGTTTCCTGTAATAACGCCACCTGGGCCCCTGCTTTTTGCAGTGCCTGGAGTACTTTAGTATGCTTTATCCACGTGGTTAGTCCACCGACGTTCCAAGAAATATAAATCCCAAATCGGTCCCCATTAACCCCCATTTCTCTCTCTCTCGAACATAACAAAGCCCATAACTGCAGCCATCGGACCGAGTGCTGCCCAGCCTCAGTGCTCTGGTCCACCCTCCACCTTTGCCCAGTAAGCCCCCATAGACAAGATCCTCTACCCTCAATCATTCCGAAACCCTCACCTCCCACCCTATGATTCCCCCTTGTCTCCTTCCTGACATACCCCTCGCCGCTCCTCCTAAACACCCCACCTCCCCCTTATAAGAACCATGCATATTACTCCTGGCCCCCCTGACAGGCTCGAGACCCACCGCAGTGCGCTGCAGGGCCGCCCTGCCCTCATCTCCTCTCTCCCCCCTCCCCTAGATCAGACAATAAACCCCCCTTAGCATACAGCAGTATTGTACCCCCAACCATTCACTCTCATACAAACAATCTCACTTCTCAGCCACACTAATGAACAAGAACAAATAATATCACAATTCTGTAATCACATGTACTAACCTACACACCCTATCATAACAGCATTTGCTAACTGCACGAACTCACAGTTTACCCAACATCACATACCCACATAAACCCCCCTCCGGGCCAGGTATCATCTCCAAACATTGCCACTGTTCACCTAGTCGTCCACTGGCATCCGCAAAGTTATTCTCATACCAGCAGAGGACACTTCTGAGCCCACATGCAAATGTCCAGAAAGATAAAGCACACAATTACAAGTCCACTGAGCATGTCGTGCTCTCCCACCATCGCCCGCTTGTTCCAGCTCCCGTAACAGCGCCGGCGGACCTCACTCGTTCCGTACTCCTACGGGTGCTTGCTCACTCTCCTGCCCGCACTTATCCAGCTCTTCCACAAACCTCTTCGCCTCCGCTACTGTGGTCAGCACATGCTGCTTCCCCTCATGATGCACTCTTAGTATCGCTGGGAAAGCGAGGTTGAAACGCACATGCTTTTTGAATAGGGCCGCACACAGTGGCAAACTCTTTCCTCTTCGCCGCCATGGGCGTGGAATAGTCCTGGAAGAGTAAAACTGTGTGATTGTCCAAAGTCAGGTCCCGTTTCTTACGAAACGCCTGCAGCAACAGCCACTTATGCTGGAAATTTAGAATTTTCACAATAATTACTCTGGGCCTCTGCCGATGCTCAGTCCTAGGCCCCAGGCGGTGAACTCGCTCCACTTTCATGCTACCAATGAGCCCTTCGAGGCCCAATTCCCGCGGCAACCATGTCTCCACCAAGTCCAAGAACATGGCATCTGTTTTGGACTCCGGTATGCCTACGAGCCGCACATTGTTCCTCCGAGAACAATTCTCCAAGTCGTCGACCTGATCAAGTAGGGCATCCACCTTCTGATGCAGCCGACCTACATCTCAGGCTTGTTTGCCCTTCTCATCCTCGAGCACTGCTACCCGATGTTCTAACTCGTCC
Source organism: Ichthyophis bannanicus (assembly GCA_033557465.1). NCBI lineage: Eukaryota > Metazoa > Chordata > Amphibia > Gymnophiona > Ichthyophiidae > Ichthyophis > Ichthyophis bannanicus. The sequence continues at coordinate 383,351,685 of CM066039.1, forward strand.
ACTCTATGCGTACACTCCGTGAGCGCCTCCGCCATAGTCTCTAGCTTGCTTAGAATCAGATCAAATTTGGGCTCAAGGAGTCTCGCCACTTCACGTGCCAGCTCTTCGGGCCCTGAGTCCACACTCTCACCACCCGGCGATCTAGGCGCCGCCATATTTGCTGCCAGCCCCACAGTAGCAGAGGCCCCGGACTTCGGCACTTTCTCTCTCTCCTTTCTCGTCGGGGGAGGCATTTCCAAGCAAGCCCATCCACCCTTACTTGCACACCAGCACCACCTTCCACACAAGGGATTTTCTGCGCAATTCCCTGGGGTAATCACTTCAAATTGCCGATTTAATAGCAGGACGGCTCCGGAGCGAGCAGAGACACCTCTTACTCGCTCACGCGGCATGTGGTCTCCTCAATAAACAGAGTTTTAAAAAAAATGTTTTGTAATGCAGACAGATTTTGGTAGTAATACAAAAGAATGGAGACAAGGTATAGTTAAACTGTTTATTATGGAAACACATTAGGATAGCAATAGGAGGTTAAAATAAGGAATAATGGCTAACATACTTTTTGGAGTGCATTGCTATATAGAAATATTGGATGCTAGTTACCCAAGGTATAGATGATGGAATGCTATTGATACATGTATATGGTTATGTTGAGGAAATGTTGACAATAAAAACTTAAATACAAAAAAAAAGAAAATTGAGAAACTCTTGATAAACAGAAATATGCACAACGCTGTATGAAAGAAATAGAAACAGAAGGCAAACAAAAGAAGAAATGATCAAAAATACAGCTCGGCAAACCTGGTGCACAAGTATGTAGGGATTCAAGGGACAATCTATCGGGAAATGGCTTACAAGCAACCAGTACAAGAAAAGTGATAAGAAAATTGCCTCACTATTCACATGTATAAGCTAATGGACTCGAGCAATGAGGATCTAACTCTCTCCCTCATTCGTATTGTAATTTGTAAAAAGAAAGACATTGGAGGGAAGGCTCAAAGAAAGCAAAATTTATTTCCTGGTAAATGTACAATTAGATATGGAAATCTTAATAGAAATCTAGTCCCTAGAGTTAGACTCATGGCTCATGGTGAAGAACCGATTCTACCTCTCTTGGGGCCTTCTACACACATCAGGAAAAATGTGAATTCTTCCACCCCTAAATACCAGGTTCTGCTGCTTGAAATAAAGTCACCTTAAAGAATCTTTATCTTGTGCAGAGAGAAGTCACTAAACATGTTCTCTCTTTTTATAATCTCTTCTCCAGATTGCGCCAATAATTCCTCTGTCAAATCCAGGCTATCCCAGAACAGATTTCCCAGAAGGTGTTGTGGGAGGTCTTCCTTCTTCCTCCCAGTTGGTAAAAATTAGATTTTATGCAAGGGAGGAAAGGCAAAATGTGGAAAGTTTCAATGTCCCTTTCAGAAACCTCTGAAATAACTCCCCAGGAGAGGATGCCGTAGTCTTAAATTCAACTACCTGTTGAAAGTTTTCCAAAATTTTGAATTTCTTGTGTATTTCCAGTTTGTCCTGAATTAATGCAGCTTACACAGTCTTAATTTGTGCTGAGTTGGTACTCTGTTCTTCTACATTTTGGGCATGAGAAATGGTTGTTCCAGGGTCTGATGTTTTCGAACAATCTGTATAGAAAATTTACAAAAAGTCAAACAATCTTGGCGGAAGGAAGATAAAAATGCAATGCAATGTGTGCTGTTGAGTTGGTGCTGACTCCTGGTGACCCAGCAGCCCCTAGGTTTTCTTGGCAAGGTGTTACTGGAAGTATATTGCCAAGCTTTTCATCCAAGGCAGTGGAGGATAAAGTGACTTGCCTAAGGCCACAAGGAGTGCCATTGGGACATGAACTCTGGTCTCTTTTTGTTACTAGACCGCTGTTCTAACCACTATGTTCCTCCTCTCAAGGGGAGCTAAAGCACCAAAAATGATTTCAGGTGGCCTTTTCAGGAGTTTGCAGTACTTCCTCTTCCTATAATATAGCCATACTGTCATTTAATGCAAAAAAGTGCAGTGTCATGCACTTAGGTAGCAGAAATCCAAGGGAAATGTACACAATAGGGGGCAAGAGGTTGGTGTGCATGGTTCAGGAGAAAGACCTTGGTGTGATTATCTCTGATGATCTCAAGGTGGCAAAACAGTGTGACAAGGCGGTGGCAAAAGCCAGGAGGATGTTGGGCTGCATACAAAGAGGGATTACCAGCAGAAAGGAAGAGGTACTTATGCCACTGTACAGGTCGCTGGTGAGGCCTCACTTGGAATACTGTGTTCAGTTCTGGAGACCATATCTTGCAAAAGATGTAAAAAGACTGGAAACTGTTCAGAGGAAGGCGACCAAAATGATTTGAAGCCTGCGTAAGAAACCTTATGAGAAGAGACTTGAAGACCTAAATATGTACACTTTGGAGGAGAGGAGGGATAGGGGAGATATGATTCAGACCTTTAAATACTTAGAGGAACGATGAACAAACAAACCTCTTCCAAAGATGGGGAAGCTGCAAAACTAGAGGGCATAACATGAAGCTGCAAGGTGGAAAATTAAAAGGCAATGTCAGGAAATATTTCTTCACTGAAAGGGTGGTGGATGCTTGGAATGCTCTCCCGATTTGGAAGTGGTGGGGGCAAACACAGTGACGGAATTCAAAACAGCATGGGAGAAGCACAGCAGATCCCTTTACAACAACAGGATAAAAACAAAATAAACTGAACCATCTAACTTCTCAACAAATAGGGGTGTCCTACATGGAGTGGTGGGTCTACCCCTAAACAAAGACATGGGGAGGGGTGGCCTGCACAGAGCGACAGGTGCACCTACTCTTACCGTATTGCTGGGCAGACTGGATGGACCATGCTGGTCTTTATCTGCCGTCATTTACTATGTTACTATCACTGAGCCTAGTATCCAGTACTCCTGCTTCTGTAGATGGTTGCTGTAATTCTATCTACTAACTCTAGAAACTCATCCATGCTCTGCTACTACTCCTGGTGCAGCAATAGAATTTGCATTAGGGGAGCTCATCATGGGGTTAGCCAAAGAAATCCCTCCAGCAGACATTGCACCAATGCAGTAATCCTCTTCCTGGTATGGTCTCTTTTTCCATTGGTCCCGTGCACAGCGGAAAGAGTAACCCTAGCAACTTCTTGTTCTTCTAGCAGGGTTCATACCTCCAGTCCTGCACAGCAGAAACACCCCTTGGAAGATGAGGGCTAGATGAAGCCCGTAATAGATGGATGCCTTATTGATACTACAGATTGATTTGGGGAGAGGGATAAGGGCCTCTAATCTTGACTTTCTGTTTAGGCATCAAAGTACAAAATGAGGACTTCAAGAACATAAGAGGTGCCATACTGGGTCAGACCAAGGACCCATCAAGCCCAGTATCCTGTTTCCAACAATGGCCAATCCAGGTCACAAGTATCTGTCAGGTTCTCAAAAAATATACAGATTCCAAGCTGCTTGTTCAGTGGGTAAGCGGTGTATTTCCCCAATCCTGGAATGGAAGAAGTTGCAAGCTTCAAGGTCCTGTTGGGTGTGGGACAGGCAGTGCTACAGAGTGAACAGGGGAGAATCTTCCAGGCAGTGGCCAGAGGGAGAGTTTCTCTCAGCCTTGGTGGCAAGGGCAGAGCAATCGGAAAGAGAACATTACTCCATAATCTCTGAGAGAGGAAGGAAACAGGAAAGAAACAGCTTGCAGGTTCCTACACCTCTGGCAGATGCCAAAGCACAGCTATGTAGGGTAGGAGTATTGACATTTCAGTAAAGTCCTATTTTACATCCTCCACTGTTTTGTATTAACACATCACTCCTAGAAGCTCTTTTGCTACTGTGAGTGTATGTGCTTCTTTTGGATGGTCTTGCCTGCTTCAGGGCAGGAGGTGACAGCGCTATGGGTAAAGATATACAGCTGGCTGGAGGATCCGGTGACAGTACTGTGAACCACTTCTAGTCTTCTAAGGGGTCTGCGGCAGTTTATTTATTTACATTCTCTTATATACCGCGCTATTCTGCATCAGTGCGGTTTACATTGAACAAACTGAAATTACATTGAACAGGGCATTATAACTTGGAGATAACTATTTTACAGGGAACATGGGCTATGGAGGGTTAAGTGGCTTGCCCAAGACCACAAGGAGCACCTCTGGGACTAGAAACCCCAGTCCTTCCAGCCCAAGGTTGCTGTCCTCTAGTGGGATTTGAACCCCCGACCTTCCGGCCTGAAGTACCTTGCCCCAACCACTAGGCCACTCCTCCACTCCACAGTTATGCCCTCTGGTGTTGCGGGGTCATTTTCCAAGAGGAGAGCATCTGGACTCTGGATTGCCCTCCCTGGAATTCTTTTCCTTTTTGCAGCAGGCCTAGTCCTTCTGGTGTGGAACTTCAGATTCTGCGGCCTCTGGGTGTCCCCGATTGCAGTCTCGTGAGGGGCAGGCTGGGAGTGGAACCCTGTTTGATTGTCTTTGGCGAAGTGTCCCTGGCAAGGGGCACCCTCTGGAGATGGGGAAACAGCCGGGAACGGTCTAAAACTTTGACTGTGACTTGGATTCAGATGGCTTGGTACTGGCCTCTGACATGGAAGGAGAAGTACTCCTCACCTTTTGGAGGATTGTGAAGAGGCCAGTGCCTATTCTGGAAGGAAGAGGTGGTGGCGTTTAATTGCAAGGATCTCATCTACCTTTAACTTGACAAATGCTCCCAGTGTGGAGCAGAAGCCAAAAATGCATCTGCTCCTTCAAGGGTGTGGAAATTCACTACTGTCTTCCCGTTCCCAGATATGATCAAAGATATGGATTAGGACTTTCCCAATTCCCACCTAAGGGGCTACTGGTGTGTAAGAAGATCTACGCTCTAGAGTGCATTGGGGGGTTTAATAGTCCCAAAGTGGATGCGCAGGTCACGATGGTTATCAGATGGACTACCATTTCTGTGGAAGGCAAATCTGCCTTAAAGGATTTTCTGAACCAAAATGTTGATTTGTTGTTGAAGAACCAATTTGCTGTCACGGCTGCTATTCTGCAACTGGCAGTTTGTACCAGCCTGACACCTCGAGCCCTGCTACGGTGAATTCAGTCTCTTCTGCCTGATGATACTTACCCCTCTTTTGGAGTCTGCTGCAGGCTTCCTTTCTGATGCCATGTATGACCAGGTATATTTGGCGGTCAGGGACAGTGCCCTGATAACGGTGTCACAGCGTTGGATTTGGCTCCAGCACTAGGTAGTGGACACATCTTCCAAAGCCCAGTTGGCCGAACTATCTTTGAAGGGGAAGCTTCTTTTTGGAGCCAATTTGGAGAAGCTGGTGAAGGACCTGGATGAGACAAAATCTTAACTTCCGGAAGTTAGGTCCAAGTGTCTGTGAAGCAGGCTGGTGCCCCTTTCTCATCAGCTTCTTATCTGTCCACTGGTGATGTGCTGGCCGGACCCCCAGGACTCTCATTGTTGCCTGGAAAACCTTTCTTCCCCTCTGCTTCCAGGCTTTGAGCTCTTTCTCAGTCATTTTGTGGAGTGCGTGAGCCCAGGAACTCTGTCCCCTCCAGAGGAGGACCCTCCTGGGCTGTGCAGTGAAAGTTTGGTGGCCCATTTCCTGGTTCCTCCTGTTGGAGGTGGGCTTTGCCTTTTCTTTCAGAAATGGGCCCGGGTTACCAAGGATTGCTGGGTGCTAGACACCATTCAGTTTGGCTATGTCCTCGAATACAGAGAGCCAATTCTGGATGCCCTTCATCATTTCCCCTTCTGGGTTTGTGATCAAAAATGCTGCTGTGCGGACCACCTTGGATAAGTTGCTGTTCTTAAAGGCAGAGGTGCCCACCTCCCCCACACCCCTCCCGTATGAGCAGGGCAAGGGCAGATACTCCATCTATTTCATGGTGCCAGAAAAAGACAGTTTCTTCCAGCCAATTCTGGACTTCAAGGGTGTCAATGATCACTTAGGTACCCTGCACATATGGGATTCAAGCAGTGCACCGAGTGGAGTTCTTAGCGCTTCAGAATTTGGCTGAAGCGTTTTTTCAGATTCAGATCTGGGTGGATCCAGCAACAATCTCTGTGTTTTTTGCCATGCTGGGCTCACACTATCAGTTCACCCCCCCCCCCCCCTCTTGCTTTTGGGCTATGGTGGTGGCCGCTGAGGTGCTGTGGCGCTGAAGGATCTGTGTGCATTTATATCTGGATGACTGGCTCACCAAGGCCTGTTCCCCTTCAGAAGCATCTCAGGTGGTGTCCCAAATAGTATCCTTTTTGCAAAACCTTGGCTGGGTGATCAATTGGGGGAAAAAGCCAACTGTTGCCTTCACAGTCCCTGGAGTTCTTGGGAGCATTTATCGACACTTGAATGGGCAGAGTTTTCCTGCCAGAGGAGAAAGTCAAAAGATTGTTGGATTGCCTGGCGCTGTTCTGTGTGCAGCAGGCCCACAGATTCCGGGACTGTCTTCAGTTCCTCGGATTGATGGTGACCACCATAGAGATGGAGCATGTGCTGTCATGCAACCGCTCCAGCAGTCCTCGCTGACTCAGTGGTCCCTGAGTTCTCAAAATTTCAAGCACAGGCTCCTACTCCCGATGGTGGTGAAGGCCAGCCTATAGTGGTGCCAGCAGCCTGTCATCTAAGGAAGGACATGGTGCTGGACAATTTCTCTTGGATCCTTCTTATGTCAGTGTTAGTGTAGCTGGGTTGGTTTGTTTTTTATTTAGCTAAACTTATGTATCGCCCATTCTATTAGTCAGAGCGGTTTACAGAGAAATAAATGAGACAATGTGGCTTTACATAGAACAAGTAGGTAAGTGAGGGAAGGTTAAAACTTGGGAGGGACTATAAGGTAAGTAACACAAATTCAGTGATATTTGATTTACAAATCATATTTAGGCAGTCCATGTCTGTGCAGCCTCATTAACCATTTAAAAAAGGTTTGGACACGTTTTCTGGAGGAAAGGTCCATAAACCACTATTAAAGAGGACCCAGGAAATCCACTGCTTGCCCCGGGACAAGCACTATGAGACATTTCTGCCTTTTGGGAACCTGCCAGGTACTTGTGACCTGGATTGGCCATGGTTGGAAACAGGATACTTGGCTTGATGGACCTTGGTCTGACACCATATGGTATTTCTTATGATCTTATGCCAGTCTCTCAGGCTGGGGAGCCCATTGCCAGGACCATACGGCCCAGGGCCATTGGAACAACAGAGAAGCGGTGTGGTCCATCAGCCGCCTCAAGGTGAAGGCCATCAGTTTGCCTCTTCTGCGTTTCCGGCCCCTGATTGAGGGCCTGGTAGTTTGAGTGTTTTCAGACAGTGCCACAGTGGTGACTTATGTCAGTCATCAAGTTGGCACGAGGAGTGCTGGGGTTGCTCTGGAGATGACTCTCCTGTTTACCAGCACATTGTCCACCTCAGCAATGTACGGCAGTGTGTAAGTGGACTTCCTCAGCCATCACTGTCTGGATCCTGGAGAGTGGGAGTTGAGTCAGGAAGTGTTTTTCAGTTGATTCTGCACTTCTGAAATAGTCCTGAAATGGATCTGATGGTGACGCACTCCAATGCCAAATTTTTCCACTTCTACAGTTACCGAGGTCCGGGGGTATCAATGCCCTGGGCCAGCCTTGGCCAAGTCATCACCTGCTGTACGTGTTTCCTCTATGGCCCCTAGTGGGCCATGTGAGTTGGCGTATAGAATGCCGCCTGGGCAGGATTATTCTGATGGCACTGGATTGGCCGAGGAGAGTGTGGTTCGGAGACCTGATGTGGCTCCTGCAGGTGCCTCCTCTTCGATTGCCTCTGTCTCAGGGCCTATTGCAGCAGGGACCAATTGTCCTGGAGGACTTGGGTTCCCTTCTCGCTTACAGCTTGGCTCTTGAAAGGAGATGACTAGCTCATAAGGGCTACTCTGTAATGGTGGTCTCCATTCTGCTTGGAGCCCGGAGGAGGTCTACCAAACTAGCATATGTGCGGGTCTGGTGCCTCTTTGAGCAGTGGTGCGGTGCTTGGCAGTTGGCGCCTGAGGTGGCCAAGGTCCAGTCTCTGTTGGTTTTTGTACAGGATGGCCTGGAGAAGGGCCTTTCCCTCCGCTCCATGAATATTCAGGTGGCAGCTTTGGCTGGTTTCCAAGGTCCAGTGGCTGGTAAGTCTCTAGCCCAGGTGATCACGCTTTCTCCAAGGGGCTCAGCGTCTGTGCCCTCCCTTCCTGAGATCTGTAACTAGTGCTCAGGGTCCTGATGATGGCACCCTTTGAGCCATTGAAGCACACTACTTTGAAGTGTTTTGGTTTGCGATTTGTTCTGCAAGGTGGAATTCCAAGCTGCAGACTCTGTCTTGCCGAGATCCTTCTGTCTTTTTCAAAGGAGGCCGTTTCCCTTCGGCCTGTGCCTTCCTTCTTGCCTAAGGTGATTTCTCCATTTCATGTGAACCAACTGATCTGCCTGCCCTCATTTTCTAAGAAGCAGTGTCTGGGAAAAGGATTAGGATCTTTGCCTTGTGGATGTCCAGAGTGCGCTTCTCTGGTACTTGGAAGTTATGAATTCCTTTTGTAAGTCAGACCATCTTTTTGTGCTGTTAGCTGCCGCATATCACCCTTGTGGGTCAGCAAAGTCTACCTTGTGGCGCTGGATTATGGAGGTCTTGCCTTGGCATATCTGTTTCAGAACCAGCTGGTTCCAGAGGGTTTTGCACCCATGCTATCCAAACGCGTTCTTGTAGGTGGAGCAAAGTTTGGTAGCCTCTGCAGATATTTGTTGGGCAAAACATGGGCATCACTTTCCACGTTAGTCAAGCATTGTTGCTTGGATGTCCATGTGTGGGTGGATACGGCCTTTGGCTCAAGGATTATGCAAGTTGCTGTGTCGTCTTCCTACCTAGTGGAGTTCTACCTTTTGGTACATCCTACTTGTCTGGACTGGTCTAGCAGGACAATATGGAAGGTGACATTTTACTTACCAGATAATTTCATTTTCTTGAGTCCTGCTAGACCAGCCCAGGGCCCACCCTTGGAACTGTATTTTCTCTGTTCCTCTCTATGGTACCTTTTGGGTTCGCTATGATTTTTATACTTGGCTGTGCAGGTTCATCTTCTACAGACAACCTTCTGTTTCTGCTTTTCTGTATATAGTTTTCTACTGTTGATTATTCATGTTGCTCACGATTGAGGTTGTGTGAGGCTTGCCATGTTCTCCCATATGCTTTGGGACGAATACTGGTGGCTGAGGTGAATAGAGGCATAGGGGTGATGTCAGTGCAACCTGGGCTTTCCATTGGTTCTTTGTCTACACCAATCTGCTGGTAGGGGAACACAACCCAGTTGTCTGGACTGGTCTAGCAGGATTCAAAGAGAGGATATTATTTGGTAAGTAAAATGTCACCTTTAAGCCCTACTCTCTGTTTTCTATCTTTTCAACTGTTTCCTAATCCACAGTAGTACATTGCCTCCTATCCCATGGCTTTTTAATTTCCCCAAGAGTCTATCATGAGAGACTTTGTAAAAGGTTTTCCAAAAATTTAATACACTGTATCAATTGGCTCACCTTTATCTACCTGTTTATTCACAACTTCAAAAAAAAGATAAGAGATTTATGAGACAAGACTTTCCTTGGCTAAATCCATTTTGGCTTTCTGCCATTAAACCATGACTATCCATATGTTTTAATAACTTGATTTTTATAATGGTTTCTACCATTTTTCCAAGTACGATGTCTGTAGTTTCCTGGATCACCCCTGGAATCTCTTTTAAAAATTGGTATTATATTGGCCACTCTCTGATCTTTGGTACTACAGATGTTTTAATGATTTGTAGAATTAGTATTAGTAATCTGTGATAAATTTCAGTTCTTTCAGCATCCTGAGATGTATGCCATCTGGTTCAGGTGATTTACTGCTCTTTAGTTTATCAATTAGCTGTATTGCATCTTCCTGATTTATTGAGATTTGTTTCAATTCCTCTGATACATTACCTTTAAATATCATTTCTGGCATGGGTAAGTTTCCTACTTCTTCAGTAAAGACTGAAACAAAATATTCATTCAGTCTCTCAGCTATGGACCTATTCTCTCTGTGTCCCTTTTACCCCTTCATCATCTAATCGTCCAACTGACTCCCTCACAGGTATTTTGCTATAAAAATATTTGAAAAAATGTTATTGCACACTTTTGCTTCAACGGAAAGCTTTTTAAATTTTCTCTTTGCCTGCCTTATCAATGCCTTGCATTTAACTTGCCAAGTCTTATGCTTTTTCTTATTTTCATAATTTGGCTCTTTTTTTTTTTTCTATTTTCTGAAAGATTCTCTAGTAGCTACAACAGCCTCTCTGACCTTACCTTTAAGGCATGCTGGCTGTTTGGCCTTTCTTTCACCTTTTTTAAAGCATGGAATACATCTGGTCTTGGCTTCCAAGATAGTATTTTTAAATAACGAACAGGCCCTTAACCTTTATAGTTGCTCCTTTTTAGTTTTTTCTTAACTATTTTCCTCTTTTTGAGATAGTCTCCTTTTTGAAAGTTGAATGCTAATGCAGTCCATTTCTTTACTGTCCTCCCTCCATTTATTAAATCAAATATGATCATGTTGTGATCGCTATTGCCAAGTGTCCCCAAAACAGTTACCTCTCACACTAGTTCCTGAGTTCCACTGAGGACTAGGTCTAAAATAGTGTCCCTGTGTATCGTTTCTTGGACTAGCTGCTCCATGAAGCGGTAATTTATTTCATCTTGAAACTTTATATCCCGAGCATGTCCTGATGTGACATTGATCCAGTCAGTACCGGGGTAATTAAAATCTCCATTTATTACTGTGTGGTAAACTTTGCTAGCTTCCCTAATTTCTGTCAGTGTTTCAGTATCTGTCTGTTCATTCTGTTCAGGCGGACGGTAGTACACCCCCACTGCCATTCCCTTCCCCTTTTTACATGGAATTTCTATCCATAGAGATTCTACAGTGTATTTTGCTTCCTGCAAAACCTTTCTCCTAGGACAAGCAGGATGAGTCAGTCACACCTGGTGACGTTATCCGAGACGGACGTTCTCTCCATAGCTCAGAAGGGCTTTTTGCCCTTCTGAGCATGAGCCACTAGCCCAACCCCTGTGACCGCCCCTAGCTGGCTAGTCTTATTTCTTCCGTCTTGCCTGCAAAATGGATTCTCTCTCTGGCTTTCTTCTTTCTAAAACAAAATATATATAGTGGCCGTTGCCCCGTCCGCCTAGGCGGTTGCCTAGTGGGGAGCGCTGGACATTGTGTAGTTGTGGGTTTGCTTTATCAGCAATTCGAGTGGAAGAGGATCACAGGACAATTTGTTAACTTAAATTGCTTTTTTATTTATTTCTGGAACCAATTTTGGCAAATGACCTTGCTGAGGCAAATGACCTTGATAAGGCAAACAATATTGCAAACTGAAAATACAGGATATTTTCTCCCTTAAACTTCTCAGCAATACTTCTTCAAGTAGTTACTTCACTCTTGATACTCTTTTTAGCTTCTTCCATTTACAAAGCAGTGTAACACTTTTTAAATGCACAGTTTTCCAAAAACTTCTGTAAGACAGTTTTTGACCTTTAACTCTCAGCTGCTGCAGATTAGGATATCTCTCCTGTGCTGCCTCCTGGTTTAAAACCGCTAGCCCTGTTAACCTGGCTTCTTCAGAGATACAATTGGCTGCTTTTAAACAATGAGGTTCTTGTGACTTCTTGTCTGCTTTTCACCTTGGCACACAATAACACCAGCACAGATTATCTTCTTAACCTGTTACCCACAGCTTCTTATAAAAGCATTAAACACGGCTTATACAAATCCCACACTCCATGGATTCTGCAGAGGATATTGGAGAGTCTGAGTACAGCTCTATTTCCATTTCTTCTGGGGTGCTATAACACTCAGGGCTTGGGGCACGTTCTGGAACGCTATGCTTCACTTCTTTTAAAAGCTTAAGAAGTTTCCCCCATTTTAACTTCTGGCTTCCCCTTTTTACCGGGTCAAAAGCTCTTGCCCTTCTTCCTCTTAGCCACTCCTGTTCAGGACACACACAAGTTGCTTTACTGGCAGAAACCCTCTTTTCAACTGGTTTTCTGTACTGCCTAATCACAGACTCAGGACTTGAGCTGTTACTTTCAGAATCAGTCATATACTCCTGACGCCTTCCCCAGCTCCACTCATGCCCACAATCTTTGCACTTGCCTTGGGAGTTATGGCTGGTCCCCTTTGAACCTCCAGGCCCTACAGCCTTATACTGCTGTTTCTTCCCTTGGTTCCTCTGGACTCTTGGCCTCTCCTCCTGGCTTTTGGCATGCAGTTTTCCTGGAGCACGTCCTGCTTGCTCTGCAACTTTCCTTCCTTGTCCTCGTCCTCTCTCTGCTTTTGCTTCAGCTGCTGTATCTGTATCCTCTCCCTCTGTGTCGGTTGCCTCCCTCCTCTCACTTCCTGAGTGACGCAGCTTAAATATCCTGCAGCTTGTTTCCTTCTCTGGCCCCACCCCCTCTCTGCCTGCACGAGCTCTAGAGGCTGGGTGTGGCTTCAAGCTATCCCTATTAGTGTGTGTTCTAGCTTCTTTCTCTGCCTGGGAGCTATGCTGTAGTGAGCCCTTCCCCCGCTCATTATAAAAAAACTCTTTTTTTTTTTTTTTTTTTTTTTTCCAGTTTTAAAAGGCTCAGCTACCTGCGCATCACCACTATATATATATATATATATATATATATATATATATATAGGCAAAGTTAGCTATCCTGAGAGTGGGGGAGGTGAGAAGCATAACGAATTCACCCTAGTTAAGGGTCCCCTTCTAGGAGTGCAGGGAGAGAAAGCCACAGCCAGGTTTCAAAGACAGAAAACCCCCAGCTGGAACAGGTTTCAGCCAATGACTGATAAAGTAAGAAAGAGGGATTGCAAGCACGAGGACCAAAGCCCTTACTTTAACAAGTGCACTGATTATTCTAATATCAGAAGGCAGGGGGATTACCAACACCAGGGAAAGAAAGAGGTGGGGTTAAGACCCTGGAGGTATAAGCCTGGGTTAGATTATGCAGAGGGAGAGAGACGAGAGGGAGAGCAGCTGAGACAGAAGCAGAGAGGAGGAGTGGATTCTTGGGGAAGAGCTGAGCTACCCAGAGCTGAGAGAGCTGAATTCCCTGCAACAGGTTGGCAACAGAGGTGGGGACCAGGAAGTGGAGAAGCTTTCAGACCACCAGAGATGTTGTCAGCTGAGCAGTCTGACCAGGTCGGTGAGTCAGAGCCCATGCAGTTGGGAGAACCAGTGTCAGAGTTGGGGGAAGAAGATTGCTTTATGGATTGCTCTCTATGCCAAGCTCTAGACAGGAGATCTTGAGGAAAAGCTAGCCCTGAAAAAAGTAATTCTCCTTGGAAGTTAACCATATGGCAGAAGCAGTGTGGAGGTAAATTCCTGTCTGTTTTAAAAGGGAAATTTACTGCAACGTAAGCCTGATCAGGAAGCTCTGATTCATGCTTGTTTGTCACCTGTGTTTGAACTGTGCAATGGCAGGAAAAGCCAAGTTAGCTGCTATAAGAGTTTTTGCTTGCTCCTCTCCTATATGAAAAGCCTGCTAAGAGTTTTGATAACAGCTTGGAATGTTTGTTTTGTTCTAAGTTTGGTTTCACGTAGAAATGCAGCTTAGAGAGGTTTTTGAGGCTGGCAGAAACCAAACTGCTGTAGAAGAATTAAGCCTGAATTTTTTCTTTATGCTCTGATTAACAAGGACTAAAAAGGAAAGTGGCAGCCTAGTTTCTAAAGGCAATTGCTTCTGCAAGTAAGAGGACTTTTTAAAAAGCTATTTCTGAGTTCTTTTGGTTTGTTTGCCATTATTTGCTGTACCTTAAGCAAATCCTACAGTTATAATCCTGTAAATGATACCTTGAACCTGCTGTGTTTTGTGTTATGGAAATAAACTTTCTGTTACAAGCCTTACCCTCGGTTACCTCAACTACAAACCTTCTACTTAAGGCACCAATGTATTTTAGCAGTACTACACTTCCCAGAAGCCAACACGAAGAAATAGGCTGCTAGGAGCTGATAGAAGAAGGAATCCTTAACCACCATGCCCCTCGGCCACTAGAGGCAAGTGGCTTCGGGCGTTGTGCTTGTGACAATATATATGTGACATGCTTGCAAGGGAGGAGTAGCCTAGTGGTTGGGGCAGGGTGCTTCAGGCCGGAAGGTCAGGGGTTCAAATCCCACTAGAGGACAGCAACCTTGGGCCGGAAGGACTGGGGTTTCTAGTCCCACAGATGCTCCTTCTGGTCTTGGGCAAGCCACTTAACCCTCCATAGCCCATGTTCCCTGTAAGTATTAGTGTATGTGTCTCATATCCCCGCGTGTTAAATGTATCCCCCAATTGTGTTGTGACCGCTTTGATTGAAGGATAAGGCGGTATACAAAAACTGTCTGTCTAAATATATAAAAAAAATCAAGGAAACCACTCACCATGCCTGGATTTACGAAGAGCTCCCCCTGTTCCAGGATGAGCAACGCTACCAGAAACGTCTCCGCTGCCGGGTAAAGACCATCAGAGGTCTCCGAGAGTGAGAAAAGCACGCAGACATGCTTGCAAGAACTCCTAGCTCTCTTCTCTAGTGGCAGAAGCAATGGATTCGAACAAAATGGGGCTTAAAAGGAAGCGTTCCAGTCAGGCAGTAGCCCTCGCAGAAGCCCAGGACATGCCTGAGAAGGCCTCTGTCCCCAGCCAGCACCCCTTCCAGTGCTTCCTTTCTTTGCCTCCCCCGATGCTCCAGAGACCATCTGCACACGTGTGGACCATGGGGGTGGCCATCTTGCTTCTGGCCATTCTACCTTGCAAGCCGCCACCACCCCCTCTGCAGTGATTGGAGAGCAGTGCAAGCTGCCGCCCCCTCTGCAGAGACGGGACAGCAGGCCACTGAAGCCGCCGCCCCCTCGGCAGCGATTCGACAATAGCCTCTCCTGTCCTACTCTGACTGCCTCAGTGCCGACAGAAGAAAAAAAACATTTCTACCCTGCACCGGCTACGGCGCCAGTGCAAAGGCTGTTTGAGCTTTGCCCTGCCCAGATTCAGATATTCCTTAACAGGAGCAGAGTTGTGGCCCTGTGGCTGGTACACTGGCTTGCTATCCAAGGGCACTGGGTTTAATTCCCACTGGCCCTCCTTATGATGTCACCTGAGTCACATGACATAAATTTATATGACAGTGGAGGTGTGATCCCTTACTGGGGCTCCTGTTTACCCCAGAACCAGCGGACATCGGGGAAGATGCGGCACAGATCGAAGGTCTGCAGATCGGCAAACAGCAGCTAGCGGATGGGTCTAGGTATAAAGAAAACAGCTTTTCACGGTGCTGGAGATCCAGGTACTCCACCTCCTCTTAACATTCCTGAGTTGGCTTGAGATGAGTGGAACCCTGGTGCTGCATATCTACCATAGCTGCTCTGTGGCTCTAAACACGTGGGCAGTGTGTGTGAGAGAAGACCAACCTGTGGATCAAGCATAAAAAAAAAAAAAAGACCAGATTGAGATTGAAGTGCATTTTACTCCTCCCTTGAATCTCTTTTGGGCTACAGCTCCAAAACAGCAACTTCTGAGGTACAGGTCCTGCAGCGCAGAATTGCCCAGCCACAACCAGTAGGCAAAGTCCTATGGCTTCCACACACACTCAGACCGCCATCCGGATACGACTGTGTCCGTGGCATCTATGACTCATTTACAGTAGAGGCAAAGAGGCAGCGTCCACACAGATCTTCTAGCCACTGGAGAGCAACCACTGCCACAAGAGACTGTGACATCCATACCCTTAATAGAGACAACCCTGGCCGCTGCTGAGGATATCACATATCCAAAAATCCTGTGAAAGGTCTCCTCAATCATGAGAATTCTTTCCACCAGATATGGATGACCAAGGCCCGGAGACTCAAGCAGCTCTAAAATTCTTAGAAGCCTCTAGAGCAGCAGCAACCCTGCTCATCCACCCCCCCCCCCCCCCCGATGTGGGAGAATCTCTTGATGATCTGGCAGAACCCAGCCACTGGTCCTGCCGCCGCCTGGAAACTCAACTCCAAGCACGAGTCCAACCAACTCTGGGGTTTGAAAAGCCTCAGCTCCACAACTCCATAGTGGAGAGTCAGCCTTAAAGCAGGTCAGTCCACACATACCCATACAAACAACCCACCAGGAAGGGATCTTAAACTCCAGGTTGAGTTTGGGGAAACAGGCATTCCAAGGGGCCACGCTGTCAGCAAAAGTAGTGCACCAACATGTCCTATTCGAGGACATCATCGTGCAAACCTTCAAATTTGCTACGTCATCCCTTACCGAGGAGGCTCAAGCATCTGCAACCACAGCCTTGGCTGACCTGCAGGAATGCATGACACATTAAGTCAGGGCGGCTTTCGATGCGTTTGCAGCCCACACAGCAGGGACAGCAATTTCAATCTCGGCTCGCCGGCTGTCGTGGATACAGGGCTCTGGACTTCGTGATGACACACACAACTGCATCGCAGATACATCCTGTAGGGGACTCCTTGTTCAGCGACAAGATGAAGGACACCATGAAGGATGTGAAGGATTGAGGTGCTACAGGACTGTGATGCTACATTGCAGACCCTCTATAGGAAGTGCTGGAGTGAACTTCAACGTCCAGCCAGAAAGGAACCTACCATTAGTCCTTCTCAACCTCTAAATGCTATAAAGGCTACAGCTCCTACCGGAAGGGGCAGATTCCTCGCTACAAGCCTCAATCCCGAGGCAACAGAAGTCTACGCCACCTGGCGCAGGAAGGGCTAACCCCTCATTTGATGCCAATGCACCAGCCACCCTCTCTTCCAGAGCTGGGCTGACTACCCATATAAAGGCACTGGAATCCATCTATATGGACAGATGGGTCCTGCGCATCATCAGGGAGGTTTACAGAATGAGATTCACCTCCTTAAAATACAAGCCGCCTCAGAGCAACATGTCAACATCAACACGGCGATACAATCCCTTTTAACATACCAGATTCTACTCCTGGTGCGTGGAGTTCACCCCATCCTGGACCTCCGGAGACTCTACAGGCATGTCATGAAAAGAAGTTCAGGATGTACTCTCTCGCCTTGATCTTACACAGGGGAATGGCTTGCATCCAGACATTCCTCCACTTCCAGATTTAGGACAAGCTCTACCAATACAGAGCCCGGCCATTTGGCCTATCCCGGCCCCACGGTGGCCCACCTCAGAAAGCAAGACATTTGTATATTTCCATACCTAGATGATTGGATGATCTCTGGTTGGTCCCCAAGGGAGACAGAATCCGCCGTAGAAAGACCATACATCTGCCACCCTGCCCGGCGTTTCTTGCAAGACCTCCAACAACTGGAGTTCATTGGCTAATAGACACGACAGCGTCCCTCTGGGGACATGGAAGAAATGTTTTTGCCACTATCTTCAGCCTGATCTGACACATATTGTCAGTCCAACAGACATCATCACGGACCTTTTGCAAGAATGCAAATGCATGGCCTACAATGGTTCCTGCATGTCCATTAGAGACAACTCGCGCAACCTCCCAATGACAATTCCACCCGGACACAGCCATGAAGAACTCACAAACCTCGTAGGCCAACTCGAAGAACTTGGCGACAGGTCACTCACTACAACAACTCCCACATCAGCTGACACTTCACTGGTGGAATGGGGGGGGGGGCCTATTGTGGTCAGCTCTGCACCCATGGAGCATGGACACAGAAGGAGTGCTTGCTACACATCAATCTGTTGGAACGCAGAGCACTCCACCTTGTGCTCTGAGTTTCCCAGAACTGATCCAAGGAAAGACAGTCCTGCTACAAACAGACAGATTACCATGTTTTACACCAACAAACAAGGAGGCACCAGAAAACTATGCAAGAAAGCCCTCAAGCTCCGGAAATTCGCACGGTCCAGACACTACCCCATGGACCTCTTAACTTCCATGCACACAGAATGAGCTGCCGGACAGGCTCAGCCGATGGACAGATCTGCACGAATGGTCCCTCAAGCCCCGCTCTTCCGGAGGTGAAGACAACCACAGATTGACCTGTTTGCCTGTTTGATATGCAGCCACTCCTGCTCCAAACGCCCTTCCAGCTGCAGGGTCGCCTCGGATGCCTTTATCGTATTGTGGAGGTGTGATCATGATCATCCAACACATCATGGCGGCAAGACACAGGCCATATTCATAGTACCCTAACTGTGCCAGGTGTGGTTCCCCCATCTCTGATGCCTCTGTGCCTTCCCCTGAAGCCAGACCTCGTCTCCCTAGAGAGGAGAGGATCGCTTCTTGCCAGCTTCGGCAGACACTAGCATTCACTGCATGGAGGCTGACAACCTCCCCTCTGAGGTTCAGAGATGGTTCTCACATCGCAACGGCCAGCAACATACTAGTCATATGGACTAAATGGAAACAGTTCACCTCTCGGTGCTCAGAATGGAACATCGATAGGCATCAGTAGTTCTCCATTACCTCCCTTCTCCCATGAAAGGTTGAAGGCACAATTGATACGGGTGCACCTCTCAGTGTTAGCTGTACGCCACAACCACGAGGGAGGCGACACCACCACTAAACTTCCAAGGGTAGTGAGATTCATGAGAGGACTGAGCAACATTCAGGCCCTGGACCCCATTGGGACCGCAGCACTGCCCTCAATGAGCTAACGCAGCCACCCTTCGAACCCTATACTCTGCAGAGTTGAAGTATGTCCCTTAGACTTTGTTCCTAATAGCCATTACCTCAGCCAGAAGGCTCAGTGAACTGCAAGCCCTGGTTTTGAGAACTGCGCTTCTCTGAGGACGCATCCTAAGTTTGCGCCAAAAGTCGCGTCCGCTTCCACATCAACCAGCCTATCCAGCCCCCTGCTTCACCTGCAGCCCCACACCTCTCCCGAGGAGGGACAGTTGCACACCCTCGACTGCGTAAGGGCGCTGCACACGTACCTCCACCAGACAGTAGCCCTACGGATGGGCACTCAACTATTCATGTCCTATGGTCCTAAGAAGCAGGGTCAACCGGTCAGCAAAAGAACACTCATATCCACCTGCATCGCTCTTGCATTGTGAAGGTGGAGCACAGGTAGCACTGAGAATTAACGCACCTCACCTCAGAGCACTGGCGACCTCCATCACTAACCTACACGTCATATCAGCAGGTGGACATTGGCAACCGCAGCCTGGTCCTCTGTCCACACCTTCCAGAGGCATTACAGCCTCGACCTAGCGGGCCACGTCTCCACTTTGCGAAATGTGGTCCTATTCACAGCAGAAACCCTCTGACAAGTGATTTGGCTCTTGCGCTAAGCCGGACTACGCTTGATGAGCATGCTGTTTGCACAAAATTATTACGCATCTACCTATTATGTCGTCTTATTGCATAAATTGTTTTAATTGTTGCACAATTGTTTACACGGTGACACACACAGGGGTCCCCTTGTCGTATTTTTAAGATTACACAATAGGCTAATGCGCCTGCCAGCAAATCTGGCACACGTTAGAATGGCACGCAATACTGTGTATTGCACACATGTTGTTGTTATGTTTGATTAAATCATTTTGAATAAAAACACTCTTCTGTTATCAGGCCTCCCCCTACCACAGCATGTCACAGCTTGGGAGGCACCATGTGTGGCTGACTCATCCTGCTTGTCCTAGGAGAAAGTGAGGTTACTTACCTGTAACGGGAGTTCTCCGTGGATAGCAGGATAAGTCGGCCACACCATCCTACCCTCCTCCCTATCTGGGGGTCAACCTGAGATTTCCATAGCACCCGCCCTAGCAGCAAAGATCGAGCTAGTGACGCACTGGCCAGCTAGGGGCGGGCACAGGGGTTGGGCTAGTGGCTCATGCTCAGAAGGGCAAAAAGCCCTTCTGAGCTATGGAGAGAACTTCCGTCTCGGCGCCGTCGGATGATGTCACCAGGTGTGACTTGACATCCTGCTGTCCACGGAGAACCCCCGTTACAGATAAGTAACCTCGCTTTATTCTGTTGCGCTCAATGCCCTCTTTAACATATAGCGCCACCCCTCCACCAATATGATCTGCCATATCATTGTGATATAGTTTGTAGTCTGGTATCACGGTGTCCCATTGGTTATCCTCCTTCCACCAGGTCTCTGAAATGCCAATTATATCTAACCTTTCATTCAATGCTATATTTTTTTTTAGACTTCTAGATTTGCATACAGGCATTTTAGAGGTTTCAGTTGATAGGGGTAATTTGGAATCTTTCAACTCTGATTTTTACTTAAAGGCACCTGGGTTACTTTTCCCTTCCTTGGAACCTCTCTATCGAGATGCCCTGACTTCTCTCTTTTTGTTAGTATCCTTCAAGGATACATTATTCCGAACCATGAACTCTTGGCCAACTGTCAGTTTTCTCCCATTATCTAGTCTAAAAGCTGCTCTATCTCCTTTTTAAAGGTTAATGCCTTTGATAAAAGGGAAAATGCCATCCAAAATAGCTCTCTCAGCAGACCCATCCCATTGCCATCTTGGATTCCCTGTTACTGACATTTTTATTGATTAAATAAAAAGAAAACAAAGTGGAGGAGTGGCCTCATGGTTGGGGCAAGGTACTTCAGGCTGGAAGGTCAGGGGTTCAAATCCCACTAGAGGACAGCAACCTTGGGCCAGAAGGACTGGGGTTTCTAGTCCCACAGGTGCTCCTTGTGGTCTTGGGCAAGCCACTTAACCCTCCATAGCCCATGTTCCCTGTAAAATAGTTATCTCCAAGTTATAACCTATAAAGTAAACATCATAACCTTCAAGGTAATCAACAAATTAGCCCCTGTAGCCTTAATGGACCTTGTTCACCCCATGTCAGCAAACAGGGATAGGAGATCCTGCACTGCCAATATCCTACAGATCCCCAAAGAGATAACGAAATGCAACAAATCAACAAAAAACAGAGCCTTCAAGCTATATGCACCCAGCTGCTGGAATGCTCTCCCAGCATCCATCAGAGCCATAACAAACCTGACACAATTCAGAAAGGCGTTAAAACATCACCTATTTCTCCTACACTACTCTCAATACACCAACCCAACACCCTCTATTATGTACACAACAAGAACCAACTGAAAGCCTGTCTAAGAATGTACATACTGTAGATACATATTGTAGTTATTTCTCTTAATATTGTAAATAGCTCCCCTGTTCAATTCCAAGTTTCATTCCCCTGTTTTCATTGTAAGTGTCTACTTGGCACAGTATTCGTTTTATGTAAACCGCGCTGATTTTTAAGAGTGCGGTATATAAGAACAATAAAATACAATAAATAAAATAAATAAATATAATACCCTGTTCAATGTAATTTCAGTTTGTTCAATGTAAACCGCACTGATGCAGAATAGCGCGGTATATAAGAGAATGAAAATAAATAAGATACAGTAAGGTGATAGCTTTTTATTGGACTAGCTTTTGAAGGTTAAAAACTACTTCCTTGGGTCAGAACGAGACTGAAATTTTGAGCTGTAGTGCTGGTTGTGTCCAGTAGATGCAAATGTGTATCGTTGCATGCACAGTGATTTGTAGCCTACTCTAGCAACCTTCTTGTTATCAGTCTACTTAACCTTTTAGAATTAGATTTGCCATCTTTGTAATATTTACTTCCTTGTGAATTTTAGCTTGCTTGCTTACAATTGTGCATACCACTTGGTGCATGTTTTGTAAGGCTTCCTGTAAAATAGCAAAAGACAAAAGTCCAAAATATATTTTCTGTGATATCTTGGAGCAAGCGCCCTCTGAGATTGTTATTTTGCTTTATTTTCGTGGATACTTCTGGCCAGCATATGCAGTGCTAGTTTTGCACCATGCATAAAATCTGCAGCTGGTTATATTTAAGTCAACTTTTATCAAGGCTTGTTTGTGACATACTCTCCAAATTCTGTGCCTGTTTCCGTAAATCATGGTTAGCAGCTGAATGATTTCAGTCCATCAATCAATGATTAACCTGGGAGATCAGATTGTTGATGGGATTGTGCTTGTCAGCATTTTCAGTAGCTGCTGTTAAGAGAAACTTTGATCGGTGAAAAGGAGTTGGTGTTAGGGAGGAAAAATAGCAGAGAGTCACTGGAACTAGATCCCTGTGTACAACATAATGTGTCTCGACTGATTTACTACCAAAATATTTAAAGAAACAATAGCTGAATTAGCACAAATGCAAAATTTCTGAGCAAAAATGCTAAACATCAGGTTCCTCTGGTTTGGTTTCTCTCAGTGACATGGTAAATACCCATAGCTCAAGCAGGGGAGGGAAAGAGAAGAGGAGGAGGAGCAAGCAAGCCGTATTGGAAGCGGAGGCTGCAAAGAGCAGGACTGGTTTTTGGAGTGTACAATCTGTGTGACAACATAAGATGCCATATATGAGGGAGTGTTGCCATGCTGGCATCCCCTCCCGTATCGTCCTAGATTACAATGTGGCTAGGATGAAAAAGGGGATGGGGGGGGAGTGGATAATGATATTGAACAAAGGGTAGAGGAAAGAAGGGGTATGGATCAAAGGAGTAAGAGAAAAGAAGGATGTCGTACTAGAGCCACCACTACTGAAAGATGAGGTGCTGCACCAGAGCTGCCAGCATTGAAAGGAGAGGTTCTAATTCATCCAGAAGCTTTAGCAGAGGAAGCAGGGACCTGAGGGGAGGAACACTTCAGAAAGGATTGGAAACTCTTTTTGAGTAGAGTGGGATGGGGAAGGGGATGATCAGTTGAAGGAAGGATGGAAAGTGAAAGACCAAAAGAGGGATGAAAAGACTGAATGAGTGAAATAAAGGAGACCGGAGAAAAGGGTGGTTAGACTCAGAGGGAGGGTAGAAAAATTAAAAAGCGGAAAAGATGCAGATATAGACTGAAATAGAGAAACTGGTGGGGGGTTTTTAGCCTGGATCCATCTGTACCCAGTAACTACCATCCCAACTTTAATCTACCGTTCCGAGAGAAGCTTCTCAAAAAAGCAAGCAGTTCATGAACAAATATCGCATTTCTGGGAGTCAAACAACTCCTTCCATTCCCAATAGTGAGGCTTTCAGCCAAAACACAGCACGGAGACCATTCTTCTAGGGTTAATCAACGGAATAACGACTATTTGGATAGCCTTCACAAGGTTTTGATAATCCAACTAGATCTAAGCGCTGCTTTTTGATGTAATTTATTATACACTCTTCTGCTTGATTGCATTAAAGATTCAGAGGTTACTTCCACTGTCCTAAACTGGCTTTGCTCTTTGCTGTCCCATTGCACATTTCAGGTTTTCATTAATGGCTACTTGTATAACTCCTTCCCTCAGTCTATGCTGTCCCCACGGGGATCCATCCGCTGCCAACTCTCTTCAACTTATTCATTTCCCCTTTTGCTCTCTCAATTCAAGATCTCAATATCCAGGGCTGGCTCAAGGGTTTCTGCTGCCCCAGGCAGGATCCCTAGCCATGCTTCCCCTCCCCCCCCCCCCCCCCCCACCCAGCTCCAAGCCATCCCTGCCAAGCCATGTCACCACCAATTCTGTCTTGGGGGAGCAGCAGCTTTGTGCCACTGCTTTATTGCCCACAGCAGGCCATATGCTTGGGCACACATGGCTTGCCACTTCTGACCTCCCCCCCCCCCCCCCTCTGCCAGTAAACTGCGTCAGAGGGGGATCAGAAGTGGCAGGTCATGTGTGCCAAAGCACATGGCCTGCCGCAGGCAATAAAGCTGCAGCACAAAGCAGTTCATCTGGGTCAGTTGCCCTAGGCGGCTGCTTAGCTCACCTCATGGATAGCCGGCCCTATCAATATCAGTACCTACTTTTACGCCAACAATATCCAGCTCATCATATCTCACAACTCTTGGGATTACCAGTTTCAACGAAAACTCAACTCTAAAGTGTGGTCTATAGCAGATTGGCTCTAATCGCATAAAATTTTAACTGAAGCACTATGGTTATCCCACAACAATGACCCGCCCCCTTACCACCCACACATCTCCACCCAAATCTCAATAAAAAATTGTATTCATTCCCTTTGAATTCTGTTAGACACCCACCTCAGATTTAAACCCTGTATCTCTAAAACCATTCAAAGCTGTTTTTTTGCACTGAGAAGGGTTAAGTCAATGACACTCTACTTCGACACCACAGCCCTAAAAATAGTACTTCACACGCTTGTCAACAGAATTGACTACTGTAACTCCCTTCTGGCAGGCACTATTCAGTCTCAGCTAAAATGTCTCCCAATCATACAAGCACTGCAGTAAAGTTTATTTATAAGGCTAAATGATATAATCATGTTACCCCATTGCTTCGTGAACAGCATTGACTCCCAGTTAACTTTCGCATAAAGTTCAAAATCCTAACCCTGGCACACCGTGCTTAATATTCTGGCCTCCCCACCTACTTATACTCTCTTCTCATCCCTTAATGACCTTCACTTTGCTTGTCAAACATGAACCTCTTAGTTATCCCCACTAAGCGCATATTACGTCTTGAAACTTACCATTCCATGGCCTTCAGTTTTCTAGCTCCTCAGTTATGAAACACCATGCCAACTGAACTCTTTAAAGAATATTCCTTTTTAAAAGTTCGGCTCTTCACCCAGGCCTTCAATGGTGCCCTTTCTTGGTCTTTCCTTCCAAAGCGCTCTCCCTCTTCCTCTGCTCCACATGTTTTCCCCTCTATGCCATGAGAACTCAAGATTCTGCTTATTTTATGTGATATTTCAATGTTGTGCACCCACAGCCCTCCCCATGATGTTCATCCCTTTCTATCTTGTGCTTATCCTGTCTTGTCACTTTTTTATTTTTTTATTTTATTTATATCTGCTTAATTGACCTCCATTGTAAACTACCTTGAAGCATCTTGCAATTGTGCAGTATAACAAATACTCACAAATAAATAAATTTATTTTTCAAATTTGGAAGAATATTTTCAATGAAAACTTTTTGGGGGTGCTTATTAAGGGGCATATTTTAGTAAAAGTTGATGCGCATTAATTGCCACTGTGGCTACTTTAATGTGCATTTGTTTTTATTAACACGTTAAAACTTTTTTTCGTAAACATATAAAGATATGCAAAAGTGCTAGGCAATGTTTTACTTCTTAACCCACTAGACCAGTTTTGACAAGTGGGTTATGCTCCCAGCCAGCAGGTTGAGGACAGACCAGAACAACTTTCAGTGATTTCATCACTTCTATATACACTGGTGCAGCACTGAGAGAAACCAGTATTATCGGTCTCCAGCAGGTGACAAGGTGTGTGGACTGGTGCAACAGTGCAGATAGACCTGCCACTCCTGACCCAGATCAGTCTTATGGCCTGTGTGAAACTTTGGCCCAGCATTTCCTTGGAGCTTGGGTATGTCCATTGTCTTCTCAGACTGACAGATATCCACAAGTTCTAGCATTGGTGGGCAAGAGAGCGGACAGGAGAACGCTATAGGGCTTCTGAGGGGAGTGGTTAAGTTTGGACCCAGCTCCCCCTTCCCTATCATTGTTCTATTTCTGTATATTCTGCTAATTTTTCCATATTTATTTTATTTTTGTCCTGTTTCTTTATTAGGCTCTCAGTCTTTGCTGCTTAAATAAAGCAGCTTAAGGGAAAAGAACACTCTTCATTCCTGTCCCTCCAGTCCAGTCCAGATAATTAAGTTTAGTTCATCCACTAGCAACTGTAGACTGAATATTCAAATGTCTGTCACCACATTCCCTTGACACCTCAATATTTGAGTCTCCAGCAGCTGGTAGACAGACAGACGTCTGGACAGACTCTAGTGTAGCTTTGCTTCTCTTGGTGTATTTGTTTTATTGATCGCAGAGGAGAGGAACACAGAACTGATAGCAAAGACCCGACTGCTCTTATAAAAAAAAAAAAAACAAACAGTTAAAGCTCAAAAGAATTGGGAACCGATAGCCATCAGAAAAAGCCTTTCAGTGGGTGTACTTGTCTCTGCAGAGGTATAGCAACCTGTTTCATCGGTGTGCGGTGCCTCTGTACCAGGGGTAGGTGGTGGGGAGTAGTCCTTTCTATCAACTTCTGCTTCACCCTTGGCCCTGCCTCCCTTCGGTGAGTTTAGTTATTCTTGGTTTTGGTTTGTTTTTGGGGTTTCTGGGAAAGTCCTAGTGCAGGAAGGATTGGCAGCGGTAAAAGTTGCTTTTTCACAGTATGCCCTTCCTTTCACGGTAGCCGTCGCTGGTATGCCATCAGTCAAGCAGATGTGTTCCTCTACCGTTAACTTATAGGTCTGATGCAAAAGGAGGATGAACTCAGGGAAAAAGGTAAGACTCCTCCAAAGAAGGGTCACCTTGCTGCCCTTTGTCTGAGCGCTGCTCCCCTGCACTTAGCTCCGCGGAAGAGCCCATGATAGCGCTGCTGCTCTCCAAAATGGCTGCTGCCTCGGCAGCATGGGAAAACTGCTGCTGAGGAGAAGCCGCTGCTTCCTGTGTTCTCAAGTCTTGCAGCCGAATGTGCTTGAATAAAGCAGCTTAAGGGAAAAGAACACTCTTCATTCTCATCCCTCCAGTCCAGTCCAGATAATTGGGTTTA
This sequence comes from Ichthyophis bannanicus, assembly GCA_033557465.1. Classification (NCBI taxonomy): domain Eukaryota; kingdom Metazoa; phylum Chordata; class Amphibia; order Gymnophiona; family Ichthyophiidae; genus Ichthyophis; species Ichthyophis bannanicus. Next base: position 383,378,157 of record CM066039.1, read on the forward strand.
GTTCGTCCACCAGCAGCTATAGACCGAATATTCAAATGTCTGATGTCACCACACAAGAACAAAGGCATGGAGCTACAGCCCTCTCCTTGGGAGGGGAGAGGCTAGCCTTGAAACGTCTGTCAACAGTAGGATCCAGGGGTGCCCAGGAAACACCAGAGGTTCTCTAGGGAAGTCTCTGAAGATCTAGAGCAGCTTTCTGATGCTTCAGGGAGTTCAGAGGTCCTAGAGGAGGATCTTGAGGCTCTGGGGCTGGAAGAGGGTGAGCTGCCTCCAGGGAAGATCCATCCAATGTCAAACTTCCGTAAGGAGGAACTGTTAACCTTAATTGCTCAGTCCCTGGCAGCCTTGCATATTCCTTTTAGAATGGTGGAAGAGGATACTTCTCTGGAGGATCTGCTATTGCAGGGCATGCGTTCCACTCAAAGCTGCTTCTCCATCCACAAGGCCATCATGCAGATGATTGAAGCAGAGTGGGAGCTCCCCAAGGTGAGTTTGAAGGGGGGGGGGGTCAAGTGATGTCTTGGCTTGTCTTGCTTGCTTTTTGTGAGTCCTGTCTGCCTCTCTCTATCTCTATCATTGTTAGTGTGCTCTTCTACCTCACTGTACCTTTTTTGCACTATTCAGCTTTTCTCAGCTCTCTTGCTCCTTTCCATAACTAACTGCAACTTTACTTCTACTATCTAGCCTGTCTGTGGAGGCCAGGTTAACATTTAATTCAATACCTATCCTAACTTTGCAGAGTTTAAAACTTTTATTTTTTTTCCTGTCTCTGCTCTAATCTACAGTACCTGAATGACTAACCCCTACCCCTGTGCCGAGATATTGTATAGCCCCTTTTCCTGTCTTCCATGTGCGTTTAGCTCTGTTTGCTTCTCTCTCCTCTGGGAAGAGAATTGCTCCATTGCAAGCTCGGCTGGAACTTTGAATCTGCTTGCCTTTCTCTATATATTAATTTATTTATCATTGTTAGTGTGTTCTCTTACCTCATTGTACCTTTTTTGCACTATTGTTCAGCTTTTCTCAGCTGAATAACTTATATCCCTCCCCCTCCCCACACACCCCTTGCCACTCAGTCTCTTATAGCAGTTATCTGCTCATTACCTCGCTTATTTACAGGTGCACCTCATCCCCTGTGGGCTCTCCCCCACCTATCTATTTCTTCTGGCCTCTGTTCTCTCCATCTCGTCTATGGCTCCTTATCACTGTGTCTTCCTATTCTTCATATTTCCTAATTGTCTCCCCTCTTAACACCTTCCCTCCTTATTTCCCCTTTACCATCCTCACTTCCCCCTTCATTCTGTCCTCTACTCTGTCATCAGCTTTTGGCCTTCACCACTTTCTCCCTCTCATTCAGCCATTCTCTCTCTCTCTCTCTCTCTCTCTCTCTCTCTCTCTCCCTCTCGTTACCGGCGTACTGTCTCTCTGCCCTGCACTCTTCTACTCCTTCTCTCATCTGGAGATTCAACCCCAACCCTGGCTCCCCTAGGCTTTTGTCACCCTCTAAGAAGAGATCTTCATGCAACACTTCTAATCCTATTCATATCCCTCTCCTTTCCCCTTCCTCTCTCCCTTTCTCATGTGCCTTGTGGAACACACACTCCATATCAAATAAGCTTGCTTTTACTCATGATCTCTTTATCTCTAATGCTCTCCATCTTCTTGCTCTAACTGAGACCTGGCTCCTCCCAGAAGACTCTGCGTCAGTCGCTGCTCTCTGTCATGGCAGCTATCAGTTCTCCCACACACCTGGGACCACTGGCTATGGTGGTAGTGCTGGACATCTACTTTTTCCTTCCTGCCAATTCCAGCCCCTCCTGCTGCTTCAGTCTCACTCCTTTCCCTTCTTTGAAGTCCACTCCATCCACCTTTTCACTCCACTACCTCTCTGGGTAGCTATTATTTATTGACCTGACAAGTCCACTTCTGTCTTTCTTACCGACTTTGACTCGTGGCTTTCCTTCTTTCTGGATTCCTCTTCCCCCACTCTTATTCTTGGGGATTTTAACATTCATATTGATAACCCTTCTGATCCTTATGCTTTAAAGTTCCTTTCCCTTACCTCCTCGTTCGACCTCCATATTTGCTGTATTGCCCCCACTCGCCAGCATGGCCACTGCCTTGACCTTGTATTTTTCTCTAATTGCTTACTCTCAAACTTCTGTACCTCAGTTTTTCCCTTATCTGACCTTCACCTGATAAGCTTCACTCTTCATCACCCACAGCCTCAGCCTCAGCCTCATCCTGTCTCATCCAACCTCTTTAGAAATCTTCATGCTCTTGACCCTTTGGTTATCTCCTCCACTGTTTCATCATCTCTTTCCTCCACTATGTCATCTGTTGATGAGGCAGTAGCTTCCTATAAGTCTGCACTCTCCTCTGCTCTGCCTTTCTGACATTGCTGCTTGGATGTTTCACTGCTGCTTGAAATTGAGCATGGCCAAAACGGAGTTTCTTATTTTTCCCCCTAAAACCTCCTCTCCTCTAGCTCCTTTCTCAGTCTCTGTGGATAACTCTCTACTCCTCCCTGTTTCCTCTGCTTGCAACCTTGGGGTCGTCTTTGAATCCTCTCTCTCTCCTTCTCCACACACATCCATTTGATAGCTAAGATCTGCCATTTCTTTCTAACATAAGAGAGATGCCATACTGGTTCAGACCAAGGTCCATCAAGCCCAGTATCCTGTTTCCAATAGTGGCCAATCTAGGTCATACGTACCTAGCAGTTTCCCCAAAAGATACAGATTCCACAGTGTTTGTATAGGGGCAAGCAGTGGATTTCCCGGGTCACCTTTAATAATGGTTTATGGACCTTTCCTCCAGGAACTTGTTGAAACCTTTAACCCGGCTACACTAACAGCTTTTACTACATCCTCCAGTAACGAATTCCAGAATTTAATTATACGTTGAGTGAAAAAATGTAATCTCCAGGAACAAGCAGGAATGTAGTCCTCACATATGGGTATCCTTGGTACCGACTGAGCCTACGCGGGAACGCTCCCCAGCATCCAATAGGAACGCTTTTGGGAGCATCCCTCAGCACATGCGCACTGCCTTCCCGCCTTTCCAACTGTCCCTCTTCAGTTCTTCGTTTTCCGTGGAGCCAACAGGACCTATTCCCTGTCACCGCAGAAAATTCCGTCTTTAAAATTCTTTTTTTTGGTCGCGTTTGCCTACCGCACGACGCCTACCGGTACCGCCGGTTCTTTTCTTTTCCTAAAAAACTAAACTTTCACTGTTTCTTTTCAGAAAATTTCCTGTTTTGGTGCTAGGTGCCATTTTGGGCATTAGGCCCCATTTGTCCAAAATCATGGAAAAGCCAACTAGTGGTTTTAAAAAATGTACTAAGTGTGGCAGTACCATTTCCGTCACTGACACCCATGACTGGTGTCTAAAATGTTTAGGACCTGATCATTCTCCAACTGAATGTCTCTCCTGCATGGGGATGACCAAAAGAGGAAGACAGAACCGGGCTGCAAAGCTCGGTACCCTCATCTTCAGATGCCAGATCCATTGCATTGACATCGTCAAGGGCCTCTTCTTCCTCCCATGGATCTCAGGTAACTAAACACAAAAGTCTGTCCTCAAAGGGTAGCTCTCCTGCTAAGCATCGAGAGGCCATTGGCATTGCCCTTGAGGGAACCACACCGGCAAAACAGCCGCGGCGGGAGGCTTCGTCTTCCAAAGCATCGATGGGGCTTGTCAGACAGCTGCCTGGGTGAGAATCTTCACAGTCTTGGCAAGTGCATATATCTATATGATTTGCAAGGGATTGTGGGCAATGTAGTTCATTCACACCAGACACAGCTGCTGACAATAATTTAGTTGTGCTCAAGTGTTAAAGCCAATAAGATATTTATTTATGGGGTTATTTCTCCCAACACAGATATGCTTGGTAGCACATAAATCAGGTTACTTGCTTTCAGTGTTAAACTTGAAAAAAACAAAATCAGGAAAACAACATTCAAACTGGTCAGGCATTAGCTAATGTTTTCTTAGCATATATGAAACAACAAACCAAAAGCTACAAAGAAAGAAAAAAACTGTTCTTTTCAGGTTAACTTCTTATATCTTCCCACATAGATTCAGAAGTGATTCTCTCCTAGCTCACAAGCAATTAGGTAAGGCTCAATTGCTAGCAGTCACCCAGCTGAAACCCCTTAGCTGGCTTGCTTCCTACTGCGTGGCTTGAAATCTTACTCAGGACCTTTTCTGAGTAGATTAAAGAACAAGTTTGTATTTCTTTGTGATGGTTGCTGTACTTTATAACAGAAAATCACCAAAGGAGTTTGGACAGAGAGCAGTCCATATAAACACATTCTTCATCTGCAATCATTCCCCCTTCTTCAACAAGCATGGGTTCAATATCATGGCTTGGCATAGATGAATCTCTCAATGGAGCACTTTCAGGAGAATACTTGTTTCCCTGCTGTCTTTCAAGGTTATAGCTAGGGCATAGATCAGTGTTCATGCCTGAGCTTCCATTGCTGTTAGAGTTCCTCTCTATATAGCCTGGCCAGTATGTAGTCCAGTTCTTATGTCCAGCCTTCCAATCCAGATCCCTGGACACTGGATCTCTCTTCACATACCTTCTGGCACGGGTCTTAGGGTCCCTTCCACGTGTAGCCGTCTCTCTCACAGGTACTGTCTGCAGATTCCTAGCTCTGCAGCACCATTCCTCTGGCTTCCCCCAGTACAATGGTGTATGCTGGCCCTTGGAATGCCTCCCAGTATACGTACTGCTCTGGGCTCTTCTAGACCTCTCAAAGGCTTTTCTCTTCCTTCTTCCAAAGGGTTTCTTTCCCTCTCTGTCCGTCCGGTTTGGCTTCTGCTTCTGATGATCCTTCAGATGAAACTGATGATCAAGCTCAAGCTGATTCTCAGGATAATGAGGATGATTCTCTGTAGAATAAACTCTACCTTTATTCTGCTTAGATGAGTGAGTGCTCCTCCCTAACACAGCGCAGCTGTGCTGAATCAGGCCCTGCTCTTTGAGATGAGTGCTTAGGGATTACCTCATAGCCCTCCTGATTGAACACACGTTTCCACACTTCAGCTCCTCTAATGGCTGTTGGAAACCTGGTGCATTCTGGGACTGGTAGTCTTTTATGGGAAAATTCTGTTTTCTTATTTCTATCAGAACTGACAGGTTGCTTGTTCAGAGTCACTTAACCTTTTCTATAGCTCCTTCCTGAGCTATGATAAGCTTCCTTATCACAGGCTTCAGGATGTTCTCGAGGCTTCAACCTCGCAAGAACTGCCTGTGCCATGCTCAGGGGTTCCGGCCGTTCTCACCAGTACCGACACCCAGGCATCGGCAGCATCAATAGACCAGAGATTTCTTGCTATCGAATGCAATATCGCAGCTCTTCTCTCAGCTGCGGTACCGGTGGTCCCAAGGGTACCGGTGCCGACATAGACACCGGTACCGACGGTACCGGCCCCGATGGTAACTCTTCCTATTCCACCTCCGGTTGGAGTGGATAAAGCGGTACCGGGTCACCTCAGTACCGACTTCGATTGGTACTGGGATCGTGCAGTGCAGGAGCATCGGAGTCAGGAATACTTCGAGTCCTCCGATTCCGAAGACTCTGACAATTCTGCTGGCACTAGAGGGTTTCTCTTAGAAGATCCCTCTTCTCCCCAACGCAGAATGTCACCTCCAGAGGACATGTCATTTCAGGATTTCATCCGTGATATGGCTAAAGGTCTTTCAATCACAGTAGCTCCTGAGGAGGAACCCAGAGCAAAGGAATTGGAAATCCTCCAATATCCTAAAGCTCCTAAGGAGGCAGCTACTCTGCCTATCCATGAAATTCTGCATAACTTGATGTTCAGAATGTGGGAGACACCTCTGACTACTTCTCCTCACTCTAGGAGACTTGATACTATGTATCAAGACCCACCATGTCCTGGATTTCAGAAAACTCAGTTGCCACACCATTCAATGGTAGTGGAGTCAGCCATGCGTAGGATGAAAAGTGCTAAAAGACATGCATCCAATCCTCCAGGTCGTGAATGCAGGACTCTGGATGCTTTTGGACGCAGAACTTTTCAAGCTTCCATGCTTTCAGCTAGGATCAGCTCATATATCCTATATATGGGAATGTTCCTCAAAGAAATCACAGGAGACTTGGAACTTATGAGCCCATTTCTCCCAGATGATAAGAGACAAGACTTTCTTACTCTGGTTAAGCATGCTCAGTATGTCTCCAAGTTTTTTCAATCGTGCAGCCTTTGACTGCTTTGAATGCATCAGCAGAACTTCTGCTATTGCCATTGGCGCACGACGGATTGCCTGGCTACAGGCATCAGATTTGGAGACTTGGGTACAGAACAAGTTAGGCAACATTCCTTGCACGGGGGAGAATCTCTTCGGCAAGAACTGGCAGGAGAAGGCTAACGAGTTAGATGCTGACAATTCTACCTTAGATTGTCAAAGTCTACAGCCACTCCAGCCAAAAGAAAGCCTTATAAAAAACCCTCTTTTAGCAAAAAGAGGAAGTTTTATCCTTCCTATACCCATCAGACTCAAACTCCAGGTCAGGTTGCCCAAAAGGGACAAACTAGACAACAAAAGAAACCAAACGGCCCGAGCGCCCAACCAGCTCTCCAGGTTCAGCCCCCTTAAGGGCTTTGACTCCTTCCTAGAGAGCTTTGCCTTCCTGCCTCTGAGGGGTCCTCAACCCCCCAATATTTGTACTTTGTCCATTGTAGGGGAGGGGTACAAACTTCAGTTTCACAGCTTACCCCCTCCTACAATTCTAAAGCAGTTCAATTCACAAACCTCTGCAGACAATCTGCTAGATCACGAGGTCTCCGCTCTTCTTGCCCAAGGGGCAATAGAGGAAGTGCCCATTCTTCAACAGGGTGCAGAGTTCTACTCCCCCTATTTTCTTATCCCAAAGAAAACAGAGGGGCACAGACCCATTCTAGACCTCAGAGAATTGAACAAATATCTGTTTCGAGAAAAATTCAAGATGATTTCTCTAGGAACTCTTCTGCCATACCTTCAAAGTCAGGACTGGCTTTGCTCTCTAGACTTAAAGGATGCATACACTCACATTCTTATCCATCCAGATCACAGGAAATTTTTTACGTTTCCTTTTCAGGGGAAGACATTTCCAGTACAGGGTTCTTCCATTTGGTCTGGCTTCAGCACCAAGGGTATTCACGAAATGCATGGCAATAGTAGCTGTATTTCTACGAACCCTGTCTTCCGCTACTTAGACGACTGGCTCATCCGAGCCTCCACAGTGACAGAGGCCAGCACTGCACTGTCTCGTACAATGTGAATCCTCCAATACTTGGGATTGGTAATAAACTTCCCGAAATCTCAACTAGTTTCTTCCCAGTGCCTAGAATTCATAGGAGCCTGTCTGGATACCAGACAGGCAAGGGCTTTCCTTCCACAAGCCCGGTGTCTTCGCATAATGCAGTTAGCTTCCCAAGCAGCAGGCAAATCCTCCCTCACTGCTCGGGAGCTACTGCAGTTACTGGGACACATGGCATCCACAGTTCATGTAGTCCCATATGCTCGCCTCCACATGCGAGCAGCTCAGTGGACCCTCTCCACACAGTGGACACAGGCCACAGGTCATTTGTCGGACAAAATAACGATCTCTCAACAACTAATTTTGTCCCTCCAATGGTGGCAATCATTACAAAATCTGACAGTAGGGTCTCCTTTCCATCAACCCCTCTTTCAGGCCACCCTAACAGATGCATCACAGGTGGGTTGGGGAGCACACCTTAATCATCTCTCTACCCCAGGGCATCTGGACTCCACAGGAGGTTGGTTTACACATAAATCTCCTGGAGTTAAGAGCAATTTATTTAGCTCTTCGAGTGTTCCATGCCCATCTCAACTACAAGACAGTCCTAGTCCAGACGGACAATCAGGTAGCCATGTCCTATGTGAACAAGTAGGGTGGGACAGGCTCTCTGTCGTTATGCAACGAAGCTTTACGACTATGGGCCCTCGCCAGAGCGCATCAAATTCACCTTCTAGTGGTATATCTTCCAGGCATTCAAAACCTTTGGGCAGATAAACTCTGTCGAGTACTGCTGCTTCACGAGTGGTCCCTCCACCTAGACCAGGTGGCAAAGATATTTCATCTCTGGGGCACTCCAGACATTGGCATTCAGTGGACTTGCAAAGATGTCTAACTTCCCCGGTTCTGTTCCAGGATTCCAGCGCACAACTGTCAGGCAAGGGATGCCTTCCTCCTTCACTGGGCTTAGGACTTCCTTTATGCCTTCCTACCCATTCCCTTCATCCCCAAGACACTCCTCAAACTTCAGAGAGACAGGGGTCGCATCATTCTCATAGCACCACGATGGCCACGCTAAACGTGGTATTCCCTGCTTCTGCATCTCTCTCAAGTGCCACCTCTGGAGTTAGGGCATGCTCCAGATCTCCTTTCCCAGGAGAACGGGATGCTATGGCACCCGAATCCCCAGTCCCTGCACCTCACGGCCTGGTTGTTGAAGGCTTAGACCTCCAGGATCTCAACCCGTCCCAACAGGTAAAAGATATCCTTCAGGCTTCTAGGAAGCTTTCCACAAGAAGATCTTATGCTTTCAAGTGGAAACGTTTTACTTATATGGTTCTCCAAGAAGGGATTAAACCCCCTGGTCATACCCTTAGAATCGATACTAGAGTATCTCCTTCACTTATCGAATTCTGGCTTAAAGACCAATTCGGTAAGAGTCCATCTTAGTGCAATTGAGGCTTCTTATAAGCCTCTAAATGGACAACCAATTTTCTCTCATCCACTCCCATCAAGATTTGAGAGGCCTTTTATTAACTAAACCTCCCATCAAGCCACCACCGGTAGCATGGGATCTAAATTTAGTTCTCGGCAGCTCATGAGGCCGCCTTTTGAACCTTTAGCTACTACAGCCCTTACGTTTTTGACTTGGAAGGTCATCTTCCTGATTGCAATCACCTCTGTCCGTCGCATTAGTGAATTGCAAGCTTTAGTGGCTGATCCTCCTTATACTAGATTTCATCATAAGGTTGTTCTTCAAACTCACCCACACTTTATGCCAAAGGTGGTTTCGCCTTTTCATTTAAACCAGTCAATTTATCTTCCTGTATTTTTTCCGAGGCCTCATGCCTCTAATGCAGAAAGAAACCTTCATACTTTGGATTGTAAAAGTGCCTTAGCCTTTTACATTCAAAGAACACAGCAACATAGAAAGTCCTCGCAACTTTTTCTAGCTTTTGACCCTAGTCATTTGGGACTTCCAGTCTCCAAAAGAACTTTATCTAAATGGATTGCCCAATGCATATCCTTTACTTATGAGAGTAAGGGTCTTCCTCTTCAGGACCATGTCACAGCTCACAATGTGAGAGCCATGGCAGCTTCTATGGCTAATCTCCACTCTGTGTCTATCGATGACATTTGTCGAGCAGCCACCTGGGCTTCGGTACACACCTTCACAGCCCACTACTGCCTAGATAAAGCCTCCCGTCGGGATGCCTTCTTTGGCCAAGCTGTTCTTCAAAATCTCTTTCAAACTTAAACCAACTCCTACCACCAACCCTGGTGGGATGCCAGAGATCCATGGGAGGAAGGATTCTCACCTTCGACGGTGGCACCTTCCTGGGGATATCTCCCTGGCATCTTAGAAACATAGAAACATGATGACAGAAAAAGACCACATGGCCTATCTAGGCTGTCCTTCCATATCAACAACTACAACAGTCCACTTTTTACCTTTAGAGATCCTCTGTGTTGGTCCCATGCTTTTTTGAATTCAGTTACTGTCCTCATCTCTACCACCTCCACTGGGAGACTATTCCACGGATCCACTACTCTTTCCGTAAAGAAATATTTCCGCATATCACTCCTGAATCTATCTCCCTTCACCCTCATCCCATGTCCCCTCGTAGCAGAACTTGCTTTCAATTGAAAGAGGCACTCTCCCTGAACATTTATGCCACGGAGGTATTTAAACATCTCAATCATATCACCTCTATCCCGCCTTTCCTCTAAGGTGTACATAGTAAGATAAGGATCTGTCCTCATATGCTTTATAATGAAGCCCATTAATCATTTTAGTAGCAACCCTCTGCACCGACTCCATCCTGTTCACATCCTTTTGAAGGTGCGGTCTCCAGAATTGCACACCATACTCCAAATGAGGTCGCACCAAAGACTTATACAGAGGCATTATCACCTCCTTTTTTCTGCTAGCCATTCCTCTCCGTATGCACCCAAGCATCCTTCTAGCTTTTGCCGTTGCCTTTTCTACCTGTTTAGCTACTTTAAGATCATCAGACACAACCACGCCTAGGTCCCGCTCTTCTTTAGTGGACAAAAGTACTTCACCTCCTATACTGTATTGCTCCCTTGGATTGCTGCAGCCCAAATGCATGACCTTACATTTTTTAACATTTAAATCCCAGCTGCCAAATTCTAGACCATTCTTCAAGCTTAGCTAGATCCCTCCTCATGTTATCTACACCTTCCTGGGTGTCTACTCTATTGCAGATTTTGGTATCATCTGCAAAGAGGCAAACCTTACCCGACAGCCCTTCCGCTATATCACTAACAAAGATGTTAAAAAGAATCGGACCAAGGACAGATCCCTGGGGGCACACCACTGGTAACATCCTTCTCCTCAGAGTAAGCTCCATTTACTTGTACTCTTTGTCGTCTCCCACCCAACCAATTTCTAACCCAAGCAGTAACTTTAGGGTCCATCCCTAGGGTGCTCAGTTTGTTTATAAGTCGCCTGTGAGGAACAGTGTCAAAGGCTTTACTGAAATCTAAATACACCACATCTAGAGCTCTCCCTCGGTCCAACTCCCTGGTCACCCAGTCAAAAAAATCAATCAGATTTGTCTGACAAGACCTGCCTCTGGTGAATCCATGCTGCCTCGGATCCTGTAATCCGCTGGACTCCAGAAACCTCACTATTTTCTCTTTCAGCAGCGTTTCCAATAATTTATTCACCACCGAAGTTAAACTAACCGGCCTGTAGTTTTCAACCACATCCTTACTTCCGCTTTTGTGTAAAGGCACCACATGAGCCTCTCTCCAGTCCTTTGGCACCACTCCCGACTCCAACGAGGCATTGAAAAGGTCAGTCAGTGGAGTTGCTAGAACGTCCCCAAGTTCCCTCAGTATTCTAGGGTGTATCCCATCCGGTCCCATCGCTTTGTCTACTTTAAGTTGAGCTAGTTTCTCACGAACACAGTCTTGTGAAAATTGTTCAAGATGTCCCTCGCTTCTGTTCTTATTTATGGGTGTTTTCTGAGGTCCTGCTCCTGGTTCTTCATCTGTGAACACAGAACAAAAATATTTGTTAAGCAATTCCGCTTTATCCTTATCAGCTTCTACATATTCCCCCCCTGCACCCTTGACTCTGACAATACCACTTTTGCCTTTCTTCTTCTCACTAATATATCTGAAAAATGTTTTATCCCCCCATTTTATTGCATTGGCTATTTCCTCCTCCTTTTGAATCTTTGCCTTCTTGACTACTTTGCTAGCTTCTCTAAGTTTTTGCAAATACAGATGCCTGTCTTCCTCTCTCTGTGATCTCTTGTATTTCATGAAGGCCTCCCTCTTTTTCTTCACTTTTTCAGCTACTTCCTTCGAAAACCATAGCGGTCTCCTGTTCCTTTTGCCTTTATTTACCATTTTAACAAAAAGGTTGGTTGCCCTTAAAATACCCCCTTTCAGTTTTGCCCACTGTTTTTCTACATCCCCCAGCCATTCCCATCCCACTAACGACTCCCTGAGGTACTGGCCTATCTTCGCAAAGTTAGTCTTCCTAAAGTCTAAGATCCTCCTCACCTTGGAATGGATTCTAACAGCCCTAGTCCTAATACTGAACCACACCATCTGGTGATCACTGGATGCAAAATGATCTCCCACTACAACATCAGAAACACTTTCACCATTGGTAAGCACCAAGTCCAGTATTTATTTTATTTTATTTAGCTGTATTTATATCCCGCTTTTCACCGGGTCAAAGCGGTCAATTGGGGGATACATTTAACACGAGGGGATATGAGACATATACTCTAATACTTACAGGGAACATGGGCAATGGAGGGTTAAGTGGCTTGCCCAAGACCACAAGGATTGCCTATAGGACTAGAAATCCCAGTCCCTCCGGCCTGAGATTGCTGTCCCCAGGTGGGACTTGAACCCCCGGCCCTCCGGCCTGAAGTACCTTGTCCTAACCACTAGACCACTCGTTGGTAACAGACCCCTTCACGTGTGGGGTCTGTTACCAATTGCCTGAATAGTTCTCCCTGTAGAGAATCCAGGATCTCCTTACTTCTAGATGATACTGCAGCAGGAATGTGCCAATCAACATCTGGCATATTGAAATCTCCTATCAGTAGCACTTCCCCTTTCCTAGCAATGCTGCGTATGTCTTCAATTAACTCTGTCCACCTCTTCCTCTTGTGAGGGAGGTCTGTATATCACACCAATGCAAATAGATTTCTCTTTCCCTCTTTCTAGTTTAACCCACAATGCCTCCTCTCTCCCTTTTAAGCTCTGTAATTCCAAAGCTTTAATAGTAGTTTTTACATATAGTGCCACTCCTCCTCCCCTTCTTCCTACCCTGTCCTTTCTGAATAAAGTATAGCCAAGTATAGTTACATCCCAGTCATGGTTTTCTGTGAACCATGTTTCTGTAACTGCCACTAAATCCAAGTCAGCCACTCCCACCAAAGCTTCAACTTCAGGGATCTTATTTCCCATGCTACGGGCATTAATACACACTGCTTTCCGTATGTTACCCCTGTTACCCATTTCCATAAAGGTATTTAATGTATCACCTACCTGGGGGCTCTCACTTACCTGGGGGCTTTCTTCACCCATCCCCAACGAATCTAGTTTAAAGCCCTCTTCAGTAGATTAGCCAGTCTACTACCAAAGATGTGTTGACCTTTCTTGGACAGATGGATGCCATCTCTGCTCTGCAACCCTTGGAACAGCATCCCATGGTCTAGGAAACCAAAACGCTCTCGATGACACCATCCACGCAGCCATGCATTCATCTCCAGGATGCGAGCCTCTCTGCCTTGCCTTTACCCTCAACAGGGAGGATTGAAGAGAACACCACCTGTGCACCTAACTGCTTCACCCTCTGTTCCAGAGCCATGAAGTCACTCTTGATACGTTTCGAGGTATACCTGGCAGTATCATTTGTTCCAACATGGATTAGCAACATTGGGTAATAGTCAGTGGGCTTGATGAGTCTCGGCAAACTCTCCATAACATCTTGGATTTTGGCACCAGGCAGACAGCATACCTCTCTGGACATCAAGTCTGGTCGGCAGATGGACGCCTCAGTACCCCTCAGAAGAGAGTCTCCAACCACCACTACCCTTCGTTTCCTTCTGGTCACTGATTCTGCAACTTTGGGGTACTTGAACTCTGGTTCTTCCCTTTCCAAGGATGCTTTCACCTCCTCCACTTCCAGGGCTGCATAATGGTTCTTCAATTTAAGGGCTGGAGAAGTTGGATTGGTGATTTTGCAGGCCCTGGTGACTTGTGTCCAACCATCGGCATTCTGTTGGCACCCATCTTCTCCTGTGCTGGAGAGCTTGTTTGCTGCAAGAAGCATCTCATCAATGTACTTCTCACTGTCTTGAATGCTCCTCAGCCTCGCCACCTCCTCTCTGAGTTCCTCCACTTGTTTCCTCAGAGCTTCAGCATGCAGGCACCCTGCACATGGAACCGGTCCTTCAACTGGCATTAGGACCTCTGTCTGGACCGAGGTAGAAGCTGTAACGGGGGCAACAGCTTTAGCAATACGATTTTTCCCAGCCATTGTTCTGTTCGTGGAGCTTAGGTATCTGTTAAAGCAAAAGAGAGAGATCTACCAAGTACCAGCCGGTTTCGCAGCTGTCCTGTAGCAGGTGATCTCCGGCTAGGGAGTCCCCATATGTGAGGACTATATTTCTGCTTGTTCCTGGAGATAGCGTAGTTACTCACCTGAAACAGGTGATCTCCGGGAACAGCAGGAATTTAGTCCTCACAACCCACCCACCTCCCCTAGGAGTTGTCTCTTTCCTCTCTCCCTCTATCCTTTCACTCAGCTACAAACTTAACTGAAGAGGGACAGTTGGAAAGGCGGGAAGGCAGCGCGCATGTGCTGAGGGATGCTCCCAAAAGCCTTCCTGTTGGACACTGGGGAGCATTCCCGCGCAGGCTCCGTCGGTACCGACGATACCCATATGTGAGGACTAAATTCCTGCTGTTCCCGGAGATCACCTGTTACAGGTGAGTAACTACACTTTTTCTCTTATTAACCTTAAATAGTATCTCCAGGAACAAGCAGGAATGTAGTCTTCACATATGGGTATCATTGGTACCGACGGAGCCTGCGCAGGAATGCTCCCCAGGTCCAATAGGAAAGCTTTTGGGAGCCTTCCCGCCTTTCTACCTCTCTCACTTCAGTTCTTCATTTTCCGCAGAGCTGACAGAACGTGTACCCTGTCACTGCAGAAAAATTTATTCTTACACTTTTTTTTTTGTTTTTTGTGGTCGCGTCTGCCTTCATTCGACACCTACCAGTACTGCTGGTTCTCTTTTCTTTTTCAAAAAAAACCTACTAGCTTTTTAAAAAATTTTCTTTCAGGGGCCTCTCCCCTTTCGGCACTTGGTGCCATTTTGGGCACTAGGCCCACTTTTCTTCAAACATGGAGAAGCCAGCTAGTGGTTTCAAGAAATGTTCTAACTGTGGCGGTACTATATCGATCACCGACACTCATGATTGGTGTCTTAAATGTTTAGGTTCTGAATGTTGTCCATTGGAGTGTCTCTCCTGCAGAAAAATGACCAAAAGGGGCCTGCAGAATAGAGATGCAAAACTTGGTACCCTTTTTGCCGCAGATACGATGTCAGTTGCATCGACGTCTTCCAGAGCTTCATCTTCCTCCTGTGGATCTCGGGTAACTAAACTTAAGTCTACCAAGACTAGCCAGGCCTCAAAGGGTAGATCTCCTTCTAAGCATCGAGATGCCACTGGCGTTGCCCTCGAGGAAAGTTCACCAGCAAAACAGCCCCGGCGTGAGTCTTTGGTCTCCAAAGCATTAACGGGGCTCCAGGATGTTCCAGAGGCTTCCACGTCTGCAGAACTACTGGTGCCATGTTTTGGGGTCGTGGTCGCTTCCACCAGTACAGACACCCAAGCATCGGCAGGAGCGATGGATAAAAGAATCCTCACTATCGAATGCAGTCTAGCGACCCTCTTAGCAGCTTCGGTACCGCTAAGACTGCTACAGACGGTTCCACAGGTATCAGTACTGACATTGGTGCCGGCACCGAGTGCACCTGCCTTGGCAGGTATGCTTCCGCCCATGCCGAGCCTCGAATCTATCTCAGGCATCGAAGGGCTGGTACCGAGACACCCCGATACCAACTTCGAGTGGTACCGGTACCAAGCATTGCACAAACACCGGTCACCGAGATACTTCGAATCTTCCGATTCTGATTATTCTGATGACTCTACCGGTACTAGAACCATCCTACCAGAGGATCCAACTCCTTCTCCTAAACGCAGAAAGTCTCCTCCTCCAGAAGGACATGTCCTTCCAGGATTTCATATGTGATTTAGCCAAAGGTCTTTCAATCACAGTGATTCCAGAATAGGAACCTAGGGCAGAAGAATTAAGAATTCTACAATATACTATGGCTCCTAAGGAAGCAGCTACGCTTCCCATTCACAAAATCTTACATGATCTTATGTTAAGGATGTGGGAAACTCCTTTAACGGTATCTCCACATTCCCGACGCCTCGATACCATGTACCGAGTGCCAAGCTGTCCTGGCTTTCAGAAGACAGTTACCACACCATTCAATGGTAGTTGAATTGGCCATGCGTAGAATTAAGAGTGCTAAAATGCATTTTTCTAATCCTCCAGGCCGGGAATCGAGGACACTCGATGCCTTTTGGTGTCGATGCTTTCAATCCCTCCATGTTATCAGCCAAGATCAGGTCCTACATTCTTTATATGGGCATGTTCCTGGAAGAAGTTGCACGTGACTTAGAGCTCATGAGCCCTAATATGTCTGAGGACAAAAGGGACGTTTTCCTTACCCTGGTCAAGCACGCCCAGAATGTCTCTAAATTCATGAACCATGCAACCTTTGATTGTTTTGAATGCATAAGCAGAACCTCTGCTACCTCCATAGGTGCACGTCGTATTGCCTGGCTTCAGACATCGGACTTAGAGCAGTGGGTGCAAGACAAGCTGGGAAACTAGCCTTGTCCTGCCAATCCTTGCCAAAGAGATTTTCTTCTGTACAAGGAATATCAGCTTGAATTTGAAAATACTA
Organism: Ichthyophis bannanicus; assembly: GCA_033557465.1. Lineage (NCBI taxonomy): Eukaryota > Metazoa > Chordata > Amphibia > Gymnophiona > Ichthyophiidae > Ichthyophis > Ichthyophis bannanicus. The sequence continues at coordinate 383,394,470 of CM066039.1, forward strand.
CCTTAAACAGACTATCAAAGTCTACAGCCAACCCATCAAAGAAAGTCATTCAAGAAACCCTTTTTCAACAAAGAGGTTTTACCAATCTTACCACCATTTGGGCCATTGTCCAGTTCATATTCCGCAAAAGGGACAACAGAACAGACAGCAAAGAAAGCCGCAAGCTCAAAGAGCTCAACCGGCCCAGCAGACTCAGCCTCCTCAGGGGCTTTGACTCTTTCCTAGAGAACTTAGTCATTCTGCCCCTGAAAGGACCAGAACCCTTAACCATTCCAGGCAGGTTATGCCATTTTGCCAAAAGATGGCAACAAATAACATCAGAAAACTGGACTCTGTCCATTGTATGACTGGGGTACAAGCTTCACTTTCTCAACATGCCCCCGCCTACAATAATCAAACAATTCAATTCTCAGATCCTTGCTACCAGCCTCTTGTGGCAGGAAGTCACATCACTTCTTGCTCAAGGAGTGATAGAAGACGTACCCATATCCCAACAGGGTACAGGGTTATTCCAAAGAAAACAGGGGGACACAGTCTTTTACTGGACCTCAGAGAATTAAACAAATATCTGTTCCGAGAAAAGTTCAAAATGATCTCCCTCGGAACACTCCTACTATACATTCAGAGTCAGGACTGGCTATGTTCTCTAAATCTAAGAGATGCGTACATGCATATTCTCATCCACGCAAATCACAGGAAGTTCCTTTGATTCTTAGTCCAGGGAAGACACTTCCAGTACAGAGTTCTTCCCTTCGGTCTGGCTTCTGCCTCAAGAGTCTTCACAAAATGCATGGCAGTGGTAGCAGCATTTCTGAGAACTCTAGGAATATTAGTCTTCCCTTACTTAGACAATTGGCTCATTCGAGCATCAACAGCTCCAGAGGCCAGCTTTGCTCTTTCTCGAACAATGAGAATCCTTCAATATGTGGGATTGGTCATAAACCTCTCAAAATCTCATCTCACCCCCTCTCAATCTCTCGAGTTCATAGGGGCTCGTCTAGACACACGGCAGTCAAAAGCTTTCCTGCCACAGCCACGCTGTCTACGTATAATACAGCTGGCATCCCAAGCAGCTATGAAGGTCTTCCTGACTGCTCGGGAAATGCTTCAGCTTCTGGGGCATATGGCATCTACTGTCCATGTGGTTCTCTATGCTCGCCTTCATATGCGAGCAGCCCAGTGGACCCAGTGGACCTCGGGTCGGACAAAATCAGAAACGCCACACATCTAATTTTGTCCCTGCAATGGTGGCAATCACTGGAAAACCTCCTCATAGGCTCTCCTTTCCAGCAGCCTCTGTGCCAAGCCACCCTAACAGATGTGTCCATGTTGAGTTTGGGAGCCCACTTGCACGATCTCTCAACTCAGGATCTCTGGACCCCACAGGAGGCTTCTCTTCACATAAACCTCCTAGAGCTGAGAGCCATTTTCAATGCTATTTGAGTATTTCAGGCCCATCTCAGCCACAAAACAGTGGTCCAAACTGACAACCAGGTAGCTATGTTCTATCTGAACAAGCAAGGCAGAATGGGCTCTCTGTCGCTATGCAACGAAGCTTTGCGACTATGGGCCCTCACCAGAGAGCTTCAAATCCACCTTCTTGCGGTATACCTTCCAGGAATTCAAAATTCATGGGCAGACAAACTCAGTCGAATACTGCTGCCACACGAGTGGTCTCTCCACTCAGACCACCTTGCTCTAGTGTTTCAGATCTGGGGAACACCAGATATAGACCTCTTTGCAAGTCCACAGAATGCCAAACTTACCCAGTTCTGTTCCAGAATCCCGGCTGACAACTGTCAGGCAAGGGATGCCTTCCTACTCCACTGGGGTCAGGACTTCCTCTATGCCTTCCCACCCATTCCCCTCATTCCCAAAACTTTATTCAAACTTCAGAGAGACAGAGGTTATATGATACTTATCGCTCCACGTTGGCCACAGCAAACGTGGTATCCTCTGCTTCTGCGTCTCTCTCAAACTGCTGGTCTTCCCTCCTACCAACTTCGCCGTCTACAACTTGTCCAAAATGCTGCTGCCCGTCTTGTTACTTCATCTCCCATTCATTCTCATGTCACCATGTCTCTTATCATTACACTGGCTCCCCGTTAAGTTCCGGTTCATGTTCAAGTTGCTTATCCTTGCTCATAAAGCCCTTCACTCTGACACCCCCAGTATCTAGCCGACATTATTCGCCTACAGCCCTCTCCCCGTTTTCCTTCGTTCATCTCACGGTAATCGTCTTTTTCTTCCGTCACCTACTCAGGCTCACCTTGAATCTACTCGTCACTCTGCTTTCTTCTTCTTAGCCCCTGCCCTCTGGAACTCTCTTCCCCTCCCACTTCGCACTGAATCATCCTATACCCGTTTCAAGGCCCTCCTTAAGACACACCTTTTCTGTCAGGCTTTTGATCTGCCCCCCCTGTTGATGGTGTTTCCTCTCCCTAGTTGCGCCTCCCCTTCCCCTTTTTCCTTACGTCCCTCCCCTCCTCCTTCCTCCTTCCCCTTCAACCTTCCTGCACCTTGGCTATCTGCTATCTGTTTTATTATTACTTATCCTATTATTTTATGGTTTTACTATCCCTCCCTCTGTCCTATTATTTTATGGCGTTCCCTTCTTTCTTTTATTAGCAGTCGTTAATTTTATGATTGTACACCGCCCTGATGCCTCAGCCTGGGCAGTATATCAAGTATTTTAATAAAGATAAAGAAACCACTCCTCTGGAGTTGGGAAATGCTCCAGATCTCCTTTCCCAGGAGGACGGATCCTTACTGCACCCGAATCCCCAGTCCCTGCATCTCAGGGCCTGGTTACTGAAAGCCTAGATTTCTTGGATATCAACCTCTCTCAGCAGGTAAAAGATATCCTTCTGGCTTCCAGAAAACCTTTCACAAGGCGTTCCTACGCTTTGAAGTGAAAAAGATTCTGTCTGGTGTTCAGAAAAGGGACTTAACCCCCTTTTGGTACCTGTGGAGTCGCTTCTGGAGTATCTCCTCCAACTATCCACTTCTGGTATTAAGACCAATTCGGTGAGAGTCCATCTTAGTGCTATTGCTGCTTTTCACAAACCTTTTGATGGACAACCTATTTCCTCTCAACCACTTGTATCAAGGTTCATGAGGAGGCCTACTCAACAAAACCTCCCATTAAACCACCACCGGTGGCATGGGATCTAAATCTTGTTCTTGGGCAGCTCATGAAACCGCCTTTGGAAACCCTTAGCCATTACAACCTTAATGTTTTTCATGGAAAGTCATTTTCCTAATTGCTATCACTTCTGCAAGAGGCATTAGTGAACTGCAGGCTTTAGTGGCTGACCCTCCTTATACAAGGTTCCACCATGATAAAGTAGTCCTCAGGACTCACCCTCACTTTATGCCAAAGGTGGTTTCGCTTTTTCATCTAAACCAGTCAGTTTATCTTCCTATATTCTTCTCTAGGCCTCATGCATCTAGTGCAGAAAGGAATCTTCACACTTTGGATTGTAAAAGGGCCTTAGCCTTTTATCTTCAAAGAACTATAGAAAATCAGTTTTTTGTTGCTTTTGACTCAAGTCATTTGGGACTTCCAGTTTCCAAAAGAACTTTATCTAAATGGATTGCAGATTGCATATCCTTTTACATATGAGAGTAAAGGACTTTCTCTCTAGGGCCATGTCACAGCTCACAATGTGAGAGCCATGGCAGTCTCGATGGCTAATCTTCGTTCTGTGTCTATTGATGACATCTGTAGAGCAGCTACTTGGGCTTTGGTGCATACCTTCACAGCCCACTACTGCTTAGACAAGGACTCCCATCGGGATGCCTCATTTGGCCAAGCTGTTCTTCAGCATCTCTTTCATACTTAATACAACTCCTACCCGCCGGTCCCAAGTTTGATGCCAGAGGTCCATGGGAGGAAGCATGACCCATCTCACTTGGGTTCACAGCTTGCTGAGTTCATTCTCTTGGCATCTATAAGCTGGGGAATCCCCATATGTGAAGACTACATTCCTGCTTGTTCCTGGAGATAACGTAGTTACTCACCTGTAACATGTGATCTCCGGGAACAGCAGGAATTTAGTCTTCACAACCCACCCACTTCCCCTAGGAGTTGTCTTTCTATCTCTTTCTCTACTCCTCTCCTTTGGTCTCAGCTATAAACTCAACTGAAGTGAGAGAGGTAGAAAGGCGGGAAGGCAGCACGCAGGCGCTGTGGGATGCTCCCAAAAGATTTCCTATTGGACGCTGGGGAGCGTTCCCGCACAGGCTCCGTCAATACAGACGATACCCTTATGTGAAGACTATAAATTCCTGCTGTTCCCGGAGATCACCTGTTACAGGTGAGTAACTATGCTTCATCTGTCTGTAGCTTCATTGCACGTCCTCTAGTCTTTCTATATTTTGATGACATAAACAAATCGATCTACATTTACCCGTTCACTCCATTCGTTCATTTATAGATCTCTATCATACCTCTCCTTAGCCTTTTCTTTTCCAGGTTGAAGAGCCCTAACCTTTTTAGCCTCTCTTTATAGGGGTATCCTTCCATCCCCTTTACCATTTTGGTGGTTCCTCTCTGTACCTTTTCTAATAACGCTATATCCTTTTTAAGATATGGTGACCAGAATTGCACACAATATTCAAGGTGCGGTCGCACCATGAAACAATACAAAGGCATTATAATATCCTTTGTTTTATTATCCATTCCTTTCCTTATGATTCCTAGCATTCTATTTGCTTTCTTGGTCGCCGCTACACACTGGGAAGAGGGTTTCAACATGTTATCCACGATGACATCTAAATCTTTTTTCCTGGGTGGTGGTTCCTAATGTGGAACCTTGCATCGTGTAACCATAGTTTCAGTTGTTCTTTCCTAGGACAAGTTCCTTGCACTTGTCCACATTAAATTGCATCTGCCATTTTGGATGCCCAGTCTTCCAATTTATCAAGGTCCTCTTGCAATTTTTCACAATCCTCGTGGGTTTTAACAACTTTTGAATAATTTTGTGTCATCTGCAAATTTGATGACCTCTCATCAACAAAATCCGCCCGTTCCTTTCTGAACACACTACTAAGACACTTTTTCACTCCTTAATCACCTCCTGTCTTGACTATTGTAACCTACTCCTTACTGGTCTCCCACTGAATCATCTCTCTCCCCTTCAATCTGTTCAACACTCTGCTGCGCAGCTAATCTTCCCTCAGCCTTGTCATGCTCATATTACCCCTCTTCTCATGTCACTTCATTGGCTTCCCTATCTGTTTCCACATCCAGTTCAAACTTCTCCTGCTGACCTATAAGTGCATTCACTCTGCAGGTCCTCACTACCTTTCCTCTTATCTCCATACACCCCTCCTCGGGAACTCTGCTCTTCTGGCAAATAGCAATAGAAGAGAAAGGCACAGAGAAGCAAACTCCAGACTTTGCTCCTTTCACCTTGCTGCACCTTACGCCTGGAACAAACTACCCGAGTCTGTATGTCAGATGCCCTTTCTGACTCTTTTCATATCCAGGTTGAAAACGCGCCTCTTCACTGCCGCGTTCGGATCTTGACTCACCTGATCTCCCTTTTGTTTCCTTAGCATTCCCCTTAGATGTATCCCTCTCTACACCTACTGTGTTTGTCTTGTCTAGATTGTAAGCTCTGATGAGCAGGGACGGACTCTTACATATCTGTGCAGTGCTGCATATGTCTTGTAGCGCTATACAAATGCTCAGTAGTAGTAGTAGCAGTTGGCTATACCCTATCCCTCTGGCAGAGAAGAAGTAGTTCAAGAATCCAAGGGTTGATTCCTTAATGACAGTGGTCACTAAAAAGATTTTCATCCCTGTGTAAGGAGGCACAGACATAAGACCCCCAAAATAAGCATCTGGATGCGCTCTTGTGGCTGACCTTTGAGGTAAATGCTTTAGCTCTGCAGGCCTTGGTCTGCGGGGTGTATGTAGCATGAGCATTGTGGTGGCGAGACAGGGTTAGAGCCCAAGGAAAGTGGGAAAAACAGTTTTTTTCCCCTGAGCACAGGACAGATTCAGGAAGTGTAAGGGTTAAAACTCTTACTAAAGAAAAAAACTATGCACCAAGAGGTAGAGAGGGAACCACGCCCTAGCTCCATGGTAACCAGGGGAGGTGACGAGGGAAGCCTAGGGGTGGAGTCAGAGGCTATAGGACAGCCTCAAACATATAAGCAAAGAGAAACTGCTAATGAGAAGCAGGCGGGGCAGGCAAAGTAGGAGAGGAAGGCGGAGCAGGCAAGGCACACGAGGGAAGCAAGGAAGCTGGAGAGACGAAGGAGGCCAGAGAAGCTGGAGAGTCTTTCCAGGAGAAGGAGAAGTCCTTCTAGAGAGGTTTCCACAGAAGCTGCCCTGAAAGGAGATAAAGCAGAAAGAGGCAGGTGCTCCAGCAGAACCCTTAAAGGCGATTCTTATTGCAGGCAACGTTCAGAAAGCTCAAGCCTTGAATGCAGCTCAGCTGATAGAAAGAGGACAGCTGGCTGGAAACAGAGGGGAGTTGATTCTGAGGTAAATAGGGAGGAGTGGTCTAATGGTTAGGACAAGGTACTTCAGGCCGGAGGGCCGGGGGTTCAAGTCCCACTTGGGGAAAGCAATCTCAGGCCGGAGGGACTGGGATTTCTAGTCCTATAGGCACTCCTTGTGGTCTTGGGTAAGCCACTTAACCCTCCATTGCCCATGTTCCCTGTAAGTATTAGCGTATGTGTCTCATATCCCCTCGTGTTAAATGTATCCCCCAATTGACCGCTTTGACCCGGTGAAAAGCGGGATATAAATACAGCTAAATAAAATAAATAAATAAAATAAAATAAATAAACGCTGCTGAAAGGCATGGAACAGGAATCCAAGTGAGGGAGTCTCTGGAGAGAGGTTTACCTGTGGCACAGTCTGAGAGGAGACAGAGTGCTGGAAATAAGGTGAGCCCTTTACAAGCTTTTAAAAGTCTGCTGAGAGAGAAAAATCTCCTGGGTCCTTCCCCTGTAACTCAGCGTAGTGAGGAGTCTCACTGGGGGCAGGTTCTGAAGTTGTTAGAACAATTGAAGCCTGACGTCAGAGACACTGAGGCCAGCCAGGTGTTATCTGGATCTGAGCAAGAGAGTACAGAAACAGAAGAATGTCTTTTTGAAAGCATGTCCTCAGATTTGGAAATGGATTGTTCTTACTGTAAAAGCCAGAAGCAGTAAAGCTATTTGAGTTTTAAAATAGTGGGAAAAGCCAGAAGCTTTGAAACTGCGTGACTTGAGGAAGGGTGTTAATTAAAGCCCTAAATTGAGCTAGCCAGATAAGCTTAAGGAAGCTGAGAGTGCTAGAAGTGAAAGAGCCAGTACTTGCAAAACTTGAATGTGGAAAGTACAATTGCTTTAAGGATTGATGCAAACGTTTAGCAGCTTGTTAAGGAAGCCAAGGTGCTATGCAAAGCCCTGAATGCCGTGAGAGTGTAATCCCTGCTGACAGAGGGGTTTGCTGCTCTGTTTAAACAAGCTAGCTGTGAAGACTAATGCATGGACTGTGCTGTATCGTTTGAGCTTTGTTTTTCTTTTGGAGAAAGTATCCTGTATTTTTATGTTTGTGCAATACCTGAACTGATGCCAAAGAAGTTCAGTGGGCAGTAGAAAATAATTTCTGTGCAAAAATAAATTTTCCTGTTAACCTTGGAAACCCTCGGCTGTCTGTTTGATTGACAACACAACTACAACATTGAGAAACTCTCAGCAATAAAAAGGGACATAAAGAGGTACGCCCTCCACGGTTAGGCAACCGCCTGACCAGTAGGAGGCCTTACAGCATGTATGCGTTGGTTGCAAGCCCTGCCTAAGCTGGCAACTATGTCAGGCTGAGGCTGTTTCCAATTTAGGGAGCTCTGCCAGCGTCTTCCCTATCTGACTGATGCGCGATACGATCTGGTACAGGCATTGACCAAAAGCATTACTTTGGTAGTGGTAGTGTGGCGTTTTTATGTGGCTTTGTAATTGGGCTGCCAACATTTCTTCAAAGATTCAGCTAAGTAAGCTACCTTTTAAGGGCCAGCTCCTCTTTGGGGAGGCCCTTAAGGAGTTGGTGAAGGAACTAGGCAAAACCAAGGGGGTTCGCCTGCTTGAGGACAAGTCTCGCGGGGTGCAAATCCTAACAACCTGCTTGGCAAGGAGCCAGGGATTTCTGGGATTTCCGGAATACACGATTCCTTCCTTCCGAGGCAGGGGCATTATGCTTACAGAGCGCTGTTCTTTCATGGCAGAAGAACTTCCCATGGTTTCTATGGAGCAGGAGTTACTACCTCGTCCAAGAAGTCACAGTGAAGTGAGACAGGCCCAGGGGGAGGATCAGCTGATAGCTTACAGTCTTTTTTACATCTCCTGGATCCACATCACGACAAACCAATGGGTCTTGGAAATAATCAGAAAAGGATACGCCCTGGAATTTGCCCAGCCCCTTTCCAAATCCTTCATGTTTTCCCACTGCAAGTCCCGGCTAAAGGCAAGAGCTGTAGAACAGACGCTGCAGCGTCTCCGGGATTTAGGGGCAGTGATCGAGGTACCCAGAGAGCAGTACAGCACCAGTCAATTCTCAACTTATTTCATGGTTCTCGAAGAAAGGCTCTTTTCGTGTTAGGGTTCTCTATTCTGGATCTCAAGCACGTAAACAGGGCCTTGCAAAGTACCATGTTGTCATAGAAATCCTATGCTCCGTCCTGGTGGTCGTTCAAAGTGGCAAGTATTTGACAGCCCTAGACCTCAAGGAAGCCTATTTTCACATTTCTATTTAGTCCGAACATAAGACATTCTTGCAGTTCACCCTTCCAACGGGCCATTTTCAGTTTCAAGCGATGCCTTTCGGATTGACAACTGTTCCCAGGACATTCACTAAGGTGATGGTAGTGGTAGCAGCAGCTGCTCTCAGGCAGCAGGGAATATTGTTGCATCCGTACCTGGATGACTGGCTGATCTGAGTAAAGACAAGAGAGGAGAGTCTGGAGGTGACAATTTGAGTGATCAGCTCCTGCTTCCTGCAGGAGCTTGGTGGGACATCAGTGTACCCAAGAGCAAACTCATTCTACCTCAACAGCTGGTTTACTTAGGAGCAGAATTGGATATGGAGAATGGTGTGATGACCCTCCCACCAGAGAGAATAGATAGGTTGCAGTGGACGGTTCGGCGGTTCGCAGGGATGAAGGCACCATCAGTGTGGTACTACCTGCAAGTGCTCGGGTTGAAGAAAGTAGCCTTGGTACCCTAGGCAAAAGCAGAAATGCGACCTCTTCAGAGGGCCCTGCTCTCAAGGTGGTCCACCCAACACCATTATTTTATTTATTTAGCCCATTTTGTATACCGCCCTATCCTTCAATCAAGGTGTTTAGGGACATAACAGGGGGGTGCCAAGACATACATATATTTCTGGGGGTTGAGTCCCAGGAGCTTCAATGTCCACAGGAGGTAAGAGACAGCCTGAGGTGGTGGTTATCTCTGAGAAATCTGGAGAAAGGGGGTACTGTTGAAAACCCTGGATTGGCTTGTGGTTACAACGGATGCCGGTATGTTCGGTTGGGGGGGCGTACTGCCAGTCTCAGGTGGCACAGGTACAATGGTCCACAGAGAAGAGGGCTTGGTCAATCAATGGATGGCATTTCGGCGTTTCACCCTGCTGCTGTGGGGCAGCGGTGAGAGTGTTCAGTAACACCGCAGTGGTGTCATATAGCAACAAATGGGGGCATAGGCAGTATGATGCTGGCAGTGGTCCGATTCTGCAGTGGGCAGAAGAAAACTTAATAGCCCTCTTGGTTGGCCTTTTATAGTCTCTCTTCATAGGGGTATCCTTCCATCCCCTTTATCATTTTGGTGGTTCTTCTCTGTACCTTTTCTAATAATGCTATATCCTTTTTAAGATACGGCGACCAGAATTGCACACAATATTCAAGGTGCGGTCGCACCATGGAATGATACAGAGGCACTATAATATCCTTGGTTTTATTTTCCATTCCTTTCATTATGATACTTAGCATTCTATTTACTCTCTTGGATGCCGCTGCACACTGGGCGGAGGGTTTCAACATGCTATCCATGATGACGCCTAAATCTTTTTCCTAATGTGGAACCTTGCATCATATAACCATAGTTTGAGTTGTTCTTTCCTAGGTGCATAACTTTGCACTTGTCCACATTAAATTTCATCTGCCAATTTGCTCTGTCTTCCAATTTATCAAGGTCCTCTTGCAATTTTTCACAATCCTCATGGGTTTTAACAACTCTGAATAATTTTGTGTCATCTGCAAATTTGATTACTTCACTCGTTATTCCCATTTCCAGGTCATTTACGAATATTTTAAAAAGCAGCGGACCCAGCACAGATCCTTAGGGTACTCCAGTATTCACCTTTCTCCATTGGGAAAATTGGCCATTTAGCCCTACCCTCTGTTTTCTATCTTTTAACCAGTTTCTGATCCACGATAGTACATTGCCTCCTATCCCATGACTTTTTAATTTAGCCAAAAGTCTCTCATTAGGGACCTTGTCAAAGGCTTTCTGAAAATCCAGATAACACTATATCAACCAACTCACCTTTGTTTATCTGTTTATTCACACCTTCAAAAAAACATAATAGATTAGTAAGACAAGATCTTCCTTGGCTAAAGCCATGTTGGCTGTCTCCTATTAGGCCATGACTATCTACATGTTCAGTAATTTTGTTCTTTATAATGGTTTCTACCATTTTTCCTGGTACTGACATCGGGCTCACCGGTCTGTAGTTTCACGGATCACCCCTGGAACCCTTTTTAAAAATTGGAGGATGGCCAATGTAATGCCAATCTTCAGATATTATAGTTGATTTTAATGATAGTTCACAGATTACTATTAGTAGGTCTGCGTTCTCATATTTCAGTTCTTTCAACATTCTTGGATGTATACCATCTGGTTCAGGTGATTTTCTACTGTTCAGTTTATCAAATACTTGTAATATATCTTCCTGGTGTATCGATATTTCTTTCAAGTCTTCTGCAGCATCACCTTTAAATACCATTTCAGTCATGGGTAACATCCCTACATCTTCCTCAGTAAAGACTGAAGCAGAGAATTCATTCAGTCTCTCCGCTATGGCCTTGTCCTCTCTTAGTGCCCCTTTAACCCCTCTGTCATCCCCTTTTGGTGATTTGATGTCCTTTAACCCCTCTGTCATCTAATGGTCCAACTGAAATCTCAGTTTTTTTTGCTACAAATGTACTTGAAAAAGTCTTTATTATGCGGTTTGCTTCCACAGCAAGCTTCTTCTCAAATTCTCTTAGCCTGCCCTGCATCTAACTTGCCAGTGCTTATGTTTCCAGTTTGTCATTTGGCTCATTTTTCCATTTCTTGAAAGATGCCTTTTTGGCAACAGCCTCTCTGACCTGACCTTTAAACCATACTGGCAGTTTTTTGGATTTCCTTCCACTTTTCTTAAAGTGTGGAATACAGCTGCTCTGGGCTTTCAAGATAGTATTTTTAAACAGCACCCATGCTTGATATAAATCTTTAACCTTTGCAACTGCTCCTTTTAGTTTTTTCTTAACTGTTTTTTCCTCATTTTATCATAGTCTCCCTTTTGAAAGTTAAAAGGTAGTACTGTGGATTTCCTTACCGTTCTTCCTCAAAGCAATATGCCATAACACAAAACCTCTAAAACTGTACTTGTTAGTCAAAAGATTTTCAAATGAAGAGGATCAGTAAACACATACTTAACATTTATTCAAAGTGATTAAACGTTTACAAGGAAAGCGCAAAAAAAGTCCCCCTTGCAGCCAAGACACAAGGTCTAAGCTGCAGGAAGGACTTCCTCTGTGCCTGAGTTGACCTTGCCACATCTGGGAAAACAGACTTTATATCCAAAATACAGGAAATCTTTTTTTCAAGAAATAAGCCCTCAAGATTTTGACCTTATCAGCCACAGCAAATAAGAACACGATTAACGTTGCCCGAGCTAAGATCTCTTTATTAGAAGGTTCCAAAAAAGTAGTAAGATCCAAATCGGATTGAGTCTCAACTTGGACAATGTCACCATCTTGCGTCACCAACCGAGTAGGCAAATAATAGAGATCAGAAACCCAATACATTCAGAATCAGGAATCAAGGGGGGGGCGGAGCCTAATGTCCAGCGGGTAGGACGCTTTGCGTTGAAGCTCCCGAGAGGCCTACTCAGAATCCTGACTTAATACCTATATAAATTTACTATTTTGCTCCGAGCTGACCGGGGCACCTCGGGGGGGATGGCGGCCCACAAACCAGCGCGCTTGGACTTCGGGTTTCCTTCTTCTTCTCACGGAAAACGCTCCAAAACGGAGGTATCCTCCCCGCAGAAGATGGTTCCATTTCGTGAAAACCCCGCAATGCACCTGGAGATTTTGGAGGAAATACGCGGCGTGAAGGAATTGGTGCAGTCTAATGGAGAGGCGCTTCGAGCCATGCGAGAAGACTTTGGAGTGCTCCAAGACCGACTTGAAGGTCTTTCATTACGGCAGGACAATATGGCGGGGGTCCTCGACTCGCACGAGGTGCGCTTGGGCAAACTGGACGAGGCTGAGCGCCAGATACAGAATCTTCAAAAGGAGTTGGAAGATAGCAATAATCGCGCCCGTCGCAACAATGTGAGGCTCCTTGGAATGCCGGAGGGAGTGGAAGCAGGAGATATAAGAGAATTCTTGCTCAAAACTCTTCCCTCCTTGCTGAAGATTACTTTTCACAGAGAACTGGAAATCGATCGAGCACACCGTGTTCCCGCCCGCATGGCGCTCAACCGCACGACCCCCCGGCCTATTATCTTTAGCTTGCTACGATATCAACAAGTGGAACAAATTTTACATGCTGCCCGAGCGAATCATCATTTGGAATATGAAGGTCGTAAGGTCTCCTTCTTTCCTGATTTGGCAAAGCCTACCGTTGACCGTCGGAAGAAACTCCTTGCTCTTCGCCCTCGACTTCAACAGCTACAGGCTCGCTTTGGCCTGTTGTATCCAGCGAAGCTCCGAGTGACTCTCCATAACCAGACCAGGACGTTCGAGGATCCTGATCTATTATCAACATTTTTGGACTCTAAAGAAGCAGAACAGATGCGCTAATCCCAAATTTTGGACTCTTATCTGCCGGCTCTGTCCGCCATTTTGAAGGGCCCGATGCGGCGGTCATAGCCCAGCACAGAAATAGCCTGGACTTTCTTTCTTTCTCTGTATGACTTTTGTCTTTGGTCTCCTATCCCTTCATGATGTGTGCCTCGGTCGGATTCGGAGCACGCACAGTCCTACAGGTTATATGTTTTTTCAATTTCGGCCTTCTCTGGGGTTTCTCCCCGCAGACACATGGTCGCCAGTAATTTTGGGGTTTTGCTTCTCCTCTACCGTACTGCGGTTCTCTTTGTTAATGTGGGGCGCTTCATTGTATTATATTAGCTTATTTTCCTATGTCATGTGTACAGCCAGATACAGTCAGTTTGAGGGACACAGTGAAATTATGTGTGCTATCATGCTCAGAATTTTAACTTTTCTGAATGGCCTCATGTAAAATCTTATTATTCATCGTACAAGGCATTGCTGGTCCACTCAGCAGAAAGAAAATCCTTAGCTATCTCAGCCACGAGCACGTTGATTAGGTGTTTCTTCAGGAAACGCATTACACTCTGCTGAAACACTGAAACTCAATGCTAGGCCTCAACTTTATGCTTGGCATTGCTGTTTCCCTCATTGAGTAATCCTGGGAAATTAGTTCCCATCTGAGCCTCAATGAATGGTGGAATCATGCCTGTCTCTACAGTAAATATGAACAAATACCTCGTCTGTGTGCTTCCTCCGTTCAGACTCCTTCTTATTGGTCTTAATGGAAGATGTTCAATGAATATGTACATTTTGCTAAATGCTCTCATCTGACTGTCTAACTTTGTATATATCTCTGTCTCATGATCATGCTGTATTGTGGATATTTTTTGATTGTTTGATGTATAATCACTGTTAACTGGAAGCGCTCACATGCTGATACAAATGGGTAGAGAAGAAGCACCGGGGTGGGGGGTAATGGGTTTACTTTTCCTTATTGTATACTTGTTTTGTCTCTTTTGGTGTGTTGTTTCTTTGTTTGTTGCAAAATGAAAATAAAAGTTTCAAAAAAAACAGAATCAGGAATCAATAAAATCTCTTTACAGTATTTCCTAAATAATAATAATGAAGACAACAAACGTGTCTTTGGAAAATTAAGTAGCCTTTAATTTTTTGCCCGATGAGCGTTTTCTAGGGCTTCGTTTAAACAACACATAGCTATTTTTCACTCTCGCATGGCCCTCCTCTTGTAATAAACCCAAAAGTTAATCTACATCATCCAGTCGACGGGAGCAAACAGAAATCCTAGTGTCCACCTCACAGGATTTAGTAACAACCTGTTGAGAAAACTTCCGTTTGATCAATAAACCCAGATAGCAAAGCATTAGTCTCAGAAACCACTTTCCAAATGACATGTAGGGAAACATTAGCAGAAGAGGTCAAAGGCTCTAGACCTGATAGGTACTTGTGTTACATGCCATACTAGACCTGAGAGCGTACCTGTATTACCTACTTGATATTAACCTGATAGGTACCTGACTTACATGCTGTGACAGACCTGAGAGTGTGCCTATATTACCGCCGGCAACAGACCTGACTGGATACTGACATACGTGCCTACACTAGACCAGAACGTTAGCAGTATGTACCTACCGCTATCAGAGCTAACGGTGCTTACCAGCCCTTATTAGAGCAGATAGCGTGCCAGACCTATCAAGTTGCAGTAAGAACAGCCAGAATGGTGCACCCAATCCTAGCAATAGCTATCATCTATTTTCTCGCTGGATTACCCAGCAGAACACTTGCCCTTAACCCAGGTGGAAACTATATACCAGTGTTATGGAGCTCAGGGAGGAAATAGTCTGACAACCCTCACCACTCCTCTACTGATGCCAAGCACAGGCTCCACCCTCACATACTCTACATTTCACTACAACACACCACGAAGCCTCACCCAGAGGAACACCCTCACCTGCACAGTTTGAAATGTGCCCTCATCAATGCTCGCTCTATCCGCAAAAAATGGATAGTTGCCTTCGATTTGATAACCCTCATGATTTGGATATTCTAATGGTCATGGAGACATGGCTATCTGATGAAGACCCGGTCCTTCTCCACCAGATGCTACCACCCAACTTCTCAATTCACACCTGTCACAGAGCAAATCGGAGAGGTGGAGGAGTGCTTGTCATCTCCAAAGCAGAGCTCCAGTTTAAACCAATCAACTCCACCAGCACAGCCCACCTGGGCACAATTAGCATAACCAACAAGCATTGCTCCATTAACCTATTCTACCGAGCACCAGTGGCATCACCAGTTGACCTCTCGTCAATAATTGACCTCGCCTGCATCGCCGGTAGCCAACATCCCCCAAACTGGTTATTAGGAGATTTCAACCTGCCTGCCCTACAGGACACCCATGCCGCAGCCTTCCTCGAAGCTCTCAAGGAGCTTGGATACACGCAACAAGTCAACGCACCCACCCATACTAAAGGAAACAAACTGGACTTGGTCTTCGCCCCACAAATGGCCACAGATGCAACACACAACTTCGCAATGGTCATAACCCCAGTTCCCTGGTCTGACCATAGCCTGATAAGATTTCAAATGCCTGTTCAATGCCACAACCATAACACCGCCAGCAGGCCTACCATATCCCCCATAGCAGCAGCAAGACACTTGTTTATGTTGTTTATGTTTATTAAAACTTTATATACCGCCCAATACAATTAGCATCTGGGCGGTTCACAATACATAAAATCAATTAAAAATTTTTTTTTTTAAAAAAGAGAGCTGCGAAAGAGCCAGAAAAGGAACGCCATAAAATTAGAAAAAAGGGATAGATACAGAGAACAGATTGGGGGAGATAGAAATGGGAAACAAAAGGGAGAGGGAAGGGGAGGACAACAAAAGAAAAGATGTAAGACAGGGGTAGGGGGTATGCTGTCAGAGGCCCAAAGGGGGAGGAGGGGGAGAAGACGGGACTGGGAGAGGAAGGTTGAAGGCAGAACAGAAAAGGTGGGTTTTTAGGTTAGTTTTAAAGGACAAATAGGAGGTTTCCAGACGTAAGGAGGGGGGAAGGGAGTTCCAGAGCCTTGGACCAAGAAAAAAGAAAGCAGAAGACCGAGTAGATTCGAGGTGCGCTTGGGAGGGAGGGGGTAGAAACATACGGTTAGCGTGAATAGAGCGGAGCGAACGATGAGGGGTATGAAGGTGAACCAGGTTAGAAAGATATAGGGGAACACCTGAATGAATCACCCTGTGAACGAAAATAAGAATTTTGAATTGGACACGAAAGACAACAGGGAGCCAGTGAAAGTGTATTAACAGAGGGGTGACGTGATCGAACCGAGAAGCATGAGAAAGAACACGAACAGCAGCATTTTGAACACGTTGAAGACGACAAAGTTGGGATTGGGGAAGACCAGCAAGACAAACATTACAGTAGTCAAGACGAGACATAACAAGGGATATAATGAGAGTAGTCATAGAGGAGATAGTAAGAAAAGGTCGTACAGCGCGAAGTTGTTTAAGGGAAAAGAAGGAACGTTGAACAACTGAGGAAATATGGTCTTTAAAGGAGAGGGAGGAATCAAGGATCACACCCAAATACCGCAAGGAGGAGACAGTGGGGATGGGTGAAGAAGAAAATAGGGGAGTGAGGGTAGGAGTGGGATTACCAAAAGTGAACCATATAGCCGAGGTTTTCGAGAGGTTAATATGAAGAAAGTTAGTGGAGAGCCAGGAAGCTACAGAAGAAAGACAGGTATTGAAGGCAGTGATATCAGGTGCAGCAGGATCAGTGTGATAAAGAAGAAAGATATCATCCGCGTAGTAATAGGCAGAGACCCCGTGCTGTTGGACAAGGAGGGCAAGAGGAGCTAGGAATACATTAAAGAGAAGAGGGGCGAGAACAGAACCTTGGGGAACACCGCAGGGAAGGGGTGTGGAAGGAGAGGACTCTGAGCCGGTGTGAACTGAGAAAGTGCGATTGAACAGAAAAGAGTGAAACCAACGAAGAACTAAACCAGAGAGACCCGCATCCCGAAGATGAGATAGCAAGGTACGGTGGTCAACCAGGTCGAAAGCAGCCGAGAGATCTAGAGAAACAGCAAGAGAAAGCAAACCATGATCATGAGCAGAGTGCAAGTCATTAAGGAGAGAGAGAAGAACAGATTCAGTGCTGTGACCTGGGCGGAAACCTGATTGACGTGGATGGAGGGTGAGAGAAACTTCAAGGTGGGAAGAGAGCTGAGAAAAGACTAGTTTTTCCAAGAGCTTAGAGAGAAAAGGGAGGTTAGATATAGGACGCCAGTTGGAAGGGGAAGAGGGGTCTAGAGTACTCTTTTTGAGGATAGGACGGACAATAGCATGCTTCCACAGGGAAGGGAAAGTGCCAGAAGAGAGACTAGAGTTAAAAAGTGAGAGAATAAGAGGGGACAATGCCAGAGAAGGTTCCAACAACCAGGAAGAGGGGATGGGATTGGCTGGACAAGAGGTTTTGCGGGTGGAAGTGAAGACCTCAGTAAGAGTGTCTGAGGAGATGGGCTCAAAGGTGGACCAGAGATGAGAGAGTGGAGGAATGGCAGGAGAGGAGGAGGTAGGAGAGGTAGGGGAGGGGGGTACTGCCAAAGGGGGAGGAGAGAGGGGAGCAGGGCAAGATGGAAAGGAAGAGCGGAGGGTTTGTACTTTGGAAACAAAGTAAGTAGCCAAGGAGGAGGGATTGGGGGCAGAAAGAGAAGAGGAAGGGATGGAGGAGGAATGTGGAGCAGAGAGAGAGCGGAGGATAGAATGTAGTTGGCGAGAGGAGTTTGCGGAATGAGTAATGAGATTAGAGAAATAGCACTGCTTAGCAGAGTGGAGAAGAGAGCGGTAATGACGATGGGCAGAACGGAAGCGGGAGAGAGTAGAAGGGTTTGGATGTTTACGCCAGAGACGCTCAGCTCGACGAAGATACCTCCGGTGAAGAAATAACCCAGAGTGAAACCAAGGGTGATGAGGGGACTGACGAGAAGGGCGTGGGGGTTGTAAAGGAGCAACAGAGTCAAGGGCATTAGAGAGAGTCGTGTACCAGGAATTGGCCTGGGAGTCAAGAGAAAGACTGTGAAAATCTGAAGGGAACAAAGTGCCGGACGTAGGGAACTGAGATAGAGTGGCAGGAGTAATGCGACGAGATGGACGGGGAGGAGAACCTAGGAAGGAGGTTGAAGAAGAAGAGGGACAAGAGAGGGAGAAGCGAATACAGAGATGATCGGTCCATGGAAGGGGAAGGGAGGAGAGGAAAGAGATCCAGGGAAAATAAGTAAGTCCAGAGAGTGACCAGCCGTGTGGGTAGGGAAAGAAACAGACTGGACGAGGGAAAGGTCAGATAGAAAAGTCAGGAAAGTACGAGCTCGAGAAGTAGATGGGGAGTCCACATGAATGTTAAAATCACCCAAGATTAAGAGGTGAGGAAATAGAAGAGTGGCTTCTGAGATAGTGGCAAGAAGGGCATCCCAGAGCTGAGCTGAGGTACTTCTGGCCTTTCCACAAAGCTGAAATCCTGGAAAAAGCCCTTCCACTTCTCAACGCAATAGCTCCCAACTTGGAAGAAATGATCTCCAGCTGGGACAAAAACCTCAGTGCCATCGCTCAGCTTCCACCCACGAAAAAAGCACCAAGGAGACGAGAGTCTGCCCCATGGTATACCTCTGAACTGAGAGAGTCACTACTCCACCTACATAAGCTAGAAAGACAATGGCACTGGTCACACTCTGCCGAAACCTGGAGTACGTACAACCTACACCTAAGAAAGCACCGAGAAGCAACAATGGAGAGAAGGAAGCAATTCCACATGGATCTTCTGAAACATTTGTTGAGCAAACCACATGACCTCTTCAATATAATGAAGTCGGTAACAAAAGAACCATCTCCAAACCAACCTAGCATGCCTCAACCACAGGAATTTGCCGACTATCTCCACTCAAAATCTCAGCAAACCAATAAGACTACAAGCCCCACCTCCTTATGCAATCCCCCCCATCCAACACCACTGACCAAATTCACCACCCTGTCAAAAAGGGACATTGAAGACATCCATCGCCTCCATCGACACCACCACCACACCAAATGACCCTTGTCCAGCGTTCTGGATAAAAGAACTACGCAGCGAACTCGGCCAGTTCCTAACCAAGCTCATTGATCTGTCATTCTCATCGGGTTCTTTCCCACAAAAACTGACACACACCTCTATCAGGCCGCTGCTGAAAAACAGCAAACTGGACCCCCTGAAGGTCGAATCCTTCCAACCAATTTCAAGTATTCCGCTTCTCGCCAAGATAATAGAAAAGGTAGTCCAACGCCAAATTCAACACCATATAGAGACAGCCGCACCTCTAGATCCATGTCAGCACGGATTCAGAGAAGCACATGGCGTCGAAACCCTCCTTACCATCCTTTTCAATACAATAGTACTTGGAATCGACGACATCCGACAAGGGTTTGCCCTTATCTTCTTGGATATCGCAGCAGCCTTTGACTCTGTGAGCCACGAGCTGCTATTGGGTCGTCTCGAGGAAAAGGGAATACAGGACTCAACTCTAAGCTGGTGCAAATCCTACCTGATCAACAGATGGCAGCATGTAAGAACCGGCACCTCAACCTTGGAACCCTTCCAACAAAAACAGGGTGTGCCACAGGGCTCTTCCCTGTCGGCACTGATGTTCACCATATACATGCAGCCCATCTGTGCCCTGATCCGCGCTCTTAACGTCGCCTGCCAGGTATACGCAGACGACATACTGCTATACATGCCTTTCTCAACGGACCAGCCTGACTTCTCCCCACTAACGAGCTGATTCGACGCGGTTGCTGACTGTCTCCATACCCAAAATCTCCGAATAAACCACAACAAAACAGATGTTCTCTTCATCACGAGGAACCAAGGTTTCACCCCTCCAGCCACCTTAAAGGTGAAGAATACCGAGCTGACTGCCAAACCCACAATCCGCTACCTAGGGGTCACTTTGGACCAACGGCTGGACTTAAAAACCCACATAGGAAACACAGTCAAAGCAATATACCACAAAATACGGACACTACGACATCTGCGATCGCTACTGGACCCTGATGACTTCCGCACAATCTACCAAGCCCTCGTAATCCCACATTTCGACTATGCTAATGCAATCCTACACGGACTCTCACAGGTAGCACTGAACCCACTCCAGCTGGCAATGAACGCAGCCACCAGAATTCTATACGGAGCATCTAGAACAGACCACATTACACCAATCCTGAAACAGCTCCACTGGTTACCAATCCATGACAGACTAGCTTTCAAGATCCTAGTAATGACCTTCAAGGCCATAAACAACCAACCGACCACCTCCATCACTGGGATAATCCACCCCACACCTCCGACCAGATCCAGAAGACCTGCAGCTGTCAACAAACTGATAACACCCAACGTAATAACAAAATGCAACATCCAACAGAGCATTCATGCTTTATGCACCCGGATGCTGGAATGCCCTTCCGACAGCCATTAGAGCATGCACTGACCTAGCCAAATTTAGAAAGGCACTGAAGCACCACCTATTCTTGCAGTACTACCCAGAAGACAGCACACAAACAGACACCTCAAGCTACAGGACTTTGCCAACAACACACCCAACACACTCTCCTGCAGCTAACCCCTCAAACACCACTCCACGTAAATATTAGGAGGTGCAGACTGTTACTAGTGTATATACTTTGTAGATAGTTACCCCAGTTATGTCCAAGTTATAGTTCCTGTTCATTGTAAATACAATGCAGCCTGACTGCCTTGTATATGGTTCTGTTATACGTAAACCGCACTGATTTGAATAGCGCAGTATAGAAGAGAACGTAAATAAATAAATAAAATAAACCTAGGGCCTCAGGCTTACCCAACTTAATAGGAGTTAACAATAAAGAGCCATCATTGAGGCAGTGGGGAGGACCCTCAAACTGTGTTCACTGGCACAGTTACTGGGCCCACCAAGTGAGTTACCTCCTTCTCACCCATGCCACATTTCAAAGGAGCTGGGTTCAGAGGTTGTGTCCTATCACTGGAGCTCAGGGAAACACCAAATAAAGACATATTAACAGAGGTGGACCTATCAAGCTGTAAAAAGTCTAAACCATGCTTCAAATCCTCCAACACTCGCACAGGCTGGTTCATTGGGTCGGTACGACCCTTCGGTATCAAAATTACTTTGAGTCTTTCTCCATTGTCTTATACTTCCTCTTATCATGCTCTAGGCATCCCCAGTGGCAAAATTCAGGGGGGCAGGACACCCCTAGCCCTGAAGGGGCAGCAAAGGGGCATACCCCTTTGGTCACATGACCGCGGGCTACGTCTATGACTGCTGAAAAGCTGTAGGCGTATAAATGCCGAAGAAACGTCTCCCCTCTGATGCTTAAAAAGGGGGAGGAGCCCAGAGCTTGCACTGGCTGGCAAAACAAATTACTCCAACAGACAGCCCCCGTTTGCAGAGCACTGTCCTCCGATGCAAAATAAGTTTCATTTATTTTTTTATTTATTTATTTAACTGCATTTATATCCCGCTTTTCACCGGGTCAAAGCGGTGTAACATGTAACATAGGGAGGGGTAATTTCTTTTAGGGTGGGGCCATCACCAGGGTCAACAATTAATGATTATGGGTGGACATGGACATGATTTACTTCTGCTAAAATCTGTGTGAGGTCATGGTGGTGTTTCCGTTGAGAGATGTTCACGGAATAGGATTGTCTTTAGCTGTTTCTTAAATGATGTGATGTCGTTGTTGTTCTTGATGTGGTTTGGTAGAGAGTTCCAGAGGGATGGAGCATAAAGTTCGAATGCTCTGTTGCAGGTCCGTTGTGTAGATTTGGTTCTTTTGTGGGGGACAACGATAGAGTTATTGGAGGAATGTCTGGTTGATCTGTTGTGGGATGGTCGAGCAGTAAGGAGTGTAGTGAGGTGTTCCGTGCTTGGTGGATAGTTTTGTGGATGAGTAAGAGGGCTTTGTACTTGATTCTTGCTTGCAGTGGAAGGAGGTGAAGGTCTCTTAGGATTGGGGTGATGTGCTCCCGTTTTTTTTGCATTTTGAATAATCCTTGCTGTGGTGTTTAAGGCAGTACGGAGGGAGTTGGTGTGCGAGGCAGGAAGTCCATGATAGATTATGTTGCAGAAATCCAGATGAGGGAGTGTCACAGCTTGCATCACTGTCCTAAAGTTGTGAGGTTCTAGGAGGGGCCGGAGTCGTTGGATAGTTTTAGCTTTGTGGAATATCATCCCAGCGGTTTTGTTGATTTGTTGTTTGAAGGTGAGAGCTTGATCAATGATGACGCCTAGATATCTTATTTGAGGCTGGATTTGTATTTGTGTGGTTCCCATGTTGAGGTGGGTAGGTGGTTTGAAGTCAGGTTCTTTTGTTACTATTAGGGCTTCGGTTTTCTTTATGTTGGTGGATAGATTGTTCTCCTGTAGCCAGTTGGCCACGTCGTTGAAGCAGGCTGATAGCTGTTCGTTTTTTGGGTTGGTGGTTGTAATTGGTGCGTAGAGCATTATGTCGTCCGCGTAGATGTGGAAGTTGATATTGTGGGTGCGTATGATTGAGCATAGTGGACGTAGGTATATGTTAAACAACATGGCTGATAGGGTGGATCCTTGGGGTACTCCTTGAAGTTGTTTGTAGGGGGGCGAGGTTGTGGAGAGGGTGCGAATCCGTTGCTGTCTGTTAGTTAAGTAGGATCTGAACCATTGGAGTACAGTGTCCTTGATTCCGATTGTTTGTAGTCTGTGTATGAGGATTTTGTGTGAGATTGTGTCGAAGGCCGCTGATATGTCTAGGAAGATCAGGATGTACCCTGAATTTTTCTCTTGTGTTCCGATGATGAGTGTGTTCATTAGGATGGTCATGAGGGTCTCAACTCCATGTAGTGGTCGGAAACCGTGTTGCTGTGGGTCAAGTATGTCGTTGGTGTCTAGATGATCTTGGAGCTGGTGTTGGACTATCTTTTCTATTATCTTGGTGGCGAGGGGGAGGCTTGCCACTGGTCTGTAGGAGGTGGGGTCCTTAGGGTCCAGGTTGTTGTTCTTTATGGTTGGTCGGATGATTGATGTTTTGAGGGCATCTGGCATGTATCCTTGTTTAAAGGATTCGTTTACGATGTGAGTTAGTGGGGTACTTAGGTCTTCCTTGGTTTTCTTTGTCCATTCGGTAGGTCAGGGTTCCAGTGGGTAGGTAGTGGTGTTCAGACAGGAGATGGTGGAGGATATTTCTTCCTTTGAGGTGTCATTGAATGTAGTCCAGTTAGCGTTTATGGTGATTCCTGGGTATGTTCTTGTGGCTGTAGCGCAGCGGTAAGGTTGTTGAGGTTGCTGAAATTGTTTGTATTGTCGGGCCAAGAGATCCGAGGGGATATCTGGGGGTTGATCGGAAGTGGTTGGTGTCTTTGTTAGTTTTTTAGCGATTTGGAAGAGTTCTCGAGGTTTGTTTGCAGCGGTCGTGATGATTTTGGTGTGGTAGTTTCTCTTTGCATTGTCGGTTTCTGTGTGGTAGGCAGCAAGTTCATATAGGTATTGCTTTTTGTCTTTGTCAGTTTTGTTTTTTCTCCATTTTCTTTCTGTTCTTCTAAGATTTGTTTTCAGTTTCCGGAGGTCAGGGGTGAACCAGCGGGCCTTTGAGGAGATGGGCTTGTTGCTGGTCTTGTTTATAGTTGCTTTGGATGCTGAGGAGATTGTGGTGTTCCAGTTGTCCATGAGGTCATCAAGGTTATTTGAGTTCGTAAGTAGATTAGGTAGGGTCAGCGTCAGGAAGTCTTCTTTGTTGAATGCTTTGAATCTTCGTGTGTGTTGGGCGTATCCTCTGTTTGTATTTGGTCGATATGCGTGGGAGAGGTGGATGATGTAATGGTCTGACCATGGGACTGGTGAGATTGTCGGACTGCTGTATGAGGTGGATGCCTGGGAGTTCAGGAATATGAGGTCCAGTGTGTTTCCTTTTTCGTGTGTTGGTTCATTTATGATCTGCGATAGGTTCATTGCTGTCATGGCGTTAAGGAATGTTTCTGTTTGTGCGTCTTGGAGGGATGGGAGATTGAAGTCTCCTAGTATAATTGGTTCCTTTGATGGGTCGATGCTTTCGGAGATCAGGTGCAGTATCCTTGGTAAGTCAGAGTTTGCAGCGGGTGTTCTGTAGACCAGGCATATTGTGAGGTTTTTGTTGGTGAGGGTGAGGATGTCTGCTTCGTCGGAGGTTTCAGAGGTGAGGGTGCACAGGTGGAGGTTGTCCTTTGCGATGATGGCTACTCCTCCGCCTTTTGCGTGCGTTCGGGAACAGTGATGAAAGCTGTATCCGGTTGGTGTCAGTTGGTTCATTATTACTGTGTCCGTTTCTGTTAGCCAGGTTTCTGTTATGCATAGGATGTCGGTCTTCTCAGATATGATCAGGTCTTGGAGCATGTGATATTTGTTTCCTGGTGGAGCGTGCGTTTATGAGTGTGATGGAGAGGTGCAGGTGACTGATGTGATTGGTGCTTTTGGCTGGCGTGTGGTGTGTGTGAGTTGGGTTGTTCGTGGTGTTGTAGATGCTTGTGGGTTGCAGTCCTGTGGTTCCTGTGTATGGAAGGTCAGTAGGTGTGGTGGGGCGGGAGTACAGTGTCTGTGCGGAGGGGGTTGTGCCTGTCAGTGTGTCTGCGTAGAGAGGATTGCTGAGTGTGCTTGGGTGGGGGTACAGTGTTAGCAGAGGAGTGAGAAGGTAGATGGGTGTTAGGAAGGGCGGCATGTTGTGAAAGAGTACCTGGGGTTTTGAAGCAGTGTAGTCTCTTTCTTGCCGGTTTGCTGGAGCGTTTGAATATCCGGTATTTGCCCTGTTGAGCTGTTTGCTGCGTTGAGTCTCCTCTATATCAGAGATGGTTGTCGGGTGTTGAGGCTGTTGGAGTTGATGGTGTTGCTATTTTTTCTTGGCGAGCTCAGACCTGATCAGGGGAGCTCGAGCCTTGCCCGTTGTGGAGATTTTCCGGGCCACAGTAATGGCCACCGCCTAAGGGCCACGCCAAAGGGCCCTCTGGCGAGGCCCTCAGGCGCGGGCCCGCCCGTAGGGACGCCGCGTTTTATGGCCCTTCCCGGCTCCTCTCCCACCGCCCGGATTGGGCGGGAGCAGCTCCCACTGTCCCGATTGGACAGGAGTGGAGTTGGTGGTGGTCGGGTGCTGGCGGTACTGCGGCTCCCTCGGGGTAGGGACGCCGCGTTTTATGGCCCTTCCCGGCTCCTCTCCCACCGCCCGGATTGGGCGGGAGCAGCTCCCACTGTCCCAATTGGACAGGAGTGGAGTTGGTGGTGGTCGGGTGCTGGCGGTACTGCGGCTCCCTCGGGGTAGGGACGCCGCGTTTTATGGCCCTTCCCGGCTCCTCTCCCACCGCCCGGATTATTTGATTATTGTCTTCTGTTGAACATAGTTATTATTTTGTTTATAGAGAGATTTTGAGGAACTATTAATGTTAGATTAGATGGAAAACCATTTTTATTTATATTTAATGCTTTTACTATTTCTGGTTATGTATATATCTAATATACATTGTTTTGTATTTTTGGTTTATTGTAATTTGCATGGTTGTTTGGTGACCCGTATTCTGGGTTCACTAAATTTGGAGTCAGGACAGCACAAAACCATAGTGTCACTTGTCTGGTTATACAGCATTCCACATCAACTTTGTGTCAAGGGTCATTGTGAGACATGAATACATATCAGCCAAACACTTTTAAAAACCTTGAGTAAGAAAATGATCTAGAAGAGACTGGATCCTAATATTATTCAGAATAACTATTTTTAAACCTAGTCAGAAATTACGTATATAACAATTGGAAAACAAATGAAAACAAACCCACATTAAACAAAATATTGGATAAAAAGACATTTTTTTTTCATAAACATTAGGTAACATGGCTCTGACCTTAACATCCAGAGGCATCTTATTCAAGAATGAAAATGCTCAAAGCTGTCCTTCTCCTATCCATTAACCTGCCGAGTTGCAGGTCAGGACTGCCAAAAGAACTTGTTAAGAGCACCTTCAATTACGAGTACATACAAGAAAATAACAGTCACATGTCCTACATGTCATTTTTTAAAATTTCAGCATAAAATGGAAAGTTCTTGAAATGTTCTGTATGCTGGGAGCAGTTAACTTTAGCTGATGCCCCTGCTGTACATATAAACATATAGGTCTATTTTAAACATCACGGTTGGTATTTATTTAAATGCCAGCCATTGTGTATTAAAAAAATCACAACTCCTGGCTATTTTTAGCACCATTATCCAGATTGTGAGCAGTGCTGAATGTCCAGATAATGCAACAAACACCACAGTTATCTGGATAATGGCTCTATTTGGGCCACTATTCGGATAACCTTAGAAAAGTCGTTCTGCCACACTAAAGTTATCCAAATTCTATGACTATTACTTATTTCTATAGCACTTCAAGGCAGACACAAAGCTATAGAAATACACAGAACAGACACTCCCTGCTCCTCAGAGCAATGGCACCAAGACCAGTTAATGTTGAATAAGGCCATCATGGCCAGTGCTTAACCCTCCATAGCCCATGTTCCCTGTAAAATAGTTATCTCCAAGTTATAATGCCCTGTTCAATGTAATTTCAGTTTGTTCAATGTAAACCGCACTGATGCAGAATAGCGCAGTATATAAGAGAATGTAAATAAATAAATAAAATAAATAAAGACAGACAGAAATCTCAGTATAGCATAGATTGATTATAAGAGATTTTGACAGCATCCCATACTCTGTGATAAGGAAGCTTATCATAGCTCAGGAAGGAGCTATAGAAAAGGTGAAGTGACTCTGAACAAGCAACCGGTCAGTTCTGGTAGAAATAATAAAACAGAATTTTCCCATAAAAGACTACCAGTCCCAGAATGCACCAGGTTTCCAACAGCCATTAGAGGAGTTGAAGTGGGGAAGCGTGTGTTCAATCAGGAGGGCTATGAGGTAATCCCTAAGCACTCATCTCAAAGGGCAGGGCCTGATTCAGCACAGCTGCGCTGTGTTAGGGAGGAGCACTCATCTGAGCAGAATAAAGGTAGAATTTATTCTACAGAGAATCATCCTCCTTATCCTGAGAATCAGCTTGAGCTTGATCATCAGTTTCATCTGAAAGATCATCAGAAGCAGAAGCCAAACTGGACGGACAGAGAGGGAAAGAAACCCTTTGGAAGAAGGAAGAGAAAAGCCTTTGAGAGGTCTAGAAGAGTCCAGAGCAGTAGGTATACTGGGAGGCATTTCAAGGGCCAGCATACACCATTGGACTGGGGAAAGCCAGAGGAATGGTGCTGCAGAGCTAGGAATCTCCAGAGGATACCTGTGAGGGAGACGGCTGCACGTGGAAGGGACCCTAGGACCCATGCCAGAAGGTATGTGAAGAGAGATCCAGTGTCCAGGGATCTGGATAAGAACTGGACTACATACTGGCCAGGCTATATAGAGAGGAACTCTAACAGCAATGGAAGCTCAGGTATGAACACTGATCTATGCCCTAGCTATAACCTTGAAAGACAGCAGGGAAACAAGTATTCTCCTGAAAGTGCTCCATTGAGAGATTCATCTGTGCCAATTGTGGCCTACCTCTCCGTGCGCCTACGCCCCCTAGGGCCGGCAAGGCAGATTGTTTCTGTTTTTGGACGCTTACTGTTGTATTTGTGCAGGCGCCCGCCTAATAGGACATGAAGATCACCTCTTTTAATGTAGTTGTGGTTTGCTTTTATTTAGCAGTCCGAATGGAAGAGGCACAGGGCAATTTGTAACATAAATTGCTTTTTATTTTTTTTTCTTCAAGTAAATCATTTGTGGCAAAAAGCTCAAGAAAAAGGCAAAATCACTTTAACCAAAATAGGATTCTTCTCCAAAGAATGTCCAAGGTGAATTCTACAAATAAACTTCTTCACTCTTGGTAGTAGTACTTCTATTATTTACAGATACAGCAAAGATACCATTTGTGCATCATTCACAAACTTAGAAATAGTGGAGCTTTACTTTCTCTGCTGGCATAAGTTCAAGACATCAATCAGAGTGCCACCTCTCAGTTTAAAACCGTTAGCTTATTTAGCTGAGGTTACCGCAGCAATAGAACCAGCTACTTTTACACATGAGGGTTTGGTTATCTTCCTGTCTGTTTTTCAAGCATACAGTGATTCTAGCACTTCTGTTGCCTTCTTACTTCTTTCACACAGCATTTAGTAAAAGCATTATATATTAGTCACACACAGACTGCAATCCATTGATTCGGCTGAGGACACTGAATTATTAGAGAAACGGTCCACATCCATTTCTGCTGGGGAATTAAATGGCTCTGTGCTTGGGGTAACCTTTGGCTCAACCTGTTGTATGTTCTTCAACAGCTTTAAAAGTTTTCCCCACTTTAGCTTCTGGTTCCCCTTTATAACCGGGTTGGAACCTCTTGCCTTTCTCCCTCTTAATAAATCCTCTTCAGGAAATGCATAAGCTTTTGGGCTGGCAGTGACTCTCCTTCTAACAGACTTTTTACATTGTCTGTATAGAGGCTCAGGGCTAGAGCTGCTATATTCTGACTCAGAAGTAAAGTCCTGAATTCTCTCCCAGCTCCTTCTATGCCCACACCCTTTACACTTGCCTTGTAAGTGTTGACCAGTCCTCCTGGACCCACCAGAAGACACAGCCTTGAAGTGCTGCTTCCTCTCCCGGTCTCTTGGCCTTCTCACTTGGCTCCTAGCCTGCAGCCTGTCCTGCCTTTGAGCAGTCCTTCTCTGCAGTCTCTCTGGTGTATGAGCAGATCCTGTTTGATCAGTGTCTGAGTCCTCTGTTAGCTCAGCTGATCTTCTAGAGCAGGGGTCTCAAACACGCGGCCCGCGGGCCGCATGCGGCCCGCGAGAGACCTTTGTGCGGCCCGCGATGCCGAAGAAACAAAAACCTCCCCCCGGCTTCCCATCTGCCCGGCAAAGCATTTTTCTCAGCTCCTCTCCGCTGCCGACCGGCTAATCCCCGGCGCTCGTCCCTCCTGTGCCGCCGCAGTCACATCGGATGAACGGAAGAAGCACCGGCGGCGGCAGAAGCGCGCTGACAGGTAGCGAGGCGGAGCCACAGGCGAGACGAGCAACAATTGCTGCTGGAGCCTCTGCTGCCTCTTCGCCAACAAGTCCTCGCCCGGGGAGGAGCGCGAAGCAGTAGTAGTGGTATGGCCGTGGGTCGGATCTGCGTATGGATACGCACACATTTTTCTTGTCTGGATTACTCAGGGACTGCAGTTTTTGAGCATATAGCGCTTTTTTGGAAAGGGAAGAACGTTTGTAGGTTCTACTTGGGAGCAAAAAAAAATAGTTATGTTATGTATTGATTCAATTTTATTTATAACGTGTTACTTGATAACTATTTTAACACCATAGTAACCAAGTGTGGGTAATACCTCCTTTCACCAAAGCAGGCTTTGGAGATCTTTAGCAGTGAATTGGTCTTTTGAGGTACCCTTCCTTGCTAGAGATGACTTTCTTTCTGGGGACAATGTTTCCAGATTTAATTAAAAATGTAGGCATTCACAGTGCAAGTAGATTTTCAAAGAAGCCAATGTAGGGTTATGTGGGTTAGGTTTGCACATACTATGGCAGTAATCAACCATCTCACTCTGTGATATTATATGCAGGCTATTCAAAGTAATAATCCAGGCCAAGGATTCAGTTCTCATTCTTGTTCCTTCTGTTTTTAAATTTGTATTTATTACATAAATATGCATGTATTTCTTCTTTGAAAATTTCTACAGGGAATTTATGCATTTATATATGCACTTGCTCTTGACCACATACAAATTTCCAAGGTTGATTTATGCATATAGGTGCCTATTTTCTAAGTCTGCATGTAAACACTAGCATTTCCTCAACTCCACCAACTGGGAAAACCTCCATGCAGTTCAGGCAAACTTATGCACCCACAGATTGTATGTGTGACATTGCCACTTGTTCTCTTTCCCGAATAGGTCATGTATTGTTATTCTCTGAAATGTGTTGATTTAATATTTGCAGTGTTGCCTTTTGACAGTTAGGGTATGGTGCTTTGTGAGTCCTGGTAGTGCTGTTAGGACATGGCAGGTTTGCTATGGGTTCTAAATGGGCAGTGTTCCTAGTAGTTCCTAATGTGCCTGGCGGTTGGCACTGGATTATAGTAATGTAGAAATCTTTTAGTCTTTCTTTATCCATACACTCATTAAGAGGCATGTTTACTAAAAGTTAGTGTGTGGTAACATTATGCAAATATTTATGCAAATGATGCCCTTATGCAAATGAGGCCTGCGTCTTGTGCGGCCCCCGGGTTACTCTACAAGTCCTCATTTGGCCCTCAAAGCAATTTGAGTTTGAGACCCCTGTTCTAGAGAGACTCCGTCCTCGGGAGTTTGCCAGTTTCTCCTTAGTATTGCACTTGCCTCTGCACTGTCCTGTGCATGGTCCTCGTGTGTGCTGAACTCTAGAATCAACTCCCAGCTGATCCTCCAGTTTCCCCTCACTTCCTGTGTGACGCAGTTTATATGTTCTGTGAATTGTTTGCTTCCCTGGCCCCACCCTCTCTCTGCTTGCAGCTGCCCTAGAGGCTGGGTGTGACTTCAAGGTAACCCTGCTTCTGTGTGCCTTAGTTTCACTCTCTATGTGGGAATTGTGTTTCAGTGAGCCCATCCCCCGCTTATGGGAACAAACTTCAGTGTTTTTTCTAGTTTTAAAGGGCTCTGCAGCATGCACATCGTCACACAATCCATGATATTGAACCCATGCTTGTTGAAGAAGGGGGAATGATTGCAGATGAAGAATGTGTTTATATGGACTGCTCTCTGTCCAAACTCCTTTGGTGATTTTCTATTATAAAGTACAGCAACCATCACAAAGAAATACAAACTTGTTCTTTAATCTACTCGGAAAAGCTCTTGTGTAGGATTTCTAGCCACGCTGTAGAAAGCAAGCCAGCTAAGGGGTTTCAGCTGGATAACTGCTAGCAATTGAGCTTTACCTAATTGCTTGTGAGCTAGGAGAGAATCACTTCTGAATCTATGTGGGAAGTTATCAGAAGTTAACCTGAAAAGAACAGTTTTTTTTTTCTTTCTTTGTGGCTTTTCGTTTGTTTGATATATGCTAAGAAAACATTAGCTAATGCCTGACAAGTTCAAAGGTTGTTTTCCTGATTTTGATTTTGTTTTTCCAAGTTAAACACTGGAAGCAAGTAACCTGATTTATGTGCTACCAAGCATATCTGTGTTGGGAGAAATAACCCCATAAATAAATATCTTATTGGCTTTACCCAAAAGCACAACTAATTATTGTGAGCAGCTGTGTCTGGTGTGAATGAACTGCATTGCCCACAATCCCTTGCAAATCATATAGATATATGCACTTGCCAAGACTGTGAAGATTCTCACCCAGGCAGCCGTCTGACAACTCTTGGATAATATAGTGCCTTGAAATGTATAAAAAATCCTGGTTTGATAGAGTACGTTAAGTTCACTATGACAATGTGGCAAACCACACTCCTTTTGAAATATGAAGATAATCAGTACATCATTCCTTACATTAAGATTCATAGTAACATAGTATATGACAACAGATAAAGACCAGTATGGGCCATCTAGTCTGCCCAACAAGGCAGCAAGAGTAGGTGAGTAATATTTCAGGGAGATTCCCTGTTGCCACTTCTGTTTTTTGTGTGGTACTTAATCCAGTGAGTACTCAACTCTTTGGGATACTGATTTAGTCTGAATCCTAAAGAAGGTAACATCCCAGAAGCAATATCCCATCTATTTATAGACAATCTGAAGCTCTACAGTTCCAGCAACCAACAATTAGCAGAGCAACTCAATATGGTGAAAAGCTTTTCTAATGACATCAGGATGGCTTTTGGCCTTGACAAGTATGCTAAGGTAACTTTTGCTTAAATTTTCCTCTTAAAAAAAAACAACAAAAAAAACCTGAAACATGTCCCTTGCTGAGGGCTGTGGCATCAAGAACCTTGAACAGGAAGGCATACATAGGTATCTCAGAGTTGAGGAAGGAATGACACTCAAGTAGAAATTTACTGAGAGAAGATCAGTAAAGAATATTACAGGAGATTAAAATCCTTACTGAAAAGTGCTTAACATCACGAAATAAGATACAAACCATCAATCAGCTGGCAATTCCTACACTCTCAAACAGCTTTGGGACTGTGTACTAGCCTTTTAAAGATCTTGAAAAACTGGATGTGTGAAAAAGGAAACTCCTCCATACCCATGAAGTAATTTACAAGAATCAATATTTGTTTATTTAACAATTTTTCTATACCGCCTTTTTATTCAATCAAGGCGGTTTACAAAAACATCAACTTATGCAAAGAACTTGCACATATCAAATTATTCAAAGAACTAACGAACATCAATTCAACTTATCCAAAGAACTTGCATATATCAACTTATTCCAAGAACTTGTAAATATCAACAGTAACATTATAACATCAAAAACCTGAGTATTCTCTTGTAACATTATCTAAACTATGTACATCTTAATGAGAGTAATGGGGTGTTTGTTTGGTGTGGTTGTCGTGGCTTAGGTTGGCTTGTGGGGTGATTTGGGTGATTGGTGGTCTTCATTGAATTGTTTGATGAATAGGGTGGCTTTGAGTAGCTTCTGGAATTCTTTTATATCTGTTGTTGATTTCGGATTAGGGGCAGCAAGAGAGAAAGCTCGCATGGATGTGGATTTGTTGGTTCTTGTGAATAGACTGGGTGTTGGTATGTTGTTTTTGGTACTGTTTCTGTCTGGTCTTTTGCTTGTTTTGGTTCCGATGAGTTCCTGTAGTATTTTTTTTCTGACATGTTGTTTTTAATTTTGAAGATGGTGAGTGCTGATTTATATTTTGCTGGTGATGAGATTGGTAGCAAGTGCAGATCGTATAGTATTGGAATTTATTTAGTCTTGTATTGAAGCGCTAGTAATAATGCAGGCAACAGTGTCCTGGGCTATTTGTAGAGGACGGGTGGTTTGTTTGTGTAGACCTTGGTATAGTATATTACAGTAGTCCGGCATAGGTGTAATGATGGCCTGGCATATTGTGTGGAAATGTTCTTTGTTGAGGAGAGGTTTTAGTCTCGAGCACTGCGAGTTTGAAGAAGGCTGTTTTGGATATCTTGTTGATATGCAGTTGGAGGTTGAGTTGCTTGTCTAGAACCACTCCAAGGTATCGGACTTCGTCTTTTATTGTGATCAGTGTATTGGATATGTTGATAGAAGTAGGAGGAATGAATGTGGAGTCTCTCATAATGATGATTGCTTCAGATTTTTTTATGTTTATCTTTAAATTATTAGTTAGCCAGGTCGTCATGTTTATTTATTTATTTATTTATTTTAATTTCTTATATACCGCACTCTTTGACATCAGCGCGGTTCACAGAGAACATAAACAAAACCAGAACAACAGGCTGTTCGGTATTACATATAACAGGAGTATAAACTTGGAGCAACATGGGAGAACTATTTACATGGAATATGCAATCTGTTAACTGGATAACATACTCGAACTATGTACATGACTTAGCAAGGGTGCTGGAGCGAGGAAGAAAAGAAAAAAGAGCAAGTGGTTGGATATGTAGTGGGACTATTATGTATGCTAAGACTGTACATTCCTAGAGCTGATGGAGGGCTGGGACTCAGAGATTGATTATACCTACAGAGCTACTATCATAGGCCTCCAGGCCTACCTGACAGCATCATCGGATCCAAATATACAGAAAGTGCTGAAATATGAAAGTAAACGTCCAGAATCTGTCTCCATCATCAAACTTGGACAAGCATTCCGACGACTAAAAGGAACGAGTGAGAATCGACAGGCATGCACAGGAAAGGAAGGAACAGAATTTGCAAAACAAGAGAAATTCTTCAAAGAATTAGGTCAGCAAATGACGAAAATAAGTGGTAAATGCACAAATAGAAACATAGAAACATGATGACAGAAAAAGACCACAAGGCCTATCTAGTCTGTCCTTCCATAACAACAACTACAACAGTCCATTTTTTACCTTTAGAGATCCTCTGTTGGTCCCATGCTTTTTTGAATTCAGTTACTGTCCTCATCTCTACCACCTCCACTGGGAGACTATTCCACGGATCCACTACTCTTTCCGTAAAGAAATATTTTCGCATATCACTCCTGAATCTATCTCCCTTCACCCTCATCCCATGTCCCCTCGTAGCAGAACTTGCTTTCAATTGAAAGAGGCTCTCTCCCTGAACATTTATGCCACGGAGGTATTTAAACATCTCAATCATATCACCTCTATCCCGCCTTTCCTCTAAGGTGTACATATTAAGATCCTTAAGTCTGTCCTCATATGCTTTATAATGAAGCCCATTAATCATTTTAGTAGCAACCCTCTGCACCGACTCCATCCTGTTCACATCCTTTTGAAGGTGCGGTCTCCAGAATTGCATACCATACTCCAAATGAGGTCGCACCAAAGACTTATACAGAGGCATTATCACCTCCTTTTTTCTGCTAGCCATTCCTCTCCGTATGCACCCAAGCATCCTTCTAGCTTTTGCCGTCGCCTTTTCTACCTGTTTAGCTACTTTAAGATCATCAGACACAACCACGCCTAGGTCCCGCTCTTCTTTAGTGGACAAAAGTACTTCACCTCCTATACTGTATTGCTCCCTTGGATTGCTGCAGCCCAAATGCATGACCTTACATTTTTTAACATTAAATCCCAGCTGCCAAATTCTAGACCATTCTTCAAGCTTAGCTAGATCCCTCCTCATGTTATCTACACCTTCCTGGGTGTCTACTCTATTGCAGATTTTGGTTTCATCCGCAAAGAGGCAAACCTTACCCGACAGCCCTTCCGCTATATCACTAACAAAGATGTTAAAAAGAATCGGACCAAGGACAGATCCCTGGGGCACACCACTGGTAACATCCTTCTCCTCAGAGTGAGCTCCATTTACTTGTACTCTTTGTCGCCTCCCACCCAACCAATTTCTAACCCAAGCAGTAACTTTAGGGTCCATCCCTAGGGTGCTCAGTTTGTTTATAAGTCGCCTGTGAGGAACAGTGTCAAAGGCTTTACTGAAATCTAAATACACCACATCTAGAGCTCTCCCTCGGTCCAACTCCCTGGTCACCCAGTCAAAGAAATCAATCAGATTTGTCTGACAAGACCTGCCTCTGGTGAATCCATGCTGCCTCGGATCCTGTAATCCGCCGGACTCCAGAAACCTCACTATTTCTCTTTCAGCAGCGTTTCCAATAATTTACTCACCACCGAAGTTAAACTAACCGGCCTGTAGTTTTCAACCACATCCTTACTTCCGCTTTTGTGTAAAGGCACCACATGAGCCTCTCTCCAGTCCTTTGGCACCACTCCCGACTCCGAGGCATTGAAAAGGTCAGTCAGTGGAGTTGCTAGAACGTCCCCAAGTTCCCTCAGTATTCTAGGGTGTATCCCATCCGGTCCCATCGCTTTGTCTACTTTAAGTTGAGCTAGTTTCTCACGAACACAGTCTTCTGAAAATTGTTCAAGATGTCCCTCGCTTCTGTTCTTATTTGTGGGTGTTTTCTGAGGTCCTGCTCCTGGTTCTTCATCTGAACACAGAACAAAAATATTTGTTAAGCAATTCCGCTTTATCCTTAGCTTCTACATATTCCCCCCCCTGCACCCTTGAGTCTGGCAATACCACTTTTGCCCTTCCTCTTCTTACTAATATATCTGAAAAATGTCTTATCCCCCCATTTTATTGCATTGGCTATTTCCTCCTCCTTTTGAATCTTTGCCTTCTTGACTAAAGTAGTCAAGAAGGCAAAGATTCAAAAGGAGGAGGAAATAGCCAATGCAATAAAATGGGGGGATAAGACATTTTTCAGATATATTAGTGAGAAGAGGAAGGGCAAAAGTGGTATTGCCAGACTCAAGGGTGCAGGGGGGGAATATGTAGAAGCTGATAAGGATAAAGCGGAATTGCTTAACAAATATTTTTGTTCTGTGTTCAGATGAAGAACCAGGAGCAGGACCTCAGAAAACACCCACAAATAAGAACAGAAGCGAGGGACATCTTGAACAATTTTCAGAAGACTGTGTTCGTGAGAAACTAGCTCAACTTAAAGTAGACAAAGCGATGGGACCGGATGGGATACACCCTAGAATACTGAGGGAACTTGGGGACGTTCTAGCAACTCCACTGACTGACCTTTTCAATGCCTCGTTGGAGTCGGGAGTGGTGCCAAAGGACTGGAGAGAGGCTCATGTGGTGCCTTTACACAAAAGCGGAAGTAAGGATGTGGTTGAAAACTACAGGCCGGTTAGTTTAACTTCGGTGGTGAGTAAATTATTGGAAACGCTGCTGAAAGAGAAAATAGTGAGGTTTCTGGAGTCCGGCGGATTACAGGATCCGAGGCAGCATGATACATTGGGACATACAGTGTTATTCCAGGAACCCTTTTTTCGATCAAGAACTGACACATGAATAGTTAAGGAGAGGTGAACTGAAACCAAAGGATGAGAGATTGATAGTTGCAGCCCAGGACTGCAGATTATGGACCAAATGATTTACAGCAAGCATTGAAAAAACTGGCAAAACATACATAAGTCTATTCTGTAAGAAAGAGCTGGAAACAGTGACTCGCCTCATAGCTGGCTATGGAGTTCTGATGGCAAAACATTTCTATACAGAAAAGCACAACAAAGTAGCACGCCTCATCCATTGGAAACTCTGTAAACACTACAGCATCGCTGTCCCTGAAAAGCACTGGGATCATGACCCTAAGAGAATAACAGAGAATGAAGAGGTTATGATCACATGGGACATTCCCATTCAAATGGATAAAAATCTGGATGCAAGGAATCCTGACATAGTGGTAAAAGAGAAGAATGGCATTGATAATAGAGGTGTTGGTTCTGAGTGATTATTCTGAGAATCGTATGGGGAGGCAGAAAATCCTGAAGTACCAGGAATGTGGCAGAAATCTTTCCCTTTATACTGGGAGCAACAGACTTGATAAAGGAGAATTTCCAAGCACATTTTCTCAAACTACCCATACCTCTTACAAACTCCAGAAGGAAGCTCTCTTTGGCATGATTTTGTTTTATTTATTTAACAGTTTTTATATACCGCCTTTTCATTTAATCAAGGTAGTTTACATTAACTTCAACTTTTACAAAGAACTTTCAGTTGTAACAGTAACATCACATATCAAAACTTAACAGATTCTTGTAACTTCATAATTCAAGATATAAATAATCTCCAAAGATTTTTATGTAAATGAAGGGTGGGGTTAGTTGGGAGTAAAACTATATACATCGTAGTATGAGTAATAGGAGGGGGAGTGATGCAGATAGCTTGGCTTGTGTAAATCGGTTTAAGTGGTAGAATAGACATGGTTACTGAGATTGGGGATCTTCATTGAAATGTTCAATGAATAGGGTGGTTTTGAGTAACTTCCAGAAATCTTTTAGATCAGTAGTGGATCTTAGCTTTTCCGGGAGTTCTTTCCAAATAACAGGGGCAGCAAGAGAGAAAGCTCTCATGGATGTGGATTTATTGGTTCTTGTGAATAGACTAGGAGTTGGTATTCTGTTTTTAGTGCTGTTTCTGTCTGGTCATTTGTTTGCTTTGGTTCCAATGAGTTATTGTAGTATTCCTGCTGACGTGTTTTTGATCATGAAGATGGTGAGCGCTGATTTACATTTTGCTCGTGAAGAGATTGGCAGCCAGTGCAGATCATGTAGTATGAGCGTTATATGGTCTTGTATTGATGCGCCAGCTATAATACAGGCAGCAGTATTTTGGACTATTTGAAGGGGTCGAGTGGATTGTTTGGGTAGACCTTGGAAGAGGAGATTACAGTACAGTAGTCCAGCACTGGTGTGATGATGGCCACTGTACAGAAGTGTTCTTTATTGAGAAGAGGTTTTAGACTTCGGAGCATTGCTAGTTTAAAGAAGGCTGTTTTAGACGTCTTGTTGATGTGCACTTGGAGGGTAAGTTGTTTGTCTAGTATCACTCTAAGATACCGAACTTCTTCTTTTATAGTGATTGGTATATTTGAGATGCTGATAGTAGTAGGAGGAGTGAATGTGGATTCCTTTGTGGTGATTGCTTCAGATTTTTTTATGTTGATTTTAAGTTGTAAGCCAGGTCGTTATTTCATGAATGCAGGTTGATATGGTGGTATAGTCTGGAGCATCCAGGTGGATAGGAGTATATGCCATGATATTGTTGGCATATATGGCATATTGTATCTTGTATTTGTTAAATATTTTGCATATAGGTTGAATACAGATATTGAAGAGGAGTGCAGATAGTGAGGAGCCTTGGAACTCCGTGAGTTGTACGGAAGAGTGCTGAGGTGAGGTTACCGGATGTTACCTTGAAGACGGACAACAAAAAGTATGATTGGTCTCGAAGACACTACCATAAAATGTTTTCAATCTCCATTAGGCGCTTTAGTAGGATGTGATGAGAGACTGTATCAAAGGTGGCTGATATGTCGATAAAGATTAGTAAGAAACCCTCCTTTATCTTGTCTATTCCTTTGATTATGTTATCAAAAAGATGTATGAGAAGTGTTTCAACACCGTGGTTTGGGCTGAATCTGTGCTGGTGAGGTCTAGTGGGGCATGTTCATCGATATGTTCATGAAGCTGTCTTTGAACAATGGAAGGCTTGATATTGGGCGGTAGGTTGAGGGGTCGGTACTAATAGCTTATGTGGTTTTACGAATAGGGCATATAGTAGATTGTTTGTTTGAGTGCTTTGGGCATGTAACCCTGAGTGAGAGAGGTGCTTACTATCTTTTGGATGTATGTGCTTAGGTCTTCTTTGCTGGATTTAATCCATGTCACTGGGCAGGGATCCGATGGAGAAGTGGTGGTGTTTAGAGCGGTGATGGTTTGAGTTATTTGTTTCGTTGATGGAATGCTGAAGTTCTTCCATTGATCGGTAGTTGTGCAGTCAGCATCTATAGATGGTGTCCATAAGAGGGATGCTCGTGTTGGGTGTACTGTGATTGTGACTGTTCTTGGATATTAGAAAATCAGCAAAGGTTTGAGGGTGAATCTTGCTTTCATCTTTCATGGTCGGGTCATTTGTGAGAGTGCACACAATGTTAAAGAGCTCTTTGGGTTTGTTACAAACGTTTAGAACAAGGTTTGTGTGGTATTCTTAATTAGATTATTGTATTCTTTTTGCATCTCCTGATATTGCTTCAATGTAGTTTCAGATTTGTTCCGTCTCCAGCGGTATTCCAGTTGTCATAATTTTCCTTTTGGATTCTGTGACACCGCACCTCCTAGCCCTAGGCGTAATCAGGCAGTTGGTGCTTGCCACATGGGGGTTTTAAAAGTCCTTGGTAGTGCTGAAGCCCTGTATCCTATTGTAGTTGTGGACTGAAGTGACGACAGCCAAGGTGGGGTTTCCAAGTTAAAGAATACTTTATTATTGCATAAGGTATTGCACAAAGTATTGCAACAGAACAGCACAGGATTTACTCCCCCAACACAAAAGTAAAGCGGTAACCTTTTTGTACCAAATAAAAGTTCAAGTGTCAAGTCAGTTCTCCTGATTCTTCTCAGGGACAAGTAATACAGTTAAATGCTTTTAGGCTTCTTCCAGCTTCAACAATACAACAGCATTTCAGGATGCCAGTAATGCTTTCCAAGTATCAGCTTGTAATAAAGAAATCTTCTAGCTGTTGTATTTCCTTTCTAATGTCCATAACTTGTTTAACAGCTTTAAATAGAAATGGCAATCTCCACACTCTCTTGCCTATTAGTAACAGGCTTCTTGTGTAGGAACACTTTCTTACGTTGCCTTTCATTCACAGCTGCAAGTTATGAGGCTCTGAGTCCTTGCACCCAGCAGAACGTTGCTGTCTCTGGTGCAAACTTCTAAGAACATTGATTTAGGCTTCACAGCACTCAATCATAAAACAGGAACAAATTATAGCTCCTTACTCTCTCATACATACACCACACTCCATTTCAGAATCACTGGTATTGGATAAAGGAGCCCCTAATTCCATTGGTTCTTCCTGGCTCTCTGATATCCCTTTGTCATGTGGAACATACAAGCCTTCAGACTTTAATTCTTTAATTATATTCTGAAGCTGTTTCCATTTGGTTTCTCTGTCTTCTAGGCACTTGTGAGGCTTGGTATTTCTCAGCACCCTTTAACAGCTCATAAAAGGGGTTTATTTCTTCCTTGCCTTGCCTAGGTAGTTGCCTTTGATTGGGAGGAATATGTCTCTTATGGAACTGCCTTGTGAGATCCCTCAGCACAGCCTGGTCCTCAGGGTCTGTTCCTAGCTCTCGGCACGGTAGCTGCCAATTAGCCTTTTGCTGTCAAGCAGGTGTGCTATCTTCTGAGCTAGAGCTCTGGTCACGCTGTCTGTATAAGGGAAATGCTTGCAGCTTCTTAATAGGGACTTTCCTACAGCCCAACTTTCCTCTAGTAACTTCAGGTTTCCTTTCAAAGCTTGGCTCAAACCTGTTTCTTCTAGAAAGCACTCTATTATCCCTTCCTAGAGACTGGCTTGTTTCCGAGCTATCCACTTTACAAGGTTTAAAAGGGTTTTCTCTGACCTGATTTTGGCAGCGTCTGTCTCTGGGGAACTCCACTGACTCCAAGTCTGTGTTCAAGGCTTCTGAGTCTGGCTCTGGGTCTCTTCCAGGGTTCACTCTCTCTTGGAGCTGAGCTCTGCCTGGGTCTCTTCCTGGACCACCCACAGGAACTCTCCTTTCCCTGGTTCTCTCCTTGGTTCCCCTTTCGCTGCTTGGGAGGTTTCTATCTTCACTCCCTTCTCTCCTGGAGGCTTCTCGGCTTCTCCTCCCTTCGCCTCTGCCTCCTTCGACTCTGCTTACACTGCTGCTGCCTCTACTAACTACTGCTTCCTGGTTATGAGTGCAGAGTGGCCCAATCCAGTCTGACTCCGCCCACCTCCCTGATTGGCTATGTCTCTGGGTTAGCCTAGAGCTAGGGTGTGGTTCTTTCCCTGCTCTTCTTTGCAGAGAAGGTTCGTGTGCTGGAATCTTAACCCCTTCCTGTCCTGCATCTCTAAACATCTGAGGTGACAGAAAGTGTTTTAAACCCTTTTTCTTCTGTTTCTGAGCCTCTGCCTTGTCACAATTCTCTTATGGAGTTAGAATACCATGGTGTAGATTTAGGTCTGTTTTTGTTATGGTGTGAGCTCTTTAGAGGTGGGAGTTGAGATGCGGCAAGGATAGTGGTATTCCCTGTGTTGACAGCCTCGTCCAGGTTGGTGAAATCTTGGGGTAGGGACTGAATGGTGTTTTTGAGGAATTGCTCTTTGTTAAAAGCTTTGAAGCGTCTGGTTGGTCGTTCAGCTCTCCGAGATGTATGGTGGGTATTGTGATGGAGCTCGAATAGTATAGCATGGTGATCTGACCATGGTATTGGTGTGGTTTTAGGTGGTTTCACGAGATCGTAATCCGAGGTGTTAGTTGGCACAAATATTAAATCTGTTGTAGAGCCAGAGCGATGTGATAGACCGGAGAGGACTTGCTTGAGATGAATGGATTCCATTACCTTGTGAAATGCTGTTTCAAGTGTTGTAGGTGTAGATATGAAATTCAGGTCTCCTAGAACAATGAGAGTCTTATGTGGGGAGTTCCCTGCGTATATCATATCTAGGATGTTGGACGTGTCTTCAGTTGAGGCCTTGGGGGGTCGGTAGATAAGGCAGATGGATAAGTACTTATTTTCAGTGCTGATGAAGTCGCAGTATTCGGTGCTTTTTGAGGTAGACGTTTTGAGCCTTAGATCTGATCTGGCGAGAATTAGTACACCTCCTCGTTTGTAGGTTTGGGGATAGTTGTATGCTGTGAATGTTGGCGGTGTTATTTGATTCAGTATCACCTGGTTGGACTTCTTGAGCCATGATTCAGTAAATGCATAGGATGTCAATATTTTCATGAATGTGATCGATAATAGTGTGTGTTTTGTTGCATATTGATCTCGCGTTGATCAGGCCTATGGTTATGAGAGTGTTATATGAGGGGTGTGCTTGATATGTAGATGTTTGTGAAGGTGGCTCTATTTGTATGTATCTGGTAGGTTTCTTACTTGGATGTTTGTAGGGAGCAGATATGTAGATTGGTATATGGTAGGGAGGTATGATACATATATAAGGGAGGCTTGTAGGGCTGTAAAGTAGGTAGTGTAGTAATAAGCATTTGTGTAGTGAGAGCATAGGATATGAATTAGTATAATAGCATATATCTGTTGGAGGAACGTCCGTTTGTACATTTGTTGATTGCGTTGGCGTTTGTGGGTCTTGTATGCAGGAGGAGTATGATGAAGGTGGTGTTCCTTGTTGGTATCAGCAAGTACTATGCCGAGCATTAGCAGTAAATTTGAGAGAATGAGATCACATATTCTAACTTAAAAATGTGGTTCATGACTATCATGGTATACACAACTAACCCATTTGGAGAAACTGCCTTACAAGCTGTTCAAGACAGATAAACAGAACAAGGGACTAGGGAATTCTTAAGGGCAATGATTACAAGTACATGCGGTGTATTCAGGAGAATAAGGTCGGGATCCAAAGGCAGCCTGGAAGAATGTTATAGCTGTCTATATAATGTAACAGAATGCCCACACGCCACCCTTGCTCCACCCCAGCATAATCTGAACAGGGCTGGGGTGGTCTGTAATGATTTTCAGTGGCAGTATCTGGACCAGATTGGGCCAGTCAGCGGCACTTTTGAATATCAGAGCCATAGTGTGAGTATAAGCTGGTTCATTGAATACCAGACGTTATTCTGAAATTAATGATTTTATTGGCCTTTTGTATGTTAGTAAGCAGTAGTTTAATAATGCCAGCCTTAAAAGACTTCCATATGCTTTGATCCCAGATGTTCAGCTGTGTGCAAATAAACTACCCGATCTGGTAAAAATATGTAATGTGCTGTCATAGGGAGTCAGGTGCACTGTACTGATTACTCATTCTTTCTCTGATCTTTTTTTTTTCCTTATGTCTTCCTATAAATGCAGATCATTAC
This sequence comes from Ichthyophis bannanicus, assembly GCA_033557465.1. Taxonomy (NCBI): domain Eukaryota; kingdom Metazoa; phylum Chordata; class Amphibia; order Gymnophiona; family Ichthyophiidae; genus Ichthyophis; species Ichthyophis bannanicus. The sequence continues at coordinate 383,437,562 of CM066039.1, forward strand.
GAGGTCTTTGCACAGTTTTCCTGTATGAGTTCTGGTTAAAACCGGTTTTGTTTCAGGTTTTGATATCTTACAGTGCACTAACATAAATGTCCAAAGATGATGTGCATGATTGATTGTAATCGTGTGTTTTTAAAGAGACATTTCCTTTTTCAAAAGGTTCTTCAAGTAGGAAAATGGTAGGATCACATTTTGAAACTTGAAGAATCTACTTTAAATGAGCAATAAAACTGTTCACCACAGGAATGACAGATGTATCAACAAGTGGGGGAAGAGGATGTCCGTGTGGGACATCATTAGAAAATGGGTGCAGGGGCATTGAAGGAGGAGGAGTGGATGTGCAGCAGTGAAGGAGGATGGGCATTGGTATTGAGGGTGCAGAGAGCAGAGGATGAATATCAGCATTTAGTAAGATGAATCTTTTGTGCAACAAGCAAGATGATTGGCCACATAAATGGGTGGCATCATCCAACAGTGCTTTTCCATAGCTGTTAATCTCAAAAGTAGCTAAGCAGGTAGAGAAGACGACGGCAAAAGCTAGGAGGTTGCTTGGGTGCATAGGGAGAGGAATGGTCAGCAGAAAAAAGGAGGTGATAGTACCTCTATAAATCTCTAGTGCAACCTCATTTGGAGTATTGTATGCAATTCTGGAGACCGCACCTTCAAAAGGATATTTATTTAGACAGTTTTTGTATACCGCCTTATCCTTCAATCAAAGCGGTCACAACACAATTGGGGGATACATTTAACACACGGGGATATGAGACACATACACTAATACTTACAGGGAACATGGGCTATGGAGGGTTAAGTGGCTTGCCCAAGACCACAAGGAGCATCTGTGGGACTAGAAACCCCAGTCCTTCCGGCCCAAGGTTGCTGCCCTCTAGTGGGATTTGAACCCCTGACCTTCCGGGATATAAACAGGATGGAGTCGGTACAGAGGGTGGCTACTAAAATGATTAATGGTCTTTGTTATAAAGCATATGAGGACAAACTTAAAGATCTTAATATGTATACTTTAGAGGAAAGGCGGGATAGAGGAGATACGATTGAGACGTTTAAATACCTCCGTGGCATAAATGCATAGGAGAAGAGCCTCTTTTGATTGAAAGCAAACTCTGCTACAAGGGGACATAGAATGAGGGGGACAGGGGATCGACTCAGGAGTAATATTTCTATCTCCAGGAACAAGCAGGAATGTAGTCGTCACAAATGGGTATCGTCGGTACCGACGGAGCCTGTGTGGGAACGCTCCCCAGCGTCCAATAGGAACACTTTTGGGAGCATCCCTCAGCACGTGCGCGCTGCCTTTCCCGCCTTTCCAACTGTCCCTCTTCAGTTCTTCGTTTTCCGCGGAGCCGACAGGATCTATTCCCTGTCACCGCAGAAAATTCCATCTTTAAATTTCTTGTGGTCGCGTTTGCCTACCGCACGACGCCTACCGGTACCACCGGTTCTTTTCTTTTCATTAAAAAAAAAAAAAAGGCTTTTTTCAGAAACTTTTCTCTTTGGTGCTAGGCGCCATTTTGGGCACTAGGCCCCATATTCCTAAAACATAGAAAAGCCAACTAGTGGTTTTAAAAAAATGTACTAAGTGTGGCGGTACCATTTCCATCACTGACATCCGTGATTGGTGTCTTAAATATTTAGGACCTGAACATTCTCCAACTGAATGTCTCTCCTGTATGGGGATGACTAAAAGAGGAAGACAGAACTGGGCTGCAAAGCTCGGTACCCTCTTTGCTTCAGATGCCAGATCCATTGCATCAACATCGTCAAGGGCCTCTTCTTCCTCCCATGGATCTCAGGTAACTAAACATAAAAGCCGGTCCTCAAAGGGTAGCTCTCCTGCTAAGCATCGAGAGGCCATTGGCGTTGCCCTTGAGGGAACAACACTGGCAAAACAGCCCCGGCAGGAGGCTTCGGCTTCCAAAGCATCGATGGGGCTTCAGGATGTTCGAGGCCTCAACCTCACAAGAACTATCTGTGCCATGCTCAGGGGTTCCAGCCGTCCTTACCCGTACCAACACCCAGGCATCGGCAGCGTCAATACACCAGAGGTTCCTCGCTATCGAGCGCAGCATCGCAGCTCTTCTTTCAGCTGCGGTACCGGTGGTCCAACGGGCACCGGTACCGACACTGACGATACCAGTACCAACAGTACCGGCCCCGGTAGGAACTCGTCCCATGCCATCTCTGGCTGGAATTGACAAAGCGGTACCAGGTTAGCTCAGTACCGACTTCGATCGGTACCGAGATTGTGCTTTGCAAGAGCATCGGGGTTAGGAATACTGTGATTCCTCTGATTCTGAAGACTCTCCCAATTCTGCTGGCACTAGAGGGTTTCTCCTAAAAGATCCCTCTTCTCCCCAACACAGAATGTCACCTCCAGAGAACATGTCATTTCAGGATTTCATCTGTGATATGGCCAAAGGTCTTTCAATCACAGTAGCCCCTGAAGAGGAACCCAGAACAAAGGAATTGGAAATTCTCCAATATCCTAAAGCTCCTAAGGAGGCAGCCACTCTGCCTATCCATGAAATTCTAGATAGCTTGATACTCAGAACGTGGGAGACACCTCTGACTACTCCTCACTCTAGGAGACTTGATACTATGTATCGAGTTCCACCATGTCCTGGATTTCAGAAAACTCAGCTGCCACACCATTCAATAGTAGTGGAATCAGCCATGCGTAGGTTGAAAAGTGCAAAGAGACATGCATCCAATCCTTCAGGTCGTGAATGCAGGACTCTGGATGCTTTTGGGCGCAGAACTTTAAAAGCTTCCATGCTTTCAGCTAGGATCAGTTCATATATCCTATATATGGGAATGTTCCTCAAGGAAGTCACAGGAGACTTGGAACTTATGAGCCCATTTCTCCCAGATGACAAGAGACGAGATTTTCTTGCTCTAGTTAAGCATACTCAAGATGTCTCCAAGTTTGTAAATTGTGCAGCCTTTCACTGCTTCGAATGCATCAGCAGAGCCTCTGCTATTGCCATTGGCGCACAACGAATTGCCTGGCTACAGGCATCAGACTTGGAGACTTGGGTACAGGACAAGTTAAGAATATAAGATATGCATACTGGGTCAGACCAAGGTCCATCAAGCCCAATATCCTGTTTCCAACAGTGGCCAATCTAGGTCATACGTACCTAGCAGTTTACCCAAAAGACACAGGTTCCGCAATGCTTGTACTGGGTCAAGCATTGATATCCTGGGTCCCTTCTTAATAATGGTTTATGGACCTTTCCTCCAGGATCTTGTCCAAACCTTTTTTAAACCCAGCTACACTAACAGCCTTTACTACATCCTCCGGTAACAAATTCCAGAGTTTGATCACACGTTGAGTGAAAAAATATTTTCTTGTATTAGTCTTAAACAGTTTACCCTGTAGCTTCATTGCATGTCCCCTAGTCTTTATTCTGATAACGTAAACAATCGATCTACGTTTACCCGTTCCACTACGTTCATTAATTTATAGACTTCTATCATATTTTTTTGGCAACAGCCTCTCTGACCTCACCTTTAAACCATGCTGGCAGTTTTTTGGACTTCCTTCCACTTTTCTTAAAGCGTGGAATACAGCTGGTCTGGGCTGCCAAGATAGTATTTTTCAACAATACCCAAGCTTGATGTAAGTCTTTAACCTTTGCAACTGCTCGTTTTAGTTTTTTCTTAATTATTTTCCTCATTTTATCATAGTTTCCCTTTCGAAAGTTAAAAGGTAGTACTGTGGATTTCCATACTATCCCTCCTCCACTAATTAAATCAAAGGCGATCATGCTATTATCTCTATTGCCAAGTGGCCCTAACCCCCTTATCTCTTTCTCTAGATCTGGTGTTCCACTAAGGACTAGGTCTAATATGGCTTCCCCTCTGGTCGGTTCATGAACCAGCTGCTCCAAGAAGCAGTTATTTATGTCATCTAGGAACTTTATCTCCCTAGCATGTCCTGCCGTGACACTGACCCAGTCGATACCAGGTTAATTGAAATCACTCATTATTATTACTGCGCTGTAACTTTTGTTAGCTTCCTTGATTTCTTTGAGCATTTCATCATCCATCTGTTCATTCTGGCCCGGTGGTCGATAGTACACCCCCACTGCCATTGCCTTCCCCTTTTAAAATGGAATTTCAATCCATAGAGATTCTACAGCAAATTTTGTTTCCTGCAAAACTTTAATCCTTTCTGACTCAATGCCCTTTCTAACATAGAGCGCAACCCCTCCACCAATTTGATCAGCTCTATCATTACGATATAGTTTGTACCCAGGTATCAGTGTCCCACTGGTTGTCCTCCTTCCACCATGTCTGATATTCCAATCATATCTAACCTCTCATTTAGTGCTATATATTTTAACTCTCCCATCTTATTTTTTAGACTTCTAGCATTTGCATACAAGCATTTTAGAGACTATTTTATTCATATTAATTTGGCTATTGGTAGACATGGGTAATTTGGGATTTTTAAGCTCTGTCTGCTCCATTCTCGAGGGCATTTGGGCTACTTTACTCTTTTTTTGGAACCTCTCTGCTTTTGGTAGTATCCTTCAAGGATACATTCTTCCAAACCATCCGCTATTGGGCGACTGTCGGCTTTCTCCTATTATCTAGTTTAAAATCTGCTCTCTCTCCTTTTTAAAGGTTAATGCCAGCAGCCTGGTTCCATCCCGGTTTAGGTGAAGTCCATCCCTTCGGAAAAGCCCCTCTTTTCCCCAGAATGTTCGCCAGTTCCTAACAAATCCAAAACCCTCATCTCTGCACCATTGTCTCATCCACTTATTGAGACTCCGGAGCTCTGCCTGCCTTTTGGGTCCTGCACATGGAACGGGAAGCATTTCGGAGAACACTACCCTGGAAGTTCTGGATTTCAACTTCCTACCTAAAAGCCTAAATTTAGCCTCCAGAACCTCCCTACCACATTTTCCTATGTCATTGGTACCGACATGTACCAAGACAGCAGACTCCTCCCCAGCACTATCTAAGACCTTATCTAGGTGGCGCGTGAGGTCCACTACCTTCGCACCAGGCAGACATGTTACCAGGCGATCCTCACATCCACCAGCCACCCAGCTATCTACATGCCTAATGATCGAATCATCAACTATAACTGCTGTCCTAACCCTTCCCTCATGGGCACATGGCCCTGGAGAAACTTCCTTGGTGCGAGAGGGTTTTACATCACCTGGAGGACAGGTCCTAGTTACATGATCACTTCCTGCCACACCTGGGTGATGCTCTCCTGTCACGTGACCTCTCTCCTCCATGACAACAGGGATGCTGCCAGACTGGAGGTGGAACTTCAGGACTACATCCCTGTAGGTCTCGTCTATGTACCTCTCTGTCTTATGTTTTCCAAGTCTGCTACTCTAGCCTCTAGAGAACGGACTCGTTCCCTGAGAGCAAAGAGCTCCTTGCACCTAGTGCACACATAGGACCTTTCACCAATTGGGAGAAAATCATACATGTGACACTCAATGCAAAAGACTGGAAAGCCCCCATCTCGCTGCTGGACTGCTGTCTGCATCTTAGTTTTAAGTTTTTGTTTAGATCTTTAACTTCTTTACTTACTAAGGGTTGCCAATAAAACTGTACCTAATACGTTTAATATACCTTGTTCACCTGAAGCTTAATTAATCTCATGTCCTTAATGTAGGACTGATTTGGGTAACAAGCTTCACCTGAGAGCACCTCCTGTCTTTTAAAATGTGTAAGTACCTATAAAGCTACGATTATCCCAGGGGTGGGTGGGTGTGGGGAGAGAGGGAGGGAAATAACACTTATTAAAAGAGGGCTGCGGACTTCCGGTGACGTCACGGAGCTGATGGCTGCTTAGGTGCCTAGCTCCTGTCCGAGCCCCGATTTAAGCACGATATTTCAAGGGCCCCTACGAACCCAAAGTGGACGGGAATCGAATCCTGAGCTTGGCCATGGCTGCAAAGAAGAAGCTGGCTAACTTTCAGTCACCATATGTGCGGAAGGAGGTACCGCGGGAGGAGGACGATGCGGGCCTGGCCCGGAGAGAGGAGTCCGAGAGCTCTGGGGACAATGAGGAGCCGTGCGAAGCGGGGACGGAAGCAATACCTTTGAAAGCGTGGCTACGGGCTTTCAAAACTGATATGTATGGAGAATTTAAAGCCATGAGAAAAGATCTAAAAGAGACCCTGATGGCGATACAGGGGGAGGTGAGCGCCTTGGGGCAGAGGATCGAAGAAATGGAGTGCCACGTGGAAAAGCACGAGGGAGAACTCCGTGGTGTGGTGGTGGAGCAAGATAAGCTGCAAAGACAGCAGGAGGAGATGCAGGAGAAGCTCGAGGAGATGGAAGATAGAGCGAGGCGTAACAACTTAAGGATCAGAGGTGTGCCAGAAAATGAGAAAACAAAGGACTGTGTGAAACTTGTTCAGAGCCTGGGGAGCCACATTTTGAGACTGGGGGACAGCAAGGATGCCATGGCGGATCCTGTAGGAGTGGAGCGGGCGCACCGGAGCCTTGGGCCGCGGAAGGAGGCGCGAGGGAGAGACATTATCGCATGTTTGAGCAGTTTCCCCCTAAAGGAGCAAATACTACAGACTGCCCGGAAATTTGGAAGAATAGCCTGGGAAGGCTATGAGGTGGAGGTTTTCAACGACCTTTCGAGGGGAACCTTAGAGCGGAGGCGGAATATGAAGGAGGTGACTGCCTATATGCGGGGAGAAAAGCTCCGGTATCGCTGGATGTTTCCATTTGGAATTCTTATGATGGTGAATGGCCGGTCTAGGAGAGCCAAGTCGGTGGAGGAAGCATGGCGGATGTTGGAGGAGTTGGGGTGTGCCAACTTGCCCCAAGTAAAGGGCCGACAGAAACAAGGCCAGACGGGGGTGATAGCGGAGAGGCCTGGTGCGGGACAGCAGTGGCAACGTGTGGGCGAAAAAGGAAAGCGCTTGAAACGGCTGCCTCAGATCCATGAGAGTGGGACTGAATCGGAGGAAGTGTGAGGCCTGCATGGAGAGTTTGGTGGTAATCAGCAGTGAGTGAGTATGGGGCAGTAGAGCTCTATACCTCACGGTATATGGACACTGGACACTTAGGGCAGTTTTGAAATGTTTGCCCCAAGCTTAGCCAGCCTCCCCATCAATGTGTTTAAAGATGGGGGGGGACAATGTGGCGGGGCAGGACACGTGGGTCACGGAAGGGATAGTGGGAGGTAGAGGTTGGGGAGGGGGAGGTAGGGGGGGGGAGGGGGAGGGGAAGGGGGTGGGATGTTAGGGGGGGAGGGGGGGTAAGTGGAATTCTTGCACAGCATCTGGGGCGGGAGGTAGGGGTATGGGTACAAGTCTGCTGCGGGTGGGTTCGGTGAATGTGAATGGACTGAACTCCCCAGTAAAACGGAAATTGTTGTATAGGGAAGCCCAACGAAATCAGTGGGATGTGGTATTGATTCAGGAAACCCACTTGCGGAGGGGAGATGTGGGGAGGATGAGGAACAGGCTCTTCCCGGAGCAGTTTTATGCATGTAATAAGGAAGGGACCAAAAAGGGGGGGGGGGGGGGGGGGGTTTTTTACGGTGTGGGGGTGGGTTTGAGGGTGGGGGTCATTTTTTGGTTAGGGGGGGGAGAGTGGTGGGAATTAAGGGGAAGTGGGGGGAGCACAATGTTATCATTGCATCAGTGTATGGTCCCAATGGGACCCAGGGGGCGTTTTGGAAAGAGGTGGGAGACCTGCTTGAGGGTCAGGGGGAGGGCAAGGTGTTGGTGGGGGGAGACTGTAACGTGGTATTTATTTATTTATTTAACACTTATTTCTATACCGCACTTTCCCAAGTATCAAGTGCGGTTTACAATGAACAGTAAATTATATGGTATGTGGAAGTACATACCTTATAGATCCTAAGGTAGATAGGGACATGAAGGGGGTGGATGGGGAGGGCTAGAAATAGACAGGGCTTAAGGAGGCTGATGCAACAATGGAACTTGGTGGATGCATGGAGGGTTCTGCACCCAAAGGAGCGAGGCTATACGTTTTACTCTGCTCCCCATGGGAGTTGGAGTAGGATAGATATGCTTTTAGTGGATAAGGAATGGATGATGGCAGTAGAGGGGGGTAAGTTAATAACGCTGGGGTGGGCGGATCATGCGGCAGTAGAGATAGGAATTAGGAGGGCTAGGGAGGGTGGTGTGGCATTCTGGCGGTTGAATGAAAGCTTACTCAAGAGCCGGGAGGTGGTGGAGGATATTCGGAGGGTGGTGAGGGAATACTTAGCTTTTAATGAAGGGGGGGAAGTGGGGGTGTGGGAGGGGCTGAAAGCGGTTATAAGAGGGCGGTTTATTATGTGGGGGGCTAGGAAGAAGAGGGAGAGAGAAAGACGGGAGGAGGGGTTATGGGAGGAACTGCGGGGGGGGGGGGGAAGAGCTGTACCGGAGGACGGGATCCCAGAGGGATAGGAAGGAGATGGAGAGGGTAAGGGAAGAGTTGCAAGCCTTGCAGATCGAACAGGTAGCTTGGGCCTTGCAGCAGGTGTCGTATGAGTTTGGGGATAAAGCAGGTAGATTGTTGGCTAGGCGATTAAAGAGGCAAAAGGGGGTGGCGTCGATTTACCAGATCAAAGGGGAGGGGGGGGAAGGTGTGTAGAGGGGAAGAGGAGATACGGGAATGCTTTCGGAAATTCTATCAGGACCTCTACACCGGGATGGCGGGAGTGGGGGAGGTGGAGATTAAGACCTATCTGGAGGGGGTACAGCTACCGCGGTTGCCTGAGGAGGCGAGGGCTGAATTGGAGGCGGAGATCACGGTGGGGGAGATTGGAAGGGTGGTGAAGGAGATCCCGGGGGGGAAGGCTCCGGGTTTAGATGGACTCCCGGGGGTTTTTTATAAGGTCTTTTGGGGGGAGATTGGGGGCCTTTTAGTGAAGGTGTTTAATGGGATGTTGGCACCGGGGGGGGAATTGTCAAGGGATATGAAGACAGCAGGGATTACGGTTTTATTGAAGCTGGGGAAAGATCCTTTGTGCTGCGGTTCGTATCGGCCCATTTCCCTTCTCAATGTCGATGTAAAAAGTTTGGCAAAAATCCTGGCGGATAGATTGCCGGGGTGGTTACCGGGGATCATTAATAGTGATCAGGCAGGGTTCATACAGGGTCGGCAGGCAGCGGATAACATTAAACGGGCAATGGGGGTGGTTTGGGAGGATAGCCAAGGGGGGGAGGATTTTTTATTAATGTCAATCGATGCAGAAAAGGCCTTTGATTGGGTTCATTGGGGATTTTTGATGGAGGTCGTGGGGAAAATGGGATGCGGTCACAATTATTTGAAGTGGATACAGGGCCTTTATGAGGGACCTCGGGCTCGGGTGAAAATAAATGGAAGATACTCACGGGACTTTGTGTTAGGGCGTGGGACTAGGCAGGGTTGTCCTCTATCTCCAATATTATTTGCCATGGTTGTAGAGCCTCTGGCGGAAAGGATAAGACGGAATGAGAGGATTCTGGGTTTAGAGGGGGGAGGGCCCACAAGATATCACTGTATGCGGACGATATTCTCCTGTATATAAGTCAGCCACAAGGGTCATTAGCGGAAATTATGCGGGAGGTGGAGACCTATGGGGCGGTGTCGGGGTTCAAAATGAATATTGACAAAACTGAAGTATTGGGGGTGCACGTGGGGAGGGCGGTGGAAGAGGAGTTGAAGCGCCTGTACCCTTTGCGGTGGGTACACAAGTACTTGGAGTATTTGGGAGTGCATCTCACAAGTAGATATGAGGATATGTATCAGGCAAATTATCCGAAATTATTGGGGGCTATTGGTAGTGACTTGGAGGGCTGGATGGGGATGGAGACGTCTTGGTTGGGCAGGATAGCTGCCGTTAAGATGAATATTCTCCCTCGCTTGTTGTATTTATTTCAGGCATTACCGGTAGAGATACTGGTGGGGGCGATGCGGACTCTACAGAAACGGGTGTTTAGTTATATCTGGAAGAGGAAGCCCCCCCGAATATCTCGGAAGGTGATGTGTTCTGCGAAGACGCAGGGGGGGTTGGGAGTTCCTAACTTGCTGGAGTACTTTAGGGCGGCACAGCTGAAACACATAATGGATTGGCGAGAGGGGGGGGATATGAAACCTTGGGTTAGTTTGGAGAAAACGTGGGTTCAGGGGGGGCGGTTAGATGCGTGACTATGGGCAAGAAAGGGGGAGAGGCGGGGGGTATTGGGTGTTGGGATGCCGGGAATGGTGCAGGTGGTGAGGGTTTGGGACAGTGAGAGGACCTGAAATTAAGTGTAGAGGTTCGGGGTACTCTGTAATGTCCCCATGGCGGGGGTGGCGGGGATTTAAACCAGGGTGGGAGGGGGGTCGCTTTGATATCTGGAGTGGAAAGGGGTTAAGATGTGGTTTTCAATTATTGGAGGAGGGAGAGATGCGCGCTTTTGAGGCGGTACGGGATGAATATGCCTTAGAGGAAGGAGACAGATTTGCCTATGTGCAGGCAAAATCCTTTATGATGCGGGTCCTGGGGAAGGAGGGCTTGGGACGAGAGCTCTTGGGAATGGAGGCATGCTGGTTTGGAGGGGGAGGATCGAAGGGAATGATTTTGAGGCTTTATCGGGTGGTGAATGGACACGAGAGGGGGAAATTTAGATACATGGTGGAATGGGAAAGGGACTTGGGGCGGGTTTTGTCAGAGGGTGATTGGAAGACAGTATGGGATCAGATTAAAAAGGGACCGGGAGCCAGTAAATTTCAGGAAAATAGCTATAAAATTTTGATGCGGTGGTATTATACCCCTGAGAGGCTGCATAAGATTTACCCAGGGACTTCGCCCCTTTGCTGGCGGGAGTGCGGAGAAGTGGGTTCTTTTTGGCATGTATAGTGGGGCTGTCCTAAGATACAGAAGTACTGGGGCACAGTGCAGGGGTGGATACAATCTAGGTTTGAGGGAGGGATTGAGCTATCCCCGCAAATCTTTGTTGTCTTGGTGGGGAGAGGACTGGGGGAAGCAGGGTGGTAGGGTGGTTAGGGCCTGTCTGTGCGGCTAGGTGTGAAGTGGCGGCAGCGTGGAAACAGAAAGAAGCGCCTACAATTGCACAATATGAGCGGAGGCTTAGGCACTTGATCCTGATGGAGATGTTAACAGTGGTTAGGCGGCAGAGAGGGGCCAAATTTGAGGAGGTGTGGGGTGGGCTGTGCAAGGTGCTTGAGGAGGGAAGGGGGTAGGGGGGATGGGGTGAGGGGGGGCGGGAGGGTAAAGGGGGGAGTTTATAGTTTTTTGGGGGGGATCATGAGATTGTTGTGTTGGGTTCAGATGTATAACAGGGGTAAGCTGCTCTGTGCTGGGGGGGTGAGGAGGGATTCAGGGTATTAGGTGTTGAGCTAATCGATGTATTAAGGGGTTTGCTGTGGTTGCATTACGAGAGACATGTTCCTCTTATGCAGGGGGAGGGCATGGACTTATATGTTATGTAGGGGTTTCTCCTTGCTCTTTTGTTCATTGCTTGATTGGTTTGCATGATGTAAGAAAGTGTACTGTTTTACAAATTCTAATAAAAATAATAAATATTAAAAAAGAGGGCTGCTACACAGTACCCTGTCCTGTGCTGCTGAGGTAAGCTATATTCTTATTTTTTTTAAATTATAGCTATTTGCTGCTGCTAGGCTCTAACTTATTATGAAATTTAACCTACAAGCTCTCTGCTGGGTTCTAAATTTAACCAGAAAGCTCTCTTCTGTGTTTTCAATTTAAACTTAAACTGCTGCTACTAGGCCCTGACTGATTTAACAAAAAATAGTGGGTTCACAGATTAATTACTTTAATAAAAATAATTCCTTTCAGAAAATTCCCAGAAGTATATACTCACAATTGCAGATCTCTCTCCAGAAGTAACAGTCCCCTTTTCTAGTCTTTCAAGACTAGAAAAGGGGACAAGTTAGGCAACATTCCTTGCACGGGGGAGAATCTCTTTGGCAAGAACTGGCAGGAAAAGGCTAACGAGTTAGATGCTGACAATTCTACCTTAGATTGTCAGTCTCCAGCCACTCCAGCCAAAAGGAAGCCTCATAAAAAACCCCTCTTTTAGCAAAAAGAGGAAGTTTTATCCTTCCTATACCCAGCAGAGTCAAACTCCAGGTCAGGTTGCCCAAAAGGGACAAATTAGACAGCAAAAGAAGCCAAAAGGCCCGAGAGCCCAAACAGCTCTCCAGGTTCAGCCACCTCAAGGGCTTTGACTCCTTCCTAGAGAGCTTTGCCTCCCTGCCTCTGAGGGGTCCCCAACCCCCCAATATTCCGGGCAGGTTATGACACTTTGTCAACAGATGGCATCAGATAACAGCAGAGGATTGGACTTTGTCCATTGTAGGAGAGGGGGTACAAGCTTCATTTTCACAGCATGCCCCCTCCTACAATTCTAAAGCAATTCAATTCACAAACCTCTGCAGACAATCTGCTAGATCACAAGGTCTCTACACTTCTTGCCCAAGGGCCAATAGAGGAAGTACCCATTCTTCAACGAGGTGCAAGGTTCTACTCCCCCTATTTTCTTATTCCAAAGAAAACAGGAGGACACAAACCCATTCTGGACCTCAGAGAATTGAACAAATATCTGTTTCGAGAGAAGTTCAAAATGATTTCTCTAGGAACTCTCCTGCCATACCTTCAAAGCCAGGATTGGCTTTGCTCTCTAGACTTAAAGGATGCATACACTCACATTCTCATCCATCCAGATCACAGGAAATTCTTACGTTTCCTTTTCAGGGGAAAACATTTCCAGTACAGGGTTCTTCCTTATCGTCACTCCAGTCCAGTCCCTTTACTTCTGGGTTACGCAACCCTTCCAGTAGCATGGAGGCTGAGCCCAACCTTTTTGGGATGGAGCGGTATAAATACCACTGGTGCCACCCACAAATCCCAGTATTCTCAGCCTCCAAGCAGCTGGAGGGTTCCGTAAGCCGAGGGCTTACTGGAGTCCTACCTTTACCTAAATTTATTTATTTATTTACTTCGTTGTTAGCTTACTTATTGTTCTCTTGTACTGTGCCTTTAATTTTCTCTGCCTGCTCTCTCCTTCCCTCCCCCCCCCCCCCGGCCGGGCCGGGTATCGGAGGTGGTGTTTATTGCCTGCAGCAGCTAGGAGGACCAGACAGATCTCCTCTCATTGCGGATCCTGCCTGCACTTTCACAGCTCTCCCCGGAGACCTGCCCTGCCTCGCGCCGAAGCCCTCCTGGTGGCTGAGCGCTGGAGGCACCGCCGCGATTTTGTTCAGTCCTCCGGCCCCATCCCAGAGCAGAGGGGCGCGGGGGCGAGCTCCGGAACCACGAGCACAGCGCTGTTCAAAGCGGCGGCGTCCTCTTCGGATCGGGACGCGGTTTCCAGCCCTGATTCATTTCGGCAGCATTTTACAGCGGAACGGAGGGCAGATTCGCGATCCCCCGTTTAGGACGCCACGTGGTCGCGGCCTACCACATGTCGAGCCAACGGACAGGGATTGCTGAGTCAGGCCTGATCATCGCGGCAGAAGAAGCCCCTAAACTGCAAGTACTGGATTAAATAGCTGGGTTTTTGTTTCTTTTCTTTATTTAGTCAATTTGCCTTCGTTAATTAATTTTAATTAATTTTAGTTAATTTTTAATTTTACATTGGAAAGCCTCTTGTTGCTCACTCGGGGGATTCTGCTAATAGCTTGATAGAAGGGAGAGCACTTTGAAAGCTTATTTATCTCCCTCTACTCCGCATCTGCATTATACAGTTTTTTTCTGGTACAGTTTAGTAGTTAGGCCTGTGCGGGTTAAGCAGATCTTCGGTAATCCTCCTCGAGGACATGACTGGCAAGTCACGGTGCCCATCCTGTGGCATTCGTAGAGGTACTTCCTCTGAGGCAGGAGTCTGCAGGGGTTGTGCTGCAGTGGCTACTTCCGTGGAACAAGAGATTACCTTGTCCATGTCTCAGGCCTCTCAGGGGTCCGGAGACCCTCTGGAGGGGGAGGGAGGGTCTCGGCTCCCTCTTCCCACACACTCAGATTTACACGCTCCTCCCCTGCCCCTTCCCCCTGCTCCCGCAGAGGAGGGGGGGTCGGGGATCTCTTCTCCCCTGATTTCGTCCTCTTGCTACACCAAGCCTATTGCATGCGCAAGCAGGGGTTGGGGGCAGGGGAAGCGGGCCCGTCGGCGGAAGGCAGGTTGGCCAGACCAATGGGGGCAAGCGGTTAGGACTCCGGGATACCGCTGAAGCGCTCCAGACTGATGAGCGAGGAGCCTCTCTCGTCCCTTTCTCAGGGCACCCCGGAGGAGCAGGGCTCTGACAAGGATTTAGAGGAGGAAGAGGAGGAGCTTGAAGAGGGGGAGATCCCTGAGGAGGATCACTCTCGTATAGTTAGTTTTTCGTAGAGAGGAGCTCCCTGCTTTAATCAATGAGTCCCTGAAAGCGCTCAATGTAGCCTCAGACGCCCCAACAGATGAGGAGGCGTTGGAGGATCCCTTAATCCAGGCCGTTAGGAGGTCCCAGAAAGTTTTTCCTGTCCACAGGGTGGTGCGTCAGATGATCCAGGAAGAATGGGATCAACCAGAGTCAAGTTTAAAGGGGATCCGTTCTATGTCTCGCCTATATCCTCTCCCAGAGTCAGACAAAGAGCTGCTGAAGTCTCCCAGGGTGGATGAGGCGGTATCAGCAGTGACAAAGAAAATAACCATCCCAGTCGAGGGAAGCACGGCCCTGAGGGATTCTCAAGATAGAAAACTGGACATGCTCCTTAAGCAAGCCTTTGATGTGAGCGCTCTTGCCCTACAGGCCTCCGTCTCGGGTGCTTGGGTGGCGCGGGCCTGTTTGAGGTGGTCACAGCAACTTCAGGCGGCGGAAGGCCACTCAGAGGCCGCTCAAGCCAACTCAGCTAAGTTGGAATCCGGAGCGGCCTACTTGGCGGATAGTCAGTATGACCTCATCAGGAGCCTAGCTAAGAACTTGGCCTCGGTGATGGCAGCTAGGCGATGTTTGTGGCTGCGTAATTGGGCAGCCGACGCCTCCTCCAAAGCTCGCCTGAGTCGTCTTCCCTTTAAAGGGAAGCTGTTATTTGGTGAAGATTTAGATAAGTTGGTAAAGGACCTTGGCGAATCCAAAGGTGGCAGGCTTCCGGAGGACAGACTGAAGCAAGGGTGCCCCCTAGCGCCGGTGCGTAACCAACCCAGGGATCCCCGGAGGTTTAGCCCAGCCAGGTCAAACCCCTTTCTCAGGGGCCGTTTCCCTTCAAGGGGGCAAGGCTTGTCAGACGGCTGCCTGGGTGAGAATGTTCACAGTCTTGGCAAGTGCATATATCAATATGATTTGCAAGGGATTGTGGGAAATGCAGTCCATTCACACCAGACACAGCTGCTCACAATAATTAGTTGTGCTTGAGTGTAAAGCCAATAAGATATTTATTTATGGGGTTATTTCTCCCAACACAGATATGCTTGGTAGCACATAAAACAGGATACTTGCTTTCAGTGTTAAACTTAGAAAAACAAAATCAGGAAAACAGCTGAACTTGTCAGGCAATCAAATGAAAAGAATAAAGACCTGGCTGGTAACAAACTGGTCTTTTCTGTAGGCTTTAGCTAATATTTTCTTAGCAGTGTTTCAAACAACAAGCAAAACCCACAAAGAAGGGAAAAACTGTTCTTTTCAGGTTAACTTCTTATATCTTCACACATAGATTCAGAAGTGATTCCCTCAGAGCTCACAAGCAATTAGGTAAGGCTCAATTGCTAGCAGTTATCCAGCTGAAACCCCTTAGCTGGCTTAATTTCTACTGCATGGCTCAAAATCCTACGCAGGAGCTTTTCTGAGTAGATTAAAGAACAAGTTTGTATTTCTTTGTGATGGTCGTTGTACTTTGTAACAGTAAATTACCAAAGGAGTTTAGACAGAGAGCAATCCATATATTCACAGCCTGTATCTAAGACCGCTCCCCCTTCCTCAACAATCATCAGTTCAATATCATGGATTGGCACAGAGGAATTTCTCAATGGAGCACTTTCAGGAGAATACTTGTTTCCCTGCTGTCTTTCAAGGTTATAGCTAGGGCATAGATCAGTGTTCATACCTGAGCTTCCATTGCTGTTAGAGTTCCTCTCTAAATAGCCTGGCCAGTATGTAGTCCAGTTCTTATGTCCAGCCTTCCAATCCAGATCCATGGACACTGGATCTCTCTTCACATACCTTCTGGCACGGGTCCTATGGTCCCTTCCACGTGCAACCGTCTCCCTCACAGGTGCCGTCTGGAGATTCCTAGCTCTGCAGCACCATTCCTCTGGTTTTCCCCAGTCCAATGGTGTATGCTGGCCTTTTGAATGTCTCCCAGTATACGTACTGCTCTGGACTCCTTTAGACCTCCCAAATGCTTTCCTCTTCTTTCTTCCAAAGGGTTTCTTGCCCTCTGTCCGTCCGCTCTGGCTTCTGCTTCTGATGAAAATGTCCAAGATGAGGATCTCCCAGATGAAACTGAGGATGAGGATAATTCTCTGCAGAATAAACTCTACCTTTATTCTGCTTTGATGAGTGCTCCACCCTAGCACAGCGCAGCTGTTTATTTCTACCAGAACTGACAGGTTGCTTGTTCAGAGTCACTTCACCTTTTCTATAGCTCCTTCCTGAGCTATGATAAGCTTCCTTATCACAGGCTTCAGAGGGTTTCGTGGAGCAGGCAGAGGTTTTGCGGCCTCTTCCTCCTCCTCGGGACCTAGAAAACAACAATGAGATAACGGGGGTCCAGGAGGGCGGACTGCCAGTGGGCGGTCGGTTAAGGCAGTTTCTTACCGCCTGGTCCCGGGTCACGTCCAATCAATGGGTTCTGGAGGTGATCCGAGAGGGTTATTCTCTCGAATTTGCAAAACAAATACTTCCAGGCTTTGTTCAGTCTCCCTGCGGTTCTCCTATAAAGAGGACGGCAATAGAGGCAACGCTCTCTCGGCTTATAGCGCTCGGGGCCGTGGTTCCAGTACCTCCAGACCAGTGCGGTACTGGTCGGTACTCTATCTACTTCATGGTACCAAAGAAGGAAGGGTCCTTTCGCCCGATCGTGGATCTAAAGCAAGTCAATCGCTGCCTCAGAGTGCCACAGTTCCGGATGGAAACCTGTGATAAGGAAGCTTATCATAGCTCAGGAAGGAGCTATAGGAAAGGTGAAGTGACTCTGAACAAGCAACCTGTCAGTTCTGGTAGAAATAAGAAAACAGAATTTTCCCATAAAAGACTACCAGTCCCAGAATGCACCAGGTTTCCAGCAGCCATTAGAGGAGCTGAACTGGGGAAACGTGTGTTCAATCAGGAGGGCTATGAGGTAATCCCTAAGCACTCATCTCAAAGGGCAGGGCCTGATTCAGCACAGCTGCGCTGTGTTAGGGAGGAGCACTCATCAAGGCAGAATAAAGATAGAGTTTATTCTACAGAGAATTATCCTTATCCTGAGAATCAGCTTGAGCTTGATCATCAGTTTCATCTGGAGGATCATCAGAAGCAGAAGCCAAACCGGACGGACAGAGAGGGCAAGAAACCCTTTGGAAGAAAGAAGAGAAAAGCCTTTGAGAGGTCTAAAGGAGTCCAGAGCAGTACGTATATTGGAAGGCATTCCAAGGGCCAGCATACACCATTGGACTGGGGAAAGCCAGAGGAATGGTGCTGCAGAGCTAGGAATCTCCAGAGGGTACCTGTGAGGGAGACGGCTGCACGTGGAAGGGACCCTAGGACCCGTGCCAGAAGGTATGTGAAGAGAGATCCAGTGTCCAGGGATCTGGATTGGAAGGCTGGACATAAGAACTGGACTACATACTGGCCAGGCTATATAGAGAGGAACTCTAGCAGCAATGAAAGCTCAGGTATGAACACTGATCTATGCCCTAGCTATAACCTTGAAAGACAGCAGGGAAACAAGTATTCTCCTGAAAGTGCTCCATTGAGAGATTCATCTGTGCCAATCCATGATATTGAACCCATGCTTGTTGAAGAAGGGGGAATGATTGCAGATGAAGAATGTATTTATATGGACTGCTCTCTGTCCAAACTCCTTTGGTGATTTTCTGTTATAAAGTTTAGCAACCATCACAAAGAAATACAAACTTGTTCTTTAATCTACTCAGAAAAGCTCCTGAAGTAGGATTTGACCCACACAGTAGAAAGCAAGCCAGCTAAGGGGTTTCAGCTGGATAACTGCTAGCAATTGAGCCTTACCTAATTGCTTGTGAGCTAGGAGAGAATCACTTCTGAATCTATGTGGGAAGTTATCAGAAGTTAACCTGAAAAGAACAGTTTTTTTTTTCTTTCTTTGTGGCTTTTCGTTTGTTTGATATATGCTAAGAAAACATTAGCTAATGCCTGACAAGTTTGAATGTTTTCCTGATTTTGATTTTGTTTTTCCAAGTTAAACACTGGAAGCAAGTAACCTGATTTATGTGCTACCAAGCATATCTGTGTTGGGAGAAATAACCCCATAAATAAATATCTTATTGGCTTTACCCAAAAGCACAACTAATTATTGTGAGCAGCTGTGTCTGGTGTGAATGGACTGCATTAACCACAATCCCTTGCAAATCATATTGACATATGCACTTGCCAAGACTGTGAGCATTCTCACCCAGGCAGCCGTCTGACAAACCCTGCGTTCGGTCATAGCGGCCGTAAGGGGCGGGGAGTTCCTAACGTCGTTGGATTTGACGGAAGCCTATTTGCATATTCCGGTCAGAAGGTCCCATCAACAGTTCCTGAGATTCGCAGTGCCACAAGGTCATTTTCAATTCCAGGCTCTGCCCTTCGGCCTAGCTACAGCCCCAAGGACGTTCACCAAGGTGATGGTAGCAGCATCCCTACGAAAGGAGGGAATACTAGTCCCCCTATCTGGACGATTGGCTGATCCGGGCAAAGTCAGAAGAGGAAAGTCGCTCGGCAACGGCCAGAGTGGTACAGGTCCTAGAGGAGTTAGGATGGGTCATCAATCATATAAAGAGCAGGTTGATTCCCTCCCAGGAACTCGAGTATCTCGGAGCAAAGTTAGATACCAACAGAGGCAGGGTTTTCCTATCCAGCACGAGGTCAAGGGACCTAAGAAGCTTAGTCACGCAGTTTCTGGGCAGACGAAACCCTTCAGCGTGGCATTACCTTCAATTGCTGGGAACCATGGCGGCATCGATAGAGGTAGTCCCGTGGGCCAGGGCTCACATGCGACCTTTACAGCGGGCTCTGTTGCATCGGTGGTACCCCCAGCATCACCCGTTGTCCCTGCAGCTACCCTGTGCTCCTCGAACCAAGCAGGCCCTTCGCTGGTGGAGGTGCCCAAGGAATCTGGATCACGGGATGCCCCTCGAGCCCCCGCAGTGGTTGCTGGTGACGACGGATGCCAGTCTAGCAGGCTGGGGGGCTCATTGCGAGGACCAGTACGTCCTGGGACGTTGGACGTCGTCGGAATCTCAATGGCCCATCAACAGACTGGAGTTGCGGGCCATCGCCCTGGCGCTCAGAGCACTCGAGCCCTCAGTGCTAAGAAGAGCAGTTCGCGTCCTCTCCGGCAATGTCACCGCGGTGGCTTACATCAACCACCAGGGCGGCACCAGCAGTCCCGCCTTGGAGAAGGAGGCGGACGCCCTAGTCCAGTGGGCAGAAGTTCGGTTGGAAGCGCTTTCAGCCCAGCACGTGGCCGGCACGGACAACATTACGGTCGATTACCTCAGCAGGTGCAAGATAGACCACGGGGAGTGGGAGTTGGATCAGGAGATCTTCGACCAGATAGTAGCCCTTTGGGGTCCCCCGGTCATGGACCTCATGGCGCGGTTCTCCTCTGCCAAAGTAAGCTGATTCTTCAGTCGGCGGAAGGAAAGAATGTCCGAAGGCCTGGATGCTCTGTCCCAGAAGTGGCCTTCGGAGGGTCTCCTCTATGTTTTCCCCCCTTGGGCTCTGATCGGAAAGGTCCTTCAGCGGGTGGAGGCTCACCGGGGTTTGGTAATTCTCATTGCCCCGGATTGGCCTCGCCGCCCCTGGTATGCGGATCTGGTGAGGTTGATCGCCGACCGGCCTTGGCGGCTTCCCTGCAGAAGGGACCTGCTGAGGCAAGGTCCGGTTCGGATGCCCCACGTGGATCGATTCTCGCTTACGACCTGGCTATTGAAAGGGCGCGGCTTCTGAAGCGGGATGATTCGGGGGCAGTAATCGCGACGCTGTTGAGTGCTAGGAAGCGCTCGACATGTCTCTCCTATGTAAGAGTTTGGCACATCTTCGAAGCGTGGTGTGCGGAGCACCGAAGGAATCCCCTTTCGGCTTCGGTTCCGGAGGTGCTGGAATTCTTGCAAGCGGGTTTTGACAAAGGCCTAGCGCACAGTTCTTTGAGTCCAGTTGGCAGCCATCGCTTGCTATAGAGGTAAGGTCCGCGGAAAGTCTTTAGGGGCCCACGCGGACGTGTCCAGGTTCCTAAAAGCAGTTAGACGGCTACGTCCTCAACGGAGATCGGTCATCCCCCCTTGGGATCTCAACCTAGTGCTAAATGCCTTGGTCGCGGAACCTTTTGAGCCGGTAGAGAAGGCCTCCTTGAAGGATTTGACACTGAAGACGGTTTTTCTGGTCACTATTTGCTCGGCCAGACGGGTCTCCGAATTGCAAGCCCTATCGTCACAGCCCCCTTTTCTGTCTTTCCTCAAGGATAAGGTGGTCCTGCGGACGGTTCCCTCCTTCTTGCCCCAGGTTATCTCCCCCTTTCATGTGAACCAGACGGTTACTCTCCCATCCTTCTCTACTGAGGGGCAAGAAGGGAGAGATAGAAAGCTCCGCCTCCTCGACATACGGAGGGCCTTGAAGCGTTACCCCTCCCGCACGGCTCCTTTCCGGAAATCCGATCGCCTGTTCATTCAGTTCGGAGGTCTGCACAAGGGAGAAGCGGCGGCCAAGGCTTCCATCTCCAGATGGATCAGGGAAGCGATTGCTTCCGCCTATATTTTTAAAGGGAAGCAGGTCCCAGGGGGGCTGCGTGCTCACTCTACTCGGGCACAGGCTATCTCTTGGGCAGAATTTAGCCTAGTTTCCCCTCTGGACATTTGTAGGGCAGCGACTTGGTCCTCTCTGCATCCCTTTACCAAACACTACAGACTGGACGTGCAGAGTTCAGCTGACGCTCGGTTTGGACATGCGGTTCTGAGGTCCGGAATGTCGGATCCCACCCAGGCTTGAACTGCTCGGGTACTTCCCAGAAGTAAAGGGACTGGACTGGAGTGACGATAAGGAAGAAGTAATTAGGTCTTACCTGCTAATTATTGTTCCTGAAGGAACGACAGTCCAGTCCCTGATCCCACCCGAGTTCCATTTGCCATTCCGGCCGATTAGACAGGTGCGGAGCAGCGGACCGAGAGCGGGGTCAGATCTAAGAGGGTTGCTGTTTAAGGAGGGCCCAGTCAGTCTCAGGTAAACCGCCTCCTTTCTTGGCCCTCCCTCTTCTACTCCTTAAAAAAAAAAAAAAAAAAGGGTTGTTTATTGTTAGATATTTGGGGAGGTTTTGAGGTGTGTTATTTTTATTTGGGCTATTATTGGAAGTTTCGTTAAGTCTGCTTTTTCAGTAGATTACTGGGATTTGTGGGTGGCACCAGTGGTATTTATACCGCTCCATCCCAAAAAGGTTGGGCTCAGCCTCCAAGCTGCTGGAAGGGTTGCGTAACCCAGAAGTAAAGGGACTGGACTGTCGTTCCTTCAGGAACAATAATTAGCAGGTAAGACCTAATTACTTCTTCCCTTTTGGTCTGGCTTCAGCACCAAGGGTATTCACGAAATGCATGGCGGTAGTAGCTGCATTTCTACGAACCCTGGGGATTTTCTTCTTCCCTTACTTAGACGACTGGCTCATTCGAGCCCCTACAGTTGCAGAGGCCAGCACTGCACTGTCTCATACAATGCGAATCCTCCAATACTTGGGGTTGGTAATAAACTTCCCAAAATCTCAACTAGTTCCTTCCCAATGCCTAGAATTAATAGGAGCCTGTCTAGACACCAGATAGGCCAGGGCTTTCCTTCCACAAGCCCGGTGTCTTCGGATAATGCAACAGCTGGAACATATGGCATCCACGGTTCATGTAGTCCCATATGCTCGCTGCCACATGCGAGCAGCTCAGTGGACCCTCTCCACACAGTGGACACAGGCCACGGGTCATTTGTCGGACAAAATAATAATCTCTCAACGACTAATTTTGTCCCTCCAATGGTGGCAATCACTAGAAAATCTGACAGTGGGGTCTCCTTTCCATCAACCCCTCTTTCAGGCCACCCTAACAGATGCATAGCAGGTGGGTTGGGGAGCGCACCTGAATCATCTCTCTACCCAGGGCACCTGGACTCCACAGGAGGTTGGTTTACACATAAACCTCCTGGAATTAAGAGCAATCTATTTAGCTCTTCAAGTATTCCACGCCCAGCTCAGCTACAAGACAGTCCTAGTCCAGACAGACAATCAAGTAGCCATGTTCTATGTGAACAAGCAGGGCAGAACAGGCTCTGTTATGCAACAAAGCTTTACGACTGTGGGCCCTCGCCAGAGAGCATCAAATTCACCTTCTAGTGCTATATCTTCCAGGCATTCAAAAACTTTGGGCAGACAAACTCAGTCGAGTACTGCTGCCTCACGAGTGGTCCCTCCACCTAGACCAGGTGGCAAAGATATTTCATATCTGGGGCACTCCAGACATAGACCTCTTTGTAAGTCCACTGAATGCCAAACTTCCCCGGTTCTGTTCCAGGATTCCGGTTCACATCTGTCAGGCAAGGGATGCCTTCCTCCTTCACTGGGGTCAGGACTTCCTTTATGCCTTCCCACCAATTCCCCTCATCCCCAAAACACTCTTCAAGCTTCAGAGAGACAGGGGTTGCATGATTCTCATAGCATCACGATGGCCATGCCAAAAGTGGTATTCCCTGCTTCTACATCTCTCTCAAGTGGCACCTTTGGAGTTAGGGCATGCTCCAGATCTCCTTTCCCAGGAGAACGGGATGCTATGGCACCCGAATCCCCAGTCCCTGCACCTCACGGCCTGGTTTCCGAAGGCTTAGACCTCCAAGATTTCAACCTGTCCCAACAGGTAAAAGATATCCTTCAGATTTCTAGGAAACTTTCCACAAGAAGATCTTATGCCTTCAAGGGGAAACGTTTTACTATATGGTGCTCCAAGAAGGGATTAAACACCCTGGTCATACCCTTAGAATCGATACTAGAGTATCTCCTTCACTTATCGAATTCTGGTCTAAAGACCAATTTGCTAAGAGTCCATCTTAGTGCAATTGCAGCTTCTTATAAGCCTCTGAATGGACAACCAATTTCCTCTCATCCACTCCTATCAAGATTTATGAGAGGCCTTTTATTAATTAAGCCTCCCATCAAGCCACCACCGGTGGCATGGGATCTAAATCTAGTTCTCTGGCAGCTCATGAAGCTGCCTTTTGAACCTTTGGCCACTACAGCCCTTAAGATTTTGACCTGGAAGGTCATCTTCCTAATTGCAATCACCTCTGCCCATCGCATTAGTGAATTGCAAGCTTTAGTGGCTGATCCTCCTTATACTAGGTTTCATCATGATAAGGTTGTTCTTCGAACTCACCCACACTTTATGCCAAAGGTGGTTTTGCCTTTTCATTTAAATCAATCATTTTATCTTCCTGTATTTTTTCCGAGGCCTCACGCCTCTAATGCAGAAAAAAACCTTCATACTTTGGATTGTAAAAGGGCCTTAGCCTTTTACATACAAAGAACACAGCAGCATAGAAAGTCCTCACAACGTTTTATAGCTTTTGACCCTAGTCATTTGGGACTTCCAGTCTCCAAAAGAACTTTATCTAAATGGATTGCCCAATGCACATCCTATGCTTATGAGAGTAAGGGTCTTCCTCTTCAGGACCATGTCACAGCTCATAATGTGAGAGCCATGGCAACTTCCATGGCTAATCTCCACTCTGTGTCTATCAATGACATTTGTTGAGCAGCCACATGGGCTTCGGTACACACCTTCACAGCCCACTACTGCCTGGATAAAGCCTCTCGTCGGGATGCCTTCTTTGGCCAAGCTGTTCTTCAAAATCTCTTTCACACCTAAATCAACTCCTACCCACCAACCCTGGTATGATGCCAGAGATCCATGGGAGGAAGGATTCCCACCTTTCTAGGGTGGCACCTTCCTGGGGATATCTCCCTGGCATCATCAGCTAGGGAGTCCCCATATGTGAAGACTACATTCCTGCTTGTTCCTGGCGATAGCGTAGTTACTCACCTGTAACAGGTGATCTCCGGGAATAGCAGGAATTTAGTCTTCACAACCCACCCTCCTCCCCTAGGAGTTTTCTCTCTATCTCTTTCCTCTCTCCCTCTATCCTTTCACTTAGCTACAAACTTAACTGAAGAGGGACAGTTGGAAAGGCGGGAAGGCAGCGCGCATGTGCTGAGGGATGCTCCCAAAAGCGTTCCTATTGGATGCTGGGGAATGTTCCCACGCAGGCTCTGTCGGTACCGACGATACCCATATGTGAAGACTAAATTCCTGCTGTTCCCGGAGATCACCTGTTACAGGTGAGTAACTATGCTTTACGGAAAGGGTGGTAGATGTGTGGAATCGTCTCCCAGTGGAGGTGATAGAGATGAGGACTGTATCTGAATTCAGAAAAGCATGGGAGAAACAGAGGATTTCTAAAGGACAAAAAAAGGGGACTGTTGTAATAGTTGATATGGAAGGGCAGACTAGATAGAAAAAGACCACATGGCCTGCCATCCTGTTTCTCTGGAAAAGTCTAGAAAAACCTTTCTACAACTAACTACTAATCTTTTGTATAGCACTACAAGGTATATATATTATTGTACATATAGTTCTTGCTCATTAGAGCTACAAGCTAATCAAGGCAAAAACAAACATAGCAAAACTGTGACTAGAGTATATAAGATACACATACGTAGTGAACAAGAGAGTGAGGAGGACCAGGATCCAAAAGCAGCTTCAAAGAGGTAGGTTTTAGCTTGAACACGTATGGGACTTCTAGATGGACCGTTATGATTATATTTTGTGCACAAATACAGACGTTTTGTTTCTCAGTGCTAACTGCTGATCAGTTGTGAGGGGGGGGGATTGTTTCAGTACATTTTCTGACCCACACAGGGTCCGTCTTTTATCTTTGTCTTGCCCCATAGTTCTCCTAATTAGGTTTCTTTAAGCACTTGATAGATGTTCTTTTCTTTTACACATTTATCATGAACCCTAAGGAGGTTTATTTTCCCACTTCAGTGCACTGCTTCATTGCAACCTTAGTTAGCCTTTGTATGCCATTAATTTTAATTTTGCTTTGGCTATGTTTCTCATCATAACTGTTAAGAAAGTTCACTGGTTTCAAATATTGCATCCATTGCAATTCCAAGATGTCTTTCATGAATTATGATCAGGTCTGCATGCAGTGTATGGGTTACGACTTGAGATCCTTGTGTGTGCCTGCTGCTTATGTCACCCAGTACCAACGAGTTCAGGCAGTTGAGATTTCAGGGCATTGCCAGTAGAGAAAAGTTCATTAACTTTGGTTATCACTCCTGGATATGCTTCAGGACCAAGGGAGCCTCTATCCATTTCAATATCAAAACTGAATCTTAGGCTCAAAAGTAGAGAACAGCCCTATTCCTATCATTTGACACCCAAGAAAGTTTTTCAGGTTGAGGGCAAGATTTTCCTGGCATCATTAGCAGACGCCTCTATTTAAAAGAGAGAGATGCAACTTTGATGTCAAGGATGCATTTCTATACAAACGAAGCGTTTTATGTATTTTTCGTACTTGGATGATTGGTTGGTCAAGAACACATCTGTAGTGGGTACAAGGAAATCTATATGCAACACTTTCTGGATCCTGGAGTCACTAATATATTAACCCAAATCAAAGTTCATTCCTTCACCTCACTTGGAATTCACTGGGACTGTGTCAAGCATGAATTGGGTGAGGACTTTCTCCACACCAGCAGGATTCCAGAACCAATGACCACAATGAAGGGAATAAGTCAAAGTCAGTAAGAATCAACTTGAGGTATGTTGAGTATATTGGGTCATATGGCCTCAACAGTCATTGTCCTTCCCATGACATATGTCCATATGAGACAAGGCTAGTGGACTTTAAAATTCCAGTGGAATCGAGAAATGCAAGGACTTTAGAGATCATTCATGTTAACGGGCAACTCAGTTTCTCTGTCTTGGTGACTGACCCATGTCAGTTTGACCAAGGTCTTGCATTTTTAAGTTCCTTTTCACTAAATCATCTCGATAATGGTTGTCTCCAACTTTGAATGAGGAACTTGCATTCAGGAGCTTCACAACCAGGGCTCTTGTTCCGATCAGAAAAAAGATTTTACATAAATTTTCCTGTAATTGCAGACAGTTCTGAATGGTATATAGTCTTCAAGAGAAAAGGGGCAACAAAAGAGAGTACATGTACTACTCCCCAGTTCACCACACATGCATCCATTACGATCATGTCTATCCGGCTGTGATTCTTATCCCCCAGGTGCGGGAAGTAGAGGTAGGCCAGATAGAATGGACCGATCATGCCCCACTGGGGGTTCTGGTAAAGTGGTGGCTGAGGGAAGAGGGTCTCCAATTTTGGCAACTAAATGAATCTCTTCTGGATGACAGTGAGGCCGTAGACAGATTGAGAAAGATCATAGTGGGATTTCTGGAAGAAAACCGTACCCCAGGGATGAGCTTTAGGGGTGGTGTGGGA
Source organism: Ichthyophis bannanicus (assembly GCA_033557465.1). Classification (NCBI taxonomy): domain Eukaryota; kingdom Metazoa; phylum Chordata; class Amphibia; order Gymnophiona; family Ichthyophiidae; genus Ichthyophis; species Ichthyophis bannanicus. Next base: position 383,464,256 of record CM066039.1, read on the forward strand.
TAGTTACAAAGCCTACATGCAGGGGGAATTTATTTAGCTAAGGTCATGGAAAAAAAAGAGAGCTAGAGAAGAGGAATGGTTGAGAGGGGAACTGGATTACTGATCCACTAGACATAAAAAAGAAGGGAGTCAGAAACTGTTAAGGGAGGTGGAAAGGCTTAGAAAGGCATCGGGAGATTTACATATGTCGAATTGGCCTTTTGAATAGAGAAACTGCAGCAGCAAAATTAGGAGCACAAAAATAAATTGGGAAAGTGGCTGGCTAGTAAAATGCGGGCTCAGAAGGTACAACAGAGTATTTTGAAGATCCGCAATCAGCAAGGGAAGCTAGAGTTCTCCATCTCCAAGATACAAAAGATCTTTGTAGAATTTTACCAAAAATTATTTTCCTCGGACATAGTAGGAGGGGAGGAGGAAGGGAAGAAATTTCTGCAAGATCTACCATTAAAGGAATTGCGGGAGGCAGATAGGGAAGAGCTAGGAAAGAATATCATGATGGAAGAAGTTAGAACAGCAATCTGGAAGTTAAAAGAGAGGAAAGCCCCAGGATTAGACTGTCTGACAGCCCGCTTCTATAAAACGTTTGGGGGAGAGATAACAAGGACTCCGATAGGGATGTTCAACACGGTGGGTGGTTCAGGGAGGAGGATTGCCATAGTCATTGGTGGTGGCGGGTATCATGGTATTGCTTAGCCAGACAAAGATTCCATGGTGTGTGAATCATACCGCCCAATTTCCCTAATAAATTTAGATGCCAAGATTTTAGCCAAAATTTTAGCATTGAGGCTCCCGTGCTGCCTCCCACAATTAGTAGGGGCAAACCAAACCAGGTATATCCCAGGGAGGCACGCGAGAGATATTGTGTATAAGTTATTCAATATCATTTGGCAGATTAAGATCAGGAAGGAACCCACCATATTTATGGTGGACAATGCTGAAAAAGCATTTGATAAGAGTGGAGTGGGGATATCTCCAGGAACAAGCAGGAATAAGTCCTCACATATGGGTACGTCGGAACCGACGGAGCCTGCGCGGGAAAGCTCCCCAGCTTCCTAGAATGGAAGCTTTTGGGACCTCCCACTGCACATGCGCGCTGCCTTCCCGCCTTCCTGAACAGCTCTCCTCAGTTTCTCTTTTTCCGCGGAGCCAGCAGGTCGTGTATCCTGTCACCGCTGAAGAAATTGTAGTTTTTTGTTTTGTTTCTTTAGACCGCGTACCTGCCTTCCCATACCGATACCGGTATCGCCGGTCTTCCTTTTTCTTTCTTGAAAAATTATTTTCTTTTTCTTTTATTATTTTTCAGCACTTGGTCACTTCAGTTAGGCCTTCAGGCCTACTTCAATTCTCCACATGGAGAAGCCAGCCCCTGGATTTAAGAAGTGTACCAAGTGTACTGCTGTAATATCAGTCACAGACACCCATGAATGGTGTCTTAAATGTTTGGGGCCTGACCACTCTATTCCGGACTGCCCTTCCTGCTCCCAAATGTCTAAGCGTGGGCTGCAGAACCGGGCCAATAAATTCCATGTGCTGTTTGCTTCAGAGAATCCAACATCACAGTCATCCAGGTCATCATCTCCGGATGGATCTCAGGTAACCAAACCTTCTGTGGGCAAGTCCTCAAAGGGCAAATCTCCTTCAAAGCATCGAGAGGCTCTTAGTTTTGAGGACCCTGCCCCAGCCAAACAGCCCCGGCGGGAAGCTCTGCCTTCCAAAACGCCAATTCAGGGGCTACAGGTTGACATCGATGGCACGGCCTCGACAGATCACCTGTTGGACTGCTCTGGGGTACCGGCCCATACCGGTACCGACATCCAGGCAGCCGTGGCGTCTATGGGCGATACTGTCCAATCCATGCAGCAGGCCGTCATGGCTTTCATTAAAGCTGCAACGCCATCGGTACCGCTTCCAGCAGTTCCGGGCCCGGTTCCGGTATCGTCCGCCATGCCGGAACCCAGGCCTTCCTCTTCTAAACGCAAATCGGTACCGTATGGGCTTTCGCTCCATACCGCTTCCATACCCGGTACGCCCGATGTCGATACCGATCGGTATGCGTATCGTGCGTTGGAGGAAACTAGAGAATACACCGATTCCTCTGAGGATTTTGGCTCCTCTGATGAGTCTGCAGAGCTCTCCCTTGACCTTCCTGAGGAACCTTCTTCTCCAAAAAGGAGAATGTCTCCTCCAGAGGATTTGTCCTTTCAGGACTTTATTTTAGAAATGGCTAAAGGCCTTTCTATCACTACCTCCTCTGAAAGGGAACCAAGGTCAAAAAGGTTGGATATTTTAGGATACTCTAAGTCTCCTAAAGAAGCAGTTACCCTGCCTATCCATGAAATCCTTCAGGAACAATTGATGGATTTCTGGGAGAACCCTTTAACTCTGTCTCCTTATTCCCGTAGGTTGGACACCATGTATCGGGTCCCTCCTTCTCCTGGTTTTCAGAAAACTCAATTGCCTCACCACTCCATTGTGGTAAAGTCTGCAATGAAAAAGATCAAGAGTACTAAAAGGCACTCTTCTACACCTCCAGGAAGGGAATGTAAGACACTAGACTCTTTTGGTAGGAAAATCTTCCAGGCTAGTATGCTTATAGCCAGGATTAATTCCTACAGCCTCTATATGGGCATGTTCCTAGGGGAACTTGCCAAGAAAGTGCGGCATTTTGCCCCCTTTATCCCTGAGGATAAACAGGAGGACTTCCTTTCTATAGTTAAACAACTTTCAGATGTTTCTAAGTTCTCCAACAGAGCTGCCTTTGATTCCTTCGAGGGAGCCAGCAGAGCTTCTGGCATTGCTATTGCAGCCAGACGTCTGGCTTGGCTCCAGGCTTCTGATCTGGAACCCTGGGTTCTAGATGGCTTACGGAATCTGCCCTGTACAGGTGAGAACTTATTCGGTGCAGAGTGGCAAGTTAAAGCCACTCAAATGGACGCTGAAAATGCCACCTTAGAGAGACTTTCTAAGTCCACTTCTACTCCCACTAAGAAGAAGTCTTTCAAGAGGCCTTATTATAAGAAGGCCAGATATGCTTCCAATACTGGCCAGCAATCTTCTCAACCTCGTTTTGCGGCTAAACGTCAGCAAACGAAACAAGCAAGAGCAAAGCCTGCAGCAGCTACTGCAGCTCAACAGGCTCCACCCCCTCAGGGGTTTTGACTTGCCCCTAGAGAACTTGCCATTCCTGGTTCTGGACCAACCAGAACCTCTCACCATACCTGGAAGGTTAGCTCACTTTGCTCCCAGATGGGAACAAATCACAACAGAGCAATGGACCCTCTATCATCCGAGAGGGTTACAAACTTCATTTCTCCAACCTTCCTCCCCATCACATGGTGAGACCCTTCAATTCTCCATCTCCTCTCCTAGCCCTGTTGGATCGGGAGATCTCTTCTCTGCTTGCCCAAGGGGCCATAGAAGAGGTTCCTCTTCATCAACAAGGGTCAGGTTTCTACTCCCCCTATTTTCTCATTCCAAAGAAGACAGGGGGATTCAGACCAATCCTAGATCTGAGAGAATTGAACAAATTTCTGTACAAGGAGAAATTCAAAATGCTCTCTTTGGGCATTCTCCTTCCATACCTTCAGAGTCAGGACTGGCTTTGTTCTCTAGACCTGCAGGATGCGTATACACATCTACTCATCCATCCATCCCACAGAAAATATCTTCGCTTTCTGTTCAGGGGAAGTCATTACCAATACAGAGTACTTCCCTTCGGTCTCGCCTCTGCCCCAAGAGTCTTTACCAAATGCATGGCAGTCGTAGCCGCATTTCTCAGAAACATGGGGATTTTCGTATTCCCATATCTGGACGACTGGCTCATTCGAGCTCCAACTCAGTCGCAGGCCCAGATTTCCCTAGACCGCACAAGGAGCCTTCTGCAGTATCTGGGACTGGTGGTAAACCTTCCCAAGTCTCAACTCAGCCCTACTCAGTCTCTAGAATTCATAGGGGCCCAGTTGGACACCACCACTGCAAGAGCCTACCTTCCACTGGTTCGGGGTCAGCGTCTGCTGAGCTTGGCCTCCCAAGCCCAGTCCAGTACTCACTTGACAGCCAGGGAAATGCTACGCCTCCTGGGCCATATGGCCTCCACAGTACATGTGGTGCCCTATGCTCGTCTTCATATGAGAGCAGCTCAATGGACCCTGGCCACCCAGTGGACTCAGGCGTCGGGAGCACTCTCAGACCAAATACAAACCTCAAACCGTCTGTCTTGGTCCCTCCATTGGTGGATATCCACCAAGAATCTGTTGTTGGGGGCTCCCTTTCAGCCCTTGCTACCCCAAGCAACCCTCACAACAGATGCCTCCCAATTGGGGTGGGGAGCCCATCTGTTAACTCTCTCCACTCAGGGCACTTGGTCTCCACAGGAGGCCACCCTTCATATCAACCTCCTGGAACTGCGAGCAATTTACCTTGCCCTCAAGGTCTTCTATACCCTCCTTGCCAACCTGACTGTCCTGGTTCAGACAGACAATCAGGTGGCCATGTTTTACATAAACAAACAAGGAGGGACGGGCTCTCTGTCGCTTTGCAACGAAGCTCTCAGATTATGGGCCTTCGCCAGAGAGCACCAAATTCATCTGCTAGCAGTGTATCTTCCAGGAGTTCAAAACTCTCGAGCAGACAGGCTCAGTCGAGTTCTGCTGCCACACGAGTGGTCCCTACACGTGGACCAGATAAGCAGAATCTTTCAGGAATGGGGGACCCCGGACATAGACCTCTTTGCAAGTCCGTGGAATGCCAAACTTCCCCGGTTCTGTTCCAGGACTCCGTGTCAGGAAGCTCAGGCCACGGACGCCTTTCTCCTCCATTGGGGTCAGGCGTTCCTATATGCCTTTCCACCCATTCCGCTGATTCCCAAGACTCTATTCAAACTCCAGAGAGATCACGGCTCTATGATCCTCATAGCTCCACGCTGGCCACGCCAAGTGTGGTTCCCTCTGCTTCTACAGCTCTCCCAGGGATCCTCCCTGGACTTAGGAGCTGCACCAGACCTTCTGTCTCAGGAGGAGGGGACTTTGTGGCACCCAAACCCCAAATCCCTACATCTCCGAGCTTGGTTACTGAAGGCTTAAGTCTTCAAGACTTTAATCTTTCTCAACCTGTGAAAGATATCCTTCATGCCTCTAGGAAACCTTCCACGAGGCGGTCTTATGCTTTCAAATGGAAACGTTTTTCCATTTGGTGTGCTCAGCAGGGCCTTGACCCTCTGGCACTTCCTTTGAATTCCCTCTTAGACTATCTCCTGCATCTTTCCAATGCAGGCCTTAAGACGAATTCTGTAAGAGTCCATTTAAGTGCTATTTCAGCATCCCTGAAACCTGTAAATGGACAACCTATCTCCTCTCATCCTCTTGTTGCAAGATTCATGAGAGGCCTGACTCTCACTAAACCTCCCATCAGACCCCCCCCGGTCGCATGGGATTTGAATCTAGTGCTTGGTCAGCTTATGAAGCCACCTTTTGAGCCGTTATTTTCTACCTCCTTGAAATTTCTTTCCTGGAAGGTACTATTCCTAATTGCAGTCACTTCCGCTCGCCGCATCAGCGAACTGCAGGCTCTAGTGGCTAATCCACCTTATACAAGATTTCATCATGACAAGGTGGTCCTTAGGACGAATCCCCACTTTATGCCCAAAGTGGTCTCGCCTTTTCATCTTAATCAAGAGGTATATCTACCTGTCTTTTTTCCGGCTCCTCATGCATCCAGTGCAGAGAGGAACCTTCATACTCTGGATTGTAAAAGAGCTCTAGCCTTTTACCTTAATAGGACTCAGCCACATCGAAAGTCTTCTCAACTTTTCGTGGCTTTTGATCCTTCACATTTGGGACTTCCAGTCTCCAAGCGTACACTTTCCAATTGGATTGCTCAGTGTATTTCCTTTGCTTACCAGAGTAAAAACATTTCTCTGGAAGGCCATGTCACAGCTCACAATGTGAGAGCCATGGCAACTTCTATGGCTCATCTGCACTCTGTTTCCATTGATCAGATCTGTCGAGCCGCTACCTGGGCCTCGGTTCATACCTCTACAGCCCACTACTGTTTGGACAAGGACTCCCGCCGGGATGCCTTGTTTGGCCAGGCTGTCCTCAAACACCTGTTCCATTCTTAGACAACTCCTGCCCACCTTCCCAGGATGGATGCCTGAGATCCATACGAAGATGGCGAACCCTTGGAGGGGGATCTCCCAGGCATCTCAGCTAGGGAGTCCCCATATGTGAGGACTTATTCCTGCTTGTTCCTGGAGATAGCACAGTTACTTACCTGTAACAGGTGATCTCTGGGAACAGCAGGAATTAGTCCTCACAACCCACCCACCTCCCCTAGGAGTTGTATCTTCTATCTATCTGTCTTCCTGTCCTCTCTCTATTGTCTCAGCTATAAACTCGAAACTGAGGAGAGCTGTTCAGGAAGGCGGGAAGGCAGCGCGCATGTGCAGTGGGAGGTCCCAAAAGCTTCCATTCTAGGAAGCTGGGGAGCTTTCCCGCGCAGGCTCCGTCGGTTCCGACGTACCCATATGTGAGGACTAATTCCTGCTGTTCCCAGAGATCACCTGTTACAGGTAAGTAACTGTGCTTTATGTATCTCCAGGAACAAGCAGGAATGTAGTCTTCACATATGGGCATCGTCGGTACCGACGGAGCCCGCATGGGAACGCTCCCCAGCATCCAATTAGAAAGCTTTTGGGAGCATCCCACAGCGCCTGCGTGCTGACTTCCCGCCTTTCCCAACTGCCTCTCTCCAGTTCTTCATTTTTCGCAGAGCCAGCAGGTCGTTGTTCCTGTCACCGCAGAAAATATTTTCCTTATTCTTTCTTTTTGTGGTCGCGTCTGCCTTCCTCGACGCTGTACTGGTACTGCCGGTGGTTCTTTCTTTCTTTTTAAAAATAAAAAATATATAGTATAGGGTTTTTTCCAAATTTTTCCCTCCAGGTGCACGCACCATTTTGGGCCTTAGGCACAAAATTTCCTCCAGTATGGAAAAACCCACTTTGGGTTTCAAAAGGTGCACCAAGTGTGGAGGTACCATCTCCGTCACCGACACCCATGAATGGTGTCTTAAATTTTTAGGTCCTGACCACTCCATTTCGGAGTGTATGGCTTGTGCCATGATGTCCAAGAGGGGTCGACAGAACCGAGCTGCTAAACTTAGCACCCTTTTTCCCTCCGATGCAGCCTCTGTGGCATCGACGTCTTCCAGGGCTTCGTCTTCCTCCCATGTATCTCAGGTAACTAAACATAAGTCTAGCCGGTCCTCAAAGGGGAGATCTCCTTCTAAGCATCGAGATGCCTCTGGCGTTGCCCTTGAGGGTTCTGTACCGGCAAAATTGCCCCGGCGGGAGGCTTCGGCTTCCAAAGCATTATCGGGGCTCCAGGATGTTCTTGAGGCCTCGACCTCGGCAGAACTACTGGTGCCATGCTCTGGTGTACCGGCTGCTTTCTCTGGTACCGATACCCAGGCATCGGCAGCGTCGATAGACCAGAGGTTCCTGGCTATTGAATGCAGTCTGGCGGCTCTCCTTGCAGCATCGACACCCTCGGAACCGCGTCAGACAGCTCAACCGGTACCGGCACCGACTGGCACCGGTATCGGTACTGGTACCAACAGCATAGACATCGGTGTCCGTTTTGCCGGCACCCAGTCTTGCTATGCCTTCCGGTACCGATACACCGGTACCGATTTCCCCCCCCCCCCCCCGGTACCGACTTCGGTCAATATGGGTATCGGGCTCTACAAGAGCATCCGGACAGAAGGTACTTTGAATCCTCGGAAGAATCTGAGGATTCTGATAGCTCTGTCGGTACCAGAGTACTTCTCCCAGAGGAGCCTTCCTCTCCTAAATGCAGGATGTCTCCTCCAGAAGATATCTCCTTTCATAATTTTATCAGGGAGGTGGCTCTAGGTCTGTCTATTACTGTGACTCCTGAAACAGAGCCCAGGGCAAAGGAGTTGGAGATCTTACAATATCCCAAGGCTCCTAAGGAGGCAGCTACCTTGCCTATCCATGAGATCTTACATGATCTCATGTTGAGAATGTGGGAGATACCTCTTACCACTTCTCCTCACTCTCACAGACTGGATACCATGTATCGAGTCCCTCCTTGTCCTGGTTTCCAGAAAACTCAGCTTCCTCACCACTCTATTGTAGTGGAATCAGCTATGAGAAGGATCAGGAGTGTAAAGAGGCATGCCTCTAATCCTCCAGGACATGAGTGTAGAACTTTGGATGCCTTTGGATGTCGTACTTTCCAGGCTTCCATGCTTTCTGCCAGGATCAGTTTCTATATTTTATATATGGGAATGTTCCTTAAAGAAGTCACAGGAGACTTGGAGATTTTAAGCCCTCTTCTTCCTGATGACAAGAGGCAGGATTTTCTCACACTGGTTAAACATGCCCAGGATGTTTCTAAGTTTGTCAATCGTACAGCTTTTGACTGTGTTGAGTGCATAAGCAGAACCTCTGCCATTGCCATAGGTGCACGTAGAATTGCCTGGCTCCAGGCATCTGATTTGGAGCTCTAGGTGCAGGACAAACTGGGCAATATCCCTTGTATAGGTGAGAATCTGTTTGGCAAAAATTGGCAAGAGAAAGCCAATGAGTTGGATGCTGACAACTCCACTTTGGATAGGCTATCCAAAGCCACAGCTGATCCTGCAAGAATGGTTTCTTGAAAGGTTTCTTTCTTCTCAAAAAAGAAGAGGTTTTATCCCTGTTATTCCCAGCAGGGACGTTCTGCAGGTCAGCCTGCCCGAAAGAGTCAGCAACCACCTAAACAGAGGAAGGCAAAGACTGCTAAGCCTCAACCGTCTCAGCAGTCTCACTGCCCGAGAAATGTTGCAACTACTAGGCCACATGGCAGCTACAGTGCATGTGGTTCCTTATGCTCGCCTCCATATGAGAGCAGCTCAGTGGACTTTATCCACTCAATGGACCCAGGCATCAGGGTGCTTGGCAGACAAAATAGCAAACACAAATCGCCTTATTTTGTCTCTCCAATGGTGGCAGTCCACTCAGAACCTGTTGCTGGGGTCCCCATTTCAACAACCTTTACCCCAAGCAACTCTCACAACAGATGCTTCACCAATGGGTTGGGGAGCTCATCTGCAAGACCTCTCCACCCAAGGCACTTGGACTGCACAGGAGACTCATCTACATATCAATCTCTTAGAACTCAGAGCAATCTTCCTTGCTCTTCGAGTGTTCCACAGCCTGCTCAGCTACAAGACAGTCCTCAATCATACGGACAATCAAGTAGCCATGTTCTACGTGAACAAGCAGGGGGGAACAGGCTCTCTGTCGCTTTGCAACGAAGCTTTGCGACTATGGGCCCTCGCCAGAGAGCATCAGATTCATCTCCTGGCAGTATATCTTCCAGGCATACAAAACTCTTGGGCAGACAGACTCAGTCGAGTAATGCTTCCACACGAATTGTCTGTACATGCAGACCAGGTGGCCAAGATTTTTCAAATTTGGGGAACCCCGGACATAGACCTCTTTGCAAGTCCGTTGAATGCCAGACTTCCCCGGTTCTGTTCCAGAATTACGGCTCAGGGCTCTCAGGCCAGGGATGCTTTCCTCCTTCATTGGGGGCAAGACTTCCTTTATGCCTTTCCACCCATTCCCCTGATTCCCAAAACCCTGTTCAAGCTTCAGAGAGACAGAAGCCGTATGATTCTCATAGCTCCACATTGGCCACGGCAAGTGTGGTACCGTCTGCTTCTACTTCTCTCTCAAGCTCCCTCTCTGGAGTTGGGGTCTGCTCCAGATCTCCTGTCTCAGGAGGACAGAATGTTATGGCATCCCATTCCCCAGTCTCTGCATCTCAGGGCTTGGTTGCTGAAGGCCTAGATCTCCATGATCTTAACCTCCCTCAGCAAGTAAAGGATATCCTTTATGCTTCCAGGAAGCCTTCCACAAGACGCTCTTATGCTTTCAAGTGGAAAAGGTTTACCATATGGTGTTCGCAGAAGGGTGTTAACCCTCTTGCGATACCTCTGGAATCATTACTGGAGTATCTCCTTCATTTATCCAATGCAGGACTTAAAACTAACTCAGTAAGAGTCCATTTGAGTGCTATTGCAGCTTCTTTCAAGCCTCTAAATGGACAATCTATTTCCTCCCATCCTCTTATAGCAAGATTTATGAGAGGCCTTCTAACTAAGCCTCCCATTAGGCCACCACCGGTGGCATGGGACTTAAACCTGGTTCTTGGTCAGCTTATGAAGCCACCTTTCGAACCCTTAGCTAATACCTCATTGAAATTCCTTTCTTGGAAGGTTCTTTCTCATTGCAATCACATCAGCACGCCGCATCAGTGAGTTGCAAGCACTAGTAGCTGATCCACCTTATACAAGGTTCCATCATGACAAGGTAGTCCTTAGGACTCATCCACACTTTATGCCAAAGGTGGTCTCGCCTTTTCATTTAAACCAAGCGGTCTACCTGCCTGTGTTTTTTCCAAGGCCTCATGCATCTCATGCAGAAAGGAATCTTCATACTTTGGACTGTAAAAGAGCTTTAGCCTTTTACTTGCAAAGAACACAGCAACATAGAAAGTCCTCTCAACTCTTTGTTGCTTTTGATCCTTCTCATTTGGGACTTCCAGTCTCCAAGAGAACACTGTCCAACTGGATTGCTCAGTGTATTTCCTTTACCTATCAGAGTAAGAATCTTCCTCTGGAGGGCCATGTCACAGCTCACAATGTGAGAGCCATGGCAGCTTCAATGGCTCATCTGCACTCTGTATCTATCAACGACATCTGTCGAGCAGCCACTTGGGCCTCGGTTCATACCTTCACAGCCCATTACTGCTTGGACAAGGACTCCCGCCGGGATGCCTTGTTTGGTCAGGCTGTTCTCCAACACCTGTTCCATGCCTAATCAACTCCTACCCACCATCCCTGGTTGGATGCCAGAGATCCATGCGGGGAAGTGGAGCCCTTTCACAGGGACACACAGCTTCTGGGGTCTCTCCCTGGCATCTAAAGCTAGGGAGTCCCCATATTTGAAGACTACATTCCTGCTTGTTCCTGGAGATAGCATAGTTGCTCACCTGTAACGGGTGATCTCCGGGAACAGCAGGAATTTAGTCTTCACAACCCACCCACCTCCCCTAGGAGTTGTATCTCTCTATCTCTTTCTCTCTCTCTTTGTCTCAGCTTTAAACTCAACTGGAGAGAGGCAGTTGGGAAAGGCGGGAAGGCAGCACGCAGGCGCTGTGGGATGCTCCCAAAAGCTTTCTAATTGGATGCTGAGGTGCTTTCTCGCACGGGCTCCGTCGGTACCGACGATACCCATATGTAAAGACTAAATTCCTGCTATTCCTGGAGATCACCTGTTACAGGTGAGTAACTATGCTTTACAGTGCTGCACCGGATGGGAATAGGGGAAACATTCTTACACTGGCTAAAGGCACTGTATCACAGTCTTGAGGCCAGAATAAGAGTTAATAGAAAATACTCTGAGTTTGTCTTGGGTAGGGGAACGAGGCAGGGCTGCCCTCTGTCCCCATTACTATTTGCCCTGGTCATAGAACCACTGGTGATGGCAGTGAGGGCAGCAAGAGATATTAGAGGAGTGGAGATGGGAGGCAAAGTATATAAAATGGCACTCTATGCGGATGACATAATTTATACCATCATAAAGCCACTGGTTACCCTGCCTAATTTGATGCAGTTAATAAAGTAGTACAGTGGGGTTTCTGGGTATAAGATTAATGTGTCAAAAACCGAAAACTTGAAGATAGTGCTAGATAAACAGCTGGAAGAGAGACTGAAATCCGCTTTCCCATTTAAATGGGGGAAAACCTCCATTAGGTATCTGGGAATCCAGTTGGGCAGTGACTTAAAGAAGCTATTCAACTTATACTATACGCCACTATGGAAAAAGATATTGCAGGACCTAGATGTATGGGACAAACCATACTTCTCATGGGGAGATAGAATCGCCATTACAAAAATGAACATCTTGCCATGAATGCTGTTTCTAATCCAGATGCTGCCAATCTTAGTGCCAGGCAGGTTCCTCTGACACTGCTAGTGGAGACTATTTTGGTACATATGGAAAAGAAAGCTACCCAGGGAGAATAGGCAGGTGATTGTGCTGGAGGAGGCAGGATGGGGGAATGGTGGTACTGGAGCTGTGGGGGTATTACCAAGCTGCACAATTGCAAGCATTGGTAGATTTGGGGGAGAACAAGTGGATAAACATTGGGTAGACGTGGAGTGGGAGATAATGCAAAGGGACCCCAGGAGAAGTATATGGAATGGAAGAGCGGAGGTGGAACAGGAAAATATCAATCACCTCTTTGTACAAACAACTAGAAGAATCTGGAGGGTGGTATGAAATAGATTGGCTAGGGAAAGGGGATTCTATATGAAGAACATATGGAGCACCAGAGAATTTGCACCGGGAAGGGATACCAAATGATTCAAGGAATGGGAGGGTAAAGGGTTGGTAACGTGGGGGCAACTAATTATGGAGGGGGGGCCAGCTAATGGCATTTCAGGCACTACAAAACAAATATGGAGTGGGAACTGGAAGTTTCATATCTGCAAGCCCAGACCTCTTAAAGGGTAAGCGAAGGGAGGGGAGGAGGGAATCAACTAAGTTTAAACAAATGGTGGAGAAGGGGCAAAATAGCAAGAGACAAGTGGGTAAGATCTATAAACAATTGCTGCAATCCAGAGGGAAAGGGGGATTTATGGAAGCTTGGGAGCGGAATTGACGAGTAGAATAGGATGAGACAATGTGGGAGCAAATTTTCTGAGGAGTAAGGAAGGTGGGGGGGGGGGGTCAGCAACTATGCAGGAACACTGCTGGAAGGTCCTGTATAGAATGTACCTAACACCAGAGCGGATAGACAAATGGGGGACAGCAGGGAGTTCTGTATCTTGGAGGGGGTGTGGGCGATTGAGGGACTATATGCACATGTGGAGTTGCCCCATAATCCGGGAGTATTGGAAAATGGTCTGTTTCCTATACAAGGAAATGACGGGAAGAGAAATGGAGAGTACACCTGAGTTTCTGCTTCTTTTTAAGGGAGGGGATTGGGAGGCAGACCCGGAAAACAAATTTGTGACACATGTAATATTGTCAGCAAGGATAGCATTGGCCAGAATATGGCGTAGCATGCAAGTGCCCACCAAAGGGGAGATTTTAACCACACTGACTCATGAGTATACAATGAGTCACCTGATGGCCTTATCATATAAAAGATGAGGAAAGAAAAAACTGGAATGGACTCAGTATGAGGAATGGATGAAACTGATGCATGGGATTTGGTGGGAGGGAGGTAGGAATGTAGGATGGAGGGATAAGAAAAAGCTAATAAGCTGGATCCAAGATGGCGGTGGAGTAGAACGCCGGGGAAGTTGGTTCTGTGCCGGCTCCTGCACTTACCGCTAATGGGGGGAAAGAGGAAACAGAATGCCCAAAAACCATCCGGTACCTCGTCTCCGGCGGATCGGTTGGTGCAGTCTTCAATTGCCGGTTTTTGTGCCTCCTTGGATCGTATGGTTTCGAGAGATCCACAGAGTGGGAGTGCGGATCTGAGCGTGGAAGGGGTTTCTCTTAGCCCCGTTCAAGCATTCCCACCTCAGCCCGGAAGCCGCTTTGGGGAGGGGCAGCAGAGCATCGAGTCTTCGGTTCAGGTTATTGTGGCTGTGGAGGGTGCTCCCGCGAAGATCCAGTTGGTGGTACCTGCTGCTGGAGGTAGAGTGGGACTGCCTCCCTCCAATAGCAGCTCTGGAGTGGAGCAGATTGTGAGCAGCTCCCCCGGCGTTCCAGCGATTAGACCTCCTGGGTGTGTGATGAAACCTGCGCTTGTAACATTAGATAGCTTGTGGGAAGCTATCTCTGCCCTTCAGCAGTCCCTTCTTCCTTTTGTGGGGGCCGTTACACAGGAGATATCAGATGTTAAGGATCAGTGCTCTTCAACGGCTTCAGAGGTGGCGGCTCAGGTGGTTAGAGTCTCACAACCTGAATTAAAGGTGGAGGATTTGCAATCCATTGGTGCTGTTAATGTGAAGGACCGGTTAATACAGTCAAGGAAAATAGAATATTTGGATAATTAATTACGAAAAAATAGCTTGAGATTCCTGAATTTTCCTCAGTCTCCTCCGATGGCTCCTTTGGACCTGATCCGGAAATATTTTCTTGATGATCTTCAGATGCCCGCTGACTCACTGCCTCCGGTGGTAAGGGCTCAATATGTGACAATTTCTTCGTTGGATGTTGTTGGGCAACAGGGTCAGGTTGTAGAGCCTGTACCTCCTCAGATGGAACTTTAAGATTTTTTGGAGAATTCCTTAGAGGTGGTGACCAGTAGGGCTACTTTGTTGGTTAGTTTCACCTTTGAATCGGATAGGAACACTGTACTCAAATTGTATTTCTGTAAAATGTCGGTATCTCAGTTTATGGGCTCAAAAATTTTAGTTTTTCCAGATTTGGCTAGAGACACCCAGAAAAGGCGTAGGGCGTTTCTGGCATTACGTCAGAGAACAATAGCCTTGGGTGCACAATTTAAGTTAAGATATCCTTGTAAATGTGTGGTTAATTTTCGGTCAAAACAATTTGGTTTTTGAGTCCCAACAACTATTGCAATTTTTACTAGGTAGGGAAGCTGATGAGGCAGGGGTGAATCCCATATCAGCTGCCATATCATAACGACAATGCTCCAATGATATTATTTGTTTCTGTATGATGGTGTAACATGCCAGATTATTGCTATTTCTTTTTTCTTGGACCATATTGAAGTGTTTTTCTTTGTGGTCTATTCCAGTAGTATTATATTCCCCTGTTATCCTCTTGTGAGGTTTATTTATTGTGTTTCATGTAATTCTGATGCTTGTTCAGAGTTTTTCTGATGTTTAATGTAAAATTTAATAAAGTTTAAATTTAAAAAAAAAGACAATGCTAGTAAGTAGGTGGGGCAGGGTGGAGGGAGTAAGGGGGGAAAGGAAGGAGAGAATGAGTAGTAGAGGACATCAGAAGTGGATAGGTTCAGTAGTGAGATGATACCGCTGGATACCTCCAGGACACAATGCTCAAGGGGATACTTCATAAGCCCTGGGTAGCGGTTCGCTTATATGTTTTTGGTTAGTATGTGTATGTGTAAATATGTATTACAGTAATGAAAGTGTATAATCGGGGGTTCTGGAGATGGAATGAAGCCTGCAATGAAGGACTGAAGAAACAGTAGGCCTTCTGTGACAACACAGGAGGGTGCGAACCCAGGACACTGAGAAATTTTGGATCTAGAGATAAAATGGAGGACAGTTGTTATGTGACAATAGACAAAATTGGATTGAGTGGGAAGGAGGGATGAAGCAGTAGGAGATAGGGGAAAGGGAGTTGAAGTGTGATATGAAATAATGTTAGGAGAAAGCCTGTCTTTTGTCAATGTGAAAAAATATTTTGAAATAAAAATACAAGTTCAAAAAAAAATGTAGCACCGAAATAATATATTTGTTCATCCAACAATGGCTCAGAAAGCATTAGACTTTGTTGGATTACATATGAGATAACAGCAGCGAAAAAGAAGCATTCCCCGGGAACAAGCAGAAAGTCAGTCCTCACATATGTGTGACATCAGCACTGGCAAAGCCTGCGGCATGAACACTCCCCAGCTTTCTCAGAAAGCCTTTGGGCGTTAGACCACTTTTGCGCGGTCATCTTCCCACCCAAGGGTGCCATCTTACATTCAGTCGTATTTTTTTCGTGGAGCCCATCTTACATTTCGTCTGCACTCTGGAAAAAGTTTGCGTTTTTTGTCTTGGTTTTTCTTTATTCTTTCATCCAGTTGCATACCGTCACCTTCTTGGATCCCGAAACCGCTGATGTCTCGGCATTGTGGTTTTTTTCAGGTACTTTTTCTCTTTCTTGTTCTTCGGTGCATGGGATTTTTCTCATGCCCTCCCTATCCAGCACCTTGGAGTTCCCACTAGATCCTCGGGTTAGTGGGTTTAAGCAGTATGACAGTTGCAGACACACTGTCCCACACGGATCCCCATGTCTGCTGCCTGTGGTGCCTCAGAGCTGATCATGATGCTTTTGCCTGTTTGCTTTGTCTTTAGATGCCGAGCAAGGATTGCAGAATTGTGAAAGGCAGCGGGAGATGCTGTTTGGCCACAAGACCTTCTCTTTGGCCCGGACTTCGCACGCAGAATTGAAATCCTCAGGGGCCGCCATGGAGGCCTCAGCCTCACCTGGTGACTGTGCCCACTCAGAGCCCCTGAAGTCATGGGGCATCAGTCCAGGGATCAGCTGTAGATGATTGTCCCCAGAAGAATTGGACCACAGCCGTGGCGGTGTCTAAGGATGATACCAAAACCAGGGGTAAGGCTTCAGGCCCATTCCCGGCAATGCTTTTGATCCCGTTCAAGGCCTCGAGTCTCTCCCATGAGTGCCTCAGGTTCGGAGCTCCGGGACCCCGTCGACACCCCCGGGCAGGCATGCGCGCAAGGCTCATAGAGTTTGTAAAACGGGGTGCTTGTTATGAATGTACCACCATCTTGGCAAGTATGTAAATTAACTATCTTGCAAAGGATTGTGGTTATTGAAGTCCATTCACACAAAGCTTGCCTTTTAAAATAAATGAAAACTCTTGTAGTTGGTCGAGTTTAAGGCAAAATTAGAGTTTATTTATGGGGTGATTATTCCACACACAGATATGCTTGGTAACACCATCCAGATAACTTCTCCAGGGTTTATTCATTAAATAAGATAACTGAAAAACTTATGCAAATAAGTATCAAAGTCCTATCTCTAGGAACAAGCAGGAATTAGTCATCACATATGGGTACGTCGGTACCGACGGAGCCTGCGCGGGAAAGCTCCCCAGCTTTTCAAATGAAAAGCTTTTGGGGCCTCCCACTGCACATGCGCGCTGCCTTCCCGCCTTCCTGACCAGCTCTCCTCAGTTCTTCTTTTCCGCGGAGCCAGCAGGTCGTGTTCCTGTCACCGCTGAAGAATTTGTTGCTTTTGTTTGTTTCTTTAGACCGCGTACCTGCCTTCCCCATACCGATACCGGTATCGCCGGTCTTTCTTTCTTTCTATATTAAAAAAAAAAAAAAAAAAAAAAAAATACTTTTTTATTTTTCTTCAGCACAGCTTGGTACCCGGCGTTAGGCCTTAAGGCCTACACCATTTCTCCTCATGGAGAAGCCAGTCCCTGGTTTCAAAAAATGTACCAAATGCAGTGCTGTCTTTTCTGTCACAGACACCCATGAATGGTGTCTCAAATGTTTGGGACCTGAGCACTCCATACCGGACTGCCCATCCTGCACCCAGATGTCTAAACGCGGTTTGCAGAACCGGGCTAACAAGCTCCATGTGCTGTTTCCTTCAGAAGCATCACAGTCGTCCAGGTCTTCCTCTCCGGATGGATCTCAGGTAACCAAAACTTCTGTGGGCAAATCCTCTAAAAGCAAATCTCTTTCTAAAGATCGAGAGGCTCTCAGTTCTGAGTTCGAGGATTCTGCCCAGGCCAAAAAACCCCGGCGGGAGGTTCCGACCTCCAAAGCAATCATGGGGTCACAGGTTGACATCGATGGCACGGCCTCGACAGATCACCTGCTGGACTGCTCTGGGGTACCGGCCCATACCGGTACCGACATCCAGGCAGTAGTGGCGTCTATGGGCAGTACTGTCCAGACCATGCAGCAGGCCGTATTGGCCTTCATTAAGGCTGCGACGCCCTCGGTACCGATTTCATCGGTACCGACCCCGGTTCCGGTATCTACACCGGAACCGAGACCATCGACTTCTAAACGTCGATCGGGTTCGCATACCGGATTCCGGCTTTCGCCCGGTACCGATCCCATGCCCGATACACCCGATGTCGATACCGATCGGTATGCGTATCGTACATTGGAAGCACAGAAAGAGTACTCAGATTCTTCTGATGAATTTAATTCCTCTGATGACTCTGTTGAGCTTACTCTTCCTGAGGAGCCCTCTTCTCCCAAGAGGAGGATGTCTCCTCCAGAGGATTTATCCTTTCAGGATTTCATTGTTGATGTAGCTAAAGCACTTTCTATTACTACATCTTCTGAAAGAGAACCCAGATCAAAAAAATTGGACATTTTAGGATACTCAAAAGCTCCTAAAGAGGCAGTCACTCTGCCTGTCCATGAAATCCTTCAAGAACACTTGATGGATTTGTGGGAGACTCCTTTAACACTGTCTCCCCATTCCCGCAGGTTGGACACCATGTATCGGGTCCCTCCTTCGCCTGGGTTCCAAAAACCTCAGCTGCCTCACCACTCCATTGTGGTGAAGTCTGCTATGAAGAAAATAAAGAGTCCTAAGAGGCATTCTTCTACCCCTCCAGGGCGTGAATGTAAGAACCTAGACTCTTTTGGAAGAAAGATGTTCCAGGCTAGTATGCTTATAGCCAGGATCAACTCTTATAGCCTTTATATGGGCATGTATCTTGGGCAACTTGCCCTAAAAATACAGAATTTTGCCCCCTTTATCCCTGATGATCAAAGGGCGGACTTCTTTTCTATGGTGACACAACTTTCAGAGGTCTCCAAGTTCTCCAACAGGGCAGCCTTTGATTCTTTCGAGGTTGCAGGCAGAGCTTCGGGAATTGCTATTGCAGCCCGACGTCTCGCTTGGCTCCAGGCTTCTAACCTAGAACCCTGGGTTGTAGAAGGCCTCAGGAATCTGCCCTGTACCGGTGAGAACTTATTTGGGGAAGACTGGCAGATTAAAGCTGCTCAAATGGATGCAGAAAATGCCACTCTAGATAGACTTTCCAAGTCTACTTCTACCCCTACCAAAAAGAAGCCTTTTAAAAGGCCTTACTATACAAAGACCAGATTTCCCACGAATACTGGCCAGCAATCTGCTCAGCCTCGCCTTGCGGCTAAGCGACAACAATCTAAGCAGGTAAAGTCAAAGCCTGCAGTGTCTGCTACATCCCAGCAGGCTCAACCCCCTCAGGGGTTTTGACTTCTCTCTAGAGAACTTGCCCTTTCTGGCTCTAGCACAGCCAGAGCCCCTCACCATTCCTGGAAGGCTAACTCACTTTGCTCCCAGATGGGAGCAAATAACATCAGAGCAATGGACCCTCTCTATTATCCGAGAAGGCTACAAACTTCATTTCTCCAGCCTTCCTCCCCATACCATGGTGAGGCAATTCAGTTCTCCCCCATCTCTTCTGACCCTGTTGGGTCAGGAAGTCTCTTCTCTCCTTGCCCAAGGGGCAATAGAGGAGGTTCCTCCTCCACAACAGGGGTTAGGTTTCTACTCCCCTTACTTTATCATAACAAAGAAGACAGGGGGCTTCAGACCTATCCTAGATCTGAGAGAATTGAACAGGTTTCTATTCAAGGAGAAATTCAAAATGCTCTCTCTGGGCCTTCTCCTTCCATACCTTCAGAGTCAGGATTGGCTTTGTTCTCTAGATCTCAAGGATGCGTACACTCATATACTCATCCATCCATCCCACAGAAAATATCTAAGATTTCTGTTCCAGGGAAAACATTTCCAGTACAGAGTACTACCCTTCGGTCTGGCCTCTGCTTCAAGAGTCTTCACAAAATGCATGGCAGTCGTAGCCGCATTTCTCAGAGGCATGGGAATCTTTGTCTTCCCATATCTGGACGACTGGCTCATCCGAGCTCCATCTCAGTCAGAAGCCCAGATTTCTCTGGACCGCACAAGGCGTATTCTTCAATATCTGGGACTTGTGGTAAACATTCCCAAGTCCCAACTCATCCCTACTCAGTCCCTGGAATTCATAGGGGCCCAATTGGACTCCACCACTGCAAGGGCCTACCTCCCTCTGGTCCGAGGCCAAAGGCTAATAAGCTTGGCCTCCCAGGCTCAGTCCAGAAATCACTTGTCAGCCAAAGAAATGCTGCAACTTCTCGGCCACATGGCCTCCACGGTTCATGTGGTACCTTATGCTCGTCTCCATATGAGAGCAGCTCAATGGACATTGGCCACCCAGTGGTCTCAAGCATCGGGACTGCTGTCAGACCAGGTACTCACCTCAAAACGTCTGTTTTGGTCTCTCCAGTGGTGGACATCCTCCAAAAATCTGTTGTTGGGGACCCCCTTCCAACCTTCGTTGCCCCAAGCAACCCTCACAACAGATGCTTCCCAAACAGGGTGGGGAGCTCATCTTCAACATCTCTCCACTCAGGGACTCTGGTCTCCCCAAGAGACCACCCTTCATATCAATCTTCTGGAACTGCGAGCAATCTTCCTTGCCCTCACAGTCTTCCACACCCTCCTTGCCAACCTGACTGTCCTAGTTCAGACAGACAATCAGGTGGCCATGTTTTATATCAACAAACAAGGAGGGACGGGCTCTCTGTCGCTTTGCAACGAAGCTCTCAGATTATGGGCCTTCGCCAGAGAGCACCAAATTCATCTTCTGGCAGTATATCTTCCAGGAGTTCAAAACTCTCGAGCAGACAGACTCAGTCGAGTTCTGCTCCCACACGAATGGTCCCTACATATGGACCAAATACGCAGAATCTTTCAGGAATGGGGGACCCCGGACATAGACCTCTTTGCAAGTCCGTGGAATGCCAAACTTCCCCGGTTCTGTTCCAGGACTCCGTGTCAGGGAGCTCAGGCCAACGATGCCTTTCTCCTGCATTGGGGTCAGGAATTCCTGTACGCTTTTCCACCCATTCCTTTGATTCCCAAGACTCTGTTCAAAATTCAGAGGGATCACGGATCCATGATCCTCATTGCTCCACGCTGGCCACGCCAAGTGTGGTTCCCTCTCCTTCTACAGCTCTCCCAGGGCTCCTCCCTGGACCTGGGAGCTGCACCAGACCTTCTGTCTCAGGAGCAGGGGACTTTGTGGCATCCAAACCCCAAGTCCCTACATCTCCGAGCTTGGTTACTGAAGGCTTAAGCCTTCAAGAGTTTAATCTTTCTCAACCAGTGAAAGATATCCTTTATGCCTCTAGGAAACCCTCTACCAGGCGTTCCTATGCTTTTAAATGGAAACGTTTTTCCATTTGGTGTGCTCAACAGGGTCTTGACCCTCTGGCACTTCCTTGAATTCTCTACTAGACTATCTCCTGCATCTTTCCAATGCAGGCCTCAAGACGAATTCAGTACGAGTCCATTTAAGTGCTATTACAGCATCCTTGAAACCTATAAATGGACAATCTGTTTCCTCTCATCCTCTTATTGCAAGATTCATGAGAGGCCTAACCCTCACTAAGCCTCCCATCCGGCCTCCTCCGGTAGCATGGGACTTAAATTTAGTTCTGGGTCAACTTATGAAGCCACCCTTTGAACCATTGGTATCTACCTCCCTGAAATTTCTTTCTTGGAAGGTCCTTTTCCTTATTGCAGTCACTTCGGCTCGCCGCATCAGTGAACTGCAAGCTTTGGTGGCGAATCCACCTTATACCAGATTTCATCATGATAAGGTGGTCCTTAGGACGAATCCCCACTTTATGCCTAAAGTGGTCTCGCCTTTTCATCTTAATCAAGAGGTATATCTACCTGTCTTTTTTCCGGCTCCTCATGCATCCAGTGCAGAGAGGAACCTTCATACTCTTGACTGTAAAAGAGCTCTCGCCTTTTACCTCAATAGAACTCAGCCACATCGAAAGTCTTCTCAGCTTTTCGTGGCTTTTGATCCTTCTCATTTGGGACTTCCAGTCACCAAACGCACACTTTCCAACTGGATTGCTCAGTGTATTTCCTTTGCTTACCAGAGTAAGAACATTTCTCTGGAAGGCCATGTCACGGCTCACAATGTGAGAGCCATGGCCACTTCTATGGCTCATCTCCACTCTGTTTCCATAGACCAGATCTGTCGAGCAGCCACTTGGGCCTCGGTGCATACCTTCACAGCCCATTACTGCTTGGACAAGGACTCCCGCCGGGATGCCTTGTTTGGTCAGGCTGTCCTCAAACACCTGTTCCATACTTAAACAACTCCTGCCCACCTTCCCAGAATGGATGCCTGAGATCCATCCGAAGATGGTTACCCTTGGAGGGGGATCTCCCAGGCATCTCAGCTAGGGAGTCCCCATATGTGATGACTTATTCCTGCTTGTTCCTAGAGATAGCACAGTTACTTACCTGTAACAGGTGATCTCTGGGAACAGCAGGAATTAGTCATCACAACCCACCCACCTCCCCTAGGAGTTGTCTCTCTATTCCTCTATCTTCCTGTCCTCTCTCTCTATTGTCTCAGCTTTAAACTCGAACTGAGGAGAGCTGGTCAGGAAGGCGGGAAGGCAGCACGCATGTGCAGTGGGAGGCCCCAAAAGCTTTTCATTTGAAAAGCTGGGGAGCTTTCCCGCGCAGGCTCCGTCGGTACCGACGTACCCATATGTGATGACTAATTCCTGCTGTTCCCAGAGATCACCTGTTACAGGTAAGTAACTGTGCTTTATGGAACAGAAAGGCTTTCTCACAGCCACTGCTAATAAACTCCTTAGCAGTGCTGAGGTGTAAACAAATCAAAGAGGAAAACTTCTTTATACCAAAAACATAGCTCACTTTCTCCATACAGAAAAGAACTTTTTAAATCTCACGTGGGTACGGCTTGTGCTGGGCTCTCCTCCACCAACAGGTGACAATTAACTGCAATCAGTAGCTTGATTTCAGCACACGTGCAAACTTTCCCAAAAGCTTTTTCTTTTCAACAAAACTTTATGGGAAGCCAGTACTTAGAATGTTTCCTTTTGATGTTTGCTCTTATATTTGGGATTTTCCTAAAACAACAACCTACTCAAAGAACAGTCCATATAAATATCCTCTGCATCAGATATTAAACCTTGCTCCTTATATTGCATAGATTCAGTTTCTCCGTCTGACTCAGAGGGCTTTAGGAACTGACCTCTATACGGAGAGAAACTGTTTCCCTGCTGTTTGCATTGCTCAAAGCTAGAGAAACGTTCACAGTTCATACCTGAATCCAGGCAAGCGTCAGGCTG
This sequence comes from Ichthyophis bannanicus, assembly GCA_033557465.1. Taxonomy (NCBI): domain Eukaryota; kingdom Metazoa; phylum Chordata; class Amphibia; order Gymnophiona; family Ichthyophiidae; genus Ichthyophis; species Ichthyophis bannanicus. Next base: position 383,487,194 of record CM066039.1, read on the forward strand.
CTTCTTCTGGTATGCTGGCCAGTATGCAATAGAGCTTCTGTGTCCTGTCCTCCAGTTGGTATCTCTGGACCTCAGGATCTTTTCTCCAGTCATCCTCCAAGAAGTATTTGGGCTCCTTTTCTCCTTAGCTGCAACAGACCTCTTCCTAGGTGTTGCTTGAGGGTCCCTGGCTGTGGATCTACAAACCCTGGCTTTCTCCAGTCCTCTGAAGGCTCTTTCCCCCAGGTATCTCTCCAGGCATAGGTACTTCTCTGAGTTCCTCTCTTGGACCATCTGCTTCCTTGTCCTTGTTCCTTCAGGTTCCAGTTGTTCTTCCTTCTGTTCTGGTTCCACATCTCCGTCTGTCTTCCTGAAGATTCCCCTCTAGTTTTAAAGGGCTTAGATTGCAACTCCTCCCTTGCACTCTTCAGGTGTTTTGGATTAAGCACTCTCCTAGAGGCTGTTTGATTAGGGATGACATAATGCTTTCTCTGATTAGACTCATGCTTTTCCACTCTAGCTCCCCTAGGGACTTTCTGCATACTAGTGCATTCTGGAACATGTAGTCTTTTAGGGAAGCAAGCTATTTCTATAACCTGCCAGCACAGGTCCCTTGATCAGAGTAAATTCTCCTCTTTTGTCATTACTCCCTGAGCTTTGATAAGCTTCCTTATCACAAGTTCTAGAGGTCTCTTCGATTCAGACTCAGAGTGGAAGACCGATGACGAATCCCCAGATACCCGGCAACACTGGGACATCCACTCGGACCAGTCTCCTATGCAGGAGCGTCAGAGGTCCCTTCCTTGACTTTGTCCGAGACATGGCCGTCACCATGGAGTCTGAGGAGGAGCCTCGGGCAGAGGACATCAAGATCCTGCAGTATGAGGCCCTTCCCAAGGAGGCGTTCATGGTGCCCGTTCCGCCCCCCCCCCCTCCATTTTGGAACACTTGTTGTTCAGGATGTGGGAGTCACCTGTTACGGTTCACATTTTGAGCAAGCGGCTCGATTCCATGTATCGAGTCCGCAAAAGCCCTGGATTCCAAAAGACACAGCTACAACACAATTCCATGGTGGTGGAGTCTGCTATGTGCAGGATCAAGACCAGGAGACACACTCCTCGGTGCCCCCTGGCAGGGAGGCCTGCACCTGGATAGCTTTTGTAAAAAGTGTTACCAGGGCTTGATGCTCAGGGCCTGCATCCAGGCTTACCAGCTGTACATGGGCATATACCTGAGGGACCTGGCAAAGGAGCTTGCCGGGTTCTCAGCTGGCTTGTCCAAGGAACCTCTTCAGCGATTTCAGACCCTGGTATCAACGATCAAGAAGTGCTCCAAATATGTCACTCAAGCAGCTAAGATGGCTTCGAATCCATGGCTAGAGTATTTATTTATATTTATTTATTTATTTACAATTTCTTCTATACCGCACTATTCAGTATCAGCGCGGTTTACATGGAACATAACAATCAGACAGGGTACGTAAGTCTGAGTTTACAATTAACAGGAGAACCAACTTGGATAACAAGATAACTATTTACACAACAGTGTCATATCAAGACATAGTAAAAGGGTGAGAGTAGCTGCGGTGGTTATTGGTGCCTGCCAGCTAGTGTGGCTACAGTACTCAGACCTGGAGCAGTGGGTTCAGGACAAATTGGTCGATGTCATGTGCCAAGGGGAGAACATTTTCGGCAAGCCCATGGCAGACAAGGCCGCAGAGCTGGAGTCAGAGTATATGACCAGAACCAGGCGCTCCTGGAAAACCGCCAACTCTTCCTAACGGAAGGTTTCAGGGAAAAAGCCCTTCTACCCAAAAAAGAGGAAGACTTATGGGACTTACCCCCAGTATCTGGCCTATCCGGCTCCCCCATAGGGTCAGCAGGCAAAGGGCCAGGGGCACGGACCTTGTAAGCCTAAAGCACCCAAACCTCAGTCTGTTCCACAGCTGTAACCTGGGGGGGGGTTTGACTCCTTGAGCATGGTCTCTCTTCTCCTGCAAGGTCAAGACTGCAGCATTCGTGGGGCATCTGACATTCTTTGTCGACTGGTGGGACCACCATAACCACCGATGCCTGGGCCCTTCAGGTGGTGAGGGCCAGTTACCACCTCCAAATCGAGCAAGACTCCCCTGGAGAATTTCCCATGATTCCTCTTCACAGAGACTTAATGCAGCAAGAGCTGGAAAGCCTCCTTGCAGCCAAAACAGTGGAACCTGTCCCACCTCCTGTAAGGGGTGAGGGGTTCTACGCCCTCTACTTCCTGGTTCCCAAAAAAGACAAGCGGCTTTCATTCCTTCCTGAATCTGAAGGATCTCAGTTGGTTTCTGATGAAGGAGAAGTTCAAAATGCTCTACCTTGGAACGTTGCTGCCCTATCTCCAGTGAGGAGATTGGATGTGCTCCTTGGATCTAAAAGATGCTTATACCCACATCCTGATCCATCCTCACCATCGGCAGTACCTCCACTTTGCCATTGGAGGCTGCCATTACCAGTACAGGGTCAAGAGTGTTCACAAAATGCCTGGCTGTGGTTGCTGCCTACCTCCTGCTGCAGGGGAGTTTGTCTTCCCCTATCTGGAGGACTGGCTCATCAAGGATGGCTCTGCTGACTAGGTCCATTAGGTGGCACTTTGCACCATTCTCATTCTCGAGCACTCAGGCTTCATCATCAACTACCCCAAGTCTCATCTGCAGCTGATGCAGCGTCTGGAGTTCATAGGGGTCCTCTTGGACACTACCCAGGCCGGGGCCTTCCTTCCTCTGGACAGGACGCTGCGCCTAGCGGTCCTCACCACAGAGGTGCAGGGTCACATGATGGCCACGGCCTCGGCCTGCGTCCTGTTGTGCCTCCTGGGATACGTTGCCTCGACAGTGCATATTTATGCCCAATGCTCACCTCCACATGTGTCAGGCCCAGTGGACTTTCTGCAGTCGGTGGACTCGGGTGACAGAGCGCTTGGAGGGCAGGATCCACGTAACTGCACCTCTCTCCAAATCCCTCTTCTGGTGGCAGCAGCCACTGTACTTTATGGCAGGAATGCCTTTTCAGGCCCTGACACCTCAGAAGATCCTCGCCACAGTCGCCTCCAAACTGGGCTGGGGGTCCCACTGATTGATCTGATTGATATCAGGGTATCTGATTGATGGGGGAGAGTCTCCATCAAATCAACCTTCTCAAGCTTTGAGCAGTTGCCAACACCCTGCGGGTGTTCCGACAACACTTGGAGAATCAAGTTGTTCTGGACCAGATGGACAACCAAGTGGCAACGTTTTATGTCAACAAACAAGGGGGTACTGGGTCCTACCTCCTATGCTGGGAAGCAATTCACCTCTGCACCTTCACGAGCAAAAGCTGGATGCTCCTTTTGAGCAGTGTACCCTCCCCAGTTAGGACAATCTACTGGTGGACCGGCTCAGCATGGTCCTTCAGCCCCACGAATGGCAACTGGACTCGCAGGTAGCTAGCTGCATCTTTCGGATGTGGGACTCTCCTTTGATGAATCTCTTTGCCAGCCCCAGCAATGCCCAGTTGCTATGCTTCTGCTCCAGGATGCCGGGCTCCTCTTGAGTGGCGGCCGACGCGTTCCTCATCTTGTGGATGGAGGGCCTCCTCTATCCATACCCTCCCATCCCCCTGATCTCCTTCTCAAGGTTCAGCTCGACCTAGCCACCTTAATCCTCATAGCTCCCAGGTGGCCACGGCAACTGTAGTTTCCCCTGCTCTGTTTTTCTGGAGCATCCCCGGTTCCCCTGGGCTGTGCTCTGGACTTGATCTCTCAGGAGGACAGCACTCTTCTGCACCCACGGTCGGCCCATCCACTAGGCAGCTACTTAGGGTGGCATACATGGGTGTCCGTGCTGCCCCCTTCCCGCAGTTGCTGCCGTCCATGCTGCCTCCACCCCGGCGATTCTGTTTGGGGTGGAGGTTGGGCAGTGGCAGTATTTCCAAAAGCCACAGCAAAAAGCCGCCGCTTTTGGAAATACTGCCACTGCCTGCTTCACCCTCCCGAGACTGAATCGATGGCAGCTTGGGGGGACGGTGAGACCAGGGTTTCTGCCTAGGATGGCAGAAACACTTAGCCCGGCCCTGCCTGCACCCAAACTTTAGAGCCCTTGCCCTGATGGCCTGGCTGCTGAGGGTAACCCTGACACGGTTCTGCTTGCCCAGGGATGTGAAGAATGTCTTGCTAGCATCCCACAAGGATTCTACCAGGTGGATTACGCCTTCCAGTGGTGCAGGTTCTCTGGTGTGCTGAGAGGGGCTTCAACCCTTTCTCCTGCTCCGTACTGGCAGTTTTGCAGTACTTGCTACACCTTTCCAATGCTGGCCTAAAGTCTAACTTGCTCAGGGTACACCTCAATGTGCTGGCGGCACACCATCTGATTGAAGGGCAACCCCTGCCCGCCCCTCCTCTCGTAGGCCGCTTCATGAGAGTTCTGCTCACACGGCTTCCCATTCGCCCACCTGCGGCGGCATGGGATTTGAATGTGGTTCTTGGGAAGCTCATGGCTCCGCCCTTTGAACCGCTTGCTTATTGTAATCTCAAGTACCTCTCCTGGAAAGTGATCTTCCTTGTGGCGCTCACGTTGGTGCGACAAATCAGTGAACTGCAGGCGTTGGTGACTCATGCCCCCTATCTCCAGGAACAAGCAGGAATGAGTCTTCACATACGGGTATCGTTGGTACTGACGGAGCCTGCACGGGAACACTCCCCAGCGTCCAGTAAGAAAGCTTTTGGGAGCATCCCACAGCGCCTGCGCGCTGCCTTCCCGCTTTTCCTAACCGCCTCTCTCCAGTTCTTCTTTTCCGCGGAGCCAGCAGGTCGTGTTCCTGTCACCGCTGAAGAAGTTCTTTATTTTTCTTTATTTCTTTGGTCGCGCGTCTGCCTTCTTTGATGTCGGACCGGTACCGCCGGTCTTTTCTTTCTTTCTTCTTTAAAAAAAAAAAAAAAAAAACTACCGTTTTCCCACTTCTGTGCAATTTTGTCTTTTGGGCCTTGGGCCTAGAAGATTTTTCCTCATGGAAAAGCCCGCTTCCGGGTTTAAAAAGTGCACGAAGTGCAGCAGTACTCTATCACCGACACCCATGACTGGTGTCTAAAATGTTTGGGTCCTGACCACTCCATCACCGATTGCGAGTCCTGTTCCATGATGTCTAAAAGAGGTCGACAGAATCGAGCGGCAAAGCTCAGTACCCTGTTTCCCTCTGATGCAGCTTCGGTAGCATCGACATCTTCCAGGGCTTCGTCTTCTTCCCATGGATCTCAGGTAACCAAACATAAGTCCAGCCGGTCCTCGAAGGGTAGATCTCCCTCTAAGTATCAAGATGCCTCCGGGCTTGCCCTCGAGGATCCTGCACCGGCAAAATTACCCCGGCGGGAGGCTCCGGCTTCCAAAGCTTCATCTATGGGGTCACAGGTTGACATCGATGGCGTGGCCTCGACCGATCACCTGTTGCCATGTTCTGGGGTACCGGTGGTCTCCACTGGTACCGACATCCAGACATTGGTTGCGTCGATGGATCAGAATATTCTGACCATGCAGCGTGCCATCACGGCATTCATACAAGCTGCGACGCCTCCGGTACCGCAGCAAACTCCGTTGGCGGTACCGGTTCTGGCACCGGCACCGATATCGGTTCCAGTGCCGGTACCGATTGCATCGACATCGGCTTCGGTGTCAACTGCAGCGGTACCCTGTCCTGTGATGCCCATCGGTACCGATCACTCCCGATGTCTATACCACTCGGTACGCGTATCGGGCTCTGCAAGAGCATCCAGACAGGCGATACTTCGATTCCTCCGAGGACTCTGATGAATCAGAGGCTTCTGTCGAAGCATCGGTACTCCTTCCTCAGGAGCCCTCTTCTCCAAAAAGGAGAATGTCTCCTGCAGAAGACTTGTCTTTTCAAGACTTCATTAGGGAAGTGGCCAGGGGCCTCTCTATTTCAGTGGCCCCTGAACCAGAGCCTAGAGCCAATAAATTAGATATTTTACAATATCCTAAGGCTCCTAAAGAGGCAGCTAATTTACCAATTCATGAGATTCTTTATGATCACATGTTGGGCATATGGGAGGCACCTCTTACTACTTCCCCTCATTCTCGCAGGTTGGATACCATGTACCGTGTTCCTCCTTGTCCTGGCTTTCATAAGACTCGGCTTCCTCACCACTCTATTGTGGTGGAGTCTGCTATGAAAAAGATAAAGAGTGCAAAAAGACACTCATCTAATCCTCCAGGAAGAGAATGCAGAACCTTAGATGCTTTTGGCAGGAGAATTTTCCAGGCCAATATGCTTACTGCCAGAATCAACTCCTATAGTCTCTATATGGGGATGTTTCTAAAAGAAGTTACAGATCATCTGCTAACTTTCTCCTTTTATCTCAGAAGATAAAAGGGAAGAGTTTCTCACCTGGCTTAAACATGCCCAGGATGTTTCCAAATTCTCCAACCGTGCAGCCTTTGACTCTTTTGAGTGTGCCAGCAGAGCCTCGGCTATTGCCATAGGTGCACGCCGAGTTGCTTGGTTGCAAGCTTCTGATTTGGAACCCTGGGTCCAGGATGGATTAGGAAATCTTCCTTGTACAGGTGAAAACCTTTTTGGTAAGGATTGGCAAGCAAAGGCCACTCAGATGGATGCTGAAAATTCTGCCTTAGATAGACTTTCAAAGTCTACTTCTGCTCCTGCTAGAAAAAGGTTATTCAAAAAGACTTTCTTTCCCAAAAAAGGGAAATATTATCCTGGTTATGGTCTCCAGGCATCTTCTACAGGTCGTTTTGCTGCAAAGCGTCAGCAACAACCTAAACAAGCCAAGCCTAAGGCTACAAGGACTGCTACGGCCCAACAGCCTCAGCCTCCTCAGGGCCTTTGACTTACAACTAGAGAACTTAGCCTTTCTGGCTCTAGAAGAACCAGAGCCTCTCAACATTCCAGGAAGGTTAGCTCATTTTGCTCCCAGATGGGAACAAATCACAGCAGAGCAATGGACCCTCTCCATCATAAGGGAGGGGTACAAGCTTCATTTCTTAAACCTTCCTCCTCACACTATGGTGAGACAGTTCAATTCTCCAACATCTCTCCTCGACCTTCTGGGTCAGGAGATTGCTACCCTTCTTGCCCAAAGGGCAATAGAAGAAGTACCCCTTCTTCAACAGGGTTCAGGGTTCTACTCCCCCTATTTTCTTATTCCAAAGAACACAGGGGGCTACAGACCCATATTAGATCTCAGAGAATTGAACAAGTTTCTATGCAAGGAGAAATTCAAGATGACTTCTCTCGGTACTCTCCTTCCATATCTCCAGAGTCAGGACTGGCTTTGTTCTCTAGATCTCAAGGATGTGTACACCCATGTCCTCATCCATCCAACACACAGAAGGTTCCTTCGGTTCCTTTTCCAAGGAAAGCACTATCAATACAGAGTGCTTCCCTTCGGTCTGGCCTCTGCACCAAGGGTGTTCACAAAATGCATGGCAGTAGTAGCTGCATGTCTACGCACTCTAGGAATATTTGTATTCCCATATCTGGACGACTGGCTCATCCGAGCTCCATCCCAGTCAGAGGCCCAGGCTTCCCTGGCCTGCACAAGGCGTATCCTTCAGTATCCGGGACTTGTAATAAACATCCCAAAATCCCATCTCACCCCTACTCAATCTCTAGAGTTCATAGGGGCCTTACTGGATACCACCACTGCAAGGGCCTATCTTCCCCAGGCCCGTTGCCTACGCTTGGTGCAGTTAGCCTCCCAGATTCAGTTAAAGTCCCATTTAACTGCTCGAGAGATGTTACAACTGTTAGGCCACATGGCATCCACCGTGCATGTGGTCCCTTATGCTCGCCTTCACATGAGGGCAGCTCAGTGGACTTTGTCCACCCAATGGACCCAGGCATCAGGGTGCCTGTCAGACAAAATAGCAACCTCCAGTCGCCTTTTTTGCTCTGTCCAGTGGTGGAGGTCCACCTAAAATCTGTTGCTGGGGTCCCCCTTTCAACAGGTGTTACCCCAGGCAACCCTTACAACAGATGCCTCCCCAAGGGGTTGGGGAGCTCATCTACAAGATCTCTCCACCCAGGGCATCTGGTCTCCACAGGAGACATCTCTACATATCAACCTCTTAGAGCTCAGAGCAATTTTTCTAGCTTTCAGAGTCTTCCACACCCTGCTCAGCTACAAGACAGTCCTCATCCACACGGACAACCAAGTAGCCATGTTCTTTGTGAACAAGCAGGGGGGGACTGGCTCTCTGTTGCTTTGCAACGAAGCTCTGAGATTGTGGGCCTTCACCAGAGAGCATCAAATTCATCTCATGGCAGTGTATCTTCCAGGGGTTCAAAACTCTTGGGCAGACAGACTCAGTCGAGTTCGGCTTCCACACGAATGGTCCCTCCATGGGCACCAGATAGCCAGGATCTTTCAAATTTGGGGAACCCCAGACATAGACCTGTTTGCAAGTCTGTGGAATGCCATACTTCCCCGGTTCTGTTCCAGGATTCCGTGTCAGGGAGTTCAGGCCAGGGATGCCTTCCTCCTTCATTGGGGGCAAGACTTCCTCTATGCCTTTCCACCCATTCCCCTAATTCCCAAGACACTGTTCAAGCCTTAGAGAGACAAGGGGGTCTATGATCCTCATAGCACCACGTTGGCCACGCCAAGTGTGGTACCCTCTACTTCTACATCTCTCTCAAGCTCCCTCCCTGGACTTGGGATCTGCTCCAGACCTCCTATCCCAGGAGGAGGGAACGTTGTGGCACCCAAATCCCCAGTCTCTTCATCTCAGGGCCTGGTTGCTGAAGGCCTAGACCTTCAAGATTTGCATCTTTCTCAGCAAGTGAAAGATATCCTTCATGCTTCCAGAAAGCCTTCCACCAGACGTTCCTATGCTTTTAAATGGATAAGGTTTACCATTTGGTGTGCAGAGAAGGGTCTTAACCCTCTTGCAATACCTCTGAATTCTTTACTAGAGTATTTGCTGCATTTATCCCATGCAGGCCTTAAAACAAATTCAGTAAGAGTCCATTTGAGTGCTATTTCAGCATCCCTTAAGCCTCTCAATGGACAGCCTATTTCCTCTCATCCTCTTATAGCAAGATTCATGAGATGCCTTCTTTTGACTAAACCTCCCATTAGACCACCTCCAGTGGCATGGGACTTGAATCTGGTTCTTGGCCAGCTTATGAAGCCACCCTTTGAACCCTTAGCCACTACCTCCTTGAAATTTCTTTACTGGAAGGTTATTTTTCTCATTGCAGTCACCTCAGCTCGCCGCATCAGTGAGCTGCAAGCCTTGGGGGCTAATCCTCCTTATACAAGGTTCCATCATGACAAGGAAGTCCTAAGGACTAATCCACACTTCATGCCTAAAGTGGTCTCACCTTTTCATCTGAACCAGGAAGTTTATTTACCTGTCTTTTTTCCAGGACCTCATGCATCAAGTGCAGAGAGGAATCTTCATACCCTGGATTGTAAGAAAGCTCTTGCTTTTTACTTACAAAGGACACAGCAACATAGAAAGTCCTCAACTCTTTGTTGCTTTTGATCCCTCTCATTTAGGACTTCCAGTCTCTAAGAGAACTCTGTCCAATTGGATTGCTCAGTGTATTTCTTTCGCCTACCAGAGTAAGAACCTTTCTCTGGAGGGCCATGGCAGCCTCTATGGCTCATCTAAACTCTGTGTCCATCGACCAAATCTGTCGAGTGGCCACCTGGGCCTCGGTTCATACCTTTACAGCCCATTACTGCTTGGACAAGGACTCCCGCCGGGATACCTTGTTTGGTCAGGCTGTTCTCAAACACCTGTTCCATACTTAAACAACTCCTACCCCCCATCCCTGGTTGGATGTCCGAGATCCATGAAGGGAGGTAGAGCCCTTCTCAGGGACTCACAACCTTGGGGATCTCCCTGGCATCTCTAGCTGGGGAGTCCCCATATGTGAAGACTCATTCCTGCTTGTTCCTGGAGATAGCACAGTTACTTACCTGTAACAGGTGATCTCTGGGAACAGCAGGAATAAGTCTTCACAACCCACCCACCTCCCCTAGGAGTTGTATCTCTATATCTATCTTTTCTTTCCTCTCTCTCTCTTTGTCTCAGCTTTAAAACTTGAACTGGAGAGAGGCGGTTAGGAAAGGCGGGAAGGCAGCGCGCAGGTGCTGTGGGATGCTCCCAAAAGCTTTCTTACTGGACGCTGGGGAGCGTTCCCGCGCAGGCTCCGAAGGTACCGACGATACCCATATGTGAAGACTTATTCCTGCTGTTCCCAGAGATCACCTGTTACAGGTAAGTAACTGTGCTATACCCTGTTTCAGAAGAACAGGGTGGTCCTCTGTACTCGCCCTGTTTCTCCCTAAGGTAGTCACTGCCTTTCATCTCCACCTTCTTTCCTCGGCCTCACGCAAGCAGGGCGGAGGCCACTCTCCTCATCTTTGATTATAAGAAGGTGCTGGCCTTCTTCCTAGAGTGGACTAACTCTGGAATTTATTACCGGAGAATGTAGTAAAGTCTGTTAGTGTAGCTGTGTTTAAAAAAGGTTTGGACAAGTTCCTGGAGGAAAGGTCCATATACCATTATTAAGAAGGGACCCAGGATATCAATGCTTGACCCAGTACAAGCATTGTGGAACCTGTGTCTTTTGGGGAAACTGCTAGGTACGTATGACCTAGATTGGACACTTTTGGAAACAGGATACTGGGCTTGATGGACCTTGGTCTGACCCAGTATGGCATATCTTACGTTCTTATGACTATGGCCCATTGCCGCTCCTCACAGCTATTCATCTCCTATGACCCAAATCATCTTGGCGTTGTGGTCTCTAAGCACACCCTGTTTACCTGGGTGGCGGAAGCTTCTCCTTTGCCTATAAACAAGCTGGTCTCTCTCTCTCTCTAGCGTCATGTTATGGCTCATAATGTGACGGCTATGGCAACCTCTGTGGCGAACCTGCGTTCCATCTCCCTTCTGTAGATCTGCTGGGCTGCCACCTTGTCCTCTGTTCACACTTTCGTAGCTCATGACTGCTTGGAGGACTTCCAGTGTGCCAGTGCCTTCGGCCAGGTGGTACTCTGTCATCTGTTTGAGGAATAATGCAACTTCTACCCTCTGGCTCTTCTGTGTGTCTTCAGGCTACCAGAGAATTGATTCCCTGGTCAAAGCTGTGGTCATCCCTGAGGTCTTGCGGCCACTCTGAACTCTCTGCTGTCATTCACGGTTTGATTTTTCAATTGCCTGTGGCTTTTTACAGGTTTTTTTCAGTAGCTTGTGACTGGGGAGTCCCATATGTGAGGATTGATTTCCTGCTTCTTCCCAGAGAAAGCGTAGTTACTCACTTGTAACAGGTGTTTTCCGGGGTCTGCAGGAGTCAGTCCTCACAACCCTCCCTCCTCCCGTGGAGTTAACTTAATTAAGCCAAAAAAGAAAAAAAAATGTCATCATACCAAGATAAATGGCACCCTTGAGCGGGAACGTGACATGTGTGGTCTAACTCCCAAAGGCTTTCTGTGAAATCTGGGGAGTGTTCACTGTGGGGGCTCCATCGGTGCTGACGTCACCCATATATGAGTACTGATTGCTGCTATCCCCAGAGAACACCTGTTACAGGTGAGTAGCTATGCTGTTTCTGTGAAGGACACTGAAAGATAAGTAAAGTTCTGTGAAGCAGAATTGAGTAAAGTTCAAAACATCCGTTGTGTTGCAAAAAGCTGCTTTGCTGCCCGGAAGAAGGAATGAGAAGTTTTTGAGTGAATGGATAGAGAAGCACAGTGAGTCGTTGGCGGATGAGCAAATATATTGTTCTGGTGCTACATATTTTTAAATAAAGCCAAATAAAGTAAAATGGACAAAGTGAATGCTGGCTATTGCTGAGCTGGTATTACCACCGAGTACAGTCTGACAAAAAAAAGTAATTTGCATGGGTTTTTGGATTTGGTGAAGTTATTGTGATATTGATTCCCTGAAAGATCCTCGTATGATGTATTTACCATTCAAGACCTGACAAAAAGAATGATGGGAGTCTAATCCCACAGCTGACAATCCTGCCAATAACATGATCATTTGGGCAAGAGTTTGTTCTTCTTGAGGGACATGTCCTGATATTCCCGAGTAGGATCTATTTATACCTCCTAGTAGCTCAGTTCTACTTGCATCCCATCCCAGTTTAGGGGTCAAGCTGTTCAAGCTGCACGCACAAGCGGACTGAGAAAGCACTACAGCATTCACCCTGACTATAAGTTGCACAGCATGTGTTAATAAATGTATTCAGTTCTGATTTGTGAAGCACTGAGACATGGTCAGCCGTTGGGAAGGTTTGAATACGCTGCCATGCCGGCACAGACTCGGTACCGTGTTCAGCATCCGCTTTGAGGGCTACCCTTGCTGTTAAGGTACCTGAAAGAAGAAGCAGAGGGATGGATTCTTACAACTGGCTTCTATGCCTTTATTTCTGCATAAAATGGAAAATGAAATGCATCCTCTCTCCTCTTTCTCCTTCTTCCTTACTTTGAGGCGCCACCTCCTCTTTTCTTCCATTCATCGCTGTACCACCACCACCACATCCACCATGAAGAAGACTTTCTTCCTCGGCTGCTCTGATCTGTACTGCTGGGAGACAAAAGCACTGACAAATCAATTCCTCTTTGTTTTTATAAAACAAAAAAAAATAGTTACCTTGACAAATGCAGAAAAATGTCTCTAATTCAGCTACAGAACTAAAATTTATGGTAACAGAACAGATTTTTCCCCTCGCTGGTAGTGAAGTGGTTAAATCTAAAATGCGAGTCCAGCAGGAAATTGAATAAATTGGAGGCAGTGCTGTGGTCACATGGGGACTGGACTAAGTCCCACGATCTGCTCTTCAGGTTGTCAGTCTGCATGAATGTGATCACAGGATTCTTTTCCTGAAATTTAATGTTGGTAGGGGCTGCAGGTGAAGTTTGGCAGCCTTGAGGCTCAGCACTAAAACTACAACTTGATTACAGTAAGTAGAATGCTTATCATTGGGATGAAAACTGTAAGTATCTGAAGGAGGAAATGCAGCCCGTTCACATGTAGGTGTGAGACGCCGATTACCCCTGTACTGCTATTTACTGTATTATTTTTATGACTTTGCATTGGACTGTATCCAAGGAAGGTGGTATGAGGATGTAACATAGCTTACATTTTGAGAAGAACAAGAAAGGATCACAGTATTTTTGATGCGTGATATCCAACTGGCAATGCTTGGTTTATTCTCGGGGTTCCCTGTAGCTCTTACTCAGGGGCATGACTTGCTGGGACACTTTCAGGTAGCTAAAAGGGAAAAGCAATGGAGAACTCTGTGTAACCTTCTTTAATTCCGGTATGCTGGGGTATTGTGCGTGGCTTCTAGCCTGGCCGTTCATTAGGAAGTAGAAGGTCAGACCCCGACTTTGTGCTCTACAGGTTACTATACTAAGGTAACTAATTTGAAAATAAACAGAAAATCAATTAAGTAGTTGCACAGAGATTATTTGAAAAGACTAATGTTTATGCTTATTTAAAACTTTCTATACCACTCTCTGCCACAGTTTACCAAAGCCGTTTACAATTCTAAAAACAAAAAGGTAAAAGAAATAGAACTATAATAAAAACAAGAAAGAAAGAAATCAGGTAAAGAAAGACATTGAGAACTAGATGCAAACTCTCAGGACTAAAAATATCCTTTCCCCAGACACTCATAGGGCTTAAAAATGGGAGCTTAGTACTATGTTCTAAAATATGCATACAATTTTTTTTAGAAGTATTAAAATTTTTATCATATTTTAGGAAGTGAAAGAGCACTTATGTTTTTTCTTTCTGTCCACCTGTGACACTGATGCCACAGACCAGGAGCAGTGGTGGGCAAGTGCCAAACGGGAGAAGAGGCAGAACTGGCGCATCAGGGCCTGTAAAAGCCACAGCTTCCAGTAAAGTTCTCTGCCATAAGTTTGACTTGTTGGATGAACACAGATACTAGCCCAGCCTGTTTGGGATCCGGCATATTGCAGATGCTCCATGTGCACGACTAATCTTCCAGCAGCACAAAATGTCTCACTAAGCCTAATGCTTTAGAGCAGCTCCTTGCTTTTCAGAATTAGCGGCTATAGTTGTTAATACAAATTTTAAAAATATTAGAAAGAAAGATGTAGAATAAATCACTTGTTTTGTTTTTATTTTAAAAAAAGCATATGCACATGTAAACCGGGCAGGAGAACCGACCAACACCTCCATTTAGGATGGAAGCTCATTGGAAGCTACACTTGCCTATGGACTAGCTGTGCAACAGCCAGTTCCTGATCCCTAACAGGTCAAACTGGTAGTCATGTTCTTTCCAACAAGTTAAACTGGTGTCATTTAACAGAGCTGCATTGTTTCATGGATAACGTAACAAGGAAGGGCTGGTTAAATATATAGGAAACCATTTTAACTTTGCATTTATGTGCAAAGAAAAAATGTATTGTGTGACGATTTTGGTGCACTGGAAGCTTGTGTTTTTGCCACTCGTTAGTTCACTGCAGAGCGAGCCAGTGTTGGTTGGGGGTGGGGGGAAAGCAACAAAACATTTCCTAAGTTTCCACCTGAAAGGGTCCCAGCATATGTAGTACCAGCACTGACCATAAGTTCCTCGACTTTCTCTGCCAATGCTTTTAGTTGGAATTTTTGGAATAATCTTTTATGCTTCCCTACCCCCAAATCAGTTTGAGATGTAAAGACAGTGCAACCAGATGAACCATCATTTTCAGCAAAAGATCCTACAAGCTGTGAGCTTGATAATTGGAAAAGATGAAATTTTGGAGCTCTGATCTCAAGAGCTTCGTAATTCCTGTATGCTTACATTGCCTGATCTACTGCATAACATATGTAAGAAGAGCTACTGTGTATATGACAGCAGATAAAGACCAGTATGGTCCATCTAGTCTGCCTAGCAAGGCGGCAAGAGTAGGTGCACCTGCCACTCTGTCTTTGTTTAGGGGTGTACCTACTGCTCTGTGCAGGTCACCCCTATTTGCTGAGATATAAAAGAAAGTTAAGTTTATTTTGATTTTATCCTGTTGCTATAAAGGGATCCACTGTGTCTGTCCCATGCCATTTTGAATTCTGTCACTATATTTGCCCCCTCGCTTCTATTCAGAAGGCATTCCAAGCATCTGCCATACTTCAGTGAAAAAGTATTTACTGACGTTGCCTTTGTTTACCCCTTGCAACTTTTTTATGCCCTCTAGTTTTACAGCTTCCCCATCTTTGAAAAAGCTTTGCTTGTTCATTAATACCCTTTAAGTATTTAAAGGTCTGTATCATATCTCCCCTGTCCCTCCTCTTCTCTAGCGTATACAAACTTAGGTCTTTAAGTCTCTTCTCATACATCTTCTGGCACAGGCTTAAAATCATTTTGGTTGCCTTTCTCTGAACCATTTCAAGTCTTTTTATATCCTTTGTGAGATATGGTCTACAAAACTGAATACAATACTCCAAGTGAGGTCTCACCAGCGACTTGTACAGTGGCATTAGTACCTCCTCCTTTCTGCTGGTAATTCCTCTCAGTATGCAACCCAGCATTCTTCTGGCTTTGGCCACTGCCTTGTCACACTGTTTCGCCACCTTGAGATCCTCCAAGGTCCTTCTCTGGTCTGTGCACACCAACCTCTCGCCCCCTATCACGTACAATTCCCTTGGATTTCTCCATCCCAAGTGCATGACACTGCACTTCACATTAAATCTTAACTGCCAAGCATTAGACCATTCTTCTAGCTTTTGTAGATCTTTCCTCATGTTATCCACTCCCTCAGGGGAGTCCACTCTGCAAATTTTCATGTCATCTGCAAAAAGACAGACTTTTTCCATTCAGTCCTTCAGCAATATCACTCACAAATACATTGAACAGTGCCAGTCCCAGGACCAATCCCTGGGGCATCTTCCTCTCATCCAAGTGAGTTCCTTTTATCATCTCCTTCTGTTGTCTGTCTGTCAACCAATTTCTGATCCAGTTCACCACCTTGGCCCATCCCCAGACCAATGTTCCCTCTAATTTTCTGTAGGCTATGTGCGCATAAAAAAAATCAGCTGTGCAGCTTTTGAAGGAAGGTTAAATTTTTGTGCGCCACATAACGACACTCGGAGTTATATACTTTAAAATTTGACTACACATCAGAATACAGTATGTACACCACATTGATTTTAATCAAATGAAAGGAAAATAGATGATTACTAAATGAAGCGGAAAATCTTTTAAATTTTAAGACGTCTGGGTTGTTTTCTATCAGAATCAGAACCGTAATTTTTGTGCGCTCTGTTGTAAAGTATGTGCGCTGGTTCGGCGAGGTGTGTGCGTGCGCACATGCGCACAGCTTAGAGGGAACAGTGCCCCAGACTGTTCAGTTTATTGATAAGCCTCCTATGAGGAACAGTATCAAAGGCTTTGCTGAAATCTAGGTAAATCATATCCATCGCATGCCCTTGATCTAGTTCTCTGGTCACCCAGTCAAAGAACTCAATCAGATCTGTTTAGCAAGATCATCCTTTGGTAAAACCATGTTATCTGGGATCATGCAGCCTATTGGTTTCGAGAGAGTCCACTGTTCTCTCTTTCAGGAGCACCTCCATTACTTTTCCTGCCACTGAGGTAAGGCTTACTGGCCTATAGTTTGTCACTTCTTCCCTATTACTACTTTTGTGAAGAGGTGCCACATCAGCCCTTCTCCAGTCCTGTGGAACTTCTCCTAGGACAAGCAGGATGTGTCAGCCACACCTGGTGATGTCATCCGACGGCACCGTGATGGAAGTGCTCTCTAGCTCAGAAGCTTCTGAGCATGTGTGAGGTGGCCCCACCTCCCCGGTCCGCCCCTAGCCAGACCAGTTTCAATTCTTCCGCCTTTGTCTCAAGACGGATTTCAACTCTCTTTCACCTACAATGCCAAAACCTGGATTTAAACAATGTCCGCGATGCAAGCGGAAAATGAACATTACCGACACTCACCAGAGTTGCCTCAGATGCCTCGGGGCGTCTCACAATGTCGAGGACTGTTCCTGCTGTGCCCGGATTTCTCTCAGGGCATGAAAACTCAGGGACTATTCGCTGAAAGACTTCCTGTCCGCTCCGGAGCAAAATCCTCAGACCGGCACCTCAGAGCGCGGTAAGTCTGCCAAAGGGAAAGCTCCCATTAAAGCCTCTCACCGGGCGGCCCAGGGCTCAGCGCCCCCACCTCCGACGGAGAAGTCTGCCTCCTCCACGGCCCCCGCGGTGCCTGGGGTAAGCCCCCCCCACTTCCGGCTGTTCCTCGGATATATCTCCACGCGGCCCCAGCGACCCGGTTGTTTTGCTGCTCAGGGGAAGCCCCCCGTCTGCCTGCCGCTCTCCGGGACACTCTCCACAGCCATGCGGCTCAGGCAGCTACGGCCAAGATGGCGCTGCCCACATGGCCTCGCCAGACTCCGCCCACAGACTCCTTCCCTAACGGGATTGGCCGGAGAGGGTCCCTCATCAGCGCTGACGTCAGCCTTCTCCATCAGCGCCGTCAGCCTTCGCCCCGAGCCTGCGATCATGGGGATGCAGCAGAAACCCATCTCCGTGCCGAGAGACAGCATCGTGCCGACGGCACTCACCGCAGCAGCCATCACAAACGCCGCGCCGACAGCTGGGAGTCCTCCCATTGGCGCGGCAACAGCGGCAAGAGCCATTCCAGTGCCCACAGGAGCAAGAGGCACAGGAGAGACTGTCACTCCTGATCCAGCAGCGTGAGCGCTGCCAGCGGGTCCTCCCGCGGCCGCAGGAAAAGCAGGCGATCCAGCTCCCATTACAGCAGAGGACACAGGAGCAACAACTCTTCTGGGTCCAGCACGTCTGAAGCAATTTTACAACTGCTGACACGCCTGGTGCAACAAACTGCTCCTCCAGGCCGGGACAAATCATCTGCAGCCCCCTTGGATGTACAACCTTCTGCAGAAACCCGGGAGAGATCCCCCACTCCGGCCTCGCCAGAGCGAACTCCTTCAAGAGAGCGGAGTCCGTTCCCTATGCTGGGACCAGACTCAGGAGGGAGCGCGGCAGAGGAAGGGGGGCCAGAATCCCCTTCGTCCAAGTCTACTCCAAACGAGCAGGGGGAGACGCAGACGCAGGTGCCTGAAGACCTTACCTATCCTAAATTCTTGAAGAAGGTCGTCGCCAAACTGGGTCTCACCGAGGAGGAAGCCTCCGACGAGAAGGATCCGAAGGTAATGAAATACCTCAGCGGCCCCAAGCCAGCATTGGCTCTCCCCCTCCACCGGAAGCTCAAGGACAAGCAATCCACCCTTTGGCAGTCCCCTGCCTCCGGCCAAGCCTGCGCCAGACGTCTGGACAGCAAATACCTCCTCCAGACGGCGCCTGGCTTTGACAAGCCTCAGCTGCCCCACCAATCCATTGTGGTAGCTTCAGCCCTCAAGAGATCTAAGTCTTCACGCACACAAACTACCCATCCTCCAGGTCGGGAACCTAAGCTCCTCGACGACCTAGGGCGGAAAGTATTCCAGGGAGCGATGCTGAGTGCCAAGATATCAGCGCATCAATTCCAACACCTGTTGTTCCAAGACGCCCTCCTAGCGGAACTTAAGGGCCAACTGCTCACTCTTCCTAAGCAATCTCAGCACGCAGCTTCAGCCACGCTCCAGGAACTAGCCGAATGCTCCAAACACCTGATGAGCACGGCTTTTGATGCCTTTGACACGGCCATCCGGACGGCGGGCACGGCCATTGCGGCTCACCGCTGGGCCTGGCTACGTGCTTCTGGCCTGTCGGATAACACTCACGACAGGATCGCTGACGCGCCCTGCCTGGGAGACTCCCTTTTTGGCGACAAGGTCGCAGACACGGTGAAAGGCCTAAAAGAGGACTGCACCACTCTGAAAATATTAGCGGTGGACGGACTCGAACACCCCTCCTGGTCACAGAAAGGGAGCTATTACCGCAAGCCCTTTTCCTCGTCAAAAAGATACTACGGTTCCAATAGACAGTGGCAGGCCCCGAAATTCAAGCAGAACTACAACAAATCGTCCTTTCAGAGACAACCACAAAGAGAACGCAAGCAGAAGCAAGCAAACCCTCAGCAATCCGGTAAGAACACATCCTCCTTCTGACAATCCGCCGGTGGGAGGCCGCATGTCCAGCTTCCTGTCGGCCTGGCAGGAAATCACCACGGACCAGTGGGTCATCCAGATTATCCAAGCGGGCTACCGCTTACGGTTCTCCTCCCCACCGTGGCAGCCCACGCAACCTACCAGCAAACCTCCGCTGCACCTGGAAGCTGCCCTCTCGGACCTCCTGCAGCAACTCATCAGGGCACGGATCATCGAGCGGGTTTCCTCCGACGAAATCAACACTGGCTTCTACTCCCAGTACTTCCTTATTCCCAAGAGGTCCGGGGGCCTACGCCCTATTCTGGACCTCTGCAAACTGAACAACTTCCTCTTGAAGGAGAAGTTTCGAATGTACTCCCTGAACTCCATCCTTCCCCTCATCAGGGCGGGGGACTGGATGGCTACTCTGGACCTGCAGGACGCTTACTCTCACATTCCAGTCCACACCTCTCACAGGAAATTCCTGAGGTTCATAGCAATGGGTTGCCATTACCAATATCGTGTGCTTCCCTTCGGCCTCTCCCCAGCTCCCAGAGTCTTCACGAAGTGCGTAACTGTGGCAGCGGCACACCTCCGCAGACAAGGGCTTGCCATCTTTCCCTACCTGGACAACTGGCTGCTATCGGCACCCTCCGCCCCAGAACTCAGGACAGCAGTGCGAGAGACGACGACCCTGCTGACCAAGCTGAGTTTCTTACTCAACATGGAGAAGTCTCGGTTAGACCCCACCCAACGCATGGAGTTCATCGGGGCGATATTCGACACTACCACATCCAAGGCCTTCCTCCCCGAGCACCGGCGGAAAACCATCATCCACCTTGCCAAGAAGGTATCAACCGCGAAACAGACCAAGGCCCAAGACATCCTATGCCTTCTAGGTCACATGGCATCGACTACTTCAGTCCTGCCTTTGGCCTGATTGCACATGCGCACACTCCATATGTTGTCATGTCTATACTGTTTATGTTTCCCTTGTTTATACCTTGTATTTCTTGTGACCGCTTTGATTGAAGGAAAAGGCGGTATAAAAAACTTGTTAGATAAATAAATAAATAAATAACTGTCTCAACCACTCACCACCCTCATCCCGATCAAACCAAAGGTAACCCAGAGCCTACGTTGGTGGATGGTGTCAGCCAATCTCGCCGTGGGCAAGAGCTTGCAACCCTGCGGCTCAGCTCATCCTGACCACGGACGCCTCCTCCACGGGTTGGGGAGCCCACCTGTTACACCTCAGCACACAAGGAGCTTGGACTACAGCGGAATAATCCCTCCACATCAACGTTCTCGAGCTCCGGGCGGTCAAGTATGCACTCCAGACCTTCATGCCCCACCTAGCTGGGAAGACAGTCTTGATCCAGACCGACAACCAGGTGACAATGTTCTACCTCAACAAGCAGGGGTATACGGGCTCTCATCCTCTCTGCAGGGAGGCACTCGAGACATGGTCTGTGGCCCTGGCCCACAACTGCCTTTTACAAGCGACTTACCTCCCAGGAGATCAGAACGCGCTAGCGGACAGGCTGAGCAGGCAGCTCCAACCCCACAAGTGGACACTTCACGAGGAAGTGGCGGAGTCCATCTTCCAACGTGGGGGAATCCAGGGATCGACCTCTTTGCCACCGAGGCCAATTCCAGATGCCCCCTCTTCTGCTCGAAACGCCCCTCACCCCTGAGAGTGGCCTCCAATGCATTTGCAGTACCGTGGGGGGATTGGGAACTGGCCTACGCCTTCCCCCCAACCCCCCTCCTGACAGCCACCATACAGCACATCATCAACGACAAGGCACACATCATCCTGATTGCGCCCTACTGGCCACGACAGGTGTGGTTCTCCCTGCTGCTGCAGCTTTCACAGGAACCTCCCATCCGATTACCACTGCAACCGGATCTGCTCACCCAGAACAACGGCAAGACCTGGCACCCCAATCTCCAGACTCTTGCATTGACAGCCTGGAGGCTGAGAGGGTAGGCCTCCGCGACCTCCACTTACCCGCGGAAGTACAGCGAACCGTGCTGGCGTCCAGGAGACCGTCCACTAGAAAGTCATACAGTCTCAAGTGGAAACGTTTCAGTATCTGGTGTGCAGGCCAAGGAATTCCACCAGTCTCTTGCCCTGTTCCCATGGTGCTGCAGTACCTCTCTTCTCTCTTCAGCCTGGGCTTGAAGCCTCAGTCCATCAAGATACACCTCGCAGCCATTGCGTCCCTGCACGAACTGCGAAGCAACTCACCCACGGGCTCCATGGCCGCTCTTCCCATCGTGACCCAGTTCATGAGAGGCCTCAGGAACCTGCAACCCCGGTTCAGAAACCAGTTCCCTCTTGGGACCTCAACATTGTCCTCCAGCAGCTGACACAGGAGCCTTTCGAGCCCCTGCCCTCCGCGGAAGGAAAATTCCTGTCCTGGAAGACACTCTTCCTCATTGCCATCACATCCGCAAGGAGGGTTAGTGAGCTACAGGCCTTAGTGGCTCACCCCCCGTACACCAAGATTCACCACAACAGGGCATCCCTCCGGACACACCCAAAGTTTGTTCCTAAGGTCGCTTCTGTCTTTCACGTCAACCAGTCGGTGGAACTGCCCTCATTCTTCCCTGCCCCTCACGGGACACCAGAAGAACGACTCCATTCACTGGACTGCGTCCGAGCCCTGCGCATCTACATCGACAGGACGGCCACCATACGTTGGGGGACCCAGCTCTTTGTGTCCTTCAACCCCAACAGACCGGGGCAGCCCGTCACTAAGCGCACACTCTCCCACTGGATATCCGACTGCGTCGCCTACTGCCTACAAAAGGCGGGCGCACATCCAGCAAACAAGGCGAGCGCTCACCAACTCCGTGCTTTAGCCACCTCCCTCGCCAATGCACAGGAGGTCCCAGTAAGTGAGATCTGTAAAGCCGCCACCTGGTCCTCGCACCTCACCTTCCAGAAACACTACTGCCTAGACCTCCAGGCAGAAGCTGACAGCTCATTCGGCCGAGCGATCCTATCTACGGTAGCAGGGTCCACCATCCCGGACGCTGCCGGAGGCACCGACCAAGACGCAGCCATGGGACAGTGACTCATGTGCCTCTACCCCGGTGCTGACAAGGGTAGCCCATACGGACTTGACTTGCATCCTGATGGTTGTTTTTTTGCACAATGCTAGTTGCACAGTTGATGTTTTCAATTGCACTGTTGTTGATTGCACTTGATGTTCTACCTCAATGCATGTTGCACAGTTGAATTTGTTCTACCTCACGACTGATTGCCTGTTATGGTTATTTGCAATTAGTTGCACAATAAACGCTTGTTCTTATTCGCATGACGCCTTCAGTTGTGTCCTCCATGCCTGGTATCCTGGCTCAGGCCCCCCTCAGCCACAGCGCAGAACAGGTAGCTTGGGAGACACCAGGTGTGGCTGACACATCCTGCTTGTCCTAGGAGAAAACAGAGTTACTTACCTGTAACGGAGTTTTCCGTGGACAGCAGGATAAGTCAGCCACACGATCCCGCCCACCTCCCCTCTGAGTGTGGCCTGCACGGTCCGCACTCTAGCCTCAGGGCACAGCTAATTACTCACTGGTCTGGCTAGGGGCGGACTGGGGAGGTGGGGCCACCTCACACATGCTCAGAAGCTTCTGAGCTAGAGAGCACTTCTGTCACGGCGCCGTCGGATGACGTCACCAGGTGTGGCTGACCTATCCTGCTGTCCACGGAGAACTCCGTTACAGGTAAGTAACTCTGTTTTCTCCTGTCTCCAAGGATCTATTAAAAGCATCCTTTAAAGGCTCTGCCAGAACCTCTCTGGGCTCTTACAGTATCCTTGGATGTATCTCATCTGGTCTCATGGCCTTGTCCACTTTCAGTTTTGCAAGCTGTTCAAACACATCTTCTGTGAATGAAGTAGTATCTTCTCCATTCCCATTTATATATTTGTCAATCACAGATGGTCCTTCTCCAGGATTTTCTTTAGTAAAAACAGAAAAGAAATATTTAGCATTTTTGCTTTTTCAATGACCCTTTCCACGAAACCGTTCTCGGCACTTTTGAGTCTTTCAATTCCATCTCTGATTTTCCTCTTCTCCCGAATATAACTTGAAAAAGTTTTGTCTCCACACTTCACATCTTTAGCCATCTTTTCTTCTGCCTTTGAGTTTGCTATCCTTATTTCTCTTTTTGTCTCTTTTAGCTTGTATTCTTTTCTGTGTTCCTCTGTTTGCAAACTTCAGAGTTTTGTGAAAGCTGGTTTTTTGCCTTCATTTGTGCAGCCACTTCTTTGGAGAACCAAATAGGTTTCCTTTTCGTCTTGTTTTTATTTACTTTCCTTACATATGTATCTATTTCCCCTTTTATTGCCTCCTTTAGTTTAGCCCACTGCAATTCCACTTCCCTTACCTGCTCCCATCCTGCCAACTCCTCCTTCCGGTACTTGGCCATTTTACTGAAGTCAGCGTTTTTGAAGTCTAGGACTTTGAACTTATTGTGATTGGTCTCTGCCTTGGCTTTTATTTCAAACCACACCACATGTGATGATCGCTGCTGTTCACTTGGGCACCCATCCAGACATTCAACATGCTATCTGTCTACTCCTCCCTGTGTGGATAAGTTTCTACTCCTCCCTGTCTCCTCGGCTCACAACCTTGGGGTCATCTTTGACTCCTCTCTCTCCTCCACACAAATCCAACTGATAGCTAAAACCTTCCCTTTCTTTCTCTATAACATCAATAAAATTCGCCCCTTTCTTTCTGAACACATTACTAAGACATTATCCACTCTTTAGTCACTTCCCATCTAGAGTACTGCAACCTCCTCCTTGCTGGTCTCCCTCTGAATAATCTCTCTCCCCTTCAATCTATTCAAAACTCAGCAGCATGGCTTATCTTCCACCAGCCTTGATATGCTCACATAATCCTTCTTCTCAAGTTGCTCTCTATCCGTTTCCTCATCCAGTTCATACTTCTGCTGACCTATATGTGCATTCACTTTGCAGGCCCTCGCTACCTTTCCTCTTTTATCTCTCCCTACACCCCTCCTTGGGAACTCTGCTCTTCTGGCAAATCACTTCTATCTCTGCCCTTCTCTTCTATTGCTAACTCCAGTCTTCACTCCTTTCACCTTATGCCTGGAACAGACTCCGAGTCTGTACGTCAGGTGCCTTCTCTGACCTTTTTCAAATCCAGGCTGAAAACTCACCTCTTCGCTGCCGCTTTTGGATCTTGACTTGCCTGATCTCCTGTGTGTTTCCTTACCATTCCCCCTAGATGTACTGTATCCCATGTCTACAGCTACTGTGTAGTCTGACTTGACTAGATTGTAAGTTCTGATGAGCAGGGACTGTCTTTTACATATGTCTGCAACGCTGTGTACGTCTTGTAGCGCTATACAAATGTTCAGTAGTAGTAGTAGTAGTAGTAGTACTTAGTGAGTACTAAATCCAGCATTGAACTTTCCCTGGTTGGTTCCATCACCATTTGTCTAAGCAATGCTTCTCGGAAGGCATCCATAATCTGTTTACTACTTTCCAGATTTGCAGAAGAAATACTTCAGTCCATATCAGGTATATTAAAGTCACACAATATGATCATTTCCCCCTTCATAGCTACCTTTGCAATATCAATCAAGTCTCTGTCCATTTCTTCGGTTTGAGTTGGAGGCCTGTAGACTACACCAGCATTGATGATAGTGCCATCTATCCAACTAGCTTACACAGAACGAGCATCACCTGGTCTGGTTTTTGCTTGTAATGAGAGTTTTAGGCCTGTCTGAATGACAGAACTATTTATGTATTAATGTTTAAGCATCATAACATTTTGGGGGCAATTTCTCCAATTGGGTTAGTTTTACATATATCATTGTTGTATATTTAAAAAAAAAAAAGGGGGGGGGGAAAGACCTCAGAGTTGTTTCACCTTATAAGTGCGGTATATAAGAAAATTAAATAAATAAATAAGTATAAGCCAGTCTTTGCTTAGCTCAAGGAACCTATTCCTCACTGATCAGAAAAAAACATTATTAGTTCATTAATTTATTTTGGTTCATTGCTTTATTTGAATAGAATATCTATGCTTTTAAACCATTCATCAACTTATCACTATATTATTTGAAAGTATCTTCCACTTATCTTAAAATTATCTTCCAGCCAACATCTTCACACTCGACATGGCCATGTTTGGCTAAAAAAGCTGCATCAGGAGTGTGGCAACGGTTATCAAGGCTATAGAGATCATTTGTTTCAGCATAGAACTTGAAAACATTGAACAATAGTGCATTAACAGGAACATAATACACTGTTGCTCAAAAAGGCTTAAGGCAACAAACAAGCAATCCTCCCACAGGATTCTGCCACAGGAATCATTTTCAAGGAATTCCTTGAGAGGTATCTTGGTGTAGCCTCTTTCAGCAGGTGCGGAGCAGTTCTGTCTGCCTGAGTGTCCAGTTTATTTATTTATTTTATTAACATTTTTTATATACCGCACTATTCATTATCAGCGTGGTTTACATGGAACAAGAAAACTTCAGACAAGTTACATTTATCTGGTTATTACATAAAACAGGAAAATTAACCTGGATAACAGGAGCAACTATTTACAACAAAACAACAACAAGAGCAACTATTTACATACAAGTGTCATATTGTCTGAAAAGTGTACTATTAATCTGGTAAAGTAGTGTAATGTGTTGTTACACTACTTTACTTTACTACACTACAGTTGGGTCTCAGTGGGCTCCTGTGGTAAAGGATCCTGGATGGGCCCTTCTTTGGGTCCATGTTGGAGGCCTCCCTAGTGGGTCGGATCCTTATCATCCATTCTAGGGGGACTCTGGTTTCCATTGTATGGTGTCTGTGCTGCAGCCCTTGGCTTTGAGTACACCTTTCTGGTTCTTTGGATGGCTCCATTTACTGTGCAGCCTTCACCATCCTTCCTTCTTGTGAGGCCCCCCTCCCTTTTTCATCCTACCTTCATTTGTAAAGAAAGATCTTCAAACAGACTCCTTGCTGCATCTGGTGGATGGGTGGAGAGTGTTGCTAGAGTTCATTGTAATTCCACATTTCTCCCGCCAGTCTTCTGCAGTTCAAGGAAGTCTGGCAGAGGTCAAGACCTTTATTTCCCATTCACCCCTAGATATGGCTGGGGGCAGGGTGCATCCTGCCTGGTAAGCACATTCGTAAGTGAGTTGCAGTTCACTCTATGAACGCAACAATCTTGGGTGTTCCCAGGCTTTTTGGCCTTCCTTGATTGCCTTTGTGAGGTCCTACAAAGCACTTGTGGAGGTTATTCAGATGACTCCTTTGACAAGATATTCTGTCTTGATTGTCATCTTCCTCCCACTCTTGGTCCTGACTGCTTGGGTACATCCCATTCATCTGGACAGGTCTAGCTGGATGATGAGGAAGGAGAGATTGTAATCATACCTGATAATCTCCTTTCCTTGAGTCCTTCTAGACCAGTCCAAGACCTGCCCTGGAGGGCTGCTTTTGCAGGTTGGAAAGACTGCTGCCTTTTGGTCGCATTAGCAATGTCACCAACTGGGAGACTTTCTGCAGGTTTGGGTGGTTCCAGATCCATGGAAAGTCTAGTCAGCCTTGTAGTCTGGCTCTAGTTTCCTCATTATAAGAGAGCAAACTACTTGCTCACGCTTTTTGTAGCAAAGCTGTTGTGTTTATTAACGTTATCCAAGTTCTGTTTTTCTTACTGCTTGGGAGCTGTCTTACTGGCTTCTGTCAATGTTGTACCAGAGGATATACCAAATGATGACATCACTGAATATTGTTGAAGTGTACCTCCACCTTCTTGCAAGGGAGCATAACCCTCTTGTCTGAACTGGCTAGAAGTATTCAAAGAAAGGAGATTATTAAGTACGATTAAAATCTCTCCATATCTCTCATCAGTCATCTCTTCTTCAAGCTGAAGGAGCCTAACCTTTTAAGCCTTTCCTCACAGGGATATCCTTCCATCTCCTTTATCTTTTTGTTACCCTTCTCTGTACCTTGTCTAGTTCTGTATTATGGTGTCCCCCCCCCCCCCCCCGTGTCAGATTCAGATATGTTAGTTTGAGAGAACAAAAACCAGAATTTACTCTCCTATACAGATTGTTACTGTCATAAACTCAGCTGTCTTGATATTATCATTTTGTTTGGCTCAACACCCAGATTAAGTGGGTGAAAGCCACAGTTTCACAGATGTTAACAGGAAACAAGCCTTTTTATATTCATATGTTTTTATGATTTAATATTATGCAATTAAGCCATAAGTATATATATTTCATCTATTAATATATATCTTTTAATCAAGCTTTCCCGAATACGTATTCAATATTGTTAGAGTAAGCTAAGCAACTCAATAGTTGATTGGACTATTAGCTTTTCATAGTCTTATAAATACTGCTCCCCTGCTCTAAAGAAGAAAAAAAAGAGAAAAAAAGAAGAAAAACAACTTACCTGCATGAACTTGACCTGACTGAAGAAGCAAGACTTCCAAGTGACGTTCCAGGTAGGGGGTGGTATAGAGGCTGGCTTTTGATACAAGAATAGATATCAGCAAGATATATAGATATAGCTACAGGAACTATGCAGAATACATATAGAAAATAATGACATTGTATCAAGTAATACTTGTTAGCCTGTTACTTACCACTGTTATATATCGCTTCTTATCCTCTGTACATACCTTAGATGTAAAATAAAGAAATAAGATATTTTATCCTATCCAAGAGCGTATGGTCCTTCTATAAATTTACTGATAGAGGATAAACAAATCCATTAGTTCCCTGTCCTGGGGTGTCGCCCGTGTGGTGGAACCCTGGAAGAAGGTGAAGTAAGTTAGGCACCTTTTCCTAACCTAACACCAGTGGAGTTTTCACAAGCGGACCTTATGCTAGAAGGATTACAACGTCCCTCTACTTCTTTTGCCTCCCAGAGCCCTTGTGAAAGCTCATGTTCTCTCAATGGGAGACACTGGGACTGAGGAGTACTAAGGTCCTGGCTCGGATGTATTCTCTACCCCAGGATGGATGCCATAACAAACTATGCAACCATTGCAGTGGAAAGGAGTGCTGCACTTAAGGAGAATCGTTTATAGGAGTGCAGAGGCCCTCCTTGAGCATGCCTTTACAACTTTGGCTTTGGGACTCATGTAGCTCTGTGTACAAGCTTGGTGACCAGAGCCCTCCTACTCTGGGTCCAGTAGTTGCTGGACAGCCCCTGAGGTGGTGAGATTGGAGTCTGGCGCATTCGTGCATAACTGATTCTCAGTATGACTAAATCAGCATTTCCTCCAAGTCCTTGGCAGTGCAAATAGTGACCAGGCAGTAGCTGTGACCTCGGAGATGGGTGCAGATGCCACTTCAAGGTTACACCTGAGTAAGTTTCCTTTCGAGGGCAGGTTGCTCTTTAGGGAGGACTTGGAGAAGTTGGTGATAGAGCTCGGCAAGGCTTACCCACAAAGGCGTCTGCAGAATAGGCTCAGCAGTACCCAGAATGCCTCTGAGGTCTCCTCATGGCTCTCAGACGTCCTGGGATGGGTAAGAGTCCAGGCAGGGACTGCTCTTGTGGCTCTGAACACTCTTTGGATACAACAGCGGCTCCCTTAGGAGCCAGTAAGCTCCCACAATGAGAATGGTGGGTCCTTTTCTGGGGTACAGTTGGTTGGAAGGCAACTGTGGCTGTTTTACTTGGAATGGACCCATATCGTCTCACAGTGGGTCCTAGAGGTCATCTGTCAGGGATACATGCTGGGGTTTGCAGAGCCGCTTTGGGATGCCTTTCTGGAGCTCCCTGTGGTTCTCTGCTCAAGTGAGTAGCGATGATGAAAGTTCTGCAGCGTCTTCTGCAAGTTATTGTATTTATGCCATTCACAGAACCCTGGTGAGGCTGTTATTTCATCTACCTTGTGGTACCCAAGAAAGGTGCTTCATTCTGGCTCTGAAGGCGATCAGTGCTAGGTCTGACAAAGGGAGTTTCTATCCTCCTTTGACCTTGACGTGTACTTCCACATCCCCAGCCTTGGGGCATCATCAGTCGTTCCACGGCTTCTTTGTCCTAGGCTGCCATTTTCAGTCTCAAGCCCTCCCCTTTGGTCTAGCCTTCGCACCTCGCAGTTCTATGCGTCATGGTGCCATTCTACACCAATTGCAAGGCCATGATTGTTGATGGGAGCCCCAAATAGACTGAATTATAGTAATGAAGGAAGCCTAAAACCATTTGATAAAAATAGTTGTCTTTGAAAACTGACTTCAGTCTACACAAAATACAAAGCTTATAGAAGGCTTCCCTAACCATTTGCTTGATCTAGGGGTGCAATTATACCTCAGTGTGATTATTTTGAAACAAACAGGTACAGCTTGATCAGCCATAGCAAAAGTACTTGGGATCTCCATATATGAATTCCTGATGACAACCAGTAGCTGTTTTCCTTAAATTAAGGCATAGCCTGTTAGACTTCAGCCACTCATTTGTGTAATGTGACTTGTAATTATCGCTAGAGTATGATGTAAGTTATTCAGTAGTGATGAAAATAGCCTTTTTTCTGCTTTTTTTTTTTTTTTTTTTTTTTTTGCAGCCTCCATGCTTAACCCCAGGCTTCCTAAATTCTGTTACCTACCTTTACTGGAAAGATCTTCCTTGCATCCATAAATCAAGACTAAGCAGCCACCTAGGGTGGCAGCTTGAGGGGAGGGGAGGGGGGCAGCAGCAGTCAAAACAAAACAATAGATTCTGATACCAGCACAAATTCAGAGATGCTAGCTGAGCAGGCACACACAATTATGCATTTTTACAGGATTATTGTTCAGATTATCATCATTGAGTTTAATTATCAAAATCTCGAAGGAGAAGGGGCATAAGTCTGAAGGTTTGCTTAGAGCCAGGCCAATGCAGGGTTATTAGACGTCCTAGGCAAACCTTTAGCCTTGCGCCCTGCACAATTACTTTCGGATTCCTATCACCCCTCCCCCACTGGATTTTAATAATTAAGTGCAGTCATAATCATCTGCTCCAGAAAATCCTTTAAACACGTATTTGAACATCATACTTTTAAATATTAAACTTTGCTGTGGAAATTTATACCTAATATGGGAAACTTCCAAAAGTCACCTAGAAGGGAAAATGGTCTATCTGCATATTGCCCATTCTTCCTGCAGTTAAAAGTAATCACGGATGAGCCTCAGTTTGTGTGTCTGTTAGGACTCATTGCTTTGCTATGACTGTAGTTTTTCTTGCTGCCCCCAAGAAGCCGCTGCCTTAAGCGACTGCCCAGTTTGCCTAGTAGTTGGGCCAGCCTTGCTTAGGGCACCCAATACCTTACATCAGCCTTGCAGCCAGCCCTGCATACATTATCATTTTTGGTTTTGTTAAGAAATTTTCCTGAGCTCTTTAAACCTCATAACATGACCTCTTGTTCCAGAACAAGAGATAGGTAAACACCCAGCATAGGTGTCACATGGTGATGCACATAAACCATTCAACCTAGCACCAACTGAACTACAATGCAAGCGTCTCGGAAATCATAGACTAGATGTATTGATTTTGTAATGCACAATATCAGCACAGTCAACCTGCAGGTTTTAAGAATAGTTACAATGGCTTCATTGTAATTCAGAGTGGTGAGCAGAAAGAACAGTGTTTAATGGGGGCTCTTTTTTTGAGAGGTGGCATACCACCACTCAAAGGTAAATTTGCACAAAAGGGTGCCTCTGCGTTCTTCCCCATGGTAGGATCTTTGGATCAACCTGCCACTCCTCTAGAATTTACTTTACAGTGAATAGTATTTGTTGCTTTTGTATGTTGCATACTTTGCATATATCTTTCATCGAATCCACTCCCCAGCAGTTATCTGAATGTAACTCACTCTGAACTTCTGAGAAAAGGCGTGAGCTAAAATGCTTTCCCTTGATACAGTACATATTTAGTATGTTTGCATGGGGTTATGATGAGAACTGACACAGCAGCATCTCAGGGTTTACTTGGATTCATTAACAATTTTGAATGCTAAGAAAACATTTTTTAATAAACATTAAACACTGTTCTATTCTCATGACTGAAGTGAAAAGACAACAGCATCTATACCAGTTAGTTTTTAGATAACTCAGTTTAAGTTCCCTTTGCTAGCACTGTGGCATTTTAAATGGTTTGGTTCTTATCATGCCGGTAACAGGAGAAGGTGTAAGTTGGAATGCAGGAACTAGTAAAAAGTCAGTGCTGGAAGCAATATTGGAAGCATGTAGGTAGTGCTCTGAGTAGTGGTCTTCTCTACAAGAAAACATTTCAAGTGTCCTAGAGTTCTGGAAATATTTTGGCATAGGTTTAATGCTCTGAATTCAGTCAAGAGAAGTTTATCAAGGCTCTCTTCTGATAGCAAAGTATGTTCACACACCACCTCCCTCCCCAGCATGAAGGGTGACCTAAAACTAACATAAGATGCATGTGTGCAACTTTCTGCATGCAAGGCAGTGTTTGATGTAAACTTTCTGTTCTAGTAGGAATGCTTCAACTCTGCCTAGACTGTGGTGTTCCTTTAATCATAGTGTTTGTCCTTGAACTGTGACGTGGAAAGTAGGATGATGATGATATTGCAGTATGGCAGCGATGGCGAACCTATGGCACGCGTGCCAGCTGTGGCACGCGAAGGCCTTGCAGCTGGCACGCGTGAAGGTCCACAGAAAAAGAAAAAGCGGGCTCTGGCTGCTGCCGCGGACGCGGACGCGGCAGCATGCAGTGTCCCGCGGGGCCCCCTCCGCCCCCCCTCCGCCCGCTAAGCCCCTCTGCAAGGGCTTTCAGATTCGCGAGGGAGACAGCGTCTCCCTCGCGTCTCTGTTAAGCCCGCAGGGGCTAATGGGAAATTTCCCATCAGCCCCTTTAGACGCGAGGGACTGATGGGAAATTTCCCATTAGCCCCTGCGGGCTTAACAGAGACGCGAGGGAGACGCTCTCCCTCTCGAATCTGAAAGCCCTTGCAGAGGGGCTTAGCGCGCGGAGGGGGCCCCACGGGACATTGCATTCTGCCGCTGCCGCGGCAGAAGCCAGAGCCAGCTGCTTTTTTTTTTTTTTTTAAATTTGCCATGGGGGGTGGGTTAGGACTGCTAATGGGCTAGGGGGGGGGGGTTAGGACTGCTAATGGGCTAGGGGGGGTTAGGACTGCTAATGGGCTGGGGGGGTAGGACTGCTAATGGGCTGTGGGCTGATGGGGGCTGTCTGGAAATGGGGTGATGGGGGGTTAGGACTGGTAATGGGCTATGGGGGGGGTTAGGACTGCTAATGGGCTAGAGAGGGGGGGGTTAGGACTGCTAATGGGCTAGGGGGGGTTAGGACTGCTGATGGGGAGGGGTTAGGACTTGAGGTGGGCTGTTGGGTGGGGTTAGGACTGGAAATGGGCTGATGGGGGGTTAACACTGGAGGTGGTTTGATGGGGTTAGGACTGGTAATGGGCTATGGGGGGGTTTAGGACTGATAATGGGCTATGGGGGGCTGGGACAAGAAATGGGCTGATGGGGAGGGGTTAGGACTTGAGGTGGGCTGATGGGGTTAGGACTGGTAATGGACTGTGGGCTGATGGGGGGGGTTAGGACTGGCAATGGGCTATGGGGGGCTGACTGGAAGTGGGCTGATGGGGGGTTAGGACTGGAAGTGGGCTGATGGGGGGTTAGGACTGGTAATGGGTTATAGGGGGGGCTTAAACTGAAAATGGGGTGATGGGGGGTTAGGACTGGAAGTGGGTTGATGAGGGGGGGATAGGACTGGTATTGGGTTGGGGGGTTGCTAGGACTGGAAATGGGTTGGGGGGCTGCTAGGACTGGAAATGGGCTGATGCAGGGACTAGAAGGGAATGGATGCTGGGTGAGGCTGGAACTAGAAGGGAGCTGGTGTTGGGGGAGGATTAGAATGGGATGGGGCTGGGAGAGTAAAATGGAGAGGGGAAAAATATTTTGTGTGGGAGGGATAAAAAATCTACAATTGGCCGGGTATTGGGAGAGTAAGTGGGGATTGAGGATGGAGGGGTAAATTTTGAGTAGATGAAATAGGAATGAGGAAAGAGCAAAAGGAGAAAGATTAGTATGTTAAAGCAGATGTAGAGAGAGAATGGAAAAAAAACCCAAGAAGACAGAAGAAAGGACAAATGGACAGCAGATGGAGAGTTAGCAGAAGACACGAAGAAACCAGAAGAAAGTGGCTGGAACAATTGCAACTGAAAAAAAATGCACAAAAGGTAGAAAAATATCTCTTTATTTTGAATTTATTAATTGGAATATGTCAGCTCTGGGAAATGTGCATCATTAATTTTTGCGCTTTGTTTAGTACAAGAGGAAATTAATATATAGTTTTATTTCTACAGTGTTGTTGTATATTCCAAGTTTGGCTTTTGGGGTTCCCAGTTTAATTATTGTCTTCCTGTTTCTAAATTGTGATTCCTTGTTTGGTAATGGTCTGTTCTGCATGTGTAACTGAGCTGAGGTATTCTGTTTATATAATTCCTATTTGACATTGCCACTTGTTCTTTCCCCAGTAGGTCATGTATTGTTGTTCTCTGAGATGTATTGGTTTAATATTTGCAGTGTTGCCTTTTGATAGGTAGAGTATGGTGCTTTGTGAGTCCTGGTAGTGCTGTTAGGATACGGCGGGTTTGCTATGGGTTCTAAATGGGCAGCGTTTGTAGTAGTTCCTAATGTGCCTGGCGGTTGGTACTGGATTATAGTAATGTAGAAACCTTTTAGTCTTTCTTTATCCATATACTCATTAAGAGGCATGTTTACTAAAAGTTAGTGTATGGTAACATTATGCAAATATTTATGCAAATGAAGCACCTTATGCAAATGGAGCTTTAATTGACGTGCTGGCACTTTGAGGAAATTCTTTGGTTTTGTGCGGCAGTTTGGGCACTCGGGCTCAAAAAGGTTAGCCATCACTGCAGTATGGCATCATCTCTGGCACTTAGCCAAGGGATGGGCTAAATTAAAAGGGTTTAAAAGCAAGGGCAGCATCTTGGAATTGCCACTGAAGGCTCATGACACTGTAGCCCCAGAAAAGACCAGCTTCAGTTGTGCTAATCACTCAAGGACAGGCCAAGAAATGAATTGCTGATGTTTCCTTTTGGTGACAGTCCAAAACAAGGAAGTGGGAGGTGTTTGGGGGAAAGATGGATTTTAGGCCACAGTCCTTTGTTTAAAAGCAAGAAATCTACACTTCTCTACACCATCTCTTTTACAATTCTATGTCAGGACTGAGTCCGAGGGTGCTGGGAGGCTTCCATATTGGAACCTTGATTTTATGATCCAAAGATAGTGTGTTTTATAGAAGTCTTCACACCCTTGTACATTATTTTTTTTTAGACAGAAGAATGCCAGAACAGTTCAAAATACATTAAAGTAAGATTGGATTGGATTTAGTTTGCACCTTTTCTCAAACTTCAAGGCAAAATATATTCAGGTTCTGTAGGTATTTTTCTAAGGGCTGGCCCCAGGGTAAGCGCAAGGTATTGGACCCCATAGGCAAACTTCAGTCTTATTCCCCCACCTCCCCTGAGATTTTGACAATTAACCCCAACAATCATGATTATCATAACACCTCCCTTCGAACAATAATCCTATAAAACTGCATAATGGAGTAGAGGAATAGCCTAGTGGTTGGGGCAAGGTACTTCAGGCCGGAAGGTCGGAGGTTCAAATCCCACTAGAGGACAGCAACCTTGGGCCAGAAGGACTGGGGTTTCTAGTCCCACAGGTGCTCCTTGTGGTCTTGGGCAAGCCACTTAACCCTCCATAGCCCATGTTCCCTGTAAAATAGTTATCTCCAAGTTATAATGCCCTGTTCAATGTAATTTCAGTTTGTTCAATGTAAACCGCACTGATGCAGAATAGTGCGGTATATAAGAGAATATAAATAAATAAAAATAAATAATTGGATGTTATACTTTTAAATATTAAACTTTGTTTTGTTTGTATGTATGTATGTGTGTGTGCCCCCTCTCCCTGAAGGTGAAAGAATATGCTGATGACTATTTGAGTTTGTGTGACTGTCAGACTGTTGTTTTGCTTTGACGGCTGCTGTTCTCCTCCTCTCCCCCTCCCCCCCCCCCAGACTACTGCCCTAGGCAACTGCCTAGTTTTGCCTGATTTTCCTGTCCCCGAAGGACTTATGATTTAAGGGCCTGATATTGAATTGGGCTGGCTATGCACCATGGCAGTGCATAGCCTGCCCGCTGACCCCCCCCCTCCCCCAACCCGGATATTCACTTCTGTGCCAGCGGAAGTGAATATCTGGGTTAGCCCCGGCAGCCACAGAGGCTACACAGGTATCAGCGATTTTTGTTGCTACCCGCGTAGCCTCCGCGTCTTAAAGATAGGCAAGGTTTTTTCTCGCTTATCTTTAAAGCGCAGAAGGCTACGCAGCTAGCAACGAAAATTGTTGCTACCTGTGTAGCCCCTTCCTCCGCCACGGAACGCCCCTAACACGCCCCTATGCTATGTGGATGGCATCTGGGCATGTTAGGGACTTAGCTGGGATATTCGAAGGTAGGTGCCCTTCAAATATCCTGGATAAGGCCCTTACACGGGTAATTAAGGAAGTTACCCGTGTAAGGACCTTCGAATGTCGGGCTCTAAGTTTTTACCTGAGGCATTGGAGGATTAAGTGGCTTGCCCAAGATCACAGGGAGCGGCAGTGGGATTAGAATATGGCTTCCCTGGTTTTCAACCCACTGCTCTAATCATTAGGCTACTCCTCCACTGATCTATATAACCTACTTAACATTTTCATTGTGAAGCTGTAATTATGGAAATAATTTTTTATAGCAATTTCAATTTATTTGACATTAAGTAACAAAAAAAAAAAAGAAACATACACTGGAAGCAAAGCATACCAAGGCAAAAAAACATATGTTAACCCACATCAAGGAAGAGGTAGCTAGCCTGGACCGGTTTACATATATAACAAAACTACTGGAATAAAGCCATCCCCTACCTAAAAAAAAATTAAAGTTCAAGAGACAAAAGGAAAAGAGATCCCAAAACAAAACGGATCCTCTTCCTGCAGTAACCTCAGTCACCCACCCACATCTACTACGCTTTAACGGTCACAGTCGCTTTATCCCTAAGGAAATCCTCTAATGGCAAAGAATTAAGAAAATAAACTGATTCCCTTGAAATACTACCAGACGTTTACATGGGAAATGAAGAAAAGAAACTGGCTCCAATAACCATACCTTAGGTTTCAAGAGCAAACAGGATCTCCTTTGCTTTTGTGTTGAACGAGGTACATCAGGAAAAATCATTATCCTCTGACTGTAGAAGGGATCCTGTTTCCTCTTGAAATGCAGCTTTAGTATTGATAGTTTCTTGATCTCACTAACAAAAGTTGCTACGAGAGTGGCCCTACCCGAGATGTCTTCTGAAGAAGATTCAAGGAAATTAGAATGGAAATATTTTTTTAAAAAATTTGAAAGAATCAAAAAGTCTTGATCACATACGTCTTCTCAACTCTTGACTCGGTACTTGGTAGAAGCCAAAGTCCTTGAGGATAAACATCTACAAACTTTGAAGATGGAGCAAATGTAACCAGTTTTCTTAGCAGAACTGCTTATGTTCTCTCACATTGATGGGGGTGAGGGGGAAGGGAGGCTCTTCTGTGTGCTGCAGTCTTCAAATCTTGCCCCAGAACTTCTATTGGATCATACCTGGGCTTTGAGGGCATTCACGAGCCACTCCATTGTTGCTTTTGCTTTGTGCTTAGGATCATTGCTCTGCTAAAAGGTAAATCTTTTTCCTCAGTCCCAGGTCTTTGGTGATCTAGAACAGCTTTCCATCCAGGATCTGCCTGTACTCACCATCCACTGTCCCTCAGAATTTGCCGCTGGTGCAATGCATCCACACAACACACTTTGCTTCCGTCATTCTTTACTATAAGGATTGTTTTAGCAGAGTAATATGCTGATTTTTATGCTACACATATTGCTTAGCATTGTGTCCAAAAAGTTCCAGTTTGGACTTGGACCAACTTCCACAATTGTTTAGCATCCCTAACAGAGTCAACCCAAGGATTTCTGCTGCCCTAGGCAGAAACCCTGGCCTTGCCGCTCCCCCTCAGCTGCCTGCTGCTGCCGCCACCCCCACACAGCTGCCGCCTATTCCATCTCAGGAAGGGGAGGCGGGCAGCATTTCCAAAAGTGGCTTTTTGCTGCTGCTTTTGGAAATTCTGCTGCTGTCCACTCCCCCCCCCCCCCCGCCAAACTGAATTGGCAACAGGTTGAGGGGGGCGGCGCAGCCGCCTAGCTCACCTAGTGGACGGGCTGGCCCTGATCCAAACTTATTAATTTTAAAGTAAACTTAGGTCTCAGTGACCTTCCCTTGGCAATTTTTCTTAACCCATGGCTATGTATTTTAGGAGGTGTGCTGATCAAGGCACAGTCTTGGTGGTGCCAAATTATTTTCAGTTTACAATAATATAGCCAACAATTTCCCAAATTGTATTTGGAAACATTGAAAAGACTTTTATAGCCTTGCCCCATTCTGTGCCTTTGAATAGCTTTATTGTGGATTTTTTGTCAGCTCCATGTATGTTTGTTTTGTTAATTTACTTATGTAGTTCATGCCTTTTCAGTAGTAATTCAGACAAGTGGAATGTTTCAACCATTACTTCAGATTCACTTCATCCAATACTTCAGATTCACTTCATCCAATAGAAACTGTTTGACTCTTTATCCAGGAGTATTTGAATCGGCTGAAGTATTGTTTCATACATGTTGACTGTTTAGTTTGTGGGCCTTTTTAAGATAATTTGGATTTGCTCTGACAGTGTTGAAGACTTATGCAGTCAAAAGTTTTGCCTTTTATAATTACTTTCTGAATAATTTTATTATTTTTCTTTCCCATGGTATGGTTTTTCACCACCAATGCCGGCCTGAAGAACTAGGGGGTTCACTTCCTAGGCCAGATGGTTCAGCAGCCTCCTGGCCTATCAATCGGCTGGAGTAAGAGTGATCCGGCTGATGCTGGAAAAATTTCAAACCCTACTAGCAGGGAAAACAGTCCATGTATTGTCAGATAATGCCACAGTGGTTGCATACATCAACAGACAAGGATAGACAAACGCAGGGGTGACACTGAAGATTGCCGCCCTGTGCAGTTGGGCAGAGGAGTACCTAGTGGCTCTGTCAGAAGCCCACATAGAGGGGGTTGACAACATTTAGGCTGACTTTCTGACTCAGAACATGATAAATCCCAGGGAATGCAATTGAGTCCCAACGCGATCAGCCTTCTAGTGAGAAGGTGGGGCCTCCAGATGTTCAATCTGATGGTCACATGGGACAATACCAGGGTGAACAACTTCTTCAGTCGCCAAAGGAACCTGCAAGTGGCGGGCTTGGATGCCCTCTTATAAGTGTGGCCCCAGAAGGGGACTCTTTCTCTTCCTTTCAAGACACTTGGTGAGCCGCCACCTTTGCAGGATTCGGATTCATCCAGGCTTGGTGATTTATGCTTGGTGATTTCTGATAGCTCCAGACTGGCCCTGAGGACTATGGTACGCTGATCTAATGGGACAGTTAGCAAGTTCTCCTCTCCGGCTCCAGGAAAAGGGCTGCCTTCACCAAGAGACCTCAAGAGGTCATAAGCTAGCCAAGAGAAACTACCCTGGATTGGTAGTGAATACTTTATTCAGGGACCATAGGGCCTTGACCTCCTTAGCCAGTATGAGGGTTTGGAGGAGTTTTGAGTGGTAAAAGTCCTCTCAGGCCCTGACAGCTGGAAAAACACGGATAGGTACCATGTTGCCCTCCTTGCAGGTGGGCTTGGACCAGATGTTGGTCCTGAATTCTCTTATCAGGTAGTGGATTTAGCATGCTACCGGTGACATATTCAGGGCTTGTCCTTCAGGTAAGTTTCATCTTACTAATCAGTTATATTTTTTTGAGGGTGTGAATAAACAGGTAGACAAAGGTGAGCTGGTTCATATAGTGTGTCTGGATTTTCAGAAAGCTTTTGACAGGGTCCCTCATGAGAGACTCTTGATGAAATTAAAAAGTCATGGGATAGGAGACAGTGTACTATTGTGGATCAGGAACTGGTTAAAAGAGAGAAAGCAGAGGGTAGGGCTAAATGGCCAATTTTCTCAATGGAGAAAGGTGAATAGTGGAATACCTCCAGGGATCTGTGCTGGGCCCGCTGCTTTTTAAGATCTCCATAAATGACCTGGAAATGGGAATAACGTGTGAGGTGATCAAATTTGTAGATGACACTAATTATTCAAAGTTTTTTGTTAAAACACCAGAGGGTTGGAAAAAATTGCAAGAAGACCTTGATAAATTGGAAGACTGGACGTTCAAATGGCAGATGAAATTTAATGTGGACAAGTACAAATTTATGCATCTAGGAAAGAACAACTCAAAATATGGTTATACAATGCAAGGTCAATTCAACACTCCGCTGCTCGACTTATTTTCCGCCAGTCTCGCTTTTCCCACATCACTCCTCCTCATCTCGCTTCATTGGATTCCCATCCATCTCCGTATCCAATCTAAACTTCTCCTCCTAACCTATAAATATATTCACTCTTCTGCCCCCCAGTACCTTTTGTGTCTTATCTCTCTTTATACCCCCTCTCGGTTACTTCGCTCTTCTAATAGTCTTTGTTTATCTGTGCCTTTTACTCGTACTGCCAATTCCAGACTTCGCTCCTTCCAACTGGCAGCACCCTTTGCTTGGAATAGTCTTCCTATCTCTGTGCGCCAGGCGTCCTCCCTGCCCATTTTCAAGTCCAGACTCAAATCCCACCTCTTCACTACTGCTTTTCGTTCCTGTCTTGCCCTCTCCATCAACTTTTGTTTACTTTGTCCTGTAAATTTTGTTATTTGTATTTTGTAACTTATTTTGTATTCTGTCTTATTAGATTGTGAGCTCTGATGAGCAGGGACTGTCTCTCTTGTATGTTTGTACAGCACTTCGTATGTTGCGGCGCTATATAAGTGTTTATTATTATTAATAATAATAATAATAATATTATGAACCAAGATTTAAGCATCATAGTGGATAATACGTTGAAAACCTCCGCCCCTTGTACAGAAGCAGCCAAAAAAGCAAATAGAATGCTAGGAATCATAACCAAAGGAATGGAGAATAAAATAAACGATATTATAATGCCTCTATTGTTCCATGGTGCGACCGCACCTTGAATATTGTGTGCAATTCTTGTCGCCACATCTTAGAAAGAATATAGCGGAATTAGAAAAAGTACAGAGAAGAGGCACCAAAATGGTAAAGGGGCTGGAAGGATACCCCTATGAGGAAAGGCTTAAAAGGTTAGGGATCTTCAACTTGGAAAAGAGATTGCTAAGGAGAAACATAGAAACATAGAAAAATGATGACAGAAAAAGACCACATGGCCTATCTAGTCTGTCCTACCAAAGAAACAACTACAGCAGTCCCCTTTTTTCCTTTAGCGATCCTCTGTGTTTGTCCCGTGCTTTTTTTAAAATTCAGATACTGTCCTCATCTCTACCACCTCCACTGGGAGACTATTGCACGCATCCACCACTCTTTCCGTAAAGAAATATTTCCGCGTATCACTCCTGAATCTATCCCCTTTTACCCTCATCCCATGTTCCCTCGTAGCAGTACTTGCTTTCAATCGACAGAGGCTCTCCCCCTGTGCATTTATGCCACAGAGGTATTTAAACGTCTCAATCATATCACCTCTATCCCGCCTTTCCTCTAATGTGTACATATTAAGATCCTTAAGTCTTTCCTCATATGCTTTATAATGAAGACCACTAACCATTTTAGTAGCCACCCATTGTACTGACTCCATACTGTTTATATCCTTTTGAAGGTGCGGTCCCCAGAATTGCATACAATACTCCAAATGAGGTTGCACCAAGGACTTATACAGAGGCACTATCACCTCCTTTTTTCTGCTAGCCATTCCTCTCCGTATGCACCCAAGCAAACGCTGTTAGTGTAGTGGATTTACAAAAAGGTTTGGACAAGTTCCTGGAGGAAAGGTCTATAAACCATTATTAAAGAGGACCTGAGAAATCCACTGCTTGCCCCGGGACAAGCACTATGAGACATTTCTGCCTTTTTGGAACCTGCCAGGAACTTGTGACCTGGATTGGCCACTGTTGGAAATGGGATACTGGGCTTGATAGACCTTGGTCTGACCCAGTATGGCATTTCTTATATTCTTATGTTCTTATGATCTATCCTTATGTGTCTTGCTTCTTCAGGGGGATAGCTTTCCCAATCAAGTGTTTTATTGTTGTTGAAAGCACTGAAAAAGGCCCCCCTTTGAGCCCATCCATAAGGCTTCTCTCAAAGATTTGACTCCTAAGGTGGTATTTCTGATGGCTATGCTTCTGCCAGACAGATCTCTGAGCTACAAGCCCTGTCCTACTGCAAACCCTTTCTGGTCATCTCGGTGGCTTTGGAATAGTGCCATCTTTCCTTCCAAAGGTGATCTCTCCTTTTCACCTCAGACAGTTGTTCTGCCCTCTTTTTCGGAAGAGGCCTTGCAATTGGAACCCTCCCAGTGTCTGCTCGATGTGAGGATAGTATTGCTCAGATTCATAGAGAATTGACCAACCCCTTTTGTTGGTTAGATCATCTTTTTGTTCTCGTCAGCGCTCTGAGGAGAGGACAGGCATCAGCCAAGTTTTCGATTTTTACTGCTGGATCAAGGAGGCCATTGGATGGAAAGCAGGTATCAGAGAGAGTCTGGTCTCACTCCACTAAGTCACAGACTGCCTATTGGGCTGAGTCTGCCTTGGTGTCTGTGGAGGGCATGTGTAAAGTCGCCTTCTCCAAATACCTTTGTGAAGCACTGCAGATTGCAAGTTGGGAGCAAGTACTGATGGTGCCCTTTATTTATTTATTTATTTATTACTTTTATATACCGCGCTCTTTAAAATCAGTCCGGTTTACAGGTAACATTTGTGCATATCGATATATCAGATATGCCTTTACAGAAAACAGGGATACAACTTGGATTTCAACTTGGGTAACTATTTACAATATCTACAATTCTGTACAACATAGCTACGAAATGTTTTGTGGGTCATCGATGTTTAGCTGGGTGTGTTGTGGCTAATATTGGGTTGTGAATAGTGTAGGAGAAAGAGGTGATGTTTTAGAGCTTTTCTGAATTGTATAATATCGGTAATTGCTCGGATTGAAGATGGGAGTGCATTCCAGCATGTGGGTGCCCTTGGTATGACTGTTCTGGCCAGAGCGTTATCTTCCTCCCACCCTGGGTCCTGACTGCTTGCATATGTCTCACTTGTCTGGGCTGCTCTAGCAGGATGATGTGGAAGGAGAACTTTTAATCATATCTGATCATTTCCTTTGCTTGAATCCTGCTAGACCAATCCAGGACTCACCCTGGAAGAGTCACCTACCGGTTGGGAAACTCTGCTGCCTTTACTTAGCATTGTTGTTGCAGTGCCTGATGAAGATTCAGCTGTGGTAAGTGAGCCAAATACTAGTTTTACCTGTTGATTCTGATGGTTGAATGTTATTTTTGCTAATAGTTGAATTTTATCTCTGAGTATTTCAGTCTTGCTTTCTACTTGGGAAGCGTCTTACTGTCTTCTCTCAGTGTTGCACCAGTGGTTATACCTTCTGATTACATCATTGAAAGATTTAAGCCTTCACCTGCTGGCAAGGGAGTATAACCCATTGGACTGGTTTAGTAGCCAGACTTTAATCCCATGTAGAATAATTAATTGACTAATGCTTCTAGTTATAATGGTAGTTTTACCGGATGGTGTTACTGGCTTGAGTATTTTTTTGATGCTGTTGGGACTTCTCTTGCATTGCCTTTTATAGGCAGGTGAAGGTCTGTGATGTGGTGGTGGACATGATATCACTGGCTCGCACCCCACCCCCATTGTCATTCCAATACTTCAGTCCAGAGACACCACTGGCTTGTCCACCTTGACTTACAGATCACCTGACCCTGGCAGTCCTGATGACAACTAGCACTGCTGCTCCATGCAATCCTTTCCCCTCACTCTCGCAACTAAAGTGAGCTCAGATTTAAAGAGAGAACAAAAAGAAGAGTGTAATTCTTAATTTTTTCTCCCTGGTGCAGTCTCTGCTCTGTGTGGAGGTGCTATTTCCGTCCATTATATTTGGAAGATACCAATGCTGTAAGGCACTGTTGAGGTGCTTATAAGCAGAGACTGTCTCACATGTCTCTGTACAGTGCTGCTTACGCCTTATTGCACTATACAAATGATGTAGTAGTAGGAATCATGCACAGTGTCTTGTTAGTAACAAGGGGAATATTCGTAAGATGGTGCTTGATGCAAGGATTAATTTCAGTGAAAAAGATACAGGTGTGCTCTTAAGAGCTGCACAATTAATTCTGCTTATAGCTGGAACTGCTGTATAGAATTAAAATTTACCTTTGTGATTTGCAGCCCTGTAGGAATACTTTGTGCTATTATTTTATTAGGGGACTCTAAAATGAACCAATCAGATAGGCCTCCAGGAGATATTGTACGGAGGTGGATTTTTTTCAGATATGTTTTGTGTAACCTGATTAGGCGAAACTCAGCCTGTTGCACTGTGAGCTGTTATCTCCCTAACCCTGTGAGGGGGATGTGATTGTCGAGGCTGAGTCAGAGCATTGGTGGTGCCTTCGGCAACCAAAGACCTTTTTCCTGTGATAATTCCTGAGCCATGTTAATATGAGTCTGGACTGTTGTTGCCAATTAGGTGAATTAAGAGCAAGAGGACTCTTCAGGGAAATGAAATTTAGTGATTTCAGAATGCATTTGGGAACAATTAGAGGCAATAATGATGCTTGTCCAGTGCCAGCCTGCAAATGTCTTTTGCATTGCTGCTTGGTGGATTTATTTTATTCTATGTGAGGCTTAGGAGAGATGGATGCTGCCATGCTCGGTTCAGTCTAACAAGTTCTTGTATTCAGGGCTTAGAAGCAGTTATCTAGGTTGAGGGAGTGAAGTTGGGCAGAGGGAACCCTTGTGTTTTCCCCTCTGCTCACTGGTGCTGCTCCTTGGATCTGCAGGAAGTAGCTCAGATGCTTTGCTGATCTCCTGTCCAAATGAAACTCATCTGATATGCAAAGGGACTCTGAGCACTGCACAATTGCACTTATTCGTAATGTCTGTCCCATTGTGGGCTTTTATCTTCACTTTCTCAAAAGCAGTGCTTGTATGGGGTGTGAATGCAGACTGAAAATGATGGAAGCTCGTGATCTAAGACTACAGAATCCAGCAGTACTTAGGAATGATGCAGAAAGTTGTTAATTGTATTTCTCCCCTTTTAAGAACATAAATGCTAAGGTATAGGATAGCTATCTTTAGGATAGCTATCCAGAGGGTCGCCATGAGTCGACTCCGACTCGACGGCACTTAACAACAACAACAACAA
Organism: Ichthyophis bannanicus; assembly: GCA_033557465.1. NCBI lineage: Eukaryota > Metazoa > Chordata > Amphibia > Gymnophiona > Ichthyophiidae > Ichthyophis > Ichthyophis bannanicus. Next base: position 383,531,629 of record CM066039.1, read on the forward strand.
ATGCCAAGGTCCATCAAGCCAAGTATCCTGTTTCCAACAGTGGCCACTCGAGGTCACAAGTACCTGTCAGGTTCCCAGAAAGGTTGTGAAAGCATTGTGGAACCTATGTACCTTTTTGGGAACATAGGTTCCACAATGCTTATCCTGGGGCAAGCAGTGGATTTCCTGGGCCCTCTTTAGTAATGGTTTATGGACTTTTCCTCCAGGAACTTGTCCAAACCTTTTTTAAACCCAGCTACACTAGCAACTTTTACTACATCTTCTGGTAACGAATTCCAGAGTTTGATTATGTGTTGAGTGAAAAATTTTTTTTCTGTTATTAGTCCTAAATGGGGCTACATTGTAGCTTTATTGCATGTCCCCTAGTCTTTCTACTTTTTGATGGAGTAAACCGATCTAAGTGTACCTGTTCTATTCCATTCATTAGACCTCTATCATATCTCCCCTCAACCATCTCTTTTTCCAAGTTGAAGAGCTCGGACCTTTTAAACCTTTCCTCATAAGGGTATCCTTCCATCCCCTTTACCATTTTGGTGGCTTTTCTCTGTACCTTTTTGAATTCTGCTATATCTTTTTTAAGATATGGTGACCAGACTTGCACACAGTATTCAAGGTGTGGTCGCACCATGGAATGATATAGAGGCATTATGATGTCATCCTTTGTTTCATTCTCCATTCCTTTCCCTATGATTCCTAGCATTCTATTTGCTGTCTTGGCTGCCTCTACACACTGGGCAGAGGGTTTTAATGTATATAATGTCTATAATATAATATGTAATTATATAATAATAAGTATTCCACTTCATACATTAACAGATAATTATTAATATTATGGAGTGGAGGAGTAGCCTAATGGCTAGAGCACTGGCTTGGGATCAAGAGATCAGGATTCGATTCTCACTAGTACTCCCTGTGGCCTTGGGCAAGTCACTTAACCCTCCATTGCCTCAGAAAATTCCAAGTTATCAATGTCCCTGTTTAATGTACATTACCAAGTTTAAGTTACAATGTAAACCACTTTTAAACCGCTTTATCATTTCAATCAAAGTGGTTTACATTGAAACGTAAACTTGGTAATGTACATTAAACAGGGACATTGATAACTTGGAATTTTCTGAGGCTATGGAGGGTTATGGAGGGTTAAGTGACTTGCCCAAGGCCGCAAGGAGTGCTAGTGGGAATCAAACTCTGGTCTCTTTGTTCTCAAGCCAGTGCTCTAACAATTAGGCTACTCCTCCACTCCATACATAATTATATAACATATATCAAACTAAATGGAATTAAGACAAGGGAGAAAAAATCCTTCTGGGAATAGAATGTATATCACAGTACAAACGTTTGTTCGTTTATGGTATGCTGATTATCTTCAAAATCTCCCAGACATAATCCCAGGAGACTTTACCAAATTCTTTTTCAATATCAAAGCTCATTGCCAGGGCTTCATCTGTTTGCCTATGTATGGCTTTGATCCCTGCCAGGATGCATCGAATAAAATCAAAATAAACGTAAATATCATTTATGTTTCAATAAATGGGGGGGTCACCTGCACGGAGCAGCGGGTACAATACTAAACAAAGGCATAAATGGGGGTGATCTGCATGGAACAGCAACTATAACCACTCTAGCCACCTTACTGGGCAGATTAGATGGACCGTACTGGTCTTTACCTGCTGTCATATACTATCTTCAAACTATCTTAAAATGGCCCCCAATATGCTTCCCTACCATTCCGCTCTTCTTTATGGTCTCTACACCTATCTCAACTAAGATCTGCCCAAAGTCCACTGAGACATTGTTATCATTTTAGTCAAAGAGTTCCTTCCCAGGATGCAGGCAGGCTAGCAGTAGTGCACATGTGGCCAAACAAGAGCGGCGTTGATTGGATCCTTAGGAAATCCAAGTGAACTTTGGCTAGTCTTGTGAGACTTTTGATCTGTTGCCCAAGACTGAAGGCTGCATGTGTTCAAAGGAAAGTAGCATTGGAGATGCAGTTGCTATGCAGGGTAACGGTCTCTTCTGCTGCCAGAGTTGGGAGCCACATGTATGTTCTCAGACATAGGTTGCAGATCCCTGCTCTAGAATGTTTACAGCTGTTGGCCCTCCTTTGTGGCCAACAAGTGTCTCCTCTTTGACATACTTAAGCTTTACTGATCTCTCAATACACACCTTTGTCAAAGCTTTTCCACCACTCCTTTAAGGATGGACCTGAGAAATTTGGCATGCATTGTCCTAAAGCTTTTTCTTATTTCACAGAAGACTCTCAGTGGGGTTTGTTTGCCACCCTTTGCATTCTGCTCTTTCAGGCCGATGCAGAAAGCCAGCACTGAAGTTGTACTCTATTAACTTTTATACCTATTTGCACCACGCAACTTCAGCGCCAGCAGGCAGAAAAGGGCTCATATGCAAATGAGCCACTCGTTAAACTGTGCACAAAACGGCAGCTTTAAACTGGGAGAGCAAGCCAGACACATGCGCAAAGAAGTCAGCGCTAGTTTGGCATGCTTTTTCAGGGAAACAGGGCACCGTGTGGCTAATTTGTATATGAGCCTTGGCTTTGATGGCATTGGGCGCTTTCTCCAATGCCAGGATCATCTCTAGACATTGGGAAAAGCCCCCACTGCCATCAAAATACTGTCCAGGGACGGTGCCCCCGACAGAAAGCGAACCTCTGGTGGCCCGGTGGCCCCTCAACCCCCTCCTGGTACCTTCAGAAATGAGCAAGAGCGCTGCCCACACACTCCTGCTCTTGCTCTGCCATCTTGAAAAATGGCGGCACCTGGTCCTGGGATGCACCGGATGGGGTCAGACTGCCATATAAGGTAGAATGTCCATTTCTGAAGGTACCGTGAGGGGGTGGGGGGGTCTGGGCCACCAGGTTTATTTTTAATTGGGAGGAAGGGGTGGGGGGTTCAGGGCCACTGGGGATTTGCGATGCTCCCGACAGTATTTTGATGGCATCAGGGGCTCTCCCTGATGCCTGGATCTTCTTTGACATTTCTCCTCAGATAATCCAGGCATCAGGGAGGGCCCCTGATGCCATCAAAATACTGCTGGGGCACGCGCTAGATGTTTAAGCCACCTCAGAGCCAGGCATGAAACCACTGGTGCTAAGGGTTTCTCTGCAGCTCATTTACCTATGATTTAAATCTTAATGTTAGTTGCACACTAGTATTTCCATTGCTGTTTACATGCGTATTCGTCTCCTTTCTGCATTTGGCGGTAGCAGTAAGTGTACTTAAAAAGTAGCGTTCTCTGTGATTAAAGGCTGCTCTAGTTTTCGGCATCGGCCTGTTTGTGTTTTGGGGAGGAACAAGGACTTGACTTTTCCTAGAAGTAAGAGAGTTAAATATTCAAGATTAGAACATGCCACGGCCCGTTAACTAGTTTTAACTTCTTGTTTTTGTTGTTGCTTTTGCTTCCTAAAGTATTTGAAGAAGAGTGATCAGCTGCTCCCTTCCCTCCAGAGATGAACCACCACGATCACAGCAACCATGAGATGTCTGCTAGCATGGATGCAACTTCAGATCCACCTGCAGACCACCAGCACCACACCACAGCAATGCCAGGCCACAACCACAGCAGCATGATGGTAGGTGAAGCACAGCAACTCAGCTACTGCCAACTTCTTAACTGAAATCATCACAGTTCATCAGTTCAATTAGTCTCATCTGCAGTTCTTGGTTTATCATGGCTCTATGAAAAAAAGCAATGTCCTTTCCCAAGAAAAGGACTTTGTAACATTTTGTGATAACAGTGAATTATAAATGCAGGGTTCATGGTTAACTGCAGTGTGAATCTTTTGTCTGTATTTTCTTGCGTATTTTTCCTGATTATCTTCTTCCTTTGGTTATCCATTGTGGGCTACCTTCTCTGTGAGATTAACTGATGTTTCTTTATCATTCTGATATATTAAGTGAGGTGAGCTGGTTATTCACCCCAGCCAACAGATGGAGGTAGAGCCAGAGAACCTTTAGCGATGTCGGTATTCTTTGCCTCCGGATGATGGCTGACTTGTGCTCTGGTGCACCAGTGTGAGTTTGGCCTGGTGGATGAGCTTCAAGGCCCGTAAGAAGCTTAGGTCTGCCCTTTGCTCCTGGAGCCAGAAGATTCCCTGGGTCCAGTGCTGATAGGCAGCAGGGGCAGAGGTCCTGGTTGGGGGTGGTAAGTAAGGGCCTTTGCCTCCCTCCTCCCTTGTCTTCTGAAAAAAATCTGTGTTTATTCTTTTCTAATTGGCTCTATTTTCTTGGTGGAAACAGCTCTGCTAATCAAGCAGGCTGTTTGGGGGAAAAGAAGTGCTCCAGCAGCAGCTTTTGATTGCCATGCCTTCTCTGGTGCTGCAGGGGCATTGGAGAGGCCTCCACGAGGCTCCCCCAGTTGTCAGGGGGAGGGAGCAGAGTGTTGCCGGTTGCCTGCAAGCACTTAGCGGAGCTGGGCAGGGTGCTGCATGTGGCTGCCACCAGGTCACTTCTGTAGCAGGTTCTTTTTTCCCTGAGTGCTTTGGGGACGTCTTGGAGCACTTTTGCATGCTAATCTGGACCCCCCCCCCCCCATTGAGGGTCCAGGGCCTGATGCTGTTCTTGTCATCTGATTTCCCCCTCCCCCCCAGCCAGCGGAAACGGTGGTGTATGGTTCAGAAGGCTGTATCCTCGAAGGATTCTAGTAAAAGAGGGAAGTTAATGGCATCTGGGTTACTTTCATCTTTATTGGAACCTCCCTATCAGGATGCCCTAAGTACAGAGCAGACAGAGCTGAAAGATTCCAAATTATCCTAAACTGATGACCAGATTGTTAATATAGATAAAAAAACAACCTCTGACATGCCTGTACACAAATGCTAGAAATCTAAAAAATAAGATGGGAGAGTTAGAATATATAGCATTAAATGAAAGGTTAAATATAATAGGCATCTCGGAGACTTGGTGGAAGGAGGACACCAGTGGGACACTGATATCTGGGTACAAACTATATCGTAATGATAGAGCTGATCAAATTGGTGGAGGGGTTGCGCTCTTTAGAGAGGGCATTGAATCACACGGGATAAAGGTTTTGCAAGAAACGCACATTGTAGAATCTCTGTTGATAGAAATCCCATATTGTGGGCAGTATGGTAGATTCTGTTTGGAATCATCCTGCCCCAGATATAAGACTCTCCTAAAAACTCACCTCTTCTGCTCTGCGTTTGACCTCCCCTCACCCTCTGTTACTTCGCTTTGTCTGATTTGTGTTGCAGTTCCTTTCCGGCTTTAGCCATCTCTGTATGTTTTATGAATTGCACAGTGCTCTGGTGTTAGGAAGGTGCGGTATATCAAGCAATCAAATAAACATAAACATGGTAGTTGATAGTTTTGTTATTATGGATGTGGGTGGTACGGGGGGGGGGGTTATTTGTGTTTTATTTGTTGTACACCGCCTCTAATGCCTGTAGCTTATGGCAGTTAATAAAGGTTTAAAAAATAAATTCTGTAAAAGGGGGAAGGCAACAGCACTGGGGATGCACTACCATCTGCCTGGCCAGATTGAATAGATGGATGATGAAATTCTAAAAGAATCAGGGAAGCTAACAAACGCTACAACACAGTAATAATGGGTGATTTCAATTACCCCGGTATCGACTGGGTCAATGTCACAGCAGGACATGATAAAGTTTCAAGATGAAATAAATGACTGCTTCTTGGAGCAGCTGATTCATGAACAGACACGTGCTGATTCTATTTTCTTACATCTCCTCCCTCCTCCCCCCTCTGGCAAATAAAGGCCTCCAACTTTTCCCTTCTGGAGGCTGTTAAACTCTCATAATCATAGATCTTGTGCACCCTTTTATACCAGGCTTCTTGTTGTGGGTATCTCCTTAAATTTCCACATCTGTGCTATCACACACCTGGCAACCACAACACAAAAGCCCACCAAGTTCCCTGCTCCCCCCTCCCCCCCCAGCTCTGTCCCCTCAGGGTCAGCAATGTATTCTCCTTACCCCAGGCCACATCCTTCCCCACTAATTCCTGGATCTCTTGGTGAATTCCATCCCAGAAGGGCTGCAATTTGGTACATCCCCACCACATATGGATGTAATCGCCAGCCTCACTGCATCCTCTCCAACATGCTCTGGGATACCTCTGTATTTGATATGCTAACTGAATCAGGGTGAGTTACATGAATCAATACAACATTTTATAAATGTATTTGACAAGCCTTAAATAGCTCCCCCCACACTGTATCACTTAGTGATCTTTCAACATACCGCTTCCATTGACCTTGCAGGGGTAATCGACTTGGCTCCTGCTGGTCCCTTAACTGGTATATCTTTGATAATGCCTTGCGGCGTAAGCAGGGGACACAACACAGACGTTCAAATTCCATCAGCCCCATGTTCAGACTCTGCACCCAGTCCCTCCCTAAGAGAAAGTGCCTCACCTGGAGGTATCCATAAAAATCTTTGTGAGGCAGCCCATACTTCTCCCGCAACTTGGAGTAGGGTAGGGGTTAATGACCCCCCCCCCATCATTTGAATAATTGCTACTAGTCCCTGACCCTTCCATCTTTTAAACAATGGATCTTGCACCCCTGGCATAAAGCCAGGGTTACGCTGTATCGGTTGCAGCAGAGAGTGTGCCCCCCCTGGAGATTCCTACCAGCTTTTGTGCCTCTCCATACCGTTAAGATGTGCCTCAGGAAGAGGTTACGGAAAGCGCCCCTTGCTTGATCCAACCACGGAATGCTCCTTCTCCATCCCTTGAACTACCTCCACCCATTTCCTTTGTGAACCCTCTTGCCACCCCACAATATTAGAAAGTTGTACTGCATTATAATGCCACAGCAGGTGCGTAATCGCAAGCCCCTGAGCTTTTTGGGTCAATAGTAGATTCTCTGAGCCACTCTTGGTGGCCTATGACTGCAAATGTAATGAAACACTTTTTGCTGAGCCTCTGTTACTGCCGAGGCAGAATTACCATTTTAACATTGGCTATTTATTTATTTATTTATTTAACAGTATTTCTATACCGCCTTATCTTAGAATCAAGGCGATATCACAGCAAACAATCAAAAGGAGTGATAGTGTTTTTCATGCAGTGAAGTTTAAATCGTGACTTGTGTGTATGTAGGTGTGTGTTTGATTAGGTTGAGCTAGGTACATTGTGCGCTATGATACATTGTTCTATAATACATTCTTCTATACATTTAGTGTTAAGCAATATCATGTGCCGTTATACATTCTCTTATCAGTGGGTCAGAGGGAGGTATGTTGGTTGTTCCTGGTAGTTGGATCATGTGACGTGTCCATAGTGTTCTATGAACAGCATTGTCTTCAGCTGTTTGCGAAAGTCTTTGAGGTCCATCGTTGATCTCAGATCGTATGGGAGGGTGTTCCAGATTGTTGGTGCAGCCAGGGAGAGTGCTCTTTCTGTGGTGTCCTTGCGTGTGTTTCTGAAGTCTCTTGGGGTGCTGACTCGGTTGGAGGTTCCCTTTCTTCTTGGGCGTGTGCTGGTGTCTGGTTGTATGGGGGTGTGTAGGCTGTTGGCTGATGTGTGTTGTTTGATCTTAAATATGTTTATGATTGTTTTGTATTTGATGCGTGAACTGATTGGGAGCCAGTGTAAGTCTTTCAAGATAGGTGTGATGTGTTCCTGTCTTGTTGATCCAGATATTATGCAGGCCGCCGTGTTTTGTGCTAGTTGTAGTGGTTTGAGTGTTTGTTTTGCTAGTCCAAGGTAGATTGGGTTGCAGAAGTCCAGTAAGGGGGTTATTAGTGCTTGGCATACGGTACGGAAGTGCTCAGTGGCGAGGAGGTGTTTCAGTCTTCTGATGATTCTCATCTTGTAGTATGCATTTTTGATTGTTTTGCTTACGTGTATCTTGAGATTCAGTTCATTGTCCAGGGTCACTCCGAGGTATTTTACTTCCGATTTTATTGGTATGGTTGTGTTTTGTATCTTGATGTCTGGTGGGTGGATGAAGTCTGGATTACGAGTGATGATTAGTGCCTCAGTCTTGCTGTAGTTGATTGCGAGGTTGTTGTTTTGACACCATCTTGTCATTTGTGTGAGGCAGTTTGTTATTTTGGAGTAGTCCGGGTTGTGAACTGAAATAGGTTTGTATATCATGATATCATCTGCATAGATTGTGTATTGAATGCTGTTCTTTTTCAGGATGTCGCATATTGGCTGGATGTAGATGTTGAACAGTAGTGCTGAGAGTGCGGATCCTTGTGGTACTCCTTGGAGGACTTTTATGGGTCGAGAGGTGTTGTGGCCTACCTTTACATGTATCCGCCTGTCAGTTAGGTATGAGTGGAACCATTTTAAGGTGGGACCATGGAGCCCAATGTCTTTTAGTCTTTCCGGGAGAGTTTTGTGGTCTACTGTGTCGAATGCTGAAGAGATGTCAATGAAGATCAATATGATTCCATTCTTGATGTTGTCTATGGTTCGGAGGATGCTATCAAAGAGGTAAATCAGTAATGTTTCGACCCCATGGTTGGGGCGAAAGCCGTGTTGGTTGTCATCCAGTGGAGCATGGTTGTCGATGTGTTCTTGTAGCTGTTGTTGTACTGTTTTTCGATGATTTTTGCCAGAAAGGGTATGCTGGATATTGGTCGGTATGCTGCTGGGTTGTTCTTGTCGAGAGTTGTTTTCTTTGGGATCGGTCTTACTGTGGCGAGCTTTAGTTGATTTGGCATGAGTGAGGGAGTTGTGCACCATGTTTTGTATGATGTGGATGAAGCTTGATTTGGTGGCTTTGATCCATGACACTGGGCAAGGGTCTGTAGGGGCGGTGCTTGTATTGATTGTGGAGATGATGAGGGCTATGCGGCCCAGCCACGACAAAGGAAATTTGTGCCGCTACTGTTCCAAATCAGAAAATATTTTTTTTCCACAAGGCTTCATAATTAATTTGATACAATTTAGACACATCTGCACACAACTGAAAGCCTAAATACTTCAATTGCTCTTTGGTCCACTGGAAGGGGAAGCGCTGCCTTAAGCCTAGTACTGTATTGTCTTCCAAGGTTAAATTGAGAATCTCAGTCTTCTCTGTTTACTTTAAATCCTGCCACCTTGTGATATGCCTCCAATCTTCCCGTAGCCCCCTCCCCAGTGAGGTTCCCGGGTCAGTAAGTGTTAACAAAATGTCATCGACGGATAGGGAGATCTTAAACTCCTGTTCTCCTACCCTCACTCCCTTCACCTCTTCCCATTGCCTAATCCTTGATGCAAATGGTTCCGCTGAGAGCGTGATCAATAGAGGGGATAATGGACACCCTAGCCTAGTCCCCCCTTTGCAGCTGGAAGAAAGCAGAATACCCCCCTAGTCTGGCATATAAAGCCTGTACCTATTTAAGATAATTCTCCTCCACCCCAAAGGCCCTTAGCATTTCCCACAAAAATTTCCAGTCTACCTTATCAAATGCCTTTTCGGTGTCGATAGCCACTATTATAGCTGGAATCTTCTCTGCCTTGACCCACCAGCATAGGTTGACCACCCACTTAACGTTGTCCACTGCTAAGTGACCCTGGATAAATCCCGCTTCGTCATTATTTATCAATTTAGCTATGACTATATTAATTTGGGCTGTTAATATCTGGGTCAGAATTTTTGCATCCAGGTTTATTAGGGATATTGGCCTGTATGAGGCACAGTGTATGGCTGGCTTCCCTGGTTTCAGCAGGATACTGATCCCTGTTTGTCCCATCAAATCCAGAAGCTGCCCCGCCATGAGGGTTTCATTATAGACCTGCACTAATCTAGGCACCAGTTGCTCCTTGAAGGTTTTATACACTCTGGCAGTTAGCTCATCCAGTCCTGGGCCTTATCATTTGCCAATGCTCCAATAGTCCTTGAGACTTCTTCCTCACTTATCGGCCTATCCAAATGCTCTTGCTCCTCTGCTGTTAACTGAAGGAACGAAGCCCTTCTCAGGTATTCTCTTTTATCTCCATATTTTGTTCTTCCTCCTCCCTATGCCTCATCTCCATATATCCAATTATTCCCTTTTCCTGCATCTTGGCCACTGCTACCTGTGCCTGCTGAGTTTTAAGGCTTCACGCTAGTAATCTTCCAGGCTTGCCCCGTGTTCATAGAACCTTTGACGACAGGCCAGGGATTCTGCATGCATTTCTCTAACCTTGGTGCGAGCTTCTATTAACGTTTGTGTCCTGTTTCCTTAAGCACCCTGGTAGCCTGCCCTAAGGCCTGTCCCTCTGTCTCTTCTTTCTTGCTCCCCATCTGATGAAGTATCCCCTTACAACAACCTTGAAGGCATCCCAAACCACTGCTTCGTCCATGTCCTTTTGGGCATTATTTTTAAAGAAGTCCTCTATAACCTCCTTGATTTCAGCTGTCACCTTTTTGTCCTTTAGGAGACTATCATTCGTGTGCCAGAAGCAGGAGCTAGAATAGTGGCCCCCCCATCTGCTCAGCCCTATCCATTCCATAGAATAATGCCCCCCCCCATCCGCTCAGCCCTATTCATTCCACATTGCGGTCCGTCCATGAGACCAGCTCATAGTCCGCCCCTTGAACTTTAGCTACCAACGGAGCTGAAACCAATATTTCTATACAGGGTCTTGTTTTATGGGGGTGAGAATAAAATGAATACACCCTAACTCCCCGGATGCAATTCCCTCCAGGCATCTAGTAGCTGCCACGTTACCATTAATTCCTGCAGGCTTTGCCTATCCTTAGATTCTCCCCCCTCCTGTGGAATCTCCGTTAAAATCCCCTGCTAATATAATATGCCCTTCTAGGAACCCTGATAGCTTCAGCCTTAACCTATCAAAATAGTGTCCTTGGTTCTGATTTGGAGCATATATGTTGTATATGTCCCTTAACTGCCACATTTCTACCTTCTCCGTCTTTACACACCCTGTTTCTTCAAAGGCCACACTATTATGCAGCATTATTGCTGTTCCCCCCCCCCCCCTTTCTTCCTCCCCTCCCCCCCCATTTCCATGAGGCACAATAATATTGCTGATATTGTTTGTTGCTTACTAGCTTATGGTCTCGCATTTTCAAATGTGTCTCATGCAGACAGAGAACTCCCAACTGCAACTGACTCGCCTCTTTTAAACAGTAATTGTCTCTTGTGTGGGGAGTTGAGGCCATTTGCGTTAATGGTCCCTATTCTAAGTGCTTGCATCGTGTCCTGGACACCTTAGCCTCTGCTCCCTCTCTCCCAACATTTACCTCCTGTGCTTCTTCCCCCCCCCCCCCCCATTATCATTACTGCCCCTTCCCATCTGGCAGTCCCCCTCCAGGTTCGAATGACCTCTCCACCACAGAATTGGCCCCCCTCTTTTATCCTTGCACACCCCTTGTGTTCATCCACTTGCAGGTGCTGCCTTTCACGCTACACACATTCCGTCCTTATTGAACACTCATGTACTGTCACCTATTCGCTCCCCCTGTGGTTATTACCCTAACCTCATTCTTCCCTTGTCAAGCTTTAATGCACTTCTCCAAATATATTGTTTGTATCACTACCGCCGCAACAGCTTATAGACTCTTCTCTTCACCCCAAAACCTGCATATTGTAAGTCTTTTATCACTCTGTAGAGTCCAGGTTTGCACTTCCTGGTCTGTTCTTTGTGACTTAGAGTGTCTCCGCAGCCTGCTCTCCCCTTTTGCCCTTTGCCACATTGCCCGCTGATGCTCCACGGGTACGTTGTCTTTAGGAAAGGCTGCTGTGCCTCCTATTGCTAGTTCTTGTAGGTGCGATTATAATCTCCGCTCTTGTGTGCCCTCACAGCGTACATCCATCTTTGGTGAGGTCTAAAGCAAAGGGGAAATGCCATCGGTACATTATCACCATTTCTCCCAATTTCAAAGTGATATCGCAAAGTTCTTTGCGTCTCCTCAACGTTGTGGAGGATAAGTCCTCATACAACGTAATAGTATGCCCCTTCCACTTTATGCCGGCTGACTCTTCTCTTTACCGAGGCCTACGAGCAACCACCTTAAGTTACCAACCACTAAATCCCACCCAACTGACCTAACAGCTACCTACAACATTTGGCCCCAACTATCCACTCCCATTTAGGCCTACAAGCACATAGTATTTACGTATGTGAGTCGTATCCCCTCCTGTTAAATATATCCCTCCAATTGTGTTGTGACCACTTTAATTGAAGGATAAGGTGATATACAAAACTGTCTAAATAAATTATCTTGCCTTTGCCATCACAGCCTCTTTTGTTATATAGCGGTGGAAGCATACAATGATATCCCGCAGCTGATTGACCCAAGGAGTGCCCAGGGCCCTATGGGCTCTCTCTAACAATGCTACAGGACCAGGTGTTAGATGAGGCTCTCAATAACTTTTGTACTGTCCTGAAACTCCGGTTCCTCGGGCACCCTCCCCCCCCCCCCACGAACTTCTAGATTACACCTCCTACTCCAATTTTCAATGTCCTCTGGTTTGTTCATTAAGGCCTCCAGTGACCCCTTAATGTTCAGGAGTCTGTAGGACACCAGGTTTTTTTAATACAACTGGCTGAATTGCCTTTAAGTGAGGATTTTTTTCTGTTTTAGAGATTCCTTTTTATAGACAGATTAAGGAGGTAGCATGGGTTCTGCTTTGTCCCCAGATGTGACTAACCTCTATGTAGCAGAATTTGAGGAGAAGTTCCTAACACCACATCCATATCTGTGTAATGTATCGAACAGATACATAGAGAACATCATGATGGTCTGGGATGATAGTCAAATGATGTTGCAAGAATTTTTAGTTTGTAGGTTAATATCTAAAGTATTAAGCCAGATTTAAGCAATATATAGCCTAAAAGAAGTTTTGTATTTATATATTATTACGAAAGTTCCTTGAGGCTTCATCACTAATTTATTTAGAAAACCAACTGACAGGAACCAATTATTACAGTCTGAGTTGTCATAAGTCTCTGAAGGATAACTTACCAATTAGTCAGTTTCTTTGTATTAGGAGTTTGTATGAGGGAAGAAGATTTTGAGACTCATGCAAGAAATACGTTGCAAAGACTTCTGGAGAGTGATTACCTCATGGCTTGTATAAAGAGAAGCTTTCCACAGGCAAAATCTTCAGATAGGTCCACCTCATTACAAAAGACAGTTGAGGAAAGGGAAGAAAAACCTGTATGTCTACTGTTTCCAGTTTCTCAAGAAATATATCCAAGATCCTGAGGGAAGAGTGGCATAGAATATTTTGCAGAAAAGCCACTTTGCACACAAGAGGATTGGAGCTTAAGTTTAACTTGGGTCTCAAGGAGTGTTTTTTTGGTAAGGCATTTAGTGTGGCTTAGAGCTTTTGAGTGTTATGCTGTTTTTGTGCAGGTTCCTCTTTGATCCCTTTTGTTTCACCGTGGTGTTGTATTGTGTTTGGTTTGATGGTTGTGTTATGTAGCCCCTACCTTGTGCGTTGTCTTGTGTCTCTTGTGATATGTTTCAGATATAATGGATGCTGTAAGCCTCTTTTAATAAGTTATCCTGAATGGTGGTATATCAAATCTTGTCCAAAAAAAAAGGATAAATTAGTTCATCAGCACTTCTAGAATACAAGTGAAAACCAGTGGTTAGAGGCCATTGTAAATGTAGGTACTGTACAATATATGATTTGGCTCTTACACTAAAAGAATGGTTCCTGCATCCAAAGAAACAATAAAAATATTCCCTTGACCATTTTTCAAATTGCGAGACTGATAATGTAGTTTATCAATTGTTCTTGCAATTTACTATATATAGGTAAAAAAAAAAAGAAGCAAGTGAGGACTACAATAATAGAACACAGGAGCTGTTTAAAGAGGGGGGGGGGAAGATGAATCTCTTGCTCACCATTGGAAAGAGCTCAACCACAAGATTTCAGACTTCTGGTTTCTTGTACTTAAAGTAGTGAGAAAAAGTTAGCGAGGTGGAGATATAGATAAAGTCCTAATTTTGCATAGAACATCAATTTATATACAATGAGGCCAATTCCGAACAGGGCACGTCCAGCCCGTCCAGATGTCCAAAATCTTGATGGACTGGATTTGCACCCGATTCTGCACCCACAGGAGCTAGACGTTCCCGCAGGAGCAGAATCTGGAAAAAGGGCTAGGATGGGCCCTGATTCCACCCCGCTGCACTTCAGCTCCCACCCCATCCAACACTCCAAATGCTCCTGCATGGAGCTTCAGTGCCGTGGTGTTCTGTCACCATGGCACTGGGCTGTCATGCAGGAGCCCCGATTCCCCGCACTTAATCAATATTGCTGCGGGGAACCTCCCACTGCCACTCACCTGGTTTGGGGGGTCCGCTGGTGCCACTCCCCTTCCTCGGGGGGACATGCTGTCCCAGACATACAAGGCTACAACCGGAATCGGTCCTGTATATCTGGGGTCATGGGCCTGCCTCTGCCCCATCCATGCTCCTCCCACAGCATTCCCCCTCCCGCCCTCATCCAGAGTTCCCCACACAACGCCGGACATTCACCCCTACTATTCGCAGATCGGAATGACCCCCAGTATGAATGCTTTAGTCCCTGGTGGTTTAAATTTCTTCCTGTAAGCTTTTTAAACAATTTCTGCCTGGTCTCCATTTGTTCTCCAGGAACAAGCAGGAAGTCAGTCCTAATATATGTGTGATGATGGCGCCAATGGAGCCCGTGCAGATCCAATCCCCAGCTTTCAAAGAAAGCCTTTGAGACCTACATCGCGCATGCGCAGTCACCTTCCTACCCAAAGGTGTCATCTTACCTCGGTCTTCTTTTTCCACAGAGCCTTGCAGACATGCTGTCTATGCACCCGAATAAAGATTATTTTTTCCACTGGTATCCGTAGTATTTTTCTTCTTTTCGGTAACCTTTCTGCCGCCCGAGTCCAACGCCTCAGCATCGTTCTTTTCACTCAGGTGCCCCTCTTTTATTTATCGATCCACGGGGTTTTTCACTTGCGGCCTAGTTGGTCAAGACGACAGAGTTTAACCTCGCGTGGCTCGTTTTTCCCGCTATGTCTTCGACCAGCGGTTTCAAGCAATGTGTCAAGTGCAATCACACTGTGTACCATATAGACCGCCACAGTTCCTGCATTTATTGCCTTGGGGCAGACCATGATGTGTCTTCCTGCCCATTGGGCCTTTTGATGTCATCTAAGACCCAGAAGGAACGTGAAAGGCAAGCTGTTCAGCAAGTCAGCCCCAGGATCGACTTTGGGGTTGGAATCCCTGCCTTCGACACTGGCATCGCAGTTCTGGGCCCGGTTGGTCGTGCATCGTCCTCTGAGGATGTTCCCCAACCGAAGACTTCATCGAAGTCGAAGTTCAGGTCCAACCCTGGCCCGAGGGGTAAGACCTCTGGGACCCAGGCGCAGAGCCCTTGACCTGACACCAGGAATGACAGAGAGCGACCCCCCCTCATGCTACCTTGGAGGGAGCCGTCGACAGCGGAGTTGGGAGATCGCACTGGTTCCCCTGATGTCATCACCATCTGGGACATACCCTCCTGGGACCCAGCTCCGACTTCGGAGCCCCCGAGATCGGCGCACACTCCGGCAGCATCATCGGGCATCGAGGCCAGGAGGTACAGGACCCAGGGTTCACAGGAGGATGGTTGGTCCACTTCGCTCACTGGTGGTCAAACATTACCACAGATGCCTGGGTGCTGCAGGTGATTGGAGAAGATTATGTCCTCCGCTTTGCCCAACTGCCTCCTCCCTTCTTCCCCGGGGAATTACTGATGGACTCCTTGCAAAGGGAGCTTCTTCTGAGGAAAGATCAAGACACCTACGTGACCAGTCTACAAGAACATTGCATACTAATTGATCAAAAAAGAAAGGAATACCACAAACGACTCCTAATGCCCTCACTAAATTGGCCTCAAACTGTTTGAGACAGTTAAATTCTTAACAAAAGACCCTACTGGAAATTTCAGTACCAAAACCCCACACCCTCAGATTTTTGCTACCCATTTCCAAAACAAATACCTTGGGACCTCCAGCAATACCGAAAATCTCCAAAGCAGCAGTTCTTCTATCCCCAAGCTTTCATCCTTCCACCCAGCCACAAAAGAACACATAGTAAAAATCATTCATATCATCAACACTACTACCTCAGCAATTGACCTGTGTCCAACCAGTTGGGTCAAAATATTATGTTCAGATCTAAGTGCATTCTTTGTCAACATTGTTCATCTATCATTTAGCCGGGAATGGTTCCAACATCTCTTAAACTGCCTCAAGAAAACCCATACTTAAAAATAACAAGTTGAACCGTAGCAACATAACCTCTTACAGGCCCATTTCCAGCCTTCCTCGTTTATGAAAGGTCATAGAGAAAATTGTCCGACAGCAACTACAATGCCACATAGATTCCCACACTCCCCTGGACTCACACCAGCATGGAGTAGAAACTCTGCTAACCTCCCTCCTGGATAGGCTCATCAGAGGCATAGAGAAATCAAAGCAAAGATTTATTCTAATATTCATGGATATTGCCTCAGCTTTTGACTCAGTCTGTCACAACACCTTATTATGTTGCCTACAAGAGATAGGAATAGAAAATGCAGCTTTGGACTAGTTCGGCTCCCTATCTCAATGGTTGCCTTCAGAAAGTGAAAATAGGATCACTGTCTTCAGCTACATACAGCCAAGCACATGATGTCCCACAGGGTTCAGCGCTATCATCTCTTCTAGTTAATCTTTACATTCAGCTCTTATGCCCTTTAATACAATCCTTTGGAATACACTACCATGTTTACGTGGACAACATTATGCTGTATGTCCCTTTTTACACAGTCAAACCCAGTTACAATAAGCTAATTGAATGCTGTAATGCAGTCACACAATGGCTCTCCAAGCATAACTTATCGGTTAATTATAGCATGACTGAAATGCTGTTCATAACTAAAGACCAAACGTTCATCCCCCCTCAACACTAAACATAAGGAATGCAGAACTCGATGTAAAGCAAGAGATCCGTTACCTAGGAGTCACACTCAACCAGCAGCTGAGCATACAATCCCACATCAGCAGCATCACTAAAGCGATATATCACAAGATAGGAACACTTTGCCACCTGCGCTCACTCCTTGAAACAAATGACTATCGTACAGTGTTCCAAGCTCTTTCCACATTTTGACTTCGGTAACATCATCTATCAAGAGTTACCAAAGTATATCTTGCAACCATTTCAGCTGGCCCAAAATACGGCCGCGCATATCATATATGATATCTCAGACAGAACACATCACTCCAGTTTTAAAGCATCTACACTGGTTACCAATCAGAAGCCGACTAAGATACAAAGCCATATTCTTAATATTTAAGATTCTGCACAATCTGCAATTTCCCTCTCATCCCTAATACTACTGATGCCCAAAAATAGAAGTAGAAGACAAAGTATGTATAACACACTCCTGATCCCAATAGAGAGGACAAAAAGTAACCAAACCAAACCTTTAAGTGGGCATTTTTGCTCTATGCTGCAACCCTTTGGAACTGTCTGCCAGACTGAATCTGAGCCAACACAGATATCTTAAGCTTTCGCAAGACCCTCAAGACTCTCCTATTCCAACAGTATGAGCATAGACCATAAGGTGTAGAGAGTTAAGGTGAGGAACAGTCATGATCAGCTTACATTCAACAACCCACCCTCTGTACTAGCTCACAGACTCATGTTCTATACACTATCCATGTTCCTCTGAGCAAACCCAATTGTAAAATTTCCTCCTGTTAATTACTGCAAGTTAACTTACCTGTTCTGTGTACACTGTTTGTTTGTTTTATGTAAACCGCTCTGACTGCAAAATTGAGCGGTATAGAAAATCAGTTAAATCAATTAATTTCAGCGTATAGCTGAATAATAATAATAGTAGATAAAATTATATGCAAGAATATAAATATCTCTTCAAACTACCCCACAAAACTTTGAAGTCAAACATATTTTCTTGAACTTTGTACTCTGCAGCACTGGTACCTAATGCAGATTTTTTTTTTTATAGCTATGTAACAGTTTTTACATCTTAACTGTAACAACCTGAATCTTTCAAAGCACATTACCCGGAAAACAAAGCATTATATAGAGCAGAATATAAATCTTTTTAAATACATAAATTTATATAGAGAGCAGCTCTTCACCATTCTTCTCGTGAGGTGGGACCCCAAATGGGGTCATATCAGTAGATGAGGGGGTCACAGAAACAGGGTTGCTCCCCTTCCCTGTGAACTTTGACCTGTGCCTAATAGTGGCAGTCAGTAATGGTGCTTGTGAGTTGGTCTCATATAGGCTTGCTGTTAGCCTGGGCATCCATGCAGATTACACACTGGCACACAGGCCCTGTGCTGACTCCTGCTGCCTTCATGCTTTGGATAAATGAGGGAAGGGGTCTGCTATTTTGTTGTCATTATTGTCTGGGTCACTTGAATTTTTAGTGTTTAAAATGGGATCATATTCGATGGGTTTGGGAAACTCTGTTGGTAGTGATAAGTTGTAGTCCCATTTGGGTCCTGTTTTACTTTTCTACTGTGAATTAAAGCTTTTAGTTTGCTGGGGGTCTCGGCCCTTATTTGTCATGTTATTTTTTTTCCTTTTGATTTATTATCCACTAGGAATCCATTTGGTGGTTGCCATGGTGTTTAAATATCCAGACTGTGCAGCCACTATCCGGATAATCAGTCATGTTCCAGAGTGGCGATTTTCAGCCACTAGCCATATAATTTATCCAGACAGGTAGGCCAGCTTAAGCTATCTGGATAATGGCTGGTACCTCCCCTGCTTCACCGCAGACTACCCCAGCAGCACTGTGCAGATAGGGCCGCTGAATATCTCCCAGTGTCCTTATCCGGATAAAGTGTGTGTGGGGGGGGATTGTTTTGTTTGTTTTTTGCTTACAGTGGAAAGTTTTAAAAAATTTTGGGGGGGGGGGGAATGGATGGCCCTGAGAACCTATGTGACACTTAACAGCAATTCAGAAAGGGAATCTACAAGAATAGACATCATATTCTATAAGAGTTTGATTTGAGGGTCATTGTTTGTTTCTTTGCAGCATATGACATTCTACTTTGGGTACGAGCATGTGGAGCTGCTCTTTTCTGGACTGATGATCAACACGCCTGGAGGTTAGACGTTTATTTTATTATGTAGTGAAATATAGAGCATCAAGGCCTAGTTCATCTGCCCATTCTGTCTTTTGCCAATATCAGAGACTTTACGTAACCTCTGGCTTTCCTCTTCATCTCTCCGGGCCAGTCCACGAACAGTAGGGTAGTCAATCCCCTCCAGCAGCTGATGACTGAAAACTGAAAGTTCTTTCTGACAGGCTATCCGACTCCCCCTGGTGCCAGTCACTCAATCTTTCAGTCCTCAGCAGCTGAACAGGACATGAGGCTGACAGGCTCCCTGGGGAGACGAAGAGGAATTGAACAGTTAGGCATTAAGTACTGGTGTTTGCGGTGTTCTAGCAGAGCATCCTTACCATAGATATATATATAGATATATAGATATATATATATAGAGAGAGAGAGACGATCTTCCTCTGACAGGAGTGCCTGCAGTCAGAGTCAGGAGCAGAGCCTGCTCACCTCGAAAGAAACGTCTCAGTGAGGCTAAAGGGAGAAGCTGGGGGCCCCAGATTCCACCCCTCTGCCGGCCATACTTCTACTCTGTGTCCCACTAGCAGCAGGAAAGTGGAAGGCTGCCGTTGAAGCGCGGAGGTTTCAGGCGGCGATTCTGTGTGAGGCGCGGTGAGTTTTGCTGGGCAGCAGGGGGGCCGTGCGGCTTCCGAGGGAGCTGCTGTTTCAGCGATCTCAGGCCGTCTGGTAGCTGGGGCGCATGTTCTCGGCGTTGGCGGTTTGCGTACAGTGTGGGAACTGCCGTGGGCTGTCGGGGCCGGGTTTTTGTCGGTCTTGTATGCGCAGCAGCTGTACTGTAGAGAGTGTTTGGGGGCCTAATGGAGTCTGTGTCGCCATCGGGGGATGTCGTGGAAGGGCCAAGGGCAAGCAGATAAAGGCGGGAACGGCAGTCATTTTGTCACAAACGGCACTTTCTTCCGCGCCTCAAAGCAGACCAGGAAAAAAAGTAAAGTCCAAAAAGCCTTCCTCTGCAGAGGATATGGTGAAAGGACTGCCTTCCAGGGTTCCGGAGGGCGTGGAATCTTTGTTTTCGCCGGATTTTATTTTAGCCTTGCATAGGGCATACTGTTTGAACATTGAGCAGTCTGGCAGCGCTACAGTTTCTCTCAGCAGCTTAGGATCTCCGCTGGGGGAAGTTAAGGGGACAGATCCAGGAGAGGGAACCTCTCAAATGGATAAAGCTCCAGAGAGTGCGTCTGATAGCTTTGGACCGCTCCTCTCAGCGCCTCAGTTAGGGGAAGAAGGGGAAATCCTCTCGGAGGCGGGGTTGGATGCCTGGTCAGGAGAGCTAGAAGAAGGTGAGATTGTGCCGGGCGATGACCCAAATATTTTTCGGGTAAGGTTTAAGGTTTAATAATTTGATAAAAACCGCCTTTCAAAACAATCAAGGCGGTGTACAATAATAAAATACATAAAAAGTCATAAAATACATAAATCACACAATGCATATAGACAATACATAAAAACTGTGACCAATGGTGAAATACATAAAAGGGTCATAAAATATATAAATCACAGAATACATATAAACAATACATAATACATAAAAACTATGGCCGGAGCCAGAAAAGAAAAAAGAAATGTACATATTTTATAAAGGACAGAAGAGTGAAAGTAGGGGAGCACAGGACAGGAGACAAAAGGCAGATAGATACAGTAGAAAAGGACTCACACAAATGGGGAGGGAACATTAAAGGCTATGGAGAACAGGTGGGTTTTGAGATTTTGCTTAAAGATAGAGAATTGTGGTTCCAGACGGAGGGAGGAAGGGAGGGAGTTCCAATGTGCGGGGCCAGCGAAGTAAAATGCAGATGAGCGTGTGAATTGGAGATGGGCGTGGGAGGGGGAGGGAAGAGCAAGACGATTAAGGTGAAAAGAACGGGGTGTGTACCGAGGGGAATGGAAAGAAAGAAGGTCGGACAGGTAGGATGGAGTACCAGTGTGATAAACCTTGTGAAGGAGGGTCAGTAGCTTAAACTGTGAACGAAAAGAAACAGGCAGCCAGTGAAGATTAAAAAGCAAGGGAGTAACGTGATCGCGAAGAGTGGAGTATGTGACAAGACGTGCAGCAGTGTTCTGTATCCTTTGAAGCCTCACCACCTGATTCTTAGGAAGACCGAGGAAGAGAGCATTAGAAAAATCCACCCGTGACATGACTAAGGATAGCACCAGTGTCGACAGAGCGGAGGAAGAGAGAAAGGGACGAATTGACCGAATTTGTCAGAGAAAGAAAAAAAGTTTTGGTGATATGGGAGATATGAGAACGAAAGGAAAGATCTGAGTCAAAGTGAACACCTAGATATTTAAATGTGGAAACCAACGGGACAGGGGAATTGGAAAAAGAAGGGGCCAAAGTGGGGGGGGGGGGGTCACCAGAAGTAAACCAGATGGCAAGAGTCTTAGTAAGATTAAGATGGAGACAATTAGTGGTAAGCCAGTTTGCAACAGAGGAAAGACAGGAATTCAGAGGAGTGAGGTCAGGACAGGAGGGGGAGGTGTGATGGAGTAGGAGGATATCATCGGCGTAGAAAAAAGCTGAAAGACCTGACTGTTGGATAAGAAGAGCTAGAGGGGCAAGAAAGAGATTAAAGAGAAGAGGGGCAAGAACGGAGCCCTGGGGAACCCCACAAGGAAGGGGCTGTGGATCGGAGGGGGAGGACGTAGATGAAGAAGAAAGGACTGTGCAGGAGCGAGAGGAGAGAAAAGAGTGAAACCAATGGTGAACAGTGCTGCAAAGACCAGCTTCCCGGAGCCGGTGAAGAAGAAGAGAGTGATCGACTAAATCAAACGCCGCTGAAAGATCCAAGGCAACCGCCACCGAAATGTCACCTCGATCATGAGCTACCTGAAGTGCATTAGTGAAAGCCAAGAGAACGGTGTCGACACTGTGCCCTGAGCGAAAACCTGATTGACGGGGGTGAAGAAAATTAATAGAATCAAGATGGTGTGAAAGTTGTGCGAAAACAAACTTCTCTAAGAGTTTAGATAGGAAAGGGAGATTAGAGACAGGACGATAGTTAGATGGAAGGGAAGGGTCAAGAGAAGGATTTTTCAAGAGGGGACGAACCAATGCGTGCTTCCATGATTTAGGAAAAGTCCCAGTGGAAAGACTAGAATTAAACATAGTGAGGATAAAAGGAAGGACACCCAGGGAGGGAGTGAGGAGCCAAGAAGAAGGAATAGGATCAAGCGGGCAGGAGGTCTTTCGAGAAGAGGAAATCAGATGATGAAGTTCAGGTGCAGTAATGAGTGAGAAAGTGGCCCAGAAGTGAGAAAGCTGAGACCGGTGGAGGTGAAGGAAGAGGAGGAGGAGAGGTGATAGGAGAAGGACAGGTGATAGGAGAAGGACAGGAAGGCAAGGAGTCTCTCAAGGCAGCAACCTTCGAGGTGAAAAAAGAGGCCATTTGGGTGGGTGAAGGAGAGGACTGGACAGAGGGAATTGATGCAGGAGTGTGTAGAGAGATAAGGGAACGAAAGGTGGAATATAGATGACGGGTTTGGTTAGGGGCGTGTAAAATGGCATTAGAAAAGAACTCCCGTTTGGCAGTGTGAAGTTGAGTGCGGTAGAAAGAGTGGTGGGTTTTGAATATGGATAGATTAGCGGGGGAAGGATCCTTGCGCCAAAGTCGCTCGGCCCTTCGAAGATGTCTGCGTAAGAGCTGCAGACCACCATGGAACCAGGGGTGAGAGGGACGTCGACGGGGATGACAAGGACGTAAGGGGGCTAAGAGGTCAAGTGTAGCAGTAAGAGAAGAGAACCAGAGTGCAGTTTGAGAATTAGGTGAGAGGAGTGAAAAATCGTTCGGCAGAAGCTCGGAAGCAGGAGGAAACCTTTGTAATGTGAGAGGGGTGAGGGCTCGGGAAAGACGCTTTGGGGAAGATGAAGAGGAGGAGACTGGAACCGGAGAAGGAGAAACTGCTAGGAAAGAGCAGGACAGGGTGAGATAGAAATGGTCCGTCCATGGAAGAGGTGTGGCAGTTAGGGCTGATAAAGTTAGAGAAGAAGAAGCGGGGGATAGGAACAAGTCAAGGGTATTTCGAAGGAAGAGCTGGGAGCGCTGATTGTACAGTCACTAGCGGCTCTCAATATCCGTTATGCCAGCGGTGCCACAGGAACCATTGGAGGATCTTTTATTACAGGGCTTTAAAGCAGAACAATGCTGTTCTCCAGGACCAAGCAGGAAGTCAGTCCTCACTTATGGGTGACGTCGGCGCCGACGGAGCCCTCGCGGAGCAATTTTCCCCAGCTTTCAAAGAAAGCCTTTGGGAATTGCAGCGCGCATGCGCGGTCGTCTTCCCGCCCGAAGGTGCCATCTTAGCCAGTCTTCTTTTTTCCGCGGAGCCCTACAGACGTCCCCGTCTTGTCCCCGCGAAAAAGTTTATTTTCTTCTTTATTTTATCCTTTTTCTTTCAGTTCGACGCCGATCGTTTTCCCGCCCGGACTCGCGACGCCGGTCTCGAGTCCTCTTACTTTTTTTCGGTTTTTCTGACTTAGTCAGCTTTCGTTTTCGTTTTCCCTGGCAGCCCGGTCCTTTGACCTCGCAGGGGCCCTTTTTCCCCCGATGGCTGCCAGTGGGTTTAAGCGGTGTGGTCGGTGTGACCGAAATATGTCACTAACCGACACACACGACTTTTGCCTCTGCTGCCTGGGCCCGGATCATGAGGAACTGATCTGTGGGCCCTGCAGCAAACTGTCCTCAAAGGCGTTGAGGAGTCGGCGGCATCAGCGGGAGAGAATCTTCGCTGACCCCAGCCGTACCCGGACCTCGTCGGAGGCCTCCGTGTCGAAAGGCTCCAGCTCGGACCGTCGCCGGAGCTCCTCCGACCGGGGTTCTCCCTCCGGGGACCATCGTCGGAAGGAAAAAAACCCGCGAGGGCGGCGTCGGTGGACGCTCCTGGTTCCGCGAGGGCCAGGTCGCATAGCCCCGACAGCCGCCCCGGGTCCTTGGAGAAGGAACACATCCCGAAGCGACCTCGCCTGGAGTCGGAGATGCCTGCCCGGGTAAGTCCTGTGGTCCTTCTGGACTCGCCTCCGCGACAGCCGACGTCGGGCCCGACGCCGTCGGGGGCTGCTGGGTCACCTGAGCTCGGACTCAGGTTGACGGCCTTGGAGAGCAGACTGTCTGCCTTCATGGACCAGCAGAGGGCACTGCTCGCTGGCTTCACTGGCGTCGCTGCCCCGACCGCCGGGACGTCGACGTCCAAGTCGACCCCGGAGACCGAGCCGATCCTCGAGTCGATGAGAACTCGAGTCGATCCTCGGTCGAGGTCGCCCTCGGCCTCCCGTTCGGGACCGAGGTCGCCGACGCCGACTCCCTCGGCGTCGGGGCGGCTGGTGCCGCACCCTGCCCGGGCCGACCCCACCGAGTCCTCGTCGGAGTCGGTCTGGGAGTCTGAGGAGGAAGAGTCACCTGATTCTTTCCGAACTCGGTGTGTCCCATCGGACTCACCGGAGTCCGAGCCTCGGAAGCAGTCCCCCCCGGAGGATGCCCGGTTCTCGGACTTCGTTAGGGATATGGCCAGGGCTTTGGCCTTCCCTGCGGATCCCGAGGAGGAGCCTCGAGCCGAAGAGCTCGACGCCCTCCAGTATGACTCTCCCGCGAGGGAACACTTTACTGTGCCGGTTCCTCCTATGCTGGAACGACTGCTCTTCCGCATGTGGGAGAGTCCGGCCTCCTCGCCGGTCCTGAGCAAGCGGGTCGATTCTATCTATCGGGTCCGCAAGAGCCCTGGCTTTCAAAAGGCACAGCTGCCACACCATTCCATGGTAGTGGAATCGGCCATGCATCGTCTTAAGAGCCAGAAGATGCACTCCTCGGTGCCTCCTAGAAGGGAGGCCCGTAACCTGGATGGCCTTGGAAGAAGTGCTTCCAGGGCTCTATGCTCGCATGTCGTGTCCAGACTTACCAGCTATACATGGGCATGTATCTCCGGGATCTGGCTAAAGAGCTAGCCGGATTCTCCGCTGGTCTCTCCGAGGAGCCCTTGCGGAGGTTCCTAGCCTTGTCCACGGGCATTCGGGAATGCTCAAAGTTCATGTCCCGAGCAGCCTATGATGGCTTTGAAGCCTCGGCTCGAGTAGCCGCAGCCGGCATCGGTGCCCGCCGACAGGCTTGGCTTCAGTCGTCCGACCTTGAGCCCTGGGTACAGGACAAGTTGGTCGATGTCCCCTGCCGAGGCAAAAACCTCTTTGGCAAGCCCATGGCGGAAAAGGCTGCACAAATTGAGACTGAGACTCTCACCAGGACCAGGCTTTCTAGGAAGACCTCCGCCCCTTCCCAGAAAAAGAAGGGCTCGGGGAAAAAGTCCTTTTACCCGAGGAAGGCGGCTGCCTACAAACAATACCCCCATTATCAGGCCCCTGCAGCTCCCCAACAGGGCCAGCAGGCCAAGGGACGGGGTAACGGGTCCCGTAGGCAGCAAGCCCCCAAGCCTGCACCACCAGCCCCTGCTCAGCAGGGTGGGGGCTTTTGACTCGCTCAGCATAGCCTCTCCCCCCCCGCTGGTTCCCCCCAGCACCGGAGGCCGGCTGGTTCACTTCGCCCACAGGTGGTCCAGCATCACCGCAGATGCCTGGGTGCTTCAGGTCGTGCGAGAAGGCTACCTTCTCCACTTCCATCAGGTCCCTCCCTCCTATTTTCCGGGAGAGCCTCCGCGCCCCCCTCTGCACAGGGAGTTGCTCCTTCAGGAGTTAGCAGGTCTTCTGCAGGAACAGGCGGTGGAACCGGTGCCACACCACCTGAGAGGGTCAAGTCTTCTATTCAAGGTATTTTCTGATACCAAAGAGAACAGGGGGCCTCAGACCCATCCTGGACTTGCGCAACCTCAACAAGTTCCTTGTGCGGGAGAAGTTCAAAATGCTTACCCTTGGAATCCTTCTGCCCTACCTCCAGCAGGGAGATTGGCTATGCTCCTTGGATCTAAAGGATGCCTACACGCACATCCTCATCCACCCAAGCCACCGCCAATACCTAAGGTTTGTGGTGGCAGGAAATCATTACCAGTACAGAGTACTGCCCTTTGGCCTGTCCTCCGCACCGCGAGTCTTCACAAAATGTCTCGCGGTCGTGGCGGCCCATCTCCGGCTTCACGGCCTCTATGTCTTTCCGTACCTCGACGACTGGCTCATCAGAGCAGCGTCCGCTCAGGAGGTCACCAACGCCACGTGCCGCACGGTGACTCTGCTGCAGCACTTGGGCTTTGTCATAAACTTCGCAAAGTCCACTTTGCTCCCCTCACAGGATCTCGAGTTCATCGGCGCAAGGCTGCACACTCCTCAGGCGCGAGCGTATCTACCGCTCGACAGGGCTCAGCGGCTCATGGACCTAGCCGACCGCTTTCGCAGCCAGCCCCTGGTCTCCGCCAGGCGCTTCCTGAGACTGCTCGGCCATATGGCTTCCACCGTCCATGTGACCCCCAATGCCCGCCTGAATATGCGGTCTGCTCAATGGTGTCTCCGCCGGCAGTGGCGACAGGCCACGGGCGGCCTCGCAGACCTAGTGCGCGTTTCTGAGCCGCTGATCTCGTCTCTCCGGTGGTGGCTCCGGCAGCCGAACCTGACATTCGGTATGCCTTTCCAGTCACCTCAGCCGACCCGGGTGCTGACCACCGATGCATCCCTCCTGGGCTGGGGAGCGCATTGCCAAGAGGCGCGTACTCAGGGCCTCTGGACCACGTGGGAGTCTGCTCAGCAGATCAACTTCCTGGAGCTCTGGGCGATCCGCCTAGCTCTCAAGGCCTTCTCCCACCTGACTTCCCAACAGTCCGTCCTTGTCCAGACGGACAATCAAGTTGCCATGTTCTACGTGAACAAACAGGGGGGCACGGGCTCCTTTCTCCTCTGCCGGGAGGCTCAGAAGCTCTGCTCTTGGGCCGTCAGTCACGGCATTCTCCTCAAGGCAGTTTATCTCCCGGGCCAAGACAATTGCCTTGCGGACAAACTCAGCAGGGTCCTCCAGCCGCACGAGTGGCGTCTGGATCCCTTGGTAGTTCAGAAGCTCTTCCTCAAGTGGGGCCTCCCCACGATGGATCTCTTTGCCAGTCCTCGCAACCGGCAGCTTCCTCGCTTCTGCTCTCGTCAGCCACACCCCCTTCGGGTTGCGGCGGACGCCTTTCTGATCTCATGGTCGGGGAGCCTTCTGTACGCTTTCCCTCCCATCCCGCTGGTCTCTCGGACTCTTTTCAAGGTTCTCCGAGACAAAGCCTTTTTGATCCTGGTGGCCCCTCGCTGGCCCAGACAGCCGTGGTTTCCACTCCTGCTGCAACTGGCGGTGGAGGGTCCGATCCCTCTGGGGGTACAACCGGATCTCCTCACTCAGGATCAGGGGTCCCTACTGCACCCCAACCTCAGGTCTCTCAACCTCATGGCCTGGCTGCTGAGAGGGTAGTCCTTGCTCCCCTTCTCCTGCCGGCGGAGGTGGAGGAGGTCGTCCTGGCTTCGCGACGCCCTTCTACCCGCAAATGCTACGCCCTTAAATGGCGTCGCTTTGCAGTCTGGTGTACCCAACAGTCGCAGGATCCCTTCTCCTGCCCGGTGTCGGTGATCTTGCAGTACTTGCTACACCTCTCTAATCTGGGACTTAAGTCCAACTCCGTCAAAGTTCACCTCAGTGCTCTTTCGGCACATCATGTGCCGGTGGACGGTAGACCTCTCTCCAGCGACCCTCTCGTAGCGAGGTTTCTCCGAGGTCTTCTTCTACTTAAACCACCTCTGCGCCCGCCAGCGCCGGACTGGGACCTGAATGTGGTTTTGCAGCGGATCACCTGTCCGCCTTTTGAACCTATGGCTACATGTTCTCTCCGTTTTCTGTCTTGGAAAACACTGTTCTTGATAGCCCTCACTTCCGCTAGGCGCGTAAGTGAATTGCAGGCCCTCGTGTCTGATCCCCCCTACACTCGGTTCTACAAGAATAGGGTAGTCCTGCGGACTCACCCAAAGTTTCTGCCTAAAGTGGTCTCCCCTTTTCACATCAATCAGGAGGTGGTACTTCCAACCTTCTTTCCCAGACCACACTCCAGCCGAGCTGAGACGGTCCTCCATACCCTGGACTGTAGAAGGGCATTGAACTTCTACCTTGACCGTACGCGGGAGCACCGTAAAGCTGCTCAGCTTTTTGTGTCTTTTGACCCCAATAAATTGGGACTCCCGGTCTCCAAGCGTACTCTGTCCATCTGGGTTGCGGACTGTATCTCTTGGGCTTATGGGGCAGCCGGACTCGCCTTAGAAAGTCGAGTCACGGCTCATTGCGTTCGGGCAAAGGCCACGTCAGTGGCTTACCTCCGCTCTGTTCCGCTGGCAGACATCTGCCGGGCCGCTACTTGGTCGTCGAGCCAGACTTTTGCGGTCCATTACTGTCTCGAGAGGGAGTCCCGTAGGGACAGTGCTTTCGGACAGGCAGTCCTCCGTAATCTCTTTGAGGTCTGAGCAACTCCTACCCTCCATCCCGGATGTGGGCTACCGGTGGGTGATATTTCAGCGAAGATTCTATCCTTCTGTGCTGCTGAGCTAGAGGGAGCTCATTTTTGTGCTTAGGGTCTCCGGTAGCCTTGAGCTTGGGAGTCCCATAAGTGAGGACTGACTTCCTGCTTGGTCCTGGAGAAAGCGTAGTTACTCACCTGTAACAGGTGTTCTCCAGGAGCAGCAGGAATCAGTCCTCACTACCCTCCCTCCTCCCCTTGGAGTTGCAATCGTCTGCTTATGTTCTTTTTGCAAATTTTTATGCTGTCTTTTTTAGCTATGTCATCTGACTGGCTAAGATGGCACCTTCGGGCGGGAAGACGACCGCGCATGCGCGCTGCAATTCCCAAAGGCTTTCTTTGAAAGCTGGGGAAAATTGCTCCGCGAGGGCTCCGTCGGCGCCGACGTCACCCATAAGTGAGGACTGATTCCTGCTGCTCCTGGAGAACACCTGTTACAGGTGAGTAACTACGCTTTTTCCAGTGCATAGGGTGATCAAGCAGATGATTGAGTCGGAATGGGAATGTCCTGAGGCTACTTTGCACGGTGGCCGAGTTATTGGGCGCCTTTACCCAGTACCGCAGGAGAAGGAGTTGTTGCGTATGCCCAAGGTAGATGCTTTGGTCTCCGCAGTAACGAAGAAGACTACCATCCCGGTGGAAGGTGGTGCTGCCCTCAAAGATCTTCAGGATCGTAAATTGGATACTCTGTTAAAGCAGGCCTTTGATTCGTGTGCGCTATCGTTGCAGGCTTCCATTTGCTGAGCGTATGTGTCACGGGCTTCTATCCATTGGCTCCAAAGGGAGTCTGCCGCAGACAAGGAGGGGAGCTCGGTGACTGAAAGAGCAAAACTGGAGTCGGCGGCCGCTTATCTGGCAGACGTGTTCTACGATTTGGTTAGAATTTCCGCAATGTCCATGGCATCAGTCATAGCGACTCGGAGGTTTCTCTAGCTGAGGAATTGGGCAGCGGACGCATCTTCCAAGGCTCAGCTCAGTAAACTACCCTATAAAGGCAGGCTGCTTTTTGGGGAGGCCCTGGAAAAGATTGTAAAAAATTTAGGGGATTTCAAAGGGGGTCGGCTGCCGGAAGATCGACCTAAGGCGCCGAGGCCTGTTGCTCAGCTCAGAGGTCAAGGCAGAGACGTTCGCAGGTTTCGGGGACTGCATTTTGCCCCTTATCAGAAAGGTCAGTTTGTGGCTAGGGGACAGCCCTTTCGGGGGGCTAGAGGGTTCGGCAGGGGGATACTTCCATTCCCAGCAGAACGCCTCCAAAAAGCCGCAATGAAGTGCGGCAGGTCCAGGCGGAGATTCCGGTAGGCGGCCAGTTGCAGGGTTTTCTTTACGTCTGGACCTCCATAACCACGGATCGGTGGGTGCTAGAGATCATCCACAAGGGTTATGCATTGGAGTTCGCTCAGCCTCTGGCAGACTCCTTCGTGATGTCCCCGTGTGAGCCCCAAGTAAAGAGGAAGGCGGTAAGCGAGATGCTTCAGTGATTATTGTGGCTCGAAGCAGTCGTGCCCGTGCCGCCAGACCAGTGCGGCTTAGGTCGATACTCGATATATTTCGTGGTTCCCAAGAAAGAGGGGTCCTTTCGGCCCATCCTAGATCTCAAACATGTCAATTGGTATTTGCGAGTGCCGCATCTTTGTATGGAAACGCTGCGATCAGTGATTTGAGCGGTGCAGCCTGGAGAGGTGCTATCAGCCATAGATCTCACAGAGGCATACCTACACATCCCCATCCGTACAGAGCATGAAAGGTTTTTGCGTTTTGCCATTCCTATGGGTCACTTTCAGTTCTGGGTGTTGCTGTTCGGGTTGGCAACGGCTCCTCGAACTTTCACGAAGGTGATGGTGGTAGTTGCAGTGGCGTTGCGACAGGAGGGAGTTCACGTTCACCCCTATCTTGACGATTGGTTGATACGAGCACGGTCTCAGGCAGAGTCGGTCGCCTCGACTGCCCGGGTGGTGCAGGTTCTGGAAAATCTCGGTTGAGTAATCAATCGAGCAAAGAGTCTGTTGCTTCCGGTGAGGCGACTTGCATATCTGGGAGCATTGTTAGATACCGAGGTAGGGTCAGTGTTCCTTCCCGAAGAGAGGGTCCAAAAGATTTTCAAGCAAGTACGGGCCTTTTTACGGTTGCAGTCCCCAACGGCTTGGAGGTACTTGCAGCTGCTAGGGTCCATGGCAGCAGCCTTGGATCTGGTTCCGTGGGCCAGGGCTCATATGAGACCGCTTCAGCGGGCATTGCTGTCCAGATGGTCGCCGCAACACCACCCTCTGTCCCGCAGGTTACCGTGTCCGGGGGACGTGGCCTCCAACCTTCAATGGTGGTTGAACCCAAAGCATCTTCAGGCGGGAGTTCTGCTAGAGGAGCCGGATTGGGTGTTGGTCACCACAGATGCCAGCCTCATCGGTTGGGGGGCTCATTGCCAAGCGCAGGTGGCACAGGGGGTCTGGTCCACGGAAGAGAGCGGTTGGCTGATCAATCGGTTGGAACTCCGGGCGGTGCGGTGGGCGCTGCGGGAGTTCAAGGAGCTCATCGTAGGCAGAGCGGTTCCCGTTTTCTCCGACAATCTGGTAACGGTTTCGTATATCAATCGGCAGGGAGGCACGGGCAGTGCCGCCTTGTTAGAGGAGAGTCAGCAATTGCTGCAATGGGCAGAGAACCATCTGGTGGCCTTGGATCCCGGAGAGTGGGAGCTGAATGCGGCGGTCTTTCATGACATTACGGTGCGTTGGGGGAAACTGGTCATGGACCTGATGGCGATGTTCTCCAATGCCAAGGCGTCGTGGTTTTACAGCAGGCGCAGGGAGCACATGTCGGAAGGGCTAGATGGCTTAGTGCAGCCCTGGCCGAGGAATGTTTTGCTTTGTCTTCCCGCCATTGCCGATGATCAGAAGGATCGTTCAGAGAATTGCGGGACATGAGGGTTCGGTAATTCTCATAGCTCCGGATTGGCCAAGGAGGCCTTGGTATGCAGATCTAGTGCAGCTGCTGGTGGATCGCCTATGGAGGCTGTCCAGGCAAATCAATCTGTTGTGTCAGGGTCCCGTGTTAATGCCGCAGGTGGATCGATTCTTGCTTACGGCTTGGCTATTGAAAGGGAACGGTTGCGACGTTGTGGATACTCAATGGCCGTGATTGCCACTCTGTTGAAATAAAAGAGGAGATCAACTTCCCTGGTGTATGTTAGAGTGTGGCGCATTTTTGAAGCCTGGTGCGCGGAACGTGGTTTGCAACCTTTTTCCGCGTCCTTGCCGGCTATCCTGGCCTTCCTACAAGAGGGGCTAGAGAAGGGGTTAGCGCTTAACATGCTCAAGGTCCAGCTGGCAGCACTCACGTGCTACAGGGGCAGAGTGCAGAGCACTATATTGTTGGCGCATCCGGATGTGCATCGCTTCCTTAGGGCGGCTAGAAATATCAGACCGCCAGTGCGTCCGGTTATGCCCGCTTGGGATTTGAACTTGGTCCTAGAGGCTTTGACACAGGCGCCTTTTGAATCAGCGGATACAGTTAGTTTGAAGCATCTGTCTTGGAAAACGGCCTTCCTATTAGCGCTATGTTAGGCATGTAGGGTCTCGGATCTGCAAGCCCTCTCGTGTAGGGAGCCGTTTCTTCAATTTTCGGCAGAAAAAGTGGTTTTGCGACCGGTGCCCTCTTTTTTTTTTTCTCCCTAAAGTAGTATCCGAGTTTCATGTCAACCAGCCGGTTTCTCTACCAACCTTTCCGAACTGGGAAGGGGGAGAGAGTGCTCGGTCGCTACGGAAGTTAGACATGAGACGAGTGCTTCGCTGGTACCTCAGAAAGACGAAACCATTTCGGAAATCGGATAGGCTGTTCGTGCTGTTTGGAGGTCCACGTAAGGGTCACGTAAGGGCGTCCAAGGCATCTATTGCTTGGTGGGTGAAATGGGCGATAGCGTCTGCTTACGAGATCAGGGGTAAGCTGCCTCCCGGGGACCTCAGGGCTCATTCTACCCGGGGGCAAGTGGCTTCCTGGGCGGAGTTGGCACTGGTTCCTCCGGTGGAGATCTGTCGGGCATTGACATGGTCTTCCCTTCACACTTTTGCGAAGCATTATCGGTTGGATGTTAAGGCAAGAGACGATGCAAGAGTGGGAGCTTCGGCGTATGTAGCTGGGCTCGCAGGGCCTTCCCAAGTATAGGTACTGCTTTGGTACTTCCCTACTGTTCCTGGACTGGCCCAGAGAGACGAAGAGGAAGAAGTTAGACCTTACCTGCTAATTGTCTTTCCTTGAGTTCTCTCCGTGCCAGTCCAGGTCCCGCCCAAGAATTCTGCGATTGGGTTGAGTACAGCTGCGAGCTGGGTCAGTAGTGTAGATGTGACTCAGCGTAGCTGCGCGGTTGGCGGGACATGGAGCGTAGCAATGGCAGTTTGGTACAGGAGGGTCCAGGGTTATCTGAACAGGGGGCATTTTGGGTTCCTCGAGGGGTGGGGAACTGAGTTACTTGAAAAAATATATATATAAAATAAAGGATGCAAAGGTAGAATAAGAGGAAACAGGAAAAGTAAGCGTACATAGTTTGGAAGGTAGGTTATGTTCGCTTTAGCTTAACTTTTGTTATTTTCATAGTTGGTCAGGCAGTATGTTCTAAAGTTTGCGAGCTGCATGGACAATAGGTAGACTGAGTGACTGGCACCAGGGGGAGTCGGATAGCCTGTCAGAAAGAACTTTCAGTTTTCAGTCCTCAGCTGCTGGAGGGGATTGACTACCCTACTGTTCCTGGACTGGCCCGGAGAGAACTCAAGCAAAGACAATTAGCAGGTAAGGTCTAATTTCTTCTTATCCTCACTTCCTAGCAACTAAGAATTCTGTGCACTTCATTCAGGCTGGTGGTTTTTGGGAGCCAGTGCTGTGGTATGTTGGAATCTGCTGACCACATACAAAAGCCTGACTGTGGTGTTCTGCGCTGTTTGTAATCTTTTTAGCAGCACTGTTTCTTCTCCTACCAGCTGGGCACTGCAGTGATCTGTATGGATAAGGCATCAGAAGTCTTTTCTCTCTAGCATAAACCTAATGGTCCATATTTTCCTCAAACACAAGATCACAACAGAGACCTGCTTATCGAAGAGTAGGCATGAGTTACTTTTTACACCCAGTACCGTTACCATGTCTTTAAGTTGAATTTCGGGGTATCTTAGTTGGTGTGATTGCCCCATATGATAATCAGAAGACTTTTTGGATTTCTCAGTACAGTATTTGATTTTAGCCTGTGGTTTGAAGCTCTGCAGGTTTGAGTTTGAGAGTTGTAACTGAAAAGAAGCTGAAGATTCTCAGCATAAGAGAAAGTGACAACCCAGGTCCTATTTGAGGGTGAAAGGGCGGAGGGGGCAAGGAGCAAGTTAAATTCCCAAGTCTCTCCTCTTTACACCCTCAAACCATTCCTCTAAAAACTGCATAGTACTTCTGTGTTGTTTGCATCTCTCAAACAGGCCTTGACACATTTTCTTTTACCTAAGATCCAGACCATGGCTGAGCGCCCTCTAGATCTCCCCATCAAGTTTGAAAACCAGCAGGAGGATGATTTGTCCTCTCTATAAATTGAGATTCTCTCTTAAGATCTTTGTGGTTTTCTGGATTATGCCATGTGTTCAGGGTGGTGAAAGTCACAGCATGATGGTTGATGCAGCATGACCTGGAAAACTACAAAGATCATCATACTAGCCGTGGAAGCCTAGGAAAACTCCTTCAGGATCTGCTTACAGCTGTTCTACACCTTGATTTACTAAGGCTTCCCATTCATTTTTTTTTTTAGTAAATCTTTTTGTGTTTATTTGTTTTTTGTTAATATTTTTTGTGCCTAGCTTGGAGTTTTGGCATTTTTGTGTTTCATTCATTTTTTATGGCAGGGGGAGGAGATGAAGAAAAGCTTAATCAGGCTTTGGATGCATCATTGTTTCACCTATCGCTGTGACCCAGGTCTCCTCTGGTTTCCCTTCTCTCCTCAGTAGTCTTTCTCTCTCTCAATCCATCCATCCTCTCCGTAGTCTGCCTCTGTCTCTTTCCCTATTGTCTTCTTCTGTCTTTCTTTCCTTTATCATTGCTTTTAACTTCCTTACCTCTGCCAGGCCAGCCGGCCAGCCAGTCCCCCACCAACCACCACAACCAAACTGGTCGGTTTCAGTCATACCTTAGACACCCCTCCCCCTCCCTGTGTTGGCTGTCACTTTGGTCTCTGCTGATCCCACTGAATAGCTGTTTTGTCTTCTGACACCCTGTGGCTCTTGGTGATTCTGAGCCCTATGGAGTTTGTGAAACCAGTAAAGGATTTTAGTCTTGCAAGACTTGAGGCTCAAGGACCGCTTGGGATTTCAGACATCACATGCCTCAAACGGAGACCTACACAGTGCTGACAGAAGAAAACCAGGAGAATGTTTGAGGTAGAAAAATACCAGACACTGCATGATTCAGCTTTTTTGTTTTTTGTTTTTCTAAATTAAATCTTAGCTGACAAACTCTCAGCTGATCCTCAAGATTCCTTAGATCATTCCATCTTTTGTGGCAGCACTGTTGCAGATATTAGTGTTATCTGCAAAGAGAAACCTTCCTATTAGCCCTGACATAGGAAAACACTGAGGAGACCTGGCCAGAAGATGAATCATTGCAGCACTCCACTGGTAACCCTTCCTTCTCTCATGGGCGAGCTGCCTTCAGCC
Source organism: Ichthyophis bannanicus (assembly GCA_033557465.1). Lineage (NCBI taxonomy): Eukaryota > Metazoa > Chordata > Amphibia > Gymnophiona > Ichthyophiidae > Ichthyophis > Ichthyophis bannanicus. The sequence continues at coordinate 383,566,835 of CM066039.1, forward strand.
TGTGCTATCATCTTAGGTCCAACCACCAGACTGCGCAGATTTTTATTGAATCTTCTGAGGAGATGTGCTGAAGCCCTTAAACCTAGCATGTTTATCTAATCTTGTTAAAGAAGTCGGTTAGGTACATTAGGCACCGCCTGGTTGTATCAAAGGGACCCACCATCCTTCGCTTTAGTAATGCTTACCTGTAGTTACCGGGTTTCTTCTTGCTCCCACATTGTACTGATACACTCAGTGCTGTGGCACTTAGTCTAATCAAGGCCCATATACACCACAATAAGAGACTTCCAGAATCCTGGTTATATTAACATGGATAATAGCAACAAGCCAGTAGGCAGGCATGCACGTTCTGTTTTCTCGGGCAGGCGGAGGGACAGGCCTCAAGTGTGTTCATTCTACTTCCCCCTTCTGTAGGTGCTTTGGCCCCATTACTAATAAGGTTGACTTTAAAATTTCTTCTGTGCGCTCCTGTTTTATCCACAGGTGCTTCTGGGTGACTTTTCACTTGCTATCAAATTTATTCACAGCTTTTCATTAGGGTTTTTTTTAAGGCAGACTCTCAAGGTATTTTAGCTAGTCATTCCTCCTTTTTCTTTTAACAAAACTGGGAAAAATGGTAGAAACCATCATAAAGAATAAAATTACTCAGCATGTAGATAGTCATGGCCTAATGGGAGACAGCCAACATGGCTTTAGACAAGGAAGATCTTGTCTTACTAATCTGTTATATTTTTTTGAAGGTATGAATAAACAGGTGGACAAAGGTGAGTCGGTTGATATAGAGTATCTGGACTTTCAGAAAGCCTTTGACAAGGTCCCTCATGAGAGACTTTTGGCAAAACTAAAGTGTCATGGGATAGGAGGCAGTGTACTATTGTGGATCAGGAACTGGTTAAAAGATAGAAAACAGAGGGTAGGACTAAATGGCCAATTTTCCCAATGGAGAAAGGTGAATAGTGGTGTACCCCAGGGATCTGTGCTGGGTCCGCTGCTTTATGACCTGGAAAGTGGAATAATGAGTGAGGTTATCAAATTTGCAGATGACACAAAACTATTTAAAGTTATTAAAACCCAAGAGGATCTTGATAAATTGGAAGACTGGGCATCAAAATGGCAGATGAAATTTAATGTGGACACGTGCAAAGTTATGCACCTAGGGAAGAACAACCCAAACTATGGTTACACGATGCAAGGTTCCACATTAGGAACCACCACCCAGGAAAAGGATTTAGGCGTCATTGTGGATAACATTTTAAAACCCTCGGCCCAGTGTGCAGCAGCAGCCAAAAGAGCAAATAGAATTCTAGGTATCATAAGGAAAGGAATGGAAAATAAAACAAAAGATATTATAATGCCTCTATACCGTTCCATGGTGAGACCGCACCTTGAATATTGTGTGCAATTCTGGTCGCCGTATCTTAAAAAGGATATAGCATTATTAGAAAAGGTTCAGAGAAGAGCCACCAAAATGGTAAAGGGGATGGAAGGATACTCCTATGAAGAAAGGCTAAAAAGGTTAGGGCTCTTTAACCTGGAAAAAAGACGACTGAGGGGAGATATGATAGAAGTCTATAATTAATGAACGGAGTGGAACGGGTAAACGTAGATCGATTGTTTGCCTTATCAGAATATAGAAAGACTAGGGGACATGCAATGAAGCTACAGGGTAAACTATTTAAGACTAATAAAAGAATGAAATGTAACACTAATTTTAGATATACTTGCCATTTCTGAAGACTCGCCAGGTAAACACTGCCCTTGAAGCGGTAGCGGTAAGGGAGGAGGGGTTCTCCCACCAGAACTTAGGGAGACCCCATCTGGGGAGGACTGCGCAAGGGGGATAGGAGCGAAATGTTTGTCAAGAGGTCCGACCGGTTTATCGCCGGTACTGGCCTCCTGACCTCGATTCGCCCCCTTTGCCTTCCGCTTCCCCATAGAACAATGCTACAGGGTGGTAAGGCAATACCCCGCAGACGCCGCAGTGGCGCCAAAGGGGCGCTCAAGGGGCCGGTCTATCCCCTTAGATCACGCCCCTTTGAGCCACGCCCCGCAGACACGCTCCGCGGTCAAAAACTAATGAAAATATATATGAAAAAACCAAAGGACCCCGCCGGGTAGGAGGGTGCCCCGGGCGCGCCTGCCCGATCCTCAGAGGCACAGAAACCCCTGCACACACCAGCGAACCAGTAGCAGTCCCAGAGCAGGTCACAAGCTCCAACTCCTTCAGCGTCTCTCTGCTTGCTCCCCCTTGCGCAGTCCTCCCCAGATGGGGTCTCCCTAACTTCTGGTGGGAGAACCCCTCCTCCCTTACCGCTACCGCTTCAAGGGCAGTGTTTACCTGGCGAGTCTTCAGAAATGGCAAGTATATCTAAAATTAGTGTTACTGTTCCTTTGCCTGTACAACTTGCTGCCTCCGGCAGCTTATTGGAACTTCCTCCTAAGCTCCCTGATGCGGAGGTTACTCTAGCAGATATTTGGGGTGCTTTGCAATCCATAGAGAAGAAAATGCCCCTAACGTTAAACGCATTATGTGTATTTTCTCAGGAAGCTATCGTTTCCTTTCGACAGCTCGATGAGAAGGTTACTTTAACTGATAGGGCTGTAGGGAAGTTGAGTTCCCAGGTAAATCTGCTTTCAGCGGCTAGTACTGCCGCTGTTAAAGATTCTTTGATATTGTACTCTAAAGTGGAAGCCTTGGAGAACTCGTCCCGATCTTGTAATCTTCGTTTTTTAAATTTCCCTCACTCTTCATTGTTATCTGCTAGAATTCTCCTTGATAAGTATTTCAAGGAAATATTGAATTTCTCAGATTCTATTGCTATTTCTCATGCTTACTATGTTTTAGCAAGTACTAAACGTGTTAATACTGAAGAGGGGGGTTTAGATGAGATTGTCCCTCCTATATCTGATTTGACTGCTTTTCTTGAAGACTCCTCAGACATAATTTCTACTAGGTCCACATTAATGGTCACGCTACCTTCTGTGGATCTTAAGCAGCGCATTTTGCGTGCATTCTTTAAAACTAAGACGGCCAAATTCTGTGGGCAATCCATAAATATTTTCCCTGATGTTTCTCGTGAGACGCAACTTCGGAGGCGTCAATTCCTTCAGCTAAAACCTAGGGTTTTAGCGTTGCGAGCGACGTTTTTTCTTCGGTTTCCTTGTAAATGTGTGGTAAATTATGAGGGGGATTCTTTTCTTTTCGTAGATGTCTCACATTTAGAGAAATTTATTGTAGATCGTGTAGGTACAGGGTAAGGGAATTATATCTGGGTATTTATGGATCCTTCTAATTGTTGGCTTATGTATGGCCTGTTATTGCTTATAATATTATCTCTGCTTATCTCTCTTGATGTGGACTATATCTGTTATAATGTATTTTCTTTGTAGTATGCTGTGTTTTGTTTTTGATGATTTGTTTTACCTTTCTGTGATATTGTATTTCACTGAAAACCAATAAAAAAAATAACGTGTAATCAAACTCTGGAATTTGTTACCGAAGGATGTAGTAAAGGCTGTTAGTGTAGCTGGGTTTAAAAAAGGTTTGGACAAGTTCCTGGAGGAAAGGTCCATAAACCATTATTAAGAAGGGACCCAGGATATCAATGCTTGACCCAGTACAAGCATTGTGGAACCTGTGTCTTTTGGGGAAACTGCTGGGTGCGTATGACCTAGATTGGCCACTGTTGGAAACAGGATACTGGGCTTGATGGACCTTGGTCTGACCCAGTATGGCATATCTTATGTTCTTATGACCCAGTGCTGAGATCTAGCAACATAAACTTTCATTCACAACTCTCCTGGAATTTCTCCCCTATTTTAACATACCCACCCTCCCAATTTTCCTAGTCTTGTTTTTGCAGCAACGATCCTGAGGCTGGAAGCAGAGCACCAGGAACCTCCATCAGGGGCTTTAAATCCAGCCTTCAGATGCCATCCGTAATGGTGCTTATGCCTCCCCTTCCCCAGGAGCTAGGAGTGCACTGCCTTTGTAGCATTCTTGACCCCAGTAGATATGGAATATGGGGGAATGAAATTACAGACCTTCCACACTGTCGCCGAGTCTCCCAGCTGGCCGAAAACTACATTTCAGTACTAGTGAAGAGAGGAGCAGTTTTCAGTTTATTGGTTTGTTATCTGATTTTTGCAATTTATGAAACGAAGATAAGATTAAACACACAAGCAATAGCAGAGGGGCACAAAATAAATAGCCTACAACTACAGCAAGTGCATCATTGTGGTGCCCTAGTATTGCATGTTTCATCTCTGGGATAAAAGCTTATCGGAGCTTTGTTAAAGAAAGTCTGCTTGCTAGCTATTGCGTTTTCATGATTAATTGTTTTTTATCCTCTCATTCCTCCAGAAATGGCTGGAGCCTTTGTAGCTGTGTTCCTATTAGCCGTGTTTTATGAGGGTCTGAAGATAGCCCGTGAGGCTATGCTGAGGAAATCCCAGGTCAGCATTCGCTACAACTCCATGCCTGTGCCCGGACCAAATGGAACCACTTTAATGGAGACGCATAAAACTGTTGGGTAAGAACTAGTGGATGTAAGAGATGCTCATCCACATTCCAAAAGTTAAAAGCTGAATGGAAAACAAGGTGCTGCCTTAGCAACAGGAAAATGGGAAGATAGCACTAACTGCTCATTTCTCCTTCCCTAATTATAAAGGTAGAGTTTGTGAACACCACTTCCTTGCTAAAAGAAAATGTTCACACGTTTGTCAAACATCAGAGTTGGCCCCCTTCAGTACAACAGTGGATTAATCGTACAGTTCTGTAGGGAAAGACTGCCTACTCCTGGAAAAGTCATTCTTATATAGACAGGGTAGATGAATGAAGCATGTCTCCAGTTTGATGCATATTGATTAGATACAGAGTTGATGTGTCCCCTCTCCTATAGTCTCATCTGTTTTGTGTAAAGGAACCATTATTTCTTACAGGGATTTATTGCAAAACAGAAGTATGGTTGAATTAGTATCAGGTTTAAACTTACAAGCAACAGCACCAGTCATTGGTTTCAGCTGCGGCTGCTGATCATTCCTGCTTATTTCATAAACGTTCAAAAGAGAAAATCCTAGCTATTCTTACAGCGGGGATCGGGCTGGTAAATAAAGAAGAGAACAGAATATACTAGCTTTTTGGACTTTTAAGGATTACACTGGGGGATGTATATATCAGTGGGAAAGAAGCGTATGGTGGGGGAGCCCCTTGTACAAGCATCAGGATGGATAAAAATAAATGAAGACAAAATTTAAAAAACTGGAATTCAAAGCAGCTTTTAAGCAATTTGTTTTATAAAACATTTTAAGAATTTTAAAGCTAGCATGAATAGTAATCATGACATGCAATGATATTCTGCGACTATGCTTGTTAACAGCAGCATATGGGGGTTATCAGGCCTTGCAGGTTGTACATACGTACGCACGCACGCACATGCAGTCAAGTCCTGGCCTTTCTTTAGAAGTGCAAAGGAAATGCAGGATTTGGGGGGATAGAGAAGATCTAGACTAGAGCTAGGGGTTATGTTTTATTTTATTTATTGGTGGTTTGTTTTTATGCCGCTTTATCATTTTAGTCCAAAGCAGTTTGCATTGTAACTTAAATTTAGTATTGTACATTAAACAGGGACATTGATAACTTGGATTCTTCTAAGGCAATGGAGGGTTAAGTGACTTGTCCAAGGCCATATTGGATTTCTCCTCCTGGGAAGTGTCTCTCTCTCTTAAACTGAAACTAGTTAGCAAGCGATCGGAAAAGGTACCTCAGCCAGGTGTTATTTTGGAAGGTAACTCAAGCTTAGCTTTACTGTAATCTAGATGCAGAAGAATCAGTCTATTTAGGATTGTCAGAATCTGTGCTCAGGCCCCTGCAGTTGGCTCATAATGCAACTGGTTGTGTAATCTGTGCACCATATTTCATCTAAAAAGCAGAGCTGCATTGGCTACCTGCTAAGTACCATATACAGTTTAAGATCTTATGCCTTTAGTGAACCTAAACTGGAGCTCAGTCACTTAGTGCAACTAAATCATTCTCAGAGAGCCGAACAGTCAAACAATCAGAATGCTATTAATAATCCCCCAGTGAAATCAGCACACTGAATGATGACATTTTAATAAAGTTTTTCAATTGTGTCCTGCAATTTATGGAATATTCTTCCTAGCGAGATATGGATAAAGCTAAATACATTGAATGTGAAAAAAAAAAAACCTGACTAGATTGTAAACTCTGATGAGCAGGGACCGTCTCTTACTTGTATCTGTACGGTGCTGCGTACGCCTTGTAGCGCTAGACAAATGATAAGTAGTAAAAAACTGAAAACAAATTTTAAAAAAATATTTTAATGTCTAATGCTAAGCCTGATTTGTTCATTCTTTGTCTTAATATTTGTAAAGCATGATGTTAACCACTTAGAAATTGCTGATGAGCAGGCTACAAAAAATTACAATTCAAAATGCATTGAAATAAGAGTTTCACTGATCTACACAAATACTCTGTCTTCAGTATAAGAGAAGAATTATAAAAATACTAAAAAATGACTGAAAATAAGAAACCAAAAAGTCTTGACTGCAGACATTTTCACACCCTTTGCCATAATAAACCCAGATTAGCTCCATTTTCAAAAATGATCTTAACAGGCCTTATAACAAGTTAAATTGAGCCCATCTGTGTCTAATCACAGTAGTTGAGCAGATTTGAATACAGGATGAAGGAACAAGCTATTTAAAGGCAAAGGTCCAAAGAGGCCAAACATGGAGCTTCCTAAAGAATTTAGGGGAAGGTTACTGTATAACACTTTCGTGTGAATATGCCTTGGGCCATTGTTCAGTCCATCCTTATAAAGTGAAAACAGTTTAGCTCATTCAGGCCCTCCTCCTAAAGCCAGTAGCCATAGATAAAAGAAACTGCTGAGGAAGGTCACTGTGAAACTACAGCGTTCTTTGGCTAAGACTGAGGAAAATAGTTACTTTAAAACAATTTCAAGATTACTCTGTAAATAAGGCCTATATGGGAGAATGGCAAAAAGCCCGATGTGCTGCATAATGTTTACAAAATAACAATGATCCTAACAATGACCTTTAAAGCTATCTACAAGTGCACATCCATCTGCCTCTCAGACCTCATCCACCCCACCCCCCCAACAGGATGAGAAGGTCAGCAGCCACCAACACTCTACTTCTCCCGAAAGCACTTACCAAATGCTCCAAATCCACGCTTAACCGCGCCTTTGCACTCTATGTACCTTCCTGCTGGAACGCCCTGCCTCCTGACATCCGTGCCATCAACAACCTCCCCCAGTTTCGAAAAGCACTGAAGCACCATCTGTTTCTTCAGTACTTTATCAATTCAGACGACTCCACAAAACCATCCATACCACTTGCCCAAACCAGCACCCCCAGCGCACCCACCTCACACCCCACTCAGATCAACTAGCCTAACCCTACTCCATAGCCATCCCTGTGATATGACACGAACCTATGTAACAATAATATGCTCTTACTTTGCGACATGCAATTAGAATGTATCTAGTCATGTGTTACCTAATTCTGACAATAACCTATATAATGATGCGTTGTCCCCACTATGTGACTCGCACCTAGATTGTATATAATCATGTTGTTGCTTAACCTGTAAATAATGCCGGGCTGCAATTACGATCTTGGCCGACGATTGTATATAGTTCGCATGTTATCCCTGTTAAATGCCCCGTTTATTGTAAGCACATTGTAGACCTCCTACACTGAACGATTTTGTTACTTGTGAACCGCACTGATGACAAATAGCATGGTATAGAAAAAACATTAAATAAATAAATAAATAACACTTAGGAGACACTGCACACATGAAGGAGAAGGTTTTGCAGTATGATGACACCAAAGTGGAAATCTTGTTTTCCTCTTGATGCCGCATCCACATCACCCTAAACTATTCCTACAATAAAGCATGATGTGGTAGCATTATGTGTGTGGTGGGGGGGGAGGTACTCTGCAGCATTGAAGACAGCAACGTTTTTCAGGCCGGAAGGTCGGGGGTTCAAATCCCACTAGAGGACAGCAACCTTGGCCGGAAGGACTGGGGTTTCTAGTCCCACAGGTACTCATTGTGGTCTTGGGCAAGCCACTTAACCCTCCATAGCCCATGTTCCCTGTAAAATAGTTATCTCCAAGCTATAATGCCCTGTTCAATGTAATTTCAGTTTGTTCAATGTAAACCGCACTGATGCAGAATAGCGCAGTATATAAGAGAATGTACAGGCAGATCTTGGAGGAAAATCCGTTTGTCTGCTATAGACCAAAGACTGTTGAGAAGATTCGCCTTTCAGCTGAACAATGATCGTAAGCACTAAGTGCAACAATGGAATGGTTCAGCAAGAAGAAACTTGAGTGTCCTTGTGCCTGATCAAAACCCAGACCTGAATCCAATAAGAAATCTATGGCAAGATTTGAAGTGTGCAGTCCACACATGATCTCCAGCTAACTTGATTGAGCTATTCTTTCAAGAATTAGGGGCTAAAACTGAACCATCCTGCTGTGCGAAGTTGGTAGACATTTATTCTGAAAGACGCATGGCTGTTATTGCTGCAAAAGGAGCTTCCATCAAGGAAGAATTAAATGGAATCTTCAGGACTAGTGTAGATGAAATATACAGGCAGGATAAGGCAGCCACATGCAGGTGATGTCGTCACATGACCATGCCAGACCAGACCTGCCCCTCTAGAGCTCCGAAAGGTCGGGAAGACTTTTTGAGCATGTGCCCACCTAGAGGTAAGTGCTATCCTAGTTGGTCTTTCATCCGCTGATGAGCACAAACGGATTCTGTTCCTCTCCTACATTTTATTCATTGTTACTTGTCAGTTCAACTTTTCATCTGACATGAAGAGGATAGCTGCTGAGAGAAATCCACCAAGGACAAAAGGCAATGGGTGGCCTAAAAAACCTGGGATACAAGAAATGTCCACAATGCTCCAAGAATATGATCCTTTCCAATCCTCATCACATGTGTGTGCTGCCTGGGGTCTACTCACAATGTGGACTCTTGCAGTAGATGCTCCAAAATGTCTTCAAGGACCAGGAGAAGCCACAGCCACATTGCGAAAGAGCTTGGGCACACTTGCACCACTGACGCAGACACTTATTCTACAAAAGGGGCTTCCATTAAGGGGTAGGAAGATTTAAGCAATCAAGACTTTTTTTCAGTTCTTCTTCTTATTTACTTTGGGCCTGATTCTCTGCCACAAATAGTGGGGATGGACGTCCTCTCTGTACGTCCTAGACTGGACCACAGAGGGGATCTACGTCCAGGACAGAGTAAGCCTGTTTCTGAATATTTGTATAATTGTTCTTTCATGTTGACAGTGTAGAGTATGTTAAGATCACTGAACACTTTGAATTGTATTTTTTAGACAGCAAAATGTGAAAAATACAGAGGTCTGAAGACACTTGTAAGATACTGTGCATTCTATAAAATGAAGCATATTAAGGTTATATCAAAGAATATGAATACGCTTTTTCCTTAGAAAGAATTAAATAGAATCTTCATGACTAGTTTTTAAATCATAGATTAAATGGATCAGATTTAACGCAAAACCTGCTGTGTTTAAGTAATGGAGTAAGATTCACAAACGATCAGCAGTGAGGAGTGAATCTGACTGGTGCTACTGTTCACAAGTGCGATACTTGCCATGATTAAACCATTCTTCTCTATAATCGCATACTTATAGGTGGATTCTTTGTCAGTGGTACTTAACCTTAATTATGCCCAAGTGAGATTATGTGACTGCACATTTGGTATCACATAAGATGCCAGGTTCTTTGTGATCCTAAATCTCAGGTACATCATGCATCTTTGGGTAATTGTTTTTGTAGTTAAATCGAGTTTGTCCTAAGTGCATTCTGTGCTTTTTGCTTCCTTCAGGCAGCAGATGCTGAGTTGGCCCCACCTGCTTCAGACTTTGCTTCACATGGTGCAAGTGGTTGTAAGTTACTTCCTTATGCTGATCTTCATGACCTACAATGGCTACCTCTGCATTGCCGTAGCTGCTGGTGCTGGGACTGGCTACTTCTTCTTCAGCTGGAAGAAAGCTGTGGTGGTGGACATTACCGAGCACTGTCATTAATGCTAGACCAGTGGCCAATGAGAAATCAGGGATCTGTACAGACCCTCCTATATTGATAATTGTTTCCCTTTAACTTGGATAATTTGCATAGTGCCCGCACAGAGTTGCAGCCTGACCTTCTCTGCAGGGCACAGAACGGCTACAGCTAAAGAAACATGCTTCTTTTCTTTTTATAAATTAAATGCTGAATCAAATTAGGTAATCCCCTTTTGAAAGGGGCCTATTTTTTTCACAATTACACAGTACCATATTTTCATTTTTTTAAAAATATTTAAGATTGTTTTTATTTTAGAAAAGATAATGTGAGGAACCAAGCACATTGGAAATCCTACGCAATTCCAAATGAAAATGATAAAGGAGGTGGCTGCAGTACTAAACATTTTAATAAATGATTACTGTAGAAAACCAAGGTTTTGTTGTGAATGAGTCTTGACCAGCTTGGTCTAAAGGGGCAGGCTGAATGCTAAGAACTCTAGGGCAATATTAAAACCATGAAATGACACTATAAACTTACTACATAAATACAGATCCACCCACTTAATCGGAGGCAGCTTATTAGTTGGAGCTTTTAAATAATTCAGTTGCTGGCACACAAAATTGGCATAATTCTCTTTATTTAGACTTTTATTTCATTCCTAAAATGAAGTCGGTATCTGAAGACTTCATAAGCTGTTGCAACTTAGCTGTTCAGCATAGCAGCAGTTGTATGGTATTCCCCAGTCAGGCATCGTACTGGTTCATCTAAAGCAAGAATATAACACAGACCAAGAGCAGGGTGCAGGGGACTAGATGTATTTAAAAGAGGTTTGGCCCCAAATAAAAGGTTCCTGCATTTTATTTATGGAAAACAAAAGTTAAACATATGAGAGAGAAAATTATGAAGAAACAAAAAATTACAAGGAAATCTAAGAATATATATTTTTTTTAATCCAGTGTTAAACTGGCAAGCTGCTGTTTTGGGCAGTCCAGTACTGTTGCTGGAAGTAGCTCAGAATGATCTTTGGTGCTGTCTATACATTGTTATAGTACAATTCACAGAATTATATGACCTAATGAGAATAGAAATGCATTTTAATCTAGAAAATAAATGATCAGAGAACACAAGTAAGCCAGTTTAAGACCAGTTGCCATTCTAAACATATGGAGAAGGTTAAACTGGATTGTACTATGCTGCGTTCTGTTTATTGCAGGACAGACAGCTGCATGTCTTCAGGTATATGCTGAAATTTGTAATTTTGTTAAATTTTATACTTTATGAAGATCTTACTGGATTAATCTTTAAATTTTTTTCCTCTAGTTCTTCCTCAGCAAGGGTCTTAGTGGGAATTCTAAATATTTACCTAGAAACTATCTAAATCCAAATGAGTAAGAAAACTACAACTCTGGAATCTTAATGTGAAGTCCCTCTGGCTTTGTGGTAGAGTACTCTGTATGCTTTGCTGTGCTCTTGGTTTAATTTAGAAGTGGGCATGTTTACATTTTGGTACTACAACTTTAACATCACTTTGAAGTCATTGTGCCTATGCTAGTTTCAATTTAGCTTTATTTTATTATTTAAGTACAGCTCATATGGGTAACACAAATACCATTCCAGATTGGGGAGGGTGGGGAAAGGAGTGCAGTATAAGAGAGGGAGGATTTTGGCTATTACAGCTCTCCACTGGAAGTACTAATGACAGCTTAGTTACAGCTAAGGACCGGGAAGTGATTGGAATGTGGAGGAGACTTAAGTTGGTCCTACCTCTCAGCTTTCGTCCTTGTTCGTTCTGCTTCTTACAGTCTTGCAGGGATAGATGGAGATGGGAATCTTAAAGAAAGCAAGATATGTGCAAAGCTCCCTTCACCCCAGTCACTTCAGACTCTCTACATTCAGTGTGCTTGTTTTGAGGTACAAAAATGAAAGACCATTGAAAATAGCTTTTAAAGTTGTGGCACCCTCTCCTTAGAAAAATTTGGCCTTCTGTGCAAGGTCTAGAAAGGAGGAAATCTGTTGGATGTGTGCAGTCTTCTGAGCAACTGGAAAGAGACCTGACTTGCCTTTTGTAGGGTTTTTTTGTTAACCCCTTCGATAAATTACAAATGTTGTTTCTTAACCCCTTTGTCCAAGGGTTTCTGATTTAGCATATAAGTTGCCCACTTCGTCCATTCCTGCTAGGCAGGACCATACCAAGCTAGAAATGCGTCCTGTGCAACTGATGAATCTGGATCTTCTCCTCGACCCAGCCACGTTCAGTAACTCGCTCTTTCTGAGTTTCCCGAAAGCCTAGTGATGATGATAGCATCCCCTACTGTGCTTGCACAGTGCCGCAAATGCCTTGTAGCGCTTTATAAATGTTTACTAGTAGTAGTAGTGCGGCCGCAGCGTTAGCACTGCCCTTGGTGGGGCCCTGCTCCAAGCCTTAAAGCTGTGTAATAGTCTCTATTCAAGTTAAATGCTAAATCAAATCACAAGTACCTTGGAGATATCCATAAATTAGAAAGTGACTTTGACATTTGGTTTGCTGCTGAAGTGGCAGCTTAAATGACAGTTTCTAAGGATTACACTGAGTAACCAGCATGCCACCTAGTGGACAGAAATGCACCTTGGGGTACCTGCCAATGCTTTTCCATGATTTAAACTTCACCTTTCCATATCTGAGCTCAAGGCAAGTTAACATTCAAATGGAGTAAGTATGTCCCTGCCCCAGTAGGTTTACAATAGCAATTTGTATCTCTGACAGTGGAGGGTGAACTGACTTTCCTAAGGTCACAAGGAGGGTCAGTGGTTTTAGCTGACAGATCTTGCCTGTGTCTATTGTAAAAATAATATATATATTTTTTAAAAACCCAATTTGCACCCTAAGAATAAGACCAAAAAATTCTGCTGAGAAAAATTTACTGCTGGCAACTTCAAAATCTACAACTACATAAGTACATGCAGTCTGTAGCTTAGGGCTTTGCACAGCTGTCCTGGGGAACCCACAGCCAGTTTTAGGGTTCCAGGATATGCACAATGAATATGAAGGATAGATCTGCAGGCACTGCCTTCGTAGTATGAGCATCTATCTCCCGCATACTCGCTGTGCCTAGCCGGCTGGCGTGTGTTAGGAGGACTAGATTGAGAACCACTGCTCTACATGCTTATCTCATAGGTGTGAATTGAACCGGTGGAGGAGGGGATGCAGGCGGTTGTTTGGGTTTTTAGTTGGAACTTTAAATGTCCTGCTTTGGCAATAGAAATAATATTGTGGTCCAGGTGGCAGTGTGTTAATCCTCCCTGCTGTCACCAATACTATGAAGGTTTTGAGCTTATTGAAAGGTGGAGAAGCTGATCTTGTCAGATAAGCAGGAAACAAGGGATGTGCTAACGATGTAGGAAATGGGAGTGAAGGAAGCTGCAAGAATCTCCTGAGACTGGGCTGGGGAAGGGGAAGGGGAGATGGGAAGTGTAGTTTCCTTTTTAAAAACGAATGGGCTGATATTCAGCGTCAATGGCTAAACGTGGCTAAATAAAATCCATATATTCAGTACTAATATAAGGAGAATGTTCAGTGCTGAATATCTGGATAGCTAACCAAATCCAGTTAGTAATGATAACTCGGAACTCTGCCCAAGCTCTTCTTAGATGGTACCAAGGCAGTCGGAGGAAAGAGGAAAATATTGCTGCTGAATATCTGGTTAGTAGGTGCTGCTGATCACATAAGTGCTCTTGAATATCAGTCCCCAAGCCTTTCCTTACGTATTGGTTTGTGTGCTAAAATCCTCTTAATACAGCCATTTCCTAAACTAATGTGCCTGAACCGTCTAAAATTACTCATAAGCCAGGGAACAGTGATTTCAGCATGTTTTTGATGTGCTGTTTCGCAGTGGCTTATGGGAACACCATATAGGCACAAGTTGCGCTGCAATGCAGTTTGTTTTGGCCTGTAAATGTTATGTATGGGTGAATTATGTTTGCAAGTGCGTATAGCAGCTCCCCAGAGATGTTAGTACATTACTACTACTACTTTTTTTACAGTGGACCATGTTATTTTATCAGCTCAAGCTTACATTTTGGAATTCTCTTATTTGGAGTAAATGCTTTTACTTGAATAATAATCAATTGTGCTGTATTTATAGCTAGAGGAATTAATAAAAGACTGCATTTACAAGATGTTATGTATTTCTTTGGTAAAGCAAAGAGTTCAGTGGCATGAAGGTGTTACAGCACCGATCTAGGAAATCAAGAAACAAGTCTTTGTGCATGCTTCTATATAGTTTATTCACATTTGGTTTGTCAAAGTCCCAGCAAATTGTAGGGAACTGGATGATCATTTTTGCAGCTGAAAATGGGACAGGAAGTTCGATGTGGAATTAATGAAGCTTATTTTCTGGAACATGTGGCTGTTTCATCTGGATTAAAAAAAAAATACTCCTGTCAACATCTCCTTAAGGCAGGGCCACAGTTGTAGCTCTAATCTGAGCCAGGAGCCAGCCCTCAGAGTGGGGTGTGTAAGGAGCTCAAAGAAGGGGTGAACATTAATAGCAGGAAACTCAGTAGGAGCCTTCTCAGTTCTAATCAGTTATGATAAAGACTGCCTAGGCCAGGGGTGGCCAACTCCAGTCCTGATTGCACCACAATTCAGCCTGGTTTTCAGGATGTCCCTAATGAATATTTGAGAGATATTTGCATGCAGTGGATGCAGATATATTTCATGAATATTCATTAGGGACATCCTGAAAACCAGGCTGGATTGTGATGCACCAGGATTGGAGTCAGCCACCCCTGGCCTAGAGCTTCTCTCTCATTCTCAAAAGTTTTATTGTGGCTAAAGTAGTGGTCACTACACACAATACAGAATGTTTTTGTTTCCGGCAAGCAGTTACTTTACTAAATTCTTAGCTGCCCCCTTTGAAAGTTTTCCTCATGCTGTGTGTTAATCTGGAGTAACAAATGACAGCAGCAGGCGGCACCTGCTAGACTAACTGGAGTCCACTTCCATAGGTGGGCTCTGGTCCTTCCAAGGTCACACTTCCTTATTAACTTGGTGCCACCTGCCTCTGTCGTCTTGACATTGTCACTCAGATTTGCACTTTATGGAGCACTGAGTGAATCTTTAACTATTCCCAAAATAAAACACACCTTGATGAATTATGCAAACATGTTACATCTTACAAACTCCAGAAGGAGGTTCTCTGTGGCACGATGCAAGTACTATGCCGAACATTAGCAGTAAATTTGAGAGACTGAGATCATACTCCACATCCCCTGGCTTAGAGGTGAGGCTCATGACTGTCATGGTATGTGCAAAACTCATAAACCAATAAATATAACTGCCCAAGGGAAAACTATTACACTCAATACACAATATCCCTTAGTAACCACCAGAAAATATGTAAACTTCTAGATAAACTCACTCAACTCACTTTAATCTATTTTTATTACACCTTAATATGGCATACAAAGACCTCAGGATAGCTTTACCCCTACATTTGGCGAAACTTGTCACAAAAGGGAGATGGCAGACACTCAACATCATAGGTCTAAAGCCTCCCAAACATTTTTTTCTTTCTTTAAACTATAATACCAATTTTATCCAAATCCAATATCTAACTAATCCACAAAAGTACTTTTTAGGATCCTTACTCATTAATCAACATACAACACTATTTAAAAAGAAAGTGTCTGCAGTTCTATATAGTATAGAGCACAATACTCCAAGCCGGAACTCATAGAATGCAATCGATTTACCAGAGAGAAACTCGTTTTACCTACAATAAAGCAAAAAAGAACTTTCAAAGATCAGCATAACAATGCTCTCAATATAAGTATGCATTCACTTATCTGAAAATCTTCCAAGTCCAGCCGATATCGATGACTTGAAACTGCTTCACTCCAATACAGCCCCAAAACGCACGGACAAAACCGATTATCTCAACGGAACCATCCCGATTATCTCCACTGAGTCATCCATCCAACAAAAGCTTTTGTTTCACCGATAGTATTGGTAATCCCTGAAGAAGTCTATCTTGTCAAACTTCAAAAATGCCCTCAAATATAGAGCTTACTTATCATCATCTCATAGTCTTCAGCATCTGACGTCTGCTATTTTAAACTAACTAACTACCAATAGAAACATTGACAGCATTCTGACATCATTCCTTCAACCAACTTTACACCAAACACATTTACCACAACAGTCACATACTAATACAATTAACCCTCTAACTCGCCACATCTATCACACACTATTGCTAAAAAAGAGAGAGAAGATTGGAACTGCAAGATAACCTAGCTGAGTATCATATAAATAACATCCAGTCGATTTTGTCATTCAACCCATATGGGTCCAATGTATTTAGTTCATATATCCATTTCTGTTCTTTTTGTAAAAGTAAAAGTCCTCTGTCTTCTCTCCGAATGTTCAAAGGTACATACTCCAATATTGTACAGCGTAGATCCTCAAAGGCATGATTAAATGAAAGACAGTGTTGGACCAAAGGCGTCTCTAATTTTGCTTTAGTGATAACTATTTATGTTCAGCTAATCGAGTCCGCAAAACTCACCCATTTGGATAAACTGCCCCCAATGGAATAAAATAAGCCACAGCTTTGTCATTTAGTAGCTTTCTTCTTGATAAGTCTTTTGTTGAGGCAGATCATCTGTTCACAGGGCCAGGTCTCCACTATGGTAGCGGAGGAAGGTTTGGCAGCTGCCAAGACACCCGAAGGAATATTTGAGGCTGAATAGCTGTCAGAACTCATTCCTTGGTATAACAAGCAGGGCATAACTGAGAATTGATCTTGGATAGGCAACATGCAAGAAGTAAGTTTACAGAAGGGGCTCAAGGCTTAGAAGAACAGCATATCAAAAGCATAACTTTTATCAGGGTGGGGACAAGAGAGTCTTTCAGGGTGGATCCCTTCTTTGTCTCAAGAGTTTCTTACAACACTTTTTCAGGCTTACTGTTTCTGTATCTGCAGCTACTGAAAGTGGTCAATCTGACTCTACCAGGGCTTACTGGTACTGAATGAACAAGTCCTTCATTGTACAATCAAGTGCATACCAAGACCACATGATGAGAGATGGATGCTGGTGAGAAAACCTGTTTACTAGTTCCGGCTCCATGTTAGTTGAAACAAGGTTTTTTTTCTTCAAGGTTGCCAAAACTGTTGAACTACAGCCATAAGCGTTTCTACAGGATTAGTGGTTTAAACAAAGCCCATTGTCTTCTTTCATTGTAGCAGCCTGTCTCTCTGAAGTACAGCAAATTCAGCGATCCTTGCTTGGTGCAGCATAAAATTCCATGAAAGGTGACTCAGGCTGTAGCTTCTACCGAGGGGACAGGGATCATTCTCATTCAGAACACTAAGCAGGCTGTTCCAAGAGCATAGCTGATGCTCCCAAACTACAAAATAAAATCGGAAAAAAAGCCCATCCGATGCTTGTTACACTCAATAACATTGTAGCTATGTGATTTTTTTTATATTTTTTTTAGCCTGGAAGTATAACATGAAAAAATACTAACCTGGCTACTCTTTCCCCCAACCAGGCTTAAGCATTCCCCCAGCTAGACTGCAGCACCCCTCCCTTCCAGCTCAATGACGTTTCAAACGTTTGACAGGCAGCTGGCTTGTTCCACCCCCCCCCCCCCCCACACACACACACCCTCTCTTTGGCAGCAGAGGATGGCCACAGTTTGTTAGCTCTCCCTTTCTGCTGCATGGGAACAAGGATGCCCTTGCTCCATGGTCCTTCCTATTAATGTCATCCTAAAAGACAGGCATGGAGCGATGGGGACAGTGAGACACTCACTTGACATCTTCAATTAAATATATCTGAGCAGACTTATTTATAGGGTCCAATGAGCTACAGTTTGCCTACCCCTGTGCGAAGGATAGATCCACAACCTCGGCCACAAAATCTAGCAAACAAAATTTAAAAAAATTGCCACTCTTCCATCACCAAAACTTCATAAATATACAAGCAGTTCTATAAATGCATGAAGTCAACAATTATTCAGAATTGCTTTAATACCCATTCATCAAAAGTCTTGCATATTTACCATGTTTCTCAAGAATGCAGCAAAAAAATGTAACTAAATATATAGGAATGTGGGGACATTGGAGCTCACTCACTGCTAGTGAAATTTGAAAAAGAACTCTCACTCAGAAACAACAAATATCATCATTGCTCCACCCCACATAGTATTAGTGAGAACTGTGAAAACTCAGCACTGTAGAAAGCCACTTATCTTGTCATATGCAGAAGCACTTTCCATTTAGTTCACATAAATAAAGAGTCAGTGGCACGTGCTCATTCTCCAATGCCCTCCACAGGTCGGGCCAGTGAACACCGTCAAATGTGAATTTGAAGTCAATGAAGGTGATGATGGTTCACTTTCCACACCTGATCCTTTCCTCTGCCAGTTGATGAATGTTGAATATTTGATCGTTGCAGCCCCAATGTGGCCTAAATCCTGCTTGCTCTTCTTGGTTGGTCTGTTCACAATGTTTCTGCAGCCTTGATTGAAGATCATCCAACTTCTCTAAGCATTATACAATGGCCCAACCAGCAATGTGCAGATCCAAAGTGAACTATCCAAGGAATTTTCTATCCAAACTGGAGTCCGCCAGGGAGATGTTGCCTCACCCCTGCTTTTCAATATTGTCATGGATGCCATTATGAGGAAAACATTCAAGGACAGATGCGAGGTCTAGTATAATGTGAACAACTTCCTGACTTGATATTTACTGACAGATGCAGAGGCTACCGACATCCTTTACCAATCACCCAATCTTATGGTTTAAGAATCAGTGAAGACAAGACCAAAGTTATGACCACAGGTGAATCACAGGCCAATGTTCATTTCGATGGCATCCAAATCAAGCAGGTCCCGGAATTCAAATACCTGGAATTGCTGGTGCAGGAGAAGAAGATGCCATCCACCACCGATGTCCACAGCAGGATTGGCTAGGCAATGGCAGCATTTGCCTCACTCAAATGGTGCCTCTGTAAGAAGGCCAATATCTCCACCAAGATCAAAATTCACCTCTTCTGAACACTGATCCTGCCAATTCTCCTGTACGGATCAGAAACATGGACTCTACTCAAACCTGACATGAATGAGCTCAAGGTCTTTCAAATGCAACAGATTTTGGGTGTGTCTCTTCGTAATCGCCATCGAAACGAGACAATTCAGACAAGGTGCAATCCTCAGCTTTCATTCAAAGAACAAATCCAAAAATGCAGATTGCGATACTTTGGCCACGTTTGCAAAATGAACATCAATCAGCTGCCATACAAACTCCTCTGGCGAGAGCGACCTGCCCACTGGAGGGTTCAACAAGCAGCACCGAAAAAAACCGTGGCTCAAACACATTAAGGAAGACCCAAAGAACAAGCAACTGACCATCGAGGCCAGAAATATCACCATCGATCACCAAGGTTGGAAGCGTATAGTGAACAACACATGGAATCCAACGGCACCTACTGCAGCATATTGGTTGAGAGGACGACCTGCATCCCAAATGCCAGCTAAGGATTAAAGAAGTAGTAAAGAGTGTATTTGGTGTACTTTCCACCCATGTCCAAAATAAACACAGCTGAAATAATCCTCCAACCTTGACCAGTGGTTTCATCTGTATCCATGTTTCATCAGGGAGTTTTTAATCTAGAAAGAGACAGTGTAACCAAAAACTTACATAACTAGACATTATTATTACTGGATGAAGTATATTGGAAGTACCATATGATCATCAATTCATGTCTCTGCTTCAAAGAACGTTATGCATGCACTCGCAAACTTTTTTAAATAGACATAAATTCACACAATTACTTGATTGGCGGCATGAATAAAACCAGTGCCACTCGGTCATATTCAGACCTTTCAGTCTCAATCGTTGGAGTGCACAGGACATTATACATAAGCTACTGGGTGGGGGAGAGAACAAAAACATAGACCACATGGTATTTCATGTTTCTATCTAGTCTGCCCTTCTATACCAACTCCGAAGCTTTACAGTCCCATTTTTCCTTCTGAGAACCTCTGTGTTTGTTTCATGCTTTTTGTCTCTATTGCCCCCACTGGGAGGCTATTCCAAGCATCTACTACTCTTTCTCTAAAAAACTATTTCCACAAATTACTCCCGAGTCTATCCCCTTTATGCTACGCTCCCTTGTTGCAGAGCTTTCTTTCAACTTAAAAAGGCTCTCCTCCTGTGTATACTGCAGAGGTATTTAAACTTCTCTGTCATATCTACCCTTTTCCATCCTCCTTCCAAAGTATACAAATTGAGATCTTTAAGTCTGTCCCCATATGCCTTCTGATGAAGCCCACTGACCATTTTGGTAGCCAGCCTCTGCGCACACTCGTTCCTGTTTTATATCCCTTTTAAGATGTGGTTTTCAGAACTACACTCAATACTTCATATAAGGTCTCACCAAAGACTTACTACTACTATTTATCATTTGTATAGCACTACAAGGCATATGCACATGAGAGACCGTCTCTTCTCAATAGAGCTTACAATCTATGCAAGACAAAACACAAACAGAGGACAAGAGAGAGTTTTAACACACATAGGTGATAAACAGGAGAGTGAAGGACCAGTATTCAAAAGCAGTTTTGAAAATGTGGGTTTAAACAGAGGTACTATCACCTCCTTCCTGCTGGCCATTCCTCTCACTATGCACCCAACCATCGTACTGGCTTTGGCTATCACTTTTTCTGTTTAGTCATCTTAAGATCATCAGAAACAATTACCCCTAGGTCCCGCTCTTCTTTCATTGACAGAAGTACCTTGCCCCCCTATACTATGCTCCCTTGGATTTTTGCAGCCCAAATGCAGTTTTTAGTATTAAATCTCAGCTGTGAAATTCTCATTCTTCAAGTTTCACTCGATCTCTCCTCGTGTTTTCTACACCTTCCTTGGGTGTCGAATTTATAGCAAATTTTGGTGGTATCCACACAGACAAACCTTACCAAACAACTCTTCTGCAATATCATTTATAAAATGTTAAAAAGAATTGGACTGCTTTCTTTTATTAATACACAAATGTTTCTTCAGGACCAAGCAGGAAGTCAGTCCTCACATATGGGTGATGTCGGCGCCAATGGAGCCCCCATGCGGAGCATTTCCCCAGCTTTCAAAGAAAGCCTTTAGGAATGCAGCGCACCTGCATGGTCCCCTTCCACCCCAAGTCTTTCTTTTTCCGCAGAGCCCAATGGACGTGAGTTCGTGTCACCTGGGAAAAGTTGATTTTTTTTTCTGCGATTTTCACTTTGTCTTATCCGGTTCCCCTTCCCGCCTGGGCTCAGTACACCGGTATCGAGTCCGGAGTTTTGATTTTTTGTTTTTGTCCTTTGTGACTAGCGTTTGTGCTCTTTTTGTGTTTTCACTGGCAGCCCGGTCTTTTGACCTTGCAGGGGCTCTTTTTCCCCCAATGGCTGCCAGCGGGTTCAAGAAGTGTGATCGGTGCAAGAAACTTATGTCTCTCACTGACACACATGACTGCTGCCTCCGTTGCCTCGGGCCCGACCATGACCCGCTGGCCTGTGGCAAGATGTCGTCAAAGGCGCTTTGGAGCTGTCAGCATCAACGTCAGAGAATTTTCTCTGACTCCGTGTCTGGCTGGGCCCGGACTTCGTCAGGAGCCTCGACATCTCGGGAGTCTGACCCCGAGCGCCGTCAGGGTTCCTCTGAGAGGGAATCTCCCACCCGGGAGCACAGAAGGAAGAAGCTTGTGAGGGTGTCGTCGGTGGAGGCACCTGGTTCCTCGAGGGCCATGTCGCGTAGCCCTGACTGCCGCCCCGGGCTCTCTGAGTCGGACAGGCCGTCCAAGTTACCTCGTGTGGAGCCGGAGTCCTTGTGGACTCTCCCCCGGAGGAGACGACGTTGGACCCGACGAGTCTCCTGAGCTTAGACTCAGGTTGATGGCCTTGGAGAGCAGCTTGGCTGCCTTCATGGAACAGCAGCAGGTGCTGATCGCCGGTCTGACCGGTGCATCTGCCCTGACCACCAGGACCTTGATGTCCAAGTCGACCCTCGAGTCGATGAAGTCTAGAGTCGATCCTCGGTCAAGGTCCCCCTCGACCTTCCGTGCGGGGCAGAGGTCGTCAACGCCGATACCCTCGGCGTCGGGGCGGGTGGCACTGAGGCCCACATGGCCGGAACCGATTGATTCCTCTTCGGAGGAGTCAGCGTGGGAGATGGAGGATGAGGAGTCCCCGAACACCTTCCGGACTTGGTGCGTCCCTTCGGACTCACCAGAGTCCGAGCCTCAGAGACCGCCCCCCCCCCCCCCCCCCGGAGGATACCCAGTTCTCGGACTTCGTGAGGGACATGGCCAAAGCCTTGGCCTTCCCTGCGGATGCCAAGGAGGAGCCTTGAGCTGAGGCGCTCAATGCCCTCCGGTATGACTTTCCTCCGAAGGAAGCCTTTACTGTACCGGTTCCTTTGATGCTGGAACGGCTGCTCTTCCGTATGTGGGAGGCACCAGCCTCGACACTGGTTCTCAGCAAATGGGTCAATTCCATTTATCGAATCTGTAAGAGCCCTGGGTTCCAAAAGGCGCAGCTACCGCACAACTCCATGGTTGTGGAATCGGCCATGCACTGCCTGAAGAGTCAGAAGATGCACTCCTTGGTGCTTCCCAGCCGGGAGGCCCGGAACCTGGATGCCCTCAGTAGAAAGTGCTTCCAGGGCTCTATGCTATCTTGCCATGTCCAGACCTACCAGCTTTACATGGGCATGTACCTACGAGACCTGGCAAAGGAGATTGCTGGGTTGTCAGCTGGCCTCATCGAGGAATCTTTGCAGAGGTTTAAGGCTTTGTCAACAGGGATTTGAGAGTGCTCGAAGTTTATCTCTCGAGCAGCCTATGATGGTTTTGAGGCTTTGGCCCGGGTAGCTGCAGCCAGCATCGGTGCACGTCATCAGGCCTGACTACAGTCATCAGACCTGGAGTCATGGGTGCAGGACAAGTTGGTCGATGTCCCCTGCCGAGGTGAAAACCTTTTCAGTAAGCCCATGACTGTGAGAAGGCTGCGGAAATCGAGACTGAGACTCTCACCAGGACAAGGCTGACCAGGAAGACTTCTGTCCCTTCTCAGAAAAAGAAGGGCTCGGGAAAGAAGCCCTTTTTCCCGAGGAAGGGCACTGCCTACAAATCCTACCCTCAGTATCAGGCCTCTCCAGCTCCCCAACAGGGCCAGCAGGCCAAGGGGCAGGGGCATGGGGCCCGTAGGCTGAAGACCCCCAAGCCGCCAACTCTGGCTCCTGCACAGCAGGGAGCGGGGTTTTGACTCCCACAGCATAGCCTCTTCTCCACAGCTGGCGCCACTCAGCACAGGTCAGCTGACCCTGTACGCCTACAGGTGGCCAACCATCACAGGGGATACCTGGGTTCTCAGCATAGTCCAGAAGGGCTACATGCTCCACTTCCACCACTATCCCCCTCCTACTTTCCAGGGGAGCCTCCAAGACTCCCTCTGCACAGAAACCCCCTCCTTCAGGAGTTGGCAAGTCTTTTAAAGGAACAGGCGGTGGAACCGGTGCCTCACCACCTGAAAGGGCAAGGCTTCTACTCCAGGCACTTCCTGGTACCAAAAAGGACAGGAGGCCTCCGGCCTATACTAGACTTGCGAAACTTAAACAAGTTTCTGGAGGGAAAAGTTCAAGATGCTTACCCTTGGGATACTGCTGCCCTACTTCCAGCAGGGAGATTAGCTATGCTCCTTAGACCTAAAGGATGCTTATACTCGCATCCTCATCCATCCAGACCACAGACAATATCTCAGATTTGTAGTGGGGCAAACCATTTCCAGTACAGAGTACTTCCCTTTGGCCTAACTTTGCCCCCAGGGTTTCCACCAAATGCCTGGCGGTGGTGGCGGCCTATCTCAGGAATCAGGGAATTTTTGTCTTCCCATACCTGGATGACTGGCTCATCAGGGGCCAGTCTCTCCAGGGGGCCAGACAAGCCACTCTTCGCACTGTCTCTCTTCTTCAGCATCTGGGCTTTGTCAAACTACGCAAAGTCCACTTTGCTCCCCTCACAGAACCTAGAGTTTATAGGGGGCAAGACTAGACACCCTGCAGGCAAGAGCTTACTTGCCCGAGGACAGGGCTCACAGGCTGATGGACTTGGCCAACCAGTTCCAAAGCAATTCTCAAGTCTCTGCCAGACACTTCCTGTGGCTCCTGGGCCATATGGCATCCACAGTATATGTGACTCCGAATGCCCAGCTGCATATGCGGGCTGCTCAGTGGTGCCTCAGAGCGCAGCGGGCACAGGCCACAGGCGACCTCCGAGACAGAGTAAAGGTGTCCAAACCACTTTTGGACTCCTTGCAGTGGTGGCTACATCTCCCAAACCTTCTCAGGGGGGGTACCTTTTCAGGCCCCAGCACACACAAGGGTGCTGATGACCGATGCTTGCTTAAAGGGCGGGGGTGCATACTGCCAGGGCATGTGCACTCAAGGCCTCTGGTCTCCTCGGGAGGCCACACAGCAGATCAATCTTTTGGAGCTGTGAGTAATCCGCTTGGCTCTACAGACTTTTTCTCATGCCCTCTCTCACCAGTCTGTCTTAGTTCAGACAGATAATCAGGTAGCAATGTTCTATGTGAGCAAGCAAGGGGGCAAAGGGTCCAGGCTCCAATGTCAGGAAGCACAGGCCCTTTGCTCCTTGGCAGTCAAAAAAGGCATGTTTCTCAAAGCAGTTTATCTACCAGGTCAGGAGAACTTCTTAGCAGACAAGCTAAGCAGGATTCTCCAGCCCCACGAATGGCAGTTGAATCCATTGGTGGTCCAGCAGATCTTTCTACGATGGGGACTTCCATCCATCGATCTCTTTGCAAGTCCACCGAACCGTCAGCTGCCCAGGTTTTGCTCCAGACAGCCGCATCCCCTGAGAATGGCAGCAGATGCTTTTCTGATCTCTTGGTCTACGGGTCTCTTGTATGCGTTTCCTCCCATGAGACAAGGCCTTGGTGATTCTGGTAGCCCCCATATGGCCGAGACAACCGTGGTTTCCACTTCTGCTACAGTTGGCGGTGGAACCTCCTTTCCCTCTGGGGTTGCAACACGATCTCCTGTCTCAAGATCAGGGTTCCCTCCTGTACCCCAATCTCAGGTCCCTCAAACTGATGGCCTGGCTGCTGAAAGGATAGTGCTAGCTCTCTTGCTTCTACCTAAGGAGGTTGAAGAGGTGGTTTGGCCTCTAGGAGGCAGTCCACCAGAAAGTCCTATGCCCTCAAGTGGCGTAGGTTCACAATATGGTGTGCTCAGCACAATGACTATCCTTTCTCCTGCATTGTGCCAGTAGTACTGTAGTATCTACTTCACCTGTCAGACCTAGGCCTTAAGTCCAACTCTGTTCGGGTCCATCTCAGTGCTCTATCAGCGCACCACTCACCGGTGGAGGGACAGTCTGTCACTTCACCCTTTGGTGTTCCGCTTCCTCAGAGGTCTGCTTCTGCTCAAGCCTCCTGTTCATCCACTGGCGACTGAGTGGGATTTGAACATGGTCTTGCAGCAACTTACTCGTCCACCGTTTGAGCCGATGGCTACTTGCCATTTACACTTTCTTTCTTGGAAGGCGGTCTTCCTGGTAGCTCTTACCTCGGCCAGACGTGTGAGTGAACTACAAGCTCTTGTTTCTGATAGACCGTACACACGGTTCTATAGGAACAGGGTGGTCCTACGGACCCATCTGAAGTTCCTTCCAAAAGTTGTCTCCTCTTTCCACCTCAACCAGGAGGTGGTTCTTCCGACCTTCTTTCCCAGGCCGCATACCAGCCGGGCTGAAACAGTCTTGCATACCCTGGACTGTAAGAGGGCACTGTCTTTTTACATAGAGCGTACGTGGGAGCATCGAAGGGCTACTCAGCTCTTTGTCTCCTTTGACCCTAATAAACTGGGGTTACCTGTCTCCAAGCGTATGTTGTCCATTTGGGTAGCAGATTGTATCGCCTGGGCGTACAAGGCAGCCAACCTCCCCTTGAGGGTCGAGTCACAGCCCACCGTGTCAGGGCGAAAGATGCGTCAGTAGCTCATCTCCGCTCTGTTCTGTTGGCAGACATCTGCCGGGCCGCTACTTGGTCTTCAAGCCAGACCTTTGCAGCCCACTACTGCCTCGAGAAAGTCCTGACGGGATAGTGCTTTCGGACAGGTGGTACTCTGTAATCTCTTTGAGGTTTAGGCAACTCCTACCCTCCAGCCCTTGTGTTGGGCTACCGTACGGGGGCGTTCTCAGGATATTCTTATCACAGATGCTGAGGCTCTTGAGAGGGAGCCATTTTTTTCAGCTTGGGGTTCCTGGTAGCCTAGAACTGGGGAGTCCCATATGTGAGGACTCTTCCTACTTGGTCCTGGAGAAAGAGTAGTTACTCACCTGCAACAGGTGTTCTCCAGGAGCAGCAGGAATCAGTCCTCACGACTCTTTCTCCTCCCCTGGAGTTGCAGTCATATACTTCATTTTGTTTTTGCTGTCTTTTAGCTATGTCATCAGACTGAGCAAGATGGCACCCTTGGGCGGGAAGGGGACCGCGCAGGCACACTGCATTCCCAAAGGCTTTCTTTGAAAGCTGGGGAAATGCTCCGCACGGGGGCCTTGTCGGCACAGATGTCACCCATATGTGAGGACTGATTCCTGCTGCTCCTGGAGAACACCTGTTACAGGTGAGTAACTACTCTTTACTGTCCCTTGGCGCTCTGGCTCAAATAATCTGTGAAAGTAGGTTCTGGCTGTATTATACCAGTGTATTTTCTTATAATTTTCATTTTGATGTAAGTTCATATTAGATCTTCCCTCATTGTGGGCTTTATTTGCAAGAATAGTCCATAATTGATTTAACATTTCTTTTGGTTTAACGTTTTCTTGTGTTTTATTTCTGTACATGATGAATATGAATGATTAATTCTAAATACTAGAAGAAAGGGGGGGGGGGGAAAGGACCAAGTACAGATCCTTCTGTCACACCACTGGTAATACCTTCTCCTCAAATTGAGCTCTATTTATCTGTACTCTGTTGCCTCCCACTCAGTCACTTCACGGGCTGGTTATCCAGTTCAAACTTCTCCTACTTACCTACAAGTGCATTAATTCTGCAGCTCCTTGTTACCTTTCCTCTCTTATCTCATTCCACACTCCTCGGCAAAACAGCTTCTCTGTCAGATCCCTTTTATCTTTGTCTTTCTCTACCACTTCCAGATTTCATCCATTCCACCTTCCTGCTCTGTATGCCTGGATCTGTGTGTTGAGCTCCTTCTCTGGCCCTATTTAAATCCAGGCTAAAAAAAAACCACCTCTTTGAAGCTGCTTTTGGATCCTGATGCTCCTCATTCTCTTGCCCACTACTTATGTGTATCTTATCATACTGTAGTCCCTAGTTTTGCCTTGATTGGATTGTAAATTCTGATGAGCAGGAACTGTGTCTTACATTTATATCTACAGTACTATATATATTTATTTAACAATTTTTTATAGTGCTTTATCATTTCAATCAAAACATTGTAACTTCAACTTTGTAATGTACATTAAACAGGGACATTGATAACTTGCATTTTTCTGAGTCAATGGAGGGTACTCCAAGGTCACAAGGTGTGCCAGTGGGAATTGAACCCTTGATCTTCTGGGTACTAGGCAGTTGCTCTAACCATTAGGCTGCTACTCCTCACCTCCCCTTGTAGTGTTGTACAAATGATTAGTAGTAGTAGTAGTAGTAGTAGTAGCAGCAGCAGCAGCAGCAGCTATTTCGGGAGCCCAGTCCTAGGGCTGTGCTGAAGAGTTTAAAAGGCTCGTAATGGGGTATATAGAATGTTACCTGTTCCTCTGCAAAGGGATTATCAACAGTCCCCTCTAAGAGTCTGCAACCCAGAGTTCAGGGCTGGGCAGGTATGGCTCAAAGGGAGAGGTTAATTACCCAGCAGGTTGCAGGAGGGAGAGAGGCCCGTGGAGCCAGATGTTCTCCTAAGACAAGTCATGCAAAGTTCTGAGGTAGAAACTTAAACCTCCAATAGCTGGTTCTCCCAGCCCTTCCTACAGCCCCAGTTAAATAAGCTGGGACAGAAGTACTACTGCTGAGCATTTGTATAGCACTACATGTCATACACAGTGCTGCACAGACACGTAAGGGACAGTCCCTGCTAATCAGAGCTTACAATCTAGTCAAGACAGACAACACAGAAGGTCTAAACAGGGATAAAACAAGGGGGAAAGGTAAAGAAACAAGGGGATCAGAGGAGTCAAGATCCAAAAGCAGCAGCGAAGAGGTGAGTTTTCAGCCTGGATTTCAAAAGGGTCAGAGAAGGTGCCTGGCATACAGACACCTTTAGGTAGTTTATTCCAGGTGTAAGGTGAAAGGAATGAAGTCTGGAGTTAGCAATAGAAGAGAAGGGCATAGATAGAAGCAATTTGCCAGAAGAGCAGAGTTCCCAAGGGGTGGTGTAAGGAGAGATAAGAGAAGAAAGGTAGTGAGGAGCTGTGGAGAGAATGCACTTATAGGTCAGCAGGAGAAGTTTGAATTGGATGCAGAAATGGATAGGGAGCCAATGAAGTGACTTGAGAAGAGGGGTAATATGGGCATGATGAGGTTGGCAGAAGATTAGCCGTGCAGCAGAGTGTTGAACAGATTGAAGGGGAGAGAGATGATTCAAAGGAAAACCAGCAAGGAGTAGGTTACAGTAGTCAAGACGGGAGTGGATAAGCATCTTAGTAGTGTGTTCAGAAAGATATGGGCAGATTTTGTTGATGTTATAAAGAACCGCAGGTCTTAGCTATTAGATGGATGTGTGTGGAGAAGGAGAGAGAGAGAGAGGAGTCCCAAGGTTGTGAGCTGAGGAAACAGGGAAGAATAGAGAGTTATTCACAGAGATTGAGAGAGGAGGTTTTAGGGGGGAAATAAGAAGCTTAGTCTTGGCCATGTTCAATTTCAAGCGGTGGTGAGAAATCCAAGCAGCAATGTCAGGCAGAGATCTGGGTTTGGATTGCCGGAGAGATTTCAGGCATAGAGAGGTAGATCTGGGAGTCATCGGCATAAAGTTAATACTGAAAGCCATGGGAACAGATGAGCACACCAAGGGACTGGGTATAGAGAGAGAAAAGGAGCAGACCCAAGACAGATCCTTGGGGTACACCGAGAGCGGGATAGCAGCAGAGGAGGAGCCACCAGAACTAACACTGAAAGAGTGATGGGAGAGATAAGAGGAGAACCAGGATACTACAGAGCCCTTAAAACCAAGTGAGGACAGGGTATTGAGGAGAAGTTTGTCGTCAAGAAGGATAAGGACACTTGGATTTTGACAGGAACAAGTCACTGGAGACTTTGGCAAGAGCTGTTTCAGTAGAGTGTAAAGGATCCAGGAGGGCATGAGAGGAGAGGAAGTCAAAGTAGTGATGGTGAACCGCACATTCAAGTAGTTTAGAAACAAAGGGGAGGAGGGAGATGGGTTTTGATAGGTGGAGGTATAGAAAGCTGAGACAGAATAAGAACTGCTTTTGTTTTCCCTGAACTGCTGTATGGTCTATGTTGTAAAGAAAACTCCTTCTTGCCCCACTACCATATATGTTGGCAAAATGGGGGATTTTCTCTAACTACATGACTAATGACAAATCTACAGAGCTGGGCCTCTACAGAAGGTCAGGATTTTTTTGTTTGTGTGGGTTAAGAGGGTTAGTCTTTCCCTAGTTAGGGAGCATGAAGAAGGTTTAGTTAGAGATGGACAGGCAGGTTTTATTTTGGCCACTAAAGGTTGTTGGAGCTGGAATACTTCAGGGTTAATTTAGCTACAGAAGAGGAAGCTGTGGTGGTGTTTGCAAGAGAACAAGGACATGCCAGGATGGAGCAGCTCCTCCAGATTCTGGCCAAAGGGTTGCTGCAGCAGCAGCATCAGGAACGACAAAAACATTTTCAATCTGCCCCGCTGGAAAGGCGGTAGCAGCAGTTGATTCAGGCCCTACAGAGACCACAACTCAACCCTCTAGCGCAAGCGCTTCTTTCTTTTAATTTATACTTTATCAACCACTACAAAGCATTACACATTTTGACAAATAACCATAACATTCGCTATCCCCATAGGGCATCTCCAATCCTGTCCTTATCCACATCATTAACATGGTAACTTTTATTATAAACCTTATTCACACCATTTGGCATTCCCCCTCTCCACCTTCCTTGCCATATTCCTCTATTAAGCCTGATCAACTATTTTCTGCCCACCTTATATAGTTCACCCATACTTTTTGGAATGTTGTTGACCTCTTATTCTTCAGTGCTGTTAACTTACTTAACAAATAAACCTGGGCCAAGGATGCTCCATACTCTCCAACTGTCGGTATGGAGCTCTGCTTCCATCTTCATGCTATTAACATTCGAAATGCAATACACCCTAAATTGGGAAACATACCCTCCAAATTGTTGAAATTCCCAACATTGCCACCGCATGTTGCGGAGTGACATCCTTCTCTAATATTGTACTTAACAACTTAAACACCTCCCCCCATACTTCATATATGGTGGCATTGTGTATAAAGATAACACCCCCTAGCCCCACATTCTCGCCAACATTTATCATCCCTCAGCTTATACATATGGTACATTTTGTCCGACGTCAAGTGCCACCTATACATTATTTTATAGTTACTTTTGATGTGATTAGTGCCAACAGCCCCTTGTATCTGTTGCAGAATATGCGTCCCCACTGAGTCACCTCCCAGCATTCCCCATCTTTTTCCCAGTTTTCCTGAAAGCCCCCTTTGGGGCCCTCCCCCTCCATCATATTATAGAAACTAGTCACAATTTTCTTCCTTTGCCCCATCAAAACTAATGTTTCAACTTCCGTTGGATCTCCCCTGAGCTCTGGTAGTATTTTGTGTTGAATATAGTGACATATCTGGTATTGGTACGTGCCTGCCTTAGCTAGGCCATATTGCTTCCTATTTGAAAATCCATAATCTTTTTTCCCTCTAAAAGCTGCCCTATATGGGTCAATCTCTTCCTGCCCCATTCCTCGAATACACTTTTCCCCATTGATGGAGGGAAACTTGAATTCTCACAGATAGGAATCAGTCAGGAGACCCCTTTTGCTCCCAGCCACATATATTTCCATTTCTTCCACAAACTCCAAACCCTCTGCATGTAGGGATTTTGAAACCGCTCCCCCCCCCCTCTTTTTCTCTATAGGTATCCACATCAATTCTCCTACCTTTCCCCCCATTAATTCCTCTGCTTCCATTTTTACCCACTCTTTTACATCCTCTGCACCCCATTTCACAATGGCGCTAAGCTGCACCGCTTCAGCATATCTTTGCATATCAGGTATGGCCATCCCCCCCCATTCTCCCTCCTCCTAGTAAGAGTCTTCCATGCCACTCTATTCTTCCTCCTCCCTCCTATAAATTTCATAATCCCTTGCACTCATGCTAAAAAAACTTTGAGAATAAGAAAGAAAAAGTCATCACAACCTAACCCTTGAATTTGTCCTTTTCAAACAAAAAGCTTTTACATAAATATTTTACTGTCGGGATCCGTCGGACATGAGAAGGGGAGAAAAACTCCCCCTCTCCACGTCAGCAGAACCCTTTTATTGAATTTTCAAAAATTGTGGAAAATGATGCACAATTTAAAAAGTAGTGTAGCAAACACTTACCACTGCAGTTGCCCAAAGTTTTCACAGATAAGTCCTTAAAATGATAAAGCCATTGTGGTATTATCATCATTTTGATTGCTGAAATCCTCCCTACCCAGGACAGTCCTTTGCTTCCCCACGTCTAGCTCCTTCCTCATCTTTTTCTCTATCACCCCAAAATTGGCCTGAAACATATCTTTGTCATTAGCCGTTAAATATAATCCCAGGTATTTCACACTATGCTTGGCCCACTTAAATGGAAATTCCCCCCTGTATATGTTGTTTTGTCAGTGCTGTTGCTATGATATTCAAAATTTCCGACTTTGAAGCATTTATTTTAAAACCTGAGTATTCCCTGAATTCTTTTAGAATCTTATAGCTTGCTTTCAGTGATCCTTCTGGTTTCGTCAACATGAATAAAATATCGTCCGCAAAGAGTGATATTTTACTCTCTGATTTCTCTCCCTTAACCCCACTTATCTCTGGACAGTCCCTCACCCGCTGTGCCAGAGGTTCCATGGAGAGTACAAAAAAAAGAGGGGTGAAAGCGGGCACCCCTGCCGTGCTCAAATGCTTTAGTATATTCCCCATTAATGGCAATTTGTGCTAAGGGCTGCTTATATATTGCTTTAATCCAATTATAGTATCCCCCTTCAATCCCCATGTGCTCCAACACTTTTAACAGATATGGCCATGCTACACGATCAAATGCTTTTTCCACATCTATTGTCAATAGAATCATTTGATCATCCCTCCTCCTCCCCTTCCATATGGTATTTAGTACCTTCCGGATATTATCTGCAGTTTGGCTACCTGGTACAAAACCCACTTATTGTTTTTTGTGTACTAGTTGCGGCATAAAGGGTAGCAATCTATTAGCTAAAATCTTTGTGAAAATCTTAGTCTGTCCCTTGTAGTGAGATGGGGCTATAGGAACCACATAGACTGGGATCTTTCCCCTCCTTCGGTAATACAGTTATACCAGCTATTCTCATGGTCTCTGGTATTTGCCCTCCCTCCTTAAAAGAGTTATATAGTTTGGCCAGGGGCTCACATAAGATCTATTTGAAAACTTTGTAAAACTTATTAGTATAGCCATCCAGCCCTGGGGCCTTATTCGCAGGTAAAGCCTGAATCACCTCACATACTTCCACCTCCCGAATGGGTTCAGATATCTGGGCCACTTCTACTGTCAATTTTGGTAATTCCATTTCTAAATATTTATCTATATCCTCCCCCTCCTTTATATTTCCTGCCGTGTATAACTGTTTATAGAATTAAACAAACCGTTCTTGAATTTTTTCCCTCGTTCTTACCTCCTGCCCCCCAAATTTTAGTTATGAAATTCTTATTTTGTCGCTGCTTTAGCCTATAAGCTAGCCATTTGGTGGGTTTATTACCTAATTCAAAGAATTGCTGCTTCAATTTGTCTTGGGCAAATTTAATATCAGCGAGCTCTAATTCCCCCAATTCTCTTCTCGCTTTACTTAATTCCTGTAGGTTTGGCTCACTTAAATCCTGTTGTTTTTGTAATCCTTCAATATCACGGATCTTCCCCCTTAAAGTTTCTTTATGGCCTTCTTTAATTTTTTTCATATGTCCCCGCTGATATCAACTCTCCCCTCACCACTACTTTCAAACATTCCCACAGTTATCTCTATCATTAATTTCCCAATAACTCTTTATGGGCTTTTTTATTTTTTCCATTACCTCAGGCTGTTCCAGTAATGAGTCATTTAGTATCCAGCCCCTCTTCTGCTTCCCCGGATACCCTATCTCGCAATCAATTCATACTGGTGCATGATCCGTCCACAGTTGTTCCCCAATTTCACAATTCTCAATCTTCTCTACTAAAGCTTTAGAGACCCAGATCATATCTAGCTTTGAGAACGACTTATGGACTGGGGAATAAAATGTAAAGTCTTTTTCCCTTCCTTTCAACTCCCTCCAGGTATCCTGTAAGCCTAGATTTTCCCCTATTAATTTTAACTTTCTCCTACTTTTCACACTGCCCTCACTATGCCCTTTGGAGTTATCTGTGGGTTGATAGTCAAATTAAAATCCCCCCCCCCCCCACTAATCACCTGACCTTCCGCAAACTGCTCTACAGTATTTGCCAGACCCTCATAAAATAGCCCCTGTGAAGCATTCTGGCCATATATATTTACTAAAGTAATCCATTGCTCTTGAATTTTCAATTTTAAAAGAAGAAATCTGCCTCCTTTATCCTGCTGTACTGCATCCACCACATATGGAATTCTCCCCCCAATCAAAATTCCTACTCCCCCCTTTTTCAAGTCAATTCTGTTGGACGCATACCATTGCCCCAGGAAATTCCTATGTGCCATCTTCCACTCATCAGCTTTCCTCAGATGAGTTTCTTGAATGAAGATAATATCTCCTTTGAGCCTAGTAATTTCTTTGTACATACGTTGTCGCTTAATTGGTGAGTTTAAAACCCGTCACATTCAAGGTTAATACCCTTATTTTATCCATTTTCCATAAGAAGCTGGCTTCCAGCTAAGGCCGCTAATTTGGCAAGAAGGTCCCCCTCCCCCTTGGTCATCTCCAACCTTCCCCCTTCTGTAAGGCATGACATACCAGACCCCAAATCAGTATATTCACACTTCTACCTATACCTGTCTCTACTACACCATTCATACACCTTATCTCTTTACTTACTCAGCATTAATACATATAGCTACTCCCATTTACAACTTATTCCCCGCTGTGTGTCCTTTCATCCTCTCTCTCTTCCTCTGTTGCCAAATTCTTCCTCTGGCTCCATAGACACTTGTCCCCCTGGGCCGCCTGCCTCCAGCTGCCTCCATCCTCTTCGCAGTCTTAAAGCCATTGACTTCTGCTCCCTCCATCCAGCCTGCCCGTCGCATGAAAATCTGAGCCTCCCCCATAGTGTGGATGTGAGCTGCCACCCCTTCCATACTAAATTGTAATCCAAAGGGATAGGTCTATTTGTACTTAATTTGTTCCTCGCGCAGCCTCTTTGTTAGGCCTGCTAATTCTCTCCATTTCCTCATCGTGATCGCAGACAAGTCTGCATACACTTCTATTTTCTGGTTCTCCCACGTGATTTCTGTTAGTTTCCTAGCTGCACTCATAAAGAGTAGTTACTCACCTGTAACAGGTGTTCTCCAGGAGCAGCAGGAATCAGTCCTCACATATGGGTGTCATCGACGCCGATGAAGCCCCAGCGGAGCATTTCCCTAACTTTCTATGAAAGCCTTTGGGAATGCAGGCACGCATGCGCGGTTCCCTTCCCGCCTAAAGGTGCCATCTTACCTCAGTCAAATGACATAGCTAAGAACAGCACACAAAAATGAAAACATTAAACTATGTACAACTGCAACTCCCAAGGGATGAGGGAGGGTTGTGAGGACTGATTCCTGCTGCTCCTGAAGAACACCTGTTACAGGTGAGTAACTACTCTTTCTCCAGGACCAAGCAGGAAGTCAGTCCTCACATATTGGTGACTCCCTAGCTCCGGGCTACCGAGGAACCCAGGCTGAACAAGAGAACTCCCTCTAGTCCCAGCAGCAAAGAAAGGCCTTTCACAGACACAACCTCCACCGGTAGCCCAACAGAGGGCAGGAGTTGCCTAAACCTCAAAGAGATTCTGGAGTACTGCCTGGCCAAAAGCACTGTCCCTACGGGACTCCCTCTCCAGACAGTAATGGGCCACAAAGGTCTGGCTTGAAGACCAAGTTGCAGCCCTGCAGATGTCTACCAAGGGCACAGAGCGGAGATGAGCCACTGAGGCAGCCATTGCCCTGACACGATGGGCCGTGACCCGACCCTGCAAAGGAAGGTCAGCCGCCTTGTAAGCCCAGGTGATACAGTCAGCCACCCAGATGGACAAGGTATGCTTGGATACAGGCAACCCCAACTTATTAGGGGAAAAGGATACGAAGAGCTGAGTAGCCTTCCTATGCCCCTGCGTACAGTCAAGGTAGAAGAATAAGGCCCTCCTACAGTCCAGGGTATGCAGGACTGCTTCAGCTGGGCTTGCATGAGGCCAAAGGAAGAATGTTGGAAGAACCACCTCTTGGTTAAGGTGGAAGGAGGAGACAACTTTTGGGAGGAACTTTGGATGAGTCCCAAGGACTACCCTGTTCCCATAGAAGCGAGTGTAAAGCCTATCACAGACCAGGGCCTGAAGCTCACTCACTCGCCTAGCCGAGGTAAGGGCTATCAAGAAAAGTGTCTTACAGGACAGGAAGCGTAGAGGGCAAGTAGCCATCGGCTCAAAGGGTGGGCGAGTCAGCTGCTGCAAGACCACATTCAACTCCCACTCAGGAGCAGGAGGACGGATTGGAGGCTTGAGCAAAAGCAAGCCCCTGAGAAAGCGGGACACCAAGGGGTGAACCGACAGAGAATGTCCTTCCACCAGTGAGTGGTGAGCTGCTAGAGCTGAGAAGTGGACCCGAACAGAATTGGATTTAAGTCCTTAATTTGATAAGTGCAGTAAGTACTGAAGCACTACTGGTACAGTACAGGAGAAAGGATCCTCTGTATGTAGCTGACACCACAGAGAAAACCTTTTCCATTTGAGAGCATAGGTTTACTAGTGGATTGTTTCCTAGAGGCTAGGACAACCTCCTCAATTTCCTGAGGTAGGCCCCAGGGAGCCAGAACTACCCTTGCAGCCTCCAGGCCATCAAATTGAGAACTTTGAGATTGGGGTGCAGAAGGGAACCCTGATTCTGGGAGAGAAGGTCGGGTTGCAACCCCAGAGGCAGTGGGGGATCCACTGCCAGCTGAAGCAGAAGTGGAAACCAAGGCTGTCTGGGCCACCTGGGAGCCACCAGCACGACCGAGGCCTTGTCCCGAAGGATCTTGAACAGAGTTCGGGCCACCAAAAGCGTGGGAGGAAACGCATACATGAGGCCTTGAGACCATAGGATCAGAAAAGCATCTGCTGCAGAACTTTGGCAGCTGGTTGTTCAGAGGACTGGCAAACAGATCTATGGACAGAAGTCCCCATTTCAGGAAAATTTTCTGAACCACCAAGGGATGGAGCTGCCACTTGTGGGGCTGCAGAATCCTGCTCACCCTGCCTGCCAGGTAGTTCTCCTGGTCAGGTAGATACACTGCTTTGAGGAGCATGTTGTGTCTGAGAGCAAACAAGCAAAGGTCCTGTGCCTCCTGACAAAGGAGCCTGGATCCAGTTCCGCCCTGCTTGTTCACATAAAACATGGCTACTTGGTTGTCTGTATGAACTAGGACAGACTGATGAGCCAGAGTTTGAGAGAAAGTTTTGAGGGCTAGTCGAATAGCCCTGCGTTCTAGGAGATTGATCTGCTGTGCCGCCTCCCAAGGAGACCACAAGCCCTGGGTGCACTTGTTCAGACAATGAACTCCCCAGCCCTGCAGGGAGGCATCTGTGGTCAGTACTACTGTGTACCCAGGAATCTGAAAGGGTACCCCTTTCAGAAGATTGGGTGGGTGCAGCCACCAGCTGAGGGAGTCCAGAAATGGTTTGGACACCTTTATTCTGTCTCTTAGGCTGCCTGTGGCCTGAGACCACTGACTCCGAAGGCACAATTGTGCAGGCCGCATATGGAGCCTGGCATTGGGGGTGACATGAACTGTCGAGGCCATGTGGCCAAGCAGCCTCAGGCAGAATCTGGCAGAGACCACTGGCTCGCTGAGAAACTGATTTGCCAAGTCCATCAGTCTTTGGGCTCTGTTTGTTGGCAAGAATGCCTTTGCCAGGACAGAGTCCAGCCTTGCCCCTATGCACTCCAAGTTCTGGGAGGGGAGCAAAGTGGACTTTGCGAAGTTTATTACAAACCCCAAGCTCTGAAGAAGAGCAATAGTTCTGAGAGTGGCCTGTCGGGCCTCCTGGCACGTCTGACCCCTGATGAGCCAGTCGTCCAAATAGGGAAAGACAAGCCTTGATTTCTCAGGTGGGCCGCCACCACTGCCAGGCACTTGGTAAAGACCTTGGAGCGGAGGTTAGGCCAAAAGGCAGTACTCTGTACTGATAATGGTTTCCTTCCACAATGAACCTGAGGTACTTTCTGTGGTCTGGATGAATGAGGATGTGAGTGTACGCATCCTTAAGATCTAAGAGCATAGCCAATCTCCCTGCTGGAGGTAAGGCAGAAGCGTTCCAAGAGTAAGCATCTTGAACTTTTCTTTCTCCAGGAACTTGTTGAGGTTCCTGAGGTCCAGAATAGGTCGAAGGCCACCGGTTCTTTTGTGTACTAGGAAATACCTGGAGTAGAACCCGTGACCTTGCAAGTGGGGAGGCACAGGCTCCACCGCCCTGTCCACCAACAGACCTTGGAGCTCCTGGAGGAGAAGATCTGTGTGCAGGGGAGGCCTTGGAGGCTCCCCTGGAAAGTATGGAGGAGGCAGTTGGTGAAAATGTAGTGCATAGCCACTGGTGGGCAAGGCGACCTCCTGTGCAGGGTTGGGAGAGCAGGGACTGAGAGGCTATGCTGGAGGAGTCAAAAACCCCCACCCTGCTGAGTGGGAGCAGGGGCCGGAGGCTTGGGGGTCCTCTGCCTACGGGGCCCATTAACTTGCCCCTTGGCTTGCTGATCCTGGGGGGCAGCTTGGGCAGCCTGATATTGAGGGTACTGTTGTAGGTAGTGCCCTTCCTCGGGTAAAAGGGCTTCTTACCCGAGGCCTTCTTCTTATGAGAAGGGGCAGAGGTCTTTCTAGACAGCCTTGTCTGTGTAAGGTGCTCAGTCTCGAGCTGTGCGGCCTTCTCGGCCATGGGCTTGCCAAAAAGGTTCTCACCTCGGCAAGTGACATCGACCAACTTGTTCTGAACCCATGGCTTGAGGTCTGATGACTGCAGCCATGCCTGGCGTCGAGCCACGATGCCGGCTGCCGCAACTCGGGCCGAAGCCTCGAAGCCATCGTAGGCGGCGCAGGACATGAACTTTGAGCAGTCCCGAATCCCTGAGGACAAGGACTTGAATCTCTGCAAGGGCTCCCCGGAGAGACCAGCGGAGAACCCAGCCAGCTTCTTGGCCAGGTCTCGCAAGTACATGCCCATGTACAGCTGGTAAGACTGGACACGGCAAGCAAGCATCGAGCCCTGGAAACACTTTCTACCAACACCATCCAGGTTTCGGGCCTCCCTGCCAGGGGGCACCGCGGAGTGCATCTTCTGACTTTTCAGGCGATGCATGGCCGATTCCACCACCATGGAATGGTGTGGTAGCTGCGCTTTTTGAAAGCCAGGACTTTTCCGGAGTCGATAAATTGAATCGATTCGCTTGCTCAAGACCGGTGCCGAGGCCGGTGCCTCCCACATATGGAAGAGGAGCCGTTCCAGCATCGGAGGAACCGGGACAGTCAAGGCCTCCTTCGGAGGAGAGTCGTACTGTAGGGCCTCGATCTCTTCAGCTCGAGGCTCTTCCTCGGGGTCCGCCGGAATAGCCAATGCGGTGGCCATATCCCGGACAAACTCCGAGAACCAGGTGTCCTCTGGAGGGGATCTACTCCGGGGCTCAGACTGCAGTGAGTCCGACGGGACACACCGAATCTTGAATGTGTCGGGGGACTCTTCATCCTCCATCTCCCAGGCGGACTCGTCTGACGAGGAGTCAGGATCCGACTCGCGGGGCCCTGGAGCACCCGCCCCGACGCCGGAGGCACCGGCATCGACGCCCTCGGTCCCGAACGGGAGGTCGAGGGAGACTGCGACCGAGGTCGACTTCGAGCCATAATGGACTCGAGTATCGGCTTGGTCTCCGGGGTCGACTTCGATGTCCCGGTGGTCGGGGCAGATGCACCAGACAGGCTGGCCATCAGTGCCCACTGCTGCTCCATGAAGGCAGACGGTCTGCTCTCCAAGGCTGTCATCCTGAGACTCAGCTCGGGAGACGCAGCAGCCACCGACTCAGGCCCCGGCGGCGGCTCTCTGGGAGGAGAGTCCTCGAGGACCACAGGGCTTACGTGTCCAGCAGACTCCGGCTCCATGCGAGGAACTTTGGCAGGCTTCTCTTGTTCCACGGGCCCGGGGCGATGGTCGGGGGTCTTAGACCTGGCCCTCGAGGAGCCAGGGACCTCCTCCGACGCCCTCACGAGCCGCTTCTTCCTCTTGCGTTCCCGGTCGGGGGACCCCCTGTCCGAGGAGCTTCGACGGCGCTCGGGATTCAAATCCCGAGATGTCGAGGCCTCAGACGAGGTCCGGGCACGGCCAGAGGCTGAGTCCGAGAAAAGCCTTTCTTTCTGCTGCTGGCGACTTCGCAGTGCCTTGGAAGACATCTTCCCCCATGGTCCACACGTCATAGGGTCGTGATCCGGACCGAGGCACCGAAGGCAGCAGTCGTGTGTGTCGGTGAGAGACATCAACTTCTTACACCGATCACACTTCTTGAAACTGCTGGAAGCCATCGGGGAAAAAAAAGAGTCCCCGCGAGGTCAAAGGACCGGCCTTCCAGGGAAAAATCAAAAAAGGTCGCGAACGCCAGCCATGAAGGGCAAAAACCGAAAAAGAAGAATCGGGCTCGATACTGGTGTACCGAACCCGGTGGGAGGGGAACCGGCGTCGAACTGGGAAGAAAAAATAGTGAGAATCACCGAAAAATCAAACTTTTATCCGGGGATGACAGGACACAGGTCCGGTGGGCTTCTCGGAAAAAGAGAGACTAAGGTAAGATGGCACCTTTAGGCGGGAAGGGAACCGCGCATGCGTGCCTGCATTCCCAAAAGCTTTCATCAAAAGCTGGGGAAATGTTCCGTTGGGGCTTCATCGGTGTCGATGACACCCATATGTGAGGACTGACTTCCTGCTTGGTCCTGGAGAACAGCGTTTTTGGTTGCATATGCTTGAAAACAGGCTATTATGTCTCTCACTCGCACCTCTCTCCGCGGACCAAGCACTCTGTGTGCACGCTCAATCCTCCAACATAGCCCAGTCCCATCTATACGAGCCTGCTCCACTATTCGGTGATTTATTTGCTCCATCTTTATACAATCTTCTTTGTCTTTACTCTCAGGCACTCCACGTTATCTTAAATTCACCCGGTGTGATCTATTTTCTAGATCTTCCATTTTCGACCACATCTCTTCCTGCTCCCCCACCAGGGCTTTCACTATCTCTTGTATGCTTTTTATAGTTCCTTCTTGCTCCTCTACTTTACTTTATTTTCCACTTCTTCAAGCCTTTGCCCCACCTCCCACACATCCACTCTCAGCTCCTCCATCCAGGTGTGCACCTCGGCTTTCAAATGGGCTAGGTCCTGTCTTATGGTAGTGAACCAACCTTTTAGCTCCCCTTTCAAGCCCTCAATTTCACTTTCTCGTTGTTCAGCCGCCATGCCAGCTTTACTCACTTCTGCCCCTGTCGTCTCACATGACGCCGCCATCTTGATTTTCCCCATGGCACTCCCGCTCGCAGTTTTAATGCATATGCTTTCAAGTCTGCTGTGGTCTTTTTTGGCGTTGTCATCTCTCCGAGCTATATCCAGCCTCTGACAGTGGGTCCCGAGCTTCCCACCTCGCAGGAGTCGTCTTATGTCCAGGTAATTTAGATTTTCGCGTCAGAGCTCCACTCTTAAGCTGCCGTCTCGTCCAGTGATGTCATTTCCTCTCCGAGCGCAAGCGCTTCTTAAAATGACTTTATGGTGAACTTTGAATGAACTGAAGGAGACAGACTTCTTAGTAGGGGAATCTGCTGACAGGCAGTAGTCCAGGATGCCAGCCCAGATGGGCAAGCTACATATGTAGCTGTCAAGGCTGCCATACTGGAATGGGCCAGCAGTATCCCAGAGACCCACCACCAGTGGTTCAGAAAGGGGGGGGGGGCTCTAGATAAGAGAGCCCTTGGAGGTATCTCTATTAGTTGAAGGATCACGCATGGAAGTGGCTATAGCCAGAGGGAAGGACTGGGCTTGAGACAGCCAAGATTGTGCTATTGGAGCAGTTTTTGGAGGGCCTGCCCCGATGAAACAGTGGTTATGTCAGCACCCCAAGCTTGCACTGGAAATAGCCAAACAGTATCAAGAAGCTCAGCTGGTAACTGAAGCAGACAATGAGAAGGGGAAGAAACCGCCCATTAGCCCAACTGGAACAGATATTGGTTCCCCTGTACTGACCCCCCCCCCCCCCATCACCTCCTAGGTGAGGGCATGGCCCTAGCCATGACCCCTTTACCTGTTTTAGGTGTGGAGCCCAGGGACACTTTGGCTTGGGAATGCCCCCTGTGTACAGAAGAACCCATGGATGTCAGCCTAACCCACCCCTCTGCTTTTGTGGACACTCCCTACCCAGTGCAGCTCAAGGGAACTTACCTCCAGGCCTTGAAAGAGTCCAGGAGTGTGCAGACACTCATTTACTGGGAAACTGTAACTAGATTTCAAATTGACTATGTAAAGACATAACACTGGCCTGTGTATATGGAGACCAGAGGCAGTATCCAACAGCAAAGTTTCACTTTCCAGCAGGGAAAACCACATTAGAAGTTGTGGTGCTGCACCTGGTTACTGTATCCAGTGGTAGTTGGCCAAGACTACCTAAACTAAGGTGCAATATGGGCCTGGCTAACTGATAGCTCTGCTAAGTCAGATAAGGAAAATTTCCCAGAGATCTCTGCCTTGGAAGACCCAGATCTATATGTCAAGACTCCCTAATCTAAGTCCTGGAGTCTGCATCACCAGGAAAAGCTATGCTTCCAACAGAATCTGGGGTGGCTATGGGGGGGGGGGGGGGGGGAGGGATCCACAGAGGTGCAACCTAGGGAATAAACCTCCTCAGGATAGCTCAGGGCTCAAATGGTACTGACCCAAATACAATTGTCCCTTCCCAGACTGAGGGCTGCAGAAGACCCAGGGAGCTTCAAGAGGTCCTATCAAGAGGATGAGTCTCTTAAATATGTCCAAGAGTGGGTTTTGGAGGTGAATGGGGTTCCAGTAGGTAACGGAGAGTCCC
Source organism: Ichthyophis bannanicus (assembly GCA_033557465.1). Classification (NCBI taxonomy): domain Eukaryota; kingdom Metazoa; phylum Chordata; class Amphibia; order Gymnophiona; family Ichthyophiidae; genus Ichthyophis; species Ichthyophis bannanicus. Next base: position 383,609,452 of record CM066039.1, read on the forward strand.
CTGCAAGAACCTTTCCCTATTTTGTGCTAAAGGGCGATTTATTAACAGAGTAGTTGAGGGGGCCCTAGAGGAGGACGAGGTAGAACTGATAGTTCCCTGACCCTATCGGCAGCAGGTGATAACTTTAGCTCATAACCATTTATTAGAATGACACCTGGGGGTGGAGAAAACACTAGAGCATGTTTTAGCTCAATTTTTCTGGCCTGGGAGTCCATAAACAAGTGCAGTTTTATTGCTGGTTATGCCCCACCTGCCAACTTCATAACCCTGCCAGACCTGCCCCTTCAGTGCCTATGTCTATCATTGAAACCCCATTTGAAAGAGTGGCCAAGGACCTGGTAGGTCCCTTGGAGCGAATTACCCAAGGCAACAAGTATATTTTAGTCATACTATGATACCTGAATGCTATTGCTCTAAAGAATATAAAGACCCCTACAATTGTGAATGCTGCTACTACTACTACTATTTAGCACTTATAAAGCACCATGCACAGCTAACCTACAAGAGGTGGCCAACATACAAGAGACAGTCCCTACCCGGCAGAGTCATGCTCATCGGAGCTTACAATCTAGTTAGAACAGTACAGAGCATTAGTCAGAGGAGTGCCCTCTGGGATGTATTCTCACAGGTGGAAATACCCAATGAGATCCTCAAAGATCAAGGAACACCCTTTGTATCTAAGGTGATGAAGCAAATGTGTGTACCTTGGTGAAGGTCAAGATGCTGTGAACATCAGTATATCACCCACAGATGGATTATCTCAGCAAGCGATTCAATAAAACTCTGAAACAGATGTTCAAAAGGTTTGTGCAGGAAAACAGGAAGAATTGGGATATTCTCCTACCCAATTTGATGTTTGCTATCTGTGAGGAACTTCAGCATTCCATGGGTTTTTTGCCTTTTGAAGTTGCTCTTCCGAAGACAGCCAAGAGGCATATTAGATATGGTAAGGGAAATCTGGGAAGAAAAACCCCATGCCAGGCATAATTTGGAGTATGTTATACAAATGCAAGGCCGGCTGAGGAAAGCTAGAGAGCTGTCCAAACTCAGTTTCAAAAAAGCTCAAGCCAAGTAGGCTAGGGACTACAAGCGGGCAGCCGTGCACTGCACTTTCCAAGCAGGAGACAGAATTTGCCTTGCTGCCCTCATCAGAGAACAAGTTACTCTACAAAAGGCAGGGAGCCCTGTGAGATGGAAAAGAAAGTGGGACCTGTTAACTACAAGATTGCCCAGCCAGATAAGCAGAAGAAAGTCAAAATTTACCATGTAAACCTATTGAGAAAGTGGACTCCAGCAATGGCTATGATGGTTCAGGGAGATGATTCTGGGTTGGAAATTTCAGCCCCATCAGATCCAGCTCAAGTCTTGTTTGGAAACCAGCTCCCTGCTTCCCAGAGAAGAGATCTAGAAAGTTTGGTCCACTGGAACCTAAAGGTGCTCTCCACCCACCCAGGACAAACCCACTTAATTTGTCATGATATCATTACTGACCCTGGGGTGGTTATGCAGCAACAACCCTATCAGATTCTGGAGACCCGGTGATAGGCCCATGCCCAGGAGGTGGAAGAAATACTTAACCTGGGAGTTATAGAAGAGTCTATGAGTGACTGGTCATCACCTATTGTCTTGGTTCCTAAACCCAATGGAAGCATCAAATTCTGCACTGACTTCCAAAACGTCAATGCAGCTAGTGGAAGCATATCCCATACCCAGAGCAGATGAGTTAATTGAGCAATGAGGTGGAGAACTTTTTATATCAACCTTGGAGTTGACCAAGGGATACTGGCAGGTGTCCTTGACTGCAGCTGTCCAGGAGAAGACTGCATTTTTGACCGCGCAAGATCTGTTCCAGTTTATAGTGCTGTCTTTTGGATTATACGGGGCTCGTGCCACATTTCAAAGCCTAGTCGACTGCCTACTGAGACCGCACAAGGAATACGTGGCTGTCTACTTTGACAACATCGTCATCTTGCAGCAGCTGGTTCATGAACCGACCAGAGGGGAAGCCATATTAGACCTAGTCCTTAGTGGAACACCAGATCTAGTGCAAGAGATAAGGGTGTTGGGGCCACTTGGCAATAGTGATCATAGCATGATTGCCTTTGATTTAATTAGTGGAGGAGGGATAGTAAGGAAATCCACAGTACTACCTTTTAACTTTCGAAAGGGAGACTATGATACAATGAGGAAAACAGTTAAGAAAAAACTAAAAGGAGCAGTTGCTAAGGTTAAAGACGTACATCAGGCTTGGCTGTTGTTGAAAAATACTATCTTGGAAGCCCAGACCAGCTGTATTCCACGCTTTAAGAAAAGTGGAAGGAAGTTCAAAAAACTGCCAGCATGGTTTAAAGGTGAGGTCAGAGAGGCTGTTGTTGCCAAAAATGCATCTTTCAGGAAATGGAAAAAAGAGCCAAACGACGAAACCTGGAAACAGCACAAGCACTGGCAAGTCAAATGCAAGGCATTGATAAGGCAGGCAAAGGGAGAATTTGAGAAGAAGCTTGCTGCGGAAGCAAAAACGCGAAGTAAAGTAAAGACCTTTTCAAGTACATTCGTAGCAAAAAACCTGTGAGAGAGTCAGTTGGTCCATTAGATGATAAAGGGGTTAAAGGAGCACTAAGAGGCGACAAGGCGATAGCGGAGAGACTGAATGAATTCTTTGCTTCGGTCTTTACTGAGGAAGATGTAGGGATGTTACCCATGACTGAAGTGGTATTTAAAGATGCGGAAGAATTGAAGGAAATATCGATACATCGGGAAGATGTATTACAAGTATTAGATAAACTGAAGAGTAGCAAATCACCTGGGCCGGATGGTATACATCCAAGGGTGTTGAAAGAACTGAAATATGAGATTGCAGACCTGCTATTAGTAATCTGTGAACTATCATTAAAATCATCTCTAATACCTGAAGATTGGAGTATCGCCAATGTAACACCAATTTTTAAAAAGGGTTCCAGGGGTGATCCGTGAAACTACAGACCGGTGAGCCTGACATCAGTACCAGGAAAAATGGTAGAAACCATCATAAAGAATAAAATTACTCTGTATGTAGATAGTCATGACCACTGTTCCCTCTAAGCTGTGCGCGTGTGCGCGCGCACACACCTCGCCGAGTGAGCGCACATACCTTACAACAGAGCGCACAAAAATTACGATTCTGATAGAAAACACCACAAACATCTTAAAATTTAAAAGTTGTTGTGTATTTATGGTTTTCACAAGTTCTACAATATTTTCTAGTGCAATCAATGTGGTGTACATACTGTATTCTGACGTGTAGTCAAATTTTAAAGTATATAACTCAGTGTGTCGTTACGTGGCGCACAAAAATTTAACCTTCCTTCAAAAGCTGCACAGCTGATATTTTATGTGCACACAGCCTACAGAAAATTAGAGGGAACATTGGTCATGACCTAATGGGAGACAGCCAACATGGCTTTAGACAAGGAAGATTTGTCTTACTAATCTGTTATGTTTTTTTGAAGGAGTGAATAATCAGGTGGACAAAGGTGAGAGTCGGTTGATATTGTGTATATGGACTTTCAGAAAGCCTTTGACAAGGTCCCTCATGAGAGACTTTTGGCAAAACTAAAGAGTCATGGGATAGGAGGCAGTGTACTATTGTGGATCAGGAACTGGTTAAAAGATAGAAAGCAGAGGGTAGGGCTAAATGGCCAATTTTCCCAATGGAGAAAGGTGAATAGTGGTGTACCCCAGGGATCTGTGCTGGGTCCGCTGCTTTTTGACATATTCATAAATGACCTGGAAAGTGGAATAACGAGTGAGGTTATCAAATTTGCAGATGACACAAAACTATTTAAAGTTGTTAAAACCCAAGAGGATTGTGGAAAATTGCAAGAGGATCTTGATAAATTGGAAGACTGGGCATCAAAATGGCAGATGAAATTTAATGTGGACAAGTGCAAGGTTATGCACCTAGGGAAGAACAACCCAAACTATGGTTACACGATGCAAGGTTCCACATTAGGAACTATCACCCAGGAAAAAGATTTAGGCGTCATTGTGGATACTATGTTAATACCCTCGGCCCAGTGTGCAGCAGTGGCCAAGAGAGCAAATAGAATGCTAGGTATGATAAGGAAAGGAATGGAAAATAAAACAAAAGATATTATAATGCCTCTATATCGTTCCATGGTGAGACCGCACCTTGAATATTGTGTGCAATTCTGGTTGCCGTATCTTAAAAAGGATATAGCGATTTTAGAAAAGGTTCAGAGAAGAGCCACCAAAATGGTAAAGGGGATGGAAGGATACTCCTATGAAGAAAGGCTAAAAAGGTTAGGGCTCTTTAACCTGGAAAAGAGATGGCTGAGGGGAGATATGATAGAAGTCTATAAATTAATGAACGGAGTGGAACGGGTAAACGTAGATCGATTGTTTACCTTATCAGAATATAGAAAGACTAGGGGACATGCAATGAAGCTACAGGGTAAACTATTTAAGACTAATAAAAGAAAATATTTTTTCACTCAACGTGTAATCAAACTCTGGAATTTGTTACCGGAGGATGTTAGTGTAGCTGGGTTTAAAAAAGGTTTGGACAAGTTCCTGGAGGAAAGCTCCATAAACCATTATTAAGAAGGGACCCAGGATATCAATGCTTGAACCAATACAAGCATTGTGGAACCTGTGTCCCTTGGGGAAACTGCTAGGTACATATGACCTAGATTGGCCACTGTTGGAAACAGAATACTGGGCTTGATGGACCTTGGTCTGACCCAGTATGGCATATCTTATGTTCTTATCTACAACATAGACCAGAACACCCATCTAATCCAAGTACAAGCTGTGTTGACCAGCTTGCAGAAGGCTGCATTGAAGGTCAACCCCAAGAAATGTTTTCTGGGCGGCCAGAACCTTCAATACCTGGCCTATTTAATCAAGAATGGACAAAGACGACCTCAATTACAGAAGGTGGATGCCCCATCCCAAAATCAAAGAAAGAGGTTTATCCCTAATTTTGCAGAGGTGGTGGAGCCATTAACCAATCTCCTCCGGAAGAGAGCTCCCAAATGCATTCACTGTTCATCTGACTTGGACCTGGCATTCCAGCGTCTCAAGAAGGCCATGTGCTCTGCCCCAGTCCTGTTTTCTCCCTACCATTTATTGTGCAAACTGATGCCTCAGGGGTGGGCCTACGAGCCATTCTAGCCCAGAAAGTCAGGGGTGAAGAACATCCCACAGCACTGATCAGCAGGAAACTGCTTCCTCAGGAGAAGCATTATACAGTGATAGAGGAAGAGGCCCTGACTGTCAAGTGGGCACCTGACACAGTCAGTGGCTGTCCATTTACGTTGATAATGGACCACCAACCCAAGTGGCTGGCTCAACCTAAGTAGTCCAATGACTATTATGCAGTGATTTTTGAGTCTCCAAACCTACCAGTTCCAGCTCTGCCATAGGGCTGGTTGGACTCACCTGAATGTGTACTTTCTTTCCCAGGTGGGGGTCCTGGGTGAAGCAGGTGCTCAACAGGGCATGATTGAGCTGAGGGAGAGCGTGTAATGGGGTATATAGAAATGTTACTGATTATCCTGTAACACTGCACTAAGGTAAATAATTAAATAAAACACACACAACTTTACCCTTAGACCAACAAACCTAAATCATAATTTACACACCCTCCGTTACAACCCTAATTAATTCACCTATCCAATTATATGGGAGAAAGGGACCTCAGGATATCATGAGTTATCCCAAGGTCTCTTTCTCCCATATAACTGGATAGGTGAATTAATTAGGGTTGTAACAGAGGGTGTGTAAATTATGATTTAGGTTTGTTGGTCTAAGGACAAGATTGTGTGTGTGTATATAGAATGTTACCCATCCCTCTCCAAAGCGATTATCAAGTCTCCTTTAAGAGAGTCTGCAGCCCAGAGTTCAGGACTGGCAGGGTGTGGCCCAGAGGGAGAGGTTAAGAATGCAGGAGGGAGAGAGGCCCATGGAGCCAGACATTCTTCCAGGACAAGCTGTGCAAAGGAGTTCTGAGGTAGGAACCAGGGTTTGAGGAAGGGCCAGGAGAACAAGCTTGTGGAGATTTAACAAGCTGGGACAGAAGTAAGCTGACTTTGTTTTCCCTGAATTGCTGTCTGGCCTATGTTATAAAGAAAACCTCTTCCCACCAGAAGCCATACTACCACAAGGCTTCACTGAAATCAAAGTACACCACATCTAGGGTTCTCTCTCGGACCAAGTCTTTGGTCACCCAAACAAGCTTCTTCCCTTCAGAAAGCAGGCTGAAAACAAAATTTCTTAAAAAATATAACAAACGATTCTCTCTCCCCTATGATTTTAGCTGTGCAATAAGTTATGCCCACAGAGCTTGTAATGTTTTCCTTCAAGGCTCCTAGACACTTGAGGTTTTTCTTTCTTTGAGTTCATACCTCCAAAACCAGAGTTGGGATCTAAAGTTTGAGATTTTAAAGAATTCATTACTATTTTCATCGAGGCTCAGTTTCTCATACATTGAGGTGCAAGTGCAGCAATTCCACCTCTGGCTTGGATTCTCCATAACACAATTTGCTTCTACTCTGAAGCAGTTCTTGAACCAAGATGATGTTAACTTCATATCTCCTGCGTTACACAGATCACATCTGTGTCTGTGTTTTTTTTTTCTTTTTCACTTTTAAGTACTGTACATAAGAACATAATATAGGCCATACTGGGTTTAACCAAAGATCCATTGAGCCCACTATCCTGTTTTGAACAGTGGCCAATCCAGGGCCCAAGTACCTGCCAGGGCCACAAAAGGTATACGGATTCCATGATGCTTATCCCAGCGGTAAGCAGTGACTTTCCAGTCCCCTTTAATAATGATTTATAGACTGTTACTCCAGCATCGCTACTGACACAAAAGAAAAATGTCAAATACACACCTGCAGAAGCAACTAAGCTCGTGAAATCATGGACAGAACAGATTGTACAAGGCTGTGTTACTCTGAAATCTATTATTTCCTTCAAATAACAAATATTGATTTAACATTCTTTTTTTCCTATTTTGTAAATTCTCTGAACTACAGAGAAACAAAAAATACTAAGGCCTACAGCTGTGACCAGTGTCAGTCCTGTCCTGCTATCGAATGCCCATCACTGAAGAGATGGCAGAAGCATTCTGTTTAACAGTGATGCCATTCATTTTCCCAATTCCGTAGAAACCCATGAAAACAGTTCGAGTGAGACTGCCATGTGTGGGACTTCAGATGAAAAATGCAATGCAAAAAAAAAAAATCAAAACTGCATGTTAGAAAAATTGGCTATTGGCGTTCTATGCATCGTGACAGTGCAGATTGCAGCCAAACCAAAGCTCAAGAAAATATAAAAGCATGACCAAAAAAAAATGTAATACCTTATAAGGGGGAAAAGGGGATATGCCACAAACGGAACAAAAAGGCAACTTTAAAAGTTCTCTCACCATGGACCTGCAGTGGGAGATATCCTCTGGGCCTTAGGAACCATCAAATGTGTGGTGCACGGCTAGAGTTACTACCAGGTGCTGACATTGTTAACACTCATTATTAGTAACTTGATCTATGGGAAAATATGCACTACCTCATGAATGCATCATTAGTAAATCAAGCTGTTACACTTATCTCATCATCCGTGGATTAGAATTATGTAACCTACTCATCCTCCTGTTCTCTTAGACATCTGCGGCTAGCATCATGGTCTTTAAAGCTGCCGTCTTGTTCCATAAAACTGCAAAGTTCTCTCACTATGGACCTGCAGTGGGAGACGTCCTCTGGGTCCTGTGCAACAACGGGAACCATCAATACTGAAGAATTCCACAGAATGATAGCTGAAACGCCTGTTCCACTTACCAAGATGCGGCATGATCCGGAAAACTGCTAAGATTAATTGACTCTCCAGTTTAGGGCTACTGGAAAAAAATGAGACCCTTATGTATGCAAAATGACAATGACATGAAATTCTAACGATCCTAACTATTCTGCTATAGGTCTAACCATGTATTCCTTGCAACACAGTGGCACCTTTCAGGGAGAAGCAAAGTATCCTTCAGAAAATAAAAAATGCAGGCCAATGCAAAATTTTAACGTTGTAGACCACATACAAGTCTGGCTTTCAAGGAAATCAGAATATGCAAATACATATAGGTATCAGATGTAAAGTACACAAATACACTTCATGGATGTTCCTCATGGATATCCTAAAAACTAGACTTGGTTGCAAGCTTCAAGATCCAGAATCTTAGACACCTAATGTACCCATATAGCAATAAAGCATCATGGTGTGTATTAATGAGCAGAGTACATATACGGAGTGGAAGTAAGTTAGCAGTGAGCGGTTTACAGTACTTTACCATTCCTATATAATGAACCGGAGTTACTTCTTTGCTTTCTTCTGCATTTCTGGTGGAACTGACAAACCTTATAGAGATGAGATTTGGCACAACTTAACTTACATATTAGAGTGCTTGGCTCCAAATTTCCAATTTATAAAGACAAAAATCTACAAAGCCAAAATGTTTCATATGGCATCTTGTGAAAGCCACTTTCCTCTAACTCGCAAGAGTCGGTTCCAGCCACATGAAATTCCTACCAACAATCTTGAAACACTTTCTTCTGGTACTTTTTGGAATAGCACAGTTCCTGTACTCTTTAGAAAAAAAATAACCCAAAGGCGACTTGTCTCTAAAACTCAAAGTTTCCGAACTGTGAAGCATGGCTATTGGGCTTTGGTTGAGGTTTGTAGCCAATTCGGTCATGAATCATTTGCTCTCTGCTTTTAGGGTCATTGTTTAGTGCAATTGCTCCATCCACATCGCTGGCCCCTACTACATCCAACTCCTCACGCTGCTTCTTGCGGTTCTACAAGGAAACCAAAAGTAGAAATGGTTAATCCTTCCTTGCACTATAATCCAGAGTTCAGGCCATCATGCAAATTTTCTAGAACAGCAACAATTTAATTTCTTTATGAAATGGACTCTCCTTCCTCCTGCTACAAATGCGGCTTCTGTTGTGTCTCGATATGGGTTTGTTTTGTACAGATTATGGCAGAAATGAACCTCATTAATTAAGCAGGGGATGCTGAATACAATCTCAGTCTCTCACATTTCTCTTAATATTTTCACTACAGCCTAGAAGACATTGTTCTGAAGTTTGTAAATGTGATGCATAGATGGAATGTTAGTAATCCGCCTTGAACTCCTTAAGGGTCTAGTGGACTAGAAATGCCAAAAAACAGTAGTTAACACACAAGCAGCCTAAGGGCCTCTTTTACTAAAGCGCATTAACTAGTTAACACATGTCTACAAGCAGTCAGAAACACTAATGTCCAAAAATGTCTGCCTTCGCACATTACAACTCATATTAATCAGTGCTTGTGGGAAATAGGCAGAGTGGGTGTGGAAAGCATATCGCCGCTAGCACCAGGGCAGTTGCTTGGCGCTCAGTGGCAGCACAGTTCCTAGGGCAAGCTCATCTAATGACGCCTCTAAGTGAACCACCTTAGGAAAACCCTTTGCATGTTAGCTGCCGGGGTTATACTGAACCTGCCCCTGACAGCAAACATGCGGCTTTTGGCAATAACACGCATTAATGGCAAATCCGTATTAGGCTTTAGTAAAAGGGGCTCTAAGTGTTTTTGGCTGGCACTGGCAGAAGTATGTGTAGAGAAGAATGAATGTGGAGAGGGTGAATTGGTGGATGCTATGGGCAAGGTCTGGAAGTTACATATGGAGCTAGATTTGGAGGGAGTCTGGTTTCAAATAGTGTATGATGAAGGGGAAAGGTCCTATGCTAACGTCTATAGCTCAGGCCTAAGAAAGAAACAGCTTGTTGACTTTTTCACACTGAAACTGCAAAATCAGCAAGATTGAGCAATGAAATGAACTAATATCCTGTCCCAGAGAGCTGACACAATGAGAGGCTCTGAAAACTACATAGCTAGTGAAAAGCTGTCACCTGGGCCTCTTGAATGAACAAAGGGGAACATAAACAAGGAAGATGAAAATCAGTATCTACAGTTTATCTGCAGAAAACATGACTAGCACAAGGCGAATGAGAATGGAGAGACAGGATGCTCCAGAGAAAACAAACAGAGGGTAAAGGATTGGGAAGCAGATTTGCTTGAGATAATGGAGAATAAGAAACAGAAAGGAAATCTATTTATCAGCAATTTGAACCTAAAAATGAATATAAATAATAGAGAAGAAATTTTAATAAGCAGACAGACATTAGCTGATCTCATTGGAGTAAGGCTGCCTGTCTCCAGGACCTTTTTACACTTAAGTCAGGTGCTTTGCTTGTTATAGATGTATTGATGCTATGGATTGATATTGGAATTTGTACCTTATAAATCAAAAGTAAGGCATGTGATGTTACAGACCTGACAAGATAAAAATAAAAGAGATTTTCCATGCTTTTATGGTGGCACGAGCAATTTGTTTAAAGTCCTGTATGTATGTTGGGGTTGAACACAAACAGCCAAACAAAAATAGAAAATTCCCAAATAATCTTAGGGGAAGCCCAAAAAAACCCCAACAATGATGCATGGACGGTGAGGGTAGAAAGAGGCAGGAGACTGTGGTTTACAGAGGAATTGTACTGTGCTGAAGCGACAGGTTTGACAATTGAGCTGATGTTGGCAGAAGGACTGTTGTCTATTGGAAATAGGATGTTGGGCTTGCTGGAACTTTGGTCTGATCCAGCACAGCTTATCCTATGTTCTTAGTGTCAACAAAATATAAATAATATAAAACATTATGATAAACGTCAATAAAAAATGACAATACTAATAATGAATTGGGAAAATAAAAGATTGTTATATCTCTGTTTGATGTTAAGTCTAATTCATACCCCCAAAAATAAACAAGTGGAAAAAAAATAAGTCTTCAAATGTTTTCTTAAAAAGTAAGGTAATTTAACTCCAGTCTAAATTTACACAAGATATCACATTCTACAGTACTGGGGCAACCAAGAAGGATCTGGCTCTGGGCTTAGAATATTTATTTATTTATTTAACTGCATTTATATACCGCTTTTCACCGGGTCAAAGCGGTATATATTTATTTTAAGACTTGCACGTTCCTGGAAATTACTACACATATTCAACCCAGAGCCCTTCAAGAACATAATTAAGACCTTAAATTTTATTGCAAAACAGTGAAGTTCACATAGAGCAAAGGTGTGGGTCTTTTTCTGCATGATTTATTTATTTTATTTTATTTATTTATTTTTTATACCGCGCTCTTTAGAATCAGTGCGGTTTACATGTATACTAACGGGTACTTTTTATTTCCTTGTCCCCGAAGGGCTCACAGTCTAAGTGTACCTGAGGCAATGGAGGGTTAAGTGGCTTGCCCAAGGCCACAAGGAGTGGCCATGGGACTAGAGACCCCAGTCCCTCTGGCCTGAAGTTGCTTGTCCCCATACGGGAATTGAACTTCGGGCCTGAGGTAACCTGTCCCAACCACTGAGCCACTCCTCCCTGTGATGATCTCCCAATGATGAACTTAGCAGCTGAATTTTGGACCAACCGCAGCTTTTTAATCAGACTAACAGGTGTATCCACAAAGTACTGCCTTAATCCTGAGTGGAGGTCACCAGGGAGAGAATCATAGTCCCTTAATGCGGTGGGCTGCAAGGATGGGCAGATACCAGAGACATAATTTCATAAACACTTTCTTTCATGGTTTGTAGAGTCTGAGGCTCTAGTACAAAAGCAGAATCCAAGAGAGTTCCCAACATTGCAATTCTAGGAGTCAATCCATGGGAAAGATCTTCAGTCCTGGGGAGACAATTCAAACCAACAGAGCTAGGCTACCAATCCATACCATACATTTAAAAGCACTTATAGTAGTTTTACAGCACCAAGCAGAGAACCACCCAACGATCAAGTTTTTTTTCACAACTAAGTTTCAATATACCGGGCGATAGCCAAGCTGAAGTCTCCTTTCTCAAAGCCAAAGGAATCTCTGCCAGCTGTACAAAAATGGTATATCTGGTCAAGTGGTACCAAATAAAGTACATATATGGACAGACAGATATACACACATATGGTTTCTCATTAAAAGTGATGTGCATAGGAGTTGCTAGGGTGCCACAAAGATTAAATTAGACTTACCTGCTAATTGTAGTTCCTAGAGGAACTCCAGTCTAGTCCCGGAAACTCTAGGGTTGTGTTCCTCTTCCAGCAGCCTGGAGGCGGAGAGACGTCATTCTTTTGATGACACTGGTATGAGGACATAGGCACCGCCTCCTCACTCCATTAACCTATTGACAAAGTAGACTCACAGGAGCAACAATTAAGTATTAAAACACTTATTAACAAACAATAAACTTGCCTAAAACTATAAACTGTAACTGTAAACCTCCCTATGAGGTCTTAGTGGAACTGCAGAGATCCTCGCTCCTCCCTCACGAAGAGACTCGACCTACGTATAATCCCCTTCTTAACCTCCCCGTGTGGATCAGAAGCCCCACAGATTAGTCTCTCTCTTACCTGTGATATCGATTGCTTCAGGCTGCAATCCTCCAACACGGGGATGGGATCCGGGACTAGACTGGAGTTTCTCTAGGAACTACAATTAGCAGGTAAGTCTAATTTAATCTTCCTCATCGTCCCTCCAGTCTAGTCCCGGAAACTCTAGGGATGTAACAGAGCAGTGAAAGAATTCAACGGGCGGGACCTGCTAGACCAACCTGAAGCACCGCTGTCCCAAAACAGGTATTCCTACTCGCCTGTACATCCAGGCGGTAATGCTTGACAAAGGAATTTAAAGACGACTAGGTTGCTGCTCTACAAATCTCTACTGCAGGTACAAATTTGCACTCAGCCCAAGTCGAATGCGCTCTCAAGCCTTCTGGAACCAGCTTACCTTTCAACATGTATTCAAAATATGTTCCCTGTAAGTGCACCTGTATATAGTTAAAGCATAATATTCCTTGTAAATGTATACAGAAGTATACAATTGTTCTGTTTACTGTTCAATGTAAACCGCCCCTGATCTCTGGAAGGGGCGGTATAGAAAAGACTGTTAAATAAATAAAATAAATTAAAATAAATGTATGCAGATGCTATTGCCCCTTTAATCCATCTGGCAATAGACACCTTTGACGCTGCTTCTCCTTTCCAAGGACCCCAAAATAAAACAAATCTATCCAATTTTTGGAACTCTGCAGTCCGCCGAATATACCTCTTCAAGGCTCTATGAACATCCAATAGATGCAGCTGTTCGGCAGAAGAGTTCTCTGAAACCCTATGGAACACTGGTAATGATACTACTTGATTTACGTGAAAAGGAGATACTACCTTTGGCAAAAAAGACGGTACCGGCCTCAATACTAACTTTGAATCATAAAAGGACAGGAAGGGCTCCTTACAAGACAAAGCCTGTAATTCCGAAATTCTCCTTGCCGATGCAATCGCCACTAGGAAAACTACCTTCAGGGTAAGATCTTTCAATGACGCCGTAGCCAAAGGCTCAAACGGCTGACCTCCTAATGCTCCCAAAACCAACTGTAGATCCCATTGAGGAACTACTTGTCTGCACGGTGGTCTCAGAAGCAGCACCGCTCTTAAGAATCTCTTAATATCTGGATGAGCGCCCAGCGCTTGCCCCTTGATTTTCCCTCTATAACAAGAGAGCGCTGCTGTGCCCTTAAGGAAGAGGCCGCTAACCCCTTCTGAAAACCATCCTGCATGAAAGCCAAAACCTGTGGCACTGATGCTTGTAAGGCCTCCCAATTCCTGTCTACACACCAAGCTTCAAAGATACGCCACACGCAAATATATGCTAAAGAAGTAGATCTCCTATGAGACCCTAATAAGGTAAAAATCACCGCTTCTGAGTATCCTCTAGCTCTCACCCATGCCCTTTCAAGAGCCATGCCATAAGCGAGAATCGATCCACCTGAGGCATGAACAACGGACCTTGCGACAAGAGATCCTTCCTGACTGGTAGACGCCAAGGCTTTTCCACCACCAGCCTCCTGAGGTCCGCATACCAAGGCCTTCTTGGCCAATCCGGAGCGATCAGTATCACCAATCCTCTGTGACGCTCGATGCGTTGCACTACGCGGCCTATTAACACCCACAGAGGGAAGACATACAAGAGTCACTCTACTGGCCATTCCTGTATGAGAGCATCTAGACCCTCCAACATTTTCTCTCTCCTTCTGCTGAAGAATCAACTGGCCTTTGCTGAATTGAAAGTCGCCATGAGATCCATTATCGGCGACCCCCAGCGCCTCACCACCATCTCGTAAACTTCTGGATGAAGTGACCACTCCCCTGGATCTAACTTTACTCGACTCAATCATCTTCCACATTGTCCACCCCTGCCACATGCGCTGCCGACAGAGCCTGAAGGTTTTGTTCTACCCATTCGAACAACTGTTCTGCTTCGGCCTCCAAGGGCGCACGGTTGGTTCCTCCCTGCCTGTTGATGTAGGCCACTGCGGTCGCGTTGTCGGAAAACACTCTGATCGCTCTTCCGTGTACATATGGCTGAAACTTCAGCAACGCCTGTGCTACCGCTCGCAGTTCCAACCTGTTGATCGACCACGCTTTCTCCTGTTCAGTCCACTGTCCTTGTGTGAACCTTCCTTGAAAATGAGCCCCCCAGCCTAGCAGACTTGCATCTGTAGTTAGAAGTAGCCAGTTTGGCGTTTCCAAGGGCATGCGCTTTTCCAAGGACTCTGGAATCAACCACCACTGCAACGCTTTCTGCACCGCCTCTGGACAGAGTATCCTCCGAGACAACGGCTCATTCTGGTGAGACCACCTTCTGAGTAACACTCTCTGCAACAACTTCATATGGGCCCTTGCCCAGGGTACCAACTCGAGCGTCACCGCCATCGTACCAAGGAGCTACAGATAATGCCACGCCGTCGGCCGTGACTTCCTGAGAAATCGCCGGATCAACATTCTTAACCTGATCGCTCGATGCGGGGGAAGGAAAACCCTGCCCGCTGCCGTATTGAAACGCACCCAGATTCCACGTATTCCAGATTCTGAGATGGAACCAAACTGCTCTTGGCCATATTGACCACCCAACCTAAACTCTGCAGGTGCTTGAGTACTTTGGATGTGGCCACCTCGCTCTCTGCTCTTGACTTTGCTCGAATTAACCAGTCGTCCAAATATGGATGAACTAGAACACCCTCCTTTCTCAGCGCCGCTGCCACTACCACCCTAAACTTGGTAAACGTCCGCGGGGCCACAGCCAGCCCGAACGGTTAACGCTCGAAATTGAAAATGCCCCATTGGCACTGCAAACCTGAGAAACCTTTGATGTTCCTGACGAATCGGCATGTGAAGGTACGCTTCTGACAGCTTTGGGAACTGCTAACACCTAATCAGGAGTTAGTGGGCCTGATTACCTGAGAGCAGCTGAGGGCCTGCATAAAAGGCTCCAGTGCCCTGCCCTGTTCACGCTTTCCTACGGGAGCTCTCCAGATCAACCAACAAGTAAGGATTTAAGGGTTTGTTTTATTATATTAAATTGTTAGCTCTATGACTGGGAGCTCTTAAAAGGGGTTTTTTGTACATTTTTAAAGCAAGCTTACTTTCTTTTTGGTGCTTTAGTGGGACTTTCCTTGAGCACAGTAGGTGGTTGAACTCCAGTAACCTCCTCAGCTTTGGGAACTGCTAACACCTAATCAGGTGTTAGTTCCCTCCCTACCCACCCCGACTCCCACCCACCCTTAACGAGTAGTCTTGCTTTATAGGGCACCTCCCCATTTGACAAAGCACAGAGAATTGGACCAGCACATTTTGAATAGAATTAAGGAGATTTAACTGCTTTTTCTCTGAAAGGACAGCTGGGAAACCGGCTGGTACTTGGTAGATCTCTCTCTTTTGCTTTAACAGATACCTAAGCTCCACGAACAGAATAATGGCTGGGAAAAATTGTATCGCTAAAGCTGTTGCCCCCATTACAGCTTCTACCTCGGTCCAGACAGAGGTCCTAATGCCAGTTGAAAGACCGGTTCCATGTGCAGGGTGCCTGCATGCTGAAGCTCTGAGGAAACAAGTGGAGGAACTCAGAGAGGAGGTGGCGAGGCTGAGGAGCATTCAAGACAGTGAGAAGTACATTGATGAGATGCTTCTTGCAGCAGAGGAGAAGATGGGTGCCAACAGAACGTCAATGGTTGGACACAAGTCACCAGGTCCTGCAAAATCACCAATCCAACTTCTCCAGCCCTTGAATTGAAGAACCATTATGCAGCCCTGGAAGTGGAGGAGGTGAAAGCATCCCTGGAAAGAGAAGAACCAGAGCTCAAGTACCCCAAAATTGCAGAATCAGTGACCACAAGGAAACGAAGGGTAGTGGTGGTTGAAGACACTCTTCTGAGGGGTACTGAGGCATCCATCTGCCGACCAGACTTGATGTCGAGAAAGGTATGCTGTCTGCCTGGTGCCAAAATCCAAGATGTTACGGAGAGTTTGCCGAGACTCATCAAGCCCACTGACTATTACTCAATGTTGCTAATCCATGTTGGAACAAATGATACTGCCAGGTATACCTCGAAATGTATCAAAAGTGACTTCATGGCTCTTGGACAGAGGGTGAAGCAGTTAGGTGCACAGGTGGTGTTCTCTTCAATCCTCCCTGTTGAGGGTAAAGGCCAAGGCAGAGAGGCTCGCATCCTGGAGATGAATGCATGGCTGCGTGGATGGTGTCATCGAGAGCGTTTTGGTTTCCTAGACCATGGGATGCTATTCCAAGGGTTGCACAGCAGAGATGGCATCCATCTGTCCAAGAAAGGTCAACGCGTCTTCAGTAGTAGACTGACTAATCTACTGAAGAGGGCTTTAAACTAGATTCGTTGGGGATGGGTGAAGAAAGCCCCCAGGTAAGTGAAATCCCCCAGGTAGGTAATACCCATTTCCATAAAGTTATTTAATGTAACAGGGGTAACATATGGAAAGCAGTGTGTATAAATGCCTGTAGCATGGGAAATAAGATCCCTGATGTTGAAGCTTTGGTGGGAGTGGCTGACTTGGATTTAGTGGCAGTTACAGAAACATGGTTCACAGAAAACCATGATTGGGATATAACTATACCTGGCTATACTTTATTCAGAAAGGACAGGGTAGGGAGGAGGAGTGGCACTATATGTAAAAACTACTATTAAAGCTTTGGAATTACAGAGCTTAAAAGGGAGAGGGGAGGCATTGTGGGTTAAACTAGAAAGAGGGAAAGAGAAATCTATTTACATTGGTGTGATATACAGACCTCCCTCACAAGAGGAAGAGGTGAACAGGGAGTTAATTGAAGACATGCCCAGCATTGCTAGGAAAGGGGAAGTGCTACTGATAGGAGATTTCAATATGCCAGATGTTGATTGGCACATTCCTGCTGCAGTATCATCTAGAAGTAAGGAGATCCTGGATTCTCTACAGGGAGAACTATTCAGGCAATCGGTAACAGACCCCACACGTGAAGGGGCCATACTGGACTTGGTGCTTACCAATGGTGAAAGTGTTTCTGATGTTGTAGTGGGAGATCATTTTGCATCCAGTGATCACCAGATGGTGTGGTTCAGTATTAGGACTAGGGCTGTTAGAATCCAAAGGCGAGGATCTTAGACTTTAGGAAGACTAACTTTGTGAAGATGGGCCAATACCTCAGGGAGTCGTTAGTTGGATGGGAACAGCTGAGGGATGTAGAAAAACAGTGGGAAAAACTGAAAAGGGATATTTTAAGGGCAACCAACCTTTTTGTTAAAATGGTAAATAAAGGTAAAAGGAAAAGGAGACCGCTATGGTTTTTGAAAGAAGTAGCTGAAAAAGTGAAGAAAAAAAGAGGGAGGCCTTCATGAAATACAAGAGATCACAGAGAGAGGAAGACAGGCATCTGTATTTGGAAAAACTTAGAGAAGCTAGCAAAGTAGTCAAGAAGGCAAAGATTCAAAAGGAGGAGGAAATAGCCAATGCAATAAAATAGGGGGATAAGACATTTTTCAGATATATTAGTGAGAAGAGGAAGAGCAAGAGTGGTATTGTCAGACTTAAGGGTGCAGGGGAGGAATATGTAGAAGCTGATAAGGATAAAGCGGAACTGCTTAACAAATATTTTTGTTCTGTGTTCACAGATGAAGAACCAGGAGCAGGACCTCAGAAAACACCCACAAATAGGAACAGAAGCAAAGGACATCTTGAACAATTTTCAAAAGACTGTTTGTGAGAAACTATTTCAACTTAAAGTAGATAAAGCGATGGGACCGGATGGGATACACCCGAGAATATTTATTTTATTTATTTATTTATTTTATTTAGCAAACACTTATATACCGCTACTTCCAGCGATCAGAAGCGGTCTGATTATAGTTTTGGGATATGTCACAAAATCAAGACAGAAAGTTTGGGGCATAGATAGCAAGAAGAGGGGTAATACACAGCACACATCGCAGGGTCTACATATAGACCTTCCGGAACTATCATACATATGTACAAAAGCGCTTATCCTTTAACTATTTACATTTGACAAACGGCTATTCGTTTCTTTTTATCTTGTTGGATTCACATCTGGCCATAGTGGCAGTTGAATAGATGAGTTTTTAATTTTTTCCTGAAATCGAGTAGGTCATTTATTGCTCTCAGCTCATGTGGTAGGTTGTTCCATAAAGTGGGGGCAGAGAAGGAGAATGCTCTGCGACTAGTGCTGGATTTTACATGTCTGATGCTGTTTGGGACTATAAGTGTGTCTGCGTTTATGGTTCTCCTGCTTCTTGTGGTAGGTTGCAAGGCGATCAGGGTGGAAAGGAATGATGGGGCCAGGTTGTGAATTAGCTTGAATGTCGTTACCAATGTTTTGTATTGGATCCTGGCAGCGACTGGGAGCCAGTGTAGTTCCATCAATATAGGTGTGATATGTTCGGTGACGCTTGTTCTCATGATGATCCTTGCTGCTACGTGTTGTGCCAGTTGTAATCTGTTAGTCGTTTTCTTTGGTAGACCCTGTAAGATGGAGTTACAGTAGTCGAGGTGGGGCATGATGAGCGCTTGAGCAACTGAACGGAAGTCACATGGATCTAGTACATTCCGTAGGGGTCGTAGTACTCTAAGCTTGTGAAAGATAGCTTTGTTGGTGTTGCTGAGGTGTTTTTCCATTTTCAGTTTGCTGTCGATTATGACTCCTAAATATCTAATTTCCTTCTTAGTGTTGTAAGTATTGTTGCACAATGTGATTGTTGGTGGCGGTTCAAAGTCAGTTTTACTGGATATAAACATAACTTCAGTCTTCTTATGATTAATCGACATGTTGTTTTGTTTTAGCCATCCCAACATCTCTCCCATGCAGGTTTCCAGCTGATCGTAATTTGGGTCAACGGTCTCAAGCTGTGTGTACGGTCTCAAGCTGTGAATACTGAGAGAACTTGGGGACATTCTAGCAGCTCCACTGACTGACCTTTTCAATGCCTCGTTGGAGTCGGGAGTGGTGCCAAAGGACTGGAGAGAGGCTCATTGGTGCCTTTACACAAAAGCAGAAGTAAGGATGTGGTTGAAAACTAAAGGCCGGTTAGTTTAACTTAGGTGGTGAGTAAATTATTGGAAACGCTGCTGAAAGAGAAAATAGTGAGGTTTCTGGAGTCCAGCGGATTACAGGATCCGAGGCAGCATGGATTCACCAGAGGCAGGTCTTGTCAGACAAATCTGATTGATTTCTTTGACTGGGTGACCAGGGAGTTGGACCGAGGGAGAGCCCTAGATGTGGTGTATTTAGATTTCTGTAAAGCCTTTGACACTGTTCCTCACAGGCGACTTATAAACAAACTGAGCACCCTAGGGATGGACCCTAAAGTTACTGCTTGGGTTAGAAATTGGTTGGGTTGGAGGCGACAAAGAGTACAAGTAAATGGAGCTCACTCTGAGGAGAAGGATGTTATCAGTGGTGTGCCCCAGGGATCTGGCCTTGGTCCGATTCTTTTTAACATCTTTGTTAGTGATATAGCGGAAGGGCTTTCAGGTAAGGTTTGCCTCTTTGCGGATGATACCAAAATCTGCAATAGAGTAGACACCCAGGAAGGGGTAGATAACATGAGGAGGGATCTAGCTAAGCTTGAAGAATGGTCTAGAATTTGGCAGCTGGGATTTAATGTTAAAAAATGTAAGGTCATGCATTTGGGCTGCAGCAATCCAAGGGAGCAATATAGTATAGGGGGTGAAGTACATTTGTCCACTAAAGAAGAGCGGGACCTAGGCGTGGTTGTGTCTGATGATCTTAAAGTAGCTAAACAGGTAGGAAAGGCGACTGCAAAAGCTAGAAGGATGCTTGGGTGCATACGGAGAGGAATGGCTAGCAGAAAAAAGGAGGTGATAATGCCTCTGTATAAGTCTTTGGTGCGACCTCATTTGGAGTATAGTGTGCAATTCTGGAGACCGGACCTTCAAAAGGATGTGAACAGGATGGAGTCGGTGCAGAGGGTGGCTACTAAAATGATTAGTGGTCTTCATTATAAAGCATATGAGGACAGACTGAAGGATCTTAATATGTACACCTTAGAGGAAAGGCGGGATAGAGGTGATATGATTGAGATGTTTAAATACCTCCGTGGCATAAATGTTCAGGGAGAGAGCCTCTTTCAATTCAAAGCAACTTCTGCTACGAGGGGACATGGGATAAGGGTGAAGGGGGATAGATTCAGGAGTGATATGCGGAAATATTTCTTTACGGAAAGAGTAGTGGATCCATGGAATAGTCTCCCAGTGGAGGTGGTAGAGATGAGGACAGTAACTGAATTCAAAAAAGCATGGGACGAACACAGAGGATCTCTAAAGGTAAAAAGGGGACTGTTGTAGTTGTTATGGAAGGACAGACTAGATAGGCCATGTGGTCTTTTTCTGCCTTCGTATTTCTATGTTTCTAAATCTAGGGACGTAAGAAACTCGCCTTTTCTGACCGCTACAATGACCGACCTGAGCGTCTCCATATGAAAATGAGACACCCGGAGGCACCGATTCACTCTTTTTAGATCTAGAATCGGCCGATAAGTCCCTTCCTTCTTTGCAACTACGAAATAAATGGAGTATCGACCTAAACCGTATTGGTCTGGAGGAACCGGTACTACTGCCTTGAGAGCGAGCAGCCTGTCCAACGTCTGCTGGATCGCCCCCCCACTTGCAAAGCGCCTTGCAAGGGGACTGCACAAACAAATCGGTCAGTGGCCATTGAAACTCCAAAGCATATCCTTCTCGAATCACTTCCAACACCCACTGATCTGATGTGATTTGGACCCAGGCAGCGTAAAAGTCCTGCAAACGACCTCCCACCAGTAGCTCCACCTGGGTCCCCCTGACTTCATTGCGGCTTTCTGAGATTCAACGAGGAGGCAGCAAAACCTCTGCTCGCTCCTCGAAAGCCCTGGTTTCTATAGGGAAAACGTCCCCTCTGACTCTGAGTAAATCTTGAGGAACGAAAACGATAAATTCTTCTGAGGCATTCTAGCCATCGGCGGAAATCTGGCCTGCTTCTGCCTGTCCTCCGGAAGCCTTCCGCCCTTGGAGTCTCCTAAATTTTTTACTATCTTGTCCAAATCTTCTCTGAAAAGTAGCTTTCCCTTAAATAGAAGCTTACTCAACCTGGCTTTAGAAGACACATCCGCTGCCGAATTGCGCAGCCAAAGGTATCTCTGCGCTGCTATCACCGAAGCCATACTGTTCAAAAGCCCCCGAATGAGGTCATAATGAATATCAGCGAGATAAGCAGCTCCTGACTCCAGTCGAGCCGCCTCACCTGCCGACTCTTCAAACTGTTCTCCCTGGACTCGCTGTGACCAGCGGAGACAGGTGCGTGCTACCCACGCCCCACAAATGGACACTTGAATGGAAAAAGCATTCACCTCAAACACCTGCTTTAACAAAGCATCCAGCTTCCTGTCCTGGGTATCCTTGAGAGCCGCACTCCCTTCAACTGGAATGGTCGTCTTCTTGGTCACTGCCGATACCGCTGCATCCACTCTCGGTGACTTAAAGAGTTCCTTATCTTGGTCCACCAGCGGATAAAGATGAGACATAACTCTAGACCCTTTGAGGGTTGCCTCCGGCATGTCCCACTCGCCTTGAATATTTCCTTTATCACTCTGTGCATGGGAAATGCTCTCCGAGTCTTCCTAAATGCTTGTAACAACGGATATTCCAATGTAGCTTCCTCCGTCGGCCCTGACGTCGGAACATTAAGTGCTTTAAGTGTCTCTAAAATAAGGGCGGGCAATTCTTCTCTCCGAAATATCCTCACTACCCTGGCCTGGTCCTCCTGCTCCGTGATTTCTCCTTCTTCCAACTCCTCGTCCATGTCCAGATCTTGTTCACCATCTTCCGTGTGCAGAGCCTCCGAAGACACTGACTGCTCCACTGCTCCTGCTTCTCTTTTTCCTGCCTAGACTTTTTGGGCAATACCCCGGAAGGTCCCACCGAAAGGGGAGTCCCTGGTCTTTTCTGTCCCAGATCCAGGCCCAGGGAACCAGGAGAAGCCTCTCTGTGAGTGCCCCTGAACGCCTTTTGAATAAGCGCTACAAAGTCCGGGGAAAAAATGGAAGACAAACTACCAGATAAGGAGGCCTGAGCAAGCGATATATCTGGAGCAGTAGAAGGCCCCGCAATGGGCGCCTTAGGATCCAACTCGGAAGACGACTGCCCCTGCATTCCTTCCTCCTGATCCTCCTTTTCCGCATCCAACTGCTGCTGCTCTGCCATAGCCGCTTGACTACAGGACTTACAAACCCCTGTGTCTGAGACTGAAGACTTCTTTACCCCACAGAGTAAACACAAAGTCTTTGAAGACGACATGTTGACCACATGGCTATCTGCCCAAGAGCCCCTGAAGCCTCGTAGCCCAGATCAGGGACCTTCCAAGGATGCACTAGTATCCCACAATTGAAAAGCCCCGAGAACACTGAGGCTTTTTTTTTTTTGTAAAACTACTCTGTATATGTGCAGGAGTCACCTGGAGGTAAAATGCGCAGAAATCAAACTAAAACGAAGCTTTGCTGCTGAAATAAGCAGCTTAGTATCCCCCGAGTATCTACCGGCTCTTCCCGCACAAATTGCATGCGGCGCGGGCCTGCTGCCGGACTCCAGCAGTAAAACACTAATCACCTCAACGCCGCCGCAGCCCAGTAACTTACCTTACCGCCCGGAACAGAGAAACGCCTGTGGCTCTCCGTTGGCCCACCGGGAATAGCTGCCTGCACCCCCAGGGCCTGCTCCTCCCCGATCAGATCCAGACAGTCCTGAATCACACTGCCGCGATGCGGCCGCGGCTTCCCCCTGAGTCGGCACCCGAGCGCTAACAGGCAAAACTTCTGCGATGCGCTCGGGATGCCTCAGCTCCCAGTTGCTCGTCTTTAAAGTCAGAAGACTGCAACCGGAGCTTGTTCCCCTCACTTTTATAGCACTAAGACTGAGAGGGAGGGAGAGGGGAGAGCTCTCTAGCAGACACAAAATTTAAAGGTACAGTCAAAGAGCTGTACTAACAGTTAAAATTACAAGCTCTGTTGAAAATTAAATGAAATTAAGCTCATCTAACTCAAAACTAAATGTCCTTAATTGTTCCTTTAGTGAGCCGGGACCGCCAGGCTACTACTACTACTATTCAGCACTTGTAAAGTGCCACGCATGCAGCGCTGCACAGCTAACCTACAAGAGGTAGTCAACATACAAGAGACAGTCCCTGCCCGTTAGAGTCAAGCTCATCGGAGCTTACAATCAAGTTAGAGCAGTACATAAGTTAGAACAGTATAGAGCATTAGTCAGTTCTGCGCAAGGTAGAGCATTAGTCAGACCTGCGCAAGGTACAGTTTGGTCTGTAGTTTGGCCATAACAATGGCAGGGGTTAGGGTAAGATGAGGAAGGAGTCAGGATCTGAATGCAATGGTGAAGAGGTTGGTCTTCAATCTGGATTTGAAGAGGGCCAAGGAGGATGCTTGGCGCACAGACGCAGGTAGGCTGTTCCAGGCGTAAGGTGCAGCAAGGTGAAGGGAGCGCAGTCGGGAGTTTGCGGTGCATGTGAAAGGCATTGATAGAAGTGATTTGTTAGCGGAGTGCAGATTTCGAGAGGGGACGTAGGGAGAGATAAGAGGTATTGAGGGGCCATGGAGTGAATGCATTTATAGGTTAGCAGGAGAAGCTTGAATTGGATGCAGAATAGGATAGCGAGCCAGTGAAGTGACTTGAGAAGAGGAGTAATGTGGACATGGCAAGGGTGGCAGAAGATTAGTCAAGTGGCGTGATTTTGTATAGATTGGAGGGGAGGGAGGTAACTCGCGGGAAGACCAGCGAGGAGTAGGTTGCAGTAATCAAGACGAGAGGAGACTAAGGAGTGGATAAGCGTCCTGGTAGTGTGTTCGAGAGAAAGGGGTGGATTTTGCTGATGTTGTAGAGAAAGAAGCGGCAGGTCTTAGCTACAAGCTGGATATGAGCGGAAAAGGAGAGAGAGGTGTCAAAGATAACCCCTAGATTGCGGGCTGAGGGAACAGGGAGGATAGTAGATCCATCCACATGGATAGAGAGAGGGGGAAGTGGGGGGAGGAGTTAGGTGGAAAGACAAGGAGTTCAGTCTTGGCCATGTTCAATTTTAATCAGCGATGAGACATCCAGGCAGCGATGTCTGAAAGACAGGCAGAGATCATGGACTGGGTTGCCGGAGAAATATCAGGTGTAGAGAGGTAGATTTGGGAGTCATCGGCATAGAGATGGTACTGAAAGCCATGGGAGGAGATAAGCGTGCCAAGACCTTGGGTATAGAGAGAGAACAGGAGGGGGCCCAAGACAGATCCCTGGGGTACTCCTACATGGAGTGGGGTGGGAGGAGGAGCCACCAGAGCATACACTGAATGAACGATGGGAGAGGTAGGAGGAGAACCAGGATAGTACGGAATCCTTGAAGCCAAGCAAGGAGAGGGTGATGAAGAGAAGGTCGTGGTCAACGGTGTCAAAGGCAGCAGAAAGATCAAGAAGGATGAGGATAGAGTAGAGGCCCTTGGATTTAGCCAGGAACAGGTCGTTTGTGACTTTTGTGAGTGCTGTTTCAGTGGAGTGTAGGGGACATCCTCCAGCTGCTTGGAGACTGAGATAACTGGAGTGAGGAGGCGGTGCTTATGTCCTTATACCAGTGTCATCAAAAGAATGACGTTTCTCAGTCTCCAGGCTGCTGGAAGAGGAACACAACCCTAGAGTTTCCGGGACTAGACTGGAGGGACGATGAGGAAACATCCATTCTCACTTAGGTGCAAACGAACCCCCCACCCTCACCTTTTGCCACATGTAAGTGAGAATGAATGAAGTGGCACCCTAGCAGCAACTAAGTCCATGGGGGGAGGGGGGATATTCAGCCTGCCACCGTGTTAATGCCCTTGTCCGGGATATTCAGTGGTACTATCATGGTTAGTGCTGTTCCTGCTGCACGCCCCGATGCTAACTGGTTAGTATGGAAGCAGGCCGGGGCAGGGGTGACATTGAGCCACTGCCTTGTTTATCGACATGCGGTGAAAGTCAGGCGCAGTAAAGGCTGGCCTAGCTCTCACCACAGAAGCGAACCAGGCAGAGGCCGACTCATTTTTAATGGGAAACAATGTTCAGCAGGGAAAATCTCTGGTGCCAAACCAACATCCACAAGGACGATATAGACAGTGCAGAGGCAGTCCAGGGAATGAGAACCACAATGAGACAGGGTTTATAAAAAAAACAAACCCTTTGAGATGAGACTTAGGGGCCCTTTTAGTAAAGCCTGTTAGAGTTTTGCATTCAATGTCTGTCTAGAACAAAAACTAACATGCGTTAAGTGCAAACCTCTGTGGTAACTGTGGGAGGCATGGGCTTGGTCCTGGCAATTACCACACAGTTGTGTATAGCAACATGAGTGCAGCTAATGCCACTCACGGAGGTATCGCTAGCGGCATCTGCGTTAACTGCCACATTGACAGCGCATGCTATGTACCCCCATGCTGACTGCAATGTGTTTTGCATACCCACACTGCGCCCATTCCCCACCCTTCACACGATGTATACCCTAGAAGAGAGAAAAGGAACATACAATAAGAGGTATTCAAATAGTTCACAAGCAACAAGCATTTTGCAGAGGAAAGGGGAAGGGACTCGGGAGTAACTTTAGAAAATATTTCTGCTCTGAAAGTAATGGATGAATAGAACATCCTCCCAGAGCCAGAAGGAGCAGCAAAAGGCCTAATTTACTAAGGCTCCCCCCCATTCCTTTTTTCTTTGGGAAATCTGTCCAAATGACAGTAACAGCACTGGAAGAGGCATGGGATAAACAGAGAAGATCCTTAGCATTAAGACATGAGGACAAGAACTTAAAGCAATGCAAACAAAAGTGCCTTAAGTAGACTAGATAGGCCTTACAGCCTTTATCAGACATCATTTTTTTTGTTTTGTGTAGTTTCAGTATGCAACCGAAATGGCTGTTTAAACTAATTGTTTCGTTAAAATTAGACAAATTTTATGGATTAGTGCTCTTTATTATTTTTCCTTCTACCTTTGTCATCTCATAGTCCACTGGCAAATCTTCTGCAAGTCCATTTGGGTTGAAGGTATTCCCTAAGATCTGGAAATAGTAAGCCTGTTATTCAAAGCAAGAGTGAGGGGGGTTTCGGATTTAGCTTATGCCTTTTTTCAGGCGGTAAATCGGGTATTTCCCTGTCTCCAGAGGGCTTGCAATCTAAGTTTGTCCCAAGGCACTGGAGGGTTAAGTGACTTGCCTAAGATCACAGGAAGTAGCAGTGGGATTTGAATCCTGTTCCCCTCTAACCATTAGACTGCTCCCAGTTCAGAATCATTCTCTCTGCCAGTGACCATGTTCTTACCTCCAAATCTTTCCTGATACTCTCAAACTCTTCAATATCATCCAGTTTCAGTTCCAGGCGGGTTGGTTTCCTGCGTAGCATTCTGGTCACTTCTCAGCACAAAGGGCTGTTAAATTCTGTACTGTTAATTTAAGGAGGAGGGAATGATCAATGGGGAAAAAGTGTTCTTTATACTAGAAAAAAATGCAGTGTTTCTCTCTATTGGCCTGTATCCTCTCTCAACATTCAAAGCTGTGCAAAAGATCACACACAGGAACAAACCACGGGGTAGGATGCTGGACTACATGGTCCTTTGGTCTGAACCCAGTTTGGCTAGTCTTATGACAAAACTATTTATCTAAGTCAATCAGGAAAAGGTGCTATAGGCCATTTTCGCAGCTCATGAAGTTCTAAGTCCCTTCGCCATGTTTCTTTTCCTGCCTAGCTGAAAGGCAAGTGCTCCTATTTTTTCACTGCTGCTAGCTCTCATCCAGGGGCCAACTCTCCGACTTACTGTCAGCAGGGACTTGAATTTGGAGCTATCTGATGGTGTTCCACTCAGTAACAAAGTAGAAAGTATTGTGTATCACTTAAGGGGGAAAGAAACACGTTTTTTCCCCTTCAAGTCTTGCCGAATACCTTCACGGGGTGACCTCCCTTTGTATTAAAATCCATACCAAACCCCAGCAAGCCAATACTATGATTGAAATATGGTTGGAAAGACAAGGAAGAATATATAATAGCTGCCCATCACTCAGGATACACAGGTGCCTACTCCTAGCTTATGCACTAAGGCAAGAGACAGTAATAGTCTTGAAGGACTAGAAAGGGGGACTGTTACTTCTGGAGAGAAATCTGCAACTGTGAGTATATACTTCTGGTAATTTTCTAAAAAGAATTCTTTGTATTAAAGCTACTTAATCTGTGAACCCACTGTTTTTTGTTGGATCAGTTATGGCCTAGTAGCAGCAATTAAAGTTTGAATTAAAAACACAGAGTAGAGCTTTCTGGTTACATTTCATACCCAGCAGAGAGCTTGTAGTTTAAATTTAATAGTCACTCAGGGCCAAGTAACAGCAAAGTACTTTTAGTTTAAATTTAACACACAGAAGAGAGCTTTCTGGTTAAATTTAGTACCCAGCAGAGAGCTTGTAGTTTAAATTTCATAAGAAGTTAGAGCCTAGCAGCAGCTAAGAGCTATAATTTAAAGCAAATCAGAATTTAGCTTACCTCAGCAGCACAAGACAGGGTACTGTGTAGCAGCCCTCTTTTAATAAGTGTTACTTCCCTCCCTCCCTCCCCACACCCATCCTCCCCTGTGATAATCATAGCTTTATAGGTACTTACATCTTAAAAGACAGGAGGTGCTTTCAGGTGAAGCTCATTACCCAAATCAGTCATACACTAAGGACCTGAGATTAATTAAGCTTCAGGTGAACAAGGTATATTAAACGTATTAGGTACAGTTTTATTGGTATAAATACCCATAGCAACCCCTAGTAAGTAAGAACTTACAGATCTAGACACAAACAAACTAAGATGCAGACAGCAGTCCAGCAGCGGGATGGGGGCTTTCCAGTCTTTTGCATTGAGTGTCACATGTATGATTTTCTCCCAGTTGGTGAGAGGTCTTACGTGTGCACTAGGTGCAAGGAGCTCTTTTCTCTCAGGGAACAAGTCCGTTCTCTAGAGGCTAAAGTAGCAGACTTGGAAAACATAAGACAGACAGAGAGGTACATAGACGAGACCTACAGGGATATAGTCCTGAAGTCCCACCTCCAGTCTGGCAGCACCCCTGTTGCCATGGAGGAGAGAGGTCACATGACAGGAGAGCATCACCCTGGTGTGGCAGGAAGTGATCCTGTAACTAGGACCTGTCCTCCAGGTGATGTAAAACCCTCTCGCACCGAGGACGTTTCTCCAGGGCCATGTGCCCATGAGGGAAGGGTTAGGACAGCCGTTATAGTTGGTGATTTGATCATTAGGCATGTAGATAGCTGGGTGGCTGGTGGACGTGAGGATCGCCTGGTAACATGCCTGCCTGGTGCAAAGGTAGCGGACCTCACGCGCCACCTAGATAAGGTCTTAGATAGTGCTGGGGAGGAGTCTGCTGTCTTGGTACATGTCGGTACCAATGACATAGGAAAATGTGGTAGGGAGGATCTGGAGGCAAAATTTAGGCTTTTAGGTAGGAAGTTGAAATCCAGAACTTCCAGGGTAGCATTCTCCGAAATGCTTCCTGTTCCACGCGCAGGACCCAAAAGGCAGGCAGAGCTCCGGAGTCTCAATGCATGGATGAGACAATGGTGCAGAGATGAGGGTTTTGGATTTGTTAGGAACTGGGGAACATTCTGGGGAAAGGAGGGGCTCTTCCGAAGGGATGGGCTTCACCTTAACCGGGATGGAACCAGGCTGCTGGCATTAACCTTTAAAAAGGAGATAGAGCAGCTTTTAAACTAGATATTAGGGGAAAGCTGACAGTCGCCCAAGAGCGGATGGTTCGGAAGAATGTATCCTTGAAGGATACTACCAAAAGCAGAGAGGTTCCACAAAAAAGTAAAGTAGCCCAAATGCCCTCAAGTATGGAGCAGACAGAGCTTAAAGATCCCAATTTACCCATGTCTAACAATAGCCAAATTAACATGAATAAAATACATTCTCTAAAATGCTTGTATGCAAATGCTAGAAGTCTAAAGAATAAGATGGGAGAGTTAGAATATATAGCACTAAATGAAAGGTTAGATATGATTGGAATATCAGAGACATGGTGGAAAGAGGACAACCAGTGGGACACTGTGATACCTGGGTACAAACTATATCGTAATGATAGAGCTGATCAAATTGGTGGAGGGGTTGCGCTCTATGTTAGAGAGGGCATTGACTCAGAAAGGATTAAAGTTTTGCAGGAAACAAAATCTGCTGTAGAATCTATATGGATTGAAATTCCATATAAAAGGGGGAAGGCGATGGCAGTGGGGGTGTACTATCGAGCACCTGGCCAGAATGACCAAATGGATGATGAAATGCTCAAAGAAATCAAGGAAGCTAACAAATCTTACAGCGCAGTAATAATAATGGGTGATTTCAATTACCCCGGTATCGACTGGGTCAGTGTCACGTCAGGACATGCTAGGGAGATAAAGTTCCTAGATGAAATAAATGACTGCTTCTTGGAGCAGCTGGTTCATGAACCGACCAGAGGGGAAGCCATATTAGACCTAGTCCTTAGTGGAACACCAGATCTAGTGCAAGAGATAAGGGTGCTGGGGCCACTTGGCAATAGTGATCATAGCATGATCGCCTTTGATTTAATTAGTGGAGGAGGGATAGTAAGGAAATCCACAGTACTACCTTTTAACTTTCGAAAGGGAGACTATGATAAAATGATGAAAACAGTTAAGAAAAAACTAAAAGGAGCAGTTGCGAAGGTTAAAGACGTACATCAAGCTTGCGTGTTGTTGAAAAATACTATCTTGGAAGCCCAGACCAGCTGTATTCCACGCTTTAAGAAAAGTGGAAGGAAGTCCAAAAAACTGCCAGCATGGTTTAAAGGTGAGGTCAGAGAGGCTGTTGTTGCCAAAAAAGCATCTTTCAGGAAATGGAAAAAAGAGCCAAACGACAAAACCTGGAAACAGCACAAGCACTGGCAAGTCAAATGCAAGGCATTGATAAGGCAGGCAAAGAGAGAATTTGAGAAGAAGCTTGCTGCGGAAGCAAAAATGCGAAATAAAGACCTTTACAAGTACATTCGTAGCAAAAAACCTGTGAGAGAGTCAGTTGGTCCATTAGATGATAAAGGGGTTAAAGGAGCACTAAGAGGCGACAAGGCGATAGCGGAGAGACTGAATGAATTCTTTGCTTCAGTCTTTACTGAGGAAGATATAGGGATGTTACCCATGACTGAAGTGGTATTTAAAGGTGCGGAAGAATTGAAGGAAATATCAATACATCGAGAAGATGTCTTACAACTATTAGATAAACTGAAGAGTAGCAAATCACCTGGGCCGGATGGTATACATCCAAGGGTGTTGAAAGAACTGAAATATGAGAAGATTGCAGAACTGCTATCAGTAATCTGTGAACTATCATTAAAATCATCTCTAATACCTGAAGATTGGAGAATCGCCAATTTTTAAAAAGGGTTCCAGGGGTGATCCGGGAAACTACAGACCGGTGAGCCGGACGTCAGTACCGGGAAAAATGGTGGAAACCATCATAAAGAATAAAATTACTCAGCATGTAGATAGTCACGACCTAATGGGAGACAGCCAACATGGCTTTAGACAAGGAAGATCTTGTCTTACTAATCTGTTATGTTTTTTTGAAGGAGTGAATAAACAGGTGGACAAAGGTAAGTCGGTTGATATTGTGTATCTGGACTTTCAGAAAGCCTTTGACAAGGTCCCTCATCAGAAACGTTTGGCAAAACTAAAGCATCATGGGATAGGAGGCAATGTACTATTGTGGATCGGGAACTGGTTAAAAGATAGAAAGCAGAGGGTAGGGCTAAATGGCCAATTTTCCCAATGGAGAAAGGTGAATAGTGGTGTACCCTAGGGATCTGTGCTGGGTCCGCTGCTTTTTGACATATTCATAAATGACCTGGAAAGTGGAATAACGAGTGAGGTTATCAAATTTGCAGATGACACAAAACTATTTAAAGTTGTTAAAACCCAAGAGGATTGTGGAAAATTGCAAGAGGATCTTGATAAATTGGAAGAGTGGGCATCAAAATGGCAGATGAAATTTAATGTGGACAAGTGCAAGGTTATGCACCTAGGGAAGAACAACCCAAACTATGGTTACACGATGCAAGGTTCCACATTAGGAACCACCACCCAGGAAAAAGATTTAGGCGTCATTGTGGATACCATGTTAAAACCCTCGGCCCAGTGTGCAGTGGCGGCCAAGAGAGCAAATAGAATGCTAGGTATGATAAGGAAAGGAATGGAAAATAAAACAAAAGATATTATAATGCCTCTATATCGTTCCATGGTGAGACCGCACCTTGAATATTGTGTGCAATTCTGGTCGCCGTATCTTAAAAAGGATATAGCAATTTTAGAAAAGGTACAGAGAAGAGCCACCAAAATGGTAAAGGGGATGGAAGGATACTCCTATGAAGAAAGGCTAAAAAGGTTAGGGCTCTTTAACCTGGAAAAGAGACGGCTGAGGGGAGATATGATAGAAATCTATAAATTAATGAACGGAGTGGAACGGGTAAACGTAGATCGATTGTTTACGTTATCAGAATATAGAAAGACTAGGGGACATGCAATGAAGCTACAGGGTAAACTATTTAAGACTAATAAAAGAAAATACTTTTTCACTCAACATGTAATCAAACTCTGGAATTTGTTGCCGGAGGATGTGGTAAGGGCTGTTAGTGTAGCTGGGTTTAAAAAAGGTTTGGACAAGTTCCTGGAGGAAAGGTCCATAAACCATTATTAAGAAGTGACCGAAGATATCAATGCTTGACCCAGTACAAGCATTGTGGAACTTGTGTCTCTTGGGGAAACTGCTAGGTACGTATGACCTAGATTGGCCACTGTTGGAAACAGAATACTGGGCTTGATGGACCTTGGTCTGACCCAGTATGGCATATCTTATGTTCTAATAGTGATAATACACATACAAAAGATGAAGAACTATCCCTGCTGCAGATAACAGCCATGCTGAACTTGTTCAAGAACCCACTATGGCAGGAGATAAATAACAGAAGTTTATTTTAAAAAAGTTGCAAGGATTAACTACAATAAACTGGACTCCTGCTGATAAAGAGGAGATAACAGAATAGTAAATGTATACTACAAACCCTATATTGAAATCAAGAGGGTATACAAAGAGAATCCACCAAAAATTGCAGCTGGCTTTGGCGTGAGGATCATTTCTGTCATGGTGTGCACAAACCTAACCCATTTAAAGAAATTGTCCCTGTAACAAAGCCAATGGCAGCAACAGAAAACTAATTACCCCATCCTCAGTTATCCTCGCCCACTGTACTAAAGATATAACCCAGCTGTAAACGTTTTTCTTCTTGCAGGATATTGCTCTTTATCCAGATCAGTTTTAGCTGTTTTCTTCTTTGGTTTGCTACCATCTCAAGCCCATGAGCACAGATATTCCCAAATTTAATCCAACCCCATCTACCCTCCCCAAAACAACTGACAAAAGTAAGATGGCATTTGACTTAAAATCCAGCACTGCAGCTCCCTGAAGTCTTGCCGGAGAGTGGTGGGCTACCACCCTTTACTGACATTGACCCAGTTAGGATCTGGCATCACTAGCCCATACCTCCTTTATTTATTCCTTGCTTTCTTCTAATGGCTTCACTAGACAGTACTTCACCACCACCAACCTGGTTTATTTCTGAAAGGTTTCTATTGCAACCTACTCCCTGCTGGTCTCCCGCTGAATCATCTCTCTCCCCTTCAATCTGTTCAACACTCTGCTGTGTGGCTAATCTTCCTCCAGCCCCATCATGCTCATATTACTCCTCTTCTCAAGTCACTTCATTGGCTCCCTATCCATTTCCGCATCCAGTTCAAAGTTCTCCTAAAAGTGCATTCACTCTGCAAGCTCCTCACTACCTTTCCTCTCTTATACCTCCCTACACCCCTCCCTGGAAACTCTGCTCTTCTGGCAAATTGCTTCTATTGCTAACTCCAGACTTCATTCCTTTCACCTTGCTGCTCCTTATGCCTGGAACAAACTACCCGAGTCTGTACATCAGGTGCCTTCTCTGGCCCTTTTCAAATCCAGGCTGAAAACTCACCTCTTTGCGATATTGACTGACCTGATCTCTTTTGTGTTTCCTTAGCTTTCCTCCTAGATATATCCCTGACTACATCTATGTCTTGACTAGACTGTAAGCTCTGATGAGCAGGGACTGTCTCTTACATGTCTATGCAACGCTGCGTATGTCTTGTAATGCTATACAAATGCTCAGTAGTAGTTCTAATAAACATTGTAGCCTCCTGATAATCAACTCACTTGTCTTATGGCCTACGGTTCCACTTGGTTGCTTTTTCTCGCTCTCTCTCCACAAGTTGGTGCATTTGGACCACAAGGCAATCCCTGCTATCATAAGAATAACACTAATTCAATCACTGACACTCATCAACTATTGTAGAACTTCTGATCCCCCAGCATACACAATGGACAAGGGATGAAACCAAAAAAAAGAAAAAAAATACCCCTATGAGAAGAGACTAAAAAGGCTGGGGCTCAAGCTTGGAAAACAGACTGATGAGGAGGGATATGATAGAGGTCTATAAATTCATGAATGGAGTGGAACGGGTAAATGTAGATTCGTTGTTTATGCCATCAAAAAATAGAACGACTAGAGCACACACAATGAAGCTACAATGCAACCCATTTAAGACTAATAAGAGAAAGTATTTTTTTACTCAATGCATAATCAAACTCTGGAATTTCTTACTGGAGGATGTAGTAAAAGCTGTTAGTGTAGCTGGGTTTAAAAAGGGTTTGGACACATTTACTGAAGAGGTCCAGGGAAATCTACTGCTTGCCCGAGACAAGCACTGTGGAGCCTGCCATGTACCTGTGGCCTGGATTGGCCACTGTTGGAAACAGGATACTGGGCTTGATGGACTTTGATCTGACCCAGTAAGACATTTCTTAGGTTCTTAAAAAGAAGAAATTCCCTGTGTGACAAATATTAGATGCTAAATTCTGCTTTCCCAGCATTGTAAGCATGCGTGCATGAATGCATTTCTGAAGCTAAAGTTAGGCCAGATGTAGTGCTACTTACTATCAATAACGTCCCTATTCCTTATACCAGCTGCAGCTGTGAGCAGCTTCTGGGGATTTCCCCCAGAAAAAACCCGCTAGAGCTCAGTAAAAGAGTGTAAGTCTAGAAGTTTGAACCTGCAGACACCGTGTCAGGATGCTGAAGGAATTCACGGAAGCGTCCTTGGGGAAAGGTGCAATACAGTGAGTAGTAGATGCTGCTGTAAAGAATTCGGTAGCGCTTAAAGCTTTAGGATCGGGGCCTAAGGTCTGCCGCTGCTTCCCGCTGTCGCCACTGACCACATTCCTGCGGGGGAGCTAAACACCCACATTCCGGAAGCGGTTTCAGGGCAGAAGTGACAGAACCGGGTCAGTGCAAAACCACGAGAGAAGCTGCTGTGCATATCCCGCAGTCCCTCATCTTGGAATAAGGTTTCGGACAGCCTGCTCTCCCCCCCGCGGACAAGGTCATTCTTCCCTTTTTGCTCTAAAGGCTTATAAAACATCCCGCCATCCGGCTCACGCCTCTCACCCTCCGAGGAGCTACATTCAGGTGCAGCCGCCGCTTCCGCCGAACTACACTTCCCATAGGGCATCCAGCTTCCGGTCGCTTCCCCTGACGCCGGAAGCGGTTGCGTGGTGCACTGCTGACGCGAGCTGGACGCGGCGGCTCGGTGAGCGGGAAGTTTGCCGGCTCGTTGGTTCCCTCCTCGGGCCCCTTTCTGGAGAGAGTAGCAGCGGTGTCAGGTGCGGTCTGTTTCGTCTTTCCCTCTGCTGGCTTCAAACTTAGGGGAACCGTAGACTCAGCCTTGTTCGGCTTTTCATATAAGACGTGTGTCGGTGTTCTAGGGCCCAGGGTAACGCTGCAGTGCTGCCTTCAGCCTCGGTACAGCTGCTGGAAATTAGTGCTGACAGTGGGGGACTGCTAGGTAGGTTCAGAGTCAGACGCTGTACTAGCACCGAGGTGGATCCACCATAACTTAAACTAAAAGTGGGATGGAAGAGAGAAGAAGAAGAAACCCGGAACAGCTCCTAAATCCCAGCGATGACAGGTCAAAAGCAGTAGAGGATTTGGATTTGGCGAGAAACAAGTCAATAGAGACTTTGGCAAGAACCGTTTCTATAGAATGTAGAGTACGAAAGCCAAAGACCAGTGGATCGAGAAGAGCGTGAGAGTAAAGAAACTCAAGACAGCATTGGAGCAGATTTGAAGCAAAGGGGAGGGGGGAATAGGTAGGGTCTAGTGAAGCTTTTTTGAGGAGCTGGGTAACCACAGCATGTTTGAAGGCTGAACAGTTGCAGTGGAAAGCTATAGGATCAAATTAGAAGAGACAAAAAGAGAAATAAGGATTTTAAAATCAAAGGTAGGAGAAAAGATGGCTAAAGATGTGAAGTGGGGTGACAAAACTTTTTCAAGTATGTTTGTGAGAGGAGGAAAATAGGAGGTGGAATTGCAGGACTCAAGTGCTGGGAACGGATTTGTGAAAAGTGACATTGAAAAAGCGAAAATGCTAAACAAATACTTCTCTGTTTTTACTAGAGAAAATTCTGGAGAAGGACCACCTGTGATTGACAAATATACAAATGGGAATGGAGTAGATTCCACACCATTCACAGAAGATGATGAGTTAGAACAGCTTGCAAAACTGGGACCAGATGGGATACATTCCAAGAGGTTCTTGCAGGGCCCTTATAAGATGTTTTTAATAGATCCTTGGAGACAGGAGAAGTTCCACAGGATTGGAGAAGGGCTCATGTGGTACCTCTTCACAAAAGTGGCAGTAGGGAAGAAGTAACAAACTACAGTCCAGTAAGCCTTACCTCAGTGGGAGGAAAAGTAATGGAGGCACTCCTGACAGAGCAAATAGTGGACTTCTTTGAAACTAACAGGTTGCATGATCCGAGGCAACATGGTTTTATCAAAGGACAATCATGTCAAACAAATCTGATTGAGTTCTTTGCAGTGGATGTGATCTACCTAGATTTCAACAAAGCCTCTGATACTCTTCCTCATAGGAGGCTTATCAATAAATTCAACAGTTTGGGGATGGGTCCCAAGGTGGTGAACTGGATCAGAAATTTGTTGACTGGCAGATGACAGAAGGTGACGGTAAACGGAACTCACTCAGATGAAAAGAAGGTGATTAGCGTTGTGCCCCAGGGTTCGGTCCTGGATCTGGTACGACTCAATGTATTTGTGAGTGATATTGCTGAAGGACTGAATGGAAAAGTCTGTCTTTTTGCAGATGACACGAAAATTTGCAACAGAGTGGACTCCCCTGAGGGAGTGGATAACATGAGGAAAGATCTACAAAAGCTGGAAGAATGGTCTAATGCTTGGCAGTTAAGATTTAATGTGAAGAAGTGCAGTGTCATGCACTTGGGAAGCAGAAATCCAAGGGAATTGTATGCGATAGGGGGCGAGAGATTGGTGTGCATGGACCAGGAGAAGGACCTCTGAGTGATTGTTTCTGAGGATCTCAAGATGACAAAACAGTGTGACAAGGTGTTGGCAAAAGCCAGAAGGATGCTGGGTGGCATACAGAGAGGAATTACCAGCAGACAGGAAGAGGTACTAATGCCACTGTACAAGTCGCTGGTGAGGCCTCACTTGGAATATTGTGTTCGGTTTAGGAGATCATATCTTGCAAAAGACGTAAAAAGGCTGGAAACAGTTCAGAGGAAGGTGACCAAAATGATTTGGAGCCTGTGTCGGAAGACTTATGAGAAGAAACTTGAAGACCTAAATATCTGCACTCTGGAAGAGAGTAGGGACAGGGGAAATATGATTCAGACCTTTAAATACTTAAAAGAGTATTAATGAACAAACAAACCTCTTCCAAAGACAGGGAAGCTGTAAAACCAGAGGCATAACATGAAGCTGCAAGGGGGTAAACTGAAAGGCAATGTCAGGAAATACTTTTTCACTGAAAGGGTGGTGGACACTTGGAATGCCCTCCTGATGGAAATGGTGGGGGCAAATACAGTGGCAGAATTGAAAATTGCATGGGACAGACAGTGGATCCCTTTATAGCAACAGTATAAAATCAAAATAAACATAACTATCTTTTATATCTCAGCAAATAGGGGTGACCTACATGGAGCGGTGTGTACACCCCTCAACAAAGGCATGGGGAGGGGGGACCTGCACAGAGTGGCAGGTGCACTTTCTCTTGCCGCCTTGCTGGGCAGACTAGATAGACCATACTGGTCATTATCTGCCATCATATACTGTCTTAAGAATATGACAAATGGAAGAGATGACAGCCGAAGAGAGAATGCTTTGTAGAGGGGTTGGAATAGGATCAGAGAAGGAGAGAATTGCAGTTTCCTCCTCGGTGATCTTACAGAAGGAAGAAAGAGTGATAGAAGTTGAGAGA
Source organism: Ichthyophis bannanicus (assembly GCA_033557465.1). Taxonomy (NCBI): domain Eukaryota; kingdom Metazoa; phylum Chordata; class Amphibia; order Gymnophiona; family Ichthyophiidae; genus Ichthyophis; species Ichthyophis bannanicus. The sequence goes on from CM066039.1 coordinate 383,647,370, forward strand.
AGCATTTTGGATTCAAGGCCAGGAAGGTAGGGGGAGGTGACCCTGTGGAGAATTCAAGACAAATTTTGTGGATTTTGCCATAGAAATAGTCAGTCATAGGGTATGTGATAAAGGTCAATGTGGGATTCTGTTATTGTTGAGTACATCTACATCATTTGACACTATTTGCTATGACATTTTGTTTCATACTCTGTTAAGGTTACCAGATATTTTGCAGGCAAATCTAGGATACTTCCATGATGAGGGGAAAGAAGGAAGAGGAAACCTTAGCTCCAGGTTTGAGCAACAAGACATAGAGTTGAGAAGAAGAGTTATTAGTCTGTCCCTTTCCCCATCCATCCCATGATAGCAACAATATCACTTTCAAGCAGACATATCAACAGAGAAATAGAAACAGTGATCATTTGCCATGTACTGTGCAAAATATAAAGATAATGGATGTAAATTTTTAAAAAAAAACTAACATAGTCAAATGAGTAAATTGAATTTTTTTTCTAACGAACCCCCCCCTGCCCCCATTGTTGGAATCAGGGATAAGATGTTGCCAAACAGATGGGAGTCGGTGACATCTGGTAATCCTATGTTATGTGCCAGTTGGGCATTGATTGTTGTGTCCTCCTGTGGTTTCAGTCATATCTCGTGGACTGGCAACAGTTGGTACTGGTGGAAGATTCTCTTGAATAGTTGGGTTTTGATGTAGGGGATTCCACAAGGATCCATTTTAGCCCTCTAGTTTGTATTTAGTACTGGGCTTGATGGACCTTGGTCTGACCCAGTATGACATTTCTTATGTTCCTTACTCTAAGACATAAGAACATAAGAAATGCCATACTGGGTCAGACCAAGGTCCATCAAGCCCAGTATCCTGTTTCCAACAGTGGCCAATCCAGGTTGCAAGTACCTGGCAGGTACCTAAAGTCCACAGCTTCCACAATGCTTATCCTGGGATAAGCAGAGGATTTCCCGGGTCCTCTTTAATAATAGTTTATGGACCTTTCCTCCAGGAACTCGTCCAAACCTTTTTTAAACCTAGCTACACTAACAGCTTTTACTACAGCCTCCTGTAATGAATTCCAGAGTTTGATTATTTATTTAAGCGGATTTCTATACCGCCTTATCCTACAATCAAGGCGGTCTGAACAGCAAACAGTAGATAAAGTACTGTGTCTAGTGTGCACATGCAGTGGACAGTGTATGCGTGAGTGTGTCTGGTCGTTGATACTTGGTGCGCTATTTACAGCGTGCGCTATTTACAATGCTATGTATAACAGGTCCTTGCTTAATTACTATTATCGTGACTTGGGGGGGGGGGGGGGTATTGAGGTGTCTGTTGCATGGTTTAAGTAATGTCACCGTAGTGCTCTATGAAGAGAGTCATCTTCAGTAGTTTCCTGAAATCCTTAAGGTAAACATAAACATAAGGTCTGTTGAACGTAGTTCATCAGGGAGAGCATTCCAGATTGTTGGTGCCACCTTTGATAAGGCTCGTTTTTCGGTGACCTTGCGTACCCTGTTGATGTCTTTAGGTGTGTTGACACGGTTGGATGTGCCTCTTCTCCTCGGTCTTGTGCTGTTGTCGGGTTGTATGAGTGGGTGTAGGCTGAAAGCTGATGATTGTTAATTGATTTTGAAAATGTTTGATTGTCTTGTATCTAATGCGGGTGCTGATAGGCAGCCAGTGGAGCTCTTTTAGTGTGGGTGTGATATGTTCTTGTCTTGTGGTGCCGGCTATTATGCGTGCTGCAGTGTTTTGTGCCAATTGTAATGGTCTTAGTGTCTGTTTTGTTAGGCCCAGATAGATTGGTTTGCAGAAGTCTAGTATTGGGGTTATGAGTGCCTGACAAACTGTGCGGAAGTGTTCCTGATCGAGGAGGGGCTTGAGGCGTCGTACTAGTCTCATCCTGTGGTATGCATTTTTGGTGGTTCTGCTATTGTGGGACTGGAGGTTAAGTTCTTTGTCCAGGGTCACTCCAAGGTATTTCACTTCTGGTTGTATGGGTATGGTTGTGGTGCCTATCTTGATGTTGCGAAGGGGAATGAAGTCGGAGTTTCGTGTTATGATTAGCGCCTCGGTCTTGCTGTAGTTTATGGTCATGTTGTTGTCTTGAAACCAGGTGTTCATGTGTATGAGAATCTGTCATCTTGGTGTAGTCTGGGTTGTCGAGGGTGATTGGTGTGTATATCATTATATCGTCTGCATAGCTTGTGTATTTTATCCCGTGTTCTTTTGAATTATGCATTGAGTGAAAAAATATTTTCTCTTATTACTCTTAAATGGGTTACAATGTAGTTTCATTGCGTGTCTTCTAGTCTCTCTACTTTTTGATAGCATAAACAACCGATCTACGTTAACCCTTTCCACTCCATTCATTAATTTATAGATTTCTATCATATCTCTCCTCACTTTTCCAAGTTGAAGAGCCGTAACCTTTTAAGCCTTTCCTCATAGGGGTATCCTTCCATCCCCATTTTGGTGGCTCTTCTCTATACCTTTTCTAATTCTGCGAAATCCTTTCTAAGATACGGCGACCAGAATTGCACACAATATTCAAGATGCGGTCGAGCCATGCAACGATACAGAGACATTATAATATTCTTGGTTTTATTCTCCATTCCTTTCTTTATGATTTCTAGCATTCTATTAGCTTTCTTGGTTGCCACCTTCGCACACTGGATGGAGGGTTTCAACGTATTATCCATGATGACACCTAAATCTTTTTCCTGGATGGTGGTTCCTAATGTAGAACCTTGCATTGTGTAACCAAAGTTTGGGTTGTTCTTTCCTAGATGCATAACTTTGCACTTGTCCACATTAAATTTCATTTGAACGCCCAGTCTTTCAATTTATCAAGATCCTCTTGCAATTTTTCCCAATCTTCTTGGGTTTTAACAACTTTAAATAATTTTATGTCATCTGCAAATTTGATCACCTCGCTTGTTGTTCCCATTTCCAGGTCATTTATGAATATGTTAAAAAGCAGCGGGCCCTGCACAAATCCATAGGGTACTCCGCTATTTACTTTTCTTCATTGAGAAAATTGGCCATTTAGCCCTACTCTCTGCCTTCTATCTTTTAACCAGTTTCTGATCCACAGTACTGTCTCCAATCCCATTACTTTTTTTAATGAGGCATTCTTATTATTAGTCTTATCTTTAATAAATTTCCATTGCAAATCCAAGTAACAACTTGCAGAGAAAAATCTTACATGGGAAGTAAATTAAACATATAACACACAAAAAGGAAAGTGTTTTCCCCAATAAAGACACAAGTCCACAACATCTGAGGCAGGCCACACATGAAATTACATAATCTATCCTTAAAGTGTTACAAAGGGGGGGAAAACCCAAATGATTGCTTAGGAGCAGCAAGTTAACCAACAAATATGGGTACTAAGTTATTCTCCTTGAGCAGAATCTTGAAAGGCAAGCTGAGTTGACACAAAGGTAAACTGAGTAGGATCAATAAACGCATATCTCACTGATCTATATCTTATAATGCATTTACAGGGATATTATAGGAAGTACAAAGCTCCTAACTGCAACACAGCAGGTTAGAGCAACAAAAAATACATTCTGTGCCGTTGTGTCTCAAGCAAGACGTCCGGGTACATCCTGACCTTACAAGAAAGAAACAATTCATCTTATGTCAAAAACAATCTCAAGAGCCAGTCCCAGTCCCCAGAGAGGGCAAAGGTCATAAGGAGAGTCACAGGAACGGTACAGTTAGAATCAGAAGACTATAAAACAGCCAATATATCCAAAACATAAGAACATAAGATATGCCGTACTGGGTCAGACCAAGGTCCATCAAGCCCAGTATTCTGTTTCCAACAGTGGCCAATCTAGGTCATATGTACCTAGCAGTTTCCCCCAAGAAACACAAGTTCCACAATGCTTGTACTGGGTCAAGCATTGATATCTTCGGTCACTTCTTAATAATGGTTTATGGACCTTTCCTCCAGGAACTTGTCCAAACCTTTTTTAAACCCAGCTACACTAACAGCCTTTACTACATCCTCCGGTAACAAATTCCAGAGTTTGATTACACGTTGAGTGAAAAAATATTTTCTTTTATTAGTCTTAAATAGTTTACCCTGTAGCTTCATTGCATGTCCCCTAGTCTTTCTATATTCTGATAATGTAAACAATCGATCTACATTTACCCGTTCCACTCTGTTCATTAATTTATAGACTTCTATCATATCTCCCCTCAGCCGTCTCTTTTCCAGGTTAAAGAGCCCTAACCTTTTTAGCCTTTCTTCATAGGAGTATCCTTCCATCCCCTTTACCATTTTGGTGGCTCTTCTCTGAACCTTTTCTAAAATCGCTATATCCTTTTTAAGATACGGCGACCAGAATTGCACACAATATTCATGGTGCGGTCTCACCATGGAACGATATAGAGGCATTATAAAACTTTTGTTTTATTTTCCATTCCTTTCCTTATCATACCTAGCATTCTATTTGCTCTCTCGGCCGCCGCTGCACACTGGGCCGAGGGTTTTAACATGGTATCCACAATGACGCCTAAATCTTTTTCCTGGGTGGTGGTTCCTAATGTGGAACCTTGCATCGTGTAACCATAGTTTGGGTTGTTCTTCCCTAGGTGCATAACCTTGCACTTGTCCACATTAAATTTCATCTGCCATTTTGATGCCCAGTCTTCCAATTTATCAAGATCCTCTTGCAATTTTTCACAATCCTCTTGGGTTTTAACAACTTTAAATAGTTTTGTGTAATCTGCAAATTTGATCACCTCACTCGTTATTCCACTTTCCAGGTCATTTATGAATATGTCAAAAAGCAGCGGACCCAGCACAGATCCCTGGGGTACACCACTATTCACCTTTCTCCATTGGGAAAATTGGCAATTTAGCCCTACCCTCTGCTTTCTATCCATCGAAACACCCTGAACGTGCGACGACAACTGCGAACCCATCCAGTAGGCAAATAAATCTTAGACTCAGGAGGGATTGCTTCCGGCGAGACCTTTAAATCTCTACCAGATACCTTTTAAACATATCACGATGTGATATTAAAGATACTTTGGGAAAATGTATAATACGTAAATTAAACTGTCTCACTACATTTTCTAAGTCCGTATTTTACTACGAAGAAGAGAATTGTTCTCAGCAAGTAATTCCTCAGACCTAAAAATCTTCTCCAAATTCTCTTCATACTTCGGAGTCGGTCTTTTTAGTTCTTGAATATCTTCCTCTGCTTTAACAACCCTCTCGTCCAAAGAGGAAACTCTAGATGAAAGACAGTCAATCGTTGGGGCCAAGACAGCACCCAAATCTGAAATTGCCTGCCAGATAGTCTCAAGTGAAAAAGTATCAGGATGCCTTAATGAGAAAGAAGGCTGCAGAGAAACCGCTGCCACCTGACCTGCGGGAACACCGGAGCCTTGAACTTCCACCTCCAAGAGTAAGGAATCCACCGCCGAAGCTGAACTCACTGCTGCCAAGTTCTGCTCCCTTTACTCCACCGACACTGCCTCTGCTGCCAGACAGTGATTCAGTTCAGCGTCCACCGCAGCCCCCCCCTTGAGGCACTGAAATGCTGACACTCTCCGTACTCGCTTCAAATGCCTAGGCCAAACCTGCAGGGGACGCTGACAGCTGGACAGAGGGGACCCACAACTCCGGGCTAAAAGAGATGTGCGAGCCTGAGGCCAGACCCGGACTCCCTGCCACGGGTCCTGACCCCAATGGCTTCCCTCCAGAGACTACTTGCTGCATGACTGGGCGAAGCAGTTAAGGCAAAATAGTAGAAACGGCACCGACAGGGGAAGAGCTGGGCTGTGAGGGGACTTTTGTTCGCACTTTTCCCTTGTGTTTCCCCATTGAAGCTGCGCAAGCTAGCAACCATCCGCCATCTTCCCATGACTTTTTAATTTCGCCAAAGGTTTCTCATGAAGGAGCTTGTCAAAGGCTTTCTGAAAATTCAGATGCACTATATCAACCAGCTCACCTTTGTCTACCTATTTATTCACACCTTCAAATAAGGGCTTTCCTTGGCTTTCTCCCTTTTAAACCATGACTATATACATGATCAGTAATTTTAATCTTTATGATGGTTTCTACCATTTTGCCCAGTAATGATGTCAGACTCGCAGGTCTGTAGTTTCCCATATCACCCCTGGAACCCTTTTATAAAAATTAGCATTACATTAGCCAATCTCCACTCTTCAGGTACTACAGTTGATCTAATGATAGTTCACATATTACTAATAGTGGAGGGGGTAGTGAGCCTAGGTGCTGGGCTCACTAGAGGAACAGATGAGGAGCATTAGATTAGTGTAGCTAGGTTGTTTTAGTGTTGGTTTCCTTGCTATGACTTATTTTTTCTTTGGGCTGACAGTACTTTAAAGTTTCTTTAAAAAAAACAAAAAGAGCTGAGGGCAGTCAGGAGGGACATCGTATAGAGGATCGCTGCTCCTTCTCCCAGTCAATCTGTGGGTTGCCCTGCTTCACTCCCCTCCTTGTCTGTACGGAGGGGAGCTGAGCTTCTGATTGCTTTCTATGTGACCCGGATGGCTCCCAATCTCGTTACCGAGTGAGGAGCCGTCGGCGGGTTTCTCTGCTCTCTCTCTTCCTGCCAGTTTCCTTCTCTCCATGGCGGTTGATTGCAGCACTGAGGGCCAGCTTCATTGCTGACGGTAAAAACCTGTGCAGAGCCCGTTTTGATTAGGTGAGTTCTCCAATCGCTGTAATTTTAATCGCTTGGTAGATCGCGACCCGCTGCCTCATGGTAAGCACAGTTAGGCTTTTTTCAGCACTGCGGGTTTAGCGTTTTCTTTTTCCCGCGTTTTTTTCTCTCGGCAGTGTTTTTTCTGTTGGAGGTTTGGCTCTGTTCGGAGTTGGTTTTTAAGGGCACTGGCTAGCCTTTTAAAGGGTCCAAAAACTTTAATGGGCTATTAAGAAGGCAAAAAAAAAAGTGGTTGAATTTTTTGTTTTCTTTTTTCTGTCAACTTTAGTGCTCTAAGGGGTCTGTTTACTTTTGGTAGAAATCCCGGGTCTAATGCTGACGAATCCGCAGTGTCTCGTCTGTGGTACCTGTCGGGGGGCGGTCTCGGATGCAGGAGTGTGTCGCGACTGTGCTACCGAGGCACTCAGCATGGAGCATGAGCTCCAGGACAAAACTAAAGAGGTGGTTCCTTCGGCTGCACAAGGTTCCACAGTTTCTATGGAGGGGGGGGGGGGGGGGTCTCTTATAGAGTCACCTACCTCTCCGCTTGCTGTAGGCCTGTTGCGGCCGGGTCCTTCTAACCCTCCAGTTGTGGGGGGAGCAGCTCTGGGGGGTGGTTTCCCCCAGACTTTGTTCTATTATTGCATTAGGCTTTCTGTTTGCGTCAGCAGGGGTTCTGCTCTGGACTTCTCGGAGCCGGGGTGATCTGGGCGGCTGCGGAGAAGCCCAGAAGCAAGACTGGTTAAGAGGGCTCGGTCGGTGAAGGAGCAGCCTCTTGTGTCGGATTGGCTAGAAGGGGGACGACTTCGACATAGAACCAGAGACCGGTGTGGAAGAGCTCGAGGAAGGTGAGATTCAAGAGCCTGAGGACCAGGCAAGGATTATCCGAGTGTTTCGGAGAGAAGAGCTGACAGCTCTTATTACGGAATCACTTCAGGCTCTCAACCTATTAATGGTTTCCCCAGTTGAGGATGAGGGATTGGAGGATCCTCTCATTCAGGCAGTTTTTCCAGTTCACCGGGTGGTCAAACAGATGATCCAGAATGAGTGGGATTTGCCAGAGGCAGGACTAAGGGGCTTTTTGACATATTCATAAATGACCTGGAAAGTGGAATAACGAGTTAGGTTATCAAATTTGCAGATGACACAAAACTATTTAAAGTTGTTAAAACCCAAAAGGATTGTGGAAAATTGCAAGAGGATCTTGATAAATTGGAAGACTGAGCATCAAAATGGCAGATGAAATTTAATGTGGACAAGTGCAAAGTTATGCACCTAGGGAAGAACAACCCAAACTATGGTTCCTATTCGCTTCTCCGGGCCAGTCCAGGGACAGGTAGGGTTGTCAATCCTCTATAGCCACTGAGGACTGATCTCAAGTTTTGATGAGATGTGAAGCCACTCCCCCAGAGGGTTACCCAGCAGTCTTTCAGTCCTCAGCAGCTACAGAGGATCGACTCTCTGCTTCTCCCTCAGTTTGCTATCTGCCATTTGGTTACTTTATTGTTTTCCTGCTTTATATTAGCTCTAGCAGGGCTGATATTTTCTTGTGTCCTTGGGTCCAAATTTTCAAGCGCTGCCCCTTTAACAGCTGTGGAGACGTCGAGTGAGTCATTCTCCCGGTGAGAGACAGAGCCTGTCTCCCTTCACCGGCTCCGTCTCCGTCGGCAGAGAAGTATTTCTGGGAGCCCCAGTGGATACCTCTGCCGCGAGCGCTGCTCGAGTAGGCAGTTTCCCGCTAGCTGCGGGACTACCTGCTTGACTCTGCCGGTTTTTCAAGGTCGGTGAGTTTCTGTATTTCTTCTTTTGGGCGTCCGTGCCGGCTCTGGTTTCCGTGTCCTGTTTGCGGCGCTTCTCCAATGTCAGCACACAGCTTTCTTTCTTTCTTTATTTTTTTCTGGACCTTATCCCCTCGTTTTTCAGCATGGCCGACAAGACCGAACAGAAATTAGAGGGCCCTTCGTTCCCCGCCAAAAAGGCGGGAAAGTCGGCCATTTTGGCGGCGCCTGTCACCTCTCCGACGGAGCAGCCCCGGCCACACAAACGAAAGGCCAAGTCCTCTAAGGACCCTCTGCCTGTTAGTCAGCCTGCACAGCCCTCTTTAATGGCTCACGGGGCTGTGTCTTCTTTTTTCTCGCCCGAATTTATCCTTGCTATGCACAGGGCGTTCTTACTGAAGTCGGCTCAGCCTGAACAGGCTACAGCGTGTCCCACTATGGAGTTCCTTCCCCATGGACTACAGGGTGCAGAAGATCCTGGAGAAGGGTCTTCTAAGCCTAAAGAGGGTCTAGCTGATCCTTTGGGCTCTTTTTTGCCTCAGGAATCTTTACTACTGGGTCAGGCTGTCTCAGAGGAGGTAGCAGATCTCTCTTTGGATCCAGATACTGAAGAGTTAGAGGAGGGGGAGATAGCTCCGGGAGAAGATCCCAATCTGTTCAGAGTCTTCCGTAAGGAAGAGCTCGCTGCTCTTATTGCACAATCTTTGGCGGCTCTCCATCTGGTTCCTCCTTCCTCCTCTCAAGAACCTTTAGAGGATCCCTTGTTGCAGGGCTTTAAGTCTCAGCAGCGCTGTTTTCCCATGCATCGAGTAATTCGGCAGATGATTGATTCGGAATGGGAGTGTCCTGAGGCTACTCTGAGAGGGGGGCGCGCTTTGTCACGCTTGTACCCCCTTCCACAAGAAGACCGGGATTTATTCCGTATGCCTAAAGTAGATGCTTTAGTGTCAGCGGTCACTAAAAAGACTACCATCCCTGTGGAGGGCGCAGCAGCGCTTAAAGATCTGCAGGATAGGAAATTGGAGGTGCTCCTCAAGCAAGCTTTTGAGGCTAGTGCTTTAGCACTGCAAGCAGCGGTTTGTGGAGCCTATGTTTCTCGGGCTTCTATTCGCTGGCTGCAGGGGGACGCAGCGGGGGAGTCCGCTTCGGAAGTTCCCGATGCCGCAAAGTTGGAATCGGCTGCAGCTTATGCGGCGGATGCTTTTTATGATTTGGTACGGATTGCGGCCAAGACCATGGCCTCTATGGTAGCGGCCAGGCGTTTCCTGTGGTTACGTAACTGGTCTGCGGATGTGTCATCAAAGGTTCGCCTTAGTAAGTTGCCCTTTAAGGGCAGGTTGCTTTTTGGGGAAGCCTTGGAGAAGATTGTGAAAGATTTAGGGGACTCCAAGGGCGGGCGTTTGCCGGAGGATCGGCCCAAGCCACTGCGTGGTGTGGGAGCTGTTCGAGGCTCTGCCCGTGAGTCCCGCAGATTTCGCGGTGCCCGCTTCGTGCCTTATTCTAGGGGGCGCTCCGGTTTTCGTGGTTCGTCCTTTCGAGGAGCCAGAGGTTTCGGCCGATCTTTCGGGACGGCCTCTCAACCTTCCGTTAAGAAGCCGCAATGAAGGTTTGCAGGTCCAGCCGTTAGTTCCTGTAGGCGGGCGTTTACAGAGTTTTCTGACGGCCTGGACCGCAATTACTTCCGACAAATGGGTTCTGGAAGTCATTCAGAGAGGCTATGCACTGGACTTCGCTTGCCCGTTGCAACCCGCTTTCGTACTTTCCCCTTGTGCACCCGGGAAGAAGATGCGAGCCATTTCCGACACGCTCGTTCGCCTTTTGCAACTGCAGGCGATTGTTCCCGTGCCATTGGACCAGTGCGGCTGCGGTCGATACTCGATCTATTTTGTGGTTCCCAAAAAAGAGGATTCTTTTCGTCCCGTACTAGATCTCAAAAGTGTAAACCGTACTTTGCGGGTTCCGCACTTTCGCATGGAAACCTTGCGTACAGTGATTCGAGCGGTTCAACCGGGAGAATTTCTCTCGTCCATAGATCTCACAGAGGCGTATCTTCATATTCCCATCAGACTGTCTCATCAGCGCTATTTACGTTTCGCGCTTCCCATGGGACATTTCCAATTTCGCGCCTTACCGTTCGGTCTGGCGACGGCTCCGCGTACCTTCACAAAGCTGATGGTGGTCGTGGCGGCGGCGCTTCGGAAAGAAGGTATTCGAGTACACCCATATCTCGATGATTGGTTGATCCGTGCCGATTCTCGGGAAGCGTCTCTGGCGGCGACAGCGCGGGTAGTTCAACTGCTCGAGCAGCTCGGTTGGGTGATCAATCACTCCAAGAGCCAATTGATACCGTGGCAACAGTTGACTTATCTCGGGGCCTGCTTCGACATGGAGCGGGGGAACGTTTCGTTGCCCAGTCTGCGGGTGCAAAAACTTATGCAGCAGATTCAAACCTTCCTATCTCTTCAAGCTCCGTCGGCATGGACCTATTTGCAGGTCTTGGGGTCCATGGCGGCGGCGCTGGATCTGGTTCCCTGGGCCAGAGCTCACATGCGCCCTTTGCAGCAGGCGCTTCTTTCCCGGTGGTCACCACAACTTCACCCACTCGCGCAGCGCCTTCCCTGTCCAGATCAGGTGAGCCGCAGTCTTCAGTGGTGGTTACTTCCCGAGCATCTTACGGCAGGGGTTCCTTTAGAGGAGCCCTCCTGGGTCTTGGTTACCACCAATGCCAGTCTTTCCGGCTGGGGAGCGCATTGTCAAACACAGGTCGCTCAGGGTTCCTGGTCTCCAGAGGAGAGTTCGTGGTCGATCAACCGTCTAGAGCTGCGAGCAGCTCGTCTAGCCTTGCTGCGCTTCACGGGGGTGCTCACCGGCAAGGCGGTCAAGATTTTCTCGGACAATGCGGTGACCGTCGCTTACATCAATCGTCAAGGAGGCACCAAGTCTCCCGTTCTCCTCGCCGAATGTCAGGAGTTGATGGATTGGGCGGAATCACATCTCACAGCAATCTCCGCAGCACATGTCGCTGGCAAGGACAATGTCCAGGCCGATTATCTCAGCCGCAATGTTCTAGATCCCGGGGAATGGGAACTGAACGCGGCCGTTTATCACAATCTGACGCTCCATTGGGGTTCTCCGGTGATAGACTTGATGGCAACGTTTGCCAATGCCAAAGTCGGCCGTTTTTTCAGCAGACGCCGAGAGCACATGTCGGAAGGACTCGATGCTCTCGTTCAGCCATGGCCGCCAGACTCCCTCTTGTACGTTTTTCCTCCTTGGCCGATGTTGAGTCGGGTTATTCAGCGGATTGCGCATCACCCCGGCCGAGTGATTCTCATCGCTCCGGATTGGCCTCGTCCCTGGTATGCCGATCTCGTTCGACTTCTCATAGCTCCGCCTTGGCCTCTTCCAGCTCGTATCAATTTATTGCATCAAGGGCCGATTCTCATGCCCAAGGTGGATCGCTTCTTGCTTACAGCTTGGCTCTTGAGAGGACTCGGTTAAAGCGTCGGGGTTATGCGGATTGCGTAATTGCCACATTGCTTCAGTCTAAAAGGCCAACGACTTCTCTGGCATATGTGCGAGTCTGGCGTCTGTTTGAGTCGTGGTGTGCTCAACGTCAGGTTGTTCCTATGTCGTCTACCTTGCCTCAGCTTCTCCTTTTTCTTCAACATGTCTTCGACAAGGGTCTGGCTCTCAGTACCCTTAAGGTTCAGGTAGCGGCGCTTGCTTGTTTTCGAGGTTACGTTCGCCATCGGCGTCTTTCGGCACTTCCAGATGTCCAACGTTTTTTACGGGCGGCGCGGATTCTCCGTCCTCCAGTGCGTCCCTTAGTTCCACCTTGGAATTTAAATGTGGTTTTGGATGCTTTTTCTCAATCATCTTTAGCTTCTCTCAGTTTTCGGGAGATCCACGAGTGTTCTTGGAAAACGGCCTTTTTGGTCACCTTGTGTTCAGCTCGCCGGATTTCCGATTTACAGGCCTTGTCTCGCAGAGAGCCTTATCTTCAGTTTTTGCCGGAGCGTGTGCTCCTACGGACAGTGCCGTCCTATTTGCCTAAGGTGGTCTCGGTTTTCCATGTTAATCAAGCAGTGGCTTTGCCCGTGTTTCCTGATTCTTCCAATTCGCCGATGGATCGGGCTCTCAAGCGGTTGGATCTTGCACGGGTTTTGCGGACGTACCTTCGGGTTTCCAAGACCTTTCGAAAAACGGATAGACTGTCCAATATGCTGGAGCTCGTAAGGGTCAACCGGCATCCAAATCCACCATAGCGCGGTGGGTTCGCAGTGCTATTGTTGCAGCTTACGCGGCTAAAGGGCTTTCTCCGCCGCTGGGTTTACGGGCTCACTCTACTCGAGCTCTCGCCACTTCTTGGGCGGAGTTTGCGTTGGTTCCACCTATAGACATCTGCCGAGCGGCTACTTGGTCTTCCTTGCATTCTTTTACTAAGCATTACCGCTTGGATCTTCAAGCCCGGGACGATGCAAAAGTGTGGTCCGCGGCTATTATCGCAGGCCTCGCGGGTCCCTCCCGTCATTAGGTACTGCTTTGGTACTGCCCTGGACTGGCCCGGAGAAGCGAATAGGAATAAGAAATTAGTTCTTACCTGCTAATTATCTTTCCTGGAGCTTTCTCCGGGCCAGTCCAGGGTCCCACCTCCTGTCTGGTTATAAGGTTTTTTGTTCATCTCCTAACCGGCGGGCAACTTTCTGTCATTCATCCGTATCAGGGGTCTTCATTGGGGCTTTCAGATTTCCTTAAGTGTAGACTAGTGTGAAGTTTTAATCGTGTGTTTGGGGGAAAAAAAAAAAATAGAAATTATTTTTAATTCCATTTTAAAAGCCTATTTCATGGCCTCTACAGTTTGCAAGGACTATAGAAAGTTATCAGTGTTTCAAGGGTTCTCGGTTTCTTTCAGTTCTTCCTTTTAGTTGCTTTGTCATGAGTAGACTGCTGGGTAACCCTCTGGGGGAGTGGCTTCACATCTCATCAAAACTTGAGATCAGTCCTCAGTGGCTATAGAGGATTGACAACCCTACCTGTCCCTGGACTGGCCCGGAGAAAGCTCCAGGAAAGATAATTAGCAGGTAAGAACTAATTTCTTATTACACGATGCAAGGTTCCACATTAGGAACCACCACCCAGGAAAAAGATTTAGGCGTCATTGTGGATAGCATGTTAAAACCCTTGGCCCAGTGTGCAGTGGCAGCCGAGAGAGCAAATAGAATGCTAGGTATAAGGAAAGGAATGGAAAATAAAACAAAAGATATAATGCCTCTATATCGTTCCATGGTGAGACCGCACCTTGAATATTGTGTGCAATTCTGGTCGCCGTATCTTAAAAAGGATATAGCGTTATTAGAAAAGGTTCAGAGAAGAGCCACCAAAATGGTAAAGGGGATGGAAGGATACTCCTATGAAGAAAGACTAAAAAGGTTAGGGCTCTTTAACCTGGAAAAGAGACGGCTGAGGGGAGATATGATAGAAATCTATAAATTAATGAACGGAGTGGAACGGGTAAACGTAGATCGATTGTTTACGTTATCAGAATATAGAAAGACTAGGGGACATGCAATGAAGCTACAGGGTAAACTATTTAAAACTAATAAAATAAAATATTTCTTCACTCAACGTGTAATCAAACTCTGGAATTTGTTACCGGAGGATGTAGTAAAGGCTGTTAGTGTAGCTGGGTTTAAAAAAGATTTGGACAAGTTCCTGGAGGAAAGGTCCATAAACCATTATTAAGAAAGGACCCAGGATATCAATGCTTGACCCAGTGCAAGCATTGCGGAACCTGTGTCTTTTTGGGAAACTGCTAGGTACGTATGACCTAGATTGGCCACTGTTGGAAACAGGATACTGGGCTTGATGGACCTTGGTCTGACCCAGTATGGCATATGTTCGTGTTCATGTTCATTTATTTGCTTGACCGCCCTTCATTAGTAGGCAGAGCGGTTTACAATAAAAAGTATAAACAGTGTGGCACAAGGCCGGAAATTGGAAAGGAAATTACAATTCAATTTCTTATGTTCTTATGTTATGTAGGTCTGCAATCTCATATTTCAGTTCTTTCAGTACCCTTGGATGTATACCATCCAGTCTAGGTGATTTGGTACTCTTCAGTTTATCAAATAGTTGTAATACATCTTCCTGGTTTATCAATATTTCTTTCAATTGTTCCGATTCATCACTTTTATGTACCATTTCAGGTATAGGTAAATTACCTACATCATCTTCAGTAAAGACCGAAGCAAAGAATTCATTCAGTCTCTCCACTATGGCCTAGTCTTTAGTGCTTCTTTTTTTTTTTTAAATTAATTTCATATATTGCATTCCAAATACAAGTACCAAAAGAAATTACATGGTCTAAGAAAGAAAACTGTACAAAAGTAACAAAATAAACATACTCAATACCGCTTCCCAGCTCACAACACAGAGAAACAACTTGAAAGGATACCTGAGAAAATACATTTAAAGGCTACAACCACCTATCAAAATAATCCTAAACATCAAATTAAAAGAGAGACAGCTCAGACTTGGAGGGACAACAGGAGCGTGTCTATTTGCGATGGCTCAACAAAAACATAATTCTATTTCGTGTAAAGTAATTAAACATTTGCAAGGAAACCGGAGAAAAAAGGTTCCCCCCGCAGCCAAAACAGAGATTTAAGCTGGAGGAAGGACCTCCTCTGAGTTTGAGTAAGACAGGAGACGTCGGGGAAAATAGACATTTTATGGCCATGAAAAGAAACTTAAAAAAAAAAAAAAAAGGCTTTCGTAATTTTTGCTTTATCTGAAAAATTTACCAAGGTAATCACAAAAGTGGCTCGTAAAGAAATCCAAAACCTGAGAATTTTCAAGAAAATCAGTCAAATTTAAGTCACTTTGTGTTTCCGATAAAGCCACATTATTATTCACAGAAGTCTCCCGACTGGGCAAATAAAAAGAATGCGAGATCGAAATAGCATCAACATCTGGCATCAATAGTATATCTTTACAATACTGCTTAAATAGGAGAAGAGGTGTCATAAAACGAGTCTTAGAAACAAAGAAATATGATGACAGAAAAAGACCACATGGCCTATCTAGTCTGTCCTTCCATAACAACTACAACAGTCCCCTTTTTACCTTTAGAGATCCTCTGTGTTTCTCCCATGCTTTTTTGAATTCAGTTACTGTCCTCATCTCCACCACCTCCACTGGGAGACTATTCCACGGATCCACTACTCTTTCCGTAAAGAAATATTTCCGCATATCACTCCTGAATCTATCTCCCTTCACCCTCATCCCATGTCCCCTCGTAGCAGAACTTGCTTTCAATTGAAAGAGGCTCTCTCCCTGAACATTTATGCCACGGAGGTATTTAAACAACTCAATCATATCACCTCTATCCCGCCTTTCCTCTAAGGTGTACATATTAAGATCCTTCAGTCTGTCCTCATATGCTTTATAATGAAGACCACTAATCATTTTAGTAGCCACCTTCTGCACCGACTCCATCCTGTTCACATCCTTTTGAAGGTGCGGTCTCCAGAATTGCACACTATACTCCAAATGAGGAAAATTTAAGATGCGGATATTATTTGCACAAGACTTATTTTCTAATGATTCTGTTTGTACAAAATCAGAGTATCCTTTAAAGAGGAAGCGCTCGCCGATTGAAAGACACCGGCTTGAGCTTCCAGTTTATCAACTCGAAGAGACAAACTCCCAACAGTTGAGTCCAGAGTTTGCACTTTGTTCACAACCTGTTGGGAAAAAACAGCCGTTTGATCCATAAATTTAGTTAACAAAGAGTTGGTAACGGAAACTTGTTTCCAAATATCTAATAATGTAACATTTGCAAGGTCAACTATAGGAGAAGAAGAAATATCCTCCAATTTGATAGCCAGAACAGGAGTTAAAGAAGAAACTTTACAAGAAACAATAGAAGAACTAACAGAGACATCGCCCTCTTCCTCTCCAGAGGCAGAAGCCTCGGAGGAGAATGTGTCCAAACCCGGATTAGGAGGAGGAGTCCTTTCTATGGAACTCAGGGAAGCCCCTGAGGCTGGCAAGGAAGAAATTGGAACTGCTGAAACAGTTTTGTGCTTTGAAACCACATGCTGGTCCATTGGACCAACAACAACTTTAGAAGCAGAAGTATTATCAGAAAGTTGTTTCGTAGACTTACTTTCCCTCTTAAAATGTCCTCTGGGCATTCCCTCAGCGGCTAGAGCCCAAGAGCTCTGAAGTAGCACCAAAGGGGCGTTCCCCCCTTTGGCCACACCCCCTTTGGGCACGCGACCACGGCCGCGAAGGCAGCCGGCGTTTAAATAGAGCAGGAACCTCGATGTAGAAATTGGGAGGAGTTTCACCTGCGATCACTCGATGGTGTGGAGCAGACTGCCAAGCCCAGGTATCCCTGCTTCTTTTATTCCTCTGTCATCTATTGGTCCAACTGACTCTCACAGGTTTTTTTGCTACAAATGCATTTTTGCTTCCACATCAAACCTTTTTTCAAATTCTCTCTTTGCCTGCCTTATCAATACCTTGCATCTAACTTGCCAGTGCTTATGATGTTTCCCGTTTTCGTCATTTGGCTCGTTTTTCTATTTCCTGAAAGATGCTTTTTTGGCTGCAACAGCCTCTGACCTAGCCGTTAAACCATGCTGGCAGTTTTTTGGCCTTCCAGCGTAGAATACATTTGTTCTGGGCTTCTAAGATTAGTATTTTTAAACAGTGACCATGCTTTATGCAAATCTTTAGCCTTTCCTCATTTTATCATAGTCTCCCTTTGAAAGTTAAATAGGAGTACTGTGGATTTCCTTGCCGTCCTTCTTTCATGTATTAAATCAAATGCGATCGTGCTATGATCACTTTTGCTAAGTGGCCCCAACGCCCTTATCTCTTGCACCAGATCCTGCATGCCACTAAGGACAAGGTCCAAAATAGCTTCCCCTCTTGTCAGTTCATGAACCAGCTGCTTTAAGAAGCAGTCATTTATTTCATCTAGAAACTTTACCTCCCTAGCATGTCCTGCTGTGACACTCACTCATTTTCTACCTGGGTAATTGAAATCACCCATTATTACTGTTATAACTTTTTTGTTAGCTTCCCTGAATTTTCATTTATTAAATCAAATGTGATCATGCTATGATCACTATTGCCAAGTGGCCCCAATGCCCTTATCTCTGGATTTCATTATCCATCTGTTCATTCTGGCCAGGTGGTTTGTAGTACATCCCCACTGCCATTTCCTTCTCCCTTTTACATGAAATTTCTATCCATAGAAATTCTACAGCATATTTTGTTTCCTGCAAAACTTTAATCCTATGGGACTCATTGCCCTTTCTAACATAGAGCACAACCCCTCCACCAATTTGATTTACTTTATCATTGCAATATAATTTGTTCCCAAATATCACAGTGTCCCATTGGCTGTCCTCCTTCCACCAGGTTTCTGAGATACCAATCATATCTAACCTCTCATTTAGAGCTATATATTTTAACTCTCCCATTTTATTTGTATACAAGCATTTTAGATGTTGTGCTTCAGTCATATAAATCTGGTTATCAGTTGATAGGGTAATTTGAAATCTTTCAGCTCTGTACGTAAGGGCATCTGGGTAACTTTTATCCTTTATTGGAACCTCTCTGTTTGGATGTCCTAACTTCCCTGTTTTGTTAGTATCCTCCAAGGATACATTCTTCTGAACCATGCACTCTTGGGCGGCTTTCCCCTATTATCTAGTTTAAAAGCTGCTTTATCTCCTTTTTAAATGTTAAGACAGAGCTTCTCAACCCAGTCCTTGAGGCACACCTACACCCATCGAGTTTTCAGGATTCCCACAATGAATATGCATGCATAGGTTTGCATACAATGAAGGCAATACATGCAAATTTATCTCCATGCATATTCATTGTGGGAATCCTAAAAACCCAACGGGCCTAGTTGTGCCCCGAGGACTGGGTTGAGAAGCACTGCTGTAAGATCATGTGGCCAGAATAGTTCATGGTTCTTTTAATGCTTTATGTGAGCTTCGGCAATAGCACCCTTTTCTTTCGAAGAATAATTTTAGTGAACTGTGCCCCGATTTTTTTCCCCCCATAGAGATTATTGTAATACCATATTGGTGAGTTTTCCCCAGTGGGATGTTTGTTGGCTACAGTTAGTGCAGAATATGGCTGCTAAATTGATTAAAGCAGGGTTTGAGAAATCCCAGGTGACATGTCGCCATGGCAACTATAAATTGAACCCTGGTGCCCAGGATTTCATTGCTTCCCTCCCCCAGCCATCATCCAGTTTCTTACACTTTCTTTTGCATTGTTTGCTGCTCCAGCACGATTGGCTCTGCATGTAGTTTGAGCCACATGGTGGAAGAAGTTTGCTGATCTTGTGGTTTCAATTCTCAGGAGATCAGC
Source organism: Ichthyophis bannanicus (assembly GCA_033557465.1). Classification (NCBI taxonomy): domain Eukaryota; kingdom Metazoa; phylum Chordata; class Amphibia; order Gymnophiona; family Ichthyophiidae; genus Ichthyophis; species Ichthyophis bannanicus. The sequence goes on from CM066039.1 coordinate 383,666,242, forward strand.
AAACTTGTTGCACCATGCGTCTCAAGCTGCAGGCAGAGCCAATCATAGTGGAGCAGCAAACAATGAGGTTAGAAGGATAACGCATATCAGGTGATGACTGGGGGAGGGGGCAGTGAGAGAAATATATCGAGCGATGGCTTGGGGGGCAGTGAGAGAAACATCAGGTGATCACTGGGGTAGGGGGGCAATGAGAAAAATACATTGGGTGATGGCTGGGGAAGGAGGCAGTGAGAGACACATGGGGTGATGGTTGGGGGAAGGGCAGTGAGTGAAGCACATTGGGTGATGGCTGGGGGACTGTGAGAGAAAGATGGACTGGGTAATAACCCTCCCCCCCCCAGTTATGAGAGTGAGAGAGGCTCTAACTGAGACCTGGCTCCTCCTAGAAGACTCTGCTTCAGTTGCTGCTCTTTGTCATGGTGGCTATCAGTTTTCCTAAACATCTTGTCCCACTGGCTGTGGTGGTGGTGGTGTTGGGCATCTACTCTCTCCCTACTGCCAATTTCAACCCCTCTTTCTGCCTCAGTCTTACTCCTTTCCCCCTTTTGAAGTCCACTCCATCTGGCTTTTTACCCCACTACCTCTCCAGACAGCTGGTATTTATCAACCCCCTGACAAGTACACCTATACCTTTCTCACTGACTTTGACTCATGACTTTCCTTCTTTTTGGACTCATCTTCCCCCTCCCTTATCCTTGGGGATTTTAACATTCATATTGATAACCCTTCTGACCCTTATGCTTATAAAATACCTTTCCATTACCTCCTCATTCAACCTCCAGCTTTGCTTTACTGCCCCCACTCACCGACATGGCCTTTGCCTTGACCTTGTCTTCTCTAATTGCTTACCCTCCAACTTCTGTACCTCAATTCTTTCCTTATCTGATCATCACTTGCTAAGCTTCATTCTTCATCACCCCCGCCTCAACCTCGTCCAGTCTCCTCCAATCTCTTTAGAAATCTAAATGCTGTTGACCTACTGTCTCTCTCCACTGCTGTCGTGCCATCTCTGTTCTCTGAGTCTGTTCATGAGGCAGTAACTTCCTATGGGTCAGGCACAAAAAGAGCAAGAGACTCTTGCAGTACCAGAACAGCAAAATACAAGAGACAAGAGTGGAGGATGAACACTGGTGCTTTATTGATCCCCAATGCGTTTCGGCGGATGCCTTCCTTGGGGGGAGAAAATACTTCAAGCATATAAAACAAAACACATTAAAAACATAATGACATAAAGAATGAATCAAAACGGGCACATAATAAACAAACAAATACAACATGTAACCATAATATATCAATAAAACTATAACATGTTAATAAAACCACAAGTAAACGTGCCAAAAGAGAAATAAATACATATTAAAATCAATACATACACATAATTGAAAATCATGTGAATAAATTAATAAAACATATAGAATATATAAAATATATAAAATAGACGCAGGGCAGAGTGAAGTCACAATGAATGTAAAAGTCAATGTGCAAACATGTACTAAAATATATTACTCACATCCAAGCACTATGGGTACAAAGGGCCCAGATAGTGGATCCTCTTAAAGTGTAACTACCACCATGAAACTGGAAACGATGAACTCTTGTAATGTTGTATATCTATTAAATTTACAGTGCCACAGTCAGAGATGAAGAGAAAGATATGTATAAGGACACATCATTTTTGTTTAATTGTGAATCATGAAACACCATAGGATCTCCAAAAAATATTAAACAGCCATATTATGTGGTTGATTAATGGACTGAAAAACCTATACTCCCCCCGAGGAAGGCATCCGCCGAAACGCGTTGGGGATCAATAAAGCACCAGTGTTCATCCTCCACTCTTGCCTCTTGTGTTTTGCAGTAGCGTCCTATAACACTGCACGCTCCTCTGCTCTGGGTGCTCTTGCCCTGCCCATGCCACATCCTGTGAGGCATACTGCACCTCAGCCCTGGCTGTCTTGCACTACCCGCTATCTACGTTTCTGTGCCTGCTCAGCTGAGCATACTTGGCTCAAATCCTGCACCCTTGCAGATTTCCTACACTTCAAATTCATGCTTGCCTCCTTCCAATCAGCCATAGCACTTGCCAAACAAGACTACCATGTCCATCTGACTAACTCTCACCTCTGACTCTCGCTGTCTCTTTACAACTCTCAACTCTTTCCTCAAGGCACCTCCACCTCTGACCCCTCCTTCCCTTTTTGCCCAAACCTTGGCTATTTCCATGAAAAGTCCACAAGATCACACTCCAATTCCCCACAAGGTCAGCTTCATCACCTCTACCCTCCCCTTCACTCCCAACTTTTCCCCTCAACCTCTGCTCATATTTCAGTTCTTTCAACACCCTTGGATGTATACCATCCGGTCCAGGTGATTTGCTACTCTTTCTCTGAAGCCCTTCTGGATCCTCTACAATCTGGCTTTCGTCCTTTACATTCTACTGAAACGGCTCTTGCCAAAGTCTCCAGTGACCTGTTCTTGACAAAACCTAAGGGCCTTTACTCAATCCTCATCCTTGATCTTTCTGCTGCTTTTGACACTGTTGACCACAACCTTCTCCTTGATACCTTGTCCTCGCTTGGTTTTAAGGGCTCTCTGCTATCCTGGTTCTCTTCTTATTTCTCCCATCGTTTGTTCTGGTGGATCCTCCTCTACTGCTATTCTGCTCTCAGTTGGCGTTCCCCAAGGATCTGTCTTGGGTGCTGCATTCCTTATCTCTCTCTCTACCCAGTCCCTTGGTGTGTGCTCATCTCTTCCCATGGCTTTCGGTACCATCTTTACGCTGATGACTCCCAGATCTACCTCTATACACCTGAAATCTCTCTGGCAGTTCAGGCCTGGATCTCTGCCTGCCTTTGACTTTGTTGCTTGGATGTTTCATCGCCGTTTGAAATTGAACATGGCAAAAACTGAGCTGCTTATTTTTCCCCCTAAACCCTTCCGTCCCTCCTTTCTCAGTCTCTGTGGATAACTCTTTACTCCTCCCTGTCTCCTCATCTCGCAACCTTGGGGTCATCTTTGACACTTCTCTTTCTTTGGAACTTCAAGGGGAGCGAGTTCTGGGCAGGTTTAAGAAACCCTTGAAGACATGTTTAAGTGTACGTTTTAAAGTGGTTCAGAATTGTTCTCCCGGAACAAGAAAGAGCCCTCGCGAAAGCATACACCAGCTTTCAAAGAAAGCCTTTGGGAGATGCTACCATGCATGTGTGGTCCCCTTCCCGTCCAAGGATGCCATCTTGCTCAGTTCCTTTTTTTCCGCTTAGCCCTTCAGATGTCAGTCTGGCTTGTCCCTGGAAAAAGTTGATTTTTCTGCCTGAGTTTCATATTCTCCTCCGGTACTGCACCAGTACTCTTCCCGCCACCCGACCTCGCTGTCTCGGCTTCAAGTTTGGGTCCCTTTTTTGTAGTTTTTCACTTTTGGCATGTATCACATTTTATTCCAACTGGCAGCCCGGCGGGTCTTTGACCTTGCTGGGGTACGTTTTTCCCCCATGACTGCCAGTGGCTTCAAGAAGTGTGATCGGTGTACTAAAATTTATGTCTTTGACAAACACACACGACTGCTGCGTTCGCTGCCTTCGGCCGGACCATGACCCTACAGCATGTGGTGTCTGCAAAAAGAAATGTCCAGCAAGGCCCTCAAGAGCCGCCGGCAGCAGCACGATAATTTTTTCCCCAAGTCCCCTGTACCTCTGAAGGCCAGGGCCTCATCTGAAGCCATAAGATCTCGGGCGGGCCCCTTTGAACTGAGCGGCGCTGTGGTTCTTCAGAGAGGGGGGGTCTCCCTCAAGGGAACCCAAGAAGAAGAAAACCTCAAAGGCAGCATCCCTGGATGGATCTGACAGGCCGGGTGTGTCCCGAGCCCGGTCCCACAATCCGAGATGCTCGTCCAAGGGATCGGAGAGAGAGCGGCCTGCAAAAGTCTCCTGAAGGGACTCGATCTCGGACCGGCCTTGGTCGCCAGACTCCATTCTCGTCAAGGATTCCCCTTCAGGATAACCGGCATCGGGCCCGAGTCCCTCGGTGCCTGCGTCAATGGCTGCGGAGCCTTCTGCCTGGAAACCAGAATGGTAGCCCTGGAGCACAGTTTGTCTGCCTTCCTGGACCAACAGCGGGCGCTGTTGTCCAGTACTACCTGGACCTTGATGTCAAAGACGTCCCCGGAGGCCGAGTCTATCCTCGGCCGAGGTCTCGATCCGGTTCCTTCTCGATGGGGCTGCAATTGTCCCCAGCCAGTGCACTTGGTGCAGCCTTGGCAGGCTGGGGTCGGCCCTGGGGCCTGCAGACCATCCTTCCTTTGAATCCTCAATGGACTGCTCCGAGTGGGAGACAGACGATGAGTGGGCGTCCTTAGCAGAAAGTGTTACCAGGTCTCAATGCTCATTGACTGCATCCAGGCCTACCAGCTGTATGTGGTCATGTACCAGAGAGACCTGGCAAAGGAACTTGCCGTGTTCTCAGCTGATCTGTCTAAGGAACCCCTGCAGCGCTTCAAGAATCTGGCCAAGGCTGTCCGTGAGTGCTCCAAGTTTCTTGGGCAGCGTATGACTCATTCGAGTCAGCGGCTCAAGTAGCGGTGGTGGGCATCAATGTCCGATGCCAGGCTTGGCTACAGTTGTCTGACCTCAAGCAATGGATTCAGGACAAATTGGTCGATGTCCCATGCGAAAGAGAGAACCTCTTTGGCAAGCCCATGACCGACAAAGCTGCTGAGCTGGAGACTGAATTTATGACGAGGACCAGGCTCTTTAAGAAGACCGCTGCCCCTCCCTGACGGAAGGGCTCGGAGAAAAAGCCTTTCTACCCAAGGAAAGGGACTGTGTACAGAAACTACCTACCTTTTCAGGCCTCCCCGGCTCCCCATCAGGGTCAGCAGGCCAAGGGACATGGACATGGTCCTCGTAAGCAGAAGGCTCCCAAACCCCAGTCGGGGGTGGAGCTTTTTGACTCCTTGGGCATAGCCTCTCCACCCCAAGGAGGTCAGCAGCCCACAGAGGGACATCTGATCCACTATGACCAAAGGTGGCTAACCAACACCGATTCCTGGGCACTTTGAGTGGTCAAGGAGGGTTACCGCCTCCATATGACTCAAACACCTCCCCCTTATTTTCCAGGAGAGCCCCTCAGGTCTCCCCTCCATCGGGACCTTCTACTGAAGGAGCTTGCAGGTCTTTTCGAAGACAAGGTGGTGGAACCAGTGCCCCACCATCTCAAGGGCAAGGGGTTCTACTACAGGTACTTCCACATGCAAAAAAGAACAGGAGGCCTAAGGCTTATCCTCGACCTGCGTAACCTCATCATGTTCCTGGTGAGGAAGAAGTTCAAGATGCTCTCCCTTAGAACATTGCTGCCTTATCTCCAGCAGCGAGATTGTCTATGCTTCTTGGATCTGAAGGATGCCTATACCCACATCCTCATTCACCCCAACCACAGGCAGTACCTGCGGTTCATGGTGGGGGATGAGCACTACCAGTGCAGGGTGCTGCCTTTCGGCTTGGCCTCCACCCCAAGGGTCTTCACAAAATGCCTGGCAGTCGTGGCCGCCGTCCTCCACCTCCAGGGGTCTTTGTCTTTCCCTACCTGGACAACTGGCTCATAAAGGGAGGCACAGCCTCAGAGGTGCAGCAGGAGAATGAACGCACCATCCAAGTTCTGCTGCCCTTAGGGTTTGTGATAAACTACCCCGTCCCACCTCCTTTCCAGCACAATGTCTGGAGGTCATCAGGGCAAGACTGGACACCCTCCAGGCAAAGGTCTTCCTGCACGGGGACCGAGCCGACTGCCTCAGGGCCCTGGCACTGGCCGTACAGCACCATCCCTCGGTGCCCACTCAGCTCCTCTTGCGCCTACTCGGGCATATGGCCTCCACGGTCCACATCACCCCTGATGCCCGCCTCCACATGAGGGCCACGCAGTGGTGCCTCCAGGACCAGTGGACACAGGCCATGGGGTGCCTCTGGGGCAGTGTCTCAGTGACCTGCCAGTTGGCGGACTCTCTTACCTGGTGGCAGACTTCCCAATATCTCGAGTTGAGGTTGCCTTTTTGAAGCCCCTAGCCCCTTAAGGGTCCTCACCTCGGACGCCTCCCTGCTTGGTTGGGGAGCCCACTGCAAATAACTCCCCACCCAGGGCAGCTGGTCGCAGGAAGAGAGCATCCAGCAAATCAACTTCCTGGAACTATGGGTAATATACTTAACCCTCCGAGCTTTTTGCCACCACCTATGTCACCAGCTGGTGTCTGGTCCAGACGAGCAACCAGGTGGCGATGTTCTATGTGAAAAAACAGGGGGGCATGGGATCTTGTGCCCTCTGCTGAGAGGCGGTGGTCCTTTGCTCCTATGCAGTCTGACAGGGTATGCTCCTGTGGGCAGTATACCCACCAGGCCAGAACAACCTACTGGCCGACAGATTGAGCAGGGTCCTCTAGCTGCACAATTGGTGGCTGACCGGCTCTTCCAGCTCTGCGGGGAACACGTGATGGACCTGTTTGCCAGCCCGGACAACTACCAGTTGCCCTGCTCCTGGCAGGCCCATCCCTCTAGGGTGGCAGTGGACGCGTTCCTTGTCTCATGGTCGGAGGGCCCCATGTACGCCTTCCCTCCCACACCACTGATTGCCAAAACCCTGTTCAGGATCCTCCACAACAAGGCCTCGCTCATCCTGATAACCCCTTGATGGCCCAGGCAGGCATGGTTCCTGCTATTCCTCCAGTTATCGTTGGAGACCCCCATCCCGTTGGGGAACTCTCCAAGGTTCCTGTCTCAGGAGGGGGGCTTTCTTCTGCACCCTAGCTTGGGGTCCCTGTCACTGACGGCATGGCTGCTGAAAGGGTGACCCTAGCCCCTTTCAACCTCTCAGGTGAGGTAAAGAAGATCCTGCTGACCTCTCATAAGGCTTCCACTAGTAAAGCTTATGCTCTCAAATGGCGCAGGTTTTCAACTTGGTGTGCAGAGCACAGGGCTGACCTGTTCTCCTGCCCGGTGGGACTGGTGTTACAGTACCTTCTCCACCTCTCGCAATCCGGGCTTCAATCTAGCTCCATCAGGGTGCACCTCAGTGCCCTGTCGGTGCACCACCACCACCCGGTGGATGGTAAACCCCTCTCGGTCCAGCTGCTGGGGACCTGCTTCTTAAGGGATCTGCTCTTATCGAAGCCCCTGGTTTGCCCTCCGGTGACCGAGTGGGACCTCAATGTGGTATTGGGGCAGCTTACTCACCTGCACTTTGAGTCTGGCTACCTGCCACCTACACTACCACTCGTGGAAGGTGGCGTTCCTGTTTGAACTCACCTCCGCTTGCAGAGTTAGAGCGCTTCAGGCCTTAGTGACGGAGGTGCCCTATACCAAGTTCTACAAGAACAGGGTGATGCTCCGCATGCACCCTAAATTTCTTCCATCTCAACCAGGAAGTGGCACTTCCCACCTTCTTTCCAAGACCTCACACCAGTAGGGGGTGAGACGGTCCTTCACACTCTGGACTGTAAGAGGGCCTTGTCCTTCTACGTCCAATGTACTTGGGGCCTTCAAAGCTGCTCAGCTTTTCGTCTTCTACGACCCCAGTCATCTGGGGGAGGCGGTAACCAAACGTACTGTCTACCTGAGTGGCAGACTGTATCGCCCTCGCCTAGAGCAGGCGGGATTCCCGCTGGAAGGCATGTCACGGTGCACCGTGTCGGTGCCATGGCAGCCTTGATGGCAAACCTACGCTCCATCCCGATGGTGGACATCTGCCGGGCAGCCACCTGGTCTTCTGCCAATACCTTTGCAGCCCATTACTGCTTGGAAAGGGAGTCCCGACGGGATAGTTCCTTCGGCCAGGCAGTGCTCTGCAACCTTTTCGGGGTTTAAGCAATTCCTATCCTCCAACCCTTCTGTGTTCAGGCTACTGGAGTGCTTGTTTTCATCGGACACAGGGGTCCTACTGTAGTCTCACACACTAACTCAATTGCTGCTGCTCATGGTTCCCCTTGAGGGAGACTGTATTTTTCGCTTTGGGCTTTCGGTAGCCTGTAGCTGGGGAGTCCCATATGTGAAGAATGACTTCCTGCTTGTTCCCGGAGAAAGCGTAGTTACTCACTTGTAACAGGTGTTCTCCGGGGACAGCAGGAATTAGTCCTCACAACCCTCCTTCTTCCCGTTGGAGTTGCTCCTGTATCATCTTTGATTCATTTTTTGCCGTCTTTTAGCTATGTCATCTGACTGAGCAAGATGGCACCCTTGGGCGCTAAGGGGGACCACGCATCAGTGGTAGCATCTCCCAAAGGCTTTCTTTGAAAGTCGGGAGAATGCTTCTGCGAGGGCTCTGTCGACACTGACGTCACCCATATTTGAGGACTGATTCCTGCTGTCCCTGGAGAACACCTGTTATATGTGAGTAACTATGCTATTTTGTAGTATATCTTGCAGTGTGCATTTGTCTGGAGGGAGGGAGGGTTTTTTGTTTAAGGGTTGTGTAGGAATCTAGGGGTTGAGTGATAATGTGATTACCTGCTCCAAACCCAATCAAAGTTAAAGTTGAGGTATTTTATGCGGATAAGATAAGGGGTATGGTGAGGTTAGCCAATGTCATTTACCCTGTATGTTCTCTTATTTTAGAGGGATGGGGGGAGGGTTATTTACATTGTGTGTGTTATTTTTGTTGTGAGCCATGTAGTGCAGCTTTCAATATGCATGAATTTTTTCTTTTTTTCTCTGGCCACTAAAGCAGTTCATGATTGCTGCCACCAATGAGTGCAATTCATGTCGGGCAGAGGTAGCACAGCATACCATTTCAGGGTAGCAGCTCAGATGAAGCAGGCTGTATATCTCCTCTCCCCTATTTCTCCAATGTTGTCTTCTCTGAAGAATGTGGCTTTTTGCATTTCAGTTGTTGTCTGTGGTTTTCTATTTCTAATTTGTGCTTTTTGTATTCTGTGTTTGAGAGATTGTCTGTCTGCATTCTCCATGTGTTACTGAGGTGAAGTTTTTGCTAGCATATAGTTTCTGCGCAGAGAGATTTAGAGCGGCTTGACTTATTTTGTTTTTTCAAGTAAGTGATGTATGGGTGTTTTATAGCCCACTGTAATATTTTCATTGCTGCCTTTCCTAGATAGTTTGTTGCTTTTGAGTCCTGAGAATTAGTGCTGCTTTGGTTTGCCAGGTTTACCAGCATATGAGTTCCAAAAATATTGCTGCGCCAGATTAGTGGTGAATTAAAAGTTTCAAAGTGTACATTACAACTAGATGTCCTGAGGTTTGTACACAGGCGTACAATGACAGACAGACAGTGTTCCAACTCATTTATGCATTTAGATGGTAATTTTTAATCAGGCACTTAGCTTACACTTGTCTTTACAAAATTACACAAAGTTAATAGTGTAAGTGGTGGAAATTGCATCTGCAGTTAAGGTGCAGATTTTTACACCAGCCTTAGAAATGGAGTAAAAATTCATGGATTTTTTGTATCCATAGATAGTTTTCAAAGGAAATGTAAGTGCATAATTTCTCTATTTGTAAATGAGATACAAGATCTTTATATCTATGTGGGCAATTTTGAAAATTGCCCTTTGGTGATCCCTGAAGTAATGAACACATCACAAAATTCATCATCAGAACTGGAATCCTAAATTCAGTTTCCTGTTGTAATGGGAAATGTATAAAAAGCTTCTTCTGAATTTTCTGTGCATTTTTTTTCAGCACCTTTCTTGCAAAAACAAAATGGGGAAAGCTTCAGTGCCTGCTTTTTGGTAGTAATTAGTTACAAACGTTTCCAGGAAGTTATTGCTTTCAGAACAAATGCATGTCCTGTTTCTCTAACACCTCTTGTGTCTTCAGACTAAAAGCTTTCACCATGTCTGACGATGAAGATAGCTCCCCCATGGTGAAGAAATCCCGTATATTTTATGGAAGCCTTGCAGAAAAGGAGCGAGAGCGACTTGCAAAAGGAGAATCTGCACTAATAGGAAAAGCAGCTGTCAAAGCAGCAATAGAAGCAGGCAATATTAACATAACCAGTGGTGAGCATGAACATATCAGCTGTAAAACACCTTTATAAAAATAATCTATTCATCTTGATTAAGTGGTAATATTGGCATTTGATAAATTTTAGTGCTCATTTACATACCGAATATGAGTGGTTTTGTAAGGAGATGCGGTTTTCATTAAATCAACTTCTGTGCCTATTTCACAGGCGAGTCCTTTGATCTTGAGGAGCACATCAGTGAGCGGCAGGCAGAAGTGCTGGCTGAGTTTGAGCGTAGGAAGCGAGCAAGGCAGATCAATGTCTCCACAGATGACTCTGAGGTGAAAGCATGCTTACGTGCCCTTGGTGAGCCAATCACGCTCTTTGGAGAAGGCCCAGCCGAGAGGAGAGAAAGGTGAGATGAAAAGATTTCTATGGTGACTGAGTGAGCTACCACAAACCATTACAAATGCTGGTGTGAAATGAAAGCCCCTGATTTCCCTTCCACTACTCTGACACTTAAGTTCCCTGTGCTGAAAGGTTACCATGTAATGATATTTGGGGTTCAGTATTTTGTACTTGTTCCTAGTGTTCTACAAATGTTATATATAAAATTATTTTCTCCAGAACATTAATGTGTGCAGAGAAGTTTGCAGAATTTTCTGGGCACAGACAGGATCTATCCATATTTAAACTTTGGTTAACATAGACATCAGAAGAACAGCTAAAGACTGGACAAGCTGTATAATAAAACTTTATGAACTCACTATACTGAGGAATGAGGAGCCAGCCCTGTTGCCCTGGCCCATTAGACACAAGTCTTGAGTCTCCTTTGTGACAGTGTCAGCCCAGGAGACAGGGGTCCCAGGGAGGGAGGCAACACGTCTGTTGCTGCTACTGTTGTGACTTCTGTCAATTGCACATAAGGCTGAGAGGAGACTGGAGGCTGCCTTTGTGGCCAGCGAGAGCTTGCTTTCACTCAGGCATGCTGTCTGGGTTGGGAGCCCATATAACAGGAAAAAATCTAATGAGACAGCTCAGCGCGGAAAGCAAAGCATGATACCCCATTAAATACATCACCAAATGCACACAGAGAAACAGACTTAGGTATGTATGCCTTAATAAGTGGATATATAGGCAAGGATGACCATAGGGGCTAGGGCTAGGAGAGATGAGAAGACACCTCTCTACTCTTTCCCATGTGGGCCTCTAAGTTCCTGGCCCACCTTAGCTCATACCTCTCTAGATGATGACAGCACCGTAGAAGAAGAAATGTGAAGGCATGGGCCTCAGGGCTATCAATGGCCCTATGTATATTTTACCTTCCCTTAATGTGGATAAAAGTGTTCGCGTTCTCCCACAGTGTGTTTCCTCTGTTGTCACAATGAGAAGAGATATTCCCAGAGGTGGATTCTCTGCTGTTAGGCAGTCTGCCTATCCTAGATTCCATATCATCCTGCTAGACCAGTCTAGACAAATGTTCCCCTACCAGCAGATTGGTGGAGACGAAGAACCAGTGAAAAGCCCAGGTTTCAAGGACATCACTCTCATGCCTCTATTTGCCTCAGCCAACAGAGGGGTCCTTTTAGTATTTCTTTGTCTCTAGCAGTTGGTGGATGGATTTTCTCCTCTCTGAAGAATGTCTGATGATTGAGAGGAAAAGATTGATAAAACGCTTGTGAATGACCACCTTGAGGGTGACACTCTCACTTTAGTGTGATGTGGGAGGCTCCACTAGAATATGATCTTTTCGGTAGCCGTAGGAGGAAGGAAAATTCGTTCAGCTTCACGCTCTTATCATAAGAGCCTGTTGACCAGACAGAAATTAGAAGGCTGTGGAAGAGTTCAGCAGCCTCACACAACCTCAGCACCCCCTCCCTCCTCCTCTGTCCCCCCTGCTCTCTCCGCAAGTTTGCAGAAGACTCTCAGAAGGATCTGCCTGTCAACCATCTTAAATACAATGCTGCAAAGCCTGTAAAATGGTTTCAGGGGAATAGAGCTGAGCTCAACATGGGTTCTCGGTCTGAGGCTCTCATTGTCCTCGTTGGGGACTCCCAATTCTGTTGTCTGGGGACATAATTTGGGATGGACTGCTGGTGACTTCTGGCCTAAGCGGTATATCAAATGATTAATAAACATAAACATGGTGTGGGGGTTCCCCACTGTTTTCCACATGTGTTAACATTTTTACCTAGCATGCATTCCACCCAGGCGGCTCCAAAGTGTGTGTTGTCCCTAGTACCTGTAATGTGCATTGCAATAAAAGTGCGGTTAATGCCTGCCTTTCGGGCTGCCGTGGCTTTATCGCGTGCTGTTGTGATATTAGCTTTAACTCTCTATCTCTTCTTCCAGGAAACATTATTTGACCTGTGGCAAGCAGGGTGCCTCATCTCCGGATTCTGGACTCTGCTCTTCTTGCATGGCAGCTTCTTAGTTGTCTCTGGAGGGCCTGCTCCCCCGCTCTATCTCAGCTGGGGAATGCAGTTAGTTCGGCCTTGCCTGCCTCAGGGCATGAGATGACAGATGGCACTATGGGTAAGGATATCTAGCCGGCCTGAGGCTCCAGCAACTGTGCTATGAGCTGCTCCTTGTCCTCTAGGGGATCTGTGGTGGTTGTGCCCCCTGGTATTGGTGGGTCATTTCCGAGAGAAGAGCTTCCGGACTCCGGATTGTCCGCCCCATAATTCTTTCTTTTTTTTTTCTTGCAGCAGGCCTGGCCCTTCTGGCATGGAAATTCAGACCCTCCGGCCTCTGGGTGCCCCCAGGTACAGTCTCTCATATGGGGCAGGTTGAGGGTGCAAGCCCTCTTTGATTGCCTTTGGTTAAGTGCCCCCAGAGAGAGGTGCCCCCTTGAGATGGGTAACAGCTGAAAGCTACCCAAGATTTTGACTATAATTCTGATTCAGATGGCTTGGTACTGGGCTCTGATGTGGATGAAGAAGTACTCTCGCCTTCAGAAGATCATGATGAGGCTGGGGTGATCCACCTATTCTGGAAGGAGGAACTGGTGGTATTGATTGCCAGAGTTTTGGACGCCTTGTACTTGATTGATACTTCCAGCACAGGGTAGGAACCAAAGGTGCCATCTGCTCCTTCAAGGGGCATGGAAGTTCCCTATTGTCATCCTGTTCCCAGATGTATCAAGGATATGATCCAGTCGGATTGGGACTCTTTCGACTCCGTGCCTAAAGGTTAAATGTGTGTAAGAACATCTATGCTGTCCCAGAGAAGGAGTGTGTTGAGTAGTTTGGCATTACCAAGGTGGATGGTCAAGTCATGGGGGTTACCAGATGGACCACCACTCCTGTGAAAGGCGAACCAGCCTTAAAGGATTTTCTGGACTGTAAAATGGATTAGTTGTTAAGGGGCCAGTTCACCATGGTGGCTGCTATTCTGCAGCTGGCAGTATGTACCAGCCTGACATCTCGAGCCCTGCTCCAGTGGATTCAGTCTCTTCCGCCGGATGATACTACCCCACTTTTGGAGTCTGCTACGTTGTTCCTTTCTGATACCATGTATGACCTGGTATGTTTGGTGGCCAAGGATGATGCCCTGATGATTTTATCATGGCGTTGGATTTGGCTCTGGCACTGGGCAGTAGATACCTTCTCCAAGGCCCAGGTGGCCCAATTGGCCTTTAAGGGGAAGCTTCTCTTTGGAGCTGATGTGGAGAAGTTGTTGAAGGACCTGAGCAAGACAATCTTACAGCCTTCCGGAAAACAGATCCATTGGGCGTGTGAAGCAGGCTGGTGCACCTTTCTAATTAGCCTCCACTTGTCCACTGAGGGCGTGCTGGCTGAATCCCCGGGGGTCTCTTGTTATTACCAACCAGGAAAACCTTAATTTCTGTCTGCTTTCTTTAGCTCTTTGCATTACAGCCATAGCTACTCTCGCCCGTCTATTTTGCCAGATGAACCGATTAACGATTCTTTGTAACCGTTTTAGCTGGCAATGAGGTACCTTAATTGGTAGCGTCTGAAACAAAAATAAGAATCGTGGTAAGAGCATCATCCTTTATTGTGGCAATCCGTCCGAACCATGACAAGTATCCCCGCCCCCACCCATCCAACCAACTCTCTACCTGCCCAAATATTTTCTGATAATTCAGCTTATATAATGCTTCTATCCTATTACTAAGGTGAATGCCAAGATATCTAATACTCTCTCTTGCCCACTTAAATTGATATTTCTCTTGTAGTATTCCCTGTGTGTCCCTGTGTATGGTTAAATTTAAGATTTCTGATTTGGTCCAATTAATAGTAAAACCCGATAGTCTGCCAAATTCTTCTAATTCCCACATTAAAATGGGGATTGAAACATGAGGCCTGCCCACGCTCAAGATTGTCATCTGCAAATAGCGAGTTCCTTAACGTTCCTCCAGTCTGGTCCCGAAACCTCTGGGGTTTTGCTCCTCCTCCAGCAGCTTGGAGACTGAGAAACGTCACTCCTGTGATGTCACTGGTACATAAGCTCCGGAACCGCCTTCCTCCACCAGTTACCTCAGTCTCCAAGCAGCTGGAGAATCAGTGAGCCTAGCAGTGCGGGGCTCATTGGAGGAGCAATTAAGAAGAGTTAGGATAGTTTAGGCGCATTTTATTTTCATTTGATTGATTTCATTGTTTGGTTCCTTAATTTACAAAAAAAAAAAAATCAGAGGGGTTCTTATTTTGTTTCTTCGCTTGGTACTGTGCCGTTGGTGCTGTGGCCCCCCCCCCCCCCCCCCCAGTGTGGAATCTGCTGTAGGGGCACGGAGCTGCTAAAGGAGAGAAGACTCCGTCCATTCCTCAATAGCTGGGGAGACGAAGGAGGTGGAGGCGACCCTCAGCGTGCAGAAGCAGTGCCTGCTCTCGCTGTTGGGGCCGTCGTCCAGGCAGACAGTGAGGCACTGCAGGGTTTACCTTGTACCGGCACTAAGAGCTCCGACGAGCTGCTCCCGTGCTGCGGTAGAGCCTGGGCAGGAAAGTGGTCCTCGGGTTTCACTGGACGCAGGTAAGGGGGCCCCTGGTAGCTGAGAGAGGAGAGCCAGGCAAAGAAACAGTGACGCGCTGAGTTGCGGCTCTGGCGAGGCAGGCTGAGCTGCGTGGCGGAAGTGCGGAAATCGCCGGCTTCATTTTTTCAAGTTTCTCAGTGGTGCAAGGCGCCGAGGGAGCCTCGTTTTCGGGGAGAGTGCCTTTTTCCTGGCTGGGGGAGGCGCTCGGAGGCTGTCCAGGTGCTTGATGTAAAAAAAAAAAAAAAAAAAGTGAAATAAACGGCGCGTTGAGCAGTGCTCTAGGGGCTGTGGCCTGTGAACCCTTATCAGAGCGTTTTCAGGGGGGTGTTGGAACACTTCTTCCTGGGACGTGATGCCTAGGCAGCACTGTTTGATTTCTGGCGCTAAGAGGGGCACGGTTTCTGAAGCAGAGATTTGTAAGAGCTGCTGTCAGGAGGCTGCAGCCCTGGAGCTGGGGGCAGAGGGCATAGAGGACACTCGGGGGAGGGCCTCTGTAGCCATTCACCAGCCTGGCTCTCCCAACCTTCCATCCCTAGAGCCCATTCCGTCGACGGCTCCCGAGCCTCCCTGTCCGCAGCCCATGTTACGGGGGGTTTGGCGGTGTTATTTTCGCCGGATTTCGTTACCCTGATCCAGCATGCCTTTGGCAATCCGTCGGATAAGCTTTTTCCTGGGACCGCAGCAGGGAGCATGGCGCTGAAGCGGCCGGGGACACCGTTAGATACGGGAGTAGCAGGAGGGCCGGTGAAAAAGGCCAGGGCCGACAGGGATTGGTCTGAGCAGTCGGTGGTGTCGGAGGGTCTCCATTCAGAGGGGCCGGACACTGATTTGGATTTGGATGAGGAACTTGAAGAAGGTGAGATTGCAGAGCAGGAAGACCAAGTAAGGGTCGTACGCGTGTTTCGCAGAGAAGTTACCGACGTTGATCTCAAACATTAAAAGCGCTGAATATACCCTCAGGGCGTCCGTCAGAGGACTCTACCCTGGAAGACCCGTTGTTGCAGGCTTTCTGGAAGACTCAGAGAGCGTTCCCTGTGCACAGAGTGATTAAGGACATGATTCAGGAGGAATGGGACTTGCCCGAGTCAGCCCTAAAGGGGTCACGGGTTATGGCGCGGCTGTACCCACTAATAAACCAAGATCGTGAGTTGTTCAAGTCTCCCAGAGTGGATGCCGTGATTTCAGCAGTGACTAAAAGGACTACCCAGGACCATAGACTGGAAGCTCTGTTGAAGCAGGTATTTGAGGTCAATCCGCTCTATACAAGTGTCTATTTGTGGGGTGTGGGTAGCTAGAGCATGTCTGCGATGGGTACAGCGTATTCAGACAGAGCAGTCTGAGGAGTCCATGGCAGAAGCCGCCAGATTGGAGTCGGGGGCAGCCTATTTAGCGGATATTCATTATGACCTTATCCGAGGTCTTGCTAAAAGTATGGCGTTGGCTATTGCGGCCAGGTGGTATCTTTGGCTTCGCAACTGGGCGGCGGACGGCTCTTCCAAAGCAAGGTTGAGTAAGCTCCCCTTTCAGGGGAAGCTCTTGTTTGGAGAGGAGTTGGATAAGTTGGTTAAGGATTTGGGGGAGTCTAAGGGCGGCAGGTTGCCCGAAGACAAGCAAAAGAAGGGGCGGTCGGTTCCCGGGCCCAAGGGGCAGCCTAGGGAATTTCGGCGCTTTCGCTCCCCCAGGTTTGGACCAGCTCAACAAGGACGTTTTCCCTACAGAAACCACGGGTTTTGGGGGTTTTGAGGAGCGGGTAGGGGATTTGCAGCTTCCACTCCCTCTACCTCAGGTCTTAAGAAGTCACAATGAAGCCAAGAGGGCCCAGATGGGGCTGGTTTCCGTAGGAGGGTGGTTGCGGAGGTTTTACCCTGCCTGGGTCCAGATCACTTCGGATCAGTGGGTGTTGGAGGTGATTCGAGAAGGTTATGCGTTGAAGTTTCAAATGCCAGTGACAGATTCTTTCATACAGTCGCCGTGCGATACAAGTCTCAAGCGCAAAGTGGTGCACGGCACGGTGCGCAGACTGTTAGCCCTCAATGCAATAGTGCCGGTTCCTCCCGACCAATGCGGCAGCGGTTGATACTCCATCTATTTCATAGTGCCAAAGAAAGAGGGCACCTTTCGGCCAATTTTGGACTTAAAAAGGGTAAATCGCTGTCTCAGTGTCCCATTTTTGGATGGAAACTTTGCATTCGGTCATCGTGGTGGTACAGAAAGGAGAGTTTTACCTCCCTGGATTTGTCGGAGGCATATCTGCACATTCCCATAAGGCGGGAGCATCAGAGGTTTCTCAGATTTGCGGTTCCCATGGGGCATTTTCAGTTCCAAGCGCTACCCTTCGGGCTGGCAACGGCGCCGCGGGCTTTCACCAAGGTGGTGGTGGCAGCGGCTCTGCGAAAGGAGGGAGTGTTAGTGCACCCTTATCTAGACGATTGGCTGATCCAGGTGAAGTAGAGGTCAGAAAGCGAGGCAGCCACGGCCAGGGTGGTAGCCTTTCTGCAAAGTCTCGGTTGGGTGGTCAACATGGCTAAGAGCAGGTTGTCGCCATCTCAACGCCTGGACTACCTGGGAGCGCGCTTCGATACAAGCAAAGGAATGATTTTTCTTCCGCAGCATCGAGCGTCAGGGCTTCGGAGGATGGTTCGAGAGTTTCTCAAGAGGTAGGCTCCCACGGTGTGGAACTATATGCAGCTTCTAGGAACCATGGCGGCGACCCTCGAGTTAGTCCCGTGGGCACGAGCTCACATGAGACCGTTGCAGAGAGCTTTATTGAGGTGGTCTCACCAGAAGGAACGTTTGGTTCAGCGTCTGCCCTGCACTCCGGAGACGCGCGTAGCCCTACAGTGGTGGTTGCGCCCAGGATGTCTTGAAAAAGGAATGCCCTTGGAAACCCCAGAGTGGATTTCTCTGACAACGGATGCCAGTCTGTTGGGCTGGGGGGCTCACTGTCAAGGAAGATTCGCTCAGGAGCAATGGACGGAACTGGGGAAGAGCTGGTCCATCAACAGGTTGGAGTTGAGAGTGGTGGCAAGGGCGCTGCATGTTCTTCAGCCTTATCTACAGGGGAAAGCCATTTGGGTGTTTTCCGACAATGCGACTGCGGTTGCGTATATCAATCGTCAAGGGGGCACCAGCAGTGTCGCACTCGAAGCGGAAGCCGAGGATTTGTTTGGATGGGTCGAGGAGAATCTTCTAGTGCTGTCGGCAGCACATGTAGCGGGAGTGGACAATGTGGAGGCCGACTTCTTAAGTCGCGTAAGAGTAGTCACAGGGGAGTGGGTTCTTCACCCGGAAGTGTTCGCCTTGCTGGTACGCTGTTGGAACGCTGGTGATGGATCTCATGGCAACCTCTCAGTCGCGCAAGTCGGTCAGTTCTTCAGCAGGAGAAGAGAGAGAATGTCAGAGCCTGGATGCTCTCATTCAAGCCTGGCCGGAGGAACAGCTTCTATACGTGTTCCCGCCTTGGGTGTTAATAGGTTGAGTGGTGCGGCGCATAGGGCGGAACCGGGGACAGGTAATATTGATTGCGCCGTGGTATGCCGACCTGATGAGACTTTTGATCGGAAAGCCTTGGCATCTTCCCCGGCGGGAAGATCTTCTCTCTCAAGGGCCGCTGGTCATGCCTTGAGTGGATTGGTTCTCGCTTACGGCTTGACTCTTGAGAGGGCGGGGTTGACAGCAAAGAGATATTCGAAGGCAGTTATTTCCACATTGCTGAAGGCGCGTCGTCGGTCGACTTCCTTAGCTTATATCCTGGTATGGCGAATATTTGAGGCTTGGTGTGCGGAGTGACAGGGTACGGCATTGCGATCCTCCATCCCGCAGGTTCTGGCCTTCCTGCAGGATGGGTTTCAAAAAGGCTTAGCAGCCTCGTCCCTAAGAGTACAGTTAGCGACCTTATCCTGTTATAGGGGAAAGGTTCAGGGGGTGTCCTTGGGAGTACATCTGGATATTAAGAGATTTTTAAAGGCAGTGGCTTTGTTGTGATCCCCTCAGAGGCCGGTGGTGCCAACGTGGGATCTGCCCCTAGTGTTGGAGGCGTTGGTGCGCAAGCCTTTTGAGCCGCTAGCAAGGGCTTCACTGAAGGACCTTACCCTTAAGGTGGTGTTCTTGATGGCGATTGCGTCGGCACGAAGAATTTGAGTTACAAGCTCTGTCCTGTAGGAAGCTTTTTCTGTCTTTTTGTGAGTCTAAGGTGGTTCTGAGACCGGTTCCGTCGTTCTTGCCAAAGGTGGTTTCAGCCTTTCATTTGAACCAAGTCATGTCTTTGCTGGTGTTCGGGTCTAGCGCTGAGAGCCCTTTCTCAAGGTGTTTGCAGGGCTTGGATGTGCGTAGGGCATTGAAGCACTATTTGCGAAGGACAGCCCCTTTCCGGAAGTCAGATAGACTTTTTGTTCTCTTTGCGGGGGCAAGGAAAGGGGAAGCTGCATCCAAGGCTTCGGTGGCCCGTTGGGTGAAGGAAGCGATTATGTCAGCATATCTTCTAAAGGGCAGGCAGGCGCCTAAAGGGTTGAGAGCTCATTCTACTAGAGGTCAGGCGGCTTTTTGGGCAGAGTGCAGTTTGGTGCCGGCGGTGGAAATTTGTAAGGCGGCAACCTGATCGTCGTTGCATTCGTTTGTCAAACATTACCGGCTGGATGTTCAGGTGGAGAGGAATACCTGTTTTGGATCGGCCGTGCTTCAGGCCGGTCTACGGAGTCCCACCCATTGATTTTTCACTGCTCTGATACATCCCCAGAGGTTTCGGGACCAGACTGGAGGGACGTTAAGGAAGGTGAAATTAGACTTGCCTGCTAATTGTTGTTCCTTACGGAACTCCAGTCTGGTCCCGTATCCCGCCCTGGTGGTTGCAGTGGAGGTAAGCCTGACGTAGAAGGAAGTTACAGGTAGGTGACAGGTGCAAGGAGGGGGGACGACATAGGTCTTTTTCTCAAAGTAGTCATTCTGCATGTTATAGTAGATTCCATGTTTCCATAAGGGGGGTGATCAGGCCTAAGCACTTTTGGGACAGTTCAGGGACAATGTGTGTTTATTGTGTCTTCTATTAGATACGGGTTAGTCAGTGGGTATGGTTTTTGGTTTGTAGTACTTACTACTTAATTGTTGCTCTGGGGAATCTGCTTTGTCAATAGGTTACTGGTGGAGGAAGGCGGTTCCGGAGCTTATGTACCAGTGACATCACAAGAGTGACATTTCTCAGTCTCCAAGCTGCTGGAGGAGGAGCAAAACCCCAGAGGTTTCGGGACCAGACTGGAGTTCCGTAAGGAACAACAATTAGCAGGTAAGTCTAATTTCACCATTTTGTATTCGCTCCACCCGATTTTTATTCCCTGTATATCATCCCTCCCTCTCCCTCACTTGCTCTGCAAACGGTTCCAGCGAGATGGCAAAAAGTAGCGGTGATAGTGGGCAACCCTGCCTCGTTTCTCTCCCCTGCCCAAAAAATTCAGAATAAGCCCCATTCATCCTTAGGCAGGCTTTCAGATTGTGGTATAATGCCTTTACCCAGTTTATGAATTCTACCCCAAACCCATTCTTTCGATTACCTCAAAGAGAAATGGCCATGACACCTGGTCAAAAGTCTTTTCGGCATCTAGAGACAGCAATAAGGCTTCTTCCCCATTTTGTTCCATGGACCAAATCATATTCAATATCTTCCTGATATTGTCCGCTACCTGTCTACCGGGAATGAATCCTGCTTGATCACAATGGATCAGCTTTCCTATCAACTTATTGAGATGCGTAGCCAGTATTTTAGCTAATAATTTGGCATCGAGGTTAAGCAGGGAGATAGGTCGATATGATGAACACTCTTGTGGATCCTTTCCCTCTTTGTGTATTATAGTTAGTCCCGCCCACCCCATAGTATCCGCTAATTCCCCTCCCTCCCTTGGAAGATTGAAAAGCCTCACCAACGGTTCTGTTAGTATCCCTCCAAAGTGTCTATAAAAGCACGCTGTCAGCCCATGTAACCCCGGGGCCTTATCTACTTCTGTTTTATCGCTTGCTGCACTTCTTCTGCTCTTATGTCCTTGTTTAATTCTTGTTGTTCCCCCTCGTCTAATTTTGGCAACTTCATTGAGTCAAGATAGCTTTGTATTCTCTCCCTCTGGGGAGTCCCTTGCTTTATATAAACCCATGTAATATCCTCTAAATGCTTCCCTAATCTCCCCATCCTTGTGTACCAGCCCTCCTCCGTGATTCCGAATTGTCAGTATATGGGACCGCAGTTTCCTCTGTTTCAATTTCTGCGCCATGTAGCTCCCCGCTTTATTTCCTCCCTCAAAGAAGTCCTGTCTCAAAAGTTGCATTTGGTACCTTGGCAGCTTGCATTTCATTTAACTGTGCTCTTACTGCTAGCACTTGCCCTCTATAGGCTCCTGGCTGCCCTTGTGCTTCTAATTCTTTCAGCTCCATCAATTTGACTCTCAATTCCTTCTCTCTCCCCTCCCTTTCCCTCGTTTTCCGCGCCCCCCATTTAAGTAAGATTCCTCTCACCACCGCCTTGTACTCATCCCACACTCCTCCCCATGCCACTTCCCCATTATCATTCCATTTGAAATATTCCCTAGTTTCCCTCTCTATTTCCTCCTAACCGTCCTATCCTCTAATAAGTTCATTACGTCTCCAAAACTGTATACCTTTTCCCTCCCCCTCTATTGCCAAACGGACCTGCACTGGTGCATGATCTGACCATGTAATTGACTCCATATCTGCCCCCTTGATCCATCCCCATCTCCTTGGAAACCCATATAGCATCTATTCGGGAATATGATCTGTGTACTGGGGAAAAATAAGAAAATTATCTCTTCCCTGGGTGAATGGATCTCCAAGCGTCAATCAAGCAGTGTTGTGTGACAATATTGCGGTAACGCATCCTAGCCACCCTTTTACCCTCTCTTTTCCCTGTGGCATCTCTTGCAGGATTCCACATTAAATTAAAGTCCCCTCCCCCAATTTCCCCACCTCTTCATTCAGGTTTGTCCAAAATTCACTTTGCACCCCTGTTGGCGCATATACATTTACGGTACAATACCATTCATTCCCCACCCTTAACCGCATTAACACACATCTCCCCTCTTTATCACTTACCACAGTGTGCAGTAACATCTTTAACTTTGCATCTATCAAAATAGCCACCCCTCCTTTTTTCTTTTCCACTGTATTAGAGGCATGTACACAAAGTCCATATTCCCTGGGTTTGACCAGGTACTCTGTCGCTCTTGTTAAATGCGTTTCTTGTAAAAGCACTACCTCTGCCTTTTTGGCTTATTATTTCTTGATACAATTTTTGTTGTTTTAAATGGTGAATTGAGCCCTTTGACGTTTAGTGATACTATTGTTAACTCACCTTAGCTTTTTGTCCCCTCCCTGCACCCCCATCTCCCTTCCCCCTCCCCCCGTCCCCTCATTAAAGACTCGTCTTCCAGTCTTGTTGTTGTTGTTAAGTGCCGTCGAGTCGGAGTCGACTCATGGCAACCCTCTGTATAGCTATCCTGAATTGTGTTCGATCTTCAGTCAGGCAGCTCATTGTTGACAGACTGGTACCCGTAGCTGCTGTTATTGTATCAATCCATCTCATTGCTGGCCTTCCTCTTTTGCGTTGACCTATCTTGCCAAGCATGATGTCTTCCTCTAATGATCTCTCTCTCCGCATGATGTGTCCAAAGTATGAAAGTCGAAGTCTTGTCATCTGAGCTTAGGTTTGATCTCCTCTAGTACAGACTGGTTTGTTCTTCGGGCAGTCCATGGTATACACAGTATTCGCCGCCAGCACCATAATTTAAAGGCATCAATTTTCTTCCTGTCTATCTTTTTCACTGTTCAGCTTTCACATCCATAAGAACATAAGATATGCCATACTGGGTCAGACCAAGGTCCATCAAGCCCAGTATTCTGTTTCCAACAGTGGCCAATCTAGGTCATACGTACCTAGCAGTTTCCCCAAGAGACACAAGTTCCACAATGCTTGTACTGGGTCAAGCATTGACGGTCACTTCTTATTAATGGTTTATGGACCTTTCCTCCAGGAACTTGTCCAAACCTTTTTTAAACCCAGCTACACTAACAGCCTTTACTACATCCATGGTAACAAATTCCAGAGTTTGATTACACGTTGAGTGAAAAAAAATTTTCTTTTATTAGTCTTAAATAGTTTACCCTGTAGCTTCATTGCATGTCCCCTAGTCTTTCTATATTCTGATAAGGTAAACAATCGATCTACGTTTACCCGTTCCACTCCGTTCATTAATTTATAGACTTCTATCATATCTCCCCTCAGCCGTCTCTTTTCCAGGTTAAAGAGCCCTAACCTTTTTAACCTTTCTTCATAGGAGTATCCTTCCATCCCCTTTACCATTTTGGTGGCTCTTCTCTGTACCTTTTCTAAATCGCTATATCCTTTTTAAGATACGGCGACCAGAATTGCACACAATATTCAAGGTGCGGTCTCACCATGGAACGATATAGAGGCATTATAATATCTTTTGTTTTATTTTCCATTCCTTTCCTTATCATACCTAGCATTCTATTTGCTCTCTTGGCCGCCGCTGCACACTGGGCCGAGGGTTTTAACATGGTATCCACAATAACGCCTAAATCTTTTTCCTGGGTGGTGGTTCCTAATGTGGAACCTTGCATCGTGTAACCATAGTTTGGGTTGTTCTTCCCTAGGTGCATAACCTTGCACTTGTCCACATTACATTTCATCTGCCATTTTGATGCCCAGTCTTCCAATTTATCAAGATCCTCTTGCAATTTTTCACAATCCTCTTGGGTTTTAACAACTTTAAATAGTTTTGTGTCATCTGCAAATTTGATCACCTCACTCGTTATTCCACTTTCCAGGTCATTTATGAATATGTCAAAAAGCAGCGGACCCAGCACAGATCCCTGGGGTACACCACTATTCACCTTTCTCCATTGGGAAAATTGGCCATTTAGCCCTACCCTCTGCTTTCTATCTTTTAACCAGTTCCTGATCCACAATAGTACACTACCTCTTATCCGATGACTCTTTAGTTTCGCCAAAAGTCTCTGATGAGGGACCTTGTCAAAGGCTTTCTGAAAGTCCAGATACACAATATCAACCGACTCACCTTTGTCCACCTGTTTATTCACTCCTTCAAAAAAACATAACAGATTAGTAAGACAAGATCTTCCTTGTCTAAAGCCATGTTGGCTGTCTCCCATTAGGTTGTGACTATCTACATGCTGGGTAAATTTATTCTTTTTGATGGTTTCTACCATTTTTCCCGGTACTGACGTTAGGCTCACCGGTCTGTAGTTTCACGGATCACCCCTGGAACCCGTTTTAAAAATTGGTGTTACATTGGCGATCCTCCAATCTTCAGGTATTAGAGATGATTTTAATGATAGTTCACAGATTACTGATAGCAGGTCTGCAATCTCATATTTCAGTTCTTTCAACGCCCTTGGATGTATACCATCCGGCCCAGGTGATTTGCTACTCTTCAGTTTATCTAATAGTTGTAAGACATCTTCCCGATGTATCGATATTTCCTTCAATTCTTCCGCTCCTTTAAATACCACTTCAGTCATGGGTAACATCCCTACATCTTCCTCAGTAAAGACCGAAGCAAAGAATTCATTCAGTCTCTCCGCTATCGCCTTGTCGCCTCTTAGTGCTCCTTTAACCCCTTTATCATCTAATGGACCAACCGACTCTCTCACAGGTTTTTTGCTACGAATGTACTTGAAGTCTTTATTTCGCGTTTTTGCTTCCGCAGCAAGCTTCTTCTCAAATTCTCTCTTTGCCTGCCTTATCAATGCCTTGCATTTGACTTGCCAGTGCTTGTGCTGTTTCCAGGTTTCTTCGTTTGGCTCTTTTTTCCATTTCCTGAAAGATGCTTTTTTGGCAACAACAGCCTCTCTGACCTCACCTTTAAACCATGCTGGCAGTTTTTTGGACTTCCTTCCACTTTTCTTAAAGCGTGGAATACAGCTGGTCTGGGCTTCCAAGATAGTATTTTTCAACAACACCCAAGCTTGATGTACATCTTTAACCTTCGCAACTGCTCCTTTTAGTTTTTTCTTAACTGTTTTCCTCATTTTATCATAGTCTCCCTTTCGAAAGTTAAAAGGTAGTACTGTGGATTTCCTTACTATCCCTCCTCCACTAATTAAATCAAAGGCGATCATGCTATGATCACTATTGCCAAGTGGCCCCAACACCCTTATCTCTTGCACTAGATCTGGTGTTCCACTAAGGACTAGGTCTAATATGGCTTCCCCTCTGGTCGGTTCATGAACCAGCTGCTCCAAGAAGCAGTCATTTATTTCATCTAGGAACTTTATCTCCCTAGCATGTCCTGACTTGACACTGACCCAGTCGATACCGGGGTAATTGAAATCACCCATTATTACTGCGCTGTAACTTTTGTTAGCTTCCTTGATTTCTTTGAGCATTTCATCATCCATTTGGTCATTCTGGCCAGGTGCTCGATAGTACACCCCCACTGCCATCGCCTTCCCCCTTTTATATGGAATTTCAATCCATATAGATTCTACAGCAGATTTTGTTTCCTGCAAAACTTTAATCCTTTCTGAGTCAATGCCCTCTCTAACGTAGAGCGCAACCCCTCCACCTATTTGATCAGCTCTATCATTACGATATAGTTTGTACCCAGGTATCACAGTGTCCCACTGGTTGTCCTCCTTCCACCATGTCTCTGATATTCCAATCATATCTAACCTTTCATTTAGTGCTATATATTCTAACTCTCCCATCTTATTCTTTAGACTTCTAGCATTTGCATACAAGCATTTTAGAGAATGTATTTTATTCATGTTAATTTGGCTATTGTTTAGACATGGGTAAATTGGGATCTTTAAGCTCTGTCTGCTCCATACTTGAGGGCATTTGGGCTACTTTACTCTTTTGTGGAACCTCTCTGCTTTTGGTAGTATCCTTCAAGGATACATTCTTCCGAACCATCCGCTCTTGGGCGACTGTCGGCTTTCCCCTAATATCTAGTTTAAAAGCTGCTCTATCTCCTTTTTAAAGGTTAATGCCAGCAGCCTGGTTCCATCCCGGTTAAGGTGAAGCCCATCCCTTCGGAAGAGCCCCTCCTTTCCCCAGAATATTCCCCAGTTCCTAACAAATCCAAAACCCTCATCTCTGCACCATTGTCTCATCCACGCATTGAGACTCCGGAGCTCTGCCTGCCTTTTGGGTCCTGCGCGTGGAACAGGAAGCATTTCGGAGAATGCTACCCTGGAAGTTGTGGATTTCAACTTCCTACCTAAAAACCTAAATTTTGCCTCCAGAACCTCCCTACCACATTTTCCTATATCATTGGTACCGACATGTACCAAGACAGCAGACTCCTCCCCAGCACAATCTAAGACCTTATCTAGGTGGCGCGTGAGGTCCGCTACCTTCGCACCAGGCAGGCATGTTACCAGGCGATCCTCACGTCCACCAGCCACCCAGCTATCTACATGCCTAATGATCGAATCACCAACTATAACGACTGTCCTAACCCTTCCCTCATGGGCACATGGCCCTGGAGAAACGTCCTCGGTGCGAGAGGGTTTTACATCACCTGGAGGACAGGTCCTAGTTACAGGATCACTTCCTGCCACACCAGGGTGATGCTCTCCTGTCACGTGACCTCTCTCCTCCATGGCAACGGGGGTGCTGCTAGACTGGAGGTAGAAATTCAGGACTATATCCCTGTAGGTCTCGTCTATGTACCTCTCTGTCTGTCTTATGTTTTCCAAGTCTGCTACTTTAGCCTCTAGAGAACGGACTTGTTCCCTGAGAGAAAAGAGCTCCTTGCACCTAGTGCACACGTAAGACCTCTCACCAACTGGGAGAAAATCATACATGTGACGACATACATGTGACATCCATATGATGTTATTGAAAATACCATGGCTTGGACAAGTCGAATCTTTGTATGGAGAGAGACATCTCTGCTCTTGAGAATCTTATCTAGGTCTTTCATAGCCATTCTGCCAAGAGCAATGCGTCGTCTGATTTCTTGACTGCTTGTTGCTTCTTTATTGATAGTTGATCCAAGTAGGTTAAAGTTTTTCACGATTTCAATTTCTTCTCCTTCGACGATGAACCTGTTGATTATGCCAGTTGTCATGATCTTTGTCTTCTTTACATTAAGGTGCAGGCCCATTTTGAGACTATGTTCTTTGATTGTGAGAAGCAAATGTTTCAGATCATCTTCACTTTCAGCCAGTAATGTGGTATCATCAGCATAGCGAAGGTTGTTGATGAGTCTTCCACCAATCTTCACACCTCTGTTGTCTTCATACAATCCTGCTTCTCTGATGATTTGTTCTGCATATAAATTAAACAGGTAGGGGGAAAGTATGCAGCCTTGCCTTACACCTTTGCTTATTTTAAACCATTCTGTTTCTCCTTGTTCCGTTCGAACTGTTGCTTCTTGATCAATGTACAGATTGTGCAAGAGAACGATCAGGTGTTCTGGTATACCCATGCTTCTTAATGTGGCCCAGAGTTTCTCATTGTTTACACAGTCAAAAGCTTTGCTATAGTCGGTAAAGCACAAATAGATATCCTTTTGGTATTCTTTAGTCTTTTCAAGGATCCATCTCAGATCCGCAATGATGTCTCTCGTTCCTCGCCCTTTTCTGAACCCTGCTTGCACTTCAGGTAGTTCTTGTACCAGGTATGATTGTAGTCTCTTGAATAATCTTCAGTAGAATTTTGCTGGCATGTGGGATCAGAGCGATTGTGCGATAATCTCCACAGTCAGTTGGATCAACTTTCTTTAGTACTGGTATAAACACAGATCTTTTCCAGACAGTTGGCCATGATGCTGTCTTCCATATTTCTTGGCAGAGCCTTGTAAGTACGGTAACAGCTGTATCAGATTGCTGTAATACTTCTATGGGAATGCAATCAATGCCTGGTGCTTTGTTCTTTGATAAGGCTTTCAATGCTGCTTCAACTTCTTTCATCACCAATGGTTCCAGAGCATAAGGTACAGGTTGAAACGGCTGTTGGTCCACTTCATCTTTATCATATAAAAACTCTGTATATTCCTTCCATCTTTTCTTGATCTTCTCAGCATCATTCAACATAGAACCTTGAGCATCTTGTAACATTCCAATTCGAGGCTGGAACTTTTTCTTTAACTCTCGCAGCTTTAGGAAAGCCGATCTTGTTCTTCCTCTAATAGTTTCTGCTTCTATTTCCTTGCAAGTGTCATTGTAGTACTTTTCCTTGTCCTGTCTTGCTGCCCGTTGGAAATCTCTGTTGAGTTCTGTGATTGTCTTTCTTTCTGCTCTGGCTTTAGCTTCTCTGCGTTTCTGGGCAATTTTCAGAGTTTCTTCCGTCATCCATTTTGGCTGTTTTTTCTTTTTTACCTTTTGTAGAGACTTCTCGCTTTCTTTCAACACAACCTTCTTGATGTCATTCCATAACTCTTCTGGAACTCTATCATTTGTATCTAAAGCAGCAAATCGATTTTGCAGGCAGTCTTTAAATTCCAGTGGTATATTCTCAAGGTCATATTTTGCTGCATTCATGAGTGGTTTGCTCTTTTTCAGCTTTAGCTTGAGTTTGCATACTAGTAGTTGATGATCTGTACCACAGTCAGCTCCATGTTTTGTCTTTGATGTTATAGAGCTTTTCCATCGTTGACTTCCACAGATATACAGTAGTCAATTTGATTTTTATACAATCCATTGGGTGAAGTCCAGTCCAGTCTTAGTGACAATCAATCAAGCCATCGCCTATTCTTACCCCTTCCATCCCACCTGATTACCCCGCACCCTCTCCTGCCACCCCCCATTCCCTGCCCCCCCCCCCCCGTAGCCCACTTCCCTCCCCCCCAGCCCCTACTGCTTTGCTCAGTAACTGGTAATATACCTCCTGAATTATCCCCATCTCCCTTCTCACCCTTCTTTCCTCACCCCCTTCCCGCCCTTGTTTTCACCAGTCCCCTACCCCCTTTAATACATTACTCATCCCCCATCAACATTTCCCCTTCAGGCTCTTCAGTGTCTCTGCTCCTGCTCTTCCTCCACTTCAGCCGTTCCCCTTCTCCGCAGTCCGCTCTCCTGGGCTGTTAGTTAGTCTTGCCAGCCTCTTGCCATCTGCTGGTGCCCGGTGGCACTTCATACTATCCACTCTTGACGTAGATGCTTTGCTGGGCGTTGATCTGCCTTGGCCTCCGACTCCCTCTGGAAGATTGGTCAAACCCCAGTCTTTAAGCACTGTCCATGCTTCCTCACTGGACTGAACTTTTTTCGATTTTCCTTTCACTGTGATCAATAAGCCAAAAGGAAACAACCACTTCTATCTCAGATCTTCTCTCCTCATATAGGCTGTTACATCTTTCATCTCTCTCCTCCGTTGAAGCGTACCCACTGACAAGTCCTGATACAGCTCCACTTCATGCTCCTCCCATTTGAAGTGCCTCAGTTTTCGTGCTGCCCTCAGGAATTCAAGCACACCACAGTGTCTCGTGGTCTATTGTCCCTTATAGGCCCGAGCCCTCTATGTGCCCTCTCTATTTGCAGAGGCTCCCCCTCTCCGTCCTCCTCTAGAGCTGCGGTTTGTAACAGGAATCTAAATACTTTTGTTATAACCTCATCACAGTTCTTGTATTTAGCATCTTCTGGGACTCCCCTCACTCTGATCTTACATCTTCTAGATCAGTCCTCCAGATCCTCTGCTTTCAACTTCAGTTCTTCTTGACCTGCTTTAGTTCTTCCCAGCCTTTCTTTATTTCTTCCATTACTTCCCCATGTTGTTCCATCTGGTTCTCAGTTTCCTCTGCTTGAGCTCCCAGATCAGCTAAGTCTTGTCGCAAAGATTGCAGTGTCTTTTATTTCATTTTTTACACCACTAATTTCCTTGTTGAGATCCTCTTTCAATTCCGTTTGCCACCTCTTAAGCATCTCTGCAATTCCCGGGCTCCACGCTCCCTCCATCTCCTCCTCTTGCTCCACTCCTGTATCCGCTGCCCTTTTACCTTCCTTCTCTCCCTCAGGAACAAGCAGGAATGTGGTCTTCACATATGGGTATCGTCTGTACTGATGGAGCCTGCACGGGAACGCTCCCCAGCATCCAATAGGAACACTTTTGGGAGCATCCCTCAGCGCATGTGCTGCCTTCCCGCCTTTCCAACTGTCCCTCTTCAGTTCTTCGTTTTCCGTTTGTAGCTGAGTGAAAAGGATGGAGGGAGAGAGGAAAGAGACAGACAACTCCTAGGGGAGGTGGGTAGGCAGTGAAGACTAAATTCCTGCTGTTCCCGGAGATCACCTGTTACAGGTGAGTAACTACATTATCTCCAGGAACAAGCAGGAATGTAGTCTTCACATATGGGGACTCCCTAGCTGAAGATGCCAGGAAGAGAGCCCCAGGAAGGTGTCACCCTGGAAAGGTGGGAATCCTTCCTCCCATGGATCTCTGGCATTCCACCAGGGTTGGTGGGTAGGAGTTGAATTAGGTCTGAAAGAGATTTTGAAGAACAGCTTGGCCAAAGAAGGCATCCCGACGGGAGGCTTTAGCCAGGCAGTAGTGGGCTGTGAAGGTGTGTAATGAAGCCCAGGTGGCTGCTCGACAAATGTCATCGATAGACACGGAGTGGAGATTAGTCATGGAAGTTGCCATGGCTCTCACGTTATGAGCTGTGACATGGTCATGAAGAGGAAGACCCTTACTCTCGTAAACAAAAGATATGCATTGGGTAATCCATTTAGATAAAGTTCTTTTGGAGACCGGTTGTTCCAAATGACTAGGGTCAAAAGCTATAAAAGGTTGTGAGGACTTTCTATGTTGCTGTGTTCTCTGTAGGTAAAAGGCTAAGGCTCTTTTACAATCCAAAGTATGAAGGTTTCTTTCTGCATTAGAGGCGTGAGGCCTCGAAAAAAATACAGGAAGATAAATTGATTGATTTAAATGAAAAGGCGAAACCACCTTTGGCATAAAGTGTGGATGAGTTCTAAGAACAACCTTATGGTGAAATCTAGTATAAGGAGGATTAGCCACTAAAGCTTGCAGTTCACTAATGCGACGTGCAGAGGTGATTGCAATTAGAAATATGACCTTCCAGGTCAAAAACATAAGGGATGTGGTGGCTAAAGGCTCAAAAGGCGGCTTCATGAGCTGCCCGAGAACTAGATTTAGATCCTATGCCACCGGTGGTGGCTTAATGGGAGGTTTGGTTAATAGAAGACCTCTCATAAATCTGGATATGAGTGGATGAGAGGAAATTGGTTGTCCATTCAGAGGCTTATAAGAAGCTGCAATTGCACTAAGATGGACTCTTACCAAATTGGTCTTTAGACCAGAATTTGATAAGTGAAGGAGATACTCTAGTATCGATTCTAAAGGTATGACAAGGGGGTTTAATCCCTTCTTGGAGCACCATATAGTAAAAGGTTTCCACTTGAAGGCATAAGATCTTCTTGTGGAGTTTCCTATAAGCCTGAAGGATATCCTTTACCTGTTGGGACAGGTTGAAATCTTGGAGGTCTAAGCCTTCAGAAACCAGGCCATGAGATGCAGGGACTGGGGATTCGGGTGCCATAGCGTCCCATTCTCTTGAGAAAGGAGATCTGGAGCATGCCCTAACTCCAGAGGTGCAGCTTGAGAGAGATGTAGAAGCAGGGGATACCACGCTTGGCGTGGCCATCGTGGCGCTATGAGAATCATGCGACCCCTGTCTCTCTGAAGCTTGAAGAGTGTTTTGGGGATGAAGGGAATGGGTGGGAAGGCGTAAAGGAAGCCCTGACCCCAGTGAAGGAGGAAGGCATCCCTTGTCTGACAAATGTGAGCCGGAATCCTGGAACAAAACCAGGTAAGTTTGGCATTCAGTGGACTTGCAAAGAGGTCTATGTCTGGAGTGCCCCAGAGATGAAATATCTTTGCCACCTGGTCCAGATGGAGGGACCACTCGTGAGGCAGCAGTACTCGACTGTCTGCCCAAAGGTTTTGAATGCCTGGAAAATATACCACTAGAAGGTGAATCTGATACTTTCTGGCGAGGTCCCACAGTCGTAAAGCTTCGTTGCATAACGACAGAGAGCCTGTCCCGCCCTGCTTGTTCACATAGAACATGGCTACTTGATTGTCCATCTGGATTAGGACTGTCTTTGTAGCTGAGCTGGGCGTGGAATACTCGAAGAGCTAAATAGATTGCTCTTAATTCCAGGAGGTTTGTGTGTAAACCAGCCTCCTCTGGAGTCCAAGTTCCCTGGGTAGAGAGATGATTCAGGTGTGCTCCCCAACCCACCTGTGATGCATCTGTTAGGGTGGCCTGAAAAAGGGGCTGATGAAAAGGAGACCACATTGTCAGATTTTCTAGGGACTGCCACCATTGGAGGGACAAAATGAGTCATTGAGAGTTTATTATTTTTTCCGATAAATGACCTGTGGCCTGTGTCCACTGTGTGGAAAGGGTCCACTGAGCTGCTCGCATGTGGAGGCAAGCATACGGGACTACATGAACAGTGGATGCCATATGTCCCAGCAACTGTAGTAGCTCTCGAGCAGTTATGGAGGATTTCCCTGCTGCTTGAGAAGCTAGTTGCATTATGCGAAGACACCCGGCCTGTGGAAGGACAGCCCTTGCCTGTCTGGTATCTAGACAGGCTCCTATGAATTCCAGGCATTGGGAAGGAACCAGTTGGGATTTTGGGATGTTTATTACCAACCCCAAGTATTGGAGGATTCGCATTGTGTGAGACAGTGCAGTGCTTGCCTCTGTAATTGTAGGGGCTCAAATGAGCCAGTCGCCTAAGTAAGGGAAGACGAATATCCCCAAGGTTCGTAGAAATGCAGCTACTACTGCCATGCATTTCGTGAATGCCCTTGTTGCTGAAGCTAGACCAAAGAGAAGAATCCTGTACTGGAAATGTTTTCCCCTGAAAAGGAATCGTAAGAATTTCCTGTGATCTGGATGGATCAGAATGTGAGTGTATGCATCCTTTAAGTCTAGAGAGCAAAGCCAAACCTGGCTTTGAAGGTATGGCAGAAGATTTCCTAGAGAAATCATTTTGAACTTCTCCCAAAACAGGTATTTGTTCAATTCTCTGAGGTCTAAAATGGGTCTGTGTCCACCTGCTTTCTTTGGAATAAGAAAACAGGGGGAGTAGAACCCTGCACCCTGTTGAAGAATGGGTACCTCCTCTATTGCCCCTTGGGCAAGAAGTGTTGAAACCTCGTGATTTAACAGACTGTTTACAGAGGTTTGAGAATTGAGTTGCTTTAGAATTGTAGGAGGGGGCATGCTGTGAAAATGAAGCTTGTACCCTTCTCCTACAATGGACAAAGTCTAATCTTCTGCTGTTATCTGATGCCATCTGTTGGCAAAGTGGCATAACCTGCCTAGGATATTGGGGGGTTGGGGACCCCTCAAAGGCAGGAAGGCTAAGCTCTCTAGGATTGAGTCGAAGCCCTTGAGGGGGCTGAACCTGCAGAGCTGATTGGGCTCTGGGGCCTTTTGGCTTCTTTTGCCGTCTAGTTTGTCCCTTTTGCACAACCTGACTCTGAGATTGACTCTGCTGGGTATAGGAAGGATAAAATTTCCTCTTTTTGCTGAAAGAGGGTTTTTTATAAGACTTCTTTTTGGCTTGAGTGGCTGTAGATTTTGACAATCTATCAAGAGTAGTATTGTCAGCATCTAACTCATTAGCCTTTTCCTGCCAGTTCTTGTCAAAGAGATTCTCTCCCGTGCAAGGAATGTTGCCTAACTTGTCCTTTACCCAAGTCTCCAAATCTGATGCATTCAAAGCAGTCAAAGGCTGCACGATTCCCAAACTTGGAGACATCTTGAGCATGCTTAACTAGAGCAAGAAAGTCTTGTCTCTAGTCATCTGGGAGAAATGGGCTCATAAGCTCCAAATCTCCTGTAACTTCCTTGAGGAACATTCCCATATACAGTATAAATGATCTGATCCTAGCTGAAAGCATGGAAGCCTGAAAGGTTCAGCACCCAAAAGCGTCCAGAGTCCTGCATTCACGATCTGGAGGATTGGATGCATGCCTCGTTGCACTTTTCATCCTATGCATAGCTGACTCCACCACCATTGAATGGTGTGGCAGCTGAGTCTTTTGAAATCCAGGACATGGCGGAACTCAATACATAGTATCAAGTCTCCTAGAGTGAGGAGATGTAGTCAGAGGTGTCTCCCACATTCTGAGCATCAAGTTATGCAGAATTTCATGGATGGGCAGAGTGGCTGCCTCCTTTGGAGCTTTAGGATATTGGAGAATTTCCAATTCCTTTGCTCTGGGTTCCTCTTCAGGAGCCACCGTGATTGAACAGCTCTTGGCCATATCACAAATAAAATCCTGGAAAGACATGTCCTCTGGAGGTGACATTTTGCATTGGGGAGAAGAGGGATCCTCTGGGAGAAACCCTCTAGTACCAGCAGAATTGTCAGTCTTAGGAATCGGAGGATTCAAAGTATTCCTGACCATGATGCTCATACAAAGCACGGTCCCGATATCGATCGAAATCGGTACCGAGTTGATCCGGTACCGATCTGTCGATTCCAGCCAAAGATGGCGTGGGAAGAATTCCCACAGAGGCCGGTACCATCATTGGTGTTGGTACCGGTGCCCGTTGGACCAACGGTACCGCAGTTGAGAAAAGAGCTGCGATGCTGCATTTGATAGCGAGGAACATCTGGTCTATCGACGCTGCCGATGCCTGGGTATCGATACCGGTGAAAACGACCAGAACCCCTGAGCATGGCACAGGTAGTTCTTGCGAGGTCGGGGCCTCAAGAACATCCTGGAGCCCCAGTGATACTTTGGAAGCCAAAGCCTCCCGCCGGGGCTGCTTTGCCGGTGTGGTTCCCTTAAGGGCAATGCCAATGGCCTCTCGATGCTTAGCAGGAGAGCTACCCTTTGAGGACCGGCTTTTATGTTTAGATACCTGAGATCCATGGGAGGAAGAGGAAGCCCTTGAAGATGTTGATGCAATGGATCTGGCATCCGAAGAAAAGAGGATACCGAGCTTTGCAGCCCGGTTCTGTCTTCCTCTTCTAGTTATCCCCATACAGGAGATACATTCAGATGGAGAATGTTCAGGCCCTAAACATTTAAGACACCAATTCATGGGTGTCAGTGACAGAAATAGTACCGCCACACTTAGTACATTTTTTAAAACCACTAGTTGGTTTTTCCATGTTTTAGGAATATGGGGCCTAGTGCCCAAAATGGCGCCTAGCACCAACAAAGAAACGTTTCTGAAGAGAAACAGCTTAAAGTATAAGTTGTTGGGTTTTTTTTATAAAAGAAAAGAAAAGAACCGGCGATACCAGTAAGCGTCGTGCAGCAGGCAAACGCGACCACAAGAAAACAATTTTAAAGACGGAATTTTCTGCGGTGACAGGGTATGGATCTTGTCGGCTCCACGGAAAACGAAGAACTGAAGAGGGACAGTTGGAAAGGCGGGAAGGCAGCGCGCATGTGCTGAGGGATGCTCCCAAAAGCGTTCCTATTGGACGCTGGGGAGCGTTCCCGCGCAGGCTCCGTCGGTACCCATATGTGAAGACTAAATTCCTGCTGTTCCCGGAGATCACCTGTTACAGGTGAGTAACTACGCTTTCCTGCCTTTGGCAGTCTCATATGATGAACGGAAGTCAGCCAATTTTTTCTTTGCAGACATCCTTCCTTTTGGTTTCTCCATTTACTTTCTTAGCCTTGCAAATCTATTGCTCAACTGCTTTCTCAATTATTTTTGGTTTATTATTTTGCAGGGCACAAAAATCAACCCCTTTTCTGCTCCCTCTCTTGCTTGGTCTTTGTACCCTTTGATTGCTGCTCCAACGATGGTGCCTCAGATCCACGTCGATGCTCTATTCCTGCATTATTGCATGTTCTTTCGCTTTCTGGTGTTAGCTGTGCTGTTCGTTATACCACTGGGTCACTCTTTCCCCTCCAATGCCGACAATTACTGTCCCCTTCTGCCTCATGCTCCTCTGTCTCGCTCTTCCGTAGTTCTCGATCACACTCTGCTGCACTTTGCCACGTGGTTGCACGACCAGGTCTCCCACTCTCCCTGCAGATCCGATTCGGCGGGCGAAGGCTACTGTCCGGCGATTTTCGTTTCCCCCTTTTTCATTCGCCTCATACGCTGCTTTCTCCACTGCCGTACCGGGGCTGCACTACAGCTGATCCAGCTCGTACCGGAGCTCACGCCTTGGTCCACCCGCCTCCGCTTGGCTCTCGCCGCGCCAATCTACTGCTGGGCCAAATCTAGCTCCTCGCTCCGTTCGCAGATGCTTCTCACGAGCCCTACAGACTTCTCAGCACTCCTTGCTCTACAGTGCCTGTCTCCAAGCCTTGCACTTAACTTTGCCGGGGGTATTTTTTTGCCGCTTTATTAGGCATCGGCAACGGAGCCTTAATGCTATGCCGCCATAGACTTAGCTGACGTCACCGGAAGCCCGAGGCATATTTTCATATTCCACTCTGAGCGGTTGAGCAAAAATATCTGCGTTTTGCCATGCATGGCTGGCACTATCAATTCTCCCCCCTCCCTGTCGGGCTATCCGCTGCCCCAAGGATGTTCTCCATTGTCATGGTGGTGGCAGCTATGGCGACGAGGGATCTGTGTTCATCCATATCTGGATAACTGGCTTACCTGGTCCGTTCCTTCTTGGAGGCATCTCAAGGGGCTTCCTGAGTGGTGTCCTTTTTGGAAAGCCTCGGCTGGGTGATCAATTGGGAGATAGCCAGCTGTTGCCCTCTTAGTCCCTGGAGTTCATGGGAGCACATTACGATACTCAAGTGTGTAGAGCTTCCTGCTAGAGGGAGATGGTCAAAAGACAGTTGGATTTCCTGGTGCTGTTCTGTGCGCAGCAGGCTCACAGAATTTGGGATTATCTTCAGCTCCTTTGATGGCGGAACCATAGAGATGGTGCCATGGGCATGTGCTCACATATGGCGTCTGTAACAGTTCTTGCAGACTTTGTGGTCCCTGAGTTCTCAGGAGTTGGAGCGCAGGCTCCCTCTCCCGATGATGGTGAAGACCAGTCTTTGGTGGTGGTAGCATCACCGTCATCTGAGTAAGGGTGTGCAGCTAGACTATTTCTTCTGGATCCTGCTGGCGATGGATGCCAGTCTCTCAGTCTGGGGAGCCCATTGCCAAGACCGTATGGCCCAGGGACATTGGAACTGCAGGAAAGCAGTGTGGTCCATCAACAGCCTCGAGGCAAGAGCCATAAGATTTGCTCTAATGCGTTTCCGGCTCCTGGTTGAGGTCCTGTAAGTTTGAGTGGTTTTGACATAAGTCACCGCCATGGAATTATCTAATCAGCAAGGCGGCATGAGGAGTGCCGGGGTTGCTTTGGAGATGCTGTCCTGTTTGCCTGGGTTTAGAATCGCCTCCTAGCCTTGTCGGCTCAGCACATTGCCGTGGTGGACAATGTGGAAGCGGACTTCCTCAGTTGTCACTCTCTGGATCCTGGAGAGTGAGTCAGGATGCGGTTAAGTTGATTCTGTGTCACTGGGGTTGCCCCACAATGGATCTGATGGCAACCTGCTCCCATGCCTAAGTTTGCCGCTTCTTTATTTACCTCAGAGACTGGGATCCAAGGGTATTGACGCCCTGACCCAGTCTTGGCCAAATCAGCACCTGCTGTACGTGTTTTCTCAGTGACCCCTGGTGGGCCGTGTGATTCGGTGTACAGAGCGCACCCGCCAAGCAGGATTGTTCTGGTGGTGCCAGATGGCCTAGGAGAGTGTGGCTTGCAGATCTGAGGTAGCTCCTGCAGGAGCTTCCTCTTCAGTTGCCTCCATCTCGGCAGGGCTGGTCTGCACCTTGGGTGGGTGGGGGGGGGGGGGGCTGCCTGGCTGCAGGGGGTGCTGGGAAGGCCTGAAGCCCTGACTGACCTTTGAACAGCCGCGGGAGTAAAGAACGGCATTTGTCTTTTCTCCTGTGGCTTTGATAAAAAGGAACCTGCAGGCACTGTTCCCTCTAAGCTGTGCGCGTGTGCGCGCGCGCACACCTCGCTGAGCAAGCGCACATACTTTACAACAGAGCGCACAAAAATTATGGTTCTGATTCTGATAGAAAACAACACAGACGTCTTAAAATTTAAAAGTTGTTGTGTATTTACGGTTTTCACAAGTTCTACAATATTTTCTAGTGCAATCAATGTGGTGTACATACTGTATTCTGACGTGTAGTCAAATTTTAAGTATATAACTCCGAGTGTCGTTATGTGGCGCACAAAAATTTAACCTTCCTTCAAAAGCTGCACAGCTGATATTTTATGTGCACACAGCCTACAGAAAATTAGAGGGAAGATTTGCCTGCAGGTGTGCTGAGTGCTGGGAGGTTAAATTGGTGGATGTTCCCCTCCTAGAGGGATGAGTGGCCTAGTGATTTAGACTCGGGGACAGCAACTTTGGGCCAGAGGGACTGGGGTCTCTAGTCTTATAGGCACTTCTTGTGGCCTTGGGCAAGCCACTTAACCTGTTGCTTCAGGTACACATGTAGAATGTGAGCCCTTCGGGGACAAGGGAATGTATCCAGTACCCGCTTGTAAACCGTCTAGACTGCATTTGCAGATGGGTGGTATATAAATGCCTGAATAGAATAGAAAAAAGGACAAATGGACAGCAGACAATGGAGACTTAGCAGAAGATACGAAGAAAACTACTGGGGCTGTTGCAACTGAAAAATAAAATGCCCAAAGAAAGAAAGGTAGAAAAAAAACTATTTTATTTTGAATTTATTAACTGGAATATGTTAGTTCTGGGAAATGTGCATCGCTAACGTTTTGCGTTTGGTTTAGTACAAGAGGAGATTAATTTATAGTTTTATTTCTCCAGTGTTGTATATTCCAAGTTTGGCTTTTGGGGTTCCCAGTTTAATTATCGTCTTCATATTTCTAAATTGTGATCCCTTGTTCTGTGTTTTGCATGTGTAATCGAGCTGCAGTATTCTGTTCATGTAGTTTCTATGTGACAGTCCCACTTGTTCTCTTTCCCCAGTAGGAGATGTACTGCTATTCTCTGAGATGTATTGGTTTAATATTTGCATGTTGCCTTTTGATAGATAGGATTTGATACTTTGTGCATCCTGGTAGTGCTGTTATGATATGGCGGGTTTGCTATAGATTCTAAATGATCTGTGTATAGTACTTCCTAATGTGCCTGGCAGTTGACACTGGAGTTTAGTAATGTTCCCCACTGCTCAAGCCTCTCAGCCATCCTCTTAAATATTTTCATACAACCGGTTTGCCAGGTTTTCCACAAATATAAAACTCAATATCAAATTTACGTGATGTGACAAAAAAGAAACGAGACTGTGGCAGCCACACCCATGACTCAATGCCAGTTGGCTAACCGCTTATGTCACTGTGTTGTGCAACATCTCGCCACTATTCTGCTATAATATTTTTCATCTCTCTCACTCTGTTTTTCTTTTTCAGGTTTTTTTGTAGCACACTGTTCCATCACTTTGTCACGCAACTGGAGGTGGCAGAAATATGGAGCAAAGAATCAACTTGAAATTTCTGGTTAAGTTGGAGAAGGGCCCAACTGAGTGTCTCCAACTTCTCCAAAAGGCTTATGGAGAAGATGCAATGTCAAGGCCGCGAGTCTTCAAGTGGCACAAATGCTTCAAGATTGGCCACGAGGAGGTGGAGGATGACCCCAAGTCAGGACGGCCTTCCACGACAAAGATGGCTGAGAACATTGCCAGAGTGAACCAGCTGGTGCGGAGTGATTGCAGATTGACAGTGCGGATGATAGCTGAGGAGCTCAACCTGAACAGGGAGTCAGTGCGGACCATCTTTGTGCAGGAGCTGGGGATGCAGAAGGTGTGATAAGATGGTGCCCAGGCTTTTATCTGACGACCAGAAGGAGCTCCAGGTCAATGTTTGTCGAGACTTGCTAGATAAGATCGGAGAA
Organism: Ichthyophis bannanicus; assembly: GCA_033557465.1. Taxonomy (NCBI): domain Eukaryota; kingdom Metazoa; phylum Chordata; class Amphibia; order Gymnophiona; family Ichthyophiidae; genus Ichthyophis; species Ichthyophis bannanicus. The sequence goes on from CM066039.1 coordinate 383,706,054, forward strand.
GATCCAGAGTTCGTTGGCCGAGTCATCACTGGAGACGAGACTTGGGTCTTCCAGTACAACCCTGAAAGCAAGAGAAAGAGCTTGCAATGGAAGACTCGACTGTCACCCAGACCCAAGAAGGCGTGCATGTCCAAATCAAGGATCAATGTCATGCTGATCACATTCTTTGACCAGAAGGGAGAGGTCCATCATGAGTTTGTGCCTGAGGCTCAGACAGTCAACCAGCTCTTCTACCAGCAGGTCCTCAATTGCCTCCATGACTGGGTTTGGTGCAGCAGGTGGGCTCTGTGGAGGGACAAGTCGTGGCACCCGCACACACAGTTCTTGGCCAACAAACAGATCACAGCTCTCGACCACCCTCCTTATTCCCCAGATCTTGCACCGTGTGACTTCTGGCTCTTCCCCAGGCTGAAGACTGTGTTCAAAGGAACTCATTTCGCCTCTGTAGAAGAGATCAAGGCCACTGTGTCGAGGGAGCTGAGGGACCTCAAAGGAGGAGGACTTTACCGAGTGCTTCTGTACGTGGCAGAAGCAAATGCAGACGTGCATTAACTCTGTGGGGGAGGGATTACTTTGAAGGGAACAATGCATAATTTCTCTGTAGATTTTGTAATAAAACGTTTATGGGACAGTCTCGTTTATTTTTCGTCACACCTCGTATCCTGATGATATGATCTTTGCTCCCGTTAACCACCTTTATCTTTTCACTTGCTATACCACCCAAGCAGAAGCATCTAGGCAGTGTACAAAATCCTCACTAACCTTGAAAACTGCTTCAAGGATACGAAAGAATGACTCACCCGTCATAACTTACACTCCAGTCACTACACACCAACCGACTTGACCTCCCTTCCCCAGCCCGTGCCAGCCTGGAGCAGAGTATTCATTTCGCCTTCTTTTTTCTAGCCCCGTCACTCTGAAATTCCCTTCCCCTCCCCCCACTCCGTCAGGAACAATCATTTCCTAAATTTAAGTCCCTCCTAAAAACCTACCTCCTCTGTACTGCCTATGACCTTCCTTTTCCTGACTCTCCTGTTTCCTCCTCCACCTCCACTTAGGATCTTTTCCTCTTTAGTCTGGTATGGCCATGTGCTTTCCTGTCTGACATTGTAGTTCTTTTCTGATTCTGGCTTTTTTTGTATTACTGTTATTGCTATTGTAAACCACTCAGATGTCCTCTGATGGGCGGTCTATCAAAAGTTCAAATAAAGATAAAAGACGGAAGCCTTATACATAACCACAGACCCAACCTTCTGCTTGCCATCAATATTAAAACTTGATGATGCAGAAATCGATCAAATCTGAAATAAAATACCTGGGCATAACGATTGACACGCACCTTACTTTGCAATCACATATCAAGAGAACAACAACCTCTGTTTACCAAAAGCTAAAAACCCTGAAAAATCTCCACCCTTTACTCCCTGAAGACCAATTCCGTACTGTCTGCTAAGCTATAGTTACACCTATTCTGGATTATTGCAACATCATCTACCAAGGACTCTCCAAACACACCCTCCACACTTTGCAAATGGCCTAGAACATGGCAGCATGAATAATCACCGGAGCTGCTCGTTGAGACCGCATCACCCCATTATTTTAGACAGCTCCACTGACTGCCTATGACTGCCAGAATCAAATTCAAAGCCCTTACCATAATATTCAAAATCCTACACAAGGAATCTGCAAACTGCCTACTGCCTCTCATCTCAACATCCACAGCTGATCGGTCCCAAAGGATCTCCACCCTTAACCCTCTGAAGATCCCAACCCAGAAAGTCAAAAGCAAACAGTTCATTTGCAATAGAGCCTTTACACTATTTGCCCCCACATTATGGAACTGCTATAGTTTTGTTATACTATTTCTACTGTTTCTTGTTCCATGTAATAGTTTTCTACTCTTCCTGTTCCATGTAAACAGTATGTCGTCCAGGCATACTCTCACAAATTTGTTGTACGTAAACCTCTTTGAATTGTAGAAAGGCAGTATAGAAAAAAGCTTAAATAAATAAATAATGTAGAAATCTGGTAGTCTCTTTATTCTTGCTGCCCATGCAAATTGTATTGAGACACTCATTAAGATGCAACACCCATTTATTTCTATTGGTGCAATGGCACTTAACACACATTAATATTTAGTAAACATACCCCTAAGTCATTGCCAGGACAAAAAAGGCTTGTGAAAGGCTCCTTTGCAAGCCGCCTAAAATTTTAGATGGGCAACATATACATAATAAAATAAAATACAATTTTATACAAATGAGGTCCCTTAATGAGTCTCCGCACATGGCCCTACATCACCCTTGGGCCACCCCTGCATCTTGCCCCCTACTCTTTGGCGGTGGTCTCCACTGCTCAGAGCCCGGAGGAGGTCTACCAGGCTAGCATACTTTCGGATCTGGTGGTCTCTTTGAGTGATGGTGCGGCTCTCGGCAGTTGGCCCCTGAGGTAGTCAAGGTGCCTTCTCAGTTTCTTTGTACAGGATGGCCTGGAAAAGGACCTTTTCCTTCGCTCCCTGACGTTTCAGCTGGCAGCTTTGGCCTATTTCCGAGGTCCTGTGGCTGGTAAGTCTCTACCCTTGCACCGGATGTTTTGCACTTTCCTGGGGGTTCGGCGTCTGCGTCATCCTCTCCGGTCTGTGATCCCTCCCTGGGGTCTGTGTCTGATGTTCAGGGCCCTGATGGCAGCTTCCTTTGAGCTGTTGGAGCATGCTACTTTGAAGGATATGACACTCAAAACTGTCTTCTTGGTCGTGATTGTTCCGCAAGGCAGATTTCTGAGCTGCTAGCTCTGTCTTGCCAGGATCCTTATCTGTCCTTTTCACAGAAGGCCATTTCCATTCAGCCTATGCCCTCCTTGCCTAAGGTGCATTCTCCCTTTCATGTGAATCAGGTGGTTTGCCTGCCCCCCCTTCTCTATGGATCAGTGTCTGAGGGGGGGGGGAGGATAAAGATCTTCACTTTGTTGATGTCTGGAGGGTGTTTTTAGGCATTTAGAGATTAGAATTTCTTTTCGTAAGTCTGACCATCTTTTTGTAGTGTTTGCTGGCCCGCGTTAAGGTGACAATGTGGCCAAGTCTACTTTGGGGGTGCTTGATTAATGAGGTCATTGCCTTGATATATCTGTTGTGGAACCTGCCAACCCTGGAGCGTTTGCAAGCCCATTCTACCAGAGTACAAGCGTTCTCGTGGGCAGAGTAGAGCTCTGTAGCCCTTGCAGACATCTGTCGGGCAGTAACATGGGCATCACTTAACACTTTTGTCAAGGATTACAGTTTGGATGTCCACGCATGCACAGACACTGCCTTTGGCTCAAGGGTTTTGTGAGTCACCCAGTGGAACTGTAGATTTTGTATATCCCACTTATCTGGACTGATCTAGCAGGATGATATGGAAGGTGACGTTTTACTTACCAGTAAATGTCCTTTCCTTGAGTCTTGCTAGACCAGTCCAGGGCCCACCCCTGAAACTATTTGCTCTGTAATTCTGTTGCGGTATCCTTGGATCCACTATGATTTTTATACTTGGCTCTGCAGCTTCATCTTTATTTATTTATTTATTTTTCTTATATACCGCGCTATTTGTCATCAGTGCAGTTTACATTGAAACAATACAACAATTGGTCAGATATAACAGACCTATTACAAGTAACAGGAAAATTAACATGGAAGTAAACAGGGAAATCATTTATATTTCTAGAAAATACATGTTGGAGATATATAAAATCTATACAGTTAGGGTAGGTATGAGGTTCTACTTTCTTGTACATATTTCTTTACTGTTAATTACTCCTTGTTGCCCATGATTGAGGTTGTGTGAGGCTTGCCATCTGCTATAGAAATGCTTTGGGATGAATACTGAAGGGACCTCTGGTGGCTGAGGTGAATAGAGGCATAAGTGATATCATTGAAACCGGAGCTTTTCATTGGTTCTTTTCCCCTACCAGCAGATTGGTGGAGACACACAACCCACTTGGCTGAGTGGTCTAGCAGGATTCAAGGAAAGACATTATCTGATAAGTAAAATGTCACCTTCTATGCTTCTCTAAACTTATTCCCTTGGGTCAGCTCTTTGATCTTTTCCACCCTATGGCCTCTTCTCTATGCAGGAGCAGTCATCTCTCTCTTCCTCTCCACACCTGAAGTCCCCTATCCTCCCTCTCCTGCGTATTCTTACTTTCTTTAACTCCCTTTCTTCTCCCACTCTCAGCCATTCGCTTTTGCTGCTTCTGCTTCCTGGGCCATTTTACTGCCCCCAAAAATGTTTGCTTCATCTTTTCCTGTTTCACATTTTTATTTTAATTAATTTTGTTGAAAATATGCTGATACTTCAAATAACTGTTTGTTCTTTGGTTTTTATAGATTAAGGAATGTTCTTTCTGTGGTTGGTGCAGATGCCTTAAAAAAGACAAAGAAGGATGATGAGAAAAGTAAAAAGTCTAAAGAGGAGGTAAAATATGTCCACATAATTTAAACCATAGAGCAGAATTGGTACAGAGACAAGAGCCGGAAGAGAGCCTGTAACATGAGTTCAGGATTTTACTTTGTATGACTTCTTTCTCTGATTTGTTTGTTCTCCTTGGAAACTCTTACGCAGTTAATGTCAGATGTGTGCCATGGCTCCAATTAAATTATAAACATAGCTTCTGTTTTTAAGTACTTATACATTTATATATTTATTTTCCAACTCATTAGGGTTTTTTGCACTGCATCTAAACCTCTAGGTTGGGTTTTTGGCTTGGTCTGTTAAGAAAGAAAATTATCAGGTAAGCATTAACCTTTCTCTTTGTCCTTGCCAGACTAGTGCAGATGAGAGGAGATATACCATTGCTCCTCCTCCATGGGTGGGGAGATGTCCAGGGTCCCCCCTAGCACTGCTGTAACAAATGTTGCCCTGTGTATGGTCGAATATCCAATTTATGCTTCAAAAATGAATGCAGTGTCACCAAGGTGGCTGACTAGAATCTCTCGATATATGATAAAGGAGATACGGGTTGGCTTTCATGTTATACCAGCTTATACAGTGAAAATAAGCAGTTTTATTCTGTCTCCATCAGCTGGAAGAAGGGATAAACCCTGCTTGTTTGGACTGCTCTGGCATGAACCAAGGAACGAATTATCAGATAAGCCTTATATAACTTTTCCCAGCCACCAGTGCATGATACCACCTAGCAGTCTTTCCCCACAAAACTTCAGTCCCAGTCCATTTCAATGTGTTCTCTGATTTTTCCCAACTCATTCCTGCCACTCCCCGTCCTTGCTTATTTTGTTCTCTTGCCACCCTCTGTGATGCTCATCATTGGGAACAGATTTACAATGGAGCTGCTGAAGGAGGAGAAGCTGGGGTGTACCATACTGAGTCAGACCAAAAGTATCTCCAGGAACAAGCAGGAATAAGTCCTCACATATGGGTACGTCGGAACCGACGGAGCCTGCGCGGGAAAGCTCCCCAGCTTCCCAGAAAGGAAGCTTTTGGGGCCTCCCACTGCACATTTGCGCTGCCTTCCCGCCTTCCTGACCAGCTCTCCTCAGTTTCTCTTTTTCCGCGGAGCCAGCAGGTCGTGTTCCTGTCACCGCTGAAGAAATTCTTATTTTAGTTTGTTTCTTTAGACCGCGTACCTGCCTTCCCCATACCGAAACCGGTACCGCCGGTCTCTCTTTTCTTTTCTTTTTTTAAAAAAAAAAACAAAAAAACTTTTATTTAGCACAACTTGGTGACTTCGGTTAGGCCTCAGGCCTACACAAATTCTCCTCATGGAGAAACCAGCCCCTGGTTTCAAGAAGTGTACCAAGTGTAGTGCTGTTATTTCTGTTACAGACACCCATGACTGGTGTCTTAAATGTTTGGGGCCTGACCACTCCATTCCGGACTGCCCATCCTGCTCCCAGATGTCTAAACGTGGTTTGCAGAACCGGGCCAACAAATTCCATGTGCTGTTTGCTTCAGATAATCCAGCATCACAGTCATCCAGGTCTTCCTCTCCGGATGGATCTCAGGTAACCAAACCTTCTTCGGGCAGGTCCTCAAAAGGCAAATCTCCTTCAAAGTATCGAGAGGCCCTCAATTTTGAGTCAGAGGACCCTGCCCCAGCCAAACAACCCCGGCGGGAAGCTCTGGCTTACAAAGCACCATCTATGGGGTTACAGGTTGACATCGATGGCACGGCCTCGACTGATCACCTGTTAGACTGCTCTGGGGTACCGGCCCATGCCGGTACCGACATCCAGGCAGCAGTGGCGTCTATGGGCAATACTGTCCAGACCATGCAGCAGGCCGTTCTGGCTTTCATTAACGCTGCGACGCCCTCGGTACCGCATCTAGCGGTTCCGGTTCCGGTATTGTCTTCCATACCGGAACCGAGACCATCGTCTTCCAAACGCAGATCGGTTCCGCATGCCGGATCCGGGTTTTCACCCGATACTGATCCCATACCCGGTACGCCCGATGTCGATACCGATCGGTATGCGTATCGTGCGTTGGAAGCAAATAGAGGATACTCTGATTCTTCTGAGGATTTTGACTCCTCTGATGACTCTGATGAGCTGTCTCTAGTTCTTCCTGAAGAGCCTTCTTCCCCAAAGAGGAGAATGTCTCCACCAGAGGATTTGTCCTTTCAAGACTTCATTATAGAAGTAGCTAAAGGACTTTTCTATTACCACATCCTCTGAAAAAGAACCTAGATCAAAGAAATTGGATATTTTAGGATACCCTAAGGTTCCTAAAGAGGCAGTCACCCTGCCTATCCATGAAATCCTTCAAGAACACTTGATGGACTTATGGGAGGCTCCTCTAACGTTGTCTCCTCATTCTCGTAGGTTGGACACCATGTACCGGGTCCCTCCTTCTCCTGGTTTTCAAAAAGCTGCCTCACCATTCCATTGTGGTGAAGTCTGCACTGAAAAAGATTGAGTACCAAAAGGCACTCTTCTACCCCTCCAGGGCGGGAATGTAAGACCCTAGATTCTTTTGGTAGGAAAATCTTCCAGGCTAGTATGCTTATAGCCAGGATTAATTCATATAGTCTGTATATGGGCATGTTTCTAAGGGAACTTGCCCTAAAGGTACGGCATTTTGCCCCCTTTATCCCTGAGGATAGAAAGGAAGAGTTCATTTCTCTGGTGAAACAGCTTCTAGATGTTTCTAAGTTCTCCAACAGAGCAGCCTTTGATTCCTTTGAAGGTGCCGGTAGAGCTTCGGGCATTGCCATTGCAGCCCGACGACTTGCTTGGCTCCAGGCCTCTGACCTAGAACCCTGGGTCCTGGATGGCTTACGGAATCTGCCCTGTACAGGTGAGAACTTATTTGGTAAAGACTGGCAAATTAAAGCCACTCAAATGGACGCAGAAAATGCTACATTAGATAGACTTTCTAAGTCTACCTCTACTCCTGCCAAGAAAAAGTCTTTCAAGAGGCCTTACTACAAGAAGGCCAGATTTTCCACAAATACTGGCCAACAATCTTCTCAGCCTCGCTTTGCTGCTAAACGTCAGCAACCTAAACAGGCAAGGTCAAAGCCTGCAGCGTCTGCCACTCCTCAGCAGGCTCAACCCCCTCAGGGGTTTTGACTTGCCCCTAGAGAACTTAACATTTCTGGCTCTAGAACAACCAGAGCCCCTCACCATTCCCGGAAGGTTAGCTCACTTTGCTCCCAGATGGGGGCAAATTACATCAGAGCACTGGACCCTCTCTATCATCAGAGAGGGCTACAAACTTCATTTTTCCAACCTTCCTCCACATACCATGGTGAGGCACTTCAATTCTCCCCCATCTCTCCTGGCCCTGTTGGGTCAGGAAGTCTCTTCCCTCCTTGCCCAAAGGGCAATAGAAGAGGTTCCTCTTCTCCAACAAGGGACAGGTTTCTACTCCCCTTATTTTCTCATACCAAAGAAGACAGGGGGATTCAGACCTATTCTAGATCTGAGAGAATTGAACAAATTTCTATACAAGGAGAAATTCAAAATGCTTTCTCTGGGCATTCTCCTTCCATACCTTCAGAGTCAGGATTGGCTTTGTTCTCTAGATCTCAAGGATGCGTACACACATATACTCATCCACCCATCCCACAGAAAATATCTACGATTTCTGTTCCAGGGAAAACATTTCCAGTACAGAGTACTTCCCTTCGGTCTAGCCTCTGCTTCAAGAGTATTCACCAAATGCATGGCAGTTGTAGCCGCATTTCTAAGAGGTCTGGGAATTTTTGTATTCCCATATCTGGACGACTGGCTCATCCGAGCTCCATCTCAGTCGGAGGCCCAGATTTCCCTGGACCGCACAAGGCACAGTCTGCAGTATCTGGGACTGGTGGTAAACCTTCCCAAGTCTCAACTCATCCCTACTCAGTCTCTGGAATTCATAGGGGCCCAGTTGGACACCACCACTGCAAGGGCCTACCTACCTCAAGTCCGGGGCCAACGTCTGGTGTGCTTGGCCTCCCAAGCTCAGTCCAGCAGTCACTTGACAGCCAGAGAAATGCTACGACTTCTGGGCCACATGGCCTCCACAGTACACGTGGTGCCCTATGCTCGTCTTCATATGAGAGCAGCTCAATGGACCTTGGCCACCCAGTGGACTCAAGCATCAGGAGCGCTCTCCGACCAAATACTCACCTCAAAGCGTCTGTTTTGGTTCCTCCAATGGTGGATATCCACCAAGAATCTGTTGTTGGGGGCCCCCTTCCAACCTTTGTTGCCCCAAGCAACCCTCACAACAGATGCCTCCCAAACAGGGTGGGGAGCCCATCTACAACACCTCTCCACTCAGGGTACTTCTCTGGAAGGCCATGTCACAGCTCACAATGTGAGAGCCATGGCCACTTCTATGGCTCATCTTCACTTTGTATCCATAGATCAGATCTGTCGAGCCGCCACCTGGGCCTCGGTTCATACCTTCACAGCCCATTACTGTTTTGGACAAGGACTCCCGCCGGGATGCCTTGTTTGGTCAGGCTGTCCTCAAACACCTGTTCCATACTTGAACAACTCCTGCCCACCTTCCCAGGATGGATGCCTGAGATCCATACGAAGATGGCGAACCCTTGGAAGGGGATCTCCCAGGCATCTTAGCTAGGTAGTCCCCATATGTGAGGACTTATTCCTGCTTGTTCCTGGAGATAGCACAGTTACTTACCTGTAACAGGTGATCTCTGGGAACAGCAGGAATTAGTCCTCACAACCCACCCACCTCCCCTAGGAGTTGTATCTTCTATCTATCTTCCTTTCCTCTCTCTATTGTCTCAGCTATAAACTCGAACTGAGGAGAGCTGGTCAGGAAGGCGGGAAGGCAGCGCGCATGTGCAGTGGGAGGCCCCAAAAGCTTCCTTTCTGGGAAGCTGGGGAGCTTTCCCGCGCAGGCTCCGTCGGTTCCGACGTACCCATATGTGAGGACTAATTCCTGCTGTTCCCAGAGATCACCTGTTACAGGTAAGTAACTGTGCTTTACTGTGGGATGGATAAAGTGTGTGGGAGGTTCCAAGCCAGTGTGTAAGGAGGCAAAAGCTAACAAGGGCGGTGAACTGAGGGGCCATTTTGATGACAATTCAGTGGGGAATCGTGCGCTAAAGGGATTTTGCACTAAAGAGATAAAGTAATGGAGTGGTGCAGTAATGAGGCACTACAGTCATGAGGAGTTATAAGAAAACAAAACTGAGATGGTACAGTAGGGAGATTTGTAATAGTGCGAGTACTCAAGGGTACAGATTAAATATTCTGACACATTAAATACACTGATACCATGACGAGAAGCTAAAAATGATATGATGCAATGGAGAGATACTACTCTAACAGGTTATATGGTACCTTGAATGAACACCATAATAATAGATCATATAGTCTATGCTGTTTAGTACCTTTCCAGTGTGTAATCAGCCCCCTATGTTGGATTGATCTTCTTATGTAGTGCGGGGTTCAAATTTACGAACTTCCGTTGTTATATGTGGCTGGGTGAGCTTGTGTTGGTGGACGTCTTCAGAATCTGGGTGGTTGGCAGCAGTTTTAGGGTGTCCTTCCTCTTGGTCCATGCCTAAGGGAGGATGAAGTGGTTTAAGACAGATTGGAGAGGAGTGAATGAGAGGAAGAAAAAGGTGAAGTTCGAGGAAAGGGAAGAAGACAAGATAGGAGGAGAAATGGGAAAGATGTTGTTGTTGTTAAGTGCTGTCGAGTTGGAGTCGACTCATGGCGACCCTCTGGATAGCTATCCTAAATTGTGTTCGGTCTTCTGTCAGGCGGCTCATTATTGACAGACTGGTACCCGTAGCTGCTGTTGTATCGATTCATCTCATTGCTGGCCTTCCTCTTTTGCGCTGACCACCTATCTTGCCAAGCATGATGTCTTTCTCTAATGATCTCTCTCTTCGCATAATGTGTCCAAAGTATGAAAGTCGAAGTCTTGTCATCTGAGCTTCTAAAGAAAGATTAGGTTTGATCTCCTCTAGTACCGACTGGTTTGTTCTTCGGGCAGTCCATGGTATACACAGTATTCGCCGCCAGCACCATAATTCAAAGGCATCAATTTTCTTCCTGTCTATCTTTTTCACTGTCCAGCTTTCACATCCATATGATGTTATTGAAAATACCATGGCTTGAACAAGTCGAATCTTTGTATGGAGAGAGACATCTCTGCTCTTGAGAATCTTATCTAGGTCTTTCATAGCCATTCTGCCAAGAGCAATGCGTCATCTGATTTCTTGACTGCTTGTTGCTTCTTTATTGATAGTTGACCCAAGTAGGTTAAAGTTGTTCACAATTTCAATTTCTTCTCCAACGATGAACCTGTTGATTATGCCAGTTGTCATGATCTTTGTCTTCTTTACATTAAGGTGCAGGCCCACTTTGAGACTATGTTCTTTGATTGTGAGAAGCAAATGTTTCAGATCATCTTCACTTTCAGCCGGTAATGTAGTATCATCAGCATAGCGAAGGTTGTTGATGAGTCTTCCACCAATCTTCACACCTCTGTTGTCTTCATACAATCCTTCTTCTCTGATGATTTGTTCTGCATATAAATTAAACAGGTAGGGAGAAAGTATGCAGCCTTGTCTTACACCTTTGCTTATTTTAAACCATTCTGTTTCTCCTTGTTCCGTCCGAACTGTTGCTTTTTGATCAATGTACAGATTGTGCAAGAGAACGATCAGGTGTTCTGGTATACCCATGCTTCTTAATGTGGCCCAGAGTTTCTCATGGTTTACACAGTCAAAAGCTTTGCTATAGTCGATAAAGCACAAATAGATATCCTTTTGGTATTCTTTGGTCTTTTCAAGGATCCATCTCGCATCCGCAATGATGTCTCTTGTTCCTCGCCCTTTCCTGAACCCTGCTTGCACTTCAGGTAGTTCTTGTTCCAGGTATGGTTGTAGTGTCTCTTGAATAATCTTCAGTAGAAACTTGCTGGCATGTGGGATCAGAGCGATTGTGCGATAATTTCCACAGTCAGTTGGATCACCTTTCTTTAGTATTGGTATAAACACAGATCTTTTCCAGTCAGTTGGCCATGATATTGTCTTCCATATTTCTTGGCAGAGCCTTGTAAGTATGGTAACAGCTGCATCAGATTGCTTCAATACTTCTATGGGAATGCTATCAATGCCTGGTGCTTTGTTCTTTGATAAGGCTTTCGATGCTGCTTCAACTTCTTCTTTCATCACCAATGGTTCCCGATCATAAGGTACAGGCTGAAACGGCTGTTGGTCCACTTGATCTTTATCATATAAAAACTCTGTATATTCCTTCCACCTTTTCTTGATCTTCTCAGCATCATTCAACATAGAACCTTGAGTATCTTGTAACATTCCAATTCGAAGCTGGAACTTTTTCTTTAACTTTCGTAGCTTTAGGAAAGCCGATCGTGTTCTTCCTCTAATAGTTTCTGCTTCTATTTTTCTTGCATGCATCATTCTAGTACTTTTCCTTGTCCTGTCTTGCTGCACGTTGGAAATCTCTGTTGAGTTCTGCGATTGTCTGTCTTTCTCCTCTGGCTTTAGCTTCTCTGCGTTTCTGGGCAATTTTCAGGGTTTCTTCCGTCATCCATTTTGGCCGTTTTTGCTTTTTTCACCTTTTGTAGAGACTTCTCGCTTTCTTCCAACACAGCCTTCTTAATGTCATTCCATAACTCTTCCAGAGCTCTGTCATTTGTATCTAAAGCAGCAAATCGATTTTGCAGGCAGTCTTTAAATTCCAGTGGTATATTCTCAAGGTCATATTTTGCTGCATTCATGAGTGGTTTGCTCTTTTTCAACTTTAGCTTGAGTTTGCATACTAGTAGTTGATGATCTGTACCACAGTCAGCTCCAGGTTTTGTCTTTGTTGATGTTACAGAGCTTTTCCATCGTTGACTTCCACTGATGTAGTCAATTTGATTTTTATACAATCCATTGGGTGAAGTCCATGCGTACAGTCGCCGCTTGTGTTGCTGGAAGAAGGTGTTTGAGATGAATAGATCATTGGTCTTGCAGAATTCTATCAGTCTTTCTCCAGCTTCATTTCTGTTGCCAAGTCCATATTTTCCAACTACTTTGTCGTCTTTGTTGCCAACTTTTGCGTTCCAGTCACCCATGACAATCAGGGTATCCTGTTTGCATGTTCTGTCAATTTCAGCTTGTACTTGTTCATAGAACTCTTCAATTTCATTCTCTTCTGCAGCTGTTGTTAGGGCATATATTTGAATTATAGTTGTGTTGATAGGCAATCCTCGTAGACGATTAGAGATTAAGCGTTCGCTGACTGCATTGTATTTCATTACAGTTCTTGCAAGTTTCTTCTTTATTATAAATGCAACACCATTTCTTCTTTGTCTTTCATTTCCAGCATAGTAGACCATGTGATCATCTGATGCAGTGTGTCTGATGCCAGTCCATTTCAGTTCGCTGACACTCAACAGATCAAGTTGTACACGTTCCATTTCATTCTTGACCACCTCCAACTTCCCTTGGTTCATTCTTCGTACGTTCCATGTTCCAATGTGTAAGACATCTTTACAGCTTCTGACTCTCGTTTCATGCGCAGCTACATCAGCAGTCAGACTTCCCGAGGGCTTTGATCCAACCACATCATAAATGCTGGCTTTACTCTGAGACGTTTTCAGCTCTTCCCCAGTAGCTAGTTGAGTGCCTTCCGACCTGGGGGGTCTCATCTTCCAGCACTATAGCACAGTTTGTTTTGTTGTAACTATCCATTGGGTTTTCATGGCAGGATACAGAAGTAGATTGCCGGGCCTTTCTTCCACGCAGTTTAAGTTTTGGTGATGTTGCTGTTGTCACAAAAATGTGATCCTCCGCTGTCAACAGTATCCCATTCTGCTGCTGCCCAGATGGGTAAGATGGGAAAGATAGAGAAGGTGATAAGGAAGGCAAGCTTTGAATTGAAGGTGAGAGGGGGAGAAGGTTAAGGAGTGTCAGAAAATGGAAGAAAAAGTGGTATGGAGCCATAGGAAATGGAGGTGAAAGTCCAACCTAAGATGGGAGGTGGTGATGAGGATGGAGAGAGAGGAGAGAGATGAAGGAAAAAATTAAGATAATATGTAAAAGCAATGAGTATCTTATCAAAACATTTGAAAATACGTTGTATGATAATGAGATTGAGTGAGTAAATACAATTCTATACTACTTATGGGCAGTCTGTTCTGCTCATGAGTCATACAGTTGCCTGGTATATATAAATGGTGGGTAAGGTTGTATAAAATTCATCCGGGCCTCAGAAAGCAAGTTTATGCACCAGCTAGCAGCCTTTAGACTGTTTTCATGCCCTGCTAGATTTCTACTCTCAGTATGATAGTCGTCAAGATAATTCCACTAGTCCCACGTGCCAGACCACGTGGTAGGTCTCCCACACACCTGGCCGCCACACAGAAAGCTGCCAGTAGGCTTCAGAACTGAATGCAGACACAGTAAAGCAAGTGAAACAATTAGCAGGATCTGTCTCAAATGCAGACAGTAAAACCGCTATCTTTTCTCAGCACGTATTGAGCTCGGCAGCAGCGGAATCGGGATCTGCTTATCTCCAGGAACAAACAGGAATGTAGTCTTCACATATGGGTATCGTCGGTACCGAAGGAGCCTGCGCAGGAACGCTCCCCAGCGTCCAATAGGAAGCTTTTGGGAGCATCCCACAGCGCCTGCGTGTGCCTTCCTGCCTTTTCCAACTGTCCCTCTCCAGTTCTTCGTTTTCCGCGGAGCCGACAGGTTGCACATCCTGTCACCGCAGAAAAAATTTCCGTCTATTCTTTTTTTGTGGTCGCGTCTGCCTTCCTTCGACGTTACACCGGTACCGCTGGTGGTTCTTTCTAAAAAAAACAAAACCCTTTCTTTCTGTTGTCTTTTCCAGTTATTTTCTCCTCAGGTGCCACGTGCCATTTTGGGCACTAGGCCCAACTTCTTCCTTTAAAATAGAAAAACCTGCGTCGGGTTTTAAAAAGTGTTCTAAGTGTGGCGGTACCATCTCCGTCACTGACAACCATGAGTGGTGCCTCGAATGTTTAGGTCCTGACCACTCTATTTTGGAGTGTGTTGCCTGTGGGATGATGTCGAAGAGGGGCCGGCAGAACCGAGCTGCTAAACTTAGCACCCTTTTTCCCTCCGATGCAGCCTCTGTGGCATCGACGTCTTCAAGGGCTTCGTCTTCCTTCCATGGATCTTAGGTAACTAAACATAAATCTGGCCGGTCCTCAAAGGGCAGATCTCCCTCTAATGCTTCTGGCATTGCCCTTGAGGGACTTTCACCGGCACAATTGCTCCGGCGGGAGGCTTTGGCTTCCAAAGCACTAACGGGGGCTCCAGGATGTTCTTGAGGCCTCAACCTCGGCAGAACTACTGGTGCCATGCTCTGGGGTACCGGCCGCTTCATCCGGTACCGATTCCCAAGCATCGGCAGCGTTGATAGACCAGAGATCCTTGGCTATTGAATGCAATCTGGCGGCTCATCTCACGGCCTCGATGCCCCTGAAACCGCTTCAGACAAGTCAACCGGTACCGGCACCGACTGCATCGACATCGGCAGGTCTTCTACCGGGACCGAGTCATGCTTATCTATCCGGTATCGACAAGTTGGTACCGGACCCCTCCGATGCCGACTTTGATCGGTACCGTGCCTTGCACGATCACCCGGATCGGAGATACATTGAATCCTCGGAGGAGTCTGAAGACTCTGAAAGCTCTGCCGATACCAGAGTACTTCTTCCTGAGGATTCGTCTCCTCAGCGTAGGATGTCTCCACCAGAGGATATGTCCTTTCAGGATTTTATCCGAGATGTGGCCCGAGGTCTTTCCATCACAGTGGCGCCTGAAAAAGAGCCTAGGGCAAAGGAATTAGAAATCCTACAATACCCTAAAGCTCCCAAGGAGGCAGCTACCTTACCTATTAATGAGATCTTGCATGATCTCATGTTAAGGATGTGGGAAACACCTCTAACCACATCTCCTCACTCCCGAAGACTCGACACCGTGTATCGAGTTGCTCCTTGTCCTAGGTTTCAGAAGACTCAGCTACCACACCGTACCATGGTGGTGGAATCAGCTATGAGAAGGATAAAGAGTGCAAAAAGGCATGCATCTAATCCTCCAGGACATGAGTGTAGGACTCTTGATGCCTTTGGACGTCGAACCTTCCAGGCTTCCATGCTTTCTGCTAGGATCAGTTCCTATATATTTTATATGGTAATGTTCCTTAAGGAAGTCACAAGAGATTTAGAGCTTATGAGCCCTCTCCTTCCTGATGATAAGAGGCAGGATTACCTTGCCCTTGTCATACATGCTCAGGATGTTTCCAAGTTTGTCAGTCGTGCAGCCTTTGATTGCTTTGAGTGCACTCCTGCAGTTTGACTCCCATACAACTACTATTACCCATAATTCAATCATAATCTGATGCTTCAAATTGTATATATGTTAAAGTATGTCGCAAGTTGTAAATAGCTCTAAACTCTATATTGTATCTGTATATAGTTGCTTAATGTTCTATGTATTGGTATATAGTTGCATATTGTTCTCTGTACCTTAGCATTGTTCAATGTAAACCGCCACTGATCTTGGGAATTTGTGGTATATAAAAGTTTTTCAAATAAATAAATAAGCATAACCTCTGCTATTGCCATAGGTGCACGTAGGATTGCCTGGCTCCCAGGCATCTGACTTGGAACTTTGGGTATAGGATAAACTAGGGAATATTCCTTGCACAGCAGAGAATCTCTTTGGCAAGAATTGGCAGGAAAAAGCTAATGAGATAGATGCTGACAATATCACCTTGGATAGATTGTCTAAATCTACAACTGATCCTGCAAGGAAAAAATCCTACAAGAAACCATTCTTCAGTAAGAAGAAGCACTTTTATCCATCCTATACCCAGCAGGGGCATCGTTTGGGTCAGTCTGCCCAAAAGGGACAGCAGCAACAACCTAGACAAAGAAAAACAAAAGCTGCTAAGCCTCAACTGGGTCAGCAGACTCAGCCTCCATAGGGGCTTTGACTCCTATCTAGAAAACTTTGCCTTCCTGGCCCTGAATGGCCCAGAGCCTTCCACCATTCCAGGACGTTTGTCATTTTGCCCGTAGATGGGGGCAGATAATAGCAGAAAATTGGACCCTGTCTATTGTAAGAGAGGGTTACAAGCTTCATTTCCTCAGCATGCCCCCTCCTACAATGGTAAGACAATTCAATTCTCAGACCTCTCTTAACAACCAGTTAGGTCAAGAGGTCACTATGCTTCTTGCCGAAGGGGCAATAGAAGAGGTACCCATTCCCCAACAGGGTACAGGGTTCTACTCCTCCTGTTTCCTTATTCCAAAGAAAACAGGAGGACACAGATCCATTTTAGACCTCAGAGAATGGAACAAGTTCCTGTTCAAAGAGAAGTTCAAAACGATTTCTCTAGGAACTCTGCTGCCATACTGTCAGAGTCAGGATTGGCTTTGTTCTCTAGATCTCAAGGATGCGTACACTCATCTTCTCATCCATCCAACTCATCGAAAGTTCCTTCACTTTCTTTTTCAAGGGAAGCATTACCAATACAGGGTTCTTCCTTTTGGCCTGGCCTCGGCGCCAAAGGTGTTCACAAAATGCATGGCTGTGGTGGCAGCATTTCTTCGCACCCTAGGAATATTCATCTTCCCTTACTTAGATGACTGGCTCATTCGAGCTCCTTCAGAGCCAGAGGCCAGGGTTGCGCGCTCTCGCACAATGCGCATCCTTCAGTATTTGGGACTTGTCATAAACTTCCCAAAATCCATCCTTGCTCCCACTCAGTCCCTGGAGTTTATAGGAGCTCTGCTGGATACCAGACAGACAAGGGCCTACCTTCCACAGGCCTGCTGCCTTCGCATTGTACAATTAGCCTCCCAAGCAGTGTTAAAACCTCATCTCACTGCTCGGGAAATGTTAGTTGCTAGGCCAGATGGTATCCACCGTGCATGTGGTTCCTTATGCTCACCTCCATATGAGGGCAGCCCAGTGGACTTGATCCACTCAGTGGACTCAGGCGTCAGGTTGCCTGTCAGACAAAATAGCAAACTGAGATCGCCTTATTTTGTCCCTCCAATGGTGGCAATCACTCCAAAACCTTTTGGTGGGGTCCCCTTTTCAGCAACCCCCACCCCAAGCCACTCTAACAACAGATACCTCACAGGTGGGTTGGGGAGCCCACCTGCAAGGCCTCTCTACCCAGGGTACCTGGACTCCACAGGAGACCTATCTCCATATCAATCTCCTGGAACTCGTAGCAATTTTCCTTGCCCTTCGAGTATTCCACACCCAGCTCAGCTACAAGGCAGTCCTAGTTCAAACGGACAATCAAGTAGCCATGTTCTATGTGAACAAGCAGGGTGGAACAGGCTCTATGTCGCTATGCAATGAAGCTTTGCTACTATGGGCCCTCGCCAGAGAGCATCAGATTCATCTCCTTGCGGTGTATCTTCCAGGCATTCAAAACTCTTGGGCAAACAGACTCAGTCGAGTTCTGCTTCCACACGAATGGTCTCTCCATGCAGACCAGGTGACCAAAATTTTCCAAAATTGGCGAACCCCAGACATAGACCTCTTTGCAAGTCTGCTGAATGCCAAACTTCCCCGGTTCTGTTCCAGAATTCCGGCTCAGGGTTGTCAGGCCAGGGATGCTTTCCTCCTCCATTGGGGTCAGGACTTCCTGTATCCCTTTCCACCCATTCCCCTAATTCCCAAAACCCTGTTCAAGCTGCAGAGAAACAGAGGTCATATAATTCTCATAGCTCCACATTGGCCACGGCAAATGTGGTACCCTCTGCTTCTGCATCTCTCTCAAGCTCTCCCTCTGGAGTTAGGATCTGCTCCATATCTCCTTTCTCAGGAGGACGGGATGCTGTGGCATCCCAATCCCCAGTCTCTGCATCTCAGGGCCTGGTTGCTGAAAGCCTAGAACTTCACGGTCTTAATCTTTCTCAGCAAGTAAAGGTTATCCTTTATGCTTCCAGGAAGTCTTCCACAAGACGCTTTTATGCTTTCAAGTGGAAAAGGTTTACCATATGGTGCTTGCAGAATGGTCTTGACCTTCTTGCGATACCTCTGGAATCATAACTGGAGTATCTCCTTCATTTGTCTTATGCCCGGTTTAAGACCAATTCAGTGAGAGTTCATTTGAGTGCTATTGCAGCTTCTTTCAAGCCTCTAAATGGACAACCTATTTCCTCTCATCCTCTCATAGCGAGATTTATGAGAGGCCTTCTTTTAACTAAGCCTCCCATTAAGCCACCACCGGTGGCATGGGACTTAAATCTAGTTCTTCGGCAGCTCATGAAGCCGCCTTTTGAACCATTAGCTACTACCTATTTGAAATTCCTTTCCTGGAAGGTCATCTTTCTTATTGCAATCACATCAGCATGTCGCATCAGTGAATTGCAAGCGTTGGTGGCTGATCCTCCTTATACAAAGTTCCATCATGATAAGGTAGTCCTTAGGTCTCATCCACACTTTATGCCAAAGGTTTACCTTCCTGTATTTTTCCCAAGGCCTCATGCCTCAAATGCAGAAAGGAATCTTCATACTTTGGATTGTAAAAGGGCTCTGGCTTTTTACTTGCAAAGGACACAGCAACATAGAAAGTCCTCCCAACTTTTTGTTGCTTTTGATCCTAGTCATTTGGGACTTCCAGGCTCCAAAAGAACACTGTCCAACTGGATTGCACAGTGTATATCTTTTGCCTATGAGAGTAAAAACCTTCCTCTGGAAGGCCATGTCACAGCTCACAATGTGAGAGTCATGGCAGCCTCTATGGCTCATCTTCATTCTGTGTCTATCGACGACAACTGCCAAGCAGCTACTTGGGCTTCGGTTCATACCTTCACAGCCCATTACTGCTTAGACAAGGACTCCCGCCGGGATGCCTTGTTTGGTTAGGCTGTTCTTCAACACCTGTTCCATACTTAATCAACTCCTACCCACCATCCCTGGTAGGATGCCAGAGATCCATGGGGGGAAGTGGGAGCCCTTTCACAAGGGCACACAACTTCTGGGGTCTCTCCCTGGCATCTGCAGCTAGGGAGTCCCCATATGTGAAGACTACATTCCTGCTTGTTCCTGGAGATAGCATAGTTACTCACCTGTAACAGGTGATCTTTGGGAACAGCAGGAATTTAGTCTTCACAGCCCACCCACCTCCCCTAGGAGTTGTATCTCTCTCTTTCTCGCTTTCCCTCTCTTTTTTGTCTCAGCTTTAAACTCAACTGGAGAGGGGCAGTTGGGAAAGGCAGGAAGGCAGCACACAGGCGCTGTGGGATGCTCCCAAAAGCTTCCTATTGGATGCTGGGGAGTGTTCCTGCGCAGGCTCCGTGGGTACCGATGATACCCATATGTGAAGACTAAATTCCTGCTGTTCCCAGAGATCACCTGTTACAGGTGAGTAACTATGCTATCTGGCAGATGCTTTGTATAATCTGGATAGAGCCTCTGCCAAGTGCATGTCTTTTGTGGTCTCCGCTCGATGTCTTTTCTGGCTCTGTAATTGATCTGCGGATGTAGCTCTGAAAGTAAGACTTAGTAACCTTCCTTTCGAAGGAAAACTTCTCTTTGGAGAAGTGTTACTTAAATTAGTTAAGGACTTGGGAGAAGCCAAGGTTCCCAGACTTCTGGAAGATAAGCCTAAGTCTGGAAAGTCTATGGCTCCTGTAAGGGGTCATTTCAGAGATTTTCAAAGATTTCTAAATGTTCCACACACTATATATGCAACACCAAAACAATTACGAGCAACCGAGCATTCACATACATAGCCCCCTCAATCATTGCCCAAAGGTCTAAAAACGCACCTATTTTGAGAATTTTGCAATAATACCTAGACCATGGCTTCATTCCTCATCCTTCCATGCTCTCTCCGTCCTCCTTCCTTTACTTACCCCCATCAACTAATTTCTAGTTGATAAGTGTATCAATATGCTGTAATCATTAAGAACACTACTGTAAATTCTCTGTAAATAGCTACAGCGGTCCAGCTTTGTACTGCTTCATGTAAATAGTTCGAGGGTTCCCCTCAATTCAACTGTTCTATGTATAAAGTTCTAAACCTTTTACATGTAACTGTTACTGTTAAAGTTCATTGTTATATTGTAAACCGCTCCTGATCTCTAGAAGGAGCAGTATAAAAATGTAATAAATAAAAATAAATTTTGTGCAGCCTGTGCTGTGCCTTTTCAAAGAGCTTGCTATTCTCCCAGCGGGCAGCCCTTTTGGGGAGATAAAACAAACTACAAGAACAGTATTCTACAAGTTAGACAATCCAGCACTTCAGACCCCCTCGTAGAAACCCATGATTTTCGATCAGTAGTTCAAGCCCTAATCATGCCCCACTTGGACTATTGTGATAGCTTACTACAAGGGCTGCCTAAAAAGAGCATCCACACACTCCAATTAGCCCAGAACGTTACTGGAAGGATCATAACCAAAGCAAGATTAACGGATCGCATCTCCCCCATACTCTTTAACCTACACTGGCTTCCAATAGCTAGTAGGATAAAATACAAAATTATGGTCACTACTTTTAAACTGATTAATATCTCGCCATCTTTTCTTACAACCAAGATACAGACCCAACCAGAAGGCAGGAGCAGGAGAAGAAGTAAGTTAGACCTACTCAAAATACCCCCTTCAATCTGCCAAACTAAACAAGTGACCAGCAATAGAGCCTTCTCATATACAGCTTCCACCCACTGGAATTCCCTACCAGACACAATCAGATCAATAAAAGACTTTCAGGAGAGTTTTCAGCTCTTTTCTAAATGTCTATTTACCAAGTACTACAACAACCTCCCCCTCAGTGATACACTCACTCAACCCATCAACTTGGCCCTCCCCTAGCAGGTCCTCCAAGACTTGGCATCCCCCTACCCTCCCGTTCATTGTACAAGTTGCCAAGGCTATCATGTATATAGTTACATGTCAACCAACTTCCACTATACCCTGTATATGTGTATAGCTGGTATGTAAATAGTTTGCTGTAATATAGTTTTAAAATAATGTTCCCTGTACTTGATACTTGTTTGATGTAAACCGCCCCTGAACGTCGGAAGAGGCAGTATAGAAATATTGTTCAAATAAATAAAATAAATAAATGGGGTAGAGGAGCAGGTTGAGGATATTATACTGGAGTCGCAGTGGGCTCCAAAAAGCCACAGTGAAATGAAGGAGACCCAGGTGAAGTTGATTCTGGTAGGAGGTCGGCTACAAACCCTTTACTGTGCTTGGGTCCAAATTATGTCTGACCAGTGGGTGCTAGAAGTTGTTCGAGAGGGCTATGTGTTGGAGTTGGCACGGCCTCTCTCCGATGCCTTTGTTGTCGCCCTACAAGGCTCCTGTCAAAGCAGATGCGGTAGTAGAAACGCTTGAGAGGCTGATCCAGCTGCAGGCAGTAGTCCTAGATCCCATCAGATCACTTGAGCAAAGTAGTTACTCAATGTATTTCATGGTTCCCAAGAAAGAAGGCTCCTTCGGCTTGGTTCTGGATCTCAAATTTGTCAGTCGAGCCTTGCAAGTGCCTCATTTTTGCATGGAGACATTGTGATCAGTTATAATAGCTGTAAGGAAGGACGAGTTTTTGTTTTCTCTAGATCTGACCAAAGCATACTTGCATATTCCTATTTGTCCAGACCATCAGTGTTACCTTCGCTTTGCGGTTCCTGTGGAGCATTTCCAGTTTTGCGATTTACCTTTTGATCTGGCCACTGCACCTCGAACCTTTACAAGAGTGGTGATGGTCATGGTAGTGGCAGTGGCCCTTCGGCAAGAAGGGATTTTGGTTCATCCTTATCTGGATGATTGGTTAATCAAAGCAAAATCGGTCTAGGAAAGTCAAGAAGCTACGCATGGAGTGATGGCCTTCCTCCAAAAATTGGGGTGGGTTATCAATTTCAACTAAAGCAACTTGAATTCAACTCAAGATCTGACTTATTTAGAAGCTCATTTCGTTGCAAAGTTGAGCCAGATGTGCCTGCCTGCCAAACAAGCCACAAAGGTGTGGGATCAAATCTAGAAGTTTTCTCAGATGTGGTCTCTGTCTGCATGGCATTACCTACAGCTCCCAGAGTCCATGGAGGAGACCATGGACTTGGGGCCTTGGGGCCATGGCTCATATCAGACCTCTACAAAAAGCTTTGTTATTCTGGTGGTCTCCACAGCGACATGCTCTCTTGAAAAGGTTACCATGCCTGCAAGGCTGAGTCTGCTCTGGTGGTTGGACTCGACCAAGCTAGTGACAGGGAAGCTGCTAGAGTGGGTGGTAGTGACTGCCAATGCCAGCCTGTATGAATAGGGAGTGCATTTTCTCTCCCAAGTAGTGCAAGGTCAGTGGTCTCAGGAGGAGAGCAGTTGGTCCATAAACCACTTGGAAATGCGAGCTGTATTTCTGGCTCTGAAGGCCTTTCTCCCCCAGATACAGCTCAAGGCAGTAAGAGTCTTCTCTGTCAATGCAACCACGGTAGATTACATAAATTGTCAGAGCAGCACAGGGAATGCAGTTTTGGTGCAGGAGATATCTTCGTTTCTTCAATGAGTACATACACATCTGCTAGCTCTGTCAGTGGCTCATGTAGCTGGAAAAGAAAATGTACAAGCCAATTTCCTCAGCCGTCATCAGTTGGATCCAGGGGAGTGGTCACTGGAGGAATCGGTCTTTCTCAGCATAGTACGATGTTGGGGTCCACTGATCATGGATCTGATGGCGTTGTCCTCCAATGCCAAAGTACTGCGCTAATTCAGACACAGGCGAGAGAAAATGTCATAAGGTCTAGATGCCGTAGTTCAGAAGAGGCCAAAGGACCGTTTCCTGTATGCCTTTCCTCCCTGACCTCTGATTGGCCGATTTCCTTCAGAAGGTAGAAACACATTGGGGAATTGTGATTTTAGTAGCATTGGACTGGCCTCGAAGACCTTGGTATGTGGATCTGGTCCGGCTGACAGTGGACGTGCCTTGACACCTTCCTGTGGTGGACAGTCTGCTAGTGCAGGGTCTGATTATCATGCCGCAAGTGGCTCGATTCTCACTTATGACTTGGCTATTGAGAGGGCTAGATTAAGGAAGAAAGGTTACTCTGCCAGGTGATATCAACATTGCTTTGAGCTCGAAAGCGTTCAACTTCCTTATCATATGGTAGAGTCTGGCGTATTTTCGAGAACTAGTATGAAGGAAAAAGGTGTACATGCTCTTTTGGCCTCACTGACAAATGTACTGGCTTTTTTATAGGCTGGTTTAGATAAAGGTCTGGCCTTAAATTCTTTATGCGTTCAGGTGACAACCTTAATCTGTTAATAGGGTAGGATACAGGGTCTTTCTCTGGCTTCTCATCCAGATGTGGTTCGTCAAGCAAGTTCGGCCATCAAAACAGTGTTGTCATGGGACTTGAATTTGGTCTTATCTGCTCGCACAGGCCCTCCATTCAAACCCCTCAGTTGAACTTCACTAAAAAAACTTCTTTCTGGTGGCCATATGCTTGGTACATAGGATCTCAGAGCTGCAGGCTTTGCCTTGTAGGGAGCCTTTCCTTATGATATTGAAAGATAAGGTAGTTTTGCAACTGGTTCCTTTATTCTTACCGAAGTTTGTTTCAGGGTTCAATTTTAATCAGACAATAACTCTTCCTACCTTTTCTGGCTTGGGTGATGGCTCGGAAGCTCGTCAGTTGCATCTGTTGGACATCCACAGAGTCCTTAGGCATTATCTTAAGCGTACTAAATCCTTCAGAAAATCAGATGATCTCCGTATTCTTTTTGAAGATCCGTGTAAAGGGGAGGCAGCTCCTAAAGCATCTTATTGCGTGCTGGTTAAAATATACTATTGCTTTGGCTTATTTACTTAAGCGTAGATCCCTTCTAGTTGGGTTGTGAGTTCACTCAACTAGAGCTCAAGTGGCTTCTTGGGCTGAGTGTATAGTCTCAATCCGCCAATTATCTGTAAAGCAGTGAATTGGTCCTCGCTTCATACATTTTCTATGCCACTATCATCTAGATGTTCAGGCAAGGAGGGATCCACAGTTAGGAGCGCGAATGTTTACAAGCTGGGCTCATGGGTCCCTCCTAGAATTGAGTACTGCTCTGGCTTATCCCATGCGACTGGACTGGAGGGACAATAAGGAAGGTGAAATTAGACCTTACCTGCTAATTTTCTTTCCTTGAGTCTCTCCAGTCCAGTCCAGAACCTGCCTGTTTCAGTTTACTTTCTAGGCAAGCCCAAACATGAAAGTTTGTATGTGAGTTGTATCTATCTGGTGCTTTCTCTTCATTATTTTTAGGTGGATAAGATGAGCTGCAATTTCTAAAAGAGTGTCATTTTGACAGTTTTTGTTTCTCTTTAGAGACTACTCATTTCTCTGTATTTTCTCGGAACATATGTAGTTATTACACGTTCCTTGCTAATTTGTTATTAGAATACTGGAGTGATTGGATCTACACAGAACCCTTATAGGGTGACATCATCAAGGCTGTGATTCTCAGTCTCCAGCTGATAAGGTATAACCCTAGCGACTGGACTGGAGAGACTCAAGGAAAGAAAATTAGCAGGTAAAGTCTAATTTCACCATCCTTGGCCTTCAGTCTTATGTGGGTGAGAACTGGAAGCTTAAAGTATGGCACTCTTAGCTATCATCAGAGAGCCGATATAGCCCTTTGCCACTCCAGCTTGCAGCATGGGCAGGGCAGAGTCGAGATCTCTCTGTAGAAGAGAGGATTTGAGATGTAGTCTCCCCAAACTTTGTGAAGTGTTTGCTATAGAAAACTTGGAGCCATCTCTCCAGGGTTTGGATCTCTCAGACCCAGTTGGCATGCTGCTTTCCTCCTGGGTATAGAACCAGAAGAGTGAATTTACATGCAAGATGAATGGCTAAGAGCTTTCTTGAAGTCTAAAGGTCTGTGGTTGTTAAATAGATGGCTGCATAAATAGAGGAGAGAACAGCTTTATGCATTCATTTTTATGAAGGCTTTATTCAGTAGAAATAAAATACTTGTATATACTTTAAATGTGCATTGTTAATTTTCATCTTTTTTGTTTTCATACCTCTTTTAGTATCAGCAAACCTGGTATCATGAGGGGCCAAATAGCCTGAAGATAGCCAGACTCTGGATCGCTCGTTATTCACTGCCTCGGTGAGAAGTTGCAAGGAGTCAGATAGCGGAACAGAAGAATTCATGTTTTAACTTGAGCATTTCAACCCAGCTTTTGCCACATGTAGATACAATGTGACCTAACTGCAGATGGCACAACTGCTTGTAGGCATGAAAAATAGAAATTTAGACTATGATAACAAATAAGGTTCAGCTACTCTGTCCAGTTAAGACGCATATGCCTCCCTCAACTTTGGGATAGTCAGTCCTCTCTCCAGTGACATCCACCTCTGCAATTCTAGTCCTTTTTTTATGTTCTGTTTGCACGTCAGTGTTCAGTCTAGTTTTAAGTATTTTTTGGTTATGATAATCTATTTAAAGTCTTTTCCCAATAAGTTACTATATGTAAAGAAGGCTTTGGTGCTGTATATGTGACTGCTTTGTGATTTCTATTTGTCTACCCTGTTTACTAGTTAAATGCAATTCCTTAGCGTCCCTCTAGTCCAGTCCCGGAACCATAGAGTTGTCAACCTCCTCTAGCAGCTTTGGAGACTGAAATACATCATCGCTTTGCTGGCACCAGTATAAGTAGGCAAGGACCGCCCCCTCTCACCAGTACTTTCAGTCTCCAAGCAGCTGAAGGAGATTCTGAGCCTGCTTCTGGGCTCAGTTAGGGATATAGGCAGAGCTAAATAGAATACATTTACCTTTCACTTTAATTTTATTGATTTGCCCTTTTGGGTTTGTTATTGCAGGCACTGTGTGACTGGTGCAGGAGATTTCTTCCTCTGGCTCCATTTGTCCCCCCTCCTTTCCCCCCTCCCTCCTCTTACTTTTCCTCTGACTTTACTGTTTTCTTTATTTGCCCCATTGTTTAAACGAGCACCAGGATATTTCTGTGCCTCCCTGCTCCCGAACCTGCTTGGAAGGGTGAGGAGCAGGTTGCAGGCTAACAGCAGTGGCCCCGAGTGGGCAGGGCAGCTGACAGATTGCTGCTAGTGTTGGAGCTGAAGCCACAGGCAGGCTGAGCTCCAGCGAGGCTGCTGCATCTCTCCCTCTCTCCTTCACCTCTTCTTGCTGTGGTGAGTAGAAGGGGTTATTTCTCTATTTTTTGGGGTCCCCCCTTTGGGGTTAGCAGGGGGGGGTGCCTAGGTTTGCCTTTTAGTCCTCTCGGGGTGGCCTGTCGCGTGGTTATTTCGGCGGGAATCGGCAGCGGCGGCCATTTTGAATAAATCCCGATTTTAATTTTTGCTTTTAGTTTGCTTTTTCTGGGCTTTCTAGCCCTCGTTTTGGCTGCAGACCACCTGGGTTTGGCTGGGGGATGTCTTAGCATTATAGTTTGTGAAGAATTAAAAAAAAAAACAAAAAAAAACGTTACTTTTAAACGAGGGTTTTCCTGGCTTCAGCCTCACAAGCTTTCTTTTTGCTGGGCTGTGCTGCTGACCCACGGGCTGGGGGTGACAGGAGAGCTTCCCTCTGAGTATGCCTGCGAAGCCCCGCTGTGTGGTTTGTGGCGCTAAGCGAGGTTTGCTGACAGGGTCCAGCGTGTGTGGGTCCTGCACTCTGGCTTCCAATGTTATGGAAGCTGCGGCTCCGGCTCTCGCAGGAGAGGAGGTTCCGCTAGGGGGAATGCCAGCTTTACCTCAGACTCTGGATTTTCAGGGGCCGGAGTCTTCCCCTGGGGAGGGGTCCTCGGCTTCGCAGGGTCCGACTTCGGTGGCCCTTGCCCCGGGGATTCCACCAGATTTTTTCTCTCTCATGCAACAAGCCTTTGCGCTCCTGCAGCCTAGCCTAGTCTCTTCGCCTCGGGCTCCGGAGGGGCTTAAACGTGCGGGGCCCCTGCCTCGGACGGAGGACGGCGCTCCTCCTGTGAAACTGGCCAGGGGGTCCGCGGAGGAGGAGTCTCCGTCTCCCCTGGGGGACAACCTCGGGGCAGAGGACGGGGATCTGGATGACTCCTCCGGTGGGGAGCTCGAGGAGGGAGAGTTACCTGACGCGGAGCAGCATAGTAGGCTCGTCAGGGTGTTTCGGAGGGAAGAGCTTCCGGCCTTGATTGCCGAGACTCTCAGAACGTTGAATATGCCAGCGGAGGCGACAGCGTCGGAGGATACTCTGGAGGATCCTCTGCTCCAGGCGGTGCGAAAGTCTCAGCGGGTCTTTCCTCTGCATAGAGTCTTTAGAGGGATGATTCAGGAGGAGTGGGACTCGCCCGAATCGGCGCTACGGGGCTCTCGGGCCTTGTCGCGCCTTTATCCGTTGTCGGATCAGGATAGGGAGCTGTTTCGGTCTCCCAAGGTTGATGTGGCGGTATCAGCAGTCACTAAGAAGACTACGATACCCGTTGAGGGCGCCGCGGCTTTGAAAGATGTGCAGGATAGGAAGTTGGATACCCTGTTGAAGCAGGTGTTTGATGTATGTGCCCTCTCTATGCAAGCCGCCGTGGCGGGGGCTTGGGTGGCGAGAGGTTGCTTGCGCTGGTCCCAGCGATTGCAGGGCGATGTCGGGACAGCGCAGGTAGAGGATGCGGCGCGTTTGGAGTCGGGAGCCGCCTATTTGTCGGACCTTCATTATGATCTCATCCGTAGTGGGGCTAAGTCAATGGCCTCTGTGGTGGCGGCGCGCCGGTATTTATGGTTGCGCAATTGGGTGGCCGATAGTTCCTCCAAAGCTCGTCTTAGTAAACTTCCCTTTCGGGGGAAGTTGTTGTTTGGTGAGGATTTGGAAAAGCTGGTTAAAGATCTCGGTGAGTCTAAGGGAGGCCGGCTTCCGAAGGATAAACCGAAGCTGGTCAGGGCTGCCTCTGGATCTCGAGCTGCCCCTAGGGATTTTCGCCGTATTCGGGCGGCTCGTTTTGGTCTGCCCCAGCGGGGTCGGTTCCCAACTCGAAACCACGGGTTTCGTGGCTTCAGAGGAGCCGGCAGAGGCTTCTCCACTTTTCCTTCCGCCTCTGGTAAAAAGCCCCAATGAGATGAGGCGGGCTCAGGTGGCGGTAGTTCCCGTAGGAGGGCGGTTGCGGGAGTTCTACCCT
The DNA here is from genome assembly GCA_033557465.1 of Ichthyophis bannanicus. NCBI lineage: Eukaryota > Metazoa > Chordata > Amphibia > Gymnophiona > Ichthyophiidae > Ichthyophis > Ichthyophis bannanicus. Next base: position 383,734,612 of record CM066039.1, read on the forward strand.
GCCTGGGTCCATCTTACGTCAGATCAGTGGGTTCTGGAGGTAATTCGGGAGGGCTACGCTCTCGAGCTCCATTGTCCCGTCTTAGATTCCTTTGTTCTTTCGCCCTGCAGTGCTCCACTCAAGCGGAGGGCCGTCTGCGAAACGTTGCAGCGATTGCTGCGCCTCAGGGCCGTCGTTCCGGTGCCGGAGGACCAGTACGGTTCCGGTCGGTACTCTATCTGTTTCGTGGTGCCGAAAAAGGAGGGGTCCTTTCGGCCTATCCTCGATTTTAAAAAGGGTAAATCGGTGCCTCCGGGTAACTCACTTTCGCATGGAGACCCTTCGATCTGTCATAGCGGCCGTCCGGCAGGGGGAGTTTCTGACTTCGCTCGACCTCACGGAGGCCTACCTGCATATTCCGGTTCGGAAGGAGCACCAGCGCTACCTGCGCTTTGCGGTTCCCATGGGGCATTTTCAGTTTCAGGCGTTGCCTTTCGGTCTGGCGACGGCGCCGCGCACGTTCACAAAGGTCATGGTCATGGTAGCGGCGGCTCTTCGCAAAGAGGGGGTGCTTGTGCATCCCTATCTAGACGATTGGTTAATTCGGTCAAAGTCTCGGGCGGAGAGTGTGGAGGCCACCGCCAAGGTGGTTCGGTTGCTACAGAGTCTTGGCTGGGTGGTCAACTTTGCAAAGAGCAGGTTGACTCCCTTGCAGTCGTTGGAATACCTGGGGGCGCGCTTCGAGACGCTCCGAGCGAGAGTGTTCTTGCCGGATCAGCGGGCGCGAGCGTTGCGGGAGCTGGTGCGGCGTTTTCTCCGGCAGCCTGCGCCCACGGCGTGGCAGTATCTCCAGTTGCTCGGCACGATGGCAGCGACGATCGAGGTAGTGCCCTGGGCCAGAGCGCATATGCGGAAACTTCAGAGCGCGCTCCTCCGGCGTTGGTCTCATCAGCGCGATGCGTTGTCTCGGCGTTTGATCTGTCCCCTGGTGGTCCGTCGGGATCTTCGGTGGTGGTTGCGCCCGGAGAATCTTGCCGCAGGCATGCCCTTGGAGCCCCCGTCCTGGAAGCTGCTGATCACGGATGCCAGTCTTCTGGGGTGGGGGGCGTGCTGCGGGGACGCGTATGCCCAGGGCCTGTGGTCGATGGTGGAGAAGGAATGGTCCATCAATCGGTTGGAGATGCGAGCGGTGTTTCTGGCTCTACAGGCGTTTCGGGAGACTCTTGCTCGGCAGGCGGTTCGGGTTCTCTCGGACAATGCGACCACAGTCGCTTACATCAATCGGCAGGGCGGCACCGGCAGCGTGGCATTGGAGCAGGAGGCAGCTCAGTTGCTAGCTTGGGCCGAGTCGCATCTGCAGTGTCTGTCGGCACATCACGTGGCAGGCGTAGAGAACGTAGCGGCCGATTTTCTGAGTCGCCGAAGGGTGGACACGGGAGAGTGGGTCCTTCACCCCGAGGTCTTCGCGCTTCTCGTCGGGCGCTGGGGGATTTCCCTAATGGATCTCATGGCGACCTTCCAATCGGCTCAGGTGGATCGCTTTTTCAGCAGACGACGAGAACGGATGTCGGAAGGGCTCGACGCCCTGGCCGCAGGAGGTGTTGCTCTATGTCTTCCCACCTTGGGCACTGATAGGCCGGGTAGTGCAGCGCATAGAGCGTCATCGGGGCCTCATGATGCTGGTGGCGCCCGATTGGCCCAGGCGACCGTGGTACGCGGATTTAGTGCGACTGTTAGCGGATCGCCCGTAGAGGCTCCCTCAGCGAGCCGATCTCTTGACTCAGGGCCCGCTGCGCATGCCTCAGGTAGCTCGGTTCTCGCTTACGGCATGGCTCTTGAGAGGGCTCGGATGACCGCTAAGGGTTATTCGCCGGCGGTCGTTTTGACCTTGCTGAGGGCTCGTAAACAATCGACTTCTTTGGCGTACATTCGCGTCTGGCGCATCTTCGAGGCTTGGTGTTCAGAGCGTACCATCCGTCCGTTGGGCGCTTCCGTGCCGCAGATCCTTTCATTCTTGCAGGATGGTGTGGATAAGGGTTTGGCGGCTAGTTCGTTGCGTGTGCAGCTTGCTGCCCTTTCCTGTTACCGCGGGAAGGTGCAGGGTCAGTCTCTCGGGGTCCACGCGGATGTCCGGCGGTTTTTGTGGGCGGTGTTGCTCATGTGGCCGCCTCGGCGTTGTGCTGTTCCTCCGTGGGATTTGAATTTGGTTTTGGAGGCCTTGCTGGCTCCCCCGTTTGAGCCATTGTCTACTGCTTCGCTAAAAGACCTCACATTGAAAACGGTGTTCTTGGTGGCGATTTGCTCGGCTAGAAGGATCTCGGAGTTACAGGCCTTGTCTTGTAGGGAGCCCTTTCTCTCTTTTACCAACCACAAGGTGGTTCTCCGCACCGTTCCGGCGTTCTTACCCAAGGTGGTGTCCGCGTTTCATGTTAACCAGGTAGTCTCTCTTCCAGTGTTCTCCGATCGCGATGGGGCCGGACCGGGGGGTCGGTTGCGGCTGTTGGACGCCCGCAGGGTTCTCAAGAAGTATCTCGCCCGGACGGCGTCCTTCCGGCGGTCTGATCGACTTTTTGTGGCGTTTGGGGGTCCGCGTAAGGGAGAAGCGGCGGCAAAGTCCTCTATTTTCCGCTGGTTGAAGGAAGCTATCGCATCTGCTTACATCTTGAAGAGCAAGTTGGTTCCGCTGGGTCTTCGGGCTCATTCCACTCGGGCGCAGGCGGCGTCTTGGGCGGAGTTCAGTCTGGTCCCGGTGGCCGACATCTGTAGGGCGGCGACTTGGTCGTCCTTGCATTCCTTTGCTAAGCATTACCGCTTGGATGTTTTGTCAGCGGAGGATGGGCGTTTTGGCTCGGCGGTGCTTCAGGCTGGGCTGGCTTGTCCCTCCCGTTGATGTGCACTGCTCTGTTACATCCTCTATGGTTCCGGGACTGGACTAGAGGGACGCTAAGGAAGGGTAAATTAGACTTACCTGCTAATTGTTGTTCCTTGCGGAACTCTAGTCCAGTCCCGGATCCCTCCCTTGGTTTGAAGTGTTGCCAGCCTGATTGTTTCGGCTCCCGCGGGTACTCTGTGTTACCTTTTTTTTCCGGGGGGCTCGAGATGAAGCCATTGGAGGACCCTCTTGCGTACCGCTCTTATCGGGCCATCCTCTTCGGAGGTGGGCTGCTGAGGCGCTTTTGTCTGGTCAGATGATATTCTTCTTCAGGCACAGTCCATGAATGCAATTTCTTTCCTTGCCAAAATAATTAAAAAAAAAAAAATTTTTACTTGGTATGGAACAGGGCATATTCTGTTCTGTATATATCTCTATTGCTATGTTGAATGTATTCTGGTTAATTCTCCTTATGTGATGTTCTGCTTAGTGTGCTTTGTCAATAGGTACTGGTGAGAGGGGGCGGTCCTTGCCTACTTATACTGGTGCCAGCAAAGCGATGATGTATTTCAGTCTCCAAAGCTGCTAGAGGAGGTTGACAACTCTATGGTTCCGGGACTGGACTAGAGTTCCGCAAGGAACAACAATTAGCAGGTAAGTCTAATTTACCCTTACTATACAGAGAAAATTGAATCTAGCAGTTGATGTGCTTTGTATAATGAATGTCATCAAGCTGGTCTTAGCTAGTAAAGAGCATGGTCCCTGATATATTAGCATAGGGAAAAAAGCCATCCCAAGGACTGTGTTTTGTCCTTATGCGGGGAATTAAGGATCTGATTTATTGAGATGACTTCTGATAGTCCTGCCTGGTAGCTAACTGGCAGTGCTGTATGCTGCCGCATGCATGTTTCCTGGTTCAGTACACTGATCTGACCTTCTGCACTCTGCATCAACTGGAGATGCCCCTGGAGAGGAGAGAGTCATAGTCATTATTAAGGGTGACAGTGGCCAAATTTAGAGTCCATGATACAGGATTTCAGAAGGATCCTTGATGCTTGGCCCCAGACCTCAAGATCACTGCTACAATGACCATACTTGAAAGGGTGGGCCTATTAATCCTTTGATAGTTGTGAATTCGGGCTCATGGTGACAGAATTCTAGCACTAGTAGCAATTGACCTGGAATTGAAAGGAGGTGCTTCTGGGTCAAAAAAGATAACTTTCTGTATTTATCTACACTAGATTAAATTGGATCCTAAATGTAAAGATTTTGGTTTTAATCAGTAATCTAGATGACACAGAGCAGCCACAAATAGATTGTGCAGTGATGAGGTCTTTGCAGAATAGCTGAATGATATCCCTATTATCCTGTACCATTATGACAGTGTCTTTACTATGCATTGTCACTTCTGCATCTTTGGGCAGAAGATACTAATACAGATGGACTGGTTTAAGGGGTTTTTTTCCCTCCTGTGGCACAGAGCTCTGAGACGGCTGGAAGAAACTCGTAAGCAGAAAGAGATTTCGGAGGCAAACAAGACATCGCAGAAGCAAGAGTTGCATAAATCTCTTCGGGTAAGAGATGTCTTGCACCAGAAATGAGTACACAACTCATGTAAATGTATACCACACAAGCAGAGGCCTGAGGCAGATGGAATAGGCATGCTCAACCCCTACATAATTTAGCATAGGTCATATAGGTAGAAAAAGGGATGTCCAAATTTGAACATTCACAATTTGCCGAGTATTTTACAAAAGACATGCTGAGCGTGAAACTTCTTATAAAATACCTATAAGGATGTGGGAAAACCTTTGGAGTTTGCAGCATGTCCAGTACAAACAACCATTTTACAAAAGAACACATTTTTAAAACGTCATCACACTTGCAACTTAAATGTTTGATTTCTACAAAACTAGATTCCCAAGGGGAGGCAGTTACAGAGGAAAGCTACAAAACTCTTAATATTTTGTGTTTTTGAGGTGCTTTTTTACTGCCAGAATGGTGAACGCAATTGTTCCTCCCATCACTCCTTGAAACATGAGATCCAAACAAGTCCTCAGCTGACACTTATATGTGTGGGTGTAGGTGCTGGCACCTAGATTTTTTTTTAAAATATGCATATATTTCCGTTATAAAATAGAAAATTATAGTTGCCGTGTTAATCCATTTGGATATGTGCAAATAAAGGTCAACAAACAAGTCGTAGTTGATACCTTTTTATTGGACTAACTATATATATTTTTTTGCAAGTGCTTGTCAAAAATATTTTTCCTCATTGTCCTTCTAGTCTGGTCCAGACACGTGGGTTATACCTCCCCACCAGCAGATGGAGACTTAAGAACTACCGAGTTTGATAATGTCATGGTATAAAGGTCTTATGCAGCTCTCCATTCACCAATATTTCTCATTCTCCAGAAGAGAATGTCATAGCCTGTGCAGTCTGAACTAGAATGAAGGAAGATGATTATGAAGGGCGTAGGTTGGCGGTAGCTGGCAGCAGAGCCCCTGGGGTGCAAAACCTGATGGTGCTAGGACCCTTCTCCTCCCTCCTCACTCACCGTTCCTTAAAAGTTGAAGAGCAGGATGAGCATATCCTTGATGGGGATCCCCTCTTCCCCCTCCCCAACTCTTGGGAGGGGGCACAGGGGAAAAGAAGAAAAGGTATGTAATTGCTTCAGGTGGGGTGGTTCTTACAGCATGGGGAGAAAACTGATCAGAGCAGGTCCTGCCAGCGATGATCCTTTTGAGGGGAAGGAGGCTGAGTATTACAGGATCCACAGCCTCTGTTCCCTTGGAAGGAGAGTAGGTTCTGCAGCTGACATCCCCTTTGATGTGGAGGAGGCCAGGCATTGCAGGATCTGCGGTTGACATTTCCTTTGTCGCACAACGCATAGTCTGTGGCCAAAATCTCTTTGGGGGAAGCAGGCTCTCTCTTTGGCACAGATCTGCACCTGACGTCCCCTTTAATAGTGAGGGGAGTCTGTCGCATATCACATGATCTATGGATGAGGTCCCCTTGGTGGGGAGAGCAGGCTGGCCCACGTGAGCAGAGTAGGGTTCCTGGCAAGAGTTTCCTTTATTAGAATTTTTGATAGACTGCCCACTGGAAACCATCTGGGTGGTTTACTATAACAAAAATACAAGAAAAGCCAGAACCAGAAAAGAACTACAATGTTGGACAGGAAAGTACACAGCCATACCCCAGACTAAAGTGGAGGGGGGAGGAGTAAACGGGGGAATCAGGAAAAGGAAGGTCATAGGCAGTACAGAAGAGGTGGGTTTTTAGGAGGGACTTGAATTTGGGAAATTATTGTTCTTGACGGATTAGGAGAGGAAGGGAATTCCAGAGTGACGAGGCTAGAAAAAAGAAGGCAGAATGCCGAGTTTGCTCCAGGTGGGCACGGGCTGGAGAAGGGAGGTCAAGGCGGTTGGTGTGCAGTGACCGGAGGCTGCGAGGTATAGTGCGAAAGTGTAATGAATCTGCAAGATACTGACAAGTGTGTTGATGTAGGGTCTTGTGGGTCGGGATTAGGAGTTTGAAGGTAACGCGATAGGGGAGGGGGGGAGCCAGTAGAAACACAAAAATATGACGACAGAAAAATAACACATGGCCTATCTAGTCTGTCCTTCCAGTGTAGGTGGATCAAAGAGGGTGTGATGTGACTGAAACGGGGACTATGAGTGAGGAGGCGAGCAGCGGCGTTCTGAATTAATTGTAGACGGTGAAGCTGATGGTGGGGGATACTGACAAAACAAAATTACAGTAGTCCAGGCGCAAAATTACAGGAGAGAGGAAGAGTTGAGAGATGTTGGAGAGAGTACCGGACTGACAGCTTGAATCTGACGAAGGAAAAAGTGAGCGGTGCACAAGGGAGGAGATGTGGGTGTGGAAGGAGAGGTCAGGATCCAGGGTGACTCCGAGGTATCGGAGTGAGGTTACAGCAAGAATCAGGGCATCCAAAAGAAGTGTGGAAAGGGTTGGTTGGGGACCACCGTGGGTAAACCACATTGCAGACATCTTAACTGGGTTGAGATGGCGTAGATTGGAACACAGCCAGGTAGTGACAAGCAAAAGATAGGCATTGAGGGGGGAGAGATCTGGATTTACAGGGGAGGTATCGTGTAAAAGAATGACATTGTCAGCATAATAGTAGGCTGAGATCCCAGATTGTTGTACCGAGAGAGTGAGGGAAGCCAGAAAAACGTTAAACAGGAGAGCCAGAACAGAACCCTGGGGCACCCTGCAGCTTCACTTCTCTCGTGGATGTGGCAGGAGATATGGCATGAGGGGCCCATTTACCTTTCTTCTATGTACTGGACTGATCTTGGAGAGTGCTATCCTTTCCTCTGTGGGGCTTGGAGTTTTCCATTTTTGTAGGAATATGCCCTAGAGAATGGAGCTTTCCTATTTGTTCCTCCAGTCCAGTCTAGACGCGTGGATTATGCTCACCTACCAGCAGATGGAGACTGAGATACTGAACCAAGTTGGCCTATAAGAAGCCTGTGCCTAGCACCCTCTCCAGTAGTTCTTAGTCTCCAGCAGATGGTGGTGAGCATAGCCTGTGTACTTTGATATTGAAAAAATTGTGGGGCCTGACCAGTGAGCCTTTGGAGTGCAGAACGTGGTGGTTCAGGTCCTTCCCCCTTCTCCTCCAGCTCCCCATGGTCTCCCTTTTTCCCCCTCCTAAATTCTTGGGAGAAGGCCGAGGGTTGAGTGTAGTAGGAGCGATTTGTTGGCTGGACACTAAAGTTTGTAAAAACAAAACAAAACTGCAAAGGCCAGATGAGGAAAGCAGCAATAGTCCGGCAGCAGTGGGCCTCCCGACACAGCTGCTCAGTAAGTCCGGGGGCCTCTGGTGTTGGAAGGGGGCAGGCCGTGGAGGAATCTGTGCACCACATGGTTGCGAGGCGGGGCATCAGGATGGCTGAGCCCATTTATCGTGGCCGATGTGCAACGTGTGGGAGCTGGTGGGCTCATATGTCAGCTGACTGGCTTTGCCGAGGCTGCCTAAAAGAGAATGCAATCACGACAAAGGACATTTTTGGCAGCCTGTGAACACTGGGGATCACTGGGGAGGCCTCGTGGGACCACGAGAGTGTGGCGGCTCCTTCCTAGTTTTTTGGCGGGAAATGCCACCATTGCTGATTCATCTTGGGCCTCCCAGGAAAAGCCCTCTCAGCCTCCGGAACTCTTTGAGATAGACTTGGGAGGTGCTTCCTTGGAGGTTTCCTCCCCCTTTTCGCCGGAGTTTATTTTGTTGGTTCACCACGCTTTTTTACTGAGGCAGAATCAGTGGGGGTTCTGCGGCCTGAGGGGCCCAACGGCCGGCCCACTAGCAGTCAAGCATGCTCACCGAGAGCCAGTTCTGGATGAGGAGGTGGACGCTGAGGACTCTATAGGCTTCTTGGGAGCCCTGGAAGGGCCCTTTGATCATCTGGAGGACCGGCCTCTGCAGGAGGGATAGATCTCTGTGGGGGAGGATTTGTCCATAATATGGATTTTCCACAGGAATGAGCTTTCTTCTCTGATTATGCATACCCTAGAGGCCTTGCAAATCAGCCCGAGATGTTGGGTGACCCTTTGCTGCAGGGGGTACGCAAGCCCTCTAGGTTCGTCCTTTCCCAACAGGGAGTTGAGGACCTGATTGCCACAGAGTGGAAGTCTCTGGATCGATAGGTTAGGTTACGTTATGATAACGTAAACAAACATAACCTCGCAACCCAAACAAACAAAAGTATTAAGAACCGATTTGTTGTAACCAAAATGTATATATTGCAACCAATGAAACAAAACTGTACATGGCCCATACTGTTTAAATACTACATAGATGCCTTGTTGTTGTAAAGTGCCGTCGAGTCGGAGTCGACTCATGGCGACCCTCTGGATAGCTATCCTAAATTGTGTTCGGTCTTCAGTCAGGCGGCTCATTGTTGACAGACTGGTACCCGTAGCTGCTGCTGTTGTATCGATCCATCTCATTGCTGGCCTTCATGAATGCAGCAAAATATGACCTTGAGAATATACCACTGGAATTTAAAGACTGCCTGCAAAATCAATTTGCTGCTTTAGATACAAATGACAGAGCTCCGGAAGAGTTATGGAATGACATCAAGAAGGTTGTGTTGGAAGAAAGCGAGAAGTCTCTACAAAAGGTGAAAAAGCAAAAACGGCCAAAATGGATGACGGAAGAAACTCTGAAAATTGCCCAGAAACGCAGAGAAGCTAAAGCCAGAGGAGAAAGACAGACAATCGCAGAACTCAACAGAGATTTCCAACGTGCAGCAAGACAGGACAAGGAAAAGTACTACAATGACACTTGCAAGGAAATAGAAGCAGAAACTATTAGAGGAAGAACAAGATCGGCTTTCCTAAAGCTACGAGAGTTAAAGAAAAAGTTCCAGCCTCGAATTGGAATGTTACAAGATGCTCAAGATTCTATGTTGAATGATGCTGAGAAGATCAAGAAAAGGTGGAAGGAATATACAGAGTTTTTATATGATAAAGATCAAGTGGACCAACAGCCGTTTCAACCTGTACCTTATGATCGGGAACCATTGGTGATGAAAGAAGAAGCAGCATTGAAAGCCTTATCAAAGAACAAAGCAACAGGCATTGATTGCATTCCCATAGAAGTATTACAGCAGTCTGATGCAGCTGTTACCGTACTCACAAGGCTCTGCCAAGAAATATGGAAGACAACATCATGGCCAACTGACTGGAAAAGATCTGTGTTTATACCAATACTAAAGAAAGGTGATCCAACTGACTGTGGAAATTATCGCACAATCGCTCTGATCCCACATGCCAGCAAGATTCTACTGAAGATTATTCAAAAGAGACTACAACCATACCTGGAACAAGAACTACCTGAAGTGCAAGCAGGGTTCAGGAAAGGGCGAGGAACGAGAGACATCATTGCAGATGTGAGATGGATCCTTGGAAAGACTAAAGAATACCAAAAGGATATCTATTTGTGCTTTATCGACTATAGCAAGGCATTTGACTGTGTAAACCATGAGAAACTCTGGACCACATTAAGAAGCATGGGTATACCAGAACACCTGATCGTTCTCTTGCGCAATCTGTACATTGGTCAAGAAGCAACAGTTCGAACGGAACAAGGAGAAACAGAATGGTTTAAAATAAGCAAAGGTGTAAGACAAGGCTGCATACTTTCCCCCTACCTGTTTAATTTATATGCAGAACAAATCATCAGAGAAGCAGGATTGTATGAAGACAACAGAGGTGTGAAGATTGGTGGAAGACTCAACAACCTTCGCTATGCTGATGATACCACATTGCTGGCTGAAAGTGAAGATGATCTGAAACATTTGCTTCTCACAATCAAAGAACATAGTCTCAAAATGGGCCTGCACCTTAATGTAAAGAAGACAAAGATCATAAGAACATAAGATATGCCATACTGGGTCAGACCAAGGTCCATCAAGCCCAGTATTCTGTTTCCAACAGTGGCCAATCTAGGTCATATGTACCTAGCAGTTTCCCCAAGAGACACAAGTTCCACAATATTCATAAATGACCTGGAAAGTGGAATAACGAGTGAGGTTATCAAATTTGCAGATGACACAAAACTATTTAAAGTTGTTAAAACCGAAGAGGATTGTGAAAAATTGCAAGAGGATCTTGATAAATTGGAAGACTGGGCATCAAAATGGCAGATGAAATTTAATGTGGACAAGTGCAAGGTTATGCACCTAGGGAAGAACAACCCAAACTATGGTTACACGATGCAAGGTTCCACATTAGGAACCACCACCCAGGAAAAAGATTTAGGCGTCATTGTGGATACCATGTTAAAACCCTCGGCCCAGTGTGCAGCGGTGGCCAAGAGAGCAAATAGAATGCTAGGTATGATAAGGAAAGGAATGGAAAATAAAACAAAAGATATTATAATGCCTCTATATCGTTCCATGGTGAGACCGCACCTTGAATATTGTGTGCAATTCTGGTCGCCGTATCTTAAAAAGGATATAGCGATTTTAGAAAAGGTTCAGAGAAGAGCCACCAAAATGGTAAAGGGGATGGAAGGATACTCCTATGAAGAAAGGCTAAAAAGGTTAGGGCTCTTTAAACTGGAAAAGAGACGGCTGAGGGGAGATATGATAGAAGTCTATAAATTAATGAACGGAATGGAACGGGTAAACGTAGATCGATTGTTTACGTTATCAGAATATAGAAAGACTAGGGGACATGCAATGAAGCTACAGGGTAAACTATTTAAGACCAACAAAAGAAAATATTTTTTCACTCAACGTGTAATCAAACTCTGGAATTTGTTACCGGAGGATGTAGTAAAGGCTGTTAGTGTAGCTGGGTTTAAAAAAGGTTTGGACAAGTTCCTGGAGGAAAGGTCCATAAACCATTATTAAGAAGTGACCGAAGATATCAATGCTTGACCCAGTACAAGCATTGTGGAACTTGTGTCTCTTGGGGAAACTGCTAGGTACATATGACCTAGTTTGGCCACTGTTGGAAACAGAATACTGTGCTTGATGGACCTTGGTCTGACCCAGTATGGCATATCTTATGTTCTTATGTATCACAGTGCATCTGTGCAAATGAGAATCTTATTCCCTTTGCTTTACCTGAATGTAACTTGCCTTAAACTACTATTGGATAGATGCAAGTTAAATAGTAAGTAAGTAAATAAATAAATACTTTTGGTGTTTCAATAAGTAGCATATTATAAATTTTAGGGAGCAATTTTCTAAAAATGTTTACCCGTGTAAGGCATGTTTAAACATGAAACATGAGTAATCATGGTGGAGCTGCTTTGTGTGCATGAATGCGTATTTGCACGTGCCTGGAAGGAGGTGTCGATTTGTGTGAAAGTAGTTTTATGCTATTGATACTTCTGGCTGCCTATTTTATAAAGGCAATGCGAACCCCTATGTCCCTTTATAAAATAAGCACAGTTTGGACAGTTTTATAGGCACCATCTTATAACTTTACTCCCCGTGTGTTTTTAAATCTGTCTTTGTATCCAGTCTCAAGAAAAATTTCTACCGTGAACTAATTTTCTCATTTTGGTTTTCAGTCCTTAAACAACTTTTGCAGTCAGATTGGAGATGACCGGCCAATTTCTTACTGCCATTTCAGTCCCAACTCCAGACTCCTGGCTACTGCCTGTTGGTAAGTCTATCACTGCATTGTGGAGGCACACCTAGTGATTCTACTTTGCATATATTGGTGAACCATTGTATGCAGATTTTTCTCATACATATTCATAGTGATAATCCCGAAAACTCACTGACTAGGAGTGGGTTGAAAAGCCGTGCCCTAGAGAACAGGCACTAACTTTAAGAATTGCTGAGCTCTGCTCTGGCTGGGAGAAGAGACCAGAATAATTAATCCTTGCTCAGCAATGCAGTGCTTCCTACTGCAGGAGAATGGGCATGGCTTTCAGTGACTGTACTTCCGCTGGCTGCCTTCCTCCCCTATTGTGCCCCATTCTTTCATAGCAGTATATTTTGAACAAAGCATCTGCTTCCTTGGCCTTCTGAGAGGGTTAAATCACATAACTGGTAACTCCTCTGGATTTTTTGCCCTGGTTTTCATGTGTTCACACCGTAGCATCATCAGCTGTATGACAACATATTTCATTCTGATAACTCCTGATGAAACATCAGACTAATATTTCATTGTTCAGTTTTGATTGGCATCAGTGAATCCTGTGTTTGGGGTCTGGTTGTAATAATGATTCCTGTTTTGCTTAATAGGAGTGGACTCTGCAAACTCTGGTCTGTGCCTGACTGCAGTCTAGTTAAGACACTGAGAGGTAATGTATTTATTCACTGCATCTGTCCTGGGTTGTGTTCCTATGATTATAGGTTGCTTTGCAACAATGTGGTCAAGTTGGGCACTCTCTCTTTATAAGGTTTCTGGCTTGTTGTTGGGGGAAGGTGATTTGATGTGATTTGATAAGATTCAAGGGAGGTAGCTAGCTACCATACTGGTAGGATGCCTCTACTGGCCGGAAATGGGCACTACAGCCTTTAATCTAAGTCAAGAAGGCCTTGCCCATATCATCCAGCAAAATCACAAGGGGATGAAGGAAAAAGAAGTGGGATCAAGGTATCTTTACGATTTCAGTAAAAACAGTGGCCAGGAAGGAAACTGCTGATCTTTGCTGAAACACCCTCAAGCTTTTTGTCTTTGATCTGGTCACTGAGGGGCTGATATTCATCCAGACTGCCTCTTGTTAAGATGCGGCAGTGGGTATAACTTTATCTGTATTTTCACTGGCACTGTCTATTTAATTAACACCACTGAATATACATCTGGCCAGCAATTAATTGTGGCAGTGACTATCCACTGAGATTTAGGCCTGCTATTCAACTGTACTGCACTCTACAGTGGTTAGAAACAACTTCAAATCCTGGAAATCCTTAGAAAATAAGTCCCAGGAATACTTCTGTCTCTGCTGGCTTGGAGTTATCTTCCTTCCTCTTCAGTATTTCTCTTAAGTCCAGTATTACTGCAAAGTACCATATAAAAACTGAAATAATAGTATCGCTTTTCAGGACACGCACAAGTCCTCGTTTCCTTTCACTGTCAATGAAATAAACTGAGCTGATATACTTAATTTACTCACATAAAGGTCACAACACGAATGTGGGAGCCATTGTGTTCCATCCCAAAGCTACAATATCCCTGGATGAAAAGGATGTCAACCTTGCATCTTGTGCAGCTGATGGTTCCGTCAAACTTTGGAATCTGGACAGGTCAGGCTTACCTGTTTCTTTAACACAATTTGGAAACTTGGAAAAATTGAGCACTATGATGTGTCAGACACCATTATGTGGCCGTGCATCAATCTTTAATACACAAGGCAGCTTTAAGAGTGCTTGATGGCATCTCAATTATGGTCAACATTAATGGCACCCTTGCAGTTCAACCCCTTAATGTCCAATATCTCCTAAAATAAGGCGGTCAGTGAAATGACTTTGGACTATTTATGCACACATATTTGACACAAAAAAAGAATCAAATAAAACAAGACCAATTAAAAACGGAAATAGTAGGAAACAGTATAAAAACTAGGACATTGACAGACATGATCATTGACACTCTTATAAACAATTCAAATTAGTTTGAACAGAAGAACCACATTCCTGTTGCAGTAAAATTAGATGCCTCACAAATCTAATGTGGTCAATTCTATCAGTAATAATTGTCTAAATGTATGAAATACTCTGAACTAAGTATTTAAACGTGTGATATATATTTTCACATTAAAGTTACCAAACTAACTTTTCCAAAAGATTTCATAATGACTGACGGGGTCTCAGACTCCAGGCTCCCAGAACTTCAATAGATTATTCACAAGAAGCTTATTTTTGCATCAACGACCCTTTATGTCTAGTCATAAGCTGTAATGAGTTTTTCGATCTTTCATTAATTCAAATCTTAAATCATAATCGCATAAAAGGAAAATAGTGCTTAGCTTTCGTCTCTCCCAACGCTACCAATGGCGCTCTGTTTGCATTTCACCGGTTTGGTTTCTTCAGGGGTTGACTTGAAAGCACTATTATACGGCGATATATTATTTCTTACTGTCAATCGGAATTTCCATGGTTTTCTGTCTGTCGGCTCTTTCACTGCCGGCTTTCTCAACGCCGCACATGCCATGGAACGCCGCGAAAGCCATGGAAATTCCGATTGACAGTAAGAAGTAATATATCGCCGTATAATAGTGCTTTCAAGTCAACCCCTGAAGAAACCAAACTGGTGAAACGCAAACAGAGCGCCATTGGTAGCGTTGGGAGAGACAAGGAAAGCTAAGCACTATTTTCCTTTTATGCGATTATGATTTAAGATTTGAATTAATGAAAGATCGAAAAACCCATTACAGCTTATGACTAGACATAAAGGGTCGTTGATGCAAAAATAGGCTTCTTGTGAATAATCTATTGAAGTTCTGGGAGCCTGGAGTCTGAGACCCCGTCAGTCATTATGAAATCTTTTGGAAAAGTTAGTTTGGTAACTTTAATGTGAAAATATATATCACACGTTTAAATACTTAGTTCAGAGTATTTCATACATTTAGTAAAATTAGATGCGCCTGTGATTAGTTGTCAGTATTCATATGACTTGAATTAACCATTGAATGATGGCTCTAATGTTTAAAATGGCCACATTCACTCCCTGTTCCATTTTCATAGTGGTGAAGACAAGAGAGCTGCCTGAAACTGTCAGAAAAGCCATTATCATCAAACTTCAAAGGGGTACAGGGCCACCTCCAAAGACCTTGGGATTCCCGTGTCTACAATTCACAATGTTAGTAAGACGTTTTCTGCTCATGGAATGGTCAAGAACCTCCCAAGACGTGATAGGAAGAAGAAAACTAATCCAAGAAGTTTTCAAAGGTTAGTGCGAATTGTTGGAAAAACATGTACAACATCCAAAGAGCTTAAGGCTGACCTGGAGCAATCTGGAGTGGTGGTTTTCAACCCGAGCTATATGCTGCGCACTAAATAAAGAAGGACTTCATTGGCAAAGGCCAAAGAGGACCCCACTGCAAAGATAGACATAAAAAGGCATGCTTGATCTTTGCCCAAACCCACCTAGAGAAATCACAATCCTTCTGGGAAAATGTTCTGTGGACAGATGAAACCAGACTTGAACTCTTTGGCAGTGCAAACCAGCGATACATTTACAGGCAAAGATATGAAGCTTTTAAGGAAAAAAGTGCCCTTCCTACAGTTAAAATATTGTGGAGGTTCCGTAATGTTGGGCTGTTTTGCTGCCTCAGGAACTGGAGGCCTGGAATGTATAAAAGGAATCATGAAGCCAGGGGACTGCCAAGGTACTTTGGATCGAAATGTGCTAACTAGCCTCAGAAAGCTAAGTCTGGGTCGAAGGTCATAGGTCCTCCAGCGGGACAGTGACCCAAAACATACAACCAAAAGTACAAAAGAATGGTTAAAAAGGAACAAGTGAACTGTTTTATATTGGCCAGCAGTGAGTCCTGATCTCAATCCAAAAGAGAACATTTGGGACGAGCTGAAATCTGCCATTGATAAAAAGAATCCTGTAAACATTCATGAGCTGGAACAAATCTCAATTGAAGAGTGGGAGAAAATACCAGCAGACAGATTTATGAAACTTACAGATGGCTATGATTGGAGGCTGTAATCACTGTCAAGGATTGGGCAACCAAATATTAGTGAAGGGTGCCACTAATCCTGTCCAGGTTGTATTTTATTTTCTTCAGAAATTACTGTAAGTTGCTCAAGACATATTTTTGTTGTTGTATACCTTTGAACATACTATTAAAATATTATGATGACATACAGTTGGAATATTTCAACTTATTTCTCAAGATACTGTACACAACATACCTAAAATGCCAGGATGCCAATTATGTTGATCACAACTATAGGTGTTCGGGCCACCCAGATATCAGCTGTAAGTTGAACATATATGTAAAAAGATTGCCTGGTAATCATTCTAATTTTAAAAGTGAAGTTGGTGGCAGATAAGGAGAATAAATGATAAATATCCTCTATTTTGTTTTTGTATTCTGTATTTCATAAAAACATAGGCCTTGTGGTCTTTTTCTGCCATCATGTTTCTATCTAGTCTGCCCTTCCATATCAACTACAATAGTCCCCTTTTTACCTTAGAGATCCTCTGTGTTTGTCCCATGCTTTCTTGAATTCAGATATTGTCCTTATGTCCACCACTGGGAGACTATACCATGCATCTACCACTCTTTCCATAAAGAAATATTTCCGCATATTATTCCAGAGTATATCCCCTTTCACTCACATCCTATGTCCCCTCGTAGTAGAGCTTGCCTTAAATTGAGAGACACCTCTGCATTTATGCCACGGAGGTATTTAAAGGTCTCTGTTATATTGCCCCTATCCCGCATTCCTCTAAAGTATACATATTAAGATCTTTAAGTCTGTCCTCATATGCTTCATAATGAAGACCACTGTCCTCATATGCTTCATAATGAAGACTACTAACCATTTTAGTAGCCACCCTCTGCACCGACTCCAACTTGCTTATATCCTTTTGAAGGTCCGGTCTCCAGAATTGCACACAATACTCCAAATGAGGTTGCACCAGAGACTTATACAGAAGCATTATCACCTCCTGTTTTTCTGCTGGCTATTCCTCTCCCTATACACCCAAGCATCCTTCTGGCTTTCTCAGTCACCTTTTCTATCTGTTTAGCTACTTTAAGATCGTCGGACACAATTATGCCCAGGTCCCGCTCTTTTGTGGACAGAAATACCTCACTCCCTACACTGTAGAGCTCCTTTGGATTTTTGCAGCGTAAATGCATAACCCTGCATTTTTTTAGCATTAAATTTCAGCTGCCATATTCTAGACCATTCTTCAAATTTAGCTAGATTCCTCCTCATGTTATCGACTCCTTCCTGGGTGTCTACTCTATTGCAGATTTTGCTATCATCTGCAAACACAAATCCAAACGAAAGAATCACCAAACAATACCCCCAAAAAATCATCTATAATAAAGAAATTTTTTTGTCGGATATCACCGCAGCAAAGCATAGAAGGAAACCAATGCTCCCAAGCGGCTCAATCCATTTTATTATCCAAAAAGATATTCTAAAGTGTTATAAAAGACTTAGCTCAGTCCAATGAAATTCTTTAAAATCCTCGCATGAAATTCCTTGAAGTCCTTGCACGACGTGCACGTTTCGGGAAAGTGTTCCCTGTATCAAGTGCTCTTCAGTCCACAATTCCAACAACCGTCAAAAGATGCCGGAAACAAAACCAGCTGATTCTTGAAGGGTAAAGGAAGCTCAAACAATGGCTCGCAGGCCTGTCAATCACTACCAAATCCACCAATGGAGGCCAATAGGGCCACCCCACTAGTCAGGGAGGGCCCTGTGCCACAGAGGTAGATATCACATTACTGTGTGCCACTCAATGTCCTTATTTAAACCTGAAGGAGTTACTGTCCTGAGATTAAAAATCCACTATTGCTCCCGTCGTTGAAGTTTAGCAGTACGATCACCACCCCTAGGGTCCAAAGGGATATGATCTATCACAGTCCAGTGAAGACATTCAAAAGAATGTTGAAAGGTAATGCAGTGTTCCACAATGGGGGCCGAGACAACTTCATGCCGAAGCCGGGAGGCATGTTCAGCCAGCCGTGTTTTGATGGATCGGATCGTTCTACCGACATAAAACAGAGGGCAAGGGCAGATAAGAACATAGACAACATAAGTTGAAGAGCAATCTGTCTGCCATCGACGTAGAATCGGTATCCCAGTGGTAGGGGGAGTCCATTCCCGACCCGTAAGCGAAGTATCACAATACATACATGTGCCACATGCAAAATGTCCTCCTTGTTGTAATGGTATAGTGACCGATCTATCAGATGTAGGGGTGGATCGCATTAAGTGATCACGTAAATTTGCCCCACGAGTGAAAGCAATCCTAAGAGGTTTTCGAAAACAGTCATGCAAGGCTAAAATTGACCAATGCTTCTTTAGAATCCGAACTATATCAGCACTTAACATGGTGTATGGAAGAACTCCAACAAAGGAGTCAGATGATGTATCATCAGCAGTAGTTGGAGGTGGTGCTTCGAGCAACCATTCACGCTGTATGTGAAAAGCCCTCTTATATGCCAAATGAACAACTCGAGCTGGATAACCCCTATCAAGAAGACGACACGAGGTCAGCCGCATGATATTTAAAGTCCTGTATTGAGGAACAAACGCGGCGAAGCCTCAAAAATTGGCCAAAAGGCAGACCATTGCGTAAGGGTTTTGGATGAAAGCTGTGATAGCTCAAAAGACTGTTCCGTTGCACCTCCTTGCGATATAGAGCGGTCCGAAAGGACTCGTCTTCCTTATAAATCATCATGTCCAAAAAGGATATTTGTTTGTCGGAGATCTGAGCAGTAAAGCTCAAATTAGGTTTTAGAGTGTTAAGCCAAGCAAGAAAAAGCTGTAAATCAGGCAAAGACCCCCATCCAAAGAAAGAACACATCATTGAGGAAGCGTTTCCAAAACGGTATCCGCTCAAAATGAGGAGACCCATATAAATAAGTCTCTTCAAAGTCACCCATATATAAGGTCGCAATGGAGGGGGCCACAGTCGCCCCCATTGCGATACCAAAAATTTGCTGGTAATAGATGCCGTCGGACAAAAAATAATTCCTAGTTAGTACAAACGTTATTAATTCCAACAGAAAATGTTTGGGGAGACGAGAAGGTGCACAAGTGAACCTAGATGTCAACATATCCAAAGCTTCAATCTGGTTGATGTTTGTGTAGAGAGCTGCGACATCAAGTGTGACCATGTAAAGATCCCAACAAGGCAATGTCAATGCCTGCAACTGTTGTAAGAAATGAGTGGAATCATGTATGAAAGACCGAACAGAAGCTGCTTCTTTCTGTAGAAAAACATCGCAGAATTGGGACACGGGCTCAAGCACTGAATCCCGGCATGAGACAATGGGTCTCCCCGGAGGGGCTGTCATGGATTTGTGAATTTTAGGCACTAAATATAATGGGTGTCTTAGGGTATAACGGCAACAAAAATCGATGTTCCCTCTTTGTTAACCAGCCCCTATCAAAACCCATATCAACCAAACTTTTAATTTCACATTGTATCTGAGGCATAGGGTCGGCTTCCAATCGACGATACACATGGATGTCAGACAAATGCTGTTTAAGTAAAACCATGTAATCGGACTCAGACCACAACACAATAGCACCCCCTTTTTCTGCGCTCTGCAAAACATCCTGGTTGGATTTCAATTGTTGAAGCGCGGTCCAATCAGTCCGACATAGATTGGACCATCGATGACGTTTGGTCTTCTCAAGGGACTCCAAATCCCGCATTACTAGATGTTGATAAGTGATGATAATTGGGTCAATTTTATCAGGTGGCACCCATGTAGATTTAGGGCGAACAACCGAAACATCCGGAGATAGAGACTTGTGAGAAAAATATTGAGCAATATTTAATTTACGAAATAATTTGTATAAATGTATACGAACAGCAAATGGATCATGACGAGCCGTGGGGACAAAAGACAGACCCAAATTTAATAACCGCTCCTGATCCTGAGTAAGCGGCGTAGAGGTTAAATTCACCACTACAGATTTAGCTGTCGCCGTGATCGTTGTCTGGTCACAGGAGGGTCCCACCTCTCGGTTTGATACCCTCGCCGTGTTCGATCCCCCCCGGCCTTGGCCCTGACCTCGCCGAAAAACCTGTGTTGTTCTAGAATTCCTTGAAGTCTCAGATGCGGAACTACTATCATCTGTATCATCAGAAGTGCCCTCAAAAGAAACATGTTTTTGAACATCCGGGTCTGGTGAAGTATACATCCAGTAATACACCTTTTCATTCTCATAATCAGTTTTATCCCGTGTAAATTTTTTAACCTTAAGAGACTTTAAATATTCAAAGAAACTTTTGATCTGCCGATCCATGTCTTCCAATTTGGTTTTAAAAACATCCTCCTGGAAAGATGTCTTAAGGCATGACGTGGTCTCCTCTATCTGTTTAAGAACAATTTCCTCCTCCTGTGTGGTTCTTTCCAAAATAAGCGCGATTAAATCAAAACTGCATTTGTTAGAAATCTTGTTCCACTTGGTAACAAAATCAACATCAGTGGCAAACATTTTTGGAGCCCGTGTCATCCGCAGTCATCTGCAAACAAGCAAACCTTACCCGACAGTCCTTCCGCAATATCACTAACAAAGATGTTAAACAGATTCGGACCAAGGTCAGATCCCTGCAGAACATCACTGGTAACCTCCTCCTCCTCAGAGTGAACTCCATTTACTTTGTACCCTTTGTTGCCTCCCACTCAACCAATTTCTAACCCATTCAGTAACTTGAGTCCATCCCTAGGGTGCTCAGTTTGTTTATAAGTCGCCTGTGTGGAATGGTGTCAAAGGCTTTACTGAAATCTAAATATACTGCATCTAGGGGTCTCCCTCGGTCCAACTCTGTGGTCACCCAGTCAAAGAAATCTATCAGATTTGTCTGACAAGACCTGTCTCTGGTGAATCCATGCTGCCTCGGATCCTGCAATCCATTGGACTCCAGAAATCTCACTATTCTCTCCTTTAGTAGCCTTTCCAATAATTTACTAACCACAGAGATTAGACTAACCAGCCTGTAGTTCTCAATGTCATCCGTACATCTGCTTTTCTGTAAAAGGACCACATGTGCCTTTCTCAAGTCCTCTGGCACCACTCCTGATTCCAGAGAGGCATTGAAAAGGTCAGACAGCGGAGCCGCTAGAACATCCCCAAGTTTCTTAAGTATTCTTGGATGTATCCCATCTGGACCCATGGCTTTGTCTACTTTGTTTAGCTAGTCCCTCTCGAACACAGTCTTCTGAAAATCGTTCGGGATCCCTGTCGCTTCTGTTGCTATTTGTGGGTGTTTTCTGAGGTCCTGCTCTTTGGCCCTTCATCTGTGAACACAGAACAGAAATATTTGTTAAGCAAGTCTGCTTTATCCTCATAGCTTCTGTATATTCCTCCCCTGCACCGTTTAGTCTGACAATACCACTTTTGCCCTTCCTCCTGTCAGTAACATATCTGAAAAATGTCTTATCTCCAGGAACAAGCAGGAGTGTAGTCTTCACATATGGTGATGTCGGTTCCGACAGAGCCCGCAAGGGAATGCTTCCCAGTGTCCAATAGGAAAGCCTTTGGGTGCATCCCACTGTGCTTGTGTAGCTGTCTTCCTGCCTTTCCAGCTCTCCCTCCTCAGTTCTTCGTTTTCCGTGGAGCCGACAGGGAGCAATTCCTGTTTTTCATATTTTTGTGGTTCGTGTCTGCCTTCCCATCGATGCTGATACCGACCTCCATTGGTTCTTTTTCTTTCTCTTAAGAAATTCTTTTCTTCGCAGATTTTTTTAAAAATTTTCTTCAGGTACATCGCCATCTTAGGCTTAGGTCTTCCATTTTGTCATAGACACAATGGAAAAACCATCTAGTGGTTTTAAGAAGTGTTCTAAGTGTGGTGGTACCATCTCTGCCACAGACACCCATGACTGGTGTCTAAAATGCTTAGGGCCTGATCATCAACCATCAGAATGTCCTCTTTGTAGAAAGATGACAAAGAGAGGCCTACAGAATCGAGCTGCAAAGCTGGGCACCCTCTTTGTCTCTGATGCCGTCTCTTTAGCATGGACGTCATCGAGAGCTTCTTCTTCCTCACAAGGATCTCAGATATCGAAACCTAAGTCTTCATCAAAGGCTGGACAACCCCTCCCCCCGCACAAGGGTAGATCTCCTAAGCATCGAGATGCCTCGGGTGTTGCCCAGAGCGGGACACACCGGCCAAACACTCCCGTCAGGAAGACCTTCACCCCCCCCAAAGCCTTAGTGGGGTCCCAGGATGCTCCCAAGGTCTCCATCTCTGGAGAGCTCCTGGTGCCATGCTCAGGGATCGTGGCCTGCAATTCGGGTACCGATACCCAAGCATCAGCAAGCTCTATGGATCAATGTATCCTTGCCATCGAGCGGAGCTTAGCGGTCTTACTGGCAGCCTCAGTTCCAGTAAAACCCTTTCAGTTGGTTCCGCAGGTGTTTGATTCAGTTTTGGTACCGATACCACCTGCATCGATTTTTTTTGCTGCTTCCCATGCTACCGCCCATGCTGGCCCTTGAATTGGTTTCCGGTACCAAGGTTCTGACCACACAGGTTCCAGGTATTGGCTTCGACTGGTACCGAGTTCGTACGGAGCGAGAACAACCCTGTCTGACGATACTTTGAGTCTTCGGATTCCGATTCATCGGATGATGAATCGGCCAGTACTCGAGACATGCAGATTCTTCCACAGGACCCATCTCCATCCCCACAATGCCGCATGTCCCTACTAGACGACATGTCTTTCCAAAACTTTATTCACGATGTTGCTAGGGGCCTGTCCATAACAGTGACATCTGAGACAGAGCCTAGGGCCGAAGAATTAGAAATTCTTCAATACCCGACAACTCCAAAAGAGGCGGCTACGCTCCCTATCCATCGGATACTTCACAACCTCATGCTTCGTATGTGGGAGACACCTCTAACTATTTCTCCCCATACCTGACGGCTCGATACCATATACCGGGTACCGAAGTGTCCTGGTTTTCAAAATATGCAATTGCCGCACCATTCCATAGCAGTGGAATCAGCAATGCATCAGATCCATAGCGCGAAAACACATTCCTTAAACCCTCCGGGTAGGGAATCGAGAACTCTTGATGCTTTTGGTCGACGTTTTTTTCAGGCCTCCATGCTATCGGCCAGAATTTACTTCTTACATACTCTATATGGGTTTGTTCCTTAGAGAGGTGGCTAAAGATTTGGAGTTAATGGCTCCTCTTCTCCCCCGAAGACAAGAGGGCGGATTATCTCACCCTTGTGAAGCATGCTCAGAATGTTTCAAAGTTTAACAGAGCAATTTTTGATTGCTTTGAATGCATCAGCAAGATTTCATCAATCTGCATTGGTGCACGCAGGATTGCTTGTCTCCAAGCATCAGATCTTGAACAATGGGTTCAAGATAAGCTGGGTAATATACTGGTGAAAACCTCTTTGGCAAGGATTGGCAAGACAGGGCCTCTCAGTTGGAGTCTGAGAACACTGCCCTTAATAGATTCTCTAGATCTACTGCCAACCCAGCTAAGAAGAAAGCAGCAAAGAAAGCTTTCTTCAATAAAAAGAAGTACTACTATCCTCCTTATACTCCTGCTGTTCAGTGTCCACAACATGCTCCTCAGAAGGGGCAACAACCTCCAAAACAGCAAAAGAAGGCTCAGACTTCCAAGTCTCAGCTCTGCAGACCCAGATTGCTCCGGGTTTTTGACTCCTTTCTAGAGAACATAGCTGTCCTGCCTCTGGAGAATCCCGACCCTGTTCAAATTCCCGGCAGACTCTGTCACTATGCCCACAGGTAACATCTCATCACCTCGGAGTCGTGGACATTATCCATAGTGGAGGGATGCAAACTTAATTTTCAAAGTCTGCCTCCCTCGACTTCACCAAGAGATTTCCGTTTCAGCCCCCTTTCACTACTCTGTTACTGCAAGAGGTGACCTCCCTTCTACTGCAGGGTGCAATACAGGAGGTTCCAACATTCCAGCAGGGAATGGGCTTCTATTCTTCCAAAGAAAATGGGGGGGGGGGGGGATATAGGCCCATTCTAGACCTCGGGGAACTAAACAAGAATCTCCTGGGGGAGAAGTTCAAGATGATCTCCCTGGGGACCCTTCTTCCCTACCTCCAGAGTCAGGACTGGTTCTGTTCTCTAGATTTAAAGGAAGCGTACACTCATATTCTTATCCATCCAGAGCACAGAAAATTCCTGCGCTTCATGTTTTAGGGAAGACACTATCAGTACAGAATCCTGCCTTTTGGCCTCGCCTCTGCCCCAAAATGCATGACGGCAGTGACCGTATTCCTAAGGACACTAGGGATATTTGTCTTTTCTTACATAGGCGACTGGCTTATAAGAGCAAGCACCTCTCAGGAGGCCAGTCTATCCCTCTCATGCACCATGCAGGTGTTAAAACATTTGGGGTTTGTCATAAATCTCCCAAAATCCCAAATCGTCCCCTCTCAAACTCTAGAGTTCATGGGGGCCCTCTTAAATACTTGGCAGTCAAGAGCATTTTTGCCCCAGCTGCACTGTGCTTGGCTCAATCAGTTCTTGAGGCATGCTTGAGATGCTATCTTACTGCTCGAGAAATGCTAGAACTTCTGGGTCATATGGCATCAACGGTGCTTATAGTTCCATATGCCCGTCTACACCTGCGCATAGCCCAGTGGACACTGGCATCCCAGTGGTCTCAAGCATCAGGTCGCCTGGGGGACAAGATAAGTCTCTACCCTTCTGATCTTGTCTCTGCAGTGGTGGCGATCCACAGAAAATCTCCTTGTAGGGTCACCTTTTCAGATGCCAGCACATCAATGTACCCTGACGATGGATGCATTCAGACTGGGCTGGGAGAGCTCATCTCTAATCTCTCTGCACTCAAGGACTCTGGTCTCAGCAGGAGTCACAACTCCACATAAATCTGCTGGAGCTCATAGCCATTCTCAATGCTCTCAGTCATCCAGAACTATCTTCGTTGCTGCGGGGTCCTAGTTCATACCCTAGTCCAGAATTGCACACACTATTCAAGGTGCGGTCGCATCATGGAACAATACAGAGGCATTATAATATCCTTTGTTTTATTTTCCATTTCTTTCCTTATGATACTTAGCATTCTATTTGCTCTCTTGGCCGCTGCTGCACACTGGGCCGAGGGTTTTAACATGTTATCCACGATGACGCCTAAATCTTTTTCCTGGGTAGTGTATCCTAATGTGGAACCT
Organism: Ichthyophis bannanicus; assembly: GCA_033557465.1. Lineage (NCBI taxonomy): Eukaryota > Metazoa > Chordata > Amphibia > Gymnophiona > Ichthyophiidae > Ichthyophis > Ichthyophis bannanicus. The sequence continues at coordinate 383,759,814 of CM066039.1, forward strand.
TGCGTCGTGTAACAATAGTTTGGGTGGTTCTTTCCTAGGTGCATTACTTTGCACTTATCCACATTAAATTTCTACTGCCATTTGGATGCCCAGTCTTCCAATTTATCAAGATCCTCTTGCAATTTTTCACAATCCTCATGGGTTTTCACAACAGTAGTTTTGTCTCATCTGCAAATTTGACAACCTTGCTCATTATTCCCTTTCCAGGTCATTTATGAATATGTTAAAAAACAGCGGACCCAGCACAGATCCCTGGGGTACTCCACTATTCACCTTTCTCCATTGGGAAAATTGGCCATTTAGCCCTACCATCTGCTTTCTGTCTTTTAACAAGTTCCTGATCCCCACAATAGTACACTGCTTCCTATCCCATGACTTTTAGTTTTGCCAAAAGTCTCTGGTGAGGGACCTTGTCCGAAGGCTTTCTGAAAGTCCAGATATACAATATTAACCAACTCCCCTACGTCTACCTGTTTGTTCATACCTTCAAAAAAACATAACAGATTAGTAAGACAAGATCTTCCTTGTCTAAAGCCATGTTGGCTGTCTTTCATTAAGCCATGACTATCTACATGTTCAGTAATTTTGTACTTTATGAGGGTTTCTACCGTTTTTCCCAGTACTTGATGTCAAGCTCACCGATCTGTAGTTTTCTGGATCTCCCCTGGAAGCCTTTTTAAAAATTGGCGTTACATTGTCCATCCCTCAGTCTTCAGGTATTACAGATGATTTTAATGATAGTTCAGATTACTAATAGCAGGTCTGCAATCTCATATTTCAGTTCTTTCAACACCCTTGGATGTATACCATTCGGTCCAGGTGATTTGCTACTCTTAAGTTTATCAAATAGTTGTAATACATCTTCCCAGTGTATCGATATTGCTTTGAATTGTTCCGCAGTATCACCTTTAAATACCACTTCAGTCATTGGTAACATCCCTACATCTTCGTCAGTAAATACTGAAGCAAAGAATTCATTCAGTCTCTCCGCTATTGCCTTGTCCGCTCTTAATGCCCCTTTTACTCCTCTATCATCTAATGGTCCATCTGATTCTCTCGCAGTTTTTTTGCTACAAATGTACTTGAAAAAGTCTTTATTACGTGTTTTTCCTTCCACAGCAAACTTCTCAAATTATCTCTTTGCATGCCTTATCAGTGCCTTGCATATAACTTGCCAGTGCTTGTGCTGTTTCCATTTTTCGTCATTTGGCTCATTTTTCCATTTCCTGAAAGCATACTTTTTTGGCAACAGCCTCTCTGACCTCACCTTTAAACCATGCTGGCAGTTTTTTGGACTTCCTTCCACTTTTCTTAAAGCGTGGAATACACCTGGTCTGGGCTTCGAAGATAGTATTTTTAAACACCCAAGCTTGATGTACGTCTTTAACCTTGGCAAATGCTCCTTTTAATTTTTCTTAACTATTTTCCTCATTTTATCATAGTCTCACTTTTGAAAGTTAAAAGGTAGTACTGTGGATTTCCTTACCATCTCTCCTCCATTAATTAAATCAAATGCGATTATGCTATGATCACTATTGCCAAGTGGCCCCAACACCCTTATCTCTTGCACCAGATCTGGTGTTCCACTAAGGGCTAGGTCCAAAATGGCTTCCCCTGTGGTTGGTTCATGAACCAGCTGCTCCAAGAAGCAGTCATTTATTTCATCTAGAAGCTTTATCTCCCTAGCATGTCCTGCTGTGGCACTGACCCAGTCAATACCAGGGCAATTGAAATCACCCATTATTATTACTGTGCTGTAACTTTTGTTTGCTTCCCTGATTTCTTTGAGCATTTCATCATCCGTTTGTTCATTCTAGCCAGGTGGTCGATAGTACACCCCCACTGCCATCGCCTTCCCCTTTTTACATAGAGATTCTACGGTGAACTTTAATCTTTTGTGACTCAATGCCCTCTTTAACTTAGAATGCAACCCCTCCACCAATTTGATCAGCTCTATCATTATGATATAGTTTCTACCCAGATATCACAGTGTCCCAATGGTTGTCGTCCTTCCACCATATCTCTGAGATACCAGTCATATCTAACTTCTCATTTAGTGCTATATATTCTAACTCTCCCATCTTATTTTTTAGACTTATAGCATTTGCATACAAGCATTTTAGAGACTATATTTGATTCATATTAATCTGGCTATCGGTAGGCAGGGGTAATTTGGAATCTTTAAACTCTACTCCGTACTCAAGGGCATTTGGGCTACTTTTGTCTTTCTTGGAACCTCTCTGCTGATATGCCCTAACTTCATTTATTTTGGTAGTATCCTTCAAGGATACATTCTTCTGAACCATGCGCTCTTGGGCGTCTGTCGGCTCTCCCCTATTATCTAGTTTAAAAGCTGCTCTGTCTCCTTTTTAAAAGTTAATGCCAGCAGCCTGGTTCCATCCCGGTTAAGGTGCAGCCCATCCCTTCGGAAGAGCCCCTTCTTTCCCCAGAATGTTCCCCAGTTCCTAACAAATCCAAAACCCTCATCCCTACACCATTGTCTCATCCATGCATTGAGACTCTGGAGCTCTGCCTGCCTTTTGGGTCCTGTGCATGGAATGGGAAGCATTTCTGAAAATGCTACCCTGGAGGTGTTCTGGTTTTCAATTTCCTACCTAAAAGCCTAAATTTAGCCTCCAGAACCTCCCTACCACATTTTCCTATGTCATTGGTACCGACATGTACCAAAACAGCAGACTCCTCCCCAGAACTATCTAAGACTTTGTCTAGGTAGCACGTGCGGTCCGCTACCTTCGCACCACGCAGGCATGTTACCAGGCGATCCTCACGTCCACCAGCCACCCAGCTATCTACATGCCTAATCATCGAATCACCAGCTATAACGGCTGTCCTAACCCTTCCCTCATGGGCACATGGCCCTGGAGAAACTTCCTCAGTGTGAGAGGTCTTTACATCACCTGGAGGACAGGTCCTAACTAGAGGATAACTTCCTGCCATACCAGGGTGATGCTCTCCTGTCACTTGACCTCTCTTCTCCATGGCAACAGGGATGTTGCCAGATTGGAGGTGGGACTTCAGGACTATATCCCTGTAGGTCTAGTCTGTGTACCTTTTCTGTCTTCCTTATGTCTTCCAAGTCTGCTACTCTAGCCTCCAGAGATCGGACTCGTTCCCTGAGAACAAAGAGCTCCTTGTACCTAGTGCACACGTAAGACCCCTCATCAACTGGGTGAAAATCATACATGTGACACTCAGTGCAAACGGCTGGAAAGACCCCATCTCGCTTCTGGACTACTGTCTGCATCTTAGTTTTAAGATTGTGTTTAGATCTTTAAGTTCTTTACTTGCTAAGGGTTGCTGGGGGATACTTATACTAATAAAACTATACCTAATACGTTTAATGTACTTTGTTCACCTGAAGCTTAATTAATCTCAGGTCCTTAATGTATGCTGATGAGAATAAACAGCTGCACCTGAGAGTAAATATGACACCTCCTTTCCTTTAAGAGGTTTAAGCACCTATAAAGCTACAATTATCCCAGGGGTGGGTGTCGGGTAGGGAGGGAGGGAGGGAAAAAGACTTATTAAAAGCTGGCTGCTACACAGAATCCTGTCCTGTGCTTCTAAGATAATCTGTGACCAATCTCCAGGGGAAGTCACACAGCCCTTGCTTGGATAGAGGGAGTCTTGGAGTCTAAATTTAACCAGAAAGCTCTCTGCTGTGTTTTTGCCTACGGTAGTTCTTTTTCCTTCTCCTCTGTATTTTTTTTTATACCGGGGCCACCGAGCACCATTTTGTCTCCACTGCCGCCTATGCTCGCTCCAGCATACGCAAACTTTTTAAGTCGGCAGCTTTCTTTCTGGTGGTCATCATTTCCAGCTGCTATTTCGCTACTCGGAATATGATTTTTATGCCCAATCTTGCTGTTGGAGGTGATTTTATTGCCGTAGTGTTGGGCATAGCTCCGGAGCTATGCACTTAGAGTGATGTCACTTCCTCCCATAATATTTTAATAGTATGTTCAAAGGTATACAGCAACAAAAAATATGTCTGTGCAACTTAGATGTAGTAATTTTTGAGAAAATAAAAACAAGATATGACCTGAACAGGATTAATGGCACCCTTTACTAATATTTGATTGCACATCCCTTGGCAATGATGACAGCCTCCAAACATTTCTTGTAGATCTCTATAAGTTTCGAACCTCTGTCTGCTGGTAGTTTCTTCCACTCTTCAACTGAGATTTGTTCCAGCTCATGAATGTTTCCAGGATTCCTTTTACAAATAGCAGATTTCAGCTCTTAACAAAAGTTCTCAGTTGGATTGAAATCAGGATTCATTGCTGGCCACTTTAAAACAGTTCATTTGTTCCTTTTTAACCATTCTTTTGTACTATTGGATGTATGTTTTGGGTCATTGTCCTGCTGGAGGACCCGTCAACTCAGACCTAGGTTTCTGATGCTAAGTAAACACAAAGTACCGTTGAATTGTGTAACCCTTGTTTATTGTAAACCGCGCTGATGCTGAATAGTGCGGTATATAAGAGACTATAAATAAATAAAAATAAATAAGTAGCACATTTCACTCCAAAATAGCTTGGTAGTTTTCTGACTTTGATTCCTTTAATACATCCCAGGCCTCCAGTACCTGAGGCAGCAAAACAGCCCCACAACATTATGGAATCTCCACAATATTTAACTGTAGGAAAGGTGTGTTTTTCCTTAAAAGCTTCATTTTTTCGCTTTAAATGTATCGTTGGTCTGCATTGCAAAGAGCTCAAGTTTTTGGTCTCATCTGTCCACAGAACATTTTCCCAAAAGGATTGTGGTTTCTTAAGGTGGTTTTGGACAAAGATCAGGCGTGCCTTTTTATGTCTGTCTTTGAGCTGTTGGGTCTTCCTTAGCCTTTGCCCATGAAATCCTCCTTTGTTTACTGCACAGTGTATGGTGCAGATTGAAACCATCAGTCCAGATTGTTCCAGGTCAGCCTAAAGCTCTTTGGATGTTGTACATGGTGTTTTTCCAACAGTTCGTGCTAACCTTAGAAGACTTCTTGGATTAATTTTCCTCTTCCTACCACATTCTGGGAGGTTCCTGCCAGTTCTAGGAGCACAAAAGTTGTTAATAATGCAAACTGTAAACACAGGAATCCCAAAGTCTTTGGAAATGACCTTGTACCCCTCTGAAGTTTGTTTGATGATAATGGCTTTTCTGATGGGCTCAGGCAGCTCCCTTTCTTCCCCATTGTGAAAATGAAACAGGGAGTGAATGTGGCCATTTTAAACATTAGAGCCATCATTCGTTGGTTGATTCAAGTCATGTGAGTATTGACAGTTGATCACAGGATTGTCTAGTTTTACTGCAATGGGAATGTGGTTCTTCTGTTCAAACTGATTTAAATTGTTTATAAGGGTGCCAGTAATCATGTCCTGGCAATGTCCTAGTTTTTATACTATTTCCTTTGATTGGTCTTGGTTTATTTGATTCTTTTATGTGTCAAATATGTGTGCATATATAGTCCAAAGCCATTTCACTGACCATTGTTTTAGGAGAATACTGGACATAAAGAGGTTGAACTGCAAGGGCTGCCAATTTTATTTAGTATACATTTTGTATACCGCTACTTCCAGCGATCAGCAGCGGTTTTGATTACAGATTGGAAATTGTCAAATCATGACAGGAAATTTTTGAGGTATAAACACATTGATTAGACAGGAAAGCACAGCACACAGAGAACTATTTTACAGGGAACATGGGCTATGGAGGGTTAAGTGGCTTGCCCAAGACCACAAGGAGCACCTGTGGGACTAAAAACCCCAGTCCTTCCGGCCCAAGGTTGCTGTCCCCTAGTGGGATTTGAACCCCCGACCTTCCGGCCCGAAGTACCTTGCCCCAACCACTAGGCCACTCCTCCACTCCAATAATGTTGACCACAACTGTATGTAAATGTTCACACATTTTCCCTTTGAAAATTACCCCCCGGAAAGTGCCCACATGCTTTCCCTTAGAAACGGGTTAATTTTATGCACATAAAGTGCCAGCTAATTAGTAAGGCAGGTATGGAATTACCTTCATGGTCTTTTGATAAATAGTAAAACCTTACTTAATACCTGTGAGCTCTGGAAAACCCTACCATAGTAAGGTATGACATCATTTCTGAAGTATGCTGCAGGTTGTTTGCAGTTTTCATTTGGTAGGTTGCATTTATTTCTTTTCCTACAGAATGACATTGCTTTATAACCATATTCGGTGGCTCCTTTTTTGAATTTTCTTTAGAGTTAGCATCTGATGCTGCTGGGATTGGTTTCCTGTATTAAGTGAGAGAGCTATAGTAAACTGTCAGTTCTCTATCCCTTAGAGTAGAAAAAATGGAATTATTCACTGCAGACATAAGAGGTTGTTATGCAGTGACTTTAGAACCTAAGATATGCCATACTGGGTCAAACCAAAGGTCTGTCAAGCCCGATGTTCTGTTCGTGATCATCCCTCCAGTCCAGTCCAAACCAATGGCTTATGTCCCACCACCAGTAAATGGAGACTGAATATGCCAAGTTCTGATGATGTATTGCAATTATTTGATAAACTGAAGAGTATCAATCCACCTGGACTGGATGGCATACATCCAAGGGTGTTCAAACAACTGAAATATGAGAGAGCCCACAGATTACTAATAGTAGGTTTGCAATCATTAAAATCATCTGTAGTATCAGAAGATTGGAGAATGGCCAATGTAATGCTAATTTTTAAAAAAGGGTTCCAGGGGTGATCTGGGAAACTACAGACCAGTAAGCCTGATATCCGTATAGGACAAAATGGTAGAAACTATTGTAAAGAATAAAATTACTGAACATGAGATAGTCATGGTTTAATGGGAGAAAGCCAACATGTTTAGTCAAGGAAAATCTTGTCTTACTAATCTGTTGTATTTTTTTTAAAGGAGTGAATAAACAAATAGACAAAGGTGAGCCGGTCGATATAGTGTTCTGGATTTTCAAAAAAACCTTTGACAAGATCCCTCATGAGAAACTCTTGGTGCAATTAAAAAAGGTCATGGGACGGAAGGGCAGTGTACAATTGTGGATAAGGAACTGGTTAAAAGATAGAAAGCAGAGAGTAGGACTAAATGGCCAGTTTTCTCAATGGAGAAAGGTGAATAGTGGAGTACCCCAGGGATCTGTGCCGGGCCCGCTGCTTTTTAGCATATTCATAAATGACCTGGAAATGGGAGTAACAGGTGATCAAATTTGCAGATGACATAAAATGATTCAGTTATTAAAACACAAAAGGATTGTGAACAAGTGCAAGAGGACCTTGATAAATTGAAATACTGGATATCCAAATGGCAGATGAAATCTAATGTGGACAAGTGCAAAGTTATGCATCTAGGAAAAAACAACCCAAACTACAATTACACAATGCAAGGTTTCACATTAGGAACCACCACTACCCAGGAAAAAGGTTTAGGTGTCATTGTGGATATTATGTTGAAACTCTCCGCCCAGTGTGCAGCCGCAGCCGAGAAAGCAAATAGAATGCTAGGAATCATAAGGACAGGAATGCAGAATAAAAACCAAGGATGTTATAATGCCTCTGTATTGTTCCATGGTGCGACTGCACCTTGAATATTGTGTGCAATTCTGGTCGCCGTATCTTAAAAAGGATATAGCAGAGTTAGAAAAGGTACAGAGAAGACCTCCAAAACGATGATAGATGGAAGGATTACACATGTGAGGAAAGGTTTAAAAGGTTAGGGCTCTTCAACTTGGATAAGAGACGGCTAAGGGGAGATAGATAGAGATCTATTAATTTAATGAATGGAGTGGAATGGATAAACGTAGATCAGTTGTTACACCATCAAAAAGTAGAAAGACTAGAGGACACAATCGCACAATTGCTCTGATCCCACATGCCAGCAAGATTCTACTGAAGATTATTCAAAAGAGACTACAACCATACCTGGAACAAGAACTACCTGAAGTGCAAGCAGGGTTCAGGAAAGGGCGAGGAACGAGAGACATCATTGCGGATGTGAGATGGATCCTTGAAAAGACTAACGAATACCAAAAGGATATCTATTTGTGCTTTATCGACTATAGCAAGGCTTTTGACTGTGTAAACCATGAGAAACTCTGGGCCACATTAAGAAGCATGGGTATACCAGAACACCTGATCGTTCTCTTGCGCAATCTGTACATTGATCAAGAAGCAACAGTTAGAACAGAACAAGGAGAAACAGCATGGTTTAAAATAAGCAAAGGTGTAAGACAAGGCTGCATACTTCCCCCTACCTGTTTAATTTATATGCAGAACAAATCATCAGAGAAGCAGGATTGTATGAAGACAACAGAGGTGTGAAGATTGGTGGAAGACTCATCAACAACCTTCACTATGCTGATGATACCACATTACTGGCTGAAAGTGAAGATGATCTGAAACATTTGCTTCTCACAATCAAAGAACATAGTCTCAAAATGGGCCTGCACCTTAATGTAAAGAAGACAAAGATCATGACAACTGGCATAATCAACAGGTTCATCATTGGAGAAAAAATTGAAATTGTGAACAACTTTAACCTACTTGGATCAACTATCAATAAAGAAGCAACAAGCAGTCAAGAAATCAGACGACGCATTGCTCTTGGCAGAATGGCTATGAAAGACCTAGATAAGATTCTCAAGAGCAGAGATGTCTCTCTCCATACAAAGATTCGACTTGTCCAAGCCATGGTATTTTCAATAACATCATATGGATGTGAAAGCTGGACAGTGAAAAAGATAGACAGGAAGAAAATTGATGCCTTTGAATTATGGTGCTGGCGGCGAATACTGTGTATACCATGGACTGCCCGAAGAACAAACCAGTCGGTACTAGAGGAGATCAAACCTAAGCTTTCTTTAGAAGCTCAGATGACAAGACTTCGACTTTGACTTTCATACTTTGGACACATCATGCGAAGAGAGAGATCATTAGAGAAAGACATCATGCTTGGCAAGATAGAAGGTCAACGCAAAAGAGAAAGGCCAGCAATGAGATGGATCGATACAATAACAGCAGCTACGGGTACCAGTCTGTCAACAATGAGCCGCCTGACTGAAGACCGAACACAATTTAGGATAGCTATCCAGAGGGTCGCCATGAGTCGACTCCAACTCGACGGCACTTAACAACAACAAGAAAAATATTTTTTTCACTCAATGCGTAATCAAACTCTGGAATTCATTACTGGATGATGTAGTAGAAGCTGTTAGTGTAGCTGGGTTTGTATGTCATAGTATAAGAGCCCTGTGCACCTCTCATCAGACCAGTATCCTCGGTCTCTGGCAAATGGTGGTGGGCACCTTTGCGGACCGGACTTCCCAGAGTCCTATTTCAAATTAAAATTTCCTCCTGATGAGAGCCATCTATTGTAGGGTTCATTACGCCAATTGCCCGTGCACATGGGAGCCGTGCACCAGGAAAGAACCCAGATCACAGTCACTTGTCAGCAAAACTCTTTTATTTGGTACAAGCAAAAAGCTGTAAGCACAGATACACAAGTGTCTGTCGGAGGGATCTGAGTGCAGGCAACGTTCTCTACTTCCACAACGGTGAGAGAGAGAAGGCTGCCACCGATGCTCTGCTGTTGCCCCCTTTTATGCCTCTCTGTCACAAAGTTTCAGAAAGTTCTGCATATACTTGCAAATCTCTTTCCCCGGGACCCTCCCATGTTTATCAGTTTTCGCAGCTTGTGTTTCTAGGTCTGCTTATCTGTGCAGTTAACCGTAACCCTCTGCCTCTTCCTGTGTTCTGCATGTGTTATTCCATCTCCTGGCACTGTTTGTAATCTTCAGGGCTCAGAGTATTTGTGCTCATTATTTCTAGCTTGGCCTGTATTTTTCTTGTCTGGGGCCATCTTCTGCACATTTCTGTCCAAAGTGTGGTTCCCTAGACTCTTTTATAGTAGGCCGCATATACTCTCTTGTAGCCCACATGCTTTTTCTTCTGTGCCAGCCATATGTTGCTGTGTGCATTTCAAGCAGGCAAGGGTGCAGTCATATAAAGCAAACATATAAAGCAGACCTGAGCCAATTATCCCTTCATTATATTAGCAGGCAAGACTAGAGTGCTTAACTTGGTGGGAGGGAGAGGTGGGGACGCATGCTTCTGGTGAGCCTTTTGTCAAAAGCACTTCAAAACAGTCCCTTAGCCTCTGTGGAGCACTGGGAGCCATTGAATCGGCAGTCAATAGCTCGTGAATTGGGCTGAGCAAACCCAGTTGCTGGGTCCCTGCCTCCTCTTTCAGGCTCCGAATCGTTCAGGACTGCAGAAAACAAAACTGCAAGTGCTTGTTTTCTTTTATTCTGTGTGAGCATCTTTTTTGCCAGTAAAAAACAAAACAAAACAAAACTTAAAGAGACATAAACAGCTTTCACTAGCACAGCTCTAGAGGTCAGGTGACTCAAACGGTGGGGGGGGGGGTGGATTTCGTCAGTCTGGGAAGCTGTTGATTATTGGCGTCAAACTTCTGTCTTCTCCAGTTTTGGTGTCCTTTGTTGTTGACAAAGTAATGCTTGCAAGAAAGCCACTTTGTGTAGCCTGTGGTAGTCACCGCAGCTCTGTTTCTCCGAGGGACTATGCAGGGTATGTGAGGAAGAGGGTCTGGCAGTGGAGAGGCAGATTCAGGGGGTTCTCTGTGCCTTTAACTAGCTCACAGGTTTCCGCAAATAGCTCAGAAAAGCCAGTGATATCTTCTCCTTAGAGGAGAGAGCCTTCCTGTGCCACAGGAGAAACCGCCATTTGAAATAATCCTCCAAAGGCTATGCAAACAGCACTCTAGAACTGCAGGGGCTGAGGTCCTCATGGGCAGTAACAACATTTCTCTCTCTGTTGGCGCTCCTGCAGCTTCAGGAGGGCAGCTTTTTTCACCGGAGTTCATCTTACTCCTATACCAGGCCTGTTTAAAGCAAGGCCTGGTAGGAGGTCAAGTCTTCTGAGGAAGTCTCTGCAATCACGTTGACAGAGGTGCTGGGCTTTAAGAAGGCTCCTTCAGAGCCTCCTAAAAACAGATGTAGATTGGAGAAGGATCCGGTGGATCTGGAGGATTGTGCCACAGCTCATTCAGAAAGCCTTGGGGGGGATCCTTTAGCGGGACCTTCAGGTCTTTATAATGATCCTGAGACTCTGGAACTGGAAAAAGGAGAGCTTCCTCTTGGTGAGGACCCTAGTATTATTAGGGTCTTTCATCATGAGGAGTTGATATCTCTCATCTCTTGGCACCTTTAGATATTCTCTTTTGGGCAGCAGAGGAAGCGATTACCCTGGAGAATCCTTTGCTGCAGGGCATGCACTCTCCTCAGAATTCTTTCCCACTACATCAGGATATCATGCAAATGTAGAGGCAGAATGGGACCTCTCTGAGGCAGGTTTACATGGTGGGCGGGCAGTGGCCTGGCTCTATGCCATTCCTCTGTTGGAGAAGGATCTCTTCTGGGTTCCGAAGGTTGATGCATTAGTGTCAGTGGTCACTATGAAAACCACAATCCCCGTGGAGGGCGAAGCATCCCCTTAAGAATCCTCAGGACAGGAAATTGGAGACTTTGTTAATGCAGACGTTTTAAGTAATTGCTCTCACATTGCAGGCCTCTATTTGTGGAGCGTATGTGGTGAGGGCTGGTCTTTGATGGGGCCCAAATCTTACCCAAATTGGATCAGTCTCTGAATTCGGAAGCCCCAGAGGCCACCATTTGGAGACCAGTTCAGCCTACTACTACTACTTATCTAATTGGCAGATGCTTTTTATGATCCCACACAGGCCTCATCAAAGAGCATGGCCTTAGTTGTGGCTCTGTAATTGGTCGGCGGATGTTTCTTCTAAAGTTTGGCTCAGTAAGTTGCCCTTTGGTGAGCCTCTGGAGAAGTTGGTAAAGGATTTGGGAAGGGCCAGGCTCCTGAGGATAAGCCTAGAGGTGGAACGTCTCTGGCTGCCACCAAAGGACAATTTCGAGACTTTCATTGTTTTGGAGCAACTTGCTTTGCCCCTAGTCGACGTGGAAGGTATCCCTTTAGGGGCAGAGGAATGGGTAGAGGCTATTACGTGGGTTTCATGACAGTTTCTAAGAAATCGCAAGGAAGCAAGGGGGGGCTCAGGTGGAGTGTGTTCCAGTAGGTGGCCGTCTACAGCATTTTTACTCTGCTTGGACCCAAATAACCTCCAACTGTGGGTTCTTGAAGTAATGCGGGAAGATTAAGCACTGGAATTTGCTCATCCCATCTCCGATGCTTTCATGTTATCTCCTTGCGAGTCTCCTATCAAGGCATAGGCGGTGAAGTACACCCTGTACTGACTCCTTTGTCTGCAGGTGGTGGTCAAGATTCCCATAGATCAATACGGCTCAAGTTGATACTCCATTTATTTTGTGATAACCAAAAAAAGAAGGAACCTTTTGTCTTGTTCTAGACCTCAAACACGTCAACAGGACCTTGAGAGGTCCACACTTTCATATGGAGACATTAAAGTCAGTGTTTGTAGCCATATGTAAAGAGGAGTATCTCACAGCGCTCGACCTCACAGTGTCATACTTGAAAAATTCCCATACAGCTGCAGCACCAGCACTTTCTATGGTTTGCTATATCGCTGGGGCATTATCAATTTCAGGCATTGCCATTTGGTCATTCGACAGCTCCCAGAACTTTCTCAAAAGTAATGGTGGTAGTAGTAGCTGCGCTGTACAGAGAGGGCGTCCTTGTGCCCCCTTACTTGGACGATTGACTCATCAGAGCAAAATCACATGCGGAGAGTCAAGTGGTTACAAGTAGAGTCAAGGCCTTCTTGCAGAGTCTCAGTTGGGTGATCAGTACGGGCAATAGCATGATGATTCCATCTCAGCAACTGGTGTTTCTTGGTGCGTGATTCAACATAGACAGTGGATTCAGTCCTTCCGTTGGTCGGATCGCCTGTGTTTGAGGATCCTTTCAAGGGAGAGGCAACCTCCAAAGCTTCTATAGCTCGCTGGGTTAAGGAAGCCGTTACTTCTGCCAATATATGCTGCTTAACAGAATTGTGGCTCTGGGCTTACGTGTGCATTCTACAAGAGCACAAGCAATGTTGTGGGCCGAGTTCAGTCTTGTGCCACCGTTGGACATTTGTAAAGCGTCAACACGTCGTCTCTACATACCTTTACAAGACACTACTATCTCTATATCCAGGCCAGGCAGGATGTGCTTTTTGGGGCTCGAGTATTACAGGCTGGGCTGATCCTCGTAGCTCCCTCGTGGCCTCGACAGCCCTGGTACCTGCTCCTGCTCCGGCTATCGACCGAGTCTCCAGTCCCCCTGGGCTGTGCCCCGTGCCTGCTATTGCAGGAGGACGGACGGGTGCGGCACCCAAACCTGGCCTCATTATGTCTCACAGCCTGGCAGCTGAACGGGTTTCCCTAGCCCCACTGGGTCTCCCGGAGGAGGTCGAGGAGGTTCTCGACTAGGCGAGCTTACGCCTTCAAGTGGTGGCGTTTCTGGGTCTGGTGCTCAGGGCACCAGATTGACCCATTCTCCTGCTCCTCTTGGTGGGTCCTTCAGTACCTCCTCCATCTCTCAAAGGAAGGTCTGAAGTTGAACTCCATCAGGGTGCATCTGAGTGCCATCTCGGCGAATCACCTCCCTGTCGAGGGAAAGCCCCTCTCGGGGCAGCCATTGGTCTCCCGCTTTATGTGGGGTCTCTTACTGTCCAAACCACCCATTCGGCCTTCCCTGGCGGAATGGGACCTGAACGTAGTGCTCATGCAGCTTATGCGTTCACCCTTCAAGCCAATGGCAACGTGTTCGCTTCGGCACCTATCCTGGAAGGTGGTCTTCCTGGTGGCTCTGACCTCGGCCCTCCGAGTTAGTGAGCTCTAGGATCTCATGGCTGAAACCCCTTATACTAGATTCTATAGGAATAGGGTAGTTCTCCGTACCCACCCCAAATTCCTGCCGAAAGTTGTCTTGGATTTCCATCTCAATCAGGAGATATTCTTACCGACCTTCTTCCCGAGACCCCATGCCGACCAGGCGTCGGCGGTTTTGCATACACTCGACTGCAAGAGGGCTCTTGCCTTCTGTCTACAGTACACCCAGGTTCATCGCAAATCTGGCCGACTTTTTGTGACTTACGATCCCAGTCGACTAGGGCAGGCAGTCACTAAACGTACCCTCTCTATTTGGGTGGCGGACTGCTTCACCTTTGCCCATATGAAGGTGGGTGCCCCTTTGGATCAACGAGTCACCGCACACTGTATCCGAGCTGGCTTCGGTGGCCTCGCTGCGTTCAGTGCCCCTGTGGGACATCTGCCGGGTTGCGACCTGGTCTTCAGCGAACACCTTTGCTGCACACTACTGCCTGGAGAGGGAGTCCTGCGGGACAGCGCCTTTGGCCAGGCCGTACTCCGTAATCTGTTCAGGGTATAAGCAACTCCTGCCTGCTGACCCTTCTTCATGGTTACCAAGGGCTTCGCCCCGAGGACCTGAGGAATTGGGGTCCTGCGGGCATCGGCTTCTGCTCACGACCTCGCAGAGGTGTTTTTTGGTTACAGGTTCAGTAGCCTGTAGCTGGGGAGTCCCATAAGTGAGGACTGACTTCCTGCTTGTTTCTGGAGAAAGCTTATACTCACCTGTAACAGGTGTTCTCCAGGGACAGCAGGAATCAGTCATCACTACCCTCCCACCTCCCCTGATGAATTGCTGGATTTTTATCCTTCCTTTGCCATCTGCTTGGTAGGGCTCGAGCTAAGGGACCTGACTGAGCAAGATGACACCCTTGGGCGGGAAGAGGACCACACATGCATGGTAGCAATCCCAAAGGCTTTCTTTGAAAGCTGGGGAATACGCTTTATGGACTTTAACTCCAGGAACTTTCCAAACATCATTTAAAACCAGCTACACCAACAGCTTTTACTACATCCTCTTGCAAAGAATTCCAGAGTTTGATTCCCATGACTTTGAATACCATCTTTACGCTGATGACTTCCAGCTCTCTCTCTCTACACCTGAAATCTCTCTTGCAATCCAGGCCCGGAACTCTGCCTGCCTTTCTGACATTGCTGCTTGAATGTCTCACCACCGCTTGAAATTGAACATGGGCAAAAACTGAGTTTCTTATTTTTCCCCCTAAACCCTCCTCTCCCCTTCCTCCTTTCTCAGTCTCTGTGGATAACTCTCTACTCCTCCCTGTCTCCTCAGCTCACAACCTTTGGTTCATCTTTGACTCCTCTCTCTCCTTCAGAAACTTTTCTTTTTTCGGTGCTAGGTGCCATTTTGGGCATTAGGCCTCATATTCCTAAAACATGGAAAAACCAACTAGTGGTTTTAAATAGTGTACTAAGTGTGGTGTTACCATTTCCGTCACCGACACCCATGACTGGTGTGTTAAATGTTTAGGGTCCCAACATTCTCCATCTGAATGTCTCTCCTGTATGGGGATGACAAAATGAGGAAGACAGAACCGGGCTGCAGAGCTCGGTACCCTCTTTTCTTCGGATGCCAGATCCATTGCATCGACGTCTTCAAGAGCCGCCTCTTCCTCCCATGGATTCTCAGATAACTAAACATAAAAGCCGGTCCTCAAAGGGTAGCTCTCCTGCTAAGCATCGAGAGGCCATTGGCATTGCCCTTGAGGGAACCACACTGGCAAAACAGCCCCAGCGGGAGACTTCAGCTTCCAAAGTATCAACAGGGCTCCAGGATGTTCTCAAGGCCTCGACCTCGCAAGAACTACTGGTGCCATGCTCAGGTGTCCCGGCCGTCTTCACCGGTACCGACACCCAGGCATCGGCAGCGTTGATAGACCAGAGATTCCTCGCTATCAAACGCAGTATTGCAGCTCTCCTCACAGCTGTGGTACCGTTGACACCTATGGTTCAACGGGCACCAGTACCGATGCCAGTACAGACGGTACCGGTACCGACGGTACAGGCCCCGGTGGGAATTTTTCCCACACCATCTTTGGCTGGCATCGACAGATCGGTACCGGATCAACTCAGTACAGACTTCGATCGATAACGGGACCGTGCTTTGCATGAGCATCGTGCTCAGGAATACTTTGAATCCTCCGATTCCGAAGACTCTGACAATTCTGCCAGTACCAGAGTGTTTCTCCCGGAAGATTCCTCTTCTCCCCAATGCAGAATGTCACCTCCAGAGGACATGTCTTGTCAGGATTTTATTTGTGATGTTGCCAAAGGCCTTTCAATTACGGTAGCTCCTGAAAAGTAACCCAGAGCAAAGGAATTGGAAATTCTCCAATATCCTAAAGCTCCAAAGGAGGCAGCCACTCTGCCCATCCATGAAATTCTTTGACTTGATGCTCATAATGTGGGAGACTCCTCTGACTACATCTCCTCATTCTAGGAGGCTTGATAGTATGTATCGAGTTCCGCCATGTCCTGGATTTCAAAAGACTCAGCTGCCACACCATTCAATGGTGGTGGAGTCAGCCATGCGTAGGATGAAAAGTGCAAAGAGGCATGCATCCAATCCTCCAGTTCGTGAATGCAGGACCTTGGACGCTTTTGGGCGCCAAACGTTTCAGGCTTTCATGCGTTCAGCTAGGATCAGTTCATATATATTATATATGGGAATGTTCCTCAAAGAAGTTACAGGAGACTTGGAGCTTATGAGCCCACTTCTCCCAGATGACAGGAGACAAGACTTTCTTGCTCTAGTTAAGCATGCTCAAGATGTCTCCAAGTTTGTGAATCGTGCAGCCTTTGACTGCTTTGAATGCATCAGCAGAACTTCTGCAATTGCCATTGGAGCATGACGGATTGCCTGGCTTCAGGCATCAGACTTGGAGACTTGGGTACAGGACAAATTAGGCAACATCCCTTGCACAGGAGAGAATCTCATTGGCAAGAATTGGCAGGAAAAGGCTAATGAAATAGATGCTAACAATATCACGTTAGATAATCAAAATCTACAGCCACTCCAGCCAAAAAGAAGCCTTATAAAAAACCCTCTTAGCAAAAAGAGGACGTTTTATCCTTCCTATACCTAACAGAGCCAAAGTCACGGTCAAGTTGCCCAAAAGGGACAAACTAGACAACAAAAGAAGCCAAAAGGCCCGAGAGCTCAACCAGCTCTGCAGGTTCAGCCCCCTGAAGGGCTTTGACTACTTCCTAGAGAACTTAGCCGTCCTGCCCTTGAGGGGTCCTTAACCCCCCCAATATTCCAGGCAGGTTATGCCATTTTATCAACAGGTGTCATTTATTTATTTAACAAGTTTTTTATACCGCCTTTTCCTTCAATCAAAGCGGTCACAAGAAATACAAGGTATAAACAAGGGAAACATAAACAGTATAGACATGACAACATATGGTAATGTAGGAAAAATAACAAGGGTTAACAATATAGTGGATTATTTATAAAGTATATACAATAGATGATATCTTAGTCATTTGTTGATCCATAGTGCTCAATGAAAAGTAAAGTTTTTAATTGCTTACGAAAGTCACTTAAAACATCAATTGCACGTAAATCAGGAGGTAGAGAGTTCCAAATCAAAGGGGCAGCCAAAGAAATTGCTCGTTGTGATGTACATTTGCGTGATTTAGCGAAGTTTCTTGGGGTATTGAGGGTGTTTGAGGTGGATAATCTTCTAGGTCTGTTGCTGGTATCACGGGATAAGAGGGCATGGAGGCTGGTTGCAGAACTGTTGTGCTTCATTTTGAAGATGTTTATGATTAACTTATACTTTATGCGAAGGGTTATCGGGAGCCAGTGGAGATCTTTAAGGATGGGGGTAATGTGGTCATGATTTGTGGAACCGTTAATTATTCTGGCTGCTGTATTCTGTGCCATTTGAAGAGGTTTGAGAGCATGGTTTGACAGCCCATTGTAGATAGGGTTGCAAAAATCCAGAATGGGGGTAATAAGTGCCTGGCAGACTGTACGAAAGTGTTCATAAGAGATAAGAGGCTTGAGGCGTCTAATTATTTTCATTCGGTAATAAGCGCTTTTAACAGTTTTCTTTATGTGAGATCGTAGGTCTAGCTTCTTATCGAGGGTTACCCCGAGGTATCTTACCTCATCCTTAACTGGAATCTCAGTACTGTTGCATGTGATGTATGGTGGGGGATTAAAGTTGGTGTTTCTAGTGACAATAAGTGCTTCAGTCTTCTTCAAGTTTATTGCAAGGTTGTTATTTGACAGCCAAATGGAAATGCTGGTAATGCAGTTTGAAATCTTGTTGTAGTTTGGGCAGTTGATATCAATCGGAGTGTAGATCATAATATCATCTGCATAAATTGTGTAGTCTATGATGAGTTGATATTATGTGACATATTGGTTGGATAAAGAGGTTAAAAAGAAGTGATGAGAGTGCAGATCCCTGCGGTACGCCTTGTTTGATAACTGTATGATGTGAAGTGTTTAGACCGACTTTAACTTGGAACTGTCTACCAATTAGGTAGGACTCAAACCAGTTTAGGACGGTGCCAGTTAGACCGATGTTCTTTAGTCTGGCTAATAGTATTGAATGGTCCACTGAATCAAAGGCCGCTGAAATATCTAAGAAAATCATTAAGGTTCCTCTATTATAGTTGTCTATGGTTTGAGTGATATCATTAAATAAATAAAGTAGCAGCGTCTCAACTCCATGGTTCGGGCGGAAGCCATGCTGATGTATGTCAAGTGGCGCATGCTCATCAATATGGTCTTGGAGCTGTAGTTGTACTACCTTCTCGATAATTTTTGCCAGGAGTGGTAAGCTGGAAATTGGTCTATATGCAGCTGGATTGTTTTTTTCAAGGTTGGTTTTCTTAAGGATAGGCCTTATTGTGGCTAATTTCAGCTGTTCTGGCATGATTCCTTGATTTAGGGAGTTGGTTACGAGGTGGTGTATAAAATTAATGAAGTTTGACTTAGTAGCTTTGACCCAAGGTACTGGGCAAGGATCTGTGGGTGCGGTACTTGTGTTAAGTGCAGCAATGATGTCTGAAAGCTGCTTAGTTGAGGGAATATGAAACTTGTTCCAAATTGTACTTGGTAAAATAAGATTGATTTTTTTTCAGATTGTTTTAAAGGTGGAGTCTGGCCTATTTTTTCTCGAAGATAATCCGCAAACACTTCAGGATTGATCAGGATGTCTTTATCAGAACAAGGTTCATTAATTAGGTATTTTACTATCTCAAAAAGTTCTCTAGGTTTGTTATAAGCTTTCTGGATAGTGTTTGTGTGGTATTCTTTTTTTGATTTGTTGATGAGATCATTATAATTCTTTTGCTGAATTAAATATAAATCCTGAGAGGTGGTAGATTTGGATTGTCTCCATTGGCGTTCTAACTTCCTTAATTCTCTCTTAGCATCGCGTATGTTATTTGAATACCATGGTGCGTGATGTTTCCTTTTGATCTTTTTTGAGTCTGTTATAGCCTTGGCTGCAGTGCTGATGGTGTCATACCAATTGTTTACTTGTTTGTTCAAATCAAGTTCAGCTGAGTTAAGGTGAGGTATTGTGTCTAGTAAGAATTGATCTCTATTGAAGGCTTTGAACCTTCTTGGGGTAAACGTAGTAGCTTTTATTTTATCGAGCTTGTCAAACGTGCTTTTGAATTCTATTTTAATTCTATGGTGATCTGACCATGGAACTGGGGTAATTATGGGTGATGAGAAGTTGCCATTATTTATGATGTGGTTGGGGGCAAAGATGAGATCTGGCATGGATCCGTATTTGTGCGTGGGAGCGTTTATTAATTGGGTATATTGTAAGGAGTCCATAGCTTGCAAGAAGGTTTCCTTATCTATATTGGAAGAGGAGTTGAGGTTGAAGTCTCCTAGTAAATTAGATGTTTATGGTGAGAGTTGACTGCACAGACGGTTTCTAAAATGGAGGTTAGCTCTTCAGCTGGGGCATGAGGTGCTCTATATAGTAGGCTGATGGCTAGGTGTTTGTTACCCACTGTGATAGTGCTGGATTCGTCAGAGGAATTAGAGGCTATATTTTGAAGATGTAAAGATTTTTTTGCGATGATCAAAACTCCGCCGCCTCTTCTCTGAGTGCGAGGGTTGTTAAAGGCAGAATATGAAGGTGGGACCAGTTGGTTGAGGAGGACGCTGTCAGTGGGAGTTAGCCAGGATTCAGTGATACATAGGATATCTGGCTGTTGGTCACTGATATGGTATCTGATTGTGTGAATTTTGTTTCTTACTGACCTTGTGTTCATTAGTTTGATAGAAATTGTATTTGGAGTATAATACCTCTTGTGATGAATCTTTGGATTTGTTTGCTGGTGTTGATTAAAGTCGTTGTATTTGTATATTGATGTTATATGTGAACTTAGTGAGTTGAGGAATATATGGTATATTGGCATGAGAGTAGGTAACCAAATATAAAGGGGTTGTAAAAAAGGATCTCCACCTTGAAGAATGTAATGTTGAGTGGGTAAAAGAAAGACAGGATGGTAGGCTGGAGTAGCCATAGTAGTTAAGGATAAAAGGAATAAATCTTTAGCACTTAATGTCTGTGTGTGCTAACTTTAGCAGGATATCTACAGTAGGATGAGTAATAACAACATAACCAATTCTTAAAAGAAGGCAATACGAATCTAGCTACTTCATGTGCACATCATGTGTGATTTCTCTGCTAGAGCAAAGTTCGCTGTACAGGAATGTTCTAAATAGTAACTTTACTCACTTTATCTGTTTCGGTTATTCCGGTCTGATAGTATATCCTCCTTTCGTGCCCCTCCTAAGGGCCACGCCAAAGGGCCCTCTTGCGAGGCCCTCAGGCGCGGGCGCGCCTCAGTAGTGGCAGTTTTTTCAGTGTTAAGCAGGGCTCTGATTGGCAGCCTGGATTCTGCTGTGCAATACACTTTAGATAACAGATAACAGCAGAAGATTGGACTCTGTCCATTGTAGGAGAGGGGTACAAGCTCCATTTTCACAGCATGCCCCCTCCTACAATCCTAAGGCAGTTGAATTCGCAGACCTCTGCAGGCAATCTGCTAGGTCATGAGGTCTCAACACTTCTTACTCAAGGGGCAATAGAGGAGATACCCATTCTCCAACAGGGTACAGGGTTCTACTCCCCCTATTTTCTTATTCCAAAGAAAACAGGTGGACACAGACCCATTCTAGACCTCAGAGAATTGAGCAAATATTTGTTCAGAGAAAAGTTCAAAATGATTTCTCTAGGAATTCTTCTGCCATACCTTCAAAGTCAGGATTGGCTTTGCTCTCTAGACTTAAAGGATGCATATACTCACATTCTGATCCATCCAGATCACAGGAAATTCTTACGATTCCTTTTCAAGGGAAAACACTTCAAGTACAGGGTGCTTCCCTTTGGTCAGTCTTCGGCACAAAGAGTATTCACGAAATGCATGGCAGTAGTAGCTGCATTCCTGCGAACCCTAGGGATATTCGTCTTCCCTTACTTGGACGACTGGCTCATTCGAGCTCCCACGGTTGCAGAAGCCAGCGCTGCACTGTCTAGCACAATGCGAATCATCCAATACTTGGGATTGATAATAAACTTCCCAAAATCCCAACTTGTTCTTTCCCAGTGCCTGGAGTTCATAGGAGCCTGATTAGACACCAGTCAAGCGCTTTCCTTCCACAGGCCCGGTGTCTTCACATAGTGCAACTAGCTTCTCAAGCAGCAGGGAAATCCTCCCTAACTGTTCGAGAACTCCTACAGTTACTGGGACATATGGCATCCACAGTTCATGTAGTTCCCTACGCTCGCCTCCACATGTGAGCAGCCCAGTGGACCCTATCCACTTAGTGGTCACAGACCACGGGTCATCTATCGGACAAGATGATTAACTCTCAGTGTCTGATTTTGTCCCTCAAATGGTGGCAATCACTAGAAAATCTGTCAGTGGGGTCTCCCTTTCAACAACCCCTCTTCCAGGCCACCCTAACAGATGCATCACAGGTGGGTTGGAGAGCACACCTGAATCATCTCTCTACCCAGTGTACCTGGACTCCACTGGAGGCTGGTCTACACACAAACCTCCTGGAATTAAGAGCAATATATTTAGCTCTTCGAGTGTTCTATGCCCAGCTCAGCTACAAGACAGTCCTAGTCCAAACGGACAATCAAGTAGCCATGTTCTTTGTGAACAAGCAGGGCGGAACAGGCTCTCTGTCATTATGCAACGAAGCTTTACGACTGTGGGCCCTCGCCAGAGAGCATCAAATTCACCTTCTAGTGGTACATCTTCCAGGCATTCAAAACCTTTGGGCAGACAAACTCAGTCGAGTACTGCTGCTTCACGAGTGGTCTCTCCACCTAGACCAGGTGGCAAAGATATTTCATTTCTGGGGTACTCCAGACATAGACCTATTTGCAAGTCCACTGAATGCCAAACTTCCCTGGTTCTGTTCCAGGATTCCGGCTCACAATTGTCAGGCAAGGGATGCCTTCCTCCTTCACTGGGGTCACGACTTCATTTATGCCTTCCCACCCATTCCCCTCATCCCCAAAACACTCTTCAAGCTTCAGAGAGACAGGAGTCGTATGATCCTCATAGCGCCACGGTGGCCACGCCAAACGTGATATCCCCTGCTTCTACAACTCTCTCAAGCTGCACTTCTGGAGTTAGGGCATGCTCCAGATTTCCTTTCCCAAGAGAACGGGACGCTATGGCACCTGAATCCCCAGTCCCTGCATCTCACGGCCTGGTTGCTGAAAGCTTAGACCTCCAGAATTTCACCCTGTCCCAACAGGTAAAGGATATCCTTCAGGCTTCTAGAAAACTTTCCACAAGAAGATCTTATGCCTTCAAGTGGAACCGTTTTACTATATGGTGTTCCAAGAAGGGATTAAACCCCCTTGTCATACCTTTAGAATTGATACTAGAGTATCTCCTTCACTTATCATATTCTGGTCTGAAGACCAATTCGGTAAGAGTCCATCTTAGTGCAATTGGTTGTCCATTCAGAGACTCATCCATTCATATCCAGATTTATGAGAGGTCTTCTATTAACAAAGCCTCCCATTAAACCACCGCCGGTGGCATGGGATCTAAATCTACTTCTCAGGCAGCTCATGAAGCCGCCTTTTGAGCCTTTAGCCACTACAATCCTTAGGTTTTGGCCTGGAAGGTCATCTTCCTAATTGCAATCACCTCTTCACATCGCATTAGTGAATTGCAAGCTTTAGTGGCTTACACTGTTCCCTCTAAGCTGTGCGCGTGTGCGCGCGCGCACACCTCGCCGAGCGAGCGCACATACTTTACAAAAGAGCGCACAAAAATTACAGTTCTGATTCTGATAGAAAACAACACGGACATCTTAAAATTTAAAAGTTATGTTTTATGGTTTTCAGAAGTTCTACAATATTTTCTAATGCAATGTGGTGTACATACTGTATTCTGACGTGTAGTCAAATTTTAAAGTATATAACTCCGAGTGTCGTTATGTGGTGCACAAAAATTTAACCTTCCTTCAAAAGCTGCACAGCTGATAGTTTATGCGCACACAGCCTACAGAAAATTAGAGGGAACATTGGTGGCTTATCCTCCTTATACTAGGTTTCATCATAATAAGGTTGTTCTTAGAACTCATCCATACTTTATGCCAAAGGTGGTTTCGCCTTTTCATTTAAATCGATCTATTTTTCTTCCTGTATTTTTCCCGAGGCCTCACGCCTCTAATACAGAAAGAAATCTTCATACTTTGGATTGTAAAAGAGCCTTAGCCTTTTACCTACAGAGAACACAGCAACATAGAAAGTCCTCACAACTTTTTATTGCTTTTGATTCTAGTCATTTGGGACTTACAGTCTCCAAAAGAACTTTATCCAAATGGATTGCCCAATGCATATTTGCATATCCTTTGCTTATGAGAGTAAAGGTCTTCCTCTTCAAGGCCATGTCACAGCTCATAACGTGAGAGCCATGGCAACTTCTATGGCTAATCTCTACTCTGTTTCTATCGATGACATTTGTCGAGCAGCCACCTGGGCTTCAGTACATACCTTCACAGCCCACTACTGCCTGGATAAAGCCTCCCGTCAGGATGCCTTCTTTGGCCAAGCTGTTCTTCAAAATCTCTTTCAGACCTAATTCAACTCCTACCCACCAACCCTGGTGGAATGCCAGAGATCCATGGGAGGAAGGATGCCTACCTTTCTAGGGTGGCACCTTCCTGGGGCTATCTCCCTGGCATCTTCAGCTAGGGAGTCCTCATATGTGAAGACTACATTCCTGCTTGTTCCTGGAGATAGCGTAGTTACTCACCTGTAACAGGTGACCTCTTGGAACAGCAGGAATTTAGTCTTAACAACCCACCCACCTCCCCTAGGAGTTCTCTCTCTCTCTTTGTCTCTCTCTCCTCTCTCCCTCTATCCTTTCACTCAGCTACAAGCTTAACTGAAGAGGGACAGTTGGAAAGGCGAGAAGGCAGCGCGCATGACTGAGGGATGCTCCCAAAAGCGTTCCTATTGGACGCTGTGGAGCGTTCCCGCGCAGGCTCCGTCGGTACCGACGATACCCATATGTGAAGACTAAATTCCTGCTGTTCCCGGAGATCACCTGTTACAGGTGAGTAACTACGCTTTATTAGCAGTGATTATGCTTTGAGTGAAAAAGCAGTTTCTCCAGTTAGTCTTAATTGTGCTACATTATAGCTTCACTACGTTTCCCCTAGTCTTTCTACTTTTTGAAGGATTAAACAACTGATCTACATTTACCCATTACACTCTCCTCATTTATTTTAGACCTCTATTGTTTCTCTCCTGAGCCATCTGTTTTCCAAGTTGACGAGCTCTAACCTTTTATGCTTTTCCATCCCTTTTCTAATACTATTATATTCTTTTTCGATACATCAACCAAAATTGCACACCGTATTCAAGGTGTGGTTGCATCATGAACCGAACAAGAGACATTATAATATCTTGTTTAATAGGCATTTGATATATCGCCCTTCTTAAATCAGAGCGGTTTACATAAAGATAAAATATAGTTAACAGTATGAGCCCAGAGATCCTTCAACTGTCCCCTTAACACGATTAACTTCTGTGCTTTGATCAGCCCTTCTTTCTGTTCCTCTTCCACTCTTTGCATTTGCGCTAATGCAGCTGTTTATTGCTCTGCTTTGTTTCACTACTTTCCCATCAAATAAAATACCAGCATATCACCACCTTGAATGGATCACACAATACCCCAAGGCTCACGTCCAAAATCATATTTACTGAAGATAATGTAGGTTAGTTACCCATGACTGAAATGGTATTTAACACTAGAAGCCCCAAAGTGCGTCAATTGACGCAAATGCATCTTCAAAGGTTTATACCAGCGCCACTGCTAGAACTATGTCAGTTATGTAATGATGTCACATACTGCACATAGTAAACAAATAAGTAACTTCAAATTAATTCACATCTGCATTTCATGCTCAACGTAGTCGTCGTGATAATGCATCAATTGACGCACTTTGGGATTTCTAGGTGAAATGCCTTTTTGGGGCTTCTAGTGTTAAAGGTGATGCATCGGAAGAATTGAAAGAAATATTGATAAACCGGAAAGATATATTACAACTATTTGATAAATTAAACAGTAGCAAATCACCTGGACTGGATGGTATACACCCGAGGGTGTTAAAAGAACTAAAATATGAGATTGCCGACCTATTAATAATCTGTGAACTACATTAAAATTATCTGTAGTACCTGAAGATTGATGAATAGCTAATGTAATGCCAATTTTGAAAAAAGGTTCCAGGTGTGATCCAGGAAACTACAGGCCGGTGAGCCTGACATCAGTACCGGGAAAAATGGTTGAAACCATTATAAAGAACAAAATTACTGAACATGTAGATAGTCATGGTGTAATGGGAGAAAGCCAACATGGTTTTAGCCAAGGAAGGTCTTGTTTTACTAATCTGTTATATTTTTTTTTTAAGGTGTGAATTAACAGGTAGAAAAAGGTGAGCCGGTTGATACAGTGTATCTGGATTTTCAGAAAGCCTTTGACAAGGTCCCTCATGAGAGAATCTTGGCGAAATTAAAAAGTCATGGGATAGGAGGCAGTGTGTACTATTGTGGATTAGGAACTGGTTAAAAGATAGAAAACAGAGGGTAGGGCTGAATGGCCAATTTTCCCAGTGGAGAGAAGTGAATAGTGGAGTACCCCAGGAATGTGTGTGCTGGGTCTGCTGCTTTTTAACATATTTGTAAATGACCTGGAAATGGGAATAAAGAGTGAGGTAGTCAAATTTGCAGATGACACAAAGTTTTTCAGAGTTGTTAAAATCAAAGAGGATTGTGGAAGAATTGCAAGAGGACCATGATAAATTGGAAGGCTGGACTTTCAAATGGCAGATGAAATTTAATTTGGATAAGAGCAAAGTTATGCTCCTAGGAAAGACAACCCAAACTATGGTTACACGATGCAAGGTTCTACATCAGGAGCCACTACCCAGGAAAAAGATTTAGGCATCATTGTGGATAACAAGTTGAAACTCTCCGCCCAGTGTGCAACGGCAGCCAAGAAGGCAAATAAAGTGCTAGGAATCATAAGGAAAGGAAGTGAACCCCCCTCCCCTCCCCCTTGCTGAGGTATTGTGTAGCCTTCTTCCTGTCTCCACCACGTGTGCATAGTCAGTTTTGTTTGCTTCTCTCTGCTCTGGGAAGAGCAGTGCTCTGCTAGAGAGGTGGATATTACCTCCTGTGACAACTTGCAGTGAGTTCTAGCTGTTTATTTAATTATTTATTGTTTGTCTTATTGGTGTGCTGCTCAGCTTTCTCAGCTGTATAACTTACCTTGCCTCTCTCAACTAACTGGGCTTTGTGTGGTACCCCCCTCCCCCCCTGCTGAGGGTTCAGGATAGGGTACCTTGTAACTGCCCTCTTTAATAGAACTTATTTCCCTCCCTCCCTCCCCAGCACCCACCCACCCCTGGGGTAATTGTAGCTTTATAGGTACCTACACATCTTGAAGGAAAGGGGCTGCTCTCAGGTGCAGCTCTTTCTCCAGGACCAAGCAGGAAGTCAGTCCTCACATATGGGTGACGTCAGCGCCAACGGAGCCCTCGCGGAGCAATTTCCCCAGCTTTCAAAGAAAGCCTTTGGGAATTGCAGCGCACATGCGCGGTCCCCTTCCCGCCCAAGGGTGCCATCTTGCTCAGTCTTCTTTTTTCCACGGACCCCTACAGACGCTGTTTGTGATCGCCGCTGAAAAAGTTGATTTTATTTATTTTTCTTTTCTCGTTTCGACGCTGGATCCTTTTCCCGCCCGGACCCGATACGCCGGTATCGAGTCCGTTCGTTATTTTTCGGTGTTTGTCCTTCGTGACTAGCGTTTGCGCCATTTTTTCTTTTTTCACTGGCAGCCCTGTCTTTTGACCTCGCAGGGGCCCTTTTTCCCCCGATGGCTGCCAGCGGGTTTAAAAAGTGTGATCGGTGTAAGAAACTTATGTCTCTTACCGACACACATGACTGCTGCCTCTGCTGCCTCGGACCCGATCATGACCCGATGATCTGTGGTCCGAGTGGCAAAATGTCCTCAAAAGCGTTGAGGAGTCGGCAGCATCAAAAAGAACGAATCTTCTCTGACTTCGCGTCCGGCCGGGCCCGGACCTCGTCAGAGGCTTCGACGTCCCGGGACTCCGGTCCTGAGCATCATCGAAGTTCCTCTGAGCGGGGGTCTCCTGCCCGGGAACATCATAGGAAGAAGAAACCCGCGAGGGCGGTGTCGGTGGACGCTCCTGGTTCCTCGAGGGCCAGGTCGCATAGCCCCGATAGCCGTCCCGGGTCATCAGAGAGGCCTTCGAAACATCCTCGTCTCGAGATGGAGTCTCCTGGACACGTGAGTACTGTAGTCCTCGTGGACTCTCCTCCGAAGGAGCCGACGTCCGGGGCCCGAGTCGGGGGCTGCTGGGTCTCCTGAGCTCCGGCTCAGGTTGACGGCATTGGAGAGCAGTTTCGCTGCCTTCATGGACCAGCAGCGGGCATTGATCGCTGGCCTCGCCGGTGCATCTGCCCCGACCACCGGGACGTCGATGTCCAAGTCGACCACGGAGACCGAGCCGATCCTCGAGTCCATGCGAGCTCGAGTCGATCCTCGGTCACGGTCTTCCTCAGCCTCCCGTTCGGGACCGAGGTCGTCGACGCCGGTCGGGGCGGAGGGCATCGGTGCCCGCCCGACCGGAGCTGCTCGATTCCTCCACCGAGGAGTCGAGCTGGGAGACGGAGGACAAAGAGTCCCCAGGTACTTTTCGGACTCGGTGCGTCCCATTGGACTCGCCCGAGTCCGAACCTCGGAGACGTTCCCCCCCGGAGGACACCCGGTTCTCGGACTTTGTGCGGGATATGGCCAAAGCCTTGGCATTCCCCACGGGTCCCGAGGAGGAGCCTCGAGCCGAAGAGCTCGATGCCCTCCAGTATGTCTCTCCCCCGAAGGAGGCCTTTACTGTACCGGTTCCTCCGATGCTGGAGCGACTTCTCTTCCGCATGTGGGAGAGCCTGGCGTCGGCGCCGGTGTTAAGCAAGCGAGTCGATTCCATTTATCGAGTCCGCAAGAGCCCCGGGTTCCAAAAGGCACAACTACCGCACCATTCCATGGTGGTGGCATCGGCCATGCATCGACTCAAGAGTCAAAAGATGCACTCCTCGGTGCCTCCCGGCCGGGAGGCCCGGAACCTGGATGCCCTTGGTAGAAAGTGCTTCCAGGGCTCTATACTTGCTTGTCGAGTCCAGACCTACCAGCTCTACATGGGCATGTATCTCCGAGACCTGGCAAAGGAGATTGCCGGGTTCTCTGCTAGTCTCTCCGAGGAACCTTTGCAGAGGTTCCAGGCCTTGTCCACTGGTATTCGGGAGTGCTCGAAGTTTCTCTCGAGCAGCCTACGATGGCTTCGAAGCATCGGCTCGGGTAGCCGGAGCCGGCATCGGTGCCCGCCGACAGGCTTGGCTTCAGTCATCCAACCTCGAGCCATGGGTACAGGACAAGTTGGTCGATGTCCCCTGTAGAGGTGAAAACCTCTTTGGCAAGTCCATGGCTGAAAAGGCTGCACAGATCGAGACCGAGACTCTGACCAGGACTCGTCTGTCCAGAAAGACCTCTGCTCCTTCTCAGAAGAAGAAGGGCTCGGGGAAAAAGCCCTTTTACCCGAGGAAGGCGGCTGCCTATAAACACTACCCTCATTATCAGGCCTCAGCAGCTCCCCAACAGGGTCAGCAGGCCAAGGGACGGGGTAATGGGTCCCGTAGGCAGCAGGCCCCCAAGCCCACAACACCATCCCCTGCTCAGCAGGGTGGGGGGTTTTGACTCCGTCAGCATAGCCTCTTCCCCTCCGCTGGTTTCTCTCAGCACAGGAGGCCGGCTGGTCCACTTTGCCCACAGGTGGTCGGCCATCACTTCAGATAACTGGGTGCTTCATATAGTTCAGAAAGGTTATCTTCTACACATTCACCAGGTACCTCCCTCCTACTTTCCAGGGGAGCCTCCAAGACTCTCTCTGCACAGGGACTTACTCCTTCAGGAGTTAACAAGTCTTCTTCAGGAACAGGCTGTGGAACCGGTGCCCCACCACCTGAGAGGTCATGGTTTTTATTCCAGGTACTTTCTGATACCAAAAAGAACAGGAGGCCTCAGACCCATCCTAGACTTGCGAAACCTCAACAAGTTCCTGGCAAGGGAAAAGTTCAAGATGCTTACCCTTGGAATCCTGCTGCCCTTCCTCCAGCAGGGAGACTGGCTATGCTCCTTAGATCTAAAGGATGCCTATACTCACATCCTTATTCATCCAGACCACAGACAATATCTCAGGTTTGTTGTGGGAGGAAATCATTACCAGTACAGAGTCCTGCCCTTTGGCCTATCCTTCGCCCCCAGGGTGTTCACCAAATGCCTAGCAGTGGTGGCGGCCTATCTAAGACTTCAAGGCCTTTTTGTGTTTCCATACCTGGACGACTGGCTCATCAGAGCCCAGTCTTCCCAAGAGGCCACTCAGGCCACTCATCGCACTGTGACTCTACTCCAGCACTTGGGATTTGTCATAAACTTCGCAAAGTCCACTTTGCTCCCCTCTCAAAATCTCGAATTCATAGGTGCCAGGCTGAACACACTTCAGGCGCGGGCCTTCCTGCCTCTAGGCAGGGCCCACAGGCTCATGGATCTCGCCAGCCACTTTCACAGCAATTCCCTGGTCTCTGCCAGGCAATTTCTGAGACTGCTCGGCCATATGGCTTCCACGGTCCATGTGACCCCAAATGCCCGCCTGAACATGTGACCTGCTCAGTGGTGCCTTCGCACTCAATGGCGTCAGGCCACGGGGAGCCTGGCGGACTCAGTACAGGTGTCCGGCCTGCTGGTCTCTTCTCTGCGGTGGTGGCTTCATCTGCCAAACCTGGTGCTGGGAGTGGATTTTCAATCTCCTCCACCTACTCAGGTGCTGACAACCGATGCTTCTCTCCTGGGTTGGGGAGCACATTGCCAAGGGACATGTACTCAAGGTCTCTGGACTCCTTGGGAGTCTGCTCAGCAGATAAACTTCCTGGAGCTCAGAGCCCTCCGCCTAGCTCTGAGAGCCTTCTCCCACCTCACATCTCACCAGTCTGTGCTGGTCCAGACGGACAATCAAGTTGCAGTGTTCTACGTGAACAAACAAGGGGGCACAGGCTCCTTCCTTCTCTGTCAGGAGGCACAAAAACTGTGCTCTTGGGCCGTCCTTCACGGCATCCTCCTCAAAGCTGTCTATCTCCCAGGTCAAGAAAATTACCTGGCAGACAAGCTGAGCAGGATCCTCCGACCCACGAGTGGAGATTGGATCCGTTGGTGGTTCAGCGGATCTTTCTCAAGTGGGGCCTCCCCACCATGGATCTATTTGCCAGTCCTCTGAACCGGCAGCTTCCCAAATTCTGCTCTCGACAACCGCATCCTCTCAGAGTAGCGGCGGATGCTTTTCTGATCCCATGGTCCACAGGCCTCTTCTATGCCTTTCCTCCCATGCCACTGGTGTCTCGGACGCTCTTCAAGGTTCTCAGAGACGGAGCCTCGATGATCCTAGTGGCTCCCCGGTGGCGGAGACAGCCCTGGTTCCCGCTTCTGATGCAGCTGGCGGTGGACACTCCTCTTCCTCTGGGGTTTCAACCCGATCTCCTGTCACAGGATCAGGGGACTCTCCTACACCCCAACCTCGGGTCCCTTCATCTGATGGCCTGGCTGCTGAAAGGGTAGTCCTTGCTCCCCTCCTGCTGCCTCGGGAGGTGGAAGAGGTCGTCTTGGCCTCCAGGCGGCAATCCACCCGGAAGTCCTACACTCTTAAGTGGCGTCGGTTCTCCGTGTGGTGTGCTCAGCAGTCTGAGAATCCCTTCTCCTGCTTGGTGGCAGTGGTCTTGCAATATTTGCTTTACCTCTCCAATCTGGGCCTTAAGTCCAGATCTGTCAGAGTCCACCTCAGTGCGCTCTCTGCGCATCACGCACCGGTGGATGGCAGGCCTCTTTCCAACCACCCTTTGGTGGCTCGTTTTCTCCGTGGCCTCCTTCTCCTTAAGCCTTCTTTGCGCCCTCCAGCCCCTGAATGGGATCTGAATGTGGTCTTGCAGCGGATTACCTGTCCGCCCTTTGAACCTATGGCTACCTGCCCTCTTCGTTTTTTATCCTGGAAAACCTTGTATTTGGTAGCCCTTACCTCTGCTAGGCGCGTTAGTGAACTGCAGGCCCTAGTGTCTGATCCTCCTTAAACTAGGTTCTACAGGAATAGGGTAGTCTTAAGGACTCACCCTAAGTTTCTTCCAAAAGTGGTTTCTCCTTTTCATCTCAACCAGGAGGTGGTTCTTCTGACCTTCTTTCCCAGGCCGCACTCCTGCCGGGCTGAAATGGTCCTGCACACCCTGGACTGTAGGAGGGCCTTGTCCTTCTACCTTGACCGTACGTGGGAGCATAGGAGGGCTGTTCAGCTCTTCGTTTCTTTTGACCCCAATAAATTGGGCTACCTGTCTCCAAGTGTACTTTGTCCATTT
Source organism: Ichthyophis bannanicus (assembly GCA_033557465.1). Taxonomy (NCBI): domain Eukaryota; kingdom Metazoa; phylum Chordata; class Amphibia; order Gymnophiona; family Ichthyophiidae; genus Ichthyophis; species Ichthyophis bannanicus. Next base: position 383,791,693 of record CM066039.1, read on the forward strand.
GGGTAGCTGACTGTATCGCCTGGGCTTATGGGGCAGCCGGCCTCTCGTTGGAGGGTCGAGTCACGGCTCATCGTGTCAGGGCGAAGGCTGCGTCAGTGGCTCATCTCTGCTCTGTTCCGTTGGCAGACATCTGCCGGGCCGCTACTTGGTCTTCAAGCCAGACTTTTGCGGCCCATTACTGCCTTGAGAGGGAGTTCCGCAGGGACAGTGCTTTCGGTCAGGCAGTCCTCCATAATCTCTTTGAGGTTTAGGCAACTCCTACCCTCCGGCCCTGGTGTTGGGCTACCGGTCGGGGGCGTTTTCAGAGAAGATTCCTTCCTTCTGTGCTACTGAGCTAGAGGGAGCTCATTTTTCCGCTTGAGGTCTCCGGTAGCCTTAAGCTAGGGAGTCCCATATGTGAGGACTGACTTCCTGCTTGGTCCTGGAGAAAGAGTAGTTACTCACCTGTAACAGGTGTTCTCCAGGAGCAGCAGGAATCAGTCCTCACAACCCTCCCCCCTCCCCTTGGAGTTGCAGTCCTCATTTCGTTTTTGCTAATTTTTTTGTTGTCTTTTAGCTATGACATCAGACTGAGCAAGATGGCACCCTTGGGCGGGAAGGGGACCGCGCATGCGCGCTGCAATTCCCAAAGGCTTTCTTTGAAAGCTGGGGAAATTGCTCCGCGAGGGCTCCGTCGGCGCCGACGTCACCCATATGTGAGGACTGATTTCTGCTGCTCCTGGAGAACACCTGTAACAGGTGAGTAACTACTCTTTATCCAAATCAGTCATACACTGAGGACCTGAGATTAATTAAGCTTCAGGTGAACAAGGTGTATTGGGGGTGTTAGATACACTTTTATTAGTATAAGCATCTACACCAGTCCTTATTATATACAGAATTTAAAAGACCTAAACACAAGTTTTAAACTAAGATGCAGACAAAAGTCCAGCAGCGAGATGGGGGCTTTCCGGTCTTTTGCATTGAGTGTCACATGTATGATTTTCTCCCTGTTGGTGAGAGGTCTTACGTATGCAATAAGTGCAAGGAGCTCTTTGCTCTCAGGGAACAAGTTCGTTCTCTAGAGGCTAGAATAGCAGACCTGGAAGACATAAGAAAGACACAGAAGTACATGGACGAGACGTACAGGGATATAGACCTGAAGTCCCACCTCCAGTCTGGCAGCATCCCTGTTGCCATGGAGGAGAGAGGTCACGTGACAGGAGAGCATCACCTTGGTGTGGCAGGAAGTGATCCTGTAACTAGGACCTGTCCTCCAGGTGATGTAAAACCCTTTCGCACTGAGGACGTTTCTCCAGGGCCATGTCCCCATGAGAGGAGATTCAGGATAGCTGTCATAGTTGGTGATTCAATCATTAGGAATGTAGATAGCTGGGTGGCTGATGGACGTGAGGTTCGCCTGGTAACATGCCTGCCTGGTGCGAAGGTAGCGGACCTCACGCACCGCCTAGATAGGATCATAGATAGTGCTGGGGAGGAGTCTGCTGTCTTGGTACATGTTGGTACCAATGACATAGGAAAATGTGGTAGGGAAGTTCTGGAGGCTAAATTTAAGCTTTTAGGTAGGAAGTTGAAATCCAGAACTTCCAGGATAGCGTTCTCCGAAATGCTTCCTGTTCCACGTGCAGGACCCAAAAGACAGGCAGAGCTCCGGAGTCTCAATGTGTGGATGAGACAATGGTGCAAGGATGAGGGTTTTGGATTTGTTAGGAACTGGGGAACATTCTGGGGAAAGGAGGGGCTCTTCCAAAGGGATGGGCTTCACCTTAATCAGGATGGAACCAGACTGCTGGCATTAACCTTTAAAAAGGAGATAGAGAAGCTTTTAAACTAGAAAATAGGGGAAAGCCGACAGTCGCCCAGGAGCGCATGGTTTTGGACGAAGGTATCCTTGAAGGATACTACCAAAAGCAGTGAGGTTCCAAAAAAGAGTATAGTAGCCCAAATGCCCTTGAGTAAGGTGCAGACAGAGTGTAAAGATTCCAAATTACCCATGCCTACCAATAGCCAGATTAATATTAATAAAATACAGTCTCTAAAATGCTTGTATGCAAATGCTAGAAGTCTAAACAATAAGATGGGAGAGTTAGAATATATAGCACTAAATGAGAGGTTAGATATGATTGCAATCTCAGAGACATGGTGGAAGGAGGATAACCAGTGGGACACTGTGATACGTGGATACAAACTATATCGTAATGATAGAGCTGATCAAATTGGTGGAGGGGTTGCTCTCTATGTTAGAGAGGGCATTGAGTCAGAAAGGATTAAAGTTTTGCAGGAAACAAAATTTGCTGTAGAATCTCTATGGATTGAAATTCCATGTAAAAAGGAGAAGGCGATGGCAGTGGGAGTGTACTATCGACCGCCTGGCCAGAATGAACAAATGGATGATGAAATGCTCAAAGAAATCAAGGAAGCTAACAAAAGTCACAGCAGAGTAGTAATAATGGGTGATTTCAATTACCCTGGTATCGACTGGGTCAGTGTTACGGCAGGACAAGCTAGGGAGATGAAGTTTCTAGATGAAATAAATGACTGCTTCTTGGAGCAGCTGGTTCATGAACTGACCAGAGGGGAAGCCATACTGGACCTAGTCCTTAGTGGAACGCCAGATCTGGTGCAAGAAATAAGGGTGTTGGGACCACTTGGCAATAGTGATCATAGCATGATCATGTTTGATTTAATTAGTGGAGGAGGGATAGTAAAGAAATCCACAGTACTACCTTTTAACTTTCAAAAGGGAGACTATGATAAAATGAGGAATATAGTTAAGAAAAAACTAAAAGGAGTGGTTGCAAAGGTTAAAGACTTACAGCAAGCTTGGGTGTTATTTAAAAATACTATCCTCGAAGCCCAGACCAGCTGTATTCCACGCATTAAGAAAAGTGGAAGAAAGTCCAAAACACTGCCAGCATGGTTTACAGGTGAGGTCAGAGAGGCTGTTGCTGCCAAAAAAGCATCCTTCAGGAAATGGAAAAAAGAGTCAAACGAAGAAAACTGGAAACAGCACAAACACTGGCAAGTTAAATGCAAAGCATTGATAAGGCACGCAAAGCGAGGATTTGAGAAGGAACTTGCTACGGAAGCAAAAACACGAAATAAAGACTTTTTCAAGTACATTCGTAGCAAAAGGCCTGTGAGAGAGTCCGTTGGGCCATTAGATGATAGAGGGGTAAAAGGGGCAGTAAGAGGAGACAAGGCTATAGCAGAGAGACTGAATGAATTCTTTGCTTCGGTCTTTACTGAGGAAGATGTAGGGATGTTACCCAAGACTGAAGTGGTATTTAAAGGTGATACTGCAGAGGAGAGAAATATCGCTATACCGGGAAGATATATTACAACTATTTGATAAACTGAATAGTAACAAATCACCTGGACCGGATGGTATACATCCAAGAGTGTTGAAAGAACTGAAATATGAGATTGCGGACCTGCTATTGGTAATCTGTGAACTTTCATTAAAATCATCTGTAATACCTGAAGATTGGAGGGTCGCCAACGTAACACCAATCTTAAAAAGGGTTCCAGGGGTGACCCGGGAAATTACAGACCAGTGAGTCTGACGTCGGTACCGGGGAAAATGGTAGAAACCATCATAAAGAACAAAATTACACAGCATGTAGATAGTCATGGCCTAATGGGAGTCAGCCAACATGGCTTTAGACAAGGAAGATCTTGTCTTACTAATCTGATATGTTTTTTGAAGGTGTGCATAAACAGGTAGACAAAGGTGAGTCGGTTGATATAGTGTATCTGGACTTTAAGAAAGCTTTTGATAAGGTCCCTCATCAGAGACTTTTGGCGAAACTAAAAAGTCATGGGATAGGAAGCAGTGTACTATTGTGGATCGGGAACTGGTTAAAAGATAGAAAGCAGAGGGTAGGGCTAAATGGCCAATATTCCCAATGGAAAAAGGTGAATAGTGGAGTACCCCAGGGATCTGTACTGGGTCCGCTACTTTTTGACATATTCATAAATGACCTGGAAAAGGGAATAACGAGTGAGATTATCAAATTTGCAGATGATACAAAACTGTTTAAAGTTGTTAATACCCAAGAGGATTGTGGAAAACTGCGCATCCAAATGGCAGATGAAATTTAATGTGGACAAGTGCAAAGTTATGCACATAGGAAAGAACAACCCACACTATAGTTACATAATGCAAGGTTCCACATTGGGAACCACCACCCAGGAAAAAGATTTAGGAGTCATCGTGGATAACATGTTAAAACCCTCTGCCCAGTGTGCAGCGGCAGCCAAGAAAACAAATAGAATGCTAGGTATCATAAAGAAAGGGATGGAAAATAAAACAAAGGATATTATAATGCCTCTGTATCGTTCCATGGTACGACTGCACCTTGAATATTATGTGCAGTTCTGGTCACCGTATCTTAAAAAGGACATAGCATTATTAGAAAACGTACAGAGAAGAGCCACCAAAATGGTGAAGGGGATGGAAGGCTACACCTGTGAAGAGAGGCTACAAAGGTTGGGGCTCTTCAACCTGGAAAAGATACGGTTGAGGGGAGATATGATAGAGGTCTATAAATTAATGAATGGAGTGGAGCAGGTAAACGTGGCTCAATTGTTTACGCTATCAGAATATAGAAAGACTAGGGGACATGCAATGAAGCTACAGGCTAAACTATTTAAGACTAATAAAAGAAAATATTTTTTCACTCAACGTTAATCAAACTCTGGAATTTGTTACCGGAGGATGTGGTAAGGGCTGTTAGTGTAGCTGGGTTTAAAAAAGGTTTGGACAAGTTCCTGGAGGAAAGGTCCATAAACCACTATTAAAAAGGGACCCAGGATAATCAATGCTTGACCCAGTACAAGCATTGTGGAACCTGTGTCTTTTGGGGATACTGCTAGGTACGTATGACCTAGATTGGCCACTGTTGGAAACAGGATACTGGGCTTGATGGACCTCGGTCTGACTCAGTATGGCATATCTTATTTTCTTATGAGAATAAAGCAAAGGATATTATAATGCTTCTGTATTGTTTCATGGCGCGACCGCATCTTGAATATTGTGTGCAGTTCTGGTCACCGTATCTTAAAAAGTATAGAGCGGAATTAGAAAAGAAATGGTACTGAGAATACCCACCAAAATGGTAAAGGGGATGGAAGGATTACCCCTATGAGGAGAGGCTTAAAGGTTAGGGCTTTTCAACCTGAAAAAGAGACAGCTGAGGGGGAGATAGGTTGATAAATTCATGAATGGAGTAGAATGGGCAAATGTAGATAGATTTTTTACGGCATCAAAAAGTAGAAAGAGTAGGGGACATGCAATGAAGCTACAGTGTAACCTGTTTAAGAGTAATAAGAGAAAATTATTTTTTCACTCAACGCGTAATCAAACTCTGGAATTCGTTACCGGAGGATGTAGTAAAAGTTGTTAGTATACCTGGGTTTAAAAAAGGTTTGGGCAAGTTCCTGAAGGGAGTGCGTTCCAGATGGCAGGTGCAAGGAAGTAGAAGGAAGCAGACTGGGTGATTTCGTTGGGCCTGGGCAACAGTAGAAAGATGAAGGCAGTTTGCATGGAGACTGCGGAGGGAGATGTAAGGGCAGTGGGGAAGAAGGAGGTCAGAGATAGCAGGGATAGCCAGTATGAGGGACATGATGAATCACCGTAAGGAGCTTGTATTGCAGGAGGTATTTGATGGGAAGCCAGTGGTGCTGTATTAACAATGGAGAGAAGTGATCATGACAGGAGGTGTGGGAAAGAATACGGATGGCAGTGTTTTATATGAGTTGGAGGCGACATAGCTGATGCTGGGGAAGGCCAAAGAAAATGATGCATAGTCTAACCTGGAGATGACAAGGGCGAGGAGGAGAGTGGCAAGAGAAGAAGGGGCCAGGAAGGGGTGAATGGCATGGATTTGTCACAATGTGAAAAAGGAGCGACGAACTAGAGAAGAGAGGTTTATGGTTTATTAACTTAATATACCTCTAAACGCAATGTACATCATAGCGGTTTACAGAGTTCAAATCAAAACAGTCACCAAAAGGTGGGAAGAGAAAGGAAAAGAAGTTACATCAATTGATAGGAAAGCAAACTAGGCAGATTCATACAACAGGACAGTAGAAAGGAAAGTGAGGGGAGGGGGAGGGGAAGACAAATCATGTGGGAGGTTCAGGAAGGTCGAAGGCAAGGGTAAAGAGGTGAGTTTTAAGGCGGGTCTTAAAGGTGGCATGGTCCTGTTCGAGGCGGATAGAAGAGGGGAGAGAGTTCCACAGGGCGGGAGCAAGGAAGAAGAATGCAGAGGAACGGGTGGATTGGAGGCGAGCACAAGTGGGTGAGGGGAGATGCAGACGATTTAGGTGAAAGGAGCATAGGGAACGGTTGGGTTATGGAAGTGAACCAGGTCAGCTAGATACTGAGGGGAGTGGGTGTGGAGGACACGGTGGAGAAGGACCAGAATCTTGAAATGACTGCGGAATTTGACAGGGAGCCAGTGGAGACGGATGAGGAGAGGAGTGATATGATCACGGATAGATGCATGAAAGATGAGCCGGGCAGCTGTGTTTTGGATGAGTTTGAGGCGTTGTAGTTGGGAGGCAGGAAGACCAGACATGACGGAATTGCAAAAATCGATGCGAGATATAACCAGGGAGAGAAGGAGGGTAGAAAGAGCCTGTGGAGAGAGAAAGGGACGAATAGCACGGATCTGACGTAGAAAGTAGAATGAGGTCTTAGAGATGTGAGCAATGTGATCCCGAAAGGTGAGGCCAGGGTCAAAAAGGACACCCAAGTAACGGAAGGAGGAGACTAAGGGAATGGGGGAGCCAGAAAAGGAGGGGGAAACCAAGGGAGAGGTACCGTCACGTGAGAACCAGATGGCCAGAGTCTTTGCAAGATTAAGATGTAAGCAGTGAGTGGTAAGCCAGTGGGCTACAGCTGTGAGACAGGTGTTCAGTGGGGAGAGGTCAGGGGAAAGGGGAGAGGTATGGTAAAGAAGAAGGAGGTCGTCAGCGTAGTAGAAGGCAGAAATCCCGTGCTGTTGAACCAGTAGAGAAAGGGGGGTAAGGAAAACATTGAAGAGGAGGGGAGCCAGAACAGAGTCCTGGGGGACACCGCAAAGCAGGGGAGTAGGTGTAGAGGCGGTTGGGGGGGTAGAGGCAGAGAGAACTGAAAAGGACCTAGAGGAGAGAAAAGAGTGAAACCAGTGCAGAACGGTGCTGCAGAGGCCCGCTTCGCGAAGACGGGCTAAGAGGAGGGAGTGGTCTACAAGATCAAAGGCAGCGGAGAGGTCAAGAGAAACTGCCACCGAAAGATCACCACGGTCGTGAGCAGTGTGAATTTCATTCAGGAAACCAAGGAGAACAGTTTCGACGCTATGGCCGGGGCGGAAGCCAGATTGACGGGGGTGGAGAAAGTGAGTAGAATCAAGATGGGCAGAAAGTTGGGAGAAGACAGCTTTTTCGAGGATTTTCGATAAGAAGGGAAGGTTAGAGACTGTGCGGTAGTGCGCGGGAATCATGGGGTCAAGAGAGGACTTTTTAAGGATAGGTTGGACAAGAGCGTGCTTCCAAGGTTGGGGAAATACACCGGAGGATAGACTGGTGTATGAGGTAAGTATGAAATGATAGAGAAGAGTCAAGAATGATTCGCAGATAAAGGATAGTATCAACTAAGGAAATGGGGTACTAGGAAGAGAAGTGCCTATGGCTGGGGAAGAGCGACCAAAGGTAAACTAAATAACTGCACATAATGCCTCTGTATCGTTCCATGGTGCGACCACACCTTGAATATTGTGTGCAATTCTGGTCGCCGTATCTTAAAAAGGATATAGCATTATTAGAAAAGGTTCAGAGAAGAGCCACCAAAATGGTAAAGGGGATGGAAGGATACCCCTATGAAGAAAGACTAAAAAGGTTAGGGCCCTTTACCTGGAAAAGAGACGGCTGAGGGGAGATATGTTAGAAGTCTATAAATTAATGAATGGAGTGGAACGGGTAAACGTAGATAGATTGTTTACGTCATCAGAATATAGGAAGACTAGGGGACATGCAATGAAACTACAGGGTAAACTATTCAAGACAAATAAGAGGAAATATTTTTTCACTCAACGTGTAATCAAACTCTGGAATTTGTTACCGGAGAATGTAGTAAAAGCTATTAGTGTAGCTGGGTTTAAAAAAGGTTTCGACAAGTTCCTAGAGGAAAGGTCCATAAACCATTATTGAGAAGGGACCCAGGATATCAGTGCTTGACCCAGTACAAGCATTGTGGAACCTGTGTCTTTTGGGGAAACTGCTAGGTACGTATGAACTAGATTGGCCACTGCTGGAAACAGGATATGGGCTTGATGGACCTTGGTCTGACCCAGTATGGCATATCTTATGTTCTTATGTTTTGATTTAGGTGAAGAAAGTTGTCTGAGAACCAGGTTGCCACGGCAGAAAGACAGGTATTGAGAGGGGAGAGGTCAGGGGAAGAACTGGTATGTTGGACAAGAAAGATATTGTTGGCATAATAGTGAGCTGTGATGCCGTGTTGTTGGACTAGGAGAGTGAGGGAAATCAGAAAAACATTGAGTAAAAGGAGTCCAAGACCAAACTTTGGGGATCACTGCAGGGGAGTGATCTAGGAGAAAAGGTGGAGCAAGTGCCATCAGAGACAGAGAACAATTGCTGTGCTAGGAAAGAACGAAGCCAGCTGAGAACAAGATCTCTGCTTGCCTTTCTCACCGTCGCTTGAAACTGAACATGGCCAAGAGTGAACTCCTTGTCTTTCCCCCCAATTCCTCCCCTCCTCTCCCTCCCTTCTCAGTCTCCGTGGATGGCTCTACAATCCTTCCAGTTTCCTCAGCCTGCAGACTGGGCGTTATCTTTGACTCCTCTCTCTCCTTCTCCACACATATCCAACATGTAGCTAAAACCTGCTGCTTCTTTCTCTACATTAGCAAAATCCACCCCTTCCTTTCTGAACACACTACTAAAACCCTTGTCTACTCCTTAATCTCCTCTTGCCTCGACTACTGCAACCTTCTCCTTACTGGTCTCTCTCTAAGCCTTCTCTTTCCCCTTCAATCTGTTCAAAATTATGCTGCTCGACTAATTTTTAGCCAGCCTCGCCATGCCCACATTTCTCCTCTTCTCAAGTCGCTTCACTAGCTCCCTATCTAATTCCGCATCCAATTCAAACTTCTCCTCCTGACCTATAAATGCATTCACTCTATAGCCCCTCATTACCTTTCATTTCTCATCTCTCTCTACATCCCCTCTTGGGAACTTCACTCTTCTAACAAATTACTTCTTTCTCCAGGACCAAGCAGGAAGTCAGTCCTCACTTATGTGTGACATCGGCGCCGATGGAGCCCCCGTGCGGAGCATTTCCCCTGCTTTCTATGAAAGCCTTTGGGAATACTACACGCATGCGCGGTCCCCTTCCCGCCTAAAGGTGCCATCTTGCTCAGTCTCTCTTTTTCCATGGAGCCCTTCGGACGTTCGTCCTAGTCACCCGGGAAAAGTTGACGTTTTTCGAAGATTTCTTCGCTTTTTTCTCAGAGTTCGACGCCGGTTCCCCTTCCCGCTGGGTTCAGTACACCAGTATCGAGCCTGTTCTCTATTTTCGGTTTTTGCCCTTTGTGACTGGCGTTCGCGCCCTTTTTTCTGTTTTTCCTGGAAGGCCGGTCTTTTGACCTCGCGGGGGCCCTTTTTTCCCCAATGGCTTCCAGTGGTTTCAAGAAGTGTGATCAGTGCAAGAAACTAATGTCTCTCACCGACACACACGACTGCTGCCTTCAGTGCCTCGGCCCAGATCATGATCCCATGATCTGTGGCCCATGTGGCAAAATGTCCACCAAGGCACTTCGAAGCTGTCAGCACCAGAAGGAAAGGATTTTTTCGGATACTGCCTCCGGCCGGGCCCGGACCTCTTCTGAGGCCTCGACGTCTCGGGAGTCTGATCCCGAGCATCGTCTGGGTTCCTCGGACAGGGGGTCCCCCGACCGGTAACGCAAGAGGAAGAAACAGCTCGCGAGGGCGGCGTCGGAAGACGTCCCTGGTTCCTCGAGGGCCAGGTCTAAGACCCCTGACCGCCGTCCCGGGCCTTTGAAGCAGGAGAAGCCGTCCAAAGTACCTCGTGTAGAGCCAGAGACCGTCGGACACGTAAGTCCTGTAGTCCTCGTGGACTCTCCTCCGAGGGAGCCGACGTCGGGCCTGGCGCCGCCAGGGCCCGAGTCGGTGGCTGCTGAGTCTCCTGAGCTTGGACTCAGGCTGACAGCCTTGGAGTGCAGATTGTCTGCCTTCATGGAGCAGCAGCGGGTACTGATGGCCAGCCTCGCTGGTGCATTGGCCCCGACCACCGGGACATCGACGTCTGAGTTGACCCCGGAGACCGAGCCGATACTCGAGACCATGAAGGCTCGAAGTCGTCCTCAGTCAAGGTCTCCCTCGACCTCCCGCTCGGAACCAAGGGCGTCAACGCCGGTGCCTTCGGCGTCGGGGTGGGTGCCACCTCGACCTGCGTGGTCGGAGCCCCTCGACGACTCTTCGGATGAGTCAGCCTGGGAGACAGAGGATGAGGAATCCCCCGATACCTTCCGGACTCGGTGCGTCCCGTCAGACTCACCGCAGTCAGAGCCCCGGAATAGGTCCCCTCCGGAGGACACCCCGTTCTCGGAGTTCGTGCGGGACATGGCCAAGGCCTTGGCGATTCCCGCGGACCCCGAGGAGGAGTCTCGAGCCGAGGCTCTCGAGGCACTCCAGTATGACTCTCCTCCGAAGGAGGCCTTTACTGTGCCGGTTCCTCCGATGCTGGAACGGCTCCTCTTCCGGATGTGGGAGGCACTGGCCTCGGTGCCGGTCTTGAGCAAGCGATTCAGTTCCATTTATTGACTCCGTAAGAGCCCTGGCTTCCAAAAGGCGCAGCTGCAGCACCATTCCATGGTGGTGGAATCGGCCATGCATCGAATGAAGAGCCAGAAGATGCACTCTGCGATGCCCCCCGGCAGGGAGGCCCGGAACCTGGATGCTTTCGGCAGAAAGTGCTTCCAGGGCTCGATGCTTGCTTGCCGTGTCCAGTCATACCAGCTGTACATGGGCATGTTCCTCCGAGACCTGGCAAAGGAGCTTGCCGGGTTCTCTGCTGGCCTCTCCGGGGAACCTTTGCAGAGGTTCCAGTCTTTGTCTTCAGGAATCAGGGCCTGTTCCAAATTCATGTCCCGAGCGGCCTACGATGGCTTTGAGGCTTCGGCTCGTGTGTCGGCCGCCGGCATCGCGGCCCAACGCCAGGCATGGCTGCAGTCATCGGACCTCGAGCCTTGGGTACAGGACAAGCTGGTCGATGTCCCTTGCCGAGGTGAGAACCTTTTTGGCAAACCCATGACCGAGAAGGCGGCTGAGCTCGAAACCGAGCACCTGACCAGGACTAGGCTGTCCAGAAAGACTTCTACCCCTTCTCACAAAGAGAAGGGCTTGGGTAAAAAGCCCTTCTACCCGAGAAAGGTGTCTGCCTACAAACCTTTCCCTCAATACCAGGCCTCCCCCGCTCCCCCTCAGGGGCAGCAGGCCAAGGGGCAGGGACATGGGCCCCATAGGCAGAAGCCCCCCAAGCCTTCGGCTCCTGCTCCTACCCAGCAGGGAGGGGGGTTTTGACTCTCAAGGCATAGCCCCTCCGTCCCTGCTGCCCCATCCCTGCACAGGAGGTCGCTTAGCCCTGTTTGCCCACCGGTGGCCACCCATTACAGGGGATGCTTGGGTCTTAAGCATCATTCACCAAGGCTATATGCTTCATTTCCAACAGCTACCTCCTGTCTACTTTCTAGGAGAACCTCTGAGGCCTCTCCTGCACACCACCCTCCTCCTCCAAGAACTTCAGGGTCTGCTTCTGGACAAGGCGGTGGAGCCTGTACCTCCTTGCCTGCAAGGGCACGGGTTCTACTCCAGGTATTTTCTGGTGCCAAAGAGAACAGGAGGCCTAAGGCCTATCCTAGACCTCAGAAACCTCAACAAGTTCTTGGAGAAAGGGAAGTTCAAGATGCTTACTCTTGGAACACTTCTGCCCTATCTCCAGCAGGGAGATTGGCTATGCTCCTTAGATCTAAAGGATGCGTACACTCACATCCTCATTCATCCAGACCACAGAAAGTACCTCAGGTTCGTGGTGGGAGGAAACCATTACCAGTACAGGGTGATGCCTTTTGGCCTAACTTCCGCCCCACGGGTCTTTACAAAGTGCCTAGCTATGGTGATGGCCTACTTGAGTACTCAAGGGATATTTGTCTTCCCCTATCTGGACGACTGGCTCATCCGGGGTCAGACCTACCAGGAGGCCAGGCAAGCCACCTTCAGGACTGTCACACTCCTTCAAGACCTAGGCTTTGTCATAAACTTTGCAAAGTCCACTTTGCTCCCCTCCCAGAACCTCGAGTTCATAGGAGCACAGCTGGACTCTCTGCAAGCAAGGGCTTACTTGCCAGAGGACAGAGCTCAAAGGCTCATGGAGTTGGCATCCCGGTTCCTCAGTCTGCCGAGGGTTCCTGCCAGGCTCTGTCTGCAGCTCCTGGGACACATGGCATCGACTGTGCATGTGATCCCCAATGCCCGCCTCCACATGAGGCCTGCACAGTGGTTCCTCAGAACTCAGTGGAAGCAGGCCACAGGAAGCCTAGCAGACAAAGTAAGGGTATCCAAACCTTTTCTGGATTTGCTTCAGTGGTGGCTACACCCCCCCCAACTTGCTGCAGGGGGTGCCTTTTCAGGTAGCTGCCCCCACGGTGCTGTTGACAACCGATGCCTCCTTGCAGGGCTGCGGTGCACACTGTCAAGGGAGCTGCACCCAAGGCCTCTGGTCCCCATGGGAAGCCCTGCAACAGATCAACCTACTGGAACTGCGGGCTATTCGCTTAGCCCTCAAGGCTTTTTCTCACTCCTTGGCCCACCAGTCTGGTCTAGTTCAGACGGACAACCAAGTAGCCATGTTCTATGTGAACAAACAGGGCGGCACTGGATCCAGTCCTCTCTGCCAGGAAGCACAGGCCCTTTGCTCTTTTGCCCTCAGGCACCAAATGTTGCTGAGGGCTGTGTATCTTCCTGGCCAGGAGAACTTTCTGGCAGACCGCTTAAGCAGAATTCTGCAGCCCCATGAGTGGAAGCTGCACCCTTTGGTGGTTCAACAGATTTTCCTAAAATGGGGACTTCCCTCCATGTATCTCTTTGCCAGTCCCCTGAATCACCAACTGCCCAGGTTTTGTTCCAGGCAACCGCATCCCCGAAGGGTGGCAGTGGATGCCTTCCTGATTTCTTGGTCCCAGGGCCTGCTCTATGCGTTTCCTCCCACACCTCTGGTGGCTCGAACCTTGTTCAAGATTCTCAGGGACAAGGCCTCAGTACTTCTGGTTGCTCCCAGGTGGCTGAGGCAGCCCTGGTTCCCCCTGCTACTTCAGCTGGCAGTGGAGACACCCATGCCTCTGGGATTCCAACCCGACCTTCTATCTCAGGATCAGGGTTCCCTTCTGCATCCCAATCTCAAATCTCTACTTCTGATGGCATGGAGGCTGCAAGGGTAGTCTTGGCTCCCTGGGGCCTACCTCAGGAAGTGGAAGAGGTGGTCTTGGCCTCCAGAAAGCAATCTACCAGGAAGACATATGCTCTAAAGTGGAGAAGGTTCTCCTTGTGGTGTCAGCAACGCAAGGAAGATCCTTTCACCTGTACTGTGCCAGTAGTGCTCCAGTACCTACTGCACTTGTCCAATCAGGGCCTTAAGTCCAATTCTGTTTGGGTCCACCTCTCTGCTCTGGCAGCTCATCACTCTCTGGTGGAGGGACATTCTTTGTCAGTTCACTCCTTGGTGTCCAGATTTCTCAGAGGCTTACTATTTATTTATTTATTTAACTGTATTTATATCCCGCTTTTCACCGGGTCAAAGCGGTGGGACGTATAACAGGGGGGAGAATCAATAGTGGGGGGGGGGGGAGCCCATCACCGGGGGTTCAACTGATGATTTTACTACTACTCAAGCCTCCTCTCTGTCCACCAGCCCCTGAGTGGGAGCTGAATGTGATCTTGCAGCAACTTACTCGCCCACCTTTTGAACCTATGGCTACCTGCCCTTTATGCTTCCTATCCTGGAAGACACTATTCCTAGTGGCCTTGACCTCGGCCAGGCGAGTGAGTGAACTTCAAGCCCTGGTCTGTGACAGGCCATACACTCGCTTCTATAGGAACAGGGTAGTCCTTAGGACTCATCCTAAGTTCCTCCCCAAGGTTGTTTCCTCTTTCCATCTCAACCAGGAGGTGGTTCTTCCAACATTCTTCCCTAGGCCCCATGCCAGCCGGGCTGAGACAGTCCTGCATACCCTGGACTGTAGGAGGGCCTTATCCTTCTACCTTTAGCGGATGCAGGGGCATAGGAGGGCTACTCAGCTCTTCGTATCTTTTGACCCCAATAACTTGGGGGTATTTGTGTCCAAGCATACCTTGTCCATCTGGGTGGCTGACTGTATCACCTGGGCTTACAGGGCAGCTGACCTTCCTTTGCAGGGTCGGGTCACGGCCCACCGTGTCAGGGCAATGGCTGCCTCAGTAGCTCATCTCCGCTCTGTACCGTTGGCAGACATCTGCAGGGCTGCAACTTGGTCCTCAAGCCAGACCTTTGCGGCCCATTACTGCCTGGAGAGGGAGTCCCGCAGGGACAGTGCTTTCGGTCAGGCAGTGCTCCGGAATCTCTTTGAGGTTTAGGCAACTCCTACCCTCCAGCCCTCTGGTTGGGCCACCGGTGGGGGTATGTTTTCAGTGAAATCCTTTCTCTGATGCTGAGGCTAGAGGGAGCTCATTTTTCAGCTCTGGGCCCCCGGTAGCCTGAAGCTGGGGAGTCCCATAAGTGAGGACTGACTTCCTGCTTGGTCCTGGAGAAAGAGTAGTTACTCACCTGTAACAGGTGTTCTCCAGGAGCAGCAGGAATCAGTCCTCACAACCCTCCCTCCTCCCCTGGGAGTTGCAGTTGTACATAGTTAATTTTTTCATTTTTGTGTGCTGTTTTTTAGCTATGTCATTTGACTGTCACGTAAAAATAATCCCACATTCATATATATATATATATATACCACTTCTGAGGAGAAGATTAACGCCTGTTTGACCTACGTTGGAGCACTTGATACAGGGACTCGTTTGTCCCGAAACATGCATGTCGTCTCAGGATTTTGGATGTTTGGCACACGGACTGAGTCGGGCTTCTTTTCTCAATCATTTAAGCTAAGTTGGTTTTTTAACTATATTTTCACCAAAGAACTGTTCTCTGAATAAAATGGATTACATCTGTCTGGTGGGGTTTTGAAGCCATTCTTAACCTCCCTAGATGTGATCCGACAAAAATATTGCTAACAACGTTTCACTGGGGATTCTTTTGGAGATTTTTGTGTGATGTCATTTGACTGAGCAAGATGGCACCTTTAGGCAGGAAGGGGACTGCGCATGCGTGTAGTATTCCCAAAGGCTTTCATAGAAAGCTGGGGAAATGCTCCGCACGGGGGCTCCATTGGCGCCGATGTCACCCATAAGTGAGGACTGATTCCTGCTGCTCCTGGAGAACACCTGTTACAGGTGAGTAACTACTCTATCTAGACCCTCCACTCGCACCGCTAACTCACGACTTTGCTCCTTTCACCTTGCTGCACCGTATGCCTGGAACAACCTACCTATGTCTGTATGCCAGGCACCCTCCCTGGCCCTCTTCAAGTCCAGGTTGAAAACCCACCTCTTCACTGTCTCTTTCAGATCCTGACTTCTACCCTTTGTCCTAACCTGACTCCTGTCCTTTGTCATGTCTAAAACTGTAAATGCCATACTTGGTTTTTGTAAATGCCATACTTGTTTTGCCCGAATTGTAATTGCCATACTTTGTTTTATCCCATACTTTGCTTTATCCTGAATTAACTATTGCTCCGTGTCACCATAATTGTTTTCCCAATCTGTTTGTTGTTCTGTGTTGTCTTGACTAATTGTAAGCTCTGACGAGCAGGGACTGTCTTTTTGCTTATGTTTCTGTACAGCGCTGCGTGCATAGCGCTGTATGAATGCTAAATAGTAGTAGTAGAACAGCATTGCAAAGACCAAGGTCATGAAGTCGAGAGAGTGACGTGGTCTACAAAATCAAAGGCTGAAGAAAGGTCGAGGGAAAACTGCTACCGAGATATCACCAAAGTCCGTGAGTCCGGTGCAGATCATTCAGAAGGGAGAGAAGAACAGTTTTGGTGCTGTGCCCAGAACGGAAGCCAGATTGGTGGGGGTAAAGAGCATTAATAGAGTCCAAGAAAGAGGAAAGCTGTGAGAAAACAAGTTTCTGCAGGAGCTTTGAAAGAAAAGGGAGGGTAGAGCTAGGATGATTTGCAGGAACTGAGGGTTCAAGGGAGGAACCCTTTAAAATCAGATAACAGCATGCTTCCAGGCAAGGGGGAATATGCCAGAAAAAAGGGTATTATTGATTCTCCAGGACCAAGCAGGAAGTCAGTCCTCACATATGGGTGACGTCTGCGCCGACGGAGCCCTCGCGGAGCAATTTTCCCCAGCTTTCAAAGAAAGCCTTTGGGAATTGCAGCGCGCATGCGCGGTCCTCTTCCCGCCCAAGGGTGCCATCTTGCTCAGTCTCAGGATCCTTTCTCCTGTTCAGCATCAGTGGTCTTGCAATACTTGCTCTCTCTCTCTAACCTTGGACTTGTCCAACTCGGTCAAGGTCCACCTCAGTGCTCTTTCTGCGCATCACATGCCGGTGGATGGTAGACCTCTTTCCAGCCACCCTCTGGTGGCTCGGTTTCTCAGAGGCCGCCTCCTCCTTAAGCCACCTTTGCGCCCGCCAGCCCCGGACTGGGATCTTAATGTGGTTTTGCAGCGGATTACCTGTCCGCCCTTTGAGCCTATGGCTACCTGTTCGCTACGTTTTCTTTCATGGAAAACCTTGTTCTTGGTAGCCCTCACTTCTGCTAGACGCGTTAGGAGCTGCAGGCCCTGGTTTCTGATCCTCCTTACACTAGGTTCTACAAGAACCGGGTAGTCCTACGGACTCACCCTAAATTTCTTCCCAAAGTGGTTTCCCCTTTTCACATCAACCAGGAGGTGGTACTTCCGACCTACTTTCCCAGGCCACACTCCAGCCGAGCTGAAATGGTCCTGCATACCCTGGACTGTAGAAGGGCGTTGACCTTCTACCTTGACCGTACGCGGGAGCACCGAAAGGCTGTTCAGCTCTTCGTGTCTTTTGACCCCAACAAGTTGGGGCTCCCTGTCTCCAAGCGTACTCTGTCCATCTGGATTGCGGACTGTATCGCTTGGGCTTACGAGGCAGCCGGCCTCGTGCTGGACGGTAGAGTCACAGCTCATTGTGTTCGGGCGAAGGCTACGTCGGTAGCTTACCTCCGCTCTTTTCCATTGGCAGACATCTGCCGGGCCGCTACTTGGTCTTCAAGCCAGACTTTTGCAGCCCATTACTGCCTGGAGAGGGAGTCCCGCAGGGACAGTGCTTTCGGACAGGCAGTCCTCCGTAACCTCTTCGAGGTATAGGCAACTCCTACCCTCCGTCCCGGTTGTTGGGCTACCGGTTGGAGACATACTCAGAGAAGATTCCTTCCTTCTGTGCTACTGACTTGAGGGAGCTCATTTTTGTGCTTAGGGTCTCCGGTAGCCTTAAGCTTGGGAGTCCCATATGTGAGGACTGACTTCCTGCTTGGTCCTGGAGAAAGCGTAGTTACTCACCTGTAACAGGTGTTCTCCAGGAGCAGCAGGAATCAGTCCTCACAACCCCCTCTCCTCCCCTTGGAGTTGCAGTTATATGATTTCGTTTTTGCTAATTTTTGCTGTCTTTTAGCTATGTCATCTGACTGAGCAAGATGGCACCCTTGGGCGGGAAGAGGACCGCGCATGTGCGCTGCAATTCCCAAGGGCTTTCTTTGAAAGCTGGGGAAAATTGCTCCGCGAGAGCTCCGTCGGCGCCGACGTCACCCATATGTGAGGACTGATTCCTGCTGCTCCTAGAGAACACCTATTACAGGTGAGTAACTACGCTACGTGGATAAGATTAATGGCAGAGGACAAGAGAAGGGGTGGAAGCCAAGCTGATGGAATCGTATCTGAGAGGCAGGTGGTTTTCCGGGAGGATGTGTTGATGAGGAGTTCTATAGAGGAGATTATAGAGAGAGAAGACCAGTGATGAGCCAGGGGAAAGTTTTGTTAAAGTGGTTTGAATGTGAGAGCAGGAGGGTGGGGGGGGGGGATTGGGAGGGAAGGAAAAGAGACAAGGGGCTGTGGAAGTTCAGGGGAGATGGGAGGGGGGCGATTAGGGAAAACTGAGCAGAGGACACTGATCTTGTTGGAAAAATGGTAGCCAATAAATGTATAGCATGAGGGGCAGAAGTGGCGACAGGGGAGAGGAGGGGTGGATGGCGTTGAGAGTGTGACCAAGACAGAATAAAGCTATCGGGAGGAGTTTGTGGAGGAGGAAATAAGATTAGAATACTAGGTTCTCTTTGCAGCGTGAATCATTGAAAGATATTGGGAATGATAATCCTTGAACAGTTTGAGGAAGGCAGGAGAGGGGCGCTTCCACCACAGACACTCCACCTGACATAGATGGTGACTCTGAAGGGGACGGCTGTGGTGGAACCAGGGGTGGAAGTACCTAGGGTGGTGGGAGTGGGGACAGAGGGGGGGGGCCACCACATCAAGGGCAGAAGACAAAGTGGAGGACCACAATTGAGCCTTGGTATTAAGAGGTAGAGCAGTGAAATCAGATGGGAAAAGAGACTAGGCCGAGGGAAATATTTCCAGAGAGTGAGATGAGAGATCACTGCTAAGGGTAAGAGGAGAGTGACTAGAGGTAGAGGAGCCCATGAGTGGGAGAAAGTGGCAGGTGAAAAGAATGCAGAAGTGATCAGACCAAGGGAAGGGTATGGAGAAGGTGGAGAGGGCAGAGTGAAGGGGAGGAGGAGCAAGAACGAGATCAAGGGTGTGACCCGTTGTGTGAGTTGGGAAGCGGATTAGTTGAAGAAGTGAGAGGTCAAAGAACAGTTGCAACAGAAGCCTGTTGCAAGATTGCTGGGGCGGAGAGAGGTGTGCGTTGAAATCGCCTAGGATCACAAGATGAGGAAATAAGAGGGAAACTTCAGAAAGAGTTTGTGAAAGGGTATTCCATAAATCAGGATAGAGAGATGGGGGGGCCATAAATTAGGAGAAAATGGAGAGGTGGGTAGAAGGAGGAAAGAGACTCGGTGTAGGTGAAGGAAAGAGTTAGGGAGTGACGAGACGTGGAGGGAAGAGCAGAGGATGACTGCCACTCCCACACTGGAGCGACCAAGCCTAGGGGTGGAAAAGGCTGAATAACCAGGGGGGAGGCACCGCTGGAGGAGGGGATCCTCTCCCTCCCTTAACCACTTCTCAGTAAGAAATAGAAGGTCAAGGGAGTGCATGACCAAAAAGTCCTGAATGAGGAGAATTTTGGACCGAGGTGAGTGAGTGTTAAGAAATACAACATGGAGCTGAGCGACAGCAGAGGAGAGTTTAGGAGGGGGTAAGAGGAGCTGACAGGGCAGACACAGAGGTTTTCCGTAACATGGGTAGAGCCAGAGTATAGAGGTACAGAAGAAACTGGAGCACGCCAGCCCCAGTGAACCGGAATGGGTGGCATTAGGAAAGCAAGGAGGGAAGCCACAGAGAAAAGATAAAAGCCCAGTGGCCAGTATAGGCAGTGTAGTGTGGATGGGTATGAATAGGTAATTGTCCAGTGAGTAAGGCAGTGATAAGGGAGTTGCCCCAAGGAGTGCGGATTATCTCACCCTTGTAAAGCATGCTCAGAATGTCTCAAAATCTGTTAACAGAGCAACTTTTAATTGCTTTGAGTGCATCAGCAGAACTTCATTAATGTATATCGGTGCACGCAGGATTGCTTGGCTCCAAGCATTTAATCTTGAACAATGGGTTCAAGATAAGTTGAGTAATATCCCTTGCACCGGTGAAAACCTCTTTGGCAAGGATTGGCAAGACAAGGCCTCTCAGTTGGAGTCTGAGAACAATACCCTTAATAGACTCTCTAGATCAGGGGTCTCAAACTCAAATTGCTTTGAGGGCCAAATGAGGACTTGTAAAGTAACCCGGGGGCCGCATAAGACGCGGGGCCTCATTTGCATAAATATTTGCATAATGTTACCATACACTAACTTTTAGTAAACATGCCTCTTAATGAGTATGGATAAAGAAAGACTAAAAGATTTAGAAACAGGAAGACAATAATTAAACTGGGAACCCCAAAAGCCAAACTTGGAATGTACAACAACACTGTAGAAATAAAACTATAAATTACCGTATTTTTCGCACCATAAGACGCACCCGACCGTAAGACGCACCTGGTTTTTAGAGGAGAAAAATAGGAAAAAAAATATTCTGAACCAAATAGTGTAATAAAATATTAAAGTATAACAGAATAATATTTGAACCATATAAACTGAACAGCAGTCAACAGTGGCATTAAGAACCATTATCACTGTCATTAACACATAAAGACAAAGGTTTGAGTACTCTAGTCTTCGGAAAACCCCAAGAACTCTTCTTCGCTAGAGTCAGAATTCATGAAGCTCATTTGGTCACAATCACTGACATCACTTTCTTCGCTGTCTTCGTATAAAATACAGTCTTCACTTCCATCTAAGGCATTGCTAATGCCACATTTTTTGAATGACTGTACAACAATCTCTTCCTTCACTGAGTCCCATGATCTTTTCACCCATTCGCAAACTTGAGTGATGGTGGGCCTCTTCATTCGTCCAGTGGGTGTCAAATCATGGTTACCAGCAGCCATCCACTTGTTCCACTCTTCTCTCATAAAGACCTTAAATGGCTTGTTTATGGAGACATCAAGAGGTTGCAACTGGCTGGTAAGACCTCCGGGAATGACAGCTAGATGGGTCTTTACTTCCTTGAAGCACTTTTTGGTTGGTTCACTAATATGTGCTCTAAATTGGTCAAGCACTAATAGGGCAGGTTTTTTCAGAAGTCCTCCAGAACGTTTGGACCACACCTTTTCAACCCATATTTTCATGCCATTGTCATTCATCCATCCTTTTTCATGGACGTGTACCACAACACCTCTTGGAATGGCATCTTTTGGAAATGTTTTCCTTTTAAAAATCAGCATGGGTGGCAATTTGGTGCCATCGGCACAGCAGGATAACACAGCTGTATAATGCGTCTTCTCGTGCCCTGAAGTTTTCACTGTGATGGTTTTGGCACCCTTCAGGTCGACAGTCCTATTAGAAGGCACATCAAATGTTAGCGGGACTTCATCCATGTTCCCAATCTGGCCAACTTCAAAGCTGTTTTTCTTTCTGGCTTTGATAACAAAATTGTGAAAGGACAGAATTTTAGCCTCATATTCTTTGGGCATTTTTTGGGCAATTCTGGTTTTGGTACGCATAGCAAGACCACATCTTCTCATGAATCTGTAGCACCATGATGGTGATCCTGTAAAGTCTTGAATGCCCCTCTCTTTAGCAATGCGAAAAATGATCATTTTTGTTGAGACGGAGAAGCCATTATTGCGATGAAGCATGATCCATTCTTTCACGTCCACCTCCAACTCTGGCCACTTTGCAGCATGCCCACGGAAAGTGTGCTTGCTTTTGTCTCCTTTTTGCAGCTGATCCTCCTGTTTCCTCCACTCTCATCAGTTTTTCAGTTGGAGGCGGCCCAAAATGCCTCTCCGCTGCTCTGTTTCCATGCTCTTTAGCATATTTGATAACCTCCAGTTTGTATGGAATTTTATAGACTATTCTTTTCTGCTTCAGCATCTTTGTAGAATGAGGTACAGTAGTACGGTACAATATTTTTCTGCAAGAAATGAAGGAACTTTCAGTATACCATAATTTCTTCAATGATTACTATTGAGCACTAACCATTTGCGTTTTCACTGCGCTATCACCATTTGCGTTGTCACTGCATACTGTATACGGTATTTTTCATACAGGTTTATGGTACCGTATATGGGAGTATGGTTTATGGTACCGTATATCTGAAGTACCGTATATGGTACGGTACTTCAAATCACAAAAGTGACAGTTGAAAGGAAGAGGGACAACTGAAAGAAAAAGCGTGACAATTAAAAGAAAAAGAGTGACAATTGAAAGGAAAAAAGGGACAGAGGGAAAACATTTATTGGGAACAGTTTATTGGGAAAATGTAGTGTAGTGTGTAGTGACATTTTACCTCAGAAGCCGATGACTGGAGTGAGGGGCATGCGCACTGCTGTGTACTGTAACACCGCCTACTACATGCTATCCTCCAATAGCATACGGCGGTGACACAGCACAGCAGCAGCATCGCACCTCCTGCACAGATCGGCTTCCCAAGGACAAGGTAAGGTGAGGGGGGACCCGCTGCCGCTCTGCCACTAATGCCTGGGCAAGGTGACACGGGGGGGACCCGCTGCCGCTCTGCCAATAACACTCCCTGAGAAGCCTGGACACGGGGCGGGGGAGGGATGATGCAGTCCCCAGGGACACGGAAGGTCCCGGGAGACCCGCTGCCGCTCTGCAACTTCTTCTATTCGCACCATAAGACGCAGGCACTTTTCCTCCCACTTTTTGGTGAAGAAAAAGTGCGTCTTATGGTCCGAAAAATACGGTAATTTCCTCTTGTACTAAACAAAGCGCAAACATTAATGATGCACATTTCCCAGAGCTGACATATTTCAGTTAATAAATTCAAAATAAAGAGATTTTTCTACCTTTTGTGCATTTTTTTTCAGTTGCAATTGTTCCAGCCACTTTCTTCTGGTTTCTTCATGTCTTCTACTAACTCTCCATCGTCTGCTGTCCATTTGTCCTTTCTTCTCTCTCCTAGTTTTTTTTCCATTCTCTCTCTACATCTGCTTTAACATACTAATCTTTCTCCTTTTGCTCTTTCCTCATTCCTATTTCATCCACTCAAATTTTACCCCTCCATCCTCAATCCCCTTACTCTCCCAATACCTGGCCAACTGTAGATTTGTCTTCTCTCCCAGACAAAATATTTTTCCCCTCTCCATTTCACTTTCCCAGCTCCATCCCATTCTAATCCTCCCCAACATCAGCTCCCTTCTAGTTCCAGCCCCACCCAGCATCTTCTCCTTTCTAGTCCCTGCATCAGTCCATTTCCAGTCCTATCCTAGCCTCACCATCAGCCCATTTCCAATCCTAGCCCCCCATCAGCCCATTTCCAATCCTAGCTCCCCCCCCCCCACTAAGCCCATTTCCAGTGCTAGCTCCCTCCCCTCACAGCCCATTTCCATTCCAAGCCCCCCTCCCCATCAGCCATTTGCAGTTCAAGCCCCCCTTCCACTCAGCCCATTTCCAGTCCTAGCAACCCCCCCAGCCCATTACCAGTCCTAGTCGCCCTCATAGCCCACTTGCAGTCTTATCCCCCATCACTCCATTTTCAGTCTTACCTCCCCTCATAGGCCATTACCAGTCCTAACCCCCCAATCAGCCCACCTCCAGTCCTAACCCCCCAATCAACCCACCTCCAGTCCTAACCCCCATCTGCCCATTTCCAGTCCTAGCCCCCACCATCGCCCATTACCAGTCATAACCCCCCCTGCCATTAGCCCACTTCCAGTCCAACCCCCATTACCCCATTTCAGTCAGCCCCTCCATAGCTCATTACCAGTCCTAACTCCCCCCATCAGCCCACCTCCAGTCCTTCCTAACCCCCATCAGCCCATTTCCAGTCCTACACCTACCTCCCTCCCTCCCATCAGCCCAGGTAAATAAAAAAAACAAACCTGGCTTCTGCTGCTGACAAGTGAAGTGAAGTGCTACCAAGCCACATCATATAGAACCGGGGTCTCAAATACGCGGCCCGCGATGGAGGGAAACAAAAAAACACAAAAAACACTGGCTTCTGCCGCTGCCGCCGTGGCAGCGGCAGAATCAACTGTCAAATTTTAAAAAAACTGGCGGCTGCTGCTGCTGCAGCAGAAAATCAGCTGTCCCGCGGCCCCTTCCCCTCTGCCCGGAGAGCCCTGAGTCTGCTTCATCAGCGGCGTGCTTTTTAAGCCGCGAAGAGAGTATTTCCCTCTCGCGCGGCTTAAGCCTATTCACTTTTCAAGCCGCGAGAGAGGGAAATACTCTCTTCGTGGCTTGAAAAGCACGCCGCTGATGGAGCAGACTCAGGGATCTCTGGGCAGAGAGGAAGGGGCCGCAGGACAGCTGATTTTGCTGCTTGAGCAGCAGAAGCCAGTTTTTTTTAAAAATTTGACAGTTGATTCTGCCGCTGCCACGGCGGCAACGGCAGCAGCAGAAGCCAGGGTTTTTTGGGTTTTTTGTTTCCCTCCGTCGCGGGCTGCACAAAGTTCTCTTGCGGGCTGCATGTTTGAGACCCCCGCTCTAGATCTACTGCCAACCAAGCTAAGAAGAAAGCAGCAAAGAAAGCTTTCTTCAATAAAAAGTAGTAGTATTGAGAGGAAGTGACGTCACCGGAGCAAATGGCTTGAGCCTCTTTCTCCGCCACCCCGAGGAGACAAAAAGCCCCTAAAAGTACTACTCTAATAGTCTGGGGAACCATCAAAACTTGGAAAAGAAGGTGCCAGGAGAAATTGGGAGCAAATGGCTAAAAAAATTAAATTGCCGAAAGCAAAGGACGAGCCGCGCTTCTCGCAGCAGCTGATGGACAGGGCAGGACCTCATGGCAGTTCCCCACAGAGGCCGGTTTCGGAGGAATTTGGAGACGACGCGCTGAGTGAATTAGAGCAAGGCAGTGAGGTAACCTCTACACACTCTCTCATACAGCGTGAGCTCCGGAGGGGCTTTGAAGAGCTTGCTGCAGAGTTTAGATCAATGCGGGAGGAGGTGACGTCTATGGTCATGGAGCTCTGTGGAGACATTAAGGACCTGGGCCACCGGGTGGAGGAGGTGGAAACAAAAATGGAGGACTGCACTGAAACTCTGACAGAATTGCAATGTACAGTAGCCAGACAATGCTCTCAAACAATGGAACTTACCTATAAGATTGATGACATAGAAAATCGGGCCCGTAGAAATAATGTACGTTTCAGAGGCATACTAGAAGCTGCGGGTGGGGCTGAGAACCTGGTTTGTTTGTTTATTTAAATGGATTTCTATACCGCCTTATCCTACAATGAAGGCGGTCTACACAGCAAGCAATCAACATACAGTGTCTAGTGTGCGCATGCATTGAACAGTGAATGTGTGTGTGTGTGTATAGGGTCGTTGATTCTTTGTGATCTATTTACAACTTGCGCTATATACAATACTATGTACATCAGGACTTTACTTCAATACTATGTATGTGTCGAACAGGGAGGGTGGTTGAGCTGTGGTACTGTCCGTTGCATAGTTAGGTGACGTCACCGTAGTGCTCTATGAAGAGGGTCGTCTTGAGCAGTGTCCTAAATTCCTTAATGTATGTGTGGTGTTGACTGTAGCTCATCAGGGAGGGCATTCCATATTGTTGGTGCTGCCTTTGATAGTGCTCGTTTTTCGGTGTCCTTGCGTACCTTAGTGAGGTCTTTTGGTGTGTTGACGCAGTTGACGGTGCCTCTCCTCCTTGGCCTTGTGCTGCTGTCTGGTTGTATGAGTGGTTGAAGGCTGATAGCTGTTTGATTTTGAATATGTTTATGACTGTCTTGTATCTGATGAGGGAGCTGATTGGTAGTCAGTGGAGGTCTTTTAGCGTGGGTGTGATGTGTTCTTGTCTTGTGGTGCCAGCTATTATGCATGCTGCTGTGTTTTGTGCCAATTGCAGTAGCCTGAGTGTCTGTTTTGTTAGACCGAGATATATTGAGTTGCAGAAGTCTAGGATTGGGGTTATTAGTGCTTGACATACTGTGTGGAAGTGCTCCTGGGAGAGGAGGGGCTTGAGGCATCGGATTATTCTCATCTTGTGGTATTTATTTATTTAAAGTCTTTCTTTTCTATACTGCGCTCTTTAAAATCAGCTCGGTTTACAGATAACAGCAACTTCGTCCATGAGTAAAGGTAGAGCCTGTACTGGACTTACAGAAAACAGGGTATGCGTTTTTGGTTGTTCTGCTGATGTGAGACTGAAGGTTCAGCTCTTTGTCTAGCATTACTCCGAGGTATTTTACTTCTGGTTGTATGGTTGTGTTGTCTATCTTGATGTTGAGTGGAGGGATGAAGTCGGTGTTTCGTGTGATGATCAGCGCCTCGGTCTTGTTGTAGTTTATAGTCAGGTTGTTGTCTTGAAACCTGCTGTTCATGTGCATGAGACACTCTGTTATCTTGGTGTAGTCTGGGTTTTCGAGGGTGATCGGTGTGTATATCACTATGTCGTCAGCATAGATTGTGTATTTTATCTTGTGTTCATTTATGATGCTGCATATAGGCTAGATGTAGAAGTTAAATAATAGCGCCGATAGGGTGGATCCTTGAGGTACGCCTTGCATGACCTTTATGGGTCGGGATGTGTTGGGACCGATCTTGACCTGTATCTGTCTGTCCGTTAAGTAGGAGTGGAACCAACTCAGGGTGGCTCCGTGGAGTCCGATGCTCTGTAGAAAGGTTAGATATGATTGGAATATCAGAGACATGGTGGAAGGAAGACAACCAGTGGGACACTGATACCTGGGTACAAACTATATCGTAATGATAGAGCTGATCAAGTTGGTGGAGGGGTTGCTCTCTGTTAGAGAGGGCATTGAGTCAGAAAGGATTAAAGTTTTGCAGGAAACAAAATTTGCTGTAGAATCTCTATGGATTGAAATTCCATGTAAAAGGGGGAAGGCAATGGCAGTGGGGGTGTACTATCGAGCGCCTGGCCAGAATGACCAAATGGATGATGAAATGCTCAAAGAAATCAAGGAAGCTAACAAAAGTTACAGCGCAGTAATAATAATGGGTGATTTCAATTACCCGGTATCGACTGGGTCAGTGTCACGTCAGGACATGCTAGGGAGATAAACTTCCTAGATGAAATAAATGACTGCTGCTTGGAGCAGCTGGTTCATGAACCGACCAGAGGGGAAGCCATATTAGACCTAGTCCTTAGTGGAACACCAGATCTAGTGCAAGAGATAAGGTTTTTGGGGCCACTTGGCAATAGTGATCATAGCATGATCGCCTTTGATTTAATTAGTGGAGGAGGCATAGTAAGTAAATCTACAGTACTACCTTTTAACTTTCGAAAGGGAGACTATGATAAAATGAGGAAAATAGTTAAGAAAAAACTAAAAGGAGCAGTTGCAAAAGTTAGACGTACATCAAGCTTGGGTGTTGTTGAAAAATACTATCTTGGAAGACCAGACCAGCTGTATTCCACGCTTTAAGAAAAGTGGAAGGAAGTCCAAAAAACTGCCAGCATGGTTTAAAGGTGAGGTCAGAGAGGCTGTTGTTGCCAAAAAAGCATCTTTCAGGAAATGGAAAAAAGAGCCAAACGATGAAACCTGGAAACAGCACAAGCACTGGCAAGTCAAATGCAAGGCATTGATAAGTCAGGCAAAGGGAGTATTTGAGAAGAAGCTTGCTGCGGAAGCAAAAACGCGAAATAAAGACTTTTTCAAGTACATTCATAGCAAAAAACCTGTGAGAGAGTCAGTTGGTCCATTAGGTGGCTTGGATTTGGGGTCGTCATTCCCAAACCTTGCCCAGTGGGCGAGCATGTGGGTTGGGGGGGCATGTGGGGGAAGGAAGGGAAGAGATGGGTTTGGGGTAGGGAGGGGGGAGAAAGGAGGCTGAGAGAGGAAGGGTGGGGAGGAAAGAGGATGGTGGTTCTCTGTGAAGGGAAACCAGGAGGTGGGCAGTTATGGAGGGAACTGCTGATGCTTGTGGCTGGGTCTGACGCTTTCATAGCGCAAGTGGAACACAAGATTTTAGGAGGGGAGAGAAGCAGGGAGAATGATATACTATGCTGAAAGTCATCTCCTTTAATGTAAAAGGTCTCAACTTGCCTCAAAAATTCTCTCTATTATTTAAAGAGTTGGGGACCTTGAAGGGTGATCTTGTGTTCCTGCAAGAGACGCACATTTCGCTGCGCCAGTCAGGGTTGATTGAGGCATAAGCCCTACTCTGAAGTATGGGTATCGTCAGATGAGCGGGGCCAGAAGAAATGTGGAGTGGCCATATTTAATCAGGCACAGAAGAGTGGAATAGGTGAGGAAGGATAAGTTGGGGCGCTGGCTTTTTATGAATGTTCACCTGGGCGGATGTCTTCTCACTTTGGCTAACACATATGCGCACAATGAGAGTCAGGTGCACTTTTTTGCATGGTTGAAAACTGTGCTAGCCGAGTTTGCGAAAGGGCCTGTTCTTTTAGGGGGGCACTGCAATGCCCATTTGACGCCCGCATCTGGATTCCATAGGGAAGAATACCCGGGAGGGAAGTGGAATTAGTCGAGCATTTTGAATGTTTGACGGATTTAGGCCTGCGGGATGTGTGGAGGGACTCTCATTGGGGGAAAAAAGTTATACCTACTACTTGCTGGTCCATCAGACTCACACGCGTATTGATTATTTTTTTTGTTGGACCACCGACTGGTGAATGGGGGGTGGAGGTGGGGCACGGCACCCGAACGTGGATGGACCATGCCCCCTGCTGGGGATTGCCCTTTCTTGTGATCTTGGGGGAGCTAGGAGGAGTATGTGGAGGTTGGATGGGAGTTTTTTTCCATCGGGCCCCTGCCTTGCGAGACCATGTCTGGTTTATACAAGAATTTTTTGAGCTAAATGCCATGGGGGAGGTTGCACTGCCAGTGGTCTGGGATGCTTTTAAGGCCACAGCACGAGGACGCCTTATTGCTGAGGCGGCCCGGGCTAGGAAGGCCTGGCAAGGGACTCCCAACAATTGGAAGGGGAGGTCAGACGTCTCCAGCTAGAACACGCATGGACTGGTTCCAAGCGGGTTTGGCGCCAGTGGCGGGAGACCCAAGCTCAATTAGATGCTTATGTGCAAAAGGATTTAGATAACGTGTGATGCTGACTGCGTCAAACATTCTATGAACAGCGGAATAAGGCTGGGCGTTACCTTACCTTACCTTTAGGCTTAAAAAAACAGCAAACCTCACAAATAATGTGTGAGATTACAAACTTCTCGGGGATCGTACGGGTGGAGTCTCTGGAGATATGCACAGTGTTTGCAGATTACATGGCACACCTGTATAAAGCGGAGCCCTTCAGCCTTTCTCAGGCTACAGATCTGCATAGGGAACAACTTGAGGCAGAGATTACTGTGCAGGAGGTGGACGGGACTATCTGCCGAATGACTGCTGGGAGGGCTCCTGGTGGGGATGGGTTCCCCTCGGAGTATTATAAAAAAAATATGGTGCTCATCTGGCACCCACTCTGGCGGTGCTCTTTAATGAGGTGTTGCGAGGGTCGTCATTGCCCTCCACACAGCTCGAGGCAGTCATTGCGGTAATACCTAAACCGGGTAAACCACCTCAAGATACAGATGTTAAAATATTGACCTCTGTGCTGGCCGCCCACCTCAATCTGGCCCTTCCAGGCCTGGTGCACCCTGACCAGGTTGGTTTTGTGCCTGGTCGTCAGGCCGCTGACAATGTTCGACAGATGATGCAAATGATACATGCTGCACGACATGATCCCCAACCAGTACTTCTGGTGGGGGTTGATGCCGAGAAAGCATTTGATAGGGTCAGTTGGGGGTTTTTGTGGTGCGTCTTGGATAAAATGGGGTTTGGACCCCATTTTTTGCAGTGGGTGCATGGTCTCTAAAGAGGGCCGCGAGCCAGCATCCAAGTTAATGGGGGCCAATTGCAGAGCTTTGAAATGGAAAGGGATACTCGACAGGGATGCCCGCTATCCCCACTTTTGTTTGCATTGGTAATGGAACCATTGATGCAGAGCTTTCGTGAGCATCCTGGTGTAGCAGGAGTACAGGTGGGTTCGTATGAGTACAAAATAGCACTTTTTGCAGATGCTATCATATTGTCCCTAACTAGGCCTGAAGCCTCCCTTCGCTGTACAATGCAAATCTTTACAGTCTTTTCGCAAGTTTCAGGATTTAAGATTAATTACGCTAAGTTGGAAATCTTAAATGTGGGTGTTGAGGAGGCGGTGTGTGCGCAGCTGAAGACGCAACTTCCTTTTCGATGGATGGACAAAGTCCTTCGCTATCTGGAGGTATATCTCATGGTGGCACTGAATTGGGCGAACTTTGGACCCTTGCTTCAGCAGGTTAAAAGGGACTTGGAGTCCTGGACGGGCTTGATGTTGTCATGGGTTTTTTTGCGCATTTCTGTCACGAAGATGGTGGTAGTGCCACGATTCCTATACCTTTTCCAGGTACTCCCCATACCCCTGCCACAAGGAGTCTGAGTCCTGGCAAGCATTGATAATGAAGTTCATATGGAAATTCAGATGCCCTCGAATAGCTCGATAGATGCTGTATGCTCACCTGGGGGGGAGGGAATGGGAGTCCCTAATCTTCATTGGTACTATGCGGTGGCGCAATGCCATGCAGGGGTGGAGTGGATGAATTCTGCCAGCTCCAAGTGTTGGGTGAAAATGGAAATGGATCTGTCGGGGGACCTGGACTAGGTGACTGCCTGTGGCTCTGTGCAAAATTGAGGGGGGGTCTGCGTGTTGATAATCCGTACATAACTCATACCCTCCAATGCTGGGATCGCTATTTCTGGTCATGGGGGGCAGCACTGTCCCCATTGGTGCCTATAATTCATAACAGAGCCTACCCTCTGGGTATAAGTGATTTGGCTTTCCGACAGTGGGGGCATAAGGGGCTCAGTCACGTGGGCCAATTATGTGTAGATGGTTTATCTTGTCCCTTCTGTGATTTGTAGGAGGAATTTGATATACCACAGCACCATGCAGGTTACACACTGGGTGGGGAGACGGGATGTTAAACAGCAAGTTGCCCGCGATCTGATGGATGTTGAATGCTTATGTGAGGAACGTACTAGCACTAAAGGCCTTATAGTGGCTCTGTATGCAGAATTGCAGAGACAAAGCTTTGGGGAGGGCAAGCATAGAGCACAGTGGATGCAACAACTGCACCTCTTGTACACTGAGCAGCAGTGGGAAATAGACTGAGAGCCGGCTTTGGAGAAGCTTAGTGGCTATTAATGCTAGGGACATCAATTTTAAGCTAATATATGGGTGGTACATGACGCCTGTAAGAGTGATCCGAGCTTTCCCGGGGGCATCAGAGTTATGTTGGCGGAGATGTTGCGGCGCTCTGCCCCCGAATCCAGGACTTTTGGCGAGGAATACAATATTGTTTGAAACAAATGATAGGTCTGAATATCCCTAGGACCTGGGTATTTTTCTTTTTTGGAAGAAAGTCCCTCGAGGACGAACTCCCCAATTAGCATTGATTCGTCATGGTCTAAACCCAGCTAGGTTGACATTAGCAACTGCCTGGAAACAGGTAGCGCCTCTGGCATTGTCGTGCTGGCTGAAACGTATGTGAGGCCTATGCACAATGGAACGGGGAGTGGCGGTTGGAAGGATGCGCCTGCCCCAATTTGAACAAATCTGGGATCCCTTTGTGTTAAAATACGGCTTATATAAAGAGGTCCACGCCTAGACATGGGGACTTGTTACCTCCCCCTTAGTAAAATCATGAGGAGGGGGGAAGCCTTTACCTGTCTGATTTTGTAACAGGGGGAAGGGACAGGGATGAGGAGGGGAAGTGAGGAATATAAGGGGAGAGGGAAGTAGATGAGTAGGAAATTTGGGTTGTAAGGGGATTTCCTTTAAAAAAAAAAAAAAAAAAAAGACTGTTATGGCAATTTGAATTGATGATACTTGCACAGTAATGAAGCACAGAATTTTGGAAGTAACGTAACTTGTGATGATGAGAGCTGTGCTGAGCCGATGGAAACAGAAGAAAACAGTGAATATGCCTTTAAGGTGAGAGACAGGCAAGGTATTCACAGGGTTCAGACTGCAGGCAAAGGAAAGAAGCACGTAGTTGCTGAAGCCAAGCCACACCCAAGCTCTAATGTAAGTGCAGGCTTGGAGGGTAATGACAATCACCTGTGCAGAGACAGGGGAGTGTTAGGAAACAGCGTTATAAGCCCTGTTCAGAGGAGAGGAAAAGGAGAAGTGGGAAGTTTGATTTCGAGTTGGAGAACGGCTCCAGCAAGAAAGGAAGCAGCAACAGAGGAAGCAGTCCTTGTAAGAGAGGTACTCTTAATTCAGAAACCAGCAGATGGGTGGCTGGGAGAGTAGCTGACAACGAGGAACAGATTGCAGTGCAGAGTGTTCGTGAACCAGCTCAGAGAATTCAAGCTGCTAGAAGGTGGGTGAATATGGTTACAACTGGAAGTGACCAGAACCCAGCCGAGGGCAGAAAACCAGAGTTAAACACGATTGAAGCATTGAGGCAATTGATCCAGGGAAGGAAGCCCCACTCTCAAGGAGCAAATATTCCATATCAGGGAGAGCAGCTGTGAAAGGAAATTCAGAAGTTCCTACAGAACAGTAAGCTTGAAGGAGTTAATGAAAACCCAGAGACAGACAAGCATTTCGTAGCACAGGAAGAAATGCAAATTGACTCTTTTGGGCAGGATTCTGTTACTGAGAAGTCTCCTATGGGACTGTTCTTTGTGTAAGAAGGAAGTTTGAAAGTTGGTGATAAAAAGTGTTAACAGAAGAAGCTTTTGAGAAGCAGGGTTTTACCTAGCCATGTGAATGCCAAGAACTTCTTCTAAGGCAAAGAGCCCTTGCTTAACCTAGAGTTTGATAACCAAAGCAGCACATGATAAATGAAGAAATTTAGCTGTGCTGGACGAACAAAGGAAGCTGTGATTTACTTGCTGAAATGTTTTTGCTGAAAACAGCTGCACATGTTTAAAGGTTCTTTCAGTTTCTTCAGTTCCAGTTGCATATGTTTCCTGTTATTATTTACTTGGAGAATAATCCTTATGTCTGCGTTGAACCTTAGTGCTTATGGGAACCTAAATAAAAATTCTTGTTTTGCCTTAAAAACCAATGGTCTCACGCTACTTTGTCTTTGAGTAAAAGAATCAGTTACAAGTCCCAGAGTTCCCTGCTGGAGACAAGGGTAGTAACTCTTTATTTGAGGACAAACATTGGCAGCCCTATGCCTGTAAGCCTTTGGCCCAGGCGAGGGTTACGACAAACTGTAACTTGTTTAAGCCTTTAAATTAAAAAAAAAAAAATAGTAGTAGTAGTATCCTTCTTATACTCCTGCTGTTCGATGTCAGCATCATGCTCCTCAGAATGGGCAACAACCTCCAAAACAGCAAAAGAAGGCTCCAAATCTCAGCCACCTCCAGCAGACTCAGACTGCTCCGGGTTTTTGACTCCTTTCTAGAGAACATAGCTGTTCTGCCTCTAGAGAATCCCGACCCCTGTCCGTATTCCTGGCAGACTCTGTCATTATGCCCACAGGTGGCATCTCATGCCCTCAGAGCAATGGACATAAACAATACTACTGGAGGGATACAAACTTCATCTATAAAGCCTACCCCCCCCCCCCCAACTTTACCAAGAGAGTTCCATTTTCAGCCCCCTCTCACTGCTCTACTACATGAGGTCACCTCCCTTCTACTGCAGTGCGCAATAGAGGAGATTCCAACATTCCAGCAGGATATGGGCTGCTATTCTCCCTACTTTCTTATTCCAAAGAAAACAGAGGGATACAGGTCTATTCTGGACTTCAGGGAACTAAACAAGCATCTCCTAAGGGAGAAGTTCAAGATGGTATCCCTGGGGACCCTTCTTCCCTATCTCCAGTCAGAACTGGCTCTGTTCTCTAGATCTAAAGGAAGCATACACTCATATTCTCCAGGACCAAGCAGGAAGTCAGTCCTCACATATGGGTGACGTCGGCACCGACGGAGCCCTCGTGCGGAACATTTCCCCAGCTTTCACAGAAAGCCTTTGGGAATTGCAGCGCGCATGCGCGGTCCTCTTCCCGCCCAAGGGTGCCATCTTGCTCAGTCTTCTTTTTTCCGCGGAGCCCGACGGACGTAGTTCGTTTTTCCCTGAGGAAAAAGTTGATTTTCTATATTTTTCTACTTTTTCTCCGGTTCGATGCTGCATCCTTTTCCCGCTCGGACCGATACGCCGGTATCGAGTCCTTTCTCTCTTTTTTCGCTTTTTGTCCTTTGTGACTGGCGTTCACGCCTTTTTTCTTTTTTCCCTGGCAGACCGGTCTTTTGACCTAGCAGGGGCCTTTTTTCCCCCGATGGCTGCCAGCGGGTTTAAGAAATGTGATCGGTGTAAGAAACTTATCTCTTACCGACACACATGACTGCTGCTTCCGTTGCCTCGGACCCAATGATCTGTGGTCCGTGTGGCAAAATGTCCTCGAAGGCCTTGAGGAGTCGGCAGCACCAGAGGGATAGAATTTTTTCTGACTCCACGTCCGGCCGGGCCCGGACCTCGTCAGAGGCCTCGACGTCTTGGGACTCCGGCCCTGAGCAGCGTCGGGGTTCCTCTGAGCGGGGGTCTCCTTCGCGGGAACATCACAGGAAGAAGAAACCCGCGAGGGCGGCATCGGTGGACGCTCCTGGTTCCTCGAGGGCCAGGTCGCATAGCCCCAATAGCCATCCCGGGTCTTCGGAGTCGGAGAGGCCTGCGAAGCATCCTCGTGTCGAGATGGAGTCTCCTGGACACGTAAGTGCTGTTGTCCTCGTTGACTCTCCTCCGAGGGAGCTGACGTTGGGTCCGATGCCGTCGGGGCCCGAGTCGGGGGCTGCTGGGTCTCCTGAGCTCGGACTCAGGTTGACGGCCTTGGAGAGCAGCTTCGCTGCCTTCATGGAACAGCAGCGGGCATTGATCACCGGTCTCACCGGTGCATCTGCCCCGACCACCGGGACCTCGACGTCCAAGTCGACCCTGGAGGCCGAGCCGATCCTCGAGTCCATGCGGGCTCGAGTCGATCCTCGGCCACGGTCTCCCTCGACCTCCTGTTCGGGGCCGAGGTCGTCGATGCCGATACCCTCGGCGTCGGGGCGGAGGGCATCGGTGCCCGCCCGACCGGAGCCGCTCGATTCCTCCTCCAAGGAGTCGGGCTGGGAGACAGAGGACGAAGAGTCACCCGACACCCATCGGACTCGGTGTGTCCCCTCGGACTCACCCGAGTCCGAACCTCGGAGATGGTCCCCACCGGAGGATACCCGGTTCTCGGACTTTGTGCGGGATATGGCCAAGGCCTTGGCCTTCCCCGCATATCCCGAGGAGGAGCCTCGAGCCGAGGAGCTCGAGGCCCTCCAGTATGACTCTCCCCCGAAGGAGGCCTTTACTGTTCCGGTTCCTCCGATGCTGGAGCGGCTACTCTTCCGCATGTGGGAGACCCCGGCTTCGACGCCGGTGTTAAGCAAGCGGGTCGATTCCATTTATCGAGTCCGCAAGAGCCCCGGGTTCCAAAAGGCACAATTACCGCACCACTCCATGGTTGTGGAATCGGCCATGCATTGACTGAAAAGTCAGAAGATGCACTCCTTGGTGCCTCCCGGCCGGGAGGCCCGGAACCTGGATGCCCTCGGTAAGAAGTGCTTCCAGGGCTCTATGCTTGCTTGCCGTGTCCAGACTTACCAGCTCTACATGGGCATGTACCTCCGAGACCTGGCAAAGGAGATTGCTGGGTTCTCTGCTGGTCTCTCCGAGGAACCTTTGCAGAGGTTCCAGGCCTTGTCCACCGGTATTCGAGAGTGCTAGAAGTTTCTTTCTCGAGCAGCCTACGATGGCTTTGCGGCTTCAGCCCGGGTAGCCGGGGCCGGCATCGGTGCCCGCCGACAGGCTTGGCTACAGTCATCCGACCTCGAGCCATGGGTCCAGGACAAGTTGGTCGATGTCCCCTGCCGAGGTGAAAACCTCTTTGGCAAGCCCATGGCTGAAAAGGCTGCAGAACTCGAGACCGAGACTCTGACCCGGACTAGGCTTTTCAGGAAAACCTCTGCCCCTTCTCAGAAAAAGAAGGGCTCGGGAAAAAAGACTTTTTACCCGAGGAAGTCATCTGCCTACAAACAGTACCCTCATTATCAGGCCTCTGCAGCTCCCCAACTGGGTCAGCAGGCCAAGGGGCAGGGTCAAGGGCCCCGTAGGCCGAAGACCCCCAAGCCACCAACACCAGCCCCTGCTCAGCAGGGTGGGGTTTTTTGACTCAAACAGCATAGCCTCTTCTCCTCAGCTGGCTTCTCTCAGCACAGGAGGCCGGCTGGCCCACTTTGCCCACAGGTGGTCAGCCGTCACATCAGATACCTGGGTTCTCCATATAGTCCAA
Source organism: Ichthyophis bannanicus (assembly GCA_033557465.1). Classification (NCBI taxonomy): domain Eukaryota; kingdom Metazoa; phylum Chordata; class Amphibia; order Gymnophiona; family Ichthyophiidae; genus Ichthyophis; species Ichthyophis bannanicus. The sequence continues at coordinate 383,827,873 of CM066039.1, forward strand.
CGGGGCTATCTTCTCCATTTTCACCAGGTACCTCCCTCCTATTTTCCAGGGGAGCCTCCAAGACTCCCTCTGCACAGGGACCTGCTCCTTCAGGAGTTGACAGGTCTACTAAAGGATCAGGCTGTGGAACCAGTGCCCCACCACCTGAGAGGTCAAGGCTTTTATTCCAGGTACTTTCTTGTACCAAAAAGAACAGGAGGCCTCAGACCCATCCTAGACTTGTGAAATCTCAACAAGTTCCTGGAGAGGGAAAAGTTCAAGATGCTTACCCTTGGAATCCTGCTGCCCTATCTCCAGCAGGGAGACTGGCTATGCTCCTTGGATCTAAAGGATGTGTACACTCATATCCTTATCCATCCAGACCACAGACAATATCTCAGGTTTGTTGTGGGAGGAAACCACTATCAGTACAGAGTGCTTCCCTTTGGCCTCTCATCCGCTCCCAGGGTGTTCACCAAATGCCTGGCAGTGGTGGCGGCCTACCTGAGGCTTCAGGGTCTCTTTGTGTTTCCGTACCTGGATGACTGGCTCATAAGGGGCCAATCTTCCCAGGAGGCCAACCAGGCCACCCTTCGCACTGTGGCTCTGCTTCAGCACTTGGGGTTTGTCATAAACTTCGCAAAGTCCACTTTGCTCCCGTCCCAGAACTTAGAGTTCATAGGGGCCAGGCTAGACACACTTCAAGCAAAGGCTTTTCTGCCTCTGGACAGGGCCCACAGGCTAATGGATCTGGCCAGCCAGTTTTGCAGCAATTCCCTGGTCTCTGCCAGGCAATTCCTGAGACTACTCGGCCATATGGCTTCCACGGTCCATGTCATCCCCGATGCCCGCCTGCACATGCGTCCTGCTCAGTGGAGCCTTCGCACTCAGTGGCATCAAGCCACTGGGGGCCTAGCGGACTCAGTGAGGATTTCCGACCTCCTGATCTCCTCTCTGCAATGGTGGCTTCATCTTCCAAATCTGGTGCTCGGAGTGGTTTTCCAATCCCCTCCGCATACTCAGGTGCTGACAACCGACGCCTCTCTTCTCGGTTGGGGAGCACATTGCCAAGGGGCATGTACTCAGGGTCTCTGGACCCCTTGGGAGGCTGCTCAGCAGATAAACTTCCTGGAGCTACGAGCGATACGCCTAGCTCTGAGAGCCTTCTCCCACCTCGCCTCTCACCAGTCTGTACTCGTCCAGACGGACAATCAAGTTGCCATGTTCTATGTGAACAAACAAGGGGGCACAGGCTCCTTCCTTCTTTGTCAGGAGGCACAACGACTGTGCTCTTGGGCTGTCAATCACGGAATCCTTCTCAAGGCTGTCTACCTCCCAGGTCAGGAAAATTGCCTGGCAGACAGACTGAGCCGGATCCTTCAACCACACGAATGGAGATTGAACCCATTGGTGGTTCTGCAGGTCTTTCTCAAGTGGGGGCTCCCCACCATGGATCTTTTCGCCAGTCCTCTGAACCGGCAACTCCCGAGATTTTGCTCCAGGCAACCGCATCCTCTCAGAGTATCAGCGGATGCGTTTCTGATCTCGTGGTCCACAGGCCTACTGTATGCATTTCCTCCCACACCACTAGTGTCCAGAACGCTGTTCAAAGTCCTCAAGGACGGGGCTTCATTGATTCTCATAGCCCCCAGGTGGCCGAGGCAACCGTGGTTCCCACTTCTGTTACAGCTGGCGGTGGACACACCTCTTCCTCTGGGGTTTCAACACGATCTCCTGTCACAGGATCAGGTAACTCTCTTCCACCCCAACCTCCAGTCCCTTCATCTGATGGCCTGGCTGCTGAAAGGGTAGTCCTAGCTCCCTTACTGCTACCTCGAGAGGTGGAAGATGTAGTCTTGGCCTCTCGGCGTCAATCCACCAGGAAATCCTACGCTCTTAAGTGGCGTAGATTCTCCACTTGGTGTGCTCAGCACAGTGAGAATCCCTTCTCCTGCTTGGTAGCGGTAGTATTGCAATATTTGCTCTACCTTTCCAATCTGGGCCTTAAGTCTAACTCTGTCCGAGTTCACCTTACTGCTCTCTCAGCGCACCACTCGCCGGTGGACGGCAGGCCTCTTTCTAACCACCCTTTGGTGGCTCATTTCCTCAGAGGCCTTCTTCTGCTTAAGCCTCCTTTACGTCCACCGGCCCCTGAGTGGGATCTGAATGTGGTCTTACAGCGGCTTACTTGTCCGCCTTTTGAACCTATGGCTACCTGCCCGCTTCGTTTTCTCTCCTGGAAAACTTTATTTCTGGTAGCTCTCACCTCTGCTAGGCGAGTGAGTGAACTGCAGGCACTAGTGTCTGATCCTCCTTACACTAGGTTCTATAGGAATAGGGTAGTCCTACGGACTCACCCTAAGTTTCTTCCTAAAGTTGTCTCACCTTTTCACCTCAATCAGGAGGTGGTTCTTCCGACCTTCTTTCCCAGGCCGCATGCCAACCGGGCTGAGATGGTCTTGCATACCCTGGACTGTAGGAGGGCGTTATCCTTCTACCTTGACCGTACGCTGGAGCATCGGAAGGCTGTTCAGCTTTTTGTTTCTTTTGACCCCAATAAGTTGGGGCTCCCTGTCTCCAAGCGTACGTTGTCCATATGGGTCGCTGATTGTATCGCCTGGGCTTATGGGGCAGCCGGCCTCTCGTTGGAGGGTCGAGTCATCGTGTCAGGGCGAAGGCTGCGTCAGTGGCTCATCTCCGCTCTGTTCCGTTGGCAGACATCTGCCGGGCCGCTACTTGGTCTTCAAGTCAGACTTTTACGGCCCATTACTGCCTTGAGAGGGAGTCCTGCAGGGACAGTGCTTTCGGACAGGCAGTACTCCATAATCTCTTTGGGGTTTAGGCAACTCCTACCCTCCGGCCCTGGTGTTGGGCTACCGGTCGGGGGCGTTCTCAGAGAAGATTCCTTCCTTCTGTGCTGACGAGCTCGAGAGAGCTCATTTTTCCGCTTGGAGTCTCCGGTAGCCTTAAGCTGGGGAGTCCCATATGTGAGGACTGACTTCCTGCTTGGTCCTGGAGAAAGAGTAGTTACTCACCTGTAACAGGTGTTCTCCAGGAGCAGCAGGAATCAGTCCTCACAACCCTCCCTCTTCCCCTTGGAGTTGCAGTCATATGATTTATTTTTGCTAATTTTTTTGCTGTCTTTTAGCTATGTCATCAGACTGAGCAAGATGGCACCCTTGGGCGGGAAGGGGACCGCGCATGCGCGCTGCAATTCCCAAAGGCTTTCTGTGAAAGCTGGGGAAATGCTCTGCACGAGGGCTCCATCGGCGCCGATGTCGCCCATATGTGAGGACTGATTCCTGCTGCTCCTGGAGAACACCTGTTACAGGTGAGTAACTACTCTTTCTTATCCATCCAGAACACAGAAAATTCCTGCGCTTTATATTTCAGGGAAGACACTATCAATACAGGGTCCTGACTTTCAGCCTCGCCTCTGCCCCAAGAGCCTTCACAAAATGCATGGCGGTAGTAGCTGCATTTCTAAGGACTCTAAGGATATTTGTCTTCCCTTACTTAGGCGACTGGCTCATAAGAGCAAACACCTCTCAGGAGGCCAGTCTGTCCCTCTCACACACCATGCAGGTGTTAACAACATTTGGGATTTGTCATAAATCTTCCAAAGTCCCAACTTATCCCCTCTCAAACTCTAGAGTTCATAGGGGACCTCTTAAATATTCAGCAGTCAAGAGCATTCCTGCCCCAACTCCACTGCACTCATTTCAATCAGTTAGCATCTCAGGCATGTCTCAAGAACTATCTTATTGCTCGAGGAATGCTACAACTTCTGGGTCATATGGCATCAATGGTGCATGTAGTTCCATATGCCCGTCTACACATGTGCACAGCCCAATGGACACTGGCATCCCAGTGGTCTCAAGCATCAGGTCGCCTGGGGACAAGATATGTCTCTACCCTTCTGGTCTCATCTCTCCAGTGGTGGCGATCCCCATACAATCTCCTTATAGGGTCACCTTTTTCAAATGCCAGCACATCAATGTACCCTGACGATGGATGCATCCAGACTGGGCTGGGAAGCCCATCTGTGATCTCTCTCCACTCAAGGACTCTGGTCTCAGCAAGAGTCATAAATCCGCTGGAGCAGAGCTCAGAGCCATTCTCAGTGCTCTCAAAGTGTTCTAGGACCATCTTCATTGCCACAGAGTCCTAGTCCTAGTCCATACCGACAATCAAGTAGTCATGTTCTACGTGAACAAGCAAGTCAGAGCAGGTTCTTGGACCCTCTGCACCGAGGCTCTACATCTCTGGTCCTTTGCCATACATCATCGCATTCACCTCCAAGCGGTGTATCTCCCGGGCAAGCACAATGTTTTAGCGGACAGACTAAGTTGAATTCTTCTCCTCCCCCACGAATGGTCTCTTCATGCAGAGACAGATTTTCAGATCTGGGGGACTCCAGAGATAGACCTGTTCACAAGTCCTCAGAATGCCATGCTCCCTCGCTTCTGTACCTTTTCACCTCCACTGGGCACACGGCTTCCTATATGCCTTCCCTCCCATTTCCCTAATTCCCAAGACTCTTTTCAAACTCCAGGCAGACAGGGGCTGCATGGTAGCCCCATGCTGGCCACGTCAGCCGTGGTATCCTCTCGTTCTACGTCTGTCTCAGGCTCAACCCATAGATATGGGGTCTGCTCTAGATCTCCTCTCTCAGGAGGAGGGTATGCTGCTCCATTCCATTCCACAGTCTCTCCATCTCACAGCATGGCTGCTGAAGGCATAGCCTTCCAAGGTATTAACCTTTCCCAGGAGGTTAAGGACATCCTCTTAGCTTCTAGAAAGCCATCCACCAGATGGTCCTATGCTTTCAAGTGGTGTAGTTTTTTTTTTCTTATGTTCACAGAAGAATCTTAATATCTTCTCAGCTCCGGTGGGGATGCTGCTTGAGTATCTCCTCCACCTATCTTCTTCTGGACTCAAAACCAATTCAGTAAGAGTACACCTAAATACAATTGTGGCCTTTCACTTACCCTTAGATGGCCAACCCATCTCCTCTCAGCTGTTCGTAGCACGCTTCATGAGGGATCTTCTATTAACCAAGCCTCCCATTAAGTAATCACCAATGACATGGGATCTCAGTGTTGTTCTAGGAGAGCTTCTCAAGCTGCCCTTTGAACCTCTTGCCACTACGTCACTTAAGTTTCTCACATGGAAGGTCATCTTCATTGCCCTCATTTTAGCAAGGCACTTTAGTGAGCTCCAGGCCTTGGTGGCTGTCCCACCTTACACACAGTTTCACCATGACAAGGTAGTCCTTAGGACTTACCTTCACTTCATGCCGAAGGTGGTTTCACCCTTCCATTTGAACCAGTTGATCTACCTCCCTGTATTTTTCCCTAGACCACACTCATCTAGGGCAGAAGCAACCCTCCACACTCTGGATTGTAAACGTACCTTAGCTTTTTATCTCCAGAGGACTTGAGAGCAGCGGAAAACGTCTAAGCTATTCTTTTCCTTTGACTCTAGTCACCTCGGGTTACCAGTCTCCAAACTTACTCTCTCCAAGTGGATAGCAGATTGCATCATCTTTGCTTATGAGAAGGCAGGACTCTTCCTTGAGGGTCATGTCACTGTCCATAATGGTCGAGCCATGGCTACCTCGATGGCAAATCTATGATCCCTAGCTATTGGCGAGATTTGCAAAGCAGCAACTTGGTCTTCAGTCCATACTTTTGCTGCTCACTATTGCTTAGACAAGAACTCTCACCATGATGCCATGTTTCCAGCATCTCTTTCAAACTTAGGACAACTCCTACACTCCATCCCAGATTTCGAAACCAGACATCCATGGAGGCATACCTGGGACAAACCACAGCTGATTCTGAGGTCTTCTCTCTGGCATCTTCTAGCTAGGGAGTCCTATATGTGAAGACTACATTCCTGCTTGTTCCTGGCGATAACGTAGTTACTCACCTGTAACAGGTCATCTCCAGGAATAGCAGGAATAGCAGGAATTTAGTCTTCACAACCCACCATCCTCCTGTTGGAGTTGCAGGATTTCTCCTTTTTCTCTTTCTCTCAGCTCAACTGAGGTGGGAAAGGTGGGAAGGCAGCTGTGCAGGCGCAGTGGGATGCTCTCAAAAGCTTTCCTATTGGACTCTGGGGAGCGTTCCTGCGTGGGATCTGTTTGTACCGACGTCACCTATATGTGAAGACTAAATTCCTGCTGTTCCCGGAGATCACCTGTTACAGGTGAGTAACTACATTTTCCCCTTCTTTCCTCTGTATCTCTTTTCTTGCATAGGTTTTGTGTTATGGTGTCATTCTGCGACTGAGAGCAAAATCTAATTTCTTGTACGTCCTTTGACTGACTTGTGTGTCAAAGGTCGCACGGTTCTTTGCTTGTGTCACTTCCAAAGCACTCTTAATCCTAGCAGTCAGCGCCAGGAAGTGAGCCCAGCCCCATGCACTAAGCCCGAAAATAGCCAACATTTTTTCTGCTATTGTTCTGGATGGTTATTTACAATAGTATTATCGCTTTCTCTGCAGTGATGAACCAGTGGCGGATATTGAGGGGCACGCAGTGAGAGTGGCTCGCGTGATGTGGCACCCTTCTGGGAGATTCCTGGGCACCACATGGTAAGGATTTTGGAAAATTGTTCTGTATTTAAAAGCATGTGAAATTTTATTTCTAGACGCAGTATTGTATATGATTGAGCAAGAAGAGTCAAAATGCAAAGCTAAGGACTTATTCTGAATGCTTTCAAGTACCCAGCAGGTGCCAGTATCCCACTTGGTAACTACGGCTAATGAGATTCTTGTGCTTCTCCAGGACCAAGCAGGAAGTCAGTCCTCACATATGGGTGACGTCGGCGCCGACGGAGCCCTCGTGTGGAGCATTTCCCCAGCATTCAAAGAAAGCCTTTGGGAATGCAGCGCGCACGTGCGGTCCCCTTCCCGCCCAAGGTTGCCATCTTGCTCAATCTTCTTTTTTCCGCGAAGCCCGACAGACGTATGTCTTGGTCACCCGGTTAAAAGTCGATTTTTCTTCGAAGATTCGTGGTTTTTTGCCGGTTCGATGCCGGTTCCCCTTCCCGCCTGGGCACGGTACACCGGTATCGAGCCCGGACCGGTTTTTTCGTTTTTTGTCCTTTCAGACTAGCGTTCGCGCCCTTTCTTTTTCACTGGCAGCCCGGTCTTTTGACCTTGCAGGGGCCCTTTTTCCCCCGATGGCTGCCAGCAGGTTCGAAAAGTGTGATCGGTGTAAGAAGCTGATGTCTCTCACCGACACACACGACTGCTGCCTCGGGCCCGATCATGACCCGATGATCTGTGGCTCGTGTGACAAGATGTCCTCTAAGGCGCTGAGGAGTCGTCAGCATCAACGAGAGAGGATCTTCTCTGAATCCGCGTCCGGCCGAGCCTGGACTTTGTCAGAGGCCTTGACGTCTCGGGAGTCCGACCCCGAGCATCGTCGGGGCTCCTCTGAACGGGGGTCTCCCTCACGGGAGCACAAAAGGAAGAAGAAACCCACAAGGGCAGCGTCGGTGGACGCTCTTGGTCCCTCGAGGGCCAGGTCGCATAGCCCCGACCGCCGTCACGGGTCCTCGGAGCCGGAGAGGCCTGCCAAATTGCCTCGTGTGGAGCCGGAGTCCCTGAGTCACGTGAGTACTGTTGTCCTCGTGGACTCTCTTCCGGGGGAGCAGACGTCGGGGCCCGAGTCGGGGGCTGCTGCGTCTCCTGAGCTCGGACTCAGGTTGACGGCCTTGGAGAGCAGTTTGGCTGCCTTCATGGAACAGCAGCAAGTGCTGATCGCCGGTCTCACCGGTGCATCTGCCCCGACCACCGGGACCTCGACATCCAAGTCGACCCTGGAGGCCGAGCCGATCCTCGAGTCAATGAAGTCTCGAGTCGATCCTCGGCCAAGGTCTCCCTCGGCCTCCTGTATGGGGCCGAGGTCGTTGACGCTGGTACCCTCGGCGTCGGGGCGGATGGCATCGGTGCCCGCCCCTACCGGAGCCACTCGATTCCTCCTCGGAGACGGAGAACGAGGAGTCCCCGGACACGTTCCGGACCCGGTGCGTCCCATCGGACTCACTGGAGTCCGAGCCTCAGAGAAGGTCCCCCCGGAGGATACCCGGTTCTCGGACTTCGTGATGGATATGGCCAAGGCCTTGGCCTTCCCCGTGGATCCCGAGGAGGAGCCTCGAGCCGAGGAGCTTGAGGCCCTCCAGTATGACTCTTCCCCCCCCCCCCTCCCCCCCAAGGAGGCCTTTACTGTTCCGGTTCCTCCGATGCTGGAATGGCTCCTCTTCCGCATGTGGGAGGCACTGGCCTCGGCGCCGGTTCTCAGCAAACTGGTTGATTCCATTTATTGAGTCCGTAAGAGTCCTGGGTTCCAGAAGGCACAGTTACCGCACCACTCCATGGTTGTGGAATCGGCCATGCATCGTCTGAAGAGTCAGAAGATGCACTCCTCGGTGCCCCCTGGCAGGGAGGCCCGGAACCTGGATGCCCTCGGTAGAAAGTGCTTCCAGGGCTCTATGCTGGCTTGCCGTGTCCAGACTTACCCAGCTGTACATGGGCATGTACCTTCGAGACCTGGCAAAGGAGATTGCCGGGTTCTCTGCTGGCCTCTCCGTGGAACCTTTGCAGAGGTTCAAGGCTTTCTCATCGGGTATTCGAGAGTGCTCGAAGTTTATATCTCGAGCAGCCTATGATGGCTTCAAGGCTTCGGCCCGAGTAGCAGCGGCCGGCATCGGTGCACGCCATCAGGCCTGGCTACAGTCATCTGACCTCAAGCCATGGGTCCAGGACAAGTTGGTCGATGTCCCTTGCCGGGGTGAAAACTTCTTTGGCAAACCCATGGCTGAAAAGGCTGCAGAAATCGAGACTGAGACTCTCACCAGGACAAGGCTGTCCAGGAAGACTTCTGCCCCTTCTCAGAAGAAGAAGGGCTTGGGGAAAAAGCCCTTTTACCAGAGGAAGGCCTCTGCCTACAAATCCTACCCTCACTTCCAGGCCTCTACAGCTCCCCAACAGGGTCAGCAGGCCAAGGGGCAGGGACATGGGCCCCGTAGGCAGAAAACCCCCAAGCCGCCAGCTCCAGCTCCTGCACAGCAGGGAGCGGGGTTTTGACTCCCACTGCATAGTCTCTCCCTCACTGCTGGCTCCACTCAGCACAGGAGGCCGGCTGACACTGTACGCACACAGATGGTCAGTTATAACAAGAGATACCTGGGTATTGAGCATAGTCCAGAAGGGCTATTTGCTCCACTTCAACCAGTTACCTCCCTCCTATTTTCCAGGGGAGCCTCCATGACTCCCTCTACACAGGAACCTTCTCCTTCAGGAGCTAGCAAATCTTCTACAGGAGCAGGCGGTGGAACCGGTGCCAGGCCGCATGCCAGCTGGGCTGTAATGGTCTTGCATACCCTGGACTATAGGAGGGTGTTGTCTTTCTACCTTGACCGTACGCAGGGGCATCGAAAGGCTGTCCAGCTCTTCGTCTCTTTTGACCCTAATAGGCTGTGGTTACCTGTCTCCAAGTGTACCCTGTCCATTTGGGTAGCAGACTGTATCGCCTGGGCATACAGAGCAGCCGGCCTCTCCTTGCAGGGTCGAGTCACGGCCCACCGTGTCAGGGCAAAGGCTGCATCAGTAGCTCATCTCCGCTCTGTTCCGTTGGCAAACATCTGCCGGGCCGCTACTTGGTCTTCAAGCCAGACTTTTGCGGCCCATTATTTCCTCGAGAGGGAGTCCCGAAGGGACAGTGCTTTCGGACAGACGGTACTCCGTAATCTCTTTGAGGTTTAGGCAACTCCTACCCTCCGGCCCTTGTGTTGGGCTACTCTTCGGGGGTCGTTCTCAGAGAAGATTCTTATCTCGCATGCTGAGGCTCTAGAAAGAGCTTATTTTTCAGCTTTGGGTTCTCGGTAGCCTAGAGCTGGGGAGTCCCATATGTGAGGACTGACTTCCTGCTTGGTCCTAGAGAAAGCATAGTTACTCACCTGTAGCAGGTGTTCTCCAGGAGCAGCAGGAATCAGTCCTCACAACCCTCCCTCCTCCCCTTAGAGTTGCAGTCCTATATTTCATTTTGGTTTTTTGCTGTCTTTTAGCTATTTTATTTATTACAAGTTCTTATATACCGCACTATTCGGCATCAGCGCGGTTTACATTATAACATAAAGACCATAACAACAAGCTGTTTGGTTTACATCGAACAGGAGTACAAACTTGGAGAACCGGGGTAAACTATATACAAGAGATAATTACATAGAACAGAATAGAGTCTTAATAATATAAGAACGGCATGGTGTGTTCATAAGTGGGTCACTTCCTCTGGTTCAATTGCTGGTAGGGTAGTATTGAAGGAAGAGGTGGTATTTGAGTGCCTTCCTGAACTGGAGTAGGTCAGTAATGGCCCTTATGTCGGAGGGTAGAGCGTTCCAGCATTTGGGTACATAGAAACTGAAGGCTCTGTTTGAGGTTGTCATGTTGCACTTTGTCAACGCCTTCGAGGTTGTCAGTAGGTTTACGGCTGATGTTCTTCTGGATCTGTTGGGGGGTACAGTGTGAATCAGATCTGTGAGTGAGGAGGATGAGATACCCTTGATTGCCTTGAATGATAGGACTAGGGTTTTAAAGATGATCCTCCCATGGATGGGGAGCCAGTGAAGCTGTTTAAGAATGGGAGTTACGTGGTCGCTTCTGGAGGCTCCGTAGAGGACTCTTGCTGCGGCATTCATGGCCATCTGTAATGGGCTAAGAGTGGATTGAGGGAGACCTTGTAATATGGCATTTGCAAAGTCGAAGTGTGGCAGGATTAGTGCTTGGTATATGGTTCGGAAGTCATCAGGGTCCAACATGGAGCGCATATGCCTAAGCGAGCGTATTTTGAAGTATACAGCTTTGACTATGTTATTTATGTGATGTTTCATATCCAGACGTTGGTCCAATGTAACTCCAAGGTATCTTATTGTTTCTTTAGCTTGTAGGTCAGCTTCCTTGACACTGACGTGGGCTGGAGGGGTGAAGTTGGGGTCTTTGGAGATGAAGAGCACCTCTGTTTTTTTATGTTGAATGCGAAGGTTTTGTGATTGGAGCCACTCTGAGACCGAATTGAGGCAGTCTACCAACGGTGCCAGGTCTAATTGAGTTGTGGAGAAAGGCATATATAAGAGAATGTCATCTGCGTATATCAAGCAGTTGACTTTGAAAGATCTTATGATGTCGCAGATGGGCTGCATGTATATGTTAAATAGTAGGGAAGACAATGAGGAACCTTGAGGCACACCTTGCTTTTGATGGAAGCGTTTTGACTCTTCTGTACCGGACTTCACATATTGCCATCTACCATCCAGATAAGAGTTGCACCATTCTAATGCACTGTTGCAGATACCTTTCTCTTTCAGTCGTCTGAGGAGAATTTCGTGGCTTACCGAGTCGAACGCCGCAGCGATGTCTAAGAAGACGAGTACAAATCCTTGTCGGATGTTGTTAATGCCTGTGATAATGTCGTTGAATAGGTTCGTGAGAAGGGTCTCGACCCCATGATATTCTCTGAACCCATGTTGGCAGTGATCTAGGGGAGCTGTGGTGTCTATATGATCTTGGATTTGCCGTTGTGCCTCCTTCTCAATTATCTTGGCTAAGAGGGGAATGCTAGCTATAGGCCTATAAGATTCGACCTTTTGCGGGTCTAGCTTGGGGTTTTTCAAAAGTGGCCTGATGGAAGTCTGCTTGAGTGCTGCAGGGAAGTACCCTGTTGTGAATGAGAGGTTCATTAGATTTGCAATGAAGGGGCTGAACGCACAACGTAGCTCCTTAATCCAAAAAGCTGGGCATGGGTCCGTTTGTGCAGTGGAGGTATTGAGAGATGCTATGGTGTCCTCGATGCATTTAGTGGATGGTGTAGAGAAGTTATTTAGTGGGGTTGCATTCGTTGGTTCTTGGAACGGGATTGTTGACACCTTGTTAGTTTGCACTATCTTGGATTGCATGTAGTCAGCGAATTTCTGTGGATGAATCTCACTGTGTTGTTCGGGAGAAGGTTCCTTTGAGAGGGATTTGACCAGGTTGAAGAGGTCACGTGGTTTATTCAGTGATCTCTTTAGGGTGTCTGTGTGATATTGTTTCATTGTGGTTGTGATTGCTTCACGGTGTGTGGAGAGGTGAGTACGGTAGGCGGTCTGATCTTCAGTGGAAAGTGATCTGCGCCAGCGGCGTTCCAGTCTGCGGAGTTGAGTCAGAGAGGCTCGCAATTCAGGAGAGAACCATGGGGCGGTGCTTCTTTTTCTCCTCTTTGTGTTATTGGAAATTGGAGGTTGTGATATGGCATGCAGATTGGAGTTCCAGGAGGTGATTAGTTCGTCGAGGTCTGGTATGGTTTTGTTGAGGAGTGATTGGGTCTCAGCCAAGATGTGTTCTCTGTTAAATGGTCTAAATCTTCTTGTGGGCGTCCGTGATGTGCTGTGCATGTTTTGGCTTCTGTACAGCTTCTCATTGATGATGGGGATCTGGAAAATGATCAGTTTGTGGTCTGACCAGGGTACATCAACGATTGATATTGGTAGGTTGTGGTTTTGTTGAATGACTGTCTGAGGAGCAAATACCAAATCCAGAATGTTTCCCTTTATATGAGTGGGTTTATTGATAATTTGCTTGAGTCCCAGGTCTTCCATAGCACCAAGGAAGGCAATTGCGTGGTTTTGGGATAACGATGGGAGATTGAAGTCACCCATTATCCAATTTGGTTTATTGGGATTGAGGGTGCTGGCAGTAAGGTCAATAATGGTTGGGAGGTCATCTGGAGACGTGGACGGTGTCCTGTATAAGAGGTTGAGGGAGATTTGCTGGTTTGTAATGGAGAGTATGTCTAGATTGCTTGAGCTAGAGGAATCTGTTATGTGGAAGTTAAGGTCCGATTTGGAGACTATGAGCACCCCTCCTCCTTTTTTGTTTTCTCTATGTCTTGTGTGTATGGCGAAATTGGGTGGTAGAAGTTGGTTGATGAGAACGTTATCTTCAGCTGATAGCCAGGTTTCTGTGATCATGAGTATCTCTAGGTCATAGCGGGAAATTGTTTCAAGAACCACAGGCCACTTTTTGCGAATAGAACGCGCATTTATGATGGCACATCTTAGGGGTCGGTAGTTCGGAGGTTCTTCCTGGGTGGGTGTATTGGGCAGCTGGAGTGCTATGTGTATCAAATGGGAGCGGCGTGTGTAGGTGTCACTTCCTGGGTGGGAGTATGGAGGTCCAGACCACCTTTTTCCATGGCTATTTAAGATGGGGATATTTCCATGAGATATGTAAAGGGCTTGGGAGGTTCCGAGCCAGTGAGTCAGTAGGAAAAAGCTGATAAGGGCGAAGAGCTGGAGGGCCATTTTGCGAGTTCCTGTTGTGTGCGAAGTACTGTAGATATACTGCAGTATAGTGCAATAGCAGGACAGAGAGTACGGTAGTGAGACACAAAACAGTATGGCAATGGACAACGGTATATGATGCTACTGACAACAGTATAAGAAGCTATTGACCGTGTTGTATAGTCTACTGACAACAGTATGAGTACTATCAACAATGTTATACAGTATTAGAAGCTATTGACAGTGTTATATAGGCTATTGACAATGGTATAGGTACTATCAACAAAGTTATATAGGCTACTGACAACAGTATATGAGGCTACAGATCATAGGATATGTGTGACCATAGGAGAATATTGATATTGGCTTAGATGGGTGTGCTGGAAGACTCATTTATAGCCAGTGTTTTAGAAGTGGTATACTTGCTGTGATCGGTAGGTGGCTTGGTTCAGTGTGAGAGCGAGGTCTGCCATAGGTGCGCTCCAGCTGGAGGTTTGAAGAAGACGGAGATCTTTTCAGATGATGTTGATGAGGTTAGTTTCAAACCCGCCGGGCAGTCAGGATACTGCTGTGCTTATACGGGTTATCATAAATGACAGTCTATTTAGTGAATAGCTGGACTTGAGAGTGGCTGCTGGTTTTCGTTATGTTGCAGATTTCTTCATGGACTGTGATCAGCATAAACAATGGAGACGGTAACGATGACTGTAGTTGTGGACAAAGGGCTGTCTCGGTGCGGCGTCGTTTCTTTTCTATAGGCCTCTGTGACCTCAAACACAATGGCTTCTTGCACTTTGCTCAGCACTGATACGTGCCCCGCCTAAGGGCCACGCCAAAGGGCCCTCTGGCGAGGCCCTCAGGCGCGGGCCCGACCAGGCGCGGGCCCGCCTGGCAGCGGCTCCCTTTTAAGCCGGCCTGCTGCTCCTCCCCTCCTCCCACAGCCCCGAATGGGCCGGAGTTGCTGCTCGGGGGGCAGGCTGGCCGGGTGCAGATCTCAGCCCCGATTAGGGGAAGATGGTGGCTGCTTTGCTTTTCCCGCCGGCAGCGGCTCCCTTTTAAGCCGGCCTGCTGCTCCTCCCCTCCTCCCACAGCCCCGAATGGGCCGGAGTTGCTGCTCGGGGGGGCAGGCTGGCCGGGTGCAGATCTCAGCCCCGATTAGGGGAAGATGGTGGCTGCTTTGCTTTTCCCGCCGGCAGCGGCTCCCTTTTAAGCCGGCCTGCTGCTCCTCCCCTCCTCCCACAGCCCCGAATGGGCCGGAGTTGCTGCTCGGGGGGGCAGGCTGGCCGGGTGCAGATCTCAGCCCCGATTAGGGGAAGATGGTGGCTGCTTTGCTTTTCCCGCCGGCAGCGGCTCCCTTTTAAGCCGGCCTGCTGCTCCTCCTCTCCTCCCACAGCCCCGAATGGGCCGGAGTTGCTGCTCGGGGGGGCAGGCTGGCCGGGTGCAGATCTCAGCCCCGATTAGGGGAAGATGGTGGCTGCTTTGCTTTTCCCGCCGGCAGCGGCTCCCTTTTAAGCCGGCCTGCTGCTCCTCCTCTCCTCCCACAGCCCCGAATGGGCCGGAGTTGCTGCTCGGGGGGCAGGCTGGCCGGGTGCAGATCTCAGCCCCGATTAGGGAAGATGGTGGCTGCTTTGCTTTTCCCCGCCGGCAGCGGCTCCCTTTTAAGCCGGCCTGCTGCTCCTCCTCTCCTCCCACAGCCCCGAATGGGCCGGAGTTGCTGCTCGGGGGGGCAGGCTGGCCGGGTGCAGATCTCAGCCCCGATTAGGGGAAGATGGTGGCTGCTTTGCTTTTCCCGCCGGCAGCGGCTCCCTTTTAAGCTATGTCATCAGACTGAGCAAGATGGCACCCTTGGGCGGGAAGGGGACCGCGCATGCGCGCTGCATTCCCAAAGGCTTTCTTTCAAGCCAAGACTATCGCAATCTGGTTCTCCCATGGCAGCCCATCTCCCTCAGCGGCCTCTTCCTTCTCTGGTACTCCAGTCCCTTTGGTTTCCACCTTCAGATACCTAGGTGTACATTTTGACTCTGACCTATCCTTTAACGCTCACATTTCACACGTCACCAAGACTTCCTTTTTCTTCCTCCGTCAAATTCACGCGATTCGTCCCTTTCTTTCACCATCCGCTCTAACTACCCTGCTGCTGTCTCTGGTCATGTCACGTGTTGATTTTTCCAACTACATTTTCACTGGTATCTCTAAATCTCAAATGACTCGGCTTCAAAGGATCCAAAACACTGCCGCTCGACTTATTTCGCACTCCACTCTCCGAGACCACTGGCTACCTATCCCCTTCCGCGCACAATTCAAGCTGCTCTCTCTGGTTCATAAAGCTCTCCATACAAGTACTCCACAATATCTAGCAGATCTCATCACCTTCCATTCTCCCAGGCACACGCCCCTATCTTTTCACCTCAATCGCCTTACCCTTCCCTCTCCCTCCAGCGCTCATCTACAATCCACACGTTCCTCTGCCTTCTTTTTTGCAGGTCCTGCCCTTTGGAATGCCCTCCCTTCCTCCCTCCGTCTGGAACCCCACCATCCCACCTTTAAACGTAATCTAAAGACTCATCTCTTTTCCCTGGCCTTCAACCTTCCCTCTCCTTTTATGTAATTAGTCTTCCTACGCCCGCCTCTGTATCTCCCACTCAATACTATATTTACCTATGTCCTGTCCTGTGTCTCTCTTCCTCTTACTATCCTATCAAAGAATTGTAAATTTCCTTTCAATTTCATTGGCCTTGTGCCCTTTCCGGACGTTTTTGTAGATTGTACACCGCCCTGATTGTTACTGAAGGGCGGTTTATCAAATAAATAAACATAAATGTTCCGCACGAGGTCTCCGTCGGCGCCGACATCACCCATATATGAGGACTGATTCTTGCTGCTCCTGGAGAACACCTGTTACAGGTGAGTAACTACGCTTTATTGCTACTTGAGGTAGAGTCTTTGTGAGCTGATTAAGAACTAGTACCTAAAAAGTATTTTTTGTTGTTGTCCCAACCCTTTGTAACCCTGTGCGTGAAGTATGAGGAGTTCAGACTTGGGGAAAATGGTGAAAGCATGACTTTTTAAAGAAGCGTATTTGTAGAGTTTGGAAAGATTTATAGTTGGGGTGGGGTTATGTGGTATAATATATGTATAATTAATATTTAGACTGTAAATCCCTGGAGGGTTTTTATTTTATAGAAGTGATTAAGAAGTTGAAGGAAATACATATTCTATCACTGCAGTTCTCTTAGAAATTTGCATACCTGGACGTCAGCGGATCGGATGGCAGACAAATAGAAGAGCTCCGCCGCCATCACTTGCCAAAAGGGGTTAAAATACCCTCAAAAGCAGGGAGGCAGTGATGCGCAGTATGGGCACATATTAATTATACTCCCCAAATCATATGGAAGGCAGAGCGGGCCGTTCCCATTGACTGAATAAGCCGCTGAGGCAGAGAGTGGAAACGGAGCAGAGAACCACGTGGCAACAACACGGGAGGCCCTGGGGACAGTAAACCAGGCAGGAGGACGTGGAGCAAGTGCCGGAGTGAGGGGCAGCAGCCAGAGGTGCCTGGTCTCCAACAGTGGCAGAGGCAAAGTGAGGAGGGAAGTGTGGACAGCAAGCTCGGAGGGCAGGTTGCAGAGGGAAGCAAGGACAGAGGCAGACACGTGGCGGGAGAGCTTAGCTGCCCAGGTTCACTGGAGTGAAGTAGATCAGTGCTGGAGATACGAAGCAGAGGCAGAGAGAAAGCAAGCGAACAAGCGCGAGTGAAAAGTGGACACTTTTAAAGAGCGGGCACAGAAGGGGAGCACGGTTGAAGGATCAAAGCAGCATCTCCTTAAGTTAAGGTGGAGAAAGTTTCTGATGCTGTCAGTGGACCTAATGGCGGCACGCTAAAGGAGTTCCACCGTTGAAGAGACAGCAGAGGAGAGACAGGCCGTAACGGAGACCGACAGGGAGGAGTGGGAAAATGAAGCTGTGAATAAGAAGGCAAACTCCCAAAGGTTAGTTCCGGGCAGAGACCCTTCTGCTTCCAACAAGATAAGCAAAATCTATACACTAATAACGGCTGTTGGACAGAAAACACAAACGGGCTCAGCCACCCACAAGATATCACTACAATCACTGTGTTGGTGACAGCCACATATACCGCATAGACACTACCGAACGAGTGGGAAGACACTCAAGGGGCCAAAACTTACTATTACACTGAGTGGAGAAGAAGAATTTGGTGGAAGGAGGGGATGGCCGAAGGGATCCCGAAGAGGGCATAGGAGCACGATGGATAAGTCTAAAGGAGGATCGTCTTCTAAGAAAAAGTTGGCGGAATTCAGATACCCCCCCCCCATATGCCACCTCGAGAGGAGGTAAGGAAGGGGAGAAGGAGAGTAAATCGGTGGTGGAGCACGATGTTGAGCAAGGGGTAGAGACTGAGAGCGCCTGGAGCCCGGGAGTAGCGAAAATGATCAAGACGTGGTTGAGGAGGACGAGTACCTGAGGGGGGGGATGGAATGGGAGAGATAGGAATCAACAGGGGGGTTGGGAACAACATATGAAGAGGGGGGAGGGGGAATAGTAAGACAGGGACAAGCTGGGGACCGCTTGATAGTCACGATATATGGAAGTCGAGCCTTCATATAGGAGACAAGGGAGGGGGAAGGGTGGAGGGAAGGAGGGGGTGAGGGAAGAAGAGGGGGGATAAAGCGGATAGGAGGGAGGGGGGAAGGGAGGGGACGCCTCAGTGCCTGGATTGGAGAGGATATCAAGGGATGTAACTCCCACCTAATCCTTCAGCAGTTCGGGTGTTATGCAGCTCAAAACCTTTTCAGGGCACAATTGCTTGATGCAGACAGGAGAGGACAGGCCTAATTTGGTAGGCCATGGTGGTTATCGCGCAGGTCTCAGAGTGCTGTACGCCAGGTTTAGTGAGCTAAACGGATGGTACTTTGTTGCTTTCTTCTCAGAAGAATCTGATAGATAGTCAGAGACAGAAATGAAGAAGTGTTTACAAAAAAAAACAAAAATCAAAACAGTAAATAAAATCTACATTTAGGTTTGTAGTAGCTTAAGTTCGGTGGAGAACCAGAAGAGCTTACATTCAAGAAAGGTATCTAGTTAGAACGATAGTGGATAGAGAGCAATAAGGTCCTCTCATCTGTCTATGGTCAGTGAGTAACCGCTCGTTTGGGTGTGCCTCTACGAGGTACATAGACTTCCAGAGCTTAAGGGGTTTTGGGGTTTTCAAAGTGCAGGAAACGGGATCATCGGCTACCTCTTCCGCGAATACCCGAAAACCACAATGAAGCAAGGCGGGCCCAGATGGCAGTTCTGTTGAAGATAATTCGCGAAGGCCATGCCCTAGAATTTGCTCGCCCGGGCTTAGATCTCCAGGAAATAGATCGCTGCTCTGAGCGTTCTGCTTTTGAATTGAACCGTTATGATCGGTAGAGGTTAGCGGCCCCGCAGGGGGAGTTTGTTTTTTCATTCCTAGGCCTGACTGACGCATGCTTACACGTTTCACTACGGGCAGCGCATTGGAAGATTCTAAGGCTTGCCTACCCGTGAAGGTATTTTCAGTTTCAGGCCTTGCCCTTTCTTTTGGGTGATGGCCCCGCATATCTTCACCAAGGTTAGGGTGGGGGCGGCAGCGGCTTCGCGGAAAGAAGGAATTTTAGTTCTCCCTTGTTTCGACGATTGGCTGATTTCACCACAGGCCTGGGCCGGGAGTGTCCGGTTTACGGACAGAGTAATAAAATATCTCCAGGAACAAGCAGGAATGAGTCTTCACATATGGGTATGTCGGTACCAACGGAGTATGCGCGGGAACGCTCCCCAGCGTCCAATTAGAACGCTTTTGGGAGCATCCCACCACGCCTGCGTGCTGCCTTTCCCAACTGCCTCGCCTCAGTTTTCGTTTTTCCGCGGAGCCGGCAGGACGTACTCCTGTCACCGCAGAAAATTCTTCCTTTATTTTTTCTTGTGGTCGCGTCTGCCTTCCCTCGACGCACCGGTACCGCCGGTGTTTTCTTCTTTCTTTCTCCTACAAATTTTTTCTTTTGTAGGGAATTTTTTCCCTGTTTAGTGCCTGACGGTTTTTTCGGCCTGCTAGGCCTCTTCACTTTCCTTCATGGAAACGCCAGGCACTATCCCTAAAACATGTTTCAACTGTGGCGGTACCAAATTAGTTTGACACCCATAACTGGTGCCTTCCATGTTTGGGTCCTGACCACTATCCGCTGGAGTGTCCCTTCTGCAGTACTATTTCCAGAAGAAATCTTCAGCATCGAGCTCAACTTGATACGTGGTTCCCATCAGTCCTGAGGGTACCAGCTACAACTTCTTTTTCACAGGATCAGGTAACCAAACAAAAGTCTGTAAAGACTAGCCAGTCCTTGGGTGGTAGATCTCATGCTCAGCATCGAGATGCCTCTAGCCTTGCCCCCGAGGACAAATTGGCTTTAAAACCCCGGCGGGAGTCTTCGGCCTCAAAAGCATTAACGGGGTTTCAGGTTGTTCCCGGGGTTTTTACCTCTACGAACATACCTGAGCCATGCTTGGTGGTGGTATCCGCTTTGAGCGGTGCCGGTACCCCGGCATTGGCAATGGTGTTGGATGAAACATTCCACATCAATGATCGCAGTCTAGCGCTCTCGGTATCTTCGGTGCCGTTAGTCGCTACAGACCGATCTTCCAGCATCAGTATCGATCCCGGTACCGGTTCTGGTATCCACGTCGGTACCCTCCAGGTGTGCTTCGATAGACTCGCTGCTTTCGATGCCGAGTCTAGAATCGATCTCTAGCCTGGACGATTGGGTACCCACTCGTCTCGGTACTGACCTCGGACGGTGCCGAAGACATTGTCCCGGGGATCAAAGTCTGCCGCTCTCGGTACCGTTAGTCACCTCAGACTGATCTTCCGATATCGGTACTGGCTGCGATACCACTGCCGGTACCGCTTTCTACATTTGCATCGGTATCGGTGCCTTCCATGCTTACTTCCACAAGCTCGCTTCCTTCGGTACCGAGTTTGGAATCCATCCCTGGCATGGATAGTTTTCCACCGATTTGTCGCGGCACCGGCCTCAAGCGGTACCGACTGTCCTTTCAGGACAATCCGATGCTCCACCCTTTGGGGTCTTGTACTCCAATGGATCAATCCATTAGTGCCAAGACTAGATCTTCAACAGATCTAACCTTTACTCCTCATGATAGAGGATCCCCTTCTGGGGAAATTTCTTTTCAAGCATTCCTGCTTGATATGGCAAGGTTACTTGCCATTTCTATACCTGATCGAGATCCTGCACCAGCGGATTCAGAACTTCTGCATATCCCTGAGAAGCCAAAGGAGGTCATCATGCTTCCTTTGCATCAAACCTTACAGGATCTTTTACTTAGAATGTGGGAAACTCCCTTAAAGATATCCCCACCTTCAAGGGCCACTGACTCTCTGTACAAGGTGCCCCCATCTCCAGGTTTTCAAAAGACTCAACTTCCTCATCATTCTATTGTTGTAGAATCAGCAATGAGGCGTGTTTAAAAGTGCTAAAAGGCACTCTTCTTATCCGCCAGGTCGTGAGTCTAGAACTTTAGATGCCTTTGGACGTAAAACCTTCCAGGCATCCATGTTTTCAACAAGAATTCTCTCATATATTTTCTATATGGGATTATCTCTTGAAGAGGTCACCAACAGTTTGCTGTTTTTTACTCCTTTTCTTCAAGATCTCAAAAGAGCAGACTACTCTTTACTGGTTAGTCATGTTCAAAATATCTCTAGGTTTCTTACTCGTGCTACCCTGGACTGTTTTGAGTCTGTTAGCAAAACGTCTGCTATAGCCATAGGGGCACGACGCATGGCCTGGCTCCAAGCTTCCGACTTGGATAAATGGGTATAAGAAAGGCTGGGAAATACTCCTTGTACTGGGGAGCATCTCTTTAACAAAGAGACTTTACGCCAAGCTGCTCAGTTAACCACTGACACTATTGCTTTCAAAGGGTTGTCAACACCTTCCTCTATCCCAGGTGGTAGGAAATCTTCTACCAAACTTTATTCCCCCAAGGGGAAAAAGTTATCTCCAGGAACGAGTCTTCACATATGGGTACGTCGGTACCAACGGAGCCTGCGCGGGAACGCTCCCCAGCGTCCAATCAGAAAGCTTTTGGGAGCATCCCTCAGCGCCTGCGTGCTGCCTTCCCGCCTTTCCAACTGTCTCTCCTCAGTTTTCGTTTTTCCGCGGAGCCGGCAGGACGTCCTCCTGTCACCGCAGAAAAAATTTTCTTTAATTCTTGTTTTCTTGTGGTCGCGGCTGTTTCCCCTCCTCCACCGGTACCGCCGGTGGGTTTTTTCTTTTCTTTTTCTCAAACTCAGGGAGCTTTTTTCCCCTCAGTTTCTGTCTTAAATTTTTGGGCCTGTAAGGCCTCTCCATCATGGAGCCGCCTTCTCCTAAGAAGTGCCTTAACTGTGGAAATAGTTTTCTTTTTAGACTCCAATAACTGGTGTCTAACCTGTTTGGGTCCTGACCCTTTTCCTCCGGAGCCATTAGGCTACAATTTTATGAGAAGAGATTTTCCATTTTGAGTTTCCCTCGATACCGAGTTCCCTTCCAGTGTCAGGGCACCGACCATTTCTTCTCTACAGGATCAGGTAACCCACAAACAGTCTGTTAAGACTAGCCAATCCTTGAGTGGTAGGTCTCATGCCAAGCATGATGACGGCTCCGGCCTTGCCCTCAAGACCCTATTGGCTTCAAAACCCCGGCGGGAGTCTTCGGTCTCCACAGCCTTTCAGGGGTTTCAGGTTGTCCCTGAGGCTCACCCCTCAAAGAACATACCTGAGCCATGCTCGGTGGTGGCATCCGCTTCAAGCGGTACCGTTACCCCGGCATCGGCACTGGTGTTGAGTGATTCACTCTTCACCAGAGATTGTCATCTGGCATTCTTGGTACCTTCGGAACCAATCGATACGTCCCAGATTGACTTTCCAGTATCGGCAGCATCGCCGATACGACCACCGACGTCGGTACCCTCTAGACATGCATCGATAGACTCGCTTCTTTCGATGCCGAGTCTGGAATCGATATCTAGTCTGGAAGACTGGGTACCGACGCGTCTCGGAACCGACGCTTACCGATTCCGGATGCGTGGTACCGAGGATTCTCACCAAGGGTTTTTGGTTGCCTCGGTACCGCTTGAGCAGCCTCCGATGACTGCTTCGATGTCGGTATCGCCTCCGATTCCAGCACAGCTACCGGTATCGGTATCGATGCCGGTTCCTGCAGTAACATCGGGACCAGCTACTTCCATGCCTTTTTCACCAGGATCGCTCCTTTCTATACCTAGTTTGGAGTCGATACCTGGCATGGACGATGCAGTACTGACTGTCTCAAGTCATAACCGCCAGTATCCATCCATTAGGGCTCCTTTTCTGCACCGGACCAGTACATCCTCCGGTGCCCAGGCTAGTTCTTCAACTTTAGCCTGTCCAGGGATGGTTCTCATTGGAGATCCTTCTTTTCAGAAATTTCTCCTTGACATGGCAACATTCCTTGCTATTCCTATCCCTGGCTATGATCCTACACAAGGCTCTTCTGGGGAAAAGGAAAATATAATGCTTCCTTTACATCATTCTTTGCAGGATCTTCTTCTGAGAATATGGGAAACACCTTTAAGGGTTTCCTCACCTTCTACAGCAACTGATCTTCTGTATCAGGTGCCCCCCTCTCCAGGGTTTCAAAAGACTCAACTTCCCCATCATTCCATTGTAGTGGAATCAGCAATGAGGAAAGTAAAAAGCAAGAAGAAGCATTCTTCTTATCCGCCAGGTCGTGAATCTAGAACACTGGATGCCTTTGGACGTCAAACCTTCCAAACATCTATGCTGGCAACAAGGATTCTCTCTTATATTTTTTATATGAGTCTATCCCTTCAGGAGGTCACAAGGAAATTATCTCTTTTGACTCCTTTTCTATCAGAGCCAAAGGCTGCAGACTATTCCTTACTTCTTAGTCATAGCCAAAATATCTCTTGGTTTCTTTCTCGTGCTTCCCTAGACTCTTTTGAGTCTGTTAGCAGAACCTTTGCTATAGCCATAGGAGCACGACGTAGAGCCTGGCTCCAAGCTTCAGACTTGAACAGATGGGCACAACAAAGACTGGGTAATACTCCTTGTACTGGAGAAAATCTCTTCAATAGGGAGTCTTTACGTCAGGTTGCTCATTGCTCCACTGACTTCCCTGTTTCTGAGGGCTATCCTAAGCCTTCTCCTTCCCCAGTAGGTAGGAAATGCCCTACCAAACCTTCTTTCCCTAAAAAAAGAAGGTTTTATTCTTCTCCTGCCCATCATACAGATGTTCCCAAACAAGGGAAACCTCACTCTGATCTGAAGAATCCAAACTCAAGCCAGGAAAATTAACCCTCAATAGCGTTCTAATTAATCTTTTATAACCTACAGTTCACTTCTCAGCAGAAGTTTTTTCACTGTTTTTTCATTTAAAACTCTACACATGGATTCCTGTTTTCCAGGACATCCACTTGCTCTTAGGTAGGCTGAGCTGTCAGGAGATTCATGTCTATGGGTCACAGGGTTTTTCTCCTCTTTCTACCATGAACAGAGGTTTGCCAACTATCTCATGATAGTTTTCTCCTGTACCACCATGACTTTTTCCTTCTGCAGACTTACCATATGGCAAGTCTCCCTTCAGCTCCTATTTTTCTTTACCCTCTTTTTCAGGGCCTCCCCTGTAAGAGTGCTACCATACCACTGGAAGGCTTTCTTAGCCTTTCTAGTCTTCCTGTCCTTTCTAGTGTAGAGTTTTCTCTGGAGTAACCTTCCTGCTTTCATTGGGCAGCTCATCAGACATGATCAGGATTTTTTCCTCTTGTTCTGTCTGTTCTCTCTGTTACAAACAGAAGGATTCTCTCTGCTGTTCTATTCAGCAGCTGCCCATGCAGGAGTTCGTGTTTGGACTACTGGTACTTTTCTACGAGTTCCAGTCTTGTCTTCCACTACTTTTCTCTGGCCTTAGTAGTGCTCATCTATCTTGGATAATCCTTATCACTTCTTTTCTGTCATCTCCAAATCCCTGGAGTTGGCAGCATAACTGAAGTGGCAGCTGGTTTTCTCCAACAGCCACTTTTATTTCCCAATTCTCCTGCATAGTGCTCTCTGCAATCCTACTGAGAAGCTTTCCACTATGGGCCCTTGCTAGAGAGCATGGGGATTTTTTTCTCTAATTACTGTCCTATATGGTTGAAAAAGGCTTCCTCAGTCATTCCTCATGACTGTAGGGGTTCTTTACACCCTTCTATTTCCTTTTAATAAAGGACATAAGCCTTCTCTATGTGACAGTCTAAAGAGTTACCCAGTTTCTACAGGAAATATACTCTTTTTCCTTGCAGCTTGTCCTCATGGTATCCTAATCCTTCATGGACAGCACATATTTAATTAAGCAACGCATGATACCCCCCCCCCCCCTTGTCCCTCAAGTGGGTCAACCTGGTATCTCATCCTCTGCGTTTTTCTGTCCATTCCTCATGTTAGTGTTCTACCGGACTCAGGACTTGCTGTTTACAGACTGATATTATCCTCTGTTTTTTCCACGCAACCATCCTGGTTATTTCACTGGATAGTATTCCTGCTCCATCTTAACCAGGGGGGAACAGATTCTCTATATCTTCTCAAGTAGGTTCCACCTTCTTGTTACTAGATGAATCTTTCCTCTTCACATCTCCCATGTGAATGTTCTTATGGGCATATCTCTATCTGCTTAATTGCAGACATTTATCTTCAGACATATATGTTCATGTATGTATATATCTCTATATACTTCTCTATAGATACATATGTCTGTGAGCTGCGTGTGCATATGTTATGCCCCTCCAGATCTCACTATAGACGTATATATATACCTATATATATATATCTGTCGAGATGCTTCCTTATAGGTAGATATGTATTTACATACTTATCTCTCTAACTGTCTATGCTTATAAAGGTTTTACCTTCCTATAGGTTCCAGACAGTGGGCTTGCATATGTTCATACTGTCCCCTACAGTATGTCTGGGGTATTATGCACACAACCACTGCTGTGGTACTGACAGCTCCTACCTTAACCCTAGGTTTAGATATCCCTGAAGTTCCATGCTCCAATATCTTTCCTTTCTCTCACCATTTAGGAAAGACAGGGTGGATCTTCAGTAGCTCTGAGGTTCAACCCTTCAGACATCTGTCCTTGGGAATACGGGCTTTTTTCCCATAACCCTTCTTCCCTCCAGGACTGGGCTAGTTTGTCCAAATCGGTCAGTCTTCCTCTTTTGCTCCTAACTGTGAGTAACTCTGTAGCCAAAATAGTTCCCAGCTTTTTCCATAAAGCTTTCCTAAAGACCTTCCGTTTTTGTATTACCCCAGTTGACACCTGGGTCACCTGTCACTTCCAGATTTGGACCTTCACCTTCACTTCAGTGAGGTCACCTTGAAGATTCCTCTACTGGATCCCCAGTAGACTCCATCAGCCTCTCTACTTCCTACAATCCAGTAGGTGAGGTACATATTGTGATTGTTCATTTCAATATTTTCATGATAATTATCATACATACACGGACTCCTTACCTGTAGTCCTATTTTAGGTTAGCTGTTTCTCTACAGCTCCTCTCTTTCAACTCCTACCCTCCATCCTCAGGATGCCTGGCCATATGAGGTGTAGCATGTTCCAATCCCCACCATGCTAGGGCTCCAGGCATTTTAGCTTGGGAGTCCCCATATGTGAAGACTCATTCCTGCTTGTTCCTGGAGATAGCACAGTTACTTACCTGTAACAGGTGATCTCTGGGAACAGCAGGAATAAGTCTTCACAACCCACCCACCTCCCCTAGGAGTTGTATCTCTTTATCTATCTTCCTTTCCTCTTTCTCTCTCTCTTTGTCTCAGCTATAAAACTTAACTGAGGAGAGACAGTTGGAAAGGCGGGAAGGCAGCACGCAGGCGCTGAGGGATGCTCCCAAAAGCTTTCTGATTGGACGCTGGGGAGCGTTCCCGCGCAGGCTCCGTCGGTACCGACGTACCCATATGTGAAGACTTATTCCTGCTGTTCCCAGAGATCACCTGTTACAGGTAAGTAACTGTGCTTTATTCATTCTCTACCCATCATACAGCTGTTTTCCAAACAAGGGAAACATCAAACCAGGCTAAAGAAACCACAACCTCAACCGCTTCAGCAAACCCAGCAGCCGCAGGGTTGCTGATAGACTCTTCACTGAATCCTTCTTTCCTGTTTTGAGGTTTAGAACCTGTAGTCTGCTTCTTCTCATTACAAGCATCTACATCGGTTCCATCCTAAATTTTACACATGTCTCTCTTTTAAAGAGACATCCTTATTTTTAGCTCATAGAGCTTCTTAGGATGATTATGCTTTACAGGTAGTAAAGTTACTCTTCTTCCTCCTAAGTAGACAGAGGAGTAACAGCTGTCAATAAGGTTGCTATGCCTTTACCTTTGACATTTTCTCCTGTATCAGCATGTCTCATATTACTTTTTCAAAGATTTACTACGTCGTAAGTCTTTTTTCAACTCTGTCCCTCTTACTAAGACATTTTGGTCTGTAAGAGTGATACTACTTAACTGAAGGGCTTATCCCTAAGCCCCTGAGTTTTCTTTTCAGAGTTGTCTCCCCCTTGCAATCTTGTTATGTGGCAGCTTCTCAGACAATGACGGAGTCTTACCACTCCTACTTATGTCTGTAGGTCTTTTTTCCAATCTTGGGACCTAAGATTTGTTCTGCCACCCTAACAATAGTTAGAAGTGCAGGGGCTCTTAGTGGTTAGACCACTGACTTGCTGACCAAGCAACCAGGGGTTGATCTCCAATATCAATCCTTTCTGGCCTTAGTACTTTTTTCTGGCTTTATTGTTGCAGACACATCAGCATACATACCTTCTATCCTTAGCCTTCTCCAATCTTTGGGCTTTGGCGGGGTAGTTCAGGTTACATACTGGCTCTTAAACAGCCAGTTTTTTCTTCTAGCCAACCTGCAACATGCTCTCTGCATCTCTACAGAGCAGCTCTGCACTATGGGCCCTTGCTAGAGAGCAAATAATTTCAGATGGTTAGGAAGGGCTTTACCTAGTCATGACTACTGGGTTCCCCCCTACCCTTACCATTTCCATTAAAGTCTCCTTCTTCAATAAAGGACACAGGCCTTTAATTAAGTGAAGACCTAAAGAATTACTCAATCCTCTGGGTTGGTTCACATCTCCAGTGGACCCCTTCACCAGGGATGGTTTTCTTTTAGTAACAGCCAGTCCTTGTCTTGTATTTTCCTTCCACCCTCAATTCTTCATGGGGTAATTCATATTGAGTGCAAGAATGCATCATACTCATTTTGCCCTCATAGAAGGGTAAATTTATCTCATTTCATTGCATCTTCTTCTCCAGCTGCCATGCTGGAGTTATGGAAGGATCCAGACTTACTGCCTGCGGATTAAAAACATCCTCTGCACTTTTTCACGTAGCCCTCCATTCCTGGTTTTTCAAGGGATAGAGTTCTTAGAGGACTCTAGACTTCTCCTTGTCAGTGAGAGCACTCCCTTAGCTCTCCCACTCATAACCAGGGAGAATGGATTCTCTAAACATCTCCTCAAGCAGGTATTTCCCTTCTTGTTATTAGATGAATCTTTCTCTCTCCACATATCCCTATGTGGGGACATGGGTATATCTATATATATAACAACTGCCAGCAACCGGGGAACATAGCAAACCATCAGCTAAGCCCTGAGACAGATTCCACCTCACTCTGCTGAATCGAGCCTGATCGGGGCTGTGAGGGGGGAGGTGCACCAGGCATTTAAATAACAACTGGCAGCAACCGGGGAACATAGCAAACCATCAGCTAAGCCCTGAGACAGATTCCACCTCACTCTGCTTAATCGAGCCTGATCGGGGCTGTGAGGGGGGAGGTGCACCAGGCATTTAAATAACAACTGCCAGCAACCGGGGAACATAGCAAACCATCAGCTAAGCCCTGAGACAGATTCCACCTCACTCTGCTGAATCGAGCCTGTTCGGGGCTGTGAGGGGGGAGGTGCACCAGGCATTTAAATAACAACTGCCAGCAACCGGGGAACATAGCAAACCATCAGCTAAGCCCTGAGACAGATTCCACCTCACTCTGCTGAATCGAGCCTGATCGGGGCTGTGAGGGGGGAGGTGCACCAGGCATTTAAATAACAACTGCCAGCAACCGGGGAACATAGCAAACCATCAGCTAAGCCCTGAGACAGATTCCACCTCACTCTGCTGAATCGAGCCTGATCGGGGCTGTGAGGGGGGAGGTGCACCAGGCATTTAAATAACAACTGCCAGCAACCGGGGAACATAGCAAACCATCAGCTAAGCCCTGAGACAGATTCCACCTCACTCTGCTGAATCGAGCCTGTTCGGGGCTGTGAGGGGGGAGGTGCACCAGGCATTTAAATAACAACTGCCAGCAACCGGGGAACATAGCAAACCATCAGCTAAGCCCTGAGACAGATTCCACCTCACTCTGCTGAATCGAGCCTGATCGGGGCTGTGAGGGGGGAGGTGCACCAGGCATTTAAATAACAACTGCCAGCAACCGGGGAACATAGCAAACCATCAGCTAAGCCCTGAGACAGATTCCACCTCACTCTGCTGAATCGAGCCTGATCGGGGCTGTGAGGGGGGAGGTGCACCAGGCATTTAAATAACAACTGCCAACAAGCAGGCCCGCGCCTGTCGGGCCCGCGCCTAAGGACCACGCCAAAGGGCCCTTTGGCGTGGCCCTTAGACGGAGCACTTTGATGGAGACTACATTTCATAAAGTTATGTCAACCAACTCTGTTTAAATCAATAATATCGAAACTGCAAGTAACTAATATCATAACTGGTGTCAATGTTATAACCTCTCATTTCAACTGTTATGCTGAAGTTATCCTGCTATCACTGTAACACTGCTGTTTATTATAGCTTCTCCTTCACACTATAAGCTGTAATTATCCTACTATCATTGAACCACAGATATTAACTTTATAGCTGCTCTTCCACCCTGTAAATCTTCAATTATCCTCTTATAATTGAAACACCAGTATTTAATGTTATAGTTTCTTATTCTCCCTATAAGCTGCAGTTATTCTGCTATCACTGAAACAATATATTTTTGCTATAGTTATTCATTCTCCATGTAAGCCTCAGATATCACTGAAACACTGATATTATCACTAGCATCTTTATCAAGTTTTGTCACTGGTATTAACCACTGATGTTAATGTTATAGCTTCTCTTTCAATCTATAATCTCCATTTATACAGCTATCATTGAAACCCTGGTTTTAATGCTACAGTTATAGTTTTAGTTTGTCATTTTTCATAAATTACAATTATACTGCTATCACTGAATAGTTTCTCTTTCACCCTGTAAGCTGCAATTATACTACTATCACTGAAACAATGGTATTAATGTTAAGTTACTCTATCTCAATATAAGCCTTAGTAATACTACTATCACTGAAACTCTAGTATCATCACTAATATCATTATTACAGGTAATATCACTAACATTAATTAACAACACTATTCTGTTTTATTGGAACTCTACTAATTAAAACATAAAAAGTAAAACTAAATACAAAACAAACAATGCATAAACAATTCCTTTCTCCCATCAAAACTATACTTATTAGTATCACAATCCTGACACTGATAAATCTAATAAAATCCATAGATAATAAGAATAATAGACCAATCCCCATAATACAAAGCATATCAAAACTTGATAATCTAACAAACCCATTCAAAATAGGAACCAACCTTAGATCCAGACAATCTAGACTTATATATATAACAACAACAAAAATATGCAACACACCACACCCACCTCATATACAAAACTACACAAATCTTACCTGCCAACTCATTAATGCAAGATCTATGAAAAACAAACTACCAATTTTTATAGACATTATCAAAGATGATAAACCAGATATCCTTTGTATAACAGAGACCTGGCTCAAAGATACTGATTCAGTATTCTTAAACCAACTAAAGACACCTGAATATGAGATCTTCCATACTCACAGAATACAAAAAAAGGAGGAGGAGTACTTATAATATTAAAGAAAACCTCAATGCAAAATTAATATCATCTAATAATATAGACAATGTTGACATACTCACCATAAAAATTAAAAACATAAATATATCACTAATATATCGACCACCAGAATACTACATAGATAAAATTTACAACTTAATTGAATTACTAGCATCATCCACAGACACAAATCCTGTAATACTTATGGGAGACTTTAACCTTCCATCAACACCCAATAATCATTCTAATCACTTCTTAGAAATGATAAATAATTTGGATTTTCACCAAATAATAACTGAACAAACACACAATAAAGGAAAAACACTTGATATGGTCTTCCTACCAAACTCTATATACAACCTATATAACTCTGAATCCCTCTCAAACATTCCAGTCCCCTGGTCTGACCACTATCTTTTAAAATTCAATATAACCTTCACATACAACAATCATACTAAAAAACCACAACCTCCTCAAACTAAAAGATTCAGAAAATTCAATGAAGAGGAATTTTTAGATCAAATAATACCACACCTTACACAAACACCCACAAATCTCGAAGAATCTATCAAAAACTGGAACAATATAATCTCCAAAGCAGCAGAAAATAACCCAAATCAATCAAACCAAAATATAAACAATAAAATTGAAAAAAGACATACTCCATGGTTTAATACATCTATCAAAACATTAAAAAGACAACTAAGAAAAGAGGAAAGGAAATGGAGACAATCAAAATCATTAATAAATCATGAGAATTACACTAAAACACTACAAATTTATAAACAAACAATAAACAACTCCAAGCAAAATTATTATTCTAATATAATATCAAGAGCCACTAATCGACCAAGAGAACTATTCTGTATAGTACAGAAATTAACAAACACTAAATAATGATGAAATATCAATAGATATCTCCCCACAAGAATTAGCTCAATACTATAGCAACAAAACAAACCTACAAATAACACCATCAAATATTACTCAACCACAAATTAAAACACAATTAAAGCAAACTACAGTTGATAACTGGACCAACTTCAACTTAATATCAAAAACTACTCTCAAAACTACAATAAATAACATTAAAACAACAACTTCATACCTTGATCCATGCCCAGTTGATTGGATAAAGAAGACTTTCCCAATACTCTCTTCTTTCATTCTACCTTTAGTGAATCTATCCTTGCAAAAAGGCTATTTACCACCATCCCTCAAACATGTTCAAATACGTCCTATACTTAAAAATAACACATTAGATAAACTATCCCCAAAATCTTACAGACCTATATCAAGTATTCCTTTTATGGCTAAACTTATTGAAAAAATTGTACAAATTCAACTACAAGATTTTATTGACACATTAAACATTCTTGATGAACATCAATATGGCTTTAGACCCTTCCATGGAGTAGAAACCTTACTAACGATCCTTTATGACACAATATTAAGAGGTATTGATAATACTAAACAAGCCTTTATTCTTGTTTTCCTTGACATATCAGCTGCCTTTGACAGTGTTGATCACTTAACAATGTTAAACAGACTTCAAAAAATTGGTATAAACATCTACTGTTTATAATTGGTTCAAATCCTATCTATCAAACAGAACCCAAAATGTAAGAATCCACACCCAAATATCTAACACCTTCAAACAAACTCAAGGTCTTCCGCAGGGATCTGCTTTATCTGCACTATTATTTAACATTTACTTACAACCAGTTTGTAACATCTTTAAACGCCACAATGTCTTTTATCATATTTACGCCGATGATATAATGTTCTACCTCCCATTTGAAATCCCACACCCACCTCTCCAAAAAATAACAGAATGTTTTAATGAACTAACTGAGTGGCTCAAAGAACAAAATCTACTTATCAACTTTACTAAAACAGATATTTTATTTATCACTAAAAATCAAACATATATACCCCCAAACACGATTACACTAGATACTCATGAAATTAATATAAAAAAAGAAGTAAAATATTTAGGTGTGATACTTGACAATAATCTAAATATGGATTCACATATAAAATATTTAACTAAAAATATACATTACAAACTCAAAACACTAAAACAACTAAGACCTTTGATTCTTCTACAAGATTTTATTAACATAATTCATGCTATTATTACCCCACATTTCGATTTTGCAAATACAATACTTAATGGTATTTCGAAACAAAATATTAAAAAGATACAAATAACTCAGAACTTAGCTGCTAGAACGATTATGAATATAAGCCCACTTGAACATATTACACCAATTTTAGCTGAACTTCATTGGCTACCAATTTACTCCCGAATCAAATATAAAATTCTTGTCACTACATTTAAACTTATAAATAAACTTGCACCATCTGCACTAAATACACTGATTAACATTGACATTGATAAACGATCTCAAAGGAGCAGAAACATAAATACTTTAACAATACCAAAAGATTTTACAAAAGCCAGAAAACAAACCAATAAGAGAGCTTTCTCACACTCTGCTCCAATACTCTGGAACAATTTACCTGACAACATTCGCCTACTGTCTGACAAAAAAGAATTTAAAAAAAAATTAAAAACTCACTTATTTACATTACACTATAATACACTCCCAAAACAGAATTCTCAAAGGGATACAGGCTAACATTTATTTTTAATATTATATACCCTATTTTCAAAAATAAACGACACTAATACACTAATTTAACCATACTACACACTCATTTACATGATGATTAATAATTTAACTAGCAATGTATATATGTTCTAATATGTTATACTTGTAATGTTACAATTTTCCTTGTAATTTATAATTATCTGTTCTATGTAAAATGTCCTGGTATATCTCATACCAATTAACCTACTGTTACATGTAAACCGCACTTGAAACATGGGAAAGAGCGGTATATAAATAACTGTTAAATAAATAAATAAATAAATAAATATATCTATATCTATATATAGATATATGCATATCTGTGCCCATATATATATATTTATATAAATAGATATATCTGTATCTATCTATATATTGAAATATATGATAGTAGGTGGATATCTATCTGTCTGCCTAGGTTCATATATATATATATATATATATATATATTTCATATAGGGCCCCGACAGATAGTCACTATCCCTATCAATGCTGCTCCAGCATGCTTAGGGTTCTACATAAACAACCACTTCTCTGTGGTAGTTAAAAGGTTTTTGCACCATAACCTTCAGGTTAGGTACATCTGAAGCCCTCCATGTACCATCTTTTTTCCTAAGTGACTTCAATTAGGAAGGACATTCTGAATCTTCAGAAAATAGGAGGCTACAATGCCTCATACTTCTGTCCTCCTTTGTCATCGGATATAGGGGTCTTCAAAGCCCCTCTTCTCCTATAAGAACTATGGGGCTTGTTTACAAAGCCGCGGTAGCGGTTTGCGATCGTAATCGGAGCCGCGGCCCCATTGATTTCAATGGGGCCGCGGTTGCGATCGCGATCGCGAACCACTACCGCGGCTTTGTAAACAAGCCCCTATGTCTCTTTAAGGTCAAAAGAGCTTCAGGCTTATCTAATAGGGACTTCTGCGTTTCCCGCAAAAGTCCTGCCTCATTGAACTACCCCAGTTTCCGCTGGGATCTTTTCTTGCCCTAAAGGTTCTGACCTCAACCTTTCTCTTGCACAGTTTATTTACCTCTGCTCTACATTGAGGTACTCCTTGAGAATATTCTGCTGGTTCATATTAGAAGATCCATATGAACCTCCATAAACATTTTACAATACTACCAGGTGAGGTCCATATGGGTGTATTGCAGTTCAATATTTACTACTAGATATTATCCACACAGGGTCTCCTATCTAGGCGTCCTGTTTGGTCCAGCTGTTCCATAGCACATCTTTTTAGTTCAACTCCTACCCTCCATCCTCAGGATGCCTGAGGTTCTGTCGAATAGTATGGCCTTTCTCAGATTCGCAACATGCTGGGACTCCTCCAGGCATCTTAGCTTGGGAGTCCCCATATGTGAAGACTCATTCCTGCTTGTTCCTGGAGATAGCACAGTTACTTACCTGTAACAGGTGATCTCTGGGAACAGCAGGAATAAGTCTTCACAACCCACCCACCTCCCCTAGGAGTTGTATTTTTCTATCTCTATCTTTCCCCTCTCTCTCTCTCTCTCTCTCTCTCTCTCTCTTTGTCTCAGCTTTAAAACTTAACTGAGGAGAGGCAGTTGGGAAAGGCGGGAAGGCAGCACGCAGGCGTGGTGGGTTGCTCCCAAAAGCGTTCTAATTGGACGCTGGGGAGTGTTCCCGCGCAGACTCCGTCGGTACCGACGTACCCATATGTGAAGACTTATTCCTGCTGTTCCCAGAGATCACCTGTTACAGGTAAGTAACGGTGCTTTCTTCAGGCTCTCAGCTGGGTAGTCAATGTGGTCAAAAGTCGTTGGTCTGTCCCAAGTCCTAGGGTACTTGGGGGTGCGGGTCGACTACCAAGGGGGAACAGTGTTTCAGTCTGAGCGGAGAGGTCAAGCCCTTCAAAAGCTAGTATGCAGGTTTTTCGGGCAGGTCCGCTTCCGCTGGATGTGAGTGATCCTCGGCCACTCGGGGCAGTGGCGGCGACTCTGCAGGTCGTTCCGTAGGCCAGCGCACGTGTGCTCTTCACAAAAGTCCTGGTTAAGACGATGATCGCAACAAACCTATTCTCTGCACAAACGGCTCCCATGTTCAGCGCAGGTCAGGCAATCTTGTCATAGGGGACTAGTCCCAGGAGATATTGCGGCATGCGTGCTGCTGGAACATCCGCAGTGTTTCCCAATGTTGGCAGATGCGAGTCTCGCACGCTTGGGAGCTCGTTGCAACAATTTTTTCGCGCAGAATGTTTGGAGCGTACAGGAGCCCCATTGGTCGTTCTACCAATTGGAGCTGAGGATGGTTGCGCTGGAGCTTCAAGCGTTTGGTTCCAAAGTGAAGGCTCGGGCGGTCCGACACTTCCGCAACGCTGGCTTACCTGGACTAGCGGGGGGATTCAGGCAGTGCGGCCATGGAAGAGGAAGCAGGGGCTCTGTTAGTCTTGGTGAAGCCTCGACTGCAGGCGCTATTGGCGGCACACTTTGCAGGATCAGACAAGGTGATAGTGGAATTTCTCACAGAGGTCTGGGGGGATGCCGGACAGTGGGAGCTTCATCCTGAAATGTTCGCACAAATAGTCATTAGAGGGACTTCTCCGATCATGGTTCTCCTGGCGAAATTTTTACGGCCAAGGAGAATCGTTTTCACAGCTGAGAACGAGAGAGGATGTCGTAGGGCGTCGGCGCTCTGATGTAACCATGTCCGTCGGTCAACCTTTTCTAGGGCCTTCCCCCGGGGTGTGCGTAGGGCAGGTGATTCCGTGCATCAAGGTGCTTTGGGGGAAAGTGGAGCGTCTGATGCCAGTTTGGCGGACGCATCCATGGTGTGCTGGCCTGGTCAGCTTGCTAGACGGGGTGATTCGGTGATTTCCCACAAGGGCGAATCTATTGACCCGGGGATCTCCAGGAACAAGCAGGAATGAGTCTTCACATATGGGTACGTCGGTACCGACGGAGCCTGCGCGGGAACGCTCCCCAGCGTCCCAAAAAAGGAAAGCTTTTGGGAGCATCCCACAGCGCCTGCGCGCTGCCTTCCCGCCTTTCCTAACCGCCTCTCTCCAGTTCGAGTTTTAAAGCTGAGACAAAGAGAGAGAGAGGAAAGGAAAGATAGATAGAGAGATACAACTCCTAGGGGAGGTGAGTGGGTTGTGAAGACTTATTCCTGCTGTTCCCAGAGATCAGCTGTTACAGGTAAGTAACTGTGCTATCTCCAGGAACAAGCAGGAATGAGTCTTCACATATGGGGACTCCCCAGCTAGAGATGCCTGGGAGATCCCCAAGGTTATGAGACCCTGAGAAGGGCTCTACCTCCTCCCATGGATCTCAGGCATCCAACCAGGGATGGAGGGTAGGAGTTGATTAAGCATGGAACAGGTGTTTGAGAACAGCCTGACCAAACAAGGCATCCTGGCGGGAGCCCTTGTCCAAACAGTAATGGGCTGTGAAGGTATGAACCGAGGCCCAGGTGGCCGCTCAACAGATCTGGTCAATGGACACAGAATTTAGATGAGCCATAGAGGTGGCCATGGCCCTCACATTATGAGCTGTGACATGGCCCTCCAGAGAGAGGTTCTTACTCTGGTAGGCGAAAGAAATACACTGAGCAATCCAATTGGAAGTGTCCTCTTAGAGACTGGAAGTCCCAAATGAGAGGGATCAAAAGCAACAAAGAGTTGAGAAGACTTTCTATTGTTGCTGTGTCCTTTGTAAGTAAAAAGCAAGAGCTCTTACAATCCAGGGTATGAAGATTCCTCTCTGCACCTGATGCAGGAGGACCTGGAAAAAAGACAGGTAAATACACCTCTTGATTAAGATGAAAAGGTGAGACCACTTTAGGCATAAAGTGTGGATTGGTCCTAAGGACTACCTTATCATGATAGAACCTTGTATAAGGTGGATTAGCCACTAAGGCCTGCAGTTCACTGATGCGGCGAGCTGAGGTGACTGCAAGAAGAAAGATAACCTTCCAGGAAAGAAATTTCAAGGAGGTAGTGGCTAAGAGTTCAAAGGGTGGCTTCATGAGCTGACCAAGAACCAGATTCAAGTCCCATGCCACTGGAGGTGGTCTAATGGGAGGTTTAGTTAAAAGAAGGCCTCTCATGAATCTTGCAATAAGAGGATGAGAGGAGACAGGTTGTCCATTGAGAGGCTTGAGGGATGCTGCAATAGCACTCAAATGGACCCTTACTGAATTCGTTTTGAGGCCTGCATGGGAAAGATGCAGGAGATATTCTAGTAAAGAATTCAAAGCTTTCCTTTTTTGGGACGCTGGGGAGCGTTCCCGCGCAGG
This sequence comes from Ichthyophis bannanicus, assembly GCA_033557465.1. Taxonomy (NCBI): domain Eukaryota; kingdom Metazoa; phylum Chordata; class Amphibia; order Gymnophiona; family Ichthyophiidae; genus Ichthyophis; species Ichthyophis bannanicus. The sequence continues at coordinate 383,865,175 of CM066039.1, forward strand.
CTCCGTCGGTACCGACGTACCCATATGTGAAGACTTATTCCTGCTGTTCCCAGAGATCACCTGTTACAGGTAAGTAACTGTGCTTTCTCTTCGTATGTCTCCGGAGGGTAGATGCTCGGTTTTCCTTCGTGGCAGGCTGCGGTTCTCGCAGAATGGTGGTCCCTTCGGGGGAGATCAGTTTTTGCCCTGGGGCGTTAACTAGAGAACCTTTTGAGCCCTTGTATCACGTTTCGGTCTAGGACTTGATTCCAGAAACAATGCTCTTAGTGACTATTTGCTCAGCTCGCCGGGGGTCGAGTTTTTAGACCTGGTTGTGTCTAGAACCGTTCTTCTTCTCTAGAGAAAAGGTGGTTTTTGCAGGCACTTCCGTTCTTTTTGCTCTAAGTAGTTCTCCTTTCTCATAGTAACATAGTAAATGACGGCAGATAAAGACCTGCATGGTCCATCCAGTCTGCCCAGCAATATGGCAAGAGTAGGTGCACCTGTCGCTCTGTGCAGGCCACCCCTCCCCATTTCTTTGTTTAGGGGTGGACCCACCACTCCATGTAGGACACTCCTATTTGTTGATAAGTTAGATGGTTCAGTTTATTTTGTTTTTATCCTGTTGCTGTAAAGGGATCCGCTGTGCTTGTCCCATGCCATTTTGAATTCCGTCACCGTGTTTGCCCCCACCACTTCCATCGGGATAGCATTCCAAGCATCCACCACCCTTTCAGTGAACAAAATATTTCCTGATATTGCCTTTCAATTTTCCACCTTGCAGCTTCATGTTATGCCCTCTAGTTTTGCAGTTTCCCCGTCTTTGGAAGAGGTTTGTTTGTTCATCGTTCCTCTTTAAGTATTTAAAGGTCTGAATCATATCTCCCCTATCCCTCCTCTCCTCCAAAGTGTACATATTTAGGTCTTCAAGTCTCTTCTCATAAGGTTTCTTACGCAGGCTCCAAATCATTTTGTTCGTCTTCCTCTGAACAGTTACCAGTCCTTTTACATGTTTTGCAAGATATGGTCTCCAGAACTGAACACAGTATTCCAAGTGAGGCCTCACCAGCGACCTGTACAGTGGCATAAGTACCTCCTTCCTTTCTGCTGGTAATCCCTCTTTGTATGCAGCCCAACATCCTCCTGGCTTTTGCCACCGCCTTGTCGCACTGTTTTGCCACCTTGAGATCATCAGAGATAATCACACCAAGGTCTTTCTCCTGAACCATGCACACCAACCTCTCGCCCCCATTCGCGTACATTTCCCTTGGATTTCTGCTACCTAAGTGCATGACGCTACACTTTTTCGCATTAAATCATAATTGCCAAGCATTAGATCATTCTTCCAGCTTTTGTAGATCTTTCCTCATGTTATCCACTCCCTCGGGGGAGTCCACTCTGTTGCAAATTTTTTTGTCATCTGCAAAAAGACAGACATTTCCATTCAGTCCTTCAGCAATATCACTCACAAATACATTGAACAGTGCCGGGCCCAGGACCAAACCCTGGGGCACCCCGCTAATCACCTTCCTTTCATCCAAGTGAGCTCCATGTACCATCACCTTCTGTCGTCTCAGTCAACCAATTTCTAATCCAGTTTACCATCTTGGGACCCATCCCCAAGCTACTGAGTTTGACAAGCCTCCTATGAGGAACAGTATCAAAGGCTTTGCTGAAATCCAGGTAGATGACATCCATCGCATGCCCCTGATCTAGTTCCTTGGTCACCCAATCAAAGAACTCAATCCGATTTGTTTGGCAAGACCGTCCTTCAGTAAAACCATGTTGCCTTGGATCTTGCAATCTGTTGGCTTTGAGAAAGTTCACTATTCACTCTTTCAGGAGTGCCTCCATTACTTTTCCCGCCACCGAGGTAAGGCTCACGGGTCTGTAGTTTGACACTTCTTCCCTGTCACCACTTGTGTAGGTGTACGACATCAGCCATTCTCCAGTCCTGAGGAACCTCTCCTGTTTCCAAGGATCTGTTGAATACATCCTTTAAGGGCTCTGCAAGAACCTCTCTGAGCTCTTTCAGTATCCTGGGATGTATCCTATCCGGTCCCATGGCTTTGTCCACTTTCAGTTTAGCAAGTTGTTACAACACCTCATTTTCTGTGAATGGTGTAGTATCTACTTCATTCCCATTTTTATATTTGGGAGTCACAGCTGGTCCATCTCCAGGATTTTCTTTAGTAAAAACAGAGTAGAAGTTTAGCAATTTCGCTTTTTCCATGTCACTTTCCACGAGTCCTTTCCCAGCACTTCTGAGTCCTGCAATTCCAACTCTGATCTTCTTCCTTTCCCGAATATACCTGAAGAAAGTTTTGTCTCCACCCTTAACATCTTTAACCATCTTTTTCTCTGCCTTTGATTTTGCTATCCTTATTTCTCTTTTTGACTCTTTTGAGTTTGATCCTGTATTCATTTCTGTGTTCTTCTGTTTGCAAGCTTTTGAATTTTGCGAAAGCTGTGTTTTTTGCCTTTATTTGAGCAGCCACTTCTTTGGAAAACCAAATAGGTTTCCTTCTCCTCTTGTTTTTATTTACTTTTCTTACATATTTATCTGTTGCCCCCTTTATTGCCACCTTTAGATTAGCCCATTGCATTTCCACTTCCCTTATCTCCTTCCACCCTGTCATCTCCTCCTTTAGGTACTCGGCCATTTTATTGAAGTCAGGGTTTTTGAAGTTTAGGACTTTGAGCTTGCTATGTTTGGCCTGTATCTTGGCTTTTATCTCAAACCACACCATGTGATGATCGCTGTTGCTCACAGGGGCACTCACGCAGACATTCGACACGCTATCACCGTTGGTGAGCACTAAATCCAGCGTTGAGCTTTCCCTGGTTGGTTCCATGACCTTTTGTTTAAGTAATGCATCTTGGAGAGCATCTACAATTTTTTTGCTTCTTTCCAGATGTGCAGAAGGAGTAATCCAATCCACATCAGGTAGATTAAAGTCACCCAAAAAGATTGTTTCCCCCTTTGTGGCTATCTTGGCAATATCTATAATCAATTCGTCATCTATCTCTTCAGTTTGAGTCGGAGGTCTGTAGACTACAGCAGTATGGATGACTCATGAATCAGTCGGTCTAGTTACCAGTTCTGTGATCCTCGGAGCGATGCTTCAATTAGCAGTCGGCGGTTGGTCATTTAAAAAAAAAAAAAAAGAAACGGAAAAGGGCTCTGCGACCATGTTATATGTTTCGGAGGCCTTTCGAAATTCAATTTGTTTATCTCAGGTGTCCGCAGAAAGGTGAAGCAGCAGGCAAAGCTCCACTGTCCAGTTGGATCCGGAAGGCAATAGCATTGGCATGTCTCTTGCTGGACCGTCAGGCGCCGGTGGAGCACGCGTCTTCCCGGGCAGAGCGTAGTTTGGTTCCGCTGGTGGTGATTTGCAGAGCGACGCTATGGTCATTCCTCCATGTTCAGGCGGCGAGTGATGCCTGTTTCGGGCTGGTGGTGCTGCGCCCTGGCTAGAAAGGTCCCTCCCGATGATTACTGCTCTGTTACATCCCAGAGGTGGAGGACTGAACTGGAGGAATGATAAGGAAATGATAATTACACTTACCTTGTAATTGTAGTTCCTTGAGTGACGACAGTTCAGTCCTCAGTCCTGCCCGAGGATGTGCTATTCAGACGTGGTTCTTAACAGTTTGGAGAGGGTTTCCATTCGCTAAGAGGGTAATAGGACGGATATGCTGGAGATCACGGTGGTATTTTTTTTTCTGACCTCTTTTGGTCTTCCTTACTTCTTTCTGGCTGTCTTACTCCGATCTGTGGGGAGCAGGACAGGGGCAAGAAGGAGGTGATAGCTCTCCCCTTTATTTTAGGGGACTTTCGTTTTAAATCTTAAAGGTTAAGTTTTAGAGTTATATTTAACCCTTTAGCTACTTATTTAATTCTCCTTTGAGTTTGCTTTGTCAATAGTTCACTGGACGATGATGGGAGAAGACCATCAGGGTATATCCCGTATGTCACGAGTTTGACTTGTCCAGTCTCCGTGCTGCAGGAGAAGGTGCACAACCCAGAGGTGTAGGACTGAACTGTCGTCACTCAAGGAACTACAATTACCAGGTAAGTGTAATTATCAATCTCCAGGAACAAACAGGAATGAGTCTTCACATATAGGTACGTCGGTACCGACAGAGTCTGCGCGGGAACGCTTCCCAGCTTCCAATCAGAAAGCTTTTGGAAGCATCCCACCACGCCTGCGTGCTGCCTTCCTGCCTTTCCCAACTGTGTCTCCTCAGTTTTCGTTTTTCCACGGAGCCGGCAGGACGTCCTCCTGTCACCGCAGAAAATTCTTCTTTTACTTCTTAGTTTTCTTGTAGTCGCGGCTGTCTTCCCCGACGCCACCGGTACCGCCGGTGTTTCTTTTTTCTTTCTTGTAAAATTTTTCCCTTTAAGGGATATATTTTTTCTTCTGTCTTACAGTTTTTCAGGCCTTCTAGGCCTCTCCATGTCTTCCATGGCACCGCCAGCCACTTTCTCCAAGAAATGCTCAAACTGTGGCGGTACTACTTTATTCTTAGACTCCCTACATTGGTGTCTAACCTTTTTGGGTCCTGACCTTTTTCCTCCGGAGCCCTCGGGCAACAGTATTGTGAGAAGAGGTTTTCAACATAGAGTTTCCCTCGATATGAGGTTCCCTTCCAACTTCAGGGCACCGACCAGTTCTTCTTCTACACAGGATCAGGTAACCCACAAACAGTCTGTTAAGACTAGCCAACCCTCGAGTGGTAGGTCTCATGCACAGCATGTAGGCAGCTCCGGCCTTGCCCTTGAGGGCCCATTAGCTTCAAAACCCCGGCGGGAGTCTCCGACCTCCAAAGCCTATGCGGGGTTTCAGGTTGTTCCTGGGGTTCACCCCTCACAGAACATACCTGAGCCATGCCCGGTGGTGGCATCCGCTTCGAGCGGTACCGATACCCCGGCATCGGCACTGGTGTTGGACGAAACACTCTTCACCAGGGATCGTCGTCTGGCGACCTCGGTACCTACGGGACCAGTGGATACGTTCCAGACTGACTTTCCAGTATCGGTACCGGCACCGATACTACCACCGACGTCAGTACCCTCCAGGCGTACATCGATAGACTCGCTTCCTTCGATGCAGAGTCTGGAATCGATCTCTAGTCTGGAAGACTGGGTACCGACACATCTTGGTACCGACACCTATCGGTACCGGACGCTCGGTACCGAGGGTTACTGCCAAAGGCTTTCGGTTACCTCAGTACCGATTGGGCTGTCACCACTTCCTGCTCCGATGTCGGTGTCAGCTTCGGTTCCGACAACGGTATCGGTATCGGTACCAGTATCCACAGTAACATCGTGGCCAGCTCCTTCCATGCTTCTTTCAACAGCATCGCTCCCTTCTATACCAAGTTTGGAGTCAATACCTGGCATGGACGATGGGGTACTGACTTCCGTTAAGGATCCCATACTGCACCGTGCAGGATCTTATATTCCTATATACTCAGATAGATCCTTCGGTGCCCAGGCTAGTTCTTCAGATCTAACCTGTCCAAGGGAGGTTCTCTTTGGAGATCCTTCTTTTCAGAGTTTCCTCCTGGATATGGCAAGATCCACTTGCCTTCCCTATCCCTGGACATGATCCTACACAAGGCTCTGTTTCTACCGAAGCAAAGGAAAACATAATACTTCCTTTGCATCATTCCTTGCAGGATCTTCTTCTAGGAATGTGGGAAGCACCTTTAAGGGTACCCCCACCTTCCAGAGCAACTGATCTCCTATATCAGGTGCCCCCCTCTCCAGGGTTTCAAAAGACTCAACTTCCTCATCATTCCATTGTAGTGGAATCAGCAATGAGGCGGGTGAAGAGTAAGAAAAAGCACTCTTCTTATCCGCCAGGTCGTGAGTCTAAGACACTAGATGCCTTTGGACGTCAAACCTTCCAGACATCCATGCTTTCAGCAAGAATTCTCATATATTTTTTATATGAGTCTATCTCTTGAGGAGGTCACAAAGAAATTGCATCTTTTGACTCCTTTTCTTTCAGAGCCCAAGAGTGCAGACTATTCCTCACTGCTTAGTCATATTCAAAATATTTCTTGGTTTCTTACTCGTGCTTCCCTAGACTCATTTGAGTCTGTTAGCAGGACCTCTGCTATAGCTATAGGGGCATGACGTAGAGCCTGGCTCCAAGCTTCAGACTTAGACAAATGGGCACAACAAAGACTGGGTAATACTCCTTGCACTGGAGAAAATCTCTTCAATAAGGAGTCTTTGTCAGGTTACTCAGTGGTCCACTGACTTACCTGTTTCTAAGGGCTGTTCTATGCCGCCTTCTTTCCCAGTAGGTAGGAAATGTCCTACCAAACTTTCTTCCCCTAGGGGGAGAAGATTTTATCCATCTTCTGCCCATCATACAGATGTTCCCAAACAGGAGAAACATCGCCCTGGTCTGAAGAATCCAAACTCTCACCAGGCTCAGCAAACCCAGCAACCGCAGGGTTTCTGATTAATCATCATATTTCTTATGCCTCTTGGGGTTTAGAACCTGCAGTTTGCTTCTTCTCAGTAGAAGCCTCCCACTGCTTTCATTCTGAACTCTAGGCATGGATCTCTTTTCACAAGACATCCACTTTTTTTCTCTGTTATACGAGCTCTTAGGATGTTCATGCCTATAAGTCACAGGTTTCTCCTCCTTCCTGCCAGGGAAAGAGGTTTAACAACTATCAAACGATAGCTTCCTTAGCGTCGCTCTAGTCCAGTCCCGGAACCATAGAGTTGTGAACCTCCACCAGCAGCTTTGGAGACTGAATATCTTCATCTCTTTGATCATCCAGCTATATGCAGCCCCAAGGACCGCCCACACATCAGTATCTCAGTCTCCAAGCAGCTTGGAAGTCAGAGCCCAGAACTGGGCTCCTTAGAAACAAATAAGCAGAGCTTTAGTGTTTTATTATTTTCTAGGTTTAGGTGCTGGGCTGCTGCTGTGGAGGAATTCTTTGGCTGTGTCCCTTCTGCCTTTATCTGATCTGTTTTTTTCTCTCTCTCTCTCTCTCTCTCTCTCTCTCTCTCTCTCTCTCTCTCTCTGTCAGTCTCCTCATAGGTCAAACAAGCAGGGGAGCTGCAAAGGACACAGGTCTCCTTTCTACCGAACCCCCTTGGTGGGTGAGGAGAAGGTTGAAGGCAATTAACTGCAGCAATTAAATACAGCAGTAGGCTCTGAGGGTCCCCTAACTGATTTAGGGGTTCCCCGAGCTGCCCTGAGCGGTTATTAACTCTGATATTGACTCTGATAACTGCTACTCAGAGCTTGTGGCAGGCACGCTGGACAGCACTCAGAGTTTTGACCCCCCCTCCTCTCCTGTGTGTGGGTGAGTAGAGTTTGGGGCTTTTTATTCCTAAAGGCAGTGATAGAGGCCTTGGGGTAGCCTGGAATCAGCTCTGGGGAGTTTGTTTAGACCTTTTGGGTACTTTTTATAGTCCTTTTTTTGGCGGGATCGGGTCCGGCGGCCATTTTGTATTTTCAACGTCATTTTTTCTTCGTGTTTTTGTTTTAGGGATAGGAGCTTCGTTTTTGAATTTTTTGGTCAGATATCAGCTAATTGACCCCAGCTCTATCTAATCCTGCGATTTGGAGCGTTTTTGGGCACTTTTAAAATCGTGATTTTTTTTCTGCTCTGTTTGCTTCAGCAAGGTGTCTCTGCTTTGCTGGTAGAGGGCTGTGTGCATAGGCATGCCTCCTAGTCCTCGGTGTCTGGTTTGTGGCATTCGTAGAAGTAGTAATTTGGAAGCCAGAGTCTGTGCCACTTGTTCTGCTGTGGGTGCTGTCATGGAGGATCCTCTGGAGGGCTCCAGTGCGGATCTCCCTCCTGTCTCTACAGAAAGGACATCAAGGCAGGCAGAGACGGTCCTTGATCCGGGGATTTCTGAGGTGCCAGAGCGCCTGTTGGCGGGGGCGTCCAGGAGGGATCCCTGGGAATTCCACCCGCCTTTTTCTCTCTCATGCAGGAGGCTCTGGCTCTCTTGCAGCCGGCGGGTGGAGGTTCGGTCCCACCCCGCCATGGGCTAAAGCGCCCACTTTCAGTAGAGGGAGACACCGGTCCACAAAAGAAGAGCCGGTCCCCGAGTGTTGCGGATTCTGCGCCTCCTGGGGATGAGTCCCACGAGGGGCTGGGGGAGGCTCTCGGGCTAGAGTCTGCGGAAGATTTAGAAGATGGCGAGTTGTTTGACGACGAGCAGAGTAGTAGAATAGTGCGTGTATTTCGTAAAGAGGAACTTCCGGCACTGATTGCCGAAACCCTCAAAGTATTGAACATACCCGTGGAAGATTCCGCTGCGGAGGACCAGTTGGAGGATCCCTTGATGCAGGCGGTGCGCACTTCCCACAGAGTCTTTCCGCTCCATAGGGTTTTTAAGGCTATGATCCAGGAGGAGTGGAACAGTCCAGAATCCGCCTTGCGCGGGGCTAGACTGTTGCCTAAGTTGTATCCTCTATCGGAGGCTGATAGCTTTTTCATTCGCCTAAGGTGGACGCGGCAGTTTCCGCGGTTACTAAACGGACTACTATCCCGGTGGAAGGTGCTGCGGCGTTGAAGGACGCGCAGGATAGAAAGGTCGAGAGCTTGTTGAGACAGGCGTTTGATGTTTCTGCCCTGTCAATGTAGGCGGCGGTGGCCGGGGCCTGGGTGGCGCGCGGCTGCCTCCGCTGGTCTCAGCAGTTGCAGGGGCCCCAGTCGGCGGAACAGGAGGCCGCGGTGTCCAGATTGGAGTCTGGTGCCGCTTATTTCGCGGATATCCACTATGACCTCATTAGGGGGTTGGCTAACGGCATGGCGTCGGTGGTAGCGGTGCGTCGTTCTCTTTGGTTACGCAATTGGGCGGCTGATGGTTCTTCTAAAGCTCGCCTTAGTAAGCTGCCGTTTAAGGGCAGGCAGTTATTTGGAGAGGACTTGGATAGGTTGGTAAAAGATCTCGGGGATTCTAAGGTGGGTCGGCTTCCGGAGGATAAGCCCAAGCAGGGGAAGCCGACCTTCACCTTCCGGGGGTCTCAGCAGTCCTTTCGGAGATTTCGTGCCTCCCGCTTTGGTCAGTCCCAGCGTTCCAGATACCCGGGGCGCGGACAGTTTCCGCGGATTTCGGGGGGCAGGTAGAGGTTTTGGCTCCTTCCAGGCGCAGGTCCCCAAAAAGTCACAATGAAGCGAGGCCGGCTCCGGTGGCGGTGATCCCCGTAGAGGGCAGACTACGGGATTTCTACCCTGCCTGGGCTGCTATCACATCCGATCAGTGGGTGTTAGAAGTGATACGAGAGGGATATGCACTCGAGCTGCATCGACTGGTGCTAGATTCCTTCGTTATGTTCCCGTGCAGCGCTCCCTGGAAACGAAGAGCCATATCAGATACTCTTTCCCGGCTGCTTCGGCTCCGGGCAGTCGCCCCCGTGCCGAAAGGGCAGTTAGGGTCCGGTCGATACGCCATCTACTTCGTGGTGCTGAAAAAGGAGGGCACCTTTCGACCAATCCTGGATTTAAAGAGAGTGAATCGGTGCCTCCGGGTGTCGCATTTTCGCATGGAAACGCTGCGCTCGGTCATAGCGGCGGTCCGCGAGGGGGAATTCCTAACGTCCCTAGACCTTACGGAGGCCTATTTGCACATTCCCATTCGTCGGGAACATCAAAGATTTCTGCGCTTTGCACTGCCGATGGGCCATTTTCAGTTTCAAGCCATGCCCTTCGGCCTCGCGACGGCGCCACGGGTCTTCACGAAGATCATGGTGGTGGTAGCGGCGTTCCTGCGGAAGGAGGGTGTCCTCGTGCATCCCTATCTCGACGACTGGTTGATCCGGGCGAAGTCGAGGGAGGAGAGTCTCCGAGCGACGGCGCGGGTCGTACAGATTTTGCAATCGTTAGGCTGGGTGGTCAATCGGGCGAAGAGCAGCCTTCTTCCCTCGCAGACCTTGGAGTATTTGGGGGCGCGTTTCGAGACCAGCAACGGGAAGGTTTTTCTCCCAGTGCACAGAGCGCGGGCCCTGAGGCGGCTGGTGGAGCAGTTTCTAGCGAGACGGTCATCCTCGGCTTGGCAATACCTTCAGCTTCTCTGCACGATGGCGGCGACCATTGAGGTAGTTCCGTGGGCAAGGGCGCACATGCGGCCCCTGCAGCGAGCGCTGCGTCGATGGTGTCATCAGTCCGACTCACTAGCTCGTCAGTTAGTTTGCCCCTTGGGGGTTCGGCGCAGCCTTCGCTGGTGGTTGTGTCGGCGCTCTCTGGCGAACGGTATGCCCTTGGAGTCTCCCGTCTGGCGTCTGCTGATGACGGATGCCAGTTTGAGCGGCTGGGGGACTCACTGCGAGGGTCAGATTGCTCAGGGCCAGTGGTCCTCGCGGGAGAGCCAGTGGTCCATCAACCGTCTGGAAATGAGAGCCATGTGGTTGGCTCTGACTGCATTTCAGCCTTGGCTGCAGGGAGCGGCGGTCAGGGTGCTGTGCGACAATGCCTCCACGGTAGCCTACATAAATCGCCAGGGAGGCACAGGCAGCGCGGCGTTGGAAGCGGAGGCGGATCTGCTTCTAGAATGGGCAGAGCGGCATCTTCAATGTCTGTCGGCCCAGCATGTCGCGGGGGTTCACAATGTGGAGGCGGACTTTCTGAGTCGTCGCAGAGTAGACCCCGGAGAGTGGTCTCTACATCCCGAGGTATTTGCATTGCTGGTCCGTCGTTGGGGTCTGCCGATAATGGACCTCATGGCGACCTTCGAGTCCGCGCAGGTCGAACGTTTTTTCAGCAGGCGTCGGGAACGCATGTCGGAAGGCCTCGATGCATTGGCACAAAGGTGGCCAAGGTACGGGCTGCTCTATGTCTTTCCTCCGTGGGCTCTGGTGGGTCGCCTGGTGCAGCGGATCGAGCGGCATCCGGGTCCCATGGTTCTGATTCCCCCGGACTGGCCTCGTCGGCCTTGGTATGCGGATCTGGTGCGGTTGAGTGTGGCCGATCCGTGGCTGCTTTCTCCTCGGCCGGATCTCCTTCGGCAGGGGCCGCTGCAGATGCCTCAGGTGACTCGATTCTCGCTTACGGCATGGCTATTGAGAGGGCGCGAATGAGAGCCAAAGGTTATTCTCCGGAGGTCATTGCTACCTTGTTGCGGTCACGGCGTCGGTCCACGTCGCTAGCGTATGTCCGGGTCTGGCGTATTTTTGAGAGCTGGTGTGCGGATCGCGAATTGCGGCCTTTGTGGACCTCCGTTCCTCAGATCCTCTCCTTCTTGCAAGCAGGGGTGGACAAGGGCCTGGCGGCCAGTTCCTTGAGGGTACAACTTGCAGCTCTTGCGTGTTTTCGAGGCAAGGTTCAGGGCCAGCTATTGGGGTCCCATGCTGATGTGAAGCGCTTCTTGCGAGCGGTGTTGCTTATGCGTCCTCCGTGCAGGGCTTTAGTTCCCTCGTGGGACTTGAATTTGGTGTTGAGGTCTCTGGTGGCTTCGCCGTTTGAACCCTTGGCACAAGCTTCGTTGAAGGACTTGACGTTGAAGACGGTGTTTCTGGTGGCGATCTCGTCAGCTCGCAGGATTTCGGAGTTGCAGGCTCTTTCGTGTAGGGAACCCTATCTGTCTTTCTCGGCCGACAAGGTGGTATTGCGACCAGTTCCCGCGTTTTTGCCTAAGATAGTTTCGGCGTTTCACATGAATCAAGTGGTGTCTCTCCCGGTGTTTGCCAAGGAACGCGGTAAGCACGCGATAACTCCTTGCACGCGTTGGATGTCCGTCGAGCGCTTCGCCGGTATTTGTGGGAAACGGCGTCCTTCCGTAAGTCCGATCGTTTATTTGTCGCCTTTGGCGGTCCGCGCAAGGGGGAAGCGGCGTCTAAGTCTTCCATTTCCCGCTGGTTGAAAGAGGCAATTTCGTCGGCATACCTTTTACACGGCAAGGTGGTTCCTGCCGGGCTTCGGGCTCACTCGACTAGGGCGCAGGCGGCGTCTTGGGCAGAAGTTAGCTTGGTGCCGGCGGTGGATATTTGTTGGGCGGCGACGTGGTCGTCCTTGCACACCTTTGCTAAGCACTATCGTCTGGATGTGCAGGCGGCGTCGGATGCGCGGTTTGGCTCTCGGGTGCTTCAGGCTGGACTAGCGAGGCCCTCCCGTTGAGATATACTGCTCTGTTACATCCTCTATGGTTCCGGGACTGGACTAGAGAGATGCTAAGGAAGAGTAAATTAGACTTACCTGCTAATTGTTGTTCCTTGCGGAACTCTAGTCCAGTCCCGGATCCCTCCCTGTCTCTCGGTTCTCGCTGCCAGCCAAGAAGATACAGTCATTATAGGAGTCTGCCAGGGTTTCTGTTCTCTATGCTTTCGGTCAGAGCTCCTCTGCTTGCAGCACGCCTTAGTTCCCTTTCGGGGTCAATTTGGAGGGTGAGCGGTGGCGCCTCTTGTTGCTTGTGTTTTGCGCAGGGGTCGCCACGGCTGTTCTGGTCCGCCTTCCCGTAGGCGGGAGATTGTTCATAAGAAATACAAAAAAAAAAAAAAAAATTTCGCTAGTAGTGGGATCTTTAGGGTCAGGATCCTTTTTTCCACTGTATGGTTAATATCTACTTATTTGTTGCTCTGCTTAGTATGCTTTGTCAATAGGTACTGATGTGTGGGCGGTCCTTGTGGCTGCATATAGCTGGATGATCAAAGAGATGAAGATATTCAGTCTCCAAAGCTGCTGGTGGAGGTTCACAACTATATGGTTCCGGGACTGGACTAGAGTTCCGCAAGGAACAACAATTAGCAGGTAAGTCTAATTTACTCTTTTCTGTACCAGCATGAATTTTTCCTTTCTACAGGCTTACCACATTGTAAGTCTCCATTCAGCTCTATCTTCTCTACCCTCTTACCAAGCATTTCCTCTGTAAGAGTGGTACTACTACACTGGAGGGCTTCTTCTTCAGCCCTTCTAGTTTTGTCACTATTCCAGTGTGGAGTTTTTCCTCTCTGAGTTAACTCCCTTCTTCACTTTTGCTTTAGGGCAGCTTATCAGACAAGTCCAGAGCTTTCTTACTCCTGCTCTGTCTGTTCTTTCTGTTTCTAAACAGAAAGATTCTTCTGCTGTCTTACTAGCAGCTGCCCATGCAGGAGCTCTAGTGATTGGACCACTGGTTCTTTTCCACAAGCATCCAGGGTTGTCCTCCATGGACATTCTTTCTGGCCTTAGTAGTGACTCCAAGACAGTGGATTCATCTGTCTTGGAAAATCTAATCACTACAGGTTTCTTGAATTGTCTTCTATTCTTGCCATCTCCAATTCCCTTGGGTTTGGCAGCATAGTTGACGTAGGTACTGGCTTTTCCAACAGCCAGTTCTATCCCCTAATTCTCCTGCATCATGCTCTCTGCAACTCTACAGAGAAGCTTTCCACTATGGGCCCTTGCTAGAGAGCATTAGGATTTTCTCTAACAGCTGTCTTAGATGGTTGGAAAAGGCTCCCTCAGTCATGCCCTCATGACTGGAAGGGTTCTTCCTACCCTTCTATCTCCTTTTTAAAACAAAGGACATGGGCCTTCTCTTACGTGAAAGATTAAAGAGTTGTTCAATTCCCTGGTTTGGTCCTCTGGATTCCCACCGGGAATATGCTCTTTTTTTCCCTGCAGCTCGTCCTCATGGTATCCTAATCCTTCATGGACAGCGCATATTCAGCTAAAGAACGCATGATACCCTTTTTGCCCCTCAAGTAGGTCAACATGGTATCTCATTCCTATGCGTCTTCTGTCCATTTACCATGCTAGAGTTCTGGAAGACTCGAGACTTGCTGCCTGCAGACTGATATTATCCTCTGCTCTTCACGTAACTATCCTGGTTATTTCACTGGCTAGCATTCTTGCAGCAATCTAGTCTGTTCCTTGTCAGGGAGATTTTTCCCCTGACTCCCTCCATCATAACCAGGAGGAATAGATTCTCTATATATCTTCTCAAGTAGGTTCCACCTTCTTGTTGTTAGATGAATCTTTCCTCTCCACATATCCTATGTGAATATACTTCTATAGGCATATCTCTGTCTGCTTAACTGCAGACACCTATTATAGGCCTTTATATATATATCTATATCTATATATATCTATATATATATATATCTATATCTATATCTATATATATATATATATATATATATATATATATATATATATATACACACATCTCTATAGATATATATATCTGTCATTTGTGTGTATATATATTATGCCCTTCTATATCTCGCTATAGATATATTCTTCTTATAGGTCTATCTATATATCTATATGTATATATATACATATATATGTGTGTCTGTCGAGATATTTTATTATAGGTAAATATGTATTCACATACTTATCTATCTGACTGTCTATGCTCATATAGCTATACATATCTCTATATGATTCTGTCAATTGGGCTCTACCCATACCATGCTGTCCAGCATGTTTGGGGTTCTACACACACAACCACTTCCCGTGGTAGTTAACAACTTCTACCATAACCTTAAGATTTAGGTACCCCTGAAGCTCTCCATCTCCAGTATCTTTCCTAGCTACACCAGTTAGGAAAGACATTGCGGATCTTCAGTTAATCAGCGGATCTAATGCCTCAGACATCTGACCTTCTTTTTGGGATGCAGGGGGTTTCCCATACCCCTTCTTCCCACAAGGACTAGGCCGGTTTGTCCAAATCGGTCAGCCTTTCCTCTTTTTGCTCCTAAGAGTGAGCCACTCTGCAGCCAAAAGAGTCTAGGCTTTTTTCATAAAGCCTTCTGCTGAAGGCCTACTGTTTTTGTACTACTCCAGTTAATCTCTGGGGTTACCTCTCACCTTTCAGGATTCTGACCTCCACTGTTTTTTCTAACAGGTTTATTACCTCCACTTCAAAGTGGGGTCCTCCTTGAGGTTCCTCTACTGGATCCCCAGTAGATCCCATGAACCTCCATACTTTTCTGCAGTCCTGTTAGTGGAGGTCCATATTGCAATATTTCCTTTTCAATATATTGATGATAATTGTCATCCACACAAGGACTCCTTGCCTGCAGTCCTATGCTAGGTTGGCTGTCTCTTACAGCACCTTTCTGTTCTCAACTCCTACCCTCCATCCTGAGGATGCCTGGCGATATGAGGTGTAGCATGTTCCAGTCTATAACATGCTGGGACTCCAGGCATCTTAGCTTGGGAGTCCCCATATGTGAAGACTCATTCCTGCTTGTTCCTGGAGATAGCACAGTTACTTACCTGTAACAGGTGATCTCTGGGAACAGCAGGAATAAGTCTTCACAACCCCACCCACCTCCCCAGGAGTTGTATTTTCTCTATCTCTATCTTTCCCTTCTCTCTTTCTCTCTCTTTGTCTCAGCTTAAAACTTAACTGAGGAGAGACAGTTGGGAAAGGCGGGAAGGCAGCACGCAGGCGTGGTGGGATGCTTCCAAAAGCTTTCTGATTGGAAGCTGGGAAGCGTTCCCGCGCAGACTCCGTCGTTACCGACGTACCCATATGTGAAGACTTATTCCTGCTGTTCCCAGAGATCACCTGTTACAGGTAAGTAACTGTGCTTTTTTATTCACATTTAGCAGAGCTGTTCCTGGAGCAGAATTAGGGTGAGGATTGCGACAAACTGCATACCATATTTTAGTGGAAAAAAAGTATCTGCAGGAAAAGGATGTGCAAACATTGATTATCTTTTGATTTTCCTTTTTACCATTGAGCCACATAAACATTTTTGAACATACTCCAGTGGGGCAGGGTGTAATGACTGAAGAAGGGACAAGTGATTTTTACTTTTTTTTTTTCTTAGCTGAAGCTAACATCAAGGTCAGAGCTTGCTCATTTCTTTTCCTCTGCCTGCCTGCAGATACTGGTGATGTCGGTCATAGATGACGTTTGGGCCAAGAGGGAGTATTATTTTCCATCCCTTCCATGCACACACATTAAGAGTTGCATTAGAAAGGCAGGATGGTATACGGTGTAGTATGTGCTCGTGTCTCTTCAACACCACTTCCACAGTTACCAGAGCACATGCTCCTTTTGCTATGCATTATGGCCTGACTGCATGATTCAGCTCCAGCAACTACAGAATGAACTGCTGGCATGGGAGGTATCCTGGAGGCCAGATAAGATGGGAAAGGGAGGCTAAGCCAGCCAGTGTGAGATGGAGGTACTGAGTTTGCTAGGGAGGGGAGTTAGTGTAGAGACTTTGAGTGGAAGCCATGGGAGTCTCAGAATAGGTGGGGGAAGGAAATTAAGCTTGCTAGGGATGGTCTGAAGGACCAGGAGGTAGGGGTAAGAAGCATAGTAGGGAATGGAGTGGATTTGAGGAAGGTCATTGGTGTAGTGTTAGGGAGAAATAGAGCAGATTGAAGAAGAGGATGGGAAAAGTGACCAGTGGGATGAGGAGTGAGGGTTTGATATTGTTTCCTGTTCCCCATATAGAGAAATCAACTATGACCCTTTATAGCAACAGGATTAAAAACAAAATAAACTGAACCATCTAACTTTTCAACAAATAGGGGTGTCCTACATGGAGTGGTGGGTCCACCCCTAAACAAAGACATGGGGAGGGGTGGCCTGCACAGAGTGACGGGTGCACCTATTCTTGCCGTATATTTGCTGGGCAGACTGGATGGACCATGCTGGTCTTTATCTGCTGTCATTTACTATGTTGTTATCTGTTATGACTTTGATGTCAGTAGAGCTACTTTGCCTAATTAGAAAGGTATAAGATTCCTGAATATTGCAATGAAGTTAATATACTGTGCTACTCTTCAGTTGGCGCCAGTATTTGTAAAGTGTGTGTATTGTCAAGCCACCACCACTCGCCTCTAGGTTAGAGGGGCATGGATTTTTAGAGGAACTTTCTGCTGTATGCTTTTGCAGGCTTTTTTTAAAACTATTTCCCTGCAATGCCCTCTGGGAAATGTAGTCCTTATTCAGCTGTATGAGTGCACCATGCAGAAAGCTGTAGTCAGGCTCAAGTAGGTAAGGCAAATGACAGAAATTTATTATTTTTATATACACAATGGTTCGATCATACCACACATAGGTTTGTTGGTTCAGGACTCTTTGAAAGCAAAAACTGTCCAAAACATATCCACCCACAAAATGCAGTTTTAAAGGTTCTCTCTATTGCAGGATACACAGTCTTTACCAGCAAGCCTATTGTATACCCTTCTTAGCCTTGCTGGCTAAAGCACCAAAAAACAAAACAAAACACATTTAAATTCTGTGGTAAACTTCCCCTTTATAAACACAAGGGATACACAGCCACCCTGCTTGTGGAATAAGGGTACCTTTTTCCTGGATAACCTTCTCTCAGGACTGGCTTGCTTTCTCTACGTTCCCCAGGTTTACAGCTTGGCACAAGGAACAAGTCCATGGGTGTGTCCTCCTCAATCAGCTTCACCTCGGGCTCTCCCAGCTACATAGGCTCTGACTCCCCACCTTGCTCACAGTGCTCAGCTAACAGCCTTCCGGGGAATCCTGGAGTTTCCCTTGTTCCTGGCTCCAAACTCTCCTGCAGCCGTGCTACATCCCAAATAGCACTCTCTCCACTGGGAAGCTCCGTTCCTCTGCTCTGCTCAGCCTGGCTTCCTGCTTCTCCTCTCCTCCTTTTCACTAAATCATACTCTGCTCTGGGTTTATACTTCCAGGGCTCTAGGTCCAACCCCACCCTACTCAGGTGACGGCAATCAGCCTGACTCCGGGCACCTGAGTGCTTGAAGCATTCACTGTCTAAAGCCGGGGTCTCAAACACGCGGCCCGCGGGCCGCATGCGGCCCGCAACCGAACTTTGTGCGGCCCGCGACGGAGGAAAAAAAAAAAACACAAACCCTGTCTTCTGCTGCTGCTGCCGCCGTGGTAGCAGCACAATCAGCTGTTCGCGGTCCCTTCTCCTCAGCCCGGAAGAGCCCCGAGTCTGCTCCTTTAGCGGCGGGCTTTTCAAGATGCAAAGAGAATATTTCCCTCTCTTCGCGGCTTGAAAAGCTCACCGCTAAAGGAGCAGACTCGGGGCTCTTCCGGGCATAGGAGAAGGGACCGCGAACAGCTGATTGTGCTGCTACCACGGCGGCGGCGGCGGCAGCAGCAGCAGCAGACAGGGTTTTGTTTTTAGTTTATTTACTTGGCCTGATTGGGGGGGGGGGGTTAGGACTGGAAATGGGCAGATGGGGTTAGGACTGGAGGTGGTCTGATTGGGGGGGGCTAAGACTAAAAATGGGGTGATGGGGGGGCTAAGAATGAAAATGGGGTGATGGGAGGGTTAGGACTGGAAGTGGGCTGTTGGGGGGCTTAGGAATGGTAATGGGCTATGGGGGGGCGAGGACTGGAAATGGGCAGATGGGGTTAGGACTGGAGGTGGTCTGATTGGGGGGGGCTAAGACTGAAAATGGGGTTATGGGGGGGCTAAGAATGAAAATGGGGTGATGGGAGGGTTAGGACTGGAAGTGGGCTGTTGGGGGGCTTAGGACTGGTAATGGGCTATGGGGGGGCTAGAACTGGTAATGGACTGGGGGGGTTGCTAGGACTGGAAATGGGCTGAGTAGAAGGGGGGGCTTGAACTGCAAATAACTGATGGGGACGGGGTTTTGGAATGGAAATGGGCTGAGTGGAAGGGGGCTTGGAATGGAAATGGGCTGATGGGGAGGGGGGCTTGGAATGGAAATGGGCTGATGGGGAGGGGGCTTAGAAAGGAAATGGGCTGTGAGGGGAGGGAGCTAGGACTGGAAATGGGCTTAGTTGGGGGAGCAAGGACAGGAAATGGGCTGATGGTGGGGCTAGAATAGGACTGGAATGGGCTGATGATGCGGGGACTAGAAGGGAGCAGATGCTGGGTGGGGCTGAAACTACAAGGGAGCTGATGTTGGGGGAGGATTAGAATGGGATAGGGCTGGGAGAGTAAAATGGAGAGGGGAAAAAATATTTTGTGTGGGAGGGAAGAAAAATCTACAATTGGCCAGGTACTGGGTGAGTAAGTGTGGATTGAGAATGGAGGGGTAAAATTTGAGTGGATGAAATAGGAATGAGGAAAGAGCAAAAGGAAAAAGATTAGTATGTTAAAGCAGATGCAGAGAGAGAAAGGAAAAAAAACTAGAAGAGAGAAGAAAGTACAAATGGACAGCAGACCATGGAGAGTTATCAGAAGACACCAAGAAACCAGAAGAAAGTGGCTGGCACAATTGCAACTGAAAAAAAAAATGCACAAAAGGTAGAAAAATATCTCTTTATTTTGAATTAACTGGAATATGTCAGCTCTGGGAAATGTGCATCATTAACGTCTGTGCTTTATTTAATACAAGAGGAAATTAATTTATAGTTTTATTTCTACAGTGTTGTTGTACATTCCAAGTTTGGCTTTTGGGGTTCCCAGTTTAATTATTGTCTTCCTGTTTCTAAATTTTGATTCCTTGTTTGGTGATGGTGTATGTTCTGCATGTGTAACTGAGCTGAGGTATTCTGTTTATGTAATTCCTATTTGACATTGCCACTTGTTCTCTTTCCCCAGTAGGTCATGTATTGTTATTCTCTGAAATGTATTGGTTTAATATTTGCAGTGTTGCCTTTTGATAGTTAGGGTATGGTGCTTTGTGAGTCCTGGTAGTGCTGTTACGATACGGTGGGTTTGCTATGGGTTCTAAATGGGTAGTGTTTGTAGTAGTTCCTAATGTGCCTGGCGGTTGGCACTGGATTATAGTAATGTAGAAATCTTTTAGTCTTTCTTTATCCATACGCTCATTAAGAGGCATGTTTACTAAAAGTTAGTTTATGGTAACATTATGCAAATATTTATGCAAATGAGGTCCCTTATGCAAATTAGGCCTGCGTCTTGTGCGGCCCCCGGGTTACTTTACAAGTCCTCATTTGGCCCTCAAAGCAATTTGAGTTTGAGACCCCTGGTCTAAAGGGTTCTGAGCCTTGTATCCTCTCCCCTTCATTCCACTAAGGGGGAGCATGAAATGTGGTCCAAGTGGAAGTTTTCTGATCCCTGGAGGTGTTTATGGCTTTCCTACCCTGACTTGAGTAAAGGGGGCCCTTTACTAGTGTGAATTCCCTGTCTCTTTGTCCTCTCCAGACTCTGGATAGGCCTCCTTGCCACAGTATTCAAAATTTCAGATATCCAGGACTTGTCAGTCACTTCTAACACATGATATGATTCACGTCCTTTGCAAATAAAAAAAATGCGTTTGTGCTGGGAATATTTCCCACATTCTGGACATGAGCAAATGAATCCCTTTTTGTCTTGTGCTTTCCAAAGTTTTCAGTTTCTTCCTTACTTTAATATTATTTGATGTGTTAAGTATGCAAGTAGTGTAAGATTTGGATGGTTGTATTTTCTCTTTGAATGTATTTATGAAAAATGCCTTACTTGAACTGTCAGTAAAAGTAATCAACAGCGCCAATTGCTAATATGTTGAAATAACATCCACAGAATAGTTAGTGAGAGGAAAGACTTCAGTTGACTCCTGAGTCAGTTAAAACAGACTCCAGCAAGAGGGGAAGTTAACCAATCAAACAATGTAGTGGTCAACTTATTACTTCAACGGTCTAAACCTCTCTGGATCTTTTTTTAGATAATAGTCAGGAACAGTAAATCCTCAAACTTCGATTGTAACAGCGAACTAAATATACTTGGCTTCCAAAAATCAGTTGTCTCAACCCCGACACCGGATGTTTCACCGGTTAGCCTTCATCAGGGAGGGGAGTGGGACAATTGCCCAGCCATAAAGCTCTGAAATACAAAAAACCAGAGAAGGTCATCCAAAAACTTCTAACATGTCTAGAGATGTTGCATACAATCTAAACGTCATATATTGTAGTGACGGACAGTAGAATAAAAACAGCTGGAAAAAGGTTATCTACCATGAGCCGATCAAAGGCCACTTAAACTGTTACAAATGTTCCGAAAATCAGAAGTGAACAACGCCGTGCATGTGCGTTATAAAGTTCACTCATTGACGTCACTCTTCTAGATCCAGCTGAACGTAACTACCGCAAACTCATTCAGAAGATAATGATTATAACAAAACTTCAAAAAACATTTCCAAAAATGAGCCTTCCGAACTTTCACCAGAATTAGAAACATGCCTTCCAATCAATTGAGTCATTCAGTCCTTTAGGTTTCAAGGTATTTAAGCAAAAGATCCATGTTTGCTCATTGTGAATCAGGGTCTTATCAAAATTGCTGCCATATTTAGAGGGAAACAGCTTGGTAATGATGAAATATCGCATATCTTCAAAAGCATATCCAGTGGCCAAACAATGTTTCACTTATGGGGCCCCTTCGACCCGATGGCAGAATTTGCTCCGCTGTTCAATCAGCCAAACCCAAAAAGATGGGTGTGGTTTTCCCCTCATATGCTAGCCCAGAGGGGCATAAAATTATATACACTATCCCAGTGCTAGCACATGCGATGGCCTGATGAAACCCATATGATCGGTTGTTATTATGAAAATGTTGTACACTCAAAGCATGACCGAACATAAGGAACAATGATCACATCTCTTATGGGGCCCCCTCTGTGCTGTGCTGTCAGACTCCAAGCCAGCAAAAGCAGATGAACATAACTCTTTCAAATTATGACAACTTGTATATACTGTTCACATGCTCAACTGCTGTAAACCCGGCACTACTTGAAACATCCTTAAATATTGACGAACGATCTTAGAAAGTCTGAAACTTAAAAGGGCTGAATTGAGTGACCAAATGTGTAATGTTGTCACTAGCACATGAAGCCCTAACCACCGACAGCAATCAGGACCAGTTATTGAACCATGCCCACAATTGCGCTTGCCAAATCAACCAGCTATATCCTTCTTGCTGAAATGCTGATTCCAAAAATATAGACTGTTGCTTATATTTCACTACTGTATAGTGGAACAATTCCTATGATAGGAGGTAAATTCCTTAAGTTGTGGTGGGTGGACACTCAAATAGTGTAAAAATGATTGCTTATGCATAGGTTTACGGTACACTGTAGTAAGGAGCTTGTCATCTTGTCTGTTAAGGAGGAAGTCCTAAAATGGAATGGTATGTTTGGAAATCCATGGAAAACTGAATATTGGTGTCACATTCATTTAGCCATTTATGAAACATTCACAGCTGGTCACAAGCAAACATAGCATAAAGATTTATTTATTTATTTGTTTATTTACATTCTCTTATATACCGCACTATTCTGCATCAGTGCGGTTTACATTGAACAAACTGAAATTACATTGAACAGGGCATTATAACTTGGAGATAACTATTTTACAGGGAACATGGGCTATGGAGGGTTAAGTGGCTTGCCCAAGACCACAAGGAGCACCTGTGAGACTAGAAACCCCAGTCCTTCCGGCCCAAGGTTACTGTCCTATAGTGGGATTTAAACCCCCGACCTTCCGGCCTGAAGTACCTTGCTCCAACCACTAGGCCACTCCTCCACTCCATCTATCATCTATGTACCTGACCCATAAACGAATATGAGCCTGAAAAGGACAATCATGTAACCAAACATGTTCAAAATAGGCCATGAATAAATTTGCTATGGACAGGGCCATGGTGGAGCCCATTGCAACCCCCCTTGATTTGCTGATAAAAATTATCATCAAAACTGAAAAAATTAACAAAACCATTAATTGCAAACTGAAATCTATCATGTCATGCTGATCCACCAGCACCTGTTGGAACACACACATTGCCTCTGATTGCGGAATACTGGTGTACAGTGCCAAAACACAAAAGTGGAATATAAGCAAGTGTCTACATTTTTGGAATCAGCATTTCAGCATTGAGGATATCCTAGCTGATTGATTCGGCAAGCGCAACTGCGTGCACAGTTCAATGACCGGTCCTGGTTGCTGTCACCGGTGGTTACAGCTTCGTGTTCTAGTGAAACTTTATACATTTTGTAACTCAATTTACCCTTTGTTTCAGACTTTCTAAGATCATTCGCCAACATTTCAGGATGTTTCAAGTAGTGCCAGGTTTACAGCAGTTGAACATGCGAACAGTATATACAAGAAGTCATAATCTGAAGGAGTTATTGTGTCCATCTGCTTTTGCTGACTTAGAATGACAGCACAGCACAGAGTTGCGGTCACTGTTCCTTATGTTTGGTTCAAGTGTACAACATTTTCATATAATGACTGATCATATGGGCTTCGTTGGACCACCACATGTGCTAGCACTGGGGTAGTGTATATAATTTATGCCCCTGTGGGCTAGCATATGTGGGGAAAACACTCCGATCTTTTTGGGTTTGGCTGATTGAATATCGGAGTAAACTCTGCCATCGGGTCGAAGGGGCCCCTTTAGTAAAACATTGTTTGGCCACTGGACATGCTTTTGAAGATCAGTGATATTTCATCATTACCAAGCCCTCTAACTATGGCAGCAATCTTGATAAGACCCAATTCGCATTGAGAAAAAATGGACCTTTTGCTTAAACACCTTGGAACCTAAAGGACTGAATGACTCAGTCGACTGAAAGGCATATTTCTAACTTCTGGTGAAGGTTCGGAGGGCTCATTTTTGGAAATGTTTTTTGAAGTTTTGTTATAATCGTTATCTTCTGAATGGGTTTGTGGTAGTTAAGTTCAGCTGGATCTAGAAGAGTGATATCAATGAATGAACTTGATAATGCACATGCATGGTGTTGTTCACTTCTGATTTTGGGAACATTTGTAACAGTTTGATTGGCCTTTGATCGGCTCATGGTAGATAACTTTTTTCCAACTGTTTTTATTCTACTGTCCGTCACTATAATATATGATGTTTAGATTGTATGCAACATCTCTAGACATGTTAGGAGTTTTTGGATGATCTTCTTCTCTGGTTTTTGTATTTCAGAGCTTTATGGCTGGGCAATTGTCCCACTCCCTGATGAAGCCTAACCGGTGAAACACCCGGTGTCGGGGTTGAGACAACTGATTTTTGGAAGCTAAGTATATTTAGTTCGCTGTTAGAATCGAAGTTTGAGGATATCTCCAGGAACAAGCAGGAATGTAGTCTTCACATATGGGTATCGTCGGTACCGACGGAGCCTGCGCGGGAATGCTCCCCAGTGTCCAATAGGAAAGCTTTTGGGAGCATCCCACAGCGCCTGCGTGCTGTCTTCCTGCCTTACCCAACTGTCCCTCTCCAGTTCTTCGTTTTCCGCGGAGCCGACAGGTCGCACATCCTGTCACCGCAGAAAAAAAATCCCTTCTAGTCTTCTTTTTTGTAGTCGCGTCTGCCTTCCCTCGACGCTACACCGGTAACGCCGATTCTTCTTTCTTTTCTTAAAAAAAAAATAAAAATTCTTCTGGAGTCTTTCCAGTAATTTTCTCTTAAGGTGCCATGCGCCATTTTGGGCACCAAGCCCAATGTTTTCCTTCAAAATGGAAAAACCCACTTCGGGTTTTAAAAAGTGTTCTAAGTGTGACAGTACCATCTCCGTCACCGACACGCATGAGTGGTGCCTCATTGTTTAGGTCCTGACCACTCTGTTTCAGAATGTGTTGCCTGTGGGATGATGTCGAAACGGGGCAGGCAAAACCGAGCTGCTAAACTTAGCACCCTTTTTCCCTCCGATGCAGCCTCCGTGGCATTGACGTCTTCCAGGGCTTCGTCTTCCTCCCATGGATCTCAGGTAACTAAACATAAATCTAGCCGGTCCTCAAAGAGTAGATCTCCTTCTAAACATCGAGATGCCTCTGGCATTGCCCTTGAGGGACTTTCACCGGCAAAATTGCCCCGGCGGGCGGCTTCGGCTTCCAAAGCACTAACGGGGCTCCAGGATATTCTCGAGGCTTCAACCTCGGCAGAACTACTGGTGCCATACTCTGGGGTACCGGCCGCTTCATCCGGTACCGATACCCAAGCATCGGCAGCGTTGATAGACCAGAGATTCTTGGCTATTGAACGCAGTGTGGCGGCTCTTCTCACGGCCTCGATGCCCTTGAAACCGCTTCAGACAATTCAACTGGTACCGGCACCGACTGCATCGACATCGGCAGGTATTTTACAGGGACCAAGTCATGCGTGTCTCCAGCATCGACAAGTCTGTACCGGACCACTTTGACCGGTACCGTGCTTTGCACGATCACCTGGATCGGAGATACTTCGAATCCTCGGGTGAGTCTGAAGACTCTGAAAGCTCTGCCAATACCAGAGTACTTCTTCCCGAGGATTCCTCTTCTCCTCAGCGTAGGATGTCTCCACCAGAGGATATGTCTTTTCAGGATTGTATCCGAGATGTGGCCCGAGGTCTTTCCATCACAGTGGCTCCTGAAAAAGAGCCTAGGGCAAAGGAATTATAAATCCTGCAATACCCTAAAGCTCCCAAGGAGGCAGCTACCTTACCTATTTATGAGATCTTGCATGATCTCATGTTAAGGATGTGGGAAACACCTCTAACCACATCTCCTCACTCTCGAAGACTCAACACCATGTATCGAGTTCCTCCTTGTCCTGGGTTTCAGAAGACTCAATTACCACACCATTCCATGGTGGTGGAATCTGCTATAAGAAGGATAAAGAGAGTGCAAAAAGGCATGCATCTAATCCTCCAGGACGTGAGTGTAGGACTCTTGACGCCTTTGGACGTCGAACCTTCCAGGCTTCCATGCTTTCTGCTAGGATCAGTTCACATATCTTATATATGGGGATGTTCCTTAAGGAGGTCACAGGAGATTTAGAGCTTATGAGCCCTCTCCTTCCTGATGAGGCAAGATTACCTTGCCCTTGTCAAACAAGCCCAGGATGTTTCCAAGTTTGTGAATCGTGCAGCCTTTGACTGCTTTGAGTGCATAAGCAGAACCTCTGCCTTTGCCATAGGTGCACGTAGGATTGCCTGGCTCCAGGCATCTGACTTGGAAATTTGGGTACAGGATAAACTAGGGAATATTCCTTGCACAGGAGAGAATCTCTTTGGCAAGAATTGGCAGGAAAGTGATATTGTTTCCGGTACCGGTGGCATCGACATCGGCTTCGGTGTCAGCCATGCCGGTACCCTGCCCTCTGCAGCCCTCCGGTACCGATAATTCCCGATACCGATCCCGGTCGGTACGGGTATCGGGCTTTGCAAGAGCATCCCGACAGACGATACTTCGATTCCTCTGAGGATTCTGAAGAGTCTGTCGATGCAGCGATGCTTTTTCCACAGGAAGAGTCCTCTCCTAAACTAATGATGTCTCCTCCAGAGGACTTGTCTTTTCAAGACTTTATCAGAGAGGTGGCTCGGGGTCTCTCTATTACAGTAGCCCCAGAGTCAGAGCCTAGAGCTAAGGAGTTAAATATTCTACAATCTCCAGGAACAAGCAGGAATGAGTCTTCACATATGAGTACGTCGGTACCGACGGAGTCTGCGCGGGAACGCTTCCCAGCTTCCAATCAGAAAGCTTTTGGAAGCATCCCACCATGCCTGCGTGCTGTCTTCCCGCCCTTCCCAACTGTCTCTCCTCAGTTTTCGTTTTTCCGCGGAGCCGGCAGGACGTCCTCCTGTCACCGCAGAAAATTCTTCTTTTATTCTTTTGTCTTCTTGTGGTCGCGGCTGTCTCCCCGACTCCGCCGGTGTTTCTTTTTTCTTTTTCTGAAATTCAGGGAATATTTTCCCTCAGTTTTTTGTACTTAAATTTTTTAGGCCTTCTAGGCCTCTCCATATCCCTCATGGAACCACCAACCTCTTTCTCTAAGAAATGTCTAAGCTGTGGCGGTACATTTTTATTTTTAGACTCCAATTACTGGTGTCTAACCTGTTTGGGTCCTGACCAATGTTCCCTCTAATTTTCTGTAGGCTGTGTGCGCATAAAATATCAGCTGTGTGCAGCTTTTGAAGGAAGGTTAAATTTTTGTGTGCCACATAACGACACTCGGAGTTATATACTTTAAAATTTGACTACACGTCAGAATACAGTATGTACACCACATTGATTTTAATAAAATTAAATGAAAATAGATGATTACTAAATGAAGCGGGAAATTTCTAGTAATTACAATCATAACTTTTAACTTTTAAGACGTCTGTGTTTTCTATCAGAATCAGAGCCGTAATTTTTGTGCGCTCTGTTGTAAAGTATGTGCGCTCGCTCGGCGAGGTGTGTGCGCGCGCACACGCGCACAGCTTAGAGGGAACAGTGGTCCTGACCGTTTTCCTCCAGAGCCCTTGGGCTACAGTATTGTGAGAAGAGATTTTCAACATCGAGTTTCCCTCGATACCGGGTTCCCTTCCAGTGTCAGGGCACCGACCGTTTCTTCTTCTACACAGGATCAGGTAACTCACAAACAGTCTGTTAAGACTAGCCAACCCTCGAGTGGTAGGTCTCATGCACAGCATGATGACGGCTCCGGCCTTGCCATCGAGGATCCATTGGCTTCAAAACCCCGGCGGGAGTCTTCGGCCTCTAAAGCCTATGAGGGGTTTCAGGTTGTTCCTGGGGCTCACCCCTCACAGAACATACCTGAGCCATGCTCGGTGGTGGCATCCGCTTCGAGCGGTACCGATACCCCGGCATCGGCACTGGTGTTGGACGGTACACTCCTCACCAGGGATCGTCATCTGGCTTTCTCGGTACCTTCGGGACCGGTGGTTACGCCCCAGATTGACTTTCCAGTATCGGCATCAACGCCGATACTACCACCGACGTCGGTACCCTCTAGACATGTATCGATAGACTCGCCTCCTTCGATGCCAAGTCTGGAATCGATCTCTAGTCTGGAAGACTGGGTACCCGACACTTACTGGTACCGGATGCTCGGTACCGAGGGTGATTACCAAAGGCGTTCGGTTACTTCGGTACCGATTGAGCAGCCACCGATGACTGCTCCGATGTCGGTGTCGTCTTCGATTCCGACAGTGCTACCGGTATCGGTATCAGTACCAGTATCCGCAGTAACATCGGGGCCAGCTCCTTCCATGCTTCTTTCACCAGGGTCGCTCCTTTCTTTACCAAGTCTGGAGTCGATACCTGGCATGGACGATGCAGTACTGACTGTCACAGGTCCTGACCTCCAGTACCAGCATCCATCCCTTAAGGTTCCTTTCTTGCACCGTGCAGGATCTTATATTCCTATATACTCAGGTAGATCCGGTGCCCAGGCTAGTTCTTCAGGTCTAGCTTGTCCAGGGAAGGTTCTCTTTGGAGATCCTTCTTTTCAGAATTTCCTCCTGGATATGGCGAGATCTCTTGTCATTCCTATCCCTGGCCATGATCCTACACAAGGCTCTGTTTCCACTGAAGCAAAGGAAGACATAATGCTTCCTTTGCATCATTCCTTGCAGGATCTTCTTCTAAGAATGTGGGAAGCACCTTTAAAGGTACCCTCACCTTCTAGAGCAACTGATCTTCTGTATCAGGTGCCTCCCTCTCCAGGGTTTCAAAAGACTCAACTTCCCCATCACTCCATTGTAGTGGAATCAACATTGAGGAAGGTGAAAAGTAAGAAGAAGCACTCTTCTTACCCACCAGGTCGTGAGTCTAGGACACTAGATGCCTTTGGATGTCAAACCTTCCAGACATCCATGCTGTCAGCAAGGATTCTCTCTTATATTTTTTATGAGAGTCTATCTCTTCAGGAGGTCACAAAAAAATTATATCTTTTGACTCCTTTTCTTTCAGAGCCCAAGACTGCAGACTATTCCTTACTACTTAGTCATATTCAAAATATCTCTTGGTTTCTTACTCGTGCTTCCCTAGATTCTTTTGAGTCTGTTAGCAGAACTTCTGCTATAGCCATAGGGGCACGACGTAGAGCCTGGCTCCAAGCTCAGACTTAGACAAATGGGCACAACAAAGACTGGGTAATACTCCTTGTACTGGAGAAAATCTCTTCAATAAGGAGTCTTTACATCAGGTTGCTCAGTGGTCCACTGACTTCCCTGTTTCTGAAGGCTATCCTAAGCCTTTTCCTTCCTCAGTAGGTAGGAAATGCCCTGTCAAACCTTCTTTCCCTAGGAGAAGAAGGTTTTACTCTTCTCCCCATCATACAGATGTACCCAAGCAGGGGAACCATCGCCCTGGTCTGAAGAATCCAAACTCTCGCCAGGCTAAACAAACCCAGCAACCATAGGGTTCTGGTTAATCTTTTTTCTGCCTCTGGAGTTTAGAACCTATAGTTGGCTGCTTCTCAGCAGAAGTTTTCACTATTTTCATTCTAAACTTTACGCATGGCATCCAGTTCTCCTAGATATACTGAGCTGTCAGGATATTCATGTTTATAGGTCACAGCTTTCTCCTCTTCTTCCTGCTAGGAAGAGGGATTTAACAACTATCACATGATAGTTTTCTGTACCAACATGAAGTCTTTCCTTCTACAGACTTACCACAGGGTAAATCACCTTTCAGCTCTTGTTTTCTCTACATTCCAGTGCGGAGTTTTTTCTCTCGAATAAACTCCCTTCTCTTTGCTTGGGCAGCTCATCAGACAGGGACAGACCTTTCTTACCTTTGTTCTGTCTGTTCTTTCTGTTTTACACAGAAAGATTCTCTCTGCTGTCTTATCAGAAGCTGCCCATGCAGGAGCTTCAGTGATTGGACCACTGGTACTTTTCCACAAGTATACACAGTTGTCCTACACCACTTTCTATCTGGCCTTAGTAGTGATTCCAAGACAGTGCATACATCTTTCTTGGGCAATCCTTATCACTACAGGCTTATCACACTATCTTCTATCCTCGCCATCTCCAATTCCTTTGGGTTTGGCAGCATAGTTGACGTGGCTGCTGGCTTTTCCATCAACCAGTTCTATCTCCCAATTCTCCTGCATAATGCTCTCTGCAATTTCACAGAGAAGCTTTCCACTATGGGCCCTTGCTAGAGAGCATGGGGTTTTTTCTCGAATAGCTATCCTACATGGTTGAAAAAAGGCTTCCTCAGTCATGCCCCCCATACCCTACTTTTTCCTTTTAAAACAAAGGACATAAGCCTTATCTACGTGAAAGACTAAAGAGTGGTCAATTCCTATAGGGAATATGCTCTTTTTTCCTTGCAGCTTGTCCTCCTGGTATCCTACTCCTTCAGGGACAGCACATATTTAACTAAAGTACGCATGATACCCTTTTTTGTCCCTCAAGTGGGTCAATCTGGTATTTATTTTATTTATTTATTTATTATTTATTACAATTTCTTATATACCGCACTATTGTCAGCGCGGTTTACATACAACAAAATGACCATAACAAACTGTTTGGCTTCACATAGAACAGGAGAAAACAACTTGGATAACATGCTTTTACTTTACATAGAACAGGAGTAATAACTTGGATAAACGGGGTATGCAAACTAAACTACTTACATATGTACAATGAGATCGAGTATTGGGAATTCAGTGTGAACATGTGTACAATAGAGTTGATATGTTAACTTGAGGGGGTGAGGGAGAGGCACTTATGTAGGGGTAGTGTTAATCTGGTAGTATTGAGTAAATAAATGGGATTTGAGAGCCTTTCTGAATTGTGTTAAGTCAGTAATCGCACGGATGCCTGGTGGTAATGCGTTCCAACATTTTGGGGCATAGATACTGAATGCCCTGTTAGATGTTGCGGTTGTGTACTTTGTTGAAGCCTTTGGAATTACTAGCACATTTGTAGATGGGGTTCTCCTTGTTCTGTTGGGAGGAGCGGGCTGGATGATGTTGGTTAATGAGGGGGAGGTGATGCCATGGATGGATTTGAAGGTGAGTAACAAAGATTTGAATGTAAGCCTTCCTTGTACGGGGAGCCAATGAAGTTGTATTAGGATAGGCGTTATATGGTCGCATCTTGCTGCTCCTACTAAGATTCTAGCTGCGGCATTCATGGCAAGTTGCAACGGATTTAGAGATGATTGAGGGAGACCTTGGAGAATAGCGTTGGCAAAGTCAAAGTGTGGCAAGATAAGGGCTTGGTATATTGTCCGGAAGTCTTCAGGGCTTAGAAGGGATTGCAGGTGTCTGAGTGACCGGATTTTGAAATATACGGCTCTGACTATGTTGGATATATGGGTTTTCAAATCTAGTCGTTGATCGAGGGTGACCCCTAAGTACCGAATTGCTGATTTGGTTTGGAGCTCAGCTTCTTTAACCTTTATATGAGGTGGAGGGCAGAAATTCTGGTCTCTGGTGATAAATAGCACCTCAGACTTTTGTGTTGGATCCTGAGGTTTTGTGACAGAAGCCATTCGGAGACTGTGTTGAAGCATTCAATCAGTGGCGAAAGGTCCATTTGTTCTGTGGAAAATGGCATGAATAGGAGGATGTCATCAGCATAAATTAGACAGTCGACCTTGAATGATTCGATAATGTTGAAAATAGGTTGCATGTAAATATTAAATAATAGAGATGAGAGGGAGGACCCTTGGGGGACGCCTTGTCGCTGATGGAAGGGTTCGGAAGATCTTGAACCTGATTTTACATGCTGCCATCAAGGTACGATCTGCACCAATCGAGGGCGACGCCACTTATCTCTTTCTTATGCGTTCTCTGTCCCTTTACCAGGCTATAGTTCTACAAGACTCAGGACTTGCTGCTTACTGATGGTTTGTTCACGTAACCATCCTGCTTATTTCACTGGACAGCATTCCCTTCATAACCAGGGGGAATAGATTCTCAAGTAGGTTCTTCCTTCTTATTATCAGATGAATCTTTCCTCTTCACATCTCTCATGTGAATGTACTTATAGGCATATCTCTGTCTGCTTAATTGCAGACATTTATCTTCGACCTATGTATTCATTCATATATATATATATATATATATATATATATATATATATATATATATATATATATATATATAGATATATATATATATAATATATTTATATTTACATCTCTATAGATATATGTCTGTCAGCTGTGTGTGCATATGTTATGCCCTTCTAGATCTCACTATAGATAGATATATCTATATGTATATACATATATCTATATATATCTATATATGTCTATCCATATATATATGTGTATCTGCCGAGATACTTTTTATAGGTAGATATATGTATTCACATACTTATCTGACTGTCTATGCTCATATAGGTTTTTACCCTCCTATATGTTCCAAACAGTGGGCTACCCATCTCCATGCTGTTCCACAGCATGTTTGGGGTGCTACACACACAACCACTCCTGTGGTACTGACAGCCCTATCATAACCCTAAGGGTTAGGTATTCCTGAAGCTCCATGCTCCAATATCTTTCCTACCTCTCACCAGTTCGGAAAGACATGGCGGATCTTCAGTAGATCGGAGGTTCCAAATCCTCAGACACCTATCCTCTTTGGGAATACGGGGGTTTTTCCATACCCCTTCTTCCTTCAAGGACTAGGCCAGTTTGTCCAAATCGGTCAGTCTTCCTCTTTTGCTCCTAAGTGTGAATAACTCTGCGGCCAAAAGAGTTTGCAGCTTTTTCCATAAAGCTTCCCACGGAAGGCCTACCATTTTTGTGCTACCCCAGTTGAATCCTGGGGTCACCTTTTTCTTCCACTTTTTGACCTTCACCTTCACTTCAGTGAGGTCACCTTGGAGATTCTTCTACTGGATTCCCAGTAGCTTCCATGAGCCTCTCTACTGCCTGCAATCCAGTAGGTGAGGTCCATATTGCAATTGTTCATTTTCAATATATATATTCATGATAATTATCATACATACAAGGGCTCCTTGCTTGTAGTCCTATCTTAGGTTAACTGTTTTCTACAGCTCTTTTCTATTTCAACTCCTACCCTCCATCCTCAGGATGCCTGGCCATATGAGGTGTAGCATGTTTTCAATCCCAACATTCTAGGACTCCAGGCATCTTAGCTTGGGAGTCCCCATATGTGAAGACTCATTCCTGCTTGTTCCTGGAGATAGCACAGTTACTTACCTTTAACAGGTGATCTCTGGGAACAGCAGGAATAAGTCTTCACAACCCACCCACCTCCCCTAGGAGTTGTATCTCTCTATCTATCTTTCCTTTCCTCTCTCTCTCTTTTTGTCTCAGCTTTAAAACTTAACTGAGGAGAGACAGTTGGGAAGGGCGGGAAGGCAGCACGCAGGCGTGGTGGGATGCTTCCAAAAGCTTTCTGATTGGAAGCTGGGAAGCGTTCCCGCGCAGACTCCGTCGGTACCGATGTACCCATATGTGAAGACTTATTCCTGCTGTTCCCAGAGATCACCTGTTACAGGTAAGTAACTGTGCTATATCCTAAAACTCCTAAAGAGGCAGCTACCTTACCTATTCATGACATTCTGTATGATCTCATGTTAAGGATGTGGGAAGCACCTCTATCCACCTCTCCTCATTCTCGCAGGTTAGACACCATGTATCGTGTCCTTCCTTGTCCTGGTTTTCATAAAACTCAGCTTCCTCACCACTCTATTGTGGTTGAGTCTGCAATGAGAAAGATTAGAAGTGCCAAGAGACATGCCTCTAATCCTCCAGGACGTGAATGTAAAACCCTGGATGCTTTTGGTAGAAGAATCTTCCAAGCTTCCATGCTGGCTGCGAGAATAAATTCCTATAGTCTCTACATGGGAATGTTCTTAAAAGAAGTCACTGACCATTTGCTGACTTTAAGTCCTTTTATGTCAGGCAGTAAAAGGCCAGAATTTCTCTCTGGGCTCAAACATGCCCAAGATATCTCCAGATTAAGAACATAAGATATGCCATACTGGGTCAGACCAAGGTCCATCAAGCCCAGTATTCTGTTTCCAACAGTGGCCAATCTAGGTCATATGTACCTAGCAGTTTCCCCAAGGGACACAGGTTCCACAATGCTTGTATTGGTTCAAGCATTGATATCCTGGGTCCCTTCTTAATAATGGTTTATGGACCTTTCGAAACTCCAGGAACTTGTCCAAACCTTTTTTAAACCCAGCTACACTAACAGCCTTTACTACATCCTCTGGTAACAAATTCCAGAGTTTGATTACATGTTGAGTGAAAAAATATTTTCTTTTATTAGTCTTAAATAGTTTACCCTGTAGCTTCATTGCATGTCCCCTAGTCTTTCTATATTCTGATAAGGTAAACAATCGATCTACGTTTACCCGTTCCACTCCGTTCATTAATTTATAGACTTTTATCATATCTCCCCTCAGCCGTCTCTTTTCCAGGTTAAAGAGCCCTAACCTTTTTAGCCTTTCTTCATAGGAGTATCCTTCCATCCCCTTTACCATTTTGGTGGCTCTTCTCTGAACCTTTTCTAAAATCGCTATATCCTTTTTAAGATACGGCGACCAGAATTGCACACAATATTCAAGGTGCGGTCTCTCCATGGAACGATATAGAGATATTATAATATCTTTTGTATTATTTTCCATTCCTTTCCTTATCATACATAGCATTCTATTTGCTCTCTTGGCTGCTGCTGCACACTGGGCCGAGGGTTTTAACATGGTATCCACAATGACGCCTAAATCTTTTTCCTGGGTGGTGGTTCCTAATGTGGAACCTTGGATCGTGTAACCATAGTTTGGGTTGTTCTTCCCTAGGTGCATAACTTTGCACTTGTCCACATTAAATTTCATCTGCCATTTTGATGCCCAGTCTTCCAATTTATCAAGATCCTCTTGCAATTTTCCACAATCCTCTTGGGTTTTAACAACTTTAAATAGTTTTGTGACATCTGCAAATTTGATAACCTCACTTGTTGTTCCACTTTCCAGGTCATTTATGAATATGTCAGAAAGCAGCGGACCCAGCACAGATCCCTGGGGTACACCACTATTCACCTTTCTCCATTGGGAAAATTGGCCATTTAGCCCTACCCTCTGCTTTCTATCTTTTAACCAGTTCCTGATCCACAATAGTACACTGCCTCCTATCCCATGACTCTTTAGTTTTGCCAAATGTCTCTCATGAGGGACCTTGTCAAAGGCTTTCTGAAAGTCCAGATACACAATATCAACCGACTCACCTTTGTCCACCTGATTATTCACTCCTTCAAAAAAACATAACAGATTAGTAAGACAAGATCTTCCTTGTCTAAAGCCATGTTGGCTGTCTCCCATTAGGTCGTGACTCTACATGCTGAGTAATTTTATTCTTTATGATGGTTTCTACCATTTTTCCTGGTACTGATGTCAGGCTCACCGGTCTGTAGTTTCCCGGATCACCCCTGAAACCCTTTTTAAAAATTGGTGTTACATTGGCGATCCTCCAATCTTCAGGTATTAGAGATGATTTTAATAATAGTTCACAGCTTTCGACTCCTTTGAATGCATAAGCAGAGTCTCAGCTATAGCTATAGGTGCACGTAGGATTGCTTGGCTTCAAGCATCTGATTTGGAGACCTGGGTCCAAGATGAATTGGGAAATATCCCTTGTACAGGGGAGAATCTGTTTGGTAAAGATTGGCAAGCAAAAGCCAATCAGATGGATGCTGAAAATTCTGCTTTGGATAGACTATCCAAATCTACTGCTGCTCCTGCTAAGAAAAGGCTGTTCAAGAAAACACCTTTCTCTAAAAAGGGAAGATCCTATCCTGCTTATAGTCAGAGAGCATCTTCTGCAGCTCAGTTCCCTTCCAAACGTCAGCAATCCTCCAAACAGACCAAGGCAAAGGCTGTGAGGCCTGCTCCAGCCCAGCAATCTCAGCCCCCTCAGGGCCTTTGACTCTGTGCTAGAGAACTTCGCCTTCCTGGCTCTAGAAGGACCAGAGCTCTCCACCATTCCAGGAAGGTTATGTCACTTTGCTCCCAGATGGGAGCAAATCACAGCAGAACATTGGACACACTCCATCATAAGAGAGGGGTACAAACTTCATTTTTCAAGCTTGGCAGCCTCAATGGCTCATCTGAACTCTGTGTCTATCGATGACATCTGTCGAGCAGCCACTTGGGCCTCGGTTCATACCTTCACAGCCCATTACTGCTTGGACAAGGACTCCCGCCGGGATGCCTTGTTTGGTCTGGCTGTTCTCAAACACCTGATCCATACTTAATCAACTCCTACCCACCATCCCTCATGGGATGACAGTGATCCAGGTGGGGAAGTGCAGCCCTGTCCCAGGGACACACAACTTATGGGCTCTCTCCCTGGCATCAAAAGCTAGGCAGTCCCCATATGTGAAGACTCATTCCTGCTTGTTCCTGGAGATAGCACAGTTACTTACCTGTAACAGGTGATCTCTGGGAACAGTAGGAATAAGTCTTCACAACCCACCCACCTCCCCTAGGAGTTCTCTCTCTCTCTATCTCTCTCCTTTCCCTCTCTCTCTCTCTCTCTCTCTCTCTCTCTCAGCTATAAAACTCAACTGAGGAGAGACAGTTGGAAAGGCAGGAAGGCAGCACGCAGGCGCTGTGGGATGCTCCCAAAAGCTTTCTGATTGGACGCTGGGGAGCGTTCCCGCGCAGGCTCCGTCGGTACCGACATGCCCATATGTGAAGACTTATTCCTGCTGTTCCCAGAGATCACCTGTTACAGGTAAGTAACTGTGCTTTACTCCCCCTATTTACTTATTCCAAAGAAAACAGGAGGACACAGACCCATTTTAGACCTCAGAGAATTGAACAAATTTCTGTTCAAAGAGAAGTTCAAAATGATTTCTCTAGGAACTCTGCTGCCATACCTTCAGAGTCAGGATTGGCTTTGTTCTCTAGATCTCAAGGATGTGTACACTCATGTTCTCATCCATCCAACTCACCGAAAGTTCCTTCACTTTCTGTTTCAAGGGAAGCACTACCAATACAGGGTTCTTCCCTTTGGCCTGGCCTGTGCACCAAGGGTGTTCACTAAATGCGTGGCTGTGGTGGCAGCATTTCTCCTCACCCTGGGAATATTCGTCTTCCCTTACTTAGACGGGCTCTTTCGAGCCCCTTCAGAGCCAGAGGCCAGGGTTGCCCTCTCTCGCACAATGCGCATCCTTCAGTATTTGGGACTTGTCATAAACTTCCCAAAATCCAATCTTGCTCCCACTCAGTCCCTAGAGTTTATAGGAGCTCTGCTGGATACCAGACAGACAAGGGCCTACCTTCCACAGCCTACCTTCGCATTGTGCATAAGAACATAAGAACATAAGATATGCCATACTGGGTCAGACCAAGGTCCATCAAGCCCAGTATTCTGTTTCCAACAGTGGCCAATCTAGGTCATACGTACCTAGCAGTTTCCCCAAGGGACACAGGTTCCACAATGCTTGTATTGGTTCAAGCATTGATATCCTGGGTCCCTTCTTAATAATGGTTTATGGACCTTTCCTCCAGGAACTTGTCCAAACCTTTTTTAAACCCAGCTACACTAACAGCCTTTACTACATCCTCCGGTAACAAATTCCAGAGTTTGATTACACGTTGAGTGAAAAAATATTTTCTTTTATTAGTCTTAAATAGTTTACCCTGTAGCTTCATTGCATGTCCCCTAGTCTTTCTATATTCTGATAAGGTAAACAATCGATCTACGTTTACCCGTTCCACTCCGTTCATTAATTTATAGACTTCTATCATATCTCCCCTCAGCCGTCTCTTTTCCAGGTTAAAGAGCCCCAACCTTTTTAGCCTTTCTTCATAGGAGTAGCCTTCCATCCCCTTTACCATTTTGGTGGCTCTTCTCTGAACCTTTTCTAAAATTGCTATATCCTTTTTAAGATATGGCGACCAGAATTGCACACAATATTCAAGGTGCGGTCTCACCATGGAACGATATAGAGGCATTATAATATCTTTTGTTTTATTTTCCATTCCTTTCCTTATCATACCTAGCATTCTATTTGCTCTCTTGGCCGCCGCTGCACACTGGGCCGAGGGTTTTAACATGGTATCCACAAGGACGCCTAAATCTTTTTCTTGGGTGGTGGTTCCTAATGTGGAACCTTGCATCGTGTAACCATAGTTTGGGTTGTTCTTCCCTAGGTGCATAACCTTGCACTTCTCCACATTAAATTTCATCTGCCATTTTGATGCCCAGTCTTCCAATTTATCAAGATCCTCTTGCAATTTTCCATAATCCTCCTGGGTTTTAACAACTTTAAATAGTTTTGTGTCATCAGCAAATTTGATAACCTCACTCGTTATTCCACTTTCCAGGTCATTTATGAATATGTCAAAAAGCAACGGACCCAGCACAGATCCCTGGGGTACACCACTATTCACCTTTCTCCATTGGGAAAATTGGCCATTTAGTCCTACCCTCTGCTTTCTATCTTTTAACCAGTTCCTGATCCACAGTAGTACACTGCCTCCTATCCCATGACTCTTTAGTTTTGCCAAAAGTCTCTCATGAGGGACCTTGTCAAAGGCTTTCTGAAAGTCCAGATACACAATATCAACCGACTCACCTTTGTCCACCTGTTTATTCACTCCTTCAAAAAAACATAACAGATTAGTAAGACAAGATCTTCCTTGTCTAAAGCCATGTTGGCTGTCTCCCATTAGGTCATGACTATCTATATGCTGAGTAATTTTATTCTTTATGATGGTTTCTACCATTTTTCCCGGTACTGATGTCAGGCTCACCGGTCTGTAGTTTCCCGGATCACCCCTCGAACCCTTTTTAAAAATTGGTGTTACATTGGCGATCCTCCAATCCTCAGGTATTAGAGATGATTTTAATGATAGTTCACAGATTACTGATAGCAGGTCTGCAATCTCAAATTTCAGTTCTTTCAACACCCTTGGATGTATACCATCCGGCCCAGGTGATTTGCTACTCTTCAGTTTATCTAATAGTTGTAGGACATCTTCCCGATGTATCGATATTTCCTTCAATTCTTCCACACCTTTAAATACCACTTCAGTCGTGGGTAACATCCCTACATCTTCCTCAGTAAAGACCGAAGCAAAGAATTCATTCAGTCTCTCCGCTATCGCCTTGTCGCCTCTTAGTGCTCCTTTAACCCCTTTATCATCTAATGGACCAACTGACTCTCTCACGGGTTTTTTGCTACGAATGTACTTGAAAAGGTCTTTATTTCGCGTTTTTGCTTCCGCAGCAAGCTTCTTCTCAAATTCTCTCTTTGCCTGCCTTATCAATGCCTTGCATTTGACTTGCCAGTGCTTGTGCTGTTTCCAGGTTTCATCATTTGGCTCTTTTTTCCATTTCTTGAAAGATGCTTTTTTGGCAACAACAGCCTCTCTGACCTCAGCTTTAAACCATGCTGGCAATTTTTTGGACTTCCTTCCACTTTTCTTAAAGCGTGGAATACAGCTGGTCTGGGCTTCCAAGATAGTATTTTTCAACAACACCCAAGCTTGATGTACGTCTTTAACCTTTGCAACTGCTCCTTTTAGTTTTTTCTTAACTGTTTTCCTCATTCTATCATAGTCTCCCTTTCGAAAGTTAAAGGGTAGTACTGTGGATTTCCTTACTATCCCTCCTCCACTAATTAAATCAAAGGCGATCATGCTATGATCACTATTGCCAAGTGGCCCCAACACCCTTATCTCTTGCACTACATCTGGTGTTCCACTAAGGACTAGGTCTAATATTGCTTCCCCTCTGGTCGGTTCATGAACCAGCTGCTCCAAGAAGCAGTCATTTATTTCATCTAGGAACTTTATCTCCCTAGCATGTCCTGTTGTGACACTGACCCAGTCGATGCCGGGGTAATTGAAATCACCCATTATTATTACTGCACTGTAACTTTTGCTAGCTTCCTTGATTTCTTTGAGCATTTCATCATCCATTTGTTCATTCTGGCCAGGCGGACGATAGTACACCCCCACTGCCATCGCCTTCCCCTTTTTACATGGAATTTCAATCCATAGAGATTCTACAGCAAATTTTGTTTCTTGCAAAACTTTAATCCTTTCTGACTCAATGCCCTCTCTAACATAGAGCGCAACCCCTCCACCAATTTGATCAGCTCTATCATTTCGATATAGTTTGTACCCAGGTATCACAGTGTCCCACTGGTTGTCCTCCTTCCACCATGTCTCTGATATTCCAATCATATCTAACCTCTCGTTTAGTGCTATATATTCTAACTCTCCCATCTTGTTTTGTAGACTTCTAGCATTTGCATACAAGCATTTTAGAGACTGTATTTTATTCATATTAATTTGGCTATTGGTAGACATGGGTAATTTGGGATCTTTAAGTTCTGTCTGCTCCATACTCGAGGGCATTTGGGCTACTTTACTCTTTTTTGGAACCTCTCTGCTTTTTGTAGTATCCTTCAAGGATACATTCTTCCGAACCATGCGCTCTTGGACGACTGTCGGCTTTCCCCTATTATCTAGTTTAAAAGCTGCTCTATCTCCTTTTTAAAGGTTAATGCCAGCAGCCTGGTTCCATCCCGGTTAAGGTGAAGCCCATCCCTTCGGAAGAGCCCCTCCTTTCCCCAGAATGTTCCCCAGCAGTGCTAAAACCTCACAGCTTCCCAAGCAGTGCTAAAACCTCACCTCACTGCTCGGGAAATATTACATTTGCTAGGCCACATGGCATCCACCGTGCATGTGGTTCCTTATGCTCACCTCCATATGAGGGAAGCCCAGTGGACTTTATCCACTCAGTGGACTCAGGCGTCAGGTTGCCTGTCAGACAAAATAGCAAACTCGGATCGCCTTATTTTGTCCCTCCAAGGTGGCAATCACCCCAAAACCTTTTGGTGGAGTCTGCTTTTCAGCAACCCCCACCCCAAGCCACTCTAACAACAGATGCCTCACAGGTGGGTTGGGGAGCCCTCCTGCAAGGCCTCTCTACCCAGGGTACCTGGACTCCACAGGAGGCCTATCTACACATCAGTCTCCTAGAACTCAGAGGAATTTTCCTTGCTCTTCGAGTATTCCACACCCAGCTCAGCTACAAGACAGTCCTAATTCAAACGGACAATCAAATAGCTATGTTCTCTGTGAACAAGCAGGACGGAACAGGCTCTCTTGTCGCTCTGCAACGAAGCTTTGCGACTATGGGCCCTCGCCAGAGAGCATCAGATTCATCTCCTTGCAGTGTATCTTCCAAGCATTCAAAACTCTTGGGCAGACAGACTCAGTCGAGTTCTGCTTCCACACGCATGGTCTCTCCATGCAGACCAGGTGGCCAAAATTTTTCAAATTTGGGGAACCCCAGACATAGACCTTTTTGCAAGTCTACTGAATGCCAATCGTCCCCGGTTCTGTTGCAGAATTCCGGCTCAGGGTTGTCAGGCTAGGGATGCTTTCCTCCTCCATTGGGGTCAGGATTTCCTGTATGCCTTTCCACTCATTCCCCTAATTCCCAAAACCCTCTTCAAGCTTCAGAGAGATAGAGGTCATATGATTCTCATAGCTCCACGTTGGCCACGGCAAATGTGATACCCTCTGCTCCTGCATCTATCTCAAGCTCCGTCTCTGGAGTTAGGATTTCCCCAAATCTCCTTTCTCAAGAGGACAGGTTGCTGTGGCATTCCAATCCCCAGTCTCTGCATCTCAGGGCCTGGTTGCTGAAAGCCTAGAACTCCACGGTCTTAACTTTTCCCAGCAGGTAAAGGATATCCTTTATGCTTCCAGAAAGCCTTCCACAAGATGCTCTTATGCATTTAAGTGGAAAAGGTTTACCATATGGTGCTCGCAGAAGGGTCTTAACCCTCTTGCGATACCTCTGGAATCATTACTGCAGTATCTCCTTCATTTATCAAATTCAGGGCTTAAGACCAATTCAGTGAGAGTTCATTTGAGTGCTATTGCAGCTTCTTTCAAGCCTCTAAATGGACAACCTATTTCCACTCATCTTTTCATAGGGAGATTTATGAGAGGCTTTCTTTTAATTAAGCCTCCCATTAAGCCACCACCGGTGGTATGGGATTTAAATCTGGTTCTTGGGCAGCTCATGAAACCGCCTTTTGAACCATTAGCCGCTACCTCTGTGAAATTTGTTTCCTGGAAGGTCATCTTTCTTATTGCAATCACATCAGCACGTCGCATCAGTGAATTGCAAGCGTTGGTGGTTGATCCTCCTTATACAAGGTTCCAGCATGATAAGGTAGTTCTTAGGAGTCATCCACACTTTATGCCAAAGGTGGTGTCACCTTTTCATTCAAACCAAGTGGTTTACCTTCCTGTATTCTTCCCAAGGCCTCACGCCTCAAATGCAGAAAGGAATTTTCATACTTTGGACTGCAAAAGGGCTTTGGCCTTTTACTTGCAAAGGACATAGCAACATAGAAAGTCCTCTCAACTCTTTGTTTCTTTCGAGCCTAGTCATTTAGGACTTCCAGTCTCCAAAAGAACACTGTCCAGCTGGATTGCACAGTGTATATCTTTTGCCTATGAGAGTAAAACCCTTCCTCTTGAAGGCCATGTCACAGCTCACAATGTGAGAGCCATGGCAGCTTCTATGGCTCATCTTCACTCTGTGTCTATCGACGACATCTGTCGAGCAGCTACTTGGGCTTCGGTTCATACCTTCACAGCCCATTACTGCTTAGACAAGTACTCCCGCTGGGATGCCTTGTTTGGTCAGGCTGTTCTTCAACACCTGTTCCATACTTAATCAACTCCTACCCACCATCCCTGGTAGGATGCCAGAGATCCATGGGGGGAAGTGGAGCCCTTTCACAAGTGCACACAACATCTGGGGCTTTCTTCCTGGCATCTGCAGCTAGGGAGTCCCCATATGTGAAGACTACATTCCTGCTTGTTCCTGGAGATAGCATAGTTACTCACCTGTAACAGGTGATCTCCGGGAACAGCAGGAATTTAGTCTTCACAACCCACCCACCACCCCTAGGAGTTGTATCTCTCTTTCTCTCTTTTCCTCTCTCTTTGTATAAGCTTTAAACTCAACTGGAGAGGGACAGTTGGGAAAGGCGGGAAGGCAGAACGCAGGCGCTGTGGGATGCTCCCAAAAGCTTTCCTATTGGACGCTAGGGAGCGTTCCCGCGCAGGCTTCGTCGGTACCGACGATACCCGTATGTGAAGACTAAATTCCTGCTGTTCCCAGAGATCACCTGTTACAGGTGAGTAACTATGCTTTACTGTTCCAGCTTATTATCTAGATGTTATTTAGACTGTTGATGTAATAAGTTGACCACTACATTGTTTGAATGGTTAACTTCCTCTCTTGCTGGAGTCTGTTTTAACTGACTTGGGTCAACTGAAGTCTTTTTCCTCTCATTAACTATTCTGTGAATGTTATTTCAACATATTAGCAATTAGTGCTATTGTTTGTTTTTACTGACTGCTGAAGTAAGGAGTTTTTCATATATATATTCAGAATTTTTTTGTTCCTTGTGAGGATATTTTTATTTAGCTGTATTTTCTTTCAACCATTAGTCCTTATGCAGTGTATAAATCTAAGGCTTCTTCTGTTGTTGTTTTCTCCTTCCTTTCAGCTATGATCACTCCTGGCGCCTGTGGGACCTGGAGGCCCAGGAAGAGATTCTGCATCAAGAGGGGCATAGCATGGGGGTCTATGACATCGCTTTTCACATTGACGGCTCACTCGCCAGCACTTGGTACAAGCTGCTTACATTAACCGTGGTATTTCTGATGTGAACTCTGAATGTTTTTAGTCCCTTGGCCTTCCAGCGTTTTTCAAGGGTGCACAATTGATGCAAAAAGGAAAGAAGTTCCTTCTAAAGATATAGGGCCCGATTTTTGAAAGGTTTTTACATGGTTTACAGCCTGTAAACGGTGTAAATGCCTAAAACCAGGATATTCAATGGCACTTACATGGTTAATGCCTTTAAATATCCCCTTCTAACTCCCCTACACGCCCCGATACTATCCGGTTAGCATCAGGGTGTGTTAGTGGCATTCAGGGTGGAGCAGAGGTGGCAACAAACAATAACCGAGCAGCAGCAGCAATATTGCATGCTACCAAGTTAGCAATCTGCACCGAAAAGATAGGCAAGGAAAACCCTTGCCTGTCTTCAAGGCGCAGGAGCTAACCAGGTAGCATGCAGTATCACTGTTGCCAAGTTAGCTTTGGCGGCTTCTGGTGTGTGCGGCAATCCCCAGATATTCAATGCCGTCGCCGGGTTAGAGGTTGGTAAGGGAGGTCTATGTGCCGACAAAGCGCATAGCCTTTCGAAAATGAACCTAGCACAATATCAGGCCCATAGTGACCAGTGAGCCACAAGCTTTGATCAGATCTGCTTCACAATAATGATATATACTAAAAGAACATAGAACCTGTTATTGAAAAGCATGTATCCAAGTAGCAGCACTGCTGTCCTGATAAATGCAACTGGTTGGGTCTATCCAGCGATTTTCAGTGGCACTATCTGGCTAGTAGCACTGAAAATCGTACTGACTGCCCTGATACTATCCACATAGTGCCGTGGCAGAGTGTGGGTGCTCTAAAGAACTATTCGGATAACTTAGGAAAGCAAAAGGACCCTCCCACTGCTGAATATCCTGATTTTATTTAACTGCTGCAGCTGAAATTTAAAAATACGCCGACCATGGCAGCTGAATTCTCGGCCAGTTGTTTGATACTGTAATGATATTGTATGATATCTTTGTTTGATGTGGTGTGTGTCTCCTGTATTTTTCTAATGTTTCAGATAAAATGAATTGAAAAATTGTTTCCTGACAAGTAAATTTGCGGGTATAATGCTAAGATTTTGCAAGAAACAGGAATTCAATTTAAGAAGGTTGCGTTGGCTAGCCATATTGAGTTTTGTAATCTGCTCTAA
The DNA here is from genome assembly GCA_033557465.1 of Ichthyophis bannanicus. NCBI lineage: Eukaryota > Metazoa > Chordata > Amphibia > Gymnophiona > Ichthyophiidae > Ichthyophis > Ichthyophis bannanicus. The sequence goes on from CM066039.1 coordinate 383,909,574, forward strand.
GAGTGCTCTACCCACCATGTCATCCTGGCTTATGCAAGCTAGCAGTGGTATCTTGTATTTTTCTGTCTCTTGAACTTGTGTTTACCCTATCAAGGTATAAAGTAGGTTGCATGATAATTTTCTATGTTAACTTAGGAGTTTCAACATTTAGCAAATAAAATTCCATATCGTCCGTCCAGCCCAGACGCACGGTTTATGCCCCATCACCAGCAGATGGAGACTGAGAACAAAAATCTGATGATGTCACCTCATGAGAACCTGTGCATCACTGAACATGCCAGTAATTTCTCAGTCTCCAGTAGATGGTGATGAGTGACTGTGCAGTCTGGACTCCACTGTAGACAGATAAAAGTTTTAAAAAATTAAAAAATTCTCATCAGAGTGTGAAAGAGGAGATCAGATGCAGGCAGCAAGGTATTAAGCTCCAAGGAACCTGCCAAACAGCTTGGTAAGCTGTGCTGGGGGACTGGTTGAGCACGAATCTCCATTGTTCCAAGCGCTTAAAGGTGAGGGGGCCCTGAATTTTAGTGCGCTATGATGTTGGGTCCGGCAGGCAGAGCGGTCTGTGGGAGTTGGTGCAGTCTGTTGTTGGTGCCAGGTTTTTGCTGCATCTGCGAAGCTGAGGCTCTTCTGTGGGGCTCGGCTCCGAAAGCAGAAACATGGTTGGAGGTGCACTTGGTGGCAGATTTGGAGCCCCTTTCGCCACAGCCACAAGAACCCATGGTTTTGGCGGGAAACATAGCTGTGGACAATGCAGTGCACTTGGAGCTGAGAGAGCGTCCCAAAGGCTGGAAAAGGCTTTTCCTGCCCCTAGGGACCAGTGCATGTCCTTGGAGAGTCCTAGAGAGCTTAAAGTGAATGTGGGGCTCCATTTTCTCCAGAATTCATACTTTTGTTGCACAAGGCCTACTGTTTGAAGCAAGGCCTTGGGCAAGAAGGGGCTCACAGTGTAGAGCCCAAGAAGGCAACTGCAAGGCCGGCATCTCCAGGCGCAGTCATGGTGGAACCATTAGCCAAACATCACAGAGAGGAGCTTGATACTTGAGATGACCAAGGATCTCTCTGATCTGAAGAGTCTGAGGACTCGATGGAAGGCCATTCAGATTGTTGGCAAGAAGCTGCGGGAGAGGAGCTTGAACAGGGGGAGATATTCCCCCTGGCAAGGATTCCTCCATAATTAGGGTGTTTCACCTGGAGGAACTGCCAACTCTGATTGATCAGTCCCTGGCAGCTCTTAATGTGGTACAGCCCCCTCTGGAGACGAAGGGCTCCTTTGAGGAACACTTATTGCAAGATATCTGGAAGTCTGAGGTCTTTCCTGCTCCATTCGTCAATTAAGGATATATAGAGGCAGAGTGAACATAAGATATGCCATACTGGGTCAGACCAAGGTCCATCAAGCCCAGTATCTTGTTTCAAACAGTGGCCAATCTAGGTCATACGTACCTAGCAGTTTCCCCAAAAGACACAGGTTCCACAGTGCTTGTACTGGTTCAAGCATTGATATCCTAGGTCCCTTCTTAATAATGGTTTATGGACCTTTTCTCCAGGAACTTGTCCAAACCTTTTTTAAACCCAGCCACACTAACAGCCTTTACTACATTCTCAGGCAACAAATTCCAGAGTTTGATTACACGTTGAGTGAAAAAATATTTTCTTTTATTAGTCTTAAATAGTTTACCCTGTAGCTTCATTGCATGTCCCCTAGTCTTTCTACGAGGGCCGTTTTTTTTTCAACCTCCGATAGGCTATAAATAAAAGACAAGTTCATATAAAACAATAATTTTATTACCAAAAGATTGGTACACTTACGGTTACTTTTCGACATAATCACCGAAGAGATTGAGACATTTGTCATATCTGTGGACAAGCTTTTCAATACCCCCTCTGCAAAGAAAGTTGCCGCCAATGAATTCAAGTAGTCCTTGATGTTGGTTTGAAGGTCCTCATTGGTTTGAAAGCGCTTTTGTGGCCGTCCGTCAACATTTTTGGGACCCAACGTGCACAAAGTTTTTTGTAGCCTAACCGTTCAGTAACAATAGAGTACAAAACAGACCTTGAAACCTCTGGAAATTCCGTAGACAAAGCAGTAATGGTGAATCTGCGGTTTTCTTTAACCATTCTGTCAACTCGTTGCACCAGGTCATCTGAAATGACAGATTTGCGTCCTTGGCCCAACACCATCACTCATGAAGTTTTCCCCATACACACGACTCATTCTGCGATGGATTTCTGCAGCACTATGGCCTTCAGCCTGTAGAAAACGAATCACACTTCGCAATTCACACTTGGAGGGAGCATCAATCATGGTGGACATGTTTACGTGGCTGTAGCACAACGCCGACTGACGCCTGAATGTCAACAATGGCGGAGTGTGTAGTGCAAGAGCTGCGCAGTCGCCTACAGCGCATGCCCGCTTTCTGCTGCCCGCGTAGCGTCTGCACAGAGCGATCGGAGGTTGAAAAAAAAACGGCCCTCGTATATTCTGATAACGTAAACAATCGATCTACATTTACCCGTTCCACTACGTTCATCAATTTATAGACTTCTATCATATCTCCCCTCAGCCGTCTCTTTTCCAGGTTAAAGAGCCCTAACCTTTTTAGCCTTTCTTCATAGGAGTATCCTTCCATCCCCTTTACCATTTTGGTGGCTCTTCTCTGAACCTTTTCTAATAACGCTATATCCTTTTTAAGATACGGCGACCAGAATTGCACACAATATTCAAGGTGCGGTCTCACAATGGAATGATATAGAGGCATTATAATATCCTTTGTTTTATTTTCCATTCCTTTCCTTATGATACCTAGCATTCTATTTGCTCTCTTGGCCGCCGCTGCACACTGGGCCAAGGGTTTTAACATGTTATCCACAATGACGCCTAAATCTTTTTCCTGGGTGGTGATTCCTAATGTGGAACCTTGCATCGTGTAACCATAGTTTGGGTTGTTCTTCCCTAGGTGCATAACTTTGCACTTGTCCACATTAAATTTCATCTGCCATTTTGATGCCCAATCTTCCAATTTATCAAGATCCTCTTGCAATTTTCCACAATCCTCTTGGGTTTTAACAACTATAAATAGTTTTGTGTCATCTGCAAGTTTGATAACCTCACTCGTTATTCCACTTTCCAGGTCATTTATGAAAATGTCAAAAAGCAGCGGACCCAGCACAGATCCCTGGGGTACACCACTATTCATCTTTCTCCATTGGGAAAATTGGCCATTTAGCCCTACCCTCTGCTTTCTATCTTTTAACCAGTTCCTGATCTACAGTAGTACACTGCCTCCTATACCATGACGCTTTAGTTTTGCCAAAAGTCTCTGATGAGGGACCTTGTCAAAGGCTTTCTGAAAGTCCAGATACACTGTATCAACCGACTCACCTTTGTCCACCTGTTTATTCACACTTTCAAAAAAAATAACAGATTAGTAAGACAAGATCTAACTTGTCTAAAGCCATGTTGGCTGTCTCCCATTAGGCCATGACTATCTACATGCTGAGTAATTTTATTCTTTATGATGGTTTCTGCCATTTTTCCCGGTACTGGCGTCAGGCTCACCGGTCTGTAGTTTCCCGGATCACCCCTGGAACCCTTTTTAAAAATTGGTGTTACATTCGCGATCCTCCAATCTTCAGGTATTAGAGATAATTTTAACAATAGTTCACAGATTACTAATAGCAGGTCTGCAATCTCATATTTCAGTTCTTTCAACACCTTTGGATGTATACCATCCGGCCCAGGTGATTTGCTACTCCTCAGTTTATCTAATAGTTGTAATACATCTTCCCGATGTATAGATACTTCCTTCAATTCTTCCGCACCTTTAAATACCACTTCAGTGATGGGTAACATACCTACATCTTCCTCAGTAAAGACCGAAGCAAAGAATTCATTCATTCTCTCCGCTATCGCCTTGTCGCCTCTTAGTGCCCCTTTAACCCCTCTATCATCTAATGGACCAACTGACTGACTCTCAGGTTTTTTGCTATGAATGTACTTGAAAAAGTCTTTATTTCGCGTTTTTGCTTCCGCAGCAAGCTTCTTCTCAAATTCTCCCTTTGCCTGCCTTATCAATGCCTTGCATTTGACTTGCCAGTGCTTGTTCTTTTTCCAGGTTTCGTCGTTTGGCTATTTTTTCCATTTCCTGAAAGATGCTTTTTTGGTAACAGCCTTTCTGACCTCACCTTTAATCCATGCTGGCAGTTTTTTGGACTTCCTTCCACTTTTCTTAAAGCGTGGAATACAGCTGGTCTGGGATTCCAAGATAGTATTTTTCAACAACACCCAAGCTTGATGTAAGTCTTTAACCTTTGCAGCTGCTCCTTTTAGTTTTTTCTTAACAATTTTCCTGATTTTATCATAGTCTCCCTTTCGAAAGTTAAAAGGTAGTACTGTGGATTTCCTTACTATCCCTCCTCCACTAATTAAATCAAATGCGATCATGCTATGATCACTATTGCCAAGTGGCCCCAACACCCTTATCTCTTGCACTAGATCTGGTGTTCCACTAAGGACTAGGTCTAATATGGCTTCCCCTCTGGTCGGTTCATGAACCAGCTGCTCCAAGAAGCAGTCATTTATTTCATCTAGGAATGTTATCTCCCTAGCATGTCCTGCCTTGATACTGACCCAGTCGATACCGGGGTAATTGAAATCACCCATTATTATTACTGCGCTGTAACGTTTGTTAGCTTCCTTGATTTCTGTGAGCATTTCATCATCCATTTGTTCATTCTGGCCAGGCGTTCGATAGTACACCCCCACCACCGTTGCCTTCCCCTTTTTACATGGAATTTCAATCCATAGAGATTGTACAGCAAATTTTGTTTCCTGCAAAACTTTAATCCTTTCTGACTCAATGCTCTCTCATAGAGTGTTAGAATGGGAGTTTCAGAGGCCGGGCTGCAGGTCAATAGGTCGATGGCCTGTTTGTACCCTATACCACTGAAAGAAAAGGAGCTTCTCCAGCTCCCGAAGGTGGATGCCCTAGTTTTGACGGTGACCACGAAAATGATAATTCCCATGGAAGGTAGCACGGTTCTTAAGGATGCTCAGGATTAAAAGCTGGAAACGCTCTTGAAGCAGTCCTTTGAAATTGCAGCCCTGGCATTTCAGGCATTAGTGTATAGGGCCTATGTTGCACAGGCATGTTTACACTGGACACAAGGGTTGCCAGAGGTGGACCCTAATGCAGCTGGGGCGTTAGGCCACTAAACTGGAGTCTGGTTATACTTATCTGGCTGATGCCCTGTATGATTTGGTGCAGGCCTCTACTAAGAGCATGGCCTCCGTGTGTCTGTGCACTATTTCTTATGGCTATGAAATTGGTCAGCGGGCATGGCCTCCAAGACCAGGCTTAGTAAACTCTCTTTTAGGGGGAGACCTTGGAGAAATTGGTGAAGGACCTGAAACAGTTGTAGGCGGGAGAGGATCTCGGAGGGTCTCTGCGCTGGCCCAACCTTTGCTGACGAACATCCTTCTACACATGTTTCCCCCTTGGCCACTCATAGATCAGGTTCTTCTGAAGATCGAGGTGTATCGGGGCCTAGTGATTCTGATGGCACCATATTGGCCTCAGAGATCATGGTATGTCGAGCTTGTGTGCCTTGTAGCGGCACAGCCCTGGCACCTCCCGGAGGTGGACAGCTTTTTGTCGCAGGGTCCCATTCTGATGCTGGATGTGGCTTTATTCTCACTTACGACCTGGCTCTGAAAAGGGCTCAGTTGAGTCTTTGTGGTTACTCGCTATCAGTTATTTTCACATAGCTCCGCACCTGTCGACACTCGATCTTCTTGGCCTACATGCAGGTTTGGCATTTTTTGAAGTCTGGTGTGAAGAACAGTGCCTTCAGGCTCTGGTGTTGTCATTACCGGATGTTCTTGCCTTTCTTCAGGAAGGCCTGGAGAAAGGGCTAGTCTTGAACTCGCTGAAGGTCCAAGTGGCAGCCCTGGCTTGTTATCAGGGGCATCTACAAGGGATCTCCTTGGTCACCCATCCGGTTGTAGTGTGCTTCTTAAAAGGCATTAAGCAGGTTTGTCCTCCCATCAGGCAGATCATGCCACCATGGGACCTGAACTTGGTACTTTCGGTGCTGACTGCGAAGCGCCTTTCAAGCCCCTCGGTAGGGCTTCTCTAAAGGACATGACATTGAAAGTAGTTCTGATAGCTATCTGCTCGGCTCGCAGCAGGTCCAAGCTTCAGGCTCTGTCTTGTAGAGAGCCCTTTCTGGTGTTTTCCAGGGAGAGGGTGATCATTTACCTGGTTCCATCATTCTTGCCGAAAGTAGTGTCTGCTTTCCACCTCAATCAGGCGGTAACTCTCCCTGTTTTTTCTGAGGCCAAGGTATCAGCAGAAGGTAGATGGCTACCCCTCTTGGATGTCCGTAGGGTGTTAAGGAACTATGTCAAGTATACCAAAAGCTTTTGGGCATCAGATCATCTTTTCATATTTGGAGGTCCATGCAAGGGAGAGGCGGACTTCAAGGCTTCCATTGCACGCTGGCTAAAGGAGGCTATTGCCTCAGCATATTGGCTTAAGTGGAAGGCACTCCGAGATGGGTTAAGGGCCCATTCAATTAGAGCTTAGACTGCTTCTTGGGCTGAATGTAGGCTGGGTTCCTCTGTGGATATCTTTAGGGCGGCAACATGGTCCTCCCTCCAATCCTTTATACAGCACTATCACTTGGATGTGGCGGCGAGGGGAAATGCGGGGCTCGGTGCACAAGTGTTGCAAGTCGGGCTTGCGGGTCCTGCCTGAATTGAGTACTGCTCTGGTACATCCCATGCATCTGGACTGGACTAGAAGGTTAAATTAGACCTTACCTGCTAATTTCCTTTCCTTGAATCCCTTCAGTTCAGTCCAGGACCTGCTCATTCTGTTTTCAACGAGCCCAGACGTGGAAGAGAGAAGTTGCGTGTTGGCACTGGTCCGGGTCCTCTTTCAGCTCTCCGGGAAGGGTGTCATCCTCCCCTGTCTTGGTTGTTTTTCCTTGTTCTGGGACAGTGGGGAAGCATGTCAGTCAATTCCTCTGTAGTTTTTCATGTTAAAATTTATACCTGTAAGTTTATGGTAAACATTACTGCTGGTGGATTCTGCATTGTTAGTAGGAATCTCCAGGAACAAGCAGGAATGTAGTCTTCATATATGGGTATTGTCGGCGTCCAATAGGAAATCTTTTGGGAGCATCCCACAGCGCATGCGTGCTGCCTTTCCCAACTGTCCCTCTCCAGTTTTTCATTTTCCGTGGAGCCAACAGGTCGCACATCCTGTCACCGCAGAAAAAAATCCTTCTATTCTTCTTTTTTGTGGTCGCGTCTGCCTTCCCTCGATTCTATACCGGTACCGCCGGTTCGTCTTTCTTTTCTTTAAAAAAAACAAAACAAAAAAAAACCCTTTCTTCTGGAGACTTTCCAGTAATTTTCTCTCAGGTGCCACGCACCATTTTGGGCACTAGGCCCAACTTTCCTTCAGAATGGAAAAACCCACTTTGGGTTTTAAAAAGTGTTCTAAGTGTGGCGGTACCATCTCTGTCACCAACACCCATGAGTGGTGCCTCAAATGTTTAGGTCCTGACCACTCTATTTCAGAGTGTGTTGCCTGTGGGATAATGTTGAAAAGGGGCCGGCAGAACCGAGCTGCTAAGCTTAGCACCCTTTTTCCCTCCGATGCAGCCTCCGTGGCATCGACGTCGTCCAGGGCTTCGTCTTCCTCCCATGGATCTCAGGTAACTAAACATAAATCTAGCCAGTTCTCTAAGGGTAGATTTCCTTCTAGACAGCGAGATGCCTCTGGCATTGCCCTTGATGGGACTTTCACGGGCAAAATTGCCCCGGCGGGCAGCTTCGGCTTCCAAAGCACTAACGGGTTCACACCAGTGGGGTTAAGCACGCAAGATAAGTACGATTCACTATATTACTGTAAGATTGATATGAATTTTGGAGTGTACCCTAACTGGGCTTTTTGAGGTCGTTGATGCAAAAGGGCAATCTGCTTTTACAACGACGCAAGTCCATGCAGCAGAGCCACAAAAGTCTGAGACCTCTTTAATTAAATAGTTAAGTTCTCATTAGATGAAAATTTCTCGAGCATATTGAGAGATTCATGAACGACTTTTTGTATTGATTTGTTACTCGTTCAAGAACAGACCTTTTGCAGAGCGCCTCCATATGAGGGCAGCCCAGTGGACTTTATCCACTCAGTGGACTCAGGTGTCAGGTTGCCTGTCAGACAAAATAGCAAACTCAGATCGCCTTACTTTGTCCCTCCAATGGTGGTAGTCACCCCAAAACCTTTTGGTGGGGTCTCCTTTTCAGTAACCCCCACCCCAAGCCACTAACAGATGCCTCACAGGTTTGGTTGGGGAGCCCACCTGCAAGGCCTTTCTAACCAGGGTAGCTGGACCTATCTACACATCAGCCTCCTGGAACTCGGAGCAATCTTCCTTTCTCTTCGAGTATTCCACACCCAGCTCAGCTACAAGACAGTCCTAGTTCAAACGGACAATCAAGTAGCCATGTTCTATGTGAACAAGCAGGGCGGAACAGGCTCTCTGTCGCTATGCATCGAAGCTTTGCAACTATGGGCCCTCGCCAGAAAGCATCAGATTAATCTCCTTACAGTGTATCTTCCAGGCATTCAAAACTCTTGGGCAGACAGACTCAGTCGATTTCTGCTTCCACACGAATGGTCTCTCCATGCAGACTAGGTGGCCAGACTTTCCAAATTTGGGGAACACCTGACATAGACCTCTTTGCAAGTCCGCTGAATGCCAAACTTCCCCGGTCCTGTTCCAGAATTCCGGCTCAGGGTTGTCAGGCCAGGGATGCTTTCCTCCTCCATAGGGGCCAGGACTACCTGTATGCCTTCCCACCCATTCCCCTAATTCCCAAAACCCTGTTCAAGCTTCAGAGAGACAGAGTCATAGAATTCTCATAGCTCCATATTGGCCATGGCAAATGTGGTACCCTCTGCTCCTACATCTCTCTCAAGCTCCGCCTCTGGAGTTAGGATCTGCTCCAAATCTCCTTTCTCAGGACGACGGGATGCTGTGGCATCCCAATCCCCAGTTTCTGCATCTCAGGGCCTGGTTGCTGAAAGCCTAGAACTTCAGAGTCTTAACCTTTCTCAGCAGGTAAAGGATATCCTTTATGCTTCCAGGAAGCCTTCCACAAGACGCTCTTATGCATTCAAGTGGAAAAGGTTTACCATATGGTGCTCGCAGAAGGGTCTTAACCCTCTTGCGATACCTCTGGAATCATTACTGGAGTATCTCCTTCATATCTCCAGGAACAAGCAGGAATGTAGTCCTCACATATGGGTGTCGTCGGTACCGACGGAGCCTGCGCGGGAACGCTTTTGGGAGCATCCCTCAGAACATGCGTGCTGCCATCCCGCCTTTCCAACTGTCCCTCTTCAGTTCTTCATTTTCCGCGGAGCTGACAGGACCTATTCCCTGTCACCGCAGAAAATTCCGTCTTTTAAATTGTTTCTTGTGGTCACGTTTGCCTACCGCACGACGCCTACTGGTACCGCCGGTTCTTTTCTTTTCATACAAAGAAAAAAAAACAAACTTAAACTTAGACTGTTTCTTTTCGGAAACTTTCCTCTAATGTGCTAGGCCCCATTTTTCCTAAATCATGGAAAAGCCAACTAGTGGTTTTAAAAAATGTACTAAATGTGGCGGTACCATTTCCGTCACTGACACCCATGAATTGGTGTCTAAAATGTTTAGGACCTGATCATTCTCCAACTGAATGTCTCTCCTGCATGGGGATGACCAAAAGAGAAAGACAGAATCGGGCCGCAAAGCTCGGTACCCTCTTTTCTTCAGATGCCAGATCCATTGCATCAACATCGTCAAGGGCCTCTTCTTCTTCCCATGGATCTCAGGTAACTAAACATAAATCTAGCCAGTCCTCTAAGGGTAGATCTCCTTCTAGACATCAAGATGCCTCTGGCATTGCCCTTGAGGGACTTTCACCGGCATAATTGCCCCGGCGGGCGGCTTCGGCTTTCAAAGCACTAACGGGGCTCCAGGATGTTCTCGAGGCTTCAACCTCGGCAGAACTACTGGTGCCATGCTCTGTGGTAACAGCTGTTCTTACCGGTACCGACACCCAGGCATCAGCAGCGTCGATAGACCAGAGGTTTCTTGCTATTGAGCGCAGTATCGCAGCTCTTCTTTCAGCTGCGGTACCGGTGGTCCCAAGGGCACCGGTGCCGACATTGACACCGATGCCGGTACAGACACCGGTACCGACACCGACGATGCCGGTACCAACGGTACCGACCCCGGTGGGAACTCTTCCCATGCCACCTCTGGCTGGAGTGGACAAAGCGGTACTGGGTCACCTCGGTACCGACTTCAATCGGTACCGGGATCGTGCTTTGCAAGAGCATCGGGGTCAGGAATACTCCGATTCCGAAGACTCTGACAATTCTGCTGGCACTAGAGGGTTTCTCCTAGAAGATTCCTCTTCTCCCCAACGCAGAATGTCACCTCCAGAGGACATGTCATTTCAGGATTTCATCTGTGATATGGCCAAAGGTCTTTCAATCACAGTAGCTCCTGAAGAGGAACCAAGAGCAAAGGAATTGGAAATCCTCCAATATCCTAAAGCTCCTAAGGAGGCAGCTACTCTGCCTATCCATGAAATTCTGCATAGCTTGATGCTCAGAATGTGGGAGACACCTCTGACAACTACTTCTCACTCTAGGAGACTTGATACTATGTATCGAGTCCCACCATGTCCTGGATTTCAGAAAACTCAGCTGCCACACCATTCAATGGTAGTGGAATCAGCCATGCGTAGGATGAAAAGTGCAGAGGCATGCATCCAATCCTCCAGGTCGTGAATGCAGGACTCTGGATGCTTTTGGACGCAGAACTTTTCAAGCTTCCATGCTTTCAGCTAGGATCAGTTCATATATCCTATATATGGGACTGTTCCTAAAGAAGTCACAGGAGACTTGGAGCTCATGAGCCCATTTCTCCCAGATGATAAGAGATAAGATTTTCTTACTCTAGTTAAGCATGCTCAGGATGTCTCCAAGTTTGTCAATCGTGCAGCCTTTGACTGCTTCGAGTGCATCAGCAGAACTTCTGCTATTGCCATTGGCGCACGACGGATTGCCTGGCTACAGGTATCAGATTTGGAGACTTGGGTACAGGACAAGTTAGGCAACATTCCTTGCATGGGAGAGAATCTCTTCCGCAAGAACTGGCAGGAGAAGGCTAACGAGTTAGATGCTGACAATTCTACCTTAGATAGATTGTCAGTCTACAGCCACTCCAGCCAAAAGGAAGCCTTATAAAAAAAAAACCCTCTTTTAGCAAAAAGAGGAAGTTTTATCCTTCCAATACCCAGCAGAGTCAGACTCCAGGTCAGGTTGCCCAAAAGGGACAAACTAGACAGCAAAAGAAACCCAAAGGCCCGAGAGCCCAATCAACTCTCCAGGTTCAGCCCCCTCAAGGGCTGTGACTCCTTCCTAGAGAGCTTTGCCTTCCTGCCTCTGAGGTGTCCCCAATCCCCCAATATTCCGGGCAGGATATGCCACTTTGTCAACAGATGGCATCAGATAACAGCAGAAGATTGGAGTTTGTCCATTGTAGGAGAGGGGTACAAACTTCATTTTCACAGCTTACCCCCTCCTACAATTCTAAAGCAATTAAATTCTCAAACCTCTGCAGACAATCTGCTAGATCACGAGGTCTCCACACTTCTTGCCCAAGGGGCAATAGAGGAAGTACCCATTCTTCAACAGGGTGCAGGGTTCTACTCCCCCTATTTTCGTATTCCAAAGAAAACAGGAGGACACAGACCCATTCTAGACCTCAAATATCTGTTTCGAGAGAAATTCAAAATGATTTCTCTAGGAACTCTTCTGCCATACCTTCAAAGCCAGGATTGGCTTTGCTCTCTAGACTTACAGGATGCATACACTCACATTCTTATCCATCCAGATCACAGGAAATTTTTACGATTCCTTTTCAGGGGAAGACATTTCCAGTACAGGGTTCTTCCTTTTGGTCTGGCTTCAGCACCAAGGGTATTCACGAAATGCATGGCAGTAGTAGCTGTATTTCTACGAACCCTGGGGATTTTTGTCTTCCCTTACTTAGACGACTGGATCATTCGAGCCTCCACAGTTGCAGAGCCCAGCACTGCACTGTCCTGTACAATGCAAATCCTCCAATACTTGGGATTGGTAATAAACTTCCCGAAATCTCAACTAGTTCCTTCTCAATGCCTAGAATTCATAGGAGCCTGTTTGGATACCAGACAGGCAAGGGCTTTCCTTCCACAAGCCCTGTGTCTTCGCATAATGCAGCTAGCTTCCCAAGCAGCAGACAAATCCTCCCTCACTGCTCGGGAGCTACTGCAGTTACTGGGACACATGGCATCCACAGTTCATTTAGTCCCATATGCTCGCCTCCACATGCGAGCAGCTCAATGGACCCTCTCTACACAGTGGACACAGGCCACGGGTCATTTGTCGGACAAAATAACAATCTCTCAATGACTAATTTTGTCCCTCCAATGGTAGCAATCACTAGAAAATCTGACAATGGGGTCTGCTTTCCATCAACCCCTCTTTCAGGCCACCCTAACAGATGCATCACAGGTGGGTTGGGGAGCACACCTGAAACATCTCTCTACCCAGGGCACCTGGACTCCACAGGAGGTTGGTTTACACATAAACCTCCTGGAATTAAGAGCAATTTATTTAGCTCTTCGAGTGTTCCACGCCCAGCTTAGCTACAAGACAGTCCCAGTCCAGACGGACAATCAGGTAGACATGTTCTATGTGAACAAGCAGGGTGGAACAGGCTCTCTGTCGTTATGCAACGAAGCTTTACGACTATGGGCCCTCGCCAGAGCGAATCAAATTCACCTTCTAGTGGTATATCTTCCAGGCATTCAAAACCTTCGGGCAGACAAACTCAGTCGCGTACTGCTACCTCACGAGTGGTCACTCCACCTAGATATTTCATCTCTGGGGCACTCTAGACATAGACCTTATTTGCAAGTCCACTGATTGCCAAACTCCCCCGGTTCTGTTCCAGGATTCCGGCGCACAGCTGTCAGGCAAGGGATGCCTTCCTCCTTCACTGGGGTCAGGACTTCCTTTATGCCTTCCCACCCATTCCCCTCATCCCCAAAACACTCTTCTAACTTCAGAGAGACAGGGGTCGCAAGATTCTCATAGCACCACGATGGCCATGCCAAACGTGGTATTCTCTGCTTCTGCGTCTCTCTCAAGCGGCACCTCTGGAGTTAGGGAATGCTCCAGATCTCCTTTCCCAGGAGAATGGGACGCTATGGCACCCGAATCCCCAGTCCCTGCACCTAATGGCCTGGTTGCTGAAGGCTTAGATCTCCAGGATTTCAACCTGTCCCAGCAGGTAAAAGATATCCTTCAGGCTTCTAGGAAACTTCCAACAAGAAGATCTTATGACTTCAAGTGGAAACGTTTTACTATATGGTGCTCTAAGAGGGGATTAAACCCCCTGGTCATACCCTTAGAATCAATACTAGAGTATCTCCTTCACCTATCAAATTCTGGGTTAAAGACCAATTCGGTAAGAGCCCATCTTAGTGCAATTGCAGCTTCTTATAAGCCTCTAAATGGACAACCAATTTCCTCTCATCCACTCCTATCAAGATTTATGAGAGGTCATTTATTAACTAAACCTCCCATCAAGCCACACCACCGGTGGCATGGGATCTAAATCTAGTTCTCGGGCAGCTCATGAAGCCACCTTTTGAACCTTTGGCCGCTACAACCCTTAAGTTTTTGACTTGGAAGGTCATCTTCCTAATTGCAATCACCTCTGCCTGTCGCATTAGTGAATTGCAAGCTTTAGTGGCTGATCCTCCTTATACTAGATTTCATCATGATAAGGTTGTTCTCCGAACTCACCCACACTTTATGCCAAAGGTGGTTTCGCCTTTTCATTTAAACCAATCAATTTATCTTCCTCTATTTTTTCCGAGGCCTCACGCCTCTAATACAAAAAGAAACCTTCATACTTTGGATTGTAAAATATAGTAACATAGTAGTTGACGGCAGATAAAGACCAGCATGGTCCATCCAGTCTGCCTAGCAAGATGGCAAGAGTAGGTGCACCTGTCGCTCCGCGCAGGCCACCCCTCCCCATATCCTTGTTCAGGGGTAAACCCACCACTCCATGTAGGACACCCCTATTTGTTGAGACGTTATATGGTTCAGATGTTAGATGGTACCAGTTATTTTGTTTTTATCCTATTTCTGTAAAGGGATCCTCTGTGTTTGTCCCATGCCTTTTTGAATTCCGTCACCGTGTTCGCCCCTACCACTTCCATCGGGAGGGCATTCCAAGCATCCACCACCCTTTCAGTGAAAAAATATTTCCTGACATTGCCTTTCAATTTACCCCCTTGCAGTTTCATGTTATGCCCTCTAGTTTTACAGGTTCCCCGTCTTTGGAAGAGGTTTGTTTGTTCATCATTTCTCTAAGTATTTAAAGGTCTGAATCATATCTCCCCTGTCCCTCCTTTCCTCCAAAGTGTACATATTTAGGTTTTCAAGTCTCTTCTCATAAGGCTTCTGACGCAGGCTCCAAATCATTTTGGTCGCCTTCCTCTGAACAGTCTCCAGTCTTTTTACATCCTTTGCAAGATATGGTCTCCAAAACTGAACACAGTATTCCAAGTGAGGCCTCACCAGTGACCTATACAGTGGCATAAGTACCTCTTCTTTTCTGCTGGTAATCCCTCTTTGTATGCAACCCAACATCCTCCTGGCTTTTGCCACCGCCTTGTTGCACTGTTTTGACACCTTGAGATCAGCAGAGATAATCACACCAAGGTCTTTTTCCTGAACTGTGCATACCAACCTTTCTCCCCCTATCGCGTACATTTCTCTTGGATTTCTGCTACCCAAGTGCATGACACTGCACTTTTTTGCATTAAATCGTAGTTGCCAAGCTTTAGACCAGTCTTCCAGCTTTTGTAGATCTTTCTTCATGTTAACCACTCCCTCAGGGGAGTCCACTCTGTTGCAAATTTTTGTGTCTGCAAAAAGACAGACTTTTCCATTCAGTCCTTCAGCAATATCACTCACAAATACATTGAACAGTGCCGGGCCCAGGACCGAACCCTGGGGCACCCCGCTAATCACCTTCCTCTCATCCGAGTGAGCTCCATGTACAATCACCTTCTGTCGTCTGTCAGTCAACCAATTTCTAATCCAGTTTACCATCTTGGGACCCATCCCCAAGCTACTGAGTTTGTTGACAAGCCTCCTATGAGGAACAGTATCAAAGGCTTTGCTGAAATCCAGGTAGATGACATCCAGTCAAAGAACTCGATCAGATTTGTTTGGCAAGATCGTCCTTCGGTAAAACCATGTTGCCTCGGGTCTTGCAACCTGTTGGTTTTCAGAAAGTTCACTATTCGCTCTTTCAGGAGTGCCTCCATTACTTTTCCCGCCACCGAGGTAAGGCTCACGGGCCTGTAGTTTGACACTTCTTCCCTGTCACCACTTTTGTGTAGAGGTACGACATCAGCTATTCTCCAGTCCTGAGGAACCTCTCCTGTTTCCAAGGATCTGTTGAAGACATCCTTTAATGGTCCTGCAAGAACCTCTCTGAGCTCTTTCAGTATCCTGGGATGTATCCCATCTGGTCCCATGGCTTTGTCCACTTTCAGTTTAGCAAGTTGTTCTAGCACCTTCTTCTGTGAATGGTGTGGTATCTACTTCATTCCAATTTTTATATTTGGGAGTCACAGCTGGTCCATCCCCAGGATCTTCTTTAGTAAACACAGAGCAGAAGTAATTGTTTAGCAATTTCGCTTTTTCAGTGTCACTTTCCACGAGTCCTTTCCCAGCACTTCTGAGTCCTGCAATTCCAACTCTGATCTTTTTCCTTTCCTGAATATACCTGAAGAAATTTTTGTTGCCACCCTTAACATCTTTAGCCATCTTTTCCTCTGCCTTTGATTTTGCTATCTTTATTACTCTTTTAGACTCTTTGAGTTGGATCCTGTATTCATTTCTGTGTTCTTCTGTCTGCAAGCTTTTGAATTTTGCAAAAGTTGTGTTTTTTGCCTTTACATGAGCAGCCACTTCTTTGGAAAACCAAATAAGTTTCCTTCTCCTCTTGCTTTTATTTATTTTTCTTACATATTTATACGTTGCTCCTTTTATTGCCTCCTTTAGTTTAGCCCATTGCAATTCTACTTCCTTTATCTCTTCCCACCCCGTCATCTCCTCCTTTATGTACTCTGCCATTTTATTGAAGTCAGTGTATTTGAAGTTTAGGACTCTGAGCTTGCTATGATTGGCCTGTACCATGGCTTTTATTTCAAACCACACCGTGTGATGGTCGCTGTTGCTCACAGGGGCAGTCACGCAGACATTCGACACACTATCACCGTTGGTGAGCACTACATCCAGCGTTGAGCTTTCCCTGGTTGGTTCCATCACCATTTGTCTAAATAATGCATCTTGGAGAGCATCCACAATTTTTTTGCTTCTTTCCAGATGTGCAGAAGGAGTAATCCAATCCACATCAGGTAGATTAAAGTCACCCAGTATGATTGCTTCCCCCTTTGATGCTATCTTGGCAATATCTGTAATCAATTCATTGTCTCTCTCTTCAATTTGAGTCGGAGGTCTATAGACTACAGCAATATGGATGATGCCGCCATCTCCTCTCTCCAACGCAATCCAGAGCGCTTCTTCTTTTCCCCATGTCCCCTGCATTTCAGTAGCTTTAATATTGCTTTTATTAAATTATCCTAAAGAAATTGCTCCAATTGTAGCAAAAAGCTAATGAATCTTATTGTTCTTGTTTTTTCCTTGGATGTGAGTCTCAGAATGAATGGAGGAGGATAGCTACAGGCCACAGTGATTGAAAAGCCTGAGAAAGTCCTCGCTCCTTCCTTACATCAAGGACACCACATTCCAAGTTTTTTATGTTTGAATAAAAGTTCACTCTTGAAAAGCCATTAAGGTGAAAATCCGATATTTCAACAAATCCCAATGATGTATCGCATATCTCTATCCCTCAGTTCATTAATATATATTTTTTAGAGACTTAGCTGTATGGGATATCAGGGCGAATCTTCACTGTTTCCCGACGCAGATGTTCAGCGCTGTCGCGTTTCACCGCTGCCCGCGGTTTCTTCGGGGGAACTGCGGTGGTCTCAGCGTTTCATATCAAATGATTTAATGTCATTCAGAAAAAGCCTCAAAAGAGAAGAACAAATATCAGTAGAAAATTGCAATGCTGTTACAACCATGTAACGAGTATTCCCTTCATTACACGTTTAAAGTCTCATATAAAAGATTACTATCAAAGACTAACAAGATCTACCTTATAGCTTCCGTCCTCAAATATTGCTTTTGACATACAAGGCTACGCCGCCTCCTTTTCCATTTTCTCGGTCCCTTCTGAATAGATTATAGCCAGCTATGGCTATATCCCAATCATGTGATTCATTAAACCATGTTTCTGTAATGGCCACAATGTCCAAGTCCGTTTCCACCATTAGGGCTTCCAGGTCTGGAATTTTGTTGACTAAGTTTCGAGCATTTGTGCTCATTGCTTTCCAGCACTTTCCTGGCTTGTGTGTATTTTGCATTGATTTTGTTCTGCCCACTTCCTCCCACATGTTTTTGATGTGTGGTTTAAAAGTGTGGCTGTTTCTGATGATCTGCTTTTGTTGGGGGTGGCAGGCAGATGTTGACCTTCCACATCCGTCACCCCCTTTTCCTAGTTTAAATGCATGTCCACATACTGCCTGAATTTTTCACTTAGGATTCTTTTCCCTGCGGAAGAGAGATGTAGTCCATCAGCACAGTATAGTCTCTTGTTGGTCCATCTGTTGTCCCAGTTGCCAATAAATCCGAATCCTCCTCCTCTGCTCCAGGTCTGGAGCCATGTATTAAAGCTGTTAATGCGATGCAGTCTTTTTGTCCCCTTACCAAGAACAGGTAGAACCTCTGAGAATGCAACAGTGTTAACAACGTGCTTGAGTTTCTCCCCCAGAGATTGGAAGTCCTTTTGGGCTGTAGAGGCACTGTTCCTAGCCAGGTCGTTTGTGCCTAGGTGGATAATAACATCAAGTTTGGAGTGTTCACTTTTTGCACTAAGTAATTCAACAACTTGGTTTGTATTCCTGCTGGCTGAAGAGCCTGGTAGGCACATGACTATCTTCTCTCCTTTGAACTGTGTTCCCAAGTTGGTGCCTCTGATGATGGAATCTCCAAGTAGTAGTAGTTTTCTGTTTGGTGAGGTTTTCTTCATATTTAGTGCTTTAGCAGGGGATTGGGCATTGTGGCATCGAAGTGGAGGAGTGGCCTAGTGGTTGGGGCAAGGTACTTCAGGCCAGAAGGTCGGGGGTTCAAATCCCACTAGAGGACAGCAACCTTGGGCCGGAAGGACTGGGGTTTCTAGTCCTACCAGTGCTCCTTGTGGTCTTGGGCAAGCCACTTAACCCTCCATAGCCCATGTTCCCTGTAAAATAGTTATCTCCAAGTTATAATGCCCTGTTCAATGTAATTTCAGTTTGTTCAATGTAAACCGCACTGATGCAGAATAGCGCGGTATATAAGAGAATGTAAATAAAAAATAAATAATAAAATATTGTCTGACTCATTTAAAGGCCCTTCAGTTTCTTTGAATTGGGCATCCTCATTAGCCAAGGCAGAGAAGGTATTGTGCAGGGATATCTCTTGATGTATAGGATGTCTTTGTGTTACAGGTCGCAATCTACCAGAACCCACTGTGATCCGTTTGTTCCTGGGGCGTTTGATTCTTTGTGGGAGCGGTGGTGGACTTTGTTCAGTTTGTATCCTAGAAGAGGTGCGCTTCATTGCAGCCAGTTCCTCCCTCAGTAGAGATACTTCTATATGCATGGCAGCTAGGTCTTTCCTTAGTAGAGTCAGTTCTTCATGCATGGCAGCTGACTTTAGACATATAGGACAAGCTCTTAGTCTCCAAATGATTCGTCTTTGAATGAAAGTACCGCAGTTATTGCACTGAATATACAACATGTTTATGCAGTCCCAGAAGAGGAAGAAGAAGAAGAAAAGATGAATACGATGTGGCTTTTAACCCAAGTTTGGAATGATAGATGGCACGTCTGTGACCACTATATAGGCAATGTAGCCCCTGGGGTGGGTGGGGCGAGGGGTGGGGTGGGTGGGGCGAGGGGTAGGGTGGGCAGGAACCTAAGTGTCACTGGCTAGTAGGCTGTTCCTGAACTGTTGGCACACACAATGGAGTAGGTAAGGGAACCCACCACTAAGGACAATTAGAAAGAAAGAAAAATATGTGGAGACAGACTCACAGTTATTTGGAGACAAAGACTCAATTATGCAGCCTTTTACATACAAAGAACACAGCAACATAGAAAGTCCTCACAACCTTTTGTAGCTTTTGACCCTAGTCATTTGGGACTTCCAGTCTCCAAAAGAACTTTATCTAAATGGATTGCCCAATGCATATCCTTTGCTTTTGAGAGTAAGGGTCTTCCTCTTCATGACCATGTCACAGCTCATAATGTGAGAGCCATGGCAGCTTCTATGGCTAATCTCCACTCTGTGTCTATCGATGACATTTGTGGAGCAGCCACCTGGGCTTCGGTACACACCTTCACAGCCCAATACTGCCTAGATAAAGCCTGCCGTCGGGATGCCTTCTTTGGCCAAGCTGTTCTTCAAAATCTGTTTCAAACTTAAACCAACTCCTACCCATCAACCCTAGTGGGATGCCAGAGATCCATGGGAGGAAGGATTCTCACCTTTGACGGTAGCACCTTCCTGGGTCTATCTCCCTGGCATCTTCAGCTAGGGAGTCCCCATATGTGAGGACTACATTCCTGCTTGATCCTGAAGATGGCATAGTTACTCACCTGTAACAGATGATATCCGGGAACAGCAGGAATTTAATCTTCACAACCCACCCACCTCCCCTAGGAGTTCTCTCTCTCTCTCTTTGTCTCTTTCCTCTCTCCCTCTATTCTTTCACTCAGCTACAAACTTAACTGAAGAGGGACAGTTGGAAAGGTGGGAAGGCAGCGCGCATGTGCTGAGGGATGCTCCCAAAAGCGTTCCTATTGGACGCTGGGGAGCGTTCACGCGCAGGCTCCGTTGGTACCGACGATACCCATATGTGAGGACTAAATTCCTGCTGTTCCCAGAGATCACCTGTTACAGGTGAGTAACTACGCTTTATCTAATGCAGGGCTTAAGACCAATTCAGTGAGTTCATTTGAGTGCTATTGCAGCTTCTTTCAAGCCTCTAAATGGACAACCTATTTGCTGTCATCCTCTTTGTTTTCTACGGAGCCAGCAGGTCGTGTTCCTGTCACAGCAGAAAAGTTTTCCCTATTCTCCTTCTTTTTTGTGGTCGTGTCTCCCTTCCCTCAACGTTATACCGGTACCGCCGGTTCTTTCTTTCTTCTTTCTGTCTAAAAAAAAAAAAAAAAATAGTATGTTTTTCCAAACATTTCTTCCTTAGGTGCTTGTGCCATTTTGGGCCTTAGGCCCAAAACTTCCTTTACCATGGAAAAACCCGCTTCGGGTTTTAAGAAGAGCACCAAGTGTGGCGGTACCATCTCCGTCACCGACACCCATGAGTGGTGTCTTAAATGTTTAGGTCCTGACCACTCCATCTCGGAGTGTATGGCCTGTGCCATGATGTCCAAGAGGGGTCGACAAGAC
The DNA here is from genome assembly GCA_033557465.1 of Ichthyophis bannanicus. Classification (NCBI taxonomy): domain Eukaryota; kingdom Metazoa; phylum Chordata; class Amphibia; order Gymnophiona; family Ichthyophiidae; genus Ichthyophis; species Ichthyophis bannanicus. Next base: position 383,930,294 of record CM066039.1, read on the forward strand.
CGAGCTGCTAAGCTCAGCACCCTGTTTCCCTCCGATGCAGCCTCTGTGGCATCGACGTCGTCCAGGGCTTTGTCTTCCTCCCATGGATCTCAGGTAACTAAACATAAGTCTGGCTGGTCCTCAAAGGGTAGATCTCCTTCCAAGTATCGAGATGCTTCAGGCGTAGCCCTGGAGGGTTTTGTACCGGTAAAATTGCCCCGGCGGGAGGCTTTGGCTTCCAAGGCATTATCGGGGCTCCAGGATGTTCTCGAGGCCTCAACCTCGGAAGAACTACTGGTGCCATGCTCTGGGGTACCGGCTGCTTTCTCCGGTACCGATACCCAGGCATCGGCAGTGTTGATAGACCAGAGGTTCCTGGCTATTGAACGCAGTCTGGCGGCTCTCCTTGTGGCATCGACACCCTCGGAACCGCGTCAGACAGTTCAACCGGTGCCAGCACAGACTCTGGCACTGGTATCGGCACCGGTACCAACAGCATTGGTATCGACATCGGTGTCTGCATTGCCAGCACCCAGTCATGCTATGCCTTCCAGTACCGATTCCCCCCGGCACCAACTTCGGTCGGTACGGGTATCGTGCTCTTTAAGAGCGTCCAGACAAGAAGGTACTTCGAATCCTCAGAGGAGTCTGAGGATTCTGACAGCTCCGTCTGTACCGGAGTACTTCTCCCGGAGGAACCTTCCTCTCCTAAACGCAGGATGTCTCCTCCAGAAGATATCTCCTTTCAGGACTTTACCAGGGAGGTGGCTCGAGGTCTTTCTATTACTGTGGCTCCTGAAACAGAGCCCATGGCAAAGGAGTTGGAAATTTTGCAATATCCCAAAGCTTCTAAAAAGGCAGCTACTTTGCCTATCCATGAGATCTTACATGATCTCATGTTGAGAATGTGGGAGACACCTCTTACCACCTTTCCTCAGTCTCGTAGACTGGATACCATATATCGAGTACCTCCGTGTCCTGGCTTCCAGAAAACTCACCACTCTATTGTAGTGGAATCAGCTATGAGAAGGATCAGAAGTGCAAAGAGGCATGCCTCTAATCCTCCAGGACGTGAGTGTCGAACTTTGGATGCCTTTGGACGTCGTACTTTCCAGGCTTCCATGCTTTCTGCCAGGATCAGTTCCTATATTTTATATATGGGAATGTTCCTTAAGGAAGTCACAAGAGATTTAGAGGTGTTGAGCCGCCCTCTTCCTGTTGATAAGAGGCAGGATTTTCTCACACTAGTTAAACATGCCCAGGATGTTTCAAAGTTTGTCAATCGTGCAGTTTTTGACCGTTTTGAGTGCATAAGCAGAACCTCTGCCATTGCCATAGGTGCACGTCGAATTGCCTGGCTCCAGGTATCCGATTTGGAGCTCTGGGTGCAGGACAAACTGGGCAATATCCCTTGTACAGGTGAGAATCTATTTGGCAAGAATTGGCAAGAGAAGGCCAATAAATTGGATGCTGACAACTCCACTTTGGATAGACTGTCCAAAGCCACAGCTGATCCTGCAAGGAGAAAATCTTTAAAGAAACCATTCTTCTCCAAGAAGAAGAGGTTTTATCCTTATTCCCAGCAGGCACGTTCTGCAGGTCAACCTGCCCGAAAGAGTCAGCAACCACCTAAACAGAGGAAAGCAAACGCTGTGAAGCCTCAACCGTCTCAGCAGTCTCAGCCTCCACAAGGCCTTTGACTTCCATCTAGAGAACTTAGCCTTCCTGGCTCTCAATGGTCCCGAACCTTCCACCATTCCAGGAAGGTTGTGTCACTTTGCCCCCAGATGGGGGCAGATAACAGGAGAGCATTGTACTCTATTATAAAAGAGGGGTACAAGCTTCACTTTCTGTGCATGCCCCCTCCCACAATAGTAAGACAGTTCAATTCTCAGACCTCTCTCATCAATCTGTTAGATCAAGAGGTCACTATCCTTCTTGCCCAAGGGGCAATAGAAGAGGTACCCATTTCTCAACAGGGTACAGGGTTTTACTCCCCCTATTTCCTTATCCCAAAGAAAACAGGGGGACACAGACCTAGTCTAGATCTCAGAGAATTGAACAAATTCCTGTTCAAAGAGAAATTCAAGATGATTTCTCTGGGAACCCTGCTGCCATACCTTCAGAGTCAGGACTGGCTTTGTTCTCTAGATCTCAAAGATGCGTACACTCATGTTCTCATCCATCCAACTCACAGGAAGTTCCTTCAGTTCCTTTTTCAAGGAAAGCGCTACCATTACAGGGTGCTTCCTTTTGGCCTGGCCTCAGCACCAAGGGTGTTTACGAAATGCATGGCTGTGGTAGCAGCATATCTCCAAGAACAAGCAGGAATGAGTCTTCACATATGGGTACGTCGGTACCGACGGAGTCTGCGCGGGAACGCTCCCCAGCATCCAATCAGAATGCTTTTGGAAGCATCCCAACACGCCTGCGTGCTGCCTTCCCGCCTTTCCCAACTGCCTCTCCTCAGTTTTCGTTTTTCTGCGGAGCCGGCAGGACGTCCTGTCACCGCAGAAAATACTTCCTTTATTTTTATTTTTTCTTGTGGTCGCGTCTACCTTCCCCCGACACACCGGTACCGCCGGTGTTTTCTTTTTCTTTTCTTCTACAAATATTTCCTTTTGTGGGAAATTTTTTCCTGTTTAGTGCCTGACAGGTTTCGGCCTGCTAGGCCTCTCCACTTTCCCTCATGGAAATGCTAGCCACTAGAATGTGTTTTAACTGTGGCGCTACCAAATTAGTTTTAGACACCCATAATTGGTGCCTTCAATGTTTGGGACCTGAACATCATCTGCTGGAGTGTCCCTCCTGCACCACTATTTCTGCAAGAAGTTTTCAGCATCGAGCTCAACTCGATACACCGTTCCCCTCAGACCTGAGGGTACCAGATACATCTTCTTTTTCGCAGGATCAGGTAACCAAACAAAAGTCTGTAAAGACTAGCCAGTCCTCGGGTGGTAGATCTCATGTACATCATAGAGATGCCTTTCAGCTTGCCCCCGAGGACATCTTGGCTTTAAAACCCCGGTGGGAGGCTTCTGCCTCCAAAGCATTAACGGGGTTTCAGGTTGTTCCCGGGGTTTTTAACCTCGGTGAACATACCTGAGCCATGCCCGGTGGTGGTATCCGCTTTGAGCGGTGCCGGTTCCCCGGCATCGGCAATGGTGCTGGATGAAACATTCCACACCGATGATCACAGTCAAGCGCTCTCGGTATCTTTGGTGCCGCTAGAGCCGCTACCGACCGATCTTCCCACATCGGCCCCGGTACCGATGCTGGTATCCACGTCGGTGCCCTCCAGATAGATAGACTCGCTTCTTTCGATGCCGAGTCTAGAATCGATCTCCAGTCTGGATGACTGGGTACCGACTCGTCTCAGTACCGACTTCAGGCGGGTACCGAAGACATTCTACCAATGATCAAGGTCTGCCACATTCGGTTACCTCGGTACCGATAGTGCCGTCGCAGACTGATCTTCATATATCGGTTTCACCGACGGTACCGGTCCCGATACCGGTATCGACATCAACATCGGTGTCGATACCTCCCATGCTCCTTTCAGCCGGCTCGCTTCCTTCCATACTGAGTTTGGAATCAATCCCTAGCATGGACGATTTGCTACCGACAAGTTGCGGTACCGGTGTTCAGCGGTACCGACAACTATCTTTCAAAGATAATCCGATGCTCCACCCCTCCAGATCTTCTATTCTACAGAATCTGAATGAACCGGTGGATGCTAGAGCTAGTTCTTCAACAGATCTAGTTCTTCCTCCTCTTCCTCGAGGACTCCCCTCTGGGGAGATTTCTTTTAAAGCTTTCCTGCTTGATATTGCCAAGTTACTTGCCATTTCTATACCTGGTCAAGACCCTGCACCAGGGGATCCACAACCTATACAGATCCCCTTCAATTCAAAGGAAGTCATTATGTTTCCTTTGCTTCAAACCTTGCAGGATCTCCTATTTAGAACGTGGGAAACTCCTTTAACAGTATCCCCACCTTCTAGGGCAACTGATCTTCTATACAAGGTGCCCCCTTCTCCAGGTTTTCAAAAGCCTCAGCTCCCTCATCATTCTCTTGTTGTAGAATCAGCAATGAGGCGTGTTAAGAGTACTAAGAAGCACTCTTCTTATCCGCCAGGTCATGAGGCTAAGACTTTAGATGCCTTTGGACATCAAACTTTCCAGGCATCCATGCTTTCAGCTCGCCTCCATATGAGAGCAGCCCAGTGGACTATCCACTCAATGGACCCAGGCATCAGGGTGCCTGGCAGACAAAATAGCAAACACAAATCGCCTTATTTTGTTCCTCCAATGGTGGCAGTCCACTCAAAACCTGTTGGTGGGGTCCCCTTTTCAACAGCCTTTACACCAGGCAACTCTCACAACAGATGCTTCACCAATGGGTTGGGGAGCTCATCTGCAAGACCTCTCCACCCAAGGCACTTGAACTCCACAGGAGACTCATCTACACATCAATCTCTTAGAGCTCAGAGCCATCTTCCTTGCTCTGCGAGTGTTCCACACCCTGCTCAGCTACAAGACAGTCCTCATCCATACGGACAATCAAGTAGCCATGATCTACATGAACAAGCAGGAAGGAACAGGCTCTCTGTCGCTTTGCATCGAAGCTTTGCGACTATGGGCCCTTGCCAGAGAGCATCAGATTCATCTCCTGGCAGTGTATCTTCCAGGTATCCAAAACTCTTGGGCAGACAAACTCAGTCGAGTTCTGCTTCCACACGAATGGTCTCAACATGCAGACCAGGTGGCCAAGATTTTTCAAATTTGGGGAACCCCGGACATAGACCTCTTTGAAAGTCCGTTGAATGCCAAACTTCCCCAGTTCTGTTCCAGAATTCTGTCTCAGGGCTCTCGTGCCAGGGATGCTTTCCTCCTTCATTGGGGTCAAGACTTCCTTTATGCCTTTCCACCCATTCCCCTGATTCCCAAAACCCTGTTCAAGCTTCAGAGAGACAGAGGCCACATGATTCTCATAGCTCCACATTGGCCACGGCAAGTGTGGTACCCTCTGCTTCTACATCTCTCTCAAGCTCCCTCTCTGGAGTTAGGGTCTGCTCCAGATCTCCTGTCTTAGGGGAACAGAATGTTATGGCATCCCAATCCCCAGTCCCTGCACCTCCCTGCTGAAGGCCTAGAACGTCATGATCTTAAGCTTTCTCAGCAAGTAAAGGAGATATCCTTTATGCTTCTAGAAAACCTTGCACAAGACACTCTTATGCTTTCATGTGGAAAAGGTTTACCATATGGTGCTTGCAGAAGGGTCTTAGCCCCCTTGCGATACCTCTGTAATCATTACTGGAGTATCTCCTTCATTTATCCAATGCAGGACTTAAAACTAACTCAGTAAGAGTCCATTTGAGTGCTATTGCAGCTTCTTTCAAGCCTTTAAATGGACAACCTATTTCCTCTCATCCTCTTATAGCAAGATTTATGAGAGGCCTTCTTCTAACTAAGCCTCCCATTAGGCCACCACTGGTGGCATGGGACTTAAACCCAGTTCTTGGCCAGCTCATGAAGCCACTTTTCGAACCCTTAGCTACTACCTCCTTGAAATTCCTTTCTTGGATAATTATCTTTCTCATTACATCAGCATGTCGCATCAGTGAGTTGAAGGCACTAGTGGCTGATCCTCCTTATACAAGGTTCCGTCATGACAAGGTAGTCCTTAGGACTCATCCACACTTTATGCCAAAGGTGGTCTCGCCTTTTCATTTGAACCAAGCGGTCTACCTGCCTGTGTTTTTTCCAATAAATAAAGGTCCCAAGAACAAACCCCCTAAAAAAGTATTACGTGAAAAAAGTAACTTTTTTTGTCGGGATATGATAACAAAGTACAAGGACCCCAGTCCGAGTACCGCTGTAACAAATCCCTTTTTAATTAGATATGGATAAAAAATTTAGAATCCAAACTTAGCTTTTTAGAGAGTGCTATCCTTTGCACTAACGTCTCTAAAAAGCTAAGTTTGGATTCTAAATTTTTTATCCATATCTAATTAAAAAGGGATTTGTTACAGCGGTACTCGGACTGGGTTCCTTGTACTTTGTTATCATATCCCGACAAAAAAAGTTACTTTTTTCACGTAATACTTTTTTAGGGGGTTTGTTCTTGGGACCTTTATTTATTGGGTTATTAATTTGGTTTCAGGGGGTTTTTTGGTATGTGTTTTTTCCAAGGCCTCATGCATCAAATGCAGAAAGGAATCTTCATACTTTGGACTGTAAAAGAGCTTTAGCTTTTTACTTAGAGAACACAGCAACATAGAAAGTCATCTCAACTCTTTGTTGCTTTTGATCCTTCTCATCTGGGACTTCCAGTCTCCAAGAAAACACTGTCCAACTGGATTGCACAGTGTATTTCCTTTGCCTGTCAGAGTAAGAATCTTCCTCTGGAGGGCCATGTCACAGCTCACAGTGTGAGAGCCATGGCAGCTTCAATGGCTCATCTGCACTCTGTGTCTATTGACGACATCTGTCGAGCAGCCACTTGGGCCTCGGTTCATACCTTCACAGCCCATTACTGCTTGGACAAGGACTCCCGCCGGGATGCCTTGTTTGGTCAGGCTATTCTCCAACACCTGTTCCATGCCTAATCAACTCATACCCACTATCCCTGGTAGGATGCCAGAGATCCATGGGGGGAAGTGGAGCCCTTTCACAGGGACTCACAACTTCTGGGGTCTCTCCCTGGCATCTAAAGCTAGGGAGTCCCCATATGTGAAGACTACATTCCTGCTTGTTCCTGGAGATAGCTTAGTTACTCACCTGTAACAGGTGATCTCCGGGAACAGCAGGAATTTAGTCTTCACAACCCACCCACCTCCCCTAGGAGTTGTATCTCTCTGTCTATCTCTTTCTCTTTCCCTCTCTCTCTCTTTGTCTCAGGGCAGCTTTAAACTCAACTGGAGAGAGGCAGTTGGGAAAGGCGGGAAGGCAGCACGCAGGCGCTGTGGGATGCTCCCAAAAGCTTTCTAATTGGACGCTGGGGAGCGTTCCCACGCAGGCTCCGTCGGTACCGACGATACCCATATGTGAAGACTAAATTCCTGCTATTCCCGGAGATCACCTGTTACAGGTGAATAACTATGCTTTATTGGTGATGAACCATGGGTTTATGGTTATGACCCAGGATCTAAGGCTCAATCCTCACAGTGGAAGACTCCAAACTCTCCCAGACTCAAAGTCCAACAGGTGAGGAGCAATGTCAAGGTCATGCTCCGTTTTCTTTGATTACCAGGGTATTGTTCATCATGAGTATGCTCCAAAAGGCCAAACCATCAATAAGGAATACTATATCCAAGTTCTGCATCTGAGAGATTTATTTTATTTATTTAACGTTTCTTTTATGCCACCTTTCAGATTACCAAGGCGGTTTGCATAGAACAAGAGTATCGAAAGTGGAACAATAACTTGGGTAGACAGGGTAACGAGGGGAATCAGTTATATTAAGTACAGGGGGAATGGGGATTGCATAGGCTATATACCATGGTTTATGATACAGGACTGCATAGGACTATAGACGTAGGGTTATCAAAATGCTGTGCGGTGCATTTGAGTGGTTGAATTGGAGAGGGAGGGCATTTTACATTTGGTGTCAGAACCAAAGTATTCTTGAAATTAAAAGGTTTTTAGTTTTTTGTTAGTTGCTGCAGTCTTTGGTGTCTCTTGGTGTGCTTGTGAGTGAGTTCCAGAGTGCGAGACCATATATTGAGAAGGATCCCTTGCAGGCTTCTTGGGTGCTTGTTACCTTGAGTGTTGGGATGCTAAGCAGGTTCTGGTTGTGCTGTCTTATTAGTCTTGTATTGGTTGGTTTCTGGATGAGGTTACGAAAGCAATGTGGAGTTTGTTCGTGAGTGCCTTTGTAAGTGAGCATAATGGCTTTGAATATGATTCGTGCCTGTATAGGAAGCCAGTGAAGGTTCTTAAGCACAAGGATGATGTGTTCATGTTGTGTCGTCCCTTTTTATCAGTCTTGCTGCGGTGTTCTGGGCCAGTTGGAGTGGATAGAGGGCATGTTTTGGGAGACCTTGAAGGATGGAGTTGCAGTATTCTAATTGTGGGGTGATAATTACTTGACATATTGTCCAGAAATGGCTGGGGTCCAGGAGTGGGAGAAGGTTGTGTAGTCTTCATCTTATATTGAGCAGTAGATGTGATGATCTTTGTTGGCCTGCATGTTCAGTTGCTGATCCTGAGGTATTTGACATTTTGTTTAACTGGAAGGGCTATCTTCCAGTTCATACTGCTAGACCAGTCCAGACAAACGGGTTATGCACCCCTGCCAGCAGATCTTGGAGACAGAGAATTCTACCAGAGCTCTGATAGGCTGGAGCCTGGTGATATAATCCTACCCCTAGGGGTCTCCCTCAGTTTTTCTCTGTCTCCAGCAGATCTGGATGCTTTTTTTTTTTTGCTCCTTCAAAAAAATTTAAAATGCTTTATTTCTTTGTGATTTCTCTTGGAGAGATTATCCCCTGAGTTGCCAGTGTACTTATCTGAGCACCAGGATGATTCCAGCTGAAGCTCCTGTGTCCTGTCACAGTAGAGATCGCTGATGTGCAGACTCCCCAGCACTAGTCATGAGGGCTATTTAGCTGGATGGTAAGCCTCCTAAAATCCAGTCCCTGGGGCTGATTTTAGTGGTGAGGCAGCTGGCAGTGGTTTGAGCAGCGGTCCGTGGCTTCTCTGCACTTTCGGTACTGTGAGTACAGAAACTGTCTTTCTCCCACTGCTGTCTGCAACTCTGTGGTAACTCGATTTATTTTTCTTGATTTTTCAGCGATTTTAGGCATTTCTCTCATGCCTGCAACCCTCCCACCTTCTCCTTTGACTTTTTAAGTTAATTCCTTAGCTTTTGGGGGTTTTAATTCACTCTTTTTGAGGTTTATTTTTGCCGGCGGCCATTTTGAATAGCTAATGAGCCCCGGTTTTTGGCAGGAAGCCAGATTCCTTCTCTACTGGCTTCTAACAGCTCTATTGCTGTTTAAGTTTTTTTCCACAACACTTGCTAGCTGTGATTTGTGAAGGGGTTCCTTTTTTCTCTGCCTATGTATTAACATAATGAATAAAAAGTACGGAAGGCATGGATAGAGAACAGGATGCAATTCAGAGCCACAGTACAATGCTAAGACATTGACCAATGGTGCAGGGCTCATGGGTTCCATCCCCCACTGTGCCCAACAAACATGGCCAGCTGAGGCATTACCTATTATGGGGAATATTGTTAAATGCCTGTTCCTGTGGGACAGAGTTATTTTTTTTTTAGTTCTCACTATGCCTTATTCAGGTTTACGCTGCATAGGCTGTCCGAAGAAACACAGGGACCTCATGAATCAGCTGTGCTCTTCCCCCAGCATCTTGCTTCCCCGGATGAACTTGGGTACTCCTGAGCCTGGCTTCAGTGGAGCTCTCCCTTGGCTTTACGCTGCGCTGAGTCTTTGCCACGAGAGTTTGGACATCCCAGGAAGTTCAGGTATCATTTTCTGAAAGAAAACTGAGTAGCCTGTTTTTTTCTTACTTGCCTCAGCTGCTCTGGGATGATTTCAACTGCATCCGGACCGACTGCCTCTGAGTTTTGAAGTTCCTACTTTAAATTTTTAATCCACAAACTGCAGCCGGGTTACTTTGTACGTCTTACTGAATATTGTACCTGTCTTATTCAATATACCATTTGATTGGAATTTTAAGTCAGTGTTTTGGATCCTGACTGTTTTGGGCTCGGCCTAATTAAGCATACTCACTGTAATCTTCATACAGCTGGGTTTCAGCTTCTACATCCCTCCCCCAGAAACACCTTTCAGCCCCTACCATGGAGGTCTGAGTGGCTGCAGAGGGATCACACTCTAATTTCCCTACTTTCAGTCACTGTAATTGCCTTACCCTGACTTTGAAAGTTTCTCTGTACCAGCACAGTGAATGACTGACAGTTCCCTTCTCAGCTCAGTGAATACCTGACAGTTTTTCTGTGCCAGCGGCCATTTTGTTTTTCTCTTCAGTGTTTCTTTTTGGAGGGAACAGCTCTAGACAGCAGTTTCCATACATTTAAACATGCTGTGGAGGCACGTGGAGTTTCAAAATCCTTCTCTTTGAAGAGTCTTGGGTTTCCCTGAGCCTACCTTGCTAAAAAAAACAAAAAAAAAAACAAGAAGAGGAAAGGTGGTTTAAGTCTCTACAATGCTTGTTTCTCTGGCTGTATTCAGCCGAAGGGGGAATTAATAGATTGCTTGTGTTCCACCTGCACGCTGCATCCCGGAGACTCTTTCCCCATTCCCACTGCGCTGCTAGATGGGTTCATCAGCACCTTATCTCCTCCCTCCTCAGAGCCCCTGCTGCAGGATCTTCCTGCAGGAAAGAATTCAGTCAGCTCCCATGTCGCTTCCACAGCTGCTGGAGGCCACAGCAGCCTTGACTGACAGTGCCTTCCTCACACTTTTCCATCTGACATGACGCCTGTGCCTTTTGGAGTCTTTTGGAATATCCCCTACGCCTGCCCAGTAGCAGGCGAGCATATGGCGTGGTCTCGCAAGTGGTCCCATAAGTCCTCAGACCTTAGAGCAGTACGTCCTCCTTGGGGCGTTGCAGGGGCGTTGCATGTGCCTTGTGGGGTACTATGGATATTCAAGAAGACTTTAAATCTTCGGAGGTCAGCCCTGACTCGTTGGAGTACGGAGATGGGGAATATTCTCCGTCTGTTTTCTTCGCTGACGGTTCTCAGCCTTTTTCGGTAAGAGGAGTTGCCGGCTCTAATCACACAGGTGATCAAGTCGCTCCCCCTAGCCGACACGCCTGCTCCACCGGATTCTCAAATCCGGTTGCAGCCGGATCCCATTTTCCAGAGCATTCGTACGGCACGCGGTATTGGTCAGTTATACCCTTGATCTCCCTTTCACTTGGACCGTTGGCTGACATACCCGACAGTTGATGCATTCTGACCAGAGTCATCAGGCATACCACACTTCCGGTTGAGGGCGGAGAGGCGCTCCGCGACCAGCAAGACCTAAAGAGTTGGGAGGCTGCTAAAGACCGGTTTTCCTTCGCCCGCTATTTCCTTCTTGCAGATGTGCGGAGGTCTAGCAGCTCGGGCCTCCCTTCGATGGATTCAGCAGCTTCCCGGTGTTCCCGAGTTGGTTCATTTCGAATCCATCGCTGCATTCCGGGCAGAAGCATTCTGTGATCTCTTGCAGCTGTCAGCTCGCTTCCTAGCACCGGTGTTGGTAGCTCGGAGATGGCTCAGCCTGCGTCAGTGGGCAGCGGATGTTGCTTCATTTAAAGGCTCCAGCGTTTAGATGCCATTCATCCCGGTCCACCGTTGGATGGAGGACTGGGCCGTTACTCTGTCTTATTTTGGGATGCTTCAGGTCCTGGATTTTCTAGGGGCTGGGTGCGACACTCGTAGGGGACGGGTGTTTCTACCTCAGGAACGTTTTCAGAAGTTCTCTCTTCAGCTCCGCCGCTGCTTGGATCAAGCGGCGCCTCGGCCTTGGGGCTACCTTCAACTCTTGGGGTCCATGGCAGCAACGATAGCCCTTGTTCCGTGGGCAAGAGCGCTCATGCGCTGCTTGCCGACGGTGCTTCTATCTCGTTGGTCGCCGGTATCGGAGAGTTATCGAATCCGGTTGCTTTTGCTTCTGCCGGTGCGCCGCAGTCTCCGCTGGTGGCTTCGGGCACACAATCTTCTACGGGCGGTCCCTCTGGAGTCTCTGTGCTGGATCTTGGTGACGCCAGTCGCCGACCTCTCCGGTTGGGGAGCGCCTTGCGGCTTGGCCTCGGCGCAGGGGAGTTGGTCACCTCGCGAAGCCCAAGGGTCTATCAATCGTCTCGAGACGCGGAAAGTGCGCTTCGCCCTTTTTCAGTTTCAGCCTCTTCTGCGGCGGCGTGCGGTTCGGATCCTGTCTGACGCCACGACGGTTGCTTACCTAAGCCGCCTAGGCGGCACGCAATGTCCGGATGTCTCACAGGAGAGGCGTTTGCTCCTCCCGTGGGCAGAGGAACTTCTTCAGGCTGTCGGCGCAGCACATCGCAGGCGTGAACAATATGTAAGCCGATTTTCTCAGCCGGCACTCTCTGGAGCCCGAGGGCTGGGCTCTGCAGCCGGATGCGTTCCGGTCCATTGTTCGCCTGTTGGGACTACCGACCATGGATCTAATGGCTACGGCGCAGACTGCCAAGGCTTCGCTGTACTTCGGCCATTGGAGGGACGAGGGAGTGCACGGCATGGATGCTGTCTCTCAACCATGGCCGATTCATCTTCTCCTGTGTGTTTTCCCTCCCTGATCCGTGATATGCATGGTTCTCCAGCGGCTCCGAGACCGTCACGACCCTGTGCTCCTGCTGGCTCCGAATTGGGCTTGCGGACCATGGTATGCGGATCTCTTCCGTCTGTCTGGGGCGTCGCTGCTCCGCCTCGAGGCGTTGCTCGGCCTTCTGATTCAGGGACCGGTGGAGATGGAAGACCCGGCTCCTTACTCGCTTACGGCCTGGCAATTCCACACCACCGGTTTGCTCGCTACGGCTATTCGCCTAGCGTGGTCGTGACGCTTCTCGCGGCGCGGCGGTCTACCACGACGCTGACTTACGCTCGGGTTTGGCGTCTCTTGTTGGTTTTCGCGAAATAACCTCTCACCCTGGCATTGCGGTGTTCCGGACATTCTGTCCTTTTTACAGGCCGGAGTGGATAAGGGATTAGCGCTCGATTCCTTGCGAGTACAAGTGGTCGCCTTAACTTGTTTTCGGGGTCCTTCGCATTTGGACGTGTCTCGGTTCCTCCGTGGAGTTAGGCCTTCCGGCCTCCTCTGCGTTCGTCTGTACAGGCATGCGCTCTCGTGCTTGTCCTCTGTCCCCTCGTTGCTCCTCCCTTTGAGCCTCTGAGGGCATGTTCTCTTCTAGATTTGACTCTGAAGGCAGTCTTCTTGGTGGCCATAACTTCGGCACGCCGTGTTTCTGAGCTCCAGGCTCTCTCGTGTCGACATCCCTATCTCTCGTTTTCCTCCGAAGGCGTTTCTCTGTGAACTGTCCCTTCCTTTGTTGCCCAAAGTGCTGACGCCGTTCGCTGTTGACTAGCCTCTTTTCTTTCCGTCTTTTCCAAAGGCGCAGTGTGACAGTGGTCGGTCTCCGTTGCGGGCGATGGACCTTACGAAGGTTCTTTTTCGGTATCTGGGGGTCGCGGGACCCTTCCATATGACTATTGCTCTTTTGTCTTGTTCGCGGGTTCTCGTCGGGGATCCGCAGCCTCCGAATCTACCATTTCTAGATGAGTTACGGAGGCCATTGAAGCGGCGTACCTTCTTCTCGGAGAGCCAGCTCCACCGGGACTCTGTGCTCACTCCTCTCCGGCGCAAGCAACTTTGTAGGCCGGAAGGTCTCATGTAGTTCCTCTCGATATTCGCCGGGCGGCGACTTGGTTGTCGCTGTCCACCTTTGTCGGTCATTATAGGTTGGACGTTCATGCCCGTCAGGAGGTCCGTTTTGGAGTTGCTGAGCTGTCGGCGGCCTTACCCCCCCTTGAAAGCAGGTAGCTTGGGTACTGCCCGTTTGTCTGGACTGATCTAGCAGTATGAACTGGAAGGAGAAATTTCACTTACCGTTAATTTCCTTTCCTGGAATACTGCTAGACCAGTCCAGGACCCGCCCTGCTGTTGGTTGGAGTGCCGCTGGTGCGGTGCAGCCACCGACCGCGGTTCTTCTCATTGCCGGTATGCCTCGCCATGGGCAGTCCATGGGTTCGTAGGTGGATATTGTTTTCAGCTCTAGGGAGTTCTTCGGCTCCCTTGTATATAGTTCACTTGAGACCCTCTGGGGTGATGTTACAGTTCATGTTGCATTAGCTTGTGGACGTAACTGAGGGAGACCCCTAGGGGTAGGATTATATCACCAGGCTCCAGCCTATCAGAGCTCTGGTAGAATTCTCTGTCTCCAAGATCTGCTGGCAGGGGTGCATAACCCATTTGTCTGGACTGGTCTAGCAGTATTCCAGGAAAGGTAATTAACGGTAAGTGAAATTTCTCCTTTCCAGTTATGATCATTTCTGAAGGAGTGAAATAAGGATATCTTGAGATGAACATGGCTTGGGACTTTTTATAGTTTGGTGTTTTTTAGCCATTCTGCCACAGCATTAAAACAGGTTAATTGGAAGAGGCCAGAGTTGCACTTTGAGTGATGAATATTTGCTTTATCATAATAACGCACAACTTACACATCACATCTTATCCAGCAGTTCTTGGCCAAACACCAAATCAAGCAAGTCCGTCAGTCTCTGTACTCACCTGACCTCGTATCCTGTGACTTTTTCTTATTTCCAAAGCTGAAATTACCACTGAAAGGAACGAGATTCGATGGCTTGGAGCCCATTAATCAAAATTGACACAGCATCTTCACAGCATAATGAGAGACATTTCAAAATTGTTTCCAGCAGTGGCAGGAACGCTGGAAGAGGTGTGTTTTAACGGAAGGGGACTACTTTAAAAGAGACTGAGTGCAATAACTGTCAGCGTTATACTACTTGTTATTGAACAAGTCTCGATACGTTTTGATAGCACCTCGTATCGCTAAAGATTTGTCGTTATAAAGCATGCAAGGATCCTTTCAGGTTGAAAGGCTGCTTACAAATCCATGCCAGGTCAGTCCAAACAAGAAATGGAAAGAGAGGGGAAAAAAGCTTTAAGCTGACATTACATGCCTCATAATGAGCTGGCGCTGCCTTCAGATCCTCAGTACTTCTCTCTCTCTATGGAGGCTGGAAGGAGCCTGTGCAGGTGACTTTTCACAGTTAATGTAGCAGGGACTGGATCAGGAGACCCATTCGTGGTTATTTTGCACCATAGAGGTGAGTCTAATAGGGTGGTAGGTAAATCGTGGTCTGAGACAACTAAAGCGTTAACAACAACCCTGTTGGACAACAAAGGCTAAGGGTCTGAGCCAGCAATCTTAACGTTCCAGCAATTCTGGACTCTAGCTTGGGAGAAGGCAGCCCATGTGGTGGTGGGCAAGACGCTATCAGCTGATGGGAACAAGCTGAGGGAAACTAGTAGCCCTCCCTCGGTTCCCTGGTAAAATATGTCAGATTTGGTCTGGAATGGAGTCTCCTTTAGGACCTGGCCGCAGGGTACTGACACCATCATTGTAAAGATACATTTATCAAAGTCAACCTTTTTAGGACCCTGAAGTGTCCTATAAGCCGAAAGCTCCACTGAAAAATTCAAGAAAGGAATAAAAGGATGGACCCTTTATATATATATATAGATATAGATATAGATATATATATATATATATATGGCTTTCCACCTAATCTGATTCATATCATGGTTAGGATTAGGCCCTCTCTTTCTCGTATCCATGCCTCTTCAATTGTTGTTGGCATATATTATTGTGCCATATGCTTCTCTCTTCTCCTTTGCCATGTATTGTGCAGATACATTTTTTAAATTTTATTTTCTGATATCACAAAATGTTGTGATTTTATGCTTATATGTATATCTCAGCTCTGTTAATGATATTGATAACTGTTCTAATGTCTATTATTGACAAAGGGGGAGTATACAGAATATCACCTATGTTGTTCAGTCTTTTTGTGGCCCTGTTAGCAATTCTTTTATACAGAATTTGGGACATGGCTTGGACAAGTCTCTGAAGAGGCCAGTCAGATGTGGTAATTCACTTTTTTTCACCAAAATCAGATGGTCTCTTACTGGAAGATCTCTTCCATTCTCTTACAGCTTTGGCAACATGACAATACTTAGTCAGGCGACACCATCTGTGGTAGTGAAAAAGAGGACCACATAGTGGACATGTTAGAGTTTGAAGCCTCTGCACATTCAGTTTTTGAGAGGCCCTATTTCCCTTGACGGGCCTATTACTTTAATCATCTTCACAAGAAATTGGGGTAAAGACAAACTCAGAACTCTCACAGAGGCAGAGACTGGATTTGGGACACAATTGTGGAAGCTCCCTCACTACTCTGCTTGATGGGATATTTTCCTATGGGGAGTCAAGCATTCAAGATCTCTATTTAGAGTTTATTCATGAGGACTCCGTCCTTTCTCCGTGAACAAGCAGGAAGTAAATTCTCATGTATGGGCGATGTCACAGACAGAGCCCATGCAAACACTCCCCAGCTTCCATTGGAAGCTTTTGGGAGCTGCACCGCGAATGCATGCCTGCCTTCCCCCCTGCCGTGGCACCATCTTCACCAGTCTCCTTTTTTCCGTGGAGCCTACAGAACAGGCAGGGAGGAGTGGCCTAGTGGTTGGGGCAAGGTACCACAGGCCAGAAGGTCGGTGGTTCAAATCCCATTAGAGGACAGCAACCTTGGGCTGGAAGACTGGGGTTTCTAGTCCCACAGGTGCTCCTTGTGGTCTTGGGCAAGCCACTTAACCCTCCATTGCCCATGTTCCCTGTAAGTATTAGTGTATGTGTCTCATATCCCCTCGTGTTAAATGTATCCCCCAATTGTGTTGTGACCACTTTGATTGAAGGATAAGATGGTATACAAACTGTCTAAATAAAATAAAATAAAAACATGTCCTGCACTAACAGAAAAATATTCTTCTCTTTACCCTCATATCATCTGCCTTTTTGAGTGTTTTTCACAGCCTTTCATCAGTTAATTAGCTCTTGGCCGATATATTTTTTTTCATTTTCTCTTTTGCTTCTCCTTTTTGTGCTTTTTAGCTTTATCCCCTTCTCTGGGCCTTTTTCCCGCCTTTGCAATCGACACCTTCGACCTTGCTGCGGTGGTCTTCCCAGACACTTTTAAGCCAGTGAGCTTCAAGAAGTGCATGAAATGTGCCTGTCCATGACTGAAAAAGTGCGACCACAACTGATGGCCTGCTGTGCCTTGGGCCCGACCACCAGCCCACATCCTGCAACCTTTCGTCTGTAGAGGATGAGGGGGGGGGGCCTGAAGGGCCAGAAAAGCAGGAGGAGTCCCTCTTTGGAAGGCCTGATTCAGCATCTTTGGCTCTGGCATCAACTCCATCGTAGAGTCCAGCTGAGGTTTTGACTGGGCAGGATACCCGATCACAGTTGAAAGCTCAACATCCGACCTGAAGTGAGGAGGAGTGGAGGAGTGGCCTAGTGGTTGGGGCAAGGTACCTCAGGCCGGAAGGTCAGGGGTTCAAATCCCACTAAAGGACAGCGACCTTGGGCCAGAAGGACTGGGGTTTCTAGTCCCAAAGGTGCTCCTTGTGGTCTTGGGCAAGCCACTTAACCCTCCATAGCCCATGTTCCCTGTAAAATAGTTATCTCCAAGTTATAATGCCCCGTTCAATGTAATTTCAGTTTGTTCAATGTAAACCGCCTTGATATCATGAAAGGCGGTATATAAGAAATGTTAAATAAATAAAATAAAAAATAAAACAATGGTCCCACCAGCGTCGAAAGGGGCCCCCAAGCACCGGGACAAGCCTAAGTTGCATTGACACTGTAGCCCTTGGCGCAGTCCAAACACTGAGGACCAGGAACGGCTGGCCAGGCTTCCCCAGTGGGAGGAATCAAGCTCCATACTGGAGGAATTGACCCCCATAGCTTTAGAGGGCTGCTGGAAGTTTCCCGATGAGCCTATCATTGTGTAATTCCCTGCCAGAGGTGTCGACACTAGTGGCCGAAGTTCCCATTCCGTCCCCATTCCCTTCTGAGGCGGTGGTACTGGAGGAACGCTTGGGGGGCCTCAAAACTCACATGTGGCGGTTCTGGCCTTGGAAAATGCAGACCCCCTGTGATGACTTTGGTGATATCACCACACCATCTAGCCCATTTGGAGACCCATGAACTGTTGGCAAAGGTGGGCGCATCGGGGGGGAGATTGGAATTGACATCAGTTCCCACAGTGATCTCCTTGTCAAGGGTATCGGAGTTTGATGTTCCCGGGCACCCCCATGCATGTGCAGGGCACCATGAAGTCCCACTGTTGCCAGCCCTCTCCACATGATTGGGGAAGGAAGTGGGAGGAAACCCAACGTTATTTTGATTTCCTCTTGGAGTTGAATGACTGGGAAATTGAGAAGGGCTCGGCCATCTCGGATGGACAGTCCCCTGACCTACCTTCAAACCCATCCCCTCCATACGAGCAGCACAAGTCGCCCCCGGAGGATATGTCCTTTCAGGTCTTTTTGCAGGATATGGCGAAGGCCATACCCTTCTCCCTTGAGGCTGAGGATGAGCTGAAGGTGGAGGAGCTTGAGCTCCTGCAGTACCCTTTGGCGCCAAAAGAGACAAGGCCAATACACCATGTCTTGCAGGGTGCTGCGGCTGTGTGAGAGCCCCCACACAGTCCCCGCCTACAGCCAGAAGCTGGAATTAATGTACCGTGTCCAGAAGGCACCAGGCTTTGAGAAGCCCCAGCTGCCGCATAACTCCATAGTGGTCAAGTCGGCCCTCAAGCACGTAAAGAGCACCAAGACTCACACTCCTCTGTACCCCTGGGATGAGAGGCTAGGGCCCTGGACTCCTTTGGGAGGCGATGCTACCAGTTCTCCATGCTGGTGTCCCAAATCACATTCTTCTACAGTAGTTGTATATGGGCATGTTCATAAAGGACATCATGCTGGACCTGGCGGAGTTTGCTGATCATGTCCAATTCCTTCCACGCCCTGATAGGCCACAGCAAGGATTGTTCCAGATATGCCATGCAAGCCATGTATGATGCCTTTGAATCGGCCTGCAGGGTGGCAGCAGTGGGCATTGGTGCTCAACGGCTGGCCTGACTCCAGTGCTCTGACCTGGAGCAGTGGGTCCAGGACAAGCTGGCGTGCATGATGCTCTCGAGGAAAACCGCAGATCTCTCGCATAAAAAGTACCAGGGTAAGAAAGCTTTCTACCTGTGGCCATACTGGTGTACTGCCCTGCCCCAGATCGCCCAGCTGAAGACACAGGCCCCCTGCCAGCAGCGGAAGAAGGAAGCCTCAAAAAAACCAGCCGGCCCGAGGTCAAGCGGGGGATGGACTTTTGACAGATTCCTCAGAAGCATAGTCAACCGTCCCATACCTGCCAGAATACCCCCTCAGGTAGGAGGGTGGCTCGTTCTCTTCGTCCACAGGTGGCCTCGCATTACCTTGGGCACCTGGGTTCTGCAGCTCGTCCAGCAGGGCTATCAGCTGTACTTTGCCCAGCTCCCACCTCCCTTCATCCAGGGGAGTACCCCATTGACTCCCTGGGCCAAAGCCTGTTGCGGAAGGAAGTCACCAGCCTGTTGGTTGACCTTGCCATCGAGCCAGTTCTGCCGGCTCAGGTGAGAAATGGGTTTTACTCCAGGTACTACCTGGTCCCCAAAAAGACAGGGGGGTTTTAACCCATTGTGGACCTCTGCAACCTTAACCAGTTTCTCATGCATGAGCGGTTCAAGATGGTCTCACTGGAGGTACTGCTCCCATACCTCTTAAAGGATGACTAACTATATTCCTTGGATCTCAAGGATGCATACATACACATTCCGATCCATCCAAATCACAGAAAATACCTCAGATTCATGCTGGGAAATCAGTACTATCAGTACAGGGTAATGTCTTTCCAGCTCGCCTCAGCACCACGGGTCTTCACAAAGTGCCTCGCAGTCATAGCCTTCTACTTGCGTACCATGGGAGTCTTTGTCTTCCCCTACTTAGACGACTGGCTCATCAAAGGCACTGTTCCGGATGCTGTCTGGCAGTCCGGACAAGTCGCCATACAGGTCCTCAAGTGGTTGGGGTTCATCATTAACTACCCCAAGTCCCATCTCCAGCTCACACAGCAGTTGGAGTTCATCGGGGCCCTCCTTGAAACCACTCGAGCCAGAGCGTTTCTGCCGCTAGACTGCATGCAGTGGCTATCAGAGGTAATCACCATTGTGCGGCATCAGTGCCACACCACAGCCAGGGGGATGCTGAAGGTGCTCAGCCACATGGCCTCCATGGTGCACATTACCACCCTGACCTGCCTCTTCATGCGGCAGGCGCAGTGGACCCTCTGAATGCAATGGAAGCAAGCCATGGGCCGCCTTCGGGACAGGGTAGTGGTCACCGTGCCTCTGGTGCAGCCCCTCGACTGGTGGTTGGAACCGCCAAACCTACTTCGGGGCCTTCCATTCTGGGCAGAGTCCCCCCATTGATGATCGATGCATCCAAGCTTGGCCCTGGATGGCCTGCGGACACAGGGCCTCTGGTCCGAGCAGGAGAGCCTATACCAGATAAATTTCCTTGAGTTGTGGGTCATAGCGCCTTCCAGGCACACCTGGGTGAACCAGGTCATTCTGATCCAGATGGACAACCAGGTGGCAATGTTCTATATCAACAGACAGGGAGGTACAAGTTTGTACCTCCTCCTCCTACTACTACTACGCATTTGTATAGCGCTACAAGATGTATGCAGTGCTGCACAGACACATGTAAAAGGCAGTCCCTGCTCATCAAAGCTTCCAATCTAATCAAGACAGACAACACAGTAACTGTAGACATAGGATACATCTAGGGGGAATTGTAAGGAAACACAAAAGAGACCAGGTGAGTTAAGGTTCGAAAGCAGCAGTGAGGAGGTGATTTCATCTTGGATTTGAAAAGGGCCAAAGAAGGCACCTGACGTACAGACTCGGGTAGTTTGTTCCAGGCATAAGGAACAGCAAGGTGAAAGGAACAAAGTCTGGAGTTAGCAATAGAAGAGAAGGGCACAGAAGCGATTTGCCAGAAGAGCAGAGTTCCCAAGGAGGGGTGTAGGGAGAGACAAGAGAGGAAAGGTAGTGAGGAGCTGCAGAGTGAATGCACTTATAGGTCAGCAGGAGATGTTTGAACTGGATGCAGAAATCGATAGGGAGCCAATGAAGTGACTTGAGAAGAGGGTTAATATGAGCATGATGCTGGCGGAAGATTAGCAGTGCAGCAGAGTGTTGAACAGATTGAAGGGGATATAGATGATTCAGAGGGAGACCAGCAAAGAATAGATTATAATAGTCAAGACAGGAGGTGATTAATGCTGGGAAGTGGTCTGGCGACTGAAGTTTCCACTGCATCACAGGATGGAGCTCCGGGCGACGTTCCTGCCCAGCAAGCTCAATGTCCTGATGGATCAGCTGAGCAGAGTCCTCCAGCCGCACAAGTGGACCCTCCACAGAGGGGTTGTGGAGTGCATCTTACGGGAGTGGGGCACACTCACGATCGATCTTTGTCACATCACAGAATGCCCAAGTTGGCCGGTTCTGCTCCAGGAAGCCGGCCAGTGACCGGGTGACCTTGGATGCAGTCCTCCTCCACTGGGGAGTGGGTCTGCTTTACACCTTCCCTCCAATCCCTGTTGTGACAAAAACGCTGCTGAAGCTGCATTCTTACAGGGGCACCATGATTCTCATCACCCCATACTGGCCCCGGCAGCCATGGTTACCCTTGCTGCTCCAGCTCACTCCAAGGGAGCCCCTCTGTCTGGGCTCTGCCCTGGACCTCCTCTCCAAAGATGGGGGAGAGGGGTCACTGTTGCACCACACAGCCTGCTCTTTGGCCCTCATGGCCTGGATGCTGAGTGGGTAGTCTTGTCGGAGCTTAATCTACCTGACAGGGTCATGGATGTCTTTCTCATGTTGCGCAAGGACTCGACATGTCAGGCTTACACATTCTAGTGGCGGAGGTTTGCAGTTTGGTGCGAGAGTAGGGTGCTGGATCCCTTCTGTTTGCGAGGCGGATTGTTTGCCTGAAGTCCAGCTCTGTCCAGGTCCACTTCAGTATGACCAGTGTCTTACATCACATCTCGGGGGCTGGGCCGTCTCATCTCACTTGCTGTTGGCTCAATTCATGCATGGCCTGCTTCTCTCGAAGCCTCCCACCAAGCCCCCTATGCTGGCTTGGGATCTCAATGTGATCCTTATATAGCTCATGTGGGCCCCTTTTAAGCCGCTGGACTCCTGCCCCCTTAAGTACTTGACCTGGAAGGTCCTGTTCTTGGTGGCAGTCACGTCGGTCCTCCGTGTCAATGAACTCCAGGTTCTAGTGACCATACCATAATCCTTATACTGGGTGGTCTTGCAAACGCGCACACACTCTTTCTGCCTAAGATGGTTTCCTGCTGACTTTCTTCCCAAGGCCTCATGCCAACAGAGTGGAGGCAGCGATGCACACGCTTGACTGTGTGTGCCTTGGCCTTTTACATAGACCATGCCAAGGCCTAATGGTGGTCCACGCAGCAGTTCGTCTCGTTTGTCCCTAGCAAGTTGAGGACTGCTGTCTCTAAGTGCAAGCTGTCCCTGTGGTTGGCGTATTTGCAGGCCTGACTGAGCCTCGAGGGTCATGTTACGGCTCATAATGTTCGAGCCATTGCCACTTTGGTCGCTATCCTGGACTCTGCCTCCATGGAGGAAATCTGCAAGGCTGCTGTGTGGTCTTCAGTACACATGTTCACAGCCCACTTCTGTCTGGATGGGGATTCCTGATATGCTAGCACTTTCGGCCATACTGTGCTCTGGCACCTTTTTGGGTATTAGGTTCAACTCTTGCTCACCAGCCCCTTTGTCTTTCCAGGCTTCCTGCAAAAGTTGACTAACCTTGTTGCTGCTGTACACTGAGGATGCTGAATTGGTGGAATCTATAGAGGGACTATCTTCCTGTTCTCCAGTTTTGTTGTCTCTGTTGGGCTGAGCCGCCTCGGTTTTTGGTATCCTGTAGCTTGGGAGTTCCATACGTGAGGACTTCCTGCTTGTTCAGAGAAGCGTAGTTACTCAACTGTAGCAGGTGTTCTCCTTGAATAGCAAGAATAAGTCCTCACAACCTTCCCACCTCCCCGAGGAGTTTTTTTTTCTAGGCTATTGCTTGGAAAATTGACTGGAGAAGATGGTGCTGCGGCAGGGGCACATACGTGGTGCAGCTCCCTAAAGCTTCCAATGGAAGCTGGGGATCATTCCGCATTGGCTCAGTTGGTGACTTCATCAATACGTGAGGATTTATTTCTGCTGTTCACGGAGAACACCTGCTATAGGTGAGTAACTATGCTTTCTTCCTACTGAGCTTTGCATGGTTGTGATGAAACAAGTTCAATTGGTCTTCTCCCAGAGTGATGTATTCTGTCACTATTAATTATTAATTCACTCTGATAAACATAAAGTCATTTCATTCAAAACAATTAAATTGTATAGGAGGTCTCAGACATATCAGCACTGATTTCCAGACGTTCTTGTCTAAATATTAGTGCCCACTTGCATCAATGACCATCCTAATACAAGTAAAAATGTAGAATTGAAATCTTTCTTAAATTTTTGTATTTTGAAAATGTGCTTATCTTAATAGCTCTGTTTCCCAATGGCTCTTGTCGGCGCCACTTTTGTTTCACTCTTTTGAGTTTCTTCAGGGGTTTATACCTCAATATTCTATGAAAACAAAATATTATAGTCAAGTACTTCCATAACACACTAAACCTATACATAGCCCTTTATATTGTCCATTGAGTACTGAATCTAAAAATTCACATACCAGATGCATCGATGCTGCAGACGCCTTCCTCTTAGAAACTTTATGACCAACTAGTTTGAAAAAACGCCACGCATGCGGATTGCTTACTGAATCTGCTGTTATAGCTCCGTATTACTTGACAGACTGTCTTGCTCAGCTGAATTACACACCTCATTATCTGTATATCATACCCAGCGAGCATCATAAGCATGCCCCCCATGTCTTCTTGCTATGGAAAGGTTCGATTGAATCATTAGGAGAATTTTTTGAATGGTTAAATGGTAGGGATAATAACATTCAGTTTACATATTCATTTCATTCTAAAACAATGACATTTCTGGATGTGACTATCACTAAAAGTGAGAAAGGTTGGATAACATCAATCCATAGGAAACCTACGGACCGGAACACATTTTTATACTATGGAAGTGCACACCCACAAAAATTTTTAAAATGGTCTACCGTTTTCTCAATTCATTCGATATAGAAGGAATTGTTCAGAAGAGTGGGAATTTAAGAAACAATCGAAAACATTGTTAAATAATTTTCGAGAGAGAGGTTATCCCCAGTCTGTAATCAAGCAAGCCTACAATAGGGCGTTTTATAATAATAGAGCATTGTTGTTGAATTCAGGAGAAAAGAGAAGAACTGAAGACACAAAACAAGTGAATTTTATTACAAAATATTCTCTGTTAAGTTTTAGAATTCAACATATTTTGACGAAGCATGTAAATGTTTTAAGTAATGTTCCAGGATTAGAGGATAAAAAAATATGATGCGTTTGGAAAAGAAATAAAAATTTAAAAGAAAAATTGAGTCCAGTGTTATTGCGATCTCCCCTAATAGAGAGGGTTAGCTGTTGATAATGAGAGTGGACACAAGAAATGTGGGCAGTGTGGAATCTGTAACGTAACTAGTGAAATCAGCAGTTTTATATACCATGGAATCACGTATAGATTAAAGGTGGTATTTATTTATTTATTTATTGAACGGTTTTATATACCGCCTTTCAGAAAAATCAAAGCGGTTTACATAGAACAAAACTTGAACATTACATTGAAACTTATTCAAACAATTGAAATTACAGTGAACATTAAATTGTATATAATAAAAATGGTAATTTGAGGGTTACAATGCTGAGTAAATGCTGATTAGGTATATAGATAGTTTAAACATATATACAGATTTAAATATTTACAAATTTCAAAAATCTTATCTGAGCAAGGAAAAATGTATTGTAGTTCACTAGAATTATTAGTGGAAAGAGTAAATGTGATAATGTGGAGAATTGGGTATTGTAAGATAGAGTAAGAAAAAGGAAAAAGTAAGTTGTGAATTAATGAATATGAGTATACATGAGTTTAAGTGGGAAATATTTCATCTATTGGGAATGAGTCTCCAAAGTACTCTATAAATAAGTGAGTTTTAAGATCTTTTCGAAATGCTGAAAGATCTGTGATATCTCTGAGTTTATCCAGCAGAGCGTTCCATATTAAAGGAGCATTGAAGCTGAATGCCCTATTTGTTGTAGTTTTATTGAGTTTTGAAAAGTTGTTTGGAACAAGTAGTGTGTTCAGGTTCCTTTGTCTCACTGTTCTGGTCCTTGAATGACTTGTCAGTAGATCAGTTAGATATGATGGGGCTATATCTCTTATCAGTTTGAACGTTGTTCTGATAACTTTATATTTTATCCTACTTTGTATAGGTAACCAGTGAAGTTTGTACAGTATAGGGGTTATGTGTTCAGTTGGACCTGCATTTATAAGCATTCTTGCAGCAACATGTTGTGCTACTTTTAGTTGGTGCAAAGCAGGGGTCTCAAACTCAAATTGCTTTGAGGGCCAAATGAGGACTTGTAAAATAACCCGGGGGCCGCATGAGACGTGGGACCTCATTTGCATAAGGGACCTCATTTGCATAAATATTTGCATAATGTTACCATACCCTAACTTTTAGTAAACATGCCTCTTAATGAGTGCATGAATAAAGAAAGACTAAAAGATTTCTACATTACTATAATCCAGTGGCAACCGCCAGGCACATTAGGAACTACTACAAACAAACACTGCCCATTTAGAACCCATAGCAAACCCGCCATATCCTAACAGCACTACCAGGACTCACAAAGCACCATACCCTACCTATCAAAAGGCAACACTGCAAATATTAAATCAATACATTTCAGAGAATAACAATACATGACCTACTGGGGACAGAGAACAAGTAGCAATGTCAAATAGGAATTACATAAACAGAATACCTCAGCTCAGTTACACATGCAGAATACACCATCACCAAACAAGGAATCAAAATTTAGAAACAAGACAATTTAAACTGGGACCCCCCAAAAGCCAAACTTGGAATGTACAACAACACTGTAGAAATAAAACTATAAATTAATTTCCTCTTGTACTAAACAAAGCGCAGACGTTATTGATGCACATTTCCCAGAACTGACATATTCCAGTTAATAAATTCAAAATAAAGATATTTTTCTACGTTTTGTGCATTTTTTTTCAGTTCCAGCCACTTTCTTCTGCTTTCTTCGTGCCTTCTGCTAACTCTCCATCGTCTGCTGTCCATTTGTCCTTCTCTCTTCTAGCTTTTTCCATTCTCCCTCTACATCTGCTTTAACATATTAATCTTTCTCCTTTTGCTCTTTCCTCATTCCTATTTTCATCCACTCAAATTTTACCCCTCCATCCTCAATCCCCACTTACCTGGCCAATTGTAGATTTGTCTTCCCTCCACACAAAATATTTTCCCCTCTCCATTTCACTCTCCCAGCTCCATCCCATTCTAATCCTCCCCCAACATCAGCTCCCTTCTAGTTCCAGTCCCACACAGCACCCCCTCCCTTCTAGTCACTGCATCAGCCCATTTTCAGTCCTAGCCCCCCATCAGCCCATTTCCAATCGTAGCTCCCCCCCATCAGCCCATTTCCAGTGCTAGCTCCCTCCCCTCACAGCCCATTTCCATTCCAAGCCCCCCTCCCCATCAGCCATTTGCAGTTCAAGCCCCCCTTCCACTCAGCCCATTTCCAGTCCTAGCAGAACCCCCAGCCTATTATCAGTCCTAGCCCCCCCATAGCCGATTACCAGTCCTAACCCCCCATAGCCCACTTCCAGTCTTACCCCTCATAGCCCATTACCAGTCCTAACCCCCCCTCACCTCTTTTTCAGAGTTAACCCCACCACCCCATTTTCAGTTTCACCCTCATATGCCATTTACGGTACTACCCCCCCCATCACCCCATTTTCAGTGTTACCCCCATCACCCCATTTTCAGTTACCCCCTCATAGGCCATTACCAGTACTAACCCCCCCCCATCACCTCATTTTCAGTGTTACCCCCAACACCCCATTTTCAGTTACCCCCTCATAGGCCATTACCAGTACTAACCCCCCATCACCCCATTTTCAGTGTTACCCCCTCATAGGCCATTACCAGTCCTAAACCCCCCCCCCCATCACCCCATTTTCAGGGTTCCCCCCATCACCCCATTTTCAGTTACCCCCCTCATAGGCCATTACCAGTCCTAGCCCCCCCCCATAGCCCATTACCAGTCCTAACCCCCCCCTCCCACCATTAGCCAAATTAGATTTTAAAAAAATGTATATTTGCTGCTGCTGCAGTATTAAGCGTCCCGCGGGCCCCTCTGCCTGGTCCTCTCCTCCCTGCAGCATTCAGCTCCAAAAGCGGCGGCTTTCAGAGCCGCGAAGAGAGAGAGAATTTCTCTCGCGCGGTTCTGAAGACTCTCGCGCTGCTCTTCAGAACCGCGCGAGAGAAACTCTCTCTCTCTTCGCGGCTCTGAAAGCCGCCGCTTTTGGAGCTGATACTGCAGGGAGGAGAGGACCAGGCAGAGGGGCCCGCGGGACGCTTAATACTGCGGCGGCAAGTTTGGAATTTTTTTTTTTTTTACTCGCCGGTACTTCGCGGGCCGCACAAGATGCTCTCGCGGGCCGCGTGTTTGAGACCCCTGGTGTAAAGCATGTTTTGGAATACCTTGAAGAATTATGTTACTAAAATCTAAGGTATATGCGATCCGATGTCTGTGATTTGATATACGTAGGGAAGACAAGCAGATCCTTTAAAACACGAATGGGAGAGCACAAGAGTCTATTAAAATGTAAAATAAGGGAAGCCCTCCTGGTACAGCATTACCTTGAGAAAGGACATCATTTTGACGATTTGAGGTGTTTTGCTATAGAGCGAGTACTCTTGGGAAGAGCAGGAAAGTTGCGTGAACAGACTTTAATTATACAAGAACAAAGATGGATATTTAATCTACAATCAGTAAATCCTGGAGGACTCAATAGTCAAATAGATTGGGGGGCGTGCTTATGATGACCGCTGGGTGTGGTATATAGATAATGAGGTGTGTAATTCAGCTGAGCAAGACAGTCTGTCAAGCAACCTGCTTGCGAAGAGCAGTGAAAGGCGTGAGAACTGACTTTAAATGTCTAAGAACAAAAATGGTTATTTAATCTACAATCAATAATTCCTAGAGGATTCAATAGTTAAATAGATTGTGGGGCATGCTTATGATGCTCTCTGGGTATGATATACAGATAATGAGGTGTGTAATTCAGCTGAGCAAGACGGTCTGTCAAGTAATACGTCATTGAAGGATGGGAATGGAGCTGTAACAGCAGATTCAGTAAGCAATCCGCATGTGGCATTTTTTCAAACTAGTTGGTCATAAAGTTTCTAAGAGGAAGGCATCTGCAGCATCAATGCATCTGATATGTGAATTTTTTAGATTCACTACTCAATGGACAATATCAAGGGCTATGTATAAGTTTAGTGTGTTATGGAAAGTACTTGGAGTGGAGGAGTAGCCTAGTGGTTAGAACACTGGCTTGGTAACCAAGCAACCAGGGTTTGATTCCCACTAGCACTTCTTGTGGCCTTGGGCAAGTCACTTAACCCTCCATTACCTCAGAAGAAAGGCCTGGCAGTCTACTTCCAGTCACACTGCCAAGAAAACCCAGGAGCTTCTGGGTCGCCAGGAGTCAGGACTGACTCGAAGGCATACATTGCATTTTTGACTATAATATTTTTTTTTCATAGAATATTGAGGTATAAACCCCTGAAGAAACTCAAAAGAATGAAACGCAAAAGTGGCACCGACAAGAGGCGTTGGGAAACAGAGCTATTAAGATAAGCACATTTTCAAAATACAAATATTTAAGAAAGATTTCAATTCTACATTTTTGCTTGTATTAGGATGGTCCTTGATGCAAGTGGGAACTAAAGTTTAGACAAGAAGAACGTCTGGAAACCAGTGCTGATATGTCTGAGACCTCCTATACAATTTAATGGTTTTGAATGGTTTAAAATGGATAGTAGTTACAATACCATAAAGTGTAGAAGTACTTATCAACGCAAATGACTTTGTTTATCATAGAGTGAATTAATAATTAATAGAGCTTTGCATGGTAGCATCTCTTTAGGTCCTGGGGCAGAAGTTGGTCTCCTAGGCTAGTTTTAAAAGAGAGAGTATCTCAGTATCCAATATTCTCCCTCTTCTGAGTCTAGTATTTTACATCTGGAATCGGGCTTTCTCTTTTCTGTTGGTAGTGAAGTTGGGTGATATAGGCAGGGCAAGGGTGACCATTCTCAATGCAGTTACTGGTCACCTTTGAGATGTTTATATGTGCCCTATTCCTTCTCAGTTTCTTTATCTTTATTACAGGACTTGATTAACCGCCCTTTGTAAACATCAGGGCGATGTACAAAGTTGCAAAATGCAGGATGGCTGAAGCCGAAATAAGAAAAGAACTACAATATTGACAGAACACATTCATATCACAGAGAGTAAGAATGGAGAAAGTAGAGAGAGACAGAAACAAAGTTCCTTATGGGTCGGGGGAAAGGAGGTCATAGGCCAGACAGAAAAGGTGTGTTTTGAGTAGAGCCTTAAACTTAGAGTAGGACTGTTCCTGACGAAGGGTAAGTGGGAGGTTGCTCCAAAGTGAAAGGGCAGACTGAAGACTTATCAGCAGATAAGTCTTCAGTCTGGTGATACAAACTTAGATTGTAAGCTCTCTGGGGTCAGGGAAATACTTAATGTATCTGATTGTAACCCGCCATGAACTGCTACTGGGAAGGCGTGAACTAGCTACTGCTAAATAAATAGTGTCCTAATAAGGAACAGTAGGTCTTCAAAGCATCAGTTTCAGGAGACGGTGATCATTTAGGATCACACCAGCAAGAGCTGGCAACTCCCAAACGGCTGATGAGCCCATTTAATTGGCAATGTATTTATGGAAATTTATAAGTCGCCATCTTTGGGAAACCCCCACTGAAGGCGATGTACAATAAACCTTTACTATCATGCAGTAAGACTCCATAAACAACAACAATATATATGGTTTTTGTAACTTAATTTTTATTCAACATTTACAATTAACAGTAAAGCCAACAATCCTGCCATCCATCTGGGTAGCAAATTATGTCCCATAGTAAACACAAAGGAACCCCCACCCTCCCCCACTCAAATCACCCCCCATTGCCAATGCCTCCTCCATCAATCCCAAAAGCCTTCCCAAGTATCCTCCATACTCTCCCTCTTTCCATGCTTTAACACTAGAAGCCCCAAAAGAAATTTTACCTAGAAACCCCAAAGTGTATCAATTGACGCATTATCACGACAACTGCGTTTAGCATGAAATGCAGATGTGAATTAATGTGAAGTTACTTATTTGTTAAATACTTGCAGTATGTGACATCATTAGATGATGTCATCTTGTGTGTGTTGTTTGTAATGTCGGAGTAAAACTGTAAACAGTGATTGAGATGCACCACCTAGTGGGAACATGAATTTATACCTAAAAGCCCCAAAGTACGTCAATTGACGCATCCAAGACAATTGAGTGCGTCAGTTGATGTACTTTGGGGCTTCTAGGTATAAATTCATTTACCCGCTGGGTGATGCATCTGTCATTAATTTTCGATGCACATATTTGAACATCTTGACCTTGCTAACAAAGTCATGGAACATGACTGACATGGTTGTAGCAGTGGCGCTGGTATACAACTTTGAAGATGCATTTGCGTCAATTGACGCACTATGGGGCTCCTAGTGTTAGAGGTGAATCTCTGTACAGTCTACAATAAAAACTCTCAAAAGAAGGCATACCTTTCTGCCTACAGTGGGCTACAGTTTCACACCTAGCAGCTACAATAGCATAACGCAAAAAATCCCAATACCGTGTTTCCCCGAAAATAAGACCTACCCCGAAAATAAGCCCTAGCACGTTTTTCTGTGATTTCTGTAATATAAGCCCTACCCTGAAACTAAGACCTAGTGCAGATCATCGACGGACTGACAGATTCGGGACCGGGGGGGGGGGGGTCCCCACCAGGGAGGAGCTTTCCTCCTGCTCCACTCCCCGACGCCGATCAGCTGTCGGTGCTGTGCTGCGCTGCGGGCCTCTTCATTCCAAGGGGCTGTACGGTATTTCAATTGTTGCTGCTGATGGGCTTCGGCGGGAGGACCGGGGAGGAGCTTTCCTCCTGCTCCACTCCCCGACGCCGATCAGCTGCCGGTGCTGTGCTGCGCTGCGGGCCTCTTCATTCCAAGGGGCTGTATTTCAATTGTTGCTGCTGATTGGCTTTGGCGGGAGGACCGGGGAGGAGCTTTCCTCCTGCTCCACTCCCCGACGCCGATCAGCTGCCGGTGCTGTGCTGCGCTGCGGGCCTTTTCATTCCAAGGGGCTGTATTTCAATTGTTGCTGCTGATTGGCTTCGGCGGGAGGACCGGGGAGGAGCTTTCCTCCTGCTCCACTCTGGCTCTCTTTCAGTTGTTGCAGCAACAGCATACTGTGGTAACACTTCACTGATTGGCTGACTATCATGAGGTGGCAGCCAATCAGCTTCAAGTGCTACCGGTATCAGTAAAAATAAGCCCTACCCCGAAAATAAGCCCTAGTGCATCTTTTGGAGCAAAAATAAATATAAGACCCGGTCTTATTTTCGGGAAACACGGTATTTAAATTGGATAGCACTCGTGTATCTATGTAAAAGAAAGATTTTGGGATCTCTATCTAACGAAAAACCAATCACATCCTTCCCCCTTATATATAACTCCCAATAAACCTTAACCTTCCCACACTCCCACCACATATGAAAGAAAGTACCCCTTTTCACACACCCATCTCCAACATAGCCCCTGCCCCCCACACTGACTTTGCAATCCCTCTTAACCCTTAACTATTACAGTCATAACCTTCCATAAACACCCAGCATTTAATCTGTTTATGGAAGGCCACCCTCATCAGATTCTGGGAGGCTGAATGCAAAGCCCATCCAGCCTAGAAAGGACTAACCAACTCCTAGAGATAAG
Organism: Ichthyophis bannanicus; assembly: GCA_033557465.1. Lineage (NCBI taxonomy): Eukaryota > Metazoa > Chordata > Amphibia > Gymnophiona > Ichthyophiidae > Ichthyophis > Ichthyophis bannanicus. The sequence goes on from CM066039.1 coordinate 383,962,031, forward strand.
CAGGAACCTCTCCATGGAACACCCTAAATATTAAAGCAGTATTTTAATTTTAACCCTTTGAACTGAGAGCCAATGCAGCAAGTATAAGTAAGGAGTAATATGATCCCTGAATCCACATCCCAAGATCACTTAGCAGCAGAGTTCTGGACCAACTGCAAAACCTAGATAGATCTCTGAGGCAATTCTATATAAACCTCATTATGATAGTCCAAGCCCGATACGACAGGAACACAACGGGTCCCATTAGGCAAAGTTAGAATTTATCTTTCTAGAGGATAATGGCAGCGTGGTGCCCTTGCCTTGGTTGTACCCCTTCTCTAGGTGCTTCGCATGGATATGCTGGTCTAATGCCAGGGAGGAAAGGAGAGACAGGAGAGAGAGGATAGATATTTAAAAGTATTAATGTAAAAAAAAAACCCTTTTTCAAAGACAGGGAAGCTATAGAACTTGATGACATGAAATGAAGCTGCAAGGAGGTAAACTTAAAAGCAACATCAGGAAAAAACATTCACAGAACGAGAGTGGTGGATGCCTGAAAGATCCACCCAGTGATGGAATTCAAAAAGGAATAGGATTAACACAGAGGATCCCCATGTAACAAGAAGTTGGAATCAAAGCAAACATAAATGAGTTTTACACTTTTGAAATAAAAGCATATGGAGTAGGCTATCCTGCAGTCTTAAACAAAGGCATAAAAGGGGTGTGAAGCTGCAGAGGATGGCAGGTATAACTCTGACCACCTTATGGGGTGGACAAGATGGACCAGGCTGTTCTTTAGCTGGTGTTATTTACTATCTTACTATGTAGGAGTCCAGAGAGCTGTTGCAGTTTTACACCTGCACGGTCTGGGTAGATCTTGTGCACATCCCACTCGTCTGGACTAGTTTGGCATGGATAATTAAGTAAGGAGAAATTTAAACCTACTTGTTGACTTTCTGTCCTTGAGTCCTACCAGACCAGCTTTGAACCCATCTTTGGAAGCCATGGTGATCAAGGGCTCATAGTGTAACAAATTCAGAAAACTAACAGTAAGTATATTGTTGCCCACTCTGAAGGTAGTTAGCCTAATCATGCCCTTGGGGTATGGAATTACTTATTCCTGCATTGGTGACCATGAAGAGTGACGTTTTTGATTATATCAGGTTTGGCTTTGATGGTGACTTGGAAAACCAAGTCATAACAATTGCCTTATGTTGTCTTAGCTTTGACATAGAGTACTGAGGAGCACCATCACCTTTTGAGTAAAGTCGGATCTGAGCTTTTTTTTCTCTGTCTCCATCTGTTGACAGGGGGGACATAATCTGCTTTTTCTTGACTGGTAAGGCAGGACTCAAAGGCAATTAAAAAGTAGGTTTAATTTTCATCTTGAACTACAGAATAAGAGAGTGCCTGTCTCCTATCACCACAGTATCCTTTATAAATTGACCAAGCACTCTTATACTGTAAGAAGTACTGTTTGCTTATAATGCCATTAGCCCTGAGATGATGTGCATCAGGATGTGTTTATTCTGGTGCAGGCTTTATATTTCAGAAGGCTGTTGTAATTGTATTCATTAGTTGGCCAGTCAAGCTGTTTAGAATTTGTACTTTGCTCTTGCAGTGGGCTTGATGCATTTGGCCGAGTTTGGGACTTGCGGACTGGACGTTGTATCATGTTCCTGGAAGGGCACCTGAAGGAGATCTATGGCATTAGCTTCTCTCCTAATGGGTAAGTACAAACAAGATTACAGTAGCAGAAGTTTGTGTTGGGCACAGGCAGTGAGGCTTATAATAGGGAAGGGATTTTGAATCTACCACATTTCTTTACAGTAGTAGCTCAGATACATGCTGTATCTGAATGTAACATTACAATTCGGGCTTACAATCTAAGTTTGTAGCTGAAGCAATGCCAGGGTTAAATAAGTTGCCCAAGATCACAAAGAGCAGCATATGTTTTGCATTGTTCCAGTTGCAAATTAGTGCACAATTTGTCTACAGATTTCACCTGAATTTCTGACCAGAATTTGCCAAAATATATAACACTATATGTCAGATAGTCTAGGTTTCATAGTGCTTAAAGAGCAGTCTGAACTTTGAGCATTATATAGGAGCCTTCTGGCCAGCAAAGAGTTGTCATAAAAAGTAGTTTCCTTATCATCCTACTAGACCAGTTTGAATGTATGGAGTTTGTCATCCTACCAGAAGATGGGGACAGAACAGAGCCTTCCAGTGACATCATCCACTTTCTTTAAGAGGCTATGCATCCAGGACACTTGCCTGTATTCTCTGTCTCTAGCAGATGGTGGCCACATACTGGTCTGGTACAAAAGAACTGAGAGGCTTCCTGGGCACAGCTTCACTTCTATCTAAGGCAACAGCATATAAGCTGAGTCTCCTGATAGAGGCAGTGTCTGGCTTCCAGGGCAGTGGGCTACAACTTATACTCCTGTAGGCAGATATGTTCATAAGCTAACATCTTAGCCCCTGCTGCCAAGGAGTGAAAGTTTCCAAGCTAGCTACTAGCAAAGATGATTCACATATTAGAGTGTGTGTTAGTCATAGTAGCAGAAATAAGTAAATGAGAAGAACAGTCAAAGAATACTAGTATGTCCTGATGAAAAACCTATCAAAGATCTTCTTTTAACTGTCTGTGAATAATTTGTTCTCTGGGAACAAGCAGGGAAGTCAGTCCTCATATATGGGTGACATCGGCACCGACGGAGCCCACGCGGAAGTATCTCCCCAGCTTTCAAAGAAAGTCTTTTAAAGACCATGCATGCATGGTCCCCTTCCCACCCAAGGGAGCCATCTTGCCACAGTCTCCTTTTTTCCACAGAGCCCTCTAGACGTTTATCCAGTTTCCCCTGGAAAAAATATGAATTTTGTTACGTTTTTCTCTTGTTTGCGTACCGGTTCCTTCCCACCCCCAAGCCAGCTCGCCTCTGTGTCACTCCTCTGGTTCATTCATTCGTTTTTGTCTTTTTTCATAGAGGTGTCCCTCTACCGGCATTCGCACCCTTTTTCAACCGAAGGTCATGGACTCCCTTTTTCCAATGGCCTCCAGTGGCTTCAAAAAGTGCGATCGGTGTAGCAAAAGGAGGGAGGAGTGGCCTAGTGGTTAGGACACAGTACCTCAGGCTGGAGGGCCCGGGGGTTCAAGTCCCATCTGGGGACAGCAATCTCAGGCCGGAGGGACTGGGGTTTCTAATCTTATAGGCACTCCTTGTGGCCTTGGGCAAGCCACTTAACCTTCCGTTGCCTCAGGTGCACATAGATTGTGAGCCCTTTGGGGACAAGGGAATGTATCCAGTACCTGTTTGTAGTGATTACATAATGTAAACCGCTTTGATTGAAGGATAAGGTGGTATAGAAAACTGGTTAAATAACTAAATGTCTCTCACTGTCTTGCATGGCTGCTGCCTCCGGTGCCTCAGCGCGGAACATAACAACTCAGACTTTGAACTCTACAGAACTATGACCTCAAAGGCCCTAAAGAGCCGTTGTCAGCAGCAGGAAAACGTTTTCCAGAGGTCCGACTCCACGCTCCAGTGCCCCCTCTGATACCTCGGTGCCTCACAAAGCCCAAGCCTCTTTGGAGCCCTGCAGCTGTGGTTCTTCCGAGTGGAAATCCCAGGGGTGAAACGCAAGAAGACAAAACCCTCGAATACCACCTTGAAGTACAGGTCTGGGAAGAAGGGGAAATCCCACTCCAGGTCCCGCAGTCCCAGGCATGAGTCTGAGTAATCTGTGCAGGAGCAGCTTCTCAAGCTGCCCCGCATGGAGTCGTCTGCACCCACCGACCGGCCTCTGATCCCTCAAGGCCATCCTCATCGAGGATTCCCCCTTGACAGTGCCGATGCCGGGCCCGAAGCCCTCGGTGCCCACTTTGAAGGCTGTGGAGCCAAGTGATATGGAAACCAGGATGGCGGCCTTAGAGAGCAGTATTTCTGCCCTCGTGGCCATGAAGTGGGCGTTTATGTCCAGTTCATCTGCCCCGACGACAGGACCTTCGACACAGAGGGCTTCCCCAGATGTCGAGCCGGTCCTAGAACGCCACCGGTCTCAAGAGAGTCCCTGGCACCGGATAAGGTCCCGGTCCCATTCCTCAGGGCACCTGTCCTCCCCAGCGAGTGCCTGAAGCTCGGATCACAGATCCTCAGGAAGTCACAGACCACCTGGCGTGGATCTTGACCAAGGTGATCATGCAGCATCAGACTCATAATGAGACATTGAGTCCGAATGAAAGACAGAGGATGAAGAATCCTCAGACACAAGGTGACAACATGACGTGTCCTTGGACCAGTCTTCTCCGATATTCTGACGCAGTTCCCTGCCCGAGGTTGTTGCTTTCCTTTATTTTTGTGCAGGACATGGCCAAGGCTGTCACTATCGAGGCCGAAGAGGACCCACACACCGAGGAATTGGAGATACTCCAATACGAGGCACCCCTTAAGGAAACCCTTACGATACTGGTGCCTCCGATCCTCGACCGCCACCTCCTCTGGATGTAGGAAACATTAGCATCAGTATCAGTTGTTAGTAGGTGCCTCGATGCCATGTACTGGGTACGCCAAAGCCCTGGGTTCCAAAAGACCCAGCTTCCCCACAACTTGATGGTTGTGGAGTCAGCCACGCGCCGTCTCAAAAGCCAAAAAACTCATTTGCTGGTGCCACCCAGCAGGGAGGCCTGAACACTTGATGCCCTTGGCTGGAAGGCCTTTCAGGGCTCGATGCTAACTTGCAGGATCCAGTCCTAACGGCTCTATATCGGCATGTACCTAAAGGAACTGTCGAAGGAACTCGGGATTTTCAGCAGGCCTCGATGGGGAACCCCTACAGAGGTTTAAGTCCCTCACCTCAATGGTAAAAGAGTGTTCAAACCTTTTGTCTCAAGCAGCCTGCAATGGCTTTGAGACTTCGGCCAGGGTGGCCGCTGCAGGCATCAGGGCAACGACACCAAGCATGGCTGCAGTCGTCTGACCTAGAACAATGGGTGCAGGACAAACTTATTGATGCCCCTGCATAGGAGAGAACCTATTCAGGACACCCATAGCAGACAAGGCTGCAGAGTTAGAAACAGAGTTCCTGATGAGAACCAGGCTCTCGAAGAAGACCTCTGTGCAACCCCAGAAGAAAGCCCCAGGGAAGAAGCCGTTCTTTGGTGATACCCTGTATTTCCAGGCCTTCTCAGCCCCTCAACAGAGCCAGCAGCAAAAAAGCCAGGGGCATGGTCCTCAAAAGCAAAAGATCCCGAAATTCCAGGCACTGGCCCCAGCCCAGCCTTGGGAGAGCTTTTGACTGCCTGGGCATGTCCTTTCCCCTCCAGGGGGTTCTCTGCAGCTCACAGTGGGGAGCCTAGCCCTGTTTGCCCACAGGTGGACCGCCATCACAGATACCTGGGTTGCTACAAGTGGTCAAGGAGAGCTACCTCCTCCACCTACAGTGGGCGCCACCCTCGTACTTCCCAGGAGAGCCCACCAGACCTCTCCTTCACCAGACCCTGTTTCACATCGAGCTAGCAGGCCTAATCCAGGACAAGGCAGTGGAGCCAGTATCAAAACATCTCTGGGGCTCAGGCTTTTACTCCAGGTATTTCCTCATCCCCAAGAGGACAGAGGACCTCAGGCCCATCCTGGACCTGCGAGAGCTCAATAGGTTTCTGGTCAGTGAGAAGTTCAAGATGCTCTTCCTCTGGACACTGCTGTCATTCCTCCAGCAGGGAGATTGGTTATGCTCCTTAGACCTAAAGGATGCTTACACACACATCCAAATTCATCCCATTTTCAGAAAATACCTCTAGTTTGTGGTGGGGGGACAGCACTACCAAAACAGGGTGCTGCCCTTTGGTCTGGCCTCGTCACCAAGGGTCTCTACAAATGCCTCGCAGTGGTCACAGCCCACCTCTGGCTCCAAGGGGCTTTCGTCTTCCTTTATCTGGATGACTGGCTCATAAAGGGGGGGCACAGCTACAGAGGCACAATGTGCAACCTGGCGCACCATAAATGCCCTGCAGCACCTGGGGTTTGTCATAAACTACCCCACGTTCCACTTCACTCCGCCCAGCACCTAGAATTTATAGCATCGCTGTGAGACTCTCCTGCCTAGACTTTGCTCAAATAAGCCAATCATTGAGGTAAGGGTGTTCAAGGACCTCCTGCTTCTGAAGAGCCACAGCCCGGAATTGACAGTGTCCCATGGAAATCGCAAAGCGAAGGTACTGCTGATGCTTGGGAGGAATCGGGATATGCAAGTAGGATTCTGTGAGATCCAGCGCCATTAGAAACTCCCCCGCCTTGCACAGCCACCATGACCAACTGCAGTGTCTTCATGTGGAAGAAAGGAATCCGAAGGGCCCAGTTGATGTGCTTTGTCGAGAATGAGCCAAAAAGACCCTTCCTTTTTGGGCACCATGAAATAAATGGAGTATCAACCGAAGCCGCACTGGTCAGCAGGAACGGGAACTACTGCTTCTGTTTTCAATGCAAGCAGACGTTCCAAAGTCCCCTTTACCATCTGTGCCTTTCCTGGGGTCCTGCAAGGAGAGACCATGAAAACCTCTGCGAGTGGGTACTTGAACTCCAGGGTGTAGCTGTCCCGAATGACCTCCAGCACCCACTGATCCAAGGTGATCTGGACCGAGGAAGAGCAAAAGCGCTGCAGTTGCCCGCCGATCCGCTCCACCGCCTTCTGAGCCCCCCCTCACCTCATTGTGTTTTCTTAGTGACGTTGTACACCACCGCGTAATAACCATGGATGGTCCCCCTGCCCCAAAAGACTTGCCCCAATAAGGAAACCATTCTTTCTGTGGAGAAAGGAAACAAGCCAATCAGAAGCAACGAAAATCCTGCGCTCCCCCTTGGCCCTGCTGAGACTGCCCCGGCTGCCACACATCTTATCCTCCAGCAGTCTGGCCCCCTTAGAGTCTCTCAGCATCTTGACATGCTCCTTGAGGGTGTTGCCAAACAGCAGCTTCCCTTTGAATAGAAGCTTACTCAGCCGAATCTTGGATGACATGTCCGCGGCCGAGTTCTGCAGCCAGAGGAACTGCCAAGCCGCCACCACCAGTGCCATACCCTTGGAAGATACTCTTACCAGATTATAACAAAAATCTGTCAAGTAGGCAGAAGCAGACTCCGACTTAAGCAGTTCCGCTAGTTGAGATTCTTCTGCTCAGAAATTCTGGCAGAACCTGCACCCAACGCATGCAAGCCCTCGCCACATAAGCCCCACAGGTAGACGCTTGCAGCGATAGCGCGTTTCTCAAACACTGCCTTCAAGAGCGACTGCAGGTGCCCTGGGCAGAAGCACACATGCAACCCTTACAGAGGGCCTTGCTGTGGAGGTGGTCCCACAGAGGCATCTGCGGACTCGGAAGCTGGTTTGTCCGCTGGCTGCCAGGGTGGCTGTCCAGTGGTGACTAGTGAAGAAGAACTTACTGGCCAGGATGCCATTGGAGTCTCCTGAGTGGATACCGCTGATGATGGATGCCAGCCTATCTGGCTGGAGGGCTCAGTCGCAACCAGGTTCTGCAGGGGCACTAGACAAGTGAGCAGAGAGACTAGTCCATCAACCGTTTGGAGATGAGCAGTGTTCTTAGCTCTGAGTTTTTTCTAATCACTGGTGCAGGGAAAGGTGGTCCGGGTGTTCTCAGACAATGCACCGATGGTGGCTTACCTGAATTGTCAAGGCAGCATGACACTGGAGGATGAAGTTGCTCCGATCTTGTGGGCAGAGGCGAATCTGGTGATCCTCTCGGCGACTCACATGGCTGGTTGTTGAACGTGCTGGCAGACTTTCTGAGTTGGCATCATTTGGATCCAGGCGAATTGGTCCTAGATCAAGCAGTCTTTGAGAAGGGTGGCTCAAAGGTGAGACCCGGCCCATTATGGATCTCATGGCGACCTTCGAGAACACACAAGCCTTGAAGTTCTTCAGTCTTTGCTGGGAATAAATGTCGGAGGGGCTGGATGCGTTGACACAACCTTGCCCAAGTCACGCCCTCCTGTACATCTTTCTGCTGTGGGCTCTGATTGGACGCCTCTTGCAGCGCATTGAGCAGCACTTGAGGTTGGTGATCTTCATCACCCCAGACTGGCTGCGCCGGCCATCGTATGCGAACCTCACACGCTTACTGGCAGACAATCCATGAAGGTTGCCAGCAAGGCACAATCTGTTGATGCAGGGCCTGATTCTCATGCCACAATTGAATCATTTCTCACTTACGGCCTGGTTCTTGAAAGGGTGCAGTTGAGGAAGCGTGGCCACTCACCGCAGGTCATTGCCAATCTCTTGTGAACATAGAAGAGTTTGCCATCTTTAGCCTAAGTGCATGTGTGGTGCCTTTTTGAGAGTCTGTGTGAGGACAAGGGCATTAGACCTTTAGTGCCTCAATTGTCGGTGATCCTTTCCTTCCTCCATGCAGGGGTGGATAAAAGTCTGGCTCTTGGTTCATTACAAGTGCAGGTGGCTGCCCTGGTGTGCTACTGGGGACGGGTTGAGGAGGGTATCCTTGGTCTCTCACCCGGATGTGATATTTTTCCTTTGGGCAGTAAAACAGGTGCAGCCTCTGGGATGGGATCTGTTTCTGGCCTAGGATCTCAATTTGGTGCTCTCCACTCTGGCTAATCTGCCCTTTGAACCCTTGAGGGGAGAAACTCTTAAAGATATCACCTTGAAGGTGGTCTTGGTGGCGATTTGGTCCATGAAGTGGATTTCGGAGCTTCAGGCGCTGTCTGGTTGCGAGCCTTTTCTGTCAATTTCCCGGGAGAAGGTGGTGGTTCGTCCAGTGCCGCCATCTTTGCAGAAAAGTGGCTTCAGTTTTTCACATGAATCGGTCAATCACACTTCCGGTCTTTGCAAAAGGGGAGACTGACAAGGACAAGCGTCTACACTTGTTGGATGTGCGCTGCGCTCTCTGACTTTATTTGAAGCGCACAGCACCATTTTGCAAGTCTGATCGGTTGTTTGTCCTCTTTGAAGGTCATCAGCGAGGGGAAGTGGCCTCCAGAGGTTCTGTGGCGCGTTGGATCAAGGAGGTGATTGTGTCTGCATTCAATCTGCAGCAGAAGCAGCCACCGCAAGGCCTACGGGTGCATTCCCCAAGAGCGCAACCATCTCTTGGGCGGAGTGTACGCTTATGCCTCCTAGATATTTTCTGGTCAACAACATGGTCATTGCTGCATACCTTTGTCATTACTGTGTGGGTGTGTAGGCGGCCAGGGATGCATGATTCGGAGCTTCGGTAGTACAAGCCGGGCTTGCATGTCCCACCCAGACTTAGTTCAGCTTTGGGTACATCCTACTTGTCGGGACTGGACTGGAGGGATGATGATGAAGGTAAAATTAGACTTGTCTGCTAATTTGCTTTCCTTGAATGCCATCAGTCGAGTCCTGGACCCGCCCGAGTTTGTTCACATTTTCAAGAAAGTGAGCACAGGGTTGTGTAATGGTGGTAGTCCTCAGTCTTTGTTGAGAGTAGTGGGCCGAGGGTGTTCTTTTGTTCCCTCGGGTGTGGCTCAGGTGGTTCTGGGTGTGTGCTCAGTACAGCGGATTTGCATGGGTGATTCTTTGTCCAGTGCCAAACCATACACAAAAAAAGCCCCTTTTTATGAGGAGTTCAGTGTATTCGTAGATAGTTATGCAAGAGGAGTCTGCTAGAACCGTCATCCCTTTGGTATGCAAGGCTGCCGGGGGACCCTTCTCTGTTTCGGAAGAATGGCTGTTTGGCTTGTTAGTAATTGGGCTGTAGCTTTGGCAATATCTTTATTGAACACTTGATATTCCGCCCTAAACTTTAGGGCATCAGAGCGGTTTACAAATTACAAAACGTCTGCATAGAAGAAGGAAAAGAACTCCATAATTCAGATAGGACAGTTGAGATAGTATGGGAGTAGAGAATACAAGAAAGATGCAGGGAAAGTCAGTCAGGAGCTGGAGAGAGGGAGGTCAAAGAGATGAGATGAAAGAGATCAATTTTAAGCATGGATTTGAACCAGGAGAATGAGAGCTCTGAGCACAGGGTGGAGGGTAGGGAGTTCCATAAAGCAGGACCCAGAAAGAAAAAGGCAGAATGTTGCATTTGTTCCAGATGAGCCTGAGAAACTGAGGGATGTGCCAGGCTGTGGACATGGAGTGATCTAAGAAGATGGTGGGGAGTGTGAAACTGGAAAAGATCAGCTAGATATTGCGGCATGCCAGTATGAATAGCTCAGTGAACCAGGGTAAGAATCTTATAGTCAATACGGTACTTCAGTGAGAGCCAGTGAAGGTGAATAAGGAGGGGGTGATGTGGTTGGGGCAAGAAGAGTGTAAGTATCCATGCAGATGTATTTTGAAGGAGCTGAAGGTGATAGAGTTGATAGTGAGGAAGACTGGAAAGTGCAATATTGCAGTATTCAAGCCAAGAAATCACCAGTAACAGAAGAATGGTCATGAGGGAGTGGGTATCAAGAAAGGGGTGCATAGCACAGATCATTGAACCAGAGAAGACAGGTGTTCATGAAATGATAGTGAGGCATCTAAGATTCCGAGGTAACAGAGCAATTGGACTAGAGCAGCGATTCTTAACTTGTGGGTCGCGACCCCCACGGGGGTCGCCACAGGATTTAGCGGGGGTCGCCTTGTCTCCGCCAAGTTAAAAAATAAAAAAATAAATTAAAACGTGCACAAGTTGCTGCCGCTGCTGAGTCTGCTTCTCGGCAGCGGCAAACTCACCCCCTTCCTTCTGATGCAGCCGCGGCTCCCTGCCTCTTAGGGAACCGCGGCTGTGCTGGTAAAATCATTGCGGAGCCTCCCTGTCTCTTGACGGGCTCTGTGCAGCATTGTCCCGCCTCCAAAGGAAGTTCTTTACCACTTCCTTTGAAGGCGGGACAATGCTGCACGGAGCCCGTCGAGAGACAGGGAGGCTCCGCAACGATTTTACAGGCACAGCCGTGGTTCCCTAAGAGGCAGGGAGCCGCGGCTGCATCAGAAGGGAGGCAGACATGGGGAGAGGTGATGAGGGGGCAGGGAACCTGCAACACGGCTGACATCGACAGGGGGGGCTGACATGGACAGGGGGGTAGGGGGGACTGATATGGATGGATGGAGGGAGGGGGCTGACATGGAGGGAGGGAGCTGACATGGATGGAGGGAGGGGGCTGACATGGACAGAGGGAGGGAGGCTGACATGGAGGGAGGGGGGCTGGCATAGACAAAGGGGAGAGACGGGGACATACTGGACAGACGGGATAAATGCTGGACAGAGGCGAGAGACAGTGCGGATTAGGATTGTAATGGACTGATGGGGTAGCTAGCACTGGTAATGGGCAGATGGGGGGGCTAGGACTGGTAATGGGTTGATTAGGGAAGGCTAGGACTGGGAATGGACTGATCAAGGGGGGGGTTGGGACTGGTAATGGACTGATTAGGGGAGCCTAGCACTGGTAATGGGATTGAGGGGGGACTAGCACTGGAAATGAGCTGATTAGGGGAGGCTAGGACTGGTAATGGGCTGATGGGGTGGGGTAGGACTGTTAATGGACTGATGGGAGGCTAGCATTGGAAATGAGCTGATCGGGGGGAGGGGGCTATGTCTGGAAATGAGCTGATTAGTGGAGGCTAGGACTGGTAATGAGCTGATGGGGGGTAGGACTGGTATTGGGCTGATTAGGGGAGGCTAGCACTGGTAATGGGGTTGAGGGGGGATTAGCACTAGAAGTGAGCTGATTTGGGGGGCTTTGACTGGGAATGGGCTGATTATGGGGAGGGGAGGATAGAGCTGCTGGCCCTGGAAGAAAACTGGGGGCTAAGGCTACAAATGGGCTGATACGAGGGGATGGGAGAATGGAACTGGAAGGGAGTGGATCTGAGAGGGGCTGCCATGGTATTTGTACTAGAAGGGACTGGTCAGTGGGAAAGGAGGGGGACTGGAAGGGAATGGACACCAGTGGCAGTCATGGGAATGCAAGTTGACATTGGAAGGTACTGGAAGTGAGGACTGGAAAGGGGCTGATACTGGGGAGGGTTACTGGGACTGGAAATAGGCTGATGGAAAGAAGTGAAGAAAACGAAAGAAAAGATTAAAAAATGGCAGATTGACCATAGACCACAGAAAGAGAGCTAAGAGAAGACAGGAAAGCAGAAGCCTCAGATCAGGACCAGCATGATCAGAGAATAAATTGGTCAGACAACAAAGGTAGAAAAAATAATTTTATTTCATATTAGTGATTTAACTACAAAATCATAATTTTGAAATCAAATATTGTTACTTATTGTGATTAATTATTGCGGTTTAAATAAGTAAATTTTATAAATAAAAACATATTGCAAAGGCCTATAATAAATTAATAATTCAACAAATGATTACAGCAACAATGCGTTAACGGTAAAGGAAGAGAGACGCATTTGATTTTATCATTGGGGGTCACCACAAGTTGACCAATGGTAAAAGGGGTCACGGTACAAAAAAAGGTTGAGAACCACTGGACTAGAGGAACAGGGGAGTGGGCCAACATGGGAGCCACGGCAGGACAAGGGGTGTTGAAGGTAAGCCAAATAACAGTATACTTGGAAGGGTTGAGGTGTAGAGAGTTTGTGAAAAGCCAGGTGGAGACATCTGATAGGAGTTCAGAGGAGTCAGGTCAGGGGAGAGAGAGTTTGTGTGATGAAGAAGAAGAATTAATATCTGCATAAGATAGGCAGAGATTGCTGTATTATCAGAGCGAGAGGGGCCAAAAAAATATTAAAGAGGAAGGCCAATACAGATCCTTGAGGGACATCAAGTGAGAGGGTTAGTGGGAGAAGTGGTCGTCCCGTAGATTACAGAGAAGGAACAGAAAAGACTGAAAGCAAAGTAGCATGGTATCCCTGAGCCCATAATCGTGGAGGCGAGAGAGCAGGATAGTGGTCCACCAAGTCAAAAGCCGATGAAAGGTCTAGGGAAACTGCAAGCAATATATCACCCCTGTCATATGCAACATGAACTTAATTGAGCAGTTAAAGGAGAATAGTTTCTGTGCTGTGTCCTGATCGGAAGCCAAGGGTGCAAGGCGTGGGTGGAGTCGAGGTGGGAGGATAGTTGTTCAGAAACCAGTTTCTCAAGAATTTTAGAAAGGAATGAAAGACTGGAGACAGGGCGCCAGTTAGCCAGGATATTGGGAGGCAAGGAGGGTTTCTTGAGAATGGGATGTATAGTGGCATGTTTCCAAAGAGAAGGAAAAAGGTACCAGAAGCGAGACCAGAGTTAAAGATAGCAAGTATGAAGGGAAGCAGGGTTAGTGATGGTTCTGTAATCCATTGCGAAGGGATGGGATCAGAGAGAGACGTAGTTTTATGAGAAGATTGAAGGGCCTTAGTCAGAGCAGATGAAGTAATGGGCTGGAATGAAGACCAGACGTGGTGGAGGAAGTAGGATCTGGTAGGGGCCATGAGCAACTAGGAAAAGTGGAACATAGTGCGATGATCTTCTCAGAGAAATAGGTGGCTAACTGGCCAGGATAGGGAGAGATCTACCTCTCTACGCCTGAAATCTCTCCGGCAATCCAGACCCGGATCTCTGCCTGACTTTTTGACATTGCTGCTTGGATGTCTCATCGCTGCTTGAAATTGAACATGGCCAAAACTGAGCTGCTTATTTTTCCCCCTAAAACTTTCTCTCCTCTTCCTTCTTTCTCATTTTCTGTGGATAACTCTCTACTCCTCCCTTTTTCCTCGGCTCGCAACATTGGAATTGTCTTTGACTCCTCTCTCTCCTTCTCCACACGCATCCATCTGATAGCTAAGACCTGCAATGTCTTTCTCTATAACATCAACAAAATCTGCCCATTTCTTTCTGAACACACTACTAAGATACTTATCCACTCCTTAATCACCTCCCTTCTTGACTATTGTAACCTACTCCTTGCTGGTCTCACACTGAATCATCTCTCTCTCCTTCAATCTGTTCAACACTCTGCTGCGCGGCTGGCTAATCTTTCGCCAGCCTCGTCATGCTCATATTACCCCTCTTCTCAAGTCACTTCATTGGCACCCTATCCATTTCCGCATCTAGTTCAAATTTCTCCTGCTGGACCTATAAGTGCATTTACTCTACAGCTCCTCACTACCTTTCCTCTCTTCCCTACACCCCTCGCCGGAATCTCCACTCTTCTGCCAAATTGCTTCTCTTCTATTAACTCCAGACTTCGCCCCTTTCACCTTGCTGCTCCTTATGCCTGGAACAAACTACCTAAGTTTGTACTTCGGGCACCTTCTCTGGCCCTTTTCAAATCCAAGCTGAAAACTCACCTCTTTGCCGCCGCTTTCAGATTTGACTCACCTAATCTCCTTTGTGTTTCTTTATCATTCCCCCTAGATGTATCCCTGTCTACGCCTAATATGTTGTCTGTCTTGACTAGATTATAAGCTCTAATGAGCAGGGACTGTCTCTTACATGTCTGTGCAGCACTGCGTACGTCTTGTAGTGCTATACAAATGCTCAGTAGTAGTAGTAGTGGTTGTAGCAGAGGGAATACAGGAAAGGGAGAGAGAGCAAAATACAGAATAAAGTTGCCTAGCAGAATTATTTGAAGATGAAATTGGAATAGAATAATAAGATTTCTTTGTTGCATGAATTGTTTGCTTATAGCGGTGACGGCAGTGGCGGAAGTGTGACAGTGTGTCAGGTGATGGGCAATATCGCCAGAGACGTTTGGCTCTGCGAAAGTAGGCACAGAGGAGAGAGAGATCAGCATTGACCCACGGATGGCGACAAGACTGGTGCCGGGAACGGTGGGGTTCAAATGGTGCCAACTGATGAAGGTGACTACTAAGGGGTAGTGTGCTATGTCTGTACCTGGGTATTAGTAGGAAGAGAGAGAAAATCCAAAGGAAACAGGGAATCAGCAGAGGGGAATTGCTGGGGGAGATACGACGTCTCAAGAGGAACTGTCTAGGGGCAAATGATGATGTTAGTGCGTCTACTAGATGAGAAAGGAAGAAAATACACAATGGTGATCTATTCAAGGGAGAGGAAGGGTTGAGATCATAGTTGGGGCGACAGGATGATGGAGTAGGGATAAGATCTATAATGCGCCCAGCAACATGAATAGGGGAACAAACATTTATTTATTTATATTATTTCTATACCGCGCTCTTTAAAATCAGCGCGGTTTACATGTAACAACAATTTGTACAATGCAGCGGAACATGCAATGCACATTACAGAGAACAGGTTTTACAACTTGGGTTTAACAGGGGTAACTATATACAACTGAGCTATTCGTGTACAGGTATGCCACAGGTACAGCTGTGGATACAAGACACGCTCTGAACTATATACATTTTAGGTAATACTAGCCGTACTCAAACTGTGGGTATGTCGTCATGCCCTTGGTGTGCCGGTGGTGTCATTGTGGTGGGTGGAGGGTGGAGGGTAAGCTGGGTTGTGCTGTTCCACTGGACAGGGAGTAATATTGGAGGAAAAGATGGTGTTTCAGTGCCTTCCGGAATTGGGCGAGGTCTGTTATAGCCCGGATGGTGGTTGGGAAGGCATTCCAGAGCGTAAGTGCATAAAATACAAATGCTCTGCTCTTTGCTGCCTGGGAGCATTTTGTTATTGCACTAGGGATTACGAGTGTGTTTGCAGCAAATTACCTTCTGGCCCTGTTTGAAGGGATGGGGAGGATGAGATCCGTGAAGGAGGTGGAGAATTGATTGTTGATGGCCTTGAAAGTCATTAGTAATACTTTGAAGGAGAGTCTGCAGTGGATCGGCAGCCAGTGGAGGTGTTTCAGGATTGGGGTTATGTGGTCCCTTCTGGAGGCTCCATGCAGGACGCGGGCGGCGGCGTTCATTGCTAGTTGCAGGGGGTTCAGTGTTCTTGGGGAGTCCCTGCAGAATAGCGTTGGCATGGGGGGTTACCAATGCTTGGCAAATTGTCCAGAAGTCGTCTGGTTCGAGTAAGGGTCGTAGGTGGCGGATGGTGCGTGATGGATTGCTCTGATGGTATTGCTTATGTGTGCTTTCATGTCGAGCTGCTGGTCTAGGGTGATACGCAGGTAGCGGATGGTGGGCTTGCTTAGGAGCTCAGTGTCTCTTACTCTTATTGATGTGGGAGGGGTGAAGGAGTGATTCCTGGTAATGAAGAGGACATCTGTTATCTTGAAATTAATCCTGAGGCTCTGTGTGTGGAGCCAGTCTGTGACAGCATCGAAGCATTTTGTTAAAGTCGAGAAATCAGACTGATTGATTGAGAATGGAGTGAAGAGTAGTACATCGTCGGCATACACTAGGCAGGAGATATTGAAGGAACGGATGATTGAGCAAATGGGTTGCATGTATATATTGTGATAGCATTTCGAATGTCTGTATGGGTGCCCCTGTAAGCAGCAGCGATCATCACACGGTGTGGTTTGAGATAAAAGCCATGGTACAGGCCAATCATAGCAAGCTCAAGGTCCTAAACTTCAAAAACACAGACTTCAATAAAATGGCCGAGTACCTAAAGGAGGAGCTGACAGGGTGGAAGGAGATAAGGGAAGTGGAATTGCAATGGGCTAAACTAAAGGTGGCAATAAAAGGGGCAACAGATAAATATGTAAGAAAAGTAAGCAAAAACAAGAGGAGAAGAAAACCTATTTGGTTTTCCAAAGAAGTGGCTGCTCAAGTAAAGGCAAAAAACACAGCTTTTGCAAAATTCAAAAGCTTGCAAACAGAGGAACACAGAAATGAATACAGGATCAAACTCAGAGACAAAGAGAGAAATAAGGATAGCAAAATCAAAGGCAGAGGAAAAGATGGCTAAAGATGTGAAGTGTGGTGACAACTTTCTTCAGGGATATTGGGGAAAGGAGGAGGATCAGAGGTGGAATTGCAGGACTCAGACGTGCTGGGAACGCACTTGTGGAAAGTGACATTGAAAAAGCGAAGTTGCTAAACGAATACTTCTGTTCTGTTTTTACTAAGGAAGGTCCTTTAGAAGGACCACCTGTGACTCCCAAATATAAAACTGGGAATGAAGTAGATACCACACCTTTCACAGAAGCTGATGTGTTAGAACAACTTGCAAAACTAAAAGTGGACAAGGCCATGGGACTGGATGAGATACATCCCAGGATACTGAAAGAGCTCAGGGAGGTTCTTGCAGGGCCATTAAAGGATGTTTTCAACATATCCTTGGAAACAGGAGAGGTTCCTCAGGCCTGAAGAATGTCTGATGTCGTACCTCTACACAAAAGTGGTGACAGGGAAGAATTGTCAAACTAGAGGCCTGTGAGCCTTACCTCAGTGGCGGGAAAAGTAATGGAGGCGCTCCTGAAAGAGCGAATTGTGAACTTTCTCAAAGCCAACAGGTTGCAAGATCTGAGGCAACATGGTTTTACCAAAGGACGATCTTGCCAAACAAATCTGATTGAGTTCTTTGACTGGGTGACTAGGGAACTAGATCAGGGGCATGCGATGGATGTCATCTACCTGGACTTCAGCAAAGCCTTTGATACTGTTCCTCCATAGGAGGCTTATCAACAAACTCAGTAGCTTAGGGATAGATCCCAAGATGGTAAATTGGATCAGAAATTGGTTGACTGACAGACGACAGAAGGTACAAGGAGCTCACTCGGATGAAAGGAAGGTGATTAGCGGGGTGCCCCAGGGGTCGGTCCTGGGCTCGGCACTGTTCAATGTATTTGTGAGTGATATTACTGAAGGACTGCATGGAAAAGTCTGTCTTTTTGCAGATTGCATGAAAATTTGCAACAGAGTGGACTGCCCCGAGGGAGTGGTTAACATGAGGAATGATCTACAAAAGCTGGAAGAATGGTCTAATGCTTGGCAATTAAGATTTAATGCGAAGAAGTGCAGTGTCACGCACTTGGGAAGCAGAAATCCAAGGGAAATGTATGCGATAGGGACGAGAGATTGGTGTGTATGGATCAGGAGAAAGACCTTGGAGTGATTATTTCTGAAAATCTCAAGGTGGCAAAACAGTGCAACAAGGCGGTGGCAAAAGCCAGGAGGATGCTGGGCTGCATATGAAGAGGAATTAGCAGCAGAAAGGAAGAGGTACTTATGCCACTGTACAAGTCACTGGTGAAGCCTCACTTGGAATACTGTGTTCAGTTTTGGAGACCATATCTTGCAAAGGATGTAAAAAGACTGGAAGCTGTTCAGAGAAAGGCGACCAAAATGATTATGAGAAGAGACTTTATTTATTTACATTCTCTTATATACCGCGCTATTCTGCATCAGTGCGGTTTACATTGAACAAACTGAAATTACATTGAACAGGGCATTATAACTTGGAGATAACTATTTTACAGGGAACATGGGCTATGGAGGGTTAAGTGGCATGCCCAAGACCACAAGGAGCATCTGTGGGACTTTAATACCTAAACATGTACACTTTGGAGGAGTGGAGGGACAGGGGAGATATGATTCAGACCTTTAAACACTTAAAGAGAAATAATGAACAAACAAACCTCTTCCAAAGACGGAGAAGCTGCCAAACTGGAGAGCATAACATGAAGCTACAAGGTGGTAAATTGAAAGGCAATGTCAGGAAATACTTATTCTCCAGGACCAAGCAGGAAGTCAGTCCTCACTTATGGGTAACGTCGCCGACGGAGCCCTCGCAGAGCAATTTCCCCAGCTTTCGAAGAAAGCCTTTGGGATTGCAGCGCGCATGCGCGGTCCCCTTCCCGCCCGAGGGTGCCATCTTGCTCAGTCTTCTTTTTTCCGCGGAGCCCTACAGACGTAGTTTATCGCCGCTGAAAAAGTTGTTTATTTTCTTTAGTTTGTTTTATCTCGGTTCGCGTGTCCCCTCCCGGCCTCGATATCCTTATCGAGCCCGTTCACATTTTCTTTTTCAGTTTTTTTGTCCTTCTAACTGGCGTTCCCGCCACTTTCTTCTTCACCCCTGGCAGCACGGTCTTTCGACCTCGCCGGGGCCCTCTTTCCCCCGATGGCTGCCAGCGGGTTTAAAAAATGTGATCGTTGTTCCAAACTGATGTCTCTTACTGACATGCATGACTGCTGCCTCCGTTGTCTCGGACCCAACCATGACTCGGAAGGTTGTGGTCCGTGCAGCAGGATGTCCTCAAAGTCACTGAGGAGTCGACAGTCACAAAAGGAACGAATCTTCTCTGACCCCGAGTCCGGTCAGGCCCAGTCCTCGTCGGAGGCTTCGACGTCTCGTGGCTCCGGCCACGAGTATCATCGGAGTTCCTCTGAACAGGGGTCCCCCGACCGGGAACATCGTCGGAAGAAGAAACTCGCGTCGGAGGATGCACCTGGTCCCTCGAAGGCCGGGTCGCTTAGCCCCGTCAGCCGCCCTGAGCCCTCGGAGGCGGAGAGGCCTTCCAAACTTCCTCGCTTGGAGCAGGAGCCGCCTGGACACGTGAGTGCTATAGTCCTCCTGGACTCCCCTCCTGAACCGATGTCGGGCCCGACGCCATCGGGGCCCAAGTCGGAGGCTGCCGGGTCTTCTGAGCTTGGTCTCAGGATGACGACCTTGGAGCGCAGTATCTCTGCCTTCATGGACCAGCAGCGGGCATTGATGACCGGCATCGCCAGTGCATCTGCCCCGACCACCGGGATGTCGACACCCAAGTCGACACCGGCAGCCGAGTCGATCCTCGAGTCCGTACGTGCTCGAGTCGATCCTCGGTCGAGGTCTCCCTCGGCCTCCCGTTCGGGACCGAGGTCGTCGGCGTCGGGGCGAACCCCCGCCCGCATGGAGCCTCTCGACTCCTCTTCGGAGGCGTCGGGCTGGGACACGGAAGGGGACGAGTCACCCGGTTCTTTTCAGACTTGGTGCGTCCCCTCCGACTCGCCCGAGTCGGAACCTCGGAGGCGATCCCCCTCCGGAGGATACCCGCTTCTCCGATTTTGTGAGGGGTATATGGCCAAGGCGTTGGCCTTCCCCGCGGATCCCGAGGAGGAGCCCCGCGCTGAAGAGCTCGAGGCCCTCCAGTATTACTCTCCCCCGAAGGAGGCCTTTACTGTACCGGTCCCTCCTATGCTGGAGCGGCTGCTCTTTCGCATGTGGGAATGCCCGGCCTCGACGCTGGTGTCGAGCAAGCGGGTCGATTCGATGTATCGAGTCCGCAAGAGTCCCGGGTTCCAAAAGGCGCAATTACCGCACCACTCTATGGTTGTGGAATCAGCTATGCATCGACTTAAGAGTCAAAAGATGCACTCCTCGGTGCCGCCGGGTAAGGAGGCCCGTAACCTGGATGCCCTCGGTAGGAGGTGCTTTCAGGGCTCCATGCTGGCCTGCCGAGTCCAGACATACCAGCTATATATGGGCATGTTCCTCCGAGACCTGGTGAAGGAAATCGCCGGGTTCTCGGCTGGTCTCTCCGAGGAACCCTTGCAGAGGTTCCAGACCTTGTCCGATAGTATTCGAGAGTGCTCGAAGTTTATTTCTCGGGCGGCATACGATGGCTTCGAGGCGTCGGCCCGAGTTGCGGGAGCCGGCATCGGTGCCCGCCGACAGGCCTGGCTTCAGTCATCCGACCTCGAGCCGTGGGTACAGGACAAGTTGGTCGATGTCCCCTGCAGAGGTGAAAACCTCTTTGGCAAGCCCATGGCTGATAGGGCGGTGGAACTCGAGTCCGAGACTCTCACTAGGACTCGCTTATCCAGAAAGACCTCTGCTCCTTCACAAAAGAGGAAGGGCCCGGGGAAAAAACCTTTTTACCCGAGGAAGGTGCCCGCCTATAAGCAACAGCATTTTCAGTACCAAGCGTCTGCAGCCCCCAATCAGGGTCCGCAGGCTAAGAGTCAGGGTAATGGGCCCCGTAGGCCGAGGGCCCCCAAGCCCACTACACAGCCCCCTGCTCAGCAGGGTGGGGTTTTTTGACTATGCCAGCATAGCCCCTTCACTCTGCATGGGGGGCAGGCTGATCCACTTTGCCCACAGGTGGTCAGCCATAACCTCCGATTCCTGGGTGCTGCAGGTGGTTCAAAAGGGCTACCTCCTACATTTTCACCAGGTGCCTCCCCCCTACTTCCCAGGGGAGCCTCCAAGACCCCCTCTGCACAAGGACTTACTCCTTCAGGAGCTGCAGGGTCTGCTGGGGGAGCAGGCTGTGGAGCCAGTACCCCAACACCTCTGGGGTCAAGGGTTCTACTCGAGGTACTTCCTGGTTCCAAAGCGAACAGGAGGCCTCAGACCCATCCTGGACCTACGCGGCCTCAACAAGTTCCTGCAGCGGGGAAAGTTCAGGATGCTTACCCTTGGAATCCTACTGCCCTACCTCCAGCAGGGAGATTGGCTATGCTCCTTGGACCTAAAGGATGCCTATACCCACATCCTTATCCACCCGGACCACCGGCAATACCTGAGGTTTGTGGTGGCGGGAAGACATCATCAGTACCGCGTGCTGCCCTTCGGCCTGTCCTCCGCTCCCAGGGTGTTCACAAAATGCCTGGCAGTGGTGGCGACCTTCCTGAGGCTTCAAGGCCTCTTCGTCTTCCCCTACCTGGACGACTGGCTCATACGGGCGCAGTCCTCCGTAGAGGTCACTCAGGCCACCCAACGCACAGTGGCTTTGCTTTAGCACTTGGGCTTCGTCATAAACTTCGGAAAGTCCACGTTGCGCCCCTCTCAGGATCTCGAGTTCATAGGGGAACGGCTGGACACTCTGCGGGCTCGTGCCTTCTTGCCTCGGGAGCGAGCCGACAGGCTCATAGCTCTGGCCGGCAGGTTCTACAGCACGTCGCCGGCCCCGGCCAGGCGATTCCTGCAGCTGCTCGGTCATATGGCCTCCACGGTCCATGTCACCCCGAATGCCCGCCTACATATGCGGCCTGTTCAGTGGAGCCTTCGTACTCAATGGCATCAGGCCACAGGGAGTCTGACGGACCTGCTACAGATCTCCGACCGTCTGGTCTCCTCTCTGCAATGGTGGCTTCACCTGCCCAACCTGATGCTCGGCATGCCTTTTCAGCCTCCCACACCCTCCCAGGTGCTTACGACGGATGCCTCTCTCCTGGGATGGGGAGCGCATTGCCAGGGGGCACGCACCCAAGGCCTTTGGACCCCTTGGGAGGCGGCTCAGCAGATCAACTTCCTGGAGCTGCGGGCGATCCGCCTGGCTCTACGGACCTTCTCTTACCTCACTTCTCGTCAGTCTGTACTGGTGCAGACGGACAATCAGGTTGCCATGTTCTACGTGAACAAACAGGGGGGCACAGGCTCACTCCTTCTCTGTCAGGAGGCCCGGAGACTGTGCTCGTGGGCAGTCGACCACGACATCCTCCTCTAGGCTGTTTACCTGCCCGGGTAGGACAATTGCCTGGCCGACAAACTGAGCCGGATTCTGCAGCCACACGAATGGAGGTTGAACCCCTTAGTTGTCCGGCAGATCTTCCGCCGGTGGGGCCTCCCCACCTTGGATCTTTTTGCCAGTCCTCTGAACCGGCAACTTCCCAGGTTCTGCTCTCGGCACCCGCATCCTCTCAGAGTAGCGCCGGATGCTTTCCTCATCTCGTGGTCCGCGGGCCTACTGTATGCCTTCCCTCCCACGCCGCTTGTGTCCCGGACGCTATTCAAAGTTGTCCAGGACAGGGCATCCGTGATCCTGATAGCGCCCAGGTGGCCGAGACAACCCTGGTTCCCTCTGCTCCTGCAGTTAGCGGTGGACACCCCTCTTCCTCTGGGGTTTCAGCCCGATCTCCTGACCCAGGCTCAGGGCACTCTTCTACACCCCAACCTCCGGGCCCTTCATCTGATGGCCTGGCTGCTGAAAGGGTAGTCCTAGCTCCGCTCTTGCTTCCTCCGGAGGTGGAGGCTGTCGTCCTGGCGTCTCGGCGACCTTCCACCCGGAAATCTTACGCCCTTAAATGGCGTCGCTTCTCGGTCTGGTGTTCTCAGCGCTCTGAGGACCCATTCGCCTGCTTAGTATCGGTGGTGCTGCAATATTTGCTTCACCTCTCCGACCTAGGCCTCAAGTCCAATTCTGTCAGAGTCCACCTCAGTGCCCTCTCTGCGCATCACTCGCCGGTGGAGGGCCAGCCTCTTTCCTCGCACCCCTTGGTGGCGCGCTTCCTCAGGGGCCTGCTCCTGCTTAAGCCCCCGCTGCGCCCTCCGGCTCCCGACTGGGATCTCATTGTGGTTTTACAAAGGCTTACTTGCCCGCCTTTTGAACCCATGGCTACCTGCCCCCTTCGTTTCCTCTCATGGAAAACTCTCTTCTTGGTGGCTCTTACCTCCGCTAGGCGCTTTAGTGAACTACAGGCCCTAGTGTCGGAGCCCCCTTATACTAAGTTCTACAAGAATAGGGTTGTCTTACGGACGCACCCTAAGTTTCTTCCGAAGGTGGTTTCCTCTTTCCACATCAATCAAGAGGTGGTTCTTCCGACCTTTTTTCCCAGGCCGCATACCAGCCGAGCTGAGACTGTTCTGCATACCCTGGACTGCCGAAGAGCCTTGTCTTTCTACCTTGCGCGTACGCGTGAGCATAGAAAAGCTGCTCAGCTTTTCGTCTCTTTCGACCCCCAATCGCTTGGGGGTACCTGTCTCTAAGCGTACTTTGTCCACCTGGGTAGCTGACTGCATCGCCTGGGCGTATGGGGCGGCCGGCCTCTCCCTAGAGAGTCGAGTCACGGCGCACCGTGTCAGGGCGAAGGCTGCGTCAGTTGCTCACCTCCGCTCTGTTCCGTTGGCAGACATCTGCCGGGCCGCTACTTGGTCCTCCAGCCAGACTTTTGCAGCCCATTACTGCCTGGAGAGGGAGTCCCGCAGGGATAGTGCTTTCGGACAGACAGTCCTCCACAATCTCTTTGAGGTTTAGGCAACTCCTCCCTTCGGCCCCGGTGTTTGGCTACCGGCCGGATGCTTATTCAGAGAAGATTCCTTCCTTCTGTGCTGTTGAGCTTGAGGGAGCTCAATTTCGGCTTGAGGCCTCCGGTAGCCTTGAGCTGGGGAGTCCCATAAGTGAGGACTGACTTCCTGCTTGGTCCTGGAGAAAGAGTAGTTACGCACCTGTAACAGGTGTTCTCCAGGAGCAGCAGGAATCAGTCCTCACTACCCTCCCTCCTCCCCTTGGAGTTGCAGCCATTCTGTTATGTTTTGCTGTCTTCGCTGTGTCATCTGACTGAGCAAGATGGCACCCTCGGGCGGGAAGGGGACCACGCATGCGCGCTGCAATCCCAAAGGCTTTCTTTGAAAGCTGGGGAAATTGCTCCGCGAGGGCTCCGTCGGCGACGTTACCCATAAGTGAGGACTGATTCCTGCTGCTCCTGGAGAACACCTGTTACAGGTGAGTAACTACTCTTTCATTGAAAGGGTGGTGGATGCTTGGAATGCGCTCCCGTTGGAAGTGGTGGGGGCAAATACAGTGACAGAGTTCAAAAGGGCATGGGACAGACACAGTGGATCCTTTTACAGCAACAAGAAAATATCAAAATCTGAACCATCTAATTCCTTAACATATAGGGGTATCCTATATGGAATGGCGGGATCACCCCTGGACAAAGACATGGTGAGGGGGGACCTGCACGGAGCGGCAGGTGTACCTACTCTTGGCATTGTACTGGGCGGACTAGATGGACCATACTGGGTTTTTATCTGCCGTCATTTACTATGCTACAATGTTACTATGTAACTTAATCGAAAGCGGCAGCAATGTCCATGAAGATTAACGCGTATCCTTTTCTAATGTTATCGATCCCTGTGATTAAGGTGCTGAGTAGAGTGGTGAGGAGGGTCTCAACGCCATGTGATTCTCTGAAGCCGTGCTGACATGGGTCAAGTGGTGCAGCAGTATCAATGTGGTGTTGGATTTGGTGTTGTATGACCACCTCTATTATCTTGGCCAGTAGGGGAATGCTGGAGATTGGTCGATAGGATTCCACCTTTTTGGGGTCGAGCTGCTTGTTTATGAGAAGGGGCCAGTTGGAGATCTGTTTTAGAGCCGGTGGGAACGTCCCTGTTGAAAAGGATAAGTCCATGATCTTGGTTAGGAATGGGCTGAATTCCGCGTGCAGTGATCTTATCCAGTATGCTGGGCAGGGGTCGTTGGGTGCTGTGGTGGTATTTATAGATGTGATGGTGTCCTCCATGCTTCTCGTGGATGGAGGTGTGAAAGCTGTCCACGATGTCAACATGTTGAAGGGAGAGATCAGAGAGATGGGTAAGAGAAGCTCTATCCCTGGGCCTGGAAGGAGAGTCAGCATGAATATTGAAATCACCAATGATCGTTAGATGTGTGTAAGACAGAGAAACCTCGGCGCGTGTGAGTAGGAAAGAATTCCAGAGATTGGGGGGGACATAAATAGGAGATAATAACTGGGGGGGGAGTGAGATCTAATTGTAGCAACAGGGCTTCTGGGTAGTGGAAGGCTGGAGAGAATACTTCCTGAAAAGTCAGGGATGAGCGATGAAAGACAGCAACTTCTCCGCTTGTTCGACCTGATTGGGAAACAGGGCCGAAAAGCCGGATAGAGTACTGAACCTTGGTAGGTAGTACTGGTAACTTATATGGGATGACATTACCAAGGTTTTTGAGCATGCTCAGCCTCCAGCTGCCGGTAGGGGGAGACAACCCACTTGTCGGGACTGGACTGGACCTACCAATAGTAAAACTCCAGTAACTCTCACTACTTCTAAATCACTCAAAGAAAAGAGAGTATAAGTGAATCTAAACACTGAAGGGAGCCAAAACGGGCAACCAGTTATTTAGGGGACTGCCCAATATTAGCCAATAATGCTATAAATATTATTCACTCAAAGGGAGGCATATAGAGCTGCTGTTTTGATCAATCCTGAGGCAGCCCTTAAAAAAAAATGAGGGCGAAACTCGAGTCGACCAAGGGTCGGACAGCATTATCATCCCTGGGGGTTGGAGATGCAATGACTATCAAAGCTAAGTTTTTTTTAAGTTTTTAAATGCCTTTAAAAGTTGTCAAAATAATTCTGGGGTCTATAAAAGAGAATAAGGGCATTTGTATTGGGTGTGGTGCCGCGGTGAAGTTTAACCGCAAATGCAGCCCCCAGCCCTTTCACTGAGGCCATTCCTCTCCCCTCCCTCTGAGTGAGTAAGTTAGCTTGGAGAGAACAACTCCTTCCTCCCTCCACTGCTCTTTCCCGAAGATTGCAGATGACAGAGGGATCTACCTGCCAGCCATCTTAAGGTGCAGTGCTGCAAAACAGTATCAGGGAGTAGAGCTGAGCCCAACATGGATCCTCTCAGGGGGCGAGTACCAAGACTTGACCTCCTCATTATCCTTTTTGGGGGCTCCCAATTCCATCTATGTGGGACGCAATTTGGGGTAGACTGCTGACGATCGTTGGTGTGGTGTGGGTGTTTCCTGCCATTTTCTACATATGTTCATAGTGTTTTCTCCTATTGTGCACCTGGAGGTCGCGCAGTCTGTATGCACGTTCCACACCTAGTGCCTTTAATACACATTGCGGTAAAAGTGCAGTTAATGCATGCCTTCAGGCCGCAGGGGCATAGCGTGCCCTGTTGTGATACTTGCCTTAACTCTGTCTTCTTCCAGAAATCATTGTTTGGCCTTTGGCAAGCAAGTTGCTTCATCTCCGGCTTCTGGACTAGTATGGCAGGTCCTGAGTTGTCCCTTGAGGAGTTGCTCCCCCTCTCTATGCCAGGGAATGAGGTTAGTCTGGCCTTGCCTGCCTAAGGGCAGGAGATGGCAGATGGCGCTGTGGATAAGGATAACCAACCGACCAGAGGTGTACTGCTTCCCATCCACTAGGGGATCAGTGACTGGGTGCCCTGATGTAGGGGGGTCACTTTTGTGAGGAGAGCTTTCAGAGTCCGGATGATCCTCCCTGGAATTCTTTTCCTTTTGCAACAGGCCTGATTCTGGTGTGGAACTTCAGACCCTGCAGCCTCTGTGTTTCCCTAAGTGCAGTCTCGTGAGGGAGTAGGCTGAGAGTGGAAGCCCTGTTTGTTTGCTTATGGCTGTGTCCCCTGCAAAGGGCGCCCACTGGAGATGGGTATCAGCTGAGATCTGTCTGAGATCTGGACTGTTGCTTGGATTCAGTTGTCTGATGTGGATGAAGGAATTACTCTCGCCTTCAGAAGACTGTGAGGAAGCCGATGTTATCCGCCTATTCCGGAAGGAGGAACTGGAGATGTTTCTCAGGGTCTCATCCACCTTGAGCTTGGTGGTTGCTCCAGGCATGGAGCAGAAACTGAGAATACATCCCACTCCAGCAAGGTGTGCAGAAATCCACTACTGTCTTACCATTCCAGAGGTGCTCAAGGGCCTATTCTGGTTAGTGGGATTCTTCAACTCCCTGCTTTAGGGGCTAAGGGTGTATAAGAGGATGCATGCTTTCCTGGAGGAGGAGTGCATTGAGTGGTTTGTTTCCAAGGTGAATACACAGGTCAAGGTAGCTACCAGATGGATCCATCATTTCTGTGAAAGGCGAACAAGCCTTAAAGGATACTCTGGACCGAAAGGTGGATTCGTGTTGAAGATCCAGTTCGCTACGGTGGCTCTATTCTTCAGTTGGCGGTATGTGCAGACCTGACATCTTGAGTCCTGCTCCACTGGATTCAGTCTCTTCTGCCAAATGATTCTACCCCTCTATTGGAATCTGCTACAACCTTCCTTTCTAATGTCATGTACAGCCTGGTACGTCTAGTGGCCAGTGATTGTGCCCATGGGGCAGTGGACTCATTTTCCAAAGCAGGTTTGCTCATCTGGCCTTAAAGGGATGCTTCTGTTGGGTCCAATTTGGAGAAACTGGTGAAGGACCTGGGCAAGATGAAATCTTACTGCCTTCCAAATAACAGGTCCAAGGGGGCTGTGAAGCAGGCAGGAATCCCTTTTCTATCAGCTTCTGCCCGTTCCTCACGGGCACGTTGGTTGGACTCCCAGGGGTCTCTGGATACCCGTCGCTACTGCCTGGAAAACCTTTCTTCCCCTCTGCTTTTGGTCTTTGGGCTCGTTCTCAGCCCTCTCATGGAGCGCTTGGACCCAGGAACCTAGTCCCATCCAGAGGAGGACCCTCCCGAGCTATGCAGTGAAGGTTTGGGGGCCCAAACCCTGCTTCCTCCGGTTGGGGGCAGGCTTCACCTCTTCTTCAGGAATGGGCCCGGGTCATCAAGGATCACTGGATGCTAGTCCCCATTCATACAACTATGGCCTGGAATGCAAAGATCCAATTCTGGCCGCTTGCGTCTTCTCCCCTTGTGGGTCCATGAACAACAGGGCCACTATGCGGATCACTTTGGACAAGTTGCCTCCCCTGAAGGCGGTAGTGCCCGTTCTCCCGGACGATCAAGGCAGGAGCAGATATTCCATTTGTTTTGTGGTGGCCAACATTGATGGAACGTTCTGGCCTATTCTGGACCTCCAGTGTGTCAACGAGCACTTGCATGTCATGCGTTTCTGGATGGAAACTTTGCGATCCTGGATTCAGGCAGTGCGCAGAGGGGGGGTCCCTGACGTCTCTGGTTTTGGCAGAGGCATATTTTTATATCCTGATCTGGGGGATCAGCAAGTATCTGTGTGTTGCCATGCTTGGCTCTCACCTTCAGTTTGCCACCCTTCCATTTGGACTCTCCACTGTCCGAAGGATGTCCTCCAAGGTCATGGTGGTGGTGTCTGTGGCACTACAGTGCCAAGGGATTTGTGTGCACCCATATCTGGACTACTGGCTCATCTGAGCCCATTCTCCTTCAGAGGTATCTTGGGTACCTCCCCGTGGTGGTCTTTCTGATGAGCCTCAGTTGGGCATCATTTGGGCAAGAGCCATTTGTTGAATTCCCTTTCCCTGGAGTTCCTGAGAGCATGATTTCGATACTCAAGTGTGTGGAGTCTTTCTGCCAGTGGAGAACGTCACGGCTGTTAGATTGCCTAGTGCTATTCTGTTTTCAGCAGGCTCCCAGAGTCCAGGTTGATCTTCATCAGCAATTTGAGCTCAGGCTCCCGCTCCCCAATGATGGTAAGGCCAGCCTGCGATGGTGGCAGCAGCCCAGTCTTCTGAGGAGGGGTGTGCCTCTGGATTATTGCTCATGGATCCTTCTAGTGACAAGTGTCAGTCTCTCGGGCTGGGGAGCCCAATTCTAAGGTCCAATGGCCTGGGACCATTGGAACTTCAGGGAGGTGATGTGATCCCTCAGCTGTCTTGAAGTGAGAGCCATCAGGTTGGCTCTCAGGCACCTCTGGCCCCTGGTCGAGGGTCGGGCAGTTCATGGGTTCTCAGACAACGCCACAGTAGTGGCTTATTTCGATCGGCAAGGCGGCATGAGGAGTGCTGAGGTAGCCCTGGTGATAGTTCTCCTGTTTGCCTGGGCAGCGAAGAGCATCCTAGTTTGTCAGCTCTGCATGTTATCGGGGTGGATACTGTGGAAACAGGTTTTCTCAGCTGGCACTCTCTCTTTCCAGGAGAGTGGGAGTTGAGTCAGGTGGTGTTTTCAGTTGTTTCTGCACCGCTGGGGTCGCCCTGATAGGGATCTGATGGCGACCCGTTCCAATGCCAAAGTGTGCCACTTCTTCAGTCGCTGCATGGAGGCAGGGTCTGAAGGCCTTGGCACCCTGGCTCAACCTTGACCAGGTCAGCACCTGCTGTAGATGTTTCCTCCATGGCCTCTGGTGGGGTGTGTGATTTGGCATATGGAACATTTTCCAAGAAGGATTATTCTGGCATATGGAACGCCTTCCAAGAAGATTGGCCAAGGAGAGCGTGATGCACAGATATGATGCAGTTCCTGCAAGCGCCACCACTTTGCTTGCCTCTGTCTTGGGATTTATTGTGTCAGGGGCCGCTTGTCCTGGAAGACCCAGCTCCCTTCTTGCTTACGGCTTGGCTCCTGTAAAGAGATGTTTAGTGCGTACAGGCTACTCTCCGGCAGTGGTGTTCCACTCTGCTCAGAGCCTGGAGGATGTGTACCAACCTGGCATAAGTGCTGGTCTGGTGTCTTGAATGCTGGTGCGGTACATGGTGGCTGGATCCTGAAACAGCCAAGATGCCATCTCTGTGGCTTTTTCTATAGGACAATCCGGAGAGGAGCCTTTTTTCTATTATCTCCCTGAAGGTTTAGGTGGCAGCTTTGGCTTCTTTCAGAGGGCCATTGGCTGGTAAGTCTCTTGCCTTGCACCCAGATGTTTCGTGCTTTCTTCAGGGAGAGTTCTGTGTTTGTGTCCTCCCCTACGGTCTGTGGTCCCTTCCTTTGATCTGTGTCTGGTGCTCAGGGCCCTGATATTGGAACCGTTTGAGCTGTTGAAGCACGCTACTCTGCAGGCTTGACGCTCAAG
The DNA here is from genome assembly GCA_033557465.1 of Ichthyophis bannanicus. NCBI lineage: Eukaryota > Metazoa > Chordata > Amphibia > Gymnophiona > Ichthyophiidae > Ichthyophis > Ichthyophis bannanicus. Next base: position 383,992,205 of record CM066039.1, read on the forward strand.
ACAGTCTTCTTCATTGCAGTTGTTCCACAAGGCAGTTTTCCAAGCTGCTGGCTCTGTCTTATCAAGATCCTTGCCTATCTTTTCTGAGGAGGTCATTTCCATTCGGCCTGTGCCTTCCTTCCTTCTTCCTTGAAGTAGTTTCTCCCTTTCGTGTGAACCAGGCGGTTTGCCTGCCCTCCTCCACTAAGGTGTAGTGCGGGGGAGTGGTAAAGCTTTTTTGCTTTGTGGATGTCCAGAGGGTGCATCTCTGCTTCTTGGAGGTTACAGATTCCTCGTTGGAGTCAGGAGTGGTGCCAGAGGACTGGAGAGAGGCACATGTGGTCCCTTTACACAAAAACGGAAGTAAGGATGTGCTTGAAAACTACAGACCGGTTAGTTTGACCTCGGTGGTGAGTAAATTATTGGAAGTGCTGCTGAAAGAGAAAATAGTGAGGTTTCTGGAGTTCAATGGATTACCGGATCCGAGGCAGCATGGATTCACCAGAGGCAGGTCTTGTCAAACAAATCTGATTGATTTCTTTGACTGGGTGATCAGGGAGTTGGGCCGAGGTAGAGCCCTACATGTGGTGTATTTAGATTGTAGTACAGCCTTTGACACCGTTCCGCACAGGCGACTTATAAACAAACTGAGCACCCTAGGGATGGACCCTAAAGTTACTGCTTGGGTTAGAAACTGGTTGAGTGGGATGTGACAAAGGGTACAGGTAAATGGAGCTCACTCTGAAGAGAGAGAGGTTATCAGTGGTGTGTCCCAGGGATCTGTCCTTGGTCCGATTCTTTTTAACATCTTTGTTAGTGATATTGAGGAAGGGCTGTCGGGTAAGGTTTGCTTCTTTGCAGATGATACCAAAATCTGCAATAGAGTAGACACCCAGGAAAGTGTAGTTAACATGAGGAGGGATCTAGCTAACCTTGAAGAATGGTCTAGAATTTGGCAGCTGAGATTTAATTTTAACAAATGCAAGGTCTTGCATTTGGGCTGCAGCAATCCAAGGGAGCGATATAGTATAGGGCAGGCATGTCCAACTTCGAACAGGTCGTGATCTACTTTTTCCAGCCAAAAGTGCTGATGATCTACCACCATGAAAATTACGTTTCAAATTAGTTTCAAATTAAATTTTAACTCAATAAAATTGGAGGATTTCCCCGCTCATTTTTAATGAACCTTCTGTCATTTACTTGGATGTGATCAGCTGTTAAGCAAATTAAGCAAAAACAAAACAGAGACGAAGATCCAGTACGAACTGCGAGGGGAAATGGAAAGTACATTTTTTCTTAAAGTTTTACTGAGCAATAACTTTCTTTAACTGTCTTAATAACTTTCTTTAACTTCTATTGAGTAATTTGTGTTAAATTTAGGTCTAGTATTGATCCAGGCTGATCTTGCACAATCTTTAATATTTTGTTCTTGCTCATTAGTGAGATGTCTGAGCCTGCATTTCATCCACCAGCTTTTTGAAGTTGGGTGAATATTGCGTGAGGGCCAGTCTCAGGGAATCCTGGAGATGTTCATCTGTCATGTTGGAATGCTGTGTACTCTGTCATTTTCAGATGGGAAAACGCAGATTCACACAAATAAGTTGAACTGAAACCGGAGTGTACAGCTTCACTGCATCTTCTCAAGTTGGGAAATTTGTCTCTAGGCACTAGCTTCCAAAACGATTCTTGCTCAGCACGGGTCTTGAGAAAAATGTAATTTTTAAGGGTTAATATTTCGTTTTCAAGAGATGGTTTGTTCAATGAGTAATTTTTACTGATAGCAGCTCCAATTTCTTTAATGTCCACATCTACTTTGAATGGGTATGACAAGTACTCCACAACTGTTCCAATTTTTTTGGAAGTCATAGAATCTATTTTTGAATTCCTGGATAACAGAACAGATTTCTGTCACATACTTCTCATTCTGAAAAACAAAATTTGGAGATTGTCCCAGATGGTCCTGCCTATTAGGAAAATGATCAAAAGTGTTTGCAAGGTCAGTCATCAGCTCAAATTTGCTCTTTTAGGATGAAACTGTACTCATCTCACCAATGCATTTGTTTTTACCTTGTAGTTCAAGGTTCATATCACTTAGTTCTCCTGTAAAGTCAGCGAGAAATGCCAGATCACATAGCCACTCCTCATCTTCCAACTCTGCTTGGTCATCTCCCCTCTCCTTCAAAAAACTTATTTCATTCAGCAAATCACAAAATCTTTGCAGAAATGTGTGCCTACTTAGCCACCTTACATCTGTGTGCAAAATGATTTCCACTGCCCCTTCATCAAGAGTAAGATTGAAAAGCCGTCTTTTGAAGTGATCTTCCACAAACTGAATTTACAATTTTGAAAGTGATGTCCATGACAGTCTTTGTATTGAGTCTCTTGCTTGCCAAAACCTGCTGGTGAATAAGAAAGGAAATCTGGGAAGAAGTCATGCTGTCTACAGAGGGCTATGAAACCGTTAACCTCACCTGTCATTGCTCTTACTCCATCAGTAGTGATGGAAACAAGTCTATGCAATGGAATATTACACTTTGTCACAAAAGAATGGAAAGAACTGAATATTTCCTGACCTGTAGTTCTCCCTTTTAAAGAAATCATTCCAAGTAGTTTTCTATGTTTCTATGTTTCTATAAGGGAGCAATACAGTATAGGAGGTGAAGTACTTTTGTCCACTAAAGAAGAGCGGGACCTAGGCGTGGTTGTGTCTGATGATCTTAAAGTAGCTAAACAGGTGGAAAAGGCGACAGCAAAAGCTAGAAGGATGCTTGGGTGCATACGGAGAGGAATGGCTAGCAGAAAAAAGGAGGTGATAATGCCTCTGTATAAGTCTTTGGTGCGACCTCATTTGGAGTATGGTGTGCAATTCTGGAGACCGCACCTTCAAAAGGATGTGAACAGGATGGAGTCGGTGCAGAGGGTTGCTACCAAAATGATTAATGGGCTTCATTATAAAGCATATGAGGACAGACTTAAGGATCTTAATATGTACACCTTAGAGGAAAGGCGGGATAGAGGTGATATGATTGAGATGTTTAAATACCTCCGTGGCATAAATGTTCAGGGAGAGAGCCTCTTTCAATTGAAAGCAAGTTCTGCTACGAGGGGACATGGGATGAGGGTGAAGGGAGATAGATTCAGGAGTGATATGCGGAAATATTTCTTTACGGAAAGAGTAGTGGATCCGTGGAATAGTCTCCCAGTGGAGGTTGTAGAGATGAGGACAGTAACTGAATTCAAGAAAGCATGGGACCAACACAGAGGATCTCTAAAGGCAAAAAGTGGACTGTTGTAGTTGTTATGGAAGGACAGACTAGATAGGCCATGTGGTCTTTTTCTGTCGTCATATTTCTATGTTTCTAGTTCTTCTTTAACACTGAAGTCTTCAAAAACATCCTCCAACAATTGTTCAATTGTGTCTCCACACATCTTTTCTGTTCGCCGCACAACGGTGTTTCTTGACAATTGTACATCTTGAATAGCAGCTGTGATCTCTTTCTTATTTTTAAATCCTTCAAAAAGATTATCAGCTGCTTCAAGAAAAGAATCTTTTACAAATTCCCCTTCAGTGAAAGGTCTGCATTTCTTTGCAATCAAGTTGCTGACCTTGAAGGATGCTATGGTTGCATTGACCAAATGTGACCTTGGCTTCGCCATCAACTGTTGCCGAGTAGCCAATTTTGATTTAAGTTCTTTGAGCTTCAGTTTACGAATTTCACTTTTGGGTGGAAAATCAGCATCAAATGTATTGCTATGCAGAGCCTTATAATGACGTTCCAAATTACCCTTTTTGGGCAAGGATACTGGTTAGACAACACTTGCCTTTCACCATGATGAAGTAGTCCATTTCCCATTCATCATGAAAGTGGTAGGTTTTGCTCTTCTTTGGAACACTCATCTTCATTATACTGTGGTGGCTAGATGTAAGAAGGCCAAATCTGCTAAGTTAGTATAAACACTGGCTGAATCTGGTCCAAAACTGTCACTGTCCCAAAGTATTAAAGATTAACAGGAACTGAAGACCTCTGGATGATGTGCAATACAAGGACTGGAGATGCCAAAACCACACATGCAGTTCTAAAAGTAAAAATAAGAATTCATCATACTGGCACCAATAATCAAATACCACTAAACAATCATCCAAAAAACTCACACCTGTCCAGCAAACCAGATAAAATCAAATACCGCCAAACAAGTTCAAATACCACCACACGCGATTTAATAAATAATGCACACAGTGTAGAATCAATGCAAAGGCAAGGCGAAATAAAATTGCAGAGGCAAGCAAAAGTCACAGTGGTTTGAACCAAGTTGAAGGCAAGGCATAGGCAAGTTAGAACAAAATTGGAAAAGCCCGCCAAAATCACCAAATTCTTGACACTTAGTTGTGTCTTCCTAAAAACTTTTAATGAAAGCGAACTATAAAGCGACCAATGACCAGCACACGACACAACTAATACAGTAAGTGTATTCAGGTAAAGCCCAGGTGAATGGATATCGCCCGGTATATAACACACTTCTAAGGGGTGTTGGGGCGGGGGCAGGAATGGGTGATTCTGAGAGGCAGGAGACCAGGTATGACGCCGGGCCTGTGACGTCTCGTCGCGTGGCGCGGGCAGCAGCCCCCTGGGGTATCCACAAACTATTGGCACGAAAACAACAAGCGCCCCAATACACCCGCAGGTAAGATTCCCGCAGGCAGGGAAAAAAGACAGGCAAAGGATCAGCAGCGGCGGCAGCCCTCGGCAGACGACCTGCCGGCATGAGCTCTCTCCTAGCGACAGGGCGAGCTGCTGGAGAGATGGAGCCGTGGAGCTGGCGATCTACCTCTGACCCCTCCGCGATCTACAGGTAGATCACGATCTACCTTTAGGACATGCCTGGTATAGGGGGTTGAAGTACTTCTGCCCACAAAAGAAGAGCAGGACCTAGGCATGATTGTGTCTGATGATCTTTAAAGTAGCCAGACAGGTAGAAAAGGCGATGGCGAAAGCTAGAAGGATGCTTGGGTGTATAGGGAGAGGAATGGACAGCAGAAGGAAGGAGGTGATAGTGTCTGTATAGGTCTTTGATGCGACCTCATTTGGAGTATTGTATGCAATTCTAGAGACCGCGTCTTCAAAAGGATATAAACAGGTTGGAGTCGGTACAGTGGGTGGCTACTAAAATGGTTAGTGGTGTTCAATATAAAGCATATGAGGACAGACTTAAGGATCTTAATATGTGTACTTTAGAGGAAAGGTGGGATAGATGTGATATGATTCAGACATTTAAATACCTCCATAGCATAAATGCACAGGAGGAGAGCCTCTTTCGATTGAAAGCAAACTCTGCTGCGAGGGGACATAGGATGAGGGTTAGGATGAGGGTGAAAGGGGATAGACTCAGGGTAATATGCGGAAATATTTCTTTACAGAAAGAGTGGTAGATGCGTGGAATAGTCTCCCAGTGGAGGTCGTCGAGATGAGGATAGTTTCTGAATTAAAAAAAACATAGGACAAACACAGAGGATCTCTAAAGGGAAAAAGGGACTGTTGTAGTGGTTCATATGTTAGAGCAGACTAGATATGTGGTCTTTTTCTGCCATCATGTTTCAATAAATAAATGTTTCAGTGTTGTGCTTTCTGACCCATGCAAGGTGGTGATGCAGCTCAGTCTGCTTTGGGGCTCTGGGTTAAGGAGGCCATTCCCTTGGTGGATCTGTTGTTGAACCAGCTGGTTCTGGAGGGTTTATGTGCCCATTCTGCCCGAGCGCAAACATCCTCATGGGTGGAGTGGAGTTCCGTAGCCTCTGTAGACATTTGTCGGACAGCAACGTGGGCATCACTTCCACTTTTGTCAAGCATTTCCACTTGGATGTCAACACTTGGGCGGACACAACCTTTGGCTCTAAGTTTTGCAAACTGTTGTGTCTTCTTCCAACCCAGTGGAGGCATAGCTTTGGTATGTCCCATTTGTCAGGACTGGTCTAGCAGGATGATATGGAAGGTGACATTTTATTTTCTAGATAATGTCCTACCCCTGGAACTATGTCTGCTCTGTTTTTCTGAAGCGGTACCTTTGGGTCTGCTATGATTTATATATTTGGCTCTGCAGGTTCATCTTCTACGAACAGTCTTCTCTTTATGCTTTCTTGTACATAGTTCTCTATTGTTTGATTGTTCATTGTTTCCCACGTTGAGGTTGTGTGAGGCCTGCCATGTTCTCCTATATGCTTTGGGACGGAAACTGAAGAGACCTCTGATGACTGAGGTGTATAGAGGCATGGGAGTGATGTCATTGAAACCTGGGCTTTTCATTGGTTCTTTGTCTCCACCAGTCTGCTTGTAGGCGAACACAACCCACTTGTATGGACTGGTCTAGCAGAACTCAAGGAAAGGGCATTATCTGGTAAGTAAAATGTCACCTTATGCCTTCTGGCATATGTCTGTTTCTTAGAATCACATGTTAAGTTGCTGTAAGCTATAAAGTGGCTTATGCACTTCCTTTTTGAGTATGTCAGTTGCAGACTCACTCCCTGAATTTTAGGTATCACATTGCGACAGGAAGTGGGGACAATACAAGCAAAGTGTGGGACCTGCGCATGAGGAAGTGCATTTACACCATCCCTGCCCATCAGAACCTTGTGGCTGCTGTCAAATTTCAACGTGAGCATTCCTTTTCTTTTCACTTGTTTATTAAAGGAAGTACTGATTTCTCTAAAATGTTTTTTAAAAATAAAGTGGAACCAACTAACCTAATAAATCTCACTTTTAATCTCCAATTATAAAGGACTCAACCAGTTTTTGAGCTAACACAGGTCCCACCAGACCCTCTAGTATATCAGTCTCAAGGGCCAACACTAATTTGCTCAATCATCAGTCCATTTTTTTCAAAAAAAGTTTCTAAACTTCAAACAGTGAATTGTGCACTCAACTATTATGTTGAGATGATCATGATGATGATTATCGAGCAAACTAGTGTTGGCCCTCGATGCTGAAATACTGGAGGGTCTGGTGGGACCTGTGTTAGTTCAAGAACTGGTTGAGATCCTTTATAATGGAGATTAAAAGTGAGATTTATTAGATTAAGTTGGTTTCACTTTATTTTTAAAAAGCATTTAGGAGAAATCTGTGATTTTTTAGGTGGCCTTACTTTAGATTTCTCTTGGCTTTATTTGCTGTATTAAAGGAAGTACAGCACATGATCTGCCAAGGAGGGTACCAGCGCATTACACCTAACTCCTTCTTGCAGTGACAGATGCACCGTGCTTTCACAGTGGGGTGATGCAGTACTTTGCCTGTGTCTGAAAAGAGATGGTGGCATACAGAAGGGGACATGTTTTTGGAAAAATAAACTTTCTCTTTCACACGTTATTAAACAAGAAACTAGAATCCGATTCTAACTGTTACATGTGTGGGAGAAAGATCCCACTGTGGTTCCACTGTGCCCATGACTGGCGGACATCTGGCTTAGCACTTATAGGATCAAGAAGGACCTGCCATTTCCAGTAAATCCTGCTAGACAACCCAGACAAGTAGCGGTTTAGCGTGTGATTCTGGTCAAATGGGAGGCCCCTGCTGGGCTTCTGTGGCGGGGGCGGGGTAAGGATCTCCAGGAACAAGCAGGAATGTAGTCATCACATATGGGTATCGTCGGTACCAACGGAGCCTGCGCGGGAACGCTCCCCAGCGTCCAATTAGAAAGCTTTTGGGAGCATCCCACAGCGCCTGCATGCTGTCTTCCCGCCTTTCCCAACTGCCTCTCCCCAGTTCTTTGTTTTCCGCGGAGCCAGCAGGTCGTGTTCCTGTCACCGCAGAAAATTTTCCTTCTTTTTTGTGGTCACGTCTGCCTTTCTCGACGCTTTACTGGAACTGCCGGTTTTTCTTTCTTTCTTTAAAAAAACAAAAATAAAAATTTCTTAGTACTTTTTTCCCATTTTTTTCCAGGTGCACGCGCCATTTTGGGCCTTAGTCCCAAGATTTTTTTCACAATGGAAAAACCCTCTTCGGGTTTTAAAAAGTGCACCAAGTGTGGCGGTACCATCTCCGTCACCGACACCCATGAGTGGTGTCTGAAATGTTTAGGTCCTGACCATTCCATCTCTGAATGTATGGCCTGTGCCATGATGTCCAAGAGAGGTCGACAGAACCGAGCTGCCAAGCTCAGTACCCTGTTTCCCTCTGATGCAGCTTCAGTGGCATCGACGTCTTCCAGGGCTTCGCCTTCCTCCCGTGGATCTCAGGTAACTAAACACAAGTCTAGCCAGTCCTCAAAGGGTCGATCTTCTAAGCATCGAGATGCCTCTGGCGTTGCCCTTGAGGATTCTGCATCGGTAAAAATTGCCCCAGCGGGAGGCTTCGGCTTCCAAAGCATTATCGGGGCTCCAGGATGTTCTCGAGGCCTCATCCTCGGCAGAACTACTGGTGCCATGCTCTGGGGTACTGGCGATCTTCTCCTGTACCGACATCCAGGCATCGGCAGTGTCGATAAACCAGAGAGTCCTGGCTATTGAACGCAGTCTGGCGGCTCTCCTTGCGGCATCGACGCCCTCGGAACCATGTCAGACATTTCAACCGGCACCGACTCCGGCACCGGTATCGGTACCAGTACTGATAGTATCGACATCGATGTCCGCATTGCCGGCACCCAGTCATCCGATGCCTTCTGGTACCAGTACTCCGGTACCGATTACTCCCGGTACCGACTTCGGTCGGTACGGGTATCGGGCTCTTCAAGAGCATCCGGACAGGCGGTACTTCGAGTCCTCAGAAGATTCTTAGGATTCTGATAGTTCTGTCGATGCAGGAATGCTTCTCCCAGAGGAGCCGCCCTCCCCTAAGCGCAGGATGTCTCCTCCAGAGGATATTTCCTTCCAGGATTTTATCAGGGAGGTGGCTCGGGGTCTATCTATTACTGTGGCCCCTGAAATAGAGCCTAGGGCAAAGGGGTTGGAAATTTTACAATATCCCAAAGCTCCTAAGGAGGCAGCTACCCTGCTCATCCATGAGATCTTGCATGATCTCATGTTAAGAATGTGGGAGACACCTCTTGCCACCTCGCTTCATTTTCATAGACTGGATACTCTGTATCGAGTCCCTCCTTGTCCTGGTTTCCAAAAAACTCAGCTTCCTCACCACTCTATTGTAGTGGAATCAGCTATGAGAAGGATCAAGAGTGCAAAGAGACATGCCTGTAATCCTCTAGGACATGAGTGCAGAACTTTGGATGCTTTTGGACGTCGTGTCTTCCAAGCTTCCATGCTTTCTGCCAGGATCAGTTCCTATAGTCTATACATGGGAATGTTCCTAAAGGAAGTCACAGGTGATTTAGAGGCTTTGAGTCCTCTTCTTCCTGAGGATAGAAGGCAGGAATTTCTCACATTGGTCAAACATGCCCAAGATGTTTCTAAATTTGTCAACCGTGCAGCTTTTGACTGTTTTGGCATAAGCAGAACCTCTGCCATTGCCATAGGTGCACGTAGAATTGCTTGGCTCCAGGCATCTGATCTGGAGCTCTGGGTACAAGACAAACTGGGAAATATCCCTTGTACTGGTGAGAACCTGTTTGGTAAAGATTGGCAGGAAAAAGCCAATGAGTTGGATGCTGACAACTCCACCTTGGATAGATTATCCAAGTCCACAGCTGATCCTGCTAGAAAGAAATCTTTCAAGAAACCATTCTTTTCTAAAAAGAAAAGATGATATCCTGCTTATCCTCAGCAGGGACGTTCTGCAGGTCAGCTTGTCAGGAAAGGTCAGCAACCACCCAAACAAAGGAAAGCAAAGACTGCTAAGCCTCAGCCATCCCAGCAGTCGCAGCCTCCACAAGGCCTTTGACTTTCAGCTAGAGAACTTAGCCTTCCTGGCTCTCGTTGGACCTGAGCCTTCCACCATTCCAGGAAGGTTGTGTCACTTTGCCCCCAGATGGGGGCAGATAACAGCAGAGCATTGGACACTCTCCATCATAAAAGAGGAGTACAAGCTTCATTTTTCAAGCATGCCACCTCCCACAATGATAAGACAGTTCAATTCTCCGACCTCTCTCATCAATCTGTTAGGTCAAGAGGTCACTATCCTTCTTGCCCAAGGGGCAATAGAAGTACCCATCCATCAGCAGGGTACAGGGTTTTACTCCCCCTATTTCCTTATCCCAAAGAAAACAGGGGGATACAGACCTATTCTGGACCTCAGAGAATTGAACAAATTCCTTGTCAAAGAGAAATTCAAGATGATTTCTCTTGGAACTCTGCTGCCATACCTTCAGAGTCAGGATTGGCTTTATTCTCTAGATCTCAATGATGCGTACACCCATGTTCTCATCCGTCCAACTCACAGAAGATTCCTTCGGTTCCTTTTTCAAGTAAAGCACTACCAATACAGGGTGCTTCCTTTTGGCCTGGCCTCAGCACCAAGGGTGTTCATGAAATGCATGGCTGTGGTAGCAGCATTTCTCCGCACTGTAGGGATATTCGTCTTCCCCTACTTAGACGACTGGCTCATTCGAGCCCCAACAGAGTCAGAGGCCAGGACTCCTGCACAATGCGTATCCTGCAGTATTTGGGTCTGGTAATAAACATCCCAAAATCCAGTCTAACTCCCACTCAGTCTTTAGAGTTCATAGGAGCGTTGCTGGATACCAGAAAGGCAAGGGCCTATCTCCCCCAGGCCCCGTTGCCTTCGCATGGTGCAGTTAGCTTCTCAAGCAGTGCTAAAACCTCATCTCACTGCCCGAGAAATGCTACAACTACTAGGCCACATGGCATCTACTGTGCATGTGGTTCCCTATGCTCGCCTCCATATGAGGGCAGCCCAGTGGACTTTATCCACCCAATGGACCCAGGCATCAGGATGCCTGTCAGACAAAATAGCAAACACAAGTCGCCTTATTTTGCCCCTCCAGTGGTGGACGTCCAGTCAAAGCCTGTTGCTTGGGTCCCCTTTTCAACAACCCTCACCTCAGGCAACTCACAACAGATGCTTCTCTGATGGGTTGGGGAGCTCATCTGCAAGACCTCTCCACCCAAGGCACCTGGTCTCCACAGGAGGCTCATCTATATATCAATCTCTTGGAACTCAGAGCAATCTTCCTTGCTCTTTGAGTGTTCCACACACTGCTCAGCTACAAGGCAGTCCTCATCCATATGGACAATCAAGTAGCCATGTTCTACGTGAACAAGCAGGGGGGAACAGGCTCTCTGTCGCTTTGCAACGAAGCTTTGCGACTATGGGCCCTCGCCAGAGAGCATCAGATTCATCTCCTGGCGGTGTATTTTCCAGGCATATAAAACTTTTGGGCAGACAGACTCAGTCGAGTTCTGCTTCCACACGAGTGGTCTCTGCATGCAGACCAGGTAGCCAAGATATTTCAAATTTGGGGAACCCTGGACATAGACCTCTTTGCAAGTCTGTGGAATGCCAAACTTCCCCGGTTCTGTTCCAGAACCCCGGCTCAGGGGGCTCAGGCCAGGGATGCTTTACTCCTTTACTGGGGTCAAGGCTTCCTGTATGCCTTTCCACCCATTCCCCTAATTCCCAAAACCCTGTTCAAGCTTCAGAGAGACAGAGGCCGTATGATTCTCATAGCTTCACTTTGGCCATGGCAAGTGTGGTATCCTCTGCTTCTACATCTCTCTCAAGCTCCCTCCCTGGAGTTAGGGTCTGCTCCAGATCTCCTGTCTCAGGAGGACGGAATGTTATGGCATCCCAATCCCCAGTCTCTGCATCTCAGGGCTTGGTTGCTGAAGGCCTAGATCTTCATGATCTTAACCTTCCTCAGCAAGTAAAGGATATCCTTTATGCTTCCAGGACGCCTTCCACAAGACGCTCTTATGCCTTCAAGTGGAAAAGGTTTACCATATGGTGTTTGCAGAAGGGTCTTAACCCCCTTGCGATACCTCTGGAATCATTACTGGAGTATCTCCTTCATTTATCCAATGCAGGACTTAAAACTAACTCAGTAAGAGTCCATTTGAGTGCTATTGCAGCTTCTTTCAAGCCTCTAAATGGACAACCTATTTCCTCCCATCCTCTTATAGCAAGATTTATGAGAGGCCTTCTTCTAACTAAGCCTCCCATTAGGCCACCACTGGTGGCATGGGACTTAAACCTGATTCTTGGTCAGCTCATGAAGCCACCTTTCGAACCCTTAGCTACTACCTCATTGAAATTCCTTTCTTGGAAGATTATCTTTCTCATTGCAATCATATCAGCACGTCGCATCAGTAAGTTGCAGGCATTAGTAGCTGATCCACCTTATACAAGGTTCCATCATGACAAGGTAGTCCTTAGAACTCATCCACGCTTTATGCCAAAGGTGGTCTTGCCTTTTCATCTGAACCAAGCGGTCTACCTGCCTGTGTTCTTTCCAAGACCTCATGCATCAAATGCAGAAAGGGACCTTCATACTTTGGACTGTAAAAGAGCTTTAGCCTTTTACTTACAAAGAACACAGCAACATAGAAAGTCCTCTCAACTCTTTGTTGCTTTTGATCCTTCTCATTTGGGACTTCCAGTCTCCAAGAGAACACTATCTAACTGGATTGCTCAGTGTATATCCTTTGTCTATCAGAGTAAGAATCTTCCTCTGGAGGGCCATGTCACAGCTCACAATGTGAGAGCCATGGCAGCTTCAATGGCTCATCTGCACTCTGTGTCTATCGATGACATCTGTCGAGCAGCCATCTGGGCCTCGGTTCATACCTTCACAGCCCATTACTGCTTGGACAAGGACTCCCGCCGGGATGCCTTGTTTGGTCAGGCTGTTCTCCAGCACCTGTTCCATACCTAATCAACTCCTACCCACCATCCTTGGTAGGATGCCAGAGATCCATGGGGGGAAGTGGAGCCCTTCTCAGGGATGCACAACTTCTGGGGTCTCTCCCTGGCATCTAAAGCTAGGGAGTCCCCATATGTGATGACTACATTCCTGCTTGTTCCTGGAGATAGCATAGTTACTCACCTGTAACAGGTGATCTCTGGGAACAGCAGGAATTTAGTCCTCACAACCCTCCCACCTCCCCTAGGAGTTGTATCTCTCTATCTCTTTCCCTTTCACTCTCTCTCTCTCTCTTTGTCTCAGTTTTAAAACTCAACTGGAGAGAGGCAGTTGGGAAAGGCGGGAAGGCAGCATGCAGGCGCTGTGGGATGCTCCCAAAAACGTTCTAATTGGACGCTGGGGAGCGTTCCCGCACAGGCTCCGTCGGTACTGACGATACCCATATGTGAGGACTAAATTCCTGCTGTTCCCGGAGATCACCTGTTACAGGTGAGTAACTATGCTTTATGGGCAAGTTCTATGCTCTGCCCTAGAGGGAGGTGAACATCTGATTGCATTTCCAAAATGATGGATGCCCAGGTTACAGCAGTCACTTGTTGTACTATGATACTAGTGGAAGTTAGTGCCGCCCTTTGAGGACCAGCAGGATAGAAGGATGGAGGTGCTGTTGAAGATGGTTTTCTCTGCCTTGATGTGTACAGGCCTCTGTCTGCAGTGGCTTGGTGGCTAGGTTGCTTCTTAGATGGATGCAACAGTTGCTGGAAGATTCTGCTTCAGTTCATCTGGAATTGGCAGCTTTGTTCCTGGCAGACGTTATGTATGATCTCTTAGCTGGTGGCGCAGGCGGTAGCAGCAGCTATGGTGACTAGGCGCTAGCTATGATTGTGTAATCGGTGGATTTGGTTTCTAAGATCTACCTTACAAAGCTGCTGTTTAAGGGCAGCTTCTCTTTGGTTAAGGATTTATAGTTGTGTTCAACATTATTGGCATTCTAGCAGTTCAACCCCTTAATGTCCAATGTCTCCTAAAAAAGAAAGTGGCCAGTGAAATGGATTTGGACTATATATACATACATATTTGATAATAAAAGAATCAAATAAAACAAAATCAAGTAAAAAAGAAAATAGTATAAAAAATGGGATATTCCAGGATGTGATTATTGGCACCCTTATAAACAATTCAAATCAGTTTGAACACAAGAACCACATTCCCACTGCAGTAAAATTAGACACACCTGTGATCAATTGTCAATACTCACGTGACTTGAATCAACCAGTGAATGATGGCCGCAATGTTTAAAATGGCCACATTCACTCCCTGTTCCATTTTCACAATGGTGAAGACAAGAAAATTGCCTAAGACTATCAGACAAACCTTTACCACCAAATATCAAACTTCAAAGAAGTACAAGGCCATCTCCAAAGACCTTGGGATTCCTGTGTCTACAGTTCAGTGTTAAAAAGATTTCTGCTCATGGAACTGTCAAGAACCTCCCAGAACATGGTGGAAAGAGGAAAATTAATCCAAGAAGTCTTCTAAGGTTAATTCGAACTGTTGAAAAAACACCACATACACCATTCAGAGAGCTTAAGGCTGACCTGGAGCAATCTGGAGTGGTGATTTCAACCTGCACCATATGCTGTGCACTAAACAAAGAAGGACTTCATGGGCAAAAGGCCAAGGAAGACCCCCACTGCTCAAAGACAGACATAAAAAGGCACGCCTGATCTTTGCCCAAACGCACCTTGAGAAACCACACTCCTTCTGGGAAAATGTTCTGTGGACAGATGAAACCGAGCTTGAACTCTTTGGCAATGCAGACCAGTGATACATTTATAGGTGAAGAAATGAAGCATATAAGGAAAAAGCATCCTTCCTGCAGTTAAATATGGTGGAGGTTCCATGATGCTGTGTGGCTGTTTTCCTGCCTCAGGAATTGGAGGCCCGGAACATATTAAAGGAATCATGGACTACCAAGCTATTTTGGAGTGTTAGAAGGCTAGGTCTGGGTCCTCCAGCAGGACAGTGACCCAAAACATACATCCAAAAGTACAAAAGAATGGCTAAAAAGGAAAAAATAGACTGGCCAGCAATTTGTCCTGATCTCGGTCCAATTGAGAATCTTTGGAAAGAGCTGAAATCTGTGATTGGTAAAAGGAAATTTAGAAAAATTCATGAGCTGGAACAAATCACAGTTGAAGAGTGGGAGAATCTACGAGCAGACAGATTTACGAAACTTATAGATGGCTACAAGAAATGTTTGGAGGCTGTCATCACTGTTGTGCAATCAAATATTTGTGAAGGGTGCCATTAATTCTGTCTAGGTCATATTTTGTGTGTTCTCAAAAATTATTATGTCTGAGTTGCACAGACATCATTATTTTTGTTGTTTACCTTTGAGCATAGTATTATGATGACATACAGTTGGAATATTTCCTATTTCTCAATATATTGTACACAACATACCTAAAATGCAAGGGTGCCAATAATTTTGACTACATCTGTAGGAATGGGAAAGCCCCAGCATTTTCCTGTAGGATAAGCCCAAGGACTCTTTCCAGTGGTCGGGGTCTCAGTCTTGACTTGATGACTTAAGGCAGCATTGTCTAGGCAAACAGGAAGCTCCCCTGAAGAAGTCCCAGGGTAAGTCCTAGCCCTTCTGGGAGATGCAAAAGCCAGAGAACTTTGAGAAATTGGGAGACTAGACATCCAAATGGCAGATGAAATTTAATGTGGACAGGTGCAAAGTTATGCACTTAGAGAAGAAAACCCAAACTACAGTTAAACAGGAGACTACATTGAAAACCTCTGCCCCAGTGTACAGCAGCCAAGGAAGCAAATAGAATGCAAGTGTATAGTGGAATTAGAAATGGTACAGTAAAGTGACCTAACTGATTAAAGAGGATGGAAGGATACCCCTATGAGGGAAGGCTTAAAAGGCTGGGGATCTTCATCTTGGAAAAGAGAGAGCTGACGGCAGGCATGATAAAGGTCTATAAAATTAGTTGAGTACAGTGGAACAGGTAAATGTAGATCAGTTGTTTACTCCTTTAAAAAGTAGAAAGACTAGGGACATGCAATAAAGCTACAATATAGCACATTTAAGACTAATCTGAGAAAATATTTTTTCATTCGGCATGTAATTGAACTCTGGAATTTGTTGCCAGAGGATATAGAAAAGGCTATTAGTGTAGCTGAATTTAAAAGAGGTTTGGACAAGTTCCTGGAGGAAAAGTCCATAAACCACTATTAAAGAGGATCAGGGAAATCCACTGCTTACCCTTGGGAAAAGTAGCATGGAATCTGTCTTGTCTTTCGATAACTGACAGGTACTTGTGACCTGGAATGGCCACTGTTGGAAAAAGGATACTGGACTTGATGGACCTTTTGTCTGACCCAATATGATATAGCATGGGACAATCACAGAGGATTTCTAAAGGAAAAAAGGGGACTCTTGTAGTTGTTGATATGGAAGGACAGACAAGATAGGCCATGTGGTCCTTTTCTGTTGTCATTTTTCTCTGTTTCTTATAAAGACTCATCTGGTACTGGAGCCTCCCAAGCCAGCCAGTGTTGGGCAGTTAGTCCACTCCA
The DNA here is from genome assembly GCA_033557465.1 of Ichthyophis bannanicus. Taxonomy (NCBI): domain Eukaryota; kingdom Metazoa; phylum Chordata; class Amphibia; order Gymnophiona; family Ichthyophiidae; genus Ichthyophis; species Ichthyophis bannanicus. The sequence goes on from CM066039.1 coordinate 384,008,534, forward strand.
AGGGACCTCTGATGGGTAACCATCTTTGTCTCTTTTATCTGGAGTGGGCTCACTTTACGACAGATTATTGGGTCTTTGATATTGTACAGGATGATTATGTCCTCAAGTGTGCCAAAGCTATCGCAGATGCCTTTGTGGTTGCTCCCTGCAACATACTGTACTGCCACTTGTCTGGACAGAATCATATGCCATACTGTCACTTGTCTTGGCTGGTCTAGCAGGATTCCAGGAAAGGAACTTATCAGATAGGGTTACATTTCAGCTTAAGCAAGATGTCTTAATACTAAATTAATTTTTCACACTAAAAAAGGCATTAAATTTAATATTTTTCTAATTTTATTTAAGAACATAAGAACTTCCATACTTGGTCAGACCAAAGGCCCACCAAGCCTAGTATCCTGTTTCCGGTAGTGGCCAGTGCAGATCACTGGGCAGGAACCTGAAACTAGCAAGATTCTATGTTGCTTATCCCCATGGATAAGTAGTGGATTTCTACCTTGTTAACGATTTGTGGACACTTCCTCCAGGAACTTGTCCAAGCCTGTTTTGAAAGCAGTTAATGTAGCTGGGTTTAATCAGTCAACACCTCCTTTCAGGGCACAATCAATAAATAAATAATGGTACAAATAAAACAAATTGCTGATCAAGTTTCAAAAACTAGCTTATGTTTAAATTTATCTGTTTTATATTTTCTTTTCATTGCCACAGCTACCAATGGTAACTTCTTGCTAACTGGTGCCTACGACAACACTGCAAATGTCTGGACTCATCCGGGCTGGGCCCCCCTGAAAACACTGGCTGGCCATGAGGGCAAAGTCATGGGGTTAGATATCTCGCTGGATGGAGAACTGATAGCTACATGCTCTTACGACAGGACCTTCAAACTTTGGATGGCAGAATAGGTGGGGGTGGATGTGAGGGTGACCAAGATTGGATGGCATTAAAGTCCCATTCTGCATATCCCCACATCAGCATCTCTTACAGGGCCTTCTCTGGATCCCATCGATGTTTATTAGATAGCTCAAGCCAGCCTACTGGAACCATCATATAACTGTACTAGCAGCATATTGCTCCACTGCAGTTCTTTCCTTCCTGGAGTTCAAGACAATTGATACCAGTGGATAATGATGATCCTATTTATGCTGTGCTGTAGCTGTTTGTTTTCAGTGACTGTGTGGATTTGAGCTGGGTGCCATGAGCACACAGGCAGCTAAGAGGGGCATTCTACAGAGTGACTTGTATTGCATCATCAGTGGAATATACTGTTTGCATATGCTATTCTAGTCACAGATTAGCAGGATACAGAAAAGCTTTCTGATATTTTCGTCTGATGGTCTCTCGGGCATTTTCCCTGGGAGCATTAAATATATCAGAAACAGTGTGATTTCTGTTTTGTTTTAATACATTAAAGTCTTTGCTTGTTTAAATTATAGCAGCGCAGTCTTGTGTATTTCAGCAAGACAACATCTTCTTTCCCATTTGGTAAGTGAATCATCAACACTAAGAGAAGACTCTCTCCATTCTCAAAGTCTTAACAACTTCTACTGCTGTCTTTTTCAGAGGCAGCAATTCTGGGTATCCTATAAAGCTGTTTTCCTTCCGTCTCAGAAGTCGTAGGGTCCCCACTTCATCATTGCCTTTTAACAACTGTCTTTAATACCTTTTATAATTTAAAAAAAAAAACCAAAACCCCTTTCAAATCTACTGTAAACTCTGCTGTGAAATGTTTTTGCATACTAAATTGCCAAGTTAAATCTGTAATACACTACTAATACATGAGATATATATGTAGCGAGAGAGAATGTGTGTGTGTGTTCTTACCAGGGCCACTGTGCCCTGTGCTACTTGCACATCTGGCACGCCCCCATGCTTCTATGTTCCTCTGTGTCCAGCCGGTTGTCTTCCCTTGCCCTGCTGCAGCCATTTTTTGTTTTCTCGGAGGTGGAGGCGGCAGCAGCAGTGAGGCAGACCAACTTTAAATTTTAAAAAAAATCAATGCATGGGTCTTTCCAGCTCCGTGCTTGGGTCCCTCCTTCCCTTCTCTGATGTAGGTCATGCCAGAGGAGGGAGGGACCAGGCCAGCCAGTCAGGTGCGGGGCTTTGCAACTCCAGGTTTGAATGGCTGGCCCTCCCTCCTCTGATGCATCCTCCATCAGAGAAGGCAAGGAGGGATCTGACCTGTCTACAAGCATGGAGTTGGAAAGATACCTGTGTTTTGTTTTCTTTCTTTTTTAAATTTGAACTCAGATCTGCTCCGCTACTGTCAGTGCCACCACTGAGAAAACAAAAAGTGGCGGTGGTAGGGCAACAGCAAGCAGCGTGGGGAGCCAAGGCCAGCAGCTGGAATGCACCCCTAATCCTTTTGCGCCCCGTGCAGCTGCACCGCTTACACAGGGCTAGGCACAGTGCTGTTTTTACCTTTCACATATACCGCAGTTCAGAAAAGCATTAGCTTGACCTCAGTTGGGCTATGGTACCTTGAGCCTTCATTACTACCTGCAGTTTTTCTTTTATAACCCCCTCTCAACCAATGTTCCCTCTAATTTTCTGTAGGCTGTGTGCGCATAAAATATCAGCTGTGCAGCTTTTGAAGGAAGGTTACATTTTTGTGCGCCACATAACATTCGGAGTTATATACTTTAAAATTTGACTACACGTCAGAATACAGTATGTACACCACATTGATTTTAATTAAATTAAATTAAAATAGACGATTACTAAATGAAGTGGAAAATTTCTAGTAATTACAATCACGACTTTTAAATTTTAAGACGTCTCTGTTTTCTATCAGAATCAGAACCATAATTTTTGTGTGCTCTGTTGTAAAGTATGTGCGCTCACTCGGCGAGGTGTGTGCACGCGCACAGCTTAGAAGGAACAGTGCTCTCAACTCACTCAGCCCAGTCATTGTAGTAGCAGCCGCCCTCAGCCAGGGGCAATATACTTAACTGCCCACAGAACCTGGCATACAGCAAGTTAAAGCTCCATTCTATATCGTCTTGTTAGACCAGTCCAGACATATGGGTTATGTTCCCCTACCAGCAGAAGCCAATGAAATGTGAGTTATTTCATTGAAACCTTTGCATGTCTCTATCAGCCTGAGCCACTAGAGGGCACCTCGGTATTATTCTGTCTCCAGCAGATGATGGTGGATGGGTTTTCTCATCTCTGAAGAAACTGAACAATTGAGAGGAAAAAGATTTATTCACTCATGAATGACCATCTTGAGGGTGATGTGGGAGGCTCCATGACTAAGGTCTTTTTGGTATCCAGAGGAGGAGGGAGAGTTGTTTCAGCTCCGTGCTCTTATCAGTTGCACTCAAGAGCAACTTAATAAATATTTCTTTACAAAAAGCATGATAAGTATATGGAATGACCTCCCCAGAGAGACAGTAACAGTTCAAGAAAAGGATATAGGAGTCATTGTGGATAATAAGCTGGAATCCTCTGCTTGGTGTGCAACAGCGGCCGAGAAAGCTAATAGAATGCTAGGATTATAAGGAAAGGAATGGGAATAAAACAAAGCATATCCTAATGCCTCTGTATTGCTCCATGGCTGCATCTGCACCTTGAGCATTGCACATAGTTCTGGTCACCACATCTAAAAGCAGATCTAGCAGAATTAGAAAAGATACAAAGAGCAAGCAAAATGATAAAGGGAATGGAAGATATCGCTGTGGGTAAAGGCTTAAAAGATTAGGGCTCTTCAGCTTGGAGAAGAGACGACTGAGGGGAGGTATGATAGAGGTCTATAAGAATGAGTGGAATGGAACAAGTAAAGGTGAATTGGTTGTTTACTCCTTCAGAAAGTACAAAGACTAGGGGACACACAGTGAAGCTACTAAGTAGTACATTTAAGACTAATCAGAGAAATTATTTTTCAATCGATGGACTCTGAAATTCTCCAGGACCAAGCAGGAAGTCAGTCCTCACATATGGGTGACGTCGGCGCCGACGGAGCCCTCGCGGAGCAATTTTCCCCAGCTTTCAAAGAAAGCCTTTGGGAATTGCAGCGCGCATGCGCGGTCTCCTTCCCGCCCAAGGGTGCCATCTTAGCCAGTCTTCTTTTTTCCGCGGAGCCCTACAGACGTACCCGTCGTGTCCCCGCTGAAAAAGTTGATTTTAGTGATTTATTTCTATTTCTTTCTTCGGTTCGACGCCAGTCTTTTTCCTGCCCGGACTCGCGACGCCGTTGCGAGTCCTTCTGTTATTTTTCGGTTTTTCTGAATTTTGGTCAGTTTCGTTTTTCGGTTTTTCGCTGGCAGCCCGGTCCTTTGACCTTGCAGGGGCCCTTTTTCCCCCGATGGCTGCCAGTGGTTTCAAACGGTGTGTTCAGTGTGACAGAAATATGTCACTCACTGACACACATGATAATTGCCTCCGCTGCCTCGGCCCGGATCACGAAGAACTGATCTATGGGGCCTGCAGCAAAATGTCCTCCAAAGCGTTAAGGAGTCGGCGGCACCAGCGGGAACGAATCTTCGCTGATCCCGGCCGTACCCGGACCTCGTCGGAGGCCTCGGCGTCCAGAGGTTCCAGCTCTGACCATCGCCGGAGTTCCTCCGACAGGGGTTCTCCCTCCGGGAACCATCGACGGAAGGTAAAACCCGCGAGGGCGGCGTCGGTGGACGCTCCTGGCTCCGCGAGGGCCAGGTCGCATAGCCCCGATAGCCGTCCCGAATCTTTGGAGAAGGAGCACCTCCCGAAGCGACCTCGTCTGGAGTCGGAGTTGCCTGCTCGGGTAAGTCCTGTAGTCCTCCTGGACTCGCCTCCGAGGGGCCCGAGTCGGGGGCTGCTGGGTCACCTGAGGTCGGACTCAGGTTGACGGCCTTGGAGAGCAGACTATCTGCCTTCATGGACCAGCAGCGGGCACTGATCGCTAGCCTCGCTGGCGCCGCTGCCCCGACCGCCGGGACGTCGACGTCTAAGTCGACCCCGGAGACCGAGCCGATCCTCGAGTCCATGCGAGCTCGAGTCGATCCTCGGTCGAGGTCACCCTCGGCCTCCCGTTCGGGACCGAGGTCGTCGACGCCGACTCCCTCGGTGTCGGGGCAGCCGACGCCTCCGCCTGCCCGAGCCGACCCCACCGATTCCTCCTCGGAGTCGGCCTGGGAGTCTGAAGAGGAAGAGTCACCTGATTCGTTTCGAACTCGGTGTGTCCCCTCGGACTCACCTGAGTCCGAACCTCGGAAGCAGTCCCCTCCGGAGGATGCCCGGTTCTCGGACTTCGTCAGGGATATGGCCAAGGCTTTGGCCTTCCCTGTGGATCCCGAGGAGGAGCCTCGAGCCGAAGAGCTCGACGCCCTTCAGTATGACTCTCCCGCCAGGGAACACTTTACTGTACCGGTTCCTCCCATGCTGGAACGACTACTCTTCCGCATGTGGGAGAGTCCGGCATCGTCGCCAGTTTTAAGCAAGCGGGTCGATTCCATCTATCGAGTCCGCAAGAGTCCCGGCTTCCAAAAAGCACAGCTACCGCACCATTCCATGGTAGTGGAATCGGCCATGCATAGGCTTAAGAGCCAGAAGATGCACTCCTCGGTGCCTCCTGGCAGGGAGGCCCGTAACCTGGATGGCCTCGGTAAGAAGTGTTTCCAGGGCTCTATGCTTGCTTGTCGGGTCCAGACCTACCAGCTCTACATGGACATGTATCTCAGAGACCTGGCTAAAGAGGTAGCCGGATTCTCTGCTGGGCTGTCCGAGGAACCTTTGCGGAGGTTCCTGGCCTTGACAACTGGTATTCGGGAATGCTCCAAATTCATGTCCCGAGCAGCCTATGATGGCTTTGAAGCATCGGCTCGAGTGGCCGCAGCCGGCATCGGTGCCCGCCGACAGGCTTGGCTTCAGTCGTCTGACCTTGAACCCTGGGTGCAGGACAAGTTGGTCGATGTCCCCTGCCGAGGTGAGAACCTCTTTGGCAAGCCCATGGCTGAAAAGGCTGCACAAATCGAGACGGAGACGCTCACCAGAACTAGGCTTTCTAGGAAGACCTCCGCCCCTTCCCAGAAAAAGAAGGGCTCGGGAAAGAAGTCCTTTTACCCGAGAAAGGCGGCTGCCTATAAACACTACCCTCAATATCAGGCCTCCGCAGCTCCCCAACAGGGTCAGCAGGCCAAGGGACGGGGTAACGGGTCCCGTAGGCAGCAAGCCCCCAAGCCTGCACCACCGGCCCCTGCTCAGCAGGGTGGGGGGTTTTGACTTCATCAGCATAGCCTCTCCCCCTCAGCTGGTTCCTCCCAGCACCGGAGGCCGGCTGGTTCACTTCGCCCACAGGTGGTCCAACATCACTTCAGATGCCTGGGTGCTTCAAGTCGTAAGAGAAGGCTATCTTCTCCACTTCCACCAGGTCCCTCCCTCCTATTTCCCGGGAGAACCTCCACGACTCCCTCTGCACAGAGACTTACTCCTTCAGGAGTTAGCAAGTCTTCTTCAGGAACAGGCTGTGGAACCGGTGCCCCACCACCTGAGAGGTCAAGGCTTTTATTCCAGGTATTTCCTGATACCAAAAAGAACAGGAGGCCTCAGACCCATCCTGGACTTGCGCAACCTCAACAAGTTCCTCGTGAGGGAGAAGTTCAAGATGCTTACCCTTGGAATCCTTCTGCCCTACCTCCAGCAGGGAGATTGGCTATGCTCCTTGGATCTAAAAGATGCCTACACGCACATCCTCATCCACCCAAGCCACCGCCAATACCTAAGGTTTGTGGTGGCAGGAAATCATTACCAGTACAGAGTACTGCCCTTTGGCCTATCCTCCGCACCGCGAGTCTTCACAAAATGTCTCGCGGTGGTGGCGGCTTATCTCCGGCTTCACGGCCTCTATGTCTTTCCGTACCTCAACGACTGGCTCATCAGAGCATCGTCCTCTCCGGAAGTCACCAATGCCACACACCGCACTGTGACTCTTCTGCAGTACCTGGGCTTTGTCATAAACTTCGCAAAGTCCACTTTGCTCCCCTCACAGGATCTCGAGTTCATCGGCGCAAGACTGCACACTCCTCAGGCACGAGCTTTCCTGCCTCCCGACAGGGCTCAACGGCTCATGGACCTAGCCGGCCGTTTTCGCAGCCAGTCCCTGGTCTCAGCCAGGCGCTTCCTGAGACTACTCGGCCATATGGCTTCCACCGTCCACGTGACCCCCAATGCCCGCCTGAATATGCGGCCTGCTCAATGGTGCCTTCGCAAGCAGTGGCAACAAGCCACGGGCGGCCTAGCCGACTTAGTGCGCGTCTCCAGACCGCTGGCCTCTTCTCTACAGTGGTGGCTTCATCGGCCGAACCTGGTGCTCGGAATGCCTTTTCAGTCACCTCAGCCGGCTCAAGTGCTGACGACCGATGCTTCTCTCCTAGGATGGGGAGCGCATTGCCAAGGGGCATGTACTCAAGGTCTCTGGACCACGTGGGAGTCTGCTCAGCAGATCAACTTCCTGGAGCTCAGAGCAATCCGTCTGGCTCTCAAGGCTTTCTCCCACCTGACTTCTCACCAGTCCGTCCTTGTCCAGACAGACAATCAGGTTGCCATGTTCTACGTGAACAAACAGGGAGGCACGGGCTCCTTCCTTCTCTGTCGAGAAGCACAGAAGCTCTGCTCTTGGGCTGTCAGCCACGGCTTTCTTCTCAAGGCAGTTTATCTCCCAGGCCAAGAAAATTGCCTGGCCGACAAACTCAGCAGGATCCTCCAGCCGAACGAGTGGCGCCTGGATCCCTTGGTAGTTCAGAAACTTTTCCTGAAGTGGGGCCTCCCCACGATGGATCTCTTTGCCAGTCCTCTCAACCGGCAACTTCCTCGCTTCTGCTCTCGTCAGCCGCATCCCCTTCGAGTAGCGGCGGATGCTTTTCTGCTCTCATGGTCGAAGAGCCTTCTGTATGCCTTTCCTCCCATCCCGCTAGTCTCTCGAACTCTTTTCAAGGTTCTCCGAGACAAAGCTTCCATGATCCTGATAGCTCCTCGCTGGCCCAGACAGCCGTGGTTTCCACTCCTGCTGCAATTAGCGGTAGAGGATCCGTTCCCTCTGGGGTTTCAACCGGATCTCCTAACACAGGATCAGGGGTCCCTGCTACACCCCAACCTCAGATCTCTACATCTGATGGCCTGGCTGCTGAAAGGGTAGTCCTTGCTCCCCTTCTACTGCCGGCAGAGGTGGAAGAGGTCGTCCTAGCTTCTCGGCGACCTTCTACCCGCAAATGCTACGCCCTTAAATGGCGTCACTTTTCCGCTTGGTGTGCCCAGCAGTCTCAGGATCCCTTCTCCTGCTCGGTGTCGGTGATCTTGCAGTACTTGCTCTACCTCTCTAATCTGGGACTTAAGTCCAACTCCGTCAAAGTTCACCTCAGTGCTCTTTCAGCACATCATGTGCCGGTGGACGGCAGACCTCTTTCCAGCGACCCTCTCGTAGCGAGGTTTCTCCGAGGTCTCCTTCTGCTTAAACCACCTCTGCGCCTGCCAGCACCTGACTGGGATCTGAATGTGGTTTTACAGCGGATCACCTGTCCGCCTTTTGAACCTATGGCTACCTGTTCTCTCCGTTTTCTTTCTTGGAAAACTTTATTCCTGATAGCCCTCACTTCCGCTAGACGCGTAAGTGAATTGCAGGCCCTCGTGTCTGATCCCCCTTACACTCGGTTCTACAAAAATAGGGTAGTCCTACGGACTCACCCAAAATTTCTTCCAAAAGTGGTCTCCCCTTTTCACATCAATCAGGGGGTGGTACTTCTGACCTTCTTTCCCAGGCCACACTCCAGCCGAGCTGAAATGGACCTGCATACCCTGGACTGTAGAAGGGCATTGAACCTCTACCTTGACCGTACGCGGGAGCACCGTAAAGCTGCTCAGCTTTTTGTGTCTTTTGACCCCAATAAATTGGGGCTCCCGGTCTCCAAGCGTACTCTGTCCATCTGGGTTGCTGACTGCATCGCTTGGGCTTATGGGGCAGCCGGACTCTCGTTAGAAAGTCGAGTCACGGCTCATTGTGTTCGGGCGAAGGCTATGTCAGTGGCTTACCTCCGCTCTGTTCCGTTGGCAGACATCTGCCGGGCCGCTACTTGGTCTTCGAGCCAGACTTTTGCGGTCCATTACTGCCTCGAGAGGGAGTCCCGCAGGGACAGTGCTTTCGGACAGGCAGTTCTCCGAAATCTCTTCGAGGTTTGAGCAACTCCTACCCTCCATCCCGGATGGGGGCTACCGGTGGGTAATAATTCAGTGAAGATTCCTTCCTTCTGTGCCGCTGAGCTAGAGGGAGCTCATTTTTGTGCTTAGGGTCTCCGGTAGCCTTAAGCTTGGGAGTCCCATATGTGAGGACTGACTTCCTGCTTGGTCCTGGAGAAAGCGTAGTTACTCACCTGTAACAGGTGTTCTCCAGGAGCAGCAGGAATCAGTCCTCACAACCCTCCCTCCTCCCCTTGGAGTTGCAATCATCTGCTTAAGTTTTTTTGCAAATTTTTATGCTGTCTTTTAGCTATGTCATTAGACTGGCTAAGATGGTACCCTTAGGCAGGAAGGAGACCGCGCATGCGCGCTGCAATTCCCAAAGGCTTTCTTTGAAAGCTGGGGAAAATTGCTCCGCGAGGGCTCCGTCGGCGCCGACGTCACCCATATGTGAGGACTGATTCCTGCTGCTCCTGGAGAACACCTGTTACAGGTGAGTAACTACGCTTTCCTTGCTGAAGAATGTAGTAAAAGCTCCAGTCCTGTGGTGTGGGTTATGCTCTACCACCAGCAGTTGGAGACTGAACCACTGATTTGATGTTACCCTATAAAGGCACCTGTGAAGCTCTCCTCACGCCAGTATTTCTCAGTTTCCATCAGATGGAGGTGAGCTTCTGTGCAGCCTGGACTCCACTGTAGACTGACAAAAAGAAAAAGAGTTGATTAAGCTCAGCTCAGCTCCACAGAGGGTCCAGAACCTGTGGTGTCTGGAGATTTGTAGTCTCGGGTACAGAACCTGGCGTGTGGGTCCCTCCCCCTTTAACTCCCACCTCACCAATTCAGGGTAACCCTTTTCTTTGAGCCCCCTGGTGTTCCCCATTCCTTCTCCCCTACTTTTGGGAGGGGGCCCAGGGAAGTGTTTGGGGGCAGGGCACGGATTCTACATTTTTCAATTTGAAAAAAAACAGCAAATGAAAGTGGCAGTGATGAGGAGTGGAGGAGTGGCCTAGTGGTTGGGGCAAGGTACTTCAGGTCGGGGGTTCAAATCCCACTAGAGGACAGCAACCTTGGGATGGAAGGACTGGGGTTTCTAGTCCCACAGGTGCTCCTTGTGGTCTTGGGCAAGCCACTTAACCCTCCATAGCCCATGTTCCCTGTAAAATAGTTATCTCCAAGTTATAATGCCCTGTTCAATGTAATTTCAGTTTGTTCAATGTAAACCGCACTGATGCAGAATAGCGCGGTATATAAGAGTGTAAATAAATAAAGTTGTGTTAGCCATTGTGAATTTTATGATACAGAGATGCAGAAGAAAAAATGGCTGAAGATATAAAGCATGGTGACAAGACACTTTTTGCAGGTATATTATGAAAAAGAGCAAGGCCAGAGATAGGTGCTAAGGACTGATGTGTGGAACATGACAGATTAAAACAGAAATACTGAATAAATACTTCTGTTTTCACAAAATAAAATCTTGGCGAAGAACCAACATGTTTGGCAAAATTACTTATGGGAATGGAGTAGATATCACACTATTCATGGAAGAAAGCGTTTATGAACAGCTTACAAAACTGAAAACAAACAAACCATGGGGCTGGAAGAGCTACATCCCAAGATACTGATGGAGCTCAGAGAGGTTCTGGTGGGTCTTCTAAAGAATATGTTTAACAGATTCATGGAGATGGGGGAAAATTCCTTGTCATTGGAGAAGGACTGATGTGGTACCTCTTTTTTAAAAATAAAATAACTGAGAAGAGGTGAGAAACTACAAGCCAGCAAGCTTTATCTTGGTGGTGGGAAAAATAATGGAGGCGATGCCAAAGGAAAGGAGAGTGAAGGTTCTAAAACTAGTGGGTTATAAGACCTGAGGCAACATGGTTTTACGAAAGGAAGATCGTGCCAGCTGAATCTGGTTTCTGACTGGATAACCAGGGAACTGAATCCAGTGGTTTATTTATATGACAGCAAAGCTTTTGATACTGTCCCTCATAGGAGGCTTATGAATACACTGAGCAGCCTGGGGATGGGTCCCAAGGAGAGTGAACTGAATCAGAAATTGGTTGAATGACAGAGATAACAAATGGTGGTGGTAAATGTAATTCACTCAGAAGAAAAAAAGGTGAGTAATGGAGTGCCTCAGGGATCAGAACTAGGTCTGATTTTGTTCAGAGTGAATGATATTGCTGAAGGATTAGAAGTTAAAGTTTTCTTTTTTGCAGATGACACAAAGATTTGTAACAGAGTGGACACCCAGAAGAAGTAGACAACATGAGAAGTGATCTACAAAAAATTAGAAACATGGACTATATAGCTTGGCAGTTATCAACTTTAATGTGAAGAGGTGCAGAGTGATGCATGTTGGATTGAGAAATCCAAAGGGAGCTGTATGCGATAGGGGGTAAGAGGATAGTGTGCACAAATCAGGAGAGGGACCTTGCGGTAATGGTGTTCAAGGATCTCAAGGTGGTGAAACGGTGTGACAAGGCAGTAGTCGAAGTCAAAAGGCTATGTACAGAGGCAAACCCAACAAAAAGGAGAAGCTAATACCCCTGTGCAAGTTGTCAGTGAGGACTCACTTTATGTTCCGTTTTTGAGCTCTTATCTCGTTAAGGATGTAAACTTGAATAAGTTCAGAGGAAGGCAATCAAAATCTATGGGATCTGCACCAGAAAACACGAGCAGAGACTTGAAGATCTCAGAAAGGAGGCATGAGAAATATGATACAAATATTTAAATACTTAAAAGGTATAATGAATAAAGATTTTTCAAAGACTGGGAAGCCATCGAACCAAAGGACATAAAATGAAACGGCAAGGGGGTAAGCTTAAAAGCAGCATCAGGAAATATTTTTTCACAGAAAGGGCATGCCCTCAGTGGAGGTGGTGGGGATGAGAACAGTGCTGGAATTCTAAAAGGAATGGGACAAGCATAGAGAATCCCTATGAATTAGGACGAAATCAAAGCAAAACTTAACTAACTTTAGCACTTCAAAAAAAGGCAGAAGGGGGGGGGGGATAACCTGCATGGAGAGGCAAGTGCAACCCTAGACGAAGGGATAGAAGGAACCTCCCACCTGTGCAGAGGGTGGATACTAAAATGGTTAGTAACCTTCATTATAAGGCATATGAGGACAGGCTTAAAGATCTTAATATGCATACTTCAGAGCAGTGGTTCTCAACCCATTCCTCTGGGACCCCCAGGCCAGTTGGGTTTTCAGGATATCCACAATGAATATGCAGATCTGTATGCACTGCTGCTATTGTATGCAGATAAATCTCATGCATATTCATTGTGGATATCCTGAAAACCTAACTGGCTTGGGGATCCCAGAGGAATGGGTTGAGAATCTAGTCCCACGGGTGCTCCTTGTGTCCTTGGACAAGCTACTTTAACCCTCCATTACCTCCGGTACAAAAACAGAGATTGTGAGCTCTGGACAAGGGATATATATATATATACATATACACAATACCTGAATGTACACTGCTTTGACTTGTAGAAAAGCGGTATATAAGCCTTCTTTAAATAAATACATAAATAAATCACTGCTTTAGAGGAAAGGTGGGATAGAGGAGATATGATAGAGATGTTTAAATACTTTTGTGGTATAAATGCACAGGAAGAAAGTCTCTTGATTGAAAGCAAGCTCTGCTACGAGGGGACCTAGGATGAGGATGAAAGTGGATAGACTTGAGTAATATGTGGAAATATTTCTTTACAGAAAGAGTGGTAGATGCGTGGAATAGTCTCCCAGTGGAGGTGGTAAAGATGAGGACAGTAAATTCAAAAAAGCATGGGACAAACACAGAGGATCTCTAAAGGTAAAAAGGAGACTATTGTAGTTGATATGGAAGGGCAGACTAGATGGGTCATGTGGTCTTTTTCTGCCGTCATGTTTCTATGGTTCTATGTTTCTACAATCTCCATGGAGCGACAGATACAAGTCTAACCACCTTACTCGGCAGGCTTGGTAGATCATGCTGGGTTTCTGCTTTCATTTACAATGCTACTGTAAGTTTTTGCTCCTTGGAGCTTACAGTGAGGGAAGTGCTGAAAGAGGCCTTATTCTTAAGTGTTTATTGCCAAATACCAGCAATAGATGCTGAACATTTTTCCCAGACACATAGTTGGAGAAAGCCTTTATTATGTAGACCCCTAATTTAAAAAGCTGTTCCTGGAGCCAGTCATATCAGAGGAAGGAAGGGGATTCCAGGCCTCCTCCAGCCATGCCCACCACTGCTGGATCTTCAGAAGGGGATAAAGCACCATCTGCTTTGAAGGTCTTGTGAAGTTTTTGCCTGGCGATAGAGAATTTGAAATTATCTGTTATCACAGATACTTTCTGTGCATTATGTGTGTCTGTGTGCATACACCATGAATTTGTATATGGAGAGCTTGCCTCTCTTTGCTTCAGCTTTAAATGATGACTCGCATACACACATGATTTAAATGAGTCTCATGATGCACCAGTAACTAGTCAAGCAATTCTCAATAGGGTTGCCAGCTTCTGCCTGCAAAGAGCAGTAAGCACTGTTCCTAAATTGGCAGATCTGCAGCTGCGCCAGGGCATTGCTTTCCTCTGCAGGGTGCTATGATTGATTCTTTTTTGCAGTGTATGCTGTTTCACATGTTAAAAGTGGTGCCGGAGTTATTCTTCCTGTCGCATGGCACTGCTTGTTTCTCTAGCTCCAAAATGCACATTAATAACACAAGCCTAGGACAGGGGGGTGAAAATCAGACCAAAAGAAGGCATGTGGGATCACAGATCATTAAGTTAGGAATCTTGAGAATGTATGCAAGTGTACATCCTACTACGTCACCGAATGTGGCTTTCACCAGATTAGTAGATCACCCTACTAATGTAATAATATTTCTTTCCTCCCTGTTTGGAAATTTTTAGTATGGTCTGCCTGTCAGAAATGTGATCGCAAGTGTGTCAGAAATGTGATCGCAAGTGTGTTAGAAATAATAGATTGTAAAGAACATTAGGGCCTTGTTTAGATGAAAAGCACACCAAAAAGACTGTTTTAGTTTGGTATACCACATATCATCAGAAGTTTCTTCGCGGACTTTCCCTGGGAACCCATATCTAAGGTTTCTACATGTACCAAGGTTGTCACCTTACTCCAAGTCAACTCACCAGGCTACTGTGGTATGGGTTTTCTCCCCTCCTGTGCATCAATTTCTAGTTCTAAAATTTCCATCGATTTCCCTAAGAAAATCAGAGCTATAAATCCATGTCTGCCTGAGAGCAGAGTTTTTTATTTTTTTAGTAGAACATGCTTCCTTCTGACCTCAGAGTGAATAAAGTTTTGTATCAGAAATTTAAAGTGAACCTGAAAACCTGGTATTTTACTCAGGTTAGCAGTATTGTTTGATTTTCTCAAGTCTTAAGGTCCACTTGCATGCTTGGTGTGGTCTGCTCTGAGGGAACTTGGAGACGGAGGAAATTCTTGTCTTTTATGCACAGGAGAGTCTCTCATTTGAAAGCAAGCTCTGTTACTAGGGGAAATAGGATGAGAGCGAAAGGGGATAGACTCAGGAGTGCGAGGGTTGCTCAGAAAGTAATGCCCTACATGTGTTTTCTCAGTCCAGAATGAAGACAGAGGTGTAAAATTGAAAGGGTAGTAACTTGGAACATCAAAGGACATGTGTGTAATTTTACAGTTGTCCAACAAATAGAGAGGCGGTAGTGTAGTGCCTCGCTTAGTCCCATCACCAGAACTCCCCCACCGAATCCCAGTTTGTTGCCAGTGGAAGGGGCGTGTCTATCCCCTTCAATGGGGCTGATTGAAGCTAAGGAGTTGGCCTCTTCCAAGCCCCAGATTCTACCTTTGGAGCAAAAGTTCTCCAGGACCAAGCAGGAAGTCAGTCCTCACTTATGGGTGACGTCGGCGCCGACGGAGCCCTCGCGGAGCAATTTTCCCCAGCTTTCAAAGAAAGCCTTTGGGAATTGCAGCGCGCATGCGCGGTCGTCTTCCCGCCCGAGGGTGCCATCTTAGCCAGTCTTCTTTTTTCCGCGGAGCCCTGCAGACGTCCCCGTCTTGTCCCCGCGAAAAAGTTGATTTTCCTCTTTATTTTATACTTTTTTCTTTCGGTTCGACGCCGATCGTTTTCCCGCCCGGACTCGCGACGCCGGTCTCGAGTCCTCTAGCGTTTTTTTCGGTTTTTCTGACTTAGTCAGCTTTCATTTTCGTTTTCCCTGGCAGCCCGGTCCTTTGACCTCGCAGGGGCCCTTTTTCCCCCGATGGCTGCCAGTGGCTTTAAGCGGTGTGGTCGGTGTGACCGAAATATGTCACTAACCGACACACACGACTTTTGCCTCCACTGCTTGGGCCCGGATCATGAGGAACTGATCTGTGGGCCCTGCAGCAAACTGTCCTCGAAGGCGTTGAGAAGTCGGCGGCATCAGCGCGAGAGAATCTTCGCTGACCCCAGCCGTACCCGGACCTCGTCGGAGGCCTCCGTGTCAAAGGGCTCCAGCTCGGACCGTCGCCGGAGCTCCTCCGACCGGGGTTCTCCCTCCGGGGACCATCGTCGGAAGGAAAAACCCGCGAGGGCGGCGTCGGTGGACGCTCCTGGCTCCGCGAGGGCCAGGTCGCATAGCCCCGACAGCCGCCCCGGGTCCTTGGAGAAGGAACATCTCCCGAAGCGACCTCGCCTGGAGTCGGAGATGCCTGCCCGGGTAAGTCCTGTAGTCCTTCTGGACTCGCCTCCGCGTCAGCCGACGTCGGGCCCGACGCCGTCGGGGCCCAAGTCGGGGGCTGCTGGGTCACCTGAGCTCGGACTCAGGTTGACGGCCTTGGAGAGCAGACTGTCTGCCTTCATGGACCAGCAGCGGGCACTGCTCGCTGGCCTCGCTGGCGCCGCTGCCCCGACCGCCGGGACGTCGACGTCCAAGTCGACCCCGGAGACCGAGCCGATCCTCGAGTCAATGAGAACTCGAGTCGATCCTCGGTCGAGGTCACCCTCGGCCTCCCGTTCGGGACCGAGGTCGCCGACGCCGACTCCCTCGACGTCGGGGCGGCTGGCGCCGCACCCTGCCCGGGCCGACCCCACCGAGTCCTCGTCGGAGTCGGTCTGGGAGTCTGAGGAGGAAGAGTCACCTGATTCTTTCCGGACTCGGTGTGTCCCATCGGACTCACCGGGGTCCGAGCCTCGGAAGCAGTCCCCCCCGGAGGATGCCCGGTTCTCGGACTTCGTTAGGGATATGGCCAAGGCTTTGGCCTTCCCTGCGGATCCCGAGGAGGAGCCTCGAGCCGAAGAGCTCGACGCCCTCCAGTATGACTCTCCCGCGAGGGAGCACTTTACTGTGCCGGTTCCTCCTATGCTGGAACGACTACTCTTCCGCATGTGGGAGAGTCCGGCCTCCTCGCCGGTCCTGAGCAAGCGGGTCGATTCTATCTATCGGGTCCGCAAGAGCCCTGGCTTTCAGAAGGCACAGCTGCCACACCATTCCATGGTAGTGGAATCGGCCATGCATCGTCTTAAGAGCCAGAAGATGCACTCCTCGGTGCCTCCTGGAAGGGAGGCCCGTAACCTGGATGGCCTTGGCAAGAAGTGCTTCCAGGGCTCTATGCTCGCATGTCGTGTCCAGACTTACCAGCTCTACATGGGCATGTATCTCCGGGATCTGGCTAAAGAGCTAGCCGGATTCTCCGCTGGTCTCTCCGAGGAGCCCTTGCGGAGGTTCCTAGCCTTGTCCACGGGCATTCGGGAATGCTCAAAGTTCATGTCCCGAGCAGCCTATGATGGCTTTGAGGCCTCAGCTAGAGTGGCCGCAGCCGGCATCGGTGCCCGCCGACAGGCTTGGCTTCAGTCGTCGGATCTTGAGCCCTGGGTACAGGGCAAGTTGGTCGATGTCCCCTGCCGAGGCGAAAACCTCTTTGGCAAGCCCATGGCGGAAAAGGCTGCACAAATTGAGACTGAGACTCTCACCAGGACCAGGCTTTCTAGGAAGACCTCCGCCCCTTCCCAGAAAAAGAAGGGCTCGGGAAAAAAGTCCTTTTACCCGAGGAAGGCGGCTGCCTACAAACAGTACCCCCATTATCAGGCCCCTGCAGCTCCCCAACAGGGCCAGCAGGCCAAGGGACGGGGTAACGGGTCCCGTAGGCAGCAAGCCCCCAAGCCTGCACCACCAGCCCCTGCTCAGCAGGGTGGGGGTTTTTGACTCGCTCAGCATAGCCTCTCCCCCCCCGCTGGTTCCTCCCAGCACCGGAGGCCGGCTGGTTCACTTCGGCCACAGGTGGTCCAGCATCACCGCAGATGCCTGGGTACTTCAGGTCGTGCGAGAAGGCTACCTTCTCCACTTCCATCAGGTCCCTCCCTCCTATTTTCCGGGAGAACCTTCGCGCCCCCCTCTGCACAGGGA
This sequence comes from Ichthyophis bannanicus, assembly GCA_033557465.1. Classification (NCBI taxonomy): domain Eukaryota; kingdom Metazoa; phylum Chordata; class Amphibia; order Gymnophiona; family Ichthyophiidae; genus Ichthyophis; species Ichthyophis bannanicus. The sequence continues at coordinate 384,026,049 of CM066039.1, forward strand.
GTTGCTCCTTCAGGAGTTAGCAGGTCTTCTGCAGGAACAGGCGGTGGAACCGGTGCCCCACCACCTGAGAGGTCAAGGCTTTTATTCAAGGTATTTTCTGATACCAAAGAGAACAGGGGGCCTCAGACCCATCCTGGACTTGCGCAACCTCAACAAGTTCCTTGTGCGGGAGAAGTTCAAAATGCTTACCCTTGGAATCCTTCTGCCCTACCTCCAGCAGGGAGATTGGCTATGCTCCTTGGATCTAAAGGATGCCTACACGCACATCCTCATCCACCCAAGCCACCGCCAATACCTAAGGTTTGTGGTGGCAGGAAATCATTACCAGTACAGAGTACTGCCCTTTGGCCTATCCTCCGCACCGCGAGTCTTCACAAAATGTCTCGCGGTCGTGGCGGCCCATCTCCGGCTTCACGGCCTCTATGTCTTTCCGTACCTCGACGACTGGCTCATCAGAGCAGCGTCCGCTCAGGAGGTCGCCAACGCCACGCGCCGCACGGTGACTCTGCTGCAGCACTTGGGCTTTGTCATAAACTTCGCAAAGTCCACTTTGCTCCCCTCACAGGATCTCGAGTTCATCGGCGCAAGGCTGCACACTCCTCGGGCACGAGCGTACCTACCGCTCGACAGGGCGCAACGGCTCATGGACCTAGCCGACCGCTTTCGCAGCCAGCCCCTGGTCTCCGCCAGGCGCTTCCTGAGACTGCTCGGCCATATGGCTTCCACCGTCCATGTGACCCCCAATGCCCGCCTGAACATGCGGTCTGCTCAATGGTGTCTCCGCCAGCAGTGGCGACAAGCCACAGGCGGCCTGGCGGACCTGGTGCGCGTCTCCGAGCCGCTGCTCTCGTCTCTCCGGTGGTGGCTCCGGCAGCCGAACCTGATATTCGGAATGCCTTTCCAGTCACCTCAGCCGACCCGGGTGCTGACCACCGATGCATCCCTCCTGGGCTGGGGAGCGCATTGCCAAGAGGCACGTACTCAGGGCCTCTGGACCATGTGGGAGTCTGCTCAGCAGATCAACTTCCTGGAGCTCAGGGCGATCCGCCTAGCTCTCAAGGCCTTCTCCCACCTGACTTCCCAACAGTCCGTCCTTGTCCAGACGGACAATCAAGTTGCCATGTTCTACGTGAACAAGCAGGGGGGCACGGGCTCCTTCCTCCTCTGCCGGGAGGCACAGAAGCTCTGCTCTTGGGCCGTCAGTCACGGCATTCTCCTCAAGGCAGTTTATCTCCCGGGCCAAGAAAATTGCCTTGCAGACAAACTCAGCAGGGTCCTCCAGCCGCACAAGTGGCGTCTGGATCCCTTGGTAGTTCAGAAGCTCTTCCTCAAGTGGGGTCTCCCCACCGTGGATCTCTTTGCCAGTCCTCACAACCGGCAGCTTCCTCGCTTCTGCTCTCGTCAGCCACACCCCCTTCGGGTGGCGGCGGACGCCTTTCTGATCTCGTGGTCGGGGAGCCTTCTGTACGCTTTCCCTCCCATCCCGCTGGTCTCTCGGACTCTTTTCAAGGTTCTCCGAGACAAAGCCTTCATGATCCTGGTGGCCCCTCGCTGGCCCAGGCAGCCGTGGTTTCCGCTCCTGCTGCAACTGGCGGTGGAGGATCCAATCCCTCTGGGGGTACAACCGGATCTCCTCACTCAGGATCAGGGGTCCCTTCTGCACCCCAACCTCAGGTCTCTCAACCTCATGGCCTGGCTGCTGAGAGGGTAGTCCTTGCTCCCCTTCTCCTGCCGGCGGAGGTGGAGGAGGTCGTCTTAGCTTCGCGACGGCCTTCTACCCGCAAATGCTACGCCCTTAAATGGCGTCGCTTTGCAGTCTGGTGTACCCAACAGTCTCAGGATCCCTTCTCCTGCCCGGTGTCGGTGATCTTGCAGTACTTGCTGCACCTCTCTAATCTGGGACTTAAGTCCAACTCCGTCAAAGTTCACCTCAGTGCTCTTTCGGCACATCATGTGCCAGTGGACGGCAGACCTCTCTCCAATGACCCTCTCGTAGCGAGGTTTCTCCGAGGTCTCCTTCTACTTAAACCACCTCTGCGCCCGCCAGCGCCTGACTGGGACCTGAATGTGGTTTTGCAGCGGATCACCTGTCCGCCTTTTAAACCTATGGCTACCTGTTCTCTCCGTTTTCTGTCTTGGAAAACACTGTTCTTGATAGCCCTCACTTCTGCTAGGCGCGTAAGTGAATTGCAGGCCCTCGTGTCTGATCCCCCTTACACTCGGTTCTACAAGAATAGGGTAGTCCTACGGACTCACCCAAAATTTCTGCCTAAAGTGGTCTCCCCTTTTCACATCAATCAGGAGGTGGTACTTCCAACCTTCTTTCCCAGACCACACTCCAGCCGAGCTGAAACGGTCCTCCATACCCTGGACTGTAGAAGGGCATTGAACTTCTACCTTGACCGTACGCGGGAGCACCGTAAAGCTGCTCAGCTTTTTGTGTCTTTTGACCCCAATAAATTGGGGCTCCCGGTCTCCAAGCGTACTCTGTCCATCTGGGTTGCGGACTGTATCTCTTGGGCTTATGGGGCAGCCGGACTCTCCTTAGAAAGTCGAGTCACGGCTCATTGCGTTCGGGCAAAGGCCACGTCAGTGGCTTACCTCCGCTCTGTTCCTCTGGCAGACATCTGCCGGGCCGCTACTTGGTCTTCGAGCCAGACTTTTGCGGTCCATTACTGTCTCGAGAGGGAGTCCCGTAGGGACAGTGCTTTCGGACAGGCAGTCCTCCGTAATCTCTTTGAGGTCTGAGCAACTCCTACCCTCCATCCCGGATGTGGGCTACCGGTGGGTGATAATTCAGCGAAGATTCTATCCTTCTGTGCTGCTGAGCTAGAGGGAGCTCATTTTTGTGCTTAGGGTCTCCGGTAGCCTTGAGCTTGGGAGTCCCATAAGTGAGGACTGACTTCCTGCTTGGTCCTGGAGAAAGCGTAGTTACTCACCTGTAACAGGTGTTCTCCAGGAGCAGCAGGAATCAGTCCTCACTACCCTCCCTCCTCCCCTTGGAGTTGCAATCGTCTGCTTATGTTCTTTTTTTGCAAATTTTTATGCTGTCTTTTTTAGCTATGTCATCTGACTGGCTAAGATGGCACCCTCGGGCGGGAAGACGACCGCGCATGCGCGCTGCAATTCCCAAAGGCTTTCTTTGAAAGCTGGGGAAAATTGCTCCGCGAGGGCTCCGTCGGCGCCGACGTCACCCATAAGTGAGGACTGATTCCTGCTGCTCCTGGAGAACACCTGTTACAGGTGAGTAACTACGCTGTTTCGTTGGTGCCTATTCAAGTGAATGGAGTTTCAGGTAATCACAGTTTATCTAAGTTTCAGCCATCGGAGGTGACTTTATTTGACATCTGGAAAGTGGTTTCAGACACAAATGCTTTGTTACATTGTTTTATTAATCAGACTGTAGACTTCTCAGAGAAAGTAGTTAAAAATTTTTCAGAGATTGATTTGTTTGCAAGCTCTGCTACATTATGATTGGATAAGGATGAGGCTTTGGCTGAAATGTTTCAATCAGTGAATGCGCGGAGCTTGAAAGATGGTTATATAAGAGGGTTGCTCAGAAAGTAATGCTCCACATGTTTTTTTCTCAGTCCATAATGAAGATAGAGGTGTGAAATTGAAAGGGTAGTAACTTGGAACTTCAAAGGACATGTGTGTAATTTTACAGTCGTCTGACAAATAGCAAGGCGGTAGTGATCCTTCAAATGGCGTCTGTGAGTGACACACAGTACAAACAATGGTCTGTAATTGAATTCTTGGTGGAGGAGAAAGAGAGTGTGTGAAACATTCACAAATGGTTGTATGCTGTGTATGGAAGTTCTGCGAAGGACGTCCTTCCTGCACCTGAAGCCTCGAGTTTTGACTGCAGGGGGGACTTGTAAGTGTTTGGTCACAGTTGATGATGTTAGATATGTGTTTACTGACCACTCTCAACTTGAGTCTTGCTTAATAATAGATAAGTAATTCGCCAGAGTTTTACCTTATCTTAATTTTTCATTTGTTTTGCTTAGTCTTTATTTGGTAGGATTTGGTGTGGAGTGTAGTCTGTTTTATTAGATTTCTTCATCCCCCAACTGACTCTCCTTTCTGAAATGGGGGCTAAGAAATCTTTGTAGTTTCATTATTATTATTATGTTTTGTCTCTGATTGTTGGTATTTTCTTCTATATTGTGTTTTGTATGCATATGATTTTGAAAATGAAATAAAAAGAAAAAAGAGGAAAAAAAAGAGGGGAATGAGGATTCCTACCGGATAATAGGAGAGAGCGAATTCCATAATGCAGGGGCCAAGAAATAAAATGCGGGGTAGCAAGTGGAGGTTAATCTAGCCTGTGTGGGTGATGGTAGATGTAGTCAATGCTTATGAACATCTCGGAGGAGATAATGAGTAGAATATGAAATCAATAAGTCTGAAAGATACAGAGGGAACCCAGAATGAAATACATGGCACCGTTGTTTACCACTCTGTGCTGTACATAATCTTGTTAAATGTTCCCTGTACATAATTAATGTCTCGTGTATATAGTTCAAACAATATTGTTATTTGTTACTTGTAACCGTTATCTGTAAAATGCCTTGAGCAGTAGTTGAAAATGTTCCATGTAAATCGCCTTGATTACCTAGATAGAGGTATATAAAATAAATGGTGAACTATTGTAAGGAGTTTGAACTGTGAACAAAATTCAATAGGAAGCCAGTGATTATTTAATAAAAGAGGGGTGACATGCTCATACCTAGAAACGTGAGAAAGAATGTGTACCACCGTATTCCAACTAAGTTGTAAGCTATGCCCCTGAGATTGAGGGAGACCAAGATAACATTACAGTAGTCCAACCTCAAAATCACCAAAGAAAGATGCAGAGTGGCCAATGAAGAAAAAGAGAAAAAGACAAACAGCACGAATACAGCAGAGAAAAAAGAAAGAACGACAAACTATCTCAGTAATATGGAGGTGAGAGAATAATGAGGAATCTAGAATAACACCTAGGTAACACATTGATTAGACTAACCAGTAGGAAAAGAGGGGGGTAGAGAAGGTATAGGATGCCCGAAAGTAACCCAAAGGGCAGAGGATTTGGCAGAGTTCAGCTAGAGAAAGTTAGCCCAAAACCATTGAGAAATGAAGGATAGGCAGTCTTTAAGAGGGGCAAGATCTGGAGAAAGAGCATTGGTGTGATGAATTAAGAGGATATCATCTGCATAACAATGGGAAGAGATCTCACGTTACTGAATAATAACAGTAGGGAGATCAAAAAGATATTAAACAGCAAAGGTGCCAAGATAGAAGCAAAAAAACCCAGAAGAAACCCTAGAAACCATGGAAGAAGAAACCCCCCATGTCCACTGAACAAGAATGTTGAGCTAGATAAGAATGAAAACACCTAAGAACAACCCCACCTAAACCCAAATCATGAAGATGAGAAAGGAGAGTAGAGTGATCAACAAGGTCAAAAGCAGCTGAAAGATCAAGATAAACTATCACCAGAACATCACCCCGATCGTGAAATTGATCGCTGATAAGTGAAAGAAGAATAGTCTCGATACTGTGACCTGGGCGAAATCCTGACTGGGATGTAAAGCAAAAAGGAAGTAAAATACCTAGGCATCATAATAGACCACACACTTAGTATGCTCCCCCACATAAAGCAAACTGTAAAAACCATATTCTATAAACTTAAGACCATTCAACACCTACGACCAATACTAGACACACATGACTTCAGATCTGTTATCAGCACACTCATCACTCCACACTTTGACTATTGTAACAGTCTACTTATCGGCCTCCCCCTCACAAGCACCAACTTACTCCAAAGAGCTCAAAACATCTGTGCTCGAGTAACAGCAAAAGCACGCCTTACTGACCACATAACTCCCATCCTCGCTGAACTACATTGGCTTCCCATAAATAGCAGAATATCATACAAAATACTATTAACTACATTTAAACTTATCAATGACATATCACCCTCACATCTAACCACTCTACTACATACTCCAAAAGAACATAGAACCCGCAGACAAAACGCAACTCACTCACTAGACATAAAAAAATCAATTCGAAAAACAAAAAAAACCACAAGCTCAAGAGCATTCTCATATGCAGCCCCCACCATATGGAATAAACTCCCTCTAAGCCTCCGCAAAATAAAAGACCTACAGACATTCCGGAAAGAACTAAAAACATATCTGTTTAAAGAATACTTTATAAATCTTAATGAACCCCCTCCAGCACCCTCACCACACCTCCAAAAAAATCCTCCATAACTTCAGATCAAAAAGCCACAAACCACATCGCATTTAGAAAAATCAACCTAGAATCCTCAGTGTATTAAAATCCCTAGAAATCCCTAGTATATTAAAAACCACGATTAACAATTGAATAATGTAAATATTTAACTAATGTAAATAGTTACAACATCTGCATAATTATATATTCCATGTTACTTGTTGTTGTTTACGAAAAGTTAATTGTACGTAGTTTGAAAAAACAAGATGTTCCATGTAAAACCATGTTCATTATGTTAATTGTAAACTGTTCATTGTGTTACTTGTAAACCGCCTTTGATCTTGGGAAAAAGCGGTATAGAAGAAAAGCATAAATAAATAAATAAGTAGACTAGATTGTAAGCTTTGAGCAGGGACTGCCTTTTATATGAGTCTGTGTAACGCTCCGTACGTCTTGTAGCACTATACATATGTTCAGTAATAGTAGTAGTAGATAAATTGAAATCATGTGTGGTAACTTTGTTTGCTTCCGTGATTTCTTTTAGCATTCATCATCCATCTGTTCGTTCTGGCCAGGCAAATGGTAGTTCCTGATCGGACCTCCAGTTTAGTCCTCCACAATCGGGTAGTGCACCTCCTCCTGCAGCCTGGAGACTGGACCAATCAAATCTTCTGTAGTATATATGCAGACGGAGCTCCCAGAAGCCCCCAGTGTGTTCAGTCTCCTTGCAGCTTGAGGACGTGTGTGCCCTTTCTGGGCACACTTAGTGACACTTGAGGGAGCAACACTAGTTAGTTAGTTCTTTTTGGGGTTTGTTTTATCTCCTTCTTTCATTACCATTTATTTCCTAGGTAGCTGTTTCTTTAAAAAAAAAAAAAAAAAGACATAGACACAGGGGACCTCCCGGGGTGAGAAGCCAGTCCTGCATTGGGCTCCTGCCTTCCCCCCGGTGTATTTGTATAGCCTCGGTTGAGCTCTCCCCTAGGCTGTACGGGGAAGAGCCATACCTGGTCCAGCATTGTCTGTCATTCTGAGCAGCTGGCTGATATCCTGTGCTGATTTCCTGAGCTGGTAGGATTTTTCATTTCCTTACCTTTATCGGGTACTGCAGCTCCCTCCCGTTCCTATTTTCAGCGGGCCTGTCAGCTCCCCAGCCTCCCGATTTCCTGTTTTTCGTGTTTTTTCCACTTTGCCCTTCATTTGGGTCCGTTTCTTTTATTTTCATTTTTCTTGGGTTGCCTTTGTATTTTCGCGCTGTTTTTTACCGCGGGTGAACAAGTGCGGCGGCCATTTTGAATCTCTAAAGGGGACTTTTCAGTGGCACTTTTTAACACTTGTGCACGGGTTCCCCTGGCCTTTTTGGGGTTTCTTATGCTGGCGATTTTGCTCAGGGCACTCCTGGGATTCTAGGGAGTATTTTATTTTCTTCAAAAAAAAAAAAAAAAAAATAGGGTTTAAAGACAGTACTGATTTACATAGGGTTGGTCCCTTTGGTGTGGGCTTTCCCTGTTTCTGCTCCCTTCTCTCCCGATTGGCGGAAGGTTGTCCACAGATGGCTGCCAAACCGCAGTGCGTGATCTGTGGGTCCCGAAGGGGTGCAGTGTCTGACTCGGGCATCTGCAGGGGCTGTGCCTCAGCTTCCTCAGACCTGGAACATTCTCTTGAACTGAAGGAACTGCCTGTCCCTGGTGACACCTCTCTAACGGGGGAGAGTGTCCCTTCGGCGGGCGTCCACCCGTCTGGTTCGCTGCCGCCATCCAATGGGTCTGTCCCTGAGTTGCAGCAGGCAGCTCTAGTAGCGCCACCTGTAGATTTTTCCCCAGATTTCGTTCTCCTCATGCATCAGGCTTTCCACTTGAGCCGGTCCGGTCAGTTGCCGGAGGCTTGGCCCGCTTCTCTCCCCTCTTGTTCCTCAGGGGAGGGTCAGCGGCCTTCTCAGCCGGCCGTCAAGAGGCTCAGGTTGGTGGACCAGGATCAGGACACCCCTTGTTTTCCTGATGCTGAGGTGGAGGGTGATCCTGAGACGGAGGCTGATGAGTTGGAGGACGGGGAGACCCCGGAGCCGGAAGATCAGGCTCGGATTATTCGCGTGTTTCGTAGGGACGAACTGGTCCCTTTGATCACGGAGTCCCTTCAAACTCTTAACCTAGCCGTGGTTCGGCCTCTGGAGGAGGAGGGTTTGGAAGACCCTCTCATTCAGGCGGTCAGGGACGCCCAGGTGGTGTTCCCTGTACACCGGGTTGTTGAGCAAATGATCCATTCTGAGTGGGATCAACCGGAATCCGGTTTGAAGGGAGTTCGGACCATGAATCGTCTTTACCCCCTGGCCGACAAGGACAAGGACTTGTTTAAGTCTCCGCGGGTTGATGCTGCAGTATCGGCGGTGACTAAGAAAACCACCATCCCGGTTGAGGGCGCTGTGGCCTTAAAGGATGCCCAGGATAAGAAGGTTGATAATTTGTTAAAGCAAGCCTTCGATACAAACGCCTTGTCCCTGCAAGCCTCCATTTGTGGGGCGTGGGTTGCTCGGGCTTGTTTACGTTGGTCACAGCATCTGCGCTCAGGTTCCGGACTGGACCAGCAGGGGTTGCTGGAAGTTACCCGCATGGAGTCCGGATCAGCTTACTTGGCGGATCTGCTTTATGATTTAATCCGATCCTTAGCTAATAGTATGGCCTCCGTGGTGGCGGCGCGTCGGTCCATCTGGTTACGCAACTGGGCGGCCGACGGTTCTTCAAAGTCTCGCCTCAGTAAGCTGCCCTTTAAGGGCAGATTGTTGTTTGGTGAGGCTCTAGACAAGTTGGTAAAGGATCTCGGTGAGTCTAAGGGTGGTAGGCTGCCGGAAGATAAGCCTAAGCTCAATAGATCGTCGCCCTCGACGCGCGGTCAGTTTAGGGATTTTCGCAGGTTTCGTTCTTCCCGACTGTGGGCTTCGCAGCGCGGTCGCTTTGGAGCCCGTTATCAAGGGTTTCGTGGTTTCAGAGGAGCAGGACGAGGCTTCTCCGGAGCCGCCTCTTCCTCGTCCTCTTCCTTTAATCGCAAGCCACAATGAAGCGAGGCGGGCTCTAGAGGGAAGCCCGGTTATCGGGGGTCGTTTGCGCGATTTTCTTCCTTCTTGGGCCCAGATTACGTCAGATCAGTGGGTGTTGCAGATTATCAAAGAGGGTTACGCGCTGGAGTTTGCCTGCCCGCTTCAAGATTCCTTTGTGATGTCACCCAGCAAGGGAGCGCAAAAGACGCGGGACATCCGCGTGACTCTGGATCGGCTACTCTCACTGGGTGCCGTAGTTCCAGTCCCTCCTTTGGAAAGAGGCGCCGGTCGCTACTCCATCTATTTTGTGGTTCCCAAAAAGGGCGGTTCTCTTCGGCCAATATTAGATCTCAAAGGCGTGAATCGCGCTCTCAAGGTACCGCACTTCCGGATGGAGACCCTGCGGTCAGTCATTGTCGCGGTATGTCAAGGAGAGTTTCTAACGTCCCTCGATCTCTCCAAGGCCTATCTACACATTCCCATCCAGACGTCTCATCAACGGTTTCTCCGCTTCGCATTTCCATGGGGCCACTTCCAATTTCGGGCCATGCCGTTTGGTCTCGCCACGGCTCCCCGAACCTTCACAAAGGTGATGGTAGTGGTCGCGGCGGCCTTGCACAAAGAGGGCATCCTAGTCCACCCGTATCTCGACGACTGGTTGATTCGGGCAAAGTCCAGTCGAGAGTGTGTGCAGGTCACAGACAGGGTGGTGGCTCTGTTGCGATCCCTTGGCTGGGTGGTGAACGAATGCAAGAGTTGTCTGTGCCCAACTCAGGAACTCGAGTACCTGGGAGTGCGCTTCGACACGGCGCGGGGCTTGGTGTGCTTGCCGGAGCGCCGTGTTCTGGCTTTGCGGACTCTTGTCCGCTTCTTCAGGGGGATGCCCGCTCCGTCCGCGTGGTGGTACCTGCGGCTCCTCGGTACGATGGCGGCGACCTTGGAGGTGGTGCCTTGGGCGCGCTTCCATATGCGTCCGCTCCAGAGTGCCCTGCTGCGTCGTTGGTCCAACCAGTTCGACTCGTTGAGCAGGAGATTGCCTTGCCCGAAGACGGTTCGCCGATCGCTCCGGTGGTGGCTCTCCTCCGAGAACCTGACGCGGGGGGTTCCCTTGGAGCCTCCGCTTTGGGTCCCGTTCACAACGGATGCCAGCTTATCCGGCTGGGGTGCTCACTGCGAGACCCGCTTCGCTCAGGGAGTATGGTCTCCCCTGGAGGCCTCTTGGTCGATCAACCGGCTCGAGTTGCGGGCGGTGCGACTAGCCCTATTAGCCCTCGAAGCCCTAGTCCTCGGCCGTCCGGTGCGAGTCCTCTCGGACAATGCGACCACAGTAGCTTACATCAATCGCCAAGGGGGCACCGGCAGCGTAGCCCTTGAATCAGAGGCGACGGCTTTATTCAATTGGGTGCAGACTCGTCTTCCGGCGATCTCGGCAGCGCATATTGCAGGCGCAGAAAATGTTCAGGCCGATTTTCTCAGCAGAGTGCGGGTAGACCCCGGAGAGTGGGAGCTCAACCCGCAGGTTTACGCGCAAATAATTCATCGGTGGGGGCCGTCTATCATGGACCTCATGGCGACGTTTCAGTCGGCCAACACGGGGCGCTTCTTCAGCAGGCGAAGAGAACGCATGTCCGAGGGGCTCGACGCTCTCATTCAACCGTGGCCCACGTCCGGTCTTCTTTATGTCTTTCCTCCGTGGGCTCTGATCGGACGGGTCGTTCACCGCATTGAGAGTCATCGGGGTCGAGTGTTGCTGGTAGCTCCGGATTGGCCCAGGAGGCCCTGGTATGCCGACCTGGTCAGGCTGCGAGACGGTGTTCCTTGGCTCTTGCCCGCGTTGCCGGATCTTCTTCTTCAGGGACCCTTGCGAATGCCCCAAGTGGGTCGATTCTCGCTTACGGTTTGGCCATTGAGAGGGCTCGGTTGAAAAAGAAGGGTTACTCCCCCGCGGTGATTGCCACCCTCCTGCGGGCGAGGAAAACGTCCACCTCTCTTACTTACGTTCGGATATGGAGAATCTTTGAAGACTGGTGCTCCCGCCGTGGAGTCCGTGCAGCGACGGTTTCCGTGCCCGTCGTTTTAAGTTTTCTTCAGGATGGTTTTGATAAGGGCCTTGCTGCTAGCTCCCTGAAAGTCCAGCTGGCGGCTATCTCCTGTTATCGCGGCAAAGTTTTGGGCCGTCCCCTCGGGTCTCATCCGGACGTGCGGCGTTTTCTTACGGCGGTATTTCATTTGCGGCCTTCCCGCAGGATCTTCGTTCCTCCGTGGGACTTGAATCTCGTGCTGCGGGCCCTGGTTCGCGAACCTTTTGAGCCCCTGAGTAGGGCGTCTCTAAAAGATCTCACGCTGAAGACGATTTTTCTCGTGGCCATCTGCTCGGCACGCCGTATTTCTGATCTACAGGCGCTGTCCTGCCGGGCACCTTTTTTGTCTTTTTCCCAGGATCGGGTGGTTCTCCGTCCGGTCCCTTCCTTTTTGCCAAAGGTGGTTTCTCCTTTTCACGTAAATCAGACAGTCTTCCTTCCGGTGCTGCCTTCGGACTCCGTTGGAACTGTGGACAAGGGTCTTCACCGTCTCGATGTGGGTCGTGTGCTTCGTTATTTGAAGGCTACCGAATCTTTTCGAAAGACCGACCGATTGTTCGTGCTCTTTGGTGGTGCACGAAAGGGGGAGGCGGCGGCTAAAGCCTCCATTGCCAGATGGCTCAAAGAAGCAATCGCGTCCGCGTATCTGTTGCAGAGGCGGCCAGTTCCGGAGGGGATCCGAGCCCATTCCACAAGGGCTCAAGCGACCTCTTGGGCGGAGTATAGCCTAGTTCCGCCAGCGGACATCTGTTAGGCGGCCACTTGGTCGTCATTACATGCTTTCAGTAAACACTATCGGTTGGATGTGTCAGCCGCTCGGGATTCCTGTTTTGGTTCGGCGGTTTTGCGCGCCGGATGGCAAGGTCCCGCCCGGTGTTGACTGCTCTGTTACATCCCGATTGTGGAGGACTAAACTGGAGGACCGATCAGGAAATGGAAATTACACTAACCTGGTAATTGTAGTTCCTGGAGGGTCCAGTTTAGTCCTCCTTCCCTCCCGACTATCAGATAATTTAGTGCGGCGCGCTTTTCCGAATGGTTTGGTCATAAGACAGTTTTCTCCTTTCCGTTCTGCCTTCCTTGCGGCCGCGCTCTTTGCATGTGCTATTCCTTTTCGTCGATTTCAGTCAGCTCTTTGGGGATTTTCGCTGTGGGCTGTCTTTTTGATACCGGGGCGTCGTTGGAGGCGCGGTGCAGTGTTCTGGCTTCCTCGTTTGGGGAGGGGGTTGATATTTATTAAGGGGAGCGAGTTTATTCTTTAAATCTGCATTTTTTTCTATTACTCTAATGTGTTGCTTCGTTAAGTTTGCTTTGTTACTAGTACACTGGGGGCTTCTGGGAGCTCCGTCTGCATATATACTACAGAAGATTTGATTGGTCCAGGCTGCAGGAGGAGGTGCACTACCCGATTGTGGAGGACTAAACTGGACCCTCCAGGAACTACAATTACCAGGTTAGTGTAATTTCCATTACACCCCCACTGCCATCGCCTTCCCCTTTTTACTTGGAATTTCTATCCATGGAGATTCTACAGTGTATTTTGTTTCCTGCAAAACTTTAATCTTGTGTGATTCAATGCCCTCTTTAAAATGGAGTGCAATCCCTCCATCAGTTTGATCTCCTCTATCATTGCAATATAGTTTGTACCCAAGTATCACAGTGTCCCATTGGTTTTCCTCCTTCCACCAGGTTTCTGAAATGCCAATTATTTCTAATCTTTCATTTAGAGCTATATATTTTAACTCTCCCATTCTTATTATTTAGACTTCTAGCATTTGCGTACAGACATTTTAGAGGTTATATTTTATTCATTTTAATCTGGTTATCAGTTGATAGGGGTAATTTAGAATCTTTCAGCTCTGTCTGCTCTGTACTTAAGGGCATCTGGGTTACCTTTATCTGTATTGGAACCTCTCTGTCAGGATGTCTTAACTTCCCTCTTTTGCTTGTATTCTTCAAGAATACATTCTTCCGAGTCATGCGTTCTTGGGTGATGGGAAGAGTCACAAGAGTGTACTACCTCCTGACTGAAGACCGAACACAATTTAGGATAGCTATCCAGAGGGTCGCCATGAGTCGATTCCGACTCGACGGCACTTAACAACAACAACTACCTGGGAATGAAGAGAGAAGTGTTGATTTTGCTGGGGCATGGAGAAAGAGAAATGGAAGGGAGAGGGGAGGCTCTGCTCTGGAGAGAGGACAGAGAAAGTGGAGGGTTGAACCTGGGGGGAGGGAGATCACACCTAGGGAATGATTCAAGTTAAGCTGGGGGTAGAGACTTCTGGATTGGTGCAGGCCTGAGCAGGAAGAAAGCAAGGGATGTTGGGCTCGGGGCAGGGAGGAGTCAGGCCTTTATGATGGAGGTATTCTATACAAAAAACGTATAAATAAAGGATGCAGGGTTTTTTTCATTTTTGCTGAGAACGCACAATTTTTTTGAGAGAATTCCCAAGTGCTAAAAAATAAATATATTTGCACTGATGTGTGAGAATTATTGAAAGCAAAAGAATATTACATAATGCATGCCTAGCATTCCTTTTCATCCACCAACCCAGTCCAAATCTATCTTTTTTAAACTCAAGATCATTCAATATCTCAGCCCCCTCCTTGACACTCATGACTTTAGATCCTTAATACAAGCTCTCATCACCCCTCACTTTGACTACTGTAACAGTTTGTTACAGGGTACAACTAAAAAGAATCTGAACATTCTTCAGAGGGCCCAGAATGTCACAACAAGAATTATCTGCAAAGCCCAACTAAATGATCATATCACACCCATATTACACGATCTCCACTGGCTTCCAGTCGTGAGCCGAATAAAATATAAAACTCTAATGACCACTTTCAAGTTGATCAACAATATTGCCCCATCCTTCCTCACAACCCTATTACACATCCCCATAGAAACTAGATATTATCCCTCCCTCTATTCGAAAGACCAAACAGACCACAAGCACCAGAACATTCACTTACACTGCCCCAGGTCTATGGAACTCCCTCCCAGACTCAATCCGATCAATAAAAGACCCCCAGGTATTTAGAAAAGAGATCAAAACACTCCTTTTAAAAGAATACTACTGTAGCATCAGAGACAACACTAACACACACTGATTTCCTCATATTCACATAGGTCATACTTCAGAACCACAACTCTCCTGAGTGTATAAAGCAATTTTGTCACTCTGACTCATGTTAATCATGTACACAGTTGATATGTAAATAGTTTGTTTTGTTGACCATGGATACTGTTATACGTAACGTTTGTTTTTTATAAATTGCCCCTGATCTTTGGAAGGGGCGGTATAAGAAAAGTGTAATAAATAAATAAAATTGTGCCCATCAACTAGCAGATAGATACAGAGACTTAAGAGGTGTGAGCTCTGGCATATACTAAGCACTGTGCAGCCACTCACTTTCCAGCATTCTCTGTCTCCAGCAGATGGTGACTGCATACCGTGCAGCTTGGACTGATTTGTTTTAATAGCTACTGGGCTTTCAGCAGAGCTCTAGTGATCAGAAGGGAACCAGTGCAGAGGAGACTGCACTAGGGTTGCCAACTGGCCGGTTTTCAGCCGGCCTGGCCGGTTTTTCCACGGCCAGGCCGGCTGCCGGCGCAGAGGCAAAACCGGCCCTTTAAAAGCCGTTTTTTTTGCTCTGGCCGCAAGATCGGGAGCGGCCAGAGCAAAAAACCCGGCTTTTCTCCGCTTCAGAAGGAGCCGGGGAAGCCCGCGCGAGGCCCCGGCTCCCTCTGAACAGCCACCAGCGTGAAGAGCCTTTACCTTCACACTGGCGGCTGTTCCTGTGAAGCCGCGAATGCTGGGATAGGTTATAGGTTGCCCTTTAACCTTTCCCAGCATTCGCGGCTTCACAGGAACAGCTGCCAGCGTGAAGGAAAAGGCTCTTCACGCTGGTGGCTGTTCAGAAGGAGCCGGGGCCTCGCGCGGGCTTCCCTGGCTCCCTCTGAAGCCTCAGACAGCCGCGATGCTGGTCGGGGGGGGGGGCAAGGACTGCATTAGCTGTGATGGGGGGGGGACCTGGACTGGAAAAGGGCTAAGGGGGGGGGGGGGACTTGGACTGGAAAAGGGCTAAGGGGGGGGGGACTTGGACTGGAAAAGGGCTAAGGGGGGGGACTTGGACTGGAAAAGGGCTTAAGGGGGGGGACTTGGACTGGAAAAGGGCTAAAGGGGGGGGACTTGGACTGGAAAAGGGCTAAGGGGGGGGACTTGGACTGGAAAAGGGCTAAGGGGGGGACTTGGACTGGAAATAGGCTGTGATGGGGGGGGGGGACCTGGACTGTAAAAGGGATATGGGGGGGGGGACATGGACATGAAATGGGTTGTTATGTGGGGGGAGGGCAACTGGACTAAAATAGGACTATGGGGGGGGGAAACTTGGACTGGAAATAGGCTGTGATGGGGGGGGGGACCAGGACAGTAAAATTGTTATGTGGGGGGGAAAATGAACGGAAAAGGGTTTAGAATGGGGAGGAGCGGACCAGGACTGGAAAAGGGCAATGGGGGGGGGGGGGAACTTGGACTGGAAATGGGCTATGGTGGAGGAAGGGGGATCTTGGACTGGAAATAGGCTGTGATTAGGGGGGCTAGGACTGCAAATGGGCTGTGATGGTGCGGGGGGACTCGGACTGCAAATGGGCTGTGATGGTGCGGGGGGACTCGGACTGCAAATGGGCTGTGATGGTGGGGGGGGGGGCCTAGGACTGGAAATAGGCTGTGATGGGGGACTTGGACTGGAAATGGGCTGTGATTGGGGGGGGGGGGAGCTAGGACTGGAAATGGCCTGTGATGTGAGGGCTAGCACTGGAAATGGGCTGATGAAGAGCTGGAATAGGACTGGAAATGGGCTGATGTGGGGCATGGGAGAATGGGACTAGAAGGGAGTGGATGCTGGGTGGGCCTAGAACTATAAGGGAATTGATTTGGGGGGAGGACTAGAATGGATGGGGAATGAGAATGGAGAGGGGAAAAAATATTTTGTGTGGAAGAAAAGTCTATGATGGGCCGGTATTGGGAGAGTAAGAGGGGCTTGAGAATGGAAGGGTGAAATTTAAACGGATGATAAAGGAATAAGGAAAGAATTGGGGGAAAGAGCAAAAGGGAAACAATCAGTATGTTAAAGCAGAAATAGAGAGAATGGAAAACATCTAAAAGAGAAGAAAGGACAAATGGATAGCTCGCAGAAGACACGAAGAAACCAGAAGAAAGTGACTGGAGCAATTGCAACTGAAAAATAAAACGCCCAAACAGAAGGAAGAAAAATACTTTTTATTTTAATTTATTAACTGGAATATGTCTGGTCTGGGAAGTGTGTATTGCTAACATCTTTGCGTTTTTGTTTAGTGCAAGAGGAAATTACTTTATAGTTTTATTTCTCCAGTGTTGTACATTTCATGTTTGGATTTTGGGGTTCCCAGTTTAATTATTATCTGACCAAGGAAGTTAGCCTACACGTATCCTCGGTAATTTTTGTGGGTGGGGCTGGGGGCGGGGCAGGGGTGGGACTAGGGGCGGAGAATGGGTGGAGCATGGCGAGCCACAGGTGTCGGGTTTTTCTCGGTGAAAAAGTTGGCAACCCTAGACTGCACTAAAGGTTGATACCTGGAGGAGTCCAGTTCCCTCACCTTCAGTCCAGTGGTTCCTATATGGTGATATTTATTTTATTTTCCTCCTTTTTATTTTTCTCAGCAAAAACAACTTAGTTTTTTCTTGTAGGAAGCTGTGATTTGCTCTTTCTGATTATAGTTGTGTTCTGAGCCGTGCTGTGGAAAGGATCCCTTAGCCTTCCTGCACCTTTCTCTCTCTAACCACAGCTTGGTGCGGCACTTCAGAGGCCCTCCCCAGCTGTGAAATCTGAACTGGCAGCAGTGAGCAAAGCCAGGGAAGGCAGCTTCCTTCAGTTAGACTTTGCTTGGCCACTACAGGCCCTGTGTTTGTTCAGGGAGTGGCACTTTCAATTTCAGCCTATACCTTTTCATGTTGGGGCATCTGTGGAGCTTTTAAGCACAACTTTGTTTGGCACATCAGGGAGCTATGTGGGGGTTGCTGTTTAAGATATGATGGAGACTCCCTCTGTGAGGGGAGTACTGCTCTTACAGCGCAGAGGATTGGCTAGAATCAGTAGGCCTTAGTGCCATGGTAGCTGGTGAATCTAGCCAATGGAGCCTGGAGTCAAGGCAGGAGAGTGGGGAGCTGCTGACTCTGCTGGTGGCAGTAGTCCTCTTACACTGCAGAGGACTGGCTTTGATTGGTGTGCCTTACAGACGTGGCAAATGGTAAATCTTGCTGGGTCATTATCTGGAGGCAGGACAGGGGAGCGTAGAGCCGTTTAATTCTGCCAACAGACCTGACTGCAACCATGAGTAAACTGCCTTAATTTTTCTGTGTGCATGGAGGCCCCCTCAGAGATGTCCCCACTGTGGGGGGAGTCAGGG
This sequence comes from Ichthyophis bannanicus, assembly GCA_033557465.1. Lineage (NCBI taxonomy): Eukaryota > Metazoa > Chordata > Amphibia > Gymnophiona > Ichthyophiidae > Ichthyophis > Ichthyophis bannanicus. The sequence goes on from CM066039.1 coordinate 384,043,843, forward strand.
CAACACAAGTACTTGTGGTTCCAGCTGCAAGGAATCCTCAGGCAATTCCTCTACATCTGAAATGGCTTTGGGGCAGACAGAGGCTGAAAAGACCTCCTACGGGTGAACATTTATGTGCATCAGTTTCTTGCAACTTAGCATGGCTGGGAAGAAAAGCACGGAAGAAGCAGCAATTTTGTCTTCTAAGAGTGTGGACCCTCATGTTGCAGCCCTTCCCCCACTTTTGCACCAGAACCTGGTTGTGGTGTACAGTTGCAGCCTTCACAGCTCTGACACATGAGGCTGTGGATACATCTGTGAGCTCAATAGAAGGGCTTGCACCAGAATTTGTGTTTCTACTGTACGAAGCTTTCCTCGTGAAGTGGGCACAGGTAATCAGTATGGTACAGGGATCCGAAGGTCAGGACTGGGCCTTTGCACACTTAGAAAAGATTGTATCTGGCAAACTCTTTAGGGGAAGGGGAACTTTCTATAAAGGAAGGCTATGACCCCTGTGTGCTCTGTTCTGTCATAGAGAACGGCTATTGACTATAATTGCTCAGGCTTTGGTTATAATAGAATGCAACTGCCTCTGGTGACCTTATGTGAAAGGTTATTGAGGACATTATGTTAGAGTGCAAGACTTGTTGCTGGGTGAGCCTTGGAGACGCTTTACCCTTGCTTGCAGAAGAGAACGACATGTTCAGGTTTACAAAGGTGGATGTCTTACTGCACTGTCCAAAAAGCAGACTGTCCTGTTGGGGATGGTACGGTTCTAAGGGATTAGCAAAATAGTAAACTTGAATTATTCCTGAAGCAAGTTTCTGAAGTGTCCTCCATGGACCAGCAGGCAGTTATTTGCAGTGATATATGTCCAGGGCAGGCTTGTGATAGATGCAAAAGTGGTTAGATGGGTATCTGCTGTACCCTAACCATACTCAAAAGGATTCAGCCTACTTAGAAGTCAGTTTACTTATATGGCAGACATGTTATATGATCTCATTCACTCTTTGACCAGAACCATGGCAGTGTCTGTGCTATCCAGATGTCTCTTGTGCCCAAAACAAATTTTTGAAGAAAAGGTATCAGTTACAGCTTCTGAGACTAAGGATCTCAATCTTCTCTTTAGAGAGACTTTGGAAAAGATTGTTAAAGATCTGGACATTTTTATTACAGAAGTCCAAGCAATCTTGCCTAGAGAAAGAGGATTCCTCCCAGCGTTTGTGTTTTCCCCCTACTAGATATTTTCCTTTCACTCTGCCCATAAAAAAGCACACAGGGCCCCAAAGGGTCAGGAGCCACTAAAGGAGCCTGATGAGATTTTCGAGCTGCCTGCCTTGGTGGAAAAGATAGTGAATTGTTTGTCAGTGTTATCTAAGGAGTAACCCTAGTTACTTTGTATCAGTGGGTTATTGAAGATCGGAGCTTTTCCACTGGCTTGTCGATTATGTATTTTGTTTCTTCCTATCACACTCCAGCCAAGAGGGTGGCAGTAGTTTCCATATTTCCCTCTCTTGAAGCGCTGGTTTCAGCCACCCAAAAATGAGGCATAGGTCCATATTCCATTTTAGTTGCTCTGGGTGGAGGAAAAAAAGTCATCTTTTCATCCCATTCTGTACATAAAGAGGGTGAACTTAGCTCTCCACATTTCACATGGAGACATTATGGTTGGTAATTTTGGTGCATTTTCATATCCTTATCTGAGAACTTCATCTAAGATATACGAGATTCAAAGTGCTAGGTTGTCACTACCAATTCTGAGCACTTCCCTTTGACCTTGTCATGTCTTCCCCTACCTTCTCCTTGGTTGTGGGGTGGTGGTAACTCTTCACATACATACAATCTACCAGGCGTTGATCTTACCTCATTTTGACTATGCCAATGCCATCCTACAAGGTCTCCCCCAATCCACCTTGAACCCGCTGCAGCTCGCCATGAACGCAGCAGCAAGAGTCCTCCATGGAGCCTCCAGGAGCGACCACGTGACGCCTCTGCTGATACAGTTGCATTGGCTACCCATCCAGGCTAGAATTGTTTTCAAGACCTTGTTACTTTTAAAGCTGTTAATAATATCTCCTCTGCATCCTTAACCGCCCTCATCCATATCATACCTCCAAATAGAGCAAGAAGATCCACATCTATAAATGCTCTAAAAGTCCCAAAAGCACTAACAGATTGCACTAAATCGACAGCCAACAGGGCCTTTAGTCTCAGTGCGCCAAGATGCTGGAATGCATTACCCCCTGGTATCCGGGCTATTAAGAGCCTATCACAGTTTAGGAAAGCCCTCAAATGCCACCTTTTCAACAAGTACCTCATAGAGCCCAACGACACCCCCTAGAGCCCTAAGACACCCAGTGATACCATTGCCAGGCAAATCTATGGTATCTCAACAACACACCAAGTTTGATACTCGAACCCATAGTGGTGTATATGTTTCTATGAAACCCCTGTTCATATGATTCCATGTAGTAAGTATTGTAAATAGTTTACCCCTGTTATCCAAGTTTTTTGTGCCCTATCTGTGAACTCATACGTGTTAACTGTACTGAGCATTTTTGTTCCATGTAAACCGCGCTGATGCTGAATAGTGCGGTATATAAGAGATTGTAAATAAATAAATAAATAGAGGATATTTTAATTCGCTCTTATTATCTAATCATCCAGATAAGGGTAAACTCAGAGACTGAGAGACAATAGGCCACAGTGAAAGTCCAGTTGTTGCAGATTATAGCTTGGGTAATCACCTTCAACAAGAGCAAATTGACCCCCCTCTCAGTACATTGAATATTTAGGGGCCCGTTTTGATACTTGGGAAAGGGTAAATGTATTTTCCTAAGCAAAGAATGTTTAAATTGCAGAGCCAGTTTCAGGCTTTGTCTGCAAAGAGTACTCTGAGGCCCTAGTAATCTATACAACTCCATGGCCGTGACATTGAATATAGGGCATATGTGAGCTCAAGCCTATGGAGCTCTGCAGGCCTTGATGTTGGCTTGGTGAGCTCTGTATTCCCAGAGGGACAATCTACTTTGGACAGTGGAAATTGGATCCAGTTTGGGATGGTGGCTGAATTCATGTTATTTGCTGAAAGAAATGGAGCTGGAGACTTCCACCTAGTTGGTTATGACAATGGCAATGAGTCTTATCATGATTTTCTCAGATGATGCCACAGTAGTGGCATATAGCACTCAGCCCTGGCAGTAGGGAACTCCTCCTGATGAGGTGGTCCAAAGGACATCTTTAAGCCTTGTTGGTGATTCACATTACAATGTGCAAGCTGATCACTGGAGCAGACACTCCCTTTGATGTTTTTTGGAGCAGTTCTTTCATCTCATTTGCAACTGGTGGAGGATTCTGGTTGTGGATCCTAATGGCAATGCATCAGAACAATCTGGTTCCACAATTTTGCAGTTGACTCAAGGAATGGGGGTCACCAGGGCCCAATGCTCTTCTGCAACCAAGGGTCAAATCCAAGAGTATTTTGTGTGTTTCCCCCACTGGCCTCCATTAGACCAAGGATTGCATCTCATCTTGGACTGGTAATTTTCAAGGCCCTGGGTTAGTCAAGGTGTCTGTGATAAGCAGGCATGATTCTTCTACAGGTAGGAGGAAAGCTGGAGCCTTCCTTAGAGAAGGGTCTCCTCACTCAGGGTCCAGTTATCATGGAAGACCTGTCTTCATTTTGTCTTGTGACTTGGCTCTTGAAAAGTCATTCCTAAGTTAAAAAAAAAAAAAAAAAAAAAAGATATGTGGAGGAGATCATTAGCACTCTTATAGGCCTGAAAGATATTGACTTTCTTAGCTTGCGCTAGATCTGGAATGTTTTTGAGGTTTGGTGTGCAGAACGGGATTTTTCTAACATCTTAGCCTTTCCTGTAGGATGGCCTGAAGAAAGGATTAGCCTTGTCCTCCTTGATAGGTCAGCTGGCTGTACTAGCTTGTTTTTGAAGTCGGCCGGAGGGGTCTTTGGAGTGGTGGTCTTAGATGGGAAGCTTAATTTGGTGCTTTGAGCAATGAGCACAAAATATTTTGAATCCCAAAAGAGAGGGATCTCATGTTGACAGTGGACTTTCTGGTTGCTGTTTAGTTTATTAAAACTAGATATACCACATTTTTCAATCCAGCAAAGCAGCCAGAAGAACTTTCAAGTTACAGATGTTGCCTTGTCAGGCATCCATTTTTTGGGGGGAGAGAAGTGAGAGTTTCACTCTGCACAGCCCAGTCCTTTCTCCCAAAGGTGATCTTTCTCTCTGTTAACCAAATGATGGATTTTCCTTTCCTTGGGCGAGATGTTTTTGTGGCCAGGAGTTTGTTCCTTTGCCTTATGTTCGCAGAGCATTGGTTTGCTATCTACAGTGACCAATGATTTTGAAAAGTCAGATCACCTGTATGCATTTGGTGGAGCTTGCAGGGGCGACGAGGCAGCCAAGACCATTATTGCATAGCAGAATAGAGGCTGTTTTGTCAAACTGATCCGAAAAAGTCATTGCGCCTCAGTCCTTTTGAGTGCATTTATTTAGAGACATATCTGCCTTGTGGGCAGTTTCAGCCAGGCTCATCCATGGAGCAACTACATGATCCTCCTCATATTCTTTTTCAAAACATTACGGACTTGATGTCCATGCAAGAGAGCATGCTACTTTTGGAATCTGTATGCTTAGAGCAGGGAGGAAGAAATGTAAGAGGGTGCTTTTTTACATCCCATGCATTCTGGACTGCACTGGTGGATGAAACGGAAGGAGAAATTTGGTCTTACCTGCTAACTTTTTTTTTTCCTTGTCTCACCAGGTGAGTCTAGAGGCCTACCCTCATGCTGTGCTTCTCTTATGGGGGTTATGTTTCCAGACTAATTGGGGGGACCATTAGGGTCCCAGGTTCTCAGATTTCAATTCTGAATTCCTTCCTCCTTAAGAGTTTCTTTTGAAAATTGTTTTGCCATTGCATTGTTATGGTAATACAGAAGAGCAAGTGGTTGCATGGTGCCTATTATAGGCCAGATCTCACAGCTTTTGTCTGTCTTCATCTGCTGACTGATGGGCACAACCCATGCATTCTGGACTGGTCTGGTTGAGCTACAGGGAAGAAAATTAGCAGCTAAGACCAAATTTCTCCTTGCACCAAAACAACCAGATAAAGATAATGTTTGTGGAATATGTGATCTCTCTGGAGCTGTACCTGACAATTTCCTGGTTTATTAAAGAAGATGGTTCCCAGTGAGTGACTATGGGGCAGTCATTCTGATATTTGTGAGGGCGATGACCTTGAAGTCTGTGTAAGGGAGGGATGGGAGGTATTTACTTTCCAAGAAGAGTATCATCTGAGCTAAGGCCTGGATCAGAGAAATGCATAGAATTGACAGATAAGAGCAAAGGTGCATATTATACCAAAGTATATCCTGTCCTACTGCCCAGAAAAACACAGACAAAAGTCACTTAGGGTTAAAGTACTCCTCTGTAAAAAGCTTTAGAATACAGAGAGACAGATTAAGGAAACTGAATTGACTATTTATTATAAGGCCAGGAGCTCAGTTTCACATCTGACAAGATGCTGATTCCTTCAGAATTGATAGTAAGTAAAGAACTTAAAGATCTAAACAAAAACTTAAAACTAAGATGCAGACAGCAGTCCAGCATCGAGATGGGGGCTTTCCAGTCTTTTGCATTGAGTGTCACATGTATGATTTTCTCCCAGTTGGTGAGAGGTCTTACGTGTGCACTAGGTGCAAGGAGCTCTTTGCTCTCAGGGAACGAGTCCGTTCTCTAGAGGCTAGAGTAGCAGACTTGGAAAGCATAAGATAGACAGAGAGGTACATAGACAAGACCTACAGGGATTATAGTCCTGAAGTCATACCTCCAGTCTGGCAGCATCCCTGCTGCCATGGAGGAGAGAGGTCACGTGACAGGAGAGCATCACCCTGGAGTGGCAGGAAGTGATCCTGTAACTAGGACCTGTCCTCCAGGTGATGTAAAACCCTCTCGCACCAAGGAAGTTTCTCCAGGGTCATGTGCCCATGAGGGAAGGGTTAGGACAGCCGTTATAGTTGGTGATTTGATCATTAGGCATGTAGATAGCTGGGTGGCTGGTGGACGTGAGAATCGCCTGGTAACATGCCTGCCTGGTGCGAAGGTAGCGGACTTCACGCGCCACCTAGATAAAGTCTTAGATAGTGCTGGGGAGGAGTCTGCTGTCTTGGTATATGTCGGTACAAATGACATAGGAAAATGTGGTAGGGAAGTTCTGGAGGCTAAATTTAGGCTTTTAGGTAGGAAGTTGCAATCCAGAACTTCCAGGGTAGCATTCTCCGAAATGCTTCCCTTTCCACGTGCAGGACCCAAAAGGCAGGCAGAGCTCCAGAATCTCAATGCGTGGATGAGACAATGGTGCAGAGATGAGGGTTTTGGATTTGTTAGGAACGGAGGAACATTCTGGGGAAAGGAGGGGCTCTTCCGAAGGGATGGGCTTCATCTTAACCAGGATGGAACCAGGCTGCTGGCATTAACCTTTAAAAAGGAGATAGAGCAGCTTTTAAACTAGATAATAGGGGAAAGCCGACAGTCGCCCAAGAGCGGATGGTTCGGAATAATGTATCCTTGAAGGATACTACCAAAAGCAGAGAGGTTCCAAAAAAGAGTAAAGTAGCCCAAATGCCCTCGAGTATGGAGCAGACAGAGCTTAAAGATCCCAAATTACCCATGTCTACCAATAGCCAAATTAATATGAATAAAATACAGTCTCTAAAATGCTTGTATGCAAATGCTAGAAGTCTAAAGAATAAGATGGGAGAGTTAGAATATATAGCACTAAATGAGAGGTTAGATATGATTGGAATATCAGAGACATGATGGGAGGACAACCAGTGGGACACTGATACCTGGGTACAAACTATATCGTAATGATAGAGCTGATCAAATTGGTGGAGGGGTTGCACTCTATGTTAGAGAGGGCATTGAGTCAGAAAGGATTAAAGTTTTGCAGGAAACAAAATTGGCTGTAGAATCTCTATGGATTGAAATTCCATGTAAAAAGGGGAAGGCGATGGCAGTGGGGGTGTACTATCGACCACCTGGCCAGAATGAACAAATGGACGATGAAATGCTCAAAGAAATCAAGGAAGCTAACAAACGTTACAGCGCAGTAATAATAATGGGTGATTTAAATTACCCCAGTATCGACTGGGTCAGTGTCACGGCAGGACATGCTAGGGAGATAAAGTTCCTAGAAGACATAAATCACTGCTTCTTGGAGCAGCTGGTTCATGAACCGACCAGAGGGGAAGCCATATTAGACCTAGTCCTTAGTGGAACACCAGATCTAGTGCAAGAGATAAGGGTGTTGGGGCCACTTGGCAATAGTGATCATAGCATGATCGCCTTTGATTTAATTAGTGGAGGAGGAATAGTACGGAAATCCACAGTACTACCTTTTAACTTTCGAAAGGGAGACTATGATAAAATGAGGAAAATAGTTAAGAAAAAACTAAAAGGAGCAGTTGCAAAGGTTAAAGACTTCCATCAAGCTTGGGTGTTGTTGAAAAATACTATCTTGGCAGCCCAGACCAGCTGTATTCCACGCTTTAAGAAAAGTGGAAGGAAGTCCAAAAAACTGCCAGCATGGTTTAACCCTTTGAAGGCCTACTTTAAATTTTTAATCCACATTCTGCAGCCAGATTAATTTTTGCATATTTCAGGAAAATTGTACCCATCTTATTCAATATGTTCTAATAATGATTTTTCTTCTGCTATAGTCATGTATTATATACCATTTGATAGGAATATTTAGTCAGAATTTTGGATCCCGAGAGTTTTGGGCTTGGCCTGGAAAGGGTTAAAGGTGAGGTCAGAGAGGCTGTTGTTGCCAAAAAAGCATCTTTCAGGAAATGGAAAAAAGAGCCAAACGACGAAACCTGGAAACAGCACAAGCACTGGCAAGTCAAATGCAAGGCATTGATAAAGCAGGCAAAGGGAGAATTTGAGAAGAAGCTTGCTGAGGAAGCAAAAACGCGAAATAAAGATTTTTTCAAGTACATTCGTAGCAAAAAACCTGTGAGAGAGTCAGTTGGTCCATTAGATGATAGAGGAGTTAAAGGGGCACTAAGAGGCGACAAGGCGATAGCGGAGAGACTGAATGAATTCTTTGCTTCAGTCTTTACCGAGGAAGATGTAGGGATGTTACCCATGACTGAAGTGGTATTAAAGGTGCGGAAGAATTGAAGGAAATATCAGTACATCGGGAAGATGTATTACAACTATTAGATAAACTGAAGAGTAGCAAATTACCTGGGCCGGATGGTATACATCCAAGGGTGTTGAAAGAACTGAAATATGAGATTGCAGACCTGCTATTAGTAATCTGTGAACTATCATTAAAATCATCTCTAATACCTGAAGACTGGAGGATCGCCAATGTAACACCAATTTTTAAAAAGGGTTCCAGGGGTGATCCGGGAAACTACAGACCGGTGAGCCTCACGTCAGTACCGGGGAAAATGGTAGAAACCATCATAAAGAATAAAATTACTCAGCATGTAGATAGTCATGGCCTAATGGGAGACAGCCAACATGGCTTTAGACAAGGAAGATCTTGTCTTACTAATCTGTTATGTTTTTTTGGAAGTGTGAATAAACAGGTGGACAAAGGTGAGTCGGTTGATATAGTGTATCTGGACTTTCAGAAAGCCTTTGACAAGGTCCTTCATCAGAGACTTTTGGCAAAACTAAAGAGTCATGGGATAGGAGGCAGTGTACTACTGTGGATCAAGAACTGGTTAAAAGATAGAAAGCAGAGGGTTGGGCTAAATGGCCAATTTTCCCAATGGAGAAAGGTGAATAGTGGTGTACCCCAGGGATCTGTGCTGGGTCCGCTGCTTTTTGACATATTCATAAATGACCTGGAAAAGGGAATAACGAGTGAGGTTATCAAATTTGCAGATGACACAAAACTATTTAAAGTTGTTAAAACCCAAGAGGATTGTGGAAAATTGCAAGAGGATCGTGATAAATTAGAAGACTGGGCATCAAAATGGCAGATGAAATTTAAAGTGGACAAGTGCAGTTATGCACCTAGGGAAGAACAACCCAAACTATGGTTACACAATGCAAGGTTCCACATTAGGAACCACCACCCAGGAAAATGATTTAGGCGTCATTGTGGATAACATGTTAAAACCCTCGGCCCAGTGTGCAGCGGCAGCCAAGAGAGCAAATAGAACGCTAGGTATCATAAGGAAAGGAATGGAAAATAAAACAAAAGATATTATAATGCCTCTATATCGTTCCTTGGTGAGACCGCACCTTGAATATTGTGTGCAATTCTGGTCGCCGTATCTTAAAAAGGATATAGCGTCATTAGAAAAGGTTCAGAGAAGAGCCACCAAAATGGTAAAGGGGATGGAAGGATACTCCTATGAAGAAAGGCTAAAAAGGTTAGGGCTCTTTAACCTGGAAAAGAGACGGCTGAGGGGAGCTATGATAGAAGTCTATAAATTAATGAATGGAGTGGAATGGGTAAACGTAGATCAATTGTTTACATTATCAGACTATAGAAAGACTAGGGGACATGCAATGAAGCTACAGGTTAGTAAACTATTTCAGACTAATAAAAGAAAATATTTTTTCACTCAACGTGTAATCAAACTCTGGAATTTGTTACCGGAGGATGTAGTAAAGGCTGTTAGTGTAGCTGGGTTTAAAAAACGTTTGGACAAGTTCCTGGAGGAAAGGTCCATAAACCATTATTAAGAAGGGACCCAAGATATCAATGCTTGACCCAGTACAAGCATTGCGGAACCTGTGTCTTTTGGGGAAGCTGCTAGGTACGTATGACCTAGATTGGCCACTGTTGGAAACAGGATACTGGGCTTGATGGACCTTGGTCTGACCCAGTATGGCATATCGTATGTTCTTATATGTTCTAGATGTAAAGTATCTTCTTCAATACCTCTGTGCAGTTTGAGGATATATGAAAAGCTGAGATCAGCACAGGACAGCTTCTTCAGACTTCACTAAGCTCCTTTATCCAGGCAGTATCAGCAACATCATTATCATGTTTTAGAAACATAGAACATAGTGAGAGAAAAAGACCTTATCTTTCATCTCCTTCAGAAGTCTTTGTTCTGTGCTCTCTTGAATTCAGATACTGACCTTGTCTCCACTTCCTTCACTGGGATGATGTTTCATGCATTCACTCTACTTTCTGTAAAAAAACTATCTCCTTAGATTACTTGTTCCACAGTCATCTTTCCATTGAAAGAGACCCAGTTCTTCCTTTTTTATATCATGAAGGTATTTAAATGTGTCTGTCATGTCTCCCTTTACCTTTCTTTCCTCCAGTGTATCTTTAGATCCCCATATGTTTTATATTGAAGATGGTTGACCATATTAGAAGCTGCCATTGCCATCTAGTTAATGTCCTTTTGAAAGTACAGTCACCAGTATTGCACACAGCTCTTCAAGTGAGGTCTTACCAGAGACCTTTTTAGAAAGGCACTCTTACCTGCTTTTTCTTGCTGGCCACTCCTCTCCCTATGCTCCCAAGCATCCTTATAGCTTTTCCCACCATCTTCTCTGCCTATTTGGCCACCTTAAGATCATGAGATATGATCATCCCAGGTCTTGCTCTTCTGCGTACAGAAGAACTACATTCTAGACTGTATTGCTCCCTTGGGTTTTAGCATTTGAATGCATGACTCAGCATTTTTGGCATTAAATCTTAGCTGCCAAATTGTAGACCATTCCTCTGGCTTGGCTAGATCCTTCCTCATGTTTTATGTGCCTTCCAAAGCATCAGCCCTATTGCAGATTTTGGTATGTTCAAAAAAACAAGCCTTTCTTGAAGGCCTTCCACAATATTATTTACAAAAATGCTGCAAAGAACTGGATGAGCGACCTATTCCTGTTGCCCACCACTGATAATCCACCTTTCCTTGCCATGAACTCTGTGCACTACTACTGTTTGTTGCCTCCCACTCAACCAGTTTCTAACCCAGTTAATCACTTTAAGGCCTATACCGAAGTCGCTCAGTTTATTTACGGGTTATTTATATGGAATCCTGCCAAAGGTCTTGTTGAAATCAAAGTTCAAAGCATCTAGTATTATCTCCACTCCAACTCTCTGGTCACTCAGTCACAGAATTTCATCTAATTTATATGACAGGAACTTCTGGTAAAACCATGCTGCTTTGGATTCTGTAATCCACTGGATTCTAGAAACTGCTGAATTCTCTGTTTTAGTAATAACTGTTAATTTACTCTTCAGCAAAGTCTGACTAAATGACAGGAGATAAGAGAAATGAAAAATTAGAGAGGAGGACATGCCAGGGTTGTCTATTGTCCCCACTACTCTTTGCGTTATTGATGAAGCCTTTGGCCAGGCAGTGAGGATGAATCCAGCTATTAAGGGTTAATGAGGGGAAGGAAACGGCATATGATATCACTTTTTGTAGGTGATGTCATGTTCTCATTGACCAATCCAGATAACTCATTACTGGCTGTAGTTAGGGGGCTACACAATTTTGGACGGTTGTCCGGTTTTAAGGTGAACATGGATAAAACTGAAGCTCTGAATATTAATGAGTGGAGAACAGATGACTGCTGTATGAAAGGTTTACCCCTTTCAATGGGTTACAGTGGGTAACTATTTAGAGAGTTACATCATATTATAAGAGGGAGTTAATCTGATACAGTCTCCCACTCTTCAAAGGTTTGAGGGCAGATTTAATCAAATGGCAGGTTGGTGAAATACCTTGGGAAAGATAGTGGTGGTGGTGGTGAAGATGAATCTTTTACCAAGACTACTCTGTTTCAGGCCTCTGAATGAACTGAGAGCCTTGCAGAGGAAAGTCTTCCAATTCATTTGGAATAGGGGACCGCCTATGGTATCCAGAACAATTATGCATTACCCAAGGGAAAGGGAGTAGAGGTCTGGAATTTGAAGGTTTATTATTGAGCACCTCCGTTGCATTTTCTGTTGGATTGTTGGGAGGGGGGAGGAAAAACTTTGTTTTTAGGAGCAGGAGGGTTATCCCGATTGCTCACTATGGGGGCTTCCTTGGGCGAGCCAAGACATTCATTTGGGGGTGGAAGGGGCTGTACCCATTTGTAGATCATGTTTGCAGATTTGGGGCAGAACGTGTAAAGGCAAGAACCCCTCTGGGTCCTTTTCCTTTCTGCAGACTTTGTTATACAAGAGGGTCCCATTGGGAGGAGAGAGAGGGGTGTTTTCCTGATGGGTGCAGGTAAGGTTAAGACACTTTTACCAATTTGTGGATGGGGAGGATTTAATGGACTTTGAGGGGCTTAAAGAGGAATTCAGTTTAAAAGAGATGGATCACTATCATTACATCCAGATGATCCATCTTTTCCAATGCAAAGCACAAAGGGTGAAGCTCCATGAAGACTTTTCGGAGCTGTAGGTGATTTGGTATGGGAAAAAAAGATCTAAGGGGTTAGTGTCAGCTCTGTACAAGGCTGTGAGAGCTCTGAAATTTGTTAAATTTAAATTTATGGAGGAGAAACAGTGGTGAAAGATCTTAGACCAGCTGCAGCACCTGTCTCTATCCAAAATCCTGTTGCAATGGTACTTTACTCCTGATAGATTACATAAGATGGCCTAATTGCCGCGCAATGTGAAATAGCATACAGATGGAAACAAATGGAGCCACCTTCAATAGAGCATTGTAAATGTTTGAGATCAGTGGTGCTTATGGAAAAATTGGCTGCACAGAGACACCAGAATATGTTCTGATCTGTCTTTTATAATCTGTGGAAATGAAGGGGGCGAGAGTTGGGGGTTGGAGTTTGTATGATTTGAGCCCGTCTCTGGGAACAAGCAGGAAGTCAGTCCTCACATATGGGTGACGTCAGCACCAATGGAGCCCACGCGGATCCAATCCTCAGCTTTCAAAGAAAGCCTTTGGGACCTAAACCGCGCATGCACAGTCACTTTCCTGCCCAAAGGTGCCATCTTTCCTCAGTCTTTTTTCCATGGAGCCCTGCAGATGTGCTGTCTGTGCACCCCAGTTAAAGTGGATTTTTTCACCATTTCTCGGTAACTTTTCTTATTTCTTAAGTATTGATCACCTTCCGCTGCCCGAGTCCAACGCCTTGGTGTCGTGCTTTTCACTTAGGTACTTTCTTTTCTTTATTTTTTGGCCCACTGGTTTTTTGCTCACGACCTGGCTGGTCAAGACGTCTGAGTTTAACTTTGCGGGGCTCGTTTTTCCTGCTATGTCTTTGATCAGCGGATTTAAGCAGTGTGGCAAGTGCATTCGCATTATGTCCCACGTGGACAACCACAATATCTGCATAAAATGCCTCGGGGCGAACCACGATGTGCTTACTGCCTGCTGTGCTTTTTGATGTCAGCCAAGACCCGGAAAGAGCGTGAAAAGTGGCAGGGGGAGATGTTTGGCAAGTTTGCCTCAGGATCAGCATTGGGGGCAGAATTCCTGCCTTCAACGCTGGTGTTGGGCGACTCGGTGTCCCGTTCCTGGGCTTGTTTGGAGCCACAGGACTGGTATGCATCGGAGTTCTTGGAGGACCTTCCCTGGGCATTGAAGACTTCATCGAAGCCAAGGTCCGACCCCGGCCCAGGGTGTAAGACCTCCAGGACCTGGGTGTGGAGCCCTCAACTCAATGCTGGGGATGAGGGCTGGGAGGGGTCCCCCCAAGCAACCCTGGAGAGAGGCGTCATCAACGGAGTTGGGGGATCGAGTCAGTTCCCCTGATGCCATTACCATCCAGGATTCCCCTACCAGGAACCCAACACTGGCGGCGGTGTCCTCAGACAGCGCCCGCCTCGGCAGAGCCATCAGGCATCGAGGCCAGGATGCTAGTCCTGGAGCACCGCTGCACAGCATTCATCGAGGCTCAGCGGGGCCCAACTTCCAGTCACTCTGGGTCATCAGCACCTGTGACAGGACCATCTTAGTCCAGGACCTCCCCAAAGGATGCCGCTCCCATCCTTGAGAGGCTGGCCCACACAGTGTCGAATCCATTGGCATCCGAGTTGAGGGCTGGCATGACTTCGGGCATGGCCTTGCCAGAGCCCCGATGCTGGGTGTCAACGCCAAGTCGATCTGATGATCGCAGAGTGCTATCTAATTTCTCTGGCTCTGAGTTGGCCTGGAGACAGATGAGGAGTCTCCTGACACTATCCTCCATCGGGACATCCCCTCCGACCTGTTTCCGCCACACCATCGGCGGTGGTCACCTCCAAAGGACCTAGTTTTCTTGGAGTTTGTCCAGGAGATGTCCTAGGCACTTGCTTTTGTGGCGGTGCTGGAGGATGAGCCGCGTACTGAGGATCTCAAGATCCTACAGTACAAGTCTCCTTCTCGGGAGGCAGTGAGAGTGCCCATGCCCCCCATCCTTGAATGGCTCCTGTTCAGGATGTGGGAGACCCCTGTGATGGTGCCAATTATGAACCGTCGACTCAATTTGCAGTATCAAATTGGCTGGAGCCCCGGCTTCCAGAAAACACAACTGCCACAAAACTCCATGGTTGTGGAGTCGGCTATGCATCTCATTAACAGCCAGAAGATGCATTCCTCGGTGCCTCTTGGAAGGCAGGGAGGCATGCACCATGGACACTTTTGGCCAAAAGTATTTCCAGGGCTCTATGCTCACAGCCTGGATCCAGGCATACCAGCTGTACATGGGCAGGTACCTGAGAGACCTGGCGAAGGAGCTTGCTGGGCTCTCAGCTGGGTTAGCAGGCTAACCTCTTGAGTGCTTCAGGACCCTGGTTTCATCGGTCAAGGAGTGCTCCAAGTTTCAAACTTGGGCAGCTTTCGACTGCTTCAAGTTGATGGTTCAAGTAGCTGTGGTGGGCATTAGTGCCCGACGCCTTGCAGCAGTGGGTTCAGGACAAGTTAGCCGATGTGTCTTGCCAGGGGAAGAATCGTTTGCAAGCCCATGACAGAGAAGGCAGACAAGCTGGAGTTGGAGAAGGAATTCATGACCAGAACCAGGCTGTCCAAGAAAGCATCTGAATCTTCCCGTAGGAAGACTTTGGGGTAAAAGCCCTTCCATCCGAAGACCAAGAAGGCTAACAGAAACTTCCCCAAGCTTCAGGCCTATCATACTCCCCCACAGGCACAACAGGTCAAGGGCCAGGGGCATGGCCCCCGTAAGCCAAAGGCCCCCAAACCCCAAACAGCACCCCAACTGCAGCCTGGAAGGAGCTTTTGACTCCTTGGGTATAGGCTCCCTCCCCCAGGAGGTACAAGGCCTGAGGTTCACGGGAGGACAGCTGGTCCACTTTGCACACCAGTGGCCAAGCATCACCACAGACGCTTGGGTGTTGCAGGTGGTCAGGGAAGGTTATCTCCTCCACTTTGCCTAGCTGCCACCTCCCTTCTTCCCTAGGGAATTACCCATGGACTCCTTGCACAGGGAGCTTCTGCAAAAGGAGCTTGAGGTTTTGCTCAAGGATCAAGTGGTGGAGCCCATCCCCCAACCTCTCCTAAACAGGGGATTCTACTACCGCTACTTCCTTGTCCCCAAGAAAACTGGGGGCTTCCAGCCCATCCTGGATCTATGGGATCTCAACCGCTTCCCAGTCAAGGAAAAGTTCAAAACGGTATCCCTTGGAACCTTGCTGCCTTACCTCCTGCAGGGAGATTGACTATGCTCCTTGGATCTCAAAGATGCCTATACCCACATCCTGATCCATCCAAGGCACCGTCAGTACTTCTGATTCGTCGGCAGTGGACGGCATTATCAGTACAGGGTACTCCCCTTTGGCCTCGCTTCGGCTCCCAGGGTATTCCCCAAATGCCTGGCAGTCATGACTGCTTACCTCAGACTCCAGGGGGTGTTCGTCTTCCCCTACCTGGGCGACTGGCTCATATGAGCCAGCTCGTCGGAGGAGGTGCGCAAAGCAGCACAGTAAACCATAGGACTGCTTCAGCGCCTGGGCTTTGTGATGAACTTCTAGAAGTCTCACCTACAGCACACCCAGCGCTTGGAGTTCATCTGGATTCCACTCAAGCAAGGCCTGCCTGCCTCTCGATCAGGTGCAACACCTATCCACCCTGGCCCAAGCCACAAGGCGGCTCAGCAGTGACGGCCAGACAGATGCTCCGCCTCTTGGGGCACATGGTATCCACCGTCCAAGTCACCCCATTTGCCTGCCTTTGCATGAGGCAGATGCAGTGGACAGAGTAGCTCAATCCATTACAGATCTAAAAAAACTACTCAAAATACACCTCTTCAGAGAAAACTATGGACCTAATGACAATACCTAACTCGAACTGTAACATACGATCCTGATTGGTTGATCAGATCAACCTTACAGTTTTCCCTATCTGGAATATGAAGTTTACCTCCCCATATCTTGATCTACTGTTAAACTACTAGTTAATTCCCTTCTTCATAGTTAACCCCATGTTTATCTCCAAGTTTTCCCCCTGTTTATTATAAAACAAATCTACTGAGATTGTTACGTTATTCTTTGTAAACCGCTTTGGACAAAGGTGGTGTAGAAAAACTGTTAAATAAGTGTATGCTCGGTGCCGAGTGGACACAGGCTTCTGGCCGTCTAGAGGGCTGCATTCTGGTCACATCAGCCCTGGCGACATTCCTTGTCTGGTGGCAGGACCCCCTCAA
Organism: Ichthyophis bannanicus; assembly: GCA_033557465.1. Classification (NCBI taxonomy): domain Eukaryota; kingdom Metazoa; phylum Chordata; class Amphibia; order Gymnophiona; family Ichthyophiidae; genus Ichthyophis; species Ichthyophis bannanicus. Next base: position 384,060,429 of record CM066039.1, read on the forward strand.
CTTCAGAACCCGGCCTGCCCTTCCAGGCTGCTCCAGAGCACTGCATCCTCACAGCGGATGCGTCAAGTCGGGCTGGGGGGCCCACTGAGGTCACCTGCAATCACAGGGCCCATGGTCACCAGTGGCAAGTGCCTCACAGATCAATCTGCTAGAACTCTAAGCAGTCTATCATGCCCTGCAGGTCTTCCAGGATCATCTGGAAGGGCAGGTGTTTCAGGTCCAAACAGACAACCAGATGATGATGTACTACATCAACAAGCAGGGGAGCATGGCTTCATACCACCTATGCTGGGAGGCGGTGTGCCTCTGTAACTTTGCAGCAGTAAGAAAATCTCCTTCAGAGCTGTTTGCTTGCCAGACCAGGACAATGTGCTGGCCGACCGCCTAAGTCGCATCCTCCAGCCCCACAACTGGAGACTGAACCCAACCATGCTGGTAGAGGTTTTTCAGCATGGGGGGGACCTCAGAGATTGACCTCTTTGCCAGTTCAGAGAACATGCAGCTGCCATGCTTCTACTCTCAGAGGCCAGCCCGGAGTCGGAAGGGGGAGGATGCCTTTCTTCTCCCCTGGTCCAGGGGCTTCCTGTATGCATTCCCGCCCATGCCCCTGGTGCCACAGGCCCTCAAGATTCAAGCGGAGGCAGCCTCAGTCATCTTCATTGCACTCAGGTGGCCCAGGCAGCTCTGGTTCCCCCTTCTTCTGCAGCTATCCCAGAGGGACCCTTTGCTACTGAAAGCACCCTGGACTTGTCTCAAGGACAGGACACTGCTGCACCCCAACTTCCAGTCCCTGGCCCTGATGGCCTGGATGCTGGGAGGCTAGCTATAGCACATCACCGCCTCTCCAGGCAGGTAGAAGATGTTCTACTGGCCTCTCATAAGGACTCCATGCGTTGAGCATATGCTTTTAAATGGTGCAGGTTTTCACACTGGTGTGTAGAGAAATTTCTCAACCCCTTCTCCTGCACAATGCCAGATCTCTTACGGTACCTTCTGCACCTGTTGGGGGCTGGCCTTAAGTTCAACACAGTCAGAGTGCACCTCTGTGCCATCTCTGTTCACCTTCACACAGTGGATGGCCAGCCAGTCTCTGTGCACCCCCTGGTGGGCCAGTTTATGTGAGGCTGCCTCCTCTTCCGGCCCCGATCCATCTGCCACCAATGGTGTGGGACCTCGATGTAGTATTGGGGAAACTCATGGCTCCACCCTTTGAACCTCTGGCTACCTGCCATTTCAAGTACCTTTCTTGGAAGGTTGTGTTCTTGCTGGTGCTCACCTCGGCCAGATGAGTGAGTGAGCTGCAGGTGCTGGTAGCAGACGTGCCCTGCACCAGGTTCCACAAAAACAGAGTCTTCACCCAAAGTTCTTGCCGAAGGTTGTCTCTGCCCACCTTCTTTCCTAGGCCTCATTCTTCTAGGGCGAAGGCCTCTCTGTACACTCTGGACTGCAAGCATGCATTGTCCTTCTACATCCAGAGGACGCACCCCCATTGCCGCTTAACGCAGCTCTTTGTCTCTTTTGACACCAGTCGTCTGGGGGTTTCACCCTCTCACGGTGGGTGGCCGACTTCATTTCTTTCACCTATCAATAGGCGGGGCTCTCTTGAACATCATGTGACGGCTCACAATGTACATGCCATGATGACCTCAGTGGCCAGCTTGCGCTCTGTGCCCTTACTAGACATCTGCCAGGCCACCACCTAGTCCTCTGTGCACACCTTCACCTCTTTGGGGAATAATGCAACTCCTTCCCTCCAACCCATGATGTCCAGGCTACCAGAGTGGGGATTGCATCTGCGATACTGCTGCTGCAGTGTCAGACTTCCAGCCAATCGGTGCCCCCAGCTGCCCTTATGGTTTGCTTTTTGGGTCGCCTGTGGCTTTTACAGTTTTTTTTGGTAGCCAATAGCTTGGGAGTCCCATATGTGAGGACTGTCGTCTTGCTTATTCATAGCAAAAGCATAGTTACTCACCTGTAACAGGTGTTCTCTGGGGATAGTAAGAATCAGTCCTCACAACCCTCCCTCCTCCCCATGGAGTTGTTTGTTTCCTTTTCTTTTTTTCTGCTTTTGAGCTATGTCATCATACTGAGGTAAGATGGCACCTTTTGGCGGGAAGGTGACCATGCATGCATGGTGTAGGTGCCAGAGGTTTCCTTTGAAAGCTGGGAATTGGATCTGTGCGGGCCCTGTAGGCGCTGTCACCCATATGTGATGACTAATTTCTGCTGTCCCCAGAGAACTACGCTTTTCTTCCTCTGCTTTTTCTCTTTAAAACCAGCATTTGCTATATTGCTGGTGGTTGTACATTGTTCATGACAAAGTTAAATTACAAAAAAAAAGAGAGGAAGTTATGCATGAAGAAATGATAATTTCAGGCAGAGAAACAAGAGAGAAGATGTAAAGTCAAAACAAAGAAGAGGAGGAAGTAGGAAGAGACCAGATTAAAGCAGAAGACAGACCAAGAATATTACAAAGAAAAAAAAGCACAGGCAACAAAGGTAGGTAGAAAAAAGTTTTATTGTGCAAATAGGAATGTTAAATTACATATGGTATATACAAAGTATTAACAGTTTGTATGCCTAATAATTAACACAGAGCACTATTCTGTTTTATCTCTGTTATCTGCATGTAGTATTCACAGCCCAAAGGCATCAAGTGCTAATTTCAGCATATATTTTCAGGGGTGGTGTGCTACTCACTTAAATTGAAATTGCCAAAAACAGTGTTTTCCTGATGGCCAACAAATGCCATCCTTGGATGTGTGAGCACAAATAACTTGGGCAGTTTAAGTGTGGTGTGGTCATATTATGTACACACCATTTATGTGTGTGTGTATAATCAAGAGGGCAATAATGAATTCCCACCAGCTACACGTCATAGAGAATGACGCTTATTACTTAACCATTTTTTTGTCATCTTCCTCCTTTGAATTCTATTTCAAATATATGAGTAGACAAGTTCTTCCACACGATATACATATAACATCACTTTAATGTTATAGAGTGGAGGAGTAGCTTAGCAGTTAGAGCAGCGGCCTGGCAAAAAAACAGACAAGGGTTCTAATCCCACTGGCACTCCTTGTGGCCTTGGACAAGTCATTTAATCCTCCATTGTCTCAGGTACAAAAGAGTGTAAGCTCTCTGGAGACAGGGAAATACCTACTGTACCTGACTGTAACTTGCCTTCAACAACTACTGGAAAGGTGTGAGCTAAATACTAAGTAAATCTGATCTGTATCATGAAAAATAAAACCCCTTAAGTGGATTATGATATGAAATGAGCATAATAATACAAAGGATAAAAACATAACGTCAACTAACTAACTAAACCTCTGTTGTGAGGATTGAAAGTCTGCAGGAGGTAGGGAAATTATTCCAAAACATCATCTTAGAAGCCCAGTAAAATGTATTCCACTGGTTAAAAAAAGATACAAAGATCAAATATCTGCCAGTAGAAGTTTATTAGTGTTGTGAAAGAATTTATTAGAACCATGCAGGCATCCTTAAAAAAAACAGAAAGCAGCTCATTACAAAATGAGTGTTTAGACCAGGCCTGCTGGGAGAGGGGTTGAGGGTTGGCTACCACTGAAAAGGGCAAAGCAAAGGGGGTTGCTCCTTTGGAAACTGCTTCAGGAGTAATCAGGAGAACTGGGTTTGCACAGTGGTCATATTAATGTTTTAGTGTTGGTTGTATGGAACATGGGGGAAGGTTATATTGAATTACTTTATTGGTTTGCATTATTAGCTAATGATTTATATAATGCATTTTTTATGTAATTATTGCTGTGTTTCATTATGTTTGTAACAGGCTTTGAGAAGAAAAGCCTGTAATAAGTTCAAAGAAAAGATAGTATCCTAATGAGGAAAATAAGAGAACATAAGCACTAGCAAATTACATGCAAAATATTCATTAGGCAAGTCAAAGAAGAATTGCCAAAGAAACAAAAACTAAAACTTTTCAAAAACATTTAAAAAAAGAAGCCTGTAAAGGAGTCTGTTGGGTTATTATGGGCTAAGAGAGAGGATAAAACCATTACCAAAGAACCTATATGAATCCTTTGCTTCAGTCTGTACTGCAGAGTATGCTGAAGAGAGGCCCACAACAGAATCATTCTCTAAAGGGAATTATACACCTGAAAGAGGTGTTAGAGCAGTTGGCAAACTAAATCACCAGGATCTGATGGTATTCACCCCAGATTTCTGAAGGAAATTGTAATGGTAATCTGTAATCTACCATTAAAATCTGCCAATAATACACCTATTTTTAAAGAGGGATTCTAGTAGCTAGTGAGCCTGAACGCAGTGCTGGACATGATTTTTAAGAGAAGGTGCATGGAAAAAATGGCTTAGTAGGGGAGAGCCAGCATGGATGCAAGAAAGGGAAGTCTGTCTTTCTAAACTATTAGAATACTTTGAGAATGTAAAGGTGAAGGAGCAGCCTAGTGGACTGGTAACTGGTTAAAGGGTAGGAAACAAAGTGGGGCTAAATGGTCAGTTTTCTGCCAATGAAGAGCATAGTGCCGAAGAGCAGGACTTTTATAAGGGATGGGCAAGCAGAGGAATGTCGCACTGCCATTCTGCACAGAAGACTTATAAACAAACTGAGCACCCTAGGGATGGACCCTAACGTTACTGCTTGGGTTAGAAATTGGTTGTGTGGGAGGCGACAAAGGGTACAGGTAAATGGAGCTCACTCTGAGGAGAAGGATGTTACCAGTGGTGTGCCCCAGGGATCTGTCCTTGGTCTGATTCTTTTTAACATCATTGTTAGTGATATAGCTGAAGGGCTGTCGGGTAAGGTTTGCCTCTTTGCAGATGATACCAAACTCTGCAATAGAGTAGACACCCAGGAAGGTGTAGATAACATGAGGAGGGTTCTAGCTAAGCTTGAAGAATGGTCTAGAATTTGGCAGCTGAGATTTAGTGTTAAAAAAATGCAAGGTCATGCATTTGAGCTGCAGCAATACAAGGGAGCGATAAAGTATAGGGGGTAAAGTACTTCTGTCCATAACAGAAGAGCGGGACCTAGGTGTGATTGTCTGATGATCTTAGGAGTATGTTTGCTAAACCGTCTTAATGTTACCGGCGCTAGCTGCAGTGTTAATGTGAAGAATGCCATATAAGGTAGTGGGCGTTCCGGCGGCAAGGTAGCAAGAATCTGTATCGCGTGATAGAGGGCACCGTGGCTCATTAATGCGCGTTAACCTTAAGTCCATGCCAGTGCTGTGCTAGAAGCTATAGAGATGTAGCCCACTGGTTATGACAATGACTGTGGAGGCAGAGGTCATGGGTTTGATCCCGCAGTGGTGTTATGTAAGAAGGCTGTCTGAGGCATTTCCTTTTAATTTAAATCAGTGCTGCCAGCAAAAACACCCTCACAGTGCCATAACCTAAGATGCCGCATAAGGCGCCCTATAAGGCACTCCATAGGGCACATTATAAACTGCCCTGTCCGCCAAGGCACCTTATAATGTGATCTATAGGGCGCCCCATGGGGTGCCTTATGAGGCACCTTAGGCTACGGCACTGTGAGGGTGTTTTTGCTGGCAGCACTGATGTAAATTAAAAGGAAAAGCCCCAGACAGCCTTATTAAATAACACCACTGTGGGATCAAACCCATGACCTCTGCCTCCGCAGTCACTGAAGTAACCAGTGGGCTACATCTCTATAACGTTTAACACACCGCTGGCTGGCTACAGAAAGACTACAGGTCACCACACAAACTGTCTGCTGTGGTTACCAGGATAGGGTAAACCCACCCGTACCCATGATACACTGCACATGCAGATCAGCAGCCTACATCTGATCACAAGATCTAGATCAAGGAAGATGTAGGGATGTTACCCATGACTGAAGTGGTATTTTACCTCTTCGCTCCGGCGCACCATCTGCTCTCCCCGACGGGGATCGAGCACGCCGGAGCTTCAGGAGCCGCGTGCAAGAGGAGGAAATGCCCAATCGGGTCAGGCCGAGCTGCTTTAAATTGAGCGCCATCGGGTGTGATTCCCCCTTTCGCCTCTCCACTCCGCGCCATCTGCTCTCCCCGACGGGGATCGAGCATGCCGGAGCTTCAGGAGCCGCCTGCAAGAGGAGGAACTGCCCAATCGGGGCAGGCTGAGTTGCTTTAAATTGAGCGCCATCGGGTGTGATTCCCCCTTTCGCCTCTCCACTCCAGCGCGCCATCTGCTCTCCCCGACGGGGATCGAGCACGCCGGAGCTTCAGGAGCCGCCTGCAAGAGGAGGAACTGCCCAATTGGGGCAGGCCGAGCTGCTTTAAATTGAGCACCATCGGGCTCACCCGCGCCTGGTGGCCTCGCCAGAGGGCCCTTTGGTGTGGCCCTTAGGCATGGACCACAACCAGCGCCTTCCTGGAGGACAAAACACTCGTGGAACAGACCCCATGAGCATCTGGCTGATCCCCTGAAATCAAAAGGAGCTGCTCATCAACCCCAGTAAAAGGTCGCTACTGCCTAGTCACCAAGGACGTTGGCCAGGGAACTGTGTCCACTAATAGGACGCCCGCAGTAAGAAAGCCATTCTAGAGCTGCTCCCTGCGCTGAAAACCACCACCATCAAGAACACCAGGAGGCAACCAAAGTGTAGAACTTTGCTACCGAACTAAGGTAACTTGTAGTCACAAAGTAACCTTAGATACAATGTAACTCTCCTCTGTTCACCCCGAGTACAGATCTCGCTACCCTTGCTATAAAATAATTACATCTATTGTATTACTGTATTACACCCTTGCTACCGTTCAAATATTCTTGTGTATCTTGCTACTATCCAATTGCATCCATTTTATTACTAATTTGCCACTGTACAATCATATTCCTATATATTGTTACTATACGATTGTATTTATGCTCTTTAACCTTACCACTAAGCAAGTAGATCACGTATTCACACACTACAGGCCGACTCAACACTCAGCAGCCTAACATGGCCTTCTCACTTCTTACCCTCTCCAGCATATATCTCCTTGCCAACGCCATCCAAGACACTCTTGCTCTCTCCCATAGCTATAAACCCATCCCCATCCGACCTTATCGAGGCAGGGAAAATTTTGGCAGCCCCACCACCAACTACCACACACATACCATATCTGACACTCACACCTACTGTATGTAACTCTCAAACATCCAGAGAACACTAAGCCAGAGACACCACAAATACAGCACAACCTGAAATGCGCCCTCATAAACTCATGCTCAGCTCGTAAGAAATGGCCAGCCATCACGGACCTCATGAACTCCAAAAGATACTAAATCACTATATCCCCTTTGTGAAACTCAACTTATAAATGTCGGATGTTACCGGAAAGGGACAGGCATTAAAAGTCATGTCCTCCACTCGGTTTCATCCTTCTAATCAAAATTGTGTAAATCCCTAAATAAACACCATAAAGTAAAGTCCCAGCTACTCAGCTGTTTCCAAGATCCCAAATCCTGAAGAACCAGGCATGACGTGCACGTTTCAGGTTATCACCCTGTTTCAAGTGCTATCATCATGTAACATTACTTAACCGACCGGAGAATGCTAGGTATCATAAGGAAAGGAATGGAAAATAAAACAAAAGATATTATAATGCCTCTAGATCATTCCATGGTGAGACCGCACCTTGAATATTGTGTGCAATTCTGGTCACCGTATCTTCAAAAGGATATAGCGTTATTAGAAAAGGTTCATAGAAGAGCCACCAAAATGGTAAAGGGGATGGAAGCATACTCCTATGAAAAAAGGCTAAAAAGGTTAGGGCTCTTTAACCTGGAAAAGAGACGGCTGAGGGGAGCTATGATAGAAGTCTATAAATTAATGAACGGAGTGGAACGGGTAAACGTAGATCGATTGTTTACGTTATCAGAATATAGAAAGACTAGGGGACATGCAATGAAGCTACAGGGTAAATTATTTAAGACTAATAAAAGAAAATATTTTTTCACTCAATGTGTAATCAAACTCTGGAATTTGTTACCAGAAGATGTAGTAAAGGCTGTTAGTGTAGCTGGGTTTAAAAAAGGTTTGGACAAGTTCCTGGAGGAAAGGTCCATAAACCATTATTAATAAGGGACCCAGGATATCAATGCTTGACCCAGTACAAGCATTGTGGAACCTGTGTCTTTTGGGGAAACTGCTAGGTACGTTTGACCTAGATTGGCCACTGTTGGAAACAGGATACTTGGCTTGATGGACCTTGTTATGACCCAGTATGGCATATCTTATGTTATATGTTCTTATGCAGACAGTTTGCTAGCTAGTACATAGTGCATGTTCCTGGAGGAACTGTTTGCACCTAAAAAGAGAATGTGAGAGCACACACCAAGCATGTATGTCAGTGATTGGGCCCCAGAAAAGGGACACCATAGATATCACCTGAGAGAAATACTGTATAGCACTAAGGGGGAACCTAGCCATGCCATGATCACTGCTCAGTCAGGGTGAGAGTGACCCTCCCCCCAGCATGACATGTTGTGGCCACCCTGTCCGTGCAGATGGTGCTCGGGCACTACAATGTCCCAGTCATTGCCCTATGCCCTGTGCAAATGCATCCTGCCCAGGCCGCCCTGTCCAGGCCATACCCACAGTAAGTACCTTGTTCCTCATTATGCACATTGGCAGGCTAACACTGGAAACAGTGAAAGCATTGGGGGCTTAGTAAGGTGTAGGCAGCCACAAAACACTGGATAGACATACACACACTCCCACCCCTATTTCAGCAATGTGCAAAGAGAGGTGGTTGGCAGCCCTGGCCGCCACACCAGTCCTGGGCACAGTGCAGGCATTGCTATGGTACTCAATACTGTTAGGGTCACTCCCCGGGATGGTAAACACTGTCAGAAACTAAAACTGAAACACACTCCACAGATATCAGAAAGGTTGCTATGATGAATCTCTGTCAACAAATTGTGTTTAACTTCGGATTTGTTATCTGACATTACTCATAGCAACCTTTTGGTATATGTGGAACATGCTTACAAGTTTAAGACGGCATTGCTAAGGTATGCAGGTGCTAGTATTGGTAGATGCTGCTCCGTGCAGGGCCCAACAGCCTGACTCTCCATGAGCCATTGGATAGTGGAGCCTGTGGGTGTGGGTGTTTGTGCCCCTGTTGGCCGCTGCTCTAGGGCAGAGGTTCCCAACTCTGGTCCTGGTGGGCCAAACACGGTTCAGGTTTTCATGCTGTCCCTAATGAATATGCATGGATACATTTACATACAGTGGGGGCAGTGCATACAAATGCATCACAGGCATATGTATTAGGGACAGTATGAAACCTGAATGGTGTTTGGCCCGCCAGGACTGCAGTTAGGAAACTCTGCTCTAGGGATTGCACATGTTTATGATGTATGTGCTCTGTAGGGTAAAATATAGGCTTTTCTGGCGTGTTTATTTTATCTGCAATAAAGGTTCCGTCTTTATTACCACGGTTTAGTACTGGGTAAAATATAGGGACATGGTTTGCAGGAGCCACAGCTGGGACTTGAACCTGTGACCTTACGCCCCTGAATATACTGGCTGTGTGTACTGCACCAAACTGTTGTCACAGAGGCAGATCATTCCCTGGGGATACCATGACTGTTTGTCAGATAGACCTTGTCTGTTGCAGTGCATGGCACCCACCTAAACAGGGCTTGGCCTTGGTCTGCTGTGGGCAGATGCCACTGCCCCCTCCACCACCAGCACCCCTCTGCCACCATGCTGACATGCCCTTGTGCCGGTGATGCTGGTGGTATGCAGTCCCAGGCCATCCAGTGTGCCAGTAGGCGGCTGCCTATGGTGCGTGATATGGGGTAGGGGTGCCTGCATAGACATCCATGCTTCCCCCCGGCACCGCCTGCCAATGTTATGTTCCCTTTGGAGTACTTGCTGGGTACTGTACCCTGGGACACACACTCGTGGACATGTTTGCCCTTGGTCAGTTGCTGTCTTGCTGGTTTTCCGTTTCTACATTCCTATGTGTCACCTAGGCATCTGCCTAGTCCACCCTGTGCCCCACTGCATGTCCCCACAGCAGCCCCCTGTGTACCCCATTTGCAGCCTCACCATCGTGCCCTTTCATACTTGGGCACTATGCTGTTGCTGCACATGTATCACTACTATCACTTTTCTTGGTTTCCCTGCCTTTGCTGTACATTGCTGACTGAAATGGTTTCTCTCTCCTGCAAATGTGCCTCTAACGCGAGGTTTTCACTGGTGGGGGTTTTTCAGACCTTCATTTCACAGCGTTAGTGTGCCTGGAGCCTCTCCCCGCCCACTCTCCGCCTATTGACCCCTTCCCTCCACCCTCTGGAGAGACTTACTCCACCCTCTGTGCGCCTTAACGCCGCCGGAGACGTTATCGCATGGTAATTTAACATTATCGCGCGATAGCATCGCCACTGCGACGTTAGCGCTGTTTGGTAAACATACCCCTTAAAGTAGCTAGACAGGTAGAAAAGGCAATTGCGAAAGCTAGAAGGATGCTTGGGTGCATAGGGAGAGGAATGGCCAGCAGAAGAAAGGAAGTGATAGTGCCTCTGTATAAGCCTTTGGTGCGACCTCATTTGGACTATTGTGTGCAAGTCTGGAGACCGCATCTTCAAAAGGATATAAACAGGTTGGAGTTGGTGCAGAGAGTGGCTACTAAAATGGTTAGTGATCTTCATTATAAAGCATATGCGGACAGACTTAAGGATCTTAATATGTATACTTTAGAGGATAAAGGTGATATGATTAAGATGTTTAAATACCTCCATGGCATAAATGCACAGGAGGAGAGCCTCTTTTGATTGAAAGCAAGCTTTGCTACAAGGGGACATACAGTAGGATAAAGGTGAAAGGGGATAGAGTCAGGAATAATATGCAGAAAATTTTCTTTTTTGGAAATAGTGGTAGATGCGTGGAATAGTCTTCTAGTGGAGGTGGTGTAGATGAGGACAGTATCTGAATTCAAAAAAGTATGGGACAAACACAGAGGATCTCTACAGGGAAAAAGGGGACTGTTGTAATGGTTGATATGGAAGGGCAGACTAGATAGACCATGTGGTCTTTTTCTGCCGTCATGTTTCTATGTTTCTATATGAGACAGCTTGAGCCTGAACCTGAGCCTACCAGTACAGAAGCCCAAAAGCAAAAAGGGGCACTGCAAACTGCCCTTGCCGAGGGATTTGTCTTGGATCTAGTGAGATCTTATTCATTAATGATCTTGAAAAAGGAGTGGTGAAAAATAATTCACTAGCAGATTGTGAGGGATTGAAAGAGGGCCTTGCTAGACTGTAGAAATGGCAAATTAAATGGTATTATGGGGAAGTGCAAAATGTTGCATATAAAAAAAATAATGTGAACTACGGTGGGCAGTTTTAAGTATCAGACAATATTTGTATTGTATGTATACATTACAGTGATCTTCAAAAGGAAATGATTTGTTCATCTTCAGAAATGAGCAAAGAACGTGGATTAAAATTGCCTGCTTACCTTACATCTCCCATTTGGATGGGGAGGGGTAAGAGAGCCCCTATACTTTTGAAGTATGGCCAAAATGGATGACCGAAGAAACTCTGAAAATTGCCCAGAAATGCAGAGAAGCTAAAGCCAGAGGAGAAAGAGAGGCAATCGCAGAACTTAACAGAGATTTCCAACGTGCAGCAAGACAAAACAAGGAGAAGTACTACAAAGATGCATGCAAGGAAATAGAATTAGAGGAAGGACAAGATCGACTTTCCTAAAGCTATGAGAATTTATAAAAAAAACTCCAGCTTCGAATTGGAATGTTACAAGATGCTTACTGATCCATGTTGAATGAAGCTGAGAAGATCAAGAAAAGGTGGCAAGAATATACAGAGTCGACATATGATAAAGATCAAGTGGACCAACAGCCGTTTCAACCTGTATCTTATGTTCAGGAATCATTGGTGATGAAAGAAGTCATTGAAGCAGCATTAAAAGCCTTATCAAAGAACAAAGTGCCAGGCATTGATGATATTCCCATTGAAGTATTACAGTAATCGGATGCAGTTGTTAACATACTTTCAAGGTTTGGCCAAGAACTTTGGAAGACAACATCATGGCCAACTGACTGGAAAAGATCTGTTTTATACCAAAACTGATCCGACTGACTGTGGAAATTATCGCACAATCGCTCTGATCCCACATGCCAGCAAGATTCTACTGAAGATTATTCAGAAGAGACTACAACCATACTTGGAACTACCTGAAGTGCTAGCAGGGTTCAGGAAAGAGAAAGGAATGAGAGACATCATCGCGAATGTGAGATGGATCCTTGAAAAGACTAAAGAATACCAAAAGGATATTTAATTTGTTTTATTGACTACAGCAAGGCTTTTGACTGTGTAAACCATGAGAAATTCTGGGCCACATTAAGAAGCACTGGTATACCAGAACACCTCATTGTTCTCTTGCACAACCTTTACATTGATCAAGAAGCAACAGTTCGTACAGAACAAGGAGAAACAGAATGGTTTAAAATCAGCAAGCTGTACAAAAAGGTTTCATACTTTCCCCCTACCTGTTTAATTTATGTGCAGAACAAATCATCAGAGAAGCAGGACTGTATGAATACAACTAAGGTGTGAAGATTGGTGGAAAACTCATCAACAACCTTCGCTATGCTGATGATACCACATTACTGGCTGAAAGTGAAGACTATGTGAAACATTTGCTTCTCAGAATCAAGGAACATAATCTTAAAATGGGCCTGCACTTTAACATAAAGAAGACAAAGATTCTGACAACTGGCAAAATCAATAAGTTCATGAAGAAGAAATTGAAATAGAGGACAATTTTAACCTACTTGGATTAACTATCAATAAAGAAACAACAAGCAGTCAAGAAATTAGACAATGCATTGCTCTTGGCAGAATGACTATGAAGGACCTAGACAAGATTCTCAAGAGCAGAGATGTCTCTCTCCATACAAAGATTTGGCTTGTTCAAGGCATGGTCTTTTCAGTAATGCCATATGTGTACATTGGACAGTGAAAAAGATAGACAGGAAGAAAATTGATGCCTTTAAATTATGGTGCTGGCGATGAATATTGGGTATCCCATGGTCTGCCCAAAGAACAAACCAGTCAGTACTAGAGGAGATCAAACCTAAGCTTTCCTTAGAAGCTTAGATGACAAGACTTCAACTTTCATACTTTGGACGCATCAACAAAGAGAGAGATCATTAGAGAAAGACATCATGCTTGGCAAGGTAGAAGGTCAATGCAAAAGAGAAAGGCCAGCAATGAGATGGATTGATACAATGACAGCAGCTAGGGGTGCCACTCTGTCAACAATGAGCTGCCTGACTGTAGACCAAACATAGTATAGGACAGCTATCCAGAGGGTGACTATGAGTTTATTTATTTATTTATTTACTGCACATTTATATACCGCTACTTCCAGCGATCAGCAGCGGTTTGATTCATGTTCTGGGATTGTCAATCAAGACTGGGGGGGGGTGGTATGTACAAATAACTGGGGTCACAGCACACATGGTTAGCGTCTTAGGGGGTGACTTATACATTCTTACATCTATATATACATATTTACATAATTATACATATAGCAGTTTTGAATACTCTCTCAGTTGATGGTCATAGCTGATTGTAATGACATCGAAATAGGTGAGTTTTTAGCTCCTTCCTGAATTTGGTGATGTCCTTGATTAAACGCAGCTCACACGGGAGGTGATTCCAGAGAGTTGGTGCAGAGAATGAGAACGCTCTACGACTCGTACTTGTTTTCACTGTTCTGAAGTTGGTGGGGACTTGTAGGTTGCCTGAGTTGATAGTTCTTCTGTCCCTATTTGTAGGTTGCGTGCTGATTAGTGATGATAGGAATGATGGGGATATGTTGTTTATTAGTTTGAAGGTGGTCACCAACATCTTGTATTGTATCCTAGCTGCAATTGGGAGCCAATGTAGCTCTATCAGGATGGGGGTAATGTGTTCAGTAATGCCTGTTCCCATTATGATCCTGGCCGTCACGTTTTGGGCCATCTGAAGTATATTTAGTGATTTTTTAGGCAGACCTTGAAGGATGGCATTACAGTAGTCTAGGTGTGGCATTATGAGGGCTTGTGCTACTGACCGAAAATCACTGGGCTCAAGTATTTTCCGTAGTGGTTGTATCACTCTAAGTTTATGGAAGATGGCTTTATTTGTTTTGCGTAGGTGTGTCTCCATTTTCAGGTTGCAGTCGAGTGTTACTCCGAGATATTTGATTTCCTTCTTCGTGCTATACGTGTTGTTGCAGAGGGTGATTGTGGGAGGGGGGTTGAAGTTTGGTTTGCTGGATATATACATGACTTCTGTTTTCTTATGGTTAATTGCCATGTTGTTGTTTTGTAGCCATCTTAACATCTCCTCCAGACAATTTTCGAGCGGAGTATAATGAGGGTCCTCGGTATCTAGTTGCGTGTACAGCATAATATCATCTGCATAGATGTGGTATTTAATATTATGCTTTTTGAAGATGTCACAGAGGGGTTGCATGTAAACGTTGAACAGTAATGCCGATAGGGCTGAACCCTGGGGTATGCCCTGCGTTTGAGAGAACGGTTCAGCTTTCTCCCCGTTGAATTGTACCTGCGGCGTTCTGTTCGTTATGTAAGAGGAGAACCATTTGAGGGGGGTTCCCATTACTCCTATAGATTCCAATTTATTGAGGAGGATCCCATGGTGTACAGTGTCAAAGGCGGCAGAGATGTCAATGAAAATGAGTATAAACATTTTCTTTTTGTCTTCTAGGCCTTTGAGGAGATTGTTCATTAGCGCTATCAAAAGAGTCTCAACTCCATGATTTCTTCTGAACCCGTATTGCTGCGCATCTAGGGTATCACAGTCGTCAAGATGTTCTTGAAGTTGTATGAGTACTGCTTTTTCAATGATCTTTGCGAGGAATGAAATGCTGGAGATGGGGCGGTATGATGTCGGATCTTCCTTATTGAGCGAGTTGTTCTTTAGTATTGGTCTTATTATCGATTGCTTCAGTTGGGCAGGCATTATTCCTTGACTTAGTGACTGGTTTATGATGTGGGATATTTGCTGGTTTATTTCTTTTTTTGCTGCTTTTATCCATGCCGTTGGACAGGGGTCGAGTGGGGAGGTGGTGGTATTATTTATTGAGGTTAGTATGTTTATGGATTGTTGCATATCGATGGTGTGGAATGTACTCCATGCCTGTTTGGGCGCATCTTCTGTTCGTTGGCATGGTGTGTGTAGATAGAGGGTGGAGCTTTTGGTGGTGAGCTTGCTTTCGTAGTGGTTTGCAAGCGTTTGTGGATGTATGGGGCTACCTTGATGTTCGGGTTGGGCTGTTTTCGTTAATGATTTAACTAGTTCAAAGAGTTCACGTGGTTTGTTGATGGCTTTGCTTAGGATGTTGGTATGGTGCATCCTCTTGGCTTTGTTTACCTCTTCCTTGTATTTTGCGAGGAGGTTGAGGTACACAGATTTGAGGTCGTTGGTTTTGGTAAGTCTCCACTTCCTTTCGTGTTTTCTAAGGTCTCTTTTCATTTTGGTCAGCGTTATGTTGTACCAAGGTTCTGATTTGTGTTTGTTTGCGTTTGTTTTGAGTTTCTCTTTAGGGATCGCCATGGCTTGAATTCCGGAATCCCAGCTATGCGTTAATTCATTGAGGTCTGTTTTTCCCAAGTCTACGTGGGATTTGATGGCCTTGATGAGACATTCCATATTTGGTTTGTTAAATCTTCTTTGTTGGGTTGCTATTCTTCTTGCCTTTGTGTCTTTAGCCACGGTAGGAAGCTTTATCCGCATATTGATTTGGTGGTGGAGTTGATACAGACTCGATGGCACTTCACAACAACAAATGTCTATACCTGCTCCTGACCACGAATAAGGTGCAAAAACTGCTCATTTCATGGCTGCAACTCTTCTAGAGGGAAGAGCAAAATGCATTAACATTGTCATTGTTAATATTTCCTGGCCAAGAAACTTGCACATAAAGAAATATATACGCCAAACATATTACTGGCCCACCGCCACATGTCGGAGTATCTGAAATGGCAGAGTAGGATGTGCTAGCTTCCCTTCTGAACTACCCAGGCCAGGACATCCAAACGCCCTTTCATGCAGGTGGCAGTTCAGGCAGAATTCAGGTATGCCCTAGGCAAAAACCCCGGCCTCGTTGCCACCCCCCTCCCAGCTGATGCCACCTCCATCCCCACTGACTGCACCCCCTCAGTTGCTGCCAATTTTGTCCAGGAGGGAGAGTCAGGCAGCGGCATTATTTCCAAAAGTGGCCTCCCCCCCAAACGGAATCGGTGGCAGCTGGGGTGGGCAGCTCGGCAACTCATGTGTGCCACTGCCGCCTACCCAGGGCGGCCACCTAGCTTGCCTAGTGGACAGGCCGGCCCTGAATTCAGGCATGTCCACATTCGTGAATTGGCCTACTCCCATGCAGATACCCAGCCTTGCTAACTGCGTGGGGCCTGTCTGCAGAACCAGTTTCTGAGATGCTCATTTTTTAGGGTGGAGACGAAGCAATTTCAGATGGCACTTAGAAATGCCTCCCTTCACTGCTGCCACCGCCCCCCAGAATTTTTGGACATTCTGCTCTGGATGTCCCAGATTCTTCCTAGACGTCCCTTCTAAATACCACTTCATGCATCTGTATAGATCCCTGGTGCAACCACACTTTGAGTATTGTGTACAGTTCTGGTCATCTCATCTCTAAAAGGATAGAGCGGAACTAGAAACGGTTCGGAGAAGGGCAGCAAAAACAATAAAAGGATCAGAATTTCTCACCAACAAAGGAAGGCTAAACAGGTTAGAGTTCTTCAGCTAGAAGAGATGACAGAGTGGATATGGCTAGCATTGTGCAGGGAGAAACTTTTTTTTGTTTCCTGTTTTTCAGCTGTTCATTTCATTTGTGCTTCATCTTCATTACTGACAGTCAGTCAGAGCCTCAAAGATTCTCATTGACTAATAGAAAATACAGGCAAAAGTATACTGTGCCACCCTGCTAAGGATTTTTACCACCGCTGCAGAATTTCAACTAGCAGTTGCTAATCCCACCCCAGTAACACCTGCACTGTTCCCCCCCCCCCCCCCACCACCCGAAGCATCCATGGAAACCGAGAAAATGACAGCAGATAAAGACCATACGAACTAACCCAGTCTGCCCATCCACATAAACTACTAAGCTCTAAGCCCTCCCACTTCCTCTGAGATCCTCTGTGCTTATCTCTTGCCTTTTTAAGTTCATATAGAGTACTCCATGCATCCACCACCCTTTCTGTAAAGAAACATTTCCTTAGATTACACCCGTCTTCCTTTCATCTGCATCCTCTAAGCCCATGTTCCAGAGCTTACTTTCAACTGAAACCACTCATGTCTCTATCGTATCTTCCCCCTCCTGCCTTTCTTCCAAAGTATGCATATTAAGATTTTTAAGTCTGTCCCCTTATGCTTTCTGATGGAATTCATTACTGGAGGATGTAGAAAAAGCTGTTAGTATAGCTGTGTTTAAAAAAAAAAAAAAAAAAAAGGTTTGAACAACTTCCTGGAGGAAGTCCATTAAGCATTATTAAATATGACCAAGGAAATCCACTGCTTACCCTGGAACAAGCAGCGTGGAATCTGTATACCTTTTTGGGAACCTGACATGTACTTGTGACCTGAATTGGCCACTGTTGGAAACAGGATGCTGGGTTTGATGGACTCGTGGTTTGACCAGTATGGCATTTCTTATGTTCTGACCATTTTAGCAACCACCCTCTGGACCAACTCCATCCTGTTTATATCCTTTTGAAGGTGCAGTCTCGAGAATTGCACACAGTACTCCAGATGAGATCTCACTAGAGACTTATACAGAGGCACTATCACCTCCTTTTTCCTCTTGGCCATTCATCTCCATATGCACCCAAGCATCTTGTGACTTTTGCCGTTGCTTTTTTTACCTGTTTGGCCACATTAAGATTGTTAGACATGATCACCTCCATGTCCTGTTCTTTCGTGCACAGAAGTACTTTATCCCCTGTATTATCTCTCTTTCTTGGGTTTTTACAGTCAGCATACATGACCCTAGCATCAAATCTCAGCAGCCAAATTCTAGACAGTACTTAAAGCTTTGCTAAGTCCTTGCTTATGTTATCCTCACCTTCCAGGATGTTTACCCATTCCTTTCCTTCTCCAGATATCCAGTGTCTTCAGCAAGTGATGGGTGGATTCTGCCAGTAAGCGAATTCTCTCCCCCTTCAGATGCTGGCACAGTGGGCTCCAGTGATGGCAGCTAGTCAGCAATCCTGTGCCGCACATTTTTAAACCCTGTGGCCTGGCCCTTCCTGTATGCTGGTCACTAGGTGGCGCGAGCTACATTGTCAGCAGCCTCTGGAGGACTCCAGCAATCATCTCTCCCCTCCTGCCTTCCCTTCACTGTATGACTTCATAAATCCTGCTCTCACTCTTCCTGTAGGGTTTGTAAAGCACTTTTCTCTTAATGTGATCTGTAAACCACAAGAGAATAGATGAGGGTCTTAGTAGTGTGTTCAGAACAGAAGGGATGAATTTTGTCAATGTTATAGAGAAAGAAGTGACAGGTATTAGCTATATGTTGCATGTGTGTGGAGAAGGAGAGGGAAGAGTCAAAGATGACCCCAAGGTTGCTATCTGAGGAAACAGGGAGGATAAGGAGCTCAGTTTTGGCTGTGTTTAATTTCAGATGGCGGAGAGACATCCAGGTACTAATGTCAGATAAGCAGGCAGAGATCCAATCCTGGATACCTGGAGAGATTTCAGGTGCAGAGAGTCATTAGCAGAGAGATGGTACTGAAAACCATGGGAGGAGATGAGCGCACCAAGGGACTGAGTATAGAGAGAGAAAAGGAGAGGTCCCAAAACAGAGTCCTGGGGTCACCAACTGAAAGCAGGATAGCAATTCCACCATTCCCAGGATAAACACATATACAATGTGAGTTAGACCAGCATAAACGCACACATCTCCAGTGTGTGTTATCTTTGCACATCATTATTACAGTGTATTATTCCAGTACATCATCATCTGAATATGTTGTAATATGCCATATCTCAGAATGTGATAGTATATCTGCCCCCTGATGGTTGTAGTACTCGTCAGACATCCCCTCATGATTCTTGTGTCTTTGCTCCTCAACCCACGCCCCACAGGAACCTTCGAGTCCAGAAGATGGAGACAATGAGCAGCAAAGTGACACTCAACATAGTGGCCATCAGGTAGAGAAAGATGCGGAATTGTGGGTTGCGAAAGCATTGGCGTAGGGAGTTGTGGCTGGAAACAGTTGCTGGGCGGGGCTGCACCTGATTTGAGGGAGCCCCTGACTGACGACCTTGTTCCATGCCAAGAGTGAGTGTGTACACTGTGGGCTGTCGTGTGAAAAAACGGGACTTCCGTGAGTCTTTGAAACAAAGTTGACGGCCCTCCAGCATGATCTGGTTGGGTTCCAACCTCAACTGGGCCAGCACAGCCGAGTTGGTAGGCAAGTCAGTAATGGGCTGCTCAGGCTGCAGCACAGTGGGGCGGCGACATAGAGGGCATGACAGCCTGCTATTTGGCTGCGAGAGCAGGCTGAGACGGGCCAGGCATTCCAGACAGAAGCAGTGTCCACAGTCCAGCAGCTTCGGAGTGCGGAAATTGTTGTTGTAGGGATTCCAGCACACGGGGCAATCTGCCTCGGGTTCCCTGATCACTCCTTCAGCCATGCTGCAGGCCCAAGTATTTCTGTTTCCTGTCATTTCCCAACGTCAGGTGTCGTGTTTCAAGGCATCCCTTTGTGCCACAAGAAAGCAGACATCAGACACAGGCTCCTGAAAGAATATAAAAAAGCACTGTAACTACTTTTCCCAGTTACCAAATTCTTTGCAAACCATGATCCCTTTTACTGAAACAGCCCTACAGTTATTCAGAGATGTGATAGTATATTAGCTTTCCAGAACACATCTGCAGAAGGGACTATGTGATATACAAAGACCAAACAGCTTTGTCATTGGATAAGCTTTATGTTGATTTCATAATCTGCAAAGCAGTGGTGGCTCTGCTATTAGATGAAGTGAGGTGGTCATCTCGGGTGTAAAATCTTTGAGGGTAGGAGTAGGGTTGAAGATTGAGCAAGGAGAATAGGAGGAGGAGGAGGGGGGGGGGGCAAGCACCACAAGCCTTACCACCTGAACAGTGAAGCTAGTGACAGCTGCAGTGGCTTGTTGGGAGGAGGCGAGTATGGCACACATTGTAGTTAGCTCTAATAGTCGTCTTCCTGTTCAATCACTTCAGATGCACCAGCAACAGGAGAGATGCTTAAGTGCACATAATCTCACAGTGTGGGTCGAGAAGCAGAGCAGCAACGTAGCTGAAGCTCATCTCCTGCCAGTGCCCTGGCCTAAATAGCATGGGGGAGAACAGTATACTGCAACACTCTCCATGTGCCTCAGACAACCCTCTTATGCCACTACCCCAGACCCCCACCCATATGTCACACCACACCTCTGTTGTGCCTCCAATGCTCCCTCCCTGGACCCAACCCCACCTAAGGCATCCCTTACTGTGCCACTGCATCAGACTGACACCCCATACACATGAAATTGAGCACAGCACTACACATCAAATACACACACAGCCCTGCTCCCAAATCTCTAATATCTCACACACCACAGACACCTCAAATACAACCCCCCCCCACACACACACACACACATATACTCTTTGCCTTACAAACCATATCCTGCCCAAAACATCCACCCACAACCCCCTACCTCCAGGCATCCTTCAAGCCCAAAGATATCCCTAGACAAGGGATTCTCAGCTCAGTCTTGGGGACACACCTAGCCAGTCAGGTCTTCAGGATAACCACAATGAATATGCATGAGAGAGATCTGCATGCAATGGAGACATGTCCTGAGGACTGGGTTGAGAACACCTGTCTTAGACATATGACCCTAACCAGGGACGGTCCATTAGGCTAACTTGGTGATGGCCTAGAGCATCAGCCCATTAGGGGCACCCATTGCCACCGCTGTCACCACTCCTGGGACCTATAGCGGCGAAAATGGCCGCAAACAGCCCCATAGTGCTTACCTTTAAACTTTGGCGCCACAGGGGCTGTTTGTTTCCACCCTCTCGGACCACCTCATGTAGGAAGTTGGCATCAGGCATCGGAGGGGGTGGAAGCAAACAGCCCTGCAGTGTAAAATTTAAAGATAAGTGCCACACCGCTGTTTGCAGCCATTGCTGCTGCTGCATCTCCCAGAGAGGAGCAGTAGTGGGTGCTGAGGGGAGTGTAAGAGATGAGATCTGCCTAGGATGCTTCACCTCTTGCACCGGCCCTGACCTTCACTCCCTAACAGCAACTCTGAGGGAATCCTCCCCTGCTGCTGCTGCTTACTTGGGGGGAGGAACCAGCATCTTATGCCTCACTTGTTACAGCAGACTGCCTAGAGCCATACCTATCGCAAATAATCCAACTGTATTTCTGGACATGACTACTAAATATCTACCCTGGAAAGAGATTTTTTTTGAGTGTAACAATTGCCAGCTGCTACTCAAATTATTCTCAAAAGTTACCGAGATGCGATTATAATATGAGCAACTTTCAAAAGCACAAGGATAACTGGTCTAACCTGAAAAACAGCTTTCTATGTTTCACTCTGATTCTCCTTGTATTCCCTGTATCCTGCTTTCTGCATTTTGATCTCAAGTTCTTTAATGATGTTTACTCTTAGGTTACTTTGATGTTAGATGTAAGCAGCCCCTGCATCTAGGTCTTCCATGAGTATAAAACGGGGATCTGTTAAATGGTACATCCTGCAAATATAGGCAGGTCGTGCTCCTTGGGTGAGCTCCTTGAGGCGGCATGTTATATATATATTTATTTATTTATATACAGGCTTGATATACCACCCAAAACCGGAGTATCAGAGCGGTGTACAATAAAAGAAAAGCAGCTGCAGGAAAGGTAAAGAGAGAAAAGAACGCCATTTGAAGATAGGAAAGAGCTAGGGAGAGATAGATAAAAAGAAAAGGACAGGGGTTACACAACTAGACAATTAAACACAGGGGGAGGGGAGTGAGGGTGTGGATTGTGGCAATCGGAACTGACATGACGGTCATGAAGGAACTGGAAGGTCGAAAGCCTGAGAGAAGAGATGAGTCTTAAGGAGAACTTTGAAGTGCGGGAAAGAGGGCTCAGTGCAGAGCGTGTGAGGAAGGGAATTCCAGAGAGCGGGGGCTAAGAAGAAAAATGCAGAGTGACGGGTGAGTTTGAGGTGGGCCTGGGACGGAGAGGGAAGGAAAAGATGGTTGGTATGGGACGATCGGAGAAGACGGGGAGCAGGTTGATGAAAGATAAGATCAGAGAGGTACTGAGGAGTATTAGTGTGGAGAACTCTGAGTGATGATAAGATACTTGTAGATAAACCTAAATTTGATGGGAAGCCAATGAAGGGAGGAAAGACAGGGAGTGATGCGATCAAAAGGGGAGGAAAAGGTGAGTAGGCGGGCGGCAGTGTTTTGAAGGAGCTGAAGACGACGGAGTTGATAGGACGGAAGGCCAGCGAGGATGGAGTTGCAGTAATCCAAGCGAGAGGTTACCAGGGAAAGGACTAGAGTGGTGAGGGATTTAGTGGAGAGAAAGGGCCGGAGGGAGCGAATGCGGCGGAGATGGAAGAGGCAACTGCGGACAAGGGAAGAAATGTGAGGGTGAAAGGAGAGGGAGGAAGCCAGGGTGACACCCAGGTAACGGAGGGAAGAGACAACAGGGATGGGGAGGGAGGACATCATAGGGGCTAGACTGGGAGGAGGAGTGGAGAAAGAGAACCAGATGGCAGAGGATTTAGAGGGATTGACACAAAGGAAATTATCAGAGAACCAAGAGGCGATACAATTAAGGCAGGCATTGAGGGCATAGAGGTCTGGGGAAGCGGAGCTGGTGTGATGGACGAGAAGAATATCATCTGCATAGAAGTAAAAAGAGATACCGGACTGTTGAATGAGAAGGGCCAGGGGGACGAGGAAAACATTGAAAAGTAGAGGGGCGAGGATAGAACCTTGTGGAACACCACTGTGTAGAGGGGAGGGGGCAGAAGTAGAGGAGCCAAAGTGAACAGCGAAGGAGCGGTGAGAAAGAAAAGAGTGAAACCAGCGCAACACAGTGCCGTGGATACCAGAATCGGACAGGCGAGTGAGGAGAGTGCGGTGATCAATAACGTCAAAGGCGGCAGAGAGATAGGTCACCCCGGTCGTGAGAAAGGTGGAGGTCACTGAGGAGGGCAAGAAGGATAGTTTCAGTGCTGTGTCCAGGCCTAAAACCAGATTGACGAGGGTGAAGATAGAGAGTGGAATCAAGGTGCGCCGAAAGCTGTATGAAAACCAATTTCTCAAGGACCTTAGAGAGAAAGGGGAGGTTTGAGATGGGTCGCCAATTGGCAGGAAGGCTAGGGTCAAGGGAGGGTTTCTTAAGAAGAGGGCGGACCAGGGCGTGTTTCCAGGAGGTGGGAAAACTACCGGAAGAGAGACTGGTGTTGACTATGGCAAGGATATACGGCAGAAGTTGAAGAGAGGGATCAAGGAGCCAGGAAGAAGGGAGAGGATCGAGTGGGCAGGTTGTTTTGTGGGAAGAGGAAATTGCCTGAAGAAGCTCAGCGGAAGTGACAGGGCTGAAGGAGCACCAAGTGTGAGGGAAGGTACTGGAGGGAGGAGGGGAGGGAATGACGGGGGAGGCGGAGAGGGAGGGAGGAGGGGAAAGAGGAGGGGGCAGAGGGGGAAGGAAGAGCGAAGGGACTGGATCTTAATTTACAAAGAAGGAAGCAAGGGCTGTCGGAGGGGGTGCTGATGAGAAAGGACAAGTTGAGGGGGAAGACAGAGAGTGAAGAACCCGATACAAGCAACGAGAGGAGTTAGAAGATGCAGTGATGAGATCCGAAAAGTAGGTCCTCTTGGCCTCGGTGATCATAGTGCGGTAGTAACGATGTGCGCAGCGGAAAGAGGTCAAGGAGGCAGAAGAGGGATGTTTACGCCAGTGACGTTCAGCACGTCGGAGATGGGTGCGCTGGAGATAAAGACCCGAGTGATACCAGGGGTGATGGGACATGGAACGGCAGGAGGTGGGGCGAAGGGGAGCTAGGGTGTCAAGGGTGCTGGTGAGAGTAGAGGACCAGGAATCAACCTGCTGGTTGACAGGAAGAGAAAAAAACTCAGGGGAAAAGAGAGAGTCGGCAGAAGGAAAGGCTTGCAGAGCAAGGGGCGTAAGACTGCGTTTGAGAGCCTTAAATGAGGTTGCAGCAACAGATGAAGGGAGCGTTTGCATGGGAGGGAGAGCGCAAGAAAAGAATAGGCAATGATGGTCAGACCAGGGAAGAGGGGTGGATGAGATAGGCCATAGTCGTCATAACAGCCATAACCAAATCTCTCAAACCCCCCATCCCCCCAACTGCCTTCCAGGGAATTGACTCCTATCATATTCTGCTACTCTTTGCTGGGTCTCTTGCTTGCCACCTCCTCATAATGTCGTCAATCCCTGTTCACTGCTTCTTTGCCTCAGATCCCCTCTCGCCTCTCTTAGGTTGAACAGAACCTCATTCCCTGCCCCCTTACTACCACTGCATCTCCTTCCTCTTGGTTGTCTGTATCCTCACAACTGGTACTATGCTTTATCTTTATTTCAACATTTGATAGACCGCTTTGGCCGAGACATTAAAGCAGTGTACAATAAAAAAAAAAAATCAAGGTCAACACTGCAAACTATAGAAAAAAGAACGCCATAAAATAACAGGAAGCAAAGAAAGGACAGGGCAAGCAATTAATGGCCATACATCTAGACCATGGACTTCCAAAAGACCAAAACAGGGAAAACAATCAAGGGGAGATAGGACACACATGATGGACATTGAACAAACAAACCAGCAACAACTTCAGGGAGGAGTACCAGGAGGGAGATCAAAGGCTTGTTGGAACAGATGAGTTTTGAGTAGTGTTTTGAACTGGGGGTAAGAGGGTTCTAGCCGGAGAGAAGGTGGTAATACATTCCACAGTAACGGACCAAGGAAAAAGAAAGCCGAATGTAGAGTTTGTTCCAGACGTGCTTGTGATGGAGAGGGTAAGAACAAACGATTAGCATGGAGGGACCGAAGTTGACGATAAGGGGTATGGAGGGAAATAAGGTCAGCAAGATACAGAGGATTATCATAGAAACATAGAAACATGATGACAGAAAAAGACCACAAGGCCCATCTAGTCTGTCCTTCCATAACAACAACTACAACAGTCCACTTTCTACCTTTAGAGATCCTCTGTGTTGGTCCCATGCTTTTTTGAATTCAGTTACTGTCCTCATCTCTACCACCTCCACTAGGAGACTATTCCACGGATCCACTACTCTTTCCGTAAAGAAATAGATTCAGGAGTGATATGCGGAAATATCTCCCTTCACCCTCATCCCATGCCCCCTCGTAGCAGAACTTGCTTTCAATTGAAAGAGGCTCTCTCCCTGAACATTTATGCCACGGAGGTATTTAAACATCTCAATCATATCACCTCTATCCCGCCTTTCCTCTAAGGTGTACATATTAAGATCCTTAAGTCTGTCCTCATATGCTTTATAATGAAGCCCATTAATCATTTTAGTAGCAACCCTCTGCACCGACTCCATCCTGTTCACATCCTTTTGAAGGTACGGTCTCCAGAATTGCACACCATACTCCAAATCAGGTCGCACCAAAGACTTATACAGAGGTATTATCACCTCCTTTTTTCTGCTAGCCATTCCTCTCCGTATGCACCCAAGCATCCTTCTAGCTTTTGCCGTCGCCTTTTCTACCTGTTTAGCTACTTTAAGATCATCAGACACAACCACGCCTAGGTCCCGCTCTTCTTTAGTGGACAAAAGTACTTCACCTCCTATACTATATTGCTCCCTTGGATTGCTGCAGCCCAAATGCATGACCTTACATTTTTTAACATTAAATCCCAGCTGCCAAATTCTAGACCATTCTTCAAGCTTAGCTAGATCCCTCCTCATGTTATCTACACCTTCCTGGGTGTCTACTCTATTACAGATTTTGGTATCATCCGCAAAGAGGCAAACCTTACCCGACAGCCCTTCCGCTATATCACTAACAAAGATGTTAAAAAGAATCGGACCAAGGACAGATCCCTGGGGCACACCACTGGTAACATCCTTCTCCTCAGAGTGAGCTCCATTTACTTGTACTCTTTGTCGCCTCCCATCCAACCAATTTCTAACCCAAGCAGTAACTTTAGGGTCCATCCCTAGGGTGCTCAGTTTGTTTATAAGTCGCCTGTGAGGAACAGTGTGAAAGGCTTTACTGAAATCTAAATACACCACATCTAGAGCTCTCCCTCGGTCCAACTCCCTGGTCACCCAGTCAAAGAAATCGATCAGATTTGTCTGACAAGACCTGCCTCTGGTGAATCCATGCTGCCTCGGATCCTGTAATCCGCCGGACTCCAGAAACCTCACTATTTTCTCTTTCAGCAGCGTTTCCAATAATTTACTCACCACTGAAGTTAAACTAACCGGCCTGTAGTTTTCAACCACATCCTTACTTCCGCTTTTGTGTAAAGGCACCACATGAGCCTCTCTCCAGTCCTTTGGCACCACTCCCGACTCCAACGAGGCACTTATCAGTATGAATAGTACGATGTGTTAAGATGAGAAACTTTTAATGGAAACGAAAATGGAGGGGCAGCCAATGCAAACGAAGGAGAACGGGAGTGACATGATCAAAACGATGGGCAAAAGTGATAAGACGAGCTGCAGTGTTTTGAATAGACTGCAAGCGCTGAAGCTGATAGTTCGGGAGGTTAGCTAAGAGAATGTTGCAATAATCAAGTCTACTAATAATCAAAGCTAGAACAAGGGTGACCAGAGAATCAAAGGGAAGAAGGGAACGGATGGCCCTAATCTGACATAAAACTGCAAACGAACGACGGGTAAGGGAAGAGATATGGCTATGGAAAGAAAGCGAGGAGTCGAGAATTACTCCCAAATAACGGAAAGAAGAGACAAGTGGAATAGGGGTCGAACCAATCATGGGGGCAATGGTAGGACAAGAGCCACTCAAGGACACCCACATAGCCATGGACTTTGAAGGATTTAAATAAAGGAAATTCTGAGAGAGCCAAGAAGTTGTTAAATTAGGAGATATCCAAAGTGAGCGGAGAAGTATGACAAAGGAGGATGATGTCGTCTGCATAGATATAAGAGGATACAGGATACTGCTGAATCAGAAGGGGCAAAGGAGCGAGAAAGATATTAAATAACAGAGGGGAAAGGACAGAACCCTGAGGGACACCACAGGTGAGAGGAAGAGAGGAGGAAGAATGACCATGCTTGACCTTAATAAACTGTCACTTCCTTTGTGCTAAGATCCTTCTAGA
Organism: Ichthyophis bannanicus; assembly: GCA_033557465.1. Taxonomy (NCBI): domain Eukaryota; kingdom Metazoa; phylum Chordata; class Amphibia; order Gymnophiona; family Ichthyophiidae; genus Ichthyophis; species Ichthyophis bannanicus. The sequence goes on from CM066039.1 coordinate 384,087,799, forward strand.
CCAGGGGTCACCAACCTGCGGCCCGTGGGCCACATGCGGCCCGCGAGGTCCCTCCGTGCGGCCCGCGAGACTCTACCCCGGTGCGGCCCGCCAAGGCAAACTCACCGACTCCTTCTGCAGCCGCGGCTCCCTGCCTCTTAGGGAACCGCGGCTGTGCTTGTAAAATCATCGCGGAGCCCTTCCTGTCTTGACGGGCTCCGTGCAGCATTGTCCCGCCTCCAAAGGAAGTGGTAAACAACTTCCTTTAGAGGCGGGACAATGCTGCACGGAGCCCGTCAAGACAGGAAGGGCTCCGCGATGATTTTACAAGCACAGCCGCGGTTCCCTAAGAGGCAGGGAGCCGCGGCTGCAGAAGAAGGGAGGGAGCTGACATGGAATAATCAAAGTACAGGTATGAGCAGTTTTTTTTTCGCGCGCGGGGGGGGGTGCGGCCCGCGAGTCTGCCGGTAGTCGGCTGTGCGGCCCGCGGCCCTCTGGAGGTTGGTGACCCCTGTTCTAGACCATGACCTAATCACGCATGATTCTCTGGATATGCTCTTCCTTACTGAGACTTGGTTGAAGGAAAGAGACTATCCTCTACTTGCCCGCTGTTTACCTCCTGGTTTCTCTGCTCTTTTCACCCCCCGGCAGGGCCATCCAGGCGGTGGGGTTGTGGTCTTATATCGCTCTACCTTATCTCTTACCCAGGTTCACTCCCCTGCACTCCATTACCCAGAATCTCTGCTCTTTTGCCTTCATTCTTCACCCCCCCACACGCACTTTCTCCTAATTTACTTCCCTCCCTCCATCCGCCCTTCTCTTTGGGAAGCCTTGTTCCTCACTATTTCTGAGAGCTCGGTCCTTTTCCCACATCTAGTGTTGCTTGGCGATTTCAACATCCATTTTGATACCCCTTCTTCTCGAGACAAGTCTTTTATTTCTCGAGACAAGTCTTTTATACCCCTTCTTCTCGAGACAAGTCTTGCCCTTAGTCAACACATTTTCTTTCCAACTCACGCTGCCGGTCATACCCTCAATCTTCTAACTCCTTCGAACCCCCTTTTGGATACCTCTTCTATCTCCTCTTCTCCCCTCCCTTGAACCGAGCATGTATGTATTTCCTTTTTCCTTCCAATTTCCCTCCAACATTCTGCACCGCCATTATCAGGTGCTTCTATCCATCCTCGGCTCTGTCGTCATATTACCGCAACTACTTTGGCCAACTTCCCACCCTCTGACCAATTTTTACCACAAGATTTCTCTTCCTGTTCTGTTGATGACCGAGTTCAAATCTGGAATACCTCACTGTCCGACCCCTGGGACGCTTAGCCTCTCTTCACCCTTCACTTACTTGTAGCCCTTCTAAACACCCTTGGTATCATTTGGGTCTCTACCTCCATTGCACTCACCTGCGGCATTCAGAACGTCTTTGGCGTAAGCACCCTCCTCTGAATCCCTCCACCAATTCCGTCTCTCATCAGCAATACCGTTGTCTTGTACAAGAAGTTAAACAATCCTACTACTCCTGTCTCATCTCTTCCTCTGCAACTCCTCTTGTCAGCTATTTCTGCTCCTGAAATCTCTCTCCTCCACCTCCGTCTCTGCCAACACTGACACACATCCCCCTCCGAGTCCTTCCCAGCTGGCCACTTTCTTTGCAGGGAAGGTTCAGTACCTCTGCTTCTCTTTTCCTGCCTGTTCCTCCTCCTCCCCCCCCGCCCCCCGCTCTCTCACATTTTTCCCCCTTTCCCTCCCCAAACTTCCCTGACCCATACCTGGTCCACATTTTCACCAATTTCTGAAGGTGAGCTATCTAAATCCCTTTCTTCGGTCAGGGAGACCACTTGCCACTCCGATCCTATTCCCTCAGCCTGGCTTCTAGAGCCCTCGCTTGCTTTTCTCCCGTTCATCCACCTCATTCTCAACATTAGTCTCACTTCTGATATCTTTCCTTCACTTTGGAAGCATGCTCTTGTCTTCCCACTCCTCAAAAAACCTTCCTTAGTCCCCTCTATGCTGTCGTACTATCGTCCAGTCTCTAACCTCCCTTTCCTTTCTAAAATTCTGGAACAATTTGTCTTCACACAGCTCACTCAACACCTGGAATCCATTCACTATCTGCACCCTTGTCAACCAGCTTCAGATCTGGGCACTGCACAGAGTTTATCCTGTTGTCACTTCTGAATGAGCTTCATACCTCTCACGACCGGGGTGACATATCACTTGCTGTTTCTCTCGACTTGTCCTCTGCTTTCAATCTAGTCGATCACTTCACCCTCCTTTCCCATCTCCATGCAGCCGGCATATCTGGAACTCTCCTACAATGGTTTCATTCCTTTCTTTCCTCCTGGTCCTTTTCATTCTTCTCTGGCCCCACTTCATCAGCAACAGGAGTGATATGCGGAAATATTTCTTTACGGAAAGAGTAGTGGATCCGTGGAATAATCTCCCAGTGGAGGTGGTAGAGATGAGGACAGTAACTGAATTTAAAAAAGCATGGGACAAACACAGAGGATCTCTAAAGGTAAAAAGGGGACTGTTGTAGTTGTTGATATGGAAGGACAGACTAGATAGGCCATGTGGTCTTTTTCTGTCGTCATTTTTCTATGTTTCTATGTAACAGTACCTCTCACCTGTGGTGTCCCTCAGGGATCCGTGCTCACCCCTCTTCTTTTCAATGTCTTCCTGGCTCCCCTCACTTTACAAATTAAACACTCTGGTCTGTCTGCATATCATTATGCTGATTACATTATCCTTCCGCACCACACTTCCTCTGTAGCCCCTGATCTGACGCCTCTGAAATCCTGCCTGTCACTGGTTGCCAACTGGCTCACATCCAAATTTCTACGTCTTAACAATTCAAAATCTTTCGCTGTTTGGTTCACTTTTTGTTCAGTCCTTAGCTCCCTCCATTTCCAGTTCTTCAATATCATTAGTCACTTCCCTCTGCTATTTTGGGGTCACACTGGATTCGGCCCTTTCCTTTCACGATCACATCTCCCTATTGGTCCGTCGATCTTTTTTCTTTCTCAGACAGATTAGAGCCCTATGTCCATTTTTAGACCTCCCGTTATTTACCACACTTCTTCCTTCCTTGGTTGTCACATCTTGATTATTGTAACTCTGTTCTGGCTAGCCTTCCCCTGTCACAGCTTCACTATCTACAACTTATTCAAAATACTGCTGCTCAAATCATCTCACATGCCACTCGCTTTGATCATATTACACCTCTTCTCATTGGTCTCCACTGGCTACGCATACCATTCCGAATTTGTTACAAGATTCTGATTTGTGTTCACAAGGCCATTTACTCACAGACACTCCAGTTCTTGTCTCCTTCATTTCCACAACTCTATTCACAGCCTTCACTCAGCTCACATCAACTGTCTTCAGTTACCATTACCAAATAACACTCATCTTGAATCCATCCATCACGCTGTTTTCTTTTTCCTGGGCCCCTCCCTCTGGAATTTCCTTCCAACTGCCCTCCACCTAGAATCCTCTTTTCCTAAGTTTAAGTCTCTCCTTAAAACTCACCTATTACTCTCTGCTTTTGATTTACCATCTACTGCCTTGTAACCTTTTCCTGCTGCTCTGCTTTCTATCTGTGTGAATGACTGCCCTCTGTCCTATTTACCAATTGTATTTCCTTTCCTTTGTCTGGCCATTGGCATTCTGTTAACATTTTTGATATATTGTAAACAGCCCTGATGTTATAAAGGGCGGTATAAAAAGTATGCAAATAAAAATAAGTATCTCTCATGAGGGACCTTGTCAAAGGCTTTCTGAAAATCCAGATGTACTACATCAACCGGCTTATCATTTTTTTAAGGTGTGAATAAACAGATAAAGGTAAGAGATTAGTAAGACCAGACCTTCCTTGGCTTAAATCCATCCATGCATGCATGCAATGAGGCAAATGCAAGACCTCTGAGCATTATTGAGTCTCTAAGGGAACTGTTCCAGGGGCATGGGTGGCCCAGTAGAGAGCCTGGAATATTACTGCTGAAAAAACTGTACAATGCTTTGCCACACGTTGGGGGTCACACTCCACCGTCTCCTTTTTCATTAAAATATTCTCTTGTTCTGAGGGTGTATGGTGCTGTATGCTGACACTACACTTAGCAGGAATTATTTTGGTCTATTCCATTTGTGTTAGCTTAAATTCCTCCTTTATTATTATTACTACTATGATTATTGTTAATGTCAAAGTATGTGTCTATATTATATGTTTAACTATAACTGAATTATTATGAGGTATTCCAGATTTGTCCCAGGTTTCCCCATTGCATGCATGGACTTGTAGTTTTGCTTTCCATGAGAAATGCAATGGAAGACATAACGTCATGTGCCTATATGCAGTGGGGTACAGCAGGTATGGATGGTCCCTTTCAGGTGCATCTGGAACCAAATGGCAACCCTAGAGTTGATAGATTACTATTACCAGTTTGCAGTTTCTTTGCAGGCATCCCTGAATAAAATCATTTAAAAATTCCACACTAACTCCATACCTCAGCATTATTTTTATATGAAAACTTGACATAATGGAAAACCTTTTGAAAACTAAAACCCATTCTGCCCGATATTCAGCAGTGAACATCGCCATCGACTGCCTTAGAAACGTGATTTGTTTTGAGGCAATCTGTGGCTGGAACTGGGGCAGCCCCAGTGCCTATCTGGTCAGTGGTGATAGTCAACAGCTAACCAGATCGGCAAACTGCATAAACAGGCCAATGCAGAAAAGCTCAGCGCTGAATTTTCTGGTGCTGTTCCCATGCTAGACATAGTAACATAGTAAATGATGGCAGATAAAGACCAGTATGGCCCATCTAGTCTGCCCAGTACAATGTCAAGAATAGGTACACCTGCCGCTCTGTGCAGGCCCCGCTCCCCATGTCTTTGCTTAGGGCTGAACCCACCACTTCATGTAGGGCTCCCCTATTTGTTGAGGAATTTGATGGTTCAGTTTATTTTGATATTTTCTATCTCCAGGAACAAGCAGGAATGAGTCTTCACATATGGGTATGTCGGTACCGACGGAGCCTGCACGGGAATGCTGCCCAGCTTTCAATCAGAAAGCTTTTGGCAGCATCCCTCGCGCCTGCGCAGTGACTTCCCGCCTTCTCCACAGCCTCTCTTCAGTTTTCGTTTTTCCGCAGAGCCGGCAGGACGTCCTCCTGTCACCGCAGAAACTTTTCTTCTTAATTGCTTTAATTATTTAAATTTTTTGTTTTCTTGTGGTCGCGGCTGTTTCTCCCGCTACCACCGGTACCTCCGGTGGTTTTTAGGCTAAAGTCTGTAAAACTTTTCTTCAGTTTTTTTTTGCCTTAACTTCTTAGGCCTACTAGGCCTTTTTTTCATTATGGAGCCTTCTTTTCCTAAGAAGTGCATCCGATGTGGAAAAACCTGTTTCTTTTTAGACACCAATAGTTGGTGTCTCAACTGTGTGGGTCCTGACCCTTTTTCCCCTGACTTGTCAGGAGATAATTTGGTGAGAAAACCTTCAGTATTTAGAGTTTCCCTCGATACCGTTTTTTCTTTGGCAGTGAGGGTACCCGGTTTCTCTACTTCACAGGATCAGGTTACCCAAAAACAGTCTGTTAAGACTAGTCAATGCTTGAGTGGTATGTCCCATGCCCAGCATGGTGACGGCTCCGGCCTTACCCTCAAGAATCCATTGGCATTACCCCTGCGGGAGTCTTCGGGCTCCAAAGCGTTAAAGGGGTTTCAGGATGTTCCTGGGGCTCACCCCTCACAGAACATGCCTGAGCCATGCGCGGGGGTGGTATCCGCTTCGAGCGGTACCGAGCCTCCGGCATCGGCACCGGTGTCGAGTACTCCACTCTTCACCAGGGATCGTCATCGGGCATCCTCGGTACCTTCCGGACCGATCGATACGCACCGCATTGACTTCCCTCAATCTCAGCCATGCTCCGGGACGGTACCGGTGTCGATCGGTTCCGATACCCTAGCATCGGCATCGGCATGGATGGGTGCTCATCAGGTATCCTCGGTATCGATCGATGTCACCCAGGCTGCCTTAGTGGTATCGGCATCGCCGATACTACCACTGGCGTCGGAACTGTCGAGACATGCATCACTAGTCTCGCTCTCTTCGATGCCGAGTCTTGAGTTGATATCGAGTCTCGAGGACTGCGTACCGACGCGTCCCGGAACCGACTCCTGTCGTTTCCAAATAGGTAGTTCCGCAGATCCTAGCCATAACTCCCTCATGATCTCGGTACCACTACAGCAGTTCCCGATGACTACTTCACTTGCTAGTCCTTTATCAGTAGCAATGTTGATGCCTGTTCTTGCACCGAAGCCTAGTTTGGAACCCATACCTGGCATTGGTGCAGTACCTTGTACTTCCTCTGATACTCAGACTTTTTCTTTAGCCTCACCAGGAATAGTTCCCATAGGAGATCAGTCTTTTCAAGCTTTTCTCCTGGATATGGCAACCTTTCTTAATATCTCTATCCCTGGTTGTGATCCAACCCATGGCTCACCGGCACAAATGCAAAATATACAGTTTCCTTTACATCCTGCTCTGCAGGATCTCCTTCTCAAGGTATGGAAATCACCCTTACAACTTCCTCAAGTTTCTACAGACATTGAGGTTAGGTACCGAGTGCCACCCTCTCCAGGTTTCCAAAAACCTCAGCTTTCTCATCGTTCCCTTGTAGTGGAATCAGCACTGAGGAAAGTTAAGAGCAAGAAGAAGCATTCTTCTTTTCCGCCAGGTCGTTCTTCAAGAACACTCGATGCTTTTGGCCGTCAGGCCTTCCAGAACTCTATGCTGGCTTCCAGAGTTCTCTCATATATTTTTCACATGAGTCTAACACTCCAGGAAGTCACAGAGAAATTGTCTCTTTTGACCCCTTTCTTACCAGAGCCCAAGGCTACTGATTATTCCTTGCTCATTAATCACAGTCGGAATATATCCTGGTTCCTGTCTCGTGCTTCTATAGACTCTTTTGAGTCCGTTAGCAGATCCTCTGCTATTGCCATTGCAGCACGTCGCAGAGCCTGGCTTGAAGCTTCCGACTTGAACAAACGGGCACAAACTATACTAGCTCATTCTCCTTGTACATGGGAAAGTCTTTTCAATAAGGAGGCTTTACGTCAGGTTGCTCAATGCTCCACTGACTCTTCTTCCACTAGAAACCATTCTAAGCCACCTCCTTCTTCAAAGAGTAGGAAATGTCCTACCAAACCTTCTTTCCCTAAGAAAAGAAAGTTTCATTCATCTCCTGCCCATCATTCGGCTGTACCTAAACAAGGGACGCCTCAACCTAGTCTGCAGTCCTCCAGTTCTGGCCAGTCTCCGCATTCCCAGCAACCATAGGGACCGGGAATTGTAACTTACACTTTCCTTCTACATCTTAGAAGTTTTTTCAGTGTATTACCCTGTAAAAAAAAAAAAAAAAAACACAATTATTTTGTTCAGGTACTACACACTTCTCCTCTTCTTACTCTCTAGAGGAGCAGTGCAACTATCATCTGATAGTTCCTATCCCAACTGAACATTTTTTCCTTCAGTTGACTTACCCCATGGGTACGTCACCCTCCAACTACTGGGAACTACCATACGTAACTACTTCTCTGGCAAGCTCGTTCCCCAGACAAGAATAGAAGATATCCTCTCTTTTTTTCTTGTCTGTTTTTCTTATTCAGCATAGGACAGTCTCTTTGCTGTTTCCGTCAGCAGCTCTGCCTGCAGGAGTTACAGTAATTGTATTACTGGGACTTTTTCCAAGTTCCAGTCCCTTGTTCAAAATTTTGTCTAGCCTCAGTAGTGATTCCAAGCTGTCTTGGATCCTCCTACTTGTTTAGACTTTCTCACATTATTCTTACCATCTCCTTTCCTAGGATATGGCAACATACCTGACTTTCAGTCAGTTTATCTCATACCTCTCCTGCACAATGCTCTCTGCAGTCTTCAGAGAAGCTTTCTACTATGGGGGCCTTGCTATAGAGCATTGACCTTGTCTCTGAAGTTCCTCTATTATTAGAGAAAAACTTATGAACCCTTCCTATACCTGAGAGGGTTCTCCGCACCCGCTCTAGATTGGGGTGTTAACACGAGCTATCAGTTCTTCTGCGTGAAGATCCAAGGCATCCACCATTTCAGTGTTCTGTGGAACTCCCGCCTTGTTCCTTACAGATTCCTATCTTCATCTGTTCTCAAGCAAACATCACGGATAACTGGTTGGATTGCCTTCCTGCATCCCTCAATCCACGAAAATAGATTCTCTATACATATCCCAAGTGGGCTCACCCTCTTGTAGAACGCAGAATCTTTTTCTTTTCTATTCCCCATGTACGATTATGGGGCTGGGTGGTAGACATGTATCTCAATCTGTTGTCTGGTATGTAGCATCTCCATATATGTCTACATACTTATATCATTTCTCTGGTGGTGCTAAACCATGCCCCACAAATTTACATATATCTAGGTATATCATATATATATGTTTGATATATTTCACCATCCATATCCTAATCTACAAATCTGGACATATGTATATTTATATATCTCTCTATATATATGAATATATACATATCTATTCCAGCCACATATATATATCTCTCCCCATATATATGTGTTTGATGGGGGGGCTTCTTCAGGGTTGGTCAATCGTATTCACTATCACCCTTACTGTCTATACTACATGATTTACCTCTTAGAGGTTTTAGACAGTCTGTTGCCCTACGTCCCATACCAAATTATGATACAGGACATGTTAAGCACCAACAACCACTTTGGGGCTAACATCTTCCATTTTTTCTTTATGTCCTTGAAGCATCCAGCTTCAATATTTTTCCTATCTCTCGCCAGCTAGGAAAAACGGTGTACATCTTTATCTTCAAGTACACAACTATTTTCCGTAGGAATAGGGGTTTTCCATTCCCCCTCTCCTGCCAGGACTGGGCTAGTTCTTCAACTCCGTCAGTCTTCTTCCTTTAGTCCTCAATGTTCATGATGCCTAAAGGACTTTTCAGCTTTTCCCATAAAGCTTTCCATTGAAGACTAGACGTCTACTCCTACCCAGTTAACACCTGGATCATCTACTACCTCCAGGTCTGAACCTTCATCCTCACTCTGAGAGGTCACCTTGAAGATTCCGCCACTGCTTATCCAGTAGACTCCATCATGCTTTCTACTTCCTACAATACAGTAGGTAAGCTGCATATTTTAAGTGTACATTAAATTTGTTTAATGCTACTTATCATATCTACCAAGGACTCCTGTACTCTGTAGAACCTTCTAGTCCTTGGCTATGCTGTTTCTTTCCTTGCAGCTCCTTTATTATCAACTCCTACCCTCCATCCCACATTGGATGCCGGGGATTCCTGGAGACAAAATGCACCCCTGATCCAGGCACTTGCATTTTTATGGGATCTCCCCCTGGCATCTCCAGCTAGGGAGTCCCCATATGTGAAGACTCATTCCTGCTTGTTCCTGGAGATAGCACAGTTACTTACCTGTAACAGGTGATCTCTGGGAACAGCAGGAATTAGTCTTCACAACCCTCCCACCTCCCCTAGGAGTTGCATCTTTTTTATTTTTTCCTTTTCTCTCCTCGCCTTTGTCTCAGCTCTGAAACTCAACTGAAGAGAGGCTGTGGAGAAGGCGGGAAGTCACTGCGCAGGCGCGAGGGATGCTGCCAAAAGCTTTCTGATTGAAAGCTGGGCAGCATTCCCGTGCAGGCTCCGTCGGTACCGACGTACCCATATGTGAAGACTAATTCCTGCTGTTCCCAGAGATCACCTGTTACAGGTAAGTAACTGTGCTTTTTGCTGTAAAACGATCCACTGTGTCTGTCCCATGCCCTTTTGAACTCCGTCACTTGCTCTCCGATGCAGAAAGCAAGCTAGAGCCGGAAGAACACCAAAAAAGACAACTGTGCTAAACTGCAGTGCACTTAGGGAGCAATTTCTTATACAGCAATTTGCATGCCATGTAAAAACTGCGCTGAAACTTAGCACAGTTCTTTAATACTGGATGCTAGCTTTGGGCAGGCTTAAAGAGTCAGCCAGCAGCAAAAGTATCATTTGAGGTGGTGTGACACTTCACCTCAGATGATCCAGGTACCAGAGAAAGCCCCCGGTGCCATCAGAATACTGGAGGGGGCTGGTGTTCCACCCTCTGACACCATCACCCCTCGACACAAACCATATCCCCAGTGGTCTAGCAGCCCCGTTCCACCCCCACCCCCCAAAAGAAAATCCCTGCCGGCAGGGGCGGCCCAAGGGGGGTGAGGGGCCATGTGCGGAGACTTGGTGTGGGGCCTCATTTGCATAAGGGGCCTCATTTGCATAAATATTTGCATAATGTTACCATACACTAACTTTTAGTAAACATGCCTCTTAATGAGTGTATGAATAAAGAAAGACTAAAAGACTTCTACATTACTATAATCCAGTGCCAACCGCCAGACACATTAGGAACTACTACAAACACTGCCCATTTAGAACCCATAGCAAACCCGCCGTATCCTAACAGCACTACCAGGACTCATAAAGCACTATACCCTAACTATCAAAAGGAAACGCTGCAAATATTAAACCAATACATTTCAGAGAACAACAATACATGACCTACTGGGGAAAGAGAACAAGTGGCAATGTCAAATAGGAATTACATAAACAGAATACCTCAGCTCAGTTACACATGCAGAACATAGACCATCACCAAACAAGGAATCACAATTTAGAAACAGGAAGACAATAATTAAACTGGGAATCCCAAAAGCCAAACTTGGAATGTACAACACTGTAGAAATAAAACTATACATTAATTTGCTCTTGTACTAAACAAAGCGCAGACGTTAATGATGCACATTTCCCAGAGCTGACATATTCCAATTAATAAATTCAAAATAAAGAGATATTTTTCTACCTTTTGTGCATTTTTTTTCAGCTGCAATTGCTCCAGTCACTTTCTTCTGGTTTCTTTGTGTCTTCCGCTAACTCTCCATCGTCTGCTGTCCATTTGTCTTTTCTTCTCTCTCCTAGTTTTTTTCCATTCTCTCTCTACATCTGCTTTAACATACTAATCTTTCTCCTTTTGCTCTTTCCTCATTCCTATTTCATCTACTCAAATTTTACCCCTCCATTCTCAATCCCCACTTACTCTCCCAATATCCGGCCAATTGTAGATTTGTCTTCCCTCCCACACAAAATATTTTCTCCCTTTCCATTTCACTCTCCCAGCTCCATCCCATTCTAATCCTCCCCCAACATCAGCTCCATTCTAGTTCCAGTCCCACCCAGCATCCGCTCCCTTCTAGTCCCCGCATCAGCCCATTTCCAGTCCTAGCCCCCCATAAGCCCATTTCCAGTCCTATCCTAGACCCACCATCAGCCTATTTCCAGTCCTAGCTCCCCCATCTATTTCCAGTCCCATCCGAGTCCCTCCATCAGCTCATTTCCAATCCCAGCCCCCCATGAGCCCATCAGCCCATGTCAAATCCTAGCTCCCCTCCACTCAGCCCATTTCCAATCCAAGCCCCCCATGAGCCTACTTCCAGTTCTAGCCCCTTCATGAGTCCATTTCAATCCAAACCCCCACCACAGCCCATTTCCAATCTTAGCACCCCACCAACAGCCAATTTCCAGTCCTATTCTAGCCCCTCCATCAGCCCATTTCCTGGCCTAGCCCCCCCCACTCACCCATTTCCAGTCCTAGCTCCCTCCCCCTCACAACCCATTTCCATTCCAAGCCCCCGTCCCCATCAGCTATTTGCAGTTCAAGCCCTCCTTCCACTCAGCCCTTTTCCAGTCCTAGCAACCCCCCAGCCCATTAACAGTCTTAGCCCCCCCCCAGCCCATTACTAGTCCTAAGCCCCATCAGCCCATTTCCAGTCCTAGCCCCCCCATAGCCCATTACTAGTCCTAACCCCCCCCATCAGCCCATTACGTCCTAACCCCCCCATCACCCTATTTCCAGGCCTAGCCCCATCAGCCTATTCCCAGTCTTAGCCCCCCATAGCCCATTACCAGTCCTAATCCCCCGTCAGCCCATTACCAGTCCTAACCCCTCCCATAGCCCATTACCAGTCCTAACCCCCATCAGCCCATTTCCAGTCTTAGCCCCCCCATAACCCATTACCAGTCCTAAACCTCCCCATCAGCCCACTTCCAGTCTTAGCACCCCCCCATGGCCCATTACTAGTCCTAACCTCCCCCATCAGCCCACTTCCAGTCTTAGCCCCCCCCATAACCCATTACCAGTCCTAAACCTCCCCATCAGCCCATTTCCAGTCTTAGCCCCCCCCCAGAGCCAATTACCCGTCCTATCCCCCCCATCAGCCCTTTTCCCGTATTAGCCCCCCCCTCACCATTTACCAGTCCTCAACGTCCCCATCAGCCCACTTCCAGTCTTAGCACCCCCCCCCATGGCCCATTACTAGTCCTAACCCTCCCCCATCAGCCCACTTCCAGTCTTAGCAGCCCCCATAGCCAATTACCAGTCCTAACCCCCCCATCAGCCCATTTCCAGTCAGCCCCCCCCATAGCCCATTACCAGTCCTAACCACCCCCCCCCACCAGCCCCCTTCCAGTCTTAGCACCCCCCCATGGCCCATTACTAGTCCTAACCCTCCCCTCTCAGCCCACTTCCAGTCTTAGCCTCCACCCCCATAGCCCATTACCAGTCCTAAACCCCCTTCCCCCCTATCATCCCAAATTAAAAAATAAAAAAAAACAGCTGCTTCTGCTGCGGCAGCATCAAGAGTGCCGCCGCGGGGCCCCCCTGCATCGGGCTAGCATTGAATCCCCGAATGCATGCTTCTTTCAGAGCCGCGAGAGTTTCCTTTCTCGTGGCTCTGTTAATCCCGCCGGGGCTGAAGGGAAATCCCCGGCAGGATTAACAGAGCCGCGAGAAAGGAAACTCTCGCGGCTCTGAAAGAAGCCCGCGTTCGGGGATTCAATGCTAGCCTACGATGCAGGGAGGCTCTGCCGGGCAGGTGGGCCCCACGGCGGCACTCTTGATGCTGCCGCGGCAGAAGCAGCTGTTTTGTTTTGTTTTTTTTAAAACTTGGGATGATGAAGAATGTTTTTTGCGCGGGGCCCCCTGAAACGCGGGGCCCTGTGCAAAAAACATTCTTGCTCAATGGACGGGCCGGCCCTGCCTGCCGGCCCCAATCCCTTCCCACACCTACTCACCTAATAAAAAAAATCTCTGGTGGCCCAGTGGTACTAATCCCACTTACCCAATAACAAAACCCCTGGTGGCTCCCGAACCCCTCACACCCCTCTCGGTACCTTTAATCTGGAGCAGAAGCGTTGCCCATTTGCTCACATTCCTGCATCACCATCTTGAAAAACATAAGAACATAAGATATGTCATACTGGGTCAGACCAAGGTCCATCAAGCCCAGTATCCTGTTTCCAACAGTGGCCAATCTACGTCATACGTACCTAGCAGTTTCCCCAAAAGACATAGGTTCCACAATGCATGTATTGGGTCAAGCATTGATATCCTGGGTCCCTTCTTAATGGTTTATGGACCTTTCCTCCAGGAACTTGTCCAAACCTTTTTTAAACCCAGCTACACTAAGAGCCTTTACTATATCCTCCGGTAACAAATTCCAGAGTTTGATTACACGTTGAGTGAAAAAATATTTTCTTTTATTAGTCTTAAATAGTTTACCCTGTAGCTTGATTGCATGTCCCCTAGTCTTTCTATATTCTGATAATGTAAACAATCGATCTACGTACATTTAGCCGTTCATTAATTTATAGACTTCTATCATATCTCCCCTCAGCCCTCTCTTTTCCAGGTTAAAGAGTCCTAACCTGAAGAGAGACCACGTGATGCGCACACTGTAGAGGTCGCATCCTGAGCTAGTCCCAGAACCCTCGGACAATACCGGCGATTTCGAGCCGTTTATTACTGCCTTCACCCGCCGAAAAGGCAACTACTTGCATCGGAGTACTGGCAGATTTTAATAGGGCAATTTGGATTGCCCTACTGCATGGCGGCCGCGGGAAAATCATTGCGGAGAGATCGGGAGCGGGGGACTGGCTCAACTAAGATGGCGGAATCAGCCCAAATGCCGGCATCACCGCAGTCACCGAAGTCTCCTGCCTCCATCGACGAGATGTCAGCGGCTGTAAAGACTGCCTTGTTGCCTCAATTTGAAGCCCTACATGAGAAAATAGATGGGCTGAAATCTGCATTTGACACGCTGAGTCAAAGACAGCAGGAGGCCGAAGATCGTGTGGGCTTGGCGGAGGAAAAGGTGGAAGCACTGACTGCGGAGGTGGCGGGCTTGAGATCTCAAATATCCCACCATGAAGCCAAACTTGACGATTTGGAGAACAGGTCTCGACGAAATAACCTGCGCTTCCTGGGAATCCCTGAAACAGTTTTGGATAAGGACCTGCGAGGATACCTAGAGGCCTTGGTCCAGCAGATTGTGGAGGAAAGTGCATTGGGAGGTAAACTCTGTATAGAAAGGGTGCACCGGGTCGGGGTTAAACAGCCTCGCGACCCTTGCCCCAGAATTGTATTGGCTAAATTTCTCCACTTTCCGCAGAAGGAGCAGATTCTTAAAACAGCACGGCAGAAGGGGGAAGTGGTATTTAATAATACCAAAATTCGTGTAGCCCAGGACTATTCAGTCGTCCTGAGCAGGAAAAGGAAAGAGTATGCCCCCCTTTGCGGAAAGCTGATCGATGCAGGGATTAGGTTTTCTGTGCAATATCCCGCTAAACTCCATGTGCTTAGTGAGGGAGCGCATCGTACCTTTGACTCCGCCTCTGCTGCAGAGGAATATGTGAATCGGCTTTATCTGCAAAAAACAGCAGTGTCAGTGACTCCTACATTGTGATTTACCCTGCTCCAACAATACAAAGTTGAGAACCCTTTTTTTTGGAAAGTAACGAGAGGGAGATACAATATAACATCTTGCAGTTGCCCAGTAACTTTGTGTTCCATGTCTACAATTACAGATACAAATAGTTCTATATGGCAACAAAGTATTTAGCCATCAAGAACCTTATCCCTTGGTCTCCCCAGATTCCGTCCGCAAGAACAACCTCTGGCCCTGGAAGATCTCTTTGGCTAATATCTCTGATTGACATGGAGAACAAGGCATAACGATAGGTTGCAGATTCGGCGGGGGCGAATCGGCTTACCCCGGAAGGGGAGAGTCTCCCCAGGATATGCCAGTTGTTGCCATCGAAGCGAAGGGAGTCCCAGCCACCGAGAGGGGTCGAGAGGCTTTCCTTTTCCTGGAAGGGAGGGGGTTCCCCCCCCACCTGTGCCCGGGACGGTTCCTAGTGTTGGAGGTTTGGGAGACATGGCACATTCTGTGGCGCGAAGTGGCCAGTGGAGACGAAGGAGTCTTGAGAACTAAAACATGCTTTCCCTTAAACCGCTCACCGGAACAGCTTAAAGCGGCGGAAACATTACATGTGCAGCTCCCACGGACATTGGTGCAGTAAGATTCTAGTGGGAGGGGCTTAACCTCTCTCTTCTGGCAGGAGCTGTATTAACAGTTTCAACGCATGCTGCACAATCCAGTTAGATCTTATCTTCCGCTGGGACTATTTTGCCAATACGCCTGCTCCCGGTTGCTGGGGGAAAAAGGGAGACCTGTAGCAGGGGAACACCTAATATTCCAAGCACAGCGACCCGGCACTATTAGCTCTCATAACTAAGAGTATTACTGCTGACCAGTAAGGAAACGTGTAAAGGGCTGAGAATAATTTAAGCATATCAAAGATTCATGTTCTCTGTTATGATGTTTTGCTACTGTTTTATTTATGGTCGGTTTAGCCGGCTACCATTCTACCAGATAAACTCTCAAACGGTTCCAGAATTCCTGGCTACCTGTCCGGATAATGCAGTAGACATTTTTGCCTATAACTATAGCTATAGCTATGCCCCTCCCATACACACGCTTGCCCACTTATTCCTCTGCATCATTCACCCTTCTCGACACCACCCCCATGACTGGCATATTTTATTGCCATTTTTGTTTTAAAATCTCAAGATGCTTGTGCACCTTTCTGGCCACCCTGTTAGTCATTTATCTGAGGCTGACAAACGTTCAGTACTCCCTAAACCCTGCAATTGACATTTTTGGGTCAATCATGCTGGTGTTTATGCAATCACTCAGTAGCATCCCCTCAGGAATTTTCCGTCAGCTGTCCTTAGTAAAGCCTTTTACGGTACTAAGTTTGACTTGTTATTTTAAATCTTATGTTACCGTGAACAGTTTTTGTGTATGGGATTTTTTTTAAAGGCAAGTTGTTTATTATTGTTACAAGCAGAAGTATGCTATTTTTCGTTCAGAAAATGTCTTTTGTTTTTGCGCTATAATACCGAAGGGAGAGGGCGGAGTGTTGTTTTCTTTTTCTTTTCTTTCTTCCTTCAGAAGTTTGCCGAGGTAGGGGAGGGATGTGGAAGACTGGAGGTGTATTCCTGAGGGGGGGGGACCCCACTTTCATTTTATTGCAAGCGATCCCATCTGTAGGCTAGGCCTGGTGAGGCGGTTTCTCCCCTGAGGGAAGGTCTGACGGGTGGAGGAGAGGTGCCCAGCGAAGGTAGGGCGGGGCTCGTCCCCATAACTAAGAGAGATTAAGGGTGGGGTGGCGGGTGGTAGACAGTTGCTTCCGGGTCTGAGGGGGAAAGGGGGGCGTGCTCAGAGTGGTCTCGGGAGGGCTTCCTAGTAGGGGGTAGGAGTAGGGAGCCCTGTAGATAGGAGGCAGAGAATAGGGGATGGGGGGGGGGGGATTGGGCGTATTGGTTGGGGTAAGTTCTAGGCTGGGGGGGGAGGATAGGGGAAGGGTCACCAGGTTATGGGGTAAGGGGTTAGGTGGGGGGGGAAGGGGGGAATGGTCGTCGCACCTTACAACTTCTGCAAGGAGCTAATACAATCTATCTTAGTAGATATCTGGGGAGGCCCCAGGCTGGGGGGGTCTCCTTGAGCACGATGTGCCGGCAGCGGGGACGTCACCAGGCAGGAACCCTCTGAGAGTAATAACCTGGAATGTTTGTGGACTGGGTAACCCGATTAAGCGCTATAAAGTGCTCAAGGCATTAGCTCGGCAGCGATGTGATATTGCGCTATTGCAAGAGACCCATCAGACGGCCGAAGAAGAACATGCTAAATTGTGTCGAGACTGGGTGGGTCAGACATGGGGTGCGCCTGCATTGGGAAAAAAAGGAGGGGTGGTTATACTTATTCATAAACGGGTGCGCTTCACGTTGCACCGTCAATGGGCTGATCCCAATGGAAAATTTTTGCTGCTATATGGATTGTTAGAGGATCGGGATATTATACTGGGCGACGTATATGGCCCCAATGTATTCGATCTGGATTTTCTTAACGGCATTGCAGCCAAAATTGAACAAATGCCGGACGTGCCTATGCTTATAGGGGGGGACTTTAATGGTGTTCTCGACGTCAGTTTAGATACCTCTGCTGCCAAGGAGACGAGAGATAGGGTGCTTGGCTCCCAATTGCTGCAACGCTTTCGGGCCCGTCTGAACCTGGTTGATCCCTGGAGACTGCTACACCCGTCTGAGAAAGAGTTTACACATATCTCGCGGGCGCATGGGACTAGCGCGAGATTAGATTACCTTTTGCTCTCCACCACTACCTTTGCCCAAGTGGAAGAGGCGCAAATAGGACCCTTGGAAATCTCTGACCATGCTATGGTTTGGTTTTAGTTGCACTGGGGGAGCGAGACCAGATCATCTCGCATATGGCGGTTCCCCACCGAGCTATATCATGATCACCACTTTCGGCAGTTTCTGGGTCAGCGCTGGCGTGATTTTGAATTAAACCACCAGGTCCATAAGGACGACCCGGAGCTGGTTTGGGAGACTGCCAAAGTGGTGCTGCGCGGGGATATTATCGGCTTTGCGGCTCGAAAGCGGAGATTATTGGCAGAACGAATTATCAGGTTGGAGCAGCAGGTGTCGCAAGCGCGGGTGCTAAGTGGCCATACCCCTACCGTGTCCAATCGGAAACGATTATGGGAACTACAGGTTGCCTTAAATGAACTACTCCATCAGAGAGCCAAGAAATCGATACTGTATTACAAATATCGCTTACAGTGTTTTGGCAATAAACCGGGGAAATTATTGGGACGCTGCTTGAAGGGCCAGAGGGGCGGCGGGCGGGGGGTAGCGGCGCTTCGGGATGAGAGAGGAATACTACAGCAGAAACGGGACGTGATAAGTGCAATTTTTAGGGGTTTCTTTCAGAAATTGTACTCAGCGGGGGGGACTGACCCCACTACTATGGAAAATTACCTCCAGGGGCTAGCGTTCCCTAAGGTGACAGACGAACAACGGGCCCTGCTGGGGAGTCCGATAACCCTAGAGGAGGTGCAACTTGTCATTAAGAAGGCTAACTGCTATAAATCTCCGGGACCGGACGGCTATGGGGCGGAATTTTATAAACTATTGTCGAACTGGGTTAGCCCTCTGTTAGTGGATGTGCACCGGCAGAGAATGGAAGGTAAGGGTAGACGATGGGGAGAAAATCAGGCGTATATTACGTTGATACCCAAGCCGGGCAAAGACCCGCTGCAGGCGGCTTCCTACAGGCCGATCTCCCTGCTAAATTTTGATATGAAGCTGATGGCCAAGATTTTGGCAGAACGACTAGCGGGATTATTGGGGGATATTGTTCATGCTTCTCAGGTGGGGTTTGTGAGAGGCCGTTATGCGGTCCATAATATTCGCAAAATCTTAACGTCGTTGGAGTGGGTGCATGGTCATCGGCTTCCATCCCTATTGGTGAGTTTTGATGCTGAAAAAGCCTTTGACCGGGTCGACTGGACATATTTGCAGCACCTATTACCGCTGTACGGCCTGGGACAGGCTTTTTGTGACATGGTTAAGAGTCTCTATGATACACCGACGGCTAGAGTACTCTGTAATGGGGTCTTATCGGATCCCTTTCCCCTGTATAGGGGTACCAGGCAAGGCTGTCCATTATCCCCTCTATTATTTGTTTTGTCCATAGATCCCCTAATAAGGCGTATAGAGCTTGACCCGCAAATTCGTGGAGTTGAGATCGGCAATCAAGGGTTTAAGATGTCGGCCTTCGCCGATGACATGCTGGTACACCTCCTAGATCCACGGGTATCTCTGCCCAGACTGTTAATGGAATTTCGATTATTTGGTAGTTTTGCGGGTCTCCGAATCGATGAAGAGAAATCAGAGGCCTTAGATGTTTCGGGGCAGTTACGAGGGCACTGGGGAGAGGAGGGGTTTCCTCTGAAATGGGCAGAACAGACGTTCAAATACTTAGGTGTTGTGTTGACGAGGATGCCGCAAGACCTCTACCATATTAACTTCGAGAGAGTTTTATTTGGGGTACGGAGCCAGTTGAGGGCGTGGAATCCGTTACCTTTATCGCTGATGGGGAGAATTGCAGCATTTAAAATGGTGGTGCTGCCTCGTATACTATACTGGTTGCAAACCCTACCCGTGTGGTTATTGAGGCGAGACCAGCTTAGGTTGGAAAAGGAGATTCAACGTTTCCTGTGGAAGGGGGCTAAAGCGCGGATCCCAATATCCCGTATGGTTGGCAAATGGAGCAGAGGGGGCCTTGGGCTCCCGGATATACGGCTTTATGCTTTGGCGTGTCAAGCTCGTCATCTCGGGGACTATTTGGGCGACACAAACGTATACACTCCACGGGACTTACAAGCAGCCTTTGTGGCTCCCCTCTCGCTGATGGGAGTCCTGCATGTGGACAGTACGCAACTACCAAGGCGTCTCGCGCGAAATTTTATGTTAAATGCGCTGCGCCGTACCTGGCGACAACTAAATAGCTTTTGGCAACGGAATTGGCAGGTGTCTAGCTGGCTCCCCATACGTGGAAACGTACATTTCCTGCCGGGCTCCGATTCTAAGGCGTTTCAGTTATGGTATCGACAGGGCATACGGTATATAGGGCATGTAGTGGACCTTACCGGTAAATGTAAGTCATTCTCTGAGCTTAGAGAGGAATTTCAACTGCCCTCCACACAACATTTTGCGTACCTCCAACTCTCTCACTACGTGGTCAAGCTGTCCAGAGAGGAACTGGAGGTGGATAGATCGGCGCAGCTTCTTGAATTTTTTGACCTTGGCGGCGCGGCACCACCAGCAATACGGGGACTGAAGTCTAGGCTGGAGTGCTTTGGGGTACGACCGGATTATGAGAGGGTGGAGATAGCTTGGGCAGATGAACTGGGGCTGGGGGTGCAGCCTGGCACTATCTGTGCGGCAGTAGGGCGGATACCAACATTGGTGGGGGGAGCGCGATGGAGGGAGATTCAATATAAGGCCCTGACACGAGTGCACTTTTCGCCTCGGCGGGCTTTGAGGACTCATATTACACAAGACGGGTCTTGTCCTAGATGCTCTCTACCCTTAGCCTCCCTAACTCATATGTGGTGGCAGTGCAGGCGCATCCTTCCCTACTGGTCCCGTATTCGCAGATACCTTACGGGGTTGCTGCAGCAAAGATTTCCGTGGACTAACATTCTAGTTATTTTCGATCACTTGCATCCAACATTACCGGGGGGGAGGTGGGAGCGATTATTGGTGCGTAAGGCCTGTCTGGTGGGGAAAGGTCCGATTCTCCATAGATGGAGAGATCAACACCCACCCACGTTCTTGGAATGGCGCAATGGTTTCCATCAGCTGATGCTAGAAGAGCGTTGGTGGGCCCGGGGCTCTGTAAAGCGCTGGTCCACTTTTATGTTGATATGGGAACCTTACATTCAAAGCTTAGGCCCCCGCTGCCGGAACGAAATAGTGAATATAGGTTATTGAGCTAGGCGGAGTTACGGGTTGCGACGACGAAGAGGGGGGGCGGTTGGGGGGGGGGTGGTTGGGGAGGACAGGGGGTACCCTAGACTAAGTCTTCACAAAAAAAAATGGAAAATGACTATGGGCGCTCTGACATCTGTTCTGTATACATGACTATCTGTGGTTTGTGCCGCGACGGAGATAAGACTCCACTCCGCAGCGGCGTGTTGTTGTATATCTTGTTTGTCTGTATCGAAAGTTATGTATATAATGGTTTATATATAAATAAAGTTTATAAAAAAAAAAAAAAAAAAGTCCTAACCTTTTTAGCCTTTCTTCATAGGGGTATCCTTCCATCCCCTTTACCATTTTGGTGGCTCTTCGATGAACCTTTTCTAATAACGCTATATCCTTTTTAAGATACGGTGACCAGAATTGCACACAATATTCAAGGTGCGGTCTCACCATGGAACGATATAGAGGCATTATAATATCCTTTGTTTTATTTTCCATTCCTTTCCTTATGATACCTAGCATTCTATTTGCTCTCTTGGCTGCTGCTGCACACTGAGCCGAGGGTTTTAACATGTTATCCACAGTGACGCCTAAATCTTTTTCCTGGGTGATGGTTCCCAATGTGGAACCTTCCATCGTGTAACCATCGTTTGGGTTGTTCTTCCCTAGGTGCATAACTTTGCACTTGTCCACATTAAATTTAATCTGCCATTTTTGATGCCCAGTCTTCCAATTTATCAAGATCCTCTTGCAATTTTCCACAATCCTCTTGGGTTTTAACAACTTTAAATAGTTTTGTGTCATCTGCAAATTTGATAACCTCACTCGTTATTCCCTTTTCCAGGTCATTTATGAATATGTCAAAAAGTAGCGGACCCAGCACAGATCCCTGGGGTACACCACTATTCACCTTTCTCCATTGGGAAAATTGGGCCATTTAGCCCTACCCTCTGCTTTCTATCTTTTAACCAGTTCCTGATCCACAATAGTACACTGCCTCCTATCCCATGACTCTTTAGTTTTGCCAAAAGTCTCTGATGAGGGACCTTGTCAAAGGCTTTCTGAAAGTCCAAATACACTATATCAACTGATTCACCTTTGTCTACCTGTTTATTCACACCTTCAAAAAAACATAACAGATTAGTAAGACAAGATCTTCCTTATCTAAAGCCATGTTGGCTGTCTCCCATTAAGCCATGACTATCTAAATGTTCAGCAATTTTGTTCTTTATGATGGTTTCTACCATTTTTCCCAGTACTGACATCAGGCTCACCGGTCTGTAGTTTCCCGGATCACCCCTGGATCCCTTTTTAAAAATTGGTGTTATGTTCGCCATCCTCCAATCTTCCTGTATTACAGATGATTTTAATGATAGTTCACAGATTACTAATAGCAGATCTGCAATCTCATATTTCAGTTCTTTCAACACCCTTGGATGTATATCATCCGGCACAGGTGATTTGCTACTCTTCAGTTTATCTAACAGTTGTAATACATCTTCCCGATGTATCGATATTTCCTTCAATTCTTCTGCACCTTTAAATACCACTTCAGTCATGGGTAACATCCCTACATCTTCCTCAGTAAAGACTGAAGCAAAGAATTCATTCAGTCTCTCCGCTATCGCCTTGTCGCCTCTTAGTGCCCCTTTAACCCCTCTATCATCTGATGGACCAACTGACTCTCTCACAGGTTTTTTACTACGAATGTACTTGAAAAAGTCTTTATTATGCGTTTTTGCTTCCGCAGCAAGCTTCTTCTCAAATTTTCCCTTTGCCTGCCTTATCAATGCCTTGCATTTAACTTGCCAGTGCTTGTGCTGTTTCCAGTTTTCGTCGTTTGGCTCTTTTTTTTCCATTTCCTGAAAGATGCTTTTTTGGCAACAGCCTCTCTGACCTCACCTTTAAACCATGCTGGCAGTTTTTTGGACTTCCTTCCACTTTTCTTAAAGCGTGGAATACGGCTGGTCTGGGCTTCCAAGATAGTATTTTTCAACACCCCACAAGCTTGATGTAAGTCTTTAACCTTTGCAACTGCTCCTTTTAGTTTTCTCTTAACTATTTTCCTCATTTTATCATAGTCTCCCTTTCGAAAGTTAAAAGGTAGTACTGTGGATTTCCTTACCATCCCTCCTCCACTAATTAAATCAAACGCAATCATGCTATGATCACTATTGCCAAGTGGCCCCTACAACCTTATCTCTTGCACCAGATCTGGTGTTCCACTAAGTACTAGGTCCAATATGGCTTCCCCTCTGGTCGGTTCATGAACCAGCTGCTCCAAGAAGCAGTCATTTATTTCATCTAGGAACCTTATCTCCCTAGCATGTCCTGCCATGACACTGACCCAGTCGATACCGGGGTAATTGAAATCGCCCATTATTATTACAGTGCTGTAACGTTTGTTAGCTTCCTTGATTTCTTTGACCATTTCATCATCTGTTTGTTCATTTTGGCCAGGCGGTTTATAGTACACCCCCACTGCCATCGCATTCCCCTTTTTACATGGAATTTCAATCCATAGAGGTTCTACAGCAAATTTTGTTTCCTGCAAATCTTTAATCCTTTCTGACTCAATGCCCTCTCTAACATAGAGTGCAACCAATCCACCAATTTGATCAGCTCTATCATTACGATATAGTTTGTACCCAATAACAGTGGTGCTTGGTCCCATGTGGTGCATCCAGGGTCAGACTGCCATATAAGGCAAAAGATGTCTCATGGTTGTCTGATCCTGCCT
This sequence comes from Ichthyophis bannanicus, assembly GCA_033557465.1. Lineage (NCBI taxonomy): Eukaryota > Metazoa > Chordata > Amphibia > Gymnophiona > Ichthyophiidae > Ichthyophis > Ichthyophis bannanicus. The sequence goes on from CM066039.1 coordinate 384,111,309, forward strand.
GGTGCATTCCAGGATGCATCGTGTAGGACCAGGTGCCACCATTTTTCAAGATGGCGGCACAGGGGTGTGGGTGTGTTGGCAATGCTCCCACTCCAGATTAAAGGTACCAGGATGGGGTGGGTTCAGGGGCCATTAGCGTTGTTTTTTTTTTTATCAGGCAGGAGTGGCGGATAGGGCCGCTGGGCCACCAGGGAATTTTGTTTTGGGCAAGTGGAGGATCAGTGCCACCAAGGACTTTGTTTCTGTCAGGGTGTTGGTGTCCTGGGGGAGCACCGGACCCCTAACAGTATGCTGATGATAGCAGGGGCTTTCTGTGATGCCTAGGTCATCTGAGGTGAATATCAAACTTCCTCCGATGATGCTGTTTTTCCGGGACAGCACATTGACTTCTGTACATGTATGTTTGGCTTGCTCTTCCACTTTAAGGCTGACTTTTTTTGGGCACTGGGTAATTAGAATATTGCATTCCAGCGCAAAGAGTCAGTGTTAGAGCACAGGGTTTCTGCATTTGCCTGAAAGTTGCAACAACTCACGGGCTAGTAGCTGAATATTGTTTGCTAATCAGATTGCAAAAGTGTGGGTGTCAAAACTGGATCTTCAGCTAGGCTTTGGTGCTGAATCTCCAGTTTTACTTTCAGTTGCTGCAGCCAGGAGCTACTGACACTACTGCCTTTTATCTCCATCCTTTTCATTGTACTCAGGTAGTGGTGACACCCTGTATCAACATAGAAACTAAGGGTTCTTTATCTTTATTAAAACATTTTGATCACCCATCGGAAGCCATCTGGGTGGTTTGCAATAACAATAATATATATGAGAAAAGTCAGAAACAGAAAAGGAATTGCAATGCCAGACAAAAGTGCACACGCATACAGGACTAAAGAGAAAAAATAGCTTAAGTAGAAGGCGAGGAGGAAATAGGGAGGTCATAGGCAGTACAGAAGAGGTGGGTTGTCCATGAGCCGTGGTCGTCTGTTCTGGCTTTACACTGTTCTGTAGATCAACTTGTAATGCATTTTTCTGAGAAGTAGCAGAAACTACAAGTCCATAGGTGATTAATATGCAGGTCTGGCTCAACCTGTTCCAGAGGCTATGGAGCAAATTATCAATCCCAACCTGAACCAAAATAATTAATTTTTCGTGAGCGGTTGGGCCCGTGTACACAGAGAGTGAATTGTATTTTCTTACACAATGTAAAAGGGCAAACAATCAAACTTGTTACCCTCCTTCTGCCCCCTTCCCAGCTAAATTAACAATTTTAACAATTACATTTTCACAGACTTCTCCTCTGAATCCAACAGTGCCAAAAAATTCAAGTTAAGGGCACCAAGAAGAATATTAGAAAGGGTCCCTAGAAGAGATACCAGAGTGCTTCCCGGTGGGTTCCCTTCTTTCCTGAACCCTGTTTGCTGGGGCTGCTTAGGTGAAATGTTTGCCACTGATGGGCAAGGAAGTTGCAGAAAGAAGAGACTTTGCATTTCTGAAGATTGAAAGCGAAAACCTGAATGAAAGGGTGGAAATGGAATCGTGCAAACTTACCAGCTTTGTGTTCATGCCTGTGTGTGTTTCTCTTCCTGCACACGCTCCCCTACAGGCCGACACCATATCAGGCAGCAATGCACCTGGGTGCCCAGACTCTTCCGAGACGGGGAGGCTCCTCAATAACAGAAAAAAAGAGGACGGCGATTCCTTCCTTGCAGGAGCCAAGCCCCCCTCTCCGTGCTCAGAACAGACCTGGGGACTTTGGCTCGCTGTTGCACAGCCTGGAGGCGGCAGCCAGTTTCCATGGGATCCAAGAGAGCGCACCTGACTCCTGAGAGTGGAAGGGGTGAGGCAGCAGTAGATACACACAACCTGCGTGAAAAGCCATGCCAATTCCCTATCCTAGAGCTCCTGCCCAAATCAGTTCTAGCCAGGTCTCTTTTATATTCCTAGAGGGAGGGCTGCTGCATCGCTGAGAGCAGCACAGACACACGTTGCTGGGAGGCCTCTGAGTGACGCACAGACCCTGCATCTGCCCTTTCCTCTTTTGGCTAATACTTGTTCATGTTTTTGGAGATAACCTCTCACTCATTTTATTTTCACTGTTAACCTTTAGGTGTGTTTTACCCAAGCAATTGCATCCACTGGAGTGAGCCCATCTATCTATCTCTGCCTGTCTGTGCATTCCAAAGGGAACTCTTGCTGGCTACAGCCGAAAACCGTGACATATGCTGGTGGACACCCCATCCTGCACCAATAGAAGCATGGAGAAGGGTTGTGACTGTGGCCGTGAAGGGAGACAGATGCCAGTGGGGACCCCAATCCCCTGCTGGTAGAAGAAATGTGCAGGACCACTGAGGCAGCGGGGGTGGGGACCCTATCTCCCAGCAACTAAAGCAAGTTGCGAAGCTGCAGATGTGAGCCGAGGCAGATCCTGGTAGTGCTCCATCCCCAGGGCTCTGGCCGCAGCTGTGAACTGGGTTGGATGCCTACTACTACTCCTTATCATTTCTATAGTGCTACAAGGTAGAAGTAGTGTTGTGCAGACATGTAAAAGACGGTCCCTGTTATCAGAGCTTACAATCTACTCAAGACAAACAACATTACAGCTGAGGACAAGGATATATCTAGGGGAATGGTAAGGGAACACATAGGAAACTAAGTGGATCAGGATCCAAAAGCAGCCTTGAAGAGGTGAGTTTTCAGCCTGGATTTGAAAAGGGCCAGAGATGAAGCCTGATATACAAACGCAGCTAATTTGTTCCAGGCATAAGGAGCAGCAAGGTGGAAGGATTGAAGTCTGGAGTTGGCAGTAGAAGAAAAGGGCACAGATAGAAAGGATCTGCCAGAAGAGCGGAGTTCCCGAGGAGGGGTGTAGGGAGAGACAGAGGAAAGGTAGTGAGGAGCAGCAGAATTATGCACTTATAGGCAAGTAAGAGAAGGGCACAGATAGAAGGGATCTGCCAGAAGAGCAGAGTTCCCGAGGAGGGGTGTAAGGGAGACAGAGGAAAGGTAGTGAGGAACAGCAGAATGATGCACTTATAGGCAAGTAAGAGAAGGGCACAGATAGAAGGGATCTGCCAGAAGAGCGGAGTTCCCGAGGAGGGGTGTAAGAGAGAGGAAAGGTAGTGAGGAGCAGCAGAATGATGCACTTATAGGCAAGTAAGAGAAGGACACAGATACAAGGGATCTGCCAGAAGAGCAGAGTTCCCGAGGAGGGGTGTAGGAGAGACATAGGAAAGGTAGTGAGGAACAGCAGAATGATGCACTTATAGGCAAGTAAGAGAAGGGCACAGATAGAAGGGATCTGCCAGAAGAGCGGAGTTCCCGAGGAGGGGTGTAAGAGAGACAGAGGAAAGGTAGTGAGGAGCAGCAGAATGATGCACTTATAGGCAAGTAAGAGAAGGGCACAGATAGAAGGGATCTGCCAGAAGAGCGGAGTTCCGAGGAGGGGTGTAGGAGAGACAGAGGAAAGGTAGTGAGGAGCAGCAGAATGATGCACTTATAGGCAAGTAAGAGAAGGGCACAGATAGAAGGGATCTGCCAGAAGAGCGGAGTTCCCGAGGAGGGGTGTGGGAGAGACAGAGGAAAGGTAGTGAGGAGCAGCAGAATGATGCACTTATAGGCAAGTAAGAGAAGGGCACAGATAGAAGGGATCTGCCAGAAGAGCGGAGTTCCCGAGGAGGGGTGTAGGAGAGACAGAGGAAAGGAAGTGAGGAACAGGCGAATGATGCACTTATAGGCAAGTAAGAGAAGGGAACAGATAGAAGGGATCTGCCAGAAGAGCGGAGTTCCCGAGGAGGGGTGTAGGGAGAGAGAGGAAAGGTAGTGAGGAGCAGCAGAGTGATGCACTTATAGGCAAGTAAGAGAAGGGCACAGATAGAAGGGATCTGCCAGAAGAGCGGAGTTCCCGAGGAGGGGTGTAAGAGAGACAGAGGAAAGGTAGTGAGGAGCAGCAGAATGATGCACTTATAGGCAAGTAAGAGAAGGGCACAGATAGAAGGGATCTGCCAGAAGAGCGGAGTTCCCGAGGAGGGGTGTAGGGAGAGACAGAGGAAAGGTAGTGAGGAGCAGCAGAATTATGCACTTATAGGCAAGTAAGAGAAGGGCACAGATAGAAGGGATCTGCCAGAAGAGCAGAGTTCCCGAGGAGGGGTGTAAGGGAGACAGAGGAAAGGTAGTGAGGAACAGCAGAATGATGCACTTATAGGCAAGTAAGAGAAGGGCACAGATAGAAGGGATCTGCCAGAAGAGCGGAGTTCCCGAGGAGGGGTGTAAGAGAGAGGAAAGGTAGTGAGGAGCAGCAGAATGATGCACTTATAGGCAAGTAAGAGAAGGACACAGATACAAGGGATCTGCCAGAAGAGCAGAGTTCCCGAGGAGGGGTGTGGGGAGAGACATAGGAAAGGTAGTGAGGAACAGCAGAATGATGCACTTATAGGCAAGTAAGAGAAGGGCACAGATAGAAGGGATCTGCCAGAAGAGCGGAGTTCCCGAGGAGGGGTGTAAGAGAGAGGAAAGGTAGTGAGGAGCAGCAGAATGATGCACTTATAGGCAAGTAAGAGAAGGGCACAGATAGAAGGATCTGCCAGTAGAGCGGAGTTCCCGAGGAGGGGTGTAGGAGAGACAGAGGAAAGGTAGTGAGGAGCAGCAGAATGATGCACTTATAGGCAAGTAAGAGAAGGGCACAGATAGAAGGGATCTGCCAGAAGAGCGGAGTTCCCGAGGAGGGGTGTAGGGAGAGACAGAGGAAAGGTAGTGAGAAGCAGCAGAATGATGCACTAATAGGCAAGTAAGAGAAGGGCACAGATAGAAGGGATCTGCCAGAAGAGCGGAGTTCCCGAGGAGGGGTGTAAGAGAGACAGAGGAAAGGTAGTGAGGAGCAGCAGAATGATGCACTTATAGGCAAGTAAGAGAAGGGCACAGATAGAAGGGATCTGCCAGAAGAGCGGAGTTCCCGTGTTGGGGTGTGGGAGAGACAGAGGAAAGGTAGTGAGGAGCAGCAGAATGATGCACTTATAGGCAAGTAAGAGAAGGGCACAGATAGAAGGGATCTGCCAGAAGAGCGGAGTTCCCGAGGAGGGGTGTAAGAGAGACAGAGGAAAGGTAGTGAGGAGCAGCAGAATGATGCACTTATAGGCAAGTAAGAGAAGGGCACAGATAGAAGGGATCTGCCAGAAGAGCGGAGTTCCCGAGGAGGGGTGTGGGAGAGACAGAGGAAAGGTAGTGAGGAGCAGCAGAATGATGCACTTATAGGCAAGTAAGAGAAGGGCACAGATAGAAGGGATCTGTCAGAGAGCGGAGTTCCCGAGGAGGGGTGTAGGAGAGACAGAGGAAAGGTAGTGAGGAGCAGCAGAGTGATGCACTTATAGGCAAGTAAGAGAAGGGCACAGATAGAAGGATCTGCCAGTAGAGCGGAGTTCCCGAGGAGGGGTGTAGGAGAGACAGAGGAAAGGTAGTGAGGAGCAGCAGAATGATGCACTTATAGGCAAGTAAGAGAAGGGCACAGATAGAAGGGATCTGCCAGAAGAGCGGAGTTCCCGAGGAGGGGTGTAGGGAGAGACAGAGGAAAGGTAGTGAGGAGCAGCAGAATGATGCACTAATAGGCAAGTAAGAGAAGGGCACAGATAGAAGGGATCTGCCAGAAGAGCGGAGTTCCCGAGGAGGGGTGTAGGGAGAGATAGAGGAAAGATAGTGAGGAGCAGCAGAGTGATGCACTTATAGGCAAGTAAGAGAAGGGCACAGATAGAAGGGATCTGCCAGAAGAGCGGAGTTCCCGAGGAGGGGTGTAGGAGAGACAGAGGAAAGGTAGTGAGGAGCAGCAGAATGATGCACTTATAGGCAAGTAAGAGAAGGGCACAGATAGAAGGGATCTGCCAGAAGAGCGGAGTTCCCGAGGAGGGGTGTAGGGAGAGACAGAGGAAAGGTAGTGAGGAGCAGCAGAATGATGCACTAATAGGCAAGTAAGAGAAGGGGACAGATAGAAGGGATCTGCCAGAAGAGCGGAGTTCCCGAGGAGGGGTGTAGGGAGAGATAGAGGAAAGGTAGTGAGGAGCAGCAGAGTGATGCACTTATAGGCAAGTAAGAGAAGGACACAGATAGAAGGGATCTGCCAGAAGAGCGGAGTTCCCGAGGAAGGGTGTAAGAGAGACAGAGGAAAGGTAGTGAGAAGCAGCAGAATGATGCACTTATAGGCAAGTAAGAGAAGGGCACAGATAGAAGGGATCTGCCAGAAGAGCGGAGTTCCCGAGGAGGGGTGTAAGAGAGACAGAGGAAAGGTAGTGAGGAGCAGCAGAATGATGCACTTATAGGCAAGTAAGAGAAGGGCACAGATAGAAGGGATCTGCCAGAAGAGCGGAGTTCCCGAGGAGGGGTGTCGGAGAGAGAGACAGAGGAAAGGTAGTGAGGAGCAGCAGAATGATGCACTTATAGGCAAGTAAGAGAAGGGCACAGATAGAAGGGATCTGCCAGAAGAGCGGAGTTCCCGAGGAGGGGTGTAGGAGAGACAGAGGAAAGGAAGTGAGGAACAGGCGAATGATGCACTTATAGGCAAGTAAGAGAAGGGCACAGATAGAAGGGATCTGCCAGAAGAGCGGAGTTCCCGAGGAGGGGTGTAGGAGAGACAGAGGAAAGGAAGTGAGGAACAGGCGAATGATGCACTTATAGGCAAGTAAGAGAAGGGCACAGATAGAAGGGATCTGCCAGAAGAGCGGAGTTCCCGAGGAGGGGTGTAAGAGAGACAGAGGAAAGGTAGTGAGGAGCAGCAGAATGATGCACTTATAGGCAAGTAAGAGAAGGGCACAGATAGAAGGGATCTGCCAGAAGAGCGGAGTTCCCGAGGAGGGGTGTAGGGAGAGACAGAGGAAAGGTAGTGAGGAGCAGCAGAATGATGCACTTATAGGCAAGTAAGAGAAGGGCACAGATAGAAGGGATCTGCCAGTAGAGCGGAGTTCCCGAGGAGGGGTGTAGGAGAGACAGAGGAAAGGTAGTGAGGAGCAGCAGAATGATGCACTTATAGGCAAGTAAGAGAAGGGCACAGATAGAAGGGATCTGCCAGAAGAGCGGAGTTCCCGAGGAGGGGTGTAGGGAGAGACAGAGGAAAGGTAGTGAGGAGCAGCAGAATGATGCACTAATAGGCAAGTAAGAGAAGGGCACAGATAGAAGGGATCTGCCAGAAGAGCGGAGTTCCCGAGGAGGGGTGTAGGGAGAAATAGAGGAAAGATAGTGAGGAGCAGCAGAGTGATGCACTTATAGGCAAGTAAGAGAAGGGCACAGATAGAAGGGATCTGCCAGAAGAGTGGAGTTCCCGAGGAGGGGTGCAGGAGAGACAGAGGAAAGGTAGTGAGGAGCAGCAGAGTGATGCACTTATAGGCAAGTAAGAGAAGGACACAGATAGAAGGGATCTGCCAGAAGAGCGGAGTTCCCGAGGAGGGGTGTAGGAGAGACAGAGGAAAGGTAGTGAGGAGCAGCAGAATGATGCACTTATAGGCAAGTAAGAGAAGGGCACAGATAGAAGGGATCTGCCAGAAGAGCGGAGTTCCCGAGGAGGGGTGTAGGAGAGACAGAGGAAAGGTAGTGAGGAGCAGCAGAATGATGCACTTCTAGGCAAGTAAGAGAAGGCACAGATAGAAGGGATCTGCCAGAAAAGCGGAGAGACAGAGGAAAGTTAGTGAGGAGCAGCAGAATGATGCACTTATAGGCAAGTAAGAGAAGGGCACTTATAGGCAAGTAAGAGAAGGGCACAGATAGAAGGGATCTGCCAGAAGAGCGGAGTTCCCGAGGAGGGGTGTAGGAGAGACAGAGGAAAGGTAGTGAGGAGCAGCAGAATGATGCACTTATAGGCAAGTAAGAGAAGGGCACAGATAGAAGGGATCTGCCAGAAGAGCGGAGTTCCCGAGGAGGGGTGTAGGGAGAGACAGAGGAAAGGTAGTGAGGAGCAGCAGAATGATGCACTTATAGGCAAGTAAGAGAAGGGCACAGATAGAAGGGATCTGCCAGAAGAGCGGAGTTCCCGAGGAGGGGTGTACGAGAGACAGAGGAAAGGTAGTGAGGAGCAGCAGAATGATGCACTTATAGGCAAGTAAGAGAAGGGCACAGATAGAAGGGATCTGCCAGAAGAGCGGAGTTCCCGAGGAGGGGTGTAGGAGAGACAGAGGAAAGGTAGTGAGGAGCAGCAGAATGATGCACTTATAGGCAAGTAAGAGAAGGGCACAGATAGAAGGGATCTGCCAGAAGAGCGGAGTTCACGAGGAGGGGTGTAAGGAGAGAGACAGAGGAAAGGTAGTGAGGAGCAGCAGAGTGATGCACTTATAGGCAAGTAAGAGAAGGGCACAGATAGAAGCGATCTGCCAGAAGAGCGGAGTTCCCGAGGAGGGGTGTAGGAGAGGAGAGACAGAGGAAAGGTAGTGAGGAGCAGCAGAATGATGCACTTATAGGCAAGTAAGAGAAGGGCACAGATAGAAGGGATCTGCCAGAAGAGCGGAGTTCCCGAGGAGGGGTGTAGGAGAGACAGAGGAAAGGTAGTGAGGAGCAGCAGAATGATGCACTTATAGGCAAGTAAGAGAAGGGCACAGATAGAAGGGATCTGCCAGAAGAGCGGAGTTCCCGAGGAGGGGTGTAGGAGAGACAGAGGAAAGGTAGTGAGGAGCAGCAGAATGATGCACTTATAGGCAAGTAAGAGAAGGGCACAGATAGAAGGGATCTGCCAGAAGAGCGGAGTTCCCGAGGAGGGGTGTAGGGAGAGACAGAGGAAAGGTAGTGAGGAGCAGCAGAATGATGCACTTATAGGCAAGTAAGAGAAGGGCACAGATAGAAGGGATCTGCCAGAAGAGCGGAGTTCCCGAGGAGGGGTGTAGGAGAGACAGAGGAAAGGTAGTGAGGAGCAGCAGAATGATGCACTTATAGGCAAGTAAGAGAAGGGCACAGATAGAAGGGATCTGCCAGAAGAGAGGAGTTCCCGAGGAGGGTGTAGGGAGAGACAGAGGAAAGGTAGAAGAGCGGAGTTCCCGAGGAGGGGTGTAAGAGAGACAGAGGAAAGGTAGTGAGGAGCAGCAGAATGATGCACTTATAGGCAAGTAAGAGAAGGGCACAGATAGAAGGGATCTGCCAGAAGAGCGGAGTTCCCGAGGAGGGGTGTAGGGAGAGACAGAGGAAAGGTAGTGAGGAGCAGCAGAATGATGCACTTATAGGCAAGTAAGAGAATGACACAGATAGAAGGGATCTGCCAGAAGAGCGGAGTTCCCGAGGAGGGGTGTGGGAGAGACAGAGGCCAGGTAGTGAGACGCAGCAGAATGATGCACTTATAGGCAAGTAAGAGAAGGGCACAGATAGAAGGGATCTGCCAGAAGAGCGGAGTTCCCGAGGAGGGGTGTAAGAGAGACAGAGGAAAGGTAGTGAGGAGCAGCAGAATGATGCACTTATAGGCAAGTAAGAGAAGGGCACAGATAGAAGGGATCTGCCAGAAGAGCGGAGTTCCCGAGGAGGGGTGTGGGGAGAGACAGAGGAAAGGTAGTGAGGAGCAGCAGAATGATGCACTTATAGGCAAGTAAGAGAAGGGCACAGATAGAAGGGATCTGCCAGAAGAGCGGAGTTCCCGAGGAGGGGTGTAGGAGAGACAGAGGAAAGGTAGTGAGGAGCAGCAGAATGATGCACTTATAGGCAAGTAAGAGAAGGGCACAGATAGAAGGGATCTGCCAGAAGAGCGGAGTTCCCGAGGAGGGGTGTAGGAGAGACAGAGGAAAGGTAGTGAGGAGCAGGATTCTGATGCACTTATAGGCAAGTAAGAGAAGGGCACAGATAGAAGGGTTCTGCCAGAAGAGCGGAGTTCCCGAGGAGGGGTGTAGGAGAGACAGAGGAAAGGTAGTGAGGAGCGTAAGAGAAGGGCACAGATAGAAGGGATCTGCCAGAAGAGCGGAGTTCCCGAGGAGGGGTGTACAGAATGATGCACTTATAGGCAAGTAAGAGAAGGGCACAGATAGAAGGGATCTGCCAGAAGAGCGGAGTTCCCGAGGAGGGGTGTAGGAGAGACAGAGGAAAGGTAGTGAGGAGCAGCAGAATGATGCACTTATAGGCAAGTAAGAGAAGGGCACAGATAGAAGGGATCTGTCAGAGAGCGGAGTTCCCGAGGAGGGGTGCGGGGAGAGACAGAAGAAAGGTAGTGAGGAGCAGCAGAGTGATGCACTTATAGGCAAGTAAGAGAAGGGCACAGATAGAAGGATCTGCCAGTAGAGCGGAGTTCCCGAGGAGGGGTGGCGGAGAGACAGAGGAAAGGTAGTGAGGAGCAGCAGAATGATGCACTTATAGGCAAGTAAGAGAAGGGCACAGATAGAAGGGATCTGCCAGAAGAGCGGAGTTCCCGAGGAGGGGTGTAGGGAGAGACAGAGGAAAGGTAGTGAGGAGCAGCAGAATGATGCACTAATAGGCAAGTAAGAGAAGGGCACAGATAGAAGGGATCTGCCAGAAGAGCGGAGTTCCCGAGGAGGGGTGTAGGGAGAGATAGAGGAAAGATAGTGAGGAGCAGCAGAGTGATGCACTTATAGGCAAGTAAGAGAAGGGCACAGATAGAAGGGATCTGCCAGAAGAGCGGAGTTCCCGAGGAGGGGTGTAGGAGAGACAGAGGAAAGGTAGTGAGGAGCAGCAGAATGATGCACTTATAGGCAAGTAAGAGAAGGGCACAGATAGAAGGGATCTGCCAGAAGAGCGGAGTTCCCGAGGAGGGGTGTAGGGAGAGACAGAGGAAAGGTAGTGAGGAGCAGCAGAATGATGCACTAATAGGCAAGTAAGAGAAGGGGACAGATAGAAGGGATCTGCCAGAAGAGCGGAGTTCCCGAGGAGGGGTGTAGGGAGAGATAGAGGAAAGGTAGTGAGGAGCAGCAGAGTGATGCACTTATAGGCAAGTAAGAGAAGGACACAGATAGAAGGGATCTGCCAGAAGAGCGGAGTTCCCGAGGAAGGGTGTAAGAGAGACAGAGGAAAGGTAGTGAGAAGCAGCAGAATGATGCACTTATAGGCAAGTAAGAGAAGGGCACAGATAGAAGGGATCTGCCAGAAGAGCGGAGTTCCCGAGGAGGGGTGTAAGAGAGACAGAGGAAAGGTAGTGAGGAGCAGCAGAATGATGCACTTATAGGCAAGTAAGAGAAGGGCACAGATAGAAGGGATCTGCCAGAAGAGCGGAGTTCCCGAGGAGGGGTGTGGGGAGAGACAGAGGAAAGGTAGTGAGGAGCAGCAGAATGATGCACTTATAGGCAAGTAAGAGAAGGGCACAGATAGAAGGGATCTGCCAGAAGAGCGGAGTTCCCGAGGAGGGGTGTAGGAGAGACAGAGGAAAGGAAGTGAGGAACAGGCGAATGATGCACTTATAGGCAAGTAAGAGAAGGGCACAGATAGAAGGGATCTGCCAGAAGAGCGGAGTTCCCGAGGAGGGGTGTAGGGAGAGAGAGGAAAGGTAGTGAGGAGCAGCAGAGTGATGCACTTATAGGCAAGTAAGAGAAGGGCACAGATAGAAGGGATCTGCCAGAAGAGCGGAGTTCCCGAGGAGGGGTGTAAGAGAGACAGAGGAAAGGTAGTGAGGAGCAGCAGCAGAATGATGCACTTATAGGCAAGTAAGAGAAGGGCACAGATAGAAGGGATCTGCCAGAAGAGCGGAGTTCCCGAGGAGGGGTGTAGGGAGAGACAGAGGAAAGGTAGTGAGGAGCAGCAGAATGATGCACTTATAGGCAAGTAAGAGAAGGGCACAGATAGAAGGGATCTGCCAGTAGAGCGGAGTTCCCGAGGAGGGGTGTGGGGAGAGACAGAGGAAAGGTAGTGAGGAGCAGCAGAATGATGCACTTCTAGGCAAGTAAGAGAAGGGCACATATAGAAGGGATCTGCCAGAAAAGCGGACATCCCGAGGAGGGGTGTAGGGAGAGACAGAGGAAAGGTAGTGAGGAGCAGCAGAATGATGCACTTATAGGCAAGTAAGAGAATGACACAGATAGAAGGGATCTGCCAGAACAGCGGAGTTCCCGAGGAGGGGTGTTGGGAGAGACAGAGGAAAGGTAGTGAGGAGCAGCAGTGTGATGCACTTATAGGCAAGTAAGAGAAGGGCACAGATAGAAGGGATCGGCCAGAAGAGCGGAGTTCCCTAGGAGGGGTGTAGGAGAGACAGAGGAAAGGTAGTGAGGAGCAGCAGAATGATGCACTTATAGGCAAGTAAGAGAAGGGCACAGATAGAAGGGATCTGCCAGAAAAGCGGAGTTCCCGAGGAGGGGTGCAGGAGAGACAGAGGAAAGATAGTGAGGAGCTGCAGAGTGATGCACTTATAGGCAACTAAGAGAAGGGGACAGATAGAAGGGATCTGCCAGAAGAGCAGAGTTCCCGAGGAGGGGTGTAGGAGAGACAGAGGAAAGGTAGTGAGGAACAGCAGAATGATGCATTTATAGGCAAGTAAGAGAAGGGCACAGATAGAAGGGATCTGCCAGAAGAGCGGAGTTCCCGAGGAGGGGTGTAGGAGAGACAGAGGAAAGGTAGTGAGGAGCAGCAGAATGATGCACTTATAGGCAAGTAAGAGAAGGGCACAGATAGAAGGGATCTGTCAGTAGAGCGGAGTTCCCGAGGAGGGGTGTGGGAGAGACAGAGGAAAGGTAGTGAGGAGCAGCAGAATGATGCACTTATAGGCAAGTAAGAGAAGGGCACAGATAGAAGGGATCTGCCAGAAGAGCGGAGTTCCCGAGGAGGGGTGTAGGAGAGACAGAGGAAAGGTAGTGAGGAGCAGCAGAATGATGCACTTATAGGCAAGTAAGAGAAGGGCACAGATAGAAGGGATCTGCCAGAAGAGCGGAGTTCCCGAGGAGGGGTTTAGGAGAGACAGAGGAAAGGTAGTGAGGAACAGCACATTGATGCACTAATAGGCAAGTAAGAGAAGGGCACAGATAGCAGGGATCTGCCAGAAGAGCGGAGTTCCCGAGGAGGGGTGTGGGGATAGACAGAGGAAAGGAAGTGAGGAACAGCAGAGTGATGCACTTATAGGCAAGTAAGAGAAGGGCACAGATAGAAGGGATCTGCCAGAAGAGCGGAGTTCCCGAGGAGGGGTGTAGGGGAGACAGAGGAAAGGTAGTGAGGAGCAGCAGAATGATGCACTTATAGGCAAGTAAGAGAAGGGCACAGATAGAAGGGATCTGCCAGAAGAGCGGAGTTTCCGAGGAGGGGTGCAGGGGAGACAGAGGAAAGGTAGTGAGGAACAGCAGAGTGATGCACTTATCGGCAAGTAAGAGAAGGGCACAGATAGAAGGGATCTGCCAGAAGAGCGGAGTTCCCGAGGAGGGGTGTAGGGAGAGACAGAGGAAAGGTAGTGAGGAACAGCAGAATGATGCACTTATAGGCAAGTAAGAGAAGGGCACAGATAGAAGGGATCTGCCAGAAGAGCGGAGTTCCCGAGGAGGGGTGTAGGGAGAGACAGAGGAAAGGTAGTGAGGAGCAGCAGAATGATGCACTTATAGGCAAGTAAGAGAAGGACACAGATAGAAAGGATCTGCCAGAAGAGCGGAGTTCCCGAGGATGGGTGCGGGGAGAGACAGAGGAAAGGTAGTGAGGAACAGCAGAGTGATGCACTTATAGGCAAGTAAGAGAATGACACAGATAGAAGGGATCTGCCAGAAGAGCGGAGTTCCCGAGGAGGGGTGTAGGGAGAGACAGAGGAAAGGTAGTGAGGAGCAGCGGAATGATGCACTTATAGGTCAGTAGAAGTTTGAACTGGATACAGAAATGGATAGGGAGTCTAGATGGGAGTAGGCTAAAGCGTGGATAAGTCTGGGAGGGGTTGTGGACATGGGCAGGAAGAGTGAGGAGAAAGGGCTGAAATGTGTGTGGGGGGGGTGGGAAGGATAATGCAAGAGAGTGGTAGGTTTAGAACTCTAGTGCATGGGGGAAAGGGGCCAGAATGATTGTATGTAAAGAGGATCACACTTCACACGTGATCATACATGCACACATCCACTTCCTGTAAGAAGAGGTCACATGAGCATAGCCTTAAAGGCCGTTTGAAACCTTTGTTACTTGTTACCACCAGGTTTCCTATCCTGTTATAATTTAAGTTTTTTATACAAGTTACAATGTAAACTGCATTGAAACTATGTTAAGACGGTATAGAAAATCCTATAAATAAATAAATAAATGTGTATACTTTGGAGGAGAGGGGAGCTATGATAGAGATGTTTAAATACATCCGTGGAATAAATGCACACGAGGTGGCTCTCTTCCAACTGAAAGGAAGCTCTGGAATGAGGGGTCATAGGATGAAAATGAAAGGGGGCAGCCTCGGGAGTAATCTGAGGAAATATTTCTTTGCAGAAAGAGTGTGCTTGTGTAGAACAGCCTCCAGTGAAGGTGCTGGAGGCAAGAACTATATCTGAGGTCAAAAAAGTCTAAATACTGAGGATCTCTGAAGGGAGAGGAAGGGATAGTAGAAGTTTATAGTTCTTATGGACGGGCTGATTGGGTAGGTCATATGGTCTTTATCTGCTGTCATAGTCTATATTTCTATGTTTCACAGTCACTCCCCCCACAGACAGGCAGGAGTCTGCAAATGAAAGAAGGGAAACACACCATTTTGTCACACTATACGTGTGCACTTTTCAAGTTATGTTATTTTCACTACTGGGGTGTGCTTGAGACCACCTAGAACCAGCCTTGTTCCTTTTAAAGGCAAGGGTGCGGAGCATTGGTGGAGGGCAGTGGGCAATCTATTTGAAGGAGGTGGTTTATTCAATAGTTGAAACATTTTGTAATTTTATAGCTTGTTCAGTGTTGCGTTACAGGCTATGTGCTCTGGGCTCTGACAAGATCAGATATGGCTTGCCCTCTACCGATTCACTGTAACTTCTTACATTCAAAGAATTTTCTTGTTTGTTGGTTATTGATCTGCCAAATTGTTCTTATTTCTGCCTTTTGCCTCCATTGCTAGCTCCCAGCTCTGCGTTTTCAACTTTGTTCTGCTGTTTTTCAGGGACGGACTTTCCGGGCTGGTGTGTCATGCTCCCTGTCTGACATTCAAATCCAGTCTAAAAATTACTCTTTTTGAGGTTGCTTTTACTCGAGCACCTCTCTGTTATACGTTCTCCTAGTCTCTCTTGTTTCTCATGTTATGTTTGGATTAGATTGTAAGCTCTGTGAGGCAGGGACTGTCTGTATAGAGCTGTGTACAGAAGTAGTAGAAATATTGTATGGAAAAAGAAAGAAGACAAGAGCAAGATAGCTGGAGCCCTGGTTTACCTGTACCTTAATCAGGTTAGAACGTGTAAATTTATTATGTTGGGGGGGGGGGGGCAGGACGGGGAGGAAGGATACAAATCTGAAGAGCACTGCATACACCCTGTAGCACTTTATAAATGATTAATAGTAGTAATAGAGATCATTCTCCTAATAATATTCTCTTTGCTAATGGTGCGTTATGTCATCCATGTAGGAGGGCCGTCCGTTGAGAGGATTGCCTTCTGTTTCACTTCACTGCCTGAAACCTTTCCAAGTTCTCAAGAGGTAGTGGCTGGCAAGGAGCCAGGTACTTCCTACAGACTATGGTTTACGGTCCAACAGGTGGCTAAGTAAATTCCATGCAGGCAATTATTGTGAATTAAGTAAAGAGCCAGCTCTTGGGTTTGGCCCTATCTGAGTTGTAGTGCCTGATCGCTGTGTGTTTAGTTCTGCCCTGGGCTGCAGTCAAATTGCAGGATTCCCAATGCACCTCTGCACTAGCCACTGCAGAAATCCTGGTCTGCTGCATGTAGGAATATCTGTAGGGAATGTGCCTTCTGCAGTCCTCTGCACTACTGTAGACGTGCACAAGCCTCTGACTGACTGCGCTCATGCTGAGAGTTTGGTGCTGGCTGGAAGCTGCTTCTATTGACTGGTTAAGAAATGAGCGACAGCAGCTGTGCAGGAGAGACAGCTCACTGCCTTTGGGTCTTTCCCACTGTGCCAGAGAGATGCTGATCGTCTCGCTCCCAATCTCTCCATATCATTGTGCGGTCCAATATAATCCTCTGGCCAATCCATCGGGCAATAACCCTAATAAAATGATTGACTGATATCAAACTACCATCAATGAAAGTGACCATCTCCTGCACGCTCCAGCTAGGTCAATCTAATCCTTAATAGTGAGTTAGAGTACCCGCCTCATATCCAACAAGTCTGAACTGTTACATGACAGAGGAATCCTTTTCCCCATATATATCTGCTTAGAAAAAGATGTGTGAAATTTGGGATCAAGAACGCAAAGTGTCATTTCATAATTTTTTATGTGACTGTGTCTTCTATCAGCTGCCTTACCAGTCTATGAAAAGCAGAGTCATTAAATGCATTAGCAGCACATTTGACTCAATTGGCAGGTTGTAAATGCTGTAAATAAAATAAATTAATAAATATCTTACTATATTATGGATTCCCCAAATCATTTTGCTTTAAGAATAAGAAATCTACCCAAAGGATCCATTACATGCAAAAAGTGAATATGCTACTGAGCCTTTTAGCTTGGTGCACTCAGTATTGTTTAAGTGAGTGACCTGTAGCATTATATTGTTAATCAATAATGATGAAATTTAATTTTCTAAAACACCACAGCATATGCCCAGCAGAGAACCTCAGCTTAGGACTCACACCCAGAAGAGCAGAGTTGAAAGTTGTAACTGCTAATATGTATTTATTGAATGTCTCTTCTATACCATGCTCTTTACAATCAGTGTGGTTTACAGTCAACAAAATTTGTACAGTGCAGGCAGAGCCTGCACTGGACTTACAATGAACAGGTGTTACAACTTGGGATTGACGAGGGTAACTATGTACAGGCTGAGCGATCCGGTCGCAGGTGACCGGATCGGCTGACAGCTATTTACAGGATGTATAACTATATACAGGTTGATCATCTAGATCAGGGGTCTCAAACTCAAATTTCTTTGAGGGCCAAATGAGGACTTGTAAAGTAACCCGCGGGCCGCATTGTCGAAACTTTCCAAAATCACCACACACATACACAACACACACAACATACATCGCAGCAGCTGCTCCCGTCGCTACACAAAAGCTGAACTTACCCTTCAGGCGACAGACCCGATTCCTCTCCATAGCTGCTTAACATGCCGGAAAAGGAAGAAACGGTCGCTTGCAAACAGCGTGTCCCTGACTCCTCACTGGCTCAGCGACGGCCACAAGTTCCACAACAGCGTGACTGATGAACACAGGCACTCAGTGGGAAAGAGATAAAAACACGAAGGGGGGGGGAGAAGGAGGGATATGAGGGGCCTTTGACGTCACCAGTCCCTCACCGGTAGCCTGGGGTGGTTCTGTTGCGTGGAAGGAGTTTGTCCCCGCCCCTCTTGCGTACGGTCGGAATGCCTGGAGAAGGCTGCTCTTGGGGACAGTCACGTAACCGGAAATGTCAATTTTTTTATTATCCCCAAATGCGTCGTGGGCCACACAAAATTCTCTCGCGGGACGCATGCAGCCCATGGGACGCATGTTTGAGACCCCGGATCTAGATCACAGATGTCCAGTATTGCTTGGCGACTAGATGCAGTATTAGGTGGCTATATACACATTGGCGTTTGTTCACATTGGTATCCATTTGCAGTATTAGATAACTATATACACATTTGACATACTGGGTGTATCATTGAGCTAAAGGGTGGAGCTGCAACCGTGTGATGTGGGTGTGCTAGGGGTGGTTTCCTAGTGGTTGAGTCTAGCTGGTTGTGATATGCCATTAATATGGGAGTATTGCTGGAGGAAGAGATGGTGTTTCAGTGACTTCCTAAATTGGATGAGGTCAGTGATGGCCCAGATAGTGGGTGGGAGGGCATTCCAGCATGTGGGTTCATAGAATACAAAGGCACTGTTTCGTGTTGCTTGCGAGCATTTCGTTATTGCATTTGGGATTCTCAGAGTGTTGGCCACGAATGACCGCCTGGCTCTGTTGGGGGGTGGGGGGTGGAGTGGACGAGGTCTGTGAGGGAGGTGGAGAAGCACTTGTTGATGGCTTTGAAGGTCATAAGTAGTATTTTGAAGGAGAGTCTGCAATGGACCGGCAACCAATGGAGGTGTTTCAAGATTGGGGTTACGTGATCCCTCCTAGAGGCTCCGTGCAATATTCTGGCAGCTGTGTTCATTGCAAGCTGAAGTGGGTTCAGCGTGTTCTTCGGGAGTCCTTGCAGAATAATCTGTTTGGCTTACTTCTGCCACGTTATCTGGGTAATTTTATGAAGTTTTTCCATGTGTAAAGCAGCTTTGCATGTGAGAAATGTCTGTTCTAAAACTGTGCAAATGTTTAGCGGCATGCAATGAAGCTACAAAGTGGCACACTCAAGACTAATAAGAGCAAATATGTTTTCGCTCAACATGTAATCAAACTCTGGAATGTGTTGCTAGAGGATATAGTAAAAACTATTAGTGTAGGTGGGTTTAAATGAGATTTGGATAAGTTCCTGGAGAAAAGGTCCATAAACCATTATTAAAGAGGAAAATCCACTGTTTACCCCAGGACAAGCATTGTGGAACCTATGTACCTTTTTGGGAACCTGCCAGGTACTTGTGACCTGGATTGGACACTGTTGGAAACAGAATACTGGGCTTGATGGACCTTTGACTCACTATAGCAAATCGTATGTTCTTATAGATACATACAACTATGTGGGTTGACTTGGTTTTCAGCTTGTCGTGCTGTGAGGGCTTGTGTGCATCAGTGATGCTGAGAGCTAAACTATCGGTAGTTTAACTACTGGCAGGGTCTCCCAAGATGGACAGGTCTCAGCTGAGATGCCAGACCAAGACAAACCACCCATCTGGGCAGCAGCAGAATGGGATAGTGTTGACGGCGGAGGATCACATTTCTGTGACAATGGCAACACCACCAAACTTAAACTGCGCGGAAGAAAGGCCCGGCAATCTACTTCTGTATCTTGCCATGAAAACTCAATGGATAGTTACAACAAAACAAATTGTGCTGTAGTGCTGGAAGATGAGACCCCCAGGTCGGAAGGCACTCAACTAGCTACTGGGGAAGAGCTGAAGACTTTTCAGACTAAAGCCAGCATTTATGATGTGGTTGGATCAAAGCCCTCGGGACGTCTGACTGCTGATGTAGCTGCGCATGAAATGAGAGTCAGAAGCTATAAAGATGTCTTACACATTGGAACATGGAACGTACGAAGCATGAACCAAGGGAAGTTGGAGGTGGCCAAGAATGAAATGGAACGTGTACAATGTGATCTGTTGGGTGTCAGCGAACTGAAATGGACTGGCATCGGGCACTTTGCATCAGATGATCACATGGTCTACTATGCTGGAAATGAAAGACAAAGAAGAAATGGTGTTGCATTTATAATAAAGAAGAAACTTGCAAGAACTGTAATGAAATACAATGCAGTCAGCGAACACTTAATCTCTATTCGTCTACGAGGAATGCCTATCAACACAACTATAATTCAAGTATATGCCCCAACAACAGCTGCAGAAGAGAATGAAATTGAAGAGTACTATGAACAAGTACAAGCTGAAATTGACAGAACATGCAAACAGGATATCCTGATAGTCATGGGTGATTGGAATGCAAAGGTTGGCAACAAAGAAGAAGACAAAGTAGTTGGAAAATATGGACTTGGCAACAAATGAAGCTGGAGAAGGACTGATAGAATTCTGCAAGACCAATGATCTATTCATCTCGAACACCTTCTTCCAGCAACACAAGTGGTGACTGTATACATGGACTTCACCCAATGGATTGTATAAAAATCAAATTGACTACATCTGTGGAAGTCAACGATGGAAAAGCTCTATAACATCAAAAAAGACAAAACCTGGAGCTGACTGTGGTACAGATCATCAAATACTAGTATGCAAACTCAAGCTAAAGCTGAAAAAGAGCAAACCACTCATGAATGCAGCAAAATATGACCTTGAGAATATACCACTGGAATTTAAAGACTGCCTGCAAAATCGATTTGCTGCTTTAGATACAAATGATAGAGTTCCAGAAGAGTTATGGAATGACATCAAGAAGGTTGTGTTGGAAGAAAGCGAGAAGTCTCTACAAAAGGTAAAAAAGAAAAAACGGCCAAAATGGATGACGGAAGAAACTCTGAAAATTGTCCAGAAACGCAGAGAAGCTAAAGCTAAAGCCAGAGGAGAAAGAAAGACAATCACAGAACTCAACAGAGATTTCCAACGTGCAGCAAGACAGGACAAGGAAAAGTACTACAGTGATGCATGCAAGGAAATAGAAGCAGAAACTATTAGAGGAAGAACAAGATCAGCTTTCCTAAAGCTACGAGAGTTAAAGAAAAAGTTCCAGCCTCGAATTGGAATCTTACAAGACGCTCAAGGTTCTATGTTGAATGATGCTGAGAAGATCAAGAGAAGATGGAAGGAATATACAGAGTTTTTATATGATAAAGATCAAGTGGACCAACAGCCGTTTCAACCTTATGATCTGGAACCATTGGTGATGAAAGAAGAAGTTGAAGCAGCATTGAAAGCCTTATCAAAGAACAAAGCACCAGGCATTGATTGCATTCCCATAGACGTATTACAGCAATCTGATGCAGCTGTTACCATACTTACAAGGCTCTGCCAAGAAATATGGAAGACAGCATCATGGCCAACTGACTGGAAAAGATCTGTGTTTATACCAGTACTAAAGAAAGGTGATCCAACTGACTGTGGAAATTATCGCACAATCGCTCTGATCCCACATGCCAGCAAAATTCTACTGAAGATTATTCAAAAGAGACTACAATCATACCTGGAACAAGAACTACCTGAAGTGCAAGCAGGGTTCAGAAAAGGGCGAGGAATGAGAGACATCATTGCGGATGTGAGATGGATCCTTGAAAAGACTAAAAAATACCAAAAGGATATCTATTTGTGCTTTATCGACTATAGCAAAGCTTTTGACTGTGTAAACCATGAGAAACTCTGGGCCACATTAAGAAGCATGGGTATACCAGAACACCTGATCGTTCTCTTGCACAATCTGTACATTGATCAAGAAGCAACAGTTCGAACGGAACAAGGAGAAACAGAATGGTTTAAAATAAGCAAAGGTGTAAGACAAGGCTGCATACTTTCCCCCTACCTGTTTAATTTATATGCAGAACAAATCATCAGAGAAGCAGGATTGTATGAAGACAACAGAGGTGTGAAGACTGGTGGAAGACTCATCAACAACCTTCACTATGCTGATGATACCACATTACTGGCGGAAAGTGAAGATGATCTGAAACATTTGCTTCTCACAATCAAAGAACATAGTCTCAAAATGGGACTGCACCTTAATGTAAAGAAGACAAAGATCATGACAACTGGCATAATCAACAGGTTCATCGTCGAAGGAGAAGAAATTGAAATTGAAATTGAAATTGTGAATAACTTACTTGGATCAACTGTCAATAAAGAAGCAACAAGCAGTCAAGAAATCAGACGACGCATTGCTCTTGGCAGAATGGCTATGAAAGACCTAGATACGATTCTCAAGAGCAGAGATGTCTCTCTCCATGCAAAGATTTGACTTGTTCAAGCCATGGTATTTTCAGTAACATCATATGGATGTGAAAGCTGGACAGTGAAAAAGATAGACAGGAAGAAAATTGATGCCTTTGAATTATGGTGCTGGCGGCGAATACTGTGCATACCATGGACTGCCCGAAGAACAAACCAGTCTGTACTAGAGGAGATCAAACCTAAGCTTTCTTTAGAAGCTCAGATGACAAGACTTCGACTTTCATACTTTGGACACATCATGCGGAGAGAGAGATCGTTAGAGAAAGACATCATGCTTGGCAAGATAGAAGGTCAACGCAAAAGAGGAAGGCCAGCAATGAGATGGATCGATACAATAACAGCAGCTACGGGTATCAGTCTGTCAACAATGAACCGCCTGACTGAAGATCGAACACAATTTAGGATAGCTATCCAGAGGGTCGCCATGAGTCGACTCCAACTCAACGGCACTTAACAACAACATGTGGGTTGACAAGAGTACACATAATCTTATGTAGACAATGAGTGGGAATTATGGGAGGCAGAGTTTGGACAGAAGAGGTATGGAGTCATGAGGTACATATGTATCTGTATATAGTAGAGTTAATTTCATAATGGGATGTCTATGTCAAAAGTTCCAAAAAAGTGTCTATTTCATTCCTATTTGCTCATTGAGTGTGCTACTGTGTCCAGCTGGGTCGGTGTGCTGCCTATTAATTGAAGAACATGGCATTTGGTTCTATGTCAACATATTAATATATTGTGTGTCTTGTTTCAGCATGTGAGTCAAGACCCCCAAAGAAGGCTTTTGGGGAGAAAACATTGATATCAAGTCATTTTGAGGACGGCATGTGAATCTCTTTGTGACTGGTTTGAGCTAAGTAATTCTTGCATATATTTTTCAATAAGAAACTGCTTTATTGATTAAGAACTGATCAATAGTATGAAAGACATTTGGATTTGGACATGGAAATAGGTTAAAAATGGATCCTCTGGATCCAGGTAATGCCACCATCTATGGAATCCATGGAGGGGGGATTTAAACATGCCCCAGCGCTAGTGGGCAGTATCAGCTATGTTTTATGCCAGCAGTGAAAGACTCGAGCTAGACCCAGTGGCTCTAACGATTCTTTCACTGCTGGATAGAAACCTGGCTGGCACTGCACATTAGCACCGGGACCGGGACATGTTTAAATCCCTGCCAACAAGTAGGAAAATTCCAAATCCAGTTTAAGATGGTATCACCTAGATCCAAAGGATCCACTTTTTACCCAGACCCTCTGGACACTAATTATCACATAAAATAATTGTTTAAGATAGCTAGATCTCAATCATCATCCTTCTATCTACTCAATGGCAGAAATAAAAGCAATTGGTCCATCCAGTCTGCCCAGTTATTCCTGTCCCTACTGCTAAGACTATATCCAAAGTGCCAGCCACAGCTGCTTGACTGCTTGTTGGACATCTCTCCTTATCCCAGTCAGTTTTTGCTTTTGGTCTGGCTGATTCCCTACCATCTTGCAGAGATAAGCGCAGACTCCAGTATTTAATGCAATACCCGGAACCTCTCCCCCCCCCCCCCCCCCCCATGTCTTACCACCATGCTTTGAGATCATCTAAGCAGCTACCACAAAACTAGAAAGGCTGTTTCTCAAACATCTGGCCTTGTAGGACCCCAGGGCTTGCTGGCTACCACCAATCTGCCAGAACTATTACTACTACTACTAATCATTTGCATAGTGCTATAAGGCGTGTATGCAGCACATGCACAAATGCGTAAGAGACAGTCCAGCTCAACAGAGTTTACAATAGGAGACCAGCAAGGAGCAGGTTGCAATAGTCTAGATGGGAGATGACAAGACAGTGGATAAAAGGGTCTTAGTGGTGCCTTCAGAAAGGAAGGGACAAATGTTGCTGATGTGTTAGAGAAAGAACCAACGGGTTTTAGCTATTTGTTGGATATGGGCAGAGAAAGAGAGAGAGTCTCAAAGAAGACCCAAAGGTTGTGAGCCAAGGAAACAGGGAACATGACAGTGTTATCCATAGAAACAGGTAAGGGAGGCGGGTTTAGGGGGAAAAATGATGAGCTTCATCTTAGCCATATTCATTTTTAGACAGTGGTGAGATTTGGACCTGGATTCCACTCTTCGGCTCCTTTCTACCTTTTCTTTCTTCTCTCTCCCTACAGCCCTCCTTGTGAACGCCACTCTTCTTCTGGCTCGCTTCTCTCTTTGCCCCTTCCTTCCACTGCCAACTCCCGACTTCAGTCCTTTCACCTTGCTGCTCCTTCTGCCCGAAAGAAACTTCCTGAGTCTGTACATCAAGCTTCATCTTTGTCCTTTTTAAAGTCCATGTTGTAGGCTCATCTCTTTCAAGCTGCATTTGGATCCTGACCCCCTTTTTTGCCTTCTGTTTTCTTATCCTCCTTTTCCCCTTATTCTTATCCTTTGTCTTGTCTTGTCTTAATTAGATTGTAAGCTCTCATGAGAAGGGACCGTCTCTATCTAGGTTTGTACAGTGCCTTGTAGAGCTTTATAAATGATTAGTAATAGTAATAGTAGTAGTAGTAAAGATAGTACCGAAACCCATGGGAGGAAAGCAGTGCACCAAGGTAATGAGTATAGCGAGGAAAGAGAAGGGGTCCCAAGACAGATCCCTGAAGTACACCAAATAAAAATGGGATAGCAGTGGAGGAGGATCCACCACAACATACTTCAAAAGTGTGATGGAAGAGATAAGAAGACAGCCAGGACAGAACAGAGCCCCTAAATCCAAGAGAAAACAGTGTGTTGAGGAGAAGATGGTGACCAACACTCTCAAAAGCAGCAGTTAAGTCAAGAAGGATGAGGATCAAGTAGAGGTCCTTGGATTTGGATAGCAACAGATCACTGGAAATTTTGGCAAGGGTCATTTCTGTAGAATGTAGAGGATAGTAAGCTTGACTCAAAAGACCCGAACTCATACAGACCAATAGCCAGCATTCCATTTATAGCTAAAATAATAGAGAAAACAATTCAACTACATTTACAAGAACACATTGATGAACACAAACCACTTGACTCACACCAATTTGGATTCCGCCCCTTCCATGGAGTAGAAACTCTCTTAATCACCCTAATGGACTTCCTCATCCAGGGTCCAGATGACAACAACCAAGGCTTCCTACTCCTCTTCTTAGATATTTCAGCCGCCTTCGACAACATCAACCACCATACACTGATCAACAGACTAGAGAACTTAGGAATAGGCGGGACTGTCCTTAAATGGTTCAAGTCCTACATCACACATAGACTAATTCGCGTCCAAATTGACCAACAAGCATCAGAAACATTCCCCCAGGGACAGGGAATACCCCAAGGATCGGCCCTCTCAGCCCTCCTATTTAACTTGTACCTGCAACCTATAACAAACATATTTAAAAAACACAGGATTAAACATTTTATATACGCTGACGACATCATGCTTGCTATCCCCATAAACACTAAAAACCCCACATATGACACACTATCCGAATGCATGGCAGAGACGTCCTCCTGGATGGAATCTAACTACCTCAGCATCGACCTCAGAAAAACGGAAGCAATGTTCGTAACAAGGTCATCTATGACTGAGGACACTTACCTGGAAACAATTACAATCAACAAAACTTCCATACCTGTTAGAAAACAGGTAAAATACTTAGGTGTAATAATAGACCACACACTTACTATGCTACCACACATAAAACAAACAGTAAAAACCATTTTCTATAAACTTAAAACTATTCAACACCTAAGGCCACTCCTCGAGACACAAGACTTTAGATCTGTAGTAAGCACACTGATCACCCCTCACTTCGACTATTGCAATAGTCTCCTAATAGGCCTTCCTCAAAAAAGCACATACCTTCTACAAAGAGCTCAGAACATCTGTGCAAAAGTAATTGCTAAAGCTCGCCTAACAGATCACGTAACCCCAATACTACAGGAACTACACTGGCTCCCTATAAACAGCTGAATTAGATACAAAATTGTCCTAACAACCTTTAAACTCATAAATGACATAGCCCCCTCATACCTATCTACACTACTGCACTCTCCAACCACAACCAGATCCCACAGACAAAACGCAGCCCACTCCCTCATCACACCAAAAGCTATCCGGAAGACTAAGAGAACCACTAGCTCCAGAGCATTCACATTCGCTGCTCCAACGCTCTGGAACGACCTCCCAATAGACATTTGCATCATAAAAGACCTCTCCCAATTCAGGAAAGAATTAAAAACCTACCTATTCACTGAGCACTTTGAAATCCCCTACTCCCCCAAAACCTGCTCCACAACAAACATGGACACACATACACAAACCCCCTAACCCCCGTTAACTAACTCCCTGTCTGCCCCCCTCCCCACACACCCCTCATTTACGACATAAAAGGAAATTATGCATAAAAGGAAATAAATTCCAACTCCTACACTTGCCCTACTCACCACACACAGCCACTGTAAATATTTATTGTAAAAAGTTTGATGATTGTTTCATTTTAATACCTTACAAAGTTAAATTTTATTGTTCAATGTAAATAGTTGAATTCTACTGTTCAATGTAAATGTATACAGATGTGTACAATACTGTTAAGCTGTTACGTGTAAACCGCCCTTGATCTCTGGAAGGGGCGGTATAAAAGAAAATAGTTAAATAAATAAATAAAAATAAATAAATAAATAAGATAAAAGCCGGATTGCGGTGGATCCAGAATGGCTTGAGAGTTAAGAATGTCAAGACAGCAGAGGAGGAGGGTGATGAGCTGATAACTGGAAGGGTCCAGCGAAGGTTTTTTTGAAGAGAGATGTAACCACAGCATGAATATTTACATTAGAAAATGATAGGTTGAGGATATAACAGAGGGAAGGCATAACAGCAGGGGAGATAGAACGGAGTAGCTTGGTGGGAATGAGATCAGAGGAACAGGTACTGAGTTTGGAGGAGGACAGAAGAGATGCAGTTTACTCCTCAATGATATTAGGAAAGGAAGAAAGCATCACAGACATTGAAGGAAGGATTTGAGAGTGAAGAAAGGGAGAGGGGAGACTGAGGTGACCCAGTGGAGAACTCAAGACTAATCTTATGAACCTTATCATACAAATAATCAACCAAAGTTTGGGCAGAAAGCAAAGGTGGGGTCGGGGGTGAAGGGTCTTTGAGGAGAGAGTTGAGTGTTACAAAGAGACAGCAAGGGTAAGGAGTTTGTCAGATGGACATCATTCTTTTGTGTGGCGAGAGCTATGGCAGATCAGAAAGAGCTTAGCATGAATTTAAAATATAAGAAGTCAGTATGAGTATGGGATTTAAGCCAAAGGTGCTCAATGGAGCAGGCACAAGAATGTAGGTAGCGGATTTCAGAGGTCAGCCAAGGTGTAGAATGGGAGGAGCAAGAGCGTCCAAGACGCAGGACAATAAAGTGTTCTAGGAAGACACTGCCTCATCGACAGTCTCAAATTACACAGTGAATGAGAGAGGAGATGAAACAGCAGTGCACAGAGTTGAAGGGTCAATAGCCTGAAGATTCCTAAATATGTTGGTTGAGCTAGGACAAGACTGTGGCAGGAGCAGTTAAGTGAAAGTTAGTAGATGATGGTCAGAAATGGGAAGAACTGAGATGGAGAAGTTTGAGAGTGAGCAGTTGGAGAAAAAGACAAGATCCAGGCAGTGACCATGCTGGTTCATAGGGGCAGTAGAACACAGCTGAAGGTTGAGTGAGGAGGTTAAGGCAAGGAGCTTTGATAGAAATATAGAAAAATAATGGAGATAAAGACCATATTGCCTATCCAGTCTGCTCTTCCACGTCAACTACTAAGCTTTACAGTCCTTTTTTTCCTTTAGAGATCCTCTGAGTCGGTCCAATGCTTTCTTAAATTCAAATATAGTCCTTGTCTCTACTACTTCCACTGGAAGACTATTCCATGCATCTACCATTCTTTCTGTAAAGAAATATTTTCACAAATGACTCAATGAGTCTGTCTCCTTTCACTTTCATCTTATTGCAGAGCTCATTGCAGAGCTTTCTTTTAATTAAAAGAAGCTCTCTTCCTATGCATTTATGCCATGGAGGTATATAAATGTCTCTATCATATCTCCCTTCCCCTATCTTTTTTCTAGAGTATGCATATTGAGATTTGCCTACTGACCAAGACCACTGAGCATTTTGTTAGCTACCCTCTGCATCGACTCCATCCTGTTTATATCCATTTGACAAGAATCAGAGGGATTATCAACATGAATATTAAAATCCCCAAGAATAAGAGAGGAGGAAGATGGTTCAAGAAAGAAGGAAAGGCAGGCGTCAAAGTTCATGAAAAAGAAAGAGGTGGGCTTGCCAGGGATCAATAAATGACAGATACCCAGAAAGGTATGAAGGTAACGAGGCAGATGGAGTGGACTTTATTTTTTTTTAATGCTGTCCAGTCAGTGCTGACTCCTGGTGACCCAGCTGCCTCTGGGTTTCTTGGCAATGTATTATTGGAAGGGAGACTAAAGTGGAAGAAGGGGTTGAAACTGCCAGGAAGGAAAGAGTAGTAGCCCAATACCACTGACTGCCAACCAGGCAAAATGTATAGGAGAAACGGTAACCGTCCTGACAGAGGGCAGCAGCTGAAGCAGAGTCTCAGTTAGAGGAAGAAGCTGCAGAGCATTAGAGAGAGAGAGAGAGAGATCGATCATGAATGAAGGTGAACATTCCACAGGGTGTATGAGAAAGGGAGAGAAGAGGAAGGAAGGAAGGAAGGGATATGAATAAGATTAGAAAACTCGCAGTTGTCCTGCATAGAGAGCGAGAGAAACTTCTAGGAGGGATTGCTATCTCCAGATGAGAGGAGAATGAGGTGGAGGGCATGGGGGAGAGAAGAGGAGGCACAACGATGCTCTTAGAGAGAGTGCAGATGCCTTAATGAGAGGAAAAACATGTAGAAGCTCAAGAACAGATGAGAGGCTGGACAAGAAGGCAGGAGAAGCAGAGAAATTGAGGAATGGATGATAAGGACTTGGGGTTTGAAATTGTTGGAATAAAGGGAAATAATTAGGGAGAGTTACTGTAGCATCAAGAAGACAGTGATATGGAGCTATAGGAATAGTTGGGGGGGGGAGGGATAAGAAAATACAGATCTAAAGAGAGATGAGGTGGGAAGGCAGAAGAGATGTCCCAATGGGTTGGGGCACACTTGCATGCTACAAGAAAGGTGCAGTCTTATCCCAAAGAAGGATGGAGCATTTATTGGTTCTCTGCATTGATGAGGGACAGTCTTGGGGCAAGAGAACTCACACTACACCAGATCAGATAAATATAGTAGTTACTATTTTTTAATTTTTTCCATTCTTGAAGCAAAATCTTGAAAGTTATTCATTATTTATGTAGTGTAGAATCAAGCTATATGCCTCCTGTTTTAATTGTATTGGATGGAGTCCCTCATTTCTTAACATAAGCTATGATTGCGGCAAGTTACCTTGAGCTGGGGGGGCCAGGGGTTTAAATCCCACTAGAGGGCAGCAACCTTGGGCCGGAAGGACTGGGGTTTCTTGTGGCCTTGGGCAAGCCACTTAACCCTCTGTTGCCTCAGGTACCAAAACAGGTTGTGAGCCCTTCGGGGACAAAGGAAATATATATCCAGTACCTGAATGTACACCGCTTTGATTTGTAGAAAAGCGGTATATAAGCCTAGTTAAATAAATAAAAATGTTGCAGTATCTGGGTGTGACTCTTGATTGAAGACGTTGATTTAGACCTCAAGTAACAAGAGTTGTTCAAGATGTATTCTATAAACTTCATTTGGTGTATAGGCTATATGCCTTTTTGGAGCCTATGGATTTCAACTTGTGGTATATAATCCCTAGTTTTACTGACCATTGATTACTGCAGTATAATGTATGTTGGTTTGTTTGATCTAGTTACAAAACTGCTGTAATTAGCCAAAACCACAGAGCACAGATGGAGTGGAGGAGGAGCCTAATGGTTAGAGCACTGGCTTGGGAACGCAGAGACCAGGGTTCAATTCCCACTAGCTCTCCCTGTGGCCTTGGGCAAGTCACTTAACCCTCCATTGCCTCAGAAAAATTCAAGTTATCAATGTCCCTGTTTGATGTACATTAACAAGCTTAATTTTCAATGTAAACCGCTTTGATTGAAATGAGAAAGCAGTATATAAAACCTGTTAAATAAATAAATAAAAGGTGTCACAAGAATTGAACATATAACACCTTTTCCCTTACAATTACACTGGTTGCGTGTGAAGTACTGAGTTTTTTTTAAGTATTTTATTTTTCATTTTTAAGATATTGAAGTGTTTCATCAAATGAGTTGGTTACTCAGTTGCAGCAATTTCTCCAAATGAGTTAGTTTCCTGCATACCATGAAAGTCATGAACCTCACTTCTAATCAAGGATATGTGGAGTATGATCTCAGTCTCTCAAATTTACTGTTAATGCTTGCCGTGGTACTTGCATCGTGCCAAAGAGCCTCCCTCTGGAGTTTGTAAGATGTAACATGTATGCAGGGCCGTACCGAGTGTAAATCGCGCCCTGTGTGACTTGCACAGCGGGCACGCGCCCCCCTTTGGCGGGAGAGAAGAGGCACACCCGATTGCAAGTTGCCGGCATGCCAAGCAGATCTATCCCTCCCAGCAGGGAGGGACAGATCTGCTTAGCATGCTGGCGAGAAGGCTTAAGGGGTGCATTTTAGCTGTCTGTTGTTGCCTGCTGCCACTGAGAGAAGAAAAAGTGGCGGTGGCGGTGGCAGGGAGCAGCAGACAGCTGGAATGTGCCCCTTAAGCCTTTGTGCCCTGTGCGGCCGCACCGCTCGCACAGGGCTAGGTACAGTCCTGCATGTATGGGTTGGAGTTTGTAAAATGTAATATGTATGGTTGCGCAATTGCCTATGTAGACCCCATCATAGCTCACTCTGCTCTGGATCATGGACTTAGATGTTCATAACTTCTTCTGTTCATAAAGCGATCACTTGATCACATACATGCCTTCTCCATGAGAGGGTCATAAGCTTACCTGTACTACTGCAATCAGAACAATTTATTAATTTTCCATAAGGATCTTAAGGCACATCTGTTCAGACTTGCTTCTATTTGACTGTTTCTCCTGGCATTGAATTGGTTTAATTTTTATAATTTATGTTTGTGTATGAAGAATTATCAGTTGTGATTTTATATATTGCTGTAATTTGTTTTTGTTTTATATATATATATTTGGGCAGCTGGCTTCACTGTCCTACCTTAGGTACAAACTTAGATTGCAAGCCCTCCAGGACAGGGAAATGTTCACCTTGAGCTACCAATGAAAAGGTGTCGGCTAAATCCCCAAAACTATTGTCTCTTTTCTTATTGTTCGCAATCTTAATGCCACGAGGCACTTCCTCAGTTGCCAATCCCAGGTTTTCTAGATGTAACTGCATCTGCAGAGAGGTTGTGGTTACTACCGATACTGCTGCTGATGCTGAAATGTGGCAGGAAAAGCATGATGAAACTGACCAGAAGAGCAATCATAATCACCCCCACAATTATCAGAAAGGTTCTGCAGTGATACATGCTTCGGGAGCTCCAGGAGAGTTGCTCCATCGCCTGCCCATGGAGCACTGGAAGATGGCGGCTAACATTCAGACTCTGGCTGATGGTCCTCACGCATATCTGGGTCACCATGGACTTAGGCAGGTCCTTCACATACAGACGACCCTTATTGCGGTTGAAACGGATGCTGTACATCTTCTGCATGCCCTCCGGAAAGCAGGAGAGAATGGCAGTGTTATTGTCCAGTTTAGGAAGCCCAGCCACAGGAACTGTGGTCTGATTTCGGCACATTGGACACTGGATGGCATTTGGAATCTCGGATATGATGTTTAGGCGAGCCAGACACTCAAGGCAGAAGGTGTGGCGGCACTGGAGCATCTTGGGAGCACGGAAGACATTGTTAAAGTGACTGAAGCAGATGGCACATTCTAGGTCAGGGTCATCTTCCTCTTCGGAGCCCATGACAAGCTGCGGCATTTTGCAGCATTCACGGGTTGAGTTAAAATAGCAGAACAGCTGAACCTGGAAACACAATTCTGAAAATAAGAACCTGGGGTTTCAAAATAAAGTACCAAGTACATTTCTGCCCATATGCATGTCTGGACTATAGGTTAAAAGGTGTCTTTAAGCGTTAGCCCCATGTGCTGTTCCAGTACTGTATGTAAGGACCAAGCTCAGCCTTCTGAGTATTTATTGACTTCCTAGTAGGGGTGTAGCGTGTATTCCATTCTTTAGTGTGCCTTAAAAGTTTAGTGTGCGCAAAAATCAATTTAACATACATTAAGCTACAAATTAATGTGCATACAATGGCATGGAACAGACATAGTGCATCCCTTTATAGGAACAGGATAAAATCAAAATAAGCATATCTCTTATATCTGAACAAATAGGGGTGACCTACACGGAGCTGTGGGTACACCCCTAAACAAAGACATGGGGAGAGGTGACCTGCACAGAGCAGCAGGTGCACCTACTCTTGCCACCTTGCTGGGTAGACTAGATGGACCATACTGGTCTATTTCTGCTGTCATATACTATGTTACTATGTATGCATTAAAGCATTTTATTCAAATAAATATGTGAACTTAAATTTTTAAAAAATGCTTGAAAATCAGGAAAGTCTGAAAAATCTAAAAATGGGCCAAAATGTTTTGACTTGTGTACATTCCTACTTCTTGGAAAAGATTGAACTGTGGGTGTAAAATGATCGTTGCCAGGTCTGGTATCCCAGACATTTTATGATTCTGTAGATCTTGCAATGTTTGTTTAATTTCTCCATTTTTGTTGGAATTGGCAGCCTTTTGATAAGGACAGGAAAACAGCAGTTTTCTTTTTAAATAAATGAAAACACAAAGCAACAAGTCCATCTTATTAACATATCTTAAGAAAACTGAAGCCCTGTGAAGCATGCTTTCTCATTAACCAGACAGATGCCTTGATTTACTCAAAGTCTGAGCTCTTTAAGGGCTCCAAAAGGGCAGCATATTAGTAGCTGATTTTTTAAAAATATAATATAATTATTTCCTGATTGATTCTTTTGTCTTTCCAGCTCAGAGATCTGGCAGCATGAGACTTCATTTTCTGTTACTAAGGGCTGCTTTATAACTCCCCTCACTTTACCTTAATCTAGTCCCTGCATCAATAATCCTTGGTCGAGGAGAGGGGAGGGGGGGGGGGGTCATGTAACGGGGTTCCTTCTGGAACTGTGCATTCAAAGGCCTTAAATCCAGCTAGTGTGCTCTATGGGGACATTTCCTTTGAAAACAAGCTTTCAATACTCTGAAACTTCAAGAAGAAGCCCATAGGGTTGGAAAGTTGCCCTACAAATGAAAGAAGCAGGACTAGGAATACCACAATCCAATGCAATGCACATTCAAGTCTTACTATACTTTTCCCTTAATGACACATAAGCAACAGTTAGAAACATGACGGCAGTTAAAGATCATATGACCTATCCAGTTTGCCCTTCCATAATCACCTACTACAGTTCCTTTTTATCCTATAGAGATCTGTGTTTGTCCCATGAATTTGGATGCAGTTCTTTTGTCTCTACTACCTCCACTGGGAGACTATTCCACCCATCTACCACTCTTTCCATAAGAAATATTTCCACATGTTACTCTTAAATCTCCTTTCACCTTCATCCTATCCCCTTCGATGCAGAGCTTTTGTTTTTTCAATTGAAAGAGGCTCTCCTCCAGTGTATTTATGCCATGGAGGTATTTAAACATCTGTCATATCTCCTCTGTCCTGTCTTTTTTCCACAGTAGACATATTGAGATCTTTAAGTCTGTCCCGATATGCATATGATGAAGCCCATTGACCATTGTGGTAACCGCCCTCTGCACAAACTCCAGTCTGTTTATATCTTTCTATATCTCAACCACATATGTGCTGTAGTTTATGAAATCTATGAGAGGGTATAACTGATTGTTTCATCAAATAGTCTTAATAAACTGAAGTCTCATGCTGCCAGTTACAATTGGAACCCACATCCACATCACAAGCATCTAATTCACATTCCACTCCAACACACGATGAGAGCCAAACTGGATGAAAGCCTCCATGCACATGCACATAGTTTAAAATGCGCCCTTATCAACGCCCGCTCAATTCGTAAGAAATGGCCTGTGATCGCAGACATAATATCCCTCCACAACCTTGACATCCTTATGATTACTGAAACATGGTTGTCCACAGAAGATAATGTACTACTCAACCAGCTCCTTCCACCAAATTTTTCAGTATTTACTAGTCACAGACAGAACAAGCGCGGAGGAGGTGTGCTCATACTCTCCAGATCAGACCTTCAGTTCCAACTGATAAATGCCCCAAGCACGGACCACCTAGAGTTAGTCTCTATCTCCAACAAGATATGCGCTATAAACCTCCTATACCGAGCACCCTCAGCCGCCCCAGATGCCCTTCCAGACATTATAGACCTAGCCTCCAACACACAGAATCCTAATACTCCAGTTTGGATTGTTGGTGATTTCAACTTGCCAGCCCTCCAAGATAGCCATTCAACTGCATTCCTCGAAGCCCTCGAATCCCTTGGATATCAACAATTAGTACGTGAACCTACACATGTGAAGGGGAACACCCTTGACCTTATATTCGCACCACAGACTTTACATGACCAATCACACAATTCGGTGATATCGATATCTGATGTACCGTGGTCAGATCATAGACTCATTACATTCCAGATCCCTACTCATCTCAGACACTCAAAGACCAACATTGCTCCAAATAACAACTTTAAATCGCTGACCAGGAGCTTTCTTCCATTCAACAGAGAGCGCATCCTTGCTGCAACCTGCTCACTTCATAACGAAGCCCCTCTAGAGATAGAAGACCTAATCGCATGCTGGAACAACAGTCTTAATACAATTGCACTGCGACCACCTCTCAATAGACCGACTAGGAAAAGAGCTTCTGCACCATGGTACACTGATGATCTGAGACTATCACTATCCCAATTACGGAGCCTCGAGAAGCGCTGGCGTCGGTCACACACTCCTCCGTAGACCGGGCAGCCTACCTCAACCAGCTATCCATCCACCGCAAAGCCATCTCTGATAAAATGAAGCAGTACCACACGGACACCCTGAAGCGGGCCTTAAATAAGCCCCACGATTTGTTTAACATAGTCAAGACTCTATCAAAGGAACCAACCCCTGAAAAGCAATGTGAGATCCATCCCCAAGATTTTGCGGTCTACCTGCAGTCCAAACTTACACAAACAAGTAAACCCCCCTCAGAATTTACCCCCACTGTCCATAACTGCCCAACAGCTCTAAGCATTTTCACTACGCCGGATAAGAAGCGAATTGAAGATCTGATCATGTCTCTCAACTCCACCACTGCTCAGACGGACCCCTGTCCAGCTTTTTGGATAAAGGAACTTCGTTGCGAATTCAGCCCAATTATAAATAAAATCATAAACCTGTCCTTCAAGTCTGGTACGTTCCCCTCTGCCCTCAAACAAACATCCATCAGACCATTGTTAAAAAACTGTAAGTTAGATCCTCAAAAGGCAGAATCCTACAGACCCATTTCTAGTATTCCTTTTCTTGCGAAATTAATAGAAAAGGAGGTCCAATGCCAATTGCAAGACCATATTGATACCACGGCTCCTCTGGACCCTTGCCAACATGGCTTCAGAGAGTCACACGGAGTAGAAACGCTCCTTACATCTCTCCTCAACAACATAATTTCCGGTATCAACAATGTCCGACAAGGTTTCGCACTTGTGTTCCTGGACATAGCCACGGCCTTTGACTCGGTGAGCCATGACCTCCTCCTAATACGTCTAAAAGAGAAAGGTGTTGGCGGAACTGCCCTTGAATGGTGCAGATCGTACTTGTCTGAAAGATGGCAACACGTTCGGTCTGGTGGAATGATGTCTGATCCATTTCACCAAGGACAGGGAGTCCCGCAAGGTTCCTCCCTTTCTGCCTTACTGTTCAATATTTATATGCAACCTATTTGCAAGATCATCAGGTCCTTCAATGTGAGTTGCATGATATATGCGGACGATGTCCTGCTTTATATGCCTTTCAACATAGACAAATTGGACCTATCCCCACTAAGTAACTGCTTTGATGCCATATCGCAATGGCTCTTGTCACAAAACCTAAAGATTCAACACAAGAAGACAGAGGTGCTCTTCATGTCAAGGAACCCGAGCTTCAGCCCCCCACAGTTCCTGAAGGTGAAGGATGCTGAGCTACAATCAAAACCCAACATAAGATATCTGGGTGTTACACTCGACCAGAACCTTGACATGAAAGCACATATAGCCAACACTGTAAGAATCATATACTACAAAATCCGGTCACTAAGACATCTTCGCCCCCTGCTCGAACCTGAGGATTTTCGCACCATCTACCAGGCTCTGATTATGCCTCACTTTGACTATGCTAATGTCATTTTACTAGGCCTCCCTCAATCCACCCTGAACCCCCTACAGCTCGCAATGAATAGCGCTGCGAGGATTCTCTATGGGGCATCTAGATGTGAGCATGTGTCACCCCTGCTAATGCAGTTACACTGGCTTCCTATACATGCCAGGATCATATTCAAAACATTACTACTCACATTCAAAGCAGTAAATAGTCTCTCCCCCACATCATTAACTGAACTCATCAAACCCATAGCCCCGAATAGATCAAGGAGATCTACTGCAGTAAATTCGCTAATGGTTCCCCGCGAACTTACTAGAAGCACCTCAGCAACAGCAAACCGGGCTTTCAGCCTTCGTGCCCCTAAACTCTGGAATGCACTACCTACCGCCAGATATCAGAGCAATCAACAGCCTACTGCAATTTAGAAAAGCCCTCAAACACTACCTATTCCTTAAATACTTCTCAGTGAGTGCAGAGGCACGACCCCTCTCTGTGAATCATGGACACACCGATTCACCTATTGAACCAGAATTCCCCACATAGAAAGGTTCCACAGACCTTTGGTAGAAGGTTCTACGTGCCTGTCTTCTATCTCATCTGCGCTATCTTTTAAGATGTTAATAGTTCACTGTTATATTTCCGTTATTCTTAATCACATTGTTAACCAGGTTGTATGACCCCATTTACTGATTTTACCCTGTTATCCAAATTTTATTCCCCTGTTTACTGTAACTCAGACGCTTGCTTATGGTGCTGAATTTTTGTTTGATGTAAACCGCGCTGATGCCAAAGAGTGCGGTATATAAGAGATGTAAATAAATAAATAAATAAAAATATAAATAAAAATAAACACAATCTATATACAATATTTGCCTGAATCGACTACTTTACCCATTATAGTCCGGCCAGATTTTCAGCACATTTTTGCAGTGATGAAATGAGAGAAGCAGCTCTGTTTGGGCTCTGGCTTAATCCATTAGAAAGAACTTCCCTTTAATATTCTCACTAACAGCAAGGCTCTCCTTTTCTAGGACTTCAGATTTGCCAGTGAAATCAGGCAGAAGACTTCCCATATGCATAGGGCATGCAAAGCAAGTTATTTACATGGATCAAACACATCAGCAAGCGAGTCCAGCAGCATACTGTGAAAAGTGCTATGAAGAAAAATATTTTTTTTGTGTGCATCAGTTAAAGAAAATTAAAAGTCTGTTTCCTCCTGCACGAGGCACCGAGTGCAGCAGGAAATGTAAATGTTGTTCAGCTCTTCAAATCCCAAAAGCATCTGAAGTTAGACTAGTATAGGACTGTTTCATGCACAGTGCTATCCATTGATGGCTGTTCTGGCAAATAATGCTGGGATATGGCCTTAAGTTGTCACAGCCCTGTCCTCCTTCCCCTTGCCTGCACACTCTGACCACTCAGCAAACATTACAGCTGGTAATCGTGCTCTTATGCCCCAAATCATCATCTCATGTAATTCACATTGCCTGCTGTATTGTAGCTGTGCACAGGATTAAACAGAATAACTACGCAACAAGGAGGTTTACCATCACCGTCAGGTACCTCAATTTATTTATTTACTTTATTTAACTACATTTATATCCCGCTTTTCACCGGGTCAAAGTGGTTTAACATGAAAGGGGAGGGGGACAATAATCAAGTTGACAGAAAGAGGGAGGGGGCCATTATCAGGGGGATAACATTGTTGATCTTCACAGAAAGTAACAGTACTAGATAGTAGACGTTTTTCGGTAGTCTCTTAGATGGTTGCTGGGGGAGTAGGTCAGGGGGTTCTGGTGAGCAGTTATTGAGAGGTGTCTGTTTCAGTTCCAAGATATTTATGAAACAGGATGTTTTTTTAACTGTTTCCGGAATGTGGAGAGGTCTTTGGTGCTTCGGATCTGGTTCAGGAGGGAGTTCCAGAGGGAGGGTGCATACAGTTCAAATGCTCTGTTGCAGGTTTGCTGATTGAACTTAGTTCATTCGTGGGGGATAGTGAGAGTGTTGCTGGTGGTCTGATGGGTTGGTCTGTTGAGAGTAGGGTGAGGTAGTAGAGTCCGAAGTTGTGTGGTCTGGGTTTGATGGAGGGCTTTGTGGATAAGTAAGAGGGATTTGTATTTAATCCTTGCTTCGAGGGGTAGGATATGAAGTTCTCTCAGGACTGGGGTGATGTGATTGTGTTTTTTTGTCTTCTGGATGATTCTTGTGGTGATGTTTAAGGCAGTCCATAGGGGGTTGGTGTGGGCGGCGGGTAGTCCATGATAAATTGCATTGCAGTAGTCCAGATGGGGAGCGTCATGGCCTGCATGACTGTTCTGAAGTCCTGTGGGTCGATGAGTGGCCTGAGCCATTGTACTGCCTTTGCTTTGTGGAATACTGTTCTGGCCGTCTTTTTGATCTGTTGTTTGAATGTAAGGGCTTGATCAATGATGATTGCCAAGTATTTTAGATGGGGTTGGACTTGTATTTGGGTGGTTCCCAAGGTGAGGTGTGGTGGTGGGGTGAAGTTTGGGTCCTTGGACACGAGCGCTTCCATTTTTTTAATGTTGATGGAGAGGTTGTTCTCTTGTAGCCAGCTGGAGACATCAATAAAGCAGTCTGATAGGTGATTGTTTTGTTCGGGTGTTGATTTCAACCGCAAACCCATCTGATTTCTATTTTGTTTCCTGTAAGGGCATCATTATAAATCTGTATTTATTCAGGATCCTTCAAGTGAACGTTATCCTCGCTGGACAGAACAATCCAAACTGGGCCAGCCCAGTGCATCGGTGTGGCAGGTTGTGCCCTGCCACGTGGAAGACTCCTGGTGCAGTTCCCAAGCTGTGCTTGTGGGGTTGGCTGGAGAAGCTGTTTGCAGTCCCAGAGAGAGTCATGATCATTTCCCGTGAATGACTCCTAGACTTGATTTTGGGGCCCATGACTACAGGGTTCCAAAAGGAGCCCTATTACTACTTATCATTTGTATAGCATTACAAAACATACAGAGTGGAGGAGTAGCCTAGTGGTGAGAGCATCAGCCTCACACCCAAGAGATCAGCGTTCAGTTCCCACTGGCACTCCTTGTGACTTTGGGCAAGTCAGTTTACCCTCCAATACCTCAGAAGAAAAGGCCTAGCAATCTACTTCTGGTCATGTTGTTAAGTGCCATCGAGTCAATGGTGACCCTCTGGATATTTGTCCTAAATTGTGTTCGGTCTTCTGTCAGGCAGTTCATTGTTGACAGACTGGCACCCATAGCAGCTCTTATTGTATCAATCCATCTCATTGCTGGTCTTCCTCTTTTGCATTGACCTTCTACCTTGTCAAGCATGATGTCTTTCTCTAATGATCTCTCTCTTCCCATGAGGTGTCCAAATTATGAAAGTCGAAGTCTTGTCTTCTGAGCTTCTAAAGAAAGCTTAGGTTTGATCTCCTCTAGTACTGACTGGTTTGTTCTTTGGGCAATCAATGATATACACAGTATTTGCCGCCAGCACCACCATAATTCAAAGGCATCAATTTTCTTCATGTCTATCTTTTTCACTGTTCAACTTTCACATCCATATGTCCTTATTGAAAATGCCATGGCTTGAACAAATTGAATCTTTGTATAGAGAGAGACATCTCTGCTCTTACTACTACTACTGAACATTTGTATAGTGCTACAAGTTATACGCAGCGCTGCACAGACCTGTAAGAGACAGTCCCTGCTTATCAAAGCTTACAATCTATTGAAGACAGACAACACAGAAGGTGTAGACAGGGATAAAACAAGGGGGAAAGGAAAAGAAACAAGGAGATCAGGAGGAGTGGAGGAGTGGCCTAGTGGTTGGGGCAAGGTACTTCAGGCCAGAAGGTCGGGGGTTCAAATCCCACTAGAGGACAGCAACCTTGGGCCGGAAGGACTGGGGTTTCTAGTCCCACAGGTGCTCCTTGTGGTCTTGGGCAAGCCACTTCACCCTCCATAGCCCATGTTCCCTGTAAAATAGTTATCTCCAAGTTATAATGCCCTGTTCAATGTAATTTCAGTTTGTTCAATGTAAACCGCACTGATGCAGAATAGAGCGGTATATAAGAGAATGTAAATAAATAAATAAATAAATCAGGTGAGTCAAGATCCAAAAGCAGCAGTGAAGAGGTGAGTTTTCAGCCTGGATTTGAAAAGAGTCAGAGAAGGTGCCTGGCGTACAGACAATCTTGAGAATCTTCTCTAGGTCCTTCATAGCCATTCTGCCAAGAGCAATGCATGGTTGGATTTCTTGACTGCTTGTTTCTTCTGTATTGATAGTTGATCCAAGTAGGTTAAAGTTGTCCACTATTTCAATTTCTTCTCCATCAACAATGAACTTATTGATTTTGCCAGTTGTCATGATCTTTGTTGTCTTTACATTAAGGTGCAGGCCCATTTTAAGACTATGTTCCTTGATCTTGAGAAGCAAATGTTTCAGATTGTCTTCACTTTCAGATAAAAATATGTTATCAGCAGCATAGCGAAGGTTGTTGATGAGTTTTCCACAAATCTTCACACCTCTGTTGTCTTCATACTTCTCTGATAATTTGTTCTGCATATAAATTAAAGAGGTGGGGGAAAGTATGCAGCCTTGTCTTACACCTTTGCTGATTTTAAACCATTCTGTTTCTCCTTGTTCCATTCAAACTGTTGCTTCTTGATCAATGTATAGATTGTGCAAGAGAACAATCAGGTATTCTGATATACCCATGCTTCTTAATGTGGCCCAGAGTTTCTCATGGTTGACACAGTCAAAAGCCTTGCTGTAGTCAAGAAAGCACAAATGGATATCCTTTTGGTATTCTTTCGTCTTTTCAAGGATCCATCTCACATCTGCAATGATGTGTCTCGTTTCTCGCCCTTTCCTAAACCCTGCTTGCACTTTAGGTAGTTCTCGTTTCAGGTATGGTTGTAGTCTCTGTTGAATAATCTTCAGTAGAATCTTGCTGGCATGTGGGATCAGATCAATTGTGCAATAAGTTCCACAGTCAGTTGGATCACCTTTCTTTAGTACAGGTATAAACACAGATCTTTTCCAGTCATTTGGCCATGATGTTGTCTTCCAATTTTCCTGGCAGAACCTTGTAAGTATGGTAAGCAAGCTGCATCAGATTGCTGTAATACATCTATGGGAATGCCATCAATGCCTGGTGCTTTGTTCTTTGATAATTATAGCATCAAAAAACTGCTGTTCATCTCACATGCAAATACCTAAATAAACTTAAGAGATAAACCAAACTACCCTAAATGCCCCAGAGAAAGAAAAAAATTTTTGTTGGATCATTTGCCTTGAAAGGAAACCTTTCCTCGCCTGCAGCAAATCCTCCTTTTTATTCTATTTAAAAGAGTATGCCTACTCTCATACCATCATCCTGAGGTATAATTAGCAAATTATCCTCAGATACGTCAGCAGATAGAAATTATCCTGAAAAGTACTTAGCTTTAATAAGCCTCTTTCTTTCAACCAGCAATGGAAGACGACCCCAAACCAAGCCTTCAAATGTCGGCGTCCAAAAATAGGCATCCCGCCATTCCTCACCAACTTTGTCTCTCGGATCCAGCTTTTATGGCAAGGTCTCTTCTTCCAGACATGCTCTCAATCGCACTCTCCAGCGTTCTCACATCTCAAAGCATCCAAGCGTTAGAGCAGAACCTTCTCTTGCCTGTGCTATAGTACAATTGGCGTTCCTTTCTTTTCCTAAGCAGCTTTTTTTATGTATTTTGTAAACCGCTCAGACGCTGTGGCATTGAGCGGTATATTAAGCACCTCAATAAAGATAAAGAACCTCATTCAAAGACGTATCAGAAACTGTACACAACGCTGTGTTTCAGACCTTGACTCTCCCGGTCCTTCTTCATGCAAATTACATCATGGCGTTGTGTACAGTTTCTGATACGTCTTTCAGGTGCACCTGCTGCTTCATGCAGATCAATCTGTTTTTACTAAAGAAAGTCCTGGAGAAGGACCACCTGTGTCTCCCAAATATAAAAATGGGAATGAAGTAGACACCACGCCATTCACAGAAGATGATGTGTTAGAACAACTTGCGAAACTGAAAGTGGACAAGGCCATGGGACATCCCAGGATACTGAAAGAGCTCAGAGAGGTTCTTGCAGGGCCGTTAAAGGATGTTTTCAACAGATCCTTGGAAACAGGAGAGGTTCCTCAGGACTGGAGAATGGCTGATGTCATACTTCTACACAAAAGTTGTGACAGGGAAGAAGTGTCAAACTACAGGCCTGTGAGCCATTGTGCGCTGTGACATGACCTTCAAGGGAGAGTCCTGCACGCTCATATGCAAAAGATATACAGTCTGCAATCCATTTGGAGAGTGTTCTTTTAGAAACTGGTAGATCTAGATGACTGGAATCAAAAGCAACAAAAAGCCGTGAAGCTTTCCTGTGCTGCCTAGTTCTCTGTAAATAAATTGCCAAGGCACGTTTGCAATCCAGAGTATGAAGGATTTTTTTCTGCACTAGAGGAATGAGGTCTAGGGAAGAAAACAGGAAGGTAAACAAATTGGTTTAAATGAAAAGGCGAAACCACCTTTGACATAAAGTGAGGATGATTTCAAAGGACTACCTTATCATGGTGAAACCGTGTATAAGGAGGGTCAGCTACTAAAGCCTGGAGCTCACTGATACGTCTTGCAGAAGTGAGGGCAATTAGGAAGGTGACTTTCCAGGAAGGAAGCTTCAGAGACATAGTGGCTAGGGGTTCAAAGGGTGGCTTCATAAGCTGTCTGAGGACAACATTGAGGTCCAATGCACTGGTAGTGGCCTAAAGGGAGGCTTTGTTAAGAGTAGGCCCCTCATGAAGCGCACTACAAGTGGCTGAGAGGAGACAGGTTGTCCATCTAAGGGCATGTGAGATGCTGCAATGGCACTTAGGTGGACCCTTACCGAATTGGTTTTGAGTCCAGAGGACGAGAGGTGGAGGAGATACTCAAGTAACGCATCCACGGGAACAGAAAAAGGATTAAGATCCCTTTTTGAACACCAGATTGAAAACCTTTGCCACTTGAAGGCATAAGAACGCCTTGTGGAAGGTTTCCTTGAAGCCAATAAGATATATCTAACCTGTTGAGAGAGATTGATGTCCTGGAGTTCTATGCTCTCAGCAGCCATGCTGTCAGATGTAAGGACTGTGGGTATGGATGCAGCAGTGTCCCGTTCTCCTATGATAGGAGATTCGGAGCACATCCCAACTCTAGAGGTTTTGCTTGAGAGAGATGTA
This sequence comes from Ichthyophis bannanicus, assembly GCA_033557465.1. Lineage (NCBI taxonomy): Eukaryota > Metazoa > Chordata > Amphibia > Gymnophiona > Ichthyophiidae > Ichthyophis > Ichthyophis bannanicus. The sequence continues at coordinate 384,154,470 of CM066039.1, forward strand.
GAAGCAGTGGATACCACATTTGTCATGGCCAATGCAGGACTATGAGGATCATGTAACCCCTGTCCTCTCTGGAGTTTGAAAAGAGTCTTGGGGATAAGGGGAATGGGAGGGTAGGCATATAGGATGTCCTGACCCCAGTGGAGGTGGAAAGCATCCATCGCCTGACTATTCTGAGCAGGTGTTCTGGAACAGAAGCGGGGAAGTTTGGCATTCTGAGGACTTGCAAACAGGTCTATATCTGGGGTTCCCTAGATTTGAAAAATTTGCACAATCTGGTCCGCATGGAGAGACCATTCATGAGGCAGTAATACTCAACTAAGTTTGTCTGCCAGGATATTTTGCTTGCCGGGAAGATATACCTCTAGTAGGTGGATCTGATGGTATATGGCAAAAGACCATAGATGTAGGTCTTCGCTGTACAACACTTGAGAACCTGTTCCACCTTGCTTGTTCACATAGAACATGGCTACCTGATTGTCCATCTGGACTAGAACTGTGTGGGAGCGAAGATGGTCCTGGAACACCCTGAGAGCACTGTGGATGGCTCTGAGTTACAATAGATTTATGTGAAGTCGTGCCTCTTGCCGAGTCCAAAGACCCTGAGTGGAGAAATTGTCCAGATGAGCTCCCCAACACAATTTGGATACATCCGTTGTCAGGGTAGATTGGTGTGGTCACATCTGAAAAGGTGACCCTACGAGAAGGTTTTCTGGTGATTGCCACCACTGGAGAGACTAGATGAGATGTGCAGAGATCATGATTCTGTCCCCTAGACGACCTGATGCTTGAGTCCACTGTGAAGCCAGGGTCCATTGAGCTGCACGCATATGCAGACGAGCATAGGGAACCACATGTTCAGTGGAAGCCATATGGCCCCTCAATTGAAGCATTTCTTGAACGGTTAGGAAAGATTTCATACATGCCTGAGAAGCTAGCTGAACGATTCGAGCACAGCGGGCTTGTGGTAGAAAAGCCCTTGACTGCTGCATGTCTAGGACAGCCCCTATGAACTCTATGGTTTGAGAAGGGGTGAGTTGGGATTTTGGAAGATTTATTACAAATCCCAAGTGTTGAAGAACCTGCATTGTGCAGGAGAGAGCAGAACTGGCCTCTAGAGCTGTTGTTGCTCAGATGAGCCAGTTGTCTAAGTAAGGGATGACAAATATCCCTAGAGATCTTAGGAATGCAGCCACTACTGCCATGCATTTTGTAAAGACTCTTGGGGCAGAGGCTAGGCTGAAGGGTAGAACCCTGTATTGGTTATGTCTTCCCTGAAAGAGGAATCATAGAAACCTCCTGTGTTCTGCGTGAATGAGGATATGGGTATATGCATCCTTTAGATCTAGAGAACAAAGCTGGTCCTGACTCTGGAGATAAGGGAGAAGAGTTCTGAGAGAGATCATCTTGAAATTCTCTCGGAGCAGATTCTTGTTCAATTCTCTGAGGTCCAGAATGGGCCTGTATCCTCCTGTCTTCTTTGGGATAAGGAAGGGGAGTAGAAGCCCAGGCCTCGCTGAGAGAGTGGCACTTCCTCTATCGCACCCTGAGCAAGAAGGGTGGTAATCTCTTGAGAGAAGAGAGTGGTGAGTGGAGGCCGAGAGCTGCTCTCTTGGAGTAGATGGAGGGGGCATACTTTGGAAGTGAAGTTTGTACCCCTCTGCTACTATGGAGACAGTCCAATGTTCTGATGTTATCTGGTGCCACCTTTCGGCAAAGTGACATAGTCTGCCTAGAATGTTGATTGGCTGTGGAATCTAGAGGCTGGGTCTGTTGAGCTGGCTGAGCCCTGGAGGTCTGAGCCTTTCTTTGTTGCTTTGGTTGCTGCTATCCCTTTTGGGAAGCATGGACTGGACAGTGCACTTCTTTTTCTTGTTGAAAAAAATGCTTCTTTATGCTAAGATGGGTTGGCAGTGGTTCTAGAAAGCCTATTGAGAGTGGTATTCTCGGATTCTAGCTGAGAAGCCTTGTCCTGTCAATCCTTGCCAAACAGGTTCTCCCCTGTGCAAGGAATGTTCCCAGCTTATCTTGTACCCACTGTTCAAGATCGGATGATTGTAACCAAGCAATCCGACGTGCACCAATACAAATAGCAGACGTTCTGCTAATACACTCAAAGTAGTCAAACGTTGCCCTGTTCATAAATTTGGAAACATTCTGGGTATGCTTTACAAGTGTCAGGTAATCAGCCCTCTTGTCATCAGGGAGAAGAGGCACCATTAGTTCTAAATCCTTAGCAACCTCTCTAAGAAACATACCCATGTAAGAATTAATTTTGGCCAATACATGGAGGCCTAAAAAAATTGATGACCAAAGGCATTGAGAGTTCTCGCCTCCCGGCCCAGAGGATTTGAGGAATGTGTCTTGGCACTTTTGATTCAATGCATTGCCAATTCCACCAGCATGGAATGGTGTGGTAACTGCATCTTCTGGCAACTGAGACACTGCGGTACACAGTACATGATATCAAGCCTCCGAGAATGTGGAGAGATAGTTAAGGGTGTCTCCCACATTCTAAGCATGAGGTCATGCAGTATCTGGTGAATAGGGAGGGTATAGGCCTCCTTTGGGGCTGCTGGATACTGAAGAATTTCAAGCTCTTCAGCTCTCGGTTCCTTCTCCGTCACCGTAATGGAGAGGCCTCGAGCCACGTCCCGTATAAAGTCTTGAAAAGACATGTCCTCTGAAGGAGACATATGGCATTGCAGGGAAGGAGAAGGATCCTCCAGGAGAGCTCTCATCCCCCGGGTACCAATCGATTCATCAGACGAGTCTGAATTGGAGGACTCGAAGTACCACCTGGCCGGGTGCTCCCGCTCAGCATGCCTACGGTACCGATCAAAATCTGCATCAGAAGGCTTCGGTACCGGACCCTTGATGCCGGACACCGATTCTAGGGCATGGGTGGTAGTGTGGAGAGCGGCACAAAGGTCGATGCAGACACAATCGGTACCAGTGTTGGTACTGATGGCTGCGGAACCGATTGCAGAGGCTTTAGCGGTACCAAAGCTGCTAGCAAGGCTGCAAAACTACGCTCAATGGCCAGGATATGTTGATCCATGGAGCCAGCCGATGCCTGGGTATCGGAACCCAAACAGCGGGCCACGACCCCTGAGCATGGCACCAAGTGCTCTCCAGAGGTGAAGGCCTTGGGAGCATCCTGGGATCCCATTAATGCTTTGGAGGCAAGGACCTCCCACCGGGGTTGTTTGGCCGGTGTTTTCACCTCCAGAGCAACAGCTAAGGCATCTCGATGCTTAGAAGGAAATCTACCCTTGGAAGACCGACCAGCCTTCGAGAAAGACTTGGGTTTCGATACCTGAGATCCATGGGAAGAAAATGAAGCTCTCATGATGTTGATGCAACAGACGTTGCATCGGAGGCAAAGAGGGTGCTGAGTTTCGCAGCTCTATTCTGCAGGCTGCTCTTTGTTATCTTCTTACAGAGAAGGCATTCCAACGGCTGATGGTCTGGTCCCAAACATTTGAATCACCAGTCATGGGTTTCAGTAGCAGAAATGGTACTGCTACATTTGGAACACTTTTTGAAACCACTAGCTGGTTTATCCATCTTAAAAGGAAAAAGGGGGCCTAAGCCCAAAATGGTGCCTAAGCACCTGGAGGGTAAGGATACCCTCAAGGAAAAAACAGTTTTGTTTTTTTTTAAAGAAAGAAATTAGAAAGAGAAGAAACACCGACGATGCCGGTGCTAGCGTCGACAGGAAGGCAGACGCAACCACAAAAATAAGTACATTTGCTGCGGTGACAGGAATTGCTCCCTGTTGGCTCTGCGGAAAACAAAAAACTGAGGGAGAGTTGGGAGGCAGCTACGCAGGCACAATGGGATGCTCCCAAAAGCGTTCCTATAGGACGCTAGGGAGCATTCCTACACGGGCTCCGTCGGTGCCGACGTCACCCATATGTGAAGACAACATTCCTGCTTGTTCCTGGAGATCTTGTCTCTTTTTCAGGATTTTGCAATAGTTGTGAGTATCTGAAGATATAAATCACCATTAGTCTTGGGTACTTTGGCTGCTAGTGTAATAGGAAGACACGTGATACATTCTCTGAGCCTCAAACCCTTTCAGAAACCAAATGCCAGGAGCTTAGGGAAAAACTCAGAAAAGTTACAGAAACCTCTTTTATGAACCGTGAGTTTTAGTATAAGTAAAAAATTTGTCTCATATATTAATTACCCTGTTTAGGCAGTAGGTTAAGCTTAATAATTATTTGAGGTTCATCCTACACCTTAAACTTAGTTTGCTCTCAAGGTTGTCAGGGATTAAGCTGCAAATTTAACTAAACATTTTTTTTTGTTTATAGGGTGTCTGCTTCATGCACTGAAGTCTGTGTATTAGTGAGCACTTATGCAAATTGTACCCTCCTTCTAAAGAAGATCAGACTTTGTCCTACAATATTCAGATAAGTCCTGTTTGGTCCTTGACAAGTTCTGGCCTTACATAAAGTGTTTTCAGAGAGACCAAATATTAATGAGCGAATGGTAGGAGCTGGTCTTTTAGCCAAACATTGTCAATGTAAGTTACAATGCTCATGGACAATGTGCGCGTTGTGCATAACTATTTTTGGGAACATCCTATAGATGGTCCTCTTTTTCCAAAATATATCTTTATTTATTTAACAGGTTGTTTTTATACTACTTTATTATTTCAGTCAAAGTGGTTTACATTGTAACTTAAATTTGGTAATGTACATTATACAAGAACATTGATAACTTGGATGTTTCTGCAATGGAGGGTTAAGTGACTTGCCCAAGGTCACAAGGCGTGCTAGTGGGAATTTAACCCTGGTCTCTTGGTTCCCAAACCAATGCTCTTTAGGCTACTCCTATATCTATACATACACCTACATAAATCCCTCCCTGTGCATCCTCATTGTACTTGAGACTATTCTTGCATATCTGTTGATGTATATAGGAATGACAAAATGATCAGTTAAAAAGAGATTTGAGCATAAAAGTTGTTTAAAGACTAAACAAAACTTCAGGCATCAATAATGTATAATTTTATCAGGAAAAATAACATTAGAATAGAGCTTCTAACCTTTTAGGCTGTTTGAACCCCTTATTAACCCCCAGATAGTTCACGGACCTCCCTCCCCTCAGCACTGCCTGTCCCAAATAGTCCTCTTTATCTCAGTTTCCTTCCTGTCTTTCTCCCCCTTCCCAATCAGTATCCCCCTCCCTCCAGCCAGTCCCCACCAATCTATATATCACTCTCTCTCTCTTCCTAATTCTCACCACTATCCCTCTCCCTCCAGCTGGCCCCAACTAGGCCATATCTCATTCATTCTCTCTCCCTCCCCCTCCTCAATTCCCATGATCATATCTTGTTTTCTCTCCCCTTAACCAGTTCCCACCAGTATCTTGCTCCCTCTAGCCAGGTCCCATCAGTCCCATATCTCACTCTCTCTCCTCCTTCCAGGCAATCCATATCTCATGCTCTCTTTCTCCCTTGCTACTTCTTACCAGTCTCTTCCCTCTCACAGCTAATCCCCCCCAGCAGTCTCTCTTCCTGTAGGTAGTCTCTCAGAGTTCCTCACCTATTGTTCCCCGGCCCTGCAGGATGAGGCTGGTCCTGGCTCTCCTGATTCTGGTCTCTTCAGCTGCCTCTGATCCCATCCCTACTCCCATGACAGCTTCTGCTGCTTGATCCCACTTCCACAGCTACTGCTTCCTCTCTCCCTCATGGTTACCGCTGTCACTACAGCTGTTGCTGCCTCTATTCTGCTTGCATGGATTATAGCAGCAGGTTAAAGACTGTCTTTATCTTCTTTGTGCCCTGTAGAGCCCTGCAATAGTCTCATGGACCCCAAAGGTCCATAGCCCACAGGTTTGGAACCACCGATGAAGGGGGCTTTTGAACAAATTCAGGCTGGATGTGTAAGGCACAGAGGAGGCTTTAAGACTTCTAGTATATCTTCTGTTCCCTAATTCTAAGTGGCAAATGGCAACAGCAGATATTAGAGGGGAAAAGCAAGGAAGCACAGTGGAAGTAGGCAACAGGGTTGTAGAAACACTTCACCCCCATATCAAGTATCCCTTTTCGGGAAGGGGGTAAGACTGCACAGGAGTCCAAAGCCCTAGCATCTTCTGTCAGAGCTGGAGGACTGGATGCTGAGCTCGAGTAGCAGGAGGTAACCATTTCTATGCCATAACAGCAATCACGTCAACCTCACAATTTATTTATTTAGACAGTTTTCTATACCACCCCTTCCAGACATCAGGGGCGGTTTACATAGAACACAACAAGTTACATAGAACCAAGTATAACTATAGTCCAACTGTAAGCAAGCTGTCACGTCAGAGACAATCCACAGTAGAGGAACGTGATGTGTCCAAGGAAAGAAACAAGTCAAAATATATCAAGAAGAGGTCCAAATGTATCATGCGCTCTCTCAAAAAATAGGATACTTTGGCATATTTTTTGAGAGAGCGCATGATACATTTGGACCAACGTGCTTTTGGCGGCGTTTTTGAGCGTCTGCGGTTTCAAAGCATTGTTGACTGAGTAGCCCGTGATATCTTTGTCACCCACTCTTGTGGCCAAACAGACTGGGCCAGCGTGAGGATTTTGCCCTTTACCCCTGATGAAGTTTTATTAAACGAAACACGGCCTGTGTCGGGTGGGCAGCATCCACTGGTATTGTAATAAAAGCCTCTTCTTGATATATTTTGACTTGTTTCTTTCCTTGGACACATCACGTTCCCCAAGTATAACTATATACATGGCAACAACTGAACTATGTACATTGTATCTTGTTAAGTATTTACATTGAGACATAAAGCAACATTGTAGCAATTTTTTATGATTGTTATACCATATGCTTTTGGGGAGTTTGTGAGATATGTAGTTTTGCCTCTGATTAGGTTATGCCTTGTGTTTGGGGGTGCTGGAGATGTTGTGGTTCCTGTAGTGTTCAATGAAGAATAGAGTCTTTAATTCGTTCCTGAATGTATGTTTTTGAGTGATCGTAGTGAGTCTGGTAGCGAGTTCCAAATTACTGGGGCTGTGAAAGGAAACGCTCTGTTGCTTGTTATCTGTTTGGTTTTACGTATAGTGGTGGGAATGCTGAGGAGGTTCAGTTTACTTTTCCTTCTGTTTCTGGTGTTGAGCTGAGCAGTTATAAGGGATGACAGATGGTGCAATGTTGTTGTGTAGTTTGAATGTTGTAATTATCATTTCTCTCACTTGGTTTGCAGCTTGTCCGTGCTGTGAGGGCTTGCGTGCATCAGTGATGCTGAGAGCTAAACTATCGGTAGTTTAACTACTGGCAGGGTCTCCCAAGATGGACAGGTCTCAGCTGAGGTGCCAGACCAAGACAAACCACCCATCTGGGCAGCAGCAGAATGGGATAGTGTTGACGGCGGAGGATCACATTTTTGTGACAACGGCAACAACACCAAACTTAAACTGCGTGGAAGAAAGGCCCAGCAATCTACTTCTGTATCTTGCCCTGAAAACCCAATGGATAGTTACAACAAAACAAATTGTGCTATGGTGCTGGAAGATGAGACCCCCAGGTCGGAAAGCACTCAACTAGCTACTGGGGAAGAGCTGAAGACTTTTCAGAATAAAGCCAACATTTATGATGTGGTTGGATCAAAGCCCTCGGGAAGTCTGACTGCTGATGTAGCTGCGCATGAAATGAGAGTCAGAAGCTGTAAAGATGTCTTACACATTGGAACATGGAACGTACGAAGCATGAACCAAGGGAAGTTGGAGGTGGTCAAGAATGAAATGGAACGTGTACAACTTGATCTGTTGGGTGTCAGCGAACTGAAATGGACTGGCATCGGGCACTTTGCATCAGATGATCACATGGTCTACTATGCTGGAAATGAAAGACAAAGAAGAAATGGTGTTGCATTTATAATAAAGAAGAAATTTGCAAGAACTGTAATGAAATACAATGCAGTCAGCAAACGCTTAATCTCTATTCGTCTACGAGGATTGCCTATCAACACAACTATAATTCAAGTATATGCCCCAACAACAGCTGCAGAAGAGAATGAAATTGAAGAGTTCTATGAACAAGTACAAGCTGAAATTGACAGAACATGCAAACAGGATATCCTGATAGTCATGGGTGACTGGAATGCAAAAGTTGGCAACAAAGAAGGCGGCAAAGTAGTTGAAAAATATGGACTTGGCAACAGAAATGAAGCTGGAGAAAGACTGATAGAATTCTGCAAGACCAACGATCTATTCATCTCGAACACCTTCTTCCAGCAACACAAGCGGCGACTGTACACATGGACTTCACACAATGGATTGTATAAAAATCAAATTGACTACATCTGTGGAAGTCAACGATGGAAAAGCTCTATAACATCAACCAAGACAAAACCTGGAGCTGACTGTGGTACAGATCATCAACTACTAGTATGCAAACTCAAGCTAAAGTTGAAAAAGAGCAAACCACTCATGAATGCAGCAAAATATGACCTTGAGAATATACCACTGGAATTTAAAGACTGCCTGCAAAATCGATTTGCTGCTTTAGATACAAATGACAGAGCTCCGGAAGAGTTATGGAATGACATCAAGAAGGTTGTGTTGGAAGAAAGCAAGAAGTCTCTACAAAAGGTGATAAAGCAAAAACGGCCAAAATGGGTGACTGAAGAAACTCTAAAAATTGCCCAGAAACGCAGAGAAGCTAAAGCCAGAGGAGAAAGAAAGAATCACAGAACTCAACAGAGATTTCCAACGTGCAGCAAGACAGGACAAGGAAAAGTACTACAACGACGCATGCAAGGAAATAGAAGCAGAAACTATTAGAGGAAGAACAAGATCGGCTTTCCTAAAGCTACGAGAGTTAAAGAAAATGTTCCAGCCTCGAATTGGAATGTTACAAGATGCTCAAGGTTCTATGTTGAATGATGCTGAGAAGATCAAGAAAAGGTGGAAGGAATAGGGAGTAGCCTAGTGGTTGGGGCAAGGTACTTCAGGCCGGAAGGTCGGGGGTTCAAATCCCACTAGAGGACAGCAACCTTGGGCCGGAAGGACTGGGGTTTCTAGTCCCACAGATGCTCCTTGTGGTCTTGGGCAAGCCACTTAACCCTCCATTGTCCATGTTCCCTGTAAGTATTAGTGTATGTGTCTCATATCCCTGCATGTTGAATGTATCCCCCAATTGTGTTGTGACCGCTTTGATTGAAGGATAAGGCGGTATACAAAACTGTCTAAATAAATAAATAAATAAATATACAGAGTTTTTATATGATAAAGATCAAGTGGACCAACAGCTGTTTCAACCTGTACCTTATGATCGGGAACCATTGGTGATGAAAGAAGAAGTTGAAGCAGCATTGAAAGCCTTATCAAAGAACAAAGAACCAGGCATTGATGGCATTCCTATAGAAGTATTGCAGCAATCTGATGCAGCTGTTACCATACTTACAAGGCTCTGCCAAGAAATTTGGAAGACAACATCATGGCCAACTGACTGGAAAAGATCTGCGTTTATACCAATACTAAAGAAAGGTGATCCAACTGACTGTGGAAATTATCGAACAATCGCTCTGATCCCACATGCCAGCAAGATTCTACTGAAGATTATTCAAAGAGACTACACCCATACCTGGAACAAGAACTACCTGAAGTGCAAGCAGGGTTCAGGAAAGGGCGAGGAAAGAGAGACAGCATTGCGGATGTGAGATGGATCCTTGAAAAGACTAAAGAATACCAAAAGGATATCTATTTGTGCTTTATCGACTATAGCAAGGCTTTTGACTGTGGGCCACATTAAGAAGCATGGGTATATCAGAACACCTGATCGTTCTCTTGCGCAATTTGTACATTGATCAAGAAGCAACAGTCCGAACGGAACAAGGAGAAACAGAATGGTTTAAAATAAGCAAAGGTATAAGACAAGGCTTGCTTACTTTCCCCCTACCTGTTTAATTTATATGCAGAACAAATCATCAGAGAAGCAGGATTGTATGAAGACAACAGAGGTGTGAAGATTGGTGGAAGACTCATCAACAACCTTCGCTATGCTGATGATACTACATTACTGGCTGAAAGTGAAGATGGTCTGAAACATTTACTTCTCATAATCACAGAACATTGTCTCAAAATGGGCCTGCACCTTAATGTAAAGAAGACAAAGATCATGACAACTGGCATAATCAACAAGTTCATAGTTGAAGGAGAAGAAATTGAAATTGTAAACAACTTTAACCTACTTGGATCAACTATCAATAAAGAAGCAACAAGCAGTCAAGAAATCAAACGACGCATTGCTCTTGGCAGAATGGCTATGAAAGACCTAGATAAGATTCTCAAGAGCAGAGATGTCTCTCTCCATACAAAGATTCGACTTGCTCAAGCCATGGTATTTTCAATAACATCATATGGATGTGAAAGCTGGACAGTGAAAAAGACAGACAGGAAGAAAATTGATGCCTTTGAATTATGGTGCTGGCGGCAAATACTGTGTATACCATGGACTGCCCGAAGAACAAACCAGTCGGTACTAGAGGAGATCAAACCTAAGCTTTCTTTAGAAGCTCAGATGACAAGACTTCGACTTTCATACTTTGGACACATCATGCGAAGAGAGAGATCATTAGAGAAAGACATCATGCTTGGCAAGATAGAAGGTCAACGCAAAAGAGGAAGGCCAGCAATGAGATGGATCGATACAATAACAGCAGCTACGGGTACCAGTCTGTCAACAATGAGCCGCCTGACTGAAGACCGAACACAATTTAGGATAGCTATCCAGAGGGTCGCCATGAGTCGACTCCGTCTCAACGGCACTTAACAACAACAACAATTATCATTTTGTATTTTGAACAACTTGCTATTGGGAGCCAATGAGATTTTGTAGGATAGGTGTGTTATTATGAGTACAACATAGGGGCAGAAAGAGTCCGAGATAAAGCAAGTACAACGCCTTCTGTCAGCTCAGGGCAGATTGTAAGGGGTGTGAGGTCCAGGATAATTCATCCAGGGCAGACCCACATCCTAAGATGGAGAAGGGAGGGATCTCCGAGATACTGAGGAGCACTGTATATCTCCTGGTACCTCTGCTGGGCAGCTGCACTGGCGTTGTCAGCACCTAATGCAGAGATAGCAGTGAGTCTGTACCATCTACTGCCTCAAGGCTTTTCCTATGGAAACTTATTTGATAAAATTTTAAAAGTTCAACTTTCTATTGACCTATAGATATATTTATCATGACGATAATTTGCTAACAAGTTAGCAAATCTCCCCCCTCCCCATGTGTTAAGGGTCTTGCCTCTTGCCTGTGAGAGCTATAACCTGTATAAAAACAGTACACAAAGGATTTTTCATATGTTCAGTTTTTGCAAGGGCGGGGGGCTGTATGTTATAGTGTTATATATGCCCCCTGTGATAAATGAAATAAGCAATGTGAATGGAAGGTGAAAGCTGCAGATGTACCCCAATCCCAGGACCTGCAGTGCTTAGCAAAAGGGACCTGCAAAGGCCTGTAGGTACAGGTTCCTGAATTTCTTCTCATACATAAACCTTCTACTGGAGAACAGAGACTGGTTTGCTCTGAAGGTCCCAGTTTGACTTCTGCTTCTGTGTAAACAAGGATTGGGGATTTGCACCAGCAGTGTCAGAACCACTGGTAAGGGAGAGTAAGGGTGGTCAGTGTATGAGAAAGGGACACAGACAGCTGGAATTAGGGTCCATGCGTAGAAGTTCTGAAGAAAGCCAGACTGCAGTAACCCCATTACATGTAACTTTTGAGGGGGGGCGGGGGGAAAGAGAGGAGGAAGTGAATGAAACCCAGGGCCAGGCCGAAACATAACAGAAAAATCTCCCAGTAGCACTAATGAAGGCTCATAGTGCCAGACCCCCCCAGGCTAGTTCCGACTGCACTGGGGAGGAAAGGGAGACTGTTCCCTTTGACCCAGAAATTCTAACAAACTAAAAGCGTGTTTGTGTTCCACTGTTTAAAGGCTTTGTCTGTGCTTCACCTCATGGCTATGGCTGGGGGAAGTCTCGGTCTCTGCCTTGAAACCACTGGGTTGTGCACATAACTGAACAAACTACCTTTTAACCTTAATATTTAGAGAGGAAATTACAATCCAATGCAAACATTTGCAATAGAAGGATTAGTTGCCAGGGAATTCTTGTTTGTCTAAGTGGGAGAGAAGGTAATGTGCTCTGAGGAGCTTATTTAGAGATGGTAAGGTAGTGAAAGAGCTCTTTTTCCACTTGCATATTTTGGAATTCCTCCTTATTAGCATCTGAACAGAGCAATGAGATCCATAGACATGAAGGTTAAATGGGCTCAAGCAGAGGCTCTCCTAGAAGCCAGAACAACTCGAGACATGCTATTAGGTGGATTCACGGCAGCACCAGGAGATTCTACTAGGAATCACAGGTGCCATTTTGAATGTAGGACTCCAAATGAGCAGAAGAGACAGAGTTTACCCCCCTTCATTCAAGCCCAAAGACTCCAAGAGCCAAAGGTGGGGAGTCCTAGATGGTGGTGGGATCTGAAAAGTTAATTAGAGAGGGGTAGTGGTGGTGTGCTCCCCTCCCCTCAGTATTCAATATTTAAAATCCCTGCTGTCTCTGTGCATGGTGAGGTGTCGACATGCCAGCCCTACCTGTGTGCTTGGCAGAGCCTTTGTGAAATACAATGGAAATTATTAATTCCCCTTGCCATGTCCTGAGACCTTTTAATATATTTCACCACTAGTTCAGTTTTGACAGAGTATCAGTTTCCAAAATGTGTGAAAGATATAGCATTGCTAGCCCAATAAAACGATATCTTATATATGTATTAACCTTTATTCTCCAGGAACAAGCAGGAAGTCAATCAGTCCTCACATACGGGTGACAGCGGCACCAACAGAGCCCTCATGCGGAGCAAATCCCCAGCTTTCTGAGAAAGCCTTTGGGAGTTGCCACCACGCATGTGCGGTCCCCTTCCCACCGAAGGGTACCATCTTGCTCAGTCTCCTCTTTTTCCGCAGAGCCCTTTGGACGTAGTCCATAGTGTCCCTGAAAAAAGTTGATTTTTTTTTCCTAGTTTCTTCAACCAGTAGACACCGGTACCTCTTCCCACCTTCAGCTTAGTATGCCGCTATCGAGTCAGTCTCTCTTTTAGTTTTTTGTCAGTTTTGATTTGCGGCATTCACACCTTTTTTCTTTTCACTGGCAGCCTGGGTTTTCAACCTTGCAGGGGCCCTTTCCCCTCACTCCCCCCCCCCCCGGATGGCTGCCAGCAAGTTTAAGAAATCAGTGTGTGAAACTGATGTCCCTTACCGATTCGCATGACTGCTGCCTCGGGCCCGACCACAACCCGACAGTCTATGGCCTGTGTAGGAAAATGTTCTCAAAGGCCCTGAAGAGCCACCAGCAGCAGCAGCAGCATGATGATAGGATTTTTTTCTCCCATGCTTCCGAGAGCCCAGACCTCTCGTCCAAGGCCTCCACGCCTCAGGGGGAACATTCCAAGCCTGACCATTCCTTGCAAAAAGGGGGGTCCCCGTCAAAGGAACACAAGAGGAAGCAGAGATCCTCAAAGGAGGCATCTCTGGGTGGCTCTGAGCAACCCGGCTCCTCCCAGGGCCTATCACAGACCCCTAGTGCCGGCCTGGATCGTCAGAGAAGGAGCACCCAGCCCAGGTTCCTCGTCGGGAAATGGATCAGCCAAGGCAAGTACCGACTGTCCTCATTGAGGACTCCCCTCCACGGGAACCAGTGTCAGGGCTCGAGCCAGCAGCTGCAGATCCTTCTAGACTCAAGTCCAGAATGGTGGCTTTGAAGTGCAGTTTCACTGCCTTCATGGAGCAGCAGGCGCCGATGGCCGGCCTGTCCAGTTCCTCCACCCCAACCACTGGGCCCTCGACATCAAAGTCAACCCTGGAAGTTGAGCCGATCCTCGAGGCCCTTCAGGCATGAGTCGATCCTCGGCCGAGGTCTCACTTGGCCTCCCATTCAGTGAGTCTGCCGGCGTCGGGGCCAGGGCCCTCGATGTCTGACAAGCCCCTCAATTCCTCCCCTAAGGCATCTGCATGGGCAATCAAAGACGAGGAGTCTCCGGATACCCACCGACATAGGGATGTCCCTTCCGATTCCCTGGTATCCAAGCCTCAGAGAAGGTCCCCTCCAGAGGACATGAGGCTCTTGGACTTTGTGAGGGACATGTCCAAGGCTTTGGCGTTCCCCACAGGATTCTAGAGCCAACGAGCTCGAGATCCTCCAGTATGAAGCCCCCCCTCGGGAGGCCCTTACTGTACCCATGCCTCCGATCCTGGAATGACTAATGCTCCGTATGAGGAAGGTGTCGGTGCCGGTGATCAGCAAACGGCTTGATTCAATGTATTGAGTCCGCTGGAGCCCTGGATTCCAGAAGTCACAACTGCTGCACAACTCCATGGTTGTGGAATCGGCCATGCATCATCTGAAGAGTCAGAAGATGCACTCCTCTGTGCCCCTCCAGCAGGTAGGCCCGTAACTTTGATGCCCTCAGCAGGAAATGTTTCCAGGGTGCAATACTGAACTGTTGAATCCAGGCATACCAGCTGTACATGGGCATGTACCTGAGGGACCTGGCGAAGGAACTCACTGGGTACTCGGCTGGTCTCTGAGGAACCCTTGCAGCGCTTCAAGGGCCTGTCAAAAGCTGTCCGTGAGTGCTCCAAGTTTATGTCTCAAGTGGCCTATGACGGTTTTGAGTTGCCGCCGCGGGCACTGGTGCATGCCGCCAAGCCTGGCTGCAGTCGTCTGACCTCAAGCAATGGGCTCAGGACAAGTTGGTCGATGTCCTATGCCAAGGGGAGAACCTCTTTGGCAAACCCATGTCCGACAAGGCCGCAGAGCTGGAGACTGAGTACATGACGAGGACACGGCTCTCCAAGAATACCTCTGCCCTTTCTCAGGTAAAAAGCCCTTTTACCCGAGGAAGGAAGCTGCTTACCGAAATTACCCCCCTTATCAGGCCTCCCTGGCTCCCCAACAGGGGCAGCAGGCCAAGGGACAGGGGCATGGCACACGTAAACAGAAGGCCCCCAAACCCCAGGCACCAGCTCCGACCCAGCCTGGGAGTGGCTTTTGACCCCTGCAACATGGCCCCTCTTCCAACAGGAGCCAGGCAGACCACAGGAGGCTGGATTGCTTTGTATGCCCACAGGTGGACAGCCATTACCTCCGATGACTGGGCCTTACAGGTGGTCCAGGAGGGCTATCTTCTTCACCTAGCCCAGATGCCTCCTCCATTATTTCCCAGGAGAACCCTTCAGGTCTCCCCTTCACCAGGCCCTTCTTCTGAAGGAGTTAGCAGGCCTTCTCAAAGACCAGGCGGTAGAACCAGTGCCCCACCACCTGCAGGGCAGGGGCTTCTACTCCAGGTACTTTCTGGTGCCAAAGAGGACAGGAGGCCTTTGACCCATCCTCGACCTGCACAACCGCAACAAATTCCTGGTGAGGGGAGAAGTTCATGATGCTCTCCCTTGGAATATTTCTGCCTTACCTCCGCCAGGGAGACTGACTATGCTCCTTAGACGTAAAATATGCATATACACACATCCTAATACACCCAAGCCACAGGCAATATCTGCGCTTTGTGGGGGGATGGGGGCGGCAATCACTAGCAATACAGGGTACTTCCCTTTGGCCTTGCCTTGGCCCCCAGGGTGTTCACAAAGTGCCTGGCAGTAGTTGCTGTCTTTCTCAGGCTCCAAGGGGTCTTTGTCTTCCCCTATCTCGACGACTGGCTCATCAGAGGCACTTCAGCCATCGAGGTCCACCAGGCCACAACTCACACCATCCAGGTGCTGCAACACCTAGGGTTCGTAATCAACTACCCCAAGTACAGCCTCACTCAGACTCAACAGCTGGAGTTCATTGGGGCCTGGATCAACACACTTCAGGCGAAGGCCTATCTGCCTGCAGACAGGGCAAGCAGGCTTATGGTTCTGGCAGGACAAGTGAGTCGCAGGTCTGTTGTGTCAGCAAGACAATTCCTGCGCCTCCTCAGGCACATGGCTTCCACTGTCCATGTGACCCCGGATGCCTGCCTCCATATGTGGACTGCTCAATGGTGTCTCAGAGACCAGTGATCTCAGGCCACAGGGCACCTCCGGGACAGGGTCAAAGTGTCCAGGCGTCTGGTACGTTCCCTGGCCTGGTGGCTCCAACTGCATCACTTGGAGGCGGGAATGCCTTTCCAGGCCCCACTACACACGAGGATCCTTACCACAGATGCATCCCTGCTGGGCTGGGGGCCCATTGCCAGGGTTTCTGTACTCAGGGATTGTGGTCCCCGAGTGAGAGAACCCAACAAATCAATTTCTTGGAACTCCGTGCCAGCCACCTCACCCTAGAGGTTTTCAGGCAGCTCCTGGCCCACAAACCTGTCTTGGTGTAGACAGACAACCAGGCGGCCATGTTCTATGTGAACAAACAGGGTGGTACGGGGTCCTGTCCCCTATGTCAGGAAACCCTGGACCTGTGCTTGTTCGCAGCCCGGCATAGCATTCATCTCTGAGCAGTCTACCTGCTGAGCCAGGACAACTAGCTAGCCGACAGGCTCAGCAGGATTCTCCAGCCCCACAAATGGCAGCTGGATCATGGAGTAACCAACTGGCTTTTCCTGACCTTGGGGCGGTTGGTAATGGACCTATTTGCGAGTCCGGACAATCACCAGTTGCCCCGTTTCTGCTCCAGGCAGCCGCACCCGCACAGGGTGGCCGCTGATGCTTTTCTGGTATCATGGTCCATTGGCCTTCTGTATGCGTTTCCCCCGAAGCCTCCAGTGGCCAAGAATCTGTTCAAGATTCTCCAGGACAGAGCCTCGGTCATCCTTATCGCCCCCCAGTGGCCCAAGCAACCCTGGTTTCCCGCTTCTACTGCAGCTAGCGGTGGAAGCTCCCATTCCCTTGGGGTCCTCCCCGCGCCTCCTATTTCAGGAGGGGGGGGGGGCCTCTCTCCTGCACCCCAACCTCAGCTCCCTCATCTTGATGGCGTGGCTGCTGAAAGGGTAATCCTTGCTCTGCTCCTCCTTCCAAGGAATATTGAGGTGGGCTTGCTGGCCTCGTGGAGGCTGTCGACTAGACGGGCCTACACCTTGAAGTGGCGCAGATTTGCATCGTGGTGCGAGGAGCAGGGGGTGGATCCTCTCTCTTGCTCGGTGGGGGTGGTTTTGCAATACCTTCTCCGCCTCTCTGATTTGGGCCTCAAGTACAACTGTCAGAGTGCACCTCAGTGCCCTTGTTGTGAACCACTTTCTGGTGGATGAGAAGCCTCTCTCCGCCCACCCCTTGGTTTCTCGGTTTCCGAGGCTTGCTCCTCTTGAAACCCCCGGTCCACCCCCCAGCAACTGAATAAGATCTGAATGTGGTGTTAGGGCAGCTTACTAGGCAGTCTTTTGAACCGATGGTGACCTGTCATCTACGCTTTCTTGGAAAGTGGTTTTCTTGGTGGCACTCATGTCAGCCCGGAGGGTGAGCTCCAGGCCCTGTCAGAAAGGCTTCTATAGGAACCAGGTAGTGCTTCGCATGCACCTCAAGTTCCTTCCCAAAGTGGTCTCCTCGTTCCACATCAACCAGGAGGTGGTTCTGCCTACCTTTTTCCCCAGGCCTCATGCCAGTCGGGCAGAGACAGTCCTGCATACCCTGGATTGTAAGAGGGCATTGGCCTTCTATATCCAGCATGCACAAGCGCATCGGAAGGCTTCTCAGCTTTTTGTATCCTACGACTCCAGTAAGCTGGGGTTGGTGGTATCAAAGCATACACTGTCCACCTGGGTAGCAGACTGTATTGCCTGGGCATACAAGGCAGCCGAGTTTCCGATGGAGGGTCGTGTTACAGCCCATAGGGTCAGGGCCATGGTGGCATCAGTGGCTCATTTACGCACTTTTCCTCTGGCAGATATCTGCTGGGCCACCATCTGGTCTTTGGGTCAGACCTTCACAACCCATTATTGCCTGGACAGGGAGCCATGATGGGACAGTGCCTTCGGCCAGGCTGTACTCCGTAACCTTTTTGAGGTCTAGGCAACTCCTTCTGTGTTCAGGCTACTGGAGTGCTATTCCCTTAGTTGGATTTCTATTGCAGCTGCTTGCGGCTCTTGTAGAGGGAGCCTTTTTTAGCTTTGGGTTCGCAGTAGCCTAAAGCTGGGGAGTCCCATATGCGAGGACCGACTTCCTGCTTGTTCCCGGAGAAAGCGTAGTTACTCACCTGTAACAGGTGTTCTCCAGGGACAGCAGGAATCAGTCCTCATGACCCTCCCTCCTCCCCTTGGAGTTGAAGTCCTATTATTATTATTTTGTTCTTTTTGCTGTCTTTTTAGCTATGTCATTTGACTGAGTAAGAAGGCACCCTTGGGCGGGAAGGGGACCACACATGCGTGGTGGCAATGCCCAAGGGCTTTCTCTGAAAGCTGGGGGATTTGCTCCGCATGAGTGTGCCGTTGGCACTGTCATCGCCCATATGTGAGGACCGATTCCTGCTGTCCCTGGAGAACACCTGTTACAGGTGAGTAAGTACGCTTTTCCATGAATCCAAGCCAGCTAGGATGGCAGCATGTTACTGTGAACACAGACTATAGTGCTCTGTTCACTCCCCAACCCCATGTTTTTCCGTTACATTCCATGAATTATACCAACCCCACCCTTTACCATGATATTCACCTGCTACCCAAAGAAAATGCAAATCTGTACCCTGTAAATAGTTTCTGTTCTTAGTTTCATGTACATAGTTCTGTTAATTGTTAAAACAAATCATAAGTCAGAAATTTAATGTAATGTTGTTCACTGTAAACCACCCCTAATCTCTGGAAGGGGCGGTATAGAAGAAATGCCAAATAAATAAATAAATATACTTTGCTCTCTGTCCTGATAAATGCAATAGAAATGTAAATTGGACAAAAAAAATACTAAAACAATGCTTTATTGTCAATGGAAGAAGAGTTCATTTCAAAGCACTGACCAACTATTTCAAATCTCTTTACAAAGAAGCAGACAGAAAAAAGGTGAGGAAAAAAACAGATACAGACTAAATCAATCAATAAAACAGAAAAACTGATGAGTGCCCTTCGTTAACATACAGAGTAGTTACTCACCTGTAACAGGTGTTCTCCAAGGGCAGCAGGAATCAGTCTTCACATATGAGTGATGTCGGCACCGACGGAGCCCCCGTGCAGAGCATTTCCCCAGCTTTCAAAGAAAGCCTTTGGGAATTGCAGCGCGCATGCGCGGTCCCCTTTCCGCCCAAGGGTGCCATCTTGCTCTGTCTGATGACATAGCTAAAAGACAGCAAAATAGTAAAAATAAATCATATGACTGCAACTCCAAGGGGAGGAGGGAGGGTTGTGAGAACTGATTCCTGCTGCTCCTGGAGAACACCTGTTACTAAGGTTGCCAACTGGCTCCAGATGCGCCCGGCAGGCTTGATCCAGTCCTGCGTTTACCCCATTGCATGCCGGGACATGTAGTCTTGCTTTTCTTATGGAGTGCAATGGAAAAATCAGAACTACATGTCCCTGCATGCAGTGGGGTAAACCTAGGACTGGATCAAGCGTGTCGGCGCATCTGGAGCCAGTTGGCAACCCTACCTGTTACAGGTAACTACTCTTTCTCCAGGACCAAGCAGGAAGTCAGTCCTCACATATGGGACTCCCCAGCTTAAGGCTACCGGAGACCTCAAGCGGAAAAAATGAGCCCCCTCGAGCTCATCAGTACGTAAGGAAGGAATCTTCTCTGAGAACGCCCCCGACCGGTAGCCCAACACCAGGGCCGGAGGGTAGGAGTTGCCTAAACCCCAAAGAGATTATGGAGTACTGCCTGTCCGAAAGCACTGTCCCTGCGGGACTCCCTCTCAAGGCAGTAATGGGCTGCAAAAGTCTGGCTTGAAGACCAAGTAGCGGCCCGGCAGATGTCTGCCAACGGAACAGAGCGGAGATGAGCCACTGATACAGCCATCGCCCTGACACAATGAGCCGTGACTCGACACTCCAACGAGAGGCCGGCTGCCCCATAAGCCCAGGCGATACAGTCAGCGACCCATATGGACAAAGTACGCTTGGAGACAGGTAGCCCCAACTTATTGGGTTCAAAAGAAACGAAGAGCTGAACAGCCCTTCGATGCTCCCGCGTACGGTCAAGGTAGAAGGACAACGCCCTCCTACAGTCCAGGGTATGCAGGACCATCTCAGCCCGGTTGGCATGCGGCCTGGGAAAGAAGGTCGGAAGAACCACCTCCGGATTGAGGTGAAAAGGGGAGACAACCTTAGGGAGAAACTTCGGGCGAGTCCGTAAGACTACCTTATTCCTGTAGAACCTAGTGTAAGGGGGATCAGACACTAGTGCCTGAAGTTCACTTACTCGCCTAGCAGAGGTAAGAGCTACCAGAAACAAGGTTTTCCAGGAGAGAAAACGGAGAGGGCAGGTAGCCATAGGTTCAAATGGCGGACAAGTAATCTGCTGTAAGACCACATTCAGATCCCACTCAGGGGCAGGTGGACGCAAAGGAGGCTTAAGCAGGAGGAGGCCTCTGAGAAAACGAGCCACTAAAGGGTGGTTGGAAAGAGGCCTCCTGTCCACGGGCGAGTGGTGCACTGAGAGAGCACTGAGGTGAACCCTGACAGAGTTGGACTTAAGGCCTAGATTGGAGAGGTAAAGCAAATACTGCAATACTACCGCTACCAAGCATGAGAAGGGATTCTCGTTGTGCTGAGCACACCATGCGGAGAATCTACGCCACTTAAGAGCATAGGATTTCCTGGTGGATTGCCGCCTAGAGGCTAAGACGACGTCTTCCACCTCTCTAGGCAGTAGTAGGGGAGCCAGGACTACCCTTTCAGCAGCCAGGCCATCAGATGAAGGGACTGGAGGTTGGTGCAAGAGAGACCCCTGGTCCTGAGACAGGAGATCGTGTTGAATCCCCAGAGGAAGAGGAGTGTCCACCACCAGTTGCAGCAGGAGTGGGAACCACGGCTGCCACGGCCACCTGGAGGGCTATCAGAATCATTGAGGCCCCGTCCTTGAGGACCTTGAACAGCGTTCGGGACACTAGTAGCATGGGAGGAAACGCATACAGTAGGCCTTGGGACCACGGAATCAGAAAGGCATCCGCTGCTACTCTGAGAGGATGCGGTTGTCTGGAACAGAATCTCAGGAGTTGCTGGTTCAGAGGATTGGCGAAAAGATCCATGGTGGGGAGGCCCCACCTGAGAAAGATCCGCTGAACCACCAACGGATTCAATCTCCATTCGTGTGGTTGCAGGATTCTGCTCAGTCTGTCCGCCAGGCAATTTTCTTGACCTGGGAGGTAGACAGCCTTGAGGAGGATTCTGTGATTGACTGCCCAAGAGCACAGTCGTTGTGCCTCCTGACAGAGAAGGAAGGAGCCCGTGCCTCCTTGTTTGTTCACGTAGAACATGGCAACTTGATTGTCCATCTGGACCAGTACAGACTGGTGAGATGTGAGGTGGAGAAAAGCTAGGCGTATTGCCCGTAGCTCCAGGAAGTTTATCTGCTGAGCAGCCTCCCAAGGAGTCCAGAGACCCTGAGTACATGCCCCTTGGCAATGTGCTCCCCAACCTTGAAGAGAAGCATCTGTCATTAGCACTTGAGAATGCGGAGGGGATTGAAAACCCACTCCGAGTACCAGATTTGGAAGATGAAGCCACCATTGTAGAGAGGAGACGAGCAGGGTGGATATTCTCACCGAGTCTGCAAGGCTCCCTGTGGCTTGATGCCACTGAGTTTGAAGGCTCCACTGAGCAGGCCGCATGTGCAGGCGGGCATTGGGGATTACATGAACCGTGGAAGACATATGGCCAAGAAGTCTCAGGAATTGCCTGGTGGAGACCAGGGAATTGCTGTGAAACTGCCTGGCTACATCCATCAACCTGTGGGCCCTGTCCACTGGCAGAAAAGCCTTCGCCTGAAGAGTGTCCAGCCTTGCTCCTATGAATTCTAAGTTCTGGGACGGGAGCAAAGTGGACTTTGCGAAGTTTATGACAAACCCCAAGTGCTGAAGCAGAGCCACAGTGCGAAGGGTGGCTTGACTGGCCTCCTGGGAAGACTGGCCCCCTTATGAGCCAGTCGTCCAGGTATGGAAACACAAAAAGACCTTGAAGCCTCAGGTAGGCCGCCACCACCGCCAGGCACTTGGTGAACACCCTGGGAGCGGAGGTTAGGCCAAAGGGTAGTACTCTGTACTGGTAGTGGTTTCCCCCCACAACAAATCTGAGATATTGTCTGTGATCTGGATGAATAAGGATGTGAGTATAAGCATCCTTTAGATCTAAGGAGCATAGCCAATCTCCCTGCTGGAGGTAGGGCAGCAGGATTCCAAGGGTAAGCATCTTGAACTTTTCCCTCTCCAGGAACTTGTTGAGGTTGCGCAAGTCTAGGATGGGTCTGAGGCCTCCCGTTCTTTTTGGTACCAGAAAGTACCTGGAATAAAAGCAGTGACCTCTCAGGTGGTAGGGCACCAGTTCCACAGCCTGGTCCTTTAGCAGACTTGCTAACTCCTGAAGGAGTAGGTCTCTGTGCAGAGGGAGTCTTGGAGGCTCCCCTGGAAAATAGGAGGGAGGTACCTGGTGAAAATGGAGAAGATAGCCCTTGTGGACTATATGGAGCACCCAGGTATCTGATGTGACGGCTGACCACCTGTAAGCAAAGTGGGCCAGCCGGCCTCCTGTGCTGATATGAGCCAGCTGAGGAGAAGAGGCTATGCCTTCTGAGTCAAAAACCCACACCCTGCTGAGCAGGGGCCGGTGTTGGTGACTTGGGGGCCTTCTGCCTACGGGGCCCATGACCCTGCCCCTTGGCCTGCTGACCCTGTTGGGGAGCCGCAGAGGCCTGATAATGAGGGTATTGTTTATAGGCAGATGACTTCCTTGGGTAAAAGGTCTTTTTTCCTGAGCCCTTCTTTTTCTGAGAAGGGGCAGAGGTTTTCTTGGACAGCCTAGTCCGGGTCGGAGTCTCGGGTTCTGCAGCCTTCTCAGCCATGGGTTTGCCAAAGAGGTTTTCACCTCGGCAGGGGACATCGACCAACTTGTCCTGCACCCATGGCTCGAGGTCAGATGACTGTAGCCAAGCCTGTCGGCAGGCACCGATGCCAGCCCCGGCTACTCGGGCCGAAGCCTCGAAGCCATTGTAGGCTGCTCGAGAGATAAACTTCAAGCACTCTCGAATACCAGTGGACAAGGCTTGGAACCGCTGCAAAGGTTCCTCGGAGAGACCAGCAGAGAACCCGGCAATCTCCTTTGCCATGTCTCGGAGATACATGCCCATGTAGAGCTGGTAAGTCTGGACACAGCAAGCAAGCATAGAGCCCTGGAAGCACTTCTTACCGAGGGCATCCAGGTTCTGGGCCTCCCGGCCGGGAGGCACCGAGGAGTGCATCTTCTGACTTTTCAGTCGATGCATAGCCGATTCCACAACCATGGAGTGGTGCGGTAATTGTGCCTTTTGGAACCCGGGGCTCTTGCGGACTCGATAGATGGAATTGACCCGCTTGCTTAACACCGGCGTCGAGGCCGGGGTCTCCCACATGCGGAAGAGCAGCCGCTCCAGCATCGGAGGAACCGGTACAGTAAAGGCCTCCTTTGGGGGAGAGTCATACTGGAGGGTCTCGAGCTCCTCGGCTCGAGTCTCCTCCTCGGGATCCACGGGGAAGGCCAAGGCTTTGGCCATATCCCGCACGAAGTCCGAGAACCGGGTATCCTCCGGTGGAGATCATCTCCGAGGTTCGGACTCTGGTGAGTCCGATGGGACACACTGAGTCCGATAAGTGTCGGGTGACTCTTCGTCCTCCGTCTCCCAGCCCGACTCCTCGGAGGAGAAATCGAGCGGCTCCGGTCGGGCAGGCACCGATGCCATCCGCCCCGATGCCGAGGGTACCGGCATCGACGACCTCGGTCCTGAACGGGAGACCGTGGCCGAGGATCGACTCGAGCCCGCATGGACTCTAGGATCGGCTCGGCCTCCGGGGTTGACTTGGACGTCAAGGTCCCGGTGGTCGGGGCAGATGCACCAGTGAGACCGGCGATCAACGCCCGCTGCTGTTCCATGAAGGCAGCAAGGCTGCTCTCCAAGGCCGTTAACCTGAGTCCGAGCTCAGGAGACCCAGCAGCCCCCGACTCGGGGTCCGACGTCGGCTCCCCTGGAGGAGGGTCCACGAGGACAAACAACACTCACGTGTCCAGGAGACTCCATCTCGATACGAGGATGCTTGGCAGGCCTCTCTGACTCCCAAGACCCGAGACGGCTATCGGGGCTATGCGACCTGGCCCTCGAGGAACCAGGAGCGTCCACCGACGCCGCCCTCGCGGGTTTCTTCTTCCTGCGCTGTTCCCGCGAAGGAGACCCCCGCTCAGAGGAACTCCGATGCTGCTCGGGGCCAGAGTCCCGAGACGTTGAGGCCTCGGACGAGGTCCGGGCCCGTCCGGACGCGGAGTCAGAAGATCCTATCCTTCTGGTGCTGCCGACTCCTCAACGCCTTAGAGGACATTTTGCCACACGGACCACAGATCAGCGGGTCATGATCGGGTCCGAGGCAGCGGAGGCAGCAGTCATGTGTGTCAGTAAGAGACATATGTTTCTTACACCGATCACACTTTTTAAACCCGCTGGTAGCCATCGGGGGAAAAAGGGCCCCTGTGAGGTCAAAAGACCAGGCTGCCAGTGAAAAAAGAAAAATGGCGCGAACGCTAGTCACAAAGGACAAAAACCGAAAAAGAGAGAGTAGACTCGATACCGGCGTATCGGGCCAAGGTGGGAAAAGGATCCAGTGTCGAACCGAAGGAGAGAAAGAAAAAACAGGGAAATCAACTTTTTCCTCGGCGAAAAACGAACTACGTCCGTCAGGCTCCGCAGAAAAAAGAAGATTGAGCAAGATGGCACCCTTGGGCGGGAAGGGGACCGCGCATGCGCGCTGCAATTCCCAAAGGCTTTCTTTGAAAGTTGGGGAAATGCTCCGCACGGGGGCTCCGTCGGCGCCGACGTCACCCATATGTGAGGACTGACTTCCTGCTTGGGCCTGGAGAATCAGTCTATCTCCAGATCACTGTCGTCGCTATACACAGCTGATGAATTATGTATGGAAGAAAGAATGGAGAGATCTTTTTCTGGAAGCAGACTGTATTCTTGCAGATACGCCTCTAGATCCACAGCAAAGAAATCATCTCCCAGCTGATCAGTAAGCCGCACAAAGTTACCCATTAACTCACCCCCTTTATACACAAGGAGGGCAGGCAAAGCGCTACTGGTAAAGCGACTGCTGGCACCAAGTAAAGAGCTTTTGACTTTACAAAATTTGACCGTTGGATATTCATTAGCAAGACAGATCATACAGCCATTTAAAGCCTCTGAGCCGCAAATGTTATCTTCATAAATATGAATCATTATAAGAGTATTTTTGTGTTCTTTATCTATTGTGTCCAGAAATCCTTCCGCACTGGTAATTTCAAAGACCTGTCTGAACTGCTGCCCATTCTGCAGCTGCTTTTTCATTTCTTCCATTCTCTGTTTTCTGTAGTGCTGTAAAAACTCGTCATCTTCCCCATCCTGAAGACTGTATTCCTGCACTAGCATCTACAACGAAAACAAAATCAAAATCTTAAGTGGGATGGAACCATTTACACTTCATTACAAATATTACAATTATGTTTAATCCTGACCCATCCTATATTTACATCTAAATACTGTTTTACACAATATTTTCATCTTAAAATATATAAATTATCTATCCTCCTCTAAAAGCCTACTAGTGCCTATCAGTGTGCTTTTGTTTAGCACCCAGCAAAATGTTTTGCATATGCCCTGCACTCCCCCGACTAGGGACTGCTCCAGCCTTATTTGTGCAGGTGCTGCCATTATGATGCATGCCAAGCTGGCCCTGCCCCCACCCCCTCTCCCCCACTGACCCCTTCCTGGCCCCACACATTCCACATTGAGACCTAGAGGGCATATTGGCAAGACACCAAATGTCTGGCCTGACTCAGCTGAACAAGACCTATTTATTTTTCTTTTTTTCAAACACAGACACTGTACTCCACTAACCAAGGCTGCCCCCCCCCCCCCCAAAAGGTGCACCCCGGTAGGGAAGCCTTCAATCGATCTAGTCTCTGCCTATAGCCCCCACATGGCTTCCCACACAGATGCCGCATGGCGAAGGCCTGCCCACCTGCACTGCGAAAATTTGCCACGCTTTACTTTTGGAGCCCCCATGCGACCTAAGCTGCCTCTCTCTCTCTGCCTGCTCTTCCCGCAAAACACTCTCTGCCTCAAGAGCCTGCACTGCGCGCCTCTCACCTCCTGTTTCTCGGCAGAAGACCAGCATCTCTGCTGCTCTTCACTCGCCATCACGAACCCTGCCACGACTGCAAATTCACCAGCTGCTGCGGCTCTGCCTGCTCACGTGTCCGCTCCTCAACGTCTCCTCACCTGATCCACGGGTTCGGGAGACTGAGGCCCCAGCAGCAGCTCCCACACTCTACCCTGAGAGACAGTACCTCCCAGAAGGGGGGAAGTTTCAGCCTTAGCCTCACAGCAACCCAGCAGAGAAACTTGCCATCAATTTTAAAATAGCAGTACACTTTTTTTTATACCTACTCTGAACTCTCTCTAATCACTACCCTACCAAACTCCTCAATCCTTCCTCAAGTGAGCCCCCAACCTCTGAGGCTCACACCTCCTTTAGCTGCTTTGGAGACTGAGCTTACAGGAGCAAGGAGGCAGTTCCTCATCTATTTATGCTGGTGTCACCAAAAGGGTGACGTGCTCTCTCCAAGGCTGCGGGTGGAGATGCTTAAACCCAGAGGTCCAGGACTAGACTGGAGAAACGATAAGGAACTCTATGGATTGGAATTCCATGTAGAAGGTGAAGGCAATGGCAGTGTGGGGGGGGGGGGAGGGTGTACTACCAACTGCCTGGCCAGAATGAACAAATGGGTGATAAAATGCTCAAAGACATCAGGGAAGCTATCAAAAGTTACAATACAGTCATAATAATGGGTAATTTAAAATTACCCCAGTATTACTGACTGGGTTAGTGTCATGGTAGGACATGCGAGGAAGATAAGGTTTCTAGAACTGAATTATAAACAGTTTAAAACCAAGCTGAGAAAGCATAGTTACTCACCTGTAACAGGTGATCTCCAGGAACAGCAGGAATAAGTCTTCACATATGGGTAAATGTCAGTACCAACGGAGCCCATGCGAGAACGCTCCCCAGCTTCCCAAAAGAAAGCCTTTGGGAGCATGCCCACACGCATGCACGCTGCCTTCCTGCCTATTCACTTCCCTCACATCAGTTGAGTTTGTAGCTGAGATCGAAGGAAGGAAGTAGGCAAATTAGAAAGAGAGAGAGAGGAGGAAATGACGTCACCGGTCCGAGCGTGAGAGCAGAGCTCCGACGGCACGGGAGCATAATTGGCACACAATAAGCT
The DNA here is from genome assembly GCA_033557465.1 of Ichthyophis bannanicus. Classification (NCBI taxonomy): domain Eukaryota; kingdom Metazoa; phylum Chordata; class Amphibia; order Gymnophiona; family Ichthyophiidae; genus Ichthyophis; species Ichthyophis bannanicus. Next base: position 384,181,880 of record CM066039.1, read on the forward strand.
TATTGATAGCGGGAAAGTCCTCAGATTTGGTGGAGAAGTTGGTGGAGGTGAGAGGAGGAGAGCCGCGATGAAGAAAGGGGCAGCAGAGCTGAAAGCATTCGCTTATAAAGGAGGTTCGGGGAGCACCGCGCTGAAGAGCAAAATGGCAGCGCCCGGGGCAACAGCGGAGGAGGTGGCGAAATCCCCTACATGTGCGGAATCAGCCCAGGCCAGTGAAATTGAGGGTCTGCGAGGTGAATTGAAATCGTGGTTCGGCACACTCCGGCAGGACCCTTGCTAATTTTCAAGCGGACGTACAGATCTGGCTGGAGGATTTAAAGGGGGAGCTGAGAGAAGTGGGTAGCCGCCTGGAGGAGGTGGAAAATAAGATGGAGGCCCAGGACAATGTGGTACATGGCATGCAAGAGAAGATGGAGACCTTGGACGGAGAACAGGCCGAGCTGTGGGCTAAGATTGAGGACTTGGAGAACCGGTCCCGGAGGGCCAACATTCGAGTTTGCGGAGTGCCTGAAAGCCAAGATAAGGAAGATTGTATACGCTTGGTGGAGCAGCTTAGTAAACAGATCTTGGAGCAGGCAGAGGGGCCCGAAAGCACGCGGTGCTTGAAACTGGAGCGTGCCCACAGAGCATTGGGCCCGCGGCGAGAGGGCAGGCCTTGAGATATTGTGGCTTGCTTTCATGAATATTCCACCAAGAATGCTATCATGGAGATAGCTAGGCGACTTCCTGAATTGAAGTGGGAGAACCATCGGGTAGAGCTCTACGCAGACCTCTCTGCCATCACCATTCGGAAACGGAGGGAAATGGCCCCTCTAACGAAGAGGCTACGGGAGCAGCAGGTTAAATATAAATGGACCTTCCCTTTTGGTCTTCAGTTTTCTATTGGCAGTGTGACCTCCCATGTCAAATCTCCGGAGGAGGTGGCGAGAGTGCTTAAGCAGGCGGGCTGGGTAGAAATCCTGGGCCTGCCGGTGGTGGAGCCTGCGAGAGTATCCCGGCCTGCGGACCGAGCTGGGGGCTGGCAGAGAGCGCAAAGAGGAGATAAGTGGCTGCGTCATCAGCAGAGGAGCTCACCCAGGACTGATGAGTGTGGCTGAAGGACTGGACTGCTGTGCTTAGGAGTAGTAGTTAGTCATGTTATGTGTGCCATAGGTTATGTGTTATAATTGTTGGCTGGTGCTGAGGGGCTGGGATGTCATGCCTCGTATTGATCAGTATGATGGTCCGGGGAAGGGGGGGGGGAGGTGGGAGGGAGGGGAGCAGGGGGGGGGGGAGGGAGGTCAGGGTGGGGATCTCTTACCTGGGTTAGATTTGTGGAAGGGGAGGGGGGCAATGTGACGGATGGATAAAATACGGGTGCTTACGATGAATGTGCGTGGGTTGAATGCACCGGTTAAGCGGCAGCAAGTATTTAAGGAAATAGAGAGACTGCGGGGGGATATAATCTTCCTGTAAGAAACACATTTGAAGAGACAGGATGAGTGGCGAATGACACAAAAAATTTCGGGGTCGGTGGTTCTCCTCCAACAGGTTAGCATTGCGTAAGGGGGGGGGTGGGTATCATGATAAGGGGGGCTATACCACATGCGGTGTGTGATATTAAGCAGGATAGGGGAGGGAGGTATATTCTTCATAAGATTAAATTGTATGATCAGGTTCTCACCCTTGTGAATCTTTATGGTCCAAATGATGCGCAGGAGCCCTTCTATCAGGAGTTAAACTCCGTTATAGACCATTTTGCTGAGGGCCAGGTGATTATGTGGGGTGATTTTAACCTGACCGTCAACCCTAAGCTGGATAATTCTACGGGGCATGTAGATGGGAATGCTAGATACCGGCGAATGTTAAAGGTCATGGGTAATAATCTTGGGGTGGCCGACACATGGAGAGAGCTGAGGGGTCGGGAAAAAGATTACACATTTTACTCTCCAGTCCACCACTCATTCTCTCGATTGGATATGATCTGGGTTTCTCGTCCCATGATGCAGGAGGTAGTGAGATGTGAGATAGGGGAAAGAACTTTATCTGACCACACGCCCGTGTGGATTGAGGTGCGCGTGGGGCACCAAGGTAGGAAGGGGGGAGGATGGTTGTTGAATGAAACCTTACTGGAAGACCCGAGGGTAGTGCAGAGAGTGGAACAGGGGATAAAAGATTATTTGGCGCTCAATGACACTGCTGAGTGTAAGATTGAATCGATTTGGGAGTGTTTGAAGGCAGTAGTGAGAGGTGAGCTGATATCTATTGGCTCTCATATGAAGCGGATGAAGGAGGGGAAAAAAAAGAGGCTCTTCGATTGCAGATTCGGAATCTGGAATCTATGCAGAAATTGGGTCAATTGACGGGACAGCAGGAGCTGAGGAAGTGTAACCAGGATTTAGGTGAATTAGAGCTGGCGGAGATTAAATTTGCTCAGGAGAAGTTGAAACAACAGTTCTTTGAAGGGGGCAACAAACCCTTGCGCATGCTGGCTCGTAGGTTGCAGCGGTTGCAGACCAGGAATTTTATAACAAAAATTCGGGATGCCCAGGGACGCGAATTGCGGGGAGGGAAACAGATCCAAGATAGATTTGTGGAATTTTATGAACAGCTGTATTCGGTGGAGGGGACCTGCCCACAGGCGCCTTTAGAGAAATTTTTACAGGTCAATTTACCGAGTCTGGGGGTGAAGGATTCTGCGCTGCTTTCTCGACCCATTGAGGAGCGTGAAGTGGTGGATGTTATTAAGGCCTTGCCGGCCTCGAAGGCCCCGGGTCTTGATGGTTTTTCAAATAAGTTCTATAAAACGTTTGTAGAGGTATTGTGTGAACCGTTAGCAAGGCTGTATAACTCATTTGCGGAAGGGGGGAGGATCCCTGAAACTATGCATATGGCAGGAATAACTATCCTGCCGAAGGAAGGTAAAGATCCCAACTTGTGCGGCTCATATCGGCCTATTTCGCTTTTGGGGACGGATTTCAAGATTTTCACAAAAATTTTGGCCAATAGGCTCCTGGTCTTTTTGCCCCGGTTGGTCCATGAAAACCAGGCGGGGTTTGTTCCTGGGCGCCAAGCAGGGGACAATATAAGAAGAGTTTTGAATGCGGTATGGCAGGGGAAAAGGAGGGCGGAACCATTGGTCTTGTTAGCCATTGATGCAGAAAAAGCTTTCGACAGAGTATACTGGCCCTATCTGTTTAAAGTTTTGGAACGGCTGGGGATGGGGGGGGGGGGCATACCTGGAGTGGGTGAAAGCTATTTATGACCGGCCATTGGCTAAAATTCGCATAAATGGGGAGTATACGTCAGCTTTTGAATTATTTCGAGGAACCCGACAGGGTTGTCCTCTTTCCCCAATTCTGTTTGTTCTGTCTATGGAACCTCTGGCCCAGTTTATACGGGAGAGCAAGGAGGTCTATGGGGTTACCGGGCGGAGAGTGGAAAGTAAAAATTTCACTTTTTGCCGATGATCTTCTCTTTATACTGACAAGACCAATGGAATCCCTGGAGGCGTTAGATAGCATATTGCGGGAGTTTGGGGAGTGTTCAGGCTTTAAAGTTAATGCCTCCAAGTCGGAACTTCTTAATATCTCGGTGGATCGGGGGACCCAGGAGATGATTCGGGAGCGTTTCCCTTATAAGTGGGCACGAGACGGGATTAAGTATTTGGGAATCTATTTAACCCCGAACGCCGGGGATTTATTTGGGGCTAACTTCGGTAGAATGGAACAAAAGATACGAAAGAAATTGGAGGAATGGCAGAGTAGGGGGCTCTCGTGGAAATTGGAGGAATGGCAGAGTAGGGGAGGACTGCAGCTGTGAAGATAGTGGTGTTGCCGCAGTGGCTGTACCTCTTCAGGGCTTTGCCTATATGGGTTGGGAAGAAATCTGTGGAGCAGTGGCAGAGATCCCTTATGCAGTTTGTTGGGGGGGGGGGGGGGAAACACCCCCGAGTTGCGTGGCAGATTTTGATGAAACGTAAAGAGAAGGGGGGGTTGGCTGTCCCAGATCTTGGGCGCTATTTGGAAGCCTCGCAATTAGGGGCCATAGTAGAATGGTGGGGGGAGGAGGTGAAAGAGTGGGTTCAAATGGAAGAGGAGGAGTTGGGGGTGCAGAAGTTGGGGGAGTGGATGTGGCTTCCGCAGGATCAGAGAAGAGAGTACCCTGTCCAGAACCCCTATACTAGACGGACGGTGGAATTATGGAATAAGTGGCAGCAGTCCTGGTTGGGGAGGATTGGGAGGTCCAGAATGGTGCCCATTAGGGGGAATCCAGAGTTTCCGCCGGGCCTGGGGAGTTCGGGGTTTGGCAAATGGGAGGAGAAAGGATTAATACGGGTAGGACAACTGCTAGAAGGTAAAAGACTTATAGCTTTTAAAACCCTGGCGGACCAATACCATTTGGAGGGCACCGAGGAGTATCATTACAATCAACTTAGTCATTACGTCCGGCATAAAATTCTGCCTGAGCTTGCAAGGGATCCCACGGGCATTGAGGTGATGGGTCTGATGGGTCAGACCAAGCGAGTGGTAACGCAGCTCTATAACCTCATGGCCATGGACGGGGGGGAAGGAGGTCTTTCAGAAAAAGTGGGAGAAAGATTTAGGTGAATGTTGGGAGGAGGCACAATGGGAGTAAATTTTTAAGATTAAGTATAAGGGTTTGCTGGCGGCTCACCTGTTGGAGAACAACTATAAAATTTTGTATAGATGGCATTTGACGCCGGAGAGGATACAGTCTATGTATCACCTCCCTGATGGGCAATGCTGGCGACAATGTGGAGAGTGTGGCACTTATTTGCACATTTGGTGGCAGTGCGAGGAGTTACATGTGATGTGGGGAGTAGTGTTTGGCTGAGTGAGAGAGATTATAGGTAAGGAGATTACTCCCCATCAGGCAGTGGCCTTGTTGGGACTGCAATCTGAGGGGTTAAATAGGGCGGAGTGTGGCTTTTTGAATTTATGCTGTGTGGCATTGCGCATTTTGGTGGCCAGGAGGTGGAAACAGACTAGTATCCCGGGAATGGGGGAATTTCAGGCCAGTGTGGGGAATATTTTCCTGATGAGCAAGCTCACAGCACTAAAAAATAGGAGTTTGCAGAGTTTTTCTAACACCTGGGGGAAATATTTGCAGTGGGAGGAGCGCTCCGTAGGGTAATGGTCTGTGGTAAGAGGTCCTGGGGGGGACAGGGGGAGGATCAGGGAGGGGGAGCATCATTGGGGGAAAATGTTTGTATTTAAGTTGGACAGTGCGGTGACTGTGTTTATTTGTTGTTGGTTATATTACAAAGTTGTGGGGTGTGCAATCAATGCTATACATTGCCCCACTTAATTGGTGGTGGATTTGATATTGTTTAGCTATATTATCCAAGGATCACCTATATTTTATAAGTGCCCTTTGCGAACGCATCCGTTATAATATGGATTTCCTGTATATGTGAGTAGACTTATTTGGTATACGGTTCCCGGTTTGTTTGATTGTTAATGCTATTGTGATACACCTCTGGTAGGACTATGTTACCCTAACACCGCGGTACGGCCGTGGGGGGCTGGGTGGTAGGAGATTGTGTTTTGGGGCATGCTATTCTTTGTACTGCAATGCATTGTTTCTTTTGCTGTGTGCAATAAAAACGTTAAATTAAAAAAAAAGAGAGAGAGAGAGAACTCCTCCTAGGGGAGGTGGGTGGGTTGTGAAGACTTATTCCTGCTGTTCCCGGAGATCACCTGTTACAGGTGAGTAACTATGCTATCTCCAGGAACAAGCAGGAATGAGTCTTCACATATGGGGACTCCCAAGCTAAAAGATGCCTAGAGGAGGCCCCAGCATGTTGCAAATCCAATGGATGGGCCATGCTTTCTCCCTAGAACCTCAGGCATCCAAAGGGATGGAGGGTAGGAGTTGAACTAAAAAGGGTGCTGTGGAACAGCTTGACTAAACAAGGTATCCAGGGAGGGCCTTGTGTAGACAAAAACTGTTAGTAAGTGAATGCCAAGTCCCAATTCTTGAAGAGGCTCTTACTCAGGAGTATTGCAAAGGTATTCGTTGAGGCTGATATGGGTCTGTTATAAAGAGCTACCATATCATCCTCACAAGGAATTTGTGTACTGTGATAAGTACAGGAAATAAATTTGCAATACAGGTAGATATAAGAAACCTTAATGGCTAGAATCAATCCCAGAAAAACTGGGTGAGTTTTATATGAGGTTGGGACTTTGGAGAAAAGCTAAAGCTTCTGTAAGTCCAGAATCTAAAAGAAACTTTCTTTCCTTGGAGCAGGATAGTGCCCTAGGAAAGAAAAATTTAAGCTAAAACTGACTGGTGTGGAGGAAAAAGCAAAAAAGTGTCTTTTACAGACAAAGAGGATGGGTTTTTAGAACCCCTCTATCTAGATGGAAAAATATTGTATTAGGCGGTTTCACCCCAATTTCTGAAGATCAGTAATGTGTCTTTCATAAGTGATGGCACTTAGGATAAGGACTTACATTGAGAACTTCAGATGTAACGTAACCAGATTATGACAGTAGATGTAAAAAGTGGTTACAGTAATGAAGGTCTTTCTCTATTTTACCAGAGAAGTTGGTTGTCCATTTAAAAATTGATGGTATGCTTTAACAGCATTAACCTGGACAGTAAACAATATTTCAAAGTCAGATTTTATAAGAGATTCGTATGATAACAAGAAGGGATAGACCTTCTTGAGAATACTCATTGAGGATCACTTATTAGTGAAAGTGTAAGAATGATATGTAAGGTTTGATGGAAACCAGTATAATATTCTTACTTGAAGGAAAAGGTCTAGGTTTTAAAAGTCTAGTCCTTGAAAAACCAGGTCTTGAGACACACGTGAAGGAGTGCAGAGGAGATCCCTAATCTTAAGTCAGAGGATCTGGGTCCTTCTATAACTTCAGTGTGGTAGCTGGAAAGAAAGACGCAATGTAAGGGGATACCATATTTGCCTCTCTATGAGGGCAGTATGAGTATCATGCGCTTTTTGTTCATTATCAGCTTCAATTATCAGATAAGGACTGACTGCAGTGATCAGGAATGCATCCCTGTTGTAAGAGTTCCACTGAAGAACAACCTAGGGAGTTGTGCAATTCCCTAAGCTTTCACGTCATCTAGGCCCTGGTTCCCCTCCATTAAAGAGTAGTTACTCACCTGTAACAGATGTTCTCCAGGAGCAGCAGGAATCAGTCCTCACATATGGGTGTCATCGGCGCCGATGAAGCCCCAGCAGAGCATTTCCACAGCTTTCTATGAAAGCCTTTGGGAATGCAGGCACGCATGTGCCGTTCCCTTCCCGCCCAAAGGTGCCATCTTACCTCAGTCAAATGACATAGCTAAGAACAGCACACAAAAATGAAAAATAAACTATGTACAACTGCAACTCCCAGGGGAGGAGGGAGGGTTGTGAGGACTGATTCCTGCTGCTCCTGGAGAACACCTGTTACAGGTGAGTAACTACTCTTTCTCCAGGACCAAGCAGGAAGTCAGTCCTCACATATGGGTGACTCCCTAGCTCTGGGCTACCGAGGAACCCAGGCTGAACAAGAAAACTCCCTCTAGTCCCAGCAGCAAAGAAAGGCTTTTCAAGGACACAACCTCCACCGGTAGCCCAACAGAGGGCAGGAGTTCCCTTATCCTCAAAGAGATTCCAGAGTACTGCTTGGCCAAAAGCACTGTCCCTACGGGACTCCCTCTCCAGGCAGCAATGGGCCGCAAAAGTCTGGCTTGAAGACCAAGTTGCAGCCTTGCAGAGGGCACAGAGCGGAGATGAGCCACTGAGGTAGCCATTGCCCTGACACGATGGGCCGTGACCCTACCCTGCAAAGGAAGGTCAGCCGCCTTGTAAGCCCAGGTGATACAGTCAGCCACCCAGATGGACAAGGTACGCTTGGACACAGCCAACCCCAACTTATTGGGGTCAAAAGATACGAAGAGCTGAGTAGCCCTTCTATGCCCCTTCGTACGGTCAAGGTAGAAGGATAAGGCCCTCCTACAGTCCAGGGTATGCAGAACTGCTTCAGCCTGGCTTGCATGAGGCCTAGAGAAGAATGTTGGAAGGACTACCTCCTGATTGAGGTGGAAAGAGGAGACAACTTTTGGGAGGAACTTGGGGTGAGTCCTAAGGACTACCCTGTTCCTATAAATTCTGGTGGAAGGCCTGTCACAGACCAGGGCCTGAAGCTCACTTACTCGCCTAGCAGAGGTAAGGGCTATCAGGAAGAGAGTCTTCCAGGAGAGGAAGCGTAGTGGACAAGTAGCCATCGGCTCAAAAGGAGGGCGAGTCAGTTGCTGCAAGACCACATTCAGCTCCCACTCAGGGGCAGGCGGACGGATGGGGGGCTTGAGCAAAAGCAAGCCCCTGAGAAAGCGGGACACCAAGGGGTGACCAGATAGAGATTGTCCCTCTACCAATGAGTGGTGAGCTGCTAGAGCTGAGAGGTGGACCCGAACAGAATTGGACTTAAGACCCTGATTGGATAAGTGCAGTAAGTACTGAAGAACTACCTGCACAGTACAGGAGAAAGGATCCTCTGTACGTAGGTGACACCACACAGAAAACCTCTTCCATTTGAGAGCATAGGTTTTCCTAGTGGACTGTTTCCTAGAGGCTAGGACAACCTCCTCAACTTCCTGAGGTAGGCCCCCGGGAGCCAAAACTACCCTTGCAGCCTCCAGGCCATCAAATTGAGAGATTTGAGATTGGGGTGCAGAAGGGAACCCTGGTCCTGTGTGAGAAGGTCGGGTTGGAACCCCAGAGGCAGTGGAGGATCCACCGCCAGTTGAAGCAGAAGAGGAAGCCAAGACTGTCTCGGCCACCTGGGAGCTACCAGTAGGACAGAGGCCTTGTCCTGGAGAATCTTGAATAGGGTTCGAGCCACCAAGGGCGTGGGAGGAAACGCATAGAGGAGGCCCTGAGACCAAGATATCAGAAAAGCATCCGCTGCTATCAGCAGAGGATGTGGTTGTCTGGAGCAGAACTTTGGCAGTTGCTTGTTGATGGGGCTGGCAAAGAGATCCATCAAAGGGAGACCCCATTTCAGGAAGATCTTCTGAATTACTGAAGGATGCAGCTACCACTCGTGGGGCTGCAGTATCCTGCTCAATCTGTCTGCCAGGTAGTTGTCCTGGCCTGGAAGGTACACAGCCCTGAGGAGCATGTTGTGCTTGAGGGCAAAAGAACAAAGGTCCTGAGCTTCCCGACAAAGGATCCTGGACCCAGTTCCGCCCTGTTTGTTCACATAAAACATGGCAACTTGGTTGTCTGTCTGAATCAGGACAGACTGGTGAGCCAGGGTAAGAGTGAAAGCTTTGAGTGCTAAGCGAATAGCTCTGAGTTCTAGGAGATTGATCTGCAGTGCAGCCTCCCAGGGAGACCACAGACCCTGGGTGCACTTGCCCAGACAATGTGCTCCCCAGCCTTGCAGGGAGGCATCTGTTGTGAGAATCACTGTGTAACCTGGAATCTGAAAGGGCACCCCTTTCAGCAGATTGGGTGGGTGTAGCCACCAGTTGAGGGAGTGCAGAAATGGTCTGGACACCCTTATCCTGTCTCTGAGGCTGCCAGTGGCCTGTGACCACTGAGTCCGAAGGCACCACTGTGCAGGCCTCATATGCAGCCTGGCATTGGGGGTCACATGTACTGTGGAAGCCATGTGGCCTAGAAGCCGCAGGCAGAGTCTGGCAGAGACCAGGGACCTGCTGAGAAACTGCCTTGCCAAGGCCATCAACCTTTGGGCTCTGTTTTCTGGCAAGAATGCCTTTGCCAGGAGAGAGTCCAACCAGGCCCCTATGAAATCCAAGGTCTGGGAAGGGAGCAAAGTGGACTTTACGAAGTTTATGACAAACCCCAGGCTTTGCAGAAGAGCAATGGTCCTGAGGGTGGCTTGATTGGCCTCCTGACCTGTCTGACCCCTGATGAGCCAGTCATCCAGACAGGGGAAGACAAAGATGCCCTGATTTCTCAGGTAGGCCGCCACCACTGCTAAGCACTTTGTAAAGACTCTGGGGGCGGAGGTGAGGCCGAAAGGCAGCACTCTGTACTGATAATGGTTTCCTCCCACAATGAACCTGAGGTACTTTCTGTGGTCTGGATGAATGAGGATGTGAGTGTACGCATCCTTTAGATCTAAGGAGTATAACCAATCTCCCTGCTGGAGGTAGGGCAGAAGAGTTCCAAGAGTAAGCATCTTGAACTTTTCCTTCACTAGAAACTTGTTGAGCTTCCTGAGGTCCAAAATGGGACGAAGGCCACCGGTTATTTTGGGCACCAGGAAATACCTGGAGTACAATCCGTGACCTTGCAAGTGGGGAGGCACAGGCTCCACCGCCCTGTCCACCAACAGACCCTGAAGCTCCTGACGGAGAAGGTCTGTGTGCAGAGGAGGCCTTGGAGGCTCCCCTGGAAAATATGGGGGTGGCAGTTGGTGGAAATGGAGGGCATAGCCCCTGTGGATGATGTCCAGCACCCAACTGTCCCCGTTGATAAGGGGCCACTGGTGGGCAAAGAGGGCGAGACGACCTCCTGTGCAGGGTTGGGAGAGCAGTGGAGGAGAGGCTATGCTCAAGGAGTCAAAAGCCCCCACCCTGCTGAGAGGTAGCAGGGGCCTGAGGCTTGGGGGTCCTCTGCCTACGGGGCCCATTACCCTGGCCCTTGGCTTGCTGACCCTGGAGGGCAGCTTGGGCAGCCTGATATTGTGGGTACTGTTTGTAGGCAGTGCCCTAACTCGGGTAAAAGGGCTTTTTACCCGAGCCCTTCTTTTTATGAGAAGGGGCAGAGGTCTTCCTCGACAGCCTTGTCCGGGTGAGGTGCTTGGTCTTGAGCTGAGCGGCCTTCTCGGTCATGGGCTTGCCAAACAGGTTTTCACCTCGGCAAGGGACATCGACCAACTTGTCCTGAACCCATGGCTCGAGGTCCAATGACTGCAGCCATGCCTGGCGTCGAGCCGCGATGCCGGCTGCCGCAACTAGGGCTGAAGCCTCGAATCCATCGTAGGCGGCACGGGACATGAACTTCGAGCAGTCCCGAATCCCCGAGGACAAGGACTTAAATCTCTGCAAAGGTTCTACGGAGAGACCAGCAGAGAATCCGGCCAACTCCTTGGCCAGATCCCGCAAGCACATGCCCATGTACAGCTGGTAAGACTGGACACGGCAAGCAAGTATCGAGCCCTGAAAACACTTTCTACTGACGCCATCTAGGTTTTGGGCCTCCCTGCCAGGAAGCACCGTGGAGTGCATCTTCTGACTCTTCAGTCGATGCATGGCCGATTCCACAACCATGGAATGGTGTGGTAGCTGTGCTTTCTGAAAACCAGGGCTCTTACGGAGTCGATAGATCGAATCGACCCGCTTGCTAAGAACCGGCACCGAGGCCGGTGCTTCCCACATACGGAAGAGGAGCCGTTGCAGCATCGGAGGAACCGGGAAAGTAAAGGCCTCCTTCGGAGGAGAGTCATACTGCAGCGCCTCGAGCTCTTCAGCTCGAGGCTCTTCCTCGGGATCCGCCGGAATAGCCAAGGCAGTGGCCATATCCCGGACGAACTCCGAGAACCGGGTGTCCTCCGGGGGTGGACCTACTCCGGGGCTCAGACTGTGGTGAGTCCGAAGGGACGCACCGAGTCTTAAAGGTGTCAGGAGACTCCTCGTCCTCTGTCTCCCAAGCCGACTCATCCGAGGAAGAGTCGGGGTCCGACCCCGCGGGGCCCTGGAGCACCCGCCCCGATGCCGGAAGCACCGGCGTCGACGCCCTCGGTCCCGAACGGGAGGTCGAGGGGGACCGCGACTGAGGTCGACTCCGAGCCACGATGGACTCGAGTATCGGCTCGGTCTCCGGGGTCGACTGACGTCGATGTCTCGGTGGTCGGGGCAGATGCGCCAGACAGGCTGGCCATCAGTGCCCGCTGCTGCTCCATGAAGGCAGACATTTTGCTCTCCAAGGCTGTCATCCTGAGACTCAGCTCGGGAGACGCAGCAGCCACCGACTCAGGCCCCGGCGGTGCCGGGCCCGACGTCGGCTCCCTGGGAGGAGAGTCCACGAGGACTACGGGGCTTACGTGTCCAGCAGACTCCGGCTCCACACAAGGAACTTTGGCAGGCTTCTCCGGTTCCACAGGCCCGGGGCGATGGTCGGGGGTCTTAGACCTGGCCCTCGAGGAGCCAGGGACCTCTTCCGACGACACCCTCGCGAGCCGTTTCTTCCTCTTGCGTTCCCGGTCGGGGGACCCCCTGTCCGAGGAGCTTTGATGGCGCTCGGGATCGGAATCCCAAGTTGCCGAGGCCTCAGACGAGATCCGGGCCCGGCTGGAGGCTGAGTCCGAGAAAAGCCTTTCCTTTTGCTGCTGGCGACTTCGTAGTGCCTTGGAAGACATCTTCACACAGGCCCCGCACGACTTAGGATCGTGGTCGGGGCCGAGGCACCGAAGGCAGCAGTCGTGTGTGTCGGTGAGAGACATTAGTTTCTTACACCGATCACACTTCTTAAAACCACTGGAAGCCATCGGGGAAAAAAAAAAAAAAGAAAAAAAAAAAAAGAAAAAAAAAAAAAAGAGTCCCCGTGAGGTCAAAAGACCAGCCTTCCAGGGAAAAAGAGAAAAAGGGCACAAACGCCAGCCACAAAGGGCAAAAACTGAAAGAGAGGAATCTGGCTCGATACCGGTGTACTGAACCCGGCGGGAGGGGAACCGGCGTCGAACTGGAAGAAAAAAAAAGAGCAAAAAAATTGTTGAAAAATCTACTTTTAACTGGGAAAACTGGACACACGTCCGGTGGGCTTCACGGAAAATAGAGAGACTGAGGTAAGATGGCACCTTTGGGCGGGAAGGGAACCGCGCATGCGTGCCTGCATTCCCAAAGGCTTTCATAGAAAGCTGGGGAAATGCTCCGCTGGGGCTTCATCGGCGCCGATGACACCCATATGTGAGGGCTGACTTCCTGCTTGGTCCTGGAGAAAAGGAAATTTAAGGAAGATGGAAAGGATGGGAGAACCAGTCATGTAGAAACATGACTGGGTAGAGCCCATCAGTTGAAACTTTTCTAACCAGCTGGAAGCTACCTACCAGGGGTGAACTCTGACGCTCTCTGGCAAAGGCCCATAGTTGCAGAGAGCATGTTGTAGGTTGCTTAGGTGAGACCTGGCTGTTTGATTGCCAGTGTGCAACTGAATGTATTCTGTTCAAGCTGAAATCTGGACCCTCTCTTGGGCCATTTGTTATTAAGACAGCAGAAAAACCATTAGGTTCTATAGTGTACAGACAAAACTAAGAGTGGTGATACTAAAATTTTGTCTAATAAGCTGTCTTAAAAAGAAGTATTTAAAAAATCAGCTCAAAGATACGCAGGCAGCGTAGATTAAGCAGAAACCCATGTGAGCTGTATGTTGAAGCGAGCTGGTATAACCCACATAGTGGGTTTTCCCCCAGCTTTTCTTAATATAGGGTTTCTTGAGCCTTTTGAGCTGACTGTACTCTGATGAACAGAATAACCCTGGTAGGGATTCCCAGAATGCTATTGTGCATTTGGTAACAACCATAGTGCAAAAAGAACCCCAAGAGGGAAAACTCTGTATTGGAGAAACTTACTGAAGTAGGAATGGAAGAAATTCCTACAGCTTTAGTGAAAAAGCTCTCCAGTTGAATAATGTTCCTCTTGGAGACTAAATGTCCCAAATGAAAGGGATAGAACACAATACAGAGTTGAAAAGACCTACGCTTTGGTAAGTCCTTGTAGATGAATAGTTAGAGTTCTTTGCAATTCAAACTATGAGACAACCTCTTACAGGTAACTGTAAAAAGGTGAAAGATATAGTTCACCTTGTTTCTAAGTTTCCTGCTGCTCTCCCCCTTTTTTGTTTTCTTTTTAAAAACAGGGGGAGTAGAAACTTGTTACCTTTAGAGTATTAAAGCTTTGGAATTACAGAGCTTAAAAGGGAGAGAGGAGGCATTGTGGGTTAAACTAGAAAGAGGGAAAGAGAAATCTATTTGCATTGGTGTGATATACAGACCTCCCTCACAAGAGGAAGAGGTGGACAGAGAGTTAATTGAAGACATACGCAGCATTGCTAGGAAAGGGGAAGTGCTACTGCTAGGAGATTTCAATATGCCAGATGTTGATTGGCACATTCCTGCTGCAGTATCATCTAGAAGTACGGAGATCCTGGATTCTCTACAGGGAGAACTATTCAGGCAATTGGTAACAGACCCCACACGTGAAGGGGCCATACTGGACTTGGTGCTTACCAATGGTGAGAGTGTTTCTGATGTTGTAGTGGGAGATCATTTTGCATCCAGTGATCACCAGATGGTGTGGTTCAGTATTAGGACTAGGGCTGTTAGAATCCATTCAAAGGTGAAGATCTTAGACTTTAGGAAGACTAACTTTGCGAAGATGGGCCAATACCTCAGGGAGTCGTTAGTGGGATGGGAACAGCTGGGGGATGTAGAAAAACAGTGGGCAAAACTGAAAGGGGGTATTTTAAAGGCAACCAACCTTTTTGTTAAAATGGTAAATAAAGGCAAAAGGAACAGGAGACCGCTATGGTTTTCGAAGGAAGTAGCTGAAAAAGTGAAGAAAAAGAGGGAGGCCTTCATGAAATACAAGAGATCACAGAGAGAGGAAGACAGGCATCTGTATTTGGAAAAACTTAGAGAAGCTAGCAAAGTAGTCAAGAAGGCAAAGATTCAAAAGGAGGAGGAAATAGCCAATGCAATAAAATGGGGGGATAAGACATTTTTTCAGATATATTAGTGAGAAGAGGAAGGGCAAAAGTGGTATTGTCAGACTCAAGGGTGCAGGGGGGGAATATGTAGAAGCCGATAAGGATAAAGCGGAATTGCTTAACAAATATTTTTGTTCTGTGTTCACAGATGAAGAACCAGGAGCAGGACCTCAGAAAACACCCACAAATAAGAACAGAAGCGAGGGACATCTTGAACAATTTTCAGAAGACTGTGTTCGTGAGAAACTAGCTCAACTTAAAGTAGACAAAGCGATGGGACCGGATGGGATACACCCTAGAATACTGAGGGAACTTGGGGACGTTCTAGCAACTCCACTGACTGACCTTTTCAATGCCTCGTTGGAGTCGGGAGTGGTGCCAAAGGACTGGAGAGAGGCTCATGTGGTGCCTTTACACAAAAGTGGAAGTAAGGATGTGGTTGAAAACTACAGGCCGGTTAGTTTAACTTCAGTGGTGAGTAAATTATTGGAAACGCTGCTGAAAGAGAAAATAGTGAGGTTTCTGGAGTCCGGCGGATTATAGGATCCGAGGCAGCATGGATTCACCAGAGGCAGGTCTTGTCAGACAAATCTGATCGATTTCTTTGACTGGGTGACCAGGGAGTTGGACCGAGGGAGAGCTCTAGATGTGGTGTATTTAGATTTCAGTAAAGCCTTTGACACTGTTCCTCACAGGCGACTTATAAACAAACTGAGCACCCTAGGGATGGACCCTAAAGTTACTGCTTGGGTTAGAAATTGGTTGGGTGGGAGGCAACAAAGAGTACAAGTAAATGGAGCTCACTCTGAGGAGAAGGATGTTACCAGTGGTGTGCCCCAGGGATCTGTCCTTGGTCCGATTCTTTTTAACATCTTTGTTAGTGATATAGCGGAAGGGCTGTCGGGTAAGGTTTGCCTCTTTGCGGATGATACCAAAATCTGTAATAGAGTAGACACCCAGGAAGGTGTAGATAACATGAGGAGGGATCTAGCT
The DNA here is from genome assembly GCA_033557465.1 of Ichthyophis bannanicus. Taxonomy (NCBI): domain Eukaryota; kingdom Metazoa; phylum Chordata; class Amphibia; order Gymnophiona; family Ichthyophiidae; genus Ichthyophis; species Ichthyophis bannanicus. The sequence goes on from CM066039.1 coordinate 384,197,571, forward strand.
AAGCTTGAAGAATGGTCTAGAATTTGGCAGCTGGGATTTAATGTTAAAAAATGTAAGGTCATGCATTTGGGCTGCAGCAGTCCAAGGGAGCAATACAGTATAGGAGGTGAAGTACTTTTGTCCACTAAAGAAGAGCGGGACCTAGGCGTGGTTGTGTCTGATGATCTTAAAGTAGCTAAACAGGTAGAAAAGGCGACGGCAAAAGCTAGAAGGATGCTTGGGTGCATACGGAGAGGAATGGCTAGCAGAAAAAAGGAGGTGATAATACCTCTGTATAAGTCTTTGGTGCGACCTCATTTGGAGTATGGTGTGCAATTCTGGAGACCGCACCTTCAAAAGGATGTGAACAGGATGGAGTCGGTGCAGAGGGTTGCTACTAAAATGATTAATGGGCTTCATTATAAAGCATATGAGGACAGACTTAAGGATCTTAATATGTACACCTTAGAGGAAAGGCGGGATAGAGGTGATATGATTGAGATGTTTAAATACCTCCGTGGCATAAATGTTCAGGGAGAGAGCCTCTTTCAATTGAAAGCAAGTTCTGCTACAAGGGGACATGGGATGAGGGTGAAGGGAGATAGATTCAGGAGTGATATGCGGAAATATTTCTTTACGGAAAGAGTAGTGGATCCGTGGAATAGTCTCCCAGTGGAGGTGGTAGAGATGAGGACAGTAACTGAATTCAAAAAAGCATGGGACCAACACAGAGGATCTCTAAAGGTAGAAAGTGGACTGTTGTAGTTGTTGTTATGGAAGGACAGACTAGATGGGCCTTGTGGTCTTTTTCTGTCATCATGTTTCTATGTTTCTATGATTGATCTCAATAGCTCTTGGAGCTAGGAGAGTGGATTTCCTTTGTAACAAGAGATTCATGTCCAGAGGTAAAGAGTTGACTCAGTCTGGATGAATCAAATTCAAATGCCTGTTTTGATAAAAAGGCAGGTTTATAGGTTCTGCATTTCATACAGAAAGAAGGAAAGACTAAGCAAATAAAATATCAGAAACCCTGCAGTTAACTGGGTCTGCTGAACCTGTTGAGGTTTTGGTTTCCTTAGTCTGGTTTGATGTTGCCCTGTTTGGGAAACATCTGCGTGATGGGTAGAAGATGGATAAAACCTTTTTCCCCTAGGGGAATAAAGTCTTCTAGAAGATCTTTTAATAGCTGAGATAGAGGAAATTTTTGACAGTCCTCTGACAGTAGGCTTATCAGTGTCTGACATAGAAACATGACAGAAAAAGACCACAAGGCCCATCTAGTCTGTCCTTCCATAACAACAACTACAACAGTCCACTTTCTACCTTTAGAGATCCTCTGTGTTGGTCCCATGCTTTTTTGAATTCAGTTACTGTCCTCATCTCTACCACCTCCACTGGGAGACTATTCCACGGATCCACTACTCTTTCCGTAAAGAAATATTTCCGCATATCACTCCTGAATCTATCTCCCTTCACCCTCATCCCATGTCCCCTTGTAGCAGAACTTGCTTTCAATTGAAAGAGGCTCTCTCCCTGAACATTTATGCCATGGAGGTATTTAAACATCTCAATCATATCACCTCTATCCCGCCTTTCCTCTAAGGTGTACATATTAAGATCCTTAAGTCTGTCCTCATATGTTTTATAATGAAGCCCATTAATCATTTTAGTAGCAACCCTCTGCACCGACTCCATCCTGTTCACATCCTTTTGAAGGTGCAGTCTCCAGAATTGCACACCATACTCCAAATGAGGTCGCACCAAAGACTTATACAGAGGCATTATCACCTCCTTTTTTCTGCTAGCCATTCCTCTCCGTATGCACCCAAGCATCCTTCTAGCTTTTGCCGTCGCCTTTTCTACCTGTTTAGCTACTTTAAGATCATCAGACACAACCACGCCTAGGTCCCGCTCTTCTTTAGTGGACAAAAGTACTTCACCTCCTATACTGTATTGCTCCCTTGGATTGCTGCAGCCCAAATGCATGACCTTACATTTTTTAACATTACATCCCAGCTGCCAAATTCTAGACCATTCTTCAAGCTTAGCTAGATCCCTCCTCATGTTATCTACACCTTCCTGGGTGTCTACTCTATTACAGATTTTGGTATCATCCGCAAAGAGGCAAACCTTACCCGACAGCCCTTCCGCTATATCACTAACTTGCTTGAAATAGACAATCCTTGTTGAAGAGATTCGCTCCAGTACAACGACCATTTCCCAGCTTTACTTATACCCATTTATCCAAGTCTGAAGCTTGGAGCCAGGCAATACGTCATGCTCCTATGGCTATAACAGAAGTTCTGCTAATAGACTCAAAGCAGTCCAAGGAAGCACGATTAAGGAATTTAGAGATATTTTGAGCATGTTTGACTAATAATAGTCTGCTCTTTTATGTTCTTGAAGATAAGGGTTCAAAAGCTTTAAGTTCTTTGTAACCTCTTCAAGAGAGAATCCCATATAGAAAATATGAGATAATTCTTGCTGAAAGCATGGATGCTTGGAAGCATCTACGCCCAAAAGCATCTAAGGTTCTAGACTCATGACCTGGCGGGTAAAAAGAATGCTTTTTTGCACTCTTAATGCGCCTCATTGCTGATTCTACTACTATAGAATGATGAGGAAGTTGAGTCTTTTGAAAACCTGGAGAAGGTGGCACTTTATACATAGTGTCAAGTCTTTGAGAATGTGGGGATACCGTTAAGGGGGTTTCCCACATTCTTAATAATAGATCCTGTAAGATCTGATGTACAGGAAGCATAAACATCTCCTTTGAAGCCCAGGGGTATTGCAGAGTTCCTGAATCCCTTGGTATAGACTCTTTCTGAGGTATGGAAATGGAAAGTAGCTTTGCCATATCAAGCACAAAAGCTTGAAAGGAAATCTGTCCTGAGGGGTACCCTACAAATTGAGGGGTAAAAGCTGGAACTGGTGAAAGTTCAGCTGTGGTACCCATGGATTCATCCCAGTCATCGGAACCGGAAGACTTGAAAGGATGAAGCACCGGATTTTCCGTAAAAAGATGTCTTCGGTACCACTCGAGGTTGGTATCGAGCCAAGTCGGTACCGAATCCTCTATGCTTGCAATTCCAGGCTCTGCATCGGAGGAGGCCAGCTCGTCAAAGGAGACATCGATGGTACCGGTAGCGGTGCTAATGTCGATACCGACACGTGCACCGATGGCGACGGCAACGCCAGCACCGGTAGCGATGCCCATACCGGCACCGATGCCGACACGGGCATTTGGGGAACGGTCTGCAGCGACTCTAGCGATACCGAAGTAGCTGAGAGATTCGCTAGACCAAGTTCGATGGCAAGGAGTCTTTCATCCATCACCATAGCCGATGCCGGGGTATCAGTACCGCTTGAAGCAGCCAGATCCACCGAGCATGGCACAGGTATGTCCATGGAGGTAAAAACCTCGGGAACAACCTGAAGCCCTGATAATGCTTTGGAGCCCGAAGACTCCCGCCGGGACTATATAGCACAGTTACTTACCTGTAACAGGTGATCTCTGGGAACAGCAGGAATAAGTCTTCACATATAGGTACGTCGGTACCAACAGAGTCTGCGCGGGAATGCTCCCCAGCGTCCAATCAGAACGCTTTTGAAAGCATCCCAACACGCCTGCGTGCTGCCTTCCCCAACTGCCTCTCCTCAGTTAAGTTTTAAAGCTGAGACAAAGAGAGAGAGAGAAAGGGAAAGACAGATAGAGAAATGCAACTCCTAGGGGAGGTGGGTGGGTTGTGAAGACTTATTCCTGCTGTTCCCAGAGATCACCTGTTACAGGTAAGTAACTGTGCTATCTCCAGGAACAAGCAGGAATGAGTCTTCACATATGGGGACTCCCAAGCTAAGATGCCTGGAGGAGTCCCAGCATGTTGCGAATCTGAGAGCCATGCTAATGTACCAAGCCCCAGGCATCCTAGGGATGGAGGGTAGGAGTTGAACTAAAAAGATGTGCTGTGGAACAGCTGGACCAAACAGGACGCCTAGATAGGAGTCTCTGTACAGGTGATATTTAGTGGTAATACTGAAGAGCAATAAAGCAATATGGACCTCACCTGGTGGTATTGTAAAAAGGCATATGGAGGTTCTGAGTATTTCCCAGTCTATCTTGTAGCCATTTGTCCAAGTCTGAAGCTTGGAGCCAGGCTCTACGTCGTACTCCTATGGCTATAGCAGAAGTTCTGCTAACAGACTCAAAAGAGTCTAGGGAAGCACGAGTAAGGAGCCTAGAAATATTTTGAGCATGACTGACTAGTATAGAAAAATCTGCTCTTTTAGGCGCTTGGAGAAAAGGGGTCAAAAGTAGTAAATCTTTTGTGACCTCCTCAAGAGATAATCCCATATAGAAAATATATGAAAGGATTCTTGCTGAAAACGGATGCCTGAAAAGTTTGACGTCCAAAGGCATCTAAAGTCTTAGCCTCACGACCTGGCGGATAAGAAGAGTGTTTCTTGGTACTCTTAACACGCCTCATTGCTGATTCTACAACAAGAGAATGATGAGGGAGCTGAGGCTTTTGAAAACCTGGAGAAGGGGGCACCTTGTATAGAAGATCAGTTGCCCTAGAAGGTGGGGATACCGTTAAAGGAGTTTCCCACGTTCTAAATAGGAGATCCTGCAAGGTCTGATGCAAAGGAAACATAATGACTTCCTTTGGATTGCAGGGGATCTGTAGAGGTTGTGGCTCCCCTGGTGCAGGGTCTTGACCAGGTATAGAAATGGCAAGTAACTTTGCCATATCAAGCAGAAAAGCTTGAAAAGAAATCTCCCCAGAGGGGTGTCCTCGAGGAAGAGGAGGAAGAACTAGATCTGTTGAAGAACTAGCTCTAGCACCCACCGGTTCATTCAGATTCTGTAGAATAGAAGATCTGGAGGGGTGGAGCATCGGATTATCTTTGAAAGATAGTTGTCGGTACCGCTGAAAAGCGGTCCCACAACGCGTCGGTAGCAAATCGTCCATGCTAGGGATCGATTCCAAACTCGGTATGGAGGGAAGCGAGCCGGTTGAAAGGAGCATGGGAGGTACTGACGCCGATGTTGATGTCGATACCGGTACCTTCATTGACACCGATATATGAAGATCAGTCTGTGATAGCACTATCGGTACCGAGGTAACCGAATGTGGCAGACCTTGATCATCAGTAGAATGTCTTCGGTACCGTCTGAAGTCGGTACCGAGACGAGTCGGTACCCAGTCATCCAGACTAGAGATCGATTCTAGACTCGGCATCGAAAGAAGCGAGTCTATTGATGCATATCTGGAGGACACCGACGTGGATACCAGCATCGGTACCGGGATCAATACCGATGCGGGAAGATCGGTCGGTAGCGACTCTAATGGCACTGAAGATACCGAGAGCACTCGACTGCGATCATCGGTGTGGAATGTTTCATCCAGCACCATTGCCAATGCTGGGGTACCGGCACCGCTCAAAGCGGATACCACCACCGGGCATGGCTCAGGTATGTTCACAGAGGTAAAAACCCTGGGAACAACCTGAAACTCCATTAATGCTTTGGAGGCAGAAGCCTCCCGCCGGGGTTTTAAAGCCAAAATGTCCTCGGGGGCAAGCCTAGAGGCATCTCTATGATGTACATGAGATCTACCACCCGAGGACTGGCTAGTCTTTACAGACTTTTGTTTGGTTACCTGATCCTGTGAAAAAGAAGATGTAGCTGGTACCCTCAGGTCTGAGGGGAACCACGTATCGAGTTGAGCTCGATGCTGTAGACTTCTTGTAGAAATAGTAGTGCAGGAGGGACACGCCAGCGGATGGTGTTCAGGTCCCAAACATGGAAGGCACCAATTATGGGTGTCTAAAACTAATTTGGTAGCGCCACAGTTAAAACACATTCTAGTGGCTGGCATTTCCATGAGGGAAAATGGAGAGGCCTAGCAGGCCTAAACCTGTCAGGCACTAAACAGGAAAAAAATTCACTACAAAAGGAAATATTTGTAGAAGAAAAGAAAAAGAAAACACCGGCGATACTGGTGCGTCAAGGGAAGGTAGACGCGACCACAAGAAAAAACAAAAATAAAAGAAGAATTTTCTGCAGTGACAGGAGAACGTCCTGCCGGCTCCGCGGAAAAACAAAAACTGAGGACAGGCAGTTGGGAAAGGCGGGAAGGCAGCACGCAGGCGTGTTGGGATGCTTTCAAAAGCGTTCTGATTGGACGCTGGGGAGCGTTCCCGCGCAGACTCCGTCGGTACCGATGTACCCGTATGTGAAGACTCATTCCTGCTTGTTCTTGGAGATTGCCATAATGTCCTCGAGGGCAACGCCAGAGGCATCTTGATGCTTAGAAGAAGATCTACCTCTCGAGGACTGGCTAGTCTTAACAGACTTTTGTTTGGTTACCTGACCCCTGGGAGGAAGAAGAAACACTGGCTGGTGACATCAGGCCTGTTGTACTCGATCTTGAAGAGTTCTTCTAGTTAAGCTCCTGCAGGCGAAACACTCCATCAGGTAATGGTCAGGACCTAAACAGTTTAGACACCAGTTATGAGTGTCTACTAATTTAGTTGTACCGCCACACTTTGAGCATTCCTTAAGGATAGTGGCTGGCTTTTCCAAGAGGAAAGGATAGAGGCCTAGTGGCCAAAATACTTCAGCACTAAATAGGAACGAAAATATTCTTTAGTGAAAAAGGAAACTTTTCAGTAAAAAGAAAGAAAGAAAAGCACCGGCAGTACCGGTGGGCGTCGAACGAAGGCAGGCGCGACCACAAAAAATAAAAATAAAAAAAGAATTTTCCGTGGTGACAAGGACACATCCTGTCGGCTCCGCGGAAAACAAAAAACTGATGTGAGGGAAGTGAATAGGCGGGAAGGCAGTGCGCATGCGTGTGGGCATGCTCCCAAAGGCTTTCTTTTAGGAAGCTGGGGAGCGTTCCCGCCCAGGCTCCGTCGGTACTGACGTTTAGCCATATGTGAAGACTCATTCCTGCTTGTTCCTGGAGATTGTACTTCACGCAGGCTACAACATACACCTGCAAGCAAACTGATATGTCCCTTCTCCCCTCTCTCTTCCCACGTCTGGCTCTCCTTATGTTTAATTATTTTAGTTTATTTATTTATTTAACAATCATTTATATCCCGCATCTTCCAGAGTTCAGTTGCGGTTTACAATAAAACAAAATCCACAAAGCATGAGCTTGGTTTTACATCGAACATTATGTAACAATAAACAATATATTGGTTAACAGCATAGGCTAATACATAACAGCATAAAACTTGCTTTTAAACTATGTACAATAAACTATATACAGATAAACTATATACAGATACAAGTAGTGGTACTTTAGGGTTTAATCATAGCGTTTTTAGTTCATAGATAAAAGTTTTAGTTTATAGATAAAAGTGTATTGACTATTGTTACATACCTACCATTGCAAACCACTTTGCTATATTCTGAAACTGCAGCACAGAAAGTATGCCAAGAGAAATGGATACAGAAAATGGAGTTAAGGAGATAACCAAACACAAGACAATAGAGAAAGGAGCTTGAGAAGAGAGGGGCAAAGGAAACTTAAATGGAAAGAACAGATGGTATTTGAAGAATAGTTTGACGTAACTGTCTTAGGTTCTGAGTGTCATTTTATTTTTATAGTTGTGTAGAGGAGAAAGTAGTGCAAAGATAAGAACATAAGAAATTCCATACTGGGTCAGACCAAGGTCCATCGAGCCCAGTATCCTGTTTCCAACAGTGGCCAATCTAGGTCATACGTACCTAGCAGTTTAACCGAAAGACACAGGTTCCACAATGCTTGTATTGGGGCAAGCAGTGGATTACCCAGGTCCTCTTTAATAATGGTTTATGGACTTGGATATGCACGCAGCGGGGGATGATTTGCTACTCTTTAGTTCATCAAATAGTTGTAATATATCTTCCCGGTTTATCAAATTTCTTTCAATTCTTCTGATGCATTACCTTTACTGAAAATGATGTAGGGAAGTTACCTATGCCTGAAATGGTATTTAAAGACCAAAGCAAAGTAGTCATTCAGTCTCTCAGCTATGGCCTTGTCCCCTTTACCCTTCTATCATCTAATGGTCCAACTGATTGTCAAATATATTTGTAGCAAAAACAACAGATAAAGTCTTTATTATGCATTTTTGCTTCCACAGCAAGCTTCTTCTCAAAGACAATACCATAACTGTATGGTAACACTTAAATTCAAAGCAATGATGTAACACACCTACTGTATATAAATTACTATTGTATATAGTTAGTAATACCTGATATTACAACCTACCTACCCCAAATAGTCCCCTGGTTTTGTTCACATTATATCAAATGTAAAATGTTTTGCTTATCTGGAAACTGCTTTGATTGCTTGATAAGGCGGTATGTAAAAACACACACACACAAATAAAATAGTTTTCCAGAGCTGACCATTCACGTGTATGGGTTCCTCTGCTGCTGACTCTGCACAAGGCCACTTAAATTCATATTTAGCTAAAAAGGTTGGAAGAAGGCAACTCTGCAGTAGTGAGGACCCTCAGCAAACCTTGCTACAGATACATAACTTCTTTCTCCAAGGTCAAGCCACATATTCTGACCTCAAAAGATGGGACTCCTTAGTTACCAGCTGCTTTTAACAAAAAGGGGAAATAAAAGTTTGTATCTTGGTAACCTAACATAAAAGGGGCCCATAGAGGGAGGGGGGAGGGAATGGAGTTTAAAGTCTAAACCTCAAAGATATTTTTCAAGATGGACTGATGTGTAGACTAAAGTCCAGGCGGCAACTTTGTGGATATCTTCCATGGAGGCTACAAGGCATATGCAGTGCTGAACAGAAATATGTAAGAGACAGACCTTGCTCTTCAGAGCTTAAAATCTAGTCAAGACAGACAACACAACAAATGATAACCAAGACAACCCAAATGATAACCAATGTGACTAATGTATATAGATATTGTAAATAGTTAACTAGTCTACATAGTTTACCTTTTTAATCCAAGTTCAAAAACCCCTGTTACTTGTAAATGCATTACAGTTCTCTGTATGTATATGTTTGTTTCATGTAAACCGCGCTGATGACAATAGTGCGGTATATAAGAGATGTTAAATAAATAAATAAATAAATAAATAAAAACAGCTGAGGGACAAGGATATATCTAGGGGAATGGTAAGGAAACACAGCAGATCATGATCCAAAAGCAGCCTCAAAGAGGTGAGTTTTCAGCCTGGATTTGAAAAGGGCCAGAGATGAAGCCCGACAGACTCAGGTAGTTCGATCCTTTCACCTTTACTGCTTCTTATGCCTGGAGCAAAGTCTGGAGTTTACAGTAGAAAAGAAGGCACAGATAGAAGGGATCTACTAGAAGAGCGGAGTTCCCAAGGAGAGATGAAGGAGAACTACAAAGGGAAAGGTAGCGAGGAGCTGCAGAGTGAATGCACTTACAGGTCAGGAGGAGAAGTTTGAACTGGATACAGATAGGGAGCCAGTGAAGAGACTTGAGAAGAGGGGTTTATAAGAGCATATCGAGGCTGGCAGAAGATTAGCTGCTCAGCTTTTTGAAAACATTGAAGGGGAAAGAGATGAATCAGAGGGAGACCAGCAAGGAAGAGGTTGCAATAGTCTAGACAGGAGGTGACTAAAGAGTGGATGAGTAGTTAAGTGTCTTACTGTGTGTGTAAAGAAAGGGACACGTTTTGATAATGTTATAGAACATTGACAATCAATCAATCTCTCAGCGGTCAACTTCAAATCCTTCATCACAACCCACAGCGTCAGACCTAGGAGACAGAGTAACAAATACATTAGAAATACCAACAAATATAGAACAAAGGGCTAACAGGGCATTCTTGTTATATGTACCATCACTGTAGAACTCTCTGCCACCACAAATAAAAGCCATACAACATCTGGAAGACTTCCCCAAAACTTTGAAGACATTTTTATTCCTCGAATACTATGGACCAAGCCCAAACAATGTTATCAAACTCCTATCCATTCCATAGGTCCACACACCAAGTACATAGTTAGCTAACCACATTAGCATGTGTTAGAATATGTTTAATGTGTGTTCAATGTAATGTGCACTATTGGTTGTACTAGTTTCTCTCCCTACACAGAGTTTCATGTAAACCATCTTGACTTGTAGAAAGACACCATAGAAAAATTGTTAAATAAATATACCGAAAAAGAAACAGATTTTATCTGTCTGTTGGATATATGCAGAGAGTGGAGTCAAAGCCAACCCCAAGGTTGCAAGCTGAGAAAAGAACACACCATGAAGGATCAACACTAAATAACCCCTCTTTTTCACTCACGAATTGGAATTCTTGTTCTGCACACTCCTTTACATCGGGATTACGATCTACAATCAACAGGAACATTGGTTCCTTGGATAATTTTTTCTTCTATCAAAATGATACAACCATCAGGGTTATTTTGTGATACTGCTCCTTCATAGTGTGTCTCCTTTCATTAGGTAGATTAAACATTGATCGTTTCTAGGTGTGCCTTTTAAATGTAATCATTGTTTATTGTTTTATTATTGTAGTGTTGGTTGTCTTAGCCATATTTCTGGCAGAATTGCCTAATTAGGAATATCCCTCCTTGTAGGCGAGTCCACACACATTTGTATATTCAGAGATCAAAGGCAGTTCTTAAATATGTAGATTTTTTATGGTATAATTATGATTCTATTCTGCATTTAGTCCTCCCTCTACTTGTGAATGAGATTTCATTTTTAACATGTCTTTTAATGTTTTTAAATGTTAGACAGCAAATATTAAGGGACATATTATAAATAATAATGTCTTAGCAGTTGTTATGCATGCTTGTTCATTATATGTATTGGGTGTTTTTTACATATACACACATTTTATTTATATTTTTATACATAGTGTAGTTACTCACCTGTAAGGTATTCTCCAGGGACAGCAGGAATCAGTCCTCATATATGGGTGATGTCGGCGCTGACAGAGCCTGCATGGAGCATTTCCCCAGCTTTCAAAGAAAGCCTTTGGGAGATGCTAGCCCTTCCCGAACAAGGGTGACATCTTGCTCAGTCACATGAAATGATACAGAAAAAGTTAGTTATCTGCTCTGATATTCACCACTTGAAACTGAAAAAATTCCTTTTCTTTCTTTTTTTCTAACCAAGCCAATAAGTGCACGCAGGTCTCAGTCAAAAACACGCAGCTATTTGTAAAGGGTTTTTTAATTATCACCCTTACAGCTCGCTGCTGTTCACATCAACGACCTTTTTCTCGTGCACTTTGGCTGATATTTTTAAATTTTTCAATTAAAAAGTAAGTACCATATATTCTTTAAATTCTTTAAAGTGTCCGTACAGCTGACATTCCTCAAACAAACTGGACTTCTGTAATGACAAATATAAATGCAGCTAGTACTTAGCTTCTCCTCTGAAAGCAGTGTCTTTCTTCATGCTGACAATTTCAATTTAAATCCCAACGCCGTACTTCTAAGGCGCCCAAGCGTTTCACAATTCGTGTTTCATCAGGGGATTGTGATTAGATGTTTCAAACTGAGTAGAAAAATACAACAAAAGACTTCTATATTCACAATATTTCTTCTTCGTTTCATATAAATACTTAAGTAATGTCGCCAGAACATGTGTACCCAAACATACCTCTATTTTAGTAACCCATACATCACTGGAAATAGAAGGAAACTCCAACCATCTGGTTTCCCCCGCTGCCTCTCTGATCGAAAAGACGCCACGCATGCGGCTTAGAGGCTGACTTCAGTCCTTATGAGGATTTGTTACAAAGCTCCTCCCCTGCGCTGATCGCTATTGTGCAAAATCCTTATACACATGCTGACCACTCTACCGAAGCATTTAGACCTTGGGGTTTAACTGTATTTAAGAGAAAAATCCATCGTTGTTCCTTCCCTGAGCACTGTTCCCTCTAAGCTGTGCGCGTGTGCGTGCGCACATACTTTAAAACAGAGCGCACAAAAATTACGTCTCTGATTCTGATAGAAAACACAGATGTCTGAAAATTTAAAAGTTAATGATGGAAATTTCTAGTAATTACATGCTTCATTTAGTAATCGTCTATTTTCATTTAATTTGATGAAAATCAATGTGGTGTACATACTGTATTCTGACGTGTAGTCAAATTTTAAAGTATATAACTCCGAGTGTCATTATGTGGCGCACAAAAATTTAACCTTCCTTCAAAAGCTGCACAGCTGATATTTTATGCGCACACAGCCTACAGAAAATTAGAGGGAACATTGTCCCTGAGTAAGGTCTGCTCCTTGGTTCTGCCACCATGAGGAAAAGTGGAGTATATTAACAGGCAACAAAATTCCCAGGGGGTTGCACATTTATAAAGAACCTCGCCTGCCCAATATTGACACAACTTTTATAGAAAAATGGAATCGGGTGCTAAACAAATGTTCCTTGGATTTAATGATATTGATTATTGAACATACAAAGCATGAGGTACAGAAAATGACCACGGAGTCGGAAAAGATTCATAACACGTTAAAAGAAACTGAGACGGAAAAACAATATGCCCAAAAATTATCAGAAACACAAGAGCAGGTGGAGACGGTAAAACAGGAGGTTATGCAGAAGACGACTAAGAAATTGAACAGGGATAACTCTGATTATACCGTGGGGTACGTTTACCCCTGGTTGAATGCGAATAGGAAAGTTACCCGGGGTTTCAAAAAGAGAGTGAGTTTTGAAGACGGTTTGGAAGATTCCGATAGCTTAAATTCCAGCAACTCCTCTAAAGAGAGGGGTTTTTCTGACGACAGGGACGAGAAAAAGAAGAAGAAAAAGCAGATGGATACCTGAGGATGATCCTCCAAACGGCGATATCCCAGAAGAAAGTAGGGAGTGATATAGCGGAAGGGCTGTCGGGTAAGGTTTGCCTCTTTGCAGATGATACCAAAATCTGCAAGAGTAGACACCCAGGAAGGTGTAGATAACATGAGGAGAGATCTAGCTAAGCTTGAAGAATGGTCTAGAATTTGGCAGCTGGGATGCATTTGGGCTGCAGCAATCCAAGGGAGCAATACAGTATAGAAGGTGAAGTACTTTTGTCCACTAAAGAAGAGCGGGACCTAGGCGTGGTTGTGTCTGATGATCTTAAAGTAGCTAAACAGGTAGAAAAGGCGACGGCAAAAGCTAGAAGGATGCTTGGGTGCATACGGAGAGGAATGGCTAGCAGAAAAAAAGGAGGTGATAATGCCTCTGTATAAGTCCTTGGTGCGACCTCATTTGGAGTATGGTGTGCAATTCTGGAGACCGCACCTTCAAAAGGATGTGAACAGGATGGAGTCGGTGCAGAGGGTTGCTACTAAAATGATTAATGGGCTTCATTATAAAGCATATGAGGACAGACTTAAGGATCTTAATATGTACACCTTAGAGGAAAGGCGGGATAGAGGTGATATGATTGAGATGTTTAAATACCTCCGTGGCATAAATGTTCAGGGAGAGAGCCTCTTTCAATTGAAAGCAAGTTCTGCTACGAGGGGACATGGGATGAGGGTGAAGGGAGATAGATTCAAGAGTGATATGCGGAAATATTTCTTTACGGAAAGAGTAGTGGATCCGTGGAATAGTCTCCCAGTGGAGGTGCTAGAGATGAGGACAGTAACTGAATTCAAAAAAGCATGGGACCAACACAGAGGATCTCTAAAGGTAAAAAGTGGACTGTTGTAGTTGTTGTTATGGAAGGACAGACTAGATAGGCCTTGTGGTCTTTTTCTGTCATCATGTTTCTATGTTTCTATAAAGTGGATCCGTCTAAGGCAGACCTTGTGATTAATATCTCTGGAAAACTGCTTACACAGGATTCCTTAAGCTTATTAGGTAAGGGGCTATCGTTTGTCCCCAATATAACTCATGACCCATTTCAGTTTAGAGCTGACTTTGAGAACTTAATTAGAAAACTCAATTTAAAACACTATTTTGTGACTTCGGGTGTTTTACCCGATATGGTGGAGTCTTCATCTGATGACACAGGAGTCTTGCGGGTTCCCTTACCCTTTAAGTCAACATGGTCACCACCGGGTCCCCTCCCTCCTGCTTTGGTGGTCTTCAAGGAACTCGTTCTGGCTGATGTTCAGGTGCTGGAAAGTACACAGAAGAAGAGATTGATGACTTTATCTCGTTCAGAACAGGAAGCCCTCTTCCAGTTACAGGACCGCACCGATATAGTCATCCGACGAGCTGATAAGGGGGCAGCTATTGTGATACTTGACAGGGAATACTACATCTCTGAGCTTTGAGTCAGCTTCAAGACACCAGAACGTATAAAGTCCTTTTAGAGGACCCCACGAAGGAGTTGCAATTAGAGATTAAGAGGATTACTTTGGAGGCTTTACATCTTCATCTTTTGGAATGAAAAGAATACCGTTACTTGAATGCATTTCTGCCACAATAGCATGTTTTTACACGGTGCCAAAAATTCACAAAAATTTGCAAGCTCCTCCGGGGTGACCGATAGTGTCAACCAAAGGGACTCTACTAGAACCGGTTTCGACTTTTTTGGACTCCTTTTTGCGTCCGCTCTTGCCCACAATCCCGTCATACATAAAAGACACCACACATTTTTTGAACATTTTGGCAGGTTTGTCTTTTTGGGCAGACTGTGATGACACGTTTCTGGTAACCTTGGACGTAGTTTCTTAATACACCAACATCCCCCAGGAAGCGGCTTATCAAACTGTTGAACAATTTTTACGTCAACGAGGTGACTTGAGTGAGGGCACTATTACTTTGTTATTACAATTAGCACGCTTAGTGATCTTTAAAAGTTTTTTCCAATTTCAAGACTCCTTGTATCAACAGATCTCGGGCGTAGCGATGGGTGCAACATGCGCGCCTTCCATCGTGAACCTCTACATGGGATTATTTGAGAAAACTTGGTTGGCGACATCTTCGTATGAGAGTAATATAGTTGTGTGGCATCGTTATATTGATGATGTTTTCCTGCTCTGGTGAGGTACAGAGAGGGATTTACTTTCATTTTTTCAATGGTTAAACCAGTGTGATTCCAACATTAGATTTACTTCTGTATACCATCGAGAGGTCATCACGTATCTGGATCTGCAAATTACTAGGAGTCAGACAACCTGGGACACCACAATTTATAGCAAATCGACGGACCGCAATACTTTTTTACATTTTAATAGTGCTCATCCGCGACAGCTTAAAGAGGGGTTGCCATTCTCTCAGTTTTTAAGGTATTGGAGAAATTTCTCAGATTCCATGGATTTTCGAATAAAATCTAAACAGCTGAAAAATAATTTTTTAACAAGAGGTTATCCAGCACCCGTAGTGAAACGGGCATACACCCGAGCTTTGTGTAATGATTGTTGGCTCTTGTTGGCACATCAAGGACAAGTAAGGTGCTGTCGGACCTGGACAGATTCCGATAAAGTTAATCTTGTTACCCGTTTTTCTCCTTTGAGTAAGGGGATTCGGAACATCATCAGGGAACATAGTAAAGTTCTGGGGACTATTCCGGGACTCCGTGATAAGAAAATACGATGTGTATGGAGTAGGAGCACTAATTTGAAGGAGCAGCTTAGTCCAACTATTTTACGCCCGGTGCGTTCTCCTGATGAGTTGGAGAGTGAATTGGGACACAAGTAGTGTGGCAGTTGCAGTATTTGTGCAGTAACGCTGGAAATAACACATTTTGTATATAGAGATGTTACATATCTGCGCAAAGCGACAACGTGCTTGTCTACTTATGTAATATATGCGGTTCGCTGTCCTTGTGCAATGTTATATATTGGAAAAACAGTTCGTTCTTTGAAACTGAGGATGGGTGAACACCGTAGTTGTGTCAATAATAGAGTGTTGGAAGCACCTTTAGTGCAGCACTGCATTACTGAAAGAGACACCTTTGATTAGTTGAGATGTTTCGTTGTGGATCGGGTCGATTTTCCTCATGGTGGCAGAACCAAGGAGCAGACCTTACTCAGGGAAGAACAACGATGGATTTTTCTCTTAAATACAGTTAAACCCCAAGGTCTAAATGCTTCGGTAGAGTGGTCAGCATGTGTATAAGGATTTTGCACAATAGCGAACAGCGCGGGGGAGGAGCTTTGTAACAAATCCTCATAAGGACTGAAGTCAGCCTCTAAGCCGCATGCGTGGCGTCTTTTCAATCAGAGAGGCAGCGGGTGAAACCCGATGGTTGGAGTTTCCCTCTATTTCCAGTGATGTATGGGTTACTAAAATAGAGGTATGTTTGGGTACACATGTTCTGGCGACATTACTAAAGTATTTATATGAAATGAAGAAGAAATATTGTGAATATAGAAGTCTTTTGTTGTATTTTTCTATTCAGTTTGAAACATCTAATCACAATCCCCTGATGAAACATGAATTGTGAAATGCTTGGGCGCCTTAGAAGTACGGCGTTGGGATTTAAATTGAAATTGTCAGCATGAAGAAAGACACTGCTTTCAGAGTAGAAGCTAAGTACTAGCTGCATTTATATTTGTCATTACAGAAGTCCAGTTTGTTTGAGGAATGTCAGCTGTACGGACACTTTAAAGAATTTAAAGAATATATGGTACTTACTTTTAATTGAAAAATTTAAAAATATCAGCCAAAGTGCACGAGAAAAAGGTCGTTGATGTGAACAGCAGCGAGCTGTAAGGGTGATAATTAAAAAAAACTTTACAAATAGCTGCGTGCTTTTGACTGAGACCTGCACGCACTTATTGGCTTGGTTAGAAAAAAAAAGAAAGAAAAGGAATTTTTTCAGTTTCAAGTGGTGAATATCAGAGCAGATAACTAACTTTTTCTGTATCAGTAGTGCTAGCTCTGTGATTTGACCGACAGTATTGTTGCAGTCACATGACATAGCAAAAAGGAACGTAACACAATGTAGGAAGGCAACTCTAAGGGGAGGAGAGAGGGTTGTGAGGACTGATTCTTGCTCTCCCTGCAGAATGCCTGTTACAGGTGAGTAACTACACTTTCTCCAGGAACAAGCAGGAAGTCGGTCCTCGTATATGGGACTCCCTAGCTCCAGGCTGCCGTGGACCAAACAACAACAGCACCACCAGCTATCCGAAAGGTGGCCGTAAGTTGCAGGTGGTGAGATCCTACAGAGAGACTCTGCAAAACCCTCACATCCAGTGACAACTTCACTCCGGTAGCCTGAATACATAAGGGTTGGAGAGCAGGAGTTGCCTATTCCCCAAGAATATTGTGGAGTATTGCCTGCCTGAAGGCACTGTCCCTGCGGAACTCACTCTTCAAGCAGTAACAAGCTAAAAACGTTTGAATCGAAGACTATGTAGTGGTCCTGCAGGATTTCCATCAATGGCACTGAGGGGAGGTTGGCTACCGACATGGCCATAGCCCACACGTGAAGTGCAGTGATCCGGTGCTCAAAGGAGAGACCAGCTCATTCGTAGGAGAGGGCAATGTAATCCGCCACCCAAGTGGACAGAGTTCGCTTTGTTATCAGGAGCTCCAGCCTACTGGGGTCATACACCACCAAGAGCTGAGGGAGCTTTGCGAAAAGCATGGGTCCACTGCAGGTAGAAAGACAGGGCCTGCTTACAGTCTAATGTATGCAGTATGATTTCCTCCCTGCCAGCATGAGGCCATGGGAAAAAGGTGGGAAAGACCACCTCTTGGTTGAGGTGGAAGGGTGATACCACCTTGGGGAGATATTTAGGGTGTGTGCAGAGAACCACCCTGTTTTTATAGAACTTTGCATAGGGCAGATCCCCCCCAAGGCCTGGAGTTCACTCACTCTTCGAGCAGACGTGAGGGCCAATAGAAAAACTACTTTCCAGGATAGATATCGTAAATGGCAAGTGACCAGGGGCTGGAATGGCGGCCTGGTGAGTTGGGAAAGCACCACATTCATGTCCCATTCTGCTGCAGGGGGATGGAGAGGGGGCTTTGATAGTGAGGGACCCCACAGGAACCTGGAGACCAGAGGATGGTTCGAGAGGGGTTTTCCCTCTCTATGGTGATGGTGTGTGGCTATGGTGCTCAGATGTACTAGCAATACTGAATATCCTATAAATGCACAAACACTTGCTGACCACTATTCCAATAAGCTCAACCCCGCAGAGGAAAACTGCATCCATGTAGTAACTGAAAACATTTCAACACAAAAGACAACACAGACCATTAACCCTCCAGAACTATGGGAAACCTTTCATAAAATTGATCTTAGACAAATACTAAACACAATCACAATCATCAACACCACCACATCTCCACTGGATCCCTGCCCTGTAGCCTGGGTTAAAACCATAAAAACTGAAACGGCACCCATAATTCTAAACATAGTTAACCAATCTCTAGTCCAAGGAAACATGCCAGCAGAACTAAAGAGATCACTCATAAGACCTATATTAAAAAACAAAGCACTCAACAAAGCAGACCCATCAGCATACAGACCCATATCAAGTATACCATTCATGGCAAAAATCATCGAAAAGTCAGTCCAATTCCAATTACAAGACCATATCAATGCCACAAATGCACTTGATGACCATCAATATGGTTTTCGCCAATCCCATGGAGTAGAAACACTCCTACTCGTGCTATTCGATAAACTATACAAAGGTATTGAAAATTGCAAGAAAATGTTCATTCTAATATTCATAGACATTACAGCGGCTTTCGATTCAGTAAATCATAATACCCTCATAAACAGATTGGAATCAATTGGAATTACGGGAACACCCTTAAAATGGTTCACTTCATATATAACAAATAGAATCCAACAAGTAAGTTTCGACCAAAAACTATCCAATACATTCCCGCAAACACAAGGTATTCCTCAAGGTTCGGCATTATCTGCCATATTATTCAACCTATACTTAAGACCCGTTTGCACAATATTTCAAACACACAAAATAAACTAATCATTTATATGCGGATGATATAATGCTCTATACACAATTAGATATACATAACCCAGACTATACCCACTTAGAAACCTGCCTCAAAGAAACTCAGCTATGGCTTCAACAAAACATGAGCATCAATCATAAAAAAACAGAAGTAATGTTTATCTCTAAGAACCCTGAACTTAAACATCCTCCCACAATCATACTAAATGATACACCATATAACATCAAACAGGAATTAAAGTACTTAGGTGTAACTCTTGACAAGACGCTAGGCATGGAAACCCACCTAAGACTTCTAAATAGAACTATTTTCCACAAAATAAGAGTATTACAACCACTACGCAACATCATTGAACACTCAGATTTCAGAATAGTGCAAGCACTCATAACCCCACATCTAGACTATTGTAATAGTATTCTTGTTGGTTTACCTAAAAAAACCCCACCAACATACTACAAATGGCACAGAATGTCACAGCCCGGATCCTAATGAATGTACGGATTTCAGACCACATCATACCTATTCTACGTGAACTCCACTGGCTACCTATACAAGCATGCATCAGACACAAAATAATAATCACAATATTTAAACTAATACACAATATCGCCCCATCCTTCCTTAACACACTCATTAATACACAATCCCCTAACAGAAACAGACGAAGCCACAATCTAAATATGCTGCAAATTCCAAACTCAATACGCAAGGTGAAAAAGAATACTAGCAACAGAGCATTCACTTACATAGCCCCCGCACAATGGAACAAACTCCCAGAGTCCCTAAGAGCCAACAAAGACCTCCAATCATTCCGAAAAAAACCTCAAAACACATCTTTTCCAAGAATACTACAATTTGTCCGAAATAACTTAAACCAAATCATACCCAGTACAAAACTCAACTTGATAGACACCTAACAACCCCTTCATAAAACACACCAAGCACACCCGAGCATATTAAACTATAAACACACTACACACGTGACATCTCTCGATGTTCATCAAGGTAGAAATCTAATTTAGTTAACCAAAAATACACGTCCCCTTATCCCATGTAAATAGTTTGTGTCCTACGAATCCCTATACTAACATTATCTTCTACATAGGCTGACTACTGTTAATATTACTATATTTAACAGATATCCATGGGTTGTACAACATTTATTCTATTATTACTGCTGTTATTTGTACATAGTTTGTATACTGTTACTATTGTTATATGTTGCTGATGTTTTATGTAACTGCTATTGTTGCAGAACCGAATTGTTAAAATGTAAACCGCTGCTGATCCCCGGAAGGAGCGGTATAAAAATTGTGTGCAAATAAATAAAATAAATGTACCCTCACCAAATGTGATTTTAGACTGGCATGCGAAAGGTGCAGTAGGTACTGCAGTACAAGCTGCATGTGGCAGGAAAAGGGATTCTCTGGAGTGGTTCCCCAGTGAGCCCTGCAGACAAGTCTGCAAGTTCTTTGATGAGTCCCTTGAGATACATGCCTATGTATAGTTCATAGGTCTGTATACGGCAGCCCAACATGGAGCCCTGGAAGCCCTTGCACATGAGGGTGTCGAGGGCTCGGGCTTCTCTGCCCAGGGGGACAGAAGAATAGTTCTTCTGAATTTTGAGCTTCTGCACTGAGGACTCCACGACCATGGAGTTAAGTGGGCGGTGAGATTTTTGGAAGCATATTCTTTCTTGACACGATAGATGGTTTTGAGGTGTTGGCTGACCACCGGCACAGAAGCCGGTGTCTCCCACATCCACAGGAGCAGTCCCGGACCAGCACCGTAAGAGTCTCCTTTGGCGGGGACTCATACTGGAGGATTTACAGTTCTTCGGTGTGTGGGTCCTTCTGATTCAGTTAGGACAGAGGCGGCCCGGGTCATGTTCCGAACTAAGTTGAAGAAGGTCATGTCCCCAGGGGGAGAATGGCACCAGGGTTCTGGGGGAGACTGCTCTGAAGGGACGTCTCGGTGTAGAGAGATCTCAGGAGAGGCCTCGGTCTGTTTCTCAGTCAAAGCCAAAAGGCATCGAGGACTCAAGAGGCACGGGACTCCCGCGCCTCAATGCCGGCCCCAAGGAACCCGGGTTCCCCAATGGGTCTCGGGTAGGACTCCTGGAAACTAGCTGGGGAGGACAGAACTCCCAAGGATTGGGACCATGACCAAGTAGTGCTGAGGACTCACCCGAGACCAGTGGCACTCGGGGCCTGGCTTGATACCTGGGGAATTACCTGTAGTTGGGGGCCTGGTTGTCAGAACAGATGATGCGAATGAGTCAGACATCACCTGCTGCAGGGCCAGGATAGCAGAGATATTCTGCTCCAGGGCCGCCATTCTGGTCTCGATGCCAGAAGGCTCCACAGGCACTGCCCATAAAAACAGAGACATCTAGATATGCAGTCAGGGAAACTCCTTGAATCCTACCACAATAGCCGCCACCTGCACTCGCCATGAGTTGAGAGCCAGATCCTTCTCCAAGCCTACCTGCAAGAAGGCGAGCACTTCAGAAACCGAGGCCACCAAAGGCCGACATTCTCGCTCTGTGCACCAAGCCTTGAAGATTCTTCACACTCTGACATAAACCAAGGATGTGGAACATTTCTGGGTCTTCAAGAGTGTTGCAATTACTGCCACCGAATAGTCCCTCTTCCTCAACCTAGCCCTTTCAAGAGCTATGCCATATAAGCAAGAATTGAGGGAGACACAGTAGGTGAAGACAAGTAGAGGTCGCAGGTGCTAACTTTATTTATGAAAAAGCCCCTATGCGTTTCGGCATCAAGCCTTCATCAGGGGGTACACATCTAAAAACAATCATAGAATAACATAACAAATAAAACAAATAAAATGCAAATTAAAAAAAAATGTTCAAGACAACGTTGAGTATAGTAAAGCTTAAAAAATGTTCCATATATCAAATGATACAGACAAAGAAGATGTATTTCTATATCAAAATGATATATAACTGTTAAATGACAAGCCAAACATAAGTCTAAAAATAGGAACATGGACAGGTAAGCGTGTAAAAAATGTAAAATATACAATGTTTTGGAATATTAAATATGGAAAAATCAATAAAGATTAAGTTACAAAAAAAAAAAAGTAAAATATATAAATAAATAAATTATGCATAAAACCAACAAGTACATATGATAAATAAGTAACATAGTGCAATTGATTAATATTGTAAAATGAGAGATACGACAGAGAGGGTACTCAAATTATGCACCATATGGAAATTGATTGGAGGTCTTGAAAAAGACACCAATTCGTTTCAGTCACAAAACTAGGAGGAGCAGAAGAACGGATCAATGGAAGAGCAAAACATTATTGAAAAATGAAAAAGTAAAAAAATAAATAAAATTTGGGAAAGACCACATAAAAATGGGAAATTGACTTGTTGTAATAATCAGTTTGTTATATTCAAATTGAGTCTCAACGGAGAAAGTTCTATACGAACCTAGGAAATCTAAAATAGACATCTTAAAAGCATAAAAATGTATTTAAAACCACAACTTAGAAACTTCTAAAAAAAGAAACCAAATGTAAACATGACAAGTGTAAAACAATCTGATAATGGAAAAATACCAAAAGTGCAGTTGCAATAGGAATAAAAAATAAATAAAATAGTAAAACCTACATGGCAGCCGCCAACCAAACGGTAAGGCTAATAGTCAGTCTCAATCAAGAAGTAGATCTTTCTGTTTTCTTGTAAAAGTTTTTTCATCTGTTTATTATAATTCAAGATCCTCTGTGCTTATCCAGTTCCACATTTCCTTGTATGTTTATAGATTGTTACTTTGTCATATCCTCCCCTTTTTCTTTTTATCACATTCTATCTCCTCTATATTAAATTTAGTAGATTATAATTTTCTTATAGCTATTTATCTACATTTCTACACACATTATTCATTTGTTATCCTTTTTTTAGGCTTTTATAATTGTGGCTTTAAGAGGCTTTACTATATATTCTTTATTTACAGTTCAGAACAGTATGCTCTTTTTCCTGGTTTCCTCTACATATGCTTTATTGTAGTTCACTCATACAGCATTATTCAGCATGTTGCTTGCCGTAATCACCGTGGACCTGGTAAATCACTTGCCTTTATTCAAGCCTTTTATTTATTCTATAGACTTTTGCACTTCACAGTGTTTGTCTTGACATTATATTCTATACAATGTATCCAGCAATATTCTCGTTTATAAGCCATTTATATATGACTGACTGTGTGCTATATTTGTTATGGACGCGTTCTATATTCACATTTTCTTGCTCATATGGGACTTGTTTTTTTTTAACATGCTCGATTGGGTCCAGCATTTGCTACGCAACTTCATTTGCAATTGTTAATCATTTTTAATGTTATGGTTCAAAGCGTTCGTGCCTTATATTGTTTTTTAGTATTCATGTTCGACTGAGTTGAGTCTGTCTCTTACATCTACATTTCAGCCTTTCTATTCACTTTTGCCATGCGCGTCCACCTGTCCCTCACAGATTGTTTGGTGCGAAAAATTCAGTATTTATTTGGAGATGGAAGCACCCGGCTCTGACAGTTTGCTGCAAGTTTTTATGCTGGTTAGGTAAAGTACTCCCTGTAGACTTATGTCTGAGCTTTCTGAGTCATCTTATTTTATTCAACATTTCACAATTTAATATGTCCCTCCTGTTGAGTACTTTAGCATATACAGCACACACTGCATTTTCTTTAACATTTTTTGTTGCAAGTCAAACTGTCTGTTTGCCAGGGCTATGTATCCGCCATTTATCATCTTTCACTTTTTATCCCTTCTCTTTTTTATGTTTCTAAGCGTCTGTGCTTCATATTCGTCTTTCAGTTTTTAGATTGTTTCAAAAATCATGGCGCATCGCACATTCAGGACCCCTCAATATGTTTTTTGTTCTTAGTTACTTTTTATGCTTATTTATTACAAATTTTCTTTTAGTGCCCTGTTTTAATATTATGGCGTAAGTAACTTTTTATTCCTCATATGTTCCAGTTTTCTAGCCGCCCTCGGCAGCACGGCGTATCTTTTCATGCCGTTTCATTTGTGTCTTTACCCTGAGTTGGCTCACTATTAGCCTTACCATTTGGTTGGCAGCTGCCATGTAGGTGTACTATTTTATTATTTATTATTTTTTATTACTATTCCAACTATTAGATTGTTTTACACTTGTCATGTTTACATTTGGTTTCTTCTTTTTTTAGAAGTTTCTAAGTTGTGCTTTTAAATACATTTTTATGCTTTTGAGACGTCTATTTTACATTTCCTAGGTTCGTATAGAACTTTCTCCATTGAGACTCAATTTGAATATAACAAACCGATTACAACAAATCAATTTCCCATTTTTATGTGGTCTTTCCCAAATTATTTATTTTTTCACTTTTATTTTTCATTTTTCAATAATGGAGTGGAGGAGTGGCCTAGTGGTTGGGGCAAGGTAATTCAGGCCGGAAGGTCGGGGGTTCAAATCCCACTAGAGGACAGCAACCTTGGGCCGGAAGGATTGGGGTTTCTAGTCCCACAGGTGCTCCTTGTGGTCTTGGGCAAGCCACTTAACCCTCCATAGCCCATGATCCCTGTAAAATAGTTATCTCCAAGTTATAATGCCCTGTTCAATGTAATTTCAGTTTGTTCAATGTAAACCGCACTGATGCAGAATAGCGCAGTATATAAGAGAATGTAAATAAAATAAATAAATGTTTTGTTCTTCCATTGATCCGTTCTTCTGCTCCTCCCCTTTTTTTGGCTCTGTGCTCTAGTTTTGTGACTGAAATGAATTGGTCTTTTTCAAGACCTGCAATCAATTTCCATATGGTGCATAATTTGAGTACCCTCTCTGTCGTATCTCTCATTTTACAATATTAGTCAATTGCACTATGTTACTTATCATATGTACTTGCTGGTTTTATGCATACTTCATTTATATATATTTTACACGCTTACCTGTCCATGTTCCTATTTTTAGACTTATGTTTGGCTTGTCATTTAACAATGTTGTATATCATTTTGATATAGAAATACATCTTCTTTGTCTGTATCATTTGATATATGGAACTTTTTAAGCTTTACTATACTCAACGTTGTCTTGAATATTGTTTTTAATTTGCATTTTATTTGTTTTATTTGTTATGTTATTCTATGATTGTTTTTAGACATGTACCCCCTGATGAAGGCTTGATGCCGAAACACATAGGGGCTTTTTCATAAATAAAGTTAGCACCTGCGACCTCTACTTGTCTTCACTTGTTGTGTCTCCTTGCTTTCGCTGCGAGGGCTTTGCTCCATTTGTGTCTCTATAAGCAAGAATTGAGCCACCTGTGTCATTCGAATGCACCAGCAGATCCTTCCGAGGTCTACTGGGAGGTCTACTGCTAATCTGCTCTTTGATTTAGGCCTGACCTTATTATTGTTTTAGTCTGACCAGATCAGCATACCACAGTCTCTGTGGCCAGTCAGGGGGCAATGAGCACCACCATCCTCCGATGCGCCTACATCCGCTGTACTACTCTCCCTATCAGGGCCCATTGGGGGGGGGGGGGAAGACGTAGAGCAGTCTGCTGCCTACCTCTGCACCAGCATGTGAAGACCCTCTGACATTCGCTCTCTCCTGCTGTAAAACCGTTCCACTTTGGCATTCTGGAAGGACGCCATGATCAACTGTCCCCAGCACCTTACCAGCGGTGCAAAGACCGCCTCATTGAGAATCCACTCGCCGGGATCCAGACGGACCTGGCTGAGAAAATCTGCCGTCACATTGTCCTCGCCGGCCACATGGGCCACCAAGATCGACTGTTGATTGGCCTCTGCCCAATCCAATAATGGCACGACCTCTTCTAGCTGTGTGCTGCTTGTGCCCCCTTAATGATTAAATGTACACTACTGTGATGGCATTGTCCGAGAACACTCGCACAGTCTTTCTCTGAAGGAAGAACTGAAACATCAGGAACACAGCTCATCTCTAGTTGGTTGATTGGGCAAGGGCAGAAAGTGCATGGCCAAACGCCCTGGCCTATGTGGTCTTCGCAATTTGCTCCCCATCCTGACAGGCTGTCATCTGTAGTTAAAGGGATCCAATGTGGGGTCTCTTGACGCATCTCTGCCAACAATTAGTCTGTGCTCAACCACCAATGAAGCGACTCTCAGACCGAATGCGAGCAGGGTAACAGCCGGGACAGTTCATGGTGTTGAGCGGACCATCCCCAAAGCAGTGCTTGCTGCAGTGGCCGCATGCGTGCTCATGCCCACAGCACCAACTTGATCAATGCTGCCATTAATCCTAACACCTGCAGATAGTGCCATGTCGTCAGCAGAGCCATGCTGAGTAACTGGCGTATTTGTGACTGCAGGGTGAACATCCTTTCCAATGGCATAGACATCTTGCCCATGCTTGTCTGAAACCTGGCTCATAGAGACACCAAATCTTGAGACGGCTGCAACCTGCTCTTTGCCATACTGATGACCCAAACTAGACTTTGAAGGCACTTGTTCTGTGGCTCTTAGGCTCTTTGCCAATTGTCCAAATATGGATGCACCAGCACCCCTTTGTGCCCGAGCTGTGCTGCCGCCGCAACCACCACCAAGTTGGTGAAGGTGCAGACATGGTTGCCAGGTCAAATGGCAATGCCTGAAACTGATAATGGCCCACTGGTACCGCAAACCGCAGGTACTGCTGATGTTCTGGTCGAATGGGTATGTGCAAGTAAGCCTCCATGAGATCGAGGAAGGTCAAAAACTTTCCTTCTCTGACTGACAACACCGAGCAGAGTGTCTCCATGTGGAAATGGGGTACTCCGAGGCACCAATTTATATGCTTAAGGTCCAAGATTGGCTGAAAGGAACCTTCTTTTTTGGGGACCATGAAATATACAGAGTATCAACCACAGCCTTTTTGGTCGAGTGACAACTTTACCACTGCCTCCACTGCCTGCAGCTTGATCAAGCATTGCAGCGTGTCCCACGCAGCCTTGAGCCTCTCCAGTGTCTTGTACAGAGAGACGGTGCAAATTCCTCTTGGATATTTTCCAGTACCCACTGCTCGGACGTAATCTTGGTCCAGGCGGCATAGAAGTCCCACATCTGACCCCCCACCCCCTCCCCACAGGAACAAACCTGGACCTCCCTGGCATGATTGTGTTTTCTTGGGTACTGAAGTTGTGAGGTGTAAAATTTTCTGCCTGCTCCACGAAACCCCTGAAAGGGTTGTCCCCGAGACGGGTATTACCTCTCTGGTATGGTACAAACAAAACTGCCTGAAAGCACCGGAAGTCTCAGAGCTGTCCCCTCACTGAGACCAAATACCGTCCCAGCTTCTGCTTATCCTCTGGTAGTTTCCCACCTCTGGACTATCTACTTGGAGACTGAGATACTGGAGGCTGGTGAGAGGTGCCAGTTATCTATCTAGGGGGAGTAAAAAAGAAAGACATGCTCAGTCTTGAAGGACTAGAAAAGGGGACTTACTTCTGGAGAGAGATCTGCAATTTTGAGTATATACTTCTGGGAATTTTCTGAAAGGAATTCTTTGTATTAAAGCTAATAAATCTGTGAACCCACTATTTTTTTGTTAAATCAGTTAGGGCCTAGTAGCAGCAGTTTAAGTTTAAATTTAAAATACAGAAGAGAACTTTCAAGTTGCATTTCATACCCAGCAGAGATATTGTAGTTTAAATTTAATAGTCACTCAGGGCCTAGTATCAGCAAAGTACTTTTAGTATAAATTTAACACACAGAGAGCATTCTGGTTAAATTTGGAACCCAGCAGAGAGCTTGTAGTTTGCTCTCAGGGAACGAGTCCGTTCTCTAGAGGCTAGAGTAGCAGACTTGTAAAACATAAGACAGACAGAGAGGTACATAGACGAGACCTACAGGGATATAGTCCTGAAGTCCCACCTCCAGTCTGGCAGCATCCCTGTTGCCATGGAGGAGCGAGGTCACGTGACAGGAGAGCATCACCCTGGTGTGGCAGGAAGTGATCCTGTAACTAGGACCTGTCCTCCAGGTGATGTAAAACCCTCTCGCACTGAGGAAGTTTCTCCAGAGCCATGTGCCCATGAGGGAAGGGTTAGGACAGCCATTATAGTTGGTGATTCGATCATTAGGCATGTAGATAGCTGGGTGGCTGGTGGACGTGAGGATCGCCTGGTAACATGCCTGCCTGGTGCGAAGGTAGCTGACCTCACGCGCCACCTAGATAAGGTCTTAGATAGTGCTGGGGAGGAGTCTGCTGTCTTGGTACATGTCGGTACAAATGACATAGGAAAATGTGGTAGGGAGGTTCTGGAGGCTAAAATTTAGGCTTTTAGGTAGGAAGTTGAAATCCAGAACTTCCAGGTTAGCGTTCTCCGAAATGCTTCCCGTTCCACGTGC
Source organism: Ichthyophis bannanicus (assembly GCA_033557465.1). Taxonomy (NCBI): domain Eukaryota; kingdom Metazoa; phylum Chordata; class Amphibia; order Gymnophiona; family Ichthyophiidae; genus Ichthyophis; species Ichthyophis bannanicus. The sequence continues at coordinate 384,225,774 of CM066039.1, forward strand.
AGGACCCAAAAGGCAGGCAGAGCTCCGGAGTCTCAATGCGTGGATGAGACAATGGTGCAGAGATGAGGGTTTTGGATTTGTTAGGAACTTGGGAACATTCTGGGGAAAGGAGGGGCTCTTCCAAAGGAATGGACCCAGGCTGTTGGCATTAACCTTTAAAAAGGAGATAGAGCAGCTTTTAAACTAGATAATAGGGGAAAGCCGACAGTCGCCCAAGAGCAGATGGTTCGGAAGAATGTATCCTTGAAGGATACTACCAAAAGCAGAGAGGTTCCAAAAAAGAGCAAAATAGCCCAAATTCCCTCGAGTATGGAGCAGACAGAGCTTAAAGATCCCAAAATACCCATGTCTACCACTAGCCAAATTAATATGAATAAAATACAGTCTCTAAAATGCTTGTATGCAAATGCTAGAAGTCTAAAAAATAAGATGGGAGAATTAGAATATATAGCACTAAATGAGAGGTTATATATGAATGGAACATCAGAGACATGGTGGAAGGAGGACAACCAGTGGGACACTGTGATACCTGGGTACAAACTATATCGTAATGATAGAGCTGATCAAATTGATGAAGGGGTTGCGCTGTATGTTAGAGAGGGCATTGAGTCAGAAAGGATTAAAGTTTTGCAGGAAGCAAAATTTGCTGTAGAATCTCTATGGATTAAAATTCCATGTAAAAAGGGGAAGGCGATGGCAGTGGGGGTATACTATCGACCACCAGGCCAGAATGAACAAATGGATGATGAAATGCTCAGAGAAATCAAGGAAACTAACAAACGTTACAGTGCAGTAATAATAATGGGTGATTTCAATTACCCCGGTATCGACTGGGTCAGTGTCATGGCAGGACATGCTAGGGAGATAAAGTTCCTGTTGTTGTTAAGTGCCGTCGAGTCGGAGTTGTCTCATGGCGACCCTCTGGATAGCTATCCTAAATTGTGTTCGATCTTCAGTCAGGCGGCTCATTGTTGACAGACTGGTACCCGTAGCTGCTGTTATTGTATCGATCCATCTCATTGCTGGCCTTCCTCTTTTGCGTTGACCTATCTTGCCAAGCATGATGTCTTTCTCTAATGATCTCTCTCTCCGCATGATGTGTCCAAAGTATGAAAGTCAAAGTCTTGTCATCTGAGCTTCTAAAGAAAGCTTAGGTTTGATCTCCACTAGTACAGACTGGTTTGTTCTTCGGGCAGTCCATGGTATACACAGTATTTGCCGCCAGCACCATAATTCAAAGGCATCAATTTTCTTCCTGTCTATCTTTTTCACTGTCCAGCTTTCACATCCATATGATGTTATTGAAAATACCATGGCTTGAACAAGTCGAATCTTTGTATGGAGAGAGACATCTCTGCTCTTGAGAATTTTATCTAGGTCTTTCATAGCCATTCTGCCAAGAGTAATGCGTCGTCTGATTTCTTGACTGCTTGTTGCTTCTTTATTGATAGTTGATCGAAGTAGGTTAAAGTTATTCACGATTTCAATTTCTTCTCCTTCGACGATGAACCTGTTGATTATGCCAGTTGTCATGATCTTTGTCTTCTTTACATTAAGGTGCAGGCCCATTTTGAGACTATGTTCTTTGATTGTGAGAAGCAAATGTTTCAGATCATCTTCACTTTCCGCCAGTAATGTGGTATCATCAGCATAGCGAAGGTTGTTGATGAGTCTTCCACCAATCTTCACACCTCTGTTGTCTTCATGCAATCCTGCTTCTCTGATGATTTGTTCTGCATATAAAACAAACAGGTAGGGGGAAAGTATGCAGCCTTGTCTTACACCTTTGCTTATTTTAAACCATTCTGTTTCTCCTTGTTCCGTTCGAACTGTTGCTTCTTGATCAATGTACAGATTGTGCAAGAGAACGATCAGGTGTTCTGGTATACCCATGCTTCTTAATGTGGCCCAGAGTTTCTCATGGTTTACACAGTCAAAAGCTTTGCTATAGTCCATAAAGCACAAATAGATATCTTTTTGGTATTCTTTAGTCTTTTCAAGGATCCATCTCACATCCGCAATGATGTCTCTCGTTCCTTGCCCTTTTCTGAACCCTGCTTGTACTTCAGGTAGTTCTTGTTCCAGGTATGATTGTAGTCTCTTTTGAATAATCTTCAGTAGAATTTTGCTGGCATGTGGGATCAGAGCGATTGTGCGATAATTTCCACAGTCAGTTGGATCACCTTTCTTTAGTACTGGTATAAACACAGATCTTTTCCAGTCAGTTGGCCATGATTTTATTTTATTTATTTATTTTATTTAGTAAATACTTATATACCGCTACTTCCAGCGATCAGCAGCGGTTTGATTACAAGTTTGGGATTTGTCAAAAAAATCAAGACAGAAAATTTGGGGCATAGATAGAGAGAACAGGGGTAATACACAGCACACATATTAGGGTCTATATTTGGACCATAATTACTATCACAATCGATTATATATTTATACAAGCAATTATACATTTACACACGCGATTATCCGTCATCTATGTACAGTTTTACATACAGCTATTCACTCTCTTTTATCTTCTTGGCTTTACATCTGTATATAGTGACAATTGAACAGGTGAACAGTTTTACATACAGCTATTCACTCTCTTTTATCTTCTTGGATTTACATCTGTATATAGTGACAATTGAACAGGTGCGTCTTTAATTTTTTTCTGAAATCGGTTATGTCTTTAATTGCTCTCAGCTCGTGTGGGAGCTGGTTCCATAAAGTGGGGGCAGAGAAGGCGAACGCTCTGCGACTAGTACTGACTTTTACGTGCCTAATGCTGTTTGGGACTATTAGTGTGTCTGAGTTTATGGTTCTCCTGCTTCTGGTGGTAGGTTGTATGGAGATCAGGGTGGAGAAGAATGAGGGGGCCAGGTTTTGAATTAACTTGAATGTCGTTACCAATGTTTTGTATTGAATCCTGGCAGCAACTGGGAGCCAGTGCAGTTCCATCAATACAGGTGTGATATGCTCAGTGACGCTTGTTCTCATGATGATCCTTGCTGATGCTGTAATACTTCTATGGGAATGCAATCAATGCCTGGTGCTTTGTTCTTTGATAAGGCTTTCAATGCTGCTTCAACTTCTTCTTTCATCACCAATGGTTACAGATCATAAGGTACAGGTTGAAACGGCTGTTGGTCCATTTGATCTTTATCATATAAAAACTCTGTATATTCCTTCCATCTTTTCTTGATCTTCTCAGCATCATTCAACATAGAACCTTGAGCATCTTGTAACATTCCAAATTGAGGCTGGAACTTTTTCTTTAACTCTCGTAGCTTTAGGAAAGCTGATCTTGTTCTTCCTCTAATAGTTTCTGCTTCTATTTCCTTGCATGCGTCATTGTAGTACTTTTCCTTGTCCTGTCTTGCTGCACGTTGGAAATCTCCGTTGAGTTCTGTGATTGTCTTTCTCCTCTGGCTTTAGCTTCTCTGCGTTTCTGGGCAATTTTCAGAGTTTCTTCCGTCATCCATTTTGGCCGTTTTTTCTTTTTTACCTTTTGTAGAGACTTCTCGCTTTCTTCCAACACAACCTTCTTGATGTCATTCCATAACTCTTCCGGAGCTCTGTCATTTGTATCTAAAGCAGCAAATCGATTTTGCAGGCAGTCTTTAAATTCCAGTGGTATATTCTCAAGGTCATATTTTGCTGCATTCATGAGTGGTTTGCTCTTTTTCAGCTTTAGCTTGAGTTTGCATACTAGTAGTTGATGATCTGTACCACAGTCAGCTCCAGGTTTTGTCTTTGTTGATGTTATAGAGCTTTTCCATCTTTGACTTCCACAGATGTAGTCAATTTGATTTTTATACAATCCATTGTGTGAAGTCCATGTGTACAGTCGCCGCTTGTGTTGCTGGAAGAAGGTGTTCGAGATGAATAGATCATTGGTCTTGCAGAATTCTATCAGTCTTTCTCCAGCTTCATTTGTTGCCAAGTCCATATTTTCCAACTACTTTGTCTTCTTCTTTGTTGCCAACCTTTGCGTTCCAATCACCCATGACTATCAGGATATCCTGTTTGCATGTTCTGTCAATTTCAGCTTGTACTTGTTCATAGAACTCTTCAATTTCATTCTCTTCTGCAGCTGTTGTTGGGGCATATACTTGAATTATAGTTGTGTTGATAGGCATTCCTCGTAGACGAATAGAGATTAAGCGTTCGCTGACTGCATTGTATTTCATTACAGTTCTTGCAAGTTTCTTCTTTATTATCAATGCAACACCATTTCTTCTTTGTCTTTCATTTCCAGCATAGTAGACCATGTGATCATCTGATGCAAAGTGCCCGATGCCAGTCCATTTCAGTTCGCTGACACCCAACAGATCAAGTTGTACACGTTCCATTTCATTCTTGACCACCTCCAACTTCCCTTGGTTCATGCTTCGTACGTTCCATGTTCCAATGTGTAAGACATCTTTACAGTTTCTGACTCTCATTTCATGCGCAGCTACATCAGCAGTCAGACATCCCGAGGGCTTTAATGCAACCACATCATAAATGCTGGCTTTACTCTGAAAAGTCTTCAGCTCTTCCCCAGTAGCTAGTTGAGTGCCTTCCAACCTGGGGGTCTCATCTTCCAGCACTACAGCACAACTTGTTTTGTTTTAAACTATCCATTGGGTTTTCATGGCAAGATACAGAAGTAGATTGCCGGGCCTTTCTTCCGCGCAGTTTAAGTTTGGTGTTGTTGCCGTTGTCACAGAAATGTGATCCTCCGCCGTCAACACTATCCCATTCTGCTGCTGCCCAGATGGGTGGTTTGTCTTGGTCTGGCATCTCAGCTGAGACCTGTCCATCTTGGGAGACCCTGCCAGTAGTTAAACTACCGATAGTTTAGCTCTCAGCATCACTGATGTTCCTAGATGACATAAATGACTGCTTCTTGGAGCAGCTGGTTCATGAACCGACCAGAGGGGAAGCCATATTAGACCTGGTCCTTAGTGGAACACCAGATCTAGTGCAAGAGATAAGGGTGTTGGGGCCACTTGGCAATAGTGATCATAGCATAATCGCCTTTGATTTAATTAGTGGAGGAGGGATAGTACGGAAATCCACAGTACTACCTTTTAACTTTCGAAAGGGAGACTATGATAAAATGAGGAAAATAGTTAAGAAAAAACTAAAAGGAGCAGTTGCAAAGGTTAAAGACTTCCATCAAGCTTGGGTGTTGTTGAAAAATACTATCTTGGCAGCCCAGACCAGCTGTATTCCACGCTTTAAGAAAAGTGGAAGGAAGTCCAAAAAACTGCCAGCATGGTTTAAAGGCGAGGTCAGAGAGGCTGTTGTTGCCAATAAAGCATCTTTTAGGAAATGGAAAAAAGAGCCAAACAACGAAACCTGGAAACAGCACAAGCACTGGCAAATCAAATGCAAGGCATTGATAAAGCAGGCAAAGAGAGAATTTGAGAAGAAGCTTGCTGTGGAAGCAAAAACGTGAAATAAAGATTTTTTCAAGTACATTCGCAGCAAAAAACCTGTGAGAGAGTCAGTTGGTCCATTAGATAATAGAGGAGTTAAAGGGGCACTAAGAGGCGACAAGGCGATAGCGGAGAGACTGAATGAATTCTTTGCTTCAGTCTTTACTGAGGAAGATGTAGGGATGTTACCCATGACTGAAGTGGTATTTAAAAGTGCGGAAGAATTGAAGGAAATATCGATACATCGGGAAGATGTATTACAACTATTAGATAAACTGAAGGGTAGCAAATCACCTGGGCCGGATGGTATACATCCAAGGGTGTTGAAAGAACTGAAATATGAGATTGCAGACCTGCTATTAGTAATCTGTGAACTATCATTAAAATCATCTCTAATACCTGAAGATTGGAGGATCGCCAATTTAACACCAATTTTTTAAAAAGGGTTCCACGGGTGATCCGGTAAACTACAGACCGGTGAGCCTCACGTCAGTACTGGGAAAAATGGTAGAAACCATCATAAAGAATAAAATAACTCAGCATGTAGATAGTCATGGCCTAATGGGAGACAGCCAACATGGCTTTAGACAAGGAAGATCTTGTCTTACTAATCTGTTATGTTTTTTTGAAAGTGTGAACAAACAGGTGGACAAAGATGAGTCGGTTGATATAGTGTATCTGGACTTTCAGAAAGCCTTTGACAAGGTCCCTCGAGACTTTTGGCAAAACTAAAGAGTCATGGGATAGAAGGCAGTGTACTACTGTGGATCAAGAACTGGTTAAGATATAGAAAGCAGAGGGTTGGGCTAAATGGACAATTTTCCCAATGGAGAAAGGTGAATAGTGGTGTACCCCAGGGATCTGTGCTGGGTCCGCTGCTTTTTGACATATTCATAAACTACCTGGAAAGTGGAATAACGAGTGAGGTTATCAAATTTGCAGATGACACAAAACTATTTAAAGTTGTTAGAACCCAAGAGGATTGTGGAAAATTGCAAGAGGATCTTGATAAATTAGAAGACTGGGCATCAAAATGGCAGATGAAATTTAATGTGGACAAGTGCAAAGTTATGCACCTAGGGAAGAACAACCCAAACTATGGTTATACAATGCAAGGTTCCACATTAGGAACCACCACCGAGGAAAAAGATTTAGGCGTCATTGTGGATAAGATGTTAAAACCCTCTGCCCAGTGTGCAGCGGCAGCCAAGAGAGCAAATAGAATGCTAGGTATCATAAGGAAAGGAATGGAAAATAAAACAAGATATTATAATGCCTCTATATCGTTCCATGGTGAGACCGCACCTTGAATATTGTGTGCAATTCTGGTCGCCGTATCTTAAAAAGGATATAGAGTTATTAGAAAAGGTTCAGAGAAGAGCCACCAAAATGGTAACGGGGATGGAAGGATACTCCTATGAAGAAAGGCTAAAAAGGTTAGGGCTCTTTAACATGGAAAAGAGACGGCCGAGGGGAGATATGATAGAAGTCTATAAATTAATGAACAGAGTGGAACGGGTAAACGTAGATCGATTGTTTACGTTATCAGAATATAGAAAGACTAGGGGACATGCAATGAAGCTACAGGGTAAACTATATAAGACTAATAAAAGAAAATATTTTTTCACTCAACGTGTAATCAAACTCTGGAATTTGTTACCAGAGGAAGTAGTAAAGGCTGTTAGTGTAGCTGGGTTTAAAAAAGGTTTGGACAAGTTCCTGGAGGAAAGGTCCATAAACCATTAAGAAGGGACCCAGGATATCAATGCTTGACCCAGTACAAGCATTGTGGAACCTGTGTCTTTTGGGGAAACTGCTAGGTACGTATGACCTAGACTGGCCACTGTTGGAAACAGGATACTGGGCTTGATGGACCTTGGTCTGACCCAGTATGGCATGTCTTATGTTCTTATGTTCTCCAAGTTGCTGGTGGGAGGTGACAACCCCCAAGTGGGGACTGGACTGGAGGAATGATGAGGAAAGGAGCTTTAAAGGTATAAGGGTCATCAACATAAATGTTAAAATCCCCAAGAAGAGGAAGAATCATCCAGAAAGGAGGAGAGCCAGGAGTTCAGGTCAGTGAGAAAGGTCGATGTAGACGGTGGGAGGGGGCAATAAAACGACAGCTATCTGGAGGGATAGTGGAGAAATAGGCAGATGGCATGGACTTCAAAGGAATTAGATGGAGGCAGGAGGGGCTGAAATTGGCAGGAATGAGAGAGAGTAGGAACCCATCACCAATGGGCTGAGGCGTAGGAGGGAAAAAGGTAGCATCCATAACAGAGAGCATAGACTGAAGCTGAGTATTCAGGGAAAAGCCAAGTTTTAGTAAGAGCCAGGAGATGTAGAGGATTAGAGATAAAAGAGGTCATGAATGAAGGCAAGTTCATTGGAGACAGAATGTGCATTCCACAAGGCACATGAAAAGAGAAAGAGGAAAGGGATATAAACAAGATTAGAAAAAAATGTTAGGCATTGACCTGCCCTAGGAGGGGGGGGGGGGGGGGGGAAGAATTGGGGTTGACATCTCCAGATGAGAGAAGGAGCAGGAGAGGGCAAGTGGGCATGACTGAAGCAAGGGTGAGATTCCCTCTGAGGCTGGAGATGGCTGAATGAGAGGAAGAAAAAAGGTGAAGCACAAGGGCAGATAAGGTAGAAGATAAAATAGTAGGGGAGGCAAGGATAGTAAGGAGTGGGTAAATAAGACGTAGGGAACCAACAAGAAAAAACAGCGCTAGCCACTCGAGACTAAGCTAAAAACAAGACCAAGGAGCGGCAGGTTCAACACCCAACACCTTTATTGTTACAAATTAAGTGGCCTAAACCCAACACAGGATCGTGTTTCGTATATTTGTAACAATAAAGGTGTTGTGTGTTGAACCTGCCGCTCCTTGGTCTTGTTTTTAAATAAGATGTAGGGCCATGGAACTGTGAGAATGAGTGAAAAAGATTAGGGAGAGTTAACATCAAGAACACAAAGTGATGGGGGAACGAGGAGAGAGCTCTTTTACAATCCAAAGCATGCTGGCCATGATGAAGCTTGATTGACAAAGGTGGAAATTCAACACTACCTTAAGTAGAACTGAAATGTGCTGTTATCATTGGGGGGGGGGGGGGGGGGCTATTAGTTAATAAGGCCTGGCGCTTGCTCACTGCTGAGGTGACTGCCATCAAACTTAATGGACTTCCCAGTCAGCTACTTCAGCTCATAGGAGTCTAATGACTCAAAAAGAGCTTTTATCAGCTAGGCCAGTAGCAACTTAAATTCTCTACTGTGCCTTAGAACTTCAACAAGCCGCTTCTATAGAAGAAATCCCAGCATAACACAAGCAGCTAAAGGCTGTAGAGATGCGAGTCTTACCTTCTACATGGTGGTGGTAGGCACACTAACAGAGTGGTTTTTAGACCCAATTCAAAGATGTAGGAAGTATTATTAGTATCCCCACCAACCCTTAGTAGGTAAAGAACTTAAATACCTAAAAACAACCTTAAAACTAGGATGCACACAGTCCAGCAGCGAGATGGGGGTTTTCCAGTCTTTTGCATTGAGTGTCATATGTATGATTTTCTCCCAGTTGGTGAGAGGTCTTACGTGTGCTCTAGGTGCAAGGAGCTCTGCTTTCAAGAAACGAGTCCAATCTCTGGAGGCTAGAGTAGCAGACTAGGAGGACATAATGAAGACAGAGTACATAGACGAGACCTACAGGGATATAGTGTGCTGATGTCCCACCTCCAGTCTGGCAGCATCCCTGTTGGCATGGACAGAGGTCACATGACATGACAGCATCATCCTAGTGTGGCAGGAAGTGATCCTGTAGCTAGGACCTGTCCTCTAGGTGATGTAAAACCCTCTCGCACCGAGGATGTTTCTCCAGGGCCATGTGCCCATGAGGGAAGGGTTACGAATGCCATTACAGTTGATGATTCGATCATTAGGCATGTAGATAGCAGGGTGGCTGGTGGACGTGAGGATCGCCTGGTAACATGCCTGCCTGGTGCAAAGGTAGCGGACCTCAGGCGCCACCTAGACAAGGTCTTAGACAGTGCTGGGGAGGAGTCTGCTGTCTTGGTACATGTTGGTACCAATGACATAGGAAAATGTTGTAGGGAGGTTCTAGAGGTTAAAGTTAGGTTTTAGGTAGGAGGTTGAAATCCAGAACTTCCAGGGTAGCATTCTCCGAAATACTTCCCATTCCACGTGCAGGACCCAAAAGGCAGGCAGAGTTCCAGAGTCTCAATATGTGGATGAGACGATGGAGCAAGGAAGAGAGTTCTGGATTTGTTAGGAATGGGGAACATTCTGGGGAAAGGAGGGGCTCTTCCAAAGGGATGGGCTTCACCTTAACCGGGATGGAACCAGGCTGCTGGCATTAACCTTTAAAGCTTTTAAACTAGATAATAGGGAAGAGCCGATAGTTGCCCAAGATCACATGGTTCAGAACAATGTATCCTTGAAGGATACTACCAAAAGAATGAAGTTAGGGCATATCAGCAGAGAGGTTCCAATAAAGACAAAAGTAGCCCAAATGCCCTTGAGTACAGAGCAGACAGAGATTAAAGATTCCAAATTACTTCTGCCTACCGATAGCCAGATTAATATGAATAAAATAGTCTCTGAAATGCTTGTATGCAAATGCTAGAAGTCTAAAAAATAAGATGGGAAGAGTTAGAATATATAGCACTAAATGAGAGGTTAGATACAATTGGTATCTCAGAGAAATGATGGAAGGAGGAAAACCAGTGGGACACTGATACCTAGGTACAAACTATATCATGATAGAGCTAATCAAATTGGTGGAGGGGTCGCGCTCGATGTTAGAGAGGGCATTCAGCCAGAAAGGGTTAAAGTTTTGCAGGAAACAAAATTAACTGTAGAATCTCTATGGATTGAAATTCCATGTAAAAAAGGGAGACGGCAATGGCAGTGTACTATTGACCGCCTGGTCAGAATGAACAAATGGATGATGAAATGCTCAAAGAAATCAGGGAAGCTAACAAAAGTTACAGAACAGTAATAATAATGGGTAATTTCAATTACCCTGTTATCGACTGTGTTAGTGTCACGTCAGGACATGCTAGGGAGATAAAGTTCCTAGATGAAATAAATGACTGCTTCTTGGAGCAGCTGGTTCATGAACTAACCAGAGGGGAAGCCATTTAGGACCTAGTCCTTAGTGGAACACCAGATCTGGTGCAAGAGAAGGGTGTTTGGGCCACTTGGCCGTAGTGATCCTAGCATGATCACATTTGATTTAATTAATGGAGGGATGGTAAGGAAATCCACAGTACTACCTTTTAACTTTCGAAAGGGAGACTATGATAAAATGAGGAAAATAGTTAAGAAAAAACTAAAAGGAGCAGTTGCAAAGGTTAAAGACTTACATCAAGCTTGGGTGTTGTTGAAAAATACTATCTTGGAAGCCCAGACCAGCTGTATTCCATGCTTTAAGAAAAGCGGAAGGAAGTCCAAAATACTGCCAGCATGGTTTAAAGGCGAGGTCAGAGAGGCTGTTGCCAAAAACGGATCTTTCAGGAAATGGAAAAAAAAACAGCCAAATGACAAAAACTGGAAACAGCACAAGCACTGAAAAGTTAGATGCAAAGCATTGATAAAGCAAGCAGAAAGAGCATTTGAGAAGATTGATGTAGAAGCAAAAACACATAATAAACTTTTTCAAGTACATTCATAGCAAAAAACCTGTGAGTCAGATTTATTTATTTTTATTTATTTATTATTTATTACAATTTCTTATATACCGCACTATTGTCAGCGCGGTTTACATACAACAAAATGACCATAACAAACTGCTTGGCTTCACATAGAACAGGAGTAACAACTTGGATAACACAGGGAATGCAAACTGAACTAATTACATATGTACAATGAGATTGAGTGCTGAGAATTTAGGGTGTTACATGTGTACAGTAGGGTTGAGATGTTATCTTGAGGAAGAGGAGAGGCAATTATGCAGGGGTTGGGTTAATCTGGTAGTACTGTGTAAATAAATGGAATTTGAGAGCCTTTCTGAATTGTGTTAGGTCAGTAATTGCACGGATGCCTGGTGGTAATGCGTTCCAACATTTTGGGGCATAGATACTGAATGCCCTGTTAGATGTTGCGATTGTGTACTTTGTTGAAGCCTTTGGGATTAATAGTGCATTTGTAGATAGGGATCTCCTTGTTCTGTTGGGAGGAATGGGTTGGATGATATCGGTTGATGAAGGGGAGGTGATGCCATGGATGGATTTGAAAGTGAGTAACAAAGATTTGAATATAAGCCTTCCTTGAATGGGGAGCCAATGCAGCTGTATTAGGATAGTCGTTATATGGTTGCATCTTGCTGCTCCCACTAAGACTCTGGCTGCGGCATTCATGGCAAGTTGCAACGGGTTGAGCGTTGATTGAGGGAGACCTTGAAGAATAGCGTTGGCGAAGTCAAAGTGTGGTAAGATCAGGGATTGGTATATTGTCCGGATGTCTTCAGGGTTTAGAAGGGATTGCAGGTGTCTAAGGGACCGGATTTTGAAATATATGGCTCTGACTATGTTGGATATATGGGTTTTCATATCTAAATGTTGATCGAGGGTGACTCCTAAGTACCGAATTGTTGATTTGGTTTGGAGCTCAGCCTCATTGACCTTTATATGAGGTGGAGGGCAGAAACTCTGGTCTCTGGTGATGAATAGCACCTCAGTCTTTTTGTGTTGTATCCTAAGATTTTGGGACAGAAGCCATTCGGAGACTGAGTTGAAACATTCAATCAGTGGCGAAAGGTCCATTTGCTCTGTGAAGAATGGCATGAAGAGGAGGATGTCATCAGCGTAAATTAGACAGTCGACCTTGAATGATCCGATTATGTTGAAAATGGGTTGCATGTAAATGTTAAATAAAAGAGAAGATAGGGAAGATCCTTGTGGGACGCCCTGTCGTTGATGGAAGGGTTCGGAAGATCCTGATTTTACATGTTGCCATCTGTCTTCAAGGTATGACCTGCACCAATCGAGGGCGATGCCATTTATGCCCTTTTCTTTTAGTCGTTCTACTAGCAGACCATGGTGTACAGAGTCAAAGGCTGCCGCGATGTCTATGAAGATGAGAGCGAAACCTTGACGGATGTTGTCGATACCTGTGATGATTTTATTGAAGAGGGAGGCAAGTGGTGTTTCGACGCCATGGTATTCCCTGAATCCATGTTGACGATGGTCTAGTGGGGAGGCTGAATCTATGTGGTCTTGAAGTTGCCTTTGTGCTTCCTTTTCGATTATTTTGGCTAAGAGAGGTATACTGGCTATGGGTCTGTAGGATTCAACTTTGCTTGGGTCAAGTTTAGGGTTCTTCAGGAGCGGTCTGATGGAGGTTTGCTTGAGTGCTGCAGGGACGGATCCAGTTGTGAATGATAAGTTCATCATTTTTGTGATCAGTGGGCTGAGTTCTGTTCGTAAATTTTTAATCCAATATGCGGGGCAGGGGTCAGTTTGTGCAGTCGTGGTATTGAGGGCTGCAATAGTATCTTCCACAAGTTTCTTGGATGGTGTGGAGAACTTAGAAAGGGAAGTTGGACTAGGGGTGTCTTGTGCTATGAACGTGGTAATTTTTATCAGTTTGAAGTAGCTTGGATTGTAAATGGTTGGCATACTCTTGTGGGTGGATCTCTTTAGGTTGACATGGGGATGGTTCCTTAGAGAATGATTTAACTAGTTCGAAAAGGTCACGTGGTTTGTTTAGTGATCTTTTGAGAGTGTCGGTATGGTATTGTTTCATGTTTGTTAGGATGGCTTCTCTGTAGACTGCAAGGCGAGTTTTGTATGCTGACTGGTCTTCAGTGGAGTGGGACCGCTTCCATCTTTTCTCTAGTTTCCGTAAATGTGACCGGGAGACACGCAGTTCAGGTGAGAACCATGGAGAGTGTTTTTTTTTTCTTTGCGATATTGTTCTTGGTAGGATTTTGCGCAATGGAACTAAGAGACTTATTCCATGAGGAGATTAAATTGTCTAGGTTGAGAGTTGCATTGTTGAATAGAGGAAGAGTTTCTGCCAGTATGAGATCTTTATTGAAGGCTTTGAAGTTTTGAGAAGCAGTGTTTGTTGGGTTGCTTGGAGATTCATTGTTGTGTAGTGCAGTGTTTTTCAACCTTTTTTGTGCAAAGGCACACTTTTTTCATGAAAAAAATCACGAGGCACACCACCATTAGAAAATGTTAAAAAAATTTACCTCTGTGCCTATATTGACTATATATAAAGTAATTCTCTTGAATAGGAATCAAACACTCACACCAACCCCCCTCCCCTGCTGGTTCACTCACACCACCCCCCCCCTCCACTGCTGGTTCACTCACCCACCCCCCTGTCACTTACTCACCCCTCCTGCTGGGTCACTCACTCACTTACCCCCCCTCCCCTGCTGGTTCACTCACACCATCGCCCCCCCCCCTTGCTGGTTCACTCACACCACCCCCCCCCCTCCACTGCTGGTTCACTCACACTCCCCCCCCTTGCTGGTTCACTCACACACACACACCCCCCTCTGCCCAAGCCGCTGCTTCTGCTTTGTACAGAGCAGCGGCTGCACTACACTTACATTGAAAAGTAAAGAGAAACTGTGTCAGGAGCCCTCCGGTCATCGCAGAGCCCGAGGAAGTGATGTCATGGGGGCAGGCTCCTCACAGGCTGTCTTTCCTTTTCAAATTAACTTTAGCTGCAATAAAGTTAATTTGAAAAGGAAAGACAGCCTGTGAGGAGCCTGCCCCCATGACATCACTTCCTCGGGCTCTGCGATGACCGGAGGGCTCCTGACACAGTTTCTCTTTACTTTTCAATGTAAGTGTAGTGCAGCCGCTGCTCTGTACAAAGCAGAACCAGCGGCTGCACTGCTATAGGTTGAAATCTCCTAGTATCCAGTTTGATAGGTTGGGGTTGCGAGTGTTGGCTGCTAGGTCGAGGATGTTGCAGAGATCATCAGTTGAGGATGAGGGTGCTCTATATAAAAGGTTGATGGCGCATTGGTCATTTGCAATGGATAAGATATCAAGGTTGTTGGTGCTGGAGGAGTCTGTTGTATGAAAATGCAAATCAGTTTTGGTCAAAATAAGGGCCCCTCCTCCTCTTGATTTCTCTATGACGGGAGTGGATTGTGAAGTTGTTGGGTAGTAATTGGTTGAGGATTACATTATCTACGTCAGATAACCAAGTTTCAGTTACCAAAAGAATATCCAGGTTGTGGGAAGCAATTAAGTCAGTGACAACTGGCCATTTATTACGAATTGATCTCGCATTTATAAGGGCGCAGTTAAGAAGTGGAGTGGGTTTCTCTGGTTTCGTTTGTTTGGCATGTTGGAGGGCTATGTGTAATAAATATGATTGACGTGTGTGATTGTTCTTTAGGTGGTGAGGATAAGAATATTTTGTCCATGTTTTGGCATGGTGCTGGAGAATTGGAATTTGATTGGTAGTGTGGAATAGGGCTAAGGACTCGACAATCAGCCAAGAGAAGATAAGGAGGCCGCTCATTATGGCCGTGATAGGTGGGGCCATTTCCGTGTTGTTCTTGAATGTTGTAGAACTGGTGTCGGATTTGATGTTAAGGTGATGGTGGTGAGTCTATGCTGCGTTGGTGGGTGTCACTGACTACTGGAAGTTGTTAAAGGGAGATAGTGCAAAAATAGTGCAAAATATTGCACAATTTTGGATGTGTGAGGAGGGGATGGTGAACACAGCTGGAAATTGTGTTCTATTCTAGAGGAGTGAGGCAGGCAAAGTGCACATAGATGGAGTCAAAAATATCAATAAGAGTATTTTTGAGGTAGGGCTATTCAGTAGTATGCAGTGGGATATGAAAGATTTCAGATATCTATCTATCTCTGAACTAAGTTTTGGAGACAAGGCTGTTCGGTGGGATATAAATTATGTGAGAGATTTCTGAGAGGTGGTTATTCAATTAGTATACAATTACACGAGAGGTTTCAGAGATAAGGCTAAATAGCAGTATACACACTATTTAGGAGAGATGGTTATTCAGTAGTATACAATTACATGAGAGGCTTAAGAGATAAGGCTACTTAGCAGTATATACATTGGGCTATATACTCTTACTTGAGGTAGTGAGAGAGAGCAGGAACGTTAAAGTCACTGAGCATATGGGCTGTGGGTGCCTGCCGTGCCCCGCCTAAGGCGTGGGCACGCCCGATCGGCGCCGGATTTAAATCTGCCGTGATGCTGCCCCGATTGGGCCTGGCGCTCACGTGGGTGGTGGTGGAGCTCCGGCCCGCTCTATCCCCGACTGGGAGAGCTTCTTGCAGGGGCCGGAGTGCAGGAACAGAGGCCGCGTGCCCAATCAGCGCCAGATTTAAATCTGCCGGGATGCTGCCCCGATTGGGCCTGGCGCTCACGTGGGTGGTGGTGGAGCTCCGGCCCGCTCTATCCCTGACTGGGAGAGCTTCTTGCAGGGGCCGGAGTGCAGGAACAGAGGCCGCGCGCCCGATCGGCGCCGGATTTAAATCTGCCGGGATGCTGCCCCGATTGGGCCTAGCGCTCACGTGGGTGGTGGTGGAGCTCCGGCCCGCTCTATCCCCGACTGGGAGAGCTTCTTGCAGGGGCCGGAGTGCAGGAACAGATAGAAGGGTAAAAAGGGGACAAGGCCATAGCGGAGATACTGAATAAATTCTTTGCTTCGGGCTTTACTGAGGAAGATGTGAGGATGTTACCCATGACTGAAGTTGTATTTAAAGGTGATACTGTGGTAGAATTGAAAGAAATATTGATACACCTGGAAGATATATTACAACTATTTGATAAACTGAAGAGTAGCAAATCACCTGGACCAGATGGTATAGATCCAAGCTGAAAGAACTGAAATATGAGAATGCAGACCTGCTATTAGTAATCTGTGAACTATCATTAAAATCATCTGTAATACCTGAAGACTGGAGGATGGCTAATGTAACACCAATTTTTAAAAAGGGTTCCAGGGGTGATCCGGGAAACTACAGATCAGTGAGCCTGACGTCAGTACCAGGAAAAATGGTAGAAACCATCATAAAGAACAAAATTACTGAACATGTAGATAGTCATGGCTTAATGGAAGACAGCCAACATGGTTTTAGACAAGGAAGATCTTGTCTTACTAATCTGTTATGTTTTTTTTTGAAGGTGTGAATAAACAGGTAGACAAAAGGTGAATTGGTTGATATAGTGTATCTGGACTTCCACAAGGTCCCTCAGAGACTTTTGACAAAAACTAAAAAGTCATGGGATAGGAGGCAGTGTACTATTGTGGATCAGGAACTGGTTAAAAGATAGAAAGCAGAGGGTAGGGCTAAATGGATAATTTTTCCAACAGAGATAAATGAATAGTGGAGTATCCCAGGGATCTCTGCTGGGTCTGCTGCTTTTTAAAATATTCATAAACAACCTGGAAATGGTAATAACGAGTGAGGTTATCAACTTTGCAGATGACACAAAACTATTGAAAGTTGTTAAAACCCATGAGGATTGTGGAAAATTGCAAGAGGATCTTATGTAATATGGACAAGTGCAAAGTTCTGCACCTAGGAAAGAACAACCTAAACTATGGTTACACGATGCAAGGTTCCACATTAGGAACCACCACCCAGGAAAAAGATTTAGGCATCATTGTGGATAACTTGTTAAAACCCTCCGTCCAATGTGCAGCGGCAGCCAAGAGAGCAAATAGAATGCTAGGTATCATAAGGAAAGGAACAGAGAATAAAACAAAAGGATATTATAATGCCTCTGTATCGTTCCATGGTGCGACTGCACCTTGAATATTGTGCAATTCCGGTCGCCATACCTTAAAAAGGATATAGGGTTATTAGAAAATGTTCAGAGAAGAGCCACCAAAATGGTAAAGGGGATGGAAGGATACACCTATGAAGAGAGGCTAAAAAGGTTAGGGCTCTTTAACCTGGAAAAGAGACGGCTGAGGGGAGACATGATGGAGTGGAATGGGTAAACGTAGATAGATTGTTTACGTTGTCAGAATATAGAAAGACTAGGGGACATGCAATGAAGTTGCAGAATAACCTATTTAAGACTAATAAGAGAAAATATTTTTTCACTCAACGTGTTCTCAAACTCTGGAATTTGTTACCAGAGGATGTAGTAAAAGCTGATAGTTTAGCTGGGTTTAAAAAAAGTTTAGAAAGGTCCATAAACCTTTATTAAAAAGGGACCCGGGATAATCACTGCTTGACCCAATACAAGCACTGCGGAACCTTGTCTTTTGGGGAAACTGCTAGGAACTTATGACCTAGATTGGTCACTGTTGGTAACAGGATACTGGGCTCGATGGACCTTGGTTTGACCCAGTATGGCATATCTTATAATGTTCCCTGTAAAATAGTTATCTCCAAGTTATAATGCCCTGTTCAATGTAATTTCAGTTTGTTCAATGTAAACCGCACTGATGCAGAATAGCACGGTATATAAGAGAATGTAAATAAAACAAATAATCCCTGGCTGGTACAGGTAAAGGGGTCTATGGCCCTCATATCAAACAAAGCTCATCACTTGAGACCCATAAGATTTTTTTTTTGTTTTTTTACTGGAGTTCCTCCTCAAAGCCCGAAGAATCCGAGAAAATTTCTCGGGCAGATTCTGAGAAAGCGTAGTTACTCAGCTGTAATAGGTGTTTTCCAGGGACAGCAGGAATCAGTCCTCTTATATGGGTGACATCGGCATGGATGGAGCCTGCGTGGAGCATTTCCCCAGCTTTCAAAGAAAGCCTCTGGGAATGCTACCACACATATGTGGTCCCCTTCCCATCAAAGAGTGCCATAGAAACATAGAAAAATGATGACAGAAAGAGACCACATGGCCTATCTAGTCTGTCCATCCATATCAACTACAACAGTCCCCTTTTTTCCTTTAGAGATCCTCTGTGTTTGTCCCATGCTTTTTTGAATTCAGATACCGTCCTCATCTCTACCACCTCCACTGGGAGACTATTCCACGGATCCACCACTCTTTCCGTACAAAGATATTTCAACATATCATCCTGAATCTATCCCCCTTCACCCTCATCCCATGCCCCGTCATAGCAGAACTTGCTTTCAATTGAAAGCATAGTTACTCACCTGTAACAGGTGTTCTTCCAGGGACAGTAGTAATCAGTCCTCAAATATGTGTGACGTCAACGGAACCCCCATGTGGAGCAAATCCCGAGCTTTCGAAGAAAGCCTTTGGGACCGTATCACGCATGCACGGTCCCCTTCCCGCCCAAGGGTGCCATCTTGCTCAGTCAAATGACATAGCTAAAGAGACGGCAAAAGGATAAAAATTAATCAAATGACTGCAACTCCAGGGGAGGAGGGAGGGTCATGAGGACTGATTCCTGCTGTCCCTGGAGAACACCTGTTACAGGTGAGTAACTATGCTTTCTCCAGGAACAAGCAGGAAGTCAGTCCTCACATATGGGACTCCCTAGCTATAGGCTACAGAGAACCCATAACTGAAAAATAGTCTCTCTCTAGAACAGCCGCAGCAGCCATGATAGGAATTCAACTGAGAACGTAACACTCCGGTAGCCTGACACCAAAGGGTCGGAGGGTAGGAATTGTCTAAACCTCGAACAGATTACGGAGTATAGCCTGGCCGAAAGCACTGTCCTGTTGGGACTCCCTATCCAGGTGGTAATGGGCTGCAAAAGTCTGGCTTGAAGACCAGGTTGCGGCCTGGAAGATGTCTGCCAGCGGAACAGAGTGGAAGTAAGCCAATGATGTGGCCTTAGCCCTGACCCGGTGGGCCGTGATCCGACCCTGCAACAGGAGATCGACCGCCCTGCATGCCCAGGCGATGCAATCCGCCACCCAGGTGGACAACGTACGCTTGGAGACAGGCATTCCCAGCTTACTGGGGTCACAAGAGACGAAGAGCTTAGGAGCTCTTCGATGTCCCCGTGTACACTCCAAGTAGAAGGCAGACGCCCTCTTACAGTCCAGGGTATGCAGAACTGCTTCTGCCCGGCTGGCATGGGGCCTGGGAAAGAAGGTCGGAAGCACCACCTCCTGGTTGAGGTGGAAAGGGGAGACCACTTTCGGCAGGAACTTGGGGTGCGTGCGAAGCACCACCCTGTTCCTATAGAACCGTGTGAACGGTCTTTCAGACACCAGAGCTTGCAGCTCACTCACTCATCTAGCCGATGTGAGTGCCACCAAGAAAAGCGTCTTCCAAGAAAAGAAACGAAGATGGCAAGTAGCCATCGGCTCTAAAGGTGGGTGAGTAAGCTGCTGCAAGATGACATTCAGACCCCACTCAGCCGGGGGGCGAACCGGGGGTTTCAGCAGAAGCAGACCTCTCAGGAACCTGGACACCAAGGGGTGGACAGAGAGAGGTTGCCCTTCCACTAGAGAGTGGTGTGCTGATAAAGCACTAAGGTGAACTCGGACCGAGTTTGACTTAAGGCCTAAATTGGAAAGGTGAAGCAGGTACTGCAGGAGAATGGGTTCTCACTCTGAGTACACCATACTTCAAACCTACACCACTGAAATGCGTAGGTTTTCCTAGTCGATTGCCTCCTAGAGGCCAGCACCACATCCTCTATCTTTTTTGGGAGGAGAAGTGGTGCAAGGACTACCCTTTCAGCAGCCATGCCATCAGGTTGAGGGACCTGAGGTTGGGATGCAGAAGTGAGCCCCCGTCCTGTGACAGGAGATTGGGTGGAAATCCCAGAGAAATTGGAGTCCTTTCTGCCAGCTGCAGAAGGAGTGGAAACCAAGGCTTTTTCGGCCACCTTGGGGCCACCAGGATGACCGAGGCCTTGTCCTGAAGGATCTTAAATAAGGTCTGAGCCACCAGAGGCGTGGGAGGAAACGCATATGAGAGGCCCACCGACCAGGATATTAGGAAAGCATCTGCAGCTACCTTGTGTGGGTGTGGCTGTCTGGAATAGAAACAGGGCAACTGGTGATTTTGAGGGCTTACAAACAAATCTATGGATGGTCGCCCACAGCACTGAAAGAGTTGCTGGGCTACATTGGGATCCAGTTGCCACTCGTGCGGCTGGAGAATTCTGCTTAGCTTGTCTGCTAGGAAGTTCTCCTGACTTGGCAAGTAAACCGCCTTGAGGAACATACGCTGGCTGACTGCGAAGGAGCATAGGTCCAGGGTTTCCTGACACAGGATGCGAGAACCTGTGCCCCCCTTGTTTGTTCACACAGAACATCACTACTTGGTTGTCTGTCTGAATCAAGACAGACTGATGAGCCAGGGCTGGGCAGAAGGTCTGAAAAGCCAGGCAGATCGCTCGAAGCTCTAAGAGATTGATTTGTTGTGTGCTCTCCCACTAAGACCACACACCTTGAGTGCAGACCTGTTGGCAATATGCACCCCATCCCAGTAGGGATGCATCCGTAGTCAGCACTCTCGAGTGCGTGGGAGGCTGAAAAGGCACTCCCTCCAGAAGGTTGTGAGGATGAAGCCACCATTTCAAAGACTGTATCAGGCGATGGGACACCTTGATGTTGTCCTTGAGTCTGTCTGTGGCTTGTGTTCACTGATTCCTGAGGCATCACTGAGCTGTTCTCATGTGAAGCTGAGCATTGGGTGCCACATGCACTGTGGAGGCCATATGACCAAGGCGGCACAGGAAGTGTCTTGCTGAGATGTGGGATCTGCGACTCACTTGCTGCACTAGGGCTACCAGTCTTTGAGCCCTTTCCTTTGGTAGATAAGCCCTTGCTTGAAGGGTGTCCAACCTTGCCCCTATGAACTCCAGTCCTTGAGAAGGAACCAGAGTGGACTTTGTGTAGTTGATCACAAAGCCCAGGTGCTGAAGCAATTGGATAGTGCGGGATGTGGCCTGTTGGGCCTCTAGAGATGACTGGGCTCTGATGAGTCAGTCAGTCGTCTAAGTAGGGGAAGACGAATACCCCTTGAGTCCTTAGAAAGGCCGCCGCCACCACTTGTCACACCCTCATCGGGCCCCTCCGGTGGAGACTGGTATTATGGCTTAATACCTTTTCTTGGCTTTCTATATGCTATAGATAGCCCTGCCTGGCCCTCTGTGGGTGGTAGTTGTACCGTCTTCTTGTAATCACTCAAACACACAGTTCACACTTTAAATCAAGGGCTTTATTCCCCGTCCAATGAGGTATTCTTTTTCTTGAAGAACAAAATAATCAAAAGCCACTCTGGCAAACAACAGAAGCAAACATTGAACAAAAAGTGCTTTCCTCAGCTTTAACTTTTTAACAAAAGAAAAACAGTTCTCTTCATGAGCACTTAATCCTTTTCCTTTGCTGATATAAATCAATCAGGATTCACTTTAAACCAAGCAACTTCTGCCAGTTACTGTGTTGCTGTTTAAACCTTCCTTGTACATGTATTTTCTTATCTCAGTGAAAACTCTTCCTCTTCAGTTGTCACTAACGAACATTCCATGGGTTCAGTGTTATCTGGTACATTAGAAATATCATGTGGCATTAAAGGATAACCATTTGTACCTACGTTTTCTGTAGCAGCTGTTCTGCCGAGCTCACTCTGGTTAATCACGTCAGCTACGTGACTGCTTCCTGGCTTTAGGCTAAAACACTGCTGGGTATTACCGTATACTCTGGATAATGGCTTGTAAGAGCACTCCTCCTGTATAAAGCTATGAGGTAACTGCCCATAAACACTGGTATTAGAGTCAAACAGCTTGTGTCCTGCCTTGAATGGGTTAAAGGCTAATTCCTCTGATACAGCTGTGGGAGTTTTCAGTGCTGACAACGGCTCTCGAGAGAAGTCTGAGCATTTAAAGTTGCTAGCAGAATTATAAGGTAAGAGACCTTCCTTTCTCTTGTAACTGCCCGTACAAGGAAAGAAGTTGTTTCCTTTTCCCTTTATCTCTGCTCTAGGCTGGCTTCTTCTATTAATCCTGGACTTAGCCCATTCGGGTGTAAAACAGTCCTGTTCCACTTTGAATGCCTTGCTTCCTGCAACAGGATTCCTCCCTCTTCTCTTCTGGCTTTCACACACACACTCTGTGTTCAACAGCTGATCTCCACACGTACTCACATAGTCCCGAGACTCATTCAAGCTGTCCTCTGGTATAGGTTGCTGACACTCTCTCTCATTTCCTTCCTTCCACCAACTTTGGTCCTGGAGATGAGATTGGCTTATAGTGTTTCTTTCTCTTTCCCTCCGTTCCCACGACTGAGGTTGTTGCTTCCACCTCTGTCCGTGCTCACTCTCCCTCACTGCTTGTGAGTGTGCCTTATGTATCTGTCCCCGGGTTCCACCCCTTCTCAGCTGATCCCTATCAGGTAAATCAACCTCCATTCTCATGCTGGCTGGGTGTGTCTTTTTACCCTTTTTCCACGTGTGCTGTGGTTGCTCATAGTAACTATTTGACATGTTTTTGTTTACCTCATCAGGTTCTGCCTGATTTTCTCCGTTAATCTCCATTTCCTCTGGGTCCCCTGGGTTTACCTTGTGACACACTGCAAGGCACTTTGTGAATACCCTGGGTGCCGAGGCTAGGCCAGATGGAAGTACTTTGTACTGAAAATGGTTTCCTCCCACTACAAATCTTAGATATTGTCTGTGGTCTGGATGAATCAAAATGTGCGTACACGCATCTTTGAGATCTAAGGAGCATAGCCAGTCTCCCTGACAGAGGTAAGGCAGCAATATTCCAAGGGAAAGCATCTTGGACTTTTCCCTCACCAGGAACTTGTTTAAGTTTCGCAGGTCGAGGATAGGTCTTAGGCTTCCAGTTTTCTTTGGTATCAGAAAGTACCTGTAGTAGAAGGCTGTGCCCTGCAGGTGGTGGGGCATCTGTTCTACCGCCTGATCCTCGGGAAGACCTGCTAACTCCTTCATGAGGAGGTCCCTGTGAAGAGGGGGTCTGAGAGGCTCCCTTGGAAAGTAAGAGGGAGGCACCTGGGTGAGATGTAACCAAACCGCACTGATGCAGAATAGCGTGGTATATAAGAGAATGTAAATAAGATAAAATAAATAAAATGTCCATTTGGACTATCTGGAGAACCCAGGTGTCTGTTGTAATGGCTGGCCACCTGTGGGCATACAGGATCAGCCTTCCTCCTGTGCATGGCCTTGCTTCCTTTGGGAGAGAGACTGTGCTTTGAGAGTCAAAAGCCCTCTCCAGGCTAGGCTGGAGCTGGGGGCCTTTTGCTTATGCAGGCCTTGCCCCTGTCCCTTGGCCTACTGCCCCTGCTGGGGAGCTAGGGAGGCCAGATATGTGGGGTACTTTCGGTAAGCTGATCCTTTCCTTGGGAGAAAGGGCTTCTTACCTGAGCCCTTCTTAGAAGAGGCAGAAGTCTTCTTCTCGAGTCTTGTCTGGGACAGGTACTCAGACTGGATCTCGGCAGCCTTCTCAGTTATGGGCTTGCCAAAGAGGTTTTCATCCCGGCAAGGGACATCAACCAACTTGTCCTGAACCCATGGCTCCAGGTCTGATGACTGTAGCCATGCCTGGTGTCGTGCACAGATGCCGGACCCTGCTACCTGGGCCGAAGCCTCAAAGCCATCATAGGCTGCTCGAGTCAAACTTTCAGCACTCTCGAATCCCAGTGGACAAAACCTGGAAGCGCTGCAAAAGGTCCCTCGGAGAGACCAGCAGAGAACCCGGCAATCTCCTTTGCCAGGTCTCACAGGTACATGCCCATGTACAGCTGGTATGTCTGGATTCGGCATGACAGCATCGAACCCTGGTAGCACTTTCTGCCGAGAGCATCCATGTTGCGGGCCTCCCGGCCAGGAGGCACAGAGGAGCGCGTCTTCTAGCTCTTGAGCCAGCACATGGCCAATTCCACAACCATGGAGTTGTGCCTTTTGGAACCCAGGACTCTTGCAAACTTGATAGAATTGATTCGCCTGCTGAGAACCAGCATCGAGGCCGGTGTCTCCCACATTTGGAGCATCAGCCATTCCAGAATGGGGGGCACTGGTACAGTAAGGGCTTCCTTTGGAGGAAAGTCATACTGGAGGACCTCAAGCTCCTCAGCTCGAGGCTCCTCCTCAGCATCCGCCAGGAATGACAAAGCCTTTGCCATGTCCCGGACAAAGTCCAAGAACCGGGTGTCCTCCAGGGGTGACCGTCTCCAAGGTTCAGATCCATCCTCGTCCTCTGTCTTCCAACCGGACTCCGAGGAGTCGTCGATTGGCTCCAGCCTCGAGGGCTTCGGTCTCGACCGCCCCGACACCGAGGGAATCGGCATTGACGAACTCGGTCCCGAACGGGAGGTCGACAGGGACCTCGGCCGAGGATCGACTCAAGACCTTGTCTCGAGGATCGGCTCGACCTCCGGGGTCGACTTGGACGTCGAAGTCCCAATGGTTGGGGCGGACGAATGTGTGAGACCCACAAACAGCGCCCGCTGCTGGTCTATGAAGGCAGACATGCTGCACTCCAAGGCTGCCAACCTAAGACCGAGCTCAGGAGGCTTCTTAGCCCCCAGCTCGGGGCCCGACGCTGGCTCTCCCGGGGTAGAGACAATGAGGAGAGTGCTTACCTTCCTCGGCGTCTCCGGGTCCTTTTGAGGGAGTTTGGCAGGCCTCTCCGACTTTGAGGATCCGGGGCGGTGAGGCGGGCTCCGCGAGGGACCAGGCCATTCGGAGCTCTCAGATGACACCGCTCTCACAGATTTTTTCTTCCTCCAGTGTTCCCGCGAGGGAGACCCCCTTTCAGAGGACACCCGACGCTGCTCAGGATCAGACAGCTCCAGAGAGTTTGAGGCCTCTGACGAGGTCCGGGCCTGGGTGGGTGCGGACTCTGCAAAACTCCTGTCATGTTGCTGCTGCCTGCTACTCAATGCCTTGGAAGACATCTTTTTGCACGGGCCAGACCAGGGGGTCATGGTCGGGACCAAGGCATCAGAGGCAGCAGTCGTGTGTGTCGGTGAGAGACACGAGTTTTGTGCACCAATCACACTTTTTAAACCCGCTGGCAGCCATCGGGAGGAAAAGGGCCCCTGCAAGGTCGCAATGCCGTCCTTGAATCGGGCAGTTAGGCCGCGGTCCTCTTCCTGAGCAGCCCTAGAGGCGGGTATCTGTTGTCCTCCGGAGAGACTGGCCCTCTTGTGTGTCTGGGTGTGATGGGGGGAGGAGGGAGGGTGGAAAGAGGGGGGTTGGAGGTGGGTGGGGGGGGATGGGGTAATATGTAAAATGTGCTACCATCGCTGGGTCTCCTGGGGATCAGAGTCCACCTCAGGGGGCGTATACTAACTGTTATTTGTTTGCTGTTTGTATTGATGGTTATAAATAAAACTTATTAAAAAAAAAAAAAGAGAGTGCGAACGTTAGTCACTAAGGACAAAAATGAAAAAACAGACTGGACTCGATACCGATGTACCGAGCCGAGGCGGGAATGGGAACCGGCGTCGAACTGGCAAGCAGAAAAACACAATTTTCAACTTTTAACTCTTTTTCCACGGGGGAACTAGGACAACATCTGTTGGGCTCTATGGAAAAAAGGAGAATGAGCAAGATGGCATCCTTGGGCGGGAAGGGGACTGCGCATGGGTGATGCAGTTCCAAAGGCTTTCTTTGAAAGTTGGGGATTTGCTCCGCATGGGGGCTCCGTCGACATCACCCATATGTGAGGACTGACTTCCTGGAGAAAGAGGCTCTCCCACTATACATTTATGCCATGGAGGTATCTAAACATCTCAAAATCATATCACCTCTATCCCGCCTTTCCTCTAAGGTGTACATATTAAAATCCTTAAGTCTGTCCTATGATGCTTTATAATGAAGACCACTAACCATTTTAGCAGCCATCCTCTCTAATGACTCCATCCTGTTTATATCCTTTCAAAGGTGCGGTCTCCAGAATTGCACACTATACGCCAAATGAGGTCGCACCAAAGACATATACAGAGGCACTATCACCTCCTTTTTTCTGCTAGCCATTCCTCTCCGTATGCACCCAAGCATCCTTCTAGCTTTTGCTGCCGCCTTTTCTACCTGTTTAGCTACTTTAAGATCATCAGACACAACCACGCCTAGGTCCCGCTCTTCTTTAGTGGACAAAAGTACTTCACCCCCTATACTATATTGCTCCCTTGGATTGTTGCAGCCCAAATGCATGACCTTACATTTTTTAAAATTAAATCCAAGCTGGCAAATTCTAGACCATTCTTCAAGCTTAGCTAGATCCCTCCTCATGTTATCTTCACCTTCCTGAGTGTCCACTCTATTGCAGATTTTGGTATCATCTGCAAAGAGGCAAACCTTACCCGACAGCCCTTCTGCTATATCACTAACAAAGATGTTAAAAAGAATCGGACCAAGGACAGATACCTGGGGCACACCACTGGTAACATCCTTCTCCTCAGAGTGAGCTCCATTTACCTGTACTCTTTGTCGCCTCCCACCCAACCAATTCTAACCCAAGCAGTAACTTTAGGGTCCATCCCTAGGGTGCTCAGTTTGTTTATAAGTTGCCTGTGAGGAACGGTGTCAAAGGCTTTACTGAAATCTAAATACACCACATTTAGGACTCTCCCTCGGTCCAACTTCCTGGTCACCCAGTCAAAGAAGTCAGATTTGTCTGACAAGACCTGCCTCTGGTGAATCCATGCTGCCTTGGATCCTGTAATCCGCTGGACTCCAGAAACCTCACTATTTTCTCTTTCAGCAGCGTTTCCAATAATTTACTCACCACCGAAGTTAAACTAACTGGCCTGTAGTTTTCAACCACATCCTTACTTCCTCTTTTGTGTAAAGGCACCACATGAGTCTCTCTCGTCCTTTGGAACCACTCCCGACTCCAACGAGGCATTGAAAAGGTCAGTCAGTGGAGCTGCTAGAACGTCCCCAAGTTCCCTCAGTATTCTAGGGTGTATCCCATCCGGTCCCATCGCTTTGTCTTCTTTAAGTTGAACTAGTTTCTCACGAATACAGTCTTCTGAAAATTGTTCAAGATGTCCCTCGCTTCTGTTCCTTATTGTGGGTGTTTTCTGAGGTCCTGCTCCTGGTTCTTCATCTGTGAACACAGAACAGAAATATTTGTTAAGCAATTCCGCTTTATCCTCATCAGCTTCTACATATTCCTCCCCTTCACCCTTGAGTCTGACAATACCACTTTTGCCCTTCCTCTTCTCACTAACATATCTGAAAAATGTCTTATCCCCCCATTTTATTGCACTGGCTATTTCCTCCTCTTTTTGAATCTTTGCTTTCCTAACTACTTTGCTAGCTTCTCTTAAGTTTTTCCAAATATAGATGCCTGTCTTCCTCTCTCTGTGATCTCTTGTATTTTCATGAAGGCCTCCCTCTTTCTTCACCTTTTCAGCTACTTCTTTCGAAAACCATAGTGGTCTCCTTTTCCTTTTATCTTTATTTACCATTTTACCTGATACGATCCTTTAGAGTTAACTGCATGATATACGCTGATGATGTACTATTATATTTTCCTTTTACAACAGAGAACCCCGACCTCACTCCATTAACAAACTGCATAAATGAAGTATCCAACTGGCTACAATCCCAAAATCTAAGGATCCAACACAAGAAAACTGAGGTGTTATTCATTACACGGAACCGAAATTTCACTGCTCCGTCCTTTTTGAAAGTTAAGGATGCTAACCTCCAGACCAAGACCACCATCAGATACCTCGGTGTCACTTTAGACCAAAACTTGGATATGAAGGCACACATAGGAAATATTGTAAGAGCGGTATACCACAAAATACGTTCCCTTAGACATCTACGATCCTTGCTAGAGCCAGACGATTTTAGAACCATCTATCAGGCGCTCATCATACCTCATTTTGATTATGCAAACTCAATTTTACAAGGTCTCCCTCAAGCCACCTTACACCCACTTCAAATGGCAATGAATGCTGCAGCAAGAGTCCTTCATGGAGCATCCCGGAAAGACCATATTTCACCTATTCTAAAACATCTTCATTGGCTCCCGATACGAAGTAGACTCACTTTCAAAACTTTACTAATTACATTCAAAGCCATCAAAGAGCTCTCATCTGCATCATTATCAGATATGATCCAAACAACACCCCTCAATAGGGACAGAAGGTCAGTAACACTCAATTCTCTGTTAGTCCCTAAATCAATAACACAGTGCACCAAAACTACTACAGACAGGGCCTTCTTATTCTGTGCACCAAGGTGTTGGAACAGCCTTCCTCAAAACATCCGAGCAATACCAGACCTTTTGCAATTTCGAAAAGCTTTGAAACACTACCTCTTCCTCTTGTCTTATCCAGTAAACAATGCAGATATCTCAATCAACCCACAGACCTTCCAAACATACACATACAATACAGACACCCCATAGACCACCCATACACAAAACTGAAGCCAGGATGAGATCATGACTATGTTATAATTAATTAATTACCCTGTTATCCGAGTTGTATTTCCTGTTTTACTGTAAACACAAAGTACCGTTGAATTGTGTAACTCTTTGTTTATTGTGAACCGCGCTGATGCTGAATAGCGCGGTATATAAGAGACTATAAATAAATAAATAAATTTTAACAAAAAGGTTGGTTGCCCTTAAAATATCCCCTTTCAGTTTTGCCCACTGTGTTTCTACATCCCCCAGCTGTTCCCATCCTGCTAATGACTCCCTGAGGTATTGGCCCATCTTGGCAAAGTTAGTCTTCCTAAAGTCTAAGATCCTCACCTTGGAATGGATTCTAACAGTCCTAGTCCTAATACTGAACCACACCATCTGGTGATCACTGGATGCAAAATGATCTCCCATTACAACATCAGAAACACTTTCACCATTGGTAAGCACCAAGTCCAGTATGGCCCCTTCACATGTGGGGTCTGTTACCAATTGCCTGAATAGTTCTCCCTGTAGAGAATCCAGGATCTCCTTACTTCTAGATGATACTGCAGCAGGAATGTGCCAATCAACATCTGGCATATTGAAATCCCCTATCAGTAGCACTTCCCCTTTCCTAGCAATGCTGCGCATGTCTTCAATTAACTCTGTCCACCTCTTCCTCTTGTGAGGGAGGTCTGTATATCACACCAATGCAAATAGATTTCTCTTTCCCTCTTTCTAGTTTAACCCATAATGCCTCCTCTCTCCCTTTTAAGCTCTGTAATTCCAAAGCTTTAATAGTAGTTTTTACATATAGTGCCACTCCTCCTCCTCCTCTTGTTCCTACCCTGTCCTTTCTGAATAAAGTATAGCCAGGTATAGTTACATCCCAATCATGGTTTTCTGTGAACCATGTTTCTGTAACTGCCACTAAATCCAAGTCAGCCACTCCCACCAAAGCTTCAACATCAGGGATCTTATTTCCCATGCTACGGGCATTTATACACACTGCTTTCCATATGTTACTCCTGTTACCCATTTCCATAAAGGTATTTAATGTATCACTTACCTGGGGGCTTTCACTTACCTGGGGCTCTTTTCACCCATCCCCAACGAATCTAGTTTAAAGCCCTCTTCAGTAGATTAGCCAGTCTACTACTGAAGACAAGTCAACCTTTCTTGGACAAATGGATGCCATCTCTGCTCTGCAACCCTTGGAACAGCATCCCATGGTCTAGGAAACCAACACACTCTCGATGACACCATCCACGCAGCCATGCATTCATCTCCAGGATGTGAGTCTCTCTGCCTTGGCCTTTACCCTCAACAGGTAGGATTGAAGAGACCACCACCTGTGCACTTAAATGCTTCACCCTCTGTCCTAGAGCCATGAAGTCACTTTTGATACGCTCAGAGGTATACCTGGCAGTATCATTTGTACCGACATTGATTAGCAACATTGGGTAATAGTCAGTGGGCTTGATGAGTCTCGGCAAACTCTCCGTAACATCTTGGATTTTGGCACCAGGCAGACAGCATACCTCTGTGGATATCAAGTCTGGTCGGCAGATGGATGCCTCAGTACCCCTCAGAAGAGAGTCACCAACCACCACTACCCTTCGCTTCCTTGTGGTCACTGATTCTGCAACTTTGGGGTACTTGAGCTCTGGTTCTTCCCTTTCCAGGGATGCTCTTCACCTCCTCTACTTCCAGGGCTGCGTAATGGTTCTTAAAGTCAAGTGCATGCAGGCATCCTGCACATGGAACAGGTCCTTCGACTGGCATTGGGACCTCTGTCTGGACAGAGGCAGAAGCTGTAACGGGGGCAACAGCTTTAGCGATACGATTTTTCCCAGCCATTGTTCTGTTCATGGAGCTTAGGTATCTGTTAAAGCAAAAGAGAGATCTACCAAAGTACCAGCTGGTTTCCAAGCTGTCCTTTCAGAGAAAAAGCAGTTAAATCTCTTTAATTATATTCAAAATGTGCTGTTCCAAGTCCCTTAGGCAAAAGACAAAAAGGTGGGAGGGATGTGAGGACCGATTCCTGCTATCCCTGGTGAACACCTGTTACAGAAGAGTAACTATGCTTTCTCCAGGAACAAGTAGGAAGTCTGTCCTCACATATGGGACTCCCTAGCTCCAGGCTGCCAGGGTCCAAACCAAGACAGCAGCAGCAGCTACCAAGGGGAAGTCGTGAGTTGCAGCAGGTGAGTCCCTATCAAGAGATTCTGCAGACCCCAGTGTCTAGCATTACCAGAACTCTGGTAGGCTGAACATTGAAGGGTTGGAGGGTAGGAGTTGCCTATAAACCAAGAATGCTTCTAGCCAAAGGCACTGCCCCTGCAGGACTCGCTCTCGATGCAGTAGTGAGCTGCGAACATATGAACTGAAGACCACGTCGCAGCCTTACATATTTCTTGCACTGGCACGGCACATAGGTTGGCTACTGACATGGCCATAGCTCTCACGCAATGAGCAGTGATCCGGCGCTCAATAAAGAGACTAGCTTGCTCATGAGCGAGGGCAATGCAGTCCGCCACACAGATGGCCAGAGTTCACTTGGTTACAGGTAGCCCCAGTCTGCTGGGGTCACAGGAGATAAAAAGCCGAGGAGCTTTGATGGGCCTGGGTCCTCTGTAGAAAAAAAGGACAGGGCTCTCTTGCAATTCAGAGTATGCAAAATGATCCCCCTCCTCCCTGCCAGTGTGCGGCTGTGGGAAGGTGGTGGGGAAAACAACTCTCCTGATTGAGGTGAAAGGTGGACACCACCCTTTGGGAGGAATTTGGGTGCATATGAAACAGAAACCTGTTCGTATAGAACCTGGTATAGGGAGAGTCCGCCACTAAGGCCTGCAGCTCGCTTACTTTGCAAGCAGATGTCAAAGCCACCAAGAAGGCCAAAGACTTGAAAGGTGGCCTAGTAAGCTGGGAGAGCACCACATTGAGGTCCCATTCTGCTGTCAGAGGGTGGAGAGGTGTCTTGGATAGCAGGAGGCCCCTGAAGAATCTGAAGACCAGAGGCTGGTCTGAAAGGGGCTTCCCCTCTATAGGATGATGGTTAGCCGCTATGGCGCTGAGATGCACCCTCACCGAGTTAGATTTCAAGCCTGAGAGAGGTGCAGCAAGTACTGCAGCACAAGCTTAACCTGACAGGAGAATGGGTTCTCATTCCTCTCTGCACAGCAGAGGGAGAACCTCCTCCACTTGAAGGTGTAAGCCCTTCTGGTGGATGGCTTCCAGGAGGCCAGGAGGATCTCCTCGACCTCACCTGGGAGGTTGAAAGGGGCCAGTGCTATGCTTTCAGCAGCCATGCTATCAGCTCTAGGACTCCAGGTTGGGGTGTAGCAGGGAGCCCTCACAGCCAGATCTTTCCCCCTTAATTCCTGTCTTTCCCTGGTAGTTGATCATAAATTGTCTCCACCTGAATCTGGCAAACACATCAGCTATTTGGTTTACGTATGGAAGCCCTTGTCCTTCAATAGCTCCAACTCTTGGTAAGTCTCCTATTCCTATAGTATCCTCCTTTCGATACTTGGGGGTTCTTCTGGACTCAGACTTAAACTTTCAAGTATCATGTATCTTTTTTTGTCAAATTTGGTTGATTCGTCCTTCTTACTCCTTCAGCTTTAACCACCCTTGTACTGTCCCTGATCATGTACTCAGTTCTTGCTGGTATCACTCATACCCAACGCCATTGGCTTTAGCTTATACAGAATTCAGCATAATGGATTATTACACATTCTTCACACAGAGACCACGTTACCCCTCTTCTGATTCAACTCCACTGGCTCCCTATAGATTTTCGCATCCATTATAAGATTCTCATTTCAGTTCATCAGGTTATCAATACTCATACTCTGCAATATTCTAGTGGACCTCCTTCATTTTCATGTCCCTACATGCAGCCTTCGTTCAGCTCATGTAAACCGTCTCCATCTTCCTTCGCCATCCCGTGCACATTTACATTACTCAAAAAATACCTCTTTTCCACTGCCTATGATCTCCCAGATCCAGCTCCTTGACCTGGTTATATATGTGTGTTGGTTTCTTCTGTGTCTGTCTGAGTGCTTGATTGACTTTTCTGTCATAATTTGTAGTTCTTTTCCTTTTCTGGTCACACTTTGAATATTTTTTTTGATTGTACACCACCCTGATGTCACAAAGGGTGGTATATCAAATGATAAAACACAGACAGGGAGAGCAGCAGGGGGAACCAGGGCTGCCTGGGCACAATCAAGATTACGCTCTGGATCTTGAAAAGGCACTTGGCTATCAGAGGTGTCGGTGGGAATGCATAAAGCAGGCCCCCGCCTTCTTGTGGTGTGGCTGAGGTGAGCAGAACATAGGCAGCTGTGAGTTGTTCAAGGAGGCGAACAGGTCCATCCAGAGTCTTCCCCAGAGGTGGAAAAGCCTCTGGACCACCTTTGGTTTCAGGCACCCCTCATGAGGCCGAAGGACCCTGCTGAGATTGTTTGCAAGGCAGTTGTCCTGTCCTGGTAAGTACATGGCCCTCAGAAGGATATGGTTGCGCACTGCACAGGAGTGGAGGGCCACTGCCTGCTGACAGAGGGAGTAGAAGCCTGTATCCCCTTGCTTGTTCACATAGAACATGGCAACTTGATTGTCTGTATGAGGACCGGAAGGTCGCTCAGGAGGTGGAGGAAGGGCTGAAAGGTCAGGAAAATGGCCATGAGTTTGAGGAGACTGATTTGAAAGAGGGATTCCTCTGGGGACCAGGTGCACTGGCCCTCGCAATGCGTGCCCTAGCCCACAAGGGAGACAGCTGTAGTTAGGACCCTCGGAGGGGGTCAGTGACTGGAAGGGCATCCCTGCCCTGAGATGATGTAGGAATTGCCACCAGCTGGTGGGTGACCTTCACTCTGTCCCTCAGCCTGCCTGTTGCCTGCGTCCACTGGGAACGGAGGCACCATTGGGCTACCCGCATATGCAGGTGGGCCAGAGGTGTAACATGAACTGTCGAGGCCATGTGGCCTAAACAGGCAGAGGAGTAGGCGAGCAGGCACTGAACTGGAGCTCTGCACGTCCCTTGCCAGCTGCATCAGGCAGTGGGCTCTCTCCATAGGGAGAAAGGCCCTGACCCGCAGAGTGTCCAGCTAGGCCCTTATGAGTTCCAGGTCTTGGGCCGGGAGAGGCTGGACTTGGGGTAGTTGATGATGAACCCCAAATGCTGCAGGGTGTGGATAGAGAGCCTTGTGGCCCGCTTGGCCTCGGGCAGTGTGCTGCCACTAATGAGCCAGTCATCCGGGTAAGGAAAGACGTGCGACCCTTGGAGGCGCACATGGGTGTCTACAACCGCCAGGCATTTTGTAAAGACCCTTGGAAAGGAGGTGAGGCCAAATTGCAGCACCGTGTACTGGTAGTGCTGCCGCCCCCCCCCCCCCTCCTACGAATCTCAGGTAATGTCTGTGAGAGGGGTGAATACCTCAAGGCAGGAAGGGAACTGGTGCGCAAACCAGACAAATGGAAGGAATTATAGAACTTCCTCCAGGAGAGTAGAGGACCACGTTCGTTGGGCTCTGCAGAAAAAAAGGAGACTGAACAAGATGGCACCCTTGAGCAGGAAGTGGAACATGCATGCGCGTGGTAGCATTCCCAAAGGCTTTCTTTGAAAGCTGGGGAAATGCTCTGCGCAGGCTCTGCCGGTGCCGATGTCACCCATATGAGGGGGCTGACTTCCTACTTGTTCCTGGAGAACTCAGCATTACCCTCTCAGGCTCTGAGAGCCAAGGACCTGGTGTTGTGGTACGAGTTCCCCCACCCTTACCACATAAATCGGGGAAGTCTCCAGCTTATGGATAACTTCCATAGAGCAAGGTTGAGATCCAAGGAGCAGAGCCAGTCCAAGGGAGAGCATCTTGAATCTTTCCCGCACCAGGAATTTGTTCAGGTTGCGCAGGTCCAGCATGCACCGGAGGCCCCCTATTCTTTTTGGGACAAGGAAATCTCTGGAGAAAGGGGGTTCTACTCAGGTATGATGGGGTACAGGTTTCACCACCCTGTCCCTGAGCAAGCCTGCGAGTTCTGTGGCGAGCAAGACCTGGTAGAGGAGAGGCTGTGGTGGCTCTCTCAGGAAGAAGTCTGGAGGGTTCTGCTGTATGTTTATGTTTATTACATTTGATATACCGCTCAAGCCAAAAGCATCAGAGCGGTTTACAATATTACAGAAAAGTTACAGAAAATATGAAAAGAACGTCATTAATTAGATAGGACAGAATAAGAGATACAGTGATAGTTAAAGGAATAGAGGAGACAAGAAGAAATGCTCCATATAGCATCTGAAGAGGTAGATATCATACCACCAGGTGTTTAAGCTCCCACTCACAACCTCTGCTGTCGACATCACCCCTCCACTGCTCCGATCTCCACAGCAAGCAGAACCAATGTAGCAGCATTTTAAACGGCTGCGCATGGTCCTACGCCTAAGAGATGGAGGAAGCACCCCTCGTGCACCACCCACTGGTCTGTGGTGATACTAACCCATCTGTAAAGAGGCCAGATGATCCCCTGTGGGCTGTAGTGGGACTCTCGGGGGAGGGGAGGCCCAGCTCAGAGTCGAAAGCTTCCCTCCGGTTGGGTGGGAGCTGGTGTCTGGGGCGCCTTGGGCTTCCTGGCCCGTGTCCCTGATCCTTTGGCTGCGAGGCCTGGTGAGGCTGACCTGAGCAAGACTGGTAGAGGTCGGCCTGGGAGTAGCCCCTTTTTCCTTTGAAAAAAAAAAAGGGCTTTTCCCTCTGAGTTTTTTTTTCCTGAGGAAAGCCGAGGTCTTTTTGGACAGCCTCTGCCGGGTCAGTACCTCGGCCCAATCTCCGCAGCTTTATCTGACATTGGCTTCCCGAATAGGTTCTCACCGTTGCAGGGGACATCCAGGAGCTTTTCCTGTACCCAACTGCTCCAGGTCTGAGGTCTGTAGCCATACCCAGTGCCAATGCCCATGGCTGCGACCCTGGCCACAGACGTGAACCCGTCATAGGCGGCCCAGGGGAGGAATATGGAACAATCCTGGACGCCTGCTGCTAGGGCCTGGAATCTCTGCAGCAGTTCCCTAATGAGGCCCGACGAGAATCCCGAAAGTTCCTGTATCAGGCACTTAAGGTACATTCCATTGTACAATTCGTATGCCTGTATTCGGCACCTAAGCATGGTGCCTGGTAGCACTTGTGCCCCATGGCGTTGAGGGCCCAGGCTTC
Organism: Ichthyophis bannanicus; assembly: GCA_033557465.1. Lineage (NCBI taxonomy): Eukaryota > Metazoa > Chordata > Amphibia > Gymnophiona > Ichthyophiidae > Ichthyophis > Ichthyophis bannanicus. The sequence continues at coordinate 384,261,654 of CM066039.1, forward strand.
CCTGCCGGGGGGGGGGGGGGGGGAGTGAAAAGTAGGTCTTTTGACGCTTCCGTTTTTGCATGGAGGACTCAACCACCATCGAGTTATGGAGGAATTGTGGCTTCCGGAAAAGATAGATGGCGTCCAGGCACCAACTGACCATCGGCACAGAGGCTCGAGACTCCCACATCTTGAAAAGCAATCTCTCAAGGATGGGTGGTACCGGCACTGTGAGAGTCTCCTTAGGAGGGGACTCATATTGTAGTATCTCGAGCTTCTCAGTGTGCAGGTCCTCCTCTGACTCAGTCTGGATCGAGAGAGCCCGGGCCATGTCACAAAAACTCATGAAAGGCCACGTTCAGGTGGGGGAGAGGGTTCGGAGGGAAAGTCCCACTGTCGGGAGGTCTCCAGCGAGGCTGTCTCCTCAGTCTCCCAGTCGGAGCCAGAGGGTGTTGAGGAGTCAGCCCTGAGGAACTGGGTCCTCCCAGAGAACCTGGAGTTGGACTCCTGGAATCTCACTGGGGAGGACCCTGAGGAGCATGATCGAGACCTCAATTGACGCCGAAGGATTGCCTGAGGCCGGTGGTGCTTTGTGCCAAGTTCAACGTCTGGAGGCTCCCCCAAGGTCAGGGGGCCTGGTGTCGGGGCCGATAATGCCGGGGGACCTGACATCAATGCCTGCTGCAAGGCCAAGATGAAGGAGAGGCTCTGCTCCATGGCTGCCATGCGGGGACTTGAGGCCCGATGGCTGTGCAGTTCCCAGCATGGACACAGAGGACCTTGGGTCTGACGCCGGCACTCCGGAGAGTGTGTCCTCAAGAGGACTATAGGTTCACGGGTCTCCAGCAGCTGAGGACTCATGTCTTGAGACTTTCTGAAGGCGCTGCTCAAAGTCACCCGAGTCCCAGCAAGGGACCTTGACAGGTTTGATTGGAGGCACCTCCTTCAGTACTTTCTTCTTCTTTTTTAGGAAGGTCCGGAGCTTGGCGATAGAGAAGCCGGGGTGGAGTCAGACCTTGGAAACAGCTTCCCCTGCAACTCAGACCGCCTCCTATTGGTTTTAGGAGTCATGGCCTGGCACCGGTTGCAGGTGGAACTGTTGTGGTCCAGGCCCAGGCAGTGGATGCAGCAGTCATGAGTATCAGTGACTGAAATAGTCTGACTGCAGCGGTCGCATTTCTTTAACCCTCCGGGAGACGTGGTGGGAGAACACCCGGCCAGGGTCGAGGACCCCCGGGTGAAAAATGGCACAAAGGCTAGTCATGGTGGAACCTCGAGGAACAGAAAAAAGGGGAGCCGAGATCAGCCTTGAGGCGGGAAGGAAACCGGTACACAAACCAGACAAATGGAAGGAATTATAGGACTTTCTCTGGGAGAGTAGAGGACCATGTCCATTGGGCTCTGCAGAAAAAAAAGGAGACTGAACAAGATGGCACCCTTGGGTGGGTTGGGGACCACGCATGTGTGGTAGCATTCCCAAAAGCTTTCTTTGAAAGCTGGGGAAATGCTCTGCGCGGGTTCTGGCGGTGCCGATGTCACCCATTTGTGAGGGCTGACTTCCTACTTGTTCTTGGAGAACTCAGCATTACCATCTTAGGCTCAGAGTCAGGGACCTGGTGTTGTGGTATAAGAGGTCCCCCACCCTAACCACATAAATCGGGGAAGTCTCCAGCTTATGGATAACTTCCACAGAGCAAGAACCAGACCCCTCACACCATCCTGCCGTGCTCTGTCCTGCCAATAAGGAGCAATGGTGCTAAGAAAGTTTGTGAGCCCCTAGAACAGGCTGGTATCCTAGGACAATTTATACTCTCAACATGCTTACATACTAATCTAAACCTAGCCAGAATAAGCAAATGGATGATAGAATGCTCAAATAAATCAGGGAAGCGAACAAAAAGTTACAATAATAATACTAATAAGAGTGATTTCAATTACCCCGGTAATCGACTGGGTCAGTGTCATGGCAGGATGTACTAGGGAGATAAAGTTTCTAGATGAAATAAATGACTGCTTCTTGGAGCAGATGGTTCCTGAACAGACAAGAGGGGAAGCCATTTTGGACCTAGTCCTTAGTGGTACACAAGATCTAGTGCAAGAAATAAGGGTGTTGGGGCCACTTGGCAATTGTGATCATTGCATGATCGCGTTTGATTTCATAAATGGAGGAAGGACAGCAAGGGGTCCAACAGAGCAGAAAAACACCAAGGGAGCAGGTACATAGACAGTAAACTAGGCACTTTATTGATAAACAAACCTACGCATTTCAGCCACAGTATTTATTCAGGGGGTGCAGTAACCTCAACAAAAACAACATACAAAATAAACACACATACCAAAATAATTAAATAAATAATTACTACATTGGATATGAAAACAAGTAAATCGATGCAATCACTGACTGGCTTCAAGCTCAGAACCTACACATTAACTTCATTATCACAAAGAACAAAGATTTCTCCCCTCCAACTACCTTAAAGGTGAGAGATGCAGAGCTCCCATGCAAATCTACGATACGCTACTTGGGTATTACGCGTGACCAACAGCTTGACTTCAAAGAACACAAAGACCACCACCAGGACTATATACAATAAAATCAAAACTCTAAGGCACCTAAGACCCTTGCTAGCTCCTGACGACTTCAGGACAATATTTTATTTATTTTTTTTTTTTTATACCGCGCTCTTTAGAATCAGTGCGTTTTACATGTATACTAACAGGTACTTTTTATTCCCTTGTCCCCGAAGGGCTCACAATCTAAGTGTACCTGAGGCAATGGAGGGTTAAGTGGCTTGCCCAAGGCCACAAAGAGTGGCCATGGGACTAGAGACCCCAGTCCCTCTGGCCTGAAGTTGCTTGTCCCCATGCGGGAATTGAACCACCGGCCTTCCGGCCTGAGGTAACCTGTCCCAACCACTGAGCCACTCCTCCCTTCCAGGCCCTTGTGACACCACACTTCGACTATGCGAATATCATTCTGCATGGCCTCCCCAAGAGCACGCTCAATCCTTTACAACTTGTGATGAACGCGGCAGCCCGAATTCTCTGCGGCTTATCCAGAAGGACCCACATCATGCCCATCCTTAAGGACCTCCATTGGCTACCGATAAACTGCAGGCTCACATACAAGGCACTCTTCAAAGCAATCAACTTGATTTCCCCCTCGTCTCTCACAGCTCTCCTTAGATCCATTCCCAACAACAGGTCGAGAAGGACAGTAGCTGCCAACACATTAATTATCCCTAAGGAATCTACAAAATGTACACAACCAACCAGGAATAGAACCTTCGCTTTCTACGCCCCAAGGTGCTGGAACAACCTCCCCCCTCATATCAGATCAATCAAGGACCTGATTCAATTTAGGAAAGCCCTTAAGCATCATCTGTTCATTTTACACTTTGCACAGCCAAACACAATACTACCACATCCCACACCCCAACTCACTCAAGCCGCACCCAACTCATCTACAACCTGACTTAGACAAACCAAACAACTGATCCATCCATCAGGCACTTTAATCATATGCTGATAATCCATAATTTTACTGTAATAATTGTCAAGACCCAGTCCTAACCATTCAGTTTCGGTCTAATGTTTAACCTGTAAATAGTTACCCTACCACAGCTTGAGTGGCTGGATATGTAAACAGTTCACCCAGTTGCAGCTCTAAGTTATTGATCCTGTTTCAATGTATGCACAAGGCTGTTCCCTTTGTCTTTGCAAGAATTTGTTATTTGTAAACCGCACTGATATTGAAGAGTGCGGTATAGAAAAGCTGTTAAATAAATAAAAATTATGCACAATGGTATAAATAAATACATATCTGTTAATGTTAACTAACAGCATAAAATCAATAAAAAATACTAATAAAACTAGGACGTAATGCTGAAAAAAGAACTATGTGATAAAAAGGCAAGCGAACAAACCAAGCCATGAAAAACATATATACATCTACCTATATAGGTGTAGATGAGGAGGACCACTGATATACCCAAAAGCAGGAACTGTGGGAATGTAATAACTTTGTTGTTGTGTGACAAGTGTAGAGAGAGTGGAGACCAACAATCAATATAATGTACGACAAGAAAATTCACAGTACTGACTTTTAACTTTCAAAAGGGAAACTACAATAAAATGAGGAAAACAGTTAAGAAAAAAATAAAAAGGAGCAGCTGCAAAGGTTAAAGATTTACATCAAGCATGGGCATTGTTTAAAAGTAATATCTTGGAAGTCCAGACCAGCTGTATTCCACGCTTTAAGAAAGATGGAAGGAAGTCCAAAAAACTGCCAGCATAGTTTAAAGGTGAGGTCAGAGAGAGTGTTGTAGCCAAAAATACATCTTTCAGGAAATAGAAAAAAGGAGCCAAATGGCAAAAACTGGAAACATAAGCAACGGCAAGTTATAAAGCATTGATAAGGCAGGCAAAGAGAATTTCAAAAGAAGCTTGCTGTGGAAGCAGACACACAGACTCCCCCCCCCCCCAAAGTACATTCCTAGTAAAAAACCTGAGTGTGTCAATTGGACCATTAGATGATAGAGGGGAAGAGGGACACTAAGAAGGGACAAGGCCACAGTAGAAAGACTGAATGAATTCTTTGCTTCGGTCTTTACTGAAGAAGATGTAGAGAAGTTACCCGTGACAGAAAGCGTAGTTACTCAACTGCAACAAGTGTTCTCCGGGGACAGCAGGAATCAGTCCTCACATATGGGATGTCGGCACCGACAGAGCACTCAAGAAGCATCCCCCCAGCTTTCAAAGAAAACCTATGGGAGATGCTACCATGCATGCGCGGTCCCCTTCCCACCCAAGGGTGCCATCTTGCTCAGTCAAATGACATAGCTAAAAGAAAGCAAATGAAAAGATAGTAAAGAAGCAATGCCAAGGGGAGGAGGGAGGGTCGAGAGGACAGATTTCTGCTCACCCAGAGAACACCCGTTACAGGCGAATAACTACGCTTTCTTTGGGAACAAGCAGAAGTCAGTCTTCAGAGATGGGACCCCCCCAGCTACAGGCTACTGAAAGCCCATATTGAAAAGACATGGTCTCCCTCAAGAGGAGCCACGAGCAGCAGCAATTGAGTCAGTGGCTACAGACTACAGTAGGGCCCATGTGTCTGGTGAAAACAAGCACTCTAGTAGCCTGAACACAGAAGGATCGGAGGGTAGGAGTTGCCTAAACCCTGAAAAGGATTACGGAGCACAGCCTGACCAAAAAGGCACTGTCCCATCAGGACTCCCTTTCCAGGCAGTCATGAGCTGCGAAGGTATGGACTGAAGACCAGGTAGCAGTCCGGCATATGTCCACCATCGGGACAGAGCACAGGTTTGCCACCAAGGCCCTGACAAGGTGCACTATGACACAGCCTTCCAGGGGGAGCACTGCCTACTGATAGCCAATAGCGATACAGTCCACTAACCAGGTAGAGACAGTGTACGTTTGGTCACCACTTCCCCCCAGACAAAAAGCTGAGCAGCTTTGTGGTGGCCCCGAGTAAGCTGGATGTAGGAGGACAAGGCACTCTTACAGTCCAGAGTGTGAAGGACCGTCTCATCCCTACTTGTGTGAGGTCTTGGAAAGAAGGTGGGAAGTACCACTTTCTGGTTGAGATGGAAGGACGATATCACCTTTGGAAGGAATTTAGGGTGGTGCTATAGAACATGGTATAGGACACTTCTGCCACCAAGACCTGAAGCTCGCTAACTCTGTGAGCAGAGGCAAGTGTGACCAGGAACACCACCTTCCACGAGAGATATTGGAGGTGGCAGGTAGCCAGAGGCTCAAAGGGTGGGTGAGTGAGCTGCCCCAATCCCACATTAAGGTCCCACTCTGTCACCAGAGGGCGAACCAGAGGCTTTGATAAGAGCAGAACCCTTTGGAAGTGGGTCACCAGTGGCTGGATCAAGAGGGGTTTGCCATCCACTGGGTGGTGGTGCACCACCAGGGCACTGAGGTACATCCTGACGGAGTTAAACTTAAGCCCAGATTGTAAGAGGTGGAGAAGATACTGTAACACCAATCCCACCGGGCAGAACGGGTCTGTCCCGTGCTCTGCACACCAAGATGAAAATGTACCATTTGAAAGCGTAAGCTTTCCTAGTGGAAGCCTTATGAGAGGCCAGCAGGATCTACTCTACCTCATCTGAGAGGTTGAAAGGGTCTAGGGTCACCCTTTCAGCAGCCATGCCGTCAGTGACAGGGACCGCAAGATGGGGTGCAAAAGAGAACCCCCCTCCTGAGACAGGAGCCCTGGAGAGTTCCCCAACGGGATGAGGTCTCCACCAATAATCAGAGAAGCAGAGGGAGCCACGGTTGCCTAGGCCATTGAGGAGCTATCAGGATGAGCGAGGCCTTGTCGGAGGGTCCTGAACAAGGTTTTGACAATCAGCTACATGGGAGGGAAGGCATACACGAGGCCCTCCGACCACCATATGAGGAACGCATCTGCCGCCACCCTGGAGGGATGAACTTGCTGGGAGCAGAAGCGAGGCAACTGGTAGTTGTCCGGGCTGGCGAACAGGTCCATCACGGGTTTCCTCCAGAGCCGGTCGGCCACACGGGAGTCCAGCTGCCACTCGTGCAGCTGGAGGACTCTGCTCAATCTGTTGGCCAGTAGGTTGTTCTGGCCTGGCAGGAATACTGCCTGCAGGAGTATACCCTGTCGGACTGCAGCGGTGCAAAGGACCACCATCTCTCGGCAGAGGGCACGAGACACCAATGCCCCCCTGTTTTTTCACAAAGAACATTGCCACCTGGTTGTCTGTCTGGACCAACACCGGCTGGTGAAATAGGCAGTGGCAAAAAGTTCTGAGGATTAGTCATAGTTTAATGTGAGAAAGTCGATATGGCTTTAGCCAAGGAAGGTCTTGTCTTACTAATCTGTTATATTTTTTTGAAAGTGTAAATAAACAGGTAGACAAAAGGTGAGTCGTTTGATATAATGTATCTGGATTTTCAGAAAGCCTTTGACAAGGTCCCTCATGAGAGACTCTTCGCGAGGTTAAAAAGTCATGGGATAGGAAGCAGTGTACTATTGTGGATCAGGAACTGGTTAAAAGATAGAAAGCAGAGAGCAGAGCTAAATGGCCAATTTTCCCAATGGAGAAACGTAAATAGTGGAGTACCACAGGGATCTGTGCTGGGTCTGCTGCTTTTTAACATATTCGTAAATGACCTGGAAATGGGAATAATGAGTGAGGTAATCAAATTTTCAGGTAACAAAATTATTCAAAGTTGTTAAAACCCAAGAGTATTGTGAAAAAGGTTGCAAGATGATGTTGACAGATTGGAAGACTGGATGTTCAAATGGCAGATGAAATAACGTGGACGAGTGCAGAGTTATGCACCTAGGAAAGAACAACCTAAACTACATTGAGGTAAAAGGGGGAAGGGATTCCAAAGCTGGAGGAGGATGGGTAAGCAGTAGAATGCTAAGGTCCACTATTTGTTTTGTTGGTGCAGCAAGTAGGTGTGCAGATTGGGAAGGGAAAGTTTGGTTTGGAACATAAGGGATTAGGTGAATGGTAGCCAAGTATTGAGTTAGTGGGAACTAATCATGCCACAATCAAAAAAAGAAATTTCAGAGGACTCATATTTAAAAAAAAAAATAGAGTAGTTAATGCTGATTTGTCAAGACATGGTCTCTCAACATTGTCCGAACATTTGGGGCTCTATCCATTGTCAGTCTACAAATCAAAATTAGCACAAAAACAGAAAAATCATCCATGAGGTCATAAAGAATCCCAAACTTGTAAGTTTTAGGTGGGTTTTTGCCATTAGGGCAGTGTTTTCCAAACCTGTCCTGGGGCTCCCAGGCCAGTTAAGCTTTCAGGATGTCCACTAGGAATATTCATGAGAGAGATTTGCATGCACTGCTTTCATTTTATGCAAACCTGCATATTCACTGTGAATATCTTGAATACCCGACTGGCTGGGGAGCCCTCAGTACAGGTTTGTGAACCACTGAGGGATCAGACCACCACATAAGAAGCCCTTCCCCTATCTAGGAGGAAAGCATCGGAGGCTAATTTGCCCTGTGTCCATATCCCGAATACAACCGAGGAATCTTCCAGTTAAAAATTGCAATGAAAATTGAACCATTCCACTGCATTTGGTTCTACCACCATGGAAGTGCCTCTGGCAACAACTACATAGGACTTACTAACTGGGAGCATGTCAACCCATGAAGAACGTGAGGGTCCTGGGTACATGATGGTGCTTGTTAAAACACAAGAGAATTGTGAAAAATTGCAAGAGGGTCTTGATAAATTGGAACACTGGACATCCGAATGGCAGATGAAATTTAACGTGGACAAGTGCAAAGTTATGCACCTAGGAAAGAACAACCCAAACTACAGTTAAACGATGCAAGGTTCCACCACCCAGTAAAAAGATTTAGGCATCATCATGGATAACACATTGAAACTCTGCCCAGTGTACAGTGGCAATCAAGAAGGCAAATAAAATGCTAGGAATCATAAGGAAAGGAATGGAGACTAAAACCAAAGATATAATGCCTCTGTATAGTTCCATGGTGCGACGGCACCTTGAATATTGTCTGTAATTCTGGTCGCCATAGCTTAAAAAAAATAAATAAAAAAGAAGGATATAGTGGAATGAAGAGCCACCAAAATTGTAAAGGGGATGGAAGGATTACCCCTATGAGGAGAGGCTTAAAAGGTTAGGGCTCCCTGTCAGCAGATGTCAGAGACAGAGAAAGTACCAGAAGCTTCAGTGACCCAGCCCTCACACATATTGTGCTTTCCCTAACGATCACCTTCCGTATCGCCTGGAAAAGCAGAGCACATTTACACTCAAAGAAATTCAATTTGGACCCGATTAACAGCCAGTTGCAACAAAGGCACAAAAAGGTGCCACTATATACAATGCTCATTGGAGCTACTAAAAGAAGTGGAACAGAGTAGCTGTGTGTGGATAAGGCTCTGTGGACATGGCTGTTTGAGAAAATGCTGGGTCCTGGAATGGTCTAGCAGTATTCCAGGAAAGGAAATGAATGGTAAGTGAAATTTCTCCTTCCAAATCATCCTGCTAGACCAGTCCAGACAAGTGGGCAATACCAAAGCTACCCCACCCAAGGGCAGGAAGAGACAGCAGCTGCTACCACACTGGCTCCAAAGTCATTGAATCTCACGCCTGGAGATCAAGGCAGTAATATGAGCAAACACGGAGAGGGAGAACCAGGTAATTGCCTGACAAATGTCAAGGGGAGCGACATGCGACGGTTTATGTTTCTCGAAACATTGAAGCAGAGTACAATTAAAATCATATATCATAAAAGAGGGAAAGACCACCATAAAGTAATAAGACAGTAAGAGAGCAGTGATCAAAACAATAGGGGAGGTAGGGGGCAGAAAGACTAGCCAGTTGCTAAGGAAAGTGATAAGACCTGTTGTAAGAGAAAGCATAGTTACTCACCTGGTAACAGGTGCTCTCCAGGGACAGCAGGAATCAGTCCTCATATATGGGTGAACGATGATGCCGACACAGCCCTCATGGAAGCATCTCCCCAGCTTTCAAAGATGACACAGCTTTCAGTCAGATGACGCAGCCAGAGCTGACAATGTCATCTGACTGGGTAAGATGGCACCCTTGGGGGGGAAGGGGGACCCCACTTGTGTGGTGGCATCTCCCAAAGGCTTTCTTTGAAAGCTGGGAATGGCACCGATAGAGCCCCTGTGCTCACTTGTTTGTAAAGGTAGAACATCACGACCTAGTTGTCCGTTTGGACCAGCACCGACTGGTGCTGCAGGTGGTATTGAAAAGCCCCGATTGCCAGAAAAATGACCCTGAGCTCCAGAAGGTTGATCTGCTGCTGGTTCCCTGCCAGGGACCAGTTGCCATGCATGCAGACTTCCTCGCAATGGTCACCCCAATCCAGTAAGGAGGCATCCGTGGTAAGGACCCTCTGGGGATTTGGGGACTGGAAGGGCATGCCCTCCTGCAAGTGCTGTGTGACTTGCCACCAGTCGAGTGACTGCTAGCTTGTGGGACAGACTTTTTCTTGGAGCCTGCCTGTGGCTTGTGTCCACTGCAAGCAGAAGCACCATTGGGCCGCCCGCATGTGAACGGGGGTGTTGGGAAACACATGGACTGTGGATGCCATGTGGCCCAGCAGGCGGAGCATGGATTATGCAGACACTGCATGGCGTTGTTGTACCTCAGTGACTAGAGCCACGCGGCGACCTGACATGTCCAAGGGGAGAAAGGCCTTCACCTGAAGAGTGTCCAGACGAGCCCCTATGAACTCCAAGTCCTGTGTTGGAGCAAGGTGGAACTTGGGGTAGTTTATCATGAACCCCACATACTGTAGGACACCGATGGTGTGGCCGTGGCCTGTCACATCTTGGTGGCCGTGACTCCCCTTACAAGCCAGTTATCCAAATATGGGAAGACAAAGGCCCCTTGGAGACTGAGATAGGCATCACCACTGTCAGGCATTTGGTGAAGACTCTTGTTGCGGAGGCTAGACCAAAGGGTAGTACTCTGTACTGGTAGTGGTCGGCCTTGACCATGAACCTTACGTACTGCCTGTGGCTGGGATGAATGAAGATGTGGGTATAAGTATCCTTTAGGTCCAAGGAGCATAGCCAATCTCCCTGCTGCAATTAGGGCAGCAATGTACCAAGGGACAGCATCTTGAATTTCTCCCGCACCAGGAACTTGTTCAAGTTTTGCAAGTCCAGAATAGGCCTCAGGCCCCCTGTTCTTTTTGGGATCAGAAAGTATTGGGGAGTAGAACCCCCTGCCCCTGACATAGTGGGGTACTGGCTCCACAGTTCTGTCTGTGAGGAGGTCTGCGAGTTCCTGCAGTAGCAGGGCCTAGTGTAGGGGAGTCAGAGTTCTCCTGGGAAGAAGGGGGTGGTGTCTGGTCCAGGTGAAAAGAGATAGCCTTCTGTGACTACCTGGAGTGTCCAGGAGTCTGTGGTGATGGCAGGCACCGATGGGCAAAATGAGCCAGGCGCTTCCCAGTTGGCAGCTGCTCCCCCAAGGGTGGAGAGGCTAAGCTCAGGGAATCAAAACCCCGTCCCCAGCTGGGCAGGAGCTGGTGTCTGGGGCTTGGAGCCCTTAGGCTTGCGAGGGCCTTGGCCTGCTCCCTTGTCCTAGTGGCCCTGCTGTAGGGCATGGTATCGGGGATAGCCTTGGTAAGGCTGGTCCTCTCTCTGAAAAAGGGGGGCCTCTTCCCCGCTGGTTTCTTCTTAGGAAGGGTGGAGGTCTTCCTGGAGAGCTGAGTCCTCATGAGGAAGTCTGTCTCAATCTCCATCGCCTTTTCCTCTGTCAGTTTACTGAACGGGTCTTCACCAAGGCCCGGGACATCAAGGAGCTTCTCCTGGACCTATTGCTCGCGGTCCAATGCCTGGAGACAGGCTTGGCGTCAAGCGCCGATGCCTGTAGCGGTTACCCTCATGTTTGACTCAAGACCATCATAGGCAGCCCAGAACATGTACTTTGAGCACTCCCTGACTCACTTTGCAAGGGTTTGGAACCGCTGGAGGTGATCCCCTCCGAGAAAATCGTGAGTTCCTCTGATAGGTCCCAGAAATACATAGCTGGTAGGCTTGGATTCGGCAACCCAGCATCGAGCTCTAGTAGCATTTGTGGCCAAGGGCATCAAGGGCGCAGCACTCCCTGCCTGGGGGGATGGAGGAGTGAGTCTTCAGGCTCTTTTGCTGGCGCATTGTTGACTCCACCACCATGGAGGTGTGGGGCAGTTGCAACTTCCTGAAGTCAGGGCCCTGCTGGACCCAGAAAATGGTGTTGAGGCACTGGCTAACTATGGGTACAGATGCCGGTGTCTCCCACATGCGGAGGAGCGGCAGCCTAAGGATGGTGGGGACAGGTACCCTTGGGTGGGGCCTCATATTGGAGGATTTCAAATTCCTCCATGCGAGGGTCCTCCTCTGACTCTGTGGTGAGAGAAAAGTCTCACCAGGTCTCGAACAACTCAAGGAATGATGTGTCCTCATGTGGGTGCTCACACTGTGATGACGGGTCCAATGGGAGGTTGCTGTGCCTTTCACATCTCCAGGGATGTCTCGTCCTCTGATACCAGTCAGAGTAGTCTGTCAAGGACTCTACTAACAGGGGTGCAGGTCCCAGGTTGGGACCCCAGTAACCCATAGCGGCTGCTTGGCCGAGTCACAAGCACTCACCAGGGAGGAGAATCTTGCTCCAGAGGAACATGAGCGAAATCAAGACCCTTGCTGAGGACTGACTCAAGGCTCTGGGCTCATGAGGATTGGCTCAGCAGCCCGGGGAGCCTTCAAGGGAGAAGTCACCATGGTCTCAGCCAATGCACTGGCAGGATCGGGCTTAAACGCCAGCTGTGAGGTGAGGAAGACAGTAATACTGCGCTCTAGTACCATCATCCTTGCTTCCCACTCAGGAGTTGCAGCCTTCGATGTGGACACCGGGGGTCGCTGGGTCCGGCATCAGTGAGGAGAGGGAGTCCTCAATGAGATAGGCCTCGGGGGTCCACGACCTGTCGCCGGAGGCCTCCACTGGCCACGGCCTTCAGATTCCTCTGGTTCTCTCCACGGGCTGTTGTACTTGGCATGGGGCTTGTCCAGCGAGTCCAAGTCCCAGGATGGGGTCCTCTAGGATTTCTTTTTTGCGTTCCTGTCCCAGGGAACCCTTGTCTGAGTGTCTGCAGACTCGATCGGGTGCGGCAGGGGCTTTACGTGACTTAGAGGACCCATGCGGGGCCTTAGAATGCAAAGCTACTGGGGATACCAGGGCAGAGTCTGACCTGTGGAAAATGTCATCTTGCTTCTGCCGACTACACTGGATGGCTTTCATGGACATCTTTTTACAAAGGGCCCAAACCTCTGGGTCATGGTCGGCCTCTAGACACCAGAGGCAGCAATTGTGTGTATCTGTGAGAGATTTTTTTTGCACACTGATCATACCTTTTGAACCCCCTGGCCATTGGGGGGGGGGGAGAGTGTAAGTGTATCCCAGTGAGGTCGAAGACTCTCGGCATGGCCAGTGGATAGAAAAGGGCACGAAGTGCGCTGGGTGAAAAAAATCCTAGAACGGATCAGAGACTCAATGCTGGGGCAAGCAAGCTCTGAGGAGGGAAAGTGACCGATGCAACCTGAGAAAGAAATAACAGTTTATCACACAATTTAACTCTTTCCATGGAATTAAGATGGATATCTGTTGGGCTCCATGGAAAAAAGGAGACTGGGTAAAATGACACCCTTGGGCAGGAAGGGGACCACACATGCATGGGGGCCATCTCCCAAAGGCTCTCTTTGAAAGCTGAGATGCTTCCGCAAGGGCTCCATCAGCTCCAACGTCACTCATATGTGAGAATGGACTTCCTGCTTGTTCCTGGAGAAATGTTTTTAAGGCAACCTTAAAGCAGAGGCAAGAGGATTCTAAGTGAAGTTCAGTAGGAATAGAGTTCCAGAGAGAGGGACCAAGAAAGAAAGTACTCATTGCACTGCACTTTTCTAAGTAAGCCTGAGACAGTGAGGGAAGATGTAGTCTATTAGCGTAGACTATAGGACCCGAAGAAGTGCATAGGGGATAACGTGTGAAGAGAGCCAGGCTGGAGGGCCAGAATGAATGATTTTATGTACGAGTATAAGCAGCTTAAATGGAGACCGATGAGAAATGGGCAACCAATGAGATTTGATAAGCAAGGGAGTAATATGATCAGATCTGGACAGACTGCAGTATTTTGTATAGATTGTAAAACATTTTAATTGATAATTAGAAAATATTACAGTAATCAAGTTTTGACATAACTGATAACAATAGTGATAATGGCAGGAGAATAGATTAAACAGAATGGATTTGTCGTAGAGCAGAGAAGCAATGCCTAGCTACATTCTCAACCATTTTTCAAGCTTAGGTAGATCCCTCATTTGTTTTATTTAAATTTTTATACCGCTTTTCTATAATTCAAAGTTTACATTGAACCAACATACAGAGCACAATGCGTCTCGTTTACATAGAACAAAACTAATGAACTTACAAGAACAGCTGTATAATAGGAAAGGTGATTCTTATAACATAAGAACTATTTACATTGGAATGTGGTATAAGCATTACTGTTAATGTATATATGGGGGAAATTTAAGTACATGCAAGATTGTCCATGGGGGGGGGGGAGGGGGCATAAATCTGATTGTGCTAGGTGCCCAGAGGTACAGGTTGAATGCCAGCTTGTGCATATGAGTTTAGGTTGGTTCAATAGTAATCTTGCAAAAGATATGTTAATTCTTTTCTAGAATTCTGCGATGTCCTGGGATCCTCTTGGTGCTGGAGGGAGAGTGTTCCATAGCAAGGGGGCGAAGAGGGAAAGCGCACTGTTGCTAGTGGTTTGTTTAGACCTTGTTTTTTTTGTATAGGGATGCTGAGGAGATACAGGATGTCTGTCTGTGAGATCTCATTCTTCAGCATGGATATGCAGGATTGGAGGCAGCTGGCTGAACAGTTGTGTATAATTCTGAAGATAGTGACAAGAGCTTTATATCATTCTGGCTAAGATGGGGAGCCAGTGAAGTTGAAAAAGTATGGGGGTAATATGTGCTTGTCGTGGGCGGAAGTGATTATTCTTGCCGCTGTATTGGGCTATCTGGAGAGAATGAAGAGTTTGTTAGGAGGGGGAATGGTATATGTTGTTGGCATAATCAAAAATTAGTGCGACTAAGGATTGGCAGACTGAATGGAATAAGAGCTGATGAGAGGACGTAGGTTTCTTAGGGTCTTCAATTTGACTAGACTGAGTTAGTAGTCTTCTTTATTTGTTATTGTAGATTCATTTTCTGATCAAGGATGATGCCTAGGTATTTGATTTTAGATTTCACTTGGATTTGCTAGCCATTGAAATTCAGAGTACTCTGTGGACAGATGGAGGGGTCAGAGAATATATGGAGGGCTTCAGTTTTTTCCTTGTTAATGAATAAATTGCGCTGTTGGAGCCACTGTTGTATGTTGGAGAAGTCTGGAGTTTTAGTGTTGAAAGGCGTGTAGAACATATCAGCATATATTTGGTAATGAAGCTTGGAGAGTTTGAATACGGTACAAATGGGCTGAGGGAAGATATTAAAAACAGTAAGGCTGAGAGACTTCAGCCTTGCAGGACTCCTCAAAGCTAGTGAAACTGTGGGAATGCCGTGATGCCTATTTGAACACGTTATCTTCTATCACTCAGATAACTCTGACCTGGTTCTAGTCCTGAGTTACATAGTCCGAGAGTCTCTGTATGATTTGGTGGTGGGGGGAGCGAGTCAAATGCAGTGGAAATGTTGAGGAAGTAGGAATCCTTGTGTGGATGACTGGGTACCAGTCAGGATAGTGTCAAATGAAGAAATGAGAGTCTAAACTCTGTGGTTTGGCCTAAAGCCATGTTGGTGAGGGTTTAGGGGGGCATTGCTGTCAATGTATCTTGGAGCTGTATTTGTACAGTCTTTTCCAGTATTTTTGATATGAATGAAACTGATGAAATTGGTCTCTAAGATGAAGGTGTATTTGTTAATTTTTTTTTTAAAGGATTGGTCGCACTGAGCTAGGTTTTAGACAATTCAGTACTTTGCCCCGAGAAAAAGATTTGTGGATTTTATCATATGTAGGACTGAAATGCAATCTAGAGATTTTTAACCCAGCTTACAGGGCAATGGTCAAGGGTTGAAACAGTTGTGTTTAATGTTATCTTCAATATTCTTAAGGAATGGAAGAGCAAACGCAGATCAGGTAAACTGGACAGATTCAAGAGATGGGGTGGGGTCTGGAATTAGGAATCCAGGGGGAATGCACTGCTGCTTAGAGCTGAGGTAGTCAGCCATTTCCTGTGAACATATCCCTTGTGATGAGCTTTGAACACTGGGTTCTCTTAGGAGGTTCTTGGTGATAAAGAAAAAGTTCTTGGGGTTTATTTAGAGAGTTTGCAATGGACCTGGTATAATCTTTTTTTTTTTTTATTCTCTATGATTCTTTTCAGTATACGTGATCTTAGTGGAATTGTCTCATAACAGTCACCACTTATGTTCCAGCTGCCATAGGTCACATTTTTGTTTTTGTAAGGATGCAGAGTACCAGGGAGCAGTGATTTTCCTGTTGGGAGGCTTGTTACTCAGGGAGGGAGGGAGGGGGAAGACTCTGGCTGCAGTTCCAATAATTGTGTTCCAGTTGTTGACAAGCGTTTCGAAGTAGTTTTGAGTGTTAGATTCAATTGAGGGACCACTGTTTTAATAAATGCTTTAATGTCATATTAACAGCAGTTGTTAAGTTTCAATCATCTGAGTGAGAGGGTGAGGTTGCCTGGTTTTGTGGATGATGGGTATCTGGGCTGAGTGATAGGCATGAGTTGCCTCTGCGGCGAGGGCTAGATTATCAAGAGGGAGAAGGTGAGGACAGTGAGGGTCTTGGCTCTTAATCTGAAGATTTCCATGATATGCATAGAGGCGTGTTATTTATTGTGGCTGGATAGTACAGGGGTCTTTAACTTCCTTCCAGTGCTGATTGTACAGGAGGAATAGTAGTTGTATGGCAACCCTATGTTTAGAGGATTATTCTTTATTTAAGGCTGGTTGTGATGTCCTACCTTATGAAGTTATCATCGGAAGTGCCCGGGTTGTTGTTTCCATTGGTGGTTGGATATGTTCTCTCTGCAGTACATGTGGCGATATTGCGGTTATTTTGAAGTTTCTGTTTAGATCACTCTCTTAATCCAGTGCTGAATAGAGAGTAGGTGTTTGATGTGACGGTAGCAATTGGTCCCTGCCTAAGGACCACACGAAAGGGCCCTCTGTCGAGGCCCTCAGGTACAGGCATGCCTTTTCAAGTCCCTGATCTTCAGCCAGATTGGCCTTGGGGTGAGGGAGTGGGGAGGAGCTCACCTGGCCCACTTTCTTGCTCAGAAGATAATCTGGAGAGGTGAAGAGGATGTCAGGCTCTTCACTATGACTTTTCAAGTCCCTGCTCTTCAGCACAATTGGCCTTGGGGCGAGGGAACAGGAAGGAGCTTATCTGGCCTGTTCCCTTGCTCCGACAATGATCAGGAGAGGTGAAGAGTTATCTACTTCTTCCTGGGTGTCTACTCTATTGCAGATTTTGGTATCATCTGCAAACAGGCAAACCTTATCCAACAGCCCTTCCGCAATATCACTAACAAAGATGTTAAAGAGAAAAAGGACCAAGGACAGATCCCTGGGGCACACCACTGGTAACCTCCTTCTCTTCAGAGTGAGCTCTATTTATCTGTACCCTTTGTCGCCTCCCACTCAACCAATTTCTAACCCAGTCAGTCACTTTAGGGTCCATCTTTAGGGTGCTCAGTTTGTTTATAAGTTGCCTGTGCAGAAAAGTGGCAAAGGTTTTACTGAAATCTAAGTGTACCACATCTAGGGCTCTCCCTTGGTCCAACTCTCTGGTCACCCAGTCAAAAGAAATCAATTAATCAGATTGGTCTGAGAAGACCTGCCTCTGATAAAACCATGCTGCCTCAGATCCTGCAATCCACTAGACTCCAGAAACCTCACTACTCTCCCTTTTAGCAGCGTTTCCAATATTTAACTCACCATAGGAGGCTAGACTAACTGGCTTGTAGTTTTCAACCTCACCCTTTCTTCCGCTTTTGTATAAAGAGACCACATGTGCTTTTCTCCAGTCCATTGCTTTGTCTACTTTTAGTTTAGACAGTTCCTCATGAGCAGCCTTCTGAAAATCGTTCAAGATCCCTGTCACTTCTGTTCCTACTTGTGAATGTTTTCTGAGGTCCTGCTCCTGACTCTTCATCTGTGAACACAAAACAGAAATAGTTGTTCAGAAATTCTGCTTTATCCTCATCAGCTTCTACATAACCCCCCCTTCACCCTCGAGTCTGACAATACCACTTTTGTCCTTCCTCCTCTCACTAACATATTTGAAAAATGTCTTAATCACCCCATTTTATTGCAATGGCTATTTCTTCTTTTTATATCTTTGCTTTCCTGACTACTTTGCTAGTTTCTCTAAGTTTTTCCAAATATAGATGCCTGTCTTCCTCGCTCTGATCTCTTGAATTGCCTGAAAGCCTCCCTCTTTCTTCACCTTTTCAGCTATTTCTTTTGAGAACCATAATGGCCTCCTTTTCTATTTATTTACCTTTCTAACAAAACGATTTGTTGCCCTTAAAATATCCCCTTTCAGTTTTGCACATTTCTTTTCTACATACTGCTAACGACTCCTTGAGGTAATGTCCCATTTTGGCAGTTAGTTCTCCTAAAGTTTAAGGCCCTCGCTTTTGAATGGATCTTAATCAGTCCTAACCGAGGAAGAGTAATCCTTGGATCGAAGGAATCCCCGAAAGGGCTGGATCTTAAACCCAGACATGTTCTAAGAGGCAGAAGAGGGTGGCTTGAATCTCTAAAGCGAGAGGAGGAGGAGGAGGAGGAGGAGGAGGAGGAGGAGGAGGAAATATTAGACCCTGAACAACGCAAAGATGATTTGGGTTTGTCCTCGGGCAAACGCTGGGGTGTTATCTTGACAAGCTTTTCAAGGTCCTCTCCAAAAAGAAGCTTGCCTTTAAAACAAAGTTCAGCAAGGCAGGCCTTAGAAGCCGCATCCACAGACCAATGACGAAGCCAGAGCCAACGGCATGATACTGTGGCGGCCCCCACCAAGCAGGCTTCTAACCACAAAAGCTCATATAGGGCACTGGCCAAAAAGGCAGAGACCAGTTCTAGGCATGCCGAAGCTAGTTCTTCGGGTAACAGTTTGATCCATGGCAGGAGTCTGCACTGCCAACCCCCATGCAAACAGAGGCTTGGAGGGCCAGAGAAGAGGAGGAGAAGGCAGTCTTCAAGAGACCCTTTACCTTGCGATCTTGCTGATTCCGAAGGCTGCTCCACCTTCAACTGGGATGTTAGTATGTTTAATGATGGCTGTGTCTATGGCATCCACTTTAGGAAAACAGCCACTTGTCCAGGTCCATGGGAGACCAAACATAATGGTGCTTTGCAGTGTGCAAGGACACATCTGGAGCATCCAGGGAGAATGGGGAGGCTTAAGGGTCACATGTCTGGTCCAGAGTATCAGTTAAGCAAAGAGCTTCTACGACCTGAGCAAACAGGGCTGGAAGTTTCTCCTTAAATGGATATTCCGAGAATCATCTTGATACTCTCCCTAGTCCTCCGGGGTGGACCATTCCCCATCTTTGCGATCAGAGATGCTGTCAGGGCTATCCATCAGCAGAGAGGCGATCTGGGTCTGCCTGTAGTGCAAAATCCCAGTCTCCGGAAGCCCAACTGATGACTTTAGAGGAACGCTCCCTGTCCCCAGATGCTGAGGCTCCCTGGGCCACTTCCAGGAAGGAGTCGTCTTATCCACATGATATTTCTGTAAGGGAGGAGCTGCAGTCCATGTTCAAGCAGACTCACTCCTCCAAAGATCATTCAGGCCATTCTGAAAAGAGAAACTGATCCGAGTCGGGGGAGGGGGAACTGTTGACAGAGAGGCAGCCCCAGATAGAGAAGAATTGTTCAGAGAAGCATTCCCAAGAGAGCACTATCTGCGGTTGGCAGGGTCTGGTCCCAATGTAGATGTCTCACCCAGATCTGTTGAGCATGCAGCGCAAAGCTGGTCCACCAGATAGTGGTGTTTGTGGCCGCATGCTAAGCTGCATTACAGAGATCCAGGCATCGCCAGAGAAACAGTTCCCTTAACAGAAGCAGATCCCTGCTTTGTGAAATATGCCCCAATACTAAGACAAACTGCTCCGGAGGCCACGGACCAATGCCGAAAAGCATGGGAGGCCAATTTCAAGATGGCCTGTACATCAGATCTGTTGACAAGAAGAAAAGGCGGGAAGGAGCTGTAAGCAGCGGTGGCAGCATTCACTACTGTTTATGCTGCTGGTAAGCCTCACACTTAGGAGATTTAGCCAGAGAGAGTACCTCAGCTGTGTTGGGGGGGGGGGGGGGGGAGAGACACTCACTGCAAAGTACTGACAAGCCTGAAGTACTGTGATGACAGCTGAAATGCTGCCAAGTCTGCTGAAACAAACGTCCTTTCCCATAAACCTCTTTTTTTTTTCTTTTCTTTTTTTTGTAAAAGAAAACAAAAGGCTAAGGAGGATCCTGAGGCTAGCTAGAAGACACTGAAAAGCTTGTCCCCCACCAGAACAGGCTGCACTGGTCCTCTTGACCAGGAGCCTGTCTCCCCTCACTGTGGGAAGCAACACTGATCCTCCTGATCAAATGCTTAACCCAAAAAAAAAAAATATGAATACGTTGGCACTTCCTGTGTGCCCCGGAGACCTCCACAGGAAGAAAAATACCCTCTGGCAGAACACAATGAACATCCAGGAGTAGCAAAAGAGGCAACCATCTTCTGCTGGCGACAGAGGAATACTGAAGGCGACTTCTAGGGGAAGCACAATATGTGCCAGGGCTGGGTCACTGAATCTCTGTCTCTAACAAGTGCTGGCAGGGGGACACAACCCACTTGTGTGGACTGGTCTAGCAGGATGATTTGGAGACCTAGATGGGTTGTTTACGCAATCAAAAATGAGAAAGACTAGGGGGGGACACAATGAAGCTACAATGTAACCCATTTAATATTAATAAAAAAAAAATTTCACTTTACGTGTAATCAAGCTTTGGAATTTGTTACCCGAGGATGTAGTAAAAGCTGTTAGTGTAGCTGGGTTTAAAAAAGGGTTGGACAAGTTCCTGCAGGTAAGGACCATAAACCATTATTAAAGAGGACCTGGAAACAGCCAAACTATTAATCCACACACCAATGGCCAGAGGGAAGAGGCACACAGAACAAAATCCATGCAAAATACAGACAAGCAAATTAACAAATACTGGAAAGCAATGAGCATAAATGCTCGCAGTCTAGCCAACAAAATTCCTGACCTGGAAGTCCTAATGGTGGAAATGGATTTGAACATTGTGGCCATTACAGAAACATGGTTTGAGTCGCATGAATGGGATATAGCCATAGCTCGTTATGATTTATTTAGAAGAGACAGAGAAGGTAGAAAAGGAGGAGTAGCAGCCCTATACGTCAAAAGCAATATTAAAGCTGCTGAAATGCAGGGGACATGGGGAAAAGAAGCAGCAGCGCTGTGGATTGTGTTGGAAAGAGGAGATGGCACTATCATCCATACTGCTGTAGTCTACAGACCTTAGACTCAAGCTGAGGAGATGGATAGAGACTCATCAATATTGCAAAGGTAGCCATGAAGGGGGAAGTGATCATACTGGGCGACTTTAATCTATCCAATGTGGATTGGAGTATTCCTTCTGCAAATCTGGAAAGTATTAAAAAAAAAAAAAAAAAAAAAAAAAAAGGTGGATTCCTTCCAAGATGCATTGTTAAGACAAATGGTGATGGAACCGACCAGGGAAAGTTTGATGCTGGATTTAGTACTCACCAATGGAGATAGGATGTCAAATGTCTGGGTGGGTGCCCATGTGAGTAGCAGCAAATCACTACACTGTGTGGTTTGAGATAAAAACCAAGGCAGAGTTCAACCACAACAAGCACAAAGTTCTAGACTTTAAAAAAAAGCTGACTTCAGTAAAATGGCCACGTGCCTGAAGGAGGAGTTGGCAGGATGAGAGGGGATAAGGGAAGTAGAACTGCACTGGGCTAAACTAAAGAAGGCAATAAAAGGGGTAACAGACACATATGTAAGGAAAAGAAATAAAAACAAGATACATATGTTAAGCTCTTACTATTATACTTGTTAAACGGAAACCTATTTGAATCTCCAAAGAAATAGCTGCACAAATAAAGATAAATACAGCTTTCACAAAATCCAGAAGTTCACAAACAGGAATACAGAACAGAATACAGGATAAAGTTAAAAGACAAAAAGAAATATTGACAGCAAAATCAAAGGCAGAAGGAAAGATGGCTGAAGATATGAAACGTGGACACACAACCTTTTTCAGGTATATTCGAGAGAAGAGGAAGATCATAGGTGGAATCGCAAGACTCAAAAGTGCCGAGAACGGATTCGTGGAAAGTGACATTGAAAAAGCAAAAATGCTAAACAAATAACTTCTGGGTTTTTTACTGAAGAAAATCCTGGAGAACACCACCTGTGATTGACCAATATACAAATGGAAATGGAGTAGATACACCATCATTATAGAAGATGTGTTTGAACAGCTTGCAAAACTGAAAGGGGACAAACCCATTGGACCGGATGGGATACATTCCAGGATACTGAGAGAGCTCAGAGAGGTTCTTGCAGGGCCTTTAAAATGATGTTTTTAATAGATCCTTGGAGACAGGAGAAGTTCCAGAGGACTGGAGAAGACCCGATGTGGTACCTCTTCACAAAAGTGATAATAGGGAAGAAGTGGCAAATTACAGGCCAGTAAGCCTTACCTCGGTGGTGGAAAAAGTAATGGAGGCGCTCCTGAAAGAGAGAATAGTGGTCTCTCTCAAAACCAATAGGTAGTATGAGCCAAGGTAACATGGCTTTACCAAAAAATGATCTTGCCAAATAATTCTGATTAAGTTCTTTGACTGGGTGACCAGAGAACTAGATCAAGGGCATGTGATGGATGTGATCTACCTAGATTTCAACAAAGCCTTTGATACTGTTCTTCACAGGTGGTTTATCAATAAACTGAACAGCCTGGGGATGGGTTCCAAAGTGGTGAGAATTGGATCAGAAATTGGTTGACTGACAAACGACAAAAAGCGATGGTAAAACAGAACTCACTTGAATGAAAAGAAAGTGATTAGTGGCGTGATCCAGGGATCGCTGCTGGGACTGGTACTGTTAAATGTATTTGTGAACTATATTGTAGAAGGACTGAATGGAAAAGTCTGTCTTTTTGCAGATAATATGAAAATTTGCAGAGTGGACTCCCCTGAGGAAGTGGATAACATGAGGAAAGATCTACAAAATAAATTGGAAGACTGGTCTAATTCTTGGCAGTTAAGATTTACTGTGAAGTGCAGTGTCATGCACTTGGGATCAGAGCCAGTCCAAGGGTTTCTGCCGTCCTAGGCAGAAATTCCGGCCTCGCCGCCCGCCCCCCCTCAGCTGCCATTGGTGCCTCCCATGCGTTCCACTGCTGCTGCTGCCCACCAGGGCTGGCCCTGCTTGAGATGCAGAAATCCAAGGGAAAGGTATGTGATAGGGGTGTGCATGGACCAGGAGAAGGACCTTTGAGTGATCGTTTCTGATGATCTCAAGGTGATGAAACAGTGTGACAAGTAGTGGCCAAAGCCAGAAGGATGCTGGGTTGCATACAGAAAGGAATTATCAGCAGAAAGGAAGTAGTACTAATGCCACTGTACAAGTTGCTGATGTGGCCTCGTTTGGAATATTGTGTTCAGTTTTGAAGACTAATCTCGCAAATGATATAGAAAGACTGGAAACGGTTCAGGGGAAGGAGACCAAAATGATTTGGAGCCTGCCCAGAAGTCGTATGAGAAAAGACTTGAAGACCTAAATATGTATTTTCTAGAGGAGAGGGGGGACAGCGGAGATATGATTCAGACCCTTAAATTATTGAAGAGTATTAATGAACAAACAAACCTTTTTCAAAGACGGGGAAGCTGTAAAACTAGAGGGCATAACAAAGCTGCAAATGGGTAAACTGAAAGGCAACGTTAAGAAATACTTTTTCACTGAAAGGGTGGTGGATGCTTGGAATGCCCTGCTGATGGAAATGGTGGAGGCAAATACAGTGACTGAATTCAAAATGGCATAGGACAGACACGGTGGATCCCTTTATAGCAGCAGAATTAAAATCAAAACAACATTTAACTCTCTCTTATATCTCAACAAATAGGGATGACCTGCACGGAGCAGTGGGTACACCTACTCTTGCCACTGTGCTGGGTGGATTAGATGGACCATGTTGGTCTCTCTGCCGTCATATACTATGTTACTATGGAAAATCCACTGCTTATCCCGCAACATGGTATTTTCAGTATCATATGGATGAGAAAGTTGGACAGTGAAAAAGACAGACACGAAGAAAAAACGATGTCTTTGAATTATGGTGCTGGTGACGAATACTGTGTATATTATGGGCTGCCCGAAGAACAAACCAGTCAGTACTAGAGGAGATCAAACCTAAGCTTTCCTTAAAAGCTCAGATGACAAGATTTTGACTTTCATACTTTGGACACATCATGCGAAGAAAGAGATCAGAGAAAGACATCATGTTTGGCAAGGTAGGTCAATGCAAGAGAGGAAGGCCAGCAATGAGATGGATCGATACAAGAGCAGCTATGGATGCCACTATCAACAATGAGTCGCCTGAATGAAGACCGAACACAATTTAGGTCAACTATGCAGAGGGTCACTATGAGTCGACACCAACTCAGTGGTACTTAACATCCACCACGCCGGGACCAGCACTGTGAAACTTGTGTATCTTTTTAGGAACCTGCCAGGTACTTGCGACCTGGATTGGCCACTGTTGGAAACAGGATACTGGACTTGATGGATCTTGGTCTGACCCAGTATGGTATTTCTTATGTTCTGTAAGACAGTCTTTAAAAGCATGAGTGCAAATAAGAGTCCTGGGTCTATGATCTCTCTACCTATCACCTGCAAAACCACAAGAGTTGAACTTTTAGCATCCACACACTCGGACTTATCTACACGGGAAAATCTGCAGCATGTTTTTAGAAATGGTTTAACAAAACAGCTATGTATAATAGATTATTTAATAGCAATACAATACATGTCTCAACTTTCATTGAAATATGTAGGCACCAGTAGAATAGTGAAGTGGGGTCACCCCTATATGTTTGAGGTGCATCAAGTGTGTTGCAAGTATAGCGGTGTGTACAGGTTTGTCCATGTAACCCGAGCAGGTCAGGTGGAGCTGATTTTCCCGCACAGATAAAAGTCAGAGTACAGCACAGGTGCGGGTGTTCTGCTTATAGAAAGGAAGTAGTGAAGCGCTCTGCGAGACGGTATCTTTCATTTTAATATATGGATGTCTTTTGAGTAAGGAGAACCTTGGTGGGATCGATTAGTTTTTTGGCACTGCACAGTGTTTTTTTGAGCCCTTCAGGGCTATTTAAGTACCAAGCAAGACAGTTTCCTTCAGAGCATTTAACTACAAATCCCACTAGAGGACAGCAACCTTGGGCCGGAAGGACTGGGGTTTCTAGTCCCACAGGTGCTCCTTGTGGTCTTGGGCAAGCCACTTAACCCTCCATAGCCCATGTTCCCTGTAAAATAGTTCTCTCCAAGTTATAATGCCCTGTTCAATGTAATTTCAGTTTGTTCATTGTACACTGCACTGATGCAGAATAGCGCGGTATATAAAAGAATGTAAATAAATAAATATTATGACCCAAGCATGTAAGGCTATGGATAGTGTACAAAAAGAAAGACACAGTTATAATGTTAGTTTTAGGATTATAAATCATCGCAGAGTTTGACGCGATTGTCACTCCTGCTTCATTCATACATTAGCATTTGCTCAGATAGAAGTAATTTTTCTACATGACTTGTGCTTACATTTTATCTTCTCTTTTTCAGTTTCACAAGCCAATATAAAAGGAGCTAGTTGAGAGGCAAGCTTCCAATTTGGTTTGTAATTGGAGTTTATCATCTTAGTTTGTACTACAGATCACATCCCTTGTTTTTGAATTATGTGACAATATACCTTTTTTATCGTTAAGCACCTTTTTGTGGGCACAATTAGTTATGTATTTTATTATTTATTTATTGTTCGTTTTGATTTTATCCCATTTTATTATTTAGTCTTTAGGACATTTGTTTACGTATGTTTTTATGTAGTGTTTAATTATGTGCATATTTTTAATTTTATGGCTATTTATGATTTTAGTACGCCAAAAGATCCCCTGAAGGCAGCGTAGCTGAAACACGGCCTGCGTTGGGTAGTATTTGGTGGATATGCCCCTGGTTAAGATGGTGGGTTGTACCCCTAGTTAAGTACTTGAAATAAAGACTCTCTCATGTCACCACTTCTGTTTATGTGGTACAGTGCTCTTTTGTTGGAAAGATTTTCTCAGGACAGAGCCAGAGACCAAGGCTTCATGAATTTGGAAACAGACCTGCCCAATCCTCCCACAGCCTTCCTTGTGAGTACATTTTATTTATTTAGCTGGGTTTATATATGGCCTTTCACTGGATCAAGATGGTTTACATAGAACTGTGAGGTAACTTACACTGAACATTCGTATCAAACAGTTGTTTTCTCTGAACTATATACAGGATTTTTATGTAAAAGTTATTGACAGTCTGTTGTGTATTGTTCAAGTGTTAGGTGGCTATTCATTGCAGTAGAAGTGTTCTGAGAAGAGATGTGTAATTTTTTTTCCTGGAAGGTCTTGAGGCCTGTTATGTTCCTGAGCTGGTCTGGCAGTCTGTTCCATATGGAGGGTGCATAGATTTGGAAGGCTCTTTTGCATGATTGTTGATTTGCTTTGATGTGGGGGATGCTGAGAGTGTTCTTTACCGAGTTCCTTCTGGCTCTGTGCAGTTGTGAGAGCTGTATTAGTGTTTGTAGGGGGGGGGGGGGGTCTGCGTGAATTGCTTTAATGTGCTAGCATGATGGTCTTCTATGTTATACGGCTTTGCAAGGGGAGCCAGTGAAACTGTTTGAGTATCAGGGTGATGTGTTCTTTTCTGGTTGCAGCCAATAGGATTCTTGCTGTAGAGTGGAAGGCTGTCTGAAGACATAGTGTGGAATGCGGCAGTCCTTGTAGGATGGCGTTGCAGTAGTCCAGATGTGGTATTATTGATGCTTGGAATACTGTACGGAAGTCAGCTGGTTCGAGGAATGGTCAGAGGCATTGGAGTGTTTTTGCTTTGAAGTAGATTTGTGTGGTCTCTTGTGTGATTTGAAGGTTAGGTGTTGGTCGATGGTGACTCCTAAGTACTTTACTTCGGTTTTAGTTCTGATTGCGATTTTGTTCCGCATTATCATGGGGGGGGGGGGGGTGAATTGTGTCTCTTGTTATATACAGTGCTTCTGTCTTGTAGTTTTATTTGTAGGTTGTTTTTTGTTAGCCATTTTGTTACTTCGGTAAAGCATTCTTGGTGTGAAGTTATGTCTGGTTGACGTGTGTCGACTGGTGCAAAAATCATAACGTTGTTAGCGTAGACGTGTAGGTTTAGATTGTGCTTATGGTTGTGCAAAGCAGTCGGAGGTATAGGTTGAAGAGTATAGTGGAGAGGGTGGATCCCTGTGGCACATTTTGGGTTTGCTTGTATGGTGGTGAAGAGTGGTTTCCAATCTTTATTTGTCGATATATCTGTCAGCGAGGCAGGATATGAAGCACTTGTGGACAGTTTCCTGTGATCCAATTGTAAGGAAGTGTTGTAGCAGTAATTGGTGGTTCATGGTATCAAAGGCCAATGACATATCAACAAAGATTAATAGGTAGCCTTGGTTGATTCGCTGCATTCCTTGTGCAAGTGTATTTATTAATGTGGTTAGTAAAGTTTCCATTCCACGTTGTGATCGAAATCCATGCTGCTGGGGATCTAGAAGACTATGTCTGTCAATGTGTTCTTGGAGCTGATACTGAATCATTTTTTCTTTGATTTTCACTGCAAAGGGTAGGCTTGCAATGGGTCTGCATGAAGCCGGGTCTGATGTATTCAGGGTTGTTTTTTTTCAGCATGGGACAAACGGAGAAGATTTTTAGGCTTGTAGGCATGATTCCTTGCTGGAGTATGTGTGAGAATTTAGTGATTTTCCACAGAGTTCTTTTTTAGCTGTCTTTATCCATGATGTGGGGCAGAGATCGAGGGGGGAGGCTGTTGTGTTTAGGGATGTTATAGTGCTCTCTGTCTTTTGCTGATTTGAGTGAAGGAGCTCCAGGTGTCTGTGCGATCATCAATGGTTATTATAGATCTTTGGGTATCCGGGTTTGTGTCCTTGATGGGGGGGGGGGGGCGGGTTTGAGTGTTATTTGGTTATGGTTGAAGTTGTTTGTAGTGTTGGGCGAGTTGTTGGTGGGTGACCTTGATATCTTGGTTGGTTGTCGGTGGCTGGTGTTGTTAGTAGTTGTACAACGGAGAAGAGTTCTTTTGGTTGGCTGATGGCGGTGTTGAGAACACCATACCAAAATACTAATTTTACTTTGTTTCGGAATGGTATTCTATCAGTTGAGTATATTGTATTTTGTCTCTGTCATGTTTTGTGTTTCTCCATTTTCTTTCATGTCTGCGTAGTTGTCTTTTTAGAAGTCGGAGGGTTGGCGTGTACCAGTCAGATTTAAGTTGCTGCTTGTGTGTCTTTGTGTTGGTGTTTGGGGTGCTGGAGATGGTTGCTGCTTGTCTGATGGTGTTCCAATTTTTTTTAATGAGTGCGTCTGGGTCGGTGGAGCATGTCAGTATTTGTTTGATGGCTTCTTTGATGAAGTTCTCTTTGTCAAATGATTTAAATCTTCTTCCTTTTGACTGATGCTGGTTGAGATTTTTCTTGATGAGACCTTGAGGGAATGAGAATTGGACAAGTTTATGGTCCAACCATGGTACTGGGCGAATTCGAATGGAGTGTGCTGTGTTTGGTTGGGCATTATGGTTAGTTAAGAATATTAAGTCCAATGTGTTTCCTTTTGTGTGTGTGGCCATTAGTTGTGTAAGGCCATTAGTTGTGTGTGTGGCCATTAGTTGTGTGTGTGGCCATTAGTTGTGTAAGGACATTGCTGTCATGGCTTGAAGGAAGAACTGTGCATGGTTTTGTTGTAGGGATGGGAGGTTGAAGTCTCCTAGCAACATTAAATCCTTTCCTGTTCTTTCTGCTATTATAAAATTGTATCCAGTATCGCCGACAGGTCGTTTGAGGTCAGTGTCCTATATATGAGGCAGATTGTGGTCGTTTTGTTGGAGACTGATGAAGTCAGATTCATTGGTGCTGTTTGCCTGGGTTTGGAGGTTGATGCTTTTCTTTGCTATGATCATCACTTCTAGTCTAGTTCTGGGACATTGGTATATGTTGTATCCGTTTGGTGTGAGTCCGTTTAGAAGTATGTTGTGTTTCTGTGATCCATGTTATTTATTTTTAAACTAGGCTTATATACTGCTTTTCTACCATTCAAAGTAGTGTACATTCAGGTACTATGTATATATTATTTTTTCCTCCCTTATCCCCAAAGGGCTCATAATCTGTTTTTGTACCTCAGGCAATGGAGGGTTAAGTGACTTGCCTAAGGCCACAAGGAGCACCTGTGGGACTAGTAACCCCAGTCCTTCTGGCCCAAGGTTGCTGTCTTCGAGCAGGATTTAAATCCCTGGCCCTCCGGCCTATGGTAAAGTGTCCCAAACACTAAGCCACTCAGAGTATGTCCGGATTTTTTTATTCCAAGAGGTCTCCAATGGATCAGGTGTTTTATTAGGGCACATTGTAGATGGTGTGTGGGTGTGGTATAGGATGGTATTGGGATGGCTTGTATTGTGGATTTTTGTATGTGTATTAGATGTTTGGTGAATCGGGGATAGCGAGTTTGTGTGCCCTGGAAGCAGATTTGTGCGCCATAGTAGTGATGTTGTGTTGGGAGGTGTATTGTGAGCTATGGCAAGTAGTAGGAGTGCTAGCAGCATGTAGATAAGAGGGTAAGCAGTGAGCATTTTTGTTTTACCTTCTGGTTGCAGAGCTGTTGTTTAAGTCTTGGGCTATCCTTTGTTGGTGGAATTGGTGGATTCTTGGGGTTTGATAGATTTCCTGCAGCAGGGAGGGCGGAAAGTATCTTGTGCTCCCTCTCCTCTGCTGTGTGATGCCACCTGGGGTCGGTGAGGGTCCAAACCAGGCTGTGCTTCTAGATAGCTGATGAGGCTGTGGGTTTGTTGTGTTTTTTTGTTCTTTTTGTAGGTGGCTTTCTGTCTTATTATGGTCCACCTACAGTCCCCGCCTAAGGGCCCTCAGGCAGGGCCCACCCAATGGCGCCTTTAATTTCAAAGTGTTCCAGAGGCCCCTAATTGGCCTGGTGCAGTGGAGTGGGGAGGAGTCTTGCTTCCTGCTCAATGCTGATCTAGGGAGCTTGAGGTGGCTTTGCTGGTTCCGGCGGTGTTGCTGCCTGCACCCGATGGCACCTTTAATTAGCTTACTGGCTTCAGAAATTCGTTTTTGTATGCCTGAAAAATAATGGTTTAGTTACAGGTCAGCATCTCTAGCCACAGCAGACTTAGGGAGGAGACAGGTCTTCCAGTCCACTGCATTTTTTTAAAACCCACTTAGTACACGGTATTCTTTCAGACCTTATAGAAAATTCTAGACTGTCTACCTGCCACAATGAATAAGTCTGGGGCAAAAATGTATAGTGCCACTACCTGCAGAAATCAAATAACATTTTTATTCAAGATCAGTACAGCTTATAGGCCTTTGTACAGAAAAGTACAGATGCTGAACATATTGGGGAGGGGGCTTGAAAATGGACCATATTAATACAGAAACTTGCATAAAAGGTAACCTAAATGAAAAGAAAAAACAAAAGTTACCTTTCCACTGATTTTTTCTCCAAGATCTTTCTGCTTTTGCTTTTCCTTCTCTTCATCGAGGTGGGACCTGCATGTCATAGACAGTTTCTTAATGAGTTGTTCCAGTTCCTTGTATTGCTCTTTATGCTGCTCCGTCTCTAGCTGTTTATATCTCCGCCAGTCATTAATGACTCCTTTTGGACCTGAAAAACAAACAATTGCCTCGTTTGTGTATAAAACCTTGAATGGAATTATTTTCAACTCTGCATGTGCAACTGTGTTGATCTAAGTCAAAGACCGACAGAGACATGGTTGCAGTTGCCACACATCAAGGTAAAACAGACCTATTTTCTTGATAAAAAAAACTCTGGCAGCAGGTGGTTGTAATAATAGTTTGGTGAAGGCGAGAGAGAGGTGGTAGGAGGGGCTGGTTCAATGGAGAATGGAGCTGCAGATTGTGGCACAGAGTTGGAAACAGAAACCTTCTCTGATCATTTCCCTGGTTTCATCCTGAATAGCCAGCATTCAGGTGGAATTTCCTTTCCTGGAATCCTGCTAGACCAGTAGAGACTAGTGGGTTATTTCCCCCTGTCAGCAGATGGGAGACAGAAAAGAAAGTAAAACTATGCTGTGACATCACCACTGGCATAACACGTAGCACAGCTAGAAGGAGCCCTCAGTATTTTCGTAACAAGCAATCAAAGGTAGTCAAAGCCTCCCAAGGAACACCACAATGACGACAACTATATGCAATCTCTGCGTGGTCTGAAGGGACAAATATACAGAAAGTAGCAGTCCAAGGCACAAGGCTGAAAGGGGTGGGTAATGGACTGGTCTAGCAGGATTCCAGGAAAGGAAATTAACAGTAAGTAAAATTTCTCCTTCCAGATCTTCCTGCTAGACCAGTCCAGACTAGTGGGATGTACCAAAGCTACTCCACCCCAAGGCGGGAAGTGCAGTGCAGTGGAAGAACACTCAAACCAAACTGCATGGCCACTTGGACATGCACATCTAGCCAGTAATGCCACACGAAGGAGTCAAAGAGGACCAAGTAGCCACCCTGCAATTGTTCAAGGGTGACACATGAGATGACTCCACCCAGGAAGCTGCCTGGGCCAGGGTCAAATGGTCTGGGGAAACAGGCCTATCCTATACCAGGTGTGCTGAGGCGATAGTGTCTGATACAGCGATCTAGGGTCACTGTGGACGCCGCTTGTCCCTTCTGGTGTCCAGTGAAAAGAAGTGATTGGAAAGATGAAAGTGATTCATCACTTTCAAGTACCACAAGAGTGCATGAAGGAAGTCCATAAAAACAAAAGTCCTTGTCTGGTTTGGTGCACTGATCTGGCAAAAAGGCCAGCAAGAACAGCACCCGATTGACATGAAAGGGAGAGAGCACTTTGGGCAAGAAGGGGGGGGGGGACCAGACAAAAGGGTCAATAAGGGGCTGCGGCTGGAAAGCACTTGCAATGCCGAAATCCACTGTGTCGAAGTAACAGCTACCAAGAACACCATTTTCAGGAACAGATCCTTGACGGTAGCCTGCCCGAGCAGCTCAATGGGCAGACACATGAGCACTCTGAGATCAAGCATCAAGTCCCATGGTGGGACTATGGGGGTCTACTAATGGACAAAGCGGCTCACATCCCGGTGCACTGCCAGCACATGGCCTGTCAGACCACAAAAACAGAAAGTGCCACTACCTGCACCCTGACTGAGCTCGACAAACCCTTCTTAACTCCCTCTTGAAGGAAGGCTAGAATTGAGGGGGATCAAGATCCCCCATGGGGAAAGGTGACATCGATGACACCATTTCTCAAAGAGATTCCAGACCCAGGCATAAGACAATGAGTTGGCAAGCCACCTAGTCTTCAAAAGGAAGCAGCCCTTATGCTTTCGGCAACCTTGCCATAGTAAGCCCCTTCTGTCCCAGAGGCTGGAAGCAGAGGAGACAGATGATATCCACGTACCACGGCCGATGAGGCCAGTCTGGTGGACCAGGATCACCAGTCTTGGGTGACCCTTGATGCTCCAAAGATCTCTGGATATCATGGCCTATCAGGCGGGAGACATAGAGCAGGTGATCCGGGGACCTGGGCTGGACCAGTACGTCCACCCTCTTGGGCTCCAAACAATGTCTGACTCCAAACAATGTCTGAAGAAGGAGACGACCTTGGCATTGGATGCCATCACCATCCAGTCCAACCCTGGGAGGCCCCACCGATCCACTATCCGGTTGGGAACTTGCCTCATGGGCATTCAATTACCAGGATTGAGGAGGTGACAGCTCAGGAAATACACTTCCCGGCTGTCCTCGCCCACGATTTGCTGGGCTGTAGTATTACTACTACTTCTCCTTCTTAAGTGCTTGGAAATGCAGTTCCGCACAGAGGAACAGTAGAGACATTTACCGAGCTAATCCCAGGCACTTCGTTCTGCCCTGCCTATTGACATAATCCACCGCGGTTGCTTTGCTTGAGAGGACTCGCACAGCGCTCCCATAGAGCAGCTTTCTTAAGTGCAGCAATGCCAGACAGATGGTCCTGGCCTCTAGGTAATGGATGGCCCATTTTGCTTCCACTGGAAACTGTTGACCCTATGCAGTCTGGTCAAGACAATAAACTCCACAACTGGAAAGACTAACAATGGTGGTGAGGAGCACCAGGGCTGGAGTTTCAAGGGGCATCCCCCTCAACATGTTGTCAGAGGAGGCCCACCAGAGGAGGCTGTGTCAATATGAGAGAGGAAGCAAGAGTTGGACTCTATAGTCCTGCGAGCACAGGAACCAGCCAGTCAGCAAGCATGCTGTAGAGGACATGTGTGCTCATGCTGAGAACACCAGCTCTAGGGTTGCAGCCATAGCTCCCAAAAACAGAAGGTAGCCCCAAGTCATAGGCGTGGAGTTCCCAAAAAGGTCCTGAAGTTGGTTGTGGGATTGGCCCTGGTGCTCCCCCATAAGGAAGACTTTGCCTACGCAGATGCCGAAATAAGCCTCAAGAAAGTTCAGGTTCTGAGATAGCATCAGGCAGCTCTTGCTGCTGCTGCTGACTCAGCCGAGCCACTCGAGGAGTTGGATCATACAATGCAGTGCCCGAATGGCTTATTGGGGCCAGATCTCGGCAGGAAGCCAATTATCCAGGTAGGGGTGTATGCAAATGCCCTCGTGCCTCAGTCTTGCCACAATTACCACCATCACCTTGGGGAATGATCAAAGGGTGGTGGCCAGGCTGAAGAGCATTGCACAAAACTGGTAGTGAGACCAAAATCGCAAACTGGAGAAAACGCTGCTGGTCCTCCTGGATGGGAATGTGAACACAGGCCTCTGCCAAATCCGAGGCGGCGAGGACTCATCCTCCTCCTGGACCACCTGGATAAGACTGCAGACTATCTCCAGGAACAAGCAGGAATGTAGTCTTCACATATGGGTGACGTTGGCACCGACGGAGTCCACGTGGGAACACTCCCCAGTGTCCTATAGGAAAGCTTTTGGGAGCATCCCGCTGTGCCTGCGCTGCTGCCTTTATGCCTTTCCAACGCTCCCTCAGTTTTTTTTTTCCGCAGAGCCGACAGAGCAATTCCTGTCACCACAGAATTTTTTTTTTTTTTGGTGGTGTGTCTGCCTTCCTGTCAACGCCAGCACCGGTATCATCGGTGTTCTTTTCTTCTTTTCATTTATTTGGCCAGTTTTGTATACCACCTTTTCCTTTCTTGCCTTAAAAGAAAAAAAGTTCTCTTCTTGGAGGGTCTTTCCCTCTAGGTGCTTAGCTGCCATTTTGGGCCTTAGGCCCTTTGCTCCTCAAAATGGAGAAACCAACTAGTGGTTTCAAGAAGTGTGCCAAATGTAGCAGTGCCATTTCTGCTACCGACACCCATGACTGGTGTCTTAAATGCTTGGGACCAGACCATTCACCGTCGGAATGTCTCCTTTGCAGAAAGACGACAAAGAGGGGCCTGCAGAATACAGCTGCAAAACTCGGCACCCTCTTTGCCTCGCATGCAATGTCCATGGCATCGACGTCATCCAGGGCTTCATCTTCCTCCCATGGATCTCAGGTAACGAAACTCAGGTCTTCTTCGAAGACTGGTCAGTCTTCAAAGGGTAGATCTCCTTATAAGCATCAAGATGCTTTAAGTGTTGCCCTAGAGGAGAACCACTGGCCAAACAACCCCGGCGGGAGGTCCTTGCCTCCAAATCATTATTGGGGTCCCAAGATGTTCCCAAGGTGTCCACCTCTGGAGAGCTCTTGGTGCCGTATTCTGGGGTTGTGGCCCGCTGTTCGGGTACCGATACCCAGGCATTGGCTGGCTCCATGGATCAACGTACCCTAGGCATTGAGTGGAGTCTCGCGGCATTGCTGGTGGCCTCGGTACCGCTAAAGCCTCTACAATCAGTTCCGCAGCCATCGGTACCGGAGGTATCAGCATCGACCACTGCACCACTCTCCATGCCAGCCCTGGAATCAGTGTCCAGCACTGAGGGTCTGATACCGAGGCATTCCGATGCCGATTTTGAATGGTACCATCGTCGGGCCGGGCGGGAGCGCCCAGTCCGTCGATACTTTGAGTCGTCTGATTAAGATTCTTCCGATAAATCCATCGGTACCGGAAAGGCTTTTCCGGAAGATCCTGCTCCTTCCTCAGTGCTGAATGTCTCCACCGGAAGAAAATGTCTTTTCAAGACTTTATACGGGATGCGGCTCGGGGCCTCTCGATTACGGTGACCTCTGAGAAGGAACTGAATGCTGAAGAACTTGAAATTCTTCAGTATCCGGCAGCCCCTAAGGAGGCCACAACCTTACCCATTCATCGGATATTGCATGACCTCACCTTTAATGGTGTCTCCACATTCTTGAAGACTTGATACCATGTACCGGGTACCGCAGTGTCCCGGTTTCCAGAAGACACAGTTACCACATCATTCCATGGTTATGGAATTGGCAATGCATCGAATTAAAAGTGCTAAGACACATTCATCTAATCCCCCGGGCTGTGAGGCAAGAACTCTCGATGCCTTTGGCAGTCTATGCTTTCAGGCCTCCATGTTGTCGGCCAGAATAAGTTCATACATACTCTACATGGGTATGTTTCTTCGGGAGGTGACTAAAGATTTGGAACTAATGGCTCCTCTTCTCCCAGACAAGAGGGCTGATTTCCTGACACTTGTAAAACATTCCCAGAATATTTCCAAGTTCATGAACAGAGCAACTTTTGATTGTTTTGAGTGTATTAGCAGGACTTTTGCTATTTCCATAGGTGCACTTCAGATTGCTTGGTTACAAGCATCTGATTTAGAACAGTGGGTGCAAGATAAGCTGGGGAATATTCCTTGCATGGGAGAAAACCTCTTTGGCAAGGATTGGCAAGACAAAGCTTCTCAGCTTGAGTCCGAGAATACCACCCTAAACAGGCTCTCTAGGACCACTGCCAACCCAGGTAAGAAAAAAAAAAAAAAAAAAAAAAGACGGTTAAGAAGCCCTTTTTCAAGAAGGGGAAGTTTTATCCTTCTTACACCCATGCGGTCCACTGTCCGGTCCAGGCTTCCCAGAAGGGACAGCAACAATCAAAGCAACAAAGTAAGGCTCAGGCCCCCAGAGCTCAATCAGCTCAGCAGACCCAGCCTCCAAAAAGGTCTTTGACTTCCTGCTAGAGAACTTAACTATCCTACCCCTGGAAATTCCAGAGCCAGTCAACGTCCCAGGTAGACTGGTTTCTTTGCCAAAAGATGGCACAAGATATCAGAACATTGGACTCTCTCCATAGTGACAGAGGGGTGCACCCTTCACTTCCAAAGTATGCCCCCTCCCTCTACTCTAAGAAAGTTCAGCTCCTGGCCCCCTCTTACCACACTTGTGCCAGGAGATCACCACCCTTCTTGCCCAGGGTGCGACAAAGGAAGTGCCATCTTCCCAACAAGGCCTGGGCTTCTACTCCCCCTACTTCCTTATACCAGAGAAAACAGGAGGATACAGATCCATTCTGGACCTCTGAGAACTGAACAAGTATCTGTTCCAAGAGAAATTCAAAATGATCTCTCTCGGAACACTTATCCCGTACATCCAGAGTCAGGATTGTTGTTCTCTAGACCTAAATGATGCATATACACACATCCTTATCCACACCGATCACAGGTTTCTTCGATTCCTCTTTCAGGGAAGACATTACCAGTACAGGGTCTACCCTTTGGCCTGGCTTCTGCCCCAAGAGTCTTCACAAAATGCGTGGCAGTAGTAGCAGCATTTCTAAGAACTCTAGGGATATTTATCGTCCCTTATTTAGACGACTGGCTCATCCAAGCATCGTCAGCTCCAGAGGCCAGCTCTGCCCACTCCTGCACAATGCAGTTTCTTCAACACTTGGGGTTTGTAATAAATCTTCCAAAATCCCAACTCACCCCTTCTCAAACCTTAGAGTTCATAGGGGCTCTTCTAGACACACAGCAGTCAAGGGCTTTTCTGCCACAGGTACGCTGTGCTCGAATAGTTCAACTGGCTTCTCAAGCAGTTGTGAAAATCTCCCTAACTGCTCGAGAAATGCTTCAGTTGCTCGGTCATATGGCTTCCACTGTACATGTGGCTCCCTATGCTTGTCTACACATGTGGACAGCTCAGTGGACCCTAGCTTCGCAGTGGACTCAAGCATCAGTTCATCTGGGGGACAACATCAGGAACTCTGCATGCCTCATTTAATTCCTCCAATGGTGGCAATCACCCAAAAAACCTAATCGCAGGGTCACCTTTTCAGAGGCCACCATACCAGTCAACCCCGATGACTGATGTGTCCAAATTGGGTTAGGGAGCTCATCTGGACAATCTCTCCACTCAGGGTCTTTGGACTCAGCAGGAGGCTCAGCTTCACATAAACCTGCTAGAACTCGAGCCATCTTTAATGCTCTCAGAGTGTTCCAGGACTACCTTCACTCCAAAACAGTTTTAGTCCAGACGGACAATCAAGTTGTCATGTTTTATATGAACAAACAGGGTGGAACAGGTTCTCAGGCGTTGTGCAATGAAGCCCTACACCTATGGTCCTTTGCCATATGGTGCATCTCCTCGCAGACAACAGTCGAGTACTAATGCCGCACGAATGGTCTCTCCATTCAGAGCAGATTGCTCGAATCTTTCAAATCTGGGGAACCCCAGATATAGATTTGTTTGCAAGTCCTCAGAATGCCAAACTTTCCTGCTTCTGTTCCAGAATTCCTGCTCAGAACGGTCAGGCAATGGGTACTTTCCACCTCCACTGGGGTCAGGACTTCCTATTTGTCTACCCACCCATTCCCCTCATTCCCAAGACTCTGTTCAAGCTTCAGAGAGACAGGGACCATATGATCCTCATAGCCCTTGCTGGCCACGACAGACGTGGTATCCACTGCTTCTAAGTCTCTCTCAAGCCAAGCTTCTGGAGTTAGGATGTGCTCCAGCTCTTCTAACCCAGGAGAACGGGACGCTTCTGCACCCGAATCCTCAGTCTTTGCAGTTGATGGCATGGCTGCTGAGAGCTTATTACTCCAGGATATCAACCTCTCTCAACAGGTTAAAGATATCCTTCTTGCCTCAAGGAAACCTCCCACAAGGTGTGCTTATGCTTTTAAAATGGAGAAGGTTCTCAATTTGGTGTTCAAAAAAGGATCATAATCCTTTTTCCGTTCCTTTGGTGTGATTTCTGAAAATCTCAAGGTGGCAAAACAGTGTGACAAGGCGGTGGCAAAAGCCAGGAGGATATTGGGCTGCATACAAAGAGGAATTGCCAGCAGAAAGGAAGGAGGTACTTATGCCACTGTACAAGTCACTAGTGAGACCTCACTTGGAATACTGTGTTCAGTTTTGGAGACCATATCTTGCAAAGGATGTAAAAAGACTGGAAACTGTTCAGAGGAAGGCAACCAAAATGATTTGGAGCCTGCATCAGAAGCCTTATGAGAAGAGACCTGAAGACCTAAATATGTACACTTTGGAGGAGAGGAGGGATAGGGGAGATATGATTCAGACCTTTAAATACTTAGAGAAATAATGAACAAACCTCTTCCAAAGGTGGGGAAGCTGTAAAACTAGAGGGCATAACATGAAGCTGCAAGGGGGTAAAATGAAAGGCAATGTCAGGAAACACTTTTCACTGAAAGGGTGGTGGATGCTTGGAATGCCCTCCCAATGGAAATGGTGGGGGCAAACAGTGACGGAATTCAAAATGGCATGGGATGGACACAGTGGATCCCTTTACAGCAACAGGATAAAATCAAAATAAAACTGAACCATCTAACTTCTCAACAAATAGGGGTGTCTTACATGGAGCGATGGGTTCACCCCTAAACAAAGACATGGGGAGGGGTGGCCTGCACAGAGCAGCAGGTGCACCTACTCTTGTCATCTTACTGGGCAGACTAGATGGACCATACTGGTCTTTATCTGCCATCATTTACTATGTTACTCAAGTAACGCCTCTACTTAACATAGTATCTCCTCCACATTTCATCTTCTGGACTTAAAACTAATTCAGTAAGAGTTCACCTCAATGCCAAAGCGGCTTTTCACATGCCCTTTGATGGACAACCTCTCTCCTCTCAAACACTTGTAGAGAGTTTTATGAGAGGTCTACTCTTAACTAAGTCTCCCATTAAGCCACCACCTGTGGCATGGGATCTTAATCTTGTCCTTGGCCAGCTCATGAAGCCGCCCTTCAAATCCCTAGCCACTACATCCCTGAAGTTTCTTTCTTGGAAAGTCATCTTCCTAATTGCCCTCAATTCTGCAAGACGCACCAGCTCCATGCTTTAGTGGCTGACCCACCTTATACATGGTTTCACCATGATAAAAGGTAGTCCTTAGGACTCATCCCCACTTTATGCCAAAGGTGGTTTCACCTTTTCATTTGAACCAGTCAGTTTACCTGTCTGTTTTCTTCCCTAGACCTCATGCCTCTAGTGCAGAAAAGAATCTACATAATCTGGATTGCAAGCGTGCTTTGGCCTTTTATCTTCACAGAACTAGGCAGCACAGAAAGGCTACACAACTTTTTGTTGCCTTTGATTACAGTCACCTCGGTCTACCAGTTTCTAAGAGAACTCTCCAAGTGGATTGCAGACTGTATCTCTTACCTATGAGAGTAAAGGACTTACTCTTGAAGGTCATGTCACAGCACACAATGTGTGAGCAATGGCTGCCTCTAAGGCAAATCTATGCTTGGTGGCGATTGATGAAATCTGCAAAGCAGCAACCTGGTCCTCTGTCCACACCTTTGTGGCCCATTATTGCTTGGACAAGGACTCCTGTCAGGATGCTTCGTTTGGCCAGGCTGTTCTCCAGCATCTCTTTCAGACTTAGAACAACTCCTACCCACTGTTCCAAGTTTCGATACCAGAGATCCTTGGGAGGCAACATGACCCAATTCAGCCTGTGTTTCACTGCTCTCTCTGGGGTCATCTCCCTTACATTTCCAAGCTAGGAAGTCCCATATGTGAAGATTACATTCCTGCTTGTTCCTGAGACAGCGTAGCTACTCACCTGTAACAGGTGATCTCTGGGAACAGCAGGAATTGAGTCTTCACAACCTACCCTCTTCCCCTAGGAATTGTCTCTCTTTCTCTCTCTCCTTTTATCTCAGCTACAACCCCAACTGAGGAGGTTGGAAAGGTGGAAAGGCAGCAGCTTCCACGGCAAGCTTTTTTTCAAATTCTCTTTGCCTGCCTTATCAATGCCTTACATCTAACTTGGCAATGCTCATGTTTCCTGTTTTTGTCATTTGGTTCCTTTTTCCATTTCCTGAAAAATGTTTTTTTTGGCTAGAACAGCCTCTCTGACCTCGCCTTTAAACCATCCTGGCTGTTTGGCATTTCTTCCAATTTTCTTAAAGCGCGGAATGTATCTGTTCTGGGCTTCCAAGATAGTATTTTTAAACAATTCCCACGCTTTATGCAAATCTTTATCTTTTGCAGCTACTCCTTTTAATCTTTTGTTAACTATTTTCCTCATTGTATCAGAGTCTCCCTTTTGAAAGTTAAATTGGAGTACTGTGGATTTCCTTGCCATCCTTCTTTCATTTACTAAATCAAATGCAATCATGCTATCACTATTGCCAAGTGGCCCCTTATCTCCTACACCAGATCCTGCAGAAAATCGTACATGTGACACTGAATACAAAAGACTGGATAGCCCACCATCTCGCTGCTGGACTGCTGTCTGCATCTTAGTTTTAACATTGTGTTTAGTTATTTAAGTTGTTTTTGAGTTGCTAGGGATACTTGTACTGATAAAACTATACCAAATAAATTTAAGGGACTTTGCTCACCTCAAGATTAATTACTTTCAGGTGAGGATAATCAGCTGAACCTAGAAGGGAATGTGAATACCACTCCCCCTTTAATAGGTGTAAGGCCCTATAAAGCTAGGATTATGCCTGAAGTGGGTGGGAGTCAGGATGGGAGGGAGGGAATTAAGTAAAGGCTGGCTTGCTGCACAGGTTCTAGACCTGTACTTCTAATGTAATCTGAGACCAATTTCCTAGGCGAGTCAACACAGCCCTTGCTTTGATAGAGGGAGTCTTTCAAAATGCCCCTTTGATCTGTCACTTGGTTTTAACACCTATTTAAAACAAATTTCACAGGTCTCTTACCCCTATCTAGAAAGCCTCTTTATAAAAAGGTACCTAGAAACAAATGTATTGCTCAAAGAATACTACCCTGTTTTTCCTTTTATGCTAAGTTATACTCTGATTTGATTTAAATTAAAAGCTCTTTGCTGGTACTAGGGCCCTGACAGAGTATTAAATTTAAACTGAAAACCCTCTGCTGGGTTTTAGATTTAACCTGAAAGCTACCTGCTGAGTTTTTAATTTAAACTAAAAGCTCTTTGCTGAGACTAGACCCTGACTGATTTTAGAATCCAGTGTATTTCTTATTTACACAGATTAAATTTAATCTGAAGAATTTCTTTTTCCCCAAGATTTAGAAAAATTCCCAGAAGTAAATATTTACAATTGCAGATATCTCTCCAGAAGTAGCAGTCCCTTTTTGTAGTCCTTCACACACACACACTGCAGCCCTGCACCCCACCTACACACCCCATGTATAGATAAGCAAACCACCTTTCCATGACACACGGCCCCTACTATCATAACAAGACACATTTTATCATCTCTCTTCAAACTCCTCCACCCTCTCCAGACATGTACGAGTTTGTAAATGAAGGGATATCAGAGGAGAATGGAGGCAATAGGGGGACGGGGGAGGGGCACACTGGCTCGTAATATTTTGGCCTGGCTCCTAATTACAAACAAAGTATATCAAGGTCTGTTTTAATTCATACATTTTC
Organism: Ichthyophis bannanicus; assembly: GCA_033557465.1. NCBI lineage: Eukaryota > Metazoa > Chordata > Amphibia > Gymnophiona > Ichthyophiidae > Ichthyophis > Ichthyophis bannanicus. Next base: position 384,303,336 of record CM066039.1, read on the forward strand.
CATTCATACTCTCTTTAAGGCAGCTATATTCAAAACCATCCAGTTCTAGTTTAATTTTCTTTTATTAGGCATATAACATATACAAACACCATAATCACTGTAACATAATAAAATATACATTGCAAACTGGCCCACATCGACAAACAAAATATTCATTCTTTTTGCCCTTCCATTTTGTTTTATCCCCCTTCCTCTTCTTAATGCCCCCTACCCCTTAGTTATCCAACCTCCCCTTTCCCCTACTGAACCTCCCGCCTCCCTTCCTCCCTCCCCAATACATGCTCCCCCGGTGGGTGTTGGCACTTACACCACACCCAGGGGTTAACAATTTCAAGTTCCTCTGTCCACCCATTCTTCATTTGCCACCCCACCACCATCCCGTACCTCCTTGTCTCCCCTCCCCCATCTCTCCCCCCCTTGCCAGTGTTCCTTGCTACCCCAATTCAACTCATATTGTTACAGCTCTACCCCAAAGCATTTATGATCCGACTCCTCTCTCTGTTGCGGTGAGACTCTGAACAAAGGGCCCCCATTCCGTTAAGTATTCCCTAATTTATCGTTCCCCCGTGTTCCAATCCTCTCTAACATTAAATCATATAATTCCTTTCTCCACTCTACAAGCCGGGGTCCTCGCCTTGTTAGCCATCTCCTAAGAATAAGGCGACGCGCTACCAATAAAAACCCTTTGCACCCATCATTGATATTTCACCGGTATCACCCCTTCTGTATTCTTCAACCCCAACACCGCTGTCATAGGCTCGACTCTTATGTCTACCTCAATTAACCCCCCCTAGATACCCATATACTTCCTCCCAGAATTGAGATATCCGAGAACAACTCCACCACATGTGTCCCAGAGTAGCCTCCCCCTCTTCACATCTAGGACAATCCGCCGATATGGTCACCCCCGCTCTATAGGCTCTATTAGGAGCAAAGTGACTCCTCCATATAATTTGATACTGCATCTCTCTCCACTTGGTATAGCCACTCACTTGCGGTATTTGCGCCAGTGCTTCTTCTAAGTGCTCTCCCGTAATCTGTATCCGCAAATCTCTCGTCCACTGCTCTGCCAGCATTGTCTCTCCCGGGTGGACCTCTAATGCCACATATTCCTTCTGTAACAACGATACGCGTGCCTGTTGTGTCATTCCCGTGTACATTAACTCTTCTAATTTCGAGCATACCTCTCCCTTTAAATCTTCAGTCCGTATGTTACCCACATAACATTGAGTCTGCATATCTCAGAACTGGTCCACTTCCTGTAGACCATACTACTCCCATAGCTCTTTAAAACAGCAGCATCATACCCTCGTCATCCACCATCTGATCCAATGCCAGTATTCCTTTCGCTTCCCATTTCTTAAAACGCCACCCTCTCCAATCTCGGCCGGTACTTGCCATTCCCATATAATGGGAGCATGAGCGTGGCATATGGGTTCCCACAACATCTCCTACACTCGGCGCAAGGTTTGAAATCCCACATATTGTCCAGCTATTGGGTGTATCATCTTTTTCCCCGCATGTAACACACACCGCAACGCTAGAGGTTGTGCTATCTCTTCCTCGACTACCAGTGGCGTATAATCCTCCGTCTCACTTAACCAATCCCTCAGATTGCATAATTGGCTAGCTATATTATAACTATAAATATCTGGCAATCCCATTCCCCCCCCTCTCCCATGTCTGCTGCAGTAGCTTTATCTTTATTCATGGCTTTTTACCTCTCCATAAAAATCTACCAAATATCCTCTCCAATTGTCTTGTTTCTTTATGCAGCATCAAAATGGGAAGGACCTGTAGCACATACAACCACTTTGGGAAGATGACCATCTTATACACCGCTATCCGTCCTCCCAAATGACAGCAGAAGATCTCTCCAATTTTCCAATCTATTTCAGGTCTCCTCCAGCAATCTCTGTATGTTCAGTTTATGAATCTTTCCCGTTTCTGCCAGCAATAGTACCCCTAAGTATTTTAATGAATTCAAACTCCATTTCAGTGGGAACTCTCCTACCCATCTTGCTCGGAAGTCCCTTGTCCAATGGCATTGCCTCCTACTTCTCTAAATTTAGCTTCAAACCAGAGAATTTTCCAAATTCAGCAAATGTATCCAACAGAGTTGCTAAAGTTTCCTGTGGCCTCCCCACATATACCAACACATCATCTGCAAAAGCCGACCCTCGGAACTCCGTCTTTCCTATCCTCGCTCCCACTAACCTGGGGTGTGTCCATATACGTTCAAGTAGTGGCTCCAATGTCAAGACATATAAAAGCGGTGACAAGGGGCACCCCTGCCTGGTACCTCTTTTTACTGGGAAAGCGACCGTCAATGAGTCATTTACTATGATTTGTCCCTGCGGATTCGAGTATAGCACCCACACATCTCCAAAGAAGCCTCCCAAACCCATATTTGTTCTATCACTTCCCCGTACAAACCCACAATAGTGCTAGGTGACTTCAACCTTAAATCCATTAACTGCAGAGACTCCGAGACCTTTCTTCAAGCAATGGGCTCACTAAATTTCACACAAATAGTCAAGAAACCTACACACATATATGGTTACTCGCCAGACCTCATCTTTGCCTCAAATGATTTGACCTTAGGGAGGTCTAATTTCAATTCCTACCATTACCCCAGTTCCATGGTCAGATCACTACATAGTTAGTATGGAAATTTTATTACAAACAAAAAATAATTTAAGACTAGATGACAAATGCTATCATAGACGTTTTAAAAAATTTGACAAAGATACATTTATACAGGATACCTTACCTCATCTATCTGACGATTCAGTAGAAATAGAGACACAAGTAAACAAATGGAATTACATAATTTCTAATGCAGCTAGAATGACAGACACAAGTCCAAGGAAATCAAGGATCAATAAGCTACATCACAAACCATGGTATTCTAATGCTATACGTCTGATGAAAAGAGATCTCAGAAGAATAGAGCGTAAATGGAGAAGGAATAAGGTTTCAGAATTAAAGCAGATATATTTAACAAAACAAAAGCTATACGACGAACGTATTAAAGTCTCAAAGAAAGAATACCATACAAATATAATAAATAACTCCATCAACAAACCTAGAGAGCTTTTTGAAATTGTAAAGAGTTTAACAAAAGAGCAAAAAACAGAAGGTGAAGCTGAAATTGAACCGCAGAAGTATGCAGATTATATTAAGGAAAAATTCCACTCTAAGGTAAAAGATATATTTAGTCTCAACTTGAATTTGGTCTCAAATTTCAGGGTCTGGAATACATTCTCTTTTCCTTCTAAAGAGCAACTCTCGCACATTATCTCTTCCATAAACACATGCACTTCTCCAACCGATCCATGTCCTGTATCTTGGATAAAGTCCACAAAGTCAAATTTTATTCACATAATACAAAACATTGTGCATAATTCCCTCTCTCAAGGTAATTTACCAAAGCACTTAAAGCTTGCAACTGTTAGACCAATCCCGAAGAAGACAACGTTAGACAAGAATAACCCAGCTGCCTACCGGCCTATTTCCAGCATACCCTTTTTAGCGAAAATCATTGAAAAGACAGTGCAACTTCAACTCCAAGAACACATTGATATTCATGCGCCTTTAGACGATAACCAACATGGTTTTCGCCCAAACCATGGAGTTGAAACCTTAATGATTTATCTTTTTGATTACGTTCTCCGTACCATTGATGACATTAAAAAGGGTATTATAATGATTTTTATAGACATTTCGGCTGCATTCGATTCTGTAGATCACAATAGGTTATTACATAGATTAGAGGAGATTGGTCTACATGGGGTCACATTAAAATGGTTTCAATCATATCTGACAGAGAGATTTTTACAAGTAAAGATTGGACAAAAAACTTCTCTGCCCATAAGAGTATTACAAGGTGTGCCACAAGGTTCCGCTCTTTCTTCGCTTCTCTTCAACATTTATTTGCAGCCAATTTGCAATATTCCATTAAAAGTGACATAAAGTATACAATTTATGCTGACGATATTATGATTTTCACAACTATCTCCATCGAGAAACCTGATTTTTCCAGCATCACAGATTGTCTATCACAAATGTCCACCTGGTGTAAAACCAACAATATGCAAATTAATTTTAGCAAGACAGAGGCATTATTTGTATCTCGTAACCAAAATTTTGCACATCCACCTGTCATCAAGATAGATAATTCAATTATTCCTATTAAATCAGAAGTGAAATATCTTGGAGTTACTCTAGACAAGGAATTAAATCTCAGATCACACATAAACAAGACGATTAGAAGCGCTTATTATAGAATGAAAATCATCAGAAGACTAAGGCCGCTTCTGGAAACTGTTCACTTCCGCAATGTTTGTCATGCTCTAATTACACCATTACTTGACTTCTGCAATCCAATATATCTGGGTCTAGCTAAGCAGTCACTGAAGCCTTTACAGTTAGCGCAAAACACCGCTGCTCGTATAATTTTTGGTCTATCAAGTAAAGAGCATATAACTCCTATCTTAAAGGAGCTTCATTGGTTACCAATATCATCTCGTATTAAATACAAAACAGTAATTTATATTTTCAAGATAAAGCAACAATGTTCTGCAAAAAGTCTGACGTATCTTATCCGGTCAGATATTAGCAACAGACCTAGGAGAAGTGTATCTGAAAATAGAATCAGCTCCTCAAATGACATCAGAAAAACACGCAAGGAGACCTCTGAGAGAGCTTTCTCGTTTGCTGCGACTTCCATCTGGAACTCCCTACCTAATGATCTGAGAGCAGCTCAGGACATCAAAGACTTTAGAAAACAACTGAAAACAGTTTTGTTTACGGAGCACTACGTTAATTAAATAAACTAATTAATTTTTAAGAAAGCAATTATTTATATATACATTGTACAATAGCTCACTTTATAGTATAGCTCACAATATATATAGTGCACCTTTTCCCAAGACATTTAATCATATATTTACAAACTATGTATATATTATCACAGATTTTTTCACTATTACTAATTTTCTCTTTTGTTAAACCGCTTTGATTGTATGATAAGGCGGTATAAAAATCCAATTAAATAAATAAATAAATTCCAAGACCCTAAACATGTATGGCCAAGCCACCCGATCAAAGGCTTTCTCTGCGTCGAAGCTCACTAATAGTGCCAACTCCCTCACTTCCTCCGTCATATATAAGGCAGCAAAAATCCTCCTCATATTTTTAATAATGTGCCTATTACGTACAAACCCCACTTGGTCCCCCCTTCACCAGATCCGGTACCATCGGCGCTAAGCTTTCTGCCATTATCTTAGCCAATATCTAAAGATCGACATTTATCAATGAGAAAGGCCTATAGGACTCTGGTTGTCTAGGATCTCTACCCTCCTTGGGAAGCACTGTGATAACCGCTCTGTTTGGTTCATATGGAAAAGATTGTCTCCCTATCAAATCCATATGATGAGACGCCAAGGGCCCCGCTACCTGATGTTAGAGGTGTTTATAAAACTCTCCCCGATACCCGTCGGGCCCCGGAGCTCGCCCCTTGCTCAGTCTTAACCACCGCTACCACCTCTGCCGGGGTGATCGGGCCATTCAGTAAATCTCTCTGCTCCACTGATAAACAAGACACTTTAATTTGCTTCAGAAATGTTTGCTCTGCCCCCTGATCCTCCTGCCCCTCCTCATATAATGTGGCATAATACCTCCATATGTTGCTGTGTATCCCCTAATCTGTCCTCTCTCATCTTTCATTGCTCCCACATACTTTCTGCCTCCCCTCCCTGCCTGTAGCAATCCTGCAGGTAATTTCCCTGATTTATTTCCGAATTTATATAAAACTTATGTCAGTAATATAACTGGGAGCGTATTGCCCTCTCCTGCATCACCGAGGATACCTCCTTTGGCAGATATAACAACGTCTCTTTATTCCGTGTTGTAGGAGTTTGACTTAATTTTCGCCTTGCTATGCCCAATTCCTTCTCCAACCGTAATAGTTTCCCATTATATTGCCTCCTTCTATGTCCCATATAACTAGTGATTTGTCCCTACAGCACTGCCTTAGCAGTTTCCCAAAATAACATGGGAGTCACCTTATGTTCAGCATTTTGAATTTCATAAACCTTCCATTTAGATTCCAAGAAGTCACCAAATTGTTTGTCAGAGCTCACCTCTAACGGCTATCTCCACAATGTCCTACTATTCCTTAACCCCCATTGAATGCCTATCCAAATTAATGCATGGTCAGAGATCATGATATTCCCTAGGGTAACGGAGGCAGAGGTGAGACCTAACTTAGAGGACCCCAAGAAGTAGTCTATCCTAGAGCCAGTGTCATGGACCCTCGATACATGCATAAAATCTCTTTCTAAAGGATTTAAGACCCTCCAATAGTCCAAGAGATCGTACCCTTCACACACTCCCTTCACCCACTGTGTTCTACGGTCTCTCATATTACCCCCCTGTCTCAACATATTCACACTCTCATCCATCACGCAATTAAAAAATCGCCCCCAATTAGTAGCGGGGTATTTCTTTTATCACTCAAGCATTTATTAACCCTGGCACAAAATCGTGCTTCATACAAATTTGGCGCATAGATATTCAGCAGCGCTACTCTCTAACCCCTAATCTCTCCAACTACTAAAATAAATCTACCCTCTGGGTCTTCAATATTTCGTATCATCACAAAATCCATCTTTTTATGAATGAGTAATGCCACTCCTGCTCTTCCCCCCCCCCCCCCAAGAGGTCGCTCCATACAATCCCCCCCCCCCCCCATCTCCGAAGCATATCATGTTCCTTTGCTGTGAGGTGCGTTTCTTGTAGGAAGGCGACCTCCACCCTCCGATCTCGTACAGCCTTTAATAATATCATATCTTTTAATAGGATTGCCCATCCCACATACATTCCATGATGCAAATCGTATTTTGGTGTCCATTATTAGTTATCCGTAATCATGGCCACTGCTTATTATTTGTGCATACTTCCGCCAAAAAGGCAGTCCCACCAGCTTAGAGCTCCCTTCTCTCATCTTTCCTTCCCTAGCCTGTCTGGACTTCCAATGAAAACTAGCAAGTTCCCTACCCCTTCCCCCCCATATACTATTGATTTTACTTCGCCCATTGGGTTCTATCCCTTCCCCCCTCATCTCAAATCGATACCCCCTTCCCCTCCCCGTGTTCCTCCCTCCCCTCCTCCTGTTTCACCATTCCTTGCCCTCCTTCCCGGGGCCCCCTCCCGTGACCTTTAGTGATGCATGCCAGTCCCGCCGCTAACACTTCATCCTCCACTTCCATCCCATTCTGCTAAGTCCTTCTCACCTCTACTCACTCTTCACCTTCTCCACCCCATCTCTACTACCGGGCTAACTTATATCTGCTCAGCCCGTCTGCCCATCTCACCCCTCTATCACCTTTATGCCCAACAATCCGTCCAACCTTCCCTTCCCCCACCTTCTACCCTCTCACCATCCCAAAGATCAATAACTTTAGATTATACAATTATAAACATTTTACATATACACTAAACAGATTCTTCCCATGTAACAAATCTTGTAACCATCAACCAACACAATATTAATACCCTCCAAATGGAGAAGCTGTAACGCTGCCACTAACAAGGAACAAAGTCATTCCCTCACATATGCCCATCTCGCCAGCCTCCCTCCCTCTTAACATTTTTTCTTTAAGTGGCTAGCAGACTTCAATCCTTGCTCCCCATTCACAGTCTTTTCCACCTGGAGTCCTCTCCAGTCACACTCCTCTAAAGCTTGGGGAGAAAAAAGTTTTCCTTCCACGTTCGTGCCGCAGCCTATCCAGTGCATATGTTTCCAGAGGGAGCAAACACACCTGACACAGTTTCATTCACACAATTCCCCCTCTCTCCTGCCAAAGTTCCGCACTGTAGGTTTTTGTCTCAGTACATTTATGTTCCACAACCTTCTTCGGCGCATCTATAGCTTAATCACTGCCTAGAATGTCCAAAAATGCCTGCACCACCTTAGCGGTCTCAAAAAGATGCTGCTTACCGCGATGTTCCAATCTCAATCTGGCAGGGTACATAAGGGCAAACCGTACACCCCTATTGATGAGTGCAGCACAAACTCCCGTGAATTCTCTTCTGTGTAGACTCACTTGCGTCAAGTAGTCTTGACAAATCAATAATTTTTGTACTCCCGATGTTTGGCTCCTCTTCGCTCGCTCTGCTTTCAGCACCGCCTCCTTCTGCACAAAATTCAAGAATCTTACAATCACTACCCGTGATCTACTCGATCCTTCTCTTTTCTGTCCCAGCCTGTGCGCCCTCTCAATAATCAAGGGGCCCACGTTTGTCTCCAGAGAGAGTTGAGAAACCAACCACTTTTCCAGGTATCCACGAAGCGCACTATCACTGACAGACTCTGATATTCCCACTAGTCGTAAGTTTTTCCGTCTGCCCCGATTTTCCAAATCATCGAGTTTCTCTGCATAACTAACTTCTCCTCCATCTCCTTTACAATTTGGGCTTGCGCTTGCTGGGCCTCCTCCACCCTTTGTTCCACCTGTGTCACTCTGGGCCCGATGTCTGCCACTGCTTGTCCTACTTGGGACATCTGCTCTGACAAAGCCTGGAATCACCCTTCTAAAGCTGCCACCACCGTATTAGTTACTTCCTCCACTGCCCCTGCCAGTTATTTGCTGGGCTTGCAGGGGCCGAAGATGCCATCTTACTCTCTGCTCCACAAGGCTTCTCCTTCTTCCCCGCTTTTGTTGCCATCTGACTCGCGGTGAACTTCCTCTCTCCAGCGGTCTTCCTCCAACCCTTCTCTCCTCCGCTCAAAGTCAACTTTTCCAGATGGGGTTTTATTTCTGTAAATCTATTTTTATGGTGGGATACCCGGGAGCTCGGCGATCTGCTGCCGCCAAGCTCATTGCATCACTGGAAGTCCTCAAACCATCCAGTTCTAAATTCAGCTTGGTTAAAATATGACTACATCAATCAAATTCCGGTTACTTCTAACAGACTGTGTGCAGGCAGCTAATTAAGGTTTAGACTACAGTAATTTTTGTGCTGGGCCTGGGTGTTTGGGTTATTATAAAAAGAATGACCCTTATGATTATTTTCTTAGACTATTTATTCAGTTTGTCTGAGACTGACTCAAGGTGCACACACATGGAATATCTAACTTGTGGAAATAAAACTGTAGCCCTTAAATTTACCTGTATTGACTGAACTGCCATCCTTGTTCTCCTTGGGTTTTCCAACACCAAGTTCATGGAAGGTCTCCTTTTCACTGTCATCCTCCTCACTGCTGCTGTAATAATATTGCAGCTTCTCGCCAAGTAGTTTGTCATCCAGATTGGTCATTGTAGCCTGAAACAAAAAAAAAAATACACAGGCTGAAAACCATACCTGCCTTCTAGCACAGCCTTCAAAATGATCAGCAGATATTCAATACCAGGGTCATATCCTGCTCCCGGCAATGGATATCTGGGTTCATAGCAATGCTGCAAGGCTAACTGGACAGTGGCTCAATATCATTGCTGCCCAGTTCTGTGCCACCCCTGGAACATCTCGATGCTAATCGCTTAGTCGTGGCTATATGCCCCGATATGTTAGTGCCACAGAATATTCCGCAAAGCTGCATTTATGCAAATTTTCAGCTCTGCAAACCGTGTAAATGCCTTTGAAAATGCCCCTCATAAGGTTTGAGGCAAACTGGCAAGATTTTAGGACGTGGTAAAGGCATTTTATTTTTCTGCTGTCTTTAGCATGTGGGGTATAGTCTCTCTGCAGATGAATTTGAGTGTAATTATATAAAACGGACAAAATATAAATAAAATACATTTTGTGTGTCCTTTTATTATGACCATAAGAAATGCCATACAGGGTCAGACCAAGGTCCATCAAGCTAGTATCCTTTAACACTGGGTCTTTCCCCTCTACTCTCAAGCAGACCTCTGTCAGACCTCTTAAAAAACACCAAGTTAGACCCCCAAAAGGTAGAGTCTTACAGGCCCATATCTAGTATACCTATGCTCGCAAAAATCATTGAAAAAGTAGTGTATAGGCAATTACAGGATCATATTGACTCTGCTGCCCCACTAGATCCATCCCAACATGGATTCAGAGAGCCACACGGAGTGGAAACACTACTCACAGCCACTGTTCCCTCTAAGCTGTGCGCGTGTGCGCGCGCACACACCTCGCCGAGCGAGCGCACGTACTTTACAACAGAGCGCACAAAAATTACGGTTCTGATTCTGATAGAAAACAACACAGACGTCTTAAAATTTTAAAGTTGTGATTGTAATTACTAGAAATTTTCCGCTTCATTTAGTAATCGTCTATTTTCATTTAATTTGATTAAAATCAATGTGGTGTACATACTGTATTCTGACGTGTAGTCAAATTTTAAAGTATATAAATCCGAGTGTCATTGTGTGGCGCACAAAAATTTAACCTTCCTTCAAAAGCTGCACAGCTGATATTTTATGCGCACACAGCCTACAGAAAATTAGAGGGAACATTGCTCACAGCCCTTTTCAACAACATAATTTCTGGCGTTAACAACATCCGACATGGATTTTCACTCATTTTTTTAGATACAGCATCAGCTTTCGACTCAGTATGCCAAGAGATTCTTCTTTGCCGGCTAAGAGAGAAAGGTATCAGCGGAACGATGCTCGAATGGTGCAGATCCTACCTGTCCGGAAGATGGCAGCATGTTCGAGCAGACGGGGCTACATCGGAACCATTTCAACAAGGTCAAGGAGTGCCACAAGGATCCTCCCTATCATCCTTGATGTTTAATATATACATCCAACCCATCTGCAACATCATTAGAACCTTCAATGTCAGTTGTATGATATATGCCAACGAAGTTCTGTTATACATGCCAGTATCATTGGATAAACTAGACCTCGCCCCTCTGACCAACTGCTTCAACACCATATTGGAGTGGCTCCTCTCACAAAATCTGCGAATTCAACACAGAAAGACGGAGGTTCTCTTCATCTCGAGGAATCCAAACTTCATACCACCCAACTGTGTGAAGGTAAACGATGCCGAACTACAAGTGAAACCCGCTATACGTTACCTTGGAGTGACGCTGGATCAAAACCTCGACATGAAGAAACACATTGCTAATACCGTAAGAGCGATCTATTTCAAGATCAGATCCCTCAGACACCTACGCCCGTTACTCGATCCAGATGATTTCCGCACCATTTACCAAGCCCTGATCATTCCCCATTTCGATTATGCAAACTCCATACTACAAGGGCTCCCCCAATCCACCTTGAACCCCCTGCAACTTGCTATGAACAGTGCAGCACGGGTACTCTTTGGGGCATCCAGGAGAGACCATGTAACACCCCTCCTGAAACAGTTACACTGGCTCCCCATTCAAGCCAGGATCAGTTTTAAAACCTTGCTGATGACCTTCAAAAGCTGGCAAGGGGCTCTCCTCCTCCTCCCTCCTATCTGAACTCATCCAACCACTTGCACCTAACAGACCAAGAAGAACCGCAGAGTCAAACATGCTAACAATCCCAAAAGAAATGACAAGATGCACCAAAACAACAGCTAACAGAGCTTTTCGACTCTGTGCCCCCAGACTATGGAATACATTACCGGCACATATCAGGGCAATCCCCAACTTGAGTCAGTTCAGGAAGGCCCTTAAACATTTCCTCTTCATCAAATATCTCACTGACAACACCGAACCGCAGTCCCACTTGAATAGCGAGAACTTCAGCAATAGTAGTAGTCAACCAGGCAAGCCCTCGCAACATGTGTCCCCAACATTGTAAAACACCAAACAGTATTCTTTTCTCGCTATGCTTCTTATGTATATAGTTTACCCTGTTATCCAAGTTCCATATCCTGTTAATTGTAATGACCAGACATATGCAATTTGTCGGATGTTTCTGTTCCATGTAAACCGCGCTGATGTCGAACAGTGCGGTATATAAGAAATGTTAATAAATAAAATAAATAAAATGACCATAAGAAATGCCATACAGGGTCAGACCAAGGTCCATCAAGCTAGTATCCTGTTTCCAACAGTGACCAATCTAGGTTATAAGTACCTAGATGGTTCCCAAAAAGCTACACAGGTTCCACAGTGCTTGTCCTGGGGTAAGCAGTGGATTTCCCTGGTCCTTTTTAATAATGGATTTATGGACTTTTCATCCAGGATCTTGTCCAAACCTTTTTTTAAACCCAGCTACACCAACAGCTTTTACCACATCCTCTAGTAACGCATTCCAGAGTTTCATTACACGTTGAGTGAAAAAATATTTTCTCTTATTAGTCTTAAATGGGTTACAATGTAGCTTCATTGTGTATCCCCTAGTCTTTCTAGATTTTAATGGCATAAACAACCGATCTACATTTAGCCAATTTCCTGTCATGATTTGACAATTTCCAATCTGTAATCAAACCGCTGCTGATCGCTGGAAGTAGCGGTATACAAATGTATACTAAATAAATAAATTCTACACTATTCATTAGAGGTGTAAATTATCTTATCCCCCCTTCAGCCGTCTTCCCCTCTCCTGGAGCTGACTGTGGTACAGATCATCAACTACTAGTATGCAAACTCAAGCTAAAGTTGAAAAAGAGCAAACCACTTATGAATGCAGCAAAATATGACCTTGAGAATATACCACTGGAATTTAAAGACTGCCTGCAAAATTGATTTGCTGCTTTAGATACAAATGACAGAGCTCCAGAAGAGTTATGGAATGACATCAAGAAGGTTGTGTTGGAAGAAAGCAAGAAGTCTCTACAAAAGGTGAAAAAGCAAAAACGGCCAAAATGGATGACAGAAGAAACTCTGAAAATTGCCCAGAAACACAGAGAAGCTAAAGCCAGAGGAGAAAGAAAGACAATAACAGAACTCAGATTTCCAACGTGCAGCAAGACAGGACAAGGAAAAGTACTACAACGACGCATGCAAGGAAATAGAAGCAGAAACTATTAGAGGAAGAACAAGATCGGCTTTCCTGAAGCTACGAGAGTTAAAGAAAAAGTTCCAGCCTCAAATTGGAATGCTACAAGATGCTCAAGGTTCTATGTTGAATGATGCTGAGAAGATCAAGAAAAGATGGAAGGAATATACAGAGTTTTTATATGATAAAGATCAAGTGGACCAACAGCTGTTTCAACCTGTACTTTATGATCTGGAACCATTGGTGATGAAAGAAGAAGTTGAAGCAGCATTGAAAGCCTTAACAAAGAACAAAGCACCAGGCATTGATAGCATTCCCATAGAAGTATTACAGCAATCTGATGCAGCTGTTACTGTACTTACAAGGCTCTGCCAAGAAATATGGAAGACATCATGGCCAACTGACTGGAAAAGATCTGTGTTTATACCAATACTAAAGAAAGGTGATCCAACTGACTGTGGAAATTATCGCACAATCGCTCTGATCCCGCATGCCAGCAAGATTCTACTGAATATTATTCAAAAGAGACTACAACCATACCTGGAACAAGAACTACCTGAAGTGCAAGCAGGGTTCAGGAAAGGGAGAGGAACGAGAGACATCACTGCGGATGTGAGATGGATCCTCGAAAAGACTAAAGAATACCAAAAGGATATCTATTTGTGCTTTATCGACTATAGCAAGGTTTTTGACTGTGTAAACCATGAGAAACTTTGGGCCACATTAAGAAGCATGGGTATACCAGAACACCCGATCGTACTCTTGCACAATCTGTACATTGATCAAGAAGCAACAGTTCAAACGGAACAAGGAGAAACAGAATGGTTTAAAATAAGCAGAGATGTTAGACAAGGCTGTATACTTTCCCCTTACCTGTTTAATTTATATGCAGAATAAATCATCAGAGAAGCAGGATTGTATGAAGACAACAGAGGTGTGAAGATTGACGGAAGACTCATCAACAACTTTCGCTATGCTGATGATACCACATTACTGGCGGAAAGTGAAGATGATCTGAAACATTTGCTTCTCACAATCAGAGAACATAGTCTCAAAATGGGCCTGCACCTTAATGTAAAGAAGACAAAGATCATGACAACTGGCATAATCAACAGGTTCATCACTGAAGGAGAAGAAATTGAAATCGTGAACAACTTTAACCTACTTGGGTCAACTATCAATAAAGAAGCAACAAGCAATCAAGAAATCAGACGACGCATTGCTCTTGGCAGAATGGCTATGAAAGACCTAGATAAGATTCTGAAGAGCAGAGATGTCTCTCTCCATACAAAGATTCGACTTGCTCAAGCCATGGTATTTTCAATAACATCATATGGATGTGAAAGCTGGACAGTGAAAAAGACAGGAAGAAAATTGATGCCTTTGAATTATGGTGCTGGCGGCGAATACTGTGTATACCATGGACTGCCCGAAGAACAAACCAGTCAGTACTAGAGGAGATCAAACCTAAGCTTTCTTTAGAAGCTCAGATGACAAGACTTTGACTTTCATACTTTGGACACATCATGCGAAGAGAGAGAGATCATTAGAGAAAGACATCATGCTTGGCAAGATAGAAGATCAACGCAAAAGAGGAAGGCCAGCAATGAGATGGATCGATACAATAACAGCAGCTACGGGTACCAGTCTGTCAACAATGAGCCGCCTGACTGAAGACCGAACACAATTTAGGATAGCTATCCAGAGGGTCGCCATGAGTCGACTCCGACTCGACAGCACTTAACAACAACAATGTTGGTTTTCTGCATCAGCTCCTCCAGGGATAGTGAAATGCCCACTGTACCTAACAATACTGAACTAAGGAAAAAGATTTGCGCTAAATACTAAGGCATAACTGATCTTTTATGAACTTGTCTAATCTGTTTTAAGCCCAGCTACGCTAAGCACGTCAACCACACCTTCCTGCAGGAAATTTCTCACTTTAACTGTGCAAACTGTATTGCAAGATACTTTTGCCAATTTCCTTTAAATGCACCATCTTCGCAGGTTTCCAGATCCGAGCCTTCGCCTCGCAGTGGAGCTGCCGCAGGCCCTTCCCTGAAGCGCACACACAAGACTCAAGGAGCGGCTGCCCTATGTAGCGCTACAGCAGGACACGGATATCGTCCATTGTGCTTAACAAGACAAACCCACAGCATGTTAAGCGCTACAGAGCAGCGACGAGGTTCCCCTAAACCCTGTATAAAGAACCACTCACCGAGCAACACCTACCCGCTGGTCTTGCGTTCCAAACCTCGCTCTGAATAATGACGTCACGCTCGTCAATCTCTGGTCCAAAGAACGTCTTAAGCCAAAGCTGCAGATTGTCTTTGAGGACGAGGCTTGGCACGTATGCGTCGAATCCCACTCGTTCCCTTCTTGCCGTGTGACCGTTAGGGGCGTGGTTCTGCGCAGTCACTACTAGGAGAGCAAAGAACATAAATGAGAGCTGATCGCTCTGCCTCATCATGTCTTGCGCATGCTCGCCTGCTTCCCTAAAAAGCCCTCGGGAGACGGGAACAAGTCGACTCGAAGGCTTAGACGCCATTGCGCCAACAGAAATGACCTAAAGGCAGGTGAAATAAGTAGACCGGGGTGGGGCCGACCAGTATTTTACGCACCCGGGACTGCTTCGCCGCGTTATCCTTTAGCATGGCGCTTTTCTTGTGATGTTCCTGCAGTGACCGTACTCTCTGCGATAAGGGTTTAGTGTGTTGGCGAGTCAATGCTGACTGCTGGCCCGAGCCTGCCCAAGAACCGGTTCCAGGTGCTGATGCACTTGAGCCTTATGAGCCCCCCTCCCCTGGCAGAATTTATTCTTTAAGGTTTGGTTTTTTTCTGTCAACAGTCAAGGCGGTTTACAACATTAAAAGCAAAATTGAAGAGCAGCTTTGAATGCCCGGCTCTTTGCCAGCCCCCCCCCCCCCCCCCCCATAAGCTGCTGTTGAACCAGTCCGTTTTCTTAGCCAGGCACAACTGAAAGTAGACTACCACACCTTTCTTCCATGCAGCAAGTCTTAAAGTACCAGGTAGTCCAAGGTTGTCATGTCCGACCCTGCCTCATTCAGGGAGGAGTTATCATAGTCCAGAATCATCATGGTAAAGAATACCATGCAGATCACATGAAATAACAGCAAATCAGGAATTGCCTATGTAAAAAAATGTGCTGAATTTTGATGTGTTCTTTAATTTCCCCTTGCTCTTACATGGGCCCAAGGTGACATGCAGTTCCATCACAGAGGATGTTTGGTACACATGGCCCTGGTAGCCACCTCACCCACCCAAAAGGCACTCTGAGCCCAGGCAGTGGAAATCCTGGCACAGGGAGGCCCTCAACCAGAGGATCACAATGTTGCCACCCCCTCTGGGCCTTATCAATACTATTTACTACTACTCAGCATTTATAAAGCGCTACCAGTTGTACAGTACAGCATGTAAGAGACAGCCCCTGCTCATCATAGTTTACAATCTAGTCAAGACAAAACACATAAACACACAAATACTGAAAGTGTAGGCAGGGGTGGAACAAGGGGAAGAAAAGGAGGCTAGGTGATCCAAAAGCAGCAGCAAAGAGGTGGGCTTTCAACCTGGACATGAAGAGTGTTAGAGAAGGTGCTTGGCACACAGACATAGGTAGTCTGTTCCAGGCGTAAGGTGCAGCAAGCTGAAAGGAGCAAAGTCTGGAGTTAGCAGTGGGAGTGCGTGGCATTGATAGAAGCAATTTGCTGGACAAGCAGAGTACCCGAGGGGGGTTATGAGGAGAGATAAGGGATGAAAGGTAGCGAGGAGCCGCAGAGTGAATGTATTTATAGGTCAGCAGAAGTTTGAATTGGATGTGGAAGTGGATAGGGAGCCAGTGAAGTGACCCGAGAAGAGGTGTGATATGGGCATGACAGGGCTGGCGGAAAATTAGTCGCAAAGCAAAGTGTTGAAAAGATTGAAGGGGAGAAAGATGACTTAGAGGGAGACCAGCAAGGAGCAGGTTACAGTAATCAAGACGGGAGGTGACTAAGGAGTGGACAAGCATTTGAGTAGTGTGTTCAGAGAGGAAGGGGCAGATTTTGCTAATGTAGAGAAACGGCAGGTCTTGGCTACAAGCTGGATGGGTGTGGAGAAAGAGAGAGGAGTTGAAGACTACCCCCAGATTGCGGGCCGAAGAAACAGGAAGGATTATGGAGTTATCCACAGAGATTGAGAAGGGAGGAAGAGGAGGGGAGGTTGTAGGGGGGAAAGTTCAGTCTTGGCCATGTTCAGCTTCAAGCGACTGTGAGACATCCAGGTAGCGACGTCAAAGAGGCAGGCAGAGATCCGGGTCTGGTTTGCAGGGGAGATTTCGGGCATAGAGAGGTACATGGTCGGGAAAGCTGTCCAATAGCATTCTGTCTTTCTCCTGGCATCTTGAAAATGGTGGTACCAGAACACATCACTAGCTTACCAGTGCATCCCAATATACTGATAGATTTGTTGACTTTTGCTGGCAACCCCGCTCACTTACAAAGCTAAACAAGTAGGTACATTGTCCTGCCAAATAAGGTTGCTGTTTTCTTCTGCCAAAGGCCCTCCATTGCTTCAGAATAATCCAAGTTATCAATGTCCAATTAATCAATTAATTAATTATAGTCATGCTTATATACCAGTTTTCACCGGGTCAAAGCGGTTTACAATAAACAAGTGGGGATACATTAAACAGAGCTATTGCTATTTACAGGGGTGGGGTTAGGGTATATACCATCATCGGGAGGATATAGCATATTTACATTCTTGATTTGGTGTACATCAGAGGTATCAGCATTATTTTCAGTTCTGGCTTTCTCTTCAGTCACAATCTGCTTAGAGAACCTCAGTGGGTGCTGTTCTGATCCAATCTTGGGTGCTCCCTGAAAAGAAGGGTTTTTACCTGTATTCTAAATGCAGAGAGGTCCTTGTTGCTGTGGACTTGGGTTGGGAGTTCCAAAGCGAGGGTGCATATAAATCAAATGCCCGGTTACATGTTTGGAGATTAAATTTTGCTCTATGATGCAGCACAATGAGTGTATTGTTTGTGGTCTGACGTGTTGGTCTTCCAGAGTTCGTCTGGGACGCAGGGTTTGTAAATGAGATGGTGACTGTTGGTGAAGCACTTTATGTATCAGTA
The DNA here is from genome assembly GCA_033557465.1 of Ichthyophis bannanicus. Lineage (NCBI taxonomy): Eukaryota > Metazoa > Chordata > Amphibia > Gymnophiona > Ichthyophiidae > Ichthyophis > Ichthyophis bannanicus. Next base: position 384,321,384 of record CM066039.1, read on the forward strand.
CCAGTGTTTTATATTTTCTTCGTGCTTCTAGTGGAAGGATATGGAGATCTCTTAGGACTAGGGTGATGTGATCATGTTTCTTTAGTCTCTGTATGATCCTTGCCGTTGTGTTGAGGGCAGTCCATAGTGGATTAGATTGATGGTGGTGGCCATGAGTCCTTGGTATATATATTACCAAGCTTAAGTTCCTTATCGTTCCTCCAGTTTAGTCCTCCACCTCTGGGTAGTGCACCTCCTCCTGCAGCTTGGAGTCTGGACCAAGCAAAATCTTGCCAACACTGGATGTAGCGTACTGGAACTCCCATCAGTCCTCAGTGTGTCCAGTCTCCATGCAGCAGGAGGACTTGTGAACCTAGGTGCTGGGCTCACTAGGGAATCTGATAAGAGCAGGCTAGTTAGGTTCAAACTTTCCATTTGATTTTTGCTATTTCTTTTTATTTTGGGTTTCATTAGATTAACATATTCATATTACTATATATAACATTAAGTTAATCTGTACATAGTTCCCCCGGTTGTCCTATTGTTGAAATTCCCTGTTCAATGTAAAACTCAATGTTACTTGTATGCATTGTAGTATGTTCTTGTTCAATGTACACCGCACTGATTGTAATAGCGCGGTATAAAAGAATTGTTAAATAAATAAATAACATTGTAGATCTTATTTTTAAACTTTCCATTTGGACAGTTCGTTACTGTCCCTTTAAAAATAAAAAATAATATATAAAATAATTAAAAAGGGGTGACTTTAGTATAACATTTAAAGTGAAGGACTGTGGTATCCGAGTCCTGTCCCTGCCTAAAGAGTAGTTACTCACCTGTAACAGGTGTTCTCCAGGAGCAGCAGGAATCAGTCCTCACATATGGGTGTCATCGGCGCCGATGAAGCCCCAGCGGAGCATTACCCCAGCTTTCTATGAAAGCCTTTGGGAATGCAGGCACGCATGCGCGGTTCCCTTCCCGCCTAAAGGTGCCATCTTACCTCAGTCAAATGACATAGCTAAGAACAGCACACAAAAATGAAAAATAAACTATGTACAACTGCAACTCCAAGGGGAGGAGGGAGGGTTGTGAGGACTGATTCCTGCTGCTCCTGGAGAACACCTGTTACAGGTGAGTAACTACTCTTTCTCCAGGACCAAGCAGGAAGTCAGTCCTCACATATGGGTGACTCCCCTGCTCTGGGCTACCGAGGAACCCAGGCTGAACAAGAGAACTCCCTCTAGTCTCAGCAGCAAAGAAAGGCTTTTCAAGGACACAACCTCCACCGGTAGCCCAACAGAGGGCAGGAGTTGCCTAAACCTCAAAGAGATTCCGGAGTACTGCTTAGCCAAAAGCACTGTCCCTACGGGACTCCCTCTCCAGGCAGTAATGGGCTGCAAAAGTCTGGCTTGAAGACCAAGTTGCAGCCCTGCAGATGTCTACCAAGGGCACAGAGCGGAGATGAGCCACTGAGGCAGCCATTGCCCTGACACGATGGGCCGTGACCCTACCCTGCAAAGGAAGGTCAGCCGCCTTATAAGCCCAGGTGATACAGTCAGATGGACAAGGTACGCTTGGACACAGCCAGCCCCAACTTATTGGGGTCAAAGGATACGAAGAGCTGAGTAGCCCTTCTATGCCCCTGGTAGAAGGATAAGGCCCTCCTACAGTCCAGGGTATGCAGAACTGCTTCAGCCTGGCTCGCATGAGGCCTAGGGAAGAATGTTGGAAGAACCACCTCCTGGTTGAGGTGGAAAGAGGAGACAACCTTAGGGAGGAACTTGGGATGAGTCCTAAGGACTACCCTGTTCCTGTAAATCCTGGTGTAAGGCCTATCACAGACTAGGGCCTGAAGCTCACTCACTCGCCTAGCCGAGGTAAGGGCTATCAGAAAGAGTGTCTTCCAGGAGAGGAATCATAGTGGGCAAGTAGCCATGGGCTCAAAAGGTGGGCGAGTCAGTTGCTGCAAGACCACATTCAGCTCCCACTCAGGGGCAGGAGGACGGATGGGAGGCTTGAGCAAAAGCAAGCCCCTAAGAAAGCGGGACACCAAGGGGTGACCAGATAGAGAATGTCCCTCCACCAAAGAGTGGTGAGCTGCTAGAGCTGAGAGGTGAACCCGAACAGAATTCGATTTAAGGCCTTGATTTGACAAGTGCAGTAAGTACTGAAGGACTACTGGCACAGTACAGGAGAAAGGATCAACTGTACGGAGCTGACACCACACAGAAAACCTTTTCCATTTGAGAGCATAGGTTTTCCTAGTGGACTGTTTCCTAGAGGCTAGGACAACCTCCTCAACATCCTGAGGCAAGCCCCAGGGAGCGAAGACTACCCTTGCAGCCTCCAGGCAATCAGATTGAGAGCTCTGAGATTGGGGTGCAGAAGGGAACCCTGCTCCTGTGAGAGAAGGTCAGGTTGCAACCCCAGAGGTAGTGGAGGATCCACCGCCAGTTGAAGCAGAAGAGGAAACCAAGGCTGTCTCGGCCACCGGGGAGCCACTAGCAGGACCGAGGCCTTGTCCTGAAGAATCTTGAAGAGAGTTCGGGCCACCAAGAGCGTGGGAGGAAATGCATACAAGAGGCCCTGAGACCAGGATATCAGAAAAGCATCCGCTGCTATCCGCAGAGGATGCGGTTGCCTGGAACAGACGTTTGGCAGCTGTTTGTTCAGAGGACTGGCAAACAGGTCTATGGATGGAAGTCCCCATTTTAGGAAAATCTTTTTAACTACCAAAGGATGGAGCTGCCACTCGTGGGGCTGCAATATTCTTAATCTGTCTGCCAGGTAGTTGTCCTGGCCTGGAAGGTACACAGCCTTGAGGAGCATGTTAACATCTTTGTTAGTGATATAGCGGAAGGGCTGTCGGGTAAGGTTTGCCTCTTTGCGGATGATACCAAAATCTGCAATAGAGAAGACACCCAGGAAGGGGTAGATAACATGAGGAGGGATCTAGCTAAGCTTGAAGAATGGTCTAGAATTTGGCAGCTGGGATTTAATGTTAAAAAATGTAAGGTCATGCATTTGGGCTGCAGCAATCCAAGGGAGCAATACAGTATAGGAGGTGAAGTACTTTTGTCCACTAAAGAAGAGCGGGACCTAGGCGTGATTGTGTCTGATGATCTTAAAGTAGCTAAACAGGTGGAAAAGGCGACAGCAAAAGCTAGAAGGATGCTTGGGTGCATACGGAGAGGAATGGCTAGCAGAAAAAAGGAGGTGATAATGCCTCTGTATAAGTCTTTGGTGCGACCTCATTTGGAGTATGGTGTGCAATTCTGGAGACCGCACCTTCAAAAGGATGTGAACAGGATGGAGTCGGTGCAGAGGGTTGCTACCAAAATGATTAATGGGCTTCATTATAAAGCATATGAGGACAGACTTAAGGATCTTAATATGTACACCTTAGAGGAAAGGCGGGATAGAGGTGATATGATTGAGATGTTTAAATACCTCCGTGGCATAAATGTTCAGGGAGAGAGCCTCTTTCAATTGAAAGCAAGTTCTGCTACGAGGGGACATGGGATGAGGGTGAAGGGAGATAGATTCAGGAGTGATATGCGGAAATATTTCTTTACGGAAAGAGTAGTGGATCCGTGGAATAGTCTCCCAGTGGAGGTGGTAGAGATGAGGACAGTAACTGAATTCAAGAAAGCATGGGACCAACACAGAGGATCTCTAAAGGCAAAAAGTGAACTGTTGTAGTTGTTATGGAAGGACAGACTAGATAGGCCATGTGGTCTTTTTCTGTCGTCATATTTCTATGTTTCTATGTTTCTATGTTGTGCTTGAGGGCAAAAGAACAAAGGTCCTGGGCCTCCCGACAAAGGATCCTGGATCCGGTTCCGCCCTGTTTGTTCACCTAAAACATGGCAACTTGGTTGTCTGTCTGGATCAGGACAGACTGGTGAGTCAGGGTAGGAGTGAAAGCTTTGAGTGCAAATCGAATAGCTCTGAGTTCGAGGAGATTGATCTGCTGTGCAGCTTCCCAGGGAGACCAGAGGCCCTGGGTGCACTTGCCCAGACAATGAGCTCCCCAGCCTTGTAGGGAGGCATCTGTTGTTAGCACTACTGTGTACCCTGGAATCTGAAAAGGTACCCCTTTCAGCAGATTGAGTGGGTGTAGCCACCAGTTGAGGGAGTGCAGAAATGGTCTGGACACCCTTATCCTGTCTCTGAGGCTGCCTGTGACCACTGAGCCCGAAGACACCACTGTGCAGGCCTCATATGGAGCCTGGCATTGGGGGTCACATGCACTGTAGAAGCCATGTGGCCTAGAAGCCTCAGGCAGAGTCTGGCAGAGACCAGGGACCTGCTGAGAAACTGATTTGCCAAAGCCATCAACCTTTGGGCTCTGTCTTCTGGCAAGAATGCCTTTGCCAGGAGGGAGTCCAATCTTGCCCCTATGAACTCCAAGTTCTGGGAGGGGAGCAAAGTGGACTTTGCGAAGTTTATGACAAACCCCAGGCTTTGTAGAAGAGCAATAGTCCTGAGGGTGGCCTGATTGGCCTCCTGACACGTCTGACCCCTGATGAGCCAGTTGTCTAGATAGGGGAAGACAAAGATTCCCTGATTTCTCAGGTAGGCTGCCACCACTGCTAAGCACTTTGTAAAGACTCTGGGGGCGGAGGTGAGGCTGAAAGGCAGCACTCCGTACTGATAATGGTTTCCTCCCACAATGAACTTGAGGTACTTTCTGTGGTCTGGATGAATGAGGATGTGAGTGTACGCATCCTTTAGAGCTAAGGAGCATAGCCAATCTTCCTGCTGGAGGTAGGGCAGAAGAGTCCCAAGAGTAAGCATCTTGAACTTCTCCTTCAGTAGGAACTTGTTGAGGTTCCTGAGGTCCAGAATGGGCCGAAGGCCACTGGTTCTTTTGGGCACCAGGAAATACCTGGAGTAGAAACCGTGACCTTGGAAGTGGGGAGGCATAGGCTCCACCGCCCTGTCCACCAACAGACCTTGTAGCTCTTGCAGAAGAAGGTCTGTGTGCAGGGGAGGCTTTGGAGGCTCTCCTGGAAAATATGGTGGAGGCAGTTGGTGAAAATGGAGGGCATAGGCCTTGTGGACTATCTCCAGCACCCAACTGTTCCCGGTGACAAGGGGCCACGTGGGCAAAGAGGGCGAGGCGACCTCCTGTGCAGGGTTGGGAGAGCAGTGGAGGAGAGGCCACGCTCAAGGAGTCAAAAACCCCCACCCTGTTGAGTGGTAGCAGGGGCCTGAGGCTTGGGGGTCCTCTGCCTACGGGGCCCATTACCCTGGCCCTTGGCTTGCTGACCCTGGGGGGCAGCCTGATATTGCGGGTACTGTTTGTAGGCAGTGCCCTTCCTTGGGTAAAAGGGCTTTTTACCCGAGCCCTTCTTTTTATGAGAAGGGGCAGAGGTCTTCCTCGACAGCTTTGTCCGTGTGAGGTGCTCAGTTTCGAGCTGAGTGGCCTTCTCGGTCATGGGCTTGCCAAAAAGGTTTTCACCTCGGCAAGGGACATCAACCAACTTGTCCTGAACCCATGGCTCGAGGTCCGATGACTGCAGCCATGCCTGGCGTCGAGCCGCGATGCCGGCTGCCGCAACTCGGGCCGAAGCCATCGTAGGCGGCGCGGGACATGAACTTCGAGCAGTCCTGAATCCCCGAGGACAAGGACTTAAATCTCTGCAAGGGTTCCCCGGAGAGACCAGCAGAGAACCCGGCCAACTCCTTGGCCAGATCCCGCAAGTACATACCCATGTACAGCTGGTAGGACTGGACACGGCAAGCAAACATCGAGCCCTGAAAGCACTTTCTACCGACGCCATCGAGGTTTCGGGCCTCCCTGCCAGGAGGCACCGCGGAGTGCATCTTCTGGCTCTTCAGACGATGCATGGCCGATTCCACAACCATAGAATGGTGTGGTAGCTGTGCCTTCTGAAAACCAGGGCTCTTCCGGAGTCGATAGATTGAATCGAGTCGCTTGCTTAGAACCGATGCCGAGGCCAGTGCCTCCCACATACGGAAGAGGAGCCGTTCCAGCATCGGAGGAAACGGGACAGTAAAGGCCTCCTTCGGAGGAGAGTCATACTGCAGCGCCTCGAGCTCTTCAGCTCGAGGCTCTTCCTCGGGGTCCGCCGGAATAGCCAAGGCAGTGGCCATATCCCGGACGAACTCCGAGAACCGAGTGTCCTCCGGGGGGGGACCTACTCCGGGGCTCAGACTGCGGTGAGTCCGAAGGGATGCACCGAGTCTTGAAGGTATCAGGAGACTCCTCGTCCTCCGTCTCCCAAGCTGACTCGTCCGAGGAAGAGTCAGGGTCCGACCCTGCGGGGCCCAGGCGCACCCGCCCCGACGCCGGAAGCACCGGCATCGACGCCCTCGGTCCCGAACGGGAGGTCGAGGGAGACCGCGACCGAGGACGACTCCGAGCCACGATGGACTCGAGTATCGGCTCTGCCTCCAGGGTCGACTTCGACGTCGATGTCCCGGTGGTCGGGGCAGATGCGCCAGACAGGCTGGCCATCAGTGCCCGCTGCTGCTCCATGAAGGCAGACAATCTGCTCTCCAAGGCTGTCATCTTGAGACTCAGCTCGGGAGACGCAGCAGCCACCGACTCGGGCCCCGGCGGTGCCGGGCCCGACGTCCGCTCCCTGGGAGGAGAGTCCTCGAGGACTACGGGGCTTACGTTTCCAGCAGACTCCGGCTCCACGCGAGGAACTTTGGCAGGCTTCTCTTGTTCCTTGGGCCCGGGTCGGGGGTCTTAGACCTGGCCCTCGAGGAGCCAGGGACCTCCTCCTCCGACGCCCTCATGAGACGCTTCTTCCTCTTGCGTTCCCGGTCAGGGGACCCCCTGTCCGAGGAGCTTCGACGACGCTCGGGATCGGAATCCCAAGATGTCGAGGCCTCAGACGAGGTCTGGGCCCGGCCGGAGGCTGAGTCCGAGAAAAGCCTGTCCTTTTGCTGCTGGCGACTTCGGAGTGCCTTGGAAGACCTCTTCCCACATGCCCCGCACGACTTAGGATCGTGGTTGGGGCCGAGGCACCGAAGGCAGCAGTCGTGTGTGTTGGTGAGAGACATTAGTTTCTTACACCGATCACACTTCTTAAAACCGCTGGAAGCCATCGGGGAAAAAAGAGCCCCCGCGAGGTCAAAGGACCGGCCTTCCAGGGAGAAATAGAAAAAAGGGCGCGAACGCCAGCCACGAAGGGCAAAAACCGAAAAAGAAGAATCGGGCTCGATACGGTGTACCGAACCCAGCGGGAGGGGAACCGGCATTGAACCGGGAGAAAAAATAGCGAAATCGCCGAAAAAAATCTAATTTTAACCGGGAAAACAGGACACACGTCCGGTGGGCTTCACGGAAAAAAGAGACTGAGGTAAGATGGCACCTTTAGGCGGGAAGGGAACCGCGCATGCGTGCCTGCATTCCCAAAGGCTTTCATAGAAAGCTGGGGAAATGCTCCGCTGGGGCTTCATCGGCGCCGATGACACCCATATGTGAGGACTGACTTCCTGCTTGGTCCTGGAGAACCACGCATTACTGCGTTTTCATATTGGGATCTTTTTCCCCTTGACGGAGCGGGGTAGAGAGCTCTAAGCTGCAGGTGTCGGCTGCGGAAGCGGCTCCACCGGCACACAGCTGACTTCGCGACAGGCCTGTGAGCCGGTTCTTTCAGGTTTTAAGAGCTGGTTTAGAGAGCGGACGGCCCGCAAGCGGTTCCTCTTTGTCTCCTCAGGGCTACAGAACCTCCCAACAGTTCCCGCCTAAACGCTGTGAGAAACCGCGGCCATTTTAAACGCGGTTTCTCCAGCGACGCTGTTGCCCAGGACAGAGGAGTCTCTGGAGACAGGTTAGAAATTTATTTTACAAGGGGTTTCATTTCTTTTATGCCTTCTTTGGTTTATTTTGGGAAATCTTTATTTTTTGGTGGCATTTGCTCCAGAGGGGGCTGCTTTGGACTGTAGTCTAAGCAGAACTGAAATTTGTTAGAAACAGAGGACTTTCTGTCTAAGGGGTTTGAAGAAGAAAAAAAACCAGGGGATTAAGCAGAAGACTTATGAATTGAGCTGTCCTCAGAGACCTTTTTTATTGCTTGCTCCAGGGATCTCTGGTTTCAGGCTGGGTTTTGTTTCACCCATGTCAGTCAGTTCCCAGTCCATAATTTGTGGCTCCCGGAAGGGCACTGATGCAGGGATAGGCATCTGTTTGAGCTGTGTAACAGGAGCTGTTAGTGGAGAACAGCAAATGCAGACCCCACGCTTCCTGTGCCCCAGGAAGCAGTAGCGGGGACGGAGGGTGAAACTTGGATAGCCAGTCCTTCCGCTTCGGCTCTAGAGGTAGCCTCAGGTAATTCTGGAGCTGCTGCAGATCTTGGGTCTGTTGCGCTAATGGAAGATTTTCCCCCAGATTTTATATTGCTCATGCATCAAGCTTTCTGTCGTAGAAGGCAGGGTCAGCTGCCTGCTTCCCTCCCTGTTCCCGCCCCTGCCCTGAAGCCCGGGCTTGGGGAGGGTGAAGCGTTACCGTTAAGAGCGGCCAAGAGGCTGCGGCCTCCAGATCCTTCTACCCCGGAATTGGGATGGCAGGAGGTAGAGGAGGCGGATTATGAAATGGACGTAGATGAGAATGAATTAGAAGAGGGAGAGATTCCTGAGCCGGAGGACCAGGCGAGGATTATTCGTGTGTTTCGAAGAGATGAGTTGCTGGCTCTAATTTCAGAAGCCTTGCAAACCCTTAGACTGTCTTCCGAGCAGCCTGTTGAGGAAGAGGATAGTGCAGATCCCATTATTCAGGCGGTGCGTCAAGCGCAAGTGATCTTCCCTATCCATAAGGTAATAGATCAGATGATTCAGAATGAGTGGGATCATCCGGAAGCAGGGTTGAAAGGGATTAGGATTATGAGTAAGCTCTATCCCTTGGCTGATAAGGACAAGGGGAGGTTCCGTTCTCCAAAGATCGATGTTGCGGTTTCGGCGGTCACTAAGAAAACCACGATTCCGGTAGAGGGCAGCGCGGCCCTGAAAGATGCGCAAGATAGGGAGGTGGATGGCCTTTTGAGGCAGATGCGATTTCTTTGCAGGCCTCTATCTGTGGAGCTTGGGTGGCGAGGGCCTATCTCCATTGGGTTCAGCACCTAAAGCAGTCAGCTTCTTTGGGGCCTGACGAGGTCGGAGAAGTGCAGCGGTTAGAATCGGGTTCGGCATATTTGGCAGATGTGCACTACGACCTCATTAGAGCTTTATCGAATAGTATGGCTTCTTTGGTAGCGGCGCGCAGATCTCTTTGGCTTAAGAATTGGGCAGCCGATGGCTCTTCCAAGTCGTGGCTCGGCAAACTTCCATTCAAGGAGAAGCTGTTGTTCGGGGAGGATTTGGATAAGTTAGTTAAGGACTTGGGGGAGTCCAAAGGAGGTAGGCTTCCGGAGGATAAGCCTAAGCAGGGGAAAGGCTTTTCTGCCTTCCGGGGGCAGTATAGGGACTTTCGGAGATTTCTATCTCCCCGTTTCGCAGGGTCCCAAAGAGGAAGATTTGCCTCCCGAGCCCAGGGGTTTTGTGGGTTTCGGGGTGCCAGTAGGGGATTCGCAGCGGCATCTTCCGGGGCCGCTCGAAGATCACAATGAGTGGTGGCGGGTCCCGGCAGAATGTCAGTCGATCGGAGGTCGCCTTCGGGGTTTCCTTTCTGCCTGGACCCACATCACGTCCGATCAGTGGGTGTTAGAGATTATCCGCGACGGTTGTGCTCTAGATCTGGCAAAGCCGGTGCTGGACTCGTTTGTGAATTCACCCTGCAGAGGTCTGCAGAAGGCTATTCAGGTGCGTCAGACGTTAGACCATCTGCTGCAGCTAGGTGCCGTCATTCCTTTACAACCAGCAGATTACGTATGGGTCGTTACTCTATTTATTTTGTGGTGCCAAAGAAGGACAGGTCTCTTCGTCCTATTCTAGATCTCAAAGGGGTGAATCGTTGTCTTCGGGTGCTGCATTTTTGCATGGAAACGCTCAGATCAGTTATTGTTGCAGTTTGTCGCGGAAAGTTTCTTACGTCCCTCGATCTCAAGGAGGCCTATCTCCACGTCCCGATCAGGGAGGCGCATCAAATGTTTTTGCGGTTTGTGCTTCCGTGGGGGCACTTCCAGTTTCAGGCACTACCCTTTGGCCTCGCCACTGCACCACGGGTGTTCACCAAAATAATGGTAGTGGTAGCGGCAGCGCTGCGGAAGGAAGGCGTATTAGTCCATCCTTACCTCGACGATTGGCTAATCCGGGCAAAATCCAAGGACGAGAGCGAGAAAGCCACGAAGAAAGTGGTAGCATTCCTCCAGGGTCTAGGCTGGGTAGTCAATCCGCTCAAGAGTCATCTGGAGCCTACTCAAGTTCTCGAGTATTTGGGGGTGTGGTTCGACACTCGAAACGGCTCGGTGTTTCTGACGGAAAAAAAAAGAGTCCAGGCTCTCCGGGCTCTAGTGCTGTTTCAGGAAGCTGGCAGCACCGACGGCATGGAAGTACCTGCAGGTGCTGGGTACAGTGGCAGCGAAGTTGGAAGTGGTTCCTTGGGCCAGATTTCATATGAGGCCGTTAAAGCGGGCCTTGCTTCGCCGCTGGTGCAACCAGTCCGACTCTTTGAGCATGCGACTCCCCTGTCCTCTGCAGGTCCGCCAGGCACTGAGATGGTGGCTGATTCCCGAGTCCTTACAAACGGGAATGCCCTTGGAGCAGCCGGCGTGGATTCCACTCCTCATGGATGCAAGCCTCGCAGGCTGGGGAGCGCATTGCAGAGCGAACTATGCGCAGGGACGGTGGTCGACGGAGGAGAGCGGCTGGTCGATCAAACGTCTGGAGCTGAGAGCAGTGTTTCTAGCCCTGCAAAGTTTCGAGGTTCTGGTAAAGCAGCGTGCGGTGCGAGTGCTGTCGGACAATGCAGCGACCGTAGCTTACATAAATCGGCAGGGCGGGACCGGGAGTGCAGCCATGGAAGAGGAGGCCGAGAGGCTGTTCTCTTGGATAGAGTCGCGTCTGCTAGCAATATCGGCGGCGCACATCGCCGGAAAGGACAATGTGACAGCAGATTTTCTTAGCAGCGTGCGAGTGGATGCAGGGGAATGGGAGCTGCATCCCGACGTGTTCACGCAGTTGGTTCTCCGGTGGGAAACGCCGGTCATGGACTTGATGGCCATTTACCAGTCGGCAAAAGCAAGTCGATTTTTCAGCAGGAGGCACGAGCCCATGTCGGAGGGCATAGACGCCTTGATGCAACCGTGGCCGTCGACGGGCCTTCTCTATGTGTTCCCGCCGTGGGCGCTCATAGGTCGAGTGATCCAGCACATCGAGACGCATCGGGGACGGGTGCTGTTGGTGGCGCCGGACTGGCCCAGGCGGCCGTGGTATGCCGACCTCATGAGGTTGCTGGACGGTTCCCCGTGGCGCCTTCCGGTGTCGCAGGAGCTTCTGTTGCATGGTCCGCGGGTGGATTGATTCTCGCTTACGGCTTGGCCATTGAAAGGGCACAGTTGAGAAAGAGAGGTTATGCCAGGTCGGTCGTGACCACTCTTCTTCAGGTGCGAAGGCGCTCTACATCGCTGGCCTATATACGCATCTGGCGAATTTTTGAGGACTGGTGTTCCAGGCATAAGGTCCATGCTGCCACGGCTTCTCTGCCGTGGTGTTGAATTTTTTGCAGGATGGCTTCGAGAAGGGGCTCACCGCCAGTTCTTTGAGGGTGCAGTTGGCAGCCCTAGCCTGTTATAGAGGAAAGGTGCAGGGTGTGGCTCTTGGAGCTCACGACGATGTGCTATGTTTTCTGAAAGTATTTTCAAGGATGCGTCCTCCGCGTCGGATTTCCGTTCCGCCATGGGATCTCAATCTGGTGTTACGAGCGCTAGGAAAGGCTCCGTTTGAGCCCTTAAGTCAAATCTCGGTCAAGGATTTAACTCTTAAGATGGTGTTTTTGGTGGCCATTTGTTTGGCAAGGCGAATCTCAGAGCTACAGGCTCTTTCTTGTAGACATCCCTTTCTCTGTTTTTCTAGAGAAAAAGTGGTTCTTCGGCCGGTGCCTTCCTTTCTAGCGAAGGTATCTTCCCCTTTTCATGTGAATCAGACTGTGTCACTTCCGGTTTTGCGGTCAGACGTAGGGCACGTTTCTGAACGAGGTTTGAATCGTTTAGACTTGAAGAAGGTGTTACGTCGGTATTTGGCAGTATCCCAGTCTTTTCGTAAGTCGGATCATCTGTTTGTGATGTTTGGGGGGCCTAGAAAAGGTGAGGCAGCGGCGAAGGCTTCCATTTCCAGATGGATTAAGGATGCCATTGTCTCCGCTTACATGTTGTAAACGGGGGCGCTGGGTGAGAATGTCCACAGTCTTGGCAAAGTCAAATATTAATATGAATTGCAAAGGATTGTGGGAAATGTAGTCCATTCATACCAGACTCAGCCGTTCACAATAAATTAGTTGTGCTTGCTCAAATGTAAAGCAAAGAAGATATTTTATTTATGGGGTTATTCCTCCCAACACAGATATACTTGGCAGCACATAAAAAGGAATACTTGCTTTCAGTATTATACTTAGAAAAACAAATAAGGAAAAACAACAGCTGAACTTGTTAAGCAATCAAATCAAAGCATAAAGACCTTGATGGAAACAGAAAGGTCTTTTCTGTAGGCTCCTGTTAATATCTTCTTAACAGTGCTTCAATGAACAAACAAAACCCACAAAGTAGCAAAAAAACCTGTTCTTTTTCAGGGATAACTTCGTGTATCTTCACACACACTCAGAAGTGTCCCTTCAGAGCTCACTGGCAATTAGGCAAGGCTCAATTGCTATCAATTACCATCTGAAACCCTCTTGGCTGGTTTACTTTCTATTACGTGGCTCAAATCCTACTCAGAAGCCTTTCTGAGTAGATTAAAGAACAAGTTTATATTTCTTTGTGATGGTTGTTGTATTTTGTAACAGCATATTACCACAGAAGTTTAGACAGAGAGCAATCCATGTATTCAAAGCCCCTATTTATAACATCTTCCCCTTCTTCAACTATCGTGGGTTCAATATCATGGATTGGCACAGAGGAATTTCTCAATGGAACACTCTAAGGACAATACTTGTTTCCCTGCTGTCTTCCCAGTGAAGAGCTAGGGCATAGATCAGTGTTCATACCTGAGCTTCCATTGCTGTTAGAGTTCCTCTCTAAATATCCTGGCCAGTATGTAGTCCAGTTCTTATGTCCAGCCTTCCAATCAAGATCCCTGGACACTGGATCTCTCTTCACATACCTTCTTGCACTGGTCCTAGGGTCCCTTCCAAGTGCAGCCGTCTCCCTCACAGGTGCCGTCCGGGGATTCCTGGCTCTGCAACCACACTCCTCTGGCTTTCCCCAGTCCAATGATGTATGCTTGCCTCTGGAATGCCTCCCAGTATACGTACTGCTATGGACTCCTTTAGACCTTCCAAATGCTTTTCTCTTCTTTCTTCCAAAGTGTTTCTTGCTCTCTCTGTCCGTCAGCTCTGGCTTCTGCTGATGATCCTCAGGCTGATCAAGATGCTTCTGATGATCAAGATGATGATTCTCTGTAGAATAAGCTTTACCTTTATCCTGCTTAGATGAATGCTCCACCCTAGCACAGCGCAGCTGTGCTGAATCAAGCCCTGCCCTTGGAGATGAGTGCTTGGGGATTACCTCATAGCCCTCCTGATTGAACACACGTTTCCCCACTTCAGCTCTTCTAATGGCTGTTGGAAACCTGGTGCATTCTGGGACTGGTAGTCTTTTATGGAAACATTCTGTTTTATTATTTCTACCAGAACAGACAGGTTGCTTGTTCAGAGTCACTTCACCTCTATTATAGCTCCTTCCTGAACTATGATAAGCTTCCTTATCACAATGTTGCAGGGGCACCCGGCGCCTGTGGAGCTGAGAGCACACTCTACTAGGGCGCAGGCAGCTTCCTGGGCGGAGCACAGTCTAGTGCCACCGGTGGAGATTTGTAAGGCGGCAACCTGGTCATCACTTCATACTTTCAGCATACACTACCGTCTGGATGTGCTGGCGGCGAGGGTTGCCTGTTTCGGGTCGGTGGTATTGCGTGCCGGCTGGCAGGGTCCCTCCCGTTAGTATTGCTCTGTTACATCCCAGAGGTGGAGGACTAAACTGGAGGAACGATAAGGAAATGAAAATTACACTTACCTGGTAATTGTAGTTCCTTGAGTGAGGACAGTTTAGTCCTTGTTCCCGCCCGTGGGTGTGAGTTTGTTTGTTAGCTCGGCACGCGTTCAGGAGCGCGAAGCACATTTACAGGTGAGCTTTTCATTTTATTAATCGGTTCTCTTGTTCCTTCTTTACTGTAGGCTTGTTTCTTCTTCCTCTAACTCTTGCCTGGCTCGGCAGGGGGAGGGGGAGCTTTGATATCAGAGATCTCACCCTTTCCCTATAAAGGGGAGGTTCATGCCTTGTTATATGGGTAGGTTACAAACCCCCCCCAAAAAACGATTATATAACCTTTGTAGATACTTGTTTGTTGCTCTTTTGAATTTGCTTTGTCAATAGTTCACTGAGGGCTGATGGGAGTTCCAGTACGCTACATCCAGTGTTGGCAAGATTTTGATTGGTCCAGTCTCCAAGCTGCAGGAGGAGGTGCACTACCCAGAGGTGGAGGACTAAACTGTCGTCACTCAAGGAACTACAATTACCGGGTAAGTGTAATTTTCATTTACAGCGTAAACCGCTTTGACTAAATATTAAAATGGTATCAAAAACCTGCTAAATAGATAAGCCCTGATGTATCTGACAAAGTGAAATTGAGAAAACTATGGCAGATAAGGAACGTGAGACCCCTCTAATCTGCCAAGTTTAATTCTTGGTGCATAGTAGTTTTCCTCCGTTTTTTTTTTTTTAAATAACCGCCATCCTAAATGGGCCTAATTTTAAAAGGAGCTTGAAAGAAGATGAAGATTTAATTGCACTGTTACAAGATGCTCTTTTTGACATAGCACTTTTATATGACAAGATACCATGTAAGTACTTAGCAAACTAATGACATCAAAAGCTAAGAGTTTCTTGATTAAAGAAAACTAGCTTGGTTTGAACTGCCTTTTTTCACTTGTATGGATTAATTACTAAAAAATGGTCAATTTATTTGATTGAGAAGTTGTTGATAGTCTGGATAAAGAACAGCACAGATTCTCTATCAACCTTCACATCTATATAAGCACAGAGATCACTGCCTCCTAAATGAATCAACATTTTATTCCACAGCTAATGGTGCTGTTCTGTGTGGTGAGGGGGCTGGGCATTAAGATCAATATCAATTGGTCCCATCTCATGCCCGCGCCTGAGGGCCTCGCCAGAGGGCCCTTTGGCATGGCCCTTAGGCGCGGGAGCGCTCTGGCGTGAGCCGTGAACCCTGCTCCTCCTAATCATCACGGCTGACTGGAGCCGGCCCTGGATCCGGGTAGGCACGATCGCTCCTCCACACTTTTCCTCCAGACCTCAACCATCTCGCTAACACCACCTTCCTTCAAGCAACTTTCCTTGACTTGCTGCCCACTGCCCACATTGACCTTTCCCTTCCATTACCCGCCTTGTACTTGCTACCGATTGTCTGCTTAGTACTGTTACCTACTGCCTGCCTAGAGCTGCTAACCATTATTTGCGTTGTACCGTTACCCACTGTTTGCCTAGACCTGTTGCCCACTGCCTGCACTGAACTGCTACCCAGTACTTGTACAGAACTGTTGCCCACTGCCTGCACTGAACTGCTACCCAGTACTTGCACAGAACTGCTGCTCACTGCCTGCACCCCAGCAGAACTGCTACCCATTGCTGCACAGAACTGCTACCCATTGCTGCACAAAACTGCTACCCAGTGTCACGTAGAACTGCTTCCCAGTGTTGCACAGTACTGCTACCCATTGTTGCTTAAAACTGCTACCCATTGTTACGTAGGACTGCTATCTGGTGTTGCGTAGAACTGCTCCCAGTATTGCACAGAACTGCTACCCATTATTGCCTAGACCTGCTACCCAGTGTTGCTTAGGACTGCTACCTATTGTTGCCTAGAACTGCTACCTATTGTCTGCTCAGACCTTGCTGCCCACCCCATGGCCCCACATCTCATTGTCCTTCTCTCCCTCATCCTCCCCCACTGCCTCCCCTCCTATCAACACCCTCCCTCCTCACTTCCCCCCCTCCTCTTTTTCCCCTAACCTAGCATCTACCTTCCTCACTTCTCCCTCCACTCTCCCCCCTAGCCTAGCATCTGCTTTCGAGCCTCTCCACACTATCCCCTGCACTTACCCAGCCCCCCTCTCCACCTTCCTCACTTCTCCCTCCATTCTGCCCCCTACCCTAGCACCTGCTCTTGAGCTTCTCCACACCATCCCCCGCATTCAACCTGCCCCCCTCTCTTTAAGGCAACCCCACCCTTGCTTCCGCCGTACTATCTCCACTTTACCTCGCTCTCTAATACTCATTCTCCTTCTCTCATCAGGTAATATCAACCCTAACCCTGGTCCCCCCCTGATTTCTCTCCCACTCTATAGATAGTTTCTCACATACCCTATCTAACCTCATCCACATCCCACTCTTCCCTCCTTCCACCCCTTCCCAGTCATCCCACAATCACTCACCCATAAATATCAACTCCAACCCTACCCCCCCCCTCATATCCCTCTCAGGAAGCACATACACCCAAACATACCCACCCTCAGCCTTCTCCATCTAAAGCTCACTACTACCCTAAAAACAGACCCCTGCGCTATCCTAATAAGAAATCCGCACGCAACTTATCCAACCTTATCCATGTCCTTCTCCTCCCCCCCCCGCCCTCCCGTTTACTTGCGCCCTATGGAACGCATGCTCAGTCATTAAAAAAAACCTCTTTTATTCACGATCTTTTCATCTCTAATGCCTTACACCTCCTTGCCCTGACCGAGACCTGGCTCCCCTCAGGTGACACCACATCCATTGCCTCTCTCTGCTATGGGGGCTACCAATTCTCCCATACACCTCGATCTACTGGTCGCGGTGGTGGCGTTGGCCTCCTACTCTCTCCCTCTTGCCAATTCCAACTCCTGCCACCCCAATCACACTCCCTCTCTCCTTCGAAGTCCACTCCATTCGCCTTCTCACACCACTTCCCCTCCGAGTAGCGGTTATTTATCACCCACCCGACTACTCCAAATCAACCTTCCTCACCGACTTTGACTCCTGGCTCTCTGCCTTTATGGATCCTTCCTCCCCCACTCTTATTCTTGGCGACTTCAACATTCACGTCGACAACCCCTCCGACCCCCATGCCTCAAAGTTCCTCACTCTTAGCGCCTCGTTTGACCTCCAACTTTGCTCCACTGCCTTGACCTAATATTTATTTATTTATTTACATTTTCTTATATACCGCGCTATTCTGCATCAGTGCGGTTTACATTGAACAAACTAAAATTACATTGAACAGGGCATTATAACTTGGAAATAACTATTTTACAGGGAACATGGGCTATGGAGGGTTAAGTGGCTTGCCCAAGACCACAAGGAGCCCCTGTGGGACTAGAAACCCCAGTCCTTCCGGCCCAAGGTTGCTGTCCTCTAGTGGGATTTGAACCCCCGACCTTCCGGCCTGAAGTACCTTGCCCCAACCACTAGGCCACTCCTCCACTCTTCTCGAATTCCTCTCCCTCAAACTTCCTCTTAACTTTTACTCTACAGCTCCCGCCATCCTAACCTCGTCCTGTCTCCTCCGACCTATTTAGAAATCTGCATAATATTGATCCCCTGACTGTCTCCTCCACCATTTCTCCATCTCTTTCCTCCATTTTATCATCCGAGTCCGTCGATGAGGCATTATCCTCATACAATGCTACACTATTCTCAGCCCTTGACACTCTTGCCCCTTCCACCCCACGTCCTGTTAAACGATCTACTCCCCAACCCTGGCTTTCACCCACAATCCGTTACTTACGCATCTGCGCCCGTTCTGCCTAACAAGCCTGGTCCAAATCCCACTCCCCAGAAAACCTTCTACACTTCAAATTCATGCTTGGCTCCTTCCAGTCAGCCTTAGCACTTGCCAAACAAGACTACTACATTCATCTGACTAATTCCCTAGCCTCTGATCTTCGCCGTCTCTTTAACACCCTCAGTTCTCTCCTCAAGGTCCCCCTGCCCCCAATCCCACCCTCCCTCCCTCCCTCCCTCTCCGCCCAAACCCTAGCCGACTACTTCCATGACAAAATCCTCAAAATTACCCTCCAATTCCCTACCCCATCTACCTCCCGTCCTACACATTTCTCCTCCCCATTCATACCCCCCCGCCACCCTCTCCTCCTTCCCTTCGATCTCTGACGAAGAAACCACACTCCTTCTTTCCTCCTCCAAACCCACCACCTGTTCTTCAGATCCTATCCCCACCCATCTCCTACGTTCCATCTCCCTCACCATTGTCCCCTCCATCACTCAGATCCTCAACCTTTCACTCTCCACTGCAAACTGTCCCCGATGACTTCAAACACGCTGTTGTCACACCCCTCCTCAAGAAACCCTCACTTGATCCCACATGCCCTTCTAACTATCGACCCATCTCCCTCCTTCCCTTCATATCCAAACTATTAGAACGAGCAGTCCACCTTCGCTGCCTTGACTTCCTCACCTCCCAGGCCCTCCTGGACCCACTTCAATCCGGCTTCCGTCCCCTACATTCCATTGAAACGGCACTCACTAAAGTCACAAATGACCTGTTCCTGGCTAAATCCAAGGGCCTCTACTCTATCCTCATCCTTCTTGACCTTTCTGCTGCCTTTGACACCGTTGACCATGACCTTCTCCTCATCACCCTCTCCTCGCTTGGCTTCAAGGATTCCGTACTATCCTGGTTCTCCTCCTACCTCTCCCATCGCTCATTCAGTGTATGCTCTGGTGGCTCCTCCTCCCCTACCCCACTCCATGTAGGAGTACCCCAGGGATCTGTCTTGGGCCCCCTCCTCTTCTCTCTCTATACCCAAGGCCTTGGCGCGTTCATCTCCTCCCATGGCTTTCAATACCTCTCTACACCTGATATTTCCCCGGCAACCCAGTCCAAGATCTCTGCCTGTCTTTCGGACATCGCCGCCTGGATGTCTCATCGCCGATTAAAATTGAACATGGCCAAGACTGAACTCCTTGCCTTTCCACCTAACTCCTCCCCCCCACTTCCCCCTCTCTCAATCCATGTGGATGGATCTACTATCCTTCCTGTTCCCTCGGCCCGCAATCTGGGGGTTATCTTTGACACCTCTCTCTCCTTTTCTGCTCACATCCAGCTTGTAGCTAAGACCTGCCGCTTCTTTCTCTACAACATCAGCAAAATCCACCCCTTCCTCTCTGAACACACTACCAAAACGCTTATCCACTCCTTAATCTCCTCTCACCTTGATTACTGCAACCTACTCCTCGCTGGTCTTCCCGCTAGCCACCTCCTCCCCCTCCAATCTATACAAAATCATCCCGCTCGACTAATCTTCTGCCAACCTCGACATGCCCTCGTTACTCTTCTTCTCAGGTCGCTTCACTGGCTCCCTGTCCAATCCCACATCCAATTCAAGCTTCTCCTGCTAACCTATAAGTGCACTCTATGGCCCCTAACTACCTCTTATCTCTCCCTACATCCCCTCTCGAAATCTGCGCTCCGCTAACAAATTACTTCTATCAATGCCTTTCACACGCACTGCAAACTCCCGACTGCGCTTTCACCTTGCTGCACCTTATGCCTGGAACAGCCTACTTGCGTCTGTGCGCCTGGCATCCTCCTTTGCCCTCTTCAAATCCAGATTGAAGACCCACCTCTTCACTGTTGCATTCAGATCCTGACGCCTTCCTCATCTAACCCTAACCCCCGTCATCATTTATGACCAAACTACTGACCAAACCGTACCTTGCGCAGAACTGACTAATGCTCTATACTGTTCTAACTTATGTTTTGTTCTAACTAGATTGTAAGCTCCGATGATCTTGACTCTGACGGACAGGGACTGTCTCTTGTATGTTGGCTACCTCTTGTTAGGTCAGCTGTGCAGCGCTGCGTGCGTGGTGCTTTACAAGTGCTGAATAGTAGTAGTAAATGCGGGTTGCAATTTCATGTATCGCAGCCTGCCTTGAAAGGATAGCACCTGCAGTTATTTGTGTGCTTGTTCCATTTGGCCCTAACTATCATTCACAGGCTTGAGGTGCCTTTGGCTGTGGATGTCTGCAATGTTTACACTGCAATGCTGAGCTCAGGCTGGAAGCAGTGGTGTCTTTTAGCCTGGTGCAGCACCATAAGAATACAAGAACTGCCATACTGGTTCAGACCAAGGTCCATCAAGCCCAGTATCCTGTTTCCAACAGAAGCCAATCCAGGTTACAAGTAGGTTCCAAAAAAAAAAAAAAGGCACACAGGTTCCACAATGCCAGGGCAAGCAGTGGATTTTCCAGGTCCTCTTGAATAATTATTGCAAAATGTTTTTTTCGAGAGCTGTTTTGATTATTCCATGTAATCTTTATGTTTTTTGGTGCACTGAATCCGAAAATGACCTCCATTTTTGTCATAGGACATCACGTTTCCTGACAATTTAGGTAACTATGTTAAATAAGGCAATACCTCAAAATAAATGGAAATAGACTTATAAAATTAAAGTTTTATTACAATATTTTCATGAAAATCCTTTTTTGAACTGAAATGAGCTCACCTACACACACGAAACTCGATTCTTCTTCCTTGTGAGGCTCCTCTTGGTGCATTTACGCTTGTGAGTAGCATCTGGAATGTCTCTCTGAAGCATCCAACAGTAGTCTGCCATCATTGTAATGCTCCATTTTCCCTGGTATCTCCTTTCCATCTCTTTAATATCTTGGTGGAATCGTTCACCTTGTTCCTCACTCACAGCTCCCAAATTTTTAGGAAAGTAGTCAAGGTGGGACTGAAGGAAATGCACTTTCAAACTCATCAGGCAACCTAAAGCTTGAAATGCTTTCAGTATTCGTCCGACGATCTTTTTGTAGTGAGGATCTTTGTTATTGCCTAAAAATTTCTGTACGACTTCTTTAAATGCAATCCACCCTTCTTTTTTTTTTTTTTTTTTTTTTTTTGAACTTTAAATTTTTATTCGATTCCTTTGTTATACAAAACACCAATTATGCATCTCAGATATATCTGTACCATTAACAAAACTGTATGTACATTCTTACCAGCCAACTTCTAATATAGATGCAGCCACTATCACAACATTCTCTAATAAACCAACATTGAACATCTCCTACCTTGGTACACTCAGCAAGATCAGGTAGAGGGGGGAAGGGTGGGGGGGTAGGGGGAGGGGGGGAATTTACAGCTAGCCACTTAAAGGGGTTTTTGTGGTGTAAACTTTATGTACTACCTAACATGAATCGGAATCCACCCTTCTTTTTGAGGATCCGTCATGGTATTGACAAACTCTTGATCAACTATAAGCCTTCTAATGTCTGGTCCGACGAACACACCTTCCTTCAATTTTGCCTCCGACAGGCCTGGAAACTTGGTGACCAAGTATTTGAAGCATTCTCCATCTCTTGGAAGTGATTTTATGAATTGCTTCATCAATCCCAATTTTATGTGGAGAGGTGGTAGAAGAACTTTATGGGAAGGTACCAAAGTTTCTCGGAGGACATTTTTTTCACCGACTGTTAGCACCCTCGGCTGCCAACTCTTCTTGGTCCAGTGATTTTGTCGGTCTCGACTGTCCCATAGACACAGAAAACAAGGATATTTGGTATACTCAGCTTGTTGCCCGAGCAGCATGCACAAGACCTTCAAGTCCCCACACACTTGCCAACCATGGTCTTCATATTTAAGTTTACGAAGAACCAATTCCAAGTTCTCGTTGGTTTCCTTCAAGTGTACGGAATGACCTACAGGTATGGAAGCGTAAAAACCGTTGTGGAGTAAAACTGCTTTGAGACTTCTTTTTGAAGAATCTATAAAAAGACGCCATTGCTCTGAATCATATTGGATTTTAAATTGACCCATCAGACCTTCGACATCGATGCAATAAACCAACTTGTCTTCCTGGGCGAAGTAAGGAACAAACTCCTTTTCACGATGTCTGAACCATGAAGATGACACTCCTGGCAACAATAAATTCCTGCTTTTCAGCCTTGATCCGAGTAACTCAGCGACATCTTTGGGAAGATTCAAGTCTCTTACCAAATCATTCATCTCCTCCTGAGAAAACAATTTTGATCTTGTATCATCTTCAAAGTCAGAACTTGATTTGTCATCTGGTTCAGGTATGACTTCACCTTCACCGGAGCTAGGTATCTCTTCCAAGGTAGCAGGGGGATGGGTACTGGTATATCTGTGCCATGGTGGATGGGACGTATTGCCGAGTGAAGATTGGGATATGAAATGGAATGCTTCCATTTGGAATTAAACCCTTTCACATCGCATGAACAAAAGTAACAGTTGTCACTATGGTTCTTTTGCTCTCGCCATACCATAGGAATCCCATAGCGGAAAGATTTTTTCTTACCCTTGAACCAGTTTCAGAGGTCCTCAACACACCGTTTGCACACTTTATGAGGCGCCCAGACTTTATCTTGATCTCCAATTTTTAGTCCAAAGTATGCAAAGTATACTTTTTTCACAAAGTCTGTAATATTGTGCTGTTGCTTCAACACTATATTCACCACAGATGAAACAGAAACTGTCAGGCGAATTAATACACTTTCGCGGAGCCATAACATAACGGTTGAAGAATGACGAGCTAACATGAATTGCGATGAAAAAGTGTGAACAGCCTAGAACCAAGAACCTGATGATGAGTCGTGCACAAGTGTGGCATGCAGCAGAGAGCAGCTCTGTGACTGTACACGAGATGTCACAGTGCTGGCCACACACCCCTGCACTGACCGGAGCTGCTGCTATCTGCCCTGTGTCTCCCTCCCACTGGATTCTTCAGGAAAGATAGAGTAGTTACTCACCTGTAACAGGTGTTCTCCAGGAGCAGCAGGAATCAGTCCTCACATATGGGTGACGTCGGCGCCGACAGAGCCCTCGCGGAGCAATTTCCCCAACTTTCAAAGAAAGCCTTTGAGAATTGCAGCGCGCATGCGCGGTCCCCTTCCCGCCCAAGGGTGCCATCTTGCTCAGTCTGATGATATAGCTAAAAGACAGCAAAAAATTAGCAAAAATGAAATGATAGGACTGCAACTCCAAGGGGAGGAGGGAGGGTTGTGAGGACTGATTCCTGCTGCTCCTGGAGAACACCTGTTACAGGTGAGTAACTACTCTTTCTCCAGGACCAAGCAGGAAGTCAGTCCTCACATATGGGACGCCCAAGCTTAAGGCTATCGGAGGCCTCAAGCGGAAAAATGAGCTCCCTCTAGCTCAGAAGCACAGAAGGAAGGAATCTTCTCTGAAAACGCCCCCGACCAGTAGCCCAACACCAGGGCCGGAGGGTAGGAGTTGCCTAAACCTCAAAGAGATTATGGAGGACTGCCTGTCCGAAAGCACTGTCCCTGCGGGACTCCCTCTCCAGGCAGTAATGGGCCGCAAAAGTCTGGCTTGAAGACCAAGTAGCAGCCCGGCAGATGTCTGCCAACGGAACAGAGCGGAGATGAGCCACTGACGCAGCCTTCGCCCTAACACGATGAGCCGTGACTCGACCCTCCAACGAGAGGCCGGCTGCCCCATAAGCCCAGGCGATACAGTCAGCTACCCAAATGGACAAAGTACGCTTGGAGACAGGTAGCCCCAATTTATTGGGGTCAAAAGAAACGAAGAGCTGAACAGCCCTCCGATGCTCTCGCGTACGGTCAAGGTAGAAGGACAAGGCCCTCCTACAGTCCAGGGTATGCAGGACCATCTCAGCCCGGCTAGCGTGCGGCCTGGGAAAGAAGGTCGGAAGAACCACCTCCTGGTTGAGATGAAAAGGAGAAACCACCTTTGGAAGAAACTTAGGTTGAGTCCGTAAGACTACCCTATTCCTGTAGAACCTAGTGTAAGGAGGATCAGACACTAGGGCTTGCAGTTCACTAACGCGCCTAGCAGAGGTAAGGGCTACCAAGAACAAGGTTTTCCAAGAAAGAAAACGAAGAGGGCAGGTAGCCATAGGTTCAAAGGGCGGACAGGTAATCCGCTGCAAGACCACATTCAGATCCTAGTCAGGGGCTGGTGGGCGTAAAGGAGGCTTAAGGAGAAGAAGGCCTTGGAGAAAACGAGCCACCAAAGGGTGGTGGGAAAGAGGCCTGCCATCCACCGGGGCGTGATGTGCAGAGAGCACTGAGGTGGACTCTGACAGAGTTGGACTTAAGGCCCAGATTGGAGAGGTAAAGCAAGTATTGCAAGACCACTGCTCCCAAGCAGGAGAAGGGATTCTCAGACTGCTGAGCACACCAAATGGAGAACCGACGCCACTTAAGAGCGTAGGACTTCCGGGTGGAAGGCCTCCTCGTGGCCAAGACAACCTCTTCCACCTCCCGAGGCAGCTGGAGGGGAGCAAGGACTACCCTTTCAGCAGCCAGGCCATCAGATGAAGGGACCGGAGGTTGGGGTGTAGGAGAGACCCTTGATCCTGTGTCAGGAGATCGGGCTGAAACCCCAGAGGAAGAGGGGTGTCCACCGCCAGCTGCATTAGAAGCGGGAACCAAGGTTGTCTCGGCCACCGGGGAGCCACTAGGATCAGCGAGTCTTTGTCTCTGAGAACTTTGAAGAGTGTTCGAGACACCAGCGGCATGGGAGGAAAGGCATACAAGAGGCCTGTGGACCATGGAATCAGAAAAGCATCCGCGGCTACTCTGAGAGGATGCGGTTGTCGAGAGCAGAATCTGGGAAGTTGCCGGTTCAGAGGACTGGCAAACAGATCCATGGTGGGGAGTCCCCACTTGAGAAAGATCCGCTGAACCACTAATGGATCCAATCTCCACTCGTGTGGTTGGAGTATCCTGCTTAGCTTGTCTGCCAGGTAATTTTCCTGACCAGGGAGATAGACCGCTTTGAGGAGTATGCCGTGGTGGACGGCCCAAGAGCACAGTCTTCGTGCCTCCTGACAGAGAAGGAAGGAGCCTGTGCCTCCTTGTTTGTTCACGTAGAACATTGCAACTTGATTGTCCGTCTGGACCAGTACAGACTGGTGAGAAGTGAGGTGGGAGAAGGCTCTCAGAGCTAGGCGGATGGCTCTGAGCTCCAGGAAGTTTATCTGCTGCGCAGACTCCCAAGGAGTCCAGAGGCCTTGAGTACATGTCCCTTGGCAATGTGCTCCCCAACCCAGGAGAGAAGCATCAATTGTTAGTACCTGAGAAGGCGGAGGAGATTGAAAATCCACTCCCAGTAACAGGATTGGCAGATGAAGCCACCACCGCAGAGAAGAGACCAGCAGGTCGGAGACCTGTACTGAGTCCGTCAGGCTCCCCGTGGCCTGATGCCATTGAGTGCGAAGGCACCACTGAGCAGGCCGCATGTTCAGGCGGGCATTGGGGGTCACATGGACCGTGGAAGCCATATGGCCGAGCAGTCTCAGAAATTGCCTGGCAGAGACCAGGGAATTGCTGTGAAAGTGGCTGGCGAGATCCATGAGCCTGTGTGCTCTGTCTAGAGGCAGGAAGGCCCGCGCCTGAAGTGTGCTTAACCTTGCGCCGATGAATTCGAGATCTTGAGAGGGGAGCAAAGTGGACTTTGCGAAGTTTATGACAAAGCCCAAGTGCTGGAGCAGAGACACAGTGCGATGAGTGGCCTGAGTGGCCTCTTGGGAAGACTGGGCCCTGATGAGCCAGTCGTCCAGGTATGGAAACACAAAAAGGCCTTGAAGTCTTAGGCCGCCACCACTGCTAGACATTTGGTGAACACCCTGGGGGCGGAGGATAGGCCAAAGGGTAGTACTCTGTACTGGTAATGATTTCCTCCCACAACAAACCTGAGATATTGTCTGTGGTCTGGATGAATAAGGATGTGAGTATAGGCATCCTTGAGATCTAAGGCGCATAGCCAGTCTCCCTGCTGGAGGTAGGGCAGCAGGATTCCAAGGGTAAGCATCTTGAACTTTTCCCTTGCCAGGAACTTGTTGAGGTTTCGCAAGTCCAGGATGGGTCTGAGGCCTCCTGTTCTTTTTGGTATCAGAAAGTACCTGGAATAAAAGCCGTGACCTTTCAGGTGGTGGGGCACCGGTTTCACAGCCTGTTCCTGAAGAAGACTTGCTAACTCCTGAAGGAGTAAGTCCCTGTGCAGAGGGAGTCTTGGAGGCTCCCCTGGAAAGTAGGAGGGAGGTACCTGGTGAAAGTGTAGAAGATAGCCTTTCTGAACTATATGAAGCACCCAGGTATCTGAGGTGATGGCTGACCACCTGTGGGCAAAGTGGACCAGCCGGCCTCCTGTGCTGAGAGAAACCAGCTGAGGGGAAGAGGCTATGCTGATGGAGTCAAAAACCCCCACCCTGCTGAGCAGGGGCCGGTGTTGTGGGCTTGGGGGCCTGCTGTCTACGGGACCCATTACCCCGTCCCTTGGCCTGCTGAGCCTTTTGGGGAGCTGCTGAGGCCTGATACTGAGGGTAGTGTTTATAGGCAGCCGCCTTCCTCGGGTAAAAGGGCTTTTTCCCCGAGCCCTTCTTCTGAGAAGGGGCAGA
This sequence comes from Ichthyophis bannanicus, assembly GCA_033557465.1. Classification (NCBI taxonomy): domain Eukaryota; kingdom Metazoa; phylum Chordata; class Amphibia; order Gymnophiona; family Ichthyophiidae; genus Ichthyophis; species Ichthyophis bannanicus. The sequence goes on from CM066039.1 coordinate 384,347,917, forward strand.
GGTTTTTCTGGACAGCCTAGTTCTGGTCAGAGTCTCGGTCTCGATCTGTGCAGCCTTTTCAGCCATGGGTTTGCCAAAGAGGTTTTCACCTCTGCAGGGGACATCGACCAACTTGTCCTGTACCCATGGCTCGAGGTCGGATGACTGAAGCCAAGCCTGTCGGCGGGCACCGATGCCGGCCCCGGCTACTCGAGCCGATGCTTCAAAGCCATCGTAGGCTGCTCGAGAGATAAACTTCGAGCACTCTCGAATACCAGTGGACAAGGCTTGGAACCTCTGCAAAGGTTCCTCGGAGAGACCAGCAGAGAACCCGGCAATTTCTTTTGCCAGATCTCGGAGATACATGCCCATATAGAGCTGGTAGGTCTGGACTCGACAAGCAAGCATAGAGCCCTGGAAGCACTTTCTACCGAGGGCATCCAGGTTCCAGGCCTCCCGACCGGGAGGCACCGAGGAGTGCATTTTCTGACTCTTGAGTCGATGCATGGCCGATTCCACCACCATTGAATGGTGCGGTAGTTGTGCCTTTTGGAACCCGGGGCTCTTGCGGACTCGATAAATGGAATCGACCCGCTTGCTTAACACCGGCGCCGACGCCGGGCTCTCCCACATGCGGAAGAGAAGTCGTTCCAGCATCGGAGGAACCGGTACAGTAAAGGCCTCCTTCGGGGGAGAGTCATACTGGAGGGCATCGAGCTCTTCGGCTCGAGGCTCCTCCTCGGGATCCGCGGGGAATGCCAAGGCCTTGGCCATATCCCGCACGAAGTCCGAGAACCGGGTGTCCTCGGGGGGGGGGACTGTCTCCGAGGTTCGGACTCGGGTGAGTCCGATGGGACACACCGAGTCCGAAAAGTACCAGGTGACTCTTTGTCCTCCGTTTCCCAGTCTGACTCCTCGGAGGAGGAATCGAGTGGGTCGGGCGGGCACCGATGCCCTCTGCCCCGACGCCGAGGGTGTCGGCGTTGACGACCTCAGTCCCGAACGGGAGGCCGAGGGAGACCGCGACCGAGGATCGACTCGAGGATCGGCTCGATCTCCGGGGTCGACTTGGACGTCGACGTCCCGGTGGCTGGGGCAGATGCATTGGCGAGGCCAGCGATCAATGCCCGCTGCTGGTCCATGAAGGCAGCCAAACTGCTCTCCAAGGCCGTCAACCTGAGTCCAAGCTTAGGAGACCCAGCAGCCCCCGACTCGGGCCCCGACGGCGTCGGGTCCGACGTCGGCTCCTTCGGAGGCGAGTCCACGAGGACTACAGTACTCACGTGTCCAGGCGACTCCATTTCGAGACGAGGATGTTTCGAAGGCCTCTCCGACTTCGAGGACCCGGGACGGCTATCGGGGCTATGCGACCTGGCCCTCGAGGAACCAGGAGCGTCCACCGACGCCGCCCTCGCGGGTTTTTTCTTCCTATGATGTTCCCGGGCAGGAGACCCCCGCTCAGAGGAACTCCGAAGATGCTCAGGACCGGAGTCCCCGGACGTCGAAGCCTCTGACGAGGTCCGGGCCCGGCCAGACGCGGAGTCAGAGAAGATTCGTTCCCTTTGATGCTGCCGACTCCTCAACGCTTTTGAAGACATCTTGCTACACGGACCACAGATCATCGGGTCCGAGGCAGCAGTCGTGTGTGTCGGTAAGAGACATAAGTTTCTTACACCGATCACACTTTTTAAACCCGCTGGCAGCCATCGAGGGAAAAAGAGCCCCTGCGAGGTCAAAAGACAGGGCTGCCAGTGAAAAATAAAAAATGGCGCGAACGCTTGTCACGAAGGACAAAAAACCGAAAAATAAAGAACGGACCCGATACCGGTGTAGCGGGTCCGGGCGGGAAAAGGATCCGGCGTTGAACCGAGAAAGAATAAGAAATAAGAAATAAAATCAACTTTTTCTGTGGCGATCACAAACAGCGTCTGTAGGGCTCCGCGGAAAAAAGAAGACTGAGCAAGATGGCACCCTTGGGCGGGAAGGGGACCGCGCATGCGCGCTGCAATTCCCAAAGGCTTTCTTTGAAAGCTGGGGAAATTGCTCCGCGAGGGCTCCGTCGGCGCTGACGTCACCCATATGTGAGGACTGACTTCCTGCTTGGTCCTGGAGAATAACCCCTTCTACCATTAGAAGCACGGACTTAAAACTTGCTTAGCTTATGTATATATTGCTGACCATCAGGTTTACAGTGCTATATTTTTTTTTACATAACTCAGACAACCCCTTTAAGTTTTTTTTGGCATTTTATATCTTAAATGCACTTATGTGAATTAATTAATAGTAATTTGAATTAATAGTAATTTGAAAAAAATTTGATAAATTTGAAGACAATTTTGCATGTTGTGGCAAATCATGACGTCTAGGAGTTTTTTCAATATTTTATTTGTTTTCAGCACACCAAAATACATGGAAATTAGATGAAAATAATCAAACAGCTTTTTAGTCGCAGACCTGTGTAATGTTTTATGGATCTTTCCTCTGGGAACTTGTACAACTTTTTTAAACCCAGCTACACAGACAGCTTTTACTACATCCTCCAGTAATGAATTTCAGAGTTTGATTACGCATCGAGTAAGACATCATGCTTGGCAAGGTAGAAGGTCAAGGCAAGAGAGAAAGGCCAGCAATGAGATAGATCAATAAAAAACAGCAGGTATGGGTGCCACTCTATCAACAATGAGCCGCCTGACTGAAGACTGAACACAGTTTAGGACAACTATCCAGAGAGTCACCATGAGTCGACACTGACTTGATGGCACTTAACAAAAAAAATATTTTCTCTTGTTAGTTTTAAATGGGTTGCATTGTAGCTTCATTGTGTGTCCTCTAGTCTTTCTACTTTTGATGGCGTAAACAACCAAACTATGTTTACCCATTCCACATCATTCATTAATTTATAGACCTCTATCATATACCCCCTGTGATGAGGAAGGCACTGGTGAGCCTGCAGAGTTAGAGAAAATCAGTGATTGTACCTTTAAAAACATTCCAGCAGTGCACAGGCTTCAGAGCAAGCTTAGAGTTTCTGAGGCTAGGCTACCACACCCAAGCTCTGCTGACGGAGTAGCAGGCTTGGAGCATGATTATGAACACCTGTTAAGGCAGAGAGAAACACTGCCCAGAAAGCACCTTTATAAACCCTGCTTAGGGAAAAGCAGAGGGAAGAAGAGCAGGGAGAAGAGCTGCTCAGGAGGAAAAGGTTGCTCAAGGGAGAAGAGCTGCTCAGGAGGAAAAGGTTGCTCAGAAGGGAAGAGCAGAGCAAGCAAACACTCAAGGAGAGAGTCCAGGAAGACAGAGTCAGAGACGGACTCAGAGCAGGACTGGAAATTGAGCTGGAATTTCCCAGAAAGAAAGTTCCAAGCAGAGGAAAGAAGAAGGACCTGGAAAGAGTCTGGCACAAGGGAAACCAGGCAAGAGCTGCTCAGACGGAGAGGAGAGAGCGGGGCAGGTTCCAAACTTCTGTTCCTGACCAAGAGGTTCACAACACTCAGAGGTGGGTGCCTAGGTTTCAAACCAGGAGGCAGAAGAACCCAGCCTCCAACAGAGAGCCGTGGTTAAACCTCAGAGAAGAACTGGGGCAAGAGAACCAAAGAAAGATATCCAGTAATACAGTTCTCCATATTCCTTACCGGGTAGAGAGGTCCTGGAGGGAGTTACAGGAATCCTCAGCAAGAATTCCACCAGAGGCAGGTCATGAGGGCTCAGTGCAGGATATTATAATTCCAGAGCAGGAGGAAATGCAAGTGGAGTATAATGAACCAGACCCCTTGATTACTGAACTGCCAATGGACTGTTCTTTGTGTCGTGCAGAGGCTACTGAATCCTTGGTTAAGGAGTAGCAGCCTAAGTAAATGCTTTTGGGAAAAGCACTACCAAGAAAACTTAACCTTGCTAAGGTAGGAACCAGGTTAAGTAAGACAAGCTTGTACAGCACTGTATATTATCTCACTAAGGAAGCAGAAAGACATTCTTTACTTTGCTGAACCCAAGAAGCTGTACTTTTGATTTGCCTGTTTTGATTGATGAAACGTCCGCGTCTGTTTAATGCCTTTGAGAAGTTACTCAGCTTAAGGATGTAAATATTTTCTGTACTTTTTTATCCTGGAGGAAATATCCAGATACTTTGCGTTTGAACCTTATTTGTGCATATTTGGGGAAATAAACTGTGTCACATTTGCCTTCATTCGATGTCTCCACGACTATCCTTTTTAAGAGGAAAACTACAACTCCCAGAGGGCACTGCTCCCGAAGGAAAGAGTTTTCAAACCCTTTAAAGAGGACAAAATGGCAACCCTAATCCCCTAAGCACGTGGCTGGGGATAGGGACACGTGACACCCCTCAGCTGTCCCTTTTCCAAGATGAACAGCCCCAACCTTTTAAGCCTCTCATCACAGGGGTAGCCTTCCATTTCCTTTATCATTTTTGTCGCTCTTTGTACCTTTTCTAATTCAGCTATATCCTGTTTAAGATATAGCAATCAGAATTGCACACAATATTCAAGGTGCAGTCGCACCATCAAGCGATACAGAGGCATAATAATATCCTTTGTTTTATTCTCCGTTCCATTCCTTATGATTCCTATCATTCTATTTGCTTTCTTGGCTGCCGCTGCACACTGGGCAGAGGGTTTCAACGTATTAGCCACAATGATGCCTAAGTCTTTTTCGTTGGTGGTGGTTTCTAAGGTAGTACCTTGCATCATGTAACTAAAGTTTGGGTTGTTTTTCCTAGGTGCATAACTTTGCACTTGTTCACATTAAATTTCATCTGCCATTTGGATGCTGTTTTCCAATTTTTCCAGGTCCTCTTGCAATTTTTCACAATCCTTGTGCATTTTAACAACTTTGAATAATTTTGTGTCATCTGCATATTTGATCACCTCACTTATTATTCCTATTTCCAGGTCATTTATAAATATGTTAAAAAGCAGTGGTCCCAGCATAGATTCCTAAGGTACTCCATAATTCACCTTTCACCATTTAGCCCTATTCTCTGCATTCTATCTTTTAACCAGTTCCTGATCCACATTAGTACACTGCCTCCAATCCCATGACTTTTTAATTTTGTCAAGAGTCTCTCATGAGGGGACCTTGTCAAAGGCTTACTGAAAATCCAGATATACTATATCAACTGGCTTACCTTTGTCTACCTATTTATTCACACCTTCAAAAGCAGTATAACAGATTAGTAAGACAAAACTTGACTAAATCCATGTTGGCTTTCTCCCATTAAACCATGGCTATCTGCGTGCTCAGTAATTTTATTCCTTACAATGGTTTCTACCATTTTGCCCCGGTATTGACATCAGGCTCACCGATCTGTAGTTTCCTGGATTACACCTGGAACACTTTTAAAAAATTGGAGTTCCATTGGCCACTCTCCAATCCTCAAGTACTACAGATGATTTTAATGATAGTTCACAGATTACTAATAGTAGGTCTGCAATCTCATATTTCTGTGCTTTTAACACCTTTGGATGTATACCATCTGGTCCAGGTGATTTGCTACTCTTCTGTTTATCAAACAGTTGTGATACATCCTCCCGGTTTATCAATATTTCTTTCAATTCTTTTGCTACATCACCTTTATATACCATTTCAGGCAAGGGTAACTTCCCTACATCTTCTTCAGTAAAGACCAAAGCAAAAAAGTTTTTCATCTCTCCACTATGGCCTTGTCTTCCCTTAGTGCTCCTTTTATCCCTCTATCATCCAATGGTCCAACTGACACTATCACTGGTTTTTTGCTACGAATGTACTTGACAAAGTTTTTATTATGCGTTTTTGCTTCCACGGCAAGCTTCTTTTCAAATTCTTTCTTTGCCTGCTTTCTTAATGCATTGTACTTGTATTTGCCAATGCTTATGTTGTTTCCAGTGTTTGTCATTAGGTTCCTTTTTGCATTTTTTGAAGGATGCTATTTTGGCAACAACAGACTCTCTGACCTCACCTTTAAACAATGCTGGCAGTTTTTTAGCCTTCCTTCCACTTTTCTTAAAGCGTGGAATACATCTGGCCTGGGCTTCCAAGATAGTACTTTTAAACAATGCCCATGTTTGATGTAAATCTTTAACCTTTGCAGCTGCTCCTTTTAGTTTTTTCTTAAATATTTTCCTCATTTTATCATAGTTTCTCTTTTGACAGTTAAAAGGTAGTACTTTGCAAAGTGGTATGGTGTTCTCCTCGCTGATAGATGGTGAGCTAGAGAGGGGGGGGGTAACACATAACAAAATGGGGGGGGGGGGGGGAAATGGGAGGAGAAAAAAAAAAGGGCGTTTTGTTGGTTTCTTATTGGCTGTTGCCGCTTTCTGCCTCGTTACTTTCTGCTATTGTATTATGCATATAGCGTATGTGACTGGTGTGCTTTGTGTTTATTTGCTGCCTTTCAATAAAAAAAAGGTAGTACTTTGGATTTCCTTGTCATCTTTCTTCCATTTATTAAATCAAACACAATTATGCTATAATCACTATTGCCAAGTGACCCTAAAACCCTTATCTCTTACACCATATCCTGTGTTCCACTGAAGATTAGGTTCAAAATAACTTCCCCTCTTGTCATTTCATGAATTAGCTGCTCCAAGAAACAGTCATTTATTTCATCTAGAAACTTTGTCTAGCATGTTCTGCTGTGACATTGACCCAGGCAATACCACGATAATGGAAATCATCCATTACTATGTTGTAACTTTTGTTAGCTTCCCTGATTTCTTTTAGCATTTCATCATTCATCTGTTCATTCTGGCCAGATGGTCAGTAGTATACCCTCACTGCTGTCGCCTTCCGCTTTTTACATGGAACTTCTATCCATAGACATTCTACAGTGTATTTTGTTCCCTGCAAAACTTTAATCCTATGTGACTCAATGCCCTTTCTAACATAGAGAGCAGCCCCTCCACCAGTTTGATCTACTCTATCATTGCAATATAGTTTGTACCCTGATATCATAAGTGTCCCATTGGTTGTTCTCCTTCCATCAGGTCTCTGAGATGCCAATCATATCTAACCTTTCATTTAGTGCTATATATTCTAGCTCTTACATCTTATTATTTAGACGTCTAGCATTTGCATACAGGGATTTTAGAGATTGTATTTTATTCATATTTATCTGGTTATCAGTTGATAGGTGTAATTTGGAATCTTTCGGCTCTGTACTGAAGAACCTCTGGGTTACTTTTATCTTTGTTGGAACCCTTCTGTCAGGGTGCCCTAACTTCCCTGTTTTGCTAATATACTTCAAGGATACATCCTTCCGAACCATGCGCTCCTGGGCGACTGTCAGCTTTCCCCTGTTATCTAGTTGAAAAGCTGCTCTATCTCCTTTTTAAAGATTAATGTTAGCAGCCTGCTTCCATCCCAGTTAAGTTGGAGCCCATCCCTTCCCAGAATGTTGCCCCAGTTCCTAACAAATAGAAAACCCTCTTTGCATCCTTGTCTCATCCATGCATTTAGACTCCAGAGCTATGCCTGCCTTTTGGGTCTTGCGTGTGGAACGGGAAGGGTCCCTGCTGGTTTTAAAAGTAAACTAAAAGCTATGCTGGGTTTTAAATTTAACCTAAAAGCTCTCTGGTTTTAAAAGTAAACAAAAAGCTATCTGCTGATACTAGACTCTGACTGAGTTAAAAAATACACTGGATTCTAAAATACACAGATTTATCAGTTTTAACCCAAAGAATTCCCTTCTTCCCAAGATTGAAAATGTCCCAGAAGGAAATACTTTCAAGTGCAGATTTCTTTCCAGCAGCAGTCCCTTTTGGTAGTCCTTCAAGACTTCCTCCTTTCTCTATCTCTGTGGATAACACTTCTACTTCCTGTTTTCTCAGCCTGCAACCTTGGGGCCATCTTTGACTCCTCCCGCTCCTTCCCAACATTCAATTGATTGCTTAAAAGCTGTCGTTTCTTTCTCTATAACAGCAAAATTAGCCCCTTCCTTTCTGAACACATTACTAAGACACTTATATACTCTTTAGTCACCTCCTGACTTAACTATTGCAACCTCCTCCTTGATGGGTCTCATTCTGAGTCATGTCTCTCCCCTTCAATCTGTTCAGAACTCAACTGCATGACTAATCTTCAACCAGCCCCGATATTTTCATATAACCCCTCTTAAGTCACTTCATTGGCTCCCCTTCCGTTTCCAATTCAAACTTCCATTTCTACCTATAAATGCGTTCATTCTACTGCTCCTCATTACCTTTCTTCTCTCCCTACACCCCTCCTTGTAAACTCCGCTCTTCTACTGGCTTGCTTCTATGCCCTTTTCTTTCACTGCCAATTACAGACTTTGATCCTTTCATCTTGCTGCTCTCCTTATGCCTGAAACAAACTACCTGAGTCTGTACAATAGGATTCATCTCTGCTTCTTTTCAAATCCATGCCAAAAGCTCACCTCTGAGGTTGCTTTTGGATCCTGATCCCTTGTTCCTTGTCTCCTTATCTTCCCCAGTTGAATCCTTGTTCTCAGCTACTGTATTGTTTGTCTCAATTAGATTGCAAGCTCTAACGAGCAGGGACCATCTTTTTACATGAATCGGTGCAGCGCTGCGTACGCCTTGTAGCAGTATATAAATGATTAATAGTAGTAATACTGCAATTTTTTTCTCTCACTTGATTTGCAGCTTGTTGTGCTGTGAGGGCTTGTGTGCATCAGTGATGCTGAGGGATAAGCTATCGGTAGCTTAACTACTAGCAGGGTCTCCCAAGATGGACAGGTCTCAACTGAGGTGCCATACGAAGACAAACCACCCATCTGGGTGGCAGCAGAATAGGATGGTGTTGGCAGCAGAGGATCACATTTCTGTGACAACGGCAACAACATTAAACTTAAACTACGCGAAAGAAAGGCTTGGCAATCTACTTCCGTATCTTGCCACAAAAATCCAATGGATAGTCACAACAAAACAAATTGCACTATAATGCTGGAAGATGAGACCCCCAGGTTGGAAGGCACTCAGCTGGCTACAGGGGAGGAGCTGAAGACTTCAGAGTAAAACCAGCATTTAAGATGTGGTTGGATCAAAGCCCTCGGGACGTCTGACTGCAGATGTAGCTGCGCATAAAATGAGAGTCAGAAGCTGCAAAGATGTCTTACATACTGGGACATAGAACATTCAAAGCATGAACAAAGGGAAGTTGGAGGTGGTCAAGAATGAAATGGAACATGTAAAGCTTGATCTGTTTGCTGATCACATGGTCTACTATGCTGGAAATGAAAGACAAGGAAGAAATGGTGTTGCATTTATAAGAAGAAACTTGCAAGAATTGTAATGAAATACAATGCAGTCAGTGAACGCTTAATTTCTATTCATCTACGAAGAATGCCTATCAATACAACTACATTCAAGTATGTGCCCCAACAATAGCTGCAGAAGAGGATGAAATTGATGCGTTCTATGAACAAGTAGAAGCTTTGAATTATGGTGTTGGAGAACACCTGTTACAGGTGAGTAACTACACTTTCTCTGAGAACAAGCAGGAAGTCAGTCCTCACATATGGGACTCCCCAGCTACAGGCTACCGAAAACCCATAGGAAAAAACAGGGCTCCATCAGGGGAGCCGCAAGCAGCAGCAATTGAGTCTGTGCCCACAGACCATAGTAGGACCCCTGTGTCTGATGAAAGCAGCAGTAGCCTGAACACAGAAGGGTCAGAGGGTAGGAATTTCCTAAACCCCGAACAGATTACGGAGCACAGCCTGGCCGAAGGCACGGTCCCGTTGGGACTCTCTTTGCAGGCAGTAATGGGCTGCGAAGGTCTGAACTGAAGATCAGGTGGCGGCCCGGCAGATGTCCACCATCGGGACAGAGCACAAGTTTGCCACCTGACACAGTGCACTGTGATGCGGCCTTCCAGTGGGAGCCTTGCTTGTTCATAAGCGAGGGCGATACACTTCGCCACCCATGTGGACAGCATACACTTGGTCACTGCCTCCCCAAGCCTACTGGGGTCATAGGAGATGAAAAGCTGAGAAGCTTTGCGGTGGCCCTGAGTGCATTGGATGTAGAAGGACAAAGCTCTCTTACAGTCCAAGGTGTGAAGGACCATCTCCGCCTGACTGGAATGACGTCTTGGAAAGAAGATAGGGAGCACCACTTCTGGTTCAGATGGAAGGGTGACACTACCTTCGGCAGGAATTTAGGATGCATTGCAAAGCACACTCTGTTCTTGTATGTTTGCGGTGGTCCTGAGTGCTTTGGATATAGGACGACAAAGCCCTCTTACAATCCAAGGTGTGAAGGACTGTTTCCGCCCTACTGGAGTGAGGTCTTGGTGAAGGGCGAGAGGATTGAGATGGAAGGGCGATACTACCTTCAAAAGAAATTTAGGGTGCATGCCGAGCACCACCCTGTTCTTGTAGAATCTGGTATAAGGGGCCTCCGCCACTAAGGCCTGAAGCTCACTGTCTCTGTGGGTAGAGGTGAGTGCAACCAGGAACACCACCTTCCAAGAGAGGGAGCGTAGGTGGCAAGTAGCCAGAGGCTCAAAGGGTGGGCGAGTGAGCTGCCCCAACACCACGCTGAGGTCCCATTTGGTTGCTGGAGGGCGAACTGGGGGCTTCAACAAGAGCAGACCACTAAGAAAACGGGTCACCAACGGCTGGACCAAGAGGGGCTTGCCATCCACCGGATGGTGTTGTGCTGCCACGGCACTAGGGTGCACCCAAATGGAGTTAGACTTCAGCCTGGATTGCGAGAGGTGGAGGACGTACTGTAACACTAGACCCACCGGGCAGGAGACTGAGTCTGCCCCATGCTCGGCACACCAGGCCGAAAACCTGCACCATTTGAGAAGCTTTTCTAGTAGAGACCTTACGGGAGGCAAGCAGGATCTCCTCTACCTCACCCAAGAGGTTGAAAGGTGCTAAGGTCACCCTTTCAGCAGCCACAATGTCAGCGACAGGGACTCAGGGTTTTGGTGCAGAAGAGCGCCCCCTTCCTGAGATAGGAGTCCTGGAGAAGTCCTCAACGGGATGGGGGTCTCCACCGTTAGTTGGAGGAACAACGGGAACCACGGTTGCATGGGCCATTGAGGGGCCAACAGAATGAGTGAGGCCCTGTCGTGGAGGGTTCTGAACAAAGTTTTGGCAATCAGTGACATGGGAGGGAAGGCGTACATGAGGCCTTCCGAATATGAGACGAGGAATGCGTCTGCTGCCACCTTGGGGCAACTGGAAGTTGTCCGGGCTGGAGAACAGGAACATGACAGGTTTCCCCCAGATCTGAAAGAGCCGGTTGGCCATCCTGGGGTGCAGCTGGAGGACTCTGATCAGCCTGTTGGCCAGGAGGTTGTTCTGGCCTGGTAGGTATATTACCCACAGGAGGATACCCTGTCAAATTGCATACAAGCAGAGAACCACTGCCTCCCGACAGAGAGCACAAGACCCAGTGTCCCCCTGTTTGTTCACACAGAACATCGCCACCTGGTTGTCTATCTGGACCAGTACCGGCTGGTGATGCAGGTGGAGAAGGAATGCATGCAGGGCTAAGTATATCACCTGCAGCTCCAGGAGGTGATCTGCTGGGTGCTCTTGTCTGGCGACCAGCTGCCCTGGGTGCGGAGCTCCCTGCAGTGGGCTCCCCAGCTGAGCAGGGAGGCATCCGTGGTGAGGACCCTTAAGGGGATCGGGGCCTGAAAAGGCATGCCCGCCTTGAGATACTGGAGGGACTGCCACCAGATCAGAGAGTGCGCCAAATCAGAGAGTCCACCAGTTGGCGCGTTACAGAGACTCTGTCTTGGAGGCGCCTGTGGTTTTGTCCACTGGTCCCGGATTCACCACTGCGCCGCCCTCATGTGGAGGCAAGCGTCTGGGGTGACGAGGACCATGGAGGCCATGTACCCAAGAAGGCGCAGAAGCTGCTGAGCGGGTACAGAGGAACGGTACTGTTTGTCCCGTGCCAGAGTCCTGAGATGGCCGACCCGGACCCTGGGCAAGAAGGTTTTTGATTGGAGTGTCCAGCTTTGCCCTGATGAACTCCAGACATTGCATCGGGAGGAGGTGATACTTGAGGTAGTTTATGACAAAGCCCAAGTCTGTCTTGAAGGACTAGAAAAAGGGACTGTTACTTCTGAAGAGAGATCTGCAGCTGTGAGTATATACTTCTGGTAATTTTCTAAAAGGAATTCTTTGTATTAAAGCTAATTAATCTGTGAACCCACTATTTTTTGTTAAATCAGTCAGGGCCTAGTAGCAGCAGTTTAAGTTTAAATATAAAACACAGAGGAGAACTTTCTGGTAAAGCGTAGTTACTCACCTGTAACAGGTGTTCTCCAGGAGCAGCAGGAATCAGTCCTCACTTATGGGTGACGTCGGCGCCGACGGAGCCCTCGCGGAGCAATTTTCCCCAGCTTTCAAAGAAAGCCTTTGGGAATTGCAGCGCGCATGCGCGGTCGTCTTCCCGCCCGAAGGTGCCATCTTAGCCAGTCAGATGACATAGCTAAAAAAGACAGCATAAAAATTTGCAAAAGAACATAAGCAGACGATTGCAACTCCAAGGGGAGGAGGGAGGGTAGTGAGGACTGATTCCTGCTGCTCCTGGAGAACACCTGTTACAGGTGAGTAACTACGCTTTCTCCAGGACCAAGCAGGAAGTCAGTCCTCACTTATGGGACTCCCAAGCTCAAGGCTACCGGAGACCCTAAGCACAAAAATGAGCTCCCTCTAGCTCAGCAGCACAGAAGGATAGAATCTTCGCTGAATTATCACCCACCGGTAGCCCACATCCGGGATGGAGGGTAGGAGTTGCTCAGACCTCAAAGAGATTACGGAGGACTGCCTGTCCGAAAGCACTGTCCCTACGGGACTCCCTCTCGAGACAGTAATGGACCGCAAAAGTCTGGCTCGAAGACCAAGTAGCGGCCCGGCAGATGTCTGCCAGCGGAACAGAGCGGAGGTAAGCCACTGACGTGGCCTTTGCCCGAACGCAATGAGCCGTGACTCGACTTTCTAAGGAGAGTCCGGCTGCCCCATAAGCCCAAGAGATACAGTCCGCAACCCAGATGGACAGAGTACGCTTGGAGACCGGGAGCCCCAATTTATTGGGGTCAAAAGACACAAAAAGCTGAGCAGCTTTACGGTGCTCCCGCGTACGGTCAAGGTAGAAGTTCAATGCCCTTCTACAGTCCAGGGTATGGAGGACCGTTTCAGCTCGGCTGGAGTGTGGTCTGGGAAAGAAGGTTGGAAGTACCACCTCCTGATTGATGTGAAAAGGGGAGACCACTTTAGGCAGAAATTTCGGGTGAGTCCGAAGGACTACCCTATTCTTGTAGAACCTAGTGTAAGGGGGATCAGACACGAGGGCCTGCAATTCACTTACGCGCCTAGCGGAAGTGAGGGCTATCAAGAACAGTGTTTTCCAAGACAGAAAACGGAGAGAACAGGTAGCCATAGGTTCAAAAGGCGGACAGGTGATCCGCTGTAAAACCACATTCAGGTCCCAGTCAGGTGCTGGCGGGCGCAGAGGTGGTTTAAGTAGAAGGAGACCTCGGAGAAACCTCGCTACGAGAGGGTCGTTGGAGAGAGGTCTGCCGTCCACCGGCACATGATGTGCTGAAAGAGCACTGAGGTGAACTTTGACGGAGTTGGACTTAAGTCCCAGATTAGAGAGGTGTAGCAAGTACTGTAAGATCACCGACACCGGGCAGGAGAAGGGATCCTGAGACTGTTGGGAACACCAGATTGCAAAGCGACGCCATTTAAGGGCGTAGCATTTGCGGGTAGAAGGCCGTCGCGAAGCCAAGACGACCTCCTCCACCTCCGCCGGCAAGAGAAGAGGAGCAAGGACTACCCTTTCAGCAGCCAGGCCATGAGGTTGAGAGACCGGAGGATGGGGTGCAGTAGGGACCCCTGATCCTGGGTGAGGAGATCCGGTTGTACCCCCAGAGGGATTGGATCCTCCACCGCCAGTTGCAGCAGGAGCGGAAACCACGGCTGCCTGGGCCAGCGAGGGGCCACCAGGATCATGAAGGCTTTGTCTCGGAGAACCTTGAAAAGAGTCCGAGAGACTAACGGGATGGGAGGGAAAGCGTACAGAAGGCTCCCCGACCATGAGATCAGAAAGGCGTCCGCCGCAACCCGAAGGGGGTGTGGCTGACGAGAGCAGAAGCGAGGAAGCTGCCGGTTGTGAGGACTGGCAAAGAGATCCACCGTGGGGAGGCCCCACCTGAGGAAGAGCTTCTGAACGATCAAGGGATCCAGACGCCACTCGTGCGGCTGGAGGACCCTGCTGAGTTTGTCCGCCAGGCAATTTTCTTGGCCCGGGAGATAAACTGCCTTGAGGAGAATGCCGTGACTGACGGCCCAAGAGCAGAGCTTCTGTGCCTCCCGGCAGAGGAGGAAGGAGCCCGTGCCCCCCTGCTTGTTCACGTAGAACATGGCAACTTGATTGTCCGTCTGGACAAGGACGGACTGTTGGGAGGTCAGGTGGGAGAAGGCCCTGAGAGCTAGGCGGATCGCCCTGAGCTCCAGGAAGTTGATCTGCTGAGCAGACTCCCACTTGGTCCAGAGGCCCTGAGTACGAGCCTCTTGGCAATGTGCTCCCCAGCCCAGGAGAGATGCATCGGTGGTCAGCACCCGGGTCGGCTGAGGTGACTGGAAAGGCATTCCCAATATCAGGTTCGGCTGCCGGAGCCACCACCGGATAGACGAGACCAGCGGCTCGGAGACGCGCACAAGGTCTGCTAGGCCGCCTGTGGCTTGCCGCCACTGCCGGCGGAGACACCATTGAGCAGACCGCATATTCAGGCGGGCATTGGGGGTCACATGGACGGTGGAAGCCATATGGCCGAGCAGTCTCAGGAAGCGCCTGGCGGAGACCAGGGGCTGGCTGCGAAAGCGGTCGGCTAGGTCCATGAGCCGCTGAGCCCTGTCGAGCGGTAGGTACGCTCGCGCCTGAGGAGTGTGCAGCCTTGCGCCGATGAACTCGAGATCCTGTGAGGGGAGCAAAGTGGACTTTGCGAAGTTTATGACAAAGCCCAAGTGCTGCAGCAGAGTCACCGTGCGGCACGTGGCGTTGGTGACCTCCTGAGCGGACGCTGCTCTGATGAGCCAGTCGTCGAGGTACGGAAAGACATAGAGGCCGTGAAGCCGGAGATGGGCCGCCACGACCGCGAGACATTTTGTGAAGACTCGCGGTGCGGAGGACAGGCCAAAGGGCAGTACTCTGTACTGGTAATGATTTCCTGCCACCACAAACCTTAGGTATTGGCGGTGGCTTGGGTGGATGAGGATGTGCGTGTGGGCATCCTTTAGATCCAAGGAGCATAGCCAATCTCCCTGCTGGAGGTAGGGCAGAAGGATTCCAAGGGTAAGCATTTTGAACTTCTCCCGCACAAGGAACTTGTTGAGGTTGCGCAAGTCCAGGATGGGTCTGAGGCCTCCTGTTCTCTTTGGTATCAGAAAATACCTTGAATAGAAGCCTTGACCTCTCAGGTGGTGTGGCACCGGTTCCACCGCCTGTTCCTGCAGAAGACCTGCTAACTCCTGAAGGAGCAACTCCCTGTGCAGAGGGGGGCGCGGAGGCTCTCCCGGAAAATAGGAGGGAGGGACCTGATGGAAGTGGAGAAGGTAGCCCTCTCGCACGACCTGAAGCACCCAGGCATCTGCGGTGATGCTGGACCACCTGTGGGCGAAGTGAACCAGTCGGCCTCCGGTGCTGGGGGGAACCAGCGGGGGGGGAGAGGCTATGCTGAGCGAGTCAAAAACCCCCACCCTGCTGAGCAGGGGCTGGTGGTGCAGGCTTGGGGGCTTGCTGCCTACGGGACCCGTTACCCCGTCCCTTGGCCTGCTGGCCCTGTTGGGGAGCTGCAGGGGCCTGATAATGGGGGTATTGTTTGTAGGCAGCTGCCTTCCTCGGGTAAAAGGACTTTTTTCCCGAGCCCTTCTTTTTCTGGGAAGGGGCGGAGGTCTTCCTAGAAAGCCTGGTCCTGGTGAGAGTCTCAGTCTCAATTTGTGCAGCCTTTTCCGCCATGGGCTTGCCAAAGAGGTTTTCGCCTCGGCAGGGGACATCGACCAACTTGTCCTGTACCCAGGGCTCAAGGTCGGACGACTGAAGCCAAGCCTGTCGGCGGGCACCGATGCCGGCTGCGGCTACTCGAGCCGAGGCTTCAAAGCCATCATAGGCTGCTCGGGACATGAACTTTGAGCATTCCCGAATACCCGTGGACAAGGCTAGGAACCTCCGCAAGGGCTCCTCGGAGAGACCAGCGGAGAATCCGGCTAGCTCTTTAGCCAGATCCCTGAGATACATGCCCATGTATAGCTGGTAAGTCTGGACACGACAGGCGAGCATAGAGCCCTGGAAGCACTTCTTGCCAAGGCCATCCAGGTTACGGGCCTCCCTTCCAGGAGGCACCGAGGAGTGCATCTTCTGGCTCTTAAGACGATGCATGGCCGATTCCACTACCATGGAATGGTGTGGCAGCTGTGCCTTTTGAAAGCCAGGGCTCTTGCGGACTCGATAGATAGAATCGACCCGCTTGCTCAGGACCGGCGAGGAGGCCGGACTCTCCCACATGCGGAAGAGTAGTCGTTCCAGCATAGGAGGAACCGGCACAGTAAAGTGTTCCCTCGCGGGAGAGTCATACTGGAGGGCGTCGAGCTCTTCGGCTCGAGGCTCCTCCTCGGGATCCGCAGGGAAGGCCAAAGCCTTGGCCATATCCCTAACGAAGTCCGAGAACCGGGCATCCTCCGGGGGGGACTGCTTCCGAGGCTCGGACTCCGGAGAGTCCGATGGGACACACCGAGTCTGGAAAGAATCAGGTGACTCTTCCTCCTCAGACTCCCAGACCGACTCCGACGAGGACTCGGTGGGGTCGGCCCGGGCAGGGTGCGGCGCCAGCCGCCCCGACGCCGAGGGAGTCGGCGTCGGCGACCTCGGTCCCGAACGGGAGGCCGAGGGCGACCTCGACCGAGGATCGACTCGAGTTCTCATCGACTCGAGGATCGGCTCGGTCTCCGGGGTCAACTTGGATGTCGACGTCCCGGCGGTCGGGGCAGCGACGCCAGCGAAGCCAGCGAGCAGTGCCCGCTGCTGGTCCATGAAGGCAGACAGTCTGCTCTCCAAGGCCGTCAACCTGAGTCCGAGCTCAGGTGACCCAGCAGCCCCCGACTCGGGCCCCGACGGCGTCGGGCCCGACGTCGGCTGTCGCGGAGGCGAGTCCAGAAGGACTACAGGACTTACCCGGGCAGGCATCTCCGACTCCAGGCGAGGTCGCTTCGGGAGGTGTTCCTTCTCCAAGGACCCGGGGCGGCTGTCGGGGCTATGCGACCTGGCCCTCGCGGAGCCAGGAGCGTCCACCGACGCCGCCCTCGCGGGTTTTTCCTTCCGACGATGGTCCCCGGAGGGAGAACCCCGGTCGGAGGAGCTCCGGCGACGGTCCGAGCTGGAGCCTTTCGACACGGAGGCCTCCGACGAGGTCCGGGTACGGCTGGGGTCAGCGAAGATTCTCTCGCGCTGATGCCGCCGACTTCTCAACGCCTTCGAGGACAGTTTGCTGCAGGGCCCACAGATCAGTTCCTCATGATCCGGGCCCAGGCAGCGGAGGCAAAAGTCGTGTGTGTCGGTTAGTGACATATTTCGGTCACACCGACCACACCGCTTAAAGCCACTGGCAGCCATCGGGGGAAAAAGGGCCCCTGCGAGGTCAAAGGACCGGGCTGCCAGGGAAAACGAAAACGAAAGCTGACTAAGTCAGAAAAACCGAAAAAACGGAAGAGGACTCGAGACCGGCGTCGCGAGTCCGGGCGGGAAAACGATCGGCGTCGAACCGAAAGAAAAAAGTATAAAATAAAGAGGAAAATCAACTTTTACGCGGGGACAAGACGGGGACGTCTGTAGGGCTCCGCGGAAAAAAGAAGACTGGCTAAGATGGCACCTTCGGGCGGGAAGACGACCGCGCATGCGCGCTGCAATTCCCAAAGGCTTTCTTTGAAAGCTGGGGAAAATTGCTCCGCGAGGGCTCCGTCGGCGCCGACGTCACCCATAAGTGAGGACTGACTTCCTGCTTGGTCCTGGAGAACATTTCATACCCAGCAGAGAGCTTGTAGTTTAAATTTAATAGTCACTCAGGGCCTAGTAGCAGCAAAGTACTTTTAGTTTACATTTAAAACACAGAAGAGAGCTTTCTGGTTACCTTTGGAACCCAGCAGAGAGCTTGTAGTCTAAATTTAATAGTCACTCAGGGCTTGGCATCAGCAAAGTACTTTTAGCTTAAATTTAAAACAGAAGAGAGCTTTCTGGTTAAATTTAGAACCCAGCAGAGAGCTTGTAGTTTAAATTTCATAAGAAGTTAGAGCCTAGCAGCAGCTAAGAGCTATAATTTAAATCAAATCAGAATTTAGCTTACCTCAGCAGCACAAGACAGGGTACTGTGTAGCAGCCCTCTTTTAATAAGTGTTATTTCCCTCCCTCCCCTGGGATAATCGTAGCTTTTTAGGTACTTACACATCTTAAAAGACAGGAGGTGCTCTCAGGTGAAGCTCATTACCTAAATCAGTCATACATTAAGGACCTGAGATTAGTTAAGCTTCAGGTGAACAAGGTATATTACACATATTAGGTACAGTTTTATTAGTATAAATATCCATAGCAACCCTTAGTAAGTAAAGAACTTAGATCTAAACACAAACTTAAAACTAAGATGCAGACAGCAGTCCAGCAGCAGGATGGGGGCTTTCCAGTCTTTTGCATTGAGTGTCACATGTATGATTTTCTCCCAGTTGGTGAGAGGTCTTACGTGTGCACTAGGTGCAAGGAGCTCTTTGCTCTCAGGGAACGAGTCTGTTCTCTAGAGGCTAAAGTAGCAGACTTGGAAAGCATAAGACAGACAGAGAGGTACATAGACGAGACCTACAGGGATATAGTCCTGAAGTCCCACCTCCAGTCTGGCAGCATCCCTGTTGCCATGGAGGAGAGAGGTCACGTGACAGGAGAGCATCACCCTGGTGTGGCAGGAAGTGATCCTGTAACTAGGACCTGTCCTCCAGGTGATGTAAAACCCTCTCGCACCGAGGAAGTTTCTCCAGGGCCATGTGCCCATGAGGGAAGGGTTAGGACAGCCGTTATAGTTGGTGATTCGATCATTAGGCATGTAGATAGCTGGGTGGCTGGTGGACATGAGGATCGCCTGGTAACATGCCTGCCTGGTGCGAAGGTAGCGGACCTCACGCGCCACCTAGATAAGGTCTTAGATAGTGCTGGGGAGGAGTCTGCTGTCTTGGTACACGTCGGTACTAATGACATAGGAAAATGTGGTAGGGAGGTTCTGGAGGCTAAATTTAGGCTTTTAGGTAGGAAGTTGAAATCCAGAACTTCCAGGGTAGCATTCTCCGAAATGCTTCCTGTTCCACGCGCAGGACCCAAAAGGCAGGCAGAGCTCCGGAGTCTCAATGCGTGGATGAGACAATGGTGCAGAGATTGGTGCAGAGATGAGGGTTTTGGATTTGTTAGGAACTGGGGAACATTCTGGGGAAAGGAGGGGTTTTTCCGAAGGGATGGGCTTCACCTTAACCGGGATGGAACCAGGCTGCTGGCATTAATCTTTAAAAAGGAGATAGAGCAGCTTTTAAACTAGATATTAGGGGAAAGCCGACAGTCGCCCAAGAGCGGATGGTTCGGAAGAATGTATCTTTGAAGGATACTACCAAAAGAAGAGAGGTTCCACAAAAGAGTAAAGTAGCCCAAATGCCCTCAAGTATGGAGCAGACTGAGCTTAAAGATCCCAAATTACCCATGTCTAACAATAGCCAAATTAATGAGAGTAAAATACATTCTCTAAAATGCTTGTATGCAAATGCTAGAAGTCTAAAAAATAAGATGGGAGAGTTAGAATATATAGCACTAAATGAAAGGTTAGACATGATTAGAATATCAGAGACATGGTGGAAGGAGGACAACCAGTGGGACACTGTGATACCTGGGTACAAACTATATCGTAATGATAGAGCTGATCAAATTGGTGGAGGGGTTGCTCTCTATGTTAGAGAGGGCATTGAGTCAGAAAGGATTAAAGTTTTGCAGGAAACAAAATCTGCTGTTGAATCTATATGGATTGAAATTCCATGTAAAAGGGGGAAAGTAATGGCAGTGGGGGGGTGTACTATCGAGCGCCTTGCCAGAATGACCAAATGGATGATGAAATGCTCAAAGAAATCAAGGAAGCTAACAAAAGTTACAGTGCAGTAATAATAATGGGTGATTTCAACTACCCCGGTATCGACTGGGTCAGTGTCACGTCAGGACATGCTAGGGAGATAAAGTTCCTAGATGAAATAAATGACTGCTTCTTGGAGCAGCTGGTTCATGAACCGACCAGAGGGGAAGCCATATTAGACCTAGTCCTTAGTGGAACACCAGATCTAGTGCAAGAGATAAGGTTGTTGGGGCCACTTGGCAATAGTGATCATAGCATGATCGCCTTTGATTTAATTTTTTTTATTTTTTATTTATTTAACATCTTTTATATACCGCGCTATTTGTTTTCAGTGCGGTTTACAAGTAACAGATCTGCACAATCAGAAAACACTGGTGTGCTTACATTATAACAGGGAACTTAAACTTGGAACAGGGGGTAATAAAACTATAACTATGTACACACAGTGAAACTATGTACAATAAGCAGTGTAAAAACTGAGCTATGTATAAACATATTGGGTTCTTTAGTATTCACAGGCAGACTATGGTCGGAATAAGGTAGGACATAAGAGAACTTGAGTCAGAAATTACTTGTGAGGGAATTGGGGAGAAGAGTGAGAGTTTGTCGGTTTAGGAGGGCTGATGATCCGATGAGGATTGGATGCTTGTGCAAAATGGATCAGGAAGATGTGGTGCTTGATTGCCTTACGAAATTGAGAGAGGTCTTTAATCGCTCTTATTTCAGGTGTGAGGTCATTCCAGCATTTAGGTGCATAGAAGGCGAAGGTCCTTTTCTTGGTTGATTGGGTACATTTGATGGACTCCTTGGGGATAATCAGGGTGTTGTCCGTTGTTGTCCTTCTCTCTCTGTTTTTTGGGGTGAGGGAGATGAGATCGTTAAGAGACGTGGGGGCAAGGTTGTTGATGATCTTGAAAGTGATGATGAGGATTTTATAGGTTATCCTGCAATGAATTGGTAGCCAGTGTAGTTCCATGAGAGTCGGGGTGATATGGTCTGATCTTGATAGACCACAAAGCACCCTAGCAGCCGCATTCATCGCCAGTTGTAGAGGATTAATGGTGTTTTTAGGGAGACCGTATAAGATGACATTAGCATAATCAAAATGAGGTAGTGTGAGGGCCTGGAAAATGGTCCGGAAGTTGTTGTGAGGTAGCATGGGTCTGAGTTGTCTTAGCATTCTTATTTTATTGTAGACAGCCTTTGTGACGTTCCGAATGTGTTCCTTAAATTCAAAATGCTGATCCAGAGTAATCCCTAGGTAGCGAATAGATGGTTTACAGGGGAGATCCGCATCTCTTACTTTTAGAGAGGATGGAGGTGAGAATGCTTTGTTTCTTGATATGAAGAGAACTTCGGTCTTCTTGAAGTTTATACGGAGGTTTTGAGAAGCTAACCAGTCTGTGATGGCATTGAAGCATTGGATAAGGTTGGTGAAGTCTGGTTGACTGACTTTAAATGGAGTAAACAGTAGAACATCGTCAGCGTAGATTAATGAGGAGATGTTGAAGGTGCGTATGATGTCACAGATCGGCTGTAAGTATACATTAAACAGAAGTGCAGATAAGGACGATCCTTGTGGAACACCTTGGTGTTGGTGGAAAGGTGTGGATGTGGTGGAACCGACTCTGACATGTTGCCATCGCTCAGACAGGTATGACCTACACCATTCCCAGGCGAGACCCTCGATTCCCTTTTCTAGGAGTCGGGCAAGGAGTAGATTATGATTAACTGAGTCGAAGGCAGCAGAGATATCTAGGAATATTAGAGCAAAGCCGTTTTCTGCTTTATCAAGACCTCTGTTCAGTGTATTAGTTAGGGTGGTAAGGAGAGTTTCTACACCGTGTGATTCCCTGAAGCCGTGTTGACTGGGATCAAGCGGTGAGGCTGTATCAATGTGATGTTGTATCTGTCTCTGAACAACCTTCTCTATTATTTTGGCTAATAGAGGTATGCTCGAGATTGGGCGGTAGGAGTCAGGCTTTAGTGGGTCAAGCCTAGAGTTCTTCAGTAGAGGTCTTATAGAGGTTTGTTTAAGGAGAGATGGGAACGTGCCTGTTGCAAAGGAGAGTCCAATGATGTTGACTAGGATTGGGCTCAGTTCGGCACGTAGCGATCTGACCCAGTATGCTGGGCATGGGTCACTTGGAGCTGTAGAAGTGTTGATGGAGGTGATGAGATCTTGAATGTTTTTCTCAGAGGGTGTTGTAAATGTTGTGATTGCAGGAAATGGGGAGTGAGAGTGTGATGGTGTTGTGACTGAGATTGTGTCAGTTATGGAGGTCTTGGATTGGAGATAATCGGCGTAGGACTGGGGGGGGATAGGAACTAGTTGGGTAGATGATGGGTCTTTAATTAGGGATTTTGCTATGTTGAAAAGGTCTCTGGGTTTATTTAGTGAGCGGAGGAGAAGATTAGCATGGTATTCACTCATTTTGAGATATATAGATTCACGGTGGAGTTTGAGGTGGTTCAAGTATATTACTTTATTGGCTTCGGAGTGAGATCTTCTCCATTTCCTTTCAAGTTTCCTGAGGGAGAGGAGGGA
Source organism: Ichthyophis bannanicus (assembly GCA_033557465.1). Classification (NCBI taxonomy): domain Eukaryota; kingdom Metazoa; phylum Chordata; class Amphibia; order Gymnophiona; family Ichthyophiidae; genus Ichthyophis; species Ichthyophis bannanicus. The sequence continues at coordinate 384,370,592 of CM066039.1, forward strand.
TGAACGGAGATCTGCTGTAAACCATGGTGATGGCTGTCTCTTGTTTTGTTTGGTCTTGTTGCTTTTGGTTGAAGCTGGTAGTTGTGCAATAGACTTTAATGTGGTGTTCCAGTTGGTGATTGCTTCTCCGAGGTCAGAATGTATTGGGTTGAGTAGAGGTAAGGCGTGCCTAATGAATTCCTCTTTGTCCAATGGTTTGAATTGAGAGGTAGGTTTGGATTCTGTACATGGATTGTTAGGTAGATGCTTAGAGTGAAGAGTGGGCATCTGAAACATAATTAGTTTATGATCCGACCAGGGAATGGAGGTGATAGTAGTGTTAAGGATGGAGTTTTGGCTGAATGCAGCGTGGGGAGCGAAAATTAGGTCCAGTAGGTTTCCTTTATTGTGAGTGGAAGTGTTTACAAGTTGATCAAAACAGAGTGTTTGCATGGCTTCTAGGAAAGCATCTGCTTGGTTGGGTTGCAGGGAGGGTAAGTTAAAGTCTCCAAGCAGCCAATTGGAGCTGTGTGGGTCGGCTGGGTTGCAGGCTAAGTCTATAAATGTAGAGATAACTTCAGGAGGAGAAGAAGGGGATCTGTAAATAAGGTTTATGGTGATGTCTTTATTGGCAATGGTGATAAAGTCCGCATGGGAGGAGCTCTTGGATGTGAGAAGTCGAAATTCTAGGTTTGTTTTTGAAAGAATGAATACTCCACCTCCTTTTCGGTTGGTCCTATGGCAAGTATGGATGGAGAAGTTGGAAGGTATTAATTGGTTTATGATAGCTTTGTCAGTATCCTTGAGCCAGGATTCAGTCACCATGAGTAGATCCAGGTTATGCACTTCTATCAAGTCTGGTATCACTGGCCATTTATTACGCACAGAGCGTGAGTTTATAAGGGCACAGTTGAGGAAAAGTTGAGTTTTAGGTAGTGCTTTTTTAAGTTTGTCTGGATGATTGAGGTCCACATACAGCAGGTGAGAGCGTCGTAGGTGTTGTGGGAAGCTGGTTGCAGAATGGTAAGGGTTAGATTGGTTCTTCTTGCCCAGGTAGGGTAAGGTGGTGATATAGTGTTGCCCGGAAGAGAGGGCTATGGAGCATTGCAAAGTGTTTAATGCTAGGAATAAGGTAGAAATGGTAAATAGTGGGATGGCCATAGTGGCTTGGCGGTTGTTGCGTTGGCTTTGCTGGGTGTGTGGAAGGTACTAATTTGTAGTGTGGCTATACAAGTAGGGATCAGGCTCAATTTAGTGGTAAGGTATTGACGGCGAGAATATAAGTAGGCTGGAAAAGTAAGGAGGTCTGCTGTAGAATGAGACACCGTGCTGCTTTTGAGTGGTTATATAGTAACTTCAGTAAGCTATTTCAGCATGTAAACATCAGTATAGGGTATAACAAATAGCAAGCTAATTCAATGAATAACATCTGTATAGGTACTTCAGTGAAATATAACGTAATGGCTATGAATATGTTTGGTAACTTTCAGGTCACAGCTAAGCATGGGTTGTTACACTGTATCTACTTTGTAACAATGGTTGGTTACTTAGTGGAGAATACTTTGTAAAGACACTTAGTAGCAAGCAGTAGGAGGATCAAGTATATTGTATACATAGACAGGTATCAAGGAGTTGATAGCTAATATACGTTATAATTGTACTTATTAGGCTTTAGAATATATTATAGATCATATCTAGAAGTTAAGTATTATCATTTAAGTTAAGTATTATCATTTATATTAATCAGATGGATCGAGTCAATACTTAGTCTTTGGTTCTGTGGCTTGTCCTGGTTCTCAGGCATTCGGCTGTTGCTGAAGAAGTGTCTTCCGGGCTTGTAGGTGTCCTTTGACTGGTTCCACGCCTAAGGGCCACGCCAAAGGGCCCTCTGGCGAGGCCCGACAGGCGCGGGCCCGCTTGAGAGCGGGTTGCTTTTACCGCTGCTGCTCCTCCTCCCACAGCCCCGATTGGGCCGGAGTCACCGAGCAGGTCAGCGGCAGGAGATGGGCTGGTGCTCTACCCCGTTGCAGGGGGAGTTGAAGATGGCGGTTTTCCCGCCGATCGCGGGCTCCTTTTACCGCTGCTGCTCCTCCTCCCACAGCCCCGATTGGGCCGGAGTCACCGAGCAGGTCAGCGGCAGGAGATGGGCTGGTGCTCTACCCCGTTGCAGGGGGAGTTGAAGATGGCGGTTTTCCCGCCGATCGCGGGCTCCTTTTACCGCTGCTGCTCCTCCTCCCACAGCCCCGATTGGGCCGGAGTCACCGAGCAGGTCAGCGGCAGGAGATGGGCTGGTGCTCTACCCCGTTGCAGGGGGAGTTGAAGATGGCGGTTTTCCCGCCGATCGCGGGCTGCTTTTACCGCTGCTGCTCCTCCTCCCAAAGCCCCGATTGGGCCGGAGTCACCGAGCAGGTCAGCGGCAGGAGATGGGCTGGTGCTCTACCCCGTTGCAGGGGGAGTTGAATTAGTGGAGGAGGGATAGTAAGGAAATCCACAGTACTACCTTTTAACTTTCGAAAGGGAAACTATGATAAAATGAGGAAAACAGTTAAGAAAAAACTAAAAGGAGCAGTTGCAAAGGTTAAAGACGTACATCAGGCTTGGCTGTTGTTAAAAAATACTATCTTGGAAGCCCAGACCAGCTGTATTCCACGCTTTAAGAAAAGTGGAAGGAAGTCCAAAAAACTGCCAGCATGGTTTAAAGGTGAGGTCAGAGAGGCTGTTGTTGCCAAAAAAGCATCTTTCAGGAAATGGAAAAAAGAGCCAAACGACGAAACCTGGAAACAGCACAAGCACTGGCAAGTCAAATGCAAGGCATTGATAAAGGCAGGCAAAGGGAGAATTTGAGAAGAAGCTTGCTGCGGAAGCAAAAACGCGAAGTAAAGACCTTTTCAAGTACATTCGTAGCAAAAAACCTTTGAGAGAGTCAGTTGGTCCATTAGATGATAAAGGGGTTAAAGGAGCACTAAGAGGCGACAAGGCGATAGCGGAGAGATTGAATGAATTATTTGCTTCAGTCTTTACTGAGGAAGATGTAGGGATGTTACCCATGACTGAAGTGGTATTTAAAGTTGCGGAAGAATTGAAGGAAATATCGATACATTGGGAAGATGTATTACAACTATTAGATAAACTGAAGAGTAGCAAATCACCTGGGCCGGATGGTATACATCCAAGGGTGTTGAAAGAACTGAAATACGAGATTGCAGACCTGCTATTAGTAATCTGTGAACTATCATTAAAATCATCTCTAATACCTGAAGAATGGAGGATCGCCAATGTAACACCAATTTTTAAAAAGGGTTCCAGGGGTGATCCGGGAAACTACAGACCGGTGAGCCTGACATCAGTACCGGGAAAAATGGTAGAAACCATCATAAAGAATAAAATTACTCAGCATGTAGATAGTCATGACCTAATGGGAGACAGCCAACATGGCTTTAGACAAGGAAGATCTTGTCTTACTAATCTGTTATGTTTTTTTGAAGGAGTGAATAATCAGGTGGACAAAGGTGAGTCGGTTGATATTGTGTATCTGGACTTTCAGAAAGCCTTTGACAAGGTCCCTCATCAGAGACTTTTGGCAAAACTAAAGAGTCATGGGATAGGAGGCAGTGTACTATTGTGGATCAGGAACTGGTTAAAAGATAGAAAGCAGAGGGTAGGGCTAAATGGCCAATTTTCCCAATGGAGAAAGGTGAATAGTGGTGTACCCCAGGGATCTGTGCTGGGTCCGCTGCTTTTTGACATATTCATAAATGACCTGGAAAGTGGAATAACGAGTGAGGTTATCAAATTTGCAGATGACACAAAACTATTTAAAGTTGTTAAAACCCAAGAGGATTGTGGTAAATTGCAAGAGGATCTTGATAAATTGGAAGACTGGGCATCAAAATGGCAGATGAAATTTAATGTGGACAAGTGCAAGGTTATGCACCTAGGGAAGAACAACCCAAACTATGGTTACACGATGCAAGGTTCCACATTAGGAATCACCACCCAGGAAAAAGATTTAGGCGTCATTGTGGATACCATGTTAAACCCTCGGCCCAGTGTGCAGCAGCGGCCAAGAGAGCAAATAGAATGCTAGGTATGATAAGGAAAGGAATTGGAAAATAAAACAAAAGATATTATAATGCCTCTATATCGTTCCATGGTGAGACCGCACCTTGAATATTGTGTGCAATTCTGGTCGCCGTATCTTAAAAAGGATATAGCGATTTTAGAAAAGGTTCAGAGAAGAGCCACCAAAATGGTAAAGGGGATGGAAGGATACTCCTATGAAAAAAGGCTAAAAAGGTTGGGGCTCTTTAACCTGGAAAAGAGACGGCTGAGGGGAGATATGATAGAAGTCTATAAATTAATGAACGGAGTGGAACGGGTAAACGTAGATCGATTGTTTACCTTATCAGAATATAGAAAGACTAGGGGACATGCAATGAAGCTACAGGGTAAACTATTTAAGACTAATAAAAGAAAATATTTTTTCACTCAACGTGTAATCAAACTCTGGAATTTGTTACCGGAGGATGTAGTAAAAGCTGTTAGTGTAGCTGGGTTTAAAAAAGGTTTGGACAAGTTCCTGGAGGAAAGGTCCATAAACCATTATTAAGAAGGGACCCAGGATATCAATGCTTGAACCAATACAAGCATTGTGGAACCTGTGTCCCTTGGGGAAACTGCTAGGTACATATGACCTAGATTGGCCACTGTTGGAAACAGAATACTGGGCTTGATGGACCTTGGTCTGACCCAGTATGGCATATCTTATGTTCTTATGTTCTAAGTACTACAGAACCCAGATGGTGCGTGCAGTGGCTTGCTGCACCTTTGAGGCCGTGCCTCCCTTTATGAGCCAGTGCAGGTGGGGAAGACAAAGACCCCCTGAAGACGGAGGAAAGCAGCCATGACTGCCAGGCATTTTGTTTAGACCCTTGGGGCAGAGGCCAAAGCAAAAGGGAGCACCCTATACTGATAGTACCCGCCCCCCACTATGAACCGCAGGTACTGCCTGTGGTTGGAGTGAATAAGTATGTGGGTATAGGCATCCTTGAGCTCTAAGGAGCATAGCCAATCTCACTGCTGGAGATAGGGTAGCAATGTTCCAAGTGAGAACACCGAACGTCTCCCTCACCAGGAATTTGTTGAGGTTGAGCAGGTCGAGGATGGGCCTTAGGACCCCTGTTCTTGTTGGCACAAGGTAATACCTGGAGTAGAACCCCTTACCCTTGAGATAGTGGGGCACCGGTTCCACAGCTTTGTCCTTGAGAAGACCTGCCAACTCCTTCAGTAGAAGTTCCTGATGGAGGGGAGACCGAAGGGGCTCTCCTGGAAAATAAGGGGGAGGTATGAGTCAGGTGGAGGAGGTAACGCCCCCTGACGTGCCCAGGAGTCGGTGGTGATGGTCAACCACCCCTGGGCATAGCGAGCCAGACATCCCCCTGTGGGCTGCTGATCTCCTTGGGGTACAGAGACTATGCTCAAGGAGGCAAAAACTCCCCCCTGGCTGGGCTGGACCTTGTGCCTGGGGCTTTGGAGCCTTCTGCGTACGAGGGCCATGCCCATGTCCCGTGGCCTGCTGACCCTGTTGGGGAGCTGTAAAGGTGGTTAGTTTCTGTAAGCAGCCCCTTTTCTGGGTTAGAAGGAGTTTCTACCTAAATCCTTCTGTCTGGGAGAGGCAGCGGTCTTTTTTAAGAGCCTGGTCCTTGTCATGAACTTGGTCTCCAGCTTGGCAGCCTTGTTGGTAATGGGCTTGCCAAAGAGGTTTTCTCCTTGGCATAGGACATCGACCAATTTGCCCTGAACCCATTGCTCGAGGTGGGACGACTGTAGCCAAGCTTGGTGTCGTGCACCGATGCCCACCGCTGCTACTGGACCCGCTGACTCGAACCCATCATAGGCCGCCCGAGACATGATCCTGAAGCACTCACGGAATGCTTTGGCCAGGTTCCTTGGAGAGACCAGCTGAGGACTCGGCGAGTTCCTTCGCCAGGTCTCTCAGGTACATGCCCATGTACTGTTGGTAGGCCTGGATGCGGCCGATGATCATCGAGCCCTGGTAACACTTTCTGCCGAGGGAGTTCAAGGTTCGAAGTGGAGTTCAAGGTTCGAGTTCGAGTGGAGGAGTGGCCTAGTGGTTGGGGCAAGGTACTTCAGGCCGGAAGGTCGGGGGTTCAAATCCCACTAGAGGACAGCAACCTTGGGGCGGAAGGACTGGGGTTTCTAGTCCCACAGGTGCTCCTTGTGGTCTTGGGCAAGCCACTTAACTCTCCATAGCCCATGTTCCCTGTAAAATAGTTATCTCCAAGTTATAATGCCCTGTTCAATGTAATTTCAGTTTGTTCAATGTAAACCGCACTGATGCAGAATAGCGCGGTATATAAGAGAATGTAAATGTAAGACAGAACAAATGACTAACACAAGAAAGCTACTCACCCAAACAGACGACTATATCACTATTGTAAATAACTACTGGTAATTAACTATGTTATGTTCCATGTTTTATAACCTGTACATAGTTTCAAAAATATGTTATATGTAACTAAACATGTATATATTGTTAAAATATTGTTCCATGTAAAGTATACGGACATATACTAATTTTTGTTTAATGTAAACCGCCCCTGATCTCTGGAAGGGGCGGTATAGAAGAAACTGTTAAATAAAATAAAATAAATAAATAAATAAAATAAGGTGCGGGCCTTCCTGCCAAGGGGCACAGAGGAGTGTTTCTTTCGGCTCTTCAGCCGATGCATGGCTGGCTCCACTATCATGCAGTTATGCGGCAGTTGTGATTTCTGGAAGCCCGGGATCCGGCAAACTCGATACATGGAGTCAAGCCATTTGCTCACCACCGGCACCGCTGCCAATGTCTCCCACATTCGGAGCATCAGCCCTTCCAGAATGGGAGGGATGGGTGCTATGAGCGATTCTCTCAGAGGAGAAACATAGAAATATGATGACAGAAAAAGACCACATGGTCTATCTAGTCTGTCCTTCCATATCAACAACTACAACAGTCCCCTTTTTACCTTTAGAGATCCTCTGTGTTTGTCCCATGCTTTTTTGAATTCAGTTACTGTCCTCATCTCTACCACCTCCACTGGGAGACTATTCCACGGATCCACTACTCTTTCCGTAAAGAAATATTTCCGCATATCACTCCTGAATCTATCTCCCTTCACCCTCATCCCATGTCCCCTCGTAGCAGAACTTGCTTTCAATTGAAAGAGGCTCTCTCCCTGAACATTTATGCCACGGAGGTATTTAAACATCTCAATCATATCACCTCTATCCCGCCTTTCCTGTAAGGTGTACATATTAAGATCCTTCAGTCTGTCCTCATATGCTTTATAATGAAGACCACTAATCATTTTAGTAGCCACCCTCTGCACCAATTCCATCCTGTTCACATCCTTTTGAAGGTGCGGTCTCCAGAATTGAACACTATACTCCAAATGAGGTCGCACCAAAGACTTATAGAGGGGCATTATCACCTCCTTTTTTCTGCTAACCATTCCTCTCCGTATGCACCCAAGCATCCTTCTAGATTTTGCCGTCACCTTTTCTGCCTGTTTAGCTACTTTAAGATCATCAGACACAACCACGCCTATGTCCCACTCTTCTTTAGTGGACAAAAGTACTTCACCCCCTATACTATATTGCTCCCTTGGATTGCTGCAGCCCAAATGCATGACCTTACATTTTTTAACATTAAATCCCAGCTGCCAAATTCTAGACCATTCTTCAAGCTTAGCTAGATCCCTCCTCATGTTATCTACACCTTTCTGGGTGTCTACTCTATTGCAAATTTTGGTATCATCCGCAAAGAGGCAAACCTTACCCAACAGCCCTTCCGCTATATCACTAACAAAGATGTTAAAAAGAATTGGACCAAGGACAGATCCCTGGGGCACACCACTGGTAACATCCTTCTCCTCAGAGTGAGCTCCATTTACTTGTACTCTTTGTCGCCTCCCACCCAACCAATTTCTAACCCAAGCAGTAACTTTAGGGTCCATCCCTAGGGTGCTCAGTTTGTTTATAAGTCGCCTGTGAGGAACAGTGTCAAAGGCTTTACTGAAATCTAAATACACCACATCTAGAGCTCTCCCTCGGTCCAACTCCCTGGTCACCCAGTCAAAGAAATCAATTGGATCCGTCCTTGGTCCAATTCTTATTAACATCTTTGTTAGTGATATAGCAGAAGGGCTGTCGGGTAAGGTTTGCTTCTTTGCGGATGATACCAAAATTTGCAATAGAGTAGACACCCAGGAAGGTGTAGATAAGATAAGGAGCCTCGTACTGGAGGATTTCCAACTCATCCGCCCGAGGGTCCTCCTCATACTCCCTAGGGAACGCCATGGCCTTAGACATATCCTTGACAAAATCAAGGAAGCCCCGTATCCTCTGGCCGGGACTGTCTTCGAGGCTCCGAGCCGGGAGAGTCTGATGGGACGTCACGGTGGCGACGTATCAGGGACTCCTCATCCTCCATCTCCCACTTGGAGTAGTCTGTTGAGGACTTGTAGGAGGGCTACTCTGCGGGCTTCAGGGCTCCTAATGATCTGCGACCGGTGCCCGGCACACTTGCCAGGGATGATCATGGTCCTGTTGAACGGGAATCGGATCAAGACCTCGGTCGAGGATCGACTTGGCCTCCGGGGACGTCTTCGATATCGAGGGCCTGGTGGTCGGGGCAGATGAACCAGTTGTAATGGATAACAGTGCCTGCTGCTGGTCCATGAAGGCAGACAAATTGCGCTCCAGGGCCACCATTCTGGACTCCAGGCCAGAAGGATCCGCAGCCTTCGGCTTGGGCACCAAAGGATTCTGGCACGGCACCAGCTCCCCCCAAAGTGGAATCCTCAACAAGGATGGTGTCTGGGGACCAAAGTCGGTCCGAAGTCGAGGAGTTGGAGAAGGAGCGGTCTGCTAAGGTCCCCCAGAAGGATCCAACCGTGGACCAGCCTCGGTCCCCAGACACCATCCTAATCGAGGATTCCCCTTCGGGGGAGCTAGGTTCGGGCCAGAGTCCCTCAGTGCCCGCGCCGAAGGCTGCGGAGCCTTCTGGTCTGGAATCCAGAATGGTGGCCCTGGAGCGCAGTTTGTCTGCCTTCATGGACCCGCAGCGGGCGCTGTTGTCTGGCATGACTGGTTCATCTACCCTGACGACCGGGCCCTCAACGTCCAAGTCATCCCCGGAGGCCGAGCTGATCCTCGAGATCCTTCGACCTTGTCGATCCTCGGCCTAGGTCACGCTCTGAGTCCCGCTCGATGGGACCGTGGTCATCTCTGGCAAGTTTGCCGGGCACCGGTCGCAAGGCATCAGGAGCCTTGAGGCCCGCAGAGCAGCCCTCCTCTACGGACTACTCTGAGTGGGAGATGGAGGACAAGGAATCCCCTGATACAAGTCACCACCATGATGTCCCTTCTGACTCTCCCGTCTCGGAGCCTTGACGGCAGTCCCCACCTGAGGACATGGGCTTCTGGACTTTGTCAAGGACATGTCTAAGGCCCTAGCATTTCCGACAGAGTCAGAGGAGGACCTTCGGGCGGGAATGCTCCAGTACGAGGCTCCTCCACGGGAATCATTCATGGTACCCATCCCTACTCATCCTGGAACGGCTCATGCTCTGAATGTGGGAGACCCCTGCTTCAGTGCTGGTGGTGAGCAAATGGCTCGACTCGATATATTGAGTCCGCCGGAGCTCAGGTTTTCAGAAGTCACAGCTGCCACATAACTCCATGGTGGTGGAGTCGGCCATGCATCAGCTGAAAAGCCAGATGACGCACTCCTCGGTGCCCCCCGGCAGGGAGGCCCGCACCTTGGATGCCCTCGGCAGAAAGTGCTGCCAGGGCTCAATGCTCATCGGCCGCATCCAGGCCTACTAACAGTACATGGGCATGTACCTGAGAGACCTGGCAAAGGAGCCGGGTTCTCGGCTGGTCTCTCCGAGGAATCTTTGCAGCGGTTCAAGAACCTGGCCAAAGCAGTCCGTGAATGCTCCAAATTCATGTCTCAGGCGGCCTATGACGGGTTCGAGTTGACGGCTTGAGTAGTGGCGGATGGCATTGGTGCACACCGAAAAGCTTGGCTACAGATGTCTGACCTCGAGCAGTGGGTTCAGGAAAAATTGGACGATGTCCTCTGCCAAAAAGAAAGCCTCTTTGGCAAACCCATGACCGACAAGGCTGCCGAGCTGGAGCCCGAGTTCATGACCAGGCTCTCTAAAAAGACAGCTGTCCCTCCCTGATGGAAGGCTCGGGTAAAAAGCCCTTCTACCCGAGGAAGGGAGCTGCTTACAGAAATGACTCACCTTATAAGACCTCCCCAGCAGGGTCAGTAGGCCAAGGGACATGGGCATGCCCCACGTAAGCAGAAGGCTCCAAAACCCCAGGCACCAGCTCCGGCCCAGCCAGGGGGGAGCTTTTGACTCCTTGAGCATAGCCTCTCTACCCCAAAGAGAACAGCAGCCCACAGGGGGACGTCTGGCCCTCTATGCCCAGAGGTGGGTAACCATCATCACCGATTCCTGGGCACTAAGGTTACCTCCTCCACCTGACCCAGACACCTCCCCCTTATTTCCTGGGAGAGCCCCTCATGTGTTCCCTCCACCGGGACCTTCTTCTGGAGTTGGCAGGTCCTCTCAAGGACAAAGCGGTGGAACTGGTGCCCCACCATCTCAAGGGCAAGGGGTTCTACTCCAGGTACTTCCTCGTGCCAAAGAGGACAGGGGGCCTAAGGCCCATCCTTGGCCTACGCAGCCTCAACAAATTCCTGGTGAGGGAGAAGTTCAAGATGCTCTCCCTTGGAACCTTGCTGCCATACCTCCACCAGGGAGACTGGTTATGCTCCTTAGACCTCAAGGATGCTTATACCCACATCCTCATCCATCCCAACCACAGGCAGTACCTGCAGTTCATAGTGGGGGGCAGGCACTTTCAATACAGGGTGCTCCCCTTCGGCCTAGCCTCTGCCACAAGGGTCTTCAGAAAATGCCTGGCAGTCGTGGCCGCCTTCCTCCGGCTCCAGGGTTTTTTCGTCTTTCCCTACCTGGACGACTGGCTTATAAAGGGAGGCACGGCTTCAGAGGTACAGCAGGCCATCGCACACACCATACAGGTTCTAGAACACCTGGGCTTTTGTCATAACTACCCGAAGTCTCCCCTCCTCCCGACACAGTGTCTGGAGTTCATTGGGGCAAAGATCCACACTCTTCAGTCAAAGGCTTTCTTGCCCAGGGACTGAGACGATCATCTCAGGTCTCTAGCTTGGAACGTGCAGTACCATCCCTCGGTTCCCGCCTGGCTTCTGTGCCTCCTCGGGCACATGGCCTCCACAGTCCATATCACCCCAGACGCTGGTCTCCACATGTTTGTGGCGCACTGGTGTCTCTGGGGCCAGTGGTCTCAGGCCACGGGCCGCCTCCAAGACATAGTTTCTATGACCTGCCAATTGGCAGACTACCTGGCCTGGTGGCAGTCACCCCAGCATCTCGAGGCGGTTATGCCTTTTCAGGCCCCAAGCCCCTCGAGGGTCCTCACCATGGAAATGTCCCTGCTCGGCTGGCGAGCCCACTGTGGCGATCTCCACACTCATGGCAACTGGTCACCGGACGAGAGCACCCAGCAGATCAACCTCCTGGAGCTCCGAGCCATACACCTAGCTCTGAAGGTCTTCTGTCACCACCTGCTTCACCAGCCGGTGCTGGTACAGACAGACAACCAGGTGGCGATGTTCTACGTGAACAACCAGGGGGGGCATGGGGTCTCGTACCCTTTGTCAGGACTGCAATCCAACAGGGTATCCTCCTATGGGCAATGTAACTGCCAGGCCAGGACAACCTGCTGGCCGAGAGAATCAGCAGAGTCCTCCAGCCGCATGAGTGGCAGCTGGACCCCAGGGTAGCCAGCTTTTCCAGCTCTGGGGGGAACCTGTGATGGACCTGTTTGCCAGCCTGGACATTTTTCAGTTGCCCCGCTTCTGCTCTCGGCAGGCCCACCTCTTTAGGGTGGCAGTGGACGCGTTCCTGGTCTCATGGTCGGAGGGCATCATGTATGTCTTCTCTCCCATGCTGCTAATCGCCAAGATCTTGTTCAGGAGCCTCCGCGACAGTGCCTACTCATCCTGAACCGTGGTTCCCGCTGCTTCTGCAGTTAATGGTGGAGGCCCCAATCCCCTTGGGGACCACCCCAGGAAGGGGGCTCTCTTCTGCACCCCAACCTGGGGTCCCTGTTGCTGACAGCATGGCTGCTGAGGGGGTGACTGGCCCCTTTCAATCTTCTGGTTGAGGTGGAGGAGATCCTGCTGGCCTCTCGCAAGGCCTGTACTAGGAAGGTTTACACCCTCAAATGGTGCAGGTTCTCTGTTTGGTCCGCTGAACATGGGGCTGATCCCTTTTCCTGCCCGGTGACTCTGGTATTACAGTACCACCTCTCCACCTCTCTCGGTCTGGGCTCAAGTCTAACTCTGTCCGATTGCACCTTAGTGCCCTGGCGGCATACGACCATCCAGTGGATGGTAAGCCCCTCTCAGTCCAACCGTTGGTGACCCATTTCCTTTGGGTAATTCTACAATAGCATTTGGTCATTTATCAGAGTGACATGTTGTGCCCAATCACATATGTTAATCACTCCACTCAAAACTCTAGTCCAACATGAAATATTGTCATTCACACTGCGGGGTTGCCAATCGTTTCCTCAAACCGGAATATGCTGTATATCAGTGCATCGGAAACGTTTCTCTTCTCTTTTACGTCACTAATGACTTACGAAATGCATGAGAGCTCTCAGACTTCTGGGCACTCAATTGTAGATGTTAAACTTATCTAACATGGTGCCTGTTAGCATCAATGACCCTCTAAGCAAATTTAACAAACCGCAGTGATGACTATAATATTTGCTTAACTTATGATTATATTTGCTTTAACTTATGATTATACTCTTAGCTTACTCTTATCGAAGCCACCGGTTTGCCCTCCGGCAACTGAATGGGACCTCAACATAGTGTTGGGGCAGCTCACTCGCCCACGCTCGAACCTCTAGCTACCTCTCTTGGAAGGTGGCCTTCCTGGTTGCGCTCACCTCCGCTCTTAGAGTAAGCGAGCTTTAGGCCTTTGTGGCAGAGGTGCCTTATACCAGGTTCTACAAGAACAAAGTGTGCATCCCAATGCACCCCAAATTCCTGCCGAAGGTAGTGTCGCTCTTCCATCTCAACCAGGAAGTGGTGCTTCCTACCTTCTTTCCAAGGCCTCATTCCAGACGATCCTTCACACCTTGGACTGTAAGAGGGCTTTGTCCTTCTATATCCAACGCACTCAGGGCCACCGCAAAGCTTCTCAACTTTTCATCTCCTATGACCCCAGTAGAGATGCTTCCATGAGGGCTCCGTCGGTGCCGATGTCACCCATATGTGAGGTCTGATTCCTGCTGTCCCCGGAGAACACCTGTTACAGGTGAGTAACTACGCTGTATGTCTGGTCTGAGTCGGAAGTACAGAGGGGATCGCGATTCTGATCCCACGGTCATGTACGTGCAGGCCAGGACTGCAATTCCATCCAGCCTGCACATACATGACCTGCACGACTAATTCAGTCAGGACTTTTAAATGGAGCCGCGGTGCCATGGCGTCTGGTTGCCATGGCAGCGTGGCTCCATTCAAAAGCCACATTGCTGGCCGCCGGACAAAAGTGCTTATTCCCTGCAGCCCAACCCCTGAGCTGGCCTCCTAAGGCCAGGGTTGAGCTGTGGGGAATGTCCTCCGGCCCCCCCCGACCCATCCATGCCCCGGCATGAAAAAACCCCCACATCCAGTAAAGTTATTCCACCTTGGCAGTGAAATAACTTCCCTGCACATGTTGCCGGCCCTGAACATACAGGCCAACATTAGAATTGGCCCTGTATGTCCAGGGCTGACGACCATCCAGACCCCGCCCCTTCCCCACCCAACTTTTCCGCACAACCGGCGGGGAAGTTAGACACAGGCAGAGAAGGCATGAATAGCGGGGATGGATGTCCAGTTGGGACGTCCTTCCCTGCTATTCGTGGCACAGAATCTGGCCCTTTATAAATAGAAAAATACATAATGTGCATATTTAATTGCACTTGTGTCACACAATGTAACTTTGTTCTATGTTTTGATTCTACATAGCTTTTAGGATATAATCAAATAAAATAACACAATAAACTGAGTTTTTGTCAAGTTGTTTATTGGGAATTCTTGACCTATGAATTCCACATCTGGTGCTGAGGAGTGCATTAGCTCTAATGCTTTCACTATAATACCTTTTAAGGCATCCTTAATTTCTTTTCCTGGCGTTTTTATAGAAAACAAAGGTTCAATTTCATGTTAAACTAATAAAATGAACACATTTAGAAAATGCATAAAAAAGCAAGCACATATGATCAAAAACTTTCTGTATCAACTGAACTTGTCTTCATGGAGGCCATTTTTGTTCAATGCTGAACTTCAACCGGTTGAATCTGAAAAGAAAAAATAAGCTGTTTATTACATTAGGCAATCTCTAATGCTACTAAATTGAAAGACTGTTCTGTTGAAAAAGCTGCATGCACATTTATAGAAATATGCATTTAGAATGAGTGTGTGGCATCGTAAAATAAGGCCCTGCCCTAAAATCTAATACCTGAACAATTTGGGGGTATTTAATAAAGATATTTCTATGTGAGCATTAGCATTTATGTATTATTGACGCTGGATCTGGACGTCTACTTTAGGCACCTTTTTGACTTTTCACATAGGCTGATTTTATAACAGAGTATCTATCATGATCAAAAAGGATCAACTTACACTAATGAAAGTCTTAAAAAATATTTTAGCAGAAAAGTTTTACATATTTTGGTCAAGTAACGATAACTATCCCATTTGAAATCCCTCCCCCCCAATTCTAGGTGCCTGCAAATAACATAAAAGCCATGTTCAGCTGGTCCTCCCCTTGCAATAACAAACATACTACATGATCCTCATTCATCACTGAATAGCAGTTACTTTTATGGAGTCAATATTTGGAATTAGGTGGAGGAAAGGCAATGGGCAGCTCATTCTGTGATATCAACTCCAACTGTATGAAGTCGAAAATACCCATTGCCTCATAGGAAGGAGGAATGGCCTAAGAGTTTAAATCCCACCTCCTCCATTTAATATTTGTGAACTGGGCAAGTCTAGAATTTCAATTTGGACACATGATGGTTAAATGTTTTGCTCAGTGATCTATAAGGTGAAATTAGGCCTTACCTGCTAATTGATGTTCCTTGAGGGAGTCCTTTCCAGTCCCACACCTGTGGGTAGTGTCGCTTCACCATCAGCTTGGAGACTGAGCATGTCATGATTGATGACAGGATATACATATTGGTGGCACCTCCCACCAGACCAGTATCCTATTGACAAAGCAAACTCACAAAAGTAACAATTACTGAACCAATTCAAACTATGTACATTGAGCTGCCGCCGCCCCCCCCCGAGAGAGATTGCTTACCACAGGGGAAACTTGGCTCTGTCGAACCTCTCTGAATACTACCAACTCTGCGGAGTCTAACCTCTAATTCCTTGCTGTGATCAAAAATCCAGTACTGCTTCTACACGCGTTACCCCCGGCCCCCCTCTGAATTGACTTTCTTCAGGACCCGACACCTCTATTGCCCCGAGGGATGGATCGAGACTGGACTGGACTTACTCAAGGAACGTCAATTAGCAAATAAGGCCTAATTTCACCTTCCTTATTGTTCCTCCAGTCCAGTCCTGTACCTGTGGGATGTACCATAGCAGTACTAAACTTGGGAGAGACTCGCCAGACCGGCCTGAAGAACTGTTGATCCAACACTTGCGTCCCTGGCTGCCTGAACATCCCACCTGTAATATTTGACAAAGGTATGCAGCGATGACCAAATTGCCATCCTACAAATATCTCCCGTGATGCTAAATCTGCCTCCGCCCAAGATGTGGCCTGCGCTTGGGTTGAGTGCGCCCTCGCAACCCTCGAGGTAACTGCCTGTGCCGCAACATGTATGCCGAAGAGATTGCCTCTCTCACCCACTGGGAAATTGAGGCCTTTGATGTCGCCTCTCCTTTTTGTGCTCCGCCATACAGGACAACCGATCCAACTTTCGAAATGATTTAGTTCTCTTCACGTACCGCCAAATACTCTTTTGATCTCCAAACAGTGCAGGAGAGGATCAATTTCCTTCCACCCTGCTCCCGAAAACACTGGGAGCGCTACTGATCGATTCAAGTGAAACACAGACATGACTTTTGGCAAGAAGGAAGGAACTGGCCTGCGGACTACCTTTTCCATCAGCAAAATGAGAAAAGGCTCCCTACACGATAATGCCTGCAACTCAGAAATCCGTCTCGTGGGGCAAATCGCCACTAAGAACACCACTTTCATCATAAGATCTTTTAAAGTGCACGATCCTAACAGTTCAAAGGGAGGCACCATCAGGACCGATAACACCAAACTGAGATCCCAAGGAGGTACCACCACCCTCTACGGCAGGTGCTCCTGTTTCACTGGTCTGAGAAACCTGACCATATCCAGGTGAGCTGCCAGAGAAACACCTTGTACCCTACCCCGTAGCAAGAGATGGCTGCGACGTGCATCCGGAGGGTGCTGCATGCTAGACCTTTATCAAATCCGCCTGCAGGAAGGCCAGCACTTTCAGCACAGGCACAGAGAGTTGTTGACAGTCGCGATTCACACATCAGTCTTCAAACTCTCTCCACACTCTCACATAGGCCAGAGACGTTGAGTGCTGTCTGGCCTTCAGCAACATGGAGATCACTGGCGCTGAATAGCCCCATCATCTCAACTGCGCCCGCTCAATAGCCAAGCCGTAAATGAGATTCAATCCACCTGCGGCATCAGAATTGGACCCTGCGCCAGTAAGTCTAAGCGTGATGGTAGTCTCCATGGATGGTCCATCTTCAGCCCCACCAAGTCCACATACCGGGGGCTATCAACAGCACAGAGCTGAAAAATCATGTTGCCTTTGACGATTTGTACGTCGCCATGAGGTCCATAATTGGTTGGCTCCACCGTCTGACCAGGCAAGCAAAAACGGTTTCATTGAGCGTCCGTTCACCCAGGTCGATATGTACCTGGCTGAGGTAACTGGCTGCCACATTGTCCTTTCCTGCCACATGTGCCGCCGAGAGTGCCTGCAGATTCTCTTCTGCCCAGGCTAACAACGGAGCTACTTTCTCCTCCAAGTTGATACTGCTCATTCTCCCCCTGATGATTGACATACCCTACTGCCATTGCATTGTCCAAGAAAACTCATACAGACTTGCCCAGAAGTTGAGCAGAACTGCCACAAGGCTAAGAACACCATTCTCAATTCGAGATGGTTGATTGATCAAGTTGCCTCCTGATCCGACCAGCGCCCCTGTGCTATGTGGCCCTCACAATGATATACCCATCCTGTAAGACAGTCATTGGTCGTCAATGGAATCTAATTGGGAGTCTCCAGATGATGGCCACCCAAAGGTTGTTGCCTTTGAGCCACCACCTGAGCGAGCTCCTGGTCTTTGCCAAACAAGGCAGGGGGAACAACAGTGGCTGATGCTGAGCTGACCATTTTCACAATAAACTGCGTTGTAACAGTTGCATGTGCACCCAAGCTCACAGCATGAGCTCGATGGTTGCCGCCATGGATCCCAACACCTGCAGGTAATGCTATGCCGTTGGTGTTTTCCTGCTGAGAAACTCTTAAATTTGTTCTTGCAACATCCGCACTCGGCTATCTAGCAAAGATACCCATCCTATCGCCATCTGAAACCTGGCCCCTAGATACATGAAGGTTGGAGCTGGCTCTTTGCAAAGTTTATCACCCATCTGAGTGATACCCATCCGAGACTCTGTAGGTATGCAATCACTCTAGCCGTGACTTGCAAGGTCTCAGCCTTTGACTTTGCTCAGATGAGCCAATCGTCCAGGTATGGATGTATGAGAATACCTTCCTGTTGGAGGCCCGCCGCCACCACCTTTATGAATGTGCGTGGTGCAGTTGCTAACCCGAAGGGAAGTGCCTGAAACTGGAAATGTCCCATGGGCAGCATAAATCTCAGGAAATGCTGGTGCTTTGCCCTTATGGGAATGTGTAAGTAGGCTTCCGTCAGATCCAGGGAAGTCACGAATTCTCCTTTCCTGACCACCACAATCACCAAATGCAGTGTTTCCATGCAGAATCGAGGCACCTTTATACAGCGAAAGCCGTGCTTGAGATCCAAAATAGGCCTGAAGGAGCCCTCTTTTTGCGGACAACAAAATAAATAGAGTATCAACCATAACCGCATTGGTTGTCTGGTACCCGTTTTATGGCTTGAAGGTCCAGGAGTCTTCTCAATGTTGCCTGCACTGCCTCTCACTTCCGAGAGGCCTTGCAGGGCGAAAGGACAAAGGCATCCACAAGGGGACTCTTCAACCCCAACGCATAGCCTTCCCTGATTACCTCCAAGACCCACTGATTGGATGTAATCTGTGCCCACACAGGGTAAAAGTCCTGCAGCTGACCCCCTACAGGCACTACTGCTACATGGGCGGGCCTTGCTTAATTATGACTTTTTAGGGCCCGTGGCCATAGAGGAGAAGAAACCTCTGCCTGTTCCACGGAACCCCCCGAAAGGACTGATCCCTAGAAGGGAACCTGCCTTGCTGATATGGCGCAAAGCACACCACTCTAACCCGCTGAAAACGCGATGCTTGATGCCGCTGTTGGCCGAAGGCCCTAACTGGCTTCTGTTTGTCCTGACAGGCGTCCCCTTTTTGATTCCCCCAATTCCTTCACCAGTTTATCGAGATCTTCTCCAAATAAGAATCTACCTCAGAAAGGCAACTTGCTGAAATGCGACTTTGATAAGACATCAGCTGACCAATTGCATAGCCAGAGGTACCGCCGGGCTGCTACCACCATCGCCATACCTTTGGACATCCCTCTTATCAAATCATAAAAGGAGTCTGCAAGATAAGCTGCACCCTATTTCAATTTGACTGACTCTGCAGGAAGTGACTGGGAAGCTCCTAGGAATGCGATAATACCTTGCGTCATCTTAAACACACACGTGCCATGAACGCACCACAGACCGAAGCCTGCAAGGAGAGGGCATTAGTATGAAAGACATGCTTTAACAGCATTTACACTTTCCTAACCTGAATGTCTTTAAGCGCTGAACTACCTTCTATTGGGATGGTAGTCTTGTCACTGCCGACACTGCGGCGTCCACCTTCGGGGACCACAGAAGGTCTCTGTCCTTCTCTAGGAGTGGGTACAGCTGTGTCATGGTATGTGTGCCTTTCAAGGTGGTTTCCAGCACGTCCCACACCTGTATCATCTGCCGTATGACCCTGTGCATAGGGAATGCCTTTTGCATCTTCCTGACCGCCTGGATGAGAGGAATCCTCCAGTGGCTCGTCCTCCACATTCAAATTGAGAGCCTTCAGGGAATGTGTAATCAAAGCCGCAAGCTCTTCCCTTTGAAAAACCCATACTATGTGCGACTCCTCTGCCTGGGGAATTGCTCCTTCCTCCAATTCAGTTTCCTCCTCCACAGCCAATGGCAAAATTTCTTCTTCTTCCTCATTGGATTGAAAAGAGGTCATATCTTCCCCCAAGGGTCCTCCTCCGTCTTCTCCCAGGGTCCTGTTCACCTAGCGCTCCTCCTTCTGAGAGCAACCCTGGTAAAGCAAACTTTTGTCCCTTGCCTCGCACCCCTTCTGTCTCCCCTCCTCGCTGCTTTAGGAAAAAGGCCTTGTGCAAGAAGAGGACAAACTCTGGTGCAAAGGCACCGGAACCTCTACCTGCTGTTCCCCTGGAGCGCATTTTGAGGACTTTGCGGACTTCCCTGACTTTTTCTTTGTGCCCTGTGTCGCTGTAGGCAGCCACAAGGAGTCCTTACCCGTTGCCCCTGCGTAAGGGACAGGCACCACCTGGGCATTCGCCTCCAGAGACGGGCCTTCACACTCCCCCAAGGGACCCGGCATGCTGTCCCCCTGGCCCTTGAGGAATCTGTCCTCCGCCACCTTGGCCTCCACTTCATAAGTGCGGCACAGCCCAGCGGTGGACATTAAGCCCCTATGAGAGCCACATGTCAGGCATGTGCTCTTAAGTGACATACCAAATCACTAGCTACTGCAGACACTCAAACTTATTACGTAAAGAGTAGTTACTCACCTGTAACAGGTGTTCTCCAGGAGCAGCAGGAATCAGTCCTCACATATGGGTGACATCAGCGCCGACGGAGCCCTCGCGGAGCAATTTCCCCAGCTTTCAAAGAAAGCCTTTGGGAATTGCAGCACGCATGCGCGGTCCCCTTCCCGCCCAAGGGTGCCATCTTGCTCAGTCAGATGACATAGCTAAAAGACAGCAAAAAAATTAGCAAAAACGAAAAGATAGGACTGCAACTCCAAGGGGAGGAGGGAGGGTTGTGAGGACTGATTCCTGCTGCTCCTGGAGAACACCTGTTACAGGTGAGTAACTACTCTTTCTCCAGGACCAAGCAGGAAGTCAGTCCTCACATATGGGACTCCCAAGCTTAAGGCTACCGGAGACCTCAAGTACAAAAATGAGCTCCCTCTAGCTCAGCAGCACAGAAGGAAGGAATCTTCTCTGAAAACGCCCCCGACCGGTAGCCCAACACCAGGGCCGGAGGGTAGGAGTTGCCTAAACCTCAAAGAGATTATGGAGGACTGCCTGACCGAAAGCACTGTCCCTGCGGGACTCCCTCTCCAGGCAGTAATGGGCCGCAAAAGTCTGGCTTGAAGACCAAGTAGCAGCCCGGCAGATGTCTGCCAACGGAACAGAGCGGAGATGAGCCACTGATGCAGCCTTCGCCCTAACACGATGAGCCGTGACTCGACCCTCCAACGAGAGGCCGGCTGCCCCATAAGCCCAGGCGATACAGTCAGCTACCCAAATGGACAAAGTACGCTTGGAGACAGGTAGCCCCAATTTATTGGGGTCAAAAGAAACGAAGAGCTGAACAGCCCTCCGATGCTCTCGCGTACGGTCAAGGTAGAAGGACAAGGCCCTCCTACAGTCCAGGGTATGCAGGACCATCTCAGCCCGACTAGCGTGCGGCCTGGGAAAGAAGGTCGGAAGAACCACCTCCTGGTTGAGATGAAAAGGAGAAACCACCTTTGGAAGAAAATTAGGGTGAGTCCGTAAGACTACCCTATTCCTGTAGAACCTAGTGTAAGGAGGATCGGACACTAGGGCCTGCAGTTCACTAACGCGCCTAGCAGAGGGGTAAGGGCTACCAAGAAGAAGGTTTTCCAGGAAAGAAAACGAAGAGGGCAGGTAGCCATAGGTTCAAAGGGCGGACAGGTAATCCGCTGCAAGACCACATTCAGATCCCATTCAGGGGCTGGTGGGCGCAAAGGAGGCTTAAGGAGAAGGAGGCCTCGGAGAAAACGAGCCACCAAAGGGTGGTTGGAAAGAGGCCTGCCATTCACCGGTGCGTGATGTGCAGAGAGCGCACTGAGGTGGACTCTGACAGAGTTGGACTTAAGGCCCAGATTGGAGAGGTAAAGCAAATATTGCAAGACCACTGCCACCAAGCAGGAGAAGGGATTCTCAGACTGCTGAGCACACCAAATGGAGAACCGACGCCACTTAAGAGCGTAGGACTTCCGGGTGGAAGGCCTCCTCGAGGCCAAGACAACCTCCTCCACCTCCCGAGGCAGCTGGAGGGGAGCAAGGACTACCCTTTCAGCAGCCAGGCCATCAGATGAAGGGACCGGAGGTTGGGGTGTAGGAGAGACCCGTGATCCTGTGTCAGGAGATCGGGCTGAAACCCCAGAGGAAGAGGAGTGTCCACCGCCAGCTGCATTAGAAGCGGGAACCAAGGTTGTCTCGGCCACCGGGGAGCCACTAAGATCAGCGAGGCTTTGTCCCTGAGAACCTTGAAGAGCGTCCGAGACACCAGCGGCATGGGAGGAAAGGCATACAAGAGGCCTGTGGACCATGGAATCAGAAAAGCATCCACCGCTACTCGGAGAGGGTGCGGCTGTCGAGAGCAGAATCTGGGAAGTTGCCGGTTCAGAGGACTGGCAAACAGATCCATGGTGGGGAGGCCCCACTTGAGAAAGATCCGCTGAACCACTAATGGATCCAATTCTCCACTCGTGTGGTTGGAGGATCCTGCTTAGCTTGTCTGCCAGGTAATTTTCCTGACCTGGGAGATAGACAGCTTTGAGGAGTATGCCGTGTAGGATGGCCCAAGAGCACAGTTTTTGTGCCTCTTGACAGAGAAGGAAGGAGCCTGTTCCTCCTTGTTTGTTCACGTAGAACATCGCAACTTGATTGTCCATCTGGACCAGCACAGACTGGTGAGAAGTGAGGTGGGAGAAGGCTCTCTGAGCCAGGCGGATGGCTCTGAGCTCCAGGAAGTTTATCTGCTGCGCAGACTCCCACGGGGTCCAGAGGCCTTGAGTACATGTCCCTTGGCAATGTGCTCCCCAACCCAGGAGAGAAGCATCGGTTGTTAGTACCTGAGAAGGCGGAGGAGATTGAAAATCCACTCCCAGTAGCAGGTTTGGCAGATGAAGCCACCACCGCAGAGAAGAGACCAGCAGGTCGGAGACCTGTACTGAGTCCGTCAGGCTCCCCGTGGCCTGATGCCACTGAGTGCGAAAGCACCACTGAGCAGGTCGCATGTTCAGGCGGTGTCACCACCAGGTGGGCAGACTGCCTCCTGGCTAGCAGGCTTGCGTCTGGTGGCAATGAATGTAGTTGCACGACACGAGTGGTTGAAGGCAAAAAAGGATTTATTCCCCTCCCGGGGTCGGATTATTCAAATTAAACAGAACACAAGTACTCAAAAGAAATGAGCCATGCTTTCTGGCAAAAACATAAAGGAACATTAGAACAATTTCTTCTTGCTTCAAAGTAAAGTATAAAGTTGGGCATTCAAATTCAGCACACAGTTTCACTGTGTGGAAACCAGCATTCAGTAGTTATAGTGTTTTCCTTTCACACTATGCTCAGCTCTGACTAGCACAAAGACATTATTTTGTCTGACAAAATCAGTGTGCAATCCATTGGGTCACTGTTAGAAGAACACTCACTGAGTGTGTCAATAATCATTGGTTCTTGCACGCATTCAGAACTCTCCTTATTAAAATGTGCTTGTAAGTTCCCCTGTGCTATGCCGTCACAGTGTCTCTCAGTAGCACTCGCTCTATGGCTAGAATAACTGCTCTCGTAGCCTCTTGTGTCTGGGAGAGAGGAAAGCCACCACTCGGGGTTCTTATAAACTCCCTTCCTATAGGAGGTTCCACCCCTAGAGAGCTTATTAGTTCTATCCTCAGGTTGGGATAGATAATGTCCTTCTCCCCTCTTAATATCAGGTTTTAGCCTGCGGGGTTTTCTCTGAGGCTTAGGAACTTCTATAAGGTCATCTTCAGACATGCACACGTCCTCTGGGTAATATCTTTCTTTCTCTGGAGGTTTCAATTGCTCTTTGCTCAGCTCTCTGCTCAAATCCCTTGGCTGGGAGTTATAGCCCTGCCCCCACCTTGGATTTCCTGCATGAGGCTGCTCTGCATTCACACTAGGAATTTCTATCATTCACAACCTTTAACTTCCCACTATAATCATTCCTCACGTCACAGCTTCCTGATACATACAGTTTTGCTTTTGGCTTCCACTCACTCCAGCTGGAACGTAGCCTCCGTGCTC
The DNA here is from genome assembly GCA_033557465.1 of Ichthyophis bannanicus. Classification (NCBI taxonomy): domain Eukaryota; kingdom Metazoa; phylum Chordata; class Amphibia; order Gymnophiona; family Ichthyophiidae; genus Ichthyophis; species Ichthyophis bannanicus. Next base: position 384,394,259 of record CM066039.1, read on the forward strand.
CAAAGTGTTTGCAATCAGCAGAACATTCACACCTGTTCTCTGCTCTTGCTAGCTGCTTCCTCCTGTAGGACTCTGGGTAGTTACTCGGGTGAATTCTTCCTGGCTCTATCTCTGACTCACTTCCTGGGTCAAAGTAGGAAACTCCTCCTGCTTCCTCTCGGCCAGCTGCTTGAGGTAAGACAGCCTGTTCTCTTTGCTCACGTTGCTCTAACAGTTCTCGCTGTCCTGCTAGTTCTCGCTGTTCAGCCAGTTCTAACCCTGTGTTCCCTGCACTGCCCTTATAAGGGCTGTAAGCTCTTCCCCTTCTCAGGTGCACGCTATCAGGAACTAGGGAATGTTTCTCAGCTGAGTGTTTTTTCAGACCTCGTGGCTGAGTTTGTTTCTGTTGTCCCTGACAACAGCTGCTCACATGGCCTGCTTGCCTGTCAGCTTCAGGACTAAAATGCCGTGAATTTTGTGCTTTTAAGATGGAGAATGGGGCTTCTTCATCACAGCGGGCATTGGGGGTCACATGGACCGTGGAAGCCATATGGCCGAGCAAGCTCAGAAATTGCCTGGCAGAGACCAGGGAATTGCTGTGAAAGTGGCTGGCGAGATCCATGAGCCTGTGTGCCCTGTCTAGAGGCAGGAAGGCCCGCGCCTGAAGTGTGTTCAAACTTGCGCCTATGAATTCGAGATTTTGAGAGGGGAGCAAAGTGGACTTTGCGAAGTTTATGACAAATCCTAAGTGCTGGAGCAGAGTCACAGTGTGATGAGTGGCCTCTTGGGAAGACTGGGCTCTGATGAGCCAGTCGTCCAGGTATGGAAATACAAAAAGGCCTTGAAGTCTTAGATAGGCCGCCACCACTGCTAGGCATTTGGTGAACACTCTGGGGGCGGAGCATAGGCCAAAGGGCAGAACTCTGTACTGGTAATGATTTCCTCCCACAACAAACCTGAGATATTGTCTGTGGTCTGGATGAATAAGGATGTGAGTATAGGCATCCTTTAGATCTAAGGAGCATAGCCAGTCTCCCTGCTGGAGGTAGGGCAGCAGGATTCCAAGGGTAAGCATCATGAACTTTTCCCTCGCCAGGAACTTGTTGAGGTTTCGCAAGTCCAGGATGGGTCTGAGGCCTCCCATTCTTTTTGGTATCAGAAAATACCTGGAATAAAAGCCGTGACCTCTCAGGTGGTGGGACACCGGTTCCACAGCCTGGTCCTGAAGAAGACCTGCTAACTCCTGAAGGAGTAAGTCCCTGTGCAGAGAGAGTCTTGGAGGCTCCCCTGGAAAGTAGGAGGGAGGTACCTGGTAAAAGTGTAGAAGATAGCCCTTTTGAACTATATGAAGTACCCAGGTATCTGATGTGATGGCTGACCACCTGTGGGCAAAGTGGACCAGCCGGCCTCCTGTGCCGAGAGAAACCAGCTGAGGGGAAGAGGCTATGCTGATGGAGTCAAAAAACCACACCCTGCTGAGCAGGGGCCGGTGTTGTGGGCTTGGGGGCCTGCTGCCTACGGGACCCATTACCCCGTCCCTTGGCCTGCTGACCCTTTTGGGGAGCTGCTGAGGCCTGATACTGAGGGTAGTATTTATAGGCAGCCGCCTTCCTCGGGTAAAAGGGCTTTTTTCCCCGAGCCCTTCTTCTTCTGAGAAGGGGCAGAGGTTTTTCTGGTCAGCCTAGTTCTGGTCAGAGTCTCGGTCTCGATTTGTGCAGCCTTTTCAGCCATGGGTTTGCCAAAGAGGTTTTCACCTCTGCAGGGGACATCGACCAACTTGTCCTGGACCCATGGCTCGAGGTCGGATGACTGAAGCCAAGCCTGTCGGCGGGCACCGATGCCGGCCCCGGCTACTCGAGCAGATGCTTCGAAGCCATCGTAGGCTGCTCGAGAGATAAACTTCGAGCACTCTCGAATACCAGTGGACAAGGCTTGGAACCTCTGCAAAGGTTCCTCGGAGAGACCAGCAGAGAACCCGGAAATTTCTTTTGCCAGATCTCGGAGATATATGCCCATATAGAGCTGGTAGCTCTGGACTCGACAAGCAAGCATAGAGCCCAGGAAGCACTTCTACCGAGGGCATCCAGGCTACGGGCCTCCCGGCTGGGAGGCACCGAGGAGTGCATCTTCTGACTCTTGAGTCGATGCATGGCCGATTCCACCACCATGGAATGGTGCGGTAGTTGTGCCTTTTGGAACCCGGGGCTCTTGCGGACTCGATAAATGGAATCGACCCGCTTGCTTAACACCGGTGCCGACACCGGGCTCTCCCACATGCAGAAGAGAAGTCGTTCCAGCATTGGAGGAACCGGTACAGTAAAGGCCTCCTTCGGGGGAGAGTCATACTGGAGGGCATCAAGCTCTTCGGCTCGAGGCTCCTCCTCGGGATCCGCGGGGAACGCCAAGGCCTTGGCCATATCCCGCACGAAGTCCGAGAACCGGGTGTCCTCCGGGGGGGACCGTCTCCGAGGTTCGGACTCGGGCGAGTCCGATGGGACACACCGAGTCCGAAAAGTACCAGGTGACTCTTCGTCCTCCGTTTCCCAGTCGGACTCCTCGGAGGAGGAATCGAGCGGCTCCGGTCGGGCGGGCACCGATGCCCTCCGCCCCGACGCCGAGGGTGTCGGCATCGACGACCTCGGTCCCGAACGGGAGGCCGAGGGAGACCGCGACCGAGGATCGACTCGAGCTCGCATGGACTCGAGGATCGGCTCGGTCTCCGGGGCCGACTTGGACGTCGACGTCCCTGTGGCCGGGGCAGACGCATTGGCGAGGCCAGCGATCAAAGCCCGCTGCTGGTCCATGAAGGCAGCCAAACTGCTCTCCAAGGCCGTCAACCTGAGTCCAAGCTCAGGAGACCCAGCAGCCCCCGACTCGGGCCCCGACGGTGTAGGGCCCGACGTCAGCTCCTTCGGAGGCGAGTCCACGAGGACTACAGTACTCACGTGTCCAGGCGACTCCATTTCGAGACGAGGATGTTTCGAAGGCCTCTCCGACTCCGAGGACCCGGGACGGCTATCGGGGCTATGCGACCTGGCCCTCGAGGAACCAGGAGCATCCACCGACGCCGCCCTCGCGGGTTTTTTCTTCCGATGATGTTCCCGGGTAGGAGACCCCCGCTCAGAGGAACTCCGACGATGCTCAGGACCGGAGTCCCGGGACGTCGAAGCCTCTGACGAGGTCCGGGCCCGGCCGGACGCGGAGTCAGAGAAGATTCGCTCCGTTGATGCTGCCGACTCCTCAACGCTTTTGAGGACATCTTGCCACACGGACCACAGATCATCGGGTCATGATCGGGTCCGAGGCAGTGGAGGCAGCAGTCGTGTGTGTTGGTAGGAGACATAAGTTTCTTACAGCGATCACACTTCTTAAACCCGCTGGCAGCCATCGAGGGAAAAAGGGCCCCTGCGAGGTCAAAAGACAGGGCTGCCAGTGAAAATGAAAAAATGGCGCGAACGCTTGTCACGAAGGACAAAAAACCGAAAAATAAAGAAACGGACCCGATACCGGCGTAGCGGGTCCGGGCGGGAAAAAGGATCTGGCGTCGAACCGAGAAAGAATAAAAAATAAGAAAGAAAGAAAATCAACTTTTTCAGCGGCGATCACAAACAGCGTCTGTAGGGCTCCGCGGAAAAAAGAAGACTGAGCAAGATGGCACCCTTGGGCGGGAAGGGGATCGCGCATGCGCGCTGCAATTCCCAAAGGCTTTCTTTGAAAGCTGGGGAAATTGCTCCGCGAGGGCTCCGTCGGCGCCGACGTCACCCATATGTGAGGACTGACTTCCTGCTTGGTCCTGGAGAATGTTTTTTTTTCTTTCAGAGAACGAACAAAGCAAAACAAAAAAAGTAGTGAAGTTGTCTCAGGAAATAGAGATTTATTCCAGCAAGTGCTCTGCTCTCTGATCTTTTTTCCCCCCCCAAATACAGCTGAAACACGGGAAAAAAAAAAAAATCATGACTGCAGCCCCCGAAGTCCGCTACCTCGTCAGCCTGTGTCTCTCTGCCCGCTGAACAAACTGCCTTGCTTAAACCAAAGTAAAAATAAGCCAAAATGCAAACCTGTCAAATGGCAGGTTTTCCTGCGCTATGAGGGAAAATGCCGCTGAGCACACATGCCGCTGGGAGCGGGCCCAGAGCTAACTCCCCCCCCCCCCCCGTCAGTACACTCACTCCCTGGTGATCGCGTTGCTGCTGCTTGCACTCCCGAAGTGATGCTCAGCCACTGGCAGAGCTTCGGCGTTGTTGGGAGTGCTGAGAAGTCAGTCCTCTGTTCCCTGTGGCACTGCAAGGTGAGCGGGAGCAAGAGCAGAAGTGATCCCCTCTCCCTACCTGGGCGCCTTCTGCTTGCCCGCACCTCCCAGTTATTGGGGACTATCCTGGTTCGAGGCTTGCTCAAGATCCTCCTCCCCCCCCTTTTTTTTTCTGGCAAACTTTACTAGTAGCGGTCTGCTACTTGTTTATGTTTATGCAATTTCTTGATATACCACCCAGGCTGAAGGGCGTCAGAGTGGTTTACAATCACTGCAAGCTTTCAAGGGGAGTTTGCAGCCCAATCAAATTAAAACTTCTCTTTTGTTGCTTTCCTTTAAATTTTGCCACTTTTCTACCCTTATCTGTTCCTTTAGTGAGTCTGACCTGTGGAATCACCTCCCCCCAGCTGCTTAGAGATGAGATTCTGGGTCTGGTGGGAGGTGTCACCAGTATGTATATCCTGTCATCAATCATGACATGCTCCCCCCGCTCCAAGCTGCTGGTGAGGTGACACTACCCACAGGTGCAGGACCGGACTGGAGGAAAGATAAGGAAGGAAGGCAAACAAATCTCTGCTGTTACAGTTCAAACCATCATACTGTGCTGCAAATCTAAAACTATAACTTTAGGCAACATTTATTTAATATATTTGCATGCCCTTTTCCCAAGCACAGCTGTCAAGGCAAATGACTGCTACAAAATAAAATACTTCTTGTCTTAAAAACGAAACAGGGCTTTCCTGAGATTAAGAATGAAAAGCTGCATCTCCTTTGAGATCTAAGAGTATTTTTAAAGGCATGCACAGTATGGATGTGGCTTGCACAATTTGCTTTAATAATGCTGGTGAATATGCTAATACAGAATGCACAGAGTAATTCCCTCTAAACCGCTTTGAATGACTGATGCCATACTGGTATATAAAATTTTACTAATAAAGAAAGAGACACTACATTTATCTTACCTCAAGATTTCCTCGGGCCTTCTTTAAAACATTATGGGTTGAGGCCACTAGAAAAAGAAGTAAATTATTTAATTTAAGTAACATGCCTAACAAATGTAACCATTTATGACAGACTTCCTTGACGCAATCCAAGCACACGTAAAACAGAATTTGCCCATTAATTCACGGCTGTTGGATTATTAAGTTAACCCGTCTGGAAACACACAGGAATATTTATGTGTTAAAAAATGGACAGGGCAGGCGATGCCATCTAAACAGGCCTATAAATACTTTTTAAAAGCCATCTACTAAAACTACTGAAACTTAAGTATAAACCATTTCACAGGTGCTACCTGGAACCTCCTAGTCATGGGAGGAGAGTCACAGCTTCAATGGACTGCAAGCCTTGTGATGGCACTAGCTCAATGGTAGAGGAGAGGGAGTGAAAGAGCGAAACTTCCCCCCATGAGGCAGGTCAAAGCATGGAATGCCTGTGATATTCCCTCCTCTGACTTGATCTGTGAAGCAACAGAGCAGTTGGGAAGAGCCCGAGTGGCTGCATACTACCCTCCCTTTGATATAAAGCGCTCTAAGGATCCTTCCCAAGTAAGCAGAGACAGTGTTTGGAGTGTGGTTTTTCTTCAGCTGGAAGTACTGATGTTTAGCGCTATCTCATTAAATTTAACCAGCTAAGATAGGCTGCATAAAAGCTGGTCTCAAGTTATCTGGATAATGTTTCCAAATAATAACCGGTTGTATTCAGTGACGAGACTTAACTAGCTGAATTTATCCGCTGCATATTCAGCAGACTTATCTAACTCTGATTGCTGGCCTGCTGAATATTGGCCCCTCAGTGCACATACAAATGTTTACAGTCACAGACCTTGATACATCATATCCATGTAGAGAACACCATGTACTTTACTGTCAGTACCTAAACCATGTTCTGTTTTTTTCCATCTGCAGGAATTACTGCTGAGAAATCCCCTTCATATTAGTGTATTCAATCCTAAAAAGTTCAGATTTATGGAAGAAACAATAAGTGTAAGAATAGTTTTAACAAACATTGTTCAATGATGATTTTCTCCATGTCCTCCTTTCGCTGCTTTGTGCAGTGTAAACGTTTCACGGTGCTGTGTAGCTTCGTTTCACACTCGGATAATTTTCTGCGCAGTCTGGCAATTTCACTTTTCAGTTCTTCATCCTGGAAATCCATAGGAATGAAACTGATTTTAGGTATTCATTGAAACTATATCAATTCTATTTCATTTAATTTCATTTATTTGTAAACCAAGAGATGGTGTAGAGCAAAGAATAAAGCTGGGACATATTCATGAGCTGGAAGGGAAGCTAACAAAAGTTACAGCACAGTAATAACAACGGGTGATTTCAATTACCCCGGTATTGACTGGATCAGTGTCACAGCAGGACATGCTTGGGAGATAAAGTTTCTAGGTGAAATAAATGATTGCTTCTTGGAGCAGCTGGTTCATGAACCGACCAGAGGGGAAGCCATTTTGGACTTAGTCCTTAGTGGAACACCAGATCTGGTGCAAGAGATAAGGGTGTTGGTAGGCCACCTGTCAATAGTGATCATAGCATGATCACGTTAGATTTAATTAATGGAGAGGGATAGTAAGGAAATCCACAGTACTACCTTTTATCTTTCAAAAGGGAGATTTTGATAAAATTAGGAAAATAGTTAAGAAAAAACTAAAAGGAGCAGTTGCAAAGGTTAACGACTTACATCAAGCTTGGGTGTTTTTTTAAAATACTATCTTGGAAGCCCAGACCAGCTGTATTCCATGCTTTAAGAAAAGTGGAAGGAAGTCCAAAAAACTACCAGCATGGTTTACAGGTGAGGTCAGAGAGATTGTTGTTGGCAGAAAAGCATCTTTGAAGAAGTTGAAAAAAGAGCCAAATGAAAACAGGAAACAGCACAAGCACTGGCAAGTTAAATGCAAGGCATTTATAAGGCAGGCAAAGAGAATTTCAGAAGAAACTTGCTGCGGAAGCAAAAACACATAATAAAGACTTTTTCAAGTACATTCGTAGCAAAAAACCTGTGAGAGTGTCAGCTGGACTATTAGATGATAGAGGGGTAAAAGAGGGATTAAGAGGGAACAAGGCCATAGCGGAGAGACTGAATGAATTCTCTGCTTTGGTCTTTACTGAGGAAGATGTAGGGATATTACACCAATGACTGAAGTGGTATTTAAAGGTGATAATGCAGAAGAATTTAAAGAAATAGCGATACACCGGGAAGATGTATTACAATTATTTGATAAACTGAACAGTAGCAAATCACCAGGACCGGATGGTATACATCCAAGGATGTTGAAAGAACTAAAATATGAGATTGCAGACCTGCTATTAGTAATCTGTGAACTATCATTAAAATCATCTGTAATACCTAAAGATTGGAGGATGGCCAATGTAACGCCAATTTTTAAAAAGGGTTCCAGGGGTGATCCGGGAAACTACAGACCAATGAACCTGACGTCAGTACCAGGAAAAATGGTAGAATCCATCATAAAGAACAAAATGACTGAACATGTAGACAGTCATGGCTTAATGGGAGACAGCCAACATGGCTTTAGACAAGGAAGATCTTATTTTATTTATTTAGAAGGATTTAGTATACCGCCTTATCGTTAAATCAAGGCGGTTTGGCACATCAATCAAAATCAATAATAATGTGTGGTCTGTAGCATGCAGTGGGAGAACTGAGAAGAGTGGTGTGTGGAGCAGTGTGTTAGATTATATCGGTGAACTATTTACATAATGAGCTATATACATATATACAATAATGGGGCTGTTTGAGAGGCGTGCTAGGATCGAGATCCTGTAATGTCTTGAAGGTAGAAAATAGGAGCCATTTATGTGAGGTCCTTGAAATGTTCTGTAAATAGAGCAGTCTTAAGACGTTTTCTGAAGTCCTTGAGGTTCTTGGTTGATCTTATGTGGTCTGGGAGGGAGTTTCATATAGCGGGTGCTGCCAGGGAGAGTGCCCTCCTTGATGTGGCCAGCCTTGTTTTAGCAAATTCCTTTGGTGTTCTGATGGTGTCTGAGGTTCCTTTTCTTCTTGGTCTCGTTGTCATCGGTTTTTATGAGAGGACGTAGGCTGTCTGCTGAGAGGTTGTGTATTATTTTAAATATGTGTAGAAGTACTTTGAATTGGATTCTAGAGCTGATCGGGAGCCAGTGTAGGTGGTACAGTATGGGAGTAATGTGGTCGTGAATCGTGTAATCTGTCGTGAGTCGTGTGATGGCTTGACAGACTGTTCGGAAATGTTCATGGGCGAGGATGGGTTTGAGCCTTCTGACTGTCCTCATTTTGATGTAAGCGCTCTTTATTGTTTTTGCAATGTGGGACTGGAGGTTGAGGTCCTTGTCGAGCGTTACTCCCAGGTATTTTATTTCTTGTCTTACCGGTATGATGGTGTTGTTTAGGTTGATGGTGGCCGATGGTGAGAATGTCCGGTTTCTTGTGATGAATAGAGCTTCAGTTTTGTTGTAATTTATTGATAGGTTGTTTTCCTGCAGCCAGGTTGCCATTTATTGGAAGCAGTTGGCTATGTTGGAGTAGTCCGGGTTGTCCAGATTGATTGGTGTGTATATCATTATATCATCTGCGTATATGGTGTATTGAATCTTGTGGTCCTTGATGATGGTACAGATGGGTTGTACGTAGATGTTAAATAGGGCGGAGAGAGCTGAGCCTTGTGGGACTCCTTGAGTGGCTCTGAACGGTTGAGAGGTCTTTATTCCACACTTGACTTGTAGTCGTCTGTTGGTGAGGTAAGATGTAAACCAGCTCAGGGTGGTGCTGTGTAGGCCTGCCTCCTGTAGTCTGTTTAGTAGGGTCGTGTGGCAGACAGTGTCGAATGCTGAAGAGATGTCTAGGAATATCATGATGACGTCCATTCTGGTGTTGTCGATTGTCCTCAATAGGCTGTCGAATAGCTGAATCAGTATGGTTTCAACCCCATGTCTGGGTCGGAAACAGTGTTGATTGGGGTCCAGTGGATTGTGGATGTCGATGTGTTGTTGGAGTTGGTGTTGGACTGTTTTCTCGATGATCTTGGACAGGAATGGTAAGCTTGATATGGGTCTGTAGGCGGCGGGATCAGTTTTAGCCAAGGTGGTTTTCTTGGGGATTGGATGTATTGTGGCTAGCTTCAGGGAGTTTGGCATTGTTCCCTTGGAGAGAGAGTTATCTACTATTTTCCGTATGACTTGTGTCTTACTAATCTGTTATGTTTTTTTGAAGGTGTGAATAAATAGGTAGTGTGATGAGGAGAGCATGGCTGAGCCCATGCAAACAGAGGAAAATTGTAAATCTACCTTTAAGGAAGGAGACAGGCAAGGTATCTGTGGCTTTCAGGGTGCAGGCAAAGGGAAAAAACACGCACTTCCTGAAGCTAAGCCACACCCAAGCTCTGCTGATCTAAGGGCAGGCTTGGAGGATAATGAGAGACACCTGGGTAAGGGACAGTGCAAGTTAGGGAAAAGGCAGCCTTATAAACCCAGAGAAACACGTGAGAGGTAGGCCAGCACCAGGACCAGGCCCAGCACCGGCTGGAGAGAGGATTCCACGAGAGAGCAGTACTCAGGGAGAGAGCAGCATACGAGAGAGCTGACTAGAGAGAGCACTGCAGACTTCCGTGGAGGGAGAAGCACCAGGGAAAGACCAGAGAACTCACCGAAGAGGAGAATGGTGGAGATTTCCAGGGGGATTTCAGAGGTGAAAGCAGCACCCAGAAAGAGAGCCAGGCTGGCAGGGAAACTGCAATTGGTTCTGAAGCCAGTAGAGCTGTAGCTGAAAGAATTGCAGACAAGGGGCAAGGTGCAGTTCCTCCAGTACGTGGATCAGCTAAAAAGATTCAAGTTCCTAGAAGGTGGGTGGATAAAAATATATCTAAGAGTGACCTAAGCCAGTTAGAGGCACTCTGGCGTTTGAGTCAGGAGAAGAACCTTCTCACTCCAGGTGTAAACCCTTCTCCTAGTAAGAAGCCCCAGTGGAGGAGAATTCAGGAGCTCTTAGAGAGTTTCAAGCAAGAAGCATTGCATGAAGGCTTAGAGCCAGACATACCGGTTGAAAACCCGGAGGAAATGCAGGTAGAATCTGTTGAACCTGATTCTGACTCAGAGGATTTATTAATGGACTGTTCATGGTGCAAAAAGGCAGAATAGAAGCTGCTGATTAAAGGAAAAAGTCTGTAACCTGAAAACCACCAAAAGCAGTGAGTAAGACAGGGAGAATGATTCTAGCCTGAATTGCTAAGTACCCTGTTGAAAGAAGAAAAGACATTTACTTTGATTTGAAGAAAATAAACTGTGTTTGTTGCTGTATGTTTGAGAAACAGCTACGTATGTTGTGAAGGCCAGCTAAAGCAATTTCACTGTTGGGTTTTTGTGTGATTTTCCTGAAGATCATTTGTTTTGGAGAAGAATCCTGTTGTTTTGTTTGAGCTAAATGCTTGTGATAAGGAAGGAAATAAATTCCTGTGTGTCTTTTGAAAAAAAAACAACCCTCGGTTCTCAATACTACTGTTTTTTTTAAATGGTAGCACAACTACAAGTCCCAGCAGCCCCAAGCTCTGGACGAGGACAAATAATTGTTTATTCAAAGACTAAACAGTGGCACCCCTATACCTATAGGCCGTGGCCTGGGCTAGGGGCCCCCACAGTAGACAAAGGTGAGTCGGTTGATACAGTGTATCTGGACTTTCAGAAAGCCTTTGACAAGGTCCCTCATCAGAGACCTTTGGCAAAACTAAAAAGTCATGGGATAGGAGGCAGTGTACTATTGTGGATCAGGAACTGGTTAAAAGATAGAAAGCAGAGAGTAGGGCTAAATGGCCAATTTTCCCAATGGAAAAAGGTGAATAGTGGAGTGCCGCAGGGATATGTGCTGGGTCCGCTGCTTTTTGACATTCATAAATGACCTGGAAAAGGGAACGAGTGAGGATATCAAATTTGCAGATGACACAAAATTATTTAAAGTTGTTAAAACCCAAGAGGATCTTGATAAATTGAAAGACTGGGCATCCAAATGGCAGATGAAATTTAATGTGGACAAGTGCAAAGTTATGCACCAAGGAAAGAACAACCCAAACTATGGTTACACGATGCAAGGTTCCACATTAGGAACCACCACCCAGGAAAAAGATTTAGGCGTCAACGTGGATAACATGTTAAAACCCTCTGCCCAGTGTGCAGCGGCAGCCAAAAGAGCAAATAGAATGCTAGGCATCATAAGGAAAGGAATGGAAAATAAAACAAGGGATATTATAATGCCTCTGTATCGTTCCATGGTGCGAATGAAGAGAGGCTAAAAAGGTTAGAGCTCTTCAACCTGGAAAAGAGACGACTGAAAGGAGATATGATAGAGGTCTATAAATTAATGAATGGAGTGGTACAGGTAAACGTAGATCAATTGTTTACGTTATCACAATATAGAAAGACTAGCGGACATGCAATGAAGCTACAGGGTAACCTATTTAAGACTAATAAGAGAAAATATTTTTTCACTCAATGTGTAATCAAACTCTGGAATTTGTTATCTAAGGACGTAGTAAAAGCTGTTAGTGTAGCTGGGTTTAAAAAAGGTTTGGACAAGTTCCTGGAAGAAAGGTCCATAAACCATTATTAAAAGGGACCCTGGATATCACTGCTTGACCCAATACAAGCATTGTGGAACCTGTGTCTTTTGGGGAAACTGCTAGGTACTGTCACACCCTCTTCTTGTATGTGTAGGCGGTCGCCTGGTAGAAGTGGACGTGACCACAAATTTATATCCCTTGTGTGTGCTGTTGTCTATGTTCCTTGTAGTTGTGAGCCAAGACGAATACAGCCAAGGTTTTGGGGTAACAATAAGTTTATTGTTGCACAGGAATTGATATAAATAAATGGATGCTTCTCCCAACCAAAATGAAGTTATGTGGTATAACACAGTCCTCCTGATAACTCTCAGGCAAGTCCGTTCCAACAGAATAACCAACTTCTTTCAGCTTCAAACATTAAATGCTTTTCCTACTACCCCCAGTGTCTTCATAAACAGCTTCATATAACAGATAACACAACCGTAGTGTACTCCTCTTTCACAGCTGCTTAATAGACTGAGTTTTACACTTTGGCAGCTCTCAGCCTCTCTCAGTGTAAAAGCTCCCTTGCAATTAGTCGGGCTTTGTTCAGTACTTCTCAACAGCACAACGTTACACAGCTCTCAATCTTTATGGCAATAAGCACAATCTGTTTCCATGTCAGAGTATTCAGATCCTATCAAAGCTTCCTCAGTTTGCATAGGTTCCTCGTCTGACTCTGATATATCCTGCTTATTTACAGGGGCTTCCAGATCAACAGGCTTCCATTGCTCTAATAAAGTGCTAAGCTGTTTCCAGCTAAAGTTCTTCTTACTTGGGAGGTAGGGTGGAGGAATTTAAAATACCAGACTCCTTTAACACAGCTTTAAGGGAATCTAAAGGGCTCACCTTTTTCCTGGTACTTCTAGCTTTCACTGGCTGGGCATAAGGCAAACATTTGTCCCCAAACTGCTTCACGGATTCCCTCGTGGCAAACTGCTCAGCAGGGTTTGTTTCCAACTCCTGTCTCTGCAGCACACAATCAGCTGACTGCTTCAAAGCACCTGTGCTCCTTTCAGAACTTGAGCTACAGATACGTTGCCTGCCTTGGGAATGTTTGGACAGCTTTTTAAACGGAACTCTGTTTCTGCCTAAGCTCCCACCTGTGTGCACAGCTTCAACGGAAGAGTCCTCAGAAGAACTTCTCTCTCTCCTAGATAAGGTTTCCAACCTTTCCCTTTGAGGTTTAAAGGTTCTTCTCTCCTCCTTCTCTCTGCTGCTTGTCCCGTGATAATTCCTCTCTCTCTTAAGATGCTTTCCCAGAGGTTTCTCCAAGCAGCTCTCCTGGAACTTCTCCTTCCTGTTCCTGTTCTCGGACTCTCTCTCAGTCCTTCTGCTGTTCCCCAGCACCTCCTCCTTTGGAACTGTTACTTCCTGCTTAAGTGTTTGGGGCTGTCCTATGGGCTTTGACTCCACCCCCTTGCCTCTCACGTCAGCTCCCTTGGTTGTCATGGAGCTGAGGTGTGGCTCTCTCTCTATCTTTCTAAGCATAGAGTTTCTCTGAGTTGGAGGTTTAACCCTTTCCTTGCCTGTACTGCTGTCTGCTTCAGGGGAAAGAAACTGTTTCAACCTCCTGTTTCTAGTGCTTAACCTCTCTGCACCATCACAGTACTTATGAACTAAATTGGCCACTGTTGGAAACAGGATACTGGGCCTGATGGACCTTGGTCTGACCCAGTATGGCATATCTCATGTTCACCACTGCCAGCTATTTGGTAAAGACTCTTGGTGCGAAGGCTAGGCCGAAGGGTAGTACCCTGTACTTGTAGTGGTCGCCTCAATCATGAACCTTAGATAGTGCCTGTAACTGGGATAAATAAGGATGTGGGTATAAGCATCCTTTGGGTCCAAGGGGCATAGCCAATCTCCCTGCAGGAGGTGGGGCAGTAATATTCCAAGGGAGAGTATTTTGAACAGCTTCTGCACCAGTAATTTCTTCAGGTTTCTCAAGTCCAGGATGGGCCTTAGGCCTCCTGTTCTTTTTGGGACCAAAACGTTCCTGGATTAGAACCTCTTTCCTTTTAGGGTGGTGCGTTACGGGCTCTACTGCCTTATCCCTGAGGCCTGCAAGTTCCTGCAGTAATAGGGCCTGCTGCAGGGGAGTCCGAGGGGGCTCTCCTGGAAAGATGGTGGGGGGGGGGGGCACGTCTGGTCCAGATGAAGGAGGTGACCTTCCCTGACCATTTGAAGTGCCCAGGGGTCAGTGGTGATGGCAGCCCACCGGTCGGCAAAATAAATCAGGTGCCCCCCATCAGTAGCTGGTCCCCCATGGGAGGAGAGGCTATGCTCTGGGAGTCAAAACCCCAACCCAGTCTAGGTTGGAGCTGGTGTCTGGGGTCCTGGCTTGCTTCCTTGCCCTGATGACCTTGCTGAGGGGTCTGGGGGGCCTGATATGGGGGATAACCTCGATAAGGCTGGCCTTAACGGTGGAAGGGAGATATTTTCCCTTATGGTTTCTTCTTGGGAAGAGTGGAAGTCTTCCTCGAGAGTCGAGTCCTGGTGACTCTGTTTCTATCTCCGCCGCGTTGTCCTCCATTGGTTTGCCAAAGAGGTTTTCACTAAGGCAAGGGATGTTGAGGAGTTTTTCCTGGACCCATTGCTTGAGGTCCAATGCCTGGAGCCAGGCCTGGTGTCAAGCACGCCTGTGGTGGCCACCCTCACGTTAGACTCTAAGCCGTCATAGGCCGCTCGAGACAAATTCTTCAAGCACTTCCTGACAGACTTTGTGAGGGTCTGGAAGCTTTCAAGGTGGTCCCTGCTGAGACCCGGCGAGAACCCCCCAAGTTCCTTGGTTAGGTTTCAGAGGTACATGCCGATATACAGCTGATATGCTTGTATACGGCACGCTAGCATCAAGCTTTGGTAACATTTACACCCGAGGGTGTCGAGAGCGTGGGACTCCCTGCCCGGGGCACTGAAGAGTGAGTCTTCGGGTTTTTCTGTCGACGCATGACCAACTCAACCACCATGGAGGTGGGAGGGAGTTGCACCTTCCTGAAGCCAGGTCCTTGCTGGACCCGGTACATAGTGTCCAGGCATCAGCTCACAATCAGCACTGATGCTGGCATTTTCCACATTCGGAGAAGGAGGTGCCCAAGGATGGAAGGGATGGGAACCGTGAGGGCCTCCTTGGGTGGGGCCTCGTATTGGAGGATTTTGAGTTCCTCCATGCAGGGGTTGAGGGACAGTGCCTTCGCTATGTCCCAGACAAATTTGAGGAAAGAGGTGCCCTTGGCGGGGACTGGCGCCTCTGTGCTGGCAAGGACAGATCCAAAGGGAGGTTACAGTGTGCTCGTGTCTCCGGGGAAGCCATGTCTTCGGACTTCCAGTCCGAGTAGTCTGTCAAAGACTTGAGGCCCATTGGCTCTAAGGGCATTGTTGGATCTGGCCTTCAATGAACCGCGGCTGGGGCTTGGCTGGAACCAGAGTCAGAAGTGCTTGCCGAAGAGGACCAGGAGCGGGATCAAGACCCTCACCAAGGATCAGCTCGAGGCATGTGTCTCTCAAGGATTTCTTTGGCAGTCCAGGGAGTCCTTGACATCAAGGTCTCTGTGGTCTCAGCGCGTGCGCCAGTGGGGCTGGGCATCAACGCTTGCTATGAGGCAAAGAATGCAGAATGCTGCGTTCCAACGCCATCATCCTGACTTCCCACTCAGGGATGGCAGCCGTAGACACAGAGGCCGGGGTGACCGTTTAGGTGTCGGGGAGGAGAGAGAGACTTTGATGCAACGGGCCTCGGGGGTCCGAGATCTGTCACCGGCGGCCTCGGCATCTGTCCTGGGAACCTTGGCCCGCCACTCCCGTTCCTCAGAAACCCTCTTGGGGCTGTGGGACCTTGCATGGGATTTGCAGTGTTTGCGCCCTTCCCAGGAAGAGGTCCTCAAAAGATTTCTTCTTTTTCTTACGCTCTTGCTCCGGGGAACCCTTATCGGAGTGTCTGCATGCTCGCTTGGGCACCGTGGGGGCTTTACGCGACTCCAAGGATCCGTGCAGGACCTTAGTGCGCTTGGCTATCGGGACAGAGTCTGACCTGTGGAAGATGTCATCCTGACTCTGGATGGCCTTAGCGGACATCATTTATTTTTTTTTATTTTAAGTTTTTATTAATTTCTTCAACAGGCAAGATAACATTACATTCGGCAGTGATCATCACTGAATTAACCTGTAACATTTGTCCAAGGTGAGATTATCAGCATCTAGCTCATTAGCTTTCTCTTGCCAATTTTTGCCAAAGAGATTCTCTCCAGTGCAAGGAATATTCCCCAATTTGTTCTGTACCCAAAGTTCTAAATCAGATGCCTGGAGCCAGGCAATCCTACGTGCGCCTATAGCAATAGCAGAAGTTCTGCTTATGCACGCAAAACAATCAAAAGCTGCACGATTTACGAATTTGGAAACATCCTGAGCATGTTTGATAAGTGCAAGATAATCTTGTCTCTTATCATCAGGAAGTAGAGGACTCATAAGCTCTAGATCTCCTGTAACTTCCTTAGGAACATTCCCATATATAAAATGTAGGAACTAATCCTGGCAGAAAGCATAGAGGCCTGGAAGGTTCTACACCCAAAGGCATCAAGAGTTCTACATTCACGTCCTGGAGGATTAGAAGCATGTCTTTTTGCACGCTTGATCCTTCTCATAGCTGATTCCACCACCATGGAATGGTGCGGCAGCTGAGTTTTTTGAAATCCAGGACAGGGAGGAACTCAATACATGGTATCGAGCCTACGAGAATGAGGAGAAGTGGTAAGAGGTGTTTCCCACATCCTTAGCATGAGATCATGCAAGATCTCATGAATATGCAAAGTAGCTTCCTCTTTGGGAGCTTTAGGATACTGTAAAATCTCCAATTCCTTCACCCTAGGTTCTGTTTCAGGAGCCACTGTGATGGAAAGACCTCGAGCCACATCTTGGATAAAATCCTGGAAGGATATATCCTCTGGAGGAAATATCCTACGTTTAGGAGAGGAAGAATCCTCAGGAAGAAGTACTCTGGTATCGACAGAGCTGTCAAGAGTCTTCAGACTCGTCAAAGGATTCAAAGTATCTCCTATCCGGGTAATCGTGCATCGCACGATACCGGTACTGATCGAAGTCGGTATCGACAGGGTCCGGTACCGACTTGTGAGTACCAGAGGGCACAGCCTGCGTCGGCACTGGTAATTCACCTGCCGACGTCGATGCAGTCGGTACCGGTACCGGTTGAATTGTCTGAAGCAGTTTCGGGGGCATGGATGCCGAGAGAAGAGCCGCCAGACTGCGTTCAATAGCCAAGAATCTCTGGTCTATCGACGCCCCCGATGCCTGGGTATCAGTACCGGACAAAGCGGCTGGTACCCCAGAGCATGGCACCAGTAGTTCTGCCGAGGTTGGGGCCTCGAACATCCTGGAGCCCCGATGATGCTTTGGAAGCCGAAGCCTCCCGCCGGGGCAGTTTTGCCGGTGTGAGTCCCTCAAGGGCAACGCCAGAGGCATCTCGATACTTAGGAGATCTACCCTTTGAGGACCGGCTAGACTTATCTTATGTTTAGTTACCTGAGATCCATGGGAGGAAGACGAAGCCCTGGAAGATGTTGATGCCACAGAAGCTGCATCGGAGGGGAAAAGGGTGCTAAGTTTAGCAGCTCGGTTTTGCCAACCCCTCTTCGACATCATCCCACAGGCAACACACTCAGAGATAGAGTGGTCAGGACCTAAACATTTGAGGCACCACTCATGGGTGTCGGTGACGGAGATGGTACCGCCACACTTTGAACACTTTTTAAAACCCGAGGCGGGTTTTCCCATTATAGAAGAAAGTTGGGCCTAGTGCCCAAAATGGTGCGTGGCACCAGAGGAGAAAAAAGCTGGAAGACTCCAAGATTTTTTTTTTTACAAGGAAAAGAAGGTACCGGTGTAGCGTCGAAGGAAGGCAGACGCGACCACAAAAAAGAGAAATAAAAGGGATATTTTATGCGGTGACAGGAAGTGCGACCTGCTGGCTCCACAGAAAATGAAGAACTGGAGAGAGACATTTGGGAAAGGCGGGAAGGGAGCATGCAGGTGCTGTGGGATGCTCCCAAAAGCTTTCTAATTGGACGCTGGGGAGCGTTCCCACGCAGGCTCCGTCGGTACCGACGATACCCATATGTGAAGACTACATTCCTGCTTGTTCCTGGAGATCTATGATATCTCTGTCTATCCATCCTTCGCCCTTCCCTCTTGCCCGTCGTATCTCTCCCCACCTCCCAAGGCATGTTAAAGTCCCCTCCACAAATCAATACTCCATCCCCCATTACCGCTACCTGCTTACCTAACTCCTCCCAAAATTCTTTCTGGGATCCTGTGGGCGCATAGACATTCACCACAAAACCACTCCTCCCAGACTCTCACGCGCAGCAAAAGGTATCTCCCCCCTTTTCTCTCATCACCGACTGAACTTCAGTTTTATGCTCTCCAGTGATGAAAATCGCCACCCCTCCTTTCTTCCTTTCCCGTAAGTTTGATGCAAAAATGCACTCTGTATAACCTTTCGGGTGCACTAACGCTTCATGCTTTTTTTGTAAATGTCTCCTGCAGCATTACAATTGCTGCTTTGTGTCTTGTCAATTCTTTATACAATTTCTGTCTCTTCCAGGGTGAATTCAACCCCTTCACATTCAACGTTACAATTTTCAAGGCTTCCTCCAACCGTGCTCCCCCCCTTCCTTCTAGCTTTTAGCCCGCCCCTCCCTCCCCCTTGCCCCCTCACCTCCCTTCCCCCCTACCCCCTGCCCCTCCCTTCCTTCTGAGTCCCCCCTCGTCTATCTCCCCCCTCCCCCTCACCTTCCTTTCCTTCCCCCCCAACCTTCTTCTCCGAGCCGGAGATCTGACTTCCATAACGGTGACCTATGATCG
This sequence comes from Ichthyophis bannanicus, assembly GCA_033557465.1. Taxonomy (NCBI): domain Eukaryota; kingdom Metazoa; phylum Chordata; class Amphibia; order Gymnophiona; family Ichthyophiidae; genus Ichthyophis; species Ichthyophis bannanicus. The sequence continues at coordinate 384,412,951 of CM066039.1, forward strand.
GACCACCACCTGTCCCCATCCCTCTTCCCCCTCCCCATCTTCCTTCCAAGCTGCGTCTACCCCGTTTACACCTACCCCCCCTCCACTCCTACCCTACTCCTTCAACCTCCCCCCCTCCTTCATTCATTACTAAATACAGTCCCCCAAAACCTTTTCCACAATATAAGTCATCTGGTTCAAGTCCATTTGCTGTCTGTTGCTTCAGCCTGCATCTTCTTCAATCTCCTTTCCTCGCTGACGCTCCTTGACCAATCTCGCCAATCTCCTACCGCCTTTTGCTGCTCTATGCCACCTAGAACTCTCCGCCTTAGTGTTATTGGCGGTGTTGTCCATTGGCTTAACTGGACTGCTGGCCTCCTCCGGTAAATTTGCAGCTCCTAAATCTCTCAACGCTTTCCAAGCTTCTGCACTTGTCTTTACTTTCCTAGACCGCCCTTGTACCGTGATCAATAGTCCAAACGGGTACAGCCACTTATATCTCAGGTCAGCCCTCCTCTGGTAGGCCATGACCTCTTATCTCTCGTCTACGCTGCAGCGTCCCCTGAGACAGGTCCTGAAACAGTTCCAGTTTGTGTCCTTCCCACTGGAAGTGTCTTAGCTTTCTCGCTGCTCCCAGGATGCGTTCTTTCAACTTATAGGAAGCCAGGCAAACTACAATGTCTCTCGGACAATTGTCCCTAATGGACCCCAGCCCTCTATGAGCCCTTTCTATTTTCATCTGATCATCATCATCCTCCTCCCTCCTCTGTGTGCTCCACGTCCTTTAAAAGTTCTCCAAATATTTTTTGTACCACCACTTCACTGTTCCTATATTTGGGATCCTCCGGTACTCCCCGCACTCTAATGCTGCACCTTCTCGAGCGGTCCTCCAAATCTTCCGTTTTTGCCTTCAGCTCCTCTTGAGCTTCCCTCAGCTCCTCCCATCCTTTCTGGATTTGCTCCACCACGGCCCCGTGTTGTTCCAATTGATTCTCTGCATCCTCAACGCGCTCTCCCAGTTCCGTGATGTCTTGCTTGATTGTTTGCAAAGCCTCTTTTATCTCATTCTTTACTTCTCCAATTTCTTCCTTTAAATCCTCCTTTAGTTCCATAAGCCACTGCTTGATTTTCTCGGCCATTCCCGAGCACTTCTCTCCTTCTGTCTCTTCCTCGCTCCCCGGCGAGAGGTCCCCCATCAGCTTGCCTGACTTCTCACCCTCCTCTCCTCCTCTTGATGGCGCATATGAGGAATGGAATTCCGCCAATTTCTTCTTCACTGCCCCTTCTCTTTTTGTTTTCTCCATGTTTTATTGTTAGTGATTTCCACACTGCATGCAGCGGCTTCTTTATCGATTTCCACTGTTCTCTCCCTCCCCGTGGGGTGCTATTCACACAGTAGAAAGAACCTCAAACTTTTCCTTCTGGCTTTGGCACTACTATTCCTCCTGCCTGGTTTTTCCACTGTATTTCAGATTTACTCTACTCCAGCTTTTGCACCGACTTGCTGGTCCTCTCTCGTCGTGGCCTGGAGCTTGTCTTCCTGGACCGCCCCGCTCTGCCACTGTTCCGGTGCTCCTTTAGCCCTGGTACTCTCTGGGCAGTCTGGGCTCTCTATCTCCCCTCCTTCTTCTCCTGGTGCAGGCTTAGCTGTACAGCTATGCTCTCAGCCGTACCCTCAGCCCGATAGGCCCTCTTCTACACTCTTCCAGGCCTTGTGATCTCCCCACCCGCAGCTGCACACTTCGGCCTCGTCCTGCCGCCTGAGCCGCTGTTCTTCCCGGGCTCTGCTACTGCCCTGCCTCCAGCTCACTTCCGATTCGCACCTCCTCCTCTCCCCGCCGCTCCAGCTCACCATGCTCTGTCACTGGCTCCCGTTCAGCCCTCCTGCATTGCTAGCGGGTCTCATCGGCCTGCTCTGCTCTCCCCGATCGGCTCTCTCCGCACTTTGGTGGCCGCGGGTGGATACCGTGGCTCGTAGCCACTTCAAATCCTGATATGGGATCTTCCTCCCCTTGCCCCTGCGCTCCTCACCGCTTGCACTCCGCAGCCTTCCTGCCGCTGTTTCTTTCCCCAAGGCCTCCATATCCGCTGAACTCCTTGGCCACGTGGCTCGCCGCTCCGTCTCCTCTCTCTGCCGCGTCTGCTTGTGCAGGGGATGTGCTCAACTCGCTCTTGCTTCTGCATGAATTGGGGGGTATATTGTATCGCTGCCCCTACATTCCTCTGCTACCTCGCTGCATTTAAAGATGTTTTTTGCCCTTTTGGCAGGCTTTGGCGGCGGAGCACCACTAGTTCGCTGCCATCCGATCCGCTGACGTCACCGGAAGTCAGCGGACATCTTTTTGCAAAGGAAGCACGCTTCTGGATCATGGTCGGCACATAGACACCTGAGGCAACAGTCATGTTTATTGTTATTGTTTATTAAAAACTTCTTATACCGCCCATCACAAAAGCATCTGAGCAGTTTACAAACATATCAAAGGCTGCTGGAAAGAGAAAAGAATGCCAATTCAAATGGACAGGAAAGGAAAGAGTAGAGGTTGTCAGATGGCCACCTGGGTGAGAATGTTCACAGTCTTGGCAAAAGCATATTTTTATATGATTTGCAAGGATTTGTGGGTAATGTAGTCCATTCCTTCCAGACACAGCCGTGAACAATAATTAATAATACTTGCTCAAGGGTAAAGCAAATAAGATTTTTATTTATGAGGGTTTCTCCCAACACAGATAATGCTTGGTAGCACAGAACTCAGGATACTTGCTTGCAGTTTTAAAGTTAGGAAGACAAAATCAGGAAAAAAAACAACATCTGAACTGGTCAGGTAATTAAAGCAAAGGATTGAAGACCTGATTAGCAACAAACTGGTCTTTCTTGTAGGCTTTAGCAAATAATGTCTTAGCAATGCAGTAAGCAACCAAACAAACCCACAAAATAGGAAAACTTTTCTTTTCTTCAGGTTAACTTCTTATATCTTTACATATAAATTCAGAAGTGATTCCCTTCAGAGCACACAAGCAATTAGGTAAGCTCAATTGCTAGCAATCACCCAGCTGAAACCCCTTAGCTGGCTTGCTTTCACTGTGTAGCTCAAAATCTTACTCAGAAGGTTTTCTGAGTAGATTAAAGAACAAGTTGGTATTTCTTTGTGATGGTTGTTGCACTTTGTAACAGAAAACTACCATTTGAGTTTGGACAGAGAGCAGTCCATATATTCACATTCTGGTTCTAAGACCTCTCCCCTTTCTTCAATAATCATAGGTTCAATATCTTGGCTTGGCACAAAGGAATTTCTCAATGGAGCACTACCAGGAGAATAATCATTTCCCTGCTTTCTTTCAAAGCAATAGCTGGGGCATAGATCAGTGTTCATACCTGAGCTTCCATTGCTGTGAGAGTTCCCTTTTAAATAGCCTGGCCAATATGTAGTCCAGTTTCTGTGTCCAGCCTTCCAATCTAGATCCCTGGACACTGGATCTCTCTTCACATACCTTCTGGCATGGGTCTTAGGGTCCCTTCCACGTGCAGCTGTTTCCCTCACAGGTGCCGTCTGGAGATTCCTGCCTCTGCAATACCACTCCTCTGGTCTCCCCCAGTCCAATGGTGTATGCTGGCCTCTTGTCTGTCTCCCAGTATACGTACTGTGCTGGACTCCTGTAGACTTCCCAGAGGCTTTTCTCTTCCTTCTTTTAAAGGGCTTCTTGCTCTCTCTGTCCGTCCGTTCTGACCTCTGCTTCTGATGAGAATGAAGATCAGGATCCCGTGGATGTTCAAGATACCAATGATCATGACATCCCAGCTCTGGATGATTCTCTGTAGAATAGACTCTATCTTTATTCTGCCTTGATGAGTGCTCCACCTTAGCACAGCGCAGCTGTGCTGAATCAGGCCTTGCCCTTTGAGATGAGTGTTCCATCCTAGCACAGCGCAGCTGTGCTGAATCAAGCCCTGCCCTTTGCAATGAGTGCTTGGGGATTACCTCATAGCCCTTTTGATTGAACACACGTTTTCTCACTTCAGCTCCTCTCATGGCTGTTGGAAACCTGGTGCATTCTGGGACTGGTAGTCTTTTATGGCAAAATTCTGTTTTCTCATTTCTACCAGCACTGACAGGTTGCTTGTTCAGAGACACTTCACCTTTTCTATAGCACCTTCCTGAGCTATGATAAGCTTCCTTATCACATACCCCCCTGCTTAAGTTATTACGGACTGGTTTAACTGGTGAAACCTCTTTCCTACAGTCCGTAATACCTACGAGAGTGTTATCATTTTGAAGCTCACTTACTTCCTGACTGGCTTCAGGGACATTATTATTTACAGGCCTCTCCTTCCAAGACTTAAGTACATTAATATGGTAGGTCTGCCTACGCCCTCTTGCATTTTCTACCACATAAGATACTGGGCTCACTTGTTTAACAACCTTCCATGGCCCTTTCCACTGTACTTCAAATTTTGGAGCTGTACCTGCTACTTGAACCAAAACCTTTTCACCAATGCTTAATTGGCGGCTTTTGGCCTTCCTATCATACCACCCTTTTCTGGCGCACTTGACTGTCCTGCAGGTTCCTCTCAGCAACCTGCGACGTCCTTTTCAAACGTGCTCTCAAGTCACGTAGAAACAGTGGCACCTCCTGACTTCCTGGCTCAGGATCAATCCATTGTTCCCTCAAAATGTCTAACAAACCCCGTGGAGCCCTACCATACATCAATTCATATGGGGTTACACCTAGGGACACCTGAATTCTTTCCCTACAGGCATACAAGGCAAAAGGCAATAACATATCCCATTCTTTTACCTCTCCTGCTAACCCCCTTCTCAACATTTGTTTGAGAGTTTGGTTGAATCTCTCCACCAAACCGTTTGATTGTGGATGGTAGGCTGAGGTTTTTACGTGATGAATGCCAAAGGCATCCCAGACCTGGGCCAAATATTTGGATACAAAATTGGACCCTCGGTCAGTCAACACCTCTCTTGGGAATCCCACTTCACAAAACAATTTTACTAGCTCTAAAGCTATTGTTTTTGCAGAAACATTCCTTAATGGTATGGCCCAGGGAAACCTTGTTGCCTGATCTACCATAACTAGGATGTATTGGAAACCTCGGGGCGTTTTGACTAATGGGCCTATAATATCCATGGCAATGCGACCAATTGGGTCTGTGATAATTGGCATGGGAATCAAAGGCACCACCGGTGGGTGAGCCGCTGTAACTCGCTGACACGCTGGACATGCAGCACAAAACTGGGCAGTTTCTTTGAAAATACCTGGCCAGTAAAAACGCATAAGTATTTGATCCAGCGTTCCTTGCATCCCTTTATGACCTCCAAATGGATGATCATGTGCTAATCTAAGTACTAGCCCTTTGAAAGTTGTGGGTACCACCAATTGTTTACGTATGGTCCCATTCCTGGGGTCCTGACTCTCTCTATATAATATTTCATTATCTAGTCTGAATCTGGGCAATTCCTCCCTGACCTCCTGAGCATACTTAAAAGCTCGGGTGAGAGCTTGATCAGCTCGCTGCTCTTGTGGAAAGTTAGGAAACTTTGCCACTAACTCAGCTGGCACCCAGGGTAAACTTTGACCAGCTAACATCTCAACCCTACCCTGTGCTCTGCAAAGTCTCTCACGCCGCTTTTGTGCTTTCAACTTTCTTACTTTACCAGATGATGGGGTTAATAAATCATCATGAGAGGGTAAGTCTCCTAATAACTCTGCCTGCTCCCCCTGCTCCTTCTGCTGGCTCTCTATCTTAGCCTGCGAGCGGGTGGATACAAGGCCCCTCTTATTACCCATAGTTTGGCCTTCTGGAAGCTGAACCATCTTTTTAGCTAGGGACTGAGGACTTCCAAAGAAAGGCCCGGGAGCTATTTCCATTATTAAACCTTCTCCCTCCTTCTTTCCTAGCCCTTCCACTAGACCCTGCTTAAATCTTGGCCAGTCCTTTCCTAGAACCAAATCAAAGGGTAGCCTAGGCACCACTGCTACCAGAACTTCCTCTTGTTCCCCCAGGCACTTAACCTTTAGCCTATAGGTGGGATGTGATGTTGCAGCACCATGAATGCATCCGATGTGAACTTGGCTTTCAGGGGTTCTAGGCACAAATCCTTCTTGGGCCTCTATTCTCTTCCAAAGCCTTTCTGACATCATACTCTGGTCTGCCCCAGAGTCTAACAAAGCATTTATGGTAATTCCTTGCACATCAACCATCAAAAGAAATCCTTCTTTGGGCTGTTTTAAATCCAGACCCATTAAGCTAGTGTGTGACTGGCATCCCTTCTCTAAATGTCCCCAGCTTCCACACTTGAAACATTTCTTTTCACTCCCCTGTGTCATCTGGTTTGGCACAGTACATTTATTTTCAGAAATATTTTTAACTATTTTCTTTTCTGATACAGCACATCTTGCCTCAGCACCTATCTTCAGAGGGCCACCCATTCTATGGCAAGCCTGCGTGGCTCCCAAGAATCTCTCTGCTAGCATGGTTGCCTCTCCAAGATTTTGGCAATTTTGCTGTATAAGGAAAGTGTGCAGATCTTTAGGCATAGCAGACATAAATTGTTCAAGCATCACAATGTCTAATAACATTTCTACCGTCTTTTGCTCAGGCTCCAACCATTTTACAGCTAAACCTCTGATTCTCTGACTCAGAGCCCTGGGTGTTTCACCCACTTTCAATGTAGTAGCTCTAAACATTCGCCTATACTCTGAAATAGACAACCCTAGGCGATCCCTAATAGCAGCCTTTACATCCTTATAAATCAAAGCCTGGGCTGCTGGCATTGCTCTATACGCTGCAAGCGCCTCTCCAGTTAATGAGGCTGCCAGCCTTACTGCCCACTGGGTCTCTGGCCATGCTAATGCCTGTGCCACTCTTTCAAAAGACTCTAGAAAATCATCAACATTATCATCTGGAGTTAGCTTCCCAAAACTAAATGCCCCAATCCCTTGATTGAGTCCCACACTGTCCACATGTGGTGTACCAGTATTTACTGCTGGTCTTGCATCTGTTCCACTTTGGTTCTTCAGCTCAACTAGGGCTTGCACCAGATCAAGCACTGGCCTCTGCTGGTCCATTAAGGCTCTCATAGCAGTGTCCTGAGCCTGCTGTGCTAGCTCCTGCTGCCTGCTGAACTGGGCTGCCATCCACTGAGCTAGTTCCTTTGAATCCATCTTGAACCCTGTAAGAAAATACAAAGAAAAAAAAACACAGTGCACCACCTTCCAAACAGGTGTTTTTTCTACACTCTTTTTTTCAATTACCCCTGTGCCTTACTCCCATCCACCACTAGACATGCCTAGGTACTTTTTACCTTATGCCAGTGATGAATCCAGCTTTGCACAGGGTCTTTTCTTCCTGGAACAGCCACCTCTTCTCCAAAGTGCCGTTGAGAAAAAAAAATCTTTTTTTTCCAGCTTTAAGCTTGAACTGTCTTTTTTTCTTCAGACTTGATTTGTAATCCTTTTAGCAAGTAAATCCCTTTGCGCAAAAGCAATCCGCAACAACTACACCATTTGTCAGACGGCCGCCTGTGTGAGAATGTTCACAGTCTTGGCAAAAGCATATTTTTATATGATTTGCAAGGATTTGTGGGTAATGTAGTCCATTCCTTCCAGACACAGCCGTGAACAATAATTAATAATACTTGCTCAAGGGTAAAGCAAATAAGATTTTTATTTATGAGGGTTTCTCCCAACACAGATAATGCTTGGTAGCACAGAACTCAGGATACTTGCTTGCAGTTTTAAAGTTAGGAAAACAAAATCAGGAAAAAAAACAACATCTGAACTGGTCAGGTAATTAAAGCAAAGGATTGAAGACCTGGTTAGCAACAAACTGGTCTTTCTTGTAGGCTTTAGCAAATAATGTCTTAGCAATGCAGTAAGCAACCAAACAAACCCACAAAGTAGGAAAACTTTTCTTTTCTTCAGGTTAACTTCTTATATCTTTACATATAAATTCAGAAGTGATTCCCTTCAGAGCACACAAGCAATTAGGTAAGCTCAATTGCTAGCAATCACCCAGCTGAAACCCCTTAGCTGGCTTGCTTTCACTGTGTAGCTCAAAATCTTACTCAGAAGGTTTTCTGAGTAGATTAAAGAACAAGTTGGTATTTCTTTGTGATGGTTGTTGCACTTTGTAACAGAAAACTACCATTTGAGTTTGGACAGAGAGCAGTCCATATATTCACATTCTGGTTCTAAGACCTCTCCCCTTTCTTCAATAATCATAGGTTCAATATCTTGGCTTGGCACAAAGGAATTTCTCAATGGAGCACTACCAGGAGAATAATCATTTCCCTGCTTTCTTTCAAAGCAATAGCTGGGGCATAGATCAGTGTTCATACCTGAGCTTCCATTGCTGTGAGAGTTCCCTTTTAAATAGCCTGGCCAATATGTAGTCCAGTTTCTGTGTCCAGCCTTCCAATCTAGATCCCTGGACACTGGATCTCTCTTCACATACCTTCTGGCATGGGTCTTAGGGTCCCTTCCACGTGCAGCTGTTTCCCTCACAGGTGCCGTCTGGAGATTCCTGCCTCTGCAATACCACTCCTCTGGTCTCCCCCAGTCCAATGGTGTATGCTGGCCTCTTGTCTGTCTCCCAGTATACGTACTGTGCTGGACTCCTGTAGACTTCCCAGAGGCTTTTCTCTTCCTTCTTTTAAAGGGCTTCTTGCTCTCTCTGTCCGTCCGTTCTGACCTCTGCTTCTGATGAGAATAAAGATCAGGATCCCGTGGATGATCAAGATACCAATGATCATGACATCCCAGCTCTGGATGATTCTCTGTAGAATAGACTCTATCTTTATTCTGCCTTGATGAGTGCTCCACCTTAGCACAGCGCAGCTGTGCTGAATCAGGCCTTGCCCTTTGAGATGAGTGTTCCATCCTAGCACAGCGCAGCTGTGCTGAATCAAGCCCTGCCCTTTGCAATGAGTGCTTGGGGATTACCTCATAGCCCTTTTGACTGAACACATGTTTTCTCACTTCAGCTCCTCTCATGGCTGTTGGAAACCTGGTGCATTCTGGGACTGGTAGTCTTTTATGGCAAAATTCTGTTTTCTCATTTCTACCAGCACTGACAGGTTGCTTGTTCAGAGACACTTCACCTTTTCTATAGCCCCTTCCTGAGCTATGATAAGCTTCCTTATCACAAGGTAAAGAATAGAGGGGGGATAAAGGATCAGAGAGCAAGTGAAGGAGTAGGCTGGTAAGTGTGCTTCAGCGTGGGGGGGGGGGAGGGGGAAGGTTGAAGGTGTGTCGGTTAGGGACATAGAAACATGATGACAGAAAAAGACCACATGGCCTATTCTAGTCTGTCCTACCATATCAACAACTACAACAGTCCACTTTTTACCTTTAGAGATCCTCTGTGTTGGTCCCATGCTTTTTTGAATTCAGTTACTGTCCTCATCTCTACCACCTCCACTGTGAGACTATTCCATGGATCCACTACTCTTTCCGTAAAGAAATATTTCCACATATCACTCCTGAATCTATCTCCCTTCACCCTCATCCCATGTCCCCTCGTAGCAGAACTTGCTTTCAATTGAAAGACATGTTCTTGGAGTACCTATCACACTTTTTAAACCAGGTGGCCATTGGGGCAGAAAAGGGATCCAGCGAGGTTGAAGACCTTTGACGCGGCCAGTGGTTAGAAAAGGCATGAAACTGTGCTGAATGAAAAAACCTAACTAAACAGGTTCTGAGTCACGAAGCCGACGTGACGAGGCTCGGAGGTGGGAAAGGGACAGATGCTAACCAGTGCACGAGAAAATCAACTTTTTTTCCGGGGAAGAAGGATGAATGTCTGTAGGGCTCCGCGGAAAAAGGGAGAATGAGTAAGATGGCACCCTTGGGCGGGAAGGGGACCATGCATGTGTGGTGGCATCTCCCCTAGGCTTTTTTTGAAAGCTGGGGAGATGCTTCCACGAGGGCTCCGTCGGCGTCGACGTCACCCATATGTGAGGACTGACTTCCTGTTTTTCCTGGAGAACAGATAGGTCATTTATTGTGCAGATATCATCTGGCAGAGCATTCCAGAGCTTGGGTGCAAAGAGGCTCTCTATTAGATGTTGTATGAGTGCTATTTCTGTTGCTATTTGGAATGACAAGTGTGGATTGAATGCTTGCTCTTCAGGGTCTATTTTTCTCTGATTTTTGTATCAAGGATTGCAAATATATAGATGAGAGTTGATGGAGTGCTTTGAATACAGTGAGTAATGCTTTGTATTTAGAAGGGATTCTATGGGGAGCCAGTGAATATTTTTGAGTATGGGAGGAGATATGCTCATGCTTTGGGGTGCCAGTTAGGACTCAGTGCCATTTGTAGAGGATGGATTGATGTAGCTGGGAGGCCCTGGAAGACAATATTGCAATAGTCCAGCTGCGGCAGTATCATGGCTTGGAGTACTGTTCTGAAGTCATTGGATTCTAGAAGTGGTTGTAGGGCTCGTAATGCTTTTATTTTTTGATAGACAGCATTAGCTGTATTATTGATATGTTGTTTTAGTGTGAGACCTTGATCTATGGTGATTCCCAGGTAATGTAGTTGAGATTTTACTTGGAGCTGTTCCCCCCATACCCTCCACTCAGTGTGCAGCGGCAGTCAAGAAAGCAAATAGAATGCTAGGAATTATGGAGTGAAGGAGTGGCCTAGTGGTTGGGGCAAGTTACCTCAGGCCGGAAGGTCAGGGGTTTCAAATCCCACTAGAGGACAGCAACCATGGGACGGAAGGACTGGGGTTTCTAGTCCCACAGGTGCTCCTTGTGATCTTGGGCAAGCCACTTAACCCTCCATTGCCCATGTTCCCTGTAAGTATTAGTGTATATGTCTCATATCCCCTTGTGTTAAATGTATCCCCCAATTGTGTTGTGACCACTTTGATTGAAGGATAAGGTGGTATACAAAACTGTCAAAATAAATAAATAAGAAAAGGAATGGAGAATAAAACCAAGGATATTATAATGCCTCTGTATCGTTCCATGCTGCAACCGCACCTTGAATATGATGTGCAATTTGGGTCGCCATATCTTAAAAAGGATATAGCGAAATTAGAAAAGGTACAAAGAAGAGCCACCAAAATGGTAAAGGGGAAGGAAGGATAACCCTATGAGGAAAGGCTTAAAAGGTTAGGGCTTTTCAACTTGGAAAAGAGATGGCTGAGGGGAGATATGATAGAGAACTATAGATTAATGAATGGAATGGAACAAGTAAATATAGATTGGTTGTTTATGCCATCAAAAAGTAGAAAGACTAGGGGACACACAATGAAGCTACACCATAACTCATCTTAAGACTATTAAGAGACATTTTTTTTATTCAATGCGCAATCAAACTCTGGAATTCGATTCTGGAGGATGTAGTAAAAGCTATTGGTGTAACTGGGTTTAAAAACGGTTCAGACAAGTTCCTGGAGGAAAGGTCCATAAACTATTATTAAAGAGGACCTGGGAAATTCCACTGCTTGCCCAGCACAAGCATTGTGGAACCTGTGTGCCTTTTGGAAACCTGCCAGGTACTTGTGACCTGGATTAGCCACTGTTGGAAAGAAGATACTGTGCTTCAGGGATCTTGACCTGACCCAGTATGGCATTTCTTATGTTCGTATGTCTATGTAGGGTGGTGGTGTGAAGTTAGGATCTCTGGTAAGATGCAGTACTTCTGTCTTTTGGTAGTTTAATGTGAGGTTGTTCATTTTAAGCCCTTGTGAGATGGCATCAAAGCACTCAATCAGAGAAGAGTATACAGGTTTTCGGGTGGATAATGGGATATACAGCATAATGTCATCAGAATAGATATAGTATAATACCTTATGGGTTTTGGTGATCTCACAGATGGGTTGTATAAATATGAATAGTAGAGCCGATAAAGAGGAACGTTGTGGCATACCTTGTGTGATCTTGGATGTGGAAGAGGTTGTACTGTTTACCCTTTTCTTGCTGTGCTGCTGAGTTAGATATGAGGTAAACCACTTGAGTGTCGTGTTGCATAGACCAATTGTTTGCAGTCAGTGAAGGAGTGCTTCATGTGGAACGGAATCAAATGCTGCTGTTATATCTAGAAAAAGGAGGATGAATCCTTGGTGTGGTTTTTGGGAGCCCAATATTTGCTTAGTAGCATGGCAATTTGTTTATTTAACAGTTTTTCTATACCACTTTTATCCAAAGCGGTTTACATCGAACAATATAACAGTCACAGAGGAACTGTTTTACATTAAACAAGGGACTCAACACACACTAGCTCTAAAACCATATTGGAGATCAAGGGGGGGGGGGGGGCATGTGAGTCAACATGGTCCTGAAATTGAAGCTGTACCATTTTTTTCTATTATCTTGACCAGGAATGGTAGGCTAGAGATAGGGAAGTATGAGCTTGGTAGTGTTGCGTCTACATTTGGGTTCTTAAGAGTTGGCCGTATGGAAGCAAGTTTCAAGAGTGGTAGGAGGTAGCCTTGAGTGAGGGATAAATTTATGATTTTTCCGATAATGGGTGCAAATTCAGAGCATGCTATCTTTTATCCAGCTCACTGGGCATGATCTCCGAATTGGTCTCCGAAATGCTTCCCGTTCCACGCGCAGGACCCAAAAGGCAGGCAGAGCTCCAGAGTCTCAATGCGTGGATGAGACAATGGTGCAGAGATGAGGGGTTTGGATTTGTTAGGAACTGGGGAACATTTTGGGGAAAGGAGGGGGTCTTCCGAAGGGATGGGCTTCACCTTAACCAGGATGGAACCAGACTGCTGGCATTAACCTTTAAAAAGGAGATAGAGCAGCTTTTTAACTAGATAATATGGGAAAGCCGACAGTCGCCCAAGAGCGGATGGTTCGGAAGAATGTATCCTTGAAGGATACTACCAAAAGCAGAGAGGTTCCAAAAAAGAGTAAAGTAGCCCAAATGCCCTCGAGTTTGGAGCAGACAGAGCTTAAAGATCCCAAATTACCCATGTCTACCAATAGCCAAATTAATATGAATAAAATACAGTCTCTAAAATGCTTGTATGCAAATGCTAGAAGTCTAAAAAATAAGATGGGAGAGTTAGAATATATAGCACTAAATGAGAGGTTAGATATGATTGGAATATCAGAGACATGGTGGAAGGAGGACAACCAGTGGGACACTGTGATACCTGGGTACAAACTATATCGTAATGATAGAGCTGATCAAATTGGTGGAGGGGTTGCGCTCTATGTTAGAGAGGGCATTGAGTCAGAAAGGATTAAAGTTTTGCAGGAAACAAAATTTGCTGTACAATCTCTATGGATTGAAATTCCATGTAAAAAGGGGAAGGCGATGGCAGTGGGGGTGTACTATCGACTGCCTGGTCAGAATGAACAAATGGATGATGAAATGCTCAAAGAAATCAAGGAAGCTAACAAAAGTTACAGCGCAGTAATTATAAAGGGTGACTTCAATTACCCCGGTATCAACTGGGTCAGTGTCAGGGCAGGACATGCTAGGGAGATAAAGTTCCTAGATGAAATAAATTACTGCTTCTTGGAGCAGCTGGTTCATGAACCGACCAGAGGGAAAGCCATATTAGACTTAGTCATTAGTGGAACACCAGATCTAGTGCAAGAGATAAGGGTGTTGGGGCCACTTGGCAATAGTGATCATAGCATGATTGCGTTTATTTATTTATTTATTTATTTATTTAACAATTCTTTTATACCGCGCTATTACAATCAGTGCGGTGTACAATGAACAAGAACATACTACAATGCATACAAGTAACATTGAGTTTTACATTAAACAGGGAACTTCAACAATAGGACAACCGGGGGAACTATGTACAGATTAACTTAATGCACTATGTACAGATTAACTTAATGTTGGAGGAGGGATAGTAAGGAAATCCACAGTACTATCTTTTAACTTTCGAAAGGGAGACTATGATAAAATGAGGAAAATAGTTAAGAAAAAACTAAAAGGAGCAGTTGCAAAGGTTAAAGACTTACATCAAGCTTGGGTGTTGTTGAAAAATACTATCTTGGAAGCCCAGACCAGCTGGAAAAGTGGAAGTCCAAAAAACTGCCAGCATGGTTTAAAGGTGAGGTCAGAGAGGCTGTTGTTGCCAAAAAAGCATCTTTCAGGAAATGGAAAAAAGAGCCAAACGACGAAACCTGGAACAAGCATTCGCAAGTCAAATGCAAGGCATTGATAAGGCAGGCAAAGGGAGAATTTGAGAAGAAGCTTGCTGCGGAAGCAAAAACGCAAAATAAAGACTTTTTCAAGTGCATTTGTAGCAAAAAACTTGTGACAGAGTCAGTTGGTCCATTAGATGATAGAGGGGTTAAAGGGGCACTAAGAGGCGACAAGGCGATAGCGGAGAGACTGAATGAATTCTTTGCTTCAGTCTTTACTGAGGAAGATATAGGGATGTTACCCATGACTGAAGTGGTATTTAAAGGTGCGGAAGAATTGAAGGAAATATCGATACATCGGGAAGATGTATTACAACTATTAGATAAACTGAAGAGTAGCAAATCACCTGGGACGGATGGTATACATCCAAGGGTGTTGAAAGAACTGAAATATGAGATTGCAGACCTGCTATTAGTAATCTGTGAACCATCATTAAAATCATCTCTAATACCTGAAGATTGGAGGATCGCCAATGTAACACCAATTTTTAAAAAGGGTTCCAGGGGTGATCCGGGAAACTACAGACCAGTAAGCCTGACATTAGTACTGGGAAAAATGGTAGAAACCATCATAAAGAATAAAATTACTCAGCATGTAGATAGTCATGGCCTAATGGGAGACAGCCAACATGGCTTTAGACAAGGAAGATCTTGTCTTACTAATCTGTCATGTTTTTTTGAAGGTGTAAATAAACAGGTGGACAAAGGTGAGTCGGTTGATATAGTGTATCTGGACTTTCAGAAAGCCTTTGACAAGGTCCCTCATCAGAGACTTTTGGCAAAACTAGTCATGGGATAGGAGGCAGTGTACTACTGTGGATTAGGAGCTGGTTAAAAGATTTTATTTATTTATTTATTTAGTTTACACTTATATACCGCTACTTCCAGCGATCAGCAGCGGTTTGATTACCAATTTGGGAGATGTCAAATCAGGACAGGAAAATTGGGTCATATATACATAGATTTAGGGTTAGGCACAGCATGCAGGGTTAGACAGATAGGGTTAGATAGAAAGCAGAGGGTAGGGCTAAATGGCCAATTTTCCCAATGGAGAAAGGTGAATAGTGGTGTACCCCAGGGGTCTGTGCTGGGTCCGCTGCTTTTTGACATATTCATAAATGACCTGGAAAGTGGAATAACGAGTGAGGTTATCAAATTTGCAGATGACACAAAACTATTTAAAGTTGTTAAAACCAAAGAGGATTGTGGAAAATTGCAAGAGTATCTTGATAAATTGGAAGACTGGGCATCAAAATGGCAGATGAAATTTAATGTGGACAAGTGCAAAGTTATGCACCTAGGGAAGAACAACCCAAACTATGGTTACACAAAGCAAGGTTCCACATTAGGAACCACCACCCAGGAAAAAGATTTAGGCGTCATTGTGGATAACATGTTAAAACCCTCGGCCCAGTGTGCAGCGGCGGCCAAGAGAGCAAATAGAATGCTAGGTATCACAAGGAAAGGAATGGAAAATAAAACAAAAGATATTATAATGCCTCTATATCGTTCCATGGTGAAACAGCACCTTGAATATTGTGTGCAATTCTGGTCGCCGTATCTTAAAAAGGATATAGCGATATTAGAAAAGGTTCAGAGAAGAGCTTCCAAAATGGTAAAGGGGATGGAAGGATACTCCTATGAAGAAAGGCTAAAAAGGTTAGGGCTCTTTAACCTGGAAAAGAGACAGCTGAGGGGAGATATGACAGAAGTCTATAAATTAATGACGGAGTGGAACGGGTAAACGTAGATCGATTGTTTACGTTATCAGAATATAGAAAGACTAGGGGACATGCAAGGAAGCTACAGGGTAAACTATTTAAGACTAATAAAAGAAAATATTTTTTCACTCAACGTGTAATCAAACTCTGGAATTTGTTACCGGAGGATTTAGTAAAGGCTGTTGGTGTAGCTGGGTTTAAAAAAGGTTTGGACAAGTTCCTGGAGGAAAGGTCCATAAGCCATTATTAAGAAGGGACCCAGGATATCAATGCTTGACCCAGTACAAACATTGTGGAACCTGTCTCTTTTGGGGAAACTGCTTGGTACGTATGACCTAGATTGGCCACTGTTGGAAACAGGATACTGGGCTTGATGGACCTTGGTCTGACCCAGTATGGCATATCTTATGTTCTTATCTAATTGTGAGGTTGTCATGTTTAGGTTAGCGATAATACTTTCCAGTTGGTTTTGCAAGATTAGGATAAATTTCATCCAGGTGTGTTGGTTGGACACAGTCATCACAGGCTGCGCTATTGCATAATGTGTGTTAATTGTATTTGTGACTGTTTTGAAAGTGTAAGGCAAGAGCTTGTGGTGTTGGGAGTATCCGGTTCAAGGTCTTTTGTAGGGGACTGAATCGCAGATTTTACGATGCTTAAGAGTTCTCTAGGGTAGTTGGAGTCTAAGATTAGTTTTGTATGATATTCTTTTCTGTTTTTATTGATTATAGTCTGGTCTTCTGATAGCATGTTCATGTACATATCACGGTTGAAGGATCCTTGGAGTGTCTCCATTTTCTTTAAATCTTGTGGAGCTGACGTTTGATTTCTCTCAGTTCAGCAGCGTATCAAGTTGTTGGACGACATTTTGATTTGGGTCTAGCAGATTGAGGTGCAAGGGCGGCATGGGATAGTGTGTCATTCCAGTTACATACACGTGTTCAGATTGGTGGAGCTTGTGATTAAGTGAGATGAGATGGCTTTAAGGAATGTGTTTTTGTTCCATCCTTTGAATCTCCTTGGAGGTGGATACAGATTCTGGTTTTGGGTTGGATGTGATCAGTAGATACTGAAGTTAACAATTTTATGATCAGACCATGGGATTGTGAGTGTGGTTGGCGTGGATGAAGCATGTGTTACCAAAAATGAGGTCTAGAGTCCATCCTTTTTCATGTGCGGGTTTGTTTATAATTTCTTAGAATTCCAAGGCTTCCATGAAGGAGTAAGAGGTATTTTGCTGAGCTGCTGGTAGGTCTCCTAGTAATATTTAGGTCTCCCAGTAATATTTAGGTCTTCTAGTAATATTACTTGTTTGCTGTTGGTGGATATGTTACAAGCGTATTGCAGTATTGTTAAGAGTTGGTCATCTGCTGTAGTAGGTGCTCTATATATTAGGCAGAGGGTGAGGTATTTGTTAGAGATTATGATGATATCTAGGTCATGTGATGAGTGCGCATTGATTTGGCATAGCTGTAGGTGTTGCTTAGCAAAGATAAGCACTCTGCCTCTATTAGGATCCGCTATAGGGCAATGAAATAAATCAAGGTCAGGTGCTCAGAGTGGGTTCATCAAAATCACTGTCTGTAACCAGAATTCAGAGACACAGATAATGTCTAGTTCCATGTCATTGAAGTAGTCAGATAGGATCGCAATCTTATTCCTTACTGAGTGGGCATTTAAGAGCGCGCATCTTATAAGGGTGGGAGTTGGAGGGTGGGGGTGGAGCTGGGTAATGTGGATATTCACTGGCTTGATCCTGATTAGTGCTCTTCTGTTTCTGTTTCTGGCGCTTATTGCTGGAACGGATCCAAAATAGTGGCAATTGTGATTTATGATTGGGATGAGATTCCCAGTATGAGTGAGTGTTTCTGTGTTAGTGACAAGGAGGTGGACTACTATGAGGTATAAAAGGATAGCTGACAAATTTATTGTTTGCTGAGAAGTCGTGGAGTTGGCGGTAGGATGACTGAATTTCTACTGAAGTAGAATAGTCCCTAAGGCAGGATCTTTGTCTAGAGAAATCGAAATAGTAGAATAGCCATGTACCAGAAGTTGAGCGTTGTGAAATTTTAATGGATGGTAGGATGGATCACTCTATGGACTACTCTTAAGGGCCACACCTAAGGGCCCTTTGGCATGGCCCTTAGGAGAGGGTCCACCTAGAAGGAGATGAGAATATGAAAGGGACATCGGCAAGTAATGATGCCTCTTGGGAGGCGGAGCTTATTGGCAGCTCTCTTTCTCTGCTGCAGTTTCCCTTCTGAAACTGTGAGGCTCCCCAGCTGGCTAAATCAGGAGTCTGTGGGAGCTGGAAGGCTACTGGACGAGCTGGCTCTCTTGGCGATCTCATATAAAATAGTAAAGATTTATATACTAAATCATGAAAGTCATCTTACAAAATTTAAGCAGTCATAAAGTTTGCACAAGATAATAACTTGAATATGTATATTGACCTCAAACCTAGCATGTAGAAAGAGTAATTACTCACCTGTAACAGGTGTTCTCCAGGAGCAGCAGGAATTAGTCCTCACATATGGGTGACATCGGTGCCGACGGAGCCCTCGTGCGGAGCATTTCCCCAGCTTTCAAAGAAAGCCTTTGGGAATTGCAGCGCGCATGCGCGGTCCCCTTCCCGCCCAAGGGTGCCATCTTGCTCAGTCTGATGACATAGCTAAAAGACAGCAAAAAATCAGCAAAATAAATCATATGACTGCAACTCCAAGGGGAGGAGGGAGGGTTGTGAGGACTGATTCCTGCTGCTCCTGGAGAACACCTGTTACAGGTGAGTAACTACTCTTTCTCCAGGACCAAGCAGGAAGTCAGTCCTCACATATGGGACTACCCAGCTTAAGGCTACCGGAGACCCCAAGCGGAAAAAATGAGCTCCCTCGAGCTCGTCAGCACAGAAGGAAGGAATCTTCTCTGAGAACGCCCCCGACCGGTAGCCCAACACCAGGGCCGGAGGGTAGGAGTTGCCTAAACCCCAAAGAGATTATGTTAATGGGCCGCAAAAGTCAGGCTTGAAGACCAAGTAGCGGCCCGGCAGATGTCTGCCAACGGAACAGAGCGGAGATGAGCCACTGACACAGCCTTCGCCCTGACACGATGAGCCGTGACTCGACCCTCCAACGAGAGGCCGGCTGCCCCATAAGCCCAGGCGATACAGTCAGCGACCCATATGGACAACGTACGCTTGGAGACAGGGAGCCCGAACTTATTGGGGTCAAAAGAAACGAAAAGCTGAACAGCCTTCCGATGCTCCCGCGTACGGTCAAGGAAGAAGGATAACGCCCTCCTACAGTCCAGGGTATGCAAGACCATCTCAGCCCGGTTGGCATGCGGCCTGGGAAAGAAGGTCGGAAGAACCACCTCCTGATTGAGGTGAAAAGGTGAGACAACCTTAGGAAGAAGCTTAGGGTGAGTCCGGAGGACTACCCTATTCCTGTAGAACCTAGTGTAAGGAGGATCAGACACTAGTGCCTACAGTTCACTCACTCGCCTAGCAGAGGTGAGAGCTACCAGAAATAAAGTTTTCCAGGAAAGAAAACGGAGAGGGCAGGTAGCCATAGGTTCAAAAGGCGGACAAGTAAGCCGCTTTAAGACCACATTCAGATCCCACTCAGGGGCCGGTGGGCGCAAAGGAGGCTTAAGCAGAAGAAGGCCTCTGAGGAAACGAGCCACCAAAGGGTGGTTGGAAAGAGGCCTGCCGTCCACCGGCGAGTGGTGTGCTGAGAGAGCACTAAGGTGAACTCGGACAGAGTTAGACTTAAGGCCCAGATTGGAGAGGTAGAGCAAATATTGCAACACTACCGCAACCAAGCACGAGAAGGGATTCTCATTGCGCTGAGCACACCATGCGGAGAATCTATGCCACTTAGGAGCGTAGGATTTCCTGGTGGATTGACGCCGAGAGGCCAAGACTACGTCTTCCACCTCTCGAGGTAGTAGTAGGAGAGCCAGGACTACCCTTTCAGCAGCCAGGCCATCAGATGAAGGGACTGGAGGTTGGGGTGCAAGAGAGTCCCCTGATCCTGAGAGAGGAGATCGTGTTGAAACCCCAGAGGAAGAGGAGTGTCCACCGCCAGCTGTAGCAGAAGCGGGAACAACGGTTGCCTCGGCCACCTGGGGGCTATGAGAATCAATGAAGCCCCGTCCCTGAGGACTTTGAACAGCGTTCTGGACACTAGTGGTGTGGGAGGAAATGCATACAGTAGGCCTGTGGACCACGAGATCAGAAACGCATCCGCTGCTACTCTGAGAGGATGCGGTTGTCTGGAGCAAAATCTCGGGAGTTGCCGGTTCAGAGGACTGGCGAAAAGATCCATGGTGGGGAGTCCCCACCTGAGAAAGATGTGCTGAACCAATCTCCATTCGTGTGGTTGCAGGATCTGGCTCAGTCTGTCTGCCAAGCAATTTTCCTGACCTGGGAGGTAGACAGCCTTGAGAAGGATTCCGTGATTGACAGCCCAAGAGCACAGTCGTTGTGCCTCCTGACAAAGGAGGAAGGAGCCCGTGCCTCCTTGTTTGTTCACATAGAACATGGCAACTTGATTGTCCGTCTGGACCAGTATAGACTGGTGAGAGGCGAGGTGGGAGAAGGCTCTCAGAGCTAGGCGTATCGCCCGGAGCTCCAGGAAGTTTATCTGTTGAGTAGCTTCCCAAGGGGTCCAGAGACCCTGAGTACATGTCCCTTGGCAATGTGCTCCCCAACCGAGAAGAGAGGCATCGGTTGTCAGCACCTGAGTATGCGGAGGGGATTGAAAAACCACTCCGAGCACCAGATTCGGAAGATGAAGCCACCATTGTAGAGAGGAGACCAGGAGGTCGGAGATCTTCACTAAGTCCGCTAGGCCCCCTGTGGCTTGATGCCACTGAGTGCGAAGGCTCCACTGAGCAGGTTGCATGTGCAGGCGGGCATTGGGGGTGACATGAACCGTGGAAGCCATATGACCGAGTAGTCTCAGGAATTGCCTGGCAGAGACCGGGGAATTGCTGCGAAACTGGCTGGCCAGATCCATTAGCCTGTGGGCCCTGTCCAGAGGCAGAAAAGCCTTTGCTTGAAGAGTGTCTAGTCTGGCCCCTATGAACTCTAAGTTCTGGGACGGCAGCAAAGTGGACTTTGCGAAGTTTATGACAAACCCCAAGTGCTGAAGCAGAGCCACAGTGCGAAGGGTGGCCTGGTTGGCCTCTTGGGAAGATTGGCCCCTTATGAGCCAGTCGTCCAGGTACGGAAACACAAAGAGACCCTGAAGCCTCAGGTAGGCCACCATCACTGCCAGGCACTTGGTGAACACCCTGGGACCGGAGGACAGGCCAAAGGGAAGTACTCTGTACTGATAGTGGTTTCCTCCCACAACAAACCTGAGATATTGTCTGTGGTCCGGATGGATAAGGATGTGAGTATATGCATCCTTTAGATCTAAGGAGCATAACCAGTCTCCCTGCTGGAGGTAGGGCAGCAGGATTCCAAGGGTAAGCATCTTGAACTTTTCCCTCTCCAGGAACTTGTTGAGGTTTTTCAAGTCTATGATGGGTCTGAGGCCTCCTGTTCTTTTTGGTACCAGAAAGTACCTGGAATAAAAACCGTGACCTCTCAGGTGGTGGGGCACTGGTTCCACAGCCTGATCCTGTAGCAGACTTGCTAACTCCTGAAGGAGTAGGTCCCTTTGCAGAGGGGGTCTTGGAGGCTCCCCTGGAAAATAGGAGGGAGGTATCTGGTGAAAATGGAGAAGATAGCCCTTTTGGACTATATGAAGAACCCAGGTATCTGATGTGACAGCTGACCACCTGTGGGCAAAGTGGGCCAGCCGGCCTCCTGTGCTGATGTGAGCCAGCTGAGCAGAAGAGGCTATGCTATTTGAGTCAAAAAACCCCACCCTGCTGAGCAGGGGCCGGTGTAGGTGGCTTGGAGGCTTTCTGCCTACGGGGCCCTTGACCCTGCCCCTTGGCCTGCTGACCCTGTTGGGGAGCTGTAGAGGCCTGATAATGAGGGTATTGTTTATAGGCAGACGACTTTCTCGGGTAAAAGGACTTTTTTTCCAAGCCCTTCTTCTGAGAAGGGGCAGAGTTTTTCCTGGAAAGCCTAGTCCTGGTCAGAGTCTCGGTCTCGGGTTCTGCAGCCTTTTCAGCCATGGGCTTGCCAAAGAGGTTTTCACCTCGGCAGGGGACATCGACCAACTTGTCCTGGACCCATGGCTCGAGGTCGAATGACTGTAGCCAAGCCTGTCGGTGGGCACCGATGCCGGCCCCGGCTACTCGGGCCGAAGCCTCGAAGCCATCGTAGGCTGCTCGAGAGATAAACTTCGAGCACTCTCGAATACCGGTCGACAAGGCCTAGAACCTCTGCAAAGGTTCCTCGGAAAGACCAGCAGAGAACCCGGCAATCTCCTTTGCCAGGTCTCGGAGGTACATGCCCATGTAGAGCTGGTAAGTCTGGACACGGCAAGCAAGCATAGAGCCCTGGAAGCACTTCTTACCGAGGGCATCCAGGTTCCGGGCCTCCCAGTCGGGAGGCACCGAGGAGTGCATCTTCTGACTTTTCAGTCGATGCATGGCCGATTCCACAACCATGGAGTGGTGCGGTAATTGTGCCTTTTGGAACCCGGGGCTCTTGAGGACTCGATAGATGGAATCGACCCGCTTGCTTAACACCGGCGTCGAGGCCGGGGTCTCCCACATGCGGAAGAGCAGCCGCTCCAGCATCGGAGGAACCGGAACAGTAAAGACCTCCTTCGGGGGAGAGTCATACTGGAGGGCCTCGAGCTCCTCGGCTCGAGGCTCCTCCTCGGGATCCGTGGGGAAGGCCAAGGCCTTGGCCATATCCCGCACGAAGTCCGAGAACCGGGTATCCTCCGGTGGGGATCGTCTCTGAGGTTCGGACTCGGGCAAGTCCGATGGGACACACCAAGTCCGATGAGTGTCGGGTGACTCTTCGTCCTCCGTCTCCCAGCCCGACTCCTCGGAGGAGGAATCGAGCGGCTCCGGTCGGGCGGGCACCGATGCCCTCCGCCCCGACGCCGAGGGTATCGGCGTTGACGACCTCGGCCTCGAACAGGAGGTCGAGGGAGACCGTGGCCGAGGATCGACTCGAGCCCTCATGGACTCGAGGATCGGCTTGGCCTCCGGGGTCGACTTGGATGTCAAGGTCCCGGTGGTCAGGGCAGATGCACCGGTGAGACCGGCGATCAATGCCCGCTGCTGTTCCATGAAGGCAGCGAAGCTGCTCTCCAAGGCCGTCAACCTGGGTCCGAGCTCAGGAGACCCAGCAGCCCCCAATTCGGGCCCCGACGGCGTCGGGCCCGACGTCGGCTCCCTCGGAGGAGAGTCCACGAGGACAACAGCACTTACGTGTCCAGGAGACTCCATCTCGACACGAGGATGCTTGGCAGGCCTCTCCGACTCCAAAGACCCGGGACGGCTATCAGGGCTATGCGACCTGGCCCTCGAGGAACCAGGAGTGTCCACCGACGCCACCTCGCGGGTTTCTTCTGCTTGCGATGTTCCCGCGAAGGAGACCCCCGCTCAGAGGAACCCCGACGCTGCTCGGGGCCGGAGTCCCGAGACGTCGAGGCCTCTGACGAGGTCTGGGCCCGGCCGGACGCGGAGTCAGAAAAAATTCGATCCTTCTGGTGCTGCCGACTCCTCAACGCCTTCGAGGACATTTTGCCACACGGACCACAGATCATTGGGTCATGATCGGGTCTGAGGCAACGGAGGCAGCAGTCGTGTGTGTCGGTAAGAGACATAAGTTTCTTACACCGATCCCACTTTTTAAACCCGCTGGTAGCCATCGGGGGAAAAAGGGCCCCTGCTAGGTCAAAAGACCGGGCTGCCAGGGGAAAAAAGAAAAAAGGCGCGAACGCCAGTCACAAAGGACAAAAACTGAAAGAGAAAAGGACTCGATACCGGCGTATCGGTCCGAGCGGGAAAAGGATCCGGCGTCGAACCGGAGAAAAAATAGAAAAATAGGGAAAATCAACTTTTTCCTCGGGGAAAAACGAACTACGTCCGTCGGGCTCCGCGGAAAAAAGAAGACTGAGCAAGATGGCACCCTTGGGCGGGAAGGGGACTGCGCATGCGTGCTGCAATTCCTAAAGGCTTTCTTTGAAAGCTGGGGAAATGCTCCGCACGAGGGCTCCGTCGGCGCCGACGTCACCCATATGTAAGGACTGACTTCCTGCTTGGTCCTGGAGAATCGCCTCATTGTAAATAACCTCACCTGTCTGTATTTAATTGTATATAGTTCTCCCAGTTACATTTCCATGTTACTATCCCTGTTTTATGTAAACACAGGACGGATCTACCCCTGCCCTGTAGTCAAGTTGTTGAATGTAAACCGCACTGATAACAAATAGCGTGGTATAGAAAAGCTATAAATAAATAAATAAAATATATAGTGTGCTGGGATCAGGGCTGTTAGGAAGTGATGAATATGCAGAAGCTGATGAGGATAAAGCAGAATTGCTTATCTTTTATCTTT
The DNA here is from genome assembly GCA_033557465.1 of Ichthyophis bannanicus. Taxonomy (NCBI): domain Eukaryota; kingdom Metazoa; phylum Chordata; class Amphibia; order Gymnophiona; family Ichthyophiidae; genus Ichthyophis; species Ichthyophis bannanicus. Next base: position 384,437,275 of record CM066039.1, read on the forward strand.
ATTTAAAATTTGATAAACCGCTTTCCGTCGAAACATAAAGCGGTGTACAATAAAAGGTTGGCAATGCAAAAACAAGGAAAAAGAACGCCAAAGCAAAATAGGAAAGTAAAAGTATAAAAGCATAGACAGATAAAATAGACAAAACATAATAAAAGGGCCAATATTTAAAAAACATAAAGTTACTAAAACATAAGAATACAGCAAGAATATAAGGATAATAGGCCCATATCGGGGAAGACAAAACAGACTGTGGGTAGACAAAGTGCATGACAGGACAAATATACAAGCAAACAGAAACACATAGCAACTGAAAACATCAGGGAGGACCATCGGGAGAGAGTTGAAAGGCTTGCTGAAACAGATGGGTCTTGAGTAGTGTTTTAAATTGAGAATAGGAAGGTTCCAATCGGAGAAACGGTGGTAATGCATTCCATAATACTGGGCCTAAGAAGAAAAAAGCTGCATGATGGGTTTGTTCGAGGTGTGCTTGTGACGGGGGAGGGAGGGACAAGCGATTGGCGTGGAGAGAGCGAAGCTGACGGTAAGGGGTGTGAAGAGAGATTCGATCTGCAAGATATAGGGGAGTATTGGTATAAAGGGCACGATGAATTAGAATAAGGAACTTATAATGAAAACGAAAACGGAGGGGTAACCAGTGCAGGCGGAAAAGAATAGGGGTGATATGATCATAGCGGTGTGAGGATGTGACGAGACGGGCAACGGCATTTTGGATGCGCTGGAGACGTAGAAGCTGAAATTTAGGGAGGTTGGCAAGAAAAACATTACAATAGTCTAAGCGACTTATGACTAAGGCTAGAACAAGAGTGACTAGGGAAGAGAAGGGGAGAAGGGAACGGACTGCCCTGATCTGACGCAAGGCAGCAAAGGAACGGTGAATAAGAGAAGTAAGGTGCTGGTGGAAGGAAAGCGTGGGATCAAGAATTACACCAAGATAGCGGAAGGATGACACAAGAGGGAGAGGAATAGAGTCAATCGAGGGAGCTAAAGAAGGACAGGAACCACTCAGTGAGACCCACATAGCTGTGGACTTAGATGGATTTAAGTGCAGAAAATTTTGGGATAACCAGGAAGAGATCTGGGAGAGACAAAGATTCAGTTGAGTAATATCCAGAGTTAGAGGAGAAGTATGAAAAAGTAAGATGATATCGTCAGCATACATGTAAAATGATACAGGGAACTGTTGGATCACCAGTGATAAGGGAGCCAGAAAAATGTTAAACAGAAGTGGGGAAAGAACAGAACCCTGTGGTACACCGCAAGTAAGAGGGAAAGAAGCAGAGGACTGACCATCAGAGTGAACAGAGAACGAACGAGCTGTGAGGAAAGAACAGAACCACTGCCAGACCGTACCATGAAGCCCCACATCAGATAAACCAGAGAGAAGAGTACGGTGATCAATCAAATCAAAAGCCGCAGAGAGGTCGAGGGAAACCAGAAGAGTGATATCACCGTGGTCGTGAGCAACATGCAGATCATTTAGGAGTGCAAGAAGAACTGTTTCCGTACTGTGTCCGTGACGAAAGCCGGCTTGACGAGGGTGAAGAGTATTAGTAGATTCAACGTGAGAGTTAAGTTGATCAAAGACAAAACGTTCCAAAAGCTTAGCCAGAAAAGGAAGATTTGAAACAGGGCGCCAGTGAGATAGAATAGAGGGATCAAGAGAGGGCTGTTTCAGAATGGGACGAACAACAGCTGACTTCCAGGATGAAGGAAAGTGACCGGTAGAAAGACTAGTATTAATGATGGAGGTAATAATAGGTATGAACTGCAAGGAAGGTTCAGACAACCAGTTAGACGGAATCGGATCCAGCTGGCAGGTGGTCTTATTAGATTTCGCTAGTATCTGCAGAACTTCAGCAGGAGTGACTGAATGGAAAGAAAACCAGGAATGAGCTAGAGCAAGGTTGGGCGGAGAGGGGGGCAATGACGGTTGATGAGCAGCGACCAAGGGACCAGAAGAAACAGATGACAAGGAAGAACAAGGTGGGGACAAAGGCGGTGGAGGGGAAGGGTGTGAGAAGGATGAGCGGAGATTGAGAATCTTATCCGAGAAGAAAGTGGCTAAGGACTGAGGGTCGGGGGGGCCAAGGACAATTGGCGATGAACAGGACCAACAGTGGAAAGTCTGCGCAAAATAGAGAAAAGTTGTCTAGAAGAATTTGCAGCAGTAGCAATTTCAGTTGCATGAAAATCACGCTTGGCAGCTTGAATAGCCAGGCGATATTCAGAGAAAAGCTGCTTAAAGCGAAGGCGTAATTCGGGGGAGGGATGGCGGGCCCACCGACGTTGTAGGTGCCGGAGCTGGGTTTGCTGAAGGCGAAGAGCAGGAGGATACCATGAGGAGTGTGGGGGGGTCCAGAATGACTGGGGACTGGGTGAAGTGGGGCCAGGTTATCTAAAGCATCCGATAGAAGGGAGTTCCAAAGAGAAGCCTGTTCATCAGAGGAGAGTACAGTAAAGTCTGGTGGGAAGAGGGAGGAGGTGGGTGGAAACGCCCTAAGGGTGTCAGGAGTGATGCGACGGCGGAGGGGAGCAGACGGGGAGGGTGTGATGGGATCAGTAGGTGTCGCAGAAGGAGAAGAGACAGAAAAGAGGACACAAAAATGATCAGACCAGGGGACACTAAACATAGTGGGGGGAGAAATCACTGATAGCAGCGTGGTAGGGGAGAGAATCAAATCTAGTGTATGTCCAGCTATATGGGTAGAGCCAAGCACATGTTGTTGTAAAGGGATATCATGTAATAGGTCTAGAAAGGCACGGTCTTTCTGTCTACTAGGGTAGTCAACATGGACATTGAAGTCGCCCAAGATGATAAGATTGGAGAACTGAACAGTAACATCAGAGATAGTTTGGAGAGCTGCATCCCAACGAGCAGCTGTCAGAGAAGGAGGGAGGTAGAGAAGAAAGTAAAGGGGAGGGGAGGAGCGAAGGCGCAGAAGAAGAGACTCAGAGTACAGGACAAAGGAAGAAGAGACTTCTTCAATATCAATAGACGCGCGATGGAGCAGATATTTCTGTTCTGTGATCACAGATGAAGGGCTAGGAGCAGGACCTCAGAAAACACCCACAAATACAGTTGTGGTCAACATTATTGGCACCCTTGCATTTTAGGAATGTTGTGTACAATATCTTGAAAAATAATTGGAAACATTCCAACTGTATGTCATCATAATATTTTAATAGTATGTCCAAAGGTATACAACAACAACAAAAAAAGATGTCTGTGCAAATTAGATGTAGTAATTTCTGAGAAAAAACCCCAAAATATGACCTGGACATGATTAATGGCACTCTTCACTAATATTTGGTAGCACAACCCTTGGCAGTGATGACAACCTCCAAATGCTTCTTGTATCCATCGGTAAGATTTGCATATCTGTCTGCTCTTCAACTGTGATTTGTTCCAGTACATGAATGTTTTCAAGATTCATTTTACCAATGGCAGATTTCAGCTCTTTCCAAAGGTTCTCAATTAGATTGAGATCGGGACTCATTGTTGGCCAGTTTAAAACAGTCCATTTGTTCCTTTTTAACCGTTTATACTTTTGGATGTATGTTTTGAGTCACTGTCCTGCTTGAGGATCCATGACCTTAGACCCAGACCTAGCTTTTTGACACTAGGTAGCACATTTCACTCCAAAATACCTTGGTAGTTCTAGGACTTCATGATTCCATTAATACATTCCAGGCCTCCAGTTCCTGAGGCATCAAAACAGCTCCACAACATTATGGAATCTCCACCATATTTTACTGTAGGAAGAGTGATTTTTTTCCTTATAAGATTCATTTCTTTGCCTGTAAATGTATCGGCTGGTCTGCATTGCCAAAGAGCTCAAGTTTGGTTTTATCTTCCACAGAAGGACTGTGGTTTCTCTAGGTGGGTTTGGGCAAAGATCAGGCATGCCCTTTTATGTCTGTGTTTGAGCAGTATTATAAATACATTCTAAGCAGGCATCATGGGTTAGATTACAACATCAAGGGTACATAACATCACATCAAGAGTTATATTAAAGGCAGGCTGGGCATCATGGCGCATATTATATTACATCAAGGGTTACAATTAGAGGATGCTTATACGCTGATTATTGTGGTTCAGTTGCCTCTGATCAGGTCTGTTCATCGGTGGAATTTCAGGAGTGGGGAGGAGGAGAGGAAATGCGACCATTCCATACATCCGAGAATATTGAAGGAACTTGGGGATGTTCTAATGGTTTCACTGACTGAACTTTTCAATATTCCTTTAGAGTCAGGAGTGGTCCCAGAGGACTGGAGAAAGGCGCACACAGTCCCCTTACACAAAAGCGGAAGGATGAGGTTGAAAACTACAGGCTGGTTAGTCTTACTCCTGTGGTGAGTAACTTACTACTACTACTGGTGGTGTACTTAGATTTCAGTAAAGTGTTTGACACCATTCTGCACAGGAGACATAAACAAACTGAGCACCCTAAGGATGGACCCTTAAATGACTGACTGGGTTAAAAACTGATTGAGTGGGAGGCAACAAAGGATACAGATAAATGGAGCTCACTGAGGAGAAGGATGTCACCAGTAGTGAGCTGCAGGGATCTGTCCTCGGTCCGATTCTTTTTAACATCTTTGTTAGTGATACTGCAGAAGGGCTGTCAGGTAAGGTTTGCCTCTTTGCGGATGATACCAAAATCTGCAACAAAGTAGACACCCCGGAAGGAGTAGATAACATGAGGAGGGATCTAGCTAAGCTTGAAAAATGGTCAAGAATTTGGCAGCTGAGATTTAATGCTAAAAAATGAAGGGTCTTGCATTTGGGCTGCAGCAAACCAAGGGAGCGATATAGTATAGGAGGTGAAGTACGTCTGTCCACAAAAGAAGAGTGGGACCTGGACGTGATTGTTTCTGATGATCTTAATGTGGCTAAACAGGTAGAAAAGGTGACGGTGAAAGCCAGAAGGATGCTTGGGTGCACAGAGAGAGGAATGACCAGCAGAAAAAAGGAGGTGATAGTGCCTCTGTATAAGTCTCTGATGTGACCTCATTTGGAGTATTGTGTGCAATTCAGGAGACCGCACCTTCAAAAGGATATAAACAGGATGGAATCAGTGCAGAGGTTGGCTACTAAAATGGTTAGTGATCTTTGTTATAAAGCATTTGAGGACAGACTTAAAGATCTTAATATGTATATGTTAGAGGAAAGGCGGGATAGAGGAGATATGATAGAGACGTTTAAAAACATCCATGACAGAAATGCAAAAGAGGAGAGCCTCTTTCAAATGAAAGCAAGCTCTGCTACGAGGGAACATGAGGGTGAAAGGGGACAGATTCAGGAAAATGTGGAAATATTTCTTTACGGAAAGAGTGGTAGATAGGTGGAATAGTCCCCTAGTGGAGGTAGTAGAGACGAGAACAGTATCTGAAGTCAAGAAAGCATGGGACAAACACAGAAGATCTCTAAAGGAAAAAAGGGGACTATTGTAGTTGATATGGAAGGGCAGACTAGATAGGCCATATGGTCTTTTTCCGTCATGTTTCTATGTTTCTACAGTAGTATAAAACGTGCAAAGGTAAAATCAACATTCAGGGTGCCATACAAAGAATCAGAAATAATCAACAGTACAGAGATCAAATAACTATTTAACCTCCCACTTAAATCACCCCTCACACATTCTGTTCGCCGTACTTAAGAGCTGTCTCACTATATCAAGGTATATCACCCTGTAAGTTACCATTCTTTGTACACAAGTTTTCTTATTGTTTACTGTATCACATTCACACCTCTCGTTAACTGTACACCACTTTGACCTGGTGAAAAGCGGCATAAAAGAATAGTTAAATAAATAAATAATAAATGCATATGCAGAGCAATAGTATAAAAAAATCAAATTAGCACTTTCAGAAAGTGAGTAATAAATTTAAAAATCCAAAATTCAAATAACGGGAATAATCTGGTTGGGGTTTAAGAATTTGTGGTCATTGCTGAATATGACCCCTAGTAGACAAGACTGCAGCATTCTGGAAGGAATTCAGGTGCATGCCCATAGTTCATGTGGCTAAATTTGTTGAAAAATAACATAAAATAGATGGCTGATGACACTGTGATCCCAGCCCTGCTTCCAAAGGAGCCAAGGAAATTTCTGGGCAAGAAAGAAAAAAGGAATATTTGAGACAGATTTATATAAGCGTGCTTGTGCAAATGCATGATGTTCAATGGAAGCATCTGTGTTTCTGTAGTGAAAAATTATTGTATAGTAGGTTAGAAGTATGGCAGAATATGTGTTTTCAATTCTATTGATCAGTGTTCTGGTCACTTTGAGATTTTTCTTCCCACCCTCCAACGCTCTAACAAATATGATTTTTACTTGATTTTCTTCTATTTCATCTGCCCCTTTCTGGATCCTGGTTCCTTTGGGACAGCTGACAAAACCTCAAATAGCTCAAAGTGTTGAGATTCTCAATTTTAACATACAGAACTGCATTTATCCAGGAAAGGCATCTGTTGAACTGACATACCTGGCTGAAATCAGAGATACTACTAGGTAAGGAAACTTTCCAAAGAAGCTTCAACAAACGATTGACTTCATCCAATATCTGCTGTAGTCGGACAATAGTAGCAGAAGAACCAGATGATCCTTGGTCCCCATTCTAAAATGAAGGAAAGAAGACATCACATTTTACCTTAAAATATTTAATAACCTTATTTGCATTTATATACCGCAGTCAGGAGGGGACCGCTCCTTGTGATGCACAAGGCAAAATAAAGACAATTACAATTGCATTCAAAAAACAAACATCTTTCCCTGTACACAACGGTTCCACCCCCCAAGCAAGACACTCCAGCATATATACAATCCTTGCAAACACTACCTCCAACACTCTGCGTACCTTCCTCTATTGCCCCAAAAGCTTTCATATACAAAGATTTTAATGCTTAACTCTCATGGCAAAATGTTCCAGAGGAGAGGCGCCTTACCTTGGGTATAACTCTAATAGCCAGTCTCTCTGTGAATAGAGAGTCTGGTTGGGAGCATACCATGGGTGTAGTTTGACGGCTTTATTTGGGGGAGGCAAAGGATGTGGTGACATATTTGCATACTCCTTTGCATATCATTATGGTTATCTTAAAAAACAACAACAACAAACAAACCATGAGATGGATAGGAAGCCAGTATATCAAACAGGCGAGGGATGAGATGGTGCCCCAAGACAGAGGGAGCAGAGGTTCTCATTCAGTAGCTATATAGTATAGTTGCTCACCTGTAACAGGTGATCTCTGAGAACAGCAGGGAAGTGTAGTTACTCACCTGTAACAGGTGTTCTCCAGGGACAGCAGTAAAGCACAGTTACTTACCTGTAACAGGTGATCTCTGGGAACAGCAGGAATAAGTCTTCACATATGGGTACGTCGGTATCGACGGAGTCTGCACGGGAACGCTCCCCAGCGTCCAATCAGAACGCTTTTGGAAGCATCCCAACACGCCTGCGTGCTGCCTTCCCGCCTTTCCCAACTGCCTCTCCTCAGTTAAGTTTTAAAGCTGAGACAAAGAGAGAGAGAGAGCAAGAAAGGGAAAGATAGAGATATGCAACTCCTAGGGGAGGTGGGTGGGTAGTGAAGACTTATTCCTGCTGTTCCCAGAGATCACCTGTTACAGGTAAGTAACTGTGCTATTTCCAGGAACAAGCAGGAATGAGTCTTCACATATGGGGACTCCCAAGCTAAGATGCCGGGAGGGAGACCTAGCATGTTGCGAATCTAACATGAGCCATGCTACTCCTAAGAATCTCAGGCATCCTGGGGATGGAGGGTAGGAGTTGAATTACAGAAAGGTGCTGTGGAACAGCTGGACTAGAACAGGACTTCTGAAGAGGAAAATGCTGTATAGATGACATTTAGTAGTAAAATATTGAGCACAATATTCTAATATGGACCTCCCTTGGTGGCATTGTAAAAAGTCTATTAAGGTTCATATGGATCTGTTAGAAGAGCCAGTATAAAATCCTCAAGGAGTACCTCACTATGAAGTAGAGGTAATAAACTGTAGAAAAAACAAGTGGAGGTCAGAACCCTTCAGGGTGAGAAATAGCCCCAGGGGAAACTGGGGTAGTATAATGAGGGAGGGCTTCAGCGGAAAACGCAGAAGGTACTATTAGACAGCACTTAAGCCCTTTTGGTCAAAGAACAGTCCAATGCTACGACCAAAAGGAAAAATAAGTCTGACCGATTTGGACTGACAATGGAAATAGTCCCTGTAGGAGAGAAGGGGTATGGAGACCCCTATATCCAATAACAAAGTAAGGACAGACTTAAGAAGCGTTACAGCTTTAGATTAACTGAAGATCCGCAGTGTCTTTCCTAAATGGGGTCAAAAATAGGAAAGAAAAAAGGTGCATGGGGAGCTTCAGAGGTACCTAACCGTGAAAGGTTATGGTAAGAAAAAGGTTTGCTATTTACCACAGGGAGTGGTTGTATGTGTAGAACCCTAAGTATGCTGGCACAGCATTGATAGGGGTAGTGCCCATCTGTCAGGGTCATATAGGAATATATGAATATCTGAACCTAAACAGACAGATAGATAAGTACGTAGATACATATCTACCTAAAAAATATATCTCGACAGAGATATACATGGGTAGAAGATACACAGATATATATATATATATATATAAATATGTAGACATATAGACACATGTCTCCACGTATGTGGATGGAGACATGCCTATATAACTAGATCCCCATAGGAATATGGGGAGAGAAAAAGATTCATCTAATAGCAAGAAGGGTGATACCTGCTTGAATAGATGCATAGAGAATCTTCTTTCCCTGGTTATGATTGACAGAGTCAGAGGAATGGTTTCCCTGACAAGAAAGAGTCTAGATTCCTTTAAGAATTCGAGCTCTTGAATAACCAGGATGGCCTACGTCAGTCTGCAGGCAAGTCCAGATCTCTCCAGAACTGCAGTATGGTGAATGGATAGAGGACGCCACTGGAATAAGATACCATAGTGACCCGCCTATAAGGGCAAAAAGGGTATCAGGCGTCCTGGAGCAGCCACTGAAAGCACAGTTACTTACCTGTAACAGGTGATCTCTGGGAACAGCAGGAATAAGTCTTTGCATATGGGTATCGTCGGTACCGACGGAGCCTGCGTGGGAACGCTCCCCAGCGTCCAGTAAGAAAGCTTTTGGGAGCATCCCACAGCGCCTGCGCGCTGCCTTCCCGCCTTTCCCAGCCGCCTCTCTCCAGTTCGAGTTTTAAAGCTGAGACAAAGAGAGAGAGAGGAAAGGAAAGATAGATAGATAGATACAACTCCTAGGGGAGGTGGGTGGGTTGTGAAGACTTATTCCTGCTGTTCCCAGAGATCACCTCTTACAGGTAAGTAACTGTGCTATCTCCAGGAACAAGCAGGAATGAGTCTTCACATATGGGGACTCCCTAGCTGCAGATGCCAGGGAGAAACCCCAGGTTGTGTGTCCTTGAAAAGGACTCTACCTCCCCCCATGGATCTCTGGCATCCGACCAGGGTAGGTGGGTAGGAGTTGATTAGGAATGGAACAGGTGTTTGAGAACAGCCTGACCAAACGAGGAATCCCGGCGGGAGTCCTTGTCCAAACAGTAATGGGCTGTGAAGGTATGAACCGACGCCCAGGTGGCCGCTCGACAGATTTGGTCGATGGACACAGAGTTTAGATGAGCCATTGAGGCTGCCATGGCTCTTACATTGTGAGCTGTGACATGGCCCTCCAGAGAAATGTTCCTACTCTGGTAGGCGAAAGAAATACACTGAGCAATCCAGTTGGACAGTGTTCTCTTAGAGACTGGAAGTCCTAAATGAGAAGGATCAAAAGCAACAAAGAGTTGAGAAGACTTTCTATGTTGCTGTGTTCTTTGTAAGTAAAAAGCGAGAGCTCTCTTACAATCCAAGGTATGAAGATTCCTCTCTGCATTTGATGCATGAGGTCCTGGAAAAAAGACAGGTAAATATACCTCTTGGTTCAGATGAAAAGGTGAGACCACTTTAGGCATAAAGTGTGGATTGGTCCTGAGGACTACCTTATCATGATGGAACCTTGTATAAGGAGGATTAGCCACCAAAGCTTGCAACTCACTGATGCGGCGTGCTGAGGTGACTGCAATGAGAAAAATAACTTTCCAAGAAAGGAATTTCAAGGAGGTGGTGGCTAAAGGTTCAAAGGCTGGCTTCATAAGCTGGCCAAGAACCAGGTTTAAGTCCCATGCCACTGGAGGTGGTCTAATGGGAGGTTTAGTTAAAAGAAGGCCTCTCATGAATCTTGCTATAAGAGGATGAGAGGAAATAGGTTGTCCATTGAGAGGCTTGAGGGACGCTGCAATAGCACTCAAATGGACTCTTACTGAATTTGTTTTCAGACCTGCATGGGATAGATGCAGGAGATACTCTAGTAGAGAATTCAGAGGTATTGCAAGAGGGTTTAGACCTTTCCCTGAACACCAAATGGTAAATCTTTTCCATTTGAAAGCATAGGAACGTCTAGTAGAAGGCTTTCTAGAGGCATGAATAACATCTCTGACTTGCTGAGAGAGATGAAAATCTTGAAGGTCTAGGCCCTCAGCAACCAAGCCCTGAGATGGAGCGACTGGGGGTTTGGGTGCCACAAAGTTCCCTCTTCCTGGGACAGAAGGTCTGGTGCAGAGCCCAAGTCCAGGGAAGGAGCTTGAGAGAGATGCAGAAGTAGAGGGTACCACACTTGGCGTGGCCAATGTGGTGCTATGAGGATCATGGTCCCTTGATCTCTCTGAAGCCTGAATAGTGTCTTGGGAATTAGGGGAATTGGTGGAAAGGCATAAAGGAAGTCTTGACCCCAGTGAAGGATGAATGCATCCTTGGCCTGAACTCCCTGACACGGAATTCTGGAACAGAACCGGGGAAGTGTGGCATTCCACGGACTTGCAAAGAGGTCTATGTCCGGGGTTCCCCAAATTCGAAAAATCCTGGCTACCTGGTCCATGCGGAGGGACCACTCGTGTGGAAACAGAACTCAACTGAGTCTGTCCGCCCAAGAGTTTTGAACGCCTGGAAGATATACTGCCAGAAGATGGATGTGATGCTCTCTGGCGAAGGCCCACAGTCGCAAAGCTTCGTTGCAAAGTGACAGAGAGCCAGTCCCGCCCTGCTTGTTTACATAGAACATGGCTACTTGGTTGTCTGTATGGATGAGGACTGTCCTGTAGCTGAGCAGGGAATGGAACACTCTGAGAGCTAAGAATATTGCTCTGAGTTCCAAGAGATTGATATGCAGAGAAGTCTCCTGTGGAGACCAGATGCCCTGGGTGGAGAGATACTGCAGATGAGCTCCCCAACCCATTGGAGAAGCATCTGTTGTCAGAGTTGCATGGGGTAGCGACTGCTGAAAAGGGGACCCCAGCAACAGATTTGGAGGGGACTTCCACCACTGGAGAGACCAAAATAGGCGATTGGAGTTTGCTATTTTGTCTGACAGGCAACCTGATGCCTGAGTCCATTGGGTGGACAAAGTCCATTGAGCTGCCCTCATGTGAAGGCGAGCATATGGAACCACATGCACGGTGGATGCCATGTGGCCTAATAGTTGTAACATCTCTCAAGCAGTTAAATGGGACTTTAACTGTATCTGGGAGGCTAACTGCACCAAGCGTAGGCAACGGGCCTGAGGAAGATAGGCCTTTGCAGATGTGGTATCCAGCAAGGCCCCTATAAACTCCAGAGACTGAGTAGGGGTGAGATGGGATTTTGGGATGTTTTTCACCAGTCCCAAATACTGAAGGACACGCATTGTGCAGGTTAGAGAAGTCTGGGCCTCTGACTGTGATGGAGCTCGAATGAGCCAGTCGTCCAGATATGGGAAAACGAATATTCCTAGAGTGCGTAAAAATGCAGCTACTACTGCCATGCATTTCGTGAACACCCTTGGTGCAGAGGCCAGACCGAAAGGAAGCACCCTGTATTGGTAGTGGTTTCCTTGAAAAAGGAACCGAAGGAACCTTCTGTGTGTTGGATGGATGAGGACATGGATGTACGCATCTTTGAGATCTAGAGAACAAGCCAGTCCTGATTCTGAAGGTATGGCAGCAGAGTACCGAGAGAAATCATCTTGAATTTCTCTTTGAATAGAATGTTGTTCAATTCTCTGAGATCTAATATGGGTCTGTAGCCCCCTGTTTTCTTTGGAATAAGAAAATAAGGGGAGTAGAACCCTGAGCCCTGTTGAAGAAGGGGTACTTCTTCTATTGCCCCTTGGGCAAGAAGGGTAGCAATCTCCTGACCCAGAAGGTTGAGGAGAGATGTTGGAAAATTGAACTGTTTCACCATGGTGTGGGGAGGAAGGTTTAAGAAATGAAGCTTGTACCCTTCCCTTATAATGGAGAGGGTCCATTGCTCTGCTGTGATTTGCTCCCATCTGGGAGCAAAGTAAGCCAACCTTCCTGGAATGGTGAGGGGCTCTGGTTCTTCCAGAGCTAGAAAGGCTAAGTTCTCTAGTTGCAAGTCAAAGGCCCTGAGGAGGCTGAGGCTGCTGGGCCGTGGAAGGCCTGGCAGCCTTTGACTTGGCCTGTTTAGGTGGTTGCTGACGCTTTGCAGCAAAACGACCTGCAGAAGATGCCTGCTGACCATAAGCAGGATAGTATCTTCCCTTTTTAGAAAAAGTTGTCTTTTTGAACAATCTTTTCTTAGCAGGAGCAGAGGTAGACTTTGAAAGTCGATCCAAAGCAGAGTTCTCAGCATCCATCTGAGTGGCCTTTGCTTTCCAATCCCTGCCAAAAAGGTTTTCACCTGTACAAGGAAGATTTCCCAGTTCATCTTGGACCCAAAGTTCCAAATCAGAGGCTTGTAACCAAGCAATTCTGCGTGCACCTATGGCAATAGCCGAGGCTCTGCTTACACACTCAAAAGAGTCAAAGGCTGCACGGTTGGAAAATTTGGAAACATCTTGGGCATGTTTAAGCCAAGTGAGAAATTCCTGCCTTTTATCTTCTGAAATAAAAGGGGCTAAAGTCTGCAGATGATCTGTGACTTCTTTTAGAAACATCCCCATATAGAGACTATAAGAGTTGATTCTGGCAGCAAGCATATTAGCTTGGAAAACCCTTCGGCCAAAAGCATCAAGGGTCCTGCATTCACGTCCTGGAGGATTAGATGAGTGTCTCTTTGCACTCTTTATTTTCCTCATGGCAGACTCTACCACAATAGAGTGGTGAGGAAGCTGAGACTTATGAAAGCCAGGACAAGGAGGGACACGGTACATGGTGTCTAATCTACGAGAATGAGGAGAGGTGCTAAGAGGAGATGGAAGACTGGGCATCAAAATGGCAGATGAAATTTAATGTGAACAAGTGCAAGGTTATGCACCTAGGGAAGAACAACCCAAACTATGGTTACACAATGCAAGGTTCCACATTAGGAACCACCACCCAGGAAAAAGATTTAGGCGTCATTGTGGATACCATGTTAAAACCCTCGGCCCAGTGTGCAGCGGCGGCCAAGAGAGCAAATAGAATGCTAAGTATGATAAGGAAAGGAATGAAAAATAAAACAAAAGATATTATAATGCCTCTATATCGTTCCATGGTGAGACCGCACCTTGAATATTGTGTGCAATTCTGGTCGCCGTATCTTAAAAAGGATATAGTGATTTTAGAAAAGGTACAGAGAAGAGCCACCAAAATGGTAAAGGGGATGGAAGGATACTCCTATGAAGAAAGGCTAAAAAGGTTAGGGCTCTTTAACCTGGAAAAGAGATGCCTGAGGGGAGATATGATAGAAGTCTATAAATTAATGAACGGAGTGGAACGGGTAAACGTAGATCGATTGTTTACCTTATCAGAATACAGAAAGACTAGGGGACATGCAATGAAGCTACAGGGTAAACTATTTAAGACTAATAAAAGAAAATATTTTTTCACTCAACGTGTAATCAAACTCTGGAATTTGTTACCGGAGGATGTAGTAAAGGCTGTTAGTGTAGCTGGGTTTAAAAAAGGTTTGGACAAGTTCCTGGAGGAAAGGTCCATAAACCATTATTAAGAAGTGACCAAAGATATCAAAGCTTGACCCAGTACAAGCATTGTGGAACTTGTGTCTTTTGTGGAAACTGCTAGGTACATATGACCTAGATTGGCCACTGTTGGAAACAGAATACTGGGCTGGATGGACCTTGGTCTGACCCAGTATGGCATATCTTATGTTCTTATGAGTCTCCCACATGCTCAACATGAGATCATAGAGAATCTCATGAATAGGTAAAGTAGCTGCTTCTTTAGGAGCCTTAGGATATTGCAAAATATCTAGTTGCTTGGCTCTAGGCTCTGACTCAGGGGCCACTGTATTGGAGAGGCCCCTAGCCACTTCCCTAATGAAGTCCTGAAAAGACAAGTCTTCTGGAGGAGACATTCTTCGTTTTGGAGAATCAGACTCCTGAGGAAGAAGTACCGGTGCATCGACAGAAACCTCCGACTCATCAGAGTCTTTGGAGGAATCGAAGTATCGCCTGTCTGGATGCTCCTGTAAAGCCCGATACGCATACCGAGTGGGATCAACATCGGGAGTAAGCGGTACTGGTTCGGTACCGATGGGCATCATAGGACAGGGTACCGTTGCAGTCGACACCGAAGCCAATGTCGATGCAATCGGTACCGGCACCGGGAACGATGCCGGTGCCGGAGTCGGTACCGGCAACGGAGACTGTTGCGGTACCGGAGGCGTCGAAGCCTGCATAAACGCCGTTAGGGTGCGCTGCATGGACAGAATCTTCTGATCCATTGACGCCACCAGAGTCTGGATGTCGGTACCAGTGGAGGCCACCGGTACCCCAGAACACGGCAACAAGTGATCGGTCGAGGCCGAGCCATCAATGTCAACCTGTGACCCCATAGACAATGCTTTGGAAGCCGGAACTTCCCGCCGGGGTAATTTTGCCAGTGCAGAATCCTCGAGGACAAGCCCGGAGGCATCTCGATGCTTAGAGGGAGATTTGCCCTTCGAAGACCGGCTATATTTATGTTTGGTTACCTGAGATCCATGGGAGGAAGAAGCAGCCCTGGAAGACGTCGATGCCACCGAGGCTGCATCAGAAGGAAACAGGGTACTGAGCTTGGCTGCTCGGTTCTGCCGACCTCTTTTAGACATCATGGTACAGGACACACAATCCGTGATGGAATGGTGAGGACCCAAACATTTTAGACACCAGTCATGGGTGTCGGTGACAGAAATAGTACCGCCACACTTCGTGCACATTTTGAACCCGGAAGCGGGCTTCTCCATGAGGAGAAAATATGTTCAGGCCTAAGGCCCAAACCGAAAATGCACAGTTGAAGAAAGAAAAGTTGTTTGTTTGTTTTTTTGTAAGAAAGAAAAGAAAGGACCGGCGGTACCGGTCTGACATCGAAGAAGGCAGACACGACACAGAAAAATAAAGAAAAAAATAAAGAATTCTTCTGCGGTGACAGGAACACGACCTGCTGGCTCCGCGGAAAAGAAGAACTGGAGAGAGGCGGTTGGTAAAGGCGGGAAGGCAGCGCGCAGGCGCTGTGGGATGCTCCCAAAAGCTTTCTTACTGGACGCTGGGGAGCGTTCCCACGCAGGCTCCGTTGGTACCGACGATAAAAATATGTGAAGACTCATTCCTGCTTGTTCCTGGAAATAGAAAACTATCCCTGGCGAGGAGTCCAAAGGAGATATGGACCAAGCCAGGGAATTGGCCATTCTTTAGGTTTTCACGTGATGAAAGGCCTGTGTCTTTTGTCTCAAAAAGAGATTTTAGATGAGATGGTAAGGGTAGGGAACACCTACCAGTCATGGGAGCATGACTGGGGGAACCCCTCCTAACCATCTGGGATTATCTGCTAGGCAAGATACTAATGCTCTCTAGCAAGGGCCCATAGTGCAAAGCTACTCTGTAGAGTTGCAGAGAGCATGTTGCAGGTTGGTTAGAAGAAAAAATTGGCTGCTTAAAGCAGGAGGTAACTTAAACTATTCTGCTAAAACAAGGGGCGAAGAATAGAAGTCAACCAAGTCTGTGATAAGAGGGTTTCCAAAAAAGGTTGATAACCTGTTTGGGGTTTAGCACTGAGGAAAGAAGGATTGCTAGTGGAGGAGAAACCCTGGTTGTGTGGTGAAACAGAACCAGTGGGTTAACCACTAGGAATTGCTGTATTTGCAGCAACTACCAGGGCAGCGGAAAAAAATTTCTTTCTCCCTTTTTTTTTTTTTTTTTTTTTTTAGATTGGGAAAAAGAAGGAACAGACATAAATAGGAGTGGTAAGACAGAGTAGTTACTCACCTGTAACAGGTGTTCTCCAGGAGCAGCAGGAATCAGTCCTCACATATGGGTGACGTCGGCGCCGACGGAGCCTTCGCGGAGCAATTTCCCCAGCTTTCAAAGAAAGCCTTTGGGAATTGCAGCGCGCATGCGCGGTCCCCTTCCCGCCCAAGGGTGCCATCTTGCTCAGTCTGATGACATAGCTAAAAGACAGCAAAAATTAGCAAAATAAATCATATGACTGCAACTCCAAGGGGAGGAGGGAGGGTTGTGAGGACTGATTCCTGCTGCTCCTGGAGAACACCTGTTACAGGTGAGTAACTACTCTTTCTCCAGGACCAAGCAGGAAGTCAGTTCTCAAATATGGGACTCCTTAGCTTAAGGCTACCGGAGACCTCAAGCTCCCTCTAGCTCAGTAGCACAGAAGGAAGGAATCTTCTCTGAAAACGCCCCCGAACGGTAGCCCAACACCAGGGCCGGAGGGTAGGAGTTGCCTAAACCTCGAAGAGATTATGGAGGACTGCCTGACCGAAAGCACTGTCCCTGCGGGACTCCCTCTCCAGGCAGTAATGGGCCGCAAAAGTCTGGCTTGAAGACCAAGTAGCGGCCCGGCAGATGTCTGCCAACGGAACAGAGCGGAGATGAGCCACTGACACAGCCTTCGCCCTGACACGATGAGCCGTGACACGACCCTCCAACGAGAGGCCGGCTGCCCCATAAGCCCAAGCGATACAGTCAGCAACCCATATGGACAAAGTACGCTTGGAGACAGGTAGCCCCAACTTATTGGGGTCAAAAGAAACGAAGAGCTGAACAGCCCTCCTATGCTCCCGCGTACGGTCAAGGTAGAAGGACAAGGCCCTCCTACAATCCAGGGTATGCAGGACCATTTCAGCCCGGCTGGTGTGCGGCCTGGGAAAGAAGGTCGGAAGAACCACTTCCTGGTTGAGATGAAAAGGAGAAACCTCTTTTGGAAGAAACTTAGGGTGAGAGTCCGTAAGACTACCCTATTCCTGTAGAACCTTGTGTAAAGGGGATCAGACACTAGAGCATGCAGTTCACTAACGCGCCTAGCAGAGGTAAGGGCTACCAAAAACAAGGTTTTCCAGGAAAGAAAACGAAGAGGGCAGGTAGCCATAGGTTCAAAGGGTGGACAGGTGATCTGCTGCAAGACCACATTCAGATCCCATTCAGGGGCTGGTGGGCGCAAAGGAGGCTTAAGGAGAAGGAGGCCTCTGAGAAAATGAGCCACCAAAGGGTGGTTGGAAAGAGGCCTGCCATCCACCGGTGTGTGATGCGCAGAGAAAGCACTGAGGTGGACCCTGACAGAGTTGGACTTAAGGCCCAGATTGGAGAGGTAAAGCAAATATTGCAAGACCACAGTCACCAAGCAGGAGAAGGGATTCTCAGACTGCTGAGCACACCACACGGAGAACCGACGCCACTTAAGAGCGTAGGACCTCCGGGTGGAGGGCCGCCTGGAGGCCAAGATGACCTCTTCTACCTCCCGAGGCAGCAGGAGGGGAGCAAGGACTACCCTTTCAGCAGCCAGGCCATCAAATGAAGGGACCGAAGGTTGGGGTGTAGGAGAGTCCCCTGATCCTGTGACAGGAGATCGGGTTGAAACCCCAGAGGAAGAGGAGTGTCCACCGCCAGCTGCATCAGAAGAGGGAACCAGGGTTGTCTCGGCCATCGGGGAGCCACGAGGATCATCGAGGCTCTGTCTCGGAGAACCTTGAAGAGTGTGTGAGACACCAGTGGCGTGGGAGGAAAGGCATACAAGAGGCCTGTGGACCATGGAATCAGAAAAGCATCCGCCGCTACTCTTAGAGGATGCGGTTGTCGAGAGCAGAATCTGGGAAGTTGCCGGTTCAGAGGACTGGCAAACAGATCCATGGTGAAGAGGCCCCACTTGAGAAAGATCCGCTGAACCACCAACGGATCCAATCTCCACTCGTGTGGTTGGAGGATCCTGCTTAGCTTGTCTGCCAGGTAATTTTCCTGACCTGGGAGATAGACAGCTTTGAGGAGTATGCCGTGTAGCATGGCCCAAGAGCATAGTTTTTGTGCCTCTTGACAGAGAAGGAAGGAGCCTGTTCCTCCTTGTTTGTTCACATAGAACATTGCAACTTGATTGTCCGTCTGGACCAGCACAGACTGGTGAGAAGTGAGGTGGGAGAAGGCTCTCAGAGCTAGGCGGATGGCTCTGAGCTCCAGGAAGTTTATCTGCTGAGCAGACTCCCAAGGAGTCCAGAGGCCTTGAGTACATGTCCCTTGGCAATGTGCTCCCCAACCCAGGAGAGAAGCATCGGTTGTTAGCACCTGAGAAGGCGGAGGAGATTGAAAATCCACTCCCAGCAGCAGGTTTGGCAGATGAAGCCACCACCGCAGAGAAGAGACCAGCAGGTCGGATACCTGTACTGAGTCCGCCAGGCTCCCCGTGGCCTGATGCCATTGAGTGCGTAGGCACCACTGAGCAGGTCGCATGTTGAGGCGGGCATTGGGGGTCACATGGACCGTGGAAGCCATATGGCCGAGCAGTCTCAGAAATTGCCTGGCAGAGACCAGGGAATTGCTGTGAAAGTGGCTGGCGAGACCCATGAGTCTGTGTGCTCTGTCTAGAGGCAGGAAGGCCCGCGCCTGAAGTGTGCTCAACCTTGCGCCGATGAATTCGAGATTTTGAGAGGGGAGCAAAGTGGACTTTGCGAAGTTTATGACAAAGCCCAAGTGCTGGAGCAGAGTCACAGTGCGATGAGTGGCCTGAGTGGCCTCTTGGGAAAACTGGGCCCTGATGAGCCAGTCGTCCAGGTATGGAAACACAAAAAGGCCTTGAAGTCTTAGATAGGCCGCCACCACTGCTAGGCATTTGGTGAACACCCTGGGGGCGGAGCATAGGCCAAAGGGCAGTACTCTGTACTGGTAATGATTTCCTCCCACAACAAACCTGAGATATTGTCTGTGGTCTGGATGAATAAGGATGTGAGTATAGGCATCCTTCAGATCTAAGGAGCATAGCCAGTCTCCCTGCTGGAGGTAGGGCAGCAGGATTCCAAGGGTAAGCATCTTGAACTTTTCCCTTGCCAGGAACTTGTTGAGGTTTCGCAAGTCCAGTATGGGTCTGAGGCCTCCTGTTCGTTTTGGTATCAGAAAGTACCTGGAATAAAAGCCTTGACCCCTCAGGTGGTGGGGCACCGGTTCCACAGCCTGTTCCTGAAGAAGACTTGCTAACTCCTGAAGGAGTAAGTCCCTGTGCAGGAGGAGTCTGGGAGGCTCCCCTGGAAAGTAGGAGGGAGGTACCTGGTGAAAGTGTAGAAGATAGCCTTTTTGAACTATATGAAGCACCCAGGTATCTGAGGTGATGGCTGACCACCTGTGGGCAAAGTGGACCAGCCGGCCTCCTGTGCTGAGAGAAACCAGCGGAGGGGAAGAGGCTATGCTGATGGAGTCAAAAACCCCCACCCTGCTGAGCAGGGGCCGGTGTTGTGGGCTTGGGGGCCTGCTGCCTAAGGGACCCATTACCCCGTCCCTTGGCCTGCTGACCCTTTTGGGGAGCTGCTGAGGCCTGAAAATGAGGGTAGTGTTTATAGGCAGCCGCCTTCCTCAGGTAAAAGGGCTTTTTCCCCGAGCCCTTCTTCTTCTGAGAAGGGGCAAAGGTTTTTCTGGACAGCCTAGTCCTAGTCAGAATCTCGGTCTCGATCTGTGCAGCCTTTTCAGCCATGGGCTTGCCAAAGAGGTTTTCACCTCTGCAGGGGACATCGACCAACTTGTCCTGGACCCATGGCTCGAGGTCGGATGACTGAAGCCAAGCCTGTCGGCGGACACCGATGCCGGCTCCGGCTACTCGAGCCGATGCTTCGAAGCCATCGTAGGCTGCTCGAGAGATAAACTTCGAGCACTCTCGAATACCAGTGGACAAGGCCTGGAACCTCTGCAAAGGTTCCTCGGAGAGACCAGCAGAGAACCCGGCAATTTCTTTTGCCAGGTCTTGGAGATACATGCCCATATAGAGCTGGTAGGTCTGGACTCGACAAGCAAGCATAGAGCCCTGGAAGCACTTCCTACCAAGGGCATCCAGGTTCCGGGCCTCCCGTCCGGGAGGCACCGAGGAGTGCATCTTCTGACTCTTGAGTCGATGCATGGTCGATTCCACCACCATGGAATGGTGCAGTAGTTGTGCCTTTTGGAACCCGGGGCTCTTGCAGACTCGATAAATGGAATCGACCCGCTTGCTTAACACCGGCGCTGACGCCGGGCTCTCCCACATGCGGAAGAGAAGTCGCTCCAGCATCGGAGGAACCGGTACAGTAAAGGCCTCCTTCGGGGGAGAGTCATACTGGAGGGCATCGAGCTCTTCGGCTCCTCCTCGGGATCCGCAGGGAATGCCAAGGCCTTGGCCATATCCCGCACGAAGTCCGAGAACTGGGTGTCCTCCGGGGGGGGGGGGGGGGGACCGACTCCGAGGTTCGGACTCGGGCGAGTCCGATGGGACGCACCGAGTCCGAAAAGTACCAGGTGACTCTTCGTCTCCGTTTTCCCAAGCTGACTCCTCGGAGGAGGAATCGAGCGGCTCCGGTCTGGCGGGCACCGATGCCCTCCGCCCCGACGCCGAGGGTGTTGGCCTCAACGACCTCGGTCCCGAACGGGAGGCCGAGGGAGACCGCGACCGAGGATCGACTCGAGCTCGCATGGACTCGAGGATCGGCTCGGTCTCCGGGGTCGACTTGGACGTCGACGTCCCGGTGGCCGGGGCAGATGCACCGGCGAGGCCAGCAATCAATGCCCGCTGCTGGTCCATTAAGGCAGCTAAACTGCTCTCCAAGGCCGTTAACCTGAGTCTGAGCTCAGGAGACCCAGCAGCCCCCGACTCAGGGCCCGACGTCAGCTCCTTCGGAGGTGAGTCCACGAGGACTACAGTACTCACGTGTCCAGGAGATTCCATCTCGAGACGAGGATGTTTTGAAGGCCTCTCCAACTCCGAGGACCCGGGACGGCTAGCGGGGCTATGCGACCTGGCCCTCGAGGAACCAGGAGCGTCCACCGACGCCGCCCTCGTGGGTTTCTTCTTCCTATGATGTTCCCGGGCAGGAGACCCCCGCTCAGAGGAACTCCGACGATGCTCAGGACCGGAGTCCCGGGACGTCGAAGCCTCTGACGAGGTCCGGGCCCGGCCGGACGCGGAGTCAGAGAAGATTCGTTCTCTTTGATGCTGCCGACTCCTCAACGCTTTTGAGGACATCTTGCCACACGGACCACAGATCATCGGGTCATGATCGGGTCCGAGGCAGCGGACGCAGCAGTCGTGTGTGTCGGTAGGAGACATAAGTTTCTTACACCGATCACACTTTTTAAACCCGCTGGCAGCCATGGGGGGAAAAAGGGCCCCTGCGAGGTCAAAAGACAGGGCTGCCAGTGAAAAAGAAAAAATGGCGCGAACGCCTGTCACGAAGGACAAAAAAACGAAAAATAAAGAACGGACCCGATACCGGCATAGTGGGTCCGGGCGGGAAAAGGATCCAGCGTCGAACCGAGAAAAGAAGAAGAAATAAAATCAACTTTTTCTGCGGCAATCACAAACAGCGTCTGTAGGGCTCCGCGGAAAAAAGAAGACTGAGCAAGATGGCACCCTTGGGTGGGAAGGGGACCGCGCATGCGCGCTGCAATTCCCAAAGGCTTTCTTTGAAAGCTGGGGAAATTGCTCCGCGAGGGCTCCGTCGGCGCCGACGTCACCCATATGTGAGGACTGACTTCCTACTTGGTCCTGGAGAATCCCTTATTGTCTGATGAGCTGCCCTAAAGTAAGAAAAAAAGAGGAGACAACTCTGGAAGGGAAAATCCCCTTGTGGAATAGGTAAAGGACCATAGGGGCTTACCAGTGTAATAGAGCCACTCTTACAAACCAATTGTTGTAGTAAGAGGGAGGTAAGACAGAGTTGAAGGAGACTGACTATGTAGTAAGTCTCTGAGAGGTAAGATGATACATGCTAGTACACGGAAAAACTGTCTTATGGATAGTTGTCACTTCTCTTTTCCCAGAAAGAGGAAGAGAAACCTGTTAATTATAGGCATGATCATCATAAAGACTCTTAGAGCAAAAGAAAGGATGTCTCGTGAAGAGAGATCCAGGAGAATTTAGGATGAAATTAGTGTAGATGCTTCAAGTGAAAAGAAGCAGACTGCAACTCTAACCACCAAACATGAGATGTAATGATAACACAGGTACACTACCAAAAAACTGCCTCCAGTTTTGCAACTGATTCCTATAGATTTTGGGGTGCTGAATCCAGGAAAAATAGCCAAAATGTTCCATCACGTCACATTTTCTTGCAAAATTAGATTTCTTACCCATATAAGGAATGTTCACATAATTTCTTTTTAGCCGACTGCAGTTTATTTTCTTGGCCCAAAATAGAGGTTGTAATGGTTAACTAACTAGAAACACTCCCTCATGATATTTTAGAGTGTTTTGTATTCATTTTATACATTAACAGGACAATTGGGAGGCGGGGGGCTAAATCCAGTACTCGCGCTGGCGCATGTTCTTTCCTGTTCGCCTCGCCTCGTTCGCTCGCTCAAACACGGTGGTTGCGACATGAACGTTCCTGTCAAATTTCAGTTTCTTGCAAGTTCATTATTACCTTTTGTTTGCTCAGTCATAATCCAGCTTTATTCCGAAGTGGTTCACTACAGTTGTAGTTTGCAGTGCTGTGTATTTGTGATGGCTCACAGAGCCAGAGGTTGCGTCAACTCTCCGGACAGTTTTTGTTTTATTTGTGGGGAATATACTGTGAAAAAGCGGCAGAGGAACATTTCTGCATTTATTAAAAAAGTATATTTCGCCTATTTCGGTTTGAAGTTAGGCGATCAAGACAAACCGTGGGCTCCTCACAAAGTGTGCAAGACATGTGAGGAAGATCTATGCTTATGGATGAAAGGTAAAAAACAAGCATTTCGTTTCGGAATACCTATGATGTGGCGTGAACAAAGAGACCACAGCATTGACTGCTATTTTTGCTCTTGCATTGTGAAGGGATACAACTTAAACAATAAGAACGTAATAAGTTACCCCAACCTTCCCTCAGCAATTAGGCCTATGCCTCATAGCAACGAAGTACCTGTGCCTGAACCACAAAATCTTTGGATCATATTTGTGTGGACGGTTCTGATCATGATGAGACTCATCAGATGGCTTTTCCCGATGAGTCCAGTACTTCCGAGTTTGAAACTGAACCAGATCCGAAACCTGAACTTTTCTCTCAAGCTGAATTGAATGATTTAGTCCGGGATTTAGGACTCCCAAAAGATGCTGCCCAACTGCTAGGTTCTCGGCTTAAACAGAAAAATCTATTGTCACCAGGAACAACTTTTTATTGGTACCGCAACCGCGAGACACAATTTTTGAAGTATTTCAGCAAAGAGGAAGATTTGGCATTTTGCAACGATATATACGGAGTGATGGAAAAGTTTAAACTCAAGTATGATCCTGCTGAATGGCGGCTGTTCATTGATTCGTCAAAAGACAGCATAAAAGATGTTCTTCTTCATAATGGCAACACATTCGCTTCAGTTCCTATTGCTCACTCTGTTATTCTCCAAGAAAAATAAGAGAATTTGGCCCTGATTCTTCAGAAGATTCGTTATGATGAGCATAAGTGGATGATTTGTGGAGACTTTAAAATTCTATCCATGCTATTAGGGCAGCAATCCGGTTTCACCAAATATCCCTGCTTCCTTTGCTTGTGGGATAGCCAGGCCCGCGACCTACACTGGGGGAAAAAAGACTGGCCAATTCGGGAGTATTTGAGACCCGGTGAGAAAAATGTTCTTCATGAGAGCTTGGTACCTCGTGATAAAATTCTATTACCACCTCTCCACATTAAGTTGGGTCTCATTAAGCAATTCATCAAGTCCCTTCCAAAAGATGGTGAGTGCTTTCGGTACCTTTGCTCAAAGTTCCCCCGACTTTCTGAAGCAAAGCTAAAGGAAGGAGTGTTTGTTGGCCCTGATATAAGGAAACTCATTTCAGATGGAGCATTCGCTGAAACGATGTCTGAGAAGGAAAAAGAAGCCTGGGATTCCGTCAAGGATGTTGTTCTCAAATTCTTGGGGAACAGGCGGGATGAGAACTATAAGGATATTGTTGCCAGGATGCTCAATGCCTTCAAAGAACAAGGCTGTAACATGAGCCTGAAAGTCCATTTCTTGCACTCCCATGTGAACTACTTTCCCGAAAACTTGGGGGCGTACAGTGAAGAACAAGGTGAAAGGTTTCACCAGGACATCAAGGACGCAGAGAGAAGGTACCAAGGAAGATGGAACACCACTATGATGGCTGATTTCTGCTGGTTGCTGCTGTGGGAAACCCCAGATGAAAAATACGCCAAGCAGCGCACCAAGAGAAGCATTCGGGGGAAGAAGAAACGGGCCCACCAGGAGATTGATTGACCCAAGAATGACTTTAAAATCTAAACTGTGTTGACAAATATCATGTTTTTACTAAACTTTGAAATAAAAATTTGCTAGTTATTACCACAGTGTCGGATCTCATTTATTAGAATTTTATTTTCACACCATCGGGTGTTTGTCTTCATGTATTGCAATGGTGCGGTTTGCGTTTTCTATTCTTACATACATACCTGTACAACATTTTTTGCACATTTCTTTGCTTTGGTTTGTGTCTAACCTCGCTCTTATATGCTCAATGTTTGTGCACATGTATGTGGCTGTTTTAAGTGCAGACAATTTTGCTACCATCACAGTGTGTTTTGTTGACATTACTCTATTCTTATGTGCTGCCTTGTTACAATTTTCTTTATTCTTATTTGAATAACTACTAAACAATTAGTATAAAGAATTCATCCAAGAAACCTTTATCTCGATCGCACTCAATCTGAAACGTTCACCTCAAACTGCTAACCCAATGTAGCAAAAAATCTGTACGTGATGGAGCAAATTTGTTACCAGATTTGGATTCAGCGCACCAAAAAACGTAAAAATCAATCGAAACATTAGAGGCAGTTTAAAAAAAAAATTTTTTAGTGTACCTGTGTAATCTATCTGAAACCCTGCGACTGCTGGGTTTGCTGACCCTGTTGAGGGTGTGGTTTGTGTAGACCAGTGCGATGTTTCCCCTGTTTGGGAACATCTGTATGATGGGCAGAAGATGGATAAAGCTTTTTCCCCCTAGGGGAAGAAAGTTTGCTAGGACATTTCCTACCAACTGGGAAAGAGGAAGGCGTAGAACAGCCTCTGGAAACAGGAATGCCAGTGGTTAACTGAGCAACTTGGAGTAAAGACTCCTTGTTAAAAAGATTTTCTCCAGTGCAAGGAGTATTTCCCAGTCTTTCCTGTGCCCATTTGTCCAAGTCTGAAACTTGGAGCCAGGCTTTACGTCGTGCCCCTATGGCTATAGCAGACGTTCTGCTAACAGACTCAAAGGAGTCTAGGGAAGCACGAGTAAGGAACCTAGAGATATTTTGAGCATGACTAACCAGTAAGGAATAGTCTGCTCTTTTGGGCTCTTGAAGAAAAGGGGTCAAAAACACTAATTTCTTTGTGACCTCTTCAAGAGATAATCCCATATAGAAAATATATGAGAGAATTTTTGCTGAAAGCATGGATGCCTGGAAGGTTTGGCGTCCAAAGGCATCTAAAGTCCTAGACTCACGACCTGGCAGATAAGAAGAGTGCTTTTTAGTACTCTTAATACGTCTCATTGCTGATTCTACAACAATGGAATGATGAGGAAGTTGAGTCTTTTGAAACCCTGGAGAGGGGGGCACCTTATATAGAAGATCAGTTGCCCTAGAAGGTGGGGGTACCGTTAAAGGAGTTTCCCACATTCGTAAAAGGAGATCCTGCAAGGTCTGATGCACAGGAAGCATGATGTTCTCCTTTGGACTCCAGGGAATATACAGGGATTCTGTATTCCCTGGTGCAGGATCCTGACCAGGTATAGAAATGGCAAGTGACTTTGCCATATCAAGCAGGAATGCTTGAAAAGAAAAATCCTCAGAGGGAAATCCTTTAGAAAGAGGAGGAGAGGCTAGATCTGTTGAAGAACTAGCATTGGCACCCAGGGATCTATCCAAATTTTGAGGAATAGAAGACCCTAAAGGGTGGAGTATCGGATCCCTAGAAGATGGTCGCCGGTACCGCAGGAGGTTGGGACCAGCCACAGTCGGTAACGCATCGTCCATGCTAGGGATCGATTTCAAACTCGGTACCGAGGGAAGCGACCCTGATGAGAAATTGTAAATAGTTATTAACCTTTGTTCTTGTTCCATAAGGTATCTATAATGTATTTGTTCTTGTTCCATAATGTATCCAACCATTATATTGCTCTGTTATGTATTTAAGCATTACACTGTTTATTGTCAAAAATTGTTCCATGTAAAAACAAGCTCTTGCTTTGTTGACTGTTGTTAAATTGTGAACCGCACCTGAACTCCGGAAGATGCGGGATATAAATGATTGTTAAATAAAAAAAAAAATAAATAAAATGAGAGAAGCATGGAAGGTACCGACTGCAATGGTAATGTGGATACCGGTACCAACTCCGGCACCGTATCCGATAGCGGTAGATGAAGGCCAGCCGGTGACAACTCTAACGGTATCGAAGAAACCGAGAGTGCCTGACCTAGATCATCGGAACCGTGCCTTCGGTACCGTCCGGTATCGGTACCAAGGCGAGTCGGTACCCAGTCATCCAGACTGGAGATCGATTCTAGACTCGGCATCGAGGGAAGCGAGTCTATCGATGCACATCTGGAGGGTACCAGCGTCGGTACCAGTACCGGTACCGGGATCGATACCGATACAGGAAGATCGGTCTGCAGCGTATCCAACGGGCCCGCAGGTACCGAGGACTGTGATAAGGAAGCTTATCATAGTTCAGGAAGAGATAATATAAGAGGTGAATTGGCTCTGAATAAGCAACCTGTGCTGGCTGGTAAAAGCACTAAAACAGAGTGTTTACCTAAAAGACTACCAGACCCAGAATGCACTGGTTTACAGAAAGCCTCTAGGAGAGCTGAAATAGGGAAACGTGTGCCTAAATCAGAGAAGCAATGATGTAATCCCTAATCACCCATCTCCTAGGGCAGGGCTTAATTCAGAACACCTGGACTGTGCTAGAGTGGAGTGTCCATCTAGGCACTTTAAAGCTAGAAGAAAGTCTTCAGACAGACAGCAGGAGCAATGGGAGCAGGAGCAATGGTGGCAAAGACGGCAAGAGAAGGAGAGACGGAGCCTGAACAGAAGGAAGAACAGCAAGACGTCCAGGAGGTCTAAGAAAGGAGCCCAAGGCAGTACGTATGCTGGGAGAGATTCCTGGGGCAAGCATTCTTCAATGGACTGGAAGAAACCAGAGGCTTGGAGATATACAGCCAGGAACCCTCGGACAGCACCTGTAAAGGAGACGGCTGCATCTATAGAAAGAAGGAGCTCTAATACCTATTTAGGGAGGTATGGGAAAAGAGACCTAAAGTCCAGAGATTCTGACTGGAGAGCTGGGCACAGAAGCTTTGCTATCTACTGGCCAAAATACCCAGAGAGGAAACCTAATGACAACGTGATCTCAGGTATGAACTCTGATCTGTTCCCTAGCTTTGCACAAGGAAGGCAGCAGGGAAACAGTTTCTATCCTGATAGAGATCAGTTAGAGAATTCCTCTGAGCCAGTGTATGAAAGTCATCCTATGATATTTCAAGAGCAAGTGGAAATATCTAATGAGAAAGTGGAATGCATGGATTACTCTCTTTCTAAGCTGCTGTTCTAAAGTAATCCTTAGTTAAGCATCAAACACCAAAAGGAACTGTACTGTTTTTTTAGCTTCCCAGAAAAGTTTCTTTGAGAGAAAGCTTTGGGGAAAGTTGGAGCCACGTGGAGAGTGGACCAGCAATGGTTTGCAGCTGGTCAAGCACCTGTGATTAGAGCAAGGCACAAGTGCACGTGGAACTTTTGGAAAGAAAACTTCTTCACTGTGTGAAAGGAAGAAAGTTGTTTTTTTTTATAAAGAGAATTTTCCTTTTGGGTTTATTTTTCATTCCAGCACTGCTAAGAAATGTTATTAGCAGGGGCTAGACGAAAGACCTTTTCTGTTCCATCAAGGTCTTTACTAAGTTGTTGCATAAGTAATTCAGTTGCCTTATTTGTTTTGTTTCCTGAATACAATTCCTGAAGAAATTATCCTGTTGATGTTACCAAGCATATCTGTGCAAGGGAATAACACCCCATAAATAAAATCTGATTTCTGCATTACACTCGAGCAACTACAATTCTTTATTCTTGTTAAACGTCTGGTTTTGTGTGATTGAACTACAACACCCACAATCCTTTGCAAGTCAAGTAAATTCCTGTCTTTGCCAAGATTGTGGAATTTGCACAACAAGCACCCCCGTTTACAGGACGCCAGACTACAATCCATGGTGAGGAATGTTTCATCCAACACCATTGCCGATGCCGGGGTATCGGTACCGCTCGAAGCGGATGCCATCACCGAGCATGGCTCAGGTATGTTCGGCGAGGGGTCAACCTCAGGAACAACCTGAAACCCCACTAAGGATTTGGAGGCCGAAGACTCCCACCGGGGTTTTAAAGCCAGTGTGTCCTCGAGGGCAAGGCCAGAGGCATCTCTATGCTGTGCATGAGATCTACCACTCGAGGGCTGGCTAGTCTTAACAGACTGTTTTTGGGTTACCTGATCCTGTGAAGAAGAAACAGTGGTTGGTGCCCTGAAGTTGAATGGGGACCGGGTATCGAGGTGAACTCGATGCTGAAGACTTCTTCCGACTATACTGTTGCAGGAGGGGCACTCCAGCTGATAGTGGTCAGGACCCAAGCAGGGTAGACACCAATTATGAGTGTCTAAAATTAATTTTGTACCACCACAGTTTGTACATTTCTTAGGGATAGTGGCTGGCGGTTCCATGAAGGAAAGTGAGTAGGCATAGCAGGCCGAAAAAAAACGTGAGGTACTAACAAGGAAAAAAGTATTCCTTAAAACGGAAAATTTACAAGAAAGAAAAGAAACACCGGCGGTACCGGTGGCGTCGGGGAAGGCAGACGCAACCACAAGAAAACCAAAAAATAAAAGAAGAATTTTCTGCGGTGACAGGAGGACGTCCTGCCGGCCCCGCGGAAAAACGAAAACTGAGGAGAGGCAGTTGGGAAAGGCGGGAAGGCAGCACGCAGGCGTGTTGGGATGCTTCCAAAAGCGTTCTGATTGGACGCTG
The DNA here is from genome assembly GCA_033557465.1 of Ichthyophis bannanicus. NCBI lineage: Eukaryota > Metazoa > Chordata > Amphibia > Gymnophiona > Ichthyophiidae > Ichthyophis > Ichthyophis bannanicus. The sequence goes on from CM066039.1 coordinate 384,466,771, forward strand.
GGGAGCGTTCCTGCGCAGACTCCGTCGGTACCGACGTACCCATATCTGAAGACTCATTCCTGCTTGTTCCTGGAGATTCAGTCCTCACATATGAGTGGCGTCAGCACCGATGGAGCCCGCACGGAGCATTTCCCCATCTTTCAAAGAAAGTCTTTGGGAATGCCACCATGCATGTGTGGTCCCCTTCCTGCCCAAGGGTGCTATCTTACTCAGTCAGGTGCCATAGCTACAGCCCCACCAAGAAGATGGCAAAAATGGACAGCAACTCCAAGGGGAGGAGGTAGGGTTGTGAGGACTGATTCCTGCTGTCCCTGGAGAACACCTGTTACATGTGAGTAACTATGCTTTCTCCAGGAACAAGCAGGAAGTCAGTCCTCACATATGGGACTCTCTAGCTGCAGGCTACCGAGTACCTATAGGAAAAAATCATGGCAGAGTCGTGAGCAGTTGCCAGTGAAACTGAAGGCAGCCCGAGGATCCCAAGTCCCTGGGTGGCCACGCTCCCAGTAGCTGGAACAAGAAGGGTCGGAGGGCAGGAGTTGCTTAAACCCTGAACAGGTTATGGAGTACAGCCTGGCCGAAGGCGCTGTCCCAATGGGACTCCCTCTCCAGACAGTAATAAAGGTGTGAGCGGAGGACCAGGTGGCGGTCTGGCAGATGTCTGCCAGCGGCACCAATCACAAGCTAGTGACCGACATCACCATTGCTCGGACATTGTGTGCCATGACTCGGTGATCCAGGGGAAGCCCAGACTGGGCCTGGGCAAAGGCGATACAGTCTGCCACTCAGATGGACAAGGTTTGCTTGGTGACCGCCATCCCCAAGCGGCTGGGGTCATAGGAGATGAAGAGCTGCCCGGATTTGCGGTGATCCCGAGTCTGCTGCAGGTAGCCCTCTTGCAGTCTAGCGTGTGGAGAACCGCCGACACCCAGTTGGCGTGGGGCTTCAGGAACAAGGTGGGCAGATGAAAATCCAAGACAACCTTTGGGAGGAACTTGGGGTGAGTACGCAGGACCACCCTCTTCCTATAGAACCTTGTGTATGGGACCTCGGCCATCAATGCCTGGAGTTCGCTGACTCTCCAGGCAGAGGTGAGAGCCACCTTCCATGACAGGTGCTACAGAAAGCAGGTAGCCATGGGCTCAAAGGGCAGATTGGTGAGTTGAATGAGGACCGCATTGAGGTCCCATTCTGCACGCAGAGGGCAGGCCTGGAAAGGAGTAAGCCCCGCATGAAGCGGGAGACCAGCGGTTGCCCCGAGAGGGCTTTTCCCTCGATGGGGTGGTGGTTCGCTGAGGTGGCACTCAGGTGAACCCTGACCGAGTTCAACTTCAGCCAAGCCTACGAGAGGTGAAGAAGGTACTGCAGGGCCAATCGGGTGGGGCAGAAAAACGGGTCAACTCGGACTTGTGAGCACCACACCAAGAACTGGCACCACTTGAAGGCGTATGCCCGCCTGGTCGACTCCTTCTGTGAGGCCAGAAGAATGTACTCGATTTTCATAGGGAGATGGTAGGAGGCTAGGGCGACCCGCTCAGCCATCAAGCTGTGAGGGAGAGAGACCTCAGATTGGGGTGAAGCAGCAGACCCCCCCTCCTGCATCAGCAGCCCCAGCGAGTCCCCTAGATAAACCGGGGGCTCCATCAAGAGGCGGAGTAACAGAGGTAACCATGGTTGCCTGGGTCACCTCGGGGCCACGAGGATCACCGAGGTCCTGTCCCACTGGACCTTCAGAAGGGTCCAAGCAATGAGCAGCATGGGGAGGAGAAGGCATACAGCAGGCCGGTGACAGGAGGAAGGCATCTGGAGCCACCTTGCCCGGGTGAGGGAGGGGGCCGCAGAACTGGGGGGGAGCTGCGGTTTCACAGGGCTGGCAAAGAGGTCCAGGACTGGAGTCCCCCAATGCTGGAAGAGCTGCTGCGCCATCTGGGGACACAGGTGCCACTCGTGTGGCTGGAGGACCCTGCTTAGCCGGTCCGCCAAGGCGTTGTCCTGGCATGGGAGATAGGTAGCTCGGAGGGTGATGCCCAGGCTCACTGCAAGAGTACAGAGCCATCGCCTCCGGGCAGAGGCTGTAAGAGCCGGTGCCCCCTTGTTTGTTCAAGTAGAACATCGTGACCTGGTTGTCCGTCTGGACAAGCACCGCTCGGTGCTGCAAGCGGTGCCGGAAGGCCCTGAGCGTGAGGAGAACGGCTCAGAGCTCCAGCAGATTGATCTGCTGCCGAGCCTCATCAGGAGACCAAGTCCCTTGTGTGCGCAGTTCCTCGCAGAGGGCCCCCCAGCCCAACAGGAAGATATCCATCATCAAGATCACCTGATGCGTCGGGGTCTGGAAGGGCATGCCTTGGAGCAGGTTCCGTGCATCCTGCCACCAGGTCAGGGACTCCGCCAGGCAGGGTGTGACCGAGTCGGGGTCTCGAAGACGGCCTGTCTCCTGGGTCCACTGTGTGCGGAGGCATCAAGGCGCCGCCCGCATGTTGAGGCGGGCATGGAGTATGACATGGACCGTGGAGGCCATGTGGCCGAGAAGGTGAAGCATCGACCAAGCCGAGACTACACTGCGGCATTGCACGTCGGACACCAAGGACACGAGGTGGTCGGTTCTGTCCTGGGGAAGGAAGGCCATGGACTGCAGAGTGTCCAAGCGGGCTCCGATGAACTCCAGAGACTGCATGAGAGAGAGGTGGGATTTTGGGTAGTTGACCACGAATCCCAGGTGCTCCAGAAGGTGAATGGTGTGGTCTGTGGCTCTACGAACCTCGGAGGTCGTGTCCCCTGTCACGAGACAGTCGTCTAGATAAGGATAGACAAAGGTGTCCTGCAACCGGAGGTGGGCTGCAGCTACGGCCAGGCATTTTGTGAAGACCCACGGGGCGTACATGAGGCCTAAGGGGAGCACCCTGTACTGGTAGTGGTTCCCCTGTACCATGAAGCAGAGGTATCTTCTGTGCTTGGGATGGACAAGGATGTGAATAAGCATCCTTTAGGTCCAAGGAGCATAGCCAATCGCCCTGCTGGAGGTAGGGCAGCAGTGTTCCAAGGTAAAGCATCTAGAACTTCTCCCGCACCAGGAACTTGTTTATGTTCCGCAGGTCGAGGATGGGTTTGAGACCCCCTGTTCTCTTCTGGGAGTAAAACCCCCATCCTCTGAGGTGCGGTGGGACTGGTTCCACTGCCCCATCCTTGAGGAAGCCTGCTAGCTCCTGAGTCAAAAGGGCTTGGGTGCAGAGGAAGCCGCAACAGCTCCCCGGGGAAGTACTGAGGGGGGGAGCTGGTCTAGATTGAGAAGACAGCCCTCCCATACGACCTGGAGAACCCAGGCGTTGATGGTGATGAATTCCCACCTGAAGGCGAAGTGGACCAGATGCCCCCTGACCGGCAGCTGATTTGCTACCGAGCGAGAGGATATGCCAATGGCGTCAATACCCCGAGGCCGACTGAGCCGGTACCGGTGGTTGGGTCTTGGGACCCTTTGGCTTGTGAGGGCTGCGGGCCATGCCTTTTATGTGGCTGCCCTGGGTGGGGGTTGACGCTGGCAGGTAAGGTAGGTAGCCCCTCTATAGGAGCCCCTTCCAGTGGAAGAAAGGCTTCATGCCTTGCTGCTTCTTCTTGGGGAGGGAGGTCGTCTTCCGGGAGAGGTGAATACAGGTCACGAACGCCATCTGAATCTCCGCTGCCTTCTCCTCCATTGGCTTGCCAAACAGTGGCTCCCCAAGGCAAGGGACATCCAGCAGTTTCTCCGGACCCACTGTTCCAGGTCTGAGGATTGGGAGTCAGGTCTGCTGGCGGGCTCCGATGCCAGCAGCCACCACCCACCACTCAGGTGGAGGACTCAAAGCCATCGTATATTGCTCATGAGAGGTACTTAGAACACTCTCCGAAGGACTTCGAGAGGGCCTGGAAACGGTGAAGGTGGTCTCCATTGAGGCCCACTGCAAAGCCTCTGAGCTCCTTACTGAGATCATAGAGGAACATCCCAATGTACAATTGGTAAACCTGGTAAGCCTTGCATTCAAGGGCATCGAGGGTACGAGACTCTCTGCCCGGTGGAACCGAAGAATGAGTCTTTGGGCTCTTCTGCTTCCGCATGGCTGATTCGATCACCATCGAGGTGTGGGGAAACTGGGCTATCCAAAACCCCGGTCCCCAATGGACTCTATACATAGCATCCAAGCGCTTGCTAACAATAGGGATGGAAGCCAGAGTCTCCTCCCACATGCGGAGAAGGAACCGGTTGAGGATGAAAGGAACCGGGACCGTAAGGGTTTCCTTTGGGGAGCCTCATATTGAAGGATATCGAGCTGCTTTGCGTGGGGCTGTACCTCCAACTTGGTGGCGAGCGCCAGGGCCTGCACCATATCCCGGATGAACTCCAAGAAGGAGGTGTCCTTGAGAGGGGACTGCCGTCACTGGGTAGGCAGAGAGGGATCTGAGGGAAGATCCTGGCGGGACTGGGTTTCCGAGGAGGTGTCCCTGTTGGATTCCCAGTCCGAGTAGTCTCGGGGTCGAATGGATCGAGAACGGCCGGTGATCTGCGCCGGGCTCCCGAGGTGAAGCCTGCCCGGAGTCAGAGGTACTTGCCTACAAAGATCTCACACCCGAGGAGCAGGACAGAGATAGAGACCCTCACCAAGGACTCTCGCTAGCTCTCTGGCTCTCAGGGGTCACTGCAGCAGCCCAGAGAGTCCTTGAGATCAAGGTCCCTGCGGTCTCGAGGCGCATGCCGGCGAGGCCTGGCACCAACGCCTGATGAACAGCGACAAATGCAGAAATGCTGCATTCCAAGGCCAGCGTTCAGGCCTCCCACTTGGGAGTGGGGCCCTGAGACACCGATGCCAGGGTGACCGGGTTGGATGTTAAGGAGGAGAGGGGGTCCTCACCAGGATGACTCTCTGAAGACCGGGTGCCATTGCTGGAGGTCTCCTTATCGGTTCGAGGTACCTTTCTGGACTGCTTCCTCTCCGACTCTGGGATCTGCTGAGGGGGACTGAGAGACCGGGTGTGTGACCACTCACGCTTGTATGGCACCCCCGACAGTGTCCTCGCAGCCTTTGTCTTCTTATGCTCGCGCTTAGGCGACCCCTGGTTGGAGTGCTGCCGGGCTCTAGGAGGAGCCTTAGGAGACTCCAGGGGTTGCGGGACTGCGGAGTGGGAGGCTACTGGGGATACCGGGGCTGCCTTATGGAAGAGATCATCCAGCTTCTGCTTACAGTTCTGGATGGCCTTGGAGGACATCTTCCTGCAGAGGGAGCATTGTTCCAGGTCATGGTCAGTTCACAGGCACCTGAGAAAACAGTCATGGGTGTCCATGAGTGACGTTCTTAGAACACCAATCACATTTTTTGAAACTGGAGGCCACCGGAACAAAAAGGACCCCGGTAAGGTCGAAGATCCTCGATGCGGCCAGCGGTTAAAAAGGGCACAAAAGCGCAGGAAGAAAAAGAAGGGCAAAAAGGAATCTTGAGACAGAGAACCTAAGCAATGGAGCTCTGGACAATGGGAAAAGGACCGGCGAAGGCCGGAAAGGCAAAAACAGAGTTAGGATTTGAAAAACTTTTTCTGGGGATGAGATGCACGTCTGAAGGGCTCCGTGGAAAAAGGGAGACTGAGTAAGATGGCACCCTTGGGCGGGAAGGGGACCATGCATGCGTCGTGGAATTTTCAAAGGCTTTCTTTGAAAGATGGGGAAATGCTCCGCGCAAGCTCCGTCAGTGCCGACTTCACCCATATGTGAGGACTGACTTCCTGCTTGTTCCTAGAGAATCAGTCTTCGCATATGGGTGAACGTCACCGATGGAGCCCTCACAGGAACACTCCCTAGTGTCAAATAGGAAAGCCTTTCTGAGCACTCCACTGTACCTGCCTTCCCAACTCCTCTCCTCAGTTGAGTTTGTAGCTGAGAGGAAGAAGAAAAATAAAAGAACCCTATAACTCATACGGGAGGAGGGTGGGTTGTGAAGCCTGATTCCTGCTGTTCCTGGAGATCACCTATTACAGGTGAGTAACTACACTACCTCCAGGAACAAGCAGGAATGCAGTCTTCACATATGGGACTCACTAGCTCCCAGGTACGAGACTGGTATGGGGGGGGGAGAGTAATGTGATCCCTGAAGGAAAAAATCTGTAGCCGAAGAGTCTGGAATAGTTGTGGGCCACTGGACTTGATTGCATGAGGTGATACTCCCCCAATGATAGTCTGGTATCTTGTAGTCCAGGATGGAGGATAGGAGTTGAGTTTAAGTCCCAAAGAGGTGTTGGAGTACTGCTTGGCCAAAGACAGCGTGGGAGTCTCTGTCCAGACAGTAGTGTGCAGCAAAAGTATGAATGGAGGACCAGGTAGCTAGTTGCCCGACAGATCTCCTCAATGGCTAGTGAACAGAGATTGGCTACAGAGAATGTCATAGCTTGCACATTATGAGCAGTGACATGACCCTCCAAGGAGAGTCCTGCTTATAAATAAGCAAAAGAAATGCAATGTGGTATCCATCTAGACAGAGTACTTTTCATCGCCGATAGACCCAGCTGACTAGGATCAAAGGAAATGAATAACTGAGATGATCTTCTGTGATTTAAGAAAAGTGGAAGGAAGTCCAAAAAACTGCCAGCATGGTTTAAAGGTGAGGTCAGAGAGGCTGTTGTTGCCAAAAAAGCAACTTTCAGGAAATGGAAAAAAGAGCCAAACGACGAAACCTGGAAACAGCACAAGCACTGGCAAGTCAAATGCAAGGCATTGATAAAGCAGGCAAAGAGAGAATTTGAGAAGCTTGCTGCGGAAGCAAAAACGCGAAATAAAGACCTTTTCAAGTACATTCGTAGCAAAAAACCTGTGAGAGAGTCAGTTGGTCCATTAGATGATAAAGGGGTTAAAGGAGCACTAAGAGGCGACAAGGCGATAGCGGAGAGACTGAATGAATTCTTTGCTTCGGTCTTTACTGAGGAAGATGTAGGGATGTTACCCATGACGGAAGTGGTATTTAAAGGTGTGGAAGAATTGAAGGAAATATCGATACATCGGGAAGATGTCTTACAACTATTAGATAAACTGAAGAGTAGCAAATCACCTGGGCCAGATGGTATACATCCAAGGGTGTTGAAAGAACTGAAATATGAGATTGCAGACCTGCTATCAGTAATCTGTGAACTATCATTAAAATCATCTCTAATACCTGAAGATTGGAGGATCGCCAATGTAACACCAATTTTTAAAAAGGGTTCCAGGGGTGATCCGGGAAACTACAGACCAGTGAGCCTGACGTCAGTACCGGGAAAAATGGTAGAAACCATCATAAAGAATAAAATTACTCAGCATGTAGATAGTCACAACCTAATGGGAGACAGCCAACATGGCTTTAGACAAGGAAGATCTTGTCTTACTAATCTGTTATGTTTTTTTGAAGGAGTGAATAAACAGGTGGACAAAGGTGGGTCGGTTGATATTGTGTATCTGGACTTTCAGAAAGCCTTTGACAAGGTTCCTCATCAGAGACTTTTGGCAAAACTAAAGAGTCATGGGATAGGAGGCAGTGTTCTATTGTGGATCAGGAACTGGTTAAAAGATAGAAAGCAGAGGGTAGGGCTAAATGGCCAATTTTCCCAATGGAGAAAGGTGAATAGTGGTGTACCCCAGGGATCTGTGCTGGGTCCGCTGCTTTTTGACATATTCATAAATGACCTGGAAAGTGGAATAACGAGTGAGGTTATCAAATTTGCAGATGACACAAAACTATTTAAAGTTGTTAAAACCGAAGAGGATTGTGAAAAATTGCAAGAGGATCTTGATAAATTGGAAGACTGGGCATCAAAATGGCAGATGAAATTTAATGTGGACAAGTGCAAGGTTATGCACCTAGGGAAGAACAACCCAAACTATGGTTACACGATGCAAGGTTCCACATTAGGAACCACCACCCAGGAAAAAGATTTAGGCGTCATTGTGGATACCATGTTAAAACCCTCGGCCCAGTATGCAGCGGCGGCCAAGAGAGCAAATAGAATGCTAGGTATGATAAGGAAAGGAATGGAAAATAAAACAAAAGATATTATAATGCCTCTATATCGTTCCATGGTGAGACCACACCTTGAATATTGTGTGCAATTCTGGTCGCCGTATCTTAAAAAGGATATAGCGATTTTAGAAAAGGTTCAGAGAAGAGCCACCAAAATGGTAAAGGGGATGGAAGGATACTCCTATGAAGAAAGGCTAAAAGGTTAGGGCTTTTTAAACTGGAAAAGAGACGGCTGAGGGGAGATATGATAGAAGTCTATAAATTAATGAACGGAATGGAACGGGTAAACGTAGATCGATTGTTTACGTTATCAGAATATAGAAAGACTAGGGGACATGCAATGAAGCTACAGGGTAAACTATTTAAGACCAACAAAAGAAAATATTTTTTCACTCAACGTGTAATCAAACTCGAATTTGTTACCGGAGGATGTAGTAAAGGCTGTTAGTGTAGCTGGGTTTAAAAAAGGTTTGGACAAGTTCCTGGAGGAAAGGTCCATAAACCATTATTAAGAAGTGACCGAAGATATCAATGCTTGACCCAGTACAAGCATTGTGGAACTTGTGTCTCTTGGGGAAACTGCTAGGTACATATGACCTAGTTTGGCCACTGTTGGAAACAGAATACTGGGCTTGATGGACCTTGGTCTGACCCAGTATGGCATATCTTATGTTCTTATGATTTTTAGTTCAATCCAAGGAGTAGGCCAGTGCTCGCTTGCAGTCTAAAGTGTATAGCGCTGCTTCAGCCTGAGACGCATGTGATCTAGTGAAGTAAATTGTGAGGATTACTGACTGGTTTAGACAGAAAGGAGAAACCACCTTTGAGAGGAAGTGTGGATGGGTATGGAGAATTACCTTGTCATGGTGGAAGATGATCTTTCAAGATAGGAACTTCAGTGAAGTGGTGGCTAAAAGTTTGAAAGGTGGCTTTAGGAGTTGCACCAGAACCACATTCAGATCCCAGGCCATTGGAGGTGGCTTGAACAGCGTGAGACCCCACATGATGCTTGCTACTAAAGGGTATGAGGAGATAGGCTGTCAATCCACTGGTCTCTGAGAGGAAGCAATGGCACTAAGGTGAACTCTCACTGAGTTAGTTTTAAGACTTGTAAGGATAAGTGGAGGAGATATTGTAGAAGCGACTCCGCCGGGCAAGAAAAGGGGTTAATGTCCTTTGGGGAGCACCAGAAGGCAAACCTACGCCATTTGAAGGTGTAAGATCGCCTGGTGGAATCCTTACAAGATGCAAGGATGACAACCTTGACTGCCTGTGGTAAGTGTAGGTTGGCAAGCACTAGCCCTTCAGCAGCCAAGCTGTCAGGCATAGAGTGAAAATTGGGATGGAGGAGCATCCTGTGCTACTGAGAGAGGAGTTTGGGTGTACATACCAGGTTGAGTGGATGAGTCTGTGCAAGGTGAAGAAGCAGAAGAAACCACGGTTGACAGGGTCAGAAGGGGGCTATGAGAAACATTGAACCCCTGTTGGCCTGTAACTTGAACAGCGTCTTGGGTATCAAGAGGATGGGAGGGAATGCATAGAGCAGTCCCTGTCCCCAAAGGAAGAGGAAGGCATCCAGGGCCCGTCAATGCAATGATGGAACACTGGAGCAGAAGAGTGGATACTGTGTGTTTTGTGGAGTGGCAAAAAGATCTATGAATGAGGTTCCCCACGTTTGGAGGATCCGAGCATCCATCTCCCGATGCAAGGTCCATTCATGTGAACGAAGGATATGACAGCCCGTCTTCAAGGACAATGAGTTTGCCTGGGAGATACACCGCTCTGAGATGAATGCAGTGAGAGAAGGCCTCTTTTTGTTTTACGTTATCGTAAACCGCTCTGATGGTCTCTTTATATTTATTTATTTATTTGGTTTTATACCGCACTATTCATGATCAGCACGGTTTACAAAATAACAACATATTAAATGGAACAGTTTACATTGAACATATTACATTTTTGTTTTACATTACTGTAAACCGCCCTGATGGTTCCCGAAGGTGCGGTAAATCAGGCGCTCTAATAAAGATAAAGAAAGGGAAGGACCATAGGCGAATCGCTTCCTCACAGAGGGGATGGATCCCATTCCCCCCTGTTTGTTCATGTAGAACATGACAACAACAGGTAGCCTGAAAGTGGGGGTTGAAAAACCCGAAGAGCATTTGACAATGTCCGTAGTTCTAGCAGGTTGATCTGCAGGGCAGATTCCTGTGGTGTCCACGGCCCCTGTGTGACCAGGTTGTTCAGATGCACCCTGCAACTCAGCTTGGAAGCATCCGTTGTCAGGGTGCATCGACATGGAAGCATCTGAAAAGATGACCAGACGAGCAGGTTTGGTGGGGAACACTACCACTGAAGGGACCTGACCAGATGAGAGGTGATGTGGATCTTGTCTCTGAGACATCCCTTTACTTGCATCCATTGAGAAGACAGAGTCTATTGGGCTTGTTGCATGTGTAATCGAGTGTAGGGGACGACATGGACTTTGAAGGCCATGTGTCCTAATAGTTGTAGCATCTGTTGAGCTGTTACTTGACTTTGCTCTTATACCCTTTTTGCCAGCTCGATGAGGCGGGCATAGCGATCCTGTGGGAGGAAAGCTCGGGCCTGTTGAATGTCTAAGAGCACTCCATTGAACTCCAGTCGTTGGGTTGGAGTGAGGTGAGACTTTGGGAAGTTTATGATAAATCTCAGGTGTTGGAGCACCTTGATTGTGTGATGAAGTGAGAGTCTTACCCTCTTGAGGTGAGTCTGACCTAATCAGCCAATCATTTAAGTAAGGGATGACGAATCCCCAAGGTGTGTAGGTAGGCAGAAGCTACTGCCATGCATTTGGTGAAGATCCTTGGGGCAGAAGCTAGACTGAAGGGGAGCTAGACTGAAACATGGAGCACAGATACTGTTTGTGCAAGGGATGTATTAGCAAATGTTAGTGAGAAGAGGAAGGGCAAAAGTAGTATTGTCAGATTCAAGGGTGAAGGGGAGGAATATGTAGAAACTGATGAGGATAAAGCGGAATTGCTTAACAAATATTTCTGTTCTGTGTTCAGATGGAGCTCACTCTGAGGAGAAGGATGTTACCAGTGGTGTGCCCCAGGGATCTGTCCTTGGTCCGATTCTTTTTAACATCTTTGTTAGTGATATAGCGGAAGGGCTGTCGGGTAAGGTTTGCCTCTTTGCGGATGATACCAAAATCTGCAATAGAGTAGACACCCAGGAAGGTGTAGATAACATGAGGAGGGATCTAGCTAAGCTTGAAGAATGGTCTATAATTTGGCAGCTGGGATTTAATGTTAAAAAAATGTAAGGTCATGCATTTGGGCTGCAGCAATCCAAGGGAGCAATACAGTATAGGAGGTGAAGTACTTTTGTCCACTAAAGAAGAGCGGGACCAAGGCGTGGTTGTGTCTGATGATCTTAAAGTAGCTAAACAGGTAGAAAAGGCGACGGCAAAAGCTAGAAGGATGCTTGGGTGCATACAGAGAGGAATGGCTAGCAGAAAAAAGGAGGTGATAATGCCTCTGTATAAGTCTTTGGTGCGACCTCATTTGGAGTATGGTGTGCAATTCTGGAGACCGCACCTTCAAAAAGATGTGAACAGGATGGAGTCGGTGCAGAGGGCTGCTACTAAAATGATTAATGGGCTTCATTATAAAGCATATGAGGACAGACTTAAGGATCTTAATATGTACACCTTAGAGGAAAGGCGGGATAGAGGTGATATGATTGAGATGTTTAAATACCTCCGTGGCATAAATGTTCAGGGAGAGAGCCTCTTTCAATTGAAAGCAAGTTCTGCTACGAGGGGACATGGGATGAGGGTGAAGGGAGATAGATTCAGGAGTGATATGCAGAAATATTTCTTTACAGAAAGAGTAGTGGATCCATGGAATAGTCTCCCAGTGGAGGTGGTAGAGATGAGGACAGTAACTGAATTCAAAAAGCATGGGACCAACACAGAGGATCTCTAAAGGTAAAAAGTGGACTGTTGTAGTTGTTGTTATGGAAGGACAGACTAGATAGGCCATGTGGTCTTTTTCTGTCATCATGTTTCTATGTTTCTAAATACCTCTGTGGCATAAATGCACAGGAGGAGAGCTTCTTTCAACTGAAAGCAAGTTTTGCTATGAGGGGACCTGGGATGAGGGTGAAAGTGAATAGATTCAGGAGTGATATGCGGAATTATTTCTTTTCGGAAAGAGTGGTGGATCTGTGGAATAGTCTCCCAGTGGAGGTGGTAGAGATGAGGACAGTATCTGAATTCAAACAAGCATGGGACAAACACAGAGGATCTCTAAAGGAAAAAAAGGGACTGTTGTAGTGGTTGATATGGAAGGACAGACTAGATAGGCCATCTGGTCTTTTTCTGTCGTCATGTTTCTAAATGTGTGTACGTCTCTTTTAGGTCTAAAGAACATAGTCAATCCTGTCTCTGGAGGTATGGTAGAGGAGTTCCTTGGGAAATCATTTTGAATTTTTCTCCGACCATGAACTAGTGTAGTTACTCACCTGTAACAGGTGTTCTCTGGGGACAGCAGGAATCAATCCTCACATATGGGTGATGTCGGCACCGACGGAGCACTCGCAGAAGCATCCCCCCAGCTTTCAAAGGAAGCCTTTGGGAGATGCCACCATGCATGCGTGGTCCCTTTACCGCCCAAGGGAGCCATCTTGCTCAGTCAGATGACATAGCTAAGAGATGACAAAAATAAAAGATGGTAAAGGAGCAACTCCAAGGGGAGGAGGGAGGGTTGTGAGGACCAATTCCTGCTGTCTCCGGAGAACACGTGTTACAGGTGAGTAACTACACTTTCGCTGAGAACAAGCAGGAAATCAGTCCTCATATATGGGACTGCCCATACAGGCTACCAAAAGCCCATAGCAAAAATAGGGGCTCCCTCACGGGGAGCTGCAAGCAGCAGCAGCAAATGAGTCAATGTCCACAGATCACAGTAGGAACCCTGTGTCTGATGAAACCAGCACTCCAGTAGCATGAACACAGAAGGGTCGGGAGGGTAGGAGTTGCCTAAACCCCGAACAGATTATGGAACATAGCCTGGCCGAAGGCGCTGTCCTGTCAGGACTCTCTTTCCAGGCAGTAATGGGCTGCGAAGGTTTGGACTGAAGACCAGGTGGTGTCCCGGCAGATGTCCACCATAGGGACAGAGTGCTAATTTGCCACCGAGGCCGCCATGGCCCTGACATGATGCGCCATGACGCGGTCTTCCAGCAGGAGCCCCACTTGCTCAGAAGCGAGGGTGATACAGTCCACCCAGGTGAACAGCGTATGCTTGGTCACTGCCTCCCCCAGCCTACTGGGTCATAGGAGATGAGAAGCTGAGAAGCTTTTCAGTGGCCCTGAGTGCATTGGATATAGAAGGACAAAGCCCTCTTACAGTCCAAGGTGTGAAGGACTATCTCCGCCTGCTCTTGGAAAGAAGGTAGGAAGCACCACTTCCTGGATGAGATGGAAGGGCGATACTACCTTTGGCAGGAATTTGGAGTGCGTGCGAAGCACCAATCTTTTCTTGTAGAACCTGGTATAAGGTGCTTCCGCCACAAGGGCCTGAAGCTCACTAACTCTGCGAGCGGAGGTGAGTGCTACAAGGAAAGCCACCTTCCATGAGGGGTAGCGAAGGTGGCAGGTAGCCAGAGGCTCAAAGGGTGGGCGAGTGAGCTGTCCCAAAACTACGTTGAGGTCTCAATTGATTGCCGGAGGGCGAACTGGGGGCTTCAAAAAGAGCAGGCCCCGAAGAAAACAGGTCACCAAAGGTTGGACCGAGAGGGGCTTACTATCCACCGGATGGTGGTGCGCCGCCAGGGCACTATGGTACACTTGGATGGAGTTAGACTTGAGCCCAGATTGAGAGAGGTGGCGAAGGTACTGTAACACCAGTCCCACCTGGCAGGAGAACGGGTCTGCCCTGTGCTTGGCGCCCCAAGCCAAGAACCTGCGCCATTTGAGGGCATAAGCCTTCCTAGTGGATGCCTTGCGAGAGGACAGCAGAATTTCCTCCACCTCAAACGAAAAGTTGAAAGGGACCAGTCACCCTCTCAGCAGCCACGCTGTCAGCAACAGGAACCCCAGGTTGGGGTGCAGAAGAGAACCCCCCTCCTGAGACAGGAGTCCCGGAGCAGTCCTCAAGGGGATAGGAGTCTCCACCGTCAACCGGAGGAGCAGCGGGAACCATGGTTGCCTGGGCCACCGAGGGGCTATCAGGATGAGTGAGGCCCTGTTGCGGAGGGTCCTGAACAAGGTCTTGGCGATCAGCAGCGTGGGAGGAAAGGCGTACAATAGGCCTTCTGACTATGAAAGAAGGAACGCGTCCGCCGCCACCCTGGAGGGGTGAGCCTGCCAAGAACAGAAGCAGGGCAACTAGAAGTTGCCCGGGCTGGCAAACAAGTCCATTATGGGTTCCCCCAGATCTGGAAAAGCCAACTGGCTACTCTGGGGTCCAGCAGCCACTCGTATAGCTGGAGAACTCTGCTCAGCCTGTCGGCCAGAAGGTTGTCCTGGCCTGTTAGGTATACTGCCCGCAGGAGGATACCCTGTGGATAGCGTTTGAGCAGAGGACCACTGCCTCCTGGCAGAAGGTACAAGACCCTGTGCTCCTGTTTGTTAACACAGATCACCACCACCTGGTTGTCTGTCTAGACCACAACCGGCTGGTGATGCAGGTGGTGGCAGAAAACTCACAGGGCTAAATATATGGCCCACAGCTCCAGAAGGTTGATCTGCTTGGTTCTCTCGTCTGGTGACCAGTTGCCCTTGGTGCGGAGCTCCTCGCAGTGGGCTCCCCAGCCGAGCAGGGAGACATCCATGGTGAGGACCCTGGAAAGGTTCGGGGCCTGAAATGGCATGCCCACCTCGAGATGCTGGAGAGACTGCCACCAGACTAGGGAGTCTGCCAGTTGGCGAATTACAGAGACTATTTTGGAGGCAACTCGAGGCCTGAGACCACTGGTCCCGGAGACAACACTGTGCCGCTCTTATGTGGAGGCGAGCGTCTGGGGTGACATGGACTGTGGAGGCCATATGCCCGAGGAAGCGCAGAAGCCGCCGAGTGGGCATCGAGGGACGGTACTGTATGTCCCGTGCCAGAGTCCTGAGACAGTCGGCTTGGTCCCTGGGTAAGAATGCCTTTGACTGGAGAGTGTCGAGCTTTCCCCCAATGAACTCCAGACACTGTGTTGGGAGGTGAGACTTGGGGTAATTTATGACAAACCCCAAGTGTTGCAGGACCTGGATCTTTATTTCAACATTTGATAGACCGCTTTGGCTGAAGCATTAAAGCGGTGTACAATAAAAAAGGTCAGCACAGCAAATCATAGAAAGAAAAAAAGAACGCGTGCGGTGCGTGCGTGCGGTGGCCTGATGTACCCCCGAGGCCGTGCCTCCCTTTATAAGCCAGTCGTCCAGGTAAGGAAAGACGAAGACCCCCTGGAGACAGAGGAAGGCGGCCACGACTGACAGGCAGTTTGTGAAGACCCTTGGGACAGAGGACAAGCCAAAAAGAAGCACCCTGTGCTGAAAATGCCTGCCCCCTACTGTGAACTGCAGGTACTGCCTGTGGTTGGGGTGAATGAGGAAGTGGGTTTAAGCATACTTGAGGTCTAAGGAGCATGGCCAATCTTTCTGCTGGAGGTATGGAAGTAATGTTCCAAGGGAGAGCATCTTGAACTTCTCCCTCACCAGGAATTTGATGAGGTTGTGCAGGTCGAGGATGGGCCTTAGGCCCCCTATCCTTTTTGGCACGAGGAAGTACCTGGAGTAGAACCACTCACCCTTGAGGTGGTTGAGCACCGGTTCCACTGCCTTGTCCTCGGAAGACCTGCCAACACCTTCAGTAGAAGGTCCTGGTGGAGGGGAGACCAGAGAGGCTCTCCCGGGAAATAAGGGGGAGGTGTCTGAGTCAGGTGGAGGAGGTAACCTCCCTGACCACTGCCCAGGAATCGGTGGTGATGGCCAACCACTTCTGGGCATAGTGGGCCAGAAGTCCCCCCCGTGGGCTGCTGATCTCTTTGGGGTAGATAGGCTATGCTTAAGGATTCAAAAACTCCCCCCTGGCTGGGCCAGAGCCGGTGCCTGGGGTTTTGGAGCCTTCTGCTTACGAGGGCCATGCCCATGTCCCTTGGCCTGCTGACCCTGTTGGGGAGCTGGGGAGACCTGAAAAGGTGGGTAGTTTCTGTAAGCAGCTCCTTTCCTTGGGTAGAAGAGCTTTTTATCCAAGCCCTTCTATAGGGGAGGGGCAGCCATCTTTTTCGAGAGCCTGGTCCTCGTCATGAACTCGGTCTCCATCTCGGTAGCCTTGTCGGTCATGGGTTTGCCAAAGAGGTTCTCTCCTTGGCATGGGACATCGACCAATTTGTCCTGAACCCACTGCTCAAGATCAGACGACTGTAGCCAAGCTTGGCACTCACAGACTGCCTTGGCCAGGTTCTTGAACCACTGCAAGGGTTCCATGGGGAGACCAGCTGAGAATCCGGCGAGTTCCTTCGCCAGGTCTCTCAGGTACATGCTCATGTACAGCTGTTAGACCTGGATTCGTCTGATGAGCATCGAGCCCTGGTAACACTTTCTGCCGAGAGCAACCAGGGTGCAGGCCTCCCTGCCAGGGGGCACCGAGAAGTGCATCTTCTGGCTTTTCAGCTGACGCATGGCCAACTCCACCATCATGGAGTTATGTGGCAGCTGTGACTTTTGGAAGCCCGGGCTCCGGTGGACTCGATACATTGAGTCGAGTCGTTTGCTCACCACCTGTACCGAAGCCGGTGTCTCCCACATTCAGAGCATCAGCCATTCCAGGATGGGAGGAGTGGGCACCATGAGCGATTCCCATGGAGGAGCCTTGTACTGTACTGGAGGATTTCTAACTCATCCGCCCGAGGGTCCTCCTCTGACTCAGTAGGGAATGCCAGGGCCTTTGACATATTTTTGATGAAGTCAAGGAAGCCCATATCCTCCGGCGGGGACCGCCGTCGAGGCTCCAAAATGGAAGAATTGGGTGGGACGTCGTGGTGGCGACGGGTATCGGGGGACTCCTCGTCCTCCATCTCCCATTCAAAGTAGTCCATCGAGGACTCGTAGGAGGGATGCTCATGGGCCTCAGAGCTCCCGATGCTCCACGACCGGTGCCCGGCATTCTTTCCAGGGATGACCGCGGTTCCTTTGAATGGGACTCGGATCGCAATCTCGGCAGAGGTTCGTTGAGGGTCTGGTGGTTGTGGTGGATGAACTGGTTGTGCCAGACAACAGTGCCCGCTGCTGGTCCATGAAGGCAGACAAACTGCGCTCCAGGGCCGCCATTCTGGACTCCAAACCAGAAGGCTCCGCAGCCTTCGGCACGGGCACCGAGGGTCTCGGGCCTGATGCCGGCTCCCCTGAAGGGGAATCCTCGATGAGAATGGTATCTGGGGAGTGAGGCTGGTCCACGGTCGAATTCTTTCGGGGGACCTTTGCAGGCAGATCCTTCTCTGAAGCCTCGGACAAGCATCTTAGACTGCGGGACCGGCCACTTGGGACTGTCTAACGACGCTGCCTTCAAGGGTTTCTTATTCTTCCTTGGTTCCCTTGAGGGAGCCCCCTTTCTAAGGACCCACGACAGGGCTCGGGTTCGGGAGGTTCTGCCCGAGAAGTCGAGGCCTCAGACGAGGCCCTGGCTTTCGGAAGCACCGGGGACTCGGGGAAAAACGTATCGTGCGCTGAGGGCAGCTCTTGAGGGCCTTACTGGAATCCTTTTGCAGAGACCACAGGTTGCCGGATCACGGTCTGGCCCAAGGTAGCGGAGACAGGAGTTGTGTGTGTCAGTCAAAGACACAATTTTAGCACAACGATCACACTTCTTAAAGCCACTGGTAGCCATGGGTGAAAAAAGTACCCCTGCAAGGTCGAAGACTCTCTGGGCTACCAATTGGAAAAAAGGCACCAGGAAAAGAAAGAATTAAAACTGCAAAAAGACCCAAACTCGATGCCAAGGCAATGAGGTCGGGTGGCGGTTAGAGTACTGGTGCGATACTAGAGGTGAATACGAAACTCGGAGAGAAAAATAAACTTTTTCTGGGGACAAGCCAGACGAACGTCTGAAGGGCTCTGTGGAAAAAAGGAGACCGAGCTAGATGGCACCCTTGGGCGGGAAGGGGACCATGCATGCGTGGTGGATCTCCCAAAGGCTTTCTTTGAAAGCTGGGGGGATGCTTCCGCGACGGCTCCATTGGTGCTGTCGTCATCCATATGCGAGGACTGACTTCCTGCTTGTTCCCACTCCGCTTATATTCAGGAAGCAAGGGGGGGTGAAAGTTTCCAGATCCCTGGTGACTTCCTTCAGAAACATGCCCATGTACAGCATGAAAGAAGTTATTCTGGAGGCCATCATGCATACTTGGAAGCATCAACATCCAAAGGCCTTGTGATCTCCATTCTCTGCCAGGTGACATAAATAAATAGTTCTTAGAGCTGTTTATTCAGCGCATTGCTGATTCCACCACCATTGCGTGGTGGGGTAGCTGAGGTTTTTGGAAGTCTGGGCACTCTGGAACTCTGGTACAAGACACAAAAAGAGCAGGACAGGAACACATTATGGAATTAAGGACAATTTATTGAAAAACTGTTGGTCAGTCCAACATGTGTTTCGGCCAATAGCTTTCTTCAGGGGACAATGACCTCCAAAAAATAAAACAATTAAATCACAAATACATATGTTCAAATATGCCAAACAATAAAAATGGAACCTAACACGCCATGAAAAATGATTTATGGTGCAAATAAATCATAATACATATATATGATAATTATGCATATAACAATATATATAGAAAGATATATATAAAAATACATATATAGAACAAATATATATATATTGTCACGCCCTCACCACCCGCCTCTAGCCTAGAGGGGCGTGGTATCGGAGGAACTTCTCTCGATTGGCTTGGGCAAACTAACTTTCCCAGGCGTATCTTGGGATATGTAGTTTGCCTTCAAAAATGGCTTCAAGAAGAAGTTGTAGTCATGGTCCGCAGGTAAGGCAAAGTGACAGAATTTTATTTCTTACGCAAAAGTTAAAGTACCCTGTACACAGGACTCCTTCTTATGCAGGATTATTGGTAATACAGCACTAGAACAGCATAACTGCTTCACAAGCTTCAAACACACACAGCTGCTTCAAACGTTTCTCAGCCCTGAAAAACAGCACTTCTTTAGCAAGGGTAAAAATGCCTCTTTTTAGCCTTGCCTTGTAAAACAATTAATGGCAATAATAAAACTTAGTCCCACTGGAACAAAAGCTTCTTCTTAACTCCCTTCCCGGATTAAGTTTAAAAAACAAAATATGGGAGACACGGGCAGCAAATATTCACCAAGCTTTTTAGCTTCCCTGCAAGTTTTCCTGGCTGCGTCACAAACCCCCGGGTGCTAGCAAAAGTATCCCCCCTGGCTTCCTGTCAGTTCTCTGGGTCTTGTTATTTCCAGCTTTAGGAGACCTTCTCAGAAAGGGTTAGCCCTCAGCATAACGGTTCAACGCGCTTGGCTTGGCATAAAGTACAGTCCATAGTGTATTTCAATATTCTGTAAATAGTTAGCTAGCCTATGTAGTTGTACCTTGTTATTCCCAAGTTTTCAAAAACCCTGTTACTTGTAAAATGCATTACAGTTCCTTGTATGTATATGTTTGTTCCATGTAAACCGCGCTGGTGACAATAGTGCGGTATATAAAAGATGTTAAATAAATAAATAAATAAAATAGGAATATCCATAGCCCTCAAGTCATCCTCAGCAGTATCGACTTGCATATCTTCAATTGTTGGAGCAGTGTCCCGTTCTGAGTTCTCAAAGCAGTGCTCAGTAAACAGCTCCCCCTTGGGTCCTAGAGTCACTCCTGTTCCCAGCTCTACCTGAGACAGCCGGTCAGTACCTTCAGCCTTTGGCCCGTCTCCTCGGCTGTGTTCCCTGTGGTTCAGCTCCTCCCAGGGCTCTCCTCTATGGCTCTGCTGCGTTTCCAGCTTCTCTTGACTCTCCTGAGCCTCTTGTTTCTCCAGCTCCCCTTGTTTCTCCAGCCTCTTCTCTCTTTGCCTTAGCAGGGGTTTATATTTCCACCTCCAGGGTTCCAGCCCCTCCTCCTCCCTTCCGGCCCTTCCCAGGTGATAATAATCTCTTTTCAGGCCTGCAGGGACCTCATAGGAGTCTGGGTGTGGCACCCTGGGCTTTCTCTCTCTCTTCTTTCTAACCCTTCGCGGGGCCTGAGATCCAGGCCAGGCAGGGATCTCGTGGGTATCGGTGTACGCAGGATTCAGGTTACCCTTGAAATACTCAACTGGGCTCTCCCCTAAGTCCAATTCCATGTCCTTTTCTATTCTCATGGGTTCAAGACGGGCGTCTCTGTCACAATATATATATATATATATATATATATGAAGTTATACTGATTAAAAATCAATTAAGTGTGATAAGTGACATTAAAATCATAATAATGACAGAGCAAAGACGTAAGACGTATTACATTTATATTCAGACAAGACCGTTGTGAAATTGGGTAGGGGCCCAAAGGCCTCAAAACACCACTTGATGTAAAGGAAGAAGAGTAATTAGACATGCATACGCTTAGAATAATAAATGAGGAAAGGGAGGAGAGAAGTTAAGGAAGCCTATTATACTGGACAAAAAAAATGCCTTAAATCCAATGTAATATCGAAAGTAAACGCATTATCAAACAAAACTATTAAAAAAGACATAAAAATTATATCATATATATATCAATGCACATACAATGGATTGTTAGTAATACATCAGCAGAAAATATTGAAAAGTGGTGATATCCATATGTGGACACCAAGGGGTATGTTTACTAAATGGCGCTAATATTGCAGCTGCGACATTATCGCACGATTTACCATGCGAGAATGTCACGTATCGCGCAATAACGTCTCCGGCGGCGTTAAGGTGCGCAGAGGGTGGAGTAAGGCTCCCCAGAGGGCAGAGTAAGGCTCCCCAGGGGCGGAGATCAGGAGTCAATGGGCGGAGAGAGGCTCCATGCACACTAACACCGTGAAATGAAGGTCTGAAAATTAGCGCCAGTGAAAACCTTGCGCTAGAGGCACATTTGCAGGGGAGAGAAACCATTTCAGTCAGCAATGTGCAGCAAAGGCAGGGAAACCAAGAAAAGTGATAGTAGTGATACATGTTGTGATGGAGCTGAAGCCATTGAAGCGATGGATGTAGAAAAAAACCCTCTTTCTTATGAAGCAACTGAGTTACAGAGGGTGCAATTACTTAGAAGTGCAGCTAGAGGGAGCAGGCACGAGGCTGCAGTAGTTAAGCTGACACACCCAGGTTGTAGCAAGGCAGTACCTAATCAAAGGCACCTGGGTAGAAAGCCAGGAAACTCAGTTGGAGAACGCCTTTTTAAGCAGTGCTCAAAAGGAAGCAGACAGAGAGGATCTAAGGGGGAACTCGAGAGAGGATCTGAGAAGGAACTTGAGAGAGGATCTAAGGAGGAACTCGAGGGAGGACTTTTGAGAGAGAAAGAGAAAGGATCTTTGAAGGAAGGACCTGAGGAAGGAACCTCATACACTGCAAGGCAGAGAAAGCACAGTTACTTACCTGTAACAGGTGATCTCTGGGAACAGCAGGAATAAGTCTTCACATATGGGTATCGTCGGTACCGACAGAGCCTGCGTGGGAACGCTCCCCAGCGTCCAAAAGGAAAGCTTTTGGGAGCATCCCACAGCGCCTGCGCGCTGCCTTCCCGCCTTTCCTAACCGCCTCTCTCCAGTTCGAGTTTTAAGTTGAGACAAAGAGAGAGAGGGAAAGGAAAGATAGATAGAGAGATACAACTCCTAGGGGAGGTGGGTGGGTTGTGAAGACTTATTCCTGCTGTTCCCAGAGATCACCTGTTACAGGTAAGTAACTGTGCTATCTCCAGGAACAAGCAGGAATGAGTCTTCACATATGGGGACTCCCCAGCTAGAGATGCCAGGGAGATCCCCAAGGTTGTGAGTCCCTGAGAAGGGCTCTACCTCCCCCTATGGATCTCGGGCATCCAACCAGGGATGGGGGGTAGGAGTTGATCAGGTATGGAACAGGTGTTTGAGAACAGCATGACCAAACAAGGCATCCCGGCGGGAGTCCTTGTCCAAGCAATAATGGGCTGTAAAGGTATGAACCGAGGCCCACGTGGCCGCTCGACAGATTTGGTCGATGGACACAGAATTTAGATGAGCCATAGAGGCTGCCATGGCCCTCACATTGTGAGCTGTGACATGGCCCTCCAGAGAAAGGTTTTTACTCTGGTAGGCGAAAGAAATACACTGAGCAATCCAATTGGACAGAGTTCTCTTAGAGACTGGAAGTCCTAAATGAGAGGGATCGAATGCAACAAACAGTTGAGAGGACTTTCTATGTTGCTGTGTCCTTTGTAAGTAAAAAGCAAGCGCTCTCTTACAATCCAGGGTATGGAGATTCCTCTCTGCACTTGATGCATGAGGTCCTGGAAAAAAGACAGGTAAATATACCTCCTGGTTCAGATGAAAAGGTGAGACCACTTTAGGCATAAAGTGTGGATTGGTCCTGAGGACTACCTTATCATGATGGAACCTTGTATAAGGAGGATTAGCCACCAAGGCTTGCAGCTCACTGATGCGTCGAGCTGAAGTGACTGCAATGAGAAATAACCTTCCAGGAAAGGAATTTCAAGGAGGTAGTGGCTAAGGGTTCAAAAGGTGGCTACATAAGCTGGCCAAGAACCAGATTCAAGTCCCATGCCACTGGAGGTGGTCTAATGGGAGGTTTAGTTAAAAGAAGGCCTCTCATGAATCTTGCTATAAGAGGATGAGAGGAAACAGGTTGTCCATTGAGAGGTTTAAGGGATGCTGCAATAGCACTCAAATGGACTCTTACTGAATTCGTTTTAAGGCCTGCATGGGATAAATGCAGCAAATACTCTAGTAAAGAATTCAGAGGTATTGCAAGAGGGTTAAGACCCTTCTCTGCACACCAAATGGTAAATCTTTTCCATTTAAAAGCATAGGAACGTCTAGTGGAAGGCTTTCTGGAAGCATGAAGGATATCCTTCACTTGCTGAGAAAGATGCAAATCTTGAAGGTCTAGGCCTTCAGCAACCAGGCTCTGAGGTGAAGAGACTGGGGATTTGGGTGCCACAACGTTCCCTCCTCCTGGGACAGGAGGTCTGGAGCAGATCCCAAGTCCAGGGAGGGAGCATGAGAGAAATGCAGAAGTAGAGGGTACCACACTTGGCGTGGCCAATGTGGTGCTATGAGGATCATAGACCCCTTGTCTCTCTGAAGTTTGAACAGTGTCTTGGGAATTAGGGGAATGGGTGGAAAGGCATAGAGGAAGTCTTGCCCCCAATGAAGGAGGAAGGCATCCCTGGCCTGAACTCCCTGACACGGAATCCTGGAACAGAACCGGGGAAGTTTGGCATTCCACGGACTTGCAAACAGGTTTATGTCCGGGGTTCCCCAAATTCGGAAGATCCTGGCTATCTGGCCCCATGGAGGGACCATTCGTGTGGAAGCAGAACTCGACTGAGTCTGTCTGCCCAAGAGTTTTGAACCCCTGGAAGATACACTGCCATGAGATGAATTTGATGCTCTCTGGTGAAGGCCCACAATCTCAGAGCTTCGTTGCAAAGCGACAGAGAGCCAGTCCCTCCCTGCTTGTTCACGTAGAATATGGCTACTTGGTTGTCCGTGTGGATGAGGACTGTCTTGTAGCTGAGCAGGGTGTGGAAGACTCTGAGAGCTAGAAAAATTGCTCTGAGCTCTAAGAGGTTGATATGTAGAGATGTCTCCTGTGGAGACCAGATGCCTTGAGTGGAGAGATCTTGTAGATGAGCTCCCCCAACCTCTTGGAGAGGCATCTGTTATAAGGGTTGCTTGGGGTAACACCTGTTGAAAGGGGGACCCTAGCAACAGATTTTGAGTGGACTTCCACCACTGGAGAGAGCAAAAGAGGCGACTGGAGGTTGCTATTTTGTCTGACAGGGACCCTGATGCCTGGGTCCATTGGGTGGACAGAGTCCATTAAGCTGCCCTCATGTGAAGGCGAGCGTAAGGAACCACATGCACAGTGGATGCCATGTGGCCTAACAGTTGTAACATCTCTCGAGCAGTTAAACGGGATTTTAACTGAATTTGTGAGGCTAACTGCACCAAGCGTAGGCAACGGGCCTGGGGAAGATAGGCCCTTGCAGTTGTGGTATCCAGCAAGGCCCCTATGAACTCTAGAGACTGAGTAGGGGTGAGATGGGATTTTGCCCAGATACTGAAGAACACGCTTTGTGCAGGCTAGGGAAGTCTGGGCCTCTGACTGGGATGGAGCTCGGATGAGCCAGTCGTCCAGATATGGGAATACGAATATCCCTAGAGTGCGTAGAAATGCAGCTACTACTGCCATGCATTTTGTGAACACTCTTGGTGCAGAGGCCAGACCGAAAGGAGGCACTCTGTATTGGTATTGCTTTCCTTGATAAAGGAACCGAAGGAACCTTCTATGTGTTGGATGGATGAGGACATGGGTGTACGCATCCTTGAGGTCTAGAGAACAAAGCCAATCCTGACTCTGAAGGTATGGAAGGAGGGTACCGAGAGAAATCATCTTGAATTTCTCCTTGCATAGAAACTTGTTCAATTCTCTGAGATCTAATATGGGTCTGTAGCCCCCTGTTTTCTTTGGGATAAGAAAGTAGGGGGAGTAGAACCCTGAGCCCTGTTGAAGGGGTACTTCATCTATTGCCCCTTGGGCAAGAAGGGTAGCAATCTCCTGACCCAGAAGGTCGAGGAGAGATGTTGGAGAATTGAACTGTCTCACCATGGTGTGAGGAGGAAGGTTTAAGAAATGAAGCTTGTACCCCTCCCTTATGATGGAGAGGGTCCATTGCTCTGCTTTGATTTGTTCCCACCTGAGAGCAAAATGAGCTAACCTTCCTGGAATGGTGAGAGGCTCTAGTTCTTTTAGAGCCAGAAAGGCTAAGTTCTCTAGTTGAAAGTCAAAGGCCCTGAGGAGGCTGAGGCTGTTGGGCCTTAGCAGTCCTAGCAGCCTTAGGCTTGGCCTGTTTAGGTTGTTGCTGTCTCTTTGTAGCAAAACGACCTGCAGAAGATGCCTGCTGACCATAGGCAGAATAATATCTCCCTTTTTTGGGAAAAAAAACCCTTTTTGAACAACCTTTTCTTAAAAGGAGCAGAGGTAGACTTTGAGAGTCTATCTAAAGCAGAATTTTCAGCATCCATTTGGGTGGCCTTTGCTTGCCAATCTTTGCCAAAAAGGTTTTCACCTGTACAAGGAAGGTTTCCTAGTCCATCCTGAACCCAGGGTTCCAAATCAGAAGCTTGTAACCAAGCAACTCTGCGTGCACCTATGGCAATAGCCGAGGCTCTGCTGGCACACTCAAAAGAGTCAAAGGCTGCACGGTTGGAAAATTTGGAAACATCCTGGGCATGTTTAAGCCAGGTGAGAAACTCTTCCCCTTTATCTTCTGAAATAAAAGGAGATAAAGTTTGCAGATGATCTGTAACTTCTTTTAGAAACATCCCCATATAGAGACTATAGGAGTTGATTCTGGCAGCAAGCATATTGGCCTGGAAAATTCTCCTGCCAAAGGCATCTAAGGTTCTGCATTCTCTTCCTGGAGGATTAGAAGAGTGCCTTTTTGTACTCTTTATCTTCTTCATAGCAGACTCCACCACAATAGAGTGGTGAGGAAGCTGAGTCTTATGAAAGCCAGGACAAGGAGGAACACGATACATGGTGTCCAACCTACGAGAATGAGGGGAGGTGGTGAGAGGAGTCTCCCATATGCCCAACATGTGATCATAAAGAATCTCATGAATTGGTAAAGTGGCTGCCTCTTTAGGAGCCTTAGGATATTGTAAAATATCTAATTTTTTGGCTCTAGGCTCTGCCTCAGGGGCCACTGAAATGGAGAGGCCCCTGGCCACTTCCCTAATGAAGTCTTGAAAAGACAAGTCTTCTGGAGGAGACATTCTTCTTTTTGGAGAAGAGGGCTCTTGAGGAAGGATTACCGATGCTTTGACAGAGGCCTCTGATTCATCAGAGTCTTCAGAGGAATCGAAGTATCGCCTGTCTGGATGCTCCTGCAGAGCCCGATACGCGTACCGGGTGGTATCGACATCGGGAGTGATCGGTACCGATTCGGTACCGATGGGCAGCACAGAACAGTGTACCGCTGCAGTCGACACCGAAGCCGATGTCGATGCAATCGGTACCGGCACCGGAACCGATATTGGTACCGGTGCTGGAGCCGGTACCGACAACGGAGTTTGTTGCGGTACCGAAGGTGTCGCAGCTTGTATGAATGCCGTAATGGCACGCTGCATGGTCAGGATATTCTGATCCATCAACGCCACCAATGTCTGGATGTCGGTACCAGTGGGAACCACCGGTACCCCAGAACATGGCAACAGGTGATCAGTCGAGGCCGAGCCATCGATGTCAACCTGTGACCCCATAGATAAAGCTTTGGAAGCCGGAGCCTTCCGCCGGGGTAATTTTGCCATTGCGGATTCCTCGAGAGCAAGCCTGGAGGCATCTCGATACTTAGAGGGAGATCTACCCTTCGAGGACCGGCTGGACTTAAGTTTGGTTACCTGAGATCCATGGGAGGAAGAAGAGGCCCTGGAAGACGTCGATGCCACCGAAGCTGCATCAGAGGGAAACAGGGTACTGAGCTTGGCTGCTCGATTCTGTAGACCTCTTTTAGACATCATGGAACAGGACTCACAATCCGTGATGGAGTGGTCAGGACCTAAACCCGGTGAAAAGCGGGATATAAATACAGTTAAATAAATAAATAAATAAATAAACATTTTAGACACCAATCATGGGTGTCGGTGACAGAAATAGTGCCACTGCATTTCGTGCACTTTTTAAACCCGGAGGCGGGCTTTTCCATGAGGAAAAAGTTTTCCTAGGCCTAAGGCCGAAGAAAGAAAAAAAATGCACTGAAATGAGAAAAAACAGTAGGGGTTTTTTTTTTTTTTTTTTTTTTTAGAATAAAGAAAGAAAGACCGGCGGTACCGGTCCGGCGTCGCAGAAGGCAGACGCGCGACCAAAGAAATAAAAAAAAAATAAAGAAATTCTTCAGCGGTGACAGGAACACGACCTGCTGGCTCAGCGGAAAAGAAGAACTGGAGAGAGGCGGTTAGGAAAGGCGGGAAGGCAGCGCGCAGGCGCTGTGGGATGCTCCCAAAAGCTTTCCTTTTGGACGCTTGGGAGCGTTCCCGCGCAGGCTCCATCGGTACCGATGATACCCATATGTGAAGACTCATTCCTGCTTGTTCCTGGAGATGCTTGGATACATGAAAAAGCAGAGCTAAGTTCCAGGGAGAACAAGCCCAGCTTAGAAAGCTCCAGAAGCCAGTCTTCAAGGAAGACGGTGACAAAGGGAGACTCTCTGGTGGAGAGAACACCAGCAGCAAATGCTACAGAGATCCAAGGTACAGTGATACTTCATTTATTAAATGGATGCCAGGTCCTAGGAAGGCTGATAACCTAAAAAGCCATTCTGAGAAGAAACAAAGCTGGAGGAAGTTTTGCAACCCTGTACAGAGAGGTATAGGGAAAAGCCCTAATAGTTATTTGCTAAACCCAAGCCAGCAAGGCTGGAAAGTTGGGGAAAGAAATACTGAACTGCAACCTGTGTTAACCAGGGAAAGCTCAGGATTAGAAGACACCATGAGTCAGCTAGAATCCATGCAAAACCATTGATGCTTGAACCAATGGACTATTCTCTGTGTATTACCGAGAGCCTGGAATCTCTTACAGAGATATAACAGCAGGACATGTTTTAAAGTACCTTTTGCTTCTGTTAACACTGAAGGAAGAAGTTCTGTCTTGTTTTCTTGCTGTTTGAGAATCTTGCTTGGATACAGTGAACTGTGAAGCATCTGTAACAGTTGCTGACCTTTTGTAAATATTCTTGGCACTAAACCTGAAGTAAGGTAATTCTACTTTGTTTCCTGAAGAACCTTTTGCGTTACAAGGGAATAAAAACCTTTTTGTTTCACCCTGCTCAAGGCTCACACATCTATTTTCTTGTGAAGAGGGACTACAAGAACCAGAATGCACTTGGTCTAAAAGTTTTTCTTTCTTCAACAAAATTAAAATGTCCACCTTGACCCTTTGGCACACTGCCACTAGGAGGGGCTGTGACATAATGGCGTAGTTGTTCGGATATTTCTGCTGGGAACGAGGAAGAATCTGCCAAGCTAGAAAAAAAAAACCTGCCAGGTTTAAAAGGAAAGAAAGAAGCAATGAGTGGAAGACTGGAGTGTGGTCACTAATACTGCTGGAGGACGGTGGACCCATCTTTTGCTCAAAGCTTGAGTCTTGTCAGACGGCTGCCTAGGGTGAGAACTTACACAATCTTGACGATGCATATATTCATATGATTCTTGCAAGGTATTGTGGGTAATGTAGTTCATTCACTCCCAAACACAGCTGAAGACAATAATTGAGTTGTGAAACCAAGTGGTAAAGCCAATAAAAATTCTTCTTTTATTGATGGGGTTTAATTCACCCAGCACAAATATGCTTGGTAGCAATATAAATGAGGTTACTTGCTTGCAGTGTTTAAATGGATAACATAAAGTCACAAAGCAAATCAGAAAACAACCTTCAACTTGTCAGGCAATTAGCTAATGTTTTCTTAGCAAATAATTACCAAATAAAAAGGCACAAAGAAATAAATGAACTTTGCTTGTTAGGTTAACTTCTGCTTATTTTCCACACAGTTCCCAGCAGTGATTCTCCCTTGCTCACACACACAATCAGGTGCAGCTTTAATTACTATCAATTGACCAGCTGAAACCCTTTAGCTGGCTGGCTGCTACTGTGTGAACCCAAATCCTGCTTTAAGAGCTGTTTGCAGTGGAAATAAAGAACAAAGTTAGGTTTCTTTGTGATGGCTGAGGTGTTTGCTCACAGAAAGCTAGCAATAGCATTTAGATAGAGAACAGTCCATGTAATGAATAGTTTCATCTGCTGTATCTCCCCCTTCATCAATCAGCATAGGGTCACTATCATACATTGGCACAGACGAGTCTTTCCATAAGGCACTATCATGAGAATGCTTATTCCCTTGCTGCCATTCACTATTATAGATAGGGTCTGGATCAGTGTTCATATCTGAGCCTCTCCTGCTATCATAATTCCTCTCTGTATATCCTGGCCAGTATGTAATCCAGTTCTGATGTCCAGCCTTCCAATCTTGATCCCTGGACACTGGATCTTCCCTCACATACCTTTTGGCATAGATCTGAAAGTCCTTTCCACGTGCAGTCTTCTCTCTTCTAGGTAGCCACTGGTGATTCCTATCTCTGCCCTTCCATTCCTCTGGCTGACTCCAGTCCAATGGACTCTGCTGGCATTTGGAATACCTCCCAGTATAGGTACTGCCTTGGAATCTCCCAGACCTTCCAATGGCCTTTCTTCTCTTCCTTCCAGAGAGTTTCCTTCTCTCTCTATCCGCTTGGCTTGGCTTCTGCTTCTCGAGATGATGTTGGTGCTTGAGCTTGCAGCTGTTGCTGTATCTGTGTCTGAAGCTGGGCTGGAGCTTGTAGCCGTTGCTGTCGCTCCCCCTGAAGCTGTTATCTGAAGAATAAGCTCTATTCTTATTCTGTCCTAATGTGTGCTCCTCCCTAACACAGCGCAGCTGTGTTGAATCAGGCCCTGCCCTTTGAGATGAGTGCTTAGGGATTACCTCATAGCTCTCTTGATTGCACACACATTTTCTCACTTCAGCCCCTCTCATGGCTGCTGGAAACCTGGTGCATTCTGGGACTGGTAGTCTTTTATGTGAAAACTCTGTTTTCTTACTTCTACCAGAACTGACAGGTTGCTTGTTCAGAGTCACATCATCTTTTCTATAGCTCCTATAGCAGGTAATAGGTATATGGGCATAACCTGTAGTGGATTCAGGTGTGGGTGCTGAAAGAAAGAAAAAAGAAAAAAAAAAAAGGGGAACTGACAACAGTTTGCCAGTGCCAAACTTGTTTTTTTTTTTCTCCTCTCTATTCCTCTCTAGGAAGCGTCGCCATGGACCCGAAGGAGATCCTGCAGTGGATGGCGGTCCAATTTGACAAGCAACGGGAGATGGCTTGCCAAGCGCAGCAGCAGATGGTGACGGCCATGCAGGCGCAACAAAAGCCCGTGCTGGAAATGATGGAGGCATGGTTAGCTCAACAAAGGACAGCAAAAGAAGCAGCTCCAAGGACTGAATGCTGTAGCCAGCAACGGTGTGGTAGGACCCTGGTTGTATGAGACACTGTCCTTAGGAAAATTATCACCCACTGACGACATTGATGACTTTTTGGAATCCTTCGATAGGACAGCCCACACAATAGGGTGGCCGGAAGAGCAATGGGCCATACGCCTGGCAGCCTCGCTCACAGGAGAGGCGCTGTCAGCGTATAGAGCTATGCCCGTAGCCTTAGCAAATAATTACGCAGAGGTGACAAAGGCCATAAGAGATCGCCTTGGCTTAACTCCTTTGGTGTATAATAGAATGCTAAGAGCTACCCGACTCAAAGTGGGTGAAACACCAAAAGCTTTGGGTCAAAGGCTTAAAAGTTTGGCTATGAAATGGCTAAGGCCAGAGGATAAGACCATTAACAATATAGTATATATTATTGTGTTAGAGCAATTCATGGGCAATTCATGAGCAATTCATTCGAAAGGGAGACTATGATAAAATGAGGAAAACAGTTAAGAAAAAACTAAAAGGAGCAGTTGCGAAGGTTAAAGACGTATATCAAGCTTGGGTGTTGTTGAAAAATACTATCTTGGAAGCCCAGACCAGCTGTATTCCACGCTTTAAGAAAAGTGGAAGGAAGTCCAAAAAACTGCCAGCATGGTTTAAAGGTGAGGTCAGAGAGACTGTTGTTGCCAAAAAAGCATCTTTCAGGAAATGGAAAAAAGAGCCAAACGACGAAACCTGGAAACAGCACAAGCACTGGCACGTCAAATGCAAGGCATTGATAAGGCAGGCAAAGAGAGAATTTGAGAAGAAGCTTGCTGCGGAAGCAAAAACGCGAAATAAAGACCTTTTCAAGTACATTCGTAGCAAAAAACCTGTGAGAGAGTCAGTTGGTCCATTAGATGATAAAGGGGTTAAAGGAGCACTAAGAGGCGACAAGGTGATAGCGGAGAGACTGAATGAATTCTTTGCTTCGGTCTTTACTGAGGAAGATGTAGGGATGTTACCCATGACTGAAGTGGTATTTAAAGGTGCGGAAGAATTGAAGGAAATATCGATACATCGGGAAGATGTCTTACAACTATTAGATAAACTGAAGAGTAGCAAATCACCTGGGCCGGATGGTATACATCCAAGGGTGTTGAAAGAACTGAAATATGAGATTGCAGACCTGCTATCAGTAATCTGTGAACTATCATTAAAATCATCTCTAATACCTGAAGATTGGAGGATCGCCAATGTAACACCAATTTTTAAAAAGGGTTCCAGGGGTGATCCGGGAAACTACAGACCGGTGAGCCTGACGTCAGTACCGGGAAAAATGGTAGAAACCATCATAAAGAATAAAATTACTCAGCATGTAGATAGTCACAACCTAATGGGAGACAGCCAACATGGCTTTAGACAAGGATGATCTTGTCTTATTAATCTGTTATGTTTTTTTGAAGGAGTGAGTAAACAGGTGGACAAAGATGAGTCAGTTGATATTGTGTATCTGGACTCACAGAAAGCCTTTGACAAGGTCCCTCATCAGAGACTTTTGGCAAAACTAAAGAGTCATGGGATAGGAGGCAGTGTACTATTGTGGATCAGGAACTGGTTAAAAGATAGAAAGCAGAGGGTAGGGCTAAATGGCCAATTTTCCCAATGAAGAAAGGTGAATAGTGGTGTACCCCAGGGATCTGTGCTGGGTCCGCTGCTTTTTGACATATTCATAAATGACCTGGAAAGTGGAATAACGAGTGAGGTTATCAAATTTGCAGATGACACAAAACTATTTAAAGTTGTTAAAACCCAAGAGGACTGTGAAAAATTGCAAGAGGATCTTGATAAATTGGAAGACTGGGCATCAAAATGGCAGATGAAATTTAATGTGGACAAGTGCAAGGTTATGCACCTAGGGAAGAACAACCCAAACTATGGTTACACGATGCAAGGTTCCACATTAGGAACCACCACCCAGGAAAAAGATTTAGGCGTCATTGTGGATACCATGTTAAAACCTTCGGCCCAGTGTGCAGCGGCGACCAAGAGAGCAAATAGAATGCTAGGTATGATAAGGAAAGGAATGGAAAATAAAACAAAAGATATTATAATGCCTCTATCGTTCCATGGTGAGACCGCACCTTGAATATTGTGTGCAATTCTGGTCGCCGTATCTTAAAAAGGATATAGCGATTTTAGAAAAGGTACAGAGAAGAGCCACCAAAATGGTAAAGGGGATGGAAGGATACTCCTATGAAGAAAGGCTAAAAAGGTTAGGGCTCTTTAACCTGGAAAAGAGACGGCTGAGGGGAGATATGATAGAAGTCTATAAATTAATGAACGGAGTGGAACGGATAAACGTAGATCGATTGTTTACCTTATCAGAATATAGAAAGACTAGGGGACATGCAATGAAGCTACAGGGTAAACTATTTAAGACTAATAAAAGAAAATATTTTTTCACTCAACGTGTAATCAAACTCTGGAATTTGTTACCGGAGGATGTAGTAAAGGCTGTTAGTGTAGCTGGGTTTAAAAAAGGTTTGGACAAGTTCCTGGAGGAAAGGTCCATAAACCATTATTAAGAAGTGACCGAAGATATCAATGCTTGATCCAGTACAAGCATTGTGGAACTTGTGTCTCTTGGGGAAACTGCTAGGTACATATGACCTAGATTGGCCACTGTTGGAAACAGAATACTGGGCTTGATGGACCTTGGTCTGACCCAGTATGGCATATCTTATGTTCTTATGTTCATGACAGCTGTGCCCAAAGAGGTGCAGTTTCCCCTCATACTGCAAAACTGCCGCACCACTGAGGAGGCAATCTTGTTAACAGAAAGATATTTTGAAGCTAAATTGGCTACTCATAATAGTGGTGAATCTTCAAAAACGGCAGCAGAGGCAATGATGCAGTCATCAGGAATGGAGTCAAGGTACAAACCAAGAGGTTTGAAAAATGCTATGTCTATACCAGGAAATCACTCTGAGAAAAAGAGATGTTTTCTGTGTGGGAAATTAGGGCATGTACAGAGTGAGTGTAAATTGCGTACTGCACTGTTAAGTGAAAATAACAAAATGTTGCATGAAGGATTTTTGTTAGAGGTGAAGGTGCAAGGTATAACTGCCAAGGCTCTTCTCGATTCTGGTGCAGATAGCGTAGTTACTCACCTGTAACAGGTGTTCTCCAGGAGCAGCAGGAATCAGTCCTCACTTATGGGTGACGTCGGCGCCGACGGAGCCCTCGCGGAGCAATTTTCCCCAGCTTTCAAAGAAAGCCTTTGGGAATTGCAGCGCGCATGCGCGGTCGTCTTCCCGCCCGAGGGTGCCATCTTAGCCAGTCAGATGACATAGCTAAAAAAGACAGCATAAAAAATTTGCAAAAAGAACATAAGCAGACGATTGCAACTCCAAGGGGAGGAGGGAGGGTAGTGAGGACTGATTCCTGCTGCTCCTGGAGAACACCTGTTACAGGTGAGTAACTACGCTTTCTCCAGGACCAAGCAGGAAGTCAGTCCTCACTTATGGGACTCCCAAGCTCAAGGCTACCGGAGACCCTAAGCACAAAAATGAGCTCCCTCTAGCTCAGCAGCACAGAAGGATAGAATCTTCGCTGAATTATCACCCACCGGTAGCCCACATCCGGGATGGAGGGTAGGAGTTGCTCAGACCTCAAAGAGATTACGGAGGACTGTCTGTCCGAAAGCACTGTCCCTACGGGACTCCCTCTCGAGACAGTAATGGACCGCAAAAGTCTGGCTCGAAGACCAAGTAGCGGCCCGGCAGATGTCTGCCAGCGGAACAGAGCGGAGGTAAGCCACTGACGTGGCCTTTGCCCGAACGCAATGAGCCGTGACTCGACTTTCTAAGGCGAGTCCGGCTGCCCCATAAGCCCAAGAGATACAGTCCGCAACCCAGATGGACAGAGTACGCTTGGAGACCGGGAGCCCCAATTTATTGGGGTCAAAAGACACAAAAAGCTGAGCAGCTTTACGGTGCTCCCGCGTACGGTCAAGGTAGAAGTTCAATGCCCTTCTACAGTCCAGGGTATGGAGGACCGTCTCAGCTCGGCTGGAGTGTGGTCTGGGAAAGAAGGTTGGAAGTACCACCTCCTGATTGATGTGAAAAGGGGAGACCACTTTAGGCAGAAACTTTGGGTGAGTCCGTAGGACTACCCTATTCTTGTAGAACCGAGTGTAAGGGGGATCAGACACGAGGGCCTGCAATTCACTTACGCGTCTAGCGGAAGTGAGGGCTATCAAGAACAGTGTTTTCCAAGACAGAAAACGGAGAGAACAGGTAGCCATAGGTTCAAAAGGCGGACAGGTGATCTGCTGCAAAACCACATTCAGGTCCCAGTCAGGCGCTGGCGGGCGCAGAGGTGGTTTAAGTAGAAGGAGACCTCGGAGAAACCTCGCTACGAGAGGGTCGCTGGAGAGAGGTCTACCGTCCACCGGCACATGATGTGCCGAAAGAGCACTGAGGTGAACTTTGACGGAGTTGGACTTAAGTCCCAGATTAGAGAGGTGTAGCAAGTACTGCAAGATCACCGACACCGGGCAGGAGAAGGGATCCTGCGACTGTTGGGTACACCAGACTGAAAAGCGACGCCATTTAAGGGCGTAGCATTTGCGGGTAGAAGGCCATCGCGAAGCCAAGACGACCTCCTCCACCTCCGCCGGCAGGAGAAGGGGAGCAAGGACTACCCTCTCAGCAGCCAGGCCATGAGGTTGAGAGACCTGAGGTTGGGGTGCAGTAGGGACCCCTGATCCTGAGTGAGGAGATCCGGTTGTACCCCCAGAGGGATCGGACCCTCCACCGCCAGTTGCAGCAGGAGCGGAAACCACGGCTGCCTGGGCCAGCGAGGGGCCACCAGGATCATGAAGGCTTTGTCTCGGAGAACCTTGAAAAGAGTCCGAGAGACTAGCGGGATGGGAGGGAAAGCGTACAGAAGGCTCCCCGACCATGAGATCAGAAAGGCGTCCGCCGCAACCCGAAGGGGGTGCGGCTGACGAGAGCAGAAGCGAGGAAGCTGCCGGTTGCGAGGACTGGCAAAGAGATCCATCGTGGGGAGGCCCCACTTGAGGAAGAGCTTCTGAACTACCAAGGGATCCAGATGCCACTCGTGCGGCTGGAGGACCCTGCTGAGTTTGTCCGCAAGGCAATTTTCTTGGCCCGGGAGATAAACTGCCTTGAGGAGAATGCCGTGACTGACGGCCCAAGAGCAGAGCTTCTGTGCCTCCCGGCAGAGGAGGAAGGAGCCCGTGCCCCCCTGTTTGTTCACGTAGAACATGGCAACTTGATTGTCCGTCTGGACAAGGACGGACTGTTGGGAAGTCAGGTGGGAGAAGGCCTTGAGAGCTAGGCGGATCGCCCGGAGCTCCAGGAAGTTGATCTGCTGAGCAGACTCCCACGTGGTCCAGAGGCCCTGAGTACGTGCCTCTTGGCAATGTGCTCCCCAGCCCAGGAGGGATGCATCGGTGGTCAGCACCCGGGTCGGCTGAGGTGACTGGAAAGGCATTCCGAATATCAGGTTCGGCTGCCGGAGCCACCACCGGAGAGACGAGACCAGCGGCTCGGAGACGCGCACTAGGTCTGCTAGGCCGCCTGTGGCTTGTCGCCACTGCTGGCGGAGACACCATTGAGCAGACCGCATATTCAGGCGGGCATTGGGGGTCACATGGACAGTGGAAGCCATATGGCCGAGCAGTCTCAGGAAGCGCCTGGCGGAAACCAGGGGCTGGCTGCGAAAGCGGTCGGCTAGGTCCATGAGCCGTTGAGCCCTGTCGAGCGGTAGGTATGCTCGCGCCTGAGGAGTGTGCAGCCTCGCGCCGATGAACTCGAGATCCTGTGAGGGGAGCAAAGTGGACTTTGCGAAGTTTATAACAAAGCCCAAGTGTTGCAGAAGAGTCACCGTGCGGCACGTGGCGTTGGTGACCTCCTGAGCGGACGCTGCTCTGATGAGCCAGTCGTCGAGGTACGGAAACACATAGAGGCCGTGAAGCCGGAGATGGGCCGCCACGACCGCGAGACATTTTGTGAAGACTCGCGGTGCGGAGGACAGGCCAAAGGGCAGTACTCTGTACTGGTAATGATTTCCTGCCACCACGAACCTTAGGTATTGGCGGTGGCTTGGGTGGATGAGGATGTGCGTGTAGGCATCCTTTAGATCCAAGGAGCATAGCCAATCTCCCTGCTGGAGGTAGGGCAGAAGGATTCCAAGGGTAAGCATTTTGAACTTCTCCCGCACAAGGAACTTGTTGAGGTTGCGCAAGTCCAGGATGGGTCTGAGGCCCCCTGTTCTCTTTGGTATCAGAAAATACCTGGAATAAAAGCCTTGACCTCTCAGGTGGTGGGGCACCGGTTCCACCGCCTGTTCCTGCAGAAGACCTGCTAACTCCTGAAGGAGTAATTCCCTGTGCAGAGGGGGTCGCGGAGGTTCTCCCGGAAAATAGGAGGGAGGGACCTGATGGAAGTGGAGAAGATAGCCTTCTCGCACGACTTGGAGCACCCAGGCATCTGCGGTGATGCTGGACCACCTGTGGGCGAAGTGAACCAGCCGCCCTCCGGTGCTGGGAGGAACCAGCGGGGGGGGAGAGGCTATGCGTTGTGAGTCAAAAACCCCCACCCTGCTGAGCAGGGGCTGGTGGTGCAGGCTTGGGGGCTTGCTGCCTACGGGACCCGTTACCCCGTCCCTTGGCCTGCTGGCCCTGTTGGGGAGCTGCAGGGGCCTGATAATGGGGGTATTGTTTGTAGGCAGCCGCCTTCCTCGGGTAAAAGGACTTTTTCCCCGAGCCCTTCTTTTTCTGGGAAGGGGCGGAGGTCTTCCTAGAAAGCCTGGTCCTGGTGAGAGTCTCAGTCTCAATCTGTGCAGCCTTTTCCGCCATGGGCTTGCCAAAGAGGTTTTCGCCTCGGCAGGGGACATCGACCAACTTGTCCTGCACCCAGGGCTCAAGGTCTGACGACTGAAGCCAAGCCTGTCGGCGGGCACCGATGCCGGCTGCGGCTACTCGAGCCGATGCTTCAAAGCCATCATAGGCTGCTCGGGACATGAACTTTGAGCATTCCCGAATGCCAGTGGACAAGGCCAGGAACCTCCGCAAGGGTTCCTCGGACAAACCAGCGGAGAATCCGGCTAGCTCCTTAGCCAGATCCCGGAGATACATGCCCATGTATAGCTGGTAAGTCTGGACACGACAGGCGAGCATAGAGCCCTGGAAACACTTCTTACCAAGGCCATCCAGGTTACGGGCCTCCCTGCCAGGAGGCACCGAGGAGTGCATCTTCTGGCTCTTGAGACGATGCATGGCCGATTCCACTACCATGGAATGGTGTGGCAGCTGTGCTTTTTGAAAGCCAGGGCTCTTGCGGACTCGATAGATAGAATCGACCCGCTTGCTCAGAACCGGCGAGGAGGCCGGACTCTCCCACATGCGGAAGAGTAGTCGTTCCAGCATAGGAGGAACCGGTACAGTAAAGTGTTCCCTCGCGGGAGAGTCATACTGGAGGGCGTCGAGCTCTTCGGCCCGAGGCTCCTCCTCGGGATCCGCAGGGAAGGCCAAAGCCTTGGCCATATCCCTAACGAAGTCCGAGAACCGGGCATCCTCCGGGGGGACTGCTTCCGAGGTTCGGACTCCGGTGAGTCCGAAGGGACACACCGAGTCCGGAAAGAATCAGGTGACTCTTCCTCCTCAGACTCCCAGACCGACTCCGACGAGGACTCGGTGGGGTCGGCCCGGGCAGGGTGCGGCGCCAGCCGCCCCGACGCCGAGGGAGTCGGCGTCGGCGACCTCGGTCCCGAACGGGAGGCCGAGGGTGACCTCGACCGAGGATCGACTCGAGTTCTCATCGACTCGAGGATCGGCTCGGTCTCCGGGGTCGACTTGGACGTCGACGTCCCGGCGGTCGGGGCAGCGGTGCCAGCGAAGCCAGCGAGCAGTGCCCTCTGCTGGTCCATGAAGGCAGACAGTCTGCTCTCCAAGGCCGTCAACCTGAGTCCGAGCTCAGGTGACCCAGCAGCCCCTGACTCGGGCCCCGACGGCGTCGGGCCCGACGTCGGCTGTCGCGGAGGCGAGTCCAGAAGGACCACAGGACTTACCCGGGCAGGCATCTCCGACTCCAGGCGAGGTCGCTTCGGGATGTGTTCCTTCTCCAAGGACCCGGGGCGGCTGTCGGGGCTATGCGACCTGGCCCTCGCGGAACCAGGAGCGTCCACCGACGCCGCCCTCGCGGGTTTCACCTTCCGACGATGGTCCCCGGAGGGAGAACCCCGGTCGGAGGAACTCCGGCGACGGTCCGAGCTGGAGCCTTTCGACGCGGAGGCCTCCGACGAGGTCCGGGTACGGCTGGGGTCAGCGAAGATTCTCTCACGCTGATGCCGCCGACTTCTCAACGCCTTTGAGGACAATTTGCTGCAGGGCCCACAGATCAGTTCTTCATGATCCGGGCCCAGGCAGCGGAGGCAAAAGTCGTGTGTGTCGGTTAGTGACATATTTCGGTCACACCGACCACACCGCTTAAACCCACTGGCAGCCATCGGGGGAAAAAGGGCCCCTGCGAGGTCAAAGGACCGGGCTGCCAGGGAAAAAACGAAAACGAAAGCTGACAAAGTCAGAAAAACCGAAAAAAAGTACGAGGACTCGTGACCGGCGTCGCGAGTCCGAGCGGGAAAACGATCGGCGTCGAACCGAAGGAAAAAAGGATAAAATAATGAATAAAATCGACTTTCTCGCGGGGACAAGACGGGGACGTCTGTAGGGCTCCGCGGAAAAAAGAAGACTGGCTAAGATGGCACCCTCGGGCGGGAAGACGACCGCGCATGCGCGCTGCAATTCCCAAAGGCTTTCTTTGAAAGCTGGGGAAAATTGCTCCGCGAGGGCTCCGTCGGCGCCGACGTCACCCATAAGTGAGGACTGACTTCCTGCTTGGTCCTGGAGAACAGAGCATGATCTCAAAAAAGCTCTGGCGCATAATTGAAGATCAAGCTGAGTCTCTCCCGAACCGAGCAGAAGGAAAAGTGAAACTCAAATGCATTCACGGTGCCTCTTCTTTATATCCGGTCTACAACTTAACAGTAAAAGGTTTAGGGATAGAAAAAGACATACCGGTTGCAGTAGTTCCCAAATTGCCTCATGATTTGGTGCTTGGTAGGGACTGGCCCCAATTTAGAAAGGGGTTGGAAAAGGGCCTATCTCCCCAGAAAGCCTTTGTATCCACACGCACCCAATCCAAAGCTCCAGACAAAACCTCTGAGTCCCAAGAGGAAACTCTAGGTGAGTTACCTTCACACGAAGACCTCATAACTGCCCCAGCTGAAAAGAGTAGAAAGGCTAAGGCAGAAAAATGCAGGGAGAGGAGATGCCGCTCTCAAGGCAGAGCTGAGTTAGAGGCAGGGCAGGGATTGCCCTGGGTCCCATTAGAGTTGGTGGAGAGGTTCCCATCTTTCACAAAAGAGCAGAGAGCTGACCCTGCACTCACTCGGGCATTCGAGTATGCCCAGGTGGAGAAAGATACCTTCCCAAGGTTTATCTTTGATAAAGAGGTGCTATACAGGGAAAGCGTAGACCCTCAGACTGGATCCCTCTGTAAACAATTAGTAGTGCCCACTACTTTTAAGTCCTTAGTCTTGAGGTTAGCTCATGACCACCCAGTAGGCGGTCACAAAGGGGTACAGGGGACCCTAGACCAAATATTAGCCCGGTTTTACTGGCCAGGAGTCTTCAAAGAGACCTCATGCTTTTGCGAGTCCTGTTCCTCCTGCCAGAGAGTAACCTCTATCCGACCACCTGAAGTGCCTTTGCTTCCGATGCCGGTTATATCGGAACCTATTAGAAGACTAGCTATGGATATAGTAGGACCCCTAATAAAAACGCCTAGAGGTTTTCAATATATACTGGTCATGGTGGACCAAGCCACGCGATTTCCATGGGCTATTCCCTTAAGGAATATATCGGCCAAGACCATAGCCTCGGAAATAATAAAACTATTCTGTGAAGTAGGGTTTCCACAGGAGGTGTTAACCGATAGGGGCAGTAACTTTATGTCAAAGTATTTGGCCCAGTTATGGGACGCCTTTGGCGTACGACACATTAAGACAGACGCCTATCATCCGCAATGTAATGGGTTAGTAGAGAGGCTAAACCAAACCATAAAACAAATGTTAAGGCGTGCTTTAGACGGTGAGATGGCTGAATGTGATACCATGCTCCCGTTTATACTATATGCTTGCTGAGAACGGATGCAAGTTTCGTTGGGGACTTCGCCATACGAACTAATGTATGGACGTACCCCACGAGGTATCTTGGATATACTCCGAGAGCAATAGGTGGAACCTGTTGGAAAAGAGATAGGAGTGCCCCAGTTTTTGCGAGATTTGAGGAGTCGTCTACAGAGGACCTCCCATTTCGCAGAGGAAAAATTAAAAGCTAGTCAAGGGAGGCAGAAAAGATACTATGATAAGGACACGAAACAAAGACAGCTATCCGTAGGTGAAAAAGTAATAGTGATGGTGTCAGGGGCTACCCCCAAATTTGAAACCCAGTGGAGGGGACCATATACAGTGGTAAAACAAATTGGTTCAGTGTCCTATAAGCTAGAGAATAAGAACGGTCGTCAGCAAGTCTATCATATTAATGTCCTCAGACCATGGCATGAGCGGACAGCCCTGCTTACCTTAGCCAGAGTAGCGCTGAGGAAAAAGGAATTGCATAAGGTTGAGCCCAAAACAGGAAAAATGCACAACAAGCCAGAAGCCATGTTTAGGATTACGTGCTGTGCAAGCGAGGCAAAGCCAGCCCGTAATATCTTAAGAGGGGGGATATGTGATGGAGCTGAAGCCATTGAAGCGATGGATGTAGAAAAAAACTCTCTTTCTTATGAAGCAACTGAGTTACAGAGGGTGCAATTACCTAGAAGTGCAGCTAGAGGGAGCAGGCACGAGGCTGCAGTAGTTAAGCTGACACACCCAGGTTGCTGCAAGGCAGTACCTAATCAAAGGCACCTGGGTAGAAAGCCAGGAAACTCAGTTGGAGAACGCCTTTTTAAGCAGTGCTCACATGGAAGCAGACAGAGAGGATCTAAAGGGGAACTCGAGAGAGGATCTAAAGGGGAACTCGAGAGAGGATCTGAGAAGGAACTCGAGAGAGGATCTGAGAAGGAACTCGAGAGAGGATCTGAGAAGGAACTCGAGAGAGGATCTGAGAAGGAACTCGAGAGAGGATCTGAGAAGGAACTCGAGAGAGGATCTGAGAAGGAACTCGAGAGAGGATCTGAGAAGGAACTCGAGAGAGGATCTGAGAAGGAACTCGAGGGAGGACTTTTGAGAGAGAAAGAGAAAGGATCTTTGAAGGAAGGACCTGAGGAAGGAACCTCATACACTGCAAGGCAGAGCAGCTTGGATACATGGAAAAGCAGAGCTAAGTTCCAGGGAGAACAAGCCCAGCTTAGAAAGCTCCAGAAGCCAGTCTTCAAGGAAGACGGTGACAAAGGGAGAGTCTCTGGTGGAGAGAACACCAGCAGCAAACGCTACAGAGATCCAAGGTACAGTGATACTTCATTTATTAAATGGATGCCAGGTCCTAGGAAGGCTGATAACCTAAAAAGCCATTCTGAGAAGAAACAAAGCTGGAGGAAGTTTTGCAACCCTGTACAGAGAGGTATAGGGAAAAGCCCTAATAGTTATTTGCTAAACCCAAGCCAGCAAGGCTGGAAAGTGGGGGAAATAAATACTGAACTGCAACCTGTGTTAACCAGGGAAAGCTCAGGATTAGAAGACACCACGAGTGAGCTAGAACCCATGCAAATTGAGTTTGCAGAACCAGAACCGTTGATGCTTGAACCAATGGACTGTTCTCTGTGTATTACCGAGAGCCTGGAATCTCTTACAGAGATATAACAGCAGGACATGTTTTAAAGTACCTTTTGCTTCTGTTAACACTGAAGGAAGAAGTTTTGTCTTGTTTTCTTGCTGTTTGAGAATCTTGCTTGGATATAGCGAACTGTGAAGCATTTGTAACAGTTGCTGACCTTTTGTAAATATTCTTGGCATTACACCTGAAGTAAGGTAATTCTACTTTGTTTCCTGAAGAACCTTTTGCGTAACAAGGGAATAAAAACCTTTTTGTTTCACCCTGCTCAAGGCTCACACATCTATTTTCTTGTGAAGAGGGACTACAAGGACCAGAATGCACTTGGTCTAAAAGTTTTTCTTTCTTCAACAAAATTAAAATGTCCACCCTGACCCTTTGGCACACCGCCACTAGGAGGGGCTGTGACAATGTGCAGCAACATCATAGTGCCCAAGTATGAGAGGGCACTACTGTGAAGCTTACAGTCTGTGATGAGGAGGCTGCCCAGAGCCTAGAGAATACTGATAAAGGAAGGGAATTTACCCTAATCAAGGGACCTGTTTTGGCAGGTTACAGAAATAAAACGGCATATTTACCTAGAAGATCGGTTATTCCAAGCTGCAGTGGCCTGCAGAGAGCCTCTAGTGGAGATGAGGTGCAAGAGTTTAAGCCCAGATGGAGAAACCCTTACGTCACTCCTAATTACACAGCTGCCAGGAGAGAGTTTAATCATCAACACCTGGGGAGTGCTAGGGAGGGGTTGGAAACTGGGAACTTTAAAACTAGAACAGAATATGCAGAGAGACTAGGAGGGAGCAAGTTTGAGCCTGGAAGACGAGGAGAGCGAGGAGGCAATCCTGAGAGGAGGCTTGAAGGCAAGCGTGACAGCAAGGAGAGAGGAGCTCTAAGATTCATACTCTTGGAGGGATTCCTGGGAGAAGCCAGCTCCAAGGGATTGGGGAAATCCAAAGGCTTGGAGAACTGTAGCTAGGAACCCTAAGAGGAGGTATGGAGCAGATACCCTGAGGTCCAGGAATATAGACTGGAGGACAGGTCATAACAGCCCCAATGCATACTGACCAGAATACTTGAGAGGACAGCCTAATTCCAGCTTTAACTCAGGTATGAACTATGAACGTTTATCTAACCTAAGGCATGGCAGAGTGTTTAGACACAGTTCCTGTCCTATTGAAGGTCAGTTAGTAAAGCCCTCTGATCTAGCTCCTGATATAGAGCCAATGCAAGTAGAAGAACAGGCTATAATTACAGAGGAAGACGATAATCTCATGGACTGTTCTTTATGCAAGGTTGCTAGCACAGAGAAATCCTGAAACCAGGATCAACCATCAAAGGGAAACGTTCTGGATAACTGGCACTAGACGTTTGAGTAAATACTTGTGCAGAGAAGAAGAGCTGTTGAATGAGGCTTGTTAGCCAGCTGGTGTCAGAGCAGCACACAGCACAGGCTATGCACACGTTGGATACAAATGTGCTTTATTTGTGAAAAGGAAAGCTGTTTTTGGTGAAGAAGCTTTTACTTTTTGGTTTCATTTACTCCAGCCCTGCTGAGCACGTGTGTCAGCAGTGACTGAGAAGGACTTTCTGTTGTTAATGGACTTTACAAGCAACTGGCTTTATCCTTCAGTTGTACTATTGTTTTGAATATAAAAAAATCCTGGAAAATACATCCTAAGGTGTTACCAAATAGAATCTGTGTGCATCTGGATTTACCTCATAAATAAATATTCTGTTACTGCCTTACACTCGAGCCAACTATATTCTCTTTATTTACCTCCAAAGCAAGCACCGCATGACTGGACTACCAGTACCATAATCCTTTGCAAGATAGCCAGTCTGGAACATTGCTTAATTGGGGAACTTTATCTAATAAGCACGCCCCTCCATACTCATGTAAGGGGCTATGGGCGTGACAAGTCTAGTAAAGACACAGACGAGATACACAAGAGGCTTCAGAAAAATGTGTTACAGTAACAAAGGTTAAAATCAACACGTCTGTTACCAGGAAAAAGGTAGATATTTACGCAGGATGCACCAGCTATTGAAGGCTGCTCCAGGCATACAGTGCAGCAAGGCTGAAAGTGGAAGTTGGCGATAGAGATCACAGGTAAGAGCAGCTTTCCTAATGACAGAAATCACGAGGAAAGGTATAGGGGAAGATAAGAATGCAATGAGGAGCTGCAAAGTGAAATACACTGAAAGTGAGAAGCAGCAGATAATGAGCCAAAGTAGTGATGAGTTTAAGGACAACAGAACATATGATCCATAGCCAAATTCTAAACAGATTGTAGTAGAGACAGACAGTTCCTTGGAAGCACTGTGAGACAGGGGTTGTAGTTGATGAAAACAGATAAGGGTTTTGTTATATGTTAGACTCTCTGTGTTTGAAATATTTACCTTGCTTTGAGATAATTGG
Source organism: Ichthyophis bannanicus (assembly GCA_033557465.1). Taxonomy (NCBI): domain Eukaryota; kingdom Metazoa; phylum Chordata; class Amphibia; order Gymnophiona; family Ichthyophiidae; genus Ichthyophis; species Ichthyophis bannanicus. Next base: position 384,511,264 of record CM066039.1, read on the forward strand.
GGCTTTAAATTCTGGATATCTTCTAAATAAGCCTCCATTCCACATACCAGCTTTCGTCCTTCCGAGATATGCTTGTGCAGAGCATCATAATCTTCAATCAAACCAAGAACATGGCGGCCATTTTTATCCGCCCACATATGATGGCCAGGAACTAGACGAGTTGGAGCACAGGACATGCTAACAGTGGAACTGCTGCTGCACTGTGAGGATCTGTCGCCATTATCTTTTGTCAATAAAGCAAAATATAAAATTGTTTAATTTATTTTTAAGATAACTTATTTATTTATAACTTACAACATTTAGTTTGGTCAAATATAAAAATTAACCTGGGGCATCAAAGAGATCACCATGTTCAACATTCTTATCTTCCACATCAGTATCAGGATCTGTAATATCAAAATGGGCCATGAGTAAAGAACACAGAAGCACATTAAATATTTACTCTTGGGTTAGGGGTTCTCAGCTAGGCCACAAACTGGGTAAATAGCCTATCTGTATTTATTTAAAACTACTTGTATCCCACAAATCTCTCAATTCTAAGTGGTTTACAAAAAAACCCCATAAGAAATAATAAGCACAAATTATACATACACAAACAGCTAAATTAAAATCATACATTTAGCATCATTAGAATAGACAATTAAAAATGGGGCTGTCTGTTTTAGTACCCAAGGAATGGAGAAACAGCCCAGTGTTTAGAGCAGTAGCCTTGTGCCCAAGAGACCAAGGTTTGATTCCTTGTGGCCTTGGGCAAATCACTTTACCCCCCCATTGCCTCTGAAAAAAGGGCCTGGCAGTCTACTTCTCATCACACCTTGCCAAGAAAACCCAGGGGCTGCTGGATCACAAGGAGTCAGCAATGACTTGATGGTACACATTGGTGTATTCATTATGAAATAGCCTGAAAACCAGACCTGTTTGTGGTCACAAAGAGTCGGAGTTGAGAACCCATGTCTTGTATGTACATTATTTGTAGAGCTGCAGGAGTTGAAGGAGGTACTATTACTGAAAACTGAGGTATTAGAAAACAGGATCCGAATAAATAACTTAAGAAACCTGGTGGTGGGGGGAAGGGGAGGAGCCCTCGTGTGGAGCAAACCCCCAGCTTTCAGAGAAAGCCTTTGGGAGATGCCATCACGCATGCGCGGTCCCCTTCCCGCCCAAAGGTGCCATCTTGCTCAGTCAAATGACATAGCTAAAAAAGACGGCAAAACGAACAAAATAAAATAATAAAAGGACTGCAATTCCAAGGGGAGGAGGGAGGGTCGTGAGGACTGATTCCTGCTGTTCCCGGAGAACACCTGTTACAGGTGAGTAACTATGCTTTCTCTGGGAACAAGCAGGAAGTCAGTCCTCACATATGGGACTCCCCAGCTACAGGCTACCGAGAACCCACCGCTAAAAAGGCTCCCTCTATGAGAGCCGCAAGCAGCCGCAATAGAAATCCAAACTAAAGGAATAGCATTTCGGTAGCCTGAACAAAGAAGGGTCAGAGGGTAGGAGTTGCCAGGACCTCGAAAAGGTTACGGAGTACAGCCTGGCCGAAAGCACTGTCCCATCGGGACTCCCAGTCCAGGCAATAATGGGTTGCAAAAGTCTGACTTGAATACCAGGTGGCGGCCCGGCAGATGTCTGGCAGAGGAACAGAGCGCAAATGAGCCACTGAAGCCGCCATGGCCCTGACCCTATGGGCCGTAACACGACCCTCCATCATAAGCTCGGCTGCCTTGTATGCCCAGGCAATACAGTCTGCTACCCAGGTGGACAGCGTAAGCGTTGATACCGCCACCCTGAGCTTACTGGGGTCATAGGATACGAAAAGCTGAGAAGCCTTCCGATGCGCTTGCGTACGCTGGATATAGAAGGCCAACGCCCTCTTACAGTCCAGGGTTTGCAGGATCGTCTCTGCCTGACTGGCATGCGGCCTGGGAAAAAAGGTAGGCAGAACCACCTCCTGGTTGAGGTGGAACGAAGAGACCACTTTCGGAAGGAACTTGGGGTGCGTGCGATGCACCACCCGGTTCCTATAGAATCTGGTGTAAGGCCTTTCTGACACTAGGGCCTGGAGCTCACTCACCCTCTGGGCGGACGTGAGTGCCACCAAGAAAACCACTTTCCAAGAAAGATAGCGTAGATGGCAGGTCACCATCGGTTCAAATGACGGCCTAGTAAGCTGCCCTAACACCACATTCAGATCCCATTTGGTCACCAGGGGGCGGACCGGGGGTTTCAAGAGAAGCAAGCCCCTCAGAAACCGAGAGACCAAGGGGTGGGCGGAGAGAGGCTTCTCATCCATTGGAAAGTGGTTCGCCACAAGGGCACTGAGGTGCACTCTGACAAAGTTGAACTTGAGGCCCAAATCAGAGAGGTGGAGAAGGTATTGCAAAACCACCCCCACCAGGCAAGAGAAAGGATCCTCGCACCACAACGCAAATCTGTGCCACTCAAAGACGTAGGCCCATTTAGTCAACAGCCTCCGCGAGGCCAGCAAGATCTCCTCAGTATTCCTTGGAAGGAGGAGCGGAGCGAGAATTACCCTTTCAGCAGCCATGTCATCAAGGCGAGGGAGCTGAGTTTGGGGTACAGGAGAGAGCCCCCCTCCTGAGAGAGGAGGTGCGGGGAGGACCCCAAGGACCTGCAGTAGAAGCGGGAACCAGGGTTGCCTTGGCCACCGTGGGGCGATAAGGATGACCGAGGCTCTGTCCTGGAGAATACTGAACAGAGTCTTGTCCACCAGAGGTGTTGGGGGAAATGCATACAGAAGATCCACCGACCATGGTACCAGAAACGCCTCGGTGGCCACCCTGTCTGGGTGCGGCAGCAGAAATGGGGCAAATGGTGACTGTCCGGACTCGCAAATAGGTCCATCACCAGCCGCCCCCAGGTCCGGAAAAGCCAATTGGCTACCCCACGGTCCAGCTGCCACTCATGGGGCTGGAGAATCCCGCTGAGCCTGTCGGCTAGCCAGTTGTCTTGGCCCGGCAGGTAGACTGCTCAGAGACGAATGCCATGCCGGGCTGCGAACGAGCACAGGTCCAGGGTTTCCTGACATAGAGGACGGGACCCCGTACCACCCTGCTTGTTCACATAGAACATGGCCGCCTGGTTGTCTGTCTACACCAAGACAGGTTCATGGGCCAGGAGCTGCCTGAAGACTTCTAGGGCTAGGCGGATGGCATGGAGTTCCAAGAAATTGATTTGTTGGGTCTTCTCGCTCAGGGACCAAACTCCCTGAGTGAGGAAACCCTGGCAATGGGCCCCCCAGCCCATCAGGGATGCATCTGTGGTCAGGATCCTCGTGTGCAGAGGAGCCTGGAAAGGCAGTCCTGCCTCCAAGTGATGCGGTTGGAGCCACCAGGCCAGGGACCATACCAGATGCCTGGACACTTTGACCCTGTCCCAGAGGCGCCCTGTGGCCTGAGACCACTGGTCTCTGAGACACCACTGAGCGGTCCGCATATGGAGGCGGGCATCCGGGGTCACATGGACTGTGGAAGCCATGTGCCCGAGGAGGCACAGGAATTGTCTTGCTGACACTACAGACATGCGACTCACTTGTCTTGCCAGAACCATAAGCCTGCTTGCCCTGTCTGCAGGCAGAAAGGCCTTCGCCTGAAGGGTGTTGATGCTGGCTCCAATAAATTCCAGCTGTTGAGTCGGAGTGAGGCTGGACTTGGGGTAGTTGATTACGAACCCTAGGTGTTGCAGCACCTGGAGATGGTGCAAGTTGTGCCCTGATGGACCTCAATGGCTGAAGTGTCTCTGATGAGCCAGTCATTGAGATAGGGAAAGACAAAGACCCCCTTGGAGCCTGAGGAAGGCGGAAACCACTGCCAGGCACTTTGTGAACACCCTGGGGGCTGGGGCAAGGCCAAAGGGAAGTACCCTGTACTGGTAATGATTGCCCCCCACCACAAAGCGCAGATATTGCCTGTGGCTTGGGTGTATTAGGATGTGTGTATACGCATCTTTTAGGTCTAAGCAGCATAGCCAATCTCCCTGGCAGAGGTAAGACAGCAATATCCCAAGGGAGAGCATCTTGAAATTCTCCCTCACCAGGAATTTGTTGAGGTTGCGCAGGTCGAGGATGGATCTGAGGCCTCCTGTCCTCTTTGGCACCAGAAAGTACCTGAGTAGAAGCCTCTGCCCTGCAGGTGGTGGGGCACCGGTTCTACTGCCTGATCCTCGAGAAGACCTGCTAACTCCTTCAAAAGAAGTTCCCGGTGAAGGGGAGACCTGAAGTGCTCTCCTGGGAAATAAGGAAGCGGCACCTGGGTTAGGTGAAGAAGATAGCCCTCCTGGACCACCTTTAAGGCCCAGACATTGGTGGTAATGGCTGTCCACCTGTGGGCATAGAAAGCAAGCCGGCCTCCTGTGGTCTGCCTGGCTCCTGTTGGAAGAGGGGCCATGCTGCAGGAATCAGAAACCACTCCCAGGCAGGACTGGAGCCAGTGCCTGGGGTTTGGGGGCTTTCTGCTTACGTAGGCCATGCCCCTGTACTTTGGCCTGCTGCCCCTGTTGAGGAGCCGGGGGGGCCTGATAATGGGGGTAGCTTCGGTAAGCAGTACCCTTCCACGGGTGAAAGGGCTTTTTACCCGAGCCCTTCTTGCGAGAAGGGGCAGAGGTCTTCTTGGAGAGCCGTGTCCTTGTCATGTACTTGGTCTCCAACTCTGCGGCCTTTTCGGTCATGGGTTTGCCAAAGAGATTCTCCCTTTGGCATGGGACATCGACCAACTTGTCCTGAACCTACTGTTCGAGGTCTGACAACTGCAGCCAAGCCTGGCGGCGTGCACCGATGCCAACCGCGGCTACCCAGGCCGCCGAATCGAACCCGTCATAGGCCGCCGAAGACAAACTTCGAGCAGTCACGGATGGCTTTGGATAGGACCCTGAAGCGCTGCAAAGGCTCCTCGGAGAGACCAGCCGAGAACCTGGTGAATTCCTTCGCCAGGTCTCTCAGGTACATGCCCATGTACAGCTGGTATGCCTGAATCCAACAATTCAGCATTGCCCCCTGGAAGCACTTCCTGCTGAGGGCATCCAAGTTGCGGGCCACCCTGCTGGGAGGCACCGAGGAGTGCGTCTTCTGGCTCTTCAGCCTGCGCATGGCCGATTCCACAACCATGGAGTTGTGCGGCAGTTGTGACTTCTGAAACCCAGGGCTCCGGCAGATTCGATACATCGAGTCGAGCCAATTGCTGATCACCGGCATCGACGCTGCTGCCTCCCACATACGGAGCATTAGTCATTCCAGGATCGGAGGCACAGGTACAGCAAGGGCCTCCCGAGGGGGGGCCTCATACTGGAGGATCTCGAGCTCGTCAGCTCGAGGATCCTCCTCGGACTTCGTGGAGAACGCCAAAGCCTTGAACATGTCCCGCACGAAGTCCAAGAACCTCATGTCCTCCGGAGGGGACCTTCTCCGAGGCTCGGATAGCAGGGAATCGGAAGGAACATCCCTATGTCAGCGAGTATCCGGGGACTCCTCGTCTTCAGTTTCCCATGCCAACGCCTCCGAGGAGGAATCGAGGGGCTCGTCAGGTATCGAGGGCCCTGGTGCCGACCGCCCTGATGCCGGCAGGCTCGGTGGCGACGACCTCAATCCCAAACAGAAGGCCGAATGAAACCTTGGCCAAGGATTGACTCGAGCCCGAAAGGCCTCGAGGATCGGCTCGGCCTCCGGGGTCAACTTCAATGTCAAGGGCCCGGTTGTCGGGGCGGAGGAACCGGATAGGCTGGCCATCAGCGCCCGCTGCTGCTCCATGAAGGCAGTGAAACTGCACTCCAAAGCCACCATTCTGGACTCGAATCCGGAAGGCCCTGCAGCCGCTGGCTCGGGCCCCGACATGGTTGGGCCCGATGCCAGTTCCCCCGGAGGGGAGTCCTTGATGAGGACAGTAGGTACTTGCCTCGGATGATCCGTCTCCCGACGAGGAACCTTTGCCGGGCGCTACTTCTCCGAAGATCCAGGCTGGCGCTCGGGGCTCCACGATAGGCCCCGGGAGGAGCCGGGTCGCTCGGAGCCATCCAGAGATGTCGCCTTCGAGGATTTCTTCTTCCTCTTGTGTTTCCCCTCAAGGGGAACCCCCTTTCTGAGGAACCTTGACGCTGCTCGGGCTCGGAATGTTCCCCCCCCCCCCCCCCGAGAGGTGGAGGCCTCGGACGAAGTCCGGGCTGTCGGACGTATGGGGGACTCAGAAAAAATCCTATCATGCTGCTTCTGGCGGCTCTTCGGGGCTTTGGAGGACATTTTCCTACATGGGCCACAGACCGTCGGGTCGTGGTCGGGCCCCAGGCACCGGAGACAGCAGTCATGCGTATCAGTAAGGGGACATTACTTTCACACACCAATCACATTTCTTAAACCCGCTGGTAACCACTGGGGGAAAAAGGGCCCCTGCAAGGTCGAAGACCCGGGCTGCCAGTGAAAAGAAAAAAGGCGCGAACACCTCAAGTCAAAACTGACAAAAAACAAAAAATGAGACAGACCCGATACCGGCATACTGAACCGAAGGCAGGAAGAGGTACCAGTGTCCGGTCGAAGGAAAACAGGAAAAATATAAACTTTTTTCAGGGACGCTATGGAGTACGTCCGAAGGGCTATGCGGAAAAAAAGGAGACTGAGCAAGATGGCACCCTTGGGCAGGAAGGGGACCGCGTATGTGTGATGGTAACTCCCAAAAGGCTTTCCCTGAAAGCTGGGGATTTGCTCTGCACGAGGGCTCTGTCGGCGCTGATGTCACCCATATGTGAGGACTGATTTCCTGCTTGTTCCCAGAGAATGAAACTTGCCGCATGATACTGTGATCTGCTTACATGACTTTGAGTTAAAACAAAGGATTGCTGCAAAAATGTGATCCCTGAATAAATTTGAGTGGCACGGCCATCAGACTGTGGTATATGCGGATCTGGAGGCAGAACTCTCCAAAGATGAAAGGAGCTGTGAGGTGTTATGGCAAGACTCAGAGAGCAGCAGCTTTGTTACAGTTGGCTTTACTTATTTGGATTGGCCTTCACAAAAGAGGGCCAAACATTGAGGTGGCAGAATTGTAAGGAGTGTAAGTGGACTGGTGTGACCAGATGGAAGGAAGGCAGTGGTGGTGAAGCACACACGATGGACTGTGGTGGCCAAAGAAAAAAGAAGAACGGACTGGAGAGAGATGTGGTAACGAGGATTTTGGAAAGTTTTGCAATGGAAAGGGAAAAATACCCACTGTTCCTGAATGTAACACGCTTTGAACTTAAGAGAAAAGGCATGAGCTATATCCAATTCACTTACTATTACTTAGTAGTTACTCTGTTGGTTTTTAGGAATGAATGGAACATAGGCTGTATGGGCCATGTGAATGAAGGGGGGTGAGTGAGAAGAATGTATGGAGATGAGAAGTGAAGGGTTGTGTAAAAGATGGATGGAAGAGAGGGTATGGATGAGAGGTGTGGTGGGGATTGGTAGTGGGGGAGCTGGGTCACTGCTCACAGGAGGCAGGTTCCAGGGGAGGAGGCCATGAGAAGTGGGGATGGAGGGAAGGGATATTAAAGAGAGGAGGGAAGGGATATTAAAGAGAGGAGGGAAAGGTGGGAGTGCAAGGAAAGGAAGGAGGGATAATTGTAAGAGCCAAAAAGCAGAATGGGTGATCGCATCTATTAATGCTAACAGTTGAAATTCTTGGCAAAGCAAAGGTACTTAGAGAGGGAGGAGGCGCAGTTAAGAACAGATATCTTATGTATACAGAAAATGCATTTAAGGGTTAACCAAGAAAAGATAAAATTAGACCTTACCTGCTAATTTTCTTTCCTGGAGTCCCTCCAGTCCATTCCAGATGCGTAGGTTATGCTCATCCACCAGCAGATGGAGACTGAGAACACTAAGTTGAAACACTTCTCAAATAGCTTGTGCCCCTATGCCAAGTCAGTATGAACCTCACAAAACAGAAGAACAGAGCCCAAGAACCCCAATTCTCCACCAGCACCTCAATTAAACACTTCAACTTTGGAGTCGGGAGTAGTGCCAGAGGACTGGAGAAAGACGCATGTGGTCCCTTTACACAAAAGTGGATGTAAGGATGACATTGAGAACTACAGGCCAGTTAGTCTAACCTCTGTCGTTAGTAAATTATTGGAAAGGCTACTAAAAGAGAGAATAGTGAGGTTTCTGGAGTCTGATGGATTGTAGGATCCGAGGCAACATGGTTCACGCGAGGCAGGTCTTGTCAGACAAATCTAATTGATTTCTTTGACAGGGTGACCAGGGAGTTGGACCGAGGGAGAGCCCTAGATGTGGTGTATTTAGATTTCAGTAAAGCCTTTGACACCGTTCTGCAGAGGCGACTTATAAACAAACTGAGCACCATAGGGATAGACCCTAAAGTTACTTATTGGGTTAGAAATTGGTTGAGTGGGAGGTAACAAAGTATACAGGTAAACAGAGCTCACTCTGAGGAGGTTACCAGTAGTGTGCCACAGAGATCTGTCCTTGGTCCGATTCTTTTTAGCATTGTCAGTGATATTGCAGAAGGGATGTCAGGTAAGGTTTGCTTGTTTGCGGATGATACCAAAATCTGCAATAGAGTAGACACCCAGGAAGGAGTAGATAACATGAGGAGAAATCTAGTTAAGGTTGAAGAATGGTCTAGAATTTGGCAGCAGAAATATAATGCAGGGTCATGCATTTGAGATGCAAAAATCCAAAGGAGCGGTACAGTGTAGGGAGTGAGGTACTTCTGTACACAAAAGAAGAGCGGGGCCTGGATGTAATTGTGTCTGATGATCTTAAAGTAGCACCCACAAGACCTCACCAAGACAAACCCCAAGCAAACATCAACCGGAAGAAGATTCAAACCATTCGACAAAGAGAGCTTCTTCAAAGAAACTATCGAACAATTACCATCAGACTTCACTGACCCAGAAGCACTCATAGAAAACTGGACCACCACCATAGGACAAGCCGCAATCGCCCCCAACACTCCTAAGAACAAAACAACAAAGGCACACACACTGCGTCCCAAATCCGACTGGTACACGGCAGCCCTCTGACTCCTAAAAAGACAACTCTGCAGACACAAAATAAAATGGCGAAAAACAAAACAAGACAGAAACAAAACACAATATCTGCTGCTGATAAAGGAATACCATGCTGAAACAAAGTAAAATGAAACCACTACACCAAACTACTGAACACAGCCATCAACCATCCAAGAAAACTATTCTCCACTGTAAACCAACTAACAAAAATGCCTAGTACCCAACCCCCCAGAAGGGATAGGGTCTAGAGGGCAGGTAGTCTTGCGTGCTGTGGAAATGAAAGTTATGAGTTCAGAGGTGGTGATCGTGTGAAAGGTGGACCAGCAGTGAGAAAGAGAAGACATAGGGGGTGGAGAAGGAGATGTAGGAGAGGGTGATGATAAAGGAGGGGGACAGGAAGGAAGGATGGCACGCAGGTCTAGGACCTTGGCTGCGAAATGTGAGGCTAGTTGAGGGGGAGAAGGCATAACAAGGGGAAGCATAGGAGGCAGGCCAGAATGAAGGGATGTGAGGGTCCTGAGCACAGAAAAAAGCTGTCTGGAGGGATTTGGAGCAGCGGTGATACGGTTAGAGAAGAAGGATAGCTTAGCCTGGTGGATAGAGGAGCGGTAGTGCTGATGGTGCTCACGAAATAGTGCCAGGGCATGTGCAGTGCTGTGCTTACGCCAAGTACGTTCTGCTCAACAGTTTACAGTTTTTACATTTGTCTTGTTTATAGTTGAGGCATTTAAGGGTTGAGAGTCATTTAACCTGGTGTCAGTGATGTTTGTGGGGCTTAATTGTGTGTCTTTAGGTTGGATATATGCCATTATTATCATAGTTGTTACCATAGTGTTCGATAAATAGAAGTGTTTTGATTTCTTTTCTGAATATTTGGAGGTCTTTGATAGATGCAATGTGTCCGGTAATGCGTTCCAGAGAATAGGGACGAAGTATGAGAATGCTCTATTGCTTATAGCTTGTTTTGTTTTACGGAAGGCAGGTGGGACTATAATTGTGTTCTGAGAGCATCCTCTTGTTTTTTGTGTCTAATGTAGGGGTAAATTAGGGATGAAAGGAATGAGGGTGCTGTATTGTTCAGTAGTTTGAATGCGATCATTAATGTTTTATATTTTACTCTACTTGTTACTGGTAACCAGTGAAGCTTGTGTAAAATAGGTGTGATGTGGTCTGTCAAACTGGACTTACAGATGATTCTAGCTGTTACGTTCAGGGCCAATTGCAGTTGGTTCAAATTCTTTTTGGGTATTCCAAGCTATTACAGTGGAGTTTGTTTCCAGTCTTGCCCGCACCGGAGGGCTTGGGGAGTGCCAGTTTTGCTGCTTGTCTTCAGGACCGATCGGGGCACCATGCGCCAATGTCAGCTGCCAGCCCTATACAGTCCTGTGCTGTTCCCGTAGGCATATGTAACAATATTTGTAAATAGTTTGCCACTGTTATACAAGTTTATGTAGCAAATGCTGTAAATAGTTTACCCCTGTTATCCAATTTACTTGCCCTGTTATCTGTAAACTCTTACATGTTAATTGTACTGAGCATTTTTTGTTCCATGTGAACCGCGCTGATGCTGAATAGTGCGGTATATAAGAGACTGTAAATAAATAAATAAATAAATATGGCCGTCGGCGTGTGGTGGGGCATCACCTAAGGGGCATGTATGCCCCTTGTGAGCCCCTTAGGAGCACCAAAGGAGCTCCTGTGTTTGTAAAGTATGCCTGGATGGAAACGTAAGGCTAGATTGCCTCCATCTACAGCAGGTTCTATGGATAAACATCTCCCGAAGACTACATACAAGACTCAGGTACTGTTCCTCTTTCACCCCCCTCGGAGAGGGAGCTAGTCTTAGCTCCCTGGAGTGTATGCCACCTACTCCTCCTGGGTCTTTAGATATTTCCAGTTTGACTCCTCCTTTAGAGCAAAGTTCCCGGGTTGAAGTTGGGCTCCCCCAGGTGGTATCACAGAGGGAATTTCCCATTTCCTCCTGGGACACTCAAGGGGATTCAGTAACTTTGGTAGATATTTGGCAGGTTGTTAAATGTACTGAGCAGATCTTATTGGACACTGTTCCTGGATTATGCAAATATACCAAGGACACTGTTAAAAAGCTTCATGATCTAGAGGTAAAGGTCAGGTCACTGGACTCTCGTTCAGATGCAATAGATGCTCAGGTTAAGACTCTTCAATCAGTACATGCTTCATCAGTTAAGGACACTATTATTACATCAGAAAATTGAGACACTTGAAAATGTGGCTAGAAATAAGAATTTACGTATGGTTAATTTTCCCTGTATTCATTTGTTATCCCCCTTGATTCTTTTGCATACATATGTAAAGGAAGTATTGTCCTTGCCTAACGCAAATACCACGGTTTTTGTTAAGTGTTATTATGTTCCTACTAAAGTTAGGCAGGAGAACCCTTTAAATCTGGATCTAGATGTCCTGGTTGAGGATTAGTCCTTGAACCTCACGGCTTTCCTTGAGGATTCACAGGATGTCATCTCGACCAATGCTACTCTTCTTGTTACCTTTTTATCAGAGGGAGACAAAATTGTAGTTTTGAAGGCACACTTTATGAAGATTCTTTGTTTTGTGGAGATAATCTAGCAATTTTCCCAGATGTCTCGTACTACTCAAGTCAGGAGGAAATCTTTTTTGGCCTTTAAAGTTAAGGCACTTGCTCTAGGTGCTACTTTTTTCCTCTGTTACCCTTGTAAATGTTTAGTTTCTTTTGGGCAATGTTATATTTTTGTGACTCCCTCTAACTTAGAGAAACCTTTATTGGATAAAGAAAAATAATTGAGGGTAGTTTACTGAGTTGGTTGTTGCTTATGGCCTGTTGAAGGGTAGTTTATGAATATTTAGGCTACGAGTAGATAGGTATTGGTTTGTTATCGAGTCAATCCTTGTTTTGGTTGCCGAGTGGTTTTTTTCTTTCTTTGTTTTACACTCTCCGTGATGTGGACTGAAACTTTTTATGTTATATTTTTTTATTGTTTATAATTTCTTCTGATCGTATTTCTTTTGTTCTTTGGTATTTGTATATATCAAAATATTAATAAAACGCTATTACAGAAGTCAAAGTGTGGTGTGATTAGGGCTTGTATCACGGATCTGAAATCATGGATATCAAGTAATGGTCTTAGGTGCTGTATAATCCTTAATATGAAAAATATGGTTCTGGTGATCTGTTTTATGTGTGATATCATGCTGAAGGATTGATCAAGTGTTAACTCCCAGGTATTTTACTTCCTTTTTCAATGGAAGTACAGTGTCATGTGAGTGTTAGGGGGGAAGCGGGGTAAAGTTTTGGTTCCTTGTAGTGTAAAGTACTTCATTTTTTTAAAAAGTTAATCCACAGGTTATATGATTTTAGTCAATTCTCTGCCTCTATAATGGACATTGACATTTTGTGTTGGGTGGGGTTCGTTATGTCTATTGGGAGATATAACATGATATCATCAGCATAGATATATCCTACTTTTTATTTTCTGAATATATTGCAGATTGGTTGGATATATAGATTGAATAGGAGAGTGCTGAGAGAGCAGATCCCTGCGGTATTCCCTGTTCCCGTTTGAAGACTGTAGATGTCTTTTGTCCTACTTGTACTTGTTGCGTATGGTCGGAAATGTATGATTTAAACCATTGAAAGATTGTTCCCTTTATTCCAATTTGTTCTAGTCTTGTGAGTAGGATGTTGTGGTTAACATTGTCAAACGCTGAGGCAATATCTATGAATACAAGGATGAATGCCTTTTTGGCATCATCCATGCCGCATATGAGTTTGTCAGAGAGAGCTAGTAAAAGTGTCTCTACACCATGGAATGGGTGGAAACTATATTGTTGGTCATCTAATGGTGCATTTAAGTCTATGAAATTATGCAGTTTGTTTGAACAACCTTCTCAATTACTTTAGCTATGAAAGGTATACTACTAAGGGTCTGAAGGAGCTAGGGTCTTCCTTGTTGAGAGATTTATTTTTTAGGATTGATCAGATCATAGTGAATTTGAGATCATTGGGCATGAATCCCTGGTCAAGGGATTGGTTAACTATAGAAATGAGGTAGGGAGCCAATTCAGTTTTTGTTGCCTTGATCCAGACAATGGGACAGGGATCTAGTGGAGAAGTAGTGGTGGTAATTTTGGTGATTGTGTTTAGTAGTTGTTTTTGGTCTATTAGATGAAAAGTGTGTCATGTGTTCTGGTATAAGGGAGGTTTAGGGGTGTGAGTGGTGACAACAAAGATTTTTTTTAGTTTGTTAGCATAGTGATCGGCGAGAATTTGTGGCTTTATACTACTATTGTTTACTTCATTTTGTGATGTTTGGGTTAAGGATTTGACCATTTCAAAGAGTTCTCTTGGGCACTAGAGAGATTTATTAAGGATTTTAGTGTGATAATCTTTCTTTGCCCTGTTGATTGCTTCTTTGTAATTGTTAAGGGATGTCATGTAGTTTATCTTCTATATCTTTTGTGGATCTCCATTTGTGTTCATGTTTAAATAATTCTTTTTTGGAATTTGTTAGCTCTTGGGTGTACTATTTCTCAGAGGTCTGTGGGTGGTTTTTACGCGTGTATTTGTGGATGTTGCAGCATTTAATATTGTTGTATTCCATTTGTCTAGGATATCATTAATGTCTGTTAACGGATTATTTAGTTGAGATAATATGTTTTTCAGGAAGGTTTCCTTATCGAAGTGACTAAATTGTTTTTTCTGGGATATTGTATTATAAGGTTGGGGGAGGGGGGAAGCATTGGTAGGATGAACTTTATTATGTAGTGGTCGGACCATGGGACTTTTATTTGTTGGGGGGGGGGGGAGGTGAGTAGAGAATGTGACTTGTAGCTGATTTTGGGAGAGAAATACTAGGTCTAATGTATTGCCTTTAGTGTAGGTGGGCATGTTTATTATCTGCTGAAAGTCCATATCAGCCATTGAGTCAAGGAATAATGAGGTTTGTGTGTTTTGGAGAGATGGAAGGTTAAAGTCACCTAAAATGATGTTGGGGTTCTTTAATGAGATCGAGCAGGCTGATTTGAGGATTGATGCTAGATTGTTGTGATTAGTTGTGGGAAGTCTGTAAAGGAAGCAGATCGTTAGGTTTTTATTTTTAATTTTAATTATGTCCGACCTGCCTATATTACTGGATATGCCAGGCGAGGCTTTTAGTTCAAGTTTAGTTAATATGAGGACCCTACCTCCTCTTTTAGAGTCTCTGGGGCAATTGAAGAGGTTATATCCTTTTATGTTTAGTTGGTTTAGCAGAACGCTATCTGCATCAGGAGAGACTTTTGGCAAAATTAAAAAGTCATGGGATAGGAGGCAGTGTACTATTGTGGATCAGGAACTGGTTAAAAGACAGAAAGCAGAGGGCTAAATGGCCAATTTTCCCAATGGAGAAAGGTGAATAGTGGAGTACCCCAGGGATCTGTGCTGGGTCCGCTGCTTTTTAACATATTTAGAAATGGGAATAACAAATGAGGTAATCAAATTTGCAGATGACACAAAATTATTCAAAGTTGTTAAAACCCATGAAGATTGTGAACAATTGCAAGAGGACTTTGATAAATTGGAAGACTGGGCATCAAAATGGCAGGTGAAATTTAATGTGGACAAGTGCAAAGTTATGCACCTAGGAAAGAACAACCCAAACTATGGTTACAGATGCAAGGTTCCACATTAGGAACCACCACCCAGGAAAGAGATTTAGGCGTCATTGTGGATAACATGCCCAGTGTGCAGCGGCGGCCAAGAGAGCAAATAGAATGCTAGGTATCAAAAGGAAAGGAATGGAGAATAAAACCAAGGATATTATAATGCTTCTGTATCATTCCATGGTGTGACAGCACCTTGAATATTGTGTGCAATTCTGGTCACCGTATCTTAAAAAGGATATAGCGTTATTAGAAAAGGTACAGAGAAGAGCCATCAAAATGGTAAAGGGGATGGAAGGATACTCCCTATGAAGAAAGGCTAAAAAGGTTAGGGCTCTTCAACCTGGAAAAGAGACGGCTGAGGGGAGATATGATAGAGGTCTATAAATTAATGAATGGAGTGGAACGGGTAAACACAGATCGATTGTTTACATCATTAAAATACAGAAAGACTAGGGGACATGCAATGAAGCTACAGGGTAACCTATTTAAGACTAATAAGAGAAAATATTTTTTCACTCATTGTGTAATCAAACTCTGCAATTCATTACTGGAGGATTTAGTAAAAGCTGTTAGTGTAGCTGGGTTTAAAAAAGTTTGGACAAGTTCCTGGATGAAAGGTCCATAAACCATTATTAAAGGGGACTCAGGATATTTATTTATTTATTTTAGCTGTATTTATATCCCGCTTTTCACCGGGTCAAAGTGGTCAATTGGGGGATACATTTAACACGAGGGGATATGAGACACACACACTAATACATACAGGGAACATGGGCAATGGAGGGTTAAGTGGCTTGCCCAAGAACACAAGGAGTGCCTATAGGACTAGAAATCCCAATCCCTCTGGCCTGAGATTGCTGTCCCCAGGTGGGACTTGAACCCCCGACCCTCCGGCCTGAAGTACCTTGTCCTAACCACTAGACCACTCCTCCCTGTTTGTCCCAATATAAGCATTGTGGAACCTGTGTCTTTTGGGGAAACTGCTAGGTACTTGTGATCTAAATTGGCCACTGTTGGAAACAGGATACTGGGCTTGATGGAACTTGGTTTGACCCAATATGGCATATCTTATGTTCTTATCAGATAGCCAAGTTTCCGTGATGCATAGTACATCAGGGCTTTCATCTCTAACCAGATTGATAATAACTGGGATTTTATTCCTGATGGATCTAGTGTTTATTAGGATGCATTTTACTGGTATTTCTATGTCTGATGTTTTTTGGGCTGGGTTTAGGGTTTGTGGGTTTATATAGATTAGTCTTTGGTGGGTCTTATTATGTCCTGAGCAGTGCCCCTTATAGTTTGTGTTTCTATAGTGGTGGTGGCTAGGTTGTGTCTATTACGGCTTTGTATGATGGGGATGGGACAGTGTTGAGATGTTTCATGCTGTAGAGGGAAGATGTTTGTTATTGTAAAGGCTAGGCGCAGGAAGTAGATTGTGCATAGTAAGGTTTTACTGAATTCCATTGTGGGATATATTTTAAAATTGCAAATGTTAATGCTATCTTGATATGAGGAGGCAGTCAATGTCAATACTGTAATGATCTAAAGTTACTATCGTAATGTGAGGAACTTTGGTATTTCACTTGGTTTCTATTGCACTGATTATATGGATATCAAAAAGTCTACATACAGATCTATATACAGTTTTAGTGTGATAACTTATAGGTTTCTGGCAGGTGGGTTTATATAGTCTTCGAGATGAGTAAGCTTGTTTCTGGCTGGTGGGTTTATATAGTCTTTGAGATGAGTAAGCTTGTGCGGTTGTGGTGCAGTCCGATGTGCCCGCAGGAGTCCGGTAGTAATGGCATGCGGGGACTTGTGGGGGGTTTAGGTGTAAGGCTTGCCTTCCCTTTAGTAGTAGCGGTCTTAAGGTCCCTTTGTTGCCGTAGTGCAGATTTTTCGGGAGGAAGAGCATGTGGCATGGATGTGGCATGGATGTTTTTTCACCGTGCCTGCGTGATTCCGGAGTTGCTGATAAGTTGCTTGGTCCTCACCTGGGTGCTTCTTTAAGGGTTCTCCATTTCTTATTCTTTGCGCAGACAAACCCAGGTGTGGGTGCGCTGGTTGGTTGAGGATTTAAGGAAGCTGGTGTGTGTCCTTGGTTGATGTAATTTCTGGATGGTTGCTGGTGTTTTCAGTTATGGATTATAGGTTAACTGTCTGGAGTGTCCGACCTCTTGGGGTCCATGCCTAAGGGCCAAGCTGAAGGGCCCTCAGGTGCGGGCACGCCTAAGCACGCTGCTCTTTAAAGGTCCCTGGTGTGCAGATTTTTTTCGCCCGATTGGCCTGTTCAGTGGGGGAGTGGGGAGGAGCTCACCTGGACCACCCAGGAAAAAGATTTAGGCGTCATTGTGGATACCATGTTAAAACCCTCGGCCCAGTGTGCAGCGGCGGCCAAGAGAGCAAATAGAATGCTAGGTATGATAAGGAAAGGAATGGAAAATAAAACAAAAGATATTATAATGCCTCTATATCGTTCCATGGTGAGACCGCACCTTGAATATTGTGTGCAATTCTGGTCGCCGTATCTTAAAAAGGATATAGCGATTTTAGAAAAGGTACAGAGAAGAGCCACCAAAATGGTAAAGGGGATGGAAGGATACTCCTATGAAGAAAGGCTAAAAAGGTTAGGGCTCTTTAACCTGGAAAAGAGACGGCTGAGGGGAGATATGATAGAAGTCTATAAATTAATGAACGGAGTGGAACGGGTAAACGTAGATCGATGTTTACCTTATCAGAATATAGAAAGACTAGGGGACATGCAATGAAGCTACAGGGTAAACTATTTAAGACTAATAAAAGAAAATATTTTTTCACTCAACGTGTAATCAAACTCTGGAATTTGTTACCGGAGGATGTAGTAAAGGCTGTTAGTGTAGCTGGGTTTAAAAAAGGTTTGGACAAGTTCCTGGAGGAAAGGTCCATAAACCATTATTAAGAAGTGACCGAAGATATCAATGCTTGACCCAGTACAAGCATTGTGGAACTTGTGTCTCTTGGGGAAACTGCTAGGTACATATGACCTAGATTGGCCACTGTTGGAAACAGAATACTGGGCTTGATGGACCTTGGTCTGACCCAGTATGGCATATCTTATGTTCTTATGTTCCCGCTCTCTCCTGAAGACACTGATCAGGCGAAGATCCCTAGCAACATGGCTTCTGACCACAACACGGAGTGGAAACATTACTAACCACTTTAATAAATACATTCACACAAGGATTGCAGCGGATCAACCAAGGATACCTATTAATCTTCCTGGATATCTCATCAGCTTTTGACACCGTGAATCACCAAATAACTAAACAACGCTTTCACATGATCAGAATTCAGGGAACTGAATTCTATTTTATGCCTCTTGTCTGTATATAGTTAACCCTGTTTTTCTGCCAAGTTTTTGTTCCCTGTTCATTGTAAAAAACCAATGCTGACTGTGTCATTGTGTTTACATTTTGTTCATTTGTAAACCGCACTGATTAAAAGAGCGCGGTATATAAGAAATAAAAATAAATAAATAAAAATAAATAAATAAAACTGTCCACAAGTGGTTCACATCCTACCTCATGGACAGATATCAGAAAATAAGGATAGGAAACAACTCCTCAACACCTTACAAGCAAACCCAAGGTGTGCCACAGGGGTCTACCCTCTCCGCCTTGCTCTTCAACCTATACCTCCGACCACTCTGCACCACCATAAGAAATTATAAAAGAGGAATTAGACTTATCTGCTAATTGTTGTTCCTTGAGGAACTCTAGTCCAGTCCCACACCTCTGGGTAGTGTCAGGGAGGAGTGGCCTAGTGGCTGGGGCAAGTTACCTCAGGCCGGGGGTTCAAATCCCACTAGAGGACAGCAACCTTGGGCCGGAATGACTGGGGTTTTTAGTCCCACAGGTGCTCCTTGTGGTCTTGGGCAAGCCACTTAACCCTCCATTGCCCATGTTCCCTGTAAGTATTAGTGTATGTGTCTCATATCCCCTCATGTTAAATGTATCCCCCAATTGTGTTGTGACCACTTTGATTGAAGGATAAGGTGGTATAAAAAACTGTCTAAATAAATAAAATAAATAAATAGTGTACCTCTCACAGCAGCTTGGAGATTGAGCATGTCATCTTTTGATGACACCAGTGTACTTATATTGTTGGCACCGCCTACCAGCCCCAGTAACCCATTGACAGAGCAGACTCACAGGAGCAACAAATAAGTATTAAAACATGCAACAACAATTACTCATCTAAATAACCTAGACCCCCACCACCACCTGGGAAGGAATCCCCCGTCCCCCCAGAATGAGGAGGCTTACTGTGGGGCGCTTGAAAGACGCCATGCAACATGGGGCGTGAGACTGACAGCTCTCCTGGTTCGCCCCCAAACCCTCACCTTATGTCTCGGCCCTCCCTGGCCACTTCTCTCCACGTGAACCAGCTTCAGGTCTGAGACGACAAGACAGAATATCCTAAACACACTTCGGGGAGGGATCTGGGACTGGACTGGAGTTCCTCAAGGAACAACAATTAACAGGTAAGTCTAATTTCTCTTTCCTTATCATTCTCCAGTCCGGTCCTGCACCTTTGGGATGTAACAGAGCAGTTTAACAGGAGGGACCTGCTGAACTGGCCTGAAGCACCGCCAAGCCCTCACTGCCTAGACATCCAGGCGATAGTGCTTGGCAAAAGTATTAAGCGAAGACCAAGCTGCTGCCCTACAAATCTCTCCTGGCAGCACTAGACTATACTCTGCTGACGAGGCTGCCTGGGCCCTTGTGGAATGTGCCCGCAACCCCGCCGGCACCACTCTACCCTTCAGGATGTATGCCGACGCGATCGCTTCTCTGATCCAACGGGAAATGGAGGCTTTTGCCACCACCTCCCCTCTGCGTGGTCCTCCAAACAGCACAAACAAATGATTAGATTTCCGCAACGGCATTGTCCTCTTCAAATACTGCCTCAGGACTCTTGACATCCAATAGGCGCAACTGGGGATTGTCTGTGCCAACCACTGCAGGTGAGAGAGCCAACAAGGAAACTAACTGGTTCAAGTGAAAAGGCAAAACCATCTTGGACAAAAAGGAGGGTACCGGTAAAAGAATCACTTTCTCCCTAGAGAACGAAAGAAAGGGCTCTTGGCATGAAGCTCCAAATTCCTGCACGCCAAACAGATTGCCACAAGAAAAACAGTCTTCAGGATCAAATCCTTCAGTGAGACCTGACTCAACAGCTCAAAAGACTCACCGGTAAGTGCCGATAGCACCAAACTGAGGTCCCAAGGTGGTACCACTAACCTCTGCGGAGGCCGAATGTGGCCCACCGTCCTCAGAAACCTCAGCACGTCAGGGTGAGTACCTAACGTCATCCCTTAGACCTTTCCCTTATAACAGGAAATGGCCGCCAGTTTTACTTTCAAGGAACAGGCCTCTTGCGGACCTCATTGTCCTTGTGCAAAACGACCTTCACAATGAGCTCCCCATCTGGATAGACTAGCGTCAGTCATCAACGGGACCCAGCTTGGCAACTGAAAGGGCATGCCCCTCTCTAGGTTCCCCAGACGAAGCCATCACTGAAGAGCCCTCCTGGTCTCCTGTGGACAGGGGAGCTTCATGGACAAAGGCTGCGTCTGTTGAGACTACCGGTGGAGCAGAGCTCTCTATGCTCTTGCCCATGGAACAAGTTTGAGCGTGGCTGCCGTGGTCCTGAGGACTTACAGATAATGCCGGGCCAACAGCGCTGCCATTTTCAGAAACTGGCGCATCAAGCACCTCAGCCCCTGCGCTTGATGTTCTGGAAGGAAAACCTTCCCCACGTGGGTGCCGAAGCGTGTGCCCAAATACTCCAGCTCCAAGGATGGTACCAAATGACTACTCTTGGTCTCGTTGACCACCCAAATGAGACTTTGAAGCAATTGTACCACGCACTTGGTTGACCTTTTGCTTTCATCCCCGGACTTCGCCCTGATCAGCCAGTCATCAAGGTATGGGTGCATGAGCACCCCTTCTTGAAGAGCACTGCCGCCACTACCACCACCACCATGAACTTGGTGAAGGTACCAGGAGCCATTGCCAGACCAAATGGCAAAGCCCGAAACTGAAAATGTCCCACTGGTACTGCGAAGCAGAGAAACTGCTGATGTTCTGGCCAGATGGGAATGTGCAGATATGCTTCCATGAGATCGGACGTCAGAAATTCCCTGCTTCTCACTGCTACTATGATGAATCTCAACGTTTCCATATGAAAATGCGTTATCCGCAGACAACGGTTCACACCCTTGAGATCGAGAATCGGTTGGAAAGAGCCCTCCTTTTTGGGGACTACGAAATAAGTGGAGCACCAACTGCAACCGTACTGGTCTCTGCTGGCGCCTTGCAGGGACTCTGAACAAAGGAATGGCCCACCGGACGAGCCCACTCGAGAGCATAGACCTCCCAGATGAGCTCCAGGACCCACTGGTCCAATGTGATCTAGGCCCAGGCGGGGTAGAAATCCCACAATCAATCCCACTGGTTGCACCACCCCCCGGGCCCCCCTCGCTTCATTGTGGTTTCCTGGGTCCCGAGGATGAGGCGGCGCCAAAGCCCCGGACCGCCCCTCGTAAACCTCAAAACACCGTCCCCTAGTGAAGAAAACCCGTGATCTGGCTACAATACCAGGCTCTTTCGGTCTCTGGTCCCCCAAGCAGTGAGAAATAAGCAGAGAGTAACACAGAACACAATCACACACAAAGTACTACTTTCTTTGAGCTCAGAGGCAAAACAACAGAAGGTCCATGGACACAGCACAGTTCCACCTCTGTTGAATTCAAAGTCTTCCTCCTTTGAAACCCCTTTGATTAAAGAAAAAAAGGGAAGTAACAGTCATTTTTTGTAAACGTGAAATAACACAAGGTGTTGCTAGAGTTCTTTACAGAGTAAAAGCTGATTACAGTGTATTCGATGAAATTTACTTGATTATGACAGAATTATTTATAATTGCAGAGTTGCAGAAATTATGCTGTGCCAGCAGGGACCTATAGTTGACTGTACAATGAACTATGGTTGCGCAGTTCATAGCCTATGTTTACTCTTTATGCTTGCATTAACAATGTTCTCAAACTATTTTTAAGGACAGTTACACAGAACTCATGATCATGATATCCGACTCCACCTAAGAGGAAGTAGGTGAAAGGACAAACTCGTGAATGACAGTCATTGTTAAAAAGTTCTTCTATCAGCACATTTTAGAGATCTGTATCAAGAAATTCATCTATCTTTAATTACATATTGGGGATTCTGGTATCCCCTTTACCTGTCCATCAGGGCCGGCCCGTCCATTGAGCAAGAATGTTGTTTGCACAGGGCCCCGCGCAAACAACATTCTGCCCATCAGCCACTTTAAAAGAAAAAATAAACTTGCTGCTGCTGCCACAGTGGCAGCGGCAGAATGAAGTGTCTCCTGCAGTCAAGTGTCTCCCGCGGGGGCCCCCCCCTCCCCGGCTGCCCGACAGAGCCCGCCTCAATCACTCTCGTCGGTATGGCTTTCAGAGCCGCGAAGGGAAAGTGTCCCTCTCGCGCCTCTGTTAAGCCTGCCGGGGCTGATGGGAAATTTCCCATCAGCCCCGGCGAGCTTAACAGAGCCGCGAGAGAAACTCTCCCTTCGCGCCTCTGAAAGCCGCACCGAGGAGAGTGATTGAGGCGGGCTCTGCTTTGTGAGTCCTGGTAGTGCTGTTATGATACGGCGGGTTTGCTATGGGTTTAAATGGGCAGTGTTTGTAGTAGTTTCTAATGTGCCTGGCAGTTGGCACTGGATTATAGTAATGTAGAAATCTTTTAGTCTTTCTTTATCCATACACTCATTAAGAGGCATGTTTACTAAAAGTTAGTGTATGGTAACATTATGCAAATATTTATGCAAATGAGGCCCCTTATGCAAAAGAGGCCCCGCACCGAGTCTCCGAACATGGCCCCGCACCCCCTTTGGGCCGCCCCTGCTGTCCATTCCTACAGTCCTCCCTGTGATTCTATAAAGAATCATTACAAAAGAGCGGTAGCTGAAACATGTCCAAATCCAGAATAAATCTTCTACAGTAGGCTTCATTTTGCAGATGTTCCTTCAGAGTCCTAGGCACATCTGGTCCATAGGTGAACTCCATCTTGTTCATTGGAGGAAGCTGTTATACAAAATCATGTGACATTGTTTGCCTTTGCTTAGCCTCAATAAGAATGTGTACAGAGAGCCAGACTTTACCAATTATTCTTGTAAGCACTACCTCTTCTAGCAGTGGCCAACTGCTTCTCATAGATATATCAATAATTCAGAGATTAGTCCCTCATATCATGACACCAGTCATCACTCTAGATTCTTCAGCAGCATCTTTTTGTACCATGGGCTGTGCCATGCACATCTTAGATAAAGCTTTTTCAGTGACTGTCCACCCAGGCTTCACTGCTGCGCATACATGAGCAGTTCCGCTGGAATCGCTGATCTTTATCAGGAGTCTCCATATTCAGTAGCATTATCATTCACAGTAGTTTTCTTCTTCGGCCCATAGGATTCAGTGCATATATAATTTGTAAAAACCCAACTCTCCACTACAGCTTCTCTCTTGATTCCATACAATTGCAAACAATTATTCATCCCTAATGACAGTCTTAAATTGTTGAACAGAATTCTATTATCTATTGTTAATTACAATTGTCATGGGGTAGGATCAGAATATGCCTATGGAAATAGGAAAAACAGAGCTGAGCAGGTCTAAAAGTGACAGCTCAGAGCACATGGATCAGGGTTGCTATGAGCAACCAGCAAAAACAAAAGCACCAGGTGTAGGAGCACGCCCTAGTAGGGGATTACATCATAGCATATTAGCTGATGAGAGGCAGCTGAGGACAGGGCAGGCTTACCGGAACACTAGGAGTGACGCAGATAAAACTCACTCAGAGTTTGTCAGTAGTAGAGCTAACCAGGATCCTAGGAGGGCTAACCAGGATTCCAGGAAGAGAGCTAACCAGGAGCTTAGAGGAGCTAAGCAGGAGTACGGCAGAGCTGTTTTGGAAACTAAAGGAAAAACTTCCCAGGGAGGTTCAAGCAGTGTTCCACAGGAGATAGCTGAGAGAATACCAGAGGCTGGTTACAGGGTGCTGGGCAGCACTGAACAAGAACCAGGTGGTTGGTGCCACGGAGGTATTCAAACAGGCAGACGGAAGGAACCTGTGAGAGGAAGTCTCCCTGAGAACAGGTACCGGGAGGGCAGTAACTATTATCAAAGGGATACTTACCTGCCCAAAGAGAAGCATACTGTAAAAGGGAGTAGAAGGCTTGCCTGGGGAAAAAGCCACGCTAAGTTTCCGTGCTCAGAAAGCTCCGTGGGAACCGAGCCAAAGGATAGGCTAATTCCTTGTAATAGAGGGAACTTTGAAAGGGAGAGTTTCCCATACACACAGCTAGGAGTGCGTGGCCCTCTGGAGGAAAACTCCACTATATACGGTAACCTTCCAATTCACCCTGATAGAGAGGGGGAGAGAAGCCTTTGGAAAGGAGAGGAGGGTTTTTGCAACAATGATATGATTTACAACCATTCTGAAGATAGCTACAGGGAAAACTATGAGGACATGGAATGTGACTTTTGTGGGGAAAGTCCTGATGAGTTCCAAATGGAGTGTGCATTAATGTTCTCAGATAACATTTCCTCTCTCTGCTAAGCTGTTTAAAGACAGGAATCCGTTTAGGGAAACGGATTTTGAAAAACTCACTTGTGTAAAGTACAAGGACTGTTTTACCTTTTTGGATTGGCTGAAGATAAGCACCTTTTTGTTAATAGTAGTTCATTTTCATTTGTACCAGAAAAATATGGTTTATTTCTTTTGATTCTTATGTGCAAAAGTTCACCCGGAAGGGAAATAAAATACCTCTTTTTGAAAAGCCTGGCTACTCGTTCACAACTACCTTTTTGATTAGCTAGTGGGACTACAGATCCCAGGGGGCATTGTAAAGTCCCAGCTACATTAAGAAGAGGCCCCACTGAAGCTCCCTAGGCTTCCGCCTATAAGAGTAGGTGGGTGACACAATACATCTATAGCTAGCACTAAATTATTATATAGCTAGCCTGTAACATACTTCTATTTTTTTTCATCTACATTCCTAAACTTATTCTGTCTACTTGCCAAATCAAATGTTACATATTCATATCACTAATAATATTTGTGATGTACTCTCCAGTTATAACAATATACAAGGTATAGTCAATCTGGTTATTCAAGGGGTAACAAACATTAAAACATAACAAGCAGTTTATGACAAATAAATTTACTTTTTATGTTATTATTATTATTATTTTTTTAATACCACTTTCCCCACTAGTCACAGCAGTTCACATTGCAACTAAAACTTGGTACAGCACATTAAACAGGAACATTGATAACTTGGAATTTGTTTTCTTTGTAAGGCAATGAGGAGGTTAAGTGACTTGTCCAAGGTCACAAGGAGTGCTAGTACTCTAGTCATTAGACTACTTCTCTATTCCATTCTAATTCGCATAGACATCTAAGCTCGCCAAGGAAGGAACATTTACATAAGGGTGTATACATTCATAAACTATAAAACTTTTTTAACACCAAATTTGAACCAATTAGAAAGTCAATTACCACTTCTTAATGGCTTAACAGTTCTATCTTTGTTACACTGTTTTCAGAACAAAACAGCATAGTAGTAAAGGATCAGCACATAGAGCTTCCCATGCAAGAAGCGTGAGACAAAGTCAGTATTGATGATCAAGTGAGCTGATAACTCAAGAGCTCTAGAAAGAGCGAACACTTCAGCTAGTTGAGCACTAGCAGATAGCAAAGCAGCTGACTCTGTCACAGAATCAACTCTTATAATTGCATCAATTTTCCTTATTCATTGCGGAAAGCAGAACCATCAATACATAGTGAGGTCAAACAGTAACAATCTAGAGCTGGAATAAAACTGTTTTTTTGTTTTGTTTTGTTTTCCAGTTAAGTTACTAACTTCTATCTTTCCTTTAAACACTTAATTTTTCTTAACCTTTGTCACATCACACAAATCCACACAACTTATCAAATATCTAAATACATCAAAGCATGGAAGATCTTCCCATTCATTCACATCAATTATAACTAAAAATACAATTTGGAGAATATCATCAATCATTTTTCTTCCCAGAGTATCCGGAGATGATATAATACTTTTCAGCATTTGCATTATTACACATAGAATGGAATCAGTAGATAAATTCTCAGCGATTAGGTTGCCCCTAAGACTGCATTGTATGTCATTTTTAAGGCAATTGCACATGTTTTAATTTTGTTTGTATATTTATGTTTTGGATCCAATTTGCACACACCTTATTTAAACATTTTGGCCTCTTTAATTGCATCCTTCGTGCATATGAGTTCCTACTACTATCCTGTTGCGCTTTTTCTTAGTTGTTTTTTTCCTCTAATTATGGAAATCACCAGTATCATATGCGTCCATTCATGAAGTCCTCTATTCTCTCATTATAGTACACACAGTGTGGCAAGGTACCAGTTATAGAACACACAGGTATGGTGTTTAATATGTTTATATGGTATTTTTAACGACTACAGATTACATTACCTGTAGGGTTGCTTTTATGATATCTACGTTCAGTGGTTTAGTTTGTCACCTTTTAGGATGTTTTATGGTGTCTATTATTTGATATTTATTTATTTATTACAATGAGTTATTTATATTGGTTCTTACATATGCATAGTTATTTATTTATTTAATGTAAGATCATTTGCTGTACTTAAGGTGTGCCTTTATGATTTATTTTTATATTCAGTTTTTAATTATATTTATTTTTAATTGTTTATGGATGTTTTAATATGTTTTAATATGTTTTGTAGCCAAAAGCCCCTGATGAAGGCATAAGCGAAACACAGCCTGTGTCGGGCCTGGCTTTATGAGTAAGAGTGTTCTAATAAATAATTCCTTCCTTGCTACCCACGTTCTCGGACTGGTTCTGTTAATTAGCACGTGGGATTGTGCTTTCTGGTTGGACAACTTCCTGTCCTGGGCAACCTTGAGGGCTACACTGCCTTCTACTGGTATCTTCGTCTTTTTAGGGACTGCTGACACCACCACATCCACCCTCGACGAGCGACGCAGTTCCCGGTCCTGCAGCAGGTAGAGGCGTGCTCGCTCTCTTTCATGTCTGCTTTCCTTTTGGTGCTGACAGAAAACAACCTACAAATAAACTATAACAAGACAGAGACACTATACATAACAAGAGACACTACATTCATCACACCCCCCACGATAACACTAAACAACATCACAATCAAAACTAAAATAGACGTGAAATACTTAGGTGTCACCATTGACCGACACCTAACCTTCAAATCGCACATAAGCAAAACCACCCAAACAATCTACTTCAAGGCGAAGACTCTTCAGCGCCTCCGATCACTCCTCAAACCAGATGACTTCCGCACCGTATACCAAGCATCAATAATACCCCACCTGGACTCTCGCAATGCCATCTTACAAGGACTGCCGCATGCCACACTCCTACCTCTTCAGACAGCCTTCCACTCAACAGCACAAATTCTACAAGCAGAAACCAGAAAAGAAGACATTACTCCTATACTCAAACAGCTTCACTGGCTCCCCCTGCAGAGCCATATAACATACAAGACCATTATGCTAACACATAAATCAATTCACTCAGACCCCCCCTACACACCTACAAATACTCTTACAGCCCTCACAACCACACAGAGCCAGAAGAATCTCGACGAGGAACACTCTCAGCATCCCCCACATTAAAACCAAAGCAAATCAACAGTCATGCAAAACAGCCTTCCAACTCTATGCTCCTTCCATATGGAACAGACTGCCGGACCAGCTCAGAAACATCAAGAACCTCAAAACCTTCCGCAAAAAAATTAAAGACACGTCTCTTCGCGGAACACTTCCAACGCATTGAATAACCCTCACACCACACCACAAGAACAACTGTTGTACTCATGTTGCAAACAAAACAAAACTGTATATAGTTAAGAGCAAGCCACTCCCCGATTGCATGCTGTAAATAGTTGATACAAATATTTTAATGTAAGTTACTACTATGTAAACTGCCTTGACCCAGAGAAAGCGTAGTTACTCACCTGTAACAGGTGATCTCTGGGAACAGCAGGAATTTAGTCCTCACATATGGGTATCGTTGGTACCGATGGAGCCGGTGCGGGAACGCTCCCCAGCGTCCAATAGGAACGCTTTTGGGAGCATCCCTCAGCACATGCGCGCTGCCTTCCCGCCTTTCCAACTGTCCCTCTTCAGTTAAGTTTGTAGCTGAGTGAAAGGATAGAAGGAGAGAGGAAAGAGACAAAGAGAGAGAGAGAGAGAGACAACTCCTAGGGGAGGTGGGTGGGTTGTGAGGACTAAATTCCTGTTGTTCCCGGAGATCACCTGTTACAGGTTAGTAACTACGCTTTCTCCAGGAACAAGCAGGAATGTAGTCCTCACATATGGGGACTCCCTAGCTGAAGATGCCAGGGAGATATTCCCAGGAAGGTGCCACCGTCGAAGGTGAGAATCCTTCCTCCCATGGATCTCTGGCGTCCCACCAGGGTTGGTGGGTAGGAGTTAGCTTAAGTATGAAAGAGATTTTGAAGAACAGCTTGGCCAAAGAAGGCATCCCGACAGGAGGCTTTATCTAGGCAGTAGTGGGCTGTGAAGGTGTGTACCGAAGCCCAGGTGGCTGCTCGACAAATGTCATCGATAGACACAGAGTGGAGATCAGCCATAGAAGCTGCCATGGCTCTCACATTGTGAGCTGTGACATGGTCCTGAAGAGGAAGACCCTTACTCTCATACGTAAAGGATATGCATTGGGCAATCCATTTAGATAAAGTTCTTTTGGAGACTGGAAGTCCCAAATGACTAGTGTCAAAAGCTACAAAAAGTTGGGAGGACTTCCTATGTTGCTGTGTTCTTTGAATGTAAAAGGCTAAGGCCCTTTTACAATCCAAAGTATGAAGGGTTCTTTCTGCATTAGAGGCGTGAGGCCTCGGAAAAAATACAGGAAGATAAATTGATTGGTTTAAGTGAAAAAGCGAAACCACCTTTGGCATAAAGTGTGGGTGAGTTTGAAGAACAACCTTATCATGATGAAATCTAGTATAAGGAGGATCAGCCACTAAAGCTTGCAATTCACTAATGCGACGGGCAGAGGTGATTGCAATCGGGAAGATGACTTTCCAAGTCAAAAACCTAAGGGCTGTAGTGGCTAAAGGTTCAAAAGGCGGCCTCATGAGCTGCCCGAGAACTAGATTTAGATCCCATGCTACCGGTGGTGGCTTGATGGGAGGTTTAGTTAATAAAAGGCCTCTCATAAATCTTGATAGGAGTGGATGAGAGGAAATTGGTTGTCCATTTAGAGGCTTATAAGAAGCTGCAATTGCACTAAGATGGACTCTTACCGAATTGGTCTTTAAGCCAGAATTCGATAAGTGAAGGAGATACTCTAGTATCAATTCTAAGGGTATGACCCGGGGGTTTAATCCCTTCTTGGAGCACCATATAGTTTATTTATTTATTTTACATTTCTTATATACCGCACTATTTACGATCAGCGCGGTTTACATAAAACAAAACAGAATCCGACAATGAACAAGAGTCAGGTCATTACAATGAACAGGAGCAATCAACTTGGATAACGGGGGAAACTATGTACATAAATGGAATACTGAAATTGGTAAACTATGTACACAAATGGGATACTGAAATTGGTATGTGAGATGGGGTCATTGTGTGTTGTATATAGTAAATAGTTGTATATAGTAAATAGTATATAGTATATAGTGTGTTGTATATAGTAAAATGTTTCCACTTGAAGGCATAAGATCTTCTTGTGGAAAGTTTCCTAGAAGCCTGAAGGATATCTACCTGCTGGGACAGATTAAAATCC
Organism: Ichthyophis bannanicus; assembly: GCA_033557465.1. NCBI lineage: Eukaryota > Metazoa > Chordata > Amphibia > Gymnophiona > Ichthyophiidae > Ichthyophis > Ichthyophis bannanicus. Next base: position 384,540,869 of record CM066039.1, read on the forward strand.
TGGAGGTCTAAGCCTTGAACAAACAGGCCGTGAGGTGCAGGGACTGGGGATTCGGGTGCCATAGCATCCCGTTCTCCTGGGAAAGGAGATCTGGAGCATGCCCTAACTCCAGAGGTGGCGCTTGAGAGAGATGCAGAAGCAGGGAATACCACGTTTGGGGTAGCCATCGTGGTGCTATGAGATGGGGTGGCCATCGTGCTGTCTCTCTGAAGTTTGAAGAGTGTTTTGGGGATGAGGGGAATGGGTGGGAAGGCATAAAGGAAGTCCTGACCCCAGTGAAGGAGGAAAGCATCCCTTGCCTGACAGTTGTGCGCCGGAATCCTGAAACAGAACCGGGGAAGTTTGGCATTCAGTGGACTTGCAAAGAGGTCTATGTCTGGAGTGCCCCAGAGATGAAATATCTTTGCCACCTGGTCTAGGTGGAGTGACCACTCGTGAGGTAGCAGTACTCGACTGAGTTTGTCTGCCCAAAGGTTTTGAATGCCTGGAAGATATACCACTAGCAGGTGAATTTGATGCGCTCTGGCGAGGGCCCATACTCGTAAAGCTTTGTTGCATAACGACAGAGAGACTGTTCCACCCTGCTTGTTCACATAGAACATGGCAACTTGATTGTCCGTCTGGACTAGGACTGTCTTGTAGCTGAGCTGGGCGTGGAACACTCGAGGAGCTAAATAGATTGCTCTTAATTCCAGGAGGTTTATGTGTAAACCAACCTCCTGTGGAGTCCAGGTGCCCTGGGTTGAGAGATGATTCAGGTGTGCTCCCCAATCCACCTGTGATGCATCTGTTGTTAGGGTGGCCTGTAAGAGGGGTAGATGAAAAGGAGACCCCACTGTCAGATTTTTTAGTGACTGCCACCATTGGAGGGACAAAATTAGTCGTTGAGAGATTGTTATTTTGTCCGACAAATGACCCGTGGCCTGTGTCCACTGTGTGGAGAGGGTCCACTGAGCTGCTCGCATGTGGAGGCGAGCATATGGGACTACATGAACTGTGGATGCCATGTGTCCCAGTAACTGCAGTAGTTCCCGAGCAGTGAGGGAGGATTTGCCTGCTGCTTGAGAAGCTAGATGCATTATGCGAAGACACCGGGCTTGTGGAAGGAAAGCCCTTGTCTGTCTGGTATCCAGACAGGCTCCTATGAATTCTAGGCATTGGGAAGGAACTAGTTGAGATTTCGGGAAGTTTATTACCAATCCCAAGTATTGGAGGATTCGCATTGTACGAGACAGTGCAGTGCTGGCCTCTGTCACTGTGGAGGCTCGGATAAGCCAGTCGTCTAAGTAGGAGAAGACAAAGATCCCCAGGGTTCGTAGAAATGCAGCTACTACTGCCATGCATTTCGTGAATGCCCTTGGTGCTGAAGCCAGACCAAAAGGAAGAACCCTGTACTGGAAATGTCTTCCCCTGAAAAGGAATCGTAAAAATTTCCTGTGATCTGGATGGATAAGAATGTGAGTGTATGCATCCTTTAACTCTAGAGAGCAAAGCCAGTCCTGGCTTTAAAGGTATGGCAGAAGAGTTCCCAGAGAAATCATCTTGAATTTTTCTCGAAACAGATATTTGTTCAATTCTCTGAGGTCTAGAATGGGTCTGTGTCCCCCTGTTTTCTTTGAGATAAGAAAATAGGGGGAGTAGAACCCTGCACCCTGTTGAAGAATGGGTACTTCCTCTATTGCCCCTTGGGCAAGAAGTGTGGAGACCTTGTGATCTAGCAGATTGTCTGCAGAGGTTTGTGAATTGAATTGCTTTAGAATTGTAGGAGGGGGTAAGCTGTGAAAATGAAGTTTGTACCCCTCCCCTACAATGGACAAAGTCCAATCTTCTGCTGTTATCTGATGCCATCTGTTGACAAAGTGGCATAACCTGCCAGGAATATTGGGGGGTTGAGGACCCCTCAGAGGCAGGAAGGTAAAGCTTTCTAGGAAGAAGTCAAAGCTCTTGAGGGGGCTGAACCTGGAGAGCTGGTTGGGCTCTCGGGCCTTTTGGTTTCTTTTGTTGTCTAGTTTGTCCCTTTTGGGCAACCTGACCTGGAACTTGAGCCTGATGGGTATAGGAAGGATAAAACTTCCTCTTTTTGCTAAAAGAGGGTTTTTTATAAGGCTTTCTTTTAGCTGGAGTGGCTGTAGACTTTGACAATCTATCTAAGGTAGAATTGTCAGCATCTAACTCATTAGCCTTCTCCTGCCAGTTCTTGCCGAAGAGATTTTCTCCCATGCAAGGAATGTTGCCTAACTTGTCCTGTACCCAAGTCTCCAAGTCTGATGCCTGTAGCCAGGCAATCCGTCGTGCGCCAATGGCAATAGCAGAGGTTCTGCTAATGCATTCAAAGCAGTCAAAGGCTGCACAATTGACAAACTTGGAGACATCCTGAGCATGCTTAACCAGAGTAAGAAAGTCTTGTCTCTTATCATCTGGGAGAAATGGGCTCATAAGTTCCAAGTCTCCTGTGATTTCTTTAAGGAACATTCCCATTTATAGGATATATGAGCTGATCCTAGCTGAAAGCATGGAAGCTTGAAAAGTTCTGCGTCCAAAAGCATCCAGAGTCCTGCATTCGCGACCTGGAGGATTGGATGCATGTCTTGTAGCACTTTTCATCCTACGCATGGCTGACTCCACTACCATTGAATGGTGTGGCAGTTGAGTTTTCTGAAATCCAGGACATGGTGGGACTCGATACATAGTATCAAGTCTCCTAGAGTGAGGAGAAGTAGTCAGAGGTGTCTCCCACATTCTGAGCATCAAGTTATGCAGAATTTCATGGATAGGCAGAGTAGCTGCCTCCTTAGGAGCTTTAGGATATTGGAGGATTTGCAATTCCTTTGCTCTGGGTTCCTCCTCAAGAGCTACTGTGATTGAAAGACCTTTAGCCATATCACGGATGAAATCCTGAAATGACATGTCCTCTGGAGGTGACATTCTGCGATGAGAAGAGGGATCTTCTAAGAGAAACCCACTAGTGCCAGCAGAATTGTCAGAGTCTTCGGAATCGGAGGACTCGAAGTATTCCTGACTCCGATGCTCCTGCAAAGCATGATCCCGGTACCGATCGAAGTTGGTACCGAGGTGACCCGGTACCACTTTATCCACTCCAGCCAGAGATGGAATAGGAAGAGATACCATCGGGGCCGGTACCGGCATCGGTGTCAATGTCGGCACCAATGCCCTTGGGACCACCGGTACCGCAGCCTAAGAGAAGAACTTAAGAGGGAAAGGCGGGAAGGCGCGCTGCCTTCCCGCCTTTCCAACTGTCCCTCTTCAGTTCTTCGTTTTCCACGGAGCCAACAGGACCTACTCCCTGTCACCGCAGAAAATTCCGTCTTTAAAATTCTTTTTTGTGGTCATGTTTGCCTACCGCACGATGCCTACCGGTACCGCCGGTTCTTTTCTTTTCTTAAAAAAAAAAAAACAAAACCCCTAAACTTTCACTGTTTCTTTTCAGAAACTTTCCTGTTTTGGTGCTAGGCACCATTTTGGGCATTAGGCCCCATTTGTCCAAAATCATGGAAAAACCAACTAGTGGTTTTAAAAAATGTACTAAGTGCGGCGGTACCATTTTCGTCACTGACACCCATGATTGGTGTCTAAAATGTTTAGGACCTGATCATTCTCCAACTGAATGTCTCTCCTGCATGGGGATGACTAAAAGAGGAAGACAGAACCGGGCCGCAAAGCTGGGTACCCTCTTCTCTTCAGATGCCAGATCCATTGCATCTAACACAATACACTGTGGGTCAAGTTTGTATCAGAATGAGTACTTTTCTATAACATAACTTAGACAACTGTTCATTCAGCCTATTATAAGAGTTATAACATCTTATAATGATTTAGTCCAGCTGATCTCAGATAAACTCGCGCATCACATTGCATCAACATCGTCAAGGGCCTCTTCTTCCTCCCATGGATCTCAGGTAACTAAACACAAAAGCCAGTCCTCAAAGGGTAGCTTTCCTGCTAAGCATCGAGAGGCCATTGGCATTGCCCTTGAGGGAACCACACTGGCAAAACAGCCCTGGCTGGAGGCTTCGGCTTCCAAAGCATCGATGGGGCTTCAGGACGTTCTCGAGGCTTCAACCTCGCAAGAACTACCTGTGCCATGCTCAGGGGTTCCGGCCGTTCTTACCGGTACCGACACCCAGGCATCGGCAGCGTCGATAGACCAGAGATTTCTTGCTATCGAACGCAGTATCGCAGCTCTTCTCTCAGCTGCAGTACCGGCACAAGGCCAGTAGAAAGGGAAAGGAACTACAATCATTTACAGGACAGTAAGAGAGAAAGGAGAGAGTAAACAAAACATAGGGGAAGTAATTACACAAAAGGGGAGGGGAGGTCAAAGGACAGGGATAAAAGGTGGGTCTTTAGGTTTCGCTTGAAGGTGGCGTGATGGGGGTCTAAACGGAGGGAGGAAGGGAGGGAGTTCCAAAGGGCAGGGCCGGTGAAGAAGAAGGCAGAGTAACGGGTGGAGTGTAGATGAGCAAGAGAGGGAGAAGGGAGGTTCAGGCGGTTGAGGTGAAATGAGCGGGGAGTGTATCTGGGGATGTGGAAAGCGATAAGATCAGCTAGGTATTGTGGGGTACTGGTGTGGAGAGCCCTGTGAACAAGAGAGAGCAATTTAAATTGAGCACGGAAGGGAACCGGTAACCAATGAAGATGAAGGAGAAGGGGTGTTACGTGGTCTCGGGGGGAGGAATGAGTAGTGAGACGCGCAGCAGTGTTTTGAACCCTCTGAAGTCGAGCCAGTTGAGATTTAGAGAGACCAGTGAAGATCGAATTGGAAAAATCAACGTGCGACATGACAAGAGACAGTAACAGGGTAGTAAGAGCAGATGGGGAGAGAAAGGGGCGGATTGCACGGATCTGGCGGAGAAAGAAAAAAGAGGTCTTAGTGATGTGTGAGATGTGGGCCTGAAAGGAAAGAATGGAATCAAAGAGCACACCCAGATAACGAAAGGTGGAGACCAAAGGTATAGGAGTGCCTGAGAAAGAGGGGGCTAACGAGGGGAGTGGACTACCATGGGAAAACCAGATTGCAATAGTTTTGGTTAAGGTGGAGACAGTTTTGAATCAGTCAATCTGCAACGATGGAAAGACAGGAATTCAGTGCAGAGAGATCAGGGCAAGAGGGAGAGGTGTGGTGAAGAAGGACTATGTCGTCTGCGTAGTAAAAAGCTGAGACCTCAGATTGTTGAATTAGCAAAGCGAGGGGGGCTAAGAAGAGATTGAAAAGAAGATGTGCCAGAACAGAACCTTGGGGGACCCCACATGGAAGAGGAAATGAATCTGAAAAGGGGGTAGAGGGAGAGGACTGCACAAAATCAAGAGGAAAGGAGTGAAACTAGCGATAGACAACACCGCAAAGACCCGCTTCCCGTAGGCGAAGAAGGAGGAGAGAGTGGTCAACTAAGTTAAAAGCAGCGGAAAGATCAAGAGCTACCGCCACCAGGATGTCCCCGTGATCGTGAGCCACATGCAGTGCATTGGTGAAAGCAAGCAGAACAGTTTCAACACTATGGCCTTGACGGAATCCAGATTGACAGGGGTGTAAAAAGTTAGTAGAGTCAAGATGGTGAGAGAGTTGTGCGAAAACAATTTTTTCTAGGAGTTTAGAAAGAAAGGGAAGATTAGAGACGGGGCGATAGTGGGCGGGAACCAGAGGGTCAAGAGAAGGGTTCTTAAGGATGGGACGGATCAGGGCATGCTTCCAGGAGTGGGGAAAAGTCCCTGTAGAAAAACTGGAGTTGAAGATGGAGAGGATATAGGGGAGGAGTGCTAGAGAGGGAGTAAGTAGCCAGGAGGAGGGGATAGGGACAAGAGGTCTTTCTAGAGGAGGAGATGAGTTGATGGAGCTCAGCGGTAGTGATTAAGGAGGAGGAGGACCAGGCATGTGAGAGTTGGGAGGTGGGAGGAGGGGACGCAACAGGGGAGGGGGGGAGAGAATGGGACCAGGGCAAGAGGGCAGAGATGCTCTTAAAGAGGAGATCTTGTCACTGAAGAAAGATGCCAGCAATGGGGGAGGAGGGAATGGCTGAACAGATGTGGTAGAGGTTGCGGGGCGAAGCGAGGTGAGAGATCTGAGTGTGGAATAAAGATGTCGGGTCTGATTAGGGGTATTGGAGATAGCATCAGAGAAATATGTGCGTTTGGCAAGGTGAATTTTGGAGCGGTAATATGAATGGTGTGCTCTGAAAGACGCTAGAGTGGTAGGGGAGGGAGCTTTACGCCATAGCCGCTCAGCTCTGCGGAGGTGAGTGCGAAGCAAGCAAAGACCGCTATGGTACCAGGGATGTGAGGGTCGTCGGTGTGGTGGGCGGGTGCGCAGAGGGGCAATACGATTAAAAGTAGCAGAGAGGGAAGAGGTCCAGAGGGTGGTCTGAGAGTTGGGGGAAAGGGAGGGAAAGTCAGTGGGCAAAAGCTCGGTTGCAGAGGGGAATTGCTGGATGGTGAGCGGGGTGATGGCACGCGAGAGGCGCACAGGTGGAGGTGTCGAAGGGGGAGGGGAAGGAGAGGGCACCGTTGAGTGGAAACAGAAGAAAGACAAAAATGGTCTGTCCAAGGGAGGTGAAGAGAACATAAGGTGTGGAGCGTGAGGGTAGAGGAGGATGAGGTAAAAAATAGATTGAGGGTGTGACCAGCAAGGTGGGTGGCAAAGCGAACATGTTGTACAAGGGACAGGTCATGGAGGAAGGAAACAAAGGAGTGACCCCTGGAGGAAGAAGGGGAGTCCAGATGAAGATTAAAGTCGCCTGCAATAAGCAGATGGAGGAAGGCTAATGAAAGGTCAGAAATGGTCAGAAGGAGGGAGTCCCAAAGATCAGAGCGAAGTGCAGGAGAGGAGTAAAGAAGAAGAATATGTGTTGGAGGAGAGGTGTGGAGGTGGAGGAGAAGGGATTCAGGGTAGTGCAGTGAAGGGGAAAAGATCTGGGTGAAAGAGAGGGACGGGCGCAGTATAGCCGTTACGCCGCCGCCTGAGCAGCCTATGGGGGGGACTGAGACTGCAGAAAAGCCAGGGGGAAGCAGCGGGCAAGAAAAGCATCCTCCCCATCCTTCAGCCATGTTTCGGTGAGGAGGGTGAGGTCGCAAGACTCCTGGGAGATGAGGTCCTGGATAAGAAGAGTTTTAGATCTCAGGGACCTACAGTTCAAGAGCCCCAGTTTAAGAGGGGCCTGAAGAGGAGTGGGGGAGGCAGAAAGTGAGGAGGGGGCACACACAGAGGGCAGACAGGGACGAAGGTTGGAGCAGCAGCGAGAACATGGACTAGCAACCTTGTCTGGACGTCTGCCCCACAGCACGGGTATGAGAGTCATAGAGCAGTGAAAAGGGGGGAAAGAGGGATCAAGAGAACAGAGAGAGGACCGTACCTGAGGCAATTGGATCACGATGTCGGTAGGAGAAGAAGGAGGGATAAGCAGGCGGTCTGTTCCGGATATCGTGAAAGGGCAAAACGCTAGAGAGAAAAGGAAAAGTGAAGCTGCGTTAAGAGTATGGCCTTCGCTGCCGGAGCAACCCCAAGGAGCACACCTAAGGAGCACGTCGTGCTCCTTAGGTGCGCTCCTTCGGCGCTCCTTAGACACAGAGTGAAGGTTAGCCATAGAGGCTGCCATGGCTCTCACATTATGAGCTGTGACATGGCCTTGAAGAGGAAGATTCTTACTCTCATAAGCAAAGGATATGCATTGTGCAATCCATTTGGATAGAGTTCTCTTGGAGACTGGAAGTCCCAAATGACTAGAATCAAAAGCAATAAAATGTTGAGAAAACTTTCTATGTTGCTGTGTTCTTTGTAGGTAAAAAGCCAAGGCTCTTTTACAATCCAAAGTATGAAGGTTCCTTTCTGCATTAGAGGCATGAGGCCTCGGAAAGAATACAGGAAGATAAATAGATTGATTTAAATGAAAAGGTGAAACCACCTTTGGCATAAAGTGTGGATGAGTTCTGAAAACAACCTTATCATGGTGAAACCTAGTATAAGGAGGATCAGCCACTAAAGCTTGCAATTCACTAATGCGACGTGCAGAGGTGATTGCAATTAGGAAGGTGACCTTCCAGGACAAAAGCTTTAGGGTTGTAGTGGCTAAAGGTTCAAAAGGTGGTTTCATGAGCTGCCTGAGAACAAGGTTTAAATCCCATGCCACCGGTGGTGGCCTGATGGGAGGCTTTGTTAATTGAAGACCTCTCATAAATCTTGATATGAGTGGATGAGAGGAAATTGGTTGCCCTTTTAGAGGCTTATAGGAAGCTGCAATTGCACTAAGATGGACTCTTACTCGACTTCCGGTTTAGCCACGGTGGAGGTGAGACGCGTGTAGGAGAGCTCTCCGGGCCACACGTATAAAATACAGGAATAGAGCAGTCCCCCCCGGTCAATACGAAGGCAGTATAATGCCCAAGGTGGTGAAGATTAAACCAGGCTATACGCGGCGAAGGCTGGAGGAGAGAAAAAGCGGCGGGAAGCATGCGCGCTCAGCCAGCCCCAGTGTCCCCAAGCAGTTCCGAGGAGTCACGAGAGGAAGAGTAAGAGGGCGAGACTCAGGCGGACCTGGCGGCGATACTGAAGGAGATTCGGGAGTCTAAGGAGTAGATTGTAGAGAGAGTATGTAATCGCCTGGAGGAAAAATTCGCTGCTATGGGGCAGAGACTGGAGGAAATGGAGAGCAGAGTGAGCCAGACGGAGGACGCCCAGGCTTCTACCCAACGCGTGGTGAGCTTCCTGCAACAACAAATTAGTTGGCTGCACGCTAAAACTGAGGATATGGAGAATAGGGACCAGCGGTCCAATCTCAGAATCTTCGGGGTACCTGAGGGGGCAGAAGGCGAAGATACTATCAGCTTTGTTAAAGAAATGCTGGTGACATGCTTCCCGAATCCCCCGTTGATGCCGCAGTTTGAGATAGAAAGGGCTCACAGAGAGTTGAGGCCCAAGCCCGAGAAGTCGGCTAATCCAAGTGCTCTCATAGTGAAACTTCTTTGGTTCCAGGATAGAGAACACGTGATTAAAGCGGCTAGGAGGTCAAAAAGTGTGCAGTACAGAGACTGGAAAGTGTATGTATTCCCGGACTTGGCTTCAGAAACAGTAAAAAGGAGGAAGGATCTGCTGAAACTGAAGGACTATCTGGCTAAAAAGGGGATACAGATCGCGATTTGGTATCCGGCTAGGATTACAATGTTGGTGAATGGAACGAGAAAGTTCTTCAACTCGAGAGAGATGCTGGAGAAATTCTTAAAGTCACAGAAGGGGATGGCAACGGAGAGAAGAGAGATCTCCAATAGAGTCAACAGCCGAGATCTGGAGGAAGGGAGTGAAGGTGCGCTGCAGACTCCCGGGGAGTGAATGGACATTAATTGGACTAACCAGGAACTGTTGGAGGGTGAGGGATGGGTGTGCCGGGGGAAGAGGTGCAAGGGGGAGGAGGGGAGCCAGCAATTGGGGAGAGGTAATAAAGGGGAGAGAGGAGGTAATAGAGACAAGATGTAGTAGTCTTAATGCGGAGACCTGAAGGGGTGGGATCGGGGGGGGGGGGGGGAGTACAAATGGGGAGAGGTGTGCGGATGGAGGGCGAAGAAAAGGGGTGGAGAAGGGCTAATGGAAGTCAGAAATCAACAAAATTGTGAAGAGAGGGAAAAGAAGGAGCAAGTTGTTTGGAAATGTTTGTTACAGTTTGAAAATGATTTATTTGTGCTTGTGCTGCCAAAGATCCAGCAGGTGGGGGAAGGGAGAGGGAAATGGAAGGGAAAAGAGCAATGTCTATAACGGGGGGATATAAGATTGCATCCTTTAATGTAAGGGGGATTAATAGCCCAATTAAGCGGAAGAGGATTCTCTCACAGTTAAATAGGAATAAGGTGGATGTTGCTGTGCTGCAAGAGACACATCTGATTAAGGAGGAACAGGAGAAATTAAAAGCCCAGGGGTTTGAGCAAGTGTTCGGAGCACTGTACAATTCCAAAAAGAGAGGGGTGGTGATCCTGGTGCATAAGAGGGTGAAGTTTATTCCCTATAAGTCGGGAGGGGATGCAATGGGGAGGGTGGATCGGAGGGAGGTGTCGCTGCTGAATTTGTACACTCCTAATGGGCAGAAGGGAGCCTTTTTTGGGAGGGTCCTGCAGGATTTTGAGAAGCAGGCAAAGGGGGAGTGGATCATCAGGGGGGATATGAACTGTGTGGTGGGACCTAAGGATAGGTCCAATTACCAGAAGGGAAAGCATTGGCGAGACGGGAAAGAACTACGGAAATGTATGAAGACTTTTGATCTGGTGGATATTTGGAGATGGGAGAACCCTGGAGGGCAGGGGTACACGTGACATGCGCCCAGACAGGGGACCTATTCTAGGATATGTTTTTAGGGAAGAAAGGACAATTGGGAGTGCTGGTAAATATAAAACTTCATCCTGTCCTGTTGTCAGACCATGGGATAATCACAGGGGAATGGTGCCCGAAAGGGAGAGAGGAGGGAGGGAGAAGGGGGGCGTGGTGGGGGAATATAGCCCTGATCCAATCGGAGGAGGGGAAGGTTAAGATTAGGAAGGCATGGAAGGAGTATCTGGCTTGGAATGATAATGGGGAGGTATCGGATGCTACGGTATGGGATAGTGGGAAGGCGTATATGAGAGGGATAATGATACAACTAGGGAGCCAAAAGAAAAAGGAGAGAGAGGAAATGAGGCGGAAGCTGATGAAAGAACTGGAAGAGGCGCAGGGAGAACATAGTCGTACGGGTACTAAGGCTTCTCAACAATTGGTAACCCGTATTAGAGCAAAAATCAATGCCTTGGATATGGAGGAGCTGGAGAAGTTGATGAGGGCGTCCAAGAGGAATTTTATGGGAGGGAGGGAATAAGGCGGGTAAGTTGCTAGCGTGGCAGATGCAAAAAAGGAGAGAAAGCAGGAATGTGACGGAGATACAAAGAGAGGGGGGAGAGAAAGTGGTGGAAAACCAAGGCATATGTAAGGCATTTCGGCAATTTTACGAGCTGTTGTATACAGGTCAAGAAGGGGTTAACCGGGAGAAGATAGGGGATTACTTAGATGGGATCAAAATTCCAAGGGTAGGGGAGGATACGGCACAGTGGCTAGGGCGGCCTATTGAGGTAGAGGAGATATTAAGGGAAATTAAGAGGCTCTCGAAGGGCAAAGCAGCAGGGGAGGATGGATTCCAAGCAGAGTACTACCATATGATGCGAGAGGAGGTTGCCCCGTTCCTGGCTAGGCTTTTTACTGGTTTCATGCGGGGGGAATAATGCAGACTTCGATGGCGCAGGCTAATATTATAGTACTCCCTAAGGAAGGAAGAGCCCCGGATAGGTGTGAAAACTATAGGCTGATAGTGTTGATTAATTGCGACGCAAAATTGTATGCAAAAGTCTTGGCGAGTAGGCTGGAGGGGATTTTGCCAAACGGGTTTTATTAAAGGAAGGGTAATAACAGATAACGTAAGGTGGGCGGTGGGGCTCCTTCATTATGTTAGGGCGGAACAGATACCCACGGTTTGTGTAGCACTCGACGCCGAAAAGGCGTTCGACAGGGTGGAGTGGGAGTTTTTGTTTGCAGTGATGGACAAAATGGGATTAGGAGAAGGATATCTACAGGGGGTGAGGGCACTATATAGACACCCGGTGGCACGGATACTGGTGAATGGCCAGTTCTCTGAGTGGTTTGATCTACACAGGGGAACGAGACAGGGCTGTCCTCTGTCGCCTCTGCTATTTGCGATAGTGATAGAGGCATTAGCCATACGAATTTATTTATTTACATTCTCTTATATACCGCGCTATTCTGCATCAGTGCGGTTTACATTGAACAAACTGAAATTACATTGAACAGGGCATTATAACTTGGAAATAACTATTTTACAGGGAACATGGGCTATAGAGGGTTAAGTGGCTAGCCCAAGACCACAAGGAGCACCTGTGGGACTAGAAACCCCATTCCTTCCGGCCCAAGGTTGCTGTCCTCTAGTGAGATTTGAACCCCCGACCTTCCGGCCTGAAATACCTTGCCCCAACCACTAGGCCACTCCTCCACTCATTAGGGCGCAAAAGGAAATTAGATTGGTTAATATAGGGCATAGTGAGCATAAGATACTGTTGTATGCTGACGAAGCGTAGTTACTCACCTGTAACAGGTGTTCTCCAGGAGCAGCAGGAATCAGTCCTCACATATGGGTGACGTCGGCGCCGACGGAGCCCTCGCGGAGCAATTTTCCCCAGCTTTCAAAGAAAGCCTTTGGGAATTGCAGCGCGCATGCGCGGTCCCCTTCCCGCCCAAAGGTGCCATCTTGGCCAGTCTGATGACATAGCGAAAAGACAGCAAAAAATTTGCAAAAACTAAATCATATGACTGCAACTCCAAGGGGAGGAGGGAGGGTTGTGAGGACTGATTCCTGCTGCTCCTGGAGAACACCTGTTACAGGTGAGTAACTACGCTTTCTCCAGGACCAAGCAGGAAGTCAGTCCTCACATATGGGACTCCCCAGCTTAAGGCTACCGGAGACCCTAAGCACAAAAAATGAGCTCCCTCAAGCTCAGTAGCACCGAAGGAAGGAATCTTCTCTGACTAATCTCCAACCGGTAGCCCAACATCCGGGATGGAGGGTAGGAGTTGCTTAAACCTCGAAGAGATTACGGAGGACTGCCTGTCCGAAAGCACTGTCCCTGCGGGACTCCCTCTCCAGGCAGTAATGGGTTGCGAAAGTCTGGCTCGAAGACCAAGTAGCGGCCCGGCAGATGTCTGCCAATGGAACAGAGCGGAGGTAAGCCACTGACGCAGCCTTCGCCCTAACCCGATGAGCGGTGACTCGACTTTCCAACGAGAGGCCTGCCGCCCCATAAGTCCAAGCGATACAGTCAGCTACCCAGATGGACAGAGTACGCTTGGAGACAGGGAGCCCCAATTTATTAGGGTCCTAAGACAGGAAGAGCTGAACAGTGTTACGGTGCTCCCGCGTACGATCAAGGTAGAAGTTCAGCGCCCTTCTACAGTCCAGGGTATGCAAGACCATTTCAGCTCGGCTGGAGTGTGGCCTGGGAAAGAAGGTCGGAAGCACCACCTCCTGATTGATGTGAAAAGGGGAGACCACTTTTGGAAGAAACTTAGGGTGAGTCCGCAGGACTACCCTATTCTTGTAGAACCTAGTGTAAGGGGGATCAGACATTAGGGCCTGCAGTTCACTAACGCGTCTAGCGGAAGTGAGGGCTACCAGGAATAAGGTATTCCAAGAAAGAAAACGGAGAGGACATGTAGCCATGGGTTCAAAAGGCGGACAGGTGATCCGCTGTAAAACCACGTTCAGGTCCCAGTCAGGGGCTGGGGGGCGCAAAGGTGGTTTAAGGAGAAGGAGACCTCGGGAGAACCGTGCCACGAGAGGGTGGCCGGAAAGAGGCCTGCCTTCCACCGGCACATGATGTGCAGAAATAGCACTGAGGTGAACTTTGACTGAGTTGGACTTTAGTCCAAGATTGGAGAGGGAAAGCAAGTACTGCAAGACCACCGACACCGAGCAGGAGAAGGGGTCTTGAGACTGTTAAGTACACCAGGTGGAGAAGCGACGCCATTTAAGGGCGTAGGATTTCCGGGTAGAGGGTCGCCTGGAAGCTAGCACGACCTCTTCCACCTCTGGAGGCAGCAGGAGGGGAGCAAGGACTACCCTTTCAGCAGCCAGGCCATCAGATGAAGAGATCTGAGGTTGGGGTGTAGGAGAGACCCCTGATCCTGGGTCAGGAGATCGGGTTGAAACCCCAGAGGCAACGGAGTATCTACCGCCAGTTGCATCAGTAGCGGGAACCACGGTTGCCTGGGCCACCGGGGAGCTATCAGGATCACCGAAGCCTTGTCTTGGAGAACCTTGAAAAGTGTTCGAGACACCAGCGGCATGGGAGGAAAGGCATACAGAAGGCCCGTGGACCATGAGAGCAGAAAAGCATCCGCCGCTACTCGGAGGGGATGCGGTTCCCGAGAGCAGAACCGAGGAAGTTGCCTGTTCAGAGGACTGGCAAAGAGATCCAGAGTGGGGAGGCCCCACTGGAGAAAGATCCTTTGAACCACCAACGGGTCCAATCTCCACTCGTGTGGTTGGAGGATTCTGCTCAGTTTGTCTGCCAGGTAATTTTCTTGACCTGGGAGATAGACAGCTTTGAGGAGGATTCCTCGGCTGACGGCCCAAGCGCAGAGCTTTTGTGCTTCCCGACAGAGAAGGAAGGAGCCCGTGCCCCCCTGTTTGTTCACGTAGAACATGGCCACTTGATTGTCCGTCTGGACGAGGACGGACTGGTGAGTGGTAAGGTGGGAGAAGGCCCGTAGAGCCAGGCGGATCGCTCTGAGCTCCAGGAAGTTGATCTGCTGGGCAGATTCCCACGGGGTCCAGAGACCCTGAGTACATGTCCCTTGGCAATGTGCTCCCCAACCCAGGAGAGAAGCGTCGGTCGTCAGTACCGGAACAGGCGGAGGAGACTGAAAAGGCATTCCGAGCACTAGGTTGGGCAGATGAAGCCACCACCGTAGAGAAGAGACCAGCGGGCTGGAGATTCGTACTGAGTCCGCTAGTCTCCCCGAGGCCTGACGCCATTGTGAGCGAAGGCACCACTGAGCAGGCCGCATATTCAGGTGGGCATTGGGGGTCACATGGACCGTGGAAGCCATATGGCCGAGCAGTCTCAGGAAGTGCCTGGCCGAGACCCGGGAATGGCTGCGAAAGCGGCTGGCGAGAGCCATGAGCCGTTGTGCCCTGTCGAGCGGCAGAAAGGCTCGCGCCTGAAGCGTGTTTAATCTGGCGCCGATGAACTCGAGATCCTGAGAGGGGAGCAAAGTGGACTTTTCGAAGTTTATGACAAAGCCCAAGTACTGGAGCAGAGTCACAGTACGTTGCGTGGCGTGAGTGGCCTCCGTGGAGGACGGAGCTCTGATGAGCCAGTCGTCTAGGTAAGGGAAGACAAAGAGGCCTTGAAGCCGGAGATAAGCCGCTACCACTGCGAGACATTTTGTGAAGACTCGTGGTGCGGAGGATAGGCCAAAGGGCAGTACTCTGTACTGGTAATGATTGCCTGCCACCACAAACCTTAGGTATTGTCGGTGGCTTGGATGGATGAGGATGTGAGTGTAGGCATCCTTTAGATCCAAGGAGCATAGCCAATCTCCCTGCCGGAGGTAGGGCAGCAGGATTCCAAGGGTAAGCATCTTGAACTTTTCCCTTTCCAGGAACTTGTTGAGGTTCCGCAAGTCCAGGATGGGTCTGAGGCCTCCAGTTCGCTTTGGTACCAGGAAGTACCTGGAATAAAAGCCTTGACCTCTCAGGTGGTGGGGCACCGGTTCCACCGCCTGTTCCTGAAGAAGACTTGCCAACTCTTGAAGGAGTAAGTCCCGGTGAAGAGGGGGTCGCAGAGGCTCCCCTGGAAAGTAGGGGGGAGGTACCTGGTGGAAGTGTAGAAGATAGCCCTCTCGGACTATGTGGAGCACCCAGGTATCGGACGTGATGTTGGACCACCTGTGGGCAAAGTGGACCAGCCGGCCTCCCGTGCTGAGAGAAACCAGCGGAGGGGGAGAGGCTATGCTGAAAGAGTCAAAAACCCCCATCCTGCAGAGCAGGGGCCGGTGGCGCAGGCTTGGGGGCTTGCTGCCTACGGGACCCGTTACCCCATACCTTGGCCTGCTGACCCTGTTGGGGAGCTGCGGAGGCCTGATAATGAGGGTAGTGTTTATAGGCAGCCGCCTTCCTCGGGTAAAAGGGCTTTTTCCCCGAGCCCTTCTTCTTCTGGGAAGGGGCAGAGGTTTTCCTGGAGAGCCGAGTCCTGGTGAGAGTCTCTGTCTCGAGTTGTGCAGCCTTCTCATCCATAGGTTTGCCAAAGAGGTTTTCACCTCTGCAGGGGACATCGACCAACTTGTCCTGCACCCAGGGCTCGAGGTCGGATGACTGAAGCCAAGCCTGTCAGCGGGCACCGATGCCGGCTGCGGCTACTCGAGCCGATGCCTCAAAGCCATCATAGGCTGCTCGAGAGATAAACTTTGAGCACTCTCGAATACCAGTGGACAAGGCCTGGAACCTCCGCAAAGGGTCCTCGGAGAGACCAGCAGAGAATCCGGCTATTTCTTTAGCCAGGTCCCTGAGATACATGCCCATGTAGAGCTGGTAAGTCTGGACCCGACAAGCAAGCATGGAGCCCTGGAAACACTTCTTACCGAGGCCATCCAGGCTGCGGGCTTCCCTGCCGGGAGGCACCGAGGAGTGCATCTTCTGGCTCTTGAGCCTATGCATGGCCGATTCCAACACCATGGAATGGTGCGGCAGCTGTGCTTTTTGGAAGCCAGGGCTCTTGCGGACTCGATATATGGCATCGACCCGCTTGCTTAATACCGGCGACGACGCCGGGCTCTCCCACATGCGGAAGAGAAGTCGTTCCAGCATCGGAGGAACCGGTACAGTAAAATGCTCCTTTGCAGGAGAGTCATACTGGAGGGCATCGAGCTCTTCGGCTCGAGGCTCCTCCTCGGGATCCGCAGGGAAGGCCAAGGCCTTGGCCATATCCCTCACGAAGTCCGAGAACCGGGCATCCTCCAGAGGGGACTGTCTCCGAGGTTCGGACTCGGGGGAGTCCGAAGGGATACACCGAGTCCGAAAAGAATCAGGTGACTCTTCCACCTCGGATTCCCAGGCGGACTCCTCGGAGGAGGAGTCGAGCGGCTCCGGCTGGGCGGGCACAGACGCCGTCCGCCCCGACGCCGAGGGAGTCGGCGTCGACGACCTCAGCCCCGAACGGGAGGCCGAAGGGGACCTCGACCAAGGATCGACTCGAGCCCGCATGGACTCGAGGATCGGCTCGGTCTCCGGGGTCGACTTAGACGTCGACGTCCCGGCGGTCAGGGCAGAAGCGCCAGCGAGGCCAGCGATCAATGCCCGCTGCTGGTCCATGAAGGCAGCCAGGCTGCTCTCCAAGGCCGTCAACCTGAGTCCGAACTCAGGAGACCCAGCAGCCCCCGACTCGGGCCCCGACGGCGTCGGGCCCGACGTCGGACCCCTCGGAGGCGAGTCCACGAGGACAACAGGACTTACGTGAGCAGACGAGTCCATCTCCAGACGAGGCTGTTTGGACGGCCGCTCCAGCTCCAAAGACCCGGGACGGCTATCGGGGCTATGCGACCTGGCCCTCGCGGAGCCAGGAGCGTCCACCGACGCCGTCCTCGCGGGTTTCTTCCTCCGATGATGCTCCCGGGTAGGAGACCCCTCTCAGAGGAGCTCCGACGGTGTTCAGAGCCAGATTCCCTGGACACCGAAGCTTCTGACGAGGTCCGGGTACGGCTGGGGTCAGAGAAGATTCTCTCCCGCTGATGCTGCCGACTCCGCAAAGATTTCGTGGACATCTTGCTACAGGCCCCACAGATCATTTCATCATGATCTGGGCCCAGGCAACGGAGGCAGCAATCATGTGTGTCAGTAAGAGACATCAGTTTTTTACACTGAACACACTTTTTAAAACCACTGGCGGCCATCGGGGGAAAAAGGGCCCCTGCGAGGTCGAACGTTCGTGCCGCCAGGGAAAAGTGAAAAAAGTGCGAATTTGTCACGAAGGACAGAAACAACCGAAAAGAAGGGGAGGCCTCGCAACCGGCGTCGCGAGGCCGGACGGAAAAAGGACCGGCGTCGAACCGAAGAAAATACTAAAATAAAGAAAGAAAATCAACTTTTCAGCGGTGACTTGTAAGCGTCTGTAGGGCTCCGCGGAAAAAAGACGACTGGCCAAGATGGCACCTTTGGGCGGGAAGGGGACCGCGCATGCGCGCTGCAATTCCCAAAGGCTTTCTTTGAAAGCTGGGGAAAATTGCTCCGCGAGGGCTCTGTCGGGACTGACTTCCTGCTTGGTCCTGGAGAACACATTGATATTTATGACTAAACCGGAGGAGTCACTCCCGGTGTTAGTAGAAGAGCTGGAAAAGTTCTCCGCCGTATCAGGATTCAAGGTGAATATGACAAAAACGGAAGCCCTGGCATTGGGGGGGTTAAAAAAGGAGGGGATTGAGAATTTTCCTTTCAAGTGGGCCTCAGGGAGTATCAAGTACTTGGGGGTCCGTATCTCGGAAGATCCTGGGAGGTTATACGAGCTCAATTACAAGCCAATAGTGGGACAAGTTAGTGCACAGCTGGAGGGTTGGAAGACGTTGCAATTGAGCTGGATGGGCTGGATGGAGGTAATTAAGATGAGCGTGGTCCCGAAGTTTTTGTTTTTGTTCTCACAGTTGCCCATTAGGATCCCAGGTAGCATTATTAGGAAATGGGAGGCTAAATTGGGGAGATTTGTGTGGGGTGGGAAATGGGCAAAGATCAAATTGAGTAGGCTCTTGTTGTCTAAAGCTCAGGGAGGGGTTCGGTTCCCCTCTTTGAGGTGGTATTATCAGGCGTGTGTTGTAAGAGCGTGGAGAGACCATTACCGCAGAGGGAAAGAGGCGGCGTGGGTGGACCTGAAAAGAACAATAATGGGGTCCCCGTCCCTATCTCACTGGTTGGGGGAAGGGGGGAACAAGAGGACAGGGATGCAGGGGAAGGAACATCCTTTACTCGCGGCTATGTTGGGGATTAGCAAACAGGGGAAAGTAAAGGGATGGTTTCCAAGCCCACTGTCGTCATGGTCCAAGGTGAGGGACTACGTTCCTTTCGAAAGCATGGAGTGGCTCCAGAGGAGCAGGCGAATGGGAGAAGGGCAGTTAGAAAGGTTTGCGGACTTTATAGACAAAGGGGTGGTATGTGCGCATAGCGAGCTGGAGAGAAAAGTCCAGGGAAAAATTCCTTTTTACCAATATTTCCAAATTAGACATTTTATTAACACGGGGGAGAATAAAAGGTTAATAGCTCGGCCCTGCACCCCAATGGAATTAGCATTATACCAGGACAATAAGGAAAAGGGTATTATCTCAAGAGTGTATAAGGTGATGCTGAGCGAAAAGGAAGACAGGGATAAGCAGGCCCACAGGGATAAATGGCATAAGTGGCTGGGAGAGGAGCTGGATGATGATAGGTGGAGGAAGATACATGAAGCGGTGACCTCCTGGCGGCAAACGCAGTTACAAATTGTCCATGGGGCATATGATACTCCGGGCCAGTTGTCTCTTGCAGGGTGGCAACAATCAGCGGGGTGCTGGAGAGGGTCCGGAGAAGTAGGGAACTTTTTCCACATGTAGTGGGGGTGTCGGGTCATTCAGCGGTATTGGAGGGTGGTGCAGGACGACGTAGGAGGAGGAAAGCGGGGGGGGGGGGGCCCAGAGGGCAGGACCGCCTTTCTGGTAGCCCGAGGGAATTTTTACTGGGGGGTGGGGAACTGGAGGGAGCGGGAAAGTGGGAAAAGGTGCTAGAAGAGAAGCTAAAATTGGCTGCGAGAGTGGCGACTGCCTGGAAGTGGAAGTCGGGGGGGGGGGGGCCTACAGAGGAGGACTGGTATCGGAAAAT
Source organism: Ichthyophis bannanicus (assembly GCA_033557465.1). NCBI lineage: Eukaryota > Metazoa > Chordata > Amphibia > Gymnophiona > Ichthyophiidae > Ichthyophis > Ichthyophis bannanicus. Next base: position 384,560,296 of record CM066039.1, read on the forward strand.
TGAGGAGGCGGTTAAGTTTGATCAGTTAACGTATAGGTTGAGGGGAAAGGAATGGCTATTTCACAAAATATGGGACCCGTATTTGAAAGGACAGGGGGGAGGGTTGGGCAAGAACTGAGGGAACGTAGTTGGGTCGGAGGTTGCACTGGCACAAAGTTGTAAGTTATGAGTTGTAAATTATAAGCTGTAAGCTATATGATGTGGATTGGGAATTGATAAGACCTATTGGTTAACGGGTGGACGGGATGGAGGGGAGGGGAATGGAAGCAGAGCAATGGAAGGGGACAAGAGGGAGGTGCTAACGGGCATGGTATAAACGGGGAGGAATAAGGAAAATTTGCTTAAGAGGGAAATAATGTGTGGTAGTTGTGGCTCTGGGGACTGAGGGGTAGTTGGCATTGTCAATGATGTGAATGTATACTGTTTCCCTGTCTTTCACAAAGCTTAATAAAATTTGGCTATAAAAAAAAAAGATGGACTCTTACTGAATTGGTCTTTAGACCAGAATTTGATAAATGAAGTAGATACTCTAGTATGGATTCCAAAGGTATCATAAGGGGGTTTAACCCCTTCTGTGAACACCACATAGTAAAACGTTTCCACTTGAAGGCGTAAGAGCGTCTTTTGGAAGGTTTTCTAGAAGCCTGAAGGATATCCTTTACCTGTTGGGAAAGGTTGAGATCCTGAAGGTCTAAGCTTTCAGCAACCAGGCCCTGAGATGCAGGGACTGCGGATTCGGGTGCCATAGCATCCCGTTCTCTTGGGAGAGGAGATCTGGAGCATAGCCTAACTCCAGAGGTGCAGCTTGAGAGAGATGTAGAAGCAGGGGATACCATGTTTGGTGTGGCCATCATGGGGCTATGAGGATCATACGACCTCTGTCTCTCTGAAGCTTGTCACACCCATAGCCCCTTACATGTGTATGGAGAGGCGTGCTTGTTAGATAGAGTTCCCCAATTAAGCAATGTTCCAGACTGGCTATTTTGCAAAGGATTATGGTAATGATAGTCCAGTCATGCGGTGCTTGCCTTGGAGGTAAATTAAGACAATGTAGTTGGCTCGAGTGTAAGGCGATGACAGAATATTTATTTATGAGGTAAATCCAAATGCACACAGATTCACTTGGTAACAACCATAGGATGTATTCTCCAGGATTTTATATTCAAAACAACAATACAACTGAAAGGTAAAGCAAGTAGCTTGTAAAGTCCATTAACAACAGAAAGTCTTTCTCAGTCACTGCTGACAAACCTGCTCAGCAGTGCTGGTGTAAAAGAAAACAAAAAAAGTAAAAGCTTCTTCACAAAAACAGCTTTTCTTTTCACATTCAAAGCACTTTTGTATCCAACGTGTGCATAGACTGAGCTGTGTGCTGTTCTGGTACCAGCTGGCTACCAAGCTTCAATCAACAACTCTTCTCCTTCTCTGCACAAGTATTTACACAAACTTCTAGAGTGCCCGTTACTAGAACGTTTCCTTTTTATGTTTGATCCCACTTTCAGGATTTCTCTGTGCTAGCAACCTTGCATAAAGAACAGTCCATGAGATTATCATCCTCCTCTGTAATTATAGCTTGTTCCTTTATTTGCATAGGTTCTATATCAGGAACTGGATCAGAGGGCTTTATTAACTGACCTTCATTAGGATAGGAACTGTGTCTAAACACTTTGCCTTGCTTTAGGTTAGACAAACGTTCATAGTTCATACCTGGGTTAAAGCTGGCATTAGGCTGTCCTCTCAAATATTCTGGCCAGTATGCATTGGAGCTTTTATAACCTGTCCTCCAGTCTATATTCCTGGACCTCAGGGTATCTGCTCCATACCTCTTCTTAGGTTTCCCAGCTGAAGTTCTCCAAGCATTTGGATTTCCCCAATCCCTTGAAGCTGGCTTCTCCCAGGAATCTCTCCAAGAACATGAATCTCTCAGAGCTCCTCTCTCCTTGCTCTCACGCTTGCCTTCAAGCCTCCGCTCAGGCTTCCTCTCCTTCTCTTCAGGCTTTCCTCCTCTTCTGCTCTCTGCATATTCTGTTCTAGTTTTAAAGTTCCCAGTTTCCAACCCCTCCCTTGCACTCCTCAGGTGTTGCTGATCAAAGTCTCTCCTGGCAGCTGAGTAATTAGGAGTGACGTAAGGGTTTCTCAATCGGGGCTTATGCTCCTGCACCTCATCTCCACTAGAGGCTCTCTGCAGGCCACTGCAGCCTGGAATATCCTGTCTTTTAGGTAAATATGCAGTTTTATTCCTGTGACCTGCCAAAACAAGTCCCTTGATTAGGGTAAATTCCCTTCCTTTATCACTATTCTCTGGGCAGCTTCCTCATCACAAGCTTGAAGAGTGTTTTGGGGATGAGGGTAAAGGATGGGAAGGCATAGAGGAAGTCGTGACCCCAGTGAAGAAGGAAGGCATCTCTTGCCTGGCAATTTTGAGCCGGAATTCTGGAACGGAACCGGGGAAGTTTGGCATTCAGTGGACTTGCAAATAGGTCTATGTCTGGGGTTCCCCAGATCTGAAATATCTTGGCCACCTAGTCTAGGTGGAGAGACCATTCGTGAGGCAGCAGTACTCAGCTGAGTTTGTCTGCCCAAAGGTTTTGAATGCCTGGAAGATATACCACAAGAAGGTGAATTTGATGCTCTCTGGCGAGGGCCCATAGTCGTAAAACCTTGTTGCATAACGACAGAGAGCCTGTTCCCCCCTGCTTGGTCACGTAGAACATAGCTACTTGAATGTCCGTTTGGACTAGGACTGTCTTGTAGCTGAGCTGGGCATGGACTACTCGAAGCGCTAGAATAGATTGCTCTGAGTTCTAGGAGGTTTATGTGAAGACAAGCCTCCTGTGGAGTCCATCTACCCTGGGTAAAGAGATGATGCAGGTGTGCTCCCCATCCCACCTGTGATGCATCTGTTGTTAGGGTGGCCTGGAATAGGGGTTGCTGGAAAGGAGACCCCACTAGAAGATTTTCCAGTGATTGCCACCATTGGAGGGACAAAATCAGTCGTTGTGAGTTTGATATCTTGTCCGACAGATGTCCTGTGGCCTGTGTCCACTGTGTGGATAGGGTCCACTGGGCTGCTCGCATATGAAGGCAAGCATAGGGAACCACATGAACCGTGGATGCCATATGTCCCAATAGTTGTAGTAGTTCTCGAGCAGTTAGGGAGGACTTCACTGCTGCTTGAGAAGCTAGCTGCACTATGCAAAGACAGCAGGGTTGTGGGAGAAAAGCCCTTGACTGTTTGGTATCTAAACGAGCTCCTATGAACTCCAGGGACTGAGACGGAGCAAGTTGGGATTTTGGGAGGTTTATGACCAATCCCATGTATTGAAGGATTTGCATTGTGCGAGACAGTGCAGAGCTGGCTTCTGGAACCGTGGGGGCTCGAATGAGCCAGTCGTCTAAGTAAGGGAAGACGAATATCCCTAGGGTTCGCAGAAATGCAGCTACTCCTGCCATGCATTTCGTGCCGAAGCCAGACCAAAGGAAAGAACCCTGTACTGGAAATGTTTTCCCCTGAAAAGGAATCGTAAGAATTTCCTGTGATCTGGATGGATCAGAATGTGAGTATATGCATCCTTTAGATCTAGAGAACAAAGCCAATCCTGACTTTGAAGGTATGGCAGAAGAGTTCCCAGAGAAATCATTTTGAACTTTTCTCAGAACAGATATTTGTTCAATTCTCTGAGGTCTAGAATGGGTCTGTGTCCTCCTGTTTTCTTTGGAATAAGAAAATAGGGTGAGTAGAACCCTGTACCCTGTTGAAAAATGGGCACTTCCTCTATTGCTCCTTCAGCAAGGAGTGTTGAGACCTCTCGATCCAGTAGATTGTCTGTAGAGGTTTGGGAATTGAACTGTCTTACGATTGTAGGAGGGGGCATACTGTGAAAATGAAGCCTGTACCCCTCTCCCACAATGGACAGTCCAATTTTCTGCTGTTCTTTGGTGCCATCTGTTGGCAAAATGACACAACCTGCCTGGAATGTTTAGGGATTCTGGACCTTTCAGAAGCAGGAAGGCTACGTTCTCTATGAAAGAGTCAAAGCCCTTGAGGGGGCTGGGCCTGTGGAGCTGGTTGAGCTCTAAGGCTTTTTGGCTTCTTTTGTCTGGATTGTTGTTGTTGACCTTTCTGGGCAACTTGACCCTGAGCTTGCCCTTGCTGGGTATAGGACGGATAAAACTTCCTCTTTTTGCTGAAAAATGGTTTTTTATAGGGTTTCTTTTTGGCTGGAATGGCTGTAGATTTTGACAATCTATCTAAAGTGATATTGTCAGCATCTATCTCATTAGCCATTTCCTGCCAATTCTTGCCAAAGAGGTTTTCTCCTGTGCAAGGGATGTTTCCCAATTTATCCTGTACCCAAATCTCCAAGTCTGATGCCTGAAGCCAGGCAATCTGATGTGCACCAATGGCAATAGCAGAGGTTCTGCTGATGCATTCAAAGCAGTCAAAGGCTGCACGATTTACAAACTTGGAGACGTCTTGAGCATGCTTGACAAGAGTAAGGAAGTCTTGTTGTTTGTCATCAGGGAGAAGGGGGCTCATAAGCTCCAAATCTCCTGTGACCAAATCTCCTGTGACCTCTTTGAGGAACATTCCCATATATAAAATATATGAGCTGATCCTAGCTAAAAGCATGGAAGCCTGAAATGTTCGACGCCCAAAAGCGTCAAGAGTCCTGCATTCACGACCTGGAGGATTGGATGCATGTCTTTTTGCACTTTTCTTCCTACGCATGGCTGACTCCACTACCATTGAATGGTGTGGCAGCTGAGTCTTTTGAAAACCAGGACATGGTGGAACTCAATACATGGTATCGAGTCTCTTAGAATGAGGAGATGTGGTCAAAGGTGTCTCCCACATTCTGAGCATCAAATCATGAAGAATTTCATGAATGGGCAGAGTGGCTGCCTCCTTGGGAGCCTTAGGGTATTGGAGAATTTCCAATTCCTTTGCTCTAGGTTCTTTTTCAGGAGCTACCGTGATTGAAAGTCCTCGGGCCACATCACGAATAAAATCCTGAAAAGACATGTCTTCTGGAGGAGACATTCTGCGTTGGGGAGAAGAGGAGTCTTCTGAGAGAAACACTCTGGTACCGGCAGAATTATCAGAGTCATCGGAATCAGAGGATTCAAAGTATCTCTGATCCCGATGTTCATGCAAAGCACGGTCTTGGTATCGATCAAAGTCAGTACCGAGGTGGTCCGGTACCGATCTGTCGATGCCAGAAAAAGTCGGCATAGGAAGAATTCCCACCGGGGCCGGTACTGTCGGTGCTGGTACCGGTATCTATACCGGTGCTGGTACCGGCATCGGTACCGGTGCCCATTGAACCGCCAGTGTCAACAGTACTGCAGCTGTAAGGAGAGCTGCAAGACTGCGTTCGATAGCGAGGAATCTCTGGTCTATCGACGCTGCCGATGCCTGGGTATCGGTACCAGGAAAAACGGCCAGAACCCCTGAGCATGGCACCAGTAGTTCTGCTGAGGTCGAAGCTTCGAGAACATCCTGGAACCCCATTGATGCTTTGGCGGCCGAAGCCTCCCTCCGGGGCTGCTTTGCCGGTGTAGTTTCCTCAAGGTCAATGCCAATGGTCTCTCGATGCTTTGAAGGAGAGCTACCCTTTGAGGACCGTCTCTTATGTTTAGTTACCTGAGATCCATGGGAGGAAGACGAGGCTCTTGAAGACGTCGATGCAATGGACTTGGCATCCGAAGAAAAGAGGGTACCGAGTCATTCCCACACAAGAGAGACACTCGGATGGAGAATGGTCAGGGCCTAAACATTTTAGATACCAGTCATGAGTGTCGATGACGGAGATGGTACCGCCACACTTAGTACATTTTTTTAAAACCACTAGCTGTTTTTTCCATCTTTTAGGAAAAATGGGGCCTAATGCCCAAAATGGCGCCTAGCACCAAAAAGAAAAGGTTTCTGAAGAGAAACAGTTCAGAAGTACAGTATATATATATTTTTTTTTTTTGAAAAGAAGAAAAAAGAACCAGCGGTACTGGTAGGTGTTGTGTGGAGGCAGACGCGATCACAAAAAAGCAAGTTTAAAGAATAAATTTTCTGCGGTGACAGGATATGTGTCCTGTCGGCTCCGCGGAAAACGAAGAACTGAAGACGGACAGTTGGAAAGGCGGGAAGGCAGCATGCATGTGCTGAGGGATGCTCCCAAAAGCGTTCCTATTGGACGCTGGGGAGCGTTCCCGCGCAGGCTCCGTCGGTACTGACAATACCCATATGTGAAGACTACATTCCTGCTTGTTCCTGGAGATAAGTGCTTTTCAATATCAAGCCCACTGAGTATAATAGTAACATGGAAAATAGTAGCCAGAAGCACACTGTGTATGCCTGATTGGGTTCAAAGAATTTTCTACAACACTCTGGAAGGCATTAGACTGAATGGCATCATCACAATGACATTACACTATAAGTGAATTGCTTGTATATTAATATACAATTTCAAGCAAGTAAAAACTGTGGTCTATCACAGAACTGGCTGTCTAAATGCAATGCTAGCATAACTAGAAATTCAAAATGTAAATAAGTATTAAAGGAGAGATTATTAGAGTATTATTTCATACCCTTCTTTCTTCTGTTTGCTTCAGTCAGCTTTTTGTACAGATTCTGTTCAATTTGTACAGACTCGTACACCTGTTCTTCATAAAAATGATGGCCCTGCAAATTCATTTCATTCTGAAGCCTGTAAGACAACATAGTTAAGATAATGGTACCTTGATTCAGAACATAATCTGTATACAAGCCTACTTATTATTATACATTTACAGAGCGCTACTCGCCGCACACAGCACTGTATAAACACAGATGAAGACCCTGCTCGTTAGAGCTTACAATCTAATCAAGACAAACAAGACAAAAGAGTAGGGGAGGGAGACAAACAAAGGAGACACAAGGAACAGAGGATTAGGAACCAAAGGGAGCCTTAAAAAGGTGAGCCTAAAGCAACTTTTCTCTTCAACTTCGTCTATCCTTTCTTCATTTTCTTTGAACTCTGATGAGGAAATGTCTCATCTTCTATCTTCCTCCAAACTTACTACCTGTTCTTTTGACCCCATCCCTTCTCACCTCCTTGTCTCCTTTTCCCTGCTGTCATCCCTTCCATTTCTCATACTCTTAACCTCTCTCATTCCACTGCTACTGTCCCTGCTAACTTCAAACATTTATTTATTTATTTATTTAACCAGTTTTCTATACCGCCTTATCCTTCAATCAAAGCGATTTACATTATGAATCACTCCAAACAGGTACTGGCTGCATTCCCTCGTTCCCCGAAGGGCTCACAATCTATGTGTACCTGAGGTACCATGTCCTAACCACTAGGCCACTCCTCTACTCAAGAAATCTTCTCTTGATCTTAGCTTCTCCTAACTATCGTCCAATCTCCCTTCTTCCCTTTGTTTCTAAGCTTCTTGAACGCGCTGTCCTTCACTGTTGCCTTGACTTTCTATCCTCTCATGCTCTCCTCGAACCCCTTCAGTACGGCTTTCACCACCTACATTCTACTTAATGTATATAATGCCTCTTTGCCTAACTTAAAGGAGATCCATACCCTCACACAGGAAATAGTACATTCAATACACCCCTCTGATTTCATATCACTAGCATGTGTGTACCAGGAGCCCCGAAAAGTCCAAAAATGTCTTCAGAAGAGTATAAGGTGTTTCAGTGGAGATTCAGAATAGCGGAAGCTAGATGCTCTGTGGGAATTTAATTCAAGCATTCTTCCAAGCAGAACACTCTGATCCAGTGGCACTTTAAGAAACAAGGCTGGCATCAGAAGAGGATGCCTGCATTCCAGTGTACTATTCTCACTTTGGACTACATTTCCATAAAATTGTCAAGTGTACTCCATACTCCTCTCAGACATCCTTGATCCAATGAGTGAGATGAGAATTAATACTCAAAATACCCCGATAGGTAAAATTCCTTCATAACTGAAAAAATACTCTTATTTATTCCTTCTGGCACCTCCCTGCTGCGGTGTCATCTAGAAATAAGGAGATCCTGGATTCTCTACAGGGAGAACTATTCAAGCAATTGGTAACAGAACCTACACGTGATGGGGCTATACTGGACTTAGTGCATACCAATGGGGAAAGTGTTTCTGATGTTATAGTGGGAGATCAACTTGCATCCAGTGATCACCAGATGGTATGGTTCCATATTAGTACTAGGACTGATAAAATCCATTCAAAAGCGAGGGTCTTAGACTTTAGGAAAACTATAAGATGGGCCAATAACTCGGGGGAGTCATTAGTGGGATGGGAACAGCGGGGGGATGTAGAAAAACAGTGGGCAAAACTGAAAAACTGAAAGGGGATATTTTAAAGGCAACAAATCTTTTTTTTTTTTTTTTTTAGAAAGGTAAATAAATGTAAAAGGAAAAGGAGGCTGCTATGGTTCTCAAAAGAAGTAGCTGAGAAGGTGAAGAAAAAGAGGGAGGTCTTCATAAAATACAAGAGATCACAGAGAGAGGAGGACAGGCATGTATATTTGGAGAAACTTGAGAAGCTAGCAAAGTGGCCAGGAAAGCAAAGGTACAAAGAGAAGAAGAAACAGCCAATGTAATAAAAGGCGGAGATAAAGCATAGTTACTCACCTGTAACAGGTGATCTCCGGGAACAGCAGGAATTTAGTCTTCACATATGGATATCGTCGGTACCGATGGAGCCTGCGTGAGAACGCTCCCCAGCGTCCAAAAGGAAAGCTTTAGGGAGCATCCCACAGTGCCTGCGTGCTGTCTTCCCGTCTTTCCCAACTGTCCCTCTCCAGTTGAGTTTAAAGCTGAGACAAAAGAGAGAGGGAAAGAGAGAGAGAAAGAGAGATACAACTCCTAGGGGAGGTGGGTGGGTTGTGAAGACTAAATTCCTGCTGTTCCCGGAGATCACCTGTTACAGGTGAGTAACCATGCTATCTCCAGGAACAAGCAGGAATGTAGTCTTCACATATGGGGACTCCCTAGCTGCAGATGCCAGGGAGATGTGGCCCCAGAAGGTTGTGTGCCCTTGTAAAAGGGCTCCACTTCCCCCCATGGATCTCTGGCATCCTACCAGGGATGGTGGGTAGGAGTTGATTAAGTGTGGAACAGGTGTTGAAGAACAGCCTGACCAAACAAGGCATCCCGCGGGAGTCCTTTTCTAAGCAGTAATAGGCTGTGAAGGTATGAACCGAAGCCCAAGTAGCTGCTCGACAGATGTCATCGATAGACACAGAGTGAAGATGAGCCATAGAGGCTGCCATGACTCTCACATTGTGAGCTGTGACATGGCCTTCAAGAGGAAGGTTTTTACTCTCATAGGCAAAAGATATACACTGTGCAATCCAGCTGGACAGTGTTTTTTTGGAGACTGGAAGTCGCAAATGACTAGGATCAAAAGCAACACAGAGTTGAGAGTACTTTCTATGTTGCTGTGTCCTTTGCAAGTAAAAGGCCAAAGCTCTTTTACAGTCCAAAGTATGAAGATTCCTTTCTGCATCTGAGGCGTGAGGCCTTGGAAAGAATACAGGAAGGTAAACTGCTTGGTTTAAATGAAAAGGCGACACTACCTTTGGTATAAAGTGTGGATGAGTCCCAAGGACTACCTTATCATGATGGAACCTTGTATAAGGAGGATCAACCACCAACGCTTGCAATTCACTGATGCGACATGCTGATGTGATTGCAATAAGAAAGATGACCTTCCAGGAAAGGAATTTCAAAGAGGTAGCGGCTAATGGTTCAAAAGGCGGTTTCATGAGCTACCCAAGAACCAGATTTAAGTCCCATGCCACCGGTGGTGGCTTAATGGGAGGCTTAGTCAAAAGAAGGCCTCTCATAAATCTCGTTATGAGAGGATGAGAGGAAATAGGTTGTCCATTTAGAGGCTTGAAAGAAGCTGCAATAGCACTCAAATGGACTCTTACTGAATTGGTCTTAAGCCCTGCATTTGATAAATGAAGGAGATACTCCAGTAATGATTCCAGAGGTATCGCAAGAGGGTTAAGACCCCTCTGCGAGCACTATGTGGTAAACCTTTTCCATTTAAATGCATAAGAGCGTCTTGTGGAAGGCTTCCTGGAAGCATAAAGGATATCCTTTACCTGCTGGGAAAGATTAAGACCGTGAAGTTCTAGGGCTTTCAGCAACCAGGCCCTGAGATGCAGAGACTGGGGCTTGGGATGCCACAGCATCCCGTCCTCTTGAGAAAGGAGATCTGGAGCAGATCCTAACTCCAGAGGCAGAGCTTGAGAGAGATGTAGGAGCAGAGGGTATCACATTTGCCGTGGCCAACGTGGAGCTATGAGGATCATATGACCTCTGTCTGAAGCTTGAACAGGGTTTTGGGAATTAGGGGAATTGGTGGAAAGGCATACAGGAAGTCCTAACCCCAATGGAGGAGGAAAGCATCCCTGGCCTGACAACCCTGAGCCGGAATTCAGGAACAGAACCAGGGAAGTTTGGCATTCAGTGGATTTGCAAAGAGGTCTATGTCTGGGGTTCCCCAAATTTGAAAAATTTTGGCCACCTGGTCTGCATGGAGAGACCATTCGTGTGGAAGCAGAACTCGACTGAGTCTGTCTGCCCAAGAGTTTTGAATGCCTGGAAGATACACCGCAAGGAGATGAATCTGATGCTCTCTGGCGAGGGCCCATAGTTGCAAAGCTTCGTTGCACAGCGACAGAGAGCCTGTTCCGCCCTGCTTGTTCACATATTGGCTACTTGATTGTCCGTTTGAACTAGGACTGTCTTGTAGCTGAGCTGGGTGTGGAATACTCTAAGAGCAAGGAAGATTGCTCTGAGTTCCAGGAGATTGATATGGAAATAGGCCTCCTGTGGAGTCCAGGTGTACCCTGGGTAGAGAGGCCTTGCAGGTGGGCTCCCCAACCCACCTGTGAAGCATCTGTTGTTAGAGTGGCTTGGGGTGGGGGTTGCTGAAAAGGAGACCCCCACCAGAAGGTTTTGGGGTGACTGCCACCATTGGAGGGACAAAATAAGGCGATCTCAGTTTGCTATTTTGTCTGACAGGCAACCTGATGCCTGAATCCACTGAGTGGATAAGGTCCACTGGGCTGCCCTCATATGGAGGCAAGCATAAGGAACCACATGCACGGTGGATGCCATCTGGCCTAGCAACTGTAACATTTCCCGAGCAGTGAGGTGAGGTTTTAGCACTGCTTGGGAAGCTAACTGCACAATGCGAAGGCAGCGGGGCTGTGAAAGGAAAGCCCTTGTCTGTCTGGTATCCAGCAGAGCTCCCATAAACTCTAGGGATTGAGTGGGAGCAAGGTTGAACTTTGGGAAGTTTATGACAAGTCCCAAATACTGAAGGATGCGCATTGTGCGAGAGAGCGCAACCCTGGCCTCTGGCTCTGAAGGGGCTCGAATGAGCCAATCGTCTAAGGAAGGGAAGAAGAATATTCCCAGGGTGTGGAGAAATGCTGCCACCACAGCCAAGCATTTTGTGAACACCCTTGGTGCAGAGGCCAGGCCAAAAGGAAGAACCCTGTATTGGTAGTGCTTCCCTTGAAAGAGAAAGCGAAGGAACTTTCGGTGAGTTGGATGGATGAGAACATGAGTGTACGCATCCTTGAGATCTAGAGAACAAAGCCAATCCTGACTCTGAAGGTATGGCAGCAGAGTTCCTAGAGAAATCATTTTGAACTTTTCTTTAAACAGGAATTTGTTCAATTCTCTGAGGTCTAAAATGGGCCTGTGTCCTCCTGTTTTCTTTGGAATAAGGAAATAGGGGGAGTAAAACCCTGTACCCTGTTGGGGAATGGGTACCTCTTCTATTGCCCCTTGAGCAAGGAGCACAGTGACCTCTTGACCTAACCGGTCGTTGAGAGAGATCTGAGAATTGAACTGTCTTACCATTGTAGGAGGGGGCTTGCTGAGGAAATGAAGCTTGTACCCCTCTCTTACAATAGACAGAGTCCAATTTTCTGCTGTTATCTGACCCCATCTGGGGACAAAATGACATAACCTTCCTGGGATGGTGGAGGGTTCTGGGCCGTTCAGGGCCAGGAAGGCAAAGTTCTCTAGATAGGAGTCAAAGCCCCTGTGGAGGCTGAGTCTGCTGAGCCGGTTGAGGCTTAGCGGCTTTTGGCTTCCTTTGCCTAGGTTGTTGCTGCTGTCCCTTTTGGGCAGACTGACCTAAACGATGTCCCTAATGGGTATAGGAGGGATAAAACTTTTTCTTCTTGCTGAAGAATGGTTTCTTAGAGGATCTTTTCCTCGCAGGATCAGCTATAGATTTAGACAATCTATCCAAAGTGATATTATCAGCATTTATCGCATTAGCTTTTTCCTGCCAATTCTTGCCAAAGAGATTCTCTCCTGTGCAAAGGAATAGTCCCTAGTTTGTCCTGTACCCAAATTTCCAAGTCAGATGCCTGGAGCCAGGCAATCCTACGTGCACCTATGGCAATGGCAGAGGTTCTGCTTATGCATTCAAAGCAGTCAAAGGCTGCACGATTCACAAACTTGGAAACATCCTGAGCATGTTTGACAACAGCGAGATAATCTTGCCTTTTATCATCAGGAATGAGAGGGCTCATAAGCTCTAAATCTCCTGTGACCTCTTTAAGGAACATTCCCATATACAAGATATAGGAACTGATCCTAGCAGAAAGCATGGAAGCCTGGAAGGATCGACGTCCAAAGGCATGAAGAGTCCGACACTCACGTCCTGGAGGATTAGATGCATGCCTTTTTGCATTCTTTATCCGTCTCATGGCTGATTCTACCACCATGGAATGGTGTGGTAATTGAGTCTTCTGAAACCCAGGACGAGGAACTCAAAACATGGTGTCGAGTCTTTGAGAGTGAGGAGATGTGGTTAGAGGTGTTTCCCACATCCTTAACATAAGATCATGCAAGATCTCATGAATAGATAAGGTAGCTGCCTCCTTGGGAGCTTTAGGGTATTGTAGGATTTCTAATTCCTTTACCCTAGGCTCTTTTTCAGGAGCCACTGTGATGGAAAGACCTCGGGCCACATCTCGGATAAAATCCTGAAAGGACATATCCTCTGGTGGAGACATCCTATGCTGAGAAGAGGAATCCTCAGGAAGAAGTACTCTGCTATCGGCAGAGCTTTCAGAGTCTTCAGACTCATCTGAGGATTCAAAGTATCTCCAATCCAGGTGATCGTGCAAGGCACGGTACCGATAGAAGTTGGCATCGGAGTGGTCCGGTAGTGACTTGTCGATGCCGGATAGAGACGCATGACTCGGTCCCGGTAGAATACCTGCCGATGTCGATGCAGTCGGTGCCGGTTGAATTGTCTGAAGCGGTTTCAGGGGCATCGAGGCCGTGAGAAGAGCTGCCAGACTGCGTTCAATAGCCAAAAATCTCTGGTCTATCGACGCTGCCGATAGAGTAGTTACTCACCTGTAACAGGTGTTCTCCAGGAGCAGTAGGAATCAGTCCTCACATATGGGTGTCATCGGCGCCGATGAAGCCCTAGCGGAGCATTTCCCCAGCTTTCTATGAAAGCCTTTGGGAATGCAGGCATGCATGCGCGGTTCCCTTCCCGCCTAAAGGTGCCATCTTACCTCAGTCAAATGACATAGCTAAGAACAGCACACAAAAATGAAAAATAAACTATGTACAACTGCAACTCCAAGGGGAGGAGGGAGGGTTGTGAGGACTGATTCCTGCTGCTCCTGGAGAACACCTGTTACAGGTGAGTAACTACTCTTTCTCCAGGACCAAGCAGGAAGTCAGTCCTCACATATGGGTGACTCCCTAGCTCTGGGCTACCGAGGAACCCAGGCTGAACAAGAGAACTCCTTCTAGTCTCAGCAGCAAAGAAGGGCTTTTGAAGGACACAACCTCCACCGGTAGCTCAACAGAGGGCAGGAGTTGCCTAAACCTCAAAGAGATTCCGGAGTACTGCTTGGCCAAAAGCACTGTCCCTACGGGACTCCCTCTCCAGACAGAAATGGGCCACAAAAGTCTGGCTTGAAGACCAAGTTGCAGCCCTGCAGATGTCTGCCAAGGGCACAGAGCGGAGATGAGCCACTGAGGCAGCCATTGCCCTGACACGGTGGGCCGTAACCCGACCCTGCAAAGGAAGGTCAGCCGCCCTGTAAGCCCAGGTGATACAGTCAGCCACCCAGATGGACAAGGTACGCTTGGACACAGCCAACCCTAACTTATTAGGGTCAAAGGAGACGAAGAGCTGAGTAGCCCTTCTATGCCCCTGCGTACGGTCAAGGTAGAAGGATATGGCCCTCCTACAGTCCAGGGTATGCAGAACTGCTTCAGCCTGGCTTGCATGAGGCCTAGGGAAGAATGTTGGAAGAACCACCACCTGATTGAGGTGGAACGAGGAGACAACTTTTGGGAGGAACTTTGGATGAGTCCTGAGGACTACCCTGTTCCTAATAAATCCCGGTGTAAGGCCTATCACAGACCAGGGCCTGAAGCTCACTCACTCGCCTAGCCGAAGTAAGGGCTATCAGGAAGAGTGTCTTCCAGGAGAGGAAGCGTAGTGGGCAGGTAGCCATGGGCTCAAATGTTGGGTGAGTCAGTTGCTGCAAGACCACATTCAACTGCCACTCAGGGGCAGGACGACGGATTGGGGGCTTGAGTAAAAGCAAGCCCCTGAGAAAGCGGGACACGAAGGGGTGACCTGAGAGAGAATGTCCCTCCACCATTGAGTGGTGAGCTGCTAGAGCGGAGAGGTGGACCCGAACAGAATTGGACTTAAGTCCCTGATTGGATAAGTGCAGTAAGTACTGAAGCACTACTGGTACAGTACAGGAGAAAGGATCCTCTGTACGTAGCTGACACCACACAGAAAACCTCTTCCATTTGAGAGCATAGGTTTTCCTAGTGGACTGTTTCCTACAGGCGAGGACAACCTCCTCAACTTCCTGAGGTAGGCCCCAGGGAGCCAAAACTACCCTTGCAGCCTCCAGGCCATCAAATTGAGAGCTTTGAGATTGGGGTGCAGAAGGGAACCCTGCTCCTCGAAGCCATCGTAGGCGGCACGGGACATGAACTTCAAGCAGTCCCGAATCCCTGAGGACAAGGACTTGAATCTCTGCAAGGGTTCCCAGGAGAGTCCAGCAGAGAACCCAGCCAACTCCTTGGCCAGGTCCCGCAAGTACATGCCCATGTACAGCTGGTAAGACTGGACACGGCAAGCAAGCATCGAGCCCTGGAAGCACTTTCTACCGACGCCATCGAGGTTCCGGGTCTCCCTGCTGGGGCGCACCGCGGAGTGTATCTTCTGGCTCTTCAGACGATGCATGGCCGATTCCACAACCATGGAATGGTGTGGTAGCTGTGCCTTTTGAAAGCCAGGGTTCTTTGTGAGTCGATAGATCGAGTCAACTCGCTTGCTTAAAACCGGCGCGGAGGCCGGTGCCTCCCACATCCTGAAGAGGAGCCGTTCCAGCATCGGAGGAACCGGGACAGTAAAGGCCTCCTTCGGAGGAGAGTCATACTGCAGGGCCTCGAGCTCTTCAGCTCGAGTCTCTTCCTCAGGGTCCGCCAGAATAGCCAAGGCAGTGGCCATATCCCGGACGAACTCCGAGAACCGAGTATCCTCCAGAGGGGATCTACTCCGGGGCTCAGACTGCAGTGAGTCCGACGGGTCGCACCGAGTCTTGAATGCATCGGGGGACTCCTCATCCTCCGTCTCCCAGCAGACTCGTCCGATGAGGAGTCAGGGTCCGACCCCGCGGGGCCCTGGAGCACCCGCCCCGACGCCAGAGGCACCGGCGTCAACACCCTCAGTCCCGAGAGGGAGGTCGAGGGAGACCTCGACCAAGGTTGACTTCGAGCCATGATGGAGTCGAGTATCGGCTCAGTCTCTGGGGTCGACTTCAAAGTCGATGTCCCGGTGGTCGGGGCAGATGCGCCAGACAGGCTGGCCATCAGTGCCCGCTGCTGCTCCATGAAGGCAGACAGTCTGCTCTCCAAGGCTGTCATCTTGAGACTCAGCTTGGGAGACGCAGCAGGCGCCGGGCTCGACGTCGGCTCTCTGGGAGGAGAGTCCTCGAGGACTACGGGGCTTACGTGTCCAGCAGACTCCGGCTCCACGTGAGGAACTTTGGCAGGCTTCTCTTGTTCCACGGGCCCAGGACGACGGTCGGGGGTCTTAGACCTGGCCCTCGAGGAGCCAGGGACTTCCTCTGATGATGCCCTCGCGAGCCGCTTCTTCCTCTTGTGTTCCCGGTCGGGGGACCCCCTGTCCGAGGAGCTTTGATGGTGCTCAGGATCCGAATCCCGAGATGTCGAGGCCTCAGACGAGGTCCGGGCCCGGCCGGAGGCTGAGTCCGAGAAAAGCCTTTCTTTCTTCTGCTGGCGACTTCGGAGTGCCTTGGAAGACATCTTCCCACATGGTCCACACGACTTAGGGTTATGATCAGGACCGAGGCACCGAAGGCAGCAGTCATGTGTGTCGGTGAGAGACATTAATTTCTTACACTGATCACACTTCTTGAAACCGCTAGAAGCCATCGGGGAAAAAAGAGTCCCCGCGAGGTCAAAGGACCGGCCTTCCAGGGAAAAAACAAAAAAGGGCGCGAACGCCAGCCACGAAGGGAAAAAACCGAAAAAGAAGAATCGGGCTCGATACCGGTGTACCGAACCCGGCAGGAGGGGAACCGGCGTCGAACCGGGAGAAAAAACAGCGAGAATCGCCGAAAAATTCAACTTTTATCCGGGATGAGAGGACACGTCCGGTGGGCTTCACGGAAAAAAAGAGACTGAGATAAGATGGCACCTTTAGGCGGGAAGGGAACTGCGCATGCGTGCCTGCATTCCCAAAGGCTTTCATAGAAAGCTGGGGAAATGCTCCGCTAGGGCTTCATCGGCGCCGATGACACCCATATGTGAGGACTGACTTCCTGCTTGGTCCTGGAGAAGCTTGGGTATCGGTGCCGGATGAAGCGGCCAGAGCCCCAGAGCATGGCACCAGTAGTTCTGCCGAGGTTGAAGCCTCGAGAACATCCTGGAGTCCCGTTAGTGCTTTGGAAGCCGAAGTCTCCCACCGGGGCAATTTTGCCGGTGAAAGTCCCTCAAGGGCAATGCCAGAGGCATCTCGATGTTTATTAGGAGATCTACCCTTTGAGTACCGGCTAGATTTATGTTTAGTTTCCTGAGATCCATGGGAGGAAGACGAAGCCCTGGAAGACGTCGATGCCACGTAGGCTGCATCAGAGGGAAAAAGGGTGCTAGGTTTAGCAGCTCAGTTTTGCGGGCCCCTTTTTGACATCATCCCACAGGCAACACACTCTGAAATAGAGTGGTCAGGACCTAAACATTTGAGGCACCACTCATGGGTGTTGGTGACAGAGATGGTACCGCCACACTTAGAACACTTTTTAAAACCCGAAGTGGGTTTTTCCATCCTGAGGGAAAAGTTGGGCCTAGTGCCCAAAATGGCGCGTGGCACCTGAGGAGAAAATTACTGGAAAAGACTCCAGAAAGAAAGTTGTTTTTTTTTGAAAAAAAGAAAGAAGAACCAGCGGTACCGGTGTAGTGTCGAGGGAAGGCAGATGCGACCACAAAATAGAAGAATAAGAAGGGAATTTTTTTCTGCGGTGACAGGATGTGCGACCTGTTGGCTCCACGGAAAATGAAGACCTGGAGAGGGACAGTTGGGAAAGATGGGAAGGCAGCACGCAGGCGCTGTGGAATGCTCCCAAAAGCTTTCCTATTAGACGCTGGGTAGCGTTCCCGCGCAGGCTCCATCGGTACCGATATCCATATGTGAAGACTACATTCCTGCTTGTTCCTGGAGATGACATTTTTCAGATTGTTAGTGAGAGGAGGAAGGGCAAAAGTGGTATTGTCATATTCAAGGGTGCAGGGGAGGAAAGCGTAGTTACTCACGTGTAACAGGTGTTCTCCAGGAGCAGCAGGAATCAGTCCTCACATATGGGTGACGTCGGCGCCGACGGAGCCCTCGCGGAGCAATTTTCCCCAGCTTTCAAAGAAAGCCTTTGGGAATTGCAGCGCGCATGCGCGGTCCTCTTCCCGCCCAAGGGTGCCATCTTGCTCAGTCAGATGACATAGCTAAAAGACAGCAAAAAATTAGCAAAAAACGAAAGCATAGAACTGCAACTCCAAGGGGAGGAGGGAGGGTTGTGAGGACTGATTCCTGCTGCTCCTGGAGAACAACTGTTACAGGTGAGGACCAAGCAGGAAGTCAGTCCTCACATATGGGACTCCCAAGCTTAAGGCTACCGGAGACCCTAAGCGCAAAAATGAGCTCCCTCAAGCTCAGCAGCCCAGAAGGAAGGAATCTTCTCTGAATACGTCTTCAACCGGTAGCCCAACATCCGGGATGGAGGGTAGGAGTTGCCTATACCTCGAAGAGGTTACGGAGGACTGCCTGTCCGAAAGCACTGTCCCTGCGGGACTCCCTCTCCAGGCAGTAATGGGCCGCAAAAGTCTGGCTTGAAGACCAAGTAGCGGCCCGGCAGATGTCTGCCAATGGAACAGAGCGGAGGTAAGCCACTGACGTAGCCTTCGCCCGGACACGATGGGCCGTGACTTGACTTTCCAACGAGAGGCCGGCTGCCTCGTAAGCCCAAGCGATACAGTCAGCAATCCAGATGGACAGAGTACGCTTGGAGACAGGGAGCCCCAACTTATTGGGGTCATAAGAGACGAAGAGCTGAACAGCCCTTCTGTGCTCCCGCGTACGGTCAAGGTAGAAGGCTAAAGCCCTTCTACAGTCCAGGGTATGCAGGACCATTTCAGCTCGGCTGGAGTGTGGCCTGGGAAAGTAGGTCGGAAGCACCACCTCCTGGTTGATGTGAAAAGGGGAAACCACTTTAGGAAGAAACTTAGGGTGAGTCCGTAGGACTACCCGGTTCTTGTAGAACCTAGTGTACGGAGGATCAGACACCAGGGCCTGCAGCTCACTAACGCGTCTAGCAGAAGTGAGGGCTACCAAGAACAAGGTTTTCCAAGAAAGAAAACGAAGAGGACAGGTAGCCATAGGTTCGAAAGGCGGACAGGTAATCCGCTGTAAAACCACGTTGAGATCCCAGTCCGGGGCTGGGGGGCGCAAAGGTGGTTTAAGGAGAAGGAGGCCTCTGAGAAAACGAGCCACCAGAGGGTGGCTAGAAAGAGGCCTGCCATCCACCGGCATGTGATGCGCAGAAAGAGCACTGAGGTGGACCTTGACCGAGTTGGACTTCAGTCCAAGATTGAAGAGGGAAAGCAAGTACTGCAAGACCACTGATGCTGAACAGGAGAAGGGATCTTGAGACTGCTGAGCACACCAGGCGGAGAACCGACGCCACTTAAGAGCGTAGGACTTCCGGGTGGAGGGCCGCCTGGAGGCCAAGACGACCTCCTCCACCTCTGGAGGTAGGCAGAGGGGAGCAAGGACTACCCTTTCAGCAGCCAGGCCATCAGATGAAGGGACCGGAGGTTGGGGTGCAGGAGAGTCCCCTGATCCTGTGACAGGAGGTCGGGCTGAAACCCCAGAGGAAGAGGGGTGTCCACCGCCAGCTGCATTAGAAGCGGGAACCAAGGTTGTCTCGGCCACCGGGGAGCCACTAGGATCATCGAGGCTTTGTCTCTGAGAACCTTGAAGAGTGTCCGAGACACCAGCGGCATGGGAGGAAAGGCATATAAGAGGCCTGTGGACCATGGAATCAGAAAAGCATCCGCCGCTACTCTGAGAGGATGCAGTTGTCGAGAGCAGAATCTGGGAAGTTGCCTGTTCAGAGGACTGGCAAACAGATCCATGGTGGGGAGGCCCCACTTGAGAAAGATCTGCTGAACCACCATCGGATCCAGCCTCCACTTGTGCGGCTGGAGGATCCTGCTCAGCTTGTCGGCCAGGTAATTTTCTTGACCTGGGAGATAGACTGCTTTGAGGATAATTCCGTGGTGGACAGCCCAAGAGCATAGTTTTTGTGCCTCCTGACAGAGAAGGAAGGAGCCTGTCCCGCCTTGCTTGTTCACATAGAACATTGCAACCTGATTATCTGTCTGTATCAGCACCGACTGATGTGAAAGCAGGTGAGAGAATGCTTTGAGCGCTAGGCGGATGGCTCTGAGCTCCAGGAAGTTTATCTGTCGAGCAGACTCCCAAGGAGTCCAGAGACCCTGAGTACATGTCCCTTGGCAGTGTGCTCCCCAACCCAGGAGAGAAGCATCGGTCGTCAGGACCTGAGAATGTGGAGGGGGCTGAAAAGCCACCCCTAGCACTAGGTTTGGTAGATGAAGCCACCATCGCAGAGATGAGACCAGCTTGTCGGAGATCTGTACAGAGTCCGCTAGGCTCCCCGTGGCCTGATGCCATTGATTGCGAAGGCACCACTGAGCAGGACGCATGTTCAGTCGGGCATTGGGGGTCACATGGACCGTGGAAGCCATATGGCCGAGCAGTCGCAGAAAGTGCCTGGCTGAGACCAGCGCATTGCTGTGAAAGTGGCTGGCGAGATCCATGAGCTGCCTGGCCCTGTCCAGAGGGAGGAAGGCCCGCGCCTGAAGTGTGTCCAACCTGGCGCCGATGAACTCGAGATTTTGAGAGGGGAGCAAAGTGGACTTTGCGAAGTTTATGACAAAACCCAAGTGCTGGAGCAGAGCCACAGTGCGATGAGTGGCCTGAGCGGCCTCTGTTGAAGATGGGGCTCTGATGAGCCAGTCGTCCAGATATGGGAACACAAACAGACCTTGAAGTCTTAGATAGGCCGCCACCACTGCGAGGCATTTGGTGAACACCCTGGGGGCGGAGGATAGGCCAAAGGGCAGCACTCTGTACTGGTAATGATTTCCTCCCACAACAAATCTGAGATATTGTCTGTGGTCTGGATGAATGAGGATATGAGTATACGCATCCTTCAGATCCAAGGAGCATAGCCAGTCTCCCTGCTGGAGGTAGGGCAGCAGGATTCCAATGGTAAGCATCTTGAACTTTTCCTTTGCAAGGAACTTGTTGAGGTTTCGCAAGTCCAGGATGGGTCTGAGGCCTCCTGTTCTTTTTGGAATCAGGAAGTACCTGGAGTAAAATCCTTGGCCCTTCAGGTGGTGGGGCACCGGTTCCACGGCTTGTTCCTGAACGAGACTTGCTAACTCCTGAAGGAGTAAGTCCCTGTGCAAAGGGAGTCTGGGAGGCTCCCCTGGAAAGTAGGAGGGAGGTACCTGGTGAAAGTGAAGAAGATAGCCCTTTTGAACTATGTGAAGTACCCAGGTATCTGTGGTGATGTTGGACCACCTGTGGGCAAAGTGGACCAGCCGGCCTCCTGTGCTGAGAGAAACCAGCTGAGGGGGAGAGGCTATGCTGAGGAAGTCAAAAGCCCCCACCCTGCTGAGCAGGGGCCGGTGGTGCAGGCTTGGGGGCTTGCTGCCTACGGGACCCATTACCCCGTCCCTTGGCCTGCTTTCCCTGTGGGGGAGCTGCTGAGGCCTGATACTGAGGGTAGTATTTATAGGCAGCACCTTTCCTCGGGTAAAAGGGCTTTTTTTCCCCCGAGCCCTTCTTCTTTTGAGAAGGGGCAGAGGTCTTCCTTGAGAGACGAGTCCTGGTGAGAGTCTCCGTCTCGATTTGTGCAGCCTTCTCATCCATGGGTTTGCCAAAGAGGTTATCACCTCGGCAGGGGACATCGACCAACTTGTCCTGCACCCAGGGCTCGAAGTCGGACGTCTGAAGCCAAGCCTGGCGGCGTCCACCGATGCCGGCCGCAGCTACTCGAGCCGAAGCCTCAAAACCATCATAGGCTGCTCGAGATATAAACTTGGAGCACTCTCGAATACCAGTAGACAAGGTTTGGAACCTCTGCAAAGGTTCGTCGGAGAGACCAGCAGAGAACCCGGCTATTTCTTTAGCCAGGTCTCGGAGATACATGCCCATGTAAAGCTGGTAAGTCTGGACTCGACAAGCAAGCATAGAGCCCTGGAAGCACTTCCTACCGAGGGCATCCAGGCTGCGGGCTTCCCTACCAGGGGGCACCGAGGAGTGCATTTGTTGACTCTTAAGTCTATGCATGGCCGATTCCACCACCATGGAATGGTGCGGTAGTTGTGCTTTTTGGAAGCCGGGGCTCTTGCGGACTCGATAAATGGAATCGACCCACTTGCTTAACACCGGCGACGATGCTGGGCTCTCCCACATGTGGAAGAGAAGTCGTTCCAGCATCGGAGGAACTGGTACAATAAAGGCCTCCTTCGGGAGAGAGTCATATTGGAGGGCATCGAGTCCGAGAACCGGGTATCCTCCGGGGGGGACCGTCTCCGAGGTTCGGACTCGGGGGAGTCCGAAGGGACACACCGAGTCCGAAAGGAACCAGGTGACTCTTCGTCCTCGGATTCCCAGGCCGACTCCTCGGAGGAGGAGTCGAGCGGCTCCGGTCGGGCGGGCACCGATGCTATCCGCTCCGACGCTGAGGGAGTCGGCGTCGACGACCTCGGTCCCGAACGGGAGGCCGAAGGAGACCTCGACCGAGGATCGACTCGAGCCCTCATGGACTCGAGGATCGGCTCGGTCTCCGGGGTCGACGTCCCGGCGGTCAGGGCAGAAACACCGGCGAGGCCAGCGATCAATACCCGCTGCTGGTCCATGAAGGCAGTCAGACTGCTCTCCAAGGCCGTCAACCTGAGTCCGAGATCAGGAAATCCAGCAGCCCCCGACTCGGGCCCCGACGGAGGCGAGTCAACGAGGACAACAGTACTCACGTGAGCGGGCAAGTCCACCTCGAGTCGAGGATGTTTTGACGGCCTCTCCACCTCCAAGGACCCGGGACGGGAATCGGGGCTATGCGACCTGGCCCTTGAGGGACCAGGAGCGTCCACCGATCCCGCCCTCGCGGGTTTCTTCTTCCGATGATGTTCCCGGGTAGGAGATCCCCTTTCAGAGGAACTTCGACGATGCTCAGGACCAGAGTCCCGAGACGTCGAAGCCTCTGACGAGGTCCGAGCCCGGCCGGAGTCAGAGAAGATACGCTCCCCGCTGATGCTGCCGACTCCTCAACGCTTTTGAGGACATTTTGCCACACGGACCACAGATCATGGAGTCATGATCGGGTCCGAGGCAGCGGAGGCAGAAGTCATGAGTGCCTGTAAGAGACATGAGTTTCTTACAGAGGTCACACTTTTTAAAGCCGCTGGCAGACATGCGAGGTCGAAAGACCGGGCTGCCAGGGAAAAAGGAAAAAGGCGCGAAATCTGTCACGAAGGACAAAAAAATGAAAAATAAGGAACGGACTCGCAACCGGCGTTGCGAGTCCGGGCGGGAAAAGAACCGAAGAAAAAAGAGAAAAATAGAGAAAAAATCAACTTTTCGGCGGGGATTCACAGACAACGTCTGTAGGGCTCCGCGGAAAAAAGAAGACTGAGCAAGATGGCACCCTTGGGCGGGAAGAGGACCGCGCATGCGCGCTGCAATTCCCAAAGGCTTTCTTTGAAAGCTGGGGAAAACTGCTCCGCGAGGGCTCCGTCGGCGCCGACGTCACCCATATGTGAGGACTGACTTCCTGCTTGGTCCTGGAGAAACTACTCTTTCTCCAGGACCAAGCAGGAAGTCAGTCCTCACATATGGGACTCCCCAGCTTTAGGCTACCGGGGAACCAAAGCTGAAAAATTTAGCTCCCTCTAGAGCCTCAGCATGTACGAAAAGAATCTTCTCTGAGAACGCCCCCGTACGGTAGCCCAACACCAGAAGGGTAGGAGTTGCCTATACCTCAAAGAGATTACGGAGTACCGCCTGTCCGAAAGCACTGTCCCTGCGGGACTCCCTTTCGATGCATTAGTGGGCCGCAAAAGTCTGGCTTGAAGACCAAGTAGCGGCCCGGCAGATGTCTGCCAATGGAACAGAGCGGAGATGAGCCACTGACGCAGCCTTCGCCCTGACACGGTGAGCCGTGACTCGACCCTGCAATGAGAGGCCGGCTGCCCTGTACGCCCAGGCGATACAGTCTGCTACCCAGATGGACAGGGTATGCTTGGAGACAGGTAACCCCAACTTATTAGGGTCACAAGAGACGAAGAGCTGGACAGCCCTTCGATGCTCCTGCGTACTGTCAAGGTAGAAGGACAACGCCCTCCTACAGTCCAGGGTATGCAAGACCATCTCAGCCCGGCCGGCATGCGGCCTGGGAAATAAAGTCGGAAGAACCACCTCCTGACTGAGGTGGAAGGAGGAGACAACCTTGGGAAGGAACTTAGGTTGAGGAACTTAGGACCTGGGAGACTACCCTGTTCCTATAGAACCTAGTGTATGGTGCCTCTGACACCAGGGCTTGAAGCTCACTCACTCACCTTGCTGAGGTAAGAGCTACCAAAAACAACGCTTTCCAGGAGAGAAAGCGCAAAGGACAAGTAGCCATAGGCTCAAATGGTGGGCAAGTAAGCCGCTGCAAGACCACATTCAAATCCCACTCAGGGGCAGGTGGACGAACTGGAGGCTTAAGCAAAAGGAGGCCTCTGAGGAAGCGAGCCACCAAAGGGTGGCTGGAGAGAGACTGACCCTCCACCGGTGAATGGTGCACAGAGAGAGCACTGAGATGGACTGGAACAGAGTTGGATTTAAGGCCCAGATTGGACAGGTGAAGCAAATATTGCAGCACCACTGGTACCAGGCAGGAGAAAGGATCCTGCTTGTGTTGAGCACACCAGGCGGAGAACCTACACCACTTGAGGGCATAAGATCTCCTGGTGGACTGCCTCCTAGAGGCCAAGACCACGTCCTCCACTTCCCTAGGCAGCAGTAAGGGTGCTAGAACTACCCTTTCAGCAGCCAGGCCATCAGATTGAGGGACTGGAGGTTGGAGTGTAAAAGAGATCCCTGCTCCTGAGACAGGAGATCGGGTTGCATCCCCAGAGGAAGAGGAGTGTCCACCGCCAGTTGCAAAAGAAGCAGGAATCAAGGTTGCCTTGGCCATCTGGGGGCCACCAGAATTACCGAGGCCTTGTCCCGGATCACTTTGAACAGTGTCTTGGGCACTAGAGGCGTGGGAGGAAACGCATATAGGAGACCTGTAAACCATGGAATGAGAAACGCATCCGCTGCTACTCTGAGAGGATGCGGTTGTTTGGAGCAGAACCTGGGCAGTTGACGGTTCAGTGGACTGGCAAAGAGATCCATGGTGGGAAGACCCCATCTTAGGAAGATATGTTGAACCACCAGAGGATTCAACTGCCATTTGTGTGGCTGTAGAATCCTGCTCAATCTGTCTGCCAGGTAATTCTCTTGTCCAGAGAGATAGACCACCCTGAGAAGTATGCCATGATTGACTGCCCAGGAGCACAGGCCCTGTGCGCCCCCCTGCTTGTTCACATAGAACATAGCAACTTGATTGTCCGTCTGAACTAAGATGGACTGGTGAGAGAGGACATGAGAGAAAGTCCACAGGGCTAAGCGGATTGCTCTGAGTTCTAGGAAATTGATCTGCTGTGTGGCCTCCCAAGGAGACCAGAGGCCCTGAGTGCATGCTCCTTGGCAATGTGCACCCCAACCTTGAAGAGAAGCATCGGTTGTCAGCACTTGAGAGTGTGGAGGTGCTTGAAAAGGCACCCCTTGCACCAGATTAGGAAGATGAAGCCACCACTGTAGAGAAGAGGCTAGGAGCTTGGACACCCTGACCTTGTCCGTCAGGTTTCCTGTGGCCTGCAGCCACTGAGTTCTGAGGCCCCACTGGGCTGGCCTCATGTGCAGATGGGCATTTGGAATTACATGGACTGTGGATGCCATGTGGCATAAGAGCCTCAGGAATTGTCTGGCAGAGACAAGAGAATTGCTGTGGAACTGTCTGGCCAGATCCATCAGTCTGTGGGCCCTGTCCATGGGTAAAAAGGCCTTTGCCTGAAGGGTGTCTAGCCTTGCTCCGAGGAACTCCATGTTCTGTGAGGGGCGCAAAGCGGACTTTGCGAAGTTTATGACAAACCCCAGATGCTGGAGAAGAGAGAGTGAGGAGGGTGGCTTGATTGGTCTCCTGTGGAGACTGACCCCTGATGAGCCAGTCGTCCAGGTAGGGAAACACAAAGAGTCCTTGAACCCTAAGATAGGCCGCCACCACCGCCAGGCACTTGGTGAAAACCCTGGGGGCGGAGGTTAGGCCAAAAGGGAGTACCCTGTACTGGTAATGGTTTCCTCCCACCACAAATCAAAGATATTGTCTGTGGTCTGGATGAATAAGGATGTGAGTATAAGCATCCTTTAGGTCTAAGGAGCATAGCCAATCTCCCTGCTGGAGGTAGGGCAGCAGGATTCCAAGGGTAAGCATCTTGAACTTTTCCCTCTCCAGGAACTTGTTGAGATTCTGCAAGTCTAGGATAGGCCTTAGGCCTCCTGTCCTTTTTGGTACTAGAAAGTACCTGGAATAGAAGCCTTGACCTCTCAGGTGGTGGGGCACCGGTTCCACCGCCTGCTCCTTTAGAAGACTTGCTAACTCCTGCAGGAGTAAGTCCCTGTGCAGAGGGAGTCTTGGAGGCTCCCCTGGAAAGTAGGAGGGAGGTACCTGGTGGAAGTGGAGAAGATAGCCCCTCTGGACTATGCTGAGCACCCAGGTATCCCTTGTTATGGCTGACCACCTGTGGGCATACAGGGTCAGCCGGCCTCCTGTGCTTAGGGGGGCCAGCTGAGGAGGAGAGGCTATGCAACTGGAGTCAAAACCCTGCTCCCTGCTGTGCAGGAGCTGGAGCTGGTGGCTTGGGGGTTTTCTGCCTACGGAGCCCATGTCCCTGCCCCTTGGCCTGCTGACCCTGCTGGGGAGATGTGGAGGCCTGAAAATGAGGGTATGATTTGTAGGCAGATGACTTCCTCGGGTAAAAGGTCTTTTTTCCCGAGCCCTTCTTCTTCTGAGAAGGGGCAGAGGTTTTCCTGGACAGCCTTGTCTGGGTGAAAGTCTCGGACTCTAGTTCTGCAGCCTTTTCAGCCATGGGCTTGCCAAAGAGGTTTTCACCTCGGCAGGGGACATCAACAAACTTGTCCTGCACCCATGGCTCGAGGTCTGATGACTGTAGCCAGGCCTGACGGCGTGCACCGATGCCGGTCCCGGCTACTCGGGCTGAAGCCTCGAAGCCATCATAGGCTGCTCGAGAAAAACTTTGAGCACTCTCGGATCCCTGATGACAGGGCTTTGAACCTCTGCAAAGGTTCCTCAGAGAGACCAGCAGAGAACCCGGCAATCTCCTTTGCCAGGTCTCGAAGGTACATGCCCATGTACAGCTTGGTAGGTCTGGACACGGCAAGCAAGCATAGAGCCCTGGAAGCACTTTCTACCGAGGGCATCCAGGTTCCGGGCCTCCCGGCCAGGAGGAACCGAGGAGTGCATCTTCTGACTCTTCAGACAATGCATGGCCCATTCCACAACCATGGAGTGGTGCGGTAGCTGTGCCTTTTGGAACCCGGGGCTCTTGCGGACTCGATAGATGGAATCGACCCTCTTGCTCAGAACCGGTTTCGAGGCCGGCGCCTCCCACATGCGGAAGAGCAACCGTTCCAGCATCGGAGGAACCGGTACAGTAAAGGCCTCCTTGGGAGGAGAGTCATACTGCAGGGCCTCGAGCTCCTCGGCTCGAGGCTCGTCTGCGGGGAAGGCCAAAGCCTTGGCCATGTCCCGCACGAAGTCCGAGAACTGGGTGTCCTCCGGGGGGGGGGGGGGGGGGACTGTCTCCGAGGTTCGGACTCCAGTGAGTCTGAAGGGACACACCAGGTCCGAAAGGTGTCCGGGGACTCCTCATCCTACGTTTCCCAGCCCGACCCCTCGGAGGAGGAATCGAGCGGCTCCGGTCAGGCAGGCACCAATGCCATCTGCCCTGACGCCGAGGGAACCAGCGTCGACGACCTCGGTCGTGAACAGGAGGCCGAGGGAGACCTCGGCCGAGGATCGGCTCGGCCTCCGGGGTCAACTTGGATGTCGATATCCCGGTGGTCGGGGTAGATGCACCGGTGAGACCGGCGATCAGTGCCCGCTGCTGTTCCATGAAGGCAGTCAAGCTGCTCTCCAAGGCCGTCAACCTGAGTCCGAGCTCAGAAGACTCAGCAGCCCCCGACTCGGGCCCAGACGTCGGCTCCCCCGGAGGAGTGTCCACGAGGACTACAGTACTCACGTGACCTGGGGACTCCGGCTCTACACGAGGTTGTTTAGCAGGCCTCTCCGACTCCGAAGACCCGGGACGGTGCTCGGGGCTATGCGACCTGTCCCTCGAGGAGCCAAGTGCGTCCACCGCCACCGCTCTCGCGGGTTTCTTCATCTTGAGATGCTCCTGCGAGGGAGACCCCCCTCTCAGAGGAACCCCGGCGATGCTCGGGATCGGAATCCTGAGACGTCGAAGCCTCTGATGAAGTCCGGGCCCGGCCGGACGCGAAGACAGAGAAGATTCTTTCCTTCTGGTGCTGCCGACTTCTCAACGCCATTGAGGACATTTTCCCACACGGGCCACAGATCATCGGGTTATGATCGGGCCCGAGGCAGCAGTCATGTGTGTCGGTGAGAGACATAGGTTTCTTGCATCGATCACACTTTTTGAACCCGTTGGCAGCCATCGGGGGAAAAAGGGCCCCTGCTAGGTGAAAAGACAAGGTTGCCAGTGAAAAACAGAAAAATGGCACGAACGCTAGTCACATAAGATATGCCATACTGGGTCAGACCAAGGTCCATCAAGCCCAGTATTCTGTTTCCAACAGTGGCCAATCCAGGTCATACGTACCTAGCAGTTTCCCCAAGAGACACAGGTTCCACAATGCTTGTATTGGTTCAAGCATTGATATCCTGGGTCCCTTCTTAATAATGGTTTATGGACCTTTCCTCCAGGAACTTGTCCAAACCTTTTTTAAACGCAGCTACACTAACAGCCTTTACTACATCCTCCGGTAACAAATTCCAGAGTTTGATTACACGTTGAGTGAAAAAAATATTTTCTTTTATTAGTCTTAAATAGTTTACCCTGTAGCTTCATTGCATGTCCCCTAGTCTTTCTATATTCTGATAAAGTAAACAATCGATCTACATTTACCCGTTCCACTTCGTTCATTAATTTATAGACTTCTATCATATCACCCCTCAGCCGTCTCTTTTCCAGGTTAAAGAGCCCTAACCTTTTTAGCCTTTCTTCATAGGAGTATCCTTCCATCCCCTTTACCATTTTGGTGGCTCTTCTCTGAACCTTTTCTAAAATCGCTATATCCTTTTTAAGATACGGCGACCAGAATTGCACACAATATTCAAGGTGTGGTCTCACCATGGAACGATATAGAGGCATTATAATATCTTTTGTTTTATTTTCCATTCCTTTCCTTATGATACCTAGCATTCTATTTGCTCTCTTGACCGCCGCTGCACATTGGGCCGAGGGTTTTAACATGTTATCCACAATGATGCCTAAATCTTTTTCCTGGGTGGTGGTTCCTAATGTGGAACCTTGCATCGTGTAACCATAGTTTGGGTGTTCTTCCCTAGGTGCATAACCTTGCACTTGTCCACATTAAATTTCATCTGCCATTTTGATGCCCAGTCTTCCAATTTATCAAGATCCTCTTGTAATTTTCTACAATCCTCTTGGTTTTTAACAACTTTAAATAGTTTTGTGTCATCTGCAAATTTGATAACCTCACTCGTTATTCCACTTTCCAGGTCATTTATGAATATGTCAAAAAGCAGCAGACCCAGCACAGATCCCTGGGGTACACCACTATTCACCTTTCTCCATTGGGAAAATTGGCCATTTAGCCCTACCCTCTGCTTTCTATCTTTTAACCAGTTCCTGATCCACAATAGTACACTGCCTCCTATCCCATGACTCTTTAGTTTTGCCAAAAGTCTCTGATGAGGGACCTTGTCAAAGGCTTTCTGAAAGTCCAGATACACAATATCAACCGACTCACCTTTGTCCACCTGATTATGCACTCCTTCAAAAAAACATAACAGATTATTAAGACAAGATCTTCCTTGTCTAAAGCCATGTTGGCTGCCTCCCATTAGGGCATGACTATCTACATGCTGAGTAATTTTATTCTTTATGATGGTTTCTACCATTTTTCCCGGTACTGATGTCAGGCTCACCGGTCTGTAGTTTCCCGGATTACCCCTGGAACCTTTTTAAAAATTGGTGTTACATTGGCGATCCTCCAATCTTCAGGTATTAGAGATGATTTTAATGATAGTTCACAGATTACTAATAGCAGGTCTGCAATCTCATATTTCAGTTCTTTCAACACCCTTGGATGTATACCATCCGGCCCAGGTGATTTGCTACTCTTCAGTTTATCTAATAGTTGTAATACATCTTCCCGATGTATCGATATTTCCTTCAATTCTTCCGCACCTTTAAATACCACTTCAGTCATGGGTAACATCCCTACATCTTCCTCAGTAAAGACTGAAGCAAAGAATTCATTCAATCTCTCCGCTATCGCGTTGTCGCCTCTTAGTGCTCCTTTAACCCCTTTATCATCTAATGGACCAACTGACTCTCACAGGTTTTTTGCTACGAATGTACTTGAAAAGGTCTTTACTTCGCGTTTTTGCTTCTGCAGCAAGCTTCTTCTCAAATTCTCCCTTTGCCTGCCTTATCAATGCCTTGCATTTGACTTGCCAGTGCTTGTGCTGTTTCCAGGTTTCGTCGTTTGGCTCTTTTTTCCATTTCCTGAAAGATGCTTTTTTGGCAACAACAGCCTCTCTGACCTCACCTTTAAACCATGCTGGCAGTTTTTTGGACTTCCTTCCACTTTTCTTAAAGCGTGGAATACAGCTGGTCTGGGCTTCCAAGATAGTATTTTTCAACAACAGCCAAGCCTGATGTTCGTGTTTAACCTTTGCAACTGCTCCTTTTAGTTTTTTCTTAACTGTTTTCCTCATTTTATCATAGTCTCCCTTTCAAAAGTTAAAAGGTAGTACTGTGGAGTTCCTTACTATCCCTCCTCCACTAATTAAATCAAAGGCGATCATGCTATGATCACTATTGCCAAGTGGCCCCAACAACCTTATCTCTTGCACTAGATCTGGTGTTCCACTAAGGTCTAGGTCAAAAGACAGGGCTGCCAGTGAAAAGCAGAAAAATGGCGCGAACGCTAGTCACGAAGGACAAAAAACGAAAAAAGAAGTCCGGGCTCGGTACCGGTGTACCGGGCCCAGGCGGGAAAGGGAAACCGGCATCGAACCGAAGAAAAAACAGTTCCACTACCAAAATCAACTTTTTTCTCGGTTGAATACGAAACATATCCGTCGGGCTCTGCGGAAAAAAGAAGACTGAGCAAGATGGCACCCTTGGGCGGGAAGGGGACCGCACATGCGTGCTGTAGTCCCAAAGGCTTTCTTTGAAAGCTGGAGAAATGCTCCGCATGGGGGCTCCGTCGGCGCCGATGTCACCCATATGTGAGGACCGACTTCCTGCTTGGTCCTGGAGAAAAAGACACTCTGCTTTCACCAGTTATCTGGTGCGGAGAGCCCTTCCAGCAACCACGCCGCTGGGCAGAGCAGTGTCTGCTGCATCGGGTTGCTATGAAAACACTCCTTCCGTCGGAGAGGCACTGAGACCCTCAAGGGCTATACTCCCACTAGACAGGGAGTATTACCCACTGAATGTCTTTGAAGGGCCTGCTGCAGATTATCTCTCCCAGGAGAGTTTTACTGCCTCTTGCCTCTTTTTCCACCTTTGCTGTTTTTATTTCCCCCAACAGCTCTGTTTTACTTGCTGCTCTCCACACCCATCAAACACTTGAATAATTCTGCTTCTTAACCACCCCAGCTAGTCCTTAGTTGTCCCTTCCGTGAGTCCTCCTGGGTTCATGTCTCACCAGCTGCTTGAAGACTGACATACTGGACAGTGGTGGGAGGTGCCAGCTATCTACTGTGTGTCATAGAAAGTGACAAGGTCAGTCTCCAAATTTTGGCTATAGAAAATTATTTTTCCCACATGAAGAACAAGTTCTTTTCACTAGAGTGGTGAAATTGTTGAAAATGAAATGAAAGCAACGTAAAGCTGGAAATGTTCTGAGGGAAAAGGAATCTGTGGGTGAATAAACTATATGAAGGTGATGACTGCCAAATTTAAGACTTGGATGCAAATTTTTAGTATTAAACTATATAAAAGTTTTGCACATAATTAATCTTGGGGTGGGAGGGGAGGTTCGTGCAAATAAAACAAAAAATGACCTTTAGTGAATTTATTTATTTATTTAACATTTCTTCTATACCGCGCTATTTTAGATCAGCGCGGTTTACATTCAACATCAACTATACAACGCAGGCACTCTGAGTTGTATTTACAATGAATGGGGAGATCAACTTGGAAATAACTGGGGAAACTATCTACATCTTATTTACACTGGTACCTACTTTAGGCAGGGTCTATCAGTCTGTCCAAAAACAACCTTTATTTTTTAAAGATAAAAAGGCATTCATAAACAAATATTGTGCCTGTCTTCTACTGCTGAGGGCAGATGCGTCAAAATTTTTATAATCACACACAAAAAATCCTTTATATCAATAAGCTGAACAAGAAAGGTTCTTTAAACAAGATTTTGAAGTTTACCCTCTTAAAAAGTAAATGTATATATTACAAATATACTTATCCATTGTAGAATAGAAAATTTAAGGGGCATGTTAACTAAGCTGCATTAGGCTGGTGCAGTTAACACAGGGTGTAAGTGCAAATAGCGCCACGTTGGCTGCAACAGCTGTGCATTATCTGTTGGGGGCGTTCACAGCATGTCCCTGTCTGATAATGTGCGGCAGCATCGTGGGTGAGGCTAACACCAGTCACTGAGATGGTGTTAGCTGCACCCACAATGCCTGCAAAACGTGAGCTGTCAATGCTCGCAGTAACTATATGTTGCAAACATACCCACTTCTCTGTCCACATCTTGTAGCTAACACGCAGTCTGCAGATAGGACAGGGATTTCCTGCACTATCTGCATTTGGCCCACGTTAGCTGTTATCGTGGTGCACGTTTCCTGTGTTATCACTGTGTTAACAGCTAACATGGCTTCGTAAACATGTCCCTATTACACTTCTACAGGATAACTTCACTGACTCATAAGGAAGCATGTTTTGCCCACAAGAGCTGTCTCAGGTATGTCTTAATGTCACTTAATCATTTATTGGAGGAATGTTAATGAAGAGAGGCTAAAAAGGCTAGGGCTCTTCAACCTGGAAAAGATACAGCTGAGAGGAGATATGATAAAGGTCTATAAATTAATGAATGGAGTGGAACGGGTAAACGTAGATCGATTGTTTATGTCATCAGAATATAGAAAAACTAGGGGACATGCAATGAAGCTACAGGGTAATCTATTTAAGACTAATAAGAGAAAATATTTTTTCTCTCAATGTGTAATCAAACTCTAGAATTTGTTACCGGAGGATGTAGTAAAAGCTGTTAGTGTAGCTGGGTTTAAAAAAGGTTTGGACAAGTTCCTGGAGGAAAGGTCCATAAACCATTATTAAAAGGGACCCAGGATATCACTGTTTGGCCCAATACAAGCATTGAGGAACCTGTGTCTTTTGGGGAGACTGCAAGGTACTTATGACCTAGACTGGCCACTGTTGGAAACAGGATACTGAGCTTGATGGAGCTCGGTCTGACCCAGTATGGCATATCTTATGTTCTTATAAGCAAACCTAAAACAGCCTCTAAAAGCTGTACAGACTGTGGGCAACCAACTATAAAGCCATATGCAATTAAATACAAAACAAAAACATTGCAGCAGAGTTAAATGCGGTTATTTTACCTGTTTACTTCATTTCAGCTTTTATGTATATGTAATGAAGCTACAGGGTAAACTATTTAAGACAAATAAGAGAAAATATTTTTTCACTCAACGTGTAATCAAACTCTGGAATCTGTTACCGGAGGATGTAGTAAGGGCTGTTAGTATAGCTGGGTTTAAAAAAGGTTTGGACAAGTTCCTGGAGGAAAGGTCCATAAACCACTATTAAAAAGGGACCCAGGATATCAATGCTTGACCCAGTACAAGCATTGTGGAACCCTGTGTCTTTTGGGGATATTGCTAGGTACGTATGACCTAGATTGGCCACTGTTGGAAACAGGATACTGGGCTTGATGGACCTCGGTCTGACCCAGTATGGCATGTCTTATGTTCTTATGAGCTTGATGGACCTTAGTCTGACCCAGTATGGCATATCTTGAGACCCTATCCTGTGTGCTGTGTTTTACCTCTGAACTAGTGTATATATGCCCAACCTTTCTGTCTTGATTTTTGACAAATCCCAAAAATGTAATCAAACCGCTTCTGATCGCTGGAAGTAGCGGTATATAAGTGTTTTCTAAATAAATAAAATCTTATGTTCTTATAAGCAAACCTAAAACAGCCTCCAAAAGCTGTACAGACTGTGGGCAACCAACTATAAAGCCATATGCAATTAAATACAAAACAAAAATATTGCAGCAGAGTTAAATGCGGTTATTTTACCTGTTTACTTCATTTCGGCTTTTATGTATATCCTGAGTCAGGCATCTGATTTCTTCATCCCGTTCAGAGAGCTGCTGTTGTAACTTCTCATTCTCCTTTTTAACACACTCATATTCACTGCGAATACGTTCAACCAGGAAATTCTTCTGGGACAGGGATTCCCTTAATTGTTCGTTTTCATTTTGTTTATCTGACAGTACAAAAAAATCAGTTTGCTAGCAAAGAGATATTTTTCAAACTGAACGTGAATATGCACAGACTTTGAATAGTGTCTAGTTCTGAAATTCTGCTATGTAGCTCTCAGAAGGGTGTTTAACCACATAAATACTGAGGCTATTGGAAATGTCATAATGTGGGTGGATACACATTGCAGAATATTTGGACTGTTATCCACATTTAGTGGAGGTGCTTCTGGGGGTTGGGCTGCAACGACATACCTATTTTATGTTTTAAAAGTACATCTATTGTTTTGGCTGGAAAAAGTATGGATTGTACTATGGAGGTTTAGTAGCACTCTAGCAGACTTTTAGCAGCACCTGAGGAAAGATGGCGGTGCAAGTGTCTGCAGATACTGCACCTGCAGAAAGAGGGCGGCGCAAGTGTCTGCAGATACTGCACCTGCAGAAAGAGGGCGGCACAAATGTCTGTAGATACTGCACCTGCAGAAAGAGGGCGGCACAAATGTCTGTAGATACTGCACCTGCAGAAAGAGGGCGGCGCAAGTGTCTGCAGATACTGCACCTGCAGAAAGAGGGCGGCACAAATGTCTGTAGATACTGCACCTGCAGAAAGAGGGCGGCACAAATGTCTGTAGATACTGAACCTGCAGAAAGAGGATGGCACAAATGTCTGTAGATACTGCAACTGCAGAAAGAGGGCGGCGCATGTGTCTGCAGATACTGCACCTGCAGAAAGAGGGCAGCACAAACATCTGCAGATAGTTTGGCCTTTGGCAGTTTTCAAAGTGAAAGTACATCATAGCTTCACTTTGAAAACAAGCTCAAAACTTTGCAGCTATGGGTGTAGTATAAAAATTGCCCTCATTGGGGATAATTTCAGAAAGCATTTTACAAATGGCTATTATAAAATTCTTATCTGCTTCTTATATTTCTCCCTAGGCTCACTTCTTCCCTTCACTGTTTCTGTGGATAATACTGTCATACTCCCTATCTCCTCAGCTCAGAACTTTGGGGTCATCTTTGACTCCTCTCTCTTTCTCTGCCAATATCCAACAGATACTGTAGCTAAAACATGTCTTTTCTTTCTCTATGACGTCAGTAAAATTCATCCCTTCCTTCAGAACACACTATCAAAACCACTTTCTCATCACCTCCTATCTAGACTAATGCAACTTGCTTCTCACTGGTCTCCCAATGAATCATCTGTCTCCTCTTCAATCTGTTCAAAACTCTGCTACTCTTCTGCCAATGTCTCTAGGCCGATGTAAATCCTCTTCTCAAGTCACTTTATCGAATCCCTATCCATTTCCATATACAGTTCAAATGTTTCCTGGCTTACAATTGCATTCATTCTGCAGCTTCTCGCTACTTTTCCCCTCTCTATACCCCTCCCTAGCAACTCTGCTCATCAAGCAAATCACTTAACTATGCCCTTCTGCCAACTCCAGACTCCGTTCCTTCCACCTTGCTGCACTGCATGCCTGGAAGAGACTGCCTGAGTCAGTACGTTGGGGTCCATCACTGGTTTTATTTGAATCCAGGCTAAAAACTAATTTCTTTGAGATCACATAATATGTTGGGTGGGGAGAACGCGTTTCTGCTCTGCTCTGGAGTAATTCCCCTGCAAATTGGTAAAACTTAATTTTTGCGATGCCCTGCTTGCTCAGAGAACCACATAATTAGCCCAGAAAACGAAAGGCAACTGAAAAATCTCTCTCGATGAGCTGAAATCAGCAGATGGCAGCGAAAGCTGCACGGAAGGAGAGAACTCGGGCCCCAGATCATAAAATGGTGGAGCCAGCGATATCGGGTGCGGCCGCTGGCGCGGCAACCACTTCTAGCCTGGTAGAAGACATGACTCAGGTGGTCGTAGCGGCTCTTGAGGGACAGCTGCAGGGATTGTCCTCTCAGCTGGAGCAGACTATGACTGATGTCAGGGGCTGCGTGGCACAAGCTGAGCAAAGGATCTCTGACATAGATGACTTACAACGTGAACACATGCAAAAGATCCAAAAAATCGAGGACCTACTCCATCAGCAGAATGAAAAGTTGGAGGACTTAGAAAACCGTGGTCGACGGAAAAATTTAAGGTTTACTGGAGTGGCTGAATCGGTGAAAGACAGTGAGATACGTGACTATCTAGAGACTTGGCTTGGGGCACTGATGAATGCTAGTGACCACAGTGGGAAAATCATCCTGGAGCAAATTCATCAGATAGGCCTAAGAAGGGAAGGAACTAGCAGGCCTCAAGCTGTCATCGCAAGATTCCACAACTACCTCCAGAAGGAAGCAGTATTATGGGCAGAGTGGGCCCTGCAGCACACAGATTGCTCGTTTGGAGACATTGTGGTTTTCCAGGACTATTCCCCACAAGTAAGCAAACAAAGGAGAGACTTTGCCACAGTACATGAACAGATGGTGACAAAGGGCTTACGGTTTTCCCTCCAATTTATTTATTTTTATTTAAAGTTTCTTATATACCGCGCTCTTTAGCATCAGCGCGGTTTACATGGAACAAAACATTCTCAGTACATTTGAAAACACGTATGAGTTACATATAACAGGGCAATAAACTTGGGAAAACAAGGGTAACTATCTACAATAACGATTGAACTATTTACATAAATTCAACTAGCAGAGAGATTTTAGTGAGCAGCGGAATTACAACAAAATTTTTAGTTCTAGAAGGTATGTCTTATGGAGTAGTTATGCATATGACATCTTATATTAGGATTACGGTGGCTGGAAGTACTCAGTGAATAGATAATGCTTGATAGCCTTCCTGAACTGCTTCATGTCTCGTGTTGCTCTGATATCTGGAGGAAGTTTATTCCAGCATCTGGGCGCATAAGATTTAAATGCTCTGTTGATTGTTGATTGGGACCAATTTGTGGATTCACTGGGAATGACTAGGGTATTTTCAGCAAATGGTCTCCTGGTTCTTGTCTCGGGAGGTAGACTGATGAGGTCTGAATTCGTTGCTGGTGATAGATTATTTAAGGCCTTGAATGTGATGAGAAGAGCTTTGTATCTAATTCTACATTCTATAGGGAGCCAGTGAAGGTCCCTAAGGATTGGTGTGATATGGTCACTCTTAGATGCTCCAACTAGGATACGGGCCGCAGCATTCATTGCTAATTGCAGGGGGTTAATGGTGTTCTTTGGAAGACCATGTAGTACAATATTCGCATAGTCAAAGTGTGGAGTGACTACTGCCTGGAATATTGAGCGGAAGTCGCTGTATTCTAGCATAGCTGTATTCTAGCAATATCCTGTAAGACTCAGGGTAGAGCACCAGGGCCACCAGCTGCAGTTTGGGACTCTGGCGGAAGCTACGCAGTTCTTGAATGGACAGGAAAATATGGTAAGAAAGACAATTCCATAGAACTGAGGCCTACCTACCAGAGATAAGGATTTTGAAGCCTAGAGGACTGGACTCAAAAACTTTTAAATCTCCCTTTGTGGTCCTGAAATCACTTCAGCAAGCATCTGGTGCAGGAGAAATTGAATGATCCCCAAAGGGCACAGACTATATTTGAATTTTGAAAGTACTTCCAATAGATGCGAATAAGTAAGAATAATCGAAAAGTTAATAGTTAAATTGAAGTTAACTGTTTATTGATCAGTTACACAAGTTTATACCTCATATCAAATGACATAGTAGTTAACTATGTTTGCTGCTTCAATAGAGAATAAACCGAAGTAATTTTGAGTTATGTTTGTGCTAGGATTGGGATAATATGGTGGGCAGGAAGGAATGTACCTGAACCAGCTGGTCCTCACCAGAGGCAGGGGATTATAATATGGGATTAGCGGTTGGGCTGGAATCAACGAGAGAGGTGTAACAATGTAGATAATGCAATACTCTGATGCTGATAGACTCACCATTAAGTACTATATAGAAGGGAGTAGCTAAGAATACGTAGATAAAATGGGAGGATTAGTGATTCTTACTGAGAGAAAGGGACGATTAATAACATAGCATGGGGGGGACCCCCTACACATCACAAAACCCCTAGAAGGTGGGAGTGGAATGGAAGTATACTGGCGATTTTGTGTAGGGAAAGGGGAGGGCAAGAAAAAGGAAGGTAGGGTGGGGAGGGAAGTTTATATGGGTTAGTTTTATGTCCTCTGCGGATACAATTGAGCAGATAATGGCAGGGGGATCCCTAGGCTGGGGGGACGGGACCCTTCCAAACTCATACCCTACACATCTATGGATTAGGATCAAAAGTATCCTGGATTCAGGCTGAGAATAATTTTGTGGAATGTTTGCGGATTGGGGACGCCCATTAAACTTGCAAAGATATTGAGAGCCCTGGTGCACCGTGGGTGCAATGTGGCTCTCCTCCAGGAGACGCACCAGACAGATGTAGAACACGCAAAGCTACAAAGATTGGATAAGTCAAGTTTTTGGAGCGCCTGCGCAAGGACGCAGAGGAGGGGTGGTAATTCTGATTCATAACAGGGTTCACTATATATGTAAACAAATTTATACAGATCCTCAAGGCCGTTATATGTTGCTGTTGGGGGACCTGGATGGACACACCCTAGGGCTAGGTAATGTATATCGGCCAAATTCACCTGATTTACAGTTCTATGCCCAACTAGCGCTCACAGTGGAGCGATTATCCATGGACTCCGTGGTGGTGGGGGGAGATTTTAATGGCGTGTTGGATCCCCTGATGGAAGGCAGGAAGCGTGCGAGGAAGGCAGGAAGCGTGCGAGGAAGGCAGGAAGCAAGCATTGGAGTTACCCAAATGTTGCAAGGTTTTAGGTGCCGATTGGACCTTGTAGACCCTTGGCGGTTGCTTCAACCAAATGAAAAGAATTACACACACGATTCTCAGGCACATGGGTTAAATGCTCATATAGATTCTATTCTCACCACCACAGGCTTATTTTCGTGGGTGGAGGATGCATACATAGGCCCGATGGAAATCTCAGACCATACCCCAATTTGGGTAGATTTGGCATGGGCTCAGGATGGGCAGAAGACACATGTGTGGCATTTTCCTCTAGAGGTGTATCATGACGAACAATTTTGTAAGACCTTATTGGACAAATAGGAAGACTACCAACATTATAATGCCCAGCATAGGGAGACTCCTGAACTTTACTGTGAGACTACGAAGGTAGCATTACGGGGGAAAATAATTGATTATATGGTCAGGCGACGAAAACTTATTAACGCAAGAGTTTTGCATTTGAAGAAACAAGTGGTAAAAGCTCGAAAATAATATGCCTGAAGCTTGGATCAATCCTCCCAGGCTCGCCTTCTGAAGTTGCAGGCTTCATTGAACGAGTTAATTCATCCTAAGAGTCAAAAAGGCCCTACTTTACTACAAATGCCAATTATACCCGCTATGGGGATAAAACAGGGAAGCTTCTTGCACATTGCTTGCGTGGCCCCAGGGGGTCAAATTTTATTCCCAGGCTTCGAGATGCAACTGGACAGGTGCATAAAATGACCACCTCTATTTTGGGCCAGTTTCGGGAGACATTCCAGAAGTTATATTGGCGAGACTTGGGCTCACTGACTAGGATGGTGGATTACCTTTGCAGTCTCTCATTGCCACAAATCACAGAACAGCAGGCTGCCTGTCTGGGGGCCCCTATCATGGCAGAAGAGGTGTCAATAGCTATCCATAGTGTGCAATGCTGCCGGGCCCCAAGTCCTGATGAGTATACGGCTGATTTTTATAAGTTGTTGCATGACCAAGTGGTAGGCCCATTGATAGGTCTTTATCAAGAGAGGGCAGAAGCTGACCAATTTAGGTGAGGCTCTATCTCTGTACTTTAATTCCCAAACCAGGTAAAGATCCCCAACAGGCAGGATCTTATCGACCCATCTCTTTAATTAACACAGATTTGAAATTGTAGGCTAAGGTTTTAGCTAACAGACTGGCGCCCCTCCTTCCGGATCTCATACATCCCTCCCAGGTAGGCTTTGTAAGAGGCCTCTCTGCATTCACCAATATGAGAAAGATCATTGCTTCTTTGGAATGGGTCCACATGTATAATATTCCATCACTCTTAATAAGTTTTGACACAGAGAAAGCCTTTGAACGGGTGAGCTGGGAATAACTCTTTCAGTTGCTACCTAGATATAGTTTGGGGGACTCTTTTATTCGGATGATAAAAACTCTTTATGAGAGACCATTGGCAATGATTCTTGTTAACGGAGGTCTTTTAAATCATTTGCATTTGAGAGGGGGATCCGGCAGGGCTGCCCCCTATCCCCCCCTCCTTTTTGTCTTATTCCTTGACCCGTTTGTATGGAGGGTGGTGGATTGACCCGGGGTTCGGGGAGTGCACATTGGACAATCGGAATTCCTATTATAGACTTTCGCTGATGATTTACTGGTACATCTCACCTGCCCACGGACCTCTTTGACAAATTTATTAGCTGAGTTTACCCAGTTTGAACATATTTCGGGACTCCGGATAAACATGGATAAAAAGGAGGCATTGGATGTCTCCAGATGTTTACGAGCTCAATGGAACACAGATTTCCCCTTACAATAAACGAGACACGCATTTCACTATCTTCGAATTCAGCTGCCTAGTAACCTAGGGATGCTATATCATTTGAACCACAAGGCTATTCTACGCCATATACAGACTAAGATGCGTGAATGGCTTTGCCTTTATCTATGATGGGGCGTATAAAGTAATTACTCACCTGTAATAGGTGTTCTCCTGGGACAGCACGAATCGGTCCTCACATATGGGTGACATCGGCACCAATGGAGCCCTCGTGGAAGCATTCCCCCAGCTTTCAAAGAAAGCCTTTGGGAGATGCCACCACACATGTGTGATCCCCTTCCCGACCAAGGGTGACATCTTGCTCAGTCAGATGACAGCTAAATTACGGCAAAAATAAAAGATGGTAAAGGAGCAACTCCAAGGGGAGGAGGGAAGGTTGTGAGGACTGATTCCTGCTGTCCCCAGAGAACACCTGTTACAGGTGAGGAACTACGCTTTCTCTGGGAACAAGCAGGAAGTCAGTCCTCACATATGGGACTCCCCAGCTACAGGCTACCAAAAGCCCATAGCAAAAAAACACAGACTCCCTTCATGGGGAGCTGCGAATAGCAGCAATTAAGTCCATGTCCACAGACCGCAGAAGGACCTCTGTGTCCAATGAAAATCAGCACTCCGGTAGGCAGAACACAGAAGGGTCATAGGGTAGGAGTTGCCTAAACACCGAAAAGATTACGGAGTACAGCCTGGCCGAAGGCACTGTCCCGTCGGGACTCTCTTTCCAGGCAATAATGGGATGCGAAGGTATGGACTGAAGACCAGGTGGCGGCCCGGCAGATGTCCACCATCGGGAAAGAGTGCAAGTTTGCTACTGAGGCCGCCATGGCCCTGACACAGTGTGCCATGACATGGCCTTCCAGCGGGAGCCCCACCTACTCATAGATGAGGGAGATACAGTCTGCCACCCAGATGGACTGCGTATGCTTGGT
This sequence comes from Ichthyophis bannanicus, assembly GCA_033557465.1. Taxonomy (NCBI): domain Eukaryota; kingdom Metazoa; phylum Chordata; class Amphibia; order Gymnophiona; family Ichthyophiidae; genus Ichthyophis; species Ichthyophis bannanicus. Next base: position 384,602,304 of record CM066039.1, read on the forward strand.
CACAGCCTCCCCCAGCCTACTGGGGTCATAGGAGACGAAAAGCTCAGTAGCTTTGCAGTGGCCCTGAGTGCATTGGATATAGAAGGACAAAGCCCTCTTACAGTCCAAAGTGTAAAGGACTGTCACCGCCCTACTGGAGTTAGGTCTTGGAAAGAAGGTAGGGCATACTACTTCCTGGTTAAGATGGAAGGACGATACTACCTTTGGAAGAAATTTAGGGTGCGTGTGGAGCACCACTCTGTTCTTGAAGAACATGGTATAAGGCACTTCTGCCACTAAGGCCTGAAGCTCGCTAACTCTGCGAGCGGAGGTGAGTGCAATCAGGAATGCCACCTTTCAAGAGAGGTAGCGTAAGTGGCAAGTAGCTAGAGGCTCAAAGGGTGGGTGAGTGAGCTGCCCCAATACCATGTTGAGGTCCCATTCGGTTGCTGGAGGGCGAACCGGGGGCTTTGATAAGAGCAGACCCCTAAGAAAGCAGGTCACCAACAGCTGGACCGAGAGGGGCTTGCCATCCACCGGGTGGTGGTGCGCCACCAGGGCACTAAGGTACACCCAGAGTTAGACTTGGGCCCGGATTGCGAGAGGTGGACAAGGTACTGTAACATCAAACCAACCGGGCAGGAGAACGGGTCAGCCCCTTGCTTGGCACACTAGGCCGAAGAGGGCACAAGCTTTTCTAGTAGAGGCCTTGCGAGAGGCCTGCAGGATCTCCTCTACCTCACTCGAGAGGCTGAAAGGGGCTATGGTCACCCTTTCAGCAACCACACTGTCAAGAGATAGGGACCCCAGGTTGGGAGCAGAAGAGAGCCTCCTTCCTGAGACAGGAGTCCCGGAGAGGTCCCCAACAGGATGAGGGTCTCCACCGTTAACTGGAGGAACAGCGGGAACCACAGTTGCCTAGGCCACAGACGGGCTATCAGAATGAGCGAGGCCCTGTCATGGAGGGTCCTGAACAAGGTTTTGGCAATCAGCGGCGTGGGAGAGAAGGTGTACATGAGGCCCTCAGATCATGAGATGAGGAACGCACCTTCTGCCACCCTAGAGGGGTGGGCCTGATGGGAACAGAAGTGGGGCAACTGGAAGTTGTCCAGGCTGGCGAACAGGTCCATCATGGGTTTCCCCCAGATCTGGAAAAGCCGGTCAGTCACCCTGAGAGGTCTAGCTGCCACTCATGTGGCTGGAGGACCCTGCTCAGCCTGTCGGCCAGCAGGTTGCTGTGGCCTGGTAGGTATATTGCCCGCAGAAGAATACCCTGTTGGATTGCGTACGAGCAGAGGACCACTGCCTCCCAACAGAGGGCACGAGACCCCGTGCCCCTCTGTTTGTTCACATATCTTTATCTCTATTCGGCTCTTGATATACTGCTTTATAGTAAAAACATCAAAGCAATTTACAATACATAAAAACAGACTGCCGGAAAAGGAAAGGAACGCCATAGTTACGACTGGAGAGGGGAGAATAGAGGAAGGAGAGAGAAGGCAAGGTAAAAAGGACAGAGGAGGCAAGGAGAGGAGAGAAGGACGGGATCCTAGGCTGGAAATAGGGGGGACAGGGAGATCAAAAGAAGAGATAAGTCTAAGAAGAGATTTTAATCTGTTGAAAGAGAGTAAGGTCTGGAGGGAGGGAGTTCCAGAGGTTAGGGCCGAGAAAGAAGGCTGAGTTTCTGGTGGATTCCAGGTGGGGGGAAGGAACATACGATTGATGTGAATGTAGCAAAGCGAGTGGTGGGGAGCATGGAGATGAACCAGGTTGGAGAGGTATTGTGGGGAACCAGAGGGGATGGCTTTATGAACAAGAGTTAAGACCATGTATAGGATATGGTAGATGACAGGGAGCCAATGGAGGTGAATAAGAAGAGGGGTGACATGATCGGTACGGGATGCATGAGTGATGAGACGAGCTGCAGTGTTTTGTAACAGTTGGAGTCTTCGTAATTGATAATGGGGGAGGCCAGCCAAAGCAATGTTACAATAATTGATCCTGCTGATAACTAGGGAAAGGAGAAGGGTGACCAAGGAGGAAGTGGGGAGGAAAGGACGGATGGCACGGATCTGGCAAAGGGAGCAGAAGGAACGGCGAATTACTGATGATAGATGGTCATGGAATGTCATAGCAGGGTCCAAAGTAACACCTAAGTAATGTAAGGAAGGGACCAAAGTGATGGAGGAAGAGGAAAGAGAGGGTGAAAGGGCAGGGACGGGGCTATAAAACGTGAACCAGATGGCTTGAGTTTTGTCCAGGTTGAGGTGGAGAAAGTTTGAGGTTAACCAGGTACTGACAGAGGAAAGACAGGCATTGAGGGGGGTAATTCAGGGGCAAGAGGGTCGGTATGATGGAGGATGATGTCATTCACGTAATAGTATGCGGAAATGCAATGCTGCTGGATGAGAAGTGCGAGGGGGGCCAGAAAGACATTGAAGAGAAGATGGGCAAGGACGGAGCCTTGGGGGATACCACAGGAAAGAGGAATGCTGGGTGAGGAGGAGACACCAAAGGAGAATGAAAAAGACCTGATGGACAGAAAAGAGCGGAACCAGGGAAGCACAGAACCACCGAGGCCGCACTGGAGAGACGTGTGAGGAGTGTGCGATGATCCATAAGGTCAAAGGCAGAGGACAGATCGAGGGAAACGGCAATGGAATACTGACCCTGGTCGTGGGAGGAGTGAAGTTCGTTGAGGAGGGAGGTGAGAATGGTTTTGGTGCTGTGTCCTGGACGAAAGCCAGACTGACAAGGATAAAGAATAAGTGCAGAATCTAGATGAGAGGTGAGCTGTGCAGAGACTAGCTTCTCCAGGAGTTTAGAGAGAAAGGGGAGGTTAGAGATAGAGTGCCAACTGGCAGGGACAGAGGGATCCAGGGATGGTTTCTTGAGGATGGGCCGAAGTATAGCATGTTTCCAGGAGGTGGGAAAGATGCCAGAGGAAAGACTGGAATTAACGATGGAAAGGATGAAAGGGAGGCGTGCAAGAGAAGGAATGGGGGTCAAGTTGACAGGTGGTCTTGCGGGAGTGTGAGCGCACCCTGGATAGTTCAATAGAGGAGATGGGATGAAAGGAGGACCACTGGTGTGGGAGAGAGAGAGAAGCCTACAGGTGGAGAAGGGGGAATAACAGGGCGGGAAGAAGGATGCGCTGGGGGAGAAAGGGGGGGGGGGCAGGAGGGAAAGGAGGAGCGAAGATCCTGGACCTTGGTACTGTAGGAACCCTCGGGAAGGGCAGGAGGGGAACTGGGGAAGGGGAGGTATGAGGGGCCGAGAGGGAACGGAGGATGGAATAGAGCTGACGGGAGGAAATGGAGGAAGAGGCAATGAGGTTGGAGTAATATGAACGCTTAGTAGTGTGAATGAGAGAACGGTATTGACAGTGACAGTAGCAGAAATAAGAGAGAGTCCATGGAGGGACGTTTGCACCACAGGCGTTTGGTGCGGCGGAGACAAGCACTGTGGAGAAAGAGACCAGGATGAAACCAGGAATGATGGCCAGGTTGGCGGAGGTGAGGGGTTGGGCGAGGAGGGGCAATGGCATCAAGAGCTTAGGAAAGAGTGGTATACAGACCTGAACTTGAAGGTCGGGAGGCAAGCTGTGGAAATCAGGTGAGAAGAGGGTATCTGAGGAGGGAAACTGTTGGAGGGTATTGGGGGTGATGCGACAAGCTGAGGAGGAGAGGAGGGGAGGGGAGGGGGACGGATGTTGGGGAGGCAAGGAAAGGCAGTGGGAAGATTAATATGAAAAAGACGACAGAAATGATCAGACCAAGGGACTGGGAAGGAGGACAAAGCAGAGGGGGTTAAAGGGGGAAGTGTTAGATGAAATCACAAGATCCAAGGTATGGCTAGCGGAATGAGTGGGGAAAGTGACATGCTGACAGAGAGACAAATCAGTGAGAAGGGCAAGAAAGAAGTAATCACAGGAAGAGGAAGGGGAATCAGGATGGACACTGAAGTCCCCGACGAAGAAGAAAGAGTAGTTACTCACCTGAAACAGGTGTTTTCCAGGAGCAGCAGAAATCAGTTCTCACATATGGGTGACGTCGGCGCCGACGGAGCCCTCGTGCGGAGCATTTCCCCATCTTTCAAAGAAAGCCTTTGGGAATTGCAGTGCGCATGCGCGGTCCCCTTCCTGCCCAAGGGTGCCATCTTGCTCAGTCTGATGACATAGCTAAAAGACAGCAAAAAATTTAGCAAAATAAATCATATGACTGCAACTCCAAGGGGAGGAGGGAGGGTTGTGAGGACTGATTCCTGCTGCTCCTGGAGAACACCTGTTACAGGTGAGTAACTACTCTTTCTCCAGGACCAAGCAGGAAGTCAGTCCTCACATATGGGACTCCCCAGCTTAAGGCTACCGGAGACCTCAAGCGGAAAAAATGAGCTCCCTCTAGCTCTACAGTACGTAAGGAAGGAATCTTCTCTGAGAACGCCCCCGACCGGTAGCCCAACACCAGGGCCGGAGGGTAGGAGTTGCCTAAACCCCAAAGAGATTATGGAGTACTGCCTGTCCGAAAGCACTGTCCCTGCGGGACTCCCTCTCAAGACAGTAATGGGCTGCAAAAGTCTGGCTTGAAGACCAAGTAGCGGCCCGGCAGATGTCTGCCAACGGAACAGAGCGGAGATGAGCCACTGACGCAGCCTTCGCCCTGACACAATGAGCCGTGACTCGACCCTCCAACGAGAGGTCGGCTGCCCCATAAGCCCAGGCGATACAGTCAGCGACCCATATACACAAAGTACGCTTGGAGACAGGTAGCCCCAACTTATTGGGGTCAAAAGAAACGAAGAGCTGAACAGCCCTTCGATGCTCCCGCATACGGTCAAGGTATAAGGATAACGCCCTCCTACAGTCCAGGGTATGCAGGACCATCTCAGCCCGGTTGGCATGCGGCCTGGAAAAGAAGGTCGGAAGAACCACCTCCTGATTGAGGTGAAAAGGGGAGACAACCTTAGGAAGAAACTTCGGGTGAGTCCGTAAGACTACCCTATTCCTGTAGAACCTAGTGTAAGGGGGATCAGACACTAGTGCCTGAAGTTCACTTACTCGCCTAGCAGAGGTAAGAACTACCAGAAACAAGGTTTTCCAGGAGAGAAAATGGAGAGGGCAGGTAGCCATAGGTTCGAAAGGCGGACAAGTAATCCGCTGTAAGACCACATTCAGATCCCACTCAGGGGCTGGTGGACGTAAAGGAGGCTTCAGCAGGCCTCTGAGAAAGCGAGCCACCAAAGGGTGGTTAGAAAGAGGCCTTCCGTCCACCGGTGAGTGGTGCCCTGAGAGAGCACTGAGGTGAACCCGGACAGAGTTGGACTTAAGGCCTAGATTGGAGAGGTAAAGCAAATATTGCAATACTACCGCTACCAAGCACGAGAAGGGATTCTCGCTGTGCTGAGCACACCAGGCGGAGAATCGACGCCACTTAAGAGCGTAGGATTTCCTGGTGGATTGCTGTCTAGAGGCTAAGACTACATCCTCCACCTCTCGAGGCAGTAGTAGGGGAGCCAGGACTACCCTCTCAGCAGCCAGGCCATCAGATGAAGGGACTGGAGGTTGGGGTGCAAGAGAGTCCCCTGATCCTGAGACAGGAGATCGTGCTGAAACCCCAGAGGAAGAGGGGTGTCCACCGCCAGTTGCAGAAGCGGGAACCATGGTTGCCTCGGCCACCTGGGGGCTATCAGAATCATTGAGGCCCCGTCCTTGAGGACTTTGAGCAGCGTTCTGGACACTAGTGGCGTAGGAGGAAACGCATACAGTAGGCCTGTGGACCATGAGATCAGAAATGCATCCGCTGCTACCCTGAGAGGATGCGGTTGTCTGGAGCAGAATCTCGGGAGTTGCCGGTTCAGAGGACTGGCGAAAAGATCCATGGTGGGGAGGCCCCACCTGAGAAAGATCTGCTGAACCACCAACAGGTTCAATCTCCATTCGTGTGGTTGCAGGATCCTACTCAGTCTGTCCGCCAGGTAATTTTCTTGACCTGGGAGGTAGACAGCTTTGAGGAGGATTCCGTGATTGACGGCCCAAGAGCACAGCCGTTATGCCTCCTGACATAGAAGGAAGGAGCCTGTGCCTCCTTGTTTGTTCACGTAGAACATGGCAACTTGATTGTCCGTCTGGACTAGTACAGACTGGTGAGAGGCGAGGTGGGAGAAGGCTCTCAGAGTTAGGCGTATCGCCTGTAGCTCCAGGAAGTTTATCTGTTGAGCAGCCTCCCAAGGGGTCCAGAGACCCTGAGTACATGTCCCTTGGCAATGTGCTCCCCAACCTAGAAGAGAAGCATCTGTCGTCAGCACTTGAGAATGCGGAGGGGATTGAAAAACCACTCCGAGTACCAGATTCGGAAGATGAAGCCACCATTGCAGAGAGGAGACTAGCAGGCTGGATATTCTTACTGAGTCCGCTAGGCTCCCTGTGGCCTGATGCCACTGAGTGCGAAGGCTCCACTGAGCAGGCTGCATGTGCAGGCGGGCATTGGGGGTTACATGAACCGTGGAAGCCATATGGCCAAGTAGTCTCAGGAATTGCCTGGCAGAGACATGATAATTACACTTACCTGGTAATTGTAGTTCTTTGAGTTACGACAGTTCAGTCCTCTACCTCTGGGTTGTCAATCTCCTCCTGCAGCTAGGAGACTGGTATGTCAGAATGATGACATCACTGGATATAGCCTGCTGCACTCCCACTCGCTTCCCAGTGTAAACTATAACAAAGCAGACTCAAAGGAGCAACAAATAAGTAGCTAATCACGAAAACTATTACCTCTGAACGAGAAGTACTCCCCCCACCGACAAGGCTTTCATACGACCTGCCCCGTCATGGAGAAGGAAACAAAGCACCAAAAGAAATGTAGACTCACCTGTAAAACATCTGCCGCCTGCCCTAATCGAAAATCCCCCGACACATCCGGGCAGGAAGGAGGACTGAACTGTCGTAACTCAAGGAACTACAATTACCAGGTAAGTGTAATTATCATTTCCTTATCGTTCCTCCAGTTCAGTCCTCTACCTCTGGGATGTACCAGAGCAGTAATCAATGGGAGGGACCCTTCCAGCCGGCAGATAAAACCGCCGCACTGAAACGAGCATCCGAGGCAGCTGCCACATCCAGACGGTAATGCTTGCTGAACGTGTGCAGCGTAGACCAAGTCGCAGCTCTGCAAATGTCCGCTGGCGGAATCAATGCATGCTCCGCCCAAGACGTCGCCTGCGCCCTAGTAGAATGCGCTCTGAGCCCCACCGGCGCAACACGCCCCCGAAGCAAATAAGCGGACACAATCGCTTCCCGAAGCCAACGGGCGATGGAAGCCTTAGCCGCAGCCTCCCCTTTGCGTACGCCGCCGAACAGAACAAACAAGCGCTCCGACTTCCGGAACGGCTCTGTGACTCTCAAATACTGACGCAACACCCTCTTCACATCCAGCCGACGAAGATCGCGATCCGAGGCGTCACCCCCCAGGGCCCCCAGAACGGGCAAACACACGGCCTGGTTCACATGAAAGGGGGATACCACCTTCGGTAAAAAGGACGGGACCGGCCGCAACATCACATTTTCCTTGGAAAAAGACAAGAAAGGCTCTCGGCATGACAAAGCCTGCAGTTCGGAAACTCTCCGCGCAGAACAAATAGCCACCAGGAACACCGCTTTCAAAGTCAAATCTTTCAACGACGCCCGCCGTAAGGGCTCAAAGGGGGGCTCGGACAATGCTGTGAGCACGAGATTCAAGTCCCACGGCGGCACATGTACTCTACGGACCGGACGCAACCGAGAAGTCGCTTGGAGAAAACGACCCACGTCAGGATGCGACCCTAACGGTACGCCATTGACCTTGCCACGATAACAAGAAAGGGCTGCCAGTTGAACTCGTAAGGAACTAGCAGCGAGCCCTTTTTCAAAGCCGTTCTGAAGAAATTCCAATATCATCGGAACTGAAGCCAAGCCCGGCCGAACCTGGCGAGACAGACACCAATCTTCAAAGATACGCCAGACGCGCACATAAGTAAGGGAAGTGGAATGTTTCCGCGCCTTCAGCAAAGTCGCGACCACCGCAGACGAATAACCTTTCTTCAGGAACTTAGCCTTCTCAATGGCCAAACCGTAAGCGAGAACCGATCCACTTGTGGCATGACCAGGGGCCCCTGGAGTAAGAGATCCGCCCTCGACGGCAACCGCCAAGGATCCCCGTCCAGTAGACGGATGAGATCGGCGTACCACGGACGCCGCGGCCAATCGGGCGCCACCAACAGCACTCTTCCGGCATGCGCTCCGATCTTCTGGATCACCCGGCCTATCAGCGCCCATGGTGGAAAAACATATAGAAGCCCGTTCGACGGCCACTGACGGAGCAAGGCGTCGATGCCCTCCGACATGCGCTCCCGACGCCTGCTGAAGAAACGGCCGACTTTGGCCGACTGAAAGGTCGCCATGAGATTCATGACCGGAGTTCCCCAGCGTCGAACTATCCGTCGGAAGATCTCGGGATGAAGCTCCCATTCTCCGGCATCCACCTGAACTCTGCTGAGGAAGTCTGCGGTGACATTGTCCTTGCCGGCAATGTGCGCCGCCGAGAACGCGGTCAAGCGAGGCACCACCCATGCAAACAACGCGTCGGCTTCTGCCTCCATCGCGGCACTTCCGGTGCCGCCCTGTCGGTTGATGTACGCTAACGTCGCCGAGTTGTCGGACAGCACACGCACCGGCTGACCGTGCATGGCCCCTTCGAACGCCTGAAGACCCAGGAACACCGCCCGAAGTTCCAAACGGTTGATCGCCCACGAGGCTTCCAGAGGAGTCCAAAGCCCCTGCGCAAAGTGGGCTCCGCAGTGGGCTCCCCAACCCCGCAGACTGGCATCCGTCAGCAGCGGAATCCAGTCCGGCTGTTCCAGCGGCAGACCGGCCGCCAAGGACGATGAGCGCAGCCACCACCGAAGAGAGAGCCGCACCTTGCCCGGGCAAGGAAGACGCTTGTTCAAGGAATCCCGCTGATGCGACCAACGATGGAGCAACGCCCTCTGAAGAGGACGCATGTGAAAGCGAGCCCACGGTACGGCTTCCAGGGTCGCCGCCATGGTGCCCAGCACCCGTAGGTAATCCCACGCCGATGGCGCCGACACCGACAGAAAGCGCCGCACAAGGGCCCGTAAGCCCTCGGCCCGCTTGCGCGGAAGAAACACGCGACCCTCCTTCGTGTCGAACCGGACACCCAAGTATTGGAGGTCCTGAGACGGCTGCAGCCGACTCTTGGCCGGGTTGACCACCCAACCAAGGTCTTGCAAGAACCGAACTACTCGGTCCATTACACGGCGGCTTTCCTCCGCCGACTTGGCCCGGATCAACCAATCATCCAGATAAGGATGGACCAGGATCCCTTCCTTGCGCAACGCCGCCGCCACCACCACCATAATTCTTGGTGAACGTCCGCGGCGCCGTTGCCAATCCGAACGGCAAAGCCTGAAACTGATAGTGACCCCAAGGAAGGGCGAATCGCAAAAAACGCTGGTGAGCCTCTCGAATGGGAATGTGCAAATACGCTTCCGACAGGTCGAGGGATGTCAAGAACTCGCCGTGCCGTACCGCCACGATGACGGATCGCAACGTTTCCATCCGAAAGTGCGGCACCCGTAAGCATCGATTCACGCCTTTCAAGTCGAGAATGGGCCGCAGCTTGCCGTCCTTCTTGGGCACCACGAAATAAATGGAGTAGCGACCCACGCCGTATTCGGCTCTGGGAACTTCCACCACGGCTGCCAACTGAAGCAGCCGCTGCAAGGTTTCGTGAACGGCCACCGCTTTTTGGGGACCCCTGCAAGGAGACTGAACAAAGGAATCCCGAACGGGTCGCGCAAACTCCAGGGCGTATCCATACCGAATGATTTCTAACACCCACTGATCGGAAGTGATGAGGGTCCAAGCGGGAAGAAACTCCCGAAGCCTCCCACCTATGGGAGGTTCCCCTGCCGAGACCCGCCTCGCTTCATTGGGGCTTCTGCGTGGCGGCCCCCGGGGTACCAGAGAAACCTCTGTTTGCTCCCCAAAATCCACGAAAGCCCTGGCCTCTGAAAGAGGACCGTCCGCGCTGAAAGGCACCGGTACGGGCCGAGCGAAATTTCCGAAACTGACCCTGACCGCCTTGGCCGGGTCTTGGCGGCTTCGGCTTGTCCTCCGGCAGACGACCCGCCTTGGACTCCCCGAGATCCTTCACCAACTTATCCAAATCCTCGCCAAACAGCAACCCACCCTTAAAGGGAAGCTTGCTGAGTCGAGATTTGGAAGAGCCGTCCGCAGCCCAACTGCAAAGCCACAGAGACTGTCGCGCAGCCACCACGGAACCTGTGCTATTGGCTAGCGCCCTAATCAGATCATAATGGACATCGGCGAGGAAGGCCGCCACGGACTCCAATCGATCCAACTCCTTGAGCTCCTCCGGATTGATGTGCGACGATTGGCGAAGCCTTTGCGCCCAGCATAAACACGCCCGGGCCACCCAAGCTCCGCAGACGGATGTCTGAAGGGAAATAGAATCGGCTTCAAAGACTTGCTTTAAAAGAACATCAACCTTACGGTCCTGAGCATCCTTTAAGGCCGCACTGCCTTCCACCGGGATCGTGGTCTTTTTCGTAACAGCGGAGACCACCGCGTCTATGCGCGGCGTTCGGAACCTCTCTTTAGCAGCATCCGCCAAGGGATATAAGCGAGAAAGTGTCCGAATTCCCCGCAGACCCACTTCCGGCTTGTCCCATTCATCTTGAATCATCACCCAATTACCCAATCCCATGATACCTCAATAACATGCTTGGCTGATTCCATATAACAAGTGAATATATTCCTAACACCTGTTACTAGTAACATGTTACTATTTAGTTGTACCACATCTGTAAATAGTCTGTAAATAGTTTCCCCGTTTGATCCAAGTTCCTTCCCTTGTTATCTGTAAACTCATGCATGTTGATTGTACTGAGATTTTTGTTCAATGTGAACCGCGCTGATGCCGAATAGTGCGGTATATAAGAGAATGTAAATAAATAAATAAATAAATCTTCTCCACCACTCGGTGCAACGGGAAGACCACCTGCGTCTGCCGAACCGCCTGGATGACAGGATCTTCCACGTCGTCCTCCGGCGCTGCTGGCGGCGTGAGATTCAAAATCTGCAATGTTTCTGCAATCAAGGCAGCCAACTCTTCCCTGCGGAACACCCGGATGATCTTAGCTTGCTCCTCTGGCTGCGGGATCTCACCTTCCTCCAGGTCCTGTGACCCCTCTTCAGGGTCCCATTCTGGATCGTCCGCTTCCGGCCAGTCCCCATCACCGGGCTCAGCCAGCTTTGCCCGTTTCAGGGCTGGGGAGTCCACGCCCAACTCACCCTCCGTCAACAGTGGCGGAGGACGGGCTACCGGTGACCCCGAACGCGGTCTCTTACCTTGCTGCCGCAAGCAGAACGCTTTATGCATCAGGAGCACAAACTCTGGACTAAAGGCCCCGAGGCCAGACTCCTGACCTGATAAGTGCACCCCAGAGGGTCCGGCTACCTCTTCCGACGCCACCTCTGGCGTTAAGAGGCGTGCGGGAGCAGGCTCCACTCCCACCGGCGGAACCGGCGCCTCTGCTACCTCAGGGGGCTCCATCTGCAGCTCAACAGATGAGGAGAGGGCGGCACAGCCCCTGCACACACCCGTGTCAGCGACTGTGCCCCTCCGAGTGCCACAGACAAGGCACTGAGGCCTGGCAGCCATCAGCAGAAAAATATGAGGTAACTGCGTCCAGGAAAAAAGAATCTTGCACAGACCCCAGCTACCAGAGGCACCCTCTAGGCCTACCTGAGGAGCCTGTAAGTATGCTGTTGGAAGTGAGAAAGTTGGCAAAGGAATCACCTCCCTCGGCCCCCCCCCCACGCGATCGCGAAGGGCCGACCGAAGGAAGCAAGAGAACAACAGAAATCCAAAAGACAACAGCAACGAAAAATAAACGAAAGTAAAAGAGAATTAAGAGAAAAGTAAAAGAACGAAATTAAAATCGCTAACAAAAAAAATAAAGGCAAACAGCCGCCACGCGGCTGCAACGCGGTCTGAAAAATGGCCGCCGCACAGGAAAAACAAAAAAGGCGCCAAACTCCCGAATCTCCTCAGCTTAGCTGACACGGCACGGCCTGGCGAAATGAGCTGCCGGAAGACAGCGAAAGCACTTACCGCACCGGTACAGCAATCTGCTCAGGTAGTAATAGATAGCAGGAACCCCGGGCCCCAAAAGGACAGTGTAACAGCACAGCGATGCAGCTGCGGGACACAGAAACAGCAGAGCTGTGTGCACCGCCGCAGGGAAGGACTCACCCCCGTATAGTCAGGGAGGTGAGGCTTCCGGGCCCAACGGGAGAGGGGAGAAGACTCGTACAGAACTGAGTCAGAACCCCCGAGGAAGAAACCCAGACCTGACTTAGGCAGGGGGTAAGAAAGCCTTTCTTCCTCCACCGAAATCTGTGAAAACAGCCTGACTAAAGGCTCAGTACACTTTTTTTTTTTTTTTTTAAAGGCACAGCAGCCGAATAAGCAACAGACCATTAACTACACTAAACCCTTATTGCTCCTTATTCATTCCTCCAAAGAGCCTCTCCCTAAGGCTCGTCAATTCCTCCTGCTGCAAGGAGACTGGTTACACTGGGAAGCGAGTGGGAGTGCAGCAGGCTATATCCAGTGATGTCATCATTCTGACATACCAGTCTCCTAGCTGCAGGAGGAGATTGACAACCCAGAGGTAGAGGACTGAACTGGAGGAACGATAAGGAACAGGGAATTGCTGTGAAACTGCCTGGCTAGATCCATCAGCCTGTGGGCCCTGTCCACTGGCAGAAAAGCCTTCGCCTGAAGAGTGTCCAGCCTTGCTCCTATGAATTCTAAGTTCTGGGACGGGAGCAAAATGGACTTTGAGAAGTTTATGACAAACCCCAGTGCTGAAGCAGAGCCACAGTGCGAAGGGTGGCTTGATGGGCCTCCTGGGAAGACTGGCCCCTTATGAGCCAGTCGTCCAGGTACGGAAACACAAAGAGACCTTGAAGCCTTAGGTAGGCCGCCACCACTGCCAGGCACTTGGTGAACACCCGGGGAGCGGAGGTCAGGCCAAAGGGTAGTACTCTGTACTGATAGTGGTTTCCTCCCACAACAAATCTGAGATATTGTCTGTGGTCTGGATGAATAAGGATGTGAGTATAAGCATCCTTTAGATCTAAGGAGCATAGCCAATCTCCCTGCTGGAGGTAGGGCAGCAGGATTCCAAGGGTAAGCATCTTGAACTTTTCCCTCTCCAGGAACTTGTTGAGGTTGCGCAAGTCTAGGATGGGTCTGAGGCCTCCTGTTCTTTTTGGTACCAGAAAGTACCTGGAATAAAAGCCGTGACCTCTCAGGTGGTGGGGCACTGGTTCCACAGCCTGTTCCTTTAGTAGACTTGCTAACTCCTGAAGGAGTAGGTCCCTGTGCAGAGGGAGTCTTGGAGGCTCCCCTGGAAAATAGGAGGGAGGTACCTGGTGAAAATGGAGAAGACAGCCCTTTTGGACTATATGAAGCACCCAGGTATCTGACGTGACGGCTGACCACCTGTGGGCAAAGTGGGCCAGCCGGCCTCCTGTGCTGAGAGAAGCCAGCTGAGGAGAAGAGGCTATGCTTTCTGAGTCAAAACCCCCCACCCTGCTGAGCAGGGGCCGGTGTTGGTGGCCTTCTGCCTACGGGGCCCATGACCCTGCCCCTTGGCCTGCTGACCCTGTTGGGGAGCTGCAGAGGCCTGATATGAGGGTATTGTTTATAGGCAGATGACTACCTCGGGTAAAAGGTCTTTTTTCCCGAGCCCTTCTTCTGAGAAGGGGCAGAGGTTTTTCTGGACAGCCTAGTCCTGGTCAGAGTCTCGGTCTCGAGTTCTGCAGCCTTTTCAGCCATGGGCTTGCCAAAGAGGATTTCACCACGGCAGGGGACATCGACCAACTTGTCCTGTACCCATGGCTCGAGGTCGGATGACTGTAGCCAAGCCTGTCGGCGGGCACCGATGCCGGCTCCGGCTACCCGGGCCGAAGCCTCGAAGCCATCGTAGGCTGCTCGAGAAATAAACTTCGAGCATTCTCGAATACCGGTGGACAAGGCCTGGAACCTCTGCAAAGGTTCCTCAGAAAGACCAGCAGAGAATCTGGCAATCTCCTTTTCCAGGTCTCGGAGATACATGCCCATGTAGAGCTGGTATGTCTGGACACAGCAAGCAAGCATAGAGCCCTGGAAGCACTTCTTACCGAGGGCATCCAGGTTCCGGGCCTCCCGGCCGGGAGGCACCGAGGAATGCATCTTCTGACTTTTCAGTCAATGCATGGCCGATTCCACAACCATGGAGTGGTGCGGTAATTGTGCCTTTTGGAACCCGGGGCTCTTGCGCACTTGATAGATGGAATCGACCCGCTTGTTTAACACCGGCGTCGAGGCCGGGGTCTCCCACATGCGGAAGAGCAGCCGCTCCAGCATCGGAGGAACCGGTACAGTAAAGGCCTCCTTTGGGGGAGAGTCATACTGGAGGGCCTCGAGCTCCTCGGCTCGAGGCTCCTCCTCAGGATCCGCGGGGAAGGCCAAGGCCTTGGCCATATCCTGCACGAAGTCCGAGAACCGGGTATCCTCCGGTAAGGATCGTCTCCGAGGTTCGGACTCCGGCGAGTCTGATGGGACACACCGAGTCCGATAGGTGTCGGGTGACTCTTCGTCCTCCGTCTCCCAGCCCGACTCCTCGGAGGAGGTGTCGAGCGGCTCCGGTCGGGCGGGCACCGATGTCCTCCGCCCCGACGCCGAGGGTACCGGCATCGACGACCTCGGTCCCGAAGGGAGGCCGAGGGAGACCGTGGCCGAGGATCGACTCCAGCCCACATGGACTCGAGGATCGGCTCGGCCTCTGGGGTCGACTTGGACGTCGATGTCCCAGTGGTCGGGGCAGATGCACCGGTGAGACCGGCGATCAATGCCCGCTGCTGTTCCATGAAGGCAGCGAGGCTGCTCTCCAAGGCCGTCAACCTGAGTCCGAGCTCAGGAGACCCAGCAGCCCCCGACTCGGGCCCCGACGTCAGCTCCCTTGGAGGAGAGTCCACGAGGACTACAGCATTCACGTGTCCAGGAGACTCCATCTCGAGACGAGGTTGCTTGGCAGGCCTCTCCGACTCCGAAGACCCAGGACCGGCTATCGGGGCAATGCGACCTGGCTCACGAGGAACCAGGAGCGTCCACCGATGCCGCCCTCGTGGGTTTCTTCTTCCTGCGCTGTTCCCGCGAAGGAGACCCCCGCTCAGAGGAACCTCGACGCTGCTCGGGGCCGGAGTCCCGAGACGTCGAGGCCTCTGACGAGGTCCGGGCCCATCCGGACGCGGAGTCAGAGAAGATCCTATCCTTCTGGTGCTGCCGACTCCTCAACGCCTTCGAGGACATTTTGCCACATGGACCACAAATCATCCGGTCATGATCGGGTCCGAGGCAGCGGAGGCAGCAGTCGTGTATGTCGGTAAGAGACATAGGTTTCTTACACCAATCACACTTTTTAAACCCGCTGGCAGCCATCGGGGGAAAAAGGGCCCCTGCGAGGTCAAAAGACAGGGCTGCCAGTCAAAAAAGAAAAAATGGCACGAACGCTAGTCACGAGGAACAAAAACCGAAAAGGAGAGAGCGGGCTCGATACCGGCGTACCGGGCCCAGGCGGGAAAAGGATCCGGCTTCAAACCGAAGGAGAAGTACAAAAAATAGGGAAATCAACTTTTTCCTCGGCAAAAAATGAACTACGTCCGTCGGGCTCCGCGGAAAAAAGAAGACTGAGCAAGATGGCACCCTTGGGCGGGAAGGGGACCGCGCATGCGCGCTGCAGTTCCCAAAGGCTTTCTTTGAAAGCTGGGGAAATGCTCCGCATGAGGGCTCCGTCGGCGCCGACGTCACCCATATGTGAGGACTGACTTCCTGCTTGGTCCTGGAGAAATGAGGGTAGAGGAGGGAGCCCTCAGAAAGGGTGAGGAGGAGGAGCAGGAGACGAATAAATAAGAAAGGGGGGGGAGGGGAAGAATCAAGGCAGAGAAGGAGGGACTCGGGATAATTCAGGGCAGGGGAGGAGGAGAGTTCACGAAGAGGGAGGGAGGAGCGATAGAATATCGCTACCTAGTAGTCCATCTGGACCAGCACCAGCTGGTGATGCAGGTGGTGACAAAACGCTCGCAGAGCTAAGTATATCGTCCACAGCCCCAGAAAGTTGATCTGCTAGGTGCTCTCATCTGGTGACCAGCTGCCCTGGGTGCAGAGCTCCTCACAGTGGGCTGCCCAGCCGAGTAGAGAAGTGTCCGTGGTGAGGACCCTTGAGGGGCTCGGGGCCTGAAAAGCCATGCCCGCCTCAAGATACTGGAGAGACTAGAGATTCTGCCAGTTGGCGGGTTACAGAGACTCCGTCTCGGAGGTGCCCCATAGCTTGAGTCCACTGGTCTCGGAGACACCACTGTGCCACCCTCATGTGGAGGCGAGCGTCTGGGGTGACGTGGATCGTGGAGGCTATGTGCCCGAGAAGGCACAGAAGAAGCCGAGCGGGCACAGAGGGACGGTACTGTATGTCCCGTGTCAGAATCCCGAGACGGTCAGCTCAGTCCCTGGGCAAGAAGGCCTTTGACTGGAGAGTGTCCAGCTTTGCCCCGATGAATTCCAGGCACTGTGTTGTGAGGAGGTGAGACTTGGGGTAGTTTATGACAAAACCCAAGTGCTTCAGAACCTGGATGGTGCGTACGGTGGCCTGCTGCACCTCTGAGGCCGTGCCTCCCTTTATGAGCCAATCGTCAAGGTAGGGGAAGACAAAGACCCCCTGGAGACGGAGGAAGGCAGCCACGACGGCCAGGCATTCTGTGAAGACCCTTGGGGCAGAAGCCAAGCCGAAAGGGAGCACCCTGTACTGATAGTGCCCGCCCCCCACTATGAACCGCAAGAACTGCCTGTGGTTGGGGTTAATGAGGACATGGGTAAAGGCATCCATCAGATCTAAGGAGCATAGCCAATCTCCCTGCTGGAGGTAGGGCAGCGATGCTCCAAGGTAGAGCATTTTGAACTTCTCCCTCATCAGGAATTTGTTGAAGTTGCGCAGGTCAAGGATGGGCCTTAGGCCCCCTGTTCATTTTGGCATGAGGAAATACCTGGAGTAGAACCCCTTGCCCTTGAGATAGTGGGGCACCAGTTCCACCGCTTTGTCCTTGAGAAGATCTGCCAACTCCTTCAGTAGAAGGTCCTGATGGAGGGGCTCTCCTGGAAAATAAGGGGGAGGTGTCTGAGTCAGGTGGAGGAGGCAACCCTCCCTGACAGCCTGAAGTGCCCAGGAGTTGGAGGTGATGGTCAACCACCTGTGTGCATAGTGGGCCAGACGTCCCCCTGTGGGCTGCTGATCTCCTTGGTGTAGAGAGACTATGCTCAAGGAGTCAAAGACTCCCCCCTGGCTGGGCCGGAGTCAGTGGCTGGGGTTTTGGAGCCTTCTGCTTACGAGGATCATGTCCATATCCCTTGACCTCCTGACCCTATTGGGGAGCTGGGGAGGCCTGAAAAGATGGGTAGTTTCTGTAAGCAGCCCCTTTTCTTCGGGTAAAAGGACTTTTTACCCGAGCCCTTCCGTCGGGGAGGGGCAGCGGTCCTTCTTGAGAACCTGGTCCTCGTCATGAACTTGGTCTCCAGCTCAGCAGCCTTGTCGGTCATGGGTTTGCCAAAGAGGTTCTCTCCTTGGCATGGGACATCGACCATTTTGTCCTGAACCCACTGCTCAAGGTCGGACGACTGTAGCCAAGCTTGGCTTTGTGCACCGATGCCTGCCACCGCTACTCGAGCCACCGACTCAAATCAGTCATAGGCTGCCTGAGACATGAACTTGGAGCACTCACAGACTGCCTTGGCCAGGTTCTTGAACCGCTGCAAGGGTTCCTCGGAAAGACCAACTGAGAACCCAGTGAGTTCCTTCGCTGGGTCTCTCAGGTACATGCCCATGTACAGCTGGTAGTCCTAGATGTGGCCGATGAGCATCGAGCCCTGGTAACATTTTCTGCCGAGGGCATCCAAGTTGTGGACCTCCCTGCCAGGAGGCATGGAGGAGTGCATCTTCTGGCTTTTCAGCCGATGCTTGGCTGACTTCACCACCATGGAGTTATGCGGCAGCTGTGATTTCTGGAAGCCCGGCTCTGGTGGACTCGATACATCGAGTCGAACCATCTGCGCACCACCGG
Organism: Ichthyophis bannanicus; assembly: GCA_033557465.1. NCBI lineage: Eukaryota > Metazoa > Chordata > Amphibia > Gymnophiona > Ichthyophiidae > Ichthyophis > Ichthyophis bannanicus. Next base: position 384,620,521 of record CM066039.1, read on the forward strand.
CACTGGTGTCTCCCCCATGCGGAGCATCAGATGTTCCAGGATGGGAGGGATGGGGACTGTGAGCGATTCCCTCGGAAGAGCCTCATAGTGGAGGATTTCCAACATCCGCCCGAGGAGCCTCCTCCGACTCCGTATAGAACACCAGAGCCTTAGACATATCCTTGACAAATCAAGGAAACCCATATCCTCCGGCGGGGACCGCTGTTGAGGCTCCGAGATGGGAGAGTCTGATGGGACGTCGCAGTGGTGATGGGTATTGGGGGGGGGGGGGGGGGGACGCCTCATCCGCTGTCTCACACTCAGAGTAGTCCATCGAAGACTCGTAGCAGGGCTGCTCTGCGGGCCTCGGAGCTCCTGATGCTCCGCTGTCAGTGCCCGGCACACTTGCCAGGGATGATTGTGATCCCATCAAGTGTGAACCGGATCAAGACCTTGGCCGAAGATTGACTCTAGGCCGAAGGACCTAGAGGATCGGCTCAGCCTGCAGGGACGTCTGACATCGAGGGCCCAGTGGTCGGGGCCGATGAAGCGGTCATACTGGACAACAGCACCAGCTGCTGGTCCACGAAGGCAGACAAACTGTGCTCCAGGGCTGCCATTCTGGACTCCAGGCCAGAAGGCTCCACAGCCTTCAGCACGGGCACTAAGGGACTTGGGCCTGGTGCTGGCTCCCCCAAAGGGGAATCCTCAACAAGGATGGTGTCTGGGGACCGAGGCTGGTCTGAGGTCGAATCCTTCCGGGGGACCTTTGCAGGCTGCTCTTTCTCCAATGCCTCGCACGAGCGTCTCAGACTGCTGGACCTGCAAGTATTCAAAGATGTGATTTAAGTTTTATCTCAAATTCATCCAGAGTGTCAATAAAGTTTTCACATGCACCGTCACATCAACTAAATGCCCCAGTCTATTAAGTCCCTGGCCAGCCCACTACCTGAACATCGTGTTCTCCCTCCCCGGGATAAAACATGGGTTCCCTTGTATGGAGAGGAAACTTGTATGAGTTGGTGATATCAGTCATTTACAGCAAAGGTGTTTCCATACACTCCGAATGGGATCAATCAAAAGACTATGGTTAATCCGTAAAGGCAACTCTCGACTCTCCAAGAGAAACAGCCATCAAAGAATATGGTGCTACAAACTCCTCCTCTAGCTCTCTTGATGTAAAGTAAAGTCACTTCAGCCCAGTAATTGCCAACATAATGAACCTCTCCTTTTCAACAGGATCATTCCCTTCAGCCCTTAAGCATACTTCAATTAGACCCCTGTTGAAAAACTGCAAGCTCGACCCCCTAAGGGTAGATTCCTACAGACCTATTTCTAGCATACCTCTACTCGCTAAGATCATCGAAAAGGAGGTCCAACGACAGTTACAGGACCATATTGATACCGCTGCACCGCTAGACCCCTGCCAACACGGCTTCAGGGAATACCATGGAGTCGAAACTCTCCTCACCACACTCTTCAGCAAGATAATTACTGGCATAGATAACATCCGCCAAGGATTTGCCCTCATCTTTTTGGATATCGCTGCAGCGTTTGATTCAGTGAATCACAAACTCCTTTTAGCGAGACTAATTGAGAAGGGCATCAGTGGAACAGCGCTTGAATGGTGCAGGTCCTACCTATCCGGAAGATGGCAGCATGTCCGCTCAGGAGGCAGAACTTCAGAACCCTTCCACCTAGACCAGGGAGTCCCACAAGGTTCCTCACTTTCTGCCCTTCTGTTTAACATCTACATGCAACCAATCTGTAAGATCATCCGGTCATTTGATGTCGACTGCATGCTTTATGCCGATGATGTTCTACTTTACACCCCCTTCTCCACTGACCATTTAGATCTCTCCCCTCTAATAAACTGTTTCAATGCAGTATCTGACTGGCTTTTCTCCCAAAACCTCCGTATACAACATAAGAAAACGGAAGTCCTCTTCATCACGAGGAACCCCAACTTCATCCCACCACAATATCTCAAAACAAAGGAAGCTGAATTGCAATCCAAACCCTCAATATGTTACCTGGGAGTCACTCTGGATCAACGCCTGGATATGAAGTCCCACATAGGAAACACAGTCAGAACAATATACTATAAGATCTGTTCACTGAGACACCTACGCTCCATGTTGGAGCCAAAAGATTTCAGGACAATCTACCAAGCATTGATCATACCCCACTTCGATTATGCCAATGTCATTCTTCAAGGTCTTCCTCAATCCACCTTGAACCCGTTACAGCTGGCAATGAATGCCGCAGCAAGGGTCCTTCATGGAGCCGCCAGGACTGACCACGTTACACCTCTGCTGATTCAATTACATTGGCTACCCATCCAGGCCAGAATTATCTTCAAAACTCTACTTCTCACGTTCAAAGCTCTCAATAAGCTCTCCGCCTCATCCTTATCTGCCCTTATTCACACTACTACACCAAACAGAGCAAGAAGATCCACGACCATCAACTCCCTAAAGCTCCCAAAGGCCCTAACAAGCTGCTCTTCGTCTACAGCCAACAGAGCCTTTATCCTCTGTGCCCCAAGGTGCTGGAATGCACTACCCCCTGGCATCCGGGCTATCAACAGCTTAACACAATTTAGGAAAGCCCTCAAATTCCATCTCTTCAACAAGTACCTTATAGAGTCAACGACACCCATAAACCTCAGTGATTCCACCCAGTAATACAATTCCTTGGTGCCTCAATAACACGCCAAGGCTGATTATCTAGAAGTAATGAATATATTCTTAGTAACCGCTCCTAGTAACAGGTACCTATGCAGTAGTATTATCCTTGTAAATAGATGGTAAATAATTACCCTTGTTATCCAAGTTCCTTCCCTTGTTATCTGTAACTCATGCATGTTGACTGTACTGAGATTTTTGTTCTATGTCAACCGCGCTGATGCTGAATAGTGCGGTATATAAGAGAATATAAATAAATAAAATAAATAAATAAGTATTGAGTATGACTAAGCTAGTCTCGCAGATGGCGGAGATGACATGCTTTAGCATAGGTCACTGAATCTGGGATGCCCACTTCATCCCACCTCCATGGAGCTCTCATCTGATGCATTGCCACTTGGGCACGACCCCCTCTCCACAAGAAACGACGTAGAGCATGGTCTAATTGCATCATCTCTCTATGTAACAAACGCAGTGGCAATAATTGTAGTGTATATAAGAGTTTGGGGAATAAGACCACGTGGAAGGCGGCGTTCTCCGGGAACAAGAAGGAAGTCCAGGAAGCACCCGGCCGGTTGGATCTGTGCAAGGATGCCGCCTTTGAGGGCTTCTTCTTCTTCCAGCATTCCCTCGAGGGAGACCCCCTTTCTGAAGACCCATGACGGGGTTCAGGCTCGGAAGGGTCAGTCCGAGGTGTCGAGGCTTCAGATGAGTCCCTGGCCTTCAAAGGCACTGGAGGCTCAGGGAAAAACTTATTGTGCTGCTGCTGGCGGCTCTTGAGGGCCTTGCTCGACATCCTCTTGCAAAGACCGCATGCTGCTGGGCTGTGGCAGCAGAGACAGCAGTTGTGTGTGTCAGTCAAAGACATAATTTTTGAGCACTGATCACACTTCTTAAAGCCACTGATAGCCATGGGGGAAAAAGTACCACTGTGAGGTCGAAGATTTGCCGGGCTGCCAGTTGGGAAAAAAGGTGAGAAGATACCAGAAAATTAAAGAAATGAAAAACTAAAAAAATAGATCCAAACTCAATGCCGAAGCAGTGAGGTCTGGTGGCGGGAAGAGTACCAGTGCAATACCGGAGGAATGAAACTCGGAGAGAAAAAAATCAACTTTTTCTGGGGACAAGCCAGACGAACGTCTGAAGGACTCCGCAGAAAAAAAGGAGACTGAACAAGATGGCACCCTTGGGCAAGAAGGGGACCATGCATGCGTGGTAGCATCTCCCAAAGGCTTTCTTTAAAAGCTGGGTAGATGCTTCCGTGAGGGCTATGTCGGTGCTGACGTCACCCATATGTGAGGACTGACTTCCTTCTTGTTCCTGGAGAACGCCGCCTTCCACGTGGTGTTATTCCCCAAACTCTTATATACACTACAATTATTGCCACTGCGTTTGTTACATAGAGAGATGATGCAATTAGACCATGCTCTACGTCATTTCTTGTGGAGAGGGGGTCGTGCCCAAGTGGCAATGCATTGGATGAGAGCTCCATGGAGATGGGATGAAGTGGGCATCCCAGATTCAGTGACCTATGCTAAAGCATGTTATCTCCGCCATCTGCGAGACTAGCTTAGTCATACTCAATACTTTACATCAAGAGAGCTAGAGGAGGAGTTTGTAGCACCATATTCTTTGATGGCTGTGTTTCTCTTGGAGAGTCGAGAGTTGCCTTTGCGGATTAACCATAGTCTTTTGATTGATCCCATTCGGAGTGTATGGAAACACCTTTGCTGTAAATGGTGGATATCGCCAACTCATACAAGTTTCCTCTCCATACAAGGGAACCCATGTTTTATCCCGGGGAGGGAGAACACGATGTTCAGGTAGTGGGCTGGCCAGGGACTTAATAGATGGGGCATTTAGTTGATGTGACGGTGCATGTGAAAACTTTACTGACACTGGATGAATTTGAGATAAAGCACAGTTACTTACCTGTAACAGGTGATCTCTGGGAACAGCAGGAATAAGTCTTCACATATGGGTACATCGGTACCGACGGAGTCTGCACGGGAACGCTCCCCAGCGTCCAATCAGAATGCTTTTGGAAGCATCCCAACACGCCTGCGTGCTGCCTTCCTGCCTTTCCCAACTGCCTCTCCTCAGTTAAGTTTTAAAGCTGAGGCAAAGAGAGCGAGAGAGCAAGGAAGGGAAAGATAGAGATAGAGAAATGCAACTCCTAGGGGAGGTGGGTGGGTTGTGAAGACTTATTCCTGCTGTTCCCAGAGATCACCTGTTACAGGTAAGTAACTGTGCTATCTCCAGGAACAAGCAGGAATGAGTCTTCACATATGGGGACTCCCAAGCTGAGATGCCCAGAGGGAGTCCTAGCATGTTGCGAATCTAGAAAGAGCCATGCTACTCCCCAGAACCTCAGGCATCCTGGGGATGGAGGGTAGGAGTTGAATTACAGAAAAGTGCTGTGGAACAGCTGGACTAGAACAGGACTTCTAGAGAAAGACCCTGTATAGAGGGCATTTAGTAGTAAAATATTGGGTGCAATATTCTAATATGGGCCTCCCTTGGTGGCATTGTAAAAAGTCTATTGAGGTTCATATGGATCTGTTAGAAGAGCCAGTAGAAGATCCTCAAGGAGTACCTCACTGATAAGTAGAGGTAATAACTGTACAAAAAACAAGTGGAGGCCAGAACCCTTCAGGGTGAGAAATAGCCCCAGGGGAAACTGGGGTAGTATAAAGAGGTAGGGCTTCAGCGGAAAACACAGAAGGTACTATTAGATCATAGGTGTCAAACTCTGGACCGCGGGCCAAATTTGGCCCGTAGTGTAATTATATTTGGCCCGCGAGGCTATACCAAATGACTACTAGAGCTAGCCCGCCGGTATTATACAGCGCATTCATTCATCGCTAATACTACAAATCCCATAATGCCTTGCTGTTGTTTTGGCGCGTCAATCAGGACAGGTCCCAGAAACGCCCTCTCCTGTGTGACAGAAGTCATAGCGATCTCAAGCTACAACTGTCACTGTGGAACCCCTTCCCAAAAATGGCAAAAAGAAAGGCAGACAACAGGAACTTTCTGGACAGGTGGGAGACAGAATATTTGTTTACATATGTAAAAGACAGACCTGTTTGTCTGATTTGTGGAGTCAGCGTGGCTATAACTAAGGAGTATAACATTCGACGACACTATGAAACAAAACACCATGACAAGTACAAGGACCTGGACATGACTCAAAGGAGCCAGAAAGTGGAGGAGATGAAAAGAAGTTTGGTTTCACAACAGAATATGTTCAAAAAAGCCACATCACAAAGTGAGGCTGCTGTAAAGGCTAGTTATATTGTGGCAGCAGAGATCGCAAAATCAGCCCGGCCCTTTAATGAGGGAGAGTTTGTGAAAAAGTGCATGTTGAAAGTTTGTGACATCGTGTGCCCAGAGAAAAAGCAAGCCTTTTCAAACGTGAGCCTGAGCAGAAACACAGTAGCTGATCGCACATGTGATCTTGCCACCAATCTGTATGACCAGCTTTTGGAAAAGGGAAAAGATTTCGTTGCATTCTCCCTTGCTGTGGATGAGAGCAGCGACGCATCTGATACTGCTCAGCTGTCAGTCTTCATCCGTGGAGTGGACTCAAATATGTGTGTTACGGAGGAGCTATTGGGATTCAAATCAATGCATGGCACAACCACAGGAAAGGAAATTTTTGAGGAGGTTTCCAAATGCGTAACTGAAATAAAGCTGCCGTGGGATAAACTCGTGGGATTAACGACAGATGGTGCGCCAGCGATGTGCGGTAAAACAAGTGGACTGGTGGGCAGGGTCCGGGAGAAGATGCAGGAAGAGAACTGTGCAGGTGAACTAACTGTTTATCACTGCATCATACATCAGGAATCATTGTGTGGCAAAGCCCTAAAGATGGAACATGTTATGACCACAGTAACACAAGTAGTTAACTTTATAAGAGCCAAAGGTCTGAATCACCGCCAGTTTAAGTCTTTTCTGGAGGAGTGTGGTTCGGAATACGCAGACGTGCCGTATCACACAGAGGTGAGATGGTTAAGCCGAGGAAAAGTACTGAATAGATGTTTTGAGCTGCATGAGGAAATATGTCAGTTTCTGGAAAGCAAAGGGAAGGACACAGCAGAGCTTCGGGAGAAAAAGTTTCTGTGTGAGCTGGCCTTTCTGTGTGACATCTCGAGCCATCTCGATGCGCTGAACCTGCAGCTTCAGGGGCGGGGGCGCATCATCACAGACATGTACGCTGTAGTGAGGGCTTTTAAAACTAAACTGTGCCTGTGGGAGAATCAGATGCTGCAAGGAAACCTTGGCCATTTTCCCTGCTGCCAAACCATGAAAACGCAGTTCTTTACCAACTTGTTCCCATGCGCACAGTTTGCTGAAAAACTCAGTGTACTCGGTGCTGAGTTTAGCCGGCGATTTGCCGACTTTGATGTCCAGAAATGTAGGTTTGAACTGCTCAGTAATCCCTTTGCAGTTAATGTGGAAAACGCACCAACCAACCTCCAAATGGAGCTAATTGAACTCCAGTGTAATGACACGCTGAAGTCAAAGTATGATGCTGTGGGCGCCGCCCAGTTTCCACAGTTCATCCCTGACACAATGCCTCAGCTCCGCACCCAAGCTGCTCAGATGCTCTCCATGTTCGGCAGCACTTATCTATGTGAGCAACTTTTCTCCTCGATGAAGATGACCAAAACATCTCACAGGAGACGTCTGACTGATGAACACCTTCGCTCGATACTGAGGATTTCCTCAGCTCAAAGCCTGAGCCCAGACATTGATGAACTATCATCCAAGAAGAGATGCCAGGTATCTGGCTTGGGCACATCAGATTAGATCAGTGTGCAGCAAACTGAGCAATAATTAACGTTTTCTTTATGCACTTTTTCTTGCTACTCCAAGGCATGGGCTTGAATGGTTGATTAATTTTATTATTGTTATTTTATTTTAAAAATTATTATTTATTATTATTTAAATCTTATTTAATAAATGAATGTCATTGATGTTTTTTTTTATTTGAAATTGGTTTTTGCATATCTGAACTATTAAGTTATAAATTGTATAGTAATAAGTGTTGCTTCATATTCAATGTTAAAGCAAATCTTGTTTGGGTCCATATTAAAAGGTTCATTTGTTCAATGCTGGCCCGCGACTTTGTTCAAGTTTTACATTTTGGCCCACTGTGTATTTGAGTTTGACACCCCTGTATTAGATAAAGCTTAAGCCCTTTTGGCCCAAGAACAGTACAATCCTAGGACCAAAAGGAAAAATGAGTCTGACCCATCTGGACTGGCGATGGAAGTAGTCCATGTAGGAGAGAAAAGGGTATGGAGACCCCTGTATCTGATAAGAAAGTAAGGACAGACTTAGGAAGTGTTAAGCTTTAGATTAACTGAAGTTCCGCAATGTCCTTCCTAAATGGGGTCAATTAGGAAAGAAAAAAGGTACATGGAGAGCTTCAGAGGTACCTTACCCTGAAAGGTTATGGTAAGAAAAAAGTTTACTAATTACCACAGGGAGTGGTTGTGTAGAACCCTAAGCATGCTGGCACAGCATTGATAGGGGTAGTGCCCATCTGTCAGGGTCATATAGGAATATATGGATATCTGAACCTAAACAGACAGATAGATAAGTATGTGGATACATATCTACCTAAAAGATATATCTCAACAGATATATATATATATATATATGTATGTAGATATATATATATATACATATATATGTATGTAGATATATATATATATATTCCTAAATATATATACATATAGAGTATATATGCATATATATATAGAGAGAGAGATCTACATGGGCAGAAGACACACACACACACACACATATATATATATATATATATATATATATATAAATATGCAGGCATATAGACACATGTCTCCAGGTATGTGGATGGAGAGATGCCTATATAACTAGACCCCCCTAGGAATATGGGGAGAGAGAAAGATTCATCTAATAGCAAGAAGGGTGATACCTGCTTGAATAGATGCATAGAGAATCTTCTTTCCCTGGTTATGACTGACAGAGTCAGAGGAATGGTCTCCTTGACAAGAAGGAGTCTAGATTCCTTTCAGAATTCGAGCTCTTGAATAACCAGGATGGCCTACGTGAAAAATGCAGAGGATAACTTCAGTCTGCAGGCAGCAAGTCCAGATCTTTCCAGAACTGCAGTATGGTGAATGGATAGAGGGCGCCAGTGGAATAAGATACCATAGTGACCCGCCTATAAGGGCAAGATGGGTATCAGGCGTCCTTGAACTGCCACTGAAAGAAAACTATCTCTGACGAGAAGTCCAAAGGAGATATGGGCCAAGCCAGGGAATTGGCCATTCTTTAGGATTTCACGTGATGAAAGGCCTGTGTCTTATGTCTCAAAAGAGATTTTAGATGAGATGGTAAGGGTAGGGAAACACCTGCCAGTCATGAGAACATGACTGGGGGAACCCCTCCTAACCATCTGGGGTTATCTGCTAGGCAGATACTAATGCTCTCTAGCAAGGGCCCATAGTGCAAAGCTACTCTGTAGAGTTGCAGTGAGCATGCTTCAGGTTGGTTAGAAGAAAAAACTGGCTGTTTAAAGCCAGTGGGTAACAAACTATTCTGCCAAGGACAAGTGGGTGAAGAATAGAAGTTAACCAACCAGTCTGTGACAATAGGGTTTCCAAACAAGGTTGATAACCTGTTTGGGGTTTAGCACTGAGGCTAGAAGGATTACTAGTGGAGGAGAAACCCTGGTTGTGTGGTGAACAGAACCAGTGGGTTAACCACTAGGAATTGCTGCATCTGCAGCAACTACCAGGGCAGCGGAAAAAACTTTTTCCCCCCCCTTTTTTTTTTTAGATTGGGAAAAGAAACAACAGACATAATAGGAGTGGTAAGACTTCCTATTGTCTGATGAGCTGCCCTAAGGTAATAAAAGGGGGCGACAACTCTGGAAGGGAGAATCCCCCTGTGGAATAAATAGGTAGAGGACCATGGGGGCTTACCAGTGTAATAGAGCCACTCTTACAAACCGAATGTTGTAGTAAGAGGGAGGTAAGACAGAGGTGAAGGAGACTGACTATGCAGTAAGTCTCTGAAAGGTAAGATGATACGTGCTAGTACAGGACAAAACTGTCTTATTGATAGTTGTCATTTCTCTTTTCCCAGAAGAGGAAGAGAAACCTGTTAACTATGGGCATGATCATCATAAAGACTCTTAGAGTAAAAGAAAAGATGTCTCGTGAAGAGAGATCCAGGAAAAGTTAGGAAGAAATTAGTGCAGATGCTTCAAGTGAAAAGAAGCAGACTGCAACTCTAACCACCAACCAGGAGAGGTAAGGATGATCTATCTGAAACCCTGCGACTGCTGGGTTTGCTGAACCTATTGAAGTTGTGGTTTCTTTAGCCCAGGGCGATGTTTCCCCTGTTTGGGAACATCTGTATGATGGGCAGAAGATGGATAAAACTTTTTCCCCCTAGGGGAAGAAAGTTTGGTAGGACATTTCCTACCAAATGGGAAAGAGGAAGGCGTAGAACAGCCTCTGGAAACAGGAATGTCAGTGGTTAACTGAGCAACTTGGAGTAAAGACTCCGTGTTAAAGAGATTTTCTTCAGTACAAGGAGTATTTCCCAGTCTTTCTTGTGCCCATTTGTCCAAGTCTGAAACTTGGAGCTAGGCGTTACGTCGTGCCCCTATAGCTATAGCAGAAGTCCTGCTAACAGACTCAAAGGAGTCTAGGGAAGCACGAGTAAGGAACCTAGAGATATTTTGAGCATGACTAACCAGTAAGGAATAGTCTGCTCTTTTGGGCTCTTGAAGAAAAGGAGTCAAAAACAATAATTTCTTTGTGACCTCTTCAAGAGATAATCCCATATAGAAAATATATGAGAGAATTCTTGCTGAAAGCATGGATGCTTGGAAGGTTTGGCGTCCAAAGGCATCTAAAGTCTTAGACTCACGACCTGGCGGATAAGAAGAGTGCTTTTTAGTACTCTTAATACGCCTCATTGCTGATTCTACAACAATGGAATAATGAGGAAGTTGAGTCCTTTGAAAACCTGGAGAGGGGGGCACCTGATATAGAAGATCAGTTGCCCTAGAAGGTGGGGGTACCGTTAAAGGAGCTTCCCACATTCGTAAGAGGAGATCCTGCAAGGACTGATGCAAAGGAAGCATGATGATGTTCTCCTTTGCACTCCTAGGAATATACAGGGATTCTGTATTCCCTTGTGTAGGATCCTGTCCAGGTATAGAAATGGCAAGTGATTTTGCCATATCCAGCAGAAAAGCTTGAAAAGAAAAATCCCCAGAGGGAAATCCTCTTGGAAGAGGAGGACAGGCTAGATCTGTTGAAGAACTAGCATTGGCACCCAGGGATCTATCCAATTTTAGAGGAGTAGAAGATCCTAAAGGGTGGAGTATGGGATCCTTAGAGGATGGTTGCCGGTACCATAGGAGGTCGGGACCAGCAACAGTCGGTAGCGCATCATCCATGCCAGGGATCGATTCCAGACTCGGTACCGAGGGAAGCGAGCCTGATGAAAGAAGCATGGAAGGTACCGACAGCGATGGTAAAATGGATACCGGTACAGACTCCGGTACCGTATCCAATACCGGTGGAAGAAGGCCAGCCGGTGACGGCTCTAACAGTATCGAAAGAACCGAGAGTGCCGAACATGGATCATCGGAACCGTGCCTTCAGTACCGTTCGGTGTCGGTACCAAGGCGAGTCGGTACCCAGTCCTCCAGACTGGAGATCGATTCCAGACTCGGCATCGAAGGAAGCGAGTCTATCGATGCACATCTGGAGGGTACCGACGTCGGTACCAGTACCGGGATTGATACCGATACTGGAAGATCGGTCTGCAGCGTATCCAACGGCCCCGTAGGTACCGAGGACGCTAGACTACGATCCTTGGTGAGGAATGTTTCATCCAACACCATTGCCAATGCCGAGGTATCGGTACCGCTCGAAGCGGATGCCACCACCGAGCATGGCTCAGGTATGTTCGGAGAGGGGTGAACCTCAGGAACAACCTGAAACCCCACACAGGATTTGGAGGCCGAAGACTCCCACCGGGGTTTTAAAGTCAGTGTGTTCTCGAGGGCAAGGCCGGAGGCATCTCTATGCTGTGCATGAGATCTACCACTCGAGGACTGGCTAGTCTTAACAGACTGTTTTTGGGTTACCTGATCCTGTGAAGAAGAAGGGGTGGTCGGTGCCCTGAAGTTGAATGGGGACCGCGTATCGAGGGGAACGCGATGCTGAAGACTTCTTCCCACTATACTGTTACAGGAGGGACACTCCAGAGGAAAATGGTCAGGACCCAAGCAGGGTAGACACCAATTATGAGTGTCTAAAATAAATTTTGTACCGCCACAGTTTGAACATTTCTTAGGAATAGTGGCTGGCACTTCCATGAGGAAAAAAGGGGTAGGCCTAACAGGCCGGGAAAAAACCCCGTCAGGCACTAAGAGGGAAAAATATTCCCTAACAGGAATAAGTTGAAGAAAAAAGAAAAGAAACAACGGCGGTACCGGTGGCGTCGGGGAAGGCAGCCGCGACCACAAGAAAACCAAAAAATAAAAGAAGAATTTTCTGCGGTGACAGGAGGATGTCCTGCCGGCTCCGCGGAAAAACGAAAACTGAGGAGAGGCAGTTGGGAAAGGCGGGAAGGCAGCACGAAGGCGTGTTGGGATGCTTCCAAAAGCGTTCTGATTGGACGCTGGGGAGCGTTCCCGCGCAGACTCCGTCGGTGCCGACGTACCCATATGTGAAGACTCATTCCTGCTTGTTCCTGGAGATAACTTAATCACATCTTTGAATACTTGCAGGTACGGCATTATATTAGATCTATTCCATAGGAAGCTCTGTGAGCTGAAGTCTCAGCACAAGTGATGCAGCTTTTTGACTTGGGAGAAGAAAAATGTAGATCAATTTCAGAATTTGTTTGTAAATTGCAACAATGGCACCCGGCTCAAAACCTCTCGATGCTAGAGAGAGAGCTTGGGCCTCCGAAATGGGGGTGCAGGTGGAAGCAGGGGCCCTGATACGAGCGGTCGTGCGCATACCTGTGCTGATATGCGAGGCGCGGCTGCAAGATCGAATATTGTATAGGGCACAATTTTCTCCTCGCCGGGCCCTTCGGAGTGGGATAGCTCCGAGCGGGGCCTGTTCACAATGTCAGGCTCCCTTGGCCGATTTGAGTCATATGTGGTAGTCATGCCGAAGCCTAACTAGATATTGGTCCAAGATGCATAGATATTTTGAGACACTAGTGGGGCAGACCATTAAAGTGACACCGACACTTATTATCTTTGATGAGTTGTTGGCTGCCAGACCTAAGGGAGCGGGAGTAAGTCTATTAGTTTGTAAGGCTTGCATGGTAGGCAAGCAAACTCTGGTGCATCATTGGAAGGAGGCCATTGCCCCGACTCATTGGGAATGGCGTGCAGACATCTACTGCCTAATGTTGATGGAACGGCTGGAGGCAAAGGATAGAATCAAGAAACAGGGGAGGTTTTTGGCAGTTTGGGGCCCCTATATTGACACCTTAGCTCCAATAGCACACAATGAAATACTTTTAATGTAGGGCTAGTACGGCAGGAATAGAGGTGGATAGAGACATCGCCATGGACTCACAGAAGATTAGGTTAAGAGGTAATGGGGTAACACCCACATACAAAGAGAACCAGCTGAAGAGTAATTGTTAATCTTTAGTGGGTGGGTTGCTGGGGAGTGGTGTAAGAGCACCTGCTGCTCCCCAACATCTCACACCCAAGCCTCAAATGGGTTCTGGATAGTTTCCAAGGACAGAGGGGGAGAGGGAGGGGGAAAGGTGGTTAAATCAAAAAGAAAAAATACAAAAAGTTGGTTATAATACTACTAAGTGCAAATGTATTATTGTATCAATTGATGTATGTATAATGAATGGAAATCATTTCAATAAACAGATTTATATAAAAAAATAATCTCTTTGAGGCTGACTTTGGATCCTAATCCCTTATTCTCCTATCTATACCCATATGCATTTTTAATCATTTTCCTTAAGAATTCCCCATTCCCCTTTTGTTCTATATGTTGGTCTTAGCAGATAAGTTCTGTGAAGCATGGACTATCTTTAATGTGTATCTGTACAGTGCTGTGTATGCCTAGCAGCCCTCTTCTCTCACATCTAGAAATTAGTCACACCTAATACATGCTGCACATCTCTAAGCCCCATGGTCTAGACAAGTTGAGTCATATGTAGATGAGTTTGGACTATTTGCTCCACCAATCTATTGCAACAAGAAAGCTACATTTCCGATTTGGGTTTAACATGAAGAACTGCAAAGTAGACCTATATAGTCTCAAATCTCATGAACAGCATCATCTTTTTATTTTTTTTTATTGCCAAATGAATTAACACTCTAGAAAACATGCAGTTTTATTTGGAATGGCTTCTCCCAGCCCCAGCATTTACCAATTTCTCTCACCTGATCAGTGCCAGGAACTTTGCTTTGTTCTCACCATTCATCAGGCTTGAACCTCAAAAACTGGTACTTCCTGTATCTCATGATGAGTACCTGCTTTTGTGGTACTGACAGCCAGAAGCTGAGAGACAGGCTGATCAGTGGAAGCAAAGCAGCAAGTTCTCGCCACTCTGCAAAGGATTGCAGTGCTGTGCCTGCTCCAAAGATGTCATCCAGCAGCTACAGCAATTGCTGGGTGATATCACTGGAGTGCCCTAGGAAGGATTATTTTGGAGGGGTTTTATGGTTATAACCAGAAAATCCACATTCTCCATTGGGGTGTTTTATCAGAGGTGTGAAGATTGGTGGAAGACATCAACAACCTTTGCTATGCTGATGATACCGCATTACTGGCTGAAAGTGAAGATGATCTGAAACATTTGCTTCTCACAGTCAAAGAACATAGTCTCAAAATGGGCCTGCACCTTAATGTAAAGACGACGAAGATCATGACAACTGGCATAATCAACAGGTTCATCGTTGAAGGAGAAGAAATTGAAATCGTGAACAACTTTAACCTACTTGGATCAACTATCAATAAAGAAGCAACAAGCAGTCAAGAAATCAGACGACGTATTGCTCTTGACAGAATGGCTATGAAAGACCTAGATAAGATTCTCAAGAGCAGAGATGTCTCTCTCCATACAAAGATTCGACTTGTTCAAGCCATGGTATTTTCGATAACATCATATGGATGTGAAAGCTGGACAGTGAAAAAGATAGACAGGAAGAAAATTGATGCCTTTGAATTATGGTGCTGGCAGCGAATACTGTGTATACCATGGACTGCCCGAAGAACAAACCAGTCGGTATCAGAGGAGATCAAACCTAAGCTTTCTTTAGAAGCTCAGATGAAAAGACTTCGACTTTCATACTTTGGACACATCATGCAAAGACAGAGATCATTAGAGAAAGACATCATGCTTGGCAAGATAGAAGGTCAACGCAAAAGAGGAAGGCCAGCAATGAGATGGATCGATACAATAACAGCAGCTACGGGTACCAGTCTGTCAACAATGAGCCTCCTGACTGAAGACCGAACACAATTTAGAATAGCTATCAAGAGGGTCGCCATGAGTCGACTCCGTCTCGATGGCACTTAACAACAACAACAACAACATCAGAGTTAGCACAGTTACTTACCTGTAACAGGTGATCTCCGGAACAGCAGGAATTAGTCTTCACATGTGGGTACGTCGGCGCCGACGGAGCCCGCACGGAAAATGCTCCCCAGCATCCAATAAGAAAGCCTTTGGGAGCATCCCCCGCGCCTGCGCGGTGACTTCCCGCCCTTCCAACAGTCTCTCCTCAGTTGGGTTTCATAGCTGAGACAGAAGGAGAGAAGAGGAAAGGAAATAGACAAATACAACTCCTAGGGGAGGTGGGTGGGTTGTGAAGACTAATTCCTGCTGTTCCGGAGATCACCTGTTACAGGTAAGTAACTGTGCTATCTCCAGGAACAAGCAGGAATGAGTCTTCATATGTGGGGACTCCCTAGCTAAGGGTGCCAGGGAAGATCCCATAAAATGCGTATCCCGGCAGGACGGCATTTTCCCACCTGGATCCCCGGCATCCCCCGAGGGATGGGGGGTAGGAGTTGAGAGGAGCCGAGCTGTAGAGAAACAGCGAAACTAAAGACTACAGGGAAAAGTCTTTAGAAGGCATGACAAGCATCATTAAAGAAAATTTAATGAACTGGCACAAAGAAGAGCTTACCTACTGGATTGTAGGAAGTAGACAGTAGATGCAGTATCGGAATTTTCAAGGAAACTCCACAGCAGCGAGGAGAAGTCCCAGACTGGAATGGGCAGGAGACCCAGGTGTCCACCGGGGCAGAAAAAGATCGGCAGGTCCCCACAGGGAAGCTTTTACGGGAAAGCTGGGACTCGTTCAGGCACAGAGTCATAAACAGTGAGGACTAAACAAAAAAGGAGACTGACCGATCTGGTAAATTGGCCCAGTCCGGGAGGGAAGAGGGGGATGGAAAAAAAGCCCCTATTCCCAAGGAGAACCGAGGCGAACTCAGGAATACTGAAGACGCACACTGTCTTTCCTAACTGGCAAGAGAGAGGAAGACATTGAGGGAAGGCTGTAAAGACAGGGAGATGTATAACAAAAATAGAAGCTGTTGACGTCACAGCAGTAATGGTTAGAATAACCAGTCCCAGTCACTGAGCCATGTGATAACAGGCAAGGTGACTGTCTGGACCCCATAGAAAATGAAACCTAGGCACCGACAGTCACGGAGATAGGCATGACAGAGGGCGCTAAGGACATCTCCCTACATGCGCACACATATATATATATATATATATAGATATAGATATGCATACGGAATGGCAATGTCGAAGCATGTGAGAGTATATATGCCTAGACAAGGGTGATATATATATATATATATATACCTACGGGGAGGAAGGTATAGATATACAGCAAAACGGGGTGGTCACGCCACCCAGGCGTAAAAAACAGGTATGCGCCTACGGATATGAAATAATCTTAGAAGACATGCCTGCCACTGAAAAAACCTTCACATGGGGAATGTGATGGTCCAATAATAGAGGTGAACCCACCGGAAGAGATATGGAGACTCCAGTTCTGTGGAGCAGGGTATACTCCGATCAGAATGAGAGCTCCGTGTACAGTCACGCAAAGGAACTTGTCTCTTGTAAGAAAAAAACCCGACAGCAACTGAACAAAACAATAAGGGGATTCTCCTGCATGAAAAAAACAGGCAAGGCAGCGGAGACACTGTCCCTGCCGGATGAGTTGTTCAGAATATGCATTGAAGGAAGACAACCAGGCTACGCTGGGAAGAAAAAGAAGGATTTCAGTATGGCACCAACTCAAGCAGGGGAAAAACCTGGAAGAGAGGGATTAGGAAAGTGACCCACCATGTGGTAAGTCCGCTGAAGGAAAGATGCCCAAGTAGGGACCGAAACTATCCTGGGATAGTTGCAACCTCCCTTCATGGTAGAAGAATGGGAGAAGTCTGTGACCCATGGAGAAGTATCCCAAGAGCATAGCATACTGGAAAAAAAGAAAAAACCCAGCGTAGGGTTTGAGAAAGAAACTTCTGCAGAGAAGAAGTTAACTGTATGGTGCACCATGCCGGAACCGATGAGCGCCGGTATGGGTAGACTGGTCTGAGCCTGGAGACTTCAGGCTAGGAGGAGACGTCCCTTGCTCGGGTACACCGGGGGAATGGGCAGAAGAAGGGTGAACCCTCCTCCTCTTCGGGAGAGAAGGGTTCGTAGGATATTTCCCACGTCCCGGGGAAAAAGGAGGCTTGGGATGGTTTCCATAGCCAGGGAAGTCAGTGGAGCAGCGAGCAACCTGACGTAGAGCCTCCCTATTGAAGAGATTTTCTCCAGTACAAGGAGAGTTACCCAGTGTATGTTGTGCCCATCTGTTCAAGCCTGAAGCTTGCAGCCACGCAGTACGACGTGCCCCAATGGCAATAGCCGAGGATCTGCTAACAGACTCAAAAGAGTCTAGGGAAGCACGGGAAAGAAACCAAGAGATGTTCCTGCTATGATTAAGAAGCAAGGAATAGTCAGAGGCCTTAGGTTCTGACAAGAAGGGAGACAGAAGAGATAATCTCTCTGTGACCTCCTGAAGTGTTAGACTCATATAAAAAATATATGAAATGATTCTGGAAGCCAACATAGAAGTTTGGAAGGTTTGACGTCCAAAGGCATCGAGTGCTTTAGATGCACGACCTGGCGGATAAGAAGAGTGTGTCTTCTTACTTCTGACCTTCCTCATCGCTGATGCCACTACAAGGGAGTGATGCGGAAGCTGGTTGTTCTGAAACCCCGGAGAGGGGGGCACCTGATACAGAACATTCATGGCCGTAGAGGGCGCAGGAACCTTCAAAGGTGATTCCCAAATCCTCAAAAGAAGGTCCTGCAAGGAATGATGTAAAGGAAGCATGACGGTCCCCTGTTCGACAGAATCTTGGGTAGCGCCCAGGATAGGAATGGCAAGAAAAGCAGCCATGTCCAGGAGAAATTTCTGAAACGAAGGATCTCCCAGAGGAGTTATTCCTGGGTCGGCTGAGGCAGAATGAGGGTCGTGAACACCAGAAGACCCACGGGACTGGTGCAGAGAAAGAATCCTGCCATATGGGGGACGGTACTGACAGCTCCGAGTCGAGGCAGCCAGTATTGCATCATCGGCACCCGGTATCGATTCCAAGCTAGGCATAGAAAGGATCGATGGCACCGATGGAGTCGCAGGAATCGACATCGATACCGATGCCGGCATCGGTGCCAGCTGAGCAGGTAGCGAAGGTTGCCGAAACGGCACCGAGGTAACCAGAGAGCTTTGGAGATTACCCTCGGTCCTACGTAGTCGGAGACGACCTGGACCAGTTCCCCACCGCGTCGGAATAGAATCATCCAGACTAGATATCGATTCTAGACTGGGCATCGAAGAGGGCGAGGCTATTGGTGCATGCCGAGAAGACACCGACGTCGGAGGTGGCATCGGCGATGCCGCAACCAAGTCATCCAGACTGGATATTGATTCTAGACTGGGCATCGAAGCGAGCGGGGCTATTGATGCACGCCGAGAAGGCACTGACGTTGGTGATGGTACCGGCGATGCCCCCACATGAGAGGCGACCGGGATCGAGGCAGTCGGTGCCGAAGGCCCCGCGGACGTCCGAAGACGATGCCCCGGGACGAGAGGAACACTCGACACCGGCCCCGACGCCGGAGTATCGGCACCGCCTGAAGCCGGTACCCCCTCAAGCATGGCGAAGGGGGATGGACGTCCCTCCGGGGCGTATCGATCGGCTCCGACCAGGAAACTCGGTGACGAACCCCGGTGAAGAGTGGGACACCCGACACCGATGCCGGGGCATCGGTATCGCTCGAAGCCGGCATCCGCCCCGCGGCTGGCCCGGATACAGGTAAGCTAGCCAGGTCCGCGTTGATCGGACCCGAAGGTACCGGGGGTTCCAGAGGGCGATCTCTAGTGGAGAGCGGGGCACTCGATACTCGTGGCGATGCCGGGGGGCCGGCACCGCTCGAGGGCGGCACCACCCCCGCGCAAGGCTGGGAGGCCGAAGAGTCAGCCCGGGTCGGGTCAAACGGTCCCGGGGTTACCGAGGACACCAGACGCCGACCCCCGGTGAAGCGTGGAGCACTCAACACTGGTGCCGATGCCAGGGAAGCGGTACTGCGCGAAGCCAGACCGCAATCCCTGGTGGCGAGTGGAACACTCGACATCGGGGCCGATGCCGGGGGAGCGGAACTGCCCGAAGACGGTACCAACCCCACGCATGGCTGGGGTGCAGGCACGCCAGTCTGGGTCGAACCGGCCGGCCCCGAAGGCACCGAGGACGCCAGACGACGATCCTCGGTGAAGGGTGGGGCTCTCAACACCGGTGCCGATGCCGGGGGAGCGGTACCGCTTGGAGCCAGACCGCAATCCCCGGCGGCGAGTGGAACACTCGACGCCAATGCCGGGGGAGCCGGTGCCAACCCCGCGCATGGCTGGGGCGCAGGAAAGCCAGTCTGGATCGAATCGATTGGCCCCGAAGGCACCGAGAACACCAGCTGACTATCCTCGGTGAGGAGTGGAGCACTCGACACCGGTGCCGATGCCGGGGAATCGGTACCGCCCGAAGCGGATACCACCCCCGAGCATGGCTCAGGTATGTTCTGTGAGGAGTGAACCCCAGGAACAACCTGAAACCCCGTAAATGCTTTGGAGCCCGAGGACTCCCGCCGGAGTCTTATTGCCGAGGAGGTCTTGAGGGCAAGGCCGGAGCCATCATCATGCTGGGCATGAGACCTGCCCTTCAAGGATCGGCTAGTCTTAACAGACTGTTTGTGGGTTACCTGATCCTGGAGAGAAGAATAAACCGAGGACCTCACCCGAGGAGGAAAAACGGCATCGAGGGATACCCGAAAAAGAGAAGGTCTTCTCCCAACGCTAAGGCCCCATGGACCCGGGGAAAAAGGGTCGGGGCCCAAACAGGATAGACACCAGGCCTTGGAGTCTAAAAAGAAAACCAAGTCTCCACAGTGAGGGCACTTCAAAGGGGAAGAAGGCTCCATGTGGAAAAAAAGGGCCTAGTAGGCCTCAAAGGATAAACAAAGAAAAAACTGACGAGGGAATTATTTCTCAAGGGAAAGAGTGAAGCACCGGAGGAACCGGTATGAACGGGGAGACGCCGCGACCGCACAAAACAAGAAAAATTAAGAATAAAAGGATATAAGAAAAAAAGGTTTCTGCGGTTACAGGAGGTACGTCCTGTAGGCTCCGTGGAAAAACGAAAAACTGAGGAGAGACTGTTGGAAGGGCGGGAAGTCACCGCGCAGGCGCGGGGGATGCTCCCAAAGGCTTTCTTATTGGATGCTGGGGAGCATTTTCCGTGCAGGCTCCGTCGGCGCTGACGTACGCACATGTGAAGACTCATTCCTGCTTGTTCCTGGAGATTAGCATGTTATACCCAAAATGGGAAGCCTATTTATAAAATAGGCATTTACCGGCATAAAATACATACACATAGTTGCATCTGTCATAGCAGGCATAACTTTGTGTGAGAGAACTTGTGCACTACAGGGGAGTTATTCTATGAGCCTATTTCTTAAAGGCACATACATGCTTATCTTACCTTTACAAAGGTAACATTTTACTTACCAGTTAGTGTCCTTTTCTTGAGTCCTGCTAGACCATCCAGACAAGCTGATTGTGTTCCCCTACCAGCAGACTGGTGGAGTCAAAGAACCAATGAAAAGCCCAGGTTTCAATGACATCACTCTCATGCCTCTATTTGCCTCAGCCACCAGAGGTCCCTCTAGTATTCATCGCAAAGCATATGGGAGAAACATGGCAAGGGTCACACAACCTCAAAGTGGACAACAATGAGTGATCAACAGTAGAGAACTATGTCCAGTAAAGCTGTCAGTAGAGAATTCAACCTGCAGAGACAAGTATATCAATCTTAGTGGACCCAAGGGTACTGCAGCAGAAGAACAGAGAAATATAGTTTTAGGGGCGGGACCTGGACTGGTCTAGCAGGACTCAAGGAAAGGACAGTAACTGGTAAGTAAAATGTCACCTTCCATATCGTCCTGCTAGACCAGTAGGATGTACTAAAGGTACAACTCTACTGGTCGGGAAGAAGACACAGCAGCTTGCAAAACCCTAGAGCCAAGGCCGGGTCTGCCGAAGCCTGAACATCCAAGCGGTAATGCTTGAGTGGAGGAGTAGCCTAGTGGTTAGAGCAACAGCCTAGCACCCAAGAGATATGGGTTTGATTCCTTGGGCAAGTCACTTTACCTTCCATTGCATCGGAAGAAAAGGTCTGGCAATCTAATTCTGGTCATATTTTGCCAAGAAACCCAGGGGCTGCTAGGTTGCCAAGAGTTAGCAATGACTTGACGGCACTTAAAAAAAAACAAAAACAAAACAAAACCCTTGACAAAAGTGGAAAGTGGTGCCCACATTGCTGCCTGACAAATGTCTGCAGGGGCTACAGAGCTATGCTCCGCTCACAAGGACACTTGTGCTCAGGTAGAATGGGCGCGCAAACCCTATGGAACCAGCCGGTTTAGAACAGGTGCACCAAGGCAATGACCTCCTTAATCCAGCACCCCAAAGTCGACTTGGCCACTGCATCACCATTGTGCAGGCCAGCAAACAGCACAAAAAGATGGTCAGACTTACAATCCAAGTAGCAGAGAAGCACCTTCTGGACACCCACCAGGCAAAGATCCTTATTCTTTCCCCAACACTGCTCTTTTGAGAAGGAGCCGTTAATACAGTCAATATGGGAATACCTCAAAAATATATCAAATGACTGCTATTTATATCTCTCCAAGCAAAAAAGTCATTGAAAATGCATCGTTGAGTTCTAGAAATACATAAAACTAACAACTATTTTTATGTCGGGGCCCCCCGGCAAGAGAGGGAAGGAAGGAAACCCTTCCCCTCCACTCCGGGGAATCCCTTTTGTTAAACAGAAAGAGTAGTTACTCACCTGTAACAGGTGTTCTCCAGGAGCAGCAGGAATCAGTCCTTACATACGGGTGTCATCGGCGCCGATGAAGTCCCAGAGGAGCATTTCCCCAGCTTTCTATGAAAGCCTTTGGGAATGCAGGCACGCATGCGTGGTTCCCTTCCCGCCTAAAGGTGCCATCTTACCTCAGTCAAATGACATAGCTAAGAACAGCACACAAAAATGAAAAATAAACTATGTACAACTGCAACTCCCAGGGAGGAGGGAGGGTTGTGAGGACTGATTCCTGCTGCTCCTGGAGAACACCTGTTACAGGTGAGTAACTACTCTTTCTCCAGGACCAAACAGGAAGTCAGTCCTCACATATGGGTGACTCCCTAGCTCTGGGCTACCGAGGAACCCAGGCTGAACAAGAGTACTCCCTCTAGTCTCAGCAGCAAAGAAAGGCTTTCCAAGGACACAACCTCCACCGGTAGCCCAACAGAGGGCAGGAGTTGCCTAAACCTCAAAGAGATTCCGGAGTACTGCTTGGCCAAAAGCACTGTCCCTACGGGACTCCCTCTCCAGGCAGTAATGAGCTGCAAAAGTCTGGCTTGAAGACCAAGTTGCAGCCTTGCAAATGTCTACTAAGGGCACAGAGCGGAGATGAGCCACTGAGGCAGCCATTGCCCTGACACGATGGGCCATGACCCTACCCTGCAAAGGAAGGTCAGCCGCCTTGTAAGCCCAGGTGATACAGTCAGCCACCCAGATGGACAAGGTACGCTTGGACATAGCCAACCCCAACTGATTGGGGGTCAAAGGATACGAAGAGCTGAGTAGCCCTTCTATGCCCCTGCGTACGGTCAAGGTAGAAGGATAAGGCCCTCCTACAGTCCAGGGTATGCAGGACTGCTTCAGCCTGGCTTTCATGAGGCCTAGGGAAGAATTTTGGAAGAACCACCTCCTGGTTAAGGTGGAAAGAGAAGACAACCTTAGGGAGGAACTTTGGATGAGTCCTAAGGGCTACCCTGTTCCTATAAATCCTGGTGTAAGGACTATCACAGACCAGGGCCTGAAGCTCACTCACTCACCTAGCCGAGTTAAGGGCTATCAGGAAGAGTGTCTTCCAGGAGAGGAAGCGTAGTGGACAAGTAGCCATTGGCTCAAAAGGTGGGCGAGTCAGTTGCTGCAAGACCACATTCAGCTCCCACTCAGGGGCAGGAGGACGGATGGGAGGCTTGAGCAAAAGCAAGCCCTTGAGAAAGCGGGACACCAAGGGGTGACCAGACAGAGAATGCCCCTCCACCAGTGAGTGGTGAGCTGCTAGAGCGGAGAGGTGAACCCAAACAGAATTGGACTTAAGTCCCTGATTTGACAAATGCAGTAAGTACTGAAGGACTACTGGCTCAGTACAGGAGAAAGGATCCTCTGTACGCAGCTGACACCACACAGAAAACCTTTTCCATTTGAGAGCATAGGTTTTCCTAGTGGACTGTTTCCTAGAGGCTAGGACAACCTCCTTAACTTCCTGAGGTAAGCCCCAGGGAGCCAAAACTACCCTTGCAGCCTCCAGGCCATCAAATTGAGAGCTTTGAGATTGGGGTGCAGAAGAGAACCCTGCTCCTGTGTGAGAAGGTCGGGTTGCAACCCCAGAGGTAGTGGAGGATCCACCGCCAGTTGAAGGAGAAGAGGAAACCAAGGCTGTCTCGGCCACCTGGGAGCCACCAGCAGGACTGAGGCCTTGCCCTGAAGAATCTTGAATAGGGTTCGGGCCACCAAGGGTGTGGGAGGAAACGCATAGAGGAGGCCCTGAGACCAGGATATCAGAAAAGCATCTGCTGCTATCCGCAGAGGATGAGGTTGCCTGGAGCAGAACTTTGGTAGTTGCTTGTTCATTCGACTGGCAAAGAGATCTATCAAAGGGAGACCCCATTTCAGGAAGATCTTCTGAACTACTGAAGGATGCAGCTGCCACTCGTGGGGCTGCAGTATTCTGCTTAACCTGTCTGCCAGGTAGTTGTCCTGCAAGAAATTTACTAGGTCTACGTGGAGTATAATACAAATATCCAAAAATATTTACTCCATACAAACATGTATCGAATACTTTGGTGATAACCACTTGAATTTAAAATTCAATATATCATTCTTATATGATTTTCTAAAAAAACTCACAAATATAGTCTCAGACTTTGATAGCACTTAGAAACCATTGACTCGGTAAAACAGCGCTGTAACTTGCATCAATGACTATTTGTGAACCACCCAAACGTTATTTTTTTGATTTTTTAAAATTTTATATATAGCGTTTCACTCCTCACCGGAGTTTCTTCAGGAGGATTCCGTAATTGCTGCCCGCGTTGTTCTGTAAACTTCCTGCTCGGCGTTTTTTGATAGAGCAGGAAGTTTACAGAACAACATGGGCAGCAATTACGGAATCCTCCTGAAGAAACTCCGGTGAGGAGTGAAACGCTATTTAGGTGCCAAGGAGGCGTAGAGGATAGGTCATTAACATGACACAACAGATGAAGTTTCATTTTGGAAAATACATCAACAAAAGATAAGCCTTTTTCATAGCTCAACATAATTTGGTGGAGAAAAATTGGTGATATTCACATATATAAAATTTTAAAAAATCAAAAAAATAACGTTTGGGTGGTTCACAAATGGTCATTGATGCAAGTTACAGCGCTGTTTTACCGAGTCAATGGTTTCTAAGCGCTATCAAAGTCTGAGACTATATTTGTGAATTTTTTTAGAAAATCATATAAGAATGATATATTGAATTTTAAATTCAAGTGGTTATCACCAAAGTATTCGATACATGTTTGTATGGAGTAAATATTTTTAAGTAGTTGTCCTGGCCTGGAAGGTACACAGCCTTGAGGAGCATGTTGTGCTTGAGGGCAAATGAACAAAGGTTCTGAGCTTCCCGACAAAGGATTCGGGACCCAGTGCCAACCTGTTTGTTCACATAAAACATGGCTACTTGGTTGTCCGTCTGAATCAGGACAGATTGATGAGCCAGGGCAGGAGTGAAAACCTTGAGCGCTAATCGAATAGCTCTGAGTTTGAGGAGATTGATCTACTGTGCAGCCTCCCAAGGGGACCACAGGCCCTGGGTGCACTTGCCTAGACAATGAGCTCCCCAGCCTTGTAGGGAGGCGTCTGAGGTCATCATTACTGTGTACCCTGGAATCTGAAAAGGCACCCCCTTCAGTAGATTGGGTGGGTGCAGCCACCAGTTGAGGGAGTGTAGAAATTGTCTGGACACCCTTATCCTGTCTCTGAGGCTGCCTGTGGCCTGTGACCACTGAGACCGAAGGCACCACTGTGCAGGCCTCATATGGAGCCTGGCATTGTGGGTCACATGCACTGTCGAAGCCATGTGGCCTAGAAGCCTCAGGCAGAGTCTGGCGGAGACTAGGGACCTGCTGAGAAACTGATTTGCCAAGGCCATCAACCTTTGGGCCCTGTCTGCTGGCAAGAAAGCCTTTGCCAGCAGAGAGTCCAGCCTTGCTCCTATGAACTCCAAGTTCTGGGAGGGGAGCAAAGTGGACTTTGCGAAGTTTATGACAAACCCCAGCCTTTGGAGAAGAGCAATAGTGCTGAGGGTGGCTTGTTTGGCCTCCTGACATGTCTGACCCCTGATGAGCGAGTCGTCCAGATAGGGGAAGACAAAAATGCCCTGGTTTCTCAGGTAGGCCGCCACCACTGCTAGGCACTTTGTGAAGACTCTGGGGGCGGAGGTGAGGCCGAAAGGCAGCACTCTGTATTGATAATAGTTTCCTCCCACAATGAACCTGAGGTACTTTCTGTGGTCTGGATGAATGAGGATGTGAGTGTACGCATCCTTTAGATCTAAGGAGCACAGCCAATCTCCCTGCTGGAGGTAGGGCAGAAGTGTCCCAAGAGTAAGCATCTTGAACTTCTCCTTCACTAGGAACTTGTTGAGGTTCCTGAGGTGCAGAATGGGTCGAAGGCCACCGGTTCTTTTGGGCACCAGGAAATACCTGGAGTAGAAACCGTGACCCTGGAAGTGGGGAGGCACAGGCTCCACCGCCCTGTCCACCAACAGACCATAAAGCTCGTGCAGAAGAAGGTCTGTGTGCAGGGGAGGCCTTGGAGGCTCCCCTGGAAAGTATGGTGGAAGCAGTTGGTGAAAATGCAGGGCATAGCCCCTGTGGACTATCTCCAGCACCCAACTGTCCCCAGTGATAAGGGGCCACTGGTGGGCAAAGAGGGCGAGGCAACCTCCTGTGCAGGGTTGGGAGAGCAGTGGAGGAGAGGCTACACTCAAGGAGTCAAAAACCCCCACCCTGCTGAGTGGTAGCAGGGGCCGGAGGCTTGGGGGTCCTCTGCCTACGGGGCCCATTACCCTGCCCCTTGGCTTGCTGACCCTGGGGGGCAGCTTGGGCAGCCTGATATTGCAGGTACTGTTTGTAGGCAGTGCCCTTCCTCAGGTAAAAGGGCTTTTTACTCGAGCCCTTCTTTTTATGAGAAGGGGCAGAGGTCTTCCTCGACAACCTTGTCTGGGTGAGGTGCTCAGTTTCGAGCTGAGCGGCCTTCTCGGTCATGGGCTTGCCAAAAAGGTTCTCATCTCGGCAAGGGACATCGACCAACTTGTCCTGAACCCATGGCTCGAGGTCCAATGACTGCAGCCATGCCTGGCGTCGAGCCGCGATGCCGGCTGCCGCAACTCGGGCTGAAGCCTCGAAGCCATTGTAGGCGGCGCGGGACATAAACTTCGAGCAGTCCCGAATCCCCGAGGACAAGGTCTTGAATCTCTGCAAGGGTTCCCCGGAGAGTCCAGCAGAGAACCCGGCCAACTCCTTGGCCAGGTTCCGCAAGTACATGCCCATGTACAGCTGGTAATACTGACCAATAAAGACTGGACACGGCAAGCAAGCATCGAGCCCTGGAAGCACTTTCTACTGACGCCATCGAGGTTCCGGGCCTCCCTGCCGGGGGGCACCGCAGAGTGCATCTTCTGACTCTTCAGACGATGCATGGCTGATTCCACAACCATAGAATGGTGTGGTAGCTGTGCCTTCTGAAAGCCAGGGCTCTTCCTGAGTCGACAGATCGAGTCGACTCGCTTGCTTAAAACCGGTGCCGAGGCCGGTGCCTCCCACATCCGGAAGAGGAGCCGTTCCAGCTTCGGAGGAACCGGGACAGTAAAGGCCTCCTTCGGAGGAGAGTCATACTGTAGGGCCTCGAGCTCTTCAGCTCGAGGCTCCTCCTCGGGGTCCGCCGGGATAGCCAAGGCAGCGGCCATATCCCGGACAAACTCCGAGAACAGAGTATCCTCCGGAGGGGATCTACTCCGGGGCTCAGACTGCGGTGAGTCCGACGGGACGCACCGAGTCTTGAAGGTGTTAGAAGACTCCTCGTCCTCCGTCTCCCAAGCTGACTCGTCCGAGGAAGAGTCAGAGTCCGACCCCGCAGGGCCCTGGAGCACCCGCCCTGACGTTGAAGGCACCGGCGTTGACGCCCTCGGTCCCGAACGGGAGGTCGAGGGAGACCGCAACCGAGGTCGACTCCGAGCCACGATGGACTCGAGTATCGGCTCGGTTTCCGGGGTTGACTTCGAAGTCGATGTCCCGGTGGTCGGGGCAGATGCGCCAGACAGGCTGGCCATCAGTGCCCGCTGCTGCTCCATGAAGGCAGACAATCTGCTCTCCAAGGCTGTCATCCTGAGACTCAGCTCGGGAGACGCAGCAGCCACCGACTTGGGCCCTGGCAGCGCCGGCCCGACGTCGGCTCCCTGGGAGGAGAGTCTTCGGACTACGGGGCTTACGTGTCCAGCAGACTCCGGCTCCACGTGAGGGAACTTTAGCAGGCTTCTCGTGTTCCACGGGCCCGGGGCGACGGTCGGGGGTCTTAGACCTGGCTCTCGAGGAACCGGGGACCTCCTCCTCCGACTCCCTCGCGAGCCGCTTCTTCCTCTTGCGTTCTCGGTCGGGGGACCCCCTGTCCGAGGAGCTTCGACGGTGCTCGGGATCAGAATCCCGAGATGTCGAGGCCTCAGACGAGGTCCGGGCCTGGCCGGAGGCTGAGTCCGAGAAAAGCCTTTCTTTTTGCTGCTGTCGACTTCGGAGTGCCTTGGAAGACATCTTCCCACATGGCCCACACGACTTAGGGTCGTGATCGGGACCGAGGCACCGAAGGCAGCAGTCGTGTGTGTCGGTGAGAGACATTAATTTCTTACACCGATCACACTTTTTAAAACCGCTGGAAGCCATCGGGGAAAAAAGAGTCCCCGCGAGGTCAAAGGACCGGCCTTCCAGGGAAAAATGGAAAAAAGGGCGTGAACACCAGCCACGAAGGGCAAAAACCGAAAAAGAAGAATTGGGCTCGATACCGGTGTACCAAACCCAGCGGGAGGGGAACCGGCATTGAACCGGGAGAAAAAATATCGAAAATCGCCAAAAAAAATCTAATTTTAACCGGGAAAACAGGACACACGTCCGGTGGGCTTCACGGAAAAAAAGAGACTGAGGTAAGATGGCACCTTTAGGCGGTAAGGGAACCACGCATGCGTGCCTGCATTCCCAAAGGCTTTCATAGAAAGCTGGGGAAATGCTCCGCTGGGGCTTCATCGGCGCCGATGACACCCATATTTGAGGACTGACTTCCTGCTTGGTCCTGGAGAAACAAGTTTCAAATTGCACAGAACTTTTGAAATAGTGAAGAACCACTTATCTCATGAACTGGCGATATACATCCATCGTGAGGGAACACCAAAGCTTTGGTGCCTAGTTCATGAGATAAGTGGTTCTTCACTATTTCAAAAGTTCTGTGCAATTTGAAACTTGTTTCTGTTTAACAAAAGGGATTCCCCGGAGTGGAGGGGAAGGGTTTCCTTCCTTCCCTCTCTTGCCGGGGGGCCCCGACATAAAAAAAGTTGTTAGAGTTTTATGTATTTCTAGAACTCAACGATGCATTTTCAATGGCTTTTGAGAAGGAGGGCAGGCAGATCATCTGGTTCACATGAAAGGGAGAAAGCACCTTAGGCAGGAAGAAAGGCACAGGCTGAATGGAAACGGCCTCCTCAAAAAGAACAGATAAGGATTTCAGCAAGACAGAGCCTGTAGCTCAGAAATCTGACTTGCGGAACAAATCATAACCAAGAAGACAGTATTGAGCATCAAATCCTTTAAAGTAGCATGCTTCAATGCCTCAAAGGGCGCTGCCATCACGGTCCTGAGCATCGGACACAGATCTCAGGAAGGAATCACAGACCAGAGGGGAGGATGCAGACACTGAACCCCCTGGAGAAAACGCGAGACATTTAGATGCAATGATAGAGACTTACCAACCACCAGACCTCGGAAACAGGCCAAAGCTGCTACCTGAACTTTCAGGGAGCTAAGGGAAAGGCCCTTTTCCAGGCTATCCTGTAGAAAGGCCAACAGAAATGGCAGCTTGGCTGCCTCAGGGGCCAACTGCCAAACGCCGCTCCAGCGCTTAAAAGAGGCACCAGCTCCACACGTATGCTAGCTTGGTATTCCTCCTCTGGCTTCTGAGCAGAGTGCAGACCACCACTGGAGAGTAAACCTCACACATGCTAGCCATCTCCTTTCAAGAGCCAAGCCGTAAACAAGAAGAGAAATGAGTCCACCAGGATGATCGGTACCTGCCATAATAGGCCCGGAGACAGAGGCAACCAAAGAGGAGGTGCCTGTAGGAGCCGCATCAGGTCTTTGAACCATGCTCTCCTCGGCCAATCCAGTGCCACCAGAATAATCCTGCTCGGGTGGTGTTCTATACGGCGAATCACGCGCCCCAACAGAGGCCACGGAGGAAGCACATACAGCCAGCGTTGACTTGGCCAAAGCTAGGTCGGGACATTGATGCCCTTGGATCCCATCTCCATGTGGTGACTGAAGAAGCAGCAAACTTTGGCATTGGAGTGGGATGCCATCAGATCCATTTTGTGGCAACCTCAGAAGTTCAGAATCAACTGAAATGTCTCCTGACAACTCCCACTCTCCAGAATCCAGAGAGTGCTGGCTGAGGAAGTCCGCTTACACACTGTGCACTCCAGCAATGTGCTGAGCCGACAAGGCTAGGGGGTTCTTCTCTGCTCAGGCAAACAGGGGAGTCATTTCCAGAGCTACCTCTGCACTTCTCATGCCACCCGGCCAATTTATATAAGCTGCTGCTGTGTTGTTGTCTGAAAACACTCAAACCACATGACCCTCGATCAGAGGCCAGAACACAGAAGAGCCAACTTGATGGCCCTTGCCCTGAGGTGGTTGATGGATCATACCACTTCCCTATGGTTCCAAGGTCCCTAGGCCATACGGTTTTGGCAATGGGCTCTCTAGCCCAAGAGACTGGCATCTGTTGGCAGGAGGATCCAGGAGAAATCATCCAATAGCATGCCCTTCCTCAGATGTCAGGGCTGCTGCCATCACTGCAGGCTGGGCTTCACCATCAACGGAAGCAGGAGCCTGTGCTCAAACTCCTGAGAACTCAGGGACTATGGAGTCAATAAGGACTGCTGGAAAGGTTGCTTGTGAGCACGTGCCCATGGTACTATTTCTATGGGCACTGCCCTCAATCAGAGGAGCTGAAGAGGATCCTACTTAGAGCCTGCTATGCACAGAGCAGCGCCAGGCATTCCAACAGACTGATATTCTCTTCTGGCAGGAAATCTCTGCCCACTCAAGAGTGGAAACGTGCTACCAGAAACTTCAGGGATTGGGGAGGCCATAGCTGGCTCTTCCCAAATTGATCATGCAGCTGAGGCCTTCTAAGAATGACACATCCCTTGGTGCCACAGCTGCCACCACCATGACATGAAAGAACATCTTCGGGGCGGTGGAAAGCCTGAAAGGGAGGGCAGTGAACTGATAGTGAGAGCCAAGCATGGCAACATGCAGATACTCTGCTGATCCGCCTGGATCAGGATATGAAAGTACACCTTGGCCACATCCAAAGGAAGCCAAGAGCTCCCCTCGGTGCACTGTTTAAATCATTGAGCGCAAGGTTTTCCAACTGGAAGCACAGGACGCGCAAGTGCTCGTCAACCTCCTTGAGATCCAGAATGGGCTGGAAAGAACCATCCTAATGGGCGCCATGAAATAGATAGAGTATCTACCCTAGTCCCACTTGTCCATCAGGAAGGGCATCTCTGCCTCTAGGCGCGTCACCTTGTCTGAGGTGATCCACACAGCGGCACTTGTGATCACAGACCTACAAGGGGAGCAGACAAAGGCATCCAGAGTCAGCTCTTTGCATTCCAGGATACAGCCAAACTGAATGGTGTCTAGCAGCAAGTGATCATTGGTAACCCAGGCACATTCCTGAAAGAAAAGATGAAACCTGCCTCCAACTGAAGGAAACAAGGAATGGGTCCCCAAACCTCGATTGTGCAGCCAGGGAGGGTCTTCCTCTATAGGAGACTGAATCCCTGGGCCTATGTGCTCCATGAAAGGACTGAGAATGAACCTGAAGCCCAGAAGCAGAGGGGAAGAAAGATTTTCCAGGTTGGTAACGAAGAGAAAGCACAGTTACTTACCTGTAACAGGTGATCTCCGGAACAGCAGGAATTAGTCTTCACATATGGGTACGTCGGCGCCGACGGAGCCCGCACGGAAATGCTCCCCAGCATCAAATCAGAAGCCTTTGGGAGCATCCCTCGCGCCTGCGCGCTGACTTCCCGCCTTTCCCACTGCCTCTCCTCAGTTGAGTTTCATAGCTGAGACAGAAGGAGAGCAAGAGGAAAGGAAATAGATAGATACAACTCCTAGGGGAGGTGGGTGGGTTGTGAAGACTAATTCCTGCTGTTCCGGAGATCACCTGTTACAGGTAAGTAACTGTGCTATCTCCAGGAACAAGCAGGAATGAGTCTTCACATATGGGGACTCCCTAGCTGCGGGTGCCAGGGGGAGATCCCATAAAATGCGTATCCCTGGAACAGGGCGGCATTTCCCAACCTGGATCTCCGGCATCCCCTGGGGGATGGGGGGTAGGAGTTGAATAGAGCAGAGCTGCAGAGGAACAGCGAATCTAAAGACTACAGGGAAAAAAAAAAGTCTTTAGAATGTATGTCAAGTATCAGTAGATATTTAATGAACTAGCACAATACAGAGCTTATCTACTGGATTGTAGGAAGTAGACAGGAGATGCAGTAGCGGAATCTTCAAGGTAACTCCACTGCAGTGAGGAAGAAGTTCCAATCTGGAATGGGCAGGTGACCCAGGTGTCAACCGGGGCAGGAGAAGATCGGCAGGCCTCCAATGAAAAGCTTTATGGGAAAAGCTGAGAAGTAGGTACAGAGTCATAAACATTGAGGACTAACAAAAGAAAACTGACCGATCTGGAAAGTAGCCCAGTCCGGAGGGGAAGAGAGGGTATGGAAAAAAGCCCCTATTCCCAAGGAGAACAGAAGTGTACGCAGGAATACTGAAAATATACACGGTCTTTCCTAGATGGTAGGAGATAGGAAGACATTGAAGTTTGAGACTGCATAGAAAAAGAAATGTATAACAAAAATAGAAGCTGTTGACGTCACAGCAGTAATTGTTAGTATAACCAGTCCCAGTTACTGAGCCGTATTATAATAGGCAAGTTGACTGTCTGGACCCCATAAGAAAATAAAAACCTAAGCACCGACAGTCAGGGAGATAGGTTAGACATAGGGCGCTATGGACATCTCCCAATATGCGCATATATATATATATATATATATATATATATATATATATCAGGAAAGACATACATATCTATACGTATGAGAATATATATGTCTAGACGAGTGTGATACATATAAATCTACATATAGAAATGCAGATAGATATATGTATAGATAGAGGCGGGATGGCTGATGCCCACCCAGGGTATAAAACCATGTATGCACAGGACACATACATACAGGAAAACAATTTTAAGAATGCATGCCTGCAACTGAGCCACAGAAACATTCACACGGGGAATGTGATGGGAAAAAATTCATCCCATAATAGGGGGTGAAACCCACCTGAAGAAATATAGAGGATCTATTTCTGTAGGTCAGTGGAAGAACCAGCATGGTTGTGTGAAAACCAGAGGATAACAGCAGTCTGGTAAGAGTACGTCAGCAGTACCTTAGGACTCTGATATGTCCGAGGGACAAGGAGAACTCAGAGACGAAGATACCAAAGTGACCCAGCCAAGGGGTTCAAGGGTATCATGTACAGTAAAAGAGTATGCGTTGTCCAAGTGGAGTAGAAAACATAATGCCAAGCTGGAAGGAACAGGAGTATATTCCGGCCAGATTGGAAACTCCGTGGACACACACGTAGAAAAAACTTGTCCGCTGGATATGAAAGACCCTCAGAGACAGAGCTCAATGCTCTGTAGCAAGGGTCCATAGCAGAAAGCTTCTCTGAGGATTGCAGAGAGCATTGTGCAGGAGAATTATAGATAAAACTGACAGAAGTCAGGTGTGTTGCCATATCCTAGGAAAAGATATGGCTAGAAGAAGATAAGCTGCAGCGAAGAGTATTATGCAAGCCAGTTGCAAGTAGCTTGCAATTATTTATTTATTTATTTATTTTACAGTTTTTATATACCGCGCTCTTTGGTATCAGCGCGGTTTACAGATAACAAATTTCGCATTAGAACAATCCTTTGCTTACATTATAACAGGGTCTTTTGCTTACATTATAACAGGGCAGTAACTTGGAGACAACATGGTAAACTATATACAAGCTATATACAGAAAGATATATTACCTCTGGAAATTTACAGTTAAATTGGGTCGTAACTTTGGGCACAATGAGCACTAAGGTAATCACTGGAACTCCTGCATATACAGCAATTGAACCAAACAACAGAGGGGATTCTCCTGTATGAAAACAGAGAGAAAACAGACAAAGGCAGCGGAGAAGATTTCCGTTCCTGTCTGATGAGGTGTTCAGAGCACGCATTGAAGGAAAACAACAGTCTACACTGTGTTTCAGTATGGCACCAACTCAAGCAGGGGAGACCCTGGAAGAGAGGGGGTCGGAAAGTGGCTTACCCTATGGAAGGTCAGCTGAGGGAAAAAATGTCCATATGGGGCAGAACTATCATGGGATAGTTGCAACCTCCCTTCGTTGTAGTAAGAATGGGAGAATTCTGTAACCCATAGACAAAAATACCCCAAGAGCACAGCATACTGGAAAAGAAAAACCAGTGTAGAGTTTGAAGAATAAACTTCCGCTGAGGAGAAGTTAACTGTAGAGTGCAATACACAGGAACCTATGGGTGCTGGTTACAGGGTAGAGTCTGGAGACTTCAGACTAGGATGAGATGTCCCTTGCTTGGGTACACCGGGAGGATGGGTAGAAGAAGGATGAAACTTTCTCTTCTTCGGGATAGACGGTTTGGTAGGACATTGCCTACGTCCTGGGGAAAAAGAAGGCTTAGGATGGTTTCCAGAACCAGGGACGTCAGTGGAGCAATGAGCAACCTGACGTAAAGCCTCTTTATTGAAGAGATTTTCTCCAGTACAAGGAGAATTACCCATTGTGTGTTGTGCCCATCTGCTCAAGTCTGAAGCCTGCAGCCATGCTGTAGGGCGCGCTCCAATGGCAATAGCAGAGGATCTGCTAACAGACTCAAAAGAGTCTAGAGAAGCCCGGGAAAGAAACCAAGAGATATTCCTGCTATGATTAATAAGCAAGGAATAGTCAGAGGCCTTAGGTTCCGACAAAAAAGGAGACAAAAGAGATAACTTCTCTGTGACCTCCTGAAGCGTGAGACTCATATAAAAAATATATGAAATAATTCTTGAAGCCAACATAGAAGTTTGGAAGGTCTGACGTCCAAAGGCATCAAGTGCTTTAGATGCACGACCTGGTGGGAAAGAAGAATGCTTCTTCTTACTTCTGACCTTCCTCATTGCGGATTCCACTACGATGGAATGATGCGGAAGTTGGTTTTTCTGAAACCCCGGAGAGGGAGGCACCTGATACAGAACATTCATGGCTGTAGAAGGCGCAGGAACCTTTAAAGGTGATTCCCAAATCCTCAGAAGAAGGTCCTGCAAAGACTGATGCAAAGGAAGCATTATGGATTCCTTTTCTGCAGGATCTTGGCCAAGAGTAGGACCAGGAATAGGAATGGCAAGAAAGGTTGCCATGTCAAGGAGAAATTTCTGAAAAGAAGGATCTCCCAGAGGAACTATTCCTGGGTAGGTTGAGGTTGAATGAGCAGCGTGAACAGCAGAAGACCTACTGGACTGGTGCATAAAAGGAATCCTGCTAGATGGAAAACGATACTGACAGTTCTGATTCGAGGCAGTTAGTACTGCATCGTCGGTTCCCGGTATCGATTCCAAGCTAGGCATGGAAAGGATCGATGGCACCGATGGAACTGCAGGAAACGACATTGATACCGGTACCGGCATCGGGGACGGTAATGCCCTCGTAGCAGGCATCGGAGGTTGCCGAAGCGGTACCGAGGTAACCAGAGAGCTTTGGTGATTATCCCCGATACTGTGTAGTCGGAGGCGACAAGGATCGGCTCCGAAACGCGTCGGAACCAAGTCATCTAGACTGGATATGGATTCCAGACTGGGCATCGAGACGAGCGTCGATGGTGGAATCGGCGAAGCCGCCACATGAAGGTCAATCGGAATCGTATCGATCGGTACCGAAGGCACCGAGGACGACGCCCGGTGAAGAGAGGAACACCGGCGCCGATGTCGGGGTATCGGCACCGCACGAAGCCGGTACCCCCCCAAGCATGGCGCCCAGGACACCCGATGACGATCCCCGGTGAAGAGTGGAACACTCGACACCGATGCCGGGGCACCGTTACCGCTCGACGCCGGTATCGACCCCGCAGTTGGCTGGGATACAGGAAAGCTAGACTGGGTCGTATCGATCGGCCCCGAAGGCACCGAGGACTCCAGACGACGATCCCTGGTGAGGAGCGGAGCACTCGACACCGGTGCCGATGCCGATGCCGGGGGATCGGCACCGCTCGAAGCCGGTACCAACCCCGCGCATGGCTGGGAAGCAGGAAAACCAGTCTGGGTCGGGTCGATCGGTCCTGAAAGTACCGAGGATACCAGACGACGAGCCCTGGTGAAGAGTGGAGCACTCGACACCGGTGCCAATGCCGGGGAAGCGGTACCGCTCGAAGCCAGACCGCAATCCCTGGTGGCGAGTGGAGCACTCGACATCGGTGCCGATGCCGGGGGAGCGGTACCGCTCGAAGCCGGTACCAACCCCGCGCATGGCTGGGATGCAGGAAAGCCAGTCTGGGTCGTATCAATCGGCCCCGAAGGCACCGAGGACACCAGCTGACGATCCTTGGTGAAGAGTGGAGCACTCGACACCGGTGCCGGGGAATCGGTACCGCTCGAAGCGGATACCACCCCAGAGCATGGCTCATGTATGTTCTGTGAGGAGTGAACTCCAGGAACAACCTGAAACCCCGTAAATGCTTTGGAGCCCGAAGACTCCCGCCAGGGTCTTATTGCCAATGGGGTCTTGAGGGCAAGGCCGGAACCGTCATCATGCTGGGCATGAGACTTGCCGTTCAAGAATTGGCTAGTCTTAACAGACTGTTTGTGGGTTACCTGATCCTGGAGAGAAGAGTAAACCGAGGACCTCACCCGAGGAGGAAAAACGGCATCGAGGGATACCCGAAAAAGAGAAGGTCTTCTCCCGATGCTAAAGCCCCATGGACCCGGGGAAAAAGGGTCAGGACCCAAACAGATTAGACACCAGGCATTGGAGTCTAAAAAGAAAACCAAGTTTCCACAGTGAGGGCACTTCTTAGGGGAAGAAGGCTCCATGTTGGACACTAAGAAGAATCTCCTGATGAAAGTATCATACTGAAACGCTTTAAAGACGCTGCAGTTGAGCGTCGGGAATTGCTTCTAATAGTGGTCTATAAGTTTGACAGATTAATGCTTTTAAATGAGAAGAAATGTTTGATTGAGACAAGTGGATAATCAAGATATTTTTGAATGATATGTTTTAAGATTAAATTTAAAATTAAAGAAGATATTGGAGAAGAACTTTTTGTCCACTTTGTTTAAAAGACAGAAATTGTCCGAAACCATAACAGGAAGTTAATGTGGTTCACTACTACCAAGTGAAGACAACTTTGAACGTATGAATTTTGATATAATCCATGTTGGAAAGGCCTAGTAGGCCTCAAAAGATAAAAGAAAAAACTGAAGGGGAAATTATTCCTCTAAAGGAAAAGAGAAGAATAAAGCACCGGCGGTACCGGTATCGGCGGGGAAGACAGCCGCGACCACACAAAACAAGAAAATAAAGATTTTAAAGAAAAAAGTTTCTGCGGTGACAGGAGGTACGTCCTGTTGGCTCCGCGGAAAAACGAAAACTGAGGAGAGGCAGTGGGAAAGGCGGGAAGTCACCGTGCAGGCACGAGGGATGCTCCCAAAGGCTTCTGATTGGATGCTGGGGAGCATTTCCGTGCGGGCTCCGTCGGCGCAGACGTACCCATATGTGAAGACTCATTCCTGCTTGTTCCTGGAGATTCCCAAGATCTCTGTGAGTTCAGCCAGCGCACCCACAGTGGATGGTGGGAAGCCGACAAGAAGGGGCACCAGCCTGCTTCACAGGTCCCTTGGACCCATCTTCTGGAAGGCTGCAGATTTTGTCTCGCCCAGGTCTTTCACCAGCTTCTCCAAATTGGGTCCAAATAGCTTATATACCATGTTTTATATCTAATATGTAAATAGTTTACCCAGTTAATGCTCCAAGTTACCTACCCTGTTAAAATGTAAGCACAAGACAGTTTTGACTGAATTGAGCAAGAATTGTTAATTGTAAACCGCACTGATAATAAAGAGCGCGGTATATAAAAGCTGTTACATAAATAAATAAATAAATAAAAATAAAATAGAATCTTCTCCTTAAAAACCAGTTGGGTCAATGGACTTTGGAAGATGTGTCCACTGCCCAGTGCCAGAGCCAAATCCAACACTATGACATTATCATTAGGGCACCATTCCTGGCCACAAAACATACCAAGTCATATATGGCATCAGAAAAGGCGGCCACAACAGACTCCAAAAGAGGGGTGGTATCATCCATCGGTAGAGACTGAATCCACTGGAGCAGGTCTTGAGACATCAGGCTGGTACATGCCGCTACCATGGTGGAACTGGCTCCTCAACCACGAATCCACCTTACGATCCAGAAATTCCTTTAAGGCCAAACTGCCTTCCACAGTAACAGTGGTCCATCTGGTAATTGCCATGACCTGCGCATCCACTTTGGGAATGCCAAACCATTCAATGCACTCCTCCTCCAAGAGGACAGAGATCATCTTACACACATATAACCTCTTAGGCAGGGAATCGTGAGAATCCAATTTCAACCAGATCATATCTTTGATCACATCCGGAAACAAAAAGACAATAGTGGATTTTTGCATCCTTTGAAGTATCTTTGTCTTCTGATCTGTGTTGGAAGAATCTGAAAATTCAAAGAGGATGAGACACTGGCAATCAATGCTGCCAGTTCCTCCTTCCAGAATAGGCAAATTACATTGGCCTCCTCACAATCTTCTGAAGGAGAGAGTACTTCTACATCCATGTCAGAGCCCAATAATGAGTCATCTGAATCAAAGTCACAGTCAAAATCTCAGGCAGCTTCTAGCTGTTTCCCTCATCTCCAGGGGGTGCCCCACGCCAGGGACACTTAGTCAAAGGCAATTGAACAGGGCTTCCACTCTCCACCTGCCCCGCAGGAGGCTGCGCCTGGGAGGCAACCAGAGGCTGCAGGGTCCGAGTTTCCACATCAGAAGGACCAGGCCTGTTGCAAAAAGTTAAGAATTTCACGGAGGATGATCCGGAGTCCAGCAGCTCTCCTCTCAGAAATGACCCCTCAACACACAGCTGCCACAAATACTCCAGAGGACGATATTGTATGCAGAAAACGGCAGGAAACCCCCACATGGCACCAACGGTCACCAGCAGCCCACCCCAAATTGTATCCCAGGTAGACAGAATCAGAAGCCCCAACAAGGACAGTGACAAGGTGAAGCCTTGGTAGTTATCCGCTGAGAGCTGCAGTCCAAAACTCCATGCAAGGCTCAGCTCTACTCTCCAAGAACTGTTTCTCTGATTTATAGTACTGCGTTTAAGGTGGCTGGCAGGCAGATCCCTCTGAGAGCCTTCTGCAATCTTCAGGAGAGAGGAGGGGGTCAGAGGAGGAGGGATGGGGTGTTGAGCTTGTGTGAGGCAGTTGTACTCTTTCAGATCCTTCCAATTTTTGCCTGCTCAACAGACTCTTATCCAGGGTAAGAGTGCGGAGCTGAACGAATTTTCCCTCCTCCTATGGCTACCAACAAGATCGCAGAAGAGTGGAACCTTCCATGTTGCACTCCAGTGAGAGATTGACCCGCAGGCTGTCATTCACGAGTGTTTCAAATCAATCTTTTCCTCTCAAATCCTTGGAATTTTCTTCAGAGAGGAGAAAATCCATCCACCATTTGCTGGAGACAAAGAAATACTGCAGGGACCTCTTGTGACTGAGACAAATAGAGGCATGGGAGTGATGTCATTGAAACCTGGGCTTTTCGGTTCTTTGTCTCAACCAATCTGCTGATAGGAGAACAAAACCCACTAGTCTGGACTGGTCTAACAGGACGATATGGAAATATACATTTTTTCAAAAATTTTAAAAAGTGCCCTGTTACTTTAAGTTCTTGTAGAAGCAGGCTGAAAGCAGAGATCATGGCTTGGGTTCCCAGTGCCTAACACCAGATTCCAAATTTATCCAGAGGGTTAGAACTGAGATGATGATATTCTCATATCCTGAAAGCATTTCTTTTCCTCAACTTTGTATCTATAAGACGGTGTGGATCTTACCTTGGTCCAATTCAGCATTTGATATTTGTCGCTCAAGCTGCTCCCGCAACCTATCGTTCGTTTTAATAGAATCTTCTAAACGTTGTCTAAGCATTCGAATTTCTTGAAGGTGTTCCATTAATATGTCTAAAAGGACAAAGGAAGATGTAAGAATCTAAGCTGTATCTGTAGAGAACAAACCATGAACTCATACATTTTCAAATTAAAATCCTCATCAATTTAGCAAATCATTTTCAAGGCAAAAAAAAAGTACTAATTAAATATGATTTGATTTATTGCACTCAATATGCTGCCTTTAATAAACAAATTGCATTAATTGCATACATTTCTTATTTTACTATTACCAAATCAGAAATGGAATAATCCAGCCACAATGAAGCTAAACATCAGGATAGTTTTGATAAGAGGTATGCACATAAACAAAGAGCCAGAGGATCTTAAACAGATTATAGAAATTTGCTCTTATGTCATTGTGTTCCAGAGTATAGGAGTAACATAAGCAAAAGTACAAAAAAGACAATCTCTGGTGTGGGGCAGCAGTGGAAGGCTGGATTGCGAAGGCATGAAATGCACAAAGCAGAAAAGCAGAAAGGAACAAAAACATGCCTTCATTTATAAACTAGTGTGAGATGTTGCTCAGTTGGGAGCTAGTGGCATTAGTGAAATCAGTGCAAACCTAACTGTGTGAAAAGCAATCATAGGAAATGGAATGGGACCAATAGTTTGCCCAACACAGCATCTAATGAGCTTGGAGTTGGAGCTTGGTATGTTTGGCCCCTCCATCCAAGATGATGTTACACTGCCCTTGAAACTAATATCAACCAAGACAAACAGGGTATTTGAATTTCAGTGGACGAAATTCAGAGGAACAGAATTGGACTAATTTCCTTCATCTTTCAAATAGCTTTGTTTGTTTTGTTTATGTTTATTAAAATCTTGATACCACTTTTTGCGTGCTAGTAGCAAAGTGGTTTACAATGTAAAGAAATCTAATAAAAATGAGACATGAAATGCATAACAGATATAACAGAAAGAAGGGCAAGGACAAATGGGAAACAATTAAGGTTAAAGTTAAACAATACAAGTTACATAAATTGAAATGTACAGAATAGAGGCTGTATCAGGCGTTCAAGCACTACCCTTGCTCCCTAAACTTCAGGAAAGCCTTCTGTTTTAAGGGCTCTTTTAAATTTCTTGCTGCCACATTTATTATACATGGAGTAGAGGAGTAGCCTAATGGTTAGAACACTAGTTTAGGAACCAAGAGACCAGGATTTGATTCCCACTAGCACTCCTTGTGGCCTTGGGCAAGTCACTTACCCCTCCATTGCCTCCGAAAAATCCAAGTTATCAATGGCCCTGTTTAATGTACCTTACAAAGTTTAAGATACAATGTAAACCGCTTTGACTGAAATGATAAAGCGGTATAAAAAAACCCTGTTAAAAATTTAGGGGAGGACTGGAAGAGGAAACAGGATTGGAAACTTAACGAATGAGGAATTAATCTGCAATATCAAAATCTTTCTCTTATGTTGTCTATTTATATATCACCTTCCTCAGTGAGCACAACCCAAAATTCAGTATTTAAGACCACAATTATTTGAGTTGATATTTCCAGGATATACCATGCTACAGTGCTATGGTCAGAATGAGAAAACTACTAAAACTGATGTATGTATAAAAAACTTGTGATCAGGAGTGACTTAATAAAGGGCTAAATATATAGGGGGCAATTTCTCCAAAAGGGTTAGTTTTGCGCAAACCATTACAGTCAAATCTCACAACTAAGCCAGGGTATGTGGAATATGATCTCAGTCTCTCAAATTTACTGCTAATGCTTGCCATAGTATTTGCATCGTACCAAAGAGCACAGTTTTGGTCAATATTATTGGCACCCTTGCAGTTCAACCCCTTAATGTTCAATATCTCCTTTAAAAAAAAAGCGGCCAGTGAAATGGCTTTGGACTATATATGCACACATATTTAACACACAAAAGAATCAAATAAAACACCAATAAAAAAAGGAAATAGTATAAAAACTGGAACATTGGACAATTATTGGCACCTTTATAAACAAGTCAAATCAGTATGAACAGAGAACCACATTCCCACTGCAGTAAAATTAGACGCACCTGTGATCAATTGTCAGTACTCACGTGACTTGAATCAACCAACGAATGATGGCTCTAATGTTCAAAATGGCCACATTCACTCCCATTTTCACAATGGTGAAGACAAGAGAGCAGCCTGAGATGGTCAGAAAAGCCATTATCACCAAACATCAAATTTCAAAGGGGTACAAGGCCATCTTCAAAGACCTTGGGATTCCTGTGTTTACAGTTTGCAATTTTATTAAGAGGTTGATCTGCTCATGGAACAGTCAACAACCTCCCAAGATGTGGTGGGCAGAAGAAACTTAATCCAAGAAGTCTTCCAGGTTAATGCAAACTGTTGGAAAAACACAACGTACAACATCCAAGGAGCTTAAGGCTGACCTGGACCAATCTGGAGTGGTGGTTTCAACCCGCACCATGCGCCGTGCACTAAACAAAGGAGGACTTCATGGGCGAAGGCCAAGGAGCTTCCCACTGCTCAAAGACAAACATAAAAAGGCACACCTGATCTTTGCCCAAACCCACCTAGAGAAAACACAATCCTTCTGGGAAAATGTTCGGTGGACAGATGAAACCAAACTGAGCTCTTTGGCAATGCAGACCAGTGATACATTTATAGGTGAAGAAATGAAGCATATAAGGAAAAAATACATCCTTCCTACAGTTAAATATGGTGGAAGTTCCATAATGTTGTGGGAATGTTTTGCTGCCTCAGGAACTGGAAGCCTGGAACATATTAAAGGAATCATGAAGTCAGAGAACTATCAAGGTATTT
Source organism: Ichthyophis bannanicus (assembly GCA_033557465.1). Lineage (NCBI taxonomy): Eukaryota > Metazoa > Chordata > Amphibia > Gymnophiona > Ichthyophiidae > Ichthyophis > Ichthyophis bannanicus. Next base: position 384,663,357 of record CM066039.1, read on the forward strand.
TGGTGCAAAAATGTGCTACCTAGTGTGAGAAAGCTAGGTCTGAGCCAAAGGTTGTGGGTCCTCCAGCAGGACAATAACTGAAAACATACATCCAAAAGTAGAAAAGAATGGTTAAAAAGGAACAAATTGACTGTTTTAAACTGGTCAGCAATGAGTCCTGATCTCAATCCAATTGAGAACCTTTGGAAAAAGCTGAAATCTGCCATTTGTAAAATGAATCCTGGAAGCATTCATGAGGTGGAACAAATCTCAGTTGAAGTGAGAGAAACTACCAGCAGACAGATGTACAAAATTTACAGATGCTACAAGAAACATTTTGAGGCTGTCATCACTGCCAAGGGTTGTGCAACCAAATATTAGTGAAGGGTGCCATTAATCCTGTCCAGGTCATATTGTTTTATTTTTTTCTCAGAAATTACTTTGTCTAAATTGCACAGACATCTTTTTTGTTGCGTACAACATACTATTAAAATATTATGACCGCATACAGTTAGAATATTTCCAGTTATTTCTCAAGATACCTAAAATGCAAGGGTGCCAATAATGTTGACTACAACTTTAACATGTACGGGTAATTTATCTAGGTGTGCTTGACAATTCCTTTTAATCAAGCATGCAGCACCCAATAAAATGTGAAACATTTCTGTATCCTTCCTCTGCTTTTTTTAAATCTCTGACTACATTACTCGGTATTTAAATAACTTCTTTCTCCACTAGATGCACGGAATTTTTTACTTGGAACTGAAACCTCTGTTATCAATGCTGTTTTCATATTCTTTTCCTTCACCACAATGTATGGTTTTCTGGCATCCATTTTTTTATCAGCTGGAATGGGAACGTTCCAGATAACACTGGTCAACAAATTTTTACAAAAGTCATGTTACTAAAATAAAAATAGTCATTTCTTATCAATTTTTATATGCTGAACACGAATATGACAGTGAAATTGCAAAGTTGGCTCTAGTTATTTTGTAATCTACAAGAATTGATGTTTACATCACGAAATGCATGTCAATGGTAAATATAATAGGCCTTCGGTTAATACCTGTAAAAAGCCAAGTCAGACTACTTCTTAGATTTTTTCACTTGTCTCTTGTACAGCTGTTCGGGAGCTTCTCTGGAGAGTGTCCAGCAGTAGTCAGCCAGCATTGTAGTGGACCATTTTCCCTGGTATCTTTGCTCCATCGTTGCGATATCCTGGTGAAAATGTTCGCCCTGTTCATCACTAACCATACCACAGTTGTCAGGAAAGAAATCGAGATGGGAATCAAGGAAATGGATCTTTAGAGACATATTGCAGCCAGGTTTCTGATACTGCATCAGCATGTCTTCTACTAGTTCCTTGTAGTTTTCTGTCCTAACATTCCCGAGAAAGTTTGTTGACACTAGGCGAAAAGCATTCCATGCTTGTTTCGCATCACCCTGCAGCAAGTTGTTGAACCGGTCATCTTTGAAGAGCTCTCGAATCTGAGGACCCACAAAAACTCCCTCTTTAATCTTTGCTTCGCTAAGTCGAGGGAATATTTCATGCAGGTATCGGAAAGCTGGCAAAGTGCAGTCCATGGCTTTCACCAAGTTTTTCATCAAACCTAGTTTGATGTGAAGGGGTGGTAGAAGGATTTTGTGAGCCTCAACCAGAGCTGGGTGCTGGATATTCTTCTCTCCAACTGTTACATTTTGTCTGCGATTCCATTCCTTCCGCAAGTAGTGCCAATCCCTTGCTTGGCTATCCCACTCACATAAGAAACACATGTATTTTATATATCCCTGCTGCAGTGCCTCAACTACCTTCAAGTCACCACAGAGGTACCAGCTGTATGTTTATGTTTATTATTTGATATAACGTCCTACTTTATCAATCAGAGCGGTTTACAATTCACAAACAATTAGAAACAGGCACAGGGCCAGAAAGGAGGAAAGGAAGTTACAATTGTTGATATAATAGAACGAGAGAAAGGATACAGGACTATACGTAGGGGACAGGATCAGACAAGAGGGGAGGGAAGGTCATAGGCCAAGGAAAAGAGGTGGGTTTTTAGGTCTCGCTTGAAGGTGGCGTGATGGGGTTCTAACCGGAGGGAGGTGGGGAGTGAATTCCAGAGTGCGGGGCCGATGAAAAAGAAAGCAGAGGAGTGGGTGGATTGATGGTGAGCGAGGGAGCGGGAAGGGAAATTAAGACAGTTAAGGTGGAAGGAGAGGGGAGTGTGTCTGGGGGTGTGGAATGTAATAAGGTCTGCCAGGTATTGTGGAGTACTAGTGTGAAGAGCCCTGTGAACTAGAGTAAGTAACTTAAACTGAGTGCAAAAGGAGTGGAAGTCAGTAGATGCTTTAAGTTATCGTATGTCTCTTTCATGTGGATGGCATGTGCTACTGGAATAGATGGAAGACGGTTTCCATTGTTCAAAAGCACAGCCTTCAGACTCGGTTTCGAAGAGTCTATAAATAGTCTCCAGTCTTGTGGGTCATGAGTGATTTTTAAGGCATTCATGAGGTTTTCAATATCGGAACAGAATACCAGATTACTTTCCTTTCCGAATGCGTATAGTACACTGCTGACGTCAGATGGCTTCAGCAGCCATCTGGCAGTAGTATTGCATTGCATCAGAAAATGATGCAATCAACTCTGGATGATGTGTGCATGCTGGTATTATGCAATGTGATGCAATATTACATCATTCAAGGCTTATTTGAGATGTTGTTGATGTCCTACTGGATAAATTTACACGGTGAAACGTCAAAAATGAACTACATGCAATATCTTCAAAACGAGAGCCAATAAAATTTTTTAAGGTTATATTCGTGTTCAGCTCACCAAGATACTACAGATTAGGGCCTTTTAAGGTTAGTAACGATTTCAATGTTGACCAGTGTAATCAAAATCTCTTCATTTTCCACAATTTTCTTAGGGTTAGGATCCCAATGCTTTTTTTGTACATCATTGCTCTAACGTGCACAAAGTTTCCAGTGGATGAGGCATTTCACCTTATTGTGTCTTTCTGTATAGAGATTTTCTCCCATCAGAACTTTGCAACCAGCTATTACATGAGTAACTGTTTCCAGTTCTTCATGACCAAAATCTGCACGTCACATTTTCCCAGTTTTTTTCTATGCTCGCTGTGAACCATCTTATTTGTAATCTACTGTCTTGGGCTGCTAGTATTGGTCACTCATCCTTACGTTTCAGTGCACTTCTCTTTAATCACTCCTATGTCCTGGTTTGATAAGACAAACTGCTCCTGGAGTAATGTTTTGTATTTCCCGCTGTGCATTTGCCACTTATTGTTTCTAGATCAGGAGTGACTTAATAAAGAGCTAAATATACAGAGCTATATAGACAGGATAGCGTTCAGTCTTCAGAACCTAGGGTTGATCTACTGCAGGAAACTCTGAGGTTGCAGCGCATAGCTTTGAGCTTGCAATGCATAGGGTGTGAAAGCATTTACAATGCTGGTAAAGCTGTGGATTCTCTTACCAAAAATGATTATTAAATGATTATTTTCAATAGTAAAAAGGTAGGGATAGCGTAGTTACTCACCTGTAACAGGTGTTTTCCAGGGACAGCAGGAATCAGTCCTCACTTATGGGTGACGTCGGAACCGACGGAGCCCGCGTGGAGCAATTCCCCAGCTTTCAAAGAAAGCCTTTGGGACTGCTGCCACGCATGCGTGGTCCTCTTCCCGCCCAAGGGTTCCATAGTGCTCAGTCAGGTCCCTTTGCTCGAGCCCTACCAAGCAGATGGCAAGGGAAGGACAGAAATCCAGCAAATCATCAGGGGTGGTGGGAGGGTAGTGAGGACTGATTCCTACTGTCCCTGGAGAACACCTGTTACAGGTGAGTAACTATGTTTTCTCCAGGAACAAGCAGGAAGTCAGTCCTCACTTATAGGACTCCCCAGCTACAGCCTACCGAACCTGTAACCAAAATACGCCAATGCCCGAAGGAGCCCGAGACCTCGGGGCGAAGCCCTCGGTAGCCGTGAAGAAGGGTCAGAGGGCAGGAGTTGCTTATACCCTGAACAGATTACAGAGTACCGCCTGGCCGAAGGCGCTATCCCGAGGGGACTCCCTCTCCAGGCAGTAGCAGGCAGCGAAGGTGTTCACTGAAGACCAGGTGACCGTCCAGCAAATGTCCCGCAGGGGCACTGAATACAACGAGGCCACCAAAGCCACCTTTGCTCGTACCCCGTGTGCGGTGACTTGCCGATCCAAAGGGACACCTGGTTTCGTATGGCCGAAGGCGATGCAGTCTGCCACCCAAATGGAGAGGGTGCGTTTGGTGACTGCCTGCTGTGATGATGCAGAGGGCTTAAACACCAGAAAAAGGGGGTTTAAAACAACTTCTTTCCCCAAATGCAAACAGCAATGCAGGCAGGGAAGGGGTTAAAGCACCAGCCCAGAGAAACTCTCTGCATGGAAAGTCAGTGAGAGAGCCACACCCCAGCTCCATGACAACCCAGGGAGCTGACGTAGGAGGCAAGGGGGCGGAGTCAAACCGGATAGGGCAGCCCCATGCTCTTAACCAGGAACGAACAGATAGAGAGTTGGAAGGAGATTGTGATTCACTTCCAGATGGTAATCCAGATTCAGTTGGAGAGTCAGGTCGTGACTCTGACTGGGATTCAGAAGGAGGCGAAGGAAGGAGCAACCACTACCAGGATAGCACACGGTGCTTGGGAAGTTGCCAGCAGGACTGCTCAGGGAAAGAGAGGTCTCTGGAAAAGCAGCTGAGAAAGCTTCCTCTGAGGGAGAGAGATTACCACGGGCCAGACAGCAAGGAGAAGCAGGTTAGAAACCACTTTAAATCTAATGGGGAGAGGCTGGAAACCCTACCCAGAAGAGACAGAAGTTCTTCCCTGGAATCTTCCCTAGAAGCTGTGGGTACAGGTGGGAGACTGAGCAAAAGTAAAGTTCTGTTTGATAAGCTGCATAGACGTTCCCAGGGCAGGCAGCCTGTTACTAGCAGAAGCTCTGAGAATAGCCCAGCTGCTCTTAAGCAAACAGCTGATTATGTGCTACGGAGACGAAGGCTAGAGCCAGACCCTGCTAAGCAAGTTGCTACACGGGAGATAGTGAAGCAGTACAAAGACAGAGACTTGCCTTTTTACCAACCTGTGAAAACCAGACATACTAGAAGAAAGTTGAGCCAGTTTGATTACCTTAACCCTGTTTTAAAGGAAGCTGGTAATTCTAGTTCCTCTCAGATACCACGAAGGGGAAAGAGTTATAAATGGAAACAGCTTAGAAACCAATTAGAACAGTGGAAGCCTGTTGCTCTGCAGTACCCTGATACTAACCAGAATATATCTGACTCTGAAGTTGAACCAATGCAAATTGAATCAGCTATAACAGATAGCAGTTGTTCTGAGATGGAGGCAGAGTGTGCTTACTGTTGTCATAACTAAAGCTGTATATCTTTATGCTTGTGATAAGTGCTGGAGAAGTTACTTCATGCCATTGAGTTGTTACACCTGGAGAAGCAGCATTCTGCTTGAGTGTAAAACTCAACCTCATTAAGCAGCTGTGAACTGTGAATGCTATACAAGTGAATTAGCTGCAAAGTAAAGCTGTTCGGAACTGAAGAGAAGTTTGGACAGCCTGTATATATTTGGACTAACAACCCTGAGAAGGATCAGGTTGGACTTTGCCACATCTTGGACTTTATTTGGCATTAGAAAGTATCCACATTTTGTTTCTGTTCAGGGGATGGTAGATAACAAATTCCTGTGCGACAATAAAGTTATTGTTACCACTCAACCTTAGCTGTCTTCGTTTGGTCCACAACTACACGGAACCCAGACATCAGCACTTACAAGGATTTATAAATATTATAGTCATGTCCCCCTCCTCTTCCAGGCAACCGCCTATACGGAGAGGTAATGGATGTGGGGGGGCGTGACACTGCCCCAGTCGATTGGGATCGTATGTCACAAAGAGTCGGTCAGATTTGCGATGAGCCTGGATGCGCTGCAGATAGAAGGCAAGAGCCCTCTTGCAGTTGAGAGTATGCAAAGCCACCGACGCCTGGATGGCATGAGGTCTCGGGAAGAAAGTCGGTAAGACAATCGGTAAGACAATCTCTTGATTGAGATGAAAATCAGAGACAACTTTAGGCAGGAATTTGGGATGGGTATGGAGGACCACCCTATTCCCATACAATCTAGTGTAAGGAGCATCAGCCATGAGAGCCTGGAGCTCACTGACTTGGCGGGCTGAGGTCAGCGCTACCAGGAAAACCACCTTCCAGGATAGATGCCGAAGTGAGCACGTCGCCAATGGTTGGAAAGGTGGATGCGTAAGCTGCATGAGCACCACGTTCAGGTCCCATTCCACCGGGGGAGGCCAGATGGGCAGCTTGGACAGCAAGAGACCCTGCATAAAGCAAGAGACCCCGCATAAAGCGGGAGACCAAGGGCTACCCCGAGAGGGGCTTTCCCTTGATGGGGAGGTGATTCGCCAAGATGGCGCTCAAATACACCCTGACGGAGTTAGACTTCAGACCCTCCCTCGAGAGATGGAGGAGGTACTGAAGGACCCAGCGAGTGGGGCAAGAGAATGGATCGATCTGGAGCCCAGAGCACCAGACCAGGAAGCGCCGCCACTTGAAGGCGTAGGCTCATCTAGTCGAGGACTTCCTCGAAGCGAAGAGGACCTCCTCTGGGAGATTCAGCGGTGCTAGGGAGACCCGTTCAGCCACCAGGCTGCGAGGGATAACGAGGCCAGGTTCAAGTGCAGTACCCACCCCTCCTCCTGTGTTAGTAGGCCCAGGGCACAGCCCAAGGGAACTGGAGGCTCCGTCGCTAGTCGGAGCCAGGGCTGTCGAGGCCATGAGGGAGCTATGAGAATCATTGACACCAGGTCCCGCTGAGTTTTGTGGATGGCCCTTGCAATGAGAGGAGTGGGAGAGAATGCATAAAGCAGGTTGAAGGACCAGCTCAGAAGGAACACATCCGGGCCCTCCCTGCTCGGGTGTGGCATCAGGCCATAAAAGCGGGGGAGCTGTGCGTTCAACGGGCTGGCAAATAGGTCCATGGCTGGAGTTCCCCACCGATGGAACAGCCAGTCAGCCACCCCCGGATCCAGTTGCCATTCGTGAGGGTGAAGGATTCTGCTGAGTTTGCTTGCCAGGACATTCTCCTGGCCCAGGAAATAGACCGCCCTGAGGGTCATCCCTTGAAGTAAGGCGAAGGAGCAGAGGAGGACCACTTCCCGGCAGAGGGAGCGTGATCCGGTACCCCGTCCTTGTTGATATAGAACATCGCCACGCGGTTGTCGGTTTGCATGAAGGCTCTCAGGGCCCACCGAACCACCCGGAGCTCGAGCAAGTTATTTGCTGTTGAGACTCCTTGGGCAACCATTGCTCCTGTGTGCACAACGCACCGCAGTGGGCTCCTCACCCCAGCAAGGAGGCATCCATTGTCAGCACTATGTCATGCTGCGGCGTCTGGAAAGGCAACCCCCGGAGGAGGTTGCAGGGGTTTTGCCACCAGCCCAGGGACAGGCGAAGGCTGTGGGAGACCTTCACGGGATCCCTGAAGTGGCTGACGGACGGGATCTACTGTGCGCTGAGGCACCACTGAGCTGTCTGCATGTGCAGGTGGGCATGGGGAACCAAATGGACAGTAGAGGCCATGTGGCCCAGGAGGCGCAGCACAGTTCGGGCTGTGACCTGAAGGGCGCTCTGGACCTGGGCTGCCAGGGCTCGGAGGCGGTCGGTGCGATCCGCTGGCAGAAAAGCAGTTACCCGCTGAGTATCGAGGAGCGCGCTGATGAATTCTAGGGTCTGCACCGGTTTGAGGTGGGATTTGGGATAGCTGACCAAGAACCCCAGGCGCTTGAGCAGAAGGATCGTGTGTGACGCCGCCAAGCAGGTCTCCTCGACTGAGGATCCCGTGACGAGCTAGTCGTCGAGGTAGGGGAAGACCAGTATGCCCTGAAGCCTGAGGGAGGTGGCGACTGCGGAGAGGCACTTTGTGAAGACCTGCGGGCCGGACGTGAGGCCAAAGGGGAGCACCCTGTATTGGAAGTGTTCTTCCCGCACCCTGAAGTGCAGGTACTGCCTGTGCTGGGGGTGAATCAAAATGTGGGCGTAAGTGTCTTTTAGATCCAAGGAGCACAGCCAGTCGCCCTGCCGGAGGAAGGGCAGCAGAACGCCAAGGGATAACATCTTGAATTTCTCCCGCACCAAGAAAGCATAGTTACTCACCTGTAACAGGGGTTCTCCAGGGACAGCAGGAATCAGTCCTCACATATGGGTGATGTCGGCGCTGACGGAGCCCTCATGCGGAGCAATTCCCCAGCTTTCAAAGAAAGCCTTTGGGATTGCATCGCGCATGCGCGGTCCCCTTCCCACCCAAGGGTGCTATCTTGCTCAGTCAGATGACATAGCTAAAAAGACGGCAAAAATGAGAAAATAATTAATCAAAGGACTGCAACTCCAGGGGAGGAGGGAGGGTCGTGAGGACTGATTCCTGCTGTCCCTGGAGAAAGAGAAATTATACGTAGCTGGTAATTGTCGTTCCTGGAGTAACTCCAGTTTAGTCCTCCACCACTGGGTAGTGCATCTCCTCTTGCAGCTTGGAGACTGGACAAGTCAAAATCGTGACATCACTGGATGTTACCTGCTGGTAACTCCCATCAGCCCCAATGAACTATTGACAAAGCAGACTCAAAGAAGCAACAGATAAGTAGCTTTAAATGAACTTCAACCGTATGAACAAACTTGTGTGAACACTAACTCTCAACCCTTGAACTATCAAGAATAATGTTCCATTATGTTTTATCTTATATTAAGAATTATTCATTGCTACGATCTTGCATCCCCTTATTCTTTACTTTCCCTGTACCCATCACTAAACGACAGAAAAGAACAGGGAAAGAAAACAGCACTGATAGCCATACTTACTGCGATCCAGAGACTGAAGGAATCTCATTCACTCTTCGAAACTGATTCTCCTCCGCATCTAGAAGGAAACCCTGAACTGAATACTCCCCGGGTGGGAATGAGGACTAAACTGGAGTTACTCCAGGAACGACAATTACCAGGTAAGTGTAATTTCTCTTTCCTTATCGTTCCTCCAGTTTAGTCCTCCACCACTGGGATGTATCAGAGCAGTAATCATTGGGAGGGACCTTTCAATCCTGATCGCAACACCGCCGACCCAAAGCAGGCATCGCCAGCTGCTAGAACGTCAAGCCGATAGTGTTTACTGAAAGTGTGCAGCGACGATCAAGTGGCCGCCCTGCAGATCTCCTCCACCGGTGGAACCAAACAATGTTCCGCCCAAGACGCCGCTTGTGCTCTAGTAGAGTGAGCTTGTAACCCCTCTGGTACTCGACATCTTTGTAAAATATATGCCGACACAATAGCCTCCCAAACCCACCTGGAAAATGAAGCTTTGGCCGCCGCTTCCCCTTTACGGGGACCTCCAAACAGTACGAAAAGCTGTTCGGACTTGCAAAATGCCTCTGAAACCTTTAGATATTGGTGCAACGCTCTCTTTATATCTAAGAGCTTCAAACTACGGTCCAAGCCACTGTCGTCTGCCGAGCCTAAGACCGGTAATGACACAGATTGGTTCAAATGAAATGGAGAAACTATCTTGGGCAGAAAGGACGGGACCGGCCGTAACACCATTTTTTCTCTGGAAAATACCAAGAACGGCTCTCGACAAGACAATGCTTGAAGTTCCGAAACCCGTCTTGCCAAACAAATAACCACCAAAAACACTGTTTTCAAAGTCAAATCCTTCACCGAAGCCTGATGCAAGGGCTCAAAGGGTTTCCTAGTCAAAGCCCCTAGCACTAGGTTGAGGTCCCACGGTGGTACCAAAATTCTGCGCGCAGGCCGAAGCCTAGTCACCGCTCTAAGGAAACGGAGAACATTGTCGTGCGCGCCCAGGGCCACCTCTTGCACCTTACCTCTATAGCAAGCTAGGGCCACTAACTGAACTCGTAAAGAACTAGCCGCGAGACTCTTTTCAAAACCGTCTAGTAGGAAGCTTAATAGTACAGGAACGGAGGAAGTCGCTGCGCGAACCTGATGCCGCGAACACCAGTCCTCAAAAATACACCAGACACGAACATAAGCTAGGGAAGTGGACCTTTTCCTGGCTCGGAGTAAGGTAGCGATGACTGCTCCTGAGTAGCCCTTTCTCCTTAAGCTCACCCTTTCAATGGCCAGACTGTAAGCGAGAATCGATCCACCTGAGGCATTCGCTGCGGACCCTGACACAACAGATCCTCCGTTGGCGGTAATCTTCACGGATCTCCTTCTAGCAGTCGAACTAGGTCCGCATATCACAGGCGTCTCGGCCAATCTGGAGCCACCAATAGTACCCTTCCTCGATGGGCCTCGATGCGCTGAACCACTCGTCCTATGAGTGCCCGTGGAGGGAAAACATAGAGAAGTCCCGTCGACAGCCAATTCTGAATGAGCGCATCGATCCCTTCCGACACCTGCTCTCAGTGTCTGCTGAACAAACAACTCGCCTTTGCTGACTGAAAGGGCGCCATGAGATCCATAATCGGGCGTCCCCATCTGTAGACTATTTGGGCAAACACTTGCGGATGGAGCTCCCATTCTCTGGCATCCACCTTGATCCCTGCTGAGATAGTCCGCTGTCACATTGTCTTTCCCTGCAATGTGCGCTGCCGATATTGCCTGTAGCCGGGGCTCTACCCACCGGAACAATGCTTCTGCCTCTTCTTCCATGGCTATGCTTCCTGTTCCGCCTTGCCGATTGAGGTACGCCACCGTCGCGGCATTGTCCGACAGCACTCGCACCGCGGCTTCGAACGACTGCAGCGCTAGAGCTACTGCTTGAAGCTTGAAACGGTTGATGGACAATTGGCTCTCTTGAGCCGTCCAAGTGCCTTGTGCAAACAGATATTCGCACTGCGCTCCCCAACCTGCGAGACTCGCGTCTGTCACCAGAGGAAGCCACTGCGGCTGTTCCAAGGGCAGGCCCGCCTCCAGATGATCCGGACCCATCCACCACTGAAGGGACTTCCTGACTTGGAGGGGACAGGGAAGGCGCTTGCTTAACGAATCTCTCTGATGCAACCACCGGCGGAGGAGTGCCCTCTGCAATGGCCACATATGACACCTGGCCCAGGGCACCACTTTTAGCGTTGCTGCCATTAGCCCCAACACCCGTGGATAACACCATGCCGACGGTGCCAGAGTGGCCAGGAACTGGCGGACTGGTTAACAAAGGACTTGAGCTTGACGAACCGGTAAAAACACGGCTCCTGTTCGAGTGTCGAAGTGTACTCCCAAGTATTCGAGATTCTGAGATGGCACCAAATGACTCTTGGCTGAGTTGACCACCCAGCCTAGATCCTGCAAAAACGTTACCACTCTGTTCATCACCCGAATGCTCTCTGCGTCGGATTTCACCTGAATCAACCAGTTGTTGAGATAAGGGTGTACCAGGATGCCTTCCTTTCGCAACGCCGTAGCCAGCACCACCATGATTTTGGTGAAAGTGCACGGAGCCATTGCTAAGCCGAAGGGCAATGCCCGAAATTGAAAATGCCCCCAAGGAAGGGCGAACCTCAAGAACCTCTGATGGGGATATGTAGATACGCTTCCGTGAGGTCGAGAGAAGTCAGGAACTCCCCTTGCCGAAACGCTACTATTACCGAACGCAAAGTTTCCATCCGAAAGCGAGGTACTCGAAGGCAGCGATTTACTCCTTTGAGATCCAGAATAGGCCAGAGAGACCCGTCTTTCTTTGGCACCACGAAATATATGGAATACGACCCACGCTGTACTTCTCTGTAGGCACTGGGGATACCGCTCCTAACTGTAGGAGGCGATCTAGCGTTTTCCTTACCGATAACGTTTTCCGTTGACCTCTGCAGGGTGAGAGTACGAAGGAGTCGAGAACTAGACATGCCAATTCCAGTGCATATCCGTCTCGAACTATTTTTAGCACCCACTGATCGGACGTTATTTGGGTCCAGGCCAGAAGAAACTCCCGAAGGCGCCCTCCTATCGGTTGGATTCCTTCCCGGACCAGCCTCACTTCATTGTTTTCGAGTGGCTGCTGCTGAGGCAGTTGCGAAACCCCTACTTGCTCCATGAAAGCCCCGAAATCCCTGGGCCCTTGAAGCAAATCTTCCTCTCTGAAAGCCTCCCAGGCGAGAAGCCCGAAATCTCCTGAAATCCCTAAACTGACCCCGGGAGCTAGGCATGGACTTCCCCTGCTTAACCTTGTCTTCTGGCAGCCTCCTGCCCTTGGATTCTCCCAAATCCTTAACCAGTTTATCCAAATCTTCTCCAAACAGTAGCTTACCTTTAAAAGGAAGCTTACTGAGACTGGACTTAGACGATCCGTCGGCCGCCCAATTCCGCAACCAGAGGGATCGCCTGGCGGCTACCAAGGAGGCCATACTATTTGACAAGGCTCTAATCAAATCATAGTGTACATCTGCTAAATATGCTGACCCAGACTCCATTCGAGTCACTTGCATCAAACTGTCCTGCTCAAGATGAGAATCTTGTCGTAAATGCTGGGACCAATGAAGACATGCTCTTGCCACCCAGGCCCCACAGATGGAAGCCTGTAAGGCTAAAGCATTAGCCTCGAAGGCTTATTTCAACAAACCATCCACCTTTCTGTCCTGCGCATCCTTCAAGGCTGCGCTGCCTTCTCCCAGAATGGTCATCTTCTAAGTAACCTCTGACACCGCTGCATCTATCCGTGGTGACCTGAACTTTTCCTTATCTTTATCTGCCAAAGGGTAGAGTCTGTTCATCGTTCTGACTCCCCTTAGACCCGCTTCTGGCTGGTCCCATTCGTCCTGTATCATCCAATCCACCACCCAATGAACAGGAAACACCACTTGGGAATGCCTCACCGCTTGAATGAGAGGGTCCTCGACCTGCTCCTCTTCCATTGGCTGTGCTGTAGCGAGATTGAGCATCTGAAGTGATTCTGTAATAAGGGACCTTCCTCCAGCTTTTCTGGCCCAGACTCCGGCTCGAATTCTGCCTCCTCTGGATCTGGCCAGTCCAACTCTGAGAAAGATTGGCCAGCGGACTGAGCTCTCTTGGAAGGCCTCGAGCAAAGGGGATCGACGACCTCCCCCCCTTGGCTTGCTGTTTTGCAGCGGAAGGTGGCAAGGACCCCGGAACCTTCCCCTGCCGCCTCAAACAGAAGGCTTGATGCATGATTAACACAAAATCAGGGCAAAAATCTCAGAGCGGCAATTCCATAGCCACTCCAGTTTGCGCCGAGACCTGGCCCAGGGGACCGTCCGAGGCGGACCCGGACTGGGCCTCCAGCAAACACTCTCCTTCAGTTGCTGCCGCGCCCCCACGGGACTCCTGAAGCCCTTTCTCCTCCATTTGCTGCTCTACACTGGTAGACACAGTAGCACAGCCACGACAGATACCCGTGTCAAACATGGTGCCCCGGCGAGTACCGCAGACTACACACTGCGGGCGAGAGGACATCAGAACTGACCCTCCCCGCAGCTCTCCGCTCTCTGCCAAACAAATTTAAAACTGCTTCCTTTGGTTTTTTTTTTTTTTTAATATATCCCAATCAAAGCCTAGCCCAGGAAGGTCTGAGCTGCCTTCTAAAACTTAATACTCGCAAAACTCAGCCCTGCAGGTAATTAAAAGCCCTGGGGAATCAGTTGAGTTCTCTGCTGCGGCCCCTGAATCAATCGCGCCGTTTGGGCCTGCCACGCGGCTATCCAAGCGCTGGAACTGCAGAGAAAATGGCTGCGGTGCTCACAGAACCCGTTTTGGCGTCAAAATGCTCAAGCTGACAGGGGCCACAACAACGAGCGCCGAGCCTCATCCAATGCCGGCTTCGTCGGCATGCCGCTGCACAGAAGAAGAAAAACGTCTCTTACCTATGAAGGGCAGCCCTGCAAGCTTCCTGGAAGCATAAAGGATATCCTTTACCTACTGAGAAAGGTTAAGACTGTGAAGTTCTAGGCTTTCAGCAACCAGGCCCTGAGATGCAGAGACTGAGGATTGGGATGCCACAGCATCCTGTCCTCCTGAGAAATGAGATTTGGAGCAGATCCTAACTCCAGAGGTGGAGCTTGAGAGATATGTAGGAGCAGAGGGTACCACATTTGCCGTGGCCAATGTGGAGCTATGAGAATCATATGACCTCTGTCTCTCTGAAGCTTGAACAGGGTTTTGGGAATTAGGGGAATGGGTGGAAAGGCATACAGGAAGTCCTGGCCCCAATGAAGGAGGAAAGCATCCCTGGCCTATCAACCCTGAGCCGGAATTCAGGAACAGAACCGGGGAAGTTTGGCATTCAGCGGACTTGCAAAGAGGTCTATGTCCGTGGTTCCCCAAATTTGGAAAATTTTGGACACCTGGTCTGCATGGAGAGACCATTCACGTGGAAGCAGAACTCGACTGAGTCTGTTTGCCCAAGAGTTTTGACTGCCTGGAAGATACACCGCAAGGAGATGAATCTGATGCTCTCTGGCGAGGGCCCATAGTCGCGCAGAGCTTCGTTGCACAGCGACAGAGAGCCTGTTCCGCCCTGCTTGTTCACCTAGAACATGGCAAATTGATTGTCCATTTGAACTAGGACTGTCTGGTAGCTGAGCTGGGTGTGGAATACTCGAAGAGCAAGGAAGATTGCTCTGAGTTCCAGGAGATTGATATGTAGCTAGGTCTCCTGTGGGGTCAGGCCTTGCAGGTGGGCTCCCCAACCCACCTGTGAGGCATCTGATGTTAGAGTGGCTTGGGCTGGAGGTTGCTGAAAAGGGGACCCCACCAAAAGGTTTTGGAGTGATTGCCACCATTGGAGGGACAAAATTAGGCGCGCTGAGTTTGCTATTTTGTCTGACAGGCAACGTGATGCCTGAGTCCACTGAGTGGATAGATTCCACTGGGCTGCCTTCATATGGAGGCGAGCATAAGGAACCACATGCACGGTGGATGCCATGTGGCCTAGCAATTGTAACATTTCCCGAGCAGTGAGGTGAGGTTTTAGCACTGCTTGGGAAGATAACTGCACAATGCGAAGGCAGCGGGGCTGTGAAAGGTAGGCCCTTGTCTGTCTGGTATCCAGCAGAGCTCCTATAAACTCTAGGGACTGAGTGGGAGCAAGGTTGAATTTTGGGAAGTTTATGACAAGTCCCAAATACTGAAGGATGCGCATTGGGCGAGAGAGCGCAACCCTGGCCTCTGGCTCTGCCAGGGCTCGAATGAACCAGTCGTCTAAGTAAGGGAAGACGAATATTCCTAGGGTGCGAAGAAATGCTGCCACCACAGCCATGCATTTTGTGAACACCCTTGGTGCCAAGGCCAGGCCAAAAGGAAGAACCCTGTATTGGTAGTGCTTCCCCTGAAATAGGAAGCGAAGGAACTTTCAATGAGTTGGATGAATGAGAACATGAGTGTACGCATCCTTGAGATCTAGAGAACAAAGCCAATCCTGACTCTGAAGGTATGGCAGCAGAGTTCCAAGAGAAATCATTTTGAACTTCTCTTTGAACAGGAATTTGTTCAATTCTCTGAGGTCTAAAATGGGTCTGTGTCCTCCTGTTTTTTTTGGAATAAGGAAATAGGGGGAGTAGAACCCTGTACCCTGTTGTAGAATGGGTACCTCTTCTATTGTCCCTTGGGCAAGAAGCACAGTGACCTCTTGACTTAACTGGTTGTTGAGAGAGGTCTGAGAACACTGCAGGAGGGGGCATGCTGAGGAAATGAAGCTTGTACCCCTCTCTTACAATAGACAAGAGTCCAATTTTCTGCTGTTATCTGACCCCATCTGTGGGCAAAATGACATAACCTTCCTGGAATGGTGGAGGGTTCTGGACCGTTCAGGGCCAGGAAGACAAAGTTCTCTAGATAGGAGTCAGAGCCCCTGTGGAGGCTGAGTCTGCTGAGCCGGTTGAGGCTTAGCAGCTTTTGTTTTTCTTTGCCTAGGTTGTTGCTGCTGTCCCTTTTTTGGGCAGACTGACCCAAACGATGCCCCTTCTGGGTATAGGAGGGATAAAACGTCTTCTTACTGAAGAATGGTTTCTTGTAGGATTATTTCCTTGCAGGATCAGCTGTAGATTTAGACAATCTATCCAAGGTGATATTGTCAGCATCTATCTCATTAGCTTTTTCCTGCCAATTCTTGCCAAAGAGATTCTCTCCTGTGCAAGGAATATTCCCTAGTTTATCCTGTACCCAAAGTTCCAAGTCAGATGCCTGGAGCTAGGCAATCCTACGTGCACCTATGGCAATAGCAGAGGTTCTGCTTATGCACTCAAAGCAGTCAAAGGCTGCACAATTGACAAACTTGGAAACATCCTGAGCATGTTTGACAAGGGCGAGGTAATCCTGCCTCTTATCATCAGGAAGGAGAGGGCTCATAAGCTCTAAATCTCCTGTGCTCCTTAAGGAACATTCCCATATATAATATATAGGAACTGATCCTAGCAGAAAGCATGGATCTTCGAGTGTGAGGAGATGTGGTTAGAGGTGTTTCCCACATCCTTAACATGAGATCATGCAAGATCTCATGAATAAGCAAGGTAGCTGCCTCCTTGGGAGCTTCAGGGTATTGTAGGATTTCTAATTCCTTTACCCTAGGCTCTTTTTCAGGAGCCACTGTGATGGAAAGACCTCGGGCCACATCTCGGATAAAATCCTGAAAGGACATATCCTCTGGTGGAGACATCCTACGCTGAGGCGAAGAAGAATCCTCAGGAAGAAGTACTCTGGTATCAGCTTTCAGAGTTTTCAGACTCATCCGAGGATTCAAAGTACCTCCGATTCGGGTGATCGTGCAAGGCACAATACCGGTACCGATCGAAGTCGGCATCGAAGGGGTCCAGTACCGACTTGTTGATACCGGATGGATAAGCATGACTCGGTCCTGGCAGAATACCTGCCGATGTCGATGCAGTCGATACCGGTACCGGAGTCGGTGCTGGTACTGGTTGAATTGTCTGAAGCGGTTTCAAGGGCATCGAGGCCATGAGAAGAGCCGCCAGACTGCGTTCAATAGCCAAGAATCTCTGGTCTATCGACGCTGCCGATGCTTGGGTATCGGTACTGGATGAAGCAGCCGGTACCCCAGAGCATGGCACCAGTAGTTCTGCCGAGGTTGAGGCCTTGAGAACATCCTGGAGCCCCATTAGTGCTTTGGAAGCCGAAGCCGCCCGCCGGGGCAATTTTGCTGGTGAAAGTACCTCAAGGGCAATGCCAGAGGCATCTTGATGCTTAGAGGGTGATCTACCCTTTGAGGACCGGCTAGATTTATGTTTAGTTACCTGAGATCCATGGGAGGAAGACGTTGATGCCACAGAGGCTGCATTGGAGGGAAAAAGAGTGCTAAGTTTAGCAGCTCAGTTCTGCCGGCCCCTCTTCGACATCATCCCACAGGCAACACACTCCAAAATAGAGTGGTCAGATCCTAAACATTTAAGGCACCACTCATGGGTGTTGGTGACGGAGATGGTACCGCCACACTTGGAACACTTTTTAAAACCCGAAACGGGTTTTTCCATTTTAAAGGAAAAAGTTGGGCCTAGTGCCCAAAATGGCGCGTGGCACCTGAGGAGAAAAAACCTGGAAGAGACTCCAGAAGAAAGGGGTTTTTTTTGGAAAAAAAGAAAGAACCACCGGTGGTACCGGTGTAGCATCGAAGGAAGGCAGATACGACCACAAAAAAGAAGAATAAAATGGAATTTTTTTCTGTGGTGACAGGATATGCGACCTGTCGGCTCCACGGAAAACGAAGATCTAGAGAGGGACAGTTGGGAAAGGCGGGAAGGTAGCACGCAGGCACTGTGGGATGCTCCCAAAAGCTTTCCTATTGGACGCTGGGGAGCGTTCCCGCGCAGGCTCCGTCGGTACCGATGATACCCATATGTGAAAACTACATTCCTGCTTGTTCCTGGAGATATATATCTTCAAATTTAATTCCCTGTTAGAGTAGTTACTTACCTGTAACAGGTGTTCTCCAGGAGCAGCAGGAATCAGTCCTCATATATGGATGACGTCGGTGTTGACGGAGCCACCATGCGGAGCATTTCCCCAGCTTTTAAAGAAAGCCTTTGGGAATGCAGCGCTCCTTCGCGGTCCCCTTCCCACCCAAGGGTGCCATCTTGCTCAGTCCGATGACATAGCTAAAAGACAGCAAAAACAAAATGACGCATATGACTGCAACACCAGGGGAGGAGGGAGGGTGGTGAGGACTGATTCCTGCTGCTCCTGGAGAACACCTGTTACAGGTGAGTAACTACTCTTTCTCCAGGACCAAGCAGGAAGTCAGTCCTCACATATGGGACTCCCCAGCTCTAGGCTACCGGGAACCCCAAGCTGAAAAAATGGCTCCCTCTCAAGAGCCTCAGCATCCGTGATAAGAATATCCTCTGAGCAAGCCCCCGTACGGTAGCCCAACACAAGGGCTGGAGGGTAGGAGTTGCCTAAATCTCAAAGATATTATGGAGTACCGCCTGTCCGAAAGCACTGTCCCTTTGGGACTCCCTCTCGAGGCAGTAGTGGGCTGCAAAAGTCTGGCTTGAAGACCAAGTAGCGGCCTGGCAGATGTCTGCCAACGGACCAGAGCGGAGATGAGCTACTGACGTGGCTTTCGCCCTGACACGGTGGGCTGTGACTCGACCCTGCAAGGAGAGGCCGGCTGCCTTGTATGCCCAGGCGATACAATCTGCTACCCAATTGGACAAGGTACGCTTGGAGACAGGCAACCCCAGTTTATTAGGGTCAAAGGAGATGAAGTTGAGTAGCCCTTCAGTGCCCCCGCGTACGTTCTATGTAAAAAGATTGATCTGCTGTGTGGCCTCCCGAGGAGACCAGAGGCCTTGAGTGCACGTGCCCTGGCAATGTGCACCCCAGCCCTTTAAGGAAGCGTTGGTCGTCAGCACCCTTGTGTGTGCTGGGGCCTGAAAGGGTACCCCCTGAGAAGGTTTGGGAGATGTAGCCACCACTGCCAGGAGTCCAAAAGTGGTTTAGACACTTTTACTCTGTCTCGGAGGTCGCCTGTGGCCTGCGCCCACTGGGCTCTGAGGCAACACTGAGCAGCCTGCATGTGCAGACGGGCATTCGGGGTCACATGTACCGTGGATGCCATGTGGCCCAGGAGCCGCAGGAAGTGTCTGGCGGAGACCTCAGAATTGCTTTGGAACTGGTTGGCCAAGTCCATCAGTCTGTGGGCCCTGTCCTAGGACAAGTAAGCTCTTGCCTGTAGGGTGTCTAATCTTGCTCCTGTAAACGTTAGGTTTTGTGAGGGGAGCAAAGTGGACTTTGCGTTGTTTATGACAAAGCCCAGATGCTGAAGAAGAGAGACAGTGCGAAGAGTGGCTTGATTGGTCTCCTGTGGAGACTGACCCCTGATGAGCCAGTCGTCCAGGTATGGGAAGACAAACATTCCCTGATTTCTGAGATAGGCCGCCACCACTGCCAGGCATTTGGTGAAAACCCTGGGGGCGGAAGTTAGTCCAAAGGGAAGTACTCTGTACTGAAAATGGTTTCCTCCCACCACAAATCTGAGATATTGTCTGTGGGCTGGATGGATGAGAATGTGAGTATAAGCATCCTTTAGGTCTAAGGAGCATAGCCAATCTCCCTGCTGGAGGTAGGGCAGCAGTATCCCAAGGGTAAGCATCTTGAACTTTTCCCTCTCCAGAAACTTGTTTAGGTTTCACAAGTTTAGGATAGGCCAGAGGCCTCCTGTCCTTTTTGGTACTAGAAAGTACCTAGAGTGAAGCCTTGCCCTTTCAGGTGGTGAGGCACCGGTTCCACCGCCTGTTCCTTTAGAAGACTTGCCAACTCCTGACGGAGGAGGTTTCTGTGTAGAGGGAGTCTTGGAGGCTCCCCTGGAAAGTAGGAGGGGGTATTTGGTGGAAGTGGAGCATGTAGCCCTTTTGGACTATGCTGAGGACCCAGGTATCCCTCTGTGATGGCTGGCCACCTGTAGGCGTACAGGGTCAGCCAACCTCCTGTGCTGAGAGGAGCCAGCTGTGGAGAAGAGGCTATGCTGTGGGAGTCAAAACCCCGCTCCCTGCTCCCTGGCTGCTTGGGGGTCTTCTGCCTACGGGGCCCATGCCCCTGCCCCTTGGCCCTGTTGGGGAGCTGGAGAGGCCTGGTATTGAGGGTAGGATTTGTAGGCAGCACCCTTCCTCGGGAAAAAACGCTTCTTTTCCCAAGCCCTTTTTCTGAGAAGGGGCAGAAGTCTTCCTGGACAGCCTTATCCTGGTGAGAGTCTCAGTCTCGATTTCCTCAGCCTTTTCAGTCATGGGCTTACCGAAAAGGTTTTCACCAACTTGTCTTGCACCCATGGCTCCAGGTCTGATGACTGTAGCCAAGCCTGATGGCGTGCACCGATGCCGGCCACGGCTACCCGGGCCGAAGCCTCGAAGCCATCATAGGCTGCCCGAGAGATAAACTTCGAGCACTCTCGAATCCCTGTTGACAAAGCCTTGAACCTCTGCAAAGGTTCCTCGGAGAAGCCAGCTGAGAACCCGGCAATCTCCTTTGCCAGGTCTCGTAGGTACATGCCCATGTACAGTAGGTAGGTCTGGACACGGCAAGCAAGCATGGGGAGGAGTGGCCTAGTGGTTGGGGCAAGGTAATACAGGCCGGAAGGTCGGTGGTTCAAATCCCACTAGAGGACAGCAACCTTGGGCCGGAAGGACTGGGGTTTCTAGTCCCGCAGGTGCTCCTTGTGGTCTTGGGCAAGCCACTTAACCCTCCATTGCCCATGTTCCCTGTAAGTATTAGTGTATGTGTCTCATATCCCCTCGTGTTGAATGTATCCCCCAACCACTTTGACCCAGTGAAAAGCGGGATATAAATGCAGCTAAATAAAATAAAGCATAGAGCCCTGGAAGCACTTTCTACCAAGGGCATCCAAGTTCCGGGCTTCCCGGCTGGGGAGCACAGAGGAGTGCATGTTTTGACTCTTCAGACGGTGCATGGCTGATTCCACAACCATGGAATGGTGCGGTAGCTGCACCTTTTGGAACCCAGGGCTCTTATAGACTTGATAAATAGAATTGACCCGTTTGCTAAGAACCGGCGTCGAAGCCAGTGCCTTCCACATACGGAAGAGCAGCCGTTCCAGCATCGGAGGAACACCGGGTCCGGAAGATGTCCGGGGATTCCTCGTCCTCCGTCTCCCACTCCAACTCCTCTGAGGAGGAATCGAGCAGCTCCGGCTGTGTGGGCCTCGGTGCCACCCACCCCAATGCTGAGGGTATCGGTGTCGACGACCTCGGCCCCGCATGGGAGGTCGAGGGGGACCTTGACTGAGGATCGACTCGAGGATTGGCTCGGTCTCCGGGGTCGACTTAGACGTCGAGGTCCCGATGGTCGGGGCAGATGCATCGGTCAGACCGACGATCAGCACCCGCTGCTGCTGTTCCATTAAGGCAGCCAAGCTGCTCTCCAAGGCCGTCAAACCGAGTCCAAGCTGAGGAGACTCAGCAGCCCCCGACTCAGGCCCCGACGGTGTCGGGCCTGACGTCGGCTCCCCCGGAGGAGAGTCTATGAGGACAACTGCATTTACGTTACTCGGGGACTCCGGCTCCATAAGAGGTAGCTTGGAAGGCCTTTCCGACTCCGAGAGCCCGGGGCGGCGGTCAGGGCTTCGCAACCTGGCTCTCGAGGAACCAGGAGCCTCCACCGACACCGCCCTCGCAAGCTTTTTCTTCCTTCTATGCTCCTGGGAGGGAGACTTCCTTTCAGAGGAACCCCAACGGCGCTTGGTGTCGGACTCCCGAGATGTCGAGGCCTCTGACGAAGTCCGGGCCCAGCCGGACGCGGAGTCAGAGAAATTTCTCTCACGTTGATGCTGACGGCTCCGAAGCGCCTTCAACGACATTTTGCCGCACGGGCCACAGGCCAGCAGGTCATGGTCGGGCCTGAGGCATCGGAGGCAGCAGTCATGTGCGTTGGTGAGAAACATAAGTTTCTTGCACCGATCACTTTTTGAACCCGCTGGCAGCCATCAGGGGAAAAAGGGCCCCTGCAAGGACAAAAGACCGGGCTGCCAGTGAAAACACAAAAAGAGCGCGAACGCTAGTCACGAAGGACAAAAACCGAAAATCAAAACTCCGGACTCGATACTGGTGTACCGAGTCCAGGCAGGAAGGGGAACCGGCGTCGAACCAGATAAGACAACGCGAAAATCGCAGAAAAAAAATCAACTTTTCCCGGGTGACACGAACTCATGTCCGTCGGGCTCTGCGGAAAAAGAAAGACTGAGCAAGATGGCACCCTTGGGCGGGAAGGGGACCGCGCAGGTGCGCTGCATTCCCAAAGGCTTTCTTTGAAAGCTGGGGAAATACTCCGCATGGGGGCTCCGTTGGCGCCGACGTCACCGATATGTGGGACTGACTTCCTGCTTGGTCCTGGAGAATAATGTAAACCACCCTGAATGGAAGATAGGGTGGTATAGAAAACCTGTTAAATAAATAAACTACTAAAGCATTTTCTATTGTCAGTACAAGGCAACTGCCATTGGCTGTCACTGGAAAAATGCAGAGCTTAAACAAGACACCACTCATCAATTATGAACTTCACATAGTTTTTAAGGAAATAGTACACCATCTCTCAACATGAGAAACCAATACTTGTTTTCCATGAATGCTCTGCAATGCAGATAAGGTTGGGGAAATTAGTTAATTAATCCCTATGCTGCTCTGTGGAGGTCAGTTTAAGAACATCCGTGTGGCATATTCATTTGTAAATACCAATTTTATACTGCTGCTATCTACTGTATCTATGCAGATATTGTACATTTTAAGGGGGTATATTTTGGGCATGGTTTGTGTGGTCCAAAAACTCTAGATGTGTATTTCCAAGTTTACAATAGCCACACGTATATTTTTAAAATGTTCCATGTTGACATTTTACACTTGCTCTGAGGCACATAATTATCAGATATCTGACCATTAGGACTTGGGTGTCTCCACTAGTGATCAAGGGGCAATTGTACTTAAGTCAGTGGTGTTTAGCAGCACCTAAAAAAATCTGAGTTATGTCACTTGACTCTAACTGGCTCTTGTGTGTGCAGTCCTGTGAAATCCGGCATGATGTACACATTTAAATGTCAGCAAATAGACAGAAATATTGCTAGACTGGCACTTAATTTAATTCCCAGTAAAGAGTGTAGTCAAATAGCAAAAGTCCAAACGTGCTATCACTCAACTTATGTGTGTAAATTTAGGGCCACCTATGCTCTGTCCACGTTCGACCCCCATACACACCCCAACCAAAAGCACATGCTATGAGACTTACACATGCGCTTACAGAATAGTGACCGTCTAAAGTGCATGCGTAAATGCTCATTCACACATGTATATCCCTTAAAATAGGGACTTGAGTAAATTGTGTGTAACTTTCTGCATGCCCCTTATGAAACTAGCCCCATAGTCACCAGTGCTTGCACATATAATACCTTGAGCGATGCCGTTCTTTTTTTGAATTGAATATGTTTGTTTTGTGATATTGAGGTTCTTACTATACAAGCTAAAAAACTAACCTGCATTTGCTGACATCTTTTTACTTATTTTGCAAAAGGCTCTGTATTCAGCACAACCCTTTGTAAAAATACGTGGAGAACTGTGAATGTCCCAACCTGGACATCCCAATTTCTACCTCGACATTTCATGCAAAATGGTGCTTCACATGTCCTACTGAACAGTGGGTAAGAAAATGTCCTCTGGGGACCTGTTACTCATATTTAGAATAATCTTCTCTTGCTTCAGAAAAAAAATATACAGTGTGCATAGATTGCCCACCAAATAATTCTGCTACTTTTGGGAAACTGATCTTTTATTGCAATTTTAATAGCTATTATTGGTTCTGGAGAAAACTGAAGTTTTACAAAATATCTTTGAAAGGACCAACAAAAATGCTGTAGTAAATTAGTTATAGAGGCAATGAAGAGTGTCTCTCTGTGGTCTTGAAAGCTCATGTACTACAACATATTTCTGGAACTTTTGCATTTGTGGTTAAAGAATTAGCAATTCAAGAATTAGCACTTCAAATGGTAATTTATATGACCTTATTTCCCACCATACCTGCCCAAACTCAGGGCTAGCCGAAGCACTAGGTGAACTAGGCAGGTGCCTTGAGCACTGTATTTTTGGGAGGTGGGGGGGTGGGGCGGCGGCGCAGCGCAGCACTGGCAGGCAGCTTTGATGTACTTTATGGAAGGCAGAGAAACAGGAACTGGAATAAAAGTAAACTAAACCGAACTAAAATCTGAGCACACCGGCAGTTGTCTAGAGCACTCGAGAACCTCAGAAACATTTGCTGGAAACAGCAGCCACCAGCACAATAGGATGCAATTGCTGGTGTCAGTGCTCTGTCCTCTCTCCTCCTGTGTCATGCTGCAAGGGGGTGGGATGAGATGCTGCATGCTGCAGTCCCATGTGTCCATCTGACCAGCCCATCAGCAGCATGCTGCCTGAAGTGAACACTCTTCCTTTCCTTTCAGTCGGTCCAAAAGAGGGTTACAGTCATAGACACCCCACATCTTGCTTGTAATGCAATGCTGTCTGTCAACTGCTGCTTGTGGTGCGGCATTTAAGTCAGGTGGCAAAGCTGTAGCTAGCTGACGGAGGGCACGCTCCAGTGAAGCACAGTTTGAGAGAGAAAGTTAGCCAAAAGCAGCATCAAGAGCTCCCAGATTAAAAGAAGGGCTGAACTGCAGCAGGCTTCAACAAACTTGACTCATGGCCAGCTGAGGTGAAATGGGAAGAGTTTATACTGGCTGTCCACGTTTCCTTTCTTTTCGGGGGGGGGGGGGGAGGAGAGAGTTGAAAGTTTATGGTGTCTGGGGATTGGCAAAGATAGCGTAGTTACTCACCTGTAACAGGTGTTCTCCAGGAGCAGCAGGAATCAGTCCTCACTTATGGGTGACGTCGGCGCCGACGGAGCCCTCGCGGAGCAATTTTCCCCAGCTTTCAAAGAAAGCCTTTGGGAATTGCAGCGCGCATGCGCGGTCGTCTTCCCGCCCGAAGGTGCCATCTTAGCCAGTCAGATGACATAGCTAAAAAAGACAGCATAAAAATTTGCAAAAGAACATAAGCAGACGATTGCAACTCCAAGGGGAGGAGGGAGGGTAGTGAGGACTGATTCCTGCTGCTCCTGGAGAACACCTGTTACAGGTGAGTAACTACGCTTTCTCCAGGACCAAGCAGGAAGTCAGTCCTCACTTATGGGACTCCCAAGCTCAAGGCTACCGGAGACCCTAAGCACAAAAATGAGCTCCCTCTAGCTCAGCAGCACAGAAGGATAGAATCTTCGCTGAATTATCACCCACCGGTAGCCCACATCCGGGATGGAGGGTAGGAGTTGCTCAGACCTCAAAGAGATTACGGAGGACTGCCTGTCCGAAAGCACTGTCCCTACGGGACTCCCTCTCGAGACAGTAATGGACCGCAAAAGTCTGGCTCGAAGACCAAGTAGCGGCCCGGCAGATGTCTGCCAGCGGAACAGAGCAGAGGTAAGCCACTGACGTGGCCTTTGCCCGAACGCAATGAGCCGTGACTCGACTTTCTAAGGAGAGTCCGGCTGCCCCATAAGCCCAAGAGATACAGTCCGCAACCCAGATGGACAGAGTACGCTTGGAGACCGGGAGCCCCAATTTATTGGGGTCAAAAGACACAAAAAGCTGAGCAGCTTTACGGTGCTCCCGCGTACGGTCAAGGTAGAAGTTCAATGCCCTTCTACAGTCCAGGGTATGGAGGACCGTTTCAGCTCGGCTGGAGTGTGGTCTGGGAAAGAAGGTTGGAAGTACCACCTCCTGATTGATGTGAAAAGGGGAGACCACTTTAGGCAGAAATTTCGGGTGAGTCCGAAGGACTACCCTATTCTTGTAGAACCTAGTGTAAGGGGGATCAGACACGAGGGCCTGCAATTCACTTACGCGCCTAGCGGAAGTGAGGGCTATCAAGAACAGCGTTTTCCAGGACAGAAAACGGAGAGAACAGGTAGCCATAGGTTCAAAAGGCGGACAGGTGATCCGCTGTAAAACCACATTCAGGTCCCAGTCAGGTGCTGGCGGGCGCAGAGGTGGTTTAAGTAGAAGGAGACCTCGGAGAAACCTCGCTACGATAGGGTCGTTGGAGAGAGGTCTGCCGTCCACCGGCACATGATGTGCTGAAAGAGCACTGAGGTGAACTTTGACGGAGTTGGACTTAAGTCCCAGATTAGAGAGGTGTAGCAAGTACTGTAAGATCACCGACACCGGGCAGGAGAAGGGATCCTGAGACTGTTGGGAACACCAGATTGCAAAGCGACGCCATTTAAGGGCGTAGCATTTGCGGGTAGAAGGCCGTCGCGAAGCCAAGACGACCTCCTCCACCTCCGCCGGCAAGAGAAGAGGAGCAAGGACTACCCTTTCAGCAGCCAGGCCATGAGGTTGAGAGACCGGAGGTTGGGGTGCAGCAGGGACCCCTGATCCTGGGTGAGGAGATCCGGTTGTACCCCCAGAGGGATTGGATCCTCCACCGCCAGTTGCAGCAGGAGCGGAAACCACGGCTGCCTGGGCCAGCGAGGGGCCACCAGGATCATGAAGGCTTTGTCTCGGAGAACCTTGAAAAGAGTCCGAGAGACTAACGGGATGGGAGGGAAAGCGTACAGAAGGCTCCCCGACCATGAGATCAGAAAGGCGTCCGCCGCAACCCGAAGGGGGTGTGGCTGACGAGAGCAGAAGCGAGGAAGCTGCCGGTTGTGAGGACTGGCAAAGAGATCCACCGTGGGGAGGCCCCACCTGAGGAAGAGCTTCTGAACGATCAAGGGATCCAGACGCCACTCGTGCGGCTGGAGGACCCTGCTGAGTTTGTCCGCCAGGCAATTTTCTTGGCCCGGGAGATAAACTGCCTTGAGGAGAACGCCGTGACTGACGGCCCAAGAGCAGAGCTTCTGTGCCTCCCGGCAGAGGAGGAAGGAGCCCGTGCCCCCCTGCTTGTTCACGTAGAACATGGCAACTTGATTGTCCGTCTGGACAAGGACGGACTGTTGGGAGGTCAGGTGGGAGAAGGCCCTGAGAGCTAGGCGGATCGCCCTGAGCTCCAGGAAGTTGATCTGCTGAGCAGACTCCCACTTGGTCCAGAGGCCCTGAGTACGAGCCTCTTGGCAATGTGCTCCCCAGCCCAGGAGAGATGCATCGGTGGTCAGCACCCGGGTCGGCTGAGGTGACTGGAAAGGCA
Source organism: Ichthyophis bannanicus (assembly GCA_033557465.1). Classification (NCBI taxonomy): domain Eukaryota; kingdom Metazoa; phylum Chordata; class Amphibia; order Gymnophiona; family Ichthyophiidae; genus Ichthyophis; species Ichthyophis bannanicus. The sequence continues at coordinate 384,690,524 of CM066039.1, forward strand.
TTCCCAATATCAGGTTCGGCTGCCGGAGCCACCACCGGATAGACGAGACCAGCGGCTCGGAGACGCGCACAAGGTCTGCTAGGCCGCCTGTGGCTTGCCGCCACTGCCGGCGGAGACACCATTGAGCAGACCGCATATTCAGGCGGGCATTGGGGGTCACATGGACGGTGGAAGCCATATGGCCGAGCAGTCTCAGGAAGCGCCTGGCGGAGACCAGGGGCTGGCTGCGAAAGCGGTCGGCTAGGTCCATGAGCCGCTGAGCCCTGTCGAGCGGTAGGTACGCTCGCGCCTGAGGAGTGTGCAGCCTTGCGCCGATGAACTCGAGATCCTGTGAGGGGAGCAAAGTGGACTTTGCGAAGTTTATGACAAAGCCCAAGTGCTGCAGCAGAGTCACCGTGCGGCACGTGGCGTTGGTGACCTCCTGAGCGGACGCTGCTCTGATGAGCCAGTCGTCGAGGTACGGAAAGACATAGAGGCCGTGAAGCCGGAGATGGGCCGCCACGACCGCGAGACATTTTGTGAAGACTCGCGGTGCGGAGGACAGGCCAAAGGGCAGTACCCTGTACTGGTAATGATTTCCTGCCACCACAAACCTTAGGTATTGGCGGTGGCTTGGGTGGATGAGGATGTGCGTGTAGGCATCCTTTAGATCCAAGGAGCATAGCCAATCTCCCTGCTGGAGGTAGGGCAGAAGGATTCCAAGGGTAAGCATTTTGAACTTCTCCCGCACAAGGAACCTGTTGAGGTTGCGCAAGTCCAGGATGGGTCTGAGGCCTCCTGTTCTCTTTGGTATCAGAAAATACCTTGAATAGAAGCCTTGACCTCTCAGGTGGTGTGGCACCGGTTCCACCGCCTGTTCCTGCAGAAGACCTGCTAACTCCTGAAGGAGCGACTCCCTGTGCAGAGGGGGGCGCGGAGGCTCCCCCGGAAAATAGGAGGGAGGGACCTGATGGAAGTGGAGAAGGTAGCCCTCTCGCACGACCTGAAGCACCCAGGCATCTGCGGTGATGCTGGACCACCTGTGGGCGAAGTGAACCAGCCGGCCTCCGGTGCCGGGGGAACCAGCGGGGGGGGAGAGGCTATGCTGAGCGAGTCAAAAACCCCCACCCTGCTGAGCAGGGGCTGGTGGTGCAGGCTTGGGGGCTTGCTGCCTACGGGACCCGTTACCCCGTCCCTTGGCCTGCTGGCCCTGTTGGGGAGCTGCAGGGGCCTGATAATGGGGGTATGGTTTGTAGGCAGCTGCCTTCCTCGGGTAAAAGGACTTTTTTCCCGAGCCCTTCTTTTTCTGGGAAGGGGCGGAGGTCTTCCTAGAAAGCCTGGTCCTGGTGAGAGTCTCAGTCTCAATTTGTGCAGCCTTTTCCGCCATGGGCTTGCCAAAGAGGTTTTCGCCTCGGCAGGGGACATCGACCAACTTGTCCTGTACCCAGGGCTCAAGGTCGGACGACTGAAGCCAAGCCTGTCGGCGGGCACCGATGCCGGCTGCGGCTACTCGAGCCGAGGCTTCAAAGCCATCATAGGCTGCTCGGGACATGAACTTTGAGCATTCCCGAATACCCGTGGACAAGGCTAGGAACCTCCGCAAAGGCTCCTCGGAGAGACCAGCGGAGAATCCGGCTAGCTCTTTAGCCAGATCCCTGAGATACATGCCCATGTATAGCTGGTAAGTCTGGACACGACAGGCGAGCATAGAGCCCTGGAAGCACTTCTTGCCAAGGCCATCCAGGTTACGGGCCTCCCTTCCAGGAGGCACCGAGGAGTGCATCTTCTGGCTCTTAAGACGATGCATGGCCGATTCCACTACCATGGAATGGTGTGGCAGCTGTGCCTTTTGAAAGCCAGGGCTCTTGCGGACTCGATAGATAGAATCGACCCGCTTGCTCAGGACCGGCGAGGAGGCCGGACTCTCCCACATGCGGAAGAGTAGTCGTTCCAGCATAGGAGGGACCGGCACAGTAAAGTGTTCCCTCGCGGGAGAGTCATACTGGAGGGCGTCGAGCTCTTCGGCTCGAGGCTCCTCCTCGGGATCCGCAGGGAAGGCCAAAGCCTTGGCCATATCCCTAACGAAGTCCGAGAACCGGGCATCCTCCGGGGGGGACTGCTTCCGAGGCTCGGACTCCGGAGAGTCCGATGGGACACACCGAGTCCGGAAAGAATCAGGTGACTCTTCCTCCTCAGACTCCCAGACCGACTCCGACGAGGACTCGGTGGGGTCGGCCCGGGCAGGGTGCGGCGCCAGCCGCCCCGACGCCGAGGGAGTCGGCGTCGGCGACCTCGGTCCCGAACGGGAGGCCGAGGGCGACCTCGACCGAGGATCGACTCGAGTTCTCATCGACTCGAGGATCGGCTCGGTCTCCGGGGTCGACTTGGACGTCGACGTCCCGGCGGTCGGGGCAGCGACGCCAGCGAAGCCAGCGAGCAGTGCCCGCTGCTGGTCCATGAAGGCAGACAGTCTGCTCTCCAAGGCCGTCAACCTGAGTCCGAGCTCAGGTGACCCAGCAGCCCCCGACTCGGGCCCCGACGGCGTCGGGCCCGACGTCGGCTGTCGCGGAGGCGAGTCCAGAAGGACTACAGGACTTACCCGGGCAGGCATCTCCGACTCCAGGCGAGGTCGCTTCGGGAGGTGTTCCTTCTCCAAGGACCCGGGGCGGCTGTCGGGGCTATGCGACCTGGCCCTCGCGGAGCCAGGAGCGTCCACCGACGCCGCCCTCGCGGGTTTTTCCTTCCGACGATGGTCCCCGGAGGGAGAACCCCGGTCGGAGGAGCTCCGGCGACGGTCCGAGCTGGAGCCTTTCGACACGGAGGCCTCCGACGAGGTCCGGGTACGGCTGGGGTCAGCGAAGATTCTCTCGCGCTGATGCCGCCGACTTCTCAACGCCTTCGAGGACAGTTTGCTGCAGGGCCCACAGATCAGTTCCTCATGATCCGGGCCCAGGCAGCGGAGGCAAAAGTCGTGTGTGTCGGTTAGTGACATATTTCGGTCACACCGACCACACCGCTTAAAGCCACTGGCAGCCATCGGGGGAAAAAGGGCCCCTGCGAGGTCAAAGGACCGGGCTGCCAGGGAAAACGAAAACGAAAGCTGACTAAGTCAGAAAAACCGAAAAAACGGAAGAGGACTCGAGACCGGTGTCGCGAGTCCGGCGGGAAAACGATCGGCGTCGAACCGAAAGAAAAAAGTATAAAATAAAGAGGAAAATCAACTTTTTCGCGGGGACAAGACGGGGACGTCTGTAGGGCTCCGCGGAAAAAAGAAGAAGACTGGCTAAGATGGCACCTTCGGGCGGGAAGACGACCGCGCATGCGCGCTGCAATTCCCAAAGGCTTTCTTTGAAAGCTGGGGAAAATTGCTCCGCGAGGGCTCCGTCGGCGCCGACGTCACCCATAAGTGAGGACTGACTTCCTGCTTGGTCCTGGAGAAAGAGTGAATACCCTTGGGGTCCGGGGTGGAGTGGTACTCCTCTCTCTCCTCCACACACATCCAACTGATAGCTAAAACCTGCCATTTCTTTCTCCACAACTTCAACAAAATTCACCCATTCCTTTCTGAACACACTACTAAGACACTTATCCACTCCTTAGTCACCTCCCGTCTAGACTATTGTAACCTACTCCTTGCTGGTCTCCTGCTGAATCATCTATCTCCCCTTCAATCTGTTCAACACTCTGCTGTGCAACTAATCTTCCACCAGTCTTATCATGCTCATATTACCCCTCTTCTTAAGTCACTTCATTGGCTCCCTATCCGTTTCCACATCCAGTTCAAACTTCTCCTGCTGACCTATAAGTGCATTCGTTCTGCAGCTCCTCACTACCTTTCCTCTCTTCTCTCTCCTTACACCCCTCCTCAGGAACTCCGCTCTTTCTGGCAAATCGCTTCTATCTGTGCCCTTCTCTTCTATTGCTAACTCCAGACTTCACGCCTTTCACCTTGCTGCTCCTTATGCCTGGAACAAACTACCCGAGTCTGTATGTCAGGCGCATTCTCTGACCTTTTTCAAATCCAGGCTGAAGACTCACCTCTTTGCTGCTGCTTTCGGATCCTGACTCACCTGATCTCCTTTGTGTTTCCCTACCATTCCCCCCCAGCTGTATCCCGTGTCTACAGCTGCTGTGTTGTCTGTCTTGGCTAGATTGTAAGCTCTGATGAGCAGGGACCATCTTTTACACGTGTCTGTTCAGCGCTGCGCACGTCTTGGAGCGTTATACAAATGTGCAGTAGTAGTAGTAATAGTAGCATAATATTAAATGCAAATAAAAAAAACAAACATGCAATTTGAGTTTCTCAAAGAAAATAAATTTTTTTGAAATAATTGTAAAATTTACAAAATTCTTGCAGTGCAGAGGTTCACCAGAAAGCTTATTACTCAAGAAGGTGAAAGAGTTGTTTTGATGGAATTCCTTTCTATATTTGCTTCTTTTTGGCGGGCACTGCAGCTTTATCGAATAGCAGTACCATAACTTACCTTGAGAAAGATTCTGTGGTAAATGCATCAGACCCTCATGTTCTCTCTTCAGCATGTCTGGATTATCTTCCAGTGACCCAACAGATGATTTATCCAAAGTTTCAAAATCTGATACAGACGGACAAGCAGAAGATGGCAATGATTCGTTCCTAAAATGTTCCTGGATGTGAGCAGTTGTTTTATCCATTTCCTGAATATCGTTTTTGTATCTAACAAATAATAAAAATAATGTTTACAGCCCAAATCATTACCATTAATAGCTCAGAACATGCACAATGATTCAATAAGTGTATTCTTTTCCAGAACTACGTAAAAATCCCAAATCAACGTTTCATACAAGTTAAGGCTGAGGTGGTTAAAAAAAATGTTCTGATGGCATAGCTTCTCTATACTGCCTAATGGTAGGTCTGGATTTCAATCAAAGCTTCTAAAGCATCAATACATAAGAACTTAAGAAATGCCATGCTGGACTAGACTAAAATCCATTGAGCCCAGCATTCTGCTTCTGACAATGGCCAACCCACATCACTTGTTAAGTAACCTGTAGATCCCAAAAAGAACATCGTTTCCATATTGCTCACTCCTAGAAGCCAATGGTGATATTCTCTGGGAATAAATTATAAAAAGAAAACTTATTTTCCTTTTTATTTAACTACTATTATAGTGGACTAACACGGCTTCTACACTTCTTTTTCCAAAAAGAAAACCTATATTCTTAAATTTGTTTTGAATCTGCTACATTGCAGGAGTATCCCCTAATGCTAGTATAATTTGATAAATAACTGTTCTCTATTAACTTGTTCTACACTGCAAATAATTTTATAAACCACTCTCACATCCCCTCTCAGTCATCTCTCTTCCAAACTGAAGAGGCCTAACCTGTTTAATTCTTTTCATTGTTTCTGCTCACTTCTCTGCACTTTTTCTAATTCTGCTATAGCTCCAAGATACGGCAACTGGAACTGCACACAGTCAAAGGATACTTTCATCATGAAATGATACACAGGCATTATTGCAATCGTAGGTTTGTTTTTAATTCTCTTGCTGCATACAGAGAAACATAGAAACATGATGACAGAAAAAGACCACATGGCCTATCTAGTCTGTCCTTCCATAACAACTGCAACAGTCCACTTTTTACCTTTAGAGATCCTCTGTGTTTCTCCCATGCTTTTTTGAATTCAGTTACTGTCCTCATCTCTATCACCTCCACTGGGAGACTATTCCAAGGATCCACTACTCTTTCTGTAAAGAAATATTTCCGCATATCACTCCTGAATCTATCTCCCTTCACCCTCATCCCATGTCTCCTCGTAGCAGAACTTGCTTTCAATTGAAAGAGGCTCTCTCCCTGAACATTTATGCCACGGAGGTATTTAAACATCTCAATCATATCACCTCTATCCCACCTTTCCTCTAAGGTGTACATATTAAGATCCTTAAGTCTGTCCTCATATGCTTTATAATGAAGCCCATTAATCATTTTAGTAGCAACCCTCTGCACCGACTCCATCCTGTTCACATCCTTTTGAAGGTGCGGTCTCCAGAATTGCACACCATACTCCAAATGAGGTCGCACCAAAGACTTATACAGAGGCATTATCACCTCCTTTTTTCTGCTAGCCATTCCTCTCCGTATGCAACCAAGCATCCTTCTAGCTTTTGCCGTCGCCTTTTCTACCTGTTTAGCTACTGTAAGATCATCAGACACAACCACGCCTAGGTCCCGCTCTTCTTTAGTGGACAAAAGTACTTCACCTCCTATACTGTATTGCTCCCTTGGATTGCTGCAGCCCAAATGCATGACCTTACATTTTTTAACATTAAATCCCAGCTGCCAAATTCTAGACCATTCTTCAAGCTTAGCTAGATCCCTCCTCATGTTATCTACACCTTACTGGGTGTCTACTCTATTGCAGATTTTGGTATCATCTGCAAAGAGGCAAACCTTACCCGACAGCCCTTCCGCTATATCACTAACAAAGATGTTAAAAAGAATCGGACCAAGGACAGATCCCTGGGGCACACCACTGGTAACATCCTTCTCCTCAGAGTGAGCTCCATTTACTTGTACTCTTTGTCGCCTCCCACCCAACCAATTTCTAATCCAAGCAGTAACTTTAGGGTCCATGCCTAGGGTGCTCAGTTTGTTTATAAGTCGCCTGTGAGGAACAGTGTCAAAGGCTTTACTGAAATCTAAATACACCACATCTAGAGTTCTCCCTCGGTCCAACTCCCTGGTCACCCAGTCAAAGAAATCAATCAGATTTGTCTGACAAGACCTGCCTCTGGTGAATTCATGCTGCCTCAGATCCTGTAATCCGCTGGACTCCAGAAACCTCACTATTTTCTCTTTCAGCAGCGTTTCCAATAATTTACTCACCACCGAAGTTAAACTAACCGGCCTGTAGTTTTCAACCACATCCTTACTTCCGCTTTTGTGTAAAGGCACCACATGAGCCTCTCTCCAGTCCTTTGGCACCACTCCCGACTCCAACGAGGCATTGAAAAGGTCAGTCAGTGGAGCTGCTAGAACGTCCCCAAGTTCCCTCAGTATTCTAGGGTGTATCCCATCCGGTCCCATCGCTTTGTCTACTTTAAGTTGAGCTAGTTTCTCACGAACACAGTCTTCTGAAAATTGTTCAAGATGTCGCTCGCTTCTGTTCTTATTTGTGGGTGTTTTCTGAGGTCCTGCTCCTGGTTCTTCATCTGTGAACACAGAACAAAAATATTTGTTAAGCAATTCCGCTTTATCCTTATCAGCTTCTACATATTCCCCCCCTGCACCCTTGAGTCTGACAATACCACTTTTGCCCTTCCTCTTCTCACTAATATATCTGAAAAATGTCTTATCCCCCCATTTTATTGCATTGGCTATTTCCTCCTCCTTTTGAATCTTTGCCTTCTTGACTACTTTGCTAGCTTCTCTAAGTTTTTCCAAATACAGATGTCTGTCTTCCTCTCTCTGTGATCTCTTGTATTTCATGAAGGCCTCCCTCTTTTTCTTCACTTTTTCAGCTACTTCCTTCAGAGCTAAGGAATAAATTTTTCACAATGATGCCAAATCTTTTTACTGAATGGTAACTCTTAATATAGGGACCCAGCATTATGTACACAAAGTTAGGATTATGCTTTCCCTATGTGCATTCACTTTGCACTTGTCTACATTAAATTTCCTCTACCATTTATATGCCCAGTTCCCAAATCTGATAAGGTCTTCCTGCAATTTCTTACAATCTGCCCATGATTTAAGTACTTTTCTATAATGCTGTGTCATTTTCAAATTTAATCACCTTACTCACAGCTCTCTTTTCCAGATCATTAAACATGGTCTCAGTATAGATCTATTTACCTTTCTCAAGTGGGAAAACAGACCATTTCATCAACTCTGTTGCACATCTTTCAACTCATAATAAAAGAGAGAATCTTCTCCATAGACAAGCATGGCTAATGCAACCACACTCTAAGGTGACATACCCGATGGAACCAGCGAGTGTGGTGCCTTCCTGCATCTAAAAAGAAATCTTAAAGACTTTTCTGCACTTGCGTGAATATGTTCCTGCTCCCCCCGACAGCCAATAGATCACCAGGTTTTTTTTAAATCCACGATTCAGTGCAGATGGACCCTCCTCTTCAATTCACCTCAGTTGGCCAGAAAAATAACAATTAGAAGAATCGGCATTACTTGCAGTACCAATAATACTGCTAACGTTCTCACTGCAAATATCAGCATTTCTTTCCTCATAGTCCAATGCCGCAGGTTCCCATGGCGCCAGCATAATGGTGGCAGCAAATGACAAGCCAACTCTCAAAGATGCAAGGATGCCCGCTGCTCCCAGTACAAGCTCCGGCAGGGGATCCTAACATTTTTCTGCCTCTGCTGTGCTGTTAGGAACAGCTTCCCTAGTGACCGCATCACTTTCACCTCAGCTACACAATCTCTAGATCAGGTATCACTGCTCAACTCCCTCACCTTCGATGGCTGTATCTGCAAGCATAACTGCCCAGCCCAGTGCTGAGAAGACGCCAGCTTCAAGAACAGCTTCCCAAGAGCATTCAACAAGTAAATTGAAACCAAAACACAAAATGGCTCCTCCCACCCAGCCACAGAGAGACAGAACTCCAGCCAAGCACAAATAAAAGAGAACACACTCAGAGACATCCACCAATGCCTCGACAAAAAAAAAAAAAGACCTCACAAAGATCCTAACAATACAGTCCTGTTCCACAACATCTGCCAACTTTTGTTCCCCCCCCCTCGTCGGGGCATGCCAGTCCTGGCACCCGAGCCACAGATTCTTCAGTCATAGAATCCTGTCTCTGCCTCTCATGTAATGCTCCTGCAACTCCTATTAAAAGTCCAAGACACTGCGGCAGTCCTCCAATCTACCGCCACAGACAGGACTGGTCCAAGGGTTTCTGCCACCCCAGGCAGAAGCCCCGACCATGCCTCCCCCCCATGCCTCGAGCCTCCCCATGCCAAGCTCAGCCGCTGCCACCCCCGCTGCAAATTAGTCTTCTGGGGAGGCTGGCGGCAGAAATTTAAAAGCAGCTGCTTTGTCACCTCTTTGGTGCCCGGGGCAGGCCATGTGCTTCGACACACATGGCCTACTCCTTCTGACCCCCCCTTCGACAGAAAGTTGCATTAGTGGGGGGTTAGAAGCAGCAGACCATGTGTGCCGAAGCATATGGCTTGCTGCGGCTACCAAAGGGGCAGCACAAAGCTGCCATGTGCCCGCCATGGTCTGCCACCTTAGATGGCTGCCTAGTTCCCCTAGTGGATGTGCCGGCCCTGGCCACAGACACTCTGGCACCTCCTCAGGTAATATAGCCTGCCCAGCTTCAGGGGCACAATTCTTTTCAGCAAATAGAGTTTTCTCCCAGATCTTTTCAATCGAAAGCAGGCTGGTCCCTTGAAACCTTCCACACTCCAAGTAACCCAGGATGGGTATCATTCCCCCCAAAGTACAGTGTTCCCCAAACTGGGATCAGATTCTGGAAAAAGGCAAGGACCTAGATCATCAAAACAAATGGCATCAGAAGGCTCAAAGAAGGAGTACCTCTACCTCAAAGCTTTACCCCAAAATCTCCAACCTTAGCCTCATCTCCAACCCTTGAACCTGCTAATAAAAGGTAATTTTGTTCCATCCAGCAATGCACCCAAATAGGCCACAGCCCTCTCCATATACCAAATTCTTCAGGACCTGCAACTATCCATCTGGAAAACACCATCCTCTATCCAACCCACTTCTCGTAGGCTCAAACTCAAATACAAGGCCCGGCACCAAGACATGATCATACCCACCTTCCCCATCCGTCAATGGTACCAGTGGTGGCTATCAAGTATATTAAGTTTGCTAAACCTCTAACTCAAATTCCTCTGGGAAAGTACACATAAAATCCTAGAAAACATGGGAAAGAAGTTTTACCAAAGTGTCTTAGTTTTGTACTATCATCATCAGCTCTAAAACCAGCTTGTGGACCAGCAGGATTTCGTACATGCAAGTTTACAAAAATCCACCTATCACCTAATTTGTTCCCCATATGACACAGTAGTTAGAGTAGCAGCTTTGGCCATCTCAGCTCAAAAGGTTAAGGCATCGGGGCTCAGAGAAGATCTCCATGATAAATAGCTAATGTCTCATCTAGGGGACAGTCTTTTGTGGTCTAAAGCAAAAAAGGCGGTTTCCCAGATAAAAGATGATAGTTCTCTAGTGAAAAAAAACTCTATTCACTAATGGAGAAATCAACAACATTCTTACAGAAGATCTTACCACTACCAATACTTCCAACAATTTTACTCAAGATGAAGATATCAACCACAGCCAAGGCCTCTGCCTCAACATATATCACCTCAATAAAACAACATCCTAGGGAATGTATACAGCAATCAACCTCTTTGGCTTCTTCAGCTAAACCAAATCCCAAATTTTGACTACCCTCCAGTGGGAGACAGAATCCTTCCGTTCAGGGAAGCTTGGAAAAAAAATCATAACTGACCATTTGTCCTGTCCATTGTCAGGCAAGGTTACAAAATAAATTTTCTCATATAGATGCTCCAAACCCAACCTTCTCCATCTTCTATTCCCCTCGACTACTGGTCCATTCTAGAACAAGAGATAGCGTAGTTACTCACCTGTAACAGGTGTTCTCCAGGGACAGCAGGAATCAGTCTTCACTTATGGGTGACGTCGGCACCGATGGAGCCCGCGCGGAGCAATCCCCCAGCTTTCAAAGAAAGCCTTTGGGATTGCTACCACGCATGCGTGGTCCTCTTCACGCCCAAGGATGCCATCTTGCTCAGTCAGGTCCCTTAGTTTGAGCCCTACCAAGCAGATGGCAAGGGAAGGACAAAAATTCAGCAACTCATCAGGGGAGGCGGGAGGGTAGTGAGGACTGATTCCTGCTCTCCTTGGAGAACACCTGTTACAGGTGAGTAACAATGCTTTCTCCAGGAACAAGCAGGAAGTCAGTCCTCATTTATGGGACTCCCTAGCTACAGGCTACCGAACCTGTAACCAAAAAATGCCTCCACAAAGCCATAAGCAAAACCCCAAAGGAACCAGAGTCTTCGGGTCCTCGGGGCGAAGCCCTCGGTAGCCATGAAGAAGGGTCGGAGGTGAGGAGTTGCTTATACCCCGAACAGATTACGGAATACAGCATGGCCGAAGGCGCTGTCCAGGCGGGACTCCCTCTCCAGGCAGTAGTGGGCGGCGAAGGTATTTGTAGAAGATCAGGTTGCCGCCCGGAAAGTGTCCATCATGGGCACGTTTTGGCTCGACTCCATGAGCAGTGACTTGGCGATCCAGAGGGACATCCGCCTTTGCATGGGCGAATGCGATGCAGTCCGTCACCCAAATAGAGAGGGTGCGCTTGGTGACTGCTTGCTCCTGCCTATTGGGATCAAAGGTCACAAAACGTCTGTCAGACTTGCGGTGAGTCTGGGTGCGCTGCAAGTAGAAGGCGACGGCCCTCTTGCAGTTCAGGGTGTGGAGAGCCGCCGAAGCCTGGGCGGCATGGGGCCTCGGGAAGAAGGTCGGGAGCACTATCTCTTAAGAACATAAGATATGCCATATTGGGTCAGACCAAGGTCCATCAAGCCCAGTATCCTGCTTCCAACAGTGGCCAATCTAGGTCATACGTACCTAGCAGTTTCCCCAAGGGACACAGGTTCCACAATGCTTGTTCTGGGTCAAGCATTGATATCCTGGGTCCCTTCTTAATAATGGTTTATGGACCTTTCCTCCAGGAATTTGTCCAAACCTTTTTTAAACCCAGCTACACGAACAGCCTTTACTACATCCTGCATTAACAAATTCCAGACTTTGATTACACGTTGAGTGAAAAAATATTTTCTTTTATTAGTCTTAAATAGTTTACCCTGTAGCTTCATTGCATGTCCCCTAGTCTTTCTATATTCTGATAACGTCTGATAATAACGTCTGATAATGTCTGATTGTTCCACATTGTACAAACCTGTTCATTGTAAACCGCGCTGATGCCGAATAGTGCGGTATAGAAAAACCAAAAATAAATAAATAAAATAAAATAAATAAATAAAACGTCAACAATCAATGTATGTTTACCCGTTCCACTCCGTTCATTAATTTATAGACTTCTATCATATCTCCCCTCAGCTGTCTCTTTTCCAGGTTAAAGAGCCCTAACCTTTTTAGCCTTTCTTCATAGGAGTATCCTTCTACCCCTTTACTATTTTGGTGTCTCTTCTCAGAACCTTTTCTAATAACGCTATATCCCTTTTAAGATACGGTGACCAGAATTGCACACAATATTCTTGGTTGAGATGAAAGGCCAATAATTCTTGGTTGAGATGAAAGGCCAATATGACCTTAAGAATTTAGGATGGGTCTGGAGGACCACCCTGTTCCAATAAAACCTGGTGTAAGGGGCACCAGCCATGAGCGCCTGAAGCTCACTTACTTGGCGAGCCGAGGTCAGCACCACCAGGAAGACCTCCTTCCAAGACAAGTGCAGGAGTGAACACGTCGCCATTGGCTCGAAGTTCAAGTCCCATTCCGCTGGAGGTGGGCAGATGGGCGGCTTGGATATCAGAAGGCCCCGCATGAAGCGGGAGACTAGTGACTGCCCTGAGAGAGGTTTTCCCTCGATAGGGAGATGATTAGCCGATATGGGGCTCAAATGAACTCTAACAGAGTTCAACTTCAACCCTTCCCTCGAGAGGTGAAGGAGGTACTGGAGAATCCACCGAACCGGGCACGATAAGGGGTCAATCTGGTGTTCCGAGCACCAGACGGAGAAGCGCTTCCACTTAAAGGCGTAAGTCCGCTTAGTGGAGTCCTTCCTCGAGGCAAGGAGGATTTCCTCAACCTCCTCCGGAACGGCCACAGAGGCTAGAGAGATCCGTTCAGCCGCCAGGCCGTGAGGGATGGGGAAGTTAGTTAGGTTCGGATACAGTACCCGACAATCCTGCCTTAGCAAGTCCCTGGCAGAGTCCAGGAGAACCGGAGGCTCCGACAACAGCCGGAGCAGGAGCGGGAACCAAGGCTGCCGAGGCCACGAGAATCAGCGATGCCCCGTCCCGTTGAGCCTTTATCAGAGTCCTCGCAATGAGGGGGAAAGGAGGGAATGCATACAGAAGACTAGAGGACCAGTCCAGGAGAAATGCATCGGGACCCTCCCTGCCTGGGTCGGTACTGGGCCGCAAAAGCGAGAGAACTGTGTAGAAACAGCCAGCCTGCTACTCTGGGATCCAGTCGCCACTCATGGGGGTGAAGGATTCTGCTGAGTCTGTCCGCCAGGCCATTCTCATGACCCGGGAGGTATGTCACCCTGAGGGACATCCTCCGTCAGGCGGCAAAAGAGCAAAGAAACAGAAATATGACGACAGAAAAAGACCAATGGCCTATCTAGTCTGTCCTTCCATATCAACAACTACAACAGTCCCCTTTTTACTTTTAGAGATCCTCTGTGTTTGTCCCATCCTTTTTTGAATTCAGTTACTGTCCTCATCTCTACCACCTCCACTGGGAGACTATTCCACAGATCCACCACTCTTTCCGTAAAGAAATATTTCCGCAAATCATTCCTAAATCTATCCCCCTCCACCCTCATCCCATGTCCCCTGGTAGCAGAACTTGCTTTCAATTGAAAGAGGCTCTCCCCCTGAACATTTATGCCACGGAGGTATTTAAACATCTCAATCATATCACCTCTATCCCGCCTTTCCTCTAAGGTGTACATATTAAGATCCTTAAGTCTGTCCTCATATGCTTTATAATGAAGACCACTAACCATTTTAGTAGCCACCCTCTGCACCGACTCCATCCTGTTCACATCCTTTTGAAGGGCGGTCTCCAAAATTGCACACTATACTTCAAATGAGGTCGCACCAAAGACTTATACAGAGGCACTATCACCTCCTTTTTTCTGCTAGCCATTCCTCTCCGTATGCACCCAAGCAGCCTTCTAGCTTTTGCCGTCGCCATTTCTACCTGTTAAGCTACTTTAAGATCATCAGACACAACCACGCCCAAGTCCCGCTCTTCTTTACTGGACAAAAGTACTTCACCCCCTATACTATATTGCTCCCTTGGATTGCTGCAGCCCAAATGCATGACCTTACATTTTTTAACATTAAATCCCAGCTGCCAGATTCTAGACCATTCTTCAAGCTTAGCTAGATCCCTCCTCATGTTATCTATACCTTCCTGGGTGTCTACTCTATTGCAGATTTTGGTATCATCCGCAAAAAGGCAAACCTTACCCGACAGCCCTTCTGCTATATCACTAACAAAGATGTTAAAAAGAATCGGACCAAGGACAGATCCCTGGGGCACACCACTGGTAACATCCTTCTCCTCAGAGTGAGTGCCATTTACATGTACTCTTTGTCGCCTCCCACCCAACCAATTTCTAATCCAAGCAGTAACTTTAGGGCCCATCCCTAGGGTGCTCAGTTTGTTTATAAGTTGCCTGTGAGGAACAGTGTCAAAGGCTTTACTAAAATCTAAATACACCACATCTAGGGCTCTCCCTCGGTCCAACTCCCTGGTCACCTAGTCAAAGAAATCAATCAGATTTGTCTGACAAGACCTGCCTCTGGTGAATCCATGCTGCCTCGGATCCTGTAATCCACTGGACTCCAGAAACTTCACTATTTTCTCTTTCAGCAGCGTTTCCAATAATTTACTCACCACCGAAGTTAAACTAACCGGCCTGTAGTTTTCAACCACATCCTTACTTCCGCTTTTGTGTAAAGGCACCACATGAGCCTCTCTCCAGTCCTTTGGCACCACTCCCGACTCCAACGAGGCATTGAAAAGGTCAGTCAGTGGAGCTGTTAGAACATCCCCAAGTTCCCTCAGTATTCTAGGGTGTATCCCATCCGGTCCCATTGCTTTGTCTACTTTAAGTTGAGATAGTTTCTCACGAACACAGTCTTATGAAAATTGTTGAAGATGACCCTCGCTTCTGTTCCTGTTTGTGGGTGTTTTCTGAGGTCCTGCTCCTGGTTCTTCATCTGTGAACACAGAACAGAAATATTTGTTAAGCAATTCTGCTTTATCCTCATCAGCTTCTACATATTCCTCTCCCCTTCACCTTTGAGTCTGACAATACCACTTTTGCCCTTCCTCTTCTCACTAACATTTCTAAAAAATGTCTTAACCCCTCATTATCCCCTCAAATGTCCCCCAAAAATGTCTTATCCCCTCAACCAGCAATTGAACCTAGATATCCCTCTCAAGAAATGACCCACTCTAGAAAGGCCCTTACATTCAGTATCTGATTTTTACCTATCCTTGCAGTGTAAATAGCTTATGTATATAGTTAACCCTGTTGTCCAAGTTTGTACTCCTGTTCGATGTAAAACCAGACAGCTTGTTGTTATGGTCGTTGTGCTGTGATGTAAATCGCGCTGATACCGAATAGTGCGGTATATAAGAAACTATAATAAATAAATAAATAAATACATTTTATTGCATTGGCTATTTCCTCCTCTTTTTGAATCTTTTCTGTCCTGACTACTTTGCTAGCTTCTCTAAGTTTTACCAAATATAGATGCCTGTCTTCCTCTCTCTGTGATCTCTTGTATTTCATGAAGGCCTCCCTCTTTTTCTTCACTTTTTCAGCTACCTCTTTCGAAAGCCACATCCCCCTTTCAATTTTGCCCACTGTTTTTCTACATGTAAACCCTTCCAAGTCTTTCGCTATCTGGTTCACTCTTGGGAGTCCCCCCCCCCCCCCACACTTGTGCCCCTTCCTTTTCCTCCCTTCGGTATTTAGGTGGTGTTCTTGATTCTTCTCTCTCTTTTAAGGAACACATTTCTTCAGTTTCCAGCGCTCTTTCTTTTCCCTCAAACAATTATGAGCCATCCGTCCTTTTCTCTCTTCCTCTGCCTTGACCACACTACTACTCTCTCTTGTAATGTCCCATCTTGAGTGACTATTGCAATGTCTCCTTGGCAGGTCTTCCACAATTTCAACTCTCCCGTCTTCAACGTGTTCAGAACACCGCAGTTCGTATTTTAACTCACGCTTCCCGTTTTGATCACGTCACCCCCCTCCTCATACATCAGCACTGGCTCCCCATTTCTTTTTGTATTCAGTATAAGGTCCTTTTTGTTCACAGGGAAATTCACACAGGCACTCCCCTTTACCTTGCAGACCAGGTTCACTTTCACACCCCTCACCGTTCACTCCGCTCCATCCATATCAACCGCATGTCCCTTCCTTCCCCATCACAAGCTCGCCTGGAATCCACTCATTCATCAGCATTTTACTTTCTAGGCCCAGGGCTCTGGAACTTGCTCTCCCCCTCCCTCCGTTTAGAACTATCATTCAAGTCCTTCAAAATGAAACTAAAAACTCACCTTTTCTGTCTTGCATTTGACCTTTCCCCCCCCTTCCTCACCCCTCTCCCCCCCCTCCTCGTTGATGCACCTGATTACTTGTTCTTTATGCCTCTTCTCTTTCTCTGTCCTATTCTTTTGATTTTAATGGCGTTCCTTTTCTGCTTTCCTGCAGCCTTTGCATTTTTTATGATTGTAAACCGCTCAGAAGCTCATGTTATGGGCGGTATAATAAGTTTTAATTAAACAAACATAAACATCCCCCAGCTGTTCCCATCCCGCTAACGACTCCCTGAGGTATTGGCCCATCTTGGCAAAGTTAGTCTTTCTAAAGTCTAAGACCCTCACCTTTGAATGGATTCTAACAGCCCTAGTCCTAATACTGAACCACATCATCTGGTAATCACTGGATGCAAAATGATCTCCTACCATAACATCAGAAACACTTTCACCATTGGTAAGCACCAAGTCCAGTATGGCCCCTTCACGTGTGGGGTCTGTTACCAATTGCCTGAATAGTTCTCCCTGTAGAGAATCCAGGATCTCTTTACTTCTAGATGATACTGCAGCAGGAATGTGCCAATCAACATCTGGCATATTGAAATCCCCTATCAGTAGCACTTCCCCTTTCCTAGCAATGCTGCGTATGTCTTCAATTAACTCTCTGTCCACCTCTTCCTCTTGTGAGGGAGGTCTGTATATCACGCCAATGCAAATAGATTTCTCTTTCCCTCTTTCTTGTTTAACCCACAATGCCTCCTTGAGCAGATGAGGACCGCTTCCCTGCAGAGGAAGCGCAACCCCGTGCCCCCCTCCTTGTTGATGTAGAACATCGCTACCCAATTGTCGGTCTGGACCAGAACCGACTTTCCACTGAAGAGATCCTCAAAGACCGTCAGGGCCCACCGGACGGCCCAGAGCTCGAGCAGGTTTATCTGCTGCTGAGCCTCCGCGGGTGACCATTGCCCCTGCGTGCAGAGAGATCCGCAATGTGCTCCCCACCCTGACAGGTCAGCACCACATCGTACTGTGGGGCCTGAAAGGGCGATCCCCGCAGGAGGTTGCGGATGTTTTGCCACCAGTTCAGGGACAAACGGAGGTTGGGAAGGATCCTGACGGGGTCCCTGAGGTGCCCGAGGGACTGGCTCCACTGGGTACTGAGCCGTCCACATGTGCAGGCGGTAGTGAGGAACCACATGTACGGTCGAAGCTATGTGGCTTAGAAGACGAAGCTATGTGGCTTAGAAGACGAAGCTATGTGGCCCAGAAGACGTAGCATGGACCGAGCGGTGACCTGGTGGGCGCTTTTGGACGTGAGCTACCAGAGTTAGGAGGTGAGTGGATTGATCCACCGGCAAGAAGGCAATGGCCTGCCGAATATCGAGGTGCACCCTGATAAACTCAAGAGCCTGCACCGGCTCGAGGTGAAACTTTGGGTAGTTGACCAAGAACCCCAAGCTCTCCAAGAAGAGGACAGTGCGCAAAATCGCCTGCCGGGCCTCCTTGACGGAGGAGCCCGTAACGAGCCAGTCATCGAGGTAGGAAAGACCGGAACGCCCCGGCGCTGAAGGTGAGCGGTTGCCACGACGAGGCACTTCATGAAGATCTGTGGGGCGGATGCAAGGCTGAAGGGGAGCACCCTGTACTGGAAGTGCTCTCCCTGTAGACTGAAACTCAGGTATTGCTTGTGTTGAGGGTGGATCAAGATATGGGCGTAAGCGTCCTTTAGATCCAAGGAGCATAGCCAGTCACCCTGCCTGAGGAAGGGCAGCAGCACGCCAAGAGATAACATCTTGAATTTCTCCCGCACCAGGAACTTGTTTAGCCTGTGGAGGTCGAGGATGGGCCACAGACCCCCCATTTTCTTCGGGACAAGGAAGTACCAGGAATAAAAGCCACGACCTCGAAGGTGGGGAGGGACCTTCTCGAATGGCCATTGGGCAAGGAGAGAGTGCAATTCCCGCTGCAGCAGAAGCTGGTATGCAGGGAGTCGAGAAGGCTCTGCCGGGGAGAAAGGAGGTGGAAGTCTGTCAAAATGGAGGCGACAGCCCTCCTAGATGACCTGGAGAACCCAAGTGTCCGAGGTGATGAGCGCCCACGAAGGGGTGAAGCAGGACAGGTTTTTCCCCCACTGGCTGCTGTATTGCTGGAGGGCAAGGGGCCATGACGCTGGAGTCAAAACACCTGTGCGGGTTGTGGGGGAGTCGGCGTTTGGGCCTTTGGACCCTGTGGTTTACAGTGCTCCTGGCCGGGGTTCCCCTGCACCAGATTGGTCGGCGTGGGGGTAGTTGGGTATGGCGGGTCGCCGCGATACTGGAGGCCTTTTCTGGAGAAGAAGGGCTTCTTGGTTGGCTGCTTCTTCCGAGACAATGTTGAGGTCTTACGGGAGAGACGAGTCCTAATGACGTACTCCATCTCGATCTCCGCAGCCTTCTCCTCCATCGGCTTACCAAAAAGTTGTTCACCAAGGCAGGGCACGTCCAGGAGCTTCTCCTGCACCCACAGTTACAAATCCGAGGATTGGAGCCATGCCTGGCGACAGGCTCCGATGCCCGCGGCCGCCACCCGAGCCGATGTCTCAAAGCCATCATAGGAGGCTCAAGAGATATACTTGGAGCAGTCAGCCACTGATTTTAACAGGGCGCGGAATCGGTCGAGGGGCTCTCCCTCGAGGCCCGCGGAGAAACCCCCAAGCTCCTTTGCCATGTCGCATAGGAACATACCAATGTACAATTGGTATGCCTAGATGCAACAAGAGAGCATGGAGCCTTGATAGGCCTTGCGGCCCAGGGCATCAAGGGCTCTCAATTCCTGGCCCGGTGGTACCAATGAAGGAGACTTTGGGCTCTTCTGCTTCCTTGTGGCCGATTCCACCACCATCGAGGTGTGTGGGAGCTGAGTCTTTCGAAAGCTGGGCCCGCGCTGTATCTTGTACACTGTGTCAAGGCGCTTGCTCACAATGGGGACCGAGGCTGGGGCTTCCCATATGCGGAGCAACAGCCAAGATAGAATCGGTGGTAAAGGCACAGTGAGGGCTTCCCTGGGCGGGGACTCGTACTGAAGAATATCGAGTTCTTCAGCACGAGGGTCCTCCTTGGCCTGTGTGACCAGGCTGAGGGCCCGAGCCATGTCCCGGATAAACACCAGGAAGGAAGTGTCTTCGGGTAGTGAGCGACGCTGGAATGCAGGCGGCGAGGGGTCCGACAGAAGTTCCCAGTGGGTACGGGTTTCCGGGAAGGTGTCCCTATCGGATTCCCAGTCCGAAAAATCGGTTGAAGGATCCGAGCTTTTGTGGTTCACCCTGTCCGATGGCCTGGAGCCGGAGGACCTGGACGATCTCGTCTCCGAGGAACGGGAGAGCAAACGAGACCGACGTCGAAGACTCTCACGAGGCCCGCGGCTCTCTGGGGTTTCCTGGACGGATTTGGGTGTCCCAACGCGAGGGACCCGCGGTCTCTGGGCACAAGTCAGCGAAGCCGCCCGTGAGTGAATGCTGGAAAGCAATGAACGCAGAAACGCTGCGTTCGAGCGCCAGCATACGGGACTCCCACACCGGGATCACCGGATCAGGCGTCGAGGAGCAGAGTGTGTCCTCACAGGGACGACCTTCAGGAGACTGGGTGCCTTCGCTGGAGGCCTCTGTTTCCCTGCGAGGTACCTTGCAGGGCTGCTCCTTGTCCGACTCTCGGGAACGCTGAAAGGAACTAAGCAACCAGGCGCGGGAGTGCTCGCACTGGTCATGAGTCCTGGCCAGTGACTTAGAGGCCTTCTTCTTTGTGCGTCGTTCCACCTCGGGAGACCCCTGGTCAGAGTGCCGCCGAGAGCGCGGGGCTGCAATGGGAGAACCCACTGGAGGAGAGACGACTGAGGGCGCCACCGGGGACTCCTAGGAAGCCTTCCTGAAAATGTCTTCGAACTTCTGCTTACGACTGAGCAAGGCTTTAGAGGATATTGTTTTGCAGAGCGAACAGAGCTCTGGATCATGGTCAGC
This sequence comes from Ichthyophis bannanicus, assembly GCA_033557465.1. NCBI lineage: Eukaryota > Metazoa > Chordata > Amphibia > Gymnophiona > Ichthyophiidae > Ichthyophis > Ichthyophis bannanicus. The sequence continues at coordinate 384,710,809 of CM066039.1, forward strand.
TCCCAGGCACCGCAGACAACAGTCATGAGTGTCTGTAAGCGACATGTTCCTAGAACATCTATTGCATTTTTTGAATCTGGTGGCCATGGGGGCAAAAATGACCCCTGTGAGGTCGAAGACCCATGCAGCCAGTGGTTGGGAAAAAGGGCACGAAGCCAGGACAAAAATTTTTAAGGAAAATGAGTATCCCCGAGAGCTCTAAAGCAGATCAGGGGAAAGGACGTAAAGAGGACCGGTGCAACCGGAAAAAAGAGAGCCTGTTAAGGTGAGGAAAACAAAACTTTTTTGAAGGACGAGGACGTGCTTCTGAAGGGCTCCGCAGATAAAGGGAGACTGAGCAAGATGGCATCCTTGGGCGGGAAGAGGACCATGCATGCATGGCAGCAATCCCAAAGGCTTTCTTTGAAAGCTGGGGACTTGCTCCGTGTGGGCTCTGTCGGTGCCGACGTCGCCCATAAGTGAGGGCTGACTTCCTGCTTGTTCCTGGAGAATGCAACACTTTTCAATAACAATTCAATCAAATGAGTTCCAAAGATTCAGAGAAACCACAGATTACACTCCAGATTTCTTTTGCATTCTGAGAAGACAGGGGGGTCTCAGATCGAGCCTAGATCTCTGAAACCTCAACCTGCATATATGGCGAGAGAAGTTCAAAATAAACTCCTTAGCAACAATACTCCTTTTACTAGAAGGCAATGATTTGTTAGCCTCCTTAGAACCAATGGATACTTACTTTTATATAACCATCCACGAGAACCACAGGCAGTTCCTGTGTGTCATATTCACCGACCAATACTTTCAATGCAAAAGTAGTCTTCCTTTCGGAAACTGAGTTTTCACAAAATGTCTCACGGTAGTGGCAGGACAAACAGGAGTGAGGTGGAGTAAAAAGCCTTAAGAACATAAGAACATAAGAAATGCCATACTGGGTCAGACCGAGGTCCATCAAGCCCAGTATCCTGTTTCCAACAGTGGCCAATCTAGGTCATACGTACCTAGCAGTTTCCCCAAAAGACACAGGTTCTGCAGTGCTTGTACTAGGCCAAGCATTGATATCCTGGGTCCCTTTTTAATAGTGGTTTATGGACCTTTCCTCCAGGAACTTGTCCAAACCTTTTTTAAACCCAGCTATACTAACAGCCCTTACTACATCCTCCGGTAACAGATTCCAGAGTTTGATTACACGTTGAGAGAAGAAATATTTTCTCCTATTTGTCTTAAATAGTTTACCCTGTAGCTTCATTACATGCCCCCTAGTCCTTCTATATTCTGATAGCGTAAACAATTTATCCACGTTTATCCGTTCCACTCCATTCATTAATTTATACACCTCTATCATATCTCCCCTCAGCCGCCTCTTTTCTAGGTTAAAGAGCCCTAACCTTTTTAGCCTCTCTTCATAGGAGTAGCCTTCCATCCCCTTCACCAATTTGGTGGCTCTTCTCTGTACTTTTTCTAATAACTCTATGTCCTTTTTAAGATACGGTGACCAGAATTGCACACAATATTCAAGGTGCGGTCGTACCATGGAGCGATACAGAGGCATTATAATATCCTTTGTTTTATTCTCCATCCCTTTCCTTATGATACCTAGCATTCTATTTGCTTTCTTGGCCGCCGCTGCACACTGGGCGGAGGGTTTTAACATGTTATCCACGATGACTCCTAAATCTTTTTCCTGGGTGGTGGTTTCTAATGTGGAGCCTTGCATCTTGTAACTATAGTGTGGGTTGTTCTTTCCTAGGTGCATAACTTTGCACTTGTCCACATTAAATTTCATCTGCCATTTGGATGCCCAGTCTTCCAATTTATCCAGATCCTCCTGCAGTTTTCCACAATCCTCTTGGGTTTTAACAACTTTAAACAGTTTTGTGTCATCTGCAAATTTGATTACCTCACTAGTTATTCCCTTTTCCAGGTCATTTATGAATATGTCAAAAAGTAGCGGACCCAGTACAGATCCCTGGGGTACTCCACTATTCACCTTTTTCCATTGGGAATATTGGCCATTTAGCCCTACCCTCTGCTTTCTATCTTTTAACCAGTTCCCGATCCACAATAGTACACTGCCTCCTATCCCATGACTTTTTAGCTTCGCCAAAAGTCTCTGATGGGGGACCTTGTCAAAAGCTTTCTGAAAGTCCAGATACACTATATCAACCGACTCACCTTTGTCTACCTGTTTATGCACACCTTCAAAAAAACAGATCAGATTAGTAAGACAAGATCTTCCTTGTCTAAAGCCATGTTGGCTGTCTCCCATTAGGCCATGACTATCTACATGCTGTGTAATTTTGTTCTTTATGATGGCTTCTACCATTTTCCCTGGTACTGACGTCAGGCTCACCGGTCTGTAATTTCCCGGGTCACCCCTGGAACCCTTTTTAAAAATTGGTGTTACGTTGGCGACCCTCCAATCTTCAGGTATTACAGATGATTTTAATGAAAGTTCACAGATTACCAATAACAGGTCTGCAATCTCATATTTCAGTTCTTTCAACACTCTGGGATGTATACCATCCGGTCCAGGTGATTTGCTACTATTCAGTTTATCAAATAGTTGTAATATATCTTCCCGGTGTAGCGATATTTCTCTCAATTCCTCTGCAGTATCACCTTTAAATACCACTTCAGTCTTGGGTAACACCCCTACATCTTCCTCAGTAAAGACCGAAGCAAAGAATTCATTCAGTCTCTCTGCTATAGCCTTGTCTCCTCTTATTGCACCTTTTACCCCTCTATCATCTAATGGTCCAATTGACTCTCTCACAGGCCTTTTGCTACGAATGTACTTGAAAAAGTCCTTATTTCGTGTTTTTGCTTCCGTAGCAAGTTTCTTCTCAAATTCCCGCTTTGCCTGCCTTATCAATGCTTTGCATTTAACTTGCCAGTGCTTGTGCTGTTTCCAGTTTTCATCATTTGGCTCTTTTTTCCATTTTCTGAAGGTTGCTCTTTTGGCAGCAACAGCCTCTCTGACCTCACCTTTAAACCATGCTGGCAGTTTTTTGGACTTTCTTCCACTTTTCTTAATGCGTGGAATACAGCTGGTCTGGGCTTCGAGGATAGTATTTTTAAATAACACCCAAGCTTGCTGTAAGTCTTTAACCTTTGGAACCGCTCCTTTTAGTTTTTTCCGAACTATATTCCTCATTCTATCATAGTCACCCTTTTGAAAGTTAAAAGGTAGTACTGTGGATTCCTTTACTATCTGTCCTCCACTGATTAAATCAAACATGATCATACTATGATCACTATTGCCAAGTGGTCCCAACACCCTTATTTCTTGCACCAGATCTGGCGTTCCACTAAGGACTAGGTCCAGTATGGCTTCCCCTCTGGTCGGTTCATGAACCAGCTGCTCCAAGAAGCAGTCATTCATTTCATCTAGAAACTTTATCTCTTTAGCTTGTCCTGCTGTGACACTGTCCCAGTCGATACCGGGGTAATTGAAATCACCCATTATTACTACTCTGTTGTGGCTTTTGTTAGCTTCCTTGATTTCTTTGAGCATTTCATCATCCATTTGTTCATTCTGGCCAGGTGGTCGATAGTATACTCCCACTGCCATCACCTTCCCCTTTGTAAATGGAATTTCAATCCATAGAGATTCTACAGCATATTTTGTTCCCTGCAAAACTTTAATCCTTTCTGACTCAATGCCCTCTCTAACATAGAGCGCAACCCCTCCACCAATTTGTTCAGCTCTATCATTACGATATAGTTTGTATCCAGGTATCACAGTGTCCCACTGGTTATCCTCCTTCCACCATGTCTCTGAGAGTGCAATCATATCTAACCTCTCATTTAATGCTATATATTCTAATTCTCCCATCTTATTGTTTAGACTTCTAGCATTGGCATACAAGCATTTTAGAGACTGTATTTTATTAATATTAATCTGGCTATTGGTAGGCATGGGTAATGGGGAATCTTTATGCTCTGTCTGCTCCTTACTCAAGGGCATTTGGGCTACTATACTCCCTTTTGGAACCTCACTGCTTTTGGTAGTATCCTTCAAGGATACCTTTGTCCGAACCGTGCGCTCCTGGGTGACTGTCGGCTTTCCCCTATTTTCTAGTTTAAAAGCTTCTCTATCTCTTTTTTAAAGGTTAATGCCAGCAGTCTGGTCCCATCCTGATTAAGGTGAAGCCCATCCCTTCGGAAGAGCCCCCCCTTTCCCCAGAATGTTCCCCAGTTCCTAGCAAATCCAAAACCCTCATCCTTGCACCATTGTCTCATCCACGCATTGAGACTCCGGAGCTCTGCCTGTCTTTTGGGTCCTGCACGTGGAACAGGAAGCATTTCGGAGAACGCTATCCTGGAAGTTCTGGATTTCAACTTCCTACCTAAAAGCTTAAATTTAGCCTCCAGAACTTCCCTACCACATTTTCCTATGTCATTGGTACCAACATGTACCAAGACAGCAGACTCCCCCCCAGCACTATCTATGATCCTATCTAGGCGGTGCGTGAGATCTGCTACCTTCGCACCAGGCAGGCATGTTACCAGGCGATCCTCACGTCCACCAGCCACCCAGCTATCTACATTCCTAATGATTGAATCACCAACTATAACAGCTGTCCTGACCCTCCCCTCATGGGGACATGGCCCTGGAGAAACGTCCTCGGTGCGAGAGGGTTTTACATCACCTGGAGGACAGGTCCTAGTTACAGGATCATTTCCTGCCACACCAGGGTGATGCTCTCCTGTCACGTGACCTCTCTCCTCCATGGCAACAGGGATGCTGCCAGACTGGAGGTGGGACTTCAGGACTATATCCCTGTAGGTCTCGTCCATGTACTTCTCTGTCTTTCTTATGTCTTCCAGGTCTGCTACTCTAGCCTCTAGAGAACGGACTCGTTCCCTGAGAGCAAAGAGCTCCCTGCACTTAGTGCATATGTAGGACCTCTCACCAACTGGGAGATAATCATACATGTGACACTCGATGCAAAAGACTGGAGAACCCCCATCTTGTTGCTGGACCTCTGACTGCATCTTAGTTTAAAGCTTGTGTTTAGGTCTTTTAAATCGGTATATAATAAGGATTGGTGTAGATGCTTATACTAATAAAAGTGTATCTAATACCCCTAATACACCCTGTGTACCTGAAGCTAATTAATCACAGGTCCTCTGTGTATGACTGATTTGGATTAAGAGCTGCACCTGAGAGCAGCCCCTTTCCTCTAAGATGTCCAAGTACCTATAAAACTACAATTTCCCCAGGGGTGGGTGGGTGCTGGGGAGGGAGGGGGGGAGATAAGTCCTATTAAAGAGGGCAGTTACAAGGTACCCTGTCCTGAACCCTCAGCAGGGGGATGGGGGTACCACACAAAGCCCAGTTGAGAGAGGCAAGGTAAGTACAGCTGAGAAGGCTGAAACGTGCACACCACTAAGACAAACACTAAATAATTAAACAAACAACAGTTAGACAAACAGTAAATAATTAAATAAACAGCTAGAACTCACAGTAAGATGTCCCAGGAGGCAAAAATCCACTCACTAGCAGAGCTCTGTAAAAGTTCAGCCTTTCTCTGATCAGAGAAAAGCAAACTCCTCTGATCAGAGAAAAGCTTAATTTGGAGAAACCAGACACAGCTGCATTTTGGCTAGTGCCTTCTTCAGAAGTTAAGCCTCAAACAACATACAAAGATAAACATCAATATTCATAAAAACAAACACAGAATAAAAAGTGTACAAGTTTGAACTGGATGCGGAAACGGATAGGGAGCCAATGAAGTGACTTGAGAAGAGGAGTAATATGGGCATGACGAGGCTGGCAGAAGATTAGCCGCGCAGCAGAGTGTTGAACAGATTGAAGGAGAGAGAGATGATTCAAAGGGAGACCAGCAAGGAATAGGTTACAGTAGTCAAGACGGGAGGTGATTAAGGAGTGGATAAGCGTCTTAGTGGAGTGGAGGAGTAGCCTAGTGGTTAGAGCAACTGCCTAGTACCCAGAAGATCAAGGGTTCAATTCCCACTGGCGCTCCTTGTGACTTTGGGCAAGTCACTTTACCCTCCATTGCCTTGGAAGAAAAGGCTGGCAATCTACTTCCAGTGATACATTGCCAAGAAAACCCAGAGATAGCTGGGTCGCTATGAGTCAACACTAACTCGATGGCACTAAAAAAAAAAAAAGTGTCTTAGTAGCGTGTTCAGAAAGGAAAGTGTGGATTTTTCTGATGTTATAGAGAAAGAAACGGCAGGTCTTAGCTATTAGGATGTGTGTGGAGAAAGAGAGAGAGGAGTCAAAGACAACCTCAAGACTGTGGGCCGAGGAAACAGGAAGGAGTACAGAATTATCCACAGAGACTGGGAAAGGAGGAAGAGGAGGGGAGGTTTTAGGGGGAAAGATAAGAAGTTCAGTCTTTGCCATGTTCAATTTCAAGCGGTGGTGAGACATCCAGGCAGCAATGTCAGAAAGGCAGGCAGAGATCCGGGTCTGGATTGCCAGAGAGATTTCAGGCATAGAGAGGTAGATCTGGGAGTCGTCAGCATACAGATGGTACTGAAAGCCATGAGAAGAGATAAGCGCACCAAGGGACTGGGTATAGAGAGAGAAAAGGAGCGGACCCAAGACAGATCCTTGGGGTACACCAACTGGGAGCGGGATAGCAGAGGAGGAGCCGCCACCAGAACACACACTGAAAGAGCGATGGAAGAGATAGGAGGAGAACAAGGATAGTACAGAGCCCTTAAAAACAAGCAAGGACAGGGTATCGAGGAGATGCTAGGGAGATGATCCCAGAAAGCAGTGAAACACAGGCTGAGGTGGATCATGCTTCCTCCCAAGGATCTCTGGTATCGAAACCTGGGACGGGGATTAGGAGTTGTTCTAAGTCTGAAAGAGATGCTGGAGAACAGCCTGGCCAAACGAGGCATCCCGACGGGAGTCCTTGTCCAAGCAGTAATGGGCCGCAAAAGTGTGGACAGAGGACCAAGTGGCTGCTTTGCAGATGTCATCAATCGACACCGAGCAAAGGTTGGCCATAGAGGCAGACATTGCTCTGACATTGTGAGCTGTGTCGTGACCTTCGAGAGAAAGTCCCTTACTTTCATAGGTAAAGGATATGCAGTCTGCAATCCACTTGGAGAGTGTTCTCTTGGAAATTGGTAAACCCAGGTGACTGGAATCAAAGGCAACAAAAAGCTGTGAAGCCTTTCTATGCTGCTTAGTCCTCTGAAGGTAAAAGGCTAAAGCTTGTTTACAATCAAGAGTGTGAAGATTCCTTTCTGCACTAGAGGCATGAGGCCTAGGGAAGAAGACAGGAAGGTAAACCGACTGAGTCAAATGAAAAGGCGAAACCACCTTTGACATAAAGTGAGGATGAGTCCTAAGGACTACCTTATCATGGTGGAACCTTGTGTAAGGAGGGTCAGCCACTAAATCTTGGAGCTCACTGATGCCTCTTGCAGAAGTGAGGGCAAATAGAAAGATCACCTTCCAAGAAAGAAACTTCAGGGATGTAGTGGCTAAGGGTTCGAAGGGTGGCTTCATGAGCTGTCCAAGGACAAGATTTAAATCCCATGCCACAGGTGGTGGCTTAATGGGAGGCTTAGTTAAGAATAGACCTCTCATAAAACGCGCTACAAGCGGCTGAGAGGAGACAGGTTGCCCAGCAAAGGGCGTGTGGAAAGCCACAATGGCAGTAAGGGCGTGTGGAAAGCCACAATGGCACTAAGGTGGACCCTTACTGAATTAGTTTTAAGTCCAGAGGATTAAAGGTGGAGGAGATACTCCAGTAACGTCTCTATTGGAACTGAAAAAGGATTAAGTTCCCTTTCTGAACATCAGATAGAGAACCTTCTTCACTTAAAAACGTAAGCACGCCTTGTGGAAGGTTTCCTGGAGGCCAAAAGGATATCTTTAACCTGTTGAGAGAGGTTGATATTGTGGAGTTCTAAGCTCTCAGCAGCCAAGCCATCAGGTGCAACGGCTGGGGTGCAGAAGCATCCAGTTCTCCTGGGATAGAAGATCTGGAGCACCTCCCAACTCCAGAGGTTTGGCTTGAGAGAGATGTAGAAGCAGTGGGTACCATGTCTGTCGTGGCCAGCGTGGGGCTATGAGGATCATATGGCTCCTGTCTTTCTGAAGTTTGAGCAGAGTCTTGGGAATGAGGGGAATGGGTGGGTAGGCATATAGGAAGTCCTGACCCCAGTGGAGGTGGAAAGCATCCATTGCCTGACTGTTCCGAGCAGGAATTCTGGAACAGAATCGGGGAAGGTTGGCATTCTGAGGACTTGCAAATAGGTCTATATCTGGGGTTCCCCAGATTCGAAAGATTTGAGCAATTTGTTCTAAATGAAGAGACCACTCGTGTGGCAGCAGCACTCAACTGAGTTTGTCTGCTAGAAGATTCTGTTTGCTTGGGAGATACACCGCTAGTAGGTGAATCTGAAGGCCTCTTGCAAAGGACCATAGGTGTAGAGCTTTGTTGCACAATGCCTGAAAAGCTGTTCCATCCTGCTTGTTCACATAGAATATGGCTACCTGACTGTCCATCTGGACAAGAACTGTCTTTATTTATTTATTTATTTATTGTTTCTTCTATACCGCACTCTTAAAAATCAGCGTGGTTTGAAATACCCGAAGAGCGTAGAAGATGGCTCTGAGTTTCAGCAGGTTTATGTGAAGACAAGCCTCCTGCTGGGTCCAGAGACCATGAGTGGAAAGACTGTCCAGATGAGCTCCCCAACCCAACTTGGACGCATCCGTCGTCTAAGTAGCTTTGTGCAGTGGCTGCTGAAAAGGTGACCCTACGAGTAGGTTTTCTAGCGACTACCACCATTGGAGGGACAAAATGAGGTGTGCAGAGTTTCTGATTTTGTCCCCACGACGACCCGACGCCTGAGTCCACTGAGAGGCTAGGGTCCACTGAGCTGCCCGCATATGCAGGTGAGCATAGGGGACCAAATGTACAGTGGAAGCCATATGACCGAGCAACTGAAGCATTTCTTGAGCAGTCAGGAAAGTTTTCATAGCTGCTTGAGAAGCCAGTTGAACTATTCGAGCACAGCGGAGCTGTGGTAGGAAAGTCCTTGACTGCCGCGTGTCTAGAAGAGCCCCTATGAACTCTAGGGATTGAGAAGAGGTAAGATGGGACTTTGGGAGATTTAGCGTAGTTACTCACCTGTAACAGGTGTTCTCCAGGAGCAGCAGGAATCAGTCCTCACATATGGGTGACGTCGGCGCCGACGGAGCCCTCGCGGAGCAATTTTCCCCAGCTTTCAAAGAAAGCCTTTGGGAATTGCAGCGCGCATGCGCGGTCCCCTTCCCGCCCAAGGGTGCCATCTTAGCCAGTCAGATGACATAGCTAAAAGACAGCAGAAAAATTTGCAAAAAAACTAAAGCAGATGATTGCAACTCCAAGGGGAGGAGGGAGGGTTGTGAGGACTGATTCCTGCTGCTCCTGGAGAACACCTGTTACAGGTGAGTAACTACGCTTTCTCCAGGACCAAGCAGGAAGTCAGTCCTCACATATGGGACTCCCAAGCGTAAGGCTACCGGAGACCCTAAGCACAAAAATGAGCTCCCTCTAGCTCAGCAGTACAGAAGGAAGGAATCTTCACTGAATTATTACCCACCGGTAGCCCTCATCCGGGATGGAGGGTAGGAGTTGCTCAAACCTCGAAGAGATTTCGGAGGACTGCCTGTCCGAAAGCACTGTCCCTGCGGGACTCCCTCTCGAGGCAGTAATGGACCGCAAAAGTCTGGCTCGAAGACCAAGTAGCGGCCCGGCAGATGTCTGCCAATGGAACAGAGCGGAGGTAAGCCACTGACGTAGCCTTCGCCCGAACACAATGAGCCGTGACCCGACTTTCTAAGGAGAGTCCGACTGCCCCATAAGCCCAAGCGATACAGTCAGCAACCCAGATGGACAGAGTACGCTTGGAGACCGGGAGCCCCAATTTATTGGGGTCAAAAGACACAAAAAGCTGAGCAGCTTTACGGTGCTCCCGCGTACGGTCAAGGTAGAAGTTCAATGCCCTTCTACAGTCCAGGGTATGCAGGACCATTTCAGCTCGGCTGGAGTGAGGCCTGGGAAAGAAGGTCGGAAGTACCACCTCCTGATTGATGTGAAAAGGGGAGACCACTTTTGGAAGAAATTTAGGGTGAGTCCGTAGGACTACCCTATTTTTGTAGAACCGAGTGTAAGGGGGATCAGACACGAGGGCCTGCAATTCACTTACGCGTCTAGCGGAAGTGAGGGCTATCAGGAATAAGGTTTTCCAAGAAAGAAAACGTAGAGAACAGGTAGCCATAGGTTCAAAAGGCGGACAGGTGATCCGCTGTAAAACCACATTCAGATCCCAGTCAGGTGCTGGCGGGCGCAGAGGTGGTTTAAGTAGAAGGAGACCCCGGAGAAACCTCGCTACGAGAGGGTCGCTGGCAAGAGGTCTGCCGTCCACCGGCACATGATGTGCTGAAAGAGCACTGAGGTGGACTTTAACGGAGTTGGACTTAAGTCCCAGATTAGAGAGGTAGAGCAAGTACTGCAAGATCACCGACACCGAGCAGGAGAAGGGATCCTGAGACTGCTGGGCACACCAAGCGGAAAAGCGACGCCATTTAAGGGCGTAGCATTTACGGGTAGAAGGGCGCCGGGAAGCTAGGACGACCTCTTCCACCTCTGCCGGCAGTAGAAGGGGAGCAAGGACTACCCTTTCAGCAGCCAGGCCATCAGATGCAGAGATCTGAGGTTGGGGTGTAGCAGGGACCCCTGATCCTGTGTTAGGAGATCCGGTTGAAACCCCAGAGGGAACGGATCCTCTACCGCTAATTGCAGCAGGAGTGGAAACCACGGCTGTCTGGGCCAGCGAGGAGCTATCAGGATCATGGAAGCTTTGTTTCGGAGAACCTTGAAAAGAGTTCGAGAGACTAGCGGTATGGGAGGAAAGGCATACAGAAGGCTTTTCGACCATGAGAGCAGAAAAGCATCCGCCGCTACTCGTAGGGGATGCGGCTGCCGAGAGCAGAAGCGAGGAAGTTGCCGGTTGAGAGGACTGGCAAAGAGATCCATCGTGGGGAGGCCCCACTTCAGAAAAAGTTTCTGAACCACCAAGGGATCCAGGCGCCACTCGTGCGGCTGGAGGATCCTGCTGAGTTTGTCCGCCAGGCAATTTTCTTGGCCTGGGAGATACACTGCCTTGAGAAGAATGCCGTGGCTGACGGCCCAAGAGCAGAGCCTCTGTGCTTCCCGACAGAGAAGGAAGGAGCCCGTGCCTCCCTGTTTGTTCACGTAGAACATGGCAACTTGATTGTCCGTCTGGACAAGGATGGACTGGTGAGAAGTCAGGTGGGAGAAAGCCTTGAGAGCCAGACGGATTGCTCTGAGCTCCAGGAAGTTGATCTGCTGCGCAGACTCCCACGTGGTCCAGAGACCTTGAGTACATGCCCCTTGGCAATGCGCTCCCCATCCTAGGAGAGAAGCATCGGTCGTCAGCACTTGAGCCGGCGGAGGAGACTGAAAAGACATTCCGAGCACCAGGTTCGGCCGATGAAGCCACCACTGTAGAGAGGAGGCCAGCGGGCCGGAGATGCGCACTAAGTCGGCTAGGCCGCCCGTGGCTTGTTGCCACTGCTTGTGAAGGCACCACTGAGCAGGCCGCATATTCAGGCGGGCATTGGGGGTCACATGGACGGTGGAAGCCATATGGCCGAGTAGTCTCAGGAAGCGTCTGGCGGAGACCAGGGACTGGCTGCGAAAACGGCCGGCTAGGTCCATTAGCCGTTGAGCCCTGTCGAGAGGCAGGAAAGCTCGTGCCTGAAGAGTGTGCAGTCTTGCGCCGATGAACTCGAGATCCTGCGAGGGGAGCAAAGTGGACTTTGCGAAGTTTATGACAAAGCCCAAGTACTGCAGAAGAGTCACAGTGCGGTGCGTGGCCTTTGTGACTTCTGGAGAGGACGATGCTCTGATGAGCCAGTCGTCTAGGTACGGAAAGACATAGAGGCCGTGAAGCCGGAGATAAGCCGCCACTACCGCGAGACATTTTGTGAAGACTCGTGGTGCGGAGGATAGGCCAAAGGGCAGTACTCTGTACTGGTAATGATTTCCTGCCACCACAAACCTTAGGTATTGGCGGTGGCTTGGGTGAATGAGGATGTGTGTGTAGGCATCCTTTAGATCCAAGGAGCATAGCCAATCTCCCTGCTGGAGGTAGGGCAGAAGGATTCCAAGGGTAAGCATCTTGAACTTCTCTCTGACGAGGAACTTGTTGAGGTTGCGCAAGTCCAGGATGGGTCTGAGGCCTCCCGTTCTTTTTGGTATTAGGAAATACCTGGAATAGAAGCCTTGACCCCTCAGGTGGTGGGGCACCGGTTCCACAGCCTGTTCCTGAAGAAGACTTGCTAACTCCTGAAGGAGTAAGTCCCTGTGCAGAGGGAGTCGTGGAGGTTCTCCCGGGAAATAGGAGGGAGGGACCTGGTGGAAGTGGAGAAGATAGCCTTCTCTCACAACCTGAAGCACCCAGGCATCCGATGTGATGTTGGACCACCTGTGGGCAAAGTGAACCAGCCGGCCTCCTGTGCTGGGAGGAACCAGCTGAGGGGGAGAGGCTATGCTGATGAAGTCAAAAACCCCCACCCTGCTGAGCAGGGGCCGGTGGTGCCGGCTTGGGGGCTTGCTGCCTACGGGACCCGTTACCCCGTCCCTTGGCCTGCTGACCCTGTTGGGGAGCTGCGGAGGCCTGATATTGAGGGTAGTGTTTATAGGCAGCCGCCTTTCTCGGGTAAAAGGACTTCTTTCCCGAGCCCTTCTTCTTCTGGGAAGGGGCGGAGGTCTTCCTAGAAAGCCTAGTTCTGGTGAGAGTCTCCGTCTCGATTTGTGCAGCCTTTTCAGCCATGGGCTTGCCAAAGAGGTTCTCACCTCGGCAGGGGACATCGACCAACTTGTCCTGCACCCAGGGTTCAAGGTCAGACGACTGAAGCCAAGCCTGTCGGCGGGCACCGATGCCGGCTGCGGCCACTCGTGCCGATGCTTCAAAGCCATCATAGGCTGCTCGAGACATGAATTTGGAGCATTCCCGAATACCAGTTGTCAAGGCTAGGAACCTCCGCAAAGGTTCCTCGGACAGCCCAGCGGAGAATCCGGCTATCTCTTTAGCCAGGTCTCTGAGATACATGCCCATGTAGAGCTGGTAGGTCTGGACCCGACAAGCAAGCATAGAGCCCTGGAAACACTTCTTACCGAGGCCATCCAGGTTGCGGGCCTCCCTGCCAGGAGGCACCGAGGAGTGCATCTTCTGGCTCTTAAGCCTATGCATGGCCGATTCCACCACTATGGAATGGTGCGGTAGCTGTGCTTTTTGGAAGCCAGGGCTCTTGCGGACTCGATAGATGGAATCGACCCGCTTGCTTAATACCGGCGACGATGCCGGACTCTCCCACATGCGGAAGAGTAGTCGTTCCAGCATGGGAGGAACCGGTACAGTAAAGTGCTCCCTGGCGGGAGAGTCGTACTGAAGGGCATCGAGTTCTTCGGCTCGAGGCTCCTCCTCGGGATCCGCAGGGAAGGCCAAAGCCTTGGCCATATCCCTGACGAAGTCCAAGAACCGGGCGTCCTCCGGAGGGGACTGTTTCCGAGGTTCGGACTCAGGCGAGTCCGAGGGGACACACCGAGTCCGAAACGAATCAGGTGACTCTTCCTCTTCAGACTCCCAGGCCGACTCCGAGGAGGAATCGGTGGGATCGGTCCGGGCGGGCGGAGGCGTCGGCCGCCCCAACGCCGAGGGAGTCGGCGTCGACGACCTCGGTCCCGAACGGGAGGCCGAGGGTGACCTCGACCGAGGATCGACTCGAGCCCGCATGGACTCGAGCATCGGCTCGGTCTCCGGGGTCGACTTAGACGTCGACGTCCCGGCGGTCGGGGCAGAGGCGCCAGCGAGGCTAGCGATCAGTGCCCGCTGCTGGTCCATGAAGGCAGATAGTCTGCTCTCCAAGGCCGTCAACCTGAGTCCGACCTCAGGTGACCCAGCAGCCCCCGACTCGGGCCCCGACGGCGTCGGGCCCGACGTCGGACCCCTCGGAGGCGAGTCCAGGAGGACTACAGGACTTACCCGAGCAGGCAACTCCGACTCCAGACGAGGTCGCTTCGGGAGATGTTCCTTCTCCAAAGACCCGGGACGGCTATCAGGGCTATGCGACCTGGCCCTTGCGGAACCAGGAGCGTCCACCGACGCCGCCCTCGCGGGTTTCACCTTCCGATGATGGTCCCCGGAGGGAGAACCCCTGTCGGAGGAACTCCGGCGACGGTCAGAGCTGGAACCTCTGGACGCCGAGGCCTCCGACGAGGTCCGGGTACGGGTGGGATCAGCGAAGATTTGTTCCCGCTGATGCCGCCGACTCCTTAACGCTTTGGAGGACATTTTGCTGCAGGCCCCACAGATCAGTTCCTCGTGATCCGGGCCAAGGCAGCGGAGGCAATTATCATGTGTGTCAGTGAGTGACATATTTCTGTCACACTGAACACACCGCTTGAAACCACTGGCAGCCATCGGGGGAAAAAGGGCCGCTGCAAGGTCAAAGGACCGGGCTGCCAGCGAAAAACCGAAAACGAAACTGACAGAAAATCAGAAAAACCGAAAAATAACAGAAGGACTCGCAACGGCGTCGCGAGTCCGGGCAGGAAAGAGACCGGCGTCGAACCGAAGAAAAAAGAGAAATAAATCACGAAAAATCAACTTTTTCAGCGGGGACAAGACGGGCACGTCTGCAGGGCTCCGCGGAAAAAAGAAGACTGGCTAAGATGGCACCCTTGGGCGGGAAGGGGACCGCGCATGTGCGCTGCAATTCCCAAAGGCTTTCTTTGAAAGCTGGGGAAAATTGCTCCGCGAGGGCTCCGTCGGCGCCGACGTCACCCATATGTGAGGACTGACTTCCTGCTTGGTCCTGGAGAAATGACCATTCCCAGATATTGAAGAACTTGCATTGTGCAGAAAAGAGCAGAGCTGGCCTCTGGAACTGTTGATGCTCGGATCAGCCAGTCGTCTAAGTAGTGGGAAGACAAATATCCCTAGAGTCCTTAGAAATGCTGCTACTACTGCCATGCATTATGTGAAGACTCTTGGGGTGGAAGCCAGGCCAAAGGGTAGAACACTGTACTGGTAATATCTTCCCTGAAAGAGGAATCAAAGAAACCTCTCGTGTTCTGCATGAATAAGGATATGTGTATATGCGTCCTTTAGGTCTAGAGAATACAGCCAATCCCGACTCTGGATGTAAAGGAGAAGTGTTCCGAGAGAGATCATTTTGAATTTCTCTCGGAACAGATACTTGTTTAACTCCCTGTACTCTCCTGTTTTCTTTGGTATAAGGCAGTAGAGGGAGTAAAAGCCCAGGCCTTGTTGAGAAAGAGGTACCTCCTCTATCGCACCCTGAGCAAGGTAACTTCTTGACACAAGAGAGTGGTGAGGGGGGGGGGGGGGGCCAAGAACTGAACTCTCTTGGAGTGGAGGGAGGGGGCATACTGTGGAAATGAAGTTTGTACCCCTCTGTCACTATGGAGAGAGTCCAATGCTCCGATGTTATCTGCTGCCACCTCTTGGCAAAGTAACACAGTCTGCCTGGAATGTTGAGTGGCTCTGGAATTTTTAGAGGTAGGATGACTAGGTTCTCTAGGAAGGAGTCAAAGACCTTGTGGAGGCTGTCTCTGCTGAGCTGGTTGAGTTCTAGGGACTTGAAACTTTCTCTGTTGTTTTGGCTGCTGTTGTCCCTTCTGGAAAGCATGGACTGGACAGTGAAGAGTATGTGTGTAAGGAGGATAGAATTTCTTTTTCTTGTTGAAAAAGGGTTTCTTAACCGTCTTTTTCTTAGCTGGATTGGCAGTGGTCCTTGAGAGCCTACTTAAGGTAGTGTTCTCAGACTCAAGCTGAGCAGCTTTGTCCTGCCAATCCTTGCCAAAGAGGTTTTCTCCCATGCAAGGAATATTCCCCAGCTTATCTTGCACCCACTGCTCTAAATCAGATGCTTGTAACCAAGCAATCCGACATGCACCTATGGAAATAGCAGAAGTCCTGCTAATACATTTGAAACAATCAAAGGTTACCCTGTTCATGAACTTAGAAACATTTTGGGCATGTTTAACAAATGTAAGGAAATTGGCCCTCTTGTCATCAGGGAGAAGAGGAGCCATTAGTTCCAAATCTTTAGTGGCCTCCCGAAGAAACATACCCATGCAGATTATTATGAACTTATTCTGGCCGATAACATAGAGGCCTGAAAACATTGATGGCCAAAGGCATCGCCTCACGGTCTGAAGGATTAGATGAATGCATCTTGGCACTTTTGATTTGACGCATTGCCGATTCCATAACCATGGAATGGTGTGGTAAATGAGTTTTTTGGAACCTGGGACATTGCAGTACCCGGTACATTGTATCGAGTCTTCGAGAACGTGGAGACATCGTTAAAGGTGTTTCCCACATCCTAATTATGAGTTCATGCAAAATCCGATGTATGGGCAAGGTTGTGGTCTCTTTAGGAGCTGCTGGATACTGAAGAATTTCAAGTTCTTCAGCTCTCGGTTCCTTCTCAGGGGTTACGGTGATCGAGAGGCCCCGAGTCACATCCCATATAAAGTCTTGAAAAGACATGTCCTCCGGAGGAGACATCCGGCGATGTGGGGAAGGAGAGGGATCCTCCGGAAGAACCACTCAGAAATGAATCATCGGAAGAAACGGAATTGGAAGACTCGAAGTATCGACGGGCTGGGTGCTCCCACACTGTCGACGGTACCGACTGAAGTCGGCATCAGAATGCCTCGATACCGGACCCTCTATGCTGGACACTGATTCTAGGGCCGGCATGGTTGGTAGCGTGGAGAGCAGCAAAATGGTAGATGCAGATACCTCCGGTAACGGTATCGATAACTGTGGAACCGATTGCAGCGACTTTAGCGGTATGGAGACTGCTAGCAAGGCCGCAAGACTCTGCTCAATGGCTAGGATATGTTGATTCATGGAGCCTGCCGATGTCTAGGTGTCGGTACCGGCAGAGCGGGCCACGACCCCAGAACATGGCACCAAGAGCTCTCTGGAGGTGGACGCCTCGGGAACATCTTGGGACCCCGATAATGCTTTGGAGGCAAGGACCTCCTGCCGGGGTTGTTTGGCCGGTGTATTCTCGAGGGCAACGCTAGAAGCATCTCGATGCTTAGAAGGAGATCTACCCTTTGAGGACCGGCCAGTCTTCAAGGAAGACCTGGGTTTGGTTACCTGAGATTCATGGGAGGAAGATGAAGCCCTGGATGATGTTGATGCAACAGACATTGCATCCGAGGCAAAAAAGGTACCGGGTTTCGCAACTCTATTCTGTAGACCCCTCTTAGTCATCTTTCTGCAGAGGAGACACTCCAATGGTGAATGGTCTGGGCCCAAACATTTAAGACACCAGTCATTGGTGTCAGTAGCAGAAATAGTACTGCTACATTTTGAACATTTTTTGAAACCACTAGTTGGTTTCTCCATTTTAAAGAAAAACAGGGCCTACGGCCCAAAATGGTGCTGAGGCACCAAGAGGGGAAAGACCCTCAAGAAAAAAGTATTTTTTTTTTACGTCAGACGCAACCACAAAAAAAGAAAATTTTCTGCGGTGACAGAAATTGCTGTCTGTAGGCTCCGCGGAAAACGAAAAACTGAAGAGGGAGAGTTGGAAAGGCGGGAAGGCAGCAGCGCAGGCGCAATGGGATGCTCCCAAAAGCTTTCCTATAGGATGCTGAGGAGTGTTCCCATGCGGGCTCCGTCGGTGCCAATGATATCCACATTTGAAGACTACATTCCTGCTAGTTCCTGGAGATTACATGAAATTATAGTCATTCTTGTTTTCCTGTTTTCCACCCTTCCTTAAACTTATATCATCAATAGAGTTTCAATTACATTTTACATCTTCCCCCCTTTTTAGCTATACTGCACAAATTCGATAAGGATCGTTTTATCTCCCAAAAGTGTATGAGTGCCCTCATATAGGTGAGTTCTAGTCCCCTTCTCCCTGTGTTAGTGTTGCTTATGAAATATTATCGATATGGTGGATGGTTTTTCTTCTCCCTCTATTTCTCCTATAGGTTATATTTTACTTTTGATATTATATGTTCTTTGCAATTGTTTTATCATCTGTATAAATTGTTCATAATTTTATGTGGTTATCTGTTTTTATTCTTTCCCTTGATTATCTATTACCATATATGTTTTTATCATCATACTATATCATCTATGGGCTTTGTTTGATCTCTATTATTGGTTAATATATGTTTTTATGGATTCTTTTATGTGTGTTACTATAGATATTATATACAGTATATATATATATAATTTATGTACATGGTTATTTATTATTTTTATATTTTGTATGTATGGTTTTAATTATTATTTTTAAGGTCATTGTCCCCTGAAGAAGGCTACACGCTGAAACACGTGTAGGGCTGACCTTTGAGACTCAATAAAGCTCTATCATTCTATGGTGTGGCTCTCCCGCTCCTTCTTGCTCCTTGTGTTTTGTGGGGGAGGCACTTCTCTGCTGGAGTGATCAGAATGACTTGCCCCCGGTGTGCCTCGATCCGCTGCACCACCCGGCCTATCAGAGCCCAAGGGGGGAAGACATAAAGAAGGCTCTCCATGAGCCAAAGCTGCAGTAGCGCATCTAGACCCTCGGACATCCTTTCTTGTCTTCTGCTGTAGAAACTCCTTGCCTTGGCGTTCTTGACCTTTGCCATCAGGTTCATGACCGGTGTCCCCCACTGACGCACCACCTGCGCAAAGTCCTCTGAGTGAAGCTCCCAATCCCCGGGGTCTACCTGGACTCGGCTGAGATAATCTGCCATCACACTGTCGACACCCACCACGTGAGCCGCCGACAGGGCCTGGAAGCTGAGACTCTACCCAGCCGAACAACAGCTCTGTTTCTTCCTACAAAGCCATGCTGCCGGTACCCCCCCGTCAGCTGACATAGGCCACTGTGGTCGCTTTGTCTGAGAGGACCCTTACTGCCTTTCCGTGTACCCGCGACTCAAAGGCTCTGAGTGCTTGGGCTATTGCCCACAGCTCCAAATGTGTTGATTGACCAACTGGCCTCTTGCTCGTTCCAGGTCCCCTGAGCAAACCACCCCTCACAGTGGCCCCCCAGCCCGATAGGCTGGCTTCGGTCATTACCTGGGTCCACTGGAGAGGCTCAAGAGGCATGCCCACCGACAAGTGTTCTGGACACAGCCACCAGTGAAGCGCCTCACGAACATCCCGAGAACAAGGGAGCCGCCGAGACAGTGAATCCGACTGGTGCGACCACCGCCGGAGCTGGGCCCACAGTTAAGGGCTAAATGTGCACTCTCGCCAATAGTACCAACTCTAACATAGCCGCCATAGTTTCTAACAGCTGCAGGTACTGCCACGCTGTCGGCTTGGCCGGCGCAGAAAGTCCTGCACCAACCGCCGTAGCCCCTGGGCCCACTGCTCTGTCACAAAGACTCTCCCCGTCCAGGTGTCGATACTCCAACTCCTGAGCAGGAACCAAGTGGCTCTTGGCCTGGTTGACCACCCAGCCAAGACTCTCCAGGAGCCGCACCACCCGTGATGTCACCCGCAGGCTTTCCTCCCTGGACTTCGCTCAAATCAACCAATCGTCGAGGTAGGGGTGCACCAGCACCCCCTCCATTTGGAGCGCTGTGACAACCATCACCATGATCATGGTGAAGGTATGAGGAGTCGTTGCCAGACCAAACGGCAAAGCCTGGAATTGGAAGTGTCCCATTGGTACCACAAACCGCAGGAATCGCTGATGCTCTGGCCTGATGGGAATGTAAAGGTACACCTCAAGGAGATCGAAGGATGTGAGAAACTCCCCTTCCCTCACCGCCACGATGACAGACCTCAAAGTTTCCATGCAATAATGTGGAACCCACAAGCAGCGGTTCACACATTTGAGATCCAGGTTAGGGCGAAAGGTGCTGTCCTTTTTGGGAACCACAAAATAAATGGAGTATCGACCGCAACCATACTGATCCCGGGGAATGGGCACCACCGCTCCGAGCTGGAGCAGGTGAGCCAGTGTCCCTGACAGCAGCCACCTTGCCCGGGGCCTTACAAGGGGACCGAATGAAAGCATCGCCCACTGGCCACGCAAGCTCGAGGGCATGGCCTTCATGGATTATCTCCAAGACCCAGTGGTCGGACGTGATCTGGACCCAAGCAGGGTAAACGTCCCGCAGCCAACACACCACGGGTTGAACCCTTGCCTGGGCCCCTCTCGCTTCATTGAGGCTTTTTAAAGCCAGAGGAAGAGGCTGCAGTGAAACCTCGGCCTGCCCCTCAGAAGCCACGAAAGTCATGCCCTCGGGCAGGAAATCTACCCCTCTGTAAGGAACCCAGATGGGACATATGAAAACATTTATTTAATTTATTTATTTATTTATTTATTTAACAGGTTTTCTATACCGCCTTTTCCTTAAATCAAAGCGGTTACCAGACACAAGAAGGGAGAACAGAGACAGGGGGGCATACACTGACTAAACTAAAGAGTGAAGGTAAAATTGGGATACGCAACATCAAGGAACCGTTACAGTAAAACAAGTTATATGCAGGCTATAATAATAGAGACTGTTAGATGTCTGTGCCATAGTACTCAGTGAAGAGTACAAATTTCAGTTGTTTTCTGAACTCCTTTAAATCATCCATGGATCGCACATCGGGAGGGAGAGAGTTCCATATAAGTGGGGCCGATAAGGAAATTGCCCTTTGTGTAGTACATTTACACGCTTTTCTGAAACTACTTGGGGTGCTGAGGGTGTTTGATGTAGTTATTCGTCTTGGCCTGTTGTTATTCTGGAGTAAGAGGTTATGAAGGCTAAAAGCAGAGCATTTATGTCTGATCTTGAATATATTAATTACCATCTTGTATTTGACGCGCTGGCTTATTGGAAGCCAGTGGAGCTCTTTGAGAGTAGGGGTAATGTGATCTTGAGATGCTGAGCCAGCAATAATTCTGGCTGCCGTGTTCTGAGCCATCTGAAGAGGTTTAAGTGAGTGTTTTGAAAGACCGTAGTAGATAGGATTACAAAAGTCCAGAATAGGAGTTATTAAGGCTTGGCAGACAGACCGGAAGTGGTCATATGAGAGTAAGGGCTTGAGGCGTCTAATCACTTTCATTCTGTAGTATGCAGACCTCACAGTTTTTCTGATGTGTGACTGGAGGGTTAGACCTTTATCGAGGGTAATTCCAAGATATCTAACTTCATCCTTAACTGGTATTGTAATGTTGTTGTATTTAATGAAAGGTGGGGGGTTGAAGTCGGTGTTTCGAGTGACAATAAGCGCCTCTGTTTTATTGTAGTTTAAGGCAAGGTTATTGCATGTGAGCCAGGAAGACATGTTGTCAAGGCAATTTGTGATCTTGCTGTAGTCGGGGTTAATGAGATCAATCGGTGTATAAATCATGATGTCATCTGCATAAATCGTATAACTTATTTGATGGGCTGCCATAATTTGACAAATTGGCTGAATAAAAATGTTGAATAGAAGGGAAGAAAGCGCAGATCCCTGAGGTACTCCTTGCTTGATATTTGTAGGCTGTGAAGTGTTGTTTCCAATTTTAACCTGAAACTGCCTGTTTGTTAAATAAGAGTTAAACCAACTAAGGACAGTACCAGAGATACCGATACTTTCCAATCTTGATAGGAGGATAGTGTGGTCAACTGTGTCGAAAGCCGCTGAAATATCTAAGAAGATCAATAAAGATCCTTGCCTGTAATTGTCTATGGTCTGGGTGATATCATTGAACAGATATAGCAGCAGTGTTTCAACTCCATGGTTGGGGCGAAAGCCATGTTGATGTAGATCGAGTGGGGCATGGTCGTCAACATGGTCTTGGAGTTGTAGCTGTACTGCTTTTTCTATTACTTTGGCTAGGAATGGTATGCTAGAGATTGGCCTATAAGCCGCTGGATTGTTCTTATCCAGGTTTGTTTTTTTGAGGATAGGCCTTATTGAGGCTAGTTTAAGTTGTTCGGGTATTATTCCTTGAGATAGGGATATGGATACGATATTGTGTATATAACTGAGGAAGTTATGCTTGGTTGCTTTGAGCCATTGAACTGGGCAAGGATCAGTAGGGGCAGTGCTAGTATTGAGAGCAGAGATGATATCCGAAATCTGTTTGGTTGAAGGAGTGTGGAAACTGTCCCAACTTGTTGTTATTGTTGTTGTTGTTGTGATGGAGCTGTAGGTTTCGGTATGTATTTGAGTTGGTATGTGACCTATTTTCTCATGGAGAAAGTTTGCAAAGGTTTGAGGGTTGATTTGTATGTCTTTGTCAGGACTTGGTTCTTTAGTTAGGTCTTTTACTATCTCAAAGAGTTCTCTGGGTTTATTGTAGGCTTTCAGAATGGTGTTTGTGTGATGCTCTCGTTTTGTATCGTTAATAAGATCATTATATCTTTTTTGCTTTGTTAAGTAAGTGTTTTGTGCAGTTGGAGATTTGGAGCGTCTCCAGTGGCGTTCTAGCTTTCTTAATTCTCTTTTAGCGTTGCGAATTGTATTGGAGTACCATGGAGCGTGTTGTCTTACGTTCTTTGATTTTATGTACGGTTTGGATTTTGCTGCTGCAAGGCTGGCACCAAGAAGAGGAGGCATTGCGGCTCTGCTTTGGCTTGTCCTCCGGGAGATGTACTCCCTTCGATTCCCCGAAATCCTTCACCAACTTATCCAGGTCTTCCCCAAACTGAGGCTTTCCTTTGAAGGGACGCTTGCTAAGCTGCGCCTTGGAAGAACTGTCTGCTGCCCTATTGCACAGTCAGAGATAGCGATGGGCCACTACTACCGACACCATACTCTTAGCGAGGCTGCAAATGAGGTCATAGTAGATGTCAGAGAGATGAGCTGCCCTGATTCCATTTTAGTGACCTCCACCAGCTGCTCCGGTGCAGAGTCCTTGGTCTGCTGCAAGCGCTGTGACCACTGCAGACAGGCCCTCGCTACCCAGGCACCACAAATGGGAGTCCTGCATTGACAGGGCATTGACATCAAAGGCCTGCTTCAACAGCATGTCCAGCTTCCTGTCCTGCACATCCTTCAATGCCGCACTCCCCTCCACTCGGATGGTGGTCTTCTTCGTAACCGCAGACACTGCCGCATCCGCCCATACAGATCTAAACATTTCACGCTTCTTCTCTGATAGAGGGTAGAGGTGCGACATGGCCCTGACCCCATTCAAACCCACCTCGGGCAGGTCCCACTTGTCCTGAATCATTTGCTTGACTATACTGTGCACCAGGAGGATCGTTTCCGTCTTTTGCACCATTTGTATGAGAGGATCCTCTAGAGATTCCTCCTCAACAGGCAGGCTAGCTGGTAAATTGAGCACCTTAAGCAATTCCACGATCAGTGCCGGCAATTCCTCCCACCAAAAGACTCGGACCACCCAAGCCTGGTCTTCCGGCTCTTGGATCTCTCCTTCTTCGAGCTCCTCGCCCTCAAACTCTGGCTCCAGCTCCCAGTCACCAGCCTCTGACAGGGGAGACTGCTCCAGTCCCCCTACCGAGGACCTGACCTTCTTGGTTGGCAACGCCACTATATCATCCCTCTTCTTTGCGAAACTGCGCTTCGCACCGGCCGCTGCGGGACAGGAAACCTCCGCTGCGCCCTGCTGGCACAAGCGAAAGGCCTGATGCAATAAGAGCACAAACTCGAGGGAGAACTCCCCCAGAAGCCTCCCAAGACCCTGGGAGGTTGAGGGCCCGGGAAGCGCAGAAGACATTTCCAGCAAGGGAGGAGAAGACTTCATGGAGACTTGAACCTCCTGAGCTGACAGGCCCATAGGCTCCCACGGCTTGTCTTGCAGCGCCTGCTCCATATTCGTAGCCTCTGTCGTACGGCCACAGCAGACCCCTGTCTCAGACACCGACCCACGCCGAAATCCACAGACCAAGCACTGCGGATGCGCCGGCATGGAGGGCAGGCCGCTATTTCTAGGCTCCACCTACCTACGACCACTCACCAGGAAAGAGGAGTCTGCACCCAATTCCAAAATCCTTAAGCCCCCTGGAAAGATCAAATCATCGGGGTCTGCTCCTCTCTCAACTTTTTTTTTTTAAACAGGCAGGCCCTATTAAAAATCAACCCAGGCAGCTAATCTCCCTGGGAACCCTGCTGGGCAAAACGACCCTCAAGATAATGGCTTGACGGGCTCTCACTCTCTCACCACGATGAGCTCAAAAAACTTGGGCAAAAAAGAACTCCGCTTGTTTTCCCACGCTTCAACAGCAGCCACCAACACCATGCGGCCTCGGGCCTTTCTCCCCTCCCGCACGGTCAAAAAACGAAAAGGTCTCCCCGACGTACCTGCTGCTTTGATCGGCACCAACAAGAGGACAGCTGTCGGGAACTCTGACGGGGGAGATGCTGACTTCTCACTCAGCCCTTTTAACGGCTTTGGCGCTGAGGAGGCAGAGCAGGCAATGACCCTTTCAAACTGCTGCAGCTTAAAACGGTGGCTCCTCACCCAATCACAGGATCGGGAGCCACCAAGCCCTGAGATGCCATTGGGTGCCTCAACCCCCCCACTCCTCCCAGATACCCAAATGGGGGAGGAGGAAGGAGAGAGGATAGGGCTGTCAGAGATCCTCCTCAACCAGGGCTTGCTGCTGCTTCTCTGCTTGCTCCTTTCTATACCTTTCTTTCTTTTTCTTTTAAACTTTAACCACAAAGCAACAAAGAAAGACAAAGGAAACAAAATGCCAAGATAAAGAAGCCCTAACTAACTCCTTATTTGCTTCTTAGTGAGCCCCCCTGGTTCACCACCTCCAGCTGATTGGAGGCTGAGCATACTGGGAGCTGGTGGGCGGTGCCAGCGGTATTAGTACTGGTGTCTTCAGTTCTGGACATGCTCAGTCTCCAAGCTTCTGGAGGGGGTGCATTACTCAGAGGTGCGGGACTGGACTGGAGGGACGATAAGGAAAAAGGAGATTAGGAAAACATCTCAACTATTTGTCACCTACAATTCAAACTATCCTGGCAAACCAACCTTCAAAAGGAGGAGTGGCCTAGTAGTTGGGGCAAGGTACTTCAGGCCGGAAGGTCGGGGGTTCAAATCCCACTAGAGGACAGCAACCTTGGGCCGGAAGGACTGGGGTTTGTAGTCCCACAGGTGCTCCTTGTGGTCTTGGGCAAGCCACTTAACCCTCCATAGCCCATGTTCCCTGTAAAATAGTTATCTCCAAGTTATAATGCCCTGTTCAATGTAATTTTAGTTTGTTCAATGTAAACCGCACTGATGCAGAATAGCGCGGTATATAAAAGAATATAAATAAATAAAATAAATATTTGGGTGTCCAATTGCATGAACCTCTGTTATATCCAAGTGAAAACGCAGCATCCAGGAACATTAGGGCTCACATCAGTTCCAAACTAAGGTTACTTCTGCAGCAAATTTAAGAACCATTTCATTATAAGCTGTGATCAGAAAGTCAGTCCATACCATTGCAAAAAATTACTTTCTGGACTAAGAAATCCTCAGAAACCTTTTCCCTAATTAACTTCCTACAACAGCATAACATACCTCTACCCACACCACCTCAGGTCCATGAGGGACAGTACCTATAAGCACAGCCCTAAGTTCTGGATTCACTATAGAGTGTGGCTGCATTATTGGAACTACAAATGGAAGTCAGAAGTAACTGCCACTGGCAAATAATGCAGTGCTTCTATCTGATGCTATTAATGTGCAAGCATTGCACAGGGGGCTATAAAAAAGCTTGCGTTAACCATACTTAGTGAGCAGGTGTTATTAATTGTAGATGAAGGAATGCTTCTGCCAGCCTTGAACAATAATGAAGCTGAACCACTGACAGTTGAGGGCATTTTTCCATCATCTGTAATTATTGAGTAGAAGCTGCCATCAAGACGTAGAATACTTCTAAGTTTGGGTGAGAAAAAAGTCTGCGACTGTTGGATGATATTTTACTTATTTAATTTCATATAATAAATGTCTTATCATTACGGTCCAGACGTTGTAGAAAAATGGAATATTTAAGCATTGGAAGGAGGAGGAATATTGCTATATGGCATAGTCTGTTTCTAAGCCCAGATTATAGGCAAAAACTATCAGTGAGCGGCACTTTTCTGTAACGTTTGTTTTTAAGGGTATACACATGCAAAATAATGTCTTACCTTTGGCTTAATTCAAACAGCAGGCTAACCTCCGAATCACATAATTCTTCTGTAAAACAACAAATGCCTTTTAAAAAACAAAGCAGTTGGTCCTAAAATATAGCAGTGAAGCTACTTACATTTCAAGTATAACGGTAAATCTTAAATAATTTCCCAAGATTCAATTTTCTGACAAATTCTGTAGAATTTACAAATTGAATCCAAACAATCTGACTGCAAAATGAGATATGAATTCAACAAAAACATATTGAGGATTATTTTAGAAGCTGTATTCATGCGTTTGACATACGAAAACGGGCATTCAGATGTCCAAAGCACGAGGATGTCCCCAGAGCCATTTTAGAAAAGGGTTTTAAAGATGTCCACGGTATGAGGATCTCCAAAGTGAAACAGGGGCATGGTGTAGTAGTGTTGACGGTGTTTCAAGGAACTTGGACGTCCTCACATGATTTCAGAAAAGCCCTGCACATTCCAAGCTGCATCAAAGTTTATACCTGTACCAGGCATCAATAGGCTTCGTAAAAAGCGTAGTTACTCACCTGTAACAGGTGTTCTCCAGGGACATCAGGAATCAGTCCTCACTTATGGGTGACGTCAGCACTGACTGAGCCCGTGCGGAGCAATTCCCCCGCTTTCAAAGAAAGCCTTTGGGATTGCTACCACACATGCGTGGTCCTCTTCCCGCCCAAGGGTGCCATCTTGCTCAGTCAGGTCCCTTAGCTCAAGCCCTACCAAGGAGATGGCAAGGGAAGGATAAAAATCCAGCAACTCATCAGGGGAGGTGGGAGGGTAGTGAGGACTGATTCCTGCTATCCTTGGAGATGTCCCACAGGGGCACTAAACACAGCGAGGCCACCGAAGCCGCCTTGGCTCGGACACCATGTGCGGTGACTCGTCAATCCAAAGGGGCACCCGGCCTTCGTGTGAGCGAAGGCGATACAGTTCACCACCCAAATAGAGAGGGTGCATTTAGGGACAGCCTGCCCCAGTTGATTGGGATAGTAAGTCACAAAGAGTTGGCCAGATTTGCAATGAGCCTGGGTGCACTGTAGATAGAAGCCAAGAGCCCTCTTGCAGTCAGGTGTATGAAAAGTCGCCGATGCCTGGTTGGCATGGGGTCTCAGGAAGGTGGTCGGTAAGACTATCTCCTGATTGAGATGGAAATCTGAGACAATTTTCGGCAGGAATTTGGGGTGGGTACAGAATCTAGTATAAGGGGCTTCAGCCATGAGAGCCTGGAGCTCACTGACTTGGCAGGCCGAGGTCAGAGCCACCAGGAAGACCACCTTCCAGGATAGGTGCTGAAGCGAACACGTCGCCATCGGCTCGAAGGGTGAACGCGTCAGCTGCATGAGCATTACGTTCAGGTCCCATCCTGCTAGGGGCAGACGAATGGGCGGTTTTGACAGTAAGAGACCCCGCATAAAGTGAGAGACGAATGGCTGCCCCAAGAGGGGCTTTCCCTCGATGGGTAGGTGATTCACCGAGATGGTGCTCAGATGCAACCTGACGAAATTCGACTTCAGACCTTCTTTTGAGAGATGGAGGAGGTACTGAAGGACCCACCAAGTTGAGCAGGAGAATGGGTCAATCTGGAGCCCTGAGCACCAGACCGAGAAACGCCGACACTTGAAGGTGTAAGCTCGCCTAGTTGAGGTCTTCCTCGATGTGAGGAGAACCTCCTTCGGGAGACCCAGCGGGGCTAGGGAAACCTGTTCAGCCGCCAGGCTGTGAGGTATAATGAGCCCAGGTTTGGATGCCACACTCGTCCGTCCTCCTGCGTTAGCAGGCCCAGGGCACAGCCCAGGGGGACTGGAGGCTCCATTGACAGCTGGAGCAGGAGCGGGAACCAGGGCTGTCAAGGCCACGAGGGAGCTACGAGGATCATCGATGCCCAGTCCTGATGAACCTTGAGGAGGGTCCTCACAAAGAGAGGAGTGGGAGAGAACGCATAGAACAGGCTGGAGGACCAGCTCAGAAGGAACACATCCAGGCCCTCTCTGCTCAGGTGCGGCACCGGCCCGCAGAAGCGCGGGAGCTGGGCGTTCAGCAGACTGGCAAATAAGTCCATAGCCGGAGTCCCCCACAGAAGGAACAGCCAGCCGGCCACCCACCGCCGGATCCAGCCACCATTCCTGAGGGCGGAGGATTCTGCTGAGCCTGTCTGCTAGGACATTCTCCTGGCCCGGGAGGTAGACCGCCCTGAGGGTCATTCCCCGACGGGAGGTGAAGGAGCAGAGGAGGACAGCTTCCTGACAGAAGGAACGTATCTGGTCCCCCCTTCCTTGTTGACATAGAACATTGCCACGCGGTTGTCGGTCTGTATGAGCACCGATCTCCCCTTGAGGAGGTCCTCGAAGGCCCTCAGGGCTCACCGAATCACCCGGAGCTCGAGCAAGTTTATCTGCTGCGGCGACTCCCTGGGCGACCACTGCCCCTGCATGTATAACGCACCGCAGTGGGCACCCCACCCAAGCAGGGAGGCATTCATTGTCAGCACCACGTTGTGCTGCGGGGCCTGGAAGGGCAACCCCCGGAGGAGGTTGTGGGGGTCTTGCCACCAACCCAGGGACAGGCGAAGGCTGTGGGAGACCCTTACGGGGTCCCTCAGGTGGCAGGCGGACGGACTCCACTGGGCACTGAGGCACCACTGAGCTGTCCACATGTGCAGATGGGCGTGGGGAAGCACATGGACGGTGGAAGCCATGTGGCCCAGAAGGCGCAGCATAGTTCGGGCCATGACCCGGGGGGTGCTCTGGACCCAAGCCGCCAGGGCCCGGAGGCTGTTGACGCGGTCCACCGGTAGAAACGTGGTCGCCTGCTGAGTATCGAGGTGTGCCCCGATGAACTCTAAAGCCTGCACCGGTTTGAGGTGGGACTTGGAGTGGCTGACCAAGAACACCAGGCCCTCGAGCAAAAGAATCATGAGCGATGCTGCCCTGCGAGTTTCCTCGACTGAGGGTCCCGTGATGAGCCAGTAATCGAGGTAGGGGAAGACTGATATCCCCTGGCACCTGAGACAGGCCGCGACCGCGGAGAGGCATTTCGTGAAGACCCGCAGGGTGGATGTGAGGCCGAAAGGGAGCACCTTGTACTGGAAGTGCTCTCCCTGCACCCTGAAGCGCAGGTATTGCCTGTGAAGGGGTGATTCAAAATGTTGGCGTAAGCGTCCTTTAGATCCATGGGGCATAGCCGGAGGAAGGGCAGTAGTATGCCAAGGGATAACATCTTGAACTTCTCCCGCACCAAGAACTTGTGTAACTTCTGGAGGTCAAGGATGGGCCGCAGACACCCTGTCTTCTTCGGGACGAGGAAGTACCGGGAATAGAAGCCCCGACCTCGGAGGTGCGACAGTACCTTCTTGACCGCCCGTTGGGCAAGGAGGTTAACTAGCTCCCGCTGCAGGAAGACCTGGTGCGCGAGGAGTCGAGGAGGCTCCGCTGGGGAGAAGGGAGGGGGAAGCCTGTCCAAACAGAGGCGACAGCCATTCCGGATGACTCGGAGGACCCTGGCGTCCGAGATGATGGAAGTCCACTGAGGGGTGAAAGAGGACAGGCGTCCCCCCTCTGCCAGAGGACGAGAGGCTATGCGGCTGGCGCCAAAACCCCTGTAGGGTTGCGGCAGAGCTAAGGTCTGGGTTTTGGGCCCTTTTGGCTTGCAGTGGACCCTGGCCCGACTTCCCTTGCGCCGGTGTAGTCGGTATGGGGGTGGTCAGATATGGCGGGTAGCCACGGTAAGGAAGGCCTTTCCTCAGGAAGAAAGGCTTTTTGGCTTGTTGCTTCTTCTGAGGGAGGGTGGAGGTCTTGCGCGAAGACGGATTCCAGTGACAAACTCAGTCTATCTCCACAGCCTTATCCTCCATCGGCCTGCTGAAGAGCTGCTCGCCGAGGCAAGGGACGTCCAGGAGCTTCTCCTGCACCCACTGCTCCGAGGATTGGAGCCATGCCTGGCGATAGGCCCCGATACCCACGGTCGCTACCCGAGCCGAGGACTCAAAACCATCGTAGGCGGCACGGGAGAGGTATTTTGAGCAGTCTGCGACAGACTTCAGCAGGGTACTGAACCTATTGAGAGGTTTGCCCTCGAGGCCCACAGAGAAACCTCCAAGCTCCTTGGCCATGTCATGCAAAAACATGCCTATGTATAATTGGTATGCTTGAATGCGAGAGGAGAGCATGGACCGCTGGTAGGCCTTGTGGCCTACGGCGTCAAGGGCTCTCGACTACCAGCCCGGGGGGGGGGGGGGGGAGACCAAAGAGTGCGATTTCAGGCTCTTTTGCTTTCACATGGCCGATTCCACCACCATGGAAGTGTGGGGGGAGTTGGGACTTTCAGAACCCAGGGCCATGTTGTACCTTGTACATTGTGTCGAGGCGCTTACTCACGATGGGGACAGAGGCGGGTGCCTCCCACAAGTGGAGCAGCAGCCTGGATAGGATAGGAGGGACCGGAACGGTCAGAGACTCCCTCGGTGGGGACTCGTACTGGAGGATGTCGAGCACTTCATCTCGAGGATCCTCCTCGGCCTGGGTGGCCAATTTAAGGGCCTGTGCCATGTCCCGGATGAACACCAGGAAGGAGGTGTCCTCGGGCGGAGACACAGGTGGGAGGGGTCCGACGGAAGATCCTGGTGGGTACAGGTTTCCGAGGAGGTATCCCTATCAGACTCCCAGTCCGAGAACCCGGACTAGGAATCCAAGCAGGGCAGATTGCCCTATCCAGGAACCGAGGCCCGCTTGGAGCTGGAGGCCCTGGATGATCTCGCCCCCGAGGAACAGGAAGGCGAACGAGACCGATGTCGAGGACCCTCACGAGGTCCATGGCTCTCGGGGGTTTCCTGGACGGATTTCGGCAACCCATGAGAGGGAACCACAGTCTCTGGGCACGAGTCAGCGAAGCTGACTGTGAGCGCCTGCTGGGAAGCAATGAATGCAGAAACGCTGCGTTCCAGCGCCAGCGTGTAGGATTCCCACGCGGGCATGGGGCCTCGTGATGCCGACCCCGGGGTCACCAGGTTGGGCGTCGAGGAGGAGAGGGGATCCTCGCCGGGATGGCCCTCAGGAGACTGGGCACCTTTACCTGAGGCCTCCGTATCTGTGCAAGGTACTTTGCGGGGCGGCTCCTTGTCAGACTCTCGGGAACTCCGAAGGGGCTTAGCGATCGAGTGCGTGAGCGCTCGCGCTTGTCGGGAGCCCCTGAAAGCGACTTAGAGGCCTTCTTCTTCTTGCGCCACTCCACTTCAGGGGACCCCTGGTCAGAGTGGCGCCAAGAGCACAGGGCCAAGGAGGGGGATCCCACCGGAGGAGAGACGACCGAGGGCACCACTGGGGATTCCAAGGCGGCCTTTCTGAAAATGTCTTCAGACTTCTGCTTACGACTGAGCACAGCTTTAGAGGACATTTTCTTACAGAGCGAACACAGCTCCGGATCATGATCAGCCCCGAGACACTGCAGGCAACAGTAATGGGTGTCTGTAAACGACATGTTCTTAGAGCATCAATCGCATTTTTTGAATCCGGTTGCCATAGGGGCAAAAATGGCCCCCGCGAGGTCGAAGACCCACGCGGCCAGCAGTTGGGAGAAAAAAGGGGCGCAAAGCCCGTTAGCAAAAAAGATGAAGAAAACCGTCCCCTAGTAGCTCTAAAAAAGGTAGAGCAGGGGAAGGACAGGTAGAGAACCGGTGCAACCGGAAAAGAGAAGGCCCATAGGCCGAAAACTAAACACTTTTTCTGAGGGATGAGGACTTGCGTCCGAAGGGTTCCGCGGTAAAAGGGAGAGTGAGCAAGATGGAACCCTTGGGCGGGAAGAGGGCCACACATTTGTGGTAGCAATCCCAAAGGCTTTCTTTGAAAGCTGGGGAATTTCTCAGCGCGGGCTCCGTTGGTGCCGTCACCCATAAGTGAGGACTGACTTCCTGCTTGTTCCTGGAGAAGAACTCATTTTGCCAGCCAACATCCAGAGGGTGCGGAGGAAGTGGTACACTCATAGCGTCTATATTTTCCATGCTGACAACAAACACTGAAGGGGGAATGAAGGCTCTTGCTTTCGTTTTGCCACACTAATGGATGCCCCCATATGCAAACTAGCATTGACAGAAATTCCTGCCCCAAGTTTTTGTAGTGGGGACGTCTATGTGTACACTGGTATGGGTGTTCATGTTGGGGACGTCTATGTTTCTATAATGAGGCTGAAACAGACGCCCCTGGCATTTTTCTGCACATTTTGCTCTGATGCTTTTTCTAAAATGCCACTTATTGTATCACTGAGATAATTGTTGTTGCCTTTTGTTCATTTCCAATATCCTAAAATAACACCCCCTTAAGGATATTGTCCTGATCTTGCAAAAATGAAGAGTTTTTAGAAAGTTAGCTGCTCCCCCCTTTAAGGGCCTATTTACTAAGCTATGATAACTAACGTGGCAAATACTGCATTGTGCATTCATTGTTTTCTCTTTCTTTATGCCCCCCCCCAACCATAAACACAGAGGTTTTCCACTTAAGCTGGTATTTTTAATGCTGCTACACATGGTACTTGCTCTTTTGATAGTATCACATTTATGTAAAACAAAATCTTCAGATCGTGATTATAAAAGATTCCAAGTTACACAATACAAATGGTGAGATATTTCCTATTACTCTGCAGTTTGGAAATGTGTATATAACTAGTAAAACAAGTGAAATTCACAGGCAGCCTCTATGAATTTCTCAACTCTTCTCCCAGATAGAGTCACTGACACCAATCTAGGAATAAAAGGCATAAAAAGGAAAGAACGCGTAGTTACTCACCTGTTACAGGTGTTCTCCTGGGACAGCAGGAATCAGTCCTCACATATGGGTGATGTCGGTGCCAACGGAGCCCACATGGAAGCATCTCCCCAGCTTTCAAAGAAAGCCTTTGGGAGATGCACCACGCATGCGTGGTCCACTTCTGCCCAAGGGTGCCATCTTGCCTCAGTCAAATGTCAGATGGCCAAGGAAAAAAATTAAATAAGGTAAAGAAGCAACTCCAAGTGGAGGAGGGAGGGTTGTGAGTTCTGATTCCTGGTGTCCCTGGAGAACACCCGTTACAGGTGAGTAACTACGCTTTCTCCGGGAACAAGCAGGAAGTCAGTCCTCACATATGGGACTCCCCAGCTACAGGCTACTGAGAACCTGTAAAACGAAACCGTGACGTGCAAAGAGTGAGCCATGATCATCAGCAGTTGAGTCCCTACTGAGAGACTCTTGCAAGACCCAGGTCTCCGGAAGAGAACCAGCACTCCGGTAGCCTGAACACATAAGGGTCGGAAGGCAGGAGTTGCCTACACCTCGAAGAGATTACGGAGTACAGCCTGACCGAAGGTGCTTTTCCATCGGGACTCCCTCTTGAGGCAGTAGTAAGCTGCAAAGGTATGGACCAAAGACCAGGTGGCGGCCCGGCAGATTTCCGTCATGGGGACGGAATGCAGATTTCTCACGGAAGTAGCCTGTGATGCTGTGTGCTTTGGCCCTCTGGTCCAATGAGATCCCCACTTGCAGGGTAGGCAAGGGTAATGCAGTCCGCCACCAAAGTGGACACAGTTTGCTTAGTCACTGGGAGCCCGAGACGGCGGGGGTCAAAGGATATGAAAAACTGGGGCTTTGCAGTGGCCCCGAGTCCATTGCAGGTAAAAGGACAGGGCTCTCTTACAAACCAGACTGTGGAGCACAGTCTCCACCCTAGCGATGTGAGGCCTCGGAAAGAAGGTAGGGAGTACCATGTCCTGGATGAGGTAGAAAGGGGAGACCACCAGCAGAAACTTGGGATGTGTGTGGAGCACCACCCTGTTTTTGTAGAATCTGGTGTATGGTGGGGTTCTGCCCATCAGAGCTTAAGCTCGCTGATTCTGCATGCTGATGTGAGTGCTACTAGAAAGACGACCTTCCAGGACAGGTACCGGAGGTGGCAGGTAGCCAGAGACTCAAACGGAGGCTTAGTGACCTGCAAGAGCATTACACTGAGATCCTATTTTGCCGCTGAAGGGTGGACAGGGGGAAACAAGAATCGGGACACAAGGGGCTGAGCCGAGAGAGACTTTCCCTCAACAGAATGGTGATACGCTGCGATGACGCTCAGGTGTATTCTGACCAACTTGGATTTCAGTCCCACCTGCGATAGGTGAAGCAGGTATTGGAGTACCACTTGTACTGTGCAGGAAAATGGGTTCGCCTACCTTTCTGCACAGTACACTGAGAATCAGCACCATTTGAAGGCGTACACCCTTCTTGTGGACGCCTTACGAGAGGCCAGAAGAATCTCTTCTATGTCCTGTGGGAGGTTGAAGGGGGATAATGCTACCCTTTCAACAGCCAAGCCGTGAGTAAGAGGGAGCGATCCCTGTTCCTGTGAGAGTAGCCCTGGAGCTTGGCCCAGGGGAATCGGCGCTGCCGCCGATAGGGAGAGCAGCAGTGGGAACCAGGGCTGCCTGGGTCACCGAGGGGCTATCAGAATTAGCAATGCTCTGTCGCACTGGACCTTGAATAGTGTCTTGGCTACCAGTAGTATTGGTGGGAAGGTGTACATGAGGCCTTCCATTCACAGGATGAGGAACGCATCCACTCCCACCCGGGACAGGTGCGGTTGGAGAGAGCATAATTTGGGCAACTGCATGTTGTCTGGGCTGGCAAATAGGTCCATCGAGGGGACACCTCAGATATGAAATAGCTGTGAGGCTACCGCTGGATCCAGGCACCACTTGCACAGCTAGAGGACCCTGCTCAGTTTGTCCGCCAGGGCACTGTCCTGGCCCAGGAGGTACACTGCCCTTTGGAGCATCTCACTGCATGCAGCATAGGAGCAGAGGGCTACCGCCTCCTGGCAGAGGGGGTACGACCCTGTTTCCCCCTGTTTGTTCAAAACGAACATGAGACCTGATTGTCGGTCTGGATCAGCACAGAGTGGTGTTGGAGCTGGTGGCGGAAGGCTCAGAGGGCTAGGTATATTGCCTGGATCTCTAGCAGGTTGATTTGCATTCGGGATTCCCTCTGGGACCAGCAGCCTTGCGTCTGGAGGCTCCTGCAATGTGCTCCCCAGCCCATTAGAAAGGCAGCCGTGGTGAGGACTTTCTGGGGGTTGGGTGCCTGAAAGGGCATCCGGGCCTGAAGGTGACGTGGAATCTGCCACCATCCGAGATAGCTCACCAGCTGACGGATCACTTTCACTCTGCCCCTGAGCCTGCCTGTGGCTTGTGTCCACTGAGAGCAGAGGCACCACTGGGCTGCCCTCATGTGCAGGTGGGCATATGGTGGTCACGTGGGCCGTGAAGGCCATGTGTCCCCACAGGTAGAGTAAGAGCTGGGCGGGTAGCATCCGGCATCGGTGTACTTCTGCGGCCAACTTCCTGAGGTGTTCTGACCTCTCCTGAGGGAGGAAGGCTTTTGCCTGGAAAGTATTCTAGTTGCGCCCCTATGGAACTTTAGGCAGTGGGCTGGAGAGTGAGGTGGGACTTGGGGTAGTTTATGACGAACCCCATTTGATGCAGGGTGTTGATAATGTGCCCAGTGGCGCACCCATTATGAGCCAGTTGTCCAGATAAGGGAAGATGAAGGCCCCTTGGAGTTGGAGGTGGGCTGTGATCACCACGAGGCACTTTGTGAAGATCCTTGGTGACGAGGCCAGACCGAAGGGCAGCACCCTGTACTGGTAGTGCTGTTCCCCCATCACGAACTGGAGGTAGCTTCTGTGGTTGGGATGAATTAGGATGTGAGTGTAGGCATCTTTTAGATCTAAGGAGCTTAACCAATCTCCCTGCTGGAGGAATGGTAGTAGTGTCCCAAGTGAGAACATCTTCAACATGTCCCAAGTGAGAGCATCTTCAACCTCTCCCTGACCAGAAACCTGTTCAGCTTTCGCAGGTTCAGGATGGTCCTGAGGCCCCCTGTCCTCTTGGGGATGAGAAAATACCTGGAGTAGAAGCCTGTGCCCCAAAGATGTTTTGGCACTGGCTCCACCGCTTTGTCGTTGATTAGGCCTGCTTGCTTGGTGAGCAACAGGGTCTGTAGGGGTTCCCCACTGAGGCCTGCTGAGAATCCAAGCTCCTTCGACAGTTCCTTCAGGCACATGCCGATGTAGAGCTGGTAGGAATGGATCCAGCACATAGCTTCAAGTCCTGAAAGGCCTTCTGGCCGAGGGCGTCGAAGGTTTGTGTCTCTCCCTGCTGGGTGGCACCGTCAAATGAGTAATTTGGCTTCTAAGCCAGCGCATGGCTGACTCCACGACCATGGGGTTGTGGGAAAGCTGGGTCTTTTGAAATCCAGGGCTTCAGCATACCCGGTACATGGTGTTGAGGTGCCTACTAATGATTGGTACCAATGCCGGTGTTTCCCACATCTGGAGGAGGAAGAAGTCAAGGATCGGGGGCACCGGGACCGTAAGGATTTCCTTTGGGGTACCTCATATTGGAGTATCTCCAATTCCTCATTGCGGGGGGTCCTCCTTGGCCTTGGTCTCGATAGTGAGAGCCTTGGCCATGTCCCACACAAAAACCAAGGCATGCAACATCCTCGGGCAGGGAAAAGTGTCAGGTCATCAGGGGAGACAGGTCAGAGGGCACGTCTTGGTGTCACCTCGTGTCCAGGGACTCTTCGTCCTCGGTCTCTCATTCGGACTCGAAGTGCGAGTACGAGTCTGATGGCATGCGATCACCTCGGTCAAGGACCGCTCCCAGCAGTCCTCGATATCTGGAGGATCATCGGTCCGAGCTGTGGGCGCTAGCTGGGGAGATCCAATGTCCTGAGGAATGGGACCTCAACCTCATCCAGGACCGGGGCTCTCTTGAGGCCAGTGCGCTCGAGGACTGGCTTGACGTCTGGGGAAGCCCTTGATATAGAGGTCCTGTCGTCGGGATGGATGAATCGGACATGCATGACCACTAAGGCAGATATACTGCTCTCTAGCGCAGCCATTCTGGTCTCCATACTAGTTGGCTCCACAGCCTTTGATGCGGGCACCGAGGATTTCAGGCCCAGCGTAGGTACTGTCGAGGGGGAGTCCTCAATGAGGATGGCCTCAGAGGTCCGAAGCCAGTTGGCAGGTGCCGACGACTCCTTACAGGGCAGCTTGGAAGGCCGCTTCTGCCCCGAATCCTCGGACTCACGCCTGGGACTGCGAGTCCTGGGGTGGGATTTCCCTTTCTTCCTGGATCTGTCCTCCGAGGCGGTCTTCAAGGGTTTCTTCTTCTTGTGCTCCAGCTCTGGGGATTTCCACTCAGAGGAACCATGGCCGTGAGACTCCCAGAAAGCTCTGGCTTCGCAAGGCACCAAGGTATTGGAGGGGGCCCTGGAGCATGGTGTCACTGGAGACTCCAGCGCGGAGTCTGACTTCTGAAAATTTTTTTTCCTGCTGCTGATGGCGGCTTTTTAAGGCCTTTGAGGTCATGGTTCTGCAGAGTTCGCAGTCAAAGTCGTTATGCTCCGGACCGAGGCATCGGAGGCAGCAGTCGTGTGGGTCGGTGGGTGATATCATTTTGCTACACCGGTCACACTTTCTGAAGCCACTTGAGGCCATTGGAAAAAGGGGGTCCCTGCCATCCGGGGGGGTGTCAGAGGCCTTCGCCTGAAAAAGGGCGTGAACACCGGTAGTGGAACACCTCGATGAAAAAATGATAAAATGAATAGACGAACCAGAGAAGCAATGCCAAGGTGAGCTGGCTCGGGGCGGTAAGGAACTGGTATTTATTTATTTATTTAACAAGTTTTTTATACCGCCTTTTCCTTCAATCAAAGCGGTCACAAGAAATACAAGGTATAAACAAGGGAAACATAAACAGTATAGACATGACAACATATGGTAATGTAGGAAAAATAACAAGGGTTAACAATATAGTGGATTATTTATAAAATATATACAATAGATGATATCTTAGTCATTTGTTGATCCATAGTGCTCAATGAAAAGTAAAGTTTTTAATTGCTTACGAAAGTCACTTAAAACATCAATTGCACGTAAATCAGGAGGGAGAGAGTTCCAAATCAAAGGGGCAGCCAAAGAAGTTGCTCGTTGTGATGTACATTTGCGTGATTTAGCGAAGTTTCTTGGGGTATTGAGGGTGTTTGAGGTGGATAATCTTCTAGGTCTATTGCTGGTATCACGGGATAAGAGGGCATGGAGGCTGGTTGCAGAACTGTTGTGCTTCATTTTGAAGATGTTTATGATTAACTTATACTTTATGCGAAGGGTTATCGGGAGCCAGTGGAGATCTTTAAGGATGGGGGTAATGTGGTCATGATTTGTGGAACCGTTAATTATTCTGGCTGCTGTATTCTGTGCCATTTGAAGAGGTTTGAGAGCATGTTTTGACAGCCCATTGTAGATAGGGTTGCAAAAATCCAGAATGGGGGTAATAAGTGCCTGGCAGACTGTACGAAAGTGTTCATAAGAGATAAGAGGCTTGAGGCGTCTAATTATTTTCATTCGGTAATAAGTGCTTTTAACAGTTTTCTTTATGTGAGATCGTAGGTCTAGCTTATCGAGGGTTACCCCGAGGTATCTTACCTCATCCTTAATTGGAATCTCAGTACTGTTGCATGTGATGTATGGTGGGGGATTAAAGTTAGTGTTTCTAGTGACAATAAGTGCTTCAGTCTTCTTCAAGTTTATTGCAAGGTTGTTATTTGACAGCCAAATGGAAATGCTGGTAATGCAGTTTGAAATCTTGTTGTAGTTTGGGCAGTTGATATCAATCGGAGTGTAGATCATAATATCATCTGCATAAATTGTGTAGTCTATATGATGAGTTGATATTATGTGACATATTGGTTGGATAAAGAGGTTAAAAAGAAGTGATGAGAGTGCAGATCCCTGCGGTACGCCTTGTTTGATAACTGTATGATGTGAAGTGTTTAGACCGACTTTAACTTGGAACTGTCTACCAATTAGGTAGGACTCAAACCAGTTTAGGACGGTGCCAGTTAGACCGATGTTCTTTAGTCTGGCTAATAGTATTGAATGGTCCACTGAATCAAAGGCCGCTGAAATATCTAAGAAAATCATTAAGGTTCCTCTATTATAGTTGTCTATGGTTTGAGTGATATCATTAAATAAATAAAGTAGCAGCGTCTCAACTCCATGGTTCGGGCGGAAGCCATGCTGATGTATGTCAAGTGGCGCATGCTCATCAATATGGTCTTGGAGCTGTAGTTGTACTACCTTCTCGATAATTTTTGCCAGGAGTGGTAAGCTGAAAATTGGTCTATATGCAGCTGGATTGTTTTTTTCAAGGTTGGTTTTCTTAAGGATAGGCCTTATTGTGGCTAATTTCAGCTGTTCTGGCATGATTCCTTGATTTAGGGAGTTGGTTACGAGGTGGTGTATAAAATTAATGAAGTTTGACTTAGTAGCTTTGACCCAAGGTACTGGGCAAGGATCTGTGGGTGCGGTACTTGTGTTAAGTGCAGCAATGATGTCTGAAAGCTGCTTAGTTGAGGGAATATGAAACTTGTTCCAAATTGTACTTGGTAAAATAAGATTGTTTTTTTTCAGATTGTTTTAAAGGTGGAGTCTGGCCTATTCTTCTCGAAGATAATCCGCAAACACTTCAGGATTGATCAGGATGTCTTTATCAGAACAAGGTTCATTAACTAGGTATTTTACTATCTCAAAAAGTTCTCTAGGTTTGTTATAAGCTTTCTGGATAGTGTTTGTGTGGTATTCTTTTTTTGATTTGTTGATGAGATCATTATAATTCTTTTGCTGAATTAAATATAAATCCTGAGAGGTGGTAGATTTGGATCGTCTCCATTGGCGTTCTAACTTCCTTAATTCTCTCTTAGCATCGCGTATGTTATTTGAATACCATGGTGCGTGTATGCAAACCAGACAAAACTTTAACAATAAAAATCTGACTTTTTCTGGGGAGAACTGGACGATGTCCTATGGGTTCTGCGGAATAAGGAAGACTGAGGCAGAATGGCAGCATTGGAAGGGAAGTGGACCACGCATGCGGGCTCCATTGGCGCCGACGTCACCCATATGTGAGGACTGACTTCCTGCTTGTTTCTGGATAATTGGCCAACCAAAAACTAGAAACCTTTAAGCACCTTACAATCTTACCGTTAAATAGTATGCACACACATATTAAATATATACACACACATATTAAAAAGACATTCAGGATAAATTTAGGACACAAACCTAAGAGAAAGAATTACAGTCCTGAAAGCTTCATCTTTAAGTATTTCTCAACCACAGAAACATACCTTCTCTATCAAACTACTTTATTGGTTTACCTTCAACTAAATACGAGGGTCATTTTTAAAGTAAGAACCGATTGTGCATCGTGTCCGCGCGATCTGTCAAGTGACGTCCGTTCAAGGTCAGCCACTCTTGGCCAGTCTCTCACTACGCCGCCATTACGTTTCACATCTCTGCCAGTGTTGGTTGTATGGTTATACTGCTTCGTTTGTCGCCATGTCAATCAGTAATCCCTCCGATTGTGAAGTGCGCTCGGTTATCCGGTTTTAATGCAAAACAAGTTCGTCCAGCATTTTCGGCACCCATCTCGCACACATTTTTTTGTAGTGCAGTTTGTCAGTAACAATGTGATAAACTACTGATCTTGAAACTTGTGGAAATGTCTGATGCAGCTCGTCTGTAGTGAAGCACCTGTTTTGGCGAATTTCCTCATCAACTTCTTGTGTCAGGTCTTCATTCATGACAGTAGGCTGTCCAGATCGTTCTTCATCATGAACATTTGTCCTTCCTTCCTTAAACATCATTCATTACACCCTCCCCATACACTTCAACAAGCTGCTGGTGAATTTCAGCTGGATGAACTTGTTTTGCATTTAAAAAACGGATAACCGAGCGCACTTCACAATCGGAGGGATTACTGATTGACATGGCGACAAACGAAGCAGTATAACCATACAACCAACACTGGCAGAGACGTGAAACGTATTGGCTGCGTAGTGAGAGACTGGCCAAGAGTGGCTGACCTTGAACGGACGTCACTTGACAGATCGCGCGGACATGATGCGCAATCGGTTCTTACTTTAAAAATGACCCTCGTATATTTTTGAAATTCTAATCTTTGAGTATCACCATTCTTCTGGCTTTTTTTAAAGGCTATGAAATAAGCATGACGACCTCTTTGCTTTGTCAATTTTGAATGTCGGCATAACTGTTATAGAACACCTATAAGTGAACTCCAAAATAGGTCAAGTCCCTCATAAATATTTTTTGTCGGACCTATAATCCCCACACCGAAGCTACCATCAGTGAAAACTACAGTAATGGGAGAAGAGTCCTTTTTTTTTTTTTAATATACTTTATTTATAAACACCGATAAACAAACAAAGAGTAACCACAAAGGCAAGCTCCGAGCAGGAGTTGGTTCTGATCCCCAACTCAGAGTACAACAAACCGTCAGGTGCATTTTTCAGATAACACCCTCCCGCCCACTCCCAACCCCACCCCCCACCCCCCTCATAGTCAGCATCCATCCACATATTGGAACAATTTCCGGGAGCTCTACAGAGAACCATTAAATCACAGCCCACTCTATCCCTGCCACTACAGCCCCATTTGCAACACTTCATTACAGATACCAGGGCTCAGGATTTGGATATAGGGGTCCCATAGCCTCTGAAAGGCCGGCCACCGTCTCACACTACCCCGAGCGCGCCTACATTCCAAGAGCATCAATTGGTGAAAGGTGTTTCGCCATGTCCAAAAGGAGGGCGGCTGTCGTTCCCGCCACCCACGCAGAAGGGGGCCCTTACACACCAGACAGGCCTTGCGCACCAGCAAACGTTCCCATTTCCCTTTGGGCTGGGTGGGGCGTAGTTTATCCAATACCACTAGGGAACCATCCCAACACATCTGTTGCCCCAACAATCCAGCCAGAAAGGAACAGATTTTAGCCCAATAAGGACGTATTAGTCGACACCCCCACCACATATGGAACAATGTCGCAAGGGGCTCGGAACACTGCGGGCATCGCCCGTCTAGTGTGATATGACAGCAGAGGGCCCGCCGAGGAGAAATATGCACCCGAGTTATGCTTTTAAATTGTATTTCTCTCCAGTGGACCCCCACTGCCAATTCTACAATATGCTGTAAGGCGCCCAGCACCGTGCCGGGAGGAACCTCACAACCCATTTCCGCCGCCCAGGCCAATTCCACCGAACGATAGTCAGTTACCGGCCGGAAGGGGGCCACCCTATTCCTCAACACTCGGACAGACGGCAATTCTGCACCCCCCAGCTCAAAGAACTCTAGGATTTGCGCCGAGCGCTCCGCCTGGAGTTCCGTTAACGGCAGTGAGGCCACATAGTGAGAAATCTGCAGGTATGCAAAAAAATGACCAGGCCTCAACTCATATTCCCCACTCAAGGTCTGGAACTGTTTACATTTCCCCAATGGGTCGACCACATGGCCTACATTGCAAATGCCCTTCCGGGCCCATTCACGAAACATTCCCGTGTCAGTCCCTGGGGTAAACTGCGCATTGCCCTGAAGCGGTAACCAGCTCGAGACCCTCCAATTCCGGCCCCAATACGCGTTCAACCGCCGCCAGGTCCGTCGGACTGATCCCAACACCACACTTTCCCCTACTCTACCCCAGCTCAGCCTGGTGTCGTGGTGCAGCAAAGCCAGCAAGGAATTTGGTGCTGCGAGCGCTTCCTCGAAGGCCCTCGGGGTGTATACTTCGGTGCCCCCCAGCCAGTCTCCCAGATGGCGCGACTGACAAGCCAGAGCATAAGCCTCTAGATCCTGAAGCCCTAGCCCTCCCTGTGCCCATGTACCCACCAACCGACCATAGGGAATCCGCGCTCTCTTACCGTGCCACAGAAAACCCCGCAACTCGCTTTCTAACCGCCGAAGATCACATCTCATCATCCAAACGGGAAGGGTCTGCATCCAATAAAGTATCCTCGGTAGGACGACCATCTTGATCGCCGCTATCTTCCCCGACAAGGATAAGGGGAGGGATCTCCACGCCAACAATTGTTCCCGCAGCCTACCCAAGGTCCATTCAAAGTTACATCGATAGAGCCGAGACAGCTGACTGGTTAGCCGAATGCCTAAGTACTTGAAATATTCCGCGGCCCATCTGAGAGGAAAGTCCCCCTGCCACCTGGCCCTCAAATGGCCCGACACATCTAATGCCTCGGATTTCTCCATATTGATTGTGAAACCCGCAAAGCATCCGAAAAGATGAAACTCCCGTAACAACGAGGATAAGGAGTCCCAAGGTGTAGACAAGTGCACCAGTAAATCGTCCGCGAAGGCGGATAGTTTGATGTAGTATGGGCTGTTAGTATAGCTGGGTTTAAAAAAGGTTTGGACAAGTTCCTGGAGGAAAGGTCCATAAACCACTATTAAAAAGGGACCCAGGATATCAATGCTTGACCCAGTACAAGCATTGTGGAACCTGTGTCTTTTGGGGATATTGCTAGGTACGTATGACCTAGATTGGCCACTGTTGGAAACAGGATACTAGGCTTGATGGACCTCGGTCTGACCCAGTATGGCATGTCTTATGTTCTTATGTTCTTAACTCATGCG
Source organism: Ichthyophis bannanicus (assembly GCA_033557465.1). Taxonomy (NCBI): domain Eukaryota; kingdom Metazoa; phylum Chordata; class Amphibia; order Gymnophiona; family Ichthyophiidae; genus Ichthyophis; species Ichthyophis bannanicus. The sequence goes on from CM066039.1 coordinate 384,754,477, forward strand.
GGCCTATGCGTATTCCCCGTATCGCAGGAGATTGCTCCACTCTCCGTATAAGGGGATCAAGAGACAACACAAAAAGAAGAGGGGACAAGGGACATCCCTGCCGGGTGCCTCTGTGCAAGCTGAAAGTCTCGGACAGCACCCCGTTACAATAAATTGCTGCGGACGGTTCGGCATACAGGCTGTGAACCATCTTACAAAAGGCGGTCCCTAGCCCATAGCATGGGAGCAAGTACTGCAGGTATTGCCAATCCACTCTATCAAAGGCTTTCTCTGCGTCAAAGCTCACTAATAACGAAGGCATCTGTCTACGCTGCACCCACTCCAATGAGGATAAGATTTTACGAAGGTTACGTACTGCGTGTCGATATTTTACAAATCCTACTTGCGATTCGTGAACTAGCTGACCTAGCACCCCCGCCAGACGATCAGCCAGAATCTTGGCCCAGATCTTAACATCAAAGTTGAGCAAGGAAATGGGGCGGTAGGACGCCGCCTGCAATGGGTCCTTCCCAGGCTTGGGAAAAAGAGTAATATATGCCTGGTTCCCACCCCATTTGAAGCCACCCTGCTCCGCTCTCTTAGGGTGGAGGGCCACCAGAACGGGGGAAATATAGTCATTAAGGATCTTATAAAACTCCGCCCCAACCCGTCTGGTCCCGGTGATTTATAGCAACTCGCCTTGGCAATAACCGTTTGCACCTCTTGAATTGTCAACGGTTGGTCAAGCATTGCCCTCTCTGTCTCACTCAACCTCGGTAAGTCCAAATCCTGCACATAAGACACCATCCGTGTCGGAGATCCCGCCTCAGCCGTATAGAGAGTCTGGAAAAAGGAACGAAAGACCTGGGCTATCTGCGGGTTATCCCTATGAAGGGTTCCCCGGTCGTCCCTAAGTGCTGTGACCAATCGCGAACCTCGGGGGCCCCGCAAACAACGCGCCAGTAACTTGCCCGGTTTATCACCTTGACAATACATTTGGTACCGGTAATACATAACGGATTTCTTTGCTCGTTGGTGTAAAAGTTCATTTAAGGCCGTTTGCGCTTCTCAAAGCTGTTTTTTAAGTGCAGGGCTGGGAGTGCCCGCATGCCGTCTGCGAAGCTTCATAACTAACTTCTCGAGGCGGATAATATGTTCAGCCCGTAGCCGCCGTTTCCGCGCCATGTAGCCAATAATATCTCCCCTTAAGACAACTTTAGCTGTCTCCCACACCAGTTCGGGATCATCCTGATGTCCAATGTGGTCGGACTCGAACTTCTGCCAGCGTTGGGCCAAAAATTGACGAAACTGGGTGTCTTTGTAAAGCTCCAGTGGGAACCGCCAAATTTGCACCCCCTGACTATCTCCTATTCCCCGCATCTCAAGCCAAATTGGAGCGTGATCCGAAATCTCCACGGGGCCAATCTGCGCCACTGCCACCGTGGCAAACAAACCTTTTGTAATCAACAGGTAGTCGATCCGCGCACTGGATCCATGTGCACGAGACTGGTGAGTATAATCCCTTTCGTCAGGGTGCAAGAGCCACCAGGGATCGACCAGCCCCAAACGGGCACACAAACGAAGCAGCGCACGAGCCGACTGAAATCGTTCCCTTGGGCCACTTCCCCTCGAGGTGTCTAATGCTACATCCATCACACCATTGAAGTCGCCTCCCAAAATCAGTGGTATTTCGGGCAATTGCTCTATTTGGGATGCCAAGCGAGAATACAGGACAGAATCCAGCACATTGGGACAGTAAAGATTTCCGATAAGGACAGGCTTCCCACCTAATAGGCCATGTAATAAAATAAAACGCCCCATGGGATCTACAACATCTTTTAGAACATCAAATCGGGTGTTTTTGTGTATTAGCACCACTACCCCCCCCCTTCTTACCCGTGGCCGGGGCCCCCCAGACCTGCCCCCCCCCAGTCCCGGTGAAGTTTGCGGTGTTCCTCTGCTGTCTGGTGGGTTTCTTGAAGCAAAGCTATATCGGCTCGTTGCCGGGCCAGAGCTTGCAATATTTTAGATCTCTTTATTGGGCTCCCCAGGCCACAGACATTCCAAGAAATTATTTTCAGATTAGCGGGGTAGTAGAGGACTCCTTCACTAACGCAGTTACCAATGTCCCAGAGAGGGCCCCCCCAGCCTGGGGCTCCCTCCACCATACACACTGAGTTCTCCCCCATTTCAAAACCCTTCCATCCCGGATGTGACTATGCCCCCCCCTCCTCACCTTCCCCCCCTCCCACCCCTCTCATTCTCTCTATCTTCCCCTGACCCTGGTGGGCCAAGGAGATCATCTCCCCGGGATCAGTTAGATGCGTGCGGTCTTCCCCGCCCTCTTGCCCCGGTGGATAAGCCCCGCTGCACCTTGTGTTACAGGCTCTGCATCAGTTAAGTAATTGGGCCTCCCATTGCAAGCCTACTGAGAGCCCCTACAATGGGGAGCCGTTGTGACGCTGTAGCAGTGCTAGAAGCCATAGAGACAGATGGTGACCCGGTGGAAGGTCCGGGTACTGCAGCTAAAAGCAAGATTTTTCCTTCTCAGCACAAGATGCACATGGCTAATCAGCTAACACAGCTCACCTTGGGGGAGGGGAGAAGCAGAGTTGCTGATTGGGCACGCCCTAGCAGGAGGCGGGTTCCCCAGAGCAGAAGCAGCTTGTTAAACAGGAAGAAGGAAGAGAGAATGAGAAAGGGAACGAGAACCAGCCGAGGAGGTGGAAGGAAATACAGGAAACAGACGAAGCAGATGTGTGCTTTAGAGACGGAGCAGTGCAGAGACAAAGGAAGTATCTTGGAAGGCAGGAAGTAGCCTTAGATACCAGAGCCTTTGACTTTGAAGGAGAAACGCTCCCCAGCTGCAATTCCAGGAGAACGCTTGCCAAGCCAAGAAGCAGGTACCAGGGAGACTCAGTGCATGGAAGAACCTTCTGGGAGCAAGAGAAGGGCGAGGCACTGAGAGACCCAGGGGTAAAGCCTATGCTTTTGGAACAGAGAGCTGACCCGTGGAAAGAATGGCAGACTGCTAAAGAACATTCAGGCATTCCTCAACACAAGGTACAGGGTGTCTTTAATTCTGATAACAGCTTTTATGAGAAGCCAGACTGTGTGAGTGCTTATTTTAAAACCCAGGGCAAACCCAGGTTTTATGAGGGCAGTTGGCTGCAACCAGAAGCTCACTCAGATAAACCCTGCTTTCCTCCTCAAACTGCTGACAGAATTAGCAAGCAAGCTAGCTACAAGGACGTAGCAGATATATTTGCTAGAGATATATGCCAGAAGGCTTTAGATGGTCATAAGTTTGAATTGCTGTCTAAAAATCCTTCACCTGCAAATGAACTGACTTACCCAGCACTTGCTGACAGAGACAAGTGGGGGAGGGGTAACTCCAGTGCAGTGAATGAGCATAGTAAGAGAGACGGCATTGTTTGCTTACCTGAAGAGAAACCCACAAGCTATCACTCACCCCAGGAAGGAGTTATTTCCCCGCCTGGCCCATATAGCAAGCAGGCTGAAGAACTCCTGAAAGAGTTTAGAGATTTCTTAGAGAAACGAACTGTTCCTGGACAGAAAGTAATTGAATCAGTACAGAGCCCAGAAGCACAAGTGCCATTGGTTCATCCCTTACCAATGGTGGATTTGAATCAGCCAATGGACTGCTCAACCTGTCTCATAGACAAAGAATAGTCAAGCAAAGCTTGTGTGGTCATTCGTTATAATATGCTGAAATGCATGCTGTTTTAAGTTCCTTACCTGAAGAGCTTATGAGGAGATAAAGAATAAGCTGAAGCATAACTTAGTTACAGTGCATGAACTTTATTATTTGCTCTTTGTTTAAGTGATTTCAAGTAAAGCTCACATGACAGGAATGTGAACTCCTGTGTTGAAGCACAGTTTTGAACACAGTGTTGGAAAAAGCCTGTTTTCCTTTTGTTCTTGTTTTGGCTACAAAATATATTCCTTTACGCCTGTTCCATTCCACCACGGAGCGGGAGAAATAAATCCTTATAAAAAAAATATTCTTTATACCTGCCTTGTCATTCGACCTTCACAACTACAACTTAACCTCAAGGCACACCCCTCCTCAAACCCTCAAGGTTAGGGAGCGGGTGCTGGCTATACCGTGCGAGTCCCGTACAAGAAGTGGGCCCATAGGAAGCCTCCGGAGAGGCCCCCCGAGGGTTCGTCTCCTTAACTTGGACAGTCCCCGTGAACCGCGACAGTGCGGTCTCACCCCCCGACTCTCAGGGAGCTCTTACCCGGTTAGGGAGGGCGCTCCCCGCCTACCCTCCCCCCCCATGTCCCTAGGCCCGCACGGCACCACAATGAAGGGAAGGACCCAACTCATTAGCCACAAGTTGCCCGGGCCCCACACCACAGCTAGGGTTCATGGCGTCCTCTATCGCTGCCCGGCGCACCCGTGCCAAGCACGGGAGTAGCCGGGATTGGTAGATGATTGGCAGCTGGACCCACCTCCCAAGGGCGTGGGAGGCTTCTCTTAGTACTCCGTCTACCCCGGCATTACCAGCAGGCCCGAGGGGCTATCCCACCCCTCCCATTGTTACTGTACACACGCACGTGCAACACACCAGTACTTTAACATGAAAACCCCCAAAGATAAACATACAAGAAACTAAAACAGCAACCAGCAAACCATTCCAGTCTTTGTATCGGGGCAGCCGGGGGAGCATCGCACAGGGTGCTCGGAGCCACCGCTGCACGTCACCCCGGTGGAGAGTGTGTCCAAGGTTATAGCGGCCGACCGGCCTCCCCAAGCTCGTCTCAGGCCCCTTCTTCTCCAACCCGAAGCATGCAGATCCTTGCCCCGGGATATCCCAAGGGGGGGCTCCAGATACAGTTAATGGCCCTTGCAGATGCCAGGCCTATATATGTCCGCCATTATCTCTGCAAGGCAAAGGTCCACTGTCCGGGGAAGGTCGGGCCTACACATGTCTTAAGTTGCACATGCAGCCACCAGCAATGGTTACTCTCCTCTCTCCAATGCAGCAATGTAGGGCCCAGCCTCCATGGCGGATTCAAAGGACCGATGGCTCCCTGCGTTAAACACGTGTAACCGGGCAGAGTATTGCACAGAAAACTTGACATTTAAGGTAATCAGCTTTTGACAAAGGGGGGCATAGGCTCAGCGTTTTTGACTGAGCGCCACGGAGTAATCCTGGGCAAAGCGGATTTTCATATTGTCATGTGTGAGCTCTCCCTTCTGCCGCGCGGCTCGAAGTATGGCTTCCTTTTGGGGGAAATAAAGAAATTTCGCCCAAACCACTCTCGGCCGCTGATCACGGTGCTGTTTGGCTCCCACTCGATGTGCTCTTTCGATCCGCACTTTACCGCCATCTTCAATGCCTTCAAAGAGCTGCGGGAGTAAAGTTTCTAGGTATTGCACGAGGTCTTTATCCGCGATTGAATTGGCAATGCCCATCACCCTCAGGTTGTTACGCCTGGAGCGATTTTCTAAATCGTCCATTTTCAATTCGTGGGCTTGCAGCTGGGATTTCAGTAGCGTTAGATCTTGTGTTAGGGTCTCCAGGCTATCCTCAGCTTTGCCGATACGATCCTCTGCTTCTTGGAGCCTACTTCCCAGGGCTCGTGCAGTGCCGTGAATTGTACCGACAATGCTTCTGCTACTGCTGCAGAAACCTCCTCCACGAATGCCGGGGACGTGGGCGATTTAGGCATGGCAAGGTTGTCGGCCATTTTAGATGCCGGAGTGGCCCGCTCTTTTTCCCTATGAGCAGTTTTTACCGTGGATGCCATCGCTCTGATTATCGCCTGACCGCTGCTCGAGACCAGGTGGACCACCGTGCCCGGGCTAGTATAGTCACTGACCAACTTTCGGTATGTAAAACGGCAATAAAGGCACGGTTTGGGCCGGGGAAGACCAGAGCGCTAGCAGTAGCGACCTGCTGCTCTCACCGCATCACGTGATCACCCAGAAGAGTCCTTTTTAATCAAAAGCAGTAAGAACTCATAACTGCCAGAAATTCATCCGGTCAGAGCACCTTTTACTTAATTGTAATTTTTGGCGAAAAATGCTGCAACAGGTGATCCACACAACACAGTCCTGCGTTTTGGGTTTCCATTTTTTCAACACCCTGCTTCAGGTTAGCTTGTCATCACACAACAACAAAAAACGCCATAAAACAAAAACTGAGGGAACACCCTTTTAAATGCCTGCAGCTGATGTAAGTATAATGGTCACATGTCCACTGTGTCTCCAATCCAGGGCCAAAAGCATACACCAGCTCCCGCCTCCCAGGAAGAAACCTCACAGTAAACTGTGCCAATCTAATTCCAGGTTTAAACCCCTCGGAACTATGGTGTTTAGGCGAAAGTTCCATTATTGCTCAATATATTGTAATTTCTGAGTCCGGTCACCCCCCAACTCTTGAGGGGGCATCCAATCAATCGCTCTCCAAGTTAACTGTTCAAAAGTATGATCATGAGAAAGGATGTGTTGAACCATTGGTGCCGAAAGAACCCCAGTACGAATGTGTGAAGCATGTTCCGCTAGACGTACTTTAAGGGGACGAATAGTGCGGCCAACGTAACTAAGGCCACAAGAACTAGCCCAAACTCCACCCACGAGGCTGTCTGAGCTCTGGTTGAGTGGGCCCGCAACTCCTCCAGAAAAGAGCGACATTTAAGGAAATAAGCAGAAGCAATAGCCTCATTCAGCCAATGTGCAATCGATGCCTTCGATGCTGCTTTCCCTTTGCGTGGTCCTCCAAAAAGAACAAAGAGGTGATTGCAGGGGACATGGGGAAAAGAAGAAACGCTGTGGATTGTGTTGGAAAGAGGAGATGATACTGTCATCCATACTGGTGTGGTCTACATGCCTCCAACTAAAACCGAAGAAATGGATAGCAAATTGATGGTTGATATTGCAAAGATAGCCATGAAGGGGGAAGAGATCATATTGGGTGACTTTAATCTACCCGATGTGGATTGGAGTGTTCCTTCTGCAAATCTGGAAAGTAGTAAAAAATTGTGGATGCCTTCCAAGATGCGTTACACTTAAACAAATGGTGATGGAACCGACCAGGGAGAGCTCTGTGCTGGATTTAGTGCTCATCAATGGAGATAGTGTGTCAAATATCCAGGTGGGTGCCCATGTGAGCAGCAGCGTTCATCACATGGTCTGGTTTGAGATAAAAGCCAAGGTGAAATCCAATCTCAAGCCAAGGTGAAATCCAATCTCAAAGTCTTAGACCAAAAAATGCTGACTTCAGTAAAATGGCCAAGTACCTGAAGGAGGAGTTGATAGGGTGGGAGGGGTTAAGGGAAGTGGAAATGCAATGGGCTAAACTAAAGAAAGCAATAACAGGTGCAACAGATATATATGTAAGGAAAGTAAATAAAAACAAGAGGAAAAGGAAACCTATTTGGTTCTCCAAAGAAGTGACTGCACAAATAAAAGCAAAAAACACAGCTTTCACAAAATTCAGAAGCTCGCAAACAGAGGAACACAGAAAAGAATACAAGATCAAATTAAAAGAAACAAAAAGAGAAATAAAGATAACAAAATCAAAGGCAGAAGAAAAGATGGCTAAAGATGTGAAGTGTGGCGATAAGACTTTTTTCAGGTATATTCGGGAGAGGAGGAAAATCAGAGGTAGAATTGCAGGACTCAAAAGTGCTGGGAACGGATTCATGGAAAGTGACATTGAAAAAGCGACAATGCTAAACAAATACTTCTGCTCTGTTTTCACTAGAGAAAATCCTGGAGAAGGACCACCTGTGATTGACAAATATACAAATGGGAATGGAACAGATACCACACCATTCACAAAAGATGATGTGTTAGAATAGCTTGCAAAACTGAAAGTGGACGTCTATGGGACCAGATGGGATACACTCCAGGATACTGAAAGAGCTCAGAGAGGTTCTTGCAGGACCTTTGAAGGATGTTTTTAATAGATTCTTGGAGACAGGAGAAGTTCCACAGGACTGGAGAAGGGCTGATGTGGTACCTCTCCACAAAAACAGAAGTGACAAACAGGCCAGTAAGCCTTACCTCAGTGGTGGGAAAAGTAATGGAGGTGCTCCTGAAAGAGCGAATAGTGGACTTCCTCAAAACCAACAGGTTGCATGATCTGAGGCAACATGGTTTTACCAAAGGACGATCTTACCAAACAAATCCAACTGAGTTCTTTGAATGAATGACCAGAGAACTAGATCAAGGGCATGCGATGGATGTGATCTACCTAGATTTCAGCAAAGCCTTTGATACTGTTCCTCATAGGCGGCTTATCAATAAACTAAACAGCTTGGGGATGGGTCCCAAGATAGTGAACTGGATCAGAAATTGGTTGACTGACAGACGACAGAAGGTTATAGTAAACAGAACTCACTCGGCTGAAAAGAAGGTGTTTAGCGGTGTGCCCCAGGATTTGGTCTTGGGACTGGTACTGTTCAATATATTCATGAGTGATATTTCTGAAGGGCTGAATGGAAAAGTCTGTCTTTTTGCAGATGACACCAAAATTTGCAACAGAGTGTACCTCCCCTGAGGGAGTGGGGAACATGAGGAAAGATCTACAAAAGCAGAAAGAATGGTCTAATGCGGAGAGTGTGCCTGGAGCTGCGGGACCTACCCGGACCATCTTGCCTGCATGGGAGGCTGCTGGAGCCCTGGTTCCCTTCCTGTTTCCTGGCCGCAGTACCCTAGCGTCATCGGAAGGGGTTTAAAAGTGTGGCTGCAGAGCTGTTGGGTGGAGAGTGTGCCTGGAGCTGCGGGACCTACCCGGACCATCTTGCCTGCATGGGAGGCTGCTGGAGCCCTGGTTCCCTTCCTGTTTCCTGGCCGCAGTACCCCAGTGTCATCGGAAGGGGTTTAAAAGTGTGGCTGCAGAGCTGTTGGGTGGAGAGTGTGCCTGGAGCTGCGGGACCTACCCGGACCATCTTGCCTGCACGGGAGGCTGCTGGAGCCCTGGTTCCCTTCCTGTTTCCTGGCCGCAGTACCCCAGCGTCATCGGAAGGGGTTTAAAAGTGTGGCTGCAGAGCTGTTGGGTGGAGAGTGCGCCTGGAGCTGCGGGACCTACCCGGACCATCTTGCCTGCACGGGAGGCTGCTGGAGCCCTGGTTCCCTTCCTGTTTCCTGGCCGCAGTACCCCAGCGTCATCGGAAGGGGTTTAAAGGTGCCCCTTACCGTGGGCGTGTTTGAAGGGGCGTGTTTCAAGGGGCAGGACATGCCCCTTTTGAGCCCCTTCTGAGCACTTCGGAGTTTGAGGAGTACCGGAACGATTGTACACATTGGAATGGGCAAACGGAAAAAGAAGGTGATTGGGGTTAGTGCAATGAATCCATCTAAGACTGTTAAAGCAGTTGGTCCTATGGACAAGCATGTTGTACTAGCCCCTACTGAAATTGTGAATGTATCTTTACCATTGTCCACTAGTGTGCTTTCTTCTGCTGGCTCCTCAAATTTAGAAGGGGGTGATATCCCTCCCCCACTAGCTAAAGGTGATTTAATGGTTGAGTTAACCTCCTCGCCTATTTTAGGTCAGGGGGATACTCCTGTTTTTTCCTCTGTAGCTCCTCTTCCTGTATTGAGTCCTCGGGCTGGGGCAGTTCCCCTCCCAAGTGTGATTTCAATAGGTGAGGCGCCAAAAGCATTTACTGAATTGGATGAACCTTCTGCTCACTCTCTTAAACAGGATGTGTCTTTATCAGATGTATGGAATGTGTTAACACGTATGGAAGCTTCCCTAGCTAGGTTAACGCCTCAATTTGCAAAGTTTACTCAGGAGACAGTTGATAAGCTTTCACATCAAGATGTATGTTTAAATTCTTTGGATTCTCGTTGCTTAAAATTGGAGTCTCAGGTTTCCACAGTACATGGTGCTCTCTCCTCCTCGATAAAAGATAGTTTGTTGTTGCATCGTCAACACGAACAATTTGAGAATAGTCTTAGAGCAAAGAATCTTAGATGTCTCAATTTTCCTAAAACACATTATTTGTCTGCTGATATTTTGTTTCGTAAATATTTGAAGGAAATATTGGGATATCAAGATTCATCAACAGTTGTCTTTAATAATATTTATTATATACCTAGCTCTAAAAAGGAAGTTAAAGGGGAAGGAGATTTGGATGTACTTGGTTCAGTGGAATCCTTGAATATTTCTCAGTTTATAGAATCCTCATTGGATGAAATTTCAGTGAGAGCAACTTTACTGGTCTCCTTTCATTCTGAATGTATTAGGAATGAGATTTTGAAATGTTTCTTTACTAAAAAGAATGAATTATTTTGTGGGCAAAAAGTTAATATATTTCCTGATGTATCTAAACAAACCCAGACTCGGAGGAAAAGCTTTTTGGCTCTTAAGCCCAGAGTCCTTGCAAGTGGTGCTACATTCTTTATAAAATTCCCTTGCAAGTGTTTGATTACATCAGGGAAATCCTCCTACGTGTTTTATGAACCACTTCAATTAGAAGAGTTTTTGAAGTCCTGTAGTGGGGAATGATATTTAGGTTCTATCTTAGCTAGTTAGAATCAAAAGGGATTAAGAGATTGGGTAATGTCTCGCTTTCTCTTCTTTGGTATTCTTTAATTTTTGGTTACTTTATATTGTATGCTGGGTATGCTCTCCTGTGACGTGGGCTTGTGCTTGTTTTCTTTGTAGGATTGCCTTTTTATTGTAATTTTTGTATTGAAGCTTTTTCTTTTCTTATTACGTTGTAATATTGATGAAAACTTTATAAAAAAATAAAAATAAAAATAAAAAAAATAAAAGAATGGTCTAATGCTCGGCAGTTAAGATTTAATGTGAAGAAGTGCAGTGTCATGCACTTGGGAAGCAGAAATCCAAGGGAAATGTATGCGATAGGGGGCGAGAGATTGGTGTGCACAGACCAGGAGAAGGACCTCAGTGTGATTGTTTCTGATGATCTCAAGGTGGCGAAACAGTGTGACAAGGCAGTGGCAAAAGCCAGAAGGATGCTAGATTGCATACAGAGAGGAATTACCAGCAGAAAGGAAGAGGTACTAATGCCACTGTACAAGTCACTGGTGAGGCCTCACTTGGAATATTGTGTTCAGTTTTGGAGGCTGTATCTCGCAAAGGATATAAAAAGGCTGGAAATGGTTCAGAGGAAGGCGAACAAAATGATTTGGAGCCTGTGTTCAGAAGACTCATGAGAAGAAACTTGGACCAAAATATGTACATTCTGGAGGAAAGGAGGGACAGGGGATATATGATTCAGACCTTTAAATACTTAAAGAGTATTAATGGACAAACAAACCTCTTCCAAAGACGGGGAAGCTGTAAAACTAGAGGGCATAACATGAAGCTGCAAGGGGGTAAACTGAAAGGCAATGTCGGGAAATACTTTTTCACTGAAAGGGTGGTGGATGCTTGGAATGCTCTCTCGATGGAAGTGGTGGGGGCATAACAGTGACAGAATTCAAAATGGCATGGGACAGACATAGCGCATCCCTTTATAGCAACAGGATAAAATAAAAATAATCATAGCTATCTCTTATATTTGAACAAACAGGGGTGACCTACATGGAGCGGTGGGTACACTCCTAAACAAAGGCATAGGGAGAGGTGACCTGCACGGAGCGGCAAGAGCACCTACTCTTGCTGCCTTGCTGGGCAGACTAGATGGACCATACTAGTCTTTATTTGCCGTCATATACAATGTTACTATGTTACCATCAGATTTCCTAAATTCCAAATTTTGCTGAAGATAGTGTTGAAGGACCTGCCGAATATCCAACATCCAAAACTTTTGCGATTCAGAGTCTTCTCCCAAAGCGGAGAACACTGGCAACATGATTGCTTGATTAAGGTGAAACACTGATATCACCTTAGGGAGAAAGGAAAGAACTGGCCAAAGGACTACCTTCTCCTTAGAAATACGTAGGAAAGGCTCTCTACACGACAAGGCTTACAGCTCGGAGATCCGATGTGCCAATCAAATAGCTACTAAAAAGAGAGCCTTCAAATTAAGGTCTTTCAAAGAAGCTTATCTCAGAGGTTCGAACGGAGCCCCCACAAGGGCCAACAAACTAGGTTCAAGTCCCATGTCGAAATGTGCTGCCACACCCGGTGGACGAACATGCTTCATGCCTCTCAAAAAATGAACCACATCCGGATGTGAAGCCAAGGAAATCCCCTAAATTTGGCCACAAAAAAACACTAGGGCTGCTACCTGTACATACAATGAATTTAAGGCAAGACCTTTATCCAGACCCACCTGTAGAAATGCCAGGACTTCTGGAAGCGAAGCAGAGAGAGAACGAAGATCTCTTTCGTTGCACCAACTCTCAAACACTTGCCAGGCAGAACATACACCAAAAATGTTGAATGCTTCCTGGCTCACAGCAAAGTTGTAACAATCTGTAGTTATATGTAACACCACATAAGATCTTGTAACAAAGCTTATCTGCTACTCAATGACAGAGCTATTAAGTAACGCCATGGGGTATTTTGCATGACTTAGTAAACAAAATTAAGAGTACAACCCTTACCTCAGAAATACCCAGCATCAAAATCCATTCAAAATAGTGCCATATTTGTTTTTTGTATTACATAACGGACCAGTGATGGCGCCCCCCGGTTATACTATCATATTGTGCCTTTGTCTCTTGTTGTCCACTTGTGCCACCAACCCAATCACACATCACCACCCGCTGCTCATTTGGCATCCGATATATGCTTTTTACCCTGTGTATAACCCGGTCGTAGTGCATACCATAGCAATACCAAACCTCTTTCCTGTACACATAAACATGAATCTACAACCACATCAGGGACCAATCACAGTCCCCCCCAGGAGTGCCCGACCTCAGTACAGGGCAAAACCAAACAAGCAACAACGGATAAGAAAACCTGAAACCACCAAGCAAAGTGAAAACCCCTATCCAGACCACTCTCCACAGGCTCCAGTCTCCTTCATACTACTCAACGCCAGATCAATCAGAAACAAGACCCACATCATACATGACATCATCACAGATGCAAAACCCGACATCCTATGCATCACCGAAACCTGGATCACCGATACCGACTCAGTAGTCATCAACCAAATTAGCAAACCAGGTTACAAAATCTTTAATTGCCCCCGTCCAAACAAAAGAGGAGGAGGAGTTCTCATCATCGCCAAAGCCTCCTTTCTACTAACAAACACGTTTCAAAGCTTCAATGAAGGCATTGATCTTCTCAGAGTTGAGAACAAAACTATATCCATCTGTCTGATCTACAGATCCCCCACATCACCACACGAAAGCCTAGCTACTGTCCTGGAAGTTATCAACACCACCTCAATCAAAAAACAGCAGATCATTCTAGGAGACCTAAACCTTGCGTCAGGCTCTACAGTACAAGCCAGAACTTTCATGGAAGCCATGGAACAACTTGGATACGAACAAATAATCCTCGACGCTACACATATCAAAGGCAACACGCTGGACATGGTGTTCCTGCCCTCCAAAAGTCAGGAATTAAAGCAAACCAAACTGCAAATAACCCAGGTACCATGGTCTGACCATCACCTGATAGAATTATCATTACACCTCTCCACTGCTCCAGAATGCTCCCAGCCCACCCCATCTGCAAACCTAAGGAGGAAATTCCAAAAATTCAATAAAGAAGCTCTAACAACATCCATAACGTCGCACATTACCATGGAACACACGGACCTTGAGAGATTAGTGAGACAATGGAATACAGGAGTTGAAGCTACCGCACAACCAGCCCTGATACCAGCAACCAACTCATCCAAACTCAAAAATGAACCTTGGTACACCTCCACCCTAAGAGGACTCAAGATAGACTTACGCAAGCTAGAAAAAAGGTGGAGGAAAACCAAAACCGAAGATCATAGAAGGGAATACCTTAAACTTCTCACAACCTATAAACATGAAATCAACCAGGCAAAGAAAACACACCACACCAGCATACTTAATAAAGCCCTCAACAGACCCAGGGAACTTTTCGAACTTGTCAGAGCACTCACCAAGACGTCCCAAGCCACAAATCAAAACGGAACAATGACGGCCCAAACTCTGGCCGATCATTATGCCAACAAACTTAACCCTCAAAACAGCAAGCTGTACACACAACCACCAGTACTCACCAATCAAGGGATGGATGCAGTCATCACCCAGCAAAAAACCCGCACAACCGAAAATGCAAACCAGTACCAAGAATGGGATACCTTCAGAAAGATAGATGACAGGCAAATCCTGGACATAATCACTAACCTAAACACCACAACCTCCCCCCTCGACCCATGCCCAGCATCATGGATCAAGGCTGTGAAGCAAGAAGCTGCCAAGTATATCGCTCATATAGTAAACCAATCTCTACTGCAAGGGATCATGCCAGCACAACTCAAGCAATCCCTCATACGACCCATCCTGAAAAACAAATCTCTTAACGAGAACGACCCAACCTCCTACCGCCCGATATCAAGCATACCCTTTCTAGCCAAGATCATTGAAAAGGCAGTCCAGCAACAATTGCAAGACCACATCGATGTCAACAATGCCCTTGATGAGCACCAATATGGCTTCCGCCAACACCATGGTGTGGAAACTCTTCTACTAGCCCTAATGGACAAACTACTCAAAGGTCTTGAAAACAGAAACAAAATGTACATGCTCATTTTCATAGACATATCAGCCGCCTTTGACTCGGTACATCATTCCACACTCCTGGAGAGACTTGCTTCTATAGGCATATCAGGGACCCCCCTAAAATGGTTCACATCCTACATAAATAACAGAATGCAACAGGTCCACTTCAACAACACAAAGGCCGCCGCCTTCCCTCAAACTCAAGGCATACCACAAGGCTCTGCACTATCCTCACTCCTGTTCAACCTATATCTGCGACCCATTTGTGAAATCCTACAGGACCACAAGATCAGTTACCACATCTATGCAGATGACCTGATGCTCTACACTCACCTCGACATAAACAACCCTGACCTCACCCAACTCGAAAAATGCCTAAGCGAACTACAAACCTGGCTGCAACGCAACAATATGTCAATCAACCATAAAAAAACAGAAGTGATGTGCATCTCCAGGAAACGGGACTTCAACCCTCCACCAACGGTTACCATGAACAACAACATTTATACCACAAAGCCCGAAATAAAATACCTAGGAGTAATGCTGGACAGCAACCTAAATATGGACAAGCACCTCCGAATTACCAATCGGGCCATTTTCCACAAATTAAGAGTCCTGCAACCACTACGGAACATTATTGATCACACCGACTTCAGAACAGTGGCACAAGCCCTCATCATTCCCCACCTGGATTATTGCAACGCCATTCTACAAGGTCTGCCTAAAAAAACCATTAACATTCTTCAACTGGCACAAAACGTAGCAGCCGGAGTCATCATGAAAAAAGGTCTAACAGAGCACATCACTCCCGTCCTAATTGAGCTACATTGGCTCCCCATCACGGCCCGCATCCAATATAAGATATTAGTAACCACATTCAAGCTTGTTCATAATGTAGCACCCTCTTACCTCAACACCTTAATCTCAGCACAACCAATCAACAGAAGCAGAAGAACAGTGAATAGCAATACCCTTCAAGTCCCGAGTAGCCTGAGAAATTTCAATACTAACACCACTAACAGAGCGTTCTCCTTTATGGCTCCACGACTCTGGAACCAAATGCCCCACGAACTGAGAGCAAATAAGGACCTGAAGGACTTCAGGAAAAAACTAAAGACTCACCTATTTCAGACTCATTACAACCTAACCTAGTCAATGTAATCCTGTCGAACAACATGGCCACTAAAAATCATATGCAACAAGAAATGCATCCTGTAATTATGTAATTATGTAAAGCCTCTTCTCAAGAAATCAAATGTAAATCTGTAACCGTTTGCTGTGACTTTCACCCTCCCCTGCAATCCTACTGTATGCTTAAATTCTGGTCTGTACAACCGCACCCTTTTGTATAGAAAACCGCCACTGATCGCTGGAAGTGGCGGGATACAAGTGTACACTAAATAAATAAATAAAGTTGAAATGACCTGGGCGGAGTAATCTCTTTTCCTCAGCCTAGCCCTTTCAAGAGCCAGGCTTGTGAGAATTGACCCCAGGCATGAGAAAGCAGATTGTATATCACCAGAAGGCACCATGGCCCATCTACCTTCAACTGTACCAAGATCAGCATACCAAGATTGCCAGCCCCCGGATGGGACTCTATCCTCTGGAATACCCAGCCTATCAGCAGCCACAGAGGGAACACATACAAGATGCCGCTGCTTGGGCATTTTTGAGTTACAGCATCCAGGCCTTCTGACATCCTTTCTCACCTGCAGCTAAAGAAATTATATACCTTGGTGTTGTTTGTGGCCACCATCAGATTCATGACTGAAGTTCCCCAACAATGCACTATCTGCAGAAACACAGAGATCTCCAGAGACCATTCTCTTGAGTTCAATTGATGTTGACTGAGAAAATCGGCCTGTACATTTTCCTTTCTGGCTACATGAGTTGCCGATAGCGCAAGAAGATCAGTCTCTGCCACTGAAGCAGAGGCTCCTCCTCCGCTACCAATACTGCAGCTCTGGTGCCACCTTGCCGAATGATGTAAGCTACTGTGGTTGCATTGTCCAAAAAGACCCTCATTGCCATGTGCTGAACCACAGGGTGAAAGGCCTGTAGAGCCAAAAAAACTGCTCGCATCTCCAAGCGATTTATGGACCAGCTTTGTTCCTTTTGAGACCACTGCCGCTATGTCATTTGAGTCTGACAGCGCGCTCCCCAACCATACAGGCTAGCATCAGTGGTAATCAACCATCACTCAATCTTGAGGTTCTAGGGACCTCCCCAACCGATCCCATGCCCCTCACACTGGATCAAGTCAGCCTGCTCTAAGTGCTTTCATTACAAGACTCATACACTTTTCCTTTAGCAAAGGTCTGATACCTTTACCTCTAAAAACCGCCACTGTTAGACCCCTACTAAAAAATGCCAAGCTGGACCCACTTGACATATTCCTATAGGCCCATATCTAGCCTCCCTTTCTTGGCTAAGATAATTGAGAAGATAATCCAGCAGCATATCCAAGATCACATCAATTCCTACACTCCTCTAGATCAACAGCAGCACTGGTTCCGTCAACAACATGGTGTCAAAACCCTCCCGGCCACTCACTAGACAATGTCGTTATGGGCATGAACAAAGCAAAACAGGGATTCATTCTAATATTCCTGGATATTGCATCGGCCTTTGACATAGTCTGTCACAATCTCCTACTTGCTTGATTACAACAGAAAGGCATATAGAACATAGCCCTAGACTGGTGCAGATCCTACTTAACAGACCACCAACAAATGGTATGGATAGGCGCTCAAACATCATCTGCTTACCAGCAAACAAGGAGTACCACAGGGTTCATCCTTATCTGCCTTGCTCTTCAACATCTACATCCAGCCAATCTGTGCTATAATCCAGATCATACAGCATACTATACCACATCTATGCCGACAATGTACTACCTTACACCCATTCTCCATGGACAGTCCCAATTACACCAGAATTACGGAATGCTTTAATGCAGTCTCAGACTGTCTCTGTACGCACAAACAGAGTGAACTGTAAGACGACTAAAATGTTGTTTATCACAAAAGACCCAACCTTCATACCACCAACTTCCCTACAGGTAAAAGATGCAGAGCTGAAGACGAAGAAAGAGATGCGTTACCTAGGAATCACCCTGGACCAGCGCCTGAGTATGGAAACAGACATAAAAGATATTATCAAGGCAGTATACCACAAATTTTTTTAATTTAATTTTAATTTAATTTATTTTTTATACCGCGTTCTTTAGAATCAGTGCGGTTTACATGTATACTAACAGGTACTTTTTATTCCCTTGTCCCTGAAGGGCTCACAATCTAAGTGTACCTGAGGCAATGGAGGGTTAAGTAGCTTGCCCAAGGCCACAAGGAGTGGCCATGGGACTAGAGACCCCAGTCCCTCCGGCCTGAAGTTGCTTGTCCCCATGCGGGAATTGAACCCCCAGCCTTCCGGCCTGAGGTAACCTGTGCCAACCACTGAACCACTCCTCTCTTAGGACCCTCCGTCATCTATGTCCACTGATGGAGGCAGCCGACTTCCACACCATATTCCAGGCACTTATCTTTACACACTTTGACTATGCAAATAATCTCCACGGCCTGCCAGGCTGCACATTTCATCCTCTGTAAATGGCCATGAACAAGGTAGCCCAAACTCTGAATGGAGCCTCCAGATCTGAAGATGTGACATCCATCCTAAGACAACTGCATTGGCTCCCAATAGCTAGCCACCTAAATTACAAAGCCCTCTTGATGACACTTAAAATCCTGCATAACCTCTCCGCAATCTCCCTGGTGGAAATACATTGGACACCAAACAATAGAATAAGAAGGACAAACATGACAAACACATTCACCCTCCCATCAGTAATAAGAAAACGTTTCCAAGCTGCTAAGAACTGAGCCTTCTCATTATATGCACCAACTCTCTGGAACTCCCTCTCTGCCCCAATCCGTTCCATTTCCAACCTGTGAACCTTCAGGAAAGTGATAAAGACATAGTAATAGTATATGATGGAAGATAAAGACCAGCATGGTCCATCAAGATGCATCTTTTCCAACTGTATTACGACCATATACGATATCTATGTTATGGATCCTGCCTGCCAGCCTTAGCTCAGATCTTCCTACTTCTCACGGTCTACTAAGCAGCCTGCAGATAGTTCTCCCTATTACTATCCAAGTTGACACCCCTGTTTAATGTAAGGTGTTTACTGTTTATAGTGGAATACCTGATGTTTATTGTTCTGTTCTTTGATATCTGTTCTATGTAAAGCGTTCATTCTTGTTCTCTGTAAACCGTGCTGATTTCAAAATAGCGCAGTATATAAAATCAAATAATTAAATAAAATCAATTAATCCATCCCTGCTGTCAACTTGGCAGAGTCAAGCCACCACAGCAGACTCATTCTCGCCTCCTCCAGGCAACACAACCTCCGCCACAGTGAATACTTCTGAGAAGACCACTGAGACAATGCCGCTCTTTGGAGAGGCCGCATGCATGCTCTGACCCATGGAACCAGATTCAATGTTACCACCATGGATCCCAGTAGCTGCAGGTAATCCCATACCTGAGGAGACCGCATCTTGCAGAACCTCTGCACCTGTCCTTGCACTTTCAGGATTCGCTCCAGAGGTAGCAAAACTAAATCTGATCTGGCTTCAAAATGAGTCCCCAAATAAACCAGATCCTGAGTCGGCTGCATATGACTCTTGGAAAAATCGATGAACCAACCTAATGGAGAAACGACACCACTCTCTCCGTCAGCTCTTGACTCTCCTGCACCGACTTTGCCCTAATCAGCTAGTCATCCAGGTAGAGATGTATCATCACTCCACTGCGCCAAAAAGGAGCCGCTACTACCACCATCACCTTGGTGAAGGTCCAAGGCACTATGGCAAAGCCAAATGGCATGGCCTGAAACGGAAAATGTTCCATTGGCATGGCAAAGCATAAGTAACACTGATAATCCAGCCAAATGGGAATGTAAAGATACTCCTCTGAAAGATCCAAATAAGTCAGAAATTTGCCTTTCCACACAGCTATGATGACAGACCAGAATGTCTCCATTCAAAAATGAGGCACAAGGCTTGGAAGATATATTTCAAATCCAGAATGGGCTGCAAAGACCCATCCTTCTTGGGAATGATGAAATAAATTTAATACTGACCAAGACTATGCTCTATTGGGAGAACTTTGATTACTGCTTCGAGTTGAAGCAGCCTCTCGAGCATGTCAGCAGGTGGAGTTTGCAAGTATGCATGAAGATTATAAAATACCTTAATCTATGCAAATACTTGTGTAAAGTGCATGTGATTATTTACACATGCTCACAAGCAGATTTCAGCGCTCATGCCTACATTCAAAGGAACATGTTTAATAAGCCCCGTGCTGGTAATGTGGGTGTGGTCCACACTACAAGCGTGGAGGTTCATGCTAACTGCAGGGGGGCTTTCACAACCATTCCTCTGTAGTGACTGCAACTAATGCTACCTATTGAGGTGGCCTTAGTTTCATCCGTGCTGCCTACGAGCATTGGTAGCAACATTTTCAAACGCCCATGCTAGCAACTGCTAGGTACGTATGACCTAGATTGGCCACTGTTGGAAACAGGATACTGGGCTTGATGGACCTTGGTCTGACCCAGTATGGTATATCTTATGTTCTTATAATACCTGTGCTAGAAGCGTTGCAGCGGGAATGCCCTGTCCTGCCCAGACACGTGGGGTTTTGGCGTGGAGCCCCACACTACTTTTCAGTGCAGCGCTGATACCGTGTACTAACCCCAATGCTATCCAGGTAGAACACATTAGTAAACATGCCCCACCATGCACTCCCTGCTACATACACTAGTATTTTATAAAGTGAAGTAGGCATCCACTTGTATTTATAAAATAGCGTGTACGTAGGTGCCTGCCCATGGCATTTTCTTATAAAACTACCCTCTAAATTTAATTTGCCATTTGGATGCCCAGTCTTCCAGTCTTGCAAGGCTCTCCTGCAATTTATCACAATCTGCATGCAATTTAAGAACTTTGAATAATCTTGCATAATCTGTAATTTTGACAATTCATTCATTGTTCCCATTTTTAAATCATTTATAAATATATTAATAAGCACTGATCCCATTATTGATCCTAGGGGTACTCCACTATTTACCTTTTTGCAATGAGAAAAATAATGCTACTCTATTTTTTAACCAATTCTCAGTCTGCAATAGGATATGTCTTCCTATCCCATTACTTTTTAATTTCCTCAGAAGTCCTTCATGAGGGTCTGTCAATTGTTTTCTGAAAATCCACGTACACTAAAAATCAACTGGCTCCTTTTTATCCACACCTTCAAAATATGGAACAGATAGGTAAAGCAAGACTTTTCTCGGCTAAATCTATGGTGACTTTGTCCCAATAAGTCATGCCAATCTAAATATACATTCAGTAATTTTGTTGTTTATAATGGTTTCTATCATTTTCCCCAGCATTCTTGTCAGGCTCACTGTTCTATAGTTTCCTGGATCCCTTTTTAAAGATTGGCGTTATATTAGCCATCTTCCAATGTTCAGGTACCCTACCTGATTTTAATGATAGTAATCTGTAACCTAATAGCTATAAAATTGCAGACCTACTAACAAATTCTTACCAAGTATGCTATATATTTAACAGAAAGTGAAAATGCAGTTCATCCCTCACCTTATATCAGACTTATTGTGTTAAGCAGCTTTATGCAGAGGATGACTACTAAAGGAAAAGAAAGCAGGCAGTAGAATATGGTCTTGATCACATGTAATTAAAATACTGCGCTCGTGCTATAAGGAGAAACTGAAGTGTACATAGTAACTTTTTTATAAGATGTGCTGCAATTTTACTCTCCGTGATTGTTACAACCTGGAAAAGAAATGCACACACCTCAAACAGTGCAGGAGCAGCACACAATAACAATATATAGGTAGGGTGCTTGTCTGTCAACCTGGCCTTCCTACTGAATCACCATCCTTGGTGCTTTACCAGAGAAGAAAGATGTATTGGCAAGATATTTCCTAGAAAATGCAATTTGCTCTAAATTACGTATATTTTTAATTATAATAAACTGAAAATATGTATGCTTTCTGTCAGGTAATGCTGATTTACCATTTTGAAGTTTCTCTTCAAGAGTTTCGAGCATGTGTAGACTTTGATTCAACTGCTCACGGAATCCTTCAGCAACGCAGTAATCAACATCGCTGGCCTGCAGCAACTCTTCAAATGCTTTGATAAGATTCTTCAGGTGCTGACGATACATCACACAGATACCGAAACTTTCTTTCATTTGATGACGTTGAAATGAGAGTTCTCGAGCTTGGGACTGCACTAAGGAATCATACCTAGAAAAACAATGACAAGCTGCTTGTGTTTATTTTTGGGAAAGGAAAGCATGCATTGGACAATATTCCTTAAGAAGCTCTTTACAGAAGCCACCTTTGTAAGAGTGACAGGATTACCTTGTCTCAGTATAAAAGTCAATGACACAAAAAACATTGTTGTATGAACTAGTCAGATCTTACTCTCTGTGATGCTGCTGTTCCCAGAGAGTTTAAGAACTAGAAGAGTGGCAGGATTAACGGTTTTATATTACAGAGCATATTAGTATTTGCTGTGAGTGGTTTAAAAAAACAGTATTTCATTATGTGTCTTAGAAATTTGATACATGCAAAATCAATTTAAAATGCAATGCGTGCAAAATGCAATGTGTGCCTTCGAGTCAGTCCTGACTCCTGGCGACCCAGAAGCTCCTGGGTTTTCTTGGCAGTGTCACCGGAAATAGATTGCCAGGCCTTTCTTCCGAGGCAATGGAGGGTTAAGTGACTTGCCCAAGGCACACATTGCATTTGCATGCTCTCTCTATATATTTGTATGGTTCCTATTTCTAGATTATGGGCTAACAGGGATACTGATTGGATGCTTAACTGGCATTAATATTCAATTTTCCTTTTTATTTTCAAACAATCATTGGATAAATCTTTTAATTATAGAGCAGCCATCACCTGGAATGAACTTCCAGTAAAGACTAGATGTCCGATGAATTACTTAATTTTCCATCAATTATTGAAAATGTATTGGTTTAGAAAATTGTTGATAAATAACTAAAGGAAGATGTTTATTAGATATTAAATCTAAAATCGTTATGGCTTTAGTCATAATATTAAATTTCAGAAAGAAATTAGAGACATATTAAGACCTTAGATCAGAGGTACTCAAATCCAGTCCTGGAGGGCCGCAAACCAGTCAGATTTTCAGGATATCCCTAATGGATATGCATGAGATATATTTGCATGCACTGCCTCCACTGTATTTGAATCTATCTCATGCATATTCATTAGGGATATCCCTAAAACCTGACTGGTTTGCAGCCCTCCACGACTGGATTTGAGTACCTCTGCCTTAGATGGTATGAACATTTGTTGTTTAGGGAATTTTTGATAAGCTATTTTCAATGACCACTCTTACTGTAAAGTGAAATTTTACCAGATAACTTTCCTTCCTTGGAGTCTAGCTATACCAGACAAGACAAGTGGGAGGTGTCCCCCTGCCAGCAGACCTGCCAGCAGATGTTGGAGACAGAGAAAGAC
Source organism: Ichthyophis bannanicus (assembly GCA_033557465.1). Classification (NCBI taxonomy): domain Eukaryota; kingdom Metazoa; phylum Chordata; class Amphibia; order Gymnophiona; family Ichthyophiidae; genus Ichthyophis; species Ichthyophis bannanicus. Next base: position 384,777,651 of record CM066039.1, read on the forward strand.
TAAAATGTTACAGTGACATCACCGGTACAAGGGCTGGTGCAGTTAGGGCACCACTTACTATTTCTGTAACAAAACCAATGGAGTAAAAAGCACATCAGACACAGCCTTCGAAGGAAACTCAGAACACAAGAACACGGTAAGTAGGGCTAATAAGTTCTCCCAAAAACCATATTAGCCTGCAAATGAATTATGTACAAGCAGTAGGCAATACCAGACAAATTCCACAAGTCCAATTCAGTGAGAACTACCCCTCCCAAGACTTTATAGCCAATTCCTCAGGTGGGTCCTGGACTGGTCTAGCGGGATTCTAGGAAAGGAAAATTATCTGGTAAGTAAAATTTCACCTTCCAGATTGTCCTGCTAGACCAGTCCAGACAAGTGGAAGTGCCAAATCTACTACTCAACCGGGTGAGAAGATGCTGTTGCTGCTGTAAGCATGTCCACTCCGAACGCCGTTTCGGCTCTGACTTGGAGGTCCAACCAATAATGTATGACAAAGGTTGAGAGGGAAGACAATGTTGCTGCTCAAACAAATGTCTATCAGCGTGACCAAGCTTGCCTCCACCTAAGATGCTGCCTGTGCTTGGGTAGAGAGACAAGTGCCTACGCAATCCAACACCCAAAGTAGACTTGGAGGCTGCTTCTCCTCTACACCTCCCGGCAAACAACACAAATAAGCTATCTGATTTATGAAAAGAGTTAGTTACTTTCAGGAATCATAGCAGTATTCTACAAATGTTAAGCAGGTGGCAAATCCCTGTCTCTACCGTCGCATTCATCCACAGAAAAGGACAGTGGGGAGATGACCTGATTCCCCTGAAAGGGCGAGACAATTTTGTGCAAGGAGGAAGGAATTGTGCAGAGCAAAACATCCTTCGCAGAAAAAGACAGCTAAGAGTCCAGACAGGAAAGGGCCTGAAATTTCGAGATGCAAAACACCAAGCAAATGGCCACCAAGAAGGAGGTCTTGAGGGACAGATCCTTAATCACAGAGCTTAAAGATTCCAAATTACCCCTGCCTACCGATAACCAGATTAATATGAATAAAATACAGACTCTAAAATGCTTGCATGCAAATGCTAGAAGTCTAAAAAATAACATGGGAGAGTTAGAATATATAGTACTAAATGAGAAGTTAGATATCATTGGTATCTCAGAGACATGGGGGGAAAGAGGACAACCAGTGGGACACTGTGATACCTGGGTACAAACTATATCCTAATGATACAGCTGATCAAATTGGTGGAGTGGTTGCGCTCTATGTTAGAGAGGGCATTGAGTCACAAGGGATTAAAGTTATACAGGAAACAAAATTCGCTGTAGAATCTCTATGGAATGAAATTCCATGTAAAAAGGGGAAGGCGATGGCAGTGGGGGTGTACTATCGACCGCCTGGTAAGAATGAACAAATGGATGATGAAATGCTCAAAGAAATCAGGGAAGCTAACAAAAGTTACAGAACGGTAATAATAATGGGTGATTTCAATTACCCCAGTATTGACTTAGTCAGTGTCATGGCAGGACATACTAGGGAGATAAAGTTCCTAGATGAAATAAATGACTGCTTCTTGGAGCAGCTGGTTCATGAACCGACTAGAGGGGAAGCCATTTTGGACCAAGTCCTTAGTGGAACACCAGATCTGGTGCAAGAGATAAGGGTATTGGGACCAATTGTATACCAAAAAAAAGTATACAAAATGTAAATAGCTCCTGACAGTTCACCGCACTATTATCTATAAAAAGTTAGTAATTTCTGTTCTATGTAATGTATACAGAAGTATACAAAATTGTTAACTTGTTCCATGTAAACCGCCCCTGATCTCTGGAAGGGGCGGTATAGAAGAAATAGATAAATAAATAAATAAATAAAATAAATTGGCAATAGGGATCATAGCATGATCACGTTTGATTTAATTATGGAGGAGGGATTGTAAGGAAATCCACATTACTACCTTTTAACTTTCGAAAGGGAGACTATGATAAAATAAGGAAAATAGTTAAGAAAAAACTAAAAGGAGCAGTTGGAAAAGGTTAAAGACTTACATCAAGCTTGGGTGTTGTTTAAAAATACTATCTTGGAAGCCCAGACCAGCTGTATTCCATGCTTTAAGAAAAGTGGAAGTCCAAAAAACTGCCAGTATGGTTTAAAGGTGAGATCAGAGAGGCTGTTGTTGCCAAAAAAGCATCTTTCAGGAAATGGAAAAAAGAGCCAAATGACGAAAACTGGAAACAGCACAAGAACTGGCAAGTTAAATACAAGGCATTGATAAGGCAGGCAAAGATAGAATTTGAAAAGAAACTTGCTGTGGAAGCAAAAACGCATAATAAAGACTTTTTCAAGTACATTCGTAGCAAAAAACATATGAGAGAGTCAGTTGGAACATTAGATGATAGAGGGGTAAAAGGGGCAAGTAAGAGGAGACAAGGCTATAGTGGAGAGACTGAATGAATTCTTTGCTTCGGTCTTTACTGAGGAGGATGTAGGGATGTTACCCATGACTGAAGTGGCATTTAAAGGTGATGCTGCAGAAGAATCGAAAGAAATATCGCTACACCGGGAAAGCACAGTTACTTACCTGTAACAGGTGATCTCTGGGAACAGCAGGAATAAGTCTTCACATATGGGTACGTCAGTACCGACGGAGCCTGTACGGGAACACTCCCCAGCGTCCAAAAAGAAAGCTTTTGGGAGCATCCCACATGCATGCGCGCTGCCTTACCGCCCATTCACTTCCCTCTCATCAGTTGGGTTTGTAGCTGAGACCGAAGGAGGGAAGTAGACAAATTAGAGAGAGAGAGAGAGAGAGAGAGAAACAACTCCTAGGGGAGGTGGGTGGGTTGTGAAGACTTATTCCTGCTGTTCCCAGAGATCACCTGTTACAGGTAAGTAACTGTGCTATCTCCAGGAACAAGCAGAAATGAGTCTTCACATATGGGGACTCCCAAGCTAGAGATGCCTGGAGGAGGTCCCAGCATGTTGCAAATCTAATAGATGGGCCATGCTATTTCCCAGAACCTCAGGCATCCAAGGGATGGAGGGTAGGAGTTGAATTAAAAAGGATGTGCTGTGGAACAGCTTGACTAAATAAGGCATCTAGGGTGGTATCCTTGTGTAGATCATAAAAGTTAGTGAAATACTGAATTCCAATTTTCTAATGTGGACCTTAGTCAAAATATTGCAAAAATATTTGTTGAGGCTAATATGGTCTGGTGCTAAGAGCCAGTACATTATTCTCAAGAAAATACCTCACTGTGAAGTAGAGGAAATAAATTTCGCAATACAGGCAGAGGTCAGAAGCCTTAATGGCTAGAACTAATCCCAGAAGAAAAGACTGGGGGAGTTTAATGAGGTTGGACTTTGGATGAGAAGCTAAAGCTTCTGTTGGCTAAAGTTTGAAGCTCTTTGTCCTTGGAGCAGAATAAAGCTCTAGGAAAAAGAGGAGATAAATCTGACTGGTTTGCAGAAAAAGGATGGGTCTTTAAGACCTCTCTATCCAAATGAAAGAAAGAAACATTTGTAGTAGGCAATGTAGCCTCCAATTTCTTAAAGATCAGTAATGTCTTCCCTAAGTGATGTCACTTAGGATAATGACTTACATGAAGAGCTTCAGATGTAACGTAACCGAAGAGGCTACGGTAAAAGAAGGTAGTTTCTAATTACCATAGAAAATTGGTTGTCCATTTAAACCTTATGGTATGCTGGACAGCATTAATATTGACAATAACAAATCTTTCAGAGTGAGATATGTGCATTTATATAACATTCTATATATATGATATATATATAAATAAAGAGAGACTCACTTAATAACAAGAAGGGGTAAAGACCTGCTTGAGAATATGGATAGAGAACCCCTTACTGGTTACACGTGGGAGAACCATGAAGGTGGTTACATAGAAACTAGTGGAATGTTCCTAGTCAGAAGGATAGGTCTAGATGTCTTTAAATTCTAGACTTTGAATAACCAGATATGGAGATCTACGTGAAGGGGTGCAGAGAAATCCTTAGTCTTAAGACCACAAGTCTGGATCTTTCTATAACTTCAGTGTGGAGAAAAAGACGCAATAAGGGAATACCATATTTGCCCATCTATGAGGGCAATATGAGTACAATGCGTTCTTTGTTCAGCGTAAGCTCCAATGGAGATTAGAAGCAATACACTAGACAAGGAACGATTGCAGTGAAAAGAAATGCATCCCTGTTGGAAGAGTTCCACTGGAGATGTGGAATAACTCAGGGAATTAAACAATTCTTTATGCTTTCACGTGATCTAAGCCCTGGTATATTTTCCCTAAAATGAAATTTTAAGGAAGACAGTAGAGTAGGAAAAAAACGGTCATGTGGGAGCATGATTGGGGAAAGCCCTTTAACCATCTGGAAGTTACCCACCAGGAATGGCTCTGACGCTCTCCAGCAAAGGCCCATAGTTGCAGAGATTTTTGTAGAATTGCAGAGAGCATGTTGTAGGTTGCTTAGGTGAAATCTGGCTGTTTAATTGCCAGTAAGCAACCTAATCTATTCTGTGGGAGCCAAAGAATTGAAGATGGCTAAGAATAGTAGACAGGCTGGTTGCCTGCAAAGATAAATTGTCAAAGTAGGTTTTGGAAACTCTCTTGGAACTATCTGTTATTAAGGCAGCAGAAGAGGTTAGGTCCTATAGATTGGAAAAGGACCGACAGACATAATTAGAAGTGATAAAACTCAATTATGGTCTGATAAGCTGTCTTAAAAGAAATATTTGAAAAGATTGCAGAGGGAGGAAACTCTGTATGGAAATCACTTACTGGAGTAGGTATTGAAGACAATCCTATGGCTTAAAAGGGTAAGCCCTCCAGTCAAATAGTATCACTCTTGGAGTGAAGTCTGTCAGACGGCTGCCTGGGTGAGAATCTTCACAGTCTTGACAAGTGCATATCTCTATACGATTTGCAAGGTATTGTGGACAATGTAGTTCATTCACACCAGACACAGCTGCTGACAATAATTTAGTTGTGCTCTTGGGTAAAGCCAATAAGATATTTATTTATGGGGTTATTTCTCCCAACACAGATATGCTTGGTAGCACATAAATTAGGTTACTTGCTTTCAGTGTTAACTTGGAAAAACAAAGATAAATCAGGAAAACAACAAATGAAAAGCCACAAAGCAAGAAACAAACTGTTCTTTTCAGGTTAACTTCTGATTACTTCCCACATACAGAAGTGATTCTCTCCTAGCTCACAAGCAATTAGGTAAGGCTTAATTGCTAGCAGTTACCAGCTGAAACCCCTTAGCTGGCTTGCCTTCCACTGTGTGGGTCAAATCCTGCTTCAGGAGCTTTTCTGAGTAGATTAAAGAACAAATTTGTATTTCTTTGTGATGGTTGCTGTACTTTATAACAGAAAGTTACCAACGGAGTTTAGATAGAGAGCAGTCCATATAAACAGGATCCTCATCTGCTATTATTCCCCCTTGTTCAACAAGCATGGGTTCAATATCATGGATTGGCACAGATGAATCTCTCAATGGAGCATTTTCAGGAGAATACTTGTTTCCCTGCTGTCTTTCAAGGTTATAGCTAGGGCATAGATCAGTGTTCATACCTGAGCTTCCATTGCTGCTAGAGTTCCTCTCTATATAGCCTGGCCAGTATGTAGTCCAGTTCTTATGTCCAGCCTTCCAATCCAGATCCCTGGACACTGGATCTCTCTTCACATACCTTCTGGCACAGGTCTTAGGGTCCCTTCCACGTGCAGCCATCTCCCTAACAGGTAGCCTCTGGCTAGCTCTGCAGCACCATTCCTCTGGCTTTTCCCAGTCCAATGGTGTATGCTGGCCCTTGGAATACCTCCCAGTATACGTACTGCTTTGGACTCTTCTAGACCTCTCAAAGGCTTTTCTCTTCCTTCTTCCAAAGGGTCTCTTTCCCTCTCTGTCCATCCGGTTTGGCTTCTGCTTCTGATGATCCTTCAGATGAAACTGATGATCAAACTCAAGCTGATTCTCAGGATACTGAGGACAATTCTCTGGATATCCAAGGTGATCATGAAGATGGTCATCTGTAGAATAAACTCTACTCTTATTCTGCTTAGATGAGTGCTCCTCCCTAACACAGCGCAGCTGTGCTGAATCAGGCCCTGCCCTTTGAGATGAGTGCTTAGGGATTACCTCATAGCCCTCCTGATTGAACACACGTTTCCCCACTTCAGCTCCTCTAATGGCTGTTGGAAACCTGGTGCATTCTGGGACTGGTAGTCTTTTATGGCAAAATTCTGTTTTCTTATTTCTACCAGAACTGACAGGTTGCTTGTTCAGAGTCACTTCACCTTTTCTATAGCTCCTTCCTGAGCTATGATAAGCTTCCTTATCACATACCCCCCTGCTTAAGTTATTACGGACTGGTGTAACTGGTGAAACTTCTTCTCTACAGTCCGTAATCCGGGAAAGGGCATCCGCATTCTTGTGTAACTTCCCAGCACGATGTTCAACTTGAAAATCAAATGCCTGTAAGGCCATGTACCAGCGTGTCAACCTGGCATTGTGGTTCTTCATTTGCTGCAACCACTTAAGTGGGGCATGGTCCGTGACCAACTGGAACTTTCTCCCTGTAAGGTAAAACCTTAACGCCTCCACTGACCACTTGATAGCTAAACATTCTTTTTCTATTGTGGAATACTTTTGTTCAGCCGGTGACAACTTCCTGCTCAGGTACATCACAGGATGCTCCTCCCCTTCGTGACACTGGGATAGAACCGCTCCTAGCCCTACGTCCGATGCATCCGTTTGAACCAGAAAGGGTTTCTTGAAGTCCACCCCTTTCAGTACCGGTCCTGTACACAATTTTCCTTTTAAGACTGAAAACGCTTTTTCAGCTTCAGGTGTCCACTTTAGCTGGTTTGGACAATTCTTCTTCCGCAGCATATCCGTGAAAATTGCACTTTTCTCTGCAAATTGCGGTATAAACCTGCGGTAGTATCCAATAAGTCCTAAGAAACTTCTTAGTTGTTTCTTTGTTGTTGGAGGAGGAAAATTCCTGATGCTATCTACTTTACTCATTAGAGGTTTAATTTTTCCTCTTCCCACTAGGTGGCCCAGGTATTTTACCTCCCTATTTGCAAAGGCACACTTCTTCGGGTTTAAAGTGATTCCCGCTTGCTTCATGGAGCACAAGACTGCCCTGATCCTCTTTAGATGCTCCGCCCAGGTGTTACTATGGATTATGACATCATCCATATATGCAAAAGCATAATTTTGGTGGGGTCGAAGTACCTGATCCACTAACCTTTGGCAGGTAGCCGCTGCTCCTTGCAGTCCGAAATGAATCCTCTTGAACTGGAAAAGGCCAACGGGGGTGCTGAACGCAGTCTTCGGCTTCGACTCCCTGGTGAGAGGGATTTGCCAATATCCTTTTGTCATATCAAGGGTGGTTAAGTATTGAGCCTGTCCCAGCTAGTCCAACAGCTCTTCAATTCTTGGCATTGGATATGCATCAAAAACTGATATGGCGTTTACCTGCCGGAAGTCAATACAAAATCTTAAAGATCCATCAGGCTTCGGCACCAGGACTATGGGGCTATTCCAGGGACTCTTTGACTCCTCTATTACTCCCATGTCCAACATCTCCTGGACTTGTGCCACTACTTCCTGTCTCTTGGCTTCAGGCAAGCGATATGGCCTTTGACAAACTAATTTCCCAGGTGGAGTTATTATTTCATGGGCAACCAAATGTGTCTCCCCAGGTATGGGTGTCAACACATCTGGGAATTCTTTAAGCAATTTCCTAATTTCTTCCTGTTGTATGTGATGCAGTGGGTAAAATAAACCAGATACATATTCAGGAAAGTGAAGAGCTTACCTCTGATTCAGCTGTAGAAATGGATACAGGACAGAGAAAAACAGCTGAACAGAAAATGCCGTTACTACAGCAAAAGCCAAGGGCTCATCAAGAGCACCTGTCTCCTAGTCCTGACGTTACGTGCAGGGCTGGGAACCATAAAAGGAAGGGCTTTAGTCAGAATAAGGAGGGTCACCTGGAAAGCCTCACAGAGAGTTCCTGGAGAAGCCACAGAGAGGGACACAGGAAGATCCCCAGTGATATCCACGAGTGCTGCAGAGAGTTCGGCAGAGAGGACTCCCAGGTCACATGCAGGGGAAAGTGCAGAGGTTTGCTGGGAAGGGAACCTGCAACTCGGGAACCAGGAAGTAGCAGCAGCTCAGGAGGACGCTATCAGTCACAGAGCACAGGTCAGCCCAGGGGGAGTGTACCAAGAGGAGGGAACTCCAAACGCTGCTGTAAGCCAAAGCAAGGCTGGAAACCTGATACAGAGTTTATTAACTCTCAGCCTGACTGGGAAGCCGGGGGAAGGAGTGACTACAACCCCAGAGCCAGAAAGAGCACCAAGGTACAGAAAAGGGAATCTTCTTCTGTTAAACAAAGGTACGAGTACCAAGACTGTGGCAAAGGGCGTGGCCCTGTGAGTAATGGGGTAAGGGAGAGATATCCCAAACATTCATTGCATGAGGATCAGCGGAGAGCTTTCCTCGAGCCAGGGAGTTATAACCTGGGATTTAAAGGAGTGAATGCAGGCAGTAACAGTGATCTCTCAGAAGAGGTTGGGCCAGACTCCTATATAGGAGAGGAGTCAGATATAGACGGACTGGGAAGTGAGTCTGAGGGGATGGTGTGGGAGAATACCAGCCTTCCCTCAGAGCCCATTCCGATGGACTGTAACATATGCTACAAGAATATCCACACTGTTTTGTGTTAACCTGTTTGAACATACTTTGTGAAGATAACAAAGAAAAGAAGTTCTGTTTCCGTTTTGTGCACTGCTGTGTTTTGAGTTTTGTCCTTTGGAAGAAGGTCCGAGCGGGACGGGGAATAAACCCATATTTTGTTTCCTTACCTTGACCACAAGACTCTGTTTTTACATAGCTGAAGCAGGGTAAAATTACACAACCCTAGGCAGCAGCCTATATGGGGTTTTAAAAGGCTCATTTACACGGGCCCCATCACATGTACCACTGTCAGGTCCTCACCTATTTGGGGCTCTGATTTTTCTTTACAATCAGATAGCGTAGTTACTCACTTGTAACAGGTGTTCTCCAGGAGCAGCAGGAATCAGTCCTCACATATGGGTGACGTCGGCGCCGACGGAGCCCTCGCGGAGCAATTTTCCCCAGCTCTCAAAGAAAGCCTTTGGGAATTGCAGCGCGCATGCGCTGTCCCCTTCCCGCCCAAGGGTGCCATCTTAGCCAGTCAGATGACATAGCTAAAAGACAGCATAAAAATTTGCAAAAAAACTAAAGCAGATGATTGCAACTCCAAGGGGAGGAGGGAGGGTTGTGAGGACTGATTCCTGCTGCTCCTGGAGAACACCTGTTACAGGTGAGTAACTACGCTTTCTCCAGGACCAAGCAGGAAGTCAGTCCTCACATATGGGACTCCCAAGCTTAAGGCTACCGGAGACCCTAAGCACAAAAATGAGCTCCCTCTAGCTCAGCAGCACAGAAGGAAGGAATCTTCACAGAATTATTACCCACCGGTAGCCCAACATCCGGGATGGAGGGTAGGAGTTGCTCAAACCTCGAAGAGATTTCGGAGTACTGCCTGTCCGAAAGCACTGTCCCTGCGGGACTCCCTCTCGAGGCAGTAATGGACCGCAAAAGTCTGGCTCGAAGACCAAGTAGCGGCCCGGCAGATGTCTGCCAATGGAACAGAGCAGAGGTAAGCCACTGACGTAGCCTTCGCCCGAACACAATGAGCCGTGACCCGACTTTCTAACGAGAGTCCGGCTGCTCCATAAGCCCAAGCGATACAGTCAGCAACCCAGATGGACAGAGTACGCTTGGAGACAGGGAGCCCCAATTTATTGGGGTCAAAAGACACGAAGAGCTGAGCAGCTTTGCGGTGCTCCCGCGTACGGTCAAGGTAGAAGTTCAACGCCCTTCTACAGTCCAGGGTATGCAGGACCATTTCAGCTCGGCTGGAGTGTGGCCTGGGAAAGAAGGTCGGAAGTACCACCTCCTGATTGATGTGAAAAGGGGAGACCACTTTTGGAAGAAATTTAGGGTGAGTCCGTAGGACTACCCTATTTTTGTAGAACCGAGTGTAAGGGGGATCAGACACGAGGGCCTGTAGTTCACTTACGCGTCTAGCGGAAGTGAGGGCTATCAAGAATAAGGTTTTCCAAGAAAGAAAACGGAGAGGACAGGTAGCCATAGGTTCAAAAGGCGGACAGGTGATCCGCTGCAAAACCACATTCAGATCCCAGTCAGGCGCTGGCGGGCGCAGAGGTGGTTTAAGGAGAAGGAGACCTCGGAGAAACCTTGCCACGAGAGGGTCGTTGGAAAGAGGTCTGCCGTCCACCGGCACATGATGTGCTGAAAGAGCACTGAGGTGAACCTTGACGGAGTTGGACTTAAGTCCAAGATTAGAGAGGTAGAGCAAGTACTGCAAGACCACCGACACCGAGCAGGAGAAGGGATCCAGAGACTGCTGGGTACACCAAACGGAAAAAACGACGCCATTTAAGGCCGTAGCATTTGCGGGTAGAAGGTCGCCGGGAAGCTAGGACGACCTCTTCCACCTCTGCCGGCAGTAGAAGGGGAGCAAGGACTACCCTTTCAGCAGCCAGGCCATCAGATGTAGAGATCTGAGGTTGGGGTGTAGCAGGGACCCCTGATCCTGTGTTAGGAGATCTGGTTGAAACCCCAGAGGGAACGGAGCCTCCACCGCCAGTTTGCAGCAGGAGTGGAAAACCACGGCTGTCTGGGCCACCGAGGAGCTATCAGGATCATGGAAGCTTTGTCTCGGAGAACCTTGAAAAGAGTTCGAGAGATTAGCGGTATGGGAGGAAAGGCATACAGAAGGCTTTTCGACCATGAGAGCAGAAAAGCATCCGCCGCTACTCGGAGGGGATGCGGCTGCCGAGAGCAGAAACGAGGAAGTTGCCGGTTGAGAGGACTGGCAAAAAGATCCAGCGTGGGGAGGCCCCACTTCAGAAAAAGTTTCTGAACTACCAAGGGATCCAGTCGCCACTCGTGCGGCTGGAGGATTCTGCTGAGTTTGTCCGCCAGGTAATTTTCTTGGCCTGGGAGATAAACTGCCTTGAGAAGAATGCCGCGGCTGACGGCCCAAGAGCAGAGCCTCTGCGCTTCCTGACAGAGAAGGAAGGAGCCCGTGCCCCCCTGTTTGTTCACGTAGAACATGGCAACTTGATTGTCCGTCTGGATAAGGACGGACCGGCGAGAAGTCAGGTGGGAGAAAGCCTTGAGAGCCAGACGGATTGCTCTGAGCTCCAGGAAGTTGATCTGCTGCGCAGACTCCCACGAGGTCCAGAGACCTTGAGTACATGCCCCTTGGCAATGCGCTCCCCATCCCAGGAGAGAAGCATCGGTCGTCAGCACTTGAGCAGGCGGAGGAGATTGAAAAGGCATTCCGAGTACCAGGTTCGGCTGATGAAGCCACCACTGCAGAGAAGAGGCCAGCGGGCCGGAGATCTGCACTAAGTCGGCGAGGCCGCCCGTGGCCTGTTGCCACTGCTTGCGAAGGCACCACTGAGCAGGCCGCATATTCAGGCGGGCGTTGGGGGTCACGTGGACGGTGGAAGCCATATGGCCGAGTAGTCTCAGAAAGTGCCTGGCCGAGACCAGGGACTGGCTGCGAAAACGGCCGGCTAGGTCCATGAGCCGCTGAGCTCTGTCGAGAGGCAGGAAAGCTCGCGCCTGAAGAGTGTGCAATCTTGCGCCGATGAACTCGAGATCTTGCGAGGGGAGCAAAGTGGACTTTGCGAAGTTTACGACAAAGCCCAAGTACTGGAGAAGAGTCACAGTGCAGTGCGTGGCTTGTGTGACCTCTTGAGAGGACGATGCTCTGATGAGCCAGTCGTCTAGGTAAGGAAAGACATAGAGGCCCTGAAGCCGGAGATAAGCCACCACCGCGAGACATTTTGTGAAGACTCGTGGTGCGGAGGATAGGCCAAAGGGCAGTACTCTGTACTGGTAATGATTTCCTGCCACCACAAACCTTAGGTATTGGCGGTGGCTTGGGTGGATGAGGATGTGCGTGTAGGCATCCTTTAGATCCAAGGAGCATAGCCAATCTCCCTGCTGGAGGTAGGGCAGAAGGATTCCAAGGGTAAGCATCTTGAACCTCTCCCTCACGAGGAACTTGTTGAGGTTGCGCAAGTCTAGAATGGGTCTGAGGCCTCCTGTTCTTTTTGGTATTAGGAAATACCTGGAATAAAAGCCTTGACCTCTCAGGTGGTGGGGCACCGGTTCCACAGCCTGTTCCTGAAGAAGACTTGCTAACTCCTGAAGGAGTAAGTCCCTGTGCAGAGGGAGTCGTGGAGGCTCTCCCGGAAAATAGGAGGGAGGGACCTGGTGGAAGTGGAGAAGATAGCCTTCTCGCACAACATGAAGCACCCAGGCATCTGATGTGATGTTGGATCACCTGTGGGCAAAGTGGACCAGCCAGCCTCCTGTGCTGGGAGAAACCAGCTGAGGGGGAGAGGCTATGTCGATGAAGTCAAAAACCCCCACCCTGCTGAGCAGGGGCCGGTGGTGCAGGTTTGGGGGCTTGCTGCCTACGGGACCCGTTACCCCGTCCCTTGGCCTGCTGACCCTGTTGGGGAGCTGAGGAGGCCTGATACTGAGGGTAGTGTTTATAGGCAGCCGCCTTCCTCGGGTAAAAGGACTTTTTTTCCCGAGCCCTTCTTCTTTTGGGAAGGGGCAGAGGTCTTTCTAGAGAGCCTTGTTCTGGTGAGAGTTTCCATCTCGATTTGCGCAGCCTTCTCAGCCATGGGCTTGCCAAATAGGTTCTCAACTCGGCAGGGGACATCGACCAACTTGTCCTGCACCCAGGGTTCAAGGTCAGACGACTGAAGCCAAGCCTGTCGGCGGGCACCGATGCCGGATGCGGCCACTCGAGCCGATGCTTCAAAGCCATCATAGGCTGCTCGAGAAATGAATTTGGAGCATTCTCGAATTCCAGTGGACAAGGCTAGGAACCTCCGCAAAGGTTCCTCGGAAAGTCCAGCAGAGAATCCGGCTATCTCCTTAGCCAGGTCTCTAAGGTACATGCCCATGTAGAGCTGGTAGGTCTGGACCCGACAAGCAAGCATAGAGCCTTGGAAACACTTCTTACCGAGGCCATCCAGGTTGCGGGCCTCCCTCCCGGGAGGCACCGAGGAGTGCATCTTCTGGCTCTTGAGCCTATGCATGGCCTATTCCACCACCATGGAATGGTGCGGTAGCTGTGCTTTCTGGAAGCCAGGGCTCTTGCGGACTCGATAGATGGAATCGACCCGCTTGCTTAATACCGGCAACGATGCCGGACTCTCCCACATGCGGAAGAGTAGTCGTTCCAGCATGGGAGGAACCGGTACAGTAAAGTGCTCCTTCGCTGGAGAGTCATACTGGAGGGCGTCGAGCTCCTTGGCTCGAGGCTCCTCCTCGGGATCCGCAGGGAAGGCCAAAGCCTTGGCCATATCCCTGACGAAGTCCGAGAACCGGGCATCCTCCGGGGGGGACTGCTTCCGAGGTTCAGACTCAGGGGAGTCCGAGGGGACACACCGAGTCCGAAAGGAATCAGGTGACTCTTCCACTTCAGATTCCCAGGCCGACTCCGAGGAGGAATCGGTGGGGTCGGTTCGGGCGGGCGTAGGCGTCGGCCGCCCCGACGCCGAGGGAGTCGGCGTCGACGACCTCGGTCCCGAACGGGAGGCCGAGGGAGACCTCGACCGAGGATCGACTCGAGCACGCATGGACTCGAGGATCGGCTCGGTCTCCGGGGTCGACTTAGACGTCGACGTCCCGGCGGCCAGGGCAGAGGCGCCAGCGAGGCTAGCGATCAGTGCCCGCTGCTGGTCCATGAAGGCAGCCAGGCTGCTCTCCAAGGCCGTCAACCTGAGTCTGACCTCAGGTGACCCAGCAGCCCCCGACTCGGGCCCGACCTCGGACCCCTCGGAGGCGAGTCCAAGAGGACTACAGGACTTACCCGAGCAGGCGATTCCGATTCCAGACGAGGTCGCTTCGTGAGACGATCCTGCTCCAAAGACCCGGGACGGCTATCGGGGCTATGCGACCTGGCCCTCGCGGAACCAGGAGCGTCCACCGACGCCGCCCTCGTGGGTTTCGTCTTCCGATGATGATCCCCCGAGGGAGAACCTCTGTCGGAGGAACTCCGGCGATGCTCAGAGCTGGAACCTCTGGACGCCGAGGCCTCCGACGAGGTCCGGGTACGGGTGGGATCTGCGAAGATTCTTTCCCGCTGATGCCGCCGACTCCGTAAAGCTTTGGAGGACATTTTGCTGCAGGCCCCACAGATCAGTTCCTCGTGATCTGGGCCGAGGCAGCAGAGGCAATGATCGTGTGTGTCAGTGAGAGACATATTTCTGTCACACTGAACACACCTTTTGAAGCCACTGGCAGCCATCGGGGGAAAAAGGGCCCCTGCAAGGTCAAAGGACCGGGCTGCCAGCGAAAAACCGAAAACGAAACTGACAAGAAAAATCAGAAAAAAGAAAAGGACTCGCAACGGCGTCGCGAGTCCGGGCAGGAAAGAGACCGGCGTCAAACCGAAGAAAAAATAGAAAATAAATGAAGAAATCAACTTTTTCTGCGGGGACTGGAAGACCACGTCTGTAGGGCTCCGCGGAAAAAAGAAGACTGGCTAAGATGGCACCCTTGGGCGGGAAGGGGACCGCGCATGCGCGCTGCAATTCCCAAAGGCTTTCTTTGAAAGCTGGGGAAAATTGCTCCGCGAGGGCTCCATCGGCGCCGACGTCACCCATATGTGAGGACTGACTTCCTGCTTGGTCCTGGAGAAACCTGGGGTCCCAAATCTTCCTCTTCATTCACCTCCCTCTCTCGGGCACAGGTGGCAGCTAGGCTTCTAACCCCTTTGACATCAGTAGAACCAAAGCCTTTGGTTCCACGTTCAGAATTCTCCAGGGATGTGACCTCCTCTCCACAGGTGGAAAACCCAGCCTCTCACAGATCAATTGGGCAATTCTGTCTCCTGTCTTCACGTGATAATCATTCTGTCCAAAATTAAATAACAGAACTTTAATATTGCCCCTGTAATCGGGATCAATTACTCCCGCAACCACATCGATGAAATATTTAAGGGCTAATCCGGACCTTGGGGCTACTCTCCCATAGCATCCAATAGGTATTTCCACTTGGAGACCAGTGTCCACCAGGGCTCTCCCTTGGCTAGGTACAGTCACATTTTCTATGCTGCACAGGTCAAACCCAGCAGCTTGAGGGGTTGCCCGCTTAGGAGCTTGGGCCTTCTCTGTGACCCTATGGTACTTTAGGACGAATGTCTGCTTTGGGGTAGCTTGGTCTTCTGGACGCTTAACCATCTTTTTAGCTGGGGTCTGAGGACTTCCAAATAAAGGCCCGGGAGCTATTACCATTAAACCTTCTCCCTCCTTCTTTCCTAGTCCTTCCACTAGACCCTGCTTAAATCTTGGCCAGTCTCTTCCTAGAACCAAATCAAAGGGTAGCCTAGGCACCACTGCTAACAGGACTTCCTCTTGTCCCCCAGGCACTTAACCTTTAGCCTATAGGTGGGATATGATGTTGCAGCACCATGAATGCATCTGATGTGAACTTGGCTTTCAGGGGTTCTAGGCACAAATCCTTCTTGGGCCTCTATCCTCTTCCAAAGCCTTTTTGACATCATACTCTGGGGTCTGCCCCAGAGTCTAACAAAGCATTTGTGGTAATTCCTTGCACATCAACCATCAAAAGAAATCCTTCTTTGGGCTGTTTTAAATCCACACCCACTAAGCTAGTGTGTGTCTGTCATCCTTTTTTTAAATGTCCCCATTTTCCACACTTGAAACATTTCTTTCTATTCCACTGTGTCATCTGGTTTGATACAGTACATTCATTTTCAGAAACATTTTTAATTATTTTCTTTTCTGATACAGCACATCTTGCCTCAGCACCAATCTTCAGAGGGCCACCCATTCTATGGCAAGCCTGCGTGGCTTCCAAGAATCTCTCTGCTAGCATGGTTGCCTCTCCAAGATTTTGGCAATTTTGCTGTATAAGGAAAGTGTGCAAATCTTTAGACACCCCAAACATAAATTGTTCCAGCATTATAATGTCTAATAACATTTCTACCATCTTTTGCTCAGGCTCCAACCATTTTACAGCTAAACCTCTGATTCTCTGACTCAGAGCCCTGGGTGTTTCACCCACTTTCAAGGTAATAGCTCTAAACATTCGCCTATACTCTGAAATAGACAACCCTAGGCGATCCCTAATAGCAGCCTTTACATCCTTATAAATCAAAACCTGGGCTGCTGGCATTGCTCTATACGCTGCAAGCGCCTCTCCAGTTAATGAGGCTGCCAGCCTTACTGCCCACTGGGTCTCTGGCCATGCTAATGCCTGTGCCACTCTTTCAAAAGACTCTAGAAAATCATCAACATTATCATCTGGAGTTAGCTTCCCAAAACTAAATGCCCCAATCCCTTGATTGAGTCCCACACTGTCCACATGTGGTGTACCAGTATTCACTGCTGGTCTTGCATCTGTTCCACTTTGGTTCTTCAGCTCAACTAGGGCTTGCACCAGATCAAGCACTGGCCTCTGCTGGTCCATTAAGGCTCTCATAGCAGTGTCCTGAGCCTGCTGTGCTAGCTCCTGCTGCCTGCTGAACTGGGCTGCCATCCACTGAGCTAGTTCCTTTGAATCCATCTTGAACCCTGTAAAAAAAATACAAAGAAAAAAAACACAGTGCACCACCTTCCAAACAGGTGTTTTTTTTCTACACTCTTTTTTTTTTCAATTACCCCTGTGCTTACTCCCATCCACCACTAGACATGCCCAGGTACTTATTACCTTGTGCTAGTGATGAATCCAGCTCTGCACAGGGTCTTTTCCTCCTGGGACATCCACTTCTCCTCCAAAGTGCAGTTGAGGGAAAATCTTTTTTTTCAGCTTTAAACTTGAACTGTAGTTGTAATCCTCAGCAAGTAAATCCCCTTTGTGCAAAAGCAATCCGAAAAACTACGCCATTTGTCAGACGGCTGCCTGGGTGAGAATCTTCACAGTCTTGACAAGTGCATATCTCTATATGATTTGCAAGGTATTGTGGACAATGTAGTTCATTCACACCAGACACAGCTGCTGACAATAATTTAGCTGTGCTCTTGGGTAAAGCCAATAAGATATTTATTTATGGGGTTATTTCTCCCAACACAGATATGCTTGGTAGCACATAAATTAGGTTACTTGCTTTCAGTGTTAACTTGGAAAAACAAAGTTAAAATCAGGAAAACAACAAATGAAAAGCCTCAAAGCAAGAAACAAACTGTTCTTTTCAGGTTAACTTCTGATTACTTCCCACATAGATACAGAAGTGATTCTCTCCTAGCTCACAAGCAATTAGGTAAGGCTTAATTGCTAGCAGTTACCAGCTGAAACCCCTTAGCTGGCTTGCCTTCCACTGTGTGGGTCAAATCCTGCTTCAGGAGCTTTTCTGAGTAGATTAAAGAACAAATTTGTATTTCTTTGTGATGGTTGCTGTACTTTATAACAGAAAGTTACCAACGGAGTTTAGATAGAGAGCAGTCCATATAAACAGGATCCTCATCTGCTATTATTCCCCCTTGTTCAACAAGCATGGGTTCAATATCATGGATTGGCACAGATGAATCTCTCAATGGAGCATTTTCAGGAGAATACTTGTTTCCCTGCTGTCTTTCAAGGTTATAGCTAGGGCATAGATCAGTGTTCATACCTGAGCTTCCATTGCTGCTAGAGTTCCTCTCTATATAGCCTGGTCAGTATGTAGTCCAGTTCTTATGTCCAGCCTTCCAATCCAGATCCCTGGACACTGGATCTCTCTTCACATACCTTCTGGCACAGGTCTTAGGGTCCCTTCCACATGCAGCCGTCTCCCTCACAGGTAGCCTCTGGTGATTCCTAGCTCTGCAGCACCATTCCTCTGGCTTTCCCCAGTCCAATGGTGTATGCTGGCCCTTGGAATACCTCCCAGTATACGTACTGCTTTGGACTCTTCTAGACCTCTCAAAGGCTTTTCTCTTCCTTCTTCCAAAGGGTCTCTTTCCCTCTCTGAGGACAATTCTCTGGATATCCAAGGTGATCATGAAGATGGTCATCTGTAGAATAAACTCTACTCTTATTCTGCTTAGATGAGTGCTCCTCCCTAACACAGCGCAGCTGTGCTGAATCAGGCCCTGCCCTTTGAGATGAGTGCTTAGGGATTACCTCATAGCCCTCCTGATTGAACACACGTTTCCCCACTTCAGCTCCTCTCATGGCTGTTGGAAACCTGGTGCATTCTGGGACTGGTAGTCTTTTATGGCAAAATTCTGTTTTCTTATTTCTACCAGAACTGACAGGTTGCTTGTTCAGAGTCACTTCACCTTTTCTATAGCTCCTTCCTGAGCTATGATAAGCTTCCTTATCACAAGTCTCGAGTAAGAGGAACAGAAAGTAAAGCACAGTTACTTACCTGTAACAGGTGATCTCTGGGAACAGCAGGAATAAGTCTTCACATATGGGTATGTCGGTACCGACGGAGTCAGCGCGGGAACGCTTCCCAGCGTCCAATCAGAAAGCTTTTGGAAGCATCCCAACACGCCTGCGTACTGCCTTCCCGCCTTCCTAACTGCCTCTCCTCAGTTAAGTTTTAAAGCTGAGACAAAGAGAGAGAAAGAGCAAGGAGGGAAAGATAGAGATAGAGAAATGCAACTCCTGGGGAGGTGGGTGGGTTGTGAAGACTTATTCCTGCTGTTCCCAGAGATCACCTGTTACAGGTAAGTAACTGTGCTATCTCCAGGAACAAGCAGGAATGAGTCTTCACATATGGGGACTCCCAAGCTCAGATGCCCAGAGGGAGTCCTAGCATGTTGCAAGTCTAGAACGAGCCATGCTATTCCTCAGGACCTCAGGCATCCTGGGGATGGAGGGTAGGAGTTGAATACAGCACAGGAGCTGTGGAACAGCTGGCTACAACAGGGCTTCAGAGGGCAAGACCCTGTACAGAGGGCATTTGGTAGCAAAATATTGAAATCTGGGCCTCCCTTGTTGGCATTGCACAAGTGCACTGAGCTACATATGGAGCCAGTGAATGTGCTCAAGGGGTACCTCACTGAGAAGTAGAGGTAATAAAGTAGAACAAACAAGTGGAGGTCAGAATCCTTCAGGATGAGAAATAGCCCCAGGGGAAAACTGGGGTAGTATAAGAGGTAGAGCTTCAGCGGAGACGCAGAAGGTACTAATAAAGAAAAGCTTAAGCTGTTTTGGTCCCAAAACAGTACAATTTTAGGACCAAGAGAAAAAATTAGTCTGACCCAACTGGACTGGGGTTGGAGCAGTCCATGTAGGGGAGAAAGGGTATGGAGACCCTTGTATCAGATAAGAAAGTAAGGACAGACTCAGGAGCGCTAAGATTTAGAGTAACTGAAGCTCCACAATGTCTTTCCTAATTGGGGTCAATTAGGAAAGAAAAAGGTACATGGAGAGCTTCAGGAGTAGGTAACCTGAAAAGGTTATGGTAAGGAAAAAGTTTGTTAATTACCACAGAAAGTGGTTATAGGTGTGACCCCCTAAGTATGCTGACACAGCATTGACAGGGGTAGTGCCCATCTGTCAGGATCATATAGGAATGCAAGAATATTTTTTATTTATTTTTATTTATTTAGCAAGCATTTGTATACCGCTCCTTCCAGCGATCAGAAGCGGGAAATATTACATGGATCAAGCTGTCGAATCAAGACAGAATAATTTTGATTTGTACATAAAGATTCGAAAGGTTAGCATGTCACGCAGAAAATTATCTACTTCTAAGCTAAGGGGATAATAATTTACATATGTACATTTATACATTACAGGTTTTCTGGGGAGCTGTGGGGGAGTTGCCCCTCATGCGAATTTAGTACAGGTTGAAATGACTTTGAAATAGGTGGGTTTTGAGTTTCTTTCTAAAGTCGGCTAGATCAGTGCTGGCTCGTAGGTCGGATGGGAGTTGGTTCCATAGTGCCGGTGCTGTGTATGAGAAAGCCCTGTTACTAGTGATTTTTTTGACTGATCTGATATCTGTTGGAGTGTGGAGGGTGTTGGAATTGATGGTTCTCCTGTTTCTGTTGGATGGTTGCAATCTGATTAGGGTGTCGAGGAAGGATGGTGCTATGCTGTGGATGAGTTTGAAGGTGGTCGTCAGTATTTTGTATTTTGTGCGGGCTGCTATGGGGAGCCAGTGTAGCTCAATTAGTACTGGTGTAATGTGTTCAGTAAGACATTTCTTCATGATGATCCTGGCAGCTACATTTTGTGCCATTTGAAGGATGTTCAGGGTTTTCTTAGGAAGTCCTTGAAGAATATCTGAACCTAACAGGCAGATAGATAAGTAGATGGATACAGATCTTTCTAAAAATATATCCCATTATAACCATGAATATATATATATATATATATATATATTTAAATGTATACACATATAAGGTATATATGCATATGTCTATAAAGAGATATGTATGGGCAGTAGACACACAGATAGATATAGATCAGTATAAATCTGTATCTATATATATCTATATATACCTATATGAAAAGGTAGGCATAGAGACACATGTCTCCAGGTATATGGATGGAGAGATGTCCATAGAACCCCATCCCCCGTGGGGATATGGGGAGAGAGGAAGATTCATCTGATAGCAAGAAGGTTGATACCTGCTTGAATAGATAAATAGAGAATCCTCTTTTCCTGGTTATGACTGGCAGAGTCAGAGGAAAGGTCTCCCTGACAATAAGAAGGCTGAATTCTTTGCAGAATTCGAGCTCTTGAATAACCAGGATTGCCATCGTGAAAATGGCAGAGGATAACGTTAGTCCGCAGACAGGAAGTCCAGATATCTCCAGGATTGCAGTATGGAGATTGGATAGAGGAGGCCTCTAAAGGAAGATACCCTAGATATCCACCTATGAAGGCAAGATGGGTAATAGGCGTCCTCTAGCTGCCATTGGAGAAAGTTATCTCTGAAGAGAAGACTCAAGGAGATATGGGCCAAGCCAGGGAATTGGCCCTCCCTTAGGCTTTCACGTAAGGAAAGGCCTGAGGCTTATGCCTCAAAAAAGATTTAGGATAAGATGGAAAGGGCAGGGAATACCCCCCCAGACCTGACTGGGGGAACCCCCTTCCTCTAACCATCTGGGGTTATCTGCTAGGCAAGATACTGATGCTCTCTAGCAAAGGCCCATAGTGCAAAGCTACTCTGTAGAGATGCAGAGAGCATGCTGCAGGTTGGTGGAAGCAAAAGCTGACAGTGGAAAGCCCGCAGGTAAGCAGCTATTCTGCCAAGGCAAAGAATATAAGTTAACCAACCAGAATTGATAATAGGGGTTCCCAACAAGGTTAATAACCTGTTTGGGACTTAGCAGTGAGGCTATGAGGATTGCTAGTGGAAGGGAAGCCCTGGTTGCGTAGAGAACACAACCAGTGGCTTAACCACTAGGAATTGCTGTATCTGCAGCAAGTACGAAGGCAGCATAGAAATTTTTTTTTCCCTCTTCCTTTCTTTAGATTGGGAAAAAGAAACAGGAGTCCTGATAGGACTTCCTATTGTCTGAGGAGCTGCCCTAAGGTAACAAGGGGAAAAAGAAGTCCAAAAGGGAGAATCCCCTAGTAAAACCGGTAGAGGACTATAGGAGCTTACCGGTGTAAAAGAACCACTCTTACAACCCAATGTAAGAGGGAGGTAAGACAGAGTTGCAAGAGACCGACTATGGAGGAAGTCTCTGACAGGTGAGATGATACATGCTAGTACAGGGAAACAACTGTCCATTGATAGTTGTTACCTCTTTTTTCCCTCAAGAGGAAGAGGAAAACTGTTAAGTATGGGCATGATCATCATAAGACTCTTAGAAAGCGTAGTTACTCACCTGTAACAGGTGTTCTCCAGGAGCAGCAGGAATCAGTCCTCACATATGGGTGACGTCGGCGCCAACGGAGCCCTCGCGGAGCAATTTCCCCAGTTTTCAAAGAAAGCCTTTGGGAATTGCAGCGCGCATGCGCGGTCCTCTTCCCGCCCAAGGGTGCCATCTTGCTCAGTCAGATGACATAGCTAAAAGACAGCAAAAATTAGCAAAAACGAAAGCATAAAACTGCAACTCCAAGGGGAGGAGGGAGGGTTGTGAGGACTGATTCCTGCTGCTCCTGGAGAACACCTGTTACAGGTGAGTAACTACGCTTTCTCCAGGACCAAGCAGGAAGTCAGTCCTCACATATGGGACTCCCAAGCTTAAGGCTACCGGAGACCCTAAGCACAAAAATGAGCTCCCTCTAGCTCAGCAGCACAGAAGGAAGGAATCTTCTCTGAATACGTCTCCAACCGGTAGCCCAACATCCGGGATGGAGGGTAGGAGCTGCCTATACCTCGAAGAGGTTACGGAGGACTGCCTGTCCGAAAGCACTGTCCCTGCGGGACTCCCTCTCCAGGCAGTAATGGGCTGCAAAAGTCTGGCTTGAAGACCAAGTAGCGGCCCGGCAGATGTCTGTCAACAGAACAGAGCGGAGGTAAGCCACTGACATAGCCTTCGCCCGAACACGATGAGCGGTGACTCTACCTTCTAGCACGAGGCCCGCAGCCTCGTAAGCCCAAGCGATGCAGTCCGCAATCCAGATGGACAGAGTACGCTTGGAGACAGGGAGCCCCAACTTGTTGGGGTCATAAGACACGAAGAGCTGAACAGCCCTTCGGTGCTCCCGCGTACGGTCAAGGTAGAAGTTCAGCGCCCTTCTACAGTCCAGGGTATGCAGGACCATTTCAGCTCGGCTGGAGTGTGGCCTGGGAAAGTAGGTCGGAAGTACCACCTCCTGGTTGATGTGAAAAGGGGAAACCACTTTAGGAAGAAACTTAGGGTGAGTCCGTAGGACTACCCGGTTCTTGTAGAACCTAGTGTAAGGAGGATCAGATACCAGGGCCTGCAGCTCACTAACGCGTCTAGCAGAAGTGAGGGCCACCAAGAACAAGGTTTTCCAGGAAAGAAAACGAAGAGGACAGGTAGCCATAGGCTCAAAAGGCGGACAGGTAAGCCGCTGTAAAACCACATTGAGATCCCAGTTCGGGGCTGGCGGGCGCAAAGGTGGTTTAAGGAGTAGGAGGCCCCGGAGAAAACGAGCCACCAGAGGGTGGCTGGAAAGAGGTCTACCATCCACCGGTAGGTGGTGCGCAGAAATAGCACCGAGGTGGACCTTGACCGAGTTGGACTTAAGTCCAAGATTGGAAAGGGAAAGCAAGTACTGCAAGACCACTGATGTTGAACAGGAGAAGGGGTCTTGCGACTGCTGAGTACACCAGACGGAGAACCGACGCCACTTAAGAGCGTAGGACTTCCGGGTAGAATGCCTCCTGGAGGCCAAGATGACCTCTTCCACATCTGGAGGTAGCTGGAGAGGAGCAAGGACTACCCTTTCAGCAGCCAGGCCATCAGATGAAGGGACCGAAGGTTGGGGTGCAGGAGCGTCCCCTGATCCTGCGAGAGGAGGTCGGGCTGAAACCCCAGAGGAAGAGGGGTGTCCACCGCCAGCTGCATCAGAAGCGGGAACCAAGGTTGTCTCGGCCACCGGGGAGCCACTAGGATCATCGATGCCTTGTCTCTGAGAACTTTGAAGAGCATCCGAGACACCAGAGGCATGGGTGGAAAGGCATACAAGAGGCCTGTGGACCATGGAATCAGAAAAGCATCCGCCGCTACCCGGAGAGGATGCGGCTGTCGAGAGCAGAATCTGGGAAGCTGCCGGTTCAGAGGACTGGCGAACAGATCCACGGTGGGGAGGCCCCACCGGAGAAAGATCCGCTGAACCACAAGCGGATCCAATCTCCACTCGTGCGGTTGGAGGATCCTGCTCAGTTTGTCTGCCAAGTAGTTTTCTTGACCTGGGAGATAGACAGCTTTGAGGACGATGTTGCGATGGACGGCCCAAGAGCAGAGCTTCTGTGCTTCCTGACAGAGAAGGAAGGAGCCTGTTCCGCCTTGTTTGTTCACGTAGAACATGGCAACCTGATTGTCTGTCTGGACAAGTACCGACTGGTGAGAAATCAGGTGAGAGAAGGCTTTGAGCGCTAGGCGGATGGCTCTGAGCTCCAGGAAGTTGATCTGCTGAGCGGACTCCCAAGGAGTCCAGAGACCCTGAGTACAAGTCCCTTGGCAATATGCTCCCCAACCCTGGAGAGAAGCATCGGTCGTCAGGACCCGAGAATGTGTAGGGGACTGAAAAGTCACCCCCAGCACTAGGTTTGGTAGATGAAGCCACCATCGCAGAGAGGAGACCAGCTGGTCGGAGATCTGTACGGAGTCCGCTAGGCTCCCAGTGGCCTGATGCCATTGTTTGCGAAGGCACCATTGAGCAGGTCGCATGTTCAGGCGGGCATTGGGGGTTACATGGACCGTGGAAGCCATATGGCCGAGCAGTCTCAGAAATTGCCTGGTCGAGACCAGGGAATTGCTGTGAAAGCGGCTGGCGAGATCCATGAGCCTTTGGGCCCTGTCCAGAGGCATGAAGGCCCGCGCCTGAAGAGTGTCCAACCTGGCGCCGATGAATTCTAGATCTTGAGAGGGAAGCAAAGTGGACTTTGCGAATTTTATGACAAAACCCAAGTGCTGGAGCAGAGCCACAGTGCGATGAGTAGCCTGAGTGGCTTCTTGGGCAGACTGGGCCCTGATGAGCCAGTCGTCCAGGTATGGGAACACAAAGAGACCTTGAAGTCTCAGATAGGCCGTCACCACTGCTAGGCATTTGGTGAACACTCTGGGGGTGGAGGATAGGCCGAAAGGCAGTACTCTGTACTGGTAATGGTGTCCGCCCACAACAAACCTGAGGTATTGTCTGTGGTCTGGATGAATAAGGATATGAGTATACGCATCCTTTAGATCTAAGGAGCATAGCCAGTCTCCCTGCTGGAGGTAGGGCAGCAGGATTCCAAGGGTAAGCATTTTGAACTTTTCCTTTGCAAGGAACTTGTTGAGGTTTCGCAAGTCTAGGATGGGTCTGAGGCCTCCTGTTCTTTTCGGAATCAGGAAGTATCTGAAAACCGCTGACCCTTCAGGTGTTGGGGCACCGGTTCCACGGCTTGTTCCCGAACAAGACTTGCTAACTCCTGAAGGAGTAAGTCCCTGTGCAGAGGGAGTCTGGAAGGCTCCCCTGGAAAGTAGGAGGGAGGTACCTGGTGAAAATGAAGAAGATAGCCCTTTTGAACTATCTGAAGCACCCAGGTATCTGTGGTGATGTTGGACCACCTGTGTGCAAAGTGGACCAGCCGGCCTCCTGTGCTGAGAGAAACCAGCTGAGGGGGAGAGGCTATGCTGAGAAAGTCAAAAACCCCCACCCTGCTGAGCAGGGGCCGGTGGTGCAGGCTTGGGGGCTGGCTGCCTACGGGACCCATTACCCCGTCCCTTGGCTTGCTTTCCCTGTGGGGGAGCTGGTGAGGCCTGATACTGAGGGTAGTATTTATAGGCAGCACCTTTCCTCGGGTAAAAGGGCTTTTTCCCCGAGGCCTTCTTCTTTTGAGAAGGGGCAGAGGTCTTCCTTGAGAGACGAGTCCTGGTGAGAGTCTCCGTCTCGATTTGTGCAGCCTTCTCATCCATGGGCTTGCCAAAGAGGTTATCACCTCGGCAGGGGACATCGACCAACTTGTCCTGTACCCAGGGCTCGAGGTCGGACGTCTGAAGCCAAGCCTCGCGGCGTCCACTGATGCCGGCCGCGGCTACTCGAGCCGAAGCCTCAAAACCATCATAGGCTGCTCGAGAGATAAACTTGGAGCACTCCCGAATACCAGTAGACAAGGATTGGAACCTCTGCAAAGGTTCGTCGGAGAGACCAGCAGAGAACCCGGCTATTTCCTTAGCCAGGTCTCGGAGATACATGCCCATGTAGAGCTGGTATGTCTGGACTCGACAAGCAAGCATAGAGCCCTGGAAGCACTTCCTACCGAGGGCATCCAGGCTTCGGGCTTCCCTACCAGGGGGCACCGAGGAGTGCATTCTTTGACTCTTCAGTCTATGCATGGCAGATTCCACCACCATGGAATGGTGCGGTAGTTGTGCCTTTTGGAACCCGGGGCTCTTGCGGACTCGATAAATGGAATCGACCCGCTTGCTTAACACCGGCGACGACGCCGGGCTCTCCCACATGCGGAAGAGAAGCCGTTCCAGCATGGGAGGAACCGGTACAATAAAGGAGAGTCATATTGGAGGGCATCGAGTTCTTCGACTCGAGGCTCCTCCTCGGGATCCGCAGGGAAGGCCAAGGCTTTGGCCATATCCCTCACGAAGTCCGAGAACCGGGTATCCTCCGGGGGGGACCGTCTCCGAGGTTCGGACTCGGGGGAGTCCGAAGGGACACACCGAGTCCGAAAGGAACCAGGTGACTCTTCGTCCTCAGATTCCCAGGCCGACTCCTCGGAGGAGGAGTCGATCGGCTCTGGTCGGGCAGGTACTGATGCCATCCGCCCCGACGCCGAGGGAGTCGGCGTCGACGACCTCGGTCCCGAACGGGAGGCCGAAGGAGACCTCGACCGAGGATCGACTTGAGCCCTCATGGACTCGAGGATCGGCTCGGTCTCCGGGGTCGATTTGGAGGTCGACGTCCCGGCGGTCAGGGCAGAAGCACCAGCGAGGCCAGCGATCAATGCCCGCTGCTGGTCCAAGAAGGCAGACAAACTGCACTCCAAGGCCGTCAACCTGAGTCCGAGCTCAGGAGACCCAGCAGCCCCCGACTCGGGCCCGACGTCGGGTCCTTCGGAGTTGAGTCCACGAGGACAACAGTACTTACGTGAGCAGGCAAGTCTACCTCGAGTCGAGGATGTTTTGACGGCCTCTCCGACTCCAAGGACCCGGGACGGGAATCGGGGCTATGCGACCTGGCCCTCGAGGAACCAGGAGCGTCCACCGATCCCGCCCTCGCGGGTTTCTTCTCCGATGATGCTCCCGGGTAGGAGACCCCTTTCAGAGGAACTCCGACGATGCTCAGGACCAGAGTCCCGAGACGTCGAAGCCTCTGACGAGGTCCGAGCCCGGCCGGAGTCAGAGAAGATACGCTCCCGCTGGTGCTGCCGACTCCTCAACGCTTTTGAGGACATTTTGCCGCATGGCCCGCAGATCATGGGGTCATGATCTGGGCCGAGGCAGCGGAGGCAGAAGTCATGAGTGTCTGTAAGAGACATAAGTTTCTTACAGAGGTCACACTTTTTGAAACCACTGGCCGCCATCGGGGGAAAAAGGGCCCCTGCGAGGTCGAACGACCGGGCAGCCAGGGAAAAAGGAAAAAAAAAAAAAAGCGCGAAATCTGTCACGAAGGACAAAAAACCGAAAAATAAAGGACGGACTCGCAACCGGCGTCGCGAGTCCGGGCTGGGAAAAATAGAGAAAAATCAACTTTTCTGCGGGGATTCACAGGCAACGTCTGTAGGGCTCCGCGGAAAAAAGAAGACTGAGCAAGATGGCACCCTTGGGCGGGAAGAGGACCGCGCATGCGCGCTGCAATTCCCAAAGGCTTTCTTTGAAAGCTGGGGAAATTGCTCCGCGAGGGCTCCGTCGGCGCCGACGTCACCCATATGTGAGGACTGACTTCCTGCTTGGTCCTGGAGAAAAAAGATATCTCATGAAGAGATATCTAGGTAGATTAGGATAATTTAGTGCAGATACTGCCAGTGAAAGAAGCAGACTGCCACCCTAACCACCAACCAAGAGGGACCATGACCTATTTGAAACCCTGCGACTGCTGGGTTTGTTGACCCGGTTGAGGTTGTGGATTCTTCAGACCAGGGCGATGTTTCCCCTGTTTGGGAACATCTGTATGATGGGCAGATGATGGGTAAAACCTTCTCCCCCTAGGGGAAGAAAGTTTGGTAGGATATTTCCTACCTACTGGGAAAGAAGGCGGCGTAGAACAGCCTCTAGAAAAAGGAAAGTCAGAGGATAACTGAGTGACCTGGAGTAAAGAGTCCTTGTTGAAGAGATTTTCTCCAGTACAAGGAGTATTTCCCAGTCTGTCCTGTGCCCATTTGTCCAAGTCTGAAGCTTGAAGCCAGGCTCTATGTCGTGCCCCTATAGCTATAGCAGAAGTCCTGCTAACAGACTCAAAGGAGTCTAAGGTAGCACGAGTAAGAAACCTAGAGATATTTTGAGTATGACTAACCAGTGAGGAATAGTCTTTACTCTTGGGCTCTTGAAGAAAAGGAGTCAAAAGATGTAGTTTCTTTGTGACCTCCTCAAGAGATAGACCCATATAAAAAATATATGAGAGAATTCTTGCTGAAAGCATGGATGTCTGGAAGGTTTGACGTCCAAAGGCATCTAGTGTCTTGGACTCACGACCTGGAAGACAAGAAGAGTGCTTTTTATTACTCTTCACTCGCCTCATCGCTTATTCTACCACAATGGAATGATGAGGCAGTTGAGTCCTTTGAAACCCTGGAGAGGGGGGCACCTGATATAGGAGATCAGTTGCCCTGGAAGGTGGGGGTACCTTTAAAGGAGTTTCCCACATTCGTAGAAGGAGATCCTGCAAAGAATGATGCAAAGGAAGCATTATATTCTCCTTTGCTTTGCTAGGAACAGAGAGGTATTCTGTATTCCCTTGTGTACGATCTTGTCCAGGAATAGGAATGGCAAGTGATTTTGCCATATCCAGTAGGAAAGTCTGGAAAGAAGGATCCCTAGAGGGAATTTCCCTTGGATAGGCTAGATCTGATGAAGAACTAGCGTTGGCACCGAGGGATCTATTCAAGTATATAGGAATAGAAGATCCTGAATGGTGCAGTATGGGATCCTTAGATGGTGGTCCCTGGTACTCAAGGTCAGAACCAGCGACAGTCGGTAACCAATCGTCCATGCTAGGGATCGATTCCAAACTCGGCATCGAGGGAAGCGAGCCTGAGGAGAGAAGCATGGAAGGTACCGACAGCAATGGTACTGTGGATATCGGTACCGACCTCGGTACCGTATCTGATACTGGTGGATGAAGAGCAGCCGGTGGCAACTCTAACGGTATCGAAGGAACCGAAAGTTGCGGATCCGAATTATCGGAACCGAGCCTTCGGTACCGACGGGAGTCGGTACCAAGGCGAGTCGGTACCCAGTCCTCCAGACTGGAGATCGATTCCAGACTCGGCACCGAAGGAAGCGAGTCTATCGATGCACGTCTGGAGGGTACCGACATCGGTACTAGTATCGGTACCGATACTGGAAGGTCGATCTGGAGCGTATCCACCGGCCCCGCAGGTACCGAGGACGTCAGACGACGATCCTTGGTGAGGAATGTTTCATCCAACACCAGTGCCGATGCCGGGGTATCGGTACCGCTCGAAGCGGATGCCACCACCGGGCATGGCTCAGGTATGTTCTGTGAGGGGTGAACCTCAGGAACAACCTGAAACCCCACACAGGTTTTGGAGGCCGAAGACTCCCACCGGGGTTTTTAAACCAGTGGATTCTCGAGGACAAGGCCATAGGCATCTCTATGCTGTGCATGAGAACTGCCGCTCGAGGACTGGCTAGTCTTAACAGACTGTTTTTGGGTTACCTGATCTTGTGTAGAAGATGATATGGACGGTGCCCTGAAGCTGGAGGGGGACCGCGTGTCGAGGGGAACTCTATGTTGAAAACTTCTTCTCACAATACTATTGCCCGAGGGCTCCGGAGGGAAATGGTCAGGACCCAAGCAGGTTAGACACCAATTGTGAGTGTCTAAAAATAAAGTTGTACCGCCACAGTTTGTACATTTCCTGGGGAAAATGGCTGGCGGTTCCATGAAGGAAAATGGAGAGGCCTAGAAGGCCTGAGAACCGTGAGACACTAAGGAAGAAAAAATATATTCCTTAGAAAGGAAAAATTTTACAAGAAAGAAAAAAGAAACACCGGCGGTACCGGTGGCGTCGGGGAAGGCAGCCGCGACCACAAGAAAACTAAAAAATAAAAGAAGAATTTTCTGCGGTGACAGGACGACGTCCTGCCGGCTCCGCGGAAAAATGAAAACTGAGGAGAGGCAGTTGGGAAGGCAGCACGCAGGCGTGTTGGGATGCTTCCAAAAGCTTTCTGATTGGACGCTGGGAAGCGTTCCCGCGCAGACTCCGTCGGTACCGACATACCCATATGTGAAGACTCATTCCTACTTGTTCCTGGAGATTACAGAGTTGTGAAGACTTACAATTTGGAAAGTCTGTGAAAAAGGTAAAGCTCTCCTGCAGTCAAAAATATGAGATATCCTCGTACAGGACAACTGTCAAGGTAAAGGGCATAGCATACCTTGGAATTAGTTGTTACTCCTCTATTTGCTTTAAAAGGAGAGGAGAACCCTGTTACCTGTAGGGCATGGCTATCCTTAATAGCTCTAAGAGCTAAAAGAATGGATTCCTCTTTGGACTATTGAGACAGTGTATCACTGACCTCTCAGTAAGGATAAGGACGACTGTAACCGCTTCAGTTGTTGTTATTCTGAAACTCAACAGGAAAAAGAGATTTAATGAATAAAAGATCAGAAACCCTGCGACTGTTGGGTTTGCTGAGCCTGTTGAGGCTTTGGTTTTCTTAGCCTGGTATGATGTTGCCCTTCTTTGGAAACATCTGCATGATGGGTAGAAGATGAATAAAGCACAGTTACTTACCTGTAACAGGTGATCTCTGGGAACAGCAGGAATAAGTCTTCACATATGGGTACGTCAGTACCGACGGAGCCTGCGCGGGAACGCTCCCCAGCTTCCCAAAAAGGAAAGCTTTTGGGAGCATCCCACAGCGCCTGCGCGCTGCCTTCCCTAACCGCCTCTCCCCAGTTCGAGTTTTAAAGCTGAGACAAAGAGAGAGAGAGGAAAGGAAAGATAGATAGAGAGTTACAACTCCTAGGGGAGGTGGGTGGGTTGTGAAGACTTATTCCTGCTGTTCCCAGAGATCACCTGTTACAGGTAAGTAACTGTGCTATCTCCAGGAACAAGCAGGAATGAGTCTTCACATATGGGGACTCCCTAGCTAGAGATGCCTGGGAGATCCCCAAGGTTATGAGACCCTGGGAAGGGCTCTACCTCCTCCTATGGATCTCAGGCATCCATCCAGGGAAGGAGGGCAGGAGTTGATTAAGAATGGAACAGGTGTTTGAGAACAGCCTGACCAAACAAGGCATCCCGGCGGGAGTCCTTGTCCAAGCAGTAATGGGCTGTGAAGGTATGAACCGAGGCCCAGGTGGCCGCTCGACAGATCTGGTCGATGGACACAGAATTTAGATGAAAACAAACCGACCTGAGGCGTGAGTGGATGGAAAGACAGAGTCCTTTATTAAACCTTGGGCCGCCCGACACAGGCCGTGTTTCGTCACCCTTCGTCAGGGGCTAGCCAGGCAAAAAACTAAAATCATAAATAACAAACATTAACAACCATTAAAAACAAAGGAACAGACAACGAACTCATAGACATAACAACATACATGTTAATACCTAAAATCGTTAAAACCATCAAAAAAATTGACAATCATCCAATCAAATATGACTAATAAACAAATAAAAGATTATAAGTGCTCGAAGGCTAAAAATAAAATCATATAAATACATAAAAATGAAATAATATACCAACCTCTGTTGCAGGCTCTAGAGAATATTACAGCACACTTATGTAGAAACGTCTAGAGACATATTGTTACTAAAAGACAAAAACAATGTAATTAAGAAACAAAGCAAATAAAGTATAAATTAATATACTTTGAAAACTATAAACAGAAAAAGAAGGTGGACTAAAGAGTGAGGAGAACAAGACAGGATATGAAATAACTACATCTAATAAAACAAACTTTTAGGAGTATAAGCTTAAAAAATGATACCTCAAAAAATAACATGTATACTCAATAAACAGTAGCAGGAGTGAGCCAGAAAGTCACCAACAAGAATATAATTAGAAAATACCTAAAAAGTACATTACTAGTTCATCTGTACAAATTTGATGCATATGCAAAAATAAAAGCTATGTTCAAATCTGGTCCAATGGGCCCAAGGTGACATTATTAAATACATGTGTAGCAAAGGGATTACTTTGTCAAAATTATATCTAAAAGGGGAAGAGGAAAAAAGTGAATAGAACTGTATTGGCAACTTGGAACCGGACATAAAAGTGGTAAAGTATTAATTAAAAGGATACTAAAAAATGCCATTACATTGCCTCCTTAAAAATGAAATATATATAGAAGAAAACAGAATACTTTAAGCCGACCTGCCATACCAAACCTTTTGGACCTGCAGCTGTGCATAAAAAACGTTGATGTATGCGCTATTCATTAAAAGGAACTGAGTCAACAGTTTAACGGGTCGGTTACTTGCATACTTTTCAGGAAGGCACTCAAATCCCACCTCTTCCCCCAATATTACTTGACCAACTAACCAATCTTAATCACTACCCAAACTAAGAACAAATCCTGTAATGTATACTTGTAAATAGTTGCAGTAATGACGTTCCATGTTTTATTCCAAGTTTCTCTGACCTTGTTCTCTGTAAAACCTAACAGTTTATTGTTATGTGATGTTGTTATATTGTGAACCGCGCTGATTCTGAATAGAGCGGTATATAAGAGCCTGTAATAAATAAATAAAATAAATAAATAACAAAGCCAGGAGGCATAATGGCTTCGTGATAATCGTTAAAAACATAATAATGTATAAATAAGAAATTTTAAAAAGTACTTAGAAGGTACAAACTTCTACTATAAAAGGCCAACGTTAAACATATATGAATAAAGATAAAACCTTAGATCATGAATATGGTATGTGAAACGAACGGTCACAAAACACTGCCGTAAGACAGACTGCCAACCATCGTAAAATACCAATAAAAAACAATAAAGACGTCATCATGTAACCACCTTATAGACAAACAAAGAAATAGGAAAAAATGAAAAAGTATGAAAAAATATGCGGCGACTACCTTAAAACCACTAATATCTGACCCAAGGCATGCAGCTATACAAAAAAAGCCGCCGACACATGTGCTGATAACAAAGAAGGAGGCGGAGTGAAATTCTTGGCGAGATGGTGACAAGCATAATAAATGAACTCTTTGCGAAAAGGAAACTGCATTAAAAAGTTTTTAAAAAAATGACAGGATACTGCTGATAAAAAAGGGAGACATGTCAGTATATAGATACACAGTTAAAATATCAAACATAAACATAGTGTTTAAACAAAAATTAAGGAAAAATGTGCGGCGACTACCTTAGAAACACTGTCATCTGAACCATTAGGCGTGCAGCTATACAAAAAAGGACGCCAGCACATGCGCTAATATGAAAGAGGATGGGGGCGGAGTCAAAGGCTTGGCGGGATGGTGACGTACATATTGAAGGATCCATTTAAAATAACCTCATCGCAAGAATAAAACTACACAAAAAGGTTTAAAGAGATACCTAAAAAAATACCATGATACTGCTGAGGAAAAGGCAGACATGTCCATATATAAAAACACAGTGAAAACAACAATCATAGCCATAGTGATTAAAACAAATCATAATATTAGCTTAAAAGACGCGGCAAATAAAAAGAACAAAATAATAAACCTAGTTAAAACACATCTGTGATTAAAACAAAGTCTATAGACCGCAAAAACAAGGGACAAACCGGACAGCTCTACTCCCTATATTAAACAGTATCTTATGGCCAAAATAACTCACTGGGTTACTCAAGGAACCTATATATAAAAAAGTAGTAACTTGAAAATAAACTACATATGGAACAAACCCGGCACCAAACCAGCAGGTATTACTAAACACTCACTAAAAGGCTTACCTTCTTTATTCCAAGTTCAATAACCCCTGTTATTTGTAAAATGCATAACAGTTATCTGTATGTATATGTTTGTTTCATGTAAACCGCGCTGATGACAATAGTGCGGTATATAAGAGATGTTAAATAAATAAAAATAAATAAATAAAGGGAATTCTGACATATCATAAATAAATAGCTAAAACTATATCAAAACATCGTGAAGACTCATTCCTGCTTGTTCCTGGAGATAACATTTTCCCCTTAGGGGGATAAAGTTTGTTAGGAGATTTTTTATTAGCTGGGATAGAGAAAAGTTTTGACAATCCTCTGCAAGCAATAATATCAGTGTTTAACTGATTAGCTTGGAATAAAGCATCCTTGTTAAAGAGATTTTCACCAGTACAAGGAGTATTTCCCAGCCTTTCTTATAACCATTTGTCCAAGTCTGAAGCTTGGAGCCAGGTCATACGTCGTGCTCCTATGGCTATAGCAGAGGTTCTGCTAATAGACTCAAAGCAGTCCAAGGAAGCACGATTAAGGAATTTAGAGACATTCTGAGCATGACTGACTAATAAGAGAAAGTCTGCTCTTTTATGTTCTTGAAGAAAAGGGATCAAAAGCTTTAAGTTCTTTGTGACCTCTTTAAGAGATAATCCCATATAGAAAATATATGAGATAAGTCTTGCTGAAAGCATGGATGTCTGGAAGCATCGAAGTCTAAAGGCATCTAAAGTCCTAGACTCACGACCTGGCAGATAAGAAGAGTGCTTCTTTTCACTCTTAATCCGCCTCATTGCTGATTCTACAACAATAAAATGATGAGGAAGTTGAGTCTTTTGAAAACCTGGAGAAGGTGGCACCTTGTACATAGTGTCAAGTGTCTTAGAATGTGGGGATACAGTTAAAGGAGTTTCCCACATTCTTAATAGTAGATCCTGTAAGGTCTGATGCAAAGGAAGTATGATAACCTCCTTTGGAATCCAGGGGAATTGCAGGGTCTCTGAATCCCCTGGTAGGGATTCTTTACCAGGTATAGAAATGGCAAGTAACTTTGCCATATGAAGCAGAAAAGCTTGAAAAGAAATCTCCCCTGAGGAGGACCCTAAATGAGGGGTAAAGGCTAGACTTGTTGAAAAATTAGCCTCGGTACCGATGGATTCATCCCAGTCATCGGGATCAGAAGACTTGAAAGGAGGAAGCATCGGGTTTTCGCTAAAGCGATGTCTTCGGTACCGCCCCAGGTCAGTACCGAGACGAGTCGGTACCGAATCTTCCATGCTAGAGATCGATTCCAGGCTCGGCATCGGAGGAAGCGAGTCTGTCGAAGCAAGCATGGACGGTACCGACACCGATGCTGATGTCGATACCGGTACCGGTACCGAAGCCGATACTGATACTCGAGGAAGGGTCTGCAGCAACTCCAGCGGTACCGAAGTAACCGAGAGCGCTAGACTACGTTCATCGATGAGGAGTGTTTCATCCATCACCATAGCCGATGCCGGGGTGTCGGTACCACTCAAAGTAGCCACAACCCCCGAGCATGGCCCAGGAATGTTCAACGAGGTAAGAACCCCGGGAACAACCTGGAGCCCCGTTAATGCTTTGGAGTCCGATGACTCCCGCCGGGGCTTTATTGCGAAATTGTCCTCGAGGGCAAGGCCAGAGCCATCTCGATGCTTGGAAGGAGATCTACCACTCGAGGACTGGCTAGTCTTTACAGACTTTTGTTTGGTTACCTGATCCTGTGAAAAAGAAGATATTCTAGCTGGTAACATCGAGTGCGATGTGAACCGGGTATCGAGTTGAGCTCGATCCTGAAGACTTCTTCTGTTTGAGCTCCAGCAGGAAAGACACTCCAGTGGGCAATGGTCAGGACTTAAACATTTTAGACACCAAGTATGAGTGTCTGAAAATATATCTGTACCGCCACACTTTGAGCATTTCTTAAGGATAGTGGCTGGCTTTTCCATAATGGAAGAATAGAGGTCTAGTGGCCTAGAAACAGTCAGGCACTAAGTAGGAAAAATTTCTAAAGAAAAGAAGAAATTCTTTAGTGAAAAGAAAGAAAAGCACCGGCAGCGTCGGGGGAAGGCAGACACGACCACAAAAAAGTAAAAATAAACAGAAGAATTTTCTGTGGTTACAGGAGTACGTCCAGCCGGCTCCGCGGAAAACGGCAAACTGATGAGAGGGAAGTGAATGGGCGGGAAGGCAGAGCGCATGCGTGTGGGATGCTCCCAAAAGCTTTCTTTTTGAACGCTGGGGAGCATTCCCGAGCAGGGTCTGTCTGTACAGACGTATCCATATGTGAAGACTCATGCCTGCTTGTTCCTGGAGATGATGTTTTACAACTATTTGATAAACTGAAGAGTAGCAAATCACCTGGACAGGATGGTATACAAAACAAGGGTGTTGAAAGAAATGAAATATGAGATTGCAGACCTGCTATTAGTAATCTGTGAACTATCATTTATTTACATTCTCTTATATACCGCGCTATTCTGCATCAGTGCGGTTTACATTAAACAAACTGAAATTACATTGAACAGGGCATTATAACTTGGAGATAACAATTTTACAGGGAACATGGGCTATGGAGGGTTAAGTGGCTTGCCAAAGACCACAAGGAGCACCTGTGGGACTAGAAACCCCAGTCCTTCCGGCCCAAGGTTGCTGTCCTCTAGTGGGATTTGAACCCCCGACCTTCCGGCCTGAAGTACCTTGCCCCAACCACTAGGCCACTCCTCCACTCCTTAAAATCATTAAAATCATCTGTAATACCTGACGATTGGAGGATCGCCAATGTAACGCCAATTTTTAAAAAGGGTTCCAGGGGTGATCCGGGAAACTATAGACCGGTGAGCCTGACGTCAGTACCAGGAAAAATGGTAGAAACAATCATAAAGAACAAAATTACTCAGCATAGTCATGGCTTAATGGGAGACAGCCAACATGGCTCTAGACAAGGAAGATCTTGATTTACTAATCTGTTATGTTTTTTTGAAGGTGTGAATAAACAGGTAGACAAAGGTGAGTCGGTTGATATAGTGTATCTGGACTTTCAGAAAGCCTTTGACAAGGTCCCTCATCAGAGACTCTTGGAAAACCTAAAAAGTCATGGGATAGGAGGTGATATACTATTGTAGATCAGGAACTGGTTAAAAGGTAGAAAGCAGAGGGTAGGGCTAAATGGACAATTTTCCCAATCAAAAAAGGTGAATATGGCAGATGAAATTTAATATGGACAAGTGCAAAGTTTTGCACCTAGGAAAGAACAACCCAAACTATGGTTACACGATGCAAGGTTCCACATTGGGAACCACCACCCAGGAAAAAGAAAGGCGTCATCATGGATAACATGTTAAAACCCTACGCCCAGTGAGCAGTGGCGGCAAAGAGAGCAAACAGAATGCTAGATATCATAAGGAAAGGAATGGAAAATAGAACAAAGGATATTATAATGCCTCTGTATAGTTCCATGGTGCGGCCACAACTTGAATATTGTGTTCAATTCTGGTTGCCGTATCTTAAAAAAGATAAAGCGTTTTAGAAAAGCTACAGAGAAGAGTCACCAAAATGGTAAAGGGGATGGAAAGATATTCCTATAAAGAGAGGCTAAAATGGTTAGGGCTCTTCAACCTAGAAAATAGACGACTGATGGGAGGTATGATAGAGGTCTATAAATTAGTGAATGGAATGGAACGGGTAAACGTAGATCGATTGTTTAGGTAATCAGAATATAAAAAGACTAGGTGACATGCAATGAAACTACAGGGTAACCTATTTAAGACTAATTAGAGAAAGCATAGTTACTCACCTGTAACAGGTGATCTCCAGGAACAGCAGGAATTTAGTCTTCACATATGGGTATCATTGGTACCGACGGAGCCTGCGCAGGAACGCTCCCCAGCGTCCAAAAGGAAAGCTTTGGGGCACATCCCACAGTGCCTGCGTGCTGCCTTCCTGCCTTTCCCAACTGTCCCTCTCCAGCTGAGTTTAAAGCTGAGACAAAAGAGAGAGGGAAAGTGAGAAAGAGAGAGAGAGATACAACTCCTAGGGGAGGTGGGTGAGTAACTATGTTATCTCCATGAACAAGCAGGAATGTAGTCTTCACATATGGGGACTCCGTAGCTGCAGATGCCAGGGAAATGGCCCCAGAAAGTTGTGTGCCCTTGTGATAGGGCTCTACTTCCCCGTACGGATCTCTGGCATCCTACCAGGGATGGTGGGTAGGAGTTGATTAAGTGTGGAACAGGTGTTGAAGAACAGCCTGACCAAACAAGGCATCCTGTCGGGAGTCCTTGTCTAAGCAGTAATGGGTTGTGAAGGTATGAACCGAAGCACAAATAGTTACTCGATAGATGTCGTCGATAGACACAGAGTGAAAATGAGCCATTGAGGCTGTCATGGCTCTGACAATGTGAGCTGTGACATGGCCTTCAAGAGGAAGGTTCTTACTCTTATAGGCAAAAGATATACACTGTGCAATCCAGCTGGACAGTGTCCTTTTGGAGAATGGAAGTCCCAAATGACAAGGATCAAAAGCAAAAAAGAGTTGAGAGGATTTTCTATGTTGCTGTGTCCTTTGCAAGTAAAAGGTCAAAGCTCTTTTACAGTCCAAAGTATGAAGGTTCCTTTCTGCATTTGAGGCGTGAGGCCTTGGAAAGAATACGGGAAGGTAAACCTCTTGGTTCAAATGAAAGGGCGAAACCACCTTTATCTTTATCTTTATTTACATTTAATATACCGCCCTTGTCGAAACGTGAGGGCGGTTTACAATAAAATAATAAATAAAAGCATTAAAAGAAAGGAAATCCATTAAAATAAGGAAAAGATGGACCAAAGAGGTCACAACACAGGACAAACACTAAACAAACCAGACAAACCGTACGTAAACAAGAGCAGACAAAAACGATTGGACAGGACTACTGGGAGGGGAGATCAAATGCCTGCTGAAACAAATGAGTTTTGGCATAAAGTGTGGATGAGTCCTAAGGACTACCTTATCATGATGGAACCTTGTATAAGGAGGATCCGCCACCAAGACTTGCAATTCACTGATGCGACGTGCTGATGTGATTGCAATGAGAATGATAACTTTCCAAGAAAGGAATTTCAAAGAGGTAGTGGCTAATGGTTCAAAGGGCGGTTTCATGAGCTGCCCAAGTACCAGATTCAAGTCCCATGCCACCGGTGGTGGCTTAATGGGAGGCTTCGTTAAAAGAAGGCCTCTCATAAATCTCGCTATGAGAGGATGAGAGGAAATAAGTTGTCCATTTAGAGGCTTGAAAGAAGCTGCAATATCACTCAAATGGACTCTCACTGAATTAGTCTTAAGCCCTGCATTTGATAAATGAAGAATGTACTCCAGTAATGATTCCAGAGATATCGCAAGAGGGTTAAGACCCTTCTGCGAGCACCATATGGTAAACCATTTCCACTTAAATGCATAAGAGTGTCTTGTGGAAGGTTTCCTGGAAGCATGAAGGATATCCTTTACCTGCTGGGAAAGGTTAAGACTGTGACGTTCTAGGGTTTCAGCAACCAGGCCCTGAGATGCAGAAACTGGGGATCGGGATGCCACAGCATCCCGTCCTCTTGAGAAAGGAGATCTGGAGCAGATCCTAACTCCAGAGGCAGAGCTTGAGAGAGATGTAGGAGCAGAGGGTACCACATTTGCCGTGGCCAACGTGGAGCTATGAGGATCATATGACCTCTGTCTCTCTGAAGCTTGAACAGGGTTTTGGGAATTAGGGGAATGGATGGAAAGGCATATAGGAAGTCCTGACCCCAATGGAGGAGGAAAGCATCCCTGGCCTGACAACCCTGAGCCGGAACTCTGGAACCGAATCGGGGACGTTTGGCATTCAGCAGACTTGCAAAGAGGTCTATGTCCGGGGTTCCCCAAATTTGAAAAGTTTTGGCCACCTGGTCTGCATGGAGAGACCATTCATGTGGAAGCAGAACTCGACTGAGTCTGTCTGCCGAAGAGCTTTGAATGCCTGGAAGATACACCGCAAGGAGATAAATCTGATGCTCTCTGGCGAGGGCCCATAGTCGCAAAGTTTTGTTGCAGAGCGACAGAGAGCCTGTTCTGCCCTGCTTGTTCACATAGAACATGGCTACTTGATTGTCCGTTTGAGCTAGGGCTGTCTTGTAGCTGAGTTGGGTGTGAAATACTCGAAGAGCAAGGAAGATTGCTCTGAGCTCCAGGAGATTGATATGGAGATAGGCCTCCTGTGGATTCCAGGTACCCTGGGTCGAGAGGCCTTGCAAGTGGGCTCCCCAACCCACCTGTGAAGCATCTGTTGTTAGAGTGGCTTGGGGTAGGGGTTGCTGAAAAGGAGACCCCACCAAAAGGTTTTTGGGTGTCTGCCACCATTGGAGGGACAAAATAAGGCGATTTGAGTTTGTTATTTTGTCTGACAGGCAACCTGACGCCCGAGTCCACTGAGTGGATAGGGTCCACTGGGCTGCCCTTATACGGAGGCGAGCATAAGGAACCACATGCATGGTGGATGCCATGTGGCCTAGCAACTGTAACATTTCCTGAGCAGTGAGGTGAGGCTTTAGCACTGCTTGGAAAGCTAACTGCACAATGCGAAGGCAGCAGGGCTGTGGAAGGTAGGCCCTTGCTTGTCTGGTATCCAGAAGAGCTCCTATAAACTCTAGGGATTGAGTGGGAGCAAGGTTGGACTTTGGGAAGTTTATGGCAAGTCCCAAATACTGAAGGATGCGCATTGTGCGAGACAGAGCAACCCTGGCCTCTGGCTCTGAAGGGGCTCGAATGAGCCAGTCGTCTAAGTAAGGGAAGACGAATATTCCCAGGGTGCGGAGAAATGCTGCTACCACAGCCATGCATTTTGTGAACACCTTTGCTGCAGAGGCCAGGCCAAAAGGAAGAACCCTGTATTGGTAGTGCTTCCCTTGAAACAGAAATCGAAGGAACTTTTGGTGAGTTGGATGGATGAGAACATGAGTGTACGCATCCTTGAGATCTAGAGAACAAAGCCAATCTTGACTCTGAAGGTATGGCAGCAGAGTTCCAAGAGAAATCATTTTGAACTTCTCTCTGAACAGGTATTTGTTCAATTCTCTGAGGTCTAGAATGGGTCTGTGCCGTCCTGTTTTCTTTGGAATAAGGAAATAGGGGGAGTAAAACCCTGTACCCCTTTGGGGAATGGGTACCTCTTCTATTGCCCCTTGAGCAAAGAGCATAGTGACTTCTTGACCTAACCGGTCGTTGAGAGAGGTCTGAGAATTGAACTGTCTTACTATTGTAGGAGGGGCATGCTGAGGAAATGAAGCTTGTAACCCTCTCTTACAACAGACAGAGTCCAATTTTATGCAGTTATCTGACCCCATCTGTGGGCAAAATGACATAACCTTTCTGGGATGGTGGAGGGTTCTGGGCCGTTCAGGGCCAGGAAGGCAAAGTTCTCTAGATAGAAGTCAAAGCCCCTGTGGAGGCTGAGTCTGCTGAGCCGGTTGAGGCTTAGCTGCTTTTGGTTTCCTTTGTTGCCTAGGTTGTTGGTGCTGTCCCTTTTGGGCAGACTGACCTAAACGATGACCCTTCTGGGTATAGGAGGGATAAAACTTCTTCTTCTTACTGAAGAATGGTTTCTTAGAGGATCTTTTCCTCACAGGATCAGCTGTAGATTTAGACAATCTATCGAAAGTGATATTGTCAGCATCTATCTCATTAGCTTTTTCCTGCCAATTCTTGCCAAAGAGATTCTCTCCTGTGCAAGGTATATTCCCCAGTTTGTCGTGTACCCAGATTTCCAAGTCAGATGCCTGGAGCCAAGCAATTCTACACGCACCTATGGCAATAGCAGAGGTTCTGCTTATGCATTCAAAGCAGTCAAAGGCTGCACGATTTACAAACTTGGCAACATCCTGAGCATGTTTAACAAGAGTAAGATAATCCTGCCTTTTATCATCAGGGAGGAGAGGGCTCATAAGCTCCAAGTCTCCCGTGACCTCCTTAAGGAACATTCATGCATTGCATTGTGTGCAATTCTGGTCGCCGTATCTTAAAAAGGATATAGCGATTTTAGAAAAGGTTCAGAGAAGAGCCACCAAAATGGTAAAGGGGATGGAAGGATACTCCTATGAGGAAAGGCTAAAAAGGTTAGGGCTCTTTAACCTGGAAAAGA
Source organism: Ichthyophis bannanicus (assembly GCA_033557465.1). Taxonomy (NCBI): domain Eukaryota; kingdom Metazoa; phylum Chordata; class Amphibia; order Gymnophiona; family Ichthyophiidae; genus Ichthyophis; species Ichthyophis bannanicus. Next base: position 384,819,572 of record CM066039.1, read on the forward strand.
GACGGCTGAGGGGAGATATGATAGAAGTCTATAAATTAATGAACGGAGTGGAACGGGTAAATGTAGATCGATTGTTTACGTTATCAGAATATAGAAAGACTAGGGGACATGCAATGAAGCTACAGGGTAAACTATTTAAGACTAATAAAAGAAAATATTTTTTCACTCAACGTGTAATCAAACTCTGGAATTTGTTACCGGAGGATGTAGTAAAGGCTGTTAGTGTAGCTGGGTTTAAAAAAGGTTTGGACAAGTTCCTGGAGGAAAGGTCCATAAACCATTATTAAGAAGTGATCGAAGATATCAATGCTTGACCCAGTACAAGCATTGCGGAACTTGTGTCTCTTGGGGAAACTGCTAGGTACATATGACCTAGATTGGCCACTGTTGGAAACAGAATACTGGGCTTGATGGACCTTGGTCTGACCCAGTATAGCATATCTTATGTTCTTATGTTCTGTATGCCTTTTTGGTCATGGCGGTATAAAAAGTTTTATAATAAAGATAAAAGATATACAAGATATAGGAACTGAACCTAGCAGAAAGCATGGAAGCCTGGAAGGTTTGACGTCCAAAGGCGTCAAGAGTCCTACACTCACGTCCTGGAGGATTAGATGCATGCCTTTTTGCACTCTTTATCCGTCTCATGGCTGATTCCAGCACCATGGAATGGTGTGGTAATTGAGTCTTCTGAAACCCGGACAAGGAGGAACTCGATACATGGTGTCGAGTCTTTGAGAGTGAGGAGATGTGGTCAGAGGTGTTTCCCACATCCTTAACATAAGATCATGCAAGATCTCATGAATAGGTAAGGTAGCTGCCTCCTTGGGAGCTTTAGGGTATTGCAGGATTTCTAATTCCTTTGCCCTAGGCTCTTTTTCAGAAGCCACTGTAATGGAAAGACCTCGGGCCACATCTCTGATAAAATCCTGAAAGGACATATCAGAAGGTGGAGACATCCTATGCTGAGAAGAGGAATCCTCAGGAAGAAGTACTCTGGTATCGTCAGAGCTTTCAGAGTCTTCAGACTCATCCGAGGATTCAAAGTATCTCCGATCCGGGTGATCGTGCAAGGCATGGTACCGGTACCGATCGAAGCCGGCATCGGAGTGGTCCGGTACCAACTTGTCGATGCTGGATAGAGATGCATGACTCGGTCCCGGTATAATACCTGCCGATGTCGATGAAGTCGGTGCCGGTGCCGTAGTCGGTGACGGCTGAATTGTCTGAAGCGGTTTCAGGGGCATCGAGGCTGTGAGAAGAGCCGCCAGACTGCGTTCAATAGCCAAGAATCTCTGGTCTATCAACGCTGCCGATGCTTGGGTATCGGTGTCGGATGAAGCAGCTGGAACCCCAGAGCATGGCACCAGTAGTTCTGCCGAGGTTGAAGCCTCGAGAACATCCTGGAGCCCCGTTAGTGCTTTGGAAGCCGAAGCCTCCCACCAGGGCAATTTTGCCAGTGAAAGTCCCTCAAGGGCAACGCCAAAGGCATCTCGAAGTTTAGAAGGAGATCTACCCTTTGAGGACCGGCTAGATTTATAATTAGTTACCTGAGATCCATGGGAGGAAGATGAAGCCCTGAAAGACGCTGATGCCATGGAGGCTGCATCGGAGGGAAAAAAGGTGCTAAGTTTAGCAGCTCGGTTTTGCCGGCCCCTTTTCGACATCATCCCACAGGCAACACACTCTGAAATAGAGTGGTCAGGACCTAAACAATTGAGGCACCACTCATGGGTGTCGGTGACGGAGATGGTACCGCCACACTTAGAACACTTTTTAAAACCTGAAGTGGGTTTTTCCATTTTGAAGGAAAAAACATTGGGCCTAGTGCCCAAAATGGTGCGTGGCACCCGAAAAGAAAATTACTGGAGAAAGACTCTAGAAACAAAGTTGTTTTTTTTTTAAGAAAAAAAGAAAAGAACCACCGGCGGTACCAGCATAGCGTCAAGGGAAGGCAGACGCGACCACAAAAAAAGAAGAATAAGAAGGGAAATTTTCTGAGGTGACAGGATGTGCGACCTGTCGGCTCCGCGGAAAATGAAGAACTGGGGAGGGACAGTTAGGAAAGGTGGGAAGGCAGCACGCAGGCGCTGTGGGATGCTCCTAAAAGCTTTCTTATTGGACGCTGGGGAGCGTTCCCGCGCAGGCTCCGGCAGTACCGACGATACCCATATGTGAAGACTACATTCCTGCTTGTTCCTGGAGATAATATTTATCACTCAATGTGTAATTAAACTTTGTAATTTGTTACCGGAGGATCTAGTAAAAGCTGTTAATGTAGATGGGTTTAAAAAAGCTTTGGACAAGTTTCTGGAGGTAAGGTCCATAAAGCATTATTAAAAGGGACACGGGATATCACTGCCTGACCCAATACAAGCATTGGGGAACCTGTGTCTTTTGGGGAAACTGCTAGGTACTTATGACCTAGATTGGCCACTGTTGGAAACAGGATACTGGGCTTGATAGACCTTGGTCTGACCCAGTATGGCATATCTTATGTTCTTAATCATGGCTGCCTTTATGAGGCCTAGATCCCATGGTGGGATGATGGACTGCACTGAAAGCCTCAGATTGCACACTCCTCAGAGGAAGTGAAAGACATCCAGAATGGGCTGCCACTGGGCGATCTGTCACTGGTACGCGAAAACACACCATGCCACCACATGAACCTTCAGGGAGCTTAGGGCTAGCTCCTTGTCAAGCCCATCCTGAATAAATGCCAACAAAGAGGACAAATATGCTCGCCAATAAATGCCAACAAAGAGGACAAATATGCTCGCCATGATGACAAGTCTCGTAGATACCATGTCGAAGAGACACCACACTTGGATGTAGACCAAAGAGGTGGACCCATACCTCGCCTTTAAGAAGGTGGAAATCACCACCAAAGAGTATGCCTTGTGTCTGAGGCACCACCTCTCAAGGTCCAAGCTCTAAGCGAAAAGGAAGCAGAGTCGTCCATCAAGACGAGTCCCTGTCATAGCAACCCTCTCCCATTTGAATGGAAGAGACTAGCCCACTAGAAGATGGACTAAATTGGCATACCAAAGTCTATGAAGACAATTCAGAGCCATTAGAATCACCAAGCCAAGACAATCTTCTATCCTGCGAATTAAATGCTGAATCAGAGGCCATGGCGGGAAGGGCCTACAGCAGGGTTCCCTCCGGCCAAGGCTATACCAGGATATTCACTCCCATCCAACAGCTAAAGAACCTGAAACTTTTGCCTTGGCCTGCGTTGCCATTAGATAATGCTCGGCCCTCCCCAGTGATCCAGAATACTCTGGAATGCTGCTGGGACAAGTTCCCATTCTTTGGGCTCGAGTATGCTGAGATAATCTTCCTTGACATTGCTGATGCCAGCAATGTGCAGAGCCAAAAGTGTCAACAGGTGGTGCTCTGACCAGGAGAACAAAAGCCTCATCTCATGAGCCACTCCTGAACACTTGGTCTCCTCCCCCTGCCTATTCACATATGCTATTGCCGTAGAATTGCCTGAGAAGACCTGGACTGCATGGCTCTGAACAAGGTGGCAGAACTGTAGTAGGGCCAGGCGGATTTCATGCGTATGTCTAAGTGATTGATGAACCAGGATGTTTTGCATGCCAATTCTAACCCAGGCAATGAGCCCCCCTACCTGAGAGACTGACATCCGATGTCATCAGAAGCCATTGTGGGGCCTCCAGGAGTACAGAATGAAAGGACAGGACCATCAAAGAAGACCCCGTGCCACTGAGGGAAGCAGGGGAAGCCAGATGTTGTAAGCCTGGCTGAGAGCTGACCATTGCAAAAACAATGCCTTCTGGAGTGTACACATATGGGCTTGCGCCTAAGGAATCAGCTCTATTGTGGCCGCTATCAATCCTAGGAGCTGCAAGTAGTTTGAGGCTTACTGTCAGTCAGAAAGACCTTGCTAATTCAGATATCGAAAGTGCACTGAGGTACTCTAAGGATTGTCGGAAGGGAACCAGATGATTCTATCTGCAGTTTGCCATCCAACCCAAATTCTCAAGAAACTGAAACAAATGGATTGTGGCTAGAAATACCTTGGGCCGAGTAAGCCAGTCATCTAGGTACAAGTGGACAAAGATAACCTCCCAGCAGAGCACTGCAGCTGCCACCCTCATGACCTTGGAGAAGGTATGATGCACCGTGGCCAACCTGAAGAGCAGAGCGCAAAACTGAAAATGGACAAAAGAGATGGCAAACCTTAGGAAATACTGCTGATTCTTCCGAACGGGAACATGGACGTAGGCATCAGTCAGGCACACAAACATGAGATACTCCCCACTTCTATACTGCCTGAATTACCAATCTTAGGGTCTCCATGTGGAAGTGAGATCCCAGAGGAAGGCAATGACTCCTTTTAAGAACATAAGATATGCCATATTGGGTCAGACCAAGGTCCATCAAGCGTAGTTACTCACCTGTAACAGCTGTTCTCCAGGAGCAGCAGGAATCAGTCCTCACATATAGGTGACATCAGCACCGACGGAGCCCCCATGCGGAGCATTTCCCCAGCTTTCACAGAAAGCCTTTGGGAATGCAGCGCGCATGCACGGTCCCCTTCCCACCCAAGGGTGCCATCTTGCTCAGTCTGATGAAATAGCTAAAGACAGCAAAAAATAAAATGAATTATATGACTGCAACTCCAAGGGGAGGAGGGAGGGTTGTGAGAACTGATTCCTGCTGCTCCTGGAGAACACCTGTTACAGGTGAGTGACTACGCTTTCTCCAGGACCAAGCAGGAAGTCAGTCCTCACATATGGGACTCCCCAGCTTAAGGCTACCGAGAAACCAAAGCTGAAAAATGAGCTCCCTCTAGAGCCCCAGCATATGAGAAAAGAATCTTCTCTGATACCGCCCCCGTATGGTAGCCCAACACCAGGGCCGGAGGGTAGGAGTTGCCTATACCTCAAAGAGATTACGGAGTACCGCCTGCCCGAAAGCACTGTCCCTGCGGGACTCTCTCTCAAGGCAGTAGAGTGCCGCAAAAGTCTGGCTTGAAGACCAAGTAGCGGCCCGGCAGATGTCTGCCAATAGAACAGAGCGGAGACGAGCCACTGATGCAGCCTTCGCCCTGACACGGTGGGCCGTGACTCGACCCTGCAATGAGAGGCCGGCTGCCCTGTACACCCAGGCGATACAGTCTGCTACCCAGATGGACAAGGTACGCTTGGAGACAGGCAACCCCAGCTTATTAGGGTCAAAAGAGACGAAGAGCTGCACAGCCCTTTGGTGTCCCTGCGTACGATCAAGGTAGAAGGACAATGCCCTTTTACAGTTCAGGGTATGCAAGACAAAGAAACATAGAAATATGACGACAGAAAAAGACCACATGGCCTATCTAGTCTGTCCTTCCTTAACAACTACAACAGTCCCCTTTTTACCTTTAGAGATCCTCTGTGTTGGTCCCATGCTTTTTTTAAATTCAGTTACTGTCCTCATCTCTACCACCTCCACTGAGAGACTATTCCACGGATCCACTACTCTTTCTGTAAAGAAATATTTTTGCATATCACTCCTGAATCTATCTTCCTTCACCCTCATCCCATGTCCCCTCGTAGCAGAACTTGCTTTCAATTGAAAGAGGCTCTCTCCCTGAACATTTATGCCACGGAGGTATTTAAACATCTCAATCATATCACCTCTATCCTGCCTTTCCTCTAAGGTGTACATATTAAGATCCTTCAGTCTGTCCTCATATGCTTTATAATAAAGACCACTAATCATTTTAGTAGCCACCCTCTGCATCACCTCCATCCTGTTCACATCCTTTTGAAGGTGCGGTCTCCAGAATTGCACACTATACTCCAAATGAGGTCGCACCAAAGACTTATACAGAGGCATTATTACCTCCTTTTTTCTGCTAGCCATTCCTCTCCGTATGCACCCAAGCATCCTTCTAGCTTTTGCCGTCGCCTTTTCTACCTGTTTAGCTACTTTAAGATCATCAGACACAACCACGCCTAGGTCCCGCTCTTCTTTAGTGGACAAAAGTACTTCACCCCCTATACTGTATTGCTCCCTTGGATTGCTGCAGCCCAAATGCATGACCTTACATTTTTTAACATTAAATCCCAGCTGCCAAATTCTAGACCATTCTTCAAGCTTAGCTAGATCCCTCCTCATGTTATCTACTCCTTCCTGGGTGTCTACTCTATTGCAGATTTTGGTATCATCCGCAAAGAGGCAAACCTTACCTGAAAGCCCTTCCGCTATATCACTAACAAAGATGTTAAAAAGAATCGGACCAAGGACAGATCCCTGGGGCACACCACTGATAACATCCTTCTCCTTAGAGTGAGCTCCATTTGCTTGTACTCTTTGTCGCCTCCCACCCAACCAATTTCTAACCCAAGCAGTAACTTTAGGGTCCATCCCTAGGGTGCTCAGTTTGTTTATAAGTCGCCTGTGAGGAACAGTGTCAAAGGCTTTACTGAAATCTAAATACACCACATCTAGGGCTCTCCCTCGGTCCAACTCCATGGTTACCCAGTCAAAGAAATCAATCAGATTTGTCTGAAAAGACCTGCCTCTGGTGAATCCATGCTGCCTCGGATCCTGTAATCCGCTGGACTCCAGAAACCTCACTATTTTCTCTTTCAGCAGCGTTTCCAATAATTTACTCACCACCAAAGTTAAACTAACTGGCCTGTAGTTTTCAACCACATCCTTACTTCCGCTTTTGTGTAAACGCACCACATGAGCCTCTCTCCAGTCCTTTGGCACCACTCCTGACTCCAACGAGGCATTGAAAAGGTCAGTCAGTGGAGCTGCTAGAACGTCCCCAAGTTCCCTCAGTATTCTCGGGTGTATCCCATCCGGTCCATCGCTTTGTCTACTTTAAGTTGAGATAGTTTCTCACGAACACAGTCTTTTGAAAATTGTTCAAGATGTCCTTTGCTTCTGGTTCCTATTTGTGGGTGTTTTCTGAGGTCTTGCTCCTAGTGCTTCATCTGTGAACACAGAACAAAAATATTTGTTAAGCAATTCCGCTTTATCCTTATCAGCTTCTACATATTCCTCCCCTGCACCCTTGAATCTGACAATACCACTCTTGCCCTTCCTCTTCTCACTAATATATCTGAAAAATGTCTTATCCCCCCATTTTATTGCATTGACTATTTCCTCCTCCTTTTGAATCTTTGCCTTCTTGACTACTTTGCTAGCTTCTCTAAGTTTTTCCAAATACAGATGCCTGTCTTCCTCTCTCTGTGATCTCTTGTATTTCATGAAGGCCTCCCTCTTTTTCTTCACTTTTTCAGCTACTTCTTTCGAAAGCCATAGCGGTCTCCTTTTCCTTTTACCTTTATTTACCATTTTAACAAAAAGGTTGGTTGCCCTTAAAATATCCCTTTCAGTTTTTCCCACTGTTTTTCGACATCCCTCAGCTGTTCCCATCCAACTAACGACTCCCTGAGGTATTGGCCCATCTTTGCAGAGTTAGTCTTCCTAAAGTCTAAGATCCTCGCCTTTGAATGGATTCTAACAGCCCTAGTCCTAATACTGAACCACACCATCTGGTGATCACTGGATGCAAAATTATCTCCCACTACAACATCAGAAACACTTTCACCATTGGTAAGCACCAAGTCCAGAATGGCCCCTTCACATGTGGGGTCTGTTACCAATTGCCTGAATAGTTCTCCCTGTAGAGAATCCAGGATCTCCTTACTTCTAGATGATACTGCAGCAGGAATGTGCCAATCAACATCTGTCATATTGAAATCTCCTATCAGTAGCACTTCCCCTTTCCTAGCAATGCTGCTCATGTCTTCAATTAACTCTCTGTCCACCTCTTCCTCTTGTGAGGGAGGTCTGTATATCACACCAATGTAAATAGATTTCTCTTTCCCTCTATCTAGTTTAACCCACAATGCCTCCCCCTCTCCTTTTAAGCTCTGTAATTCCAAAGCTTTAATAGTAGTTTTTACATATAGTGCCACTCCTCCTCCCCTACTTCCTACCCTGTCCTTTCTGAGTAAAGTATAGCCAGGTATAGTTGCATCCCAATCATGGTTTTCTGTGAACCATGTTTCTGTAACTGCCACTAAATCCAAGTCAGCCACTCCCACCAAAGCTTCAACATCAGGGATCTTATTTCCCATGCTATGGGCATTTATACACACTGCTTTCCATATGTTACCCCTGTTACCCATTTCCATAAAGTTATTTAATGTATCACCTACCTGGGGGCTTTCACTTACCTGGGGACTTTCTTCACCCATCCCCAACGAATCTAGTTTAAAGCCCTCTTCAGTAGATTAGCCAGTTTACTACTGAAGACGAGTTGACCTTTCTTGGACAGATGGATGCCATCTCAGCCCGGCTGGCATGCGATCTGGGAAAGAAAGTCGGAAGAACCACCTCCTGATTGAGGTGGAAGGAGGAGACAACCCTTGGAAGAAACTTAGGGTGAGTCCGCAAAACTACTCTGTTCCAATAGAACCTAGTGTATAGTGCATCTGACACCAGGGCCTGAAGCTCTCTCACTCGCCTTGCTGAGGTAAGAGCCACCAAAAACAACGCTTTCGAGGAGAGAAAGCGCAAAGGGCAAGTAGCCATAGGCTCAAATGGTGGGCAAGTAAGCTGTTGCAAGACCACATTCAAATCCCACTCAGGGGCAGGTGGACGAACCGGAGGCTTAAGCAAAAGCAGACATCTGAGGAAGCGAGTCACCAAAGGGTGGCTTGAGAGAGACTGGTCCTCCACTGGTGAGTGGTGCGCTGAGAGGGCACTGAGATGGACCCTAACAGAGTTGGATTTAAGTCCTAGGTTGGACAGGTGAAGCAAATATTGCAGCACTACTGGTACCAGGCATGAGAAAGGATCCTCCTTGTGTTGAACGCCACTTAAAGACGTAAGACCTCCGGGTGGACTGCCTCCTAGAGGCCAAGACCACGTCCTCCACTTCCCTAGGCAGCAGTAAGGGTGCTAGAACTACCCGTTCAGCAGCCAGGCCATCAGATTGAGGGACTGGAGGTTGGGATGTAAGAGAGATCCCTGTTCCTGAGACAGATGATCTGGTTGCATCCCCAGAGGAAGAGGAGTGTCCACCGCCAGTTGCAAAAGAAGTGGGAACCACGGTTGCCTTGGCCACCTGGGGGCGACCAGGATCACCGAGGCCTTGTCCCGGATCACTTTGAACAGTGTCTTGGGCACTAGAGGCGTGGGAGGAAACGCATATAGTAGGCCTGTAGACCACAGAATGAGAAACGCATCCGCTGCTACTCAGAGGATGTGGTTGTCTGGAGCAGCACCTGGGCAGTTGACGGTTCAGTGGACTGGCAAAGAGATCTATGTTTGGAAGACCCCATCTTAGAAAGATCTGTTGAACCACCATGAGGATTCAACTGCCATTCGTGTGGCTGTAGGATCCTGCTCAATCTGTCTGCCAGGTAATTCTCCTGCCCAGGGAGATAGACCGCCTTGAGAAGTATGCCATGATTGACTGCCCAGGAGCACAGGTCCTGTGCTTCCTGACAGAGAAGGCGGGACCCTGTGCCCCCCTGTTTGTTCACATAAAACATAGCAACCTGATTGTCCGTCTGAACTAAGATGGACTGGTGAGAGAGGACATGAGAGAAAGTCCGCAGGGATAAGTGGACAGCTCTCAACTCCAAGAGATTGATCTGCTGTGTGGCCTCCCATGGAGACCACCGGCCCTGAGTGCATGCTCCCTGACAATGTGCACCCCAACCTTGAAGAGAAGCATCAGTTGTGAGCACTTGGGAGTGTGGTGGTGTTTGAAAAGGCACTCCTTGCACCAGATTCGGAAGATGAAGCCACCACTGCAGAGAAGATGCTAGCAGCTGGGACACCCTTACCTTGTCCGTCAGGTTTCCTGTGGCCTGAAGCCACTGAGTCCTGAGGCCCCACTCTCATATGCAGACGGGCATTTGGAGTTACATGGACCGTGGATGCCATGTGGCCTAAGAGCCTCAGGAATTGTCTAGCGGAGACCAGAAAATTGCTGCGGAATTGTCTGGCCAAATCCATCAGTCTGTGGGCCCTGTCCACAGGCAAAAAAGCCTTTGCCTGAAGGGTGTCCAGTCTCGCTCCTATGAACTCCATGTTCTGTGAGGGGCACAAAATGAACTTTGCAAAGTTTATGACAAACCCCAGATGCTGGAGAAGAGAGATAGTTCGGAGGGTGGCCTGATTGGTCTCCTGTGGAGACTGACCCCTGATGAGCCAGTCGTCCAGGTATGGAAAGATGAAGAGCCCTTGAACTCTGAGGTAGGCCGCCACCACTGCCAGGCACTTGGTGAAAACCCTGGGGGCGGAGGTTAGGCCAAAAGGGAGTACCCTGTACTGAAAATGGTTTCCTCCCACCACAAATCTGAGATATTGCCTGTGGTCTGGATGAATAAGGATGTGAGTATAAGCATCCTTTAGGTCTAAGGAGCATAGCCAATCTCCCTGCTGGAGGTAGGGCAGCAGTATTCCAAGGGTAAGCATCTTGAACTTTTCCCTCTGCAGGAACTTGTTTAGATTTCGCAAGTCTAGGATGGGCCTGAGGCCTCCTGTCCTTTTTGGTACCAGGAAGTACCTGGAGTAGAAGCCTTGACCTCTCAGGTGGTGGGGCACCGGTTCCACCGCCTGCTCCTTTAGAAGACTTGCTAACTCCTGCAGGAGTAGGTTCCTGTGCAGAGGGAGTCTTGGAGGCTCCCCTGGAAAGTAGGAAGGGGGTACCTGGTGGAAGTGGAGCAGATAGCCCCTCTGGACTATGCTTAACACCCAGGAATCCCTTGTTACCGCCGACCACCTGTGGGCGTACAGGGTCAAATGGCCTCCTGTGTGGAGAGGGGCCAGCTGAGGAGGAGAGGCTATGCCACTGGAGTCAAAACCCTGCTCCCAGCTGTGCAGGAGCCGGAGCTGGTGGCTTGGGGGTTTTCTGCCTACGGGGCCCATGTCCCTGCCCCTTGGCCTGCTGACCCTGTTGGGGAGCTGTGGAGGCCTGGTATTGAGGGTAGGTTTTGTAGGCAGACGACTTCCTCGGGTAAAAGGACTTTTTTCCCGAGCCCTTCTTCTTTTGAGAAGGGGCAGAGGTTTTCCTGGACAACCTTGCCCTGGTGAGAGTCTCGAACTCGAGTTCTGCAGCTTTTTCAGCCATGGGCTTGCCAAAGAGGTTTTCACCCCGAAAGGGGACATCGACCAACTTGTCCTGCAACAGCAGCTGTGTGTAATTATCTGAGGATTCACATCAGGGAGAGTGTCTGCCAATCAGAGAGCTCTACATCAGCATTAGAACCGCCACAGCAGAGGTTTATTTTTGATCGGGGAGTTCTGCAACAGCAGCTGTGTGTAATTAGGCGGGACACTAGGCGAAAGGATTATATATGCTTGAACACGTAAAAGGAGCAGTTATCAACTAACCGCAAATACAACCCTCTAGCGTTTGCTCTATAATGCTGTTGTTACCATTATGCCTTATCTGTTATCAAGGTATCCCTGTAATCTTACAACATCAATACAGCCAAAGCAGTTATATCTGGTTACCCCCTGGCACTTGGTTTCTGTTATGCACATACGTTTTCATAAAACCGCAACACTGGAATCAGGGCTCATGTAGTAACTCTAGTTCAAAGAGGCAATTGCATTCAAATGAAAGACCTCATTTCGAAGCAAAAGTAAATCAAGCTTTACAAAATACAAATAAACTAACTACAATTGAATTAATAAATTGTAGATCCGTATGCAACAAGGTCCAAACTATAGTTGATCATATAGATGACGCTCAACCTGATGTGCTCTGCATCACAGAATCTTGGTTAAATCCTACTGATAATGTAATTCTCAATCAGCTTGTCCCAGAATCTTACTTTGCTTATAGCAGCTCTCGTTCAATCAAACGTGGAGGAGGAGTACTTATAATTGCAAAAAAGAGTTTAAGATTCAGAGTACAATGTATCTTAGAATCGCCACAATGTAATTCCATTAACATTGAGAACAAGCACATGGCAATTAGTTTGCACTATAGAGCACCAAAAGCATCTTCTGATGAACTTGCCTCAACGCTGGACACTATCTGTTCAATCACTTCCCCATACAAACCCTCAATAGTGCTAGGTGACTTCAACCTTAAATCAATTAACCGTAGAGACTCTGAGTCATTCCTTCAAGCAATGGACTCACTACATTTCACACAAATAGTTAATGCACCTACACACACATATGGCTACTCGCCTGACCTCATCTTTGTTTCAAATGAATTAACCTTAGATGGTCTAATTTCAACTCCTACCATCACCCCAGTTCCTTGGACAGATCACTACATAGTTAGAATAGAAATTTTATTACAAACAAAAAATGATATGAACCTAGACCACAAATGCTATCACAGACGGTTCAAAAAATTTAACAAAGATGCTTTTATACAAGATACTTTACCTCATCTATCTGCAGATTCAGTGAAATTAGAGACACAAGTAACAGAATGGTATCACATGATTTCTAATGCAGCCAGAATGACAGACATGAGACCAAGGGAAGCAAGGATTAATAAGCAACATCACAAGCCATGGTATTCTACAGCTATACGTTTGATGAAAAGAGAGCTCAGAAGAATTGAGCGTAAGTGGAGAAGGAATAAGGTGACAGAATTAAGGCTGCTTTACTTAAATAAACAAAAAATATACGATGAGCATATTAAAAACTCTAAGAAAGAATACCATACAAATATAATAAATAATTCCATCAACAAACCTAGAGAACTGTTTGAAATTGTAAAATCTTTAACAAAGGAGCAAAAAACAGAAGGGGAAGCTCAAATTGAACCGCAAAAGTATGCGGACTATATTAAGGAAAAATTCCACTCTAAGACAAAAGCTACAGAAAGACTTAACTTAAAATCAGTCTCAAATTCCAGGGTTTGGGAAAAATTCTCCTTTCCATCAAAGGAGCAACTCTTGCACATTATTTCTTCTATAAACACATGCACTTCTCCCACTGACCCATGTCCTGTATCGTGGATCAAGTCTACAAAGTCAAATTTTATTCACATCATACAAAACATTGTGCAAAATTCCCTCTCTCAAGGTATTTTACCAGAGCAACTTAAGCTTGCAACTGTTAGACCAATTCCGAAGAAAACAACGCTAGACAAGAATAATCCAGCAGCCTACCGGCCAATTTCCAGCATACCCTTTTTAGCAAAGATCATAGAGAAGATAGTGCAACTTCAACTTCAAGAACACATTGATGTTCATGCACCCCTAGATATTAACCAACATGGTTTTCGCCCAAACCATGGAGTTGAAACTTTAATGATTTATCTTTTTGACTGCATACTCCGCACCATTGATGACATTAAGAAAGGTATTATAATGATTTTTATAGACATCTCTGCAGCATTCGACTCAGTAAATCACAATAGATTATTAAATAGATTAGAGGAGATTGGTCTACATGGGGTCACTTTAAAATGGTTCCATTCCTATTTGACAGAGAGATTTTTACAAGTAAAGATAGGGGAAAAAACCTCTATGCCCATAAGAGTAATACAAGGTGTACCACAAGGATCTGCACTTTCATCGCCCCTTTTCAATATTTATATGCAACCAATATGCAAAATTCCTTTGAAAAGTGGAATTAAGTATACAATCTATGCTGATGATATTATGATTTTCACAACTATCACTATTGAGAACCCTGATTTCTCGGGCATTACAGAATGTCTCTCAGAAATGTCCAACTGGTGTAAAACAAACAACATGGAAATTAATTTTAGCAAAACAGAGGCGTTATTTATTTCTCGTAACCATAATTTTGCGCATCCTCCTGACATCAAAATAGATAACTCAACTATTCCTATTAAATCAGAAGTGAAATATCTTGGAGTTACTCTGGATAATGAGTTGAATCTCAGATCACACATAAATAAGACAATTAAAAGCGCTTATTACAGAATGAAGCTCATCAAAAGACTAAGGCCGCTTCTTGATACTGTTCACTTCAGAAATGTTTGTCAAGCATTGATTACTCCATTACTTGACTTCTGTAATCCAATATATCTGGGTTTATCTAAGCAAGCACTTAAGCCTTTACAATTGGCGCAGAATACTGCTGCATGTATAATTTTTGGTATATCAAGTAGAGAACATATAGCTCCCATCTTGAAAGAGCTTCACTGGTTACCTATAGCTTCACGTGTAAAATATAAAACTATAATTTATATTTTCAAGATAAAACAACAATATTCTGCAGAAAGCCTGACATATCTCATACAGTCAGATATTAGCAACAGACCTAGAAGAAGAGGATCTGACAACAGAATCAGCTTATCAAATGATGTCAGAAAAACACGTAAAGACACCTCTGAAAGGGCTTTCTCTTTTGCTGCACCTTCCATCTGGAACTCTCTACCTAATGAGCTGAGAGCAGCTCAGGACATCAATGACTTTAGAAAGCAACTGAAAACATCTTTGTTTATAGAACACTACGGTCATGCAATTAACTAACTTAATTTGTCTGGAATGTAAATCATATACATATTGTATAATAGCTCACATTATAGTATAGCTCACTATGTAGATAATGCAACTCACTCTAACACATTATACCATAACTTTAACTTTTATTTCTTTACATTTTCTCACTAATACTCTTAATATCTTTGTTTGTAAGACCGCTTTGATTGTATGATAAGGCGGTATAGAAATCCAATTAAATAAATAAATAAATAAATAAATAAATGGCTCGAGGTTCGATGACTGTAGCCAGGCCTGACGGCGTGCACCGATGCCGGCCGTGGCTACACGAGCCGAAGCCTCGAAACCATCATAAGCTGCTCGAGATATAAGCTTCGAGCATTCTCGGATCCCAGTTGACAAGGCTGTGAACCTCTGCAAAGGTTCCTCGGAGAGACCAGCAGAGAACTCGGCAATCTCCTTTGCAGGTCTCGAAGGTACATGCCCATGTACAGCTGGTAGGTTTGGACACGGCAAGCAAGCATAGAGCCCTGGAAACACTTTTTACCGAGGGCATCCAGGTTCTGGGCCTCCCGGCCGGGAGGCACCGAGGAGTGCATCTTCTGACTCTTCAGCCGATGCATAGCCAATTCCACAACCATGGAATGGTGCGGTAGCTGTGCCTTCTAGAACCCAGGGCTCTTGCGGACTTGATAGATGGAATCGAACCGCTTGCTCAAAACCGGCATTGAGGCCGGCGCCTCCCACATTCGGAAGAGCAACCGTTCCAGCATCGGAGGAAGCGGTACAGTAAAGGCCTCCTCAGCTCGAGGCTCCTCCTCAGGATCCGTGGGGAAGGCCAAGGCTTTGGCCATGTCCCGCATGAAGTCCGAGAACCGGGTGTCCTCCGGGGGGGGGGGAGACCGTCTCCGAGGCTCAGACTCTAGTGAGTCCGAAGGGACACACCGGGTCCGGAAGGTGTCCGGGTACTCCTCGTCCTCCGTTTCCCAGCCCGACCCCTCGGAGGAGGAATCGAGCGGCTCCGGTCGTGAAGGCACCAATGACCTCGGTCCCGAACGGGAGGCTGAGGGAGACCTTGGCTGAGGATCGACTCGAGAGCGCTTGGACTCGAGGATCGGCTCGACCTCCGGGGTCGACTTGGACGTTGATGTCCTGGTGGTCAGGGCAGATGCACCGGTGAGACCGGCGATCAGTGCCCGCTGCTGTTCCATGAAGGCAGCCAAGCTGCTCTCCAAGGCCATCAACCTGAGTCCGAGCTCAGGAGACTCAGCAGCCCCTGACTTGTGCCCTGACGTTGGCTCCCCCGGAGGAGAGTCCACGAGGACTACAGTACTCACGTGACTTGGGAACTCCGTTTCCACATGAGGTAGTTTAGCAGGCCTCTCCGACTCCGAAGACCCGGGACAGCACTTGTGGCTATGCGACCTGGCCCTCGAGGAGCCAAGTGCGTCCACTGACGCCGCCCTCGTGGGTTTCTTCTTTCTGCGGTGCTCCCGTGAGGGAGACCCCCTCTCAGAGGAACCCCGGCAATGCTCGGGATCGGAGTCACGAGACGTCGAGGCCTCTGACTAAGTCCGGGCCTGGCCGGACGCAGAGTCAGAGAAGATTCTTTCCTTCTGATGCTGACAGCTCCTCAACGCCTTAGAGGACATTTTCCCACACGGGCCACAGATCATCGGGTCATGATCGGGCCCGAGGCAGCAGTCATGTGTGTTGGTGAGAGACATAAGTGCCTTACACCGATCACACTTTTTAAATCCGCTGGCAGCCATCGGGGGAAAAAGGGCCCCTGCAAAGTCAAAAGACAGGGCTGCCAGTGAAAGATAGAAAAATGGCGCGAACGCTAGTCACAAAGGACAAAAAACGAAAAATGAAGTCCGGGTTCGATACCAGTGTACCGGGCCCAGGCGGGAAAGGGAAACTGGCGTCGAACCGAAGAAAAACGGATCCACGCAGAAAATCAACTTTTTCCTCAGGTGAAAATGAAACACATCCATCGGGCTCCACGGAAAAAAGAAGACTGAGCAAGATGGCACTCTTGGGCAGGAAGGGGACTGCGCATGCGCGCTGCATTCCCAAAGGTTTTCTTTGAAAGCTGGGGAAATGCTCCGCATGGGGGCTCCATCGGCGCCGACGTCACCCATATGTGAGGACTGACTTCCTGCTTGGTCCTGGAGAAAGCCCAGTATCCTGTTTCCAACAGTGGCCAATCTAGGTCACAAGTACCTAGCAGTTTCCCCAAAAGACACAGGTTCCACAATGCTTGTCTTGGGGCAAGCAGTGGATATTCTGGGTCCCCTTTAGTTAAATAATAATAGTCACACTGGGCAGAGAGTTTTAACATATTATCCACGATGATGCCTAAATCTTTTTCCTGGGTGGTGGCTCCTAATGCGGAACCTTGCATCGTGTAACCATAGTTTGGGTTGTTCTTTCCTAGGTGCAAAATTTTGCACTTGTCCACATTAAATTTCATCTGCCATTTGGATGCCCAGTCTTCCAATTTATCAAGATCCTCTTGCAATTTTCCACAATCCTCATGGATTTTAACAACTTTGAATAGTTTTGTGTCATCTGCAAATTTGATAACCTCACTCGTTATTCCCATTTCCAGGTCATTTATGAATATATTAAAAAGCAGCGGACCCAGCACAGATCCCTGAGGTACTCCAATATTCACCTTTCTCCACTGGGAAAATTGGCCTTTTAGCCCTACCCTATGCTTTCTATCTTTTTTTTTTTAATTTGATTTTCAAGACAAAAATACAAGTAATCACACTTGCACAGAAAAGAGGGGGACATTCCCAAATACACCAACAGGAAATACAAAGGAATCCGATACACAAAAATGAACCCCTGATATAGTCCACAATATGGGAAATCCAAGAACAAAGAAGAATTAAACAAAGGAAAAAAAACTATACAATGTAAGGTTACATGCGATACAGCCCGTATAAACGAATACATCTGGAAAGCCCACTTACACACCCCCTAGGAGCCTCGACTGTTTAAAAAGGAAATTAATTGGGAAGGATACACAAATATATAAGAATTGCCCTGTAGTTTTACCAGACATTTACAAGGGTATTTCAGAAAAAATAAACCCCCAAGCTGGAGGACCCGTGGTCGCAGGATTAAAAACTCACTCCTGCGTCGTCTAGTCTCCCTAGCTAGGTCAGGAAATATACGTACGAGACACCCCTTAAATAATAGATTCCTTTTCTTGAAAAACATCCTTAATAACCAATCCCTATCAGAAACCAGTGCAAAGGTGACTATACAAGTTGCAGGTTTAACCAATACCAAATCCAAAGATTCTAACAATTCAGAAACATTTAGTACATCCATTCCCAAACCCACAGTCTCAGAAGAGGCGGGGGTCTTCCTGGAGGTTGGAAGATAGTAAGCTTTAACCAATGGGGGACATGAGTCCCCAGAAACCCCCAAAATCTCTAACAAATAACTTTTAAACATTTCCTTAGGAGAAACATTAGGCATAATAGGAAAATTAACCAATCGTAAATTAGGTAACTTAGAGAAATTCTCAAATAGTTCCATCCTAATTTTAATCTGATTAGAGTCCTTAATAAAAGACTCAGATAAAGTCTCAAACTGGTGACTTTTAACTGAAACTTTATCCACAGCAGATTTTAACGTTGTCAAATCCTGTTCCAATTTTGAAATACTTGTAGAGTTGGATACAACCTGTTCCTGAAGTCCCTTGAACTGTGTTCCAAAAACTTCCCCAAGCTGGTTAATCGCCATCCAAATCGATTCTAAAGTAAAGTGCTCCGGCAGTGGCAAGGAAAAAGAAGAACAAACTGACCCACGTTGAATGGCTGGCAAAGCACTACCAGGCAGCGAGACTCCAGAAGACGGAGATCCAGGGCCCCTACCCTCTGCTTTCTATCTTTTAACCAGCTCCTGATCCACAATAGTACACTGCCTCCTATCCCATGACTTTTTAGTTTTGCCAAAAGTCTCTGATGAGGGGACCTTGTCAAAGGCTTTTTGAAAGTCCAGATACACTATATCAACTGACTCACCTTTGTCTACCTGTTTATTCACACCTTCAAAAAAACAAGATTAGTAAGACAAGATCTTCCTTGTCTAAAGCAATGTTGGCTGTCCTCCATTAAGCCATTACTATCTACATGTTCAGTAATTTTATTTTTTATGATGATTTCTACCATTTTTTCTGGTACTGATGTCAGGCTCACCAGTCTGCAGTTTCCAGGCTCACCCCTGGAACCCTTTTTAAAAATTGGTGTTACAGTGGCCATTTTCCATTATCAGGTATTTCAGATGATTTTAATGATAGTTCACAGATTACTAATAGCAGGTCTGCAATCTCATATTTCAGTTCTTTTAACAACCTTGGATGTATACCATCTGGTCCAGGTCATTTCCTACTCTTCAGTTTATCAAACCGTTGTAATACATCTTCCCGGTGTATTGATATTTCTTTCAATTCTTCCGCAATATCACCTTTAAATACTACTTCAGTCATGAACATCATCCCTACATCTTTCTCAGTAAAGAACAAAGCAAAGAATTCATTCAGTCTCTCTATGGCCTTGCCTCCTCTTTGTACCCCTTTTACCCTTCTATCATCATAAGAACATAACATAAGAACATAAGATATGCCATACTGGGTCAGACCAAGGTCCATCAAGCCCAGTATTCTGTTTCCAACAGTGGCCAATCTAGGTCATATGTACCTAGCAGTTTCCCCAAGAGACACAAGTTCCACAATGCTTGTACTGGGTTATCCATTGATATCTTCGGTCACTTCTTAATAATGGTTTACGGACCTTTCCTCCAGGAACTTGTCCAAACCTTTTTTAAACCCAGCTACACTAACAGCCTTTACTACATCCTCCGGTAACAAATTCCAGAGTTTGATTACACGTTGAGTGAAAAAATATTTTCTTTTATTAGTCTTAAATAGTTTACCCTGTAGCTTTATTGCATGTCCCCTAGTCTTTCTATATTCTGATAACGTAAACAATCGATCTACGTTTACCCGTTCCACTCCGTTCATTAATTTATAGACTTTTATCATATCTCCCCTCAGCCGTCTCTTTTCCAGGTTAAAGAGCCCTAACCTTTTTAGCCTTTCTTCATAGGAGTATCCTTCCATCCCCTTTACCATTTTGGTGGCTCTTCTCTGAACCTTTTCTAAAATTGCTATATCCTTTTTAAGATACGGCGACCAGAATTGCACACAATATTCAAGGTGCGGTCTCACCATGGAACGATATAGAGGCATTATAATATCTTTTGTTTTATTTTCCATTCCTTTCCTTATCATACCTAGCATTCTATTTGCTCTCTTGGCCGCCGCTGCACACTGGGCCGAGGGTTTTAACATGGTATCCACAATGAAGCCTAAATCTTTTTCCTGCGTGGTGGTTCCTAATTTGGAACCTTGCATTGTGTAACCATAGTTTGGGTTGTTCTTCCCTAGGTGCATAACCTTGCACTTGTCCACATTAAATTTCATCTGCCATTTTGATGCCCAGTCTTCCAATTTATCAAGATCCTCTTGCAATTTTTCACAATCCTCTTGGGTTTTAACAACTTTAAATAGTTTTGTGTCATCTGCAAATTTGATAACCTCACTCGTTATTCCACTTTCCAGGTCATTTATGAATATGTCAAAAAGCAGCGGACCCAGCACAGATCCCTGGGGTACACCACTATTCACCTTTCTCCATTGGGAAAATTGGCCATTAAGCCCTACCCTCTGCTTTCTATCTTTTAACCAGTTCCTGATCCACAATAGTACACTGCCTCCTATCCCATGACTCTTTAGATTTGCCAAAAGTCTCTGATGAGGGACCTTGTCAAAGGCTTTCTGAAAGTCCAGATACACAATATCAACCGACTCACCTTTGTCCACCTGTTTATTCACTCCTTCAAAAAAACATAACAGATTAGTAAGACAAGATCGTCCTTGTCTAAAGCCATGTTGGCTGTCTCCCATTAGGTTGTGACTATCTACATGCTGAGTAATTTTATTCTTTATGATGGTTTCTACCATTTTTCCCGGTACTGATGTCAGGCTCACCGGTCTGTAGTTTCCCGGATCACCCCTGGAACCCTTTTTAAAAATTGGTGTTACATTGGCGATCCTCCAATCTTCAGGTATTAGAGATGATTTTAATGATAGTTCACAGATTACTGATAGCAGGTCTGCAATCTCATATTTCAGTTCTTTCAACACCCTTGGATGTATACCATCCGGCCCAGGTGATTTGCTACTCTTCAGTTTATCTAATAGTTGTAAGACATCTTCCCGATGTATCGATATTTCCTTCAATTCTTCCGCACCTTTAAATACCACTTCAGTCATGGGTAACATCCCTACATCTTCCTCAGTAAAGACCGAAGCAAAGAATTCATTCAGTCTCTCCGCTATCGCCTTGTCGCCTCTTAGTGCTCCTTTAACCCCTTTATCATCTAATGGACCAACTGACTCTCTCACAGGTTTTTTGCTACGAATGTACTTGAAAAGGTCTTTATTTCGCGTTTTTGCTTCCGCAGCAAGCTTCTTCTCAAATTCTCTCTTTGCCTGCCTTATCAATGCCTTGCATTTGACTTGCCAGTGCTTGTGCTGTTTCCAGGTTTCGTCGTTTGGCTCTTTTTTCCATTTCCTGAAAGATGCTTTTTTGGCAACAGCCTCTCTGACCTCACCTTTAAACCATGCTGGCAGTTTTTTGGACTTCCTTCCACTTTTCTTAAAGCGTGGAATACAGCTGGTCTGGGCTTCCAAGAGAGTATTTTTCAACAACACCCAAGCTTGATGTACGTCTTTAACCTTTGCAACTGCTCCTTTTAGTTTTTTCTTAACTGTTTTCCTCATTTTATCATAGTCTCCCTTTCGAAAGTTAAAAGGTAGTACTGTGGATTTCCTTACTATCCCTCCTCCACTAATTAAATCAAAGGCGATCATGCTATGATCACTATTGCCAAGTGGCCCCAACACCCTTATCTCTTGCACTAGATCTGGTGTTCCACTAAGGACTAGGTCTAATATGGCTTCCCCTCTGGTCGGTTCATGAACCAGCTGCTCCAAGAAGCAGTCATTTATTTCATCTAGGAACTTTATCTCCCTAGCATGTCCTGACGTGACACTGACCCAGTCGATACCGGGGTAATTGAAATCACCCATTATTATTACTGCGCTGTAACTTTTGTTAGCTTCCTTGATTTCTTTGAGCATTTCATCATCCATTTGGTCATTCTGGCCAGGTGCTCGATAGTACACCCCCACTGCCATTGCCTAATGGTCCAACTGACTCTCTCACAGAGTTTTTGCTACAAATGTACTTGAAAAAGTCTTTATTATGTGGTTTTGCTTCTGCAGCAAGCTTCTTCTCACATTCTCTCTTTGCCTGCTTTATCAATGCCTTGCATCTAACTTGTCAGTGTTTGTGCTGTTACCAGTTTTCGTCATTTGGCTCTTTTTTCCATTTCCTGAAAGATGCTTTTTTCGCAACAGCAGCCTCACTGACCTCCCCTTTAAACCATGCTGGCAGTTTTTTGGAGTTCCTTCCACTTTTCTTAAAGTGTGGAATACAGTTGGTCTGGGCTTCCAAGATAGTATTTTTAAACAGCACCCAAGCTTGATGTAAGTCTTTAATCTTTGCCATGTCTCCTTTTAGTTTTTTCTTAACTATTTTCCTCATTTTATCATAGTCTCCCTTTTGAAAGTTAAAAGGTAGTACTGTGGATTTCCTTACCATCCCTCCTCCATTAATTAAATCAAATGTGATCATGCTATGCTCACTAATGCCAAGTGGCCCCAACACCCTTATCTCTTGCTCGAGATCTTGTGTTCCGTTAAGGACTAGGTCGAAAATGGATTCCCCTCTGGTTGGTTCATGAACCAGCTAGCTCCAAGAAGCAGTCATTTACTTCATCTAGATAGTTTATCTCCCTAGCATGTCCTGCCATGACACTGATCCAGTCAATATCGGAGTAATTGAAATCACCCATTATTATTACTGTGCTGTAACTTTGTTAGCTTCCCTGATTTCTTTGAGCATTTCATCATCCATTTGTTCATTATGGCCAAGCGGTCAATAGTACACCCCCACTGCCATTGCCTTCGCCTTTTAACATGGAATTTGAATCCATAGAGATTCTACAGTGAATTTTGTTTCCTGCAAAACTTTAATCCTTTGTGACTCATGCCCTCTCTAACAGAGCGCAACCCCTCCACCAATTTGATCAGCTCTATCATTATGATATAGTTTGTACCCAGGTATCAGTGTCCCACTGGTTGTCCTCCTTCCACCATGTCTCTGAGATACCAATCATATCTAACCTCTCATTTAGTGCTATATATTCTAACTCTCCCATCTTATTTTTTAGACTTCTAGCATTTGCATTCAAGCATTTTAGAGATTGTATTTTATTCATATTAATCTAGCTATCGGTAGGCAGGGGTAATTTGGAATCTTTAAGCTCTGTCTGCTCCATACTCAAGGGCATTTGGGCTTCTTTTGTCTTTACTGGAACCTCTCTACTGATATGCCCTAACTTCATTCTTTTGGTAATATTCTTTTGAACCATGCGCTCTTGGGAGACTGTCGGCTCTCCCCTATTATCTAGTTTAAAAGCTGCTCTATCTCCTTTTTAAAGGTTAATGCCAGCAGCCTGGTTCCATCCCAGTTAAGGTGAAGCCCGTCCCTTCGGAAGAGCCCTTCCTTTACCCAGAATGTTCCCCAGGTCCTAACAAATCCATGTACCATCATCTCATCCACGCATTGAGACTCCGGAGCTCTGCCTGCCTTTTGGGTCCTGCACGTGGAACGGGAAGCATTTCGGGGAATGCTACCCTGGAAGTTCTGGATTTCAACTTCCTACCTAAAAGCCTAAATTTAGCCTCCAGAATCTCCCTACCACATTCTCCTATGTCATTGGTACTGACATGTACCAAGAGAGAAGACTCCTCCCCAGCACTATCTAAGACCTTATCTAGGTGGCGAGTGAGGTCCGCTACCCTTGCACCAGGCAGGCTTGTTACCAGGCGATCCTCACGTCCACCAGCCACCCAGCTATCTGCATACCTAATGATCTAATCACCAACTATAACAGCTGTCCTAACCCTTCCCTCATGGGCACATGGCTCTGGAGAAACTTCCTCGGTGCGAGAGGGTTTTACATCACCTGGGGGACAGGTCCTAGCTACAGGATCACTTCCTGCCACACCAGTGTGATGCTCTCCTGTCACGTGACCTCTCTCCTCCATGGCAACAGGGATGCTGCCAGACTGGAAGTGGGACTTCAGTTCTATATTCCTATAGGTCTCGTCTATATACCTCTCTATCTTCTTTATGTTTTCCAAGTCTGCTACTCTAGCCTCCAGAGATCAGACTTGTTCCCTGAGAGCAAAGAGCTCCTTGCACCTAGTGCACACGTAAGACCCTTCACCAACTAAGAGAAAATCATAAATGTGACACTCTATGCAAAAGACTGGAAAACCCCCATCTTGCTGCTGGACTGCTGTCTGCATCTTAGTTTTAAGGTTGTGTTTAGGTATTTAAATTCTTTACCTGCTAAGGTTTGGTAGAGATACTTATACTAATAAAGCTATACCTAATAAGTTTAATGTACTTTGTTCACCTGAAGCTTAATTAATCTCAGGTACTTAATGTATGCCTGATGAGGACAAATAGCTGCACCTGAGAGTGAATATGGCATCTCCTTTCCTTTGAGAGGTTTATGCACCTATAAAGCTACAATTATCTCAGGGGTGAGTGGGTGTTGGGGAGGGACGGAGGGAAAAAGATTTATTAAAAGTTGGCTGCTACACAGTATCTTGTCCTGTGCTTCTAAGGTAATCTATGACCAATTTCCAGGGGGAGTCCCACAGCCCTTGCTTGGATAGAGGGAGTCTTGGGTTCTAAATTTAACCAGAAAGCTCTCTGTGTTTTAAATTTAAACTGAAAGCTCTTTGCTGCTACTAGCCCTGAATGATTTAACAAATACACTGGGTTCACAGATTAATCAGTTTTAATCTAAAGAATTCCTTTTCCCCCAAGATTTAGAACAATTCCCAGAAGTAAATACTTACAATTGCAGATCTCTCCCTAGAAGGGTTTTTTTTTTTTTAGTGCCATCAGTCAGTGTTGAATGGCATTATATTGGCCATCCTCCAATCTTCAGGTATTATAGATGATTTTAATGATAGTTCACAGATTGCTAATAGTAGGTCTGCAATCTCATATTTCAGTTCTTTCAACACCCTTGGATGTATACGACCCGGTCCAAGTCATTTGCTACTCTTCAGTTTATCAAATAGTTGTAATACATCTTCCCGGTGTATGATATTTCTTTTAATTCTTCTGCATCACCACCTTTAAATATCATTTCAGTCATGGGTAACATCCCTACATCTTCCTCAGTAAAGACCGAAACAAAGAATTCATTCAGTCTCTTTGCTATGGCCTTGTCCCCTCTTAGTGTCCCTTTTACCTCTCTATTATCTAATGGTCCAATGACTCTCTCACAGGTTTTTTGCTACGAATGCACTTGAAAAAGTCTTTATTATAGTTTTTTGCTTCCACAGCAAGCTTCTTCTCAAATTCTCTCTTTGCCTGCCTTATCAATGCCTTGTATCTAAACTTGCCAGTGCTTGTGTTTCCAGTTTTCTTTATTTGGCTCCTTTTTCAATTTCCTGAAAGATGTTTTTTTGGGAACAGCCTCTCTGACCTCACCTTTAAGCCATGCTGGCAGTTTTTTGGACTTCCTTCCACTTTTCTTAAAGCATGGAATACAGCTGGTTTGGGCTTCCAAGATAGCATTTTTAAATAATACCCAAGCTGGATGTAAATCTTTAACCTTTGCAACTGCTCCATTTAGTTTTTTCTTAACTATGTTCCTCATTTTATCATAGTCTGCCATTTGAAAGTTAAAAGGTAGTACTGTGGATTTCCTTACCCTCCCTCCCTCTATTTATTAAATCAAACACCATCATACTATGATCACTATTTCCAAGAGGCCCCAACACCCTTATCTCTTGCACCAGATCTTGTGTTCCACTAAGGACCAACATAGACCAGAAGGAACTGTTCTTTCTGGGGACCATGAAATGTTAGAGTATCTGTCTTTACTCATTTGAGGGAGTGGCATGAGTACAATGGCTCAAAAGTGCTGCAGCTGCTTCAGTGTGTCTCTGACAGCAATCATTTTGGTTGCAGAATCACAGAGAGAGACCACAAAGGCATCTTTGATGGTTTTGGCACACTCAAGAATATAGCTATTCTGAATGATGTGAAGAACCCAATGATCTGTCGTGACATGGGCCCACTCCTGGTAAGAGAGGCAGAGCTGGCCGTCTACCAGAGACAACCCAGAATGGGACCCCTGCCCGTCATTAAGGATAGGAGGTAGCTGAGAATTGCCCTGAAGTTTAATTAATTGGGCTGATGATCTACTTGGCCAATAACAGCAAGAGTCTCGAAATTGGGAATGAGAAGAGCGGTATGAAGATTTCTTTAACAAAGTCTTCCATCTGTTCTCCAGCAGCTACATTGACTTAGTTTTGCCCAAGTCCTTCAACAGCTTTTCTCTGTACGCATCCTTACTACATCCATATTAGAGAGGCATTAGTGATTTGCCTCTATATATCATTTATGTTCTGCCAATGTCAGGGAACGAGATAAGAATTCAGGGTTACAAATTGTGACAGGTTTCTTGATGGCACTGCAAAGAAATCTCAAAATTTCCCTCAGATGGGTACTTCTTATAAGTCTAATCCCACCTCTTGCTAAGGTGGTAGAAAAGGTAGTCCAGCTCCAGCTACAGAATTTTGTAGATACTTCTGCCCCTTGGACTTACAGCAACATGGTTTGAGGCCAGACCATGGAGTAGAAACCCCTGCTAACCTTAAGTCTACTCACAGGAAATGAAAACCCCAAGCAGGGTTTCATACTCATCTTTCTAGATATAGCAGCCATCTTCAATTCACTAAACCATTAACAAGCTCATATCCAGACTGACGGAGTTGGGAATTAATGATACTCCCCTCTCCTGGTTCATATCCTACATCTCAGATTGTGTCTTCCAGGTCAAGGTAAAGGACAGAGTTTCAAAACTAAATAAACATCAACAAGGTGCACCTCAAGGATCCTTCTTGACAGCCTTGCTATTCAAACTATAGATGCCACCAGTCTGCAATCTAATTCAAGAACACAACCTCAACTACCATCTATATGCAGATGACTTGATGACCTATGCCCCCTTTAACTCTAAATCCTGGATTACTCTGCACTAAAAGCTTGTCTGAAGACAATCGTGCTCTTTTAA
This sequence comes from Ichthyophis bannanicus, assembly GCA_033557465.1. Taxonomy (NCBI): domain Eukaryota; kingdom Metazoa; phylum Chordata; class Amphibia; order Gymnophiona; family Ichthyophiidae; genus Ichthyophis; species Ichthyophis bannanicus. Next base: position 384,846,328 of record CM066039.1, read on the forward strand.
GCAGCTTACAACTTGTTGATCAACTGTAATAAATCTGAAGTCCTTACAATTACTTGTGACACCTCATATTCCTCGCCAGATGTATTCAAATGTAATGAAATGACTATTATGGTCAAAAAGGAGGTGAAATATCTTGGAGTGACCCTAGACCAGTCTATGCAGTGATCCACACCGGCAGCAAACAACTTAACACAGCCGCGGGAGGAAAAAAACACCTTGGAATCCACCCCAGGCCGCTCAATTTATGTATAAGCTTCCTGTACTGAACAGTATCAGAATATGTATTGGAATCCAACTATACCACAGATAAAAATGACATACTGAAAGGCTTCCTTATAAGATATGAATAAATAATTCTCACCTGGATGGTGACATTATTTTTAGTTTCCTTTGTAAATTATACACATGATCCAGAAGTTTCAAGCTTGTTGCTTTCTCCTTCTGCAGTTCAGACTTTAGTTGCATTCTTTGCTGCTTTAAGAGCTCTACTCTTTTTACCTCAGTTACATTAGAAGAATAAAAACTTGTCTGTTGTGCCTGATCATTAGTATTTTCGTCTATATTAGAATGTAAAACATCTTCTTCAGAAGTTTTCAAATTTGTTAGAACTGTATTAAATGAATCATTGGATGAAACTCGTCTGCCTTCAATTTGCAGGAGACATAATACATTTTGGTAGTTTTCAAGCTGAATCTCCATCTCTTTTATTCTTTGTTTCAATTCATCAGTGCCTAGTACATTCTTTGAATTTTCTCTGTCCAGCTTCTTCGCACAGTGCACATGACTACTATTACCAAATTGTACATCAATTCCAGATCCTACAAAAAAAGAAATTAAATCAGCATTTCTAGCTCTATTTATACAAATCATTAAAATACTATATAATAATAATGTGGGAAGAAAGAGAGACCCAGTAACATGATAATTTAGATTATATTCCATCTTCTTGGGCTTTCGTTTTAATGAAAAAACACTAAGTGGAAGACAAACCAGGCCAAGAAGTCCAAGATGTAGATGGCCTGGTTTGTTCCCCTTTCCCTTTAATGGCCAGTTGTACTTTTATAACTACAAAGAGGGTTTTGTGAAAATAAAGAGAAATTAGACTTACCTGCTAATTGTTGTTCCTTGAAGAACTCCAGTCCAGTCCCGCACCTCTGGGTAGTGTACCTCTTCCAGCAGCTTGGAGGCTGAGCCTGTCATCTTTTTGATGACACTAGAGTACATATACAGCGGGCACCGCCCACCAGCCCCAGTACCTATTGACAAAGCAGATTCAGAAGAGCAACAAATAAGTAGTTAAACATGCAACAAACACTTCTATGTCTAAATAAACTAGTACCCTCTCCATTCCCTGGGAAGGAAACCCTGTCCCCACTCCAGGATGAAGAGGCCTACCTGTTAGCGCCTGAGCAACTCCAACCAGCAGGAAGCGAGCAACCGACAGCTCTTCTGGTCCGCCCCTCCCCCAAACACTGATTACACATCCCTCCTCAGCTCATCCTGGCCACTTCCTCCACCAAGGGAACCAGTTTCAGGACTGGGTGTGCACAGATCATCACAAGAAGCACTCAGGGAGGGTTCTGGGACTGGACTGGAGTTCCTCAAGGAACAACAATTAGCAGGTAAGTCTAATTTCTCTTTCCTTATCATCCCTCCAGTCCAGTCCCGCACCTCTGGGATGTATCAGAGCAGTTAAACTAACGGGAGGGATCCGCACAACCAGCCTGAAGCACTGCCAATCCTAAACGAGCATCCCCCGCCGCCTGGACTTCCAGGCGTAAATGTTCAGAGAAGTATGCCACCCTACATATCTCCACCGGCGGAACTAAAGTATACTCTGCCCATGAGGCTGCCTGAGCCCTCATGGAATGCGTCTGCAACCCCGCCAACACTGTTCTACCCTTCAAGATGTATGCAGACATGATTGCCTCACTGATCCATCTGGAAATGGAGGCTTAGCTGCCGCCTCACTTTTGCGTGACCTGACAAACAGAACCAACAGACGGTCCGATCTCCGAAAGGACAATGCCCTTTTCACATACTTACGCAGGACTCTCTTACCATCCAGGTGGCACAGCTGTGGAGTGGCATGGCCCATATCCGCTCTTACCCACATCCACACTCGCCAGAGCTGGTAAGGAAATGGCCTGATTTACATGAAATGCTGACACCACCTTCTCAAAAATGAAGGTACTGGGCACCGGACCACTTTCTCCTTGGAGAAGGAAAGGAATGGCTCCTGGCATGAGAGGGTCCAAAGCTCCGAAATCCTGCGTGCCGAGCAACTCGCCAACCAGGAATACCATTTTCAGAGCCAAATCCTGCAGGAAAGCTCAACTCAATGGCTCAACGGGTTCCCCAGACTGCACCAGATTGAGATTCCAAGGTGGTACCACTGCCCTCTTTGGCAAACGGAGGTGGGTCACCACCCCTAGAAAGCTCAGCACATCTGGAAGTGTACCCGATGGCACCCCGTGGACTTTCCCGTGATAACCGGAAAAACGCCGCCAGTTACATCCTCAAGGAACTGGCAGCTAGACCCTTATCAAAACCGGCCTGCAAGCACGCCAAGATGTCCGGGATGGAGGCAGTGGAAGGGCGCGGCTGCCTCTCTCCGCACCATGATTCAAAGATGTGTCCTACGCAGATGCACGACAGGTTCGTAAACCACCTCTGGGCCTATAGCAAGGTCGCTATCCCCGAGCCTGATTATCCTTTTTTCTTCAACCTTGCCCTTTTTCCTGAGCCATGCTGTAACTGAGAATTAATCCACCTGGGGCATGCGAAGCGGCTCCTGTATCAAGAGGTCCTTCCAAACCGCAAGCCACCACAGTCAATCCGCCAGTATCCGAATCAGGTCAGTATACCATGGGCACCTCGGCCAGTCTGGTGCCACCAGAATCACAAATCCCCAGTGCGCCTCTAGCCACTGCACTAACCGGCCTATGAGCGTCCACGGGATAAAACAGAGAAGACCCTCTTCAAGCCACTGTTGAATTAGAGCATCCAGGCCCTTGGACTTCTTCTCTTCTTCTACTGAAAAACCGTGAGGCCTTGGCCGACTCGAACATTGCCACTAGGTCCATGACCAGTGTGCCCCATCAGCGGACCACCTGCTCGAACTCCTCCTGATTGAGCTGCCACTCTCCGGGATCCATGCGCACTCGGCTGAGGTAGTTTGCCATCACACTGTCAACTCCTGCTACGTGCACCACTGATAATGCCTGGAGACGAATCGCTGCCCATCCGAACAGACCTTTGGCCTCCTCCTCCAGGGCTGCACTGCCCATGCTTCCTTGTCGGTTGATGTAAGCCACTGTGGTCACATTGTCTGAGAGGACTTGGACCACCTTCCCCTGCAACCATGGCTCAAAACTTTCTAGCATCAAGGTCACCGCTCGCATCTCGAGCCTGTTGATCGACCACAGGGCCTCCTGCAGACTTTTGTCCCTGAACAAAGCGTCCTTCGCAATGGGCTTTCCAACCTGACAGGCTGGTCATCCGAGGAACCCACACCAGGGACTCCTTCCACATGTAGCCACCAACTGAGGGCTCTCCTGGTGCTCTGTGGGCAGGGGAGTACTTGAGACAGGGGTTGACCCTGATGGGATTATCGACGGAGCAGAGCCCTCTACAGCAATTGCATATGCACCCTTGCCCATGGGACTAGCTCGAGAGTGGCCGCCATGGTTCCCAGAACCTGCAGATAATGCCAGGCTGATGGTCTTGCCCTCTCCAGGACCTGCCGTATCAACTGTCGTAGCTCCTACGCCCAGTGAAATGGCAGGAAATTCCTGCCCACGTAGGTATCAAAGCACGCTCTCAAATACTCTAGCTCCTGGGCTGGCCATAACGGGTTCTTGGCCAGGTTGACCCCAACTGAGACTTTGAAGGAATTCTCCCACCTGCACTGCTGCTATCGTCCCTGGACTTCGCCTGGATCAATCAATCATCTAGGTACGGGTGGACGAGAACCCCTTCCTTGTGAAGAGCCACCGCCATCACCACCATGACCTTGGTGAAGGTATAGGGGGTGGTCACCAGACCGAAGGGCAATGCTCGAAACTGGAAATGGCCCCTTGGCACCGCAAAGCGGAGAAACTGCTGATGTTCTGGATGGAAGGGAACATGCAGATACGCCTCTGTGAGATTGAGACTCACCAAAAATTTCTGTTTCCTACCTCCATTAATACTGTGAAAATGTGGTATCAGGAGACCGTAGTTCATGCCCTCAAAGTTGAGAATTGGGCGAAAGGAACCTTCCTTTTGGACAAAACTAAATACATGAAGCATCGGCCACAGACATACTGGTCTCGTGGAACCAGTTCCACAGCTCTCAGCTGCAGGAGACAAGTCAAGGTCTCTTCTACTGCTGCCAACATCGCTGCGCCCACTTTGGGCAATCAAAGGAGCTCATTCTTGCTCTGGCAGCGGGTATAGGCGCGTCATGCATTGCACCCCTTTACGGCCAACCTCTGGCAGATCCCACACATCCTGGATCATCTGTACTACTACTCCATGTACTGGTAAGACTTTCTGCAATTTCCATATCGCCTGGACAGCGGATCCTACAGCGCTTCTTCCTCTGCCAGGAGGTTAGCAGGCATATTCAGGGCCTTGAGGGTCGCCAAGGTACATACAGAATGTGAGCCCTTTGGGGATGAGGAATTGTATCAGTACCCGCTTGTAGTGATTGTAAATCACCCTGATGGCCTTCGGCCTGGGCAGTATATCGAGAAATTGCATAAACATAAGCATAAAGATGAGCGCTGGTAGCTCCTCCCGGCGGAAAACCCGAACAATTCAGGTCTGATCCTCCTGTTCTGGGCTCTCTCCTTCTTCCAACTCCTCCTGCAGATCTAGCTCCGTGTCAAGGTCTTCCCCATCCAGCCCCCCTGACAACGGCGATTGTTGCCACTCCTCTAAGCCTCTAGCCCGCTTAGATGCCACTGCTCCTGACTCGCGCTCTTTTGCGTCTGACATCCTCTTAGTCCTGTGTTCCGGGGCCGAGGAGCCACTTGGTAGGCAAAACGCCTTATGCAAAAGTAAGACAAACTCCGGTGAGAACTCCCTCGGGAGCCCTATCGCTCCCTGGGCTTGAGGGGTGGATGGTCTGGGTATCGTGCAGGGACCGGGGGCTGGATCTGTTGAAGGTAACATGGCACCCCCCCCCCCCGCGTGTCTTGCAACTGGGATTGACTCTCCTGTCTCATCTCATCCTGCAAGTCCTGCTCCCATGAACGCCTCCTGCGTGCAGTTCAGACAGACACCTGCCTCCGAGACCACACCACATCGGGGACTGCACATCTTGAGGCTTTTTAGATTGAACTGCAGTGTTGTATCTTAAAGATATGAAATGGACCTTGCCATGATCCAATCAAATTGACACATTCTACGAGTAAAGTTTACGTTTTTATTCTAATACTACTAATGGCTATAAGGGAGAACAGTTTCCCTTACAAGCAATATTACAGATTTAATAGGTACATAATCTGGGCTAAGAGACAAGAGATGATCATGTCAGGTTACTCACTGACCATAGACAGATGGAAGGATTTCATTTGCTTCCTATGCACTATCTTTCAAATTACATACATTTCTTGTATGCAGGTACTTCCTGTTTTCCACAGAGCTGTAGCTGCTACAAACCTATATGCAATCCACAAAAAAACCCTCGCTAGTGGTAACACCAAAAATCACTAGATATACTAAATCACCACAGCACCCTTCCCAAAATTATTGAAATAAATTCACCTCTTTTTGTCGGATGGGACCAAGGGAAGTTAGAACAAATCCTAACCACACCAGATGGCTCCATCCATTTTATTCATTAAACAAAGGCTGCAAATCAGCATAAAATGTCACTTATCTCCTGAAGAATTTTTCAATTTCGCTGCGATACATAATCCATTGAGAGTAAGGCACGACGTGCACGTTTCGGAGATGACTCCTGTATCAAGTGCAGTGCTCTTCACCATGTATCAACTGTCAAACAACGCCGAGTTCCCCACCCGGTTTAATTTCTGGAAGGATCCTCTGAGTGGCTACCCCAGCCATCAATCACAGCCATACTCCAATCAATCGGCAGGGAAAACCCCACAGTCCAGGGGAACCCTGCCGCATCATGGATTAGGTTCTCAAATGATACTCCCCCATTCAATCTCCTTATTTAGTCCAAGGGGGGTCACAGTGTTTAGGCGAAAAATCCAAGATTGCTCACAGCGTTGCAATAAGGAAACACGATCACCCCCCCGAGGGTCCAAGGGGATGTGATCGATTATAGTCCAAGTCAGATGAGCAAACTCATGATTTTGTTGCAAACAATGATCTACGATAGGGGCAGAAGAAACCTGATTGCGGACACGGGAGGCATGTTCATCCAGCCGTGTTCTCATAGCCCGAGAGGTCCGCCCGACATACAGCAAAAGGCAGGGACATTGTATAAGGTATACTACAAAGGCCGATGCACAGTCAGTATCCCATTTTCGATAAAAGGACCGACCAGTCTTTGGATGAATCCATTCTTTCCCTTCCTGAGTAGAAGCACAATAAAGGCAATTACCACAACGGATATGGCCAGTAGTCCGTGTAGGAGGCAAACCAGGACGGTCCACCGGGAGAGCAGATCGAACCACCATGTCACGAAGATTGGCCCCCCGAGTATAAGCAATACGCAGGGGTTTGCTAAAACAAGGGTGTACCCTTAAAATGTGCCAATGTTTTCTTAACAATCGCACAACATCCGAACTCAAAGTGGAATATGGCAAAATCCCTACCACAGCCTCCTCAGAATCACTGGAAAGCCGTCCTCCAAAGGACTCATCAATCAACCAATCACGGTGTATATGTAATGCTCTTAAATATGCCATGCGAATCACCTTAGGTGGATAACCACGCTGCGCTAACCGAACACATAACTCCTTAGCATGAAACCGAAAGTCATCCAAAGAGGAACAAAGGCGACGGAGGTGTAAAAATTGGCCAAAGGGGAGAACCCTACGCAATGGCCCAGGATGGAAGCTGGTAAAATGCAGTAAACTGTTTCGCTGAACACTTTTTCGAAACAGTGTCGTCCGAAACCCCCCGTCCTCTTTAATAACAGTAATATCAAGAAAGTCAATTTGATGTTCCGACACCTGTGCAGTAAAGGAGAGATTCGGTTTACAGCCATTGAGCCACACAAGGAACTCCTCCAAAGTGGAACGGTCCCCTCTCCACAAAAAGAAAATGTCATCCAAAAATCGCCTCCAAAATACAATATGCTGAAAATGATGTGACGGGTACAGGATATGTTCCTCAAAATGTCTGATATAAAGGGTAGCAATAGAAGGTGCAACGGACGCCCCCATAGTTATGCCAAACACTTGTTGATAAATTTTTTTTTTTTTCAGACAAAAAGTAATTACGTCTCAGAACCAATCCCATTAATTCAAGGAGAAATTGACATGGAAGCCTAGGGGGAAGAGATGTAAAAAATTGAGGCAAGAGATCCATAACCTCATCTTATTTTATTATTATTTTATTTATTTATTTTATTTGTAGTCTCTTTTATACCGCGCTATTCGACATCTTGATCAATGTTCGTATACAACGCTGTGACATTCAAAGTTACCAGCAACAAATCATGAATGGGTAAAGCAACAGTTAACAATTGTTGCATAAAATGTGTGGTATCACGTAGATATGACTTGACGAGTGCCGCCTCCTTCTGCAAAAAGACATCACAGAACTGGGACAACGGTTCCAACACAGACCCACGGCAAGATACTATAGGCTGGCCAGGGGGTGAGGCCAAAGATTTAGTATATCTAACAAACCTATATGCAGCATTTTATTTATTTATTTTTCTTTTTAAAACACATCTTTATTCCTTTTCAGGAGAAAGTTACAAAGTATCAACCAACTGCCTTTTAGATCACACAGCACTCTGAAATTCGCCCAGAAACAACCATGGCCTATCTAATTAGGCTTTTCACACATGTCTGCATCAAGTCATTGTGCACTGAATAAGTTGAGCTGTATAACACAAGAAATGCTTAAGGATTAAGTGAGGTTCACACTCCTTGATACCATCCTATACCAGGCACTGCGTTCTGGCCGGCATGGTGGGAAGGGCTGGGGGCACTCCCCAGGAACGCCTTCAATCTGCACCCGGGTATGTAACAGGATCTCCAGCACAGTGCACCTCCAGAAGCTTAGGCACAGAGCACTAGAGTACTTGAACTAAAATAAAATAAAATTGAATTAACTGAAACTGAAATGAAAAAGAAACTGCAAATAGCCCCCTAGGAAGAGGCTGCTCTGTCCTGCTTTATTCTCCGGTGGCTGCCTCTCCCAGGCACCCAAAACACAGCAGGGGGTTAAACACATGCGGGCCTGAATAAGAAGAAATTGTGCCTAAATGCAGCTGGGGGAGTTTCCCACACTGCTGCATGCTCCAAAACATGCGGCTGCAGGCCGCTCTCTGTCTCCTCATGTTCTGGCGGTTGCTAGAGGTTTCTGCTGTCCCCCCCCCCCCACCACTCTTACCTTGGAGCATCTTTGCCACATGGCTTTTCTACCCCTCGCGCTCAGCCTTCCTTCCTGGCTTCGCGCTGGGGGGGAGGGGAGGGGGTGGTGGTGACTCGGGGCTGCCAGCTTTCACTCCAGTCAAGCAATTGCAGCCCCTGCAGCGGCTCCTCACCCGTTAACAGGTTCAGGATCAGCCAGAAGTCTCGGACTGAGGAAGGCCCCCACAGAACCCACCCCTCAAAATCCTGGGGGGAGAGGGGGAAGAAAGAATATCCTCCCCCCAGCCCTGTTGTCTCTCTGTTCCTTCTGTTTTTTGGTTTTTTTTACTTCTGCCTTTAAAAACAAAGAAACCTGCACCTTAACAGGGGAAATAAAAGCAAACTCTAACTAAACCTATCTGCTTAGTTGTCCTTTCTGTGAGTCCAGCACTCTGGCTCACAACCTCCTCCAGCTGCTTGGAGGCTGAGCATACTGGGGCTGGTGGGCGGTGCCAGCTGCATATGTACTCTATTGTCCTCAAAAAGATGACAGACTCAGCCGCCAAGCTGCTGGAAGAGGTACACTACCCAGAGGTGCGGGACTGGACTGGAGGGATAAGGAAATTGCAGTTGAATGTGTCTAAAAGGCAATACGGGTTGGGGAAAAGAGGAGGAATGGTATTATAATGTTAGACTTGGGAAAAAAATGATGATTAAAGATGTGGTAAGAGACTGGGGAATCGTTAAATTCAGGGCTAATCATCCATGATCATATTACTCAAATATGATCATGCCTTGGACAGACACAGAAGATTCTTATATGGCAAGATGATGATATCAAAGAAAGCACAGTTACTTACCTGTAACAGGTGATCTCTGGGAACAGCAGGAATAAGTCTTCACATATGGGTACGTCGGTACCGACGAAGTCTGCGCGGGAACGCTCCCCAGTGTCCAATTAGAACACTTTTGGGAGCATCCCACCACGCCTGCGTGCTGCCTTCCCGCTTTTCCCAACTGCCTCTCCTCAGTTATGTTTTAAAGCTGAGACAAAGAGAGAGAAAGAGGGGAAAGATAGAGATAGAGAGATACAACTCCTAGGGGAGGTGGGTGGGTTGTGAAGACTTATTCCTGCTGTTCCCAGAGATCACCTGTTACAGGTAAGTAATTGTGCTATCTCCAGGAATAAGCAGGAATGAGTCTTCACATATGGGGACTCCCAAGCTAAGATGCCTGGAGGAGTCCCAGCATGTTGCGAATCTGAGAAAGCCATGCTATTCGACAGAACCTCAGGCATCCTGGGGATGGAGGGTAGGAGTTGAACTAAAAAAGATGTGCTGTGGAACAGCTGGAATAAACAGGACGCCTAGATAGGAGTCCCTGTGCAGGTGATATTTAGTAGTAAATATTGAAGTGCAATACACCAATATGGACCTCACCTGATGGTATTGTAAAAGGTTTATGGAGGTTCATATGGATCTGATAATATGAACCAGCAGAATATCCCCAAGGAGTACCTCAATGTAAGCAGAGGTGAATAAACTGTGCAAAAGACAGGTTGAGGTCAGATCCTTTAGGGCGAGAAGAAATACCCAGTGGAAATTGGGGTAGTTCAATGAGGCAGGACTTTTGCGGGAAACGCAGAAGTCCCTATTAGATAAGCACCAAGCTCTTTTGCCCTTAAAGAGACATAGTTCTTATAGGAAAAGAGGGGCTTGAAGATCCCTATATCCGATAATAAAGAAGGACAGAAGTATGAGGCATTGTAACCTCGTATTTTCTGAAGATTCAGAATGTCCCTCCTAATTGAAGTCATTTATTTTATTTATTTATTTATTTAACAAACCTTTATATACCGCGATCTTCCAGTGATCAGGTGCGGTTTACATATAACAGATTAGGGGAACAGAAAGACAGTTCTGTTTTTACAATGAACATAGCGTGAACTATATACATTAACAATTAAAACTTTAAACTTTTAACTTTGGAGAACTATGTACATTTAACTATATACAGATAGTAGAAATGAGGTCAACAGTGAAGGTAGTTATATCAGAGACAGTGTCAAAGGTCATAATATCATTTAGGAAAAAAGAGGATATATGGAGGGCTTCAGATGTACCTAAACTGAAGGTCATGGTACAAAAACCCTTTAACTACCACAGGGAAGTGGTTGTTTATTAAGAACCCTAAGCATGCTGGAGCAGCATTGAAAGGGATAGTGACTATCTGGGGGGCCATAAGGAAAACAAAATAAAATAAAATAAATATATATATATATGAGTACAGACATGCATATGTCTATATACGTGTATATATATATATATATATATATAGCCATGTTCCCACATAGGGATATGTGGAGAGAGAAAGATTCATCTAATAACAAGAAGGAAAATACCTGCTTGAGAAGATGTTTAGAGAATCCATTCTCCCTGGTTATGAGTGGGAGAGATAAGGGAGTGCTGTCACTGACAAGGAGAAGTCTAGAGTCCTCTAAGAACTCTAGCCCTTGACTAACCAGGAATGGAGGCCTCCATGAAAAATGCAAAGGATGTTTTTAATATGCAGACAATAAGTCTGAATCCTTCCATAACTCCAGCATGGCAGCTGGAGAAGAAGATGCAATGTAATGAAATACCATATTTAGTCTTCTATGAGGGCAAAATGAGTATGGTGCATTCTTGCGCTCAATATGAATTTCCCCATGAAGAATTGAGGGTGGAAGGAAAAAACAAGACAAGGACTGGCTGTTACTAAAAGAAAGCCATCCCTGGTGAAGGGGTCCACTGGAGGTGTGAACCCACCCAGGGGATTGGATAATTCTTTAGGTCTTCACTTAATTAAAGGCCTGTGTCCTATTTTGAAGAAGGAAACTTTAATGGAAATGGTAAGGGTAGGGAAGAACCCAGTAGTCATGACTAGGTAAAGCCCTTCCTAACCATCTGGAATTATTTGCTCTCTAGCAAGGGCCCATAGTGCAGAGCTGCTGTGTAGAGATGCAGAGAGCATGTTGCAGGTTGATTAGAAGAAAAATTGGCTGTTTAAGAGCCAGTATGTAACCTGAACTACTCCGCCAAAGCCCAAGGATTGGGGAAGGCTAAGGATAGAAGATATGCTGATGTGTCTGCAACAATAACCAGAAAAGGTTCTTAGCCTGTCTGGGACTTAGTACTAAGGCCAGAAAAGATTGTTATTGGAGATCAAGCCCTGGTTGCTTGGTCAGCAAGTTAGTGGTTTAACCACTAAGAGCCCCTGCACTTCTAACTATTGTTAGGGCAGCAGAGCAAATCTTAGGTCCCAAGATTGGAAAAAGTCCTACAGACATAAGTAGGAGTGGTAAGACTCCGTCATTGTCTGAGAAGCTGCCTCAAAACAAGAATGCAAGGGGGAGACAACTCTGAAAGAAAACTGAGGGGCTTAGGGATAAGCCTTCAATGAAGTGATATCACTCTTACAGACCAAAAGGTCTTAGTAAGAGGGACAGAGTTGAAAAAAGACTTACGATGGAGTAAATCTTTGAAAAGGTAAAATGAGACATGCTGTTACAGGAGAAAATGTCAAAGGTAAAGGCATAACACCCTTATTGACAGCTGTTACTCCTCTGTCTACTTCGGAGGAAGAGGAGTAACTTTACTATCTGTAAAGCATAATCATGTTAAGAAGCTCTATGAGCTAAAAGTCAGGATGTCTCTTTAAAGAGAGACGTGTAAAATTTAGGATAGAACCAATGTAGATACTTGTGATGGGAAGAAGCAAACTACAGGTTCTAAACCTCAAAACAGGATTAGGTGAAGAGTCTATCAGCAACCCTGCGGCTGCTGGGTTTGCTGAGACGGTTGAGGTTGTGGTTTCTTTAGCCTGGTTTGATGTTTCCCTTGTTTGGAAACAGCTGCATGATGGGCAGAGAATGAATAAAACTTTTTCCCTTTGGGGGAATAAAGTTTGGTAGAAGATTTCCTAGCACCTGGGATAGAGGAAGGTGTAGACAATCCTTTGAAAGCAACTGTGCCAGTGATTAACTGAGCAACCTGGCGTAAAGTCTCTTTGTTAAAGAGATTCTCCCCAGTACAAGGAGTATTTCCCAGGCTTTCTTGTACCCATCTGTCCAAGTTGGAAGCTTGGAGCCAGGCTATGCGTCGTGCCCCTATGGCTATAGCAGAAGTCCTGCTAACAGACTCAAAACAGTGCAGGGTGATACGAGTAAGAAACCTAGAGATATTTTGAACATGAGTAACCAGTAAAGAGTAGTCTGCTCTTTTCTGATCTTGAAGAAAAGGAGTCAAAAACAGCAAACTGTTTGTGACCTCTTCAAGAGATAGTCCCATATAGAAAATATATGAGAGAATTCTTGTTGAAAACATGGATGCTTGGAAGCTTTTACGTCCAAAGGCATCTAAAGTTCTAGACTCACGACCTGGCGGATAAGAAGAGTGCTTTTTAGCACTTTTAACACCCCTCATTGCTGATTCCACAACAATAGAATGATGTGGAAGTTGAGTCTTTTGAAAACCTGGAGAAGGGGGCATCTTGTACAGAGAGTCAGTGGCCCTTGAAGGTGGGGATACCTTTAAAGGACTTTCCCACATTCTAAGTAAAAGATCCTGTAAGACTTGATGCAAAGGAAGCATGATGACCTACTTTGGGTTCTCAGGGATATGCAGAAGCTCTGAATCCCCTGATGCAGGATCTTGATCAGGTATAGAAATGGCAAGTAACCTTGCCATATCAAGCAAGAATGCTTGAAAAGAAATTTCCCCAGAAGGGGATCCTCTATCATGAGGAGTAAAGGTTAGATTTGTTGAAGATCTAGTGTTGGCACTAATGGATTGAATCATTTGAGTACCAGACCCAAAAGGGTGGAGCATCGAGTTGTCCTGAAAGGATAGTCGGCGGTACTGCTCGAGGCCGGTACCGCGACGAATCGGTGGAAAACTATCCATGCCAGGGATGGACTCCAAACTCGGTACCGGAGGAAGCAAGCTTGTGGAAGTAAGCATGGAAGGCACCGGTACCGATGCGAATGTAGAAAACGGTACCGGCAGTGGTATCGCAGCCGGTACCGAAACCGGAAGATCAGTATGAGGCGACTCTAATGGTACCAAAGGTACCGAGAGCGGTAGACTTTGATCTCCGGAACAATGTTGTCGGCACCGCCCGAGGTCGATACCGAGACGAGTCGGTACCCAATCGTCCAGGCTAGAGATCGATTCTTGACTCGGCATCGAAAGCAGCAAATCTATCGAAACAGACCTGGAGGGTACCGACGTGGATGCCAGAATCGGTACCGGGATCGATACCGATGCTGGAAGATCGGTCTGTAGCGGCTCTAGCGGCACTGAAGATACCGAGAGCGCTAGACTGCGATCATCGGTGTGGAGTGTTTCATCCAACACCATTGCCGATGCCGGGGTACCGGCACCGCTCAAAGCGGATACCACCATCGAGCATGGCTCAGGTATGTTCGCAGAGGTAAAAACCCCGGGAACAACCTGAAACCCCGTTAATGCTTTGGAGGCCGAAGACTCCTGCCAGGGTTTTAAAGCCAAGATGTCCTCGGGGGCAAGGCCAGAGGTATCTCGATGTTGAACATGAGATCTACCACCCGAGGACTGGTTAGTCTTTACAGACTTTTGTTGGGTTACCTGATCCTGTGAAAAAGAAGTTGTAGCTGGTCCCCTCAGGTCTGACCGGAACCGCGTATCGAGTTGAGCTCGATGCTGAAGACTTCTTCTGGAAATACTACTGCAGGAGGGACACTCCAGCGGATAGTGGTCAGGACCCAAACATGGAAGGCACCAGTTATGGGTGTCTAAAACTAACTTGGTACCGCCACAGTTGAAACATGTTTTAGGGATAGTGGCTGGCGTTTCCATGAAGGAAAGTGGAGAGGCCTAGTAGGCCGAAAAACCGTCAGGCACTAAAACAGGGAAAAAAATTCCCTACCAAAGAAATATTTTGTAGGAGAAAGAAAAAGAAAACACCGGCGGTACCGGTGCGTCGAGGGAAGGCAGACGCGACCACAAGAAAAAACAAAAATAAAGGAAGAATTTTCTGCGGTGACAGGAGTACGTCCTGCCGGCTCCGCGGAAAAACGAAAAACTGAGGAGAGGCAGTTGGGAAAGGCGGGAAGGCAGCATTCAGGCGTGGTGGGATGCTCCCAAAAACGTTCTAATTGGATGCTGGGGAGCGTTCCCGCGCAGACTCCGTCGGTACCGACGTACCCATATGTGAAGACTCATTCCTGCTTGTTCCTGGAGATAACTTAAATTTATTTATTTAGACAGATTTGTATACCATCTTATCCTTCAATCAAGGTGGTCACATCACATCACAATTGGAGTTACATTTAACATTAGGGTAAACATTTAGACAGTACAATTACTTAACAACATTTAGACAGTCCAATTGAAGGGTAACATTTAACATGAGGGTATTTAATAACGTAGTACAATAAACTTGTATGTGTAGATAGGATGAGTGTGTGTCTAGTTGGCGGAGGTAGTTGTATTTCTGTTTGGGTAGGGGCTGTTGTCTGAGTGCTCATAACTTTGAAACACTGGACAATAAATTTGTTCAAAAGTTTTGCTTTCTGAAAAATCTTTGACGATTATAATAGACAGTTTCAAGCTGAACACAAATATAATTTCAGATTGACTGTATCACATAGGAATTTGGAGAAACATGAAATTAAATTTTGACTGAATTTAGCATGTTTAATTGCACAATGATACTGACATATTGCACTAGTTCACCTAGCTAAAAATGATTTGCTCCTGATTTTCATTTGTACTCAGCATATGATGCTTCTCGTTTCAGTGTCCAACAATAATTGGCCAGCACTGATGGGTTCCATTTGCCCTGAAACCGCTTTTCCATCGTCGCAATGTCCAGGCGAAACTTTTCATAAATTTAAATATAATGTAGCCCTAGCCTTACTCAACAACAATTAAATCAATTTATAATCCTTGAAACCCACTGTTTATTTATTCAAAGCAGTATGACTATTTAATGAAAACTATATTTTTACTCTTAATTGATAACAATCAACATCAAAAAATATACAAACATTTTTTTGTGGGGAAGCAGCTTGTTGGAGGTAACCGGGGCTCTGGCTGCGTGAGCGGATTCTCCACTACCTGACTGGTGCCTGTTGTGGATGACACTCCCCCTATTCCAGCATATCTGGGGGGAGATATTCTGGAGGCATTTAAACGCTGGCAGCTACTCTGCTAGTGGTAGGCAGTTTGTTGGGGGTAACCGGGGATCTGGCTGTGTGAGCAGACTCTCCACTACTTGATTTGTGCCTATTGTGGATGACACTCCCCTTATTCCAGCGTCATGCCATCAGAGATGCCCAAGGGGCACGTGAAGAGGAAAAATAAATCTCTGAAGAAAATATCAGGAATGCTTGCTTCAATACCCAAGGGGTCCTGTTGGCCTGATGGATCAGCATGTCCAGACCTTGGGGGAGTCGAAGGTAGGCTTAGATCCTAGGCTTAATCTCTCCACGCATACATCTGGGGCTTTTCTCAATGCCATCGACAGGACTCCCTCCTAACCCAGATTCACTTCAAGCCTGTATAGATGGGGAGTCTTTTACCCCACTGTCAGCCCCCGACGTTGTGAAGGAAACCGCTCTGTCGGCAGGCTCATGAACTCAGGCCGTAGGCTTGACTTCATTGGTTCCTATCCAATTGGCTAACATGTTAAGTGATGGTTACATTGCTAGATATCTGGAAGATAGTTTCTGAAATGAATCTTATGTTGTCCGGGTTTATGGAACAAAGGAGAAATTTCACTTACCATTAATTTCCTTTCCTGGAATACGGCTAGACCAGTCCAGACAAGCGGGTTATGTCCCCCTGCCAGCAGATGTTGGAGACAGAGAAAAAACACTCCAGAGCTGTGATTGGTTGGGCTCTGGGTAACACAAGAGTGCCCCTAGAGGACCTAGTCAGTAGTCCTTTGACAAGCACCAACATAAGGAGAAAACCTGACTAACCAACTCAACAATGTACAGGTAACAACTAATTCAATTAAAACCCTCAACTCGAACCATGAAGGGTGGAGAAGGATCAAACATCATTCCTTGGAGAAAAAAACCTGAATCCACTGTTGTGGACATTCTCCAGAATATGCAATTATTTATGTCTGAAGTAAGAAGAACGTCGGCTCCTCTGCACCAGCAGTCGTGACACTGACAATGGGGTGGGTTCTGGACTGGTCTAGCAGTATTCCAGGAAAGGAAATTAACGGTAAGTGAAATTTCTCTTTCCAGTTCATACTGCTAGACCAGTCCAGACAAGCAGGGAGTACCCAAGCTAATGAACCCCAGGGTGGGCAGAGAGCGCCGCTGACAGCACACTAGCCCCAAAACAACTGTACTCACGTGCCTGAACATCCAGGCTGGACAAAGTAGACAAGGAAGACCAGGTTGCCGCTCGACAAATATCAAGAGGGACTACGACGTGTGATCGCTTGGCCAAAGACGTGGCTTGAGCTCGAGACGAATGTGCGCGAAGACCGGCAGACACTGGCTTGCCATGCAGAATAAAGGTTGATTTGATGGTACGGCGTAGCCATCTGGCAATAGTAGATTTTGAAGCTGCCATACCTCGGCGTGGTCCCACAAAAAGATGGTCGGTCTTGCGAAAAGAATTGGTGACTGAGATAGGGAAGGAGAATCCTTTTGAGATCAACCGCCCGGAGATTCTTGGAACGTCCGGAACATTGTTCCTTTGAAAAGGCAGGCAACAAAAGAGGCTGATTGACATGAAAAAGGACAGCAACCTTGGGCCGGAAGGACTTGGGTTTCTAGTCCCACAGGTGCTCCTTGTAGTCTTAGGCAAGCCACTTAACCCTCCATAGCCCATGTTCCCTGTAAAATAGTTATCTCAAAGTTATAATGCCCTGTTCAATGTAATTTCAGTTTGTTCAATGTAAACCGCACTGATGCAGAATAGCGCGGTATATAAGAGAATGTAAATAAATAAATAAATAAATAAAAAGAGTAATCATCTTAGGCAAGAATGAGGGAACAGTGCAAAAGGACCCTCCCTCTGCAGAGAATGACAAGTATGGATCCCTGCAAGAGAGGGTCTGTAGTTCCGAAATGCGACGAGTCAAAGTTATTGCCACTAAGAAAACCGTCTTAAGTGTCAAATCCGTTAAGGAAACTTCCTTTAGAGGCTCGAAGGGCGGAGACATCAATGCCCGTAATACCAAAACAAGGTCCCAAGAAGAGACAAGTGGACGGACTGGAGGGCGCAGAAGCTTGACTCCTTTAAGAAAACGCGACACATCGGAGTGGGACGCAAGAGAACGACTGTGAATCGGTCCTCTATAAAACGTCAGTGCTGAAATCTGTACCCGTAGAGTGCCAAGAGCTAAACCTTTGTCGAAGCCCTCCTGAAGAAAGGCAAGAATGTTTGGAATTTCTGTACTCCAAGGAGAAAGATGATGTTGAGTACACCAGGACTAAAACACTCGCCACACCCTAGCATATGCTAACAACGTAGACAAACGGCGAGCACTGAGGAAAGTCGATACTACCTTGGAAGAGTAATCCTTAAGGGCTAATCTACGGCATTCAAGAGCCAAGCCGTAAGCAAGTAGGGAGTTGGATCTTCCATTGAGATAGGTCCTTGCCTGAGAAGTCCGAAGGATGTTAGTAGTCGCAGAGGAGGGATTCGAGATAGTCTTATGAGATCGGCATACCATGGTCTTCGGGGCCAGTCCGGGGCCACTAAGATTACTAGACTCTGGTGTTTCCTGATCCATTGCAGGACTCTTCCGATCATTGGCCAAGGTGGTAATACATAGAGCAACTGGTGTTTCGGCCATGGCTGCGCCAAGGCATCTATGCCTTGAGATTTGTGTTCCCTCCAGCGACTGAAGAAGATCGGAACTTTCGCATTCGTGGCTGACACCATGAGATCTACTTTCGGCTGCCCCCAGTTCTGAACTATTGTCTGGAATGCTTGTGGGGCCAGTTCCCATTCGCCGGGATCAAGAGTGTGTCAGCTTCGAAAATTCGCCTTCACATTGCTGGTCCCCGCTATATGCTGTGCTGAGAGAGCCTGAAGGTTCCTTTCTGCCCAAGGGAAGAGAAGGAATATCTCCTTCAATACCCCTGTGCACTTGGTGCCGCCCTGGCGGTTGAGGTAGGACATTACAGAGGCATTGTCGCATAGGATCCGAACCGCTTGACCCTGTAGGAACCACTGAAACTTCAGTAAGGCGAATCGAGCTGCTCTCACTTCCAGCCTGTTGATTGTCCATCACGCCTTGCACGTCATCCAAATTCTTTGCGCTGAGTGAGTGCGACAGTGCGCTCCCCATATGGACAGACTAGCGTCTGTTGTCAGCAAGATCCAGCGTGGGTGTTCCAACGGTACTCCCTTGAGGAGATTGTGAGATGAAAGCCACCACTGTAGACTCCAGCGGACCTGTAGCTGTAACGGGAGACGGGTCTGGTAGTCTTCTGTCACTGGGGACCATCTGGAAAGTAGAGCGGCCTGTAAACAGCGCATGTGAGCCTTTACCCAAGGCACGAGCTCGATGGTGGCGGCCATGGATTCCAGGACTTGAAGGTAATCCCATGTCCTTTGGGATTACCTCCCAAAGAGTAATCCCATGTCCTTTGGGATTACTCTTTGGGCCAAAAAACTTCGGAGCTGAGAAGCCAGCTTTAGGAAACATGCTTGAGTCAGGAATACACGTCCTTGACAGGTATCGAAGCGTGCTCCGAGAAATTCGATCTCTTGAGACGGATGGAGGCAACTTTTGGTGCGGTTGAACACCCAACCGAGCTGCTGTAGGAAGGCAACTACTGTGGGAACAGTTTTGCGAGCTTCTGGAAGGGAGGCCGCGCAAATGAGCCAATCATCTAAGTACGGGTGTACTCTACTTCTACTATTTAGCACTTATAGAGCGCCACGCACGCAGTGCTGCACAGCTAGCCTACAAGAGGTGGCTAACATACAAGAGAAAGTCCCTACCCGTCAGAGTCATGCTCATCGGAGCTTACAATCTAGTTAGAACAGTACAGAGCATTAGTCAGATCTGCGGAAGGTACAGTGTGGTACAGTTTGGTACAGCTTGGTCTAAAGTTTGGTCATAAATGTTAATGGGGGTTAGGGTAGGATGAGGATGGAAGTCAGGATCTGAATGCAACGGTGAAGAGGTGGGTCTTCAACCTGGATTTGAAGAGGGCCAGGGAGGGCGCCTGGCACACAGATGCAGGAAGGCTGTTCCAGGCGTGTGGTGCAGCAAGGTGAAAGGAGCGCAGTCGGGAGTTCGCGGTGCAGGTGAAAGGTATTGAAAGAAGCGATTTGTTAGCGGAGTGCAAATTTCGAGAGGGGACGTAGGGAGAGATAAGAGATATTGAGGGGCCACAGAGTGAATGCATTTATAGGTCAGCAGGAGAAGCCTGAATTGGATGCGGAATTGGATAGGGAGCCAGTGAAGTGACTTGAGGAGAGGAGTAATGTGGGCATAGCGAGGCTGGCAGAAGATTAGTCGAGCAGTGTGATTTTGTATAGATTGAAGGGGAAGGAGGTGGCTCACGGGGAGAACAGCGAGGAGTAGGTTGCAGTAATCGAGGCGAGAAGAGATTAAGGAGTGGATAAGCATTTTGGTAGTATGTTCAGAGAGGAAGGGGTGGATCTTGCTGATGTTGTAGAGGAAAAAGCGGCAGGTCTTAGCTACAAACTGGATATGAGCGGAGAAGGAGAGAGAGATGTCAAAGATAACCCCTAGATTGCGGGCCGAGGGAACAGGAAGGATAGTAGATCCATCCACATGGCTTGAGAGAGGGGGAAGTGGGAGGGAGGAGTTGCGTGGAAAGACAAGGAGTTCAGTCTTGGCCATGTTCAGTTTCAATCGGCGATGAGACATCCAGGCAGTGATGTCCGAAAGACAGGCAGAGATCTTGGACTGGGTTGCCGGAGAAATATTAGGTGTAGAGAGGTAGATTTGGGAATCATCGGCATAGAGATGGTACTGAAAGCCATGGGAAGAGATAAGCGCCAAGGCCTTGGGTATAGAAAGAGAAGAGGAGGGGGCCCAAGACAGATCCTGGGGTACACCTACATGGAGCGGGGTAGGGGAGGAGGAGAAGCCGCCAGAGCATACACTGAAAGAGCGATGGGAGAGGAAGGAGAACCAGGATAGTACAGAGTCCTTGAAGCCGAGCAAGGAGAGGGTGGTGAGGAGAAGGTCGTGGTCAACGGTGTCAAAGGCAGCAGAAAGGTCAAGAAGGATGAGGATAGAATAGAGGCCCTTAGATTTAGCCAGGAACAGGTCATTGGTGACTTTTGTGAGTGCCGTTTCAGTGGAGTGTAGGGGATGGAAGCCTGATTGTAGTAGGTCCAGGAGGGCCTAGAGGTGAGGAAGTCGAGGCAGCGATGGTGGACTGCTCGTTCTAATAGTTTGGATATGAAGGGAAGGAGGGAGATGGGTCGATAGTTAGAAGGGCATATGGGATCAAGTGAGGGTTTCTTGAGGAGGGGTGTGACAACAGCATGTTTGAAGTCAGCAGGGACAGTTGCAGTGGAGAGTGAAAGGTTGAGGATATGAGTGATGGAGGGGACAATGGTGAGGGAGATGGAACATAGGAGATGGGTAGGGATAGGGTCTGATGGACAGGTGGTGGGTTTGGAGGAGGAAAGAAGAAGTGTGGTTTCCTCTTCAGAGATAAGGGGGAAGGAGGAGAGGGTGGCAGAGGGAGTATGGATGGGGGAGGAGAAATGGGGGGGGGAGGGGAGTTAGATGAGGGGGTAGGGAATTGGACGGTAATTTTGAGGATTTTGTCATGGAAGTAGTCGGCTAGGGTTTGGGCAAAGAGGGAGGGCGGGATCGGGGGCAGGGGGACCTTGAGGAGAGAATTGAGGGTGTTAAAGAGACGGCGAGGATCAGAGGCAAGGGAATTAGTCAGATGGATGTAGTAATCTTGTTTGGCAAGTGCTAAGGCTGACTGGAAGGAGCCAAGCATGAATTTGAAGTGTAGGTGGTCTTCCGGGGAGTGGGATTTGGACCAGGCTCGTTCAGCAGAACGGGCACAGATGCGTAGGTAACGGATTGTGGGTGAAAGCCAGGGTTGGGGAGTAGATCGTTTTACAGGACATGAGGTGGGAGGGGCAAGAGTGTCAAGGGCTGAGGATAGTGTAGCATTGTATGAGGATAATGCTTCATCGACGGACTCGGAGTATAAAATGGAGGAAAGAGATGGAGAAATGGTGGAGAAGAGAGTCAGGGGATTAATATTATGAAGGTTTCTAAATAGGTCTGAGGAGACAGGACGAGGTTGGGATGGCGGGAGATGAAGAGTAAATGTTAGTAGGTGATGGTCAGATGAGGGAAGGATTGATTTGCGGAAGTTTGAAGGAGAGGAATTGGAGAAGAGTATTAGGTCAAGGCAGTGGAGCAAAGTTGGAGGTCGAACGAGGAGGTAAGAGCGAGGAACTTTGAGGCATGGGGGTCGGAGGAGTTGTCGATGTGAATGTTGAAATTGCCAAGAATAAGAGTGGGGAGGAGGGATCCATAAAGGCAGAAAGCCAGGAGTCGAAGTTGGTAAGGAAGGTTGATTTGGAGTTATCGGGTGGGCGATAAGTAACAGCTACACGGAGGGGAAGTGGTGTGAGGAGGCGAATGGAGTGGACTTCAAAGGAGAGGGGGGAGTGTGATTGGGGTGGCAGGAGGGGTTGGAATTGGCAGGAGGGGGAGAGTAGGAGGCCAACGCCACCACCGCGACCAGTACTCTGATTCCCTGCTTGCGTAAGGCTGCCGCCACAACCACCATCACACCTTTGAGAAGGTTTGAGGTGCCGAGGCTAGGCCAAAGGGCATTGCCCGAAACTGAAAATGTTGGCCGAGGACTGAAAAACGCAGGAAACACTGGTGATCTTCTCGAATGGGAATATGAAAATATGCTTCCACGAGATCCAAGGATGCTAGAAACTCTCCCCGGCGTACTGAGTGAATGACTGACCATAGGTTCTCCATCCGGAAATGAGTACTCAAAGGCTGCGATTTACATCTTTGAGGTCCAAAATTGGATGAAGAGAGCCATCTTTCTTGGGCACCATGAAATAGATGGAATAACGGCCTAGCCCTCTTTCTAACGGAGGGACTGGACTAATGGCTTTTAAGGAGAGAAGCCTCTGAACGGTAGTTTGAATGGCCACTCGTCTTTCTGCCGAGCGTCCTGGAGAGACCAGGAAGGCATCGTGAATGGGTCGGCAACATTCGAGAGTACAGCTGTGAGAAACTATATCAAGGACCCATCGATCTGAAGTTATGAGTGCCCACTGTCGAGAAAAAAGGGTCAACCGTCTACCTACAGGCGGAAGGATCTCGCGTAGGTGGACCGTCCCATCAGCGGGAAGAATGGGAGACTCCAGGGAACTTCCCTGGGCCAGAATACGAGTCCGCTCCTTCGCAGGCTCCTCGAAAGGACTGAGCTCTGTCGAAAGCGATGGGCAGAAGCGGAAGAAGCACCTGGCTTAAAGGTGTGGTATCTTTGTGAATCCTGAGATTTAGAAAATCACCGAAAACCGTGGGATCAAGGATCCACGACGAGAGGATGACTTTGACCTGTCCTCAGGTAAACATTGTGGCTTCACCTCAACCAGATCTTTCACCAATTTATCAAGATCCTCGCCAAAAAGGAGTCTCCCTTTAAAAGGCAACTTAGACAGACGGGTCTTAGAGGCAACATCCGCTGCCCATTGATGCAACCATAGCCATCTTCTAGCCACTGCCACCGCCGCCATGGAACGAATTGACAGTCGTAGAAGATCATAAAAGGCATCTGCCAAAAATGCAGTGACTGATCCGAGACGCACCAACTCTGGTTCGTCTGTAAGCTGCTGAATCCATCGGAGGGAGGCTCGAGCCGCCAAACCTCCACAAACCGCAGCTTGTAGAGAAAGAGTGGAGGACGAAAAAGCTGTGTTAAGTAGGCTCTCGATCTTACGGTCCTGTTGGTCTCGGAGTGCTGCTCCGCCCTCAACCAGAATAGTTGTATGCTTAGTGACCCCGGTCACCAAAGCATCCACTTTCGGGTATGTCAGCCAACGGTCGAGGTCAGGAAACAACTGACCAATACAGCGTGCGGTGCAGAAAGAAGAATCTGGAGAGTCCCATTCCCGAGATACCATTTGCTGCAATTCCGCTGGAAAGGAAAAGGCTTTGGAAGGTTTACGAATACCTTGCAAAATAGGATCTGGCTGCAACAGAGCTTGAGAACTCTGTGGATCAGGTGTGTCGGCGAGGCGAAGCGACTCTATTACCTCGTTCCGAAAAAGTCTGATATCTTGAAAGTCCTCTTGAACTGTCATTAATACATTAATACAGTCATTAATTAATACATTAATTAATACAGTCATTAATTAATACATTAATACAGTTCCTTGGTGTCTCAACTAACATGCCAAGTCTGATTCTCTATAAGTAAAGATTATGTTCATAGTAACTGCTCCTTGTAACTGATACCTATACAGTAATGTTTTCCTTGTAAATAGATTGTAGATAGTTACCCTTGTTATCCAAGTTCCTTCCCTTGTTATCTGTAAACTCATGCATGTTGACTGTACTGAGATTTTTTGTTCTATGTGAACCGCGCTGATGCTAAATAGTGCGGTATATAAGAGAATTTAAATAAATAAATAAATAAAATCAGATGGAGAATGTTCCCCATCTTCTTTCTCCGACGAATCAGGGCTCACCTCCGAAGATTTAAAGTCTTCTTGGATATCCGTAGTGTCCCGCAAGCCACATGCAACGTTCCTGGGAGGACGTACTGCTTTAAGGTCTGAGGTCTTAAGGGACTGCTTGCGAGACCCCGCCATATCTTTGTCTGCTACTGGGGCAGGTGCTGGAGGTATTCCAAAAGACTCCGAACGCCACAGGTGCCATGCCTGGCAGAAGAACGCCAGGAACTCACTGTCAGCCGAAGCTGCTGTGGCTTCCAGTGGCTGTGTAAGCAAAATGGGAGCTGACTGAGTCCTTTCTGCAGGTAGGCTGACTCTATGTTGGTCTCTTCATGTGTACTATCTGCCGGAGCGATTAGCATCTCGGACTGATGATGGGACTCAGGTGGGAGAGCAGATTGATGCTGATTTAACTGATTTCCTAGAAAATTCTAATGTGGTTATTACCACCCGGGCCACAATGATGGTGTCTTTGTCCACTGTTGCAGATAAGATAGTTATTATGAAAGCTTATCTTTTCCAAGAGAGATTTTCTCTTTCATGGACAAAAGATATCCATTTTCCCAGATGTATCTCGTTTTACACAAGTGTGGAGGAAATCCTTCCTTCAGCTCAGACCTCATAAGAACATAAGATATGCCATACTGGGTCAGACCAAGGTCCATCAAGCCCAGTAACATGTTTCCAACAGTGGCCAATCTAGGTCATACGTACCTAGCAGTTTCCACAAAAGACACAGGTTCTGCAATGCTTGTACTAGGTCAAGCATTGATATCCTGGGTCTCTTCTTAATAATGGTTTATGGACCTTTCCTCCAGGAACTTGTCCAAACCTTTTTTAAACCCAGCTACACTAACAGCCTTTATTACATCTTCAGGTAACAAATTCCAGAGTTTGATTACACGTTGAGTGAAAAAATATTTTCTTTTATTAGTCTTAAATAGTTTACCCTGTAGCTTCATTGCATGTCCCCTAGTCTTTCTATATTCTGATAACGTAAACAGTCGATCTACGTTTACCCATTCCACTCCGTTCATTAATTTATAGACTTCTATCATATCTCCCCTCAGCCGTCTCTTTTCCAGGTTAAAGAGCCCTAACCTTTTTAGCCTTTCTTCATAGGAGTATCCTTCCATCCCCTTTACCATTTTGGTGGCTCTTCTCTGAACCTTTTCTAATAACGCTATATCCTTTTTAAGATACGGCGACCAGAACTGCACACAATATTCATGGTGCGGTCTCACCATGGAACGGTATAGAGGCATTATAATATCTTTTGTTTTATTTTCCATTCCTTTCCTTATGATACCTAGCATTCTATTTGCTCTCTTGGCTGCCGCTGCACACTGGGCCGAGGGTTTTAACATGTTATCCACAATGACGCCTAAATCTTTTTCCTGCGTGGTGGTTCCTAATGTGGAACCTTGCATCATGTAACCATAGTTTGGCTTGTTCTTCCCTAGGTGCATAACTTTGCACTTGTCCACATTAAATTTCATCTGCCATTTTGATGCCCAGTCTTCCAATTTATCAAGATCCTCTTGCAATTTTCCACAATCCTCTTGGGTTTTAACAACTTTAAATAGTTTTGTGTCATCTGCAAATTTGATAACCTCACTCGTTATTCCACTTTCCAGGTCATTTATGAATATGTCAAAAAGCAGCGGACCCAGCACAGATCCCTGGGGTACACCACTATTCACCTTTCTCCATTGGGAAAATTGGCCATTTAGCCCAACACTCTGCTTTCTATCTTTTAACCAGTTCCTGATCCACAATAGTACACTGCCTCCTATCCCATGACTCTTTAGTTTTGCCAAACGTCTCTGATGAGGGACCTTGTCAAAGGCTTTCTGAAAGTCCAGATACACTATATCAACCGACTCACCTTTGTCCACCTGTTTATTCACACTTTCAAAAAAACATAACAGATTAGTAAGACAAGATCTTCCTTGTCTAAAGCCATATTGGCTGTCTCCCATTAGGCCATGACTATCTACATGCTGAGTAATTTTATTCTTTATGATGGTTTCTACCATTTTTCCCGGTACTGACGTGAGGCTCACCAGTCTGTAGTTTCCCGGATCACCCCTCGAACCCTTTTTAAAAATTAGTGTTACATTGGCGATCCGCCAATCTTCAGGTATTAGAGATGATTTTAATGATAGTTCACAGATTACTAATAGCAGGTCTGCAATCTCATATTTCGGTTCTTTCAACACCCTTGGATGTATACCATCCGGCCCAGGTGATTTGCTACTCTTCAGTTTATCTAATAGTTGTAATACATCTTCCCGATGTATCGAT
Organism: Ichthyophis bannanicus; assembly: GCA_033557465.1. Classification (NCBI taxonomy): domain Eukaryota; kingdom Metazoa; phylum Chordata; class Amphibia; order Gymnophiona; family Ichthyophiidae; genus Ichthyophis; species Ichthyophis bannanicus. Next base: position 384,872,840 of record CM066039.1, read on the forward strand.
ATTTCCTTCAATTCTTCCGCACCTTTAAATACCACTTCAGTCATGGGTAACATCCCTACATCTTCCTCAGTAAAGACCGAAGCAAAGAATTCATTCAGTCTCTCCGCTATCGCCTTGTCGCCTCTTAGTGCCCCTTTAACTCCTCTGTCATCTAATGGTCCAACTGACTCTCTCACAGGTTTTTTGCTACGAATGTACTTGAAAAAATCTTTATTTCGCGTTTTTGCTTCCGCAGCAAGCTTCTTCTCAAATTCTCTCTTTGCCTTCTTTATCAATGCCTTGCATTTGACCTGCCAGTGCTTGTGCTGTTTCCAGGTTTCATCTTTTGGCTCTTTTTTCCATTTCCTGAAAGATGCTTTCCATTAAGGACTAGGTCTAATATGGCTTCCCCTTGGTTGGTTCATGAACCAGCTGCTCCAAGAAGCAGTCATTTATTTCATCTAGGAACTTTATCTCCCTAGCATGTCCTGTCGTGACACTGACCCAGTCGATACCGGGGTAATTGAAATCACCCATTATTATTACTGCGCTGTAATGTTTGTTAGCTTCCTTGATTTCTTTGAGCATTTCATCATCCATTTGTTCATTCAGTCCTTGTACTGAGGTTCCTCAGGTATACCTCTCACTCTAACATTGCACCTCCTCGATCTGTCTTCAAGGTCCTCTGTCTTTTCTTTTAAATTCGCTCCTGAAAGAGCGAATAGTGAACTTTCTGAAAACCAACAGCTTGCAAGACCCGAGGCAACATGGTTTTACCGAAGGACGATCTTGCCAAACAAATCTGATCGAGTTCTTTGACTGCGTGACCAGGGAACTAGATCAGGGGCATGCAATGGATGTCATCTACCTGGATTTCAGCAAAGCCTTTGATACTGTTCCTCATAGGAGGCTTGTCAACAAACTCAGTAGCTTGGGGATGGGTCCCAAGATGGTAAACTGGGTTAGAAATTGGCTGACTGACAGACGACAGAAGGTGATTGTACATGGAGCTCACTCGGATGAGAGGAAGGTGATTAGCGGGGTGCCCCAGGATTCGGTCCTGGGCCCGGCACTGTTCAATGTATTTGTGAGTGATATTGCTGAAGGACTGAATGGAAAAGTCTGTCTTTTTGCAGACGACACAAAAATTTGCAACAGAGTGGACTCCCCCGAGGGAGTGGTTAACATGAAGAAAGATCTACAAAAGCTGGAAGACTGGTCTAAAGCTTGGCAACTACGATTTAATGCAAAAAAGTGCAGTGTCATGCACTTGGGTAGCAGAAATCCAAGAGAAATGTACGCGATAGGGGGAGAAAGGTTGGTATGCACAGTTCAGGAAAAAGACCTTGGTGTGATTATCTCTGCTGATCTCAAGGTGGCAAAACAGTGCGACAAGGCAGTGGCAAAAGCCAGGAGGATGTTGGGCTGCATACCAAGAGGGATTACCAGCAGAAAAGAAGAGGTACTTATGCCACTGTATAGGTCACTGGTGAGGCCTCACTTGGAGTACTGTGTTCAGTTTTGGAGACCATATCTTGCAAAGGATGTAAAAAGACTGGAGACTGTTCAGAGAAAGGCGACCAAAATGATTTGGAGCCTGCGTCAGAAGCCCTTATGAGAAGAGACTTGAAGACCTAAATATGTATACTTTGGAGGAAAGGAGGCACAGGGGAGATATGATTCAGACCTTTAAATACTTAAAGAGAAATGATGAACAAACAAACCTCTTCCAAAGACGGGGAACCTGTAAAACTAGAGGGCATAACATGAAACTGCAAGGGGGTAAATTGAAAGGCAATGTCAGGAAATATTTTTTCACTGAAAGGGTGGTGGATGCTTGGAATGCCCTCCCGATGGAAGTGGTAGGGGCGAACACGGTGACGGAATTCAAAAAGGCATGGGACAAACACAGAGCATCCCTTTACAGAAATAGGAAAAAAAACAAAATAAACGGTACCATCTAACTTCTGAACCATATAACGTCTCAACAAATAGGGGTGTCCTATATGGAGTGGTGGGTTTACCCCTGAACAAGGATATGGGGAGGGGTGGCCTGCGCGGAGAGACAGGTGCACCTACTCTTGCCATCTTGCTGGGCAGACTGGATGGACCATGCTGGTCTTTATCTGCCATCAACTACTATGTTACTATGTAAATGTTCCTGTATCTGTTTCAACTCCTCCAGTCGCCTCCGCCTGTTGATCCAGTTGATTTTCAGTTTCTTCCACCCGAGTTCCAAGATCACTTATATCTTGCTTTAATGCCTGTAATGTCTCTTGCAATTTAGTTTTAATCCCACTGCTCTCCAATTTAAGCTCTTCCTTCAGCTCTGTAAGCCAGTGCTTCAGCAGTTCTGTTCCAGGATTCCACGTTCCCTCACCCTCATCTTCTTCTTCTCTCCCTGCTTCCGCGGCCATTTTCTCTTCTTGATCTTTTTCTGTCTCCTTTCCTTCCTTAGCAGGCGTATGTGAGGACCGGAATTCTGATAGCTTTTTCTGGGCTGCAAGGCCTCCCCTGGCTTTCTCTATTCCTCTCTTCCCAGCCCTGCTTTGATGGCTTATATATACTCAGTTAGACTGGTTCTCGTTGAAGAAATATTAAAATGCCCTCCAAGTCCCAGCTCCTTTCACATGCACAGATCTCTCAGACCCTGCTCACATCTGTCGCCTCTTGCCTTCTCTCCCAACCACCTCCTCACCTTCTTTGCTGCCTCAGGAAGGTTTTCTGCAGCCACTGTGGATTTTCCACTCTCCCTGGCCGTCTCTCCTCCGGGGCTCTCTCCTGGCTTTTTCAACACTGCTGTCCCGTCTCTGCCTCCTCTACTCCGTTATGCTGCTCTTGGGGGGGACTAAGCGCTGCTCAGGCCCGCTCCTCTGAAACACGTGCCACTCACCCCCTTCGTGCCACACTTGTCCGCCCCGGGCGCATCTCCTATTCGGCGCTGCCTTTATTAAGCTCGCCGCTGCTTCCCCTCCACCGGGCTTTCTCTCCACTCATTAGCCCTCTTGTGCCGTTTTTACCGCCGCCACTGCTGCAGCTCCTTCGGGCGTCGCACGGGTTTTTAACATGCCCTCGACCCGCTCATCTAACGCTCACTGCGTTCCCCTTATCGGCGCCGATGTTACCGCCCGACGTTTCTGCTCCCCGTGGGCCTTTTTTTGCATTGGTGGGCAGTTTGGGCCGCAGAGCTCTGTGCTCACGCCACCATTAAGCACGGTGACGTCACTTCCTCCCACAACTTTTGTTTTTTAATCAGGAATAACCGATAAATTCTTCCCTCAGCATAAAGGCCTCGTAAGGACATAACCTTTAAACTGCCTCCCCAAATACTTCAGTCTCCCCTCTCTCAAAATCTTAAGCCATCACCAACAGTCTTACATGACAGTGGTCCCTAATAGGCAGCCAAAGTAATTTTCACAAGATGGGTTTGGCACTTTCCCTTCCTCACAATTTTTATTACTGATCTAACTGCTATGTTCTGAGTCACCTGCAACTTCTTTATTTTATTTATTTATTTAGAGAGATTTGTATACCACCTTATCCTACAATCAAAGTGGTCACATCACAATCCAAAGAACTACTTCTTAAAGCCCATATAATCATCTCAAAACGTCCTCCACCAAATATGGCTGGAGTTTCTGAAAGAAGCATTCTAAGTCCCAAGAGAGCTTTACTGTTTAGTGACTGTACAAGTAAAAAAGTGACATTTTACTTAACAGTTAATGTCCTTTCCTTGAGTCCTGCTAGACCAGTCTAGACAAGTCGGCTGTGTTTCCCCACCAGAAAACCGGTGGAGACAAAAAAAACAATGAAAAGCCCAGGCCCCAATGACATCACTCCCATGCCTCCACTCATCTCTGCCACCAGAGGTCTCCCAGTATTTGTCCCAAGCACATGGGAGAAACATGGCAGGTCTCACGCAACCTCAATCTGGGCAACAATAAGTAATGAAACAATAGAAAACTCTGCACGGGAAAGCAAAAACAGAAGGCTGTCAATAGAAGATGAACCTGCAGAGCCAAGTATAAAATCACAGAGGACCCAAGGGTAGAAGAACAGAGCAATACAGTTCCAGGAATGGGTTCTGGACTGGTCTAGCAATACTTAAGGAAAGGACATTAACTGGTAAGTAAAATGTCACCTTGCATATCGTCCTGCTAGACCAGTCCAGACAAGTGGGATATACAAAAGCTACAACTCCACTGGGCGGAAAGAAGACACAGCAGCTTGCAAAACCCTTGAGCCAAAGGCTGTGTCTGACCACACATGGACATCCGAGCAGTAAGGCTTGACAAAGTGGAAAGTGATGCCCACGTCGCTGTCCAACAAATATCTCCAGGAGCTACCGAGCTCCGCTCTGCCCACGAGGATGCTTGTGCTAGGGTAAAATGGACACACAAATCCTTCGGAACTGGCCTCTTTCACAACAGATACACCGAGGCAATGGCCTCCTTAATCCAGCACCCCAAACTCAACTTGGCAGCCGTGTCACCTTTGCATGGGCCAGCAAACAGCACAAACAGATGGTCAGACTTACGAAAGGAATTTGTTAAGTTCTATCTCCTTCCTGTGTGTATCCTCTCCTTGTTTTGTCTTGTCTCCTTTCTCTCTCCTTTCTCAAAACCGTTGTAAACTTCCTTTCCATTTCTCTGGCCCTGAGCCTGTTCTTTAGTTTGTATATTGTACACCGCTTTGCTTGTCCCAGAAAGGCGGTTTATCAAATAAAATTACCATAACCATAACATTGTAATCTCCAAGTACTGGAGAAGCACCCTCTGGACAGCCACAAAGCAAAGGGGAAGTGCAGCAGGGGTCAAGGGGAAGTACAGCATAAACTTCATTAGCTGTGGTTGGTGAACTGCTGTGCTTTTCTTAGGGGGTGAGATAGTCCCCTCCCCAAGTCTTGCTGGGTACCTTCACTTGGTAACCTCAATGTATAAAATCTATGCTGAATCCCAGCAAGGCAACACTACAATTGAAGTATGGTAGGAACAAAAAAGAAAAATACATACTGGCCACCAGTCACCCAGAATAAAAAGGTGCCCACCCATAGCTTATGCACTAGGGCTAATTATGGTGGCTGCAATAGTGCAAGCACTGTAGATGTAGATAACAATCTTGCCACAGATCAAGGCCATGGTGAGCATGTTCATGGACCCACTGTGGCAGGAGAGAACCATTCTGTGACGGACTTTAACAGGGTCTGGAACCTATTGAGCGGTTCGCCCTCGAGGCCTGCGGAGAAACCCCCGAGTTCCTTGGCCAGGTCACGCAAGAACATGCCCATATATAGCTGGTATGCCTGAATATGGCAGGAAAGCATGGACCCCTGGTAGGCCTTACGGCCTAGGGCGTCGAGGGCTCTCGACTCCCTGCCCAGAGGAACCGAAGAATGTGGCTTCGTGCTCTTTTGTTTCTTCATGGCTGATTCCACCACCATGGATGTGTGAAGAAGCTGGGTTTTTCTAAACTAGGGGCCGCGCTGGACCTTGTACATGATGTCAAGGCGCTTACTCACAATGGGAACCGAGGCGGGTGCCTCCCACATGCAGAGTAGCAGCCTGGACAGGATGGGAGGAAATGGGATAGTAAGAGATTCCCGAGACGGGGACTCAAACTCTTCAGCTCAAGAATCCTCCTCAGCCTAGATGGCCAGGTTGAGAGCTCGTGCCATATCCCGGACAAACACCAGGAAGGAGGTGTCCTCAGTTGGCGAGTGCTGCTGAAATGCGGGTGGGGAGGGGTCCGACGGAAGGTCCCAATGGGCATGGGTTTCCGGAGAGGTATCCCCATCGGACTCCCATTCTGAGAAGTCGGATGAAGAATCCGATCCTGGCTGGTCGCCCCGTCCTGCAGCAGAGGCCCGCTTGGAGCCAGAGGCCCTGGAGGATCTCGCCCCCGAGGAACGGGAAGGCGAAAGAGACCGGCACTGAGGACCCTCACGAGGCCTACCGGTGGTTTCTTCTGGGCGTTTTTCAGCATCCCATGTGAGGGAACCTCGGTCTCTAGGCGCGGGCCAGCGAAGCCGACTGTGAGCACCTGCTGGGAAGCAATGAATGCAGAAATCCTGTGTTCTAGCACCAGCATATGGGACTCCCACGCGGGCGTGGGGCCCTGCGACACCGTCACCGGGTCAGGGGTCAAGGAGGAGAGGGGGTCCTCACCGGGATGGCCCTCAGGAGATCGGACAGCATCGCCAGAAGCCTCCATATCTGTACGAGGTACCTTGAGGGGCCGCTCCTTGTCTGACTCTCAGGAACACCGATGGGGGCTAAGCGACCGAACATGAGAGCACTCGCGCTTGTCAGGGGCCCCCGACAGCACTTCGAGGCCTTCTTCTTTTTACGCCGCTCCACTTCAGGGGACACCTAGTTGGAGTGCCGCCTTGAGCGCGGGGCTGAGGTGGGGGATTCTACCGGAGGAGAGACAACCGAGGGTGCCGCCGGGGATTCCGAAACGGCCTTCCTGAAAACGTCTTTGGACTTCTGCTTATGACTGAGTAGGGCTTTGGAGGACGTTTTCTTACAAAGCGAGCAGAGCAGCGGATCATGGTCAGCCCTGAGACACCGCAGACAGCAGTCATGGGTGTTCGTAAGCGACATGTTCTTGGAGCATCGATCGCATTTTTTGAATCCGGTGGCCATAGGGGCAAAAACGGACTCTGTGAGGTCAAAGACCCATGCAGCCAGAGGTTGGGAGAAAAAAGGGCGCGAAGCCCGCTAAGCAAAAAATGCTAGGAAAAACATCCCCTAAGTGCTCAAAAAAGATAGAGCAGGGGAAAGGAAGGACGGGTAGAGGACAGGTGCAACCGGAAAAGTAATAGGCCTAAGGCCGAAAAACGAAACACTTTTTCCGAGGGATGAAGACGTGTGTCCGAAGGACTCCATGGAAAAAGGGAGACTGAGCAAGATGGCACCCTTGGCCGGGAAGAGGACCACGCAGGCATGGCAGCCATCCCAAAGGCTTTCTTTGAAAGCTGGGGAATTGCTCCACGCGAGCTCCGTTGGTGCCGACGTCACCCATAAATGAGGACTGACTTCCTGCTTGCTCCTGGAAAAAAGAAAAATACATACTGGCTGCAAGTCACCCAGGATAAAAGGGTACCCACCCATAGCTTACGCACTAGGGCTAATGATGGTGGTTGCGATAGTGCAAGCACTCTAGATGTAGATAACAATCTTGCCACAGATCAAGGCCATGGTGAGCATGTTCATGGACCCACTGTTGCAGGAGAGAACCACGGAAATTAATGAAAAAGTTAAGAGCATTAACTACAGTTAACTGGACATGCAGATAAGGAGGACATAATATACTGCTACTTTTATGCTACAAACCCTATATTTAAATCAAGAGAGTATACAAGGAGAATCCGCCAAAAACTGGAGGAAAGAGGAATATTGCCACAAGAAAAACTGCAAAAGGCAACAGATGCAAATTTAAGATCTTTTAATTTCACAGATCAAAGCAAAGTAGTATGTGAATGATAACATCTTAAAGCAACTAAGGGCTTCCATGGAAAAAGAAATACATGGCGGAGACAGCGACCTAGGTGAGAGTACTAGAAGAAAGGAATACACAGACACAAAGAGCAGTTAAAGGGGAGATGGAGCTTGGAGATCTGGAACTGCAGGAGAGTGAGGTAGTAGTAGTAATAACAACGAGACAGGTCAACCAATCAATTAAAGAGGAGGGAAAAAAGGGAGGAGAAAGACCCAGAGGTGGAGGAATTCAAGATCGAACTTCTAGTCCACATGGAAAAAGATGAATATGCTGGGTTTCAGGCAAGGAAAAGATTATGCAAGTTAAATTTAACACTTAAGGTTAAAAGTATGATTATAAAGATAAACAAGGCCATATCCAGTATAAAGGGATCATATACTGACCTCACTAAAATAAATCAAATGCAGTATTCTGCAGCTAAAATTATTACTGTAAGAATAATGCCAGCTAAAGTGCAGGGTCAGAAGAAAAAGAAAACAATAACAGTTCCTCCTTGGAAAAAGCACATCGATGGAAAAATACAGTCATTGCATGCAGAGGTATCCCTGATAGACAGGTATCTAAAAGGATTAAGATCATCAAAGATATTAAAGAAGATCCAAGACATCAAGTTGAAGCATACTGCATTAACAGAAGACTTTAAATTTATATGTTTCAACAATAAGTTGAAAGTAGCAGCAGAAGCGCATAAACTGCGAAGATATAAAGAAAACCAAAAAAGAGAAAATAGACTTACCTGCTAATTGTTGTTCCTTGAGGATCTCCAGTTCAGTCCTCACCTCTGGGTAGTGCACCTCCTCCTGCAGCTTGGAGACTAGGCATGTCAAACTTGTGACATCACTGGCTGTATCATGCTGGCCTCTCCCACCAGCCCCCAGTGACCTATTAACAAAGCAGACTCAAAGGAACAACAAATAAGTAGCTAGAATATCAAATAAAAACTTCTAACTTCAAACTACACCAAATCCCCGTTAACCAAGAGGATAACTCTCATTCTCACTCCCCTAAAGAAAACAGGTCAGAAAGGTGAGAGCAAATAGAAAAGATAAAAAGATCGAAACATAGTGTTAGAATTGAAACAGCGTAATACTCCTCTTGACCCGCTGTCTGTTTAGCTCTTCAAACTTCTCTCAGCAACATCAACCTGCGGAAAATGAACAAGTCCCCAGGCAGGAATCAGGACTGAACTGGAGATCCTCAAGGAACAATTAGCAGGTAAGTCTAATTTCTCTTTCCTTATCGTCTCTCCAGTTCAGTCCTCACCTCTGGGATGTAACAGAGTAGTAATTAATGGGAGGGACCTGTCCACCCGGAGCACAGAACCGCAGCACCAAAACAGGCGTCCTGCATTGCCTGAACATCTAGGCGATAGTGCTTACTGAAAGTATGCAGAGAAGACCAAGTGGCTGCTTGGCAAGTTTCTACCGATGGAACCAAGCTATGTTCCGCCCACAAAGTCGCTTGCGCTCTCATAGAATGCGCCCGTAGCCCCATGGGCAACTGACGCCCCTGAACAATGTACGCCGACGCTATTGCCTCACGGACCCATCTGGAAATTGAAGCTTTGGTCGCCGCATCCCCTTTATGCAGACCACCAAAGAGGACATATAAACGTTCTGATTTTCGGAATGATTCCGAGACCTTCAGGTAATGCCGCAGTACTCTTTTTATGTCCAAGAAATGCAAGCTACAGTCAGATGCGTTGTCCCCTGGCCTCCCCAAAACTGGCAGGGAGACAGATTGATTTATATGAAAAGGTGAGACCACCTTTGGCAAAAACGACGGCACCGGATGCAACACCACCTTTTCCCTAGAAAATGATAGAAAAGGTTCCCGACAGGACAACGCCTGTAATTCTGAAATTCGACGTGCCGAACAAATGGCCATTAAAACACTGTTTTCAAAGTCAAATCCTTTAATGAAGCCAAATGCAAGGGTTCAAACGGCTCCTCCGTCAATGCACTGAGCACCAAGTTGAGATCCCACGGAGGAGACACCATCCTACGAGCAGGTCATAAACAGGACACCGCCTTCAAAAATCGAATCACATCGGAATGAGAACCCAAGGGAATCCCCTGAACCTTGCCTCAATAACAAGAAATTGCGGCCAGCTGCACCTTCAAGGAACTAGCCGCCAATCCCTTATCGAAACCGTCCTGCAAAAAACTCAATACCTTCGGAACCAAACCGAAGTTGCACGGACCTGGCGCTGTGCACACCAATTCTCGAAGATACGCCAGATGTGCACATATGCTGAAGATGTCGACCTCTTCCTGGCCAACAACAAGGTAGCAATTACCGCTGCCGAGTAACCTTTCTTCCTTATCCTAGCCTTTTCAAGGGCCAAGCCATAAGAGAGAACTGATCCACCTGAGGCATTCGCAGCGGTCCTTGTCGCAGAAGATCTGCCAAGATTCCCTGTTGAGAAGACGAATCAGATCGGCATACCACGGGCGTAGTGGACAAGCCGGAGCCACTAATACTACCTTTCCGTGATGCGCTTCAATAAGTTGAACTACTCGACCTATGAGCGCCCAAGGTGGGAAAACACAGAGCAGGCCTTGCGTGGGCCAAGGTTGCAATAAGGCATCTAGACCCTCCGAAATCCTTTCTCTTCTCCTGCTGTAAAAGCGATCCACCTAGGCTGACCGAAAGGTTGCCATGAGGTCCATAATCGGAAGTCCCCATCTGGCGACTAACTGAGCAAACACCTCCGGATGGAGCTCCCATTCTCCGGCATCCACCCATACTCTGCTGAGAAAATCCGCTGTCACATTCTCCGTTCCCGCAATGTGTGCCGCAGAGATCGCCTGAAGCCGAGGCTCCACCCACGCGAACAAGTCTTCCGCCTCCTCTTCCAATACGGAGCTTCGCGTACCCCACTGTCGGTTGAGGTATCCTACTGTTGCGGCGTTGTCCGAGAGCACTCAGATCGCTCGACTCATCACCGAGGTCTCGAACGCCCGAAGCGCTTGCGCTACCGCTCGCAACTCTAACTGGTTGATCGACCATTTTGCCTCCTGTTCGGTCCAATTCCCTTGCATGAACCAATCTCCACAATGAGCTCCCAAGCCTGTGAGACTGGCATCAGTCAACAGCGGGATCTACTGCGGCTGCTCGAGAGGCATGCCTGCCGCCAGATTTCGTGGGCAAAGCCACCACTGAAGCGACCTCCTGACCTGTCAAGGACAAGGGAGCTGTTTGGACAGCGAATTGTTCTGGTGCAACCAGCGACGAAGGAGAGACCTCTGCAATGGCTGAATGTGGGCCCTGGCCCATGGCACGACCTCCAGAGTTGCTGCCATCGTTCCCAGAATCCGCAGATAGTCCCAGGCTGATGGAGCTGTAGTCCTTAGAAATGTGTTTACCAAGCTCCGCAATGCCTGAGCTCGGATCTCTGATAGAAATACTGCTCCCACCCGAGTGTCGAACCACACTCCTAGATATTCCAAAACCTGCATTGGTTCCAAACGGCTTTTGGCCACATTGACTATCCAATCGAGATTCTGAAGAAGCTGCACCACTCGGGCTGTAACGCGGACACTCTCGGCCTTGGACGTTGCCCTTATCAACCAGTCGTCGAGATACGGATAGACTAATATTCCTTCCTTTCGCAGCACCGCCACTACCACCACCACCACCATAACTTTGGTGAAGGTGAGCGGAACTGTTGCCAGCCCGAAGGGCAATGCCTGAAACTGAAAATGCCCCCACGGGAGTGCAAACCTTAGAAATGTTTGATCTCCCGGCCTGATAGGAATGTGTAAATATGCCTCCGTCAGTTCGAGCAACGTCAAAAGCTCTCCTTGACAAACTGCCAACTATGACTGACCGTAAGGTTTCCATCCGAAAATGAGGCACTCGCAGACAGCGTTTTACCCCTTTGAGGTCCAGAATCGGACAAAAGGCACCGTTCTTCTTGGGAACCATGAAATAAATTGAGTATCGACAGATACTGTAAAGTTCTCATGGTATCGGCACCACTGCTCCGAGCTGCAAAAGCCGAGCACGGGTTTGTCGTACTGCCGTCGTCTTTACCAACCCCCTGCATGGAGATAAGAGAAGGAGTCGAGCACCAGATGAGCAAATTCGAGAGCATAACCCTCGCGAATGACCTCTAACACCCACTGATCAGACGTTATCTGGACCCAGGCAGGAAGAAACTCGCAAAGTCGTCCTCCTATCTGCTGATTTCCTGCCTGAGCCCTCCTCGCTTCATTGGGGCTTCTTGAGGGCTGAGGACGAGGGGCTAGAAAAACTTCTGCCCGCTCCTCGAAACCCCTGGAAACTTTGGCCTCGTGAAGGGAATCGTCCTCTTTGAAAACCGCCCAATCTGGATGTGCGAAAATGCCTGAAGTCAAGATACTGACCCCTTGAAAATCCCGGGATCCGATTCTGTTTTGCCTTATCCTCCGGCAAGCGGCCACCTTTCGATTCTCCCAAATCTTTGACCAGCTTGTCTAGATCCTCTCCAAACAACAGCTTCCCTTTAAATGGTAGCTTACTGAGACGAGATTTCGAGGAACCGTCCGCCACCCAATTCCTTAACCAAAGATACCAACGAGTGGCTATCAGGGAAGCCATACTATTTGCCAATGATCTAATCAGAAATCACTTAATAGTTCCCGTGTATGACTATCAAATGTGTTCTGAACAGTAAATGTCAACCAAAAATAGAACTTTTTTGTCGGATTAATATTGCTGATCGGGTGGTTCATACCGCTCAGATGCCAAAGGAGCGATCTCAAGGGAATCATTCCGCTTGTGGAACTTGTGACATGTGCTTTACCACTCTGGACGGGACGGACTGGCAAGATCCTCATACTCAGATCCGATATCATCGTCGTTATATTACAGATTGTACTTCAGACTATGTGGTGTATTTAATCATTTGCCCTTGTCAGTTGTTTTACGTGGGTATGACTACGCGATCTATTCGCGTACGGTTACAAGAACATCGATCACGTATAAATACTAATACTTTGTCAGCTCCTATGGTTCAACATTGTATGTCCAATTCTCACAAGTTTTCACAATTACGATGGACAATTTTGGAGAGAGTACCTCCGTTTTTTCGAGGGGGGGACCGTCGTGCATTTCTACATCAGCGAGAACAACGGTGGATTTTCACCCTGAATACAGTAACCCCTTATGGAATGAACACAGAGATTGAATGGTGGTCTATTAAATGAGTTTTAGATTTTTGTTGCTGACGTCTTCTTGGGTCCCGGTGCGTAATGCTGAAGTCATCACGTGCAAAACCGAAACAGGAACTAGGACGGGTTTTGCTTGATAAAGAGCCAGTGTTAACGTAGGCTTGAAACACAATGATTGTGTCGCAAGATAACCCGACCTTGATGCGATGGCATACATAGAGGGTAAACTGGCGGGCTTTATTTGAAGAGTCAACGGGAATACTTTGAGAATTCCGACTAGTTTTGTGACATCTTGGTTGAAGAAATTGAGAATTCACATTATTGAGGATACTATCGAGTTCCCTATTAACATTTCCTGGACGATTCCAGTTAATGGACATTCTTGGGCCCAGCTAAGTACCTCTATGTGTAAAAGCCTTTCTCTCTCAGATTTGTTTCTGAATTTAAAATATTTTTCATTGTATGCAAATTAGCAATGTTGGTTATGCTGAGACTTGTCCTTTTGGGCTGTTTATAGTCTCTAGCGTATTCGGGTCGCCTTGACCTTTTAAATATAAGTTGATTAAAAGGAGGGTCTGTCATTCGAGTGTGTCATTGCGCCCTCACGACAGACGATCCGACAAAAAAGTTCTATTTTTGGTTGACATTTACTGTTCAGAACACATTTGATAGTCATACACGGGAACTATTAAGTGATTTCTCATATCTTTAGATGTAATTTTTGATTCACTTATAGAGGTTTAATTTTTGATGATGATCTAATCAGGTCATAATGGACATCTGCCAAATAAGCAGCCCCAGACTTGAGTCTTGTCACATCTGCCACGCGGTCCTGCACTTGCTGCTGAGGCTGCTGTAACCTCTGTGACCAACGAAGGCAGGCTCTCGCAACCCAAGCGCCACAAATAGTCGCTTGTAGAGAAAGAGCATTAACTTCAAATGCCTGCTTCAATAAGGTGTCCACCTTCCTACCCTGTGCGTCTTTCAAAGTCGCACTGCCTTCCACCGGAATAGTTGTCTTTTTCGTGACTGCCGACACCACTGCATCTACACGCGGAGAACGGAACAATTCTCCCTCTTGATCTACCAAAGGATAAAGCCGATTCATATACCTAACGCCCCGCAAACCTGCTTCCGGTAAATCCCATTCATCCTAAATCATCTGCTTAACCACTCAATGAACTGGAAACACGGCTTGCGTCTTGTGCACCGCTTGAATGAGAGGATCCTCCAGTCCCTCATCTTCTGCCGGCTGCACAGATGACAGATTGAGAGCTTGAAGCGACTCCGTAATGAGCGCTGTGAGCTCTTATCTCCTAAACACTCTGATGGTCCTAGCCTGGTCCTCAGGCTCCTAAATTTCTCCTTCCTCCAACTCTTCTACTACCGATTCAGGTTCCATGTCAAAGTCTTCCCCTTCCGGCCATGCTGCATCAAGTGGCTGGTCATCCAGCGAGTGAGCCCTCTTAGCTGCTCTAGAAACACTAACTCCAGCCTTCTCCACAGTCAATTGATTCCCTGACGGCACCAACAGAGGCAGATTGCCTAAACAATATGCTTGATGCATAACTAACACAAAATCCGGGAAAAACCCTCCAAGGGCTGCTCCAGATGCCGAAGACGTAGTGCAAGGCCCAGGGATGGCCAGATTGTCTGCCAGAGGAGCGACTGACGACTCCAGGGGACACACACCGTCTGTCCCATTGGGAACTCCCTGGCTGCCCTCAGTAGTCTTGTCGATGAGCTCCTGTTCCATACTGAGCGCCTCCGTTGCGCAGCCCCAACAGACACCTGCGTCAGACCCTGCACCCCTACGCGACCCACACACTAGGCACTGTGGGCACGACAGCATTAGAGGACCCCCGAAGCAGGGTACCAATAAAAATTGACAGCAAACAAAGGTAGATATTGTGTACTTTGTTTTCCTCTTTTCTTTTCTTTTTTTTTTTACTGCCCCCTTTAAAGCAAAAAATCAAAAGAAAAATTAATTGCTCAAAATCCAAATAAAACAATTAAAACAATGACCCAATTAAAACTACCTTTGCAATCCGCGACAAAACTCCGGCCCCAAAAACCGTTCTTTAAAATTGTTAGCAAAAGCGCGGGAAGGAAAAAGGCCCGCGTATCTCGTCAGCCGTCCATAACTTGCAGAGCGCTGCACACGCAGCCGCAGGCCGAAAGGAGCCACGCACTGACAGGAAAACGCTACCGGGGACTCCTCTATAGAAAAAATTACCCACAGCCTACCTGTCGTTGAATGGAGCCCGGACAGCTCTATCCGGCAGACAGCTGTGATCGGGTTGAAAGCTGCACTGTTATTAAAGGCGTGCAGAAGATCCGCGGTGACTTGAACCAGCTGCGGCGTTCACTACTGCCTGCCAAAGCCAGCACAGCATCCCTCCGTGCAGTCCAGGAAAGGAGAGCGGGCAGAATCGGCTCGAAGTACGAGGGGAGAGAGAAAGCTATCCTCCTAAAATTCCCCCTTCCCCTCTTAAAGATATACCCTATCCTTTTTTTTTTTTTAAGATATAATACCCCGAATAGAAGTAATGAAACAAATGAACAAATAAAGACCCCAAAAGCAAATAATCTAAACTAACTAAGGCTACTTATCTGCTCCTTAGTGAGCCCAGCACCTAGGCTCACTACCTCCAGCTGCATGGAGACTAGGCACACTGAGGGCTGGTGGGAGAGGCCAGCAGGATATAGCCAGTGATGTCACAAGTTTGACATGCCCAGTCTCCAAGCTGCAGGAGAAGGTGCACTACCCAGAGGTGAGGACTGAACTGGAGAGACGATAAGAAGAAAGATATCAAAATAAGCTATTTATCATGTTTGATGTAAACTGTTCATTCTCTGTAAACCACCCTTGATCTTGGGAAGGGGCGATATAGAAAAAGCATTACAAATAAATAAATAATTAAATAAAAGTGGTATTGTGAAACTCAGGGGTTCAGGGGAGGAATATGCAGAAACTGATGAGGATAAGCAGAATTGCTTAACAAATGTTTCTGTTCTGTGTTCACAGATGAAGTGCCAGGAGCAGGACTTCAGAAAACACCTGCAAATAGGAACAGAAGTGACGGGGATCTCAAACGATTTTCAGAGGATTGTGTTTGTTAGGAACTAGCTAAACTAAAAGTAGACAAAGCCATGGGTCCAGATGTGATACATCCAAGAACACTGGGACATTCTAACGGCTCAATTGTCTGATCTTTTCAATGCCTCTTTGGAGTCGACAGTGGTGCAAGAGGACTGGAGAAAAGTACATGTGGTCCTTTTACATAAAAGCAGACGTAAGGATAACATTGAGAACTATAGGCCAGTTAGTCTAACCTCTGTGATTAGCAACTTATTGGAAAGGCTACAAAAAGAAAGAATAGTGAGGTTTCTGGAGTCCAATGGATTGCAGGATCCGAAGCAACATGGATTCACCAGAGGCAGGTCTTGTCAGACAAATCTGATTGATTTCATTGACTGGGTGACCAGGGAGTTAGACTGAGGGAGAGCCCTAAATGTGGTGCATTTGTTCCCGCCAAACATTTTACTCAGTCTCTTCGATAGTTACATTAGCTGGTCCAATTAGAAATTTTGAAACGGGTGTGTTTGCAGCAGCCAGGAAGCAGTTTCATTTGTTTTTGAATCGGTAGAACCTTTTTGCTCTTCATGCCTCCCTGATGATTTTTAGACTTAATTTTTTTATTTATTACATTTTAACTACCTATACTTGGGTCTGATTTTGTCGTTGTGTGAAATGAAGTTTTTTAATGGATGAATGACTTGTCGTTCTGCAAAGGTCATTCTTAGCTTTCACTAATGAAGATATTTGTTACTGCTTGTATACATGGTTTTTCTTTTTCTCCCCTGGCTATTCACTACATGGAAGAGTACTGTAGATTTATCTTTTGGTTGCAATTACTATGTAGTCTATTTCTATGCGGTTTATCTTTATTTGCCTTCCCTGTTACAATTCATAATCCAAACGTAGGTCATCATTATACCTCTCTTCTTGGTGGATGATTTTCTCTCATTTGTTGTTTATTGATGTATTTATTTACTTATCTTCTTGCCTCTTTCACAGTACTCTACTTGGATGATTCCTTAGGCATATTAGTAAGTTAAGCTCTACCAGTGTCTCACTAGTGGTGACTGTTTCTTTACATTGTTCAATATTATTTATTATTTATTTTATATATATATGTGTATACTACCGTGGCTAATTACATAACCCTCTTGTGGTATAATTGTTTTATATTTTAGTCATTATATATGTAAGAAATTTTAGTATTTATAATTAATTAATTTTAGTCTGTTTTATATATTGTGGCGCTCCCTACTGTCTAGGCGGTCGCCTATAGGTAAGGGCGTGCCTTATAATGTCCCTTTTTAATCAGCTCCAGAGCTGAAGCTTCTGGCTATTATAGTTGTGTGAAATGACAAAGAGAGTCCAAGGGTTTTGAAGGCAAAAACACAGGAAATTTATTTTGTCTTTCCCTTTGCAAAGAACCTCCTTAGAAGCTCAACACATGTCAACCAAAATAGGATGTACTCTCCAATAAAAGAAGTTTCAGTCAAACAGGATTCTGACAGTGATAAATGTTACAATTGCTTCCTGCAGCTTGTTATACCAGAAGGTGTTTCTTCCAAAGTCCAACAGTCAGAAATACAGCTTTAGCTGGTTTCTGTTAACTTCCAGCAAAGGTCTTTCTCAAACTGAGTAAAACTTTAAAAAAAACTCTCCTTTTGCTTCTAGCTGTTGTACATTCAGATAGCTGTTTTCCCTTATTCATTCAAATCAATCTTGAATCATTTCCTCTCAGCTTTAAACAGCAGCAATTTTCCTTTTAAACATTTCCAGCGTTCAAAACATAAGACATTCAGTTAAAGGGCTTCTGGCTTTTTTCCTCAGCTTAAAACAATCCATCAAGGAATCTAAGGAGTCTTGTTCAACATCACAAGGCTCTGTCTGCATGTCTTCATAATCAGACTCTGCTGTCTCCTGGCTTAACTCGGGCTGAGGGGACGCAAGCTTAATCTCCCCTAAAAGTTTTAAGACCTTTTCACAACGGGACTTCTCTCTGTGCTCAGGGATTTTAGAATGGCTGTAGAGACCCTTATCTCTCAACAAGCTGAACAAGGCTTCTAACTGGCTCACCTTGTCCTTCGTGACCCTTCTCTTCACAGACCTTTCCAGAGGTAAAACCTCTCCCACAGACTCTTGCAGGGCTGCTCCCGTACCTGGACTATAGTCAGCAACTCTCTCAGGACTGAGCCTCCGGTCTCCAGACCGTGCTGCAATTCCTTTACAGCAGGGGCTTCTCCCTGGACTGTAGTCCCTAGTATGCTGGCTGCCTTGGGAATCCCTTCTGCGGCTGTCTCTGGAAAGCCTCTCTCTTTCAATTCCCCTGAAGGATCCTTTCCCTTCAGTTTGCCTCGGGAGCTCTCCTCCCTCCTTTCTCTTGGTAGGCTCCTCTCTTTCTGTTCCCTGGAGCTTAAATGTAGGTAAGCTGCTCTTCCCCTTCCAACTCCTCCCCCAGGTGCTTCCTATTACCTCCCTGGGTTGCCTTGGAGCTTGGGCGTGGTCTGAACTCAGCAGCTCTGTGTGTGTGTTTTTTTCCTTTGGCTGCAGTTTGAAACTCCCTGCTCTCTGAACTATCCCTCTGCTTGCAGGTAAAAGTTTGTTTTCCAGCTATTTCCATGGGCTCTGATGCCCCTTCATCACCACACATCCCCCCCTCTTAAAACATTATGGGCTGGCGTACCAACCCCCGCACAGCCCATAATTCTTGATAGGGCATCTGCGTTTGTGTGTAATTTCCCTGCCCGGTGTTCTATATGGAAATCAAAAGCCTGTAAGGCCATATACCAGCGTGTTAGGCGCGAGTTGTGGTCCTTCATTTTGTTTAACCATTTTAATGGTGCATGGTCGGTCACCAATAGGAACCTACGACCCGTCAAGTAGAATCTTAGTGCCTCTACTGCCCACTTTATGGCCAAACACTCCCTCTCTACTGTAGAATATTTTCGCTCGGGTGGCGCCAATTTCCGGCTTAGAAATATGATGGGGTGTTCCACACCCTCGTGTTTTTGTGATAATACAGCGCCTAAGCCGGTTTCCGGCGCATCAGTCTGTACAATAAATGGTCGGTTAAAATCCACGCCACACAATACTGGCGCACAGCAGAGTTTATCCTTTAATAGCGTAAAGGCTTGCTCCGCTACCACCGACCACTGTAGTTGGTTCGGTGCATTTTTTTTCAGCATTTCTGTTAGCGCGGCACTTTCCGTCGCAAAATGTGGAATAAAGCGACGGTAGTAGCCTATTAATCCAAGGAAACTACGTAACTGTTTCTTAGTCAAAGGTTTTGGAATGTTTTTACACTCTCCACTTTGTCTATTAAAGGCTTAACTGTACCATGCCCCACCCAATGCCCTAGATTATTATTATTATTTATTTAGTATACATTTGTATACCGCTACTTCCAGCGATCAGCAGCGGTTTGATTACAGATTGGAAATTGTCAAATCATGACAGGAAATTTTTGAGGTATAAACACATTGATTAGACAGGAAAGCACAGCACACAGAGAACTATTTTACAGGGAACATGGGCTATGGAGGGTTAAGTGGCTTGCCCAAGACCACAAGGAGCACCTGTGGGACTAGAAACCCCAGTCCTTCCGGCCCAAGGTTGCTGTCCTCTAGTGGGATTTGAACCCCCGACCTTCCGGCCCGAAGTACCTTGCCCCAACCACTAGGCCACTCCTCCACTTCCTTTCCCCCAAACATACACTTTGCAGGATTCAATGTGATGCCTGCGCCTCGCATGGCCCTTAAAACTGCTTCGATTCGGACCAAGTGTTGGTCCCAGCTAGAGCTGTGGATCACGATATCATCCATGTATGCGGTTGCATACTGTTGGTGAGGGCGTAAGACCAGGTCGACCAACCTTTGGCAGGTTGCGGCTGCTCCATGCAGGCCAAAGGGCATTCTGCGAAACTGAAACAGACCTATGGGGGTGCTAAAGGCGGTCTTAGGGCGGGATTCTCGGGTGAGGGGAATTTGCCAATACCCTTTGGTCATATCAGGGGTGGTAAGGCCTAAACGATCTAGAGGTTCCTCTATTCTTGGCATCGGGTACGTGTCAAACCGGGAGATGGCATTGACCCTTCGAAAATCAATGCAGAACCGCATTGTTCCGTCTGGTTTCGGGACAAGCACTATTGGGTTATTCCAAGGACTTCTAGACTCCTCGATTATGCCCATCTTAAGCATTTCCTGCACTTGACTCACCACCTCCCGCTGTTTTGCCTCGGGTAACCTATAAGGTCTCTGCCTTACTATTTCCCCCTGTGGGGTCACTACTTCATGGGCAACAAGCCTAGTCTCGCCTGGTACGGGTGTTAAGACTTCAGGGAACCTCCGTAACAGCTTTAACAGCTCCTGACGTTGTGACCATGAAAGCTCCTCTCCTATTCTTGGCACCGGATCTGCCTTACAGTCCGCCAGTTGTGGGCCCAGATCCTCGTCCTCCTTCTCCTCACAACTTTATTTATTTATTTATTTTTTATTTATTTACATTCTCTTATATACCGCGCTATTCTGCATCAGTGCGGTTTACATTGAACAAACTGAAATTACATTGAACAGGGCATTATAATTTGGAGATAACTATTTTACAGGGCACTATAACTTGAAGATAACTATTTTACAGGGAACATGGGCTATGGAGGGTTAAGTGGCTTGCCCAAGACCACAAGGAGCACCTGTGGGACTAGAAACCCCAGTCCTTCCGGCCCAAGGTTGCTGTCCTCTAGTGGGATTTGAACCCCTGACCTTCCGGCCTGAAGTACCTTGCCCCAACCACTAGGCCACTCCTCCTCCTCCACTTGTGGTCAAACCCTTTATCTCAGACCGGCCTGTAGAACCAAATCCTCACGAGCCTCGTACGGTAGTGGTCAATTCAGTTACTTCTTCCAGGGGCGGAAACCCTACCCTTTCACATATAAGTTGGGCTATTCGGTCTCCTATATTCACCCTGAAATCTTCCGTCGCGAAGTTAAACAATAGCACCTTAACTGCCCCTCGATAATCAGGATCTATGACCCCCGCACCCTCATCTATGAAATCTTTCACGGCAAGGCCTGAGCGTGGAGCAATACGCCCATTACAGCCTGGTGGCATCTCCAACTGAAGTCCCGTCTCAACTAAGGCTCTTCCTTGTCGAGGGATAACGATTTCTACTGCACTACATAAATCAAAGCCCACGGCCTGTTCGGAAGCGCGCTTAGGGACCTTGGCATTAGGGGTGGTACGGCAAAATCTGAGGACAAATTTTGGCTTATTATCGGCCTCCTCCTTTCGGAGTACTTTCCTGTGTCCCTGTTTCTGCATAGTCCCAAACAAAGGACCAGGCACTGGCCTTGCCCTAGCTTCTCCTTTATGTGAGGATGTTACCTGCCTCTCCTTATCCCTCTCCCAAAGATAGACTGAACCATCCCTCGGAAGGGATGAATCACTTACTAGCCTGGCTGGAGACTCATTTCCTATCTCTAAGCTTTCCGGGTGTACTAGGGTGGAGGTCAAGCCTGTCTTGTGTTGTAGCTCCTTGGCTAACCCTCGCCTAAACTGGGGCCAATCTCTCCCCAGGACTAGGGCGTGTGGGAGCCTAGGCACAACAGCTACTGATATTTTTCTTTTTAAACCTAGACCCTTAACCCTCACCTTGTGTATTGGATAGGATGAAGCTGCCCCATGGATACACCTTATCTTTATGCTGCCTTCAGATGGCTCTAGGACCTGACTATCCTGGGATTCAATCCTTTTCCAGAGCTTCTGCGAGATCATGGACTGATCCGCTCAGGAATCTAGCAAGGCTTCTGTAGGGATACCCTCTACCTCTACAGCCAACAGAAATCCCTCCCCACTCTCCTTGGAATGGGTGGTTACTAGGGCTGTCCTGGCTTTGCAATCCCTTTTTAGGTGTCCTTCCTCCCCACAGGAAAAACATTTTCTCCGGGCATAATAGGCTCTATCCATGGACATATCCTTTGATTTTTCCCCCATCCCCGACCTCGCCTTCCTTTCTGATGCTACTACACCTGCCCATTTCAAAACACCATCCTTCACTTGGCTTACCAACTCTGCTTCTAAAAAGCACTCTGCCAGTGAGGTAGCCTCATTGGTGTTTTGGCAATTTTGTAGGACCAGAAAGGTTTGCAGGTCTTTGGGAACTGCCTCCATGAATTGTTCCAACACAACACAATCCAATACAGAATCTAGGGTTCTAGTCTCAGGTGTTAGCCACTTCCATGCCAAACCTTTAATACGCTGGCACAGAGCTCGCGGTGTTTCACCCGGCTTAAACTTACAACTCCTCAAGAGGCGTCGATAAACCATTGGGGATAGACCCAAGCGGTCTCTTATGGCTCGCTTAAGCTCCTCGTAATTGGAGGCTAAGGCCAGCGCTTCCCCCGTGAGAGAAGTGGCAAGATGGACTGCCCACTGGTCTTTTGGCCATCCAGTTAAGAGAGCTACCCTCTCGAAAGCTTCTAGGAAGTCGTCTATATCAGTTAACTGTCCGAAAGACAATGTCCCAGTTTAAGGTAACCCCAGCCCTTGGAAAGCTCCTAGGGAACCTGATACTGTCCGTGCGGATTACGTTGCCTTTTCTTGCGCTCCTAGCCATCTCCCCATCATCTCCAAGAGCGGCTTCTGCTGCGCTTGTATCATAGCCGCTGTATGTTCCTGGGTTCTCGCCGACATCTCTTGTTGTTTCTGGAACTGCTCAGCCATCCAACCAAGAAGCTTGGCACGCTCCATCTCCGGTCTGTGCTGTAACAACAAGAAAAGAGAAAAGAAAACCACCAAGTGCGGAACCACAATGCTTCACTCGAACTCCTACTGGGCACTGCCGTACCCCTCCCTGCACCAGTATCCGTTTATAACCCCTCCTATGCATGGGTTACCTGATGTCGGGGTAGCTTCACATTTGTCAGCCAGCAGGTCACCGCTGGGTAATCAACTACCGTTCTGACCAGCCACTGCCACTCCGGTCTTTCAATGCTCAACAGGCCTCTGTATTTATCTCTGGCTTCCTGCAGACGTTTCTCCTCCTTCCAGGTTGCAGAGGTCTTGCGCATGCGTGTACAAAGGTAGGCAATCCTAAAAACTACGCCACCTGAGCGCTCCCTACTGTCTAGGCGGTTGCCTATAGGTAAGGGCGTGCCTTATAATGTCCCTTTTTAATCAGCTCCAGAGCTGAAGCTTCTGGGTATTGTAGTTGTGTGAAATGACAAAGAGAGTCCGAGGGTTTTGAAGGCAAAAACACAGGAAATTTATTTTGTCTTTCCCTTTGTAAAGAACCTCCTTAGAAGCTCAACACATGTCAACCAAAATAGGATGTACTCTCCAACAAAAGAAGTTTCAGTCAAACAGGATTCTGACAGTGATAAATGTTACAACTGCTTCCTGCAGCTTGTTATACCAGAAGGTGTTTCTTCCAAAGTCCAACAGTCAGAAATACAGCTTTAGCTGGTTTCTGTTAACTTCCAGCAAAGGTATCAGCCTTTCTCAAACTGAGTAAAACTTTAAAAAAACCTCTCCTTTTGCTTCTAGCTGTTGTACATTCAGATAGCTGTTTTCCCTTATTCATTCAAATCAATCTTGAATCATTTCCTCTCAGCTTTAAACAGCAGCAATTTTCCTTTTAAACATTTCCAGCGTTCAAAACATAAGACATTCAGTTAAAGGGCTTCTGGCTTTTTTCCTCAGCTTAAAAACCTACAGCCTCTTCATTCTGTCTTTATACAAAAAGAACAATCCATCAAGGAATCTAAGGAGTCTTGTTCAACATCACAAGGCTCTGTCTGCATGTCTTCATAATCAGACTCTGCTGTCTCCTGGCTTAACTCGGGCTGAGGGGCGTAGGCTTAATCTCCGCTAAACGTTTTAAGACCTTTTCCCAACGGGACTTCTCTCTGTGCTCAGGGATTTTAGAATGGCTGTAGAGACCCTTATCTCTCAACAAGCTGAACAAGGCTTCTAAATGGCTCACCTTGTCCTTCGTGACCCTTCTCTTCACAGACCTTTCCAGAGGTAAAACCTCTCCCACAGACTCTTGCAGGGCTGCTCCCGTACCTGGACTATAGTCAGCAACTCTCTCAGGACTGAGCCTCCGGTCTCCAGACTGTGCTGCAATTCCTTTACAGCAGGGGCTTCTCCCTGGACTGTAGTCCCTAGTATGCTGGCTGCCTTGGGAATCCCTTCTGCGGCTGTCTCTGGGAAGCCTCTCTCTTTCAATTCCCCTGAAGGATCCTTTCCCTTCAGTTTGCCTCGGGAGCTCTCCTCCCTCCTTTCTCTTGGTAGGCTCCTCTCTTTCTGTTCCCTGGAGCTTAAATGTAGGTAGCTGCTCTTCCCCTTCCAACTCCTCACCCAGGTGCTTCCTATTACCTCCCTGGGTTGCCTTGGAGCTTGGGCGTGGTCTGAACTCAGCAGCTCTGTGTGTGTGTTTTTTTCCTTTGGCTGCAGTTTGAAACTCCCTGCTCTCTGAACTATCCCTCTGCTTGCAGGTAAAAGTTTGTTTTCCAGCTATTTCTTCCATGGGCTCTGGTGCCCCTTCATCACCACAATATATATGTATGGTTTTAGACAAAATAACTATTTCATAATTTGATTTCTTTGGATTAGGTGATTGTCATATAGTACTATCTATTATTTTTAATTTTTTAAGCTTTTATTTGAAATGTTATAATTTTAATTTCACCTTTATTTTATACTTTATATTTTAAATATATAATGGTTTGTGTATATGTTTTTGTACAAGGTCTTAGTCCCCTGAAGAAGGCTTCAGCCGAAACACGTGTCGGGCAGACCCTGTTATCAATATAGCACTTTCCTCCAGTGCTCCTTTGTGCTGCCTTGTGCCTGCAGGAGGTCCACTGGGAACAAAGGCACCACTGGGCTGCCCTTATGTGAAGGTGGACATCTGGGATGACATGGACCTTGGATGCCATGTGATCCAGCAGTCAGAGCAGAAGGCATGCACTGAGGTGGCTGGCTCGGTCCAGGGGCAGGAAGACTCTGGCCTGAACAGTGTGCAGTCATCCACCTATGAACTCCAGACACTGAGTAGGGTGGTTTATAATGAACCCCAGATACTTGAGAACGTGGATGGTGTGGGCCGTAGCCTGCTGCACTTCGATGGCAGAGCCCCCTCTTATGAGTCAGTCATTCAGGTAGGGGAAGACGAAGGCCCCTTGGAATCGAATGTGGGCCACGACCACTGATAGGCAATTGGTGCAGACTTTGGTGGCTGCCCCCCACAATGAACCTGCCTGTGGCTTGGATGGATGAGGATGTGAGTTTACATATCTTTTAAGTTCTAAGTGCATAGCCAGCCTCCCTGCTAGAGGTATGGCAATAGTGTTCCAAGGGAGAACATCTTGAACTTCATCATCAGGAACCTGTTTAGGTCCCCCAGGTGTAGGATGGGCTGTAGTTCCCCTGTTCTTTTGGGTACGAATAAGTATCGGGAGTAGAACTGAGCACCCTAGGGATGGACCCTAAAGCTACTGTTTGGGTTAGAAATTGGTTGAGTGGGAAGCGACTAAGTGTACAGATAAATGGAGCTCACTCTGAGGAGAAGGTGGTTACTAGTAGTGTGCTACAGGGATCTGTCCTTGGTCCGAATCTGTTTAACATCTTTGTTAGTGATATTGCAGAAGGGCTGTTGGGTAAGGTTTGCCTCTTTTCAGATGATACCAAAATTTGCAATAGCGCCTCCACAGGAGCTGAAAAGGGATTAAGATTACATAAGAACATAAGATATGCCATACTGGGTCAGACCTAGGTCCATCAAGCCCAGTATTCTGTTTCCAACAGTGGCCAATCTAGGTCATATGTACCTAGCAGTTTCCCCAAGGGACACAGGTTCCACAATGCTAGTATTGGTTCAAGCATTGATATCCTGGGTCCCTTCTTAATAATGGTTTAGGGACCTTTCCTCCAGGAACTTGTCCAAACCTTTTTTAAACCCAGCTACATTAACAGCCTTTACTACATCCTCTGGTAACAAATTCCAGAGTTTGATTACACATTGAGTGAAAAAATATTTTCTTTTATTAGTCTTAAATAGTTTACCCTGTAGCTTCATTGCATGTCCCCTAGTCGTTCTATATTCTGTTAAGGTAAACAATCAATCTACGTTTACCCGTTCCACTCCGTTCATTAATTTATAGACTTCTATCATATCTCCTCTTTTCCAGGTTAAAGAGCCCTAACCTTTTTAGCCTTTCTTCATAGGAGTATCCTTCCATCCCCTTTACCATTTTGGTGGCTCTTCTCTGAACCTTTTCTAAAATCGCTATATCCTTTTTAAGATACGGCGACCAGAATTGCACACAATATTCAAGGAGCGGTCTCACGATATAGAGGCATTATAATATCTTTTGTTTTATTTTCCATTCCTTTCCTTATCATACCTAGCATTCTATTTCCTCTCTTGGCCGCCGCTGCACACTGGGCCGAGGGTTTTAACATGGTATCTACAAAGACGCCTAAATCTTTTTCCAGGGTGGTGGTTTGTAATGTGGAACCTTGCATAGTGTAACCATAGTTTGGGTTGTTCTTCCCTAGGTGCATAACCTTGCACTTGTCCACATTAAATTTCATCTGCCATTTTGATGCCCAGTCTTCCAATTTATCAAGATCCTCTTGCAATTTTCCACAATCCTCTTGGGTTTTAACAACTTTAAATAGTTTTATGTCATCTGCAAATTTGATAACCTCACTCGTTATTCCACTTTCCAGGTCATTTATGAATATGTCAAAAAGCAGCGGACGCAGCACAGATCCCTGGGGTACACCACTATTCACCTTTCTCCATTGGGAACATTGGCCATTTAGCCCTACCCTCTGCTTTCTATCTTTTAACCAGTTCCTGATCCACAATAATACACTGCCTCCTATCCCATGACTCTTTAGTTTTGCCAAAAGTCTCTCATGAGGGACCTTGTCAAAGGCTTTCTGAAAGTCCAGATACACAATATCTGGAGTGGAGGAGTGGCCTAGTGGTTAGGGCAAGGTACTTCAGGCCGGAAGGTCAGGGGTTCAAATCCCAATAGAGGACAGCAACCTTGGGCTAGAAGGACTGGGGTTTCTAGTCCCACAGGTGCTCCTTGTGGTCTTGGGCAAGCCACTTAACCCTCCATAGCCCATGTTCCCTGTAAAATAGTTATCTCCAAGTTATAATGCCCTGTTCAATGTAATTTCAGTTTGTTCAATGTAAACCGCACTGATGCAGAATAGCGCGGTATATAAGAGAATGTAAATAAATAAATAAATAAATAAATAAATATCAACCGACTCACCTTTGTCCACCTGATTATTCACTCCTTCAAAAAAACATAACAGATTAGTATGACAAGATCTTCCTTGTCTAAAGCCATGTTGGCTGTCTCCCATTAGGTCATGACTATCTACATGCTGAGTAATTTTATTCTTTATGATGGTTTCTACCATTTTTCCCGGTACTGATGTCAGGCTCACCGGTCTGTAGTTTCCCGGATCACCCCTGGAACCTTTTTTAAAAATTGGTGTTACATTGGCGATCCTCCAATCTTCAGGTATTAGAGATAATTTTAATGATAGTTCACAGATTACTAATAGCAGGTCTGCAATCTCGTATTTCAGTTCTTTCAACACCCTTGGATGTATACCATCCGTCCCAGGTGATTTGCTACTCTTCAGTTTATCTAATAGTTGTAATACATCTTCCCGATGTATCGATATTTCCTTCAATTCTTCCGCACCTTTAAATACCACTTCAGTCATGGGTAACATCCCTACATCTTCCTCAGTAAAGACCGAAGCAAAGAATTCATTCAGTCTCTCCGCTATCGCCTTGTCGCCTCTTAGTGCTCCTTTAACCCCTTTATCATCTAATGGACCAACTGACTCTCTCACAGGTTTTTTGCTACAAATGTACTTGAAAAGGTCTTTATTTCGCGCTTTTGCTTCCGCAGCAAGCTTCTTCTCAAATTCTCCCTTTGCCTGCCTTATCAATGCCTTGCATTTGACTTGCCAGTGCTTGTGCTGTTTCCAGGTTTCGTCGTTTGGCTCTTTTTTCCATTTCCTGAAAGATGCTTTTTTGGCAACAACAGCCTCTCTGACCTCACCTTTAAACCATGCTGGCAGTTTTTTGGACTTCCTTCCACTTTTCTTAAAGCGTGGAATACAGCTGGTCTGGGCTTCCAAGATAGTATGTTTCAATAACAGCCAAGCCTGATGTACGTCTTTAACCTTTGCAACTGCTCCTTTTAGTTTTTTCTTAACTGTTTTCCTCATTTTATCATAGTCTCCCTTTCGAAAGTTAAAAGGTAGTACTGTGGATTTCCTTACTATCCC
The DNA here is from genome assembly GCA_033557465.1 of Ichthyophis bannanicus. Taxonomy (NCBI): domain Eukaryota; kingdom Metazoa; phylum Chordata; class Amphibia; order Gymnophiona; family Ichthyophiidae; genus Ichthyophis; species Ichthyophis bannanicus. Next base: position 384,900,880 of record CM066039.1, read on the forward strand.
TCCTCCACTAATTAAATCAAAGGCGATCATGTTATGATCACTATTGCCAAGTGGCCCCAACAACCTTATCTCTTGCACTAGATCTGGTGTTCCACTAAGGATTAGGTCTAATATGGCTTCCCCTCTGGTCAGTTCATGAACCAGCTGCTCCAAGAAGCAGTCATTTATTTCATCTAGGAACTTTATCTCCCTAGCATGTCCTGCCGTGACACTGACGCAGTTGATACCGGGGTAGTTGAAATCACCCATTATTATTACTGTGCTGTAACTTTGTTAGCTTCCTTGATTTCTTTGAGCATTTCATCATCCATTTGGTCATTCTGGTTAGGCGCTCGATAGTACACCCCCACTGCCATTGCCTTCCCCCTTTTACATGGAATTTCAATGCATATAGATTCTACAGCAGATTTTGTTTCCTGCAAAACTTTAATCCTTTGTGACTCAATGCCCTCTCTAACATAGAGCGCAACCCCTCCACCAATTTGATCAGCTCTATCATTACGATATAGTTTGTACCCAGGTATCACAGTGTCCCACTGGTTGTCCTCCTTCCTACATGTCTCTGATATTCCAATCATATCTAACCTTTCATTTAGTGCTATATATTCTAACTCTCCCATCTTATTTTTTAGACTTCTAGCATTTGCATACAAGCATTTTAGAGAATGTATTTTATTCATATTAATTTGGCTATTGTTAGACATGGGATTCTTCTGAGAACACCAGAAAAAAATCTATGCCACTTGAAAGCGTAGGACAGCCTGGTGGATGGCTTCCTAGAAGCTAAAAGGATGTCCTTAACCTCCTGGGGAAAGTTAATGCCTTGGAAGGCTATGCCTTCAGCAGCCATGCTGTGAGATGGAGAGACTGCGGACTGGGATGGAGGAGCATCCCCTCCTCCTGAGAGAGGAGATCTGGAGCACACCCCAGATCTATAGGTTGAGCCTGAGACAGACGTAGAAGGAGAGTGTACCACGGTTGATATGGCCAGCGCGGGGCTATGAGTATCATGAGTAGACACCCAGGAAGGTGTTAATGACATGAGGAGGGATCTAGCTAAGCTTGAAGAATTGTCTAGAAATTGGCAGCTGAGATTTAATGTTAAAAAATGCAAGATCATGCATTTCGGCTGCAGCAATCAAAGGGAGCAATATAGTATAGGGGGTGAAGTATTTTTGTCCACTAGAGAAGAGCAGAACCTAGGCATGATTGTGTCTGATGTTCTTAAAGTAGCTAAACAGATAGAAAAGGTGAAAGCAAAAAGTAGAAGGATGCTTAGGTGCATAGGGAGAAGAATGGCCAGCAGAAGAAAGGAGGTGATAGTGTCTCTGTATAAGTCTTTGGTGCGACCTCATTTGGAATATTGTGTGCAATTCTGGAGATCGCATCTTCAAAAGGATATAAACAGGCTTGAATCAGTACAGAGGGTGGCTACTAAAATGGTTAGTGGTCTTCATTATAAAGCATATGAGGAAAGACTTAAGGATCTTAATATGTACACCTTAGAGGAAAGGTGGGATAGAGGTGATATGATTGAGATGTTTAAATACCTCCATGGCATAAATGCACAGGAGGAGAGCCTCTTTCGACTGAAAGCAAGCTCTTCTACAAGAGGACATAGGATGAGGGTGAAAGGGGAAAGACTCAGGAGTAAAATGCAGAAATATTTCTTTACAGAAAGAGTGGTAGATGTGTGGGGTCTCCCAGTGGAAGTGGTAGAGATGAGGACAGTATTTGAATTTAAGAAAACATGGGACAAACACAGAGGATTTCTAAAGCAAAAAAAGGGACTGTTCTAGTGGTTGATAACGGACAGGCAGACTAGATAGGCCATGTGGTCTTTTTCTGCCGTCATGTTTCTATGTGGAGGCACTGGATTCACTGCCCTGTCCTCTAGAAGACATGTAAGTTCCTGCAGTAGCAGGGTCTAGTGGACAGGAGTCCTGGGGGGCTCTCCCAGGAAGAATGAAGGGGGCATCTGCAGCAAGTGGAGGAGGTAACCCTCCTTGACCACCTTCAGTGCCCAAGTACCGGTGGCAATGGATAGCCACATGTGGGCAAACAAGACAAGACGTCCCACTGTGGGCTGCTGGGGTGGGCCTCCTCAGAGGGAGAGGCTATGCCCAAGGAGTCAAAAGCTCCCAACTAGGCTGGGCCGGGGCCGGAGCCGGTGCCTGGGATTTGGGATCCCTTCGCCTGCTGACCCTGTTGGGGAGCTGGGAAAGAGTAGTTACTCACCTGTAACAGGTGCTCTCCAGGAGCAGCAGGAATCAGTCCTCACTTATGGGTGACATCGGCACCGATGAAGCCCCCATGCGGAGCATTTCCCCAGCTTTCTATGAAAGCCTTTGGGAATACTACACGCATGCGCGGTCCCCTTCCCGCCTAAAGGTGCCATCTTGCTCAGTCAAATGATATAGCTAAAAAACAGCACACAAAAATAAAAAAATAAACTATGTACAACTGCAACTCCCAGGGGAGGAGGGAGAGTTGTGAGGACTGATTCCTGCTGCTCCTGGAGAACACCTGTTACAGGTGAGTAACTACTCTTTCTCCAGGACCAAGCAGGAAGTCAGTCCTCACTTATGGGACTCCCCAGCTTCAGGCTACTGGGGACCCAGAACTGAAAAATGAGCTCCCTCTAGCCTCAGCATCAGAGAAAGGTTTTCACTGAAACATACCTCCACCGGTAGCCCAACCAGAGGGCTGGAGGGTAGGAGTTGCCTAAACCTCAAAGAGATTCCGGAGCACTGCCTGACCAAAAGCACTGTCCCTGCGGGACTCCCTCTCCAGGCAGTAATGGGCCACAAAAGTCTGGCTTGAGGACCAAGTTGCAGCCCTGCAGTATGTCTGCCAACGGTACAGAGTGGAGATGAGCTACTGAGGCAGCCATTGCCCTGACACGGTGGGCCGTGACCCGACCCTGCAAAGGAAGGTCAGCTGCCCTGTAAGCCCAGGTGATACAGTCAGCCACCCAGATGGACAAGGTACGCTTGGACACAGGTACCCCCAAGTTATTGGGGTCAAAAGATACGAAGAGCTGAGTAGCCCTCTTATGCCCCTGCGTACGCTCAAGGTAGAAGGATAAGGCCCTCCTTCAGTCCAGGGTATGCAGGACTGTCTCAGCTCGGCTGGCATAGGGCCTAGGGAAGAATGTTGGAAGAACCACCTCTTGGTTGAGATGGAAAGAGGAGACAACCTTGGGAAGGAACTTAGAATGAGTCCTAAGGACTACCCTGTTCCTATAGAAGCGAGTGTATGGCCTGTCACAGACCAGGGCTTGAAGTTCACTCACTCGCCTGGCTGAGGTCAAGGCCACTAGAAATAGAGTCTTCCAGGAAAGGAAGCGTAGAGGGCATGTGGCCATGGGTTCAAAAGGTGGGCGAGTAAGCTGCTGCAAGACCACATTCAACTCCCAATCAGGGGCCGGTGGACGGAGAGGAGGCTTGAGCAATAGTAAGCCTCTGAGAAACCTGGACACCAAAGGGTGAACCGACAAAGAATGTCCCTCCACTATTGAGTGGTGAGCTGCCAGGGCAGAGAGGTGGACCCGAACAAAATTGGACTTAAGGCCCTGATTGGACAAGTGCAGAAGGTACTGGAGTACTACTGGCACAGTGCAGCCGAAAGGATCTTCCTTGCGTTGCTGACACCACAAGGAGAACCTCCGCCACTTCAGGGCATATGTTTTCCTGGTGGATTGCTTTCTAGAGGCCAAGACCACCTCTTCCACTTCCTGAGGCAGGCCCCTGGGAGCCAAGACTACCTTTGCAGCCTCCATGCCATCAGATGGAGAGATTTGAGAATGGGATGCAGAAGGGAACCCTGATCCTGAGAGAGGTCGGGTTGGAATCCCAGAGGCATGGGTGTCTCCACTGCCAGTTGAAGTAGCAGGGGGAACCAGGGCTGCCTCGGCCACCTGGGAGCAACCAGAAGTACTGAGGCCTTGTCCCTGAGAATCTTGAACAAGGTTCGGGCCACCAGAGGCGTGGGAGGAAACGAATATAGCAGGCCCTGGGACCACGAAATCAGGAAGGCATCCGCTGCCACCCTTAGGGGATGCGGTTGCCTGGAACAAAACCTGGGCAGTTGGTGATTCAGGGGACTGGCAAAGAGATCCATGGATGGAAGTCCCCATTTTAGGAAAATCTGTTGAACCACCAAAGGGTGCAGCTTCCACTCGTGGGGCTGCAGAATTCTGCTTAAGCGGTCTGCCAGAAAGTTCTCCTGACCAGGAAGATAAACAGCCCTCAGCAACATCTGGTGCCTGAGGGCAAAAGAGTAAAGGGCCTGTGCTTCCAGGCATAGAGGCCTGGAGCCAGTGCCGCCCTGTTTGTTGACATAGAACATGGCTACTTGGTTGTCTGTCTGAACTAGAACAGACTGGTGGGCCAAGGAGTGAGAAAAAGCCTTGAGGGCTAAGCGAATAGCCCGCAGTTCCAGTAGGTTGATCTGTTGAGTGGCTTCTCATGGGGACCAGAGGCCTTGGGTGCAGCTCCCTTGACAGTGTGCACCCCAGCCCTGCATGGAGGCATCGGTTGTCAACACCACTGTGGGGGCAGTCACCTGAAAAGGCACCCCCTGCAGCAAGTTGGGGGGGGGGGGGTGTAGCCACCACTGAAGAGAATCCAGGAAAGGTTTGGATACCCTTACTTTGTCTGCTAGGCTCCCTGTGGTCTGCTTCCAATGAGTACTGAGGCACCACTGTGCAGGCCTCATGTGGAGGCGGGCATTGGGGGTCACATGCACAGTCGACGCCATGTGTCCCAGGAGTTGCAGACAGAGCCTGGCAGGAACCCATGGCAGACTGAGAAACCGGGAAGCCAACTCCATGAGCATTTGAGCTCGGTCCTCTGGCAAGAAAGCCCTTGCTTGCAGAGTCCAGCCGTGCTCCTATGAACTCGAGGTTCTGGGAGAGGAGCAAAGTGGACTTTGTGAAGTTGATGACAAAGCCTACGTCTTGAAGGAGTGTGACAGTCCTGAAGGTGGCCTGCCTGGCCTCCTGGTAAGTTCGACCTCGGATGAGCCAGTCGTCCAGATAGGGGAAGACAAAGACCCCTTGAGCCCTCAAGTAGGCCGCCACCACAGCTAGGCACTTTGTAAAGACCCGTGGGGCGGATGTTAGGCCAAAAGGCAGCACCCTGTACTGGTAATGGCTTCCTCCCACCACGAGCCTGAGGTACTTTCTGTGGTCTGGATGAATGAGGATGTGAGTGTACGCATCCTTTAGATCTAAGGAGCATAGCCAATCTCCCTGCTGGAGGTAGGGCAGAAGTGTTCCAAGAGTAAGCATCTTGAACTTCTCGTTCTCCAAGAACTTGTTGAGGTTCCTGAGGTCTAGGATAGGCCTTAGGCCTCCTCTTTGGCACCAGAAAATACCTGGAGTAGAACCCGTGCCCTTATAGGCGAGGAGGTACCGGCTCCACCGCCTTGTCCAGAAGCAGACCCTGAAGTTCTTGGAGGAGGAGGTTGGTGTGCAGGAGAGGCCTCAGAGGTTCTCCTGGAAAGTAGACCAGAGGTAGCTGTTGGAAATGAAGCATATAGCCCTGGTGAATGATGCTTAAGACCCAAGCATCCCCTGTAATGGGTGGCCACCTGTGGGCAAACAGGGCTAAGCGACCCCCTGTGCAGGGATGGGACCACAGGGGCGGAGAGGCTATGCCTTGGGAGTCAAAAAACCCCTCCCTGCTGGGTAGGAGCAGGAGCCGGAGGCTTGGGGGTCTTCTGCCTACGGGGCCCATGTCCCTGCCACTTGGCCTGCTGCCCCTGAGGGGGAGCTGGAGAAGCCTGGTACTGAGGGAAAGGTGTGTAGGCAGACACCTTTCGCGGGTAGAAGGACTTTTTACCCGAGCCCTTCTTTTTGTGAGAAGGGGCAGAAGTCTTTCTGGACAGCCTTGTCCTGGTCAGGTGCTCGGTCTCGAGCTCAGCCGCCTTCTCGGCCATGGGTTTTCCAAAAAGGTTCTCACCTCGGCAAGGGACATCGACCAACTTGTCCTGTACCCAAGGCTCGAGGTCCGATGACTGCAGCCATGCCTGGCGTCGGGCCGCGATGCCGGCGGATGCCACACGAGCCGAAGCCTCGAAGCCATCGTAGGCAGCTCGAGACATGAATTTGGAACAGTCCCGGATTCCTGAAGACAAAGACTGGAACCTCTGCAAAGGTTCCCCGGAGAGGCCAGCAGAGAACCCGGCAAGCTCCTTTGCCAGGTCTCGGAGGTACATGCCTATGTACAGCTGGTATGACTGGACACGGCAAGCAAGCATTGAGCCCTGGAAGCACTTTCAGCTGAAAGCATCCACGTTCCGGGCCTCCCTGCCGGGGGGCACCGCAGAGTGCATCTTCTGGCTCTTCAGACGATGCATGGCCGATTGCACCACCATGGAATGGTGCGGCAGCTGCGCCTTTTGGAAGCCAGGGCTCTTACGGAGTCGATAAATGGAATTGACTTGCTTGCTCAAGACCGGCGCCGAGGCCGGTGCCTCCCACATCCGGAAGAGGAGCCGTTCCAGCATCGGAGGAACTGGAACAGTAAAGGCCTCCTTCGGAGGAGAGTCATACTGGAGGGCCTAGAGCTCCTCGGCTCGAGGCTCCTCCTCGGGGGTCTGCGGGAATAGCCAAGGTCTTGGCCATGTCCTGCACGAACTCCGAGAACCGGGTGTCATCTGGAGGAGACCTACTCCGGGGCTCGGACTGCAGTGAGTCCGACGGGACACACCGAGTCCGGACGGTATCGGGGGACTCCTCATCCTCCGTCTCCCAGGCTGACTCATCCAAAGAGGAGTTGAGGGGCTCCGACCGCGTGGGTCGAGGTGGCACCCGCCCCGATGCCGAAGGCACCGGCGTCGACACCCTTGGTTCCGAGCAGGAGGTCGAGGGAGACCTTGACCGAGGACGACTTCGAACCTTCATGGTCTCGAGTATCGGCTCGGTCTCCGGAGTCGACTTCGACGTCCCGGTGGTCGGGGCCGATGCACCAGCGAGGCTGGCCATCAGTACCCGCTACTGCTCCATGAAGGCAGACAATCTGCACTCCAAGGCTGTCAGCCTGAGTCCAAGCTCAGGAGACTCAGCAGCCACCGACACAGGCCCCGGCGGCGCCGGGCCCGACATCAGCTCCCTCGGAGGAGAGTCCACGAGGACTACAGGACTTACGTGTCCGACGGTCTCCGGCTCTACACGAGGTACTTTGGACGGCTTCTCCTGCTCCAAAAGGCCCGGGACGGCGGTCGGGGGTCTTAGACCTGGCCCTCGAGGAACCAGGGACCCCCTGTCCGAGGAACCCCGGCGATGCTCGGGATCAGACTCCCGAGACGTCGAGGCCTCAGACAAAGTCCGGGCCCGGCCAGAGGCAGAATCCGAAAAAATCCTTTCCTTCTGGTGCTGACGGCTTCAAAGTGCCTTGGTGGACATTTTGCCACACGGGCCACAGATCATGGGATCATGATCTGGGCCGAGGCACCGAAGGCAGCATTCGTGTGTGTCGGTGAGAGACATTAGTTTCTTGCACCGATCACACTTCTTGAAACCACTGGAAGCCATCGGGGAAAAAAGGGCCCCCGCGAGGTCAAAAGACCAGCCTTCCAGGGAAAAACAGAAAAAAGGGCGCGAACGCCAGCAACGAAGGGCAAAAACCGAAAAATAGAGAACAGGTTCGATACTGGTGTACCGAACCTGGCGGGAAGGGGAACCGGCGTCGAAGTCAGAGAAAAAGGCGAAGAAATCTTCAAAAAAACGTCAACTTTTCCCGGGTGACTAGGACAAACGTCCAAAGGGCTCCACGGAAAAAGAGAGACTGAGCAAGATGGCACCTTTAGGCGGGAAGGGGACCGCGCATGCGTGTAGTATTCCCAAAGGCTTTCATAGAAAGCTGGGGAAATGCTCCGCACGGGGGCTCCATCGGCACCGATGTCACCCATAAGTGAGGACCGACTTTCTGCTTGGTCCTGGAGAAGGCCTGATACTGAAGATAGTTTCCGTAAACCTTGCCCTTCCTTGGGTAAGAGGGCTTTTTATCCGAGGACTTCCATTGGGGAAAGGTAGCCGTCTTCTTTGAGAGCCTGGTCATCACCAGAAACTCGGTCTCCAACTCTGCAGCATTATCAGTCATGGGCTTGCCAAAGAGATCTCCTCTGTGGCAAAGGACATTAACCAATTTGTCCTGAATCCATTGCTCCAAGTTGGAAAATTGTAGCCAGGCCTGGTGCCGTGCGCTGATGTAAAAGTGCCTGTACGGCGTGCCTGTACGGCGCCTCAAAAAGTGACCACATTACACCCATCCTAATGGAACTACACTGGCTCCCCATAAACTGCAGTATTGCGTATAAAGCCCTTCTCATGACCTTTAAAGCGATCAACATGATTGCCCCTTCAGCAATATCAAACCTCCTCAATCACACTCCTAACATTAGATCTAGGAGATCCATAGCTGCAAATACCCTAGCCACACCATCAGAAGCCACAAAATGCACGCGCACAACCACAACCACAGACAGGGCTTTCGCACACTATGCACCCAAATGTTGGAACAACCTACCACCTACCATTAGAGCAATCACAGACCTCAAGCAATTCAGAAAAGCCATAAAACACCACCTCTTCCTTCTACACTTCTCCCAATCCCAGTGCCCATCATCAACCCTCTAACACATTCCAAGCCTTCATAGTAAAATTGTAAATATATTATTTACACAAGATGTTAATAAAATCTCTATTCATTGTATATAATTTCATAACATATATGTACATAGTTTCCCTAAGTTGAATCCCAGTTGAAATCTCCTGTTTCATGTAAACCTGTTGCTTGCTGTGAGTATTCTTGTTCAATGTAAACCGCGCTGATGAAGAAGAGCGCGGTATAGAAAAGCTATAAATAAAATAAATAAATAAATAAATGTCTACCGCAGCTACTCTAACTGCTGACTCAAAGCCATCACAGGCTGTCATAAATGTGGAGCATTCTCTAGTGACTTATAAACAATCTGAGCACCCTAGGGATGGACCCTAAAGTTACTGTTTGGGTTAGGAATTGGTTGAGTGGAAGGCGACAAAGGGTACAGATAAATGGAGCTCACTCTGAGGAGGTTACTAGTGGTGTGCCACAGGGATCTGTCCTTGGTCCGATTGTTTTTAACATGTTGTTGTTAAGTGCCGTCGAGTCGGAGTCGACTCATGGCGACCCTCTGGATAGCTATCCTAAATTGTGTTCGGTCTTCAGTCAGGCGGCTCATTGTTGACAGACTGGTACCCGTAGCTGCTGTTATTGTATTGATCCATCTCATTGCTGGCCTTCCTCTTTTGCGTTGACCTTCTATCTTGCCAAGCATAATGTCTTTCTCTAATGATCTCTCTCTTCGCATGATGTGTCCAAAGTATGAAAGTCAAAGTCTTGTCATCTGAGCTTCTAAAGAAAGCTTAGGTTTGATCTCCTCTAGTACCGACTGGTTTGTTCTTCGGGCAGTCCATGGTATATACAGTATTCGCCGCCAGCACCATAATTCAAAGGCATCAATTTTCTTCCTGTCTATCTTTTTCACTGTCCAGCTTTCACATCCATATGATGTTATTGAAAATACCATGGCTTGAATAAGTCGAATCTTTGTATGGAGAGAGACATCTCTGCTCTTGAGAATCTTATCTAGGTCTTTCATAGCCATTCTGCCAAGAGCAATGCGTCGTCTGATTTCTTGACTGCTTGTTGCTTCTTTATTGATAGTTGATCCAAGTAGGTTAAAGTTGTTCACAATTTCAATTTCTTCTCCTTCAACGATGAACCTGTTGATTATGCCAGTTGTCATGATCTTTGTCTTCTTTACCTTAAGGTGCAGGCCCATTTTGAGACTATGTTCTTTGATTGTGAGAAGCAAATGTTTCAGATCATCTTCACTTTCAGCCAGTAATGTGGTATCATCAGCATAGCGAAGGTTGTTGATGAGTCTTCCACCATTCTTCACACCTCTGTTGTCTTCATACAATCCTGCTTCTCTGATGATTTGTTCTGCATATAAATTAAACAGGTAGGGGGGGAAAGTATGCAGCCTTGTCTTACACCTTTGCTTATTTTAAACCATTCTGTTTCTCCTTGTTCCGTTCGAACTGTTGCTTCTTGATCAATGTACAGATTGCGCAAGAGAACGATCAGGTGTTCTGGTATACCCATGCTTCTTAATGTGGCCCAGAGTTTCTCATGGTTTACACAGTCAAAAGCCTTGCTATAGTCGATAAAGCACAAATAGATATCCTTTTGGTATTCTTTAGTCTTTTCAAGGATCCATCTCACATCCGCAATGATGTCTCTCGTTCCTCGCCCTTTCCTGAACCCTGCTTGCACTTCAGGTAGTTCTTGTTCCAGGTATGGTTGTAGTCTCTTTTGAATAATCTTCAGTAGAATCTTGCTGGCATGTGGGATCAGAGCGATTGTGTGATAATTTCCACAGTCAGTTGGATCACCTTTCTTTAGTATTGGTATAAACACAGATCTTTTCCAGTCAGTTGGCCATGATGTTGTCTTCCATATTTCTTGGCAGAGCCTTGTGAGTACGGTAACAACTGCATCAGATTGCTGCAATACTTCTATGGGAATGCTATCAATGCCTGGTGCTTTGTTCTTTGATAAGGCTTTCAATGCTGCTTCAACTTCTTCTTTCATCACCAATGGTTCCCGATCATAAGGTACAGGTTGAAACGGCTGTTGGTCCACTTGATCTTTATCATATAAAAACTCTGTATATTCCTTCCACCTTTTCTTGATCTTCTCAGCATCATTCAACATAGAACCTTGAGCATCTTGTAACATTCCAATTCGAGGCTGGAACTTTTTCTTTAACTCTCGTAGCTTTAGGAAAGCCGATCTTGTTCTTCCTCTAATAGTTTCTGCTTCTATTTCCTTGCAAGTGTCATTGTAGTACTTTTCCTTGTCCTGTCTTGCTGCACGTTGGAAATCTCTGTTGAGTTCTGCAATTGTCTTTCTTTCTCCTCTGGCTTTAGGTTCTCGGCGTTTCTGGGCAATTTTCAGAGTTTCTTCTGTCATCCATTTTGGCCGTTTTTGCTTTTTCACCTTTTGTAGAGACTTCTCGCTTTCTTCCAACACAACCTTCTTGATGTCATTCGTATCTAAAGCAGCAAATCGATTTTGCAGGCAGTCTTTAAATTCCAGTGGTATATTCTCAAGGTCATATTTTGCTGCATTCATGAGTGGTTTGCTCTTTTTCAACTTTAGCTTGAGTTTGCATTCTAGTAGTTGATGATCTGTACCACAGTCAGCTCCAGGTTTTGTCTTTGTTGATGTTACAGAGCTTTTCCATCGTTGACTTCCACATATGTAGTCAATTTGATTTTTATATAATCCATTCGGTGAAGTCCATGTGTACAGTTGCCGCTTGTGTTGCTGGAAGAAGGTGTTTGAGATGAATAGATCATTGGTCTTGCAGAATTCTATCAGTCTTTCTCCAGCTTCATTTCTGTTGCCAAGTCCATATTTTCCAACTACTTTGCCTTCTTCTTTGTTGCCAACTTTTGCGTTCCAGTCACCCATGACTATCAGGATATCCTGTTTGCATGTTCTGTCAATTTCAGCTTGTACTTGTTCATAGAACTCTTCAATTTCATTCTCTTCTGCAGCTGTTGTTGGGGCATATACTTGAATTATAGTTGTGTTGATAGGCAATCCTCGTAGATGAATAGAGATTAAGCGTTCGCTGACTGCATTGTATTTCATTACAGTTCTTGCAAGTTTCTTCTTTATTATAAATGCAACACCATTTCTTCTTTGTCTCCAGCATTTCCAGCATAGTAGACCATGTGATCATCTGATGCAAAGTGCCCCATGCCAGTCCATTTCAGTTCGCTGACACCCAACAGATCAAGTTGTACACGTTCCATTTCATTCTTGACCACATCCAACTTCCCTTGGTTCATGCTTCGTACGTTCCATGTTCCAATGTGTAAGATATCTTTACAGCTTCTGACTCTCATTTTATGCGCAGCTACATCAGCAGTCAGACTTCCCGAGGGCTTTGATCCAACCACATCATAAATGCTGGCTTTACTCTGAAAAGTCTTCAGCTCTTCCCCAGTAGCTAGTTGAGTGCCTTCTGACCTGGGGGTCTCATCTTCCAGCACTATAGCACAATTTGTTTTGTTGTAACTATCCATTGGGTTTTCATGGCAAGATACAGAAGTAGATTGCCGGGCCTTTCTTCCGCGCAGTTTAAGTTTGGTGTTGTTGCCGTTGTCACAAAAATGTGATCCTCCGCCGTCAACACTGTCCCATTCTGCTGCTGCCCAGATGGGTGGTTTGTCTTGGTCTGGCACCTCAGCTGAGACCTGTCCATCTTGGGAGACCCTGCCAGTAGTTAAACTACCGATAGTTTAGCTCTCAGCATCACTGATGCACGCAAGCCCTCACAGCACGACAAGCTGCAAACCAAGTTGTTAGTAATATAGCGGAAGGGCTGTGGGGTAAGGTTTGCCTCTTTGCGGATGATACCAAAATCTGCAATAGAGTAGACACCTTGGAAGGTGTAGATAACATGAGGCGGGATTCTAGCTAAGCTTGAAGAATGGTCTAGAATTTGGCAGCTGAGATTTAATGTTAAAAAATGCATTTGGGCTGCAGCAATCCAAGAGAGCAATATAGTATAGGAGGTGAAGTACTTTTGTCCACTAAAAAAGAGCAGGACCTAGGCATGACTGGGTCTGATGATCTTAAAGTATGTTTCTATTGGCTGCCCGAGTCATAAATTTGGAGCATTCTCTGGCATCCAATGCCAGGGTCAGGAACCACTGGAGAGGTTCCTCGGAGAGACCAGTCGAGAAACTGGCGAGCTCATTCACCAGGTCTCTCAGATACATGCCCATGTACAGCTGGTATAGTGCATCTTGCCGCTGAGCATCAAGCCCTGGTAGCACTTTCTACCCATGGCATCCATAGCATGGATCTCCCTCCCCGAGGACACCGAGGAGTGCATCTTCTGCAGCCAACATAGCCGACTCCACCACTATGGAGTCATGTGGCAGCTGTGCATTCTGGAATCCTGTGTTCTGGCGGACTCAGTAAATAGACTCCAACTGTCAGCTCATGATGGGTACCGATGCGGGTGTCTCCCACAAGTGGAGAGTAGCTATTACAGAATTTGAGGGACAAGCACCGTGAATGCCTCATTTGGAGGGGACTCGTACTGGAGGATTTCGAGTTCCTTCATGCGAGGATCCTCCACCGACTCGATGTCAAACGCCAGTGCCTTCGCCATCTCCCACATGAAGTCGAGGAAGGCCATATCCTCGGGTGGGGGCCAGTGGCGGGTCTCGGTGGGAGATGGATCACAGTGGAGTCGGGTGTCCGGGGACTTCTTGTCCTCGGTCTCCCAGTCCGAGTCGTAGTTGGTGAAGGCATCGAGGGCGGTCCGGGTTACCGGGTCCCTTGGAGACCCTGTAGTCTGAGCCGCGGGCACTCACCGAGGAGAATCTCAGCCCCGAGGATCGGGACTGAAGCATAGGGACATTTCAAAGATGGTAGCACTTGAGGACTGGCTCGACCACCAGTGATGTCCTTGAGATAGAGGGCCCAGTGGCTGGGGCTGATGAACCGGAGGAAACAGACATCAGAGTCTGCTGCTGGGTCATGAAGGCAGACAAGGCCACCATTCTTATCTCCTTCGATGCAGGCACAGAGGATTTCAGGCCCGGTGCCATTTCTAACAAGGGGGAATCTTCGATGAGGATGGCCTCGGGGGCCTTTGGCCAACTGCAAAAGACTGACTATTCCTTACGGGCCACCTTGGTTGGCTGCTCCTGCTCCGTTCCCTTGGACTCGCAGTGTGAGCTGCGGGGCCAGGAGTGGGACTTACCCACCTTCCCCGACCCATCTGCTGAGGCAGTCCTCAAGGGTTTCTTCTTTTTATCTTCCACCTCCGGGGTGCTCTGGTCAGAGGACCTGCAGCCTCTAGTTCCCGAGGCATTGGGATCACCCCGGAGTTCCGAGGGAGGCCTTGTAATGTGGTGTCACTGGTGACTCTGGGGCAAAGTTGGACGTGTGGAAAATCTTTTTCGGCTGCTGCTGATAACTCTTGATAGCCTTAGAAGACATCTTTTTACAGAGGCCACAATCCAAGGGGTCGTGTTCCGGCCCAAGGCAATGGAGGCAGCAGTCATGGGGATCAGTGAGGGACATGGTATGAACACACCGATCACACTGATCAAGGCCACTAGCGAAGGCCATGGGGAAAGCGCCCCAATAAGGTTGAAGACCTTGAGCCTATCCAGAGAAAAAAAAAGGGGCACAAATACATGCTGGTCAAAAGACTAAAAAAAAAAAAGAAAATGAAAGAACCCGAGACACAAAGCTGAGGCAGATGGCTCGGGGGTGGGAAAGGGAACTGGTACGTAACTGGAAAAAGAATTTAAGAGAAAAGTTGAAGAAAGAATTAGCAATTTTTCCGGGGAAAACAGACAGATGTCTGATGGACTCCATGGAAAAAAAGGAGACTGAGGCAAGATGGCACCCTTGGGCAGGAAGGGGACCATGCATGCGTGGTGCATCTCTCAAAGGCTTTCTTCAAAAGCTGGGGAGAAGCTTCTGCACAGGGTCTGTCAGCACTAACATCACCGATATGTGAGGACGGACCTTCCTGCTTGCTCCCGGAGAACAGCCATTGGCCAGTCTTGGATGGTGGGAAAGCGTAGTTACTCACCTGTAACAGGTGATCTCCGGGAACAGCAGGAATTTAGTCTTCACATATGGGTGACATCGGTACCGATGAAGCCCTCGTGGGAACGCTTCCCAGTGTCCAATATGAAAGCTTTTGGGAGCATACCACTGCGTAGCTGCTTTCCCGCTCTTCCTCCTCAGTTGAGTTTGTAGCTGAGATAAAAGGAGAGAAAGAGGAAAAAAAAGAGAAAACTTAAAACTCCTAGGGGAAGAGAGTGGGTTGTGAAGACTAAATTCCTTCTGTTCCCGGAGATCACCTGTTACAGGTGAGTAACTACGCTATCTCCAGGAACAAGCAGGAATGTAGTCTTCACTTATAGGACTCCCTGGCTAGAAGATGCCAGAGAGATGACCTCAGAATCGGCTGTGGTTTTTCACAGATTTACCTAAAGAGATCATGTATCCTCCATGGATGCCTGGTATCGAAACCCAGGATGGCGAGTAGGAGCTGCTCTAAGTCTGAAAGAGATGCTGGAGAACAGCCTGGCTAAACATGGCATCCCGGCAGGAGTCATTGGTAGGCAGTAGTGAGCAGCAAAGATATGGACCAAAGACCAAGTTGATGCTTTGCAGATCTTGTTAATAGCTACAGATCGTAGATTTTCCATCGAGGTAGCCATGGCTCGAACATTATGGGCAGTGACATGACCCTCGAGGGAGAGTCCTGCTTTCTCATAAGCAAAGGTGATGCAGTCAGCTATCCACCTGGAGAGAGTACGTTTGCAGACTGGCAACCGGAGGTGACTAGAGTCAAAGGAGAAGAACAGCTGAGAAGCTTTCCGGTGCTCTCAAGTCCTCTGGAGATAAAAAGCGAAGGCATGTTTCCAATCCAAAGTGTGGAGGGTTGCTTCTGCCCTAGACGAGTGCGGTCTAGGGAAAAACATAGGGAGGTAGACCGACTGGTTCAAATGGAAGGGAAAGACCACCTTTGGCATGATGTGAGGGCGAGTCCTTAAGACTACCTTATCATGGTGGAACAGTGCGTAAAGAGGGTCAGCCACTAAGGCCTGGAGCTCACTAATGTGCCTTGCTGAAGTGAGGGCAATGAGAAAGATGACCTTCCATGTGAGAAACTTGTGAAGTCGTGACCAGAGGTTCAAAGGGCGGATTGAGAAGCTGCCCTAGAACAACACTGAGGTCCCATGCCACTTGGTGGCTTAATGGGAGGCTTCGTTAATAGAAGAACCCTCATGAGGTGTGCTACGAGCGGCTAAGAAGAGATGGGTTGGCCATCTAAGGGCACGTGAGAGCCCACAATTGCACTTAAGTGTACTCTTACCGAATTGGATACGCAAGAAGCACCTCCACAGGAGCTGAAAAGGGATTAAGATTCTTCTGAGAACACCAGAAAGAAAATCTACACCACTTGAAAGCATAGGATATTCTGGTGGATGGCTTCCTAGAAGCTAAAAGGATGTCCTTAACCTCCTGGGGAAGGTAAATGCCTTGGAAGGCTAAGGCTTCAGCAGCCATGCTGTGAGATGGAGAGACTGCGGACTGGGATGGAGGAGCATCCCCTCCTCCTGAGAGAAGAGATCCGGAGCACACCCCAGATCCATAGGTTGAGCCTGAGAGAGTACCACGGTTGATGTGGCCAGCATGGGGCTATGAGTATCATGAAGCCCTTGTCCATCTGGTTTGAAAAGAGTTTGGGGAATTAGGGGAATGGGAGGGAAGGCATATAGGAAAGTCCTGTCCCTAGTGGAGATTAAAAGCATCCACTTGTTGACTGTCCAGCGCAGGAGTACTGGTACAGAAGCAAAGGAGCTTGGCATTTTGAGGACTTGCGAACAGGTCTATCTCTGGAATACCCCAGATCTGAAAAATGTGAGAAATTGTGTCCACATGAAGAGACCACTCATGGGGGAGAAGGATTCAACTTAGTCTGTCCACTAACACATTGTGCTTGCCTGGGAGATACACTGCTTGGAGGTGAATGCGATGACGTATGGCAAAGGCAAGAGATGTAGAGCCTCGCTGCAGAGGGTCCAAGAACCTGTTCCGCCTTGCTTGTTCACGTAGAACATGGCTACTTGTCGGTTTGGACTAGGACTCTGCGGCAACAAAGATGGTCCTGGAACACTTTGAGAGCACTGAGAATGACTCTGAACTCCAGCAGATTTATGTGGAGTTGTGACTTCTGCTGAGACCAGAGGCCTTGAGTGGAGAGAGGTCCCAGATGGGCTCCCCAGCCCAATCTGGATGCATCCATCATCAGGGTACATTGATGTGCTGGCATCTGAAAGGTGACCCTACAAGGAGATTTTCTGGGGATCGCCATGCCTGGAGAGACAAGATCAGAAGGGTAGACACTGTTATCGTTGTCCCCCAGGCAATCTGATGCTTGAGACCACTGGGATGCCAGTGTCCATTGGGCTGTGCACATGTGTAGACTGGCATATGGAACAACATGCACCGTTGATCTCATATGTCCCAGAAGTTGTAGCATTTCTCATACAGTAAGATAGTTCTTGAGGCATGCCTGAGATGCTAACTGATTGAGACGAGTGCAGCGGAGATGGGGCAAAAATGCCCTTGACTGCTGAATATTTAAGAGGGCCCCTATGAACTCTACGGATTGAGAGGGGACGAGTTGGGATTTTGGAAGATTTATGAAAAACCCCAAATGTTTTAACACCTGAATGGTGCATGAGAGGGACAGACTGGCCTCCTGGGAAGTCCTTACTCTTATGAGCCATGCGTCTAAGTAAGGGAAGACAAATATCCCTAGAGTCCTTAGAAATGCGGCTACTACCGCCATGCATTTTGTGAAGACTCTTGAGGCAGAGGCGAGGCCAAAAGGTAGGACTCTGTACTGATAGCATCTTCCCTGAAACATGAAGCGCGGGAATTTTCTGTGCTCTGGATGGATAAGAATATGAGTATACGCTTCCTTTAGATCTAGAGAATAGAGCCAGTCCTAACTCTGCAGATAGGGAAGAAGGGTCCCCAGGGATACTATCTTGAACTTCTCATAGGAGATGCTTGTTTAGTTCCCTGAGGTCCAGAATGGGCCTGTATTCCCCCGTTTTCTTTGGAATAAAAAAGAAGGGAGAATAGAAGCTCATTCCTTGCTGAAATGTTGGAACCTCCTCTATTGCACCCTGCAGTAGAAGGGAGGTGACCTCTTGTAATAAAAGAGCAGTGAGAGGTGGCTGAGAATGGAACTCTTTTGGTGAAGTCGGGGGGGGGGGGGGTAGACTTCATAGATGTAGTTTGTATCCCTCCCACACTATTGTTAATGTCCACTGCTCCAAGGTGATGAGATGCCACCTGTGGGCATAGTGACAGTCTGCTGGGAATGTGGATAGGGTCATGATTCACCAGGACACTCCGGTACCCGGTATATGGTATCAAGTTGCCCTGTTAACATGGCCAAGACTGAACTTCTCATTTTTCTCCTAAAATTTCCCTTTCTCCTTCTTCTTTTTCAGTCTCTGTTGATGGCTCTGTTCTCCAACCTGTTTCATCTGCTCTCAATCTGGGTGTTATTTTTGACTCTTCGCTCTCTTTCTCCTCTCATATCCAACTCATCGCTAAGACCTGTCGCTTCTTTCTCTTCGACATTGGCAAAATCCGCCCCTTTCTCTCTGAACTCACTACTAAAACCCTCATCTATTCCCTAATCACCTCCCATCTTGATTATTGCAACCTGCTTCTTGTTGGTCTCCCTCAGTCTCATCTCTTCCCCCTTCAGTCTATTCAGCACTCCGCTGCCCGTTTGATTTTCCGCCAGTCTCGTTTTGCCCACATCACTCCTCTCCTCAGATCTCTTCACTGGCTCCCTATCCGTTTCCGTATTCACTTTAAGCTCCTCCTTCTGACCTATAAGTGCATTCACTCTGTGGCTCCTCAGTACCTTTCTTCTCTCATTTCTCCCTACTTCCCCTCTCGTGAACTCCGTTCTTCTACCCAGTTGCTTCTTGCTATGCCCTTCTCCTCTATTGCCAACTCCAGATTATGCTCGTTTCACCTTGCTGCACCTTAAGCTTGGAATAAACTTCCGTTGTCTTTATGCCAGGCATCTTCTTTGTCCCTCTTCAAACTTAAGTTAAAAGCTCATCTTTTCGCCTGTGCCTTTGGCTCTTGATTTTGCTGTTCTTATTCTTCTCCTTTTCTTGCTTTGTCTTTTTTAGATTGTAAGCTCTTTTGAGCAGGGACTCTCTCTTGTATGTTTTCATTGTACAGCACTGCATGCGCCTGGTAGCGCTTTATAAATGCTTAGTAGTAGTAGTAGTGATTCTCCAGAGGCAGGGCAGCTATGTTCTCTAGAAAGGAGTCAAAAACTCAGAGTAGTCCGAGTCTGCTGAGGTGGCTGAGACTTGGGAGTCTGAACCTTCTTTTGCTGTTTTGGAGGTTGTTGCCCTTTCTGAGGAGCATGATGTTGACATTGAACAGCAAGGGTATAAGAAAGATAGTACTTCTTTTTATTGAAGAAAGCTTTCTTTGCTGCTTTCTTCTTAGCTGGGTTGGCAGTAGATCTAGAGAGCCTATTTAGGGTAGAGTTCTCAGATTCCAACTAAGAGGCCTTGTCTTACCAATACTTACTAAAGAGATTTTCATCGGTTCAAAGCATATTACTCAGCTTATCTTGAACCCACTGTTGAAGATCTGATGCTTGGAGCCAATCAATCCTGTGTGCACCGATGCAGATAGATGAAGTTCTGCTGATGCACTCAAAGCAATCAAAAGTTGCCCTGTTAACAAATTTTGAGACATTCTGAGAATGCTTCACAAGGGTGAGGTAATCCGCCCTCTTGTCATCGGGAAGAAGAGGAGCCATTAACTCCAAATCTTTAGTCACCTCTCTGAGGAACATACCCATATAGAGTATGTAGGAACTAATTCTGGCCGATAGCATGGAGGCCTGAAAACAATATCAACCGAAAGTGTTGAGGGTTCTCTATTCCCTACCTGGAGGGTTTGAGGAATGTGTTTTCGCGCTCTTGATTCGACACATTGCCGATTCCACTACCATGGAATGGTGCAATTGTGTCTTTTGAAAACCAGGACACTCCGGTACCCGGTACATGGTATCGAGTCGGCAGGTATGGGGAGAAATAGTCAGAAGTGTCACCCACATACAAAGCATGAGGTCGTGAAGTATCCAATGGATAAGGAGCGTAGCCGCCTCTTTTGAAGCCGTAGAGTATTGAAGAATTTCCAATTCTTCGGTCCTAGGCTCTTTCTCTGATGTCACTGTTATGGACAGGCCTTTAGCAACATCGCGAATAAAGTCTTGGAAAGACAAATCCTCTGGTGTGGACATGCGGTGTTGTGGGGATGGAGATTGGTCCTCCTGGAGAGTCTGCATGTCTTGAGCATCGGTCGATTCATCTTCCGAGGAATCGGAATCTGAAGACTTGAAGTATCGTCGGGCAGGGTGTTCCCGCTCCATACGAACTTGGTACCGGTCAAACCCAGTACCTAGAATCTGTGTAGTCGGAATCTCGGTACCGGAAATGGATCTGAGGGCCAGCATGGGCGGTAGCGTGGAAAGTGGCAATAAAGTTGATGCAGGCTGTATCGCTACCGAAGCCGGTACCAACGCCTGCGGAATCGACTGTAAGGGTTTTACTGAAACCGAGGCTGCCAGTAAGGCCGCTAAGCTCCGCTCAATGGCAAAGATACATTGATCCATGGAGCTTGCCGATGTTTGGGTATCGGTACCGGAATTGCGGGCTACAATCCCTGAGCATGGCACCAGGAGCTCTCTGGAGGTGAAGGCCTCGGGAGCATCCTGGGACCCCATGAAGACTTTGGAGGGAAGGTCCTCCCGCCGGGGTTGTTTGGCCGGAGTGTCCCCCTCCAGGGCAACGCCAGAAGCATCTTGATGCTTATAAGAAGATCTACCTTTTTGGGGAGGGGGGTGGGGGGGGGCAGTCAGCCTTTGATGAAGACTTAGGTTTCGGTACCTAAGCTGAGATCCTTGCAAGGAAGATGAAGCTCTCAATGATGTTGATGCTAAAGAGACGGCGTCTGAGGTGAAGAGGATGCCCAGCTTTGCTGCTCGATTCTGTAGGCCTCTCTTCGTCATCTTTCTACAGAGAGGATATTCTGATGGCTGATGATCAGGCCCTAAGCATTATAGACACCAGTCATGGGTGTCTATGGCCGAGATGGTACCGCCACACTTAGAACACTTTTTAAAACCACTAGATGGTTTTTCCATTGTGTCGGTGACAAAATGGAAGGCCTAGGCCTAAGATGGCGTCGATGTGCCTGAAGAAAAGAAAGAATTCTTTTCTTCAGTTTTTTTTTTTTGAGAGAGAAAAAGAAGAAAGAAAGAAAGAAAAAAAGTACCGACGGAGGTCGGTACCAGCGTTGACGGGAAGGCAGACGCGAACCACAAAAATATGAAAAACAGGAACTTTCTGCGGTGACATGATTTGCTCCCTGTCGGCTCCGCGGAAAACGAAGAACTGAGGAGGGAGAGCAGGAAAGGCAGGAAGACAGCTACCAAGGCGCAGTGGAATGCTTCCAAAAGCTTTCCTATTGGATGCTGGGGAGCGTTCCTGCGCGGGCTTGTCGGTACCGATGTCACCCATATTTGAAGATTACATTCCTGCTTGCTCCTGGAGATGAAATAATCTGTGGCAGGAATGACATTAGTGCTCAGAAGGCAGAGAATCTGCACACAGCATGTTCATTTCAGCCACAGCAATCGGCAAATCTATGAGAGAAACGAAGAATAGATATTGCATCTTTGCAAAATCTGTCTTTTAATTAATCTGTGATTACACCATGTCAGATAAAATGAGCGAAGCGTTGCAAGAGTCATTTGAGAGGTTAGTATAGTATGAGCTGCCGCTCTGAATGGTTTGTTTTGAGTAATAACCTCACTGGGTGAGGGAGGGGGCACTGTAATAAATTTATGGAATCAAGAGGACGGCGGGTCGAAAAAGTTTGGGAATCACTATTCTAAATGATACGGCAGTCTCATATAGACCAAAGGTCTCATTTTTAAAAAACACCTCTACAGAAACAGGTTTGACATTTAACAGTAGTTGTTCCCAGAACAATTTCCTCTGTAACTCTCCCATATTTCTATGTTCAGTGCAAATTACAACATAAATCACACCACAACTCGTCTCTCTTTATAGTTTAAAAATTAACTCTCTGTAAGTCCCTTATTTTATTAATTGCTCTAAGACTAAAGAGCTCTCCTTGAACATGACCATATTTTGTTTTATTATATTCCATTTAATCCTCCTTTCAGACCAAATGAAGAAAAGGCACAAAATATTTCCCTTGAGCCACTGGGGAAAATTTCCATACAGTACAGGGCAACTCGTTTGATTAATTTCATTGTTCCTTCTTTGCACCTTCCCTAGTTCTTTCATGTCCTTCCTGAAACATGCAGCTCAGATGTGGTCTGACAAGGGACCCAGTAGCAAAATAACTTCTCAATCCCTCGATTCCATCTCATATTTAACAAACAATTGTGCGCACCCTGCCTTAGATGTCACTTGTTAGTTTGAACTCTTGCTCCTAACTTCTTGACTGGTTGCCTTCTGTCACTGAGGATTACTATATAAGAGCATAAGAACATAAGAACTGCCAAAGTTCCATTAGCCCAGTATCTTGTCTCCAATAATGGCCAATCCACAAGCACCTGACATATCCCAAAAGTAGCCACTTCCATGCTACCTATCCTCAGGGATAAGCTGTGGCTTTCCCTAGGTCCATTAATAATGGTTTATTGACTTTTCCTCCTAAAACTTGCCCAAACCGTTTTTCTAAACTCAGCTACACTAACTGCTTTTACCACATCTTCTGGAAACACGTTCCAGACCTTAATTATACATTGAGAGAAAAAAATATTTTCTCCTTGATTTATATGCACTACTTTGTAACTTCATGGAACGTCCCCTAGTGTTTGTATTTTTTTGAAAGAGTAAACCATTCAATATGTGTATACTTGTTCCACTGTGAGGTTCCAAAGAAATAAGTTAACCACACCCACTGCATACAGAAAGCGCAGTTACTCATCTGTAACACGTGATCTCCAGAAATAGCAAAAGTTTAGTCTTCACATATGGGTGACATTGGTACCGACGGACCTGCGTGGGAATGCTTCCCAGTGTCCAACTGGAAAGCCTGCGTGACTGCCTTCCTAACTTCCTCTCCTCAGTTGAGTTTGTAGCTGAGAAAGGAGAGAAAAAGAAACCCTACAACTCCTAGGGGAGGAGGGCGGGTTGTGAGGACTAAATTCCTGCTGTTCCCAGACATCACCAGTTACAGGTGAGTAACTACGCTATCTCCAGGAACAAGCAGGAATGTAATCTTCACATATGGGACTCCCTAGCTCCCAGATGAAGTGACCTCAGAACTGGTGGAGATTCTCCTCGGAGTAGGTTTGAAGAGGTGACGGATCCCTCATGGATTTCTGGTATCGTCAAAGTCCGGGACGGAGGGTAGGAGTAGCCTCTAAGTCTGAAAGAGGTGCTGGAGTACAGCCTGCCCAAACATGGAATCCCAACGGGAGTCCTTGTCCAGACAATAATGGGCAGAAAAGGTACAGACAGACGACCAAGTTGCTGCCTTGCATATCTCTTCAATGGCAACTGAGGGCAGGTTTACCACTGAGGTTGCCATGGCACGAACATTGTGAGCAATGACATGCCCCTTCCAGGGAGAGTTCTGCCTTATCATAGGCAAATGAGAAACAATCCACTATCCATCTGGAGAGCGTGCGTTTAGATAAAGAGAGACCCAGGTGACTAGGGTCAAAGGAGATAAATAGCTGCGAGGCTTTGCGGTGATCTCAAGTCCTTTGGAGATAGAAAGACAACGCATTCTTGCAATCAAGAGAGTGCAGGGTTGTTTCCGCTCGCGACACATGCGGTTTGGGAGAGAAGATTGGAAGGAAAATTGACTGGTTTAAATGAAAAGGAGAGACTACCTTTGGCAAAAAGTGTGGGCGAGTCCTAAGGACAACTTTGTCATGGTGGAACCGGGATAGGGTGGGTCCGCCACTAAAGCCTGAAGCTCAATAATGTGTCTAGCTGAAGTGAGGGCAATTAGGAAGATTACCTTCCAAGACAGGAACTTTAGTGAGGTCATGGCCAATAGTTCAAAGGGCAGCTTGAGAAGCTGCACTAGAATGACGTTGAGGTCTCAAGCTACTGTACATGGCTTAATAGGAGGTTTGGATAGGAGAAGACCTCTCATGAAAAGGGCTACTAGCGGTTGAGAGGAGATGGGCTGTCCATCCAGTAGGTGGTGAGGCTGCAATTCCACTGAGGTGGACTCTCACTGAGATGGTCTTCAGACCTGTCGGTGACAGATGGAGGAGATACCGGAGGAGTGACTCCACTGGAGCAGAAAGCATAGTTACTCACCTGTAACAGGTGATCTCCAGGAAAGCACAGTTACTTACCTGTAACAGGTGATCTCTGGGAACAGCAGGAATAAGTCTTCACATATGGGTATCGTCGGTACCGACGGAGCCTGCGCGGGAACGCTCCCCAGCGTCCTGAAAGAAAGCTTTTGGGAGCATCCCACAGCGCCTGCACGCTGCCTTCCCGCCTTTTCCAACTGCCTCTCTCAAGTTCGAGTTTTAAAGCTGAGACAAAGAGAGAGAGAGAGGAAAGATAGATAGAGAGATACAACTCCTAGGGGAGGTGGGTGGGTTGTGAAGACTTATTCCTGCTGTTCCCAGAGATCACCTGTTACAGGTAAGTAACTGTGCTATCTCCAGGAACAAGCAGGAATGAGTCTTCACATATGGGGACTCCCCAGCTAGAGATGCCTGGGAGATCACCCAGATTGTGAGTCCCTAGGAAGGGCTCCACCTCCACCCATGAATCTCAGGCATCCAGACAGGGATGGAGGGTAGGAGTTGATTAGGTATGGAACAGGTGTTTGAGAACAGCCTGACCAAACAAGGCATCCCGGCGGGAGTCCTTGTCCAAGCAGTAATGGGCTGTGAAGGTATGAACCGATGCCCAGGTGGCTGCTCGACAGATTTGGTCGATGGACACAGAGTTAAGATGAGCCATAGAGGTTGCCATGGCCCTCCAGAGAAAGATTCTTGCTCTAGTAGGCGAAGGAAATACACTGAGCAATCCAATTAGACAGAGTTCTTTTGGAGACTGGAAGTCCTAAATGAGAAGGATCAAAAGCAACAAAAAGTTGAGAGGACTTTCTATGTTGCTGTGTCCTAAGTAGAAAGCAAGTGTTCTTTTACAATCCAGGGTATGAAGATTCCTCTCTGCACTTGATGCATGAGGTCCTGGAAAAAAGACAGGTAAATATACCTCCTGGTTCAGATGAAAAGGTGAGACCACTTTAGGCATAAAGTGTGGATTAGTTCTGAGGACTACCTTGTCATGATGGAACCTTGTATAAGGAGGATTAGCCACTAAAGCTTGCAGCTCACTGATACGGCGAGCTGAGGTGACTGCAATGAGGAAAATGACTTTCCAGGAAAGGAATTTCAAGGAGGTAGTGGCTAAGGGTTCAAAGGGTGGCTTCATGAGTTGGCCAAGAACCAGATTTAAGTCCCATGCCACTGGAGGTGGTCTAATGGGAGGTTTAGTCAAAAGAAGGCCTCTCATGAATCTTGCTATAAGAGGATGAGAGGAAATAGGTTGTCCATTGAGAGGCTTAAGGGATGCTGCAATAGCACTCAAATGGACTCTGATTGAATTTGTTTTAAGGCCTGCATGGGATAAATGCAGTAAATAGTCTAGTAAAGAATTCAAAGGTATTGCAAGAGGGTTGAGACCCTTCTCTGCACACCAAATGGAAAACCTTTTCCATTTAAAAGCATATGAACGTCTGGTGGAAGGCTTTCTGGAAGCATGAAGGATATCCTTCACTTGCTGAGAAAGTTGTAAATCTTGAAGGTCTAGGCCTTCAGCAACCAGGCCCTGAGATGAAGAGACTGAGGATTTGGGTGCCACAAGGTTCCCTCCTCCTGGGAGAGGAGATCCGGAGCAGACCCCAGGTCTAGGGAGGGAGTTTGAGAGAGATGCAGAAGTAGAGGGTACCACACTTGGCGTGGCCAAAGTGGTGCTATGAGGATCAAAGTCCCTTTGTCTCTCTGAAGCTTGAACAGAGTCTTGGGGATTAGGGGAATAGGTGGAAAGGCATAAAGGAAGTCTTTCCCCCAATGAAGGAGGAAGATAGCACCACCTAAGAAACACCGCATTCCTTCAGCTCATGCTCACAATATCTTAAGTATTCATGATACTACATATAGCTCAACGGACTCATTATTTATTGTATAGTCCAACCATGTTATAGGAATTATTACTTCATGTATATAGTTCAATCCTATTATCCAAGTTTGTACCCCTGTTCGATGTAAAACCAAATAGACTGTGTGTTTTGGTCATTTTGTTATTCTGTAAACCGCACTGATGCCGAATAGTGCGGTATATAAGCAACTGTAATAAATAAATAAATAATAAATAAGGCATCCCTGGCCTGAACTCCCTGACATGGAATCCTGGAACAGAACCGGGGAAGTTTGGCATTCCACGGACTTGCAAACAGGTCTATGTCTGGGGTACCCCAAATCCGAAAAATTCTGGCTATTTGGTCCCCATGGAGGGACCATTCGTGTGGAAGCAGAACGCGACTGAGTCTGTCTGCCCAAGAGTTTTGAACTCCTGAAAGATATACTGCCATGAGATGGATTTGATGCTCTCTGGCGAAGGCCCACAATCTCAGAGCTTTGTTGCAAAGTGACAGAGGGCCAGTTCCCCCCTGCTTGATCACGTAGAACATAGCTACTTGGTTGTCCGTGTGGATGAGGACTGTCTTGTAGCTGAGCAGGGTGTGGAAGACTCTGAGAGCCAGAAAAATTGCTCTGAGCTCTAAGAGGTTGATATGAAGATGTGTCTCCTGTGGAGACCAGATGCCCTGGGTTGAGAGATCTTGTAGATGAGCTCCCCAACCCTTTGGAGAGGCATCTGTTGTAAGGGTTGCTTGGGGTAATACCTGTTGAAAGGGGGACCCCAGCAACAGGTTCTGAGTGGACTTCCACCAGTGGAGGGACGAAAATAGGCGACTGGAGGTTGCTATTTTGTCTGACAGGCAACCTGATGCCTGGGTCCATT
This sequence comes from Ichthyophis bannanicus, assembly GCA_033557465.1. Classification (NCBI taxonomy): domain Eukaryota; kingdom Metazoa; phylum Chordata; class Amphibia; order Gymnophiona; family Ichthyophiidae; genus Ichthyophis; species Ichthyophis bannanicus. The sequence continues at coordinate 384,927,656 of CM066039.1, forward strand.
GGGTGGATAGGGTCCACTGAGCTGCTCTCATATGAAGGCGAGCATAGGGAACCACATCCACCGTGGATGCCATGTGGCCTAAACGTTGCAACATCTCTCGAGCAGTTAAATGGGATTTTAACTGAATCTGAGAGGCTAACTGCACCAAGCGTAGGCAACGGGCCTGGGGAAGATAGGCCCTTGCAGTTGTGGTATCCAGTAAGGCCCCTATGAACTCCAGAGATTGAGTAGGGGTTAGATGGGATTTTGGAATGTTGATTACCAGTCCCAGATACTGAAGAATACGCATTGTGCAGGTTAGGGAAATCTGGGCCTCTGACTGGGATGAAGCTCAGATGAGCCAGTCGTCCAGATATGGGAATACGAATATTCCTAGAGTGCGTAGGAATAAAGCTACTACTGCCATGCATTTTGTGAACACTCTTGGAGCAGAGGCCAGACCGAAAGGAAGCACTTTGTATTGGTAGTGCTTTCCTTGGTATAGGAAGCGAAGCGAAGGAATCTTCTGTGTGTTGGATGGATGAGAACACGGGTGTACGCATCCTTGAGATCTAGAGAACAAAGCCAGTCTTGACTCTGGAGGTATGGAAGGAGAGTTCCGAGAGAAGTCATCTTGAATTTCTCCTTGCATAGAAACTTGTTCAATTCTCTGAGATCTAATATGGGTCTGTAGCCCCGTTTTCTTTGGGATGAGAAAATAGGAGGAGTAGAACCCTGAGCCCTGTTGAAGAAGGGGTACTTCTTCTATTGCCCCTTGGGCAAGAAGGGTAGCAATCTCCTGACCTAGAAGGTTGAGGAGAGATGTTGGAGAATTGAACTGTTTCACCATGGTGTGAGGAGGAAGGTTTAAGAAATGAAGTTTGTACCCTTCCCTTATGATGGATAGGGTCCACTGCTCTGCTGTGATTTGTTCCCATCTGGGAGCAAAGTGAGCTAACCTTCCTGGGGCTCTGGATGTTCTAGAGCCAGAAAGGCTAAGTTCTCTAGTGGAAAGTCAAAGGCCCTGAGGAGGCTGAGGCTGTTGGGCCATAGCAGTCCTCGCAGCCTGAGTTTTGGTCTGTTTTGGTTGTTGCTGTTTCTTTGTAGCAAAACGACCTTGAGAAGAGGCCTGACCATAAGAAGAAAATTTCCCTTTCTTTGGGAAAGATCCTTTTTTGAATAACCTCTTTCTAAAAGGAGCAGTAGTAGACTTTGAAAGTCTATCTAAAGCAGAATTTTCAGCATCCATCTGGTTGGCCTTTGCTTGCCAATCTTTGCCAAACAGGTTTTCGCCTGTACAAGGAAGGTTACCTAGACCATCCTGCACCCAGGATTCCAAATCAGAGGCTTGCAACCAAGCAACTCTGCGTGCACCTATGACAATAGCTGAGGCTCTACTGGCCCCCTCAAAAGAGTCAAAGGCTGCACGGTTGGAAAACTTGGATACATCCTGTGCATGTTTAAGCCAAGTGATATATTCTTCTCTCTTATCTTCTGACATAAAAGGAGATAAGGTTTGCAGATGATCTGTAACTTCTTTGAGAAACATCCCCATATAGAGACTATAGGAGTTAATTCTGGCTACAAGCATACTGGCCTGTAAGATTTTCCTGCCAAAGGCATCTAGAGTTCTGCATTCTCTTCCTGGAGGAGCAGAGGAGTGCCTTTTGGTACTCTTGATCTTTTTCATAGCAGACTCTACCACAATGGAGTGGTGAGGAAGCTGAGTTTTATGAAAACCAGGTAAAGGAGGAACACGATACATGGTGTCCAACCTTCTGGAATGAGGGGAGGTGGAAAGAGGAGTCTCCCATATACCCAACATGTGTTCATAAAGAATCTCATGTATTGGTAAGGTGGCTGCCTCTTTAGGAGCCTTAGGATATTGTAGGATATCCAATTTTTTGGCTCTAGGTTCAGTCTCAGAGGTTACTGAGATAGACAGGCCTTTGGCCACCTCCCTGATGAAGTCCTGAAAAGACAAGTCTTCAGGAGGAGACATTCTCCTTTTTGGAGAAGAGGGTTCCTGAGGAAGGATGCCCAATGCTTCAGTTGAGGCCTCTGAAGAATCAGAGTCTTCAGAGGAATCGAAGTATCGACTATCTGGATGCCCTCGGAGAGCCCGATACGCGTACTGGGAGGTATCGACATCGGGAGTAATCGGTACCGGGCCGGTACTGATAGGCATCACTGGATAGTGTACCGCTGCCGTCGATGCTGATGTCGATGCAAGCGGTACTGGTATCGGAACCGGAATCGGATCCTGTACCGGAAGCGGTACGGGTACCGACAACGGGATTTGTTGCGGTACCGTAGGCATTGCAGCTTGAATGAATGCCGTGATGGCCCGCTGCATAGTCAGAATATTCTGATCCATTGACGCCACCAATGTCTGGATATCAGTACCGGTCGAAACCGCCGGTACCCCAGAACATTGTAACAGGTGATCGGTCGAGGCCGAGCCATCGATGTCAACCTGTGACCCCATAGGTAATGCTTTGGAAGCCGGAGCCTCCCGCCGGGGTAATTTTGCCGGTGTGGCATCCTCAAGAGTAAGCCCGGAGGCATCTCGATACTTAGAGGGAGATGAACTCTTTGAGGACCGGCCAGATTTAAGTTTGGTTACCTGAGATCCATGGGATAAAGAAGCAGCCCTGGAAGACGTCGATGCCACGGAGGCTGCATCGGAGGGAAACAGGGTACTGAGCTTAGCTGCCCGATTCTGTAACCCTCTTTTGGACATCATGGAACAGGACTCACAATCCGCAATGGAGTGGTCAGGACCTAAACATTTTAGACACCAGTCATGGGTGTCGGTGACAGAAATAGTGCTACTGCACTTTGTGCATTTTTTAAACCCGGAGGCGGGTTTTTCCATAAGGGAAAAATTTCTGTGGGCCTGAGGCCCCAGAAGAAATGCACAGAAAAAAGTAAAAGTTTTTTTGTTTTTTTTTTTAAAAGAAAGAAAAAGAACCGGTAGTACCGGTGCGGAATCGAGAAGGCAGACACGCGACTAAAGAAAAATAAAAGAAAATAAGAAATTCTTCAGCGGTGACAGGAAACACGACCTGCTGGCTCCACGGAAAAGAAGAACTGGAGAGAGGCAGTTGGAAAAGGCAGGAAGGCAGCGCGCAGGCACTGTGGGATGCTCCCAAAAGCTTTCTTTCAGGATGCTGGGGAGCGTTCCCGCGCAGGCTCCGTCGGTACCGACGATACCCATATGTGAAGACTCATTCCTGATTGTTCCTGGAGATCAGCAGGAATTGAGTCTTCACATATGGGTGATGTCGGCACTGACGTAGCCCGTGCAGGAACGCTCCCCAGCATCCTATAGAAAAGCTTTAGGGAGCTTCCCACTGCGCCTGCGTAGCTGCCTTCCTGCCTTTCCAAATTTCCCTCCTCTGTTGAGTTTGTAGCTGAGATAAAAGGAGAGAGAGAGAAATGCAACTTCTAGGGGAGGGTGGGTTGTGAAGACTCAATTCCTGATGTTCTCGGAGATCACCCGTTACAGGTGACTAACTATGCTATCTCCAGGAACAAGCAGGAATGCAGTTTTCACATATGGGACTCCCTAGCTTGGAGATGCCAGGGAGATGACCACAGAGAGAGCTGTGAAACACAGGCCTAAGTGGGTCATGTATCCTCCAAGGATGTCTGGTATCGAAACCCGGGATGGGGGTTAGGAGTTGATCTAAGTCTAAAAGAGATGGTGGAGAACAGCCTTGCCAAACGAGGCATCCCTGCGGGAGTTCTTGTCCAAGCAATAATGGGCCGCAAAGGTGTGGACAGAGGACCAGGTTGCTACTTTGCATATTTCATCAATCGCCACTGAGCGTAGATTTGCCATGGAGACAGCCATTGCTCGCACAATGTGTGCTGTGACATGACCTTCAAGGGAAAGTCCCGCACTTTCATATGAAAAAGATATAGTCTGCAATCCATTTGGAGAGTGTTCTCTTGGAAACTGGCAGACCTAGGTGCCTGGAATCAAAAACAACAAAAAGCTGTGAAGCTTTCCTGTGCTGCCTAGTTCTCTGTAGATAAAAGGCCAAGGCACATTTTCAATCCAGAGTATGTAGGCTTTATTCTGCACTAGAGGCATGAGGTCTAGAGAAGAAAACAGGAAGATAAACTGATTGGTTTAAATGAAAAGACAAAACCACCTTTGGCATGAAGTGAGGATGAGTCCTAAGGACTACTTTATCATGGTGAAACCGCGTATAAAGAGGTCAGGGATTTTGGAAGATTTATTGCAAATCCCAAGTGTTGAATAACCTGCATTGTGCGGGAGAGAGCAGAACTGGCCTCTAGAGCTGTCGTAAGTAAGGGAAGACAAATATCCCTAGAGATGTTAAGAATGCAGCCACTACTGCCATGCATTTTGTAAAGACTCTTGGAGCAGAGGCCAGGCCGAAGGGTAGAACCCTGTATTGGTAACGTCTTCCTTGAAAGAGGAATCGTAGAAACCTCCTGTGTTCTGTGTGAATAAGGATATGGGTATATGCATCCTAGATCTAGAGAACAAAGCCAGTCCTGACACTGGAGGTAAGGGAGAAGAGTTCCAAGAGAGATAATCTTGAATTTCTCTTAGAGCAGATACTTGTTCAATTCTCTGAGGTCCAGAATTGTCCTACATCCTCCTGTCTTCTTTGGGATAAGGAAGCAGGGGGAGTAGAAGCCCAGGCCTTGCTGAGAGAGTGGTACCTCCTCTATTGCACCCTGAGCAAGAAGGGTGGTAATCTCTTGGAACAAGAGCATGGTGAGAGGAGGCCGAGAGCTGAACTCTCTTGGAGTAGATAGAGGGGGCATACTTTGGAAGTGAAGTTTGTACCCCTCTGCTATTATGGAGAGAGCCCAATGCTGGAATCTCCATAGGTAGGACAGCTACGTTCCCTAGAAAGAAGTCAAAGACCTTAAGGAGGCTGGGTCTGTTGAGTTGGCTGAGCCCTGGGGGGGGGGGGGGGTGTTTGAGACTTCCTTTGTTGCTTCGGTTGTTGCTGTCCCTTCTGGGAAGCATGGACCACACAGTGCACAGCGTGGGTATAAGAAGGGTATAACTTCTTTTTCTTGTTGAAAAAAGGCTTCTTTATAGTCTTTTTCTTAGCTGGGTTGGCAGTGGTTCTAGAAAGCCTATTGAGAGTGGTATTCTTGGATTCCAGCTGAGAAGCCTTGTCCTGCCAATCCTTGCCAAAAAGGTTTTCCCCTGTGCAAGGAATGTTCCCCAGCTTATCCTGCACCCACTGTTCAAGATCGGATGCTTGTAACCAAGCAATCCGAGGTGCACCGATGCAAATAGCAGAAGTTCTACTAATACACTCAAAGCAATCAAAGGTTGCCCTGTTCATAAATTTGGAAACATTCTGGGCATGTTTTACAAGTGTCAGATAATCAGCCCTCTTGTCATCAGGGAGAAGAGGAGCCATTAGTTCTAAATCCTTAGAAACCTCCCGAAGGAACATACCCATGTACAGTATGTAAGAACGTATTCTGGCCGATACTATGGAGGCTTGAAAACATCGATGACTGAAGGCATAGAGAGTTCTCACCTCCCGGCCCAGAGGATTTGAGGAATGTGTCTTGGCACTTTTAATTCAACGCACTGCTGATTCCACTACCATGGAGTGGTGTGGTAACTGCGTCTACTGGAAACCGGGACACTGCGGTACCCTGTACATGTTATCGAGCCTCCAAGAATGTGGAGAGACAGTTAAGGGGGTGTCTCACATCTTAAGCATGAGGTCATGGAATATCCGATGAATAGGGAGGGTAGAAGCCTCCTTTGGGGCTGCTGGATATTGAAGAATTTCAAGTTCTTCAGCTCTCGGTTCTTTCTTCGAGGTCACCGTAATGGAGAGGCCCCGAGCCACGTCCCGTATGAAGTTTTGAAAAGGCATGTCCTCTGGAGGAGACATACGGCGTTGTGGGGAAGGAGAAGGATCTTCTGTAAGAGCCTCCATTTCCCTGGTACCGATTGATTCATCGGACGAGTCGGAATCGGAGGACTCGAAGTATCGACGGGCTGGGTGCTCCTGCCCAGCCCGACAACGGCACCAATCAAAATCAGCATTGGAATGCCTTGATACTGGACCCTCGATGCCGGACACTGATTCTAGAGCCGGCATGGGTGGTAGCATGGAGAGCGGCGCAATGGTTGATGCAGACGCATTCGGTACCGGTGTAGGTACTGATGGCTGCAGAACCAATTGCAGAGGCTTTAGCGGTACCGAAGCTGCTAGCAAGGCCGCTAAACTCCGCTCAATGGCCAGGATACATTGATCCACGGAACCAGCCAATGCCTGCTTATCGGTACCCGAATAGCGGGCCACGACCCCAGATCACAGCACAAAGAGCTCTCCGGAGGCCTCGGGAGCATCTTGGGATCCGGTTAATGGTTTGGAGGCAATGACCTCACGCCGGGGTTGTTTGGCTGGTGTATTCCCCTCCAGGGCATCTCATAAGGCATCTCGATGCTTAGAAGGAGATCTACCCTTGGAAGACCGGTCAGCCTTCGAGGAAGACTTGGGTTTCGATACCTGAGATCCATGGGAGGAAGATGAAGCTCTCGACGATATTGATGCAACTGACACTGCATCAGTGGCAAAGAGGGTGCCGCGTTTCGCAGCTCTATTCTGCAGGCCCCTCTTTGCCATCTTCTTGCAAAGAAGGCATTCCGACAGCAGATGGTCTGGTCCCAAACATTTGAGACATCAGTCATGGGTGTCGGTAGTAGAGATGGTACTGCTACATTTGGAACACTTTTTGAAACCACTAGCTGGTTTATCCATTTAAAAGGAAAAATGGGCCTAAGGCCCAAAATGGTGCCTAAGCACCTGGAGAGCAAGGTACCCTCAGGGAAAAAACAGAAGTTGTTTATTTATTTAACATTTCTTATATACCGCCTTTCATGATATCAAGGCGGTTTACATTGAACAAACTGAAATTACATTGAACAGGGCACTATAACTTGGAGATAACTATTTTACAGGGAACATGGGCTATGGAGGGTTAAGTGGCTTGCCCAAGACCACAAGGAGCACCTGTGGGACTAGAAACCCAGTCCTTCCGGCCCAAGGCTGCTGTCCTCTAGTGGGATTTGAACCCCTGACCTTCCGGCCTGAAGAACCTTGCCCCAACCACTAGGCCACTCCTCTACTCCGCTTAAAAGAAAGAAATAGAAACAGAAAACAGAAGAAACACCGACTATGCCGGTGCTAGCGTCGACGGGAAGGCATATGAGACCACAAAAGTAGTAAATTTTCTGCAGTGACAGGAATTGCTCCCTGTCAGCTTCGCAGAAAATGAAAAACTGAGGAGGGAGAGTTGGAAAGGCGGGAAGACAGCTACGCAGGCGGAGTGGGATGCTCCCAAAAGCTTTCCTATAGGATGCTGGGGAAACGTTCCCGTGCGGGCTCTGTCGGTGCCGACGTCACCCATATGTAAAGACTACATTCCTGCTTGTTCCTGGAGATAAGGGATTGCGATCCTTCTGGGAATATGGATAGAAAATCTATGCCACCTGAACGCATATGAACGTCTGGTGGAGAGCTTCCTAGAAGTCAAAAGGATCTCCTTAATCTCTTGGGTAAGGTCAAGGCCTTGGAAAGCTATGCTCTCAGCAGCCAAGATGTGAGATGGAGAGACTGAGGATTAGGATGGAGTAGTAAGCTGTCGTCCTGGGAGAGGAGATTGGGCGCAGATCCAGATTGCGGAGGTTGAGTCTGAATCAGAGGTAGTAGCAGAGGAAACCACGATTGCCTCAGCCAGTGGGGGGCTATGGGTATCATGGAGCCCTTGTCCGACTGAAGCTTGAAAAGCATCTTGGGAATGAGGGGTATAGGAGGGAAAGCATAAAGCAGCCCCCGATCCCAGTGTAGGTGGAAGGCATCCACTGGTTGATTGGTGGATGTCGGAGTTCTTGTGCAGAAATAAGGAAGCGTGTCATTTTGAGGAGTTGCGATCAGATCTATGTCTGGGGTTCCCCAGGTCTGGACGATGTAGGATGATGTGTCCAGATGGAGAGACCATTCGTGGGGAAGAAGGATGTGATTCAGTCTGTCTGCCAAGACATTTACTCTCCCAGGAGGTACACCGCTTGAAGATGTATTTGATAAGCAATGGCAAAGGACCACAGGTGTAGCGCCTCTTCACAGAGGGCCCAGAAGTCTGTTCCTCCCTGCTTGTTCACACAGAACATGGAAACCTGATTGTCCATCCTGACCTGGATCTGTTGTGCCCTGAGGTGATGTTGAAACACCCGGAGGGCATTTGAGATAGCTCGGAGTTCCAGGAGATTGATATGGAGTTGCAACTCTTGCATTGTCCAGAGCCCCTGTGTAGTCAGATTGCCCAGGTGAGCTCCCCAACTCAGTTTGAAGGCATCTCTCGTCAGGGTGCATTGAAGTGAAGGCATCTGAAAAGGTGACCCTACAAGCTGATTTTCTGGAGAACACTACCACTGAAGGGATGTGGTTAGACAGGCAGTGACTTGGCCCTTGTCCCAGAAATGACCAGAGGCCTGCATCCACTGGGAGACAAGAGTCCACTGGGCTGTCTGCATATGTAGGCAGGATATAGTACGACATGTACTGTAGAGGCCATGTGTCTGAGGAGCTGTAGAATTTCTCGGGGGGTCAGATGTACTCACAGGAGCGCCTGGGATGCTAGTTCGATTAGATGGGCACAGAGGAGCTGAGGCAGGAACGCTCTGGACCGTTGTGTGTCTAGTAGGGCTCCGATGAACTCTAGTTTTTGAGATGGATGAAGCTGGGACTTTGGGAAGTTTATCACAAAGCCCAAGTGTAGTTCTGTGATGGTATGATGCAAGGAGGTGTTTGTTTTTATTAGCCAGTCGTCTAAGTAGGGGAAGACGAATATCCCCAGAGATCTTAGGTATGCGGCTACGACCGCCATGCACTTTGTGAAGACTCTTAGGGCAGAGGCGAGTCCGAAGGGGAGGACTCTGTATTGGTAATGTTTTCCTTGAAAAGTGAAGCGTAGAAACTTCCTGTGTCCCGGGTGGATGAGGATATATGTGTGTAGGCTTCTTTTAGATCTAGAGAACACAGCCAGCCTGAATCTGGAGGTAGGGAAGAAGAGTCCCAAGGGAGATCATCTTGAACTTTTCGGTTTCTGAGGTCCAGAATGGGCCTGTACCCTCCTGTTTTCTTTAGAATGAGGAAGTATGGAGAGTAGAAGCCCCTTCCCTGTTGGGATGTGGGGACCTCTTCTACGGTGCCCTGAGACAGAAGAGAGGACACTTCGTCCTGTAGGAGAGCAGTGAGTGGGGGTTGCGTTTGATATTCCCCCATGAAAGTGGAGGGGGGCAAAGTCTGTACCTTTCCTGGACTATGGTTAGTGTCTACTGCTCTGAGGTGATGAGGTGTCATCTCTGGGTGTAGTGATGCAGGCTGCCTGCTATGTGGAGGGAGTGGGGTTCCTCCAGAGGCAGGGTGGCAATGTTCTCTAGGAAAGAGTCAAAAACCAGGCTTAGACTGTGGCTTCTTCTGTTGCTTAAGGGGGGGGGGGGGGCAGACGGGTACTGAGAAGAAGGTGGATAAGAAGAGAAGAACAACTTCTTACTGTAGAAAGACTTCTTTGCAGGGTCAGCTGTGACTCTGTACAGTCACTTTAGAGCAGTGTTCTCTGACTTTAATTGAGAGGCTTTATCTTGCCAGTCTTTGCCAAAGAGGTTCTCCCCTGTGCAGGGTATGTTGCCCAGCTTATCTTGAACCCATTGTTCAAGATCTCAGGCCTGAAGCCATATAAATTCTACAGGCCCCGATGTATATGGCTGTGGCCCTGCTTGTACATTCAAAGGCATCAAAACTGGCCCTATTGACAAATTTGGATACATTTTGGCTGTGCTTGACTAGAGCAAGATAGTCTGCCCTCTTGTCATCTGGGAGGAGAGGAGCAAAAGCCTCAAGAACCCTGGATACCTCCTTAAGGAACATTCCTATGTAGAGAATATAGGAGTTAATTCTGGCTGAGAGCATGGATGCTTGGAAGCATCACTGCACAAAGGCATCGAGAGTCCTCGATTCCCTACCTGGAGGATTTGAGGAGTGAGTCTTCGAGCTTTTGATTTGGCGCATTGCCGATTCAACCACCATGGAGTGGTGTGGAAGCTGTGGCTTTTGGAAGCCCGGACACTCCGGTACCTGGTATCGAGTTGACGATTGTGAGGTGAGACTGTAAGAGGAGTCTCCCACATATGGAGCATAAGATCATGTAGGATGCGGTGCATCGGCAGAGTGGCTGCTTTCTTGGGTGCTGCTGGGTATTGGAGGATCTCCAAATTTCCCGGCCCTTGGCTCCTTTTCTGATGTTACGGTAATGGAGAGACCCTTAGCTAGGTCTCGAATGAATTCCTGGAAGGACATGTCCTCTGGAGGCGACATGTGTCACTGTTGCGGCGGAGAAGGCTCCGAGAGAAGGTCCCGGGGCCTCTGGGAATCTAGTGACTCTGAATCTGAAACACTGGAATTGGAGGACTCGAAGAATCGACGGGCATGGTGCTCGGCTGAAGCTTGATGCCGGTACCGATGTTCCGAGGTATCTGCCTCAGTAAGCCGCCTGGGCTAGGTACTGGTATATCAATGATAGACTCAAGAAAGGGCATGGGTGGCAGTGATGTCGATACCATCTGCATGAGTGTACCCGCCACTGGTGTCGATGTCGGTACCACTACAGACAGGGCGGTGCTTGGCGCCAATGATTTTATAGGTACAGAGGCTGCCAGGAGAGCTGCCAAGCTCCGCTCGATGGCCAATGTGAACTGGTCCATCGATGTTGCTGATTTTTGGGTATCGGTGGCAGGTACTTGCGCCACCACCCCGGAGCATGGCACCAGTAGCTCTCCGGAGGTCGAGGCCTCAGGAGCATCCTGGGAAACCCTCGATGGCTTTGGAGGACAGAGCCTCCCTCCGGGGCTTTTTGGCAGGCTGATTCTCCTCCAGGGCAACACCGGAGGGATCACGTTGCTTGGAAGGAGATCTACCTCTGGAGGGTTTTCCCTTTTTCGATGAAGACTTCTGCTTGGACTTTGCCGATACTTGGGATCCATGGGAGGAAGATGAGGCTCTCGAGGATATGGAAGCCAAGGATATCACATCCGAGGGGAAGAGTGTCCCAAGTTTAGAGTCCTAGTTCTGTAGGCCTCTCTGTGTCATCTTTTGACAAAGGGGACAATCTTTTAGCTGGTGGTCTGGGCCGAGGCATTTTAAGCACCAGTCATGGGTGTCAGTCGCTGAAATAGTGCTGGCACATTTATCACAATTTTTGAAACCACTAGTTGGTTTCTCATTACCGTTGATGGAGGGTATAGTAGGCTTAAGGCTTACAATGGCGTCGAGGCACCTGAAAAATGTTTTTCTTTTCTTTTTTTTGGAAACTAAGTAAAAAGAAGAAAGAAAGAAAAGAAAAGGGAACCATTGATGTCTTCAACGATGCCGGCATCGACGAGAAGGCAGATGCTGTTCACAAAAATTATGCTTTTTTCTGCAGTGACAGGATTTGCTTCCCGCTGGCACCGTGGAAAAACAAAGGAGAAGAAGTTGGAAAGGCAGTCACGCAGGCACAGTGGAGTGCTCCCAAAAGCTTTCGAATTCGATGCTGGGGAGTGCTGCCACGTGGGCTCCGTCGGTACAGACCTCGGAAGTATAAAGCATTATAAAGCATATTGAGACAGACTTAAAGATTTTAATATGTATACGTTAAAGGAAAGGCGGGTAGAGGAGATATGATAGAAACGTTTAAATACCTCCATGGCATAAATGCCCGAGAGCCTCTTTCGATTGAAAGCAAGCTCTGCTATGAAGGGACATAGGATGAGCGTGATAGAGGATAGACTCAGAAGTAATATGCGGAAATATTTCTGTATGGAAAGAGTGGTAGATGTGTGTAATAGTCTCCAGTGGAGGTGGTAAAGATGAAGACAGTATCTAAATTCAAAAAAGCATGGGACAAGCACAGAGGATCACTAAAGTAAAAAAGGGGACTATTGTAGTAGTTGATATGGAAGGGCAGACTAGATAGGCCATGTGGGTTTTTTTCTGCCATCATTTTCTATGTTTCTAAGTAACCAGTTTTCCCTTAAGTAATAAATACAGAAATGTATGCTTGAAAATAAAGCAGACAGCAAATAGGGTAGGCAATATCTAATGTAAATATTTAATCTAACCAGCAAAACAAACTTGGGCCCACTTAAAAAAAAATCTTTATGCTAATGAAAACCCTGAACTAGCTAATGTATTTTGTTAATGTAATTTTATATCTCAAGCATCCTAGTTGGTCTAAAATCTGTTTCAGGACTGGATTGACTCTAAAATTTACTCACCGGTCCGCAATGCTCTGTTAGTATTAGAACAATCCTTTAGATTTTCAATCTCTGATTCAGCTGTATGCAGCTTTTCTCTCAAATTTTCAATCACCGATTCAGATGCATACAGCTTATCTGATAGATTTGCAGTCTCAGATTCGGTCGTATTTAGTTTCATTCTTAGATTTTCAATCACCGATTCAGAGGCACGCAGCTTATCCGATAGATTTTCAGTCACTGATTCAGCCGTATGCAGTTTATCCTTTAGATTTTCAATCATTGATTCAGATGCACGCAGCTTATCTGGTAGATTTTCAGTCACAGATTTGGTCGTATGCAGCTTCGCTCTTAGATTTTCAATCACTGATTCAGATGCATGCAGCTTATCTGATAGATTTTCAGTCACTGATTCGGCCGTATGCAGTTTATCCTTTAGATTTTCAATCACTGATTCAGATGCACGCAGCTTATCTGGTAGATTTTCAGTCACAGATTTGGTCGTATGCAGCTTCGCTCTTAGATTTTCAATCACTGATTCAGATGCATGCAGCTTATCTGATAGATTTGCAGTCACTGATTCAGCCGTATGCAGTTTATCCTTTAGATTTTCAATCACTGATTCAGATGCACGCAGCTTATCTGGTAGATTTTCAGTCACAGATTTGGTCGTATGCAGCTTCGCTCTTAGATTTTCAATCACTGATTCAGATGCATGCAGCTTATCTGATAGATTTGCAGTCTCAGATTCGGTCGTATTTAGTTTCATTCTTAGATTTTCAATCAACGATTCAGAGGCACGCAGCTTATCCGATAGATTTTCAGTCACTGATTCGGCCGTATGCAGTTTATCCTTTAGACTTTCAATCACTGATTCAGATGCACGCAGCTTATCTGGTAGATTTTCAGTCACAGATCTGGTCGTATGCAGCTTCGCTCTTAGATTTTCAATCACTGATTCAGATGCATGCAGCTTATCTGATAGATTTGCAGTCACAGATTCGGTCGTATGCAGTTTCATTCTTAGATTTTCAATCACCGATTCAGAGGCACGCAGCTTATCCGATAGATTTTCAGTCACTGATTCGGCCGTATGCAGTTTATCCTTTAGATTTTCAATCACCGATTCAGAGGCACGCAGTTTATCCGATAGATTTTCAGTCACTGATTCAGATGTATGTAGTTTATCCCATAGATTTTCGGTTGCTGATTCGGCCATATGCAGCTTATTTTCAGTCACCAATTTGGCTGTTTGCAGTTTATCCTTTAGATTTTCAGTTACTGATTCGGCCGTTTGAAGTTTATCCTTTAGATTTTCACTCACCAATTTGGCTGTGTGCAGTTTATCCTTTAGATGTTCAGTTATCGATTCAGATGTATGCAGCTTAGCCTTTAGATTTTCAGTCATCGATTCAGCTGTTTGCAGTTTATCCTTCAGATTTTCAATCACCGATTCGGCCATTTGTAGTTTATCCCTTAGATTTTCAGTCACTGATTCGGCTGTTTGCAGTTTATCCTTTAGATTTTCAGTCACCGATTCTGCCATTTGCAGTTCATCCTTTAGATTTTCAATCACCAGTTCAGACATACCCAGTTTTTCTTGAAATTCTGTGTTTTGCATCTTACAGACTTTAAGTTCTTCCTGACACTCAGTCCTCTGATGCTGCAGATCAGTAAACATGCCTTGCTTAATGAAAAATCTGTATGATTTAATTGGAATGGGTAACCGTGATTTTTTATCAGTCTGCAAAACAAAAAAAGCGTATTGCTGCTACTTTATATGTTTTTCTGAAAAACAAAATGTTAGTATTGTAAAAGAATGCAAAATAAAACACAAAACCAGTAAGGCAGAGACAAAATTACTAAGATACATAACATATTATTACTGAACTGTATATTATATTTCTTTTAAGATTTTAAAGGCTCTCCTATGGGGTAGTAGGAACAACACATTTGTGTGGAGTACTGCTGTTTTAGGAACATTGGGACATATTTACTAAATCTTACTGCTTAAAATGTCCTATAATCTGTTAAAATTAATCATTTATTTATTCATTCATTCCATTTGTATCTTGCCAAACTGGTACAAGACCATCCATAAATATAACACAGTACAAGATCAAAACATTGAGGACTAGTTGCTAAGCTGCCGTAAAATCTTAGATTTTACAGCAACTTAAATTTACTATCAGAGTCATTAACCTGCACTACTGAGCTACTGCAGGTTAGTGAATCCCATGGGGCAAAGGAATAATGCAGCTTGCGTTGATCTTCTGAGGGAAAAATGCCAGCACAAATCTGGTATTATTTTTCCTGGTTGGGAGCATCAGGCCAGACATGAGGCTGCATTCTTAAAGGGGCTGATATCTATGTGGCAGTACTCTCCATCCACATGAAGATTCCCCCACCCCCATAACAGTCCTGCTCAACATTCCCCACTCCTCAAAAGTCTTAGCATAGGACTCCTATTTCCCCCTGAGACCCCTCCAACCTGAGGAAGACCCCCAACCGCCACTTAGGTCCACACAGGCCTACCTCTAGCTTTCAGTGGTGGTCCAGGGGTCTTTGGGCGATTCCCAGTTGCTCTTGTTCCTGTTGGCGCCGGGTTTAAAATGGCGCCGTCTGAACCCTAGCAGTAATCTCGTGGTGCTACTGGTAGGGTTCAAGCTGCCATATAAGGGCAAAAATCCCTTAATATACACACACACAAACTTTGTCAGTGGTACGGTTTGTCTGTGTAATTATGGTGTCTTGTAGATGTGTGAAGATGTTGGAGACATCTGGGAGGTTGAGTGATAATGAATGGGGGAGTGCGTGTAGTGGTGTGTGAGGGTATCTTATGGGGCTACAGAGTATGTGTGGGTGTATAGTGAATAGGAGGTATATAGGGGTGGATGTCTTGTGCATGTGTGTGTGTGTGGGGGTGGGTCATGGTGTTTTCACTCCATGTTCTTATATTCTTTATCACTTGCCCTTGCACTGTCCCCCACTCCTCCTCCCTCTTCCACTCCCTTCTTTTCTATCTTATACTTCCTCCCCCTCCCATTCCCCTATTCTCCCCTCCACTCACTCCCCTTTCCCTCTCTCTCTCTTCAGGGTCATCATCTCCAAATGGCTTAGTTCTGCACATGACTGATCCTCAAAGATGGAACTCAGCAGTTTATTCTATATATTCATTTATTTAATAGGGTTTTTTTATACTGCTCTGTCCTTCAATCAGAGCGGTTTACATTAAACATTAACACGTTTTGGACAGCTCGCATATTCTCTCTCTGTTCTGGATAATTTATTAGATTTGTTACACCCAAACAACTATGAAAAACCAGCAATAATAAAAAAATATTAAAACTTTGCAGAAAACAGACGTTTCACATAGTGTATGTTTTTCATACACTGGTCCAATATAGTATATTGTCCGTCTTCAGAAAAGATAGGATTCAGTTCCAATATTCATTGACATAAACATACTGTATGATACTATTGAAACTGCAGTTTTCATTTAAAACACTTTATTATGATATAATATAGTTTGTCAACAGTCCATTCTGACGGCGGAATATGATAAACGTGAAAACACTTCTGATGCAGTGCGTCGATATTGCATCATTGAAACACTTAGAACAGAATGCCTGACAGCAATTAGTTTCGACAAAAATATTAGCCCAGCATATGAAAAACATACAAGGCCGATATACGCACTAATAACTCTGACACTAAGTAACTTGAAGTTATCTAAATCTATTTTCTAAAGTCTACAAATACTTTTATTTGCAAAATAGTAGCTTATCACAGCATTATAAGCTACTTACTATTTTTTGTGATCTTTTTATGTTGAGCCGCCAGTACCGTCAAAATCAGCAAACTTCGAATACCTATTAAACTAACTAGATCTCAGATAAAAAAATCTGTATATAACGCTTTTTGACATAACGATAATAGCTAAACATAGTTCCATTGAATTTATAACCATTAATTAGTAAACAGTTGAGCAGTAAGTATGGAAACCTTATGTATGTAAAACATACGCTGGTCCAAAACGGGTTAACTTATGCAGACGACAAGTGAGATAATCACAGTGCTGACTGCTACATTAAACACATATATTAATCATTGAAACACTGTCGACAAAAACCAGTGCAGTTTTCATCTAGTTGCAAAAAATTACTTGAAGGAAAACTACCTTAAATTGTTTCCACAAATTATTCTTTTAATGCCATTACAGTGTTTATTTATAAGAACAAGGAATAATCCTCATAGGTCATAAAAAAACTCTAAAACCCTTTACAATCATTCAGGAGAGCACTGATCAGCATCGGCAGTTGAGAGAGGGAATCCCAGCTTCCTCCCACTCCCCTGGTGCTGAGGCCAATCAGAGCCAAGGAACTTCACTTGCATTGTTTCAAGCACAGGCGTGCCTGGGCACGCCTATGCCCGAGGGCCTCGCTAGAGGGCCCTTCGGCGTGGCCTTTAGGCTAGGCGGAGACCTTGGGTGGGGTCCAGCCTGGAGGTTCAGCATGACCACAGTATACCTGCAGTATACCCCCTGCTTCCCCTCAGCTATCTCGACCATCTCTGTTCCTTGTCCCCCTCCTCTTGCAGTTGGGGAGTTCTCCTCCTTGGACTCTCCACTCTCAGCCCCATGGACCATGCCTCCTATTCCTGTTCACTGGACATGGCGGTCCACTCCCACGCCTACTGATAAATCGGGCCTCTCTCATGTCTTATCTAACCTCATTACCTGCTCACCCTCCCCTACAGCCCTAGGCCTGCCCTCCATGGAACCCTAGCAGTCTTTCTCTACTCTTTTTACCATGACCCTTGCTTTGCTCAACTGCTGCTCCCTGCATTCTAAACCAGAGATTGTTCAAGACCTTATATTACAGAGCTCTCTCGAAGGCATCTTCCTCATGGAGACCTGGCTACGTCTCGGCAAGGAGCCTATCCACAATCAATGTCTTCCCTCTGGCTTCTCTGCTCTCTCTCTACCCCGCTCTGGCTGCTCAGGCGGAGGGTTAGCTCTCCTCTACCGTTCTTCCTTACCTTTTCAGGAAATATCCTCCCCAGCTCTCCATTACCCTGAGGCGCTTCTTCTTCGTCTCAGGTTTTCCCCGCCCAGCCATTATCTCCTCCTATATAAGAACATAAGATATGCCATACTGGGTCAGACCAAGGTCCATCAAGCCCAGAATCATGTTTTCAACAGTGGCAAATCTAGGTCATACGTACCTAACAGTTTCCCCAAAAGACACAGGTTCCACAATAGTTGTATTGGGTCAAGTATTGATATCCTGGGTCCCTTCTTAATAATGGTTTATGGACCTTTCCTCCAGGAACTTGTCCAAACCTTTTTTAAACCCAGCTACACTAACAGTCTTTACTACATCCTCCAGTAACAAATTCCAGAGTTTGATTACACGTTGAGTGAAAAAAATATTTTCTTTTATTAGTCTTAAATAGTTTACCAGGTAGCTTCATTGCATGTCCCCTAGTCTTTCTATATTCTGATAACGTAAACAATCGATCTACGTTTACCCGTTCCACTCCATTAATTTATAGACTTCTATCATATCTCCCCTCAGCCATCTCTTTTCCAGGTTAAAGAGCCCTAACCTTTTCAGCCTTTCTTCATAGGGGTATCCTTCCCTCCCCTTTAGGTGGCTCTTCTCTGAACCTTTCCTAATAACGCTATATCCTTTTTAAGATACGGCGACCAGAATTGCACACAATATTCAAGGTGCGGTCTCACCATGGAACGATATAGAGGCATTATAATATCCTTTGTTTCATTTTCCATTCCTTTCCCTATGATACCTAGCAATCAATTTGCTCTCTTGGCCGCCGCTGCACACTGGGCCGAGGTTTTTAACATGTTATCCACAATGACGCCTAAATCTTTTTCCTGGGTGGTGGTTCCTAATGTGGAACCTTGCATCGTGTAACCATAGTTTGGGTTGTTCTTCCCTAGGTGCATAACTTTGCACTTGTCCACATTAAATTTCATCTGCCATTTTGATGCCAAGTCTTTCAATTTATCAAGATCCTCTTGCAATTTTCCACAATCCTCTTGGGTTTTAACAACTTGAAATAGTTTTGTGTCATCTGCAAATTTGATAACCTCACTCGTTATTCCCTTTTCCAGGTCATTTATGAATATGTCAAAAAGCAGCAGAACCAGCACAGATCCCTGGGGTACACCACTATTCACCTTTCTCAATTGGGAAAATTAGCCATTTAGCCCTACTTTCTGCTTTCTATCTTTTAACCAGTTCCTGATCCACAATAGTACACTGACTCCTATCCCATGACTCTTTAGTTTTGCCAAATGTCTCTGATGAGGGACCTTGTCAAAGGCTTTCTGAAAGTCCAAATACACTATATCAACCGACTCACCTTTGTCTACCTGTTTATTCACACCTTCAAAAAAACATAACAGATTAGTAAGACAAAATCTTCCTTGTCTAAAGCCATGTTGGCTGTCTCCCATTAAGCCATGACTATCTACATGTTCAGCAATTTTGTTCTTTATGATGGTTTCTACCATTTTTCCCGGTACTGACAGTTTCCCGGATCACCCCTGGAACCCTTTTTAAAAATTGGTGTTACGTTCGCCATCCTCCAATCTTCAGTGATTACAGATGATTTTAATGATAGTTCACAGATTATTAAAAGCAGAGGTCTGCAATCTCATATTTCAGTTCTTTCAACACCCTTGGATGTATATCATCTGGCACAGGTGATTTGCTACTCTTCAGTTTATCTAATAGTTGTAATACATCTTCCCGATGTACCGATATTTCCTTCAATTCTTCCGCACCTTTAAATACCACTTCAGTCATGGGTAACATCCCTACATCTTCCTTAGTAAAGACCGAAACAAAGAATTCATTCAGTCTTTCTGCTATCGCCTTGTCGCCTCTTAGTGCCCCTTTAACTCCTCTATCATCTAATGGACCAACTGACTCTCTCACAGTTTTTTTGCTACGAATGTACTTGAAAAAGTCTTTATTATGCGTTTTTGCTTCCGCAGCAAGCTTCTTCGCAAATTCTCCCTTTGCCTGCTTTATCAATGCCTTGCATTTAACTTGCCAGTGCTTGTGCTGTTTCCAGGTTTCCTCGTTTGGCTCTTTTTTCCATTTCCTGAAAGATGCTTTTTTGGCAACAACAGCTTCTCTGACCTCACCTTTAAACCATGCTGGCAATTTTTTGGACTTCCTTCCACTTTTCTTAAAGCATGGAATACAGCTGGTCTGGGCTTCCAAGATAGTATTTTTCAACAACAGCCAAGGGTGGTCCCCCGTCGATTCCTTCTGACCTCTGGGACTCCCTCTTCCTTACCCTGTCTGAAGTCTCCTCCACTTATTCACACCTTACAATTCTGGGTGACCTGAACATCGACGTCGACTCTCCCTCCCGACCCAGAGACTTCATTTCACTTCTCTCTGATCTTTCCCTTCATCAGCACATCTCCCTTCCCACGCATGCAGCCGGTCACATTCTCGACCTGCTCCCTTGTTGCCTGTGGTCCCCCCTCTATGATCACGACTTTGTCCCTTCCCTGGACGGACCACCTCTGTGTGTGTTCTTCTCCTTATCTCTCCCAACCACCCCTCTTCCTCTTCCCTTGTCAAAGGGTTTGTATCTACTGTGCATCTTTGGTGGTTTTCCAGGTGTGATATTAAGTTGGGAGGGTAGGGTTAACTCAATAAGGAAGTGGTCTGACCATGATAAGGGGGCAGTGGTTGGTGAGGAGTAGCAGGAGTTATGTAAGATGTTTGAATGGAGGAAGATGAGATCCAGTATGTTTCCTTTGTTGTGTGTGGGAGTTTGCATTATTTGAGCAAGGTCCAAATCGGACATGGCATGTAAGAATTGGGAAGCGTGGATGCTATTCAAGGAGGGGAGATTGAAATCTCCCAGTAGGATTTGGGTTTTGTTCGGGTTTGTGGAACATGCCAGGTCTAGGATGGTCAACCAAAATAATTAGGCACCCTCTACCAAGTCTGGAATAATCAAGTATACAAAGTGAAACCTGGTGTTGAATAAGCCCGTTTTTCAGAAAACATTTGAAGTAACTACCTATTTTTATATATCAAATTTTTTTGTCGGAAAGGCCAACCAAGCTAAAGGAATTCTATCTTATGCCGTTGTGGCCCGTCCATTTTATTAAATAAGAACTCAATCTTAGCACTTTGAAAACAGCGTCTATGAATATGGTACTTAGCTGAATTTCTTGAGAAAGGCTGTATAGAAATGTCACAGGTAACGGAAGGACGACGTGACACGTTTCGGGGTATTTAAAGATAATCCCCTGCTTCAGGTCTAATTAACTGTGCGCTTTCAGCCCAAGAACTTGTAAAGCTGAAAAACGGCGTCTTTATAAGTACTGGCCGTGCAAACATTTGCTCAATTACCTCAGGGTGCTCCAATCAGAGGCCCAAAAAAAGGGAGGACCAATCAGGGTAGTCATGGGGAGGGATCATTGAACAGAGCTCCGCCCCCGAAAACCTCTGTTGGAGAACGTACTGTTTAGTAAACAATGTGCCAATCTATTTGCATGTTCATACCATGCGGCCGCACAGAGTTCAATCGGAAAATCCATCTTTGTTCAGAATTTTGAAGCGCTTGAAGACGATCACCCCCTCTTGGATGTTCAGGTATAAAGTCCAAGACTCGCCATCTCAAGTCTTGAAAGTTGGGCGATGACTGCAAGCAGTGTTCAACCATAGGAGCTGTTAAAGTTCTCGTCCTCAAACAGGAAGCATGTTCTGCCAGTCGTATTTTAAATGAACGCGATGTACGGCCGACATAATAAAAAGAACAAGGGCACACTATTAAATCCACCACATAACTTGTTATGCAATTCGTATGCCAACGGGACAAGTATGTAATCAAAGTATGGTTGTCCACCCATGTAGAACCAGAGATCGTGTTAGAGCAGTGTGAACAGGAGCCACATGGAAAATGGCCGGCCGATCTATGAGATGTAGGGGGGCAATCAATTACTGCTGCCATATGGACCAATCGGTCCCTTAAATTTGCTCTTCGAGAATACGCTATCCGAAGTTGACCCCGGAAACATGCATGTAGACTCAATATTGGCCAAAATTTATGTAGGAGTTTCATGACTGCTGACGAGCCCCTCATGTAGGGGAAAATTCCCGTAATCAAGTTTTGAGATAGTTGAGAAGCCGCAGTATCTAAAAGCCACTCTCTATTAAGATATCGAGCTCGCTTGTAGGCCATATAGATCACTCTACGGGGGTAGCCACGTAAGAGTAAATGCTGGCTCAAATCATGCGCATGTTCTTTAAAATCTCCCAAATTAGTACAATTTCTGCGCAATCGCAGAAATTGGCCAAAAGGTAATCCTCTTTTTAATGCTGGTGGATGGAAACTGTCATAGCGCAGTAAGGTATTTCGCTGAACTGGTTTTCTGAAGAGGGAGGTGGTAAAACCTGTTGGAGATAGCGTAACAGTGATATCCAAAAACTGGATTGCTCGTGTTTCGATCTGAGCTGTAAATCGTATGTTCTGCTTAAATGAATTTAAGCTATGTAGAAAAGAGTCCAACTCTACCTTAGAGCCAGCCCATAAGAAAAAAATGTCATCTAAGAATCTTCGCACTATATCAAAATTCATACGTTCAATATTATCTTCAATTGGTAGTAGAGACGTCCCAGTTTATACACCAAAATAAAACATATAGTATACATTCGAACACCACATGTGACTCGAAGGCAGTGATCTATAATATCACATGCCCGTGTGGTCTTAGGTATATTGGTAAAACAATCCGGACTCTTAGGATTCGTCTAAGAGAACATAGAAGTAGAATAAAATGTGGGAAAACGGAAGCTCCTCTAGTAGCTCATTGCCTAGCCCACAAGCACACATTTGCACAACTTAGATGTTTCGCAATTGAGCAAATTACCCATGCCATGAGTGCAAAAACACTGGATGAAACATTACTGTGGCACGAACAACGCTGGATCTACTCATTAGACACAATACATCCAGGAGGCTTGAACAACAACATAGAGTGGACAGCATGCATTTGAACATGGCCCACATTATAACCGGAATTTAATTACAAAACATAAAATAAGATATAGGGACAGAAACGTTAACTTTAACATAAGCTTATGGAAGGGTAAAATATACCGACTAAAACCAAGGTATTTACTTTCGATTTCCTTAAGTGAAGAGGCTGTTTAATTTCATCTATACCACCTGGTAGAATATGCTTGAGACCATGGAACACTATAAGACTTTAGTATAGATTGAGCAACC
Organism: Ichthyophis bannanicus; assembly: GCA_033557465.1. Classification (NCBI taxonomy): domain Eukaryota; kingdom Metazoa; phylum Chordata; class Amphibia; order Gymnophiona; family Ichthyophiidae; genus Ichthyophis; species Ichthyophis bannanicus. The sequence goes on from CM066039.1 coordinate 384,950,241, forward strand.
ACTTAATTTCCACCGTTGTGTTCTCCTTACGATAGGAACACACAACGTAGTTTATAATGTTTGAGAGGTTGCTACGCATAATTAAGGGGAATAAGATGAGTTAGATGTAAGTGAATGATAACATAATAAGAGCCTTTTTAAGATTACGACATTAACGAAGGGAAAAGGTGATGACAGTCTTCCCTTTAAAAACAGAGGTATACCTGCAGTCCGCATGCGCGGCGCCTCTCCAATTCAGAAATTCTAACGTTGAGACGCGGGCAGCAACAACTATAGTGAGTAGAAGTGACTTTTAACAAAGTTTGCTTGGGAACAACGATATTAGAGAGCATATAGTGATAGGAAGATAATCTGTGAAACTGTATGTGTATCTGTTTTACTTTTCAGACACTAAGAAGAATCTCCTGATGAAAGTAATACACTGAAACGCTTTAAAGACGCTGCAGTTGAGCGTCGGGAATTGCTTCTATCAGTGTTTCACAAGTTTGGCAGATATAAAACTCCTTTTAAAAGAAATATTTACCTATTAAAGAAGTATCAAAGTATTAAAGAAGATATTTTAGGAAGAAGAAGTGTTTGATGATAAGTTTGGATAATCATGATTTTCTTTAATGATATGTTTTAAGATTAAAGAAGACATTTGTGAAGAAATTTTTGTCCACTCTGTTTTAAAGATAGAGATTATCCAAGACCATCACATGAAGTTAATATTGTTCACTACTACCAATTGAAGATAATATTGAACGTATGAATTTTGATATAGTGCTATATAAACGTTCAGGAAGCAACTCCAATTATAAATCTAAGAATCTTCGCCAAAATGGAATATTTACAAACAGTGGATGAGTGTAAATAAACGTTTCCTCATACCAGGCCATACAGATGGTAGCTATGGAGGGTGCCACTGCTGTTTGTTAAGTACTAGATCCAACAATTCCATCAAGAAACTTTTTGGGATTCGATCAGGTAACGTCAGGGGAAATTGCTGAGATACCCTGAGCCCCTGAGGTAATTGAGCAAATGTTTGCACGGCCAGTACTTATAAAGACGCCTTTTTTCAGCTTTACCAGTTCTTGGGCTGAAAGCGCACAGTGGATTAGACCTGAAGCAGGGGGTTATCTTTAAATACCCCGAAACGTGTCACGTCATCCTTCCGTTACCTGTGACATTTCTATACAGCCTTTCTCAAGAAATTCAGCTAAGTAACATATTCATAGACACTGTTTTCAAAGTGCTAAGATTGAGTTCTTATTTAATAAAATGGACGGGCCACAACGGCATAAGGTAGAATTCCTTTAGCTTGGTTGACCTTTACGACAAAAAAATTTGATATATAAAAATAGGTAGTTACTTCAAATGTTTTCTGAAAAACGGGCTTATTCAACACCAGGTCTAGGATGGTGGCAAGGTTCTCAGTGCTACTTGAGGGTGGTCTGTAAACTAGGGTAAGCGAGAGGGTTTTATTTTCGATTGACAGTAAGAGTAGTTACTCACCTGTAACAGGTGTTCTCCAGGAGCAGCAGGAATCAGTCCTCACATATGGGTGACGTCGGCGCCGAAGGAGCCCTCGTGCGGAGCATTTCCCCAGCTTTCAAAGAAAGCCTTTGGGAATTGCAGCGCGCATGCGCGGTCCCCTTCCCGCCCAAGGGTGCCATCTTGCTCAGTCTGATGACATAGCTAAAAGACAGCAAAAAATTAGCAAAAACAAATCAAATGACTGCAACTCCAAGGGGAGGAGGGAGGGTTGTGAGGACTGATTCCTGCTGCTCCTGGAGAACACCTGTTACAGGTGAGTAACTACTATTTCTCCAGGACCAAGCAGGAAGTCAGTCCTCACATATGGGACTCCCAAGCTTAAGGCTACCGGAGACCTCAAGCCGAAAAAATGAGCTCCCTCTAGCTCGTCAGCACGTAAGGAAGGAATCTTCTCTGAGAACGCCCCCGACCGGTAGCCCAACACCAGGGCCGGAGGGTAGGAGTTGCCTAAACCCCAAAGAGATTATGGAGTACTGCCTGTCCGAAAGCACTGTCCCTGCGGGACTCCCTCTCAAGGCAGTAATGGGCCGCAAAAGTCTGGCTTGAAGACCAAGTAGCGGCCCGGCAGATGTCTGTCAACGGAACAGAGCGGAGATGAGCCACTGACGCAGCCTTCGCCCTGACACGATGAGCCGTGACTCGACCCTCCAACGAGAGGCTGGCTGCCCCATAAGCCCAGGTGATACAGTCAGCGACCCATATGGACAAAGTACGCTTGGAGACAGGTAACCCCAACTTATTGGGGTCAAAAGAAACGAAGAGCTGAACAGCCCTCCGATGCTCCCGCGTACGGTCTAGGGAGAAGGATAACGCCCTCCTACAGTCCAGGGTATGCAGGACCATCTCAGCCCGGTTGGCATGCGGCCTGGGAAAGAAGGTCGGAAGAACCACCTCCTGATTGAGGTGAAAAGGGGAGACAACCTTAGGAAGAAACTTCGGGTGAGTCCGTAAGACTACCCTATTCCTGTAGAACCTAGTGTAAGGGGGATCAGACACTAGGGCCTGAAGCTCACTCACTCGCCTAGCAGAGGTAAGAGCTACCAGAAACAAGGTTTTCCAGGAGAGAAAACGGAGAGGGCAGGTAGCCATAGGTTCAAATGGCGGACAAGTAAGCCGCTGTAAGACCACATTCAGATCCCACTCAGGGGCTGGTGGACGCAAAGGAGGCTTAAGCAGGAGGAGGCCTCTGAGAAAACGAGCCACCAAAGGGTGGTTGGAAAGAGGCCTCCCGTCCACCGGTGAGTGGTGCGCTGAGAGAGCACTGAGGTGAACCCTGACAGAGCTGGACTTAAGGCCTAGATTGGAAAGGTAAAGCAAATATTGCAATACCACCGCTACCAAGCACGAGAAGGGATTCTCGCTGTGCTGAGCACACCAGGTGGAGAATCTACGCCACTTAAGAGCGTAGGACTTCCTGCTGTATTGCCGCCGAGAGGCCAAGACAACGTCTTCCACCTCTCTAGGCAGTAGTAGGGGAGCCAGGACTACCCTTTCAGCAGCCAAGCCATCAGATGAAGGGACTGGAGGTTGGGGTGCAAAATAGACCCCTGGTCCTGAGACAGGAGATCGTGTTGAAGTCCCAGAGGCAGGGGAGTATCCACCGCCAGTTGCAACAGGAGTGGGAACCACGGCTGCCTCGGCCACCTGGGGGCTATCAGTATCAGCGAGGCTCTGTCCTTGAGGACCTTGAACAGTGTGCGAGACACTAGTGGCGTGGGAGGAAACGCATATAGCAGGCCTTGGGACCACGAGATCAGAAACGCATCCGCTGCTACCCTGAGAGGATGCGGTTGCCTGGAGCAGAATCTTGGGAGTTGCCGGTTCAGAGGACTGGTGAAAAGATCCATGGTGGGGAGGCCCCACCTGAGAAAGATCTGCTGAACCACCAACGGGTTCAATCTCCATTCGTGTGGTTGCAGGATCCTGCTCAGTCTGTCCGCCAGGTAATTTTCTTGACCTGGGAGGTAGACAGCCTTGAGGAGGATTCCGTGATTGACGGCCCAAGAGCAGAGCCGTTGTGCTTCCCGGCACAGAAGGAAGGAGCCTGTGCCTCCCTGTTTGTTCACGTAGAACATTACAACTTGATTGTCCGTCTGGACCAGTACAAACTGGTGCGATGTGAGGTTGGAGAAGGCTCGCAGAGCTAGGCGTATCGCCCGTAGCTCTAGGAAGTTTATCTGCTGAGCAGTCTCCAAAGGAGTCCAGAGACCCTGAGTACATGTCCCTTGGCAATGTGCTCCCCAACCTAGAAGAAAAGCATCTGTCGTCAGCACTCGAGAATGCGGAGGGGGTTGAAAATCCACTCCGAGTACCAGATTCGGAAGATGAAGCCACTGTAGAGAGGAGACGAGCAGGGTGGATACACTCACCGAGTCTGCAAGGCTACCTGTGGCCTGATGCCACTGAGTTCGAAGGCTCCATTGAGCAGGCCGCATGTGCAGGCGGGCATTGGGGGTTACATGAACCGTGGAAGCCATATGGCCGAGAAGTCTCAGGAATTGCCTGGCGGAGAACAGGGAATTGCCGTGAAACTGCCTGGCTAGATCCATCAACCTGTGGGCTCTGTCCAGTGGCAGAAAAGCCTTCGCCTGAAGAGTGTCCAGTCTTGCCCCTATGAATTCCAAGTTCTGGGACGGGAGCAAAGTGGACTTTACGAAGTTTATGACAAACCCCAAGTGCTGAAGCAGAGCCACAGTGCGAAGGGTGGCCTGACTGACCTCCTGAGAAGACTGGCCTCTTATGAGCCAGTCGTCCAGGTATGGAAACACAAAAAGACCTTGAAGCCTCAGGTAGGCCGCCACCACCGCCAGGCACTTGGTGAACACCCTGGGAGCGGAGGCTAGGCCAAAGGGAACTACTCTGTACTGGTAGTGGTTTCCCCCCACAACAAACCTGAGGTACTGTCTGTGGTCTGGATGAATAAGGATGTAAGTATAAGCATCCTTGAGATCTAAGGAGCATAGCCAATCTCCCTGCTGGAGGTAGGGCAGCAGGATTCCAAGGGTACGCATCTTGAACTTTTCCCTCTCCAGGAACTTGTTGAGGTTGCGCAAGTCTAGGATGGGTCTGAGGCCTCCTGTTCTTTTTGGTACCAGAAAGTACCTGGAATAAAAGCCGTGACCTCTCAGGTGGTGGGGCACCGGTTCCACAGCCTGTTCCTTTAGCAGACTTGCTAACTCCTGAAGGAGTAGGTCCCTGTGCAGAGGGGGTCTTGGAAGCTCACCTGGAAAGTAGGAGGGAGGTACCTGGTGAAAATGAAGAAGATAGCCCTTTTGGACTATATGGCGTACCCAGATATCTGATGTGACGGCTGACCACCTGTGGGCAAAGTGGGCCAGCCGGCCTCCTGTGCTGATGTGAGCCAGGTGAGGAGAAGAGGCTATGCTTGCTGAGTCAAAAACCCCCACCCTGCTGAGCAGGGGCCAGTGTTGTTGGCTTGGGGGCTTTCTGCCTACGGGACCCCTGACCCTGCCCCTTGGCCTGCTGACCCTGTTGGGGAGCTGCAGAGGCCTGATAATGAGGGTATGGTTTATAGGCAGAAGACTTCCTCGGGTAAAAGGGCTTTTTCCCCGAGCCCTTCTTCTTCTGAGAAGGGTCAGAGGTTTTTCTGGACAGCCTAGTCCTGGTCAGAGTCTCGATCTCGGGTTCTGCAGCCTTCTCAGCCATGGGCTTGCCAAAGAGGTTTTCACCTCGGCAGGGGACATCAACCAACTTGTCCTGCACCCATAGCTCGAGGTCAGATGACTGTAGCCAAGCCTGTCGGCGGGCACCGATGCCGGCCTGGCTACTCGGGTCGAAGCCTCGAAGCCATCGTAGGCTGCTCGAGAGATAAACTTCGAGCACTTTCGAATACCAGTGGACAAGGCCTGGAACCTCTGCAAAGGTTCCTCGGAGAGCCAGCAGAGAACCCGGCAATCTCCTTTGCCAGGTCTCGGAGGTACATGCCCATGTAGAGCTGGTAAGTCTGGACACGGCAAGCAAGCATAGAGCCCTGGAAGCACTTCTTACCGAGGGCATCCAGGTTCCGGGCCTCCCGTCCGGGAGGCACCGAGGAGTACATCTTCTGACTTTTCAGTCGATGCATGGCTGATTCCACAACCATGGAGTGGTGCGGTAATTGCGCCTTTTGGAACCTGGGGCTCTTGCGGACTCGACAGATTTAATCGACCCGCTTGCTTAACACCGGCGTCGAGACCGGGGTCTCCCACATGTGGAAGAGGAACCGGAACAGTAAAGGCCTCCTTCGGGGGAGAGTCATACTGGAGGGCCTCAAGCTCCTCGGCTCGAGGCTAGTCCTCGGGATCCGCGGGGAAGGCCAAAGCCTTGGCCATATCCCTCACGAAGTCCGAGAACCGGGTATCCTCCGGTGAGGATCATCTCCGAGGTTTGGACTCCGGCGAGTCCGATGGGACACACCGAGTCTGATAAGTATCGGGTGACTCTTCATCCTCCGTCTCCCAGCCCAACTCCTCGGAGGAGGAATCGAGCGGCTCCGGTCGGGCGGGCACCGATGCCCTCCACCCCGACGCCAAGGGTACCGGTGTCGACGACCTCGGTCCCGAACGGGACGCCGAGGGAGACCGTGGCCGAGGATCGACTCAAGCCCACATGGACTCGAGGATCGGCTCGGCCTCCGGGGTTGACTTGGACGTTGAGGTCCTTGTGGTCGGGACAGATGCACCGGTGAGACCGGCGATCAATGCCCGCTGCTGTTCCATGAAGGCAGCGATGCTGCTCTCCAAGGCCGTCAACCTGAGTCCGAGCTCAGGAGACCCAGCAGCCCCCGACTCGGGCCCAGATGGCGTCAGGCCCGACGTCGGCTCCCCTGGAGGAGAGTCCACGAGGACTACAGCACTTACGTGTCCAGGAGACTCCATCTCGATATGAGGATGTTTGGCAGGCCTCTCCGACTTCGAAGACCCGGGACGGCTATCGGGGCTATGCGACCTGGCCCTCGAGTAACCAGGAGCGTCCACCGACGCCGCCCTCGCGGGTTTCTTCTTCCTGCGATGTTCCCGTGAAGGAGACCCCCGCTCAGAGGAACCCCGACGCTGCTCAGGGCCGGAGTCCCGAGAAGTCGAGGTCCGGGCCCGTCCGGACGCGGAGTCAGAAAAGATCCTATCCTTTTGGTGCTGCCGACTCCTCAACGCCTTCGAGGACATTTTGCCACACGGACCACAGATCATCGGGTCATGATCGGGACCGAGGCAGCGGAGCAGCAGTCATGTGTGTCAGTAAGAGACATAAATTTCTTACACCGATCACACTTTTTAAACCCGCTGGTAGCCATCGGGGGAAAAAGGGCCCCTGCGAGGTCAAAAGACCGGGCTGCCAGGGAAAAAAGAAAAATGGCGCGAACGCTAGTCACAAAGGACAAAAACCGAAAAAGAGAGAGAGGACTCGATACCTGCGTATCGGTCCAAGGCGGGAAAAGGATCCGGCGTCGAACCGAAGAAAAAAGAGAAAAAATAGGGAAAATCAACTTTTTCCTCGGGGAAAAAACAAACTACGTCCGTCGGGCTCCGCGGAAAAAAGAAGACTGAGAAAGATGGCACCCTTAGGTGGGAAGGGGACCGCGCATGCGCGCTGCAATTCCCAAAGGCTTTCTTTGAAAGCTGGGGAAATGCTCCGCACGAGGGCTCCGTTGGCGCCGACGTCACCCATATGTGAGGACTGACTTCCTGCTTGGTCCTGGAGAATGTCAATGTCTTCTATGTTTTCATTCATGGTCAGTGTCATGTATAATTCTTTTTTTGCTAGTATAAGTACCCCACCACCACCACGAGAGTAAACAGACAGTGGTATAGTTTGTAGTCAGGATGTATGAGTTGGTTGATTAATACCTGGTTTGTTTCTGCTAACCATGTTTCTGTAATACAAAGTATGTCAGGGTTCATATCATTGGTTAGGTCAGTAAGGATGGGTATTTTGTTCCTAGTAGACCTTGTATTCAACAGGAGACATTTTATAGGGTATGGTGTGTGTGTTGATATGGTACCGTTAGCATAAGGACTAGGTTTTATAGTTATGTATATAGGTTTTCGTGTGTTGAAAGTGTACTATTGGGATATGGTTGTAAGGGTGTATGGCGTTGTGGAATGTTTTCACTAAAGAGGTTATCAGGAGCAGCAAAGTCATGCAGCTTAATATGACTTGGTTATCCATGTTGGGTGGGGTACTGGTATTCAGAGTGTTGTCAAATTGGGGTTGCTTTTGAGGTTTTCTGGTCAGCTTGTTATTTACATGGTTTGAGATTAAGACCTGTATCATAAACAATTATGCAGATAAAGGCATTTATGATTATGACTATGTTGGAGTGCCCAGCTTCTCCCATGCAGTGTGTGATATAGAATGTTGTATTGTAGCGATATATAACAACTCACATTTTGTCTGGTGCTTGCTCGAAGATTCAGTTGCGTTGGCACTGGGAAGAGTAGTTACTCACCTGTAACAGGTGTTCTCCAGGAGCAGCAGGAATCAGTCCTCACATATGGGTTACATCGACGTCGATGAAGCCGCTGCGGAGCATTTCCCCAGCTTTCCAAGAAAGCCTTTGGGAATGCAGGCACGCATGCGCGGTTCCCTTCCCGCCTAAAGGTGCCATCTTGCTCAGTCAAATGACATAGCTAAAAAACAGCACACAAAAAATGGAAAAAAATAAACTATGTACAACTGCAACTCCCAGGGGAGGAGGGAGGGTTGTGAGGACTGATTCCTGCTGCTCCTGGAGAACACCTGTTACAGGTGAGTAACTACTCTTTCTCCAGGACCAAGCAGGAAGTCAGTCCTCACATATGGGTGACTCCCTAGCTCTGGGCTACCAAGGAACCCAAGCTGAACAAGAGAACTCCCTCTAGTCCCAGCATCAAAGAAAGGCTTTTCACTGACAGAACCTCCACCGGTAGCCCAACGGAGGGCAGGAGTTGCCTAAACTTCAAAGAGATTCCGGAGTACTGCCTGGCCGAAAGCACTGTCCCTACGGGAGTCCCTTTCCAGACAGTAATGGGCCGCAAAAGTCTGGCTTGAGGACCAAGTTGCAGCCCTGCAGATGTCCACCAATGGTACAGAGCGGAGGTGAGCCACTGAGGCAGCCATTGCCCTGACACGATGGGCCGTGACCCGACCCTGCAAAGGAAGGTCAGCCACCCTGTAAGCCCAGGTGATACAGTCAGCTACCCAGGTGGACAAGGTACGCTTGGACACAGCTAACCCCAAATTATTAGGGTCAAAAGATATGAAGAGCTGAGTAGCCCTTCTATGCCCTTGCGTACGGTCAAGGTAGAAGGATAAGGCCCTCCTACAGTCCAGGGTGTGCAAAACTGCTTCAGCCTGGCTTGCATGAGGCCTAGGGAAGAATGTTGGAAGAACCACCTCTTGGTTAAGGTGTAAGGCCAGTCACAGACCAGGGCCTGAAGCTCACTCACTCGCCTGGCCGAGGTGACGGCTATCAAGAAGAATGTCTTCCAGGACAGGAAGCGTAGAGGGCAAGTAGCCATCAGCTCAAAAGGTGGGCGAGTCAGTTGCTGCAAGACCACATTCAACTCCCACTCAGGAGCAGGACGACGGATTGGAGGCTTCAGCAAAAGCAAGCCTCTGAGAAAGCGGGACACCAAGGGGTGAACAGACAGAGAATGTCCTTCCACCAGTGAGTGGTGAGCTGCTAGAGCTGAGAGGTGGACTTGAACAGAATTGGACTTAAGTCCTTGATTTGATAAGTGCAGTAAGTACTGAAGCACTACTGGTACAGTCCAGGAGAAAGAATCCTCTGTACGTAGCTGACACCACACAGAAAACCTTTTCCATTTGAGAGCATAAGTTTTCCTAGTGGACTGTTTCCTAGAAGCTAGGACAACCTCCTCAACTTCCTGAGGTAGGCCCCAGGGAGCCAAAACTACCCTTGCAGCCTCCAGGCCATCAAACTGAGAGCTTTGAGATTGGGGTGCAGAAGGGAACCCTGATCCTGAGAGAGAAGGTCGGGTTGCAGCCCCAGAGGCAGTGGGGGATCCACTGCCAGCTGAAGCAGAAGTGGAAACCAAGGCTGTCTCGGCCACCTGGGAGCCACCAGCAGGATCGAGGCCTTGTCCTGAAGAATCTTGAACAGGGTTCGGGCCACCAAGGGCGTGGGAGGAAACGCATACAGGAGGCCCTGAGACCATGGGATCAGAAAAGCATCTGCTGCTAGCCGCAGAGGGTGCGGTTGTCTGGAGCAGAACTGTGGCAGCTGTTTGTTCAGTGGACTGGCAAACAGATCTATGGATGGAAGTCCCCATTTCAGGAAAATCTTCTGAACCATCCAAGGATGGAGCTGCCACTCGTGGGGCTGCAGAATCCTGCTCAACCTGTCGGCCAGGTAGTTTTCCTGGCCGGGGAGGTACACAGCCTTCAGAAGCATGTTGTGCTTGAGGGCAAACAAGCAAAGGGCCTGTGCTTCCTGACAAAGGAGCCTGGAGCCAGTTCCGCCCTGCTTGTTCACATAAAACAAGGCTACCTGGTTGTCCGTTTGAACTAGGACAGACTGATGAGCCAGGGTAGGAGAGAAAGTTTTGAGGGCTAGCCGAATAGCCCTGAGTTCCAGTAGATTGATCTGCTGTGCGGCTTCCCAGGGAGACCACAGGCCCTGGGTGCACTTGCCTAGACAATGAGCTCCCCAACCCTGCAGGGAAGCATCGGTGGTCAACACCACTGTGAACCCAGGGATCTGAAAAGGCACCCCTTGCAGCAGATTGGGTGGGTGTAGCCACCAGTCGAGGGAGTTCAGAAGTTGTCTGGACACCCTTATCCTGTCTTTGAGGCTGCCTGTGGCCTGTGACCACTGAGACCGCAGGCACCATTGAGCAGGCCTCATATGGAGCCTGGCATTGGGAGTCACATGTACTGTCGAAGCCATGTGGCCAAGAAGCCTCAGGCAGAGTCTGGTGGAGACCAGTGACCTTCTGAGAAACTGGTTTGCTAAGTTTATCAGTCTTTGGGCTCTGTCTTCTGGCAAGAATGCCTTTGCCAGCAGAGAGTCCAGCCTTGCCCCTATGAACTCCAAGTTCTGGGAGGGGAGCAAAGTGGACTTTGCGAAGTTTATCACAAACCTCAAGCTTTGAAGAAGAGCAATAGTTCGGAGGGTGGCCTTTCGGGCCTCCTGGCACGTCTGACCCCTTATGAGCCAGTCGCGACAAGGATTCCCTGATTTCTCAGATAGGCCGCCACCACTGCCAGGCATTTGGTAAAGACCCTGGGAGTGGAGGTGAGGCCAAAAGACAGTACTCTGTACTGATAATGGTTTCCTGCCACAATGAACCTGAGGTACTTTCTGTGGTCTGGATGAATGAGGATGTGAGTGTACGCATCCTTTAGATCTAAAGAGTATAGCCAATCTCCCTGCTGGAGGTAGGGCAGAAGTGTTCCAAGAGTAAGCAATGTTGAACTTTTCCTTCTCTAGGAACTTGTTGAGATTTCTGAGGTCTAGAATAGGTCGAAGGCCACCGGTTCTTTTGGGTACCAGGAAATACCTGGAGTAGAACCCTTGACCTTGTAAGTGGGGAGGCACAGGCTCCACCGCCCTGGCCACCAACAGACCTTGGAGCTCCAGAAGGAGAAGATCTGTGTGCAGGGGAGGCCTTGGAAGCTCCCCAGGAAAGTATGGAGGCGGCAGTTGTTGGAAGTGTAGTAGACAGCCCTTGTGGACTATGCTTAACACCCAACTGTCTCCAGTGATGAGTGGCCACTGGTGGGCAAACAGGGCGAGGCGACTTCCTGTGCAGGGTTGGGAGAGCAGGGACGGAGAGGCTATGCCTAAGGAGTCAAAAAACCCCACCCTGCTGAGTGGGAGCAGGGGCCGGAGGCTTGGGGGTCCTCTGCCTATGGGGCCCATTACCCTGCCCCTTGACTTGCTGACCCTGAGGGGCAGCTTGGGCAGCCTGGTACTATGGGTACTGTTTGTAGGCAGTGCCCTTCCTCGGGTAAAAGGGCTTTTTACCCGAGCCCTTCTTTTTGTGAGAAGGGGCAGAAGTCTTCCTAGACAGCCTTGTCCTCGTGAGGTGCTCGGTTTTGAGCTGTGCGGCCTTCTCGGTCATGGGCTTGCCAAAAAGGTTCTCACCTCGGCAAGGGACATCGACCAACTTGTCCTGAACCCATGGCTCGAGGTCCGATGACTGCAGCCACGCCTGGCGTCGAGCCGCGATGCCAGCTGCCGCAACACGGGCCGAAGCCTCGAAGCCATCATAGGCAGCACGGGACATAAACTTAGAGCATTCCCGGATCCCCGAGGACAAGGACTTGAACCTCTGCAAGGGTTCCCCGGAGAGACCAGCAGAGAACCCGGCAGCTCCTTGGCCAGGTCTCGCAAGTACATGCCCATTTACAGCTGGGTAAGACTGGACACGGCAAGCAAGCATCGAGCCCTGGAAGCACTTTCTACCAAAACCATCGAGGTTCCGGGCCTCCCTGCCAGGGGGCACTGCGGAGTGCATCTTCTGACTTTTCAGGCGATGCATAGTCGATTCCACCACCATGGAATGGTGTGGTAGCTGCGCCTTTTGAAAGCCAGGGCTCTTCCGGAGTCGATAGATCAAATCGACCTGCTTGCTTAGAACCGACGCCGAGGCCGGTGCCTCCCACATCCGGAAGAGGAGCCGTTCCAGCATCGGAGAAACCGCAACAGTAAAGGCCTCCTTCTGAGGAGAGTCGTACTGTAGGGCCTCGAACTCCTCGGCTCGAGGCTCCTCCTCGGGGTCCGCAGGGATAGCCAACGCGGTGGCCATATCCCGGACGAACTCCGAGAACCGGGTATCCTCCGGGGGGGATCTACTCCGGGGCTCAGACTGCGGTGAGTCCGACGGGACGCACCGAGTCCTGAAGGTGTCGGGGGACTCCTCGTCCTCCGTCTCCCAGGCGGACTCATCCGATGAGGAATCGGGTTCCGACCTCGCGGGACCTGGAAGCACCCGCCCCGACGCCGAAGGCACCGGCGTCGACGCCCTCGGTAACGAACGGGAGGTCGAGGGAGCCTTTATGGTCTCGAGTATCGGCTCGGTCTCCGGGGTCGACTTCGATGTCGATGTCCCAGTGGTCGGGGCAGATGCGCCAGACAGGCTGGCCATCAGTGCCCGCTGCTGTTCCATGAAGGCAGACAGTCTGCTCTCCAAGGCTGTCAGCCTGAGACCCAGCTCAGGAGACTCAGGAGACTCAGCAGCCCCCGACTCGGGCCCCGGCGGCGCCGGGCCTGACCTCGGCTCTCTGGGAGGAGAGTCCACGAGGACTACAGGGCTTACGTGTCCAGCAGACTCCGGCTCCACTCGAGGCACTTTGGAAGGCTTCTCCTGTTCCATGGACCCGGGGCGACGGTCGGGGGTCTGAGATCTAGCTCTCGAGGAGCCAGGGACCTCTTCCGACGACGCCCTCGTGAGCCGCTTCTTCCTCTTTCGTTCCCGGTCGGGGGACCCCCTGTCCGAGGAGCCCCGACGGTGCTCGGGATCCGATTCCCGAGATGTTGAGGCCTCAGACGAGGTCCGGGCCCGGCTGGAGGCCGAGTCAGAAAAAAGCCTTTCCTTTTGGTGCTGCTGACTTCGAAGTGCCTTGGAAGACATTTTTCCACATGGTCCACACATCTTAGGATCGTGGTCAAGACCGAGGCACCGAAGGCAGCAGTCGTGTGTGTCAGTGAGAGACATTAGCTTCTTGCACCGATCACACTTTTTAAATCCACTGGAAGCCATTGGGGAAAAAAAAAGAGTCCTCGCGAGGTCAAAGGACAGGCCTTCCAGGGAAAAAGAAAAAAAGGGCGCGAACGCCAGCCACGAAGGGCAAAAAACGAAAAAAGAAGATCGGGCTCGATACCAGTGTACCGAACCCGGCGGAAGGGGAACCGGCGTCAAACCGGAGAAAAAACAGCGAAGGATCGCCAAAAAATCTAACTATTTTCCGGGAGGACTAGGACACACGTCCGGTGGGCTTCACGGAAAAAGAGAGACTGAGCAAGATGGCACCTTTAGGTGGGAAGGGAACCGCGCATGCGTGCCTGCATTCCCAAAGGCTTCCTTGGAAAGCTGGGGAAATGCTCCGCAGGGGCTTCATCGATGTCGATGTAACCCATATGTGAGGACTGACTTCCTGCTTGGTCCTGGAGAATGGTTTTTTCTAAGGAGGATAAATTTATGTCCGTCTCTGTGTCGCACCTAGGGACCACGCTCAAGGACCCTCCTCAGGCATGATCCCGCCTGATGGCGCTTCTTTTTAACCTCAGCTGAAGGTCCTGATTGGGCAGGAGGCGGCAGGCACTGCAGGCCCGTTTCAGCGCTGGTTGGCTCAACCCCTTTCAGGGGAGCTGTGGCTGGAGCAGGGAGAAGGTGTTCTCCGCTGGTCTGTCCCTCACTGGCGATCTCGATGATGGCGTCCTCTGGTCTGTCCCTCGCTGGCGATCCCAACGATGGCATCCTCAGGTCTGTCCCTCGCTGGCGATCCCGACGATGTCGTTCTCTGGTCTATCCCTCGCTGGCGATCCCGACGATGGCTTCCTCTAGTCAGTCCCTCACTGGTGATCCCGATGATGGCGTCCTCTGGTCTGTCCCTCACTGGCGATCCCGATGATGGGTCATCTGCTATATCCTTTTTAAGATACGGATACCAGAATTGCATACAATATTCAAGGTACGGTCTAACCATGGAACGATACAGAGGCATTATAATATCCTTGATTTTATTATCCATTCCTTTCCTTATGATTCCTAGCATTCTATTAGCTTTTTTGTCTGCTGCTGCACACTGGGTGGAGGGTTTCAACGTTTTAACCACAATGATGCCTAAATCTTTTTCCTGGGTGGTGGTTTCTAAGGTGGTACCTTGCATCGTGTAACCAAAGTCTGGGTTGTTCTTTCCTAGGTGCTTAACTTTGCACTTGTCCACATTAAATTTCATCTGCCATTTGGATGCCCAGTCTTATGGTTTATCAAGGTCCTCTGGCAATTTTTCACAATCCTCTTGGGTTTTAACAACTTTGAATAATTTTGTGTCATCTGCAAATTTGATCACCTCACTCATTATTCCCATTTCCAGATCATTTATGAATATGTTAAAATGTAGTGGGCCCGGCACAGATCCCTGGAGTATTCCACTATTTACTTTTCTCCTTTGAGAAAAATGGCCATTTTGCCGTTTTCTGTGCCTTCTATCTTTTAACCAGTTTCTGATCCACAGTACTACACTGCATCCAATCCCATGACACTATAATTTTGCCAAGAGTCTCTCATGAGGGACCTTGTCAAAGGCTTTCTGCAAATCCAGATACACTGTATCAACCTGCTCACCTTTGTCTACCTGTTTATTCACACCTTCAAAAAAATATAACAGATTAGAAAGACAAGACCTTCCTTGGCTAAATTCATGTTGGCTTCTTCCCATTAAACCATGACTATATACATGATAAGTAATTTTATTCTTCATAATGGTTCTACCATTTTGCCTGGTACTGATATCAGACTCACAGGTCTGTAGCTTTCCGGATCACCCCTGGAACTCTTTTTAAATATTGGCGTTACATTCGCCATTCACCACTCTTCAGATACTACAGTTGATTTTAATGATAGTCCACAGATTACTAATAATAGGTCTGCGATCTCATATTTCAGTTCTTTCAGTATCCTTGGATGTATACCATCTGGTCCAGGTGATTTGGTACACTTCAGTTTATCAAAACGTTGTAATACATATTCCCGGTTTATCGATATTTCTTTCAGTTCTTCCGATACATCACCTTTATGTACCATTTCAGGCACAGGTAAATTCCCTACATCTTCTTCAGTAAAGACCGAAGCAAAGAATTCATTCAGTCTTTCCACTATGGCCACGTGTTCACTTAGCGTCCCTTTTACTCTTCTATCATCCAATGATCCAACTGACTGTCTCAGAGGTTTTTGCTATGAATGTACTTGAAAAAGTTTTTATCATGCATTTTTGCTTCCACGGCAAGTTTTTTTTAAAATTCTCTTTGCCAGCCTTATCAATGCCTTGCATTTAACTTGGCAATGCTTATGTTGTTTCCCGTTTTCGTCATTTAGCTCCTTTTTCCATTTCATGAAAGATGCTTTTTGGCCACAACAGCCTAACTGACCTTGCCTTTAAACCAGTTAAAGGCAGTTTTTTGGCCTTCCTATCACTTTTCTTAAAGCATGGGATACATCTGTTCTGGGCTTTCAAGATAGTATTTTTAAACAATGCCCACACTTTATGCAAATCTTTAGCCTTTGCAGCTGCTCCTTTTAGTCTTTTGTTAACTATTTTCCTCATTTTATCATAATCTCCATTTTAAAAGTTAAATTAGAGTACTGTGGATGAACTTCGTCATTCTTTCATTTATTAAATCAAATGCTAAGATAACTATTGCCAAGTGGCCCCAACACCCTTATCTCTTGCACCAGATCCTGCATGCCACTAAGGACTCAGTCCAAAATAGCTTCCCCTCTTGTCAGTTCATGAACAAGCTGCTCCAAGAAGCAGTCATTTATTTAATCTAGAAACTTTATGTCCCTAGCATGTCCTGCTGTGACAATGACCCAGTCAATACAGGGATAATTGAAATCACCCATTATTACTGTGTTGTAACTTTTGTTAGCTTCCCTGATTTCTTTCAGCATTTCATTATCCATCTGTTCATTCTGGCCAGATGGTCGGTAGTACACCCCCACTGCCATTGACTTCCCCTTTTTACATGGGATTTCTATCCATAGAGATTCTACAGCGTATTTTGTTTCCTGTGAAACTTAATCCTATGTAACTCAATGCCCTCTCTAAAAGAGCGCAACCCCTCCACCAATTTGATATACTATATCATTGCAATATAATTTGTACCCAGGTATCAGAATGTCCCATTGGTTGTCCTCCTTCCACCAAGTCTCTGAGATACCAATCATGTCTAACCTCTCATTTAGAGCTATATATTCTAACTCTCCCATCTTATTTTTTAGACTTCTAGAATTTGCATACAGGCATTTTAGAGGTTGTATTTCGATCCTATGAACCCGGTTATCAGTTGATAGGTGTAATTTGAAATATTTTGGCTCTATACTTAAGGGCACCTGAGTAATTTATCTTCTGGGTAACGTCGGCGTTCGCTAGACCTGCATGCCAAAGTGAGAGCCACCAGGAAGATGACCTTCCACGAAAAGTACTTGAAATGGCAAGAGGCCAGTGGTTCAAAGGGAGGGTCAATGAGTTTACCCAGAACTATGTTCAGGTCCCATGCCGCCACCAGTGGGCAAATGGGAGGCCACGAGAGCAAGCAGTCCCGCTTGAAGTGTCCAATGTGGGGATGAACTGACAAAAAACACCCATCAACCACATGATGGTAGGCTGCCAGGGCACTAAGATGCACCCTGATGGTACTGGACTTCAACCCAGCCCGGAAGAGGTGCAGAAGGTACTGCAGGACCACCTGCACCGGAGAGGAGAATGGGTTGAGATCTCTATCCGCACACTAGACTGAGAACCCGCACCATTTGAAGGTGTATGCTCGTCTAGTGGAATCCTTGTGAGACGCAAGGAGGATGTCCTCAATGTCCCGAGGCAAGTGGTGTTGAGTAAGGGCTATCCTTTCAGCATCCACGCTGTCAGAGTTAATGACTGGGAGGTTGGGATGCAGGAGGGCCTGTCATTCTGAAAGATCAGATTTGGGACAAAATTCAAGGGAATGGGCAGTGCCTGGGAAAGGCAGAACAGCAATGGGAACCACAGCTGCTGGGGCCAGTGCGGGGTGATAAGGATCATTTTAGCCCTGTTCGTCTGGACCTTGGGTCTTGGCCACCGGGGACATGGGTAGGTAAGCAAAAAGCAGGCCCTTGCCTCAGTGGAGAAGAAACGCATCTGCTGCAATGCGGTTCCTGTAAGGAATTCTGGAGCAGAACAGCGGCAGTTGAGCATTGTGAGGGCTGGTGAAGAGGCCCACCACCGGGGTGCCCCACTTCTGGTAGATATTCCGTGCCACTGGCAGACTGAGGGTCCACTTGTGAGGCTGCAGTACCCTGCTGAGCTGGTCTGCCAGGACATTTTCCTGCCCTGGGAGGTAGATGGCCTGGAGGGAGCATACCTCGCCGGTTCGCAAAATTCCAGAGTCTGATCGCCTCCCAGCAGAGGAGTTAGGACCTGTGCCACCCTGTTTGTTGATGTAGAACATCGTCACCTGACTGTCCATGCGAACAAGAACCACCTGATTCGCCAGATAGTGCTGGAAGACCCGCAGGGAATACGCGCGTGATCAGTGCTCAAGGAAATTGATTTAAAGCTGGCCTCTCCTCCTGCGACCAGAGACCCTGGGACTGAAACCCATTCCAATGGACTCCCCAGCCAAACTCTGAGGCATCTGTGGTAAGGATTTGTTGGTTGGGGGATCCTGAAAAGGGAGCCCTGCCAGAGGTTTGCCCGACCACCACCAAAAGGTGAGGGAGTGGGAGAGGAGTGGGGTGATCTGTACCAAGTTCGAAAGGTGCCCCGTCGCCTGCTTCCACTGAGTGCAGAGAGTCCACTGGGCCCGACGTACGTGGAGACAGGTTGAGGGTGTCACATGAATAGTTGAGGCCATGTGCGCCAAGAGGTGGAGCATCCACTGAGCCGAGACCATCAGAGAAGATTAGACCTCCTCCGCCAAGACAGAGGTGCTGAGCCCTGTCAGGCAGAAGAAACGCCTGGGCCGAGTGGTATCAAGGAGGGCTCCAATGAACTCCAGGTGCTGGACGGGCAGTAAGTAGAACTTGGGATAGTTTACTACGAACACAAAGGCCTCCAGGAGCTGGATGGTGTGACACAGGGCTTGTCTGACCTCTACCGGGGACCCTCCCCTTATCAGCAGTTGTCCACATAAGGGAAGATAAACACACCCTGCAGCCGAAGGCAACAATTACTACTACTACTGAACATTTGTATAGCGCTACAAGGCGAATGCAGTGCTGCACAGATTCATGTAAAAGATGGTCCCTGCTCATCAGAGCTACTATCTAGTCAAGACAGACAACACAGTAGCTGTAGACATGGGATACAGCTAGGAGGAATGGTAAGGAAACACAAAGGAGATCAGGTGAATCAAGATCCAAAAGTGGCAGCGAAAAAGTGAGTTTTCAGCCTGGATTTGAAAAGGGTCAGAGAAGGCGCCTGATGTACAGATTCAGAAAGTTTGTTCCAGGCATAAGGAGCAGCAAAGTGAAAGGTACACCAGGCACTTTGTGAATACCCTGGAGCGGATACCAGTCTGAATGGGAGGACAAGGTACTGGTATTGACTCCCGTCGATGATAAAGTGGAGGTACTGCCAGTGCAAGGGGTGGATCAGGATGTGGTTATAGGCATCTCTGAGATATCCAAGCAGCATAGCCAGTCTCCCTTAACTCCCTAACTACATTAATTTTACTGTTAAATGTAATGCGCATATTGGCTAAAAATTATTTAATGTTCAAGTACCGCGTTATCTGTAAACTGTCTTGACTTCTAGAAAGACGGTATAAAAAAGATGTTAAATAAATAAAAATAAATGCTCTAAGGGATACCCATATTGAACTTCTTCACTGAGAAGCAGTTGAGATCCCGTAAGTCTAGAACAGGCCGCAAACAGACTGTCTTCTTGGGAACCAGGAAGTAGCAGGAGTAGAACTCTGTGCCTCTTCGAGGCAATGGGACGAGCTCCACCACCCTGTCGGCAAGAAAAGCCACAAGCTCCCTTTGAAGGAGGTCCCAATGTTTGGGATCCAGAGGGAGTTCCCCTGGAAGAATGAGGGGGGCAGCTGGTGGAAATGAAGGAGGCAGCCCTTCTTTCTCATCTGAAATGCCCAGGTGTCAGTGGTAATGCTGAGCCACAGGTGGGCAAAGAATATGAGATGCCCCCTATGTGCTGCGGTTCCTGATCTCCCATGGGAAGAAGGGCTGTGCCCCGTACCCTCCCAGGCTGCGGCACAGGCACTCTTTGGGGGATTTAGGCATACGGGGAAGCTTGATAGGACTGATAGGCCTGATGTTGGGGGTATATTCCGTAAGCCTTCTTCTTTGGATAGAAGGACTTTTTCCAAGATGCCTTCAGTCGGGAAGGATCAGCGGTCTTCCGAGAGAGGCTGGTTATGGTCATCAGATCGGTCTCCAACTCAGCAGCATTGTCCGTCATGGGCTTGCCAATGAGATTCCCCTCCTCCCCCCGGCATGGGAGGGACCTCGACCAATTTATCCTGAACACAATTGCTACAGGTCTGAGGACTGTAGCCATGCCAGGCACTAATACCTACCGCAGCCACTCTAGCCATAGACTCGGCTCATTAGTCATAGGCCGCTCAAGTCACATACTTGAAGCAGTTCTTGACTGTGGTCACCAGGCTCTGGAAGCGCAGGAGCTGTTCATTAGACAGCCCAGCTGAGAACCTGGCAAGCTCCTTCGCCAGCTCACTCAGGTGCATGCCCATGTACAGCTGGTAAGCCTAGATAAAGGCCATGAGCTTTGACCTCTGGAAACACATCTTACCAAACGCATCCATGGGCGGGCCTTCCAACCTGGAAGCACCGAGGAGTGCATCGTCTGGCTTTTGATCCAGCGCATGGTCAAATCCACCACCATGGAGTTGTGTGGTAGTTGAGTTTTTCAAAGCCGGGGCTCCTGCGGACCTGATACATGAAATCGAACCGCTTGTTCACAATGGGAACCGTAACTGGGGCGTCCCACATCCTGAAAAGGAGGCACTCCAAGATTAGAAACATAGAAACGTGAAGGCAGAAAAAGACCACATGGCCTATCTAGTCTGTCCTTCCATATCAACAACTACAACAGTCCCCTTTTTTCTTTAGAGATCCTCTGTGTTTGTCCCATGCTTCTTTGAATTCAAATACTGTCCTCATCTCTACCACTTCCACAGGGAGACTATTCCACGGATCCACCACTCTTTCCGTAAAGAAATATTTTTGCATATCACTCCTGAATCTATCCCCTTTCACCCTCATCCCATGTCCCCTCGTAGCAGAGCATGCTTTCAATCGAAAGAGGCTCTCCTCCTGTGCATTTATGCCATGGAGGTATTTAAACATCTCAATCATATCACCTATATCCCGCCTTTCCTCTAAGGTGTACATATTAAGATCCTTAAGTCTGCCATCATATGCTTTTTAATGAAGACCACTAACCATTTTAGTAACTACCCTCTGTACCGACTCCAGCCTGTTTATATACTTTTGAAGGCACAGTCTCCAGAATTGCACACAATACTCCAAATGAAGTCGCACCAAAGACTTATACAGAGGCACTATCACCTCCTTTCTACTGCTGGTCATTCCTTTTCCTATGCATCCAAGCATCCTTCTAGCTCTTGCCGTCACCTGTTCTACCTGTTCAGCTACTTTAAGATCATCAGACACAATCACGCCTAGGTCTCGCTCTTCTTTAGTGGACAAAAGTACTTCATCCCCTATACTGTAACTTTAGGGTCTATCCCTAGGGTGCTCAGTTTGTTTATAAGTCACCTGTGAGGAATGGTATCAAAGGCTTTACTGAAATCTAAATACACCACATCTAGGGCTCTCCCTCGATCCAAGATTGAAGGCACCAGAAACGTTAAGGCCTCTTTTGGAGGAAAGTCATACTGAAGTATGCCCGAGGCTCCTCCTCTGCCTCAATGGTGAAGGTGAGGGCCTTGCCCATGTCCCAAACGAAGTGCAGGAAGGAGAGGTTCTCCGGCGGTGACCTCCATAAGAACATAAGATATGCCATACGGGGTCAGATCAACGTCCATCAAGCCCAGTATCCTGTCTCCAACAGTGGCCAATCAAGGTCATAAGCACCGTTCCCTCTAAGCTGTGCGTGTGTGCGCGTGCACACACCTCGCCGAGCGAGCACACATACTTTACAACAGAGCGCACAAAAATTACGGCTCTGTTTCTGATAGAAAACAACACAGACGTCTTAAAATTTAAAAGTTATGATTGTAATTACTAGAAATTTTCCGATTCATTTAGTAATCGTCTATTTTCATTTAATTTGATTAAAATCAATGTGGTGTATATACTGTATTCTGACGTGTAGTCAAATTTTAAAGTATATAACTCCGAGTGTCGTTATATGGCGCACAAAAATTTAACCTTCCTTTAAAAGCTGCACACAGCTGATATTTTATGCGCACACAGCCTACAGAAAATTAGAGGGAACATTGGTCATAAGTACCTAGCAGTTTCCCCAAAAGACACAGGTTCCACAATGCTTGTATTGCGTCAAGCAGTGATATCCTGGGTCCCTTTTAATAATGGTTTATGTACCTTTCCTCCAGGAACTTGTCCAAACCTTTTTTAAACACAGCTACACTAACAGCTTTTACTACATCCTCCGGTAACAAATTCCAGAGTTTGATTACACATTGAGTGAAAAAATATTTTCTCTTATTAGTCTTAAATAGGTTACCCTGTAACTTCATCGCATATCCCCATATCTTTCTATATTCTAATGATGTAAACAATCGATCTACGTTTACCCGTTCCACTCCGTTCATTAATTTATAGACCTCTATCATATCTCTCCTCAGCCGTCTCTTTTCCAGGTTGAAGAGACCTAAACGTTTTAGCCTCTCTTCATAGGGGTATCCCCTTCCATCCCCTTTACCATTCTGGTGGCTCTTCTCTGTACCTTTTCTAATAATGCTACAGCCTTTTTAAGATATGGTGACCAGAATTGCACACGATATTCAAGATGCAGTCACACCATGGAACGATCCAGAGACATTATAATATCCTTTATTTATTTTCCATTCCTTTCCTTATAATACCTAGCATTCTATTTGCTCTCTTGGCTGCCGCTGCACACTTGGCGGAGGGACATGCTATCTAAGATGACGCCTACATCTTTTTCCTGGGTAGTGGTTCCCAATGTGGAACATTGCATCGTGTAACCATAGCTTGGGTTGTTCTTTCCTAGATGCATAACTTTGCACTCGTCCACATTAAATTTCATCTGCCATTTGGATGACCAGTCTTCCAATTTATCAAGATTCTCTTGCAATTTTCCACAATCCTCATGGGTTTTAACAACTTTAAATAGTTTTGTGTCATCTGCAAATTTGATAATCTCACTCGTTATTCCCATTTCCAGGTCATTTATAAATATGTTAAAAAGCAGCAGACCCAGCACAATTCACTAGGTACTCCATTATTCACCTTTCTCCATTGGGAAATTGACCATTTAACCTTACCCTCTGCTTTTTATCTTTTATCCAGTTCCTGATCCACAATAGTACGCTGCCTCCTATCCCATGACTTTTTAGTTTTGCCAAAAGTCTCTGATGAGGGACCTTGTCAAAGGCTTTCTGAAAGTTCAGATACAACTGACTAACCTTTCTCTGTTTATTCACACCTTCAAAAAACATAATAGATTAATAAAACAAGATCTTCCTTGTCTAAAGCCATGTTGGCTGTCTCCCATTAAGCCATGACTATCTACATGTTGAGTAATTTTGTTCTTTATGATGGTTTCTACCATTTTTCCCGGTACTGACATCAGGCTCACCAGTCTGTAGTTCCATGCATCACCCCTGGAACTCATTTAATAAATTGGAGTTACACTGGCCATCCTCCAATCGTCAGGTATTACAGATGATTTTAATGAATGATAGTTCACAGATTACTAATAGCAGGTCTGCAATCTCATATTTCAGTTCTTTCAACACCCTTGGATGTATACCATCCGGTCCAGGTGATTTGCTACTCTCCAGTTTATCAAATAGTTGTAATACATCTTCCTGATGTATCGATATTTCCTTCAATTCTTCCGCACCTTTAAATACCACTTCAGTCATGGGTAACATCCCTACATCTTCCTCAGTAATGACTGAAGCAAAAATTCATTCAGTCGCTCCACTATGGCCTTGTCCCCTTAAGTGTCCCTTTTACTCCTCTATCATCTAAAGATCCAACTGACTCTTTCACAGGTTTTTTGCTATGAATGTACTTGAAAAAGTCTTTATTATGCGTTTTTGCTTCCACAGCAAGCTTCTTCTTAAATTCTCCCTTTGCCTGCCTTAACTTGCCATGGCTTGTGCTGTTTCCAGTTTTCGTCATTTGGCTCTTTTTTCCATTTCCTGAAAGATGCTTTTTTGGCAACAGCAGCCTCTCTTATCACCTTTAAACCATGCTGGCAGTTTTTTGGACTTCCTTCCACTTTTCTTAAAGCCTGGAATACAGCTGGTCTGAGCTTCCAAGATAGCACAGTTACTTACCTGTAACAGGTGATCTCCGGAACAGCAGGAATTAGTCTTCACATATGGGGTTCGTCGGCGCCGACGGAGCCCACACGGGAATGCTCCCCAGCATCCAATCAGAAGGCTTTTGGGAGCATCCCTCGCGCCTGCGCGGTAGCTTCCCGCCCTACCCACAGCCTCTCCCCAGTTGCGTTTAATAGCTGAGAAAGAAGGAGAGGAGAGGAAGGAAGAGAGAGAGAGAGAGAGAGTTACAACTCCTAGGGGAGGTGGGTGGGTTGTGAAGACTAATTCCTGCTGTTCCGGAGATCACCTGTTACAGGTAAGTAACTGTGCTATCTCCAGGAACAAGCAGGAATGAGTCTTCACATATGGGGACTCCCTAGCTGAGGGTGCCAGAGGAGATCCCAGAATGCGCGCCCCTGGACAGGGCGGCATCGCCCAACCTGGATCCCCGGCATCCCCTGAGGGATGGAGGGTAGGAGTTGAGAAGAGTTGCCAAGGCACAGCAACCGAAGACTACAGGGGAGTCTTCAAAACCACGTCAAATATCATAAAACCGTTAATGATCTAGCACAATCTAGAGCTTACCTACTGGATTGTAGAAGGCAGAGCTGCGACGGGTACTGTAGATGCAGTAGCGAAGTCTTCAAGGGAACTTCACCGCAGAGAGGACGAAGTTCCCAGTCCGGGCGGGCTGGAGACGCAGGTGTCAACCAGCACTGGAAAGACGGCAGGTCTTCACGAGGAGCTCTAAGAGAAGCTGAGAACTCCAGTAGGAGCAGAGTCCCCAATCCGGAGGACTAATCAGAAGACTGACCGATCTGGGAGAACCCAGCCCAGAGAAGAACAGGAGTGTACCCCGGGATACCGAGGGGTACACTGTCTACCCTAGCCGGCAAGGGATAGGAAGACATTGGGTTTGAAAACCTCCAGACAAGGAGGCGTAAACCAAGGGGCTGTTGACTTCACAGCAAGTTTAAGCATAACCGGTCCGAGCACCCGAGCCGCAGAACGCAGGCAAGCGGGCCGGCCGGACCCCGTAAGAAATAACAAAACGTCAGTACCGACAATTGGGAGATAGTCGGTAAGACACAGGGCGCTATAACATTTCCCAAAAGCGCCCACCTGTACCAATATATATCCAATAACAGGTATAGATGTATATCGGGCTATAGGTGGGCCCGGAAGCACCCACCCAGGTTATTAAACCGGTACGCACACGTGAGAACGATACTGCCAACTCGGACCGGCCCTTGATCCACAGGAGGGCGCCCACCTGGAAGGTGGCGGGGGGAAGGGCCATCCAAAGTGATGGGCCGATGTGCGTGGTGCAGGGCAGATCAGCGAGAGTAGCAGTATGGTTGCGTGACCGCCAGATCAGTTGGGGAGGAGCACATCAGGAGTACGTAGGCCCCTGAGGCGTCCACCTGACAGCCATGCAAAAAAAAAGTGTCCTCCGTAACACAGGGAAGGCAGGAGGATAGAAAACCCTATAGCCACGGCGTGACCGTAGGTGTCATCTCTGGCCTATATAAAAAAAACCCTCGGGGGTAGGGCCAATGCCCTCCGCCGCTCCGAAGAGTGCAGGGAGCGGAGCCGGGGATCGACATGGGTCAGTGGGACTGTCCACCGTAACCTGACAGACCCAGGGGTTTCTCTGCGAGAGCGGAGACACAGACCAGGGGGGGGTGGTCCGGCCCTGTCGAGGATTGGTTCGGCCATGCTCGGAGAGTAGCGGCCAAGGCCTACACTGGGAGAAGGAGATTCGGTGCGCGATCCCCTCAATCCGGGGGAACCAGGCAGAGGGGAATCCGAGGGATGTACCCGAGGGTAAGTCCGAAGAAGACTAGAATGGCCCTGAGGAGCCAGGCTAACCTAGTGTGGGAAGGGTCCCCCCCCCCGGGGGAGGGGGCTCCATACCTCCAATCAAGCAGCCGAACCGCTTGTCACACTGAAAAGAACCCCAGTGTAGAACTGGACAGTAACTTCTGGTAAGAGGAGTTAAGCGCAAACTGCCGCATACCGGAGCCTAAGGCTGCTTGGCCTGGGCAGCCTGGTGCGAGCCCTGGCACTGCCGACCGGTGTGAGACGTCCCTGGCATGGGCACACCCGGCAGGTGGGCAGAGGGATGAAACTTCCTCTTCTTCGGAAAGGAGGGTCGGGAAGGACATTTCCTACCCCCGGGAGAGGGGGAGGGCCGCGGGCGGCCAGTGCCAAACAGGTCGGCGGAGCACTGAGCAACCTGACGCAAAGCCTCGCCATTGAAGAGGTTCTCCCCGGTGCACGGGGAAGTACCCAGATTATGTTGTGCCCAGCTGCACAAGTCGGAAGCCTGCAACCAGGCTGTACGACGCGCCCCTATGGCTACAGCAGAGGACCTTCTAACTGACTCAAAAGAGTCCACGGCAGCCCGAGAAAGAAACCAAGAGATATTCCTGCAATGGTAAAGAAGGAATAGTCAGGGGCCCGAGGGGCCGACACAAAGGAAGACAAAAGAGATAACCTCTCGGTGACCTCCCGAAGCGCCAGGCTCATATAGAAAATATATGAGAGAATCCTGGAAGCCAACATGGACGTTTGGAAGGTTCGCCGCCCGAAGTTGTCCAGAGCTTTAGACGCACGATTCGGGGGGCAGGAAGAGTGCTTCTTCTTGATTCCGAACTTCCTCAGGGCCGATTCCACCACAATGGAATGATGGGGAAGCTGGTGCGTCTAGAAACCCGGAGAGGGGGGCACACGATACCGGGCATGCATGGCTGTAGGCGGCGCCGGTACCTGTAAGGGCGAGCGCCAAATCCCGAGCAGGAGATCCCGCAGGGAGGGATGTAGAGGAAGCATTACGGCTGCCTGTTCCGCAGGACCCGGACTTAGCAAAGGGCCCGGGATAGGAATGGCGAGCAAGTCCGCCATGTCAAGGAGGAAGTCCTGAAAAGACGGCTCTCCCAGAGGGGCTATACCGGGGGAGGCCGAGGTGGAGGGGCCTGCTTGAACACCAGGGGACCCACCGTGCTGGTGCACGGGAGGAATCGCTCTAAACAGAGGAGGGTACTGACAGTCCCAATTCGAGGCAGTCGGTACTGCATCGTCAGAGCCCGGGATTGACTCTAAGCGGGGCATCGAAGGGAGCGACGTCCCCAACGGGCCCGCGGGACTCGGCCTCGGCCCCGACTCCGGGGGCGGGGCCGCCCCCGGGGCAATCCGCAAGGGCGGCTGGAGTGGTGCCGAGGCAGCTGGAGAGCAGGCGAGCGCAGGACTGCGCCGTCGGAAGAGACCGGGGTTGGATCCGAAATGCGTCGGAGCCACGCTTTCCAGACTGGAGATCGATTCGAGGCTGGGCATCGAACCGAGCGACGCCTCCTTAGGGGGCCCCGGTGTCGGCGGCCGCGCCGGTGCTGCCACTCCCGCGAATGGAGTCGGGGTCGTGACGATCGGTGCCGAGGGCAACGAGGGCTTCCCAGGCCGAAACTCGGCGAAGAGGGAAACACCCGAAGTCGGCTCCAACGTCGGGAGAGAGTCCGACGATCCCCAGTGAAGAGCTGAACACTCGACACCGACGCCGGGGAAACGGCACCGCCGAAAGCGCGTACCGCCCCCGCGCAGGGCCGGTATGCCGTAGAGCCAGACTGGGTCGAGTCGATCGGCCCCGAAGGCACCGAGGACACCAGCTGACAGTCCCTGGAAAAGAGTGGAACACTCGACACTGGCGCCGATGCCGAGGGATCTGCACCGCTCGAAGCGGGTGCCACCCTCGGGCATGGCTCGGGAATGTTCTGTGAGGAGCGAACCTCAGGAACAACCCGAAACCCCGTGGAGGCTCTGGAGCCCGAAGACTCCCTCCGGGGTGTATGGGACTGGAGGGGAAGGCCGGAGCCGTTGTCATGCAGCGCATGAGACTCACCCCTCAAGGCTTGGTTAGTCTTAACAGACTGTTGTTGGGTTACCTGATCCTGGCGAGGAGAGAAAGCGTAGTTACTCACCTGTAACAGGTGTTCTCCAGGAGAAGCAGGAATCAGTCCTCACATATGGGTGACGTCGGCGCCGACGGAGCCCTCGCGGAGCAATTTTGCCCAGCTTTCAAAGAAAGCCTTTGGGAATTGCAGCGCGCATGTGCAGTCCTCTTCCTGCCCAAGGGTGCCATCTTGCTCAGTCAGATGACATAGCTAAAAGACAGCAAAAAAATTAGCAAAAAAAGAAAGCATAGAACTGCAACTCCAAGGGGAGGAGGGAGGGTTGTGAGGACTGATTCCTGCTGCTCCTGGAGAACACCTGTTACAGGTGAGTAACTACGCTTTCTCCAGGACCAAGCAGGAAGTCAGTCCTCACATATGGGACTCCCAAGCTTAAGGCTACCAGAGACCCTAAGCACAAAAAGGAGCTCCCTCAAGCTCAGTAGCCCAGAAGGAAGGAATCTTCTCTGAATACGTCTCCAACCGGTAGCCCAACATCCGGGATGGAGGGTAGGAGTTGCCTATACCTCGAAGAGGTTACGGAGGACTGCCTGTCCGAAAGCACTGTCTCTGCGGGACTCCCTCTCCAGGCAGTAATGGGCCGCAAAAGTCTGGATTGAAGACCAAGTAGCGGCCCAGCAGATGTCTGCCAATGGAACAGAGCGGAGGTAAGCCACTGACGTAGCCTTCGCCCGAACACGATGGGCCGTGACTCGACTTTCCAACGAGAGGCCGGCTGCCTCGTAAGCCCAAGCGATACAGTCAGCAATCCAGATGGACAGAGTACGCTTGGAGACAGGGAGCCCCAACTTATAGGGGTTATAAGAGACGAAGAGCTGAACAGCCCTTCTGTGCTCCCGCGTACGGTCAAGGTAGAAGGTTAACGCCCTTCTACAGTCCAGGGTATGCAGGATCATTTCAGCTCGGCTGGAGTGTGGCCTGGGAAAGTAGGTCGGAAGCACCACCTCCTGGTTGATGTGAAAAGGGGAAACCACTTTGGGAAGAAACTTAGGGTGAGTTAGTAGGACTACCCGGTTCTTGTAGAACCTAGTGTACGGAGGATCAGACACCAGGGCCTGCAGCTCACTAACGCATCTAGCAGAAGTGAGGGCCACCAAGAACAAGGTTTTCCAAGAAAGAAAACGAAGAGGACAGGTAGCCATAGGTTCAAAAGGCGGACAGGTAATCCACTGTAAAACCACATTGAGATCCCAGTCCGGGGCTGGTGGGCGCAAAGGTGGTTTAAGGAAAAGGAGGCCTCTGAGAAAACGAGCCACCAGAGGGTGGCTAGAAAGAGGTCTGCCATCCACCGGCATGTGATGCGCAGAAAGAGCACTGAGGTGGACCTTGACCGAGTTGGACTTAAGTCCAAGATTGGAGAGGGAAAGCAAGTACTGCAAGACCACTGATGCTGAACAGGAGAAGGGATCTTGAGACTGCTGAGCACACCAGGCGGAGAACCGACGCCACTTAAGAGCGTAGGACTTCCGGGTGGAGGGCCGCCTGGAGGCCAAGACGACCTCCTCCACATCTGGAGGCAGGCAGAGGGGAGCAAGAAATACCCTTTCAGCAGCCAGGCCATCAGATGAAGGGACCGGAGGTTGGGGTGCAGGAGAGTCCCCTGATCCTGTGACAGGAGGTCGGGCTGAAACCCCATAGGAAGAGGGGTGTCCACCGCCAGCTGCATTAGAAGCGGGAACCAAGGTTGTCTCGGCCACCAGGGAGCCACTAGGATCATCGAGGCTTTGTCTCTGAGAACCTTGAAGAGTGTCCGAGACACCAGCGGCATGGGAGGAAAGGCATATAAGAGGCCTGTGGACCATGGAATCAGAAAAGCATCCGCCGCTACTCGGAGAGGATGCGGTTGTCGAGAGCAGAATCTGGGAAGTTGCCGGTTCAGAGGACTGGCAAACAGATCCATGGTGGGGAGGCCCCACTTGAGAAAGATCCGCTGAACCACCATCGGATCCAATCTCCACTCGTGTGGCTGGAGGATCCTGCTTAGCTTGTCGGCCAGGTAATATTCTTGACCCGGGAGATAGACAGCTTTGAGGATGATGCTGTGGTGGACGGCCCAAGAGCATAGTTTCTGTGCCTCCTGACAGAGAAGGAAGGAGCCTGTTCCGCCTTGTTTGTTCACGTAGAACATTGCAACCTGATTGTCTGTCTGTACCAGCACCGACTGGTGAGAAATCAGATGAGGGAATGCTTTGAGCGCTAGGCGGATGGCTCTGAGCTCCAGGAAGTTTATCTGCTGAGCAGACTCCCAAGGAGTCCAGAGACCTTGAGTACATGTCCCTTGGCAGTGTGCTCCCCAACCCAGGAGAGAAGCATCGGTCGTCAGGACCTGAGAATGCGGAGGGGGCTGAAAAGTCACTCCTAGTACTAGGTTTGGCAGATGAAGCCACCATTGTAGAGAAGAGACCAGCTGGTCGGATATCTGTACGGAGTCCGCTAGGCTCCCAGTGGCCTGATGCCATTGTGTGCGAAGGCACCATTGAGCAGGTCGCATGTTCAGGCGGGCATTGGGGGTCACATGGACCGTGGAAGCCATATGGCCGAGCAGTCTCAGAAATTGCCTGGCCGAGACCAGGGCATTGCTGTGAAAGTGGCTGGCGAGATCCATGAGCCGCTTGGCCCTGTCCAGAGGGAGGAAGGCCCGCGCCTGAAGAGTGTCCAACCTGGCACCGATGAATTCCAAATTTTGAGAGGGGAGCAAAGTGGACTTTGCGAAGTTTATGACAAATCCCAAGTGCTGGAGCAGAGTCACAGTGCGATGAGTGGCCTGAGTGGCCTCTTGGGAAGACTGGGCTCTGATGAGCCAGTCGTCCAGGTATGGGAACACATAAAGGCCTTGAAGTCTTAGATAGGCCGCCACCACTGCCAGGCATTTGGTGAACACCCTGGGGGCGGAGGATAGGCCAAAGGGCAGTACTCTGTACTGGTAATGATTTCCTCCCACAACAAACCTGAGATATTGTCTGTGGTCTGGATGAATAAGGATATGAGTATACGCATCCTTTAGATCCAAGGAGCATAGCCAGTCGCCCTGCTGGAGGTAGGGCAGCAGGATTCCAAGGGTAAGCATCTTGAACTTTTCCTTTGCAAGGAACTTGTTGAGGTTTCGCAAGTCCAGGATGGGTCTGAGGCCTCCTGTTCTTTTTGGTATCAGAAAGTACCTGGAGTAAAACCCTTGACCCTTCAGGTGATGGGGCACCGGTTCCACAGCCTGTTCCTGAAGGAGACTTGCTATCTCCTGAAGGAGTAAGTCCTTGTGCAGAGGGAGTCTCGGAGGCTCCCGTGGAAAGTAGGAGGGAGGTACCTGGTGAAAGTGAAGAAGATAGCCCTCCCGAACTATGTGAAGTACCCAGGTATCTGTGGTGATGTTGGACCACCTTTGGGCAAAGTGGACCAGCCGGCCTCCTGTGCTGAGAGAAACCAGCTGAGGGGGAGAGGCTATGCTGATGAAGTCAAAAACCCCCACCCTGCTGAGCAGGGGCCGGTGGTGCAGGCTTGGGGGCTTGCTGCCTACGGGACCCATTACCCCGTCCCTTGGCCTGCTTTCCCTGTGGGGGAGTTGCTGAGGCCTGATATTGAGGGTAGTATTTATAGGCAGCCGCCTTCCTCGGGTAAAAGGGCTTTTTCCCCGAGCCCTTCTTCTTTTGAGAAGGGGCAGAGGTCTTTCTTGAGAGACGAGTCCTGGTGAGAGTCTCAGTCTCGATCTGTGCAGCCTTCTCATCCATGGGCTTGCCAAAGAGGTTGTCACCTCGGCAGGGGACATCGACCAACTTTTCCTGCACCCATGGCTCGAGGTCGGACGTCTGAAGCCAAGCCTGGCGGTGTCCACCGATGCCGGCTGCGGCTACTCGAGCCGATGCCTCAAAACCATCGTAGGCTGCTCGAGAGATAAACTTCGAGCACTCTCGAATACCAGTTGACAAGGTTTGGAACCTCTGCAAAGGTTCGTCGGAGAGACCAGCAGAGAACCCGGCTATTTCTTTAGCCAGGTCCCGGAGATACATGCCCATGTAGAGCTGGTAGGTCTGAACTCGACAAGCAAGCATAGAGCCCTGGAAACACTTCCTATCGAGGGTATCCAGGCTTCGGGCCTCCCTACCGGGGGGCACTGAGGAGTGCATTTTTTGACTCTTAAGTCTATGCATGGCCGATTCCACCACCATGGAATGGTGCGGTAGTTGTGCCTTTTGGAAGCCGGGGCTCATGCGGACTCGATAAATGGAATCGACCCGCTTGCTTAATACCGGCGACGATGCCGGGCTCTCCCACATGCGGAAGAGAAGTCGTTCCAGCATCGGAGGAACCGGTACAATAAAGGCCTCCTTCTGGGGAGAGTCATATTGGAGGGCATCGAGTTCTTCGACTCGAGGCTCCTCCTCGGGATCCTCCGGGGGGGACCGTCTCCGAGGTTCGGACTCGGGGGAGTCCGATGGGACACACCGAGTCCGAAAGGAACCAGGTGACTCTTCGTCCTCGGATTCCCAGGGCGACTCCTCGGAGGAGGAGTCTAGCGGCTCCGGTCGGGCGGGCATCGATGCCATCCGCCCCGATGCTGAGGGAGTCGGAGTCGGCGTCGACGACCTCGGTCCCGAACGGGAGGCCGAAGGAGACCGCGACCGAGGATCGACTCGAGCCCTCATGGACTCGAGGATCGGCTCGGTCTCCGGGGTCGACTTGGAGGTCGACGTCCCGGCGGTCAGGGCAGAAGCACCGGCGAGGCCAGCGATCAATGCCCACTGCTGGTCCATGAAGGCAGTCAAACTGCTCTCCAAGGCCGTCAACCTAAGTCCGAGCTCAGGAGACCCAGCAGCCCCCGACTCGGGCCCCGACAGCGTCGGGCCCGAAGTCGGCTCCTTCGGAGGCGAGTCTACGAGGACAACAGTACTCACGTGAGCGGGCAAGTCCATCTCGAGACAAGGATGTTTTGAAGGTCTCTCCACCTCCGAGGACCCGGGACGGGAATCGGGGCTATGCGACCTGGCCCTCGAGGAACCAGGAGCGTCCACCGATCCCGTCCTCGCGGGTTTCTTTTTCCGATGATGTTCCCGGGTAGGAGACCCCCTTTCAGAGGAACTTCGACGATGCTCAGGACCAGAGTCCCGAGACGTCGAAGCCTCTGACGAGGTCCGAGCCCGGCCGGAGTCAGAGAAGATACGTTCCCGCTGATGCTGCCGACTCCTCAACGCTTTTGAGGACATTTTGCCACACGGACCACAGATCATCGGGTCATGATCGGGTCCGAGGCAGCGGAGGCAGAAGTCGTGTGTGTCTGTAAGAGACATGAGTTTCTTACAGAGGTCACACTTTTTAAACCCGCTGGCAGCCATCGGGGGAAAAAGGGCCCCTGCGAGGTCGAAAGACCGGGCTGCCAGTGAAAAAGTAAAAAGGCGCGAAATCTGTCACGAAGGACAAAAAACCAAAAAATAAAGAACGGACTCGCAACGGCGTCGCGAGTCCGGGCGGGAAAAAAACCGGCGTCAAAACCGAGAGAAAAAAAGAGAAATAAATCAACTTTTCTGCGGGGATTCATAAACAACGTCTGTAGGGCTCCGCGGAAAAAAGAAGACTGAGCAAGATGGCACCCTTGGGCGGGAAGAGGACCGCGCATGCGCGCTGCAATTCCCAAAGGCTTTCTTTGAAAGCTGGGGAAAATTGCTCCGCGAGGGCGCCGACGTCACCCATATGTGAGGACTGACTTCCTGCTTGGTCCTGGAGAAAGCCGACGACCGCACCTCAGAGGGAAAGACGTCATCGAGGGACTCTCGAAACAGGGAGGGTCTTCTCCCGACGCTGAAGCCCGGGGAACCGGGGAAGAAGGGGTCAGGGCCCAAACAGGAGAGACACCAGGCGTTGGAGTCGAAGAAGAAGACAACGTCTCCACAGTGGGGGCACTTCTTAGGGGAAGAAGGCTCCATGCTGGAAAGCCCAGTAGGCCTCAGAATAACACGAGGAGGATGCTCCTCGAAGGAAAATAAAGGAAAACAAAAAGATAAGGAAAAAGGGGGCACCAGTGGTGCCAGAGTCAGCGGGAAAAAAAACGCGACCACAGGAAACAAGAAAAGAAGAAAAGTTTCTGCGGTGACAGGAGGTACGTCCTGTCGGCTCCGCGGAAAAACGAAAACTGGGGAGAGGCAGTGGGAAGGGCGGGAAGCTACCGCGCAGGCGTGAGGGATGCTCCCAAAAGCCTTCTGATTGGATGCTGGGGAGCATTCCCGTGCGGGCTCCGTCGGCGCCGACGAACCCCATATGTGAAGACTCATTCCTGCTTGTTCCTGGAGATAGTATTTTTAAACAACACCCAAGCTTGATGTAAGTCTTTAACCGTTGCAACTGCTCCTTTTAGTTTTTTCTTAACCATTTTCCTCATTTTATCATAGTTTACAATGTTGCTGAGGAGGAGAGGGGCCCGATGGAATGTCCCGATGCCAAGTGGTATCGGGAGACTCTTCATCCATTTCTTTTTCCAAATTGGAAGGGAGCTTGAAGTGCTCGCAGGAATCATGCTGGTGTGCAGTCAGGGGCGAGGACGGCAACCGGGACTCCGAGGATTGGTCATTGGAATCGTCCCACGGTGATTACCGTTCCAGGACAGACTGGATCTTCAACAGTGAGGCCCTCACGGTGGAGGGGCCCGTCGCCGACCCTGAGGAACTGGAGATAACTGGAACTGGAGTCTTCTGGCTTGCCAGGAGGTTAGCAAGGCTGCACTCCAGGGATACCATTCTGGCCTCAAGGCCCAAAGGCTCCGCAGCCACCATCACAGGCATCGAGAGTATCGGTTCCGACAGCGGTTTCCTTGGTGGGGACTTGCCACAGCAGCCCGAGGGTGATTCTATGAGGGGGTAAGAACTGCTTCCCTCCGAAGGAGTTTCGGGGGCTGCTTCTGGCCCTCAACCTCAGAATCCTGTCAAGGTTGCATACCAATATCACTCCTCAATGAGGACTTGGTCAAAGTTTGTTCCTTCCGGGTACCGCCCTCGACACACCGGTCTGACACTCTGAGACCACGGGGCCCCGAGTGAGCTCGGCGGCCACAAGGGTTCAAGTCCTCCGCGGCCGCCCGCCGATTCCAAAGCCGATGATGGAGCCGAGGACTTGCGGTCAAACATCGCCTCCTTATACCTTTCATGAATCTTATGTTCCTTGCTTGTCATTGGAAGACAGAGTGTGCAAGAGGCATCATCATGATTGGCCCAGAGTCACTGAAGAGAGCAACTGTGGCGGTCCATGATGGATATGGTCCTGCCGCAATAGGTGCACTTCTTAAAAACAGTAATCAAGGACAAAGAGGGAAAGATGGCCCCCGCAAAGTCAAATTCCAATGTCCTGATTATTAGAAAAATCCTGAGCACCAAAAGAGAAAAAGAAAAAATAAGTACCTGAGAAAAAACGTGACGCCGAAGAAGCGATGGTTCCAGGACCGCGAGAAGGTGGCGGTGCGGGACCGAGAAAAAAGTGAGAAAACAATAAGAATTCACCGCAAGAAAAACAACTTTTTCCGGGGAGCAGACAGTACATCTGGTGAGCTCCATGGAAAAACGAAGACTGCTAATGGAAAATGGCTCCTTTGGGCACGAAGGTGACCACGCATGCGTGGTTGATCTCCCAAAGGCTTTCTTTGAAAGCTGGGGAGAGAATACTGTGCAGGCTCTGTTGGTGCCAACGTCACCCATATGTGGGGACTGACTTCCTGCTTGTTCCTGGAGAAACTAGATTAAAAACAATTATAACAATTTGTGCCTATGCTATATAGCAGTTAAAAGTGTCTATCAATAAATGCTCAGAGTAGTCTGCAGAGCAATTCCAAAGAGAATAATTTTAGCAAGATCAGTTTGAGGACGTATTCAAAAGGACACCACCTTAAACCAGTGTACCCAAGTTAGAAGGCATCCCTTTCCTTGCATCCTAACAAGGCAGCACAAATGGCCCACAGATGTCCTTGCACCACAAGAAAAGAAAAGACAAGAAATACCTCCATGGCATCAATGCACGGGGGGGAAAGCCTTTTTCCATTGAAAAAAAACTCTGCAATGAGAGCCACAGGATGATGGTGAAAGCGTAGTTACTCACCTGTAACAGGTGTTCTCTGGGGACAGCAGGAATCAGTCCTCACATATGGGTGATGCCTGTGTCGACGGAGCCCTCGTGGAAGCATCTCCCTAGCTTTCAAAGAAAGCCTTTGGGAAATGCATCACGCATGCATGGTCCCCCTCCCGCTCAAGGGTGCCATGTTGCCTCAGACTAATGACATAGCGAAGATGGCAAAAATATAAAATATGGTAAAGATGCAGCTCTAAGGGAAGGAGGGAAGGTTGTGAGGACCGATTTCTGCTGTCCCCAGAGAACACCTGTTACAGGTGAGTAACTACGCTTTTTCAAAAAATAAGCAGGAAGTCAGTCCTCACGTATGGGACTCCCCAGCTACAGGCTACCGAGAACCTGTAAAAAATGCCACGGCAACCAGAGGTGGTGAGCCATGAGCTGCAGCAATTGAATCTAAACTGACACACTCTCGCAAGACCCAAGTGTCCGGCAGAAAACCAGCACTCTGGTAGTATGAACACAGAAGAATTAGAGGGCAGGAGTTGCCCATACCCTTAAAAGATTACAGAGAACTGCCTGGTCAAAGGTGCTGTCCCATTGGGACTCCCTCTCCAGGCAGTAATGAGCTGCAAAGGTATGGACCAAAGACCATGTGGTGGCCCGGCAGATTTCTGTCACAGGTATGGAACGCAGATTTGCCACGGAGGTAGCCATAACCCTGATACGGTGCGCTATGACTCAGTGGTCCAATGAGATCCCAGCCTACTCATAGGCGAGGGCAATGCAGTTCGCCACCCAAGTGGAAGCCCCGTCACTGGAAGCCCCGTCAAATGGGGTCATCCGTTTCTGAATCCAGTTCAAACTTCTCCTGCTGACCTATAAATATATTTATTTTTATTTATTTATTTTACAATTCTTATATACCGCACTATTTGCAATCAGCGCGGTTTACATGTAACAAAAAACATCCGACAAAATGCATATGTCTGGTCATTACATTGAACAGGGAGTGGGATTTGGAGAACAAGTATCAACTATATAAAGGAACTTGGAGAACAAAGGTGAACTATATACATAAGAAGTTCAATGGAAAAGGCTCCTGTTTGGTGTTTTACATTTTTGGGGACGAACTATATGAGAGTGGCTGGGGTTCAGGGCTGTAAGTGAGGTGTTTGATAAAGAGGAAATGTTTCAGGGCCTTCCTGAACTGGCTCAGGTTGGGGATTGCTCTGATGTGTGGTGGTAGGGTGTTCCATAGACTTGGGGCGCAAATACTGAAGGCTCGGTTGGATGTTGTTTTGGTGCAGTTTGTTGTTTCCTTAGGTATAGATAACATATTGGTCTCTGCAGTTCTTCTTAGTCTGCAGGGGGCGGGCGATTGTATGACGTCAGAGAGAGAGGGGGATGATAGCCCCTTGATAGCTTTGAACGTCATCAGCAAGGTCTTAAAACTGATCCTGGCTTGAATGGGAAGCCAATGCAGCTGTTTCAGGAGAGGTGTGATGTGTTCTCTCCTTGAGGCTCCGAATAGTATCCGTGCTGCACTGTTCATGGCCAGTTGCAGGGGGTTTAAGGTTGCTCGGGGAAGTCCTTGAAGGATGGCATCTGCAAAATCGAAATGAGGAATGATGAGGGCTTGGTAAATGGTGCGGAAATCATCTGGTTCGAGTAACGGGCGTAAGTGTCTGAGGGATCGAATTTTAAAGTAGACCGCTCTGACAGTGTTAGCTATGTGTTGCTTCATGTCAAGATGTTGGTCCAACGTCACCCCAAGGTAACGAATAGTTGATTTCACTTGTAGCTCGGCATTGTGTACCTTCAAACAACTGGGTGGTGTGAAGTTAGGGTTTCTCGAGATGAAAAGCACCTCAGTTTTCTTGTGTTGAATTCTTAAATTTTGTGATAGCAGCCAATCGGATATGGTGTTGAAGCATGCAATCAGAGGGGTAAGGTTTGGGCAGTCAAGTGAAATCGGCATGTACAACAGTACGTCGTCGGCGTATAGCATACAACTCACGTTGAACGATCTGATGATGTTGCAGATGGGTTGAATGTATATGTTGAACATCAAGGATGATATGGAGGATCCTTGAGGCACTCCTTGAGTTTGAGGAAATGGTTCGGATGTGGCCCCGTCTGATCGAACATGTTGCCATCTTCCTGATATTCACTCTGCAGCTCCTCACTACCTTTCTTCTCTTATCTCTCCTTACACTCCCCCTCAGGAACTCTGCTCTTCTGGCAAACTGCTTCTATCTGTGCCCTTCTCTTCTATTGCTAACTTCAGACTTCGCTCCTTTCATCTTGCTACAACTTATGCCTGGAACAAGCTACCTATGTCTGTACGCCAGGCACCTTCTCTGACCCTTTTCAAATTCAGGCTGAAAACTCACCTCTTCGCTGCTGCTTTTGGATCTTGACTCACCTGATCTTGTTTCTTTACCTTTCCCCCTTGTTTTAGCTCTGTCTACACCTTCTGTGTTGTCTCTTGACTAGACTGTAAGCCCTGATGAGCAGGAACTGTCTCTTACATATCTGTGCAGCGCTGCATATGACTTGTTGCGCTATACAAATGCTCAGTAGTAGTAGAAGTCATAGGAGATGAAAAGTGTAGTTACTCACCTGTAACAGGTATTCTCCAAGGACAGCAGGAATCAGTCATCACATATCGGTGCTGACGGAAGCATCTCCCCAGCTTTCAAAGAAAGCCTTTGGGAGATGCCACCATGCACACATGGTCCCCTTCCCGCCCAAGGGTCCCATCTTACTCAGTCAGATGACATAGCTAGAGCTGACAAAAGAAGATGGCAAAAAAAAAAAATGTACAGCAACTCCAAGGAGAGGGGGGAGAGTTGTGAGGACTGATTCCTGCTGTCCCTGGAGAACACCTGTTACAGGTGAGTAACTACACTTTCTCCATGAACAAGCAGAAAGTCATTCCTCACATAGGGACTCCCTAGCTACAGGCTACCGAGAACCTGTAGAAAAACAAGGCTCAGCCATGAGCAGCCACAAACAAATCTGAGGAGAGATTCTGAGAACCCCAGTGTTCAGGGAGAACCATCGCTCTGGTAGTCTGAACAAGAAGGATCGAAGGGCAGGAGTTGCCTAAACCCCAAACTGTCCCATCGGGACTCCCTCTCCAGACAGTAGTGAGCTGCAAAGGTGTGAACTGAGGACCAGGTGGTGGCCTGGCAGATGTCTGCAATAGGGACAGAGCGCAGGCTTGCAACTGAGGTCGCCATAGTCCTGATGTTGTGCGCCATGATCCGTAGCCCCAAGATCCCAGCCTGATTGTGGGTGAAGGCAATGCAGTCTGCCACCCAGGTGGACAGGGTCCACTTGGTAACAGCCTCCTCCAGCCAACTGGGATCATAGGAAACGAAAAGCTGCGAGGCTTTGTGGTGGCCCTGGGTACATTGCAGGAAGGAGGACAGGGCCCTCTTGCAGTCCAGAGAATGGACAATGGCCGCTGCCTTGTCAGCGTGGGGCCGTGGAAAGAAGGTGGGGAGCACCACCTCCTGGTTGAGGTGCAAGGCAGATACAACTTTTGAAAGGAATTTAGGGTGGGTGTGGAGCACGACCCTGTTCTTGTAGAACCTGGTGTAAGGTGGCTCGGCCACCAAAACCTGAAGCTTGCTGACTCTGCAGGCAGAAGTGAAGGTCACTAGGAAGATGACCTTCCAGGATAGATAATGCAAATGGCAAGTAGCCAGAGGTTCGAAAGGCAGCTTGAGATCCCATTCCGCCAGGGGTGGGAGGATGGGAGGCTTAGAGAGAAGTCTCTGTACAAATGGAGCAATGAGAGGTTGCGCAGAAAGAGGTTTGCCCTCTATGGACAGAAGATGCGCCGAGAGCGCGCTCAGGTGTATCCTGATGGAGTTGGACTTGAGTCTACCCATTGCTTCACACACTATACTGAGAATCTGCGCCACTTGAAGGCATAGG
Source organism: Ichthyophis bannanicus (assembly GCA_033557465.1). Classification (NCBI taxonomy): domain Eukaryota; kingdom Metazoa; phylum Chordata; class Amphibia; order Gymnophiona; family Ichthyophiidae; genus Ichthyophis; species Ichthyophis bannanicus. Next base: position 384,989,916 of record CM066039.1, read on the forward strand.
CTCATCTCATGAGTTCTTATGAGAGGTCAGGAGGACTTCCTCCACCTCCCTGGGGAGGTTTAAGGGAGTTAAGGTGAGCAGCAGCCATGCTGTTAGTGGTAGGGACCCCAGACTGGGGTGAAGGAGCAAGCCCTCCTCCTCTGCCAGCAGCCCCGGGACATTCCCCAGAGGGACCGGGAGCTCTGTCAAGAGGCGGAGCAGCAGGGGAAACCAAGGCTGCCTGGGTCACCAGGATCATGGAGGACCTTGAAGATGGTCCGGGTGATTAGTGGCGTGGGAGGGAAGGCATACAGGAGGCTCTCTGACCACGAGATGAGAAAGGCGTCCGCCGCTGTCCGGGACTGATGCAGTTGGGGATAGCAGAAGCGGGGCAGTTGAGCATTGGCTGGGTTGGCAAAGAGGTCCAGATTTGGGGTTCTCCAGAGTTGGAATAGCCGATGCACCACGCTGGGGTCTAGATGCCATTTGTGCGGCTGGAGGACCCTGCTCAGCCTGTCCACTAGGGCACTGTCTTTGCCCAGAAGGTATACTGCTCTGAGGAGCATTTCCTGACCAATCGCATATGAGCAGAGGTCTACTGTCGCGTGGCAAAGGCGCCAAGACCCTATGCCCTCCTGCTTGCTCAGGTAGAACATTGCAACCTGGTTGTCCGTATGGACTAGCACAGACTGGTGCTGCAGGCGGTATTGAAAGGCCCTGAACGCCAGAAAAATGGCCCTGAGCTCAAGCAGATTGATCTGCTGCTGGCTCTCCGCTAGGGATCAGCTGCCCTGCATGCGGAGTTCCTCACAGTGGGCACCCCAGCCCAGTAAGGATGAATCTGTAATGAGGATCCTCTGGGGGTTTGGGGGCTGGAAGGGCATGCCCCTCTGCAGGTGCTGTGTGCCCTGCCAGTAATTGAGCGACTCTGCTAGTTGATGGGACACTGAGATCCTGTCCCAGAACCTGCCCGTGGCTTGTGTCCACTGTGAGTGGCGACACTACTGAGCTGCCCGCATGTGGAGGTGGGCATTGGGGACCACATGGACTGTGGATGCCATGTGGCCCAGCAGGCAGAGCATAGACCGTGCTGACACTATTTGATGGCACTGCACCTCAGTGGCTAGGGTCCTGAGGCGATCTGCCCTGTCCAGGGGGAGGAAGGCCATGTCCAGATGAGCTCCTATGAACTCCAGATTCTGTGTTGGAGTGAGGTGAGATTTGGATGGTTTATCACAAACTCCAGAAGCTGCAGGACCTTTATGGTGCAGGTCGTGGCCTGTTGCACCTCTGTGGCCGTGTCTCCTTTTATGAGCCAGTTATTCAGGTATGAGAAGACTAATGTCTCTTGGAGACGAAGGTAGGTAGCCACCACTGCCAGGTATTTGGTGAGGACTCTTGGTGCAGAGGCTAGGCCAACGGTTAGTACCCTGTACTGGTAGTGGTCGCCCCTGACTATGAACCTTAGGTACTGCCTGTGGCTGGGGTGGATAAGGATGTGGGTATAAGAATCCTTTAAGACCAAGGAGCACAGCCAATCACCCTGCCGGAGGTAGGATAGCAATGTTCCAAGGGAGAGCATTTTTAACTTCTCCCGCACCAGGAACCTGTTCAGGTTTCGCAAGTCCAGAATGGGTCTTAGGCCTCCTGTTCTCTTTGGAACCAGAAAGTACCTGGAGTAGAACTCCTTTCCCCTTAGGTGGTGGGGTAATGACTCCATGGCCCTGTCCCTGAGAAGGCCTGCAAATTCCTGCAATAGCAGGGCCTGGTGCAGGGGAGTCAGAGAGGGCTCTCCTAGAAAGAAAGGAGGCAGCGTCTGGTCCAGGTGAAGGAGACAACCTTCTATGACCACTCTGAGTGCCCAGGTGTCGGTGGTGATGGCAGACCACCGATGGGCAAAATGAATCAGACGTGCCCCCCCTCCATTGGCAGCTGCTCCCCCAAGGGTGGAAAGGCTATGCCCTTAGGCTTGCATTGGCCCTGGCCCACTCCTTTGCCCTGGTGACCCTGCAGTAGGGTCTGGGGGGCCTGGTATTGGGGATAACCCCGATAAGGCTGGCCTTTCCTGTGAAAAGGAGGCCTTTTCCCCAGTGTTTTTTTCTTGGGAAAGGTAGAGGTCTTCCCTAAGATCCAAGTCCTGGTAACACATTCGGTTTTGATCTCCACTGCCTTGTCCTCCATCGATTTGCCGAAGAGAATTTCAACGAGGCAGGGGATGTCGAGGAGTTTCTCCTAGACCCACTGCTTGAGATCCGATGCCTAAAGTAAGGCCTGGAGTCGGGCCCCGATGCCTATGGCAGCTACCCTTGCACTGGACTCAAAGCCATTGTAGGTGGCTCGAGACATGTACTTCAAGCATTCCCCGAAGCACTTTGTGAGAGTATGGAATTGCTGTAGAGATCTCCACTGAGACCTGCTGAGAAACCTGAGAGTTCTTTAGCTAGGTCTCAGAGATACATGCCGATATACAGCTGATATGCTTCTATATAGCAGGCCAGCATCGAGCCATGGTAGCATTTGCATCCAAGGGCGTCGAAGACATGGGACACTCTGCCCGGGGGCACAGAAGAGTGAGTCTTCGGGCTTTGCCATAGACACATGGTCGACTCCACCACAATGGAGGTGTGAGGAAGTTGCGTCTTCTGGAAGCTGGGGCCCCACTGGACTCGGTATACGGTGTCCAGGCATCGGCTAACTATCGGCACAGATGCCAATATCTCCCATATCTGAAAGAGGAGTTGCCCGAGGATGGCAGGGACGGGGAGAGTCAGGACCCTCCTTGAGTGTATCCTTATATTGGAGGATTTTGAGTTCCTCCATTTGAGGGTCCTCCTCAGACTCCATGGAGAGGGACAATGCCTTTGCCATATCCCGGACAAACTTGAGAAATGAAGTGTCCTCGGATGGGAACCGGCATCTCGACGCCGGGGGAGACAGATCAGAGGGGAGATTGTGGTGTTTACGCGTCTCCAGGGAAGCCTCATCTTCGGACATCCAGTCCAAGTAGTCCGTCAAGGACTCGAGGCCTGACGGCTCCTGAGGCATCAGACTCGGATCGGGTCTACGATGACCCATGGCTTTTGCTTGGCCGGAGCCAGAAGTGCTTCACGGGCAGGATCTCGCTCCCGAGAAGCACTTCTGGCTTAACTTCCTGAGAATCGGCTTAAGGCTCTCGAGAATTGGTTCGGCAGCTTGTGGAGTCCTCGCCCTGTGGTCTCAGCATAAGCTCCGGCAGAGCTGGGCATCAACACTTGCTGCGAGGCAAGGAAGGTAGTAACGCTGCGTTCCAACGCATCACCCTGGCTTTCAACTCAGGAGATGCAGTCTTTGACCGGACACCAGGGTCACCAGTTCTGGAATTGGTGAGGAAGAGAGTGTCTTCCAGGGGATGAACCTCAGGGGTCTGTCGCCGGAGGCCTCGGCGTCTGTTCTGGGTTCCTTCGCCGCCGCTCCCGCTCCGACTCCTCAGATACCGTCCAGGGATTGTGGGAACCATGCAAGGGACTTGCCATGTATGCCCGATTCCCAGGAAGAGGTCCTCAAGGATTTTTCCTCATGCGCCCTCACTACAGGGAATCCTTGTCAGAGTGTCCATGGGCTCGATCAGGCACCATGGGGGCTATACATAACTCCGAAGATCCGTGCGGGGCCTTAAGAGTGTGAGGCTACTGGGATACCAGGGCTGAACCTGATTTGTGGAAGATGCAGTCCTGTTTCTGCCAATGACTTTTAATGGTCTACACGGACATCTTTTTGTACAGGGTGCAAACATCTGGGACAGGGTCGGCATCTAGACACCGAAGGCAGCAATAGTGTGTATCGGTTAGGGACATGTTCTTTGCGCATCGATCACAGTTTTGGAACCCACTGACCATTGGGGTAAAAAGCATAGTTACTCACCTGTAACAGGTGTTCTCCAAGGACAGCAGGAATCAGTCCTCACTTATGGATGACGCCAGCACCGATGGAGCTCGCGTGGAGCAATTTCCCAGTTTTCAAAGAAAGCCTCTGGGATTGCTGCCATGCATGCATGGTCGGTCCTCTTCCCGCCCAAGGGTGACATCTTGTTCAGTCAGGTCCCTTAGCTCGAGCCCTACCAAGCAGAAGGCAAGCACTGTAAGCACAAATCACGAAATTGAGATGTGCAACTCTTATGTTCATTGTAAACCGCACTGATGTCCAATAGCGCGGTATAAAAGAGACTACAAATAAATAAAAGAGACTACAAATAAGGGAAGGACAAAAATCCAGCAACTCATCAGGGGAGGCGGGAGGGGAGTGAGGACTGTTCCTGCTGTCCCTGGAGAACTCCTGTTACAGGTAAGTAACTACACTTTCTCCAGGAACAAGCAGAAAGTCAGTCCTCACTTATGGGACTCCCCAGCTACAGGCTACTGAACCTGTAACCAAAAAACACCTCTGCGAGACCGTGAGAGGAAGCTGAAGCCTGAAGGAGCCCGAGTCCTCGGGTCGAAGCCCTCAGTAGCCATGAAGAAGGGTCGGAGGGCAGGAGTTGCTTATACCCCAAACAAGTTACAGAGTACAGCCTGGCCGAAGGCACTGTCCCGGCGGGACTCTCTCTCCAGGCAGTAGTGGGCAGCGAAGGTATTCGCGGAAGACCAGGTCGCTGCCCGGCAGATGTCCATCAAGGGCATGGAGAGCAGCAAGGCCACCGAGGCCGCTTTGGCCCGGACTCCGTGTGCAGTGACTCGACGATCTAGTGGGACGCCCGCCTTCACATGGGCGAAAGCGATGCAGTCCGCCACCCAAACCGAGGGTGCGCTTGGTGACTGCCTGCCCTGCTCTATTGGGACTGTAGGTCACGAAAAGCTGGTCAGACTTGCGATGAATCTGGATATGCTGCAAATAAAAAGCGAGGGCCCGTTTGCAGTAAAGGGTGTGGAGAGTCGTCGACGTCTGGTCAGCATGGGACCTTGGGAAGAAGGTCAGCAGGACTATCTCTTCGTTGAGATGGAAGTCCAAAACGACGTTAGGCAGGAATTTAGGGTGGGTACGGAGGACCACCCTGTTCCGATAAAACCTGGTGTAAGGGGCGCCAGCCATGAGAGCCTGGAGCTCACTGACTCGGCGGGCTGAGGCCAGCGCCACCAGGAAGGCTATCTTCTAGGACAGGTGCCGGAGTGAACACGTCGCCATTGGCTCGAAGGGTGGACGGGTGAGCTGCGTGAGTACCACATTCAGGTCCCATTCCGACGGAGGAGGATGGATGGGCAGCTTGGAAAGTTGGCTGCCCCGAGAGGGGTTTTCCCTCGATGGGGAGGTGACTAGTCGAGATGGCGCTCAAATGAACCCTGACAGAGTTAGACTTCAGCCCTTCTCTCGAAAGATGGAGGTGGTACTGGAGAACCCCTCGAATGGGGAATGAGAAGGGGTCGATTTGGCGCTCCGAGCACCAGATGGAGAAGCGTCTCCACTTAAAGGCATAGGCTCGCCTAGTGGAGTACTTCCTCGACCTCCTGAAGGGCCAGAGAGGCCAGGGAGACCCGTTCAGCCGCCAGACAGTGAGTGATAGGGAGGTTAGGTTTGGGAGCAGCACCGCAACCCTCCTCATGCATCGGCAGAGCCCAGGGGAACGAGAGGCTCCGATGACACCCGGAGCAGGAGCGTAAACCAAGGCTGCCAAGGCCATGAGGGGGCCACGAGAATCAATGATGCCCCGTCCAGCTGAGCCTTCAAAAGAGTCCTTGCAATGAGGGAGAAAGGAGGGAATGCATAGAGAAGGCTGGGGACCAGTCCAGGAGAAATGCATCAGGGCCCTCCCTGCTCGGGTGCGGCACTGGCCCGCAAAAGCAGGAGAGTTGCGTGTTGTGGGGACTGGCGAAGAGGTCTATTGCCGGCATCCCCCAGCAGAGAAACAGCCAGTTTGCTACTCTGGGATCCAGCCACCACTCGAGGGGGCGAAGGATTCTGCTGAGCCTGTCCGCCAGACCATTCTCCTAACCCGGTAGGTACGTTGCTTTGAGGGACATTCTCTGTCGGACAGCGAAAGAGTAGATGAAGACTGCTTTCTAGCAGAGGGAGTGCGATCCCGTGCCTCCCTCCTTGTTGATGCAGAACATCACTAAACGGTTGTCGGTCTGCAAGAGAACCGACCTCCCACTGAAGTGTTCCTCGAAGGCCCTCAGGGCTCGCCGAATTGCCCAGAGTTCGAGCAGGTTTATTTGCTCCCCCCACCCTAACAGGGAAGCGTCTGTCGTTAGCACCGCATCATGCTGTGGGACCTGAAAGGGCAATCCCCGCAGGAGATTGTGGGGATTTTAGCACCAGCTCAGGGACAAGCAGAGGTCAGGATGAATCCTGACGGGATCCTTGAGGTGTCTGAGGGACTGGATCCATTTGCACTAAGACACCACTGAGCCGTCCGCATGTGCAGGTGGGCGTGGGGATCCACATGCATGGTCGAGGCCATGTGGCCCAGGAGACATAGCATGGTCCGAGCGGTGACCTGGGGAGCATTTTGGATGCGAGCCGCCAGAGCTCGAAGGCGGGTGGAGTGATCCACCAGCAAGGCGGCGGTTGCCTGCCGAGTATTGAGGCGCACCCCGATAAACCCGAGAGCCTGCACCGGCTCGAGGTGAGACTTCGGATAATTGACCAAGAACCCCAAGCTCTCCAAGAGGAGGACAGCATGCGACATCGCTCGCTGAGCCTCCTCGACCGAGGAGCCCGTAACAAGCCAGTCATCAAGGTAGGGAAAGACCGGCATGCCCTGACGCCGAAGGTAAGCGGCGACCACAACGAGGCACTTTGTGAAGATTCGTGGGGCAGACGAAAGGCTGAAGGGGAGCACTCGGTACTTGAAGTGCTCTTCCTGCACCCTGAAACGCAGATACTGCCTGTGTTGGGGGTGGATTAAGATGTGGGCGAAGCGTCCTTTAGATCCAAGGCGCATAGCCAGTCGCCCTGCCAGAGGAAGGCAGCAGAACACCGAGAGATAACATCTCGAATTTCTCCCGCACCAGGAACTTGTTTAGCTTGCGAAGATCAAGGATGGGCCACAGACCCCCCTTCTTTTTTGGGACGAGGAAGTACCAGGAACAGAAGCCCCAACCTAGAAGGCGGGGAGGGACATTCTCAACTGCCCGTTGGGCGAGGAGAGAGTGTAATTCCCGCTGCAGCAGAAGCTGGTGTGCAGGGAGTCGAGGACGCTCTGCCAGGGAGAAAGGAGATGGAAGTCTGTCGAAGTAAAGGTAATAGCCACCTTGGACAACTTGGAGGACCCAAGTGTCTGAGGTGATGGAAGCCCACAATGGGGCGAAGTGGGACAGGCATCCCCTCACTGGCTGCTGCGTCGCCAGAGGGCGAGGGGCTATGCCGATGGCATAAAAACCCCTGAGTGGGTTGTAGGGGAACCAGCGTCTGGGCCTTCGGTCCTTTTGGCTTGCGATGTCCCTGGACAGATTTTCCTTGCGCCGGAGTGGTCGGCGTGGGGATAGCTGGATACGGTGGATAGCCCCGAAACTGGAGACCCTTTCTAGGGAAAAAAGGCTTCTTGGTTGGCTGCTTCTTCCGAAGCAGGGTGGACGTTTTGCGGTAGAGACAGGTTCTGGTGATGAACTCTGTCTCAATTTCCGCAGCCTTCTCCTCCATTGGCTTGCCGAAGAGCTGCTCACTGAGACAGGACACGTCCAGGAGCTTCTCCTGCACCCATTGCTCCAAATCCGAGGATTGGAACCATGCCTGGCGGCGGGCCCCAATGCCCATGGCCACCACCCAAGCCGATGTCTCGAAGCCATCATAGGAGGCTCGGGAGAGGTACTTAGAGCAGTCCGCCACGGATTTTAGCAGGGTGCGGAAGCTATAGAGGGGCTCCCCCTCGAGGTGCGTGGAGAAACCCCCGAGTTCCTTAGCCAAATCGTGCAGGAACATACCAATGAACAGCTGATATGCCTGGATGAGACAAGAGAGCATGGAGCCTCGGTAGGCCTTGTGGCCCAGGGCATCAAGGGCCCTCAACTCTTGGCAGGGTGGTACCGACCAGTACAATTTCGGGCTCTTTTGCTTCCTCATTGCCGATTTCACCACCATCGAGGTGTGTGGGAGTTGGGTCTTTCGGAAGCCTGGCCCATGCTGTACCATGTACAGTATGCATGTGGGTGTTTGTTTATCATTTTTTCTTAATATTTTTGTATGGTTTCACTATTATATTGATATCATTATTTTATTATCTTATTGTTTTATTACTTATTATTTGTTTATTATTTATTATTTTTAAATGATATTTAAATATGTCATTGTGTATTCTCATTTTAAATTGTATTTTTTCAAGGTTTGTCTCCTTAAAATCCCCCTGAAGAAGGCCTATTGGCCGAAACGCGTAGGGGTTCAATAAAATAAATAAACCTGAAATCCACCAGTCTCTGTACCAGCTTCCTTGATTTCCAGTTACAGTCTGCAGGTACTCTGTTGCTCTTTTTGGTCAGTCCACATTGTACCTTGTACATCGTGTCAAGGCGCTTGCTTACAATGAGGACCGAGACAGGGGCCTCCCACATGCGGAGCAGCAGTCGAGACAGAATAGGACGTACAGGCACAGTGAGGGATTCCCTGGGCGGGGACTCCTAGTGAAGTCCCTCATCAGAGACTTTTGGCAAAACTAAAGAGCCATGGGATAGGAGGCAGTGTAATATTGTGGATCAGAAACTGGTTAAAAGATAGAAAGCAGAGGGTAGGGGGCTAAATGGCCCATTCTGTTGGCACCCATCTTTCTCCTCTGCTGTAGAGCTTGGTTTCTGCAAGAAGCATCTCATCAATGTACTTCTCACTGTCTTGAATGCTCCTCAGCCTCGCCAACTCCTCTCTGAGTTCCTCCACTTGTTTCCTCAGAGCTTCAGCATGCAGGCAACCCTGTACATGGAACCTGTCCTTCGACTGGCATTGGGACCTCTGTCTGGAGAGAGGCAGAAGCTGTAACGGGGACAACAGCTTTAGCGATACGATTTTTCCCAGCCATTGTTCTGTTCGTGGAGCTTCGGTATCTGTTAAAGCAAAAGAGAGAGATCTACCAAAGTACCAGCCAGTTTCCCAGCTGTCCTTTCAGAGAAAAAGCAGTTAAATCTCTTTAATTATATTCAAAATGTGCTGTTCCAAGTCCCTGTGCTTTGTTAAATGGGGAGGTGCCCTATAAAGCAAGACTGCTCACTAGGGGTGGATAGGGAGGGAACTAACACCTGATTAGGTGTCAGCAGTTCCCAAAAGCTGAGAAGGTTACCAGAGTTTAAAACCTACTCCACTAAAGAAAATATTTCTACTAAAGCACCAAAAAGAATGTAACTTTGCTTTAGAAATATTCCAAACCCCTTTTAAGAGCTCACGGTCAGAGAGCTAGCAATTTAATAAAAATAAACCCTCAAATCCTTACCATTGTTTGACCTGTAGAGGTCTCCCAAAAGCTTTCTTTGAAAACTGGAGAGATGCTTCCATGGGGATCTGTCAGCGCCGACGTCACCCATATGTGAGGACTGACTTCCTGCTTGTTTCTGGAGAAGGCTGAAGTGCTTTGCGGTGGCTCTGAGTCCATTGCAGATAGAAGGATAGGACCCTCTTGCAATCCAGAGTATAGAGAATGGTCCTGATCGAGGTGAAAGGGGGACATCATCTTTGGCAGAAACTTAGGGTATGTGCGGAGCACCATCCTGTTCTTTTAGAACGTTGTATATGGAGGCTCTGCCATCAGAGCCTGGAGCTCGCTGACCCTGCGAGCTGACATGAGTGCCACAAGAAAGACAACCTTTCAAGAGAGGTACCGCAAATGGCAGATATCCAAGGGCTCAAACGGTGACTTAGTTAGCTGTGAGAGCACCACGTTGAGATCCCACTCCACCGGAGGTAGGTGGATGGGGGCTTAAACAACAGGATGCCACGCAGAAAACAAGAAACGAGGGACTGAGACGAGAGGGGTTTTTCCATAACCGAGTGGTGGTACATCGCAATAGCGCTCAAGTGCACCATGAGTTGGACTTCAGTCCCACCTGGAATAGGTGGAGTAGGTACTGGAGTACCAGATGCACCGAGCAGGAGAATGGTTTCGCCCGTCTCCCGGCGCACCTTACTAAAAAATGGCGCCACTTAAAAGGCGCCATTTTTGAGTGTGGAAGCCTTGCGGGAGGCAAGAAGGATCTCCTCCACGTCTCATGGGAGGTCGAAGGGAGTGTGAACTACCCTTTCAACAGCCAGGCCGTGAGTGATAGGGACCCCAGGCTGGGGTACAGGAGAGAGCCATCCTCCAATGACAGAAGTCCTGAGGCGAGGTCCAAGAGGATCGGAAATGCCGCCGACAGGCGGAGAAGTAGCAGTAACCAAGGTTGCCTGGGGGCTATCAATATGGTGTTGGCGGGAAGGCATAGAGAAGGCCTTCCATCCATGGAATGAGGAACACATCTGCTGCAACCCAGGATGGGTGCGGCTGGCAGGAACAGAAGCTGGGCAACTGCGTGTTGTCCGGGTTGGTGAACAGATCTATTAGGGGGATGCCTCAGAGATGGAAAAGCTAGGAGGCCACTCTGGGCTCCAGACGCTACTCGTGCAGCTGGAGAACTCTGCTCAGCTTGTTCGCCAGGGCATTCTGCTGGCCTGGGAAGTAGATCACCCGCAGGAGCATCCTGTTGTATGTCGCATATGAGTAGAGGGCCACTGCTTCTTGGCAGAGGAGTACGACCCTTTGCCTCCCCGCTTGTTCAAGTACAACATTCGTGACTTGGTTGTCCGTCTGGACCAGCACAAACTGGTGTTGGAGCCTGTAGCGGAAGGCTCATAGGGCCAGAAATATCGCCTGGAGCTCCAGAAGGTTGATGTGTAATTGGCCTTCTGCCTGGGACCAATTGCCTTGTGTGAGGAGGTCCTTGCAGTGAGCTCCTCAACTCAGCAGGGTGGTGTCCGTGGTTAGGATCCTCTTGTGAGTGGATACCTGGAAGGGTATCCTGGCCTGAAGGTGGTAGGGGAGCTGCAACAGGCGAGGGAGTCTGCCAGGTGGCATGTCACTCTTATCCTGTCTCGAAGCTGCCTGTGGCTTGTATCCATTGGGAGCGGAGGCACCACTGGGCTGCCCTCATATGTAGGTTGTGATAAGGAAGCTTATCATAGTTCAGGAGGGAGCTATAAAAGAGGTGAATTGGCTCTGAACAAGCAACCTGTCTTTGCTGGTAGAAATACTAAAACAGAATGTTTTCATAAAAGACTACCAGTCCCAGAATGCACCAGGTTTCAAACAGCCTCTAGAAGGGCTGAAGTGGGGAAATGTGTGTTCAATCAGGAGAGCTATGAGGTAATCCCCAATCACTCATCTCCAAGGGCAGGGCTTGATTCAGCACACCTGGGCTGTGCTAGGGTGGAGTGTCCCTCTAAGCACGTTAAAAGTAATAGATTTTCTACACACAGACAGAACAGATCAAGGACAGAGAGAGCAAGGAGAGACAGAAGCAGCAGCAACGTGGAAAGAAGAAGAGAAAGACACCTTGGAGGTCTAAAGAAGGAGCCCACAGCAGTACGTGTGTTGGAAGTAATTTCAGAGGCAAGCATACTCCATTGGACTGGAGGAAGCCAGAGGAATGGGGTTATAGAGCCAGGAATTTCCAGATGGCACCTTTGAAGGAGACGGCTGCAGGTGGAAGGGGCCCTAAGACCGTTGCAAGAAGGTATGTGAAGAGAGACCCAGTGTCCAGGGATCTTGATTGGAAGGCTGGACATAAAAGCTGGACTACTTACTGGCCAGGATACCTGGAGAGGAAGCCTAACAGCAAAGGAAGCTCAGGTATGAACTTTGATCTATGCCCTAGCTCTTCTCCAGGAAGACAGCAGGGAAACAAATATTATCCTGAGAGTGAACAATTGAGGAATTCCTCTGAGCCAGACCAGGATATTGATTCCATGATATTTGAGGAAGAAGGAGATATATTAAATGATCAGAATGAATACATGGATTGCTCTCTGTCTAGGCTGCTGTGGTAAAATACTTTCTCACTAATACAAAAACCACCAAAAGGAACTGTAATTTGTTCTTTTATCTACCCAGAAAAGTCTGCAAGAAAGCTTTTGGGTAGGATTGAGCCACGTAGAGAAAGTGAACCAGCAAAGGGGTTTGCAGCTGGCTAATTAGTGATAATTGAGCCAGGCACAAGTGCACGTGAGCTCTGAAAGGAAACTTTTCTTTTTGTGTGAGCAAATAGAAGAAAGTTATCCTTGATAAAGAACAGTTTTTGTTACTTTTGGGTTTTGTTTTTGCTTTTGGAGCAATGCTAAGAAAGTTATTAGCATGAGCCATCAAAAAGACCTTTTCTGTTTCCCATCAAGGTCTTATTTGATTTTTGCTTAAGAAGTTCAGTTACCTTATTTCATGTTTTGTTTTCCTGAATGCAATACTGAAAGCAAGTGTCCTTTTTGTGTTACCAAGTAAATCTGTGTGGGAGAATTAACCCCATGAATAAAATCCATTTTTCTTTGCTTACATTCGTGCATCACAACTCATTATTTTGTGAACGGCTGATTCTGGTATAAGTGAACTACATTCCCCACAATCCTTTGCAAGTCATAATAATATTTTTGCCTTTGCTAAGACTGTGGCCATTCACGACCAGCGCCCCCGTTTACAAGGTGAGCATACGGGGTCATGTGGACCGTGGAGGCCATGTGGCCCAGAAGGTGGAGGAGAAGTAGGGCAGGCTGTACCTCTGGCTAGCGCCCTGAGCATTCTGACTTCTTCAGAGGGAGGAAGGCCTTGGCATGGAGGGTGTCTAGCTAAGCCCCTATGAACTTCAGGAACTGATCCGGGAAGAGATAGGATTTGGGGTAGTTGATGATGAACTCCAGGTGCTGCAGGGAGTGAATAGTGCGCTCGGTGGCGTAGTGCACCACTGGAGATGTGCCTCCCCTTATGAGCTAGTTATCCAGGTAGGGAAAGACGAAAGCCCCTTGGAGACGAAGGTGGGCTGCGATCACCGCTAGGCACTTGGTGAAGACCCCTGGCGATGAAGCCAGCCCGAAGGGTAGCACCCTGTTTTGGTAGTGACCTCCTCCCACCACGAACCATAGGTATTTGCGGTGGCTGGGATGGATCAGAATGTGAGCATAAGCATCCTTCAGGTCTAAGGAGCATAGCTAGTATCCCTGCTGGAGGTATGGCAGCAGAGTTTCAAGGGAGAGCATCTTGAACTTCTCCCTCACCAGAAATCTGTTCAGGTCCTGCAGGTCTAGGATGGGCCTTAGGCCCCCTGTCCACTAGGGAACGAGGAAATATCTAGAGTAGAAGCCTTTGCTCCAAAGGTGTTTGGGCACTGGCTCTACTGTCTTGTCCTTGAGGAGGCCTGTGAAGAGTAGAGCCTGGTGACAGAGAGGCCTGACAGGCTCTCCTGGAAAGTAAGAGGGTGGCGTCTGTTGCAGGTGGAAGAGTTAACACTCCCTGACAACTTGCAGTACCCAGGCATCAGTGGTGATGGAGAACCACTTGTGGGCTGTAGGGGACTCTCCTGGTGGGGGGAGGAGGAGGTCATGCCCAAGGAATCAAAAACTCCCTCCAGGTTGGGCTGGGGTTGGTGCCTAGGTCTTGGGGGTCTCCTGCTTGCGGGGGCTGTGCCCTTGTCCCTTGGGCTGTTGACTTTGCTGCAGAGCAAAGGCAGCTTGGAACTGGGGGGCATTGCCAAAGCCCCTCTTTTTCCTCGAGAAGGGCTTTTCCCCTGGGACCTTTTTAGAGAGTCTGGTCCTTGTCAGGAACTCAATTTCTATTTCAGCCACTTTGTCATGGGTTTTCCGAAGAGATTCTCTCAGATACAGGGGACATCGATAAGTTTGTCCTGAACAATTGCCCGAGGTCAGACGACTGCAGCCAGGCAAGGCATCAGGCCCTGATGCCTGCAGTGGCTACTCTGGCTGAGGACTTGAAGCCATCATATGCGACTCAAGATAAAATCTTTGAGCACTCCTTGACCACTGAGGCCAGTGTCTTGAACTGCTGGAGAGGTTCACTGTCAAGGCCTGCCAAGAAACCGGAAAGTTCCCTTGCCAGCTCCTTGAGATATATGCCGATGTACAATTGGATGGATTGGACTTGGCACTCAAGCATCAAGCCCGCAAAGGCCTTTCAGCCGAGGGCGTCGAGGGTCCGGGCCTCCCTGCCGGGGGGCACAGAAGAATGGGTCTTTTGACTTTTGAGTCTGCGCATGGCAGACTCAATGACCATTGAGTTGTGGGGACGTTGGGTTTTCTGGAACCCGGGACTTTGGCAGACTCAGTAAATGGTGTCAAGCCTTCTGCTTACTATGGACACAGACGCCGATGTTTCCCACATATGGAGGAGGCAGTGCTCAAGAATTGGAGGGACAGGCACCATGAGGGCCTCCTTTGGGGGGGGGGGTCCTCGTACTGGAGAATCTCCAGTTCCTCTATGCACTGGTCTTCCTCCACTTCGGTCTCGAAGGCCAGCGTCTTAGCCATGTCTCACACAAAGTTGAGGAAGGTGATGTCCTCGGGTGAGGAATGGCACCAGGACACTAGGGAGACGGGTCTGAAGGCACGTCTGTGTCGCAGTGTCCAAGGACTGCCTGTCCTGTGTCTCCCAATCTGACTCAAAGTCTGAGGAAGAGTCCGAGGCCCCACGCTTCCCGCAGTTGAGGCCTGGGCACTGAGGGCCCGCCGCCTCCGGAGGACCTGCGGTCTGAGCCGCAGGCACTGGCTAGAGAGCACTGGTGGATCTCGTCCTCTGCCAATGGGTTTCTCGAGGCCGGTGGCGCTCGAGGATCAACTCGACCTCCAGGGAAGCCCTCAATGTCGAGGGTCCGGTCGTCGGGGCGGATGAACCGGAGGAAGCAGACATGAACGTCCATTACTGGGCCATGAGGGCAAAGATACTGCATTCCAAGGCTGCCATCCTGGTCTCCATGACAGTTGGTTCTGCAGTCTTCAACGCGGGCACCGAGGATTTCGGGCTTGCAATCTGCTCTGTAAAGGGACAGTCCTAGACGAGGATAGCCTCGGGTGTCTGAGACCTGTTGTCGCTGACGACTCCTTCCGGGGCAGCTTGTGAAGCCCTCTTCGATCCCTTGGACTCATGCCTGGGGCTGCGGGGCATGGAATGGGATTTCCCCTATTTCCCAGATCCGTCCTCCGAGGCGGTCTTCAAGGGTTTCGACTTCTTGCATTCCACCTCTGGAGATTTTCCTTCAGAGAATCCGCGGCTGTGGGACTCTGAGGTGGCCTGGACATCGCGGGACACTGAGGTACCGGAGGAGGTCCTGGAGTGAGATATCTCTGGAGACTCCGGCGCAGAGCGGACTTGTGAAAAATCTTTTCCTGCTGCAGCTGGCGGCTCTTGATGGCCTTTGTGGTCATCACCTTGCAAAGTTCGTAGTCCGAGTTGTCGTGGTCCAGCCCAATTCAATGGAGGAAGTAGTCATATGGATTGGTGAGGGACATCATCTTACCGTACCGATCACATTTCTTAAAACCGCTGGATCCCCTCTGATCTGTCCCCGCCCGACTCGCAAAGGTGGTTGCCTCCTGAGGACACCTCTTTCCTGGCATTTGTGCGGGATATGGCTCAGGTCCTCAATCTGCCGATGCAGACCGAGAAGGAGCCGAGGGCAGCGGAACTTGACATCTTGCAGTTTGAGTCTTCACCCAGGGAGTCTCTTATGGTTCCGGTACCATCCATTCTATCCCAGCTGCTTCTCCGCATGTGGGAAGCAACCGCCTCGGTCCCTATTGTCAGTAAAAGACTCGATGCCATGTATAGGGTCCAGCATGGCCCGGGGTTTCAGAAGATCCAACTTCCTTACACCTCTATGGTAGTTGAGTCCGCGATGCGGAGACAGAAGAGCCCAAAGTTGCACTCTTCGATCCTGCCTGGTAGGGAATCCCATGCCCTCAACACCCTTGGGCGCAAGGCTTACCAGGGATCCATTTATTTATTACAATTTCTTATATATCACGCTATTTAGTATCAGCGCAGTTTACATCATAACATAACGACCATAACAACAAGCTGTCAGGTTTTACATTGAACAGGAGTACAAACTTGGATAACGGGGTTAACTATATACATAAGCTATTTACACTGGAAGGATAGGTGAAAATCAGATAATGCATGTAAGGGCATTTCTAGATTGGGTCATCCATGCTGGCGTGCCGCATCCAGGCATACCAACTATATATGGGTATGTTCCTTCGCGACCTCGCCAAAGAGCTTAGCGAGTTCTCCGCGTGCCGTGGTGGGGAGCACCTTTTCAGGGTCCAGACCCTCCTGAGGTCGGTCACAGACTGCTCGAAATACCTTTCCTGGATGTTTCCTGCCTCGGCGAACAGCTGTTTGGCAAGCCCATGGAGGACAAGGCAGCCGAGATCGAGACCGAGTTCATGACTCGCACTTGTCTCGCTCGCAAAACCTCCTCACTTCCACAGAAGCAGCAGCACACCAAAAAGCCTTTCTTCCAGAGGAAAGGACTTCCCTACCGGGCATACCCACCATACCCGCCTACCCCTGTGCCGAAGACCAGCACTCAGGGCAAAGGGGGTGCCCAAGGTCACCGGAAACCCAAGGGGCCCAAGACACAGACATCGGCACCACCCCGGGATTTTGACGCCAAAAGCATAGCCTCTCGCCCCCCGGGGACACTTCCACCCATGGGAGGACACCTGTCCCTTTTTCCCCCCGAATGGACAGCTATTACATCGGACACATGGGCCCTGCAGGTGATCCGAGATGGGTATCGTCTTTGTCTAAAGAGCCTCCCTCCTCTCCGGTGGAACCTACTCAGCTTCCATCGCTCCAGGCTTGCTTACAGCATGAGCTGAACAACCTCCTTGGTCAACAGGCGGTCGAAAGAGTTCCACCACACCTCCAGGGTCAGGGATTTTATTCCCGGTACTTTCTTGTTCTGAAGAGGATGGAGGGCCTGTGCCCCATCCTCAACCTCAGGAATCTGAACAAGTTTCTGGTGCGGGAGAAGTTCAAAATGCTATCCCTTGGCGTCCTGCTGCCCTACCTCTGGTAGGGTGATTGGCTATGCTCCTTGGATCTCAGAGATGCTTATGCCCGCATTCCGGTCCATCCCAAACACAGGAAGTACCTGTGTTTCAGGGTGCAGGGAGATCACTTCCAGTATAGAGTGCTCCCCTTCAGGCTCGTGTCTGCCCCGCAAGTTTTCACCAAGTGCCTATCAGTGGCCACGGCCCACCTCCGGCTGCAGGGCTTGCCTAGACGATTGGCTCATCTCGGGCACCTCGGCGGAGGAGGTTCACCTCTCGGCATCGCGCAAGGTCTTCCTCCTCGAGCGCCTCGGTTTCCTGATCAACTACTCCAAATCCCACCTCAAACCGGTGCGGACCCTGGAGTTCATTGGCACTCTTCTCGACACACAACGTGCAGCCGCCTTTCTCCCTCGAGCACGCGTGGATCGGCTTCGTGCTCTGGCTGCTGAGGTCCAAGGCCGGTCCAGGGTCTCGGCACGGACCATGCTGCGTCTCCTGGAGCACATGGCCTCGACTGTCCACGTCGTTCCTCATGCTCGCGGTCAGTGGTGCCTCAGAGTACAATGGGCCCAAGCCTCGGGCCACCTCTGGGGCCCCATTCAGGTGTCTCACAGCCCAGTCAAGTCCCTAGTCTGGTGGCAGGACCCCCAGAGCCTCCTTCGGGGCATGCCCTTCCAGACTCGTCCGAACAAACTCATCTTGACGACGGACACCTCGCTGTTCTTCTGGGGAGCCCACTGCGACCACCTCTGCACTCAGGGGCGGTGATCACCCAAGGAATCTCGACAGCAGATCAACCTGCTCGAGCTGTGAGCGGTCTGGTTGGCCTTGAAGGTCTTCGAGTACCACCTGAAGGGAAGGTCAGTGTTCGTGCAGACCGACAACAGAGTCGCGATGTTCTACATAAACAAGGAGGGGGACACGGGCTCCCGCCTCCTCTGTCAGGAGGCAATCCTCCTCTGCTCCTTTGCAGTGTGCCGGGGCATGATCCTAAGAGCTGTCTAACTCCCAGACCAAGACAATGTCCTCGCGGACAGGCTCAGCAGGCTTCTCCACCCACACGAGTGGCGTCTGAGTCCAGAGGTGGTTCTCCACCTATTCCACCGCTGGGGGACTCCGTCCATGGACCTGTTCGGCAGCCTGGTGAACGCGCAGCTCTCCCGCTTCTGCAGCCGATACCACATCCGAGCAGGGTGGCCCCGGATGCGTTCCTCCTGAACTGGACCTCCAGGCTTTTGTATGCGCCCACACTCCTTTCATTGTGAGGACCCTCCACAAGATCCAGTGTGACTGAGCCTCAGTGATTCTCATGGCTCCTTTGTGGCCTCGACATCCTTGGTTCCCGCTTCTACTCCGGCTTTCGTCGGAGCCTCCGGTTTCCCAGGGCAGTGCCCCTGGTCTGCTGACACAGGAGGAGGGAAGGGTGCTTCACCCGAACTTGGTCTTGCTATCCCTAACAGCCTGGCGGCTGAACGGGTCCCTTTAACCTCGCTGTACCTCCCAGTGGATATCAAGGATGTCCTCCTCGCATCGAGGAAGGACTCAACGAGGCGGGTCTACGCCCTGAAGTGGCAGTGGTTTTCGATCTGGTGCCCCGAGATCCATTTCGACCCGTTCTCCTGCTCCACCCGTTGGGTTCTCCAGTATCTTCTCCACCTCTCGCAGGGTTCACCTGAGTGCCTTCTCGGCCAACCACTTGCTTGTCGAGGGTAAACCCCTCTCGGGCCAGCCTCTGGTCTCTCACTTCATACGGGGCCTCCGGTTTTCCAAACCCCCCATCTGGCCTCCCCTGGCGGAATGGGACCTGAACATCGTGCTCATGCAGCTGACATGGCCACCCTTTGAGCCGATGGCGACGTGTTCGCTCCAGCGCCTCTCCTGGAAGGTGGTTTCCTGGTGGCACTGACCTCAGCGCAGCGAGTCAGCAAACTTCAAACCCTCATGGCCGAGGACCCCTACACCAGGTTTTACAGGAACAGGGTGGTCCTTCGCACCCACCCAACGTTCCTACCGAAGGTTGTCTCAGATTTCCACATCAATCAGGAGGTGGTTTTTCCGACCTTCTTCCCAAGACCTCATGCCGACCGGGCATCGGAGGTCCTGCATACACTCAACTGGCAAGAGGGCTCTTGCCTTCTACCTGCAGCACACCCTAAGGTCATCGCAAGTCCGACCGGTTCTTCATTGCCTACGATCCCAACTGCCTGGGGCCGGCAGTCACCAAGCACACCCTCTCCATCTGGGTGGTGGACTGCATCACCTTCGCCCAGGCAAAGGCTCCTTGTGGTCTTGGGCAAGACACTTAACCCTCCATTGCCAATGTTCCCTGTACAAGTATTAGTGTATGTGTCTCATATCCCCTCGTGTTAAATGTATCCCCCAATTGTGTTGTGACCACTTTGATTGAAGGATAAGGTGGTATACAAAACTGTCTAAATAAAATAAGTTAAAAAATAAATAAATAAAGGCGGGCGCCCCGCTGGATCGTCAGGTCACCGTGCACGGCGTCCGCGCCAAGGCAGCGTTGGTGGCTTCGCTGCGCTCCACTCCATGCCTCTGACAGACATAGAAACATAGAAATATAGAAATATGATGACAGAAAAAGACCACATGGCCTATTCTAGTCTGTCCTTCCATAACAACTACAACAGTCCCCTTTTTACCTTTAGAGATCCTCTGTGTTTGTCCCATGCTTTTTTGAATTCAGTTACTGTCCTCATCTCTACCACCTCCACTGGGAGACTATTCCACGGATCCACTACTCTTTCCGTAAAGAAATATTTCCGCATATCACTCCTGAATCTATCTCCCTTCACCCTCATCCCATGTCCCCTCGAAGCAGAACTTGCTTTCAATTGAAAGAGGCTCTCTCCCTGAACATTTATGCCATGGAGGTATTTAAACATCTCAATCATGTCACCTCTATCCCGCCTTTCCTCTAAGGTGTACATATTAAGATCCGGGTTGCGACCTGGTCTTCAGCGAATAACTTTTCTTCGCACTTCTGCCTGGAGAGGGAGTTCTGCCAGGAAAGCACCTTTGGCCAGGCAGTACTCCGTAGTCTATTCGGAGTATAAGCAACTCCTGCCCTCCGACCCTTCTTCTCCGGCTACAGAGAGCTTGCCCGAAGGCCCGAGGACTCAGGCTTCCTTCAGACATAGGCTTCTGCTCACGGTCTCGCGGAGGTGTTTTTTGCTTACAGGTTCGGTAGCCTGTAGCTGGAGAGTCCCATAAATGAGGATTGACTTCCTGCTTGTTCCTGGAGAAAGCGTAGTTACTCATCTGTAACAGTGTTCTCCAGGGACAGCAGGAATCGGTCCTCCCACCTTCTCTGTAGAGTTGCTTTTTTTATCCTTCCCTTGCCATTTGCTTTGTAGGGCTCTAGCTCTGGGACCTGACTGAGCAAGATGGCACCTTTGGGTGGAAAGAGGACCACGCATGCGTAGCAGCAATCCCAAAGGCTTTCTTTGAAAGCTGGGGAATTGCTCCGCACGGGCTCCTTTGGTGCGGACGTCACCCATAAGTGAGGACTGATTCCTGCTGTCCCTGGAGAACACCTGTTACAAGTGAGTAAGAGTAGTTACTCACCTGTAACAGGTGTTCTCCAGGAGCAGCAGGAATCAGTCCTCACATATGGGTGACATCGGCGTCGATGGAGCCCCTGCGGAGCATTTCCCCAGCTTTCTAAGAAAGCCTTTGGGAATGCAGGCACGCATGCCCGGTTCCCTTCCCGCCTAAAGGTGCCATCTTTGCCAGTCAAATAACATAGCTAATAACAGCACTTAAAAAACAAAACAATAAACTATGTACAACTGCAACTCCAAGGGGAGGAGGGAGAGTTGTGAGGACTGATTCCTGCTGCTCCTGGAGAACACCTGTCACAGGTGAGTAACCATTCTTTCTCCAGGACCAAGCAGGAAGTCAGTCCTCACATATGGGACTCCCCAGCTTCAGGATACCAGGGACCCCAGAGCTGAAAAATGAGCTCCCTCTAGCCACAGCATCAGAGAAAAGTATTTCACTGGACTACACCTCCACCGGTAGCCCAACCAGACGGCTGGAGGGTAGGAGTTGCCTAAACCTCGAAGAGATTCCGGAGCACTGCCTGACCGAAAGCACTGTCCCTACGGGACTCCTTTTCCAGGCAGTAATGAGCTGCAAAAGTCTGGCTTGAGGACCAAGTTGCAGCCCTGCAGATGTCTGCCAACGGTACAGAGCGGAGATGAGCTACTGAGGCAGCCATTGCCTTGACACGGTGGGCCGTGACCCGACCCTGCAAAGGAAGGTCAGCTGCCCTGTAAGCCCAGGTGATACAGTCAGCCACCCAGATGGACAAGGTACGCTTGGACACAGGCACCCCCAAGTTATTGGGGTCAAAAGATACAAAGAGCTGAGTAGCCCTCCTATGCCCCTGCGTACGCTCAAGGTAGAAGGATAAGGCCCTCCTACAGTCCAGGGTATGCAGGACTGTCTCACCCCGGTTAGCATGGGGCCTAGGGAAGAATGTTGGAAGAACCACCTCCTGGTTGAGATGGAAGGAGGAGACAACCTTAGGGAGGAACTTAGGATGAGTCCTAAGGACTACCCTGTTCCTATAGAAGCGAGTGTAAGGCCTATCACATACTAAGGCCTGAAGTTCACTTACTCGCCTGGCCGAGGTTAAGGCCACTAGAAAGAGAGTCTTCCAAGAAAGGAAGCGGAGATGGCATGTAGCCATCGGTTCAAAAGGTGGACGAGTTAATTGCTGCAAGACCACATTCAACTCCCACTCAGGGGCTGGTGGACGGATAGGAGGCTTGAGCAGAAGCAAGCCTCTGAGGAACCTGGACACCAATGGGTGAACCGACAAGGAGTGTCCCTCCACCAGTGGGTGGTGAGCTGCTAGAGCAGAGAGGTGTACCCGAACAGAATTAGACTTAAGGCCCTGATTGGACAAATGCAAGAGATATTGAAGCACCACTGGTACAGTGCAGGAGAAGGGATCTGCCTGGTGTTCTCGACACCACAAGGAGAATCTCTTCCATTTCAGGGCATAGGTTTTCCTGGTGGATTGCTTTCTAGAGGCTAATACCACCTCTTCCACTTCCTGAGGCAGGCCCCAGGGAGCTAACACTACCCTTGCAGCCTCCAGGCCATCAAATTGAGAGATTTGAGATTGGGGTGTAGAAGGAAACCCTGATCCTGAGATAGGAGATCGGGCTGTAACCCCAGAGGCAGTGGGGTGTCCACTGCCAGTTGAAGCAGAAGGGGAAACCAGGGTTGCCTCGGCCATCTGGGAGCTACCAGAAGCACCGAGGCCTTGTCCCTTACAATCTTGAACAAAGTTCGGGCCACCAAAGGCGTGGGAGGAAACGCATAGAGAAGGCCCTGGTTCCAGGAAATGAGAAAGGCATCCGCTGCTACTCTTAGGGGATGCGGTTGCCTGGAACAGAACCTGGGTAACTGGTGGTTCAGGGGACTGGCAAAGAGATCTATGGTTGGAAGTCCCCATTTCAGAAAAATTTGTCGAACCACTAATGGGTGCAGCTGCCATTCGTGGGGCTGCAGAATACTGCTCAACCTGTCTGCTAGGAAGTTCTCTTGACCTGGCAGGTAGACTGCCTTGAGCACCATGCTGTGTTGGAGCGCAAAAGAGCAAAGGGCCTGTACTTCCTGACACAGGCGTCTGGATCCAGTGCCCCCTTGCTTGTTCACATAAAACATGGCCACCTGATTGTCCATCTGTACCAGAACAGACTGGTGAGCCAAAGTGTGAGAGAAGCTCTAGTAGGTTGATCTGCTGAGTGGCCTCCGCAGGAGACCACAGGCCCTGGGTGCACTTGTCTGCACAATGAGCACCCCAGCCCTGCAGAGAGGCATCAGTGGTCAACATCACAGTGGGGGCAGGAACTTGAAAGGACACCCCCTGTAGTAAGTTGGGGGGGGTGTAGCCACCACTGAAGGGAGTCCAGAAATGGCTTGGACACCCGCACTCTGTCCGTGAGGTGTCCTGTGACCTGCTGCCACTGAGGCACCACTGGGCCGGCCGCATATAAAGACGAGCATTGGGGGTCACATGCACTGTTGATGCCATGTGGCCGAGAAGCTGTAGGCAAAGCTTGGCAGACACCCTTGGCACAGTGAGATATTGGTGTGCCAAGGTGATGAGCCTCTGTGCTCTGTCCTCTGGCAAGAAGGCCTTCGCCTCCTTGGAGTCCAGCCTTGCTCCTATGAACTCTAGATTCTGGGAGGGGAGCAAATTGGACTTTGCGAAGTTTATGACAAAGCCGAGGTGTTGCAGGAGGGACACCACTCTGGAGGTGGCTTGCCTGGCTTCCTGGTAAGTCTGACCCCTGATACGCCAGTCGTCCAGGTAGGGGAAGACAAATACCCCCTGATTCCTGAGGTAGGCCGCTACTACAGCCAGGCACTTTGTGAAGACTCTTGGTGCGGAGGTGAGGCCAAAGGGCAGTACCCTGTACTGGTAATGGTTTCCTCCCACAATGAACCTGAGATACTTTCTGTGGTCTGGATGAATGAGGATGTGAGTGTACGCATCCTTTGGATCCAAAGAGCATAGCCAATCTCCCTGCTGGAGGTAGGGCAGAAGTGTTCCAAGAGTAAGCATCTTGAACTTTTCTTTCACTAAGAACTTGTTGAGGTTCCTGAGGTCGAGAATGGGCCAGAGGCCCCCTGTTCTTTTTGGTACCAGGAAGTACCTGGAGTAGAACCCTTGCCCTTTCAGGTATGGAATGACGGGCTCCACCGCCTTGTCCAGAAGCAGGCCTTGAAGCTCCTGAAGGAGAAGGTCTGTGTGTAAAGGAGGCCTTGGAGGCTCTCCTGGGAAGTAAGCAGGTGGGAACTGTTGGAAATGGACTACAGCCCTTGTGGACTATGCTCAGAACCCATGCATCTCCTGTTACTGGTGGCCACCTGTGGGCAAACAGGGCCAGACGACCTCCTGTGCAGAGAGGGGACAGCAAAGGAGGAAAAGCTATGCTTAGGGAGTCAAAAAAACCCTCCCTGCTGTGTAGGAGCAGGAGCCGGAGGCTTGGGGGTTGGCTGCCTACGGAGCCCACGTCCCTGCCCCTTGGCCTGCTGCCCCTGTTGGGGAGCTGGGGAGGCCTGG
The DNA here is from genome assembly GCA_033557465.1 of Ichthyophis bannanicus. NCBI lineage: Eukaryota > Metazoa > Chordata > Amphibia > Gymnophiona > Ichthyophiidae > Ichthyophis > Ichthyophis bannanicus. Next base: position 385,013,980 of record CM066039.1, read on the forward strand.
TAATGAGGGAAAGGTTTGTAGGCAGCTGCCTTCCTCGGGTAAAAGGACTTCTTACCCGAGCCCTTCTTTTTCTGAGAAGGGGCAGAGGTCTTTCTGGACAGTCTGGTCCGAGTAAGGTGCTTGGTCTCGAGCTCAATAGCCTTCTCGGCCATGAGTTTGTCAAAAAGGTTCTCATCTCGGCAAGGGACATCGACCAACTTGTCCTGAACCCAAGGCTCGAGGTCCGATGACTGCAGCCATGCCTGGCGTCGGGGGGCGATGCCGACTGCCGCTGCTCGGGCCGAAGCCTCGAAGCCATCGTAGGTCGCTCGGGACATGAACTTAGAGCAGTCCCGGATACCTGTAGACAATGACTGGAACCTCTGCAAAGGTTCCCCGGAGAGGCCAGCCGCGAACCCGGACATTTCCTTGGCCAGGTCCCGAAGGTACATGCCCATGTACAGCTGGTAAGACTGGACACGGCAAGCAAGCATCGAGCACTGGAAGCACTTTCTGCCGAAAGCATCCAGGTTCCAGGCCTCCCTGCCGGGAGGCACCGCAGCGTGCATCTTCTGGCTTTTCAAACGATGCATGGCCGATTCCACCACCATGGAATGGTGCGGCAGCTGCGCCTTCTGGAATCCAGGGCTCTTCCTGAGTCGATAGATGGAATCGACTCTCTTGCTCAAAACTGGCACCAAGGCCGGTGCCTCCCACATCCTGAAGAGGAGCCGTTCCAGCATCGGAGGAACCGGCACAGTAAAAGCCTCCTTCGGAGGAGAGTCATAATGGAGGGCCTCGAGCTCTTCGGCTCGAGGCTCCTCCTCGGGGTCCGCGGGAATGGCCAAGGCCTTAGCCATATCCCTGACGAACTCCGAGAACCGGGTATCCTCCGGAGGGGACTACTCCGGGGCTCGGACTGCGGTGAGTCCAATGGGACGCAACGAGTCCGGAAGGTATTGGGGGACTCCTCGTCCTCCGTCTCCCAAGCGGACTCATCCGGGGATGAGTTGGGGGACTCCGACCGCGTGGGTCCTGGTGGCACCCGCCCCGACGCCGAAGGCACCGGCGTCGACACACTCGGTTCCGAACAGGAGGTCGAGGGTGACCACGACCGAGGACGACCTCGAGCCTTCATGGTCTCGAGTATCAGCTCGGTCTCCGGGGTCGACTTCGACGTCGATGTCCCGGTGGTCGGGGCAGATGCACCAGCGAGGCTGGTCATCAGTACCCGCTGCTGCTCCATGAAGGCACACAATCTGCACTCCAAGGCTGTCAGCCTGAGTCCCAGCTCAGGAGACGCAGCAGCCCCCGACTCGGGCCCCGGTGGCGCCGGGCCCGACGTTGGCTCCCTCAGAGGAGAGTCCACGAGGACTACAGGACTTACGTGTCTGATGGACTCCGACTCCACACGAGGCATTTTGGTCGGCTTCTCCGGCTCCAAAGGCCCGGGGCGGCGGTCAGGGGTCTGAGACCTGGCCCTCGAGGAGCCAGGGACCTCTTCCGACGCCGCCCTCGCAAGCTGCTTCTTCCTCTTGCGTTCCTGGTCGGGGGACCCCCGGTCCGAGGAACCCCGGCGATGCTCGGGATCCGACTCCCGAGACGTCGAGGCCTCAGACGAGGTCCGGGCCCGGACGGAGGCAGAGTCCGAAAAAAGCCTTTCCTTTTGATGCTGTCGGCGGCGTAGTGCCTTGGTAGACATTTTACCACATGGGCCACATGACTGAGGATCGTGGTCCGGGCCCAGGCACAGAAGGCAGCAGTCGTGTGTGTCGGTGAAGACATGAGTTTCTTACACCGATCACACTTTTTGAAACCACTAGAAGCCATCTGGGAAAAAAGGGCCCCCGCGAGGTCAAAGGACCGGCTATCCAGGGAAACAGAAAAAAAGGCGCGAACGCCAGCCACGAAGGGCAAAAACAAAAAAATAGAAAAACGGGCTCGATACCGGTGTACCGAACCCGGCGGGAAGGGGAACTGGCGTCGAACCGGGGAAAAATTGAAGAATCGCTGAAGAAGAAAGTCAACTTTTCCGGGTGACTAGGACAAGCGTCCGACGGGCTGCGCGAAAAAAGAAAGACTGGCAAAGATGGCACCTTTAGGCGGGAAGGGGACCGCGCATGCGTGCCTGCATTCCCAAAGGCTTTCTTAGAAAGCTGGGGAAATGCTCCGTAGGGGGCTCCATCGACACCGATGTCACCCATATGTGAGGACTGACTTCCTGCTTGGTCCTGGAGAAACTACGCTTTTCCGCAAACTACTCTTGAGTCTATCCCCTTTCTCCGGGAACAAGCAGGAAGTCGGTCCTCACATATGGGTAACGTCAGTGCCGACGGAGCCCTCGTGGAAGCATCTCCCCAGCTTTCAAAGAAAACCTTTGGGAGATGCACCACGCATGCGTGGTTCCCTTACCACCCAAGGGTGCCATCTTGCCTCAGTCTCCCTTTTTTCTGCAGAGCCCTTTGGACGTCTGTCCAGTTTTCCCTGGAAAAAGTTTCTTCTTTTGTCTTGTTTTATCCGGTACACATACCGGTCCTTTTCCTGCCCCGAGCCAGCTCGCCTCGGCATCACTCCTGGTTCGTCCACTTTTTTCCTTTTGGTTTTCTCGAGGTGCTCCTCGACCGGCACTTTGTGCACTTTTTTGTCCACAAGCCTTGGACCCATGCCAGGGCCCCTTTTTCCCCGATGGTCCCTATGGGCACGGGTCTCCAGGGAAGTGTCCCTGTCCGATTCCCAGCCCGAGAGGTCTGAGACGGACTCTGAGTCAGGCTGATCCCCGCGCCCCCTGGCCGAGGCCCGCTTGGAGCCGGAGGTACTGGCTCTGGAAGACCTCACCCCCGAGGAACGGGATGGCAAGTGAGATCACTGCCAAAGACCCTCACGAGGCCCGTGGCTCTTGGGGGTTTCCAAGGGAGTTTTCAGGACCCCAGTCGGGTGACCCTCTGTCGTCTCAGGTGCTGGGCAAAAGCAACTGCTGGGCAGCGAGGAAGGCAGAAACGTTGCGCTCCTGTGCCAGCATACGAGACACTCACTTGGGAGTGGGTCCCTGCTACACCGATGCCGGGGTTACTGGGTCTGGTGTAGAGGAGGAAAGGGGGTCCTCGCCGGGACGACCCTCAAGAGACCGGGCACCATCACCGGAGGCCTCCATGTCCGTACGAGGTACCTTTCGGGGCTGCTCCTTGTCAGACTCTCTGGAACACTGGGGAGGGCTAAGGGAACGAGCGCAAGACTGCTAGCGCTTGTCTGGAGCCCCCGACAGTGACTTCGAGGTCTTCTTCTTTCATTGTTCCACTTCAGGCGAACCCTGATCAGAGTGATGCCTGGGGCGCGGGGTCACGCTGGGGACCCCACAAGCGGTGGATCGGTAGGGCAAGGTTCCACCAGGGATCCCGGATCTGCCTTATGGAAAATATCGTCAGACTTCTGCTTGTGGCTTAGCAAAGCCTCATTGGACATTTTCTTACAAAGCGAGCAGAGCTCCGGGTTGTGGTCAGCCCCCAGACACGGTAGACAGCAGTCATGGGTGTCCATGAGCAACATGTTTTTGGAGCATCTGTCACATTTCTTGAAGTTGGTGGCCATGGAGGCAAAAAGGGCCCCTCGAGGCCAGCAGTTGGAGAAAAAAGGGCGCGAAAAGGGCCCAAAAGAAAAAACACCAAATAGAGACAAAAAAGGGATCCCCTAGCCCACAGCTGGAGCAGGGGCTTCGTCGATGCCGATGTCACCCATAAGTGAGGACTTCCTTCCTGCTTGTTCCTGGAGACTATTTCTTTACAAAAAGAGTGGTAGATACATCGAATAGTCTACCAGTGGCGGTGGTAGAGGCAAGGACTCTCTCTGAATTCAAGAAAGCATGGGACAAACACAGAGGATCTCTAGGGGAAAAAAGGACTGTAAAGCTTAGTGGTTGGTATGGAAGGGCAGACTGGATAGGCCATGTAGTCTTTATCTGCAGTCATGTTTCTATAAAGAGGAGGGGAAGAAAAACAAGGAGAAGGCAAGAAAAGAGGGGAGATGGTGTAAAAAGAGAATAAAAGAGGGGAAATGCGGATAGAGGAAGGAGTGAGGGGACTAGAAGGATGAAACAGGTGGAGGCAAGGCAGGTCTAAATTGGTAGAAACTCTGTAGTGTGGACACTAGTTCAATTATGAGTTTACTCAGGATGAAATAATTCAGTTTCAGCACTGTACCTAGCCCTGTGCGAGTGGTGCAGCTGCACAGGGTGCAAAAAAATAGGGGCGCATTCGGGGTTTCCGGCCTCAGTTCCCCCTGCCGGCATTGCTTTTCTTGTTTCCTTGGTGGCAGTGGGGGTAGCAGCTGAGCAGATCTCTAATTGAGAAAAAACACAAGCGGGTTTTCCTGATTCCAGGACTGCATGTTGGCCCGATCCCTCCCTCCTCTGACATAGGCTCATATCAAAGGAGGGAGGTACCAGACCAGCCATTCAAATGTGGATCTTTGCAACTCCACGCTTGAATGGCTGGTCTGGTCCCTCCTTCTTCTGATGTGAGCCTATGTTAGAAAAGGGAGGGATCTGACCAACGTGCTGTCGCAGTTGGAGAGACCTGCATGTTTTTTTCCCTCAATTAGAGATCCATTCTTCTGCTGCTATCACAGCAGCCAAGGAGACATGAAAAGTGGCAGTAGGGCAAAGGCAGACAATGTAGATATGTATGTGTGGGTATGCTGTGCTGGGCATGGAGAAAAATGACAAACTGAAGGGTGGGGGGGGGGGGTGCCTGTGCGCCAGATGTGCACATTGCACAGGGTGCATTTATGGCGTGGTACAGCCTAATCAATGAGTTTAATTAAAAAGGTCAATACTCTCATATAGCATGGCAGTCAGTGCCTTAATGATCTCTTGAAAATGAAATGTACTTTAACTTTGTTTTCACTATGTAAGAAAAATGAGGAATAAAGAAACTTACTTTAATGGCTAAGCTTTCAGAGGAAAGTGCACTCTGATGTTCTGTTATCTTGCTAACATCTTCTTCAAAATGGTCCATTCCTACTTTTAATGTCCAACAGTTTTCTTCCTGAAGGATGCTCTTTTCATATTTGCTGTTTGTTCTTTGGATGTTTTCTTTTGTGTTTTCCATTTGTGTAGCTGCATCTTTCATTTTAGGTTCTGTTAAGTCAACTTCCTCATTCATCTCTAATGTTGTCTTTCCTTTTATACTCAAAGGTGTTTTAAGTTCTGACGAGTGATTAAAAAATGTATTCTCTTGCTGAAAATGTCTGAGCTCAGCTCTCAGTTCCATAACCAGATCTCTAAGTGCCGCGTCATTCATGTCCTGGATATTCTCATTGGAACATTCCTCTTCAGCTGTGAACACACAACTTCTGGGTTCATGTTCTTGTTCTAGTGGTTCCAATCTGTTATTTTCCAAAAAGACAAGAGTTATTATATACAGGAAAACAATAAATGCATTACATAAAATCAAAATCAAACCCTTTGTTTTTGCGTGTTATGCCATATACATTCTAGCAGAAGCTTAGTTTTAACAGATTTTCCTAGTTTTATATCTGATCCACATAGTGGTCTGGACTACATAAAAGAAAAAACATCCCTTCTGTAAAATAGTGAGGAATTTCCATTTCAAGAACTATTCACACGCACTGTAATATGGTGTATAAAGTTGAAGGTATATCAGAGGTTCATGCTATACACTGTCTGTCATCTATGTTAAGTATTTTTATAGTACAATAATGTTCTCGCTTAGTCCTGTTTGAGGCAAAAGATACTTAATACAATAAACTAGGGGTATCCAATCTGCCAAGTTAATTCACCTAGCTCGCCGAACCTCAATCCATAACTGCGGCTTTCCACTTGAGACAATGATAAGCTGCCTCCTCTCTCTCCAAAATGAGCTTTGGTATGTCTCCACAGATGGGATCTGCCCATGTACTTACCACCCTTCCTCAGCTGCCAATGAACTGGTAGCCACATCAGACCAGCATGCTAGCACTAAACTTACTATGTCATCCAGATGATGCCTGACTAGGCGGAGGGGACGAAAACAAAGATGGATCATAGCAACATGTCAGAAGAAACCCCAGTGGGCATGGCAGCTTCAGCAATAGCCAGAGCAGCAGCACTGAAGTGAGAGAGGCCAATATAAAGGTAACATAGAAACATCATGACAGAAAAAGACCACATGGCCTATCTAGTCTGTCCTTCCATATCAACAACTACAACAGGTAGGGGCAGCAGTGAGTCATAAGGGGAATGAGCACCAGAGGGCATGATGTAGGCCTCCAATGGCCCAAGAACTTCCATATGGGTTGGTTTTCTCAGACTCTCCCACTGCAGACCTGCAATATTTTAGGAGATAGGTGGGACCTATGTGCAGCCACCAACCTAGGAAGTAAATTAATTTATGTGTAGTACATGTATATCATATCATGGTTCTGGTTGTACTGATATCTCTCTTTATTTTTATGTTTTCAAGTACATGGGTTGCAAGGTCTTTTAATGACTTGGTATGTGTGGGAAATAGTATGGTAATTTGGCATAAGTCTCATACATAAGTCTCATACAAGTGTTTAGGCGTGGTTGTGTCTGATGATCTTAAAGTAGCTAAACAGGTAAAAAAGGCGACGGCAAAAGCTAGAAGGATGCTTGGGTGCATACGGAGAGGAATGGCTAGCAGAAAAAAGGAGGTGATAATGCCTCTGTATAAGTCTTTGGTGCGACCTCATTTGGAGTATGGTGTGCAATTCTGGAGACCGCACCTTCAAAAGGATGTGAACAGGATGGAGTCGGTGCAGAGGGTTGCTACTAAAATGATTAATGGGCTTCATTATAAAGCATATGAGGACAGACTTAAGGATCTTAATATGTACACCTTAGAAGAAAGGCGGGATAGAGGTGATATGATTGAGATGTTTAAATACCTCCGTGGCATAAATGTTCAGGGAGAGAGCCTCTTTCAATTGAAAGCAAGTTCTGCTACGAGGGGACATGGGATGAGGGTGAAGGGAGATAGATTCAGGAGTGATATGCGGAAATATTTCTTTACAGAAAGAGTAGTGGATCCATGGAATAGTCTCCCAGTGGAGGTGGTAGAGATGAGGACAGTAACTGAATTCAAAAAAGCATGGGACCAACACAGAGGATCTCTAAAGGTAAAAAGTGGACTGTTGTAGTTGTTGTTATGGAAGGACAGACTAGATAGGCCATGTGGCCTTTTTCTGTCATCATGTTTCTATGTGTGGGAAATAGCATGGTAATTTGGCATAAGTCTCATACAAGTGTGTGGAAATTAGCATGGTATTATTGTATAAATACGACACTGGATTTTTTTTGTTTATCGATGCTCCCTGATGCAGCAATTTCAAAACACTGACTGATTTGGAGAGCTTATTACTGAATTCAGGGAAGAGCATATTATATCAGATAAGAACTTTATTTTTTTCATTCCTGTGTTATATGCAGATATGCTTTGGTGTCACAAACAACTAAGCTCAACTGGCAGGCGCCCCTGAAACGGTTGCCAGAAACTCCAGGCCTTAGCAGCACAGAAACAGCAACTACCATCTGCTGGAGATAGAGAAAATACTGGAGGGTACCCCTAGTTGCACTGCGTTTTATACCAGTGATGATGTCACAGCATAGTTTTGTTTTGTTTTTTGTCTCCATCATCTGCTAGCAGGAGGACATAACCCAATAGTCTGGACTAATTTAGTAGGAAGATCTGGAAGAACTATTTTTTTCATTCCTTTGTTATTTGCATTTAAAAATGGGCTTTGATATATAAAATATGATGGAAGAGTTTTTTGGGGTTTTTTTTTACAACCTATGATGTGACAGCTGGTATTACACCATGAGGTTTTTTCCTTCCTAATTTAAATTGTGTTTGTTTGTACTGTGCATTATTGAGTTGCCAGGAGGACACATATATTTGATTGTTACTTTTGGGATATGCCACGGTTGGAAACAGGATACGGAGCTTGATGAACCTTTCATCTGACCAGTATGGCAGTTCTTACAGACCGTAGGAAGAGAAGGAAGTCTCAGTGGTAACATTAAAGTAATGGTTGCAGGCAGTTGAGAGGACTAGTTAACACAGTGAGAATGGTTTGGAAGAGTTGAGCTATATGAAATGAATAAGTCTGATAAATAAAGGAGGACTCTTGTGTGTAGAACTTTATAATTAAAAAAAAAAAAACAAAAAACATTTTATGAATAAAATATCTTAAACTAAATTCTATAGAGTAGGGGAAGCCAAAGAAAACTTTTTAGGGCCAGAGAAATATGATTGAACTTTCTGGCATTGGTTAGTAGTCTAGCTGCTGAATTTTGGAGGAGTTCAAATTGTGTGAGAGTGGATTGATTTAGTCTATAATAGAGGATGTGCAATTTAAATTAGCAAAGTGATGGTTTTGAGCTCAGTTACAGTATATCCAAGAAATGGTTTTACTCTAAGGATTTTCCTGAGACAGAAACGGGAAGAATCTAGGACAGAGGAGATTTGTGTTTCAAATCTTAAGGAGAAGTTAGTTTTGCAGCCAAGAATTGCAATATTTTCATAAAGGTGAACTTGTTGGTAAAGCATACTTACTCACCTGTAACAGGTGTTCTCCAGGGACAGCAGGAATCAGTCCTCACATATGGGTGACGTCGGCGCCGACGGAGCCCTCGTGCGGAGCAATTCCCCAGCTTTCAAAGAAAGCCTTTGGGATTGCCTGCGCATGCGCGGTCCCCTTCCCGCCCAAGGGTGCCATCTTGCTCAGTCAGATGACATAGCTAAAAAGATGGCAAAAAAGAGAAAAAATACTAATTATAGGACTGCAACTTCAGGGGAGGGTTGTGAGGACTGATTCCTGCTGTCCCTGGAGAACACCTGTTACAGGAGAGTAACTATGCTTTCTCCAGGAACAAGCATGAAGTCAGTCCTCACATATGGAACTCCCCAGCTATAGGCTACCGAGAACCCTAGCTGAAAAATGTCTCCCTCTAGAAGAACCGCAGCAGCTGTAAAAGCATTTTCTCCGAGAACGCAACCCCCATGGTAGCCTGACACCCAAGGGTCGGAGGGTAGGAGTTGCCTAAACCTCAAATAGGTTACGGAGTACCGCCTGGCCGAAAACACTGTCCCGCCAGGACTCTCTCTCCAGGCAGTTAATGGGCTGCAAAAGTCTGGCTTGAAGACCAAGTTGCGGCCCGGCAGATGTCTACCAACGGAACAGAGCGGTGGTTAGCCACTGACACAGCCTTAGCCCTGACACAGTGGGCCGTGACTCGACCCTGCAGCTGGAGGTCAGCTGCCCTATACGCCCAGGCGATGCAGTCTGCCACCCAAGTGGATAACGTGCGCTTGGAGACAGGTAGACCCAACCTACTGGGGTCATATGAAAGGAAGAGCTTAGAATCCCTCCGTTGTCCCCGCGTACGCTCCAGATAGAAGGCGAGTGCCCTCTTACAGTCCAGGGTATGCAGTACCGCTTCCGCTCAGCTGGCATGCAGCCTGAGAAAGAAGGTTGGAAGCACCACCTCCTGGTTGAGGTGGAATGAGGAGACCACTTTCGGAAGGAACTTGGGGCGAGTGCGAAGGACCACCCTGTTTCTATAAAACCGTGTGTATGGTCTATCAGATACCAGAGCTTGCAGCTCACTCACACGTCTGGCAGATGTGAGTGCCACCAGGAAGATCACTTTCCAGGAGAGGAAGCGCAGATGGCAAGTAGACATCGGCTCAAAAGGAGGGCGAGTAAGCTGCTGCAAGACTACATTCAAGTCCCACTCAGTTGCCGGAGTACGAACTGGGGGCTTTAGTAGAAGTAGACCTCTGAGGAATCTGGACACCAAGGGGTGAGCCGACAGAGAATGCCCTCCCACTGGATAGTGGTTTGCTGACAAAACACTCAGGTGGACCCTGACAGAGTTAGACTTAAGACCTAATTCTGAGAGGTGAAGCAAGTACTGCAACACCACCCTGCTTGTTCCTGGAGATAGGGTTTACATTGCGTTGTGTACACCACTCTGCAAAACTACGCCACTTGAAGACGTAGGACTTCCTAGTGAATTGCCTCCTGGAGGCCAGTAACACTTCCTCCACCTTTTTAAGAAGGAGTAGAGGGGCCAGCATTACCCTTTCAGCAGCCATGCCATCAGGTTGAGGGACCTGAGGTTGGGGTGCAAGAGAGAACCCTGCTCCTGAGACAGGAGGTCAGGCTGCGTCCCCAGAGGGAATGGGGTCTCCACTGCCAAATGGAGGAGAAGCGGAGACCAAGGCCGTCCTGGCCATCTGGGGGCTACCAGAATGACCGAGGACCTGTCCCGAAGGATCTTGAACAATGTTCGGGCCACCAGAGGCATGGGAGGAAACGCATACAGGAGGTCCACTGACCAAGAGAGGAGAAACGCATCCGCAGCCACCCTCTGAGGGTGTGGTTGTCTGGAGCAAAACCTGGGCAACTGGTGATTCTGCGGATTGTCAAAGGGAGATATGGACGGATACCCCCAGCGGTGGAAAATCCGCTGTGCCATGTCCGGATTCAGTTGCCATTCGTGAGGTTGGAGAATCCTGCTTAGCTTGTCTGCAAGAACGTTCTGACCAGGCAGATAAATTGCTTTGAGCGACATACCCTGCTGCATTGCAAATGAGCAGAGATCCAGAGTCTCCTGACATAGGAGACGAGACCCTGTGCCACCCTGTTTGTTCACATAGAACATTGCTACCTGGTTGTCTGTCTGCACTAAGACAGACTGACCTGAGAGAACCTGACAGAAGGTTCGAAGAGCCAGGCAAATCGCTCGCAGCTCTAAGAGGTTGATTTGGTGCGTAGCCTCCTGAGGAGACCACAGCCCCTGAGTGCAGGAATCCTGGCAATGGGCTCCCCAGCACAGCAAGGACGCATCTGTCGTTAGAACTCTTGTATGCGAGGGAGGCTGAAAAGGCACTCCCCTGAGCAGGTTGGATGGCTGAAGCCACCACCGCAATGACTTTAGGAGTCGCTTGGACACCGCTATTCTGTCTCTGAGGTGGCCTGTGGACTGTGTCCATTGGTTTCTGAGGCACCATTGAGCTGTTCTCACGTGCAAACGAGCATTCAGTGTTACATAAGAACATAAGATATGCCATACTGGGTCAGACCAAGGTCCATCAAGCCCAATATCCTGTTTCCAACAGTGGCCAATCTAGGTCATACGTACCTAGCAATTTCCCCAAAAGACACAGGTTCCGCAATGCTTGTACTGGGTCAAGCAATAATATCCTGGGTCCCTTCTTAATAATGGTTTATGGACCTTTCCTCCAGGAACTTGTCCAAACCTTTTTTAAACCCAGCTACACTAACAGCCTTTACTACATCCCCCGGTAAAAAATTCCAGAGTTTGATTATACGTTGAGTGAAAAAATATTTTCTTTTATTAATCTTAAATAGTTTACCCTGTAGCTTCATTGCATGTCCCCGTGTCTTTCTATATTCTGATAACAAACAATCGATCTACGCTTACTCATTCCACACCGTTCATTAATTTATAGACTTCTATCATATCTCCCCTCAGCCGTCTCTTTTCCAGGTTAAAGAGCCCTAACCTTTTTAGCCTTTCTTCATAGGAGTATTCTTCCATCCTCTTTACCATTTTGGTGGCTCTTCTCTGAACCTTTTCTAATAACGCTATATCCTTTTTAAGATACGGCGACCAGAATTACACACAATATTCAAGGTGCGGTCTCACCATGGAATGATATAGAGGCATTATAATATCTTTTGGTTTATTTTCTATTGCTTTCCTTATGATACCTAGCATTCTATTTGCTCTCTTGGCCGCCGCTGCACACTGGGCCAAGGGTTTTAACATGTTATCCACAATGACGCCTAAATCTTTTTCCTGGGTGGTGGTTCCTAATGTGGAACCTTGCATCGTGTAACCATAGTTTGGGTTGTTCTTCCCTAGGTGCATAACTTTGCACTTGTCCACATTAAATTTCATCTGCCATTTTGATGCCCAGTCTTCCAATTTATCAAGATCCTCTTGCAATTTTCCACAATCCTCTTGGGTTTTAACAACTTTAAGTAGTTTTGTGTCATCTGCAAATTTGATAACCTCACTTGTTATTCCACTTTCCAGGTCATTTATGAATATGTCAAAAAGCAGCGGACCCAGCACAGATCCCTGGGGTACACCACTATTCATCTTTCTCCATTGGGAAAATTGGCCATTTAGCTCAACCCTCTGCTTTCTATCTTTTAACCAGTTCCTGATCCACAGTAGTACACTGCCTCCTATCCCATGACTCTTTAGTTTTGCCAAAAGTCTCTCATGAGGGACCTTGTCAAAGGCTTTCTGAAAGTCTAGATACACTATATCAACCGACTCACATTTGTCCACCTGTTTATTCACACTTTCAAAAAAACATAACAGATTAATAAGACAAGATCTTCCTTGTCTAAAGCCATGTTGGCTGTCTCCCATTAGGCCATGACTATCTACATGCTGAGTAATTTTATTCTTTATGATGGTTTCTACCATTTTTCCCGGTACTGACGTGAGGCTCACCGGTCTGTAGTTTTACGGATCACTCCTGGAACCCTTTTTAAAAATTGGTGTTACATTGGCGATCCTCCAATCTTCTGGTATTATAGATGATTTTAATGATAGTTCACAGATTACTAATAGCAGGTCTGCAATCTCATATTTCAGTTCTTTCAACACCCTTGGATGTATACCATCCGGCCCAGGTGATTTGCTACTCTTCAGTTTATCTAATAGTTGTAATACATCTTCCCGATGTATCGATAGTTCCTTCAATTCTTCCACACCTTTAAATACCACTTCAGTCATGGGTAACATCCCTACATCTTCCTCAGTAAAGACCGAAGGAAAGAATTCATTCAGTCTCTCCGCTATCGCCTTGTCGCCTCTTAGTGCCCCTTTAACATGCACCATGGAGGCCATATGGCCTAGTAGGCGGAGGAAGTTTCTCGTAGAAATCTGAGATTGCTGACTGACTTGGCGAACTATCGCCAGCAGCCAGTTTGCCCTGCCCTCTGGCAAGTAAGCCCTTGCCCGGAGGGTGTCTAGTCTTGCCCCTATGAACTCCAAGTTCTGAGTGGGGAGCAAAGTAGACTTTGCGTGATTTATGACAAAATCCAGATGCTGTAGCAGGTTTACTGTACGAAAAGTGGCCTGTTGGGCCTCTGATCTGCCAGTCATCCAGATATAGGAAAACAAAAATCCCTTGGCTCCTGAGGAAGGCCACTACCACAGCCAGGCATTTGGTGAATACCCTGGGAGCGGATGCTAGGCCAAAGGGAAGTATACTGTACTGGAAGTGGTTTCCTCCCACCACAAATCTGAGATATTGTCTGTGGTCTGGATGCATGAGGATGTGTGAATAAGCATCCTTTAGATCTAAGGAGCATAACCAGTCTCCCTGCTGGAGGTATGGCAGCAATATCCAAGAGAGAGCATCTTGAACTTTTCCCTTACCAGGAACTTGTTCAGATTCCGCAAGTCGAGGATGGGCCTGAGGCCTCCTGTTCTCTTTGGTATGAGAAAATACCTGGAGTAGAAGCCTCGCCCTTCCAGGTGGTGGGGCACTGGTTCCATTGCCTGGTCCTTCAAAAAACCTGCCAACTCCTGTAGGAGGAGGTTCCTTTGGAGAGGGGGCCTTAGAGGCTCTCCTGGAAAGGAGGAGGGTGGTACGTGGTTGAAATGGAATAGATACCCCTTTTGCACTATCTGCAGGACCCAGGCATCGGTGGAAATGGCTGGCCACCTGTGGGCATACAGCGTCAGCCTTCCTCCTGTGCAGGGCCATACCAGAGATGGGAGAGAAGCTATGCTGAGACAGAGCTGAAGGCTTGGGGGTTTTCTGCCTACGCAGGCCGTGCCCGTCCTTTGGCCTGGTGTCCCTGTTGGGGAGCTGGTGTGGCCTGGTAAGTGGGGTAGTTGCGGTAGGCATTACCCTTCCTCGGGAAAAAGGGCTTTTTACCAGAGCCCTTCTTTTTGTGAGAAGGGCAGAAGTCTTCTTGGAGAGCCTTGTCCGGGTTAAGTACTTGGACTCGATCTCCGCAGCCTTTTCAGTCATGGGTTTGCCGAATACGTTGTCATCTCGGCAAGGGACATCGACCAACTTGTCCTGAACCCATGATTCCAGGTCCGATGACATTAGCCAGGCCTGACGGCGTGCACCGATGCTGTCAACGGCTACTCGGGCCGAAGCCTCGAAGCCGTCGTAGGCTGCTCGAGACAAACTTCGAGCACTCTCGAATCCCAGTTGACAATGCCTTGAAGAGCTGCAAGGGTTCCTCGGAGAGGCCAGCCGAGAACCCAGCAATCTCCTTTGCCAGGTCCCGTAAGTACATGCCCATGTAAAGCTGGTAGGTCTGGACATGGCATGACAGCATCGAGCCCTGGAAGCACTTTCTGCTGAGGGCATCCAGGTTCTGGGCCTCCCGGCTGGGAGGCACCAAGGAGTGTGTCTTTTGGCTCTTGAGCCTTTGCATGGCCGATTCCACAACCATGGAGTTGTGCGGCAGCTGTCCTTTCTGGAACCCGGTGCTCTTGCGGACTTGATAAATGGAATCGACCCGCTTGCTGAGAACCGGCATCGAGGCCGGGGACTCCCACATACGGAGCATTAGCTGTTCCAGCATCGAAGGCACCGGCACAGTAAGGGCTTCCTTCGGGGAAAGTCATACTGGAGGGCCTCGAGCTCCTCGGCTCGAGGCTCCTCCTCGGACTCTGCAGGGAATGCCAAAGCCTTGGCCATGTCCCTAACGAAGTCTGAGAACCTGGTGTCCTCCAGGGGAGACCTTCTCCGAGGCTCCGAACCCGGTGAGTCCAATGGGATACACCGGGTACGGTGGGTGTCTGGAAACTCCTCATCTTCCGTCTCCCACGCCGATTCCTCCGAGGAGGAATCGAGCGGCTCCGGCCATGAGGGCTTTGAGCCTGACTGGCCCGACATCGAAGGCACCGGCGTCGATGACCTCGGCCCCGAATGGGAGGTCGAGGGAGACCTTGGCCAAGGATCGACTCAAGCCCTGATTGACTCTAGGATTGGCTCGGCCTCCGGGGTCGACTTGGACGTCGAGGTCCCAGTGGTCGGGGCGGATGGACCGGTGAGACTGGCTATCAGCGTCTGCTGCTGCTCCATGAAGGCAGCCATGCTGCTCTCCAGGGCTGCCATCCTGAGACCGAGCTCAGAAGGATCCGCAGCCTCCGGATCATACCCCGATGTCGGCTCTCCCGGAGGAGAGTCCACGAGGACAACAGGTGTTACCTGACTCGGCATCTCTGGCTCCTTATAAGGTAGTCTGGCCGGCCGCTCCAACTCCGAGGACCCGGGGTGACAGTCGGAGCTCCCCGTCCTGGAACCCGAGGGTCCAGGCCGATCAGAGGCCTCCAACGACGTCGCCCTCACAAGCTTCTTCTTCCTCCGGTGTTCCCTGGAGGGAGACCCCCGCTCAGAGGACCCATGACGCTCGGTGTCGGACAACTCCCGAGACGTCGAGGCCTCTGACGAGGTCCGGGCTTAGATGGTTGCGGACTCCAAGAAAATCCTTTCACGTTGATGCTGCCTACTCCTCAATGCCTTGGAAGACATCTTGCCACACAGGCCACTGGGTCATGGTCGGGCCCGAGGCATCGAAGGCAGCAGTCATGTGTGTCGGTAAGGGACATCAACTTCTTACACCGATCACACTTCTTGAACCTGCTGGCAGCCATCGGGGGGAAAGGGGCCCCTGCAAGGTCAAATTACTGGGCTGCCGGTGAAAATGAAGAAAAAAAGAGCGCGAACGCTAGTCACTAAGGACAAAAATGAAAAATGTATCTGGACTCGATATCGGTGTTCCGAGCTGAAGGCGGGAAGGGGAACCAGTGTTGAAGAAATGATTCTTCAAAAGTTTTGATGCACTTTTTCCAAGGACAGCGAAACAATGGCACCCTTGGGCAGGAAGGGGACTGCGCATGTGCAGGTAATCCCAAAGGCTTTGTTTGAAAGCTGGGGGAATTGCTCTTCACGAGGGCTCAGTCGGCGCCGACGTCACCCATATGTGAGAACTGACTTCCTGCTTATTCCTGGAGAATTAGTAAGTGTAGGTGACACGGGAAAGTGGTTGTTGGCACAAATCCCACATAGCCTTGGATTTGGAGGGGTTTCGAATATTGTTGATGTAAATTTTTAGATTCAATGTTAATTTATTTAATGGCTTCCTCAAAGATACACAACAACAAGAAAAAGGAAGGACTAGACTCCACAAAAACAGTCAGAATGCACACAAAGAGCGGAGATAGACCATGGATTGAAGACCATTTTTATAATTATTCCTATATGAAATTGGTCTTCAATCCATAGTCTATTTCCACTCTTTGTATGCATTGCTCAAAGATTCAATAAGAATAAATTGAAGGACATTAAAAAGCTGCTTCCAAATGTCCATTCCTAGCTGCAATGCCTTATTTTTATATATTCTAAATTTGTAAAAGAGAGCTCAATCCCGGTAGCGATGTTATTCATACAAAACACACCTGCCTACTTTCCCATATCATCATTGCTCTCTCTTAAAAGAAGTCACAACGAACTTAACCCATAAAATTGTGTCCATTCAAATACAGTGTTCGCCCCAAAAAGTTTTACCAGCCGGGTGGGTATGAAGGATAGCTGGATGTGCCATACTATAAGCCGACTGGCAGAAGACAACGTAACTAGTTGTTTTCAGGAAGTTTCATATGCAATGCATGTATCTGTCACTGTTTTAAATTCATTTATCTAATTAATTCATATTATATTTACATATGCTATTATGTTGTTGTTTTTTTAAGTATCAATTACAAAATCACTTAATGAGCAGGAATGGAAAAATGTTTTATTTTGCCATGTCAATTTCCTAAGATTTAGTTTGCTAGGTAGCGTCCTGCAGAGAACACTGCAAATAGCACACCTTGATTTGCTGCTGTATGAGTGGTATAAAAATTGCACATGCGTGTGGCATTTTCTGATAGATGGAAATAAAAGTAGTGGTAACGGAGTAAGTTTTCTTCTGCCTCCAATTCAATGATAATTGCTGAAATTGGATATATTTACTGCACGTAACTCAGGCCTTGACAAATGTTCTTAGAATTTAGTAGCCAGCCCAAAATTTTGGGAGCCAGATGTTGAGACCTTCTCCCTTCCTTCATCTCTACCAAAGTTTGGGGGGGGAATCCCCTCAACACTCTACCATGGCTGCTTTAGAGCCCGACTTACTAAGGCTGTTTCCTTATTCCAATTCTAAGGGAAAAGAAAGATGAGTAAACCCAGCCCTTATTGCACCACTACAGACCAGTAGCAAAAATACCCAGTCTGCAGCATCGCTCCCCACGAAGTCTCCTGCACTCTCTCTCATATCTCCAACTTTGCCATCACCTAGGCTCTCTTTCATGCCCACATCATATCACCCTCCTCCCTCATGCCAGCCAGCAGCCACAGCCTCCATCAAGCCCTCTTCCCTGCCCCCTCCCAAAAAAGGCACGCTTCAATTTCTGAAAGGATCATACAAACAGACTACAGAATCTCCTATTTCTTCAGGATGAATTGTCTGTGTCACTTCTGCTGCTCGGAAAATTAAGTTGTTCCACTTAAGCTGCTTCTAAGCACTGCTGCCGCTGCTACTTGTCATGATGCGGTCACTAATAAAGTTGGTTTTAAGAAAAGAAATCCTGTTTCAGAAGAACTAGATGTGCAGTTACCTCCTGGCACAGCTAGAGGGAGCAGGAACAGACACACTGATCCTAAAGAACCTAATCTCACTGATGACCTGCAGCTGACAGAGAACCAGGAAGTCAGCAGCCACGGATCTCTTTATAAACCAGAGCAGAATGCTTCTGGTCAGAAACGGCAGGAGAAGAGGAGATGGCAGCAGTTGCAAAGAGAGCAATGGAGGAATAAGCAGTGGAAACAACAGCAGGAGCTGAGGAAGGAAGAGAAAGAGGAAGAAGGAACTGGAGTTAGAGGTGAAACAGCAGTAAAGCCTGGAAGCTATCAAGGACACAAACCTGATTTGCTGTAGAAGAAGCCAAGCTGGAAGCTGGAACAGAAATAGACCTTACAAGGTGGGAAGCCATAAAACCCAAACTAAACCTGTTGTGCAAGGGGAGTTTGGTGGAAGTTACTCCAAGGTAAGAGGCCCTGCCACGCCTAGTTTCTATACTCTTCCTGTTTGTGATATAGAGAGAAGAAAGCAAAGAACCAGAGAGGGAGGTTCTGAGAGAGGCTTATCTCTAGAAGATCACTACCCAGTTTTACCTACTCGGAGGGAGAAGCAGTTGTACAAACAACTGAAGTTTTTACCCAGGGAGCCAAGGTATGAGACAGTAAAGTTTAACTGTAATGATTGCACTGCTAGAAGCCATCCTAAAAGAAACGTTCCTTTTAAAAGAAGCCAGAGTAAAGACTGGTTCACCAGTTTACCGCCAGCTTTGAGAGCCCCTGCTTATGTGGAGCAAAACTCCCAAGCTGAAGATTGCCATACTGGTATAGACAGGGATAGTGAAAGCACATTGGATCTGTATGGGGCAGATGATTTAATGGAAGTGGATTTTCCAAGCACTATTCCCTTACCTTTACCTGAAGACATGGAGTGTAATTGGTGCACTGCCTGTGCTCAAAACTGTGCATGTTACAAAGAAGAATAACTGCAATATATTTTGATTGTTTAACTATTCTGAATATTACTTTGAAGAAGCCTGTTTTGAACTGTGAAGTAACAGTTGATTAGCCAATGAACTTTGGTACCTTTTGAAACAAAGGACTGTTTCTATTATCAAACTGTCTCTTATTTTGAACCTTGCTTTTGAACGGGGAATAAAAGCCTTTATTACCCTGCACTCGGACTTTTCATTCATTCATAGCGCTACCTAGTGGCGCACCTTCTTTGTGTCCGCGACACCGTGTGACATACTATTCAGAAAGTTGAAGCAATAGCAACAGTAAAACAAATCTCTCAGCTACTGTATCCAGCTGCCAAAAAAATTTTGTTTAATTTACCTGGATGCTGTGGGTGCTCTGTGGTCTGCGCAGACTGTGGGATTGTGGCAAGTTTGTGCACAGCAGTGCTGGCACTGGGGATAAAAGGAGGCATGGCCAAGTTTAAACTAATGCATTAAAAGGCTACACTGCTGAGATTCATGACAAATTCACCCCTATGAGGTATTTAAAAACAATCCTCCAGGCTTCCCCAGCCTTACCCTAACTTCCTCCTTTGGCTCAGAACTTGACGGGACACTCATCCCATTGATCGATCTCAGCTGCAACCATGCCTCTACAACTTTAAGGCTGCAGACATACTTTCCCATGCCGTCACAACACCGGAACAGGCCACCAGGCCCCAATCACTGCTCCTGCCTGCAACAGCATACCTAACCTCTCAGCCTCTCAGACCCTAGACTGTGGGATTTTTACAAATGAACGAATAGATGGATCTTCATATTTAAGAAATTCATCAACACACTTTCCCCACATATTCCAATAATGAATCATTTCCTGATAAAATCGGTCTACCCGGTGGATGACTTGTTGACTTATGTATTTTTGGCAATACATATATCACAAGTACCTTTGGATATTGTGGGTTCAGAAATTCTTTACTTGTAGAAAAACCCTGACGATATGCTTCTTTAGTTATATTCTCAATCTCCTTCTGCAAGGAAATTTGGGCCTGCTTCCAATCTTTTATAATTATTTTCATTTGCCAACTATCTTTGGATTTCAACATCATACTCTGTCCTATTAAGGGTTAATTTCATGCCACGTTCTTCCAACCATCAGGCGATTATTTTTAGCCCAGAATTTAATGGAAGAAGATCAGTGGTAGATTGGTCAGAAAATGAATTATTTGAATATCATCTGCAAAGATATATCCATGAAAGCCAATACTTTGAATGATGGCAGCTAGGGGTGCAAGAAAGCGTAGTTACTCACCTATAACAGCTGTTCTCTGGGGACAGCAGGAATCAGTCCTCACATATGGTGACGTCGGTGCCGACGGAGCCCTCGTGCGGAGCAAATCTCCAGCTTTCAGAGAAAGCCTTTGGGAATTGTATCATGCATGCGCGGTCCTCTTCCCGCCCAAGGGTGCCATCTTGCTCAGTCAAATGACATAGCTAAAAAGATGGCAAAAAACCCAAAATATAATAATAGGACTGCAACTCCATGGGGAGGAGGGAGGGTCGTGAGGACTGATTCCTGCTGTCCCCGGAGAACACCTGTTACAGATGAGTAACTACGCTTTCTCCGGGAACAAGCAGGAAGTCAGTCCTCACATATGGGACTCCGCAGCTATAGGCTACCAAGAACCCACAGCTGAAAAAATAGGCTCCCTCTATGACAGCCGCAAGCGCAAGCAGCCACAATAGGAATCTAACAGAGAGTAGCACTCCGGTAGCCTGACACAAAAGGGTCGGAGGGCAGGAGATGCCTAAACCTCGAAAAGGTTATGGAGTACAGCCTGGCCGAAATCACTGTCCCAACGGGACTCCCTATCCAGGCAGTAATGGGTTGTAAAAGTCTGACCTGAAGACCAGGTGGCGCCCCGGCAGATGTCTGCCAGCAGGACAGAGCGGAAATGAGCGACTGATGCCGCCATGGCCCTGACCCGATGGGCTGTGACATGACCCTCCAGTGGAAGCTTGGCTGCCCTGTATGCCCCCAGGCAATACAGTCCACCATCCAGGTGGACAGCGTGCGCTTGGAAAGAGCCATCCCCGGTTTACTGGGGTCATAGGATACAAAGAGCTGAGAAGCCCTTCAATGGCCCTGCGTACGCTGAATATAGAAGGTCAACGCCGGTCCAGGGTATGCAGAACTGTCTCTGCCCGACTGGCATGCGGCCTGGGAAAGAAGGTAGGCAGCACCACCTCCTGGTTGAGGTGGAACGAAGAGACCACTTTCGGAAGGAACTTGGGGTGTGTGCAGAGCATCACCCAGTTTCCATAGAACCTTATATAAGGCCTGTATGACACAAGGGCCTGACGCTCACTCACGCACCGAACCTTCCAAGAAAGGTAGCATAGATGACAGGTTGCCATCAGCTCAAAAGGCGGCTGAGTAAGCTGCCCTAAACCCACATTCAAATCCCATTCGGTTGCCAGAGGGCGGACCGGAGGCTTCAGCTGAAGCAGGCCTCTCAAGAACCTAGAAACCAAGGAATGTGCAGAGAGAGGTTTCCCCTCCACCGGGAAGTGGTTTGCTGCAAGGGCACTGAGGTGAACTCTGATGGAGTTGGACTTAAGGCCCAAATCCGAAAGGTGGAGAAGGTACTGTAAGACCACTGCAACCTGGCAGGAGAAAGGGTTTACATTCTGCTCCTCGCACCAAGGCACAAACTTACGCCACTTGAAGGCATAGGTCCATCTAGTTGACAGCCTCCTTGAAGACAGCAAGACCTCTTCCAAATTTTTTTGAGGCCTGATGAACCACTCTAGCTTAAGTGGCTCTGATAAGCCAGTTGTCTAGGTAGGGGAAGACAAAAACTCCTTGAAGTCTGAGAAAGGCGGCCACCACCGCCAGGCATTTTGTGAATACCCTGGGGGCGGAGGCCAGGCCAAAGGGAAGTACCCTGTACTGGTAGTGATCACCTCCCACCACAAAGTGTAGATATTGCCTGTGGTCTGGGTGTATTAGGATGTGTGTATACGCATCCTTTAGGTCTAAGGAGCATAGCCAGTCTCCCTGGCGGAGGTAAGGCAGCAATATTCCAAGTGAGAGCATCTTGAACTTCTCCCTCACCAGGAATTTGTTTAAGTTGCACAGGTTGAGGATGGGTCTGAGGCCTCCTGCTCTTTTTGGTACCAGAAAGTACCTGGAATAGAAGCCCTTGCCCTGTAGGATCAAAGGAAATGAATAATTGAGAGGATTTTCTGTGATCTTTAGTTCTATCCAAGTAGTAGGCCAACGTTCACTTGCAGTATAAAGTGTGTAGTGCTGCTTCAGCCCGAGATGCATGTGGTCTAGGGAAGAAAAATGGGAGGATTACAGACTGGTTTAGATGGAAAGAGGAAAACACCTTCGGAAGGAAATGCGGATGAGTACGCAGAACCACCTTGTCATGGTAGAAAAGAGTATAGGAGGAGATCTGCCACTAGAGCAGGGGTCGCAAACTCAAATTGCTTTGAGGGCCAAATGAGGACTTGTAAAGTAACCCGCGGGCCACATCATCAGAACTTTTTTTTACAATGGAAAAAAGTCAATAAAAAAGTCAACATAATAAGAACATAGTGCTGACTCATAGTGCCCAGAGGGGGAGTTTACCTTGTGTTTATTTTTATTTATTTATTTTTATACCGCGCTATTTAAAATCAGCGCGGTTTACATAGAAGCAAACAAAGACAATCCCTGCTCATCAGAGCTCAGAATCTAATCAAGACAACCATAGAGGGTGGAAGCATTGGCAAAACAGGGGTAAGACAGGGTAGCACGGGGTAAGAAGAGGGTAAAAACAGGGTACATGTTATATTACAGGCCAAACTGGGCATTTGTTATATTATGGGCCAATTATTACAGGCAAATACAGGGTACATGTTATATTACAGGCAAATCGGGTAATGCAAGTAATGTGATAGCAGTGTGATGGCAGTAGCAGGGCAGATGCTTACTTTGTTGAGGTGGAACCAGGGTCGTTCTGTTGAGCACCGCGAGGCATCTGCGAGGGCAATAGCCACCTCGCCGCGCCAAAGGGCCCTCAGGCGTGGGCACGCCTGCCGGCTGCAGCTTTTAAAGTTCTTTCGGACTCTGGAGGTGCCACGATTGGGCCTTGGTGGTGGGAGCGGGAGGGGAGAGCAGCTCCTGCCTCCACCCCCAATCAGCTGCATGGTGAGTGTGCAGAGAGGACGATGTTCCCGCCGGCTGCGGCTTTTAAAGTCCTTTCTGGCTCTGGAGGTGCCCCGATTGGGCCTTGGTGGTGGGAGCGGGAGGGGCGAGCAGCTCCTACCTCCACCCCTGAACAGCCGCATAGTGAGTGTGCCGAGAGGCCTATGTTCCCGCCGGCTGCGGCTTTTTAAGTCCTTTCTGGCTCTTCAGAGTCACCCACTGGATGTCTCACGTCTCCGCCAGATAGATCAGCTTCCCGCTTGGGCCATGTGGAACGCAGGACCCTTCAATTTTTTTATCATCCCAAAATGCGTCACGGGCCGCACAAAATTTTCTCGCGGGCCGCGTGTTTGAGACCCCTGCACTAAAGCCTGCTGATGCGGCTAGCTGAAGTGACAGCAATAAGGAAGATGACCTTCCAAGATAGAAACTTCAGTGAAGTGGTGGCCAAAGCTTCAAAAGATGGCTCTAGAAGTTGCGCCAGAACCACATTCAGATCCCAGGCCACCAGAGGTGGCTTAATGGTTGGCTTGGACAGCAGGAGATCTCGCATGAAGCATGCTACTATGGGGTTTAAGGAGATAGGCTGTCCATCCACTGGTCTGTGAAAGGCCTCAATGGCACTAAGGTGAACTGTCACCGAGTTAATCTTAAGACCTGTCAAGAATAAGTTGAGGAGATATTGTAGAAGTGACTCCACCGAGCAAGAAATGAGATTAATGTCCTTTGGGGAGCACCAAAGGACAAACCTACACCATTTAAAGGTATAAGATTGCCTGCTGGAATCCTTATGAGATGCGAGGATTACATTCTTGACCACCTGTGGCAGGTCAAAGTTGGCGAGCAGTGGCTCTTCAGCAGCCATGCTGTCAGGCATAGGGGGATGAAGACTGGGGTCCCGAGAAAGGAGGTCGGGCACACATCCCAGGTTGAGTGGTTAAGTCTGCACAAGATGAAGAAGCAGAGGAAACTATGGTTGACGGGGCTTAAAGGGAGCTATGAGAATCATCAAGCCTCTGCCAGCCAATAGGCTTGAACAGCGTCCTGGGTGTCAAGCAGATGGGAGGAAATGTATAGAGCAGTCCCTGTCCCCAATAGAGAAGGAAGGCGTCTGGGGACTGTCGGTGCAGTGACGGAACACTGGAGCGGAAGCTGCATGTTTTCTGGAATGGCAAAAAGATGTATGAGTAGGCTTCCCCACGTTTGGAAGATCCGAGCAGCCATGTCCCGGATGCAAGGTCCATTCTTGTGGACCAAGGATAAGGCTTAGCCTGTCTGTTAAGACACTGCTCTGAGGTGGATGGGGTGAGTGATAGCAAAGAACCATAAGCAAATCGCTTCTTCACGGAGAGGACAGGACTCTGTTCTCCCCGTTTGTTTATGCAGAACATGGCAACTTGGTTGTCCATTCTGACTAGAACAGGTTAGCCCGATAGTTGAGTTTGAAAAACCCGAAGTGCATTTGTCAGTGCCCGCAGTTCTAGCATATTGTTCTGCAGGGCAGATTCCTGTTGTGTCCACAGTCACTGTGTGGTAAGGTCGTTCAGATGCACCCCCAACCCAACTTGGAAGCATCCGTCAGGATGCATCGAGGTGGAGACATCTGAAAAGGTGACCCGATGAGTAGGTTTTGTGGGAGACACCATCACTGAATGTAGTTGATCAGTTGAGAGGTGATGTGGATCTGGTCTCCGAGTCGACTCTTTGCTTGCATCCATTGGGAAAACA
The DNA here is from genome assembly GCA_033557465.1 of Ichthyophis bannanicus. Taxonomy (NCBI): domain Eukaryota; kingdom Metazoa; phylum Chordata; class Amphibia; order Gymnophiona; family Ichthyophiidae; genus Ichthyophis; species Ichthyophis bannanicus. The sequence continues at coordinate 385,038,495 of CM066039.1, forward strand.
GAGTCTACTGTGTCTGTCACATGTGTAATCGAGTGTAGAGGATGGCATGGATCATGGAGGCCATGTGTCCTAATAGCTGTAGCATCTGTCGAGCTGTTACTCGGCTTTGCTGTTGTACCCCTTTTTCCAGCTTGATGAGGCGGGCACAGCAATCCTGTGGTAGGAAAACTCGGGTCTGTCAAGTGTCAAAGAGCACTCTAATGAACTCCATTCATTGGGTTGGAGCGAGGTGGGACTTTGGGAAGTTTATGATGAACCCCAGGTGTTGGAGCACCGTGATGGTGCGATGAAGGGAAAGTTTTACCTCTTGGGAGAAGCTTTCCCTGATCAGCCAATTGTCTAAGGAAAGATGAATACCCCCAAGGTGCATAAATACAAGGCGACAACTGCCATGCATTTTAATAAAGACCCCTGGGGCAGAGGCTAGATCGAACAGGAAAACCCGGGAATGATAATGGTTTCCTTGAAACATGAAGTGCAGATACTGTCTGTGCAAAGGATATATCAATAAATGTGTGTACACCTCTTTTAGAGCCAATGGTGTGTCTGGAGGTATGGTAGAAGAGTTCTGAGAGAAATCATTTTGAATTTTTCTCAGACCATGAACTTGCTTAGGTCTTTGAGATCCAAGATGGGCCTGAAGCTATCTATTTTCTTTGGAATGAGAAAGTATGGCGAGTAAGAACATAAGAAATGACATACTGGGTCAGACCAAGGTCCATCAAGCCCAGTATCCTGTTTCCAACAGTGGCCAGTCTAGGTCATACGTTCCTAGCAGTTTCCCCAAAAGACACAGGTTCCACAATGCTTGTACTGGGTCAAGGATTGATATCCTGGGTCCCTTCTTAATGGTTTATGGACCTTTCCTCCAGGAACTTCCCCAAACCTTTTTTAAATACAGCTCGGAGTGGAGGAGTGGCCTAGTGGTTGGGGCAAGGTACTTCAGGCAGGAAGGTCAGGGGTTCAAATCCCACTAGAGGACAGCAACCTTGGGCCGGAAGGACTGGGGTTTCTAGTCCCACAGGTGCTCCTTGTGGTCCTGGGCAAGCCACTTAACCCTCCATAGCCCATGTTCCCTGTAAAGTAGTTATCTCCAAGTTATAATGCCCTGTTCAATGTAATTTCAGTTTGTTCAATGTAAACCGCACTGATGCAGAATAGCGCGGTATATAAGAGAATGTAAATAAATAAATAAATAAGCTACACTAACAGCTTTTACTACATCCTCCAGTAACAAATTCCAGAGTTTGATTACACATTGAATGAAAATATTTTCTATTAGTCTTAAATAGGTTACCCTGTATCTTCATTGCATGTCCCCTGGTCTTTTTATATTCTGATAACAAACAATTGATCTACATTTACTCATTCCACTGCATTCAATAATTTATAGACCTCTATCATATCTCCCCTCAGCCGTCTCTTTTCCAGGTTGAAGAGCCCTAACTTTTTTAGCCTCTCTTCATAGGAGTATCCTTCCATCCCCTTTACCATTTTGGTGGCTCTTCTCTGTACCTTTTCTAATAACGCTATGTCCTTTTTGAAGATACGGCGACCAGAACTGCACACAATATTCAAGGTGCGGTCGCACCATGGAACGATACAGAGGCATTATATCATCCTTTGTTTTATTTTCCATTCCTTTCTTTATGATACCTAGCATTCTATTTGCTCTCTTGGCCGCCACTGCACACTGGGTGGAGGGTTTTAACATGCTATCCACGATGACGCCTAAATCGTTTTCCTGGGTGGTGGTTCACAATGTGAAACCTTGAATTGTGTAACCATAATTTGGGTTGTTCTTTCCTAGGTGCATAACTTTGCATTTGTTCACATTTAAATTTCATCTGCCATTTGGATGCCCAGTCTTCCAGTATATCAAGATCCTCTTGCAATTTTCCACAATCCTCTTGGGTTTTAACAACTTTAAATAGTTTTGTGTCATCTGCAAATTTGATAACCTCACTCGTTATTCCCTTTTCCAGGTAATTTATGAATATGTTAAAAAGCAGTGGACCCAACACAGATCCCTGGGTACTCCACTATTCACCTTTTTCCATTGGGAAAATTGGCCATTTAGCCCTACCCTCTGCTTTCTATCTTTTAACCAGTTCCTGATTCACAATAGTATATCACCTCCTATCCCATGACTTTTTTAGTTTTGCCAAAAGTCTCTGATGATGGACCTTGTCAAAGGCTTTCTGAAAGCCCAGATACACTATATCAACTGACTCACCTTTGTCTACCTGTTTAGTCACACCTTCAAAAAAATATAACAGATTAGTAAGACAAGTCCAACTTTTCTTGAGGAGAAGGAACTCTTTCTATGGCACCCTGGGACAACAGGGTGGTCACCTCTTCTGTTAAAAGAGTGCTTTGAAGGGGTTGTATGGGAGAATCCCGTGAAGCAGGTAGGGGGTAAGGTTTCAAAGTGAAGCCAATAATCTCTTTGGACAATCTGGAGTGTCCACTGCTCTGATGTTATGAGATGCCATCTGTGGGCATAATGACAAAATCTGCCTGCTATGTGGAGGGGCTGTGGGCCCTCCAGGGGCAGACTGGCAATGCTCTCTAGGAAGGAATCAAAAACTAGGTGTAAGCTGTGCCTATGCAGCTGATTGAGGCTTAGGAGCCTTGGCGTTTCTTGGGTTGGCAAGGATCCTGCTGCCTCTGCTAAGGTTGATAGGCAGCAGAAGGTAGGTAAAAGGATAGTATCTCTCCTTTTTATATATTTATTTTACTTAGTAATTTATCACTTTATACGATTCACTTCAATATATGATTAAGTGAGGAAATTTAGAAATTAATAAATCAAAAATATACAGCAATACCTCTGTCGTCATTTACTATGTTATGTTACCTCAAGTATAACAATATACTTAAGACCACAAATAAAGGAAATAGAGATCCAAGCAAGGAAATTTATCCATAGGAAACAAAGCAAAAAAATGACAAGGTCTAACATCTCCCTCAACGGACCACCTCCAACAAATCAGTGTGTCAATGAGGATCCCACCTACACATTAGCTCCCTCTCTTGCCACAAGAAAATCATCCAGTTAAATAAATACATAAATAAAATTATTTAACTAAGCTTATATACGGCTTTCTACCAGTCAAAGCAGTGTACATTCAGGTACTGTATATGTATTTTTCCCTTGTCCCTTAAGGGCTCACAAGCTATGTTTTTGTACCTGAGGCAACAGAGGGTTAAGTGGCTTGCCCAAGGCCACAAGGAGCACCTGTGAGACTAGAAACCCCAGTCCTTCTGGCCCAAGGTTGCTGTCCTCTAGCGAGATTTGAACCCCTGGCCCTCTGGCCTGAGGTAACTTGCCCCAACCACTAGGCCACTCCTCCCTTTATTTATTTATTTTATTTATTTATTTATTTAACAGTATTTCTATACCGCCTTTTCTTACAATCAAAGCGGTATCACAGCAAACAATCAAAAGGAGTGATCGTGTTTTTCATGCAGTGAAGGGTAAATCGTGTTTGGTGTGTCTGATGTGCTGTGTGTTTGATTAGGTGGAGCTATTTACATTGTGCGCTATAATACATCGTGTGTTATAATACATTTTTCTATACATTGTGTGCTATGAAACATCGTGTGCAGTTATACAATCTTCTATATGGGGGTCGGGGGGTATTTTGGTTGTTCTTGCTAGTTAGATCATGTGAAATGTCCATAGTGCTCTGTGAATAGCGTTGTCTTCAGCTGTTTGCGAAAGTCTTTAAGGTCCGTCGTTGTTCTCAGATCGTCTGGGAGGGTGTTCCAGATTGTTGGGGCAGCCAGAGAGAGTGCTCGTTCTGTGGTGTCCTTGCATGATTTTCTGAAGTCTTTAGGGGTGTTAACACGATTGGAGGTGCCTTTTCTTCTTGGGCGTGTGCTGGTGTCTGGTTGTATGAGGGTGTGTAGGCTGTTGGCTGATGTGTGATTTTTGATCTTAAATATGTTTATGATTGTTTTGTAATTGATGCGTGAACTGATTGGAAGCCAGTGTAGGTCTTTCAGAATGGGTGTGATGTGTTCCTGTCTTGTTGAGCCAGTTATTATGCGGGCCGCCGTGTTTTGTACTAGTTGTAGCGGTCTGAGTGTTTGTTTTGCTAGTCCAACCACTAGGCCACTCCTCCCTTTATTGTCTCAGCTCAAGAAACACAAATGTTTTACCCTTACATATAACCACACACATACAAGGAAATCGTAAAGCATAGCAAAAGTAAGATCAAGGACAGAAACCCATAGTCGTAGCACCAGGAAATCTTGTCTTCTGCGTTGACCTAGACAAATCAGGAAAGAAACGCATCTTTGTACCAAAGAACAACTTATTAATATTGCGGAAATATAAATGCAAAACAGAGATGCAGTCAAACTCTAGCACAAACGTGGCAATAAGTGTGGTCCTTTGAGTGACCACCTTTAGAGAGGATTCGAGAAAGTCCATGAGGTTTAACCCCTCAGGACTCCCACCGCCACCAGGAGGAGAAGACCTCCCTAGTGGGATAGACAGCATAGTTACTCATCTGTAGCAGGTGATCTTTGGGAACAGCAGGAATGTAATCCTCACGTACAGGAGATATCGACTACCGACAGAGTCCATGCGGGAAGGGAACCAGTTCCCCCCTGCTTGTTGATGCAGAACATGGCGACTTGGTTGTCCATCCTGAGTATGACAGAGGAGATGACTAGGAGGTGCTGGAAAGTCTGCAGGGCTTTTCTGATGGCTCACAGTTCCAAAAGATTTATCTGTTCAGATTCGGAAGCCGTCCAGAGACCTTGCGTGGAGAAACTGTCCATGTGGGCTTCCCATCCGTGTTTGGAAGCATCTGTTGTGAGGGTATGTTGTGGATGGGGTGGTTGAAAGGGTACTCCTTTGAGGAGATTTGCGGGTGTTGTCCACCACTGGAGTGAACGTACCAGTGGTGGGCGTCACTTGAATCGAAACGTATAAGTCCTCGGTGACCTGAGTCCACTGGGATGATAGCGTCCACTGAGTTTGGCACATGTGTAGTCTGGCATTGGGGACTACATGCATTATGGAGCCCATATGGCCTAGTAGTTTTAAGAAGGTTTTCACTGATGCAGATTGACTCTTGCGTATGGAGTCTGCTAAGAGTATAAGTCTACTCTTCCGGTCCTCCGGAAAATAGGCTTTGCCATGAATGGTATGGAGAATTGCTCCTATGAATTCTAGCCTCTGGGTCGGTACGAGTTGAGATTTCTGAAAATTTATCACCAAGCCTAGTGATAGATGGAGGCTTATGGTTTCGTTGAGTGCTGAGGAGAGCTCTGCTGGAGAATTGGCCTTTATCAGCCAATCATCTAAGTAAGGGAAGACGTAGATGCCCTTGGTGCAAAGATATGCCGCTATGACGGCCATGCACTTTGTGAAGACTCTTGGAAACTGATGCAAGACCGAAGGGAAGTACTCTGTACTGATAATGACTGTTTTGATTCACGAAACAAAGAAACCGACTGTGCGACGGGTGGATTAATATGTGAGTGTATGCCTCCTTTACGTCAAGAGAGCAAAGTGAGTCGTTAATCTTCAGGTGGGGTAGGAGGGTCCCCAGTGAGATTATCTTGAACTTTTCTTTTACGAGATACTTGTTGAGGTCTCGAAGGTCTAAGATGGGGTGAAAGCCTCCTGATTTCTTTGGAATGAGGAAATATGGAGAATATAATCCTTGATGTTCTTGAGGGGATACCAGCTCGACTGCACCTTGAGCCAGGAGTGAGGCCGTCTCCTGCTGTAGGAGGTTGTTGAGATGGTTTCTGGAGAGGGCTTGGCTCTTGAAGTGTCAAGGAGGGAAATGTTGGAAGTTGAGACGGTAGCCCTTGTAGACTATTGACAAGGTCCAGTTTTCTGACATTATCGTTCTCCATTGCATAATATATTTGGAAATCCTCCCGGGGATGAAGATGGCTGGATTGGCCCTGCTTCCTAGTTGGGAGTCAAAAGGATGGAGCTAAGGACACTGGTTGAGTATGAGGCTGTTGCTTTGCCAACCGAAGCTTTTTGGCTTGTTTACTCCCCTGTTGCTTCTGCTGTTGAGGGTAGCCATGATGGGAGTAGGAGGAGAAGTACTTTCTTTTCTTTGGATAGAAGGGCTTCTTGTTCTGGATCCTTTCCTTGGAGGGATCTGTCGTTTTTCGAGACAACCTTTTCATAGTGTTATGTGTTTCCAATTCACCTGTTTTTTCTCTCCAGTTTTTACCGAAGAGATTTTCTCCGGTACAGGGTATGCTGCCTAACCTTTCTTGCACCCAAAGCTCTAAATTGGACACCTGTAGCCATGTAAATCTTCTTGCTCCGATGGCGATGGAGGATGCCCTGCTTGTTGATTCAAAAGCATTGAAAGCCACTCTGTTGATAAACTTGGAGATGTTCTGGCTGTGTGAGAGAACTGCTTGGAAGGCAGTTTGCTTTTCCTCCAGAAGGAATGGGAGGAAGCCCTCCCAATCCTTGTTGACCTCCATGAGGAACATGCCCATGTATAAGATGTAAGAGTTGATGCAACTTGCTAGCATCGAGGCTTGAAAAGAACGTCTTGCAAAATAATAGAGGGTGTTCGATTCTCGGCCAGGTGGAACCAAAGCATGGGTCTTCGCACTTTTAATACGGCTCATCGCCGATTCCCTGACAATGGAATGGTGTGGCAGTTGTGGCTTTTGAAAGCCCGAGCATTCTGGAACTCTGCACATGGTGTCTAGGCGTCTGCTTATAGGGGCTATGGAGAGTGGTGTCTCCCACATCCGAAGCATGAGGTTTTGAAGGATGCAGTGTACCAGCAAGATGGTGGATTCCTTGGGCACTGTAGGATACTGTAATATTTCAAGTTCTTCGGCTCTGGGCTCTGGCTCCGTGGAGGCTGGAATGGAAAGACCTGCCGCCAAGTCTTTTATGAATTCTTGAAATGACATATCCTCTGGAGGCGATTTTCTCCGGGTGTCGGATGGAGGTGGAGAAGACTCTCAGATGAAGTCTCTGAGATCATTAGAGTCCAGAGATCTGTGGTCCAAATCGGTGGAGTCTGAGTCAGATTCCTGGGAGTATCGGAGGCGCCGAGATTGTTTGTTTGTACTGATGTCCCTCGATTGTCTCTGGTTCCGCTGGTAGAATAATGGCGTTAGGATCTGATCTAGAAGGTTGAGAAGCATGCATCTGTACCGAGGAAGATGTGGACATTGGCATCGAAGATGTCATCAGTATCAGCATCTATGTGGACATCGGCATTGAGGAAGACATCAGCATGGGCATCAAAGTAGTCACTGGCATCGGCATCGACGATGGGTTCAGAGCAGGAACTGCGGTTGATGCACTCGCCGAGGGCAGAATGGGAGTCAGTAGTTGGATCCTCGACTGAACTGAGTCAGCAAAGGATGTATCGCCGGCATCGAAGCTGTTATCAGTATTGAAGCTGACAGAATCAAGGTCTGCTATATCTGTTGAAAGGATGGTCCAGGTGACGTCAATGCTGGGGCCGCTGGAATGAAAGACTTGGTGTCGGTGCTAAGGTTACAGACGCTGCCAGTAGGGCTGCCAGAGTGTGTTCCAGGGAGAGCATACGTTGGTTTAATGATGCTTCCGCAGCCTGGTCATCGGTTGAAGTGGTGTCAGCTGCCACCAGATATCGAGGGATCCACAGAGGTGAGATCTCCGGGTTCCGCACGAGTCCCCTTAGAGGCTTTGGAGGGGGGGGGATCCCTCCCGTCGGGGATGTTTGTAATGAGAGCTGGACTCAGACGATGTGCGGGACGATTCTCTATGGAAACAGGACCTTTTCTGGGACCTGTCTCTGGGTGATTTCTTTTTATCAGAGGGGTCCATTGTAATTTTGTGGTCATCACGAGTCTATGATGGTTGTCGGTCCGGAGGTCTGTCCTTTGACATTTTTTTGGAACTATGCCTCAATTATTTCAAATGTTTTGATGTCGAAGACCCCCTAGAAGAGGTGGAGACAACCGAGGCATTATCCGGAAAGAGTTCTTTGGATTTTTTTGCTCAATTCCCCAATTCATGTTTAGTCATCTGCTGGCAAAGTGGACATTTGGTGGGAAGGTCAGCAGGGCCCAAACACTTTAGGCACCTATCGTGCTTGTCGGTGACAGATATGGCGCCAGAGCACTTTGTGCATTTTTTAAAGCCACTGGTAGGATTTTCCATGCTGTGCCAGTGGGTAGGACACGAGTGTAGGCCTCAGGGGAAAACAGAAAAGTAAAGAAAAAAAATCGGGAAAAAGGATTTTTTTTTAAAATGGGAAGGGAATGAATATAAGAAAGAAGAGGTATCGGAGATACGGGTAGGCATAAAAATCTTTCAGCTGTGCAGGAGAGATCCACAAGCATTGTAGAACCTGTGTCTTTTGGGGAAACTGCTAGGTACGTATGACCTAGATTGGCCACTGTTGGAAACAGGATACTGGGCTTGATGGACCTTGGTCTGACCCAGTATGGCATATCTGATGTTCTTATCCTGTTGGCTCCGTGGAAAAAAAGAGAACTGAGGGAGTCACTAAAGAGAGTCAGTTATAATGGCGGGAAGGCAGCAGCGCAGGTGCAGTGGACTGCTCCCAAAGGCTTTCTTATTGGTAGCTGGGGAGCTTCCCGCACGGGTTTCGTCAGTACCCGATGTCACCTATACGTGAGGACTACATTCCTGTTTGTTCCTGGAGACTGGGCCTTCACCAAAGGTGGGAGCATCTCATCTGACATACCCAACACTTCAGTCATCTTTTAACCATATCCACTGCAGTTTCCAGGGGGGGACCTACACAAAAGTGGACGTAAGGATGACATTGAGAACTATAGGCCGGTTAGTCTAACCTCTGTGGTTAGTAAATTATTGGAAAGGGTATTAAAGGAGAGACTAGTGAGATTTTTGGAATGCAATGGATTGCAGGATGCGAGATAGCATGGATTCACCAGCGGCAGGTCTTGTCAGACAAATCTGATAGATTTCTTTGACTGGGTAACCAGGGACAGAGGGAGAGCCATAGATGTAGTGTATTTAGATTTCAGTAAAGTCTTTGACAACATTCCACACAGGTGATTTCTAAACAAATTGAGCGCCCTAGGGATGGACCCTAAAGTTACTGATTGGGTTAGAAATTGGTTGAGTGGGAGGCGAAAAAGAGTACAGGTAAATGGAGCTCCATCTGAGGAGGAGATTGCTACCAGTGGTGTGCACAGGGATCCGTCCTTGGTCTGATTCTGTTTAACATCTTTTTTAGTGATAGTGTCAAAGGACCGTTGGGTAAGGTTTGCTTGTTTGCAGACGATACCAAAATCTGCAATAGAGTAGACACACAGGAAGGAGTCGACAACATGAGGAGGGGATCTAGCTAAACTTGAAGAATGGTCTAGAATATGGCAGCTGAGATTTAATGCTAAAAAATGAAGTCATGTATTTGGGCTGCAAAAATCCAAAGGAGCTGAACAGTGTAGGGGTGAGGTACCTCTGTCCACAAAAGAAGAGCGGGACCTGGGTTTAATTGTGTCTGCTGATCTTAAAGTAGCTAAACAGGTAGAAAACGTGATTGTGAAAGCCAGAAGGATGCTTGGGTGTATAGGGAGAGGAATGGCCAGCAGAAAAAAGAAGGTGATAATACCTCTGTATAAGTCTCTGGTGCGACCTCATTTGGAGTATTGTGTGCAATTCTGGAGAATGCACCTTCAGAAGGTTATAGGCAAGTTGGAGTCAGTGCAGAGGGTTGCTACTAAAATGGTTAGTGGTCTTCGTTATGAAGCATATGAGGACAGACTTAAATGTGTATACTTTAGAGGAAAGGTGGGATAGGGTCTATATGATAGAGACATTTAAATACCTCCGTGGCATAAATGCACATGAGGGTCTTTTTCAATTGAAGGCAAGCTCTGCTACGAGGGGACATAGGATGAGAGTGAAAGGGGATAGACTAAGGAGTAATATGTGGAAATATTTCTTTATGGAAAGAGTGGAATAGTCTCCCAGTGGAGCTGGTGGACACGAGTATCTGAATTCAAAAAAGCATGGGACAAACACAGAGGATCTCTAAAGGTAAAAAGGGGGACTACTGTAGTTGATATGGAAGGGCAGTCTAGATAGGCCATGTGGTCTTTTTCTGCTGTCATGTTTCTATGTAAAGCAAAGGTTATTCCTTTGTACTTGATTGTCCAAATACTGTGACCTCTGATGGATTAAATTTCTGTCCTTCACGAATGATTCTCCCAGTACTTAAACTTCCTTGACTTTCAGCTCCAGCACATCACATCGCACCTGTTAGCCAGATTTCCCAATGCCAGGGACTGATCCACCACACTCTGTGACACAATAACCAAGCCACCCACAAAACATGTAGAAAATGCTTGCAGAGAAGAACTAAGTCTTTGCATGGCATCCTAGAGAGACTCCATAGTCACCGCACCCATCTGAACACCTTGAAGTTGAAACAAGCCTGGAGTAACTTCACCCCCTCCCCATGCAATTTCATTCATGGTCTGCTGCAAGTGTTCCACATCAAGGGCTGAACTCAATTTCAAGAGGGGGGAGGAAACTACCATGGGTGAGCCTCTAGGTAGGACAGCTCCACCATCCCCTTTGGTGTGAGCGCCCTCCTGCTGACCCCAACTATTTCCAGGTCTGGGCAGCAGCATGTGTGCAATCAGGCTCAAAGAAGTTCCATCACTGCTACTCGCATGCTGAACCACAGGCTGACTCAAGGAGAGGATCCCTGAAGAAAAGGCAGGCAGCTGAAAGCCCTGCCGCAGCGTCTGGGAGCCGTCCGGGAGACCATTTTTTCCTTTCCCATTGCGTTTGCCCATAACACAGGTAAAGTTAACTGCCGACGACGACGAGAAGAAAGGCAGCAGCATCCTGCTGGTACCGCTAGACCAGTGCCATCTTGGATCGTATCTTTTCTTTTTAGAATAAAAAGATTTCTTGGGAAGAACCTTCCTTTTGGATGGGTCAGCTGTTTTTCTGGAAAGGCGTTTTAGGGTGAAATCATCTGTTTCAATCTCCCTTGCTTTTTCCCTCCAATCTTTGTCAAAATGGTTTTCTCCAGTTCATCCTGGGCCCATTGCTTGAGGTCTGATGGCTGTAACCAAGCTATTTTGCGAGCCCCAATGCAGACTGCTGAAGTTCTGCTTGTGGATTCAAAAGCATCAAAAGAGGCCCTAGTTAGAAACTTACTACTACTATTGAGCATCTATATAGTGCTACCAGTCGCACGCAGCGCTGTACAGATATATAGATATACATGCAAGAGACATTCCCTGCTCGTCAGAGCTTACAATCTCGTCAAGACAAAACACAGAGCAATAGTCTATTCAGGGCCTTCAGGGCAAAACCAAAATACGGCATTTACAATTTAGTCAGGACAGAAGACGGACGTGTTCTGGCCTTGCTTGATGAGTGTCTGGAATGCACTCCGCTTATACTCAGGAAGCAGGGAGGCAAAATTCTACAGATTCCTGGTGACATCCTTCAGAAACATATCCATGTACAGCATGTAAGAATTGATTCTGGAGGCCAATATGCATGCTTGGAAACATCAACATCTGACAGCATCAAGTGGCATCAAGTGTCCTCGAGTCTCTGCTAGAAGGCATGGATGAATGGTTCTTTGAGCTCCTTATCTGGCACATCGCAGATTCCACCATCATTGAGTGGTGGGGGAGCTGAGGTTTTTGGAAGCCTGGGCACTCTGGTACTTGGTACATGGTATCAAGTCTCTTGCTGACAGGCGGAACCGTGAGCGGGGCCTCCTACATACGGAGCATAAGATCCTGCAAGATACAATGTAAGGTAGCCGCCTCCTTGGGCATGGGAGAGTATTGGAGTATCTCCAATTCCTCCACCCTCTATTCCTTTTCTGAGGCTACTGTGATGGACAGCCTTGCAGCTATGAAGTCCTGAAAAGACATTATCTTCTGGTGGTGAAGGGTACGAAGGGATGTCGGGAAGTTCTCAGGAATCGAGTGACCCCCCCCATCAGATTCAGAAGAACTTGAATCAGAGTCTGTCAAAAAATCAAAGTGTCAGTGGTCTTGGGTTCAACCTCAATGCTTCGTGGAAGTTGACGGTCGATGCCAATACTGATATTCAGAGGTATTGGAACTGAGCACAATAGCAGTCTGAGTCTGATGGATACTGGGGGCTTTGACTGGTTCCAACAGAGGAATCGGCCTCGGGTGCTCAGACAATTCCGATTAGAGGGCCGGCATCGGGACAGATAGCCTGGCTGTAGGCTCGGTGCAGAAGCCTGCACTCCGAAAGCTCTCAATGTTATCGGTACCAAGGCTGCCAGAGTGCTGCCAAACTCCTCTCGACAGCCAACATGCACTGGTCTAGGGAGATGGCCGATGTCTGGGTGGAATCACGTAGAGGGCTCTGAGCCACCGTCCCAGAACATGGAAACAGTAGCTCTCCGGAGGTTGATGCCTCGGGAGCGTTCCGGAACCCCACTTGTGCTTTGGAGGACATATCCTCCCACTGGGACTGTTTGGCTGCCCTGTCTGCACTGGAAACACTTCTAGGGGAGTCGCGATGCTCATGCTGGGACTTCTCCCTAGCACTGGAAATGGTCTTCAATGATGAAGACTTTGACTGACTTTTGTGTTTTGACTTTGAAGCAGCCTGAGAAGAAGTTGATACCCACAAAGTGGAAGGCACTGAAACAGAGTCCAAGGCGAACAACAATCCAAACTGTCTGGCTCAGTTCTTGAGGCCTCTCTATGTCATTTGTTGGCACAAAGGACAAGAAGTGGGTTCATGTTCAGGACCCAAACATTTTAGACACCAGTCCTGTTTTATCAGTGGCTAAAATGGTACTGGCACACTTGGTACATTTTTTGAAATCACTGGCTTTTCCATGCCTGAAAAATTTGTCTTAGAGATTGAAGATAAGACTATGGAGGCCTAGTTTATCAGTGAGAACCGCAGTGAAAAACAATAGAAAAGAGAAAAATTGAAAATAAAAAAAAGAATTATCGGGACCTGTGTTGGATTCTACAGAACTGGCGTCGACATGAAGGCAGAAGGACACAAAAAAAGAGAAGTTTTTTGGCGGTGACAGGACAATACATCCTACTGGCTCCGCGGAATTGAGGAGAGGAGTTGGGAAGGCAGGCATGCAGGCACAGTGGAGTGCTCCCAAAGGCTTTCCTATTGGATACTGGGGAGTGTTACCACACAGGCTCCATCAGTGATGTTCACTCATATGTGAAAACTGGATTTCTGCTTGTTCCTGGAGATTAATAGCTTTTTGACGATGGTCAGTTTTACATCTCAGATCATTTAAAAGTTGGAGCAGGAGGTTTGAGTGGAATCGCTAGACAAAAACCAGACTGGTCTTTTTCAAAAAAAGAACGAAAATTGGGTGTGGACTATTTTCTCCAGAACTTTAGAAGGAAAGAGTAGTTACTCACCTGTAACAGGTGTTGTCCAGGAGCAGCAGGAATCAGTCCTCACATATGGGTGACATCGACGCCGATGGAGCCCCCGCGGAGCATTTCCCCAGCTTTCTATGAAAGCCTTTGGGAATACTGCACGCATGCGCGGTCCCCTTCCCGCCTAAAGGTGCCATCTTGCTCAGTCAAATGACATAGTTTATTTTACTTTTTGTGTGCTATTTTTTAGCTATGTCATTTGACTGAGCAAGATGGCACCTTTAGGCGGGAAGGGGACCGCGCATGCGTGCAGTATTCCCAAAGGCTTTCATAGAAAGCTGGGGAAATGCTCCGCGGGGGCTCCATCGGCGTCGATGTCACCCATATGTGAGGACTGATTCCTGCTGCTCCTGGACAACACCTGTTACAGGTGAGTAACTACTCTTTCTCCAGGACCAAGCAGGAAGTCAGTCCTCACATATGGGTGACTCCCTAGCTCTGGGCTACCAGGAACCCAGGCTGAACAAGAGAACTCCCTCTAGTCCCAGCATCAAAGAAAGGCTTTTCACTGAAAGAACCTCCACCGGAGGGCAGGAGTTGCCTAGACCTCAAAGAGATTCCGGAGTACTGCCTGGCCAAAAGCACTGTCCCTACGGGGCTCCCTCTCCAGGCAGTAATGGGCCGCAAAGGTCTGGCTTGAGGATCAAGTTGCAGCCCTGCAGATGTCTGCCAACGGTACAGAGCGGAGATGAGCTACTGAGGCAGCCATTGCCCTGACACGATGGGCCGTGACCCGACCCTGCAAACGACGGTCAGCCGCCCTGTAAGCCCAGGAGATACAGTCAGCTACCCAGATGGACAAGGTACGCTTGGACGCAGCTAACCCCAAATTATTAGGGTCAAAAGATATGAAGAGCTGAGTAGCCCTTCTATGTCCCTGCGTACGGTCAAGGTAGAAGGATAAGGCCCTCCTACAGTCCAGGGTATGCAAGACTGCTTCAGCCTGGCTTGCATGAGGTCTAGGGAAGAATGTCGGAAGAACCACTTCCTGGTTGAGGTGGAAGGAGGAGACAACTTTAGGAAGGAACTTAGGATGAGTCCGAAGGACTACCCTGTTCCTATAGAAGCGAGTGTAGGGCTTGTCACAGACCAAGGCCTGTAGCTCACTCACTCGCCTGGCCGAGGTTAAGGCTACTAGGAAGAGAGTCTTCCAGGAAAGGAAGCGGAGAGGACAAGTAGCCATCGGCTCAAAGGGTGGGCGAGTCAGTTGCTGCAAGACCACATTCAACTCCCACTCTGGTGCCGGAGGACGGATAGGAGGCTTGAGCAAAAGTAAACCTCTGAGGAACCGGGACACCAAAGAGTGCACCGACAAAGAGTGTCCATCCACCAGTGAGTGGTGAGCTGCCATAGCTGAGAGGTGGACCCGAACAGAATTTGACTTAAGGCCTTGATTGGATAAATGCAGCAGGTACTGAAGTACTACTGGCACAGAGCAGGAGAAAGGATCTGCTGTGCGCTGGCGACACCACAAAGAGAACCTTCTCCATTTCAGGGCATAGGTTTTCCTGGTGGATTGCTTTCTAGAGGCCAAGACCACGTCCTCCACCTCCTGAGGCAGGCCCCAGGGAGCCAAGACTACCCTTGCAGCCTCCAGGCCATCAAATTGAGAGATTTGAGGTTGGGGTGCAGAAGGGAACCTTGATCCTGAGAGAGAAGATTGAGTTGCACCCCCAGAGGTAGAGGGGCGTCCACTGCCAGTTGAAGCAGAAGCGGAAACAACCAAGGTTGCCTCGGCCACCTGGGGGCTACCAGAAGAACAGAGGCCTTGTCCCTCAGAATCTTGAACAAGGTTCGGGCCACCAGAGGCGTGGGAGGAAACGCATACAGGAGGGCCCTGGGACCAGGAAATCAGGAAGGCATCCGCCGCCAACCTCATGGGATGGGGTGGCCTGGAACAGAACCTGGGCAGCTGCCGGTTCAGGGGACTGGCAAAGAGATCCACTGATGGAAGTCCCCATTTCAGGAAATTTTTCTGAACCACTAATGGGTGTAGTTGCCACTCGTGGGGTTGCAGAACTCTGCTTAATCTGTCTGCCAGGAAGTTCTCCTGGCCAGGGAGATAAACAGCCTTGAGAAATATATTGTGCTTGAGTGCAAACACACAAAGGGCCTGTGCCTCCTGACACAGGAGCTTGGACCCAGTGCCGCCCTGTTTGTTTACATAGAACATGGCTACTTGGGTTGTTGGTCTGCACTAAGACAGACTGGTGAGCCAGGGTTCGAGAGAAAGCCTTGAGGGCTAAGCGAATAGCCCTGAGTTCCTGTAGGTTGATCTGTTGCGTGGCCTCCCATGGAGACCACAGGCCCTGGGTGCACTTGTCCATACAATGTGCCCCCCAGCCCTGCAAGGAAGCTTCGGAGGTTAACACCACTGTGAACACAGGTACGTGAAAAGGCACCCCCTGTAGTAAGTTGGGGGGGGGGGGGTGCAGTCACCACCGTAGGGAGTTCAGGAATGGTTTGGACACCCGTACTCTGTCTCTGAGGCTTCCAGTGGCTTGTGTCCACTGAGTTCTGAGGCACCACTGTGCAGGCCTCATGTGGAGTCGTGCATTTGGAGTCACATGCACTGTCGATGCCATGTGGCCCAGGAGCCTCAGACAGAGTCTGGCGGAAACCAGCGGCATGCTGAGAAACTGGTTTGCCAAGTCCATCAGTCGTTGCGCTCTGTCCTCTGGCAAGTAAGCCTTTGCTTGCAGAGAGTCTAGCCTTGCTCTTATGAACTGTAGGTTCTGGGAGGGGAGCAAATTGGACTTCGCGAAGTTTATGACAAACCCTAGGTGTTGAAGTAGAGAGATAGTTCGGAGGGTGGCTTGTCTGGCCTCCTGACACGTCTGACCCCTGATGAGCCAGTCGTCCAGGTAGGGGAAGACAAAGATACCTTGATTCCTCAAGTAGGCCGCCACCACTGCCAGACACTTTGTAAAGACTCTGGGGGCGGAGGTGAGGCCAAAAGGCAGTACCCTGTACTGATAATGGTTTCCTCCCACAATGAACCTGAGGTACTTTCTGTGGTCTGGATGGATGAGGATGTGAGTGTACGCATCCTTTAGATCCAAGGAGCATAGCCAATCTCTCTGCTGGAGGTAGGGCAGTAATGTTCCAAGATTAAGCATCTTGAACTTTTCTTTCTCCAAGAACTTGTTTAGATTTCTGAGGTCGAGAATAGGCCTGAGGCCTCCGGTTCTCTTTGGTACCAGGAAGTATCTGGAATAGAAACTGTGACCTTGAAGGTGGGGAGGCACAGGCTCCACTGCCTTGTCTCGCAACAGACCCTGAAGCTCCTGCAGGAGGAGGGCTGTATGGAGAGGAGGCCGTGGAGGCTCTCCTGGAAAGTAGGGAGGAGGCAACTGATGAAAATGAAGCATGTAGCCCTTGTGGACTATGCTTAAGATCCAATTGTCTCCTGTAATGGGTGGCCACCGGTGGGCAAACAGGGCTAGTCGACTTCCTGTACAGGGATGGGACAGCAGAGACGGAGAGGCTATGCCTTGAGAGTCAAAACCCCCCACCCTGCTGAGTGGGAGTGGGAGCAGGAGCCGGAGGCTTGGGGGCCTTCTGCCTAAGGGGCCCATGTCCCTGCCCCTTGGCCTGCTGACCCTGTGGGGGAGCGGGGGAAGCCTGGTAAGTTGGGAACAGTTTGTAGGCAGTCGCCTTCCTCGGGTAAAAGGGCTTTTTACCCGAGCCCTTCTTCTTATGTGAAGGGGCAGAAGTCTTTCTAGACAGCCTTGTCCTCGTAAGGTGCTCGGTCTCGAGCTCAGCAGCCTTCTCGGCCATGGGCTTGCCAAAAAGGTCCTCACCTCGGCAAGGGACATCGACCAACTTGTCTTGTACCCATGGCTCGAGGTCCGATGACTGCAGCCATGTCTGGCGTCGAGCCACGATGCCGGCTACCGCAACACGGGCCGAGGCCTCGAAGCCATCGTAGGCTGCTCAGGACATGAACTTAGAGCATTCCCAGATCCCCGAAGACAAGGACTTGAACCTCTGCCAAGGTTCCCCAGAGAGACCAGCAGAGAACCTGGCAAGCTCCTTTGCCAGGTCCCGCAAGTACATGCCCATGTACAGCTGGTAAGACTGGACACGGCAAGCAAGCATCGAGCCCTGGAAGCACTTTCTACCGAACACATCAGGGTTCCGGGCCTCCCGGCTGGGAGGCACCACAGAGTGCATCTTCTGGCTTTTCAGACGATGCATGGCCGATTCCATCACCATGGAATGGTGCGGTAGCTGCGCCTTCTGAAAACCAGGGCTCTCACGGAGTCGATAAATGGAATCGACCCGCTTGCTTAGAACCGGCGCCGAGGCCGGTGCCTCCCACATCCGGAAGAGGAGCCGTTCCAGCATCAGAGGAACCGGCACGAGAGTCATACTGGAGGGCCTCGAGCTCTTTGGCTCGAGGCTCCTCCTCGGGGTCCACCGGGATTGCCAAAGCAGTGGCCATATCCCGAACAAACTCCGAGAATCGGGTATCCTCCGGAGGGGATCTACTCCGGGGCTCAGACTGCGGTGAGTCCGACGGTGACCCCCTGTCTGAGGAACCCCGACGATGCTCGGGGTCAGACTCCCGAGACATCGAGGCCTCAGACGAGGTCCGGGCCTGGCCGGAGGCCGAATCAGAGAAAATCCTTTCCTTTTGGTGTTGACGACTTCACAGTGCCTTAGTAGACATTTTCCCACACGGTCCACAGATCTTAGGATCATGATCAGGACCGAGGCACCGAAGGCAGCAGTCGTGTGTGTCAGTGAGAGTCATTAGTTTCTTGCACTGATCACACTTCTTAAAACCACTGGAAGCCATCGGAGAAAAAAGAGCCCCCGCGAGGTCAAAGGACCGGCCTTCCAGGGAAAAAGAAAAAAGGGCGCGAACGGCAGCCACGAAGGGCAAAAACCGAAAAAATAAGATCGGGCTCGATACAGGTGTACCGAACCCGGCGAGAAGGGGAACCAGCGTTGAACCGGAGAAAACACCGCGAAGGAATCGCAGGAATTCGAAGAAAAATCTAACTATTTTCCGGGTGAACTAGGACAAACGTCCGACGGGCTACACGGAAAAAGAGACTGAGCAAGATGGCACCTTTAGGCGGGAAGGAGACCGCGCATGCGTGCAGTATTCCCAAAGGCTTTCATAGAAAGCTGGGGAAATGCTCCACGGGGGCTCCATCGACGTCGATGTCACCCATATGTGAGGATTGACTTCCTGCTTGGTCCTGGAGACAAGGAAGATGAGAAATGGAATGACATTTTTCAAATACCAGAAGATCAAGGGTTGGCTGTTTGAGGAGAGGGTGAATCAATGCATATTGCCAAGCTGACAGAAAAAGTCCAGATGAGAGACTACTATTAATTTCTAAGAGAAATGGGAAAAGTCCAAAATCTTGATTTTTGAGGAAAACAGTCAATGGAGGTATATGGAAGTAGGAATTTTAAAATGTAGGAAATTTCTTGCAAGCTTAAAGGACGACCAGGTGTAGCCAAGAGCAGGTGTGGACGTTTTGGGAGAAGCAGCAAAAGGGGAAGAGGCAATATTACTGAGGTGGGAAGGAAAGGAAGGAGAAGTAAGGTGTGAGGAAGAGATATTAAGGTGTAAGGAGACTCTTAAATTTAGGAATAACTCCTTGATGAGATCACTGCAGAAAGGTCTGAAGTGTGGAAGCGATCATTTATCTGATCCGGTGCTTTTCTGAGCTTTTTTTGGGGATAAGGTATTTCCCCTGCTGGAAACATCAGCAAGCCATTTCTGTATACCTGAGTCACATGATACTGGGGGGCTCTTGACTATGAAAGTCTGAACACCAATCCCAACGCCAGGCTCGCGATGCTACCTCAAAAGCAATATAAGCCTATATGACCCAAGAGCTTTCCACACACTTTCCCCTTATCCATCAATGTAATAAGATTGCCCACTCTTCTCTTGAGGAAGACAGTCCAACAGATCTTTTGCCTTTTGCAGTAGATTTGGATTTTGAACTTAACTACTTTCCAAATTCTAGTCGAAAGTGAACTTACAAACAGGTATGCAAGTTATTTACCAATACAAGTGTGCCCAGTCTCCAAGCTGCAGGAGGAGGTGCACAACCCAGAGGTGGAGGACTAAAGTGTAGCTGAAGCAATGGAGGGTAAAAGTGACTTGTCCAAGGTCACAAGGAGAGTCAGAGGAAGGAGGGGGATTTGAACTCTGGCTTCTCTGGTAATCAGCTTCTGCTCTAACTACTAGGCTACTCCTCCATGAATAATCAGGTAAGAGGTTATGTGAGAACTGAGCAATGCATCCTTCTATCATTTTCCTCCCAAGGTCAAGAGGAAAATAATCCTTTTAAGGAAGCAAAAAGAAGCAACCCCTTGACTTCTTCAGAGCAGATTGTACAACAATTGTTCTATGCAAACTGTTATTTTGTTCTTGTTATATGGAAACCACACTGAATTCAAAGAGTGCAGTATATAAAAGCAAATAAATAAATAAACAAACAAAATAAACTGAATGGTGAGGCGGCTGTGGTTTCTAAAATATGGAAATCATCTAGTCATGTAAAAAAAAAACCAACTCATGGTACAAACAAAACATATACCACCTGTTTTGTGCTGTCACCTGGGTGATGGATAATTTTACATATTATATACACACACATACGTATATACTGTGTGTGTGTGTGTGTGTGTGTATAGCACAGTTACTTACCTGTAACAGGTGATCTCTGGGAACAGCAGGAATAAGTCTTCACATATGGGTACGTCGGTACCGACGGAGTCTGCGCGGGAACGCTTCCCAGCGTCCAATCAAAGAGCTTTTGGAAGCATCCCACCACGCCTGTGTGCTGCCTTCCCCAAATGCCTCTCCTCAGTTAAGTTTTAAAGCTGAGACAGAGAGAGAGGAAAGGAAAGATAGAGATACAACTCCTGGGGAGGTGGGTGGGTTGTGAAGACTTATTCCTGCTGTTCCCAGAGATCACCTGTTACAGGTAAGTAACTGTGCTATCTCCAGGAACAAGCAGGAAAGCGTAGTTACTCACCTGTAACAGGTGTTCTCCAGGAGCAGCAGGAATCAGTCCTCACTTATGGGTGACGTCGGCGCCGACGGAGCCCTCGCGGAGCAATTTTCCCCAGCTTTCAAAGAAAGCCTTTGGGAATTGCAGCGCGCATGCGCGGTCGTCTTCCCGCCCGAAGGTGCCATCTTAGCCAGTCAGATGACATAGCTAAAAAAGACAGCATAAAAATTTGCAAAAAGAACATAAGCAGACGATTGCAACTCCAAGGGGAGGAGGGAGGGTAGTGAGGACTGATTCCTGCTGCTCCTGGAGAACACCTGTTACAGGTGAGTAACTACGCTTTCTCCAGGACCAAGCAGGAAGTCAGTCCTCACTTATGGGACTCCCAAGCTCAAGGCTACCGGAGACCCTAAGCACAAAAATGAGCTCCCTCTAGCTCAGCAGCACAGAAGGAAAGAATCTTCGCTGAATTATCACCCACCGGTAGCCCACATCCGGGATGGAGGGTAGGAGTTGCTCAGACCTCAAAGAGATTACGGAGGACTGCCTGTCCGAAAGCACTGTCCCTACGGGACTCCCTCTCGAGACAGTAATGGACCGCAAAAGTCTGGCTCGAAGACCAAGTAGCGGCCCGGCAGATGTCTGCCAGCGGAACAGAGCGGAGGTAAGCCACTGACGTGGCCTTTGCCCGAACGCAATGAGCCGTGACTCGACTTTCTATGGAGAGTCCGGCTGCCCCATAAGCCCAAGAGATACAGTCCGCAACCCAGATGGACAGAGTACGCTTGGAGACCGGGAGCCCCAATCTATTGGGGTCAAAAGAAACAAAAAGCTGAGCAGCTTTACGGTGCTCCCGCGTACGGTCAAGGTAGAAGTTCAAAGCCCTTCTACAGTCCAGGGTATGGAGGACCGTTTCAGCTCGGCTGGAGTGTGGTCTGGGAAAGAAGGTTGGAAGTACCACCTCCTGATTGATGTGAAAAGGGGAGACCACTTTTGGAAGAAATTTTGGGTGAGTCCGTAGGACTACCCTATTCTTGTAGAACCTAGTGTAAGGGGGATCAGACACGAGGGCCTGCAATTCACTTACGCGTCTAGCGGAAGTGAGGGCTATCAAGAACAGTGTTTTCCAAGACAGAAAACGGAGAGAACAGGTAGCCATAGGTTCAAAAGGCGGACAGGTGATCCGCTGCAAAACCACATTCAGGTCCCAGTCAGGCGCTGGGGGGCGCAGAGGTGGTTTAAGTAGAAGAAGACCTCGGAGAAACCTCGCTACAAGAGGGTCGCTGGAAAGAGGTCTGCCGTCCACCGGCACATGATGTGCTGAAAGAGCACTGAGGTGAACTTTGACGGAGTTGGACTTAAGTCCCAGATTAGAGAGGTGTAGCAAGTACTGCAAGATCACCGACACCGGGCAGGAGAAGGGATCCTGAGACTGTTGGGTACACCAGACTGCAAAGCGACGCCATTTAAGGGCGTAGCATTTGCGGGTAGAAGGCCGTCGCGAAGCCAAGACGACCTCCTCCACCTCCGCCGGCAGGAGAAGGGGAGCAAGGACTACCCTCTCAGCAGCCAGGCCATGAGGTTGAGAGACCTGAGGTTGGGGTGCAGTAGGGACCCCTGAAACTGAGTGAGGAGATCCGGTTGTACCCCCAGAGGGATTGGATCCTCCACCGCTAATTGCAGTAGGAGCGGAAACCACGGTTGCCTGGGCCAGCGAGGGGCCACCAGGATCATGAAGGCTTTGTCTCGGAGAACCTTGAAAAGAGTCCGAGAGACCAGCGGGATGGGAGGGAAAGCGTACAGAAGGCTCCCCGACCATGAGATCAGAAAAGCGTCCGCCGCCACCCGAAGGGGGTGTGGCTGACGAGAGCAGAAGCGAGGAAGCTGCCGGTTGTGAGGACTGGCAAAGAGATCCACCGTGGGAAGGCCCCACTTGAGGAAGAGCTTCTGAACTACCAAGGGATCCAGACGCCACTCGTGCGGCTGGAGGACCCTGCTGAGTTTGTCCGCCAGGCAATTTTCTTGGCCCGGGAGATAAACTGCCTTGAGGAGAATGCCGTGACTGACGGCCCAAGAGCAGAGCTTCTGCGCCTCCCGGCAGAGGAGGAAGGAGCCCGTGCCCCCCTGCTTGTTCACGTAGAACATGGCAACTTGATTGTCCGTCTGGACAAGGACGGACTGGTGGGAAGTCAGGTGGGAGAAGGCTTTGAGAGCTAGGCGGATCGCCCTGAGCTCCAGGAAGTTGATCTGCTGAGCAGACTCCCACGTGGTCCAGAGGCCCTGAGTACGTGCCTCTTGGCAATGTGCTCCCCAGCCCAGGAGGGATGCATCGGTGGTCAGCACCCGGGTCGGCTGAGGTGACTGGAAAGGCATTCCGAACACGAGGTTCGGCTGCCGGAGCCACCACCGGAGAGACGAGATCAGCGGCTCGGAGACGCGCACTAGGTCTGCTAGGCCGCCTGTGGCTTGACGCCACTGCCGGCGGAGACACCATTGAGCAGACCGCATATTCAGGCGGGCATTGGGGGTCACATGGACGGTGGAAGCCATATGGCCTAGCAGTCTCAGGAAGCGCCTGGCGGAGACCAGGGGCTGGCTGCGAAAACGGTCGGCTAGGTCCATGAGCCGTTGAGCCCTGTCGAGCGGTAGGTACGCTCGTGCCTGAGGAGTGTGCAGCCTTGCGCCGATGAACTCGAGATCCTGTGAGGGGAGCAAAGTGGACTTTGCGAAGTTTATAACAAAGCCCAAGTGCTGCAGAAGAGTCACCGTGCGGCGCGTGGCGATGGTGACCTCCCGAGCGGACGCTGCTCTGATGAGCCAGTCGTCGAGGTACGGAAAGACAGAGGCCGTGAAGCCGAAGATGGGCCGCCACGACCGCGAGACATTTTGTGAAGACTCGCGGTGCGGAGGACAGGCCAAAGGGCAGTACCCTGTACTGGTAATGATTCCCTGCCACCACAAACCGTAGGTATTGGCGGTGGCTTGGGTGGATGAGGATGTGCGTGTAGGCATCCTTTAGATCCAAGGAGCATAGCCAATCTCCCTGCTGGAGGTAGGGCAGAAGGATTCCAAGGGTAAGCATTTTGAACTTCTCCCGCACAAGGAACTTGTTGAGGTTGCGCAAGTCCAGGATGGGTCTGAGGCCCCCTGTTCTCTTTGGTATCAGAAAATACCTGGAATAAAAGCCTTGACCTCTCAGGTGGTGTGGCACCGGTTCCACCGCCTGTTCCTGCAGAAGACCTGCTAACTCCTGAAGGAGCAACTCCCTGTGCAGAGGGGGGCGCGGAGGTTCTCCCGGAAAATAGGAGGGAGGGACCTGATGGAAGTGGAGAAGATAGCCTTCTCGCACGACTTGAAGCACCCAGGCATCTGCGGTGATGCTGGACCACCTGTGGGCGAAGTGAACCAGCCGGCCTCTGGTGCTGGGAGGAACCAGCGGGGGGGGAGAGGCTATGCTTAATGAGTCAAAAACCCCCACCCTGCTGAGCAGGGGCTGGTGGTGCAGGCTTGGGGGCTTGCTGCCTACGGGACCCGTTACCCCGTCCCTTGGCCTGCTGGCCCTGTTGGGGAGCTGCAGGGGCCTGATAATGGGGGTATTGTTTGTAGGCAGCCGCCTTCCTCGGGTAAAAGGACTTTTTCCCCGAGCCCTTCTTTTTCTGGGAAGGGGCGGAGGTCTTCCTAGAAAGCCTGGTCCTGGTGAGAGTCTCAGTCTCAATTTGTGCAGCCTTTTCCGCCATGGGCTTGCCAAAGAGGTTTTCGCCTCGGCAGGGGACATCGACCAACTTGTCCTGCACCCAGGGCTCAAGGTCTGACGACTGAAGCCAAGCCTGTCGGCGGGCACCGATGCCGGCTGCGGCCACTCGAGCCGATGCTTCAAAGCCATCATAGGCTGCTCGGGACATGAACTTTGAGCATTCCCGAATGCCAGTGGACAAGGCTAGGAACCTCCGCAAGGGTTCCTCGGACAGACCAGCGGAGAATCCGGCTAGTTCTTTAGCCAGATCCCGGAGATACATGCCCATGTATAGCTGGTAAGTCTGGACACGACATGCGAGCATAGAGCCCTGGAAGCACTTCTTGCCAAGGCCATCCAGGTTACGGGCCTCCCTTCCAGGAGGCACCGAGGAGTGCATCTTCTGGCTCTTAAGACGATGCATGGCCGATTCCACTACCATGGAATGGTGTGGCAGCTGTGCCTTTTGAAAGCCAGGGCTCTTGCGGACTCGATAGATAGAATCGACCCGCTTGCTCAGGACCGGCGAGGAGGCCGGACTCTCCCACATACGGAAGAGTAGTCGTTCCAGCATAGGAGGAACCGGCACAGTAAAGTGTTCCCTCGCGGGAGAGTCATACTGGAGGGCGTCGAGCTCTTCGGCTCGAGGCTCCTCCTCGGGATCCGCAGGGAAGGCCAAAGCCTTGGCCATATCCCTAACGAAGTCCGAGAACCGGGCATCCTCCGGGGGGGACTGCTTCCGAGGCTCGGACTCCGGTGAGTCCGATGGGACACACCGAGTCCGGAAAGAATCAGGTGACTCTTCCTCCTCAGACTCCCAGACCGACTCCGACGAGGACTCGGTGGGGTCGGCCCGGGCAGGGTGCGGCGCCAGCCGCCCCGACGCCGAGGGAGTCGGCGTCGGCGACCTCGGTCCCGAACGGGAGGCCGAGGGTGACCTCGACCGAGGATCGACTCGAGTTCTCATCGACTCGAGGATCGGCTCGGTCTCCGGGGTCGACTTGGACGTCGACGTCCCGGCGGTCGGGGCAGCGGTGCCAGCGAAGCCAGCGAGCAGTGCCCGCTGCTGGTCCATGAAGGCAGACAGTCTGCTCTCCAAGGCCGTCAACCTGAGTCCGAGCTCAGGTGACCCAGCAGCCCCCGACTCGGGCCCCGACGGTGTCGGGCCCGACGTCGGCTGTCGCGGAGGCGAGTCCAGGAGGACCACAGGACTTACCCGGGCAGGCATCTCCGACTCCAGGCGAGGTCGCTTCGGGATGTGTTCCTTCTCCAAGGACCCGGGGCGGCTGTCGGGGCTATGCGACCTGGCCCTCGCGGAACCAGGAGCGTCCACCGACGCCGCCCTCGCGGGTTTCACCTTCCGACGATGGTCCCCGGAGGGAGAACCCCGGTCGGAGGAACTCCGGCGACGGTCCGATCTGGAGCCCTTCGACGCGGAGGCCTCCGACGAGGTCCGGGTACGGCTGGGGTCAGCGAAGATTCTCTCACGCTGATGCCGCCGACTTCTCAACGCCTTCGAGGACATTTTGCTGCAGGGCCCACAGATCAGTTCTTCATGATCCGGGCCCAGGCAGCGGAGGCAAAAGTCGTGTGTGTCGGTTGACATATTTCGGTCACACCGACCACACCGCTTAAACCCACTGGCAGCCATCGGGGGAAAAAGGGCCCCTGCGAGGTCAAAGGACCGGGCTGCCAGGGAAAAACCGAAAACGAAAGCTGACTAAGTCAGAAAAACCGAAAAAGATCGGCGTCGAACCGAAGGAAAAAAGGATAAAATAAAGAAGAAAATCAACTTTTTCGCGGGGACAAGACGGGGACGTCTGTAGGGCTCCGCGGAAAAAAGAAGACTGGCTAAGATGGCACCTTCGGGCGGGAAGACGACCGCGCATGCGCGCTGCAATTCCCAAAGGCTTTCTTTGAAAGCTGGGGAAAATTGCTCCGCGAGGGCTCCGTCGGCGCCGACGTCACCCATAAGTGAGGACTGACTTCCTGCTTGGTCCTGGAGAATGAGTCTTCACATATGGGGACTCCCAAGCTGAGATGCCTGGAGTCCCAGCATGTCATAGGTTGGAACATGCTATCCCCCACACCAGGCATCCTGAGGATGGAGGGTAGGAGTTGAAGAAAGAAAGGGGCTGTGGAACAGCTAACCTAGCATAGGACTGCAGACAAGGAGTCCATGTGTGGATGATAATTATCATCAATGATATTGAAAGAAATATTGCAATATGGACCTCCCCTAACAGGATTACACAGCAGTAAGGAGGTTCATGGGATCTACTGGGGAACCCAGTAGAGGAACCTCAAGGAGGACCTCACTGTGACGTGGAGGTAATAAACATGTAGGAAAAAACAGTGGAGGTCAGATTCCTGAAAGGTAAGAGGGGACCCCGGTAATAACTGGGGTAGTACCAAAAACAGTGGGCCTTCAGCGGAAGGCTTTATGATAAATGCCGAACTCTTTTGGCGACAGAGTGGCTCACCCTTGGGAGCAAAAAGAGAAGGCCGACCGAATTGGACAAACAGACACAGTCCTTGTGGGAGGAAAAGGTATGGAAACCTCTTATATCCCAAAAGAAAGGACAAACGCCTGAGGCGTTAGAGCCTGTGATTAGCTGAAGATCCGCAATGTCTCTCCTAAATGGAGTCAGCTAGGAGAGATATTGGAACATGGAGAGCTTCAGAGGTACCTAAACCTTAAGGTTATGGTGGAAGTTGTTAACTACCACCGAAGTGGTTGTGCGTGTAGAACCCCAAACATGCTGGATAGCATAGGTATGGGTAAAGCCCATCTGTCAGAATCATACAGCTATATGAGCCTCGACAGTCAGGTAGATAAAGCACAGTTACTTACCTGTAACAGGTGATCTCTGGGAACAGCAGGAATTAGTCCTCACATATGGGTACGTCGGTACCGACGGAGCCCGTGCGGGAAAGCTCCCCAGCTTCTTAGAATAGAAGCTTTTGGGACCTCCCACTGCACATGCGCACTGCCTTCCCGCCTTCCTGAACAGCTCTCCTCAGTTTCGAGTTTATAGCTGAGTCAACAGAGAGAGGACAGGAAGATAGATAGATAAAAGATACAACTCCTAGGGGAGGTGGGTGGGTTGTGAGGACTAATTCCTGCTGTTCCCAGAGATCACCTGTTACAGGTAAGTAACTGTGCTATCTCCAGGAACAAGCAGGAATAAGTCCTCACATATGGGGACTCCCTAGCTTAGATGCATGGGATCCCCTGTAAAGGTTCGCCATCTTCGTATGGATCTCAGGCATCCATTCTGGGAAGGTGGGCAGGAGTTGTTTAGGAATGGAACAGGTGCTTGAGGACAGCCTGGCCAAACAAGGCATCCCGGCGGGAGTCCTTGTCCAAACAGTAATGGGCTGTGAAGGTATGAACCGAGGCCCAGGTAGCGGCTCGACAGATCTGATCTATGGAAACAGAGTGCAGATGAGCCATAGAAGTTGCCATGGCCCTCACATTGTGAGCAGTGACATGGCCTTCCAGAGAAATGTTTTTGCTCTGGTAAGCAAAAGAAATACACTGAGCAATCCAATTGGAAAGTGTACGCTTGGAGACTGGAAGTCCCAAATGGGAAGGATCAAAGGCCACAAAAAGTTGAGAAGACTTTCGATGTGGCTGAGTCCTATTAAGGTAAAAAGCGAGAGCTCTTTTACAATCCAGAGTATGAAGGTTCCTCTCTGCATTGGATGCATGAGGAGCTGGAAAAAAGACAGGTAGATATACCTCTTGATTAAGATGAAAAGGCGAGACCACTTTAGGCATAAAGTGGGGATTCGTCCTAAGGACCACCTTATCATGATGAAATCTTGTGTAAGGTGGATTAGCCACTAAAGCCTGCAGCTCACTGATGCGGCGAGCCGAAGTGACTGCAATGAGGAAGATGACCTTCCAGGAAAGAAATTTCAAGGAGGTGGAAAACATTGGCTCAAAGGGTGGCTTCATAAGTTGACCGAGCACTAGATTCAAATCCCATGCGACCGGGGGTGGTCTGATGGGAGGTTTAGTGAGAGTCAGGCCTCTCATGAATCTTGCAACAAGAGGATGAGAGGAGATAGGTTGTCCATTTATATGTTTCAAGGATGCTGCAATAGCACTTAAATGGACTCTTACCGAATTCGTCTTGAGGCCTGCATTGGATAGATGCAGGAGATAATCAAGAAGAGAATTCAAAGGAAGTGCCAGAGGGTCAAGACCCTGCTGAGCACACCAAATGGAAAAACGTTTCCATTTGAAAGCATAGGAACGCCTGGTAGAGGGTTTCCTAGAGGCAGAAAGGATATCTTTCACTGGTTGGGAAAGATGAAAGTCTTGAAGGCTTAAGCCTTCAGTAACCAAGCACTGAGGTGAAGGGATTTGGGGTTTGGGTGCCACAAAGTCCCCTCCTCCTGAGACAGGAGGTCTGGCGCAGCTCCCAGATCCAAGTAGGATCCCTGGGAGAGCTGTAGAAGTAGAGGGAACCACACTTGGCGTGGCCAGCGTGGAGCTATGAGGATCATAGTTCCATGATCCCTCTGGAGTTTGAACAGAGTCTTGGGAATCAAAGGAATGGGTGGAAAGGCATATAGGAATGCCTGATTCCAATTCAGGAGAAAGGCGTCCGTAGCCTGAGCTCCCTGACACGGAGTTCTGGAACAGAACCGGGGAAGTTTGGCATTCCACGGACTTGCAAAGAGGTCTATGTCCGGGGTCCCCCATTCCTGAAAGATTCGGTTTATTTGGTCCAAATGTAGGGACCATTCGTGTGGCAGCAGAACTCGACTGAGCCTGTCTGCCCGAGAGTTTTGAACTCCTGGGAGATACACTGCTAGCAGGTGAATCTGATGCTCTCTGGCGAAGGCCCATAGTCTTAGAGCTTCGTTGCAAAGCGACAGAGAGCCCGTCCCTCCTTGTTTGTTTATGTAAAACATGGCCACCTGATTGTCCGTCTGAACTAGGACAGTGAGGTTGGCTAGGAGGGAGTGGAAGACCTTGAGGGCAAGGTAAATTGCTCGCAGTTCCAGAAGATTGATATGAAGGGTGGTCTCCTGTAGAGACCAAGTGCCCTGAGTGGAGAGAGTTTGCAGATGGGCTCCCCACCCTGTTTGGGAGGCATCTGTTGTGAGGGTTGCTTGGGGTAGCAATGGTTGAAATGGAGCCCCCAACAACAGATTCTTGGTGGAAGTCCACCAGTGGAGGGACCAAAACAGACGATCGGAGGTTTGTATTTGGTCTGAGAGCGCTCCTGACGCCTGAGTCCACTGAGTGGCCAGGGTCCATTGAGCTGCTCTCATATGAAGACGAGCATAGGGCACCACATGCACTGTGGAGGCCATATGACCCAGTAGGCGTAGCATTTCCCTGGCTGTCAAGTGAGTGCTGGACTGAGCTTGGGAGGCCAAACTCAGGAGGCGCTGGCCTCGAACATGTGGAAGGTAGGCCCTTGCAGTGATGGTGTCCAACTGGGCCCCTATGAATTCTAGAGATTGAGTAGGGATGAGTTGGGACTTGGGAAGGTTTACTACCAGTCCCAGATACTGCAAAAGGCTCCTTGTGTGGTCCAGGGAAATCTGGGCCTGTGACTGAGTTGGAGCTCGGATGAGCCAGTCGTCCAGATATGGGAAGACAAAGATTCCCATGCCTCTTAGAAATGCGGCTACGACTGCCATGCATTTTGTGAATACTCTTGGAGCAGAGGCTAGACCGAAGGGGAGTACTCTGTATTGGAAATGTTTTCCCTGAAACAGAAAGCGAAGATACTTTCTGTGGGATGGATGGATGAGTATATGTGTATACGCATCCTGTAGGTCTAGAGAACAAAGCCAGTCCTGACCCTGGAGGTAAGGAAGGAGAATGCCGAGAGACAGCATTTTGAATTTCTCCTTGAAGAGAAATTTGTTCAATTCTCTCAGATCTAGGATTGGTCTGAATCCCCCTGTCTTCTTTGGAATGAGAAAATAAGGGGAGTAGAAACCGGACCCTTGTTGAGGAAGAGGAACCTCTTCTATGGCCCCTTGGGCAAGAAGAGAGGAAACCTCTTGACCCAACAGGGTTAGGAGAGATGGGGGAGAATTGAATGGTCTCACCATATGATGGGGAGGAAGGCTGGAGAAATGAAGTTTGTAACCGTCTCGAATGATAGAGAGGGTCCATTGTTCTGTTGTGATTTGTTCCCATCTGGGAGCAAAGTGAACCAACCTTCCGGGTATGGTGAGAGGTTCTGGTTGTGTTAGAACCAGAAGTGGCAAGTTCCCTAGGAGCAAGTCAAAACCCCTGAGGGGTTGGAGCCTGCTGAGCTACAGTAGCTGCTGCAGGCTTAGCTCGTGCTTGTTTGGATTGCTGACGCTTAGCAGTATAGCGAGGTTGAGAAGACTGCTGGCCAGTATTTGAAGCAACTCTGGCCTTCTTATAGTAAGGCCTTTTAAAAGACTTTTTCTTAGTAGGAATTGAAGTGGACTTTGAAAGTCTTTCCAAGGTGGCATTTTCAGCATCCATCTGGGTGGCTTTGATTTGCCACTCTTCCCCAAATAAGTTCTCATCTGTACAGGGCAGATTCCGTAAGCCATCTAGAACCCAAGGTTCCAGATCAGAGGCCTGGAGCCAAGCAAGACGTCGGGCTGCAATAGCAATGCCCGAAGCCCTACTGGCTCCCTCAAAGGAATCATATGCTGCCCTATTAGAGAACTTAGAAACCTCTAAGAGTTGTTTCACTAGGGAAAGGAATCCCTGCTTTTTATCCTCAGGGATAAAGGGGGCAAAATGCCGCACCTTTTTGGCAAGTTCCTCCAGGAACATGCCCATATAGAGACTGTAGGAATTAATCCTGGCTATAAGCATACTAGCCTGGAAAATTTTCCTACCAAAAGAGTCCAAAGTCTTACATTCCCGTCCTGGAGGGGTGGAAGAGTGCCTTTTGGTACTCCTAATCTTCTTCATTGCAGACTTCACCACAATAGAGTGGTGGGGCAATTGAGTCTTTTGGAAACCAGGAGAAGGAGGGACCCTATACATGGTGTCCAACCTACGGGAATAAGGAGACAAAGTCAAAGGATTTTCCCAGAAATCCATCAGTTGTTCTTGAAGGATTTCATGGATAGGCAGGGTAACTGCCTCCTTTGGGGCCTTTGAGTATCCCAAAATATCCAGTTTTTTGGATCTGGGTTCCTTTTCAGAGGATGTGGTAATAGAAAGGGCTGTAGCCATATCTAAAACAAAGTCCTGGAAGGACAAATCCTCTGGAGGGGACATTCTCCTTTTAGGAGAAGAGGGCTCCTCAGGTAAGTTGAGTGAAAACTCAGCAGAATCATCAGAGGAGTGAAAATCCTCAGAGGAATCGGTGCTTTCCTCTAACGCACGATACGCGTACCGATCGGTATCGATATCGGGCGTATCGGGTATGGAACCGGTATGGAGCGAAAGCCCATACGGTACCGACTTGCGTTTAGAGGTGGACGGCCTCGATACCGGCATGGCGGACGATACCGGTATCGGGCCCGGAACCGCTGAAAGCGGAACCGATGGCGTTGCAGCTTTAATGAAAGCCATGACGGCCTGCTGCATGGACTGTACAGTATCGCCCATGGACGCCATAGCTGCCTGGATGTCGGTACCGGAGTGACCCGGTACCCCAGAGCAGGCTAACAGGTGATCTGTCGAGGCCGTAGCATCGATATCAACCTGAGACCCCTGAATTGGCGTTTTTGGAAGTTGGACTTCCCGCCGGGGTTGTTTGGCTGGGGCAGGGTCCTCAAGTTCTAAGCTAAGAGCCTCTCGATGCTTTGAAGGAGATTTGCTCTTTGAGGACTTGCCCACAGAAGGTTTGGTTACCTGAGATCCATCCGGAGAAGAAGACCTGGATGACTGTGATGCTGTATTCTCTGAAGCAAACAGCACATGGAATTTGTTGGCCCGGTTCTGCAGCCCACGTTTAGACATGTGGGAGCAAGATGGGCAGTCCGGTATGGAATGGTCAGGCCCCAAACATTTCAGACACCAGTCATGGGTGTCTGTGACTGAAATAACAGCATTACATTTGGTACACTTCTTAAATCCAGGGGCTGGCTTCTCCATGAGGAGAAATTGAGTAGGCCGAGAGGCCTCTCTGAAGTGACCAAAAAGCTAAAAAATAAGAAAAAAGAATTATAATTTTTTAAAGAAAGAAAGAAAAGACCGGCGATACCGGTATCGGTATGGGGAAGGCAGGTACGCGGTCTAAAGAAACAAATAAAATAACAATTTCTTCAGCGGTGACAGGAACACGACCTGCTGGCTCCGCGGAAAAAGAGAAACTGAGGAGAGCTGTTCAGGAAGGCGGGAAGGCAGTGCGCATGTGCAGTGGGAGGTCCCAAAAGCTTCTATTCTAAGAAGCTGGGGAGCTTTCCCGCACGGGCTCCGTCGGTACCGACGTACCCATATGTGAGGACTTATTCCTGCTTGTTCCTGGAGATATTCAGAATACATATCTACCGATAGTAAAATATCTCGACATATATATATGCGAGATATGAAGGGCATAAAATACACACAAATGATAGACATAGACATCTGTAAGATGTATGCTATAGATATGAATATATAGGCCTCTATATGGGTGTCTGCAATGAAGCAGACAGAGATATGCCTACAAAAACGGTATTCACATAGGAAATGTGGAGAGGAAAGATTCATCTAACAACAAGAAGGTGGAACCTACTTGAGAAGATATATAGAGAATCTATTCCCATTGGTTATGAGCTACAGGGATGCTAGCTAGTGGAATAACCAGGATGGTTACGTGAAAAGCAGAGGATGATATCAGTCTGCAGCCAGCAAGTCCCGAGTATTCTAGAACTCTAGCATGGTAAGTGAACAGAAGACACATAAAGATGAGATACCATGCTGACCTGCTTAAGGGCAAAAAAGGTATCATGCGTTCTTACCATGAGGACGAGCTGGAAGGAGAAAAGTATATTCCCGATTGGAAATACTATGGACCAAAGCAGGGAATTGGCAACTCCTTAAGCTTTCACGTAAGAGAAGGCCTATGTCCTTTTTAATATAAAGGAGAACCTTTCTAGTCATGGGAGACATGACTGAAAAAGCCTTTTCGAACCATCTAGGATAGCTGTTGGAGAAAAAAACCCCATGCTCTCTAGCAAGGGCCCATAGTGGAGAGCTTCTCTGTAGAATTGCAGAGAGCATGATGCAGGAGAATGAGGAGATAGGTACTGGCTCTTCAGCAGCCAGTTCTATGTCAACTATGCTGCCAAACCCAGGGGAATGGAGAAGGCAGAAAGAGAAGACAATCCAACAAGCTTGTAGTGAAAAAATTTCCAAGACAGATGACAGCACTGACTTGGAGCCACTACTAAGACCAGACAGAATGTTAGTGGAGGACAAATCTGGTTACTGGTGGACAAGAACCAGTGGTCCAAACATTAAGGCTCCTGCATTGGCAGCTGCTTGCCAGACAGCAGAAAGAATGTTACTGTTTAAAAACAGAAAGAACAGACAGAACAAGAGTAGAAAACTCTGGACATGTCTGATGAACTGCTTCAAAGCAAGATTGAAAAAGAGGAGTCAACTCAGAGAAGAGAACTCTGCACTGGAAAAGTAACAAAACTAGAGAGGCTGAAGAAAAAGCCCTCCAGTGAAGCAATACCGCTCTTACAGAGGAAAAACCTGGTAAGAGGGTAAAGAGAATGGAGCTGAAGAAGATTTACAAAGTAGTAAGTCTATAGGAAGGAAAAAAAGACATGCCGGCACAGGAAACTATCGTTTGATAGTGGTTAGACCTCTTTCCCTAGCAGGAAGAGGAGAACCCTGTGACCTAGAAGCATGAACATCCTGACAGCTCATAGAACATAGAAAGAATGGATGTCTTTTGGGAAGAGATCCATGTTTAGGATTTAGAATGACAGCAGTGGATTGCCTCTATTGAGAAGAAGCAACTGCAGATTCTAACCCCAAGAGTCACAAGCATCTGATGGAGATTGATCAGAAA
Source organism: Ichthyophis bannanicus (assembly GCA_033557465.1). NCBI lineage: Eukaryota > Metazoa > Chordata > Amphibia > Gymnophiona > Ichthyophiidae > Ichthyophis > Ichthyophis bannanicus. Next base: position 385,072,625 of record CM066039.1, read on the forward strand.
CCCTGTGGTTGCTGGGTTTGCTGAGCCTGGTGAGAGGTTGAATTCTGCAGACCAGGACGATGCTTCCTTTGTTTGGGAACATCTGTATGATGGGCAGATGATGCATAAAACCTTCTTCTCCTACGGGAAGAAAGTTTGGCAGGACATTTCCTACCTACTGGGACAGAAGGTGGTGTGGGACAGCCCCTAGGAACAGGTAAGTCAGTGGACAACTGAGTAACCTGACGTAAAGACTCCTTGTTGAAAAGATTGTCTCCAGTGCAAGGAGTATGTCCCAGTCTTTGCTGTGCCCATTTGTCCAAGTCTGAAGCTTGGAGCCAGGATCTACGTTGTGCCCCTATAGTTATAGCAGAAGTCCTGCTAACAGACTCAAAAGAGTCTAGGGAAGCACGAGTAAGAAACCAAGAGATATTCTGAAGATGCTTGAGCAGTGAAGAATAGCCTGCACTCTTGGACTCTGGAAGGGAAGGAGTCAAAAGATGTAACTGCTTTGTGACCTCCTCAAGAGATAGACTCATATAAAAAATATATGAGAGAATTCTTGCAGAAAGCATAGATGTCTGGAAGGTTTGACGTCCAAAGGCATCTAGTGTCTTAGACTCATGATCTGGCGGATAAGAAGAGTGCTTTTTCTTACTCTTTACCCGCCTCATTGCTGATTCCACTACTATGGAATGATGAGGAAGTTGAGTCTTTTGAAACCCTGGAGAGGGGGGCACTTGATATAAGAGATCAGTTGCTCTGGAATGTGGGGGTACCCTTAAAGGTGTTTCCCACATTCCTAGAAGGAGATCCTGCAAGGAATGATGCAAAGGAAGCATTATGTTCTCCTTTGCTTTGGTAGAAACAGAGCCTTGTGCAGGATCATGTCCTGGGATAGGAATGGCAAGAGATCTTGCTATATCCAGGAGGAAACTCTGAAAAGAGGGATCCCCAACAGGAATCTCCCTTGGACAGGTTAGATCTGAAGAACTAGCCTGAGCACCGATAGAGCTATCCAAATATATAGGAATAGAAGATCCTGCAGAGTGCAGTGTGGAATGCTTAAGGGATGGTCGCCGGTACTGGCTGTCAGGAGCAGCGACCGTCATTACCACATTGTCCATGCCAGGTATCGACTCCAAGCTTGGTATAGAAGGGAGCGATCCTGTTGAAAAAAGCATGGCAGGAGTTGGCCACGATGCTACTGTGGATACTGGTACCGATGCCAATAGCGGTACCGATGTCGGAGTCGAGTGACAGTTCAATCGGTACCGAGGTAACCGAAAACCTCTGGCCGCTATCCTCGGTACTGAGCCACCGATATCGATCGGTGTCGGTACCAAAGCGTATTGGTACCCAGTCTTCCAGACTAGAGATCGATTCCAAACTCGGCATCGAGGGCAGAGAGCCTGATAAGCGAAGCATGGAAGGCACCGACCGTAAGGGTAATGAGGACATCGGTACCGACTTCGGTACCGTGTCTGATACCGGTGGATGAAGGTCAACCAGTGGCAACTCAATCGGCCTCGGGGGAACCGAGAGTTGCGGATCTGAATCATCGGAACCGAGCCTTCGGTACCGCCGAGAGCTGGTACCAAGGCGAGTCGGTACCCAGTCCTCCAGACTGGAGATCGATTCCAGACTCGGCATCAAAGGAAGCGAGGCTATCGATGCACATCTGGAGGGTACCGACATCGGTGGTAGTATCGGTGCTGGTACCGATAATGGAAAGTCAGTCTGGAGAGTATCCACCGGTCCCGAAGGCACCAAGGACACCAGATGACCATCCCTGGTGAGGAGTGTTTCATCCAACACCAGTGCCGATGCCGGGGTATCGGTACCGCTCGAAGCGGATGCCACCACCAGACACGGCTCAGGTATGTTCTGTGAGGGGTGAACCCCAGGAACAACCTGAAACCCCTGAAAGGCTTTGAAGACCGAAGACTCCCGCCGGGGTTTTGAAGCCAGTGGGCCCTCGAGGGCAAGGCTGTGCATGAGACCTACCACTCGAGGGCTGGCTAGTCTTAACAGACTGTTTGTGGGTTACCTGTTCCTGTGTAGAAGAAGAAGAGGACGGTGCCCCGAAGTTGGAGGGAACCTCAATGTTGAAGACCTCTTCTCACCAAACTGTTGTCAGGACCCAAGTAGGTTAGACACCGACTTCGAGGGTCTAAAAATAAAGTTGTACCGCCACAGTTTGAACATTTCTTGGAGAAAGTGGCTGGCGGTTCCATGAAGGAAAAAGAAGAGGCCTAAAAGGCCTAAGAAACCGTGGGACACTATGAAGAAAAAATATCCCTTGAAAAAGGAAGATTTTACAAGAAAAGAAAAGAAAACACCGGCGGTACCGGTGGCGTCGGGAAAGACAGCCGCGACCACAAGAAAACTAAAGAAATAAAACAAGAATTTTCTGCGGTGACAGGAGGACGTCCTGCCGGCTCCGCGGAAAACAAAAAACTGAGGAGAGGCAGTTGGGAAAGGCGGGAAGACAGCACGCAGGCGTGGTGGGATGCTTCCAAAAGCTCTTTGATTGGATGCTGGGAAGCGTTCCCGCGCAGACTCCGTCGGTACCGACGTACCCATATGTGAAGACTCATTCCTGCTTGTTCCTGGATATATATATATATTTATACATACACACACACACACGTGGAAGAGAATTTTAAAAGGGACGTCTAAGCCAGAACATCTGAGAATAAAAAAAGCAGGCATATCCAGGTGCACACACGATTTCACAAACGTGGACATGTCCGATATGGATGCCTGTGAGGGCATCTACACAGATGTCCTGAGCACCGCATTTCAGAACCTGGCTGCCTAAGATAGCCTAATAGTTAGAGTAATAATCTAAGAATGGGACAGCCAGGGTTCAAATCCCACTGCTGCCATCATTGTGATTATGCTGAGTACTGGCCATCTTCACTACACCCTCTGAATGTTTTTCAGCCAAAACAAGCACTTCTCAGATGCCTGTTCATGCCTTGAACAGATCTAAACTTAGATGTGATGCTGATGTTCATGACATTTCTGAGATCAAGCAGGGATGCCCAGGTTCCAGAGAATGCCTTGGCCATGCCTCCGTTCAGACTTGGACATCCTCACACTATAGACGTCCCAGAGCCGGCTTCTAACATACTTCTGGAAACCTCTCTATGCCTGTTTTTGTATGTCCAAAGCACCAATATGGGTTTCAAAATTATCCCCATACTGTTTATTGTTGTACTTTGTATACTACCTTATCAATATCGTCAAATCAGTTTACAAAATTTTAAAAAAGTAGAGAAGGATATAGATATACACATATACATACACAGACATGGCCCTTCCAGACCTACCCAGGTCCAAACAACAGGATTTCATAGTCATCTGAATATCTCAGTATGTTCATCTTTTTTCTTTCATGTTGCTTCATATCTTGTCTATAAAAATATTTTCTGTTGCTCTCTTGTTCAAATGAACATTCCTTTTTGTTCTTTATATGTCCATCTTGCTGGAAGTCATCCAAGCACACAGGCTGAATAACCTGTTAAAATAATTAAAAAATTATTTTATTGCTTGGTCAAAGAGCAAGTGTTGAAAGGTTAATGTCTGATAACAGAAATTATTCATAAAGTAAAAATGATGCAAACAACCTGGCATAAAATGAGGCTGTTTATCTGTAACAGAAATTTTACATAGACAGCTGATAAATCAGGCACACAAGTGAATGACATTATCCAAGGATGCCAAGACAGAGTAGTTCTCTCACAGCTCAGAATTAGCTTAAAAACATTTGATCGTGCTCTCCCATTCCTGAACATTGCTGCAGCATTCCTAACAGGGGTTATATATTTCAAGCAAAGGTAAGAGTTTGTGGCTTTTTAAATTACAGTTCTCTGCCTGGGAGCTCTTAAAAAGGTTTTAGTACATTTTTAAAACAAAGGTACATTATTTTTGCTGCTTTAATTTAAAAGGGGAAATACTCATATTTTCTTTAGTGGGGTAGGTTTAAAACTCTGCTTTAGTATCTTTCTCAGATCTCTGAAACCACTGACACCTCCTCAGGTGTTAGTGGGCCTGATTAGCCTGTGAAGGAACTGAGGGCAGCTGAGGCCTGCATAAAAGGCTTCAGAGCCTTGCACTGTTGAGGCATTCCTAAGAGAGGCTATACATTTCAAGCAAAGGTAAGAGTTTGTGGCTTTTTAAATTACAGCTCTCTGTCTGGGAGCTCTTAAAAGGGTTTTAGTACATTTTTAAAACAAAGTTACATTCTTTTTGGTGCTTTAGTCAAAAAAGGGAAATAATTTCTTTAGTGGGGTAGGTTTAAAACTCTGCTTTAATATCTTTCTCAGCTCTTTGAAGCTACTGACACCTTATCAGGTGTTAGTTCCCTCCCTACCCCCCCAACTCCCATCCACCCCTAGTGAGCAATCTCGCTTTATAGGGCACCTCCCCAATTAACTACACACAGGGACTTGGAACAGCACATTTTGAACACACTTAAAGAGATTTAACTGCTTTTTCTCTAAAAGGCCAGCTGGGAAACCAGCTGATTCTTTGGTAGGTCTCTCTCTTTTGCATTATCAGATACCTAAGCCCCACCGACTGAACAATGGCTGGGAAAAATCTCCAAAGCTGTTGCCCCCGTTACAGCTTCTGCATCTGTTCAGACAGAGGTCCCAATGCCAGTTGAAGGACCAGTTCCATGTGCAGGATGCCTGCAGGCAGAAGCTCTGAGGAACTGAGAGAGGAGGTGGCGAGGCTGAGGAGCATTCAAGAGAGTGAGAAGTACATTGATGAGATGCTTCTTGCAACATCCAAGCTCTCCAGCAGAGAAGATGGAAGCCTACAGAATGACAAAGGTTGGACACAAGACACCAGAGCCTGCAGAATCACCAATCCAACTTCTCCAGCCCTTGAACTGAAGGCCCATTATGCAGCCCCGGAAGTGGAGGAGGTGAAAGCATCCCTGGAAAGGGAAGAACCAGAGCTCAAGCACCCCAAAGTTGCAGAATCAGTGACCACAAGGAAGCGAAGGGTAGTGGTGGTTGGAAACTCTTCTGAGTGGTACTGAGGCATCCATCTGCCGACCAGACTTGATGTCCGGAGAGGTATGCTGTCTGCCAGGTGCCAAAATCCGAGATGTTACAGAAAGTTTGCTGAGACTCATCAAGCCCACTGACTATTACCCAATGTTACTAATACATGTTGGCACAAATGATACTGCCAGGTATCCCTCTGATCGTATCAAAAGTGACTTCATGGCTCTGGGACTGAGGGTGAAGCAGATAGAGGCACAGGTGGTGTTCTCTTCAATCCTCCCTGTTGAGGGTAAAGGCCAAGGCAGAGAAGCTTGCATCCTGGAGATGAATGCATGGTTGCGTGGATGGTGTCATTGAGAGCGTTTTGGTTTCCTGGACCATGGTATGCTGTTCCAAGTGTTGCAGAGCAGAGATGGCGTTCATCTGTCCAAGAAAGATTGGCATGTCTTCAGTAGCAGATTGCCTAACCTACTGAAGAGGGCTTTAAACTAGATTCATTGGGATGGGTGAAGAAAGCCCCCAGGTAAGTGAAACATTAAATACCTTTATAGCCAATGCATTTAAATGGGGGGATAAGACATTTTTCAGATATGTTAGTGAGAAGAGGAAGGGCAAAAGTGGTATTGTCAGACTCAGGGGTGAAGGGGAGGAATATGTAGATGCTGATGAAGATAAAGCGGAATTGCTTAACAAATATTTCTGTGTTCACAGATGAAGAGCCAGGAACAGGTCCTCAGAAAAAAAACACAAACAGGAACAGAAGCGAGGGGAATCTTGAACAATTTTCAGAAGACTGTGTTCATGAGAAAATAGCTCAACTTAAAGTAGACAGAGCGATAGGACCAGATGGGATACAACCTAGAATACTGAGGGAACTTGGGGACGTTCTAGAAGCTTCACTGACTGACCTTTTCAATATCTCGTTGGAGTCGGGAGTGGTGCCAAAGGACTGGAGAGAGGCATATATGGTCTCTTTACACAAAAGCGGAAGTAAGGATGTGGTTGAAACTACAGGCCGGTTAGTTTAACTTCAGTGGTGAGTAAATTATTGGAAGCACTGCTGAAAGAGAAAATAGTGAGGTTTCTGGAGTCCAGCGGATTACAGGATCAGAAGCAGCATGGATTCACCAGAGGCAAGTCTTGTCAGACAAATCTGACTGATTTCTTTGACTGGGTGACCAGGGAACTGGAGCGAGGGAGAGCCCTAGATGTGGTGTATTTAGATTTTAGTAAAGCCTTTGACACCGTTCCTCACAGGCGACTTATAAATGAACTGAGCACCCTAGGGATGGACCCTAAAGTTACTGCTTGGGTTAGAAACTGATTGAGTGGGAGGCGACAAAGGATACAGGTAAATGGAGCTCACTCTGAGAAGGAGGTTACTAGTGGTGTGGCGCAGGGATCTGTTCTAGGTCCGATTATTTTTAACATCTTTGCTAGTGATATAGCGGAAGGGCTGTCGGGTAAGGTTTGCCTCTTTGCGGATGATACCAGTATCTGAGTAGTGTCGGCGCTCCCCCTTGTGGCCAGGTAGGTGCCTAGGTGTAAGGGGGCGCCCCGATCGTCCTTCTTAATAAAAACTGGCTTCGCATGTAGTTGTGTCTTTACAGATTAGAGCCGAGATTGAAGGTCACAGGAAAATTTCTTTTATTTGGAAAAATAAAGTTCTACATAACCAAATTAAATTCTTTGGTTATGAATTCAGTTGCTACAAACAAAACTCAGGATGCTTCTCCATTCACATAAACATAAGCCTTGATACACAGTCCCTGGCTTGGCCTTGTTTCTGCGGCTTAGTTTAAAATCCGTCTCCAGAATCAATCCTTTACACACAGAAATCTGTTCCAGGTCTCCAGGATGCAGCACTGCACTTATCTGTTTCTTTCACAGGTTTAGCGGTACTTTAACTTCCTGGTCCACCAACAGTTTAAAGGTTAAGACATTTTCTTTTCAAAAAGGTGCTTTCACACTTTTAGCTTTCACAGGCATCTATTAACTCTTGAAGCTTATCAAACCAGCTCTCATTAATTGCCAACTAAAAGTCATGAGCTTCAGCAGAGAATGTTCTTTACTTAAAACTTCTGGGTTTTCACAAACACTTTAAAACCCCTTCATTTTCCTATTTCTGTCTGGCACAGAAAGAACATTCTATTTCCATATCTGAGACATCACTCTCTTTACAACTGTCTCCTATATCCATATCCTCTTCAGTGGATTCTCCTAGTGACTTGCTATTCACAGCGTCCGCATGGGAAGGCTTTAAATGCTGTAATACTTTTATCAGCTGTTCCCATTGAGTTCCCTCACTACGTGAGGTTGTAGGGGAAAGGCATGAAAGAGCCTGCTTATTCAGTAGCTTCTTAAGAGCTTGTAATGGGCTCACCTTGCTAGCAGTAGTGTGTCTCCTTTCAGACCCTGCCACAGATGTACCTTTGCTCTCTGGTCCTCCCAGGAATATTCCTCTCCTCTGCTCCCCAACAGTACCTTGTTTGAAACCAGCTTTTCAAGGCTCCACGTTAGCTGCAGACTTCCTGTCAGCTGAACTACGTTCTAGGCTTGAGCTGTCTCTGTACTGTTTGCCAGAGGAATCCCTTTTTGTATGGCCAGTCCACCAGCTTCTAGAGAATATCTCCTCCTCAGAAGATTCCTCCCCAGAACTTGCCTCTGCCTTTTTCTCTGGCTTTCTCTCCGACCTCCTCCTGAATCTCTCCTCTTTGCCACGCTGCTGGAGATAGTGCTTCTTTTCCCTGCCACACTGTTTCTCCTCTCTGCCACGCTGCTTCTCTTCTTTGCCACACCCACACCCTTTCTGACTGAAACTTCCCTGCTTAAATGTTTGGGGCTGTCCTATAGCTCTAGACTCCGCCCCCAAACCTCTCCCATTACCTCCCTCGGTTTCCATGGGAACTGGGTGTGTCTCTGGCTCTATACTTCTGTGCAGGGAGTTTTTTGCTTTGTTTAGAGTTTTAACCCCTGCTGTGCCTGCAGTTCTGTTGGGCTCAGGGAAAAAATACTGTTTTTCCTGCTTTTCCTTCCACTCTAAACCTGCTTCGCACCACAGTAGACACCCAGGAAGGTGTAGATAACATGAGGAGGGATCTAGCTAAGCTTGAAGAATGGTCTAGAATTTGGCAGCTGAGATTTAATGTTAAAAAATGCAAGGTTATGCACTTGGGCTGCAGCAATCCAGGGGAGCAAAATAGTATAGGGGGTGAAGTACTTTTGTCCACAAAAGAAGAGTGGGACCTAGGCGGGATTGTGTCTGATGATCTTAAAGTAGCCAAACGGGTAGAAAAGGCAACAGCAAAAGCTAGAAGGATGCTTGGGTGCATAGGGAAAGGAATGGCCAGCAGAAGAAAGGAGGTGATAGTGCCTCTGTATAAGTCTTTGGTGCGACCTCATTTGGAGTATTGTGTGCAATTCTGCAGACCACATCTTCAAAAGAATATAAACAGGCTGGAGTCCATACAGAGGGTGGCTACTAAAATGGTTAGTGGTCTTCATTATGAAGCATATGAGGTCAGACTTAAGGATCTTAATATGTACACCTTAGAGGAAAGGCGGGAAAAAGGTGATATGATCGAGACGTTTAAATACCTCCGTGGCATAAATGAACAGGAGGAGAGCCTCTTTTGATTGAAAGCAAACTCTTCTACGAGGGGATGTGGGATGAGGTGAAAGGGGACAGATTCAGGAGTGATATGCGGAAATATTTCTTTACGGAAAGAATGGTGGATCCGTGGAATAGTCTTCCAGTTGAGGTGGTAGAGATGAGGACAATATCTGAATTCCAAGAAGCATGGGACAAACAGAGGATCTCTAAAGGAAAAAAGGGGAATGTTGTAGTGGTTCATATGAAAGGACAAACTAGATAGGCCATGTGGTCTTTTTCTGTTGTCATGTTTTCTATGTTTCTAATACCTCAGTTCATGTGTAATTTAGATTGAACCTTGTCGAGAACTAGGAAGGATTATGTATCTGACTTATCCTGCCATCTAAGGAAATCCTCTGTTACATGTGCGCAATTTTGCTTTGTTCATCAATAAGCAGGATGAATTGGCCACACAAGTGGGCTCTCCCCTGCTCAGTGCTGCAGTTGGGCACCTGACAACTGTGCAGCTGTAGAACTGCCTTGCTGATAGCTGATCCCTTGGTTGTTGTTGGTTTTTTTTAGATAGTTCATATGGTTCTGTAAACAAGTTTCTTCATGATCGAAAGTGCTTGCTCCTCTGAATGCATAATTCAGACAGTATGGGAAGCAAAAAGGAACACTATTGTCACTGCTCTGCAGATGTCTCCTAGGAATGCTGACTATTGTTCTTATTTGATGGGACTTTATTTTGATTTGGAAGGCCTGTTTATCGATAAGCAAAACTGAATACGCTCCAATAACCATTTTGCAATTTATTCTGAAGAAAGACAGAGCAGACACTGTCTCTGCTGGAAAGCAAGTATATGTATGTATTTAGTTCACGCCTTACAAAATACTAGTTCAAGGTAAAGTTAAATTCAGATAATGAGATATTTCCCTATCCTCGGAGGTGGCATGCACCGACAAGGGATTCTTCCAGATGGAAGCCTGGAGATCCTGTAGGAGCTTCCGGGGGTGCTGCAGGGCTAGAGGATAGACTAGAAGTCCCTCTTATTAGTGGGCATCTGGAATTTGCTGAGAATGTGCACCCGAGAGATCTTTTGGAGGAACTTCAGGTAAGAGTAGACTTCTGGAGGCTCCTCGGTGTCCCACATTCTGGTGGAAGGTGGGAATGGTCCTCAGTCGGGAGAGAAGAGGCTGTCTCCCAAGAATGGAGGCAGACAGTGCCAAGCAACGAGCACGCATCCTCTTTGAGAAGCAGGGACGGCTACCAATTGATTAGGGAGGGCAATGCGGGGGGTGGGGAACTCCTGAGGGTCTTGCGGAACCTGAGGAGGGACGGGGTGGTGGGAGGACCCCTCCTGGGGGTGTATGCTCTGCAAGATGGTAGTGCTATCCTGAACAAAGTGATGGAGCATAGAGATTAGGCTGGAGTTAGGATTGAGCTTTCCCTCTAGTGGTGGTGGTGGGGGGGGGGCACTCTTAGGTGAAAGTGCAGGCATGGAGGTTTCCAGGCATTTCCTGCTTTTGTTGGGGGGGGGGCGTGTTCTCATTTCTATGGGGTTCCTCTGCCCTGTGTCTCTTTAGAGTGCTGGCTACTTTACCTGAGGTGGAGGAAGAGCTATCAATATGAGACGTGGACCAGTCAGAATACTTGCTTTTTACCGCTGTCTTCACTCCCTGGTCGGTTCTGAATGCTGGGGCTGGTGGAGAGGTAGTGAATCCATGGGAGGGTGGAGCCACAGGTCTGAGAGGCCCTGGGCTGCTCCTGAGTGAGCCGGCACCAGGAGAGAGTTCCTATTTGCTACACCACCAAAGCAGCACATTGAAGACACCATTGCTGCAATCAACACAACCACGGCCCAATCCGACCCCTGCCCTGCGTTCTGGATTAAGGAACTACGATCCTACCTAAGCCCTGTTATAGCCAGACTCATGGACCAGTCATTTACAACAGGCACATTCCCACAACCCCTCAAACAGACATCCATAAGACCGCTACTGAAAAACAACAAGCTAGACCCCAAGAAGGTGGACTCATACAGACCGATCTCGAGCATACCCCTACTAGCGAAAATAATTGAAAAGGAAGTCCAATGCCAGATTCAAGATCACATAGACACTTCCGTGCCACTGGACTCATGCCAACACGGCTTTAAAGAGGCCCATGGTGGCGAAACTCTACTCACCACACTATTTAACAATATAATTGCAGGAATAGATAACATCCGACAAGGGTTTGTCCTCCATCTTTTTGGACATTGCGGCAGCGTTTGATTCAGTAAGCCATGAGCTTCTCCTCGAGCATCTCCAAGAGAAGGGGATCAAAGACAAAAGCACTTGACTGGTGCAAGTCCTACCTCTCTGACAGATGGCAACATGTACGATCAGGGACTACATCATCAGAGCCATTCCACCAGAAGCAAGGTGTCCCGCAGGGATCCTCCCTCTCCGCCCTGATGTTCAACATATACATGCAGCCCGTCTGTAACTTAATCCGTTCCTTCAACGTCAAGTGCCTGATATATGCCAACGACGTTCTGCTATACATGCCCTTCTCGACTGAGAACCCAGACCTCTCCCCACTGACAAACTGCTTTAATGCAGTGTCCAACTGGCTACAAACCCAAAACAGAGGTCCTATTCATTACCAGGAATCAAAACTTCTCCACGGAGTCACACTAGATCAGCGACTGGACATGAAGACTCACATAGGCAACACGGTAAGAGCGGTGTATCACAAGATCCGATCTCTTCGGCACCTAAGATCCTTGCTAACACTAGACGACTTCAGGACAGTCTATCAGGCACTAATCATACCACATCTGGATTATGCAAACTCAATTCTGCATGGACTCCCTCAAGCCATGCTGAATCCACTGCAACTAGCGATGAATGCTGCAGCAAGAGTTCTCCATGGAGCAGCCAGGAAAGACCATGTTACCCCCATCCTGAAGCACCTACACTGGCTCCCAATACGTGCCAGACTCACATACAAAATCTTATTGCTGACATTCAAGGCTGTCAACGGGCTCTCATCCACATCAATGACAGAGCTGATCCAGACCACGCCCCCCAATAGGTCCAGAAGATCTACAGCAGTTAATACGCTGATAGTCCCGAAATCAATAACCCAATGCACATGTTCAACTGTGAAAAGAACCTTCAAATTCTGTGCACCAAGATGCTGGAATGCCCTACCTCCCAGCATACGAGCATTCCCTGGCCTAACACAGTTTAGAAAGGCATTGAAGCACTATCTCTTCCTCCAATATTACCCTCCTGACAGCGCCTTAATAACCTCATCCGCCACTTAGCTGATTCAGTTTAGTGAGCCCTTCCACCCAGACAAACATGACTACGTCTAGCAAGGTGACACCTATCTTGCCATACAGTTGTACATAGTTTTTACCCCTTGTTATCCAAGTTCTATTGCCTTGTTCAATGTAAACATGTATCAGCTATTGAGATGTGTAAGTTGTTGTATGTAAACCGCACTGATGCCGAATAGCGCGGTATAGAAGAGACTTTAAATAAAATAAATAAAATAAAATAAATAACTTCAGTGATGTGCTTTGTGGCCTGCCCTCAATTGTGTCTCGTCTGGGCCCAATGGGGGTAGGAGCTGGGGAGTGCTGATCATTCGGCATTGCAGGCCACGGTGTTAACAGTTTCCCGGCCACGGTGTTAACAGTTTCCCTTCCACGGATCGTTGCCGTTGATTTTCTGCTTCTTTTTCTGTTTTTTTTTGTGTGTGTGTGTGTGTGTTTTTTGTGGTTGCATCTGCTCAGCATGTCAGGTCAGCAGTGGCACCAGCGGCTGTATGTGTGTGTGTGTGGTGGTGGGGGGGGGGGGGGGTGCTGCAGTAATCAGGATTGGGGAGAGCCATGTGTAGATGCAGAGATCCTGGAGTTTTTCTGCCAAAATGGGTCTGGGTTAGTTGAAGGAGAGGAGCGATCTGTTAAAAATTGTTGCAATAGTGAATAAGAGCAATTTGAGGCACTGAGGTATGGAGCAAGGAGAGGCCATGCACCACACTGGCATGGTCAGACTAAACTGAGGGCACAAAGCAGCAATGACAAGGTGGGAGAGACTTCTCTAGGCTAGGGGAGAGCCCGGCATCTATGGCTCTGTTGCAGATTGCATGTCTCCAGAGAAAGGCCCAACATCAGAATTCAATAAAGAATACTACAAAATAATCTCAAATAATGCCACACATACTGTATTTCATCCTCAGATAATTATACCTTCTCCATTTCCAAAGGATGTTGATGGTTCAATGCACTGCTTTCTTTTTCTTGATCTTCAACTTTTTCTGTGGCATCTTCAACTTTTTCAAAAAGCTATGCAAAGTATGAATGAGATGAGAATGGAAAAACAAACTATATGCCATGATATGTTTAAATCAATCAATGATATGCCAAAGTAAACAAAGATGCCTGTAATAAGAAGGGATAAACGCATTGAGTAAGTTACTGCATATGAGTAATTGGCCATTATTATTAATCTATGGGCAAATAATGTGACTACAGTACAAAAAAAATTGAACATGAGATTCTCTAACCTGCAACACATAGTTAATCCCACAGCAAGTTTTGCTGCAGCTGGGAACCTCATAAGCTTCCAGGTGTAATGCTCGATGGTGGGCCCCTATCCATGCTTGCTATCTTTTAAATGATTCAGCATTTGTTTAAAAAAGGAAAAGAAGCCCCTCCTGCATTGTTGCCAAATTCCCTGATGGGCTAGAAGTAAAACCACTGATCCTTCCACCCCCACCTGGTGGTAAAAGGTGCTTTAAAAAAAAAAAAAAAAATCTCTGAAGCTCTGTCTCCTTTTCTGCAATCCTATCCTTACTTCCCTCAAGCCTACCTTTCAATGCTTGAGGGTCCAGTTGGGGGGAGGGGGGCAGGAGTTTACACACTAGAGGCACCATCCCCCTTGTTAGGGTTCAGGCAATGCCATTCTGGGGAAGGCAGGAGCAGCTAGGGATCTGCCATTCTGTTCCTAGTTCTAGATGTAAAAAAGGTTCCTTTCTAGATTCACAATGCAAGGACTTCCTCTCGCCTACACTTTCCATTTCCTGTAATTAAGGTCACCTAAAGATAACAGTCCCACACCCCTGGCTTTATTTGACTTGGTATTGGTCAATACGGATTCACCATTTAAATCCTTTTTGTAAAGTTCATTTAAGGTTCAGTTCATAATTAATCAAATCACAGTGAAAATTATTACCGCTTGTAATGAAAACACAATATTCAGATATGAATAATATCCTTCCCTCGCTTGGTTTGCAGCTTGTGCTGCTGTGTGAGCTTCTGGGCATCTGTGATGCTGAGAGCTATACTATCAGTAGCTTAACTCCTAGAAGGGGGAGAGGTCTCAGCTGAGGTGTCAGACTAAGAGAAACCACCCATCTAGGCAACAGCAGTATGGGACAGCGTTAGTGGTGCAGGACCACATTTCTGTGACAATGACAATAACTCTAGCGTTACTTGCATGGAAGAAAGGCCTAGCAATCTACTTCTGTATCTTGTCACAAAAGCCCAATGGATAGTCATAACAAAACAAAGTGCAATATAGAGATGGAAGAAGAGACTCTCAGGTTGGAAGGCACTCAAGAGGCTACTGAGATAAAGCTAAAGATTCTTCGAGTAAAGCCAGTATTTATGATGTGGTTAGATCAAAGCCCTCAGGACATCCGACTGTTGATGTAGCTGCGCATGAAATGAGAGCCAGAAGCTGCAAAGATGGGGAAAATTTTACTTACTGATAATTTCCTTTCCTGGAGCTCTGCTAGACCAGTCCAGACAAGAGGGTTAACTCCCCCAACCAGCAGATGTGAGACAAAGAAAAACTAGAACAGTGCTGTGATAGCAGCAGCAACACCTTAAACCAGCACAGCTAGGGACACTGCTCAGTATATACATCTTAAGCAATGGAACAGAAAACTTAACCAAAGGGGCCCCTATCCCCAGCCACAGAGCTTTGTAAGCAGGACATGACAAGGGAACTATATAGACAAGAAACAAGAGATATGGAGTATGTCGCAAATGTGGTCCTCTTGTGGGACCGCACGTCGAAGGAGGCAGACCCGAACAATCCAGGAGAATGGGTCCTGGGAGTGGTCTAGCAGAGCTCCAGAAAAGGAAATTATCTGTAAGCAAAATTTCCCCTGCCAGAGAGTGTCTGCTAGACCAGTCCAGACAAGAGGGTAGTGCCAAAGGTACTATCCTGTCGGGTGGGAACAGAGTGCAGCAGAGAGCATTTGTGCACTGCAACAGGCTGCCGCAGACGCTTGAACATCCAAGCAATAATGCCATACGAAGGTGGACAAGAAGGACCAAGTGACTGCCCAACAATATCCAGTGGCATCACCGCGGACCGCTCTGCCCAGGATACAGTCTGAGAGCAGGTGGAATGTGCCGTGAGCCCATTAGGCTTGGGCTTACCTGCCAAACTATAGGCTGACATAACTGCCTCCCTAATCCAGCGGCTCAAGGTAGCTTTGGACACAGCTCGACTTTTGCAGGATCCCACAAATAGGACAAAGAGATGGTCCGATAGCCGAAAGAACATGAGGACCCGGTGGACATTTAACTTTCGCAGATCCTTATCTGTGCCAGAATCTGGCTCCTGAGGGAACGCCGGCAAAAAGAATTCCCGATTCACATGAAACAGCGTTAAGACCTTGGGCAGAAAGGGAAGGAACTGGTCGCAGAGTGACCCCTCCTGCTGAAAAGGTCAAAATGGGGTCACGACAGGAGACAGCATGAAGCTCCGAGACGCACCATGCAGAAGTAATGGTGACCATGAAAATGGTCTTCAAGGCAACATCCTTGAGTGTCACTTGCTGTAAGGGCACAAAGGGAGCTCCCACTGGCGCCCGGAGAACCACGGAAAGATGCCAAGAGGGAACCTCTGGGAGCACTGGGGTCAAGAAAGCATGGGCTACCTTCAGAAAACAACATCCCGATCAGCAGTGAGTGACTGACCTTGAACTGGTCCACGAAAAGCCGACAAGGCTGCCACCTGGACCTATAAGGAATTATACGCAAGCCCCTGCTGACAGCCCTCTTGTAGGAAAGCAAAGACAGCTGGAAGGTGCGCTCACCAAGGCGAGAATGCTTTCCGAATGTACCAGCTCTCAAAAAGTCACTAGATTCAGGTGTAAGCCAAGGAGGTAGAACGGTGCTGTGCCACAACAGTATAGATACTACCATGGGAAAGTAGCCTTTATGCATCAACCGCCGCCTCTCAAGAGCAGAGCCATAAGTGAGAAGGGACCTGGGTCATCGATCATAAGAACATAAGATATGCCATACTGGGTCAGACCAAGGTCCATCAAGCCCAGTATCCTGTTTCCAACAGTGGCCAATCTAGTTCATACGTACCTAGCAGTTTCCCCAAAAGACACAGGTTCCGCAATGCTTGTATTGGGTCAAGCATTGATATCCTGGGTCCCTTCTTAATAATGGTTTATGGACCTTTCCTCCAGGAACTTGTCCAAACCTTTTTTAAACCCAGCTACACTAACAGCCTTTACTACATCCTCCGGTAACAAATTCCAGAGTTTGATTACATGTCGAGTGAAAAAATATTTTCTTTTATTAGTCTTAAAAGTTTACCCTGTAGCTTCATTGCATGTCCCCTAGTCTTTCTATATTCTGATAACGTAAACAATTGATCTATGTTTACCCGTTCCACTCCGTTCATTAATTTATAGACTTCTATCATATCTCTCCTCAGCCGTCTATTTTCCAGATTAAAGAGCCCTAACCTTTTTGCCTTTCATAGGGGTATCCTTCCATCCCCTTTACCATTTTGGGGATGGGTCCCTGCCACAAGAGGCGCCTCCATGTCCCCAAAGAAAGCAGATGAGCAACTTGGAGAAGGGACCAGGTTGGCACACCAAGGACGCCAGGGTCAATCGGGTGTTACCAGAATGATGGGATGCGGGTGCTGTTCGACCCATCAGAGCACTCTGGGGATCATCGGCCATGGCAGAAAGACAGAGAAGCGGCCCTGCCAGCCATGGCTGTACTAGTGCATCTACTCCCCGGGAGCCTGGCGCTTTGCATCTGGTGAAGTAGAACAGAATCTTGGCATTCACCAGACCACTATGTGGTCGAACACTCAAGGGACTAGCTCCCACTCACTGGGGACCAGATGATACCGGCTGTGGAGGTCTGCTTGGACGCTGCCCACTCCCGCTATGTGTTGGGCCAAGAGGGCCTGAAGGTGACATTCGGCCAGGGGAAGAGGATCTGCATCTCGTGAGCGACCCCCAGATACTGTGGTTGAATTGTCGGACATCACCCGCCGGCCTGAGATCAGGGCTTGAAACTTACAGAGCGCCAGGCAGATAGCACAGAGCGCCAGGCAGATAGCACAGGACTCCAAGCTGCTGATGGACCACTTTGCCTCCATCGGTGACCAGGTGTCCTGCACAGATCGGTGAAGACACTGGGCTCCTCAATCCGACAAACTGGCATCAGTAGTCAACACCAGCCAGTCCGGTTGATCTAAAGGCATCCCCTGCATCATGTTCTCACGGGAGGCCCACCAACGAAGACTGGCATGCACCGTTGAGGGAAGAGACTGCCGCAAATGGTGCTTCTCGGACAGAGGGGACCAGCAGCTCAAGAGTGCTGCTTGCAAGGGGTGCATGTGTGTCCTGGCCCATATGCGCCCTGGCATATAGCACAACATCCAAGGTCACCACCATTGCCCCCAGAAGTTGCAGGTAATCCCATACTCGAGGGCACGGGAAGTTGTTGAAAAGTGGACAACTGTTGCTGGAACTTCCACCAACATTCCTCTGTGAGAGAGACCCATCCCGCATGGGTATCAAAATGTGCTCCAAAGAACTCTATGCTCTGCAAGGGAACAAGTCAACTCTTGCTGTAATTGATGATCCAGCCAAGGCGCTGAAGGCATTGAAGCAGCCGACAGACCGCGCTCTACGCTTCCAAGTGTGTACAGGCACGAAAGAGCCAGTCGTCGAGATATGGATGCATACAGATGCCCTCGCAATGGAGCACCAACGCCACAACTACTATGACTGGAAAAGGTTTGTGGGGCAAAAGGGAAGAGCACAGAACTGAAAATGCTGGTCCAAGATGGCGAAACGAAGGAAGCTCTGATGGTCTGTGCGAATGGAAATATGAAGGTGCACTTCCATGAGGTCCAATGTCACCAGGAATTCGCCTGGATCACTGAAAACAGTGTCTCCATGCAAAAGCGGGGGACATGCAAGCTGAAGTTAACCCCCTTGGGTTCGAGAATCGGTCGGAAGGCGCCATACTTCTTGGGAACCACAAAATAGATGGAATAGTGTCCCTGCCTGCACTTGTCGGGCGGCACAGATACCAAGACCCGCAGAAGAAGGCGGCGATGGAGAGTGTTCAAAACAGTATGGCACTTGAGTTGGGAACAGCAGAGAGATATCATGAAGGCCTCTTGAACAGGTCGGGCAAGATCGAGGGCATAGTCATGAGAGATGATATCTAACACCAGGCATCTGAGGTGATGAGAGCCCAATCCTGGTATAAAAGGCGAAGTCACCTTCCGACCAGTGACACCTCAGAATGGGCCCCTGATCTGTCAACAAGAGGGTAAGGAGGAAGAGCCGGTGGATTTCTCTGGCCATCCCAGTCGTCCCTTGATTGCCGGGCTCCTCGAAATGACTGACCACGACTTCTAGATGTCTGATATGAGGAGGAGTGCCTAGTTGACTGGTATTGCCGCAACTCCCGGTACCTAGAACAGGAGGAGCCTATCCCATCAGACGCTGAGCAGCAGGTGGATGACTTTGGCTTGTCCTCTGGTAGACGCCGAGGCTTGACCCAAGTCCTTGACTAGTTTCTCCAAGTCTTCTCCGAACAGAAGGCTGTTCCTGAAAGGTAGGCTGGCCAGGAGTGCCTTCAAGGTGGTATCCACAGACCAACTCAGGAGCCAAAGCCAGCGACACTGGCGGTGGACACCACTTGGGCAGCAAGTCGAAGTAGGTCATAAATGCCATACGCTAAGACGGCAGCCACCGACTCCAGGCGCACTGAAGTAGTACCCTCTGGCAGGAACTGAATCAAACGAATGAGAGCGCGGGCCGCCAGACCGCCACATGCAGAGGTCTGTATAGCCAGAGAAGAAGTAGAGAAGGCTGTCTCTAACAAATTTTCCACCGTATGATCCTGAGGGTTCCAGAGGGCCGCTCTCCCTTCTACCGAGATCGAAGTCTTCTTTGTCACGACCGTGACAAGGGAGTCGACTGTGGGATCCGGTAACCAGCGGTGGAGGTCATCCTAGGACCAAGGAGAGATGTGGCCTAGGTGGTAGGCCTTATGCAGGGCAGCATCAGAATTGTCCCATTCATCAGTATCCAATTGGCAGAGTTCCTGAGGGAAAGGGAGGGCCTTAGCTGCTGCACTCATCCCGTGCAGAATGGGATCAACAGCAGACTAAACCAGAGGGCTGTCAATGTTGGGAAAGCATAGTACTCACCTGCAACAGGTGTTCTCTGGGAAGAGCAGGAATCAGTCGTCACATATGGGTGACATCGGTGCCAACAGAACCCGCGCAGAGCATTTCCCCAGCTTTCAAAGAAAGCCTTTGGGACATGCTGCTACGCATGCATGGTTCTCCTCCCGCCCAAGGGTGCCATCTTGCTCAGTCAGATGACATAGTGTGATGCAGTGGGTAATATAGAACCTATGAAAGTTAATGAAAATGAGGAACTTACCTCAGATTTGGCTCTAGGGAGAAACTCAGTGCATGGAGAAACAGCTGAACAGAAAAGGCTGTCAGCGCAAGAAAAGCCAAAAGCCATTAAAGGTAGTTTTCCCTGTAACAGTTCTGACACAGGAAGAAACAGAAAAGCTCATCAGGAGCACCTGTGTCCTAACTCCCACGTAACGTGCAGGGCAGGGAAGCATATAGGTTCCTGGTTAGAACCAGGAAGAGGAGGTGAAGGAAGTGAAGGGAGAAGGAGGAGTAGTGCTGGTAAGAAGGAAGAACCAGGAAGTGAATGCAGAAGCAGAGCTCGAGAGAAAAGGGTTGGAGCAAGCAGTGCTGGGAAAGGCAATGCTCAAGGAAGCAGACCTGGAGAGAAACCAGGAGGGGCCAGCAGCACAGGAGGACGGTATGAGCAACCAATGAGCACAGGTCAGCCCAGAGGAAGTTTACCGGCTGAAGGGAACTTCAAGCGTGGCTGCAAAGCAAGAAACAGCTGGGAAGGTGACCAGGAGTTTGTTAGCTCTGAGCCTGACTGGAAAGCCAGGGAGAGAGTCCTCTACAACCCAGGAGCTAAAGCTAGAACCAAGGTAAAAAGGTGGGAGCCTTGTTCTTTTAAAGAAAGGATTAAAAGCTCTGCATGTTTTAAAGGGCGTGGCCCTGAGTACAACGTTATAGCTGAAAGATATCCAAAGCTTTCATTTGGTGAGGAAAACCAGCAAGGAGCCTTTCTCATACCAGGCAGATATAACCCTGGGCTTAAAGAACCCTTGGCAGGAAGGGATATTGGTGTATCACAAGAGGCTGTGCCAGAATTTAGCACATGTGAAGAATGTGACTCAGAGAGTTTGGGGAGTGAAGCTGAAGGGATGATATGGGAAAATAATAGCCATACTTCAGACCCCATTCCAATGGACTGTGCCATATGTTTTTCAGATGACCTCACTTCTTTGTGTTAACTTTTGAGGAGAATAACTTTGTGACAATAACAAAAGAAAAGAAGATATTTTCTGTTGCCATTTTTGTTCAATGCTGTGTTTTGTGTTGCATTCCTGAGAATGACCGTTCGGGAAGGGGAATAAAACCCTAATTATTTACTTTACCACTTGACCAAAAGACTCTGTTTTAATACAAAGAGCAGAGCAAAACTTCAATAACCCTAGGCAGCCGCCTAAATAGGGTTAAAAAGGGCTCTATCATACGAGCCCCATCACAATAGCTAGGATGGTAGTAAAAACAAATTAAAACAAGGTAGGGAGGCAACTCCCAGGGGAGAAGAGAGGGTTGTGAGGACTGATTCCTGCTGTTCCCAGAGAAAGCGTAGTTACTCACCTGTAACAGGTGATCTCCGGGAACAGCAGGAATAAGTCTTCACATATAGGTATCGTCTGTACCGACGGAGCCTGCGCGGGAACGCTCCCCAGCGTCCAATAGGAAAGGTTTTGGGAGCATCCCATAGCGCCTGCGTGCTGCCTTCCCAACTCTCCCTCTTCAGTTAAGTTTATTTATTTATTTTATTTACAGTCTCTTATATACCGCACTATTCAGCATCAGCGCGGTTTACATGGAACAAAATGCTCAGTACAACATGTATGAGTTTACATATAACAGGGAACAAAAACTTGGATAACAGGGGTAAACTATTTACAAAACTTACTACATGGAGTCATAATCAAAGAGGTTGCATAGAAAACAAAATCCACGTCATAGGTTTGAGTATCAACTTGGTGTGTTGTTGAGATACTATAAATTTGTCTGAGAATGGTATCGGGGGTGTCTTGAAGCTCTAGGGGATGCAGTTGGGCTCTATAAGGTACTTGTTGAAGAGGTGGCCTTTGAGGGCTTTCCTAAACTGTGGTAGGTTCTTAATAGCCCGGATATCATGGGGTAATGCATTCCAGTATCTTGGGGCACTGAGACTGAAGGCCCTGTTGGCTGTCGATTTGGTGCAAACAGTAAGTGCCTTCGGGACTTTTAGGGAATTTATAGCCGTGGATCTTCTTATTCTATTTGGGGATGTGGAATGGATGAGGGAGGTTAAGGATGCAGATGAGAGATTGTGAATAGCTTTAAAAGTGATTATCAAGGTCTTGAAAACAATTCTTGCATGAATGGGTAGCCAATGCAGCTGTATCAGCAGAGGCGTCACGTGGTTGCTCCTGAAGGCTCCGTGGAGGACTCTTGCTGCCGCATTCATGGCTAGCTGCAGCGGGTTTAACGTAGATTGGGGAAGACCTTGTAATATGGCATTGGCATAGTCAAAATGAGGTATGACCAACGCCTGGAAAATTGTCCGAAAATCAGTTAGTTCAAGGATGGAACGTAGATGCCTAAGTGAGCGGATCTTGTAGTAGACTGATCTATGTTTCCTATGTGGGCCTTCATATCCAGGCGTTGATCTAAGGTGACTCCCAGGTATCGTATTGAGGATTTAGAGTGCAGCTCAGCTTCTTTTACTTTAAGATATTGCGGTGGGGTAAAGTTGGGGTTCCTCGTAATGAAGAGTACTTCCATTTTCTTATGTTGTATTCTGAGGTTTTGAGAGAGAAGCCAGTCAGATATTGCATTGAAACAACTCGTCAGTGGGGAGAGGTCCAGATGCTCAGTAGAGAAGGGTATGTAGAGCAGGACATCGTCTGCATATAACATGCAGTCAACATTGAAGGACCAGATGATATTACAAATTGGCTGCATGTAAATATTGAACAAGAGCGCCGAAAGGGAGGATCCTTGTGGGACTCCTTGACTTTGGTGGAAAGGTTCAGAATTTATCCCTCCAGAACGAACATGTTGCCATCTTTCGGACAGGTAGGATCTGCACCATTCGAGCGCTCGTCCATTAATGACTTTGTCAATCAGTCATCCTAATAGAAGCTCGTGATTTACTGAATCAAAAGCTGCAGCGATGTCCAGAAAGATGAGAGCAAATCCTTGACGGATGTCATCAATGCCTGTGATTATCTTGCAGAATAGAGTGGTGAGGAGGGTTTCCACGCCATGGAATTCCCTAAAACCATGTTGGCATGGGTCTAACGGTGCAGCAAAGTCAATGTGCTCCTGCAATTGACGTTGAGCTTCCTTTTCAATGATCTTCGCAAGTAGTGGAATGCTGGATATGGGTCTGTAGGATTCCACCTGTTATAGCTGAGACCAAAGGAGAGAGTAGACAAAGAGAGAGAACTCCTAGGGGAGGTGGGTGGGTTGTGAAGACTTATGACTGCTGTTCCCGGAGAACACCTATTACAGGTGAGTAACTACGCTATCTCCAGGAACAAGTAGGAATGTTGTCTTCACATGTGGGGACTCCCCAGCTGAGAGATGCCAGGGGGATGACCCCAGCTAGCTGTGAACCCCAGGTGAGATGGGTCATGCTTCCCCCCATGGATCTCTGGCATCAAAACACGGGACGGCGGGTAGGAGTTGTACTAAGTCTGAAAGAGATGCTGGAGCACAGCCTGGCCAAACGAGGCATCCCAACGGAAGTCCTTGTCTAAGCAATAGTGGGCTGTAAAGATGTGTACTGAAGCCCAAGTGGCTGCTCTACAGATGTCATCAATGGACACAGAACGAAGATTAGCCATTGAGGCTGCCATTGCTCTCACATTGTGAGCTGTGACATGGCCTTCAAGAGAAAGTCCCTTACTCTTATATGCAAAGGATATGCAATTTGCAATCCACCTAGAGAGAGTTCTTTTGGAAAATGGAAGTCCCAAATGACTAGAATCAAAAGCAACAAAAAGCTGAGAAGATTTTCTATGTTGCTTAGCTCTTTGAAGGTAAAAAGCTAAAGCTCTTTTACAATCTAAGGTATGACAATTCCTTTCTGCATTTGAGGCATGAGGCCTAGGGAAGAATACAGGAAGGTAAACAGCTTGGTTTAAATGAAAGGGCGAAAACACCTTTGGCATAAAGTGACGATGAGTCCTAAGAACTACCTTATCGTGGTGAAATCTTGTATAAGGAGGATCCGCCGCTAAAGCTTGTAACTCACTGATGCGTCTTGCAGAAGTGAGGGCAACTAGGAAGATGACCTTCCAAGAAAGAAACTTTAGAGCTGTAGTGGCTAAAGGCTCAAAGGGTAATTTCATGAGCTGCCCGAGAACAAGATTCAGATCCCATGCCACCGGCGGTGGCTTAATGGGAGGTTTTGTTAAAAGTAAACCTCTCATAAATCTCGCTACGAGTGGATGAGAGGAAATAGGTTGTCCATCCTGAGGTCTGTGAAAAGCAGCAATGGCACTAAGATGGACCCTTACTGAATTGGTCTTAAGATCAGAATCTGATAGACGGAGTAGGTACTCCAGAAGTGATTCAACAGGCACTATATGGGGGTTAAGTTCCCTTTGAGAACACCATACAGAGAATCTCTTCAACTTAAAGGCATAGGATCGCCTTGTGGAAGGCTTCCTGGAAGCCACAAGGATATCCTTTACCTGTTGAGATAGGTTGATATCCGGGAATCCTAGGCTTTCAGTAACCAGGCCCTTAGGTGCAGGGACTGGGGATTCGGGTGCAATAGCGTCCTGTTTTCCTGGGAAAGGAGATCTGAAGCACACACCAACTCCAGAGGTGTGGTTTGAGAGAGACGCAGAAGCAGAGGATACCATGTCTGCCTTGGCCAGCGTGGAGCTATGAGTATCATATGACCTCTGTTTCTCTGAAGCTTGAATAAAGTTTTGGGAATGAGGGGAATGGGTGAGAAGGCATAGAGGAAGTCCTGACCCCAATGGAGGAAGAAAGCATCCCTTGCCTGACAGTTTTGAGCTGGAATTCTGGAACAGAATCGGGGAAGTTTGGCATTCTGTGGAATTGCAAAGAGGTCTATATCTGGCGTTCCCCAGATTCAAAACACTCGAGCTAGTTGGTCTGAGTGCAGAGACCATTCGTGTGGCAGCAGTATTCGACTGAGCTTGTCTGCCCAAAGATTTTGAATGCCCGGAAGATATACCACTAGGAGGTGGATTTGAAGCTCTCTGGAGAGGGCCCACAGTCGCAAAGCTTCGTTGCATAATGACAGAGAGCCTGTTCCGCCTTGCTTGTTCACATAGAACATGGCTACTTGATTGTCGGTCTGGACCAGAACTGTCTTGTAGCTGAGATGGGCCTGAAAAACTCAGACAGCATGGAAAATGGCTCTGAGCTCTAGGAAGTTTATGTGAAGACAAGACTCCTGTGGGGTCCAGAGACCCTGAGTTGATAGATCGTTCAAGTGAGCCTCCCAACCCAACTTGGACGCATCTGTTGTTAAGGTGGTTTGGCATAGAGGCTGCTGGAAAGGAGAACCCACGAGAAGGTTTTCCAGTGACTGCCACCATTGTAGGGACAAAATGAGACATGTGGAGTTTCTGATTTTGTCCATTAGCCGACCCGAGGCCTGTGTCCACTGAGAGGATAGGGTCCACGGGGCTGCTCGCATATGAAGGTGAGCATAGGGAACCACATGGACCGTGGATGCCATATGCCCCAGAAGCTGAAGCATCTCCCGAGCAGTCAGGAAGACCTTCATAGCTGCTTGGGAGGCCAGCTGTACTATATGAAGACACTGTGGCTGTGGTAGGAAAGCCCTTGCCTGCCTTGTGTCTGGATGAGCCCCTATGAATTCTAGAGACTGAGAAGGGGTGAGATGAGATTTTGGGAGGTTTATGACCAGTCCCAAGTATCGAAGGAATCACATGGTTCGAGAAAGAGCGAAGCTGGCTTCTGGAGCTGTTGATGCTCGAATGAGCCAATCATCTAAGTAAGGGAAGACAAATATTTCTAGAGTTCTCAGGAATGCTGCTATTACTGCCATGCATTTTGTGAAGACTCTTGGGGCAGAAGCCAGACCGAAGGGAAGAACCCTGTATTGGAAGTGTCTTCCCTGGAAAAGGAATCAAAGGAATTTCCTGTGATCTGTATGGATGAGAATATGCGTATATACATCCTTTAGATCTAGAGAACATAGCCAGTCCTGACTCTGAAAGTATGGCAGGAGTGTTCCGAGGGAGATCATTTTGAATTTTTCCCGGAACAGAAACTTGTTTAATTCCCTGAGGTCTAGTATAAGCCTGTGTCCCCCTGTTTTCTTTGCTATGAGAAAGTAGGGGGAGTACAATACTGTTCCTTGTTGGGGTATGCTGAGCCCGTTGAGCTCTTGGAACTAGTGGCTTCCTCTGCTGTCTGTTCTATTGTTGTCCCCTTTGGGGAATATGAACTGGACAGTGTCCCTGATGGGTGTAAGATGGGTAATATTTCTTTTTCTTGCTGAAAAAGGGTTTCTTGACTGACTTTTTCTTTGCTGGGTTGGCTGTAGACTTTGATAGACTATTCAAAGTAGTATTTTCTGATTCAATCTGATTAGCTTTGTCTTGCCAATCCTTGCCAAAGAGATTTTCTCCTGTGCAAGGAATATTTCCCAGTTTATCTTCTAAGTCTGATGCCTGAAGCCAGGCAATACAACGTGCACCGATGGAAATAGCAGATGTTCTGCTAATGCATTCAAAGCAATCAAAGGTTGCACGGTTACAAATTTTAAAACATCCTGGGCATGTTTGACCAGAGTAAGGAATTCTGGCCTTTTTTCCTCAGGGAGATGGCGGCTCATAAGCTCCAAGTTACCTGTAACTTCTTTGAGGAACATTCCCATATAGAGAATGTAAGAGCTAATCCTGGCTGCCAACATGGAGGATTGGAAACATCGATGCCCAAAGGCATCGAGCATCCTTGATTCACGGCCCAGAGGATTGGAAGAATGTGTTTTAGCACTCTTAATCCTATGCATCGCCGATTCCACTACCATTGAATGGTATGATAACTGAGTCTTATGAAAGCCAGGACAACTTGGAACTCTGTACATGGTATCGAGTTGTCGAGAGTGTGGAGACACCGTCAAAGGAGTTTCCCACATTCTTAGCATAAGATCATGCAAGATTCTGTGAATAGGCAAAGTAGCTGCCTCTTTAGGAGCCTTGGGTTACTTAAGAATTTCTAATTCTTCTGCTCTACGTTTCTTCTCTGGAGTCACCGTGATTGCAAGCCCTCGAGCTAAATCACGTATAAAATCCTGGAAGGACATGTCTTCTGGAGCAGACATTCTTCGTTGAGGAGGAGGAGATGGATCCTCCGGAAGGATAGCTCTAGTACCGGCAGAGTCATCCGAGTCATCGGAATCGGATGATTCGAAGTATCTCTGCGCCGGATGTTCTTGCAAGGCACAGTACCGGTATCACTCGAAGTCGGTATCGGGGTGTCTCGATATCGATCCGTCAATACCTGAGATAGACTGAACGCTTTGGTACCTGTGGAACCGTTTGCAGCGGTCTTAGCGGTACAGAAGCTGCTAAGAGGGCCACTAGACTGCGTTCGATAGCGAGGATTCTGTGATCCATCGCTCCTGCCGATGCCTGGGTGTCGGTACCAGTAGAAGAGGCTACGACCCCAGAACATGGCACCAGTAGTTCTGCAGAGGTGGAAGCCTCTGAAACATTCTGGAGCTCCATTAATGCTTTGGAGACTGAGGCCTCCCGCCGAGGCTATTTTGCCGGTGAACTTTCCTCGAGGACAACACCAGTGGCATCTCGATACTTGGAAGGAGATCTACCCTTTGAGGACCAGCCAGTCTTAGAAGACTTAAGTTTAGTTACCTGAGATCCATGGGAGGAAGATGAAGCCCTGGAAGACGTCGATGCAACTGACATCGTATCTGCGGCAAAGAGGGTACCGGGTTTTGCAGCTCTATTCTGCAGGCCCCTCTTGGTCATCTTTCTGCAGGAGAGACACTCCGATGGTGAATAGAAACATAGAAACATGATGACAGAAAAAGACCACATGGCCTATCTATTCTGTCCTTCCATAACAACAACTATAACAGTCCACTTTTTACCTTTAGAGATCCTCTGTGTTGGTCCCATGCTTTTTTGAATTCAGTTACTGTCCTCATCTCTACCACCTCCACTGGGAGACTATTCCATGGATCCACTACTCTTTCTGTGAAGAAATATTTCCGCATATCACTCCTGAATCTATCTCCCTTCACCCTCATCCCATGTCCCCTCGTAGCAGAACTTGCTTTCAATTGAAAGAGGCTCTCTCCCTGAACATTTATGCCACGGAGGTATTTAAACATCTCAATCATATCACCTCTATCCCGCCTTTCCTCTAAGGTGTACATATTAAGATCCTTAAGTCTGTCCTCATATGCTTTATAATGAAGCCCATTAATCATTTTAGTGGCAACCCTCTGCACCGACTCCATCCTGTTCACATCCTTTTGAAGGTGCGGTCTCCAGAATTGTACACCATACTCCAAATGAGGTCGCACCAAAGACTTATACAGAGGCATTATCACCTCCTTTTTTCTGCTAGCCATTCCTCTCCGTATGCACCCAAGCATCCTTCTAGCTTTTGCCGTCGCCTTTTCTACCTGTTTAGCTACTTTAAGATCATCAGACACAACCACGCCTAGGTCCCGCTCTTCTTTAGTGGACAAAAGTACTTCACCTCCTATACTGTACTGCTCCCTTGGATTGCTGCAGCCCAAATGCATGACCTTACATTTTTTAACATTAAATCCCAGCTGCCAAATTCTAGACCATTCTTCAAGCTTAGCTAGATCCCTCCTCATGTTATCTACAACTTCCTGGGTGTCTACTCTATTGCAGATATTGGTATCATCCGCAAAGAGGCAAACCTTACCCGACAGCCCTTCCGCTATATCACTAACAAAGATGTTAAAAAGAATCGGACCAAGGACAGATCCCTGGGGCACACCACTGGTAACATCCTTCTCCTCAGAGTGAGCTCCATTTACTTGTACTCTTTGTCGCCTCCCACCCAACCAATTTCTAACCCAAGCAGTAATTTTAGGGTCCATCCCTAGGGTGCTCAGTTTGTTTATAAGTCGCCTGTGAGGAACAGTGTCAAAGGCTTTACTGAAATCTAAATACACCACATCTAGAGCTCTCCCTCGGTCCAACTCCCTGGTCACCCAGTCAAAGAAATCAATCAGATTTGTCTGACAAGACCTGTCTCTGGTGAATCCATGCTGCCTCGGATCCTGTAATCCGCTGGACTCCAGAAACCTCACTATTTTCTCTTTCAGCAGCGTTTCCAATAATTTACTCACCACCGAAGTTAAACTAACCGGCCTGTAGTTTTCAACCACATCCTTACTTCCGCTTTTGTGTAAAGGCACCACATGAGCCTCTCTCCAGTCCTTTGGCACCACTCCCGACTCCAACGAGGCATTGAAAAGGTCAGTCAGTGGAGTTGCTAGAACGTCCCCAAGTTCCCTCAGTATTCTAGGGTGTATCCCATCCGGTCCCATCGCTTTGTCTACTTTAAGTTGAGCTAGTTTCTCACGAACACAGTCTTCTGAAAATTGTTCAAGATGTCCCTCGCTTCTGTTCTTATTTGTGGGTGTTTTCTGAGGACCTGCTCCTGGTTCTTCATCTGTGAACACAGAACAAAAATATTTGTTAAGCAATTCCGCTTTATCCTTATCAGTTTCTACATATTCCCCCCCTGCACCCTTGAGTCTGACAATACCACTTTTGCCCTTCCTCTTCTCACTAATATATCTGCTAAATGTCTTATCCCCCCATTTTATTGCATTAGCTATTTCCTCCTCCTTTTGAATCTTTGCCTTCTTGATTACTTTGCTATCTTCTCTAAGTTTTTCCAAATACAGATGCCTGTCTTCCTCTCTCTGTGATCTCTTGTATTTCATGAAGGCCTCCCTCTTTTTCTTCACTTTTTCAGCTACTTCCTTCGAAAACCATAGCGGTCTCCTGTTCCTTTTGCCTTTATTTACCATTTTAACAAAAAGGTTGGTTGCCTTTAAAATACCCCCTTTCAGTTTTGCCCACTGTTTTTCTACATCCCCCAGCTGTTCCCATCCCACTAACGACTCCCTGAGGTATTTGCCCATCTTCGCAAAGTTAGTTTTCCTAAAGTCTAAGATCCTCACCTTGGAATGGATTCTAACAGCCCTAGTCCTAATACTGAACCACACCATCTGGTGATCACTGGATGCAAAATGATCTCCCACTACAACATCAGAAACACTTTCACCATTGGTAAGCAATGGTCAGGACCTAAACATTTAAGACACCATTCATGGGTGTCGGTGATGGAAATGGTACTGCCACATTTAGAACATTTCTTGAAACCACTAGCTGGTTTTTCCATGTTTGAAGAAAAATGGGCCTAGTGCCCAAAATGGCGCTTAGCCCCGAGAGGGGAAAGGCCCCTGAAAGAAAATCTTTAGAAACTAGGGTTTTTTTGTTTTGTTTTTTTGAAAAAGAAGAAAAGAGAACTGGCGGTACCGGTAGGCATCGAAGGAAGGCAGACACGACCGCAAAAAACAAAAGTATAAGGATACATTTTTCTGCGGTGACAGGGTATGCGTCCTGTCGGCTCCGCAGAAAATGAAAAACTGAAGAGGGAGAGTTGGAAAGGCAGCACGCAGGCGCTGTGGGATGCTTCCAAAAGCTTTCCTATTGGATGCTGGGGAGCGTTCCTGTGCAGGCTCCGTCAATACCGACGATACCCATATGTGAAGACAATATTCCTGCTTGTTCCTGGAGATCACCTGTTACAGGTGGGTAACTATGCTTTCTCCAGGAACAAGCAGGAAGTCAGCCCTCACATATGGGACTCCCTAGCTCCAAGCTGCCAAGAACCAAACTATGACAGCACCACCGGAGATCAATCGGGTAGCCATGAGTTGCAGAAGGAAAGTCCCCGCTGAGAGACTCTACAACACCCTAGCATCCAATTACACTATCACTCCAGTAGCCTGAACACAGAAGGGTCGGAGGGCAGGAGTCGGAGTCGGGAGTAGTGCCAAAGGACTGGAGAGAGGCTCATGTGGTGCCTTTACACAAAAGCGGAAGTAAGGATGTGGTTGAAAACTACAGGCCGGTTAGTTTAACTTCGGTGGTGAGTAAATTATTGGAAACGCTGCTGAAAGAGAAAATAGTGAGGTTTCTGGAGTCCAGCGGATTACAGGATCCGAGGCAGCATGGATTCACCAGAGGCAGGTCTTGTCAGACAAATCTGATTGATTTCTTTGACTGGGTGAACAGGGAGTTGGACCGAGGGAGAACCCTAGATGTGGTGTATTTAGATTTCAGTAAAGCCTTTGACACTGTTCCTCACAGGCGACTTATAAACAAACTGAGAACTCTAGGGATGGACCCTAAAGTTACTGCTTGGGTTAGAAATTGGTTAGGTGGGAGGCGACAAAGAGTACAAGTAAATGGAGCTCACTCTGAGGAGAAGGATGTTACCAGTGGTGTACCCCAGGGATCTGTCCTTGGTCCGATTCTTTTTAACATCTTTGTTAGTGATATAGCGGAAGGGTTGTCGGGTAAGGTTTGCCTCTTTGCGGATGATACCAAAATCTGCAATAGAGTAGACACCCAGGAAGGTGTAGATTTATTTATTTATTTAAATTTTCTTATATACCGCGCTATTTGTCATCAGTGCGGTTTACATTGAAACAATATAACACATGGTCAGATATATCAGACCTTTTTACAAATAACAGGAATATTAACATGGAAGTAAACAGGGAAATCATATACATTTCTAGATAACATGAGGAGGGATCTAGCTATGCTTGAAGAATGGTCTAGAATTTGGCAGCTGGGATTTAATGTTAAAAAATGTAAGGTCATGCATTTGGGCTGCAGCAATCCAAGGGAGCAATACAGTATAGGGGGTGAAGTACTTTTGTCCACTAAAGAAGAGCGGGACCTAGGCGTGGTTGTGTCTGATGATCTTAAGGTAGCTAAACAGGTAGAAAAGGCAACGGCAAAAGCTAGAAGGATGCTTGGGTGCATACAGAGAGGAATGGCTAGCAGAAAAAAGGAGGTGATAGTGCCTCTGTATAAGTCTTTCGTACGAAATCATTTGGAGTATAGTGTGCAATTCTGGAGACCACACCTTCAAAAGGATGTGAGCAGGATGGAGTCGGTGCAGAGGGTGGCTACTAAAATGATTAGTGGTCTTCATTATAAAGCATATGAGGACAGACTGAAGGATCTTAATATGTACACCTTAGAGGAAAGGCGGGATAGAGGTGATATGATTGAGATGTTTAAATACCTCCGTGGCATAAATGTTCAGGGAGAGAGTCTATTTCAACTGAAAGCAAGTTCTGCTACGAGGGGACATGGGATGAGGGTGAAGGGAGATAGATTCAGGAGTGATATGCGGAAATATTTCTTTACGGAAAAAGTAGTGGATCCATGGAATAGTTTCCCAGTGGACGTGGTAGAGATGAGGACAGTAAGTGAATTCAAAAAAGCATGGGACAAACACAGAGGATCTCTAAAGGTAAAAAGGGGACTGTTGTAGTTGTTGATATGGAAGGACAGACTAGATAGGCCATGTGGTCTTTTTCTGTCATCATATTTCTATGTTTCTATGTTTCTAGGAATTGCCTACACCCCGAAATTATTATTGAGTACTGCCTGGCCAAAGGCACTGTCCCTGCGGGACTCACTCTCCAGACAGTAGTGAGGTGTGAATGTATGACTCGAAGACCATGTGGCGGCCTTGCAAATATTCATCACCAGCATTGAACGAAGGCTGGCCACAGGCGTGGCCATTGCCCTCACGCAATGCATTGTGATCCAGGGCTAAAGGGAGAGGCCAGCTCACTGATAGGTGAGGGCAATACAGTTCGTTACCCAAGTGGACAGAGCTCACTTGGTCATAGGGAGTCCCAATCTACTGGGTCATAAGACACAAAAAGCTGAGGAGCTTTGCGATGGGCCTGGGTCCGCTGCAGGTAGGACAGGGCATGCTTGCAATCTAGTATGTGAAGTGTGAGTTCCTCCTTGCAGGCATGGGGCTGCAGAAAGAAGGTGGGAAGGACCATCTTTTCGTTGAGGTGGAAGGGAGACACCACGTTCGGGAAGAATTTAGGGTATGTGTGGAGCAGCACCCTGTTCTTATAGAACCCCGTATATGGTGGCTCTGCCACCAGGGCCTGGAGTTTGCTGACCCTATGTGCTGACGTGAGGGCCAACAAGAAGGCCATTTTCCAAGACAAGTATCTTAGGTGGCAAATGGCTAAGGGCTCGAAGGGCAGCTTAGTGAGCTGGGAGAGCACCACGTTGAGGTCCCACTCCACCACGGGAGAGCGGAGGGGGAGCTTTGATAGTAGAAGGCCCCGGAGGAACCTAGAGACCAGGGGCTGACTTGAGAGGGGTTTCCCCTCGATAGGCTGGTGGTGCGCAGCTATTGCACTCAAGTGCACCCTCACAGTTGGATTTCAGTCTGGTGTGTTACAGATGCAGTAGGTACTGGAGAACCAGTTGCATGAGACAGGAGAAGGGATTCTCCTTCCTCTCCATACACCAGACAGAGAATCTTCTCCACTTAAAAGCGTACGCCTGCCTAGTGGAGGGCTTCCAGGAGACTAGCAGAATCTCCTCAACTTCCCCTGGGAGATTGAAAGGGGCCTAGATACCCTTTTAGCAGCCACACTGTTAGCACTAGAGACCCCAGGTTGGGGTGCAGAAAGGAGCCCTCCTCCTGGGACAGGAGATCTGGGGTCCGGTCCACAGGGACAGGGAGCGCTACCGACAAGGCAAGCAACAGCGGAAAGCAGGGCTGCCTGGGGCATTTGGGTGCGATCAGTATCACTGACGCCCTCTTGCTCTGGACCTTGAAGAGGGTCTTGACAATCAGAGGAATCAGTGGGAACGCATAGAGTAGGCCCTCTGACCACAAGATCAGAAAGGCGTCTGCCACCACTCTCCACTGGTGCGGTTGACGTAAGGAGAAGCGAGGCAGCTGCGTGTTGTGCGGGGAGGCAAACAGGTCCATTACAGGCCTGCCTCAGCGATGGAAGAGATGCTTTGCTACCCTGGGGTTCAAGCACCACTCGTGTAGGCGAAGGACCCTGCTCAGCCTGTCCAATAAGCAGCTGTCCTGGCCTGGCAGGTATACTGCTCGCAGAAGCATGCCATTGAGCACCGCAAAGGAGAAAAGGACCACTGCCTCCTGACAGAGGGAGAACGAACCTCTGCTCCCCTGCTTGTTGATGTAGAACATTACCACCTGATTGTCCATCTGGATCAGCACCGGGCAGTGCCGCAGGTGATGGAAGAATGCTCGCAGGGCCAGAAAAATTGCCCTGAGCTCCAGGAGATTGATCTGTATGAATAACTCCTCCTGGGACCGGCTGCCTTGTGTGCAGTGGTCCCTGCAATGTGCCCCTCAGCCCAGGAGGGAGGGTCAGGGTCCTCTGTGGTGCAGGTACCTGAAATGGCAGTTCCACCTGGAGGTGGCGCAAGTTTTGCCACCAGGTGAGGGACTCCGCCAGCTGGCGAGTGACTCAGACTCTGTCCTGTAGTCGGCCTGTAGCATGGGTCCAATATGAGAGGAGGCACCATTGGGCAGTCCGCATGTGAAAACAGGCTAGGGGTGTGACATGGATAGTTGAGGCCATATGGCCTAGCAGGTGAAGCAGGAGGCAAGCCGGCACCGAGCAGCAGTGTTGCACTTCTTCTGCCAGTTGCCTGAAGTGGTTTACCCTTTCTCTGGGGAGGACAGCCTTGACCTGTAACGTGTCCAACTGCGCCCCTATAAACTCCAGGCTTTGGGTTGGAATGAGGTGGGATTTTGGGTAGTTGATGAGGAACCCCAGGTGCTGCAGCAGGAGGATTGTGTGTTCTGCGACATGCCTGACCTGAGGCTGTGCTGCCTCTGATAAGCCAGTCGTCCAGGTAGGGGAAGACGTAGGCCCCCTGTAGGTGCAAGTGGACAGTTACCACTACCAGGCACTTGGTAAAGACCCTTGGTGAGAAGGCCACGCCGAAGGGCAGCACCCTATATTGGTTGCACCCCCCCACACCACCACGAACCTGAGGTATTAGGCCCCTGTAGGTGCAAGTGGACAGTTACCACCACCAGGCACTTGGTAAAGACCCTTGGTGAGAAGGCCACGCCGAAGGGCAGCACCCTATATTGGTCGCAGTCCCCCCCCCACCACGAACCTGAGGTACTGCCTCTTGGAGAGGTGGATCAGGATGTGGGTATAAGCATCTTTTAGAGCCAAGGCATACAGCCAATCTCCCAGGTGGAGGTAAGGCAGCAATGTTCCAATGGAGAGCATCCTGAACTTCTCCCTCACCAGAAACTTGCCTGAGGCTCCCTGTTCTTTTGGAGACAAGGAAGTACCTTGAGTAGAAACCCTGTCCCCACAGATGCTTGTGGACAGGCTCCACTGCACCTCCCTGAGTAGGCCTGTAAGCTCTGAGATCAGTAAGTTCTGGTGAAGGAGAGGTCGCACTGGCTGTCCTGGGAAGAATCTTAGGGATACCTACTGCAGGTACCCCTCCTTGAACAGCTACAGGACCCACTGGTCTAAGGTAACTCTGGCCCACCTGTGGGCAAAGAGTGTCAGGCAGACCCCTGTGGGCTGGGGAGGTTTTCCGGGCAGGAAGAGGCCCTGCCCCGGGGTCAAAAGCTTCCCCTGGGCTGGGTGGGAGTTGAAGCCTGGGGCGTCTGGGCTTTTGGTTTCCTGGGTCCATGGCTCTGGCCCTTCAGCTGAGGGTCCCGCTGTTGATGGCCCGAGAAGGACTGATAGTGTCTTTGGTGGAAGGAGCCCTTTTTCCTCGGGAAAAGGGGACATTTCGTTGATGGTTTCTTTCGGGGAAAGGTCTTCTTGGGTAGTCTCTGCCTCGTCACAATCTCAGCATCAATTTCAACTGCCTTGTTGGCCATGGGTTTGCCGAAAAGGTTTTCCCCCGTGCATGGGACATCGAGCAATTTTTCTTGGACCCATTGCTCGAGGTCCGAGGTCTGTAGCCAGGCCTGGAGCCGGGCGCCAATGCCTGCCACCACTACTCGGGAAAGGAAGTTAGAACAGTCCCCGATCCCGGCTGTTAGGGATTGAACTGCATGAGGGGTTCCTCAGAGAGTCCAGCTGAAAAGCCAGAGAGCTCCTGGATCAGGGCCTTGAGGTACATGCCTATGTACAGTTCATAGGCCTGGATCCAGCACATGAGCATTCAGCCCTGGTAGCATTTTCGCCCGAGGGCATCAAGGGCCTAAGCATCTCTGCCCAGGAGGACAGAGAAGTAATTCTTCTGGCTTTTCAACTTCTGCATAGTTGACTCGACAACCATGGAATTATGTGGAAGTTGGGTCTTGAGGAACCTGGGGACCTTCTTGATGCGGTCAATGTTGTCGAGGTGTTGACTGACTACCGTCAATGAAGCTGGGGTCTCCCACATCCTGACGAGTAGCCGTTCAAGGACTGGCTGCACCGTCACCGTAAGAGTCTCCTTGGGCAGAGACCCATACTAGAGGATTTCCAGTTCTTTGGTGCGCGGGTCCTCCTCCGACTCTGTCGGAACAGTCAGGGCCCGGGCCATGTCCCAGATGAAGTTGTGGAAGGCTATGTCCTCTTGGGGAGAATGGCGCTGGGGGAGATGGCTCAGAGGGGACGTCTCTGTGTCAGCAGGTTTTTGGGGAGGCCTCGACGTCAGTCTCCCACTCAGAGTCGGAGGGTGTTGAGGACTCTGAGGCCCTGCGGTCTCGCGTCTTGAGGCCGGACCCGAGAACCTCTGGAGGGCCTCGGATCCGATTCCCAGAGACTGGCAAGGGAGGACCATAGCCTGGCACAGATCGAAGGTGGTGTTATCATGGTCTGGGTCCAGACAACGTAGGCAGCAGTCATGCATGTCTGTAACAGACATAATTTGACAGCAGTGATCACATTTTTTGAACCCAGCGGAGACAAGGTGGGAGACACCCGGCCGGGGTCGATGACCCCCAGGCAAAAAAAGGCATGAACACCGGTTGAGGCAAGCCTCGCTCAAAAAGAGGGAAGGAGCCGAGAATACTGGAAACAACGCCAGCTTGAGGTGGGAAGAGGAACCGGTATGCAACCGGGAAGAAAACTTTTTAAGGGAATTTCGGACAATTTTTTTCTGAGAAAATAGGACAGACGTCTGCTGGGCTCTGCAGAAAAAAGGAAACTGAGCAGGATGGCATCCTTAGGCGGGAAGGGGACCATGCATGCAGGGCAGCATGTCCCAAAAGCTTTCTTTGAAAGCTGGGGAATGCTCTGCGCGGGTTCCATCAGCGCCGACGTCACCCATATGTGAGGACTGACTTTCCCGCTTGTTCCTAGAGAATCTGAAGTTCTGCCACTATCTGGTTGATAAGAGCAGTGAGTTCTTCCCTGCGGAAGAGACGGATCATTCTGGAAGCACTGTCCTCCGAGTGAGAGTACTCCCCTTCCTTCAGGCTGGACGTGGTAAGAGAGGAGAATTCTAGCTTACCATACTGATGCACATCATCAGGAGAGTCTAGTTCTCGGAGGACCCAGGCCAAATACTTATGCTGGCGCTTAGAGTTCAAGAAAGCAATTGGAGCAACTTTACGGTTTCTAGTGGCTTCAGGCTGGCCAGTAGGCAGATGTGGATCACTCATGGAGGTACTGTCTTTGGAGCCCTTCCATATATCCCAAGCTTGCTTGAAGAGGGCTGCAAATTCAGATGCATCTGGCAAAACACTGGGGTTCACCATTGTGTAGACCAGTGGACCGGCCTGTACCTGGTGAAAAAGGTGTGGGAACGAACTAGTATCGCCCTGCACCAAAGTGCAGAAGGCCTCAAGATGCTACTCCTCCGAGGTCACCAAAAGCGGAGGAGGCCTGGCGAGAGCAGGACTGGCAGGCAACTCTATGCCCTTATAGTGTAGTTACTCCCCTCTAACAGGTGCTCTCCAGGGACAGCAGGAATCAGCCCTCACATATGGGTGATGTCGTTGCCGAAGGAGCCCCCGCAGAAGCATCACCCCAGCTTTTAAAGAAAGCCTTTGGAAGATGCCACCACACATGCATGCTCTCCTGCCCACTCAAGGGTGACTTCTTGCTCAGTCAATGACATAGCTAGGACAGTAGTAAAAATAAAACAAGGTAGGGAGACAACTCCCAGGGGAGGAGGGAGGGTTGTGAGGACTGATTCCTGCTGACCTGGAGAACACCTGTTACAGGTAACTACACTTTCTCCAGGAACAAGCAGGAAGTGAGTCCTCACATACGGGACTCTCTAGTTCCAAGCTGCCGAGGACCGAACCACGACAGCATCAACAGCGACCGTCAGATAGCCGTGAGCTGCAGAAGATGAGTCCCCAACTGAGTGACTCAACAAGACCCTAGCATCCAGCGGCACTATCACTCCAGTAGCCTGAACAAAGAAGGGTCAGAGGGCAGGAGTTGCCTACACCCCGAAAATATTACGCAGTACCGCCTGGCCAAAGGCACTCTCCCGACAGGACTCACTCTCCAGGCAGTAGTGAGCTGCGAACATATGAATTGAAGACCATGTAGCAGTCTTGCAGATCTCCATCACCAGCACTGAGCGCAGGTTTGCCACAGATGTGGCCATTGTTCTCACGTGATGCGCTGTGATCCAGTGTTCCAGGGAGAGCCCAGCTCGCTCATAGGCAAGGGCAATATAGTCCGCCACCCAAGTGGACAGAGTTCGCTTAGTCACAGGAAGCCCCAGCCTGCTGGGTTGTAAGAAACAAAAAGCTGAGGTGCTTTGCAATGGCCCCGAGTCCACTGTAGATAGAAGGTCAGGGCCCGCTTGCAATCCAGTATATGGAGTATAGTTTCCTCCTGACCAGTGTGAGGCCACGGGGAAAAGGTGCGAAGGACCACCTCCTGGTTGAGGTGAAATGGAGATACCACCTTGGGAGGTAATTTGATGTGAGTGTGGAGCACAACCTTATTTTTGTAGAATCTTGTATACGGCAGTTCTGCCACCAGGGCCTGAAGGTCATTTACTCTGCAAGCGGTCGTGAGAACCACCAGGAAGGTGGCTAGTGGCTCGCATGGCAGCCTGGTGAGCTGTGAGAGCACCACATTGAGGTCCCATTCTGCACCAGGGGACAGATGTGGGGCTTAGACAACAGGAGGTCCTGGAGGAACCGAGAGACTAGGGGCTGACCCGAGAGGGGCTCCCCCTTGAAAGGGTGGTTAGTGTGTGGCAATTGCACTCACGTGCACTCTCACTGAGTCTGACTTTAGCCCAGTGTGTGACAGATGCAATAGATACTGGAGCACTAGTTGCCCCGGGCAGGAAAATGAGTTCTCCTGCCTCTCCGCACACCATACTGAGAATCTTCACCATTTAAAGGCGTAAAGCTTGCATAGTGGAGGGCTTGCGGGAGGCCCAACAGGACCTCCTCGACTTCTCGTGGGAGGTTGAAAGAAGCCAAAGCTGCCCTTTCAGCAGGCATGTTGTTAGCGGTAGAGACTCCAGATTGGGGTGCAGGAGGGAGTCCTCTTCTTGAGACAGGAGGTCCGGTGCATGTTCCCAGCGGGACTGGGAATTTTGCAGACAGGGAGAGCAGCAGTGCGATTAAATATCTCAATGACAGCTCAGAACATAACCTCCAGGTGAATAGCAGGAGTGGCCAAACAGACACACCATCGCAACAGGCCAACTACACAATGTAAATACAAACAGTTCCATATACTATTGCACCACCTTTGTATATAGTTAACCATGATATCTCTTGTCAGATAACACACCTTTGTATATAGTTTTCCCCTATTTCCCAAGTTTATATCTCCTGTTAAATGTAATTGACCAGACATATGTAAATTGTCGGATGTTTTTTGTTCAATGTAAACCGCGCTGATGTCTAATAGTGCGGTATATAAGAATTGTTAATAAATAAAAAATAAATAAATAAGGCTGACTGGGCCACCTGGGGGCAATTAGTATCAGTGTTGCCCCCTTGCGCTGGAATTTGAAGAGGGTCTTGGCGACCAGAGGGGTTGGTGGAAAGGCACTGAGGAAGCCTTCCATCCACGGGATCAGGACGGCATCCACCACCACTCTTTCCAGGTTCAGTTGCTGCGAGCAAAAGGGGGGCAGCTACGCAATGTACGGGGTGGCAAAGAGGTCCATTACGGGCATTCACCAGAGGCAGAAGAACCGTGAGGTCACTCTGGGGTTCAGGTGCCACTCATGCGGTTGGAGCACCCTGCTCAATCTGTCCGCCAGGAGGTTGTCCTGGCCAGAGGTAGACCATCCACAGAAGCATGTCATTGCAAGCTGCAAAGGAAAGGAGGGCCACTGCCTCTTGGCAGAGGGAGTACGACCCCGTGCTCCCCCTGCTTGTTGACGTAGAACATGGCAACTTGGTTGTCCGACTGTATCAGCACCAGTTGGTGTCGCAAACGGTGGCAGAACACCCGTAGGGACAGGAAGATAGCCCTAAGTTCCAGAAGATTGATCTATAGCAGGGATTTCACCTGGAACCAACTGCCTTGTGTGTGATGGTCCTCACAATGCACCCCCCAGAGGAGGGAGGTGTCCGTGGTCAGGACCCTCTGGGGCATGAGTGCCTGGAAATATATCCAGGCCAGGAGGTGGCGGAGACGTTGCCACTAGTTGAGGGACTCCACCAGCTGCAGGTTACCCTGATCCTATCCCGCAGTCTGCCCTTGGCTTGTGTCCACTGAGAGCAGAGGCACCACTAAGCTGTCCATGTGTGTGGGTGGGCTAGTGGATTTATGTGGAATGTGAAGGCCATGTGGCCCAGGAGGCAGGGGAGACAGTGGCAGGCTGGCACCAAGCAACGACGCTGCCACCTCCGCAGCTAGCTCCCTGAGACGGTCAGCCCTTTCCCTGGGAAAAAGAGTAAATTAGACTTACCTGCTAATTGTTCCTTAAGGAACTCTAGTCCAGTCCCGGAACCATAGAGTTTAGAATCTCCTCCAGCAGCTCTGGAGACTGAAACACGTCATCGCTTTGATGACCTCTGTATAAATAGGCAAGGACCGCCCCTCTCCATCAGCACCTATTGACAAAGCAGACTCAGCAGAGCAACAAATAAGTAGTGAAACACCACCAATTCAGAACCTCACTACCTAACAGTAATATTTTCTTTTTTTTTTTTCTCTTTTAACCCAAAGCCGAAAAACG
This sequence comes from Ichthyophis bannanicus, assembly GCA_033557465.1. Taxonomy (NCBI): domain Eukaryota; kingdom Metazoa; phylum Chordata; class Amphibia; order Gymnophiona; family Ichthyophiidae; genus Ichthyophis; species Ichthyophis bannanicus. Next base: position 385,112,899 of record CM066039.1, read on the forward strand.
GCGCTAAACGCTACCCGGGAGATAAAGACTACCTCCTCTGCTAGAAAAACTGCTGCAAAAGGAATCCCCCCGTTCCTTTACCTGGAACCTCCTCCGGAAACCTCTCCTAATAGCTACTATGAACCTACTGCATTACAACCTTTAGGCTGGGATTGCAAACGCAACAGGCGGGATCCGGGACTGGACTAGAGTTCCTTAAGGAACAACAATTAGCAGGTAAGTCTAATTTACTCTTCCTTTTCATCCCTCTAGTCCAGTCCCGGAACCATAGAGGATGTAACAGAGCAGTACCTATCCACGGGAAGGCCCTGCAAGCCCAGCCTGAAGCACCGCTGAACCAAAACACACATCCCCCTCTGCTTGAATATCGAGTCTATAATGCCAGGCAAAGGAATGCAACGATGACCAAGTCGCCGCCCTACAAATGTCCACGGCCAGCACCAAGCTAAACTCCGCCCAAGACGCCGCTTGCTCCCTGGTAGAATAGGCCCTAATCCCTTCTGGCACACTCCTGCCTCTCAAAAAGTACAGCCGCTATCCTCTCCTTCAACCACCTGGAAATAGAGGACTTCGCAGCCGCCTCTCGCTTCCGTGGCCCTCCAAAAGCTACAAACAATCTGTCCGACTTACGAAAGGATGCCATTCTCCGGAGATACCTACGAAGGGAGCGCTTCACATCCAGCAGGCGCAACCTACTAGCCGATTTCTCCGTCCCCTCTCCGGAAAAAAACGGAAGCAACACCACCTGATTTACATGAAACACTGACACCACCTTGGGCAAGAACGCTGGCACTGTACGCAACCACCTTGTGATTGAAGAAAGAAAGAAACAGCTCCTTACAAGACAAGGCCTGTAACTCCGAAATTCTACGAGCCGAACAAATAGCCACCAGAAAAACAGTCTTCAGCGTCAAATCCTTGAGGAAAGCTTCCCCAACGGCTCAAAGGGCTTCCGAACCAATGCCTCCAAAACCAAATTTAGGTCCCATGGTGGCACTACACACCTACGCGGCGGCCGCATGAGCAGCACGGCCCGCAAAAACCTTCAGATGTCCCCGTGCGCCCCTAACATCTGACCTTGCACCTTGCCTCGAAAACAGGCTATAGCTGCTAACTGTACCCGCAACGAAAAAGGCCAGAATGTGCGGAACTGACGCCCTTAAAGGAGACAACTCCCTCTCCGAACACCAACCTTCAAAAATGCGCCAAATCCACGCATACGCTAAAGAAGTAGACCGCCTGTGCGATCTCAACAAGGTGGAAATGACTGCCGCTGAATAACCCTTGGCTCTCATCCTAGCCCTCTTAAGAGCCAAGCCGTAAGCAAGAATCGACTCACCTGGGGCATCCGCAACGACCCCTGCAGCAACAGGTCGTCCTGCTGCGGAAGCCTCCACGGTTCGTCCGCTAGCAGCCGCACTAGATCCGCATACCACAGCCTTCGGGGCCAGTCGGGCGCTATCAGCACTACAAGATCCCGGTGACTCTCCACCCGCTGCACTACCCTGCCTATGAGAGCCCACGGGGGAAAGACATAGAGAAGACCTTCCAACGGCCACCCCTGCGCCAACGCATCGAGCCCCTCCGACATGCGTTCTCGCCTTCTGCTGTAAAACCGCAACGCCTTTGCGGACTCGAACATGGCCATTAGGTCCATGATCGGAGGCCCCCATCTGCGCGCCAGCAGAGCAAACACCTCCAGGTGAAACACCCACTCCCCCGGATCCACCCTGTGACGACTTAGAAAGTCCGCCTCGACATTGTCCACTCCAGCCACATGCTGCGCTGACAAACCTGTTAGATTCTGCTCTGCCCAACTCAAGAGCTGACTCGCCCCTGTCTCTAATGCCACACTGGTCGTGCCACCCTGCCGATTGATGTAAGCCACCGTCGTGGCATTGTCGGACAGTACTCTCACCGCCGAGTGCGCCAACCACACCTGAAACTCCTGGAGTGCCAAAAACACTGCTCTCATCTCCAATCTGTTGATGGACCATCCCTTTTCCATCGGAGACCACCGCCCCTTGGCCAATCTCCCTTCGCAATGCGCCCCCCCATCCCACTAGACTCGCATCTGTCGTCAGACGTCTCCAGGATGGAGGCTCCAAAAGCACTCCCGCTTCCAACTTGTCACTCTGCAGCCACCAGTGAAGCTCCCGCCGAACTTCCAGAGGGCAGACTAGGTGGAGAGATAGCGCATCCGACTGATGCGACCAGCGCCGCAGCAGAGCCCTCTGCAACAGCCGCATGTGAGCCCTGGCCCATGGCAACACCTCGATTGTAGCTGCCATCGTTCCCAGCAGCTGCAGATACTGCCACGCCGTTGGTGCCTGCTGAGCTAGAAACTGCCGCACCATGACCCTTAAACCGTGAACCCGGTGCCCCGGGAGAAAGACCGCTCCTATCTGCGTCTCGAAACACGCCCCCAAGTACTCCAGGGACTGCGAGGCTATCAGCTTGCTTTTTGCATGGTTGACCACCCAGCCCAAGCTCTCTAACATCTGCACCACCCGGGCGGTGGCCGATACACTCTCCTCCCTTGACTTTGCTCGAATCAACCAATCGTCTAGGTACGGATGCACCAGCACCCCTTCTTTTCGAAGCGACGCCGCTACCACTACCATGATCTTGGTGAACGCTCGGGGTGCTGTCGCTAGCCCGAACGGCATTGCTTGAAACTGGAAATGCCCCATGGGCACCGCAAACTGCAAAAACCTTTGATGCTCCTGTCAGATCGGGATATGCAGATAAGCCTCTGTAAGATCCAGCGACGTCAAGAACTCCCCCCTTCCTGACTGCCGCAATCACGGAACGCAACGTTTCCATACGGAAATGGGTAACCCGGAGACACCGATTTACCCTCTTTAGATCGAGAATCGGACGAAACGTGCCCTCCTTCTTTGGCACCACGAAATAAATGGAGTACCAACCGGAACCAAACTGATCGGGAGGAACCGGTACCACCGCCCTGAGCTGCAGCAGGTGCTGAAGTGTCTGGGCGACGGCTCGGACCTTGCTTCGAGTCTTGCAGGGAGAGCGAACAAAGGAATCTAACACGGGCCGGTGGAGCTCTAATGCATAGCCCTCCCGAACGACCTCTAAGACCCACTTGTCTGACGTAATGCGGACCCAGGCAGGGTAAAACTCCCGCAATCTTCCTCCCACGGGCACTACCGCTGCCTGAGCCCCCCTCATATCATTGTGACTTTTTTGCCGACGAGGACTGAAAGGGAGCAAACCCTCTACCTGCCCCTCAAAACCCCCGGAAACTCTGACCCTGCACCGGAAACTTCCCCCACTGCGGCTGGCCAAAGCGCGAGGGCCTGAACCTACGAAACTCCCTTTGGGACCCCCCTGGCCCCTGAGGAACCACGGCCCAGCTTAGGCTTATCCTCCGGAAGCCGACCGCCCTTGGACTCGCCAAGATCCTTCACCAACTTCTCCAAATCCTCTCCGAACAATAGCTTCCCCCTAAAAGGAAGCTTATTGAGACGAACCGTCTGCCGCCCAGTTCCGCAACCACAGGTAGCGCCGAGCCACTACCACCGACGCCATACTCTTTGCTAACCCCCTGATGAGGTCATAATGAATGTCCGCCAAGTACGCAGTGCCGGATTCCAACCGCGGTAACTCTTCCACTGCCTCCGCGATCTGATCGCCCTGCAGCCGTTGGGACCATCTCAAGCAGGCTCTCGCTACCCACGCTCCCACAATCGAGGCCTGCATGGAAAGAGCACTGATATCAAACACTTGTTTCAACAAAGTGTCCAATTTCCTATCCTGTACGTCTTTCAAGGCCGCAGCCCCCTCAACCGGGATCGTTGTCTTCTTTGTAACCGTGGAAACGGCCGCATCAACCTTAGGCGAGCGGAAGAGCTCCCTATCCTGATCAGACAGTGGGTACAGACGAGCTATTGCCCTAGACCCCCTCAGGGCCGACTCCGGCACATCCCACTCTTCCTGGATCATGCTCCTAAAAACTCTATGTACCGGAAATACCCGCTGGGACATGCGCACTGCCTGCAACAACGGATCTTCTAACACTTCCTCCGCTAGCGGCACCACCAAGGCATGTTTAGCGTCTTTAGCATCTCCGAAATTAGAGCAGGCAGCTTCTCCTTCCTAAATACCCTGACTACTCTATTTTGCTGTTCTGCATCCGGCAACTCTCCCTCTTCTAACTCCTCATCCGAACCCTCCGGGACCTCTTCGTCCCCGGTCCCAAGGTCTCCGCCGAACTCCTCACTCAATTTACTAAGCTTAGTCTGGCCAACCTCCTCCCCCGAAGGCCCCTGTCGCTTCTGCCCTCGAAGGACCTGAGGAGACCCGGCCATCGCCGGCTGCAACAGCGCAAAGGCCTGCTGCATGAGGGAAAAGAAGCCTGGTGGAATACCTGAAGCTCCGAGCGGCTGGCTAGCTACGGCCTGCGTAACTGAACCTACCCCCGAAGGAGGTCCCGCTACCGGCTCCTCAGCCACCCCTGAGGAAGTATGGACCTCCGTGCCCTCCAGAGCGCCCCCCTCCTCGCTGGCCTCAGCCAGAGGTCTGTCCAGCGCGATCGCCTCATGTGAACAGAACTCACACACTCCAGACACTAACAGCGTGCCTCGCCTCGATCCACAAACTAGGCAACGTGGCTTGGCTGGCATCTTGCCCAATCAATCCCCAGAAGGGAAAGTATAAGCTGCTGCAACCCAACAGCTACACACTTTTTTTTTTTTTTAATCTAGACTCCCCACTAAAGGACTACCTGCCCCACAGTGAACTAACATGAAAACGAGGCTTTAAAGACCCTCAAACTACAACTTAAAAAACCTCCGAGGAAATCGTGGTGCATAAAATGGCCGCCATGCATTTTCCCACTCAAAACAAACGCCGCTGGCCTCTCTGCTGCACACCTTTTTCAAATTCTGCTCCTCGGCCCCCGTTAAGGGAATGCTTTAAACCCACGCGCTCTCACCTACTGATGACCACTCACCCCCAGCGATCACAGCAGGAGACGGGAGGAGGCTCTCTCTGCGCCGGAGCTCAGCCGAACCGCGGCTTCGGCTCCGGCGAGGTAAAAACTGCTGTTTGACAGGCGCTGTGCCGTGAGCCTATCTCCTGCTCCTCACCCGGTAATGCGGGTTCAAGAGACAGGAGGATCCGGTGCTGCTGACTCCCCCAGATGCTCGTTTAAGCGACGGGTACCCAATGAGCCCAGAGGGGGGGGGGAAGGAAAGGGGGAAGGGAGCAAGAAAAAAAAACAAGAAAAGAGCAAGGAAAGGGGCAGAGAAAGAGAGAGATAGCCTCTGTCTGGGAGCTAAACCAGGAACACCTTCCGCAGCAGCACTGGTTCTGAAACAAAAGAAACCCCAACACCACAGGTCAGAAACTTTAAACACCCCCAGATCAACACCTATCTCTGCTTATTTGTGCTGAGCTAGCCCAGTCTCGGGCTCAGAACTACCTCCAGCTGCTTTGGAGACTGAAAGTTTACTACCCCTGTTCAATGTAAACTCAATGTGACCTGCTGCATTGTAGTATGTTTTGTTCAACTGTAAACCACACTGATTATAATAGCGCGGTATATAAGAGATATAAATAAATAAATAAAGTACTGATGGAGAGGGGCGGTCCTTGCCTATTTATACAGAGGTCATCAAAGCGATGATGTGTTTCAGTCTCCAAAGCTGCTGGAGGAGATTCTAAACTCTATGGTTCCGGGACTGGACTAGAGGGACGAAAAGGAAAGGTCTTGGCCTGCAGGGTGTCTAACTGAGAGCCTAGGAATTCCAGGCTCTGGGCTGGAGTGATTTGAGATTTGTGTTAGTTGATGATAAACCTCAGGTGCTGCAGCAATAGGGTTGCTCACCCTCTGCGGCCGTGCTGCCCCTGATGAGCCAATCATCTAGGTATGGAAGGACAAAGGCCCCTTGCAGATGTAGGTGGGCAGCAACCACTGCTAGGCACTTTGTGAAGACCCTTGGCGAGGAGACCAGGCCGAAGAGTAGCACCCTGTACTGGCATTGTCCTCCTACCACGAACCTTAGGTACTGCCTGTGGGAGGGGTGGATCAGAATGTGTGTATAAGCATCCTTTAGGTCCAAGGAGCAAAGCCAGTCACCCTGGTGGAGGTAGGGCAGCAGTGTTCCAAGGGAGAGCATCTTGAACTTCTCCCTCACCAGAAATATGTTTAGGTTTTGCAGGCCTAGGATGGGCCTGAGGCCTCCAGTCTTCTTTGGGACGAGAAAGTACCTGGAGTAGAAGCCTTTGGCCCACAGGTGTCTGGGTACAGGTTCTACTGCTTTGTCCCTAAGACCACCTGCAAGCTCTGAGCAGCAGGGTCTGGTGAAGGAGGGGCTGTACTGGCTCTCCGGGAAAGAACCTAGGTGGAATCTGCTGCAGGTGGAGGAGATATCCCTCCCTGACCACCAGCAGTACCCAAAGGTCTGAGGTGATTGAGGCCAATCTGTGTGCGAAGAGCGACAGGCATCCCCCTCTGGACTGGTGAAGGTTTCCTGGGGGAGGGTAGGCCCTGCCCTGGGAGTCAAAAGCTCACCCAGGCTGGATGGGAGCAGGAGCCTTGGGCTTAGGTGTTTTTGCCTTCTAAATCCCGTGTCCCTGCCTCTTAGGGTAAGAATCCTGCTAATGGCCAGAGTAGGGCTGGTACTGGTGACCCTGTGTAAAGGCACCCTTTTTCCTGACTGCTATTTGTGGGGTTGGGATGAGGTCTTCTTAGAGAGCCTCCGACGGTTCACAAACTCTGCCTCGATCTCAGCAGCTTTGTAGGCCATGGGTTTGCTGAAGAGGTTTACACCGGTACAGGGGACATCGAGCAGTTTGTCCTGGACCCACTGCTCGAAGTTGGAGGATTGCAGCCAGGACTGCCGACGGGCCCCGATGTTGGCCACAGCAACTTGAGCTGCCGACTCAAAGCAGTCATAGGCAGCCTGGGAGAGGAACTTGGAGCAGTCCCTCACTCCTGAGGTCAGAGTCTGGAACTGCTGGAGGGATTCCCCAACAGGGCCTGCTGCAAACCCCGACAGCTCTTTGGCCAGCGCCTTTAAATACATGCCTATGTAGAGTTCATTGGCCTGGATCCAGCAACCCAGCATCAAGCCCTGATAGCATTTTCACCCGAGGGGGTCTTCTGGCTCTTTGAGCTTCTTCATGGTTGACTCGATGACTATGGAGTTATGCGGGAGCTGGGGTTTGTGAAACCTGGCCCTTTCCGGATGCGGTACATAGCGCCAAAACAACGGCTGACTATAGGCACTGACACCAGCATCTCCCACATTTGGAGGAGCAGCCTCTCTAGGATCGGCTGTATAGGAACCATGAGGGTTTTCCTAGGTGGAGTCTCATACTGGAGAATCTCCAACTCCTTGGTGCGCAGGTCCTCCCTCCATCTCAGTTTGCACAGAGGGGGCAGCTTTGGCCATATTCTTGATGAAGTCATGGAAGGCTACGTCCTTGGGAGAATGGCGTCGAGGCGCTAGGGGAGACTGTTCCAAAGGAATGTCTCAGTGCCTTCTGGTATCCGGAGACATGTCTTCCGTCTCCCTCTCGGAGTTGAGCGGTGATGAGGAATCTGACGCCCTGCAACTCCTTGTGTCGAGGCGTGTGCTGAAGGGCCAACGGCCTGTGGAGGACCTGGGGTCCGAGTTGCTAACACTGGACAGCAAGGACCGGATACCTGACGCGTGGGACTGGGACCTTGACCGGTGCAAAGGACTTTCTCGAGGCAGAGGGCACTCAATCCTCAGCTCAATGACTGGGGACTCCTTCGCAGTTGAGGGCCCGGTCATCGGGGCAGATGAGGCAGAGGAACCGGTCATCATCGCCTGTTGCAGAGCCAGGATAGCAGTGATATTCTGCTCCAGGGCCGCCATTCTGGTTTCCAAGCCAGAAGGCTCTGCAGCTTTCGGCATGGGCATAGAGGATTTTGGGCCCGGGCCCGGTGCCGGCACTCTATGGAGTACGGCTTCAAAGAACCTCGAACGGTCTCCACTGGCCAAGGAATCCTTTTTGAGTATCTTGGTGGGGTGCTTCTCAGAGTCATTTGAGTCCCTCCGTGGGTTTTTACTGGGTTTCTCCGGAGCAACCTCGGCAGGCTTCGATGACTACTTCTTCTTCTCTGGCTCTGGGATCTTCTCAGAGGAACCGCGGCCCTGTGATTCCGAGGACACCCAGGCATCGCAGGATGGGCTGGGCTTAAACCTCTGTGCCGGGGAGAGGGGTGGGTGCCAAGTCAGATCTAGCTAACAACATTTCCTGCAACTCCAGCCTTTTCTTGTTCGTTTTGGCTGACATGGCCTGGCATAGGTCGCAGGAGGTGCTGTCAAGGTTCGGGCCCAGGCAGAACAAGCAGCAGTTATTGGTGTTAGTATTGGACATGGTTTGACTGCAGCAGTCAGACTTTTTGAACCCACCGGGAGACATAGTGAGAAACACCCGGACGTGGTCAACGACCCTCCGGGCAAAAAAAAAAAAGGCACAAACGCTGATCGAGGGAGACCTCAAGAAAAAAAAAAAGTGGCCGAGAATGGCACTGGGAGGCGTTGCCTCAAGGCAGGAAGAGGAACCGATAAGCCTAACGTAAAAATAACTTTTAAGAATAGAAGTTTTCTGGGGAAACAGGACATACGCCCATTGGGCTCCGTGGAAAAGAGGAGACCGAGCAACATGGCACCCTTGGGCGGGAAGGGGACCACGCATACGTAGTGGCATCTCCCAAAGGCTTTCTTTGAAAGCTGGGGAGATGCTTCTGCGGGGGCTCTGTTGGTGCCATCGGCCATATGTGAGGACTGACTTCCTGCTTGCTCCTGAAGAATAACTCGCGCCTGAGAAGGATTCCTCGATCCAGACCTCGAAGTCTGACCGGGATCAGCAGCACAGGCCACACATAGCCTTTCTATAAGTACCTGATGCTGTTTTCCGCAACTGATACAGCGCGGAACTTTGCTGGACATGGCTGCAAATGAGGCTTGTGCACGTGCGCAGAGGCAGAAACAGCAGCAACACCGTTAGGGAAGGCCATAAGCCCTCTGATGCACCAGTGAGATACTCAGTCCCGATGATCACTGCCACACTATCCGCCGCCCTCGGGCCTGTGGGGATAGTGGTGGTGGGGTGGGGTGGGGGCGGATTCACTTGGCCTGCCAACAATCGAGAGAGCTTTGAGGAAAGAACCACAGACATGTGTACTCAGCCTTAGGAAGGCAACGCTAAGAAGGAGTTCCTCTACTTTCTTTTTCAATCCTTTATTGCTTTCTTTCTTTTGGAAAATAACAAAACAAAGGAGCTGTGCCTAAGACTAGGAACCTCTTTCAGCCAGTCAGGAGACAACCAAACTGACCCTCTTAGTTAGAGGTTGCTCCCCTCCCCCTTTTTAGGATAGGACAGTCCTGACTAGATGGCATCTCGTACCCCCCCACTCAGTGTGCAGGGTCCAGTAAATTGCCCACAGTCCTCGTGACTGGTGCAGTAATTTCCAAAATGCAGAGCTGTGCCAGAAGTCATCCAACATCTGCTGAGACAGAGGAAATACTGAACAGTGCCCCCAGCTGTGCAGGGTAAGGTGCTGATGATGATGTCACAGCACTGTTCTAGTTTTTTCTCTGTGTAACAATTACTGGTTGGGGTAGTTAACGCTCTTGTCTGGACTGGTCTAGCAGATGTGCTCTGGAAATTTTACATATTGGGAAATGAAACATATGAAGCACGAACAAAGGGAAGCTGTAAATGGTCAAGAATGAAATAGAACATGTACAAAGCGTTCTGTTGGGTGTCAGTGAACTGAAATGGACTGGCATCAGGCACTCTGAATCTGATGATCATATGGTATACTATGCCGGAAAGGAAAGAAAGAAGAAATGGTGTTGCATTTAAAATTAAGCAACTAACCTGCAAGAATTGTAATGCAGTCAGTGAATGCTTAATTTCTATTCATCTATGAGGAATGTCCATCAACCCAACTATTATTCTGATATATGCGCCAACAACAGTTGCAGAAGAGGAAGAAGTTAATCAGTTCTATGAACCAGTACAAGCTAAAATCGACATAACATGCAAACAAGATACACTGATAGTCATGGGTGACGAATGCAAAAGCTGGGAACAAAGAAGAAGGTAAAGTGTTTGGAAAATATGGGCTTGGTGACAGAAACTAAGCTGGAGAAGCTGATAGAATTCTGCAAGACCAACTATCTATTCCTCAAATACCTTCTTCCAGCAACACAAGTGGGCAACTGTACACATGGACTTCGCCAAATGGATTGTACAAAAATCTAACTGACTACATCTGTGGACGTCAGTGATGGAAAATCTTAAAAACATCAATGAAAGACAAAACTGGGATATGACTACAGTACAGATCATTAGCTTCAAGCATGCAAACTCAAGCTAAAACTGAAAACCCCCCAAAAAAACAAGCCACTCATGAATGTAGCAAAATATGATCTGGAAAATATACCACTGGAATTTAAAGACTGCATGCAAAATCAATTCACTGCTTTGGATTTTATTTATTTATTTATTTATTTATTTATTGTTCTTATATACTGTACTCTTAAAAATCAGCGCGGTTTACATAAAACGGATCTGTGCCGAATAGGATCCTATTAGGCTCTTACAAAGAACAGGAAGAAAACTTGGTTTCAACTGGGGGAACTATGTACACCAATTTCAGTTTATCTACAGTATGTACATGCGTTGACAGTAACTCATGAGATCATATTTGGGTGTGTGATAGGTGATGTTAGGTTGGTGGGTTGCAAGTAGTGCAAAAGAAAGAGGTGGTGTTTTAGTGCCTTTCTGAATTGGGCAAGATCTGTTATGGCTCTGATGGTAGTTGGGCGTGCATTCCAACAGCTGGGAGCGTAGAACTTGAAGGCTCTGTTCCTTGTTGTCTTGGTGCATTTTGTTATTTCACTGGGTATCTGTAGGGTATTGGCGGTGCATGTTCTCCTTGCTCTGTTCGCTGACATGGGGTGAACAAGGTCCGTTATGGCTGTTGGGGATTCAAATGACAGAGCACTAGAAGAGTTATGGGATGACACAAAAAACACTTTGTTCAAAGAAAGTGAAAAGTCCCCATAAAAAGTGAAAAAGGGAGGAAGCGATGTCATCCGGCATGATGGCTGCCTAAGCACAGAGCTCTGGGGCCATCCCTGATTAAAAGTGAGGAAAAACCCTCCAAAGATCCAGTGAGGAAACCACATGGTCCTGGTAAAATCGGAAGGGAAGTGAAAGATGTCTACCCAGAGGAAAGATGCGGATTTGAAAGAATATGCGTATGCCAGAGCAAGCGGCGATAGCGGTGAGAATAAAATGGCGGCTAGCGGCTCGCAACAAGAGCAGGCAGAAGGAGTAGAGAGGGAGAAAGACATAGTAACATAGTAAATGACAGCAGATAAAGACCAGTATGGTCCATCTAGTCTGCCCAGTAAGATGGCAAGAGTAGGTGCACCTGCTGCTCCATGCAGGCCACCCCTCCCCATGTCTTTGTTTAGGGGTGAACCCACCGCTCTGTGTAGGACACCCCTATTTGTTCTGGAGATGCAGAAGATGGCAGTATCTGACAAATTACCAGAGCTGAACTGCGGGAATGGTTTAACAAACTTAAAATGGAAGTATAGGTGGTAAAAACAGAACTTGGAGAGCTAATGGGGAACATGAAAGAGGAGATAGAGGATCTGATACACCGGACAAGGGAACATGAAAACTGGCTGGAAGCCCTAGAACTACAACAAAAGACACTGGAAGTCAGAGTCGGCAAGGAGGAGGAGTGGAGAGAGCAAATACAATACAAACTAGAAGACCATGAAAACAGGTCTAGAAGAAATAATCTCTGTATACGGGGCATACCAAAGACCTCTGCATTTAAGGACTGTGTAAAAGTAGCAGAAGCTATATGTCGGGAAGCTCTGAGGCGAGGGAGGAAGGATGAAATCCCAGAAGAAATACTGATGGACAGAGTGCAACGGGACTTGAAACTGCAGAGAGCCAACAGACCGAGGGACATTGTTATCTGTTTGAAAGACTATAGTCTAAAGAAGAGAATAGCAGCAAAAATGAGGAACTTAGATACTTTTCAATGGCAAGGACACCTAGTTGCACTCTATGCGGACTTATCAATGGGGACAATACAGAGACACAGAGCATTGGCACCAATTACTAAAGCCCTCAGAAAGACCGAGATAAGATACCGATGGCTGCATCCTTTTGGGCTCATATTCACGAAAGCGGAGAAAACGTGGAAAGTGCAAACAGTGGCGGCAGCTTTGGCTGCACTGAAAGAAGCAGGTCTACATGACCAGGAAGCAGCAGTGTGGTAGGAATGTGCTCAAGGGACACACGAGGAGGAACAGAAAGGGAGGCCAGAGCAACTGTTGAGAAGGCCGATACAAAAGAGATGGACAGATTCTCGAATCCCACACCAGTTCTGCATGGCTGCTCTCCCATACCGGATCAACTCCCGCCCATCAGGAAGTGACGCGGCCATGTTCTGCACAGTAACCTGCACTACTTAAAGAAGATTTCTGCGGCGTTCTGCACCATGGGCACGCGACCAAGGAGCAGGTCGTGCTCCTTGGGCTCACTCCGGCAACGCAAGCTTTAAACGTTGTGTTGATGCTGCGACCAGACTCTTCAGTCTATCTTTTATTTATTTATTTACATTCTCTTATATACCGTGCTATTCTGCATCAGTGCGGTTTACATTGAACAAACTGAAATTACATTGAACAGGGCATTATAACTTGGAGATAACTATTTTACAGGGAACATGGGCTATGGAGGGTACCTGTCCCCTCAAGGACCAGCCCCTACGGTGCCTTACTTTTCACTGTTGTTTTTCTTGCCTGCCTCCTCCCTACAATGTCGGCAATCCCTGTCCACTGGGGTGTGAGTCCTATGGTCTCTCTGCCCTGGGCCCCCTCCTGGCTCTCTCAGATTTGACAGAACCTCATTCTTTGTCCCTTAACTACCACTTGCACCCCTTCTTCTTAATTCTCTGCAGCTTCTCAGCTGTTGCTGTGCTTGCCTTAGTAAACTGTTACTCCCTTCGCGCTAAGACCTTTTCTAGTTCATGACTTGGTTATGCTTGACGCCCTAGATATGCTCTTTCTTACAGAAACATGGCTGAAGGAAGGGGACGATCCTCTCCTTACCTGCTGTCTACCCCCAGGTTACTCTGCTCTTTCTACCCCTCGGATGGGGCACCCGGGTTGGGGGGGGGGTGCGTTCCTATATCGTTCCACCATTCCATTGACCCAGGTCCACTCCTCTGCTCTCCTCTATCCGGAATCTCTGCTTCTCTGCCTCCACTCTTCCCCTCCTACGTACTTCCTCCTCATTTACTCCCCTCCTTCCATCCGCTCATCTCACTGGGAAGCCCTTCTCACCATTTTTGAGGTCTCTGTCCATTTCCATCTAGTACTTCTTGGTGATCACAATATACATTTTCATACCACCTCTTCTTCCCGAGACCAGTCTTTTATTTCCCTAGTCCGAGATCTTGCCCTTAGTCAGCACATTCGCTTCCCAACTCATGTTGCTGGCCATACCCTTGATCTTCTGCTAACCCCCTCTAATTCCCCACTAATCCTTTCTTCTATCTCCTCTTCTCCCCTTCCTGGACTGACCATGTATGTGTTTCCTTTTCCCTTTCAGTTTCCCTCCAGCGTTCTGTTCCACCATCATCGGACACTCAGATTCCTCCTCGTCTGTCTCGTTGTATCACTGCAATCATCATCTTCCTACTAACTACTACTACAGGATTTCTCTCTGGAATTCCTCTCTCTCTGCTGCCCTGGATCGCTTAGCCCCTCTTCGTCCTCTCCTTCCCCGTAGTCCGTCCAAGCACCCCTGGAATCATTCTGGTCTCTATCTCCATCGCACCCGCTTACGGCGTTCAGAATGCCTTTGGCGTAAACACTCTTCCCCGACTCTCTTCAATATTTCCATCTCTGTCACCAACACAATCGCCGTCTTGTCCAAGAAGCTAAACAGACCTACTACTCTCAACTTATTTCTTCCTCTGCCAGCTCCTCTCATCAACTCTTTTTGGTTTTGAAATCACTCTCTACTACTCATCCCACCTCCATCTGTGCCAATACTGCCACCCCTTCCCTTCCCAGTCCTTTCCAGCTGGCCACCTTCTTTGCAGGGAAGGTTGTGTCTCTCCACTCCTCCTTTCCCATCTGTCCTCCTCTGCTCTCCTCTACTCTTCCCCCTTTCCCTCTCCAGCCTCCCCTCACCCACACTTGGTCTACTTTCTCACTAATCTCTGAAGCCGGTCTCTCCAAATCCCTCTCCTCAGCCAGGAAAACCACATGTTGCACTGACCCCATTTCCTCTGCTTGGCTCTCAGAGCCCTCGCTTGCTCTTCTCCCGTTCATTCAACTTATCCTCAACACCAGCCTCACTTCTGGTGTCTTTCCCATGCTTTGGAAACATGCTCTTGTTCGCCCACTGCTAAAGAAACTTTCTCTGGACCCTTCTGTTCTGTCTCACTACTGTCCTGTTTCTAACCTCCCTTTTCTCTAAAATTCTCGAACAATCTGTTTTCATGCAGCTTTCTCAACACCTTGATTCGATTCACTACCTGCACCCCTGTCAATTTAGCTTTAGATTTGAGCACTGCACAGAGTCAATTCTTTTAGCACTTCTGAATGAGCTCCATATTTTTCACGACTGGCGTGACATATCACTTGCTGTCTTTCTCGATCTGTCCTCTGCTTTTGATTTAATTGACCACTCTACACTTCTCGCCCATCTCTATGCGGCTGGCATATCCGGAACTGTCCTGCAATGGTTTCACCCCTTTCTTTCCTCTCGATCCTTCTCCATTTTCTCGGGCCCTGTCTCCTCTGCACTGGCTCCTCTCACCTGTGATGTCCCCCAGGGATCGGTACTTGCCCTCCTTCTCTTCAATGTCCTTTTGGCACCCCTCACCCTACAGATTCAACAGTCTGGTCTGTCTGCATATTATTATGCGGATGATATTATTATTTTGCATCACACCTCCCCCGTGGCCCCTGATATCACCCTATATCCTATTCACATCAAACTATGTACATATTATCTTTGATTATTTTCACATTCACTTTTTGTATTTTTGTTTGTTTTAACCGCTTTGATTATATGATAAGGCGGTATAGAAATCCAATTAAATAAATAAATAAATACTAAACACTTGTCTTTCAATGATTGCTAATTGGCTCACATCCAATTTTCTACATCTTAATACTTCAAAAACTTCTGCCATCTGGTTCACCTTTGGTGGGTTCATCCCCTCCCTAACCCCTCCTATTTCTGGGTCCTCAGTGTCATTGGTCACCTCTCTCCGCTACCTTGGGGTCACTAGACTCAGCTGTTTCTTTTCATGATCACATTTCACTGTTGATGTGTTGCTCTTTTTCACTCAGACAGATTAGAGGCCTACGTCCCTTTCTGGACCCCTCGTCACTTACCACTCTTCTTCTTTCCCTAGTTATTCACATTCTCTTATATACCGCGCTATTCTGCATCAGTGCGGTTTACATTGAACAAACTGAAATTACATTGAACAGGGCATTATAACTTGGAGATAACTATTTTACAGGGAACATGTATGGAAATCAGTTATGTCACATAATTCTGTTCTTGCTGGTCTTCCCCTGTCACAACTTCAGTTTGCAGCTTGTTCAAAATACTGCCACCCGGATTATTTCACATGCAACCCGTTCTGCTCATATCACACCACTTCTTATCAGCCTTCACTGGCTCTCTGTGCAATATCGCATCCTCAACAAATACTGATTTCCATACACAAGGCCATATACTTGCAAACCCTTCAGTATTTATCTGATCTCCTTCACTTTCATAACCCTGTCCGAAGTCTCCATTCAGTCCATATTAATCATCTCCACTTACCATTTCCAAACAATGCTCATGTCAAATCTATCCGACATTCTGCTTTCCTTTTCCTGGGCCCCTCCCTTTGGAACTCCCTCCCAGATGCTCTCCGCCTGGAACCCTCTTTCCCCCGGTTTAAGTCTCTCCTCAAAACTCACCTTTTTATTTCTACCTTTGACTTGCCTTCTACCACCTCCTAAGATATATCTTCTCTTTGCTATTCTACCTTTCTTTGTTATGCTCGAATGACTGTTCTCTGTCCTGTCAAGCAATGTAGTTCCTTTTGTTTTCTGGCCATCGGCCTTCCTTTTGAGTTTTTGATTGTAAACCGCTCTGATGTCATAAAGGGCGGTATAAAAAGTGTGCAGATAAAGGGGGTAAAATGCTGAAAATGAACAAAGACTAAGAGGGACAATTTAAATCAAAGAGCCATGGACTGTGCAAGCAAAAAAGGGCCTATGGAATCTGGCTGAGGAGGAAGACGGCTACGAACTTGGAAAGAGCCGAGAAGACAGGCGGATAATAACTAAATGAAATACTAAAGGTTAATAGAATGTTAAAAGTTAAATGGATTAACGTATTCGAAAGTTAAACAGTTACAAGCTATTCATGCATTAGAGGATAAAGCGTAGTTACTCACCTGTAACAGGTGTTCTCCAGGAGCAGCAGGAATCAGTCCTCACTTATGGGTGACGTCGGCGCCGACGGAGCCCTCGCGGAGCAATTTTCCCCAGCTTTCAAAGAAAGCCTTTGGGAATTGCAGCGCGCATGCGCGGTCGTCTTCCCGCCCGAAGGTGCCATCTTAGCCAGTCAGATGACATAGCTAAAAAAGACAGCATAAAAATTTGCAAAAAGAACATAAGCAGACGATTGCAACTCCAAGGGGAGGAGGGAGGGTAGTGAGGACTGATTCCTGCTGCTCCTGGAGAACACCTGTTACAGGTGAGTAACTACGCTTTCTCCAGGACCAAGCAGGAAGTCAGTCCTCACTTATGGGACTCCCAAGCTCAAGGCTACCGGAGACCCTAAGCACAAAAATGAGCTCCCTCTAGCTCAGCAGCACAGAAGGATAGAATCTTCGCTGAATAATCACCCACCGGTAGCCCACAACCGGGATGGAGGGTAGGAGTTGCTCAGACCTCAAAGAGATTACGGAGGACTGCCTGTCCGAAAGCACTGTCCCTACGGGACTCCCTCTCGAGACAGTAATGGACCGCAAAAGTCTGGCTCGAAGACCAAGTAGCGGCCCGGCAGATGTCTGCCAGCGGAACAGAGCGGAGGTAAGCCACTGACGTGGCCTTTGCCCGAACGCAATGAGCCGTGACTCGACTTTCTAAGGAGAGTCCG
Organism: Ichthyophis bannanicus; assembly: GCA_033557465.1. NCBI lineage: Eukaryota > Metazoa > Chordata > Amphibia > Gymnophiona > Ichthyophiidae > Ichthyophis > Ichthyophis bannanicus. The sequence goes on from CM066039.1 coordinate 385,130,128, forward strand.
GCTGCCCCATAAGCCCAAGAGATACAGTCCGCAACCCAGATGGACAGAGTACGCTTGGAGACCGGGAGCCCCAATTTATTGGGGTCAAAAGACACAAAAAGCTGAGCAGCTTTACGGTGCTCCCACGTACGGTCAAGGTAGAAGTTCAAAGCCCTTCTACAGTCCAGGGTATGGAGGACCATTTCAGCTCGGCTGGAGTGTGGTCTGGGAAAGAAGGTTGGAAGTACCACCTCCTGATTGATGTGAAAAGGGGAGACCACTTTAGGCAGAAATTTCGGGTGAGTCCGTAGGACTACCCTATTCTTGTAGAACCTAGTGTAAGGGGGATCAGACACGAGGGCCTGCAATTCACTTAAGCGTCTAGCGGAAGTGAGGGCTATCAAGAACAGTGTTTTCCAAGACAGAAAACGGAGAGAACAGGTAGCCATAGGTTCAAAGGCGGACAGGTGATCCGCTGCAAAACCACATTCAGGTCCCAGTCAGGCGCTGGGGGGCGCAGAGGTGGTTTAAGTAGAAGAAGACCTCGGAGAAACCTCGCTACAAGAGGGTCGCTGGAAAGAGGTCTGCCGTCCACCGGCACATGATGTGCTGAAAGAGCACTGAGGTGAACTTTGACGGAGTTGGACTTAAGTCCCAGATTAGAGAGGTGTAGCAAGTACTGCAAGATCACCGACACCGGGCAGGAGAAGGGATCCTGAGACTGTTGGGTACACCAGACTGCAAAGCGACGCCATTTAAGGGCGTAGCATTTGCGGGTAGAAGGCCGTCGCGAAGCCAAGACGACCTCCTCCACCTCCGCCGGCAGGAGAAGGGGAGCAAGGACTACCCTCTCAGCAGCCAGGCCATGAGGTTGAGAGACCTGAGGTTGGGGTGCAGTAGGGACCCCTGATCCTGAGTGAGGAGATCCGGTTGTACCCCCAGAGGGATTGGATCCTCCACCGCCAGTTGCAGTAGGAGCGGAAACCACGGCTGCCTGGGCCAGCGAGGGGCCACCAGGATCATGAAGGCTTTGTCTCGGAGAACCTTGAAAAGAGTCCGAGAGACTAGCGGGATGGGAGGGAAAGCGTACAGAAGGCTCCCCGACCATGAGATCAGAAAAGCGTCCGCCGCCACCCGAAGGGGGTGTGGCTGACGAGAGCAGAAGCGAGGAAGCTGCCGGTTGTGAGGACTGGCAAAGAGATCCACCGTGGGGAGGCCCCACTTGAGGAAGAGCTTCTGAACTACCAAGGGATCCAGACGCCACTCGTGCGGCTGGAGGACCCTGCTGAGTTTGTCCGCCAGGCAATTTTCTTGGCCCGGGAGATAAACTGCCTTGAGGAGAATGCCGTGACTGACGGCCCAAGAGCAGAGCTTCTGCGCCTCCCGGCAGAGGAGGAAGGAGCCCGTGCCCCCCTGCTTGTTCACGTAGAACATGGCAACTTGATTGTCCGTCTGGACAAGGACGGACTGGTGGGAAGTCAGGTGGGAGAAGGCCTTGAGAGCTAGGCGGATCGCCCTGAGCTCCAGAAAGTTGATCTGCTGAGCAGACTCCCACGTGGTCCAGAGGCCCTGAGTACGTGCCTCTTGGCAATGTGCTCCCCAGCCCAGGAGGGATGCATCGGTGGTCAGCACCCGGGTCGGCTGAGGTGACTGGAAAGGCATGCCGAATATCAGGTTTGGCTGCCGGAGCCACCACCGGAGAGACGAGATCAGCGGCTCGGAGACGCGCACTAGGTCTGCTAGGCCGCCTGTGGCTTGACGCCACTGCTGGCGGAGACACCATTGAGCAGACCGCATATTCAGGCGGGCATTGGGGGTCACATGGACGGTGGAAGCCATATGGCCTAGTAGTCTCAGGAAGCGCCTGGCGGAGACCAGGGGCTGGCTGCGAAAACGGTCGGCTAGGTCCATGAGCCGTTGAGCCCTGTCGAGCGGTAGGTACGCTCGTGCCTGAGGAGTGTGCAGCCTTGCGCCGATGAACTCGAGATCCTGTGAGGGGAGCAAAGTGGACTTTGCGAAGTTTATAACAAAGCCCAAGTGCTGCAGAAGAGTCACCGTGCGGCGCGTGGCGTTGGTGACCTCCCGAGCGGACGCCGCTCTGATGAGCCAGTCGTCGAGGTACGGAAAGACATAGAGGCCGTGAAGCCGAAGATGGGCCGCCACGACCGCGAGACATTTTGTGAAGACTCGCGGTGCGGAGGACAGGCCAAAGGGCAGTACCCTGTACTGGTAATGATTTCCTGCCACCACAAACCTTAGGTATTGGCGGTGGCTGGGGTGGATGAGGATGTGCGTGTAGGCATCCTTTAGATCCAAGGAGCATAGCCATCTCCCTGCTGGAGGTAGGGCAGAAGGATTCCAAGGGTAAGCATTTTGAACTTCTCCCGCACAAGGAACTTGTTGAGGTTGCGCAAGTCCAGGATGGGTCTGAGGCCCCCTGTTCTCTTTGGTATCAGAAAATACCTGGAATGAAAGCCTTGACCTTCCAGGTGGTGTGGCACCGGTTCCACCGCCTGTTCCTGCAGAAGACCTGCTAACTCCTGAAGGAGTAATTCCCTGTGCAGAGGGGGTCGCGGAGGTTCTCCCGGAAAATAGGAGGGAGGGACCTGATGGAAGTGGAGAAGATAGCCTTCTCGCACGACTTGAAGCACCCAGGCATCTGCGGTGATGCTGGACCACCTGTGGGCGAAGTGAACCAGCCGGCCTCCGGTGCTGGGAGGAACCAGCGGGGGGGGGAGAGGCTATGCTTAGTGAGTCAAAAGCCCCCACCCTGCTGAGCAGGGGCTGGTGGTGCAGGCTTGGGGGCTTGCTGCCTACGGGACCCGTTACCCCGTCCCTTGGCCTGCTGGCCCTGTTGGGGAGCTGCAGGGGCCTGATAATGGGGGTATTGTTTGTAGGCAGCCGCCTTCCTCGGGTAAAAGGACTTTTTCCCCGAGCCCTTCTTTTTCTGGGAAGGGGCGGAGGTCTTCCTAGAAAGCCTGGTCCTGGTGAGAGTCTCAGTCTCAATTTGCGCAGCCTTTTCCGCCATGGGCTTGCCAAAGAGGTTTTCGCCTCGGCAGGGGACATCGACCAACTTGTCCTGCACCCAGGGCTGAAGGTCTGACGACTGAAGCCAAGCCTGTCGGCGGGCACCGATGCCGGCTGCGGCCACTCGAGCCGATGCTTCAAAGCCATCATAGGCTGCTCGGGACATGAACTTTGAGCATTCCCGAATGCCAGTGGACAAGGCTAGGAACCTCCGCAAGGGTTCCTCGGACAGACCAGCGGAGAATCCGGCTAGCTCTTTAGCCAGATCCCGGAGATACATGCCCATGTATAGCTGGTAAGTCTGGACACGACATGCGAGCATAGAGCCCTGGAAGCACTTCTTGCCAAGGCCATCCAGGTTACGGGCCTCCCTTCCAGGAGGCACCGAGGAGTGCATCTTCTGGCTCTTAAGACGATGCATGGCCGATTCCACTACCATGGAATGGTGTGGCAGCTGTGCCTTTTGAAAGCCAGGGCTCTTGCGGACTCGATAGATAGAATCGACCCGCTTGCTCAGGACCGGCGAGGAGGCCGGACTCTCCCACATGCGGAAGAGTAGTCGTTCCAGCATAGGAGGAACCGGTACAGTAAAGTGTTCCCTCGCGGGAGAGTCATACTGGAGGGCGTCGAGCTCTTCGGCTCGAGGCTCCTCCTCGGGATCCGCAGGGAAGGCCAAAGCCTTGGCCATATCCCTAACGAAGTCCGAGAACCGGGCATCCTCCGGGGGGGACTGCTTCCGAGGCTCGGACTCCGGTGAGTCCGATGGGACACACCGAGTCCGGAAAGAATCAGGTGACTCTTCCTCCTCAGACTCCCAGACCGACTCCGACGAGGACTCGGTGGGGTCGGCCTGGGCAGGGTGCGGCGCCAGCCGCCCCGACGCCGAGGGAGTCGGCGTCGGCGACCTCGGTCCCGAACGGGAGGCCGAGGGTGACCTCGACCGAGGATCGACTCGAGTTCTCATCGACTCGAGGATCGGCTCGGTCTCCGGGGTCGGCTTGGAAGTCGACGTCCCGGCGGTCGGGGCAGCGGCGCCAGCGAAGCCAGCGAGCAGTGCCCTCTGCTGGTCCATGAAGGCAGACAGTCTGCTCTCCAAGGCCGTCAACCTGAGTCCGAGCTCAGGTGACCCAGCAGCCCCCGACTCGGGCCCCGACGGCGGCTGTCGCAGAGGCGAGTCCAGAAGGACCACAGGACTTACCCGGGCAGGCATCTCCGACTCCAGGCGAGGTCGCTTCGGGATGTGTTCCTTCTCCAAGGACCCGGGGCGGCTGTCGGGGCTATGCGACCTGGCCCTCGCGGAACCAGGAGCGTCCACCGACGCCGCCCTCGCGGGTTTCACCTTCCGACGATGGTCCCCGGAGGGAGAACCCCGGTCGGAGGAACTCCGGCGACGGTCCGAGCTGGAGCCCTTCGACGCGGAGGCCTCCGACGAGGTCCGGGTACGGCTGGGGTCAGCGAAGATTCTCTCACGCTGATGCCGCCGACTTCTCAACGCCTTTGAGGACATTTTGCTGCAGGGCCCACAGATCAGTTCCTCATGATCCGGGCCCAGGCAGCGGAGGCAAAAGTCGTGTGTGTCGGTTAGTGACATATTTCGGTCACACCGACCACACCGCTTAAAGCCACTGGCAGCCATCGGGGGAAAAAGGGCCCCTGCGAGGTCAAAGGACCGGGCTGCCAGGGAAAAACCGAAAACGAAAGCTGACTAAGTCAGAAAAAACCGAAAACAAGTAAGAGGACTCGTGACCGGCGTCGCGAGTCCGGGCGGGAAAAAGATCGGCGTCGAACCGAAGGAAAAAAGGATAAAATAAAGAAGAAAATCAACTTTTTCGCGGGGACAAGACGGGGACGTCTGTAGGGCTCCGCGGAAAAAAGAAGACTGGCTAAGTTGGCACCTTCGGGCGGGAAGACGACCGCGCATGCGCGCTGCAATTCCCAAAGGCTTTCTTTGAAAGCTGGGGAAAATTGCTCCGCGAGGGCTCCGTCGGCGCCGACGTCACCCATAAGTGAGGACTGACTTCCTGCTTGGTCCTGGAGAAAGGGGCAGAATGAGGAGGGGAGGGGGAAGGGAGAGGGGAGGGGGAAGGGAAAGGGGAAGGGCAGACAAAGGAGGGTGAACGGAATGAGAGAAAATAAAGGGACCAGAAGGATCAGGGAAGGCGAAGGGCACACTACTCCAATCAAACCTCTGGAATGAGAGATGGAAGGGGGAAGGGTATTGGAGGGAGGCGAAGGGAGACAAAGGGGAGGGAAGAGTGGGGGGATGAAGGGGAGGAACGAAGGGCAGTGACTATGGGAGGAAAGGACAGCAGGGTAAGAGGGACAGTGAGACATTAAAATTTACAATGGCCACAATAAATACCAAAGGGCTGCAAACATGGTGCATGTAACACTTGATGGAGAGGGAAGGAAATAGACTTAAAGCTGATATACTATGTATACAAGAAACTCACCTAAGGGTGGGCAGGAGGGATTGCTACGATCCAAAACCTACCCAAGGGTAATACTAGCAGGACAAAGGACAAACCCAATAAAAGTGGGAGTGGGAATATTAATTAGTGCAACATATCAAAATGCAGTGGTAGCGGAGTGTAGGGACAAAAAAAGGATGGTGGGTAGGGGTTCAGCTACAAGTGGCAGGAGAAGAGGTGTGGATAGTTAGTAATATGTGGGCCCCAATACCCAGCATGGAGAGTTTTATGAGCAAATGACAAAGGAGCTTGAAAGGTTTGGAGAGGAGCCGATCCTCCTGGGAGAGGACTTTAACTTGGAAAGTAATCCAAGGCTAGATAATAGCGGGAGAACCATGGGCAGGGGGAGTGGGGGGCATAAAGAACGGGAAAATAGAAAGGGGAAAAATTCTTGAAGGGATACAAAATATGGAGATTAGCAGAGGAAGAGGGGCAAGGTTTAGGGAGGGATATTAGTGAAGATGAGGTTAGAACAGCCATCAAGACCCTCAAGGTGGGTAAGGTACCAGATGGATACACTGCAAAATTTTATCGTTTGATGAAAGAGCAAATAACTGGGATTCTAACGTGGGTATTTAATGGGATCCTTCAGGGGGAAGAACGTCCGAGGTCAATGGAAGAAGCATGTATGACAGTCTTACCAAAACCAGGAAAAAAGACAGCAGCGTTTGCAGTTCCTATAGGCCTATTTCCTTAATAAATTTAGATACTAAATTATTGGCAAAAATTCTGGCAACACGCCTACAAAGGGCGGTACTGAAGTTGGTCCACAAAGACCAAACGGGATTTATAAAGGAGAGACAAGGGGGAGACAACATACGGAAGATATTAAATATAACATGGCACCTACAAAGGTCGGGAGAGAAAGCAGTGTTTGTAATGGTCACCGCTGAAAAAGCGTTCGACCAGGTAGAATGGCAGTTTATGTTTCAGGTTTTGGAACAAATGAGACTAGGGAAAATTTTTTGAGGTGGGTTAGAGCACTGTACGCCAATCCCCATGCTCAAATAAGAATGAATGGAAGATATTCTGATAGTTTTCCATTAGGCAGAAGGATGCATCAAAGGTGCCCCCTATCACCACTTTTATTCGCATTGGTCATAGAACCACTAGCTGGATACATTAGGCAACAGATAGATATACAAGGGATAGAGATGGAGGGGCAAAACACAAAAATAGGTCTATTTGCAGATGATGTTATTTTCACCCTTAGTCAGCCCCTAACTACCCTGCCAAATCTGATGAAAGCGATAAACAGGTACAGTGCAGTAGTGGGATATAAAATTAATATGAGTAAGACAGATATACTCAGCTCTAACCTCTGAAAGGAGCTGAAAGGCTGCTTGAGGGGCAGCTTCCCTTTCAAGTGGGTAGACAACACCTTTAGGTATCGGGGATTCAACTGGGAAACACATTAGAGAAACTCCAAGAATGGAATTATAAGTTGATGGTGGAAAATCTTAAAAGGGACCTGTTCAAATGGAAAAGGGCTACACTTATCTTGGTTGGGGCGCTTAGCCCCTGTAAAGATGAATGTACTTTCAAGGATTTTATTTTTGTTTGCAGCTGTGCCATGTATAATTTCTAGAGGAGTTTTTAAAAAAATGCATATGATTATGACATTTACATGGGAAGGGAAAGTTCCCAGGGTAGCGCGCTCAATAATGTACAAAACAAAAGAAGAAAGGGGACTAGGAGTGCCATGCATAGCCAATACTATCAGGCAGGTAAACAGAGCACTATATGAGTGAAGGGAGGTGGGAGACACCCTGCAGTGGGTGTATATGGAGAAGGAAGGACACAATAGACTGGAATCGCTAATATGGGACCCTACAGAAAGGACACAGGGAGCAAGCTTAGACATCCCACATAAGCAACTGACTGTGGGTGTGGAGGAGGACCACCCTATTAAAAGGAAAGCGATTATCCAAGCGGGCATTTATCCAAGGCTTAGGAGAGGTTCACCCAGGACAAGGGAGAGCGGTATTCAAGGAATGGGCTACAAAAGGGCTGGTGAGAATAGGCCAAGTGTTAGACCAAGGGGGATCAGTTAAGGATTTTAAGGAGATAAAGGAAAAATATGTGTTAAAAGGAACGGACCACTATGCTTATGTACAACTGTGGTATTTCCTACAACAAAAAGAGATAAAAGCAGATTTGTAGATGCAACTGACACTCTTTGAAGTGCTCATGGGGAAAAAAAATACACAAAAAGGGTTGTTATCTAACCTATATAAAATAATGAGCACAAGGCAAGAAAACAAATCAGAAAGCCAACAGAAATGGGAAAGGGAAATACCAGGTCCCAGGGATGAAGGGAGGTGAAAAGCAATATATAAGTATGGGCAAAAACTTGCAGGAGGGACATATCTCTTAGAGAATAATTTAAAACTACGACTGAGAATGTTCTGGACACCGGTAAAAACACAGGCTATATTCAAAAAAGGGTCCAGGGATTGTTGGAAAGGGTGCGGAGGGCGAGGGGAACTGCTATTGATATGGAGCTGCCCTAGGATACAGCAGCTGTGGGCGGCCAAAGAGAAATTATATAAGGTAATCATACATGTGCAGATACACTTAACACCAGGAGTGGTAGCACTTAACGAAGTGGGGGAGGGTAGAAACAAGGGCCTAGATACCTTTCTGAGATATTGTGTGGTGACAACACATATAACCGTAAGGAGGTGGTGGAAGCAAAAAGAGGTACCAGGTATAGGAGAGGTGATACATAAACTGGAGCAAGTATGGAGTCTAAGCGTGGTGTGGGCCTACAGATCTCATAACAAGCGAGCCTATAAAGAAACGTGGCAATTGTATGAGGAATGGAGGGAAAAGGGCATCCAGGACAGATTAGGAAGCTCAAACCAATAGAAACATAAGGTCGTTGAAGAGGGAGAAAGGAAAGGAGGAGGGGGAGGGAAAGGTGAAGTGGGGAGGGGGAATTGAGGAACGGGGTTAGGGAGAGAAAGCACAGTTACTTACCTGTAACAGGTGATCTCTGGGAACAGCAGGAATAAGTCTTCACATATGGGTATCGTCGGTACCGACGGAGCCTGCGCGGGAACGCTCCCCAGCGTCCTGAAAGCAAGCTTTTGGGAGCATCCCACAGCGCCTGCGCGCTGCCTTCCCGCCTTTCCCAAATGCCTCTCTCCAGTTCGAGTTTTAAAGCTGAGACAAAGAGAGAGAGAGAGGAAAGGAAAGGAAAGATAGATAGAGAGATACAACTCCTAGGGGAGGTGGGTGGGTTGTGAAGACTTATTCCTGCTGTTCCCAGAGATCACCTGTTACAGGTAAGAAACTGTGCTATCTCCAGGAACAAGCAGGAATGAGTCCACATATGGGGACTCCCCAGCTAGAGATGTCTGGGAGATCACCCAGATTGTGAGTCCCTGGGAAGGGCTCCACCTCTACCCATGAATCTCAGGCATCCAGTCAGGGATGGAGGATAGGAATTGATTAGGTATGGAACAGGTGTTTGAGAACAGCCTGACCAAACAAGGCATCCCGGCGGGAGTCCTTGTCCAAGCAGTAATTTTATTTATTTATTTAACAAGTTTTCTATACCGCCTTTTCCTTCAATCAAAGCGGTCACAAGAAATACAAAGGTTATAGGCAAGGGAAACAAACACAGTATAAACATAACAGTACAATGGTAATATAGGAAAAGTAACAAGGGTTAACAATAAGGCAAATTAGTTAAAATAATTAAAATAAATATAATATATTTAGTCAATTGTTGATCCATATTGTTCAATGAAAAGTGTAGTTTTCAATTGTTTACGAAAGTCTTTTAAATCATCCAGTGAGCGTAAATCAGGAGGGAGAGAGTTCCAAATTAAAGGGGCGGCCAAAGAAATTGCTCTTTGTGAGGTACATTTGCATGATTTAGAGTAGTTTTTTGGGGTGCTGAGGGTGTTAGAAGTGGATAACCTTCTTGGTCTTTTGTTGATATCATGGAGTAAGAGGGCATGAAGGCTGATTGCAGAACTGTTGTGTTTCATTTTGAATATATTTATGATTAATTTATACTTTATGCGAAGGATTATTGGGAGCCAGTGGAGTTCTTTAAGGATGGGGGTAATGTGTTCATAATTTGAGGATCCATTGATGATTCTAGCTGCTGTATTTTGTGCCATTTGAAGTGGCTTGAGAGCATGCTTAGGCAGTCCATTGTAAATAGGGTTGCAGAAATCCAGAATGGGAGTAATGAGTGCCTGACAGACTGTTCGAAAGTGATCATAAGAGATAAGAGGCTTAAGTCGTCTAATTATCTTCATTTTGTAATACGCGTTTTTAACAGTTTTTCTTATATGAGAACGCAGGTTTAGCTTCTTATCGAGGGTTATTCCGAGGTATCTTACTTCGTCCTTAACTGGAATCTTTGTGTTGTTGCATGTAATGTAAGGTGGAGGGATAAAGCTGGTGTTTCTAGTTACAATGGGCTGTGAAGGTATGAACCGATGCCCAGGTGGCCGCTCGACAGATTTGGTCGATGGACACAAAGTTAAGATGAGCCATAGAGGCTGCCATGGCCCTCACATTGTGAGCTGTGGCATGGCCCTCCAGAGAAAGGTTCTTACTCTGGTAGGCGAAGGAAATACACTGAGCAATCCAATTGGACAGAGTTCTCTTAGAGACTGGAAGTCCTAAATGAAAGGGGTCAAAAGCAACAAAACGTTGAGAGGACTTTCTATGTTGCTGTGTCCTTTGTAAGTAGAAAGCAAGTGCTCTTTTACAATCCAGGGTATGAAGATTCCTCTCTGCACTTGATGCTTGAGGTCCTGGAAAAAAGACAGGTAAATACACCTCCTGGTTCAGATGAAAAGGTGAGACCGCTTTAGGCATAAAGTGTGGATTAGTTCTGAGGACTACCTTGTCATGATGGAACCTTGTATAAGGAGGATTAGCCACTAAAGCTTGCAACTCACCGATATGGCGAGCTGAGGTGACTGCAATGAGAAAAATAACCTTCCAGGAAAGGAATTTCAAGGAGGTAGTGGCTAAGGGTTCAAAGGGTGGCTTCATATGCTGGCCAAGAACCAGATTCAAGTCCCATGCCACTGGAGGTGGTCTAATTGGAGGTTTAGTCAAAAGAAGGCCTCTCATGAATCTTGCTATAAGAGGATGAGAGGAAATAGGTTGTCCATTGAGAGGCTTAAGGGATGCTGCAATAGCACTCAAATGGACTCTGATTGAATTTGTTTTAAGGCCTGCATGGGATAAATGCAGCAAATAGTCTAGTAAAGAATTCAAAGGTATTGCAAGAGGGTTGAGACCCTTCTCTGCACACCAAATGGAAAACCTTTTCCATTTAAAAGCATATGAACGTCTGGTAGAAGGCTTTCTGGAAGCATGAAGGATATCCTTCACCTGCTGAGAAAGGTGTAAATCTTGAAGGTCTAGGCCTTCAGCAACCAGGCTCTGAGATGAAGAGACTGAGGATTTGGGTGCCACAAGGTTCCCTCCTCCTGGGAGAGGAGATCTGGAGCAGACCCCAGGTCTACGGAGGGAGCTTGAGAGAGATGCAGAAGTAGAGGGTACCACACTTGGCGTGGCCAAAGTGGTGCTATGAGGATCATAGACCCCTTGTCTCTCTGAAGCTTGAACAGAGTTTTGGGGATGAGGGGAATAGGTGGAAAGGCATAGAGGAAATCTTGCCCCCAATGAAGGAGGAAGGCATCCCTGGCCTGAACTCCCTGACATGGAATCCTGGAACAGAACCGGGGAAGTTTGGCATTCCACGGACTTGCAAACAGGTCTATGTCTGGGGTACCCCAAAATCCTTGATTGAGAAGAAATAGAAATAGTAAACAAGTTTAACCTGCTTGGATTGATAATTAATAAAAAAAAATAACAAGCTGTCAAGAAATCGGATAATGCATTTCTCTTGGCAGAATGGCTATAAATGTTCTAGTCAAGATCCTGAAGTACAAAGACAGTATCTCTACTTACAAAGATTCCACCTGTTCAAGCCATGGATTATTAATAACGTCATATGGATATGAAAGTTGGACAGGGAAGAAGAAAGATAGGAAGAAAATCAAAGCCTTTGAATTATGATGAGGAAGAATATTGTGTATACAATGGACTGCCCGAGGAATAAATCAATCACCACTACAGGAGATCAAAGCTAATCTTTCTTTGGAAGCTCAAATGACAAGACTTTGACTTTCCTACTTTGGACATATCATGCAAAGAGAACGATCATTAGAAAAGACATTATACTGTACTTGGCAAAGTTGAAGGTCAGGGCAAAAGAGGAAAGAATGCAATGTGATGTATCGATACAACAGCAGCTATGGATGCCACTCTATCAATCAGCCGCCTGACTGTAGCCCAAATGAAGTTTAGAACTATCATCACACAGGGTCACACTGAGTTGACATTGACTTTGCAGCACTTAAAATAAATATCCCTGATTTTTAACATCCAGCAAACACATTTTAAAATATAAATCACTGAACGTAGGTTATGTTCAACATTTTATTTGCATAGTTAAGCCAATATGAGCCAGCAACTGAGCAGACTACAATGACCGACTGGTCAACAAATTTTTGCAAAAGTCATGTTACTGAAATAAAATAGTCATTTCTTATCAATTTTTATATGCTGAACACGAATATAACAGTGAAATTGCAAAGTTCGCTCTAGTTTATTTGTAATCTACAAGAATTAATGTTTACATCACGAAATGCATGTCAATAGTAAATATAATAGGCCTTCGGTTAATACCTGTAAAAAACCAAGTCATAGACTACTTCTTAGATTTTTTCGCCTGTCTCTTGTATAGCTGTTCGGGAGCTTCTCTGGGGAATGTCCAGCAGTAGTCAGCCAGCATTGTAGTGGACCATTTTCCCTGGTATCTTTGCTCCATCGTTGCGATATCCTGGTGAAAACGTTCACCCTGTTCATCACTAACCATACCAGTTGTCAGGAAAGAAATCGAGATGGGAATCAAGGAAATGGATCTTTAGAGACATACAGTATTGCAGCCAAGTTTCTGATACTGCATCAGCATGTCTTCTACTAGTTCTCTGTAGTTTTCTGCCCTAACATTCCCGAGAAAGTTTGTTGACACTAGGCGAAAAGCATTCCATGCTTGTTTCGCATCACACTGCATCAAGTTGAACCGGTCATCTTTGAAGAGCTCTCGAATCTGAGGACCCACAAAAACTCCCTCTTTAATCTTTGCTTTGCTGAGTCAAGGGAATTTTTCATGCAGGTATCGGAAAGCTGGCAAAGTGCGGTCCATGGCTTTCACAAAGTTTTTCATCAAACCTAGTTTGATGTGAAGGGGTGGTAGCAGGATTTTGTGAGCCTCAACCAGAGCTGGGTGCTGGATATTCTTCTCTCCAACTGTTACATTTTGTCTGCGATTCCATTCCTTCCGTAAGCAGTGCCAATCCCTTGCTCGGCTATCCCACTCACATAAGAAACACACGTATTTTATATATCCCTGCTGCAGTCCCATTAAAAGGGCAACTACTTTCAAGTCACCACAGAGGTGCCAGCTATACTTGTTATAGTTAATGGAAGTCAGTAGATGCTTTAAGTTATCGTATGTCTCTTTCATGTGGACTGCATGCGCTACTGGAATAGATGGAAGACGGTTTCCATTGTTCAAAAGCACAGCCTTCAGACTCAGTTTCGAAGAGTCTATAAATAGTCTCCAGTCTTGTGGGTTATGAGTGATTTTTAAGGCATTCATGAGGCTTTCAATATCGTAACAGAATACCAGATTACTTTCCTTTCCGACTGCGTATAGTACACTGCTGACGTCAGATGGCTTCAGCAGCCGTCTGGCAGTAGTATTGCACTGCATCAGAAAATGATGCAATCAACTCTGGATGATGTGTGCATGCTGGTATTATGCAATGTGATGCAATATTACATCATTCAAGGCTTATTTGGGATGTTGATGTCCTACTGGATAAAATTACACGGTGAAACGTCAAAAATGAACTACATGCAATATCTTCAAAACGAGAACCAATAAAATTTCTTTTAATGTTATATTCGTGTTCAGCTCACCAAGATACTACAGTTTAGGGCCTTTTAAAGTCAGTAACGATTTCAGTGTTGACCAGTGTTACATTAGAAAAAGCTATACCATCAGGTATTAAGCAAAGACGAAGTAAGAATCTTCAACAATTGAATTTTGCTTCTGTAATAAGAAGGCAATTCAGTATAATTAGCATTCTTTTCCATATACAGCTAAATAAATAAAATAAATAAATATATGAAAAAGCTTGATGAGTCTACCCTTTCTATTGTGCTTCTCCATCTAAGATATAGAGTCAAAACTTGTAATACATTTGATGTAATACCATATTTAATAAGAATTTAAGATTAAATTTGGCTACATAGCATTTGGTTATAAAAGTAGGGTGATGCTGTAAAAGTAGGGTGTGCATGTGTGAGAGAGAATACATATTTACTGAGTTATGCCAAGGGGCTTCTTGCAACCTGTCTTCCTAAAACCAACACGCAAAAAGGAATACCTCATTTTGACTTGTCATTTTAAGTAATTCTTTGTCTTGAGGCTTCATACCAGAACATTCAAATAGCTTCTCTTTTAGTGCCTGGTTAGCTGACTGCAGATCCTGTACTAGCAAAACGAGTCCTGACACCTGATCAACAAAGAGAGATAGAGTGAAAGTACACACAGAATTGTCATGAACCTGTGAAAAATGAAGCAGAGTCACAGGTCAGCCTTCAGAGATGTGACAACAGAGTACAAATACTAGGTATTAAACGTGGGTTTCTTTTGGCAACTAATATTTGTAAATTTATGGACTATTACATGGGGTATGTTACCCTGAGAGGCTCTTTTACTAAAGGAAAAGATGTGTGAAGTGGCAGTGAGCTAATTTCTCAACATACAGGGGGTGTCCTACACGGAGCAGTGGGTTCACCCCTAAAACAAAGACATGGGAAGGATTCACCCCTAAAACAAAGACATGAGGAGGGGTGGCCTGCACAGAGCGGCAGGTGCACCTACTCTTGCCATCTTACTGGGCTGACTAGATGGACCATACTGGTCTTTATCTGCCGTCATTTGCTATGTTACTATGTCTATTTAACTTCATTAACGCGTGTTAAAACCTTTTGCAAAAGGTCCTTAAAGCATAGTTATTCACCTGTAACAGGTGTTCTCCAGGGACAGCAGGAATCAGTCCTCACATATGGGTGACATTGATACCATCAGAGCCCTCGCAGAAGCATCCCCCCAGCTTTCAAAGAAAGCCTTTGGGAGATGCTACAACGCATGCGCAGTCATCTTCCTATCCAAGGGTGCCATCTTGCTCAGTCAGATGACATAGCTAAAGACGGCAAAATAAAAGATGGTAAAGAAGCAACTCCAAGGGGAGGGGAAGGAAGTTTGTGAGGACTGATTCCTGTTGTCCCCAGAGAACACCTGTTACAGGTGACTAACTACACTTTCTCCAGGAACAAGCAGGAAGTCAGTCCCTACATATGGGACTCCCCAGCTACAGACTACCGAAAGCCCTTAGTGAAAAAACACAGTTTCCCTCAAGAGGAGCAGTGAGCAGCAGCAATTGAGTCCGTAGTTACAGACTACAGTAGGACCCCGGTGAAAACCAGCACTCCGGTAGCCTGAACACAGAAGGGTTGGAGTTGCCTAAACCCCAAAATATTATGGAGCACAGTCTAGCCAAAGGCACTGTCCCGTCGGGACTCCCTTTCCAGATAGTAATGAGCTGCGAAGGTATGGTCTGAAGACCAGGTGGAGGCCCGGCATATGTACACCATCGGGACGGAGCGCAGGTTTGCCACTGAGGCCACCATGGCCCTGACACAGTGCACCGTGACAAGGCCTTCCAACATGAGCCCTGCCTGCTCATAGGCGAGGGCGATACACTGTTTATGTAGGTAGCGGACTGTATGTTTGGTCACCGTCTCCACCAGATGACTGGGGTCATACGAGATGAAAAGATGAGCAGCTTTGTGGAAGCCCTGAGTACAGTCCAGAGTGTGAAGGACCGTCTCACCCCTATTGGTGTGAGTCTTGGAAAGAAGATGGGAAGTACCACTTCCTGGCTGAGAAGGAAGAACGATAACACTTTTAGAAGGAATTTAGGGTGTGTGCGGAGCACAACCCTGTTCTTATAGAACCTAGTATAGGGCACCTCCGCCACTAAGGCCTGAAGCTCGCAGACTCTGCGAGCAGAGGTGAGTGCAACCAGGAACGCCACCTTCCACGAGAGGTATCGGAGGTGGCAGGTAGCCAGAGGCTCAAAGGGCAGGCAAGTGAGCTGCCCCAATACCACAGTAAGGTTCCACTTTGTCGCTGGAGGGCGAACCGGGGGCTTTGCTAAGAGAAGACCCCTTAGGAAGCGGGCCACCAGTGGCTAGACCGAGAGGGGTTTGCCATCCACTGGGTGGCGGTGTGCCACCAGGGCACTGATGTGCACCCCGACAGAGTTAGACTTAAGCCCGGACTGTGAGAGGTGGAGAAGGTACGTACTGTAACACCAATCCCACCAGGCAGGAGAATGGGTCCGTCCCGTGCTCCGCACACCAAGTTGAAAACCAGCGCCATTTGAGAGTGTAAACTTTCCTAGTGAAAGCCTTATGAGAGGGCCAACAGGATCTCCTGTACTTCACCCTTTCAGCAGCCACGCTGTAAGTGACAGGGACCCCAAGTTGGGGTGCAGAAGAGAGCCCCCTCTCCTGAGAGAGGAGCCCTGGAGAGAGTTCCCCAACGGGATGGGGGTCTCCACCAATAATCGGAGAAGTAACGGGAACCATGCTTGTCTGGGCCATTGAGGGGCTATCAGGATGAGCGAGGCCTTGTGGCGGAGGGTCCTGGACAAGGTTTTGGCAATCAGCGGCTTGGGAGGGAAGGCGTACATGAGGCCCTCCAATCATGAGATGAGGAACACGTACACTGCCACCCTGAAGGGATTGGCCAGCTGGGAGCAAAAGCGGAGCAACTGGCAGTTGTCCAGGCTGGCATACAGGTCCATCACCGGTTCCCTCCAGAGCTGGAAGAGTCGGTCGGCCACACTGGGGTCCAGCTGCCACTCATGCTGTTGGAGGACCCTGCTCAACCTATCTGCCATTAGATTGTTCTGGCCTGGCAGATATACTGCCCACAGGAGTATACCCTGTCAGACTGCATAGGAGAAGAGGACCACTGCCTCTCGGCAGAGAGCACGAGGCCCCTTGCCCCCCTGTTTGTTCACATAGAACATCGCCACCTGGTTGTTTGTTTGGACCAACACTGGCTGGTGACAAAGGCAGTAGCAAAAAGCTTGGAGGGCTAAATATATCACCATAGTTCCAGGAGGTTGATCTGTTGGATGCTTTCGCCCTGCGACCAGCTGCCCTGGGTGCAGAGTTCCTCGCAGTGGGCTTCACAGCCAAGCAGGGAGGCGTCCGTGGTGAGGACCCTTAAGGGGCTCGGTGCTTGAAAAGGCATCCCTGCCTCGAGACATTGGGGGTTCTGCCATCAGGTCAGAGACTCTGCCAACTGGCGGGCACTTTGTCCCGGAGGTGCACTGTGGCCTGAATCCACTGGTCCCAAAGGCACCACTGAGCGGCCCTCTTGTGTAGCCGGGCGTCTGGGGTGATGTGGTCCGTGGAGGACATGTGCCCAAGGAGGCCAAAGAGGAGGTGAGCGAGCACCAAGGGACGGTGCTGTATGTCCAGTGCCAGGGCCCTGAGGAAGTCGGCTCGGTCCCTGGGCAGGAAGGCCTTTACCTGGAGGGTGTTCAGCCTGGCCCTGATGAACTCCAGACATTGTTTCAGAAGGAGGTGAGACTTTGGGTAGGTTATCACAAACCCCAAGTGCTGCAGGACCTGGATGGTGCGCGCAGCATCTGCTGCATCTCTGAGGCCGTGCCTCCCTTTCTGAGCCAGTTGTCCAGGTAGGGAAAGAAAAAGACCCCCTGGAGGCAGAGGAAGGCGGCCACAAATGCCACGCATTTTGTGAAGACCCCTGTACTGGTAGTGCCCGCCCCCCACCACGAACTGCAGGTACTGCCTGTGGTTGGGGTGAATGAGGATGTGGGTATAGGCATCCTTCAGATCCAAGGAGCATAGACAATCTCCCTGCTGGAGGTAAGGCAGCAATGTTCCAAGGGAGAGCATCTTGAACTTCTCCCTCACCAGGAACTTGTGCAGATCGAGGATTGGCCTTAGGCCTCCTGTTCTTTTTGTCACGAGGAAGTACCTGGAGTAGAACCCCCTGCCCTTGAGATGGGGGCACTGGTTCCATCGCTTTGTCCTCGAAGACCTGCAAGCTCCTTCAGAAGGTGGTCCCGGTGGAGGGGAGACCTGAGGGGCTCTGTCGGAAAATAAGGGTGAGGTGTCTGAGTCAGATGGAGGAGGTAACCCTCCTTGACCACTCGAAGTGCCCAGGAATCAGTGGAGATGGTTAGCCACCTTTGGGCATAGCGGATCAGACATCCCCTTGTTGGTTACTGACATCCTTGGTGGTGGAGAGGCTATGCCCAAGGAGTCAAAAGCTCCCCCATGGCTGGGCCAAGACCAGGGCCAGTGCCTGGGGTTTGGGAGCCTTCTGCTTACGATGGCCATGCCCATGTCCCTTGGCCTACTGACCCTTCTGGGGAGGCCTGAAAAGGTGGGTAGTTTCTGTAAGCAGCCACTTATCTCAGGTAGAAGGGCTTTTTACCTGAGCCCTTCTGCCAGGGAGGGGCAGCGATCTTTTTGGAGAGCCTGGTCCTCGTCATGAACTCTGTCTCCAGCTCGGCAGCTTTGTCAGTCATGGGCTTGCCAAAAATGTTCTCTCCTTGGCATGAGACATCGACCAATTTGTCCTGAACTCACTGCTCGAGGTCAGAGGACTATAGCAAAGCCTGGTGTCAGGCACTGATGCCCGCCGCTGCTACTCGAGCCACCGACTCAAATCTGTCATAGGCTGCCTGAGACACAAACTTTGAGCACTCATGGACAGCCTTGGCCAGGTTCCTGAACTGCTGCAGGGGTTCCTCGGACAGACTAGCTGAGAATCCGGCGAGTTCCTTCACCAGGTCTCTCAAGTACATGACCATGTACAGCTGGTAGGGCTGGATGCGGCCGATGAGCATCAAGCCCTGGTAACACTTTCTGCTGAGGGTGTCCAAGCTGTGGGCTCCTTGCCGGGGGGCACCGAGGAGTGCGAACCTCTGACTCTTCAGTCGACGCATGGCCGACTCCATCACCATGGAGATGTGTGGCAGCTGTGACTTCTAGAAGCCTAAGCTCTGGCGGACTCAATACATCAAGTCGAGTTGCTTGCTCACCACCGGCACCAATGCCGGTGTTTCCCACATGTACAGCATCAGCCACTGCAGGAAGGGTACCGTGAGCGATAACCTCGGAGGGGCCTCGTACTGGAGGATTTCCAACTCATTTGCCTGAGGGTTCTCCTACGACTCCGTCAGGAACGCTAGGGTCTTGGACATGTCCTTGACGAAGTCAAGGAACCCCATGTCCTCCGGCGCCAGGGCTCCGAAGCAGGCGAGTCCGAGGGGACAACATGGTGGCGACGTGTGTCAGACGACTCCTCATCCTCCATCTCTCACTTGGAGTAGTCCATGACTCAAAGGATGGATGGCCGGAGCTGAGCACACAGGCTGGGGACAATCGTGGCCCTGCCGAGCGGGAACCGGATAGAGACCTCGGCAGAAGATCAACTCAAGGCCGAAGGACTTTGAGGATCGGATCGGCCTCCGGGGGGCATCTTCGAGACATCGAGGGTCCAGTGGTTGGGGCGGATGAACTGGTAGTATTAGACAATAGTGCCCACTGATGGCCCATGAAGGCAGAAAACTGTGCTCCAGGGTTGCCATTCTGGACTCCAAGCTAGAAGGCTCTGCAGACATCGGAGCGGGTTCCGAGGAACTCGGGCCCGACTCCGGTTCCCCCAAAGGGGGTGTCCTCGAGGATGGTGTCTGGCAACAGAGGCCGGTCTGAGGTTGATTCCTTCCAGTGGACCTTTGCAGGCCGCTTCCTCTCTGATTCCTCGGATGAGTGTCTTGGACTGCGGGACCTGGCTCAGGAAGTACTCGGCCTGTTGGATCCATCCAGGGATGCTGTCTTCGAGGGGTTCCCTCCAGGGAGACCCCTTTCTGAAGAACCACAGTGCCGCTCAGGTTTGGAGGGGCCCGTCCGAGATGTCGTGGCTTCAGATGAGGCCCTGGCCTTTGGAGGCACCGGGGACTCAGGAGAAAAGCTTATGGTGCTGTTGCTGGCGGCTCTTGAGGGCCTTGCTGGACATCTTTATGCAGAGACCGCATGCTGTAGGGTCGTGGTCCGGCCCAGAACAGCGAAAGCAGCAGTCATGTGTGTCGGTCAAGGATATAATTTTGGTACACCGATCACACTTCTTGAAACCACTGGCAGACATGGGGGAAAAAAGTACCCCAGCGAGGTCGAAGACCCACTGGGCTGCCAGTTGGAAAAAAGGTACAAAGACGCCAAAAGTGAAAAACTACAAAAAGGGACCCAAACTCTATGCCGAGACAGTGAGGTCAGGTGGCGGGAAAAGTACCAGTGCAGTACCGGAGGCGAGTATGAAACTCGGGAGAAAAATCAACTTTTTCCGGGGACATGCCAGCCTGTGTCTGAAGGGCTCCACGGAAAAAAGGAGACTGATGGCACCTTTGGGCAGGAAGGGGACCACGCATGAGTGATAGCATCTCCCAAAGGCTTTCTTTGAAAGCTGGGGGGATGCTTCCGCGAGGGCTCCATCAGTGTCAACGTCACCCATATGTGAGAACTGACTTCCTGCTTGTTCCCAGAGAAATGTACTGCGCTCTATTTTCTATATCATTTTGAACATCATTTTAGAAAGGCTTTCCATGCATAAAACGGGTTAATACGCATAAAGAGCCATTTCTAAAATAGGCAATAGGAGAAATATATGCAAGCAGTGATCATGTGCCTATTTTTTAAATTTATAGTTTACTGAAAAAATTCCAAGATTTTACACACACCAGTATCCAAACCTTTACAGATTACATTATAGATCAAATAGTTCCACCTTACCTTCCCCCTCCCGCCTGCCTGAAATCCTTACAACCCTCCCTAAAATGCAAGAGTCCTTAACCCAACAAGCACAGAAACAGCATGCAATATGTATCTAAAGAACATATTTATTTATTTAACAGATTTTATATACCGTCTTTCTACAAATCAAGACGGTTTACATAAAACAATTAAGACAGTGTGTTTCAAATGTTTACATAGAACAAAGTAACAGATATATTGGGTAACAGGAGAACTAATTACAATAACAAGGAACAACTATTTACAGAGGTATATACCAGGAAACCAGATGGCTGCATGATAGGATTAGAGAGGGCATGTGCTGGGAAGTTGCAGTAGAAAGTTGGTTACTAAGGCGGGAGGGAAAAATATATACTACAAATATACTACAAAACTAATTTTAGATGAGGATGGTACCCAACCAGTCTTTTTCCATTCCTTGAATGGCAACCATATCTTAATTAAAGACAGTTAGCTAATGATTCTGATAAGTTTAACTCATTCTGCAAAGATACATCAAATGCTGTACCACTCTCTCTGTCCCTGGTATCGCAGCCAGCTTCAAGGTCCAAGTTAATTCCAGTCTGACAGGAACAATACATTCTTCCCAGCTTAGCCATAGATTCATCAAGCCTGTCAGGCAAAACATTCAACAGAAATACTTTCTGATCTTGCCCTAGTGGGACTCTAGTCATTTTTTAAATAAATCTCTAACCTGCAGCCAAAATCTCCTCACTTCTCTACAATCCCACATGTGGTAAAAATCCCCGATAATCCTACAATCTCACCAGCAGAGTGGACTATAATACCCCTTTATTTTACTCAATTTAAGTGGCATCAAATACATCCTATATAACAACTTTTACCCATTCTCCAAGACCACTGTCAAGAGCAACAGCTTTGCAGTTGCTTCAAACATCCTCCACCACTAAATAGCATCTCATACTATGCTCAAATATTTTTCTCACTCAATACATACTTTAAGTTTCCCTTACACTTTGGGATGAAGCATATAGTATAGTTTGGAAAGTTCCCCCTGGTACTCAAGCATGTTCCATATTGTGCCATACATCATGTGCAACTTGAATATAGCAAAATCTATCCCTATTCAACAGTCAAAACTACTCTTATATTTCAATAAAGCTCCAAAATTGCACCTTCGCTAGAAAGAAACTGGGTTAAAAATCTCAAGCCCTTTCAAACCTAGTTCCAAAATCCCTCCTAGATTCCCCCATCGGGATTGCAAAATGCAGGAACTTCTGGTGTTCCTTCCAAATGGGCACATGGAAGTACGCTTCCATGAGATCCAGTGTGGTCAGGTATTCGCCTGTGTTTACTGCTGAAATAACGGACCGCAGGGTCTCCATTCGAAAGTGTGGCACTCTTAATGAGCAACTGACGTACTTGAGATCCAATATGGGCCGGAATATCCAGTCTTTCTTGGGAACCATGAAATAGATGGAGTATCAATTGGAACCTAATTCGCCTGTCGGGACAAGAATGATCGCCTGAAGTTGGAGGAGCCACTGAAGGGTGTCCACGACTGCTGCCCATTTGCTCGCTGCCATGCACAGCAACCGGAGAAAGGCATCTTTGAGCTGCCATGAAAACTCCAGGGCATCTCTCTCACAAATTACTTCCAGCACCCATTGGTCGGAGGTGATGTGGACCCAGGAGGAATAAAACTGCTGTAGGCAGCCACCTCCAGCTGTGCCGAACGAACGCACGCCCTGGCTAAGTAAGCCCCGCAGATCGCTGCTTGCAGTAAAAACCTGTCTCAACATAGTCTCTAGCCGCTTGTCTTGCAGGTCCTTAAGTGCCGCACCATCTTCCACTGGAATGGTGGTCTTCTTAGTAACAGCTGTAAGCAGGGCTTCCACTCTGGGCAGACGAAGGATCTTCTTTTCTCCAGCCGGAACAGGGTAGAGACAGGTCATAGTATGTGAAGCCTGGCCTCCGGCAATTCCCATTCCACCTCAATCATTTTCTTGATGGCCCTATGGATTGGGAAGGCAGACTCCCGGATCCCTTGAAGTGGAGACTCCTCCAGCGGAGAATCTGGAGCCTGAGGTTCACAAAGAAAACTAGGGGCCACAAGGGAATGAGAGATGAATGTACCCAGTTCCTCTCACCAGAAGACCTTCACGATCTGAGTGTCCTCCCTAGGCTGGGCGTCATCCTCCTCGGGGTCTAGCTGTGGCTCTGTATAATCAAGCCCTGATGTGTCCTATAAGGGGTCATCCAAGACCCTTGACCGGTCTGATACACGGTCAAGCTCGAGGCCTGCCAGAGCTGCATCTGCTTATGGTTCCAGAGAGCCCTCGGAGATTCCTCTTGAAGAAGATCCCACCGGAACACCCCCCCCGGAGGATGCCGTAGTCACCTTCCGCGCACCACAGCCCCTCTTCATGAGGTAAGCTTGCTGCATAAAAAAAAACAAAGTTAGCCAAAAATGGGGTATCCTCACACTCTAAAATGCAGACTGGGTTGAATTTTGTTCCACCAAGGCCACCTCACGTCTTTCTGAGGTCTCCCCCAAAAACAGCCAGCCTGCAGATGCAATAGCGGCGGTTCTCACCAAAACCGTGGGAACCACCACTGACAGCAAACTGCCTGCTTCTGCAGAACCTGCCACTCTGTCCCGAGCGTTTAGTGTAGTTACTCACCTGTAACAGGTGTTCTCCGGGGACAGCAGGAATCAGTCCTCACATATGGGTGACGTCGATGCCGATGGAGCCCGCATGGAGCAAATCCCCAGCTTTCAAAGAAAGCTTTTGGGAGTTGCTACCATGCATGCTTGGTCCCCTTCCTGCCTAAAGGAGCCATCTTGCTCAGTCAAATGACATATCTAAAGATGGCAAAAAAGAACAAAACACTAAATACAGAAGGACTGCAATTCCAAGGGGAGGGTTGTGAGGACTGATTCCTGCTGTCCCCGGAGAACACCTGTTACAGGTGAGTAACCATGCTTTCTCCGGGAACAAGCAGGAAGTCAGTCCTCACATATGGGACTTCCCAGCTACAGGTTACCATTAACCTATAGCCCAAGAAAGGCTCCCTCATTGAGAGCCGCAAGCAGCCACAATGAAAACCTCTGTGTCCAAAGGAATTAGCACTCCAGTAGCCTGAATACAGAAGGGTCGGGAGGCAGGAGTTGCCTAGACCTCAAAAAAGGTTAGGGAGTACAGCCTGGCCAAAAGTACTGTCCTGTCGGGACTCCCTATCCAGGCAGCAATGGGCTGCAAAGGTATGAACTGCAGACCAGGTGGCGGCCTGGCAGATGTCTGCTAGAGGAACGGAGCGCAGATGAACCACTGATGCTGCCATGGCCCTGACCTTGTGAGCCGTGACACGGCCATCCAAAGGAAGCTTTGCTTCCTCATAGGCCCAGGCAATACAGTCCGCCACCCACATGGACAGCGTACGCTTGGTCACCGCCTGCCCCAGCTTACTGGGGTCATAGGAAACAAAAAACTGAGATGAATTCCGGTGGTCATGAGTACGTTGAATGTGGAAGGATAAGGCCCTCTTACAGTCCAGGGTATGGAGGGCCGCCTCAGCCAGACCGGGGTGTGGTCTGGGAAAGAAGGTAGGGAGGACCACCTCCTGATTGAGGTGGAATGAGGACACTACCTTCGGAAGGAACTTGGGGTGTGTGCGAAGCACCACCCTATTCTTGTAGAACCTGGTATAAGGCCTCTCCGCCAAGAGGGTCTGAAGCTCGTTCACCCTTCGGGCGGAAGTGAGTGCGACAAGGAACACCACCTTCCAGGAGAGATAGCGGAGATGACACATAGCCATTGATTTGAAAGGCAGCAGGGTAAGCCGCCCCAGCACTACATTGAGATCCCATTCGGTCGCCGGGGGGGCGGACCGGGAGCTTAGACAGGAATAGGCCCTTAAGGAAGCAGGACACTGTTGGGTGAGACGAGAAGGTCTTCCCATCCACCTGAGGGTGATTCGCCACTAGGGCACTGAGATGCAGCCTGATGGAGTTGGACTTGAGCCCCGTGCTGAAGAAGTGGAGAAGGTATTGCAACACCATAACCACCGGGCAAGAAAAGTGGTTGACCCTCAGTGCCACACACCAAAGCGCAAACCTGCCCCACTTAAAGGCGTAAGCCCGACTGGTAGACGTTCTGCGTGAAACCAGCAGAACATCCTCCACGTCCTTCAGAAGTAGGAGCGGAGCTAGTGACACCCTCTCAGCAGTCACGCCATCAGAGAAAGGGAGCGGGGGTTGGGGTGCAGGAGAGAGTCCCCCCTCCTGGGAGAGGAGCTGCGGAGCTGTCCCCAGGGGGATGGGGGTCTCCACCGCTAGCTGGAGTGGGAACCACGGTAGCCGAGGTCACCGTGGGGCTATCAGAATGACTGAAGCTCTGTCGCGAAGAATCTTGAACAGGGTCTTGGCGATCAGAGGTGTTGGGAGAAACGCATACAGAAGACCCACTGACCATGAAATTAGAAAAGCATCAGCGGCCACCTGGCAGGGTGTGGTTGCCTGGAACAGAAGCGGGGTAACTGGTGGTTGTCGGGGCTGGCAAACATGTCCATAACCGGTTACTCCTAGATCTGTAAAAGCCCGCAAGCCATTTCTGGGTCCAGCTGCCACTCGTGCGGCTGGAGCAGCCTACTTCGGCCAGCCAGTTGTCCTGGCCCAGCAGGTACACTGCCATGAGGAGAATGCCCTGTCGGGCTGCGAACGAGCACAAGTCCAGGGCTTCCCGGCAGAGAGCGCGGGACCCTGTGCCCCCTTGATTGCTCACACAGAACATGGCGACCAGGTTGTCCATCTGGACCAGGACGGACCTGTGGCGCAGGGAGCACTGGAATGTCTTTAGGGCAAGATGGATCGCATGCAAGTCCAACAGGTTGATCTATTGGGCACTATCATCTGGGGACCAAATGCCCTGGGTGCAGTACCCCTGGTAGTGGGCTCCCCAGCCCAGCAGGGAGGCATCTGTGGCAAGGACCCTTGAGTGATGAGGGGCCTGAAAAGGCATCCCTGCTTGCAAGTGATGGGGCGAGAGCCACCAGGTCAGGGACTGTGCCAGGTGCCTGGTGACTGACTCTGTCCTGGAGATGCCCCGTGGCCTGGGACCACTGGTCCCTGAGGCACCACCGCGCAGTTTGCATGTGGAGGTAAGAATCTGGTGTGACATGGACCGTGGAGGCCATGTGCCCGAGGAGGCGCAACAGGTGTCTTGCTGGCACTGAGGGACAGCGCGGTATGTCTTTGGCCAGCACCATGAGCCGGCCTACCCTGTCTGCAGGTAGGAAGGCCTTGGAGTGAAGGGCATTGATCCTTGCCCCAATAAATTCCAACTATTGAGTTGAGCGAAGGCTGGACTTGGGATAATTGATAACAAACCCAAGTGCTGAAGGGCCTGGATAGTGCGTGCCATAACCACCTGTGCCTCAGGGGCCATGGTGCCCCTGATGAGCCAGTCGTCGAGACAGGGGAAGACAAAGATCCCGTGAGGCCTGAGAAAGGCGGCGACCACTGCTAGGCACTTTGTGAATACCCTGGGGGATGAGGTGAGGCCGAAGGGAAGCACCCTGTATTGAAAATTATGCCCCCCCCCCCACCACAAAGTGTAGGTATTGTCTGTGGTTCGGGTGGATTAGGATGTGTGTATTAAGCATCCTTTAGGTCTAAGGAGCATAGCCAGTCTCCCTGGCGGATGTAAGGCAGCAATGTTCCAAGGGAGAGCATCTTGAACTTCTCCCTCACTAGGAATCTGTTGAGGTTGCGCAGGTCGAGGATGGGCCTTAGGCCCCCTGTCCTCTTTGGCATGAGGAAATACCTGCTGTAGAACCCCTTGCCCTTGAGATGGTGGGGCACTGGTTCCACCATGCGGTCCTCGAGAAGACCAGCCAACTCCTTCAAAAGAAGGTCCCGGTGAAAGGGAGGCCGGAGGAGCTCTCCGGGGAAATAATGCAGAGGCACTTCGGCTAGGTGGAGGACGTAACCCTCCTTGATCACCTGTAATGCCCATGCATCAGTGGTGATAGCTCCCCACCTGTGGGTGTACAGGGTGAGCCGACCTCCTGTAGGCTGCCAAGCCTCGGTTGGGAGAGGGGCCATGCTGCAAGAGCCAAAAGCTCTCCCCGGGCTGGGCCGGAGCTGAAGCCTGGGGCTTGGGAGCTTTCTGCTTACGCGGGCCATGCTCTTGTCTCTTGACCTGCGGCCCCTGCTGAGGAGGCCTGATAAGGGGGGTAATTTCGGTAAGGAGTGGACTTCCTCGGGTAGAAGGGCTTTTTACCAGAGCCCTTCTTTTCAGGAAGGGGCAGAGATCTTCTTAGAGAGGCTAGTCCTCATCATGAACTCGGTCTCCAGTTTGGCAGCTTTGTTGGTCATGGGTTTGCCAAAGAGGTTCTCCCCTTGGATTGGGACATCGACCAACTTGTCTTATACCCATGCTTGGTGGCATGCAGTGATGCCTGCCGCAGCTACTCTGGCCACCGACTCAAACTCATCGTAGCCAGCCCGAGACATGAACTTGGAGCATTCACCAATGGCTCTGGATAGGCCCTTGAAGCGCTGCAAAGGCTCCTCAGAGAGACCAGCCAAGAACCTGGCAATCTCCTTCTCCAGATTCCTCAGGTACATGCTCATGTACAGCTGGTAGGCTTTGATCCGGCAATTCAGCATTGCGCTCTGGTAACATTTCCTGCCGAGGGCATCCAAGGTGCGGCCTCCCTGCCGGGTGGCACTGAGGAGTGTCTCTTCTAATTTTTTAGTCGAGGCATGGCCGATTCCACCACCATGGAATTATGCGGCAGTTGTGACTTTTTTAAACCCAGGGCTCCGGCAGACCCGATACATCGAGTCCAGCCGCTTGCTGATCACCTGCGTTGACGCCGGTGTTTCCCACATGTGGAGCATGAGGCATTCCAGGATAGGAGGGATGGGCACCGTGAGGGTCTCCCGAGGGGGGGGGGGCCTCGTATTGGAGGATCTCGAGTTCATCTGCTCGAGGATCCTACTTGGACTCTGCTGGGAAAACCAAGGCCTTGGACATGTCTCAAACAGTCCCGAAAGCCCATGTCCTCTGGAGGGGACCTTCTCTGAGGTTCCGATACTAAGGAATTGGACGGGACATCTTGGTGAAGGCGAGTGTCCAGTGACTCCTCGTCTTCGAACTCCCAAGCGGAGGCCTCCGAGGAAGACGGGTGGCATTCCTCAGGCCCCAAGGGGTCTGGCACCATCTGCTCCAGCGCTCGCTTGCTTGCTGGTGGCGACCTCCATCCTGAGGAACGGGAGACTGAGCGGGACCACGGCCGAGGATCTACTTGGGCCCGCAGGTCTTCGAGGATCGGCTCAGCCTCCAGGGTTGACTTTGAAGTCAAGCACCTGGTGGTCTGGGCGGAGGAACCAGAAGTGCCAGATACTAGCACCCGCTGCTGCTTCAGGAAGGCAGTAATCCTGCATTCCAAGGACACCATCCTGGACATCAGTTCTGGAGGCTGCGCAGCATCCGGCTTGGGCAATGATGTACTCGGGCCCGAAGCTGGTTCCCCCGAAGAGGAGTCCTCGACTAGGATAGGATGCACTTGCCAGGGCCGGTCCGCGGCCGAGTCCTTCTGGGGAAGCTTGGCTGGGCGCTCCTTCTCCGATGCCTCGGGCTGGCGCTCAGGGCTCTACGACCAGCCCCACGAGGGACCTGGCCATTCTGAACCATCCAGAGATACAGCCGTCAAGGATTTTTTCCTTCTTTTCGATTTCCTCGAGAGGGACCCCCTCTCTGAGGTCCTTCGAAGACGCTCTGGTTCGGAGCGTTCCTCCAGAGTTGCGGAGGCCTCAGACGAGGTCCTGGCTCTCGGAGGCATGAGGGAATCAGGAAAAAATTTTCCATGCTGCTGCTGGCGGCTTCTCAAGGCCTTAGAGGACATCTTTTTACAGAGGCCACAGACCGCTGGGTCGTGATCCGGGCCGAGGCACCGAAGGCAGCAGTCGTGCATATCAGTGAGGGACATAATCTTCCCGTACCTATCGCATTTTTTGAACCCATTGGTAGCCATGGGGGGGGGGGGGGGAGGACCCCAGCAAGGTCGAAGACCCTCTGGGCTGCCAGCGAGGGAGAAACAAGGGCAGAGACGCCTAAAAAGAAAAATCGAAAGAGAAAAAAATACCAGAGGCGGGCGGGAAAGGGTACCGGTGCTAAACCGGAAAGAAAAAGAAAAAAAAAACAGCCAATGAGGCAAGAAGAAAATTCAATTTTTTACGGGACAGGTACAGACTACATCTGATGGGTTCCGCAGAAAAAAGGAGACTGAGCAAGATGGCTCCTTTAGGCAGGAAGGGGACCACGCATGCGTGTTAGCAACTCCCAAAAGCTTTCTTTGAAAGCTGGGGATTTGCTCCGTGCGGACTCCGTCGTCGTCACCCATACGTGAGGACTGACTTCCTGCTTGTTCCCGGAGAAGAAAGTCCTGCAGACGATTTCCTGAGATACAGTTGGCCTCCTCGCAAGGACAGCAGAGGCTGACTGCTGAAAGCCGTTCTCATCTTAGACCTTCACTTTGCCCGACGGCATGCCATGAAGATGGAAGCATTGACCCAGAGTCGACGACGCTCCTGTCACCGAAACAACTAACCCCATCTAAAACAACACTCCAGCAAAGGTAATTAATTGATCTGCCCCCACAACTGCCACCTCCAGCAATGAAGGAGGAAATGTTGCAATTAAAGAACGTTTACCACCACAGACTCTGCTTGGCCGTTCAACGTACCAAAGGAGAAGAGAGCAGGGAACTGGCCCCACTGGGTATGCTCTCAGGCCTCAGCCCTCCCCTGACTAAACAGGCTTGGGCTCCCACACACTGAGACTTTTAACGCAGCTCTGGGGAAAACCCTTAAGAGAATTCAGTACCTGATACTCCATCCTGACCAATGATCAACTCCCATAACTATACAAACAAATTTTCCTTTTTAGTTAGGAATTCCCTTAAGTGCAGCACAGGCTAAACGGAGCTCTTCCCCATCTGCTGGAGACCGAGGATACTGGCTTGGTGAGTGGAGTTAGGGCTCCTTTATGGAGTGACATCATCCAAGGCCTGGAATTCTCAGTCTCCATCTGTTGGAAAGAGTTGGACCCGGTAGTCTGGACTAGACTGGAGAGACACTATGGAATAAAGAGTAGTTACTCACCTGTAACAGGTGTTCTCCAGGAGCAGCAGGAATCAGTCCTCACATATGGGTGACGTCGGCGCTGAGGGAGCCCTCGCGGAGCAATTTCCCCAGCTTTCAAAGAAAGCCTTTGGGAATTGCAGCGCGCATGCGCGGTCCCCTTCCCACCCAAGGGTGCCATCTTGCTCAGTCTGATGACATAGCTAAAAGACAGCAAAAAAATTAGCAAAAACGAAAGGATATGACTGCAACTCCAAGGGGAGAAGGGAGGGTTGTGAGGACTGATTCCTGCTGCTCCTGGAGAACACCTGTTACAGGTAAATAACTACTCTTTCTCCAGGACCAAGCAGGAAGTCAGTCCTCACATATGGGACTCCCTAGCTTAAGGCTACCAGAGACCTCAAGCAGAAAAATGAGCTCCCTCTAGCTCAGTAGCACAGAAAGAAGGAATCTTCTCTGAAAACGCTCCCAACCGGTAGCCCAACACCAGGGCCGGAGGGTAGGAGTTGCCTAAACCTCAAAGAGATTATGGAGGACTGCCTGACCGAATGCACTGTCCCTGCGGGACTCCCTCTCCAGGCAGTAATGGGCTGCAAAAGTCTGGCTTGAAGACCAAGTAGCGGCCCGGCAGATGGCTGCCAACGGAACAGAGCGTTCAGGGACAGCAGGAATCAGTCGTCACATATGGGTGATGTCGGCAACAATGGAGCCTGCGCGGAGCATTTCCCCAGCTTTCAAAGA
Source organism: Ichthyophis bannanicus (assembly GCA_033557465.1). NCBI lineage: Eukaryota > Metazoa > Chordata > Amphibia > Gymnophiona > Ichthyophiidae > Ichthyophis > Ichthyophis bannanicus. The sequence continues at coordinate 385,160,497 of CM066039.1, forward strand.
AAGCCTTTGGGAATTGCAGCGCGCATGCGCGGTCCCCTTCCCGCCCAAGGGTGCCATCTTGCTCAGTCTGATGACATAGCTAAAATACAGCAAAAAAAATTAGCAAAAACGAAAGGATATGACTGCAACTCCAAGGGGAGGAGGGAGGGTTGTGAGGACTGAATCCTGCTGCTCCTGGAGAACACCTGTTACAGGTGAGTAACTACTATTTCTCCAGGACCAAGCAGGAAGTCAGTCCTCACATATGGGACTCCCTAGCTTAAGGCTACCGGAGACCTCAAGCGGAAAAATGAGCTCCCTCTAGCTCAGTAGCACAGAAGGAATCTTCTCTGAAAACGCCCCCGACCGGTAGCCCAACACCAGGGCCGGAGGGTAGGAGTTGCCTAAACCTCAAAGAGATTATGGAGGACTGCCTGTCCGAAAGCACTGTCCCTGCGGGACTCCCTCTCCAGGCAGTAATGGGCCGCAAAAGTTTGGCTTCAAGACCAAGTAGCGGCCCGGCAGATGTCTGCCAATGGAACAGAGCGGAGATGAGCCACTGACGCAGCCTTCGCCCTAACACGATGAGCCGTGACTCGACCCTCCAACGAGAGGCCGGCCGCCCCATAAGCCCAAGCGATACAGTCAGCAACCCATATGGACAAAGTACGCTTGGAGACAGGTAGCCCCAACTTATTGGGGTCAAAAGAAACGAAGAGCTGAACAGCCCTCCGATGCTCCCGCGTACGGTCAAGGTAGAAGGACAAGGCCCTCCTACAGTCCAGGGTATGCAGGACCATCTCAGCCCGGCTGGCGTGCGGCCTGGGAAAGAAGGTCAGAAGAACCACCTCCTGGTTGAGATGAAAAGGAAAAATCACTTTTGGAAGAAACTTAGGGTGAGTCCGTAAGACTACACGATTCCTGTAGAACCTAGTGTAAGGAGGATCAGACACTAGGGCCTGCAGTTCACTAACGCGCCTGGCAGAGGTAAGGGCTACCAAAAACAAGGTTTTCCAGGAGAGAAAACGGAGAGGGCAGGTAGCCATAGGTTCAAAGGGCGGACAGGTAATCCGCTGTAACACCACATTCAGATCCCATTCTGGGGCTGGTGGCCGCAAAGGAGGCTTAAGGAGAAGGAGGCCTCGCAGAAAACAAGCCACCAAAGGATGGTTGGAAAGAGGCCTGCCGTCCACCGGTGCATGATGCGCAGAGAAAGAACTGAGGTGGACCCTGACAGAGTTGGACTTAAGGCCAAGGTTGGAGAGGTAAAGCAAATATTGCAAGACCACTGCCACCAAGCAGGAGAAAGGATCCTCACACTGCTGAGCACACCATACGGAGAAGCGACGCCACTTAAGAGCGTAGGATTTCCGTGTGGATGGCCGCCTGGTGGCCAAGACAACCTCTTCCACCTCCCGAGGCAGCAGGAGGGGAGCAAGAACTACCCTTTCAGCAGCCAGGCCATCAGATGAAGAGACCGGAGGTTGGGGTGTAGGAGAGTCCCCTGATCCTGTGACAGGAGATCGGGTTGAAACCCCAGAGGAAGAGGAGTGTCCACCACCAGCTGCAGCAGAAGCGGGAACCAGGGTTGTCTCGGCCACCGGGGAGCCACCAGGATCATCGAGGCTCTGTCCCTGAGAACCTTGAAGAGCGTCCGAGACACTAGTGGCATGGGAGGAAAGGCATACAAGAGGCCCGTGGACCATGGAATCAGAAAATCATCCGCCGCTACTCTTAGAGGATGCGGTTGTCGAGAGCAGAATCTGGGAAGTTGCCGGTTCAGAGGACTGGCAAACAGATCCATGGTGGGGAGGCCCCACTTGAGAAAAATCCGTTGAACCACCAACGGATCCAACCTCCACTCGTGTGGTTGGAGGATCCTGCTCAGCTTGTCTGCCAGGTAATTTTCCTGACCTGGGAGATAGACAGCTTTGAGGAGGATGCCATGGCTGACGGCCCAAGAGCACAGTTTTTGTGCCTCCTGACAGAGAAGGAAGGAGCCTGTGCCTCCTTGTTTGTTCACGTAGAACATTGCAACTTGATTGTCCGTCTGGACCAGCACAGACTGGTGAGAAGTGAGGTGGGAGAAGGCTCTCAGAGCTAGGCGGATGGCTCTGAGCTCCAGGAAGTTTATCTGCTGAGCAGACTCCCAAGGAGTCCAGAGGCCTTGAGTACATGTCCCTTGGCAATGTGCTCCCCAACCCAGGACAGAAGCATCGGATGTCAGTACCCGAGAAGGCGGAGGAGATTGAAAATCCACTCCCAGCACTAGGTTTGGCAGATGAAGCCACCACCGCAGAGAAGAGACCAGCAGGTCGGATATCTGTACTGAGTCCGCCAGGCTTCCTGTGGCCTGATGCCATTGAGTGCGAAGGCACCACTGAGCAGGTCGCATGTTCAGGCGGGCATTGGGGGTTACATGGACCGTGGAAGCCATATGGCCGAGCAGTCTCAGAAATTGCCTGGCAGAGACCAGGGAGTTGCTGTGAAAGTTGCTGGCGAGATCCATGAGCCTGTGGGCCCTGTCCTGAGGTAGGAAGGCCCGCGCCTGAAGAGTGTCCAACCTGGCGCCTATGAATTCGAGATTTTGAGAGGGGAGCAAAGTGGACTTTGCGAAGTTTATGACAAATCCCAAGTGCTGGAGTAGAGTCACAGTGCGATGAGTGGCCTAAGTGGCTTCCTGGGAAGACTGGGCTCTGATGAGCCAGTCGTCCAGGTATGGGAACACAAAAAGGCCTTGAAGTCTTAGATAGGCCGCCACCACTGCTAGGCATTTGGTGAACACCCTGGGGGCGGAGGATAGGCCAAAGGGTAGTTAGTACTCTGTACTGGTAATGATTTCCTCCCACAACAAATCTGAGATATTGTCTGTGGTCTGGATGAATAAGAATGTGAGTATACGCATCCTTTAGATCTAAGGAGCATAGCCAGTCTCCCTGCTGGAGGTAGGGCAGCAGGATTCCAAGGGTAAGCATCTTGAACTTTTCCCTTTCCAGGAACTTGTTGAGGTTTCGCAAGTCCAGGATGGGTCTGAGGCCTCCTGTTCTTTTTGGTATCAGAAAGTACCTGGAATAAAAGCCGTGACCTCTCAGGTGGTGGGGCACCGGTTCCACAGCCTGTTCCTGAAGAAGACTTGCTAACTCCTGAAGGAGTAAGTCCCTGTGCAGAGGGAGTCTTGGAGGCTCCCCTGGAAAGTAGGAGGGAGGTATCTGGTGAAAGTGTAGAAGATAGCCTTTTTGAACTATATGAAGCACCCAGATATCTGATGTGATGGCTGACCACCTGTGGGCAAAGTGGACCAGCCGGCCTCCTGTGCTGAGAGAAACCAGCGGAGGGGAAGAGGCTATGCTGATGGAGTCAAAAGCCCCCACCCTGCTGAGCAGGGGCCGGTGCTGTGGGCTTGGGGGCCTGCTGCCTACGGGACCCATTACCCCGTCCCTTGCCTGCTGACCCTGTTGGGGAGCTGCTGAGGTCTGATAATGAGGGTAGTGTTTATAGGCAGCCGCCTTCCTCGGGTAAAAGAGCTTTTTCCCCGAGTCCTTCTTCTTCTGTGAAGGGGCAGAGTTTTTTCTGGACAGCCGAGTCCTGGTCAGAGTTTCGGTCTCGATCTGTGCAGCCTTTTCAGCCATGGGCTTGCCAAAGAGGTTTTCACCTCTGCAGGGGACATTGACCAACTTGTCCTGTACCCATGGCTCGAGGTCGGATGACTGAAGCCAAGCCTGTCGGCGGGCACCGATGCTGGCTCCGGCTACCCGAGCCGATGCTTCAAAGCCATCGTAGGCTGCTCGAGAGATAAACTTCGAGCACTCCCGAATACTAGTGGACAAGGCCTGGAACCTCTGCAAAGGATCCTCGGAGAGACCAGCACAGAACCCGGCAATCTCCTTTGCCAGGTCCCGGAGATACATGCCCATGTAGAGCTGGTAGGTCTGGACTCGACAAGCATAGAGCCCTGGAAGCACTTCCTACCGAGGGCATCCAGGTTCCGGGCCTCCCGGCCGGGAGGCACCAAGGAATGCATCTTCTGACTCTTGAGTCGATGCATGGCCGATTCCACCACCATGGAATGGTGCGGTAGTTGCGCCTTTTGGAACCCAGGGCTCTTGCGGACTTGATAAATGGAATCGACCCGCTTGCTTAACACCGGCGCCGACGCCGGGCTCTCCCACATGCGGAAGAGAAGTCGCTCCAGCATCGGAGGAACCGGTACAGTAAAGGCCTCCTTCGGGGGAGAGTCATACTGGAGGGCATCGAGCTCTTCGGCTCGAGGCTCCTCCTCGGGATCCGTGGGGAATGCCAAGGCCTTGGCCATATCCCGCACGAAGTCCGAGAACCGGGTGTCCTCCTGGGGGGGACCGTCTCCGAGTTTCGGACTCGGGCGAGTCCGATGGGACGCACCGAGTCCGAAAAGTACCTGGTGACTCTTCGTCCTCTGTCTCCCAGCCCAACTACTTGGAGGAGGAATCGAGCGGCTCCGGTCGGGTGGGCACCAATGCTCTCCGCCCCGACGCCGAGGCCGGCGTCGACGACCTCGGTCCCAAACGGGAGGCCGAGGGAGACCGTGACCAAGGATCGACTCGAGCTCACATGGACTCGAGGATCGGCTCGGTCTCCGGGGTCGACTTGGACGTCGACGTCCCGGTGGTCGGGGCAGATGCACCGGCAAGGCCAGCGATCAATGCCCGCTGCTGGTCCATGAAGGCAGCAAAACTGCTCTCCAAGGCCGTCAACCTGAGTCCGAGCTCAGGAGACCCAGCAGCCCCCGACTCGGGCCCCGACGGTGTCGGGCCCGACGTCGGCTCCTTCGGAGGCGAGTCCACGAGGACTACAGTACTCACGTGTCCAGGAGACTTCATCTCGAGACGAGGATGTTTTGTAGGCCTCTCCGACTCAGAGGACCCGGGACGGCTATCGGGGCTATGCGACCTGGCCCTCGAGGAACCATGAGCGTCCACCGACGCCGCCCTCGCGGGTTTTTTCTTCCTATGATGTTCCCGGGCAGGAGACCCCTGCTCAGAGGAACTCCGACGATGCTCAGGACCGGAGTCCCGGGACGTCGAAGCCTCTGACGAGGTCCCGGCCCGGCCGGACGCAGAGTCAGAGAAGATTCGTTCTTTTTGATGCTGCCGACTCCTCAACGCTTTTGAGGACATTTTGCTACACGGACCACAGATCATCGGGTCATGATCGGGTCCAAGGCAGCAGAGGCAGCAGTCGTATGTGTCGGTAAGAGACATAAGTTTCTTACAGCGATCACACTTTTTAAACCCGCTGGCAGCCATCGGGGGAAAAAGGGCCCCTGCGAGGTCAAAAGACAGGGCTGCCAGTGAAAAAAGAAAAAATGGCGCGAACGCTAGTCACGAAGGACAAAAACCGAAAAAATAAAGAACGGACTCGATACCGGCGTATCGGGCCCGGGCGGGAAAAGGATTTGGCGTCAAACCGAGAAAAGAATATTAAATAAAATCAACTTTTTCAGCGGCGATCACAAACAACGTCTGTAGGGCTCCGCGGAAAAAAGAAGACTGAGCAAGATGGCACACTTGGGCGGGAAGGGGACCGCGCATGCGCGCTGCAAGTCCCAAAGGCTTTCTTTGAAAGCTGGGGAAATTGCTCCGCGAGGGCTCCCTCGGCGCCGACGTCACCCATATGTGAGGACTGACTTCCTGCTTGGTCCTGGAGAAGCTAATAAATCTGGGGTTCCCAGAACCGCACTTCTTCGAATGCAAAAACAGAAGTCCCCTTGCTACCCTCAGTGGGTGCTTTTTCTAAATGAAATCAAACATGCACTGCTCCAGACCTTAAGGACCCCATTTGTGAGAGAGATAGGCAAAGCTATGAATAAAAGAAAATAAACTGGGCAGCAGATTCATCTTTATCACCATGAAAAAGAAAGCCCTGTCCACTTATCTAAGTCTCTCCTAAGCTTCTGCCCTAAGGGCTCAAAGTTCAAATTGTATAACTGGGACCAATCCCTCTCTATATTAATCCCCAAATATTTTATAGCTGTTTTAACTCACTTAAATGAAAAAGTGCCCTTCAATCTGTGCTCCAAATCATATGGAAGATTCAGCCCTAAAACCTCTGTTTTCCTCAAATTGATTTTATATACAGATACCCTACTGTAAGTATCAATTTCCTTCAACAAAACAAGCAAAGAAGTCAATGGCTTCCCAATGAGTAGACATTATCTGTGAATAGAGCTATTTTATACAAATCAGGATCCTGTGATATTCTCTGCCTATAAAAAAAAAGTGGGGACAATGGACATTTATTTATTTATTTAAAGTTTATTTTATACTACTTTTCAAATAATCAAAGCAGCTTACAGTTAACATCAACTTATTACAGAGAACATTGGGGAGTGGGGGTACGGTGAACATTATAACTTATAACCAGTTAACTTATGCACATTACATAGATTCATAAGGTAAATTACTTTAGGGTAACTATTGGGTTAGGATGGAGGTGCTTGGGAAGTGGGTTTACTAGGGTTAGATGGGGGGGTTTGGGGGGAGTTACAGGTGGAAGGGTATATGCACTGATTTTAGAGGGGAAGATTTAGATGTCTGTTCCAAAGAATTCTTGAAAGAGGTGTGATTTTAGTTTCTTTTGGAATTCAGTTATGTCTCTGATGGTTCTTAGATTGCTTGGAAGTGTATTCCAGTTTAAGGCCCGTATATGAAGAAGGTCTTGTTACAGGTGGTCTGTGAGTGTTTTTGTGGATTGGTATGTTGAGTAGATTTAGGTTTGGTTGTCTTCTTGTTCTAGTAGCTGGAGTCTTCTGTAATAGAGTTTGTAGATAATCTGAGGTTTGTTGGTGAATAGTTTTAAAGGTGATGATGATTGCTTTGTATTTAATGCGCACTTGGATTGGGAGACAGTGTAAAGTTTTGAGTGTGGGGGTAATATGGTCTTGCTGCAGTGCTCCTGTTATTAGTCAAGCTGCTGTATTTTGGGCTAGTTGTAGTGGATGGATCACATATTTAGGGAGACCTAAGAAGATGGAGTTACAGTACTCAAGGTGCAGAGTTATTAATGCTTGACATACTGTGCAGAAGTGATAAGGGGCTAATAGCGGGCATAGCTTGTGGAGCATCCTTATTTTGTGGTAACATGTCGAGGTGATTTTTTAAATGTAGGGTTGGAGGTTAGTCTTTTATCCAGTATAACTCCAAGGTACTTGACTTCTGGTTTTACTTTGATTTTGTTGTTGTCAATCTTTATTGTTGTTGGAGTGGTGTAGGATAGGTCATTGGTTATGTGTATAAGAGAATGTAAATAAAAATGTGCAGGATTTCAGTTTTGTTACAGTTTATTTAGAGTTTGTGGTCAATTAACCAGCCTGTGACTGCTTTGAAGCACTCTTTGATAGCTGTGTGGACTGGATGTTTTGTGGAGAAGGGAGCATATAACATTAGGTCATCTGCATATAGGTGGTATAATATGTTGTGCTGTTTGATGAGGTTACAAATTGGTTGTAGATAGATGCTGAATAGCAAAATGGATAGTGAGGAGCCTTGAGGTATTCCTTGTAGATGTTTGAATGAGTTCAATGTCTTGTCTCCCATCTTGACTTGTTAAGAGCGGTAAGTGAGATAAGAATGGAGCCATGCTAGGGGAGTTTTTGATATTCCTATTTCCATGAGTCATTCAATGAGCTTCTTGTGATTTATGGAATCAAATGATGTTGAAATGTCAATGAATATTAGTATAAAGCCTTGTTCAATTTGTCTATTCCTTTGATTATAGTATTCAACAGTGAAGTCAGCAAGGTTTCCATGCTATGACATGGTCTGAATCCATGTTGTTGGGGGTCAAGAGGGGCGAATGTGTTGATGTATTCTTTTAGCTGGATCTGAACAGTTTTTTCAATTATTTTGGCCAGGAAGAAATGCTGGCAATGGGCCTGTATGAGCTCGGGATGTTGGGGTCGAGGGAGGTGTTCTTTATGATGGGTCTAATGGATGTAGTTTTCAGGTTAGCGGGCATGTGACCTTGGGTAAGGGTTAGGTTGATGATGCTGAGTATGGTCAGGGAAAGCTCATTTCTGACCATCTTGATCCATGAAACTGGGCATGGATCAAGAGGGGGGGGGGGGGTTGGTGGTATTAATGGTGGTGAGGGTGTGCTCCTGTTTGCTTGAGACTAATTCAAAGGTTTATTATTATTATTTATTTATTTGCAGTCTCTTTTATACCGCGCTATTCGACATCAGTGCGGTTTACAATGAACATAAGAGTTGCACATCTCAATTTCGTGATTTGTGCTTACAGTGAAACAGGTATAATAACTTGGGTATACATTAAACAGGAAAATTAAACTTGGGTATGCATTAAGCAGGTATAACAGGTAAAATAGGGTATAAATAACCAGTCCCTTAACAAGGAGACACGATGAATAAATACAGTCTACTTTATGCAACAATATATATATATATAGGTTTCCTACCTATATGAGGTTTGGGTGTTTTTGTAGGGTGGGTGAGTAGTGGAAGCAAGGTCATTATCAGGTGTTTTTTTTATTCTGTAGGAATGTGGCTAAATCTTGTGATCCAAGCTCTAAGTTTTGATGTTGTAGCGGGTTCTGTGTGAGAGATAGCATAGTTACTCACCTGTAACAGGTGATCTCCAGGAACAGCAGGAATCAGTCTTCATATATGGGTGACATCGGCACCGATGGAGCTTGGCGCGGGAACACTCCCCAGCATCCAATAGGAATGCTTTTGGGAGTGTTCCTCCACAAATGCGTAGCTGCCTTCCTGCCTTCCCTCCTGGTCTCCTCAGTTAGGTTTACAGCGGAAAAAATGTATATACCAGGAATAAGAAAAAATGGAACAACATGATGGGGAGGTGGGCGGGTTGTGAAGACTGATGCATGCTGTTCCTGGAGATCACCTGTTACAGCTGAGTAACTACGCTATCTCCAGGAACAAGCAAGAAGTCAGTCTTTACATATGGGACTCCCTAGCCAAAGACGACTGAGCGAGAGAAGCATATCAGTAGAGTCGGAGGTTGCAGCTAGGATCCAACAGACTCAGCTTATTCAGAGCACTCCTTACAGGGTAGTCAGAAGGACGGTGGGCAAGTTGTCTAAATTTGAAAGAGGTTACGCAGAACTGCTTGTCTGAATTGAGAATCAGCTCTTGAGTCTTTATCCAGGCAATAGTGCACTGTAAAGGTATGCGGAGAAGACCATGTTGCCACTTGGCAGATATCTGAGACGGAGACGGAGCAAAGGTTAGCTACAGTGGCTGCCATGGCTATGACACCATGCGTTGTAACACAGTGTGATAGAGATAGCCCAGCTTGTGAATAAGCAAAGGATATGCAATCTGCTAATCAATTTGAAAGGGTTCTTTTGGATACAGGAGTCCCCAAATGACTTTGATCAAAGGAGACAAACAACTGAGAGAATTGGCGAAGGTTCTTTGTGTGCTCTAGATAGAACACACACCCTCTTGCAATCGAGAGTATGACGTCTGGCTTCAGCTAGAGAGGAGTGAGGTCTTGGCGATTGATTCAAGTGGAAGGAGGTGACAACCTTCGGCAAGAACTTAGGATGTGTACGAAGGACCACCTTGTTATGATGGAAAGTGGTATAAAATTCATAAGTTACCAAAGCTTGGAGTTCACTGACTCTGCAAGCTGAGGTAACTGCTATGAGGAAGAAAAGTTTCCATGTGACGAACTTTAATGAAGTTGACACCACTGGTTCGAAAGGATTGCGCATGAGTTGTGCAATGACAATATTTAGATCCCACGGGGTGGGAGGTGGACAGAAAGGCGGCTTAATCAGGAGAAGACCTCGCAAGAATCTGGCCACTAAGGGGTGTGCCGAGATAGGGTGGTTCCCTAGACTACGGTGGGAGGCTGCAATAGAGGATAAATGTACTCTCACAGAACTGGTCTTGAGACCAGAAGTAGACAAATATAGCAGGTACTAAAGTAAATCTGGAATGGGAAATGTGAAAATATCCAGTGTTTTAAGAGAACACCAGATGGAAAAGGCGTAAGAGTGTCTGGTTGAAACCTTTTTAGATGATAAAAGGACATGCAACACGTCCTCTTGGAGATTGAAGTGTGAGAGGACAAAGCGCTCAGCTTCCAGGCCATCAAGCGGAGTAGCTTGAGGTTGGGGTGCAAAAGGGTCCCTTGCTCCTGAGAGAGAAGCGTCAGTGAACAACCGAGCCGGAGGGCAGGTGTTTGAGCAAGTTGAAGAAGCAGAGGAAACCAAGAGCTCACCAAGAAATCATTGACATCACACACACAAATACTCCCTCGCGTTAACACTGCATTCCTACACCCACTGACATTGATCTTTGATTTGGTTGAAGTGTAAACCACTTTGATTTCAGGATAAAGCGGTATATAAATCCTTTTAAATAAATAAAAATAAATGGTTGTCTGGGCCAGTGAGGAGCAATGAGAATCATTTATCCCCGTCCAGCCTGGAGTTTGAAGAGTGTCTTTGCTATGAGTGGAAGTGGAGGGAAAGCATAAAAGAGTTCTTGACCCCAGTGGATGAGGAAGGCACCTGAAAATTCCCTGTGGGGGGGAGGGAATCCTCAAGCAGAACCGAGGTAGCTGGGCACTGAAGGGAGAGGCAAAAGGGTCTGTTAGGGGAAACCCCCATAGCTGGAACAAGTGTTGGGTCACTTGAGGGTCCAGTATCCACTCGTGTGGATGTAGAATCCGGCTTAGCCTGTTGGCCAATTGATTCTGTTCTCCCAGAAAGTAGACTGCGTGAAGGTGAATACTTTGGGAAATTGCCCAGTTTCACAGGCAAATGGACTCTTTGCACAGGGCTTGAGAGCCTGTCCCTCCTTGTTTGTTTATAAAACATACTTATCTGGTTGTCAGTCTGCCCAAGAACAGAATGCTCCTTGAGTTGGGGGAGAGAAGACTCTGATGGCACTGAAGTCTGCTCTGAGCTCCAGAAGACTGATCTAGAGCCATTTCTCCTGAGCAGACCAAAGGCTCTACATTGTGAGACCATTGAGATGAGCTCCCCAGCCTACGTTTGATGCATCGGTGGTTAGGATAGACTGCGGTGCAGACTTCTGAAAAAGTGACCTTTCGACTAGATTCTGTGGTGTCACCCACCACTGAAGGTCTGGATCTGTAGAGTGATGCTGACCAGGTCTGAGAGATGACTTGTAGATTGTTTCCACTGGTGTGAGAGAATCCACTGTGAAATCCTCATGTGGAGATGAGCATAGGGTACAACATGGACTGTGGAAGCCATGTGGCCTAAAAGGCATAGAAATGTTCTGGCAGGAACTAATGTTTATTGCTGCACCTGTGTGGCTAAACTGATTAGACAGAGGCGTCTCTCGTCTGGTAGGAAGGCTCTGCTCTTTATGGTGTCTAAACGAGCTCCTATGAACTCAAGATCCTGGGTTGGGCAGACATGTGATTTTGGATAGTTTTATCACTTGAAGGACTACAAAAGGGGACTGCTACTTCTGGAGAGAGATCTGCAATTGTAAGTATTTACTTCTGGGAATTTTTCTAAATCTTGACGAAAAAGGAATTCTTTACATTAAAGCTGATTAATCTGTGAACCCAATGTATTTGTAAATCAGTCAGGGCCTAGTAGCAGCGAACCCAGCAGAGAGCTTCTAGTTTAAATTTAATACTCAATCAGGGCTTAGTAGCAGCAAAGAGCTTTCAGTTCCAATTTAAAACACGGAAGACAACTTTCTGGTTAAATTTAGAACCCAAGACTCCCTCTATCCAAGCAAGGGCTGTGGGACTCCCCCTGGAAATTGATCACAGATTAGCTTAGAAGCACAGGAAAGGGTACTATGTAGCAGTCAGCTTTTAATTAATTAATTTATATTAATTTAACAGGTTTTATATACCGCTTTATCATTTCAACCAAAGTTTACATTGAAACTTAAACTTGGTAATGTACATTAAACAGGGACATTGATAACTTTGATTTTTCTGAGGCAATGGAGGGTTAAGTGACTTGCCCAAGGCCACAAGAAGTGCTAGTGGGTCATCTTTCCCTCCCTCCCTCTCTGACACCGACCCACCCCTGGGATAATTGTAGCTTTATAGGTGCTTAAACCTCTTAAAGGAAAGGAGGTGCCATATTCACTTTCAGGTGCAGCTGTTTATTCTCATCAGCATACATTAAAAACCTGAGATTACTTAAACTTCAGGTGAAGAAAGTACATTAAACGTATTAGGTATAGTTTTATTAGTACAAGTATCCCCAGCAACCCTTAGTAAATAAAGAACTTAAATATCTAAACACAGCCTTAAAACTAAGATGCAGACAGCAGTCCAGGAGCGAGATGGGGGCGTTCCAGTCTTTTGCACTGAGTGTTATATGTATGATTTTCTCCCAGTTGGTGAGGGGTCTTATGTGTGCACAAGGTGCAAGGAGCTCTTTGCTCTCAGGGAACGAGCCCGATCTCTGGAGGCAAGAGAAGCAGACTTGGAAGACATAAGGAAGACAAAGAGGTACGTAGACGAGACCTACAGGGATATAGTCCTGACGTCCCACCTGCAGTCTTGCAGCATCCCTGTTGTCATGGAGGAGAGAGATCACGTGATAGGACAGCATCAACCTGGTGTGGCAGGAAGTGATCCTGTAGCTAGGACTTGTCCTCTAGGTGATGTAAAACCCTCTCACACCGAGGAAGTTTCTCCAGGGCCATGTGCCTATGAGGGAAGGGTTACGATAGCCGTTATAGTTGGTGATTCGATCATTAGGCATGTAGATAGCTGGGTGGCTGGTGGACGTGAGGATCGTCTGGTAACATGCCTGCCTGGTGCGAAGGTAGCCGATCTCACGCACCACCTAGACAAGGTCTTAGATAGTGCTGGGGAGGAGTCTGCTGTCTTAGTACATGTCGGTACCAATGACATTGGAAAATGTGGTAGGGAAGTTCTGGAGGCTAAATTTAGACTTTTAGGTAGGAAGTTGAAATCCATAACTTCCAGGGTAGTGTTCTCCGAAATGCTTCCCATTCCACGCGCAGGACCCAAAAGGCAGGCAGAGCTCTGGAGTCTCAATGCGTGGATGAAACAATGGTGCAAGGATGAGGGTTTTGGATTTGTGAGGAAGTGGGGAACATTTTGGAGAAAGGAGGGGCTCTTCCGAAGGGATGGGCTTCACCTTAACCGGGATGGAACCAGGCTGCTGGCATTAACCTTTAAAAAGGAGATAGAGTAGTTTTTAAACTAGATAATAGGGGAGAGCCAACAGTCGCCCAAGAGTGCATGGTTCGGAATAATGTATCCTTGAAGGATACTACCAAAAAAATGAAGTTTGGGCACATCAGCAGGTCTCCCTCAACACCAACATCGCTGATTACAATTAATCCAAAATACTGCTGCTCGTCTCCTCACCTTTTCCTCCCCCCGTGACCATGTCACTCCCTGTCTTCTTTCTCTTCACTGGCTCCCTGTCAAGGCCTGCCATCTCTACAAGCTTCTCATTCTTACCCACAAAGCCCTCCATACTAGCACACCTCAATATTTAGCAGATATTATCAACCTCCAGCCAACTCCTCGTTTACTCCGCTCGGCATTTGGCAACCGTCTCTTCTTACCATCCCCTACCCAGGCCCACCTTGAGTCAACCCGACGTGTTGCTTTCTTTTTCGCCAGCCCCGCCCTGTGGAACTCCCTCTCACACTCCCTCCGTACTGAATTGTCTTTCCCTCGGTTCAAGGCCCTTCTCAAGACCTATCTTTTCTGCCAGGCTTTTGATCTTCCTGCCCCCACCAATCACACCCTCCACTATTACCTATCCAACGTCAGGCGAACCTCCTAGTCACCACAAAACATTACTCACTTATGCTACGCCCTCAACATCCCTCTCCCCCCTTCCCCTCCATTTTTATCCTAACGTTCTCCTGTGTATCTTATTCTTGATGTCTATGTTGATATCTGTCCTATTCTATCCTTCTTCCCCCTTTTTCTAATCACTTTCCTATCAAATTTAATGGCGTTCTTTTCCTCCTATGTTTCTTAGCAGCCCCAATTTTATTGTACACCGCCTTAACACTTTGGTAACAGGCGGTTTATCAAATGTCACAAATAAAGATAAAGAAAGTTCCAATAAAGACAAAGGTAGCCCAAATGCTTTGGAGGACAGAGCAGACAGAGCTTAAAGAATGCAAATTACCCCTGTCTACCGATAACCAGATTAATATGAATAAAATACAGTCTCTAAAATGCTTGAATGCAAATGCTAGAAGTCTAATAAATAAGAAGGGAGAGTTAGAACATATAGCACTAAATGAGAAGTTAGATATGATTGGTATCTCAGAAACATGGTGGAAGGAGGACAACCAGTGGGACACGGTGATATCTGGGTACAAACTATATCGTAATGATAGAGCTGATCAAATTGGTGGAGTGGTTGCACTCTATGTTAGAGAGGGCATCGAGTCAGAAAGGATTAAAGTTTTGCAGGAAACAAAATTCATTGTAGAATTTCTATGGATTGAAATTCCATATAAAAAGGGGAAGGCAATGGCAGTGAGGTTGTACTATCGACTGCCTGGCCAGAATGAACAAATGGATGATGAAATGCTCAAAGAAATCAAGGAAGCTAACAAAAGTTACAGAACAGTAATGATAATGGGCGATTTCGATTAACACGGTATTGACTGGGTCAATGTCACGGCAGGACATGCTAGGGAGATAAAGTTTCTAGATGAAATAAATGACTGCTTCTTGGAGCAGCTGGTTCATGAACAGACCAGAGAGGAAGCCATTTTGGACTTAGTCCTTAGTGGAACACCAGATCTGGTGCAAGAGATAAGGGTGTTGGGGCCACTTGGCAATAGTGATCATAACATGATCGCGTTTGATTTAATAAATGGAGGAGGGATGGTAAGGAAATTCACAGTACTACCTTTTAACTTTCAAAAGGGAGACTATGATAAAATGTGGAAAATAGTTATGAAAAAACTAAAAGGAGCAGTTGCAAATGTTAAAGACTTACATCAAGCTTGGGTGTTTAAAAATACTATCTTGGAAGCCCAGACCAGCTGTATTCCACACTTTAAGAAAAGTGGAAGGAAGTCCAGAAACTGCCAGCGTGGTTTAAAGGTGAGGTCAGAGAGGCTGTTGTTGCCAAAAAAGCATCTGTCAGGAAATGAAAAAAAGAGCCAAATGACGAAAACGGGAAATAGCACAAGCACTGGCAAGTTAAATGCAAGGCATTGATAAGGCAGGCAAAGAGAGAATTTGAGAAGAAACTTGCTGTGGAAGCAAAAACATGCAATAAAGACTTTTTCAAGTACATTCATAGCAAAAAACCTGTGAGAGAGTCAGTTGGACCATTAGATGATAGAGGGGTAAAAGGAACAGTAAGAGGGGGCAAGGCTATAGTGGAGAGACTGAATGAATTCTTTGCTTCGGTCTTTACTGAGGAAGATGTAGGAATGTTACCCATGACTGAAGTGGTAGTTAAAGTTGGTACTGCGGGAGAATTGAAAGAAATATGATACACCGGGAAGATGTATTATAGCTATTTGATAAACTGAAGAGTAGCAAATTACCTGGAACCGATGGTATACATCTAAGGGTGTTGGAAGAACTGAAATATGAGATTGCAGATCTGCTATTAGTAATCTGAGAACTATCATTAAAATCATCTGTAATACCTGAAGATTGGAGGATCGCCAATGTAACACCAGTTTTTAAAAAGGACTCCAGGGGTGATACGGGAAACTACAGACCGGTAAGCCTGACATCAGTACCGGGAAAAATGGTAGAAACCATTATAAATAACGAAATGACTCAACATGTAGTTAGTGAAGCCTTAATGGGAGACAGCCAACATGGCTTTAGACAAGGAAGATCTTGTCTTACTAATCTGTTATGTTTTTTTGAAGGTGTGAATAAACAGGTAGACAAAGGTGAGTCAGTTGATATATGTATCTGGACTTTCAGAAAGCCTTCGACAAGGTCCCTCATCAGAGACTTTTGGCAAAACTAAAAAGTCATGGGATAGGAGGCAGCGTACTATTGTGGATCAGGAACTGGTTAAAAGATAGAAAGCAGAGGGTAGGGCTAAATGGCCAATTCTCCCAATGGAAAAATGTGAATAGTGGAGTACCCCAGGGATTTGTGCTGGGTCCACTGCTTTTTAACATATTCATAAATGACCTGGAAAAGGGAATAATGAGTTAGGTTATCAAATTTGCAGATGACACAAAACTATTTAAAGTTGTTAAAATCCAAGAGGATTGTGGAAAATTGCAAGAGGATCTTGATAAATTGGAAGACTGGGCATCCAAATGGCAGATGGAATTTAATGTGGACACATGCAAAGTTATGCACCTAGGAAAGAACAACCCAAACTATGGTTCTACGATGCAAGCTTCCATACTGGGAACCACCCCCTAGGAAATGATTTAGGTGTCATCGTGGATAACCTGTTAAAACCCTCTGCCCAATGTGCAGCGGCAGCCATGAGAGCAAATAGAATGCTAGGTATCATCAGGAAAGAAATGGAAAATAAAACAAAGAATATTATAATGCTTCTGCATCATTCCATGTTGCGACAGCACCTTGAATATTGTGTGCAATTCTGGTCGCCGTATCTTAAAAAGGATATAGCGTTATTAGAAAAGGTACAGAGAAGAGCCACCAAAATGGTAAAGGGGATGGAAGAATACCTCTATGAAGAGAGGCTAAAATGGTTAGAGTTCTTCAACCTGGAAAAGAGATGGCTGAGGGGAAATATGATAGAGGTCTATAAATTAATGAATGGAATGGAACGGGTAAACGTAGATAGACTGTTTACGTCATCAGAATATAAAAACTCTAGGGGACATGCAATGAAGTTACATGGTAACTTATTTAAGACTAATAAGAGAAAATATTTTTTCACTCAACGTGTAATCAAACTCTGGAATTTGTTACCGGAGGATGTAGTAAAAGCTGTTAGTGAAGCTGGGTTTAAGAAAGGTTTGGACAAGTTCCTGGAGGAAAGGTCCATAAACCATTGTTAAAAGGGACTCAGGATATCACTGCCTGACCCAGTACAAGCACTGAGGAACCTGTGCCTTTTGGGAAGACTGCTAGGTACTTATGACCTAGATTGGCCACTGTTGGAAACAGGATACTGGGCTTGATGGACTTTGGTCCATCTCTTATGTTCTTAACCCAACTCCTGAAGGACATAAATGGTTTGATTTAGGGCGGATGCGACTGCTAAAGCACAGTCTACCCTTAGAAGCCAGTTGTCTAAGTAGGGGAATATTAAGATCCCCAAGGTTGTTAGGTAGGCTGCCACAACAGCTAAGCGCTTCGTGAATACCCTGGGCGCTGAGGTGAGTCCGAAAGGAAGGACTCTGTACTGATAGTGGTTGTCTTGAAAAAGAAACCTGAGGAACCTTCTGTAGTCCGGGTGAATGAGGATGTGTGTGTAGGCATCCTTTAGATTTAGAGAGCATAGCCAATCATTTTGTTTGAGGTATGGCAGTAGGGTCCCTAGAGAAATCATTCTGAATTTTTCTTTGATGAGAAATTTGTTTAGATTTTGGAGATCTAGTATAGGCTTGTAACCTCCTGTCTTCTTTGGAATTAGGAAATATCTGGAGTAGAATCCCTGGCCCTGTTAGGTGGAGGGTACCTCCTTGATGGCTCCTTGTTCCAGAAGGGAGAGGATCTCCTGATGGAGCAAGGAGTGAAAGAGTTTCAGTGTGGGTTATCCCACAAAGTGAGTGGGAGGACAAGTCTGGAACTTTAGTTGTAGGCCGACTGACTGACTAAATGTAGTGTCCAGGGCTCGGAGGTGATACTGTTCCAGCAAAATGTACTAGCCTCCCTGGAAACCTGGATGGAACAGGGAGAATATTGGGATAATTGGCCATGCTCGTTTTGAAGGAATCAAAAACTCTGAGGTTGTTGAGTAGATGGGGCAGGCTGTGGTTTGGAAACTTTGGATTTCCTGATCTGCTTTTGGCCTGGTTGTGCCTGCTGTTGTTGTGGGGCAGCATAACCATTATAGGCCTGATATGGAGGGTAAAAGGGAAGAATGTTTTTTGGTGATAGCCTTCTTTTTAGATGAGTCTGCAGTTTTCCTTGACAGCCTCTTCATAGTGAGGTCGTCCTTTTCAATCTCTCTGGCCTTTTTCCTCCACCTCTGACCAAAGAGGTTCTCACCGTTACAGGGCATGTTGATTAATTTATCCTGGACCCACTGTTCTAAGTCAGATGCCTGGAGCCATGCTGTTCTTCTGACACCTGTGCAAGCTGCAGTAGATCTGCTGTTAGCCTCAAAAGCATCAGATGCAGCCTTGTTAAGAATGTCGATGTATTCTGGGCATGGGTAACCAAGACCTGATAAGTCACCTGTTTGTCAGGGGGTAACAAGGTGAATTCTGATAAATCCCTCAACACATCCTTGAGAAACATTCCCACGTATAGCATATATGAGTCAATTCTCGAGGCTAGCATGATAGCCTGGAATGCTTTCCTCCTAAATGCACCTAGCCCTGGCCTCCCTGCCAGGAGGCACTGAGGAGTGATTCTTTTGACTTCTGATCCTCCTCATGGCAGCCTCCACAACCATGGAATGGTGAGGGAGTTTTGATTTTTGGAAGCCTGGAGAGGGAGGCACCCTATATAGAGTATCCAGTCTCTTGCTTACCGCAGGGGTTAACATGGGGGCTTCCCACATTCGAATCATCAAGTTCTTTAAGATGTTGTGCACCAGGAGGGTGGCCATCTCCTTCGGTGCTGAAGGATTCTGGAGTATGTTGATTTCCTCAACACTTGGTTCTGTTTCTGTTGCCACTGAAACGTTGAGAGCTGCCGCCATGTCTTTAATGAAGTCTTTGAACGACATGTCCTCATGTGGGGAACATCGATGTTCATAAGGAGGTGATGGTGCATCCCTGGGTGTATTGAACTCGATCGATTCCACCTCGGATGCCTCCTCGGAATCGGAGTCCACAAGGAAATCAAAATAATATCTATGAGATGTTTGATATCTTTCAATACTCGTTGTTTGAATGTTGAGGATATGAGGCCCGATGGAACAGAGGGTCTCGGTATCAGCTGCTCCGAACCATGTGAAGCAGGGGATGCCTGCAGTAGAGTGGTGATGGCTTTGGTCACCAATGGTATTGGTAGAACTGGTACCGGCGCCAGCTCGGAGCCTCTGATGCTATCGGCGCAACAACTGCTAAGAGTTTAGCGATGCTTCACTCTATAGCGATGATACGGTCATCCAATGATGGTACTGGGGGAAGAGAGGCTCCAGACAAAGAAGTGTGGGTCACAACTCCCGATGCTGGTATCGAGAGCTCCACAGAGGATAAGACCTCAGGGGCATCCCCGAACCCCTAAATGGCTTTGGAGGGTGATAACTCCCACCAGGGCTGTTTAGATGGACAGTCTTCATCGGAATGTGAAGAGTGGGGATGCCAATGCCCACGCTCGGTGTCTGAAGCTGACGCTGACCTGGAAGTCGATGACCTCGATACAGGTGCTGATGCCTTCTTCTTCTTAAGCAATGGAGACTCCAAGCTATACTTTTCCTTTGCCAGTGAGGATTTAGAGGCATGGGAAGACTTTGACGGAGTCGACGCCCCCAAGGAATGCACCGAAGGAGCAGAGTCTGTGGGAAACAGCTTAGTCTTCTGTTTGTCCCGGTTCTTCTGACCTCTGGAAGTCATATGGCGACAGGAGAGACAGGACTTGATGTCGTGGTCTGGGCCTAAACACTTGAGGCACCAAGAAAGCTCATCAGTGATGGAAATTGTACTGGAACACTTAGAGCATTTTTTCTTGAACCCACTTTGGGGTTTCTCCATCTTTGAAAATAATATGGAGGCAAAATCGAATTGGGCAATGATGCCCGAAGAGACCGTAGGTCTCAATGGAAAAATAGTGAAAAAATAAAAAGAAAAGAAAATTAAGTTAAAACAAGAAAAGCAAGGGGAACTGGAATCAATGGGGAGTTGAATCGGTCAACGGGTAAGGCAACTGGAG
Organism: Ichthyophis bannanicus; assembly: GCA_033557465.1. NCBI lineage: Eukaryota > Metazoa > Chordata > Amphibia > Gymnophiona > Ichthyophiidae > Ichthyophis > Ichthyophis bannanicus. The sequence continues at coordinate 385,180,455 of CM066039.1, forward strand.
TACTTAGATGGTAATTTTGAAGGAATCTTTGAAGTCTCTAGACTCGGCTGACACGGACAGGGTCCCGATGGCTCCGCAGAAAAAAGATGACCGAGGAGACCAGGAGGGAAGGCAGTCACACATGTGTGGAGGAATGCTCCCAAAAGCATTCCTATTGGGTGCTGGGAAGTGTTCCCGCGCCGGGCTCTGTCAGTGCCAACGTCACCCATATGTGAAGACTAACGTCCTGCTTGTACCTGGAGATTTTACAATATCAAACCATTCTCTGGGGCGATTTAATGATTTTAAGATTAGATTAGTATGGTATTATTTTTTGTGTTTGTTTGATTAGGTTGTTGTATTCTCTTTGTATCATTGAAAATTCTGTAGGTGAAGTGGGCCTCTTGTGCGTCTCCAGCAATGTTCAATCTGTTTTAGTTTATGTTTGGTTTCTCTTATTTCTGAGAAATACCAGGGCGCTTGATGATTTCTTGTACTGTTTTTCTGTTGCAGTGCTAGGGCAAATGATGCTATGTCACAAAACTTGAGAATACAACATAAAAAGACAGAAGTCCTTTTTGTCTCAAGGAATACCAACTTCACCCCACCTAGCTGTGTTAAGGTAAAGGATGCCCAACTACAAGTGAAGCCTGTGATACGTTACCTTGGAGTAATGTTAGACCAAAATCTTGACACGAAGAACCACATAGCCAATACTGTCAAGGCAATCTACTTTAAAATCAGATCCCTCAGACACCTACGAGCGCTACTCGAACCGGATGATTTCTGCACCATTTATCAAGCCCTTATAATTCCTCATTTCGACTTCTCAAACTCCATACTACAAGGACTCCCACGGTCCACCCTGAACCCCCTGCAACTGGCTATGAACAGTGCAGCGCGGGTACTCTTTGGCGCATCCAGGAGAGACCATGTGACCCCCCTCCTAAGACAGTTACACTGGCTCCCCATTCAAGCAAGGATCAGTTTCAAGACTTTACTGCTAACGTTCAAAGCTGCTAAGGGGCTCACCTCATCCTCTCTCTCTAACCTCATCCAACCACTTGCACCAAACAGGCCATGAAGAACCGCAGAGTTGAACATGCTAGTTATCCTAAATGAAATCACAAGATGCACCAGATCAACAGCCAACAGAGCCTTCCGACTCTGCGCCCCAACTCTATGGAACGCTTTACCAGCACAAATCAGAGCAATCCCCAACTTGAGCCAGTTCAGAAAAGCATTAAAACATTTCCTCTTCCTTAAATATCTCAATGACAGCTCCGAACATATCCACCAAGCGAGTAGCAGAAGTAGTCAAACAGGCAGACCCTCGCAATAGGCTTACCCCACAATGTATATAACAAGCATTTTCCTGTATGGTTGTACCACATATGTATATAGTTGACCATGTCCATTATCAGGTGAACCACCAATGTATATAGTTTTCCCGTTTCTCCAATTTCTACTCCCTGTTAAATGTAATGACCAGACATTTGTAAATTGTCGGATGTCTCTGTTCAATGTAAACCGCGCTGATGGATAATAGTGCGGTATATAAGAATTGTTAATAAATAAATAAATAAATAAATAAATGATATCATTCCAGTTATTGACTAAAACAGTAAGGTCAGTTGTGGTGTAGTCTAGCTTTGAAATGATGTGTGATAGCAGCAACTGTTTATCAAATTTCTTAAACCTGTGTGATTTGTGAAGTTGATTGTGCTGGGTGTGAAGGAGAAATTAGATCTTATCTGCTAATTGTTTTTCCTGGAGTCCCTCCAGGCCAGTCCAAGAATCCATATACGCTTGGGTAGTCGCTATTCTCCAGCAGCTGAGAACTGAGCATGTCAGGATTCTGAGAAACCAGTAGAACAGCTCCCCCTTGAGCCCCAGCATCCAGTCTCTCCCTAACCAAGCAGCCTAAGCCTTCCCTAATGACACTGCTTAGACCAGTTAAGCACAACACTCTAGCTGACCACTGTCCTCTTGTCCTTTTCCTCTTGTTTTCTTGGGTTTTTTTCCCCCCCTTGTAGATAGTTGCAGTGAGCCAAAACACTCACGGGAAGCCAGCCAGGACGCTTGTCCCCTCCTGATCGGGTCCCGCTACTGCATCGTGCTGTACCTCTTAATCGTAGCTCACTCTGAAAGTCTGTCCTCTGGAACGGGAGGGCCCTGGACTGGCCTGAAGGGACTCCAAGACAGACAATTAGCAGGAAAGGTCTAATTTCTCCTTCCTAATCGTCCCTCCTGGCCAGTCCACGAATTCATATACGCTTGGGATGTACAAAAGCAGTGACTTGACTCAGGCGGGACCTTCTAGACCAGTCCTAAGAACAACGGAACCAAATCTAGCGTCCTCTATCGCCTGTACATTTAGACAATAATGCTTAGCGAACGTTTGCAACGACGACCAAGCTGCCGCTCTGCAGATCTCTATGGGGGAACTAATCCCTTCTCCGACCAGGATGTCACTAGGGAACTTGTCGAGTGTGCTCTGAGCCCCACGGCAGACTGCAGCCACTACGCTCATATGCCTCCACACTCGTATGGTCCACCCAACGGGCTATCGTGACCTTGGAAGCTGCTTCCCCTGTGTGAGGACATCTGAACACCACAAGCTATTCGACTTGCACAGGGCCTCTGTCCTCTGAAGATATTTCCACAGTAGCCTGCGTAGATCTAGGCAGTGTAAATGCCTCTTCTCCTCAGAGTCCCCTAACTCTGGAAACGACGGTAAAGTAACTGTCTGATTCAAATGAAAGAGAGATACCACTTTAGGAAGAAAGGAAGGAACCGGGCGCAAGACCACTTTCTCCCTAGAAAAACGCAGAAAAGGCTCTCTACAGGACAGAGCCTGAAGCTCCGAAAACCTTCGTGCCGAGCAGAGCTCTACTAAGAAAACCATCTTCAGGGTGAGATCCTTTAGAGAGGCCTGTGCAAGCCGCTCAAAAGGGGCTGTCGCCAGACCAGACAATACTAAGTTGAGGTCCCAAGGTGGAACCAATGACCTTCTGGGTGTGGTCTTAACTGTTGCACCGCTCACAAGAACCACAGCACATCTGGATGCGCTGAAAGGGAATGACCCTGGATATGACCCCTAGAACAAGCCAATGCCACAACCTGAACTCTTGAGAGAGATGAGCGCCAGCCCTTTGTCCAGGATATGCTGCAGAAATAGCAGGATGTCTGGTAGCGGACAACGAAAGGGTTGGAGACCTCGATCTTCACACCAACCCTCAAAAATCCGCCACACTTGGACATTGCCAAAGTGGTTGAGCACTTTCTAGCCTGTAACATTGTTGCTATGATGGGGAGCGTGAAGCCCCGCCGCCTTAAGCGCGCCCTCTCAAGAGCCAGGCCGTAGGCAAAAATTGTGCTACTTGAGGCATCACAACTGGACCCTGGAGCAGGAGATTGATCCTGCTGGGGAACTGACAGGAGGTGCGATCAGTAACCTTCTGAGGTCCGCGTACCAGTCTTCTCGGCCAATCCGGAGCAACCAGAATCACCGTCCCATTGCGATCCTCTATCCTCCGCAACAAGCGACCTATGAGAGGCCACAGCAGAAACACATACAGCAACCCCTCTGATGGCCAGGATTGCATCAGAGCATCCAGGCCTTCGGACATGGGTTCCCTTCGCCTGCTGAAGAACCTGTTCACCTTTGCGTTCGCCTGTGATGCCATGAGATACATGACTAGCTGACCCCAACGCCTTGTGAGGTCGAGGAACACTGCCAGATTGAGCTTCCACTCGCCTGAATCCAATGATGCCAGCTGAGGAAATATGCCTGGACATTCTCTTTGCCTGCCACATGCATTGCCGACAGGGCCAGCAAAGCACAGTTACTTACCTGTAACAGGTGATCTCTGGGAACAGCAGGAATAGTCCTCACATATGGGTACGTCGGTACCGACGGAGCCTGCGTGGGAAAGCTCCCCAGCTTCCCAAAAGGAAAGCTTTTGGGGCTTCCCACAGCGCATGCGCGCTGCCTTCCCGCCTTCCTGACCAACTCTCCTCAGTTAGAGTTTAAAGCTGAGACAATAGAGAGATGAAAGGAAGAGAAAGAGATACAACTCCTAGGGGAGGTGGGTGGGTTGTGAGGACTATTCCTGCTGTTCCCAGAGATCACCTGTTACAGGTAAGTAACTGTGCTATCTCCAGGAACAAGCAGGAATGAGTCCTCACATATGGGGACTCCCTAGCTGAGATGCCTGGGAGATCCCCTCCGTAGGTATTTCATCTTCCGATGGATCTCAGGCATCCATTAAGGGAAGGTGGGCAGGAGTTGTTTAAGAATGGAACAGGTGTTTGAGGACAGTCTGACCAAATAAGGCATCCCGGCGGGAGTCCTTATCCAAGCAGTAATGGGCTGTGAAGGTATGAACCGAGGCCCAGGTGGCTGCTCGACAGATCTGATCTATGGATACAGAGTGAAGATGAGCCATAGAGGTGGCCATGGCTCTCACATTTTGAGCTGTGACATGGCCCTCCAGAGAAATGTTTTTACTCTGGTAAGCAAACGAAATACACTGAGCAATCCAATTGGAAAGTGTTTGTTTTGAGACTGGAAGTCCCAAATGAGAAGGATCGAAAGCAACAAAAGGTTGGGAAGACTTTCGATGTGGCTGAGTCCTATGGAGGTAAAAGGCAAGAGCTCTTTTACAATCTAGAGTATGAAGGTTCCGCTCTGCACTGGATGCATGAGGAGCTGGAAAGAAGACAGGTAGGTATACTTCTTGATTAAGATGAAAAGGTGAAACCACTTTAGGCATAAAGTGTGGATTTGTCCTAAGGACTACCTTATCATGATGGAATCTTGTATAGGGTGGATTCGCCACTAAGGCTTGCAGCTCACTGATGCGACGAGCTGAAGTGACTGCAATGAGGAAAATAACCTTCCAGGAAAGAAATTTCAAGGAGGTAGTGGCTAAGGGTCCAAAAGGTGGCTTCATAAGCTGACCAAGAACCAAATTTAAGTCCCATGCCACCGGAGGAGGCCTAATGGGAGGTTTAGTTAAAGTTAGGCCTCTCATGAATCTTGCAATAAGAGGATGAGAGGAAATAGATTGTCCATTGAGAGGCTTGAGGGATGCTGCAATAGCACTCAAATGGATCCTTACTGAATTCGTTTTAAGGCCTGCATTGGAGAGATGCAGGAGATATTCCAATAGAGAATTGATAGGAAGAGCAAAAGGATCAAGATCCTTTTGAGCACACCAAATGGAAAATCTCTTCCATTTAAAAGCATAAGAACGCCTTGTGGAAGGTTTTCTGGAAGCATGGAGGATATCTTTCACTTGTTGAGAGACATTTAAGTCTTGAAGGTCTAGGCCTTCAGTAACCATGCTCTGAGGTGGAGGGACTTGGGGTTTGGGTGCCACAAAGTCCCCTCCTCCTGAGACAGAAGGTCTGGAGCAGCTCCCAGGTCTAGGGAGGGACCCTGGGAGAGATGCAGAAGTAGAGGGAACCACACTTGGCGTGGCCAGCGTGGAGCTATGAGGATCATAGATCCGTGATCCCTCTGAAGTTTGAACAGAGTCTTGGGAATCAAAGGAATGGGTGGAAAGGCATATAGGAGGCCCTGACCCCAATGAAGGAGGAAGGCATCCCTGGCCTGAACCCCCTGACACGGAGTTCTGGAACAGAACCGGGGAAGTTTGGCATTCCACAGACTTGCAAAGAGGTCTATGTCCGGGGTTCCCCATTTCTGAAAGATTCTGAGTACCTGATCCATGTGCAGGGACCACTCGTGTGGAAGCAGAACTCGGCTGAGTCTGTCTGCCCAAGAGTTTTGAATTCCTGGGAGATATACTGCCAGGAGATGGATTTGATGCTCTCTGGCGAAGGCCCACAGTCTGAGAGCTTCGTTGCAAAGCGACAGAGAGCCAGTCCCTCCTTGTTTGTTTACGTAGAACATGGCTACTTGATTGTCGGTATGAACAGCACTGTCATGTTGTAGAGGAGGGTATGAAAGACCTTGAGAGCAAGAAAAATTGCTCGAAGCTCCAGAAGGTTGATATGAAGGGCAGTCTCCTGCGGAGACCAAAGGCCTTGAGTGGAGAGGTCTTGAAGATGAGCTCCCCAGCCTGTCTGGGAGGCATCTGTAGTGAGGGTTGCCTGGGGTGTTAGCGGTTCGAAGGGGGACCCCAGCAACAGGTTTTGAATGGACATCCACCACTGGAGAGACCCAAAGAGACGTTTGGAGGTTTCTATTTGGTCGGAGAGAGCTCCTGATGCTTGGGTCCACTGAGTGGACAGAGTCCATTGAGCTGCTCTCATATGCAGGCGAGCTTAAGGCACCACATGAACTGTGGAGGCCATGTGGCCTAGCAATTGTAACATCTCTCGGGCAGTCAAGTGAGTTCTGGACTGAATCTGAGAGGCCAGGTGCACTAGCCGGTGGCAACGTGCCTGGGGAAGATAGGCCCTTGTTGTGGTGGTATCTAACCAGGCCCCTATGAATTCTAGGGATTGAGTAGGGGTGAGTTGAGACTTTGGCAGATTGATGACAAGTCCCAGATACTGCAGAATGCAGATGGTGTGGTCCAGGGAAGTCTGAGCCTGAGACTGAGATGGAGCTCGGATGAGCCAGTCGTCTAGGTATGGGAAGACAAAGATTCCCTGAGTGCGTAGAAATGCAGCCACTACTGACATGCATTTTGTGAACACTCTTGGAGCAGAGGCTAGACCGAAGGGGAGTACTCTGTACTGGAAATGTTTTCCCTGGAACAGAAATCGAAGGAATTTTCTGTGGGATGGGTGGATGAGTATATGTGTGTACGCATCCTTTAAGTCTAGAGAACAAAGCCAGTCCTGACTCTGAAGGTAAGGAAGGAGGATACCCAGAGAGAGCATTTTGAATTTTTCCTTGCACAGGAATTTGTTTAATTCTCTCAGATCTAGGATGGGTCTGTGTCCTCCTGTTTTCTTTGGTATTAGAAAATAGGGGGAGTAGAACCCTGAGCCCTGTTGGAGGAGGGGAACCTGTTCTATTGCCCCTTGGGCAAGCAGGGTATTCACCTCCTGATCCAACAGGTGTAGGAGAGATGGGGGAAAGATGAAATGTCTCACCCTGGGATAGATAGGAAGGCTGGAAAAATGCAGTTTGTATCCCTCTCTGATGATAGAGAGGGTCCACTGCTCTGATGTAATCTGTTCCCATCTGGGAGCAAAATGAGTCAGCCTTCCTGGAATGGTGAGAGGCTCTGGTTGCTGCAGAGCCAGAAAGGGTATGTTCTCTAGAAGTAAGTCAAAAACCCTGAGGGGGTTGGGACTGTTGAAGCGTAGCAGCTGCTGCAGGCTTTGTTCTGGCCTGTTTAGTCTGCTGTCGCTTAGGAACAAAGCGAACTTGAGCGGATGACTGGCCAGTATTGGAACCAAATCTAGGCTTTTTGTAGAAAGATTTCTTAAAAGACTTCTTTTTGGCAGGGAGTGAAGTAGACAGAGAGTCTATCCAAAGCTCATTCTCTGCATCCATTTGAATGGCTTTGACTTGCCACTCTTTGCCAAAGAGATTTTCACCTGTACAAGTAAATTGCCTAGGCCATCTTGCACCCAGGATTCCAGGTCAGAGGCCTGGAGCCAAGCAATTCGACGAGCAGCTATGGCTATGCCAGATGCTCTACTAGCATCCTCAAAAGAGTCAAAGGCAGACCTATTGGAGAACTTTGACACATCTTGGATATGCTTTAACAGAAGCAGGAACTCCTCTTTTCTATCCTCTGGAATAAAGGGGAGAAAATCCTGTACTTTAAGAGCAAGCTCCTTTAGAAAGATGCCCATATAGAGGCTGTAGGAGTTGATTCTGGCAATAAGCATACTAGCCTAAATGATTTTCCTGCCAAAAGCATCCAAAGTTCTACATTCTCTTCCTGGAGGGGTAGAAGAGTGCCTTTTGGTACTCTTAATCTTTTTCATAGCAGACTTCACCACAATAGAATGGTGAGGAAGCTGGGGTTTTTGAAAACCAGGAGAAGGAGGGACCCGATACATGGTATCCAACCGACGAGAATGTGGAGATAGTGTAAGAGGAGCCTCCCATAAATCCATCATATGTTCTTGGAGAATATTATGAATGGGTAAGGTGACTGCCTCTTTGGGAACCTTAGAGTATCCTAAAATGTCTAATTTTTGAGCTCTAGGTTCCTTTTCAGAGGATATTGTAATGGAAAGTCCCTTGGCAACTTCCAAGATGAAGTCCTGAAAGAACAAGTCCTCTGGAGGAGACATTCTTCTCTTTGGGGAAGAAGGCTCCTCAGGAAGAATAAGGGATGCTTCATCAGAATCATCTGAGGTATCGGCATCCTCAGAAGAGTCGAAGTATCGCCTACTTGCTTCCAGAGATTGATACGGGTACCGACCGGTATCGACCTCGGGCGTACCGGGAGCCGGGTCGGTACCAAGAATATTGCGGGAAGCAAAAACCGGTACCGGCCTTCTACTGGAAGTAGATGCTCTGGGTACCGGTATCGGTTGTGGTACCGGAACCGGGGTCGAAACCGACGGATGCGGTACCGAGGGCGTCGCAGCATTAATAAAAGCCATTATGGCCTGCTGCATGAATTGTACCGTAGTACCCATTGACGCCACAACTGCCTGGATGTCAGTACCGGTTTGAGCCGGTACCCCAGAGCAGTCTAACAGGTGATCGGTCGAGGCTGTGCCATCGATGTCAACCTGTAACCCCATAGGAGGAGCTTTGGAAGCCGGAGCTTCCCGCCGGGGTTGTTTGGCTGGGGCAGGGTCTTCAGGGTCGAACCCAAGGGCCTCTCTCTGCTTTGAGGGAGATTTGCCCCTTGAAGACTTGCCCGAGGAATGTTTGGTTACCTGAGATCCATCCGGAGATGAAGACCTGGATGATGCTGATGCTGGATTATCTGTGGAAAACAGCACATGAAATTTAGCTGCTCGGTTCTGTAAGCCCCGTTTGGACATCAGAGAGCAGGATGGACAATCCGGAACCGAATGGTCAGGGCCCAAACATTTAAGACACCACTCATGGGTGTCTGTGACTGAAATAGTACCAGAGCACTTGGTGCATTTTTTAAAACCAGAAGATGGTTTCTCCATGAGGGAGAATTTGTAAAGGCCGGTAGGCCTTACAAAAAGAAATACACCAAGTGTGGAAAAAGAAAAAAAAAATATATATTTTTTAAAGAAACAAAGAAGTAAAGACCGGCGGTACCGGTTCGGAATCGGGGAAGGCAGATACACGGTCAGAACAACTTTTAAAACAAGAAATTCTTCAGCGGTGACAGGAACACGACCTGCTGGCTCCGCGGAAAAAGAAGAACTGAGGAGAGTTGGTCAGGAAGGTGGGAAGGCAGCGCGCATGCGCTGTGGGAAGCCCCAAAAGCTTTCCTTTTGGGAAGCTGGGGAGCTTTCCCGCGCAGGCTCCGTCGGTACCGACGTACCCATATGTGAGGACTCATTCCTGCTTGTTCCTGGAGATAGTCTGTTCTGCCCAGGCTAGAATTGCCAGGCTCTCCTCCAAAAGTGTGGCACTGCCCATTCCACCCTGTTGATTGATATAAGCCACAGTGGTTGCGTTGTCTGAAAAACTCTGAACCGCTTTCCGCACAATCCAGGGATGAAAATGCTAAAGGGCAAGGAACACCACCCTCATTTCCAGGCGGTTGATCGACCACGAACTCTCTTCCACAGTCCACCGACCCTGTGTTATGTGAGCATCACAGTGGGTTGCCTAGCCCGAGAGACTGGCATCAGTCGTCACCAGCGTCCAGACCGGTGCCTCCAACGGCAACGGCAGGAGTGGAGGAGTGACCGAGAAATGTCTAAATTGATGACACTGTCACTCATCAATTTAGACATTTCTCTGTCCCCCCGCCAATATTCGGAAGCCACTTTTTCTTTTTGTAAATTTTCTCTTGGCTATTTCCACCATTTTGTGGGCTAACTACATTTTTGTATCTGTTTCTTTTCTTGGTACTTTGTTCTGAGATGTATTTGTTCTTACAAGATGTTGTTTCTGTACAAGTATTTTACTTGGTTAATTATTGTAAAATTGCATAAATAATAAATTAAAAAAAAAGGAGTGGAGGAGTGGCCTAGTGTTGGGGCAAGGTACTTCAGGCCAGAAGGTCGGGGGTTCAAATCCCACTAGAGGACAGCAACCTTGGGCCGGAAGGACTGGGGTTTCTAGTCCCACAGGTGCTCCTTGTGGTCTTGGGCAAGCCACTTAACCCTCCATAGCCCATGTTCCCTGTAAAATAGTTATCTCCAATTTATAATGCCCTGTTCAATGTAATTTCAGTTTGTTCAATGTAAACCACACTGATGCAGAATAGCGCGGTATATAAGAGAATATAAATAAATAATAATAAATCATTCCCATCGGTAGATTGCTGGTCTGGAGCACCATTGTAAGTGTACCTCGCCTCCTCTGGACATTCCAGCCGCTCGCAAATTGACTGCGACTGTGGGGCCCAACGGGACAGCAGCGTATGCTGCAGAGGGCGCATGTGGGCTCTGGTCCATGGAACTAGGTCCAAAGTTGCCTCCATAGATCCCAACAGCTGCAGATAGTACCATGCCGTTTGAACCAGCTTGCTTAAAAATCTGAGAACTTCTTGTATCTTGTGAATGCGTTCCTCCTGGAGGGAGATGATGCCCGCTGTTGTATCGAACTGAGCACTCAAATAAACTAGGTTCTGAAGTGGCTGAAGCTGGCTCTTGGCCAGATCTACCACCCAGCCTAAGCTCCATAGCAGCTCGAGGACTCTCGCCGTTGCTTCACGGGAGGCCTTTTCAGACTTTGCCCTGATAAGCCAATTGTCCAGATACGGGTATACCAGTACACCTTCCTGATGTAGGGCCACCACCACCACCATGACCTTGGTGAAGGTCTGTGGCGCCGTGGTTAGCCCAAAGGGCAAGGCTCGAAACTGGAAATGCCCCATTGGTACTGCAAAACCTCAGATATTATAGATGTTTGTGTCTGATACGAATATGTAAGTAAGCCTCCATGAGGTCCAAGGCCATGAGGAATTCCCCCGCCACACTGCTAAGGTCTCTATCCAGAAATGTGGAACGCGTAACGTCCAATTCACGTACTTGAGGTTCAGGATAGGGCGAAAACCTCCTCTCCTCCTTCTTGGGAACTACAGCTTGCCCTTACTCAATCTTGACTTGGAGAAGGCATCCGCCACCCAATTCCTGAGCCAAAGAAAGCACCGAGCCACCACCACCGAAGTCATGGTCTTAGAGGCTACCCGAACAAGATCGTAAAAGACATCTGCCATGTAGGCAGCTGCCGACTCAAGCCTGCAACCTTCCTCTGCTATCAGCTCTCCTGATCCCCCCAGTGCAATCCCCTGAGTCTACTGGATGGGGACTCGGGAAAACGTAGGCCCCACAAATAGCCATCTGGAGAGCCAACGCACTGGAGTCATATGCCTTCTTAAGCAGCGCCTCCTCCGGTCCTGCAAGTCCTTGAGGGCTGCTCCGCCCTCCACGGGAATGGTGGTCTTCTTGGTGACTGCTAACACCAAGGCATCAACCTTGGGCATTCTGAAAAGGTCTTTGTCCTCTTGCAGGATAGGATAAAGATTCCCTAATGCTCGGCTACCTCGCAGAGTGGATTCAGGAAATTCCCATTCCGCGTCAATCATCTTCTTAATAACCCTGTGCACCGAAAAACACATTTGCGCTCCTTTAAAACCCTGCAAGAGCAAATCCTTCAAAGGCTCTTTCGCTGAGGGGACGGGTACAATAATGAGCGCCGTCAAGGAGTGGGCAGTAAGGGTTGCCAACTCCTCCTTATGAAACACTCGAAAGCCACTGGGATCTTCCATGGAGAGAGTACCCACTTCGTCCACTTCTGTAGCCGCCTGCTCACCCCAACGGTCTGAAGGGCCCTCTCCCAGATACTCTGAGGCTTGTTACCGTGGGGAATCCTCAGCTAGCCAAGCTTCAGTATCTCCCAAGGTGTCCTTAACCCCTGCCTTTTCCAACAAAGGTTCTGCCCCAGTCTGCGGCCTGTCAAATCCAAAACAGTCACACTAGGTAGGAGAACTCCCCTCCAGGGCTTGTTTTCTCTTTAAGCAGTATGCCCTGTGGAGAGAATGAAATTGGGAGAGAAAAACCCCTCTGAGAACTCTGAGGGAGATAGCAACATCAGAGCAGCTGCTTTTAATAAAATCGACTTTGTTTTTTTCTTTTTCCCATGCTTAGAACATAAGAACATAAGATATGCCATACTGGGTCAGACCAAGGTCCATCAAGCCCAGCATTCTGTTTCCAACAGTGGCCAATCTAGGTCATACGTACCTAGCAGTTTCCCCAAGGGACACAGGTTCCACAATGCTTGTACTGGTTCAAGCATTGATATCCTGGGTCCCTTCTTAATAATGGTTTATGGACCTTTCCTCCAGGAACTTGTCCAAACCTTTTTTAAACCCAGCTACACTAACAGCCTTTACTACATCCTCCGGTAACAAATTCCAGAGTTTGATTACACGTTGAGTGAAAAAATATTTTCTTTTATTAGTCTTAAATAGTTTACCCTGTAGCTTCATTGCATGTCCCCTAGTCTTTCCATATTCTGATAAGGTAAACAATCGATCTACGTTTACCCGTTCCACTCCGTTCATTAATTTATAGACTTCTATCATATCTCCCCTCAGCCGTCTCTTCTCCAGGCTAAAGAGCCCCAACCTTTTTAGCCTTTCTTCCTTTCTTCCTTTTTAGCCGCTGTCTCCAGGGAAATGGCCGCGGTTCCCACCAAGTCTGGCACAATCTCTTCAGCTAATTCTCACTCTTTATCTGTCCCCGAAGCCATGGCAGAGTCGGAGGATGAAAGCACCCACTGCAACTGCTGACCCTGCGACCAGAAGAGGGAGGGAAACCAGGAGTACTACGCTGAGCAGAAGGCTGAGCCCCATCATGCTATCAATAAATGCCCCCCTCAACTCAGGAACGCTAAGCCAAAAAGCTTCCTAGCCTCAAACGCTGACGCATAGCACAACGAGAGTACCAGGACCCCACTCCCCATAGCAAACAGGAAAGCTGGGGTCCCAAGGCAAAGGAGGGGGAAAGGGACCTGGAACTCCCAGGTAGTTTTACCCCGAGCAAAATGAGAAGGCAGGTTCTGCCCCTACCCCCACCTCCCCCCCCCCCCCCAGCTGCCCCTTTAAAGCTGCTTCTTTTTTGTTTTTTGGCAGGCACTTCAAACGGACTGAAAGTTTCTCTGCAATATCCAAAACCTCAAATACTTGAACAATGAAAACTCCGAAGACTCTAGAAACCCATTAACACCAGAAGCCAGGGGAGCTCCTCCTTCAGCTGCTGAGAACTGAGAGAATGGATACAGGGACTCGAGGGGGAGCTCTTCTACTGGGTTCTCAGAATCCTGACATGCTCAGTTCTCAGCTGCTGGAGAATGGTGACTACCCAAGTGTATATGGATTCCTCGACTGGCCTGGAGGGACGATTTGTTGTGGCAGCTCAAACGTGATCATGTGGTGATCGGACCATGGGATTGGTGTCATGTGTGTGGGTATATGTGAGTTTTTTGTGATGAGTTCAGAGGGTGCAAATAGAAACATGACGACAGAAAAAGACATGGCCTATCTAGTCTGTCCTTCCATATCAACAACTACAACATTCCCCTTTTTTCCTTTAGAGATCCTCTGTATTTGATCCATGCTTTTTTGAATTCAGATACTGTCCTCATCTCTACCACCTCCACTGGGAGACTATTCCACGGATCCACCACTCTTTCCATAAAGAAATATTTCCGCATATCACGCCTGAATCTATCCCCCTCCATCCTCATCCCCCTCACCAGAGGGCTCTTTGGCATGGCCCTTAGGTGGCAGCCCTTACCCCGCGGCCCAGCACACACCAACAACCGAAGCCTGAGCTCCCCTCCTCGGGTTGAGCTCGCTTACTGCAGATACCACGAGCATCAGACACCATTTAAGACACACCACAACCGGTCTGCCCTAAACTCAAAGTCTACCTACTCTGTGAGTACCTTTATCATTGAAGCTCTAGGAACGCTTACCGTCTACCAGTACCTCATTGTTAAATTTAGAGTGCAACACAAGTATCTGCATTACCGACCTTACTACTACTGCAACTATCTGTACTGCCACATATCTGTATTACCAACCTTACTGTGTACTGCAAGTATCACCAACTGTATTACGTACTGCGAATACCTGTACTGCTAAAGTATCCGTACGATCAAATTCACTGTGTACATCAAACCTCAGTACAAAATGCTCCACCCCAGCATAATCCTAAGCTTTCTATACCTACTCAGCAACGCCCTCAATGGCTCCCTCTCCGCTGCATCCAACCACAATCCAATTATGATCATACGAGGACAAGGAAGGAGAGACCACAGAAACACACACCACTCACCAACAGAGCCCTCCCAGAACTCCCACCCTCACTTAATACACATACCGCTTCTACGCCCCACAAAATCCAAGCAACCCAAAAATCCACGCAATCTAAAATGTGCCCTCATAAATGCACAGTCCGTCCGTAAAAAGTAGCCAGTCATCCCTGACCTCATTTCACACCTCGACCTAGACATGCTACTAGTGACGGAATCATGGTTCAACAGCTCAGACTCAGTCCTCAACCATCTCACTCCCCCCCCCCCCCCGACTTCTCAATTCACACCTGCCATAGAGCAGACCGCAGAGGAGGCGGTGTACTCATTCTGGTTAGGACAGACCTCCATTACCAGACAATCAGCTCCAACAGCTCAACTCATCTTGATACAATTACTATAGCTAATAACCATAATACCGTTAACCTGATCTACAGATCTCCATCCTCATCCACTGACGATCTGGCAACAATAATTGAACTAGCCTCAAATCCTCAAAACACACGCAAGCCAAATTGGATAGTTGGAGACTTTAACCTACCAGCCCTACAGGATACCCACTCCAGAGCTTTCCACGAAGCACTCAGCAACCTGGACTACGAACAAATAGTCGATGCCCCCACACACCAAAAAGGAAACACACTAGACCTTATCTTCAGCCCTCGACCTGAGGTCAGACAAGACCATAATTTCAATGTAACCATCTCCCCTATACCATGGTCTGACCACAATCTAATCAGTTTTCAATTACCTATGCATCAAGACAGAGAACAAGCTTCAAAACTAACTGAAATAGGAGTAGCCCACACCAGACGCTTTAGACCTTTCGACAAAGAGGAGATCATCAAAAATGTCCTTCCCAACATCAGGACTACATCACCGAACCTTGAAGACATGTTAGCCTCATGGAATAATAACCTGAGTTCCTTTGCACACGTGCCTATCCAAACTAAGCCACATATCACAGACAAGCAACCAAAAAAGAAAAAACCTGCACGCTGGTACACCACCGAACTAAAGACCTCACTGTGAACGCTGAGGAAACTAGAAAGAAAATGGCGATGCACCCGGTCCCCAACAGACCAGACATTCTACAACTCCCACCTGCAAGCACATCGGAATCTAATATCCACTAAAATTAAAGAACACCACTCCGTACTGCTAAGCCGATCCTTGAACAAACCCCATGACTTGTTTAATATAGTGAAGACCCTAACAAAGGAACCTTCATCTTCCCAACCAGCCTTGATACACCCTCAAGACTATGCAGACTACATGACAGCCAAAACCAATAACGTTAGCAAAGTTAAACTATCTTGCTCCACTAAGAATCCACCAAAGCAACTCGCCTCCTATGAAGAAAGGCTAAAAAGGTTAGGGCTCTTTAACATGGAAAAGAGACGGCTGAGGGGAGATATGATAGAAGTCTATAAATTAATGAACGGAGTGGAACGGGTAAACGTAGATCAATTGTTTACGTTATCAGAATATAGAAAGACTAGGGGACATGCAATGAAGCTACAGGGTAAACTATTTAAGACTAATAAAAGAAAATATTTTTTCACTCAACGTGTAATCAAACTCTGGAATTTGTTACCGGAGGATGTAGTAAAGGCTGTTAGTGTAGCTGGGTTTAAAAAAGGTTTGGACAAGTTCCTGGAGGAAAGGTCCATAAAACATTATTAAGTAGGGACCCAGGATATCAATGCTTTACCCAGTACAAGCACTGCGGAACCTGTGTCTTTTGGGGGTACTTCTAGGTACGTATGACCTAGATTGGCCACTGTTGGAAACAGGATACTGGGCTTGATGGACCTTGGTCTGACCCAGTATGGCATATCTTATGTTCTTATGCCTCCTTCTCGACACCGACAGATACAAGCATTGAGAGAATCATAGCTAACATCAACGCCACCACTGCCCCTAACAACCCTTTTCCAGCTTTCTGGATAAGGTCACTGCATAATGAATTCAGCCCGATAATAGCCAAAATCATTGAACAATCCTTCTCTTCGGGACAATTCCCTTCAAGCCTTAAGCAGACATTCATTAGACCCCTCTTGAAGAACGCCAAATTAAACTCCCAGAAGGTGGAATCATACCGACCCATATCGAGTATCCCGCTGCTAGCAAAGATAATTGAGAAGGCTGTCCAACGACAAATACAGGATCATGTTGACTCTACAGCTCCCCTTGACCCATGCCAACATAGCTTTAGGGAATCCCATGGTGTTATTTATTTATTTATTTATTTATTTAACAATTCTTATATACCGCACTATTTATGATCAGCGCGGTTTACATATAACAACAACATCCGACACTATACAAACGCTATACCAACGCTTGAAACGCTTCTCACCAAACTCATCAACACGCTTATAACCGGGATTGACAATATCAAACAAGGGTATACTTTAATTTTCTTAGACATCACTGCTGCATTTGATTCTGTAAACCACAAGCAACTCCTAATATGTCTCCATGATAAAGGGATAAGTGAATCAGCATGGCGATGGTGTAAATCTTATCTAATCGATAGATGGCAGCAGGTTCGGACAGGAACCACAACATCCCATCCTTTCCAACAACAGCATGGTGTACCTCAGGGCTCGTCTCTCTCTGCCCTCCTATTCAACATTTATATGTAACCTATATGCAAAATAATCCACTCATTTAACATCTCATGTCTGCTCTACGCGGACGACGTGTTACTCTTTACCCCATTCACGATTGAGAATCTGGACTTCTCGCAACTGGTAAAATGCTTTGACGCCATAACCGACTGGCTTCATTTACAGAGCCTCAAGATCAACTTCAACAAGACTGACATACTATTCATTACTAGAAACCAGTCTTTCTCGCCTCCGCCAACTTTAAAGACAAGAGACGCAGAACTCTCGAGCAGACCCAGCATCCGCTACCTAGGCGTTACATTAGACCAGCAGCTCAACTTCAAAGCACACATCAGCAACACTATCAAACAAATCTACCAAAAAATACGAACTCTACGAAATCTTCGACCCCTGTTGCAACCTGACGACTTCAGATCAGTTTTTCAGGCAATGGTGACCCCCCACTTTGATTACGCCAATGTGATCCTGCAGGGCTTACCCAAAAACACCTTAAACCCCCTACAGTTGACAATGAATTCTGCCGCACGCGTCCTGAGCGGAGCCGCCAGAAGTGATCACATCACCCCAATCCTTAAGGACTTACACTGGCTACCAATCTACTGTCGGCTATCCTATAAAGTAATCATTATAACCTTCAAGGCCATCAACAAAATAGCCCCCACAGCCCTAACGGACCTTGTTCACCCCATGTCAGTGAACAGAGCATGGAGAACATGCACTGACAATACCCTACAGATACCCAGTGAAATAACAACATGCACCAAGACAACAAGAAACAGAGCTTTCAAGTTCTATGCTCCTAGCTGTTGGAATGCGCTCCCAACTACCATCAGAGCCATAACAGATCTTGCCCAATTCAGAAAGGCACTAAAACACCACCTCTTTCTTTTGCACTACTCACAACCCACCAACCTAACATCATCTATCACACACCCAACTAGGAACTCATGAGTTACTGTCAACGCATGTAGATACTGTAGATAAATTGAAATTGATGTACATAGTTCCCCCAGTTGAAACCCAAGTTTAACTTCCTGTTCTTTGTAAGTGCCTGATAGGAACCTATTCGGCACAGAATCGTTTTAAGTAAACTGCGCTGATTTTTAAGAGTGCGGTATATAAGAACAATAAGTAAATAAATAAAAATAAATGTCCCCTCGTAGCAGAACTTGCTTTCAATTGAAAGAGGCTCTCTCCCCCTGTACATTTATGCCACGGAGGTATTTAAACATCTCAATCATATCACCTTTTTCCTGCCTTTCCTCTAAGGAGTACATATTAAGATCCTTAAGTCTGTCCTCATATGCTTTATAATGAAGACCACTAACCATTTTAGTAGCCACCCTCTATACTGACTCCATCCTGTTTATATCCTTTTAAAGGTGCGGTCTCCAGAATTGCACACCATACTCCAAATGAGGTCGCACCAAAGACTTATACAGAGGCACTATCACCTCCTTTCTGCTAGCCATTCCTCTCCGTATGCACCCAAGCATCCTTCCAGCTTTTGCCGTCGCCTTTTCTACCTGTTTAGCTACTTTGAGATCATCAGACACAACCATGCCTAGGTCTTGCTCTTCTTCGGTGGACAAAAGTACTTCACTCCCTATACTATATTGCTACCCTGCAGCCCAAATGCATGACCTCAACTACTTCATGCCACTCTGATATTATCCTCGAAAGTAAAGTGTATCTTATATTATGATTCGTCTCCTATTAAACCTATGATAAAAAGGTCATTGATGCAATTGGGGCGCTATTCAGAAGCTATATTGAAGTTTGACTTTTGAATGCTAAAGAGTCTGAGATCTTTAGTCGCTATAAGATGAAAAATGGTTTAATAGGAGACGAATCATAATATAAGATACACTTTACTTTCGAGGATAATATCAGAGTGGCATGAAGTAGTTGACAAAATATTGCTCTGAGAAAGAGACCGTTTGATAGATTTGTGTGGCACAAAAATGCATGACCTTACATTTTTTTTTAACATTAAATCCCAGCTGCCAAATTCTAGACCATTCTTCAAGCTAGCTAGATCCCTCCTCATGTTATCTACACCTTCCTGGGTGTCTACCCTATTGCAGATTTTGGTATCATCCGCAAAGAGGCAAACCTTACCCGACAGCCCTTCTGCTATATCACTAACAAAGATGTTAAAAAGAATCAGACCAAGGATAGATCCCTGGGGCATACCACTGGTAACGTCCTCCTCAGAGTGAGCTCCATTTACCTGTACTCTTTGTCGCCTCCCACACAACCAATTTCTAACCCAAGCAGTAACTTTAGGGTCAATCCCTAGGGTGCTCAGTTTGTTTATAAATTGCCTGTGAGGAACAGTGCCAAAGGCTTTACTGAAATCTAAATACACTACATCTACATCTAGGGTTCTCCCTCGGTCCAACTCCCTGGTCACCCAGTCAAAGAAATCAATCAGATTTGTCTCACAAGACCTGTCTCTGGTGAATCCATGCTGCCTTGGATCCTGCAATCTGCTGGACTCCAAAAACCTCACTATTTTCTCTTTCAGCAGCGTTTCCAATAATTTACTCACCACCGAAGTTATACTAACCGGCCTGTAGTTTTCAACTACATTCTTACTTCCGCTTTTGTGTAAAGGCACCACATGAGACTCTCTCCAGTCCTTTGGCACCACTCCCGACTCCAACAAGGCATTGAAAAGGTCAGTCAGTGGAGCTGCTAGAATGTCCCCAAGTTCCCTCAGTATTCTAGGGTGTATCCCATCCGGTCCCATCGCTTTGTCTACTTTTAAGTTGAGCTAGTTTCTCACAAACACAGTCTTCTGAAAATTGTTCAAGATGTCCCTCGCTTCTGTTCCCGTTTGTGGGTGTTTTCTGAGGTCCTGTTCCTGATTCTTCATCTGTGAACACAGAACAGAAATATTTGTTAAGCAATTCCGCTTTATCCTCATCAACTTCTACATATTCCTCCCCTTCACCCTTGAGTCTGACAATACCACTTTTGCCCTTCCTCTTCTTACTAACATATTTGAAAAATGTCTGATCCCCCCATTTTATTGCATTGGCTATTTCCTCCTCTTTTTGAATCTTTGCTTTCCTGACTACTTTGCTAGATTCTCTAAGTTTTTCCAAATATAGATGCCTGTCTTCCTCTTTCTGTGATCTCTTGTATTTCATGAAGGTCTCCCTCTTTTTCTTCACCTTTTCAGCTACTTCTATCGAAAGCCATAGCGGTCTCCTTTTCCTTTTACCTTTATTTACCATTTTAACAAAAAGGTTGGTTGCCCTTAAAATATACCCTTTCAGTTTTGCCCACTGTTTTTCTACATCCTCCAGCTGTTCCCATCCCACTAACGACTCCATGAGGTACTGGCCCATCTTGGCAAAGTTAGTCTTCCTAAAGTCTAAGACCCTCACCTTTGAATGGATTCTAACAGCCCTTGTCCTAATACTGAACCACACCATCTGGTGATTACTGGATGCAAAATGATCTCCCACTATAACATCAGAAACACTTTCACCATTGGTAAGCACCAAGTCCAGTATGGTCCCTTCACATGTGGGGTCCGTTACCAATTGCCTGAATAGTTCTCCCTGTAGAGAATCCAGGATCTCTTTACTTCTAGATGATACTGCAGGTCCAAGGTGTTTCCTTTCTTGTGAGTGGGAACACTGATTAATTCTAGGAATGAAATGGCTTGGTTGGAAGGAGCTGTAGTGAGTTTAAGGTCACCGAGATGTATGAAAAGTTATTTTTTTTGCCACATGAGCATAGGCTATTTCTAATAGGATGGAAAGGTCTTCTATGTTGGAGATGAGTGAGCGATAAGTCAGGCATATTGTCCAGTGTTGGTTTTCTATTACCAGTATGTTGGAATGATCCTTAGTGGTGGATACAGTAGTGGTGAATTTTAGATGTTTGTGCTTAGGATGAATATATCTCCACCTCCCCTGGAGTTTCTTGGGCAGCTGTGAAGAGTGAATGATGGGTGGGTGGGTAAGTTGACTGAGTAGTACATTATGGGGGGTCATTCCGTGCAACGAATAGTGGGGATGGACATCCCCGTTGGGACGTCCATCCCCACTATTCATACCCCCACCCGATCACGTTTAACTTCCCCACTCGTTGTATGGGGAAGTTAGACGGGGGCAGATCGGGGGCAGTGTTAGGACGGGTGGTGGGTGGTCGTCGGACGTATAGAGCCAATTCCAGGACGTATAGAGCCAATTCCACTGTCGGCCCTGTAAGGGCCAACGGCTTAGACGTATAGAGCCAATTCCTGGACATATAGAGCCAATTCCACTGTCGGCCCTGTAAGGGCCAACGGCTTAGACAGGGAACTTATTCCACCTCTGAGGTGGAATAAGTTCCTTGATCAGGCAGCGGACGGCAGGCCCGGGTCTGCAAAGCGGCGTGAGGGGGCAGAGAGCATTTCCTGCAGCCCGATCTTGGCTTTGGGAGGCCAGATCGGGGGTCGGGCTGCAGGGAAAGCAATTCAGGAGCCAGTGGCCGGGGATCGTGGCTTTACAAAGGAGCCGCAGTGCCATGGCAACTGGCCGCCATGGTGCCGCGGCTCCATTGTAAAGCCCAGACTGAGTTAGTCGGGCAAGGCCTGTAGGTGCAGGCCGGGCTGAATTGCAGTCCCGGCCTGCACATACAGGCATGTTCGTGATTCTGATCTCACAGGGCTAGACATGCCCCGTGGGATCAGAATCACAACTCCCTCTGTGCGTCCGGTTCTGACTGGGCGCACAGAGGGCCTGTACGTCCAGGATGGAATCAGGCTCTGAATGTTTTAGTAAACCATGATTCGGTGACACACATGATCTCTAGATTGTGCTCTTGTATGTAGTCAGATATTGTATGGATTTTGTTATGGGCAGAGTGTGAGCTGACGAGACCACGTTTCATAGTCATGGTGGAAGTTAAATAAGGTTGTGGGGCTGTGGTGGTTGAATGTGTCTTGATATTTTTGAGCTGTAATTGTTTCTTATAAGCATTATTTGGAGTGGGGTTGGATGTTCTAAGTTTTCTATGTGAATAGGTGTGACTGGAAGTAGATTGCTAGGCCCTTTTTCCAAGGCAATGGAGGGTAAAGTGACTTGCCCAAGGCCACAAGGAGTGCCAGTGGTAATTGAACCCTGATCTCTTGGTCACCAGGCCACTGCTCTTACTAGTAGGCAAATAAAGAAGTGAACTGCAAAGAAAGCACAGTTACTTACCTGTAACAGGTGATCTCTGGGAACAGCAGGAATTAGTCTTCACATATGGGTACGTCGGTACCGACGGAGCCTGCACAGGAATGCTGCCCAGCTTCCAATCAGAAAGCTTTTGGCAGCATCCCTCGCGCCTGCGCAGTGACTTCCCGCCTTCTCCACAGCCTCTCTTCAGTCGAGTTTCAGAGCTGAGACAAAGGCGAGGAGAGAAAAGGAAGAAGATAAAAGAGATGCAACTCCTAGGGGAGGTGGGAGGGTTGTGAAGACTAATTCCTGCTGTTCCCAGAGATCACCTGTTACAGGTAAGTAACTGTGCTATCTCCAGGAACAAGCAGGAATGAGTCTTCACATATGGGGACTCCCTAGCTGGAGATGCCAGGGGGAGATCCCATAAAAATGCAAGTGCCTGGATCAGGGGTGCATTTTGTCTCCAGGAATGCCCGGCATCCAATGTGGGATGGAGGGCAGGAGTTGACAAGAAAGGAGCTGTGAGGAAAGAAACAGCATAGTCAAAGACTAGAGGGATTTACAAACTACAGGAGTCCTTGGTAGATATGATGAGTAGCATTAAAAGACATTTAATGTACACTTAGAATATGCAGCTTACCTACTGTATTGTAGGAAGTAGAAAGCATGAAGGAGTCTACTGGTAAAGCAGTGGCGGAATCTTCAAGGTGACCTCTCAGTAGTGAGGATGAAGGTCCAGCCCTGGAGGTAGTAGATGATCCAGGTGTCAACTGGGTAGGATGTGACGTCAGGTCTTTATGGGAAAAGCTGAAAACTCCTTTAGGCATAAGGTCATTAACATTGAGGACTAAAGGAAGAAGACTGACGGAGTTGGACAACTAGCCCAGTCCTGGCGGGAAGAGGGGGACTGGAAAAAAAACCCTATTCCCACTGAAAACAGTTGTGTACTCAAGATAAAGAGGTACATTGTTTTTCCTAGCTGGCGAGAGATAGGAAAAAATATTGAAGCTTGATGCTTCATGGACTTAAAGAAAATATAGCAAATGTTAGCACCAAAGTGGTTAGTGGTGACTAACAGTTTCTGCATCGAAATATGGCATGGGACATAGGGCGACAGACTGTCTAAAACCTCTAGGAGGTAAAACATGTAGTATAGACAGTAAGGGTGATAGTGTGTAAGACAGACCAACCCTTAAGAGGCCCTCCATGAAACACATATATATATAGGGATATATACATGTGGCTGGAAGATATATGTATATATTGATATATATATATATATATATATACATATGTATATTAGGATATGGGTGGTAAAGCGTAGTTACTCACCTGTAACAGGTGTTCTCCAGGAGCAGCAGGAATCAGTCCTCACTTATGGGTGACGTCGGCGCCGACGGAGCCCTCGCGGAGCAATTTTCCCCAGCTTTCAAAGAAAGCCCTTGGGAATTGCAGCGCGCATGCGCGGTCGTCTTCCCGCCCGAGGGTGCCATCTTAGCCAGTCAGATGACATAGCTAAAAAAGACAGCATAAAAATTTGCAAAAAAAGAACATAAGCAGACGATTGCAACTCCAAGGGGAGGAGGGAGGGTAGTGAGGACTGATTCCTGCTGCTCCTGGAGAACACCTGTTACAGGTGAGTAACTACGCTTTCTCCAGGACCAAGCAGGAAGTCAGTCCTCACTTATGGGACTCCCAAGCTCAAGGCTACCGGAGACCCTAAGCACAAAAATGAGCTCCCTCTAGCTCAGCAGCACAGAAGGATAGAATCTTCGCTGAATTATCACCCACCGGTAGCCCACATCCGGGATGGAGGGTAGGAGTTGCTCAGACCTCAAAGAGATTACGGAGCACTGCCTGTCCGAAAGCACTGTCCCTACGGGACTCCCTCTCGAGACAGTAATGGACCGCAAAAGTCTGGCTCGAAGACCAAGTAGCGGCCCGGCAGATGTCTGCCAGCGGAACAGAGCGGAGGAAAGCCACTGACGTGGCCTTTGCCCGAACGCAATGAGCCGTGACTCGACTTTCTAAGGAGAGTCCGGCTGCCCCATAAGCCCAAGAGATACAGTCCGCAACCCAGATGGACAGAGTACGCTTGGAGACCGGGAGCCCCAATTTATTGGGGTCAAAAGACACAAAAAGCTGAGCAGCTTTACGGTGCTCCCGCGTACGGTCAAGGTAGAAGTTCAATGCCCTTCTACAGTCCAGGGTATGGAGGACCGTTTCAGCTCGGCTGGAGTGTGGTCTGGGAAAGAAGGTTGGAAGTACCACCTCCTGATTGATGTGAAAAGGGGAGACCACTTTAGGCAGAAATTTTGGGTGAGTCCGTAGGACTACCCTATTCTTGTAGAACCTAGTGTAAGGGGGATCAGACACGAGGGCCTGCAATTCACTTACGCGCCTAGCGGAAGTGAGGGCTATCAAGAACAGTGTTTTCCAAGACAGAAAACGGAGAGAACAGGTAGCCATAGGTTCAAAAGGCGGACAGGTGATCCGCTGCAAAACCACATTCAGGTCCCAGTCAGGCGCTGGCGGGCGCAGAGGTGGTTTAAGTAGAAGGAGACCTCGGAGAAACCTCGCTACGAGAGGGTCATTGGAGAGAGGTCTGCCGTCCACTGGCACATGATGTGCTGAAAGAGCACTGAGGTGAACTTTGACGGAGTTGGACTTAAGTCCCAGATTAGAGAGGTGCAGCAAGTACTGCAAGATCACCGACACCGGGCAGGAGAAGGGATCCTGAGACTGTTGGGTACACCAGACTGCAAAGCGACGCCATTTAAGGGCGTAGCATTTGCGGGTAGAAGGCCGTCGCGAAGCTAAGACGACCTCCTCCACCTCCGCCGGCAGGAGAAGGGGAGCAAGGACTACCCTCTCAGCAGCCAGGCCATGAGGTTGAGAGACCTGAGGTTGGGGTGCAGAAGGGACCCCTGATCCTGAGTGAGGAGATCCGGTTGTACTCCCAGAGGGATTGGATCCTCCACCGCCAGTTGCAGCAGGAGCGGAAACCACGGCTGCCTGGGCCAGCGAGGGGCCACCAGGATCATGAAGGCTTTGTCTCGGAGAACCTTGAAAAGAGTCCGAGAGACCAGCGGGATGGGAGGGAAAGCGTACAGAAGGCTCCCCGACCACGAGATCAGAAAGGCGTCCGCCGCAACCCGAAGGGGGTGTGGCTGACGAGAGCAGAAGCGAGGAAGCTGCCGGTTGTGAGGACTGGCAAAGAGATCCACCGTGGGGAGACCCCACTTGAGGAAGAGCTTCTGAACTACCAAGGGATCCAGACGCCACTCGTGCGGCTGGAGGACCCTGCTGAGTTTGTCTGCAAGGCAATTTTCTTGGCCCGGGAGATAAACTGCCTTGAGGAGAATGCCGTGACTGACGGCCCAAGAGCAGAGCTTCTGTGCCTCCCGGCAGAGGAGGAAGGAGCCCGTGCCCCCCTGCTTGTTCACGTAGAACATGGCAACTTGATTGTCCGTCTGGACAAGGACGGACTGTTGGGAAGTCAGGTGGGAGAAGGCCTTGAGAGCTAGGCGGATCGCCCTGAGCTCCAGGAAGTTGATCTGCTGAGCAGACTCCCACGTGGTCCAGAGGCCCTGAGTACGTGCCTCTTGGCAATGTGCTCCCCAGCCCAGGAGGGATGCATCGGTGGTCAGCACCCGGGTCGGCTGAGGTGACTGGAAAGGCATTCCGAATATCAGGTTCGGCTGCCGGAGCCACCACCGGAGAGACGAGAGCAGCGGCTCGGAGACGCGCACTAGGTCTGCCAGGCCGCCTGTGGCTTGTCGCCACTGCTGGCGGAGGCACCATTGAGCAGACCGCATGTTCAGGCGGGCATTGGGGGTCACATGGACGGTGGAAGCCATATGGCCGAGCAGTCTCAGGAAGCGCCTGGCGGAGACCAGGGGCTGGCTGCGAAAGCGGTCGGCTAGGTCCATGAGCCGTTGAGCCCTGTCGAGCGGTAGGTACGCTCGTGCCCGAGGAGTGTGCAGCCTTGCGCCGATGAACTCGAGATCCTGTGAGGGGAGCAAAGTGGACTTTGCGAAGTTTATGACAAAGCCCAAGTGCTGCAGCAGAGTCACCGTGCGGCGCGTGGCGTTGGCGACCTCCTGAGCGGACGCTGCTCTGATGAGCCAGTCGTCGAGGTACGGAAAGACATAGAGGCCGTGAAGCCGGAGATGGGCCGCCACGACCGCGAGACATTTTGTGAAGACTCGCGGTGCGGAGGATAGGCCA
This sequence comes from Ichthyophis bannanicus, assembly GCA_033557465.1. Classification (NCBI taxonomy): domain Eukaryota; kingdom Metazoa; phylum Chordata; class Amphibia; order Gymnophiona; family Ichthyophiidae; genus Ichthyophis; species Ichthyophis bannanicus. Next base: position 385,206,836 of record CM066039.1, read on the forward strand.
AAGGGCAGTACTCTGTACTGGTAATGATTTCCTGCCACCACAAACCTTAGGTATTGGCGGTGGCTTGGGTGGATGAGGATGTGCGTGTAGGCATCCTTTAGATCCAAGGAGCATAGCCAATCTCCCTGCTGGAGGTAGGGCAGAAGGATTCCAAGGGTAAGCATTTTGAACTTCTCCCGCACAAGGAACTTGTTGAGGTTGCGCAAGTCCAGGATGGGTCTGAGGCCCCCTGTTCTCTTTGGTATCAGAAAATACCTTGAATAAAAGCCTTGACCTCTCAGGTGGTGGGGCACCGGTTCCACCGCCTGTTCCTGCAGAAGACCTGCTAACTCCTGAAGGAGCAACTCCCTGTGCAGAGGGGGGCGCGAAGGTTCTCCCGGAAAATAGGAGGGAGGGACCTGATGGAAGTGGAGAAGGTAGCCTTCTCGCACGACCTGAAGTACCCAGGCATCTGCGGTGATGCTGGACCACCTGTGGCCGAAGTGAACCAGCCGGCCTCCGGTGCTGGGAGGAACCAGCGGGGGGGGAGAGGCTATGCTGAGCGAGTCAAAAACCCCCACCCTGCTGAGCAGGGGCTGGTGGTGCAGGCTTGGGGGCTTGCTGCCTACGGGACCCGTTACCCCGTCCCTTGGCCTGCTGGCCCTGTTGGGGAGCTGCAGGGGCCCGATAATGGGGGTACTGTTTGTAGGCAGCCGCCTTCCTCGGGTAAAAGGACTTTTTTCCCGAGCCCTTCTTTTTCTGGGAAGGGGCGGAGGTCTTCCTAGAAAGCCTGGTCCTGGTGAGAGTCTCAGTCTCAATTTGTGCAGCCTTTTCCGCCATGGGCTTGCCAAAGAGGTTTTCGCCTCGGCAGGGGACATCGACCAACTTGTCCTGTACCCAGGGCTCAAGGTCCGACGACTGAAGCCAAGCCTGTCGGCGGGCACCGATGCCGGCTGCGGCCACTCTAGCCGAGGCCTCAAAGCCATCATAGGCTGCTCGGGACATGAACTTTGAGCATTCCCGAATGCCCGTGGACAAGGCTAGGAACCTCCGCAAGGGCTCCTCGGAGAGACCAGCGGAGAATCCGGCTAGCTCTTTAGCCAGATCCCGGAGATACATGCCCATGTAGAGCTGGTAAGTCTGGACACGACATGCGAGCATAGAGCCCTGGAAGCACTTCTTGCCAAGGCCATCCTGGTTACGGGCCTCCCTTCCAGGAGGCACCGAGGAGTGCATCTTCTGGCTCTTAAGACGATGCATGGCCGATTCCACTACCATGGAATGGTGTGGCAGCTGTGCCTTCTGAAAGCCAGGGCTCTTGCGGACCCGATAGATAGAATCGACCCGCTTGCTCAGGACCGGCGAGGAGGCCGGACTCTCCCACATGCGGAAGAGTAGTCGTTCCAGCATAGGAGGAACCGGCACAGTAAAGTGCTCCCTCGCGGGAGAGTCATACTGGAGGGCGTCGAGCTCTTCGGCTCGAGGCTCCTCCTCGGGATCCGCAGGGAAGGCCAAAGCCTTGGCCATATCCCTAACGAAGTCCGAGAACCGGGCATCCTCCGGGGGGGACTGCTTCCGAGGCTCGGACCCCGGTGAGTCCGATGGGACACACCGAGTCCGGAAAGAATCAGGTGACTCTTCCTCCTCAGACTCCCAGACCGACTCCGACGAGGACTCGGTGGGGTCGGCTCGGCGACCTCGGTCCCGAACGGGAGGCCGAGGGTGACCTCGACCGAGGATCGACTCGAGTTCTCATTGACTCGAGGATCGGCTCGGTCTCCGGGGTCGACTTGGACGTCGACGTCCCGGCGGTCGGGGCAGCGGCGCCAGCGAGGCCAGCGAGCAGTGCCCGCTGCTGGTCCATGAAGGCAGACAGTCTGCTCTCCAAGGCCGTCAACCTGAGTCCGAGCTCAGGTGACCCAGCAGCCCCCGACTCGGGCCCCGACGTCGGCTGTCGCGGAGGCGAGTCCAGAAGGACCACAGGACTTACCGGGCAGGCATCTCCGACTCCAGGCGAGGTCGCTTCGGGATGTGTTCCTTCTCCAAGGACCCGGGGCGGCTGTCGGGGCTATGCGACCTGGCCCTCGCGGAGCCAGGAGCGTCCACCGACGCCGCCCTCGCGGGTTTTTCCTTCCGACGATGGTCCCCGGAGGGAGAACCCCGGTCGGAGGAGCTCCGTCGACGGTCCGAGCTGGAGCCTTTCGACGCGGAGGCCTCCGACGAGGTCCGGGTACGGCTGGGGTCAGCGAAGATTCTCTCACGCTGATGCCGCCGACTCCTCAACGCCTTTGAGGACAGTTTGCTGCAGGGCCCACAGATCAGTTCCTCATGATCCGGGCCCAGGCAGCGGAGGCAAAAGTCGTGTGTGTCGGTTAGTGACATATTTCGGTCACACCGACCACACCGCTTAAACCCACTGGCAGCCATCGGGGGAAAAAGGGCCCCTGCGAGGTCAAAGGACCGGGCTGCCAGGGAAACCGAAAACGAAAGCTGACTAAGTCAGAAAAAACCGAAAAAGTAAGCGGACTCGAGACCGGCGTCGCGAGTCCGGGCGGGAAAGCGATCGGCGTCGAACCGAAAGGAAAAAGAATAAAATAATGAAGAAAATCGACTTTTTCGCGGGGACAAGACGGGGACGTCTGTAGGGCTCCGCGGAAAAAAGAAGACTGGCTAAGATGGCACCCTCGGGCGGGAAGACGACCGCGCATGCGCGCTGCAATTCCCAAGGGCTTTCTTTGAAAGCTGGGGAAAATTGCTCCGCGAGGGCTCCGTCGGCGCCGACGTCACCCATAAGTGAGGACTGACTTCCTGCTTGGTCCTGGAGAAAATATATATATATATATATATATATATGATATACCTGAATATATGTATATTTGTGGGGCATGGTCTAGCACCACAATGGTAATGATATAGGTATGTAGACATATATGGAGATGCTACATATCAGACAATAGGTTGAAGATACATGTCTACCACCCATCCCCATAATTGTACATGGGGAATATAAAAGAAAAAGATTCTGTGCTCTACAAGAGGGTGAACCCACTTGAGATATGTAGAGAGAATCTATTTTCAAGGATTGAGGGATGCAGAAAAGCAATCTAACCAGATAACCGTGATGTTCACTTGAGAACAGATGAATATATGAATCTGTGAAGAACAAGGCGGGAGCTCCACAGAACACTGATATGGTAGATGTGGAGAAACGCAGGGGAGATACCAGAGGGACCTATGGAAGGACCCAGAGGTAGCATGCGTAAACAGAAGCCTTGGAGTCCCACGCAGAAGAACTGATATCTCGTGTTAACACCCCAGGCCAGAGGGGGTGTGGAGAACCTTCATAAATATAAGAAGGGTTGAGAAGTTTTTCCTCACTAATAGAGAAAACTTCAGAGACAAGGTCAATGCTCTATAGCAAGGCCCTCATAGTAGAAAGCTTCTCTGAAGACTACAGAGAGCATTGTGCAGGAGAGCTATGAGATAAACTGACTGAAGTCAGGTGTGTTGCCATATCCTAGGAGAGGAGATGGTAGAATAATGTGAGAAAGCCTAAACGAGTAGGAGGATCCAGATAGTTTGGAATCACTACTGAGGCTAGACAAAATGTTGAATAAGGGACTGGAACATGGGAAAAGTCCCAGTAATACTATCACTGGAACTCCTGCAGGCAGAGCTGCTGACGGAAACAGCAGAGATGTTGTCCAGTGCTGAATAAAGAAAAACAGAGAAGAAAAGAGAGGAGATATCTTTTCTCTCTGTCTGGGGAACGAGCTTGCTAAAGAAGCTGTTCAGTATGGTACCCCTCAAGTAATTAGAGGGTGACGTACCCATAGGGTAAGTCAACTGAAGGAAAAAATGTTCAGTTGGGATAAAAATTATCAGGGGATAGTTGCAACTGCTCTTCTAGGGAATAAGAAGAGGAGAAGGGTGCAGATCCTGAACAAAGAATTTTTCCCTCCGACAGGTTAATACACTGAAAAGAAAAGCACAGTGAATAAACTTCTAATATGTAGAAGTGAGGTAAGTTACCATTCCCGGCCTCTATGGTCGCTGGGAATGCTGAGACTGGCCAGAAGTGGAGGACTTCAGACTAGGCTGAGGTGTCCCTTGCTTAGGTACAGCCGAATGATGGGCAGGAGATGAATGAAACTTTCTTTTCTTAGGGAAAGAAGGTTTGGTAGGACATTTCCTACTCTTTGAAGAAGGAGGTGGCTTAGAATGGTTTCTAGTGGAAGAACAGTCAGTGGAGCATTGAGCAACCTGACGTAAAGCCTCCTTATTGAAAAGACCTTCTCCTGTACAAGGAGAATGAGCTAGTATAGTTTGTGCCCGTTTGCTCAAGTCTGAAGCCTCAAGCCAGGCTCTGCGACGTGCTGCAATGGCAATAGCAGAGGATCTGCTAACGGACTCAAAAGAGTCTATAGAAGCATGAGACAGGAACCAGGATATATTCCGGCTGTGATTGATGAGCAAGGAATAATCAGTAGCCTTGGGCTCTGGTAAAAAAGGGGTCAACAGAGACAATTTCTCTGTGACTTCCTGGAGTGTTAGACTCATGTGAAAAATATATGAGAGAACTCTGGAGGCCAGCATAGAGTTTTGGAAGGCCTGACGGCCAAAAGCATCGAGTGTTCTTGAAGAACGACCTGGCGGATAAGAAGAATGCTTCTTCTTGCTCTTAACTTTCCTCAGTGCCGATTCCACTACAAGGGAACGATGAGAAAGTTGAGGCTTTTGGAACCCTGGAGAGGGTGGCACTCGGTACCGAACCTCAATGTCTGTAGAAACTTGAGGAAGTCGTAAGGGCGATTTCCAAACCCTGAGAAGGAGATCCTGCAGAGCAGGATGTAAAAGAAACTGTATATTTTGCATTTGTGCCGGTGAGCCATGGGTAGGATCACAACCAGGGATAGAAATATTAAGAAAGGTTGCCATATCCAGGAGAAAAGCCTGAAAAGACAGATCTCCTATGGGAACCATCCCTGGTAAGGCTAAAGGAAAAGCCTGAGCACCAGAGGACTTACAGTGTACTGCACCAATGCCAGGTATCGGTTCCAAACTAGGCATCGGTGCAAGAACAGGCGTCGACATCGATACTGATACAGGATTAGCAGGTGAAGTCGCCATCGGGAACTGCTGCAGTGGTACCGAGATCATGAATCTGGGATCTTCGGAACTGCCTATCTGGAAACGACAGGAGTCGGTTCCCGGACGCGTCGATACGCAGCCCTCGAGACTAGATATCGGCTCAAGACTCGGCATCGGAAGAAGCGAGGCTATCGATGCATGTCGCGAGGGTTACGACGCCGGTGGCAGCATCGGCGATGCCGATACCACCAAGGCAGCCTGGGTTACATCGATCGATACCGACGGTACCGAGGATACCCAAGTAGCACCTCTTGCAAAGGCGGTCCATCTCGATGCCGATGGCAGGGTATCGGAACCGATCGATGCCGGTACCGTCCCGGAGCATGGCTGAGATTGGGGGAAGTCAATGTGGTGCGTATCGATCGGTCCCGAAGGTACCGAGGATGCCCGATGACGATCCCTGGTGAAGAGTAGATTACTCGACACCGGTGCCGATGCCGGAGGCTCGGTACCGCTCGAAGCGGATACCACCTCCGCGCATGGCTCAGGCATGTTCTGTGAGGGGTGAGCCCCAGGAACATCCTGAAACCCCTTTAACGCTTTGGAGCCCGAAGACTCCCGCAGGGGTAAAGCCAATGGATTCTTGAGGGTAAGGCCGGAGCCGTCACCATGCTGGACATGGGACATACCACTCAAGCATTCACTAGTCTTAACAGACTGTTTTTGGGTTACCTGATCCTGTGAAGTAGAGAAACCGGGTACCCTCAGTGCCGAGGAAAAAACAGTATCGAGGGAAACTCTAAATACTGAAGGTTTCTTCACCAAATTATCTCCTGAAAAGTCAGGGGAAAAAGGGTCAGGACCCACACAGTTGAGACACCAACTATTGGTGTCTAAAAAGAAACAGGTGTTTCCACATCGAATGCACTTCTTAGGAAAAGAAGGCTCCATGATGAAAAGGCCTAGTAGGCCTAAGTAGTTAAGGCAAAAAAAACTGAAGAAAAAGTTTCTCAGAATTTAGTCAAAAATCCACCGGCGATACCGGTGGCAGCGGGAAATACAGCCGCGACCACAAGAAAACAAAAAACTAAAGTAATTAAAGTAATTAAAAAGAAAAGTTTCTGCGGTGACAGGAGGACGTCCTGCCGGCTCCGCGGAAAAACGAAAACTGAAGAGAGGCTGTGGAGAAGGCAGGAAGTCACTGCGCAGGCGCGAGGGATGCTGCCAAAAGCTTTCTGATTGGAAGCTGGGCAGCATTCCTGTGCAGACTCCGTCGGTACCGACGTACCCATATGTGAAGACTCATTCCTGCTTGTTCCTGGAGATAACAAAAGATAAACTACAACAAACAAACCAACCAACCACCAATCATCCCACAAGCCGATTTACACAGGACTTGAATACTATAAGGACCTCAAATGTATGTATATAGCCCCTGTTCATAGTTCACAATGTATATAGCCCACCAGTTAATCAATCACACTACTCACCCACACCACAGAAGTCGATGTATACACTGCATGTATTCACCCTCCCACTCTTGATTGTTTGATGTGATAACCGCTTTGATTTAAAGATAAAGCAGTGTATGAAATCCTTTTAAATAAATAAATAAAAACCCATGAAGATGTTACTAAGAGCAAGCAAGTTTTCTGATGAAGTTGGGGAAAACTTGAAAGGTAAAGCAAAGTTGCACACAAGTGGGTGATGCCATCTGACAGTGCCAATACAGACGTTTTCATGGCTCAAAAAACCTAGAAGCCACTATCTCATAAGTCCCCTCAGTCTAACACAGAACTGGAGTTAATTCCTCAGGAAGGAAAGTGAGAATCCCATGCATGCTCAGAATCTAGGTTATTCTGAATTCAGGCAGCTATTCTAGATGGCACTGTCAAAAGAGGTCATCCATTTGTGAAGCTTACTCATGCTGTTTTTCAAAGAATTTCATAAAAGGTGAAATTAGACTTACCTGCTAATTGTTGTTCCTTAAGGAACTCTAGTCCAGTCCTGGAACCATAGAGTTTAGTACGTCCTCCAGCAGCTTTGGAGACTGAAAGATGTCATCGTTCTGATGTCACCGGTATAAGTAGGCAAGTACCGCCCCCTTCCACCAGTACCTATTGACAAAGCAGACTCAGCAGAGCAACAAATAAGTAGTTAACTATAATAAATTAATGAAATAGGCAGTCGGAACCACCATCCTTAACCCCATAAAAACACGAAGCCACTAGGGCCAACATGTTTTATACTGATTCTTATTTCTTCAAAGCTAACGAAGCACTGCTGCCACAAAAAAGTTCCTCCCGCGCTCGCACTGTGCGCCCCCCTCGGAACCTCTCCAAAGTCCAACCTCCCTACACTTCAGGCTGAACGACGCCCTTAACAAAATACGGGGAGGGATCCGGGACTGGACTAGAGTTCCTTAAGGAACAACAATTAGCAGGTAAGTCTAATTTCACCTTCCTTTGCGTCCCTCTAGTCCAGTCCCGGAACCATAGAGGATGTAACAGAGCAGTGAATCTTAACAGGAGGGACCCGCAAGCCCAGCCGGAAGAACCGCTGAGCCAAAACGACCATCTCCCGCTTCCTGCACATCTAGCCGATAGTGCTTGGCAAAGGAATGTAAAGACGACCAGGTCGCCGCCCTACAAATGTCACCGACCGGGACCAAACTGACCTCCGCCCAAGACGCCGCGTGCGCTCTAGTGGAATGAGCCCGGAGACCTTCCGGCACCGTCCTTCCCTTGAGGAGGTACGCCGACGTGATCGCCTCTTTCAGCCAACGAGAAATAGAGGACTTTGCTGACGCCTCGCCTTTACGCGGACCCCCAAAGGATACAAACAATCTGTCCGACTTCCGGAAAGGCGCGGTCCTGCGGAGATAGCTCTTAAGCACACGACGCACATCCAGAAGATGCAACCTGCCCCCGGAGTCATCCTTCTGTTCCTGCAAAAACACCGGAAGCGACACCACCTGGTTGACATGAAAAACCGAAACTACGTTCGGCAAAAACGCTGGCACCGTATGCAATACGACTTTGTGATTGAAGAAGGACAAATAAGGCTCCTTACACGACAAAGCTTGCAACTCCGAAATTCTTCTAGCTGAGCAAATAGCCACCAGAAACACAGCCTTCAAGTTCAGATACTTCAGCGAAGAAGTGCTCAAGGGCTCAAACGGCACTCTCACCAGCGCCTCCAAGACTAAATTCAGATCCCATGCCGGCACAGGACTCCGCTTCGGAGGTCGCATAAGTAAAACCGCCCGCAAAAACTGTCAAATATCGCCATGAGCCCCCAACAGCTGACCTCTAACTTTACCACGGTAACAGGATATGGCTGCCACCTGCACCCGCAAGGAGCTAGCTGCTAGACCCTTTTCTACACCATCCTGCAAAAAGGAAAGGATCTGCGGCACCGAGGCCCTAAGGGCCTCAGCTTCCGCTCCGAACACCAGGCTTCAAAAATCCGCCACACTCGGATGTACGCCAACGAAGTGGAGCGCCTACGCGCCTTCAGCAAAGTAGAAATGACCGCTGCAGAGTAACCCTTCGCAGTCATCCTAGCCCGTTCAAGAGCCATGCCGTAAGCGAGAACCGAGCCACCTGGGGCATGCGTAACGGCCTCCATGGCCTGTCCACCAGCAGCCGCACCAAGTCCACAAACCAAGGTCTTCTGGGCCCATCAGGCGCTATTAGAACCACCTGGCCGCGGTGCCTTTCTATACGCTGCACCACTCGACCTATGAGAGTCCATGGCGGAAACACACAGAGCAGCCCCTCTTCCGGCCACCGCTGAGCCAATGCGTCGAGACCCTCTAACATTCGTTCGCGCCTCCGGCTGAAGAAGCGGGACACCTTTGCCGACTCGAATCTTGCCATTAGATCCATTAGAGGAAGCCCCCATCGCCGCACCAACAACCGAAAAACATCCGGGTGAAGCTCCCACTCCCCCGGGTCCACCCTGCAGCGACTTAGAAAATCCGCTAGAACATTGTCTACTCCGGCCACATGCTGAGCCGAAAGAGCCACCACATTTCGCTCAGCCCACTTCAAAAGCTGGCTCGCCTCCGCTTCCAGCGTCACACTGCCGGTGCCCCCTTGACGATTGATGTAATCCACGGTCGTCGCATTGTCGGACAGCACCCGTACCGCCGTCTGCCACACCGACGCCTGAAAGTCCTGAAGAGCCAAAAACACCGCCCTCATCTCTAGACGGTTGATGGACCATTGCTGTTCCTCCAGCAACCAGTGCCCCTGAGCAAACCTGCCTTTGAAATGCGCACCCCACCCTACGAGGCTGGCATCCGTCGTTAACAACCTCCAAGACGGAGGCTCCAGAGGCACGCCCGCCTCCAGGTTTTCCATCCGCAGCCACCAGAGAAGCTCCCGACGCACCTCTAGGGGACAAATTAGCCGCTGAGACAATGCATCATTCTGATGAGACCACCACCGGAGCAGCGCGCTCTGCAACGGCCGCAAATGAGCCCTGGCCCACGGCACCACTTTGATCGTAGCCGCCATTGTTCCTAGCACCTGCAGATACTGCCACGCCGTCGGCGCCCGCCTTGCCAGAAACCTGACCACGAGCCCTCGCAACCCCTGTGCTCTGTGGATCGTGAGAAACATCGCTGCTTTCCTGGTGTCGAAATGCGCCCCCAAATATTCTAGAGACTGCGAGTGAACCAATCTGCTCTTTGCAAAATTGACTACCCAGCCTAGGCTTTCCAACAATTGTACTACCCGAGCGGAGGCCGCTATACTCTCCTCTCTCGACTTTGCCCGAATCAACCAATCGTCCAAATAAGGATGCACCAGCACTCCTTCCTTGCAGAGCGCCGCCGCCACGACCACCATGATCTTGGTGAACGTCCGAGGCGCTGTCGCCAACCCGAAGGGCATCGCCTGAAACTGAAAATGCCCCATAGGTACCGCGAACCTTAGAAACCTCTGATGCTCCTGCCGAACCGGGATATGGAGATAAGCCTTCGTGAGATCTAACGACGTTAGGAATTCGCCCGCCCTGACCGCCGCAATGACCGAGCGCAGCGTTTCCATCCGAAAGTGGGTAACCCGAAGACAGCGATTCACCCTCTTTAAATCCAGAATAGGCCGAAACGTGCCCTCCTTCTTTGGAACCACAAAATAGATGGAGTAGCGACCGCAGCCGCACTGGTCAGAAGGAACAGGTACCACTGCTCTGAGCTGCAGCAAGCTCTGCAGCGTTTCCGCGACCACTTGCACCTTCTGCGGAGCTCTGCAAGGAGATTGGACAAAGGAATCTAACACGGGTTGATGGAGCTCTAGAGAATAGCCTTCTCGAATAACTTCCAAGACCCACTGATCTGAGGTAATTTGGACCCAGGCAGGGTAAAACTCCCGCAACCATCCTCCCACGGGCACCACCTCCACCTGAGCCCGCCTCATCTCATTGGGACTTCTTAATGTTTGAGGATTCGAAAGGCGCAAAACCCCTGCCTGCCCCTCGAAAACCTCGAAATCCCTGCCCCCTAATGGGAAACCTCCCTCGCTGGGGCTGTCCAAAACGAGAGGCCCGAAATCTACAAAACTCTCTTGAAGACCCTCGGGAACTCGAAGCCCCCCGGCCCTGCTTCGGCTTATCTTCCGGCAATTGACCTCCCTTGGACTCGCCGAGATCCTTAACCAACTTCTCCAACTCCTCGCCAAACAAAAGCTTACCCCTAAAAGGGAGTTTGCTGAGACGAGCCTTAGACGAAACGTCAGTCGACCAGTTTCGCAACCAAAGATACCGGCGTGCAGCCACCACCGACGCCATACTCTTAGTCAGGCCCCGGATAAGGTCGTAATGAATGTCCACCAAATACGCGGTGCCCGACTCCAGCCGCGTTACCTCATCTAAGTGTCCCTCCAACTGATCCCCCTGCAACCTTTGGGACCAGCGCAAGCATCCTCTCGCCACCCACGCCCCCGCTATCGCGGCCTGCAATGAAAGGGCACCAATATCAAACACTTGCTTCAGCAAAGTATCTAACTTCCTATCTTGCACATCCTTCAATGCCGCAGCTCCTTCTACCGGAATCATAGTCTTCTTGGTCACTGCGGACACCGCGGCATCTACCTTTGGAGAGCGGAAAAGCTCCCTATCTTGGTCAGAAAGCAGGTAAAGTCAAGCCAAGGCTCTCGAACCACGTAGAGCCGACTCCGGACAGTCCCACTCCTCCTGAATCATGCTTCTAAAAACCCTATGAACAGGAAACACTCTCTGGGACGTCCGAACCGCTTGCAAAAGCAGATTCCCCAAAGTTTCCTCTGCTACTGTCCCCCCCGAGGGCATGTTTAACCATCTTGAGAGTCTCGGCAATCAAGGCCGGCAACTCCTCTCTTCGAAACACTCTGACTACTCTACTCTGTTGCTCCAAATCAGGCAATTCTCCCTCTTCCAACTCGCCCTCCGAGGCCTCGTCTCCGTCCTCGTCCGCCCCTTCCAGCTCCTCCTCGAGCCGAGAGGGCGAACCATCTTCCACCGCTGCTTTCTTGTGCTTGGCCGGAACAGACTCCTCTTCAGGCAGGCCCCCCGACCCGGCCCGCTTCTGTCCCCTAGGACCGAGCCCCCAACATAGGCTGCAGCAAGGCAAAGGCCAGATTCATGAGAGAGAAAAAATCAGGGGGTATCCCTGGAGCCCCCCCTGCCTGGCTCAAACTCATTGGTAGCGAAGCGACGTCCGCCGAAGAGGGCCCAGCCACCGGCTGTGCTGGACTCAAGGATGGAGGCAGGGATTCACCAGACTCCCCGGGAACTACGACCTGCTCCCCAGGGGAACCCCCTAACGCCTTATCCATAACCTCTGCTTCCAAAGTGCAGGCTCTACACACCCCTGAGTCCAACACCTCGCCGTGTCTGGTGCCACAGACCAAACAACGCGGCTTAACAGGCATCCTATCAAAGGTCCGGGAACCTCCTACGTCCCCTCTTTTTTTTTTTTTTTTAACTGCTGTGCACCCATAGGACCACCGCCGCAAAGATGCCAGACAGCGCAGCCTTACAATGAGCCTTTTGGCCAAAGTTGCTATTTTCCTTTTTGTTTTTTTTAACCACACAGAAACCTGCACCCTCTGGTAACTAGCTGGTACTAACAACCTACTCAAACGAGGCCTAACCGAGGCCTAAAACACGCTCTCAACAGATAAGTGCAAAATGTTTAAACCGCGGCAACCCAAAATGGCCGCCGCGAAGCTTCCCGCTCAGATACACGCGGTCTGCCCTTCCGAGCGCCGGCTAAGCGCGCGCCCTAAGGCTGCCTTTGTAAACCGCTCCTTTTTAAACTCTTCTTGCTGCCCCACCGCGAAAACCGTGGCTCGCCGCCTTCTGACTTACCTCCCGCAGAGGAATGAGAAGGGAGCCACCTGAGCGCAGGAGCTCACCCGTACTGCGGCTTCGGCTCCGGCGGGCCTGCACCAATCACCCCTGCAAGACTCCTGCTTGCCACGTGGTGCCCCGCCGCTGCTGACTCGGCCTTCCACCTGCTCCTCACCCTTTGCTGCGGGTTCGGGAGCAGGGAGGCACAACTGCTGACAGAACTCGGCAGCTGCTCGTTTCCTCGATGGGGAAGAAACCCTGAGGGGGGGAAGTGGGGGGGGGGAGAGTGAGGGAGGCTCAGCAGCACAAACAGGAGCTCTATCAGCAGCAGCAGTCCTACAAAGCAAAAAGAAAACCAATAAGGTAAACCTAAAAATTAACCTGAAACCCCAACTTTAAAACAGAAAAATGTAAAAAGGAAATCTAAAGGGAATTTAGCTCTGCTTATTTGCGCCACCTGAGCCCAGTCCCAGGCTCAGACGTCTCTCCAGCTGCTTGGAGACTGAAAGTACTGGTGGAAGGGGGCGGTACTTGCCTACTTATACTGGTGACATCAGAATGATGACATCTTTCAGTCTCCAAAGCTGCTGGAGGACGTACTAAACTCTATGGTTCCTGGACTGGACTAGAGGGACGCAAAGGAACGCTATTTAAAGCTAGAAATGCTGGTAATACCCTTCCTCTTCTATATGCATAAATTTGGTCTTATACTTATTTGAAGAAAACTCCTAAGTAAAAATTACTTTGTCAGACCAATGATCAATGATCAAAACAAAACAGATTTGACCTCTAGTAAAACAGTCCATTTAAATTTCTGAAAAATGTATAGAAATGAGGTCCAATGAAAGTCTATCAAAATGCTTTAGTTAAAAATCATGGACACCCAAAACATAATTGTGGATACTTATAATTTTGCCCAGTTCTTCATCAGGGTAAAGCATAGTTACTCACCTGTAACAGGTGATCTCCGGGAACAGCAGGAATTTAGTCCTCACATATGGGTTTCGACGGTACCGATGGAGCCTGCGCGGGAACGCTCCCCAGCGTCCAATCGGAAAGCTTTTGGGAGCATCCCACAGCGCCTGCATGCTGCCTTCCCACCTTTCCCAACTGCCTCTCTCCAGTTGAGTTTTAAAGCTGAGACAAAGAGAGAGAGAGGGAAAGGGAAAGAGATAGATAGAGATATACAACTCCTAGGGGAGGTGGGTGGGTTGTGAGGACTAAATTCCTGCTGTTCCTGGAGATCACCTGTTACAGGTTGCCACTCACCCGCTCCCTGGACCTTGAGGGTTTCAGGAGGGGGTGGCCTTTGATGCCCTTCAGGGTTGAGTATTGTAGTTGTGTGTGCTCAAGTAGTAAGGCAGGCAAAGAAAATTTCTTTGATGAGGTTTATTTCCGCATTGCAGTTCAAGTGCAAACAGACGCAAATAAAGTATAATAGCACAAAACAAGAGTGGAAACCAAAACTTAAACAAGGTATTGCACTGCTAGGCTAAATGTCCATTATCTTCTGTGATCACATTCAGTTGTCATGTGACCCCTTTTCATTAATGGAAGAAACAAACTCTGGCAAACAGCAATGCTTCTGGTATGCAGACAATTATGCTTTAACTTATTTCCTTCTGACAACACAAGTAGATCAACTCTGCAAGGCTTAAAGATATCTTGACATCAATACTGCCTATTATAATTATACTGTTGATCTTCTCCATCCACTTCTGTACATAGTTAACTGTACATAGTTCCAAAATGTTCAAAAGATAAATGTTCAAAAGTTAATTGCACATAGTTCATGTTATCGTTCATTGTAAAAAACAGAAATGGTACCGTTCAATGTAAAAAACAGAAATGCCTCTCTGTTTCCTTTAACTGTTATATGTAAACCGCACTTGATCCTCGGAAGGTTGCGGTATATAAAAAAATCTGTTAAATAAATAAATAAAATAAATAAGTTCCTCAGCATAGGAATCAATACAGCAACTTCTGTTATATTGCTTCATATAACTTTGTACAGCCCTTCAATTAAATGTCCTTCTCAATCACACAAGCTGAGCAGTCCATTGGCATATGTCTGGCTCTGTGAACGGTAGAGAGGAAACTAAAGGCATTTCCTCTTCACAGCTGTTTGTGGGCTGTGCTACGTTAGAGGAAGAAACTGCCCTGCTTTCAAGGAACTCTCTGAAATCTTTAAGAAGCAATTCAGCCTGCGTTTTTCCTGGGCTAAGCTGATTATGTCTTCCTCCTTCAGGTAACTGTTTGTTTAAACTGCTTATCTCTTGATAATTAGCAATGCTGCTTTTACTAGGACAACAGTTCCACGTGTTAGGATTATCCTTCCCCCACTTATCACTAAACGTTAGTGCTGGGTTTAAAACTTCAGCTGTGAGTGGAGAGTTTCTCAACAGAGTGTTAAAAGTAGAACCGTCAGACTTCTCTTGGCTCTTGTCTCTGAAATAAGACTCAGCTGTTCCTTTACCATAGGTTTCTGCTGGCTTATGAGAATAGCCTAGGCTGCTTACATGCTTTTCAGACTGCAACCAATTGCTACCATGTTGTCTGACTTTGTTTTGGCTTTTAACGTTAGCCTTCACTCTTTCTGGCTTCCCAATGTTAAACTTGCTAGCTGCTTCAAACCCACTGTGTACCTTGTGCTGTGGCTTTCTCCAGGGTAATTCTCTGTCCCTCTGCCTTCGGTTCCAAGGTTCTGCTTGGTCCTCTAGAAGCCTGTGCTGTAGCCTTGGGTCTCTCAGTGCTCCTGAATCCTTCTGGTCACAGAAGATTCTCCCTGCCTCTGAGTCTCCCAGGTACTTGCTTCGTGAGTCCAGTCTTCTCCTTAGTGGATCACAGCTGCTTAATTGCTCTCTCTCCAACTCTTCCTGGTCATGTCCTTCTTCGTCGTTGTCTTCTTTCAAATCTGACTCTCTTTGTTTCTGAGTGCTTAACAAGCTGCCTGTGTACTGCACTGCCCGCCTCCTGCTTGGGCGTGCCCAATCGGGGACTTGGTTTCTCTCCTTCCTTGAGGTGAGGTGTGGTTCCTGATTAGCTCTGTGTTTTTTTCTCTCTGAAGAGAAAATCCTGCATTCTCTTGCAGTACCAGTTCTCTCCACCGGATCACTATCTGTTTCCATAGCATCTTGAGAGGCTTCTACGTCACAAGGTGAGTAACTATGCTATCTCCAGGAACAAGCAGGAATGTAGTCATCACATATGGGGACTCCCTAGCTTTAGATGCCAGGGAGAGACCCCAGAAGTTGTGCGTCCCTGAGAAGGGCTCCACTTCCCCCCACCCCCCATAGATCTCTGGCATCCTACCAGGGATGGTGGGTAGAAGTTGATTAGGTATGGACAAGTGTTGGAGAACAGCCTGACCAAACAAGGCATCCCGGTGGGAGTCCTTGTCCAAGCAGTAATGGGCTGTGAAGGTATGAACCGAGGCCCAAGTGGCTGCTCGACAGATGTCATCGATAGACACAGAGTGCAGATGAGCCACTGAAGCTGCCATGGCTCTCACATTGTGAGCGGTAACATGGCCCTCCAGAGGAAGATTCTTACTCTGATAGGTAAAAGAAATACACTGTGCAATCCAGTTTGATGCATAAGGCCTTCGAAAGAACACAGGTAGGTAGACCGCTTGGTTTAGATGAAAAGGTGAGACCACCTTTGGCATAAAGCATGTAAGCAGCCTAAGGACTACCTTGTCATGATGGAACCTTGTATAAGGTGGATCAGCTACTAGTGCTTGCAACTCACTAATGTGACGTGCGATGTGATTGCAATGAGAAAGATAACCTTCCAAGAAAGGAATTTCAAGGAGGTAGTAGCTAAGGGTTCAAAAGGTGGCTTCATGAGCTGCCCAAGAACCAGGTTTGAGTCCCATGCCACTGGCGGTGGCCTAATGGGAGGCTTAGTTAGAAGAAGACCTCTCATAAATCTTGCTATAAGAGGATGAGAGGAGATAGGTTGTCCATTTAGAGGCCTGAAGGAAGCTGCAATAGCACTCAAATGGACCCTTACTGAGTTAGTCTTAAGTCCTGCATTGGATAAATGAAGGAGATACTCAAGTAATGATCCTAGAGGTATCGCAAGAGGGTTAAGACCCTTTTGCGAACACCATATGGTAAACCTTTTCCACTTGAAAGCATAAGAGCGTCTAGTGGAAGGTTTCCTAGAAGCATAAAGGACATCCTTTACTTGCTGAGGGAGGTTAAGATCATGGAGATCTAGGCCTTCAGCAACCAAGCCCTGAGATGCAACCAAGCAACCAAGCCCTGGGGATTGGGATGCCATAACATTTCCGTCCTCCTGAGATAGGAGATCTGGAGCAGACCCTAACTCCAGAGAGGGAGCTTGAGAGAGATGTAGAAGCAGAGGGTACCACACTTGCTGAGGCCAATGTGGAGCTATGAGAATCATACGGCCTCTGTCTCTCTGAAGCTTGAACAGGGTTTTGGGAATTAGGGGAATGGGTGGAAAGGCATAGAGAAAGTCTTGGCCCCAGTGAAGGAGGAAAGCATCTTTGGCCTGAGATCCCTGAGCCGGAATTCTGGAACAGAACCGGGGAAGTTTGGCATTCAACGGACTTGCAAAGAGGTCTATATCCGGGGTTCCCCAAATTTGAAAAATCTTGGCCACCTGGTCCACATGTAGAGATCATTCGTGTGGAAGCAGAACTCGACCGAGTCTGTCCGCCCAAGAGTTTTGTATGCCTGGAAGATACACTGCCAGGAGATGAATCTGTTGCTCTCTGGCGAGGGCCCATAGTCGCAAAGCTTCGTTGCAGAGCGACAGAGAGCCTGTTCCTCCCTGCTTGTTCACATAGAACATGGCTACCTGGTTGTCCATGTGAATAAGGACTGTCTTGCAGCAGAGCAGGGAATGGAACACTCGAAGAGCAAGAAAAATTGCTCTGAGCTCTAAGAGATTGATATGTAGATGAGTCTCCTGTGGAGTCCATGTGCCTTGGGTGGAGAGGTTTTGTAGATGAGCTCCCCAACCCATTGAAGCATCTGTTGTGAGAGTTGCTTGGGGTAAGGGTTGTTGGAACAGGGACCCCAGCAACATGTTTTGAGTGGACTGCCACCATTGAAGGGACAAAATAAGGCGATTTGTGTTTACAATTTTGTCTGACAGGCACCTGGGAAAATGTACTAAGCATATATATATATATTTTTTTAAAAGAACAGAAATAAAGAAAGAAAAACCGGCGGTACCGGTAAAGCGTCGAGGAAGGCAGACGCGACCACAAAAAAAGAAAGTAATAAGGAAGAATTTTCTGCGGTCAAGGAAGGCAGATGCGACCACAAAAAAGAAGGAAAATTTTCTGCGGTGACAGAAACACGACCTGCTGGCTCCACGGAAAACGAAGAACTGGAGAGAGGCAGTTGGGAAAGGCGGGAAGGCAGCACGCAGGCGCTGTGGGATGCTCCCAAAAGCTTTCTAATTGGACGCCGGGGAGCATTCCCACGCAGGCTCCGTCGGTACCGACGATACCCATATGTGATGACTACATTCCTGCTTGTTCCTGGAGATAAGTACTTATCTGAATCATAAATGCTGTTAGGACAGCTATTTGTTTCTTGACAAGTCCACAATCATTTCATGGAACATGGCCTCCAGCAACCAATGTGTTTATGATTCAGATAAGTATATTTGCACAGAAGCAGGACTAGGCAAGATTAAAAGTACACAATTATGTTTTAGATTTCTAGGACTTAACTAAAGCATTTTGATGGACCTTTGTTGAACCTAATTTCAATAGATTTTTTAAATAAATTAAAATGGACTAGTTTTCTCTAAGTCAAACCTGTTTTGTTTGATCATTAATTACTGGTCCAATAAAAAGTAATTTCTACTTAGATGATCTCTTTGATACGTGCTTTGAACGTGAATTTCCCGAAATGGACTTAATTTGTATCCTTATACTGATTTGGCCAAAAAAATGTTATGAAAGCCATTTATGTGGTTTGCATCCACAACTCTCAAAAAAAATTGCTTTCAATACTGCCTAGATTTCTCAGCTGGAACATTTTGCCTATTCCATGACAGATGGTAATGATAATGATAATGGTAATGGTAATGATGGTGTGATAAAATGAATAAATAAAGCCCTGAAAGAAATTCATACCTTCTTTTGAAGTTCTTGCAGTGACAGCTTTTCTGTTTCTGGATTTGTATGATCATAGTCCCGAAGACAAATACTCATATAAGATGTCTGGTCGCCACAAAATGAAAACGTATCATCTATCCAAGAACATAAACAGAAGATGCAATGGCAGGATTCATACATAGTTCTCTACAAATCTTTACCAGATATATAAAATATGTAAGCCAAATAACCAAATTAAAACTTTTAGATCGGAAGCTCAGAAACTAATTAAAAAAAAGATTAAAAATAAACTTCCCAGAAGCAATGCACAAAAATTTCTTGAATTTAAAGTCTAACTGGAATGCAACGATGAGGCAAACACATCTTTCCAAGTGCATAACTCAAAGTCAGTGGTTGATGGCGACATGAAGACATAACATTGACTGTGAAATCTAAAAAGACCCCAAAAAAAATCAACATAGAGAGATACTTCAACATTCTTAATCCTATGACATGCCTATAGGGAACTTATGGAGAGTAATTTTATAATAGGGCACACATAGGTTAACTCCGTCTCACTCTCAGAGCTTATCCACACTACTCCCCCCAACAGAGCCAGAAGATCTGCAGCAATCAACACACTAGTAACACCGAAAGCAGTAACACAATGCATCCAGGCAACAGCAAGCAGGGCATTTAGGTTCTGCGCACCCAGATGCTGGAACGCCCTTCCACCTAGCATCTGGGCAATCCCTGACCTAACACAATTTAGGAAGGCGTTGAAGCACCACATCTTCCTCAAACACTACCTGGACGATTGCACACCATTAACCGCTCCCCCTTCTAGTTCCAATGCACTATGAATACTCTTTGATTCGACTTAATGTGATGCCTATATGTAAATAGTTTCCCCGGTTTTACCCAAGTTTAAGCACCTGTTCTTTGCAAATGCGGAGCAGATTCCGGCACCGTATAAGCTTTCTGTTGTCATGTAAACCGCACTGATGTTGAATAGCGCGGTATAAAAGAGACTGTAAATAAACAAAATAAAATAACTGGCCAAGGTGTTTACTCTTCAATTATTTTATAAAGAAACATAGGTGAACAAATCCTGCAGAAATCGCACCTAGATTGAAGGCGAGGACATTGCACCTCCTCGAGAGCAGGAATAAACGTTAGTATGCAATTTATGTGCATATAGCATAGTTACTCACCTGTAACAGGTGTTCTCCGGGGACAGCAGGAATCAGTCCTCAGATATGGGAGACGTCGGCGCTGATGGAGCTCTTGCGGAAGCATCCCCTCAGCTTTCAAAGAAAGCCTTTGGGAGATGGTACCACACATGCGTGGTCCCCTTCCCGCCCAAGGGTACCATCTTGCTCAGTCAGATGACATAGTTAAAAGTCGGCAAAATAAAAGATGGTAAAGGACCAACTCCAAGGGGAGGAGGGAGGGTTATGAGGACCGATTCTTGCTGTCCCCGGAGAACATCTGTTACAGGTGAGTAACTACGCTTTCTCTGGAAACAAGCAGGAAGTCAGTCCTCACATAGCGAAAAACATGGACTCCCTCACAGGGAGCTGCAAGCAGCAGCACTTAAGTCTGTGTCCACAGACTACAGTAGGATGCCTGTGTCGATGAAAACCAGCACTCCGGTAGCCTGAACACATAAGGGTCGGAAGGTAGGAGTTGCCTAAACCCCGAACAGATTATGGAGCACAGCCTGGCTGAAGGCACTGTCCTGCCAGGACTCCCTTTCCAGGCAGTAATGAGATGCGAAGGTATGGACTGAAGACCAGGTAGTGGCCCGGCAAATGTCCACCACCATCAGGACAGAGCGCAAGTTTGTCACTGAGGCCACCATGGCCCTGACACGGTGTGCCGTGATACAGACTTCCAGCAGGAGCCCTGCCTGCTCATAGGCGAGGGTGATACAGTACGCCACCCAGGTGGACAGCATACATTTGGTCACCGCTTCCACCAGCCTACTGGGGTCGTAGGATATGAAAAGCTGAGCAGCTTTGCGGTGGCCCTGAGTGTGTTGGATATAGAAGGACAAAGCCCTCTTACAGTCCAAGGTGTGAAGGACCGTCTCCGCCTAACCGGAGGCCTAGAAAAGAAGGTAGAAGTACCACTCCCTGGTTGAGATGGAAGGACGATACCACCTTCGGAAGAAATTTAGGGTGCATGTGGAGCACGACCTTGTTTTTGGACAACTTGGTATAAGGCACCTCCGCCACTAAGGCCTGAAGTTCGCTAACTCTGCGAGCGGAGGTGAGTGCGACCAGGAACGCCACCTTCTACGAGAGGTATCGGAGGTGGCAGGTAGCCAGAGGCTCAAAGGGTGGGCGAGTGAGCTGCCACAATGAAGTCCCAAGAACCGGTGGCTTCGATATGAGATCTCTAAGAAAGCGGGTCACCAGCGGCTGGACCAAAGGGCTTGCCATCCACCGGGTGGTGGTACACTGACAGGGTACTGAGATGCACCCAGATGGAGTTAGATTTAAGCCAGAATTGCGAGATGGGAGAAGATACTGTAACACCAGTCCCACTGGGCAGAACAGGTCAGTCCCGTGCTGGGTACACCAGGCTGCAAACCTGCACCATTTGAAAGCATAAGCTATCCTAGTAGAGGCTTTGCGAGAGGCCAGCAGGATCTCCTCTACCTCACCGGACAGGTTGAAAGTAGTTAAGATCACCCTTTCAGCAGCCATGCTGTCAGAGACAGGGACCCCAGGTTGGGTGCAGAAGAGAGCCCCCTTCCTGAGACAGGATTCCCAGAGAGGTCCCCAAAGAGATGGGGGTCTCCACCGTTAGTTGGAGGAGCAACGGGAACCACGGTTGCCTGGGCCACCGAGGAGCTATCAGGATAAGTGAGGCCTTGTCGCGGAGGGTCCTGAACAAGGTTTTGGCAATCAGTGGTGTGGGAGGGAAGGCGTACATGAGGCCTTGACCACGAGACGAGGAATGCATCTGCTGCCACCCTGGAGGGGTGGGCCTGCTGGGAACAGAAGCAGGGCAGCTAGAAGTTTCCAGACTGGCAAACAGGTCCATCACAGGTTTCCCCCAGATTCGGAAGAGCTGGTAGGCCACACTGGGGTCCAGTTGCCACTCGTGCAGCTGGAGGACTCTGCTCAACCTGTAAGTCAGTAGGTTGTTCTGACGTGGTAGGTATACTGCCCATAGGAGAATAACTTGTTGGATTTTGTACGAGCAGAGGAGCATCGCCTCCTAGCAGAGGGCACAAGACCCCGTACCCCCCATTTGTTCACATAGAACATCGCCACCTGGTTGTCCATCTGGACCAGCACTGGCTGGTGACGCAGGTGGTGGCAAACAGCTCAAAGAGCTAAATATATCGCCCGTAGTTCCAGGAGGTTGATCTGCTGGGTGCACTCATCTGGTGACCGGCTGCCCTGGGTGCATAGTTCCTCACAGTCAGCTCCCTAGCCGAGCAGCAAAGCATCTGTGACTAGGACCTTTAAGGAGCTCAGGGTCTGAAAGGGCATGCCCGCCTCAAGATATTGGGAAGTCAGAGTCCGCCACTTGATGGGTTACGGAGACTCTGTCTCGGAGGTGCCCCGTGGCCTGAGTCCACTGGTCCCAGAGACACCACTGAGCAGCCCTCATGTGGAGGCAAGCATCTGGAATGACGTGCACCTTGGAGGCCATGTGTCCAAGAATGTGCAGAAGGAGCCGAGCGGGCACGGAGGGACGGTGCTGTATGTCCCGTGCCAGAGTCCTGAGGCAGTCTGCTCAGTCCCTGGGCAGAAAAGCCTTTGACTGGAGTGTCCAGTTTTGCCCTGATGAACTCCAGACACTGTGTCAGAAGGAGATGAAACTTAGGGTAGTTTATGACAAAGCCAAGTGCTGCAGGACCTGGATGGTGCATGCGGTGGCCTGCAGCACCTCTGAGGCTGTGCCTCCCTTTATGAGCCAGTCGTTCAGGTAGGGGAAGACAAAGATCCCCTTGAGGCAGAGGAAGGCGGCCACTACTGTCAGGTATTTTGTGAAGACCCTTGGGGCAGAGGCCAAGCCAAAAGGCAGCACCCTGTACTGATAGTGCCCACCTCCCACTATGAATCTCAGGTACTGCCTGTGGTTGGGGTGAATGAGGATGTGGGTATAGGCATCCTTCAGGTCAAAAGAGCATAGCTAATCTCCCTGCTGGAGGTAGGGCAGCAATGTTCCAAGGGAGAGCATCTTGAACTTCTCCCTCACCAGGAAATTGTTGAGGTTGCGCAGGTCGAGGATGGACCTTAGGCCCCCTGTCCTTTTTGGCACAAGGAAATACCTGGAGTACAACACCTTGCCCTTGAGATGGTGGGTCAATTGTTCCACCGCTTTGTCCTCGAGAAGATCTGTCAACTCCTTCAGAAGGTGGTCCCGGTGGAGGGGAGACATGGGGGGGGGGGGTCTCTCCCGGAAAATAAGGGGGAGATGTCTGAGTCAGGTGGAAGAGGTAACTCTCCCTGACCACCCAAAATGACCAGGAGTCGGTGGTGATCAACCACCTCTGGGCATAGTGGGTCAGACGTCCCCCTGTGGGCTGCTGACCTCCTTGGGGTAGAGAGGCTATGCCCAAGGAATCAGAAACTTCCTCCTGGCTGGGCCGGTGCCTGGCGTTTGGGAGCCTTCTACTTATGAGGGCTATGCTCATGTCCCTTTGCCTGCTGACCCTGTTGGGGAGCCGGAGAGGCCTGAAAAGATGGGTAGTTTCTGTAGGCAGCCCCTTTCCTCAGGTAAAAGGACCTCTTAACCAAGCCCTTCCATCGGGGAGGGTCAGCATTCCTTTTAGAGAGCCCGGCCCTCGTCATGAACTCGGTCTCCAGCTCGGCAGCCTTGTCGGTCACGGGTTTGCCAAAGAGGTTCTCTCCTGGCATGGGACATCGACCAATTTGTCCTGAATCCACTGCTCAAGGTCGGACGACTGTAGCCAAGCTTGGCGTCATGCACCGATGCCCACCACCACTACTCGAGCCACCGACTCAAACCCATCATCAGCTGCCTGAGACAAACTTGCAGCACTCACGGACGGCCTCGGTCAGGTTCTTGAACTGCTGCAGGGGTTCCTTGGAGAGATCATCTGAGAAACTGGTGAGTTCTTTCGTCAGGTGTCTCAGGTACATGCCCATGTACAGCTGGTAGGCCTAGATGCGGCCGATGAGCATCGGGCCCTGGAAACACTTTCTGCAGAGGGTGTCCAAGATGTGGGCCTCCCTACCGGGGGCACCGAGGAGTGCGTCTTCTGACTTTTCAGCCGACGCATGGCCGACTACACCACCATGGAGTTATGCAGCAGCTGTGATTTCTGGAAGCCCGGACTCCGGTGGACTCGATACATCGAGTCAAGCTGCTTGCTCACCACTGGCACCGAAGCCGGTGTCTCCCACATACAGAGCATCAGCCGTTCCAAGATGGGAGGGATGGACACCGTTAGCGATTCACTCGGAGGAGCCTCGTACTGGAGGATTTCCAACTCATCTGCCCGAGAGTCCTCCTCAGACTCCATAGGGAACGCCAGGGCATTAGACATATCCTTGACGAAATCAAGGAAGCCCATATCCTCTGGCGGGGACTGCCGCTGAGGCTCTGAGATGGGAGAGTCTGAGGGGACATCATAGTGGCGACAGGTATCGGGGAATTCCTCATCCTCCCACTTGGAGTAGTCCATCGAGAACTCGTAGGAGGGATGGTCCACGTGCCTCAGGGTTGACCCTGGCCCGTGGCCTCCTGATTCTCTGCGGCCGGTGCCAAGCACACTTGCCAGGGATGATCGTGGTCCCGTCGAGTGGGAATCGGATCAAGACCTCGGCAGAGGATAGACTCGAGGCAGAAGAACCTCAAGGATCAGCTCGGCTTCCAGGGACATCTTCGATGTTGAACGCCTGGTGGTCTACTACTACTACTCAGCATTTATAAAGCACTACCAGTCGTACGCAGTGCTGTACAGTACAGACATTTAAGAGACAGTCCCTGCTCATCATAGCTTACAATCTAGTCAAAACAAAATGCACAAGCACGCAGATACGGAAGGTGTAGGCAGAAAGGTGGCTAGGTGAGTCATGATCCAAAAGCAGCAGCAAAGAAGTGGGCTTTCAACTTGGACGTGAAGAGGGTTAGAGAAGGTGCCTGGCGTACAGACACAGGTAGTTTGTTCCAGGCGTAGGGTGCAGCAAGGTGAAAGGAGCAAAGTCTGGAGTAAGCAGTGGGAGTGCGGGGCATTGATAGAAGCAGTTTGCTGGAAGAGCGGAGTTCCCGAGGGGGGTTATGAGGAGAGATAAGGGATGAAAGGGACTGAGGAGCCGCAGAGTGAATGCATTTATAGTTCAGCAGGAGAAGTTTGAATTGGATGTGGAAGCGGATAGGGAGCCAGTGAAATGACCTGAGAAGAGGTGTGATATGGGCATAATGAGGCTGGAGGAAAATTAGTAGCGCAGCAGAGTGTTGAACAGATTGAAGGGGAGAGAGATGACTTAGGGGGAGACCAGTAAGGAGCAGGTTACAATAATCGAGACGGGAGGTGACTAAGGAGTGGACAAGCGTTTGAGTAGTGTGTTCAGAGAGGAAGGAGCGGATTTTGCTAATGGTGTAGAGAAAGAAATGGCAGGTCTTGGCTACAAGCTGGATGTGTGTGGAGAAAGAGAGAGAGGATTCGAAGACTACCCCCAGATTGCGGGCCAAAGAAACAGGAAGGATTATAGAGTTAGCCAGAGAGATTGAGAAGGGAGGAAGAGGAGGGGAGGTTGCAGGGGGAAAGATAAGAAGTTCAGTCTTGGCCATGTTCAACTTCAAGCGGCGGTGAGACATCCAGGTAACGATGTCAGAGAGGGAGGCAGAGATCCGGGTCTGGATTGCCGGGGAGATTTCAGGCGTAGAGAGGTAGATCTGGGAGTCATCGGCATACAGATGGTACTGAAAGCCATGGAAAGAGATATGCGCACCAAGGGACTGGGTATAGAGAGAGAAAAGGAGCGGACCCAGAACAGATCCTTGGGGAACACCGACTGGGAGTGGGGTAGCAGATGAGGAGGAGCCACCAGAACACACACAGAAGGAGCGGTGGGAGAGATAGGAGGAGAACCAGGATAGCACTGAGCCCGAGAAGCCAAGTTGAGGACAAGGTATCGAGGAGAAGGGTGTGGTCAACAGTGTCGAAGGCAGCAGAGAGGTCAAGAAGGATGAGGACGGAGTAAAGGCCCTTGGATTTTGCCAGGAACAAGTCACTGGAGACTTTGGCAAGAGCCGTTTCAGTGGAGTGTAGAGGACGAAAGCCAGACTGTAAGGGGTCCAGGAGGGCATGAGAGAAGTCAAGGCAGTGGCAGTGAACCGCACGTTCGAGTAGTTTAGAAGTGAAGAGAGATGGGTCGATAATTAGAAGGACATGTGGGATCGCATGAGGGTTTCTTGAGGAGAGGTGGTCGGGGCGGATGGACCGGTCGTACTGGACAACAGTGCCCGCTGCTGGTCCATGAAGGCAGACAAACTGCGCTCCAGGGCCGCCATTCTGTACTGCAGGCCAGAAGGCTCCGCAGCCTTCGGAGTGGGTACCAAGGGACTCGGGCCTGATGCCGGCTCCCCCAAAGGGGAATCCTCGACGAGGATGGTGTCTGGGGACCGAGGCCAGTATGAGGTTGAGTCCTTCCGGGGGACCTTTGCAGGCTGCTCCTGCTCTGATCCCTCAGACGAGCATCTCGGACTGTGGGACCTGGCTCGGGAAGCACCCGGCCAGTCGGATCCATCCAAGGATGCTGCCTTCGAGGCTTTCTAATTCTTTCTGGGTTCCCTCGAGGGCGACCCCCTTTCTGAAGACTCAAGGCGGGGCTTGGGTTCGGAGGGGTCCACCCAAGGTGTTGAGGCTTCAGACGAGGCTCTGGCACTTGGAGGCAGTGGGGACTCGGGGAAAAACTTATCATGCTGCTGCTGCTGGCAGCTCGAGGGCCTTGCTGGACATCCTTTAGCAGAGACAACATGATGCTGGTTCGTCATCTGGCCCGAGGCAGCGGAGAGCAGTCCTGTGTGTCGGTTAAAGACATAATTTTTGAGCACCGACCACACTTTTTAAAGCCACTGGTAGCCATGGGGGAAAAAAGTACCCTGCGAGGTCGAAGACTCGCCGGGCTGCCAATTGGGGGGAAAAGGCACAACCAGAAAATTAAAGACAAGAAAACTGCATAAAGAGACCCAAACTTGACACCGAGGTAGCGAGGTTGGGTGGAGGGAAGAGTACTGGTGCGGTACCAGAGGCGAGTATGAAACTCGGAGAAGAAAAATCAACTTTTTCCGGGGACAAGCCAGACGAACATCTGAAAGACTCCGCGGAAAAAAGGAGACTGAGCAGGTTGGCATCCTTGGATGGGAAGGGGACCAAACATGCATGGTAACATCTCCCAAAGGCTTTATTTATTTATTTATTTACTTACTTACTTGTAGGTTTTTTTATACCGCTTTATCATTTCAATAAAGCACAGTTACTTACCTGTAACAGGTGATCTCCGCAACAGCAGGAATTAGTCTTTACATATGGGTACCGGGGGTTCCAGAGGGCGATCTTCTAGTGGAGAGCGGGGCACTCGACACTCGTGGCGATGCCGGGGGGCCGGCACCGCTCGAGGGCGGCACCACCCCCGCGCAAGGCTGGGAGGCCGAAGAGTCAGCCCGGGTCGGGTCAAACAGTCCCGGGGTTACCGAGGACACCAGACGCCGACTCCCGGTGAAGAGTGGAGCACTCAACACCGGTGCCGATGCCAGGGAAGCGGTACCGCGCAAAGCCAGACCGCAATCCCTGGTGGCGAGTGAAACACTCGACATCAGGGCCGATGCCGGGGGAGCGGAATCGCCCGAAGACGGTACCAACCCCGCGCATGGCTGGGGTGCAGGCACGCCAGTCTGGGTCGAACCGGCCGGCCCCGAAGGCACCGAGGACGCCAGACGACGATCCTCGGTGAAGGGTGGGGCTCTCGACACCGGTGCCAATGCCAGGGGAGCGGTACCGCTCGGAGCCAGACCGCAATCCCCGGCGGCGAGTGGAACACTCAATGTCGACGCCGATGCCGGGGGAGCCGGTGC
Source organism: Ichthyophis bannanicus (assembly GCA_033557465.1). Taxonomy (NCBI): domain Eukaryota; kingdom Metazoa; phylum Chordata; class Amphibia; order Gymnophiona; family Ichthyophiidae; genus Ichthyophis; species Ichthyophis bannanicus. The sequence continues at coordinate 385,234,398 of CM066039.1, forward strand.
CAACCCCGCGCATGGCTGGGGCGCAGGAAAGCCAGTCTGGATCGAATCGATCGGCCCCGAAAGCACCGAGAACACCAGCTGACTATCCTCGGTGAGGAGTGGAGCACTCGACACCGGTGCCGATGCCGGGGAATCGGTACCGCCCGAAGCGGATACCACCCCCGAGCATGGCTCAGGTATGTTCTGTGAGGAGTGAACCCCAGGAACAACCTGAAACCCCGTAAATGCTTTGGAGTCCGAGGACTCCCGCCGGGGTCTTATTGCCGAGGAGGTCTTGAGGGCAAGGCCGGAGCCGTCATCATGCTGGGCATGAGACCTGCCCTTCAAGGATCGGCTAGTCTTAACAGACTGTTTGTGGGTTACCTGATCCTGGAGAGAAGAATAAACCGAGGACCTCACCCGAGGAGGAAAAACGGCATCGAGGGATACCCGAAAAAGAGAAGGTCTTCTCCAGATGCTAAGGCCCCATGGACCCGGGGAAAAAGGGTCGGGGCCCAAACAGGATAGACACCAGGCCTTGGAGTCTAAAAAGAAAACCAAGTCTCCACAGTGAGGGCACTTCAAAGGGGAAGAAGGCTCCATGTGGAAAAAAAGGGCCTAATAGGCCTCAAAGGATAAACAAAGAAAAAACTGACGAGGGAATTATTTCTCAAGGGAAAGAGTGAAGCATCGGAGGAACCGGTATCAACGGGGAGACGCCGCGACCGCACAAAACAAGAAAAATTAAGAATAAAAGGATATAAGAAAAAAAGGTTTCTGCGGTTACAGGAGGTACGTCCTGTAGGCTCCGCGGAAAAACGAAAACTGAGGAGAGACTGTTGGAAGGGCGGGAAGTCACCGCGCAGGCACGGGGGATGCTCCCAAAGGCTTTCTTATTGGATGCTGGGGAGCATTTTCCGTGCGGGCTCCGTCGTCGCCGACGTACCCACATGTGAAGACTCATTCCTGCTTGTTCCTGGAGATAAGCGGTTTACATTGTAACTTAAACTTGATAAAGTACATTAAACAGGGACATTGATAACTTGAATTTTTCTGAGCAATGGAGGGTTAAGTGACTTGCCCAAGGCCACAAGGAGTGCTAGTGGGAATCGAACCCTGGTCTCTTTGCTCCCAAGCCAGTGCTCTAACCATTAGGCTACTCCTCCACTGGAGCTGGGGGGATGCTTCCGCAAAGGCCCATCGGTGCCGTCACCCATATGTGAGGACTGACTTCCTGCTTGCTCTCAGAGAAACAATGTATACAGAGACTCTGCCCATGCTCCATCAAAATTCCTCCCCTGAGCATGCCTACTCTATAAGTATACACCTAATTGCACCATTGTCTACTTTTAGACATGATCTAATTTTATAATTTGCCATTTCTTTGTGTAAAAAAGCGTTTTACGTGTGGAGAACGTTTATAAAATTATTCTGAAGTGCACAATCATTCACAGCTTATACTCGATTAGCATACACAGTTTGTTTTCCAGTGCAATTATTATTTGATGTTTGCTCAAATAAGTTTGAAAGGTATTTTATTTGTGCTTCAAATGAATTTGTGCATAAATGCTTCCAACCTGGGGGCTAGATTTACTAAGGTGGAATTAGAATTTACCTGCTAATTTTGTTTCCTCGAGTCCCTCCAGTCCAGATGCATGGGTTTAACCCTTTGAAGGCCTACTTTAAAATTTTAATCCACATTCTGCAGCCGGGTTAATTTTTGCATATTTCAGGAAAATTGTACCCGTCTTATTCAATATGTTCTAATAGTGATTTTCCTTCTGCTATGGTCATGTATTATATACCATTTGATAGGAATATTTAGTCAGAATTTTGGATCCCGAGAGTTTTGGGCTCGGCCTGGAAAGGGTTAAGCTCTTCTGCCAGCAGATCGAGACTGAGAACCACAGATGTGACGACATAACCCTGTAAGAGCCCTGTGCAGCCTCTGACAAACCAGTATTTCGATAACAAAGCAGAATACCAGCTTTTGCAGACGTTCATTATAAATATACACATCTATATCATCTTTGTTCTTTCTTTTTTTTTTTTTTTTTTTTTAAGTGCCTGCAGATAATGAAGCAGAAAGTTTCCCTCCGACTCCCCAGATCTGATTACACCAGAAAAGCAAAGAAAAACAGTACAGCAGAACTATGAATGAGCGAGATGGCGATGGTGCCTATAGCCAAACCTGCCATCAGCGACCTATACCTGACAAACTGCAGGGGAGGAAGGGCTCCCATCTGGCTAGTCCCTGAGTAGGCCCTGGACTGGACTCAAGCAAAGAAAATTAGCAAGTGAGATCTAATTTCACTTTCCTCATCAACCCTACAGTTCAGTCCAGATACAAGGAAAGTACAGTGTAGTTACTCACCTGTAACAGGTGATCTCCGGGAACGGCAGGAATTTAGTCTTCACATATGGGTGACGTTGGTATTGACAGAGCCCACGCGGGGGAGACCTTGGTACTGACGGAGCCCGCACGAGAACGTTCCTCAGGGTCCACAATAGGAAAGCTTTTGAGAGCATTCCACTACATCTGCATAGCTTCCTTCCCCGCCTTCCCAACTTCTCCACCTCAGTTGAGTTTGTAGCTGAGAGAAAAGGAGAGTAAAGAAAAACCTACAACTTCTAGGGGAGAAGGCTGGGATGTGAAAACCAAATTCCTGCTGTTCCCAGAGATCACCTGTTACAGATGAGTAAAGCATAGTTACTCACCTGTAACAGGTGATCTCCGGGAACAGCAGGAATTTAGTCCTCACATATGGGTATCGTCGGTACCGATGGAGCCTGCGCGGGAACGCTCCCCAACGTCCGATTAGAAAGCTTTTGGGAGCATCCCACAGCGCCTGCGTGCTGCCTTCCCGCCTTTCCCAATTGCCTCTCTCCAGTTGAGTTTTAAAGCTGAGACAAAGAGAGAGAGAGGAAAAGGGAAAGAGATAGATAGAGATATACAACTCCTAGGAGAGGTGGGTGGGTTGTGAGGACTAAATTCATGCTGTTACAGGTGAGTAACTATGCTATCTCCAGGAACAAGCAGGAATGGAATGTAGTCATCACATATGGGGACTCCCTAGCTTTAGATGCAAGGGAGAGACCCCAGAAGTTGTGCGTCCCTGAGAAGGGCTCCACTTACCCCCATGGATCTCTGGCATCCTCCCAGGGATGGTGGGTAGGAGTTGATTAGGTATGGAATAGGTGTTGGAGAACAGCCTGACCAAACAAGGCATCCCGGCAGGAGTCCTTGTCCAAGCAGTAGTAATGGGCTGTGAAGGTATGAACTGAGGCCCAGGTGGCTGCTCGACAGATGTCGTCGATAGACAAAGAGTGCAGATGAGCCATTGAAGCTGCCATGGCTCTCACATTGTGAGCTGTGACATGGCCCTCCAGAGGAAGGTTCTTAGTCTGATAGGCAAAGGATATACACTGAGCAATCCAGTTAGATAGTGTTCTCTTGGAACTGGAAGTCCCATGTGAGAAGGATCAAAAGCAACAAAGAGTTGAGAGGACTTTCTATGTTGCTGTGTTCTTTGTAAGTAAAAGGCTAAAGCTCTTTTACAATCCAAGGTATGAAGGTTTCTTTCTGCATTTGATGCATGAGGCCTTGGAAAGAACACAGGTATTTATTTATTTATTTACATTCTCTTATATACCGCGCTATTCTGCATCAGTGCGGTTTACATTGAACAAACTGAAATTACATTGAACAGGGCACTATAACTTGGAGATAACTATTTTACAGGGAACATGGGCTATGGAGGGTTAAGTGGCTTGCCCAAGACCACAAGGAGCACCTGTGGGACTAGAAACCCCAGTAGGTAGACCGCTTGGTTTAGATGAAAAGTCGAGATCACCTTTGGCATAAAGTGTGGATGAGTCCTAAGGACTACCTTGTCATGATGGAACCTTGTATAAGGTGGATCAGCTACTAATGCCTGGAACTCACTGATGCGACGTGCTGATGTGATTGCAATGAGAAAGATAACCTTCCAAGAAAGGAATTTCAATGAGGTAGTAGCTAAGGGTTCGAAAGGTGGCTTCATGAGTTGACCAAGAACCAGGTTTAAGTCCCATGCCACCGGTGGTGGCCTAATGGGAGGCTTAGTTAGAAGAAGGCCTCTCATAAATCTTGCTATAAGAGGATGGGAGGAAATAGGTTGTCTATTTAGAGGCTTGAAAGAAGCTGCAATAGCACTCAAATGGACTCTTACTGAGTTAGTTTTAAGTCCTGCATTGGATAAATGAAGGAGATACTCCAGTAATGATTCCAGAGGTATCGCCAGGGGGTTAAGACCCTTCTGCGAACACCATATGGTAAACCTTTTCCACTTGAAAACATAAGAGCGTCTTGTGAAAGGCTTCCTGGAAGCATAAAGGATATCCTTTACTTGCTGAGGAAGGTTAAGATCATGAAGATCTAGGCCTTCAGTAACCAAGCCCTGAGATGCAGAGACTGGGGATTGGGATGCCATAACCTTCCGTCCTCCTGTGACAGGAGATCTGGAGCAGACCCTAACTCCAGGGAGGGAGCATGAGAGAGATGTAGAAGCAGAGTGTACCACACTTGCCGTGGCCAATGTGGAACTATGAGAATCATACGGCCTCTGTCTCTCTGAAGCTTGAACAGGGTTTTGGGAATTAAGGGAATGGGTGGAAAGGCATACAGGAAGTCTTGACCCCAGTAAAGGAGGAAAGCATCCCTGGCCTGAGCCCCCTGAGCCGGGGTTCTGGAACAGAATCGGGGAAGTTTGGCATTCCACGGACTTGCAAAGAGGTCTATGTCCAGGGTCCCCCAAATTTGAAAAATCTTGGCTACCTGGTCTGCATGCAGAGACCACTCGTGTGGAAGCAGAACTCAACTGAGTCTGTCTGCCCAAGAGTTTTGTATGCCTGGAAGATACACCGCCAGGAGATGAATCTGATGCTCTCTGGCGAGGGCCCATAGTCGCAAAGCTTCGCTGCAAAGCGACAGAGAGCCTGTTCCCCCCTGCTTGTTCACGAAGAACATGGCTACTTGATTGTCCGTATGAATGAGGACTGTCTTGTAGATGAGCAGGATGTGGAACACTCGAAGAGCAAGGAAGATTGCTCTGAGCTCCAAGAGATTGATATGTAGGTGAGTCTCCTGTGGAGACCAGGTGCCTTGGGTGGAGAGGTCTTGCAGATGAGCTCCCCAACCCATCAGAGAAGCATCTGTTGTGAGAGTTGCCTGGGGTAAGGGTTGTTGAAAAGGGGACTCCAGCAACAGGTTTTGAGTGGACTTCCACCACTGGAGGGACAAAATAAGACGACCTGTGTTTACTATTTTGTCTGACAGGCATCCTGATGCCTGGGTCCATTGAGTGGATAAAGTCCACTGGGATGCCCTCATATGGAGGCGAGCATAGGGAACCACATGCATGGTAAATGCCATGTGGCCTAGTAGTTGTAGCATTTCTCGGGCAGTGAGATGAGGCTTTAGCACTGCTTGAGAAGCTAACTGCACCATGCGAAGGCAACGGGCCTGGGGGAGATAGGCCCTTGCCTTTCTGGTATCCAGCAAAGCTCCTATGAACTCTAAAGACTGAGTGGGAGTTAGACTGGATTTTGGGATGTTTATTACCAGACCCAAATACTGAAGGATACGCATTGTGCAGGATAGAGAAGTCCTGGCCTCTGACTCTGTTGGGGCTCGAATGAGCCAGTCGTCTAAGTAGGGGAAGACGAATATCCCTAGAGTGCGGAGAAATGCTGCTACCACAGCCATGAATTTCGTGAACACCCTTGGTGCTGAGGCCAGGCCAAAAGGAAGCACCCTGTATTGGTAGTGCTTTCCTTGAAAAAGGAACCGAAGGATTCTTCTGTGAGTTGGATGGATGAGAACATGGGTGTACGCATCCCTGAGATCTAGAGAACAAAGCCAATCCTGACTCTGAAGGTATGGCAGCAGAGTTCCTAGAGAAATCATCTTGAATTTCTGTTTGACAAGGAATTTGTTCAATTCTCTGAGGTCCAAGATAGGTCTGTATCCCCCTGTTTTCTTTGGGATAAGGAAATAGGGGGAGTAAAACCCTGTACCCTGCTGATGGATGGGTACTTCTTCTATTGCCCCTTGGGCAAGAAGCATAGTGACCTCCTGACCTAACAGGTTGATGAGAGAGGTCGGAGAATTGAACTGCCTTATCATTGTGGGAGGGGGCATGTTCGAAAAATGAAGCTTGTACCCCTCTTTTATGATGGAGAGTGTCCAATGCTCTGCTGTTACCTGCCCCCATCTGGGGGCAAAGTGACACAACCTTCCTGGAATGGCGGAAGGCTCTGGTCCAATGAGAGCCAAGAAGGCTAAGATCTCTAGCTGAAAGTCAAAGGACTTGTGGAGGCCGAGACTGCTGAGGCTTAGCAGTCTTTGGTTTTCTTTGTTTGGGTGGTTGCTGACCTTTCCTGACAAGCTGACCTGCAGAACGTCCCTGCTGAGAATAAGCAGGATAAAATCTTTTCTTTTTAGAAAAGAATGGTTTCTTGAAAGATTTCTTTCTTGCAGGATCAGCTGTGGACTTGGATAATCCATCCAAGGTGGCGTTGTCAGCATCCAACTCATTGGCCTTTTCCTGCCAATCTTTACCAAACAGGTTCTCACCAGTACAAGGAATATTTACCAGTTTGTCTTGTACCCAGAGCTCCAGATCAGATGCCTGGAGTCAAGCAATTCTACGTGCACCTATGGCAATGGCAGAGGTCCTGCTTATGCACTCAAAACAGTCAAAAGCTGCACGGTTGACAAATTTAGAGACATCTTGGGCATGTTTGACCAATGTGAGAAAATCCTGCCTTCTATCCTCAGGAAGAAGAGGACTCAGAGCCTCTAAATCAACTGTGACTTCCTTCAGGAACATTCCCATATATAGGTACCAACCAAGCTAGCACGAGTCCACGTGCTTAATACAAACCCAGTCTGAGACGTGGACAGCAGTTGAAGGACTTACTTTATTAATCTAAAAAAGCCTATGGCCCCATATATAGACTATAGGAACTGGTCCTGGCAGGAAGCTTGGAAAGTACGACGTCCAAAAGCATCCAAAGTTCTGCACTCACGTCCTGAAGGATTAGAGGCATGCCTCTTTGCACTCTTGATCCTTCTCATAGCTGATTTCACTACAATAGAGTGGTGAGGAAGCCAAGTTTTCTGGAAACCAGGACAAGGAGGGACTCGATACAGAGTATCCAGTCTACGAGAGTGAGGAGAGGTGGTAAGAGGTGTCTCTCACATTCTTAACATGAGATCATGCAAGATCTCATGGATGGGCAAGGTAGCTGCCCTCCTTAGGAGTTTGAGGATATTGTAAAATTTCCAACTCCTTTGCTCTGGGCTCTGTTTCAGGGGTCACAGTAATAGACAGACCCCGAGCCACCTCCCTGATGAAATCCTGAAAGGAAACGTCCTCTGGAGGAGACATCCTGCGTTTAGGGGAGGAAGGCTCCTCAGGGAGAAGTATTCCTGCATCGACAGAACTGACAGAATCCTCAGATTCCTCTGAGGACTCGAAGTACCTTCTGTCGGGATGCTCTTGAAGAGCCCGAAAGCCGTACCGACCGAAGTCGGTACCGAGGGGAATCGGTACTGGTTTAACGGTACCGGAAGGCATCGCATGACTGGGTACCGGCAATGCGGACGCCGATGTCGATGCTGTCGGTGCCGGTACCGGTTGAACTGTCTGACGTGGTTCCGAGGGTGTCGATGCCGCAAGGAGAACCGCCAGACTGCGTTCAATAGCCAGGACCCTCTGGTCTATCGACGCTGTCAATGCCTGTATGTCGGTACCGGAGAAGACCGACGGTACCCCAGAGCATGGCACCAGTAGTTCTGCCGAGGTCGAGGCCTCGAGAACGTCCTGGAGCCCCGATAATGCTTTGGAAGCCGAAGCCTCCCGCCGGGGCAATTTTTCCGGTACAGAATCCTCAAGGGCAACGCCAGAGGCATCTCGATGCTTAGAAGGAGATCTACCCTTTGAGGACCGGCTAGATGTATGTTTAGTTACCTGAGATCCACGGGAGGAAGACGAAGCCCTGGAAGACATCGATGCCACCGAAGCTGCATCAGAGGGAAACAGGGTACTGAGCTTGGCAGCTTGGTTCTGTCGACCTCTCTTGGACATCATGGCACAGGTCATACATTCCGAGATGGAATGATCAGGACCTAAACATTTCAGACACCATTCATGGGTGTCGGTGATGGAGATGGTACCGCCACACTTGGTGCACCTTTTAAAACCCGAAGAGGGTTTTTCCATTGTGAAAAAAATCTTGGGCCTAAGGACCAAAATGGTGCATGCACCTGGAAAAAATGGGAAAAAAGTACTAAGAAATTTGTTTTTTTTTTAAAGAAAAAAAAGAAAGAAAGAAAGAAAAACCGGCGGTACCGGTCAAGTGTCAAGGAAGGCAGATGCGACCACAAAAAAGAACGAAAATTTTCTGCGGTGACAGGAACACGACCTGCTGGCTCCACGGAAAACGAAGAACTGGAGAGAGGCAGTTGGGAAAGGCGGGAAGGCAGCACACAGGCGCTGTGGGATGCTCCCAAAATGGGCCAAAATTTATGCAATATCCGTATCACCTTAGGCATATCTCTAGTATAAGGGAAAACCCCCGTGATAGTATCATCCGAGGCTATAGAGGTAGCAGGAATAAAAAGCCATTCCTGGTGTAAATAACAAGCCCTCTTCCAGGCCCTTCTAACCACCGGATGAGGGTACCCCCTCTGTATTAGACGTGATTTTAGCCTCTTCCAGGCCCTTCTAACCACCGGATGAGGGTACCCCCTCTGTATTAGACGTGATTTTAGTTCTTCAGCATGTAGAAGAAATTCCTTCAGGCCTAAGGTGATACGGATATTGCATAAATTTTGGCCCATTTTGGGATTACATTCTTGTTTTCAAGATAAGGTTCTGCAGATTGCATATTCACGTAAAGCCAACTTCAGGGATTTGATAGTGCGGACAACTTCTAAACTGGATCGCCCTATTACTTTTCATGCAGAAAAAGGACATTTCACTTGTGGCTCGTGTGCTTATTGTTCCCTCTCTCTAGTGGGCCCTAACTGGACGGACATTCATACTTCTTTGACTTATGCGGCTGTATGGCATACGGATTGTCAATCGACATTTGTCGTGTATCTTATAGTATGTCCATGTTCTTTATATTATGTTGGCCGCACTATACGTTCAGTAAAAACAAGACTTTCAGAACATGCCTCCAGGTTACGGACGGGCACTCTTTCAGCGCCTATGGTTGAACACTGTATGAAGTGTCATCACGATTTTAGTTCATTGCGGTGGCGGGTGCTGGATTTTGTGCCTGCAGACCCAAGAGGAGGGGATTGAGAACAACAGTTACAGCTACGTGAGCAGCGGTGGATTTTCCTATTGAATTCAGTATCGCCTAATGGTTTAAACCAGCAGATTGATTGGTATACTATCATTTAATTTCACTCAATAGTCCCTCTACACCATTGTCCAATGATGTTTTCCCTGCTCAGTGGGATTCACCTATTGCCTAAGTGTTTGAGGGTTCTCATTGGTGGTCAGTGATCTTCTGTTTAAAATGACGTCAGACGCCGAAGATTAAAAGATGGAAAGGCTCCCATTTCTTTATATTGAAGTTTTGCATTCAGCCAGTAATGAATGGACCTGAAGCAGGGTTTTGAAAACATTGGAATTAACCCAAAACGTGTGACACGTCGTCAATTCGGCAATTTCTGGCAAGAGCTTCCAAAGCGGCTTTTGGCTTCTTCAAATGAAAAGCATCAGCAAAGCTAAGTTCTATTTTGGCAAAACTTATATAAAACTCGGATTTAAAGTTTTCTGATTAAAAGGAGAGGTTGCAGTGGTGTACTGTGAATTTCTTTACACTGTGCCGACCAGCTCCGGCAAAAAAATTAATTTAATGTTATTTGGGGAAGTTTTGGTTTTCGGAATCTTTACTTTTTATGGACTTTTATAGGGATTCTGGATTGGTTTGTTTCAAGTAGGGGTCCATGAAAACAGACAAAATGCACTCCAGGGCCGCCATTCTGAACTCCAGACTAAAAGGCTCCGCAGCCTTCGGTGCGGGCAACGAGGGACTCCGGCCGAACGCTGGCTCCCCCGAAGGCGAATCCTCGAAGACGATGGTGTCTGGGGACCGATGCCGGTCCGCTGTTGGATCCTTCCAGGAGACCTTAGCATGCCGCTCCTTCTCCGACACCTCAGACGAGTGTCTCAGACTGCAGGACCAGGCCCAGGGGACCCCAGGCCGGTCAGACCTGTCCAGGGACACCACCTTCGAAGGTTTCTTCTATGAGGCTTGGGCTCGGAGGGTTCCACCCGAGATGTTGGGGCCTCCGATGAGGCACTGCCCTTCGGAGGCTTTCGGAATGGGGAAAAACTCACCATGTTGCTGCTGACGTCTATTGAGGGCCTTGCTGAACATCCTCTTGCAGAGACTGTAGGGGCTGCCAGCTCGTGGTCTGGCTCAAGGCAGCAGAAACAGCAGTCGTGTGTGTTGGTCAGACATAATTTTAGAGCACTGATCACACTTCTTAAAACGACTGGTAGCCATTCGGGAAAAAAGTACCCCTGCAAGGTCGAGGACTCTATGGGCTGCCAGTGGGAGAAAAAAAGCGCGAAGATTCCAGGAAAGAGAAGAACGAAAACTAAGCAGGCACAGAGGCAGGTAGGCGGGAAGAGTACCGGTGCGATACCGGAGGCGACTGCGAAACTCGGAGAGAGAAAAAAATCAACTTTATCCGGTGACAAATCAGACGATGTCTGAAGGGCTCCACAGAAAAAAGACTGAGCAAGATGGCACCCTTGGGCGGTAAGGGGACCACACATGCGTGGTGGCATCTCCCACAGACTTTCTTTGAAAACTGGGAGGATACTTCTGCGAGGACTCTGTCGGTGCCAACATCACCCATATGTGAGGACCGACTTCCTGCTTGTTCCCAGAGAAAGCGTAGTTACTCACCTGTAACAGGTGATCTTTGGGAACAGCAGGTATTGAGTCTTCACATATGGGTGACATCGGCACCGATGGAGCCATCGCAGGAACACTCCCCAATGTCCTATAGGAAAGCTTTTGGGAGCATCCCACTGCGCCTGCATAGCTGCCTTCCCGCCTTTCCAACTCTCCCTCCTCAGTTGGGTTTGTAGCGGAGAGAAGGAGAGAGAGAGAGAGAGAGATATACAACTCCTAGGAGAGGAAGGTGGGTTGTGAAGACTCAATTCCTGCTGTTCCCGGAGATCACCTGTTACAGGTGAGTAACTACGCTATCTCCAGGAACAAGCAGGAATGTAGTCTTCACATATGGGACTCCCTAGCTTGGAGATGCCAGGGAGATGACCACAGAGAGAGCTGTGAAGCACAGGCCTAAGTGGGTCATGTATCCTGCAAGGATGTCTGGTATAGAAACCCAGGACGGGGCGCAGGAGTTTATCTAAGTTGAAAAAGATGCTGGAGAACAGCCTGGCCAAATGAGGCATCCCGGAGGGAGTCCTTGTCTAAGTAATAATGGGCCGCAAAGGTGTGGACAGAGGACCAGGTTGCTGCTTTGCATATTTCATTAATCGCCACCGAACGTAGGTTTGCCATGGAGGTAGCCATTGCTCGCACATTGTGTGCTGTGACATGACCTTCAAGGGAAAGTACCACACTCTCATATGCAAAAGATATACAGTCTGCAATCCATTTTGAGAGTGTTCTCTTGGAAACTGCTAGACCTAGGTGACTGGAATCAAAAGCAACAAAAAGCTGTGAAGCTTTCCTGTGCTGCCTAGTTCTCTGTAGATAAAAGGCCAAGGCACGTTTGCAATCCAGAGTATGTAGATTCTTCTCTGCACTAGTGGCATTAGGTCTAGGGAAGAAAACAGGAAGGTAAATAGACTGGTTTAAATGAAGAGGCGAAACAACCTTTGGCGTAAAGTGAGGATGAATCCTAAGGACTATTTTAGCATGGTGAAACCGTGTATTAAGGAGGGTCAGCCACTAAAGCCTGGAGTTCACTGATGCGTCTTGCAGAAGTGAGGACAATTAGAAAGGTGAATTTCCAAGAAAGAAACTTCAGAGGCGTAGTGGCTAGGGGTTCGAAGGGTGGCTTCATAAGCTGTCAGAGGACAACATTGAGGTCCCATGCCACTGGTGGTGGCCTAATAGGAGGCTTAGTTATGAGTAGACCCCTCATGAAGCACGCTACAAACGGCTGAGAGGAGACAGGTTGTCCATCTAAGGGTATGTGAGATGCTGCTATGGCACTTAGGTGGACCCTTACCGAATTGGTTTTGAGTCCAGAGGACGATAAGTGGAGGAGATACTCAAGTAACACTTCCACGGGAATGAAGAATTAAGATATTTTTTGAACACCTGATTGAAAACGTTAGCCACTTGAAGGCGTAAGAATGCCTTGTGGAAGGTTTCCTTGACGCCAATAGGATATCTCTAACCTGTTGAGGGAGGTTGATGTCCTGGAGTTCTAAGCTCTCAGCAGCCACGATGTCAGATGTAAGGACTGCGGGTTTGGATACAGAAGCTTCCCATTCTCCTGTGAAAGGAGATCCAGAGCACATCCCAACTCCAGAGGTTTGGCTCGAGAGAGACGTAGAAGAGGGGGATACCAAGTTTGTAGTGGCCAATGCGGGGCTATTAGGATCATGTAGCCCCTGTCTCTCTAGAGTTTGAAAAGAGTCTTGGGGATAAGGGGAATGGGAGAGTAGGCATATAGGAAGTCCCGACCCCAGTGGAGGTGGAAAGCATTCATCGCCTCACTGTTCTGAACAGGTGTTCTGGAACACAAGTGGGGAAGTTTGCCATTCTGAGGACTTCCAAAAAGATCTATATCTGAGGTTCCCCAGATTTGAAAAATTCGAACAATCTGATCCACCTGGGGAGGCCACTCGTGTGGCAGTAGTACTCGACTGAGTTTGTCTGCCAGGAGATTTTGTTTGCCAAGGAGATACACCATTAGTAGGTGGATCTGATGGCGTATGGCAAACCTGTTCCACCTTTCTGGTTCACACAGAACATGGCTACCTGATTGTCTGTCTGGACTAGAATTGTTTGTGAGCGAAGGTGGTCTTGGAACACCCTGAGAGCATTGTGGATGGCTCTGAGTTCCAACAGATTTATGCGAAGTTGTGCCTCTTGCTGAGTCCAAAGACCCTGAGTGGAGACATTGTCTAGATGAGCTCCCCAATCCAATGTGGATGCATCCGTCGTCAGGGTAGATTGGTGTGATGGCATCTGAAAAGGTGACCCTAAGAGAAGGTTTTTTGGAGATTGCCACCATTGGAGAGACGAAATTAGACATGCCGAGATTCTGATTCTGTCCCCCAGATGACCCGATGCTTGAGTCCACTGCGAAGTCAGGGTTCTTTGAGCTGCATGCATATGCAGATGAGCATAGGGAACCACATGCACAGTGGAAGCCATATGGCCCAGCAACTGAAGCATTTCTCGAGCAGTTAGGAAAGATTTCATAGCTGCATGAGAAGCTAGCTGAACGATTCGAGCACAGCTGGCCTGTGGTAGAAAAGCCCTTGACTGTTGCTTGTCTAGAAGAGACCCTATGAACGCTAAGGTTTGAGTTGGGATTTTAGAAGATTTATTACAAATCCCAAGTGTTGAAGAACCTGCATTGTGCGGGAGAGCGCAGAGTTGGCCTCTAGAGCTGTCGTTGCTCGGATGAGCCAGTCGTCTAAGATAAATATCCCTAGAGCTCTTAGGAATGCTGCCACTACTGCCATGCATTTTATAAAGACTCTTGGGGCAGAGGCCAAGCCAAAGGGTAGAACCCTGTATTGGTAATGTCTTCCTTGAAAGAGGAATTGTAGAAACCTCCTGTGTTCTGCATGAATAAGGATATGGATATATACATCCTTTAGATCTAGAGAACATAGCCAGTCCTGACTCTGGAGGTAAAGGAGAAGAGTTCCTAGAGAGATCATCTTGAATTTCTCTCAGATCAGATACTTGTTCAATTCTCTGAGATCCAGAATGGATCTGTATCCTCCTGCCTTCTTTGGGATAAGGAAGTAGGGGGAACAGAAGCCCAGGCCTTGCTGAGAGAGTGGCACCTCCTCTATCGCACACTGAGCGAGAAGGGTGGTAATCTCTTGGAACAAGTGAGTAGTGAGAGGAGGCCGAGAGCTGAACTCTCTTGGAGTAGAAGGAGGGGGGCATACTTTGGAAGTGAAGTTTGTACCCCTCTGCTACTATGGAGAGAGTCCAATGTTCTGATGTCATCTGGTGCCACTTTGGGCAAAGTAAGTCTGCCTGGAATGTTGACTGGCTCTGGAATCTCCAGAGGTAGGACAGCTAAGTTCCCCAGAAAGGAGTCAAAGACCCTGAAGAGGCTGATGCTTTGATGCTTCAGTTGTTAGGAAAGCATGGACCAGACAGTGCACAGCATGGGTATAAGAAGGATAAAACTTCTTTTTCTTGTTGAAAAAAGGCTTCTTTATAGCCTTTTTCTTAGCTGGGTTGGCAGTGGTTCTAGAAAGCCTATTGAGAGTGGTATTCTCGGATTCTAGCTGAGAAGCCTTGTCCTGCCAATCTTTGCCAAAGAGATTTTCCCCTGCGCAAGGAATGTTCCCCAGCTTATCTTGCACCCACTGTTCAAGATCAGATGCTTGTAGCCAAGCAATCAGACATGCACCGATGCAAATAGCAGAAGTCCTGCTAATACACTCAAAGCAATCAAAGGTTGCCCTGTTCATGAATTTGGAAACATTCTGGGCATGTTTTACAAGTGTCAGGTAATCAGCCCTCTTGTCATCAGGGAGAAGAGGAGGCATTAGTTCTAAATCCTTAGCAAACTCCTGAAGGAACATACCCATGTAGAGTATGTAAGAACTTATTCTGGCCGATAACAAGGAGGCCTGAAAACATCAACGACCGAAGACATTGAGAGTTCTCGCCTCCCGGCCTGGAGGATTTGAGGAATGTGTCTTGGCATTTTTAATTCGACATATTGCTGATTCCACTACCATAGAATGGTGTGGTAACTGCATCTTCTGGAAACCAGGACACTGCGGTACCTGGTACATGGCATCGAGCCTCTGAGAATGTGGAGAGACAGTTAAGGGTGTCTCCCACATCCTAAGCATGAGGTCATACAATATCCAATGAATAGGTAGGGTAGTAGCCTACTTCAGGGCTGCTGGATACTGATGAATTTCAAGTTCTTCAGCTCTCAGTTCTTTCTCCGCGGTCACCCTAATGGAGAGACCCTGAGCCACATCCCGTATAAAGACTTGAAAAGACATATCCTCCGGAGGAGACATACAGCGTTGTGGGGAAGGAGAAGGATCTTCCAGAAGAGCCTCCATTTCCCTGGTATCGACCGATTCATCAGACAAGTCTGAATTGGAGGACTTAAAGTATCGATGGGCCGGGTGCTCCCATGCAGCCCTTCAACGGTACCGATCAAAATTGGCATCAGAATGCCTTGGTATCGGACCCTCAATGCTGGACACTAATTCTAGGGCCGGCATGGGTAGTAGTGTGGAGAGTGGCGCAATGGTCGATGCAGATACATTTGGTACTAGTGTCGGTACCAATGGCTGAGGAACAGATTGCAGAGGCTTTAGTGGTACCGAAGCTGCTAGCAAGGCCGCTAAACTCCGCTCAATGGCCAGGATATGCTGATCCATGGAGCCAGCCGATGCCTGGGTATCGGTACCCGAAGAGCGGGCCACAACCCCAGAGTATGGCACCAAGAGCTCTTCAGAGGTGGAGGCCTTGGGAGCATCTTGGGATCCCGTTAATGCTTTGGAGGCAAGGGCCTCCTGCCGGGGTTGTTTGGCCGGTGTATTCCCTTCCAGAGCAACGCCTACGGCATCTCGATGCTTAGAAGGTGATCTACCCTTGGAAGACCAGCCAGCTTTCAAGGAAGACTTGGGTTTCGATACCTGAGATCCGTGGGAGGAAGATGAAGCCCTCGAAGACGTCAATGCAATCGACACTGAATCAGTGGCAAAGAAGGTGCCGCGTTTCGCAGCTCTATTCTGCAGGCCCCTCTTTGTCATCTTCCTGCAGAGAAGGCATCACGATGGCAGTTGGTCTGGTCCCAAACATTTGATACACCAGTCATGGGTGTCGGTAGCAGAGACGGTACTGCTACATTTGGAACACTTTTTGAAACTACTAGCTGGTTTATCCGTCTTAAAGGAAAAAGGGGCCTAGGGCCCAAAATTGCGCCTAAGCACCTGGAGGGCAAGATACCCTCAGGGAAAAAACAGGAGTTTTTTTTTTTTTAAAAAGAAATAAATAGAAACAGAAGAAACACAGACGATGCCTGTGCTAGCGTCGACGGGAAGGCAGACGCGACCACAAAAGTAGCAAATTTTCTGCGGTGACAGGCATTGCTCCCTGTCAGCTCCGCGGAAAATGAAAAATTGAGGAGGGAGAGTTGGGAAGGCAGTTATTTATTTATTTATAGTCTCTTCTATACCGTGCTATTCAGCATCAGTGCGGTTTACAATGAACAATAATTTACACATTTCCGATGGTACTTTGTGTTTACAGTTGAACAGGTAATACAACTTGGATAACAGGGGTAACTATTTACAACTTACAACATTATCGTGACCTCCTTTTTGGTTTCAGTCATGGGGGTTTTGGGTGGCTTGTGCTGTTGGTGCTATGTCTGCGTTGGTTACTGGGTAATACAGGAGGAAGAGGTGGTGCTTCAAGGCCTTTCTGAACTAAGTCTGGGATCGCTCGGATGCCATGAGGGAGGCTGTTCCAGCACCTTGGTGCACAGAATTGGTAGGCCCTGCCTGCTGTTGCCTTAGTGCATTGTGTTATTGATTTTGGGACTATCAGGGTGTTGAGAGCCACTGACCGTCTGTCCCTATTGTGTGGTGTCGTCTGGATTAGTTCTGTTAGTGATGCAGACGAGAGTCCTTTGATGGCCTTGAATGTAAGTAGTAGGGTCTTGTATGTGAGTCTACTTTGTATCGGGAGCCAGTGGAGTTGTTTTAGGATGGGTGAGACATGGTCTTTCCTGGATGCTCCGTGTAGGACTCTTGCTGCGGTGTTCATTGCCAGTTGCAGTGGATTCAAGGTGGCTTGAGGGAGACCTTGCAGGATTGAGTTTGCATAATCAAAATGTGGTATGATTAGTGCCTGATACACAGGCACAATGGGATGCTCCCAAAAGCTTTTCTATAGGATGCTGGAGAGCATTCCCGCATGGGCTCCGTCGGTGCCAACGTCACCCATATGTGAAGACTACATTCCTGCTTGCTCCTGGAGATTTATTTATTTATTTATTTATTTAACAGTTTTTATATACCGTCTTTCTATAATTCAAGACGGTTTACATGGAACGTAACTGACAGTATTGTACAACTGTTTACATAGAACAAGGTAACAGGCTACATAGGTAAAATAAGAACCAAGGAACTAATGAGCTAATAAACTATTTACAATAAATTATTTACAATAATACGGATCATTTGTTTACATAAGAAGTAACTGTGGGTCACTAGGATATCAATTGGAGGGACTAGTGAGGAGGGTAGGAGTAGGGTAGGAGTAGGGTAGGGTAGGAGATTAACAATATAACAGGTGCACGATTCTTAGGTAATTAACATATGCAATTCAGATAAGTAAGGTTTATATATAATTTTAGTGAAGTTCCTGGGTAGTTGAGAGGTAGGTGTAGTATCAAAAGAGTGAGGGGTGGGTGAGTTGTAGAACAGGGCTAGTGTGGTGGTAGTTATGGATGCTTCAATTATGCAGTGGCAAGCAATGTGTGCTATGTTGGTTCCACATTTAGATTTGGTTCTTTTTCACCAAAATGATCAATGAATAGAAAGGATTTTAGATGGGTGCAGAAGGTGGATAGGTCTGTAATGCTTCTAAGTCTGTCCAGTAGAGAGTTCCAGAGCATTGGGGATATGTACTCGAATGCTCTGTTACTAGTGAGTTGCTTTGTTTAATCAGATGGGATTGATGATGTGTTATTCAAATGGCCTCTTCTTTGGCAGTCGCTGGGTGCGACCTTAATTAGTTGAGATAGGCTTGTAGGTGCATACAGAGAGGAATTACCAGCAGAAGATTGTAGATTGCATACAGAGAGGAATTACCAGCAGAAAGGAAGAGGTACTAATGCCACTGTACAAGTCGCTGGTGAGGCCTCACTTTGAATATTGTGTTCAGCTTTGGAGATCATATCTTGGCAAAGGATATAAAAAGACTGGAAACAGTTCAGAGGAAGGCGACCAAAATGATTTGGAGCCTGTGCCAGAAGACTTATGAGAAGAGATTTGAAGATCTAAAAATATACACTGTGGAGAAGAGGAGGGACAGGGAAGATATGATTCATACCTTTAAATACTTAAAGAGTATTAATGAACAAACAAACCTCTTCCAAAGACAGGAAGCTGTAAAACTAGAGAGCTTAACATGAAGCTGCAAGGGGGTAAATTGAAAGGCAATGTCAGGAAAGTATAGTTATTCACCTGTAACAAGTGTTCTCCAGGGACAGCAAGAATCAGTCCTCACATATGGGTGACTCAGCGCCAACGGAGTCCCCATGCGGAGCAAATCCCCAGCTTTCGAAGAAAGCCTTAGGGACTGCATCACGCATGCGCGATCCCCGTCCCACCCAAAGATGCCATCTTGCTCGGCCAAATGACATAGCTAAAAAGATGGCAAAATGAAGAAAGTTTAAATAATAGGACTGCAACTCCAGGGGAGGAGGGAGGGTTGTGAGGACTGATTCCTGCTGTCCCTGGAGAACACCTGTTACAGGTGAGTATCTACGCTTTCTCCAGGAACAAGCAGGAAGTCAGTGCTCACATATGGGACTCCCTAGCTATAGGCTACCGAGAACCCATAACTGAAAAACAGGCTCCCTCTAGAAGAGCCGCAGCAGCCATGATAGGAGTTCAACCGAGAACGTAACACTCCAGTAGCCTCACACCAAAGGGTCGGAGGGTAGGAGTTGCCTAAAGCCTGGCCAAAAGCACTGTCCCATTGGGACTCCCTATTCAGGCAGTAATGGGCTGCAAAAGTCTGGCTTGAAGACCAGGTTGCGGCCCGGCAGATGTCTGCCAGCAGAACAGAGCGGAAGTGAGCCACTGATGCAGCCTTAGCCCTGACCTGGTGGGCCGTAACTCGACCCTGCAATGGGAGATCGGTCGCCCTGTATGCCCAGGCGATGCAATCTTCTACCCAAGTGGATAACGTACGCTTAGAGATCGGCATCCCCAGTTTACTGGGGTCATAAGAGCTGAGAAGCTCTTCGATGCCCCCGCGTACGCTACATGTAGAAGGCCAAAGCCCTCTTACAGTCCAGGGTATGCAGAACTGCTTCTGCCCGGCTGGCATGGGGCCTGGGAAAGAACGTCGGAAGTACCACCTCCTGGTTGAGGTGGAATGAGGAGACCACTTTCGGAAGGAACTTGGGGTGCGTGCAAAGCACCACCCTGTTCCTACAGAACAGTATGTATGGTTGATCGGACACCAGAGCCTGTAGCTCACTCACTTGTCTAGCCAATGTGAGTGCCACCAAGAAAAGCACCTTCCAAGACAGGTAGCGGAGATGGCAGGTAGCTCAAAAGGTGGGCGAGTAAGCTGCTCTAAGACAACATTCAAATCCCACTCAGTTGTCGGGGGCAGACCGGGGGCTTCAGCAGAAGTAGACCTCTCAGGAACCTGGACATCAAGGGGTGTACAGAGAGGGGGTGTACAGAGAGAGGTTGTCCTTCCACTGGAGAGTGGTGTGCTGATAAAGCACTGAGGAACTCGGACCGAGTTTGACTTAAGGCCTAAATCTGAAAGGTGAAGCAGGTACTGCAACACCACTGCCACCTGGCAGGAGAAAGGGTTCTCACTCTGCTGAGCACACCACACTTGAAATCTATGCCACTTAAATGCGTAGGTTTTCCTAGTCGATTGCCTCCTAGAGGCTAGCAACACATCCTCTATTTTTTTTAGGGAGGAGAAGTGGTGCAAGGACTACCCTTTCAGCAGCCATGCCATCAGGTTGAGGAACCTGATGTTGGGATGCAGAAGAGAGCCCCTCTCCTGTGACAGAAGGTTGGGTTGTAACCCCAGAGGAATTGGAGCATCCTATGCCAGCTGCAGGAGCAGTGGAAACCATGGCTGCCTTGGCCACCTGGGCGCCACCAGGATGACCGAGGCTTTGTCTTGAAGGATCTTGAATAAGGTCCGAGCTACCAGGGGCATGGGAGGAAACACATATAGGAGGCCCACAGACCGTGATATTAAAAAAGCATCTGCAGCCACCCTGTGTGGGTGCGGCTGTCTGGAACAGAAACGGGGCAACTGGTGATTTTGCGGACTCACAAATAAATCCATGGATGGTCGCCCCCAGCACTGGAAGAGCTGCTGAGCTATGTTGGGATTCAGTTGTCACTCGTGTGGCTGGAGAATTCTGCTTAGCTTGTCGGCTAAGAAGTTCTCCTGACTTGGCAAGTAAACCGCTTTGAGGTACATATCCTGGCTGACTGCAAAGGAGCATAGGTCCAAGGTTTCCTGACATAGGATATAAGAACCTGTGCCCCCTTGCTTGTTTACATAGAACATTGCTACTTGGTTGTCTGTCTGAATCAAGACATTTTGATGAGCCAGGGTTTGGCAGAAGGTCCTGAGAGCTGGGCGGATCGCTCGAAGCTCTAGGAGATTGATTTGTTGTGTGCTCTCCCATGGAGACCACCCACCCTGAGTGAAACCTGCTGGCAATGAGCACCCCATCCCAGCAGGGATGCATCCGTAGTCAGCACTTCCGAGTGCGTGGGAGTCTGAAAAGGCACTCCCTCCAGAAGGTTGTGAGGCTGAAGCCACCATTCCAACGACCGTACCAGGCGTTGGGACACCCCGACGTTGTCTCTGAGGCGGCCTGTGGCTTGAGTCCACTGGTCCCGGAGGCACCACTGAGCTGTCCTCATGTGTAGTCGGGCACTGGGTGTCACATGCACTGTGGAGGCCATGTGACCAAGGAGGCGCAGAAAATGTCTTGCTGAGATTCGAGATCTGTGACTCACTTGTTGTACTAGGGCCACAAGCCTTTGTGCCCTGTCCTCTGGTAGATAAGCCCTTGTCTGAAGGGTGTCTAACCTTGCCCCTATGAACTCCAGTTGAGTGGGAACCAGAGTGGACTTTGTGTAGTTGATCACAAAGCCCAGGTGCTGGAGTAACTGTATAGTGCGAGACGTGGCCTGTTGGACTTCTAGAGCTGACTGGGCTCTGATGAGCCAATCATCTAAGTAGGGGAAGACAAATACCCCCTGAATTCTTAGGAAGGCCGCCACCACGCAAGGCACATTGTGAACACCCTGGGTGCCGAGGCTAGGCCAAATGGAAGTACTTTGTACTGAAAATGGTTTCCTCCCACCACAAACCTTAGATATTGTCTGTGGTCACTAAGAACAAAAACAAAAAATTGGACTGGACTCGATACCAGTGTACCGAGCCGAGGCGGGAAGGGTAACCGGCGTCGAACCGGTAAAGCAGAAAAACAATTTTCCAACTTTTACTACTTTTTCCACGGGGAAACTAGGACGACATCCATTGGGCTCCGCGGAAAAAAGGAGACTGAGCAAGATGGCACCCTTAGGCGGGAAGGGGACCGCGCATGCATGATGCAGTCCCAAAGGCTTTCTTCAAAAGCTGGGGATTTGCTCTGCATGGGGGCTCCGTCGACACCGACGATACCCATATGTGAGGAATGACTTCCTTGCTTGTACCTGGAGAAAGTTTTTCACTGAAAGGGTGATGAATGCTTGGAATGCCCTCCCGATGGAAATGATAGGGGCAAATACAGTGACAGAATTCAAAATGTCATGGGATAGACACAATGGATCCCTTTATAGCAATAGGATAAAATCAAAACAAACATATCTTAACAAATTAAAGTGACCTACACGGAGCGGTGGGTACACCCTTAAACAAAAGTATGGGGAGGGGTGATGTGCACGGAGCGGCAGGTGCACCTACTCTTGCCGCCTAGCTGGGCAGACTAGATGGACCATGCTTTATTTATCTATACTATTATTTATCTATTCTATGTTACTGTGTTAATTAAAACATAGTCACCAGTAACAGGTGTTCTCTGGGGACAGCAGGAATCAGTCCTCACATATGAGTGACGTCGATGCCGACTGAGCCCTCGCAGAAGCATCTCCCCAGCTTTCAAAGAAAGCCTTTGGGAGATGCCACCACGCATGCGTGGTCCCCTTCCCACCCCCATGGGTGCCATCTTGCTCAGTCAGATGACATAGCTAGAGCCGACAAAAATGATGGCAAAATAACAGCAACTGCAAGGGGAGGAGGTAGGGTTGTGAGGACTGATTCCTGCTGTCCCTGAAGAACACCTGTTACAGGTGAGTAACTACGCTTTCTCCAGGAACAAGCAGGAAGTCAGTCCTCACAATGGGACTCCCAAGCTACAGGCTACCAAAAACCTTTAGAAAACACAAGGCCCAGCCGTGAGCAGCCGCAAGCAAATCTGGGGACAGACTTTGAGGACCCCAGTGTCCAGGGAGAATCATGGCTCTGGCAGTCTGAACAAGAAGGGTTGGAGGGCAGGAGTTGCCTAAACTCTGAACAGATTACAGAGTATGGCCTGGCAGAAAGCACTGTCCCCTCGGGACTCCCTCTCCAGGTGAGCTGCAAAAGTGTGGACCGAAGACTAGGTGGCAGCCCGGCAGACTCACAAATGAAGTTGCCATAGCTCTGACATTATGCGCCGTGACCTGGCGCTCCAACGGCAGCCCAGCCTGGTTGTGGGCGAAATTGATGCAGTCTGCCACCCAGATGGACAGGGTCTACTTGGTGACAGCCACTCCAAGGCGACTGGGGTCATGAGAGACAAAAAGCTGCAAGGCTTTGCGGTGGCCCTGAGTGTGTTGTAGATAGAAGGCCCTTTTGCAGTACAGAGTATGGAGAACAGCCGATGCCTTGTCGGTGTGGGGCCGTGGAAAGAAGGTAGGGAGTACCACCTCCTGGTTGAGGCGGAAATCAGGCACCATCTTCGGAAGAAATTTGGGTGAGTGTGGAGCATGACCCTGTTCCTGTAGAACCTGATGTAGATTGGCTTGGTCATCAGGGCCTGGAGCTCGCTGACTGCACCAGGAAGGCTACCTTCCAGGACAGGTATCTCAGATGGCAGGTAGCCAACCATTTGAAGGACAGCTTGGTAAGCTGCGCCAGGACCACATTGAGATCCCATTCTGCCTGTGGGGGACAGACGGATGGGGAGCTTCGAGAGCAGTAAGCCCCGCATGAATCGGTAAATGAGGAGCTGCACAGAAAAAGGCTTGTCCTCTATGGAGTAGTGATTCGGGGAGAGTGCGCTCAGGTGCAACCAGACGGAGTTGGAGATAAGTCTGGACTGTGAAAAGTGGAGCAAGTAATGCAGCACTGCAATGAAGCTACAGGGTAAAGCACAGTTACTTACCTGTAACAGGTGATCTCTGGGAACAGCAGGAATTAGTCCTCACATATGGGTACGTCGGAACCGACGGAGCCTGCGCGGGAAAGCTCCCCAGCTTCCCAGAAAGGAAGCTTTTGGGGCCTCCCACTGCACATGCGCGCTGCCTTCCCGCCTTCCTGACCAGCTCTCCTCAGTTCGAGTTTATAGATGAGACAATAGAGAGAGGAAAGGAAGATAGATAGAAGATACAACTCCTAGGGGAGGTGGGTGGGTTGTGAGGACTAATTCCTGCTGTTCCCAGAGATCACCTGTTACAGGTAAGTAACTGTGCTATCTCCAGGAACAAGCAGGAATAAGTCCTCACATATGGGGACTCCCTAGCTAAGATGCCTGGGAGATCCCCTTCCAAGGGTTCACCATCTTCGTATGGATCTCAGGCATCCATCCTGGGAAGGTGGGCAGGAGTTGTTCAAGTATGGAACAGGTGTTTGAGGACAGCCTGACCAAACAAGGCATCCCGGCGGGAGTCCTTGTCCAAACAGTAATGGGCTGTGAAGGTATGAACCGAGGCCCAGGTGGCGGCTCGACAGATCTGATCTATGGATACAGAGTGAAGATAAGCCATAGAAGTGGCCATGGCTCTCACATTGTGAGCTGTGACATGGCCTTCCAGAGAAATGATTTTACTCTGGTAAGCAAAGGAAATACACTGAGCAATTCAATTGGAAAGTGTACGTTTGGAGACGGGAAGTCCCAAATAAGAAGGATCAAAAGCCACAAAAAGTTGGGAAGACTTTCGATGTGGCTGAGTCCTGTTGAGGTAAAAGGCAAGAGCTCTTTTACAATCTAGAGTATGAAGGTTCCTCTCTGCACTGGATGCATGAGGAGCCGGGAAAAAGACAGGTAGATATACCTCTTGATTAAGATGAAAAGGCGAGACCACTTTGGGCATAAAGTGGGGATTCGTCCTAAGGACCACCTTATCATGATGAAACCTAGTATAAGGTGGATAAGCCACTAAGGCCTGTAGTTCACTGATGCGGCGAGCCGAAGTGACTGCAATAAGGAAAAGGACCTTCCAGGAAAGAAATTTCAAGGAGGTAGAAACCAACGGTTCAAAAGGTGGCTTCATAAGCTGACCTAGAACTAGGTTCAAATCCCATGCTACCGGGGGAGGTCGGATGGGAGGCTTAGTTAGAGTCAGGCCTCTCATGAACCTTGCAATAAGAGGATGAGAGGAGACAGGTTGTCCATTTAGAGGTTTTAAGGATGCTGCAATAGCGCTCAAATGGACTCTTACTAAATTCGTCTTAAGGCCTGCATTAGAAAGATGCAGGAGATAGTCTAGTAGAGAATTCAAAGGAAGTGCTAGAGGGTCAAGACCCTACTGAGCACACCAAATGGAAAAGCGTTTCCATTTGAAAGCATAGGAACGCCTCGTGGAGGGTTTCCTAGAGGCATGAAGGATATCTTTCACTGGTTGAGAAAGATTGAAGTCATGAAGGCTTAGGCCTTCAGTAACCAAGCTCTGAGGTGTAGGGACTTGGGGTTTGGGTGCCACAAAGTCCCCTCCTCCTGAGACAGGAGGTCTGGCGCAGCTCCCAGGTCCAGGGAGGGTCCCTGGGAGAGATGCAGAAGTAGAGGGAACCACACTTGGCGTGGCCAGCGTGGAGCTATGAGGATCATCGACCCGTGATCCCTCTGGAGTTTGAACAGAGTCTTGGGAATCAAAGGAATGGGTGAAAAGGCATATAGGAATTCCTGACCCCAATGCAGGAGAAAGGCGTCGCTGGCCTGAGCTCCCTGACACGGAGTCCTGGAACAGAACCGGGGAAGTTTGGCATTCCACGGACTTGCAAAGAGGTCTATGTCCGGGATTCCCCATTCCTGAAAGATTTTGCGTATCTGGTCCAGATGTAGGGACCATTCGTGTGGAAGCAGAACTCAACTGAGTCTGTCTGCCCGAGAGTTTTGAACCCCTGGAAGATACACTGCCAGAAGATGAATTTGATGCTCTCTGGCGAAGGCCCATAATCTGAGAGCTTCGTTGCAAAGCGACAGAGAGCCTGTCCCTCCTTGTTTGTTTACGTAGAACATGGCCACCTGATTGTCTGTACGAACTAGGACGGTCAGGTTGACAAGGAGGGTATGGAAGACTTTGAGGGCAAGGAAGATTGCTCGCAGTTCCAGGAGATTGATGTGAAGGGTGGTCTCCTGTGGAGACCAAGTACCCTGAGTGGAGAGGTGTTGAAGATGGGCTCCCCACCCTGTTTGGGAGGCATCTGTTGTGAGGGTTGCTTGGGGCAACAAAGGTTGGAAGGGGGCCCCCAACGACAGATTCTTGGTGGATATCCACCATTGGAGGGACCAAAACAGACGTTTTGAGGTGAGTATTTGGTCGGAGAGCGCTCCTGATGCTTGAGTCCACTGGGTGGCCAAGGTCCATTGAGCTGCTCTCATATGAAGACGAGCGTAGGGCACCACGTGTACCGTGGAGGCCATGTGGCCCAGAAGTCGCAGCATTTCCCTGGCTGTCAAGTGAGTGCTGGACTGAGCTTGGGAGGCCAAGCACACCAGACGTTGGCCCCGGACCTGAGGAAGGTAGGCCCTTGCAGTGGTGGTGTCCAACTGGGCTCCTATGAATTCCAGAGACTGAGTAGGGATGAGTTGAGACTTGGGAAGGTTTACCACCAGTCCCAGATACTGCAGAATGTGCCTCGTGCGGTCCAGGGAAATCTGGGCCTCTGACTGAGATGGAGCTCGGATGAGCCAGTCGTCCAGATATGGGAATACAAAAATTCCCAGACCTCTTAGAAATGCGGCTACAACTGCCATGCATTTGGTGAACACTCTTGGAGCAGAGGCTAGACCGAAGGGAAGTACTCTGTACTGGAAATGTTTTCCCTGGAACAGAAATCGTAGATATTTTCTGTGGGATGGGTGGATGAGTATATGTGTGTACGCATCCTTGAGATCTAGAGAACAAAGCCAATCCTGACTCTGAAGGTATGGAAGGAGAATGCCCAGAGAAAGCATTTTGAATTTCTCCTTGTATAGAAATTTGTTCAATTCTCTCAGATCTAGGATAGGTCTGAATCCCCCTGTCTTCTTTGGTATGAAAAAATAAGGGGAGTAGAAACCTGTCCCTTGTTGAAGAAGAGGAACCTCTTCTATTGCCCTTTGGGCAAGGAGGGAAGAGATTTCCTGACCCAACAGGGCCAGGAGAGATGGGGGAGAATTGAAGTGCCTCACCATGGTATGTGGAGGAAGGTTGGAAAAATGAAGTTTGTAGCCCTCTCTGATGATAGAGAGGGTCCAGTGCTCTGATGTAATTTGCTCCCATCTGGGAGCAAAGTGAGCTAACCTTCCGGGAATGGTGAGGGGCTCTGGTTGTTCTAGAGCCAGAAAGGTTAAGTTCTCTAGGGGCAAGTCAAAACCCCTGAGGGGGTTGAGCCTGCTGAGGAGTGGCAGACGATGCAGGCTTTGACCTTGCCTGTTTAGGTTGCTGACGCTTAGCAGCAAAGCGAGGCTGAGAAGATTGTTGGCCAGTATTTGTGGAAAATCTGGCCTTCTTGTAGTAAGGCCTCTTGAAAGACTTTTTCTTGGCAGGAGTAGAGGTAGACTTAGAAAGTCTATCTAAGGTAGCATTTTCTGCGTCCATTTGAGTGGCTTTAATTTGCCAGTCTTTACCAAATAAGTTCTCACCTGTACAGGGCAGATTCCGTAAGCCATCCAGGACCCAGGGTTCTAGGTCAGAGGCCTGGAGCCAAGCAAGTCGTCGGGCTGCAATAGCAATGCCCGAAGCTCTACCGGCACCCTCAAAGGAATCAAAGGCTGCTCTGTTGGAGAACTTAGAAACATCTAGAAGCTGTTTCACCAGAGAAATGAACTCCTCCTTTCTATCCTCAGGGATAAAGGGGGCAAAATGCCGTACCTTTAGGGCAAGTTCCCTTAGAAACATGCCCATATACAGACTGTATGAATTAATCCTGGCTATAAGCATACTAGCCTGGAAGATTTTCCTACCAAAAGAGTCTAGGGTCTTACATTCTCGCCCTGGAGGGGTAGAAGAGTGCCCTTTGGTACTCTTAATCTTTTTCAGCGCAGACTTCACCACCATGGAATGGTGAGGCAGCTGAGTTTTTTGAAAACCAGGAGGAGGAGGGACCCGGTACATGGTGTCCAACCTACGGGAATGAGGAGACAACGTTAGAGGAGCCTCCCATAAGTCCATCAAGTGTTCTTGAAGGATTTCCTGGATAGGCAGGGTGACTGCCTATTTAGGAACCTTAGGGTATCCTAAAATATCCAATTTCTTTGATCTAGGTTCTTTTTCAGAGGATGTAGTAATAGAAAGTCCTTTAGCTACTTCTATAATGAAGTCTTGAAAGGACAAATCCTCTGGTGGAGACATTCTCCTCTTTGGGGAAGAAGGCTCTTCAGGAAGAACTAGAGACAGCTCATCAGAGTCATCAGAGGAGTCAAATCCTCAGAAGAATCAGAGTATCCTCTATTTGCTTCCAACGCACGATACGCATACCGCTCGGTATCGACATCAGGTGTACCGGGTATGGGATCGGTATCGGGCGAAAACCCGGATCCGGCATGCGGAACCGATCTGCGTTTGGAAGACGATGGTCTCGGTTCCGGTATGGGGGACGGTACCGGAACCGGAACCGGACCCGGAACCGCTGGATGCGGTACCGAGGGCGTCGCAGCTTTAATAAAAGCCAGAATGGCCTGCTGCATGGTCTGAACAGTATTGTCCATAGACGCCACTGCTGCCTGGATGTCGGTACCGGCATGGGCCAGTACCCCAGAGCAGTCTAACAGGTGATCGGTCGAGGCCGTGCCATCGATGTCAACCTGTAACCCCATAGATGGAGCTTTGGAAGCCAGAGCTTCCCGCCGGGGTTGTTTGGCTGGGGCAGGGTCCTCCGACTCAAGATTGAGGGCCTTTCGATACTTTGAAGGAGATTTGCCTTTTGAGGACCTGCCCGAAGAAGGTTTGGTTACCTGAGATCCATCCGGAGAGGAAGATCTGGATGACTGTGATGCTGGATTATCTGAAGCAAACAGTACATGGAATTTGTTGGCCCGGTTCTGCAAACCACGTTTAGACATCTGGGAGCAGGACGGGCAGTCCGGAATGGAGTGGTCAGGCCCCAAACATTTAAGACACCAGTCATGGGTGTCTGTAACAGAAATAACAGCACTACACTTGGCACACTTTTTGAAACCAGGGGCTGGTTTCTCCATGAGGAGAATTTGTGTAGGCCTGAGGCCTAACCGAAGTCACCAAGTTGTGCTAAAATAAAAGTTTTTTGGGGTTTTTTTTGAAAGAAAAGAAAAGAGAGACCGGCGGTACCGGTTTCGGTATGGGGAAGGCAGGTACGCGGTCTAAAGAAACAAACTAAAATAAGAATTTCTTCAGCGGTGACAGGAACACGACCTGCTGGCTCCGCGGAAAAAGAGAAACTGAGGAGAGCTGGTCAGGAAGGCGGGAAGGCAGCGCGCATGTGCAGTGGGAGGCCCCAAAAGCTTCCTTTCTGGGAAGCTGGGGAGCTTTCCCGCGCAGGCTCTGTCGGTTCCGACGTACCCATATGTGAGGACTTATTCCTGCTTGTTCCGGGAGATACTATTTAAGACTAATATGAGAAAATATTTTTTCACTCAACATGCAATCAAACTGTGGAATTTGTTACCGGAGGATGCGGTAAAGGCTGTTAGTGTAGCTGGGTTTAAAAAAGGTTTGGATGGAGGAAGTGATGTCACCCGTAAGATGGCTGCTTAGTTTTTAAGCTCCCGTCGGGACGCAGAGGAAAAGTGAAAAAGAGCGTTAAAACTCCCTCCCTCACGAAGGTGCAGGAAATAGCAGCTTTCCGAACAGATGGCACTGTCGGCGAAGAAGAAGCTAGCCCGGTATAAATCTCCATATGTGGAGGGTGATGAGAGAAAGCCGCGAGGCCTGCCGGAGCACATGGCATCAGGGGATGAGTCGGAGGAAGAGTTGGAGACGGCCGATGAGAGCTGCACGAGAGGTGACATATGGGGATGGCTGAAGTCCCTGAAACATGAGATAATCGCTACCCGCGGGGAGATAAAAGAATCGCTGGCTGAGATTCGCTCCGATGTGCGGGAGTTGGGGCACAGAGTCGAGCTGCTGGAGGACCAGGAGGAGCAACAGCTGGGGAAAGACTTGGAAATCGGTGTCCAGATTCAGCGGTTGCAGGAAGAGCAGGACCTGATGCGGGATAAGATGGAGGACCTCGAGAATCGCTTGAGGAGGAACAATGTGAGGATCCGGGGCCTCCCGGAGCGGGAGTCCTATGCAGACGCAGCTGCAGTGGTGCAGAAAGTGTGCTTGTTCCTGCTTCAGGCTGAGGGGAGCGCTATGGAGGGTGAGACAGTCCTAGTGGAGAGGGCCCACAGGGCGCTGGGGCCGCAGCGGACCGGGCGCCCAAGAGACATAGTGGCCTGTTTGACTTCATATGCCCAAAAGGAGCGGGTGATGAAGGTGGCTGCTAGGAAGAGAAGCTTCCAGTGGGAGGATCAGAAGGTGGAAGTATACCACGATCTTTCGGCTGGGACTCTTCAGCAGCGCAGAGAGATGAGACCAGTCACCCAACATCTTCGGGAGGAGAAGGCGAAATATAGATGGCTCTTTCCCTTTGCCTTGTTGATGGACATTAATGGCAGGGGATTTCGGGTGCGCTCTGTGGAGGAGGCCTGGCTAACGCTACGGAGGGAAGGTGCTGCTAATTTGCCAGAGCAGGCCAAGACCACGGCTACTACAGTCAGCAGAGGGCCAACTACAACTTGGGAGAGAGTACCAGTCAAGGGACAGCGCCTTAGGAGGAAACCTGGAGGAGTGGACACTGGCGAGAGTAATGGAGCGACCTCCAAGGACAAGGCTACCTGAACTGGGGGCTAAAGTGGTTGCGGTGTGGTTGTGTGTATTGAGGGGGGAGGGGGAGAAGTGCGAAGGGAAGGGGAGGATAAGTGGATTATGTATTGGAGGAGGTTGAGTTTGTACTGTGTAAGGTTTGAGGGGTGGTTTGTATGCGTGGTGGCTGGGGGTGGTACTGTGAGGGTTGGGTATATTTTATAGTTTGAAGGTACAAGTAGGAGGGAGGGGGCAGGTATAGCGTCCCAGGAGGGGTCGCTTCCTTACAAATAAGCGGAGAAGAGCTCCGCAGGATGGGGGATAGGAGGAGGGGGGAGGGGGGGAGAGGCATCTACACAGGATATAGGGGGGGATGGGGGTTAGGGTAGAGAATGGCTTCTGGGGTAAAGGTGGGAAGCTTAAATGTTAGGGGGCTCAATTCGCCACAGAAACGGAAATTGCTGTGGAGGAAGCTTCGGGAGAGACAGTGGCAAGTGGCACTGGTGCAGGAGACACATCTGCGACACTGCGATGAGCGACTGCTGAATGGAGGGAACTTCCAAGGATTTTTTGCGGCAGAGGGGGGGAATCGCAGGAAAGCGGGAGTAGCCATATTGATTCGTAATGATGTACCATTTAATGTGGGGAGGTGTTTTTGGAAGGGGGTTGGGAAGGCGGTGGGTGTTGTAGGGGAATGGGGGGGAGAGATGGTGACCCTGGTTTCAGTGTATGGACCAAATACAGGTCAAGTGGGGTTTTGGGAGGAGCTGGGTAAGTGGTTGGAAGGGAAGGTCCAGGGGCAGTTATTAGTAGGGGGTGATTGTAATATAGCGTTAGATGGCCGGTCAGGGAAGGGGGGGGAGCGATACAGGAGTGCGGGCCCTAAGGAGGTGGATGCAAACATTTGAGGTGGAAGATTTGTGGCGTTTGGCTCACCCACAGGGTAGGGACTATAGTTTCTATTCAGCGGTACATACGTCTTATAGTCGGATAGATTATTTGTTTGGGAGCAAGCATTGGAGGGAGGCCTTGGACAAAATACAGATAGGGGTGGCTACGTGGTCGGACCATGGCCCGGTGGAGGGCGGGTTTGGACCACCAAGGGGGGGTGGTCAGAGAACCTTTAGGAGGTTGAATGACTATCTCCTACAGGGAGAGGAGGTGGTCCAACGAGTGAGAGTAGTGATTCAAGAGTACATGGAATTTAACGATAATGATGAAGTCTCCACGGGAGTTTTATGGGATGGCCTAAAGGCGGTGGTCAGAGGCCACTTAATTCAGGTGGGTGCACAGAGGAAGAGGGAAGAGGAAGTACAGCGTCTTATGGGGGAGTTGGAACAGCTGGAGAGGGCCCCTAAACAGAGGGGGGGAACTAGGCTGCGGGCCCAAGTAGAGGAAACTAGGCGGCAGTTAAATGCCTTCCAGTTAGAACGGATATCCTTTCAGTTGGAAAGGGCAAGGCAAAAGTTCTATGAATTCGACAGTAAGTCGAGTCGGCTTTTGAGTAATAAAATACGGATTTTGCAAAGGAAGCATACCATTACTAAAATAAAGGGGCCTCAGGATAAACTGTTATATAAAGAACGGGATATTCAGGGACAGTTTCGGGAGTACTATAAGGGACTTTATACAACAGAACCCACAGGGGCAGTGGAGGATATTAGGAAATATTTGCATAACGAGGGAGCGGGCAGTGCAAGGATAGAAGAGTCAATGGGAGAGGGGTTGGAAGCGGAAGTTGCCCTGGGGGAAGTGTTGGGGGTTATTAAGCAGCTGGTACCAGGGAAAGCGCCCGGATGCGATGGGTTCACGGGGGTGTTTTATAAAAAACTGTCTGGGGAGCTGGGGCCGATTTTACAGAGAGTATATAATGCGGTGCTGCAGGGGGAGGCCCTTCCAGCCTCTATGCACCAAGCTGCCATAGTGGTGATCCCCAAACCGGGGAAGGACCCATCAGTCTGTGGATCTTACCGTCCCATCTCTTTGTTGAATACTAATGTAAAAATTTTGGCCAAAGTGTTGGCAATGAGGCTGGGGCCCTGTATGCCAGGGCTGATCCATCCGGATCAGTCGGGGTTCTTCGAAGGTAGGCAGGCAGCTGATGGGATCCGAAGGGTGGTCCAATTGGGCTGGCTGGTGTGTAAGGAGAACCAGAAGGCTATGTTGATCTCGATCGATGCGGAAAAGGCCTTCGATAGGGTAAATTTTGAGTTTTTAATGGCAGTTTTGGATTAGGTTGGATTAGGTCCTAAATTTTGCTCCTGGATACAGGCGTTGTATGTGGCGCCAGAGGCTATAGTGAGGGTAAATGGGGGGTACTCGGAACGGTTCTCCTTGGGGCGGGGGACGCGGCAGGGGTGCCCACTGTCCCCGCTGCTTATCGCACTGGTAATGGAGCCGCTTGCGGCTAGGATCAGATCGGTACAGGATATTAAGGGAATTGCAGTGGGACCATGTCAGCATAAGATAGCTCTATTTGCTGATGACCTGTTGTTCGCTTTGACACAGCCGGTGACTTCCCTTCCGATCTTAATGCGGGAATTGCGGGAATATGGTAGGCTCTCGGGGTTTAAGGTTAATTGGGACAAAACGAAGGCCTTGTCGATTTCCTTAGAGCCCCGGGATATTGAGGGTGTACGGGCCTCCTTTCCGTTCCGGTGGGCTACGCAATCGATTAGGTACCTTGGGGAGCAGATTACCACGAGTTACTTGGATCTGTATGGGGCGAACTACCCTCCGCTTTTTCAACAGCTTAAAAGGGATATGGATAGATGGCAGGGGGTGGAGCTGTCGTGGTTGGGGAGGATAGCAGTCCTGAAAATGAACCTGTTACCACGCTTGCTATACTTATTTCAGTCTTTGCCGGTGGGGGTGAGCCAGGCTGAATTGCGCAAATTGCAGAGTCAGGTGTTTGCATTTATCTGGGGGAATAGTAGGCCTCGGGTGTCTAGGCGGGTGTTGTATGCTAATAGGGAAGGAGGGGGATTGGGGGTCCCTGACCTGGGTAGGTATTATTGGGCGGCATAGTTAAGACAGGTATATGAGTGGAGGGAAAAGGAGGGTCTCCCTAAGGGGTTTAGGGAGGTGGAACAATACTGGGCAGGGGAAACTAGATTGGCATATTTACCATGGATTCCGGGTCCTCCACCAGGGGGGAGATGGAGGGAGAATCCGGTGCTGTGGCATTTGAGGGGGCAGTGGAGTAAAGCACGGTGGAAATTTTCTCCGCGGTCAGACTTTTCAGTGTTGGCTCTGGTAAGAGAGGACACCAGGGTTTGCACCGGGTAGGGAGGGGATCTTTAAGCGGTGGGAGTCAGTGGGGCTGGGTACGTTTGATAAGTTCATAGAGGAGGGGAAGTTGATTTCTTAACCGGATTTAAGGGCGAGATATAGCTTGCAGAGAGGGGACTTCTTTCCACATATGCAGGTGTGCAACATTTTACAGCAAAAAGATGTCCGCGAGTGCTGGGAAGAGGCCACAGATGACAGGGTCGGGATGTGGTTGGGGTGGAAGGGGAGTAGAGGGTTGATCACCTTATTATACTGGGGGTTGGGAGATAGATCCCCGAGGAAATATTCCCATCAGGTAGAGTGGGACAGAGAGTTGGGGAGAGAACTGGATGAGGAGGAATGGCGGAGAATACATGTGAATATTGGGCGCCAGGCACTGTCTGTGGCGGTGCAGGAGACATCATATAAGCTTTTATATCGCTGGTACTACACGCCAGTGTGACTGCACAGGATGTTCCTGGGTGTATCTGACAGATGTTGGAGACAGTGCGGGGGGGTGGGGTCTTTCATTCACATTTGGTGGGAGTGCCCACAGGCTCAGAGTTATTGGGGGGCAGTGGGGGAACAAATAAACGGGCTCTTTGGGGGGGCCCTCGGGTTGGATATGGGCTTATGTTTGTTAGGTATGTGGCCGGAGGGGGCCCCTAGGAAGAGTGAATGCCCAATAAGGGCCTGTATACAAGCTGCTCATAGCGAAATTGTGCGGGCTTGGAAACAGCTTAGCATGCCAGGAATGGAGCAGTGGAAGAGTCGACTGAGACGCATTGTTCTGATGGAGCAATTAACGGCAATGCATCGCCAGAAGCGGGAGAAATTTGATAAAATATGGGTTGCCTTGTTGGAGTTTTTGAAGGGATGAGATGCCTCATGGAGGGGGGTGAAGGGGCTGGGGGGAGGGTGGATGAGGGGAAGGGTTAGGGGATGTAGTTGCTCAAAACGATAGTGGTCATTGTAATGTTCTTAAGGGGGAATGAATGAAGGGTATTTATAATGTGTTGTGGGAGGATTATGATTTGGGGGGAGGGTGGTCGTTGGGGAATGTAGGGGGAGATGGTGCTATGTTACTATTGGAGTGCGGTTCTAAGGGGGGACGGGATTCACTGTTCATTTGTAACGTTGGTGATTGTGTGCAGAGGCTATGGTTTGGTTATAACTGTTAATAACCATTTCAATTGGGGAGAAAAAAAGTACTATTAAGGTTTAACGGGTGGAGGGGGGGGGATTTAAGCCAGTTTCTGAAGGAGGGGGGGGGGGGTAAATGTTACATTAATGTATAGAAGTTTGGTATATACGATGACGGTTGCTTTGGGGGTGTATACAGGATATGAATCTAATTTCAAGTAAAATGAATAATTTCAATTTGAAGAATATGGAGGGAGGAGGGTAAGGCATCGGAGTAAAAGGGCTTGAGTGAAGGTATACACGAAAACTGAACTGTTATAATGTTGTAAGAAGTTTGACGATGTATAGAAATTGTGAATATGTTCAGAGTTTTGCTGCTCAGAAGCTATATGTAAAGCAGTTCATAATAAAAATTGAAAACATTAAAAAAAAAAAAAAAAAAAAAGGTTTGGACAAGTTCCTGGAGGAAAGGTCCATAAACAATTATTAAAAAGGGACCAGGATATCAATGCTTGACCCAATACAAGCATTGTGGAACCTGTGTCTTTTGGGGAAACTGCTAGGTATGTATGACCTAGATTGGCCACTGTTGGAAACAGGATACTGGGCTTGATGGACCTTGGTCTGACCCAATATGGCATATCTTATGTTTTTATGTTCACCTGTTGCTCCGTGCATCATAAAGAGAACCTGTGCCACTCGAAGGTGTAGGCCCATCTCGTGGAGTCCTTGTGAGAGGCCTGAAGGACCTCTCCACCTCCTTGTGGAGGTTGAGGAGAGATAAAGTGACCGGTTCAACAGCCATGCCATAAAGGACAAGGATATCAGGTTGGGATGGAGGATCGAGCCCTCCTCCTGGGTCAAATGTCCCAGGGTGCTCCTGAGAGGGTCTGCGGACTCCATTGAGAGACGAAGCAGTAAAGGAAAACCAAGGCTGCCTGGGCCACTAAGATCAGGAAAGCCTTGTCTCGCTGGACCTTGAAGAGGGTCCGCGCTATCAGAGATGAGGGAAGGAAGGCATACAAAAGACCCTGCTACCATGAGATAAAGAAGGCATCTGCTGCTACCTGAGCCAGGTGTGGCTGTGGGCAGCAGAAACGCGGTAGCTGAGCGTTGGTCAGGCTGGCAAAGAGGTCGAGGTTCGGGCTGCCCCACAATCTGAAAAGTCGCTGTGCCGTCCCGGGATCCAGGCGCCACTCGTGTTGTTGGAGGACCTTACTCAGACTGTCTGCAAGGGTGTTGTCCTGGGCCCAGCAGGTATACCGCCCTGAGGTGCATGCCCTCTCTGGTCGCGTATGATCAGAGGGCTACTACCTCCTAGCAGAGGCGGTAGGAGCCTGTGCCGCCTTGCTTGTTGAGGCAGAACATCATGACCTGATTGTCCATCTGGATAAGCACTGACTGATGTTGCAGGCGGTCCTGGAAAGTCTTGAGCGCAAGGAAGACGGCCTTGGATTCCAGGATGATCTGCTGCTGGCTCTCCTCGAAGGACCAGACGCTTTGGGTGCGCAATTCCTCGCAATGGGCACCCCAGTCCAGCAGGGAAGCATCTGTCATGAGGACCCTCTGGGGGCTCGGAAGTTGGAAGTGCATCCCCTTCAGCAGGTTTTGCAGATCCTGCCACCAAGTGAGGGACTCCATCAGCTGACAGAACACCGAGACTCTGTCCCGGAGCCTGCCCGTGGCTTGGGTACACTGTGAGCGGAGACACCACTGAGCTGCCCACATGTGGGCCCCCCACGCCCACCTCCACATGGTAAGGGAAGACGAAGGCCCCTTAGAAACGAAGAAAGGCAGCCACCACTGCCAAACATTTGGTGAAGACCCTTGATACGGAGGCAAAGGCGAAAGGAAGTACCCTGCAGTAGTAATGGTCGCCCCTGACCATAAATCTTAGGTACTGCTTGTGACTGGGAAGGATAAGGATGTGGGTATAAGCATCCGTTAGGTCCAAGGAGCACAACCAATCTCCCTGCTGGAGGTAGGGCAGCAATATTCCAAGGGAGAGCATCTTGAACTTCTCCCACACAAGGAATTTGTTCAGGTTTCTCAGGTCCAGGATGGGCCTTAGTCCTCCTGTTCTTTTTGTAACCAGACAGTACCTGGAGTAAAATCCCTTTCCCTTCAGATGGTGTGGTATGGGCTCCACAACCCTGTCCCTGAGAAGACCTGCGAGTTCTTGCATTAGCAGAGCCTGGTGCAGGGGAGACCGAGGACGCTCCCCAGAAAAGAAGGGTGGAGGCAGCTGGTCCAGGTGGAGGATGTAACCCTCCCTGACCACCTGATGTGCCCATGAGTTGGTGGTGATGGAAGCCCACCTGTGGGCAAAATGGACCAGGCACGCCCCCCATTGGCAGCTGATCCTCCAGAGGAAGAGAGACTATGCTGGGGGCGTCAAAACCCCAACCCAGGCTGAGCTGGGGCTGGAGTCTGTGGCTTGGGGCCCTTGGGCTTGCGTGGGCCTTGGCTCGCGCCGTTGCCCTGGTGACCCTGCTGAGGAGTCTGGGTGGCCGGGTATGGAGGATAGCCTCGATAGGGTTGGCCCTTCCTATCAAAAGGAAGCTTCTTTCCTGGAGGTTTCTTCCTCAGGAGAGTTGAAGTCTTCCTCAAGTCGAGTCAGAGTCATGTACTCTGTCTCGATCTCAGCAGCCTTGTCCTCTATGGGCTTGCCGAAGAGCTGCTGCCCGAGCTATGGGACATCAAGGAGCTTCTTCTGCACCCATTGCTCGAGGTCGGGTGTCTGAAGCCAAGCCTGGCATCGGACGCCGATGCCGACGGCAGCCACTCGCGCGCTGGACTCAAAGTTGTCATATGTGGCTCCAGATATATATTTGAAGCACTCTCCGACGGACTTTGTAAGTGTCTGAAAGCACCAGAGGTGGTCATTGAGGCGAGCTGCGAAGCCTCAGCGTTCCTTCGCCAGGACCCCTGCAAGGTCGAAGACCTTTGGCACGGCCAGCAATTGAAAAGGGTATGAAAGCGCTGGAGGAACCTAACAAAAATAAAACTAAGTTTTGAGACCTGATACTGGGGCAATGGGCCTCGAAGGCGGGAAACGGACCGGCACGAACCGGAAAGGTGTGCAACAGTGTACGAGAAATCAACTTTTTTCCAGGGGGAACAAGACAGACATCTGAAGGGCTCTGCGGAA
Source organism: Ichthyophis bannanicus (assembly GCA_033557465.1). NCBI lineage: Eukaryota > Metazoa > Chordata > Amphibia > Gymnophiona > Ichthyophiidae > Ichthyophis > Ichthyophis bannanicus. The sequence continues at coordinate 385,272,243 of CM066039.1, forward strand.
ATAGGGAGACTGTCCAAGATGGCACCCTTAGGCGGGAAGGGGACCACGCATGCGTGGTGGCATCTCCCAAAGGCTTTCTTTGAAAGCTGGAAAGAGGCTCCCATGAGGGCTCCATCAGCGCCAACGTCACCCATATGTGAGGACTGACTTCCTGCTTGTTCCTGGAGAAAGACCAGCACGGTCCACCTAGTCTGCTCAGTAAGGTGGCTAGAGTAGTAGAGCAGCAGGTTACTCTCCCCTTTATGCCTCTGTTTAAGGTTTTACTTGCTGCTCCGTGCAAGTTACCCCCTCTATTTATGAAGTTATTTAAGTTTGCTTGGATAACTTACTGACACACTTTGTCCTTTTAGATCAAAGTAAACAGCAATAAAAAATAAGACCACTATAACAACTAGTGTTTTATGCTAAAGTGAAACAATGTATGCTTCTTAGCGACATCACTAATCAAAAAATCTCTCTTTCCATATTAGTTGGACTGTAGCTAAATTTTGTGTTGAAGTGTTTTCTATAATCTTGTCTTGAAGAATTAAACAAATCTAGTATGGTTATATGGCTATATTAAAGTTCCCTATAACCTAAATGTTATATTTCTTTTTAATTAACTGTTGAAAGACAATGGCATAAGCGTGAGTGATACTCTATCAAGCAGTTTTACTCTATGAGCTGGATGCCATACTAAACCACACTGGATAGGACAATTCCTGGCTCTAAACACAATGTGAAGCAATACTGCAGAGCTGTTACTGTCATACCTTCTTTGCCTCTAGTTGCCTTCATTTGTGTTTCTAGCATCTTCCGGAGGTCTCGATTAGCCAGGACATCTTCCTCCAGCTGTTTACGCAGTGAACAAATTTTATTCAGCTCTATCTGTAGGCTGCTGATACTGTAGAAATGATTTAATTTGATTTACTGTCTTTATATACCGCTTTTCATAACAAAGCATTAAAACAGTTTAAGATATGTTATACCATAACATAATAAATTCCATAATAAGAATAAAATTAAACAATGCAATGTAGGAAGGCAGAAACAAAGAAAACCTCAGCAAGGTGTAGTACATGTAAAAAAACAGAAACACGTCAGCAGAAAAAGACAGTCCTCACTTATGGGACTCCCCAGCTACAGGCTACCGAAACCTGTAAGCAAAAGCGTCTCCGCGAAGCCGTGAGCAGATTCTGACGATCAGAAGGGAGCCCGAGTCCTCGGGTCCTCAGCTCCCGGTAGCCGCAGAAGGATCGGAGGGCAGGAGTCAGGGCCGGATTTACCTATACGCCATGTACGCCATGGCGTAGGGCCCACAGCTGGCAAGGGCCCACAAAAAGCTGCCGCGGCAGCATGGACGTTCCCGCGGGGCCCCCTCTACCCTGCCGAATCCCCGGCTGAGCCCCTCCGCGCCGGCTTTGAGAGGCGCGAAGGGAGAGTGTCTACCTCGCGTCTCTGTTAAGCCCGGCTTAACAGAGACGCGAGGGAGACACTCTCCCTTCGCGCCTCCCAAAGCCGTCGCGGAGGGAGGGATTCGGCAGGGCAAAGGGGGCCCCGCGGGACCGTCCATGCTGCCGCGGCCTTGGTAGCAGCCAGCGGTTTTGCTTTTTTAAAATTTTATTTTACTTGAGCCGATGGGGGGGGGGGGGGGGGGTAGGTATGGAAATTGGCTGGGGGGGTTAGGACTGGTAATGGGCTATGGGGGGGGTTAAGACTGATAATGGGCTGTGGGCTGATGGGGGCTGTCTGGTAATGGGCTATGGGGGGGCTAGGACTGGAAATGGGCTGGGGGGGTTAAGACTGGAGGTGGGCTGATGGGGTTAGGACTGGTAATGGGCTGTTGGGGGGGTTAGAACTGGTAATGGGCTTTGGGGGGGTTAAGACTGATAATGGGCTGTGGGCTGTTGGGGGCTGTCTGGTAATGGGCTATGGGGGGGGCTAGGACTGGAAATGGGCTGGGGGGGTTGAGACTGGAGGTGGGCTGATGGGGTTAGGACTGGTATTGGGCTGTGGGCTGTTGGGGGTTAGAACTGGTAATGGGCTATGGGGGGGTTAAGACTGATAATGGGCTGTGGGCTGTTGGGGGGGTTAGAACTGGTAATGGGCTATGAGGGGGGGTTAAGACTGATAATGGGCTGTGGGCTGATGGGGGCTGTCTGGTAATGGGCTATGGGGGGGCTAGGACTGGAAATGGGCTGGGGGGGTTAAGACTGGAGGTGGGCTAATGGGGTTAGGACTGGAAGTGGGCTGATGGGTTAGGACTGGTAATGGGTTATAGGGGGGGCTTAAACTGAAAACGGGGTGATGGGGGGTTAGGACTGGAAGTGGGTTGATGGGGGGGCTAGGACTGGTATTGGGTTGGGGGGTTGCTAGGACTGGAAATGGGCTGATGGGTGGCTAGGACTGGAAATGGGCTGATGCAGGGACTAGAAGGGAATGGATGCTGGGTGAGGCTGGAACTAGAAGGGAGCTGATGTTGGGGGAGGATTAGAATGGGATGGGGCTGGAAGAGTAAAATGGAGAAGGGAAAAATATTTGTGTGGGAGGGATAAAAAAATCTACAATTGGCCGGGTATTGGGAGAGTAAGTGGGGATTGAGGATGGAGGGGTAAAATTTGAGTGGATGAAATAGGAATGAGGAAAGAGCAAAAGGAGAAAGATTAGTATGTTAAAGCAGATGTAGAGAGAGAATGGAAAAAAAACTAGAAGAGAGAAGAAAGGACAAATGGACAGCAGACGATGGAGAGTTAGCAGAATACAACTAAGAAACCAGAAGAAAGTGGCTGGAGCAATTGCAGCTGAAAAAAAATGCACAAAAAGTAGAAAAATATCTCTTTATTTTGAATTTATTAATTGGAATATGTCAGCTCTGGTAAATGTGCATCATTAACGTCTGCGCTTTGTTTAGTACAAGAGCAAATTAATGTATAGTTTTATTTCTACAGTGTTGTACATTCCAAGTTTGGCTTTTGGGATTCCCAGTTTAATTATTGTCTTCCTGTTTCTAAATTGTGATTACTTGTTTGGTGATGGTCTATGTTCTGCATGTGTAACTGAGCTGAGGTGTTCTGTTTATATAATTCCTATTTGACATTGCCACTTGTTCTCTTTCCCCAGTAGGTCATGTATTCTTGTTCTATGAAATGTATTGGTTTAATATTTGCAGTGTTGCCTTTTGATTGGTAGAGTATGGTGCTTTGTGAGTCCTGGTAGTGCTGTTAGGATACGGCGGGTTTGCTATGGGTTGGCACTGGATTATAGTAATGTAGAAATCTTTTAGTCTTTCTTTATCCATACACTCATTAAGAGGCACGTTTACTAAAAGTTAGTATATGGTAACATTATGCAAATATTTATGCAAATGAGGCCCCTTATGCAAATGAGGCCCCGCACCCCCCTTGGGCCGCCCCTGCTGGGGGCCCACAATTTTTGTTGGCGTAGGACCTCACTCAAGGTAAATCCGGCCCTGGCAGGAGTTACTTATACCCCGAATAGATTACAGAGTACAGCCTGGCCGAAGGCGCTGACCCGGTGGGACTCCCTCTCCAGGCAGTAATGTGAAGTGAAGGTATTCACTGAAAACCAGGTCGCAGCCTGGCAAATGTCTGTCAGAGGCACTGAGTGCAGCAAAGCCATAGATGCTGCGCCTTGGCCCGGACACCATGCGTGATGACTCGCCGATTCTGTGGAGCCCCAGCCTTTGCCTGAGTGAAGGTGATGCAGTCTGCCAACCAGACGGAAAGAGTGCGCTTGGCAACTGCAAGCCCCAGACGGTTAGGATCGTACGCGATGAAGAGCCGATTGGACTTGCGATGATCCTGGGTGCGCTGCAGGTAGAAGGCGAGAGCCCTCTTGCAGTTGAGTGTATGCAGGACCTCCAACGCCCAGTCAGCATGAGGTCTCGGGAAGAAAGTTGATAAGACTATCTCTTGGTTGAGATGGAAATCCGAGACAACCTTCGGTAGGAACTTACAAAGTAACATAGTAAATGATGGCAGATAAAGACCAGCATGGTCCATCTAGTCTGCCCAGCAACATGGCAAGAGTAGGTGCACCTGTCGCTCTGTGCAGGCCACCCCTCCCCATGTCTTTGTTTAGGAGTGAACCCACCACTCCATGTGGGACACCCCTATTTGAGACGTTAGATGGTTCAGAAATTAGATGGCACCGTTTATTTTGGTTTTATCCTCTTGCTGTAAAGGGATCCACTGTGTTTGTCCCATGCCGTTTTGAATTCCGTCACCGTTGTTTGCCCCCACCACTTGGGGCGAGTTTGGAAGACCACCCTGTTCCCGTAGAACCTGGTGTAGGGAGCCGCAGCCATGAGGGCTTGCAGCTCGTTGACTCACCAAGCCGAGGTCAGCGCCACCAGGAAGACTACCTTCCAGGAGAGGTGCTGAAGCGAGAATGTCGCCATTGGCTCGAAGGGCGGCTGCGTCAGCTGCATAAGCAAGATGTTCAGGTCCCACTCCATTGGTGGAGGCTGGATGGGGGGGCCTGGAAAGCAAGAGGCCCACATGAAGCTGGAGACCAGAGGCTGGCCCGAGAGGGGTTTGCCCTCGACGGAGAAGTGGTTAGCTGAAATGGCACTCAAGTGAACCCTGACCCAATTGGATGTCAGCCCCACCTGTGAGAGGTGGAGTAGGTACTGGAGAACCCACCAGGGAGAGAATGGATCGATCTGGAGCTCGGAGCACCAGACCGAGAAGCGCCGCCACTTGAGGGCGTAAGCCCGTCTCATCGAGTGCTTCCTCGACGCAAGACTTCCTCGATCTCCTCTGGGAGGTGCAGTGAGGCTAAAGAGACCTGTCCAGCTCCCAGGCTGTTAGTGATAGCGAGTCCAGGTTCAGGTGAAGCACCTGTCCCTCCTCCAGTGTCAGTAGACCCCGGGCACTGCCCAGGGGGACCGGGGGCTCTGATGAGAGTCAGAATAGAAGTGGGAACCAAAGTTGTCGAGGCCACGAGGGAGCCACGAGAATCACCGAGGCTCGGTCCCGCTGCATCTTGTGAAGGGTCCTAGCAATGAAAGGAGTGGGAGGAACGCATACAGAAGCCCAGAGGTCCAGTTCAGGAGCAATGCGTCTGGGGCTACCCTGCTCAGGTGCGATATCGGCCCACAAAAGCGGATAAGCCGTGTGTTCACCGGACTGACGAACAGGTCTATGGATGGAGTCCCCCAGCGGCGAAACAGGTGGAAAACCACCCTCTGGACTCAAACGTCACTCATGCAGGCGGAGCAGCCTTCTGAGTCAGTCCGTGAGGACATTGTCTTGGCCCGGGAGGTAGACAGCTCTTAAGAGTCATGCCCCTGTGTATGGCGAAGGAGCAGAGGAGGACTACCTCCTGATAGAGAGGCGGGAGCCTTACTCCCTCCCTTGTTTATGTAGAATATCGCGACCTCGGTCTGCACGAGCACAGACTTGCCTCGCAAGTGGTACTCAAAGATCTTCAGGGCAAACCGGACCGCACGAAGTTTGAGCAGGTCGATCTGCTGCCGAGATTCCTCAGGTGACCATCATCCCTAGGCACAGAGGTTGTTGCAGTGGGATCCCCAGCCCGACAGTGAGGCATCCGTCGTCAAGATAAGCTCGTGTTGCAGAGTCTGGAAGGGCATGCCCCAAAGAAGGCTTCAGGGATTCTGCCACCAAACCAGGGAACTGGATAGACTGCTTGAGAGCGAGATGGGATCCCGGGGCCGGCCCGAGGCTTGGGACCATTGCACTCTGAGGCACCACTGAGCTGCTCGCATATGCATGTGAGCGTGGAGAACGGCATGCATGGTCGAGGCCATGTGCCCCAGAAGGTACAGCATGGCCCGCACCGAGACCCTGAAATGGCCTTGGACCTCAGCAGCCAGAGGGTGGAGGTGGTCCGCACGTGCTCGAGGGAGGAAGGCGGTCGCCCATTCCATGTCGAGCAGAGCGTCAATGAACTCCAGTGCCTGCACCAGTTCGAGGTGAGACTTGGAGTAGTGGATTAGGAAACAGAGGCGCTCGAGGACTGTGCGCAACACCGAGAGGCAAGCCTCCTGTGCCGATGTGCCCATGACGAGTCAGTCATCTAGGTAAGGGTAGACAGATATGCCCTGCAGCCAGAGATAGGCTGCATCCGCTGACAGGCATTTTGTGAAAACTCACGGGGCAGACGCAAACCCGAAGGGGAGCACTCTGTACTGGAAGTGATCCCCCTGCACTCTGAAACACAGGTACGTCCTGTGCTTGGGGTGGACAGGGATGTGGGTGTAAGCATCTCTGAGGTCCAAGGAGCATAGCCAATCGCCCTGCCGGAGGAAGGGCAGCAGGACACTAAGTGATAGCATTCTGAACTTCTACCGCACCAGAAATTTGTTTAGGTTCCTGAGATCGAGGATGGGGCGCAGGCCCCCCCCCCCCCGTCCTCTTCAGAACGAGGAAGCAACTGGAGTAAACCCCCGACCTCAAAGGTGCAGCAGGACCCTTTCAACTGCCTGCTGACCAAGGAGGTTGTTCAATTCTTGCTGTAAGCAAGTCTGGTGCGAGGGAAGCAGAGTGGGCTCCGCTGGGGAGAAGGGAGGAGGGAGTCTGTCCAGATGAAGACGATAACTGTCGCGGACTACCTGGAGGACTCAGGTGTCCGATGTGATAGCCTCCCACTCGGGGGTAAAAAGGAACAAATGTCCTCCCACCGGCAGGGGTGCCACCAGGAGGTGAGAGGCTATGCATTTGGCGTCAAAACCCAGGGGCTGGTTGGGTGGCACCGGTGGTTGGGTATTGGGCCCCTTAGGGTTCCGGTGACCCTGAGCTCCCCCTTTGCCTTGGCCACTGGGCACCGGCGCAGGGGCAGACATATAGGGTGGGCATCCCCGGTAAGGGAGCCCCTTCCTCTGGAAGAAGGGTTTCCTACTGTGCTGTTTCTTCCGGGAAAGGGAAGAGGTTTTCCAAGAGAGACGGGGGTCACAAACTCCGTCTCGATCTCGGCTGCCTTGTCCTCCATGGGCTTGCCGAATATTTGTTCGCCGAGGCAGGGAACATCCAAGAGTTTCTCCTGGACCCAGTGTTCTAGGTCTGAGGACTGGAGTCACGCTTGACACTGGGCTCCAATGCCACCGTCTGCCACACAGGAGGAAGACTTGAACCCATCATATGCGGCGCGGGAAAGATATTTCGAGCAGTTTGCGACAGATCTCAGGACTGTCTGAAATCTGAGGTGGTGTTCACCTTCGACGCCCGCGGAGAAACTGACAAGCTCCTTAACGAGGTTGCGAAGGAACATACCCATATATAGTTGGTATGCCTGGATTCGGCATTCCAGCATGGATCCCTGGTAAGCCTTGTGCCCGAGGGCGTCGCAGGCACAGGATTCTCTACCAGGCGGCACCAAAGAGTGTGACTTCGGGCTCTTCTGCTTCTGCATCGCGGATTCCACTACCATGGAGGTATGAGGAAGTTGGGTCTTTCGAAACCCAGGACTGCGCTGGACTCTGTACATGGCATAGAGTCTTTTACTGACAATAGGGACCAAGGTAGGTCCTTCCCACATGCGGAGGAGCAACCGGGTCACAATGGACGGCACAGGAACCATAAGAAACTCACTAGGGGGAAACTCATATTGCAAAATGTTGATTCCTCTGCCCTTGGCTCTTCCTCGGTCTGCGTGGGCAGATTGAGGGCCCAAGCCATATCCCGTACAAATACCAAGGAGGTATCTTCGACTGACTGCCTTTGCGAGGCAGGTGTGGATGGGTCAGAAGGAGGATCCCTATGGGCCGGACTCGGAGTCGGGCTGATCCCCATGTCCGGTGGCCGAAGCCCACTTGGAGCCGGAGGCACTGACTCTGGAAGACCTCACCCCCGAGGAACAGAACGGCGAGCGAGGCCGGTGCCGAGGACCCTCACGAGGCCCATGGCTCTCGGGGCCACAGTCGAGGGACCCTTGGTCTCAAGACATGAGTCAGCCGTGCTGGGCAAAAGCGCCTGCTGGGCGGCTAGGAAGGCAGAAACGTTGCACTCTAGTGCCAGTATATGGGACTCCCACTGTGACGCCGACACCAGGGTTACCGGGTCTGGCGTGGAGGAGGAGAGGGGGTCCTCACCAGGACAACCCTCAGGAAATCGGGCGCCATCGCTGGAGGCCCTCCGTATCTGTATGAGGTACCTTTCGAGGCCGCTCCTTGTCTGACTCTTGGGAACGCCAGGGAGGGCTAAGGGAACAAGTATGAGACCGCTCATGCTTACCCGGAGCCCCTGACAGTGACTTCTAAGTCATCTTCTTTCGCCCTTCCACCTTGGGCGAACCCTGGTCAGAATGACACCTGGGACGCTGAGTCACTTCGGGGGACCCCACAAGTGGTGGATTGGTGGAGCAGGGCGCCACCAGGGATCCCGGGGCTGCCTTACAGAAAATGTCGTCGGACTTCTGCTTACAGCTTAGCAAGGCCTTAGTGGACATTTTCTTACAGAGCGAGCAGAGCTCCGGGTTGTGGTCAGCCCCCAGGCACCACAGACAACACACGTGGGTGTCTGTGAGAGACATATTTTTTGAAGCTGGTGGCCATTGGGGCAAAAAGAGTGCCTGCGAGTTCGAATGCCCTCGAGGCCAGCTGTTAGAAAAAGGGTGCGAAAAGGGCCCGAAGCAAGAAAAAAAAAAAAAGGGAAAATAGGAATCCCCTGGCCCACAGCTGAAGAGTGGGTGTTGGGGAGGACGAGAAAAAACCAGTAAAACCGGAAAAAAAGGCCGAAGAGCCAGAAGAGAAAAAACGTTTTCCGAGGGACGAGGACAAGAGTCCGAAGGGCTCCGCGGAAAAAGGGAGACTGAACAACATAGCACCCTTGGACAGGAAGAGGACCACGCATGCGTGGAAGCAATCCCAAAGGCTTTCTTTGAAAACTGGGGAATTGCTCCACACGGGCTCCATCGGTGCCAACCTCACCCATAAGTGAGTACTGACTTCCTGTTGTTCTTGGAGAATCCCAAACATTCTGACAAGGAACTCTCCTCAGACCCCGCACATGGAACTGCAACTTCACTATCCTATCCTCCGGCAAACACACTAAACCCTGTCGAGGCGGGCTCCCAGGTACTCCAGGGACTGGGACGGGATCAGATTGCTCTTTGCAAAGTTGATGACACAACTTAAGTCCTGAAGCTGACTTATCACATGGGCTATTAGCCGGCCTGCTAACGGGCTAAACCACGCTCAGTGGGATATTCAGCAGCACTAAAGCAGTTTAAAAACTCTGATGCCAACCACTTAGCGTCAGGGTATTCCGGGGCAGCACCCATAGTTAACCAGTCAACTGGCCAGTTAACTTAATCTGGCTAAAGTTAGGCAATATAAAAGCAGGCCTAACTTTAGATGGTTTAGTTATCCAGCCAGCGTATGAATATTATCGCTGACCGGACAGGCAAAATGCTATCCGGGCATACTAGATAGTCAATGCCAGTGGCTGGAAATGGCCCTGGCTTTGAATATCTGGGTCTAACTTAAAGCGGTGATGGTAACTTAAAACTGCCACCACCATTGAACATTGGCCCCTTAAACCTTTGAGTTTGTGACAGCTAAGGATATGGGCCTATACAAAAGAGGAAATTAGACTTATCTGCTAATTGTTGTTCCTGAAGGAACTCCAGTCTAGTCCCGAACCTTTGGGGTTGTCAACCTCATCCAGCAGCTTGGAAACTGAAACGTCACTCTTGTGATGTCACTGGTATATAAGCTCCGATTCCGCCTTCTCCCACCAGTAACCTATTGACAAAGCAGACTCACCGGAGCAACAATTAAGTAGAAAAGATCATTAATGAACTCATACGAATTAACGAAACTGCATGTCACTCCCAAACTATGTACATTACCGTGAAATGCTACCGGAGTGCTTCAGCGAACTCTACCCTCCATTGGAGCCTGTGAACCCTAAGTGCATCCAGTACCTTACCTCGTGGCTACCTAGCAGGCTGCCACGTTTATCCATGCCTTGCTTACCTGTCATCACGCTCTGCTTCAGGCCCTAATCTACTGAAAATTTCTCGGGCGGGTCACGGGACTAGACTGGAGTTCCTTCAGGAACAACAATTAGCAGGTAAAGCACAGTTACTTACCTGTAACAGGTGATCTCTGGGAACAGCAGGAATAAGTCTTCACATATGGGTATCGTTGGTACCGATGGAGCCTGCGCGGGAACGCTCCCCAGCATCCAATTAGAAAGAATTTGGGAGCATCCTACAGCGCCTGCGTGCTGCCTTCCCGCATTACCCAACTGTCTCTCCTCAGTTGAGTTTTAAAGCTGAAACAAAGAGAGAGAGAGAGAGAGGGAAAGGAAAGATAGATAGAGAGATGCAACTCCTAGGGGAGGTGGGTGGGTTTGAAGACTTATTCCTGCTGTTCCCAGAGATCACCTGTTACAGGTAAGTAACTGTGCTATCTCCAGGAACAAGCAGGAATGAGTCTTCACATATGGAGATTCCCTAGCTTTAGATGCCAGGGAGAGACCCCAGAAGTTGTGTGTCCCTGGGACAGGGCTCCACTTCCCCCCATGCATCTCTGGCAACCCATCAGGGATGGTGGGTAGGAGTTGATTAAGTATGGAACAGGTGTTTGAGAACAGCCTGACCAAACAAGGCATCCCGGCGGGAGTCCTTGTCCAAGCAGTAATGGGCTGTGAAGGTATGAACCGAGGCCCAAGTGGCTGCTCGACAGATGTCGTCAATAGACACAGAGCTCAGATGAGCCATTGAGGCTGCCATGGCTCTCACATTGTGAGCTGTGACATGGCCCTCCAGAGAAAGGTTCTTACTCTGATAGGCGAAAGAAATACACTGGGCAATCCAGTTGGATAGTGTTCTCTTGGAGACTGGTAGTCCCAAATGACGAGGATCAAAGGCAACAAAGAGCTGAGAGGACTTTCTATGTTGCTGTGTCCTTTGTAAATAAAAAGCCAGAGCTCTCTTACAGTCCAGGGTATGAAGATTCCTCTCTGCACTTGATGCTTGAGGTCCTGGAAAAATGACAGGTAGGTACACCTCCCGGTTGAGGTGAAAGGGCGAGACCACCTTAGGCATAAAGTGTGGATGAGTCCTAAAGACTACCTTGTCATGATGGAACCTTGTATAAGGTGGATTAGCTACGAGTGCTTGCAATTCACTAATATGACGTGCTGATGTGATTGCAATGAGAAAGATAACTTTCCAAGAAAGGAATTTCAAGGAGGTGGTAGCCAAAGGTTCAAAAGGCGGCTTCATAAGCTGCCCAAGAACCAGGTTCAAGTCCCATGCCACCGAAGGTGGTCTAATGGGAGGCTTTGTTAAAAGGAGGCCTCTCATGAACCTTGCTACAAGAGGATGAGAGGAAATAGGTTGTCCATTTAGAGGCTTAGGGGAAGTTGCAATAGCACTCAAATGGACCCTTACTGAATTTGTTTTGAGGCCTGCATTAGACAGATGGAGGAGATACTCCAGCAAAGATTCCAGGGGTATGGCAAGAGGGCTAAGACCCTTTTCAGAGCACCAGATTGTAAACCTCTTCCACTTGAAAGCATAAGAACGTCTAGTGGAAGGTTTTCTGGAAGCATAAAGAACATCTTTCACCTGTTGTGAAAGATGAAGATCTTGGAGATCTAGGCCTTCAGCAACCAAGCCCTGAGATGCAGAGACTGGGGATTGGGATGCCATAACTTTCCGTCCTCTTGAGATAGGAGATCTGGAGCAGACCCTAACTCCAGGGAGGGAGCTTGAGAGAGATGTAAGAAGCAGAGGGTACCACACTTGCCGTGGCCAATGTGGAGCTATGAGAATCATGTGGCCTCTGTCTCTCTGAAGCTTGAACAGGGTTTTGGGAATTAGGGGAATGGGTGGAAAGGCATACAGGAAGTCTTGACCTCAGTGAAGGAGGAAAGCATCCCTGGCCTGAGCTCCCTGAGCCGGAGTTCTGGAACAGAACCAGGGAAGTTTGGTATTCAACGGACTTGCAAAGAGGTCTATGTCCGGGGTTCCCCAAATTTGAAAAATCCTGGCCACCTAGTCCACATGTAGGGACCACTCGTGTGGAAGCAGAACTCGACTGAGCCTGTCTGCCCAAGAGTTTTGAACGCCTGGAAGATAAACTGCCAGAAGATGAATCTGATGCTCTCTGGCGAGGGCCCACAGTCGCAAAGCTTCGTTGCAAAGCGACAGAGAGCCAGTTCCGCCTGCTTGTTCACATAGAACATGGCTACCTGATTGTCCGTGTGGATAAGGACTGTCTTGCAGCTGAGCAGGGTGTGGAACACCCGCAGAGCAAGGAAGATTGCTCTGAGTTCCAAGAGATTGATATGTAGACAACTCTCCTGTGGGGACCAGATGCCCTGGGTGGAGAGGTCTTGTAGATGAGCTCCCCACCCCACTGGAGAAGCATCTGTTGTGAGAGTTGCTTGGGGTAGAGACTGGTGAAACGGGGACCCCAGCAACAGGTTTTGAGGGGACTTCCACCACTGGAGGGACAAAAAGAGATGACTTGTGTTTGCTATTTTGTCTGACAGGCAGTCTAATGCCTGGATCCATTGGGTGGATAAAGTCCACTGAGCTGCCCTCATGCGAAGGCGAGCATATGGTACCACATGCACGGTGGATGCCATGTGGCCTAGTAACTGTAACATCTCTCGAGCAGTTAAGTGAGGCTTCAACTCTGCTTGAGAAGCTAACTGCGAAGCGAAGGCAATGGGCCTGGGGGAGATAGGCCCTTGCCTTTGTGGTATCCAGCAATGCCCCTATAAACTCCAGGGACTGAGTAGGGGTTAAATTGGATTTTGGGATGTTTATTATCAGCCCTAAATACTGAAGGATACTCATTGTGCAGGCTAGAGAATTCTTGGCCTCTGACTGGGTGGGAGCTCGAATGAGCCAGTCATCCAAATAAGGGAAGACGAATATTCCCAGAGTGCGCAGAAATGCAGCTACCACTGCCATGAATTTTGTGAACACCCTTGGAGTAGAGGCGAGACCAAAAGGGAGCACTCTGTATTGATAGTGCTTCTCTTGAAAAAGGAACCGAAGGAACCTTCTGTGAGTTGGATGGTTGAGAACATGGGTGTACGCATCCTTGAGATCTAGAGAACAAAGCCAATCCTGACTCTGAAGGTATGGCAGCAGAGTTCCCAGAGAAATCATTTTGAAATTTTCCTTGACTAGGAATCTGTTCAATTCGCTGAGATCTAAGACGGGTCTGTAGCCCCCTGTTTTCTTTGGAATAAGAAAATAGGGGGAGTAGAAACCTGTGCCCTGTTGTTGAAGAGGCACTTCCTCTATTGCCCCCTGGGTGAAAAGGGTGGCAACCTCCTGCCCCAACAGGTTGAGGAGGGAGGTTGGAGAATTGAACTGTTGCACTCTTGTGTGAGGGGGCAAGCAAGAAAAAGACCGGCGGTACCGGTGGAGCATCGAAGAATGCAGATGCGACACAAAAGAAATAAAGAAAAATAAATAAATTCTTCTGCGGTGACAGGAACACGACCTGCTGGCTCCGCGGAAAAAGAAGAACTGAGGAGAGACAGTTGGGAAAGGCGGGAAGGCAGCACGCAGGCGCTGTGGGATGCTCCCAAAGGCTTTCTGATTGGACGCTGGGGAGCGTTCCCGCGCAGGCTCCGTCGGTACCGACGATACCCATATGTGAAGACTCATTCCTGCTTGTTCCTGGAGATGTCTAATTTCCTCTTCCTTATCATCCCTCCAGTCTAGTCCCGAACCTTTGGGATGTAACAGAGCAGTGAACCACTCAATGGGCGGGACCGTGTAGACCAGCCTGAAGCACCGCTGATCCAAAACAGGTATCCCTTTCCGCCTGAATATCCAGACGGTAATGCTTCACAAAGGAATGCAGCGAAGACCAAGTCGCCGCCTTGCAAATCTCCACCGGTGGCACCAAACTGCTCTCCGCCCAAGATGCTGCCTGTGCTCTAGTCGAATGAGCTCTAAGCCCTTCCGGCACTAGCTTACCTTTCAAAATATATGCCGATGCAATGGCTTCCTTCACCCAGCGAGCAATGGACACTTTAGATGCCGCCTGGCCTTTCTTCGCCCCCGCAAAAACAATAAACAGCCTTTCCGACTTACGGGTCCGGCGAAGATACCTCTTCAATGCTTGGCGCACATCCAAACACTTCAACTTCCCTGACGAAGGGTCAGTACTGTCCCCCTCAAACACCGGCAAAGACACTGCCTGATTCAAATGAAATGCCGAAACCACTTTGGGCAAGGATGGAACCGGCCATAGAACCACCTTTGACTCAAAAAAGGAAAGGGACTCTTACACGACAATGCCTGCAGTTCCAAAACTCTCCTCGCGGACGAAATTGCTACCAAGAATACCACCTTCAGGGTAAGGTCCTTCAGAGATGATCTCACTAGAGGCTCAAAGGGCGCTCGTACCAATGCTTCCAAAACCAGCGGCAGATCCCATGTGGGTACCACGTGTCTACATGGAGGTCTCAATAAGGCCACCGCCCACAAGAAACGCCTAACATCAGGATGACACCCGAGCGCCACTCCCCGAATTTTCCTCCTATAACAGGACATCGCTGCTAGCTGTACCCTTAAGGACGATGCTGCCAAGCCTTTCTGAAATCCTTCTTGCAAAAAGGCCAGAATCTGTGGTAGTGAAGCTTTTATCACCACTGCCCGTCTGTCCGCATACCATTCCTCAAACACTCGCCACACTTGTATTTATTCATCGTGTCTCCTTGTTAAGGAACTGGTTATTTGTACCCTATTTTACCTGTTATACCTGCTTAATGCATACCCAAGTTTAATTTTCCTGTTTAATGTATACCCAAGTTATTATACCTGTTTCACTGTAAGCACAAATCACGAAATTGAGATGTGCAACTCTTATGTTCATTGTAAACAGCACTGATGTCGAATAACGCGGTATAAAAGAGACTGCAAATAAATAAATAAATAAATAAAAATATGCCAACGAGGTAGACCTGCGACGAGCTCTCAGCAAGGTTGAAATAACAGCCGGCGAATAACCTTTAGACATCATTCTCGCCCTTTCAATAGCCAAGCCGTAAGCGAGAATCGATCCACCCAGGGCATGACCAGTGGACCCTGAGAAAGAAGATCCTCCCGAGAGGGAAGCTGACACGGGCTGTCGACTAACAGCCTCCTCAGGTCGGCATACCAGGGCCTCCTCAGCCAATCTGGCGTGACCAAAATCACCAGACCTTTGTGGCACTCTATGCGCTGTAACACTCGGCCTATCAACACCCAAGGAGGAAACACGTACAGAGTTGACCGTCCAGCCAGGGCTGAATGAGCGCATCCAGTCCTTCCGACATTCTCTCCCGTCGCCTGCTGAAGAAACGTTCGACCTGAGCTGATTGAAAGGTCGCCATGAGATCCATCACTGGCGTTCCCCAGCGCCGCACTAGACTTGCGAATACGTCCGGGTGAAGTACCCACTCTCCTGGGTCCACCCTCACCCGACTCAGAAAGTCGGCCTCCACATTGTCCACGCCTGCCACATGCGTCGCCAACACGGCCAAGAGATTCTCCTCTGCCCAAGCAAGCAGACTGTCTGCCTCTGCCTCTAGAGCTATAGTGCTGGTGCCCCCTTGTTGATTGATATATGCTACTGTGGTCGCGTTGTCGGAGAAAACTCGCACTGCCTTCCCCTGGAGATAAGGCTGAAACTTCTGAAGGGCCAGCGTCACTGCTCTCAATTCCAATCAGATGATGGCCCAACCGCTTTCTTCATCGATCCAGAGACCCTGCACGAAATGTCCCTGGCAGTGTGCCCCCCAGCTCGCTAGACTGGCATCTGTCGTTAGCGATATCCACTCTGGCGACTCCAAGGTGTAGTACAAATGAATTAAAAATTGACTATTGATCATGCCTCTCAAGTAAGGGGTAAAAGAAACTGTTGAAATAGGGGTAGTTGAAACTGTTCACATAACAACAGGGATGCTAGAAAACCAGAGAGGGAGACAGTCTTATCTGGGATGCTCACAGACCAGAGAGGGAGACAATTAGATCAACTGAGGAGAACTATTCTAGTTACGTAACAATGTAAACAAGATACACATCAATTGTAATTATGGAGTTCTGAACTTCTGAAGCCATGGGGGGTGAGGGAGGTATGTCCCTTGAAAATTGTCAGGCGCCTGGCCAGTGTCCTGGCTGTGTTTGATGGATAACTGCCCCTATATGTCGCCTGATGAAAGATAGCTAGTTGTCTGTGCAACAGCTGGTTGTTTGCAACAGGATAAAATGGATGCCTGTTTTAGCTAGAGAGAGGAGCTACCAAGGGATCTCTTCTGGGGTCAGAAGACTGTAGTTAGGCTTGGTGCCGGGCACCAATGCCCACCGCAATTACTCTAGTCGCTGTCTCAAAGCAGTCATAGGCTACTCGAGTCATGAACTTGGAGCACTCATGGACTGCTCTGGCCAGTTTTTTGAACCGCCGTAGGGGTTCCTCGGAGAGACCAGCTAAGAACCCGGAGAACTCATTTGCCGGGTCTCTCAAGTACATGCCCAAGCACAGCTGATAGGCGTGAATCCAGCAAATGAGCATCAAGCCCTGTAGCACTTTCTACCCAGGGGCACCGAGGAGTGCGCCTTCCGGCTCTTCAGCCAACGCATGGCTGACTCCACCACCATGGAGTTTATGCGGTAGCTGTGCCTTTTGGAAGCCCGGGCTCTGGCAGACCCGATACATTGAGTCGAGCCGTTTGCTCACGATGGGCACCAACGCCGGTGTTTCCTACATGCGGAGCATTAGCCATTTCAGTATGGGTGAAATGGATGTCGTCAGTGATTCTCTCGGTGGGGTCTCGTATTGGAGGATTTCAAGTTCCTCAGTCCGAGGGTCCTCCTTTGATTCGGTTGGGAATGCTAGCGCCTTTGACATGTCACGCACAAAGTCGAGGAACGCCATGTCCTCGGGCGAGACGGGTCAGAGGGGATGTTGCAGTGGCGACGGGTGTTGGGGGAATGGTTCTCCCATTCCGAGTAGTCAGTGGAAGACTCAAGGGGAGGGCGGCCCAGAGGATCTGCACCAAAGCCCAAGCCCGGCCCTAATTCCTCGAAGGCCCTGCCACTAGCCGGGGAAGACCTCGGTCCCATAGAACGGGACCTGGATCAAGACCTTAGCAGAGGATTGACTCGGGGCCATATAGTCTCGAGGATCGGCTCGGCCTCTGGGGATGTCCTCAATATCGAGGGCCAGGTGGTCTGGGCAGAGGAACCAGCCATGCCGGACAACAATGCCCGCTGCTGGCCCATGAAGGCAGACAAGCTGCGCTCCAGGGCCGCCATTCTGGTCTCTAGTCCAGAAAGCTCTGGGGCCTTTGGCACGAGCACAAAGGAACTCAGGCCCAGTGCAGGTTTCTCCAAAGGGGAGTCCTCACAAGGAAGGGCTCGGGTGTCTGGAGCCGATCTTTGGGCGATTCCTTCCAGGTGACCTTGGTGGGCTGCTCCCCCTCCGAGCCCTCGGATGAGTGGCGTGGACTGCGGGACCAGGCTCGGGGCTTACCCAGCCTGCCAGAACCATCCAGCGATGATGCCTTTGAGGATTTCTTCTTCTTCTTGTGTTCCCTCAAGGGAGATCCCCTTTCTGAAGGCCCACAGCATCGACTGGGGTCCGTCCGTGGGGGCGCTCCGGGAGCCCAAGGCTTCAGACGGGGCGCCTTGGCTTTCGGAAGCGCAAGGGACTCCGGGGAAAACTTATCATGCTGCTGCTGCTGACGGCTCTTAAGGGCCTTGGTAGACATCTTTTTACAAAGATTACAGGCCACAGGTTCGTGGTCCATAAGAACGTAAGATATGCCATACTGGGTCAGATCAAGGTCCATCAAGCCCAGTATCCTGTTTCCAACAGTGGCCAATCTAGGTCACAAGTATACAGTACAGCAGTTTCCCCAAAAGACACAGGTTCCACAATGCTTGTACTGGGTCAAGCAGTGGATATCCTGGGTCCCCTTTAATAATGGTTTATGGACCTTTCCTCCAGGAACTTGTCTAAGTCTTTTTTAAACCCAGCTATACTACCAGCTTTTACTATATCCTCCGGTAACAAATTCCGGCGTTTGATTACATGTTGAGTGAAAAAATATTTTCTCTTATTAGTCTTAATTAGGTTACCCTGTAGCTTCATTGCATACCCTAGTCTTTCTATATTTTGATGACGTAAACAATCAATCTACGTTTACCTGTTTCACTCCACTCATTAATTCATAGACCTAGGCAGTGCAGGCAGCGGTCGTGTGTATCGGTAAGGAACATAATTTTTGTACACCGATTACACTTCTTGAAGCCACTGGTAGCCATGGGGGAAAAAAGTATCCTAGCGAGGTCGAAGACCCATGGTGCTGCCAGTTAGAAGAAAGGGTGCGAAAGCACCAAAAGGAAGAAAAGGTTACGGACCCAAGACTCGATGCCGGGGCAGTGAGCTTGGGTGGTGGGAAGAATACCAGTGCACAACCGGAGAGGAGAATATAAAAATCAGGCAAAAAAAAAAAAAAACTTTTTCTAAGGGAAAGTAGACAGATGATGAAGGGCTCCGTGGAAAAAAGGAGACTGAGTAAGATGGCACCCTTGGGCGGGAAGGGGACCATGCATGTGTGGTGGCATCTCCCAAAGGCTTTCTATAGGCATGTGTGGTGGCATCTCCCAAAGGCTTTCTATAGGCATGTGTGGTGGCATCTCCCAAAGGCTTTCAAAGGCTTTGGGGAGATGCTTCCGCGAGGGCTCTGTCAGCGCCAACGTCACCCCATATGTGAGGACTGACGTCTTGCTTGTTCTCGGAGAAATCTATTGTGCACTGCTGGATTTTCAGACCAAACTCCTTGACTCTATATTTGAAGACTATCTTATTTTTTTTGCATCGTAATGCAACCAGGAATTTTGGAAAATGACAGGAGTCACAAGTGCATTAAAGATTTAGGTGCTTTCACCTAGACAAATAAGCATTTTATACAAAGGAGTTTTAGAGCAGTGTATACTTTTACATGCAACATTTTCAGTCTTTGCAAAAAATTGAATAGCATACCTGTCTGAATCTTTCACAGACTCTATAAGTGTAAAATAGATTTGTTGCTCTTTTCTTAAAGTACATATTAGTTCATCATATTCTGATTTTTTTCTGTCCTGGAATAAATAAACAAAGAGTTTATATTAAATTACAGTAAACTGAAAAATGTCAATAACACACATTTAAAAATAAAGATGCCGATTTGAAGACCTAGGTATATTTGTAAACTCCTGCTCTCTATAGGTTTAGGCCCTATAATTCCCACCATGTCTGGCAACAGTTTGAACCTTACACCTCAATAATGTTGTAGGCTGTGCAATGCTCACTTGTAGGGTTTGATTAACTAGGCTTTTATGCTATAGACATAGAATGGGAACACAGCCTTAGTAAAAAGTAAATGCTACACCCAAATGAACACATATATGTATGTTATTTTACTTGACCTCCAAGTGATTGTGGATAGACACTGGTCAAATCAATATTATTATTTAACCAGTTTTCTATACTGCCTTATCCTTCAATCAAAGCGGTTTACATTATGTAATTACTACAAACAGGTACAGCACAGTTACTTACCTGTAACAGGTGATCTCTGGGAACAGCAGGAATTAGTCTTCACATATGGGTACGTCGGTACCGACGGAGCCTGCACGGGGATGCTGCCCAGCTTCCAATCAGAAAGCTTTTGGCAGCCTCCCTCGCGCCTGCGCGCTGAGTTCCCGCCCTCTCCAGAGCCTCTCTTCAGTTGAGTTTCAAAGCTGAGACAAAGGCGAGGAGAGAAAGGAGAAGAAGATAAGAGATGCAACTCCTAGGGGAGGTGGGAGGGTTGTGAAGACTAATTCCTGCTGTTCCCAGAGATCACCTGTTACAGGTAAGTAACTGTGCTATCTCCAGGAACAAGCAGGAATGAGTCTTCACATATGGGGACTCCCTAGCTGGAGATGCCAGGGGGAGATCCCATAAAAATGCAGCAGGCTGGACCAGGGGTGCATTTTGTTTCCAGAAATCCCTGGCATCCAATGTGGGATGGAGGGTAAGAGTTGACAATAAAGGAGCTGTGAGGAAGAACAGCATAGCCAAGGACTAGAGGGCCGTACAGATTGTAGGAGTCCTTGGTGTATATGAGGAGGCACATGAACACATGTAACGTACCATTAGATATGTCACTTACCTACTGCACTGTAGGAAGTAGAACGCCTGATGTAGTCTGCTGGAGAAGCAGTGGCGGAATCTTGAAGGGACCTCCCATCAGTGAGGATGAAGGTCCAGACCTGGAGGTAGTAGACGATCCAGGTGTCAACTGGGTAGGATGAGACGTCATGTCTTCAATGGAGAGCTTTATGAGAAAAAGCTGAAAAACTCCTTTAGTCATAATGTTATTAACAGGGAGGACTAAGGAAGAAGACTGACGGAGTTGGAGAACTAGCCCAGTCCTGACGGGGAGAGGGAAGTGGAAAAAAATCCCTATTCCCAAGGAGAAGAGCTGTGTACTCAAAGATAAAGATGTACACCGTTTTTCCTAACTGTCGAGAAATAGGAAAAAATATTGAAGCTTGATGCTTCAAGGGTTTAAGAAAAATTAGAGAAGTTAGCACCACAATGGTAGTGGTGTCTAACAGTTTCTGCATGGTAATATGGTATGCGAAATAGGGCGATGGACTGTCTAAATCCTTTAGGAGGTAACATTTAGTATAGACAGTAAGGGTGAGAGTATAGAGATATGAACCCTTAAGAAACCGCCCAAGAGACACATATATATACAGATGTTTATATATATATGTGGGTGGATCTAAACCTGAATCGATATGTCCAGATGCAGAAATCGGGACATGGGTGGAGAGATATATCAAAAAAAAAAAAAAAAAAAAAAATATATATATATATATATATATATATATATATATAATATAGATATGAAATACGTAATTATAGATATCTTTGTGGGGCATGGGATTGCACCACCAGAGAAATGATATAGGTATGTAGACATATATATAGAGATGCTACATACAAGATGACAGGTTGAAGAACATGTCTAGCACCCAGCCCCATGATTGTGACATGGGAAATAAAAAAGAAAAAGATTCTTCATACTACCAGAGGGTAAAGCCACTTGGGATATGTAGAGAGAATCTATTTCTATGAATTAAGGGATGCAGGAAGGCAATCCAACAAAATAACCGTGATGATTGCGTGAGAACAGATTATAAGATGAATCTGTAAGGAACAAGGCGGGAGTTCCACCGAGCACTGACACGGCAGAGGTGCAAAATGCAGGGGAAGATACCAGAGGGACCTATTAGAGGGACCCAGAGGTACCATACATGAATGTCCGCCTTGGATCTGCACGCAGAAGAATATATCTCGTGCTAACACCCCAGGTTAAAGGGTGTGGAGAACCTTCACAGGCATGGGAAGGGTGAACCAGCTTTTCCCTACTAATAGCGAAGATTCAGAGACAAGGTCAATACTCTATAGCAGGCCCTCATAGTAGAAAGCTACTCTGAAGATTGTAGAGAGCATTGTGCAGGAGAGATAAACTGACTGAAGTCAGGTTTGTTACCATATCCTAGGAGAGGAGATGGATAGAATAACGTGAGAAAGCCTAAGGGAGTAGGAGGATCCAAGGTAGCTAACGAATAGCTTGGAAATACTACCAAGGCTAGACAGATATTGAACAAAAGACTGGAACTTGGCAAAAGTACCAGTAATACAATCACTGTAACTCCTGCAGGCACAGCAGCTGACAGAATCAGCAGAAAGATTGCCCTGTGCCCCATAAAGAAAAACAGATAAGGAGGGAGGAGATATAACTTCTCCCTGTCTGTGGAATAGGCTTGGTAAAAACTTTTTAGTATGGTACCCCTCCGTTAGGGAAGAAACCCCATTGGAGAGGGTAGCAAGTAATTAGAGGGCGACATACCCATAGGGTAAGTCAACAGAAGGAAGAATGTTCAATTGGGACAAAACCATCATGAGATAGGTGCAACTGCTCTTCTAGAGGATAAGAAGAGGAGAAGTTAGCAGTCCCTGAACATAAAATGTTTCACAAGGTAGTACCCTGAAAGAAACATAGTGTATAAACTTCTAATGAAGTAGAAGGAAAGTATAGAGCAGCGATGGCGAACCTATGGCACGCGTGCCAGCTGTGGCACGCGAAGGCCTTGCAGCTGGCACGCGGGAAGGTCCGCAATCGAAAAAAAAAAACAACCCTGTCTGCTGCCGCTGTCGGGGCCGCCGCGGCAGAATTGAGCGTGCCGCGGGGCCCCCCTGTACCCGGCAGATCCTGCCCTCCCCGTAGCAGCTCTCTCTTTGGAGCTACAGTCAGACGCGCCGGCTTGCAGAGCGCGAAGGGAAGAGTTTCCCTTTCGCGACTCCGTTAAGCCCGCGGGGGCTGATGGGAACTTCCCATCAGCCCCCGCGGGCTTAACAGAGCAGCGAGGGAACTCTTCCCTCGTGCTCTGCAAGCCGGCGCGTCTGACTGCAGCTCCAAAGAGAGAGCTGCTACGGGGAGGGCAGGCTCTGCCGGGTGGGTACAGGGGGGCCCCGCGGCACGCTCGATTCTGCCGCGGCGGCCCCGACAGCGGCAGCAGACAGGTTTTCTTTTTTTTTTTAATTTTCCCTGGGCTGGGGGGGGTGGGGGTTAGGAGTGGTGATGGGCTGGGCTGGGCTGGGCGGGGGGGGGGTTAGGAGTGGTGATGGGCTGGGCTGGGCTGGGGGGTTAGGAGTGGTGATGGGCTGGAGGGGGGGTTAGGAGTGGTGCTGGGCTGGGCTGGGGGGGGTTAGGAGTAGTGATGGGCTGGGCTGGGCTGGGCTGGGGGGTGTTAGGAGTAGTGATGGGCTGGGGTGGGGGGGGTTTAGGAGTGGTGATGGGCACTGGGCTGGGGGGGTTAGGAGTGGTGATGGACACTGGGCTGGCTGGGGGGGGTTAGGAGTGGTGATGGGCACTGGGCTGGCTGGGGGGGTTAGGAGTGGTGATGGGCGCTGGGCTGGGGGGGTTAGGAGTGGTGAAGGGCGCTGGGGGGGTTAGGAGTGGTGATAGGCGCTGGGGGGGCTTAAACTAAAAATTGAGTGATGGGGGATTAGGACTGGGAGTGGGCTAATGGGGCGGTTAGGACTGGAAATGGGCTGGTGGGATTAGGACTGGGAGTGGGCTATGGGGGGCTAGGACTAGTAATGGGTTGGGGGGGTTGCTAGGACTGGAAATGGGCTGAGTGGAAGGGGGCTTGAACTGCAAATAGCTGTTGGGGATGGGGCTTGGAATGGAAATGGGCTGAGGGGAAGTGGGGGGCTTGAACTGCAAATAGCTGATGGGGACGGGGCTTGGAATGGAAATGGGCTGAGGGGAAGTGGGGGGCTTGAAGAAGGGAATGGATGCTGGGTGAGACTGGAACTAGAAGGGAGCTGATGTTGGGGGAGGATTAGAATGGGATGGGGCTGGAAGAGTAAAATGGAGAAGGGAAAAATATTTTGTGTGGGAGGGATAAAAAAATCTACAATTGGCCGGGTATTGGGAGAGTAAGTGGGGATTGAGGATGGAGGGGTAAAATTTGAGTGGATGAAATAGGAATGAGGAAAGAGCAAAAGGAGAAAGATTAGTATGTTAAAGCAGATGTAGAGAGAGAATGGAAAAAAAACTAGAAGAGAGAAGAAAGGACAAATGGACAGCAGACGATGGAGAGTTAGCAGAAGACACGAAGAAACCAGAAGAAAGTGGCTGGAGCAATTGCAGCTGAAAAAAAATGCACAAAAGGTAGAAAGATATCTCTTTATTTTGAATTTATTAACTGGAATATGTCAGCTCTGGGAAATGTGCATCATTAACATCTGCGCTTTGTTTGGTACAAGAGGAAATTCCTATTTGACGTTGCCACTTGTTCTCTTTCCCCAGTATTCACTGAAATGTATTGGTTTAATATTTGCAGTGTTGCCTTTTGATAGGTAGGGTATGGTGCTTTGTGAGTCCTGGTAATGCTGTCAGGATACGGCGGGTTTGCTATGGGTTCTAAATGGGCAGCGTTTGTAGTAGTTCCTAATGTGCCTGGCGGTTGGCACTGGATTATAG
The DNA here is from genome assembly GCA_033557465.1 of Ichthyophis bannanicus. Classification (NCBI taxonomy): domain Eukaryota; kingdom Metazoa; phylum Chordata; class Amphibia; order Gymnophiona; family Ichthyophiidae; genus Ichthyophis; species Ichthyophis bannanicus. Next base: position 385,296,263 of record CM066039.1, read on the forward strand.
TAATGTAGAAATCTTTTAGTCTTTCTTTATCCATACACTCATTAAGAGACATGTTTACTAAAAGTTAGTGTATGGTAACATTATGCAAATATTTATGCAAATAAGACCACTTATGCAAATGACGTGCTGGCACTTTGAGGAAATTCTTTGGTTTTGTGCGGCAGTTTGGGCACTCGGGCTCAAAAAGGTTAGCCATCACTGGTATAGAGTATAAGTCCCAGCTCCTATGGTTGCTGGGAATGCTGAGACTGGTTAGAGCTAGAGGAGTTCAGACTAGGCTGAGGTGTCTCCTGTTTAGGTACAGCCGAATGATGGGCAGGAGAGGAATGAAACTTTCTTCTCTTAGGGAAAGAAGGTTTGGTAGGACATTTCCTACCTCTCGAAGAAGGAGGTGGCTTAGAAAGGTCCTTAGTGGAAGGAGAGTCAGTGAAGCATTGAGCAACCTGACTTAAAGCCTCCTTATTGAAGAGACCCTCTCCTGTACAAGGAGAATGAGCCAGTATAGTTTGTGCCCATTTACTCAAGTCTGAAGCCTCAAGCCAGGCTCTGCGACGTGCTGCTATGGCAATAGCAGAGGATCTGCTAATAGACTCAAAAGAGTCTATAGAAGCACGAGACAGGAACCAAGATATATTCCGGCTGTGATTGATGAGTAAGGAATAATCAGTAGTCTTGGGCTCTGGTAAAAAAAGGGGTCAAAAGAGACAATTTCTCTGTGACTTCCTGGAGTGTTAGACTCATGTGAAAAATATATGAGAGAACTCTGGAGGCCAACATAGAGTTTTGGAAGGCTTGACGACCAAAAGCATCGAGTGTTCTTGAAGAACGACCCGGTGGATAAGAAGAATGCTTCTTCTTGCTCTTAACTTTTCTCAGAGCCGATTCCACTACAAGGGAACGATGAGAAAGTTGAGGCTTCTGGAACCCTGGAGAGGGTGGCACCCGGTACCGACCCTCAATGTTTGTAGAAACTGGAGGAAGTCGTAAGGGTGATTTCCAGACCCTGAGAAGGAGATCCTGCAGAGCAGGATGTAAAGGAAATTGTATATTTTCCATCTGTGCCTGTGAGGCCTGAGTAGGACCACTACCAGGGATAGATATATTGAGAAAGGTTGCCATGTCCCGGAGAAAAGCCTGAAAAGACTGATCTCCTATGGGAACCATTCTTGGCCCGGCTAAAGAAAAAGCCGGGGCTCCAGAGGAGGCACAGGGGACTACACCAATGCCAGGTCTCGGTTCTAAAGTAGACATGGGTGCCAGAAGAGGCATGGATACTGATACAGGAGTAGCAGATGAAGCAGCCATCGGGAACTGCTGCAGTGGTAGCGAGATCATGAGAGAGTTATGACTCTGATCTTTGAAACTGCCGATCTGGAATCGATCGGAGTCGGTTCCAGGGCACGTCGGTACGGAGTCATCGAGACTAGATATGGACTCAAGACTCGGCATCGAAGTAAGTGATACTATCGATGCGTGTCGCGAAGGCGCCGACGCCCATGGCAGTATCGGCGATGCCGATACCCCTAAGGCAGACTGCGTCACATCGACCGATACCGACGATACCCGATGAACACCTGTTTCAAAGGGAAAGGTGGTCCACCTCGATGCCGATGCCAGGGTATCGGAACCGATCGACGCCGGTACCGGCCCGGAGCATGGCTGAGGTTGAAGGAAGTCAATGCGGTGCGAATCGATCGGACCCGAAGGTACCGAGGATGCCCAATGACAATCCTTGGTGAAGAGTAGGCTACTCGACACCGGTGCCGATGCCGGAGGCTCGGTACCGCTCGAAGCGGATACCACCTCCGCGCATGGCTCAGGTATGTTCTGTGAGGGGTGAGCCCCAGGAACAACCTGAAAACCCCTTTAACGCTTTGGAGCCCATAGACTCCCGCAGGGGTAATGCCAATGGATTCTTGAGGGTAAGGCCGGAGCCGTCACCATGCTGGGCATGGGACATACCACTCAAACATTGACTAGTCTTAACAGACTGTTTTTGGGTTACCTGATGCTGTGAAGTAGAGAAACCTGGTACCCTCACTGCCGAGGAAAAAACGGTATCGAGGGAAATTCTAAAAGTTGAAGGTTTCTTCACAGAAATATCCCCCGACATGCCAGGGGGAAAAGGGTCAGGACCCACACAGTTGAGACACCAAGCATTGGTATCTAAAAAGATACCACACCGAAGGCACTTCTTAGGAAAAGAAGGCTCCATAATGAAGAGGCCTGGTAGGCCCAACAAGTTAAGGCAAAAACTGAAGAAAAAGTTTCTCAGAATTAAGTCAAAAATCCACCAGCGGTACCGGTGGGAGCGGGAAATACAGCCGCGACCACAAGAAAAGAAAAAACTAAAGTATTAAAGTAAGTAAATAAGTAAGTTTCTGCGGTGACAGGAGGACGTCCTGCCGGCTCCGCGGAAAAAAACGAAAACTGAAGAGAGGCTCTGGAGAGGGCGGGAACTCAGCGCGCAGGCGCGAGGGAGGCTGCCAAAAGCTTTCTGATTGGAAGCTGGGCAGCATCCCCGTGCAGGCTCCGTCGGTACCGACGTACCCATATGTGAAGACTCATTCCTGCTTGTTCCTGGAGATTGGATATATTCCCTTGTCCCCAAAAGGCTCACAATCTATGTGCACCTGAGGCAATGGAGTGCCCAAGGCCACAAGGAGTGCCTATAGGACTAGAAACCCCAGTCCCTCCAGCCTGAGATTGCTGTCCCCAGGTGGGACTTGAACCCCCAGCCCTGAGGTACCATATCCTAACCACTAGGCCACTCCCCCCCCATCACTATAGATCAGGCCATCACTATAGATCAGACCTCATGAATGGATGTCATCTGATGGAGCCCAGTTGCAGAAATGTCTCTGAAGCTTTAGAGCTTTCTATCTTGCTCCAGCAGGCATGTATGGGATGTCCTCCTTCATAGTGTTTGTGCAGGGTCCCCTCCATCAGGAATTTTTCTTTTGCCACAAAGAGTCACACTTATGTTTCTTTTTTTGTATAACTCTTCATGACAAAGTTTGTCTCTTTAAATTATCTTTCTGGTGTAGCCTCCATTGGTTTGGTTCTTCTAGATCACCACATCTTTTAACTGAAATTTGATTTTTTTTCATTCTTTTTCTCACAGCCTCAATTTTGTGTCCTTATCAATGAATCAAAAGGCATCAGCTAATGCCACAGATGACATTTAGAATGTGCATGCAAAACTCTTATTAACAAATTTTGTATATGATGGATGTGTTACTATGGCCCCAGTTCACTAGCTTTCTGGCAAAAAATATCATTTTTAATGTTAAATATTTAGAAAGGTTTGTATATACAGGCTTAAAAGAAGGTTCCATGAACTAAGAACAACATTAAAATTCCCAAGAAAGTACAGGAATGTCTCTCATGAAAGGAATTAGCAAGAGATGGGAAAAGTTGCTGCAAATCACAAAATGGAGGAGGAAAACCTACTGCACTAAGTTGTTTTTATTTTTCAAACCAGATGCAGATAGGTGGAAAAGTAATCAAGCAGCTTTGGAATGAACAGAAGGGAGGAGTGGCTCAGTGGTTGGGACAGGTTACCTCAGGTCGGAGGGCCGGGGGTTCAATTCCCACATGGGGACAAGCAACCTCAGGCCGGAGGGGCTGGGGTCTCTACTAGTCCCATGGCCACTCCTTGTGGCCGGCCTTGGGCAAGCCACCATTGCCTCAGGTACACTTAGATTGTGAGCCCTTCGGGGACAAGGGAATAAAAAGTACCTGTTAGTATACATGTAAACCTCTCCGATGCGCAAGTAAAAGGCGGTATGTCAAGTGCCTAAACCATAACCATAACCAAGAAATGAAATATGTCTATCTGTATACAATGAACAAGTCTCTTCTGCTTAGATGAGTAAAAGATGAAAGCAGATTGCTTTCCTGATGGCAAGAGCACATGAGAAACCTGGAACAAACATCCAAAGGCAGTTTCCTCCTCCAGCATCCAAGCTATCCTTGCCTGGATTGAGATGTTGGCTGAAGAGGACTGTTTTGTTGGGGCGTTAAGGTTGAGCAAGGCTTAAACCATATTGGATCTTTGAAGGATGAAAGAAAACGGAAAACCATAATTTGAGTCATGGTGGAGCTCTATCATGGTTCCCTGGTCTTCTCTTAGTTTTATCAAGGTTTTGGCAATGAGCAGCAAAAGCATAGAGAATACCTGGATCCCTTCTGACCAATTTTTTTTTTTTACTTTCTTATTGAGTTGAGCAGCAAGTATCTAAGATTGTGACTCCCCAGTGTACAAAAATCAATTTTGCTATTTACTGGTTCATAAACCATTTAAGAGAGTCAAAAGTTTTATTCTTTTTGATGGTAATTTTATAACAGCGTGTCTTATTTATTTACATTCTCTTATATACCGCGCTATTCTGCATCAGTGCAGTTTACATTGAACAAACTGAAATTACATTGAACAGGGCATTATAACTTGGAGATAACTATTTTACAGGGAACATGGGCTATGGAGGGTTAAGTGGCTTGCCCAAGACCACAAGGAGCACCTGTGGGACTAGAAACCCCAGTCCTTCCGGCCCAAGGTTGCTGTCCTCTAGTGGGATTTGAACTCCCGACCTTCCGGCCTGAAGTACCTTGCCCCAACCACTAGGCCACTCCTCCACTCCTAGGCTGGGAAGGCGCATATGTTGTGTCTTTTATAAAGGTAAGATATGTGCCTGTGTGCCTTTATGCAAAGCGACACATGCTCCAAGACAGGAGAAACGTCATGCATGTATGTGCCAGTAAGAACAAAACACATATATGATTGCCAATACCACCCCAGCTCCACCCCTTATGAATGGAACACCTACTTATATATCACAAAAACATAAGGGCTATATATACTTTATGTGACTCCTTGACTGCATAAAGTGACATTTTACTTACAAGATAATGTCCTTTCCTTGAGTACTGCTAGACCAGTCCAGACAAGGGGGTTGTATTCCCCTACCAGCAGATTGGTGGAGACAAAGAACCAATGAAAAGCACATGTTTCAATGACATCATTCCCATACCTCTATCCACCTCAGCCACCATAGGTCCTTTTCAGTATTCATCTCAAAGCAAATGGGAGATACAGAGCAAGCCTCACACATACTCAATGTGGGCAACAATAAGTAAACAATGGTAGAGAACTATGTACAGGAAGGTATTTTATTTATTTAAACTTATTTTTACACTGCCTTTCTACAATTCACAGCAGTTTACATATAACAGAATAATAACAGGGCTAGATGATGCATACTGTTGTACATAAAAAAAGAACATAGTAAAGGGCAAGGAGAAATGGGAGTTATATAATTATTTATCTTTCAAGATGCTTTACAATCATGAATCTTTTAAGATTTCAGGGTATGAAGTAGTAAGGAGCTATGTAACTATTGTCACCCTCTTACTCACTCTTATAGGCTGAGGCCTAGGGAGCTTCAGTGGGGCCTCTTCTTAATGTAGCCGGGACTTTACAATGCCCCCTGGGATCTGTAGTCCCACTAGCTAATCAAAAAGGTAGTTGTGAACGAGTAGCCAGGCTTTTCAAAAAGAGGTATTTTATTTCCCTTCCGGGTGAACATTTGCACATAAGAATCAAAAGAAATAAACCATATTTTTCTGGTACAAATAAAATGAACTACTGGTAACAAAAAGGTGCTTATCTTCAGCCAATCCAAAAAGGTAAGACAGTCCTTATACTTTACACAAGTGAATTCTTCACAATCCGTTTCCCTCAATGGATTTCTGTTTCAAGCAAATCAGCATAGAGAGGAGATGTTATCTGAGAACATTAGTGCACACTCCATTTGGAACTCCTCAGGACTTTCCCCACAAAAGTCACATTCCATGTCCTCAATGTTTTCCCCATAGCTATCTTCAGAATGCTTGTAAATCACATCATTGTTGCAAAAACCCTCCTCTCCTTTCCAAAGGCTTCTTTCCCCCTCTCTATCAGGGTGAATTGGAAGGTTACCGTATATAGTGGAGTTTTCCTCCAGAGGGCCACACACTCCTAGCTGTGTGTATGGGAAACTCTCCCTTTCAAAGTTCCCTCTATTACAAGGAATCAGCCTATCCTTTGGCTCGGTTCCCTCGGAGATTTCTGAGCACGGAAACGTGGCGTGGCTTTTTCCCCAGGCAAGCCTTCTACTCCCTTTTACAGTATGTTTCTCTTTGGGCAGGTAAGTATCCCTTTGATAATAGTTACTGCCCTCCCGGTACCTGTTCTCAGGGAGACTTCCTCTCACAAGTTCCTTCCGTCTGCCTGCATGAATACCTCCGTGGCACCAACCACCTGGTTCTTGTTCAGTGCTGCCCAGCACCCTGTAACCAGCCTCTGGTATTCTCTCAGCTATCTCCTGTGGAACACTGCTTGAACCTCCGTGGGAAGTTTTTCCTTTAGTTTCCAAAACAGCTCTCTTCCTAAGCTCCTGGTTAGGTCTCCTAGGATCCTGGTTAGCTCTCTTCCTGGAATCCTGATTAGCCCTCCTAGGATCCTGGATAGCTCTCCTACTGACAAACTCTGAGTGAGTTTTATCTGCGTCACTCCTAGTGTTCCAGTGAGCCTGCCCTGCCCTCAGCTGCCTCTCATCAGCTAATATGCTATGATGTAATCCCCTACTAGGGCGTGCTCCTACACCTGGTGCTTTTGTTTTTGCTGGTTGCTCATAGCAACCCTGATCCATGTGCTCTGAGCTGTTACTTTTAGACCTGCTCAGCTCTGTTTTTCCTATTTCCATAGGCATATTCTGACCTACCCCATGACACTATGTACATTTCTAGATGCTATACAATAATGAATTCTGTACATTTCCAGGTATTCTGAGGGTAGGGTGCGTTATATCACACTGTTTTGTGAGCTCCAAGTGGAATCAATGTTAAAGTATTCCTGGAAGAGGAAGGTCTTTAATTTCTTCCTAAAGTCAGTTAGGTTTGAGAGTCCATTTCAAGCATGCTGGTAAGGCATTCCATATGGTAGGAACAAAGAGAGAGAACATAAGATATGCCATACTGGGTCAGACCAAGGTCCATCAAGCCCAGTATCCTGTTTCCAACAGTGGCCAATCTAGGTCATAAGTATCTAGCAGTCTCCCCAAAAGACACAGGGTTCTTCAATGCTTGTATTGGGTCAAGCAGTGATATCCTAGGACCCTTTTAATAATGGTTTATTGACCTTTCCTCCAGGAACTTGTCCAAACCTTTTTTAAACCCAGCTACACTAACAGCCCTTACTACATCCTCCGGTAACAAATTCCAGAGTTTGATTACACGTTGAGTGAAAAAATATTTTCTTTTATTAGTCTTAAATAGGTTACCCTGTAGCTTCAGTGCATGTCCCCTAGTCTTTTTATATTCTGACGACGTAAACAATCGATCTACGTTTACCCGTTACACTCCATTCATTAATTTATAGACCTCTACCATATCTCCCCTCAGCAGTCTCTTTTCCAGGTTGAAGAGCGTCAACCTTCTTAGCCTCTCTTCATAGGAGTATCCTTCCATCCCCTTTAACATTTTGGTGGCTCTTCTCTGCACCTTTTCTAATAACGCTATATCCTTTTTAAGATACGGCAACCAGAATTGCATACAATATTCCTTTCCTTATGATACCAAGCATTTTATTTGCTCTCTTTGCTGCCGCTGCACACTGGGTTTCAACATGTTATCCACGATGATGCCTAAATCTTTTTCCTGGATAGTGGTTCCCAATGTGGAACCTTGCATCATGTAACCATAGTTTGAGTTGTTCTTTCCTAGGTGCATAACTTTGCACTTGTCCACATTAAATTTCATCTGCCATTTGGATGTCAAGTCTTCCAATTTATCAAGATCCTCTTGCAATTTTCCACAATCCTCTTGGGTTTCAACAACTTTAAATAGTTTTGTGTCATCTGCAAATTTGATAACCTCACTCATTATTCCCTTTTCCAGGTCATTTATGAATATGTGAAAAAGCAGCGGACCAAGCACAGATCCCTGGGGTACACCACTATTCACCTTTCTCCATTGGGAAAATTGGCCATTTAGCCCTACCCTCTGCTTTCTATCTTTTAACCAGTTCCTGATCCACAATAGTACACTGCCTCTTATCCCATGACTTTTTAGTTTTGCCAAAAGTGTTTTGCCAAAAGTGTTTTCTTTGTGTTAACCCTTCTAAATCCTCTGCTATTTGGTTCTCTTTCTCTTCTCCTTCGCCTAGCTTAGCCCCTGTAATGTCCTCCCTCCCTACTCCCGTCGTCTCCTCCCTCCGCTATCTGGGTGTTACCCTTGACTCTTCCCTTTCCTTTCATCCTCATATCTCCTCCCTCGTCCGTACTTGTCACTTTCACCTACGCCGTATTCGTTCCCACTGGCCTTTTCTTTCCCCTCAATCCCTCACCACTCTAGTTCTTTCTCTTGTAACTTCCCGTCTGGATTATTGTAACTCCATCCTTGCTGGCCTCCCTTCCTGTCAACTCCGTCGTCTTCAGCTCCTCCAAAACACTGCCGCCCGTCTCCTCACTTTTTCTTCCCCTTCTGATCACATTACACCCTGCCTCTTCTCCCTTCATTGGCTCCCCGTTAAATTTCGGCTCATCTATAAATATCTCATCATCACTCACAGGGTTCTCTATACTAGCACTCCTCGGTATCTCTCTGATCTTATCTTTCATCAGTCTACCCCCCGTCTCCTCCGTTCATCTCATACCAACCGCCTCTTCCTCCCTTCCCCATCTCAGGCCCACCTTGAACTTACCCGCCATTCCGCCTTCTTCTTCTTAGCCCCCGCCCTCTGGAACTCTCTTCCTCACACCCTCCGTACTGAGTCCTCCTTCCCTCAATTTAAAGCTCTCCTCAAAACCCACCTTTTCTCTCAAGCATTTGATCTTCCAGCCTCCCCCGAACTATAACCATCATCCAACACTCCTGCCCGCCATGTCCCACCCGACTGCTACCCCCCACTCTTCCTTTCCCCCTGCGTTTTTGTGTCTAGCTCTCCAGTCTCTGTCCTTTTTTTTTCTCTCTCTATCTCTCACTCATTCTTTCCTATTATTTAATGGCGTTCCTTTCTCTCTTTATTTTTCTGTAGCTGCCTTTTATTGTACACCGCCCTGATACTCCGGTCCTGGGTGGTATATCAAGCCTGAATAAATGTAAATGTAAAATGTAAAAGTCTCTGAAGAGGGACCTTGTCAAAAGCTTTCTGAAAGTCCAGATACACTATATCAACCGACTCACCTTTGTCTACCTGTTTATTCACACCTTCAAAAAAACATAACATATTAGTAAGACAAGATCTTCCTTGTCTAAAGCCATGTTGGCTGTCTCCCATTAAGCCACGACTATCTACATGCTGAGTAATTTTGTTCATTATGATAGTTTCTACCATTTTTCCCGGTACTGACGTCAGGATCACCGGTCTGTAAGAATGCACGCTTACATGTCAGTTCTTTACTTCTGATTTTGTGGGTTGGGATGGATAGGAGATTATGAGAGCTGTGTCTGTGCAGTCTCTCCATCTTGGGTCTAGATAGGAGGGGCTGGAGACAAGGTGTAGATTCACTGTGTAGGAGTTTGAATGTTGTGATGAGAGTGTTGTATCTTATTCTTGCAGGAATAGGCAGCCAATGAAGCTGCTGTAGAATGGGGGTGATATGGACAATATTGCTTCAACATTGCTTCACTACAATGTTTCCGACACCGTCTCACACCAACCCACCTCTACATCCCAGGTCAACACGTTAAACCCATGCGCTCTATAGTCTTAACACGAAGAGCGGCAATCTCACCTTGCTTCCGCTCTCATCAGGAATCATATAGCTGCACTTAGCGGCTTTGTATATAGTTGCCTTTTGTACATAGTTTATTATGTTCTCTGTTTAAGAAACCTGTTTAATGTAAACCTGTTTAATGTATTGCCCTGTTCATTGTAAGCACTGATCAATTTTGTGAAGTGTAATTTCTGTTCACTGTAAACCGCGCTGATGTCGAATAGCGCGGTATAAAAGAAACTTTAAATAAATAAATAAATTAGGAGCTCTGTGAATTGATTGCTTTGGGAGGCAGTGATAGATGAGAATGCAATGTTCAAGAATAGGTGTAATTATGACCTGGGAAACCGTTTGGAATAGATCTGAGCCTAGTAGGGGGGGTCAAAGGTTTTTCAGCATTCTTAATTTGTAGTAGACTGAATTAGTTGTTCTTTTTATTTGTGCTTGGAAGTTAAATTTCTGGTCAAGTACTATGCTGAGGTAGTTAATTTCTGATTTCACTTGGATGGCAAAGTCCACAATTCTCAATATCTTAGGAGGAGAGAAAGATGGGTCAGTGAAGATATGGAGGGGCCTCCGTCTTTTCCTGGTTTGTAACAAGGTTGTGAAGTTGTAGCCATTGCTTTATGTCTGTGAAACATTTGTATATGCAGTTGAAATCTGGCAACGAGGTATTGAATGGTGTGAAGAACGTAACATCATCAGCATATATCTGGTACAAAATATTGTGCTTCCTGAAGACTGAACATATGGGTTGGAGGAAGATGTTAAATAGAGGGGCTGAAAGGCTTGACCCTTGGGGTACTTGTTGTTGTTGGCTAAATGGAACAGATGTGCTAAGTGGCAGCACTGTGGTGCAACACACACAATTGGTGTGTATGTGTGTGAAAGGACACAGGTTCAGGTCCCCGCAGGGGTTTCTGTATGTTTCTATAGGATCTCTAAAGGGGACTGTTGTAGTGGTTGATATTGAAGGGCGGACTAGACAGGCCATGTGGCCTTTTTCTGTCGTCATATTTCTATGTTTCTATAGATGTCTTGTGACCAATTCGTACTTCATGCTTCCTGTCATTTAAGTAGGATCAGAACCATCTTAATGTAGAGTCCCAGAACCCAATTTCTTGAAGTCTCTGTATACGCTGGTGGGGGAGAGGGAATCAAAAGCAGATGAGATGTCCAGGAATATAAGCAGGAAATCTTAGGTTGAATTTTGAGAATGTTAGTAACGTGTTTAGCAAAAAAATAAGTAGGGTTTCAACACTGTGATGTTCCCTAAATCCATGCTGGTAGGGGTCTAAGGGAGTGTGGTGACTGATGTAGTTTTGAAGTTGCAACTGCACCGTTTTCTCTATTATTTTAGCTATAAATGGGGTACTCTAGATCGGTCTGTATGAGTTCATGGAAGCGCAGGCAAGCCTTTTAGGATTGGTCATACTGAGCTTTGTTTCAGTACGGAGGGCATTTGTCCCTGTGAGAGGGATGAATGTATGATAGCTTGAAGGTAGGGAGTAAGATGCTTTCTGATGATGTTAATCCAGGTTACTGGGCAGGGATCTAAGGCTGAAGTGGTAAAGTTGATGTTCTTGATTGTGGATTCAATGTTTTCCAGGGAGGTAATTCAAATTCCAACCAAGTGATATGGGTAGGGTTTGTATGAAGCAGCTGACTCAGCAGGTTGACACTTTGGGGAAGGCTGGTGTTTGGCACAAAGACAGCTTGCCATATCCTGTGGGTTAATTAAATCAGGTGGGCTTTTATCATTCGGATCCTTTAGGAGGGATTTTGCAAAGAGGAAAAGCTCTCTTGGCTTGTTGATCGATTTCATGATGGTATTATTGTAGTATTCCCTCTTGCGTCTTAGTATTTCTTCGCAGTACATTTTGTGCTTCGTCATACAGAGGGTGTGTGTTTGGGAATCTCTGGAGTGTCGCCATTTGCATTCCAGGCATTGGAGTTTTGCTTTTTTGCTTCTGCAGTGGTGCAAAGAACCAGGGGACCTTGTTAGTCCACTTGGATGAGTTCTTTCTTGGAGGAGGTCTAGACGAGGAGTAACTGTCTTAAGGAAGATATCGTTATCAAACTGTCCTCATTGCATACGTTCAAGAAGCATTATCGTTTGGATGTTAAGGTGGGGAAAGACGCACATTTTGGCACTCAGTGTGTTGCGGGTCCCTCTCATTTTTAGGTACTGCTGTGGTACATTCCGAAGGAGGAGAGCTTATGGTCCATCAATTGAATGGAGATTCGTGCAGTCTGGAAGGTTCTGCAGCACTTCAAGGCCCTGTTGGAGTCTCAAGCGATGACAGTCTTCTCGGAAAATGCCTTGGGCAGTGGCGTATATCAACAGACAGGGTGGCACAGGCAGTGCAATTCTGGCAGTGGAGGTCACACCCCTGCTAACATGGGATGAAGGTCACCTAAGTGCGCTCTCAGCAGCTCATGTGGCTGGGAAGGACAATGTGCAAGTGGATTATCTCAGCCAGCATCAGACAGATGCCACGGAGTGGGTCCTGGCAGGCTCAGTGTTCTCCGGCACTATCTGATGCTGGGGTCAGCCAGTGATGGACCTCATGCTGACAGCGGACAATGCCAAGGTCGGCCAGTTCTTCAGCCGCTGGAGAGAAAGGATAATGGAAGAGTTGGACGCGCTGGCCAAAGAGGGTTTTCTGTATGTTTTCCCTCCATGGGCCCTGATCGGCAGGTTGGTGCAACACATTGCACTGCACAGAGGTCGCACGATTCTGGTGGCTCCCAATTGGCACTGCAGGCCCTGGTATGTGAACTTGATATGGCTGTTGGTGGACCAACTGTGGCCACCTCCAAGGAGAGCAGACCTGCTCTCGCAGGGGCCGATAAGAAAGCCGCAGGTGGATCAATTCTTGAATACAGCCTGGCTCTTAAGCAGGCGAGGCTGTTGAAGCACAGCTATCCACCTAATGTGATCTTTGCACTGTTGAAGGCCTGAAAGCGGTCCACTTTCTTGTCTTATATTAGGATTTATAGTGTTTGAAGACTGGTGTGAACAGCAGGGCAGGCGGCCATTGGGGGGCGTCAGTAGTGGATGTTCTGGCATTCTTGCAGGATGGGCTGGATAAAGGCCTGGCCTTGAACTCCCTAAAGGTGCAGGTCGTGGCTTTAGCCTATCATCGGGGCAAGGTTCAAGGGGCCCCGCTGGCATGCCATCCAGATATTGCGCGATTCTTGCGTGTGGTAAAGCAGGTCCGGCCGCTGATGCAGGTGGTCGTGCCTTCCTGGGATCTCAACTTGGTGTTGTCCAGGTTGATCACTGCTCTCTTTGAGCCTCTGAGTATGGCCTCGATGAAGGATCTCATTTTGAAAGTGGTTTTCTTGGTGGCCATTTGCTCAGCTCGACACATTTTGGAGTTGCAGGCTTTGTCTTGCCGAGAACAGACAGGGCCTGCACCCAACGCATGCAGGCTCGGGCCACATACATCCCCGCAGATGGATGCCTGCAAGGACAAGGTGTTGACCTCAAACGCCTGCCACAACAGCACCTCCAAGCAGCGATCCTGCGGGTCTCTGAGGACTGTGACGCCCTCCACCAGAACTGTGGTCTTTTTGGTCACAGCTGTGACCAAGGCATCCACCTTGGGAGGTTGAAACAGCTCCTTCTCGGCCTGCGGAACGGGATAGAGACAGGTCATGGCCCATCCCCCCTGAAGCCCAGCCTCTGTTTGGCTGCAACGGCCGGGAGAGTCCAATGCTGACCAAATGGCTCACAGCTCTCCATGGGGGTCTCCTCCAACCCACTGAAGGGCTCCGGAGTGTACCACACCTCCTTAGACTTTCTTGCCCAATTCGATTGACTGATATATTGCTTTGTTTTTTTTTCATGCAATAGACCCCTGTCAAGGACAGTTCTGCTCACTGCTGCTTTTATTTTCACTTCCTGAAATGTTGCAGAACCTACACCTATATCTAGGGTTACCAAACTCAGTCCAGACAGACCTCAGGAAAGTTTGCCCACCAGCTACTGGAGAACTGACAATATTAGAAGGAGAAGGCAAGCTCCCTGGGGGATATAGGGCGACATCATAAAAAATGTGCATAATCAGTCTCCAGCTGCTGGTAGACGGACAAAACCAGATTGTTTGGACTGGATTCGAGGGACATAGATGAGATGCTCATTACCGCTGGAAATGCCGCAGTCCAGCAGTTTATAAGATAGCAGAGCTGCGAGAGCAGAGAAGTGTTCCCGTGTCTTTCTTAAGCGGTGAATCAGTGAGGGAGAGTGGGCGGCTAGCAACGGCACCCCCTGCCGTGCTTACCTGGCTTACCGGGTTGCGCCGGCCTTACTTACATTCCAGGATATAGCCAAATTGAATGATGTCTAGCACCCAGCAATCCTTGGTAACCTGGGCCCATTTCTGAAAGGAAAAGTGAAGCCTGCCTCCAACAGGAGGAACCAGGGAATTGGGCCCCAAAAACTTAACTGCGTGACCTGGGAGGGTCTGCCTCTGGATGGGACCAAGTCCTTGGGTCCACATGCTCCACAAAAGGACTGAAAGCAAGCCTGGGGCCCTGAAGCAGAGAGGAAGAATGGACTATCATCCCCACTGACTTCGAAAACCTGAGACCCCCCCCAGGAATCTGGCCAGCGTGCCCATGGTGGTTGGGTGGAGGCTGACAAGAAAGGAGGCACTAGCCCGCTTCACAGGCACCCTATACCTGTCTGCCGGGAAGTGGTAAGATTTTGTCTTTGCCAGGTCAATCACCAGTTTCACCAAATCGGTTTCAAACGAGCTTCCTCTTAAAGGCCAGTAGAGCATAAAGTGCTTTGGAGGATGTGTCCCCCACCCAGTGATGGAGTCTAATCCAACGCCATGACAGTCAGTAAGGCACTATCCCTAGCTGCCAAGCACATCAAGTCATACATGGCATCAGAAAGGAAGGCCGTAGCAGTCTCCAAGAGAGAACTAGTATCATCAGACGGAAGAGACTGAATCCACTGGAACAGTGCTCAAAGCGTCAAGCTGGTACATACCCCCAGCTGTAGAAAAGACGGTGCCATGGCAAAACTGACTCTTCAGCAAGGAATTGACCTTGCAGTACAGAACATCCTTTAAGGTCAATCCGCTTTCCACAGGAATGGTGGTCCGTCTGGTAACCACTGTGACATGCGCATCCACATTGGGAATGTCAAACCACTCGCCGTGCTCCTCCTCTGGGACAGCGCAGATCTTCTTACAGACCCTTAACCTTTTAGGCAGGGAGTCGGGGGAAGTCACACTTGGACCAGATCATATCTTTGATCACTCCCCGGAACGGTAAGACAGTAGTGGATTTCCACGCTCTTTGAAGAAGTGAGTGTACTTTCGGCTCCTGCTCTGCACCGGCAGCATCTGTCAAGTTCAAGGCAGATGAGACCCTGGAAATCAATGATGCCAGCTCTTCCTTCTGGAACAGAAGGATCACAACGGCCTCTGCATAGTCTTTTGAAGATGAGAGTAGGTCATCATACATGGCAGAGCCAAATACAGATTCATTTGGGTCAGAGGCATATTCAACATCTCTGATAGCTACTACTACTACTACTACTATTAAACATTTATAAAGCACTACAAGGCACTCAACTATTCCTGATCTTCAGGTAGTGTCCTGCGCCGGGGATGCTTAGCCAAAGGTAGCTTAACAGGGCTTCTTCTTTCAGCCTGCATCCATGAGACTGCATTCGGGGGCACCCAAAGGCAGCAGGGTCTGAATTTCCATGCCAGAAGGACCAGGCCTGTTGCAAAAAGGAAAAGAATTCCAGGGAGGACAATCTGGACTCTGGAAGCTCTATTCTCGGAAAAGGTTCCCCGAAACCAGGGGGCACAGTCACCACAGACACTCCCTAGAGGATGAAGAGCGGCTCACAGCATGATCGCAGGAGCCTCTAGTCTGCCCTTCGTTTGTCTGTCTCTCTTGCTCTCCTCCTGTCCCACCCTTGTAGTCATGTCCTTGTTTTATTCTTGTTTCTGCCTTCTTTCCTCTTTACTATTTTAATAATGGCGTTCCTTTCCTGTTTTCCGCAGCCATGTAATTTTAATTGTAAACCACCCAGACACCTTTTTTGGTATGGGTGATATATCAAATTTTAAATAAACATAAACATAAACATCCTTACCCCTTAGCACTATCCAGTACACCTCCTGTCCTGAGACAGGTAAGGGCAGACTAACTGTATCCACTGGCTGAGAGGGGGAAAGCATGCCCTCCAGGGGGCAAATCAGAAGCTACCATACAGGAAACGCAGAGTCCAGAATCAAAGGATAAGGCTCCTCACTTGCCACAGGTTAAACAATGTTTCCTGGAAGAAGACAGAGTGTTAGGGTAAATATCACGAGAGCGCGCACTAAGGCTGTATTGGCACACAAGCATGCGCTAACTGTGCTTTTATGTAATGCATGTTAAAGGCACTACGAAAGGAGTTCACGTTGGAGCTGATTGGGCAGAACGCGCTTTAGGACCATGTGAACCTCAGGTGCACTATAGGCAAAAACGTTACTAACTCATGCAGAAAACAGCAGGAAACCCCCACACAGTGCAAACGGTTACTAGCAGTCCACCCCGAATTGCGTCCCTCAGAGATGGAACCAGGAGCCCCCAACAAGAACAAAGACAAGGTCAAGCCTTGGTACTCTCACTCCCTGAGAAGCCCAGGTGTAGGATCTGTGTCGGGCTCAGCTCTACTACCCTGGAACAGCTTCATTGGCTGGGTTTATTTTTAACAGCACAGTGTGAAAGGTGGCTGGCAGGCAGATCCTTCTGAGAGCCTTCTGCGATCTTTGGGAGAGAACAGAGGGGGAAAGGGGGAGGAGTGAGGGGCACGGAGGTTGTGTGAGGCTGCTGCATTGTTCCAAATCCTTCCAATTTGTGGTTGCTCAGCAGGTCTTTATCATAATTTATTTATTTATTTAATGTTTCTTTTATACCGCGCTATTTAGCATCAGTGCGGTTTACAGGTAACACATTTGTGCAGTGCAGGCAGGTCTGCACTGGACTTACAATAAAATGGGGTTCTTTATACAGGGCTAACAGGGAAACTATGTACAATTTGGCTGTCACAGGCTATATGGGCAACTCAGCATTATTTACAGGTCTAACAACGTAACTATGTACAATCTACAATCTAAGGACATGGAGCCGAACAAATTATCCCTTCTCCTATGGTTATCAAAAAGACAACAGTCAAGTAAAGCCTCCCACATCGTACTCAAATGAGAGTCACCCCTTTAGGACTTGAGTTGGTCGTTCATGAGCATTTAATCAATCTCTTTTCCTCTCAATCCTCAGATTTTCTACAGAGGAGAAAATCCATCCACTATCTGCTGGAGACAAATACTGAAAGGACCTCTGGTGGCTGAGGTGGATAAAGGCACAGGAGTGGTGCCACTGAATCCTGGGCTTTTCATTGATTCTTTGTGTCAAACAATCTGCTGGTAGGGGAACACAACCCATTTGTCTGGACTGGTCTAGCAGGACGATATAGAATACACAGTTCTACATGCTCAAGTCGCTTATACAGAGATAGAGAGCTTCTAGTTTTAGCAAAGAGCTTCTAGTTTAAATTTCATACTCAGTCAGGGACTAGTAGCAGCAAAGAGCTTTCAGTTTAAATTTAAAACACAGCAGAGAGCTTTCTGGCTAAATTTAGACCCCAAGACTCCCTCTATCCAAGCAAGGACTGTGGGACTCCCCCTGGAAATTGGTCACAGATTACCTTAGAAGCACAGGACAGGGTAACAGCCAGCTTTTAATATGTCTTCTTTCCTTCCCTCCCTCCTCGACACCCACCCACCCCTGGGATAATCACTGCTTTATAGGTGCTTAAAACTCTTAAAGGAAAGGAGGTGCCATATTCACTCTCAGGTGCAGCTAGTTATCCTTATCAGGCATACATTAAGGACCTAAGATTAATTAAGCACAAATACTTAATAAAATTATACCTAATACGTTTAATGTATCTCCCAGCAAGCCTTAGTAAGTAAAGAACTTAAATATCTAAACACAACCTTAAACTACGATGCTGACAGCAGTCCAGTAGTGAGATGGCGGCTTTCCAATTTTCTGCATTGAGCGTCACATGTATGCTTTTCTCCCAGTTGGTGAGGGGTCTTACGTGTGCACTAGGTGCAAGGAGCGCTTTTGCTGTCAGGGAACGAGCCCAATCTCTGAAGGCTAGAGTAGCAGACTTGGAGGACATAAGGAAGACAGAGGTATATAGACAAGACCTACATGGATTTAGTACTGAAGTCCCACCTCCAGCCTGGCAGCATCCCTGTTGCCATGGAGGAGCGAGGTCACGTGACAGGAGAGCATCACCCTGGTGTGGCAGGAAGTGATCCTGTAGCTAGGACCTGCCCTCCAGGTGATGTAAAACCCTCTCGCACCGAAGTAGGGAGGTTCTGGAGACTAAATTTAGGCTTTTAGGTAGGAAGTTGAAATCCAGACATTCCAGGGTAGCATTCTCTGAAATGCTTCCCATTCCACACGCAGGACCAAAAGGCAGGCAGAGCTCCGGAGTCTCAATGTGTGGATGAGACAATGGTGCAAGGATGAGGGTTTTGGATTTGTTTGGAACCAGCGCTTTGGAGAGACATCAGATGGCCCGCTCCTGCTCCACCACACTGCAGCTGCAGTAAGTGAGTGTGGGTCAGGAGGAAGGGGGAAAGGCAACCACACTCTGCCAGCACTTGTCTTCGCTGTGCTCTACCCCCCTCCGGAGCCACTGCTCCTCACCCACAGAATGGGTTCGGGAGCAGAACTGCCTCCCAGCTCACTGACCGGCAGAACCTCAGTTCTCAAAACACTCCTCTTTCCTTTCGTTGCTTTTTTTTTTTTTTTTTTTTTTTTTTAAGGCGGCTCCCAAGCAGAGGAAGGAGATAAGGGGGGAGGCTAACCCTCACACAAAAACAACCAAATGAAGAATATTAAAAAAAAAATTAAGAAAAAAACTCCATCTTAGTTGTTCTTCTGTAAGCCCTAAGTCAGGGATCACCACTCCAGCTGTTTGGAGACTGAGCATTACTGGCGGCTGGCGAGTGGTGCCAGTTGCCTAAGTACCCTGAAGTCATCAAGTTTGTGACATGTTCAGTCTTGAAGCTGCTGGAAGAGGTGCATTACCCTGAAGTACGGGGCTGGACTAGAGGGATGATAAGGAATGGCCATTTTTCTCAATGGAGACAGGTAAATAGTGGAGTACCCCAGGGATCTGTGCTGGGTCCGCTACTTTTTAACAATTCATAAATGACCTGGAAATGGGAATAATGAGTGAGGTTATCATATTTCCAGATGACACAAAACTATTTAAAGTGTTAAAACCCAAGAGGATTGTTGAAAATTGCAAGAGGATCTTGATAAATTGGAAGACTGGGCATCCAAATGGCAGATGAAATTTAATGTAGACAAGTGCAAAGTTATGCACCTAGGGAAGAACAACCCAAACTATGGTTACTCGATGCAAGGTTCCACATTAGGAACCACTACCCAGGAAAAAGATTTAGGTGTCATCGTGGATAACATGTTAAAACCCTCCGCCCAGTGTGCAGCGGCAGCCAAGAGAGCAAATAGAATGCTAGGTATCATAAGGAAAGGAATGGAAATTAAACAAAGGATATTATAATGCCTCTGTATCGTTCCATGGTGTGACCGCACCTTGAATATTGTGTGCAGTTCTGGTCACTGTATCTTAAAAAGGATATAGCGCTATTAGAAATGATACAGAGAAGAGCCACCAAAATGGTAAAGGGGATGGAAGGATACTCCTATGAAGAGAGGCTAAAAAGGTTAGGGCTCTTCAACCTGGAAAAGAGATGGCTGAGGGGAGATATGATAGAGATCTATAAATCAATGGATGGAGTGGAACGGGTAAATGTAGATCAACTGTTTACATCATCAGAATATAGAAGGACTAGGGGACATGAAATGAAGCTACAGAATAACTATTTAAGACTAATAAGAGAAGATATTTTTTTCACTCAACGTGTGGAATTTGTTACCGGAGGATGTAGTAAAGGCTGTTAGTGTAGCTGGGTTTAAAAAAGGTTTGGACAAGTTCCTGGAGGAAAGGTCCATAAACCATTATTAAAAGGGACCCAGGAAATCACTGCTTGACCCAATACAAGCATTGTGGAATGTGTGTCTTTTGGGGAAACTGCTAGGTACTTATGAACTAGACTGGCTACTGTTGGAAAAAGGATACTGGGCTCGATGGACCTTGGTCTGACCCAGTATAGCATATCTTATGTTCTTATGTACTCCCTTTATGTCGATTAGGAAGAACATGGACCCTGAATGTAATATCTCCCAATATCCTGAGGAAATTGCATGTTGATGCTGTGAAAAGGAAAGTTTTGGCTAGATGAAAATGAGATAGAGCACCTATAAACTTCATCTACAGCATAGGGGTTTAATGTATACCTAGCTTATTGTCCTGTTCATTGTAAGCACTGATCAATCTTTGTGACGTGTAGTTTTATGTTCATTGTAAACCGCACTGATGTCAAATAGCACGGTATAAAAGAAACTGTAAATAAATAAAATAAAATAATAAATATAAGGTTTTGATCATTGATGACATGTGCTTGCTGCTCCAGGAGCTAGACTACTAATTTCAAGGCTTCTTCAATAAATCGTTGCCATAGTTTAATGTAAACCTTGAACTGGGACTGAAAAATCATTTGGCGTTCAAAATTTCCCATATATTTTATGTTATGGTTGGGTCCATTGGAGAGCCTACATCTTTTTTTGGATTGGCTAAATGCTCTAGATAGTCATATTCAATTTACTCACAATATCCATAACGCTGAGATAATTTTTCTCGATGTCAAGATAAGCAAAGCGGCACCTAAATGGAAATCTTCAATATTCCGTAAGCCAATTGATCGCAACACTCTGCTCCATTTTGGTAGTGCACATCCTTTAAGGTTAAAAGAGGGTTTGCCTTTTTCACAGTTTCTGCGCTACCGCAGAAACTGCTCTGAACTACAGGATTACAAAAATAACGCTAAGACTCTAGCTTCTAACTTCAGAGCAAGAGGATATCCCTTAAAGATTGTGGCTAGGGCGTATACTCGGGCACTTTATAATGATAGATCTACATTATTAGTGCCAATGAAAGTCAACAAGAGAATGGATTCTGATATGGTTAATTTTATCACCCAGTATTCCCCGTTAAGTCATAAAATCAAGAAGATTGTTTCTAAACATATTAATGTGCTCAGTGCAGCCCCAGGATTACAAACTAAATCCATACGCTGTGTTTGGCGTAGAAATAGAAATCGGAAAGAAAAGTTAAGTCCTACAATATTACGACCCGTTTGTCCGTCATCAAATATGGAGGAATCAGGGGGTCACCATAAATGTGGTCACTGTTCTATCTGTAACATCACCAGAGAAATACGGCAGTTCACATATCATGAGAAAGAATACGTTTTGAAAAGTCGAACTACATGTAATTCTAAGAATGTAATATATGCGATAACTTGCCCATGTGACCTTCTATATGTTGGGAAAACAACTAGATCCTTGAAAACTAGAATGTTTGAGCACAAGAGCCGCCTGAAGCATGGGGTGATGACAGCGCCAATTGTCCCACATTGTTATGAATTGAAACATCGTTTTGAAGATCTAAGTTGTTTTTGTATTGAACAAGTGACAAATCCTATGTTTGGTAAATCTCTAGATCAAACGCTATTATTTCGCGAACGATGGATTTTTTTCTTGCAAACTTTAATTAATTAATTAATTAATTTTATTTATTTATTTAGTATACATTTGTATACCGCTACTTCCAGCGATCAGCAGCGGTTTGATTACAGATTGGAAATTGTCAAATCATGACAGGAAATTTTTGAGGTATAAACACATTGATTAGACAGGAAAGCACAGCACACAGAGAACTATTTTACAGGGAACATGGGCTATGGAGGGTTAAGTGGCTTGCCCAAGACCACAAGGAGCACATGTGGGACTAGAAACCCCAGTCCTTCCGGCCCAAGGTTGCTGTCCTCTAGTGGGATTTGAACCCCCGACCTTCCGGCCCGAAGTACCTTGCCCCAACCACTAGGCCACTCCTCCACTCCTCCTTTAATGCCTAAAGGATTGAATGTGGAAATTGAATGGGGAGTCTGTTAACAGCTGACGGAGAGATTTTGACAAGAACGATAGGTTGTTTGAAAGGGAGTGACTATAAGAAGGGGAGGTGTGGAGCAGCTGCCCATGCGCGGCGTTTTTTGAAGAATTGATAGACCTGTTTCAAGAGAATAGAAGATACTATGTTTTAAGAACAAGCCGTACATCAGCTTCAGTCAACTTTGGGTATATTTTTAATCTAAAGTTTGGAAGATGTTTTAAGTTTTATGTAAATTGCTTATTTTATACCTAATGACATATTTTTGATGAATTTGTTTCACGATGGTTTATTTCGCAGTTAAACACTTGGCTGGTTAATGAATAATCACCTGAAGAACCTCATACCCGTGAGAGAAACGCAGTTCAACGTTGTATGTGAGGCATTGGGAAAGAGAGAAAAATTACCGGGAAAGAGAGAAAAATTACCTCCACCGTTACAGTTCTTTCATTAGAAGTTAAGTGTATACCATAATATGCGAAATGAGTTTGGAGTAAAGCACGATAGGGAGAGGGAGGTGTGTTGCAAAAAAAGAGAACCGGAAATTAGGTCATTGATGCAAACAGGCGCCGTAGGATACTATGTTTATGAGTATCTTTCTTTAGGCAGCCTGAGACCATTTCCGTGGTTTTGAAAGAAACCTTGAACTCTCCACTTCTAAGGTAGTCTGTTTCTATTGGAGTAATAATAATTTTTTGTGAGTGATACGCTACAATTACTCTGTGAATAGGACCCTTTTTTTCTTGTATGATTACTCATATGGAGGCGAGCATAAGGGACCACATGCACTGTAGATGCCATGTGGCCTAGTAGTTGTAACATTTCTCGGGCAGTGAGCTGAGGTTTTAGCACTGCTTGAGAAGCTAACTGCACCATGAGGAGGCAACGGGCCGGGGGAAGATAGGCCCTCTCTTTTCTGGTATCCAGTAAAGCTCCTATGAACTCTAGAGACTGAGTGGGAGGTAGACTGGATTTTGGGATGTTTATGACCAGACCCAAATACTGAAGGATACGCATTGTGCAAGATAGGGAAGTCCTGGCCTCCGACTCTGATGGGGCTCGAATGAGCCAGTCGTCTATGTAAGGGAAAGCACAGTTACTTACCTGTAACAGGTGATCTCTGGGAACAGCAGGAATAAGTCTTCACATATGGGTACCTCGGTACCGACGGAGCCTGCGTGGGAACGCTCCCCAGCGTCCAGGAAGAAAGCCTATGGGAGCATCCCACATGCATGCGCGCTGCCTTCCCGCCTATTCACTTCCCTCTCATCAGTTGGGTTTGTAGCTGAGACCGAAGGAGGGAAGTAGACAAATTAGAAAGAGAGAGAGAGAGAGAGAGAAAACAACTCCTAGGGGAGGTGGGTGGGTTGTGAAGACTTATTCCTGCTGTTCCCAGAGATCACCTGTTACAGGTAAGTAACTGTGCTATCTCCAGGAACAAGCAGGAATGAGTCTTCACATATGGGGACTCCCAAGCTAGAGATGCCTGGAGGAGGTCCCAGCATGTTGCAAATCTAATGGATGGGCCATGCTACTTCCCAGAACCTCAGGCATCCAAGGGATGGAGGGTAGGAGTTGAATTAAAAGAAAGAAAAAAGGGGGTGCTGTGGAACAGCTTGACTAAACAAGGTATCCAGAGGGGAGTCCTTATGTAGACCATAATTGTTAATAAGTGAAAAATGAGTCCCAATTTTCTAACCTGGACCTTACTCAGAAGTATTGCGAAGTATTTGTTGAGGCTAATATGGGTCTGTTGTTAAGAGCCATTACAGTATCCTCAAAGAAATTCCTTTACTGTGAAGTACAGGAAAATAAATTCTGCAATACAGGTAGAGATAAGAAGCCTTAATGGCTAAAACCAATCCCAGAAGAAAAAACTGGGGGAGTTTAAATGAGGTTGGACTTTGGAGAAAAAGCTAAAGCTTCTGTGAAGTCCAAAGTTTAAGACTTTTTTTCATTGGAGCAGAATGAGGCCCTAGGAAAGAAAAGAGAGAAATCTGACTGATTTGGATGAAAAGGTAGCGATACGTTTTGCAGAAAAAAGGATGGGTCTTTAGGACCCTTTTATCCAAAATGAAAAATTTGTACTAGATGGTATAGCCCCCAATTTCTGAAGATCAGTAATGTCTTTCATAAGTGACGTCACTTAGGATAATGACCTTACATGTAGAGCTTCAGATGTGATGTAATCAGAAAGGTTACAGTAAAAGAAGGTATTTCCTAATTTACCATAGAAATCGGTTGTCCATTTAAACCTTATGGTATGCTGAAACAGCATTAATATGGACAGTAACAAATCTTTCAGAGTCAGATATTAAAGAGAGATTCATCTAATAACAAGAAGGGTTAAGACCTACTTGAGAATATAGATGGAGAATCTCTTTTTGGTTAAAGTGAAAGACGCATAGAGAAGGCTTCATGGAAACCGGTAGGATGTTCTTTTACTTATAACAGGAAGTCTAGGTTTCTTAAAAAAAACCTAGCCCTTGAATAACCAGGTCTTATGACGTACGTGAAGGAGTGCAGAGGAGATCCTTAGTCTTAAGACAGCAAGTCTGGATCCTTCTATAACTTCAGTGTAGTAGCTGGAGAAAAAGATGCAATATAAGGGGATACCATGCTTGCCTCTTTATGAGGGCAATATGAGTATCATGTGTTCTTTGTTCATTATAAGCTTCAATGAAGTATTTGGAATTAGAAGGAATACACAAAATAAGGACCGACTGCAGTGAAAAAGGAATGCATTCCCTTTGTAAGAGTTCCACTGGAGATGTGGAACAACCTAGGGAATTGTGCAATTCCTTAAACTTTCACGTGGTCTAAGCACTGGTTCCCTTTCCTTAAAAGGAAAAATTTAAGGAAGATGGTAAGAATAGGAGAACCAGTCAGGAAGGAGCATGACTGGGCAGAGTCTACCAGCTGAAACCTTTTTAACCATCTGGGAGCTACCTACTAGAGGTGGCTCTGACGCTCTCTGTCAAAGGCCCGTAGTTGCAGAGCTTTATTGTATAGTTGCAGAGAGCATGTTATAGGTTGCTTAGGTGATATCTGGCTGTTTGATTGCCAGAGTGCAACCTAATCTATTCTGCTGGAGCCAAAAAGAGTTGAAGATGGCTAAGAATAGTAGACAGGCCTGTTGCCCTGCAATGATAAACTGTCCAGGTGGGTTCTGGAACCATTCTTGGCATTATCTGTTATTAAGGCAGCAGAAAAGTTAGATCCTATAGATTGGAAAAGGATCGACAGACATAATTAGGAGTCGTAATACTCAATTTTTGTCTGATAAGCTGTCTTAAAAGAAGTATTTGAGAAGGTCAGTTGGAAGATATGCAAGCAGCCTAGATTAGGCAGAAACCTTTGTGAGCTATATGCCTAAGCGAGCTCATATAACCCACATGGTGGTTTTTTTTTTTTTAATAGGTTTCGTAAGCGTTTGAGCTGACTATACTCAAATGAACAGAATAAATCTGGTAAGGATTTCCAGAATGCTGTTCTGCATTTTGTAATAATGCAGAAAAAGAAGATCGCAAAGGGGAGAACCCCCTTGCAGTCAAATTATGAGATATCCTTGTACAGGAGATTGTCAAGGTGAAGGGCATAGCTCACCTTGTTGTTAGTTGTTACTCCTCCTTTTCCTTTAAAAAGGAGAGGAAAAACCTGTTACCTTTAGGACATGATTGTCCTCAGTAGCTCTTGGAGCTAGAAGAGTGGATTTCTCTTGTGGCAAGAGATTCATGCCTAGAGTCGAGGATTGATTCAGTGTATCACTGATTTCTCAGCATGGATGAGATGAACTGTAGATGCTTCTGTTGATAAGAAGTAGATTTACAGGTTCTAAAACTCAAACAGGAAAAAAAGATTTAGTAAATAAAATATCAGAAACCCTGCGACTGCTGGGTTTGCTGAGCCTGTTGAGGGTTTGATTTTCTTAGCCTGGTTTGATGTTGCCCTTTTTGGGAAACATCTGTACGATGGGTAGAAGATGGATAAAACTTCTTTCCCTTAGGGCAGGGGTCTGCAACCTTTAAGACATAAAGAGCCACTTGGACACGTTTCCGAAGGGAAAAAAAAAACTGGGAGCCGCAAAACCATTGCGACATTTAAAACAAATCTAACACTGCATATATTGTTTCTTACCTTAATGCTATATACGACCCCCTACTTTCCTGTTAAAATATAGGTGTTTGGCCTATACTCGCCGTATAAGACTACCCCTCTTCCGTCGCACACCAAAAAAAATACGCCAGAAAATATAACAACAAGAAGTAACAATATTTGATTTAAAATTATGATGATTTTGTAGTCAAATCACTAATATGAAATAAAATTATTTTTTCTACCTTTGTTGTCTGACCAATTTATTCTTTGATCATGCTGGTCCCGATCTGAGGCTTCTGCTTTCCTGTCTTCTCTTAGCTCTCTTTCTGTGGTCTATGGTCCATCTGCCAGTTCTTATCTCTTCTTTTGTTTTCTTCACTTCTTTCCATCAGCCTATTTCCAGTCCCAGTAACCCTCCCCAATATCAGCCCCTTTCCAGTCCTCACTCCCAGTACCTTCCAATGTCAACTTGCATTCCCATGATTGCCACTGGTGTCCATTTCCTTCCAGTCCCCCTCCTTCCCCACTGACCAGTCCCTTCTAGTACAAATACCATGGCAGCCCCTCTCAGATCCAGTTCCATTCTCCCATCCCCTCATATCAGCCCATTTGTAGCCTTAGCCCCCAGTTATCTTCCAGGGCCAGCAGCTCTATCCTCCCCTTCCCACAATCAGCCCATGCCCAGTCAAAGCCCCCCAATCAGCTCGCTTCCAGTGCTAATCCCCCCTCAACCCCATTACCAGTGCTAGCCTCCCCTAATCAGCCCAATACCAGTCCTACCCCCCATCAGCTCATTACCAGTCCTAGCCTCCCCTAATCAGCTCATTTCCAGTGCTCGTCCCCTCAACCCCATTACCAGTGCTCCATCCCTCCATGTCAGCCCCCTCCCTCCCTCCATCCATATCAGCTCCCTCCCTCCATGTCAGCCCGCCTCCCCAATCCCTCCATGTCAGCCCCCTCCCTCCATGTCTGCCCCCTCCATTCCTCCATGTCAGCCCCCCTCCCTCCATCCATATCAGCTCCCTCCCTCCATGTCAGCCCCCCTCCCTCCATCCATCCATCCATATCAGCTCCCTCCCTCCATGTCAGCCCCCTCCCTCCATGTCAGCCCCCCTCCCTCCATCCATTCATATCTGCTCCCTCCCTCCATGTCAGCCCCCCTCCCTCCATGTCAGCCCCCTCCATCCCTCCATGTCAGCCCCCCTCCCTCCCTCCATGTCAGCCCCCTCCATCCCACCATGTCAGCCCCCCTCCCTCCATGTCAGCCTCCTCCATCCCTCCATGTCAGCCCCCCTCGATCCAACCCTCCATTTCAGCCCCCTTCCCTCCATGTCAGCCCCCTCCATCCCTCCATGTCAGCCCCCCTCCCTCCATTCATTCATATCTGCTCCCTCCCTCAATGTCAGCCCCCTCCATCCCTCCATTTCAGCCCCCTCCCTCCATGTCAGCCCCCTCCATCCCTCCATGTCAGACCCCCTCCCTCCATCCATTCATATCTGCTCCCTCCCTCCATGTCAGCCCCCATCCCTCCATGTCAGCCCCCCTTCCCTCCATCCATATCAGCTCCCTCCCTCCATGTCAGCCCCCCTCCCTCCATCCATCCATATCTGCACCCTCCCTCCATGTCAGCCCCCTCCCTCCATCCATTCATATCAGCTCCCTCCCTTCATGTCAGCCCCCCTCCCTCCATGTCAGCCCCCTCCATCCCTCCATGTCAGCCCCCCTCCCTCCATCCATTCATATCTGCTCCCTCCCTCCATGTCAGCTCCCTCCCTTCTTCTGCAGCCGCGGCTCCCTGCCTCTTACGGAACCGCGGCTGTGCTTTTAAAATCATCTCGGAGCCCTTCCTGTCTTGACGGGCTCCGTGCAGCATTGTCCCGCCTCCAAACTTCCTTTAGAGGCGGGACAATGCTGCACGGAGCCCGTCAAGACAGGAAGGGCTCCGAGATGATTTTAAAAGCACAGCCGCGGTTCCCTAAGAGACAGGGAACCGCGGCTGCAGAAGAAGGGAGGGAGCTGACATGGAGGGAGCCCATAACGCGACGTTTAAAGCGGGCAGTGTGCTCCAGAGCCGCGGCAAAGGTGAGAAAGAGCCGCATGCGGCTCCGGAGCCGCGGGTTGCCGACCCCTGCCTTAGGGGGATAAAGCTTCTTAGGAGATTTTTTATTAGCTGGGATAGAGGAAAGTTTTGTCAATCCTCTGAAAGTAACATTATCAGTGCTTAACTGATTAGCTTGAAATAAAGCATCCTTGTTAAAGAGATTCTCACCAGTACAAGGAGTATTTCCCAGCATTTCTTGTAACCATTTGTCCAAGTCTGAAGCTTGGAGCCAGGCCATGTGTCGTGCTCCTATGGCTATAGCAGAAGTTCTGCTAATAGACTCAAAACAGTCCAGGGAAGCACGATTAAGGAACCTAGAGATATCTTCAGCATGATTGACTAATAAGAAATAGTCTGCTCTTTTATGCTCTTGAAGAAAAGGGTTCAAAAGCTTTAAGTTCTTTGTGACCTCTTCAAGAGATAATCCCATATAGAATATATATGAGATAATTCTTGCTGAAAGCATGGATGCCTGGAAACATCGACGTCCAAAGGCATCTAAAGTCTTAGACTCACGACCTGGCGGATAATAGGAGTGCTTCTTTGCACTCTTAATACACCTCATTGCTGATTCTACAACAATAGAATGATGAGGAAGTTGAGTCTTTTGAAAACCTGGAGAAGGTGGCACCTTGTACATAGTAAATACAAAAAAAAATTTTCGTTCAATATCATCAACAACTGGATTAGAGTATCTAACCATTAACACAAAAGAGTCCACTTTTAAAACGTCGAATCCCCGGCACCGCTTAGACGTTTCACGTTGTTGTTTCCTCAGGGGATCACACAGTTATCAAAGGATGCTGCCCAAGTTTTCTCTGTCGGTAATAACGAACCGCTCCCGATGCACCGGGAACATTCAAACAATCCAACAAAAACGCCGCATCATGCGCGGCGTTTTTGTTGGATTGTTTGAATGTTCCCGGTGCATCGGGAGCGGTTCGTTATTACCGAGAGAGAAAACGTGGGCAGCATCCTTTGATAACTGTGTGATCCCCTGAGGGAACAACAACGTGAAACGTCTAAGCGGTGCCGGGGATTCGACGTTTTAAAAGTGGACTCTTGTGTTAATGGTTAGATACTCTAATCCAGTTGTTGATGATATTGAACGAAAATTTTTTTTTGTATTTATTAAGTACTCGTTCTAATAGTAAGGGCCATATAAATTTTGTGTAGACCTTGTACATAGTGTCAAGTGTTTTAGAATGTGGGGATACCGTTAAGGGAGTTTCCCACATTCTTAATAATAGATCCTGTAAGATCTGATGCAATGGAAGCATGATCACCTCCTTTGGAATCCAGGGGAATTGCAGGGTTTCTGAATACCCTGGTATAGATTCTTTACCAGGTATGGAAATGGCAAGTAACTTTGCCATATCAAGCAGAAAAGCTTGAAAAGAAATCTCTCCTGAGGAGGACCCTCTGAAATGAGGGGTAAAAGCTGGAACTGCTGAAAGTTCAGACTTGGTACCGATGGATTCATCCCAGTCATCGGGATCGGAAGACTTGAAAGGATGAAGCATCGGATTTTCTTTAAATAGATGTCTTCGGTACCGCTCGAGGCCGGTCCCGAGACGAGTCGGTACCGAATCCTCCATGCTAGAGAGCGATTCCAGGCTCGGCATTGAAGGAAGCGAGTCTGTCGAAGAAAACATTGACAGTACCGACACCGGTGATGATGTCTATACCAGTACCCGTACCGAAGCCGATACCGATACTCGGGGAACAGTCTGCAGCGACTCTAGCGGTACCGAAGTAGCTGAGAGCGCTAGACTACGTTCATCGGTGAGGAGTGTTTCATCCATCACCATAGCCGATGCCGAGATGTCGGTACCGATCGAAGCGGCCAGAACCATTGAGCATGGCCCAGGTATGTCCATGGAGGTAAGAACTTCGGAAACAACCTGGAGCCCTGTTAATGTTTTGGAGCCCGAAGACTCCCGCCGGGGCTTTATTGCCAAAATGTCCTCGAGGGCAACGCCAGAGGCATCTCAATACTTAGAAGGAGATCTACCACTCGAGGACTAGCTAGTCTTAACAGACTTTTGTTTGGTTACCTGATCCTGGAAGGAAGAAGATATTCTGGCTGGTGACATCGAGTCTGATGTGGACCGGGTATCGAGTTGTGCTCGATTCTGAAGACTTCTTCTATCTAAGTTCCTGCAGGAGAGACACTCCAAAGGGCAATGGGTCAGGACCTAAACATTTTAGACACCAAGTATGAGTGTCTAAAAATATATTTGTACCGCACACTTTGGGCATTTCTTAAGGATAGTGGCTGGCTTTTCCATAATGGAAAAGATAGAGGCCTAGTGGCCAAAAAACCGTCAGGCAGTAAACAGGAAAATATTTCCTAGAAAAAAGAAAAGATTTTTCAAGAAAAGCACCGGCGGTACCAGTGGGCATCGAATAAAGGCAGGCGCGACCACAAAAAATAAGAATAAAAAAGAAGAATTTTCTGCGGTGACAGGGATACATCCTGTCGGCTCCGTGGAAAATGAAAAACTGATGAGAGGGAAGTGAATAGGCGGGGAAGGCAGCGTGCATGCGTGTGTGATGCTCGCCAAAGGCTTTCTTCCTGGACGCTGGGGAGTGTTCCCGCGCAGGCTCCGTCGGTACAGACGTACCCATATGTGAAGACTCATTCCTGCTTGTTCCTGGAGATGATGAATATCCCTAGAGTACGGAGAAATGCTGCTACCACAGCCATGCATTTCGTGAACATTCTTGGTGCTGAGGCCAGGCCAAAAGGAAGCACCCTGTATTGGTAGTGCTTTCCTTGAAAAAGGAACCAAAGGATCTTTCTGTGGGTTGGATGGATGAGAACATGAGTGTACGCATCCTTGAGATCTAGAGAACAAAGCCAATCCTGACTCTGAAGGTATGGCAGCAGAGAAATCATCTTGAGTTTCTCTTTGAACAGGAATTTGTTCAATTCTCTGAGGTCTAAAATAGGTCTGTGTCCCCCTGTTTTCTTTGGGATAAGGAAATAGGGGGAGTAAAACCCTGTACCCTGTTGAGGAATGGGTACTTCTTCTATTGCCCCTTGGGCAAGAAGCATAGTGACCTCTTGATCTAACAGGTTGATGAGAGAGGTCTGAGAATTGAACTGTCTTACCACTGTGTGAGGGGCATGCACAGAAAGTGAAGCTTGTACCCCTCTTTTATAATGGAGTGTCCAATGATCTGCTGTTATCTTCCCCCATCTGGGGGCAAAGTGACATAACCTTCCTGGAATGGTGGAAGTCTCTGGACCATTGAGGGCCAGGAAGGCTAAATTCTCTAGATGAAAGTCAAAGGCCTTGTGGAGGCTGAGACGGCTGAGGCTTGGCAGTCTTTGCTTTCCTTTGTTTAGGTGGTTGCTGACCCTTTCGGACAAGCTGACCTGCAGAACGTCCCTGCTGGGAATAAGAGGGATAAAACCTCTTCTTTTTCGAGAAGAAAGGCTTCTTGAAAGATTTCTTTCTGACAGGATCAGCTGTGCCTTTGGATAACCTATCCAAAGTAGAGTTATCAGCATCCATCTCATTGGCTTTTTCTTGCCAATTCTTGCCGAATAGATTTTCACCTGTGCAAGGGATATTTCCCAGTTTGTCCTGCACCCAGAGCTCCAAATCGCATGCCTGGAGCCAGGCAATTCTTCGTGCACCAATGACAATGGCAGAGGTTCTGCTTATGCACTCAAAACAGTCAAAAGCTGCACGATTGACAAACTTTGAAACATCCTGGGCATGCTTAACCAGTGTGAGATAATCCTGCCTTTTGTCCTCAGGAAGAAGAGGCCTCAAAACCTCTAAATCTCCTGTGACCTCTTTAAGGAACATTCCCATATATAAAATATAGGAACTGATCCTGGCAGAAAGCATGGAAGCCTGGAAAGTACGACGTCCAAAGGCATCCAAGGTTCTACACTTACGTCCTGGAGGATTAGAGGCATGCCTCTTTGCACTCCTGATCCTTCTGATAGCTGACTCCACAACAATGGAGTGGTGGGGAAGCTGAGATTTTTGGAAGCCAGGACAAGGAGTGACTCGATACATAGTATCGAGTCTGCGAGAGTGAGGAGAGGTGGTAAGAGGTGTCTCCCACATTCTCAACATGAGATAATGTAAAATCTCATGGATAGGCAAGGTAGCCGCCTCCTTAGGAGCCTTGGGATATTGTAAAATCTCCAACTCCTTAGCTCTGGGCTCTGTTTCAGGAGTCACAGTAATGGACAACCCACGAGCCACCTCTCTGATGAAATCCTGAAAGGAGATATATTCTGGAGGAGACATCCTACGTTTAGGAGAGAAAGGCTCCTCCGGAAGAAGTATCCTGGTACCGGCAGAGCTGTCAGAATCCTCGGAGTCCTCCGAGGATTCGAAGTACCATATGTCCGGATGCTCTTGAAGAGCCCAATACCCGTATCGACCGAAGTCGGTACCGGTGTATCGGCACCAGAAGGCATCGCATGACTGGGGTGCCGGCAAAGCCGATACCGATGTCGATGCTATCGGTACCGGTGCCGGTACCGATTGAGCCGTCTGACACAGTTCCGAGGGCCTCGATGCTGCAAGAAAAGCCGCCAGACTGAATTCAATAGCCAGGAACCTCTGGTCTATCGATGCTGCCGATGCCTGGGTGTCGGTACCGGACGCAACCGGTACCCCAAAGCATGGCACCAGTAGTTCTGCCGAGGTCGAGGCCTCGAGAACATCCTGAAGCCCCGATAATGCTTTGGAAGCCGAAGCCTCCCGCCAGGGCAATTTTGCCGGTATGGAACCCTCAAGGGCAATGCCAGAGGCATCTCGATGCTTGGAAGGAGATCTACCCTTTGAGGACCGGCTAGACTTATGTTTAGTTACTTGAGATCCATGGGAGGAAGACGAAGCCCTGGAAGACGTCGATGCCACCGAAGCTGCATCGGAAGGAAAAAGGGCGCTGAGCTTAGCAGTTCGGTTCTTTCGACCCCTTTTGGACATCATGGCACAAGCCATGCAGTCGGAGATGGAGTGGTCAGGACCTAAACATTTAAGACACCATTCGTGGGTGTCGGTGACGGAGATGGTACCACCACACTTGGTGCATCTGTTAAAACCCGAGGCGGGTTTCTCCATAGTGGAGGAAATTTTAGGCCTAAGGCCCAAAATGGCGCGCACCTGGAAAGAAAAGTTTGGAAAAAGGATTATTATTAATATTATTTTTTGAATAGAAAGAAAGAAGAATCGGCGGTACGGGTATAGCGTCGGGGAAGGCAGACGCAACCACAAAAAAATAAAGAATAAGGAAAATTTTCTGCGGTGACAGGAACATGACCTGCTGGCTCCGCGGAAAACGAAGAATTGGAGAGAGGCAGTTGGGAAAGGCGGGAAGGCAGCACACAGGCACTGTGGGATGCTCCCAAAAGCTTCCTAATTGGACGCTGGGGAGCGTTCCCGAGCAGGCTCCGTCGGTACCGACGATACTCATATGTGAAGATTACATTCCTGCTTGTTCCTGGAGATAGACCAGTATGGTCCATCTAGTCTGCCCAGCAAGGCAGCAAGAGTAGGTGCACTTGCCGCTCCGTGTTGCTCCTTTACCATCTTTTATTTTTGTCATCTTTTAGCTATGTCATCCGACTGAACAAGATCACACTCTTGGGCGGAAAGGGTGGACCACGCATGCATGGTGGCATCTCCCAAAGGCTTTCTTTGAAAGCTGGGGGATGCTTCCGCGTGCGCTCCGACAGTGCCGACGTCACCCATATGTGAGGACTGACTTCCTGCTTGTTCCCGGAAAATTAGAAGGACAGGTAGGATCTAGTGAGGGTTTCTTGATCATTTACGCCCAGGATGCTATTTGGCCTAGAGAGAGTCATGCAGATGGTTAGATTTTCTAGTCTGCATTAACATGTTAACATATGCTATTTGCTATGTACATAACTTGCATTAATTGTGATAATGCTCGTTAAATGCAACTTAACATACATTAATGCAGGTTGGTAAATCTGAAGGGGAAGTGACTTGCCCAATGTCACCAGCAACAACAGTTGGAGGCGCGGGATTTGAACTCTGGCTTCCCTGGTTCTCAGACTACTGCTCTATTGCGCAAGGCTATTCCTCTCTATTTTAGATACACCAAATCTTTCAAATATTCCAGATACACTCAAATAAATGAATAAAAGCTTATTCAGCTTTTGTCTCCTTCAATTTTGATCCTATCAGCTCCGCTGCCATAACTTACCAGCATTGACTACTACTACAACACTCTGTATCACAACTAGAAAGTGTGTTATATATCATCTATTGACTCGTGGCTAGAAGAGGTCTCAGAACCATTAGGCTGCCATCGTTTGCTTTAAACCATACGGTGGACTAATGCCTAAAATCACATCAATGACCTCATTTTTAACCATTAGCAACCGGTGTTTTTTCTTTATTGAATTTTTTGTTTTTCTTAATTTCTTGTCAGAAAATATAATTTCCCTTGAAAAGTCTTATATTCATTCTTCAAAATGTTAAAAAGTAAACCAGTGCTTAGCTTTCTGATGGAATTCCCGACATTGTCTGGCGCGCTATAAATTGCGTTTCACCTTGATGGTTTCCTCAGGGGAATCTTTCTTAGAAGCACTGTAAAATTAAATGAGTTCAGAAGATATATACTTTCTCACTTCTTTTTATAATAATTATCCAGTACCGATTGTGTATCCGAAACCACATACCTCCAATGTCACTGATATTTCTTCATTAAGGCTCTGTCAGTTAAGGTTTTCACATCATACTAAAACGCCGCGCATGCGCGGTTGTTAAATAGGGAATCAATCATTCTCCACCTGTGCTAATGTCAACATCCATATGTCAATTAAAGGCACACTTCCCATTCTATTCTTGCGTTAAGTCCCTTGGGTATCACTGAGGATAACTTGTATATCCAATGTTGTTCGTAATATAGCAAGGTTTTATCTAGTGATTTTCCCCGATATGTAGAAGTTATTTGTTCAATGCAAAAACATCGTAGTTCTTGAAAAGCATGCTGCATCTGCAAACAATGGTCAACAATTGGAGCTTCTCATCTTTGGCATTTGAGTTTACTCTTGTGTTCATTCATTCGCACTTTAAAAGATCTAGTCGTTTTCCCCACGTATAACAAACTGCAGGGACACCGAAAAGCATAAATAACATGTGTGGAAACACAAGAGGTTCTGCTCCATAATTGGTAATGGATATTGTGATAATCAAAATGATTTAATTCTTATTTTATTTTATTTATTTAACAATTATTTCTATACCGCTCTTTCCCAAGTATCAAGTGCGGTTTACAAGGAACAATAAGTTATATGGTATGTGAAAGAGCATACCTAGTTGTTTTACATAGAACAGATGGAACTATTTACAGGTAACAATATAACATTTGAACAGTAAAATATTAGAACATATTTACATAGTAGGTATTTACAAATTATATCATGGATCAATATTGTGATGCATAAATTATTTAAATGTGACAAATCACATCATTATAAATTGGGAGAATTGTCATCTGTATATATGTGTGGTATGGTTACGTATTGTGTGGTTATGTCATTATTTGTTATTTGAGTAATTCTTGAGTAATTGAACAAATATTACAGTTGCCACAACCTCTGAACCATTTTTACAAAACCAGGGTGTACCACAGGGCTCGTCACTATCTGCATTGATGTTTAACATCTACATGCAGCCCATATGTGCCCTAGCACGTTCATTCAAGGTCAACTGTCTAGCCTACGCAGATGACATCCTCCTATACATCCCATTCAGGACCGACCAACCAGACCTCTCCCCTCTAACAAGATGTTTTGAGGCAACAGCAGAATGGTTCAGCACACAAAACATGAGAATCAACTACAGTAAAACAGATGTCCTTTTCATCTCAAGGAACCAGGACTTCACCCCTCCACTCTCTTTAAAGGTCGGCAACACAGAGCTGAAAACCAAACCCACAATCCGCTACCTTGGCGTTACACTGGATCAACAACTGGATCTGAAAACCCACATAAGAAACACAGTAAAAACAGTATACATGAAAATAAGGACCCTAAAACATCTCCGACCGCTGCTTGACCTCAGCGACTACCGTTCGATCTATCAGGCATTAATATTACCACATTTCGACTATGCCAACGTAATTCTACACGGTCTCCCTCAAGCAACGCTGGCTCCTCTCCAGCTTGCAATGAACACTGCGGCAAGAGTACTAACAGGGGCTTCACGGAGAGAGCACATAACGCCAGTACTGATGAACCTCCATTGGTTACCAGTTCAAGCAAGAATCCGCCACAAAGTTCTAACCTTAACTTTCAAAGCCGCAAACACTCTGACCCCCACAGCCCTCAGCAAGATGATACATAAAGTACCACAGAACAGAAACAGAAGACCCATGATGCAAAACACACTAGAGGTCCCAAAAGTAATAACAAAATGCACAAAAGCAACGACAAATAGGGCCTTTACGATTTACGCACCCAGAGCATGGAACGCTCTCCCCACCTCTATTCGAAACATCACTTACCTAATTGACTTCAGGAAGGCATTAAAGCAGCACCTATTCACCACATACTACCCTGAATCCAGCACTAGTAATCATACATATGCCCCCTCAGACAATCACTCATTACAATTAAACAATCAGACTCAGCATGAAAAAGGATAATCAACTGATCGCTCAGAAGATACCCACTGAAATGGAATCAGAATAAGATGTAGATATGTTATACAATGTACATAGTTCCCCCCAGTTACTTCCAAGTTGATCTCCTGTTTATTGTAAATACAACTCAGGGTTCCTGTGTTGTATGGTTGATGTTGAATGTAAACCGCTCTGATCTAAAATAGAGCGGTATAGAAGAACTGTTAAATAAATAAATAAATAAATAAATAAAATAGTGTGACCGCCTTGTATAGTTGATGTTAGTGAAGATGGCGATCGCAAGACCGCCGGACTAAGTGTCTCTTTTAGATTTTTCTGTCGCTGCCAAACACAGCGCACCTTATAATGTGTGCTTTGTAAGACATTTGCATGTCGTTTTATACTTCGTTGTAGGGAAGCACTAAAAGGCAAAAAAGATGTTATCAAATTAACATGCATCTAATGTTCTTGGACTGGCTTTATCGGGGGATTGATCAAGTAATCTCTATTCAGAAATGTTGCTCTTTTAAAAGCTTGATCAAACACCTTAGTAGGATACCCTCGTTGCAAAAAATTTTGTTTTATTAGACTGTTCCTTAAACCCTTTTAAATCTGAACAGTTACGGCGATAATGAATAAATTGGGACAAGGGCAAACTGTTTTTTAATTGCATGGGATGAGCACTGCCATAGTGCAAGAATGTGTTTCTATCTGTTTGCTTTCTATACGTAGACGTGTGCCACCCCTGCGGGGTTTTATGAACCAATACATGCAAAAAAGTAATGTATTCAGTGTGATAGTTGAGAGTGAATTTGATGTTACTATCTCTAGAATTTATCCATTCGAAGAATTGCATTAGATCTGATGCTGCTCCTTTCCATATGATAAAGATGTCGTCTATGTATCTTTTCCATACTTTTAAAAAAGTGGTATAGGGAGAGGCGTCAATCCAATCTCTTTCAAATTGTTGCATGTATAGATTGGCGACAAAGGGGGCGCATGTGGCCCCCATTGCCACCCCAGATATCTGGTGATAAAAAGTTCCTTCAAAAATGAAATAATTATTAAATAAAGTCAATTTTGTTATCTCCGATAAAAAATCTGAGTCCCAGAAAGGTCTCCCCGATCTCGAAGTGTTGTCATAACTCTGTCATAAGCTTTGTCTTGGGGATGACTGCATACAATGAAGTTATGTCCAAGGTCACTAGTATGGTGTCAGATAGTTTAGCCAACTCAGAATGCTCTAATAAAATTTGTAGAAAATGAGTGGTATCCTTTAGGACATTAGCGCAGGTGGAGAATGATTGATTCCCTATTTAACAACCGCGCATGCGCGGCGTTTTAGTATGATGTGAAAACCTTAACTGACAGAGCTTTAATGAAGAAATATCAGTGACATTGGAGGTATGTGGTTTCGGATACACAATCGGTACTGGATAATTATTATAAAAAGAAGTGAGAAAGTGTATATCTTATGAACTCATTTAATTTTACAGTGCTTCTAAGAAAGATTCCCCTGAGGAAACCATCAAGGTGAAACGCAATTTATAGCGCGCCAGACAGCGTCGGGAATTCCATCAGAAAGCTAAGCACTGGTTTACTTTTTAACATTTTGAAGAATGAATATAAGGCTTTTCAAGGGAAATTATATTTTCTGACAAGAAATTAAGAAAAACAGAAAAAATTCAATAAAGAGAAAACACCGGTGGCTAATGGTTAAAAATGAGGTCATTGATGTGATTTTAGGCATTAGTCCACCGTATGGTTTAAAGCAAACGATGGCAGTCTAATGGTTCTGAGATCTCTTCTAGCCACGAGTCAATAGATGATATATAACACACTTTCTAGTTGTGATACAGAGTGTTGTAGTAGTAGTCAAGTCTGTACTCTGGAAAAAGTGACCACTATAGAATTTGATAACTTACCATCAAACAATCAGATTAAAACAAATACAGAAGCTAACTCTAGATGACAGTAATAGCATTGATTACAATACATTTTTCCTTGCTCAGATAAGATGATAACATTTTTGAAATTTGTAAATATTTAAATCTGTATATATGTTTAAACTATCTATATACCTAATCAGCATTTACTCAGCATTGTAACCCTCAAATTACCATTTTTATTGTAATTTCAATTGTTTGAATAAGTTTCAATGTAATGTTCAAGTTTTGTTCTATGTAAACCGCTTTGATTTTTCTGAAAGGCGGTATATAAAACTGTTCAATAAATAAATAAATAAAATAAATAAATAAATTGATTAAGTATGCAAATCCTTAAATATATGGCTGAATACTTGCATTATCTAAAGAGATCCTAGTTTAATGAAAAATTTACCTCCAGTTCTTTGTTCTTCCTCAATATTAACTGCTGAAGATGAGAAATAACATCATCCTTCTCCTTCATGGTGCAAGAGTTGCAGGATTCAAGCATCTCTTTTGCTTTCTGAAGGTTAGAGTATTTATCAAATAGCTGCTGTAGTTCAACTTCCTTTTCTTTAAAAGCAATGTCAAGTTTCTAATGAAAAAAAGCATAATATAATTTAAAGCTTATATAGTTCTGAAAAGCCTTTTTGTTTTCTAGAAGCCAATTATGTGTTTTTACTTTCCAAAAGCACATTATACAGCTAGGAAAGTATCTAGCTACTGTAGTTAGAAGTTAAAAAGCTGTAATATTTCATATAATTGTGCCAACTGAGCAATTGGGCTGGGCCCTTGCCAAGTATCCCTAAAACAAGTATGCCCTTTAAAAGACTGTCAAGGTCATTTTAAAACTGGCTGTGTAAGTGGATGCTGCCAGCATGTGTATAAAAAGCAGCAGTTTTAAAAGGGAAAGTATGTGTGTACTTCCTCTTTCTAATATCGCAACTTACATGAACAAACAGCAATGGCAGGAACATGTGCATATTTATACGTGTACATGTATGTCTGCCAGGTTATGCATATATACTTTATATTTTGCAAAATACATGGACTAACCCCAAACTACACCCCTACTTTACACACATATAAATATATTCAAGATAACGCCATGCATGTGCAAATTTTGCATGGCCTACTTTCTACGTGTAAAACCAAGTTTTACAAGTAGAAAGCTTTTCTAAAAATTATCTTCTCTCTTATTTTTATCATTTTTTTCAGCACAAACACTCTTTGAGCACTTAAGAGAAATGGGTGCAATCATGCAAACGCTGTAATTATCTGTACCATGCGAAAATTTGGGGATGCAGCAGAGATTGTTGGACTTGTGCAGTGGCAGGTGACCCATGTGATTCTCCAACTATAAAGCTAAAAGTGAAGTAAAGATAAAACGGAAGGAAATCGAATGTATCCTGATAGACTGGTTGTGCAGTGGGCAAGCATGGCTGATAAATGATTCAATTATGCTGTTGTTTTATTGAAGGCTAAATGTGAATGATTACTGGGCCAGTTGTTACAATGCTGCTTTGTAGCCTTGCTTTTCCAAGAAAGGGGTAAGCCTGTGTGTTTCATTCTTGTGTGGGGGAAGGGAAAGTAACGGTGAGCTACTGATATGAATTCTTTGTACAGCAATATTTAATTGTTAATTTTAGGTTGCCAAATTATTCTTTTACTTTTTGCTGTATTTTTTCACATATTAATATCTTTCTAACATTGTTTAATAGGGGATTTTTTTTTTAATTTAACTCAGTAGTAGCTCAAGGTATTTTCTCTGCAGACAAGCAGGGG
The DNA here is from genome assembly GCA_033557465.1 of Ichthyophis bannanicus. Classification (NCBI taxonomy): domain Eukaryota; kingdom Metazoa; phylum Chordata; class Amphibia; order Gymnophiona; family Ichthyophiidae; genus Ichthyophis; species Ichthyophis bannanicus. The sequence goes on from CM066039.1 coordinate 385,336,694, forward strand.
GATGCAGCCGCACGTGATAAGTGACATCTCTGATGTTGCTGACATCCTGGGCTCTCCCTAGCATGCATGCACTGCTTCCTGCCCTGCCCTGTCAGTTTTTTCTCTAACCACAGCAAAGCACGCCACAGCTCTCCTTTCCTGTGCAACCTCATGCCTCTTCACAGCAATCCTGCTACTGAACCCACAGTGGACCAAGCAGTGAATGGCTTATTAATTGGCACCACTGGGGTAATGTTGCAAAGCCCACGGGTTGATAATATTGATGTTCCTCCACTATCACCATTGCTACCTCCAATGCAGAATCAAATCCAAAGGAACTTTACTGGACTAAATGGCACAGGTGCCCATGTGACTGAAATCCCTCTCGACGATTCCCCGGTGCTGCCCAATAACCCAAAAAATCCAGAAGAGGACATTCAGAAAGAAAAAGAAAAATACAAAAACAAAACAAGGAACAAAAACAAAAACAGCAAATGGGAAAGGACCATTATCAGCCAGCCAACTGTAATCCCCCTCATCTTCTGCCTCCCTCCAATTGGGCCCAGAATTGACATAATTGGGAACCCCTGGTGCAACTGTGCGCCCGAAGGCAGACTTCCTATTGACCCTGGCTCAGCGATCGCATACCCAGGGCAGGTAGGCCCAGGCCCATGGTTCCATCCCCTCCCCTCAGTTCCTGTAGCTCTCCCACCACCTCCGGAGCCCCTGGAGGGAAGGCCAAGGGGAAAACCAAGCACAAGAACCCTCCAGGATCTGCAGCCTGCCGCCCAAGGTAAGGGCCTCAAGAGACACCACAAAGAGCTGGATCTCCCTGGGTAGCCTAACCCTAAAATGACCAGGCAATGGGAGGCCGCCATGCCTGATGTATCCCGAGACCCCCCCCTCCCCCAAACACCAGGGCTCTCCAAACCAAATTTGTTCCTCCTCTCCCTCTTATTTAAATTTGAGGAGGAGTGTGCAGTTATCCTCCAAGCTGCGGCTGTGGCGGGACCATCCACCCCAGAGCCGCCAACCTCCCAAAGCACATCTCATGAGGTTCTGGCAGACCTCCACCTTCTCTCACACACATAGTCCCCCACCGGAGTCCCTCTCCCCCACTGGAAGAGGACAGCTGTTCCCTCTAGAGTACTCCCTTCTCCCAGGCCATGGACACATAACTACCAAGGGAAACCTCTCTGCACATGTCACAGCACGGCTCGGAGAAACCACCTGAGGACTATTCTTATTCAAAGTGTCTCCAGAAAATCTCCCGGGCCCTTGCTCTCAGCGATTCTCAGACACCTACCAACAAGAGAGATTTTCAATCTATCTATCTTAAAAACCTGCAGTGCGCCCAAAAAGGTCATTGCCTTGCCAGTTCCCCCCATCCTCCATCTGGAAGAATCCCACGACAGTGCATGCAACATCCGCCACCTGGACCTTAGATACAAAGGTACTTCCTGCTCCAGGTTTTCAACACCAGCAGCTGCCTCATCAGTCCGTCATCTTGGAAACGGTCCTCAAAAAATCTAGGACCACAAAGTCTCCATTTTAAACTCTACCTGGCAAAGAACAAAGGATACTCAATGCCACTGGTTAGAAGTCCTATCAAAGCGCCTCCTAGCAATGTGAATTCTTGCACATCAGCTTCAGATTAGACACTACCACCATGACCTCCTCCTCCTGCAACTAGATGAGCCTTCCACCTTGTCTGCAGAGGACCAGACTTAAGATCAGACAACTCCTCTCCAACCTCGAAGAATCACTTTATCATATCATCTGAATCACTTATGATGTATTTGACTCCGTAGCTCGTTTCTCTGCCACTGCAGCACAACAGTCAGTCTGGCTGTGAGTATCTTGCCTTCAAGACTTCTATGACCATTTGCCAGATGCGCCATCCCTGGGGATAGTCTCTTTGGTTCAAAAGTTCAAGAAGCTGTCTCAGAAGTCAAAGATCACTCCTTTACAGTCCAGGAGGTAGCAGCTCAGCTGGCTCAGACTCACAGGTCACAACTCCCTCAGTACTGAAGGGCCTACCACTACCAATATTTCCAACAATTCTATCCTTGGAGGAGATTCCAGCAACAACCTCAGCACTCGAATGCTGCAGCCTACACACAACACTTTCGACTGCAAGAAAGAAAACACCACCATGCGACCCAAGCCCCTGCACAAAAAGCTAGCCCTAATTTTTGACTATCTGCCAGTAGGGTGCAGATTCAGCACCTCAGGGAGGCCTGGCAGTCCATAACCACCGACCGCTGGGTTCTCAACATCGTTCAGGGAGGATACAAAGTTAACTTCATAAAAATTCCACCAACCCATCCCCCACCACTGATCAAACCTGTTCTGCAGCACCATCTACAGCAAGAGATCCCGCAGCTCCTCCACAATGGCGCAATAGAGTTGGTCCCTCCCAATTAGAGCAATCAAGGGTTCTATTCCTGTTTCTTCCTTATTCCAAAGAAAACTGGTGGCCTCCAACCCATCCTCATCCTCAGCCTCTACATCAAGCAAGAAAAATTCAAAATGAACTCTCTCTACACCATCCTCCCTCTGCTGCATCGCAATGACTAGCTAGCCTCCCTGGACCTACAGTATGCCTACACTCATATCCCCATCCACCCTCTCCACTGGTGCTATATATGCTTCAAGTTCCAAGAAGAGCATTATCAGTACCCAGTCCTTTCTTTCGGCCTCTCAGCTGCCCCATGGGTCTTCATCAAGTGTCTAACCATAGTTGCAGTGCATCTGTTCCATCAGGGCCACTGTGTCTATCCCTATCTCGACGATTGGTTTGTCTCAGGATTCAGCTCAGCACACCCTGCAGGCCACCATCAACATGCTGCAAGCAACAAGCTTCCTTGAAAGTGCAAACTGGAGCCCCAGCAAAGCCTGGCCTTCACAGGAGCTTTGATCAACACCGTTGAGGGCAGGGTGTACCTATCCAGCAACACAGCCATAGCCCTACAATGGCTCAGCACCAATCTCCAACACAGTCACATCGCTTCTGCTCAGATCATCCCACAGCTGCTTGGCCACATGGCAGTGTCCGTGCAGGCTGTCCCTTTCGCAAAGCTCTACATGTGGCCCCTGCAGTGGCATCTCCAGTTAAACAGAATCTCTCTGCACAAAGATTCCCATATCAAGCGACAGGTACAGACGCTTACACCTGAGCCTCCAATGGTGGTCCAATCCAGCCTACTACTACTAATCATTTGTATAGCACTACAAGTTGTATGCAGCATTGTACATATAGATATAAGATACAGTCCCTGCTCATCAGAGCTTACAATCTAATCAAAACAAAACACAAAGTGAAACTGGGGACTAGAGTATGGTAAGATACACATAAGTAATGGGCAACAGAGTGAGGAGCATCAGGATCCAAAAGCGGCTTCAAAGAGGCAGGTTTTTAGCCTGGATTTGAATAGGGCTAGAGAAAGACACGCACAGACTCAGGTGGTTTGTTCCAGGCATATGGAGCAGCAAAATGGAATGAATGAAGTCTGAAGCTGGCAGTGGCAGAGAAGGGCACAGATAAAAGGGATCTGCCAGAGGAGCAAAGTTCCCGAGGAGGGGTGTAGTGAGGAGCCGCAGAATGAATGCACTTGTAGGTCAGCAAAAGAAGTTTGAATTGGATGAGGAAACTGATAGGGAGCCAGTGAAGCGACTTGAGAAGAGGTGTTAAATGATCACAGCAACACTGACAGAAGATAAGTCATGCAGCTGAGTTTTGAACAGATTAAAGGGGAGAGAGATGATTCAGAGGGAAACCAGCGAGGAGTAGGTTACAGTAGTCAAGGCAGAAGGTGACTAGTGAGTGGATATGGGTCTTAGAAGTGTGAATAGAAAGGAGGAGACAAATGTTGCTGATGTTATAGAGAAAGAAGCAGCAGGTTTTAGCTATCTGTTGGATGTGCACAGAAAAGAGAGTAGAGTCAAAGGATCTCCACTGCAAGCAAGATAATAATGTGTGGCTCTTGAATACAAGCTCCCTGTCTGAGCGCTCTTAAAGGTTTTTTCCCCATTTTTAATAACTAGTTCTTTTTCTGCTGCATTGTAGCTTTATTGCAAATGTGGAATTTTTTTGTATTCTTGGATAAAGCTATTGTACTACTTCTAGAGTTTGCTTTTTCCTCCGTTAGCCTTCAAGTTCAAAAGGTAAGCAAGCTCTCTGAATTCACTACCCTCATCAGGTGTTTGGTCGCCCCCCCCCCTCCCTTTCCCACCCATGTAAGAATTCTTGCTATATAGGGCAACTCCCCCATTAGCTTGTTGACAAAAGATAACAAATTTTTATTACTTGATAGCGAAAATCTAAGCAGCAAAGAGTTCCACATTTGGATATCTACTAAAAGTAAACAATTTTCCATTCTTCAAGGAGCTCTGATTAGATAATTTTACAAAGCGGACACATTAATCTATATACTTAAGACATGTGGAGGCCTATTCCAATCTGTACGTCCTGGCCCCGGGCACGTCTAGCCCCCACGGGATCAGAATCACATCTAGGCCTGTATGTGAAAGTCAGGACCCGATTCCCAACGGCCTGCATGTACAGGCCTCTGCCCAGCTAATGCAGTCAGGCTCCTGAATGGAGCTGCGGCGCCATGGCATCCGGTTGCCATGGCACTGTGGCTCCATTCAGGAGCCGCGATCCCCGGTCACCAACCATTTTTTTCATTCCTCGCAGCACGACCCCCGATCTGGCCACTCATGGCCAGGGTCGGGCTGCAGGGAATCTTCTGCACCCCCTCCACCCCTTTGCCAATGCCCAGGCCTGCCATCTCCCGACATACTGGGGAACTTATTCCACCTCAAAGGTCACAGGACGCATCAGAATCAGCCACGGACCGCCCACTGCCAGCCCTAACTCCGCCTACGCACTGCCCCCTTACAACCTCCCCGAACAAACTCCTTGTTCGTACAGGTAGGCTTTGTTGGGGACAGCAAGGGGGACGAATAGCAGCAAGGGGGATGAATAGCGGGGATGGACGTCCATCCCAATTATTCGTGGGACGGAATAGACCCCATAGTATCAAAATTTACAAATGTAAAATAAAAACTGCTTAGCAAGGAAGCAGGGCTATTGCACAGGGGCATAGAACAGCGCTGTTAGCACACACATAAAAGAGGTTAACTTCTTTTTCTCTTAAAGGACAGCTGAGGTTATGGATTTTCATAGGACTCTCTCATTTACTTCAACAGGCATCAAAGGTTCTACCAACTGAACGATGACTGGGAAATATCATATTGCTAAAGCTGTTGCCCCCATTACAGCTTTTGCCTCTCTACAGACAGTCCGATGCCAGTCGAAGGACCGGTTCCACGTGCAAGTTGTCTGCAAGCTGAAGCCCTCATGAAACAAGTGGAGGAGCTCAAAGAAGAGGTGGGCAAGGCTGAGAAGCACTTGAGACTGTCCCACTACATTGATGAGATGCTTCTTGAAGCATCCAAGCTCTCTAACAGAGGTGAAGATGGGATGCTACAGAATGAAGAGAGCTGGACACGAGTCACCAGAGTCTGAAGAATCAAATTTAACTTCTCCAGCCCTCGAACTGAACCAGAATACAGCCCTGGAAGTGGAGGAGGTGAAAGTATCCCAGGAAAGGGAAGAACCAGAGCTCAAGCACGCCAAAGTTGCGGAATTGGTGACCACAAGGAAGCGAAGAGTAGTGGTGATTGGTGACTCTCTTCTGAGAGGTACCAAGTTGTCCATCTGCCAAAAAAGTCACACTCCTCGATGTTCACACTGCAAAACTACATAGCATAGTTACTCACCTGTAACAGGTGATCTGCGGGAACAGCAGGAATTTAGTCTTAACATATGGGTATCGTCAGAACCGACAGAGCCTGTGCAGGAACACTCCCCAGCGTCAAATAGGAAAGCTTTTGGGAGCACCCCACAGCGCCTGCGTGCTGCCTTCCCGCCTTTCCCAACTGTCCCTCTCCAGTTGAGTTTAAAGCTGAGACAAAAGAGAGAGGGAAAGAGAGAAAAAGAAAGAGAGAGAGAGATAGAAAGATACAGCTCCGAGGGGAGGTGGGTGGGTTGTGAAGACTAAATTCCTGCTGTTCCCGGAGATCACTTGTTACAGGTGAGTAACTATGTTATCTCCAGGAACAAGCAGGAATGTAGTCTTCACATATGGGGACTCCCTAGCTTCAGATGCAAGGGAGATGGCCACAGAACATAAGATATGCCATACTGGGTCAGACCAAGGTCCATCAAGCCCAGTATCCTGTTTCCAACAGTGGCCAATCTAGGTCATACGTACCTAGCAGTTTCCCCAAAAGACACAGGTTCCGCAATGCTTGTACTGGGTCAAGCATTGATATCTTGAGTCCCTTCTTAATAATGGTTTATGGACCTTTCCTCCAGGAACTTGTCCAAACCTTTTTTAAACCCAGCTACACTAACAGCCTTTACTACATCCTCCGGTAACAAATTCCAGAGTTTGATTACACGTTGAGTGAAAAAATATTTTCTTTTATTAGTCTTAAATAGTTTACCCTGTAGCTTCATTGTACGTCCCTTAGTCTTTCTATATTCTGATAACATAAACAATCAATCTACGTTTACCCGTTCCACTCCGTTCATTAATTTATAGACTTCTATCATATCTCCCCTCAGCCGTCTCTTTTCCAGGTTAAAGAGCCCTAACCTTTTTAGCCTTTCTTCATAGGAGTATCCTTCCTTCCCCTGTACCATTTTGGTGGCTCTTCTCTGAACCTTTTCTAATAACTCTATATCCTTTTTAAGATACGGCGACCAGAATTGCACACAATATTCAAGGTGTGGTCTCACCATGGAACGGTATAGAGGCAATATAATATCTTTTGTTTTATTTTCCATTCCTTTCCTTATGATATCTAGCATTCTATTTGCTCTCTTGGCCACCGCTGCACACTGGGCCGAGGGTTTTAACATGTTATCCACAATGACGCCTAAATCTTTTTCCTGGGTGGTGGTTCCTAATATTGTCACCCACCTATAGGTTCCCAGAGGCTTAATGCATGGGAGCTACAGTGGGGCCTCTTCTTAAATAGCGGGGGTTGGTATCAAGAAGGTATTGAAATGCCTCCTGGGAACTGTAGTCCCACAAGCTAATATAAGAATGTAGTTGTAGACGAATATCAAGGCTTAAAGAGAGGACTTTTTATTTTCCCTTCCTGGGTGAATTTTCAGCACATTGGAACAAAAGACAAAAACCATACTTCTGGTATAAATAAAGGTAAACTACTGGAACAAAATAAATGCTTGTATCTTCAGCTTGGCAATAAACAAAAGGTAATGCAAACAGCCCTTTTTCTTAAACAAACAAGTTTCTTCACTGCTGTTTTCCTTAAACAGATTTTCTGTAGCCACTTCAGCACAATGAAGAAATCTCATCAGAAATTATTAACGTACAATCCATGCAAGACTCAGGAGATGTTTCCTCACAGAAATCACACAGCATTTCTTCACATCCTTCTTCGGAGCTAAACTCCCTAGGATTGTAACTTAGGCTATTTTTAAACAGTACCTCTTCTCGGTTAAGAGAGCTCCCCTCCTCCTCTCTGCTAGAGTAAAATGGGAGGTTACCACACACAGTAGAGTTTCCTTCCTGAGAGCCACACACCCTTGGATAAGTGTAGGTAAAACTCTTACTTTCAGCTTCTCTTATACTAGAAGGAATAAGCCTACCTTCTGGCTTAGTTTTCACGGAGCTTCTGGGAACAGGGAACTTAACGGAGCTTTGCCAAGATGAAAGCCTTTCACAGCCTTTTTCTTTCTGCTTTCGTTTGGGCACAAAAGTATCCTCAAGATAAAAACTCTTGCCCTCCTTGTACCTGTTACTAGGAAGATTCTTTCCCAAAGCCTTTCTCAGCCTGGTTCCAGAAATACCTTCGTGGCAAAGTCCACTGGGCTTTTGTTCAGTTGTGCACTGCTCTCTGAAGCAAATCCCTGGTATTCTCTCCTGGGCTTCTTCCTCTAGAACTTTGTGTAAGACTCCGTGTGAAGCTCTGGCTCCCTCTCCAGCTCTCTGATCAGTTCTCCAATCGGCTCCCCAATCGGCTCTCCTGTCGGCTCTGACTCTAACCTCCGGTGAGTGAATTTTAACTGCGTCACTCTTGGTGTTTCCTTGAGCCCCGCCTCCTCCCAGCTGTCCCTCATTACCTAATGGGCTGTGAGGTAACCTACTGCTTGGGCGTGCTCTCACACCTGGTAATTCAGTTTGTGTACGTTGCCTATAGCAACTCTGCTCCATGTGCTGCTCTAGTCTGTCATTATTAGAACTGTTCTGCTCAGTTTTTCCTATTTCCATAGGCTCTGGCTGATCCACCTCATGACAATATGGAACCTTGCATTGTGTAACCATAGTTTGGGTTGTTCTTCCCTAGGTGCATAACTTTGCACTTGTCCACATTAAATTTCATCTATCATTTTAATGCCCAGTCTTCCAATTTATCAAGATACTCTTGCAATTTTCCACAATCCTCTTCGGTTTTAACAACTTTAAATAGTTTTGTGTCATCTGCAAATTTGATAACCTCACTCGTTATTCCTCTTTCCTTTTTCATTTATGAATATGTCAAAAAGCAGCGGACCCAGCACAGATCCCTGGAGTACACCACTATTCACCTTTCTCCATTGGGAAAATTGGCCATTTAGCCCAACCCTCCGCTTTCTATCTTTTAAACAGTTCCTGATCCACAGTAGTACACTGCCTCCTATCCCATGACTCTTTAGTTCTGCCAAAAGTCTCTGATGAGGGACCTTGTCAAAGGCTTTCTGAAAGTCTAGATACACTATATCAACCGACTCACCTTTGTCCACCTGTTTATTCACACTTTCAAAAAAACATAACAGATTAGTAAGACAAGATCTTCCTTGTCTAAAGCCATGTTGGCTGTCTCCCATTAGGCCATGACTATCTACATGCTGAGTAATTTTATTCTTTATGATGGTTTCTACCATTTTTCCCGGTACTGAGGTGAGGCTCACTGGTCTGTAGTTTCCCGGATCACCCCTGAAACCCTTTTTAAAAGTTGTTGTTACATTGGAGATCCTCCAATCTTCAGGTATTAGAGATGATTTTAATGATAGTTCACAGATTACTAATAGCAGGTCTGCAATCTCATATTTCAGTTCTTTCAACACCCTTGGATGGATACCATCCGGCCCAGGTAATTTGCTACTCTTCAGTTTATATAATAGTTGTAATACATCTTCCCAATGTATCGATATTTCCTTCAATTCTTCCACACCTTTAAATACCACTTCAGTCATGGGTAACATCCCTACATCTTCCTCAGTAAAGACCGAAGCAAAGAATTCATTCAGTCTCTCCGCTATCGCCTTGTCACCTCTTAGTGCCCCTTTAACTCCTCTATCATCTAATGGACCAACTGACTCTCTCACAGGTTTTTTGCTACGAATGTACTTGAAAAAATCTTTATTTCGCGTTTTTCCTTCCGCAGCAAGCTTCTTCTCAAATTCTCCCTTTGCCTGCTTTATCAATGCCTTGCATTTGACCTGCCAGTGCTTGTGCTGTTTCCAGGTTTCGTCGTTTGGCTCTTTTTTCCATTTCCTGAAAGATGCTTTTTTGGCAACAACAGCCTCTCTGACCTCACCTTTAAACCATGCTGGCAGTTTTTTGGACTTCCTTCCACTTTTCTTAAAGCGTGGAATACAGCTGGTCTGGGCTTCCAAGATAGTATTTTTCAACAACACCCAAGCTTGATGTAAGTCTTTAACCTTTGCAACTGCTCCTTTTAGTTTTTTCTTAACTGTTTTCCTCATTTTATCATAGTCTCCCTTTCGAAAGTTAAAAGGTAGTACTGTGGATTTCCTTACTATCCCTCCTCCACTAATTAAATCAAAGGCGATCATGCTATGATCACTATTGCCAAGTGGTCCCAACACCCTTATCTCTTGCACTAGATCTGGTGTTCCACTAAGGACTAGGTCAAATATGGCTTCCCCTCTGGTCGGTTCATGAACCAGCTGCTCCAAGAAGCAGTCATTTATTTCATCTAGGAACTTTATCTCCCTAGCATGTCCTGACGTGATACTGACCCAGTCGATATCGGAGTAATTGAAATCACCCATTATTATTACCACGCTGTAACCTTTGTTAGCTTCCTTGATTTCTTTGAACATGTCATCATCCATTTGTTCATTCTGGCCAGGCGGTCGATAGTACGCCCCCACTGCCATCGCCTTCCCCTTTATACATGGAATTTCAATCCATAGAGATTCTACAGCCAATTTTGTTTCCTGCAAAACTTTAATCCTTTCTGACTCAATGCCCTCTCTAACATAGAGCACAACTCCTCCACCAATTTGATAAGCTCTATCATTACGATATAGTTTGTACCCAGGAATCACAGCGTCCCACTGGTTGTCCTCCTTCCACCATGTCTCTGATATTCCAATCATATCTAACCTCTCATTTAGTGCTATATATTCTAACTCTCCCATCTTATTTTTTAGACTTCTAGCATTTGCATACAAGCATTTTAGAGACTGTATTTTATTCATATTAATTTGGCTACTGGTAGACATGGGTAATTTGGGATCTTTAAGCTCTGTCTGCTCCATACTCGAGGGCATTTGGGCTACTTTACTCTTTTTTGGAACCTCTCTGCTTTTGGTAGTATCCTTCAAGGATACATTCTTCCGAACCATCCGCTCTTGGGCGACTGTCGGCTTTCCCCTATTATCTAGTTTAAAAGCTGCTCTATCTCCTTTTTAAAGGTTAATTCCAGCAGCCTGGTTCCATCCCGGTTAAGGTGAAGCCCATCCCTTCGGAAGAGCCCCTCTTTTCCCAGAATGTTCCCCAGTTCCTAACAAATCCAAACCCCTCCTCTCTGCACCATTGTCTCATCCACGCATTGAGACTCCGGAGCTCTGCCTGCCTTTTGGGCCCTGCACGTGGAACGGGAAGCATTACGGAGAACGCTACCGTGGAAGTTCTGGATTTCAACTTCCTACCTAAAAGCCTAAATTTAGCCTCCAGAACCTCCCTACCACATTTTCCTATGTCATTGGTACCGACATGTACCAAGACAGCAGACTCCTCCCCAGCACTATCTAAGACCTTAATCTAGGTGGCACATGAGGTCCGCTACCTTCGCACCAGGCAGGCATGTTACCAGGCGATCCTCACGTCCACCAGCCACCCAGCTATCTACATGCCTAATGATCGAATCACCAACTATAACGGCTGTCCTAACCCTTCCCTCATGGGCACATGGCCCTGGAGAAACTTCCTTGGTGCGAGAGGGTTTTACATCACCTGGAGGACAGGTCCTAGTTACAGGATCACTTCCTGCCGCACCAGGGTGATGCTCTCCTGTCACGTGACCTCTCTCCTCCATGGCAACAGAGATGCTGCCAGACTGGAGGTGGGATTTCAGGACTATATCCCTGTAGGTCTCGTCTATGTACCTCTCTGTCTGTCTTATGTTTTCCAAGTCTGCTACTCCAGCCTCTAGAGAACGGACTCGTTCCCTGAGAGCAAAGAGCTCCTTGCACCTAGTGCACACGTAAGACCTCTCACCAACTGGGAGAAAATCATACATGTGACACTCAATGCAAAAGACTGGAAAGCCCCCATCTCACTGCTGGACTGCTGTCTGCATCTTAGTTTTTAGTTTTTGTTTAGATCTTTAAGTTCTTTACCTACTAAGGGTTGCTATGGATATTTATACCAATAAAACTGTTGTGTGGTACCAAAAAACAGCAACAGGTACCTGCACACTAGACAGAGAACCAACCAGGCAGGTACACAAAGACTGGCCACAATTTGATTCAGGTGAAGAATCTTTTTATTGGGCCCCAACGTGTTTTGGCTAGAAAGCCTTCTTCAGGGGGTCTTGAAAAGAGAACACACCTCAAAAGATAACAATGTAAACATTTAAAAATATAAATTAATACAAAAATTATTAGAAATCATAAATTTAATAAAAACATTAATCATAAATATTAAAAACCAAATATAAAACATATATAAGATGTAGAGCCTTTAAACAAAATACAAAAGATAAACAACGTCAAGGAATCATAAAAAATGATAAAAATATGGAATAACAAATTACATATTAATATGAATATAAATATTAAAATGACTAAAAAAGTAAAATCATATAGTCTAATAAAATGAAAATAAAGGAGAGAGGAGGAGGACATAAAAAGGTACCTTATTTCTGCCACATGGTACACTAAAAAACTAAAAATAAAGAATTGATCATTAATAAATAAATATAATATAATATTAAGACCAAAACAAAAAAGGCATAAAAATACTAAAAGTTATCAAAGAACATAATACATACAATTTATTGTATGGCAATGCCATTAAGGATGTTTTGAAAAAGAAACTGCATAATCCAATTAAAATATATACCAAGAGATAAAAACATCTGCACTTAAACCAACAAACTAATAATATATGTCTAAAAATGCTTCTGAAATGTCATTAATATGCAAATCAAAATGAAAATAGTGGTCAAGCTCTGAAAAAGTAAAGACAGGGATGGAGAAAAAAAAAACCTATTAAAAATGAAACTAAATTCCGACTGTGTGAGGCTCGATCTCATAGTCTTTAAAATTCACTGTAGCAGGCTAAAACGTTGCACAAACCAACAGAGATATTGAAAACTATTTCTTTTTTTAAGGAGAATTTCTCATTCAATATCCCCCACTTACGGTCATAGACTATTAAAACCAACTCATATGGAAGGCTTAAATAAATTTCTAAAATGTATTGTTATAAAGCGAAACAATTCATAAACAGACGTTTATGAAAAAAGCTTGACCGTCCATTGCACATTGCAATTTTTTACTTGTGCGGAATGAAAAGCCTTACATTTCAAAACGCCTACCAATTACACAATTGCGTAAAATGAAAGATGCACATGCATAACAACTTCAGAGAGAAGAAAACCGAAGAAGAAATGCCAAGGATAGCAAAAATAATCTAATTCAAAGAATAATGATTAAAAACTTATCAATACTATGGAATACCATAAGTTGCTAAGGGACTCTTGCCAGGGAAATTTTGTAGTGCAGAGCACCTCGCATTGTCTGCTTATCCAAATCAAAACAGCTTGCAAACATAAAGGCTACCAGTTAACAGATCAAAAATACTTTCCAAAAGCTATTATATTAAAATCCAAAAATATCATAAATCAAACGAGGCAAATCTGAAAAAGGACAGGAAAGCTTACTTATGCCTCGTTTGATTTATGATATTTTTGGATTTTAATACAACAGCTTTTCGAAAAAAGGTACCTTTTTATGTCCTCCTCATCTCTCCTTTATTTTCATTTTATTAGACTATATGAATTTACTTTTTTAGTCATATTAATATTTATATTCATAATAAGCAATTTGTTATTCCATATTTTTATCATTTTTTATGATTCCTTGACGTTGTTTATCTTTTGTATTTTGTTTAAAGACTCTACATCTTATATATGTTTTATATTTGGTTTTTAATATTTATGATTAATGTTTTTATTAAATTTATGATTTTTAATAATTTTTTATTAATTTATATTTTTAAATGTTTACATTGTTATCTTTTGAGGTGTGTTCTCTTTTCAAGACCCCCTGAAGAAGGCTTTCTAGCCGAAACACGTTGGGGCCCAATAAAAAGATTCTTCACCTGAATCAAATTGTCGCCAGTCTTTGTGTACCTGCCTGGTTGGTTCTCCAGAAAGTTGTGTGCCATTGTGAAAAGGATCCACTTCCCCCCATGGATCTCTGGCATCCTACCAGGGATGGTGGGTAGGAGTTGATTAAGTCTGGAACAGGTGTTGAAGAACAGCCTGACCAAACAAGGCACCCCGGAGGGAGTCCTTGTCTAAGCAGTAGTGGGCTGTGAAGGTATGTACCGAAGCCCAAGTAGTTGCTCGACAGATGTCGTTCCTAGACACAGAGTGAAGATGAACTGTTGAGGCTGCCATGGCTCTCACATTGTGAGCTGTGACATGGCCTTCAAGAGGAAGGTTCTTACTCTCACAGGCAAAAAACATACACTGTGCAATCCAGCTGGACAGTGTCCTTTTGGAGACTGGAAGGCCCAAATGACTAGGATCAAAAGCAACAAAGAGTTGAGAGCATTTTCTATGTTGCTGTGTCCTTTGCAAGTAAAAGGCCAAGGCTCTTTTACAGTCCAAAGTATGAAGGTTCCTTTCTGCATTTTAGGTGTGAGGCCTTGGAAAGAATATAGGAAGGTAAACCGCTTGGTTTAAATGAAAGAGCGAAACCACCTTGGGCATAAAGTGTGGATGAGTCCTAAGATCTAGCCGGAAGGACTGGGGTTTCTAGTCCCACAGATGCTCCTTGTGGTCTTGGGCAAGCCACTTAACCCTCCATTGCTCATGTTCACTGTAAGTATTAGTGTATGTGTCTCATATCCCCGCGTGTTAAATGTATCCCCCAATTGTGTTGTGACCGCTTTGATTGAAGGATAAGGCGGTATACAAAACTGTCTAAATAAATAAATAAATTATCATGATGGAACCTTGTATAAGGAGGATCAGCCACCAACGCTTGCAATTCACTGATGCGACGTGCTGATGTGATTGCAATGAGAAAGATAACCTTCCAGGAAAAGAATTTCAAAGAGATAGTGGCTAATGGTTCAAAGGGCGGTTTCATGAGCTGCCCAAGAACCAGATTCAAGTCCAATGCCACCAGTGGTGGCTTAATGGGGATGCTTAGTTTAAAGAAGGCCTCTCATAAATTTCGCTATGAGAGGATGAGAGGAAATAGGCTGTCCATTTAGAGGCTTGAAGGAAGCTGCAATAGCACTCAAATGGATTCTCACTGAATTGGTCTTAAGCCCTGCATTTGATAAATGAAGGAGGTATTCCAGTAATGATTCCAGAGGTATCGCAAGAGGGTTAAGACCCTTCTGCGAGCACCATATGGTAAACCTTTTTTACTTGAATGCATAAGAGCGTCTTGTGGAAGGTTTCCTGGAAGCATGAAGGATATCCTTTACCTGCTGGGAAAGGTTAAGACCGTGAAGTTCTAGGGGAGATATGATAGAAGTCTAGGGGAGATATGATAGAAGTCTATAAATTAATGAATGGAGTGGAACGGGTAAACGTAGATCGATTGTTTATGTTATCAGAATATAGAAAGACTAGGGGACATGCAATGAAGCTACAGGGTAAACTATTTAAGACTAATAAAAAAATATTTTTTCACTCAACGTGTAATCAAACTCTGGAATTTGTTACCGGAGGATGTAGTAAAGGCTGTTAGTGTAGCTGGGTTTAAAAAAGGTTTGGACAAGTTCCTGGAGGAAAGGTCCATAAACCATTATTAAGAAGTGACCGAAGATATCAATGCTTGACCCAGTACAAGCATTGTGGAACTTGTGTCTCTTGGGGAAACTGCTAGGTACATATGACCTAGATTGGCCACTGTTGGAAACAGAATACTGGGTTTGATGGACCTTGGTCTGACCCAGTATGGCATATGCATATCTTATGTTCTTATGTAGGCTTTCAGCAACCAGGCCCTGAGATGCAGACACTGGGGATTGGGATGCCACAGCATCCCGTCCTCTTGAGAAAGAAGATCTGGAGCAGATCCTAATTCCAGAGGCGGAGCATGAGAGAGATGTAGGAGCAGAGGGTACCACGGTTGCCGTGGTCAACGTGGAGCTATGAGGAACATATGACCTCTGTCTCTCTGAAGCTTGAACAGGGTTTTGGGAATTAGGGGACTGGATGGAAAGGCATACAGAAGTCCTGACTACAATTTAGGAGGAAAGCATCCCTGGCCTGACAACCTCGAGCCGGAATTCTGGAACAGAACCGGGGAAGTTTGGCATTCAACGGACTTGCAAAGAGGTCTAGGTCCGAAATTCCCCAAATTTGAAATATTTTGGCCACCTGGTCTGCATGGAGACACCATTCGTGTGGAAGCTTAACTCAACTGTCTGCCCAAGAGTTTTGAATGCGTGGAAGATACACCGCAAGGAGATGAATCTGATGCTCTCTGGCGAGGGCCCATAGTCGCAAAGCTTCGTTGCACTGCGACAGAGAGCCTGTTCCGCCCTGCTTGTTCACAAAGAACATGGCTACCTGATTGTCCTTTTGACCTAGGACTGTCTTGTAGCTGAGCTGGGTGTGAAATACTCGAAGAGCAAGGAAGATTGCTCTGAGCTCCAGGAGGTTGATATGGAGATAGGCCTCCTGTGGAGTCCAGGTACCCTGGGTGGAGAGGCCGTGCAGGTGGGCCCCCCAACCCACCTGTGAAGCATCTGTTGCTAGAATGGCTTGGGGTGGGGGTTGCTGAAAAAGAGAAACCATCAGAAGGTTTTTGGGCGACTGCCACCATTGAAGGGACAAAATAAGGCGATCTGAGTTTGCTATTTTGTCTGATAGGCAACCTGACACCTGAGCCCACTGAGTGGATAAGGTCCACTGGGCTGCCCTCATAAGGAGGCGAGCATAAGGATCCACATGCACGGTGGATGCCATGTGGCCTAGCAACTGTAACATTTCCCGAGCAGTGAGGTGAGGTTTTAGCACTGCTTGGGAAGCTAACTGCACAATGCGAAGGCAGCGGGGCTGTGGAAGGAAGGCCTTGTCTGTCTGGTATCCAGAAGAGCTCCTATAAACTCTAGGGATTGAGTGGGAGCAAGGTTAGACTTTGGGAAGTTTATGACAAGTCCCAAATACTGAAGGATGCGCATTGTGCGAGACAGAGCAACCTTGGCCTCTGGCTCTGAAGGAGTTCGAATGAGAGACGAATATTCCCATGGTGCGGAGAAATGCTGCTACCACAACCATGCATTTTGTGAACACCCTTGGTGCAGAAGCCAGGCCAAAAGGAAGAACCCTGCACTGGTAGTGCTTCCCATGAAACAGGAATCAAAGGAACTTTCGGTGAGTTGGATGGATAAGAACATGAGTGTACGCATCCTTGAGATCTAGAGAACAAAGCCAATCCTGACTCCGAAGGTATGGCAGCAGAATTCCTAGAGAAATCATTTTGAACTTCTCTTTGAACAGGAAGTTGTTGAA
Organism: Ichthyophis bannanicus; assembly: GCA_033557465.1. Lineage (NCBI taxonomy): Eukaryota > Metazoa > Chordata > Amphibia > Gymnophiona > Ichthyophiidae > Ichthyophis > Ichthyophis bannanicus. The sequence continues at coordinate 385,353,716 of CM066039.1, forward strand.
TTCTATGAGGTCTAGAATGGGTCTGTGTCCTCCTGTTTTCTTTGGAATAAGGAAATAGGGGGAGTAAAACCCTGTACCCCGTTGGGGAATAGGCACCTCTTCTATTGCTCCTTCAGTAAGGAGCATTGTGACTTCTTGACCTAACTGGTCATTGGGAGAGGTCTGAGAATTGACTGTCTTACTACTGTAGGAGGGGGCATGCTGAGGAAATGAAGCTTGTACCCCTCTCGTACAATAGAGTCCAATTTTCTGCTGTTATCTGACACCATCAGGGGGCAAAATGACATAACCTTCCTGGGATGGTGGAGGGTTGTGGGCCATTTAGGGCCAGGAAGGCAAAGTTCTCTAGATAGGAGTCAAAGCCCCTGTGGAGGATGAGTCTGCTGAGTCGCTTTTGGCTTCCTTTGTTGCCTAAGTTGTTGCTGCTGTCCCTTTTGGGCAGACTGACCTGAACGATGTCCCTGCTGGGTATAGGAGGGATAAAACTTCTTCTTACTGAAGAATGGTTTCTTAGAGGATCTTTTCCTCGCAGGATCAGCTGTAGATTTGGACAATCTATCCAAAGTGATATTGTCGGCATCTATCTCATTAGCTTTTTCCTGCCAATTCTTGCCAAAGAGATTCTCTCCTGTGCAAGGTATATTCCCCAGTTTGTCCTGTACCCAGATTTCTAAGTCAGATGCCTGGAGCCAGGCAATTCTGCGTGCACCTATGGCAATAGCAGAGATTCTGCTTATGCATTCAAAGCAGTCAAAGGCTGCACGATTCACAAACTTGGAAACATCCTGAGCATGTTTAACAAGAGTTAAGATAATCTTGCCTTTTATCATCAGGAAGGAGAGGGCTTATAAGCTCTAAGTCTCCTGTGACTTCCTTAAGGAACATTCCCATAAACAAGATATAGGAACTGATCCTAGCAGAAAGGATGGAAGCATGGAAGGATCGATGTCCAAAGGCGTCAAGAGTCCTACACTCACGTCCTGGAGGATTAGATGCATGCCTTTTTGCACTCTTCATACGTCTCATGGCTGATTCCACCACCATGGAATGGCTTGGTAATTGAGTCTTCTGAAACCCAGGACAAGGAGGAACTTGATACATGGTGTCGAGTCTTCGAGAATGAGGAGATGTGGTTAGAGGTTTTTTCCCACATCCTTAACATAAGATCATGCAAGATCTCATGAATAGGTAAGGTAGCTGCCTCCTTGGGAGCTTTAGGGTATTGTAGGATTTCTAATTCCTTTGCGCTAGGCTCTTTTTCAGGAGCCACTGTAATAGAAAGACCTCAGGCCACATCTCGTATAAAATCCTGAAAGGACATATCCTCTGGTGGAGACATCCTACGCTGAGGAAAAGTGGAATCCTCGGGAAGAAGTACTCTGGTATCGGCAGAGCCTTCGGAGTCTTCAGACTCATCAGAGGATTTGAAATATCTCTGATCCAGATGAACGTGCAAGGCACAGTACCGGTACCGATCGAAGTCGGCATCGGAGTGGTCCGGTACAGACTTGTTGATGCTGGATAGAGACGCATGACTCGATCCTGGTAGAATACCTGCCGATGTCGATGCAGTCGGTGCCGGTACCGGTTGAATTGTCTGAAGCGGTTTCAGGGGCATCGAGGCCGTGAGAAGAGCCGCCAGACTGCGCTCAATAGCCAAGATTCTCTGGTCTATCAACGCTGCTGATGCTTGGGTATCGGTGCCGGTTAAAGCAGCCGGAACCCCAGAGCATGGCACCAGTAATTCTGCCTAGGTTGAAGCCTCGAGAACATCCTGGAGCCCCGTTAGTGCTTTGGAAGCCGAAGCCTCCTGCCGGGGCAATTTTGCCGGTGAAAGTCCCTCAAGGGCAATGCCAGAGGTATCTCGATGTTTAGAAGGAGATCTACCCTTTGTGGACCGGCTAGACTTATGTTTAGTTACCTGAGATCCATGGGAGGAGGATGAAGCCCTGAAGGACGACGATGCCACGGAGGCTGCATTGGAGGGAAAAAGGGTACTGAGCTTAGCAGCTCGGTTTTGCCAGCCCCTTTTTGACATCATTCCACAGGCAACACACTCTGAAATAGAGTGGTCAGGACCTAAACATTTGAGGCACCACTCATGGGTGTCGGTGACGGAGATGGTACCGCCACACTTAGAACATTTTTTAAAACCAGAAGCAGGTTTTTCCATTTTGAGGGAAAAAGTTGGGCCTAGTGCTCAAAATGTCGCGTGGAACCCCAGAAGAAAATCAGTGGAGAAAGACTACAGAAACAAAGTTTGTTTGTTTGTTTTTTAGAAAAAAGAAAAGAACCACCAGCAGTACCGGTATAGCGTCAAGGGAAGGCAGACGCGACCATAAAAAAGAAGTATAAGAAGGGAATTTTCTGTGGTGACAGGATGTGCGACCTGGCGGCTCCGCGGAAAATGAAGAACTGGAGAGGGACAGTTGGGAAAGGCGGGAAGGCAGCATGCAGGCGCTGTGGGATGCTCCCAAAAGCTTTCCTATTGGACGCTGGGGAGCGTTCCCGCGCAGGCTCCATCGGTACCGACGATATCCATATGTGAAGACTACATTCCTGCTTGTTCCTGGAGATATGCAGGTCCTGATTAGGAAGACGCCATCACAGGCAAAACATATATTACAAAATGGCATACCACGTGTGGTAAATCTTTTGTTGTTTATTTACTTATCTGTCCGTGTGGTTTGAAGTGTGTGGGTATAACTATCAGACCGATCCGTAAATGGTTGACTGAACATAGATCAAGGATCGCTACTAAAATACTATCAGCCCCTTTAGTCCCCTATTGTTTACAATTTCAACACAGTTTTTCTGATTTTATATGGAGAGCCGCTGACCATGTCCCACTAGATCCATGCAGGGGTGACCGTGAACATTATCTACAGAGATTGGAACACAGGTGGATATTTAAACTGAACACGGTATCTCCGCATGGCTTTAACTTGGAAATAGACTGGTGGAGTACATTTTGATTGGCTGCCTATTACCAGTGATTTTGTGACGTCAGATGCCATCTTATTCAAAGAGAGCACTATAATATCCTGAAGCTTTAGCACACATGGGTTCATTCGTAATCAACTGCTACACCAAGCGGTCTTACAAGTTTATTTGCAGTTTTTATGCAGCTATTTATCTTTTTTGAAGCAATATGAAGATTGGTTTTGACTTTCCTGGTCAGTTTTTGTTCACTAACTGAAAGCTTGATACAGGATCAGTGGATGACCCGAAACACAGTACTGTGTAGCTGCGCTGATTTACATCTGTTGATCTACATCTGACTGCCGACCCTGTTGGGTTACATCTTTATCGTTGTTTTTGTTATTCATATAGTCACACGGTGATCTATTTAAGATGACTCCAGTGGACAAGTGCTGCCATTTACTTGTCCCTATGAGCAGAGTTTGGCTCTGCAGTTCACCGTCTGTTCCAGGATCATGCAAATCCAAGGCTTCAACTGCCAGCTAAGTACACACATTTACCATTTGGTGAAATTAATTTCTATAGCTTAGCCATTTTGCTTTTGGGCACTGTATTTTCAGAATAAAAAGGAGCTGTTTGTTTTTCAGAGGGTTTTCCCTGCACAACAAACATTTATATAATTTGACTTTAGCTCTTTTGTCTTTTTGATCAGATCCTTTTTTTATTAGTTAATATTGTAGTCTTGATCATGGGGGTTTTTTGTTAATGGGATGTAATTATACCAGGCTATACTTTATTCAGGAAGGACAGGGTAGGAAGAAGAGAAGTGGCACTGTATGTAAAAAAACAATAATAAAGCTATAGAATTATATGGCTTAAAAGGGAACGAGGAGGCACTGTGGGTTAAACTAGAAAGAGGGACGGGAAATCCATTTATTTATTTTTATTTATTTAATAGTATTTCTATACCGCCTTGCACTGGTGTGATATACAGATCTCCTATACAGGGAGAAGTGGATCGAGATTTAATAGAAGACATATGTAGTATTGCCATGAAAGGGGAAGTACTATGATAGGTGATTTCAATATGCTGCATATTGATTGGTACATCCCTGCTGCAGTGTCATCTAGATTTAAGAAGATCATAGATTCTCTACAGGAAGAGCTACTCCAGCCATTGGTAATAGAACCCACACGTGAAGGGGCCATAATGAACTTGGTGCTTACCAACAGTGAAAGTGTTTCTGAGGTCACTGTGGGAGATCATCTTGCATCCAGTGATCACCAGATGGTGTGTTCTAGTATTAGGAATAGGGGTGATAAAATCCATTCAAAAACGAAGGTCTTAGGCTTTAGGAAAACTAACTTTGCCAAGATGGCACAACACCTCAAGGTGTTGTTAACGGGATGGGAACAACTGGGGGATGTAGAAAAGCAATGTGCAAACCTTAAAGGGGATATTTTAAGGACAAAGAGTAGTTACTCACCTGTAACAGGTGTTCTCTAGGAGCAGCAGGAATCAGTCCTCACATATGGGTGACGTCGGCACCGACGGAGCCCCCGTGCGGAGCATTTCCTCAGCTTTCAAAAAAAGCCTTTGGGAATTCTGCGCATCTGCGCGGTCCCCTTTATGCCCAAGGGTGCCATCTTGCTCAGTCAGATGACATAGCTAAAAGACAGCAAAAAATCAAAATGAATGATATGACTGCAACTCCAGGGGAGGAGGGAGGGTCGTGAGGACTGATTCCTGCTGCTCCTGGAGAACACCTGTTGCAGGTGAGTAACTACTCTTTCTCCAGGACCAAGCAGGAAGTCAGTCCTCACATATGGGACTCCCCAGCTCTAGGCTAACGGGAACCCAAAGCTGAAAAAATGGCTCCCTCTCAAGAGCCTCAGCATCCGTGATAAGAATATCCTCTGAGAACGCCCCCCGTACTGTAGCCCAACACAAGGGCCGGAGGGTAGGAGTTGCCTAAACCTCAAAGAGATTACGGAGTACTACCTGTCTGAAAGCACTGTCCCTCCGGGACTCTCTCTCCAGGCAGTAATGGGCTGCAAAAGTCTGGCTTGAAGACCAAGTTGCGGCCAGGCATATGTCTGCCAATGGAACAGAGCGGAGATGAGCTACTGACGTGGCTTTCGCCTTGACACGGTGGGCTGTGACTCGACCCTGCAAGGGGAGGTCGGCTGCCTTGTACGCCCAGGCGATACAATCTGCTACCTATGTTGACAACGTATGCTTGGAGACAGGTAACCCCATCTTATTAGGGTCAAAGGAGACGAAGAGCTGAGTAGCCCTTCGATGCCCCCGCGTACGTTTTATGTAAAAAGACAACGCCCTCTTACAGTCCAGGGTATGCAAGACTGTTTCAGCCCAGCTGGCATGCGGCCTAGGAAAAAAGATCGGAAGAACCACCTCCTGATTGAGGTGGAAAGAGGAGAGCACTTTTGGAAGGAACTTGGGATGGGTCCGGAGGACCACCCTGTTCCTATAGAACTGCGTGTACGGTCTATCAGAAACCAGAGCTTGTAGTTCACTCACACGTCTGGACGAGGTAAGAGCTACCAGGAAGAGCGCTTTCCAAGAGAGGAAGCGCAAATGGCAAGTAGCCATCGGCTCAAACGATGGGCGAGTAAGTTGCTGCAAGACCAAGTTCAAATCCCACCCAGTCGCCGGTGGACGAACCGGAGGCTTGAGAAGAAGCAGACCTCTGACAAATCGGGACACCAAGGGGGGAACTGACAGAGACTGTCCTTCCACTGGTGAGTGGTGCGCTGACAAAGCACTGAGGTGGACCCGTACAAAGTTAGACTTAAGGCCTAGGTCTGAAAGGTGAAGTAGATACTGCAGTACTACTGGCACAGGGTAGAAGAAAGGGTCTTCATTGCGTTAAGCACACCATACCGTAAACCTACGCCACTTGAGAGCATAGGATTTTCTGGTGGACTGTCTCCTAGAGGCCAATACCACCTCCTCAACCTCCTTAGGTAGGAGTAAGGGAGCTAGAACTACCCTTTCAGCAGCCAGGCCATCAAATTGAGGGACCTGAGATTGGGGTGCAGAAGGGAACCCTGCTCTTGAGACAGGACATTGTGTTGCAACCCCAAAGGGAACAGAGTTTCCACGGCCAACTGCAGCAGAAGTGGAAACCACGGCTGCCTCGGCCATCTAGGGGCTACCAGAATCACCAAGGCCTTATCCCGGAGAATCTTGAACAGAGTTCGGGCCACCAGGGGCGTGGGAGGAAACGCATACAGGAGGCCCGTAGACCAAGAGATCAGAAAAGCATCTGCTGCCATCCTCAGGGGATGTGGCTGTCTGGAGCAGAACCTGGGCAGCTGACGGTTCAGTGGACTGGCAAAGAGATCGATGGATGGAAGTCCCCAGCGGAGGAAGATCTGGTGGAGCACCACTGGATTCAACTGCCATTCGTGAGGCTGGAGAATCCTGCTTAGATTGTCTGCTAGGAAGTTTTCTTGACCAGGTAAATAAACTGCTTTGAGAAACATATCCTGCCTGACCACCATGAAGCAAAGGGCCAGAGCCTCCTGGCACAGGAGTTTAGACCCTGTGCCCCCTTGTTTGTTCACATAGAACATTGCAACCTGATTGTCCGTCTGAACTAGGATAGACTAGTGAGAGAGGGCACGAGAAAATGTTTGCAGAGCTAAGCAGATTGCTCGCAGCTCCAAAAGATTGATTTGCTGTTTGGCCCCTTGAGGAGACCACAGGCCTTGAGTGCACGTCCCCTGGCAATGTGCACCCCAGCCCTTTAAGGAAGCATCGGTCATCAGCACCCTTGTGTGTTCTGGAGCCTGAAATGGTACCCCCCTGAGAAGGTTTGGGAGATGTAGCCACCACTGTAAGGAGTCCAAAAGTGGTTTGGACAGCTTTACTCTGTCTCGGAGGTCGCCTGTGGCCTGCGTCCACTGATCTCTGAGGCACCATTGAGCAGCACGCATGTGCAGACGGGCATTCGGAGTCACATGTACAGTGGATGCATTGTGGCTCAGGAGCCGCAGGTAGTGCCTGGCGGAAACATGAGAACTGCTTTGGAACTGGTTGGCCAAGTCCATCAGTCTGTGGGCCCTGTCCATCAGTCTGAGAGGGGAGCAAAGTGGACTTTGCGTAGTTTATGACAAAGCCCAGATGCTGAAGAAGACAGACAATGCGAAGAGTGGCTTGTTGGGCCTCCTGGAGAGACTGGCCCCTGATGAGCCAGTCGTCCAGGTATGGGAAGACAAAAATTCCCTGATTCCTGAGATAAGCCGCCACCACCGCCAGGCATTTGGTGAAAACCCTGGGGGGCAGAGGTTAGGCCAAAGGGAAGTACCCTGTATGGAAAAACGTTTCCTCCCACCACAAATCTGAGATATTGTCTGTGGTCTGGATGAATGAGGATGTGAGTATAAGCATCCTTTAGGTCTCCTTAGTTTCCCTGCTGGAGGTAGGGCAGCAGTATCTCAAGGGTAAGCATCTTGAACTTTTCCCTCTCCAGAAACTTGTTTAGGTTTCGCAAGTCTAGGACAGGCCGGAGGCCTCCTGTCCTTTTTAGTACCAAGAAGTACCTGGAGTAGAAGCCTTGCCCTTTCAGGTGGTGAGGCACCGATTCCACCGCCTGTTCCTTTAGAAGACTTGCCAACTCCTGAAGGAGGAGGTTCCTGTGTAGAGGGAGTCTTGGAGGCTCCCCTGGATAGTAGGAGGGGGGGTAGCTGGTGGAAGTGGAGCATGTAGCCCTTTTGGACTATGCTCAGTACCCAGGTATCCCCTATGATGGCTGGCCACCTGTAGGCGTAAAGTGTCAGCCGACCTCCTTTGCTGAGTGGAGCCACCGGCGGAGGAGAGGCTGTGCTGTGTAAGTCAAAATCACGCTCCCTGCTGTGCAGGGGCCGGAGCTGGCGGCTTGGGGGTCTTCTGCCTACGGGGCCCATGCCTCTGCCCCTTGGCCTGCTGGCCCTGTTGGGGAGCTGAAGAGGCCTGATACTCAGGGTAGGTTTTGTAGGCAGAACCCTTCCTCAGGAAAAAGGGCTTCTTTCCCGAGCCCTTCTTTTTTTGAGAAGGGGCAGAAGTCTTTTTGGACAGCCTTGCCCTGGTGAGAGTCTCAGTCTCGACTTCTGCAGCCTTTTCAGTCATGGGCTTACCGAATAGGTTGTCACCTCGGCACGGAACATTGACCAACTTGTCCTGCACCCATGATTCCAGGTCCGATGACTGTAGCCAGGCCTGATGGCGTGCACCGATGCCGGCCGCGGCTACCAGGGCCGAAGCCTCGAAGCCATCATAGGCTGCTCGAGAGGTAAACTTCGAGCACTCTCGGATCCCTGTCAACAAGGCCTTGAACCTCTGCAAGGGTTCCTCGGAGAGGCCAGCTGAGAACTCGGCAATCTCCTTTGTCAGGTCTCTTAGCTACATGCCCATGTACAGTTAGTAAGTCTGGACACGGCAAGATAGCACAGAGCTCTGGAAGCACTTTCTACCGAGGGCATCCAGGTTCCGGGCCTCCCGGCCGGGGGGCAACAAGGAGTGCATCTTCTGACTCTTCAGGTGCTGCATGGCCGATTCCACAACCATAGAATTGTGCGGTAGCTGCGCCTTTTGGAACCCGTTTGCTAAGAACTGGTGCCAAGGCCGGTGCCTCCCACATACGGAAGAGCAGCCATTCCAGCATCGGAGGAACCGCTACAGTAAAGGCTTCCTTCGGAGGAAAATCATACTGGAGGGCATCGAGCTCCTCGGCTCGAGGCTCCTCCTCGGCGTTCACAGGGAATGCCAAAGCCTTGGCCATGTCCGTCACAAAGTCCGAGAACCAGGTATCCTCCGGGGGGGGGGGGGGGGACCTTCTCAGAGGCTCGGACTCCGGGGAGTCTGAAGGGACACACTGGGTCCAGGTGGTGTCCAGAGACTCCTCGTCCTCTGTCTCTCACGCCGGCTCCTCCGGCCATGTGGGCCTCGATGCCACCCGCCCCGACGCCGAGGGCACCGGCATCGACGACCTTGGCTGAGGATTGACTCGAGACTTGATGGACTCGAGGATCGGCTCGGCCTCAGGGGTCAACTTAGACGTCGAGGTCCCGGTGGTCTGGGCAGATGCACTGGTCAGACCAGCGATCAGTACCCGCTGCTGTTCCATGAAGGCAGCCAAGCTGCTCTCTAAGGCCGTCAGTCTGAGTCCGAGCTAAGGAGACTCATCAGCCCCCGTCTCGGGCCCCGATGGTGTTGGGCCCGACATCGGTTCTCCCGGAGGAGGGTCCACAAGGACAACAGAACTTACATGACTCGGGGACTCCGGCTCCATGCGAGGTAGTTTGTACGGTCTCTCCGACTCCGAGAGCCCAGGGCGGCGGTCAGGGCTACGCGACCTGGCCCTCGAGGACCCAGGGGCCTCCACTGACGCCACCCTCATGAGCTTCTTCCTCCTTTTGTGCTCCCGGGTGGGAGACCCCCTCTCAAAGGAACCACGACGGCGCTCGGGGTCAGACTCCCGAGATGTCGAGGCCTCTGACGAAGTCCAGGCCCGGCCGGACACGGACTCTGAAAAAATTCTTTCACGTTGATGCTGACGGCTCCAAAGTGCCTTCGACAACATTTTGCCGCACGGGCCACAGACCAGCGGGTCATGGTCGGGCATGAGGCATTCGAGGCAGCAGTTATGTGTGTCGGTGAGAGACATAAGTTTCTTGCACCGATCTCATTTTTTTAACCCGCTGGCAGCCATCGGAGGAAAAAGGGCCCCTGCAAGGTCAAAAGACCGGGCTGCCAGTGAAAACAGAAAAAGCGTGAACGCTAGTCACAAAGGACAAAAACTGAAAAAGATGTTCCAGCCTCGATACCGGTGTACCGAGCCCAGGTGGGACAGGGAACCAGTGTCGAACCGGATAAAGAAACGTGAAAAATCGCAGACAAAAATCTACTTTTCCTGGGTGACACGAACTACGTCCGTTGGGCTCCGCGGAAAATGAAAGACTGAACAAGATGGCACCCTTGGGTGGGAAGGGGACCACACAGGCGCGCTGCATTCCCAAAGGCTTTCTTTGAAAGCTAGGGAAATGCTCCGCACGGGGCTCTGTCGGCGCCGTCACCCATTTTTGAGGACTGACTTCCTGCTTGGTCCTGGAGAACAAACCTTTTTGATAAAAATGTAAATAAATGTAAAAGAAGAAGGAGGCCACTATGGTTCTCAAAAGAAGTAGCTGTAAAGGTGAAGAAAAAGAGGTTGGGCCTTCATAAAATATAAGGGATTATAGAAAGAGGAAGACAAGCATCAATATTTGGAAAAACTTAAAGAAGTTAGGACAGTAGTCAGGAAAACGAAGATACAAAAAGAAGAACTAGTCAATGCAATAATATGGGAGGATAAAACATTTTTTAGATACGTTAGCAAGAGAAGGAAGTGCAAAGGTGGTATTGTCAGACTCAAGAGGGAAGGGGAGGAATATGTAGAAGCTGATGAGGATAAAGCGGAATTGTTTAGTAAATATTTTTGTTCTGTGCTCACAGATGAATGGCAGGAGCAGGACCTTATTATTTATTTAAAAGCATTTATATACCACCTAGTGCGAAGCATTCTGGGCATTGTACATTACAAAACACAAGCAACCCCCAAACCAACCCATATAAATCCTATACCTATCCTCCCCTAGCCCCCAAAATGCTGCCGTACCACTTGTCTCACCATCCTCCCAAAGCACCTGGAAACACTAGGAAAGAGGAAGGTTTTTAGGCCCTTTCGAAATTGCAACAAGTTTGACTCCGCCCACAAAATCACTGACAAAGAGTTCTATAACATCAGAACAGCCACAGAAAACATACACATGCGCCATTGCTGTAAACAAATCTGACTAGACCTAAGAAAACACCCACAAATAGGAACAGAAGTAAAGGGGATCTTGAATGATTTTCAGAAAACTGTTTCTGTGAGGAACTAGCTATATAAAAAGTAGATAAAGCAATCGGGTCGTATGGGATACATCTGAGAATATTGAAATAACTTGGGGACATTCTAGTGGCTCCACTGACTGACCTTTTCAATGCTTCTTTATTTATTTATTTTATGTATACATTTCTTCTATACCGCCCCTTCCAGAGATCAAGGGCGGTTTACAGTTAACAAATGAACAACTTTTACATGGAACAGTGGTATTAACTATTTACAGGGAACATATTATACAAAAACTTATGTGTCAACTTTTACATGGAGCAGTAGAGTATTAACTATTTACAGGGAACATATTGTACAAACTTGTGTGTCAACTTTCTATTTGCATATATACAGGAGTCAGATTAGAGCTGGCTTTCAAAAGGCACATGTGGTCCCTTTACACAAAAGCGGAAGTAAGGATGAGGTTGAAAATTACAGGTCAGTTAGTCTGACCTCTTTGGTGAATAAATTAATGGAAAAACACTGCAAAAGCAGAGGGCAGTGAGGTTTCTGAAGTCCAATGGCTTGCAGGATCCGAGGTAGCATTAGTTTATTAGAGGCAGATCTTGTCAGACAAATCTGATTGATTTCTTTGGGTGACCAGGGAGTTGGACCTAGGGAGAGGCCTAGATGTGGTATACTTAGATTTCTGTAAAGCCTTTGAGACCATTCTGCACAGAACAGGGATGGACCCTCAAGTGAATGACTGGGTTAGAAATTGGTTGAGTGGGAGGCGACAAAGTGTACAGATAAATGGAGCTCACTCGGACAAGGATGTTACCAGTGGTGTGCAGCAGGGATCTGTCCTTGGTCCAATTCTTTTTATCATCTTTGTTAGTGATATTGCAGAAGGTCTGTCGGATAGCAATTGCCTTTTTTGGGGTCAGTGGTCTTCCTTATAAACCATATGGGGACAGACAAAGATCTTAATGTGTATACTTTAGAGGAAAGGCGGGATATAGGAGATATGACAGGCATTTAAATACTTCAGTGGCATAAATACACAAGAGGAGAGCTTCTTTCGACTGAAATTAAGCTCTGCAATAAGCGGACATGGGATGAGAGTAAAAGGGGATAGACTCAGGAGTAGTATGCAAAAATATTTCTTAGCCTGAAAGAGTGGTAGATGTGTGGAATAGTCTCCCAGTGGAGACAGTAGAAACAACAACAAGAAAGCATAGGACAAACACAGAAGATCTCTAAAGGAAAAAAAGGGATGTGGATGAAATTGCCCCAGTAGTGTGTAAAAGGTGGCCTATGGTTAAGCAAAAACTTCCCTGGTATACCCGAAAATTGATAGCAATTAAAAGAGTGTGTAGAGCATTACAAGCCAACTGGAGGAAATCTCATGATAATCAGGATAAACAAAAATAGAGGGTTAAATATAAAATATACAAGGCATTGATTCGTCAGGCTAAGAAGCAACATTATGAGGAGATCTCTTCAGCCTTATCACAATCTCAATCTCAATCATTATTTTGATTGGCATCATCTATGCTGAAGGATAAAGTTAAGTTAAGGTCTGATCCCTCTCTGTCCGCTCAGCAATCTGCAGAGTTTTTCCAACGGAAAATTAGCAATACACAACAACGTGATTATTAACGCATTAGGTGTTGACAATTTTTTGTCTTTAATACCTCGGATGAACCAGGCTGGCCCGTATTTTGTAGATCATTCCTGGTCAACATTTTTGCAACATTTCAACATTTCAGGAAGTTGATATCCTTTTTAAGAAATATTCTAAGTCCTTTTCACCAGCTGATCCTCGTTCTACCTACTTCTACACTTACACACCTTTAGATTTTTCTGTTTGGTTTTATTGGATTAGTATGGAATTACTGCAATTTGATTTAACTGTGGCTTTTGATCTAACTATTCATATCATCCTGTTGGCTATTCTGGACCACATGGGGGTTTCCAGAATAGTCCACAAATGGTTTTCGGGATTTCTAAAGAATAGATCTATCAAATTCAGATTGGTGCTGACAGGAGGGCTGGTTGCGGGGTTCTGCAAGGATCTCCAGTTTCCTCAATTCTTTTTAAAGATCTTATGATTTTTTTAAGCTGGTTTCTTAATCGGGTTAATTTTAAATTTTATACTTACACAGATGACATTTCCATTTTACTGGCCTTTCCTTCATCGACAAGTGATTTTGAAGGACCGGTCCCATGTGTAGGGTGCCTGCATGCTGAAGCTCTGAGAAAACAGGTGAAGGAACTCAGAGAGGAGGTGGCAAGGCTGAGGAGCATTCAAGACAGTGAGAAGTACATTGATGAGATGCTTCTTGCAGCGACCAGGCTCTCCAGCACAGGAGAAGATGGGTGCCAACAGAATGTCGATGGTTGGACACAAGTCACCAGGGCCTGCAAAATCACCAATCCAACTTCTCCAGCCCTTGAATTGAAGAACCGTTATGCAGCCCTGGAAGTGGATGAGGTGAAAGCATCCCTGGAAAGGGAAGAACCAGAGTTCAAGTACCCCAAAGTTGCGGAATCAGTGACCAGAAGGAAATGAAGGGTAGTGGTGGTTGGAGACTCTCTTCTGAGGGGTACTGAGGCGTCCATCTGCCGACCAGACTTGATGTCCAGAGAGGTATGCTGTCTGCCTGGTGCCAAAATCCAAGATGTTACGGAGAGTTTGCTGAGACTCATCAATCCCACTGACTATTACCCAATGTTGCTAATCCATGTTGGAACAAATGATACTGCCAGGTATACCTCGGAACGTATCAAAAGTGACTTCATGGCTTTGGGACAGATGGTGAAGCAGTTAGGTGCACAGGTGGTGTTCTCTTCAATCCTCCCTGTTGAGGGTAAAGGCCAAGGCAGAGAGGCTCGCATCCTGGAGATGAATGCATGGCTGCGTGGATGGTGTCATCGAGAGCGTTTTGGTTTCCTAGACCATGGAATGCTGTTCCAAGGGTTGCAAAGCAGAGATGGCATCCATCTGTCCAAGAGAGGTCAACGCATCTTTGGTAGTAGACTGGCTAATCTACTGAAGAGGGCTTTAAACTAGATTCGTTGGGGATGGGTGAAGAAAGCCCTCAGGTAGGTGAAAGCGCCCAGGTAGGTGATACATTAAATACCTTTATGGAAATGGGTAACAGGGGTAACATATGGAAAGCAGTGTGTATTAATGCCCGTAGCATGGGAAATAAGATCCCTGAAGTTGAAGCTTTGGTGGGAGTGGCTGACTTGGATTTAGTGGCAGTTACAGAAACGTGGTTCACAGAAAACCATGACTGGGATGTAACTATACCTGGCTATACTTTATTCAGAAAGGACAGGGTAGGAAGAAGAAGGGGAGGAGGAGTGGCACTATATGTAAAAACTACTATTAAAGCTTTGGAATTACAGAGCTTAAAAGGGAGAGAGGAGGCATTGTGGGTTAAACTAGAAAGAGGGAAAGATAAATCTATTTGCATTGGAGTGATATACAGACCTCCCTCACAAGAGGAAGAGGTGGAGAGAGAGTTAATTGAAGACATACGCAGCATTGCTAGGAAAGGGGAAGTGCTACTGATAGGAGATTTCAATATGCCAGATGTTGATTGGCACACTCCTGCTGCAGTATCATCTAGAAGTAAGGAGATCCTGGATTCTCTACAGGGAGAACTATTCAGGCAATTGGTAACAGACCCCACACGTGAAGGAGCCATACTGGACTTGGTGCTTACCAATGGTGAAAGTGTTTCTGATGTTGTAGTGGGAGATCATTTTGCATCCAGTGATCACCAGATGGTGTGGTTCAGTATTAGGACTAGGGCTGTTAGAATCCATTCCAAGGTGAGGATCTTAGACTTTAGGAAGACTAACTTTGCGAAGATGGGCCAATACCTCAGGGAGTCGTTAGTGGGATGGGAACAGCTGGGGGATGTAGAAAAACAGTGGGCAAAACTGAAAGGGGGTATTTTAAAGGCAACCAACCTTTTTGTTAAAATGGTAAATAAAGGCAAAAGGAACAGGAGACCGCTATGGTTTTCGAAGGAAGTAGCTGAACAAGTGAAGAAAAAGTGGGAGGCCTTCATGAAATACAAGAGATCACAGAGAGAGGAAGACAGGCATCTGTATTTGGAAAAACTTAGAGAAGCTAGCAAAGTAGTCAAGAAGGCAAAGATTCAAAAGGAGGAGGAAATAGCCAATGCAATAAAATGGGGGGATAAGACATTTTTCAGATATATTAGTGAGAAGAGGAAGGGCAAAAGTGGTATTGTCAGACTCAAGGGTGCAGGGGGGGAATATATAGAAGCTGATAAGGATAAAGCGGAATTGCTTAACAAATATTTTTGTTCTGTGTTCACAGATGAAGAACCAGGAGCAGGACCTCAGAAAACACCCACAAATAAGAACAGAAGCGAGGGACATCTTGAACTATTTTCAGAAGACTGTGTTCGTGAGAAACTAGCTCAACTTAAAGTAGACAAAGCGATGGGACCGGATGGGATACACCCTAAAATACTGAGGGAACTTGGGGACGTTCTAGCAACTCCACTGACTAACCTTTTCAATGCCTCATTGGAGTCGGGAGTGGTGCCAAAGGACTGGAGAGAGGCTCATGTGGTGCCTTTACACAAAAGCGGAAGTAAGGATGTGGTTGAAAACTACAGGCCGGTTAGTTTAACTTCGGTGGTGAGTAAATTATTGGAAACGCTGCTGAAAGAGAAAATAGTGAGGTTTCTGGAGTCCAGCGGATTACAGGATCCGAGGCAGCATGGATTCACCAGAGGCAGGTCTTGTCAGACAAATCTGATTGATTTCTTTGACTGGGTGACCAGGGAGTTGGACCGAGGGAGAGCTCTAGATGTGGTGTATTTAGATTTCCGTAAAGCCTTTGACACTGTTCCTCACAGGCGACTTATAAACAAACTGAGCACCCTAGGGATGGACCCTAAAGTTACTGCTTGGGTTAGAAATTGGTTGGGTGGGAGGCGACAAAGAGTACAAGTAAATGGAGCTCACTCTGAGGAGAAGGATGTTACCAGTGGTGTGCCCCAGGGATCTGTCCTTGATCCGATTCTTTTTAACATCTTTGTTAGTGATATAGCGGAAGGGCTGTCGGGTAAGGTTTGCCTCTTTGCGGATGATACCAAAATCTGCAATAGAGTAGACACCCAGGAAGGGGTAGATAACATGAGGAGGGATCTAGCTAAGCTTGAAGAATGGTCTAGAATTTGGCAGCTGGGATTTAATGTTAAAAAATGTAAGGTCATGCATTTGGGCTGCAGCAATCCAAGGGAGCAATACAGTATAGGAGGTGAAGTACTTTTGTCCACTAAAGAAGAGCGGGACCTAGGCGTGGTTGTGTCTGATGATCTTAAAGTAGCTAAACAGGTAGAAAAGGCGACGGCAAAACCTAGAAGGATGCTTGGGTGCATACGGAGAGGAATGGCTAGCAGAAAAAAGGAGGTGATAATGCCTCTGTATAAGTCTTTGGTGCGACCTCATTTGGAGTATGGTGTGCAATTCTGGAGACCGCACCTTCAAAAGGATGTGAACAGGATGGAGTCGGTGCAGAGGGTTGCTACTAAAATGATTAATGGGCTTCATTATAAAGCATATGAGGACAGACTTAAGGATCTTAATATGTACACCTTAGAGGAAAGGCAGGATAGAGGTGATATGATTGAGATGTTTAAATACCATGGGATGAGGGTGAAGGGAGATAGATTCAGGAGTGATATGCGGAAATATTTCTTTACGGAAAGAGTAGTGGATCCGTGGAATAGTCTCCCAGTGGAGATGGTAGAGATGAGGACAGTAACTGAATTCAAAAAAGCATGGGACCAACACAGAGGATCTCTAAAGGTAAAAAGTGGATTGTTGTAGTTGTTGTTATGGAAAGACAGGCTAGATAGGCCATGTGGTCTTTTTCTGTCATCATGTTTCTATGTTTCTATGATACTTTACAGCTGTTAGAGAGATGAGCAAGAATTTTGTGTCTACAATTAAACATTACAAAAACAAAGGTTCTTTGCTTCAATCATACTAAACCACTTCCTGGTTTATTGTTAGAGGCACTGAATCAGTTACATCTTCAAGCCAATCAAGTCCTCTGTGTTCTTGGGGTTTTGATTGATGAAAATCTATTGTTTGAGGCCTACATTAGTTCAGTTGTACAGTATCTAAACCATTTTTCCAACTGCACCAATTGCATAGACTTAAACCATATTATTCTTTTGGTCATTTTCGCTTTGAATACAAGATAAGGCGGTATAGAAAACGTGTTAAATAAATAAAGATAAAATAAAATAAATATTTGCAGTTTCCCAATATACAGATATTCCAGATATTCTGTGGGTTGCCTTAGATTAAGGTTTCTAACATGGATTTATTTTAAGTTTTATATGCTTTTGTATACATTTTTTAATGACTATGTTCCTACATGTTTTTCTTCATTATCACTCCCACTCTTGGCAACTAATTCAAAATGTCTGCAGTCCTCTTGTGCTCTTCTTTTTCTTCTTTGTAGGAGTATTGGCTTCAAAACAAGAATTATACCTCCCATCCCTTACAAAGTGGCAGAACTGTGGTCTAAATTGCCAGTGAGGATTAAGGATTACTCATCTGTTTTACATTTTCAGAAAAACTGTATCTTGGTTAGTGATTTTAGTTTTATTTTTCAGTTTTTTTAATGCGATTTTTTTTCTTACTGTAAACAGCACTGAAACACAAAATTTGAGATTGTAGCAGTATATAAGCACATTTTAGAATTAGAATAGTAGCTGATATGGAAGGGCAGACTAGATAGGCCATATGGTCTTTTTCTACTGTCATGTTTTTATGATCACAAGGTTGCAGAGCTGAGGAAACGGGGAAGAGTGTAGTATCATCCACAGAAATAGAGAAGGGAGGAAGAGGGAAGGGGGTTTAGAGGGTAAAATAAGGGCCAGCTGCCCTTTGCAACTGCTATCTATCAGCTCATCCTTACAACCAATGCCTCCACACTCAGTTGGGGTGCGCACTTACTCCATCTGACCACTCAGGGACAGTGGTCAATAAGGGAACGCTCTCTTCAAATCAATGTCTTGGAACTGCGAGCAGTCTTCTCTGCCTTAACGGTTTTTCACTTCTGGACCAGTTATAAGATTCTCTTGGTATAAACAGACAACAAGGTCACGACGTTCTATATCAACAAACAAGGAGGGAGAGAATCCCTCAGACTGTGCCGAGTCTCTGGCTCTTAGCCTGGTTCATGCATACCTCCCTCAGGATGACATATCCTACAACCAACTAGCAAACAATCTCAACCGACAGCCGGATCTGCACAAATGGTCTCTGGATTCTGAAGTGGCTCGCAGGATCTTCGATGAACGGGGCACCCCGGACGTAGACCTCTTCACCACTGCCAAGAATGCCAAATTTTATTTACTTATTAAAAATTTCTATACCACATTTTCCTGAAGATCAAATGTGGTTTACAAGGAACAACATTTTGAATAGTACAGTGAAGGGTACATATTCAGTTACATAGAACTTTTTATAACTATTTAAATTAACTGCCAAGAGACTCTTCGCCCTCTCTTCTGCTCTCTATACCCCAATCCATACCGATGGGCCCATGATGTGTTAGTCTTCAGCTGGAGCCACCGGCTGTTGTATGCCTTCCGTCCATTCCTTCTAATCACCCAAGTCTTGATCAAGACTCGGGAGGACAATGCAAAACTCTTTCTCATAGCCTCCAGTGGCCTAAGCAAATCTGGTGCCCACACAATCTAGCCTTAACAGAGGATATTCCAAAACCTCTCAAAACAGATCTCTTTTTCCTCACACAGAACCAGGGAACACTGCTGCACCCCAACCTCACCATCATCTCACTAGTGGCCTGGAAAGCATAGTTACTCACCTGTAACAGGTGTTCTCCAGGGAAAGCAAGAATCAGTCCTCACATGTGTGTGTGACATCGGCGCCAATGGAGCCCTCGCGGAAGCATCTCCTCAGCTTTCAAAGAAAGCCTTTGGAAGATGCCATCATGCATGCGTGGTCCCCTTACCACCCAAGGGTGCCATCTTACTTAGTCAGATGACATAGCTAGAGCCAACAAAAGAAGATGGCAAAACACAGCAATTCCACTGGGAGGAGGGGAGGGTTGTGAGGACTGATTCCTGCTGTCCCTGGAAAACACTTGTTACAGGTGAGTAACTACGCTTTTTCCAGGAACAAGCAGGAAGTCAGTCCTCACAAATGGAGCTTCCTAGCTACAGGCTACCAGGAACCTGTAGAAAACATGGCTCAGCCGTGAGAAGCCACAAGCGAGTCTGAGGAGAGAATCTAAGGATCCCAGCAGAGTCAAGGGAAATCCATCAGGATTTAGAACCTGCTATAGTACTGAAACCATCCTTCTTTCCCTTCTGAACGAACTCCATCTGGCAAACGAATAGGGTGATTTCACTGTTGCAGTGTCCCTGGACCTCTCCTCAGCATTTGATCTTGTTGACCATTTCATACAACTCTCTTGCCTGCATGATTATGGGGTACATGGGACTGTACACCGGTGGTTCACATCATTTCTTTCCTACCGCTCCTTCTCTGTTTAAGTGGGGCCTTCCACCTCCCTCACCACCCCCCTCCCATGCAGGGTCCCCCAGGATTCTGTACTGGCACCCCTCCTCTTTAATCTTTTCCTTGTTGCTCTCACTTTACTTATCCAACAGTCCGGGTTATCAGCGTATTAATATGCCAATGACATTATTCTGCTATTCTGCACCAGCCCTCTCCTGCCTGACCTTACCTCTCTGAATTCCTGGCTTGCTCATATCTCCACATGGCTGTCCTAGAATTACTTGCATCTCAACTCCTCCAAATCGGCCACTATACGTTCACTTTCAGTGCCACCCTACCCTATGATAGCCACTCTTTTGTTTGACACTCATATAACCCCTCACTTCATCTCTTTGGTACCTCGTCATCACTTTGGACACTTCCCTCTCTTTCCATCAGCACAGCTCTTCACTCATGCACCGCTCATTCATCACACTCCATCAGCTAAGGGCCATTCGTTCATTTCTCCCAATGCCCTCCCTGACCACACTCGTAGTGTCTCCCCTTCTGTCTCATCTGACTTACTGTAATGTTGTCCTAGCAGGTCTACCCCAGTATCAGCTTCATTGCCTACAGTTATTCCAAAATACGGCCGCCTGACTCCTCACGTACAGATCACATATCCGCATCCCCTTATAGCTTTACAATGGCTGCCTCTCAAATTCCGGTTCCCATACAAGATCCTCATTGCTGTACACAGAGTGATTCACACTGGCACTCCTCAATTATCTAGTAGATCTCATTCACACGCATATCCCCCATGCATCCTGCGCTCCATTAACAATGACCACCTTGCTCTTCCATTCCTTGCATGTGCACACCTGGAGCAAACCCGTCACTCTGCATTTTTCTTCCTTGGACCAGCCCTTTGGAATTCACTGCCAGCCAGAATCTGTGCCAAGCCCTCCTTTCAGAAATTTAAAACAATGCTAAAGACTTCCTTTTTCAACCTTGTCTTTGACCTTCCCCTCACACCAGCAACCACCCTGACTCCCTGACCTAATTAGTTAATGTATTAATCTTCTATGCTAAATTCTTTTCTTTCCTGTGTGCCCTGTCTTCTCCACTTTCCAGTCTGATAATTTGGCATTCCTTTCCAATTTCATTGCAGCCCATTTATTGTAAACCGCTCAGATGCCGCCGCCTACAGTCAATCGTGATGAAAAAGAAAAAGATCACTCCAGTAGCCTGAACACAGAACGGTCGGAGGGTAGGAATCACCCAGACCCCAAAGAGATTACGGAGTACAGCCTGGCTGAAGGCGCTGACCCATTGGGACTCCCTCTCCGGGAAGTAATGAGCTGCAAAGGTATGGACTAAGGACCAGATATCTGCCACACCGATAGAGCACAAGCTTGTAACAAAGGTCGCCATAGCCCTGACGTTGTATGCCATGAATTGATGCTCTAACGAGAGCACAGTCTGATCATGGGCGAAGGCGAAGCAGTCCGCCACCCAGATGGGCAGGGTCCGCTTGGTAACAGCCTTCCCCAGGCGATGGGGTCATACGAAAAGCTGTGAGGTTTTGCGATGGCCCTTGGTACATTGCAGATAGGAGGACAGGGACCTCTTACAAACCAGTGTGTGGAGAACGGCAGCCGCCTTGTCGGCGTGGGGCTATGGGAAGGAAGTGGGGAGCACCACCTCCTGATTGAGGTGGAAAGTATATACCACTTCGGGTGCGAAGCATGACCCTATTCTTGTAGAACCTGGTATAGGGTGGCTTGGCCACCAGGGCTTGCATGTCGCTGACTCTGCAGGCAGAGGTGAGTGCCACCAGGAAGACGACCTTCCATGAGAGGTATCACATATGGCAGGTAGCCAGAGGCTCAAATGGAGGCTTGGTGAGCTGCGTTAAGACCACATTGAACTCCCATTCCACTGGGTGTGGGCAGATGGGAGGCTTAGCGGGCAAAAAGCCGAGCAAGAACAGAGTAATGAGGGGCTGAGCAGTGAGAGGTTTACCCTCCATAGAATGATGATGCACCGAGCACTCAGGTGCACCCTGACAGAGCTGGACTTGAGTCCAGCTTGCAAGAGATGAAGCAAGTACTGCAGCACTATCTACACATGGCAAGAGAACGGGTCAATCTGCAGCTCTGTGTACCATACTGAGAATCTGTGCCACTTGAAGGTGAAAGCCCATCTTGTTGAGGTTTTCTGAGAGGCCAGGAAAACTTCCCCTACCTCCCTTGGGAAGGTGAAGGGGGCTAAGGCTACCCATTCAGCAGCCATGCTACTAACATCAAGAACCCCAGGTTGGGGTGCAGAAGGGAGCCCTACTACTGAGCAAGTAGCCCCGGGCGTTTCCCAGATGGACCAGGAGCTCCGTCGAGAGGCGGAACAGCAAGGGAAACCAAGGCTGCCTGGGCTATCGTGGGGCCACCAGAATCACAGAAGCCTTATCCAGCAAGTGATTAGTGATTAGTGGCATGGGAGGGAAGGTGTACAGGAGGCTCTCCGACCATGAGAAGAGGAAGGCGTCTGCTGTTACCCGGGATGGGTGTGACTGGCGATAGCAGAAGCAGGGCAGTTGAGCACTGGTCAGGCTGGCAAAAAGGTTCAGACTTGGTGTGCCCCAGAGTCATAAACGCTGCTGTGCTACCCTGGAGTCTAGACACCATTCATGCGGCTGGAGGATCCTGCTCAGTCTGTCCGCAAGGGCATTCTCCTGGCTCGGAACCTACACCACCCTGAGCAGCATTCCTTGGCTGATCACGTATGAGCAGATGGCTACTGCCTCCTGTGCCCCCTTGCTTGTTCGGGAAGAACATCGCAACCTGGTTGTCCATTTGGAGCAGCACCGACTGGTGCTGCAGGTGGTGGTGAAAAGCCCTGAGCTCCAGCAAAATGGCCCTGAGCGCCAGCAGGTTGATCTGCTGCTGGCTCTTTGCTAGGGACCAATTGCCCTGCATGTGGAGTTCCTCACAATGGGCACCCCAGCCCATTAAGGAAGGGTCCATGGTATGGATCCTTTGAGGATTTAGGGACCAGAAGGAAATGCCCTCCTGCAGGTGCTATGTGGCCTGCCAGCAGTTGAGTGACTCCGCTAGCTTGCAGGACACTAGGACTTTGTCCCGGAGCCTGCCTGTGGCTTGTGTCCACCGAGAGTGGAGGCACCACTGGGAAGTCCACCAGTGAAGGTGGGCATTGGGAACTACATGGACTGTGGATGACATGTAGCCCAGCAGGGGGAGCATGGACTATGCAGACACTGCATGGCAGTGTTGCACCTCGGTGACTAGAGCCATGAGGTGCTCAGCTGTGTCCAAGTGAAGAAATGACAGAGTGTCCAGTCGAGCCCCTATGAACTCCAAGCCATATGTCGGAGTGAGGTGGGACTTGGGGTGGTTTATCATGAACCCCAGATACTGTAGGACACTGATGGTGCGAGCTGTGGCCTGTTGCACCTTGGTGGTTGTGTCTCCCTTTACAAGCCAATCATCCAGATATGGGAAGACATAGCTGGCAGCCACCACTGCCAGGCATTTGATGAAGACTCTTGGTGCGGAGGCTAGACTGAAGGGTAGTAATCTGTATTGGTAGTGGTAGTCCTGAGGCCAAGCCAAAAGGCAGCACCCTGTAGTGATAGTATCTGCCCCCCTACCATGAACCGCAAGTATTGTCTGTGGTTGGCGTGAATGAGGATGTGGATATAGGCATCCTTCAGATCCAAGGAGCATAGTCAATCTCCCTGCTGGAGGTAAGGCAGCAATGTTCCAAGGGAGAGCCATCTTGAACTTCTTCCGCACGAGGAACTTGTTGAGGTTAAGCAGGTCGAGGTTGGGCCTAAGGCCCCCTTGTCCTTTTTGGCACGAGGAAGTATCTGGAGTAGAACCCTTTGCCCTTGAGATGGTGGGGCACCAGTTCCACAGCTTTGTCCTCGAGAAGACCTGCAAGCTTCTTCAGTAGAAAATCCCAGTGAAGGGGAGAACTGAAGGGCTCTCCGGAAAATAAGGGGGAGGTGTCTCAGTCAAATGGAGGAGGTAACCCTCCTTGATCACTTGAAGTGCCCAGGAATCGGTGGTGATGGTCGGCCACCTCTGGGCATAGTGGGTCAGACATCCCCCTGTGGGCTGCAGACCTTCTTGGAGTAAAAAGGCTATGCCCAAGGAGTCAAAATCTCCCCCCAGACTGGGTCGGGGCCAGTGCCTGGGGTTTTGGAGTCATCTGCTTACAAGGGCCATGACCACGTCCCTTGGCCTGCTCACCCTGTTGGGAAGCCGGGGAGGCCTGGAAAGGTGGGTAGTTACTCTAAGCAGCCACTTTCCTCAAATAGAATAGCTTTTTACCCGAGCTCTTCCGTTGGGGAGGGGCAGCGGTCTTTTTAGAGAGCCTGGTCCTCATCATGAACTTGGTCTCCAGCTGGACAGCCATGTCGGTATCAGTTTGCAAAAAACGTTCCTCTCCTTGGCATGGGATGTCGACCAATTTGTCCTGAACCCATTGTTCGAGGTCAAACAGCAGCAGAAAAGCCTGGCATCAGGCACCAATGCCTGCCGCTGCTACTCGAGCCACCGACTCGAAACCGTCATAGGCTGCCTGAGACATAAACTTGGAGCACTCACAGACAGCCTTGGCCAGGTTCTTGAAATGCTGCAGGGGTTCCTCGGACAGACCAGCTGAGAACCCGGTGAGTTCTTTCGCCAGATCTCTCAGGTACATGCCCATGTACAGCTGATAAGCCTAGATGCGGCCGATGAGCATCGAGCCCTGGTAGCACTTCCTACCAAGGGCGTCCAAAGTTCGTGCCTCCCTACCAGGGGGCACCAAGGAGTGCGTCGTCTGACTTTTTAGTGGACGCATGGTCGACTCTACCACCATGGAGTTGTGTGGCAGGTGTGACTTCTGGAAGCCCGGGCTCTGGCGGACTTGATACGTCGAGTCGAGCCGCTTGCTCACTATCGGCATGGACGCCAGTGTTTCCCACATACAGAGCATCAGCCATTCCAGGATAGGAGGGATAGGCACCGTGAGTGATTCCCTCAGAGGGGACTTGTACTGGAGGATTTCTAGCTCATCAGTCCGAAGGTCCTCCTCCGATTCCATCGGGAATGCCAGGGCCTTAGACATGTCCTTGACGAAGTAAAAGAACCCCATATCCTCTGGCGGAGACCACCGCCGCGGCTCCAAAGCAGGATAGTCTGAGGGGATGTCGCTGTGGCAATGGGTATCGGGCGATTCCTCATCCTCCATCTCCCAATCGGAGTAGTCCGTCAAGGACTCGAAGGAAGGATCCGCAGGACTCAGGGCCGACCGCAGCCCGAGTCCTTCTGAGGCTCGGCAGCTGGCACTGAGCACACCGACCAGGGATGATCTGGGTCCTGTCGAGCGGGAATCGGATCGAGACTTCAGCCGAGGATCGACTCGAGGCCAAAAACCTCGAGAATCGGCTCGGCCTCTGAGGATGTCTTCGACGTTGAGGGCCTGGTGGTCGGGGCGGATGAACCGGTCGTACCGGACAGCAACACCCGCTGCTGGTCCATGAAGGAAGACAAACTGCGCTCCAGGGCTGCCATTCTGGACTTTAGGTCAGAACACTGCATTCATCGGCCTATGCACCGAGGGACTAGGGCCCGATGCCAGTTCCCCCAAAGGGGAGTCCTTGACAAGGATGGTGTCTGACGACAGAAACCAGTCCGAGGTCGAGTCCTTTCAGGGAACCTTTGCAGGCCACTCAGACAAGCGTCTTGGACTTCAGGACCTGGCTCGTAGCACACCCAGCCGATCGGATCCGTCCAAGGACACCGTCTTTGAGGCTTTCTTCTTCTTTCTGGATTCCCTCGAGGGAGACCCCTTCTCCAGAACCATGATGGGGCTCAGGCTCGGAGTGGCCAGCTCGAGACGCTGAGGCTTGAGACGAGGCCTTGGCCTTTGGAGGTGCCAGGAACTCGGGGGAAAACTTATCGTGCTGCTGCTAGTGGCTCGAGGACTGGACATCTTTTTGAAGAGACTGCATGCTGCAGGGTCGTGGTCAGGCCTTTCCTCTCAGAATACACTACTAAAACGCTTATCCACTCCTTAATCACCTCCCGTCTTCACTACTGTAACCTACTCCTTGCTGGTCTCCCTTTGAATCATCTTTCTCCCCTTCAATCTGTTCAACACTCTGCTGCGTGACTAATCTTCCGCCAGCCTCGTCATGCCCATATTACTCCATCTGGCAAAACAGTGCGACAAGGCGGTGGCAAAAGCCAGGAGGATGTTGGGCTGCATACAAAGAGGAATTACCAGCAGAAAGGAAGAGGTACTAATGCCACTGTATAAGTCACTGGTGAGGCCCCACTTGGAATACTGTGTTCAGTTTTGGAGACCATATCTTGCAAAGGATGTAACAAGACTGGAAACGGTTCAGAGGAAGGCAAGCAAAATGATTTGGAGCCTGCATCAGAAGCCTTATGAGAAGAGACTTGAAAACCTAAATATGTACACTTTGGAGGAGAGAAGGGATAGGGGAGATATGATTCAGACCTTTAAATACTTAAAGAGAAATAATGAACAAACAAACCGCTTCCAAAGACAGGGCAACTGCAAAACTAGAGGGCATAACATGAAGCTGCAAGGGGATAAATTGAAAGGCAATGTCAGGAAATACAGTACTTTTTCACTGAAAGGATGGTGGATGCTTGGAAAGCCCTCCCGATGGAAGTGGTGGGGGCAAACACAGTGACGGAATAAAAAATGGCATGGGACAGACAGTGGATCCCTTTACAGCAATAGGATAAAATCAAAATAAACTGAACCATCTAGTTTCTCAACAAATAGGGGTGTCCTACATGGAGCGGTGGGTTCACCCCTAAACAAAGACATGGGGAGGGGTAGCCTGCACAGCGTGGCAGGTGCACCTACTCCTGCCATTTTGCTGGGCAGACCAGATGGACCATACTGTTCTTTACCTGCCGTCATTTACTATGTTGCTATATGTTACTACTCTTCTCAAGTCATTTCATTGGCTCCCTATCCGTTTCCGCATCCAGTTCAAACTTCTCCTGCTGATCTATAAATGCATTCACTCTGTGGCTCCTCAGTACCTTTCTTCTCTTATCTCTCCTTACAACCCCCCTCGGGAACTCCGCTCTTCTAGCAAACTACTTCTTTCTGCACCCTTCTCTTCTACTGCTAACTCCAGACTTCGCTCCTTTCACCTTGCTGCACCTTACGCCTGGAACAAACTACCTGTATCGGTACGCCAGGCACCCTCTCTAACCCTCTTCAAATCCAAGTTGAAAGCTCACCTCTTCGCTGCTGCTTTTGGATCTTGACTCACCTGATCTCCTCTTCTCTCCCCTTTTCTTTCCCCTAGTTTATCCCTGCTTACCCCCTTCTGTGATTTGTCTTGTGTTTTGTCTTGACTAGATTGTAAGCTCTTATGGGTAGGGACTGTCTCTTACATGTCTGTTCAGCGCTGCATATGACTTGTAGCGCTTTACAAATGCTCAGTAGTAGTAGTACTAGAGGCAGCGAATGCCGCAGTCATGTGTGTCGGTCAAAGACAAAATTTTTGTGCACCGATCACACTTCTTGAAGCAACTGGTAGCCATGGGGGAAAAAAGAACCCTCGCGATGTCGAAGTTCCGTAGGGCTGCCAGTTAAGAAAAAAAGCGCGAAGACGCCAAAAGAAAAAGGAAAAATTACAAAAGAGGACCCGACTCAATGCCAGGACAGCGAGATCGGGTGTCGGGAAGAGTACCGATTCAATACCGGAGGGGAGTATAAAACTCAGGCAGAAAAATCAACTTTTTCTGGGAATTAGCCAGATGGACATCTGAAGGGCTCCATGGAAAAAAGGAGACTGAGCAAGATGGCACGCTTGGGTGGGAAGGGGAACATGCATGCATCATGGCATCTCCAAAGGCTTTCTTTGAAAGCTGGGGGAATGCTTCTGTGAGGGCTCCGTCGGTGCCAACGTCACCCAAACGTGAGGACTGTCTTCCGGCTTGTTCCCAGAGAAGAGACATGTTTTTAGAGCACCGATCACACTTTTTGAACCCGCTGGCCACTGGGGGAAAAAGTACCCCGGCAAGGTCGAAGACCCTCAGCGTGGCCAGCGGATGGAAAAAGGCACGAATCACGCCAGGGAAAAATAAACTAGTACAGTTCTGGGACGCAATGCCAGGGCAGACATGCTCAGAGGCAGGGAAAGCACAGTTACTTACCTGTAACAGGTGATCTCTGGGAACAGCAGGAATAAGTCTTCACATATGGGTACGTCAGTACCGACGGAGTCTGCGCGGGAACGCTTCCCAGTATCAAAGAGCTTTTGGAAGCATCCCACCACACCTGCGTGCTGTCTTCCCGCCTTTCCCAACTGCCTCTCCTCAGTTTAAAGCTGAGACAAAGAGAGAGAGAGGAAAGGAAAGATAGATAGAGATACAACTCCTGGGGAGGTGGGTGGGTTGTGAAGACTTATTCCTGCTGTTCCCAGAAATCACCTGTTACAGGTAAGTAACTGTGCTATCTCCAGGAACAAGCAGGAATGAGTCTTCACATATGGGGACTCCCAAGCTGAGATGCCTGGAGTCCCAGCATGTCATAGGTTGGAACATGCTATCCCCCAGAACACCAGGCATCCTGAGGATGGAGGGTAGGAGTTGAAGAAAGAAAGGTGCTGTGGAACAGCTAACCTAGCATAGGATTGCAGACAAGGAGTCCATGTATGGATGATAGTTGTCATCAATGATATTGCAAAGAAAAAATATTGCAATATGGACCGCCCCTAACAGGACTTCAGAAAAGTATGGAGGCTCATGGGATCTACTGGGGAACCCTGTAGAGGAGCCTCGAGAAGGACCTCACTGTAAGTGGAGGTAGTAAACCTGTAGGAAAAGCAATGGAGGTCAGAATCCTGAAAGGTAACAGGGAACCCCAGTAGGAAAAACTGGGGTAGTACAAAAACGATGGGCCTTCAGCGGAAGGCTTTATGACAAAAACCCAACCCTTTTGACAGCAGAGTTGCTCACTCTTAGGAACAAAAGAGAAAGGCTAACCGATTTGGACAAACAGGCCCAGTCCTTGTGGGGAGAAAGGGTATGTGAACCCCTTGTATCCCAAAAGAAAGGAGAAATGCCGGAAGAGCCTGTGAGTAGTTGAAGATCCGCAATGTCTCTCCTAACTGAAGTCAGCTGGGAGAGATATTGGAACATGGAGAACTTCAGAGGTA
The DNA here is from genome assembly GCA_033557465.1 of Ichthyophis bannanicus. Classification (NCBI taxonomy): domain Eukaryota; kingdom Metazoa; phylum Chordata; class Amphibia; order Gymnophiona; family Ichthyophiidae; genus Ichthyophis; species Ichthyophis bannanicus. Next base: position 385,382,255 of record CM066039.1, read on the forward strand.
CCTAACCTTAACGTTATGGTAGGTGTTAACTACCACCAAAGTGGTTGTGAGTGTAGGACCCCAAAACATGCTATATATCATAAGTATGGGTAAGCCCATCTGTCAGAATCATATAGCTATATGAGCCTCAACAGTCAGGTAGATAAAGCAGAATATATATCTACCGATAGTAAAATATCTCGACAGATACATATAGATATATATAGATATACCTATATATATATATATATATATATATATATATATATATATATAACATATAGATATATGAGAATATATCTATAGTGAGATATGAAGGGCATAAAATACACACACATGATAGACATAGACATCTGTAAGATGTTTGCTATAGGTATGAATATATATATATATATAGGCCTCTATATGGAAGTCTGCAAAGAAGCAGACAGAGATATGCCTACAAAAAGGTATTCACATAGGAAAATGTGGGGACGAAAGATTCATCTAATAACAAGAAGGTGGAACCTACTTGAGAAGACATATGCATTTAGATTACTGTAGATAGTTTTCCTAGTTGATATAGCTTACCTTCTTTATTCCAAGTTCTATAACCCCTGTTATTTGTAAAATGCATAACAGATATTTGTATGTATATGTTTGTTTCATGTAAACCGCGCTGATGACAATAGTGCGGTATATAAGAGATGTTAATAATAATAATAATAATAATAATAATATAGAGAATCAATTCCCACTGGTTATGGCTACAGGGATGCTAGGTAGTAGAATAACCAGGATGGTTACGTGAAAAGCAGAGGATGATATCAGTCTGCAGCCCGCAAGTCCAGAGTATTCTAAAACTCTAGTATGGTAAGTGAACAGAAGACGCATAGGAATGAGATACCATGCTGACCTGCTTAAGGGCAAAAAGGTATCATGCGTTCTTACCATGAGGACGAGCTGGAAGGAGAAAACATATTCCCTATTGGAAATACTATGGACCGAAGCAGGGAATTAGCAACTCCTTAAGCTTTCACGTAAGAGGAGGCCTATGTGCTTTATATTAAAAAGGAGAACTTTTCTAGTCATGGGAGACATGACTGAAAAGGCCTTTTTCAACCATCTAGTATAGCTTTTGGAGAAAAAGCCCCCCATGCTCTCTAGCAAGGGCCCATAGTGGAGAGCTTTTCTGTAGAATTGCAGAGAGCATGATGCAGGAGAATGAGGAGATAGAACTGGCTGCAGAAGAGCCAGTAGCTATGTGAACTATGCTGCCAAACCCAGGGGAGTGGAGATGGCAGAAAGAGAAGACAATCCAAGAAGCTTGTAGTGAAAATATTTCCAAGACAGATGACAGCACTGACTTGGAGCCACTACTAAGACCAGACAGAATGTTAGTGGAGGACAAATCTGGTTACTGGTGGACAAGAACCAGTGGTCGAAACATTAAGGCTCCTGCATTGGCAGTTGCGTGCCAGACAGCAGAAGAATGGTACTGTTTAAAAACAGAAAGAACAGACAGAACAAGAGTAGAAAACTCTGGACGTGTCTGATGAACTGCTTCAAAGCAAGATTGAAAAAGAGGAGTCAACTCAGAGAAGAGAACTCCGCACTAGAAAGTAAGAAAACTAGAGAGGCTGAAGAAAAAGCCCTCCAGTGAAGCAATACTGCTCTTACAGAGGAAAAACCCTGGTAAGAGGGTAAAGAAAATGAAGCTGAAGAAAACTTACAAAGTAGTAAGTTTATAGAAAGGAAAAGAGACATGCTGGCACAGGAAACTATCATTTGATAGTGGATAGAGCTCTTTCCCTAAAAGGAAAAAGAGGAGAACCCTGTGACCTAGAAGCATGAACATCCTGACAGCTCATAGAACATAGAAAGAATGGATGTCTTTTGGGAAGAGATCCATGTTTAGGATTTAGAATGACAGCAGTGGGTTGTCTCTATTGAGAAGAAGCAACTGCAGATTGTAATCCCCAGAGTCACAAGCATCTGATGGGTTGATCAGAAACCCTGTGGTTGCTGGGTTTGCTGAGCCTGGTGAGAAGTTGAACTCTGCAGACCAGGACGATGGATCCCCTGTTTGGGAACATCTGTAGGATGGGCAGACGATGCATAAAACCTTCTTCTCCTATGGGAAGAAAGTTTGGCAGGACATTTCCTACCTACTGGGACAGAAGAAGGTGCAGAACAGCCCCTAGGAACAGGTAAGTCAGTGGAGAACTGAGTAACCTGACGTAAAGACTCCTTGTTGAAAAGATTGTCTCCAGTGCAAGGAGTATGTCCCAGTTTGTGCTGTGCCCATTTGTCCAAGCCTGAAGTTTGGAGCCAGGCTCTACGTCGTGCCCCTATAGTTATAGCAGAGGTCCTGCTAACAGACTCAAAAGAGTCTAGGGAAGCACGAATAAGAAACCAAGAGATATTCTGGAGATGCTTGAGCAGTGAAGAATAGTCTGCACTCCTGGACTCTGGAAGGGAAGGAGTCAAAAGATGTAATTGCTTTGTGACCTCCTCAAGAGATAGACTCATATAGAAAATATATGAGAGAATTCTTGCAGAAAGCATAGATGTCTGGAAGGTTTGACGTCCAAAGGCATCAAGTATCTTAGACTCACGACCTGGCGGATAAGAAGAGTGATTTTACTTGCTCTTTACCCGCCTCATTGCTGATTCCACAACTATGGAATGATGAGGAAGTTGAGTCTTTTGAAACCCTGGAGAGGGGGGCACCTGATATAAGAGATCAGTTGCTCTGGAGGGTGGGGGTACCCTTAAAGGTGTTTCCCACATTCCTAGAAGGAGATTCTGCAAGGAATGATGCAAAGGAAGCATTATGTTCTCCTTTGCTTTGGTAGAAAGAGAGTCCTGTGCAGGATCATGTCCTGGGATAGGAATGGCAAGAGATCTTGCTATATCCAGGAGGAAACTCTGAAAAGAGGGTTCCCCAAAAGTATTTTCCCTTGGACAGGTTAGATCTGAAGAGCTAGCCTGAGCACCGATAGAGCTATCCAGATATATAGGAACAGAAGATCCTGCACAGTGCAGTGTGGAATGCTTAAAAGATGGTCGCCGGTACTGGCTGTCAGGAGCAGTGACAGTCATTACCACATTGTCCATGCCAGGTATCGACTCCAAGCTTGGCATAGAAGGGAGCGATCCTGTTGAAAAAAGCATGGTAGGAGTTGGCCACGATGCTACTGTGGATACCGGTACCGATGCCAATACCGGTACCGATGTCGGAGTCGAGCTCGACAAAGACATCGGAGCAGTCATCGGTGACAGTTCAATCGGTACCGAGGTAACCAAAAACCTCTGGGCGCTATCCTCGGTACCGAGCCACCGGTATTGATCGGTGTCGGTACCAAAGTGTATTGGTACCGAGTCTTCCAGACTAGAGAGCGATTCTAAACTCGGCATCGATAAGCGAAGCATGGAAGGCACAGACCGTAAGGGTAATGAGGACTTCGGTACCGTGTCTGATACCGGTGAGTGAAGGTCAGCTAGTGGCAACTCAATCGGCCTCGGGGGAACCGAGAGTTGCGGATCCAAATCATCGGAACCGAGCCTTCGGTACCGCCGAGAGCCGGTACCAAGGCCAGTCGGTACCCAGTCCTCCAGACTGGAGATCGATTCCAGACTCGGCATCGAAGGAAGCGAGGCTATCGATGCACGTCTGGAGGGTACTGACGTCGGTGGTAATATCGGTGCTGGTACCAATAATGAAAGGTCAGTCTGGAGTGTATCCACCAGTCCCGAAGGCACCGAGGACGCCAGATGACCATTCCTGGTGAGGAGTATTTCATCCAACACCAGTGCCGATGTCGGGGTATCGGTACCACTCGAAGCGGATGCCACCACCGGACACGGCTCAGGTATGTTCTGTGAGGGGTGAACCCCAGGAACAACCTGAAACCCCTTATTCGCTTTGGAGACCGAAGACTCCCGCCGGGGTTTTGAAGCCAGTGGGCCCTCGAGGGCAAGGCCGGAGCTGTCTACATGCTGTGCATGAGACCTACCACTCGAGGGCTGGCTAGTCTTAACAGACTGTTTGTGGGTTACCTGATCCTGTGTAGAAGAAGGGGACGGTGCCCCGAAGCTGGAGGGAAACCGTGTATCGAGAGGACCTCGATATTGAAGACCTCTTCTCACCAAACTGTTGTCAGGACCCAAGCAGGTTAGACACCGACTTAGAGGGTCTAAAAATAAAGTTGTACCGCCACAGTTTGAATATTTGTTGGAGAAAGTGGCTGGCGGTTCCATGAAGGAAAAAGAAGAGGCTTAAAAGGCCTAAGACACTATGAAGAAAAAATATTCCTTGAAAAAGGAAGATTTTATAAGAAAAGAAAAGAAAACACCGGCGGTACCGGTGGCGTCGGGAAGACAGCCGCGACCACAAGAAAACTAAAGAAATAAAAGAAAACTTTTCTGCGGTGACAGGAGGACGTCCTGCCGGCTCCGCGGAAAAACAAAAACTGAGGAGAGGCAGTTGGGAAAGGCGGGAAGGCAGTACGCAGGCGTGGTGGGATGCTTCCAAAAGCTCTTTGATTGGACGCTGGGAAGCGTTCCCGCGCAGACTCCGTCGGTACTGACGTACCCATATGTGAAGACTCATTCCTGCTTGTTCCTGGAGATAGGGACATTCACAACCGGATAGAGGAAAGGAGATTTTTCACACAATTTCATCAACTTTTTCCGGGGAAAAAAGACAGACGTCTGTTGGGCTCCACGGAAAAAGGGAAACTGAGTAAGATAGCACTCTTGGTGGGAAGAGGACCACGCATGTATGGTGGCATCTCCCAATGACTTTCTTTGAAAGCTGGGAAGATGCTTCTACGAGGGCTCCGACATCACCAATATGTGAGGACTGACTTCCTGCTTTTTTCCTGGAGAACACCCACAAATAGGAAAAGAAGCGATAGTGATCTCGAATAATTTTCAAGACTGTGTTCGTGAGGAACTTGCTAAACTAAAAGTAGACAAAGTCATGGGTCCGGATGGGATACATCCAAGAATACCGAGGGAACTTGGGGATGTTCTAGCAGCTCCACTGTCTGACCTTTTCAATGGCTCTTTGGAGTCGTGAGTGGTGCCAGAGGACTGGAAAAAGGCACATGTAGTCCCTTTAAAACGGACATAAGGATGATATTGAGAACTACAGGCCGTTAGTCTAACCTCTGTGGTTAGTAAATTATTGGAAAGGCTACTAAAGGAGAGAATAGTGAGGTTTCTGGAAGCCAATGGATTGCAGGATCCGAGGCAGCATGGATTCACCACAGGCAGGTCTTGTCAGACAAATCTGATAGATTTCTTTGACTTAATGATCAGGGAGTTGGACAGAGGGAGAGCCCTAGATGCGGTGTATTTAGATTTCAGTAAAGCCTTTGACACCGTTCGGCAAAGGTGCCTCATAAACAAACTGAACACCCTAAGGATGGACTCTAAAGGTACTGCTTGGGTTAGAAATTGGTTGAGCGAGAGGCTACGAAGAGTACAGGTAAATGGAGCGCACTCTGAGAAGGACGTTACCAGTGGTGTGCCGCAGGGATCTGTCCTTGGTCCAATTCCGTTTAACATCTTTGTTAGTGATATTGAGGAAGGACTGTCGGGTAAGGTTTGCTTGTTTGTGGATGATACCAAAATCTGCAATAGAATAGACACACAGGAAGGAGTTGATAACATAAGGAGGAATCTAGCTAAGTTTGTAAAATGGTCTAGAATTTGGCAGCTGAAATTTAATGCTAAAAAATGCAGGGTCATGGATTTAGGCTGCAAAAATCCAATGGAGCTGTAAAGTGTAGAGGGTGAAGTACTTCTGTCACAAAAGAAGATTGGGACCTTGGCAAAATTGTGTCTGACGAGGTTGGAGTCTGTGCAGAGGGTGGCTACTAAAATGGGTAGAGGTCTTCGTTATGAGGAATATGATGACAGACTTAAAGTGTAGTTACTCACCTGTAACAGGTGTTCTCTGGGAACAGCAGGTCAGTCCTCACATATGGGTGATGTCAGCGCCGACAGAGCCCGCGTGGAACAAATCCCCAGCTTTCAAAGAAAGCCTTTGTGATTGCTACCACGCATGCGTGGTCCCCTTCCCGCCCAAGGGTACCATCTTGCTCAGTCAAATGACACAGCTAAAAAGACGGCAAAACAAATGAAGATGGTATGACTGCAACTCCAAGGGGAGGGGGGAAGGTTGTGAGGACAGATTCCTGATGTCCCCAGAGAACATCTGTTACAGGTGAGTAACTACGCTTTCTTCAGGAACAAGCAGGAAGTCAGTCCTCACATATGGTTCTCCCCAGCTACAGGCTACCATGGACCCATAGCTAAAAAAGGCTCCCTCGTGGAGAGCCACAAGCAACAGCAATGAAATCCGAGTAACGGACCAAACAGGACCTCTGCATCTGAAGAAACTAGCACTCCTGTAGCCTGAAAACAGACGGGTCGGAGGGTAGGAGTTGCCTAGACCTCGAAAAGGTTACCGAGCATGGCCTGGCCGAAGGCACTGTCCGGTCAAGACTCTCTGTCCAGGCAGTAATGAGATGCAAAGATATGGACGGAAGACCAGGTGGCGGCCCTGCATATGTCTGCCAGCGGGACCGAACGCATGTTGGCTACTGAGGTCGCCATAGCCCTGACCTGGTGCGCCATGACCAGGCCTCCCAAAGGAAGCCTCGCCTCCTCATAAGCCCAGCGAAGTCCACCACCCAAGTGGACAGCATACGCTTGGACACCGCCTCCCCCAGCTTACTGGGTTGTAGGAAACAAAAAGCGGAGAGACTTTACGGTGGCCCTAAGTGCGTTGGATATAGAAGGACAAGGCCCTCTTACAGTCCAAGGTATGGAGGACCGTTTCTGCCCGACTGGCATGCGGTCTGGGAAAGAAGGTAGGGAGGACCACCTCCTGGTTGAAGTGGAAAGAGGACACCACCGTCAGAAAGAACACATGATAGGTGCGAAGCACCTACCTATTCTTGTAAAACCTGGTGTAAGGCGCCTCAGCCACAAAAGCCTGGAACTCGCTTACCCTTTGGCAGAAATGAGCACAACCAGGAACACCACCTTCTAGGAAAGATAGCGAAGGTGGCACACAGCCAGGGGCTCGAATTGTGGCAGGGTGAGCTGCCCCAACACCACTTTGAGATTCCATTCGGTCGCCAGGGGGCGAACCAGGGGCTTAGACAGGAGTAAGCCCCTTAAGAAGCGGGACACCACTGAGTGGGCCGAGGGGGGCTTCCTGTCCACTGTGGTGGTGAGACAGGTTTAGAGCCCAAAGAAAATGTGGAAAAACAGCCTTTTACCTCTGTGCAGAAGAAAGGTTCAGGGGGTTTAAGGGTTAAAACTCAAACCAAAGGAAAAAACTCTCTGCACAGAGATGGGGAGAGTGAGCCACGCCCTAGCTCCATGGAAACCAGGGGAGGTGACGAGGGAAGCCTGGGGGTGGAGTCTGAGGCTATAGGGCAGCCCCAGTCATATAAGCAGAGAGAGTCTTCCAGAGAGGGAGGAGAAAGAGGAGACAGAGGAGACACAGGAACAGCAGGGATACGAACGAGAAGGAAAGCAAGAGGAGATCGTGTCCGTGGGTGGAGTCCAGGAGGGAAATTCTCTGAGGAGGAAGCATCCCCTAGCAGGCTGGACACTGGCAGAGAATCTCTTGAAGCTACAGAAAGTAAAGAGATTAGGAGGACACGTGCAAGGGAAGCAGAAGCTTCAAACGAGATCCCTATTGCAGGCAACAGGTAGACAACTCGAGCCCTGATGGCAGCCTAGCTGGTAAGAAGTATACAGCTAGCTGGGAACACAGGAGAGTTGGTTCTGGGGAAAATGTTGCTGGGAAGCATGGTAAAGGAATCTTTGTGAGAGAGTCTGTGGAGAAGCTTTCACCTGAGGCACAGCCTGAGAGAAGACAGGGTGCTGGGAACAAGGTGAGCCCTTTGCAAGCTTTGAAACGTTTATTGAGAAAGAGAGATCTCCTAGGTCCTTCCCCTGCAACTCAGCGTAGTGAGGATTCCCAGTGGGGACAGGTTTGGAACTTGCTAGAGCAATTAAAACCTGCTGTTAGAAACGCTGAGGCCAGCCAGGTGCTAATTGAACCAGATGAAGAGAGCATGGACGTAGAGGAATGCCTTTCAGAAAATGAGAGTTCTGACTTTGAAATGGATTGCTCTTACTGTGTGAGTCATAAGTAGAAAAGCTGTATGGTTTTAAAAGTACTGAAAAAGCCATAAGTTTTTAAAGAGTTTTTTGACCGGCTGGAAGTGGTTAATTGAAGCACCAATGCTGAGCTAGCCAGATAAGATCAGAGAAAAGCTGTGAATGCTGGAAGTTAAAGCCAATGTGTGTAATTGGAAAGTGAAGAAGCCTAACGTCTGTAAAAGGAATGATGCAAAAGTTTAGCAGCTTGTAAACTTGGAAGTCCACGTGCTGTGCAGAGCCTTGAATGCTACAGGCTTGTGCTGTGCCAATGCTGGGACTTGAGAGTATATCCTTGGCTAAAAGCAAGATTTATTGCTGTGTTTAAAAACAAGCTGCTGGGAATGATTAATGCTGGGACTGAGCAGTAAAGTTTATGTTTCCTTTTACATGGAGAAGTATCCTATTTATGTTTTGGTAATATATGAACTGCTGACAAGAAGTTCTTTGGATAAGTAGAAAAATAAAAATCCTGTTACCTTTGGAAACCCTCGGCATCTGTTTGGTTCTTACCACACAACTACATTTCTTCAAAGGCCTCAGTGAAAGGGATTAAGGTGATAAAGGACATAAAGTGGTACGCTCACTATGCATAGGCAACCGTCTAACCCGTAGGGGATGCTACACCACCTGATGGTGGTTGGCCACAAGGGCACTGAGGTGTACTCTCATAGAGTTAGACTTGAGCCCTGCATGAGAGAGGTGGAGCAGGTATTGCAATACCGTGACCATCGGGCAAGAGAAGGGGGCAGCCCCCCGCTCAGTGCACTAAAGTGCGAATCTATGCCACTGAAAAGATGGACCTACGCCTAGCGTGAGGCTAGCAGAACATCCTCCACCTCTTTAGGGAGGTGGAGCAGGGCTAAAGTCACTCTCTCAGCAGCCACGCCGTCAGAGAGAGGGAGCCGAGGTTGAGATGTAGGAGAGAGCCCCCCTCCTGAGAAAGGAGGGGGGGCAGACCCCAGGGGTATGGGATCCTCCACCGCTAGCTACAGAAGCAGTGGAAACCACTGTTGCCTGGGCCACCTCAGAGCTACCAAGATGACCGAGGCCCTGTTGTGGAGAATCTTAAACAGAGGCCTGGCGATCAGTGGTGTCAGAGGGAAAGCGTACAAGAGCCCCTCTGAACATGAGACCAGGAAGGAATCGGGGGCCACCCTAGCAGGGTGAGGCTGCCTGAAGCAGAAGCAGGGTAACTGGTGAATGTCGGGGCTTGCAAACAGGTCCATCACTGGTTCCCCCCAGATCTGGAAAAGCCTGCTGGTTACCTCTGGGTCCAGCTGTCACCATGTGTCGCTGGAGAATCCTGCTGAGTCTGTCAGCCAACAAGTTGTCTTGGCCTGGCAGGTATACTGCTCTGAGGCGAATGCCCTGTTGGACTGCATAAGAGCACAGATCCATGGCTTCCTGACAAGACGGCACGGGACCCCGTGCATACCTGCTTGTTCACACAGAACATGGCCACCTGGTTGTCTGTCTGAACTAGGACTGCCAGATGGCCTAGGCGATGATGAAAGGCCTTTAGTGTGAGGTGAATGACTTGCAGCTCCAGGAGGTTGACCTGCTGAGAGCTCTCGTCCGGGGACCAATTGCCCTGGGTGCGGTAGCCCTCGCAATGGGAGACATCTGTGATGAGGACCCTCGAGTGATTGGGGGCCTGGAAAGGCATCCCTGCCTCCAAGTGTTGGTGCAACAGCCAGTAGATCAGGGACTTCACCAGCTGTCAGGTCACTCGGACTATGTCCTGGAGGTGTCCCGTGGCCTGGGAAGAACCTAGAGATCAGGGACTGGTTTGAGAGGGGTTTCCCCTTGACAGGATGGTGGTACGCGGCTATGGTGCTTAGACGCACCCTCACAGAGTTGGATTTCTGCCCGGTGTGCAACAGGTGCAGTAGGTAGGGGTCAAGGAAGTACCTTGAGTAGAAGCTCTTTCTCCACAGATGTTTGGGTACAGGCTCCACTGCATTGTCCCTGAGCAGACCTGTGAGCTCTGAGAACAGGATGGTCTGGTGAAGGAGAGGTCGCACTGGCTCTCCTGAAAAGAACCTGGCCAGTACTTGTTGTAAATGGAGGACGTATCCCTCCTTTACCACCTGCAGCACCCACTGGTCTGAGGTGACCTTGGTCCTCTTGTGGGCAAAGAGTGATAGGCAGCTCCCTGTGGGCTGGTGAAGGTATCCTGGGGGAGGGAAGGCTCTGTCCTGGGAGTCAAAAGCTCCCTCCTGGTTGGGCTGGAGCCGGGGTCTAGGGCTTCTGAGACTTGAGCTTCTGAGCTCCTTGAAGGACTACAAAAGGGGACTGCTACTTCTGGAAAGAGATCTTCAATTGTAAGTATTTACTTCTGGAAATTGTTTTAAATCTTGGGGAAAAAGGAATTCTTTAGATTAAAACTGATTAATATGTGAACCCAGTGTATTTGTTAAATCAATCAGGGCCTAGTAGCAGCAAAGAGCTTACAGTTTAAATTTAAAACTTAAAACACAGAAGAGAGCTTTCTGGTAAAGTTTAGACCTTAAGACTCCCTCTATCCAAACAAGGGCTGTGGGATTCCCCCTGGAAATTGGTCACAGATTACCTTAGAAGCACATGACCGGGTACTGTGTAGCAGCCAGCTTTTCATAGGTCTTTCTCTCCTTCCCTCCCCTACAACCACCCCTGGGATAATCATAGTTAATAGGTGTTTAAACCTCTCAAAGGAAAGGAGGTGCCATATTCACTCTCAGGTGCAGTTAGTTATCCTCATCAGGCATACATTAAGAACCTGAAATTAATTAAACTTCAGGTGAACAAAGTACATTAAATATATTAGGTATAGTTTATTAGTATAAGTATCCCCAGCAACCCTTAGTAAGTAAAGAACTTAAATGTCTAAACACATCCTAAACTAAAATGCAGACAGCAGTCCAACAGCGAGAAGGGGGCTTTCCAGGCTTTTGCACTGAGTGTTACATGTATGATTTTCTCTCAGTTGGTGAGGGGTCTTACATGTGCACTAGGTGCAAGGAGCTCTTTGCTCTCAGGGAACAAGTCCGATCTCTGGTGGTTAGAGTAGCAGACTTGAGAGACATAAGGAAGACAGAGAGGTACATAGACAAGACCTACAGGGATATAGTACTGAAGTTCCAACTCCAGTCTAGCAGCACCCCTGTTGCCATGGAGGAGAGAGGTCACATAACAGGAGAGCATCACCCTGATGTGGCAGGAAGTGATCCTGTAGCTAGGACCTGTCCTCCAGGTGATGTAAAACCCTCTCGCACCGAGGACGTTTCTCCGGAGCCATGTGCCCAGGAGGGAAGGGTTAGGACAGCAGTTTTAGTTGGCGATTCAATCATTAGGCATGTAGATAGTTGGGTGGCTGGTGGACGTGAGGATCGCCTGGTAACATGCCTGCCTGGTGCGAAGGTAGCAGACCTCGCGTGCCACTTAGACAAGGTCTTAGATAGTGCTGTGGAGGAGTCTGATGTCTTGGTACATGTCGGTACCAATGACATAGGAAAATGTGGTAGGGAGGTTCTGGAGGCTAAATTTAGGCTTTTAGGTAGGAAGTTGAAATCCAGAACTTCCAGGGTAGCGTTCTCCGAAATGCTCCCCTTTCCACGCACAGGACCCAAAAGGCAGGCAGAGCTCCGGAGTCTCAATGCGTGGATGAGATGATGGTGCAACGATGAGGGTTTTGGATTTGTTAGGAACTGGGGAACATTCTGGGGAAAGGAGAGAATCTTCCGAAGGGATGGGCTTTACCTTAACCAGGATGGAACCAGGCTGCTTGCATTAATTAATTAATTAATTAATTTATTTATTGTTTTTATATACCGCGCTCTTTAAAATCAGCACGGTTTACAAGTAACATTCAAGCATCTCAGATATCTGTTATGCCTTTACATCGAAGAGGAGTGAAAACTTGGATTTCAACTAGGGTAACTATTTACAGTATCTACAATTCTGTACATTAATACCATGAGTTGTCTTGTGGCTTATCCTTGCTTAGCTGGATGTGATGCTGCTAAATTAGGTTGTGAATAGTGTAATAGAAAGAGGTGATGTTTTAGGGCTTTTCTGAATTGAGCGATGTCAGTAATTGCTCGCATGGAAGATGGGAGTGCGTTCCAGCATGTGGGGGCATAGAACTTGAAAGCCCTTCTTCTTGTTGTCTGGTTGCATTTAGTTATTTCGCAGGGGGTTTGTAGGGTATTGATGGCAAAAGATCTCCTCACTCTGATTGTTGGGGTAGGGTGGAGCAGCTCTGTTAGGGAGGAGGAAGACACGTTGTTGATGGCCTTAAATATCATCAAGACTATCTTATATGTAGTGCGACAGTAGATAGGCAGCCAGTGCAAGTCCTTTAGAATCGGTGTAATATGGTGTCAGACGGCTGCCTGGGTGGGAATGTTCACAGTCTTGGCAAGTGCATATATCAATATGATTTGCAAGGGATTGTGGGAAATGCAGTTCATTCACACCAGACACAGCTGCTCACAATAATTAGTTGTGCTTGAGTGTAAAGCCAATAAGATATTTATTTATGGGGTTATTTCTCCCAACACAGATATGCCTGGTAGCGCATAAAACAGGATACTTGCTTTCAGTGTTAAACTTAGGAAAACAAAATCAGGAAAACAACAGTTGAACTTGTCAAGCAATCAAAACAAAAGAATAAAGACCTGGTTGGTAACAAACTGGTCTTTTCTGTAGGCTTTAGCTAATATTTTCTTAGCAGTGTTTCAAAAAACAAGCAAAACCCACAAAGAAGGGAAAAACTGTTCTTTTCAGGTTAACTTCTTATATCTTCACACATAGACTCAGAAGTGATTCCCTCAGAGCTCACAAGCAATTAGGTAAGGCTCAATTGCTAGCAGTTACCCAGCTGAAACCCCTTAGCTGGCTTGCTTTCTACTGCGTGGCTCAAATCCTACTTCAGGAGCTTTTCTGAGTAGATTAAAGAACAAGTTTGTATTTCTTTGTGATGGTTGTTGTACTTTGTAACAGAAAATTACCAAAGGAGTTTAGACAGAGAGCAATCCATATATTCACAGCCTGTATCTAAGACCGCTCCCCCTTCTTCAACAATCATGGGTTCAATATCATGGATTGGCAAAGAGGAATTTCTCAATGTAGCACTCTCAGGAGAATACTTGTTTTCCTGCTGTCTTTCAAGGTTATAGCTAGGGCACAGATCAGTGTTCATACCTGAGCTTCCATTGCTGTTAGAGTTCCTCTCTAAATAGCCTGGCCAGTATGTAGTCCAGTTCTTATGTCCAGCCTTCCAATCCAGATCCCTGGACACTGGATCTCTCTTCACATACCTTCTGGCACGGGTCCTAGGGTCCCTTCCAAGTGCAGCCGTCTCCCTCACAGGTACCGTCTGGAGATGCCTAGCTCTGCAGCACCACTCCTCTGGTTTTCCCCAGTCCAATGGTGTACGCTGGCCTTTTGAATGTCTCCCAGTATACGTACTGCTCTGGACTCCTTTAGACCTCCCAAATGCTTTTCTCTTCTTTCTTCCAAAGGGTTTCTTGCCCTCTCTGTCCGTCCGCACTGGCTTCTGCTTCTGATGATCCTCCAGATGAAACTGAGGATAATTCTGAGGATAATTCTCTGTAGAATAAACTCTACCTTTATTCTGCTTTGATGAGTGTTCCACCCTAGCACAGCGCAGCTGTGCTGAATCAGGCCCTGCCCTTTGAGATGAGTGCTTGGGGATTACCTCATAGCCCTCCTGACTGAACACACGTTTCCCCACTTCAGCTCCTCTAATGGCTGTTGGAAACCTGGTGCATTCTGGGACTGGTAGTCTTTTATGGGAACATTCTGTTTTCTTATTTCTACCAGAACTGACAGGTTGCTTGTTCAGAGTCACTTCACCTTTTCTATAGCTCCTTCCTGAGCTATGATAAGCTTCCTTATCACAATGGTCTCCTCTGGACGCTCCATGTAGGAAGCGTGCCGCGGTATTCATTGCTAGTTATAATGGGCTTATTGTGCTCTTGAGTAGGCCATGAAGAATCGCATTGGCGTAGTCAAAGTGGGGGGTCACAAGGGCCTGAAAGACTGTTCTAAAGTCGCCTGGTTGTAATAGTGGTCTGAGATGTCTCAGTGTTCTAATTTTATGGTGGATCTGTCTGATGATGTTGCTGATGTGAGTTTTGAACTCAAGTTGCTGGTCCAATGTGACACCAAGGTATCGGATAGTGGGTCTGCTTGTGAGCTCGGCATCTCTTGTCTTTAGAGCCGGTGGGGAGAGAAAGATTGATTTCTTGTGGTGAAGAGTACGTCTGTTTTGCTGAAGTTTATTTTGAGGCCTTGAGCATGGAACCAGTCCGTGACAGCATCAAAGCATTTAATCAGTGGGGAGAAATCCGGCTTGTCAGTCAAGAATGGTAAGAAGAGTAGGACATCATCAGCATAGATCAGACATGAGACTTTGAAGGAGCGGATTACTTCACATATGGGCTGCATGTAGATGTTGAATAATAAGGCGGAGAGTGAGGAGCCTTGCGGTACGCCATGTTTCTGTTGGAAAGGTTCCGAGGTTGTGGAGTTTGTACGAACCTGCTGCCATCTGTCCGTTAGATACGATTTGCACCAACTCAAAAGGAGATAGAACAGCTTTTAAACTAGATAATAGGGGAGAGCCGAAAGTCGACCAAGAACGCATGGGTTTGGAACAATGTATCCTTGAAGAATACTACCAAAAAAACGAAGTTAGGGCATATCAGCAGAGAGGTTCGAATAAAGACAAAACTAGCCCAAATGCCCTTGAGAATGGAGCAGACAGAGATTAAAGATTCCAAATTACCCGTCTACCGATAGCCTGATTAATATGAATAAAATAGTCTCTAAAATGCTTGTATGCAAATGCTAGAAGTCTAAAAAATAAGATGGGAGAGTTAGAATATATAGCACTAAAAGTGCAGCTACTCACCTGTAACAGGTGTTCTCCGGGGACAGCAGGAATCAGTCCTCACATACGGGTGACGTTGGCCCCAACGGAGCCCGCGCAGAGCAAATCCCCAGCTTTCAAGGAAAGCCTTTTGGAATTGCTACCACGCATACGTGGTCCCCTTCCCGCCCATGAGTGCCATCTTGCTCAGTCAAATGATATAGCTAAAAAGACAGCAAAAACAAATGAAGATAATAGAACTGCAACTCCAAGGGCAGGAGGGAGGGTTGTGAGGACCAATTCCTGCTGTCCCCGGAGAACACTTGTTATAGGTGAGTAACTACGCTTCGTTCGGGAACAAACAGGAAGTCAGTCCTGACATATGGGACTCCCCAGCTACAGGCTACCATGAAGATATAGCCCAAAAAAGGCTCCCTCATCAAGAGCCACAAGCAGCCACAATGAAATCCATATCACGGAGTAACAGAACCTCTGCGTCCAAAGGAATTAGCACTCTGGTAGCCTGAACACAGAAGGGATGGAGGATAGGAGTTGCCTAGACCCAAAAAAGGTTACGGAGAACAGCCTGGCCAAAGGCACTGACCCATCGGGACTCCCTATCCAGGCAGTAATGAGCTGCGAAGGTATGAACTGAAGACCAGGTGGCGTCCCGGCAGATGTCTGCAAGAGCAACTGAACGCAGGTGAGCAACTGATGTTGCCATAGCCCTGACCCAGTGTGCTGTGACACAGCCTTCCAGCGGAAGCCTCGCCTCCTCATATACCCGGGCAATACAGTCTGCCACCCATGTGGTCAGCGTACGTTTAGTCACAACCTCCCCCAGCTTACTGGGGTCGCAAGAAATGAAAAGCTGGGAGGCTTTTCGGTGGCCTTGAGTGTGTTGAATGTAGAAGGACAAGGCCCTCTTACAGTCCAAGGTATGGAGGACCGTCTCTGCCCGACTGGCATGCGGGTCTGTGAAAAAAGGTAGGGAGGACCACCTCCTGGTTGAGTTGGAAAGCGGACACCACCTTCAGGAGAAATTTGGGATGTGTGCGAAGCACAACAATATTCTTGCAAAACTTGGTATAAGGCTTCTCCGCCACAAGGGCCTGGAGCTCACTCACCCTTCGGGCAGGAGTGAGTGCTACCAGGAAAACCACCTTCCAGGAGAGACTGTGAAGGTGGCACGAAGCCAGAGGCTTGAAGTTGGCAGGGTGAGCTGCCCCAACACCACACTGAGATCCCATTCGGTCGCCGGAGGACAAACCAGGGGCTTAGACAGGAGTAGGCTCCTTAGGAAACAGGACACCACTGGATGAACTGAGAGGAGTTTCCCATCCACCTGATGGTGGTTCTCTGCCAGGGCACTGAGATGTACTCTAACAGAGTTAGACTTGAGGCCCGTCCTGAAGAGGTGGAGAAGGTATTGCAAGACCATGACCACTGAGCAGGAAAAGGGATTATCCCCCCATGCAGCGCACCAAAGTGCAAACCTACACCACTTAAAAGCGTAAGCCCGTCTGATAGACGCTCTGCGTGAAGCCAGCAAAACATCCTCCACTTCTTTCGGAAGGTGGAGCAGGGATAGAGTCACCCTCTCAGTAGCCACGCCATCAGTGAGAGGGAGCTGAGGTTTGAATGCAGAAGATAGCCGACCCAAGGGGATGGGGGCCTCCACTGCTAGCTGTAGAAGCAGTGGAAACCACTGTTGTCTGGGCCACTGTGGGGCTACCAAGATGACTGAAGGCTCTGTCGTGAAGAATCTTAAACAAAGTCCTGGCGATCAGTGGTGTCGGGGGAAAAGCATACAGAAGGCCCTCCGACCATGAGACCAGGAAGTCATCGGCGGCCACCCTGGCGGGGTGCGGCTTCCTTGAGCAGAAATGGGGTACCTGGTGATTTTCTGGGCTTGCGAACAGCTTCATCACCGGTTCCCCCCAAGGTTTGGAAAAGCCCGCTGGCTACTCCTGGGTCCAGCTGCCACTCGTGCGGCTGGAGCACCCTGCTAGGTCTGTCGGCCAGGCAGTTGTCCTGGCCAGCAGGTATACTGCCCTTGAGCAGAATGCCCTGCCGGACTGCATAAGAGCTTCCTGACAGAGGGCATGGGACCACGTGTCCCCCTGTTTATTCATATAGAACATGGCACCCTGGTTGTCCATCTGCACTAGCATAAACCTATGGGCCAAAAAGCCCTCAGGGTGAGATGAATTGCTCGCAGCTCCAAGAGGTTGATCTGTTGAGCACTCTCGCTCAAAGCCCAAGTGCCTTGGGTGTGGTATCCCTGGCAATGGGCTCCCCAGCCCAGCAGGGAGGCATCTGTGGTGAGGACCCTCGAGTGATGAGGAGCCTGGAAGGGCATCCCCGCCTTCAAGTGTCGGGGTGACAGCCACGAGGTCAGGGACTGTACCAGCTGCCTGGTCACTCTAACTCTTTCCTGGAAATGTCCCGTGGCCTGGGACCATTGGACCCTGAGGCACCACTGCGCTGTTCGCATGTGGAGGCGGGCATCTGGAGTAACATGCACCGTGGAGGTCATGTGCCCGAGGAGGAGCAACAGATGCCTTGCTGGCACTGAGGGACAGTGCTGTATATCTTTGGCAAGCGCCATGAGCCTGGCTGCCCTGTCTTCGGGTAGGAAAACCTTTGACTGAAGGGTGTCGATCCTTGCCCCAATGAATTTCAGCCCTTGTGACAGGCAAAGGTTCGATGGGGTAGTTGATATCGAAACCCAAGTGCTGCAGGACCTGGGTGGTGTGTGCTGTAGCCTGCTGCATTTCGGGGGCTGTGGTGCCCCTGATGAGCCAGTTGTCGAAATAGAAGACAAAAATCCCCTGAAGCCTGAGAAAAGCAGCGACCACTGCCAGGCACTTTGTGAATACCCTGGGGGCCGAGGTTAGGCCGAAGGGAAGCACCCTGTATTGGAAATGATTGCCTCCCACCACAAAGCGTAGGCATTGCCTGTGGTTTAGGTAGATTAGGATGTGCATGTAAGCATCCTTTATGTCTATGGAGGATATCCAGTCTCCCTGGCGGAGGTAAGGCAGCAATGTTCCAAGGGAGAGCATCTTGAACTTCTCCCTCACCAGGAATTTGTTGAGGTTGCGCAGGTCGAGGATGGGCCTTAGGCCCCCTGTCCTCTTTGGCACAAGGACGTACCTGGAGTAGAACACCCTGCCCTTGAGGAGGTGGGGCACTGGTTTCACCGCTTAGTCCTCGAGAAGACCTGTCAACTACTTCAGAAAAAGGTCCCAGTGAAGGGGAGACCTGATGGGCTCTCCCAGGAAGTAGTGTGGAGGAACCTGGCTTAGATGGAGGATGCAACCTTCCCTGATCACCTATAATGCCCAGGAATCTGTGGTGATACCTCCCCACCTCTGGGCATAAAAGGTGAGGCGACCTCCTGTAGGCTGCTGAGCTCCGGCTGGGAGAGGGGCCATGCTGCAGGAGTCAAAAGCTCCCTCCAGGCTGGGACGGAGCTGGAGCCTGAGGCTTACACAGGCCATGCCCCTGTCCCTTGGCCTGTTGCCCTGGCTGGGGAGCCGGGGAGGCCTGTTAAGGGGAGTCGTTTCGGTAAGCAATGGACTTCCTCGGGTAAAAGGGCTTTTTACCTGAGCCCTTCTTTCAGGAAGGGGCAGTGGTCTTCTTAGAGAGCCCAGTCCTCGTCATGAACTCGGTCTCCAGCTCGGCGGCCTTGTCAGTCATAAGTTTGCCGAAGAGGTTTTCCCCTTGACATGGAACATTGACCAACTTGTCCTGTACTCATTGCTTGAGGTCTGACGACTGTAGTCAAGCTTGGCGACGCGCACCGATGCCTTCCATGGCTACCTGGACCGCTGACTCAGGGGCTATGTTCTGGGAGTCAAAAGTCACTGCCAGGCTGGGCCGGAGCCGGTGCCTGGGGTTTTGGGGCTTTTTGCTTACGTGGGCCGTGCCCCTGTCCCTTGGCCTGCTGCCCCTGTTGGGTAGCTGGGGAGGCCTGAAATGGGGGGTAGCTTCGGTAAGCAGCACCCTTCCTCGGGAAAAAGGGCTTCTTCCCCGAGCCCTTCTTTTTAGAAGGGGAAAAAGTCTTCTTTGAGAGCCCTGTCCTGGTCAGGTACTCGGACTCGATCTCAGCAGCCTTCTCGGTCATGGGTTTGCCGAAGAGGTTTTCACCACGGCATGGGATATCGACCAACTTGTCCTGAAACCATTGTTCCAGGTCTGACGACTGTAGCCATGCATGGCGGTGTGCACCGATGCCAGCCGCAGCCACTCGGGCCGAAGCCTCGAAGCTGTCGTAGGCTGCTCGAGTCAGGAACTTCAAGCACTCACGGACTCCAGCGGACAGGGTCTTGAAACGCTGCAAAGGTCCCTTGGAGAATCCAGCTGAGAACCCGGTGACCTCCTTCGCCAGCTCCCACAAGTACATGCCCATGTACAGCTGGGTAAGTCTGGATCCGACATGCCACCATAGAATCCTGGTAGCACTTCCTGCCGAGGGCGTCCAAGTTGCGGACCTCCCTGCCAGAAGGCACCGAGGAGTGCGTCTTCTGGCTCTTGAGCCGGCGCATGGCCGATTCCACAACCATGGAGTTGTGTGGCAGTTCAGCTTTTTGCAACCCAGGGCTCTTGCGGACTCGATACATCGAATCGAGCTGCCTGCTGATCATTGGCACTGACGCCGGTGTCTCCCACATCCGGAGCATCAGTCGTTCCAGGATTGGAGGCACTGATACAGTAAGGGCTTTCCGAGGGGAAAGTCATACTGGAGGATCTCGGTAGGGAATGCCAAAGCCTTTGACATATCCCTAACGAAGTCCAAGAACCGAGTGTCCTCCAGGGGGGACTTCTCCGAGGTTCAGACCCTGGGAGTCAGAGGGGACATACTTGGTCTTGTAGGTGTCCGGGGACTCCTCATCCTCCATTTCCCAGCCCGACTCCGAGGACGAGTCGAGTGGCTCCAGCCTTGAGGGCTTTGGCCTCAACTGCCCCGACGCCGGTCGCGAATGGGAGGTCAAGGGTGACCTCGGCCGAGGATCGACTCGAGCCCGCATGGTCTCGAGGATTGGCTCTGCCTCCGGGGTCGACTTGGACATCGGTGGCCCGGTGAGACCGGCTATCAGCGCCCGCTGCTGGTCCATGAAGGCAGACATGCTGCGCTCCAAGGCCACCATTCTGAGACCGAGCTCAGAAGGCTCTGCAGCTGCCATCGGGCCTGACGCTGGTTCTCCCGGAGGCGAGTCCTCAACGAGGACAGTGGTTACCTGCCTCAGCTGATCCGGGTCCCTTCGAGGGAGTTTCGCGGGGCGCTCCAAATCCAAGGATCCGGGCCAACGGTCGGGGCTCCGTGACCGAACCTGCGAGGAACCAGGCCATTCAGAACCATCCGACGCCGCCTTCGAGAATTTTTTCTTCTTCCGGTGTTCCCGCGAGGGAGACCCCCTTTCTGAAGACACACGACGCTGCTCAGGCTCAGAGAGCTCCCAAGATGTCGAAGTTTCAGATGAGGTCCAGGCCCGGGAGGGTACGGACTCACCAAAAATCCTGTCATGCTGCTGCTGGCGGCTTCTCAAGGCCTTTGAGGACATTTTCCCGCACAGGCCACAGACATTCGGGTCATGGTTGCGCCTGAGGCAACGGAGACAGCAGCCATGTGTGTCGGTGAGGGACATTAACTTTGTACACCAATTACACTTTTTGAACCCACTGGCAGCCATTGGGGGGAAAAAGGGCCCCTGTGAGGTCGAAGACCCAGGCTGCCAGTGAAAAGAAAAAGAGCGCGAACGCTAATCACGAAGGACAAAAACCGAAAAACTTAACTGGACTCGATACTGGCGTACCAAGCCGAAGGCGGGACGGGGAACCGGTCTCGATCCGAAAGAAAAGAGAAACTTTTCAAGTATTTTTAAATACTTTTTTCACGACGGCACAAGGACCACGTCCGAAGGGCTCCGCAGAAAAAAGGAGACTGAGCAAGATGGCACCCCATGGGCAGGAAGGGGACTGCGCATGCGTGATGCAATTCTCAAAAGCTTTCTTTGAAAAACTGGGGATTTGCTCCACACGAGGGCTCCATCGACGCCGACGTCACCCATGTGTAAGGACTGACTTCCTGTTTGTTCCTGGAGAAACTACGCTTTCTCCAGGAACGGGCAGGAAGTCAGTCCTCACTTATGGGACTCCCCAGCTACAGGCTACTGAACCTGTAACCAAAAATGCCTCCGCAAAGTCGTGAGCAGAAGCCGATGGCCAAACAAGCCCGATTCCTCGGGGCGAAGCCCTCAGTAGCTGTGAAGAAGGGTCGAAGTGCAAGAGTTCATTATACCCTGAACAGATTACGGAGTACGGCCTGGCCGAAGGTGCTGTCCCGGCAGGACTCCCTCTCCAGGCAGTAGTGAGCAGCGAAGGTGTTCGCTGAAGATCAGGTGACCACCCAGCAGATGTCCATCACGGGCATGGAGCGCAGCAAGGCCACCGAAGCCGTTTTGGCCCAGACCCCGTGTGCGGTGACTCGACCATCTAACGGGGCACCCGCCTTCGTGTGAGCAAAGGCAATACAGTCCGCCACCCAAATGGAGAGGGTGCATTTAGTGACTGCCTGCCCCAGTCGATTGGGATCGTAAGTCACAAAGAGTCGGCCAGACTGGTGATGAGCCTGTGTGCGCTGCAAATAGAAGACAAGGACCTTTTTGCAGTTGAATGTATGGAAAGTCAGCGACGCCTGGTCGGCATGGGGACTCGTAAAGAAAGTCAGTAAGACTATCTCCTGATTGAGATGGAAGTCCGAAACAATCTTCGGCAGGAACTTGGGGTGGGTACAGAAGACCACCCTATTCCTATAGAATCTAGTGTAAGGGGCGTCAACCATGGGAGCCTGGAGCTCACTGACTTAGTGGGCCAAGGTCAGAGCTACCAAGACGACCACCTTCCAGGATAGGTGCCGAAGCGAGCACATTGCCATCAGCTCAAAGGGTGAACGCGTAAGCTGCATGAGCATTAGGTTCAGGTCCCATTCCGCCAGGGGAGGCCGGATGGGCAGTTTGGACAGCAAGAGACCCCGCATAAAGCAGGAGACCAAGGGCTGTCCCGAGAAGGGCTTTCCCTAGATGAGGAGGTGATTCGCTGAGATGGCGCTCAAATGTACCCTGACGGAGCTTGACTTCAGGCCTTCCTTCGCGAGATGGAGGAGGTACTGAAGGACCCACCAAGTGAGGCAAGAGAATGGGTCGATCAGAAGCCCAGAGCACCAGACCGAGAAGTGTCGCCACTTGAAGGCGTAAGCTCATGTAGTCGAGGTCTTCCTCGACACGAGGAGGACCTCCTCGACCTCCTCCGGGAGACCCAGCGGGGCTAGGGAGACCCATTCAGCCGCCAGGTTCGGATGCAGTACCCGTCCCTCCCCTTGCATTAGCAGGCCCGAGGTACAGCCCAGGGAGAATGGAGGTTCCGTCGACAGCCGGAGCAGGAACCAGGGCTGTCGAGGCCACGAGGGAGCTACGAGGATCATCGATACCCGGTCCCACTGAGCCTTGAGGGTCCTCGCAATGAGAGGAGTGGGAGGGAACGCATAGAGCAGGCTGGAGAACAACTCAGAAGGAACGCATCCGGGCCCTCCCTGCTCGGGTGCAGCACTGGGCCACAGAAGCGGGGGAGCTGTGTGTTCAGCAGGCTGGAAAATAGGTCCATAGTCGGGGTACCCCACCGATGAAATAGCCAGCCGGCCACCCCCAGATCCAGCTGCCATTCATGAGGGCGGAGGATTCTGCTGAGTCTGTCTGCTAGGACATTCTCCTGGCCCGCGAGGTTAGACCGCCCTGAGGGTCATCCTCCGAAAGAAGGCGAAGGAACAGAAAAGGCCCGCTTCCCAGCAGAGGGGGCATGATCGAGTACCTCCTTCCTTGTTGATGTAGAACATCGCCACGCGGTTGTCGGTTTGCACGAGCATCAACCTCCCCCCCTAAGATGATCCTCGAAGGCCCTCAGGGCCCACTGAACCGCCCGGAGTTCGAGCAAGTTTATCTGCTGTTGAGACTCCTCGGGCGACCACTGCTCCTGCATGCACAATGCACCGCAGTGGGCTCCCCACCCCAACAGGGAGGTATCCGTTGTCAGTACTATCTCGTGCTGCAGGGTTTGGAAGGGCAACCCCCGGAGGAGGTTGTGGGGGTTTTGCCACCAGCCAAGGGTGAGGTGAAGGCTCAGGGAGACCCTTACGGGGTCCCTGAGGTGGTTGAAAGACAGGTTCCACTGGGTGCTGAGGCACCACTGAGCTGTCCGCATGTCCAGGCGGGCATGGAGAACCACATGGACAGTAGAGGCCATGTAGCCCAGGAGGTGCAGCATAGTTCAAGCCGTGACCCAAGGGGTGCTCTGGACCTGAGCTGCCAGGGCTCGGAGGCGGTCGGCGTGATCCGCTGGTAGAAAAGCAGTCGCCCTCTGAGTATCGAGGCGTGTGACGATGAATTCTAAGGCCTGTACTGGTTCGAGGTGGGACTTGGGATAGTTGACCAAGAAACCCAGGCGCTCAAGCAGGAGAATCATGCACAATGTCGCCAGGCGGGTTTCCTCGACCAAGGATCCCGTGACGAGCCAGTCGTCGAGGTAGGGGAAGACCGGTACGCCCTGAGGGAGACGGAAAAAGCAGAGAGGCATTTCATGAAGACCCACGGGGCGGACGTGAGGCCGAAGGGGAGCGCCCTGTATGGAAGAGCTCTCCCCACACCCTGAAGTGCAAGTACTGCCTGTGCTGGGGGGTGAACTAAATGTGGGCGTAAGCATAGTTTAGATCCAAGGAGCATAGCCAGTCACCCTGCCGGAGGAAGGGCAGTAGAATGCCAAGGGATAACATCTTGAATTTCTCCCGCACTAAGAACGTGTTTCATTTTCGGAGGTCGAGGATGGGCCACAGACCCCCCGTCTTCTTCGGGATGAGGATTTACAGGGAATAGAAGCCGTGACCTCGGAGGTGGGACAGCACCCTCTCGACCGCCCGCCGGACGAGGAGTTGACTAATTCCCGCTGCAGGAAGACCCGATGTGCAAGGAGTCGAGGAGGCTCTACCAGGGAGAAGGGCGGGGGAGGCCTGTCAAGGCGGAGGCAATACCCATCCCGGATAACCCAGAGGACCCAGGTGTCTGAGGTGATGGAAGCCCAATAAGGGGCGAAAGAGGACAGGTGTCCCCTGTGATAAGGAAGCTTATCATAGTTTAGGAGGGAGCTATAAAAGAGGTGAATTGGCTCTGAACAAGCAACCTGTCTTTGCTGGTAGAAATACTAAAACAGAATGTTTTCATAAAAGACTACCAGTCCCAGAATGCACCAGGTTTCAAACAGCCTCTAAAAGGGCTGAAGTGGGGAAACGTGTGTTCAATCAGGAGAGCTATGAGGTAATCCCCAATCACTCATCTCCAAGGGCAGGGCTTGATTCAGCACACCTGGGCTGTGCTAGGGTGGAGTGTCCCTCTAAGCACTTTAAAAGTAAAAGATATTCTACACAGAGAGAGAAACGGAACAGGGAGAATGAGGAGATCAGGAACAGAGAGAAAGAAGAGAGAGGACTACAACAGCAGAAGCAATGCAGAAGGAAGAGAAAGACATCTTGGAGGTCTAAAGAAGGAGCCCACAGCAGTACGTGTGTTAGGAGTCATTCCAGAGGCAAGCATACTCCATTGGACTGGAGGAAGCCAGAGGAGTGGGGTTATAGAGACAGGAATTCTCAGACGGCACCTTTGAAGGAGACGGCTGCATTTGGACGGGGCCCTAAGACCGGTGCAAGAAGGTATGTGAAGAGAGACCCAGTGTCCAGGGATCTTGATTGGAAGGCTGGACATAAAAGCTGGATTACTTACTGGCCAGGATACCTGGAGGGGAAACCTAACAGCAAGGGGATCACAGGTATGAACTTTGATCTATGCCCTAGCTCTTCATCAGGAAGACAGCAGGGAAACAAATATTATCCTGAGAGTGATCAAGTAAGGAATTCCTCTGAGCCAGACCATGATATTGATTCCATGATATTTGAGGAAGAAAGAGATATATCAAATGACCAATTGGAATACATGGAATGCTCTCTGTCTAGGCTGCTGTTTTAAAGTAGTTTCTCACTAATACAACAACCACCAAAAGGAACTGTAATTTGTTCTTTTATCTACCCAGAAAAGTCTCTGCAAGAAAGCTTTAGGGTAGGATTGAGCCACATAGAGAGAGTGAACCAGCAAAGGGGTTTGCAGCTGGCTAATTATTTGTAATTGAGCCAGGCACAAGTGCACGTGAGCTCTAGAAGGAAACTTCTTCCTTGTGTGTGTGAATAGAAGAAAGTTATCCTTGATAAAGAACAGTTTTGTTACTTTTGGGTTTTGTTTTTGCCTTTTGGAGCTCTGCTAAGAAGGTCATTAGCAGGAGCCATCAAAAAGACCTTTTCTGTTGCCCATCAAGGTCTTTATTGATTTATTGCTTAAGAAGTTCAGTTACCTTATAACATGTTTTGTTTTTCCTGAGTACAATACTGAAGCAAGTGTCCTTTTGTGTTACCAAGTAAATCTGTGTGGGAGAATTAACCCCATGAATAAAATCTGTTTTTCATTGCTTACACTCGAGCATCACAACTCATTATTTTGTGCACGGCTGATTCTGGTATGAATGAACTACAACCCCACACTCCTTTGCAAGTCATAATAATATTTTGCCTTTGCCAAGACTGTGGACATTCACGACCAGCGCCCCCATTTACAGTGGAGTAGCAGTTCGGATTGCTTTTACACAAAAGATTTACAGGATTTATAAGGATTACAACTGAAATCTGAAAGAAAAAAGTTCAAGTCAAAAGCTGGAAAGTGGATTTTTCCCTTAACAACACTTTGGAGAAAAAAAAGAGTGGCTGTTCCAGGAGCTGTTCCAACCTGGATTCATCACTGGCATAAGGTAATAAGTACCTGGGCATGTCTAGTGGGGGATGGGAGTAAGACACAGGGGTAATTGAAAAAAAATAGGAGAAAAGCACCTGTTTGGAGGGTGCTGCTCTGTGTTTTTTTCTTTTGTTTTCTTGCAAGGATACAAGATGGATCCAAGGGAACTGGCCAGCTGGATGGCAGCCCAATTTAGCAGGCAACAGGAGCTAGCGCAGCAGGCTCAGGACACTGCAATTAAAGCACTAAGGGACCAGCAGAAGCCAGTGCTTGATCTGGTAGAAGCCTTAATTGCTCTTCATAACCAAAGTGGACCGGATGCAAGACCAGCAGTAACAACTGGTATACCACATGTGGACAATGTGGGACTCAATCAGGGAATTGGGGCATTTAGTTTTGGGAAGCTGACTCCAGATGATAATGTTGATGATTTCCTTGAATCTTTTGAGAGAGTGGCACAAGCATTAGCATGGCCAGAGACCCAGTGGGCAGTAAGGCTGGCAGCCTCATTAACTGGGGAGGCGCTTGCAGCTTAAAGGGCAATGCCAGCAGCTCAAGCTTTGAGTTATAGAGATGTAAAGGCTGCTATAAGAGATCGCCTAGGGTTGCCTATTTCAGATTATAGGCGAAGGTTTAGAGCAACTGCATTAAGAGTGGGTGAAACACCCAGGGCTCTGAGTCAGAAAATCAGAGGATTGGCTATAAAATGGTTGGAGCCTGAGGGAAAGTCTGTGGAAATGTTATTAGACATTATTATGCTTGAACAATTTATGGCTGCTGTGCCTAAAGATCTGCACACTTTCCTTATACAAACAAAACGTGAACCAGGAAAACTAACACACCGGCAAAATTCTTTTTGTTGGAATAGCCATCCCAGTAAAGAGGAAAAACCTCGTACCGCTGTGGCCAATTCCTTTTTAATAAAGTATTTGTTAAAAGTCAGTATTTACTTAACTGAAGTCTAGTAGTCCATTATGTTCAATCAGCAATGTAGCAAGTCGACGTGGCACGTTTCGGGGTGGTAACATTTATACCCCTGCTTCAGGTCATAGACATTGCTCGGTGAACTAATCCCTTGTGTGGCATTGCTTCAAAAAGCCGGTTTTTTAACACGGCCGTAACAACGTGAGCGCAGCTGTGTGAACGTCTCCAAATGAAAGGCGTCGTGAGAAACACCAATCAGAACCAAAAGGGGGAAGGCCACTGCACAAAGACCAGCCCCTACATCTGAAAATGGTGATGGACATGCAGCTATATGATCGTATACCAGTCCTGTTGTAAATTTAAACCACTTGGTGATACTGAGTTTAGACGGTAGATCCAACGTTGCTCCCGATATTGTAAGAGCTGTAAGCGATTCCCTCCACGAGGGTTAGGAGGCACAAAATCCAAGATCCGCCAGGTAAGCATTTCAAAAGAATGGGCTTGATGTACACAATGTTCCACCAAAGGTGCAGAAAATGTCTTTGTGCGCAATCGCGAGGCATGTTCGCCCAGACGGATTTTAAAAAGGCCGGGAAGTACATCCAATGTAGTATAAAGTGCATGGACATATAATCAGATATACCACATAGGATGTGGTGCAACAGGTGTTCCAGCGAGCCCAATGAGTAATATGAGTATGATCATCCAACCAAGATGCCCCTGAAATGGTATGAGAGCAATATGCACAGCTGCCACAGGGGAAATGACCAGCATTCTCATGAAAAGTTGGTGGACGATCTAGGGTCGTCGTGGTGTGCACTAACATGTCCCGTAGATTTGATTGTCTGGAGTATGCTATCTGAAGTTTTCTCCGGAAACAAGGGTGCAAAGCCAAAATAGGCCAATAGCGATGTAGAATCCCCACTATTTTTGAAGAACCCCTCATATAAGGGAAAATAGCCGTGACAGTAGAGGACTCAGAAGATGAAGGAGTAGATGAGGAGTCACATAATAACCATTCCCTATGAGTGTGGCTAGTTCGTTTATAGGCCCTCCGTATTAAATAGGGTGGATATCCCCTAGCCGTCAAGCGGGAACATAAATCTGCCGCATGCTGAGTGAATTCCATTTTATGAGTGCAGTTCCTGCGAATACGAAGGAATTGACCATAGGGTAGGCCACGTTTCAGGGAAGGCGGATGAAAGCTGTCATAATGTAGAAGAGTGTTGCGCTGAACTTTTTTTCTATATAATGATGTCTCAAAGCCTGCTTCAGTAAGTGTAACACTGATGTCAAGAAATTGAATGCATTTTGTCTCGACCTGGGCAGTGAATTGTATGTTGGTTTTAAAGGAGTTCAAAGAATGAAGAAAATCATCTAATGCTGCTCTTGTACCTGTCCAGATAAAGAAGATGTCATCAAGGAAACGCCGCCAGAAAGATATATTAATATATAGGGGGTGGGGATAGATGAACTGCTCCTCAAACCAGCCCATATAAAGTGTGGCAATCGAAGGCGCCACTGTGGCCCCCATTGCAATGCCATACACTTGAAGGTAGTGTTGTTGTTGGTACACAAAAAAGTTCCTATTAAGCACTAATTCCAGAAGCTGAAGGATAAAGTGCAGAGGGATCCGTTCTGGTAACGGCAGAGCACAAGAAGCTAGATTCAATAATACCTCCCGCTGGTCAATATTCGTGTAAAGAGACTGCACATCTAGTGTTACTAGATACGTAGTAGAAGGGTTATTCGCACATAGGGACAGATGGTTCAAAAAATCACCAGTATCTTTAAGGTAAGACGGAACCTTAGCAGCCAAAGGTTGTAAAAAAAGATCGCAAAATTGCGAAAGAGGCTCAAGAATGGAATCCCGGCAGGAGACTATTGGGCGCCCAGGAGGATGAACCAGGGATTTGTGGACTTTCGGTACTAGATAAAAAGTTGGAGTCTTAGGAAACTTGTTCATAAGAAATTCAGATTCCTGTTTCATAAGCCAATTGCTAAGAAAAGCTTGAGATACTAGGGTCCGCACCTCGGTTAAAAGGTCAGGTGTGGGGTCTGAAATGGGAAGATAATATTTGCGATTATTAAGGTGCACCAACATTTCAGCTTCATATTGTTGAGAGGACATTATCACTGTGGCTCCTCCCTTATCTGCCCTTCGTATTACCAGTGAAGATTTTGATAACTGATTAACAGCCGTAAACTGATCACGAGAGAGATTGCTATAGGAGGGTATGCAAGTGGATTCAAATTGGGAAAGACCATCCAAAACCAAATTCTGAAATGTAGAAATTGTTGCCTCTGTAGGGCCTCGAGGTAGCCATCGAGAAGGATTTTTTACCAAAGCTGTTTGCGAAACAGCTGTGGTCCCAGAAAAATGATGGATGCCCCGTAATTTACGGAAAAAGCGATGCAACGCCACCCTAGCCGTAAACCCATCATATCGAGAGGTAGGTACGTACGATAAACCTAATTCCAAAACAGACTGTTGAGCCGCTGTGAGGACTTCACCAGAGAGATTTATGACTGACGACTCCTGGCTCTGGAGCGAGTGTCCGGTCCCTCGAGAAAATCCTGGTTCACGTTTTGTTTGTTCATATTTTAACCAGGTTTTTGGTATTATTGATAGGACTGCACTTTCCTTATACAGCAAAATTGCCAGAACCTTGGAGAGGCAACCATGCTAGCAGAGAGATTCTTGGAAGCCACGCAGGCTTGCCATAGAATGGGTGGCCCTCTGAAGGTTGGTGCTGAGGCAAGCTGTGCTGTATCAGAAAAGAAAATGGTTAAAAATGTTTTTGTGAATAATTGTTCTGTGCCAACCCAGATTACAAAGTGGAGTAAAAAGAAATGTTTCAAATGTGGAAAATGGGGACATTTGGAAAGGGGATGCCAGATACACACTAGCGTGATGGGTGTTGATTTAAAACAGCCCAAAGAAGGATTCCTTTTGGTGGTTGATGTGCAGGGAATTACCACAAATGTTCTGTTAGACTCTGGGGCAGACCAGAGTATGCTGTCAAAGAGGCTTTGGAAGAGGATAGAGGCCCAAGAAGGATTTGTGCCTAGAACCCCTGAAAGCCAGGTTCACATCAGATGCATTCATGGTGCTGCAACATCATATCCCACCTATAGGCTAGTGGTTAAGTGCCTGGGGGAACAAGAGGAAATTCTTTTAGCAGTGGTGCCTAGGCTTCCATTTGATTTGGTTCTAGGAAGGGACTGGCCAAGATTTAAGCAGGGACTAGTGAAAGGGCTAGGAAAGAAGGAGGGAGAAGGAATGATGGTAATAGCTCCCGGGCCTTTGTTTGGAAGTCCTCAGTCCCTAGCTAAAAAGATGGTTAAGCTTCCAGAAGACCAAACTATAAAGAAGGAAGTAGGGAAGAAGAGGGGCCTTGTATCCACCCGTTCACAGGCTAAGGTAAAGAGCCAGGAGGAGGGGGAGCAGGCAGAGTTATTAGGAGACTTACCCTCTCATGATGATTTAATAACCACCATCTGGGAAAGTAAGAAAGTTGAAAGCACAAAAGCGTCGTGAGAGACTTTGCAGAGCACAGGGTAGGGCTGACATGTTGGCTGGTCAAAGTTTACCCTGGGTGCCAGCTGAGTTAGTGGCAAAGTTTCCTAACTTTCCACAAGAACAGCGAGCTGATCAAGCTCTCACCCGAGCTTTTAAGTATGCTCAGGAGGTCAGGGAGGAGTTGCCCAGATTCAGACTAGATAATGAAATATTATATAGAGAGAGTCAGGACCCCAGAAATGGGACCATACGTAATCAATTGGTGGTACCCACAACTTTCAAAGGACTAGTACTTAGATTAGCACATGATCATCCAGTTAGAGGTCATAAAGGGATGCAAGGAACGCTGGATCAAATACGTTTTTACTGGCCAGGTATTTTCAAAGAAACTGCCCAGTTTTGTGCTGCATGTCCAGCGTGTCAGCGTGTTACAGCGACTCACCCACCGGTGGTGCCTTTGATTCCCACACCAATTATCACAGACCCAATAGGTCGCATTGCTATGGATATTGTAGGCCCATTAGTCAAAACGCCCCAAGGTTTCCAATACATCCTAGTTATGGTAGATCAGGCAACAAGGTTTCCCTGGGCCATACCATTGAGGAATGTTTCTGCAAAAACAATAGCTTTAGAGCTAGTCAAATTGTTTTGCGAAGTGGGATTCCCAAGAGAGGTGTTGACTGACCGAGGGTCCAATTTTGTTTCCAAATATTTGGCCCAGGTCTGGGATGCCTTTGGCATTCATCACGTGAAAACCTCAGCCTACCATCCTCAATCAAACGGTTTGGTGGAGAGATTCAACCAAACTCTCAAACAAATGTTGAGAAGGGGGTTAGCAGGAGAGGTAAAAGAATGGGATATGTTATTTGCCTTATATGCCTGCAGGGAAAGAATTCAGATGTCCCTAGGTGTAACTTCATATGAATTGATGTATGGTAGGGCTCCACGTGGTTTGTTGGATATTTTGAGGGAACAATGGATTGATCCTGAACCAGGAAATCAGGAGGTGCCACAGTTTCTACGTGACTTGAGAGCACGTTTAAAAAGGACCTCGCAGGTTGCTGAGAAAAACCTGCAGGACAGTCAAGTGCACCAGAAAGGGTGGTATGATAGGAAGGCCAAAAGCCGCCAATTAAGTATTGGTGAAAAGGTTTTGGTTCAAGTAGCAGGTACAGCCCCAAAATTTGAAGTACAGTGAAAGGGCCATGGAAGGTTGTTAGGTGAGCCCAGTATCTTATGTGGTAGAAAATGCAAGAGGTCGTAGACAGACCTACCACATTAATGTACTTAAATCTTGGAAGGAGAGGCCTGTAAATAATAATGACCCTGAAGCCAGCCAAGAAGTAGGTGAGCGTCAAAAAGATAATACTCTCGTAGGTATTACGGACTGTAGGAAAGAAGTTTCATCAGTTGCACCAGTCCGTAATAACTTAAGCAGGGGGGTATGTGATAAGGAAGCTTATCATAGTTCAGGAGGGAGCTATAAAAGAGGTGAATTGGCTCTGTACAAGCAACCTGTCTTTGCTGGTAGAAATACTAAAACAGAATGTTTTCATAAAAGACTACCAGTCCCAGAATGCACCAGGTTTCAAACAGCCTCTAGAAGGGCTGAAGTGGGGAAACGTGTGTTCAATCAGGAGAGCTATGAGGTAATCCCCAATCACTCATTTCCAAGGGCAGGGCTTGATTCAGCACACCTGTGCTGTGCTAGGGTGGAGTGTCCCTCTAAGCACTTTAAAAGTAAAAGATATTCTACACAGAGAGAGAAACGGAACAGGGAGAATGAGGCGATCAGGAACAGAGAGAAAGAAGAGAGAGGACTACAACAGCAGAAGCAACGCAGAAGGAAGAGAAAGACATCTTGGAGGTCTAAAGAAGGAGCCCACAGCAGTACGTGTGTTAGGAGTCATTCCAGAGGCAAGCATACTCCATTGGACTGAAGGAAGCCAGAGGAGTGGGGTTACAGAGCCAGGAATTCTCAGACGGCACCTTTGAAGGAGACGGCTGCATTTGGACGGGGCCCTAAGACCGGTGCAAGAAGGTATGTGAAGAGAGATCCAGTGTCCAGGGATCTTGATTGGAAGGCTGGACATAAAAGCTGGATTACTTACTGGCCAGGATACCTGGAGAGGAAACCTAACAGCAAGGGGATCACAGGTATGAACTTTGATCTATGCCCTAGCTCTTCATCAGGAAGACAGCAGGGAAACAAATATTATCCTGAGAGTGATCAAGTAAGGAATTCCTCTGAGCCAGACCATGATATTGATTCCATGATATTTGAGGAAGAAAGAGATATATCAAATGACCAATTGGAATACATGGAATGCTCTCTGTCTAGGCTGCTGTTTTAAAGTAGTTTCTCACTAATACAACAACCACCAAAAGGAACTGTAATTTGTTCTTTTATCTACCCAGAAAAGTCTCTGCAAGAAAGCTTTAGGGTAGGATTGAGCCACGTAGAGAAAGTGAACCAGCAAAGGGGTTTGCAGCTGGCTAATTATTTGTAATTGAGTCAGGCACAAGTGCACGTGAGCTCTAGAAGGAAACTTCTTCCTTGTGTGTGTGAATAGAAGAAAGTTATCCTTGATAAAGAACAGTTTTGTTACTTTTAGGTTTTGTTTTTGCCTTTTGGAGCACTGCTAAGAAGGTCATTAGCAGGAGCCATCAAAAAGACCTTTTCTGTTGCCCATCAAGGTCTTTATTGATTTATTGCTTAAGAAGTTCAGTTACCTTATAACATGTTTTGTTTTTCCTGAGTACAATACTGAAGCAAGTGTCCTTTTGTGTTACCAAGTAAATCTGTGTGGGAGAATTAACCCCATGAATAAAATCTGTTTTTCTTTGCTTACACTCGAGCATCACAACTCATTATTTTCTGCACGGCTGATTCTGGTATGAATGAACTACAACCCCCATACTCCTTTGCAAGTCATAATAATATTTTGCCTTTGCCAAGACTGTGGACATTCACGACCAGCGCCCCCGTTTACACCCCCCACCTGCTGCTGAGTCGCAAAAGGGTGAGAGCTTATGCGGCTGGCATCAAAACCCCTATGAGGGTTGAGGCGGTGCCGGGGTTTGGGTCTTGGGCCCTTTCGGCTTGCGGTGACTTTGGCCATATTTCCCTTGCGCTGCAATGGTCGGCATGGCAGTGGGTGGGTATGGTGGGTAGCCCCGTACAGCAGGCACTTCCTCGAAAAGAAAGGCTTCTTGACCTGTTGCTTCTTTCGAGGGAAGGTGGAGGTCTTGTGCAAGAGATGGGTTCAGGTGATGAACTCTGTCTCTATCTCCATGGCCTTGTCTTCCATCGGCTTTCCGAAAAGCTGCTCACCAAGGCAGGGCATGTCCAGGAGCTTCTCCTGCACCCACTGCTCCAAATCTGAGGATTGGAGCCACGCCTGGCGACGGACCCCGATGCTAGCAGCCGCCACTCAAGCTGAGGACTCAAAACCATCGTAGGCAGCACGGGAGAGGTATTTTGAGCAGTCCATGACAGACTTTAGCAGGGTACCGAACCTATTGAGGGGTTCGCTCTCGAGGCCCGTGGAGAAAACTCCGAGCTCCTTGGCCAAGTTGTGCAAAAACATGCCCATGTATAACTGGTATGCCTGAATATGGCAGGACAGCATGGATCCCTGGTAGGCCTTGCGGGCTCTCGACTACCGGCCCAGTGGGACCGAAGTGCGACTTCAGGCTCTTCTGCTTTCTCATGGCCGACTCCACCACCATGGAAGTGTGGGGGAGTTGGGTTTTTCTGAACCCAGGGCCACGCTGCACCTTCTACATGGTATCGAGGCGCTTACTCACGATGGGAACTGAGGCAGGCGCCTCCCACATGCAGAGTAGCAGCCTGGACAGGATGGGAGGAACCGGAACAGTAAGAGACTCCCTAGGTGGGGATTCATACTGGAGGATGTCAAGCTCTTCAGCTTGAGGATCCTCCTCGGCCTGGGTGGCCAGGTTAAGAGCCCGTGCCATATCCTGAATGAACACCAGGAAGAAGGTGTCCTCAGGTGGCGAGCATCACTGAAACAGCAGGGAGGGGTCCAACAGAAGATCCCGGTGGGAACGGGCTTCCAGGGAGGTATCCACATTGGACTACCGTCCAAGAAATCGGATGAGAAATCCAAACCAGGCTAGTCGCCCTGTCCAACGGCCGAGGCCCGCTTGGAGCCGGAGGCCCTGGATGATCTCGCCCCCAAGGAACGGGAAGATGAGTGAGACTGACATCGAGGACCCACACGAGGCCTGCGGATCTCGGGGGTTTCCGGGATGGTTTATGGCGTCCCACGCGAGGGAACCACGGTCTCTGGGCACAAGTCAGTGAAGCTGGTTGTGAGCGCCTGCTGGGAAGCGATGAAGGTAGAAATGTGGCGTTCCAGCACCAGCATGCGGTTTTGGGGCCATGTGACGCCCACCCCGAGGTCACCGGGTCGGGTGTCGATGAACAGAGAGGGTCCTCGCCGGGACGGCCCTCAGGAGACAGGGCACCTTTGCCGGAGGCCTCCGTATCTGTACCGGGTACCTTACGGGGCCGCTCCTTGTCCGACTCTCAGGAACACCAAAGGGGGCTAAGCGACTGAGCGTGGGAGCGCTCACACTTGCCGGGAGCCCCCAACAGCGATTTTGAGGATTTCTTCTTCTTGCGCCGCTCCACTTCAGGGGAACCCTGTTCGGAGTGCCTCCGATAGCGCAGGGCCGAGGTGGGGGATTCCACCGAAGGAGAGATGACCAAGGGCGCAACCGGGGACTCCGAGGCAGCCTTTCTGAAAATGTCTTCAGACTTCAGCTTATGACTGAGCAGGGCTTTGGAGGACATTTTCTTACAAAGCGAACAGAGCTCTGGATCATCGTCAGCCCCGAGACACCACAGGCAACAGTCATGGGTGTCCGTAAGTGACATGTTCTTAGAGCATCTATCGCATTTTTTAAATCCGGTAGTCATATGGGCAAAAATGGCCCCAGCGAGGTTGAAGACCCATGTAGCCAAGAAAGGGAGAGAAGCCCGTTAAAGGCAAAAAAGGCGAAGAAAAACATCCCTTACGGCTCTAAAAAGTTAAAGCAGGGGAAGGATGGGTAGAGGACCAGTGCAACCGGAAAAATAGAGGGCCAGTAGGCAGAAAACGAAACACTTTGTCTGAGGGACAAGGACGTAAGTCCAAAGGGCTCCGCGGAAAAAGAGAAACTGAGCAAGATGGCACCCTTGGGCAGGAAGAGGCCAACAGTCCCAAAGGCTTTCTTTGAAAGCTGGAGAATTGCTCCGTGCGGGTTCTGTCAGTGTCGACGTCACCCCATAAGTGAGGGCTGACTTCCTGCTTCTTCCTGGAGAAAACTGAAATATGAGATTGCAGACCTGCTATTAGTAATCTGTGAACTATCATTAAAGTGGAGGAGTGGCCTAGTGGTTGGGGCAAGGTACTTCAGGCCGGAAGGTCGGGGGTTCAAATCCCACTAGAGGACAGCAACCTTGGGCCAGAAGGACTGGGGTTTCTAGTCCCACAGGTGCTCCTTGTGGTCTTGGGCAAGCCACTTAACCCTCCATAGCCCATGTTCCCTGTAAAATAGTTATTTCCAAGTTATAATGCCCTGTTCAATGTAATTTCAGTTTGTTCAATGTAAACCGCACTGATGCAGAATAGCGCAGTATATAAGATAAATAAATAAATAAATAAAATCATCTGCAATACCTGAAGATTGGAGGATGGCCAATGTAACACTAAAAAGGGCTCCAGGGATGATCCAGGAAACTACAGACCGGTGAGCCTGATGTCAGTACTGGGAAAAATAGTGGAAACCATCATAAAGAACAAATTTCTGAATATGTAGATAGTCATGGCTTAATGGGAGACAGCCAACATGGCTTTAGGACAAGGAAGATCTTGTCTTACTAATCTGTTATGTTTTTTTGAAGGTGTGAATAAACAGGTAGATAAAGGTGACTCGGTTGATATAGTGTATCTGGACTTTCAGAAAGCCTTTGATAAGGTCCCTCCATCAGAGACTTTTGGCAAAACTAAAAAGTCATGGGATAGGAGGCAGTGTACTATTGTGGATCAGGAACTGGTTAAAAGATAGAAAGCAGAGGGTATGTTTATGTTTATGTTTATGTAGGGCTGAATGGCCAGTTTTCCCAATGGAGAAAGGTGAATAGCGGAGTACCCCATAGATCTGTGCTGCGTCCGCTGCTTTTTAACATATTCATAAATTACCTGGAAATGGAAAAACGAGTGAGGTTATCAAATTTGCAGATGAGACAAAACTAGTTAAAAGTTGTTAAAACCATTGAGGATTGTGGTAAATTGCAAGAGGATCTTGATAAACTGGAAGACTGGACATCCAAATGGCAGATGAAATTTAATGTTGATAAGTGCAAAGTTATGCACCTAAGAAAGAACACCCCAAACTATGGTTACATGATGGAAAGTTCCATATTAGGAACTACCACCCCAGGAAAAAGAAGGATAACATGTTAAATCCCTCTGGCCAGAGTGCAGCGGCGGCCAAGAGAGCAAATAGAATGCTAGGTATCATAAGGAAAGGAAAGGAACACAAAAAACATTATAATGCCTCTATCGTTCCATGGTGCGACCGCACCTTGAGTAGTGTGTGCAATTCTGGTCGCCATATCTTAAAAAGGATATAGCATTATTAAGAACATAAGACATGCCATACTGAGTCAGACCAAGGTCCATCAAGCCCAGTATTCTGTTTCCAACAGTGGACAATCTAGGTCATATGTACCTAGCAGTTTCCCCAAGAGACACAGGTTCCACAATGCTTGTATTGGTTCAAGCAATGATATCCTGGATCCCTTCTTAATAATGGTTATGGACCTTTCCTCCAGGAACTTGTCCAAACCTTTTTTAAACCCAGCTACACTAACAGCCTTTACTACATCCTCCGGTAACAAATTCCAGAGTTTGATTACATGTTGAGTGAAAAAATATTTTCTTTTATTAGTCTTAAATAGTTTACCCTGTAGCTTCATTGCATGTCCCCTAGTCTTTCTATATTCTGATAAGGTAAACAATCGATCTACGTTTACCCGTTCCACTCCGTTCATTAATTTATAGACTTCTATCATATCTCCCCTCAGCTGTCTCTTTTCCAGGTTAAAGAGCCCTACCCTTTTTAGCCTTTCTTCATAGGAGTATCCTTCCATCCCCTTTACCATTTCGGTGGCTCTTCTCTGAACATTTTCTAAAATCACTATATCCTTTTTAAGATACGGCGACCAGAATTGCACACAATATTCAAGGTGCGGTCTGTAAACGGGGGCGCTGGGTGAGAATGTCCACAGTCTTGGCAAAGGCAAATATTAATATGACTTGCAAAGGATTGTGGGAAATGTAGTCCATTCATACCAGACTCAGCCGTTCACAATAAATTAGTTGTGCTTGCTCGAATGTAAAGCAAAGAAGATATTTTATTTATGGGGCTGCTTCTCCCAACACAGATATACTTGGTAGCACATAAAAAGGAATACTTGCTTTCAGTATTATACTTAGAACAACAAATAAGGAAAAACAACAGCTGAACTTGTTAAGCAATCAAATCAAAGCATAAAGACCTTGATGGAAACAGAAAGGTCTTTTCTGTAGGCTGCTGCTAATATCTTCTTAGCAGTGCTTCAAAGAACCAACAAAACCCACAAAGTAGAAAAAAAACCTGTTCTTTTTCAGGGATAACTTCTTGTATCTTCACACACACTCAGAAGTGTCCCTTCAGAGCTCACAGGCAATTAGGCAATTAGGCAAGGCTCAATTGCTAACAATTACCAGCTGAAAACCTCTTGGCTGGTTTACTTTCTATTACGTGGCTCAAATCCTACTCAGAAGCTTTTCTGAGTAGATTAAAGAACAAGTTTATATTTCTTTGTGATGGATGTTGTATTTTGTAACAGCATATTACCACAGAGGTTTAGACAGAGAGCAATCCAAGTATTCAAAGTCCCCATTTATAACATCTTCCCCTTCTTCAACTATCATAGGTTCACTATCATGGATTGGCACAGAGGAATTTCTCAATGGAACACTCTCAGGACAATACTTGTTTCCCTGCTGTCTTCCCAGTGAAGAGCTAGGGCATAGATCAGTGTTCATACCTGAGCTTCCATTGCTGTTAGAGTTCCTCTCTAAATATCCTGGCCAGTATGTAGTCCAGTTCTTATGTCCAGCCTTCCAATCAAGATCCCTGGACACTGGATCTCTCTTCACATACCTTCTTGCACTGGTCTTAGGGTCCCTTCCAAGTGCAGCCGTCTCCCTCACAGGTGCCGTCTGGGGATTCCTGGCTCTGCAACCCCACTCCTCTGGCTTTCCCCAGTCCAATGGTGTATGCTTGCCTCTGGAATGCCTCCCAGTATACGTACTGCTATGGACTCCTCTAGACCTCCCAAATGCTTTTCTCTTCTTTCTTCCAAAGTGTTTCTTGCTCTCTCTGTCCGTCAGCTCTGGCTTCTGCTGATGATGATGATCCTGTGCTGAATCAAGCCCTGCCCTTGGAGATGAGTGCTTGGGGATTACCTCATAGCCCTCCTGATTGAACACACGTTTCCCCACTTCAGCTCTACTAATGGCTGTTGGAAACCTGGTGCATTCTGGGACTGGTAGTCTTTTATGGAAACATTCTGTTTTATTATTTCTACCAGGACAGGGTGCTTGTTCAGAGTCACTTTACCTCTATTATAGCTCCTTCCTGAACTATGATAAGCTTCCTTATCACAGGTCTCACCATGGAACAATATAGAGGCATTATAATATCTTTTGTTTTATTTTCCATTCCTTTCCTTATCATACCTAGCATTCTATTTGCTCTCTTGGCCGCCGCTGCACACTGGGCCGAGCGTTTTAACATGGTATCCACAATAACGCCTAAATCTTTTTCCTGGGTGGTGGTTCCTAATGTGGAACCTTGCATCGTGTAACCATAGTTTGGGTTGTTCTTCCCTAGGTGCATAACCTTGCACTTGTCCACATTAAATTTCATCTGCCATTTTGATGCCCAGTCTTCCAATTTATCAAGATCCTCTTGCAATTTTCCACAATCCTCTTGGGTTTTAACAACTTTAAATAGTTTTGTCTCATCTGCAAATTTGATATCCTCACTCGTTATTCCACTTTCCAGGTCATTTATGAATATGTCAAAAAGCAGCAGACCCAGCACAGATCCCTGGGGTACACCACTATTCACCTTTCTCCATTGGGAAAATTGGCCATTTAGCCCTACCCTCTGCTTTCTATCTTTCAACCAGTTCCTGATCCACAATAGTACACTGCCTCCTATCCCATGACTCTTTAGTTTTGCCAAAAGTCTCTCATGAGGGACCTTGTCAAAGGCTTTCTGAAAGTCCAGATACACAATATCAACTGACTCACCTTTGTCCACCTGTTTATTCACTCCTTCAAAAAAACATAACAGATTAGTAAGGCAAGATCTTCCTTGTCTAAAGCCATGTTGGCTGTCTCCCATTAGGTCATGACTATCTACATGCTGAGTAATTTTATTCTTTATGATGGTTTCTACCATTTTTCCCGGTACTGATGTTAGGCTCACCGGTCTGTAGTTTCCCGGATCACCCCTAGAACCCTTTTTAAAAATTGGTGTTACATTGGCGATCTTCCAATCTTCAGGTATTAGAGATGATTTTAATGATAGTTCACAGATTACTAATAGCAGGTCTGCAATCTCATATTTCCGTTCTTTCAACACCCTTGGATGTATACCATCCGGCCCAGGTGATTTGCTACTCTATTAGAAAAGGTACAGAGAATAGTCACCAAAATGGTAAAGGGGATGGAAGGATACCCCTATAAAGGAGAGGCTAAAAAGGTTGGGGCTCTTCAACCTAGAAAAGAGATGGCTGAGGGGAGATATGATAGAGGTCTATAAATTAATGAATGGAGTGGAATTGGTAAACGTAGATCGATTGTTTACATCAGAATATAGAAAGACTAGGGGACATGCAATGAAGCTACAGGGTAACCTATTTAAGACTAATAAGAGAAAATATTTTTTCACTCAACGTGTAATCAAACTCTGGAATTAGTTACCGGAGGATGTAGTAAAAGCTGTTAGTATAGCTGGATTTAAAAAAGGCTTGGACAAGTTCCTGGAGGAAAGGTCTATAAACCATTATTAAAAGGGACCCGGGATATCACTGCTTGACCCAATACAAGCACTGTGGAACCTGTGTCTTTTGGAAAACTGCTAGGTAATTATGACCTAGAGTGGCCACTGTTGGAAACAGGATATTGGGCTTGACGGACCTTGGTCTGACCCAGTTTGGCATATCTTATGTTCTTACTTTATCAACTGGCTCACCTTTGTCTGTTTTTTTCACACCTTAAAAATAAATCTAACAGATTAGTAAAACATTAGCTAAATCCATGTTGGCTTTCTCCCATTAAACCATGACTATCTGCATATTAAGTAATTTTATACTTTATAATTGTTTCTACAATTTTGCCCGGTACTGACTTCAGGATCGCCAGTCTGTAGTTTCCCAGATCGCCCCTGGAACCCTTTTTAAAAATTGGCATTACATTGGCCATAATCCAATCTTCTGGCACTACAGATGATTTTAATAATAGTTCACAGATTACTAATAGTAGGTCTGCAATCTCATATTTCAGTTTTTTCAAAACCCTCGGATGTATACCATCCGGTCTAGGTGATTTGCTACTCTTCAGTTTATCAAATAGTTATAACACATCTTCCCTGTTTATCAATCTTCACTCGCGCTCTCTATCCTCCGCCACACCTCAGCCCTTATATCCCTGCTTCAGCCCCCATCATCACTCACAATTACCCCAAATAACACATTTAGACACCCTCCTTCTCCATCCCCCTTCCATTGTACAGTTATTACTTCCCCTCAGTACCCGTGCACCTCCATACCAAGTTCATGTGCCCAACTCCTCATGCATACCCCAGACTACTGCAATTGGCTACCTTTGGTGCATCTGGCCCATCCTTGATTCATCTGATGTCCGCTCAGCCCTCCAAGCTCTAATCCTTACTCATGCTGACTACTGTAACACAATCGATCATGTTCTCCCACAATCCAACCTTGTCCCATTACAAACTGTCCTTCACACTGCTGCACGCATCATACAAGGGGCATTCAAGTTTGACAGAATCACCCCTATACTCAAACAACTCCAACTGGCTACCGCTCCCCAGTAGAATCACATACAAAACCCTACTACTGACCACTGCACCCCTGGCTACCCATCTGCAAACCCTTCAAACCCCTTAACCCCAACAGGCCCCAAAGACTCTCCACGACCCACAAACTCACTATACCACACTCCAGAACAAAACACTCACAGCAAACCTGCCACTAAGCCTTCAAACTATATGAACCCTCCCTCTGGAACACACTCCCAAACCCTATAAAAATATATATCTCTGACCTACATTCATTCCGCAAACACCTCAAAACCTTCTTGTTCTCCAAGCACTTCAACCGATTCCGAATCAGGAACATACTGAGCCCTCTGTACATGTATCCACTAAAAC
Source organism: Ichthyophis bannanicus (assembly GCA_033557465.1). NCBI lineage: Eukaryota > Metazoa > Chordata > Amphibia > Gymnophiona > Ichthyophiidae > Ichthyophis > Ichthyophis bannanicus. Next base: position 385,424,145 of record CM066039.1, read on the forward strand.
TGTTGATAACAGAGCTACCTGTTACTTGTATACAGTTACAATGTTCCTTGTACATCGTTCACTGCTATATGTAACTTGAATCTTTCTGTTCAATGTAAACTGCTCTGACCCAGTGAAAAGCAGTATATAAGCTCTGCTAAATAAATAAATAAACACACACATATCCTCCCCCAACAGCACACTTACCCAAAACCACATTCATACCTCCACACACAATTTACACTCCGTAAAGAAAGCAAAAAACAGTAAACAGATCCTTGGCTCTTCAATTGGGATACTGAATCCTCTGGAAGGCTTTACAGCCAAATCAGTCATTCAAGTCCAAGTTGTGTGAAGGTAGGTCACTGTCGGAGCTGCATTTCAGTTAGTCGCATCCTTGCTCCACCCACTGCCAGAGGACTTCTTTTTTCCGTGGAGACTTTTCTGTAGTACTGATATCCTCCACATCAGCAATATCCAGCTCCCGGAGCCCCTTTACTGCCTCTGACCAATTTCAGGCATGCAGAGTTCCCCCATCCTTGGTAATTGCCAGTGTGAATGGAAAGAGCCAACAGTATTGATCCTCCCGCAATTGTCTGGTGATATCGCACAGGTCCCATTGTTTACAGAGTGCCTTTTCCTATAAATTCTCAAAAATCTCAACAGAATGAGAGTTCCACTTAAATCCGTTAGTTGCACAAGTTCAGGCTGCCATTACTTCCTTCAGGCTATACTTGTGGAAGCAGACTACAATATCTTTAGGCAAATTCGCCCAAGGGAACCCCAGTGCCCGATGCGAATGATCCAAGTACTTCCGACACTTCCTCAGAGACCAACGCTAACAATGATTTCACAGTGCTAATCACCATTTCCACACAATTCTCGTAACCCAGCTCTTCAGATATCCCATGAAACCATACGGTGCTTCTCCTCGAGTGATTTTCGAGATCTTACAACTTGTCCATTAAATCTGTATTTACTTGTCCAAGTGTGAAAGTTGCTTGTCCAACTCCATCATAGTTGCCACTTGTACATCCACCCTTGTTTCAATGTCTTCTATCTGCTGGCCGAATTCAGCCAGTTTCGCCCACAAGTCTACTCCCAAACTAGCATTGTCACTGTGATCTGTGTCCAGGTCCTGCTTTAGATCCTGGAAGTACCACTGGAACTCTCTCAGGGAAATTTCACCTCCCCCCAAGAATCGGACTCACTATCCATCTCCCACCAGTCTCCGCTGGCTTTTCACGCTTCCAGGGACTCACCAGCCGCCACCTTGCTTCCCTCTCTCTGCAGTTTGCTTGCTCTGGAGTAAGAGAAATCTTTCAAGTCCACCGCTCGTTTCTTTTGCGTCATCCAGTTTTTCAGCACCAAGCAGGAGTGGCCCCGGATATTTTGTGTTGAAAACCACTGTTTTCAAAGAGTTATCGCTCAATTCACGCAAGGGGACTGTGGAGCTCCAGCTCTAAGCCACTATCTCGCCCCGTGACATGACTTCCTCTCCACCATGGCAATAATGGAATAATGCCAGGTGGCGGAGCCATCTCTTATCTGGACAGGGGTGATTTTCAGTTCCACTAACCAGATAACAACCCACATAATTTAGAACAGCAAAAAAACTATTTTAGGTGCTATATGGATTGCCTATTCGGATCCTAGCTGAATATCGCCACTATATGACCGCTAAATCTGGATGTTCAGCACTGGCTAGTATCTAAATACCTGCACTGACTATCGGGGTCTTTTTTTTTTTTTTAAACACGCCACAGGATGAATATTACTTCATAAGACTTCTAACAGGGGAGTCAAAGCTGGCAAAATACACAACTCTCCCAGTGTCCATATTTCAGGCAAAGCACCCTAGAGCCATGAATGTGTCTCTAACGACAGCCAGCCATAGTGCCACAATGGTCTGCATGTAATATATGTTTCAAGCCTTCATATTTTATAAACAAATAACAAGGCAATCGCCGACTGAGTATGTTGTTTTAAAATGGCGCGAGTTGTTTTGATGATTTTTTTTTAAAGAAAAACATCACACAAAACATTTTAAATAAATAAATATCTGTTACTAGAAGACTGAAGGGTGGTAAGGGGGAAAACTACAATTCCTATTACACAGATGTAATGTTCTAATCAAAATAAACCCAAAACATTTCAAATACCATAAACAATTTTACTGTGAACAAAATGAAATATATCCTTATGCAAAATACACAACAACAAAAATCAATTTTACCTGAAGTGATAGTTCTTTCCCGCTGAGGCTCTCTGTTAGTCTTCTAATCATTAGTTCCTGACTCTGGTATTTTTGATTGTTTTCATTTAAAAGAATATTATAATGACATTCTAATGCAGTCCCCTTCTCTATCATTTCTCCATTTAGTTTTTCTAGCTGGTTTCTTAAATCCTAAAAGAATGAAATTAAGCACATTTAGTTAATGATTTGTAAAGTCAGTCAACCATAACAATAGCTTACTAGTGCAGATGATCTCCCCTAAATAGCACACTCTTATGCCAGGTTAAAACCATATATATTGGAAAGAAAACTGCATCCCTGTGATTGGACGAGGGAAAGGTACCTGCTAATCTAGGGGAACAAATTCTTCTGAAACTCGCTTTGGCCTGCAGATTGTCTATATAATTTATTTATTTATTTACTTTCTTTTATATACCGTGCTATTTTCCATCAGTGCGGTTTACATGGAACCATTTTCATACACATTTCAACCATTTGATAATGGAATTCCCTCAGATTTGCAGAGAGCCAAGAAGTAAGCAGAAGTTCTTATTGGGCAAATCCTGACAACTAGACCACTAAAGGTGGATAAGAGGAACAAACTGCATTTTTTTTTTTAACTTGAACTTTTTATTTTTTTAACCCAACCATAGATTACAAACAACCAAAGCAGACAATAAAAATTTCAGCTAGAGTGCCCAATCGCCCGCTCACACTTGCAATATATGTAAAACCAAACGATACTCAAAGAAACGAATTCTTATGTAAAAATGCCATACATACAATTCTCCCCCTCCCCCCCCTCACCCAATAACTGAGTCCCCCCCACCCCCCAGATCCGCAACATATTTCAACAAAGGTTTCCACTGGTCTTCAAACTTTGTCCCTTGGTCTCTCCGAATAGCTATCAATCGTTCCATCTGCAACACCTTGGTGAGCCGCGTCACCCAATGAGCAAGGTTAACATTCCCTCCCTGTCGCCATTTCCAAGCGATTTCACACCTTGCTGCCACTATACAAGATCGCATGGGTTTGGTCCATCGAGTAGATACTTCAGGAGGCCACAGCCCAAGCAAAAACCAAGCTGGGCAGAGCTTTAAGCGTACCTGAAATATCTGCTCCATCTTATGACAAATTTGCGTCCAATAAGACTGAACCCAGGAGCACTCCCACCACATATGAAAATACGTTCCTCGAACCCCACATCCCCTCCAACAAAGTGCAGAGACCTCCGGAAACATCCGGTGATAGCGCTCAGGGGTATAGTACCAACGTAACAGAATTTTATAGGTATTCTCTTGAATAGCTGTATTAATAGATGTTTTAGCTGCTCCCTTATAGATGATCCGCCATCCCTCCTCATCCCAATTTACTCCCAAATCTCTCTCCCATTCCTCCATGTATTTCAGTTTAGCCTCTGATTCACTTGTTGCTCGCAACCCAGCATAATATAAACGTATGAGGCCTCGGGATGAATGGTGGCCCACCCACAAAGCCTCAAAGTCATTCAGCCCGTGCTGGATACGCTCCCTATTAAGTCGATGGTGCAAATAATGCCGCACTTGCAAATAAGCAAAGAAATCATGCTTGTCCAGCTGGAATTCGGCTTGCAAAGCCTCAAAAGACTTAATAGTCACGCCATCCAGAAATTGTATGAAGCGTGTTAGGCCTTTCCCTTCCCAGTTAGAGAAGATAGCTCCATTACCCGGTTCAAAGGCTGGGGTGGCTACCATTGGCGCCAACAGGGACACCCCCCCCACTGTATTCACTCTCCGCCATCCCCTACTCCATTCCCCCCACAGATGTCTAAGAAAGGGATTAGCTGTCCACTCACCCTTCAACAATCCCATCGGTAACCAGGGAAGGTATTGTAAATGATATTGGGGTACAGCCTGTTGTTCAATGGAGATGAACCCCTTCTCTGAGATCTGCTCTCGCCAGTCCATCACCTGCCTTAATTGCGCCGCCAAATAATAATCCGCAATCATGGGCATTCCCAGGCCGCCCTTCTTCCGCGCGCGATACATAATGTGCCGTGCGATGCGCGGGGGTCGATGGCGCCAAACAAAGAGAAACAACTTCCGCTGGAGCTTATGAAGCACTGTTTGAGAGATTTTAATAGGCAAAACCTGAAAAAGATACAATAATTGGGGAAGAATCGTCATCTTAACGGTCGCAATTCTCCCTAGCCAAGAGATCTCCTCGGTGTGCCATCGCCGCAAATCCCGATCAATATTCTCAAATAACCCTGGATAATTAGCACCATAGAGTTGGTCAGCATCTCGGGTAAGGTAAACCCCCAGATATTTAAGTTTATCGGGGGCCCAACGGAAAGGAAACCCGCCCTGTAAATGCACCAGCAGATTATCCGATAAATTAACATTTAATGCCTCTGTCTTATCCCAGTTAATTTTAAACCCGGCCACCCCACTGAAGCGCCGGAATTCGTCCATAATGACGGGTAAAGTCAGCAGAGGACTCGTAATGAACAATAATAAGTCATCAGCAAATAAAGCACAGTTACTTACCTGTAACAGGTGATCTCTGGGAACAGCAGGAATTAGTCCTCACATATGGGTACGTCGGTACCGACGGAGCCTGCGCGGGAAAGCTCCCCAGCTTCCTAGAATGGAAGCTTTTGGGACCTCCCACTGCACATGCGCACTGCCTTCCCGCCTTCCTGAACAGCTCTCCTCAGTTTCGAGTTTATAGCTGAGTCAATAGAGAGAGGACAGGAAGATAGATAGATAAAAGATACAACTCCTAGGGGAGGTGGGTGGGTTGTGAGGACTAATTCCTGCTGTTCCCAGAGATCACCTGTTACAGGTAAGTAACTGTGCTATCTCCAGGAACAAGCAGGAATAAGTCCTCACATATGGGGACTCCCTAGCTTAGATGCGTGGGATCCCCTGTCAAGGTTCGCCATCTTCGTATGGATCTCAGGCATCCATCCTGGGAAGGTGGGCAGGAGTTGTCTAAGAATGGAACAGGTGTTTGAGGACAGCCTGGCCAAACAAGGCATCCCGGCGGGAGTCTTTGTCCAAACAGTAATGGGCTGTGAAGGTATGAACCGAGGCCCAGGTAGCGGCTCGACAGATCTGATCAATGGAAACAGAGTGCAGATGAGCCATAGAAGTTGCCATGGCTCTCACATTGTGAGCTGTGACATGGCCTTCCAGAGAAATGTTTTTACTCTGGTAAGCAAAGGAAATACACTGAGCAATCCAATTGGAAAGTGTACGCTTGGAGACTGGAAGTCCCAAATGTGAAGGATCAAAAGCCACGAAAAGTTGAGAAGACTTTCGATGTGGCTGAGTCCTATTAAGGTAAAAGGCTAGAGCTCTTTTACAATCTAGAGTATGAAGGTTCCTCTCTGCACTGGAGGCATGAGGAGCCGGAAAAAATACAGGTAGATATACCTCTTGATTAAGATGAAAAGGCGAGACCACTTTAGGCATAAAGTGGGGATTCGTCCTAAGGACCACCTTGTCATGATGAAATCTTGTATAAGGTGGATTAGCCACTAGAGCCTGCAGTTCGCTGATGCGATGAGCGGAAGTGACTGCAATTAGGAATAATACCTTCCAGGAAAGAAATTTCAAGGAGGTAGAAAATAACGGCTCAAAAGGTGGCTTCATAAGCTGACCAAGCACTAGATTCAAATCCCATGCGACCGGGGGGGGTCTGATGGGAGGTTTAGTGAGGGTCAGGCCTCTCATGAATCTTGCAACAAGAGGATGAGAGGAGATAGGTTGTCCATTTACAGGTTTCAGGGATGCTGAAATAGCACTTAAATGGACCCTTACAGAATTCGTCTTAAGGCCTGCATTGGAAAGATGCAGGAGATAGTCTAAGAGGGAATTCAAAGGAAGTGCCAGAGGGTCAAGGCCCTGCTGAGCACACCAAATGGAAAAACGTTTCCATTTGAAAGCATAAGACCGCCTCGTGGAAGGTTTCCTAGAGGCATGAAGGATATCTTTCACAGGTTGAGAAAGATTAAAGTCTTGAAGACTTAAGCCTTCAGTAACCAAGCTCGGAGATGTAGGGATTTGGGGTTTGGGTGCCACAAAGTCCCGTCCTCCTGAGACAGAAGGTCTGGTGCAGCTCCTAAGTCCAGGGAGGATCCCTGGGAGAGCTGTAGAAGCAGAGGGAACCACACTTGGCGTGGCCAACGTGGAGCTATGAGGATCATAGAGCCGTGATCTCTCTGGAGTTTGAACAGAGTCTTGGGAATCAGTGGAATGGGTGGAAAGGCATATAGGAACGCCTGACCCCAATGGAGGAGAAAGGCGTCCGTGGCCTGAGCTTCCTGACATGGAGTCCTGGAACAGAACCGGGGAAGTTTGGCATTCCACGGACTTGCAAAGAGGTCTATGTCCGGGGTCCCCCATTCCTGAAAGATTCTGGTTATCTGGTCCACGTGTAGGGACCACTCGTGTGGCAGCAGAACTCGACTGAGCCTGTCTGCTCGAGAGTTTTGAACTCCTGGAAGGTACACTGCTAGCAGATGAATTTGGTGCTCTCTGGCGAAGGCCCATAATCTGAGAGCTTCGTTGCAAAGCGACAGAGAGCCCGTTCCTCCTTGTTTGTTTATGTAAAACATGGCCACCTGATTGTCTGTCTGAACCAGGACAGTCAGGTTGGCAAGGAGGGTATGGAAGACCTTGAGGGCAAGGTAAATTGCTCGCAGTTCCAGGAGGTTGATATGAAGGGTGGCCTCCTGTGGAGACCAAGTGCCCTGAGTGGAGAGAGTTAGCAGATGGGCTCCCCACCCCAATTGGGAGGCATCTGTTGTGAGGGTTGCTTGGGGTAGCAAGGGCTGAAAGGGAGCCCCCAACAACAGATTCTTGGTGGATATCCACCAATGGAGGGACCAAGACAGACGGTTTGAGGTTTGTATTTGGTCTGAGAGTGCTCCCGACGCCTGAGTCCACTGGGTGGCCAGGGTCCATTGAGCTGCTCTCATATGAAGACGAGCATAGGGCACCACATGTACTGTGGAGGCCATATGGCCCAGGAGGCGTAGCATTTCCCTGGCTGTCAAGTGAGTACTGGACTGGGCTTGGGAGGCCAAGCTCAGCAGACGCTGACCCCGAACCAGTGGAAGGTAGGCTCTTGCAGTGGTGGTGTCCAACCGGGCCCCTATGAATTCTAGAGACTGAGTAGGGCTGAGTTGAGACTTGGGAAGGTTTACCACCAGTCCCAGATACTGCAGAAGGTTCCTTGTGCGGTCTAGGGAAATCTGGGCCTGCGACTGAGTTGGAGCTCGAATGAGCCAGTCGTCCAGATATGGGAATACGAAAATCCCCATGCTTCTGAGAAATGCGGCTACGACTGCCATGCATTTGGTAAAGATTCTTGGGGCAGAGGCGAGACCGAAGGGAAGTACTCTGTATTGGTAATGACTTCCCCTGAACAGAAAGCGAAGATATTTTCTGTGGGAGGGATGGATGAGTAGATGTGTATACGCATCCTGCAGGTCTAGAGAACAAAGCCAGTCCTGACTCTGAAGGTATGGAAGGAGAATGCCCAAAGAGAGCATTTTGAATTTCTCCTTGTACAGAAATTTGTTCAATTCTCTCAGATCTAGGATTGGTCTGAATCCCCCTGTCTTCTTTGGAATGAGAAAATAGGGGGAGTAGAAACCTGACCCCTGTTGATGAAGAGGAACCTCTTCTATGGCCCCTTGGGCAAGCAGAGAAGAGATCTCCTGATCCAACAGGGCTAGGAGAGGAGATGGAGAATTGAAGGGTCTCACCATGTGATGAGGAGGAAGGCTGGAGAAATGAAGTTTGTAACCCTCTCGGATGATAGAGAGGGTCCATTGCTCTGTTGTGATCTGTTCCCATCTGGGAGCAAAGTGAGCTAACCTTCCAGGTATGGTGAGAGGTTCTGGTTGGTCCAGAACCAGGAATGGCAAGTTCTCTAGGGGCAAGTCAAAACCCCTGAGGGGGTGGAGCCTGTTGAGCTGCAGTAGCTGCTGCAGGCTTTGCTCTTGCTTGTTTCGTTTGCTGACGTTTAGCCGCAAAACGAGGTTGAGAAGATTGCTGGCCAGTATTGGAAGCATATCTGGCCTTCTTATAATAAGGCCTCTTGAAAGACTTCTTCTTAGTGGGAGTAGAAGTGGACTTAGAAAGTCTCTCTAAGGTGGCATTTTCAGCGTCCATTTGAGTGGCCTTAACCTGCCACTCTGCACCGAATAAGTTCTCACCTGTACAGGGCAGATTCCGTAAGCCATCTAGAACCCAGGGTTCCAGATCAGAAGCCTGGAGCCAGGCCAGACGTCTGGCTGCGATAGCAATGCCAGAAGCTCTGCTGGCTCCTTCGAAGGAATCAAAGGCAGCTCTGTTGGAGAACTTAGAAACATCTAAAAGTTGTTTCACAACAGAAAGGAAGTCCTCCTGTTTATCCTCAGGGATAAGGGAGGCAAAATGCCGTACTTTCTTGGCAAGTTCCCCTAGGAACATGCCCATATAGAGGCTGTAGGAATTAATCCTGGCTATAAGCATACTAGCCTGGAAGATTTTCCTACCAAAAGAGTCTAGTGTCTTACATTCCCTTCCTGGAGGTGTAGAAGAGTGCCTTTTAGTACTCTTGATCTTTTTCATTGCAGACTTTACCACAATGGAGTGGTGAGGCAATTGAGTTTTCTGAAAACCAGGAGAAGGAGGGACCCGATACATGGTGTCCAACCTACGGGAATAAGGAGACAGAGTTAAAGGGTTCTCCCAGAAATCCATCAATTGTTCCTGAAGGATTTCATGGATAGGCAGAGTAACTGCTTCTTTAGGAGACTTAGAGTATCCTAAAATATCCAATCTTTTTGACCTTGGTTCCCTTTCAGAGGAGGTAGTGATAGAAAGGCCTTTAGCCATTTCTAAAATAAAGTCCTGAAAGGACAAATCCTCTGGAGGAGACATTCTCCTTTTTGGAGAAGAAGGTTCCTCAGGAAGGTCAAGGGAGAGCTCTGCAGACTCATCAGAGGAGACAAAATCCTCAGAGGAATCGGTGTATTCTCTAGTTTCCTCCAACGCACGATACGCATACCGATCGGTATCGACATCGGGCGTACCGGGTATGGAAGCGGTATGGAGCGAAAGCCCATACGGTACCGATTTGCGTTTAGAAGAGGAAGGCCTGGGTTCCGGCATGGCGGACGATACCGGAACCGGGCCCGGAACCGCTGGAAGCGGTACCGATGGCGTTGCAGCTTTAATGAAAGCCATGACGGCCTGCTGCATGGATTGGACAGTATTGCCCATAGACGCCACGGCTGCCTGGATGTCGGTACCGGTATGGGCCGGTACACCAGAGCAGTCCAACAGGTGATCTGTCGAGGCCGTGCCATCGATGTCAACCTGTAGCCCCTGTATTGGCGTTTTGGAAGGTAGGGCTTCCCGCCGGGGCTGTTTGGCTGGGGCAGGGTCCTCAAAACTAAGAGCCTCTCGATGCTTTGAAGGAGATTTGCTCTTTGAGGACTTGCCCACAGAAGGTTTGGTTACCTGAGATCCATCCGGGGATGATGACCTGGATGACTGTGATGTTGGATTCTCTGAAGCAAACAGCACATGGAATTTGTTGGCCCGGTTCTGCAGCCCACGCTTAGACATTTGGGAGCAGGAAGGGCAGTCCGGAATGGAGTGGTCAGGCCCCAAACATTTAAGACACCATTCATGGGTGTCTGTGACTGATATTACAGCAGTACACTTGGTACACTTCTTAAATCCAGGGGCTGGCTTCTCCATGTGGAGAATTAAAGTAGGCCTGAAGGCCTAACTGAAGTGACCAAGTGCTGAAAAAATAATAAAAGAAAATAACTTTTTTAAGAAAGAAAAAGGAAGACCGGCGATACCGGTATCGGTATGGGAAGGCAGGTACGCGGTCTAAAGAAACAAAACAAAAAACTACAATTTCTTCAGCGGTGACAGGATACACGACCTGCTGGCTCCGCGGAAAAAGAGAAACTGAGGAGAGCTGTTCAGGAAGGCGGGAAGGCAGTGCGCATGTGCAGTGGGAGGTCCCAAAAGCTTCCATTCTAGGAAGCTGGGGAGCTTTCCCGCGCAGGCTCCGTCGGTACCGACGTACCCATATGTGAGGACTTATTCCTGCTTGTTCCTGGAGATTGCCAATTTATGTTCTTGCTGACCAACCAGCAGGCCCCTCGCCCCTGCACTACGTCGTAAACGCTGCGCCAAAGGCTCCATAGCTAAGGCAAATAATAGAGGGGATAAGGGGCACCCCTGTCTGGTGCCTCTTGCTAACGCAAAGAAGTCCGAATATTTCCCATTAATCTTAACTGCCGCAGTCGGGCTAGTATATAAAGCTTTGATCCATGCCTCCATATGGGGGCCGATACCCACGGCCGTCAACACTTCAAACAAAAAGCCCCACTCCACCCGATCAAAGGCCTTCTCAGCGTCGACTGCAAGAAGGAGAAGTTCCTGCTTCCGCTGCTTAGCCGTCCAGATCAATTGGAGCGCCCGGCGAATGTTATCTCCCGTATTGCGACCATGAACAAACCCTGTTTGATCACAATGGATCAGTTCCGGCAGAATGCGCCCCAGTCGATTCGCTAAAATCTTAGCTAAAATTTTCCCATCCGTGTTTAAGAGAGAAATAGGACGATAAGAACCGCACACCGCGGGATCTCTCCCGGTTTGGCTATCACAGAAATTCCAGCTTGATGCATGGAGGGAGGTAGCTGCTGACCCTGAAGCACCGCATTGAAAATCCTCTGTAAAATCGGGGCTAATTGTATGGCTAGTTTCTTATAGAAGATGGCCGAGAAGCCATCCAATCCCGGGGATTTATTAAGAGCTAATCCCCGAATTACCTGTAAAATTTCCTCAACTGAAATCTCTCCATTCAAGGAATCGCGATCCCTCTCCGATATCACCGGGAGAGAGCCGTCTCCCTCAAGATAGTCCCGCACTCCCGAGACCGACTCCCTCAATTCACTAGTGTAGAGGACGGTATAGTACTGCTTAAACAATTCCCTCATATCTTTGGGATGAAATAAGAGTCTATCCCCCGGTCCTTTAAGTTTCATGATCGCCGAGCGGCGTTCTCTAGCCCGTAATTTATACGCAAGCAATCTGCCTGCTTTATTATTAAACTCATAATAGCGCTGGTTAACCCGTTGTAGTTGAAAATTAATAGTAGTCAACTGCAGAGAGTTGAGTTCAGTTCTCACCACCTCTAACCGCCGTCTGAGCTTCACTCCCCCCCTTTGTTTATGGAGGCGCTCTAGATCCCGTATCTGCTGAGATAATTGAGCCGCCTTCTCACCTCGCTCTTTCTTTTTCCGGGATGCCCATTGTATCAATACGCCTCTGAGAACCGCTTTTAAGGCATCCCACATGATCCCCAAGGCCACCTCGCCCGTATCATTCTCAACATAGAACCGCCTAATTTCCTCAGCCAGTGTAGCAAGCACCTCCTTATCCTGAAGCAGACTTTCATTAAGGCGCCAGAAGGTCCTCCCCAGCGTGTCGCGATCTCCGCCAAACTCTATCCATATAGGGCCATGATCAGACCAAGTGATCGGCTCAATACCAGTTTTGTAAACTCTTTGGATCCAGATCGGATCAGCCAGAAAGTAATCTATGCGGCTATAGCTATGATGGACTGGTGAGTAGTGCGTATAGTCAATCTCCTGTGGGTGCATCTGACGCCAAATATCACATAAGCCATACCGTTGAATCAAGCCCTGCAGTTGTTCTCGCCCCCGGGTCCCCATCAAATTCCCCCGCTGGGATTTATCCTGTAAAGGATCTAGCACTTCATTAAAATCGCCCCCAAGCAACAAGGCCCCATGTATCTTATCCTCTAACCAGTAGGCCAGATCAGCCCAGAAATCAGTGCAAGGATCATTAGGGCCATACACATCAAGGAAGGTAACCTCTGAATTCCCCAGGGTTCCCCAAACCAGCAGAACGCGCCCCTTTGCTCCTTTGCATACCCCCCCTACTTGGAACGGGACATCATTGTGTACCATGATAGCCACCCCTGCTCGCTTTTGTGAGCCCTCAGCATTAAACCAGGCTGCACCATAGGCCCCCGACTTCAAAAGGGGTTCATCCCGAGGCAACAGATGCGTTTCCTGAAGGAATATCACCTGCCAGTATTGCGCCTTCGCTTCTCTAAAAAGCGCTTTACGCTTATAAGGTGTATTAAGGCCGCGGACATTAAGTGAGCCTACTTTAAGCCCAGCCATCGGAGAGACCCAAAGGACCAAGCAATAAACAATCCAAAAAAACCCCAAACATTCTGAAAACCTACCCCTTCCCACCCCTTCCCCCCTCCCCCCTCCCCTCCCCCCCTTCATTCTCACCACAGGCCTCAATCCTGTGCACCTCCTCGGAGGAATTGGCTCACCGCCGGGATTGGCCGCTCCCTTGCCTTATGGGCCTCCCCGCCAACAATCTTTTCCCCCCTGAAATGAAGGTTCGCTCGTTATCAGAGCTCCCCCATAGCAGTGTAAATTATATACTATACACAATAGAGCTTCAAATTAACTAAACCTAAGGAGGTAAAAAAAAAAAAGGGGGGGGGTCAAAAAGTCTCCCCCTTCCTCCTCAAACCTCTACCTCTATTCAGCCGAGCGAAGGAGCCGCCACTGAACCGGCCAGCCCCCGTCGCCCACCAAAGAGGACGAGACAAAAAAAAGGGGGAATGTCCCAGTAAAATGTCCAGGTCACTGCTGCTTTCAGGTTGCTGGCGTTGTACCATCTGTCTCAGACTCTCCCCGCTGACAGTGCTCCCCGGAGGTGCGCTGTAGTCTGCGGCCCCGCGCCGGTACGCGATGCCACTTCAGCTTTTCCCACACTAGCGCCTGTTGCTGTGTAGAGGATAAGGCCTTGGGTTGAATAGTACTCGTAGGCAGGTGCGGGGCCCCCGCTTTCTCCAAAACATTCCACGCCTCCGTGACTGTTTTAATTCTTCGAGATTGGCCTGCAACTTCAAATTGTAAAGCAAAAGGGAAGAGCCATTTGTATTTAATGTTTTCCCGTCTGAGGTATTCGGTCACCGGGCGCATGGCCTTCCTACGCTGTAATGTCTGGGGCGCCAGGTCTTGGAAAATCTCCACGGAGCATCCCTGCCACGTTAATGGCCCTCCTCGAGACGCAGCCCGTAGCACCTTCTCCTTGAGAGGGAAACTAGTGAGACATGCTATGATGTCGCGGGGCCGATTGCCCGGTGGAGAGCGCAGTGCTCGATGTGCTCGCTCAATGCCAATTTCTCCCACCGTCGTGGAATCCAGCAAAGTTCCATCCGCCAAGATGGCTCCACAAATGTCACGGACTACGGAGATCGCCTGCTTGTACTGGTCTTCCTCCGGGACCCCCCGTATGCGGAGATTGCAGCGGCGAGAGCGATTTTCCAAGTCCTCAATTTTCTCTCGCAGCTCTTCCACGGTACCCTGCCATTGATTATTCAGATCCCGTACCGTCTCTGCGGCAGCCACCATGTCGTCCACGTGCGTCTCCAGAATTTCCACTCTATGCCCCAGAGTTTGCATGTCCTGACGGAGCTCAGTCAACAGTTCTTTAACGTCCGATTTGACCCCTAGGACTTCAGCTTTAATCTCCCGACACCATCTCCGGAGATCTCCCTTGGTACACTGCTCCTCCGCATCCTCCAGTTCATCCGCCATCTCTGTCTCTGCCTGTGCGGCCTTCGCGTCTCGAGGTTCCAGAGGTGTGTAGGAGAAGCGGTACTGTTGCAACTTTTCGCATGCTAACATCCAGACCAGGGGCAGTCCTGCATATAACCCTCCACGTTCTACCACTGTGGGAGGCCCAATGCTGCCAAAAATCGCTCAATATAACGCGTCCCGAAGGAGCTGCTCTTCTAAGCCGCCATCCCGATCGGTGACGTCACTTCCTCTTCCAAACTGCATTTTTTTCTGATTTTGTTGTTGTTGTTAAGTGCTGTCGAGTCGGAGTCGACTCATGGCGACCCTCTGGATAGCTATCCTAAATTGTGTTCGGTCTTGAGTCAGGCGGCTCATTGTTGACAGACTGGTACCCGTAGCTGCTGTTATTGTATTGATCCATCTCATTGCTGGCCTTCCTCTTTTGCGTTGACCTTCTATCTTGCCAAGCATGATGTCTTTCTCTGATGATCTCTCTCTTCGCATGATGTGTCCAAAGTATGAAAGTCAAAGTCTTGCCATCTGAGCTTCTAAAGAAAGCTTATGTTTGATCTCCTCTAGTACCAACTGGTTTGTTCTTCGGGCAGTCCATGGTATACACAGTATTCGCCGCCAGCACCATAATTCAAAGGCATCAGTTTTCTTCCTATCTTTTTCACTGTCCAGCTTTCACATCCATATGATGTTATTGAAAATACCATGGTTTGAACAAATCGAATCTTTGTATGGAGAGAGACATCTCTGCTCTTGAGAATCTTATCTAGGTCTTTCATAGCCATTCTGCCAAGAGCAATATGTTTATTTATTTAACTGTATTTATATCCCGCTTTTCACCGGGTCAAAGCAGTGGTACATATAACAGGGGAGGGAATCAATAGTGGGGGGGGGGGCCCATCACCGGGGGCTCAACATTGATGATTTTGGGATGAACATAGAGACTGACAGGATAGCAGAGTTACTGGTCTGGAGTTCTTGAAGAGAAATAGGGGGGATTCCTATTCAGAGATGTTCTTGGAATAGGACGGTTTTTAGCTGCTTACGTCATCTGATTTCTTGACTGCTTGTTGCTTCTTTATTGATAGTTGATCCAAGTAGGTTAAAGTTGTTCACAATTTCAATTTCTTCTCCTTCAACGATGAACCTGTTGATTATGCCAGTTGTCATGATCTTTGTCTTCTTTACATTAAGTTGCAGGCCCATTTTGAGACTATGTTCTTTGATTGTGAGAAGCAAATGTTTCAAATCATCTTCACTTTCAGCCAGTAATGTGGTATCATCAGCATAGCAAAGACTGTTGAAGAGTCTTCCACCAATCTTCACACCTCTGTTGTCTTCATACAATCCTGCTTCTCTGATGATTTGTTCTGCATATAAATTAAACAGGTAGGGGGAAAGTATGCAGCCTTGTCTTACACCTTTGCTTATTTTAAACCATTCTGTTTCTCCTTGTTCCGTTCGAACACACAAGGATCATCTCTTTCGACTTTACTTTTTAACATTTATCTCCAACCCATCTGCTCAATCTTCAAACGCCACAATCTAAAATACTTCATCTATGCAGATGATATCATGTTGTTCGCACCTTGTGACGTAGCTAACCCTAATTACGATATAATCGCAATTTGTATCACTGAAGCTGCACAATGGCTGCGCTCAATTCATATGGATATAAATTTCAAAAAGACTGAAGCACTTTTTGTATCCAGAAACTCTAATTTTACCCCCCCCCCCCCCCATCTGTTATCAATCTATTAGACATTACTCTCCCAGTCAAATCCGAAGTAAAATACCTAGGAGTTACTCTGGATAAAACCCTAAGCATGACACAGCACATAAAACAGACTGCCAAAACTATATTCTTTAAACTCAGAACTATCCAACATCTCAGACCACTTATCGACATTAGTGATTTTAGATCAGTTGTCCAGGCCTTGATAATGCCACACTTAGATTTTTGTAATGGCTTACTACAGGGTACATCCAAGAAGAATCTACTCATCCTTCAAAGGGCCCAGAATGTTACTGCCCAGATTATTTTTAAAGCCAAATTATCTGACCACATCTCTCCAATTTTATACGCCCTTCACTGGCTACCTATTCATAGCAGGATTCAATACAAAACACTAGTCACCATTTTTAAGCTCGTCAATGATATAGCTTCTTCACATCTATCAACATTAATTAAGTCCCCCTCAGAAACTAGACTAAGAAGAAGAGCAAACCTCAATACATTGCTAATTCCCGACTCTATGAAAAAGCTTAAACAGATAACAACTAATACCGCCTTTTCTTTCTACGCCCCCAGTCAATGGAACAAACTACCCTACAATCTGAGAGAGATTAAAGACCTTAGTTCCTTCAGGAAGGAACTAAAAACACATTTGTTCACCCAGCACTTTCTTGACTTACAACCTACACTCGAACAAAAAGCACAAGATTATGCAACTCTAATATCACAAGCATACCCAACCTAACCCAAAACACATTTTCTCATTGTCACTCATACTGAATGTTAGTCAATCCTAGTATCACTGTTGTAAAATAATCTCTTTACTGTTGAATTACATACCTCAGTATGATTAATCTCTCTCAACCAATGTAAATAGTTAATACGTTTACAACTTGTATTTTTAGTTTCCTATGTAACGAATTTTACACTGTTAATGTTCCATGTAATGTTAATGTTAATTTTTGACATGTTCTCTGTAAACCGCTCCTGATCTCTGGAAGGGGCGGTATAAAAAAGCACACAAATAAATAAATAAAATAAAATAAATAAAATTACTTCTCCATCAAAGATGAACTTACTGATTTTGCCATTTGTCAGGATCTTTGTCTTTTTTACATTAAGGTGCAGGTCCATTTTAAAACTATGTTCCTTTATCTTGAGAAGCAGATTTTTCAGATAGTCTTCACTTTTAGCCAGAAATGTGGTATCATCAGCATAGCGAAGGTTGTTGATGAATCTTCCACCAGTTGTCTTCAAACAGTCCTGCTTCTCTGATGATTTGTTCTACATATAAATTAAACAGTAGGGGGAAAGTATGCAGCCTTGTCGCACACCTTTGCTGATTTTAAACCATTCTGTGGTAGGTCACGTGATGTGGTGAGCTTGGGGAAGACGTGTTTTTCTTGAGCTCCGGGCTCCCTAGCTCCATGCCGGCGAATTAGTGCCTTTTTGAGAGGCACAACAGCGGAATTTCAAACCCCCCCCCCCAAGTGCCAAAGACGAGCGGCGCCTACCTCTGGAAGCTTGTAGAGGATGGCGGCCGCAGTGAAGGCCGGGAGGAGAGAAAAAGACCGTGCCGTGGGAGGCCAGAAAATGGCAGAGTCACCCCCTCATCCTGGTGCACTGCCTGCACCGGCCTCTGCGCTCTCAGTGGACGAGATATCAGCGGCGGTCTCGGGTGCACTCTCCATATAATTTGAAACACTGCCGAATAAAATGGATGCCTTGCAGACCTCCGTAGACACGTTTGGAGCCTGCATGCAGGAGGCGGAGGCCCGCATTGCCCACACGGAGGAGGAAGTGGAGAAGCTGGCGCAGGAGCTGACACAGGTACGGAATGCCCTGAGGGCCAAAGAGGAAAAATTGGAGGACCTCGAGAACCACTCGAGACGCAGCAACCTCCGGTTTTTGGGCATCCCCGGCTCGATTGGGGATAAAGAACTGAGACCCTATTTAGAGTCTTTATCGGCCTCGCTAATGGGGGAAGGAGGAGGGAGCCCTCAGGTTGTCATTGAGAGGGCTCACAGAGTAGACTTCAAGACATCAAATGACCCGAGGCCACGGGTAGTGCTGGCTAAGTTTCTACAATTTCAGCAAAAGGAAACTTTTGCGGAAGGCCCGGAGACGCGGCATAATTAAAAGGGACAATACAAAGATTCGAATTATACAGGACTATTCAGCAACAGTAAGTCAACGCCAAAGGGCCTATGCACCTTTATGCCAGAAACTGATAGTAGCCAACATTAGGTTTTCTGTACAGTACCCGGCGCGCCTACATGTGGTACATGAGGGTAAGCATCGGATGTTTGGATCAGTGGAGGAAGCCACACCCTACGTGGAACAATTGGAGAGATTAGCTTTTCCCCAGGGATGTGCGCCGGCAAGAACGCCGTGAGATTGTCGCGAGTGGGGGATGCCACGTTCGAAGATGGGGAGAGAGAGAGAGAGAAGGACGGTGGCCTGGAGTCCTTCGTATTGCTGCCTCCTCACTCTCTGACATTGTTTTCTGGCCCACAGAGTGCTAAGCCTGATGGGAGTCATCCGAACTTTGCAGTAGGAGACAGAAATACTTTTCGATGTTATGTTAAATTATTCAATTTACTGATATATGTCTGGAATACCCAGAAATGTGGTTAATACTTTGCTATGTTTGATGTGGGATGAATAGAGTGGAGGGGGAAACAGCCTGAAGGGGAGCGGGGGGAACCCGGTCACATCTAATGTGGCAGGGTAGAAGAGGAGAGCAAATTTATTTTATTTATTTATTTATTTAACTGTATTTATATCCCGCTTTTCACAGGGTCAAAGCGGTGAACATATAAGTGGGGGGGGGGGGATAATCGGTTGTAGGGGTGGGGCCGTCACCAGGTGGGCAACATTGATGATTTTGACATAAGACGGACTTTAGACATAGACAACGCAGCATAGTTTTTTGATCATAAGTTCATGGATTGGTGTAGTTATTGGTGGGAGCTTGTTTTTGAGATATTCTTGGAATAGGCTGGTTTTTAGCTGTTTTCTGAATGAGAGGAGGTCACCATTGCTCCTGATGTGGCTCGGTAGAGAATTCCATAGGGAGGGAGCGTAAAGTTCAAAGGCTCTGTTGCATGTCCGTTGTGAGCATTTGGTTCTTTTGTGAGGGATGGTGAGGGAGCTGCTGGAGGTCTGTCTGGTTGTTTTGCCGTGGGCTGGACGAGGCAGCAGCAGGTTGAGAAGCTGGGTGTTCTGTGTTTGGTGGATGGCTTTGTGAGTGAGTAGAATGGATTTGTATTTAATTCTTGCCTCGAGGGGAAGTATGTGTAGGTCCCTCAGAATTGGGGTGATGTGGTCGCGTTTCTTTGCTCTCTGAATGATTCTTGCTGTGTTCAAGGCAGTTCGGAGGGGGTTGGTCTGTGTGGCTGGTAGTCCATGGTAGATTATGTTGCAGTAGTCCAGATGTGGGAGTGTCATAGCTTGCATTACTGTCCTGAAGTCTTGAGGTTCGAGGAGAGGCCTGAGACATTGCACTGTTTTAGCTTTGTGGAATATAGCTCCGGTGGTTTTAGTAATTTGTTGCTTGAGGGTAAGAGCTTGGTCAATGATAATGCCTAGATATCTTATTTGTGGCTGTATTTGAATTTGTGTGGTTCCTATGTTGAGGTGTGTAGGTGGCGTGAAGTCTGGGTCTTTCGTCACTATGAGAGCTTCGGTTTTCTTTATGTTAATGGATAGGTTGTTTTCTTGTAGTCAGTTGGATACTTCGGTGAAGCATGCTGATAGATGTTCATTTGTTGGGTTTGTGGTTGTAATTGGGGCGTAAAGCATGATGTCGTCAGCATATATGTGGAAGTTGATGTTGTGGGAACGTATGACTGAGCAGAGTGGTCTCAGGTAGATGTTGAAGAGCATTGCTGATAGTGAGCAAAGCGGCTGGGAGGAGGGTAGGAAGAGAGGGAAGAGGAGTAGGAGGAAGGGCAAAGGGGGTAGAACACGGAGGCAGGGGGAGGTGGGGAGGGTGGGGGGGATAGGGAAGGGGAGAGGGGAGGGGAGGGGAAGTTCGGTAGATGGGTTCAGGAGGAAGGAGGGATTCAGGAATGGTGGGGGGGGGAGGTCACAATTTAGAAGCCCAAAAGGGGGAACCTATAGATCCAAAGGGGGGGGGGCTGCAGGCTGGGGGGGTCCCCTCTAGGAAGTCGAAGTTAATGCTGATGTTAAGGCCTGATACTGTATCAATATTCTGAAGATAATTTCATGGAATGTATGTGGAATGGGAAGCCCAATGAAGCGATATAAAATTCTGAAGGCTCTAGCCAGACAGCAGTGTGATATTGCGTTGCTTCAAGAAACCCACCAGACGGCCGATGAGCACCGTAAACTATGCAAGGATTGGGTAGGCCAGGTATGGGGTGCACCGGCGATGGGTAAGGAAGGTGGAGTGGCTATTTTATTCCACAAACGCGTGCGTTTTGTTTTAAAAAGAGAGGTTGTTGATCCAAATGGGTGTTTTATGCTCTTGCAAGGAATGTTAGAGGATAGGGAGGTAATCTTGGGGGATTTATATAGCCCAAACATGTTAGACCAGGAGTTATATAATCGTTTAGCAGCGAAAGTGGAACAACTAGCAGATGTCCCGTTGATCCTAGGTGGGGATTTCAACGGGGTCTTGGAAGTAGACATGAACACATCTAGAGGGACCGGATCACGGGAGAGAAGCCAGACGGCTCGCGTGCTACAAAGTTTCCGGGCTAGATTGGGTCTGGTAGACCCATGGAGACTACTTCACCCGTCAGAAAAGGATTTTACTCATCAGTCTAGGGCGCACGGTACTAGTGCACGAATAGATTATCTGTTGATATCAGAGTGTCTCTTTGCTCATACCGGTGAGGCACAAATCGGCCCAATGGAGATTTCTGATCATGCACTGATATGGTTAGATCTGCAATGGGGAGGGGGGGTCTTAACTCCACCCGCATATGGCGGTTCTCCTTGGAACTCTATAAAGACACTCAGTTCATCCAGTTTCTCTGCCAACGTTGGCAGGACTTTGAGGTGAATCATCAATGCCATCAAGATGACCCAGAATTGGTGTGGGAAACTGCTAAAGTAGTTTTGAGAGGTGACATAATTGGATTTGCGGCAAGGAGGTGGAGATTGCTAGCAGAGCAAATTATTAGGTTAGAACAGCGGGTAACGCAGGCGAGGCGGCTGAGTGGGCGCCATCCCACCACACAGAATAGGAAGAACCTGTGAGAAATCCAGGCGGTGTTGAATGAAGTGCTCAATCAGAGAGCAAAGAAATCATTACTGTACTACCGCTATAAGCTACACTGTTTTGGTGATAAGCCGGGTAAATTATTGGGACATTGTCTGAAGGGCCCAAGGGGTGGGAAAATGGTGGTGGCCATCCATGATGTACAGGGGGTTCTTCGGAAGGACGGGGGGGGGGGGGGGAATAGTAGCAGTGTTTAAAGACTTTTTTCAAAAGTTGTAAACAGCAGATGCGGAGTCCCCCAGCAAAATGGAGGAATACCTGCAGGACCTTGTTTTGCCTAAGTTGAGTATTGAACAAAGCACCCGACTGGGGCAGCCGGTCACTCTTTAGAAGGTGTTGCAGGTTATTTTGAAGGCGAGTTGTCATAAATCACCGGGCCCGGATGGGTTTGGGGCCGAATTTTATAAACTTTTGTCAGAGATGTTAGGTCCCCTAATGGTGGCTATGTTTCATCAAAGAACAGAAACAGGCTCTTTTCATTGGGGTAACAACCAGGCACATATCATATTGATACCTAAACCGGGCAAGGACTTGACCCAGGTGGCCTCCTACAGGCCTATTTCTCTGCTGAACTTTGACGCAAAGATGTTGGCAAAAATATTGGCGGACCGCTTGGCGGGAGTGTTGGGGGAATTGGTGCATGATTCGCAAGTAGGTTTTGTTAGGGGAAGGTATGGGGTGCATAATCTGCGCAAAATATTGGCCTCGTTGGAGTGGGTACATGATCAGAACCTGCAATCTCTTTTGGTCAGTTTTGATGCGGAAAAAGCATTTGATCAGGTTAGCTGGAGCTACCTACAACATTTGCTGCCTCTTTATGGACTGGGGACATCCTTTTGTGAAATGGTGAAGACCCTCTATGTTAATCCAACAGCAAGAGTTCTTTGTAATGGGGTTTTGTCTGCGCCATTTCCTCTGAATAGAGGTACGAGACAAGGTTGTCCCCTGTCCACTGTTCCCTCTAAGCTGTGTGCATGTGCGCGCGCGCACACCTCGCCGAGCGAGCGCACATACTTTACAACAGAGCGCACAAAAATTACGGTTCTGATTCTGATAGAAAACACCACCAATGTCTTAAAATTTAAAAGTTCTTGTGTATTTACGGTTTTCACAAGTTCTACAATATTTTCTAGTGCAATCAATGTGGTGTACATACTGTATTCTGACGTGTAGTCAAATTTTAAAGTATGTAACTCCGAGTGTCGTTATGTGGTGCACAAAAATTTAACCTTCCTTCAAAAGCTGCACAGCTGATATTTTATGCGCACACAGCCTACAGAAAATTAGAGGGAACATTGCCCCGTCCCCGCTTGTGTTTGTTTTATCATTGGATCCCCTAATTCATAGGATAGAGCTAGATAATAAAATTTGTGGAATACGGTTAGGCACACAGGGGTTTAAAGTATCGGCCTTCGCGGACGATGGACCTTGCCCCAAGGGAGTCTTTGCCTCGATTATTGGCGGAGTTCATGTTTTTTGGTAGTTTTGCAGGCCTCCGCATTAACAAGGATAAGTCAGAGGCGTTAGATGTCTCGGGACAACTCCAGGGTTGCTGGGGGGGGATTTCCCGTTGAAATGGGCGGCAAACCAGTTTGTTTATTTAGGTATTGTTTTGACAAGGTTGCCTCAGGAGCTCTATGCGTGTAATTTTGAGAAAAATTTGGCTCGTTTGAGGAATCAGTTGAAAGCCTGGAACCCTCTCCCATTGTCTTTATTGGGGCGAGTGGCTGCTGTGAAAATGGTGGTTCTGCCACGGATTTTATATTGGATGCAGACCCTACCGGTATGGTTGCTGCGTAGGAATTTGCATAGACTAGAGAAGGAATTACAGGGGTTCTTGTGGAAAGGGGCTAGAGCTCGTATTCCCATAAACCGTTTGGTAGGTAAATGGAGTAAAGGCGGGATTGGGCTTCCAGATCTCTGGCTTTATGCATTGGCATGTCAGGCGAGGCATCTTGGAGACTGGCTAGGGGGGACAGAAACCTATACGCCATGGGCACTGGAGGAGGCCCTGGTGGCCCCCCATACGGTGCTAGCAGTTTTGCATATGGAGAGCGCTCGGCTTCCAATTAGAATTAAGCGGAGCGGAATGTTCAATTCCATGCGCCGCATGTGGAGACAAATAAATGTGTACTGGAAAAGAAACTGGATGGTATCGAGTTGGCTACCAATACAAGGTAATGTGTGCTTTACCCCAGGATCAGACAAGTGCAATGCGAATATGGAATGAGAAGGGAGTCCGGAACATAGGACATGTAGAGTTGATCCGTCTGGGAAATGCAAGTTGTTTCCTTTGTTATGCGGAGAGTATGAGTTGTGGCCCAACCATTACTTTGTTTACATGCAGCTTTCTCATTATGTGGCTGGGTTGCCAGCGGAAGAGCTTAGTGTAGAACGATCGGCACAAATCCTAGAATTTTTTTATATTGGGGGGGGGGAGTGCCCCCCTTCGATAGCTGGGCTGAAGGCAAGGCTTGAGTGCTATGGAGTCGAGCCGGAGGGCATTGGCCCTTGAACTGCGACGGGAGGTGCCACCTGGATCTATTAAGAAGGCTCTGGGGAGGATCACCGAGCTGGCGTAGGGTGCGCGTTGGAGAGAAATCCAATTTAAGTGTATAATTCTTGCACATTTTTTGCCCAGAAGGGCTTTGCGTAGTCACATTACCTTAGACAGGAGCTGCCCTAGATGTTCGGAACCTTTGTCTAATTTAATGCACATGTGGTGGGAGTGTAAGCACATTCGACCGTATTGGACTCGGATCAGCAATTGGCTGGCCGGGGATAAGAGTACCCCTGGGTCAGAGGCTTGTTGTTGGTTGTTGTTGGCATGTATTGGAAATTATTAAATAAAGTAAAAAAAAAAAAATTCTGTTTCTCCTTGTTCCTTTCGAATTCTTGCTTCTTAATCAATGTAAAGGTTATGCAAGAGAACTATCTGGTGTTCGGGTATACCCATGCTTCTTAATGTGGCCCAGAGTTCTCATTGTTTACACAGTCAAAGCCTTGCTATAGTCAATAAAGCATAGTTACTCACCTGTAACAGGTGATCTCCGGGAACAGCAGGAATTTAGTCTTCACATATGAGTATCGTCGGGATCAACGGAGCCTGCGCGGGAACGCTCCCCAGCGTCCAATAGGAAAGCTTTTGGGAGCATCCCACAGCGCCTGCGTGCTGACTTCCCGCCTTTCCCAACTATCCCTCTCCAGTTGAGTTTAAGGCTGAGACAAAAGAGAGAGAGAGAGCTAGAAAGATACAACTCCTAGGGGAGGTGGGAGTGTTGTGAAGACTAAATTCCTGCTGTTCTCGGAGATCACCTGTTACAGGTGAGTAACTATGCTATCTCCAGGAACAAGCAGGAATGTAGTCTTCACATATAGGAACTCCCTAGCTGCAGATGCCAGGGAGATGGCCCCAGAAAGTTGTGTGCCCTTGTGAAAGGGCTCCACTTCCCCCCATGGATTTCTGGCATCCTACCAGGGATGGTGGGTAGGAGTTGATTAAGTCTGGAACAGGTGTTTAAGAACAGCCTGACCAAACAAGGCATCCCGGCGGGAGTCCTTGTCTAAGCAATAATGGGCTGTGAAGGTATGTACCGAAGCCCAAGTAGCTGCTCGACAGATGTCGTCCATAGACACAGAGTGAAGATGAACCGTTGAGGCTGCCATGGCTCTCACATTGTGCGCTGTGACATGGCCTTCAAGAGGAAGGTTCTTACTTCGATAGGCAAAAGATATACACTGTGCAATCCAGCTGGACAGTGTCCTTTTGGAGACTGGAAGGCCCAAATGACTAGGATCAAAAGCAACAAAAAGCTGAGAGGATTTTCTATGTTGCTGTGTCCTTTGCAAGTAAAAGGCCAAAGCTCTTTTACAGTCCAAAGTATGAAGGTTCCTTTCTGCATTTGAGGCGTGAGGCCTTGGAAAGAATAAAGGAAGGTAAACGGCTTGGTTTAAATGAAAGGGCGAAACCACCATTGGCATAAAGTGTGGATGAGTCCTAAGGACTACCTAATCATGATGGAACCTTGTATAAGGAGGATCAGCCACCAATGCTTGCAATTTACTGATGCGACGTGCTGATGTGATTGCAATGAGAAAGATAACTTTCCAGGAAAGGAATTTGAAAGAGGTAGTGGCTAATGGTTCAAAGGGCAGTTTCATGAGCTGCCCAAGTACCGGATTTAAGTCCCATGCCACCGGTGGTGGCTTAATAGGAGGCTTTGTTAAAAGAAGGCCTCTCATAAATCTCGCTATGAAAGGATGAGAGGAAATAGGTTGTCCATTTAGAAGCTTGAAAGAAGCTGCAATAGCACTCAAATGGACTCTCACTGAATTGGTCTTCAGCCCTGCATTAGATAAATGAAGGAGGTACTCCAGTAATGATTCCAGAGGTATCGCAAGAGAGTTAAGACCCTTCGCGAGCACCATATGGTAAACCTTTTCCACTTAAATGCATAAGAGCGTCTTGTGGAAGGTTTCCTGGAAGCAGGAAGGATATCCTTTACCTGCTGGGAAAGGTTAAGACCGTGAAGTTCTAGGCTTTCAGCAACCAGGCCCTGAGATGCAAACACTGGGGATTGGGATGCCACAACATCCCGTCCTCTTGAGAAAGAAGATCTGGAGCAGATCCTAACTCCAGAGGCGGAGCATGAGCGAGATGTAGGAGCAGAAGGTACCACATTTTCCGTGGCCAACGTGGAGCTATGAGGATCATATGAACTCTGTCTCTCTGAAGCTTGAACAGGGTTTTGGGAATTAGAGGAATGGGTGGAAAGGCATACAGGAAGTCCTGACAACAATGAAGGAGGAAAGCATCCTTGGCCTGACAACCTCGAGCCGGAATTCTGGAACAGAACCAGGGAAGTTTGGCATTCAGAGGACTTGCAAAGAGGTCTATGTCCGGGGTTCCCCAAATTTGAAATATTTTGGCCACCTGGTCTGCATGGAGACACCATTCGTGTGGAAGAAGAACTCGACTGAGTCTGTCTGCCCAAGAGTTTTGAATGCCTGGAAGATACACCGCAAGGAGATGAATCTGATGCTCTCTGGCGAGGGCCCATAGTCACAAAACTTTGTTGCACAGCGACAGAGAGCCTGCTCCGCCCTGCTTGTTCACATAGAACATGGCTACCTCATTGTCTGTTTGAACTAGCACTGTCTTGTAGCTGAGCTGGGTGTGAAATACTCGAAGGAAGATTGCTCTAAGCTCCAGGAGGTTGATATGGAGATAGGCCTCCTGTGGAGTTCAGGTACCCTGGGTAGAGAGGCTTTGCAGTTGGGCTTCCCAACCCACATGTGAAGCATCTGTTGCTAGAATGGCTTGGGGTGGGGGTTGCTAAAAAGGAGACCACACCAGATGGATTTTGGGTGACTGCCACCATTGGAGGAACAAAATAAGGCGATCTGAGTTTGCTATTTTGTCTGACAGGCACCCTGATGCCTGAGTCCACTGAGTGGATAAGGTCCACTGGGCTGCCCTCATATGGAGGCAAGCATAAGGAACCAAATGCATGGTGGATTCCATGTAGTCTAGCAACTGTAACATTTCCCGAGCAGTGAGGTGAGTTTTTAGCATTGCTTGGGAAGCTAACTGCACAATGCGAAGGCAGCGGGGCTGTGGAACGAAGGCCCTTGTCTGTCTGGTATCCAGAAGAGCTCCTATAAACTCTAGGGATTGAGTGGGAGCAAGGATGGACTTTGGGAAGTTTATGACAAGTCCCAAATACTGAAGGATGCGCATTGTGCGAGACAGAGCAACCCTGGCCTCTGGCTCTGAAGGGGCTCGAATGAGCCAGTCGTCTAAGTAAGGGAAGACGAATATTCCCAGGGTGCAGAGAAATGCTGCTACCACAACCATGCATTTTGTGAACAACCTTGGTGCAGAAGCCAGGCCAAAAGGAAGAACCCTGTATTGGTAGTGCTTCCCTTGAAACAGGAATCTAAGGAACTTTCAGTGAGTTGGATGGATGAGAACATGAGTGTACGCATCCTTGAGATCTATCTAGAGAACAAAGCCAATCCTGACTCCGAAGGTATGGCAGCAGAGTTCCTAGAGAAATCATTTTGAACTTCTCTCTGAACAGGAATTTGTTCAATTCTCTGAGGTCTAGAATGGGTCTGTGTCCTCCTGTTTTCTTTGGAACAAGGAAATAGCGGGAATAAAACCCTGTACCCCGTTGGGGAATGGGCACCTCTTCTATTGCTCCTTGAGCAAGGAGCATTGTGACTTCTTGACCTAACCAGTCATTGGGAGAGGTCTGAGAATTGAACTGTCTTACTATTGTAGGAGGGGGCATGCTGAGGAAATGAAGCTTGTACCCCTCTCGTACAATAGACAGAGTCCAATTTTCTGCTGTTATCTGAAACCATCTGGGGGCAAAATGACATAACCTTCCTGGGATGGTGGAGGGTTGTGGGCCGTTTAGGGCCAGGAAGGCAAAGTTCTCTAGATAGGAGTCAAAGCCCCTGTGGAGGCTGAGTCTGCTGAGCCGCTTTTGGCTTCCTTTGTTGCCTAAGTTGTTGCTGCTGTCCCTTTTGGGCAGACTGACCTGAATGATGTCCCTGCTGGATACAGGAGGGATAAAACTTCTTCTTACTTAAGAATGGTTTCTTAGAGGATCTTTTCCTCGCAGGATCAGCTGTAGATTTGGACAATCTATCCAAAGTGATATTGTCAGCATCTATGTCATTAGATTTTTCCTGCCAATTCTTGCCAAAGAGATTCTCTCCTGTGCAAGCTATATTCCCCAGTTTGTCCTGTACCCAGATTTCTAAGTCAGATGCCTGGAGCCAGGCAATTCTACGTGCACCTATGGCAATAGCAGAGGTTCTGCTTATGTATTCAAAGCAGTCAAAGGCTGCACGATTCACAAACTTGGAAACATCCTGAGCATGTTTAACAAGAGTAAGATAATCTTGCCTTTTATCATAAGGAAGGAGAGGGCTCATAAGATCATGCAAGATCTCATGAATAGGTAAGGTAGCTGCCTCCTTGGGAGCTTTAGGGTATTGTAGGATTTCTAATTCCTTTGCCCTAGGCTCTTTTTCAGGAGCCACTGTGATGGAAAGACCTCGGGCCACTTCTCGGATAAAATCCTGGAAGGACATATTCTCTGGTGGAGACATCCTACGCTGAGGAGAAGAGGAATCCTCGGGAAGAAGTACTCTGGTATCGGCAGAGCCTTCGGAGTCTTCAGACTCATCCGAGGATTCAAAGTATCTCCGATCCGGGTGATCATGCAAGGCACGGTAACGGTACCGATCGAAGTCAGCATCGGAGTGGTCCGATACAGACTTGTCAATGCCGGATAGAGACGCATAACTTGGTCCCGGTAGAATACCTGCCGATATCGATGCAGTCGGTGCCGGTACCGGTTGAATTGTCTGAAGCGGTTTCAGGGGCATCGAGGCCGTGGGAAGAGCCGCCAGACTGCGTTCAATAGCCAAGAATCTCTGGTCTATCGACGCTGCCGATGCTTGGGTATCGGTGCCGGTTAAAGCAGCTGGAACCCCAGAGCTTGGCACCAGTAGTTCTGCTGAGGTTGAAGCCTCAAGAACATCCTGGAGCCCCGTTAGTGCTTTGGAAGCCGAAGCCTCCCGCCTGGGCAATTTTGCCGGTGAAAGTCCCTCAAGGGCAACGCCAGAGGCATCTCGATGTTTAGAAGGAGATCTACCCTTTGAGGACCGGCTAGATTTATGTTTAGTTACCTGAGATCCATGGGAGGAGGATGAAGCCCTGGAGGACGTCGATGGCATGGAGGCTGCATCGGAAGGAAAAAGGGTGCTGAGCTTAGCAGCTCGGTTTTGCCGGCCTCTTTTTGACATCATTCCACAGGCAACACACTCTGAAATAGAGTGGTCAGGACCTAAACATTTGAGGCACCACTCATAGGTGTCGGTGTCGGAGATGGTACCGCCACACTTAGAACACTTTTTAAAACCCGAAGCGGGTTTTTCCATTTTGAGGGAAAAAGTTGGGCCTAGTGCCCAAAATGACGCATGGCACCTGAGAAGAAAATTACTGGAGAAAGACTCCAGAAAAAGTTTTCTGTTTTTTTTTAAAAAAAGAAAAGAACCACTGGCAGTACCGGTATAGCGTCGAGGGAAGGCAGACGCGACCACAAATAAGAAGTATAAGAAGGGAATTTTCTGCGGTGGCAGGATGTGTGACCTGTCGGCTGCGCAGAAAACGAAGAACTGGAGAGGGACAGTTGGGAAAGGCGGGAAGGCAGCACGCAGGTGCTGTGGGATGCTCCCAAAAGCTTTCCTATTTGACGCTGGGGAGCATTCCCGCGCAGGCTCCGTCGGTACTGACAATACCCATATGTGAAGACTACATTCCTGCTTGTTCCTGGAGATAACACATATAGATACCCTTTAGCATTCTTTTGTCTTTTCAAGGATCCATCTCACATCCGCAATGTCGTCTCTCATTCCTCGCCCTTTCCTGAACCCTGCTTGCAATTCAGACAGTTCTCATTCCAGATATGGTTGTATTTGCTGCTGAATAATCTTGAGTAGAATCTTGCTGGCATTGGGAATCAGAGTAGCTGTGCGATAATTTCCACAGTTGGATCACCTTTCTTTAGTATTGGTATAGAACAGAGATCTTTTCCAGTCAGTTGGCTATTATGTTGTCTTCCAGATTTCCTGGCAGAGCCTTGTAAGTATGGTAACAGCTGCATCAGATTGCTGTAATACTTCCATCAATGCCAGGTACTTTGTTCTTTGATAAGGCTTCCACTGCTGCTTTGACAACTTCTTTCATCACCAATGGATCCTGATCATAAGGTACAGGTTGAAACGGCTGTTGGTCCGCTTGATCTTTATGGTATGACGACTCTGTATATTCTTTCCACCTTTTCTTGATCTTCCCAGTGTCATTGAACATGGATCCTTGAGCACCTTGTAGCATTCCAATTCGAGGCTGGAATTTCTTCTTTAACTCTCATAGTTTTAGGAAAGTCTATCTTGTTCTTCCTCTAATAGTTTCTGATTTTATTTTCTCACATCATTGTAGTACTTCTTCTTGTCTTGTTTTGCTGCACATTGGAAATCTCTGTTGAGTTCTGCAATTGCCTCTCTTTCTCCTCAGGCTTCTCTGCATTTCTGGGCACTTTTCAGAGTTTCTTCAGTCACCCCTTTTGGCCGTTTTTGCTTTTTCCCCTTTTGTAGAGGACTTCTCACTTTCTTCTGGAG
The DNA here is from genome assembly GCA_033557465.1 of Ichthyophis bannanicus. Lineage (NCBI taxonomy): Eukaryota > Metazoa > Chordata > Amphibia > Gymnophiona > Ichthyophiidae > Ichthyophis > Ichthyophis bannanicus. The sequence goes on from CM066039.1 coordinate 385,454,194, forward strand.
TTCTGTCATTTGTATCTAAAGCAGCAAATCGATTTTGCAGGCAGTCTTTAAATTGCAGTGGTATATTCTCAATGCCATATTTTGTTACATTCATGAATGGATACCTCTTTTTCAACTTTAGCTTGAGTTTATATACTAGTAGTTGGTGATCTGTACCACAGTCAGCTCCAGGTTTAGTCTTTGTTGATGTTATAGAGCTTTTCCATCATTGACTTCCACAGATGTACTCAATTTGATTTTTATACAATCCATTGGGTGACGTCCATGTGTATAGTCGCCGCTTATGTTGCTGGAATAAGGTGTTTGAGATTCATAGATCGTTGGTCTTGCAGAATTCTATCAGTATTCCTCCAGCTTCATTTCTGTTGCCAAGTCCATATTTTCCAATCACTTTGCCTTCTTCTTTGTTGCCAACTTTTGTGTTCCAGTCACCCATGACTACAGGATATACTGTTTGAATGTTCTGTCAATTTCAGTTTGTACTTGTTCATAGAACTCAATTTCATCCTCTTCTGCAGCTGTTGTTGGGGCATATACCTGAATTATAATTGTGTTGATGGGCATTCCTCATAGACAAATAGAAATTAAGCGTTCACTGATTGCAATTCTTCTTGATTATAAATGCAACACCATTATTTCTTTGACTTTCATTTCTACCATAGTAGACCATGTGATCATCAGATGCTAAGTGCCCGAAGCCAGTACATTTCAGTTCGCTGACACCCAATAGATCGAGTTGTACACATTTCCATTTCATTCTTGACCACCTCCAACTTCCCTTGGTTCATGCTTCGTACATTCCATGTCCCAATACGTAAGACATTCTTTGCAGCTTCTGACTCTCATTTCATGCACAGCTACATCAACGGTCAGACATCCAAAGGGCTTTGATCCAACATCATAAATGCTGGCTTTACCCTGAAAAGTCTTCAGCTCCTCTCCAGTAGCCAGATGAGTGCCTTCCAACCTGGGGGTTTCATCTTCCAGCACTATAGTGCAATTTGTTTTGCTGTGACTATCCACTGGGTTTTCGTGGCAAGATATGGAAGTAGATTGCCAGGTCTTTCTTCTGTACAGGTAATTCTAGTATTGTTGCCATTATGTCAGAAATGTGATCCTCCACCGCCAACACCGTCCCATTCTGCTGCTGCCTAAATAGGTGGTTTGACTTGGTCTGGCACCTCACCTGTCCATCTTGGGAGACCCTGTTAGTAGTTAAGCTACTGATAGCTTAGCTGTCAGCATCACTGATGCAAACAAGCCCTCACAGCACGACAAACTGCAAACCAAGTAAGGGACCACCCAGTTTAGGAAACAAACAAGTTTTCAAGGCTTTCCTAAATGCTAACATATTTTGTTCCTCCCTCAAACTAACCAGGAGTTTGTTCCACCATGTGGGGGCAGCTACAACAAAACGCCTCTCTCTCCATTTCTTCAACTGCACACGCTGGAGGCCCATAATCACCAACTGCTGGCTCTGACATAATAGCAGCTCCCTCCCTGGTTGATACCATAACAACAAATCCTGCAGATATCCCAGATCTTGGTTTCTCAGTGTTTTAAACGTTATCAGAAGGAGCTTAAATACGCTCCACTGCTCAATAGAGCCAGTGGAGTTGGATCAGCACATCTGCCACAGACTCCCTTTGTCTCTGCTCTGAGATCACCTTTGCCGCAGCATTCTGCACTACCTGCAGATTCCGCAACTGCACTTAGGTAGACCTACATACAACAGTTTACAGTAAACACATACTGATATTAGCAGCGCCTGAATTAAAAGGCGCATTCCCCTCATCTAAAAATGGTCACAGCTGTCGTATCAGATGCAGTTTGCCAAAAGCCATCTGAACCACCTTCGATACCTGGGAATGGAGGTTCAATCCCACATCCACTAACATCGCCAAATTACGAATTTTATTTTTCTACTTTAACCTTAGCCCTGCAATCCTCAGTCATTCCTTCAGGTACCCCTCCTCTACCCCTTCAAACACAAGCATTTCTGATTTCTGAGCATTCAACACGAGCCGGTTAACCCTCAACCTTTCTCCTACCTCCTCCAAACAAACATTTACTTTCCCAATTGTTTCCTCCATCGAGTGTTCTGAAACCACCAAAACTTGGATATTGTCTGCATAGAGGAAACATTAGGAACCATGTTTTCTCACAATCTGTCCCCTCGGGCTCATAAAGATGCTAAAGAGGCAGGGTGATAACACACATACTAGCTGACGGGATAGTAGACTTCTCCGTACCCAACCTACCCTAAGACCTATGTTCATGCAAAAAAGCAGATAACCAACTCAACACCCTACCTCCAATACCCATATCTTTCTGGAAGAATGTCCCCACTCCACAAGTCGAATAATGCCAACAGGTCTTATGTGATCACCATAGCTATTTTTCCCATATTCCTAGCCTGCCCCAACATATTCATTACAGCTGTCAAAGTTTCTATCCTAGACACTTTCATAAAACCTACCTGCACCTGTCTAATCTCCTCTTGTCTTCCAAATAATGCTCCAACTGATCTACCACTGCTTTTTTTATGTTTTTAGCTAAACACATCAAAGATGAAATAGGTCTTAAATTCTCACATGACGAGAGGAGGTGATGTCACCAGGCAGAATGGCTGCACGCTAACGGAGCTCCGAGAGATTGCACACCAAAGGTGGATAAGTGACGCGAAAAACCCACTCTTCCCTACCCCAATATTAGGGGATTACTCACTCATGAGGGGGACAGCATGTCTGTGAAAAAAAGGCTGGCTGAGTACTGCTCATCATATGCACCCACAGAGACCACTCAGAGTGCTGAGTCGGAAGGCAAGATGGCTGCCAGGAACCCACACGACGCAGAAATACAGAAACATAGAAATATGACAGAAAAAGACCACATGGCCTATCTAGTCTGTCCTTCCATATCAACAGGGGGAGGAGTGGCCTAGTGGTTAGGACAAGGTACTTCAGGCCGGAGGGTCGGGGGTTCAAGTCCCACCTGGGGACAGCAATCTCAGGCCGGAGGGACTGGGATTTCTAGTCCTATAGGCACTCCTTGTGGTCTTCGGCAAGCCACTTAACCCTCCATTGCCCATGTTCCCTGTAAGCATTAGCGTATGTGTGTCATATCCCCTCGTGTTAAATGTATCTCCCAATTGACCGCTTTGACAAGGTGAAAAGCGGGATATAAATACAGCTAAAATAAATAAATAAATAAAAACAACTACAACAGACCCCTTTTTTCCTTTAGAGATCCTCTTTGCTTGTCCCATGCTTTTTTGAATTCAGTTACTGTCCTCATCTCTACCACCTCCACTGGGAGACTATTCCACCTCCACTGGGAGACTACTCCACGTATTCCAAATATCACTCCTGAATCTATCCCCCTTCACCCGCATAACCTAGAAATTCAGAAATTAAGAACTGATTGTTTTGAGTTGGCCAATGTATTTAACTTGCAGAGTAATAAGACAGAGGGCAAAGATAATTTGATCTCTCTAGGCTTCTCAAATTCCCAAAGGGTAGATGACGGCAGTTTGCCACTGGAAACCCTGCCCAGTGTAGAAAGGCAGCTTTCCCAGGACAAAGTCAGTTCTCTCTCATCAGCGCATGAGCGAAGGAGAGAAACAGGGTGGAGCGAAAACACTCTACTCTCGACCCCTCCCTATACAAGGAGAGGTTAAAGGGGGGGGTCCCCCTAGTGATGGAAAACTGTACCAGCAGCATCCACCAGGGGGAGCGGAAAGCAAACAAAATCCTTCATGCTCCGGGGTCCCGCAGGGAAAAAAAAATGATAGTACCTCTGCGGCCCAACTACAAATTATTAAAACTTTGCGGAGTATGGTCACACCTTTTGAGAAAAATGGCCATGCCACCATAAATGAACATTTAGCTGCAGTCAAAGATGCCTTCCGGGCTCTGAAAATTACCAGGGGGGAGGACATGGTTCTGTATCTTCCATGGTCCTTTGATGTACCCTGTCAGCAGTTTATCCGGGCCATGGCAGACGATGAAAAGAATGATATCGTCATCTTTGAACAGGCACTAAAGAAACATTATGGGCCGTATCCTGATGCTATCGCTGCAAAACAGGCAGCATATAACATGACTTATAGGGAAAATGAAACACCCCAAGAGTTTGCCTACAGACCTAGGCAGACCTTCTTCCAGAGTGACCCTTCCTGGGAAACGACAGAACACCATCAGGAGTTTCGTAATCTTTTCTGTCAGTTGCTCCTTCCATCTGTTAAGGCTTATATGTCTGACAAGCGTCACGAACCCCTCTCACGTGTGATAGAACACGCTGAGTGGATTTTTGAAGCTGTTCCTAACATGAAAGCTAACAATAATGGCAGCACAGTAAAGGCTCCAAGCAAAGCCAAGGAGCCAAAACAGTGTGTTAGTGCTGTAAAATCTACTCTTTCTTTGGAAAGTAACTCTTCTTCTGCTTCACAGAATCCTCCCAGGCCACCCCAGAATAACCAATCATCTGGGTTTAAGCAGCGCTCTGGGAATCAGCGTTTCACTCAGCAGAACCGGAACTGGAAATGAAAGCCAGGGTTTAACAAGTACCAGGCGCTGGAAAAGAGAATAAGCGAGTTGGCAGATATAATGAAGGCTACTATTGCATTCAGCTCCTCAAAGGAGGAGTCTGCTAGTAGCGAGCCACCTAAGCCACGAGCAAAGCCCAGTGGGCCAAAGAACAGTCCTAAGCCTCAGAAGCCAGAGGAGGAACTGGTTGACTCCTCTTCCCCTTCTAATGAGACTGAATGACTAACTGACTTTGTTTCTGTCCCACAGGTCACTATTGCACAGGTGCAGCCAGTTCAGATATCCAGACCAGCTGGAGATGCCACCCCATGGACACAGAGTGACAGCCCCGCAGTGGACAGCGAGGGTCCAGCCTTCGACACCATCAGGAAGCACAAGTACTTTCTGGGTAAACTCAAGTCAAAAGGACAGAGGTACACTATTCCTGTTACAATTCAGAAGGCATTTCTCTGTGAGGGTCTGATAGATTCAGCCTCTGAGGCCACCCTGATTACCTCGAGTCTCTTTGATAGGCTCACTGCGTCCTTGGGGAGTCAGCGGACCCTACACGTCACACCCAGTGATTGGTCACTCACAGCTTATGGGAATCAGTCCATAGAGTCAATGGGGCAGGTCTGGCTTAACCTTCAAATTGGAAAATTACAGGTGAAACATCCTGTCATCATTACTAAGTGCTCTGGGGAAGAACTCTTGATTGGCAATGAGCTCCTGAAAAGGTTACACCCCATTCTGGACTACGTCCAGGAAGTGATCTGGACACAGGTCACACATCCCATACCTTGTTGTTGTTAAGTGCCGTCGAGTCGGAGTCGACTCATGGCGACCCTCTGGATAGCTATCCTAAATTGTGTTCGGTCTTCAGTCAGGCGGCTCATTGTTGACAGACTGGTACCCGTAGCTGCTGTTATTGTATCAATCCATCTCATTGCTGGCCTTCCTCTTTTGTGTTGACCTTCTATCTTGCCAAACATGATGTCTTTCTCTAATGATCTCTCTCTTCGCATGTGTCCAAAGTATGAAAGTCGAAGTCTTGTCATCTGAGCTTCTAAAGAAAGCTTAGGTTTGATCTCCTCTAGTACCGACTGGTTTGTTCTTCGGGCAGTCCATGGTATACACAGTATTTGCCGCCAGCACCATAATTCAAAGGCATCAATTTTCTTCCTGTCTGTCTTTTTCACTGTCCAGCTTTCACATCCATATGATGTTATTGAAAATACCATGGCTTGAACAAGTCGAATCTTTGTATGGAGAGAGACATCTCTGCTCTTGAGAATCTTATCTAGGTCTTACATAGCCATTCTGCCAAGAACAATGCGTTGTTTGATTTCTTGACTGCTTGTTGCTTCTTTATTGATAGTTGACCCAAGTAGGTTAAAGTTGTTCACAATTTCAATTTCTTCTCCTTCAACAATGAACCTGTTGATTATGCCAGTTGTCATGATCTTTATCTTCTTTACATTAAGGTGCAGGCCCATTTTGAGAGTATGTTCTTTGATTGTGAGAAGCAAATGTTTCAGATCATCTTCACTTTCAGCCAGTAATATAGGATCATCTTCACCTTCAGCCAGTAATGTAGGATCATCAGCATAGCGAAGGTTGTTGATGAGTCTTCCACCAATCTTCACACCTCTGTTGTCTTCATACAATCCTGCTTCTCTGATGATTTGTTCTGCATATAAATTAAAAAAGTAGGGGGAAAGTATGCAGCCTTGTCTTACACCTTTGCTTATTTTAAACCATTCTGTTTCTCCTTGTTCCGTTCGAACTGTTGCTTCTTGATTAATGTACAGATTGTGCAAGACTACGATCAGGTGTTCTGGTATACCCATGCTTCTTAATGTGGCCCAGAGTTTCTCATGGTTTACACAGTCAAAAGCTTTGCTATAGTCGATAAAGCACAAATAGATATCCTTTTGGTATTCTTTAGTCTTTTCAAGGATCCATCTCACATCCGCAATGATGTCTCTCGTTCCTCGCCCTTTCCTAAAGCCTGCTTGCAATTCAGGTAGTTCTTGTTCCAGGTATGGTTGTAGTCTCTTTTGAATAATCTTCAGTAAAATCTTGCTGGCGTGTGGGATCAGAGCGATTGTTCGATAATTTCCACAGTCAGTTGGATCACCTTTCTTTAGTATTGGTATAAACACAGATCTTTTCCAGTCAGTTGGCCATGATGCTGTCTTCCATATTTCTTGGCAGAGCCTTGTAAGTATGGTAACAGCTGCATCAGATTGCTGTAATACTTCTATGGGAATGCAATCAATGCCTGGTGCTTTGTTCTTTGATAAGGCTTTCAATGCTGCTTCAACTTCTTCTTTCATCACTAATGGTTCCAGATCATAAGGTACAGGTTGAAACGGCTGTTGGTCCACTTGATCTTTATCATATAAAAACTCTGTATATTCCTTCCACCTTTTCTTGATCTTCTCAGCATCATTCAACATAGAACCTTGAGCATATTGTAACATTCCAATTAGAGGCTGGAACTTTTTCTTTAACTCTCGTAGCTTTAGGAAAGCCGATCTTGTTCTTCCTCTAATAGTTTCTGCTTCTATTTCCTTGCAAGTATCATTGTAGTACTTTTCCTTGTCCTGTCTTGCTGCACGTTGGAAACCTCTGTTGAGTTCTGCAATTGTCTTTCTTTCTCCTCTGGCTTTAGCTTCTCTGCGTTTCTGGGCAATTTTCAGAGTTTCTTCCGTCATCCATTTTGGCCGCTTTTGCTTTTTCACCTTTTGTAGAGACCTCTCGCTTTCTTCCAACACAACCTTCTTGATGTCATTCCATAACTCTTCCGGAGCTCTGTCATTTGTATCTGTGGAAAAGGGCCAACTAGGCCAGGCTTGAAAACCAAATTGGATATGATTAGGGAATTGGATAAATCAGCTTCTGACACACGAACCTATGTCACTATGGTTCACCCAATGGACTCAGGAACAGACAGTGATTCTGGATCTATACTATCCATAGGGATAGGAAGTGCTAGCAGTTGTTCTATACATGAAAGTGGATTGTAGAACCTAACTATAGGCAATAGAAAATTACAGATCTAAACTGCAGTAGAGCTGTCTTTTTAAATGTACTTCTGCTTTTCTGTAGGACATTAGAATTAGCAAATAGAGCTTATGTGGACATAGTTATTGGGTCAGGCTAACTTCTCTAAAATCAAGTAGAACAAATAGTACATCCTCTTATTCTGCAAACTGCCTCAGGATTCTGGACTATACCTGTCCATCCAGAAGACCAGCATAAGCTGGCTTTTACCTTTGGCAGGCAACAATATACTTGGAATCGGACACCGTTTGGTTATTTGAATGCACCAGCAGACTTCAATATTTTCCTGCATAAGGCTTTGCCTGATGCTGAGACTAGAGGCACCCTCGTCTATGTAGACGACATTCTGGTGAAGAGCACCAGTTTCACTGACCATTTGCAAGAAATAGAGCATGTTTTCCAGCAACTGAAAGCTGCGGGAGCAAACCTGTCCTTGTCAAAGGGCCAATGGTGCCGTAAATCCCTCCATTATTTGGGTTACGAAGTTTCTGATGAAGGACTGCGGCCTCAAAGGAAGAGAATTGCGGCCTTGCAACAACTCAAACGTCCAACCAACGTGAGTGAGCTGCGCTCATTCTTGGGTATTTGCAATTATTCCCGCCAATTTGTGGACCAATATGCAGAGATTTCCCAACCCCTGGTCAAACTCCTCAAAAGAGATGAACCTTTGGCATGGAATCCTGATCAAGAGGCAGCTCTAAAAGAGCTGAAGGCTGCTTTGAGTCGAGCTCCCTGTCTTGCCTATCCAGACAGTTGCAGAGAATTCTTTGTGGAACTAGGTTTCACCGATCACTCTATGAGTGCGATTCTGTACCAGATGCATGACACAGATAGGAACGTTATTGCCTATGCCAGCAAGGCTTTGACAGAAGTGGAGAAGAAATACTCTGACTGTGAGAAATCCTTGTTGTCCACAGTATGGGCCCTCCAATATTTCCGCAGTTATATCCAAGGTGAGAGGTTGGTTGTCGAGACCCATCACCAACCCATCAAGTTCCTAGGCAGTGATCGGATTAAATCAGGACAAGTGTCAAACAGCCGCATTGTTTCCTGGACCTTAGCCCTTCAGGGATGGCCCCTAGAGGTAAGGTATGCGCAAAACCGCAAGGATGCCGCCACACAGAGCCTGGCTGAATTGCACGATTGCACTGCCAGAGAACCATTAGTGGGTAATTTAGACACCGAAATGGAGCCATTCGCACCTGAGCCTTCTCGTCATCGTCCTTATGATGAGAACCTCTGTAAGGCTACCCCAAAGTGTATGTGGACGGTTGTGCTTACCGTCGAGAGCCTGACCATGAACTGGTAGCAGGTATAGGTGTAGTTTGGGACCAGAACTACCCTTGTGAACCCTTGAAGTACCATTTGGGGACCAAAATTAATCAGTATGCTGAGCTAGCTGCAGACCTGGCAGCTCTCCAGTCTGCCGCTCAGGGAGGGGTTCGCACCCTAACCATCTGTACTGATTCAGACTACGTCCGACAGAATTTTGTTTCCCACTTACCCATTTGGAAATCCAACAATATGCTGAATTCCAAAGGGAAACCTGTCAGACATGCCGAATTAATTCTGGCCTTGGACAAGGTAACTCATGAAAATGACATGACCATCTACTGGAAGAAAGTGAAAGGTCATTCCTGTGTTGACAATCCTGACAAGATTGGAAATGATCTTGCTGATCAGCTTGCCAAGGAGGGTGCTATCTCTGGAGACCTCTGACAGTTGGAGGCCCCCGAGACCAATGGGCTCTGAATCGTGAAGATGGTTATCAGGAGACAAGCCCAACTATCCACCATGCCCCCTATGGTTCAATGGTGTAGCGAGAGCACAGATCTCGACCTCGTGCAAGCCCAGAAACAAGATCCTACTCTCGGGCATTTCTACTCTTTTCTGCAAAACCCCCAGGAACACCCATTAACTCTGGAGGATTGTCAGGACAACGAGGAAAGCACAGTTACTTACCTGTAACAGGTGATCTCTGGGAACAACAGGAATAAGTCTTCACATATGGGTATCGTCGGTACGGACGGAGCCTGCGCGGGAACGCTCCCCAGCGTCCAATAAGAAAGCTTTTGGGAGCATCCCACAGCGCCTGCGTGCTGCCTTCCCGCCTTTCCCAACCGCCTCTCTCCAGTTCGAGTTTTAAAGCTGAGACAAAAAGAGAGAGAGAGGGAAGGAAAGATAGATAGAGAGATACAACTCCTAGGGGAGGTGGGTGGGTTGTGAAGACTTATTCCTGCTGTTCCCAGAGATCACCTGTTACAGGTAACTGTGCTATCTCCAGGAACAAGCAGGAACGAGTCTTCACATATGGGGACTCCCTAGCTGCAGATGCCAGGGAGAGACCCCAGAGTTGTGTGTCCCTGAAAAGGGCTCTACTTCCCCCCATGGATCTCTGGCATCCAACCAGGGTAGGTGGGTAGGAGTTGATTAGGAATGGAACAGGTGTTTGAGAACAGCCTGACCAAACGAGGCATCCCGGCGGGAGTCCTTGTCCAAACAGTAATGGGCTTTGAAGGTATAAACCGAGGCCCAAGTGGCCGCTCGACAGATTTGGTCTATGGACACAGAGTTTAGATGAGCCATTGAGGCTGCCATGGCCTTCACATTGTGAGCTGTAACATAGCCCTCCAGAGAAAGGTTCCTACTCTGGTAGGCGAAAGAAATACATTGAGCAATCCAGTTGGACAGCGTTCTCTTAGAAACTGGAAGTCCTAAATGGGAAGGATCAAAAGCAACAAAGAGTTGAGAAGACTTTCTATGTTGCTGTGTTCTTTGTAAGTAAAAGGCGAGAGCTCTTTTACTATCCAAAGTATGAAGATTCCTCTCTGCACTTGATGCATGAGGTCCTGGAAAAAAGACAGGTAAGAATACCTCTTGGTTCAGATGAAAAGGCAAGACCACTTTGGGCATAAAGTGTGGATTGGTCCTGAGGACTACCTTATCATGATGGAACCTTGTATAAGGAGGATTAGCCACCAAGGCTTGCAATTCACTGATGCGGCGTGCTGAGGTGACTGCAATGAGGAAGATAACCTTCCAAGAAAGGAATTTCAGGGAGGTGGTGGCTAAAGGTTCAAAAGGTGGCTTCATAAGCTGGCCAAGAACCAGATTTAAGTCCCATGCCACTGGAGGTGGTCTAATGGGAGGTTTAGTTAAAAGAAGGCCTCTCATGAATCTTGCTATAAGAGGATGAGAGGAAATAGGTTGTCCATTGAGAGGCTTGAGGGACGTTGCAATAGCACTCAAATGGATTCTTACTGAATTTGTTTTAAGGCCTGCATGGGATAGATGCAGAAGATACTCTAGTAAAGAATTCAAAGGTATTGCAAGAGGGTTAAGACCCTTCTCTGAACACCAAATGGTAAATCCTTTCCATTTGAAAGCATAAGAATGTCTAGTGGAAGGCTTTCTAGAAGCATGAAGAATATCTCTGACTTGCTGAGAGAGATGAAAAACTTGAAGGTCTAGGCCTTCAGCAACCAGGCCCTGAGATGGAGAGACTGGGGGTTTGGGTGCCACAACGTTTATTTATTTATTTAGCAATCACTTATATACCGCTACTTCCAGCGATCAGAAGCGGTTTGATTATATCATTGGGAGTTGTCATAAATCAAGACGAAAAGTTGGGGCATAGATAAAAAGTATAGAGGTAATACACAGCACACCTAGTGGGGTCTGAATATAGACCTAAACGTACAAACATAAATTAACGCCAATTTACATTTTTACATACAGCCATTCACTTCCTCTTTTATCCTCCTGAATTTACATCTGATTGTAGTGAGAATTGAACAGATGCGTTTTCAATTTCTTCCTGAAGTCAGTTATGTCTTTAATTGCTCTGAGCTCCTGTGGTAGGTGGTTCCATAAGGTGGGGGCAGAGATGGAGAACGCTCTGCGGCTAGTACTGACTTTTACATGTCTGATGCAGTTTGGAACTTGTAGTGTGTCTGAGTTGATAGTTCTCCTGTTTCTGGTGGTTGGTTGCGTGGAGATAAGGGTGGAGAGGAACGATGGGGCTAGGTTATGTATTAGTTTGAACGTAGTTACCAATGTTTTGTATTGAATTCTGGCAACGATTGGTAGCCAGTGCAGCTTAATCAATACAGGTGTGATATGCTCAGTGATGCTTGAGCGCATGATGATCCTTGCCGCCACGTTTTGTGCCAACTGTAATATATTGGTCGTTTTCTTTGGTAGACCCTGTAAGATGGCGTTACAGTAGTCTAGGTGGGGCATGATGAGAGCTTGCGCAACCGACCGGAAGTCACATGGATCGAGTATATTCCGCAGGGGTCGTAGTACTCTAAGCTTGTGAAAGATGGCCTTGTTGGTGTTGCTGAGGTGTTTTTCCATCTTCAATTTGCTGTCGATTGTGACTCCCAGATATTTGATTTCATTTTTAGTGTTGTAAATGTTGTTGCACAATGTGATTGTGGGAGGCGGTTCGAAGTCAGGTTTACTGGATATAAACATTACTTCAGTCTTTTTGTGGTTGATCGACATATTGTTTTGTTTTAGCCATCCCAACATCTCTCCCATGCAGATTTCAAGCTGAGTGTAATTAGGGTCTGCGGCCTCTAATTGTGTGTATAGCATAATATCGTCTGCGTATATGTGGTAGTTAATGCCATGCTTCCTGAAAATTCCACTGAGGGGTTGCATGTAAATGTTAAAAAGTAGTGCTGAGAGTGCCGAACCCTGCGGTATGCCTTGAGTTTGAGTGAAGGCTTCAGCTTTTTCGCCGTTGAATTGGACCTGCGGTTTTCTGTTCGTTATGTAGGAGGAGAACCATTTCAAGGTGGTTCCTAATATTCCAATCGACGCCAGCTTGTTAAGTAGGATTTCGTGATGGACAGTGTCGAAAGCGGCAGAGATGTCAATGAAGATAAGAACAAACATTTTCTTTCTGTCTTCCAGGCCTTTGAGGAGGTTGTTAAGCAGGGCCAGAAGTAGAGTTTCGACACTGGGATAGAAGATCTGGTGCAGAGCCCAAGTCCAGGGAGGGAGCTTGAGACAGATGCAGAAGTAGAGGGTACCACAGTTGGCATGGCCAAAGTGGTGCTATGAGGATCATGGAACCTCGGTCTCTCTGAAGCTTGAAAAGTGTTTTGGGAATTAGGGGAATGGGTGGAAAGGCATACAGGAAGTCTTGACCCCAGTGAAGAAGGAAGGCATCCTTGGCCTGAACTCCCTGACAATGAATTCTGGAACAGAACCGGGGAAGTTTGGCATTCCACGGACTTGCAAAGAGGTCTATGTCCGGGGTTCCCCAAATTCGAAAAATCCTGGCTACCTGGTCCATGTGGAGGGACCACTCGTGTGGAAGCAGAACTCGACCGAGTCTGTCTGCTCAAGAGTTTTGAACGCCTGGAAGATATACTGCCATAAGATGAATCTGATGCTCTCTGGCGAAAGCCCACAGTCGCAAAGCTTCGTTGCAAAGCGACAGAGAGCCAGTCCCTCCCTGCTTGTTCACATAGAACATGGCTACTTGGTTGTCCGTGTGGATGAGGACTGTCCTGTAGCTGAGCAGGGAGTGGAACACTCTGAGAGCTAAGAATATTGCTCTGAGTTCCAAGAGATTGATGTGTAGAGAAGTCTCCTGTGGAGACCAGATGCCCTGGGTAGAGAGATCTTGCAGATGAGCTCCCCAACCCATTGGAGAGGCATCTGTTGTAAGGGTTGCTTGGGGTAGTGACTGCTGAAAAGGGGACCCCAGCAACAGGTTTTGAGAGGACTTCCACCACTGGAGAGACCAAAAAAGGCGACTGGAGTTTGCTATTTTGTCTGACAGGCAACCTGATGCCTGAGTCCATTGGGTGGACAAAGTCCATTGAGCTGCCCTCATTTGAAGGCGAGCATATGGAACCACATGCACAGTGGATGCCATGTGGCCTAAGAGTTGTAACATTTCCCGAGCAGTTAAATGGGACTTTAACTGTATTTGGGAGGCTAATTGCACCAAGCGTAGGCAATGAGCCTGAGGAAGATAGGCCCTTGCAGTTGTGGTATCCAGCAGAGCCCCTATAAACGCCGGAGATTGAGTAGGGGTGAGATTGGATTTTGGGATGTTTATTACCAGTCCCAAATACTGAAGGACACGCATTGTGCAGGTTAGAAAAGTCTTGGCCTCTGACTGAGAGGGAGCTCGAATGAGCCAGTCGTCCAGATATGGGAAAATGAATATTCCTAGAGTGTGTAGAAATGCAGCTACTACTGCCATGCATTTCGTGAACACCCTTGGTGCGGAGGCCAGACAGAAAGCAAGCACCCTGTATTGATAGTGCTTTTCTCCAAAAAGGTACCGAAGGAACCTTCTGTGTGTTGGATGGATGAGGACATGGGTGTACTGTGATGCAGCAGACCAGCAGGGCTTAGGAAAAATGTTTTAAACGTGGAAAAAGAGATGCAAAAGCTGCATTATTCGCAGGAGCCTGATAGGGGGAGCAAGAGGGACCTATGGAAGACCGAGGATCCACGCCCTACAGGGTGTAATCTAAAGCCAGCCAGCCTCCAATCCAGGAAGAGAGGAACTCCTTTTAAAGGAAGTCAGGAAGACTGGAGGGAAGACAGGAGGGCAGAGGTACCGCAAGAGGCACAGACACCTCAGGACTGGAAAGCACGAGCACAGTCACAGCAGGACTGGAAAGGCAGAAGTAGCGGTAAAGCCAGGAGCAGCAAGGAAGGCAGCAGAGAGGTTGCAGAGCCTTCAGAAGTCGGAGGAGCGGCAGGAGCTGCCAGAGTGGCAGAAACTGCAGAAGCTGGAGAAACTGCAGAAGCTACAGACACTGCTGGAGTGCAGGAAAGAGGTACAGGCCAAAGGAACCTGAAAGGCCAGAGAATACAGAAGGGTCCAGGAGATTCAGATACACGGAAGCTGTATTGTGAATGCTGTAGGCAGAACCCAAGCCATATTGCTGAATCAAGGCAGATTACCACCAAGAGTAGGCCACAAGCCTCGTCCCAGAGGAAGAAGCAAGAGTTACAAGGTAACCCATACTGTATTGAAGATAGCCCACAGAGGGTTAGCGCATGGAAAGGACAAGAAACAGAAGCTCCCTGTACATGTCCCACTTCGCAAGAGAAAAGGTATGAAAAGTTTTTATTGAATAAGAAACTTTTAAGTAAACCTGCTTTGCATGAAGTGCATGGAAGTCCTTGGAAGAAAGAAAGAGGTTCACATTGTAAAAATGCTCATGGCCGACGCCCCACGCTAAACTCTAGACACTGGGAGGTCATTCAGCATTTGAGGGAGAAACCTGACTATAGCTTGCCGGGAACTGTTGACTCTAGCTCAGATACAGTGCAGGAGGAGCCGATGCAAGTGGAAGAGGTAGAGTCCTTGTCAGAAGAAGAAATGGATTGCAGCTATTGTACTAAGGGCAGCGTGGAATGCTTGTACAACCAGTGAGCTTTAAAACCGGTGTAAATGGGAATGCTTGTTTGGTAACCTTTTTCTGTGAAGAGAACAGTTTTTCTTTTGAACATGAGTTGTTATTTTTCTACCCTGATGTAAGGATATTTCTGTTGGTGTTTGAAGCCGATCCTTTGAACCTTTGTGCAAACGAGGGAAATAAAGCCTTATTTTTCCCTACACTCGATGACCTTTTGTTCTTTGGGTATTTTTGGTATTCAGGACGCTACCAGGGCTATACAACCCTGGGCCCTAGAAAGAAACACATACCAAACCCAACTTTACTTTTATTTATGTCCGACCTGCCTTGGCCACCCCTAACCACCAGGGCGGCGTTGTGACAGTACGCATCCTTGAGATCTAGAGAACAAAGCCAGTCCTGACTCTGAAGGTATGGAAGCAGAGCACCGAGGTAAATCATCTTGAATTGCTCCTTGAATAGAAATTTGTTCAATTCTCTGAGATCTAAGATGGGTCTGTAGCCCCCTGTTTTCTTTGGGATAAGAAAATAAGGGGAGTAGAACCCTGTGCCTTGTTGAAGAAGAGGTACTTCTTCTATTGCCCCTTGGGCAAGAAGGGTGGCAATCTCCTGACCCAGAAGGTTGAGGAGAGATGTTGGAGAATTGAACTGTTTCACTATGGTGTGAGGGGGAAGGCTCAAGAAATGAAGCTTGTACCCTTCCTTTATGATAGAGAGTGTCCATTGCTCTGCTGTAATTTGTTCCCATCTGGGAGCAAAGTAAGTCAACCTTCCTGGAATGGTAAGGGGCTCTGGTACCTCCAGAGCCAGAAAGGCTAAGTTCTCTAGCTGCAAGTCAAAGGCCCTGAGGAGGCTGAGGCTGCTGGGTTATGGAAGGCCTAGCAGCCTTTGATTTGGCCTGTTTAGGTGGTTGCTGATGCTTTGCAGCAAAACGACCT
Organism: Ichthyophis bannanicus; assembly: GCA_033557465.1. NCBI lineage: Eukaryota > Metazoa > Chordata > Amphibia > Gymnophiona > Ichthyophiidae > Ichthyophis > Ichthyophis bannanicus. Next base: position 385,470,127 of record CM066039.1, read on the forward strand.
GCAGAAGATGCCTGCTGACCATAAGCAGGATAGTATCTTCCCTTTTTGGAAAAAGATGTCTTTTTGAACAATCTTTTCTTAACAGGAGCAGGGGTAGACTTTGAAAGTCGATCCAAAGCGGAGTTTTCAGCATCCATCTGAGTGGCCTTTGCTTGCCAGTCTTTACCAAAAAGGTTTTCACCTGTACAAGGGATATTCCCTAATTCATCTTGGACCCAGAGCTCCAAATCAGAAGCTTGTAGCCAGGCAATAGCCGAGGCTCTGCTTACACACTCAAAAGAGTCAAAGGCTGCACGATTGGAAAATTTGGAGGCATCTTGGGCATGTTTGAGCCAAGTGAGAAACTCCTGCCTTTTATCCTCCGAAATGAAAGGGGTTAAAGTCTGCAGATGATCTGTGACTTCTTTTAGAAACATTCCTAAATAGAGACTATAGGAGTTGATCCTGGCAGCTAGCATAGAAGCTTGAAAAACCCTTCGGCCAAAAGCATCTAGGGTCCTGCATTCACGTCCTGGAGAATTAGATGAGTGTCTCTTTGCACTCTTTATCTTTCTCATGGCAGACTCTACCACAATAGAGTGGTGAGAAAGCTGAGTCTTGTGGAAGCCAGGACAAGGAGGGACACGATACATGGTGTCTAGCCTGCGAGAATGAGAAGAAGTGGTAAAAGGTGTCTCCCACATCCTCAACATGAGATAATAGAGAATCTCATGGATAGGCAAAGTAGCTTGCTCTTTAGGAGTTTTAGGATATTGTAAAATATCTAACTCCTTGGCTCTGGGTTCTGATTCAGGGGCCACTGTGATGGAGAGGCCCCTAGCCACTTCCCTAATGAAGTCTTGAAAAGACAAGTCTTCTGGAGGAGACATTCTCCGTTTAGGAGAAGAAGACTCCTGAGGAAGAAGTATCGATGCCTCGACAGAACCCTCAGACTCAGAGTCTTCAGAGGAATCGAAGTATCGCCTGTCTGGATGCTCCTGTAAAGCCTGATAGCCGTACCGAGTAGGATCGGTATTGGGAGTAACTGGTACCGGTTCGGTACCGATGGGCCTCATAGGACAGGGTACCGTTGCAGTCGACACCGAAGCCGATGCAATTGGTACCGGCACCAGGAGTGATGCCAGTGCCGGAGCCGGTACCGACAACGGGGATTGTTGCGGTACCGGAGGCGTCGCAGCCTGTATGAATGCCGTTAGGGTGCGCTGCATGGTCGGAATCTTTTGATCCATCGACGCCACCAATGTCTGGATGTCGGTACCAGTGGGAGCCACTGGTACACCAGAACATGGCAACAGGTGATCTGTCGAGGCCGAGCCATCGATGTCAACCTGTGACCCCATAGACAATGCTTTGGAAGCAGGAGCTTCCTGCCGGGGTAATTTTGCCGGTGCGGAATCCTCGAGGGCAAGCCCGGAGGCATCTCGATGCTTGGAGGGAGATCTACCCATCGAGGACCGGCTAGATTTATGCTTGGTTACCTGAGATCCATGGGAGGAAGAAGCAGCCCTGGAAGACGTCGATGCCACCGAAGCAGCATCAGAGGGAAACAGGGTACTGAGCTTGGCTGCTCGGTTCTGCTGACCTCTTTTAGACATCATGGTACAGGACATACAATCCGTAATGGAATGGTCAGGCCCCAAACATTTTAGACACCAGTCATGGGTGTCAATGACAGAAATAGTACCGCCACATTTTGTGCACTTTTTAAACCCAGAGGTGGGCTTCTCCATGAGGAAAAAAATTTTTAGGCCTAAGGCCCAAAAACTGAAATGCACAGTGAAGAAAAGATAAATTGTTTTGGTTTTTTTTTGAAAGAAAGCAAAGAAAAGACCGGCGGTACCGGTCCGACGTCGAAGAAGGCAGACGCGACACAAAAGAATCAAGAAAAAATAAAGAACTTCTTCTGCGGTGACAGGAACATGACCTGCTGGCTCCGCGGAAAAGAAGAACTGGAGAGAGGTGGTTGGGAAAGGCGGGAAGGCAGCACGCAGGCGCTGTGGGATGCTCCCAAAAGCTTTCTTATTGGACGCTGGGGAGCGTTCCCACGCAGGTTCCGTCGGTACCGACAATACCCATATGTGAAGACTCATTCCTGCTTGTTCCTGGAGATCTAAGGATCCTCTACATCTCCAAGGACATGTTCCACCTCCAGAAAGATCTGTTGATTCGAACAAGTAAGCATGGTATTGTGCAATGGGTGGTACCTCGGGCCTTCCGTGGAGTTATGTTACAACACGCTCATGACGAACCTTGTGCCGGTCATAGAGGTGACCGAATAACCTATGACATGTTGAAACAAGTGGCCTACTGGCCCCGCATGTACCAAGATGTCCAATTGTATACTAAAGTGGAGTGGAGGAGTGGCCTAGTGGTTGGGGCAAGGTACTTTAGGCCGGAAGGTCGGGGGTTCAAATCCCACTAGAGGACAGCAACCTTGGGCCGGAAGGACTGGGATTTCTAGTCCCACAGGTGCTCCTTGTGGTCTTGGGCAAGCCACTTAACCCTCCATAGCCCATGTTCCCTGTGAAATAGTTATCTCCAAGTTATAATGCCCTGTTCAATGTAATTTCAGTTTGTTCAATGTAAACCGCACTGATGCAGAATAGCGCGGTATATAAGAGAATATAAATAAAAAATAAATAAATAAAGATTGTCTGACCTGTTGCAGATTTCAACCTGCAGCTCCTTTTCATAGAGCACCTTTGAGAAACAGAGGTCTGACCATGCCTTGGTCTGATCTCCAGATTGATTGGATCGGCCCCGTGCCCCGATCCTCTCGAGGCAACAAATATATGTTGACAGTTACCTGCTTATTTACCAAGTGGGTCGAGTGCAACCCAGCACCCAACTGTACCACCGAGACCACGGCCACCTTGTTAAACCATGTTTTCAGCAGGTGGGGCCTGCCCATGCAAGTGGAATCCGACCAGGGTTCCCACGTCACGGAACAAGTCAGCAAGCATCTGTGGAAGTCACTAGGAGTGAAGGCCAAAGTCCACATTGCTTATCGTCCACAATCCTCTGGGCAGGTGGAAAGAGCAAACAAAACTATCATCAGTATCTTGAAGAAGTAGGTTTCTTCCTCTGGGAAGGACTGGGACATCAAGCTGCCCTTGGTCCTGATGGCTATCAGAGCCACTCGTCATCGTGCTACTGGTGTGTCTCCTTTTGAGATGATCATAAATACCAAATCACTATATCCCCTTTGTGAAACTCAACTAATATTTGTCGGATGTTGCCGGAAAGGGACAAGCATTATAATCTATGTCCTCCACTCGGTTTCATCCTTTTAATTAAAGTGTGTAAATTGTTTGCTCAAAACCAAAATATAAAATATATCCCAGCTACTTAGCTGCATCCAAGATATCAAATCCTGAAGAATCAGGCATGACGCGCACGTTTCGGGTTACCACCCTGTTTCAAGTGCTATCATCATGTAACATTTTTTAAACCGACCACAACGCTGAAGAACAGCTGATTCATTCAAAGGGTCTAGACGTCATAGAATGGCCAGACTTTGCCGTCACTCAAAAAAATCCACCAATAGGGATAACGGAGTATACCCACTAAGTCAGGGAAACCCCGTATCCTATAGGGAGATGTCAGATAATACTAGACCAATCAATTTCTCTGTTTAGACCAACTGGGTGTACCGTTTGTAAACGGAATATCCAATGTTGTTCATATCTCTGAAGTTTATGAGTCTAGTCCCCTCCTCGAGGATCCAACGGGACATGGTCGATGACCGACCAATGCAGATCTGAAAATTCATGGTTAAATGCAAGACAATGTTCCACAATTGGGGCTGTTTCAGATTTTTGTCGAAGACGTGAAGCATGTTCTCCAATTCGAATTATAATCATACGGATTGTTCTGCCCACATATACCATAGGACAAAAACATTGAATAATATAGACCACATAAGAGGTATTACAATCCGTTTCCCATCGCCGTGAAATAGTTCGACCTGTCAAAAGATGAGTCCATTCAATCCCCGTTAAAGAGGAAGCACAGTAAATGCAGTTGCCACAGGTTCTATGACCAGTAGTTTGCCTAGATGGTGTAGAAGGTCTATCCAGTGGCACCGTTGACTGAGCCACAAAATCGCCCAAGTTTGCTCCCTGGGAAAATGCCGCCATAAAAGGTCTATGGAAACAAGGGTGCAATTCTAACACTGGCCAGTGTTTTTTAAGCTGAGCTACAGACTGGAAGACTTGAAGCAAGCGCGGATTTACTAAGAGAGAAAACAGAGGACTTAGAAGATAGATCATGCAGATGCAATGTGCGGGCGAGTGGTATGCCAGAGGAGCGCCAATATGAAGATTATGAGATGGCACTATACTGCTTAATCAGGGTGCAACTGGTGACCTCAGACCCTGAGAAAGAGTCTGATACAACTCTGCTTCATACTGAACAGGCCCATCGGGGCCTAGGACCAGCCCAAGAGAATCGCCCCCAAGACACGATAGTTTGTATGAAGTACTATGTTATGAAAGAGATATTGCTGGCTATTTCCAGAAAACATGGTCCCTTTAAGTGGGAGGAGTGCATAGTGGAACCAAGATTTGTCAGCGGGAACACTACAGCGCCTTAGAGAGAGACGAGAGAGGATGGGTTTCCTCCAGAGGGAGGGACTGAGATACAAATGGTTGTTCCCCTTTGGACTTTTAATCACCGCAAAAGGGGCTTTGCGGGAGGCCTGGCAGACATTAAAGGATCTAGGGCTTGAGAGCCTCCCTGAGACCACATGCACCCGGACAGAGACAACACGGACGGCAGCGTCCAAGAAATCAGGTTTGACGTGGCAGAGTGGCGACCAAAAGCAGGCGGCTGACATCTCTTAAGGGAATGGGGCAGGCGGAACCTTTGGACAATGGAGTATCTTGAATGATACAACAAAGACATATATGAATTTTTGTTGTTCCTCTTCATGTTTGCTCACCTATTCTTCCCCCCATGATCACATCACACCCTCCTTCTCGGTTTACACTGGCTTCCACTCAGGTTCCGTTTCCATTACAAAATTCTCATACTCACTCATAAAGCACTACACACCGGCTCTCCACAGTATTTAGTCGAGTCCATCCATCTGCAGCCTCCCTCCCCCCCCCCCGTCTCCTTCGTTCAGCACATGGTTATCGTCTCTTTCTTCCCGCCCCATCCTCAGCTCACCTAGAAACAACACGTCATTCCACTTTTTACTTTTTAGCCCCAGCCCTCTGGAACTCACTTCCAGTTGCTCTCCGTACTGAGCTATCTTTTCAAAGATTTAAGTGCTCACTCAAAACCCATCTTTTCCAGCAGGCCTTCGACCTCCCAGACCCCTAAGACCAGTTTCTCTATCGGTATCTCTTTCGACTTATTTCTTTACAGCTCATTTGTCTTTCTCCACCTCTCTCTGTCCTGTCTGAATAATGGCGTTCTTTTCCTTTTCTGTTTTTATTGATTGTATTGTACACCGCCCTGATGCGCTTGCCTGGGCGGTATATCAAGCAACGATTAAAGATAAAAGATAAAGAGGGTAGCTAGCCTGCAGTTTGCTGAGTTACTGTTGTTACAAGTTTGGATGGTGGCATTAGGCCATTAGATGGTTTTTATTAGAGTAAGGATGAATGAAGGGTAGTGGATGCTTGAGGATGAATGAGTGGGGATGAATAGGAGGAAGAGAGGGGGAGGAAAGGGTGTGGGCACGAAGGTGTAAAGTGGAAGGTGAGATTTTAGGGGGTGTGGGATCTTGGATTGCATCACTCACCTCTAATACCTGACTCCATAAGGAGTGATTATGAAAGGGGGGGGAGAGTCGGGGGGAGAATTGGGTGGGGAGCGGGATATAGGGAAAGCACAGTTACTCATCTGTAACAGGTTTTCTCCAAGAACAGCAGGAGTCTGTCTTCACATATGGGCGACATCAGCGCCGACAGAGCCTGCGTGGAGTATTTCCCCAGCTTTCACAGAAAGCCTTTGGGAATGTTCCCACGCATGCTGGTCCCCTTCCCAACCAATGGTGCCATCTTGCTCAGTCAGATGACAGAGCAAAAAAAAGGACTTAAACAATGTAGGAAGGCAACTCCAAGGGGAGGAGGGAGGGTTGTAAGTACTGATTCCTGCTGTCCTGGAGAACACCTGTAACAGGTGAGTAACTACGCTTTCTCCAGGAACCAGCAGGAAGTCAGCCCTTACGTATGGGACGCCCTAGCTCCAAGCTGCCAAGGAATGAGCCACGACAGTACCATCAGCGACTCCGTGGGTAGCCGTGAGTTGCAGAAGATGGGTTCCCAGCAAGAGATTCTGCAAGACTCTAGCGTCCAGCGATACTATCACTCCGGTTGCCTTAACACAGAAGGGTCGGAGGGCAGGAGTTGCCTACACCCCGAAAATATTATGGAGTACCCCCTGCACGAAGGCATTGTCCCTGCGGGACTCATTCTCCAGGCAGTAATGTGCTACAAATGTATGAATCGAAGACCATGTGGCAGCTCTGTAGATTTCCGGCACAAGAACTGAACAGAAGTTGGCCACTGACGTAGCCATGGCCCGCACGTGATGTGCAGTGATCCGGTGCTCAAGAGAGAGGCCCGCTCGCTCACAGGCGAGAGCAATGCAGTCCGCCACCTACGTGGACAGAATCTACTTCATTACTGGAAGCCCCAGTCTACTGGGGTCATATGATACAAAGAGCTGAGGAGCTTTGCGATGGGTTTGGGTCCTCTGCAGGTAGAAGGACAGGGCCCACTTGCAGTCTAGCGCAGAGGTTCCCAACTCCAGTCATGGAGGGCCAAACACCATTCAGGTTTTCAGGCTCTCCCTAATAAATATGCTTGAGATGCATTTGCATGCACTGCCCCCATTGTATTCAAATGTATCTCATGCATATTCATTAGGGACAGCCTGAAAACCTGAATGTTGTATGGCCCTCCAGGACTGGAGTTGGGAACCTCTGGTCTAGCGTATGCAAGATGAGTTCCTCCCTGCTGGTGTGGGACGTGGGAAGAAGGTGGGGAAGACCACCTCCTGGCTGAGGTGGAAGGGGGATACCATCTTGAGGAAGAATATGGGATGTGTGCGGAGCACTACCCTGTTCTTATAGAACATTGTATATGGCGGATACGCTACCAAAGCCTGGAGTTCACTCACTCTCTGAGCGGACGTAATGGTCACCAGAAAAACAAATTTCCAGAAGAGGTATCTCAGATGGCAGATGGCCAGGAGCTCGAACAGCGACTTGGTGAGCTGGGAGAGCACCACATTAAGGTTGCATTCCGCCGCCGGAGGGCGAGAGGGAGTTTTGATAGCAGGAGCCCCGGAGGAACCTGGAGACCAGGGGCTGGTTTGAGAGGGATTTTCCCTCTACAGGGTGATGGTGAGCGGCTACAGCGTTCAGGTGTACCCTCACCGAATTAGACTTTAGGCTGGCATGCGAGAGGTGCAGCAAGTATTGTAACACTAGTTGCATGCAGCAGGAAAAAGGGTTCTCTCTGCACACCAGACAGAGAATCTCCTACATTTGAAGGAGTATGCCCGTCTGGTGGAGGTTTTTCAGGAGGCCAACAGAATCTCCTCAACTTCTCCTGGGAGACTGAAGGAAGCTAAGGCTACCCTTTCAGCAGCCATGCCACCAATGCTAGCGACCCTAGGTTGGGGTGAAGGAGGGAGCCCTCCTCCTGGGACAGAAGGTCCGGATCCTGACCCAGCAGGACCGGGAGCACCACCAACAAGGAGAGCAGCAGAGGGAACCAGGGTTGCCAGGCCCATCTGGGGGCAATAAGGATCATTGATGCCCACTCGCTTTGGATTTTAAAGAGTCTTGGCCACCAGAGGAGTTGGTGGGAAGGCATAGACAAGGCCCTCGGACCACGGGATCAGGAAGGCATCCACTGCTACTCTCTCCAGGTGCGGCTGGCGTGAGCAGAAGAGGGGCAGCTGCGTGTTATCCGAGGAGACGAAAAGGTCCAGAGGCAGAAGAGTTGCAGTGCCACCTTGGGGTGCAAATGCCATTCATGAGGGCAGAGGACTCTGCTGAGCTTGTCCGCCAAGCAGTTTTCTGGCCTGGAAGGTATATTGCTCATAGGAGCATTCCGTGGTGTATGGCAAAGGCAGGGAGAGCCAACACTTCCTCGCAAAGGGAGTACGAACCCGTGCCACCTTGCTTGTTCACATAGAAACGGTGACCTGGTTGTCTGTCTGGATCAGCACAGAACGGCTGCACAGGAGATGACAGAACGGTTGCACAGGAAATGGTGGAATGGTTGCACAGGAGATGGCGGAATGTTTGCAGGGCTTGAAAAATGGCTCTGAGTTCCAGGTGGTTGATCTGCAGGAGCAACTCCTCTTGCGACCAGCTGTCTTGAGTACGGAGGTCTCCCCAGTGTGCTCCCCAACTCAGAAGGGAGGCATCCGTGTTTAGGAACATCTATGGTGTAGGTGTCTGGAATGGCATCCCCTCCTGGAGGTAGCATAGGGACTGCCACCAGTTGAGGAAGTCCGCCAGTTGGCAGGTGACCCTGACCCTGTCACGTAACCTGCCCAGGGTTTGGGTCCACTGGGAGTGGAGGCACAACTGGGCCGCCCGCATGTGCATGTGAGGCCATGTGGACCAGCAACCGGAGGTGGCGGCGGCGGCGACGAGCCAGTACCTCTCTCGCTAGCTGCACGAGGCGAAGTGCCCTCTCCTTTGGAAGGAAGGCTTTAACCTATAACGCATCCAGCTGGGCACCTATGAACTCCAGGTTTTGGGCCGGAGAGAGGTGGGATTTGGGGTAGTTGATGATAAACCCCAAGTGCTGCAGGAGGCAGACAGTTCGCCCTGTGGCATGGCTGGCTTTGAGGGCTGTGCTGCCTCTGAATGAGCCAGTCGCCCTTTCTGTTTCTTGAGAAGAGCAGTGCTTTCCAAGGCTCTCCCAAAAGGTGATTTTTGCTGAATTTGCTGCTAAATTGTGAGTTTTGTCTGTTTGTCTCCACATATTTATCTATCTATTTGCCCTTCTTGGTGGGTTCCCTTACCTACACCCTTGCTGTGTGCCCACTGTTCAGGACCAGCCTCCATTGCTGTAGAGTTTTAAACTATCTTTCTCTTAGTGTACCTGAGTGACTGCCCCTCCCCCCTGCTGAGGCATTGTTGTAGACCTCCATTTCCTGTTGTGCATGTGGGCTTGCTCAGATTGCCTTTCTGTTTCTTGAGAAGAGCAGTGCTTTCCAAGGCTCTCCCAAAAGGTGATTTTTGCTGAATTTGCTGCTAAATTGTGAGTTTTGTCTGTTTGTCTCCACATATTTATCTATCTATTTGCCCTTCTTGGTGGGTTCCCTTACCTACTCCCTTGCTGTGTGCCCACTGTTCAGGAACAGCCTACTGGCCAGAGACACTTAGGTTCCCGCCCACCCTACCCCTCACCCCACCCACCCCAGGGGCTACATTGCCTATATAGTGGTCACATACGTGCCATCTGTTGTTCCTAACTTGGGTAACGCCCACATCTTCAACTTTTCTTATTATTCTTCCTCTTCTGGGACTGCTTAATCAACATGTCGTGTATTCAGTGCAATAACTGTGGTACTTTCATTCAAAGAAGAATCATTTGGAGCCTAAGAGCTTGTCCTATATGCCTAAAGTCAGCTGCCATGCATGAAGAACTGACTCTACTAAGGAAAGACCTAGCAGCCATGCATAAAGAAGTGTCTCTACTGAGGGAGGAACTGGCTGCAATGAAGCGCACCTCTTCTAGGATACAAACTGAACAAAGTCCACCACCGCTCCCACAAAGAATCAAACACCCCAGGAACAGATGGATCACAGTGGGTTCCGGAAGATTGCGACCTATAATGCAGAGACATCCTACACATCAAGAGATATCCCTGCAAAATGCCTTCTCTGCCTTGGCTAATGAGGATGCCCAACCCAAAGAAACTGAAGGGCCCTTAAATGAGTCAGACAATGCCCAATCTCCTGCTAAAGCACCAAATATGAAGAAAACCTCACCAAACAGAAAACTATTACTACTTGGAGATTCCATCATCAGAGGCACCAACTTGGGAACACAGTTCAAAGGAGAGAAGATAGTCATGTGCCTACCAGGCTCTTCAGCCAGCAGGAATACAAACCAAGTTGTTGAAATACTTAGCGCAAAAAGTGAGCACTCCAAACCAGCTGTTATTATCCACTTGGGCACAAATGACCTGGCTAGAAACAGTGCCTCTACAGCCCAAAAGGACTTCCAATCTCTGGGAGAGAAACTCAAGCCCATTGTTAACACTGTTGCATTCTCAGAAGTTCTACCTGTTCTTGGTAAGGGGACAAAAAGGCTGCATCGCATTAACAACTTTAATACATGGCTCCAGACCTGGTGCAAACAAGAAGGATTCAGATTTATTGGCAACTGGGGCAACAGAGGGACCAACAAGAGACTATACTGTGCTGATGGACTACATCTCTCTGTCGCAGGGAAAAGAAACCTAAGTGAAAAATTCAGGCAGTATGTGGATATGCATTTAAACTAGGAAAAGGGGGTGACGGATGTGGAAGGTCAACATCTGCATGCCACCCCCTGCAAAAGCAAAACAACATCAGAAACAGCCACACTCTTAAACCACACATCAAAAACAAGTGGGAAGAAGTGGGCAGAATAAAATCAATGCAAAATACACACAAGCCAGGTAAATGCTGGAAAGCAATGAGCACAAATGCTCGAAGCTTAGCCAAAAAAATTCCAGACCTGGAAGCCCTAATGGTGGAAACGGATTTGGACATTGTGGCCGTTACGGAAACATGGTTTAATGAATCGCATGATTGGGATATAGCCATAGCTGGCTATAATCTATTCAGAAGAGACAGAGAAAATGGAAAAGGAGGAGGAGTAGCCTTGTATGTCAAAAGCAGTATTAAAGCTACTGAAATGCAGGGAACATGGGGAAAAGAAGAAGCGCTCTGGATTGCGTTGGAAAGAGGAGATGGCACTGTCATCCATATTGCTGTAGTCTACAGACCTCCGACTCAAATTGAAGAGAGAGATAATGAATTGATTAGATATTGCCAAGATAGCAACAAAGGGGGAAGCGATCATATTACGTGACTTTAATCTACCTGATATGGATTGGATTACTCCTTCTGCACATCTGGAAAGAAGCAAAAAAATTGTGGATGCTCTCCAAGATGCATTACTTAGACAAATGGTGATGGAACCAACCAGGGAAAGCTCAACGCTGGATGTAGTGCTTACCAACAGTGATAACGTGTCGAATGTCTGCGTGAGTGCCCCTGTGAGCAACAGCGACCATCACACGGTGTGGTTTGAGATAAAAGCCATGGTACAGGCCAATCATAGCAAGCTCAAAGTCCTAAACTTCAAAAACACTGACTTCAATAAAATGGCCGAGTACTTAAAGGAGGAGATGACGGGGTGGAAGGAGATAAGGGAAGTGGAATTGCAATGGACTAAACTAAAGGCGGCAATAAAAGGGGCAACAGATAAATATGTAAGAAAAATAAATAAAAATAAGAGGAGAAGGAAACCTATTTGGTTTTCCAAAGAGGTGGCTGCGCAAATAAAGGCAAAAAACACAGCTTTCGCAAAATTCAAAAGCTTGCAAACAGAAGAACACAGAAATGAATACAGGATCCAAATCAAAGAGTCTAAAAGAGTAATAAGGATAGCAAAATCAAAGGCAGAAGAAAAGATGGCTAAAGATGTTAAGGGTGGCAACAAAACTTTCTTCAGGTATATTCAGGAAAGGAAGAAGATCAGAGTTGGAATTGCAGGACTCAGAAGTGCTGGGAAAGGACTCGTGGAAAGTGACACTGAAAAAGCAAAATTGCTAAACAAATACTTCTGCTCTGTTTTTACTAAAGAAGATCCTGGAGATGGACCAGCTGTGACTCCCAAATATAAAAATAGGACTGAAGTAGATACCACACCATTCACAGAAGATGAGGTGTTAGAACAACTTGCTAAACTGAAAGTGGACAAAGCCATGGGACCAGATGGGATACATCCCAGGATACTGAAAGAGCTCAGAGAAGTTCTTGCAGGACCATTAAAGGATGTCTTCAACAGATCCTTGGAAACAGGAGTGGTTCCTCAGGACTGGAGAATGGCTAATGTTGTACCTCTACACAAAAGTGGTGACAGGGAAGAAGTGTCAAATTACAGGCCCGTGAGCCTTACCTCGGTGGCAGGAAAAGAAATGGAGGCGCTCCTGAAAGAGCGAATAGTGAACTTTCTCAAAACCAACAGGTTGCAAGATCCAAGGCAACATGGTTTTACCGAAGGACGGTCTTGCCAAACAAATCTGATTGAGTTCTTTGATTGGGTGACCAAGGAACTAGATCTGGGGCATGCAATGGATGTCATCTATCTGGATTTCAGCAAAGCCTTTGATACTGTTCCTCATAGGAGGCTTGTCAATAAACTCAGTAGCTTGGGGATGGGTCCCAAGATAGTAAACTGGATTAGAAATTGGTTGACTGACAGACAACAGAGGGTGATGGTACATGGAGCTCACTCGGATGAGAGGAAGGTGATTAGCGGGGTGCCTCAGGGTTCGGTCCTGGGCCCGGCACTGTTCAATATATTTGTGAGTGATATTGCTGAAGGACTGAATGGAAAAGTCTGTCTTTTTGCAGATGACACAAAAATTTGCAACAGAGTGGACTCCCCCGAGGGAGTGGATAACATGAGGAAAGATCTACAAAAGCTGGAAGACTGGTCTAATGCTTGGCAACTGCGATTTAATGTGAAAAAGTGCAGTGTCATGCACTTGGGTAGCAGAAATCCAAGGGAAAAATACACAATAGGGAGTGAGAGGTTGGTATGCACGGTTCAGGAGAAAGACCTTGGTGTGATTATCTCTGATGATCTCAAGGTGGCAAAACAGTGTGACAAGGCGGTGGCAAAAGCCAGGAGGATGTTGGGCTGCATACAAAGAGGGATTACCAGCAGAAAGGAAGAGGTACTTATGCCACTGTACAAGTCACTGGTAAGGCCTCACTTGGAATACTGTGTTCAGTTTTGGAGGCCCTATCTTGCAAAAGATGTAAAAAGACTGGAAACTGTTCAGAGAAAGGCGACCAAAATGATTTGGAGCCTGCGTCAGAAGCCTTATGAGAAGAGACTTGAAGACCTAAATATGTACACTTTGGAGGAGAGGAGGGACAGGGGAGATATGATTCAGACCTTTAAATACTTAAAGAGAAATGATGAACAAACAAACCTCTTCCAAAGACGGGGAAGCTGTAAAACTAGAGGGCATAACATGAAGCTGCAAGGTGGTAAACTGAAAGGCAATGTCAGGAAATATTTCTTCACTGAAAGGGTGGTGGATGCCTGGAATGCTCTCCCAATGGAAGTGGTGAGGGCAAACACGGTGATGGAATTCAAAACGGCATGGGACAAACACAGTGGATCCCTACATGGAGTGGTGGGTTCACCCCTAAACAGAAACAGAAACATGGGGAGGGGTGGCCTGCACAGAGCGACAGGTGCACCTACTCTTGCCATCTTGCTGGGCAGACTAGATGGACCATGCTGGTCTTTATCTGCCGTCACTTACTATGTTACTATGTTACAAAGGCCCCTTGTAAGCACATGTAGACAGCCACGACCGCCAGGCACTTTGAAAAGACTCTGGGCAAGGAGGCCAAGCCGAATGGAAGTACCTTGTACTGGTAGTGCTCTCCTCCCACCACAAACCTTAGGTACTGTCTGTGGGAGGGGTGGATCAGGATGTGGATATATGTATCCTTTAGGTCTAAGGAGCACAGCCAATCTCCCTGGTGGAGGTAGGGCAGCAGAGTTCCAAGGGAGAACATATTGAACTTCTCCCTCACCAGAAACTTGTTCAAGTTTCACAGGTCTAGTATGGGCCTGAGGCCTCCAGTTCTTTTGGAGACAAAGAAATACCTTGAGTAGAAACCGTTTCCCCACAGTTGTCTGGGTATAGGTTCTACTGCCTTGTCCATCCATGAGCAAACCCTCGAGCTCTGACAGGAGCAAGGTCGGGAGGTGTTTGTTGGAACCTGAGGAGAGAGCCCTCCTTTACTACTTGTAGGACCCACTGGTCCATGGTGACCCCGGCCTACCTGTGGGCAAAAAGCACTAGGCGGCCTCCTGTGGGCTGGGGAGGGTTTCCTGGGGGAGAGGAGGCCCTGCCCGAAGAACCAAAAACTACCCCCAGACTGGGTGGGAGGTGGTGTCTGGGGCTTCTGGGCCTTTGGCTTCATCGGCCTATGGCAATGGTTCTTGGGCTGGGGGCCTTGTTGCTGTTGCCCCAAGAAAGGGCTGGTAGTGGCCCTGGTGGAAAGGCCCCTTCTTCTTCAGGATGGGTGGTTTTTTCCAGACGGCTTCTTCCGAGGAAGGGTCGAAGTTTTCCTCCAGAGCCTTTGCCTGGTCATGACCTCGACCTCTATCTTGTCTGCTTTGTTGGTCATGGGCTTGCCAAACAAGTTTTCCCCGGTGCAGGGACGTCCAGCAATTTTTCTTGCACCCATTGCTCGAGGTCGGAGGTTTGTAACCAGGCCATGTGCCGGGCCCCGATGCCCACTGCCGCTACTCTTGTTGCAGATTCAAAGTTGTCGTAGGCGGCGCAGGAGAAGAACTTTGAGCAATCCCAGATCCCGGTGGTGTGGGATTGGAACTTCTGAAGGGGTTCCCCAGCGAGGCCCGCAGAAAAGTCTGCCAGCTCTTGGATAAGGCCTTGAGGTACATACCTATGTACAACTCATAGCTTGTATCTGGAATCCCAGCATGGATCACTGGAAGCACTTGCACCCAAGGGCATCGAGGGCTCTGGCTTCCCTGCACGGGGTGACAGACAAGTAGTTCTTCTGGCTTTTGAGTTTTTGCATCGAGGACTCCACAACCATGGAGTTATGCGGAAGTTGGGACTTTTAGAAACCGGGCCCTTCTTGATGCAGATGACATTGAGGCGCCGGCTGACCACTGGCGCCAGGGTCTCCCACATCTACAGGAGCAGACACATGAGGATGGGCTGCATCGGCACTGTAAGTCTCCTCTGGCGGAGACTCATACTGGAGAATCTCCAGTTCTTCAATGCACGGGTCCTCCTCTGACTCGGTTTGGACCGGAAGGGCCCGGGCCATGTCCCGTATGAAGTCGTGGAAAGCCACGTCCTTGAGTGGGGAGTGGTGCCGGTGTTCCTGAAGTGGATGGCTCAGAGGGGACGCCTCGGTGACAAGATATCTTGGGGGAGGCCTCAACATCAGTCTCCCAGTCGGAGTCCAAGGGCACCGAGGATTCCGAGGCTCGGGGCCTTCGTGTCTCGAGGCCGCCCCCAAGGAACTGGGGTCACCCAAAGGGTCTTGGGTTAGACTCCCAGAAACTGGCTGAGGAGGACCAGACACCCGAAGATTGGGACTGGGACCTCAATCGGTGCAGAGGACTCGACCAAGGCCAGTGGCGCTGGGGGCCTGGATCGAAGCCCAGGGACTCCCCTGCAGTCGGGGGCCCAGCTGTCATGGCAGATGATGCAGACGAACCTGACATCATCGCCTGCTGCAATGCCAGGAAGGCAGAGGTATTCTGCTCCAGGACCACCATCCTGGACTCGAAACCAGGAGGCTCTGAAGCTTTTGGCGTGGGAATAGAGGGTCTCGGACGATGCCGGCACTCTTGCGCGTGCATCCTCGACAAGGACCACAGCCTCGGGGAGCCTCGCACAGTCATCACTGGCCAAGGACTCCCTCTTAGAGACCTTAAGGGGGCGCTGCTCAGATTTGCCTGAATCCCTCCGTGATACCTTACCGGGTTTCACAGCTGGAACCTTGACTGGCTTTGAGGATTTTTTCCTTTTTTTTTTTTTTAAGGGTCTGGCATCTTTACGGAGGAGCCGCAAGACTCCAAAGATGCCCGGACCTCACGGAATGTGCTTGGCTTGAGGCTCAGTGTTGGGAAAGCTGGTGCTGAGTCGGACCGCGGGAACAGCTTCTCCTGCAACTCTGTTTCCTGATGGCTCTCATAGCCTGGCACCAAGTCGTAGGTGGCATTGTCGTGGTCCAGGCCGAGGCAATGCAAGCAGCAGTCATGGGTGTCTGTGACAGACATGGTCTGACCAAAGCAGTCGCACTTCTTGAACCCACCAGGGGACATGGTGGGAGATACCCAGTCAGGGTCAATGACCCCCGGGCGAAAAAAGGCACGAATGCCGGTTGAGGCAAGCCTCATCAAAAAAGAAGGGAAGAGCAGAGGACAGCGTTGGGGATGGCGCCAGCTCGAGGCGGGAAGAGGAACCGGTACACAAACCAGGAAAAAACAACAACTTCTGAGGATACTTTTTAAAGGATTTTTCCTGGAAAACAGGACATACGTCCATTGGGCTCCATGGAAAAAAGGAGCTTGAGCAAGATTGCACACTTGGGCGGGAAGGGGCCAACACATGAGTGGTAGTATTCCCAAAGGCATTTTATGAAAGCTGGGGAAATGCTCCATGCGGGCTCCATTGGCACTGTCACCCATATGTGAGGACTGACTTCCTGCTTGTTCCTGGAGAAAAGAGTATTATGCCAGCCAGTTATAAATCACAAAGATGTTGTAGATAGGCTCTATTAATGCTATGAGGGGCTTAACACCCCACGGAAACGGCAGCAACTCTTCTGGGCAGCAACAGTTGTACTGGGGACATAGTATATATCCAGGAGACCCACCTCCGTAGAAAGGATGGGGGACTATTGCAGAGAAATTCATACCCACATCAGTACTTTGGGGGACCCAGGTGCAGGGAGGGGGGGGGGGTAACCATCCTAATACGGCAAATCTGTCCATTTGAAGTAGGTGAAGTGGTCCGCGATGGAGAGGGCAGAGTACTTCTGTTAAAAGGGTGAGTTACAGGGGAAAAAGGTAACTTAAGCAACTGCTTACACACCTTATGAGAGACAAGTTCCTTTTTGGAGTGGAGTCCGGGAGCTATTGGAAAGACTTGTGCAGGGGAAACTTGTGTTAGGGGGGATTTTAATCTGGCCCTACACCCCCAATGGGACTGCCAGGCTAAAGGAGGGGATGGGGACAAAAAGAGTAGGCAGCTTGTACAGGAAATTATAAAGAGGTATCACTTAACCGATATATAGCGGGCTCACAATAGTGGCCACAGTGGTTACACATTTTTCTCAAATCCATACAATAGCTACAGTCGAATTGACAATATACTGTATTAGTAGACAAGATGTGGAAACACTGAGTGCATGAGGCGAAAGAGTAGGCAATATCACCTGGTCAGATCATGCCCCAGTGTGGGTTGAGATGGGGGATGTTAGAGAGGTGGCTTTATTGAAGGGCGGCAGGCCTCGGACAATATTAAGCGGGTGATAAATGGGATTTGGGCGGTATATCAGCAACAAGAGAATGCGATGGTACCCTCTATCGACACTGAAAAAGCATTCAATAGAGTAGAATGGGGGGCTTTTTGTTTTAAGTAATGCATAACTGATGGGCTTTGGATCCCAATATATAGATTAGGTACAGGCCCTTTATCAAAACCCCCGTGCACGAGGCAAAATCAATGGCAGGTACACTGACACCTTCCCGTTGGAGAGAGGCGAACAGAGATGCCCCATGTCCTTGCTATTATTTGCATTCAGCACCATACCTAGCCCTGGGCGAGCGGTGCAGCCTCACAGGGTGCAAAAGGATTAGGAGCGCATGTCGGGCTGCCGTCCCTGGCCCACACCCTCCCCTCCCCCCCTTCCCCCCCCCGTGTTGCCCTGCCACCACCGCCAATTTTTTTTCTCAGTGAGGTGGACCTGTGTTTGTGAGCAGGTCGGGTACCTCCTTCCCTTCTCTAATATACGTCGCGTCAGAGGAAGGTGGGACCAGGCCAGCCATGCAAACACGAGTCTTTGCAACTCAACGTTTGCATGGCTGACCTGGTCCCTCCCTCCTCTGGCACAACCTACATCAGAGAAGGGAAGGAGGAACCCAACCTGCCTATAAACGCAGGCCTGAATCACTGCTGATGCTGTCGCATCTGAGAAAACAAAAAAGTAGCGGCGGCAGCAGGACAACTGGTGGGAGGAGGGGGCGCGCCAGTTGGGAAATAGCATGGGGCGCAATTATGGCTTGGTACAGCCCTGTTCGCATTGGTAGTAGAACCACTTGTACAGGCAGTGAGGGCCAATGAAGAGATGAGGGGAATAGAGGTTGAGGAGCAGCAACATAGATATCTTTATTTGCAGACGATATAGTGCTGGTGGTGACACAGCCTTAACTGGCTTTGAGGTGACACAGCCTGAGAAGACTATACTGAGGGTGCTAGAGGAATTACAAAGCTACGGAGCCATATCAACAGCAAGTAGAGCCTTCTCCATTGCTGCACCTATGGCATGGAACGCCCTCCCAGCAGAAATCCGGGCCATCCCAAATTTGGCACTATTCCGTAAAGCCCTCAAACATCACCTGTTCCTACAAACATCACCTGTTCCTACAATATTACCCTGACAGCATTCCCGACATTTACAATGCCCCCACCTCACCTCCCTGCCTAACCCGTCCCTCAGATCATCTTCCTGTAGATAATGGTTAACCACTATCTCTCCCACTGACCTCCTCGACCATCTAGCCAACCCTCTAGACAAAGGTCATATTTTTATTTACCGTAAGAGCATTATATTTGTTTACAATATGTACATAGTTCCTCCCTCGTTTTTACTCCATGTTTTACATTCCCTGTTCAATGTAAAAAACTTGATGTAACTTGCTTACATTCTTGTATGTTCTGTTTCAAATGTAAACCGCACTGATTATAATAGCGCGGTATATAAGAAATATAAATAAATAAATAAATAAATAAATAAATATCCAGGATATAAGAAGAATCTGGAAAAGACTGTACTGAACGTCAATTTAGAATGCGATGTTCTGGGGCGATTACAACAGAGGTTTCCCTTTAGATGGGCCCATAGGGTGATCAAATACCAAGGAATGAACATTACAGTGCATCCAGGGGGCCTGTATGAGGCAAACTACCCAGACCTATGGAGGGCAGTAGGGAAAGATCTTCGGGAATGGACGGGCCTAGAGGTATCCTGGCTGGGACGAGTAGCCACTGTGAAAATGAACATCCTCCCAAGGGTGCTTTACTTTTTTCAGGCCCCCCTGATAGCGATCCCAGTAGGATATATAAGGGAACTACAGCGGAAGGCTTACAGGTTTATTTGGAAGAGGAAGCCTCCGCGAGTGGCAAGGTCGGTAATGCACAGAACCAGGGAAGAATGTGGATTGGGAGTCCCCTACTTACAAGCATATTATTGGGCTACTCAAATCCACCATCTGATGTACTGGCACAAAGGAGAGGAGGGGAAAAACTTTTGTGGCTTTAGAAAGGGTGGCGGGAGGGGGAGGCTAATAGGATGTCTACCATGGATGAGTAGCACTGAAAGGGGCCCAATGGTAAGAGGGAACCCCTCTGAGAGTCATGTGGTCTTGGGCAAGCCACTTAACCCTCCATAGCCCATGTTCCCTGTAAAATAGTTATCTCCAAGTTATAATGCCCTGTTCAATGTAATTTCAGTTTGTTCAATGTAAACCGCACTGATGCAGAATAGCGCGGTATATAAGAGAATATAAATAAAATAAAATAAAATAAATAAATGTACTACAGGTGTGGATAAAGTCCGGAACAGAGTGGAAGGAGGAGAAACCAAGTTCTCAGGGATACAGACATTGTGCCACACAATGGAGTGTCCCCTGAGGAGGGAAGGGGGGTATATAAACAGTGGGAGCGAGTAGAGTTTAAGTGGTTCTATCTATTTGTGGATGGTGGAGAGTGGGTACCTTTTGAGGATTTAAGAGGAACTTATGTTCTATGGGCTGGAGACTTATTCCACTATGGGCAGAAATTAGGCAAGGAGAGATTGGGAAAAGATTACTCCAACCTAGAGGTCATATGGTATGGGAAGAAGAGCTCCCCGGGATTAATCTCGATCATCTATAAAGCAGTGAGGGGGGCCTCTTATATAAAACATCACTATATGGAGGAATGGGAGAAGGATTTGGGGTGGAATTTCATAAAATTTCTGGCAGTGGGTACAATCCTGGATAATCAAGTAGTGAGGGTGGAGGTTGAGGTTGAGTCATGTTTATATCTACTGGGGTGGTGGCAACAGGGTGGCCCTCGGAGGGAGAGGCGACAGATCATGGCCTGCTTGAGTGCTGTTAAGTGTGAATTAGCATATCGGTGGAAGCAATTGGATCCTCCACTAATGTAATACTATGTGGGGCGGCTTCGCCAGATTTTTCTGATTGAGAAACTAATGGCAATCCGCAGACAGCGACTGGCACATTTTGAGCTTGAATGGAGTGGAGTGTTTGAATATTTGCACATGAGGGGGAAGAGGGACTGAGGGAGGGTGGGGGTCTGTTGGGAATTTTGTTTAACTTTATATGAACAATATGGTTATTATATGGAAAACGTTTGGCTATCATATGTTGACTGAAATGTTCTTGCTATTTTGAAATATCCTAATAAACATTTAAATTAAAAAAAAAATTCTCAAATGACAAATCTTGGCCCTTCTTAAAAATGTGAGTCACCATTACCTCTTCAACACTTCCGGATAATTCCCTTGGGTCAAAAATGCTGTCACTATATCCACCAACCAACCTACTACCTCCGCAGACCCATCCCACAACAACTGTCCTGGAAGCGGATCCAAGTACATTTCAGTCAAATGCAACCTCTGCAAGATCGCCTGCACTATCTCCTGGGTGACTTCCATGAAGTCCCGCCAGTCTTCTTCTTATCCCCCTCTCCCAGAACTCCACCCTCCCATCTCCTTTCACCCTCAATTTCTCCATTTTGGCCACAAAATAACCTGCATGTTGGAATGGAGAGAGGGGAGATGAGAGACTTTCAAAGATTTCAAATGCAAGGACTGGAGCAGCAGGAGAAAGTGTCACAAAAAAGGAGTACCTAAAGAGTGAACTTCAGCCCTGGTAAATGTACATCCCCACTTCACCTGTGTAGAGCCTTCTTCCCCTCCTCCCCCCATACTCCATCTCACCCTGGTGTAGTCCTCTTTCTTCCTTGAGTTACCCATCCTCTATCCTAGTCCTCTTGCTCTAACTCTCCTTCTCCCCCCATCATCCAGGCACACGTTGCTTCCCTGTTGCTGCCTCTGAGAAGGCCTCTTTTTCCCCCTCTTCTTCCTTCCTCCATAGCCACAACTGGAGACCAAAGACAATACAGCCAGCCGAAATTTGGTCTCCACAGCATCGCCAACTTCAACAGGCCTAAGAGGCAGAAGACTTGATCCAGAATTAAACCCAGGTTCTTCACATAATAAGTTAATAAAAATATATACAAAAAAATATAAGGTAATGTCTTTTTACTAGACTAGCTAATTTCATTTAATAGAAATTACACTTACCTGGTAATTGTAGTTCCTGGAGGGTCCAGTTTAGTCCTCCACATCCGGGTAGTGCACCTCCTCCTGCAGCATGGAGACTGGACCAATCAGAATCTTGCCATCCCAGGATGTATGCTGCTGGAGCTCCCAAAACCCCCAGTGAACTAGTAACAAATCAGACTTAAAGAGGCAACACATTAGTCAAGTAAAAACACCTCAACTATAAATTAACTTACTCCCCAGAACGTTAACCTGACTCCCTCCCCAAACGAAGAAGCCAGAACCCTGCACAGTGCTTCCGCCCCGACAACGGAACGAATAAGCAGACACAGCCACCGACAAACACGGACAGAACAGACGACAAGAAAGGAGAGCGCTGAAGGATCCCACCAAAGGGCCCGAAAAATTCGCTTAAAAGGCTCTCCTCCTATACACCAAGCGCGCCGCACTAACAGACCTGTCTCTTGGGCGGGACGGAGATTACCAGGTAAGTGTAATTTCTATTTCCTGAGCGGTCCTCCAGTTTAGTCCTCCACATCCGGGATGTAACAGAGCAGTTAACACCGGGCGGGACCTTGCAACCCGGCGCGCAACACCGCTGAACCAAAACTAGCATCCCGAGCGGCCAACACATCCAACCGGTAGTGTCTACTGAAAGCATGAAGAGACGACCAGGTTGCCGCCCTGCAAATCTCCAAAGGCGGAACAAGACTATGTTCCGCCCATGACGCCACTTGCGCTCTAGTAGAGTGAGCTCGCAACCCTAGCAGGACCGCACTCCCCTGCAGAAGGTACGCCGAGGCAATCGCCTCCTTAATCCACCTGGAAATAGAAGCCTTCGCCGCCGCTTCCCCTTTCCGGACTCCGCCGAAAAGCACGAACAGCCAGTCAGACTTACGGAACGTCTCCGAAACCGCGAGGTACTGACGCAGCACTTGTCGCACATCCAAACGGTGCAAATCCCGGCCTGCAGCACCCTCTGCCCCAAGCCAAATACCGGCAGAAAAATGGATTGATTCAAGTGAAACGGGGAAATTACCTTGGGCAAAAAGGAAGGCACAGGTCTCAAAACCACTTTATCCCTAGAAAAGGACAAGAAAGGCTCCCTACACGACAGAGCCTGCAACTCTGAAATCCGCCTTGCTGAACAAATGGCCAGCAGAAAAACCGTCTTCAGCGTTAGATCATTAATGGACGCCTGGTTGAGCGGCTCAAAGGGTTTCTGAACCAAGGCCCGCAACACCAGATTCAAGTCCCACAGGGGTATTGACACTCTGCGCGAGGGACGCAGTCTGAATACTGCCTTAAGAAAACGTTGAACATCCGAGTGCGCCCCCAGCGGACTCCCCAGAATTTTGCCCTGGTAGCACGCGAGTGCCGCCAACTGCACCTTCAAGGAACTGGCAGCCAACCCCTTGTCAAAACCGTCCTGCAAGAAACTGAGTATTACGGGCACCGAAGCCGTCGCCGCCCGAACACAATGCCTAGAACACCAGTCCTCAAAAATCCGCCACACTCGGACATACGCGAGCGAAGTCGAGGATTTCCTAGCGCGAAGAAGGGTGGCAATTACCGCCGAAGAATAACCCTTCTTCCTCAACCTAGCCCTCTCAATGGCCAGACCGTAAGCGAGAACCGATCCACCTGAGGCATCCGCAGCGGCCCCTGAAGCAACAGATCCACTAAGGGAAGAAGCCGCCACGGCCTTCCATCGAGCAAACGCACCAGATCCGCATACCAGGGACGTCTGGGCCAATCCGGAGCCACAAGCAAGACCCTGCCGCGATGCGCTTCTATCCGTTGCACCATTCGGCCGATCAGAGCCCACGGTGGAAAGACAGAGGAGACAGGACTCCGGCCAAGACTGAATGAGCGTGTCGATGCCTTCCGACATCCGCTCCCTTCGCCTGCTGAAGAACCTGCTTGTTTTTGCCAAGTGAAAGGTCGCCATGAGGTCCATGACCGGAGCCTCCCATCTGCGAACTATTTGCGCATACACCTGCAGGTGAAGCTCCCATTCACCGGCGTCCACTCGCACTCTGCTGAGAAAATCTGCCATCACGTTGTCTTTGCCCGCGATATGCGCCGCTGAAATGGCCACTAGACGAGGCTCCACCCACTCGAACAACTTCTCCGACTCCAATTCCATGGCTAGACTGCCTGTACCGCCCTGCCTGTTGAGATACGCCACTGTCGCCGAATTGTCCGAGAGTACTCGCACCGCCCGGCCTGTTAGCGAACTCTCGAAACTCCGCAGCGCCAGCCACACTGCCCGCAACTCGAGACGATTGATTGACCAAGAAGCTTCTCGGGCTGACCAAACCCCTTGCGCATACCGACCCTCGCAATGGGCTCCCCAGCCCGTCAGACTCGCATCTGTCAGCAGAGGGATTCAAACCGGTTGTTCCAGGGGCAACCCCGCTTGCAGCGACCTCGGGGATAGCCACCACCGCAGGGCTTGCCGAACTCACCTCGGGCAGGGCAACCGTCGGTTCAGGGAATCTGACTGGTTCGACCAGCGACTCAGAAGTGCTCGCTGTAGCGGCCGTATATGAAATCTGGCCCACGGAACCACCTCTAGAGTCGCCGCCATGGTCCCCAGCAGCCACAGGTACCACCAAGCGGAAGGTGCGGGGATTCCTAGAAACTTGCGAACAAGCTGGCGTAAAGCCAGAGCGCGACGAGTCGGCAAGAACACCAAACCTCTCGCCATGTCGAAGCGAACCCCAAGGTACTCGAGGACTTGAGTAGGAAGCAATTGACTCTTTTGCAAGTTGACTACCCAGCCGAGACTCTGTAGCAGGCCCACCACCTTGTCCGTGGCTCGCACGCTCTCTTCCTTGGACTTTGCCCGAATCAACCAGTTGTCGAGATAAGGGTGAACCAGAACACCCTCTTTCCGCAAGGCCGCCGCCACCACTACCATGACCTTGGTGAAGACCCGGGGAGCTGTAGCCAACCAGAACGGCAGCGCCTGAAACTGGTAATGTCCCCACGGGAACGTGAACCTCAGGAATTTTTGATGAGCTGCTCTGATCGGAATGTGCAGATAAGCTTCCTTGAGATCCAGAGACGTCAGAAACTCTCCTTGGCGCACCACCACTATGACGGATCTCAAGGTCTCCATGCGGAAATGAGGCACCCGGAGAGCACAATTCGCGCCCTTGAGATCTAAGATAGGCCGAAGAGAACCGTCCTTCTTTGGCACCACGAAATAAATGGAGTAACGACCGAAACCGCGTTCTGCCCCTGGGACAGGCACCACCGCCCCCAGAGCCAGAAGACGATCCAATGTCACTCGAATTGCCAGCTCTTTCTACTGACCTCTGCAGGGTGAGAGGATAAACGAGTCCCTGAGTGGGAAGGCGAACTCCAGAGCATAGCCCTCTTGGATTATCTCCAGCACCCACTGGTCTGAGGTTACTTGGACCCAGGAAGGAAGAAAGTTCTGAAGACGTCGTCCAATCACTTGATTTCCCCCCTGGGCCCCCCTCGCTTCATTGTGGCTTGCGGCTAAAGGAAGAGGAGGAGGAGGAGGAAGCCGATGCGAAACCTCTACCTGCTCCTCGAAACCCCCGAAAGCCTTGGGACAGAGAACTAAACCTTCCGCGCTGCCCACCCCCGAGGCGGGAAGAGCGGAACCGACGAAAATCTTGAACGGAGCCCCGGGCGGCAGGCAAACTTCTATTCTGCTTAGGCTTATCTTCCAGCAGCCTGCCCCCATTAGACTCCCCCAAGTCCTTCACCAACTTGTCCAGATCGTCACCAAACAACAACCTGCCCTTAAAGGGGAGCTTACTGAGGCGGGACTTAGACGACCCATCGGCCGCCCAATTGCGAAGCCAAATAGAGCGCCTCGCCGCCACCAGGGACGCCATACTATTTGCTAAGGTTCTGATCAAGTCATAATGGACATCCGCCAAATAAGCCGACCCGGACTCCAATCGGTTGACCTCCAACAGTCCCTGCTGATCCAAACGAGGGTCCTGACGCAAGCGCTGAGACCATCGTAAACAGGCTCTTGCCACCCAGGCCCCACAAATAGAGGCCTGCAAAGAAAGAGCATTGGTCTCAAAGGCCTGCTTCAACAAACCGTCTACCTTTTTGTCTTGTGGGTCCTTAAGGGCAGAACTGCCCTCTACCGGAATCGTCATCCTCTTGGTGACAGCCGATACCGCCGCGTCTACCCGTGGCGACCGGAACCTTTCCTTGTCCTTGTCGGCCAACGGATAGAGCCGGTTCCTCGTTCTAATGCCCTTCAAGCCCGACTCCGGCTGGTCCCATTCGGTCTGAATCATCTGCTCTACAACCCGGTGTACGGGGAACACCATTTGAGGCTCTCGGACCGCCTGAATAAGGGGATCCTCCAGTCCGTCCTCCTCCACCGGACGCGCCACAGCGAGATTAAGAGTTTGGAGAGATTCCGTAATCAAGGGAACGAGCTCCTCTTTACGAAACACCCTAATGATCCTAGCCTGATCTTCGGGGTCCGGAATCTCTCCCTCCTCAAGCTCGTCAATGACTTCCTGCTCAGCTTCAGCCATCTCATCCTCCTGCCACTCCATATCTACCTGCTGGACTTCCGTGGACCGCAGGCGCTTGGCAGGTGTGGGGGTACTCCCTCTCGCAGCGCCTCCTACAGGGGACGGCGAGGGTGCCGGCGTTGCCAAGGCCTCAGGCAACTTCCCAAGATGCCCCAACCGGAAAGCCTGATGCATAAGGAGCACAAAATCCGGGGAGAAGTCCCCCAAAGATGCCTCCGCCCCGGCTGGCGTTGATCCCGACTGGCCCACAGGCGTAGCCGGATGCGAAGCCACTGGAGATCTCGGAGATGTCTCTGATCCCACCGGTACCGCAGGATCTACAGGGTCTGTAAGTGCTCTACCCTCCATTTGCTGTTCCACCTTGGAAGACACAGCAGCGCAGCCTCTGCAAATCCCAGACTCAGAGGCCGTCTCCCTATGGGACCCGCAGACCACACACTGTGGCCTAGAAGCCATAAAACCGGCGTACAACAAAGAAATCAAACAGCTAGCTCCAAAGGGGCAGAGATCGAGAGAAATTATCAGGCAGAAGGCAAGCAAAAGAAAAAGCCCGACGTTTTGTGTGTTCTCTTTTTTTTTTGTACTATGCAAGCAATGAAGAAAAAAAGGAGAGTGGAGGAAGAGCCAACACTAACCCGACTCCAAAAACGCCCGAAAAGAGAAGCACATACCGCAGTGCACGCGGCAGGCCAGTCCCCCGCACAGCGCGGGAACTCCACAAGATGGCCACGAGTGCAGCTAGACACAAACAAAAAGGGCGCGAAAACCCTGCGAAGCACAGAAAGCCGTAGAGCTCAATGCCGACCGACCGAGGGTGAATAAAATTAAATGACTTACTCAGCTGGTAAGGCGCGCACAGCCGGATATCGCCGCCTGCCTTGGTCCTGCAAAAAATGGAGTCGGAGGGACCCGAGCTCGGGCGAGTGATGCCGCGCAAGATCTTCACCCTGCAAACCCTTAGAGCAGGAAGTGAAGCTACGCTAGCGTGATCTCTCCTCCGTGCCGTATAGGAGGAGAGATCCGAGAAACTGCAGCCTGCACTCAGATCCACACAGCCAGGACAGAGGCAGAATAGCAGTGAAGGGCTCGGCTGTTCCTCGTTCCTCTTTTCTGTTTTTTTTAAAGAGACAGGACTCTCAAATAACCCAAAGAAACAAAGGTAAAGAATTCCCCAAAATAAAACAGAAAACCTAACTAGAGTTGCCAATCCAGTCCTAAAGTGAGCCCAGTGCCAGGCTCACACGTCCTCCAGCTGCAAGGAGACTGGACACACTGGGGGCTTATGGGAGCTCCAGCAGCATACATCCTGGGATGGCAAGATTCTGATTGGTCCAGTCTCCATGCTGCAGGAGGAGGTGCACTACCCGGATGTGGAGGACTAAACTGGAGGACCGCTCAGGAAACATCTGTTATACCACTATAGGCACAGCAATAGAAAAATATTGTCTTATATTCAATTTATGTTATTGTTATTTATTAATCTTTGAAGTGGACTAATATGGCAAATATCCTACTTCATACACATAGTGGTGCCAAGAAGAAAATTTGAAACTGACAGACCTTTTGGCTTAGGCTGCTGAGCTGATACGTTAATAGGGCCTTTATGATGAAACACAGTTTGGTTCTCTTCCAGTTTGCTGAAAATTCAGCAGCCTGGCTGGTAGCAAGTATGCAAGGAATCAGGCACTGTAGCCTTTAAAGTGGCGTCGACGATATGACTGGTTCATATGTGAAGAACAAGTCACATTTAGGTGGTGTATTGGCACGATAACAAACTTTTGTTGATGTGGTTATCTATCACAGTGTCATAATGTATAAAATAACAATTTCTGTGATTCTTATATAGAAGCTATTTTCGCAACAAATTGAACTCTAGGCTAATGAGGTCTCAGATACCATAGGTTGCCACTGTTTCATGAAACTGCAGTGGACTAATACCTAAAAATACATCAATGACCTCTTTCTTCAACTTTTAGCCATGTAAGTCCTCTTCTAAGACAGCATTCATGACGTGAATTTTTTTCTTTTTTTTCTTTTTTTCTTATTTTTCTCGAAGACCCATTTGAATAAACATACTGTTTAGTAATAAATAATCAATAGTAAACCAGTGCTTAGCTTTACGATGGACTTCCCGACGCTAATTCAAGCGCTCCGAGATGCGTTTCTCCTATTGGTTTCTTCAGGGGAATACATTCACATCGTCACTATAAAGAAAAATAAGTTCTTCAGTTACATGCTTCAAAAATTCACTTGTTTAAAAGTCATTTTATTACCATGTTCACCAATCCTCCTACCTATTTATTGCACCAGCTTGGTTCAACGGAGCTTTGGTTATGATGTGCTCCACTAACAAAAACGCCGCGCATGCGGACTAGTAAAATAGTCTTTCTTAATTGATAGCTCATGAATGGATATAATCCCTTAAGGGGAAACGTAGGCTGCAAATTGTTATGCATCAAATACATAATTCCCATTCAATTCTGGAATTAAGCCCCTGAGGTGTTAGCGTACCCAAAGTGTGAATCCATCGTTGTTCTCGAAATAGCAACGTATGATCTATAGATTTTCCCTGAGTTGGAAAAAGAACTTGTTCTATGACGAAACATCTTAAATCAGAAAAAACATGTTGAAAATTCAAACAGTGATCTACGATCGGGGCTTCTCTTCTTTGGCATCGTAACTTACTTCGATGTTCATTAATTCTTACTTGCAGGGAACGAATGGTTTTCCCAACATAGAGGAGATCGCACGGACAGCGGAGGGCATAGATAACCTGTATAGATTTGCAATTTGTACTACTTCGTAGTCGATACCGAGTATTTTGATGACAAAAGTCCTGTAGTTCTAAAGTAATTGAACAAATATTGCATGTTCCACAGCGTGTGTGGCCTGCAGTTATTGAAGGCATAGAAACGGAAAGAGGATGTAGAACTGCTGGGCTGAGCAGCTCTTTAAAATTTTTCTGTCTCTGCCAAACACACCGCACTGAATAATCTGCTAATTCAGGGATACCTTGTAAGGCATTTGCATGTCGTTTTATGCTTCGTTGTAAAGAATAACTGAATGGTGAAAATGCTGTAATGAAATTAACTTGTGACCGTGAAGTAACACTTGTTGTAGATGAAGGGTTAATAAGTAAATCACGATTGAGATATTTCGCTCTCTTATAAGCTTGTTGTATCACTTGAGGAGGGTATCCTCTTTGCAAAAAATGATCACGTAAAGTGGAGGACTGTCTCTTAAACTCGCATACATTAGTACAATTTCTGCGGTATCGAATAAATTGAGAGACCGGTAAACTGTTCTTAAGCCGCAAAGGATGGGCACTTTCATAATGCAGGAGAGTATTGCGATCAGTCAGCTTGCGATATGTAGAAGTATTCCATCCAATTGGAGTTTTTCTCACTACCACATCCAAAAAGGTGATATGTTCCATATGGTGATTTAAAGAAAATTTGATTTGATCTTCCCGTGTGTTTAACCATTGAAAAAATTCTAATAAAGCTTCGGTTGATCCTTGCCAGATGACAAACACGTCATCTACATATCTTCGCCATACTTTTAAAAATTCAGAATATGGGGAGGTTGTAATCCAATCATTTTCAAAGCCTGCCATGTATAAGTTGGCTATGGAGGGGGCACATGTTGCCCCCATTGCCACTCCAGATGTTTGATGTTAGATCACGCTATCGTAAATAAAATGATTCTGAAAGAGTGTTAGCCTAGTAACCGCTGCTAGGAACGCCAATTGGGACTCTGAAAGGTCTCCCCGATTTTGGAGTGCTCGCATTACAATATCATAAGCTTTATTCTGCGGAATAACCGTATATAAAGATGTAACATCAAGTGTTGCTAATATGACATCCTGCAATTGTGCCAAATTATTGTGCTCCACCAACATTTGTAGAAAATGTGTGATATCTTTTAAATACGCCGGAATTGATACCATCAACGGTCTTAAAAATGAATCCAAAAACATCGATAACGGCTCTAAAAGGGAACCCCTGGTGGAAACAATAGGGCGTCCTGGAGGGTTGTTTAAATCTTTATGAACCTTTGGAACCAAATAAAATTTGGCCAAGGTATACGTTGTAGGATTCAGAAACCGCCATTCTTTTTTAGAAATTGAATGTGTAGTTAGTGCCTCAGTGGTAAGGTCCCGAATTTGCTTTTGTAAAGCTTTTGACGGGTCTTGCTGCAAAACTGAATACGTTGATTGATCGGACAATTGTTTAGTGGCTTCAACCTGATATTGGGTTCTATTCAAGACAACGATCGCTCCTCCCTTGTCCGCTCGTCGAATAACTATATCTGTTCTGATTCGTAAATCTTTCAGCACCTTCCGCTCATTAGCTGTTAATTTAGACTGAAAGCAGGAGCTGGTTTTCATGAAACGTTCTGCATCTTGCTATTTCGAGAACAACGATGGATTCACACTTTGGGTACGCTAACACCTCAGGGGCTTAATTCCAGAATTGAATGGGAATTATGTATTTGATGCATAACGATTTGCAGCCTACGTTTCCCCTTAAGGGATTATATCCATTCATGAGCTATCAATTAAGAAAGACTATTTTACTAGTCCGCATGCGCGGCGTTTTTGTTAGTGGAGCACATCATAACCAAAGCTCCGTTGAACCAAGCTGGTGCAATAAATAGGTAGGAGGATTGGTGAACATGGTAATAAAATGACTTTTAAACATGTGAATTTTTGAAGCATGTAACTGAAGAACTTATTTTTCTTTATAGTGACGATGTGAATGTATTCCCCTGAAGAAACCAATAGGAGAAACGCATCTCGGAGCACTTGAATTAGCGTCGGGAAGTCCATCGTAAAGCTAAGCACTGGTTTACTATTGATTATTTATTACTAAACAGTATGTTTATTCAAATGGGTCTTCGAGAAAAATAAGAAAAAAAGAAAAAAATTCACGTCATGAATGCTGTCTTAGAAGAGGACTTACATGGCTAAAAGTTGAAGAAAGAGGTCATTGATGTATTTTTAGGTATTAGTCCACTGCAGTTTCATGAAACAGTGGCAACCTATGGTATCTGAGACCTCATTAGCCTAGAGTTCAATTTGTTGCGAAAATAGCTTCTATATAAGAATCACAGAAATTGTTATTTTATACGATAACAAACCTGCCAAACCCTAACGTGGTTTGGACCTTAACTGTGACCTTAGCCATTTTCATGGAACCAGATTCGTGATTGAGATTTGACCAAAATGTTCAGCTAGTCCCAGGGAATATTTAAAACCCCTAAAACCGTGGCTAGAACACTTCCTTTAATTATTTGATAGAATTTGTACTCAGAGGTGACATCTTTTGTGAAGGCATGATTCTAACTATCTGGGCTTTCTGCCTTTAGCAATTTTAAGCCAGTTTTGATGAAATGTGATCAATGAAGTTATAGATGTATATACACACAAACACATATTATATGTGTGTATATTATTTATACACACACAATATATGAATGAAAAAATATATGTATTTTTGAGTGTATATATCTATATACATAGATTTGAATAGATAAACACCACCTATGGATGAATACATACAAAATATATCAAAGAATTGTCCATTTCAGGTCTGCTCTGCACATGTGCTGGAGAGGGGTGGCATGCATTGCCTACTGAAAGCATGTACTATGTCTCTCTAATGCCATAGTAGATATGCACCACCTGCAATGTTGCATCTGGCAGGGCAAGAGCTCCTTAAAATACCTTTACTTTAAAAGAGAGGGGATAAGGGATGCAAGAGATCTGAAAATCAGGTGCGGGCCAGGTTTCCAACATAGGTTCAAGTCAGGGCCTACTGTTGGCTCACTAGGAGAAATCTCTGTGTATGCTGTCTTTTTGAAATGGGCTTTGCTGCTAAGCATGTAGGTAAATCAAGAGAACAGTGCATAAAATCGTTACCAACATTAATTGTTTTGTCGCTTCTGCTCTTCTGCTGTTGTGCTTCATCCAGTTCTTTCTCCAGCCTCTCTTTTTCCCGACGTGAATCGCTAAACTCTTGATCTCGCTTTTTCAACATTCCCAACAGCTTACGGATTTCTGTATCTTTAGCTGTGTTATCTGTATGAAGATCTGCCAGAAGGGTTTCTTTTTCCATTAAAATAATTTGATAGTCTTCAACACCCTGCAACAGAAACATTTTTAACATAATCATTATAACAAATCAAAGCAATTTCACTCTAAAGGCCGTCGTCATCCAGGAAATGGGATCATGAGAGGTGCACCTTGAACTGTGAGGATAGTGTAGTTACTCACCTGTAAAAGGTGTTCTCTAGAGACCGCATAAATCAGTCCTCATATATGGGTGATGTCGGCACCAACGGAGCCTTTGGGAATCCCACCACGCATGCGTGGTCCCCTTCCCGGCTAACGGTGCCATCTTGATTAGTCTGATGGCATAGCTCAGGCAAGGATAAAAATCCAAAAGAGTGGGCAACTCCAAGGGAAGGTGGGTGGGTTATGAGGACCGATTCCTGCTGTCCCTGGAAAACACCTGTTACAGATGAGTAACTACGCTTTCTCCAGGAACAAGCAGGAAGTCAGTCCTCACATTTGGGAATTCCCAGCTACAGGCTACTGAGGACCAGTAGAAAAGTGCCACGGCGAGCCATGAGCAGAAATTGATAACTGAATACAGCCCGAGGACCCCGGAAGACCACACTCTCGGTAGCCGCAGAAGAAGGGTTGGAGGGCCGGAGTTGCCTAAACCCCGAACAGATTACGGGGTACGGCTTGGCTGAAGGCACTGTCCCGATGAAACTCCCTCTCCAGGAAGTAATGTGTCGCGAAGGTGTTAGCCGAGGACCAGGTTACGGCTTGGCAGATGTCCATCAGGGGCACGGAGCGCAGATATGCCACCGATGCTACCCTTGCACAGACAATGTTTGCCGTGACTTGGCGGTCCAACGGCAGCCCAGCCTAAACCTGGGTGAAAGCGATGCAATCCGCCACCTAGAGGGAGAGGGGGTCTGCTTGGTGAATGTGATCCCCAAAAGGGCAGGGTCGTAGGAGACGAAGAGTCGCTCAGACCTTTGGTGGGCCTTCATGAGCTGCAGGTAGGAGAGAGCCCTCCTACAGTCAAGAGTGTGGAGGATCACCGACGCTCGGTCGGTGTGAGGCTTCGGAAAGAAAGTCGGCAGCACTATCTCCTGGTTGAGATGAAAATCCGAGACAACTTTCAGGAGAAACTTGGGATGTGTTCGGAGGTAAAAAAGAGCCAAACGACTAAACCTGGAAACAGCACAAGCACTGGCAAGTCAAATGCAAGGCACTGATAAGGCAGGCAAAGGGAGAATTTGAGAAGAAGCTTGCTGCGGAAGCAAAAACGCGAAATAAAGACTTTTTCAAGTACATTCGTAGCAAAAAACCTGTGAGTCATTTGGTCCATTAGATGATAGAGGAGTTAAAAGGGGCACTAAGAGGTGACAAGGAGATAGCAGAGAGACTGAATGAATTCTTTGCTTCGATCTTTACTGAGGAAGATGTAAGGATGTTACCCATGACTGAAGTGGTATTTAAAGGTGCAGAAGAATTGAAGGAAAGCACAGTTACTTACCTGTAACAGGTGATCTCTGGGAACAGCAGGAATAAGTCTTCACATATGGGTACGTCGGTACCGACGGAGCCTGCGCGGGAATGCTCCCCAGCGTCCAAAAAGAAAGCTTTTGGGAGCATCCCACACGCATGCGCGCTGCCTTCCCGCCCATTCACTTCCTCTCATCAGTTGGGTTTGTAGCTGAGTCCAAAGGAGGGAAGACGACAAATTAGAGAGAGAGAGAGAGAGAGAGAACAACTCCTAGGGGAGGTGGGTGGGTTGTGAAGACTTATTCCTGCTGTTCCCAGAGATCACCTGTTACAGGTAAGTAACTGTGCTATCTCCAGGAACAAGCAGGAATGAGTCTTCACATATGGGGATTCCCAAGCTAAAGATGCCTGGAGGAGGTCCCAGCATGTTGCAAATCTAATGGATGGGCCATGCTATTTTCTAGAACCTCAGGCATCCAAGGGATGGAGGGTAGGAGTTGAATAAAAAAGGGTGTGCTGTGGAACAGCTTGAGTAAACAAGGGGTCTAGACCATAATTGTTAGCAAATATTGAATTCCAATTTTCTAATGTGGACCTTAATCAAAGTATTGTGAAAGTATTTGTTGAGGGTAATATGATCTGGTGCCCAGAGCCAGTACATTATCCTCAAGAAATTACCTCACTGTGAAGTAGAGGAACATAATTTTTGCAATACAGGCAGAGGTCAGAAGCCTTTAATGGCTAGAAACTAATCCCAGAAGAAAAACTGGGGGAGTTTAATGAGGTTGGACTTTGGAGGAGAAGCAAAAGCTTCTGTAGGCCAAAGTTGGAAGCTCTTTGTCCTTGGAGCAGAATAAGGCTCTAGGAAAGAGAGGAGATAATCTGACTAGTTTGCAGAAAAAGGATGGGTCTTTAAGACCCCTCTATCCAAAAGAAAGAAAGAAACATTTGTGGTAGGCGGTGTAGCCTCCAACTCATTGAAGATAGTAATGTCTTCCCTAAGTGATGTCACTTAGGATAATGACTTTACATGGAAAGCCTGAGATGCAACGTAACCGGACAGGTTACGGTAAAAGAAGGTTGTTTGTAATTACCATAGAAATTGGCTGTCCATTTAAAAAGGCTATGGTATGCTGGAACAGCATTAATATGGACAGTAACAAATCTTTCAAAGTCAAATATATATATATATATATATATATATATATATATATAGATAGATAGATAGATATAGATATATATATATATATATATATAGAGAGAGAGAGAGAGAGAGAGAGAGATATTCACTTAATAACAAGAAGGGGTAAGACATGCTTGAGAATATAGATAGAGAATCTCTTTCTGGTTACACGTAGAACCACCATGGAGAAGGTTACATGGAAACCAGTGGAATGTTCTCACTTAGAAGGAGAGGTCTAGATTTCTTTAAAAATTCTAGCCCTTGAATAACCAGAATGGAGACCTACGTGAAGGGGTGCAGGAGGAGATCCTTAGTCTTAAGACAACAAGTCTGGAACCTTCTATAACTTCAATGTGGAGAAGAAGACGCAATATAAGGGGATACCATGTTTGCCCCTGTATGAGGGCAATATGAGTATCATGTGTTCTTTGTTGAGCATAAGCTTCAATGAAGTTTCAGGAATTAGAAGGAAAACAGTGGACAAGGACCGACTGCAGTGAAAAAGAATGCATCCCTGTTCAAAGAGTTCCACTGGAGATGTGGAACAACCCAGGGATTCGAGCAATTCTTTATGTTTTCACGTGGTCTAAGCCATGGTTCCTTTTCCTTAAAAGGAAATTTTAAGGAAGATGGTAAGAGTAGGAAAAAAACAGTCATGTAGGAGCACGACTGGGCAAAGCCTTTTTAACGATCTAGAAGCTACCTACTAGGAATGGCTCTGACGCTCTCTAGCAAAGGCCCATAGTTGCAGAGCTTTTTTGTATAATTGCAGAGAGCATGTTGTAGGTTGCTTAGGTGAGATCTGGCTGTTCAACTGCCAGCATGCAACCTAATCTATTCTGTTGGAGCCAAAAAGAATTAAAGATGGCTAAGAATAGTAGACAGGCCGGTTGCCTGCAATGATAAAATGTCCAAGTGGGTTGTGGAACCTCTCTTGGAATTATCTGTTATTAAGGCAGCAGAAAAAGTTAGGTCCTACAGATTGGAAAAGGACCAACAGACATAATTAAGAGTGGTAAAACTCAATTAGTGTCTGATAAGCTGTCTTAAAAGAAATATTTGAGAAGATTGTAAAGGGAAAGAAAACTTTGTATGGAAATCAGTTACTGGAGTAGGTATTGAAGAAAAACCTATGGGCTCAAAAGGTAAGCCCTCCAGTTGAATAGTATCACTCTTAGAGACTAGATGTTCCGACTAAGAGGGATAGAAGCAATACAGAGTTGAGAAGACTTACAAATTGGTAAGTCCCTTGCAGTTCAAACTAAGAGATATCCTCATACAGGAAAACTGTCAAGGTGAAGGTCATAGCCTACCTTGTTGCTAGTTGTTACTCCTCTTTTTCCTTCAAAAAGGAGAGGAGAACCCTGTTACCTGTAAGGCATGATGGTCCTCAGTAGCTCTTGGAGCTAAAAGAATGGATTTCTCTTGTGGCAAGAGATTCATGCCTAGAGCCAAGGATTGAGTCAGTGTATCACTGATATCTCAGTAAGGATGAGATGAACTGTAAATGCTACTTTTCATAAGAAGAAGGTTACAGGTTCTAAAACTCAAACAGGAAAAAGAGATTCAATGAATAAAATATCAGAAACCCTGCAACTGCTGGGTTTGCTGAGCCTGTTGAGGTTTTGATTTTCTTAGCCTTGTTTGATGTTGCCCTTCTTTGGAAACATCTGCATGATGGGTAGAAGATGGATAAAACTTTTTCCCCTTAGGGGGATAAAGTTTGTTAGGAGATTTTTTAGTAGCTGGATTAGAGGAAAGTTTTGACAATCCTCTGAAAACAAGAATATCAGTGTTTAACTGATTAGCTTGGAATAAAGCATAATTGTTAGAGAGATTCTCACCAGTACAAGGAGTATTTGCCAGCCTTTCTTGCACCCATTTGTCCAAGTCTGAAGCTTGGAGCCAGGCCATGCATCGTGCCCCTATGGCTATAGCAGAAGTCCTGCTAATAGACTCAAAACAGTCCAGGGAAGCACGATTAAGGAACTTAGAGACATTTTGAGCATGACTGACTAATAAGGAATAGTCTGCTCTTTTATGTTCTTGAAGAAAAGGGTTCAAAAGCTTTAAGTTCTTTGTGACTTCTTCA
The DNA here is from genome assembly GCA_033557465.1 of Ichthyophis bannanicus. Lineage (NCBI taxonomy): Eukaryota > Metazoa > Chordata > Amphibia > Gymnophiona > Ichthyophiidae > Ichthyophis > Ichthyophis bannanicus. The sequence continues at coordinate 385,506,835 of CM066039.1, forward strand.
AGAGATAATCCCATATAGAAAATATATGAGATAATTCTTGCTGAAAGCATGGATGCCTGGAAGCATCGACGTCCAAAGGCATCTAAAGTCATAGACTCACGACCTGGCGGATTCTTTGCACTCTTAATACGCCTCATTGCTGATTCTATAACAATAGAATGATGAGGAAGTTGAGTCTTTTGAAAACCTGGAGAAGGTGGCACCTTGCACATAGTGTCAAATGTCTTAGAATGTGAGGATACCGTTAAAGGAGTTTCCCACATTCTTAAAAGTAGATCCTGTAAGATCTGATGCAAAGGAAGCATGATTCCCTCCTTTGGAATCCAGGGGGACTGCAGAGTCTCTGAATCTCCTGGTATGGATTCTTCACCAGGTATAGAAATGGCAAGTAACTTTGCCATATCAAGCAGAAAAGCTTGAAAAGAAATCTCTCCTGAGGAGAACCCCCTAAAATGAGGGGTAAAGGTTAGAATTGTTGAAAATTCAGCCTTGGTACCGATGGATTCAACCCAGTCATCGGGATCGGAAGACTTGAAAGGATGAAGTATCGGATTTTCTTTAAAGCAATGTCTTCGGTACCGCTCGAGGTCGGTACCGAGACGAACCGGTACCGAGTCCTCCATGCTAGAGAGCAATTCCAGGCTCGGCATCGAAGGAAGCGAGTCTGTCGAAGCAAGCATGGACGGTACCGACACCGATGCCGATACCGGTACCGAAGCCGATACCGAAACACGAGGAACGGTCTGCAGCAACTCAAGCGGTACCGAAGTAGCTGAGAGTGCTAGACTACGTTAATCGGTGAGGAGTGTTTCATCCATCACCATAGCCGATGCCAGGGTGTCGGTACCGCTCGAAGCGGTCACAACCACCGAGCATGGCCCAGGTATATCCATCAAGGTAAGAACCCCGGGAACAACCTGAAGCCCCGTTAATGCTTTGCAGCCCGAAGACTCCCGCCGGGGCTTTATTGCCAAAATGTCCTCGTGGGCAAGGCCAGACGCATCTCGATACTTAGAAGGAGATCTACTACTCAAGGACTGGCTAGTCTTAACAGACTTTTGTTTGGTTACCTGATCCTGTGAAAAAGAAGATATTCTGGCTGGTGACATCGAGTCCGATGTGAACCGGGTATCGAGTTGTGCTTGATCCTGAAGACTTCTTCTGTTTGAGCTCCAGCAGGAAAGACACTCCAGTGGGCAATGGTCAGGACCTAAACAATTTAGACACCAAGAATGAGTATTTAAAAATATATTTGCACCGCACACACTTTGGGAATTTCTTAAGGATAGTGGCTGGCTTTTCTATAATGGAAAGGGTAGAGGCCTAATGGCCTAGAAACCGTAAGACACTAAACAGGAAAAATTCCTAGAGAAAAGAAGAAAATTTTTTAGTAAAAGAAAGAAAAGCACCGGCGGTACCGGTGGCGTCGAGGGAAGGCAGACGCAAGAATAAAAAGAAGAATTTTTTCACTTCCGGTGATGCGGTGAGCACGAGCGGACACACGCCGCTCGAGCTCTGGGCCTCCTCGCCCCTCCGGCGACGACGAATGAGCTGCCAGAGCCAGGTTTGGGGCTCCGAGCCTCCCCCCTGCATCCCCGACTGGTCCGCCATGTGAACTGGCGCTCCTGAGCCTCCATCTCTCCCCCCCCCCACGCTGAACAGCGGCCGCAGCCTGGATCTGGGCGGCCGATGCGGAGGACCACGAGCCTGCATTGAATGCCACGCTGTGGGGAGACCCGGTAAGCCGCGGTAAGCAGCGACGTGCAGCCAGATCTCTGAGCCGCGCTCCGCGGCGGCGGGCGCCCCCCCTGCTGAGCCCCATCGTTCCCGCTACCTCCCCCAGCTATTTTTTTTTTTTTGCGCTCCAGGAGGGCGGTTGACACCGATTCCTTAGGGGTGGCTGGAGCCCCCTGCTGAGACCTGGGCTGGGCCGCGGCCAGTTTGTTGGCCCTGGGAGATCCGCAGGGGCCGCTCAGCCTGGCGTACGGCCCCCCCCTGCAGGAGTTGGGGAGCCGAGGCGTGCCTTGGACTGGGGACGGAGAAGGCCTTGCCCCCCCCCCCCCGTGGCAACTGAACCGCGTATCCGCGTGGGAGGTATCTACGCCGCTGAGATCTGCAGTGAGTGGAGGGGACGGGGAACGAGACTCCTGCGGACCGACACAGCTCGGGCATGGCGGCAAAGGGCGGCCGCCGTCTGGAAAAGGAGAAGACCCCTCTGCCGCCTAGAGGGGGAGAGCAGTCCTCGCCGCTGAAGGGGGAGGTTAAAGCCGGGATGGTGGATGAAATCTCCTTGGCTGTGGCGGGAGCGCTGTCAGCGCAATTTGAGGACCTGCGGGGCCGTATGGACCTCCTCCAAACTTCTGTGGGGGCCCTGGGGAGTCGAATGCAGGAAGCAGAGGGCCGGATAGAGCGGACGGAGGAGCACGTGCTGGAGCTGCAACAGGAGATGACCCGTATGAAAAAGCTACTTCAGGGTCAGGAGGCCAAGCTGGACGACCTGGAGAACAGATCTCGCCGTAACAATTTGAGATTTCTGGGGGTCCCGGATGCCATAGAGGACAGGGACTTACACTCTTATTTGGAAGATCTGGTGAAACACCTCTTGGAGAACGACCCTGAGGGCACCCTAGTGCAAATAGAGAGAGCACACAGGGTTGGGCCTAGGAGAGCCAGTGATGGCCGACCCAGGTGGTTCTGGCGCGGTTCCTGCGATTCCAGAAAAGGAAGCGGTTTTTGCGTGCAGTGCGGAAGAGAGGAGTAGTCCAAAAGGACAATGTTAAGCTGCGTATTGTTCAGGATTATTCGGCGGCCCTGGGACAGCGACGACGAGAGTATGGACCTTTGTGCCAGATTTTGATAGATAATAACATCAGATTCATGGTGCAATAACCTGCCTGGCTGATCTTTACTCATGAGGGGACTCGCCAGTCCTTCGACTCAGCGACGGCAGCTACACCCTATGTGGAGGAGATACGGCGAAGGGCGACTGCGACCTGAGGGCCAGTGGAGACAAAGCTGGAATCGACGAACTTTTTGGTATATGCTGCCTTGGACTGTGGAGAAGCGGCGGTGGTAATCCTGTGGGGGGAGGGGGAGGTAAGGGGATTTGTAAAGCTGTTATAATGGTTTTTTTTGTTGTTGTTGTTGTTGGTTACTCCTTATGTACGGGGGGGAGGATGGGGAGGCTTGGTCGGTTGGAGTAGAATGGTATAGGGGGAATGAGAGGGCCCGGTTCACATGGTGGGGGGGGGGGTGAATCTGGGGGGGATGGCTCTCCCTGCCTGCATGGCTGGAGACGAGCCGGTATGTGGGAGGGGCGGGGTGGTACCACACGCATCTAGAAGTCACAGAGTGGGAGAGAGGCAGATGTTAGTAGAGTTAGGGGAACGGAGAGGGGAGGAGGGGGGTGAAGGGGGGGAGGAGGGGGGTAGAGGGAGGGAGGGGGAGTAGGAGGGGAGCAGTATTTTCAGGGACCAGTGGAGGGGTGGATGACAAGAGGGAATGCTTTTGTGGGGAAGAGGGGAGGATCTCAGGCTGGGGGGGTGCCTTCCCTGTATCAGGTGTGGTTCGTGCTGTACTATAGTAGGCCTACTTTTGTATTACATGCCGCTTAAGATAATCTCTTGGAATGCATGCGGTCTGGGCAGCCCTATTAAACGGGCCAAAATCTTACAGGCTCTAGCAAGGCAGAGGGTGGACATCGCCATGCTTCAGGAAACCCACCAGACTGCCGAGGAGCACCGTAAATTATGCCGGGAGTGGGTGGGACAGGTCTGGGGGGCCCCAGCTCAGGGGAAGAAGGGGGGTGTGGTGCTCCTGATTCATAAACGGGTGCGGCTGGAGGTTGTCCGGGACTTTGTTGATCCGACAGGCAGATTCATCTTGGTGCAGGGAGTACTCGAGGGGAGGCCGGTTATTCTAGGCAATTTGTACTGTCCTAATGTGCTTGACTTACCCCTTTATGCCCGTCTTGCCTCCAAACTTGAGACAATGCCGGAGTCTCCCTTGATTTTGGGGGGAGATTTTAATGGTGTCATGGATGTCGATCTTGATACTTCTAGGGGGGGGGAGCAGAGAGACAGAATCGCGACGGTTCGGGCATTGCGACGTTTATGTTCCCGGCTGGGGTTGGTGGACCCTTGGCGACTATTACACCCAGCCGAGCGGGATTATACCCATATATCCCGGGCTCATGGCACTAGTGCCCGTATAGATTATCTGTTGATTTCTACTGGTCTATTTGTTAAGGTGGCGGATGCTCAGATAGGGCCTATGGAGATATCTGACCATGCGTTTGTTTGGCTCGACGTCTCTTGGAATGGGAACTCTCCCCGGTCCCCGACATGGCGCTTCACACTTGAACTATATAGGGACGCGCAATTCCGTTCTTTTCTTCGGCAACGATGGCAGGAATTTGAAGCTGATCATAGGGGTCATCAGGGTGACCCCGAACTGCTCTGGGAAACTGCGAAGGTTGTTCTGCGGGGGGACATTATAGGGTTCCTTGCCCGGAAGAGAAGACTCAGGGCCGAACGTATCATTGGTTTAGAAAAGTTGGTGACGCGGCTGCGGCGTCGAGGGGCTCAAAACCCGACGGCGGGGCTTAAAAAGCAGCTGTGGGACGCTCAAACGGAATTAAATGAGCTTCTGCATCAACGGGCAAAGAAATCTGTGTTATACTATCGTTACCAACTTTATCAGTATGGGGATAAGCCCGGGAAATTATTGGCCAAATGTCTTCGGGGACCCAGGGGCTCCAAATTGGTGCCGGGCTTGCGGGATGACTCGGGGGTGTTACACCGGGAGAACCCGGAGATAGTGGGGGGTTTTCGTTCCTTTTTCCAGAGCCTCTATACAGCAGCGTCGCCCTCCTTCACGCAGATGGAGGAGTATGTGAGGGCCTTGGACTTACTGCGCTTGTCCGCGGAGCAAAGAGCGCAGTTGGATCGGCCGATAACGGCGGCGGAGCTGCAGGGGGCTATTTCCAAGGCCAGCTGTTATAAATCCCCGGGATCCGACGGGCTTGGTGCTGAATTTTACAAAATCCTTAACGACCTGATTTCCCCAACGCTGGCCGCCGTGCATAATCGGCGGCGCAACAGGGCTGCTTTCGGTGGGGGGTTAATCATGCTCATATTGTCCTTATTGCTAAACCGGGGAAGGACCCCCTCTCCGCGGCCTCGTATCGCCCTATCTCATTGCTTAATTTTGACCTTAAATTGATGGCCAAAATTTTGGCGGATCGCCTGGCGGAGTTTTTGGGGTCGCTGGTGCATGATTCCCAAGTTGGGTTTGTAAAGGGGCGATATGCTGTTCGTAATCTGCGCAAAATAGTGGCATCCTTAGAGTGGGTCCAGCATAGACAGTTACCCTCCTTGCTTGTCAGTTTTGACGCGGAAAAAGCATTTGACCGGGTGGACTGGCAATATCTGAAGTATATTCTTCCTTGCTATGGTATAGGGCCTCTATTTTGTAGCATGGTTGCGAGTCTGTATGCCGACCCGACGGCGGCGATACTTTGCAATGGGATGGTATCCGAGAATTTTTCGTTGCAAAGGGGGACCCGTCAGGGTTGCCCTCTCTCTCCTCTTCTTTTTGTTCTGTCCTTGGACCCCCTCTTGCGGAGAGTGGCGGGCCTGCGTTCCATAAGGGGGGTTAGAATAGGCGCTCAAGAATTTAAGATATCTGCCTTTGCCGATGACCTGTTGGTCCATCTCCTCTCGCCTATGGACTCCTTGCCGCTTCTCTTAGGAGAGTTCCGAACCTTTGGGCAATTTGCGGGGCTAAGCATTAACAGGGATAAATCCGAAGCCATGGATGTGTCGGGGAGCCTTCGGAATGGCTGGCAGGTGGTGTTCCCTCTTAAATGGGCCGAGAATCAATTTATATACTTGGGGATTCTACTGCCCTGTCGCCCGGGTCGCTTGTATGGGTGCAACCTGCAGCTAATGCTGACCAAGGTGAGAGCCCAGCTGCAGGCCTGGCGGCCTCTCCCCTTGTCCCTACTGGGCAGGATTGCGGCGATTAAACTGGTGCTCTTGCCGCGGATCTTGTACTGGCTGCAGACCCTCCCTGTATGGCTTCTTCGGCGGGATGTCCGGTGCTTTGAGGCGGAATTCCGGGGCTTCCTCGGGGGGGGGGGGGGGGGGAGAGAGCTCGTGTCCCCTATGATCGGCTGGTGGGGAAGATGCGGAATGGGGGGTGGGGGCTCCCGGATCTTGGTGCCTATGCTTTGGCCTGCCAAGCGCGTCATTTGGGAGATTGGCTAGGTGACACTGACCTTTACACACCCACAGCTTTGGAGGGGGCATTTGTGGCACCCCACTCTCTGCGGGCCCTCTTACACCTGGAGGTCAGCCAGTGGGCTACTCACCTGACTGAGAGTGTGTTGCTATTGCCGGTGTGTAAGACCTGGCGACAGTTGAACGCTTATTGGGGCCATAATTGGAAGGTGTCGAGTTGGCTACCCCTTCGGGGGAATGCCAATTTTACCCCGGGGACTGAGACCGCTGCCTTCCGTCTTTGGGGGGGAGAGAGGGGTCCATAGTGTGGGACATGTGGTGGACTTGACGGGGAAGCCTAAACCCTTCCCTGTGCTTTCCCGCGAGTTTGAATTGCGGCCTAATCATTCATTTGCGTATATGCAAGTGGCCCACTATGTGGCCTCCCTTCCGGGAGGGGAGTTACATAGCGACCGCTCGGCCCAGATTATGGCGTTTTTTGGCCTGGGCGACGCGGCCCGACCGTCAATTCAGGGTTTTCACCTCCGGCTGGAGCAGTTTCGCCAACGGCTAGACTACTGTAGAGTGGAACAGGCTTGGGGGGCCGAAATGGGGCAGGATATTCCCCAGGGCACCATCCTGGTAGCCCTACGGCGCGTGGTGAGCCTGGTGGACGGGGCCTGTTGGCGGGAAATCCAATTTAAATGTTTAACTAGGGTCCACTTCTCCCCGCAGAGGGCCCTTCGTTGCCACCTGACTGCGGACGGTAGTTGTCCGCGGTGTGCGGCGCCAATGGCGACTTTGTTGCATATGTGGTGGGGATGCCGGCGGCTTCGACCCTATTGGCGGAGGATTGCTCTGTACGTAGCTAATCTGCTGGGACAACCTGTTCACTGGGATGCAGCCTTGGTGGTCTTGGATTTCTTGGCCCTCGCCTCTCCCAAGGGGAAGTGGGGTCGCTGGCTCGTGCGTAAGGCATGTCTGGTGGGTAAAGGGCCTCTGTTGAGGCGGTGGCGGGAGGTCCACCCGCCCTCTTTTTGGGAATGGCGGAACTCCTTCCACCAGCTTATGCTCCTGGAGTGTAGGGCTGCCCGGGGCCATGTCCGGCGATGGTCCACCTTCTTGCTCATTTGGGATCCCATACATTCAAAGCCTGAGTGCCCGGACCCGTAATATGGTCTTGCAGATGGGATGTTGATACCCTCATTTGTTGTAATGTTATTTGGGTGATATGTAGAACTTCCAGATGGTCCTTCGTGGCCTTGCTATGGGGGGGAGGGGAGGTGGGTAGGGGTGGGGGGAGGGGAGGTGGGTAGGGGTGGGGGGAGGGGGGGAGGGGAAGGGGGTGAGGGTAATTACTTTTTGAAAAATTTTATGTAACCATCAATGTGTACTGCCCCTGGGGATAAGAGCCAACCCCAAGGAGTGGTGATTCTTTGCTGTGTACTTGTTGCTTTTTGTGATGGTTATAAATAAAATTTTGAAAAAAAAAAGAAGAAAAAATGGAAAACTGATGAGAGGGAAGTGAATGGGCAGGAAGGAAGAGCGCATGCGTGTGGGATGCTCCCAAAAGCTTTCTTTTTGGATGCTGGGGAGCGTTCCCGCGCAGGCTCCCTCGGTACCGACGTACACACATGTGAAGACTCATTCCTGCTTGTTCCTGGAGATATATTGATACACTGGGAAGAAGTATTACAACTATTAGATAAACTGAAGAGTAGCAAATCACCTGGGCCGGATGGTATACATCCAAGGGTGTTGAAAGAACTGAAATACGAGATTGCAGACCAGCTATTAGTAATCTGTGAATTTTCATTAAAATCATCTATAATACCTGAAGATTGGAGGATCTCCAATGTAACGCCAATTTTTAAAAAGGGTTCCAGGGGTGATCCGGGAAACTACAGGCCGGTGAACCTGATGTGAGTACTGGGAAAAATGGTAAAAACCATCATAAAGAACAAAATTACTCAGCATGTAGATAGTCATGGCCTAATGGGAGACAGCCAACATGGCTTTAAAAAAGGAAGATGTTGTCTTACTAATCTGTTATGTTTTTTTGAAGGTGTGAATAAACAGGTGGACAAAGGTGAGTCGGTTGATATAGTGTATCTGGACTTTCAGAAAGCCTTTGACAAGGTCCCTCATCAGAGACTTTTGGCAAAACTAAAGAGTCATGGGATAGGAGGCAATGTACTATTGTGGATCAGGAACTGGTTAAAAGATAGAAAGCAGAGGGTAGGGCTAAATGGCCAATTTTCCCAATGGAGAAACGTGAATAGTGGTGTATCCCAGGGATCTGTGCTGGGTCCGCTGCTTTTTGACATATTCATAAATGACCTGGAAAAGGGAATAACGAGTAAGGTTATCAAATTTGCAGATGACACAAAACTATTTAAAGTTGTTAAAACCCAAGAGGATTGTGGAAAATTGCAAGAGGATCTTGATAAATTGGAAGACTGGGCATCAAAATGGCAGATGACATTTAATGTAGACAAGTGCAAAGTTATGCACCTAGGGAAGAACAACCCAAACTATGGTTACAAGATGCAAGATTCCACATTAGGAACCAACACCCACGAAAAAGATTTAGGCGTCATTGTGGATAACATGTTAAAACCCTCAGCCCAGTGTACAGTGGCAGCGGCGGCCAAGAGAGCAAACAGAATGCTAGGTATCATAATCAAAGGAATGGAAAATAAAACAAAAGATATTATAATGCCTCTACATCGTTCCATGGTGAAACCGCACCTTGAATATTGTGTGCAATTCTGACCACCGTATCTTAAAGAGCATATAGCGTTATTAGAAAAGGTTCAGAGAAGAGCCACCAAAATGGTAAAGGGGATGATGGAAGGATACTCCTATGAAGAAAGGCTAAAATGGTTAGGGCTCTTTAACCTAGAAAAGAGACGGCTGAGGGGAGATATGATAGAAGTCTATAAATTAATGAACGGAGTGGAACGGGTAAACGTAGATCGATTGTTTACGTTATCAGAATATAGAAAGTCTAGGGCAGCGATGGCGAACCTATGGCACGCGTGCCAGCTGTGGCACGCGAAGGCCTTGCAGCTGGCACGCGTGAAGGTCCGCAGAAAAAGAAAAAGCGGGCTCTGGCTGCTGCCGCGGACGCGGAGGCGGCAGCATGCTGTGTCCCGCGGGGCCCCCTCCGCCCGCTAAGCCCCTCTGCAAGGGCTTTCAGATTCGCGAGGGAGACAGCGTCTCCCTCGCGTCTCTGTTAAGCCCGCAGGGGCTAATGGGAAATTTCCCATCAGCCCCTTTAGCAGCAGTTCGAACGGAACAAAGAGAAACAGAATGGTTTAAAATAAGCAAAGGTGTAAGACAAGGCTGCATACTTTCCCCCTACCTGTTTAATTTATATGCAGAACAAATCATCAGAGAAGTAGGATTGTATGAAGACAACAGAGGTGTGAAGATTGGTGGAAGACTCATCAACAACTTTCGCTATGCTGATGATACCACATTACTGGCTGAAAGTGAAGATGATCTGAAACATTTGCTTCTCACAATCAAAGAACACAGTCTCAAAATGGGCCTGCACCTTAATGTAAAGAAGACAAAGATCATGACAACTGGCATAATCAACAGGTTCATCGTTGAAGGAGAAGAAATTGAAATCGTGAACAACTTTAACCTACTTGGATCAACTATCAATAAAGAAGCAACAAGCAGTCAAGAAATCAGACGATGCATTGCTCTTGGCAGAATGGCTATGAAAGACCTAGATAAGATTCTCAAGAGCAGAGATGTCTCTCTCCATACAAAGATTTGACTTGTTCAAGCCATGGTATTTTCAATAACATCATATGGATGTGAAAGCTGGACAGTGAAATAGATAGACAGGAAGAAAATTGATGCCTTTGAATTATGGTGCTGACGGCGAATACTGTGTATACCATGGAGTGCCCGAAGAACAAACCAGTCGGTACTAGAGGAGATCAAACCTAAGCTTTCTTTAGAAGCTCAGATGACAAGACTTCGACTTTCATATTTTGGACACATCATGCGAAGAGAGAGATCATTAGAGAAAGACATCATGCTTGGCAAGATAGAAGGTCAGCGCAAAAGAGGAAGGCCAGCAATGAGATGGATCGATACAATTACAGCAGCTACGGGTACCAGTCTGTCAACAGTGAGCCACCTGACTCAAGACCGAACACAATTTAGGATAGCTATCCAGAGGGTCGCCATGAGTCGACTCCGACTCGACGGCACTTAACAACAACAAGGGGACATGCAATGAAGTTACAGGGTAAACTATTTAAGACTAATAAAAGAAAATATTTTTTCACTCGTGTAATCAAACTTTGGAATTTGTTACTGGAGGATGTAGTAAAGGCTGTTAGTGTAGCTGGGTTTAAAAAAAGGTTTGGACAAGTTCCTGGAGGAAAGGTCCATAAACCATTATTAAGAAGGGACCCAGGATATCAATGCTTGACCCAGTACAAGCATTGTGGAACCTGTGTCTTTTGGGGAAACTGCTAGGTAAGTATGACCTAGATTGGCCACTGTTGGAAACAGGATACTGGGCTTGATGGACCTTGGTCTGACCCAGTATGGCATATCTTATGCTCTTATGTTCACTTGGTTCCTATAGAATCTCGTGTAGGGAGTGTCGGCCATCAGGGCCTGAAGCTCACTGACCCTCCAGGCCGAGGTGAAGGTTACCAGAAAAACCACCTTCCAAGAAAGGTGCTGAAGCAAACAGAACGCCATCAGCTCAAAGTGTGGTTGGGTTAATTGTGTGAGACAACATTGAGATCCCACTCCACCGGAGGTGGTCGGATGGGAGTCCTGGAAAGAAGCAGCCCGCACACAAAGCGAGAAACCAGCGGCTGGCCTGAGAGGGTCCGCCCTCGACTGGGTAGTAGTTGGCTGAGATCGCACTCAAGTGGACTCTGACCAAGTTGGACATCAGGCCCGCCTGTGAGAGATGGAGTAGGTATTACAGGACCAGGTGGGTGGGACAAGCGAACAGGTCGGCCCAAACCTCCGAGCACCACACCGAGAACCAACGCCACTTAAATGCATAAGCCCTCCTAGACGACTACTTGCACGAGGCCAGCAATATATCCTCAATCTCCACCAGGAGACGAAGAGGGGCTAGCGCGACCCGCTCAGCCACCAAGCCGTGAGGGATAGGGACCTCAGGTTCAGATGGAGACCCTCCTCCTGTGTCAATAAGCCCGGCGTGCTGCAGAGGGGAACCGGAGGCTCCGATGAGAGGCGGAGCAGCAGCGGAACCAGGGTTTTCTCTATATCCAACCCAAAACAGAACACAGGACAAACCTTTATTCTGGAAAAATCAAAACATTATAACTACTGACCAACAACTTTCTCAATATGGTCTCAATATGACCATAAACACAAATTGCAATTTAGTTGATTATTATAACTAGTTTAGTATATATTCTTATTCTGTTAATTGTTATGTTTCGACACTTTATTATTGATCCATGTATTTATTTATTTTATTTATTTATTTAGCTGTATTTATATACCGCTTTTCACCGGGTCAAAGCGGTGTTACATAGGGGTGGGGGAATTAAGTACAAGGGTAGGGCCATCACCGGGGAGGCAACATTGATGATTTTCACATAGGAAAGTCTTTTGGACATAGGACAGACGTTGGACATAGACAGGTTAGTGTAGCTTTAAGTTAGAGGTTCATTGTGGGTGAGATCAGCGGTTTGTAGGTTTTTCGGTGGGGTTCGAGTTGAAGTATTCCTGGAAAAGGATGGTTTTTAGCTGTTTTCTGAAAGATAGTAGGTCGGCATTGTTTCTGAGATAGCTCGGTAGAGAGTTCCATAAGGATGGAGCATAAAGTTCAAAGGCTCGATTGCAGGTCCGTTGCATTTGGTTCTTTTGTGAGGGACGGTGAGGAAAATGCTGGAGGTTTGTCTAGTAGATCTGCTGTGGGCTGGACGAGCCAGTAGGGTGCGAAGTTGGGTGTCCTGTGTTTGATGGATAGCTTTGTGGGTGAGTAGGATGGCTTTGTATTTTGTCCGTGCTTCGAGGGGGAGAATGTGAAGTTCTTTCAGAATTGGGGTGAAATGGTCGGTTTTCTTCGCCCTCTGAATGATTCTCGCAGTGGTGTTTAATGCAGTTCAGAGGGGGTTGGTGTGTGTGGCTGGAAGGCCATGGTAGATTATGTTGCAGTAGTCCAGATGTGGGAGTGTCATGGCTTGCATCACTGTTCGGAAGTCTTGATGTTCAAGGAGGGGTCTGAGACGTTGCACTGTTCTTGCTTTGTGAAATATAGTTCCGGAGGTTTTAGTGATCTGTTGCTTTAAGGTGAGGGCTTGGTCAATAATAATGCCCAGGTATCTTATATGTGGTTGTATTTGAATGCTTGTAGTTCCAATGATGAGGTGTGTGGGTGGTATGAAGTCTGGGTCCTTTGTCACTATGAGGGCTTCAGTTTTCTTTATGTTGATGGATAGGTTGTTTGTAACCAGTTATGTAATGCATAAATGTTATAATGCAATTTTTGAGTTATTTGTAAACCACTTTGATTTATGAAAACTGATATATAAAAATCAAAGAAAGAAAGAAAGAAAGAAAGAAAGGAAGGAAGGAAGGAAGGGGTGAGAGGAAAGGCATACAGAAAGCCATGTGTCCATGGCAGCAGGAAGACATTTGAGGCTTTCCTGCAGGAGCTGCGAATTTGTAGGGCTGACGAAAAGGTCCAGGACCGGAGTACCCAAGTACCGGAACAGCCACTGCCCTGTCCACGGGCAGAGACACCACTCATGAGACTAGAGTCTGTCTGCCAGAACGTTGTCCTGACCTGGGAGATAAGTAGCCTGTAGGACTATGCCTTGGCAGATCGCAAACGACCATAAGGCAACCGCCTCCAGGCAGAGGCTGTGAGAGCCGGTGCCCCCCTGTTTGTTCATATAGAACATTGCCAGCCAGTTGTCTGGCTGGACAAGTACCGTCTGATAGCGAATGGGGTGCCTGAGCGCCCGGAGTGCGAGGAGGAATGCCCAGAGTTCGAGGAAGTTGATCGGTAGTCGGGACTCCCCAAGGGACCATGTCCCTTGCGTGCGGAGCTCGCCACAGTGTGCTCCCCAGCCCATTAAAGAGGCATCCGTGGTCAAGACCACGTCATGCTGTGGAGCCTAGAACGGCATGCCTCGAAGTAGATTCCAGGAGTCCCAGCACCAGCCGAGGGACACGGACAGTTGGGGAGACGGTCCATCACCTGAGCCCACTGAGTGCGAAGGCACCACTGCGCCGCTCGCATGTGCAGACGGGCGTCGGGGACAATATGGACTGTCAAGGCCTTGTGGCCAAGAAGACAGAGCATTGCCTGGGCCGAAACTGCATCGCAGTGCTGGACCGCGGAGGCCAGAGCGATGAGGCAGTCTGCCCTGTCCTAGGGAAGGAAGGCCGTCGCCCGCTGGGTGTTGAGGCACACGCCATTGAACTACAGGGATTGAACCAGAGTGAGGTGGGACTTCGGGTAATTCACCACAAAGCCGAGGTACTCGAGGAGATGGACGGTGCAGGCTACAGCCCACCATGCTTCGTCAGCCATCTCCCCGTAACGAGCCAATCATCTAGATAAGGGTAGATGAAGATGCCCCATAACTGAAGGTGGGCTATGGCTACTGCGAGGCACTTGGTGAACACTCGTGGAGCGGACGCAAGGTCGAAGGGAAGCACCTGTACTGGTAGTAGTTCCCTTGTAATCTGAAGCACAAGAATTTTCTGTGTTTCGGAAGGACCAGGATGTGGGCGTATGCATCCCAAAGGTCCAAGGAGCATAGCCAGTCGCCCTGCCAGAGGAAGGGCAGCAAGGAGCCAAGGGAGAGCATTTTGAACCTCTGCCGCACCAGGTACTTGTTGAGCTTTCTTAAATCGAGAATGGGTCAGAACTCGCCCATCTGCTTTGGCAACAGGAAGTAGCAGGAGTAGAAACTGTGACCTCTGAGGTGCGGTGAAAATACTTCTACAACTTGCTCCTCGAGGAGTTCGCAAGCTCCTGCGCCAAGAAGATCTGGTGCGTGGGGAGCAGAGGGAGCTCCACAGGGCAGAAGAGTGGAGGAAGCCGGTCCAGGTGAAGGAGGCAACCCTCCCGGATGACCTGGAGGACCCAGGTGTCTGAGGTGACCAACTCTCATCGGGGAGCAAAGTGAACCAAGCGCCCTCCCATCGGTAGCTGGGTCACCGGAGGGCGAGCAGCTATGCATCTGGCATCAAAATCCCGGGGTCACCTGGGCCGGTGCCGGGGTCTGGCTTTTGAGGCCCTTTGGCTTACGCAGACCCTGGTGGCCGCTCTTGCTCTGTCTGCCTTGGGGCGGAGCAGGCTCCGGAGGATAAGGTGGGTAGCCCTCATAGGGGAGACCCTTCCTCTAAAAGAAAAGCTTTTTATGTTTATGTTTATTATATTTGATAAAAACCGCCTTTCACTGGAACCAAAGCGGTGTACAATTAAAATTCATTAAAAGAAGGCCAAGGCCAACGAAAAGGAAAAGAAATTTACAATGCTTGACAGGACAGCAGAAAAATCAAGAAGACAGGACAAAAACATAGATAGGGGTAGGCCAGGGAAAACCAAAAGGAGGGAAGAAGTCTTCCGGGAGAGATGGGTGCGGGTCATGTACTCCGTCTCAATCTCCGCTGCTTTGTTCTCCATCGGTTTGCCGAACAGTTGTTCGCCCAGGCATGGTACATCAAGCAGCTTTTCTTGGACCTATTGTTCGAGGTCCAAAGACTAGAGCCAGGCCTGTCGTCTGGCCTCAATACCTGCAGCCGCTACCCAAGCAGAGGACTCGAAGCTGTCATATGCAGCACGAGAAAGGTACTTCGAACAGTCCCCCACTGACTTCAGAAGGGACTGGTAAACGGCGGAGGTAATCGCCATCAAGGCCTGCCTGGAAGCCCCCGAATTCCTTCTTGAGATTATGAAGGAACATACCTATATGTAGTGGTAGGCCTAGATGTGGCAAGCCAGCATAGAACCTCGGTAGGCCTTTCACCCAAGAGCATCGAGGGCGTAAGACTCCATACCCGGCGGGACCGAAGAGTGGGTTTTTGGACTCTTCTGCTTCTGCATGGCAGATTCCACTACCATTAAGGTATGGGAGAGCTGGACCTTCCAGAAGCTGGGCCCCCGCTGGACCTTGAACATGGTGTCCAGGCACTGGCTGACAATAGAGACAGTTGCAGGGGTCTCTCAGATATGGAGGAGCAACCGGGTCAGAATGGGTGGGACTGGAATAAAGCACAGTTACTTACCTGTAACAGGTGATCTCTGGGAACAGCAGGAATTAGTCTTCACATATGGGTACGTCGGTACCGACGGAGCCTGCACGGGAACGCTGCCCAGCTTCCAATCAGAAAGCTTTTGGCAGCATCCCTCGCGCCTGCGCGCTGACTTCCCGCCTTCTCCAGAGCCTCTCTTCAGTTGAGTTTCAAAGCTGAGACAAAGGCGAGAGAGAAAAGGAAGAAGAAGATAAAGAGATGCAACTCCTAGGGGAGGTGGGAGGGTTGTGAAGACTAATTCCTGCTGTTCCCAGAGATCACCTGTCACAGGTAAGTAACTGTGCTATCTCCAGGAACAAGCAGGAATGAGTCTTCACATATGGGGACTCCCTAGCTGGAGATGCCAGGGGGAGATCCCATAAAAATGCAGGAGCCTGGACTAGGGGTGCATTTTGTCTCCAGGAATCCCCGGCATCCAATGTGGGATGGAGGGTAGGAGTTGACAATAAAGAAGCTGTGAGGAAAGAAACAGCATAGCCAAGGACTAGAGGGTCCTACAGACTACAGGAGTCCTTGGTATATATGATGAGTAGCATTAAAACACATTTAATGTACACTTAAAATATGCAGCTTACCTACTGTATTGTAGGAAGTAGAAAGCATGATGGAGTCTACTGGATAAGCAGTGGCGGAATCTTCAAGGTGACCTCCCAGCAGTGAGGATGAAGGTCCAGACCTGGAGGTAGTAGACGATCCAGGTGTCAACTGGGTAGGATTAGACGTCAGGTCTTCAATGGAAAGCTTTATGGGAAAAAGCTGAAAACTCCTTTAGGCATAAGGTCATTAACATTGAGGACTAAAGGAAGAAGACTGACGGAGTTGGAGAACTAGCCCAATCCTGGGGGAAGAGGGGGACTGGAAAAACCCCTATTCCCAAGGAGAACAGCTGTGTACTCAAAGATAAAGATGTACACTGTTTTTCCTAGCTGGCGAGAGATAGGAAAAATACTGAAGCTTGATGCTTCAAGGACTTAAAGAAAAAATGGAAGATGTTAGCACCACAGTGGTTATTGGTGCCTAACAGTTTCTGCATCGTAATATGGTATGCGAAGTAGGGCGATAGACTGTCTAAAACCTCTAGGAGGTAAAACATTTAGTATAGACAGTAAGGGTGATAGTGTGTAAGACATATCAACCCTTAAGAAGCCCCCCAACAGACATATATATATATATATATATATATATATATACATATGTCCAGATGTGTATATTAGGATATGGGTGGAGAAATGTATCAATATATATATATATAGATATAGATATAGATATAGATATAGATATATATGATATACCTAAATATATATACATTTGTGGGGCATGGTTTTGCACCACCAGAGTAATGATATAGGTATGTAGACATATATGGAGATGCTACATACAAGACAACAGGTTGAAGATACATGTCTACCACCCAGCCCCATAATTGTACATGGGGAATATAAAAGAAAAAGATTCTTCGCTCTACAAGAGGGTGAACCCACTTGGGATATGTATAGAGAATCTATTTCCGTGGATTGAGGGATGCAGGAAGGCAATCCAACAAGATAACTGTGATGTTCGCGTGAGAACAGATGATCATATGAATCTGTAAGGAACAAGGCGGGAGTTCCACAGAACACTGACATGGCAGATGTGCAGAAACGCAGAAGAAGATATCAGAGGGACCTACTGGAGGGACCCAGAGGTAGCATGCGTAAACATTAGCCTTGGATTTTCACGCAGAAGAACTTATATCTCATGTTAACACCCCAGGCTAGAGGGTGTGGAGAACCCTCACAGGCATGGGAAGGGTTTATAAGCTTTTCCCTACTAATAGAGAAGCTTCAGAGACAAGGTCAATGCTCTATAGCAAGGCCCTCAGAGTAGAAAGCTTCTCTGAAGACTGCAGAGAGCATTGTGCAGGAGAGATATGAGATAAACTGACTGAAGTCAGGTGTGTTGCCATATCCTAGGAGAGGAGATGGTTAGAATAATGTGAGAAAGCCTAAACGAGTAGGAGGATCCAAGATAGCTGACGAATAGCTTGGAATCACTACTGAGGCTAGACAAAATTTTGAACAAGGGACTGGAACTTGGAAAAAGTACCAGTAATACAATTACTGTAACTCCTGCAGGCACAGCTGCTGACGGAAACAGCAGAGAGATTGTCCTGTGCCCAATAAAGAAAAAACAGACAAGAAAAGAGAGGAGATATCCCTTCTCCCTGTCTGAGGAACGAGCTTGCTAGAGAAGCTTTTCAGTATGGTACCCCTCAGTCAGGGAAAAAACCCGGTTGAGAGGGTAAAGCAAGTAATTGGAGGGTGACGTACCCATAGGGTTGAAGGAAAAAATGTTCAGTTGGGACAGAACTATCAGGGGATAGTTGCAACTGCTCTTCTAGAGAGTAAGAAGAGGAGAAGTCTGTAGTCCCTGAACAAAAATTTTCCGACAGGTTAGTACACTGAAAAAGAAAAGCACAGTGAATAAACTTCTAATGGGTAGAAGTGAACTGTAGATTACAATTCCCGGCCCCTATGGTTGCTGGGAATGCTGAGACTGGCCAGAGCTGGAGGACTTCAGACTAGGCTGAGGCGTCCCTTGTTTAGGTACAGCCGAATGATGGGCAGGAGATGAATGAAACTTTCTTTTCTTAGGGAAAGAAGGTTTGGTAGGACATTTCCTACCCCTTGAAGAAGGAGGTGGCTTAGAATGGTCTTTAGTGGAAGGAGAGTCAGTGGAGCATTGAGCAACCTGACGTAAAGCCTCCTTATTGAAGAGACCTTCTCCTGTACAAGGAGAATGAGCCAGTATAGTTTGTGCCCATCTTCTCAAGTCTGAAGCTTCAAGCCAGGCTCTGCGACGTGCTGCAATGGCAATAGCAGAGGATCTGCTAACGGACTCAAAAGAGTCTATAGAAGCACGAGACAGGAACCAGGATATATTACGGCTGTGATTGATGAGCAAGGAATAATCAGTAGCCTTGGGCTCTGGTAAAAAAGGGGTCAAAAGAGACAATTTCTCTGTGACTTCCTGGAGTGTTAGACTCATGTGAAAAATATATGAAAGAATTCTGGAGGCCAGCATAGAGGTTTGGCAGGCCTGACGACCAAAAGCATCGAGTGTTCTTGAAGAACTATCTGGCGGATAAGAAGAATGCTTCTTCTTGCTCTTAACTTTCCTTAGTGCTGATTCCACTACAAGGGAACGATGAGAAAGTTGAGGCTTTTGAAACCCTGGAGAGGGTGGCACCCGGTACCGAACCTCAGTGGCTGTAGAAACTAGAGGAAGTCGTAAGGGCGATTTCCAGACTCTCAGAAGGAGATCCTGCAGAGCAGGATGTAAAGGAAGCATCATATTTTCCATTTGTGCCGGTGAGCCATGAGTAGCATCACAACCAGGGATAGAGATATTAAGAAAGGTTGCCATATCCAGGAGAAAAGCCTGAAAAGACTGATCTCCTATGGGAACCATCCCTGGCAAGGCTAAAGAAAGAGGCTGAGCACCAGAGGACGTACAGTGGTGTGAAGAGAGAAACCTAGTAGATGGACAGGGATACTGGCATGTTAACTTAGAGGCAGTGGGTACTGCATCAATGCCAGGTATCGGTTCCAAACTAGGCATCGGTGCAAGAACAGGCATAGACATCGATACTGATAGAGGATTAGCAGTTGAAGTTGCCATCGGGGACTGCTGCAGTGGTACCGAGATCATGAGAGAGTTATGGCTAGGATCTTCGGAACTGCCTATCTGGAAACGACAGCAGTCGGTTCCGGGACGCGTCGGTACCCAGTTCTCGAGACTAGATATCGGTTCAAGACTCGGCATCGAAGAAAGCGAGACTATCGATGCATGTCGCGAGGGTTCCGACGCCGGTGGCCGGTGGCGATGCCGATACCACTAAGGCAGCCTGGGTTACATCGATCGGTACCGACGGTACCGAGGATACCCGATAACCACCCCTTGCTAAGGGTAAGGCGGTCCACCTCGATGCCGATGCCAGGGTATCGGAACCGATCGACGCCGGTACCATCCCGGAGCATGGCTGAGATTGAGAGAAGTCAATGCGGTGCGTATCGATCGGTCCCGAAGGTACCGAGGATGCCCGATGACGATCCCTGGTGAAGAGTGAAACACTCGACACTGGTGCCGATGCCGGAGGCTCGGTACCGCTCGAAGCGGATACCACCCCCGCGCATGGCTCAGGTATGTTCTGTGAGGGGTGAGCCCCAGGAACAACCTGAAACCCCTTTAACGCTTTGGAGCCCGAAGACTCCCGCAGGGGTAATGCCAATGGATTCTTGAGGGTAAAGCACAGTTACTTACCTGTAACAGGTGATCTCTGGGAACAGCAGGAATTAGTCCTCACATATGGGTACGTCGGAACCGACGGAGCCTGCGCGGGAAAGCTCCCCAGCTTCCCAGAAAGGAAGCTTTTGGGGCCTCCCACAGCGCATGCGCGCTGCCTTCCCGCCTTCCTGACCAACTCTCTTCAGTTCGAGTTTAAAGCTGAGAGAATAGAGAGAGGAAAGGAAGATAGACAGAAGATACAACTCCTAGGGGAGGTGGGTGGGTTGTGAGGACTAATTCCTGCTGTTCCCAGAGATCACCTGTTACAGGTAAGTAACTGTGCTATCTCCAGGAACAAGCAGGAATGAGTCCTCACATATGGGGACTCCCCAGCTAAGATGCCTTGGAGATCCCCAAGGGTATGAGACCCTGAAAGTTTCCTCGTCTTCCTATGGATCTCAGGCATCCATTAAGGGACGGAGGGCAGGAGTTGTTTAAGAATGGAACAGGTGTCTGAGGACAGCCTGACCAAACAAGGCATCCCGGCGGGCATCCTTGTCCAAGCAGTAATGGGCTGTGAAGGTATGAACCGAGGCCCAGGTGGCTGCTCGACAGATCTGATCAATGGATACAGAATGAAGATGAGCCATAGATGTGGCCATGGCTCTCACATTGTGAGCTGTGACATGGCCTTCCAGAGAAAGGTTCTTGCTCTGATAAGCAAAAGAAATACATTGAGCAATCCAATTGGACAGTGTTCTTTTTGAGACTGGAAGTCCTAAATGAGAAGGATCAAAAGCAACAAAAAGTTGAGAAGACTTTCGATGTTGCTGTGTCCTCTGGAGGTAAAAGGCAAGAACTCATTTACAGTCTAGAGTATGAAGGTTCCTCTCTGCATTTGATGCATGAGGAGCTGGAAAAAAGACAGGTAGATATATCTCTTGATTAAGATGAAACGGTGAGACCACTTTAGGCATAAAGTGGGGATTTGTCCTAAGGACTACCTTATCATGATGGAACCTTGTATAAGGTGGATTAGCCACTAAAGCCTGCAGTTCACTGATGCGGCGAGCAGAAGTGATTGCAATAAGGAAAATGACTTTCCAGGAAAGGAATTTTAAGGAGGTAGTGGCTAAGGGTTCAAAGGGTGGCTTCATAAGCTGACCAAGAACTACGTTTAAGTCCCATGCCACCGGAGGAGGCCGAATGGGAGGTTTAGTTAAAGTTAGACCTCTCATGAATCTTGCAATAAGAGGATGAGAGGAAACAGATTGTCCATTGATAGGCTGGACCAATAGCACTCAAATGGACCCTTACAGAATTGGTTTTAAGCCCTGCATTGGAAAGATGCAGGAGATATTCGAGTAAAGAATTCAAAGGTAGTGCTAGAGGGTTAAGACCTTTGTTAGCACACCAAATTGAAAATCTTCTCCATTTAAAAGCATAAGAACGCCTGGTGGAAGGTTTCCTCGATGCATGGAGGACATCCTTCACCTGTTGAGAAAGATTCAAGTCTTGAAGGTCTAGGCCTTCAGTAACCAAGCTCTGAGGTGAAGGGACTTGGGGTTTGGGTGCCACAAAGTCCCCTCCTCTTGAGAAAGAATGTCTGGAGCAGCTCCCAGATCCAGGGAGGGTGTCTGGGAGAGATGCAGAAGTAGAGGGTACCACACTTGGTGTGGCCAGCATGGAGCTATGAGGATCATGGATCCTTGATCCCTCTGAAGTTTGAATAGAGTCTTGGGAATCAAGGGAATGGGTGGAAAGGCATATAGGAAGGCCTGACCCCAATGAAGGAGGAAGGCATCCTTGGCCTGAGCTCCCTGACACGGAATCCTGGAACAGAACCGGGGAAGTTTGGCATTGTACGGACTTGCAAGGAGGTCTATGTCCGGGGTCCCCCATTCCTGAAAGATTCTGAGTACCTGATCCATGTGCAGGGACCATTCGTGTGGAAGCAGAACTCGACTGAGTCTGTCTGCCCAAGAGTTTTGGATTCCTGGGAGGTACACTGCCAGGAGATGGATCCGATGCTCTCTGGCAAAGGCCCACAGTTTTAGAGCTTCGTTGCAAAGCGACAGAGAGCCAGTCCCTCCTTGTTTGTTTATGTAGAACATGGCTACTTGATTGTCGGTATGAACAAGGACTGTCATGTTGATGAGGAGGGTATGAAAGACCTTGAGAGCAAGGAAAATTGCTCGCAGCTCCAAAAGGTTGATATGAAGGGTGGTCTCCTGTGGAGACCAAATGCCCTGAGTGGAGAGGTCTTGGAGATGAGCTCCCCAACCTGTTTGGGAGACATCTGTAGTGAGAGTTACTTGGGGTAACAAAGGTTGGAAGGGGGCCCCCAACAACAGATTTTGAGTGGATATCCACCATTGGAGAGACCAAAAAAGACGTTTCGAGGTTGCTATTTGGTCTGAGAGAGCTCCTGATGCTTGGGTCCACTGGGTGGACAAGGTCCATTGAGCTGCTCTCATATGTAGGCGAGCATAAGGCACCACATGAACTGTGGATGCCATGTGGCCTAGCAGTTGTAGCATCTCTCTGACAGTCAAGTGGCTTCTGGACTGAATCTGAGAGGCCAAGTGCACTAGACGGTGGCAACCGGCCTGAGGAAGATAGGCCCTTGCAGTGGTAGTATCTAGCCAGGCCCCTATGAATTCTAGGGATTGAGTAGGGGTGAGTTGAGACTTTGGCAGATTGATGACAAGTCCCAGATACTGCAGTATGCGTCTGGTGTGGTCCAGGGAAGTCTGAGCCTCGGACTGAGATGGAGCTCGGATGAGCCAGTCGTCCAGGTACGGGAAGACAAAGATCCCCAGAGTGCGTAGAAATGCAGCTACTATTGCCATGCATTTGGTAAATACCCTTGGAGCAGAGGCTAGACCGAAGGGGAGTACTCTGTATTGGAAATGTTTTCCCTGGAACAGAAACCGTAGGAATTTTCTGTGGGATGGATGGATGAGTATATGTGTGTACGCATCCATGAGATCTAGAGAACAAAGCTAGTCCTGACTCTGTAGGTACGGAAGGAGAGTACCTAGAGAAAGCATTTTGAATTTCTCTTTGTATAGGAATTTGTTCAATTCTCTGAGATCCAGAATGGGTCTGTACCCCCCTGTTTTCTTGGGAATGAGAAAATAAGGGGAGTAGAAACCTGACCCTTGTTGAGGAAGAGGAACCTCTTCTATTGCCTTTTGGGCGAGAAGAGTGGTCACCTCTTGGCCCAACAGGTACAGGAGAGATGGGGGAGTATTGAATTGTCTCACCATGGTATGGGGAGGAAGGCTGGAGAAATGTAGTTTGTAGCCCTCTCTGATGATAGAGAGGGTCCACGGTTCTGATGTGATTTGTTCCCATCTGGGAGCAAAATGAGCCAACCTTCCTGGAATGGTGAGAGGTTCTGGCTGTTGCAGAGCCAGAAAGGTTAAGTTCTCTAGAATCAAGTCAAAAACCCTGAGGAGGTTGGGACTGCTGGATTGTAGCAGCCCCTGTAGCCTTTGTTCTGGCCTGTTTAGTTTGCTGACGCTTAGGAACAAAGCGAACTTGGGAAGATTGCTGGCCAGTATTTGTGGAGAATCTGGTCTTTTTATAGAAAGTTTTCTTAAAAGGTTTTTTCTTGGCAGGGGTAGAGGTAGACTTAGAAAGTCTATCTAAAGCAGCATTCTCTGCATCCATTTGAGTGGCTTTGATTTGCCACTCTTTGCCAAACAGATTTTTACCTGTACAGGGCAGATTGCCCAAGCCTTCTTGTACCCAGGGTTCCAAATCAGAGGCCTGGAGCCAAGCCAGTCTGCGAGCAGCTATGGCTATGCCAGAGGCTCTGCTTGCCCCCTCAAAAGAGTCAAAGGCTGCTCTGTTGGAGAACTTTGAAACATCTTGAGTGTGCTTTAGCAAAAGAAGGAATTCCTCCTGTTTATCCTCTGGGATAAAGGGTAGAAACTGACGTATCTTTAATGCAATCTCTTTCAAAAACATGCCCATATAGAGGCTGTATGAATTGATTCTGGCAATAAGCATGCTAGCTTGGAAGATTTTTCTCCCAAAAGCATCCAGAGTCCTACATTCTCTTCCTGGAGGGGTAGAAGAGTGTCTTTTGGTACTCTTTATCTTTTTCATAGCAGACTTCACCACAATAGAGTGGTGAGGAAGCTGAGTCTTTTGAAAACCAGGAGAAGGAGGAACCCGATACATGGTGTCCAAACGTCGAGAATGTGGAGATAGGGTGAGAGGAGCCTCCCACAAATCCATCATGTGTTCTTGAAGAATTTCATGTATGGGTAAGGTGGCTGCCTCTTTGGGAACCTTAGAGTATCCTAAAATATCTAATTTTTTTGCTCTAGGTTCCTTTTCAGAGGATACAGATATGGAGAGTCCTTTAGCTACTTCAATAATGAAGTCTTGAAAGGACAAATCCTCTGGAGGAGACATTCTCCGTTTTGGAGAAGAGGGCTCCTCAGGAAGAGTAAAAGAGACGTCAGCAGAATCATCTGATGTATCAGAATCTTCAGAGGATTCAAAGTATCGTCTATTTGCTTCCAGAGATCGATACGCGTACCGATCGGTACCGACATCGGGCGTACCGGGTATTGGAGCGGTATCGAAGAAAGCTCCGGAACCGGAGACCGGAACCAGCATGCTACTGGAAGTAGATGCTCTGGGTACCGGTATCGGTTGCGGTACCGGAATCGGAGTCGGAACCGATTGTCGCGGTACCGATGGCGGTGCATTAATGAAAGTCAGTAAGGCCTGCTGCATGGATTGTACCGTAGTACCCATAGCCGCCACAACTGCCTGGAAGTCGGTACCGGTGTTAGCCGGTACCCCAGAGCAGTCTAACAGGAGATCGGTCGAGGCCGTGCCATCGATGTCTACCTGTAACCCCATAGGAGGAGCTTTGGAAGCCGGAGCTTCCCGCCAGGGTTGTTTGGCTGGGGCAGGGTACTCAGGGTCAATTGCAAGGGCCTCTCGCTGCTTAGAGGGAGATTTGCCTTTTGAGGACTTGCCCGAAGAATGTTTGGTTACCTCAGATCCATCAGGAGAAGAAGACCTGGAGGATGTTGATGCTGGAGTATCGGTAGAAAACAGCATATGAAATTTAGCTGCTCTGTTCTGTAAGCCCCTTTTGGACATCAGAGAGCAGGATGGACAATCCGGAATGGAATGGTCAGGCCCCAAACATTTAAGACACCACTCATGGGTGTCTGTAACTGAAATAGTACCGGTACACTTAGTGCATTTCTTAAAACCAGAAGCTGGTTTTTCCATGAGGGAGACCTGAGAAGGCCTAGAGGCCTCACAGAAAAAATACACCAAGTGTAGAAAGTAATTATATATATATTTTTTTTTTAAATAAACGAAAAAAGGACCGGCAGTACCGGTCTGGAATCGGGGAAGGCAGACACGCGGTCAAAGAAACAAATTAAAATAACAATTTCTTCAGCGGTGACAGGAACACGACCTGCTGGCTCCGCGGAAAAAGAACAACTGAAGAGAGTTGGTCAGGAAGGCGGGAAGGCAGCGCGCATGCGCTGTGGGAGGCCCCAAGAGCTTCCTTTCTGGGAAGCTGGGAAGCTTTCCCGCGCAGGTTCCGTCGGTTCCGACGTACCCATATGTGAGGACTCATTCCTGCTTGTTCCTGGAGATGACCGGAGCCGTCACCATGCTGGGCATGGGACATACCACTCAAGCATTGACTAGTCTTAACAGACTGTTTGTGGGTTACCTGATCCTGTGAAGTAGAGAAACCGGGTACCCTCACTGCCGAAGAAAAAACGGTATCGAGGGAAACTCTAAAAACTGAAGGTTTCCTCACAAAATTATCCCCTGACAAGTCATGGGAAAAAGGGTCAGGACCCACACAGTTGAGACACCAACTATTGGTGTCTAAAAAGAAACAGGTGTTTCTACATCAAATGCACTTCTTAGTAAAAGAAGGCTCCATAATGAAGAGGCCTGGTAGGCCCAACAAGTTAAGGCAAAAAACTGAAGAAAAAGTTTCTCAGAATTTAGTCAAAAATCCACCGGCGATACCGGTGGCAGCGGGAAATACAGCCGCGACCACAAGAAAACAAAAAACTAAAGTAATTAAAGAAATTAAAAAGAAAAGTTTCTGCGGTGACAGGAGGACGTCCTGCCGGCTCCGCGGAAAAACGAAAACTGAAGAGAGGCTCTGGAGAAGGCGGGAAGTCAGCGCGCAGGCGCGAGGTATGCTGCCAAAAGCTTTCTGATTGGAAGCTGGGCAGCGTTCCCATGCAGGCTCCGTCAGTACCGACGTACCCATATGTGAAGACTCATTCCTGCTTGTTCCTGGAGATTGAAGGATTCCCTCGGCAGGGCCTCATATTGCAAAATATCAAGTTCCTCCGCACAGGACTCCTCCTCGGATTGTGAAGGGAGCGCCAGCGCCCGATTCATGTCCCGCACAAACTCCAAAAAGGAAGTATCCTCGGGAGGCAACTGCCGCTTCTGAGCAAGCGGGGAAGGATCCGAGAGGAGGTCCCAGTGAGTCCGGGACTCAGGGGAAGTATCCCTGTCGGACTCCCAATCCGAAATCTCTGAGGGGAACTCGGAGCTGGGCTGCTCGAGTAGAGCCCATGAAGTGCGCTGGGCTCTCAAGGCTGAAACCCATCCGGAGGCACTGGCCCGGGAAGATATCACACCCGAGAACTGGGACTGCGATCAAGACCTCTGCCGGAATTCCCTCACGAGGCCCCTGGCTCTCGGGGGTTATCATGGCAGTATGGGGAGCCAAGACAGGTATCGCCCTCAAGGTCTCAGGGCACGTGCCATCGGGGCCTGGCACCAGCACCTGCTGGGCAGCAAGTAAGGCAGAAGCGCTGTGTTCCAGTGCCAGCATTCACGCCTTCCACTCAGGAGTGGGGCCCTGCAATGTCAACACCGGGGTAACCAAATCGGCTGTCGAGGAGGTCCTTGCCGGGACCCTTGGGAGAGCAGGCGCCATCGCCGGAGGCCTCCGTATCTGTACAAGGTACCTTTTGGGGCCGCTCCTTCTCCGACTCCAGGGACTGCCGAGGAAGGCTAAGGGACTGAGTGCAAGAACGCTCACACTTGTCCGGAGTCCCCGCCAGGGTCCTCGAGGCCGCCTTCTTCTTCTTCTTCCACTCCCTTTCGGGAGACCCTTGCTCAGAGTGATGTCGGGGCCACAGGGGACCCCAGAGGTGGAGGGCCGGTGGAGCGGGAAGCTACCGGTGACACTAGGGCCATCTTGCGGAAAATATCATCCAGTTTCGGCTTATGGCTCCGGAGGGCCTTGGAGGACATCTTTTTACATAGGGAGCAGAGCTCCGGGTTATGGTCTGCTCCCAAACACTGGAGACAACAGTCATGGATGCCTGTGAAGGACATGTTTTTGGAGCATCTGTCACACTTTTTGAAACCAGAGGCCATGGGGCAAAAAGGATCCCCGCAAGGTTGAAGACCTTCGGTTCGGCCAGCATTTGAAAAAGGCACAAAAACACGCTGGATACGAGAAAAAAGGGGAAAAAAGGAAAATAAAGTCCTGGGGTCCACTGCTGAAGCAGGGGCACCGAGAATACGGGAAGAAGACCGGGAAACCGGAAAGGAAGACAATATGAAAAAAACTTTTTCCGAGGTACAGGGACATGCATCCGAAGAGCTCTGTGGAAAAAGAGAGACTAATCAAGATGGCACCCTTGGGCGGGAAGGAGACCACGCATGCGTGGTGGCATTTCCAAAGGCTTTTTTTGAAAGCTGGGAAAATGCTCTGCGCGGGCTCTGTCGTTGCCGACATCACTCATATCTAAGGACCGACTTCCTGCTTGTTCCTGGAGAAAAAAGTTATACCACAGTTTACCATAATTTCAGTTGGTCATACTTTTACCTCACTCAGAAAAAGCACAGTTACTTACCTGTAACAGGTGATCTCTGGGAACAGCAGGAATAAGTCTTCACATATGGGTACGTCGGTACCGAAGGAGCCTGCGCGAGAACGCTCCCCAGCGTCCAAAAAGAAAGCCTTTGGGAGCATCCCACATGCATGCACGCTGCCTTCCCGCCCATTCATTTCCCTCTCATCAGTTGGGTTTGTAGCTGAGACCGAAGGAGGGAAGTAGACAAATTAGAGAGAGAGAAACAACTCCTAGGGGAGGTGGGTGGGTTGTGAAGACTTATTCCTGCTGTTCCCAGAGATCACCTGTCACAGGTAAGTAACTGTGCTATCTCCAGGAACAAGCAGGAATGAGTCTTCACATATGGGGACTCCCAAGCTAGAGATGCCTGGAGGTCCTAGCATGTTGCAGATCTAATAGATGGGCCATGCTATTTCCCAGAACCTCAGGAATCCAAGGGATGGAGGGTAGGAGTTGAATTAAAAAGGGTGTGCTGTGGAACAGCTTGACTAAACAAGGCATCTAGGGGGGATCCTTGTGTAGATCATAAATGTTAGAGAAATATTGAATTCCAATTTTCTAATGTGGACTTTAGTCAAAGGTATTGCGAAAGTATTTTTTTTGAGGCTGATATGGTCAGGTGCTAAGAGCCAGTACATTATCCTCAAGAAAATACCTCACTGTGAAGTAGAGGAAATAAATTTTGCAATACAGGCAGAGGTCAGAAGCCTTAATGGCTAGAACTAATCCCAGAAGAAAAAACTGGGGGAGTTTAATGAGGTTGGACTTTGGATGAGAAGCTAAAGCTTCTGTAGGCCAAAGTTTGAAGCTCTTTGTCCTTGGAGCAGAATAAAGCTCTAGGAAAGAGAGGAGATAAATCTGACTGGTGTGCAGAAAAAGGATGGATCTTTAAGACCCCTCTATCCAAATGAAAGAAAAACATTTGTAGTAGGCGATGTAGCCTCCAATTTCTTGAAGATCAGTAATGTCTTCCCTAAGTGATGTCACTTAGGATAATGACTTACATAAAGAGCTTCAGATGTAACGTAACCGAAGAGGCTACGGTAAAAGAAGGTAGTTTCTAATTACCATAGAAATTTGGTTGTCCATTTAAACCTTATGGTATGCTGGAACTGCATTCATATAAAAAATAACAAATCTTTCAGAGTGAGATATGTGTATTTATATAACATACATATATATATATATATATATATATATATATATATATACAGAGAGAGAGAGAGAGAGAGACTCACTTAATAACAAGAAGGGGTAAGACCCGCTTGAGAATATGGATAGAGAACCCCTTACTGGTTACACATGGGAGAACCATAAAGGTGGTTACATGGAAACCAGTAGAATGTTCCTAGTCAGAAGGATAGGTCTAGATGTCTTTAAATTCTAGACTTTGAATAACCAGATATGGAGATCTACGTGAAGGGGTGCAGAGAAATCCTTAGTCTGAAGACCACAAGTCTGGATCCTTCTATAACTTCAGTGTGGAGAAAAAGACGCAATATGAGGGAATACCATATCTGCCCATCTATGAGGGCAATATGAGTATAATGCGTTCTTTGTTCAGCGTAAGCTCCAATGAAGTATTGGAGATTAGAAGGAATACATTAGACAAGGGCCGACTGCAGTGAAAAGAAATGCATCCCTGTTGGAGAGTTCCACTGGAGATGTGGAACAACTCAGGGAATTAAACAATTCTTTATGCTTTCACGTGATCTAAGCCCTGGTATATTTTCCCTAAAATGAAATTTTAAGGAAGATTGTAGAGTAGGAAAAAACCGGTCGTGTGGGAGCATGACTGGGGAAAGCCCTTTAACCATCTGGAAGTTACCCACCAGGGATGGCTCTGACGCTCTCTAGCAAAGGCCCATAGTTGCAGAGCTTTTTGTAGAATTGCAGAGAGCATGTTGTAGGTTGCTTAGGTGAGATCTGGTTGTTTAATTGCCAGTATGCAACCTAATCTATTCTGTGGGAGCCAAAGAATTGAAGATGGCTAAGAATAGTAGACAGGCCGGTTGCCTGCAACAATAAATTGTCCAAGTAGGTCTTGGAACCTCTCTTGGAATTATCTGTTATTAAGGCAGCAGAAGAGGTTAGGTCCTATAGATTGGAAAAAGACAGACAGACATAATTAGAAGTGCTAAAACTCAATTATGGTCTGATAAGCTGTCTTAAAAGAAATATTTGAAAAGATTGCAGAGGGAGGAAACTCTGTATGGAAATCACTTACTGGAAGAGGTATTGAAGACAATCCTATGGCTTAAAGGGTAAGCCCTCCAGTCAAATAGTATCACTCTTGGAGTGAGGTCTCGAGTAAGAGGGATAGAAAGTAATACAGAGTTGTGAAGACTTACAATTTGGTAAGTCTGTGAAAAAGGTAAAGCTTCCCTGCAGTCAAAAATATGAGATATCCTCGTACAGGACAACTGTCAAGGTAAAGGGCATAGCCATACCTTGGAATTAGTTGTTACTCCTCTATTTGGTTTAAAAGGAGAGGAGAAACCTGTTACCTGTAGGGCATGACTATCTTTAATAGCTCTAAGAGCTAAAAGAATGGATTCCTTTTGGCAAAGGATTCATGCCTAAAGTGGAGTACTGAGACAGTGTATCACTGACCTCTCAATAAGGATGAGAAGAACTGTAAACGCTTCTGTTGTTAAGAAAGCGTAGTTACTCACCTGTAACAGGTGTTCTCCAGGAGCAGCAGGAATCAGTCCTCACTTATGGGTGACGTCGGCGCCGACGGAGCCCTCGCAGAGCAATTTTCCCCAGCTTTCAAAGAAAGCCTTTGGGAATTGCAGCGCGCATGCGCGGTCGTCTTCCCGCCCGAAGGTGCCATCTTAGCCAGTCAGATGACATAGCTAAAAAAGACAGCATAAAAATTTGCAAAAGAACATAAGCAGACGATTGCAACTCCAAGGGGAGGAGGGAGGGTAGTGAGGACTGATTCCTGCTGCTCCTGGAGAACACCTGTTACAGGTGAGTAACTACGCTTTCTCCAGGACCAAGCAGGAAGTCAGTCCTCACTTATGGGACTCCCAAGCTCAAGGCTACCGGAGACCCTAAGCACAAAAATGAGCTCCCTCTAGCTCAGCAGCACAGAAGGATAGAATCTTCGCTGAATTATCACCCACCGGTAGCCCACATCCGGGATGGAGGGTAGGAGTTGCTCAGACCTCAAAGAGATTACGGAGGACTGCCTGTCCGAAAGCACTGTCCCTACGGGACTCCCTCTCGAGACAGTAATGGACCGCAAAAGTCTGGCTCGAAGACCAAGTAGCGGCCCGGCAGATGTCTGCCAGCGGAACAGAGCGGAGGTAAGCCACTGACGTGGCCTTTGCCCGAACGCAATGAGCCGTGACTCGACTTTCTAAGGAGAGTCCGGCTGCCCCATAAGCCCAAGAGATACAGTCCGCAACCCAGATGGACAGAGTACGCTTGGAGACCGGGAGCCCCAATTTATTGGGGTCAAAAGACACAAAAAGCTGAGCAGCTTTACGGTGCTCCCGCGTACGGTCAAGGTAGAAGTTCAATGCCCTTCTACAGTCCAGGGTATGGAGGACCGTTTCAGCTCGGCTGGAGTGTGGTCTGGGAAAGAAGGTTGGAAGTACCACCTCCTGATTGATGTGAAAAGGGGAGACCACTTTAGGCAGAAATTTCGGGTGAGTCCGAAGGACTACCCTATTCTTGTAGAACCTAGTGTAAGGGGGATCAGACACGAGGGCCTGCAATTCACTTACGCGCCTAGCGGAAGTGAGGGCTATCAAGAACAGCGTTTTCCAAGACAGAAAACGGAGAGAACAGGTAGCCATAGGTTCAAAAGGCGGACAGGTGATCCGCTGTAAAACCACATTCAGGTCCCAGTCAGGTGCTGGCGGGCGCAGAGGTGGTTTAAGTAGAAGGAGACCTCGGAGAAACCTCGCTACGAGAGGGTCGTTGGAGAGAGGTCTGCCGTCCACCGGCACATGATGTGCTGAAAGAGCACTGAGGTGAACTTTGACGGAGTTGGACTTAAGTCCCAGATTAGAGAGGTGTAGCAAGTACTGTAAGATCACCGACACCGGGCAGGAGAAGGGATCCTGAGACTGTTGGGAACACCAGATTGCAAAGCGACGCCATTTAAGGGCGTAGCATTTGCGGGTAGAAGGCCGTCGCGAAGCCAAGACGACCTCCTCCACCTCCGCCGGCAAGAGAAGAGGAGCAAGGACTACCCTTTCAGCAGCCAGGCCATGAGGTTGAGAGACCGGAGGTGGGGGTGCAGTAGGGACCCCTGATCCTGGGTGAGGAGATCCGGTTGTACCCCCAGAGGGATTGGATCCTCCACCGCCAGTTGCAGCAGGAGCGGAAACCACGGCTGCCTGGGCCAGCGAGGGGCCACCAGGAACATGAAGGCTTTGTCTCGGAGAACCTTGAAAAGAGTCCGAGAGACTAACGGGATGGGAGGGAAAGCGTACAGAAGGCTCCCCGACCATGAGATCAGAAAGGCGTCCGCCGCAACCCGAAGGGGGTGTGGCTGACGAGAGCAGAAGCGAGGAAGCTGCCGGTTGTGAGGACTGGCAAAGAGATCCACCGTGGGGAGGCCCCACCTGAGGAAGAGCTTCTGAACGATCAAGGGATCCAGACGCCACTCGTGCGGCTGGAGGACCCTGCTGAGTTTGTCCGCCAGGCAATTTTCTTGGCCCGGGAGATAAACTGCCTTGAGGAGAATGCCGTGACTGACGGCCCAAGAGCAGAGCTTCTGTGCCTCCCGGCAGAGGAGGAAGGAGCCCGTGCCCCCCTGCTTGTTCACGTAGAACATGGCAACTTGATTGTCCGTCTGGACAAGGACGGACTGTTGGGAGGTCAGGTGGGAGAAGGCCCTGAGAGCTAGGCGGATCGCCCTGAGCTCCAGGAAGTTGATCTGCTGAGCAGACTCCCACTTGGTCCAGAGGCCCTGAGTACGAGCCTCTTGGCAATGTGCTCCCCAGCCCAGGAGAGATGCATCGGTGGTCAGCACCCGGGTCGGCTGAGGTGACTGGAAAGGCATTCCCAATATCAGGTTCGGCTGCCGGAGCCACCACCGGATAGACGAGACCAGCGGCTCGGAGACGCGCACAAGGTCTGCTAGGCCGCCTGTGGCTTGCCGCCACTGCCGGCGGAGACACCATTGAGCAGACCGCATATTCAGGCGGGCATTGGGGGTCACATGGACGGTGGAAGCCATATGGCCGAGCAGTCTCAGGAAGCGCCTGGCGGAGACCAGGGGCTGGCTGCGAAAGCGGCCGGCTAGGTCCATGAGCCGCTGAGCCCTGTCGAGCGGTAGGTACGCTCGCGCCTGAGGAGTGTGCAGCCTTGCGCCGATGAACTCGAGATCCTGTGAGGGGAGCAAAGTGGACTTTGCGAAGTTTATGACAAAGCCCAAGTGCTGCAGCAGAGTCACCGTGCGGCACGTGGCGTTGGTGACCTCCTGAGCGGACGCTGCTCTGATGAGCCAGTCGTCGAGGTACGGAAAGACATAGAGGCCGTGAAGCCGGAGATGGGCCGCCACGACCGCGAGACATTTTGTGAAGACTCGCGGTGCGGAGGACAGGCCAAAGGGCAGTACCCTGTACTGGTAATGATTTCCTGCCACCACAAACCTTAGGTATTGGCGGTGGCTTGGGTGGATGAGGATGTGCGTGTAGGCATCCTTTAGATCCAAGGAGCATAGCCAATCTCCCTGCTGGAGGTAGGGCAGAAGGATTCCAAGGGTAAGCATTTTGAACTTCTCCCGCACAAGGAACTTGTTGAGGTTGCGCAAGTCCAGGATGGGTCTGAGGCCTCCTGTTCTCTTTGGTATCAGAAAATACCTTGAATAGAAGCCTTGACCTCTCAGGTGGTGGGGCACCGGTTCCACCGCCTGTTCCTGCAGAAGACCTGCTAACTCCTGAAGGAGCAACTCCCTGTGCAGAGGGGGGCGCGGAGGCTCTCCCGGAAAATAGGAGGGAGGGACCTGATGGAAGTGGAGAAGGTAGCCCTCTCGCACGACCTGAAGCACCCAGGCATCTGCGGTGATGCTGGACCACCTGCGGGCGAAGTGAACCAGCCGGCCTCCGGTGCTGGGGGGAACCAGCGGGGGGGGAGAGGCTATGCTGAGCGAGTCAAAAACCCCCACCCTGCTGAGCAGGGGCTGGTGGTGCAGGCTTGGGGGCTTGCTGCCTACGGGACCCGTTACCCCGTCCCTTGGCCTGCTGGCCCTGTTGGGGAGCTGCAGGGGCCTGATAATGGGGGTATTGTTTGTAGGCAGCTGCCTTCCTCGGGTAAAAGGACTTTTTTCCCGAGCCCTTCTTTTTCTGGGAAGGGGCGGAGGTCTTCCTAGAAAGCCTGGTCCTGGTGAGAGTCTCAGTCTCAATTTGTGCAGCCTTTTCCGCCATGGGCTTGCCAAAGAGGTTTTCGCCTCGGCAGGGGACATCGACCAACTTGTCCTGTACCCAGGGCTCAAGGTCGGACGACTGAAGCCAAGCCTGTCGGCGGGCACCGATGCCGGCTGCGGCTACTCGAGCCGAGGCTTCAAAGCCATCATAGGCTGCTCGGGACATGAACTTTGAGCATTCCCGAATACCCGTGGACAAGGCTAGGAACCTCCGCAAGGGCTCCTCGGAGAGACCAGCGGAGAATCCGGCTAGCTCTTTAGCCAGATCCCTGAGATACATGCCCATGTATAGCTGGTAAGTCTGGACACGACAGGCGAGCATAGAGCCCTGGAAGCACTTCTTGCCAAGGCCATCCAGGTTACGGGCCTCCCTTCCAGGAGGCACCGAGGAGTGCATCTTCTGGCTCTTAAGACGATGCATGGCCGATTCCACTACCATGGAATGGTGTGGCAGCTGTGCCTTTTGAAAGCCAGGGCTCTTGCGGACTCGATAGATAGAATCGACCCGCTTGCTCAGGACCGGCGAGGAGGCCGGACTCTCCCACATGCGGAAGAGTAGTCGTTCCAGCATAGGAGGAACCGGCACAGTAAAGTGTTCCCTCGCGGGAGAGTCATACTGGAGGGCGTCGAGCTCTTCGGCTCGAGGCTCCTCCTCGGGATCCGCAGGGAAGGCCAAAGCCTTGGCCATATCCCTAACGAAGTCCGAGAACCGGGCATCCTCCGGGGGGGACTGCTTCCGAGGCTCGGACTCCGGAGAGTCCGATGGGACACACCGAGTCCGGAAAGAATCAGGTGACTCTTCCTCCTCAGACTCCCAGACCGACTCCGACGAGGACTCAGTGGGGTCGGCCCGGGCAGGGTGCGGCGCCAGCCGCCCCGACGCCGAGGGAGTCGGCGTCGGCGACCTCGGTCCCGAACGGGAGGCCGAGGGCGACCTCGACCGAGGATCGACTCGAGTTCTCATCGACTCGAGGATCGGCTCGGTCTCCGGGGTCGACTTGGACGTCGACGTCCCGGCGGTCGGGGCAGCGACGCCAGCGAAGCCAGCGAGCAGTGCCCGCTGCTGGTCCATGAAGGCAGACAGTCTGCTCTCCAAGGCCGTCAACCTGAGTCCGAGCTCAGGTGACCCAGCAGCCCCCGACTCGGGCCCCGACGGCGTCGGGCCCGACGTCGGCTGTCGCGGAGGCGAGTCCAGAAGGACTACAGGACTTACCCGGGCAGGCATCTCCGACTCCAGGCGAGGTCGCTTCGGGAGGTGTTCCTTCTCCAAGGACCCGGGGCGGCTGTCGGGGCTATGCGACCTGGCCCTCGCGGAGCCAGGAGCGTCCACCGACGCCGCCCTCGCGGGTTTTTCCTTCCGACGATGGTCCCCGGAGGGAGAACCCCGGTCGGAGGAGCTCCGGCGACGGTCCGAGCTGGAGCCTTTCGACACGGAGGCCTCCGACGAGGTCCGGGTACGGCTGGGGTCAGCGAAGATTCTCTCGCGCTGATGCCGCCGACTTCTCAACGCCTTCGAGGACAGTTTGCTGCAGGGCCCACAGATCAGTTCCTCATGATCCGGGCCCAGGCAGCGGAGGCAAAAGTCGTGTGTGTCGGTTAGTGACATATTTCGGTCACACCGACCACACCGCTTAAAGCCACTGGCAGCCATCGGGGGAAAAAGGGCCCCTGCGAGGTCAAAGGACCGGGCTGCCAGGGAAAACGAAAACGAAAGCTGACTAAGTCAGAAAAACCGAAAAAACGGAAGAGGACTCGAGACCGGCGTCGCGAGTCCGGGCGGGAAAAACGATCGGCGTCGAACCGAAAGAAAAAAGTATAAAATAAAGAGGAAAATCAACTTTTTCGCGGGGACAAGACGGGGACGTCTGTAGGGCTCCGCGGAAAAAAGAAGACTGGCTAAGATGGCACCTTCGGGCGGGAAGACGACCGCGCATGCGCGCTGCAATTCCCAAAGGCTTTCTTTGAAAGCTGGGGAAAATTGCTCCGCGAGGGCTCCGTCGGCGCCGACGTCACCCATAAGTGAGGACTGACTTCCTGCTTGGTCCTGGAGAAGTAGCGGTTCTGAAACTCAACAGGAAAAAGAGATTTAATGAATAAAAGATCAGAAACCCTGCAACTGTTGGGTTTGCTGAGCCTGTTGAGGCTTTGGTTTTCTTAGCCTGGTATGATGTTGCCCTTCTTTGGAAACATCTGCATAATACGTAGAAGATGAATAAAACTTTTTCCCCTTAGGGGGGTAAAGTTTGTTAGGAGATTTTTTATTAGCTGGGATAGAGGAAAGTTTTGACAATCCTCTGCAAGCAATATCATCAGTATTTAACTGATTAGCTTGGAATAAAGCATCCTTGTTAAAGAGATTTTCACCAGTACAAGGAGTATTTCCCAGCCTTTCTTGTAACCATTTGTCCAAGTCTGAAGCTTGGAGCCAGGCCATACGTCGTGCTCCTATGGCTATAGCAGAAGTTCTGCTAATAGACTCAAAACTGTTCAGGGAAGCACGATTAAGGAATTTAGAGACGTTTTGAGCATGACTGACTAATAAGAGAAAGTCTGCTCTTTTATGTTCTTGAAGAAAAGGGATCAAAAGCTTTAAGTTCTTTGTGACCTCTTCAAGAGATAATCCCATATAGAAAATATATGAGATAATTCTTGCTGAAAGCATGGATGCCTGGAAGCATCGACGTCCAAAGGCATCTAAAGTCCTAGACTCACGACCTGGGGGATAAGAAGAGTGCTTCTTTGCACTCTTAATCCACCTCATTGCTGATTCTACAACAACAGAATGATAAGGAAGTTGAGTCTTTTGAAAACCTGGAGAAGGTGGCACCTAGTGTCAAGTGTCTTAGAATGTGGGGATACAGTTAAAGGAGTTTCCCACATTCTTAATAGTAGATCCTGTAAGGTCTGATGCAAAGGAAGTATGATAACCTCCTTTGGAATCCAGGGGAATTGCAGGGTCTCTGAATCCCCTGGTAGGGATTCTTTACCAGGTATAGAAATGGCAAGTAACTTTGCCATATCAAGCAGAAAAGCTTGAAAAGAAATCTCCCCTGAGGAGGACCCTCTAAAATGAGGGGCAAAGGCTAGACTTGTTGAAAAATTAGCCTCGGTACCGATGGATTCATCCCAGTCATCGGGATCTGAAGACTTGAAAGGATGAAGCATCGGGTTTTCGCTAAAGCGATGTCTTCGGTACCGCCCCAGGCTGGTACCGAGACGAGTCGGTACCAAATCCTCCATGCTAGAGATCGATTCCAGGCTCGGCATCGAAGGAAGCGAGTCTGTCGAAGCAAACATGGATGGTACCGACACCGATGCTGATGTCGATACCGGTACCGAAGCCGATACCGATACTCAAGGAACGGTCTGCAGCAACTCCAGCGGTACCGAAGTAACCGAGAGCGCTAGACTACGTTCATCGGTGAGGAGTGTTTCTTCCATCACCATAGCCGATGCCGGGGTGTCAGTACCGCTCGAAGCAGCCACAACCCCAGAGCATGGCCCAGGTATGTTCATCGAGGTAAGAACCCCGGGAAAAACCTGGAGCCCCGTTGATGCTTTGGAGCCCGAAAACTCCCGCCGGGGCTTTATTGCCAAAATGTCCTCGAGGGCAAGGCCAGAGCCATCTCGATGCTTGGAAGGAGATCTACCACTCGAGGACTGGCTAGTCTTTACAGACTTTTGTTTGGTTACCTGATCCTGTGAAAAAGAAGATATTCTAGCTGGTAACATCGAGTGCGATGTGAACCGGGTATCGAGTTGTGCTCGATCCTGAAGACTTCTTCTGTTTGAGCTCCAGCAGGAAAGACACTCCAGTGGGCAATGGTCAGGACCTAAACATTTCAGACACCAAGTTTGAGTGTCTGAAAATATATCTGTACCGCCACACTTTGAGCATTTCTTAAGGATAGTGGCTGGCTTTTCCATAATGGAAGAATAGAGGCCTAGTGGCATAGAAACAGTCAGGCACTAAGTAGGAAAAATTTCTAAAGAAAAGAAGAAATTCTTTAGTAAAAAGAAAGAAAAGCACCGGCGGTACCAGTGGCGTCGGGGGAAGGCAGACACGACCACAAAAAAGTAAAAATAAAAAGAAGAATTTTCTGCGGTGACAGGAATACGTCCTGCCGGCTCCGCGGAAAACTGATGAGAGGGAAGTGAATGGGCGGGAAGGCAGCACGCATGCGTGTGGGGTGCTCCCAAAGGCTTTCTTTTTGGACGCCGGGGAGCGTTCCCGCGCAGGCTCCGTCGGTACCGACGTACCCATATGTGAAGACTCATTCCTGCTTGTTCCTGGAGATAATCATAAACAAAATATATTAAATAAAATTAACCTTCCCAATATCTAAATTTAAAAATCCACTTTGAAAACATCTCTCTTGAACCACAAAAGCTGCATTTTTATTTGACAGAAAGAAGGCCAGCATGGGTCAAAGTTTTTCTTCAAAGCCCTGCGTTAACAATTGGACTCGGGTAGTTTGTTGACAAAGTGCCAGAATTACCATGATGCACAGAACTATCCACCTCAGAGCCTAGTGAGATAATCCACCCCAAAACTCAAAAGTTCTGTACATCATAATCCACCTGACAGTTCAAAATCAGTCTGTCAGTTTAAAATAATTAGATGCCATTTTCTGCATCTAGACTCTTGAAAACAAAGGGAGGCTTGTTGGAAGAGCAGCTTTAAAGAAATCCACAAACTTCTTTGCTTAGACGTACATTTCTAGTAAGCACATTTTGCTTCCATGAATCATAGTTATTCATTCAATTATGATCTCTGCTCATAAAGTAATAAAGGACACCTGGCCTCATTTATTACAGCTTTCTACCATTCTGTTGCTATAAGGAAAAAAGTATACTGAATCAGGTCTGTAGTTTGTAAGAGAAAAAGTAGGATCATAAGTCTTTTGTTAGCATTTAAATATTTTATTTATGCAGGAAACCAAGTGATACAACAAAAATGCACATAAACCTAGTGTTCGGAATAACAGAAAGGCACAGAAAGAGTAGTTACTCGCCTGTAACAGGTGTTCTCCAGGAGAGAGTAGATACTCACCTGTAACAGGTGTTCTCCAGGAGCAGCAAGAATCAATCCTCACATATGGGTGACGTCGGCGCAGACGGAGCCCCCATGCGGAGCATTTCCCCAACCTTATATATAGATCCCCAACCTCATCCACTGATGACCTTGCAAAGATAGTCGAACTAGCCTCAAACCCACAAAACACACGCAAGCCGAACTGGATACTGGGAGATTTTAACCTACCAGCTCTACAAGATAACCACTCCAAAGCCTTCCTTGAAGCGCTCAGAAACCTGGACTACGAACAAATAGTTGATGCCCCCACACATCAAAAAGGCAACTTACTAGACCTTGTCTTCATCCCTCGTCCGGATGTTAGCTCGATCTACAACTTCAACGTGACCATCACCCCTGTCCCATGGTCGGACCACCATCTAATCTGTTTCCAAATACCAATGTACCAAGACAGTGAACAGACTTCAAAAGTGACTGATAAAGCAGTAGTCCCCGCCGGACGATTTAGACCCTTTAACAAAGAAGCGATTGTCAAAAATGTCCTCCCTAACATCATGACTACTTCACCAAACCTTGACGAGGTAATGGCTTCATAGAACAACCTAAGCTCCTTTGCACACATAACGAACCAGACTAAACCACATACTTCAGATAAACAGCTAAGAAGGAAAAAGCCCGCATGCTGGTACACCTCCGAACTTCACTTCAAATACTGAGGAAACTCGAAAGAAAATGGCGACGTACACGGTCCCCAACAGCCCAGCCAGCCTACAACTCTCACCTGCAAACTCACCGAGACTTAATATCAACTAAAATAAAGGAACATCACTCTGAACTCTTAAGTCGTTTCCTGAACAAACCCCACGAGCTGTTCAATCTAGTAAAGACACTAACAAAGGAACCCTTATCCTCCCAACCAGCCATGATCCACCCCCAGGACTATGCAGACTACCTGATGGCCAAAACCAAGAACGTTAGCAAAGCTACGCTATCTAGCCCCAACAAGAATCCACCTATGCCACTCACCTCTCTCATAACACCATCGGATGCATGTATTGAGGACATCATAGCTGACATCAACGCCACTAATGCCCCTAACGACCCTTGTCCAGCATTCTAGATAAGGTCACTACGTAAGGAAATCAGCCCGATAATAGCCAAGATCATTGACTTATCTTTCTCTACAGGTAATTTCCCTCTATGCCTCAAGCAGACATCTATCCGGCCCCTTCTGAAGAACTCCAAACTAAACTCCCAGAAGGTGGAATCATACTGGCCAATATCAAGTATCCCGCTGCTCGCAAAAATAATCGAGAAGATCGTACAGCGTCAAATACAGGATCACATCGACTCTTCAGCTCCCCTTGACGCATGCCAACATGGCTTCAGGGAATCACACGGAGTTGAAACTCTCCTTGCCACACTCACCAACATGCTAATCATGGGGATTGATAACATCAAACAAGGGTTTGCTTTAATCTTCCTAGACATTGCTGCCGCATTCAACTCTGTGAACCATGAACAACTCCTAATACGGCTCCAAGATAAGGGAATTAACGGAACAGCATGGAGTTGGTGCAAATCCTATCTCACGGACAGATGGCAGCAGGTGCGGACAGGTTCCACAACTTCTGAGCCTTTCCAACAAGAGCACAGTGTTCCCCAGGGCTCCTCACTCTCCTCTCTCCTATTCAACATTTACATGCAACCCATATGTGAAATAATCCGTTCATTCAACATATCATGCCTTATCTACGCAGACGATGTACTACTCTTCACCCCATTCACGGTTGAGAATCCTGACTTTTCCCCACTGATAAAATGCTTCAATGCAATAACCGACTGGCTCCACTCACAGAGCCTCAAGATTAACTTCAGCAAGACTGACGTCCTGTTTGTCACTAGAAACCAATCCTTCTCACCACCATCGACCTTCAAGACAAGAGACGCCGAGCTCCCAAGTAGACCCTGCATCCGCTACCTGGGCGTTACATTAGACCAACAACTCGACTACAAATCGAACATCAGCAAAACCATCAGACAAATCTACCACAAAATAAGAACTCTACGACATCTCCGTCCCCTGCTGCAACCAGACGACTTCAGATCAGTTTTTCAGGCTCTTGTAACACTCCACTTCGACTACGCCAATGTAATCCTGTATGGCCTACCCAAAAGCACTCTAACCTCTCTTCAGCTGGCTATGAACACAGCTGCACGCATCCTGCATGGTGCTGCTAGA
This sequence comes from Ichthyophis bannanicus, assembly GCA_033557465.1. Classification (NCBI taxonomy): domain Eukaryota; kingdom Metazoa; phylum Chordata; class Amphibia; order Gymnophiona; family Ichthyophiidae; genus Ichthyophis; species Ichthyophis bannanicus. The sequence continues at coordinate 385,548,173 of CM066039.1, forward strand.
GGGGACCACATCACCCCAATCCTTAAGGACTTACATTGGCTACCAATCTACTGCCGGCTCACCTATAAAATAGTCCTTATGACTATCTTCCACATCCTAACGGACCTCCTCCAACCCACCCCAGCCAACAAAGCGAGGAGATCATTCGCTGCCAATACTTTAAAAGTCCCCAAAGAGATAACAAAATGCAACCAGGCAACAAAAAACCGGGCCTTCAAACTCTATGCCCCCATATGCTGGAATGCACTCCCAACTTCCATTAGGAACATAACAGACCTTGTCCAATTCAGAAAGGCACTAAAGCACCACCTCTTTCTCTTGCACTACTCTCAACCCAGTAACTCTCAACCCAGTAATTTAACCTCATCCATCTCATACACTGCTAAGAACTCGTGAGTAATAGACAACTCATACACATACTGTAGATAACTGTAGATAGTTGTATATAATTACCCTAGTTGAAACCCAAGTTTAATCACCAGATCAATGTAAGTGCTTAATGGTGTACCTGTTCTGCACAAAATTGTTGCCTGTGAACCGCGCTGATTTTTAAGAGCACGGTATATAAAAAATAATAAATAAATAAAATGCAGCACGCATGAGTGGTCCCCTTCCCGCCCAAGAGTGCCATCTTGCTCAGTCTTATGACATAGCTAAAAGACAGCAAAAAACAAAATGAAGTATTTGACTGCAACTCCAGGGGAGGAGGGAGGGTCGTGAGGACTGATTCCTGCTGCTCCTGGAGAACACCTGTTACAGGTGAGTAACTACTCTTTCTCCAGGACCAAGCAGGAAGTCAGTCCTCACATAAGGGACTCCCCAGCTAAAGGTTCCCCGGAACCCTAAGCTGAAAAAATGGCTCCCTCTCAAGAGCCTCAGCATACGTGATAAGAATATCCTCTGAGAACGCCCCGTATGGTAGCCCAACACAAGGGCTGGAGGGTAGGAGTTGCCTAAACCTCAAAGAGATTACGGAGTACCGCCTGTCTGAAAGCACTGTCCCTTCGGGACTCTCTCTCGAGGCAGTAATGAGCTGCAAAAGTCTGGCTTGAAGACCAAGTTGCGGCCGGCAGATGTCTACCAACGGAACTGACACGGTGGGCCGTGACTCGACCCTACAAGGGGAGGTCGGCTGCCTTGTACGCCCAGGCGATACAATCTGCTACCTAAGTTGACAATGTACGCTTGGAGACAGGTAACCCCATCTTATTAGGGTCAAAGGAGACGAAGAGCTGAGTAGCCCTTCGATGCCCCCGCGTACGTTCTATGTAAAAAGACAACGCCCTCTTACAGTCCAGGGTATGCAAGACTGTTTCAGCCCGGCTGGTATGCGGCCTGGGAAAGAAGGTCGGAAGAACCACCTCCTGATTGAGGTGGAAAGAGACGACCACTTTTGGAAGGAACTTCGGATGGGTCCGTAGGACCACCCTGTTCCTATAGAACCGTGTGTACGGTCTATCAGAAACCAGAGCTTGTATTTCACTCACACGTCTGGCCGAGGTAAGAGCCACCAGGAAGAGCACTTTCCAAAAAAGGAAGCGCAAATGGCAAGTAGCCATCGGCTCAAACGGTGGACGAGTAAGTTGCTGCAAGACCACGTTCAAATCCCACTCAGTCGCCGGTGGACGAACCGGAGACTTGAAAAGAAGAAGACCTCTGAGAAATCGGGACACCAAGGGGTGAACCGACAGAGACTGTCCCTCCACCGGTGAGTGGTGCGCTGATAGAGCACTGAAGTGGACCCGAACAGAGTTAGACTTAAGGACTAGGTCTGACAGGTGAAGTAGATAGTGCAGTACTACTGACACAAGGCAAGAGAAAGGATCTTCTTTGCGCAGAGCACACCATACCGTAAACCTACGCCACTTGAGGGCACAGGACTTTCTGGTGGACTGCCTCCTAGAGGTCAAGAGCACCTCCTCAACCTCCTTAGATAGAAGTAAGGGAGATAGCACTATCCTTTCAGCAGCTAGACCATCAGATTGAGGGATCTGAGATTGGGGTGCTCTTGAGACAGGAGATCGTGTTGCAACCCAAGAGGGAAAGGAGTTTCCACCGCCAACTGCAGCAGAAGTGGAAACCACGGCTGCCTCAGCCATCTGGGGGCTACCAGAATCACCGAGGCCTTGTCCCGGAGAATCTTGAACAGATTTCGGGCCACCAGGGGCATGGGAGGAAACGCATATAAGAGGCCCGTAGAGCAAGAGATCAGAAAAGCATCTTCTGCCATCCTCAGGGGATGCAGCTGTCTGGAGGAAAACCTGGGCAGCTGACGGTTTTGTGGACTTGCAACGAGATCGATGGATGGAAGTCCCCAGCGGAGGAAGATCTGCTGGACCACTCATGGATTCAACTGCCATTCGTGAGACTGGATAATCCTGCTTAGCTTGTCTGCTAGGAAATTCTCCTGACCAGGTAGATAAACTGCTTTGAGAAACATGCCTTGTTTGACTGCAAAGGAGCAAAGGGCCAGCGCCTCTTGACATAGGAGCCTGGACCCCATGCCCCCTTGTTTGTTCACATAGAACATTGCCACCTGATTGTATGTCAGAACTAGGAGAGACTGGTGAGAGAGGGCAAGAGAAAAAGTCTGTAGAGCTAAGGGGATTGCTCGCAGCTCCAAAAGACTGATTTGCTGCGTGGCCTCTCGAGGAGACCAGAGGCCTTGAGTGCATGTGCCCTGGCAATGTGCACCCCAGCCCTTTAAGAAAGCATCGGTCGTCAGCACCCTTGTGTGTGCTGGAGCCTGAAAAGGTACCCCCCTGAGAAGGTTTGGGAGATGTAGCCACCACTGTAAGGAGTCCAAAAGTGGTTTGGACACCTTTACTCTGTCTCGGAGGTCGCCTGTGGCCTGCGTCCACTGATATCTGAGGCACCACTGAGCAGCCCGCATGTGTAGACAGGCATTCGGAGTCACATGTACCGTGGATGCCATGTGGCCCAGGAGCCGCAGGTAGTGCCTGGCAGAGACATGAGACTTGCTTTGGAACTGGTTGGCCAAGTCTATCAGTCTTTGGGCCTGGTCTTCAGGCAAGTAAGCTCTTGCCTGAAGGGTGTCTAAGCTTGCCCCTATAAACTCTAGGTTCTGAGAGGGGAGCAAAGTGGACTTTGCATAGTTTATGACAAAGCCCAGATGCTGAAGAAGAGAGACTGGTCCCTGATGAGCCAGTCGTCCAGGTATGGGAGGACAAAAATTCCCCGATTCCTCAGATAAGCCGCCATCACCACCAGGCATTTGGTGAAAACCCTGGGGGCAGAGGTTAGGCCAAAGGGAAGTACCCTGTACTGAAAATGGTTTCCTCCCACCACAAATCTGAGATATTGTCTGTGGTCTGGGTGAATGAGGATGTGAGTATAAGCATCCTTTAGGCCTAAGGAGCATAGTTAGTCTCCCTGCTGGAGGTAGGGCAGCAGTATCCCAAGGGTAAGCATCTTGAACTTTTCCCTCTCCAGAAATTTGTTTAGGTTTCGCAAGTCTAGGATAGGCCGGAGGCCTCCTGTCCTTTTTGGTACCAGGAAGTACCTGGAGTAGAAGCCTTGCCCTTTCAGGTGGTGGGGCACCGATTCCACCGCCTGTTCCTTTAGAAGACTTGCCAACTCCTGAAGGAGGAGGTTCCTGTGTAGAGGGAGTCTTGGAGGCTCCCCTGGGAACTAGGAGGGGGGTAACTGGTGGAAGTGGAGCATGTAGCCCTTTTGGACTATGCTCAGTACCCGGTATCCCCTGTGATGGCTGGCCACCTGTAGGCGTACAGGGTCAGGTGACCTCCTGTGCTGAGTGGAGCCATCGGCGGAGAAGAGGCTATGCTGTGGGAGTCAAAACCCCACTCCCTACTGTGCAGGAGCCGGAGCTGGCGGCTTGGGGGTCTTCTGCCTACGGGGTCCATGCCCCTGCCCCTTGGCCTGTTGGGGAGCTGGAAAGGCCTGATATTGAGGGTAGGATTTGTAGGCAGCACCCTTCCTCAGGAAAAAGGGCTTCTTTCCCGAGCCCTTCTTTTTCTGAGAAGGGGCAGAAGTCTTTCTGGACAGCCTTGTCCTGGTGAGAGTCTCAGTCTCAATTTCTGCAGCCTTTTCAGTAATGGGCTTACCGAATAGGTTGTCACCTCGGCACGGGATATCGACCAACTGTCCTGCACCCATGACTCCAGGTCCGATGACTGTAGCCAGGCCTGATGGCGTGCACCGATGCCAGTCGCGGCTACCCAGGCCGAAGCCTCGAAGCCATCATAGGCTGCTCGAGAGATAAACTTTGAGCACTCTCGTATCCCTGTCAACAAGGCCTTGAACTTCTGCAAGGGTTCCTCGGAGAGGCCAGCTGAGAACCTGGCAATCTCCTTTGCCAGGTCTCTTAGGTACATGCCCATGTACAGCTAGTAAGTCTGGACAAGGCAAGATAGCATAGAGCCCTGGAAGCACTTCCTACCGAGGGCATCCAGGTTCTGGGCCTCCCAGCCGGGGGGCACCAAGGAGTGCATCTTCTGGCTCTTCAGGCGGTGCATGGCCAATTCCACAACCATGGAATTGTGCGGTAGCTGCGCCTTTTGGAACCCAGGGCTCTTACGGACTCGATAAATGGAATTGACCCATTTGCTAAGAACCGGCGCCAAGGCCGGTGCCTCCCACATACGGAAGAGCAGCCGTTCCAGCATCGGAGGAACAGCTACAGTAAAGGCTTCCTTCGGAGGAAAATCATACTGGGGGGCATCAAGCTCCTTGGCTCGAGGCTTCTCCTCGGCTTCCGCAGGGAATGCCAAAGCCTTGGCCATGTCCCTCACGAAGTCCGAGAACCGGGTATCCTCCCGGGGGGACCTTCTCCGAGATTCCGACTCCGGGGAGTCCGAAGGGACGCACCGAGTCCGGAAGGTGTCCGGAGACTCCTCCGAGGACTCGTCGAGCGGCTCCAGCCGTGTGGGCCTCGGTGCAACCCGCCCCGACGCCGAGGACCTCAGCCCCGCACTGGAGGTCGAGGGGGACCTTGACCGATGATCGGCTTGAGACTTGATGGACTCGAGGATCGGCTTGGCCTCTGGGGTCAACTTAGACGTCGAGGTCCCGGTGGTCGGGGCAGATGCATCGGTCAGACCGGCGATCTGCACCCGCTGCTGTTCCATGAAGGCAGCCAAGCTTCTCTCCAAGGCCGCCAGCCTGTCCAAGCTCAGGAGACTCAGCAGCCCCCGACTCGGGCCCCGACGGCGTTGGGCCTGACGTCAGTTCTCCCGGAAAAGAGTCCACGAGGACAACAGAACTTACGTGACTCGGGGACTCCGGCTCCATGCGAGGTAGTTTGGACGGCCTCTCCGACTCCGAGAGCCCGGGGCGGCTGTCAGGGCTATGTGACCTGGCCCTCGTGGACCCAGGGTCCTCCACCGACGCTGCCCTCGTGAGCTTCTTCTTCCTTTTGTGCTCCCAGGTGGGAGACCCCCTCTCAGAGGAACCACGACGGCACTCGAGGTCAGACTCCTGAGATGTCAAGGCCTCTGACGAAGTCCAGGCCCGGCCGGACGCGGACTCTGAAAAAATTCTTCCATGTTGATTCTGACAGCTCCGAAGTGCCTTCGACGACATTTTGCCGCACGGGCCACAGACCAGCAGGTCATGATCGGGCCCGAGGCATCGGAGGCAGCAGTCATGTGTGAAGGTGAGAGACATAAGTTTCTTGCACCGATCACATTTTTTGAACCCGCTGGCAGCCATCGTGGGAAAAAGGGCCCCTGTAAGGTTAAAAGACTGGGCTGCCAGTGAAAAGAACAAAAAAGGCGCAAACGCTAGTCACAAAGGACAAAAACCAAAAAAAGAAATTCCAGACTCGATACCGGTGTACTGAGCCCAGGCGGGAAGGGGAACCGGCGTCAAACCAGATAAGAAAAAAGCGAAAATCGCAGAAAAAAAATCTACTTTTCCCGGGTGACACGAACTCACGTCCGCGGAAAAAGAAAGACAAACCTCCATGAAAGCTGGGGACATGCTCTGCACGAGGCCTCCGTCGGCACCGACGTCACCCATATGTGAGGACTGACTTCCTGCTTGTTCCTGGAGAAAAGATTAACCATGTGGTACAGAAGTGAGCCACAAGCAAATAAAACATCCCTATTATGCAAAATCCTAGTGGAGGAGTAGCCTAATGGTTAGAACACTGGCTTGGTAACCAAGCAGAAGGGTTCAATTCCCACTAGCACTCCTTGTGGCCTTGGGCAAGTCACTTAATCCTACACTGCCTCGGAAGAAAGGCCTGGCAATCTACTTCCGGTAACACTGCCAAGAAAACCCAGGAGCTTCTGGGTCGCCAGGAGTCAGGACTGACTTGAAGGCACACACTGCATATGCATTATGCAAAATCCTAAGAAAAGTCTGAGGCCCACCAAGAAATACTGCAATTATAAGTTAAAGAGCAAGCACAGCTGTACAATCAAATTCATCATCCCCATTTATTGATGTTACGCCCTTCCAAGAACAGATTCACTTCAAAGCATGTTAAAACAATTTTAAACTACAGGTGGTTACATTTTTCATATTCACCTACAGAGAAGTTTGTTCACTAACCCAAGTGTATTTAAATCTGAAACACTGCACAAAACCTGAAGCAACCACTACTATGACCTACTTGACACCTAGAACAGAAGACCGGCTGGATGCAGTAACATTTACAGCTGCTCCATAAAGACGATATTTTGCTCTCTAATTTCAAAAGTCTATTAAATTTCAAATACAACAAAAATTCAATGAATAAAAAAATATGGACTACACACATTAAACCCTCTTTCCTAATTTAATCTCAAGTCTAGACAAGGAAGAAATTTGTTATATTCATGATAACATGAGAGAGAAGGGAATTCAAAATAAAAAAGCAGCAGCTCATTAATTACTCTTACTCACGTCCCCTTTCCAGGGTGGGAAGAAAAAGTAGTTACTCACCTGTAACAGGTGTTCCTCCAGGAGCAGCAGGAATCAGTCCTCACATATGGGTGACGTCGGCGTCGATGGAGCCCCCATGCGGAGCATTTCCCCAGCTTTCAAAGAAAGCCTTTGGGAATGCAAGCACGCATGCGCGGTCCCCTTCCCGCCCAAAGGTGCCATCTTGCTCAGTCTAATGACATAGCTAAAAGACAGCACAAAAAGAAAATGAACTATATACAACTGCAACTCCAAGGGGAGGAGGGAGGATTGTGAGGACCGATTCCTGCTGCTCCTGGAGAACACCTTACAGGTGAGTAACTACTCTTTCTCCAGGACCAAGCAGGAAGTCAGTCCTCACATATGGGTGACTCCCTAGCTCTGGGCTACCAGGAACCCAGGCTGAAAAATAGAGCTCCTCTAGAGCCTCAGCAACAGTGACAGAATCTTCTCTGAGACCACACCTGAACGGTAGCCCAACACCAGGGCCGGAGGGTAGGAGTTGCCTAAACCTCAAAGAGATTACGGAGTACCGCTTGCCCGAAAGCACTGTCCCTACGGGACTCCCTCTCAAGGCAGTAGTGGTCCGCAAAAGTCTGGCTTGAAGACCAAGTAGCGGCCCGGCAGATGTCTGCCAACAGAACAGAACGGAAGTGAGCTACTGATGCGGCCTTCGCCCTGACCCGGTGGGCCGTGACTCGACCCTCCAGGGAGAGGCTGGCTGCCCTGTACGCCCAGGCGATACAGTCTGCCACCCAAATGGACAACGTATGCTTAGTGACAGGCAACCCCAATTTATTAGGGTCAAAGGAAATGAAGAGCTGAGAAGCCCTTCTATACCCCTGCGTATGTTCGTGGTAAAAGGACAGCGCCCTTCTACAATCCAGGGTATACAAGACAGTTTCGGCCCTACTGGCGTGCGGCCTGGGAAAGAACGTCGGAAGTACCACTTCCTTGTTGAGGTGGAAGGAGGACACTACCTTTGGAAGGAACTTAGGATGAGTCCGCAAGACTACCCAGGTTCCTATAGAACCTGGTATACGGCCTATCCGAGACCAGGGCCTGAAGCTCACTCACCCGCCTAGCCGAGGTGAGTGCCACAAGGAACAACACCTTCCAGGAGAGGAAACGTAAATGGCAGGTTGCCATCGGCTCAAAAGGTGGGCGAGTCAGTTGCTGCAAGACCACACTGAGATCCCACTCAGTGGCCGCTGGACGAATAGGAGGCTTAAGCAAAAGCAGGCCTCTGAGAAAGCAAGACACCAGAGAGTGGCCTGAGAGAGATTATCCATCCACCGGCGAGTGGTGAGCTGAGAGGGCACTGAGGTGAACCCGGACATAGTTGGACTAAAGTCCTAGGTTGGAAAGGTGGAGCAGGTATTGTAGCACCACCTGGACTGAGCAGGCGAAGGGGTCCTCTTGTTGTTGAGAACACCAAGTAGAGAACCTACGCCACTTCAGAGCATAGGCCTTCCTAGCGGAATGCTTCCTGGAGGCCAACACCACCTCTTCAACCTCCCTTGATAGGAGCAAGGGAGCAAGGACTAGCCTTTCAGCAGCCAGGCCATCAAATTGAGGGATTTGAGGTTGGGATGCAAAAGGGACCCCCGATCTTGAGTCAGAAGGTCGGGTTGCAGCTCCAGACGAAGTGGAGTATCCACTGCCAACTGCAGAAGAAGAGGGAACCACGGCTGCCTGGGCCACCTGGGGGCTATCAGGATCACCGTGGCTCGGTCTTGCTGGACTTTGAATAGAGTCCGGGCTACCAGAGGTGTGGGAGGAAAGGCATACAGCAGGCTCTCTGACCAGGGGATCAGGAATGCATCTGGCGCTGTTCTCAAGGGATGCTGTTGCCTGGAACAGAACCTGGGTAGTTGCCTGTTCAGCGGACTGGCAAAAAGATCCATGGTCGGAAGTCCCCACTTCAGAAAGATCTGTTGAACTACCAGAGGATCCAACTGCCACTCGTGAGGCTGCAGGAGTCTGCTTAGCATGTCCGCCAGGTAGTTTTCCTGGCCTGGGAGGTAGACCGCCCTGAGGGTCATGCCCTGATTGACAGCCCAGGAGCAGAGAGCTAGTGCTTCCAGGCACAGAAGTCTGGATCCTGTGCCTCCCTGCTTGTTGACCTAGAACACAGCCACCTGGTTGTCCGTCTGAACTAGGACAGACTGGTGAGACAGGATCTGAGAGAAAGTCCGTAAGGCTAGTCGAATGGCTCTCAATTCCAACAGGTTGATCTGCTGGGCGGCCTCCCACGGAGACCACAGGCCTTGGGTGCAGGCCCCCTGGCAGTGTGCCCCCCCAGTCCTGCAGGGAAGCATCGGTTGTCAGTACCTGAGTGTGTGGGGAGGCCTGAAAAGGAACACCCCTGAACAGATTTGGGAGATGCCTCCACCAGCATAAGGAGTCCACCAAGAGTTTGGACACCTTTATTCTGTCTGACAATTTCCCTGTGGCCTGTAGCCACTGCGCCCTGAGGTACCACTGAGCCGGCCTCATGTGCAGCCGGGCATGTGGGGTGACATGCACCGTGGAAGCCATGTGACCTAAGAGCCGGAGGAAGTGTCTGGCCGAGACCAGAGAGTTCGCCCGAAACTGGCCGGCCAACTTTATCAGCCTGTGAGCTCTGTCCACAGGCAAATAGGCCTTTGCATGGATGGTATCCAATCTTTCCCCTATGAACTCCACGTCCTGTGAGGGGACTAAAGTGGACTTGGGGAAGTTTATCACGAACCCCAGGTGCTGAAGCAGGGATATGGTTTTGAAGGTGGCCTGCCTGGCCTCTTGTGGAGACTGGCCCCTGATAATCCAGTCGTCCAGGTAAGGGAACACAAAGATCCCCTGGTTCCTGAGGTAGGCCGCAACCACCGCCAGGCATTTTGTAAAAACCCTGGGGGCGGAGGTGAGACCAAAAGGAAGCACTCTGTACTGGAAGTGTCTTCCTCCCACCACAAATCTGAGGAATTGTCTGTGACTCGGATGGATGAGGATGTGAGTATAAGCATCCTTCAGGTCTAAGGAGCATAACCAATCTCCCTGCTGGAGGTAGGGCAGTAAGATTCCAAGGGTAAGCATCTTGAACTTTTCCCTCACCAGAAACTTGTTCAGATTTCTCAGGTCGAGGATTGGTCTGAGGTCTCCTGTTCTTTTTGGTACCAGGAAGTACCTCAAGTAGATCTTTCTAATATTGTCCGTCACCTGCCTCCCTGGAATAAAGCCCGCTTGGTCTTGTTGGATCAATTTCTTGATTAACCTATTTAAACATGTAGCTAATATTTTAGCCAATAATTTAGCATCCAAGTTGAGCAATGAGATTAGTCTATACAAGGAGCATTCTTGCTGATCCTTACCTTCTTTATGTATTACTGTAATCCCAACCCATCCCATGGTAGCTGCTAATATCCCCCCCCCCCTCCCGTGGTAAACTGAACAGCCTCAACAATGGTGTAGTTAAAAGCTCACTAAATTTTCTGTAAAACCTGGCCGTAAGCCCATCTAACCCCAGGGCCTTATCTACTTTTAAGTGTTTTATGGCTTGCATGACTTCCTCTGTCTTTATAGCTTTATTTAACTGTTTTTGTTCCTCCTCCTCCAGTTTTGGTAGCTTTATCGAGTTTAAATAACTTTGCATTCATTCCGAATCCGGAGACGCTCGAGCTGCATATAGCTCTTGATAATATCTTTTAAAGGCTTTGCGAATATCCCCATCTTTATGAACTAATTTCCCTTCCCTCTCCCTAATTTTCAATATTTGTGATCTCAGTTTCCTTTGTTTCAACTTCTGTGCCATATATCGTCCTGCTTTATTTCCCCCTTCAAAAAAATCTTGTTTCAATAATTGCATTTATCTGCGCTCTTACCGCCAACACTTGGCTTCTATTTGTCCCTTTTCTATCTTGCACATCTAATGCTTCTAATTCCATTAATCGTTCTCTTAATTCCCTCTCCCTCCCGCCTTTTACGTGCCCCCCATTTAATGAGAATTCCCCTCACTACTGCCTTGTATCCATCCCAAACTCCCCCCCAGGCCACCTCACCATTATCATTCCATCTAAAATATTCCACTGTCTCCCTCTCTATCTCTCCACTAACCCTCTAGTCCTCCAGTAGGGATTCATTCAACCTCCAAAACTTAGTTCCTCCCCCCTCCCCTTCTACTGCCAGCCTGACCGCCACTAATGCATGGTCTGACCATGTTATTGGATCCATTTCCGTCCCCTTGACCCTACCTGCCAGCTCCTTTGTTACCCAAATGGCATCTATTCTAGAATATGAGCCATGCACAGGGGAAAAATATGAATACTGCCTTTTCCGTGGATATTGGAATCTCCATACATCCATCAAGCAATGCTGTGTTACAAAGCATAAAGAAGGCCTGTGAGAGTCAGTTGGGCCATTAGATGATAGAGGGGTAAAAGGGGCAGTAAGAGGAGACAAGGCTATAGCAGAGAGACTGAATGAATTCTTTGCTTCGGTCTTTACTGAGGAAGATGTAGGGATGTTACCCAAGACTGAAGTGGTATTTAAAGGTGATACTGCAGAGGAATTGAGAGAAATATCGCTACACCAGGAAGATATATTACAACTATTTGATAAACTGAATAGTAGCAAATCATCTGGACCGGATGGTATACATCCAAGAGTGTTGAAAGAACTATGAGATTGCGGACCTGCTATTGGTAATCTGTGAACTTTCATTAAAATCATCTGTAATACCTGAAGAATGGAGGGTCGCCAACGTAACACCAATCTTTAAAAAGGGTTCCAGGGGTGACTTGGAAAATTACAGACCGGTGAGTCTGACGTCAGTACCGGGGAAAATGGTAGAAACCATCATAAAGAACAAAGTTACACAGCATGTAGATAGTCATGGCCTAATGGGAGACAGCCAACATGGCTTTAGACAAGGAAGATCTTGTCTTACTAATCTGATATGTTTTTTTGAACGTGTGCATAAACAGGTGGACAAAGGTGAGTCGGTTGATATAGTGTATCTGGACTTTCAGAAAGCTTTTGATAAGGTCCCTCATCAGAGACTTTTGGCGAAACTAAAAAGTCATGGGATAGGAGGCAGTGTACTATTGTGGATTGGGAACTGGTTAAAAGATAGAAAGCAGAGGGTAGGGCTAAATGGCCAATATTCCCAATGGAAAAAGGTGAATAGTGGAGTACCCCAGGGATCTGTACTGGGTCCGCTACTTTTTGACATATTCATAAATGACCTGGAAAAGGGAATAACGAGTGAGGTTATCAAATTTGCAGATGATACAAAACTGTTTAAAGTTGTTAATACCCAAGAGGATTGTGGAAAACTGCAGGAGGATCTGGATAAATTGGAAGACTGGGCATCCAAATGGCAGATGAAATTTAATGTGGACAAGTGCAAAGTTATGCACCTAGGAAAGAACAACCCACACTATAGTTACACAATGCAAGGTTCCACATTGGGAACCACCACCCAGGAAAAATATTTAGGAGTCATCGTGGATAACATGTTAAAACCCTCGGCCCAGTGTGCAGCGGCAGCCAAGAAAGCAAATAGAATGCTAGGTATCATAAAGAAAGGGATGGAAAATAAAACAAAGGATATTATAATGCCTCTGTATCGTTCCATGGTACGACCGCACCTTGAACATTGTGTGCAGTTCTGTCCGTATCTTAAAAAGGACATAGCATTATTAGAAAAAGTACAGAGAAGAGCCACCAAAATGGTGAAGGGGATGGAAAGCTACTCCTATAAAGAGAGGCTACAAAGGTTGGGGCTCTTCAACCTGGAAAAGAGACGGCTGAGGGGACATGCAATGAAGCTACAGTACGTATGACCTAGATTGGCCACTGTTGGAAACAGGATACTGGGCTTGATGGACCTCGGTCTGACCCAGTATGGCATATCTTATGTTCTTACTCCTATCCGCTCTCTTGCCCTCTCTTTTCCCCGTTGCATCCCTGGCCAGATTCCACGTTAAGTTAAAATCACACCCACAGATGAATTTTCCATCCTCTATTTGCCCCACCGCATCATTTAGTTTTGTCCAAAATTCTCTTTGCCCCCCTGTTGGTGAATACATATTTATTATACAATACCATTCATTCCCTATTTTTAGCCGTACCAATAGATATCTCCCCTCTTTATCTCTGATGATTGTCTGTCCCTCCACCTTAAGTTTGGAAGCTATGAAAACAACCACCCCTCCCCTTCTTTTTTTCCACTGTGTTTGATGCATATAGACATGTCCCATATCCCTTAAGTTTGACCATGTGTTAAATGCGTTTCCTGTATGAGCACTACCGACGCTTTTTGACGTGTTATTTCTTTACACAGTTTCTGCCGTTTAAGTGGTGAATTAAGCCCTTTAACATTTAATGTTACTACTTTTAACTCACCTGATAATTTTTTTCATTATTTTCCCCTCCTTCTCTACCCCGCATCTTCTCCCGCCCCCTCCCCCTTCCCCTCCCCCTCTCTCCTTCCTTCCCCCTGCCCCTCTACTTCCCTTCCTCTCCCCTCTTCTCCTCAAGGGAGACTTAATTTCCATTTTATGTAACTGTCTATCGGACCACGGCCTGCCCCTCTATCAACCATCCCCTCATCCTCACCCATACCCACCAGCCCAACTCACTCTTCCTCCTTCACCTCCCCTACCTTCCCCGACCCTTTATGTACCTTCTTGCCCCCCCAAACCCCTTGCCCCCCTTCGCTCTGCCCCATTCTCCCGTCTCTCCCCCCCCCATCTTTGTTAATGCCATTTCTCAAAATCATAGCCTTCTTCTCCCTCCCTTCCCCCACCTCCCTCCTTGCCTAATCCCTCTGCCCCATCCTCCCTCCCTCCCTTCCCCTCCCATTAAGCTCCCCCCTCCTTAACCACCCTTCCGTAAGAGACATTGTTCAACAACCCACAACCTCTCCCTTATGAGATAACCTCCGTCACAAGTTTATAGATTGTCCTCATCTTCAGCCTGCTTCCTTTTCCACCATTTTTCCTCTTTGACTGCCTTTAGCGAGTCTCGCCAGCCTCCTGCCACCTTCTGATGCTCTATGCCACCGCAGGCTCTCCACCCTAGTTGTAGTTGCTCTGTTGTCGGTTGATTTAGCTGGACCTCCTGCAGCCTCCAGAAGGTTGGTTAATCCCAAATCTCTATGCGCTCTCCAGGCTTCCTCACTTGTCTTCACTCTCCGCAACCTTCCTTGCACTGTAATCAGTAGGCCAAAAGGGTACATCCATTTATATCTCATATCTACCCTCCTCAAATAAGCCATGACATCCTTCATCGCTCTCCTGCGTTGTAGCGTGCCCTGAGATAAATCCTGAAATAGTTCCAATTCGTGCTCTTCCCACTTGAAATGTCTCAATTTCCAGGCTGCACCCAGAAGTCTTTCTTTCATTTTATAAGAGCTCAAACATACCACAATGTCTCTCAGTCTATTATCTCTTACAGACCCCAATCCTCTATGAGCTCGCTCTATTTGTACAGGGTCCCCTTCTCCCCCCTCCTCTGGAGCTGCTTCTTTTAATAGTGCTCCGAAGACTTGTTGAATAACTTCAACACAGTTCTTGTATTGGGGATCCTCTGGGATACCTCACACTCTGATGTTGCATCTTCTGGAGCGATCCTCCAGATCCTCTGCTTATACCTTCAGCTCCTCTTGGGCCTGCTTTAGTTCCTCCCATCCTTTTTGTATATTTTCCATTATTTCCACTTCTTGTTCCAAATGAGTCTCTGTTTCTTCCACCCGATCTCCCAGATCCGTTAGATCTTGCCTGAATGCTTGTAATGTCTCTTTTAACTCATTTTTTACTCCGCTAATTTCCACTTTAAGTTTCTCTTTCAGATCTGTAAGCCACTTTTTGATCATGCCAGCCATTCCTGGACTCTCCTCTCCCTCCATCTCCCCCTCCTGCGCCAGCACTCTTTCTTCCACCTTTTTACCTTCCTTCTCTCCCTCCTCTCCTCCTCATGACTGCATGTATGTTGATCTGAATTCCGCCAGTTTTTTTCTTTGCTGACAACTCTCTTTGATTTATCCATTTATTCTCTTTGTTCCTCTGGGCATGCAATGGGTGCTGTGAAAAGACTCCTCTGCTCTTCCCTCCCAGTGCAAGGCTCTTTCTGAACTGCCCTACTGTTCTCTCTTTTGGAGATGCTGCTTTCCGCTGTATTATGGCAGCAAATTTATTTTATAATTTTATAGTGTTTTATTTCTATTAATTATTTATGTCGGATCTTCCTGTTATGTCTCCTCAGCTTCAAGCAGCCTTGATGGCCCTTCTTCTGCTTATCTTCCCTTTATTTTCACTTCACTGCACTGACTTATTTGTATTTCGTCCATGACTGCTACTACTGTTGCTGCTCTTCTACTGGCTTGCTGTTACACTGTCTTCTCTCCTGGCCTGTTCTGCCCTGCCTGCTCTCTTTATTGCTCTCCCGATCGCCGCTTTCACCTGCCATGTGTCCCTCCGATCGGGCCCTGCTCTGCACCCGATCCGACAGCTCATTCCCGATCCTCCGTTCTCAGCCCCGATTCGTCGTTCTCAGCGCCTCCTTAACAGATGCTCTGATATTGCAGCCCCGATGCGCCTCGATCCTCCTGCCTCACTGATCTACCGCTGCCATCCGACACGCGTCAGCCCAATCACGTTTCAGTCTCCTTTTATCCGGCACATCGGGTGAGCGCCACAGCCCGCACTGCCTCTGATCGCTCTCTGGGGCTTCCTCCTCTATCTCCCCCACATTTCTCCTCCAATTTTTCGCTTTTTGGGGTGCTACCCACTGCTTTGGCAGGCCTTAATGGCGGAGCTTAAACGTTACTCCACCATTTGCTCCAATGACGTCACCGGAAGTCCCTAACGCCTCTCTTAACGAATTACAAAACACTTGCGTGTAACCCTTCACCAGTAATCCCAGGCATTTTTAGATGAGAATATCCTTTACATTGCAAATTATTCAACACAAGTCTCATATTCCAGATTCCACTGGATCTCTGTCACAACTCCCTCTGTAAAACATTTTGCACAGTAACCCTTTTAATTGCAAATATCAGAATACTGAGGATGTCTTCTTCTGTTTTCCTTTAATTTCTTAAGTGTCTTGGAAAGAACCTTTGCAAAAATCCCTTATGATGCCCATCTTACTTCAGAGGCTGAAAGTTGCTACAAAACAAATATGATGCATCTCTGCATTCCCCGTTGAAGGACTTAAAGGGGAGGGGAAAATCATTCAGAGTGCCAAATACTTGCTCACATTTCTGTTAACATTTCTGTTTGTTAGTTCTATGAATGAGTGCAGACCATCAATATTTCATCTATATACCTTGAACTTTTGGATTTGGGCTTTGTGGGCAGCTTCTCTTGCTCTAGAAAGTGACAAACTCAGATCCTCAATTTGTTGACTAAGTTCTTCAGTCTAAAGAAAGAAAATAAGCACAGATACAGGCATTAAAAAATCTTCCAGACAACTTTAACAGCAAGTTCACATTCTCATATAAACTATCCTATGGTTTAGAAACATTAGAACATAAGACTTACCATAATGAATCCAACAAAAGGTTCATCCAGGGCCGGTGCAAGGATTAGAGGCAGCCTAGACGAGCCCTCTCACTGCTGCCCCTTTCCGGAACCTGCAGTGGCAGCAACAGTATTGAAACTGTGATGCAGCGCTTACCTAAACTCTCCGATGCTGCATCATGAACCTAATGCTTCTGTCTCCCCCTCCAACAGAGACAAACGGAAGATTGCATTGGAGGGGACCGGAAGCAGCAAGTCATAGAGGGCAGGAACCGCAATGCATCATCAGAGAGTTTAGGTAAACGCTGTGTCATGATTTCCATACCATTGCTGCTGTTGCAGGTCCCGGAGAGGAGTTGCAGGGGCAGTAATGGGGTGCTCCCAGATCATTGCCTATTGGGACGTGCCAGCTCTGGGTCTATCTAGTCCAGCAGAGTGAAATTAGATCTTACCTGCTAATTTTCTTTCACGAGTCCCACGTGTGGATAATCACCAGCAGATAGAGACTGAGAACCATTGGTTTCAATGATGTCATCCTATAAGGGATCTGTGCAGATCTGCTCATACCAGTATTTTGATTAAGAAAGCAGACTCCACTACAATTTTATACTAATCATGAACTTAATCAATCAACAACTATTTACATGAATAATACTCAGAAATGGGAAGATACTGCTCCAGAAAGGACAGAGAATAAAATCTCCTGCTGCATCTGTATAGCTGGCTCCCCTCTAGAAGGCACCCAGGAGCAACAAAGCCCAAAGCACTGGACAGGCGCAACTGCGCAAACCAAATCCTCACACATCCAGGCTTGACAAGAAAGAACAGACAGAGCAGGTTTAGACTGGACTGGAGGAACACAAGAAAAGAAAATTAGCAGGTAAGATTTATTTTTTTCATGTATTTATTAGCATTTAGCTCATACCTTTCCAGCAGATGTTCAATGTAAGTTATATTCAGGTACCGTTGTTATTTCCCTGTCCCTGGAAGGCTTACAATTTAAGTTTGTATTTGAGGCAATGGAGGGTTAGTAAAGATCTAATTTCACCTTCCTCACCATCCCTTGTCCAATCCAGACACGTGGGATGTGCCAGAGCAGTACTTAACCAGAGGAACGCCATACGAGCTCGGACTGCAACACGCACACTGAACCACACATCTCCTTGCACCTGAACATCTGAGCGGTAATGCCGCACAAAGGAATGAAGTGACAACCACGTCGCTGCCTTATAGATGTTGATCAGAGGTACCAGCCCAAACTCCATCCATCCAATGCCAATTACTGATCCCTTCAACGGCTATAAAATCGCTGCAGCAGAGGTGTGATTAGAATCGGGGAGAGATAACTAAATCAGCTGTTTGCCAGAATTGTGCTCCACGTAGGGGAAACCTGCTGCCAATTACTGATACCTTCAACGGCTATAAAATCGCTGCAGCTGAGGCGTGCCCGCGCCTTGCGGGCCTGCGCCTAAGGGCCACGCCAAAGGGCCCTTTGGCGTGGCCCTTAGGCGTGACACTTAGGCTAAAGAAGGTTTCAACACGGAAAAATCCATTCTCCATAGCAGTAAACAATACTTCATCAACTATAAGAGCAAGCATCTAAACGCACGTATTAGTTTCAGTTTTGCCCTCTATTGTCTTGAAGCAAATATCTGATATATTGTTCTGTCTATGCCAATACTAATTTTAATTGAAATAGTTTCTTACCACTTCTCATCAGATTAGTATTTATTTTGTGTATTTTAGAGTACGAATATTATTCTCAACACTAATTATTCTAATTCTGCATTCTACCAATTAAGGTATTTTATTAGTTACTAAAGGTCAAACCACACTATCCTTTGATGGTTAAAGATAAGGACAACAATCTTCAACTATGGCAGTGCTTTCCTACCACCCTAAAGTTTTATTCAACAACCTACTCTACCCCATGAATTTAGTAACTTTACACATACACCCCTTATTCATATGGCTACCAACAATCATCTCAACGTATCGCATGCTTCACTATCCTTCGCTGAACGTATACAATAGAGCCAGAAACAATGACAATAGCCTTAAACAGCGTAATCATTTAAATCCAGAGGCACACCCTAAAATGCCCTATAACGTAAACTCCACATCCATAGAACTTATGAACACCAGATCTGTAAGAAACAAGATCAATATCATCAGAGACCACATTGAGGATCAACATCCTGACATCTTATGCATTACAGAATCCTGGCTCAATCCCACTGACCACGTACTCCTCAACCAACTGGTCCCCCCCTCATACTCCGCCTTTAACAACCCTCGCACTCACAAAAGAGGAGGTGGAGTGCTAATCATCGCAAAAGACTCACTAAAGCTTCAAACTATTACTGCTAACAGCTCTGACCATTGCAGCTCTATTGTAGTAGGAAATAAGCATTTAGCCATTTGCCTAATTTACAGAGCCCCCCACACTCCAGCGGAAGAACTAACCTCCATTCTTGAAACCATCTGTGCAATCAACACGAACCACAAACCGCTAATCCTACTAGGTGACTTTAACCTCAGCTCTGCCTCAAATAATGACAAGGTAACCTTCCTACAAGCAATGGACTCTTTACAATACACCCAACTTATAAACACTCCCACGCATAGATACGGATCCACCCCAGATCTCATTTTCGCACCACATCCTATCATGGACAGAGGCTTCATATCATCACCTGTAATTACTCCTGTTCCTTGGTCTGACCACCACAGAATCAAAATAGAATTCTTAAACAAAATGGATAAGCTTAAAAATACACAATCTTCTTTATTTAGGTTAAGAAGATTCAAAGCTTTCAAAAAAGAACAGTTCCTAAAAGAAACAATACCTTACCTTAATTTAAACGAACTCGACCTAAACAAGCAAGTAAACAATTGGTACAATACCATCAACACAGCAGCGAAAACTAACTTAGTCAGAAATTCGAATAACAAAAGACTTCACGCACCTTGGTACTCCAATAGCATACGCCACGCTAAAAGAGAATTAAGAAAGTTAGAACGCCTTTGGAGACGTTCCAAATCGCCCACCTCACAGAACTCATATTCTACACAGCAAATTAAATACAACAATCTTATCAACGAAGCAAAACGTGAATATCACACTAATACAATCATGAGATCTTTTAACAAACCCAGAGAACTATTCGATATAGTAAAAAAACTTACCAATGAACCCAGCTCTGACATAGACATACAAGTCAACCCTCAAATATATGCAAATTTTCTTCAAGAAAAAATAGGCCTTACACCCCCTCAAAAACTCACAGGAACCATTATTCTTACCATACCCGTCACAAGTTGGAATAGGTTCCATATTCCTTCAACCAAGCAGGTTTCAGAAATCATCTCTTCTCTCAACACAAGTACTGCACCCACCGATCCTTGCCCAGTCCCATGGATCAAAGCAACCAAGCAAAACTTCATCAATTTTTTACACAACCTTGTTACCAACTCCCTAACTCAAGGAATAATGCCGGAACAACTAAAATTAGCTACAATAAGGCCTATCCCCAAAAAAACTAACCTAGAAAAGAGCAATCCAGCTGCATACAGGCCAATCTCCAGCATACCTCTCCTTGCTAAAATCATCGAAAAAACAGTCCAACTACAACTCCAGGACCACATTGACGAACATGCCCCGCTCGACATTCACCAACATGGCTTCCGCCCTAATCATGGAGTTGAAACCTTACTGCTCTATCTGTTCAATGATATCATCCACACCATAGACAATTACAATCAAGGAACATTATTGATTTTTATAGATATATCAGCGGCCTTCGACACAGTGGACCACAGTATCCTACTAACCAGACTCCAAAGCATTGGCATCACTGGCACTGTCCTAAATTGGTTTAAATCTTACTTAACTGATAGGCAGTTCAAGGTAAAAATTAATAATGTCACCTCTCTACCCACTAAGATTAAACAAGGTGTTCCCCAAGGTTCTGCGCTTTCGTCTCTTCTATTCAACATTTTTATCCAACCAATATGCAACATCATGGTTGCCCATCAAATAGATTATACTATTTATGCTGATGACATAATGATTTACACAACAGTCAACCTGAACAGCCCCGATTATAATAAGATTACGAACTGCCTCGACAACATGTCTGCCTGGCTTACTCTCAACAACCTGGCCATGAACCATAACAAAACAGAAGCTCTCATCATTACTCGAAACACTGACTTCAGCCCCCCACCTTTTATTAAATTTAAAAATACAACAATACCGTTAAAGGACGAAGTAAGATACCTCGGAGTAACCCTTGATAAGCGACTCAACCTTCAATCTCATATCAGAAGAACTGTTAAAAGCGCTTACTATAGAATGAAAATTATTAGACGCCTGAAGCCCCTTCTCTCCCAACAACATTTCCGCTCAGTCTGTCAAGCTCTAATAACTCCAATTCTTGACTTCTGTAACCCTATTTACAACGGAATCCCGAAACACTCCCTCAAGCCACTTCAGATGGCTCAGAACACAGCTGCCAGAATAATCGCTGGCTCTTCAACTCAAGCCCACATCACCCCAATCCTTAAAGAACTCCACTGGCTCCCAATAAGCCTCCGTATCAGATACAAGTTGGTCATCAATATATTCAAAATCAGACATAAGACTTCAGCAATCAGTCTCCAAGCCCTCTTATTCCCTAACACCAGCAAAAGACCTAGAAGGAAAACCACAGCTGACACCCTCGGCACCCCAAGTAGCTATACTAAAGTCTGTAAACTCACCTCACAAAGAGCTCTTTCCTTATCGGCCCCTCGAATATGGAACTCTCTCCCCCCCGACCTACGATCTATTGAGGAACTGAAGGAATTCAGAAAACAACTAAAGTTCGTTCTTTTCATTGAGCACTACGGCTATGACACTTAACCAACTCATATTAATTGTAACCTCTCTACATTGTGTTTTTTGTAATAGTTCACCATGTTATGTATCCCACCTTTCACTTCCCATGCCTATGTTTAGCTTTTGTATGTCTTTGTAACCGCTTTGATTTAAGGAAAAGGCGGTATAAAAAACCTGTTAAATAAATAAATAAATAAATAAATGAGGCCATCTGAGCCCTGGTTGAGTGAGTCTGTAAACCCTCCAGAACCAAACGATGCTTAGGCAAATATGAGGAAGCAATAGCCTCCTTCAGCCTGGACTAGACTGGAAAGACTCAAGGAAAGCAAATTAGCAGGTAAGGCCTAATTTCACCTTCCTTATCATCCCTCCAGTTCACTCCAGACGTACGAGATGTACTGAAGCAGTATTTTCAAATGGAAGGGACTCGCTAGACCAGTCCACAACACCTGAGCCCCAAATAGCACATCCTTCTTGGCTTGAACATCAAGGCGATTACACATAAAAGTATGCAGAGCTGACCATGTCGCTGCTTTGCAGATATCCACCGGTGGAACCAAAGCAAACTCAGCCTAGGAGGCCGCCTGCACCCTGGTGGAATGAGCACACAAGCCAAGAGCTAGGGGTTTGTACTTAAACAGCTAGGCCAAGGGAATCGCCTCCTTTAACCACTGCGCTATGGACGCCTTTGACGCCACTTCACCCTTGCGTGGACTGCCAAAGAGAATGAAAAGATGATCAGATCTGCGAAATGACTGTCCTCTGAAGGTATCGATAGAGCACCCCGCTGAACAATCTCCCAGCCCTGCAAAGACCAAACAGACATTGTTTGATTAAAATGAAAAGTTGACACTACCCCTTTGGAAAAATGAAGGAACTGGACGCAAAACGACTTTTTCTCTAGACATCACAAGGAAGGGTTCCCTACACGACAAAGTTTGAAGCTGTGAAATACGGCAGGCTGAGCAACTTCCTACTACAAACACCATCTTTAAAGATCCTTCAGAGTAGAGGAACCCAACGGTTCAAAGGGCAGTTGTGTCACAGCTGACAATACCAAATTAAGGTCCCACAGCAGCACCAGCTGACGTCTGGGCAGCCTAAGATGTTTAACCGCTCTGAGGAAGCGAACGACATCAGGATGCGAAGTTATAGATACTCCCTGAATATACCTTCAGTAAAAGGCTAGAGCGGCCACTTGCACACTAATAAATTTAACTGCAAGATGCAAGACAGCACAGTTACTCACCTGTAACAGGTGTTCTCCAGGAACAGCAGGAATTAGTGCTCACATATGGGTAACGTCAGCATCAACAAAGCCCGTGTGGTAATCTTGCTCCAGCATTCAAAGAAAACCTTTTCGAGATCCACCATGCATGCATGGCTACCTTCCTGTCCAAGGGTGCAATCTTGCCTCAATATGATGACATAGCTCAAGACTTCAAAAACGAAAAGCAAAACCACAGGGAGGAAGGAGGGTTATGAGGACAGATTCCTACTGTTCCCAGAGAACACCTGCTACAGATGAGTAACTATGGGAACAAGCAGGAAGTCAGTCCTCACTTATGGGACTCTCTAGCTACAGGCTATCAAAAAAACCCTGTAAGCCACGGGGGACCCAAAGAGTGAACCGTGAGGAATAACAGAGTACAAGTTCGGTCACAAGAGCTCAGCAGCCACCCCAACATTGACCAGGGAAACCAGCTCTCCGGTAGCCTGGACACACAGAAGGGCCGGAGGGGTAGGAGTTGCCTCAAATCCCAAACAGATGACGGAGCACTACCTGGCCAAAGGTGATGTCCCACTGGGACTCCTCCTCCAGGCAAGTAATGTGCTGCAAAGATGTGAACTGAGGAACAGGTGGTGGCGCAGTACATCTCCAGCAAGGGGACTAAGTGGAGGTTCTGCCATGATCTGGATGATGTGCACCATAACAGAATGCTGCAGTGGAAGACTAGCCTGCCCTTTGGTGAAGGCAAAGCAGTCCGCCACCCAGGTGAACAGAGTATGCTTTGAGACTGCTACACCCAGGCAATTAGGGCCATAGTAAATGAGGAGCGGAGATGAAGCTTGGTCCGTTCCACAGAAAAGGCAAAGGCCAGCTTACAATCCAGAGTATGCAGGGCAGCCTCCACCCTGCTAGCACGAGGCCATGGGAAACAGGTGGGAAGTACCATCGCCCGGTTGACGTGGAATGGAGACACCATCTTGGGGAGGAACTTAGGGTGTGTCCAGAGCACCACCCTATTTTTGTGGAACCTGGTGTAGGGGGCATGAGCCACCAAAGCTTGAAGCTCACTAACCCTGCAGGCAGATATGAGCGCCATGAAGAAGACTGCCTTCCAAGACAGAGACATGAGGAGGCAAGAAACCAGCGGCTCAAAGGATGGTGCGATAAGCTTCAAGAGGACCACACTGAGATCCCATGCTGCCACTGACAGTCAAATAGGTGGTTGAGAGAGGAGGCCCCTCTAGAAGCGAGCCATGAAAGGCTGGGCGGAGAGGGGCTTCTCCTCGATGAGATGGTGTGCCGACAGTGCACTGAGGTGAACCCTGATGGACTTAGACTTCAGACCAGCGTTGGACAGGTGCAGTAGGTATTGCTGCACCAGTTGGACTGAACAGGAGAAGGGGTTGGCACCCCTCTCTGCACAGCAAATCGAGAAGCGATGTCATTTAAAAGCATGCGCCCACCAAGTGGAATCCTTGCGTGATGCCAGCAGGACCTCTTCCACCTCCCTGGGCAAGTCGAACTGGGCCAGGGCTACCCATTCAGCAGCCAGGCTGTTAGGGCCAGGGATCACAGGTTGGGTTGCAAGAAAGAGCCATCCTCCTGCGAGAGCAGGTCTAGGGCACACCCCAAAGGGCCTGGGGGTGGCCAAGATAGGTTGAGGAGCAGAGGAAACCACGGCTGCCGGGGCCAGTGGGGGGCTATGAGGATCAGGGTGGCCTGGTTGAGCTGGACCTTGAAAAGAGTATTGGCAATGAGGGTTGTGGGAGGATAGGAATAGAGGCAGCCTTCCATCCACGGGATGAGAAATGCATTGGTCATTACCCAGGAGTGGTGCGGAGCCCTGGAGCAGAAGTGGGGCTGCTGAGCATTGTCCAGGCTGACAAAGAGATCCATTGCCAGAAGGCCCCAGCGAAAGAACAGTCGGTGGGCTATCTGTGGGTCAAGCTGCAACTTGTGGGGCTGGAGAACCTGGCAGCCAGTCCACCAGGATATTACCCTGGCCAGGGAGGTATACTGCCCTGAGCATCCCACTCTTGCTGGCGAAGATGCAGAGGCAGACGTCCTCCCAACACAGGAGGGATGAGCCCATGACACCACCCCCCACCCACCGACTGACAACGTAGAACATTGTCACCTGATTGCCTGTCTGGATTAGAATCAAATGGTTCTGCAGGTGATGCTCAAAAGCTTGGATAGCGTAAGCAATGGCTCGAAGCTCCAGGAAATTGATCTGCTGGAGGCTCTCCGAAGCAGACCACAGGCCCTGAGAGCAAAGGTTGTCACAGTGGGCCCCCCAGCCCATCTTGGAGGCATCTGTGATGAGGACCCTCTGAGAGATTGGGGCCTAGAAGGGCATTCCCACCAGTGTTCCGTGGTTGTTGCTACCAGCCAAGGGACTCGGTGAGGGGATGGGTGACAGTCATCCTGCCCTGCAGACGCCACGCTGCCTGAGGCTACTGGGAGCAGAGGGCTCAGTGGACCAAATGTAAATGGAGATAGGATTTGGTTGTGATGTGCACCATTTAGGCCATGTGCCCCAGGAGTCGCAACATGAGCCTGGCAGAGGCCATGTTCTGGCCCTAAACCTCCCTTGCAAGGGCTGTTAGGCAGCGGGCCCTTTTGAAGAGGAGGAAGATTCTGCCCTTGACCATGTTTAGCAGTGATTCTATGAAATCCAGGCATTGGGTTGGCTGCAAGTGGGATTTGGCGTAGTTCACAAGGAACCCCAGGTGCTCTAGCATGAGAATGGTGCAGAGTGCTGCCTGCTGGACTTTGATGGCGGTGCAGCCTTTGACAATCCAGTGGTCCAGGTAAGGGAAGATGAACACACCCTGCAGCTGAAGGTAGACAGCAATTACCACCAAGCACTTGGTGAACACCTTTGGAGCCGAAGCCAGGCCAAAAGGTAGGACCCTGAACTGATAACGGCTTCCGCTGATAAAGCGGAGGTACTGCCAGTGGCGTGGATGGATGAGGATGCGCGTGTACGCATCTTTGGGATCTAAGGAGCATAGCCAATCTCCCTGCCAAAGGTAGGGCAGCAACGTTCCAAGGGAGAACATTTTGAACTTTACCTTCACCAGGAACCTGTTGAGATCTCGAAGATCCAGAATGTGGCGAAAGCTTCCAGTCCTCTTGGGAACCAGGAAGTACCGGGAGTAGAAGCCCTCACCCCCTGCGGTAGGGCGGGACAGAGTAGTTACTCACCTGTAACAGGTGTTCTCCAGGAGCAGCAGGAATCAGTCCTCACATATGGGTGACGTCGGCGCCGACGGAGCCCTCATGCGGAGCATTTCCCCTGCTTTCAAAGAAAGCTTTTGGGAATTGCAGCGTGCATGCGTGGTCCCCTTCCCGCCCAAGGGTGCCATCTTGCTCAGTCTGATGACATAGCTAAAAGACAGCAAAAAAATTAGCAAAAACAAATCATATGACTGCAACTTCAAGGGGAGGAGGGAGGGTTGTGAGGACTGATTCCTGCTGCTCCTGGAGAACACCTGTTACAGGTGAGTAACTACTCTTTCTCCAGGACCAAGCAGGAAGTCAGTCCTCACATATGGGACTCCCCAGCTTAAGGCTACCGGAGACCCCAAGTGGAAAAAATGAGCTCCCTCTAGCTCGTCAGCACGCAAGGAAGGAATCTTCACTAAGAACGCCCCCGACCGGTAGCCCAACACCAGGGCCGGAAGGTAGGAGTTGCCTAAACCCCAAAGAGATTATGGAGAACTGCCTGTCCGAAAGCACTGTCCCTGCGGGACTCCCTCTCAAGGCAGTAATGGGCTGCAAAAGTCTGGCTTGAAGACCAAGTAGCGGCCTGGCAGATGTCTGCCAACGGAACAGAGCGGAGATGAGCCACTGACGCAGCCTTCGCCCTGACACGATGAGCCGTGACTCGACACTCCAACGAGAGGCCGGCTGCCCCATAAGCCCAGGCGATACAGTCAGCAACCCACATGGACAAAGTACGCTTGGAGACAGGTAGCCCCAACTTATTGGGGTCAAAAGAAACGAAGAGCTGAACAGCCCTCCGATGCTCCCGCGTACGGTCAAGGTAGAAGGACAACGCCCTCCTACAGTCTAGGGTATGCAAAACCATCTCAGCCCGGTTGGCATGCGGCCTGGGAAAGAAGGTCGGAAGAACCACCTCCTGATTGAGGTGAAAAGGAGAGACAACCTTAGGAAGAAACTTAGGGTGAGTCCGTAAGACTACCCTATTCCTGTAGAACCTAGTGTAAGGAGGATCAGACACTAGTGCCTGAAGTTCACTCACTCTCCTAGCAGAGGTAAGAGCTACCAAAAACAAGGTTTTCCAGGAGAGAAAACGTAGAGGGCAGGTAGCCATAGGTTCAAATGGCGGACAAGTAATCCGCTGCAAGACCACATTGAGATCCCACTCAGGGGCTGATAGACGTAAAGGAGGCTTGAGCAGGAGAAGGCCTCTGAGAAAACGAGCCACCAAAGGGTGGCTAGAAAGAGGCCTCCCGTCCACTGGCGCGTGGTGCGCTGAGAGAGCACTAAGGTGAACTCTGACAGAGTTAGACTTAAGGCCCAGATTAGAGAGGTAAAGCAAATATTGCAACACTACCGCTACCAAGCACGAGAAGGGATTCTCGCTGTGCTGAGCACACCAAGCAGAGAATCTACGCCACTTAAGAGCGTAGGATTTCCTGGTGGATTGTCGCCTAGAGGCCAAGACCACATCTTCCACCTCTCGAGGCAGTAGTAGGGGAGCCAGGACTACCCTTTCAGCAGCCAGGCCATCAGAACAAGGGACTGGAGGTTGGGGTGCAAGAGAGTCCCCTGATCCTGAGACAGGAGATCGTGTTGAAACCCCAGAGGAAGAGGGGTGTCCACCGCTAGCTGCAGCAGAAGCGGGAACCGCGGTTGCCTCGGCCACCTGGGGGCTATCAGGATCAATGAAGCCCCGTCCCGGAGGACTTTGAACAGCGTTCTGGACACTAGTGGCGTGGGAGGAAACGCATACAGTAGGTCTGTGGATCACGAGATCAGAAACGCATCCGCTGCTACTCTGAGAGGATGCGGTTCTCTGGAGCAGAATCTCGGGAGTTGCCGGTTCAAAGGACTGGCGAAAAGATCCATGGTGGGGAGGTCCCACCTGAGAAAGACCTGCTGAACCACCAACGGGTTCAAACTCCATTCGTGTGGTTGCAGGATCCTGCTCAGTCTGTCCGCCAGGCAATTTTCTTGACCTGGGAGGTAGAAAGCCTTTAGGAGGATTCCGTGAGAGACGGCCCAAGAGCACAGCCTTTGTGCCTCCTGACATAGAAGGAAGGAGCCTGTGCCTCCTTGCTTGTTCACGTAGAACATGGCAACTTGATTGTCCGTCTGGACCAGTACAGACTGGTGAGAGGCGAGGTGGGAGAAGGCTCTCAAAGCTAGGCGTATCGCCCGCAGCTCCAGGAAGTTTATCTGTTGAGCAGCCTCCCAAGGGGTCCAGAGACCTTGAGTACATGCCCCTTGGCAATGTGCTCCCCAACCGAGAAGAGAAGCATCCGTTGTCAGCACTTGAGAATGCGAAGGGGATTGAAAAACCACTCCGAGTACCAGATTCGGAAGATGAAGCCACCATTGCAGAGAGGAGACTAGCAGGTCTGATATCTGTACTGAGTCCGCTAGCCTCCCTGTGGCCTGATGCCACTGAGTGCGAAGGCTCCACTGAGCCAGCCGCATGTGCAGGCGGGCATTGGGGGTGACATGAACCGTGGAAGCCATATGGCCGAGTAGTCGCAGGAATTGCCTGGCAGAGACCAGGGAATTGCTGCGAAACTGCCTGGCCAGATCCATCAGCCTGTGGGCTCTGTCCATAGGCAGAAAAGCCTTCGCTTGAAGAGTGTCTAGTCTGGCACCTATGAATTCTAAGTTCTGGGGCGGGAGCAAAGTGGACTTTGCGAAGTTTATGACAAACCGCAAGTGCTGAAGTAGAGCTACAGTGCGAAGGGCGGCTTGATTGGCCTCCTGGGAAGATTGGCCCCTTATGAGCCAGTCGTCCAGGTACGGAAACACAAAAAGACTTTGAAGCCTCAGGTAGGCCGCCACCACTGCCAGGCACTTGGTGAACACCCTGGGAGCAGAGGACAGGCCAAAGGGTAGTACTCTGTACTGATAGTGGTTTCCCCCCACAATAAATCTGAGATATTGTCTGTGGTCTGAATGAATAAGGATGTGAGTATAAGCATTCTTTAGATCTAAGGAGCATAGCCAGTCTCCCTGCTGGAGGTAGGGCAGCAGGATTCCAAGGGTAAGCTGTTGAGGTTGCGCAAGTCTAGGATGGGTCGGAGGCCTCCTGTCCTTTTTGATACCAGAAAGTACCTGGAATAAAAGCCGTGACCTCTCAGGTGGTGGGGCACCGGTTCCACAGCCTGATCCTTTAGCAGACTTGCTAACTCCTGAAGGAGTAGGTCCCTGTGCAGAGGGAGTCTTGGAGGCTCCCCTGGAAAGTAGGAGGGAGGTACCTGGTGAAAATGGAGAAGATAGCCCTTTTGGACTATATGAAGAACCCAGGAATCTGATGCGACGGCTGACCACCTGTGGGCAAAGTGGGCCAGCCGGCCTCCTGTGCTGAGAGAAGCCAGCTGAGGAGAAGAGGCTATGCTTTCTGAGTCAAAAACCCCCACCCTGCTGAGCAGGGGCCGGTGTAGGTGGCTTGGGGGCCTTCTGCCTACGGGGCCCATGACCCTGCCCCTTGGCCTGCTGACCCTGTTGGGGAGCTGCAGAGGCCTAATGAGGATATTGTTTATAGGCAGATGACTTCCTCGGGTAAAAGGTCTTTTTTCCCGAGCCCTTCTTTTTCTGAAAAGGGGCAGAGGTTTTTCTGGACAGCCTAGTCCTGGTGAGAGTCTCTGTCTCGAGCTCAGCAGCCTTTTCAGCCATGGGTTTGCCGAAAAGGTTTTCATCCCGGCAGGGGACATCGACCAACTTGTCCTGTACCCATGGCTCGAGGTCGGATGACTGTAGCCAAGCCTGTCGGCGGGCACCGATGCCGGCCCCAGCTACTTGGGCCGAAGCCTCGAAGCCATCGTAGGCTGCTCGAGAGATAAACTTCGAACACTCCCGAATACCAGTGGACAAGGCCTAGAACCTCTGCAAAGGTTCCTCGGAGAGACCAGCAGAGAACCCGGCAATCTCCTTTGCCAGGTCTCGGAGGTACATGCCCATGTAGAGCTGATATGTCTGGACACGGCAAGCAAGCATAGAGCCCTGGAAGCACTTCTTACCGAGGGCATCCAGGTAACGGGGCTCCCGGCCGGGAGGCACCGAGGAGTGCATCTTCTGACTTTTCAGTCGATGCATGGCCGATTCCACAACCAAGAAGTGGTGCGGTAATTGTGCCTTTGGGAACCCGGGGCTCTTGCGGACTCGATAGATTGAATCGACCCGCTTGCTTAACACCAGCGTCGAGGCCGGGGTCTCCCACATGCGGAAGAGCAGCCGCTCCAGCATCGGAGGAACCGGAACAGTAAAGGCCTCCTTCGGGGGAGAGTCATACTGGAGGGCCTCGAGCTCCTTGGCTCAAGGCTCCTCCTCAGGATCCACGGGAAAGGCCAAGGCCTTGGCCATATCCCGCATGAAGTCCGAGAACCGCGTATCCTCCGGTGCGGATCGTTTCCGAGGTTCGGACTCGGGCAAGTCCGATGGGACACACCGAGTCCGATGAGTGTCGGGTGACTCTTCGTCCTCCGTCTCCCAGCCCGACTCCTCGGAGGAGGAATCGAGCGGCTCCGGTCGGGCGGGCACCGATGCCCTCCGCCGCGACGCCGAGGGTATCGGCGTCGACGACCTCGGCCCCAAACGGGAGGTCGAGGGAGACCGTGGCCGAGGATCGACTCGAGCCCGCATGGACTCGAGGATCGGCTCGGTCTCCGGTGTCGACTTGGACGTCGAGGTTCCGGTGGTCGGGGCAGATGCACCGGTGAGACCGGCGATCAACGCCCGCTGCTGTTCCATGAAGGCAGCGAAGCTGCTCTCCAAGGCCACCAACCTGAGTCCGAGCTCAGGAGACCCAGCAGCCCCTGACTCGGGCCCCGATGGCGTCGGGCCCCATGTCGGCTTCCTCGGAGGAGAGTCCACGAGGACAACAGCACTTACGTGTCCAGGAGATTCCATCTCGACACGAGGATGTTTGGCAGGCCTCTCCAACTCCGAAGACCCTGGACGGCTATCGGGGCTATGCGACCTGGCCCTCGAGGAACCAGGAGCATCCACCGACGCCGCCCTCGCGGGTTTCTTCTTCCTGCGATGTTCCCGCGAAGGAGACCCCCGCTCAGAGGAACCCCGACGCTGCTCGGGGCCGGAGTCCCGAGACGTCGAGGCCTCTGACAAGGTCCGGGCTCGGCCGGACGCGGAGACAGAAAAAATTCTATCCTTTTGGTGCTGCCGACTCCTCAATGCCTTCGAGAACATTTTGCCACACGGACCACAGATCATTGGGTCATGATCGGGTCCGAGGCAGCGGAGGCAGCAGTCATGTGTGTCGGTAAGAGACATAGGTTTCTTACACCGATCACATTTCTTAAACCCACTGGTAGCCATCGGGGGAAAAAGGGCCCCTGCTAGGTCAAAAGACCGGGCTGCCAGGGAAAAAAGAAAAAAGGCGCGAACGCCAGTCACAAAGGACAAAAAACGAAAAAGAGAAAAAGGACTCGATACCGGCGTATCGGTCCGAGTGGGAAAAGGATCCGGCGTCGAACCGGAGAAAAAAGAGAAAAAACAGGGAAAATCAACTTTTTCCTCGGGGAAAAACGAACTATGTCCGTCGGGCTCCGCGGAAAAAAGAAGACTGAGCAAGATGGCACCCTTGGGCGGGAAGGGGACCGCGCATGCGCGCTGCAATTCCCAAAGGCTTTCTTTGAAAGCTGGGGAAATGCTCCGCACGAGGGCTCCGTCGGCGCCGACGTCACCCATATGTGAGGACTGACTTCCTGCTTGGTCCTGGAGAACAATTCCACCGCCTTGTCGGCCAGGAGCCCAGTGAGCTCTCGCTAGAGTAGGTCTTGGTGAAGGGGAGTCATCGGAAGCTCCCTTGGAAAGATCAGAGGTGTCTAATAGAAATGGAGGAGGTAGCCCTCTCCCACCATATGCAGTGCTGAGGTGTCTGTGGTGGTGGTGGTGATGGTGGACCCCTCCCATCCCGCCCCCCTGTGTACTGCAGGGCTAGACCTCCTGGGGGAGCAGAGGCTATGTCCAAATAGTCAAAAGCCCACTTCAGGTTGCGGCTGGGATGCGGCCTCAGGCTTGGGGGCCTTAGGCTTAGACGGGCCTTGCTCCTGTCCTTTGACCTGCTGGCCCTGTTGGGGAGATGGGAAAGATGGGTTTTGGGGGTAGTTTCTGTAAACCCTCTTCATCGGGGTAAAGGGGCTTTTCCCCCCAAAGTCTTCCATCTGGAAGGGTCAACGGTCTTTTTAGAGAGCCTGGTCCTGGTCAGGAATTCAGACTCCAGCTCGGCGGCCTTGTCTGTCATGGACTTGCCGAAGAGATTCTCCCCACAACAGGGGACATCAACCAATTTGTCCTGAACCCATTGCTCAAAGTCAGAGGACTGTAGCTAGGCCAGGCGGCGGGCACTAATGCCAACTGCAGCTACTCTGGCCACCAACTCAAAGCCATCATAGGCCACACGAGTGATGAACTTGGAGCACTCTTTGACCGTCGAGATCAGGGTCTAGAACCACTGAAGAGGGTCCTCCAAAAGCCCAGCCAAGAACCCAGCGAGCTCCCTCACCAGA
The DNA here is from genome assembly GCA_033557465.1 of Ichthyophis bannanicus. Classification (NCBI taxonomy): domain Eukaryota; kingdom Metazoa; phylum Chordata; class Amphibia; order Gymnophiona; family Ichthyophiidae; genus Ichthyophis; species Ichthyophis bannanicus. The sequence goes on from CM066039.1 coordinate 385,580,420, forward strand.
TCCTGCAAGTACATGCCCATGTACAGTTGGGTAAGCCTGGATCCGGCCCACAAGTATCGAGCCCCGATAGCACTTTCTACCCAAGGCATCCATGGTGCAGGCCTCCTTGCGGGGCGGGGGAGGGCACTGAGGAGTGCATCTTCTGGCTCTTGATCCAGTGCATGGCCGACTGGCACCACCATGGAGTTATGAAGCAGCTGCACCTGGGCTCTTATGGACACGGTACATGGAATTGAGCCACCTGCTCACAATCGGTATCGAGGCCAGGGACTCCCACATGCGGAAGAGAAGCTGTTCCAGGATGGGGGGGGGGGGGACGACAGGCACAGTGAGTGCCTCATTCAGAAGGGCCTCATATTGGAAGATCTCAGAATCCTCCACCCAGGGTTCCTCCTCGGACTCCATGGTGAAGGCCAGGGCCTTCGCCTGTTCCTGACAAACTCCAAAAGGAAAGGTCCTCAGGTGGGGACCTGCACCAGTCCTCTGTTAGAGAGGAGTCCAAAAAGACCTCCCAATGGAAGCGGGTATCAGGGGATCGTCATATGTCTCCCACTCCGACTTGGAGTTGGAGACGACCTCGAGGATCCTCCAGGCATCAGTACCTCACTGGATCCCTGGCACTGCAAGGGCTCTGGAGCCCCTGTGCTCTGACCCGGAGGCAATGATAGGGAAGTCCTCCGTTCCAAATGGGACTGAGATTGGTGCCGGGAATAGTGTTGAGGCCGATGGCGCTCGAGGACCAGCTCCACCACCTCCGGCGATGCCCCAGTGGTGGAGGGTCCAATGGTCAGAACCGATGACCTGGAAGAACCTACCCTGACTGGAGAAAATGCAATCTGCATCAGGAGATTGACCCCGGTCTCCCAAGACTATCCTGGTGGAGGACACCCCCTCAACAGTGCCAGTATCAGGCCCGAAGCCTTCGGTGCCCACACCGGTGGCTGCGGAACTCTTTGGCCTTGAGGTGAGAATGTTGGCTCTCGAGCGTAGTCTCGCTGCTGCCTTGTCCCTGCTGAGACTCCGCTTGAGAGCCGCCATTCTCACCTCAAAGCCAAAGAGTTCCGCAGCCACCGGTGTGGGCACCGAAGGCTTCGGGCCTGATAGGAGGTCTTGAAGGACTAGAAAGGGGGACTGTTACTTCTGGAGAGAAATCTGTAACTGTGAGTATATACTTCTGGTAATTTTCTAAAAAGAATTCTTTGTATTAAAGCTACTTAATCTGTGAACCCACTGTTTTTTGTTGGATCAGTTAGGGCCTAGTAGCAGCAATTAAAGTTTGAATTTAAAACACAGAGTAGAGCTTTCTGGTTACATTTCATACCCAGCAGAGAGCTTGTAGTTTAAATTTAACAGTCACTCAGGGAAAAGTAACAGCAAAGTACTTTTAGTTTAAATTTAACACACAGAAGAGAGCTTTCTGGTTAAATTTAGTACCCAGCAGAGAGCTTGTAGTTTAAATTTCATAAGAAGTTAGAGCCTAGCAGCAGCTAAGAGCTATAATTTAAATCAAATCAGAATTTAGCTTACCTCAGCAGCACAAGACAGGGTACTGTGTAGCAGCCCTCTTTTAATAAGTGTTATTTCCCTCCCTCCCCTGGGATAATCGTAGCTTTATAGGTACTTACACATCTTAAAAGACAGGAGGTGCTTTCAGGTGAAGCTCATTATTTATTTATTTATTTATCTGCATTTATATCCCGCTTTTCACCGGGTCAAAGCGGTTGGGGGATACATTAACACGAGGGGATATGAGACACATACACTAATACTTACAGGGAACATGGGCAATGGAGGGTTAAGTGGCTTGCCCAAGACCACAAGGAGCACCTGTGGGACTAGAAACCCCAGTCCTTCCGGCCCAAGGTTGCTGTCCTCTAGTGGGATTTGAACCACCGACCTTCCGGCCTGTAGTACCTTGCCCCAACCACTAGGCCACTCCTCCTTCAGGATGGGGGGGGGGGGACGACAGGCACAGTGAGTGCCTCATTCAGAAGGGCCTCATATTGGAAGATCTCAGAATCCTCCACCCAGGGTTCCTCCTCGGACTCCATGGTGAAGGCCAGGGCCTTCGCCTGTTCCTGACAAACTCCAAAAGGAAAGGTCCTCAGGTGGGGACCTGCACCAGTCCTCTGTTAGAGAGGAGTCCAAAAAGACCTCCCAATGGAAGCGGGTATCAGGGGATCGTCATATGTCTCCCACTCCGACTTGGAGTTGGAGACGACCTCGAGGATCCTCCAGGCATCAGTACCTCACTGGATCCCTGGCACTGATTACCCAAATCAGTCATACACTAAGGACCTGAGATTAATTAAGCTTCAGGTGAACAAGGTATATTAAACGTATTAGGTGGGGAGAGATTACCGCTGCTGTTCTTCTGTGGAGGGGGTGATTCCACCTGGTCTGTGCAGCTTGCCGGCTTCTTCGGGGCAGCTCCATCGACGTCACCGAAGGCCCCTATTTAAAGATCCCAGCGGCCCCTGGATATCGGGAGAGATTACCGCTGCTGTTCTTCTGTGGAGGGGGTGATTCCACCTGGTCTGTGCAGCTTGCCGGCTTCTTCGGGGCAGCTCCATCGACGTCACCGAAGGCCCCTATTTAAAGATCCCAGCGGCCCCTGGATATCGGGAGAGATTACCGCTGCTGTTCTTCTGTGGAGGGGGTGATTCCACCTGGTCTGTGCAGCTTGCCGGCTTCTTCGGGGCAGCTCCATCGACGTCACCGAAAGCCCCCCTTGGCTTTCTCCTCCCCTTTCCCCCTGGATAAAAGTGTTTCGTGTTATTTCGGCGTCTGCCGTCGGCGTCTTCAGTGGGCGTATCCTAAGGGGCGTATCGAAAGGGGCAGGTCACGCCCCTTGGGAGCCCCTTAGGAGCAACTGTGGAGCGCGCTGGTGGTGTTGGTGTATTATGCCAGGGGGAAAGCGAAAGAAAAAGATTGTTTCCACGGAGAAAACTTCGGGCCCCATGGATCGACATTTGGTGTCGACACCGGCCCCTGCACAACCAGGTACCGTTTCTTCTGTTCCCTCTATAGAAGGTGCTAGCCTTAGCTCGGAGGAACGTACGCCACCTTTACCTCCGGGTTTTTTGGAACTTTCTGAAGTGTCTTCTCTTTCCTTGGATCCTTTGAAAATCGGAGTATTACCTAAAGCTGTTGATTGGAAAGAGCCGGCTACGCCGGTTGGAAGTCCCTCTGGGGCTTCAATCTCTTTGGTGGATATTTGGCATGTAGTTAAAAGAACTGACCGGGTCCTATTAGAGACTGTTCCTTTACTTTGCCAATTCACAAAAGATGTTAACTGCAAGTTCCAATCGGTGGACCTGCAAGTAAAGAACTTGTCTTCCAAGCATATGCAGCTAGACACCCAAGTTAAAGCATTTTCGTCATGGCAGTCTGATAGTGTGAGGGATAGCTTAGTTTTTTCTCAAAAATTGGAAAACTTGGAAAATGTGCATAGGTCTAAAAATTTGCGGTTGTTAAATTTTCCCTGCATCCCTTTGCTTTCTCCGTCTATTCTTTTTAGAAAATATATGAAGGATATATTGCAAGTACCTAATGCAGATACTATATTAGTGTTTAAGTGTTATTATTTGCCATCTAAGGTGGTTTTACGTGCCAATAGTGATGACCCAGCTGTTTTGGAAGAGCCTGTTGCGTTTGACCTAACTGCTTTTTTAGAGGACACTCAGGATAATATCTCCACAAGGGCTACCTTGTTAATCACTTTGTCCTCTGAGGAAGATAAAATTTTAATCCTTAAGGCTTATTTTCGGAAAAAGGATTTGTTGTTTTGTGGTGAGAAGGTTTCCATCTTTCCTGATGTGTCACGGTCAACGCAACTTCGTAGGAAATCTTTTCTTGCTTATAAAGCTCGGGTAATCACAATTGGGGCCACCTTTTTCCTCCGCTACCCTTGCAAATGCATTATCACGCTGGATCAAAATAAATTTATTTTTATTACTCCTACTGATTTAGACAGATGGCTTCTAGAAAAGGAGAAACAGGTACAGAGGGTTTCTTCTTCCTCTTCTTCTTTGCCTGATGAGTAGTTTTGTATTCGGAGGGTGTGTATAGGCTAGTTAGAATAAGATGTTAGTCAGGGACTCTTGTTTGTTGTACCTGACTTTGTTTTCTTGAGAAACTTGTTTCCGTTTTGTTTTTTCTTTCTCCCCGTGATGTGGGCTGCTGTACTTGATTCAAGATTATGTAATGTTTGGTATTTCTTGATATATTTAATATTGTTTAAAAAAAAACAAAAAAAAAACGTATTAGGTACCGTTTTATTGGTATAAATACCCATAGCAACCCCTAGTAAGTAAGAACTTAAAGATCTAGACACAAACTTAAAACTAAGATGCAGACAGCAGTCCAGCAGAGGGATGGGGGATTTCCAGTCTTTTGCATTGAGTGTCACATGTATGATTTTCTCCCAGTTGGTGAGAGGTCTTACGTGTGCACTAGGTGCAAGAAGCTCTTTGCTCTCAGGGAACAAGTCCGTTCTCTAGAGGCTAAAGTAGCAGACTTGGAAAACATAAGACAGAGAGGTACACAGACGAGACCGTACAGGGATATAGTCCTGAAGTCCCACCTCCAGTCTGGCAGCACCCCTGTTGCCATGGAGGAGAGAGGTCACGTGACAGGAGAGCATCACCCTGGTGTGGCAGGAAGTGATCCTGTAACTAGGTCCTGTCCTCCAGGTGATGTAAAACCCTCACGCACAGAGGAAGTTTCTCCAGGGCCATGTGCCCATGAGGGAAGGGTTAGGACAGCCATTATAGTTGGTGATTCGATCATTAGGCATGTAGATAGCTGGGTGGATGGTGGACGTGAGGATCGCCTGGTAACATGCCTGCCTGGTGCGAAGGTAGCGGACCTCACGCGCCACATAGATAAGGTCTTAGATAGTGCTGGGGAGGAGTCTGCTGTCTTGGTACATGTCGGTACCAATGACATAGGAAAATGTGGTAGGGAGGTTCTGGGGGCAAAATTTAGGCTTTTAGGTAGGAAGTTGAAATCCAGAACTTCCATGGTAGCATTCTCAGAAATGCTTCCTGTTCCACGCGCAGGACCCAAAAGGCAGGCAGAGCTCCGGAGTCTCAATGCGTGGATGAGACAATGGTGCAGAGATGAGGGTTTTGGATTTGTTAGGAACTGGGGAACATTCTGGGGAAAGGAGGGGCTCTTCCGAAGGGATGGGCTTCACCTTAACCGGGATGGAACCAGGCTGCTGGCATTAACCTTTAAAAAGGAGATAGAGCAGCTTTTAAACTAGATATTAGGGGAAAGCCGACAGTCGCCCAAGAGCGGATGGTTCGGAAGAATGTATCCTTGAAGGATACTACCCAAAAGCAGAGAGGTTCCACAAAAGAGTAAAGTAGCACAAATGCCCTCTAGTATGGAGCAGACAGAGCTTAAAGATCCCAATTTACCCATGTCTAACAATAGCCAAATTAACATGAATAAAATACATTCTCTAAAATGCTTGTATGCAAATGCCAGAAGTCTAAAGAATAAGATGGGAGAGTTAGAATATATAGCACTAAATGAAAGGTTAGATATGACTGGAATATCAGAGACATGGTGGAAGGAGAACAACCAGTGGGACACTGTGATACCTGGGTACAAACTATATCGTAATGATAGAGCTGATCAAATTGGTGGAGGGGTTGCGCTCTATGTTAGAGAGGGCATTGACTCAGAAAGGATTAAAGTTTTGCAGGAAACAAAATCTGCTGTAGAATCTATATGGATTGAAATTCCATATAAAAGGGGGAAGGCAATGGCAGTGGGGGTGTACTATCGAGCACCTGGCCAGAATGACCAAATGGTTGATGAAATGCTCAAAGAAATCAAGGAAGCTAACAAAAGTTACAGTGCAGTAATAATAAAGCGTAGTTACTCACCTGTAACAGGTGTTCTCCAGGAGCAGCAGGAATCAGTCCTCACTTATGGGTGACGTCGGCGCCGACGGAGCCCTCGCGGAGCAATTTTCCCCAGCTTTCAAAGAAAGCCTTTGGGAATTGCAGCGCGCATGCGCGGTCGTCTTCCCGCCCAAGGGTGCCATCTTAGCCAGTCAGATGACATAGCTAAAAAAGACAGCATAAAAATTTGCAAAAGAACTAAAGCAGGTGATTGCAACTCCACGGGGAGGAGGGAGGGTTGTGAGGACTGATTCCTGCTGCTCCTGGAGAACACCTGTTACAGGTGAGTAACTACGCTTTCTCCAGGACCAAGCAGGAAGTCAGTCCTCACTTATGGGACTCCCAAGCTCAAGGCTACCGGAGACCCTAAGCACAAAAATGAGCTCCCTCTAGCTCAGCAGCACAGCAGGAAAGAATCTTCGCTGAATTATTACCCACCGGTAGCCCACATCCGGGATGGAGGGTAGGAGTTGCTCAGACCTCAAAGAGATTACGGAGGACTGCCTGTCCGAAAGCACTGTCCCTGCGGGACTCCCTCTCGAGACAGTAATGGACCGCAAAAGTCTGGCTCGAAGACCAAGTAGTGGCCCGGCAGATGTCTGCCAGCGGAACCGAGCGGAGGTAAGCCACTGATGTAGCCTTTGCCCGAACGCAATGAGCCGTGACTCGACCTTCCAAGGAGAGTCCGGCTGCCCCATAAGCCCAAGAGATACAGTCCGCAACCCAGATGGACAGAGTACGCTTGGAGACCGGGAGCCCCAATTTATTGGGGTCAAAAGACACAAAAAGCTGAGCAGCTTTACGGTGCTCCCGCGTACGGTCAAGGTAGAAGTTCAATGCCCTTCTACAGTCCAGGGTATGGAGGACCGTTTCAGCTCGGCTGGAGTGTGGTCTGGGAAAGAAGGTTGGAAGTACCACCTCCTGATTGATGTGAAAAGGGGAGACCACTTTTGGAAGAAATTTTGGGTGAGTCCGTAGGACTACCCTATTTTTGTAGAACCGAGTGTAAGGGGGATCAGACACGAGGGCCTGCAAGTCACTTACGCGTCTAGCGGAAGTGAGGGCTATCAAGAACAGAGTTTTCCAAGAAAGAAAACGGAGAGAACAGGTAGCCATAGGTTCAAAAGGCGGACAGGTGATCCGCTGTAAAACCACATTCAGGTCCCAGTCAGGCGCTGGCGGGCGCAGAGGTGGTTTAAGTAGAAGGAGACCTTGGAGAAATCTCGCTACGAGAGGGTCGTTGGAGAGAGGTCTGCCGTCCACCGGCACATGATGTGCTGAAAGAGCACTGAGGTGAACTTTGACGGAGTTGGACTTAAGTCCCAGATTAGAGAGGTATAGCAAGTACTGCAAGATCACCGACACCGAGCAGGAGAAGGGATCCTGAGACTGTTGGGTCCACCAAACGGAAAAACGACGCCATTTAAGGGCGTAGCATTTGCGGGTAGAAGGTCGTCGCGACGCTAAGATGACCTCCTCCACCTCTGCCGGCAGGAGAAGGGGAGCAAGGACTACCCTCTCAGCAGCCAGGCCATTAGGTTGAGAGACCTGAGGTTGGGGTGTAGCAGAGACCCCTGATCCTGAGTGAGGAGATCCGGTTGTAACCCCAGAGGGAATGGATCCTCCACCGCTAATTGCAGCAGGAGCGGAAACCACGGCTGTCTGGGCCAGCGAGGGGCCACCAGGATCATGAAGGCTTTGTCTCGGAGAACCTTGAAAAGAGTCCGAGAGACTAGCGGGATGGGAGGGAAAGCGTACAAAAGGCTCCCCGACCATGAGAGTAGAAAAGCGTCCGCCGCAACCCGAAGGGGGTGTGGCTGACGAGAGCAGAAGCGAGGAAGTTGCCGGTTGTGAGGACTGGCAAAGAGATCCACCGTGGGGAGGCCCCACTTTAGAAAGAGCTTCTGAGCTACCAAGGGATCCAGGCGCCACTCGTGCGGCTGGAGGATCCTGCTGAGTTTGTCCGCCAGGCAATTCTCTTGGCCTGGGAGATAAACTGCCTTGAGGAGAACGCCGTGACTGACGGCCCAAGAGCAGAGCTTCTGTGCTTCCCGGCAGAGAAGGAAGGAGCCCGTGCCCCCCTGCTTGTTCACGTAGAACATGGCAACTTGATTGTCCGTCTGGACAAGGACGGACTGGTGAGAGGTCAGGTGGGAGAAGGCCTTGAGAGCCAGGCGGATCGCTCTGAGCTCCAGGAAGTTGATCTGCTGAGCAGACTCCCACGTGGTCCAGAGGCCCTGAGTACGTGCCCCTTGGCAATGTGCTCCCCAGCCCAGGAGGGATGCATCTGTTGTCAGCACCCGGGCCGGCTGAGGTGACTGGAAAAGCATGCCGAGTATCAGGTTCGGCCGATGAAGCCACCACCGGAGAGACGAGATCAGCGGCTCGGAGACGCGCACTAGGTCTGCTAGGCCGCCAGTGGCTTGTTGCCACTGCTGGCGGAGACCCCATTGAGCAGGCCGCATATTCAGACGGGCATTGGGGGTCACATGGACGGTGGAAGCCATAGGGCCGAGTAGTCTCAGGAAGCGCCTGGCGGAGACCAGGGGCTGGCTGCGAAAACGGTCGGCTAGGTCCATGAGCCGTTGAGCTCTGTCGAGCGGTAGGAACGCTCGTGCCTGAGGAGTGTGCAGCCTTGCGCCGATGAACTCGAGATCCTGTGAGGGGAGCAAAGTGGACTTTGCGAAGTTTATAACAAAGCCCAAGTACTGCAGAAGAGTCACCGTGCGGCATGTGGCGTTGGTGACCTCCGGAGCGGACGCTGCTCTGATGAGCCAGTCGTCGAGGTACGGAAAGACATAGAGGCCGTGAAGCCGGAGATGGGCCGCCACCACCGCGAGACATTTTGTGAAGACTCGCGGTGCGGAGGACAGGCCAAAGGGCAGTACTCTGTACTGGTAATGATTTCCGGCCACCACAAACCTTAGGTACTGGCGGTGGTTTGGGTGGATAAGGATGTGCGTGTAGGCATCCTTTAGATCCAAGGAGCATAGCCAATCTCCCTGCTGGAGGTAGGGCAGAAGGATTCCAAGGGTAAGCATCTTGAACTTTTCCCGCACGAGGAATTTGTTGAGGCTGCGCAAGTCCAGGATGGGTCTGAGGCCTCCTGTCCTTTTTGGTACCAGAAAATACCTGGAATAAAAGCCTTGACCTCTCAGGTGGTGGGGCACCGGTTCCACCGCCTGTTCCTGTAGAAGACCTGCTAACTCCTGAAGGAGTAATTCCCTGTGCAGAGGGGGTCGTGGAGGTTCTCCCGGAAAATAGGAGGGAGGGACCTGGTGGAAGTGGAGAAGATAGCCTTCTCGCACGACTTGAAGCACCCAGGCATCCGAGGTGATGCTGGACCACCTGTGGGCGAAGTGAACCAGCCGGCCTCCGGTGCTGGGAGGAACCAGCGGGGGGGGGAGAGGCTATGCTTAAGGAGTCAAAAACCCCCACCCTGCGGAGCAGGGGCTGGTGGTGCAGGCTTGGGGGCTTGCTGCCTACGGGACCCGTTACCCCGTCCCTTGGCCTGCTGGCCCTGTTGGGGAGCTGCAGGGGCCTGATATTGGGGTTATTGTTTGTAGGCAGCCGCCTTCCTCGGGTAAAAGGACTTCTTTCCCGAGCCCTTCTTTTTCTGGGAAGGGGCGGAGGTCTTCCTAGAAAGCCTAGTCCTGGTGAGAGTCTCCGTCTCAATTTGTGCAGCCTTTTCAGCCATGGGCTTGCCAAAGAGGTTTTCGCCTCGGCAGGGGACATCGACCAACTTGTCCTGCACCCAGGGCTCAAGTTCAGACGACTGAAGCCAAGCCTGTCGGCGGGCACCGATGCCGGCTGCGGCCACTCGAGCCGATGCTTCAAAGCCATCATAGGCTGCTCGGGACATGAATTTTGAGCATTCCCGAATGCCAGTGGACAAGGCCAGGAACCTCCGCAAGGGTTCCTTGGACAAACCAGCGGAGAATCCGGCTAGCTCTTTAGCCAGGTCTCGGAGATACATGCCCATGTATAGCTGGTAGGTCTGGACACGACACGCAAGCATAGAGCCCTGGAAACACTTCTTACCAAGGCCATCCAGGTTACGGGCCTCCCTGCCAGGAGGCACCGAGGAGTGCATCTTCTGGCTCTTAAGACGATGCATGGCCGATTCCACTACCATGGAATGGTGTGGTAGCTGTGCTTTTTGGAAGCCAGGGCTCTTGCGGACTCGATAGATAGAATCGACCCGCTTGCTCAGGACCGGCGAGGTGGCCGGACTCTCCCACATGCGGAAGAGTAGTCGTTCCAGCATGGGAGGAACCGGCACAGTAAAGTGTTCCCTGGCGGGAGAGTCATACTGGAGGACGTCGAGCTCTTCGGCTCGAGGCTCCTCCTCGGGGTCCGCAGGGAAGGCCAAAGCCTTGGCCATATCCCTGACGAAGTCCGAGAACCGGGCATCCTCCGGGGGGGACTGCTTCCGAGGTTCGGACTCAGGTGAGTCCGAGGGGACACACCGAGTTGGAAAAACCGAAAAAGAAGAAGAGGACTCGTGACCGGTGTCGCGAGTCCGGGCGGGAAAAAGACCGGCATCGAACCGAAGGAAAAAAGAGTAAATTATGAAGAAAAATCAACTTTTTCGCGGGGACACGACGGGTACGTCTGTAGGGCTCCGCGGAAAAAAGAAGACTGGCTAAGATGGCACCCTTGGGCGGGAAGGGGACCGCGCATGCGTGCTGCAATTCCCAAAGGCTTTCTTTGAAAGCTGGGGAAAATTGCTCCGCGAGGGCTCCGTCGGCGCCGACATCACCCATAAGTGAGGACTGACTTCCTGCTTGGTCCTGGAGAATGGGTGATTTCAACTACCCCGGTATCGACTGGGTCAGTGTCACGTCAGGACATGCTAGGGAGATAAAGTTCCTAGATGAAATAAATGACTGCTTCTTGGAGCAGCTGGTTCATGAACCGACCAGAGGGGAAGCCATATTAGACCTAGTCCTTAGTGAAACACCAGATCTAGTGCAAGAGATAAGGGTGTTGGGGCCACTTGGCAATAGTGATCATAGCATGATCGCCTTTGATTTAATTAGTGGAGGAGGGATAGTAAGGAAATCCACAGTGCTACCTTTTAACTTTCGAAAGGGAGACTATGATAAAATGAGGAAAACAGTTAAGAAAAAACTAAAAGGAGCAGTTGCAAAGGTTAAAGACGTACATCAGGCTTGGCTGTTGTTGAAAAATACTATCTTGGAAGCCCAGACCAGCTGTATTCCACGCTTTAAGAAAAGTGGAAGGAAGTCCAAAAAACTGCCAGCATGGTTTAAAGGTGAGGTCAGAGAGGCTGTTGTTGCCAAAAAAGCATCTTTCAGGAAATGGAAAAAAGAGCCAAACAACGAAACCTGGAAACAGCACAAGCACTGGCAAGTCAAATGCAAGGCATTGATAAGGCAGGCAAAGGGAGAATTTGAGAAGAAGCTTGCTGCGGAAGCAAAAACGCGAAGTAAAGACCTTTTCAAGTACATTCGTAGCAAAAAACCTGTGAGAGAGTCAGTTGGTCCACTGGATGATAAAGGGGTTAAAGGAGCACTAAGAGGCGACAAGGCGATAGCGGAGAGACTGAATGAATTCTTTGCTTCAGTCTTTACTGAGGAAGATGTAGGGATGTTAACCCATGACTGAAGTGGTATTTAAAGGTGCAGAAGAATTGAAGGAAATATCGATACATCGGGAAGATGTATTACAACTATTAGATAAACTGAAGAGTAGCAAATCACCTGGGCAGGATGGTATACATCCAAGGGTGTTGAAAGAACTGAAATACGAGATTGCAGACCTGCTATTAGTAATCTGTGAACTATCATTAAAATCATCTCTAATACCTGAAGATTGGAGGATCGCCAATGTAACACCAATTTTTAAAAAGGGTTCCAGGGGTGATCCGGGAAACTACAGACCGGTGAGCCTGACATCAGTACCGGGGAAAAATGGTAGAAACCATCATAAAGAATAAAATTACTCAGCATGTAGATAGTCATGACCTAATGGGAGACAGCCAACATGGCTTTAGACAAGGAAGATCTTGTCTTACTAATCTGTTAGGTTTCTTTGAAGGAGTGAATAATCAGGTGGACAAAGGTGAGTCGGTTGATATAGTGTATCTGGACTTTCAGAAAGCCTTTGACAAGGTCCCTCATCAGAGACGTTTGGCAAAACTAAAGAGTCATGGGATAGGAGGCAGTGTACTATTGTGGATCAGGAACTGGCTAAAAGATAGAAAGCAGAGGGTAGGGCTAAATGGCCAATTTTCCCAATGGAGAAAGGTGAATAGTGGTGTACCCCAGGGATCTGTGCTGGGTCCGCTGCTTTTTGACATATTCATAAATGACCTGGAAAGTGGAATAACAAGTGAGGTTATCAAATTTGCAGATGACACAAAACTATTTAAAGTTGTTAAAACCCAAGAGGATTGTGGAAAATTGCAAGAGGATCTTGATAAATTGGAAGACTGGGCATCAAAATGGCAGATGAAATTTAATGTGGGCAAGTGCAAGGTTATGCACCTAGGGAAGAACAACCCAAACTATGGTTACAAGATGCAAGGTTCCACATTAGGAACCACCACCCAGGAAAACAATTTAGGCGTCATTGTGGATACCATGTTAAAACCCTCGGCCCAGTGTGGAGCGGTGGCCAAGAGAGCAAATAGAATGCTAGGTATGATAAGGAAAGGAATGGAAAATAAAACAAAAGATATTATAATGCCTCTATATCGTTCCATGGTGAGACCGCACCTTGAATATTGTGTGCAATTCTGGTCGCCGTATCTTAAAAAGGATATAGCGATTTTAGAAAAAGTTCAGAGAAGAGCCACCAAAATGGTAAAGGGGATGGAAGGATACTCCTATGAAGAAATGCTAAAAAGGTTGGGGCTCTTTAACCTGGAAAAGAGACGGCTGAGGGGAGATATGATAGAAGTCTATAAATTAATGAACGGAGTGGAACGGGTAAACGTAGATCGATTGTTTACCTTATCAGAATATAGAAAGACTAGGGGACATGCAATGAAGCTACAGGGTAAACTATTTAAGACTAGTAAAAGAAAATATTTTTTCACTCAACGTGTAATCAAACTCTGGAATTTGTTACCGGAGGATGTAGTAAAGGCTGTTAGTGTAGCTGGGTTTAAAAAAGGTTTGGACAAGTTCCTGGAGGAAAGGTCCATAAACCATTATTAAGAAGGGACCCAGGATATCAATGCTTGAACCAATACAAGCATTGTGGAGCCTGTGTCCCTTGGGGAAACTGCTAGGTACGTATGACCTTGATTGGCCACTGTTGGAAACAGAATACTGGGCTTGATGGACCTTGGTCTGACCCATTATGGCATATCTTATGTTCTTATGTTCTTACTGGCACCGTTGAGAGGGTGTCCTCAACCAGGATAGTCTTGGGAGACCGGGGTCAATCTCCTGATGCAGATGGCATTTTCTCCAGTCAGGGTAGTTTGGAGGGCTGGTCACGGCCATCACCCTCGGCACTGTGCCGTTGACTCAAATGCCAGTTGCTGTGGGTGTTACCTATGGTTCTAGCATCATCACCTGACAATGCCACCGATGACATGCAGCTCTTCGGGAGACAGCCTTCAGAGGACGATCCGCGGTCTGATTCCCCGCAATCTTGGGGCTCAGAAAGGGCAGGGCCGTCACACAAAGCTGAGGCCACCGCGGCGGCTCTCGAGGGCACTGGCTCCACGAGTGATGCTGCGCCCAAGATGGAGGTCTTGTCAAACATGGATCCTCGCTGCTTCTCATTGTTCCTCCATCTCTTGCTTGCTGGGAGGAGTCAATATGGTCAGCACAGAGGCACCGGATGCAGCAGCCATGCGGATCCGTGCAGTCGCACTGCTTAAACCCACTGGCCGAGGACATAGTGGAGAAAACAGCGCCTACGAGATCATACGCAAGAGTCCCGGCCAGGGAGAGCGTGAGGATTCTTGCACACTGGAGGAAAAAACCTTGAAGGGAACAAAGACCCAAGAAGAACATGGCGCCAAGGGGGCAGCAGTCCCAGGAGGCACAAGATTACATACCAGGGAAGGAAAATAAGAACGAAGGAAAATAAAAACAAAACAATCAACTTTTTACGGGGTGCAGACAAAAGTCCAATGGGCTCTGCGGAAAAAAGGAGACTAAGGCAAGATGGCACCTTTGGGCGGGAAGGTAGCCATGCATGCATGGTGTATCTCCCAAAGGCTTTCTTTGAAAGCTGGGGAGATGTTACCACGCAGACATCACCCATATGTGAGGACTGACTTCCTGTTTGTTCCCAGAGAACTTTATCAAATCCGGTTTGCAGGAGAGACAACACGATTGGTAAGGCCGCAGATAGAGCTCGATGACCATGGTCCTCACAGCAACTCTCAAAAATATGCCATACTGACAAGGTAGTAGAACATCTTCTGGCTCGAAGCAGGGTAGATGTAACCTGTGCTCAGTAACCTTTCTTTCTTAACTGAGCCTTTTCAAGAGCCAAGCCATAAGCGAGAACCGATCCACTTGAGGCATGAGGATCAGACCCTGCGGCAACAGATTGGCGCTCGCCAGAAGCTGCCAAGGTGCACCTGCAGACAACCAAACCAGGTCCGTCTACCATGGCCTGCAAGGCTAGTCTGGCGCTAATAGAATCACTAGTCCCCACTGCGATTCTATCTTCTGAAGAAGATGACCGATAAGGGTCCACAGAGGAAACACACAGAGCAGAGCATCCTTTTGCCATGTTTGAGCCAGAGCATCCAGACACTCCGACATCCTCTTGTGTCGACAACTGAAGAAGTGACCCACTTTGGCAATGGACATGGTCACTATCAGATCCATGAGTGGTAGACCCCAGAATCGCACTATGAAACACCAAGTCCTCTAGGGACCACTGCCCTGGATCCAACTGATGCCTGCTGAAGAAGTCAGCCTGCACATTTTCTTTCCAGCCATGTGAGCCGCTGAAATGGCTAGGAGATTTCATTCTGCCTATCGAAGAAATGAAGCCACCTCTTCCGCCAGAAATGCACTTTCTGTGCCTCCCTGCCGATTGATGTAAGCTACCATGGTGGCCTTGTCAGAGAAGATCCTCACTGCTTTGCTCTGCAGCAGATGTCGAAAGAACTGCATAGCCAGAAACACTGCCCGCATCTCCAGATGGTTTACGGACTACATGCTCTCTTCCGATGACTACTGTCCTTGCGCCACTTTCAATGGCTCCCTGGCTGAACAGACTAGCATCTGTGGTCACAACTATCCATTTGGGTGCCTCCAACGGCATCCCTGTCACCAGTTTCTCTGGCCTCAACCACCACTACAAGCTCTTGCAAGTCTCCTGTAGGCACAGCAACTGCCTCGAGAGCACGTGCTTCTGGAGTGACCATCGAGACAGCAAAGCCCTCTGCAAAGGGCACATGTGTGCTCTTCCCCATGGTACCAGTTCTAGAGTGGTCGCCATGGTCCCCAGGAGCTGCAAGTAGTGCCACACCAATGGCACTTTCATTCACAGGAACTGACGAATCTGACTTTCAATCTTTTCGGCCCTTTCATTAGACAAGGACACAATACCCTTCTCCGTGTTGAAATGTGCCCCCAGATAAACAAAATCTTGGGATGGGATTAACTTGCTCTTGCTGAAACTGATTACCTATAGCAGGCTTTGAAGAAAGGCTATTACCTGTCGTGTGGCTAGCTGACTCTCTTCTGCCGACTTTGTTCTTATTAGCCAATCATCTAGATAAGGGTGTACAAGTACTCCTTCGCACCGAAGAGCTGTCACTACAACAGCCATGACTTTCGTAAAGATTCTGAGAGCTGTCATCAGTCCAAAAGACAGTGTCTGGAATTGAAAATGTCCCATTGGTACTGCAAAGCATAGGAAGTGCCAATGGTCTGGGCGAATCAGTAAATGAAGACATGCTTCTGTAAGGTCCAAAGCTGTCAAGAACTCGCCTGAATCCCTATAAATCACCGATCTCAACGTTTCCATGCGAAAAACAAGGTAAGCGCAAGGCCTTGTTGACCTGCTTTAGGTCTAAAACTGGGCAAAAAGAACCTTCCTTTTTGGGAACCACCAAATAAATTGAGTATCAACCTTGACTTATTTGGTCTGCGTGAACTTGGCACACCGTCCTCAATTGGAGAAACCTCTGAAGCATGTCAGATACCACCTTTACTTTGTCCGGTGCTCTGCATGAGGACATCATAAATGCTTCATTGACAGACTGAGCCAACTCCAACATGTATTCGTCCCGAATCACTTCTATCACCCATTGGTCGGAAGTTATCTGAACCCAAACAATAAAATTGTTGAAGCCGACCTCCTACTGGAATCAAATCCGCTTGGGTCCCACTCGATTCATTGTGGGTTCCTGGAGGCCAATTTGGCTCCTGAATAACCACCTCTACCTCGAAATGACTGACCCAGAGGAGGATATCAGGCTCACTGAAACAGAGCAAAATGAACAGTGTGAAACCTATGGAAATCTTTTACCTGTCCTCTGACCAGAGCCGCCGCCTTCCCCAGCTTAGGCTATCCTCAGGCAGTCTTGCCCCCTTAGTTTCACGTAGGTCCTTAACAAGCTTTTCCAAAGCCTCTCCAAAAATTAGCTTCCCTGTCTATCCTCCACCTCTCTTATCTCCACCCCCTCTCTCCCCCCTTCATCGCTATCCTTATCACATATCTGGTCTTCCTTCCAGCCTCTTACCTCTGCCGAACTTTCAAAGTCCATCTCTACCTCGCACAAAACCACTTGTCGTTCTGACCCCATCCCTTCCACCTGGTTACTTGAACCCTCTCTTATTTTCCTGCCCTTCATTCTTACCATGCTGAACTCTAGTCTTGCTACCAGTATTTTCCTTGCACCATGGAAACATGCTCTAATTCACCAGTTACTGAAATGGCCCTCTCTTGATCCCACCATCACTGCCCACTATCGCTCTGTCTCTAACCTTCCCTTCCTCTCTAAGATCCTCGAAAAGGCCATTTTCTCTCAACTGTCTCGTCACTTAGACTCCACTCACTTCCTTCACCCTAGACAGTCTGGTTTCCACCCTGGCCACATCACTGAGACTATCCTGCTTTCTTTTCTCAACGAACTTCATATTTCTCATGATTGCGGTGACATTTCCTTAGCACTTTCCCTTGATCTCTCAACAGCTTTCGATCTTGTAGACTACTCTATCCTCCTTTCCCTTCTTCGGAATGCAGGTGTTCGTGGCTCTGTATTTCACTAGTTCCACTCTTTTCTCTTCTCTCGCGCTCTCGGTTACATCTAAAACTGCCACCTTGTCTCCTACAGCTCTGCCCTGTGGGGTTCCACAGGGGTCAGATCTCACCCCACTGCTCTTCAATATTTTTCTGGCACCACTTGCATTACTGATTCAGCAATCTGGGCTGTCGGCGTACTACTATGCCGATGACACTATTATATTTTATCACACTTCTCTTATGGAGTGGAGGAGTAGCCTAGTGGTTGGGGCAAGGTACTTCAGGCCGGAAGGTCGGGGGTTCAAATCCCACTAGAGGACAGCAACCTTGGGCCGGAAGGACTGGGGTTTCTAGTCCCACAGGTGCTCCTTGTGGTCTTGGGCAAGCCACTTAACCCTCCATAGCCCATGTTCCCTGTAAAATAAGTTATCTCCAAGTTATAATGCCCTGTTCAATGTAATTTCAGTTTGTTCAATGTAAACCGCACTGATGCAGAATAGCGCGGTATATAAGAGAATTAAATAAATAAATAAATAAATAAATATCAGCCCTGATAAGAGAAGCATCTCCAGCTGGCTAACATCAAACCTTCTTTATCTCAATCTTTAAAAAACGTCTGCTATATGGTTCACTTTTGGTGGGTCCTGTCCTTCCCTGGCCCCATCGCTCTCAGGCTCCCCCATCCCACTTGTTTCCTCTATTCGTTATCTTGATGTAATACTTGATTCCATTCTGTCCTTCCAAGACCACATCTCCTCGCTCACCTGCCGCTCTTATTTCGACCTTCGTCAGATCCATGCCATTCGCCATTTTCTCTCCACCCCTTCTTTAACCACCCTTCTTCTAGCCCTAGTAATATCTCACATTGATTATTGTAATCATCCTTGCTGGTATCTCCCAGTCTCAGCTTCAGTCTCCAGTTCATACAAAATACTGCAGCCAGGATCCTCTCACATGCATCACGCTATGATCACATCACACCACTCCTCATCAGCCACTGACTTCCTGTCACCTACCATTTTCGTTAAAAAATTCTCACATTGACACATAGGGTTATTCATTAACATACACTGCAATTGACACATAGGGTTATTCATTAACATACACTGCAATACATCGCACTCTTTACAATTCCATATTGCACCCCGTAGTCTCTGCTTCATTCATGTCAAACGTCTCTACCTTCCTTCCCCCTCATGAACTCACTTAGAATTGACATGCCACTCTGCCTTTTTCTTCCTGGGACCCTCCCTTTGGAACTCTCTTACCCCTGCCCTCCGACAAGAGTCCTCGTTCCAAAGATTCAAGGCCCTTTTCAAAACCCACCTCTTTTCTGCTTTTGACCTTGCCCTGCTGACACTAGCACTCCTTGTGGCCTTGGGCAAGTCACTTAACCCTCCATTGCCTCAGAAAAATCCAAGTTATCAATGTCCCTGTTTAAAGTGAAATTAAACCTTACCCACTAATTGATTTCCCTTGAGTTCCTCCAGTATAGTCCCAGTACCTGTGGGTAGTCTCATCCCACCAGCAGCTTGAAGACTGAGCATGTCTCTTGATCATTACATCAGACTGGATAACTAGATGACACCTCCCACCAGCCTCCAGTCTGACAAAGCAGACTTGCAGGAGCAACAAAGAACGAACCTTAAAACAAAACAATGAAAAACACCCCCCCCCCCAACCGTCCCTGGCAGTCTAGCCCCTCCCCAGGAAGGAAGGGGCTCACCTGCTTTAGATGGCCAGTTGAAGGTGTGCAAGGGATTCATCAATCCATCACCAGCTGACCACATGTGTCAGCACTTCAGTTACCAGTTACTTTTTCTTTTTCCTTTTTGAAAGGAGACTTCACATTCCCTCCAGAATAGCCTCAAAAAATCTGGACCAACCAATAAAGCTGTACTTCTTCAGGAACAGTAAAGCTTGTACTCTAAGAAATCATCCAGGGAGGGTTTGGGACTGGACGGGAGGGTTTGGGACTGGACAGGAGGAACTCAAGGAGCATCAATTAGCAGGTAAGGTCTAATTTCACTTTCCTTATCATTCCTCCAGTCCAGTTCTGATACCTGTGGGATGTACCATAGCAATGCTATACTCGGGAGGGACCAGCAAGTCCGGCCTGAAGCACCGCCAATCCAAAACGGGCGCCAGTCAACACCTATACATCCAGATGGTAATGCCTTGCAAACGAATGCAATGAAGACCAGGTTTCCGCCCAGCAGATCTCTGCTGGCGGAACCAAACTGAACTCTGCCCATAACGATGCTTTCGCTCTGGTCAAATGAGCCCTCAGTCCCTGAGACAGGGAACATCCCCTTAAGAGAGATGCCCTCACCCACTGAGAAACAGAGGCTTTGACAGCTGCCTCCACTTTCCACCAACCATCAAAAAGGACAAACAACCATTCAGACTTTCGAAACAGCTCGGTGTTCAAGTAACTCCGAAGAACATGGTGAATGTCCAGCCAATGCAGAAGAGAATCCTTGCTCTTTCCTCCAGCCCCAGAGAACACTGGAAGTGTCACTGCCTGATTCATATGAAATGATGAAATCACCTTGGGAAGAAAAGATCACCTTCTCCCTTGAGATCACCAAAAAGGGGGCTCAGCACGAAAGCACCTGCAGCTCCGCGATCTAACCTACCGAACAAATTGCCACTAGAAACACCATCTTTAAGGTCAGGTCCTTCATGGAGCAAGTTCTCAATGGTTCAAAAGATGCTTCCGTCAAAACAGACACCACCAGATTAGAAACATAGAAATATGATGACAGAAAAAGACCACATGGCCTATCTAGTCTGTCCTTCCATATCACCAACTACAACAGTCCCCTTTTTACCTTTAGAGATCCTCTGTGTTTGTCCCACGCTTTTTTGAATTCAGTTACTGTCCTCATCTGTACCACCTCCGCTGGGAGACTACTCCATGGATCCACTACTCTTTCCGTAAAGAAATATTTCCGCATATCACTCCTGAATCTCTCTCTCTTCACCCTCATCCCATGTCCCCTCGTAGCAGAACTTGCTTTCAATTGAAAGAGGCTCTCTTACTGAACATTTATGTCACGGAGGTATTTAAACATCTCAAATCATATCACCTTTATCCCGCCTTTCCTCTAAGGTGTACATATTAAGATCCTTAAGTCTGTCCTCATATGCTTTATAATGAAGCCCACTAATCATTTTAGTAGCCACCCTCTGCACCGACTCCATCCTGTTCACATCCTTTTGAAGGTGCGGTCTCCAGAATTGCACACTATACTCCAAATGAGGTCGTACCAAAGACTTATACAGAGGCATTATCACCACCTTTTTTCTGCTAGCTATTCCTCTCCGTATGCACTCAAGCATCCTTCTAGCTTTTGCCGTCGCCTTTTCTACCTGTTTAGCTACTTGAGATCCCATGGTGGTACAACTGATCGTATAGGAGTGTGTAACTGTCTCACTGCTATCAGGAATCAGGCCATATCTGGATGAGTTGCTAAGGCTATTCCTCGAATTCTCCCATAAAAACAGGAAAGAGCTGCCACCTGCACTCAGGGAATTGCAAGACAACCCTTTATACAGGCTCGCCTGCAAAAATGCAGAAGATGCCAAGGGTGCCCTACTGTCAACCAGACAAAGTTGGCATACCATGGTAGTCTCGGCCAGTCTGGAACTATTAGAAGCACCGGTCCTCGGTGAGCCTCAATCCTCTGTATCACTCGCCCGATGAGTGCCCATGGAGGAAACACATAAAGCAATCCACCTGTGGGCCACTCCTGCACGAGCGCATCGAGGCCCTCCAACATGAGCGCTCTCCTCCTGCTGAAAAAACGCATCACTTTCGTTGACTTGTATGTTGCCATCAGATCCATGATGGGCTGCCACCACCACCAACCAACTCTGCGAACACTTCCCCAATGAGCTTCCACTCACAGAGATCCATCCGCACCCTGCTGAGATAACTGGCCTCAACGTTGTCCTTGCCAGCCATGCATGTCGCCAATAGAGCTGCCAGATTGTTTTCTGCCCAGCCCAATAGTGAACCTACATTGCTCTCCAGCTGGACACTGCTTGTTCTGCCTTGCCAGTTGATGAAAGCCACTGCAGTGGCATAGCCCGAGAACACTCGCAACACCTTTCCTTTCAGAAAGGACTGGAACTGCTGCGGAGCCAAGAATACCTCCAGGAGCTCCAGGCGGTTGATGGACCACGCGGTCTACTGTGCTGACCAGATCCTCTGCGCTATCAACACTTTGCAATGCAACCCCTAGTCCGCTAAGCTGGCATCAGTCGTCAGTGGAACCCACTTTGGCACCTCCAACGGCATGCCCGCTAAGAGCTTGTTGGGATGCATCCACCAGTGGAGGGCCATCTGCACCTCCTCCGAGCACGGGAGTCAACTTGGAGGCTGAGTCAGATCTACAGGAGGGCAAGATCCCCCAGGAGGATGCTCACATCATCTGAGTCTTCCATAAGGAAGAATTGGTGGCCTTGATCCCTCAGTCCACAAAGGCTCTCAATGTTCGTGCTGAGGCTCCATCAGAAGAGGAGCTGCTGGAAGATCTGCTCTTTCAGGCAGTGAGGACTCCGTCTGCACTGGGTTGTTCAGAACATGATCCAGGAGGAGTGGGATATGCCGGGGTCCGCTCTTAAGAGGATGTGGATGATGGCTCGACTTTACCCTCTCCTGGAAAAAGAACAGGAGATCTTGCGGGCTCCCAAGGTGGGCGTAACAATAGCTGCAGTTACAAAGACCACCATTCTGGTGGAGGGCAGATCCGCCCTCAAGGACATCCAGGACCGAAAGGTGGAGGCACTCCTAAAACAGGTCTTCAACATCAGTGCCTTGGTTTTTTTATAATTATTATATTTGTTTTACATAATTTTACAGTTTTTGGTGTGTTCTCCTGTGTCTCTGATTATAGCCCTTCCCCCCCCCCCCTTTTTTAGATCAACATTTACAGTACTTCCTTGGGGGGTTTTTTGGTTAGTCAGCATTAGGTGGTACATTTGGGAGGGTTCTCCCATTTGTATATGTTGGCCTCAGTAGCTTGGTTATATCATTTACATACATACAATTTTTATAGTTTAATTTCTAATGCATATTGTTAAGGTGTCAAGGTTATATTTACTATAAATAGCACTTCTCTAGATGGGCAATTGGTTTTTACCTTTGGGCTCTTTTGATTTACAAAATATATTTCCATTTATACAATATTGGGTTGTCTACATAACAATTACTCATCAGTAGGTTCCCTTGTTTGTGTTTTACTCTTGCAAGCCTTTTGTACCGCATTATTTTACAATAAGTTTATTTCCCTGCATTTGTTTTTAAAAGCGAATGTAGCGCGTGCATATAGCATATCAAGTCCCCCTTTTTTCAATTTGAATTTCTAAGTCGATAATAGTTACACGTGCATAAAATTTCATGATTTTCACGGTAGCAGATGTAATTACATGGCCCTCCTTTTTCCCTTGGAGTTCCGGTTATAGCTCCTCCCTTTTTGGTCAGTACTTACAGCGCATGCCTTGGCGTTTTTTGGTTTGTCAGTAACAAGTGTCTTGTCTGGGAGAATTTCCTCAATCGTGAGTAATGGGTTCCCTGCATTAGCACGGGTATAATATTCATACAAAAAAACGTTTTGGTTCACTTTTTATGTTTCATGGTAGGTGGCAATGCGGGATTTAATATAGAAAGCAATCCCTCGGATGGTTCAGATGTATGTAGTTTACCCTTGGCTTTTTTGGTTTCATAAAATATATCATGCGTCGTTTTATTCAACACTGTGAAATTACATTATATCTTACTTTTCCTACATAAAACTATTCACCTTTGTTCCGTATCCCTTGATAGAAGTTTCATTTATTTAGATGCGATTTACATACGATTGCTGTGCGTATGCACAGCGAACCCAGTTATTTATTTATTTATTTATTTGAAACAATTTTGTTTGTGCACACAGTTCGTTGGTAGTTTCATTTTTCCGAGTTTCAAACCTGGAGTAACTTCTTAGTCTGTCAGCAATTTCTTTTGTTTCTCATACAGAATTGCGTAGCTTTCAAAGGCGTTGATAACATCGTTGGACATACTACAGAGGGCTCTTTTTTATGCTGTAAGTTTTTGCATTCATATTTGGAAGTCCAATGGTTTGTTTTCACAACTAGCTTCATGATTGTTTGATTTTTCGCATCTTTTAAACAACTGGATGTTTTTATTTGTGAGTTGTCATATATTTTTAAACATGGACCTCAATACAAAAGGTTATTTCTTCATAACATTAACACGTATCATCATTGTTTTTTACAACGACATTCACCATCCGTATTTATTTATTTTTTCAAGGTAGATGATCTTCAGGATCCCCCCCCTTCTTTCAAAGGGTTTCATTCAGACCATTTGTGGTTTAGTGGTAGGTTCATAGATACACATTTTCTGTCTTTGCTTTTTTTCGTTTTGCCACTGGTTCCCCTAGCTCCCCTTTTTTTGCTCTGTAGTCCTCCTCAATAATAATTACAATTGGATACATTACTTTTATCTTATTAGTTTCATTTTAGATACATCTAATGGGTCATTATGGTTTTAGTTTACCTTTTAGTAGTTTATTATGTTATTAGTCCTCCCCTGCTGATCTTCTCGTTTTTATTCTTTTTACTTTCCCTCTTAATTTTTTAATTATCATGTATTTATTTTTATTTATTTAGCAAGCATTTGTATACCGCTCCTTCCAGCGATCAGAAGCGGGGAAGATTATATGGATAAAGCTGTCGAATCAGGACAGAATAATTTTGATTTGTACATAAAGATTCGAAAGGTTAGCACGTCACGCAGAAAATTATCTACTTCTAAGCTAAGGGGATAATAATTTACATATGTACACTTACACATTACAGGTTTCTGGGGAACTGTGGGGGAGTTGCCCCTCATGCGAATTTAGTACAGGTTGAAATGACTTTGAAATAGGTGGGTTTTTAGTTTCTTTCTAAAGTCGGCTAGATCAATGCTGGCTCGTAGGTCGGGTGGGAGTTGGTTCCATAGTGTCGGTGCTGTGTATGAGAAAGCCCTGTTACTAGTGATTTTTTTGACTGATCTGATATCTGTTGGAGTGTGGAGGGTGTTGGAATTGATAGTTCTCCTGTTTCTGTTGGATGGTTGCAATCTGATTAGGGTGTCGAGGAAGGATGGTGCTATGCTGTGGATGAGTTTGAAGATGGTCGTCAGTATTTTGTATTTTGTGCGGGCTGCTATGGGGAGCCAGTGTAGCTCAATTAGTACTGGTGTTTATGTATTTAGTACAATTAGTACTATTGTTTATGTATTTATAATGTTATTTATTGAGAAATGTTTTATTATCCATGCATTACAATTATGCATTGGGTTGGTTTTGTTTATATTTATATGCATTTTTGGTGTATTTTGATGCATTTTGTTGTATACTGTTGCTGTCTGATGTTTTTAATTTATAATTTATCATTTATCTTGTTTACATATGAGGTTCATTTATTTATTTGCAAACATTTTTTAAATGTTATTCTAACGTTTGCTTTTTGAGTTCATGCTTTTATATTGAAGTCAAGTGTTAGGTTTTTACTTCACTAATTATTCTTATGTTTTTTATGTTTTGTTTTAACTATTTATGTTTTTACCTGTAGTTGAGCCATACCCCTGAAGAAGTTTTATACGAAACACGGCCAGTGTCGGGTTTTGGCATCCCTCATTCCCTGGACAATAAATGTTAAATTCACCCTCTTTTGCCACGTCTCCTGACTGGTGTTTTTGTCAGCAGTGGGGGCAAATACAGTGACAGAATTCAAAATGGCATGGGACAGACACAGTGGATCCTTATAGCAACAGGATAAAATAAAAATAAACTATCTCTTATATCTCAACAAATAGAGGTGACCTACACGGAGCGGTGGGTACACCCCTAAACAAAAGCATGGGGATGGGTGACCTGCACAGAGTGGCAGGTGTATCTACTATTGCCGCCTTGCTGGGCATACTGGATGGATCATGCTGGTCTTTATCTGCCATCATATACTATGTTACTATGTTCAATATTGTTACCAGTCATTCCCCATTTTGGATTTATGTCTTCATTCTTCCAGATCAACTCTGCTAAGTCTGACTTAAGAAGGACTCAAGAGCAGGATTTCCTTTTCTCTCCAGCAAATGAAGGCATTCCAGAAGGGTAAAACAAAAATAGAAATTACACTTAACTGGTAATTGTCGTTCCTTGAATGACGACAGTTTAGTCCTCCACCTCTGGGTTGTGCACCTCCTCCTGCAGCTTGGAGACTGGACATGTCAAAGTCGTGACATCACTGGATATAGCCTGCTGGTATCTCCCATCAGCCCCCAGTGTACTATTGACAAAGCAAACTCAAAGGAACAACAAATAAGTAACTATACCATAGCTTTAAATAACTCTCCATTCCTCAACTTGAGGAACCTTTTTAACTTTATCAGTCTTTTTTTTTTTTTTTTAACTTTACATTCACGTCCCCCCTATGCAAACACGTTTCCTATACCATCCCCTCATTTAAATAAGAGAGAAGGAAGAAACAACAGAGAGGGATACTCACTGTGATCTAGAATCTGACAGGATCTGTCTACTCCTTGAGATTGATGCTCCACTCCACCTGAAAATAAACTCTGAAGAAATCACACCCCTAGGCGGGAATGAGGACTAAAGTGTCGTCACTCAAGGAACAACAATTACCAGGTAAGTGTAATTTCTATTTCCTTATCATTCCTCCAGTTTAGTCCTCCACCTCTGGGATGTAACAGAGCAGTAATCATTGGGAGGGACCTATCCAGCCAACTCACCACACCGTCGACCCAGAACAGGCATCCTTTACTGCCAGAACATTTAGGCAGTAGTGGTTACTGAGGGAATGAAGAGACGACATGGAAGCTGCTCTACCAATCCCCCCTGGTGGAATGACACAGTGATCCACCCATGAAGCTGCTTGCGCCCTGGTAGCAAGAGTCAGAAAGCCCCCCCGGAATCGTACAACCTCGCCACCAGAATGCTGAGGCAACCACCGCCTTAACCCAGTGCGAAATGGCCACCTTCGCTGCTGCTTCCCCTTCGCGGGGACCTCCAACCAAAACACAAAAACAAAGAAACGAACGCCGCACCTTGCATTTTATGTTTCCTATCGGCGTAAGCTACAAATAAAAACCTCCCCTTCCAGAAAAAACAAGAACTGTAAGAGAAACCAATAGGCTCAGGAGAAAAAAATCAGATACCACCTTTTGGAAGGACGACGGGACTGGTCGCAAACACCACCCTCTATCCAGAAAGGGTGAAAACGGCTCATTACATGACAACGCCTGAAACTCTGAAACTCGTCGCGCCGAACAAAGAACTATCAAAGCCACTGTCTATAACAGCAAATCCTTTACCAACACCTGGAGTAAAGAATCAAAGGGCTCTTTAGTTAACACCTCTAAGGCCCAATCAGGATCCCACAGCGGCACCCGAACTCTCCTTGAGGAGCGCAGTTGGGTCCCAACTTAAGATAACGCCACACATCGATCCGAACACCTAGTGCTATTCCCTACACAGAACCTCTACAGCCGGAAACAGTCGCCATCTGGACCCTCTAAGGAACTGGCTGCTAGTTCCTTCAGACGCTGTCCTGCAGAGAACTCAGACCAAGGATACAGACACCTTTATCGCCCGGACTTGCCACCATGAACGGCAGCCTTCAAAAAGGCGCTAAGCACGGACCTATGTACCAGACGCAGCCTGCCTCCTTGCTCTCAACAAGGTGGTGAAGACTGCCGTAGAATAACCCTTCTTCTTCAGCCCCGCCCATTCAAAGGCCAAACCGTAGGCGGGCACCGATCCACCTGAGACATTCGCCGCAGACCTAGCCGCAGCAGAACGTCCGCTACCAGCAACTTCTAGGAAATGCCCGTCGAGTAGGCGAATGAGATCAGCCTAGTACAGCCGTCTCGTCCAAACGGGCTCTACCAAGAGTACCTTTCCCCGAAAGCCTCGATACGCTAACTACTTGCCCTATGAGAGCCCACGGGGAAAGGACAAGACAAAGACTTTTAACTGGGAGCTTACTGAGCCTCGACTTGGATGAATCATCAGCCGCCACATTCCTCCACCAGAGAGACCTCCGGGTGAACCCCAAGGAAGCCAATAATATTAGCTAGCGTTCGAATTAAACCATAATGCACATTTGCCACAAAAAGCAAATCAGGCTCTAGGCGATTCAATTCCCTGATCCTTTCCTGTTCCAGGCGAGTAGACTGCCGTAAACACTGCGACCACCTGACGCTTGCTCTCGCCCCCCCCCCCCCCAGGCTCCACAAATGGGAGCTTGTAAGGACAGAGCATTGCCCCCAACGATCGCTTCAGTGAACCATCTACTTTCCTATCTTGCGCTAAAGAAGATTGCTAGGGCTCTCTTCCATACAGTGAGTCCACATCCCCTGGTAGTGCAAGGTGTGCACCCACCCACGTAGTACCCAGGCCTGCTCCTGCTTAGCCTCAAAATGTCAATCAAGAACAGGCGAATTCAGGCCAGCTGAATACTTTTTTTTTTTTTTCACAAAGACATCTCTTAACCAAAAATTCCTTCAGCATATGTTAGGAGAAGCTCTTTCCGTGCCAACAATATGAAGTAGAAAGAACTCCCAATCACAGGCATACTAATCCATGGCCTTCCTGCTAAAGTAACGCCCCATTCCGTCTGACTGCACAAAGATGGACTTTATATTTTAAGTTCAACTAGCACCTGGTGTTAGGAAATACAGCTTTCTCATTCCGCAGTGGCAATTGAGTCAGCAATGAAGAAGCCGAGAAACTGCAGACAAGTTCCCATTATACCACCTGGTAAAGACGCCACTTTTAGACCACTGAAGCAAAAAAGCATGCGAGAGTGCATTGTGTCCTGCCAGTAGCTGATCAAATTTAAATGATTCAGTGTATGCAGGGCATTTTCCAGAGAACGCAAGGTCCCTCATCCAGGCTGCCTCCACATTTACAGTCTAAACCGGCAGCCATATTGGCTGATGCCGATCAGCGTGGAAGCCATCTTGTAAGCCCAGCATATGATGTATGCCTACTAGAATCTGAGCTGCTGCTATTGCTGCTAGAGAACTAGCCTGGCTGCGTGCTTCTGGCCCCCATTAACCCTTTCCAGGCCGAGCCCAAAACTCTCGGGATCCAAAATTCTGACTAAATCTTCCTATCAAATGGTATATAATACATGACCATAGCAGAAGGAAAACCACTATTAGAACATATTGAATAAAACGGGTACAATTTTCCTGAAATATGCAAAAATTAACCCACCTGCAGAATGTGGATTAAAATTTTAAAGTAGGCCTTCCAAAGGTTAAGGCATTCGCTGAACACTAGCAGATACTCTCCGTACTGGAGAACCTCTGATAAATGGAATGGGAGCATAGATAGCTTCAAAGGCCAGAGTTCTATTTTGCAACCTCTCTCCGCTGAGCTGCCTTTTCCATATGTAAAATTAAACCACATATAGCCAAAATTAAGACCTTACAAATCTACCGTAAAATCTTATAATTTGGGCAAAGCCAAACTAAACGGGAATATTTTCCATTAAGAAACCACACAACTATAAAACCCCTCTCATGACATAATGCTTATGGCAGAGCATTCCACATCTGTGGACTGGCCATGGCGCTCACCCAAGCACCTGTTACAACTGTCCAAGAGAGTTATCACCATAATTCCTTTCGACTTGAATATGTTTACAGCGGATCATAGCGCTGTATCACAGCAGCCAAAATATTACCCTGCCATTTAAACTGACTTTAACGCTTTATAGGACCTTCTATGGATAGCGGAAGGAGATTCTTGTAAATCAACATCGCTATGCCCTTTTTTTTTTTTTTTTTTTTAAAGTATAGGACTCCAAAAACCAAGTTTCCGGCAACTCCAATGAAATCAAAGCAGATCAGCTAAAATTACCCGAACTGCTCCTATAGCTTTGCAAGAAGCTACCAGCCCCCGCTGCACCCAGCTTGCTTTCCCCCCTTATCCTGAGGGACTCAGTGCTGCAGGACGCGTTGCACACCCCCTGCCAGCCTGCTGCGTCTGCCAGGGAGCTGAAGAGTGAAATACAGAGTAGAACCCCTGGAAGCAAACAGTGTCCCGACCTTGGGGTTCAGGACGCAAAAGGCCACCGAATAAATCAACAGTGTTAGCTAAAAATGAACAAGGCTATCTCTCACTAAAGAGAGTTTCTTTTTTCTTTTTGAAATCCCACCGAAGTCCGTGGGACCCAAGCCTTCGAACACAGTCCCTTAACGCTGTGCATTAACCATAACCACAGAAATGAAAGGAAATGAAATCCTGCTCTAGAAATAGATGAGAATTTCCTGGGAAGGGCATGCTAAGTGGAGCTATGAAACACACAGGCACCCCCCTCCCCCCGGCCTTCCTGCAGTCAGAGAAATAGCAGTGGGGATACACCGACAACCTTGCTAATGGAGGTCTTAGAGGTTGCTGCCTGTGTGAACCTGATGAGTAATATGATTTTGTATTTTACCACCCCCCCCCCCCAGGGAAGGGGGCACTGAATACTATATGTGATTCATGAGCAGCGCTGCCATCCGGTGGCCTTTAGGGCACCAGAGCCTGACAAACGATACAGAAGTTAAGAGCTTTAAATCTTGGTCATATAATCTTGATTTGCAGAACATTACAGATGCTTGTTTAGTCACTAACCCCTGAGAGCCCATGAGGTGGCCCTGTGGTTATTTCTTCCCTGACTTGCAGAGAATGATCAATCTGATATGGCTGCAAACACACTGTCACAGAAAGGCACTATTGAGTGTACCAGCTGCCCTCTGGTGGCCATAGACCGTAGCACAGGCACTTCTTGGTTGACAGTTAACTGTTATATACTTTTTTATATCCTAAGGTTTCCTAAACCTGTCCCTGTGAAACCACAGGCATTTGGGCAACTTTCACTATAGAATACACAAAGGCACACTTCCAGCCTGTCCCTCCTTCCAACTACAAGTTAGGGCTCTGCTCTTGAACCTAAAAGCTGGCAATTTGCCTAATATCCCGGGACTTAACAGATGCTCCTCAGAGACATGATTAGGAGGGAAAGAACATGTGGTATCAGAGATCAATGCCAAAACTGCTGTCCTATAAAACTAAGAATAAACTTAAAAATAAAGAGGGTTGACAACAGCCCCCTTAAGGCTGTGGACCCCCCCCCCCCCCGAGCCTCAAAAAACCTACAAACAAAAGAAACAAACACTAGGCCCAAAAATCTAGCTATTCTGCCTGTCGTCTTCGTCACACAGGCAGCTCCCTGCAACTCTCGCCATGTGGTCCAAATACCTCGAGAGAAAATGGCCGCCCCTTCACCAATGAATTTTGGCGCCAAGAACAACAGCTGCAGCAAAAAGGAGGCCTCAGCAGACTGACAGAGCCCGAAGGCCTTACCTGCAGGGCCGAAAGCCACGCAGCCTGCTCCTACTGCCTTGAATTCATCCGATCCTCAAGCCGCGCTGATGCGCCTGTCAGCCGCGGTGAGGACCGCTCAGCCGGTTCCACAGAGTAAAATTAAAATCCCGCAGCAACGGATAGGCTCCGCCTCACACAGCTTCAGTGTGGCTGTACGGGTCCCGGAGCTCTCTCCCGTACCGTCCAGGGAGAGAGATCCGCACCGGCGAATGCCTGCAGCAAGTGAAAAAGAGTAATTAGACCTTACCTGCTAATTAGCATTCCTGAAGGATCTCCAGTCCGGTCCCTTCTACTGGGTTGTGCCCCTCTACCAGCAGCTTGTGGACTGAGCACGTCATCTTTGATGACCCTGGGGTATAAGTAGACTGCACCGCCCACCAACTCCAGTGACCTATTGGCAAAGCAGACTTAACGGAGAGACAAGTGAATACATACCAAACTTAACTGCACTAGAAACTTAACACAAAAGAAAACCTGGAGACCCCCTCCCCCGGGAGAACTACCCATCGTCCCCGGAGAAGAAAGGCTTACCTGGCCCGCTCGCACCGGCGAGACGCCTGACCATCCAACTCGCCGCACCACAAAGGCCCCAGAGGAGCAACCGAATGCTCCCAACTGCGCTTATTCCTTCGGGCCGAGCATACCTGAAAAAAGGACATCCAACGTCAGGGAGGGAACAGGGACCGGACTGGAGATCCTTCAGGAATGCTAATTAGCAGGTAAGATCTAATTACTCTTTCCTTAGCGTCTCTCCAGTCCGGTCCCTTCTACTGGGATGTACCAGAGCAGTTCCAAAATCGGGAGGGCCCAGCAGACGCCTGAACGTCCAACCTATAATGCTTAGCAAAGGTATGCAGGGAAGACCAAACCGCTGCTCTACAGATGTCCAGCGGAGGAACCAGACTGAACTCCGCCCACGAGGCTGCCTGAGCCCGAGTGGAGTGCGCCCGGAGCCCCGCCGGGACCTGTTTACCTCTCAAAATGTAAGCCGAAGAAATGGCCTCCCGGACCCATCTGGAAATGGAGGACTTCGCTGCTGCCTCCCCACAAACAGCACAAACAACCGTTCCGACTTGCGGAAGGGCTCCGTGCGAGCTAAGTATCGCTTTAGAGCTCTGTGCACGTCCAGGAGATGCAAACGAGCGTCATCCCCTTCCTGGCGAACCGCGAAGGAGGGAAGAGAAACCGACTGATTCACATGAAAGGCCGAAACCACCTTCGGCAAGAAGGACGGGACCGTCCGGAGAACCACCCGCTCCTGAGAAAAAAACAGAAAGGGCGGACGGCAAGATAACGCCTGCAACTCCGAAATGCGTCTGGCCGAGCAGATGGCCACCAAAAACACCGCCTTAAGGGTAAGATCCTTCAGAGACGCCCGCTGAATGGGTTCAAAGGGCTCAGCGGAAAGGGCGTCCAAAACGAGGTTGAGGTCCCACGGAGGAACCAGCGATCTCTGCTGCGGCCTAAGCCGCCGCACCGCCTTCAGAACCTACTGACGTCCGCATGCTCGCCTAAGAGCTTTCCCTGAATCCTGCCCCTATAACAGGAAATCGCCGCCAGCTGCACCCTCAAAGAACTAGCGGCGAGGCCCTTGTCGAAGCCTGCCTGCAAAAATTCCAGAACCTCAGGAACCGAAACCGAGAGGGGCCTCAATGACCTGTCTGCGCACCAGGCCTCAAAGATACGCCAGACCCTCACATAGGACAGACAGGTCGAACGCTTGCGGGAACTGAGCAGGGTGGAGATCACTGCCCCTGAGTAACCTCTCTTTCGCAACCTAGCCCTCTCAATAGCCAGGCCGTAAGCGAGAATCGATCCACCTGCGGCATGCGCACCGGCCCTTGGAACAGAAGATCGTCCCTCACAGACGCCACGGACGATCGGCTAGAAGACGCATGAGGTCGGCATACCACGGACGACGCGGCCAGTCTGGGGCGACAAGGATCACCAGCCCCGCGTGAGCCTCTATCCGTTGAATGACCCTGCCGATGACCGCCCACGGCGGAAACACGTACAAGAGGCCGTCGGTCGGCCAGCTTCTCACTAGGGCGTCCAAGCCCTCGGACATCCTCTCCTTCCGTCGGCTGAAGAAACGGCTGGCTTTGGCTGACTCTCAAGTCGCCATCAGATCCATGATGGGGGGACCCCATCTGCACACTATCCTTTGGAAGATCTCCTGCGACAGCTGCCACTCGCCGTGATCCACCTTGTGTCGACTTAGGTAATCCGCCATCACGTTCTCTGATCCTGCCACGTGCTGCGCCGATAGGGCCACGAGATGGACTTCGGCCCAAGCCATCAGCTCCTCCGCCTCTTCATCCAAGGCGGGGCTGCTCGTTCCGCCCTGCCGATTTATATATGCCACGGCAGTCGTGTTGTCGGAAAGAACTCTGACCGCCTTCCGGCCCAGCCAGCTTCCGAATTCCCTGAGGGCTAGGCGAACCGACCTCAGCTCCAACCTGTTGATGGGCCACTGTGCCTCCTGCATGCTCCAAAGTCCCTGAGCAATCCGGCCCTCGCAGTGTGCCCCCCAACCTGAGAGGCTGGCATCCGTCGTCAACTGTAACCACTCCGGCTGTTCGAGGGGCATCCAGAGTTCCACGGGCCCTGGGAGGAGCCACCACTGCAAGGATTCCTTGACTGACGCCGGACAGGGCAGTGTCACCGATAAGGCCTGTCTCTCGTGGGACCACCGACAGAGCAGAGCCCGCTGAAGGGGCCGCATGTGAGCTCTTGCCCACGGAACCAGCTCTAGTGTCGCCGCCATGGTCCCCAGCACCTGAAGGTAGTGCCACGCCGAGGGCGCCCTCAAGGCCAGGAACTGGCGGAGCAACTCCCGCAGCGCCGCTATCCTGCGCTCCGGCAAGAACACCCTGCCCGTGTCGAACCTTGCTCCTAAATACTCCAGCTCTCTGGAGGGAACCAACCTGCTCTTTGAGACATTGATGACCCAACCTAGGCTCTCCAGAAAGGACACTACCCGGTGAGTGGTGTCTCGACTCTCCTGCTCGGACTTTGCCCGGATCAGCCAATCGTCGAGATATGGGTGGACCAAGATCCCTTCCTTGCGTAGGGCCGCCGCCACCACCACCATGACCTTTGTAAAGGTGCATGGTGCCGTCGCTAAGCCAAACGGCATGGCTTGAAACTGAAAATGTCCCTGCGGGACCGCAAACCTCAGGAACTGCTGATGGGACTCACGGATCGGAATATGCAAATACGCCTCCGTGAGGTCGAGAGAAGTCAGAAACTCCCCTTGACGTACCACCACCAGCACCGACCTTAAGGACTCCATGCGAAAATGCGGCACCCGTAGGCACCTGTTGACTCCTTTCAAAGCAAGGATCGGCCGGAAGGAGCCCTCCTTTTTGAACACCACGAAGTAAATGGAGTACCGTCCGGTGCCGCGCTGAGCCGCTGGAACGGGAACAACCGCCCCCAGCGCCTGCAGTCTCCTGAGTGTCCCCTCTACCGCCGCCCGCTTGGATGGAGAACGGCAAGGGGAAAGAACAAAGGAAGGAAATACGGGCTTTGCGAACTCGAGCGCATAACCCTTTCAAACCACTTCCAAGATCCACTGGTCTGTCATGACCCGGGCCCAAGTGGAGAGGAACCGCCTCAACCTGCCCCCTTACTGGCAGGTCCTCTCCCCGGGCTCCCGCGGCTTCATTAGGACTTCCTGGCAACCGAGGAGGAGGGCGAGGCCCCAAAACCCCTTCCTGCCCCCCGAAAACCTCTGAAGCCCTGTCCCCTAGAGGAAAACCTCCCTCTCTGAAAGGACGAGGAGCGAGAGGTCCGAAACCACCTCATCTCCCGCGGCTGAGCCCTCCCTAAGGAGGGGGCTCTATTCTGTTTCGGCCTATCCTCCGGGAGTCTACCCCCCTTCGACTCCCCCAGCTCCTTCACCAGCTTCTCCAGGTCCTCGCCAAACAATAATTTGCCCTTAAAGGGCAGCCTACCGAGACGAGCCTTTGAAGAACTGTCCGCTGCCCAATTGCGGAGCCACAGATACCGCCGGGCCGCAACTACCGAGGCCATATTCCTCGCTAGGCTTCTAATGAGATCATACTGACTATCCACCAGATACGCAGCACCCGACTCAATCTTTGCTGCCTCTCCAGAGCCTTCAACGGGGTCCTCCCCCGCCAGCTGGATCAGTTGGGACCAGCGCAAACAGGCCAGGGCGACCCACGCCCAACATACCGAAGCCTGAAGCGCTAGGGCACTTACATCGAAGGCCTGCTTCAGCAGCGTATCCAGCTTCCTATCCTGGGAATCCTTAAGGGCTGAACTGCCCTCGACCGGAATCGTGGTCTTCTTGGTGACCGCTGCCACCGCCGCGTCTACCCTGGGAGAGCGCAGCAACTCCTTCTCACCCTCCGGTAGCGGGTACAGCCTAGCCATGGACCTTGCTCCCCGAATGGCCGCCTCCGGCTGATCCCACTCCTCCTGGATCATTTGGCGCACCACCCGATGAACCGGGAAAACCTTTTGAGATTTCCTGACCGCCTGAATCAGAGGATCTTCCAGCGCCTCTTCCTCCGCTGGTCCCCCGGCTGACATGTTCAGGACCTTGAGGGCCTCTCCGATCAACGCTGGCAGTTCTTCCCTGCGGAAGACCCGAACAATCTTGGCCTGTTCTTCGGGGATCTCACCTTCTTCCAGCTCCTCCTCGTCCCCTCCTTCCCTGTCAGACAGACCCCCTCCAAGGACTCTGACAATGGGGGTGGGACTCCTCCTCCTGCGACAATCTCGGACACTTTGCCGGCAGCAGGCCTACCTCCGCCAGCTCCCTGGTGTCCACCTGCCGGGCCTTAGCCCCCGCCTGCGCTGGCTCCTGCCCATGCCGCCCCTGCTTGCGGAGGCAAAACGCCTTGTGCAGAAGAACAACAAACTCCGGGGAGAAGTCACCAGCCACCTCCTCCTCCAACTCCAGCCCCGCGGAGGAGGGACCCGGCTTGGGAGGTGTCGTGGGTGGGTCCCCTGGCAAACCTAAGGGGGAATCCGGACGGCCCACCTCCCCAGAAGGAGTACCCAAATCCTGTGAAGAAGAGGGAGGAAGATCCTGCTGGCTCCCCGCCCGGCTCCCGAACTCCCCCGAGGTTGCCTCCGCCATACAGGCTTTGCAGAGGCCGGAGTCCAAGGCTCCCCCCTTACGGGACCCGCACACCATGCACTGGGCTTTAGCTGGCATAATTATCTCAGCAAGCACTAGGGCTGAGAGAGAGAATGAGCGGGCGGGAAACAGAGGCAGGCCGAGCACCTAGACAGTAACCTTGTCTGCTTTCACTTTTTTTTTTTTTTTTTTTTTTTTAAATCTTATAATTCAAAACTAGCTCTTGCTGACTCCAAATCAGGCCTCGGAGTCCCGCAGTGGCTCGTCAAAGTATTTTATTTATTTATTTATTTATTTTTTAGTACCAACGGCTTAAGCCCAAAGTACTGAAGCCTGCAGCCCCTGCAATTTTGCGCGCACCATGTGCGGGGAAAAAAGGAAACAGCGAGTGACTCACCTCCCGACACACGGGCCTTACCCAGCACGCGGTCTGCGGCCGTGTGTAGAGCCGCTTCCCCGGCGGTTCGCTGCCTCTCCTGCGCACTGCCACGAGCCTCCTCCACGGGCGCGCTGCTCCTCTGCGCCGCAAGGCCCGACGGCTCTTCGGCCCACCGCCCGCCCACTCAGCCGCCTCAAGGGCTTCCGCGGCGTGGCGGAAAGGATGGAAGGCTTGACTTCCCTCACCAGCAAGGGAGAGGGAACGGCCCCAGCTCTGCCGGCCTCAGCCCAACTCCCTCTTCGGCGGCAAGGCCTCCTTCCGACCGCTCCCACACCAAGGGGGGGAGGGGGGGAAGTCTCCAAATGGGTATAAATAAAGAAAAGAAAAGAAATGAATAAGCAAAGGTAAAACTAAAGAAATAAAGGAAAGGAAAGTAAAACCAAAAGCTGTCTAAGCTAGTCTCTCCAGAAAGCCAGATCCCTGGCTTGCTGCACCCCTACCAGCTGCTAGCAGACTGAGCACAAAAACTGGAGTTGGTGGGCGGTGCAGTCTACTTATACCCCAGGGTCATAAAAGATGACATGCTCAGTCCACAAGCTGCTGGTAGAGGGGCACAACCCAGTAGAAGGGACCGGACTGGAGAGACGCTAAGGAATAACTGACAAGGAGAGAAGGCGAAAGCTGCTACTAATTTAAAGAGCCAGGCTCAAATTTAAAATTACTGTAAATATAAGGAAATTTGTTCCTAATAACTAAAGTGAACTAATCCCTGATTGCCAATTAACCAAAGGTAGCTGAATTAAAAGTAAAATTAAAAGTAAAAATCAAAGGAAAATCAGAATAGAATGTCACACTAAATGCTCCTTATCTGTTCCCCCCAAGTGAGCCCAGAAGCTAGGCTCACTACATCCTCCTGCTGCATGGAGACCAGACACACACAGGGGGCTGATGGGAGATACCAGCAGGCTATATCCAGTGATGTCACGACTTTGACATGCCCAGTCTCCAAGCTGCAGGAGGAGGTGCACAACCCAGAGGTGGAGGACTAAACTGGAGGAACGATAAGGAATGCTCTATAAAACTATTTTCACTTGTTAAGGCTAAGCGAACTGGGTATTAATGCCTTACCTCTTTCTCTTTCATCTTCAAAGCCTGAGTTAGTCCTTGAATAGTTTTATCTCTTTTTAAACCATTCTTCTGCTCTACAGTAAGTTTTTCTTCCTTCTCCAGAACACAATTTTTGAGGTCCTGAAAAAAAGAGATGTCACAGTAAGAGAGTGCACAATATTTGGACAGAAAATAGTAAACATTTTCAGAGTTCTCCAGATTTTAAGCTAGGAATGCAAAGGAATCATGCAGGTCAACCTAGAGAAAAGGAACACCACAGAAACAACACTGGGGGTCATCAGCCTGCCTGACAAATCTAAGGGCTCCCACCTGGTTATATTTTTTGCACTGTGAAGATGCTGTGGTCATAGTATGCACCACAGCTGGAAATGAGGAAGGGGAGAGATAATCAAGGTCATTCCAACTAGAAAATTAACGAATAAAATGCAAATATGCAATATAAAATAACACCTGGGAAAGACATCAAGGTTGTCAGCTAGAGCTTAAACTTGATCCTATTAAAGCTCACAATGATCATCACGATTTCATCATCTGTCTCCCTGGTAACATCTGGTGGACGAATTCAGGGCCCATGATTGCAGGGTTCTAGAATAAGCCTGGTGGCAGGTCCAATACTGTTTCTGCATGGACTATGCTATGCATGTAGAGGGGATGTACGTAAAATAGGGCATTGAAGCTGCATATGAAGAATTTTTTTTTTTACTTTTCTGTTCTCTTTCCTTTTCCCCTCTTGGAAACTTCTAAATTGGCGTTCTCTTTCCTTTCTGCAGCCTTTTATGATTTTATGATTGCAAACTGCTCTGATACCCTGTGACGGGCGGTATATAAAGTTTTAAATAAACAAACATATGGCATGCTATCTTGACACTGGCAGGTTCCAGTACAAAAAGTAGTAAGGGGAAGTTGCTAGAACAAAACCAAAACAAAAATATGTTGAACCGAATATATAGACAATTTATTTTCGTCTCGCTCCTCAATGGCTCAGATGTTTTAAAACTATGTAATGTGTCATACTGAAGAGAAAATGAGCAGATCCAAAGTTAATATTTTATTTTCAGAGTTTATTTAAAAGTTTCATATATGAATATAACCATTTACATTGGAAAATGCATACAAATTAGTCAAATTACCACAAACAGCAAAAAAAAAGGAAACCAGCAGACGTTGATAAATAAACATCAAGAGATCTTACACTGGGAGTAATTTTATAATTGCCCACATTAGTGGAACGTATGGCTGAACATTTGTCTAAGTGAACGCTGCTGGAATTTCAAAATGAAAAATGCTATTCCTTTTGCTTAAAAATAAATGCACATGGGGCATGTTTACTAAAATGCTCTAATTCAACATACGACTGGGCTGCATCTATAGTGCAGAGGCCCACATTAACCTCAGGGGGCATATGTGCGTCCATCCCCTAGTTACCACACGTTGCAACCATGTGGCACTGCGCTAAGCAGCAAGTAGATGCATCTAACACCATTTATTGAGGAGGCATTAGTGCACCCACACACTAACGGCAACAGCTGTGATTAGTGTGCGCCCAAGACAGCCATGCTATCTGCAACACACTATTACCGCCCATGTTCCAATCATGCTCTAACCGGTTAGTGAGGGAGTTTTAGTGTAGCGCCCTATGCCATTAGTGTAGCATGCTTACAGCACACTAACCATGCACTTTAGTAAACATGCCCTATAATTTTCCATCTTCTATGCAAGATGCACAATTATTTAGTTAAAATGTGTGTGTATGTGTTTGAAATTTCAAAAGTACGCAAGGGCAAACCCCTCCCCAAACTTATCCTCAAGATGTCTCCTCAACTTGTGAATAAGGTAGCATATAAACAGGCTAAAGGAAAGCGTAGTTACTCACCTGTAACAGGTGATCTCCGGGAACAACAGGAATTTCGTCTTCATATATGGGTGACTTCGGTACAGACGGAGCCTGCGTGGGAACACTCCCCAGCGTCCAATAGGAAAGCTTTAGGGAGCATCCCACTGCGCCTGCATAGCTGCTGAGATAAAAAGGAGAGAAAGAGAAAAAAAAAACCCCCTACAACTCCTAGGGGAGGAGGGTGGGTTGAGAAAACTAAATTCCTGCTGTTCCCGGAGATCACCTGTCACAGGTGAGTAACTACACTATCTCCAGGAACAAGCAGAAATGTAGTCTTCACATATGAGACTCCCTAGCTAGAAGATGCCAGAGATGACCTCAGAATCGGCTGTGGTTTTTCACAGGTATGCCTAAAGAAGTCATGTATCCTGCATGGATGTCTGTATCGAAACCCGGGATGGAGGGTAGGAGTTGCTCTGAAACAGATGCTAGAGAACAGCCTGGCCAAACATAGCATCCCAGCAGGCGTCCTTGTCTAGGCAGTAGTGAGCAGCATTGCTAGGAAAGGGGAAGTGCTACTGATAGGAGATTTCAATATGCCAGATATTGATTGGCACATTCCTGCTGCAGTATCATCTAGAAGTAAGGAGATCCTAGATTCTCTACAGGGAGAACTATTCAGGCAATTGGTAACAGACCCCACACGTGAAGTGGCCATACTGGACTTGGTGCTTACCAATGGTGAAAGAGCTTTTGATGTTGTAGTGGGAGATCATTTTGCATCCAGTGATCACCAGATGGTGTGGTTCAGTATTAGGACTAGGGCTGTTAGAATCCATTCCAAGGTGAGGATCTTAGACTTTAGAAAGACTAACTTTGCGAAGATGGGCCAATACCTCAGGGAGTCATTAGTAGGATGGGAACAGCTGGGGGATGTAGAAAAACAGTGGGCAAAACTGAAAGGGAGTATTTTAAGGGCAACCAACCTTTTTGTTAAAATGGTAAATAAAGGCAAAAGGAAAAGGAGACCGGTATGGTTTTCGAAGGAAGTAGCTGAAAAAGTGAAGAAAAAGAGGGAGGCCTTCATGAAATACAAGAGATCACAGAGAGAGGAAGACAGGTATCTGTATTTGGAAAAACTTAGAGAAGCTAGCAAAGTAGTCAAGAAGGCAAAGATTCAAAAGGAGGAGGAAATAGCCAATGCAATAAAATGGGGGGGGGGGGGGGGGGGAAAAAAAATTTTTAATATATATTTGTTAGAATAGGAAGGGCAAAAGTGGTATTGTCAGACTCAAGGGTGCAGGGGGGGAATATGTAGAAGCTGATAAGGATAAAGCGGAATTGCTTAACAAATATTTTTGTTCTGTGTTCACAGATGAAGAACCAGGAGCAGGACCTCAGAAAACACCCACAAATAGGAACAGAAGCGAGGGACATCTTGAACATAAGATATGCAATACTGGGTCAGACCAAGGTCCATCAAGCCCAGTATCCTGTTTCCAACAGTGGCCAATCCAGGTCACAAGTACCTAGCAGTTTCCCCAAAAGACACAGGTTCCACAATGCTTGTACTGGGTCAAGCACTGATATCCTGGGTCCCTTCTTAATAATGGTTTATGGACCTTTCCCTCCAGGAACTTGTCCAAACCTTTTTTAAACCCAGATACATTAACAGCCTTTACTACATCCTCCGGTAACAAATTCCAGAGTTTGATTACACGTTGAGTGAAAAAATATTTTCTTTTATTAGTCTTAAATAGTTTACCCTGTAGCTTCATTGCATGTCCCCTAGTCTTTCTATATTCTGATAAGGTAAACAATCGATCTACGTTTACCCGTTCCACTCCGTTCATTAATTTATAGACTTCTATCATATCTCCCCTCAGCCGTCTCTTTTCCAGGTTAAAGAGCCCTAACCTTTTTAGCCTTTCTTCATAAGAGTATCCTTCCATCCCCTTTACCATTTTGGTGGCTCTTCTCTGAACTTTTTCTAAAATCGCTATATCCTTTTTAAGATACGGCGACCAGAATTGCACACAATATTCAAGGTGCGGTCTCACCATGGAACGATATAGAGGCATTATAATATCTTTTGTTTTATGTTCCATTCCTTTCCTTATCATACCTAGCATTCTATTTGCTCTCTTGGCCGCAGCTGCACACTGGGCCGAGAGTTTTAACATGGTATCCACAATGACCCCTAAATCTTTTTCCTGGGTGGTGGTTCCTAATGTGGAACCTTGCATCGTGTAACCATAGTTTGGGTTGTTCTTCCCTAGGTGCATAACCTTGCACTTGTCCACATTAAATTTTCAGAAGACTGTGTTCGTGAGAAACTAGCTCAACTTAAAGTAGACAAAGCGATGGGACCGGATGGGCTACACCCTAGAATACTGAGGGAACTTGGGGACGTTCTAGCAACTCCACTGACTGACCTTTTCAATGCCTTGTTGGAGTTGGGAGTGGTGCCAAAGAACTGGAGAAAGGCTCATGTGGTGCCTTTACACAAAAGCGGAAGTAAGGATGTGGTTGAAAACTACAGGTCGGTTAGTTTAACTTCAGTGGTGAGTAAATTATTGGAAACGCTGCTGAAAGAGAAAATAGTGAGGTTTCTGGAGTCCAGCGGATTACAGGATCCGAGGCAGCATGGATTCACCAGAGGCAGGTCTTGTCAGACAAATCAGATTGATTTCTTTGA
Organism: Ichthyophis bannanicus; assembly: GCA_033557465.1. NCBI lineage: Eukaryota > Metazoa > Chordata > Amphibia > Gymnophiona > Ichthyophiidae > Ichthyophis > Ichthyophis bannanicus. Next base: position 385,622,146 of record CM066039.1, read on the forward strand.
CTGGGTGACCAGGGAGTTGGACCGAGGGAGAGCTCTAGATGTGGTATATTTAGATTTCAGTAAAGCATTTGACACTGTTCCTCACAGGCGACTTATAAACAAACTGAGCACCCTAGGGATGGACCCTAAAGTTACTGCTTGGGTTAGAAATTGGTTGGGTGGGAGGCGACAAAGAGTACAAGTAAATGGAGCTCACTCTGAGGAGAAGGATGTTACCCAGTGGTGTGCCCCAATGATCTGTCCTTGGTCCGATTCTTTTTAACATCTTTGTTAGTGATATAGCGGAAGGGCTCTCAGATAAGGTTTGCCTCTTTGCAGATGAGACCAAAATCTGCAATAGAGTAGACACCCAGGAAGGTGTAGATAACATGAGGAGGGATCTAACTAAGCTTGAAGAATGGTCTAGAATTTGGCAGCTGGGATTTAATGTTAAAAAATGTAAGGTCATGCATTTGGGCTGCAGCAATCCAAGGGAGCAATACAGTATAGGAGGTGAAGTACTTTTGTCTACTAAAGAAGAGCGGGACCTAGGCGTGGTTGTGTCTGATGATCTTAAAGTAGCTAAACAGGTAGAAAAGGTGACGGCAAAAGCTAGAAGGATGCTTGGGTGCATACGGAGAGGAATGGCTAGCAGAAAAAAGGAGGTGATAATGCCTCTGTATAAGTCTTTGGTGCGACCTCATTTGGAGTATAGTGTGCAATTCTGGAGACCGCACCTTCAAAAGGATGTGAACATGATGGAGTCGGTGCAGAGGGTAGCTACTAAAATGATTAGTGGGCTTCATTATAAAGCATATGAGGACAGACTTAAGGATCTTAATATGTACAACTTAGAGGAAAGGCGGGATAGAGGTGATATGATTGAGATGTTTAAATACCTCCGTGGCATAAATGTTCAGGGAGAGAGCCTCTTTCAATTGAAAGCAAGTTCTGTTACGAGGGGACATGGGATGAGGGTGAAGGGAGATAGATTCAGGAGTGATATGCAGAAATATTTCTTTACGGAAAGAGTAGTGGATCCGTGGAATAGTCTCCCAGTGGAGGTGGTAGAGATGAGGACAGTAACTGAATTCAAAAAAGCATGGGACCAACACAGAGGATCTCTAAAGGTAAAAAGTGGACTGTTGTGGTTGTTGATATGGAAGGACAGACTAGATAGGCCATGTGGTCTTTTTCTGTCATCATGTTTCTATGTTTCTAAAGTATGGACCAAAGACCAAGTTGCTGTTTTGCAAATCTCGTCAATAGCTATAGATCGTGGATTTACCATCAAAGTAGCCAAGACTCGAACATTATGGGCAGTGACATAACTCTTGAGGGAGAGTCCTGCCTTCTCATAAGCAAAAGTGATGCAGTCAGCTATCCACTTGGAGAGAGTACATTTGGAAACTGGCAACCCGAGGTGACTAGAATCAAAGGAGATGAACAGCTTAGAAGCTTTCCTGGGCTCTCGAGTCCTCTGGAGATAAAAAGCTAAGGCACATTTACAATCCAGACTGTGGAGAGTTGCTTCTGCCCTAGATAAGTGCGGTCTAGGGAAAAACATAGGAAAAACAAATGGAAGGACGAGACCACCTTCGGTATGAAGTGAGGATGAGTCTTAACGAGTACCTTATCATGGTGAAACCGTGAGTAAGGTGGATAGGCCACCAAAGCCTGGAGCTCACTAATGCGCCTTGCTGAATTGAGGGCAATGAGGAAGATGACCTTCTATGTGAGAAACTTGTGAAATAGTGGCTAGAGGTTCAAATGGTAGCTTGCTACTGGAGGCGGATTAATGGGAGACTTGGTTAATAGAAGACCCCTCATGAAGCGTGCTACGAGCAGCTGAGAAGAGATGGGTTGGCCACTAAGGGCACATGAGAGGCTGCAATTGCACTTAGGTGTACTCTTACCGAATTGGATTTGAGTCCAGAAGAAGATAGGTGCGCCTCCACCGGCACTGAGAAGGGATTAAGATTCTTCTGAAAACACCAGAAAGAAAACCTACTGCACTTGAAAGCAAAGGACCGCCTGGTGGATGGTTTCCTGAAAGCTAAGAGGATGTCCTTAATCTCCTAGGGAAGGTTAATGCCTTGGAAGGCTAAGCCTTCAGCAGCCATGCTGTGAGATAGAGAGACCACGGATTGGGATGGAGCAGCGTCCTGAGAGAGGAAATCTGGAGCTAACCACAGATCTATAGGTTGAGCCTGAGACAGACGTAGAAGGAGAGAGTACTATGGCTGACGTGGCCAGCATGAGGCTATGAGTATCATGAAGCCCCTGTCCATCTGGAGTTTGAACAGAGTTTTGGGAATTAGGGGAATGGGAGGGAAGGCATATAGAAAGCCCTCTCCCCAGTGGAGGTGAAAAGCATCAACTTGTTGGCTGTCCGGTGCAGGAGTCCTGGTGCAGAAGCAAAGGAGCATAGCATTCTGAGGACTTGTGAAGAGATCTATCTATGGAGTCCCCCAGATCTGAAAAATGTGAGAGACTGTGTCTACATGAAGAGACCACTTGTGGAGGAGAAGGATTCAACCTAGTCTGTCCACTAACACATTGTGCTTGCCCGGGAGATACACCGCTTGGAGATGAATGTGATGATGTATGGCAAAAGACCAGAGATGTAGAACCTTGCTGCAGAGGGTCCAAGAACCTGTTCCGCCTTGCTTGTTCACAAAGAACATGGCTATTGATTGTCAGTTTGAACTAGAACTCTGCAGCAGCAAGATGGTCCTGGAACACTTTGAGAGCAGCTCTGAGCTCCAGCAGATTTATGTGGAGTTCTGACTCCTGCTGAGACCAGAGTCCTTGAGTGGAGAGAGATTCCAGATAGGCTCCCCAACCTAGTCTGGATGCTTCCGTTGTAAGGGTACACTGATGTGCTGTCATCTGAAAAGGTGACCCTACAAGGAGATTTTCTGGGGATCGCCACCACTGGAGACATGAGATCAGAAGGGTAGACACTTATCTTGTCCCCCAGGTGACCTGATGCTTGACACAACTGGTATGCCAGCGTCCATTGGGCTGTATACATGTGTAGACGAGCATTGATGCCATATGATCCAGAAGTTGTAGCATTTCTCGAGCAGTAAGATCATTCTTGAGGCATGCCTGAGATGCTAAATGATTGAGACAAGCACAGCGAAGTTGGGCAGAAATGCCCTTCACTGCTGAATATTTAAGAGGGTCCCTATGAACTCTGGAGATTGAGAAGGGACAAGTTGGGATTTTGGAAGATTTATGACAAATCCCAAATATTGTAACACCTGCATGGTGCATGTGAGTGACAGACTGTCCTCTTGAGAGGTGCCTGTTCTTATGAGCCAGTCGTCTAAGTAAGGGAAGACAAATATCCCTAGAGTCCTTAGAAATGCAGCTACTACAACCTTGCATTTTGTGAAGACTCTTGGGGCAGAGGCAAGGCCAAAAGGCAGGACTCTGTATTGATAGTGTCTTCCCTGAAACACAAAGCACAGGAATTTTCTGTGCTCTGGATGGATAAAAATATGAGCGTACGCTTCCTTTAAATCTAGAGAACAGAGCCAGTCCTGGCTCTGGAGATAGGGAAGAAGGGTCACAGAGATACCATCTTGAACTTCTCCTGTAGGAGATGCTTGTTTAGTTCCCTGAGGTCCACAATGGGCCTATATCCTCCCGTTTTCTTTGACATAAGAAAGCAGGGAGAATAGAAGCCAATTCCCTGCTGGAATGCGGAACCTCCTCTACTGCATCCTGCAGTAGAAGGGAGGTGACCTCATGTAGTAACAGAGCAGTGAGAGGGGGCTGAGAATGGAACTCTCTTGGTGAAGTGGGGGGGGGGGTTAGACTTCATAGCTGAAGTTTGTATTCCCTCCTGCACTATTGTTAATGTCCACTGCTCCGAGGTGATGAGATGCCACCTATAGGCATAGTGAGAGAGTTTGCCGGGAATATGGATAGGGTTGGGATTCTCCAGAGACAGGATAGCTATGTTCTCTAGAAAGGAGTCAAAAACCCAGAGCAGTCTGGGTCTGCTGAGACCTGGGAGTCTGAGCATTTTTTTGCTGCTTTGGAGGTTGTTGCCCCTTCTGAGGAGCATGATGCTGACACTGAACAGCAGGGGTATAAGAAGGATAGTACTTTTTTATTGAAGAAATCTTTCTTTGCTGCTTTCTTCTTAGCTGGGTTGGCAGTAGATCTAGAGAGCCTATTGAGGGTAGTGTTCTCAGACTCCAAATGAGAGGCCTTGTTTTGACAATCCTTGCCAAAGAGGTTTTCACCAGTGCAAGGAATATTGCCCAGCTTATCTTGAACCCATTGTTCAAGAGCCGATGCTTGGAGCCAAGCAATCCTGCGTGCACCGATGCAGATGGATGAAGTTCTGCTGATGCACTCAAAGCAATCAAAAGTTGCCCTGTTAACAAATTTTGAAACATTCTGAGCAAGCTTCACAAGGGTGAGATAATCCGCCCTCTTGCCATCAGGGAGAAGAAGAGCCATTAACTCCAAATTTTTAGCCACCTCTCTAAGGAACATACCCATATAGAGTATGTAGGAACTAATTCTGGCAGATATCATGGAGGCCTGAAAACATCAACAAAAAGCGTCAAGGGTTCTCGATTCCCTACCAGAAGGGTTTGAGTAATGTGTTTTCATGCTTTTGATTCGACACACTGTCGATTCCACTACCATGGAATGGTGCGGCAATTGTGTCTTTTGAAAACCAGGACACTCCGGTATCTGGGTCCACCAAGAAACAGCAAACTACCACGTGGGCAACAGGAACCAGTCAGAAACCGTGGCAGGAGGTTCAAACGTAACCTTTATTGATCCACGGATAAGGTGCGCCAAACCCAACACAGGCCGTGTTTCGTACACCACTTCCTCAGGGGTTATAGGCTCACTACAAAATATACATACATGTAAAACCAACAGCAAACAGAAATTGTTGTGTAAACATGAATATAAAAAGACAAATCATGTTATACCACATTAAATAAGATAACTGGGATAAATCATTAAAAAATATTAAAAATTGTTAAAATAAACTATAAAAAATAATTAAAAAACTTTAATAATAATAAACAATTAACAATAAATAAATTTAAAAAATTTAAAAACATATAAACACTCATAATGCGATAACTCACTTAATAAAAATATAAAAATTTTCCATTAAGAATATATATAGGAGTATTAATAATAACGATAATAACAAAATGGAATATAATAATAAAACAACTTAAAAAAATATAGATGTACCAACTATGTATATATATTTTTTTTCAAAGGCCTTTCTTAATTATAACCACAAGAACAAAAGAAAACGGAGAAAAACGGAGAAAAGGAGGACTTAAGGAAAAAATGATATAAATTGTTAATGCCAATGTCCAAAAGAAAACTAAAAATAAATAAGAATTAAAAATAAAAATAAAAATTAAACAAATATGTACAAAATAACTTAAAAATAATTAAGATAATAAATAATTAAATAAAAACATAAAAAATATTAAAAATTATAAATATATGCATATATACAATATACAATAAAATTATATTATAAAAAAGCATAAAAACAAAATAACACAATAGGAAATTGTATAAACATAAAAACAAAAGTTATTAAATATTACTAAAATAAAATTTAGCATAACCATAAAAATTAAAAAAGTTTAAAATAATAATACAACCTGCCACTGCACCAAGCCAATTTCAGAAAAAGCCTTTTGCTGAGCAGAGGCACGGATCCCACCTGCCTCTGGTGCGCGATGCACTTATGATTGTATGTGAAAAAAACTAAACAAATAAACAAATAAAATCAATAAATAATTTAGACATTGGCAAAGATAAACAAAGGATAAAATTTATCTTTCAGAGGGATCATAAACATGAGGAGCATCATAACATTGGGAGAGACCAGTGTTCCACTAACTAGATTATATACAAACCATTATGTACTGTGATTCAAAAACCTATATTTTGATGTCCTTAAAAAACTGTGATTGTGAAATGAAAGGTGTAAAATGTGTCCTAATTTAATACTGTACTAATGTTTTAAATTTGAACCAAAAACGGAGGTTTTACCAAAACGACTTATTTTAAATCATGCAAAGCGCTATTGGCATGTCGCCAGCACTGTAAAACCCAAAAATCAAATAGGAGGAGAAGAAAATAATAAAAAGTTCGTCATCCTTATAATATATTTATTGAAGGCTAACTTATATTAATATTGTTGGCACTAAGTACTACTGGAATAAAAATATATGTGTAAATTGACTTCTGCTATGAAGAGTACAAGACCGTGAAATTAAAGGCGAAGTGCAATAAAAAACAGATGGATGTCAGAAGCCAACTGCTCTCGTACATTTCTCAAATATTCAGGCAGAACAAGATGTTAAACCTGCTCAATGTTGTAGAATCCTTGTTCTTACGACTAAGTACTACTAAAATGAAAATATGTATGAAGTTGACTTCTACTGTAAAAAATACAGGAGCATGAAAACAACCGCAGGGTGCAGTAAAAAACAAGTAAAAGTCAGAAGCCAAATCCTCTCATACATTTCTCAAATATTCATGCAGAACAAAATGTTAAACCTGCTCAAACTGGTAGAATCATTCTTTTTGCGACAAGACGAAAATGAAGAGAAAATATGAGTTTAATGAAAATCAAAAAATGTGTATACCGGAGACAAGAAGTGACTGGCCACCATCTACTTATAGCATAATTATAAATGTTAATGAGAACGTTCGCTTGCCCCGTATACCCGTTGTTCATAGGGAAGCAGTGAGAATCAAAAAACACTCTTGAACAAATGAAGGATACCCTTGTAACCCATAAAAATGCCGCATCTGATAAAAAATTATCCAACCTGAGAGTCACTCAATACCGCCGTGAACCGGGCACCACGCGTTAAAATTGACATCGCCATCAACTGCACATACGTGCTTCTTTTAAAGCGCCGTTTTGGCGGGAAACAAAGACATTCAAAACCCAAACTGTCACCATATTAGAAGTACCGTGAAAAATTTTTGCTACAACAAACAGTATCTGAATTTCTTTGAAAAAACTTTTAAAAACGGAAGATGGCATGTGAATAACAACAATAACAGTAATAATGAAACATGAAATGATAAAAACTCACAAAAAAATTTTTCCGGATACAGTGAGCGACTGACCGCCGCACACTAACATAGATGTAAATGTGAAATGAAACGCGTACTAGCCACGTGTATATATTGTTTTAAAGGACCAAACAAAATCTATAACGCATTAACAAATGTGAGACACCCCTGTAGTCCCTAAGAACATACCACATGTGATGGATGATCCGAACTTGAAAATCACTCGATACCACCATGAAGCCAGGCACCTCACACTGATTATAGCATCGCAGTCAACTGCACATGCGTGCTCCTTTTAAAGCGCTATTTTTGGCGGGAAGAAGGCATTTAAAATCCAACCTGTCGGTTCTTTGTTGTTTAAGAAATTTGTGCTGCCACAGAAAAAGTTAATTTCTAAAATCAGGGGATGACATATGAATAAAAATATAAATATAGGTAATAATATTATAAAACCCAGCATTGATTATGGCATTGCAGTCAAATGCACATACTGGTTTAAAAACACCATTTTTTGGCGGAGAGAAGGCATTCAACACCCAACCTGTCAGGTCTTTTAAGAGAGTTGTGCTGCCACCAAAAAAAATGTTGTAATTTCTGAAATCAGGGGACGACATATGAATAAAATTATAAATAATAATATTGTGGAACCCTAAAAACAACAACTAAAACAAAATGACTAATTCAATTATTAACTAATTAAAATGTAATATAAATGTACTTAAAAAATAAAAATAAAAATTAATAATAATAATAATAATAATAATAATAATAATAAAACTTAAAATATATTTTTAATATATTTATTGAAAATTACTTTATGAAAAACTGTTAAACTCAAACCGAAGAAACGGGTCCATTGGATATTGGAAGGTCTGTCAGATGTTGCTTGTTGGAAAATTTGAGGGAACAATATATACCTAACCCAACTTACAGAAACACCGATAAATCTTGATCCATGTTTAATCCATGTGGTACCATGGAATTTAGCAAGAAAATGTAGTTTTTGTTCTAACCGGGCTGTAGTTTTGACTAAATCTCCCCCTCTCCAGTTCAATTGTATCTTTTTCAAAACAAAAAATTTTATATCAGCCAAAGTGTGTCCCATATCTAGCCAATGCTGTACAATTGGTTTATCAGTTAATTTTCTTCGTACGCAGCTTTTATGTTCCACTATACGTGTCCGTATGCAACGGTTGGTCATGCCTACATAAAGTTTACCACAAGGGCACTGTATGACGTATATTACATTTGCTGTTGCACAATTTGAAAAATCATTAATGTAAAACTTTTTTTGAGTACCTGGGTGCATAAAAAACCCCCTTACGGGCAAAACATTAAGACATACCGAGCAGTGACCACACTGAAACTGGCCCTTAAATTTATATAATCTCTTACGTTCGGAAAAAGCTGACGGAACCAATAGATTTTTAAGGTTAACATTTCTTTTGTGGGCAACAATGAGAGAGGTGTCACAAAAACCAGGGAGCGACTGGATAAGATGCCATTCTTTTTTGAGGATATGTACTATCCTCCGCGACTGTATGGAATATAAAAGGGGGCAAACCAGTGTAGATTGTTGGGTAACCTTGCGTGTTTTGAGTAAATTGTCACGCGGCTCTCTTCGTGCTCTCGTGTAGGCATCTTCAATGCAACGGGACGGATAATGTCGTGTCTTAAACCGCTGGGACAAATCTTGCGCATGCCGTTCAAAGTCTTGTACAGTAGAGCATACTCTTTTGACTCGAAAACCTTTCTTCGAGTCAAAAGAGTATGCTCTACTGTACAAGACTTTGAACGGCATGCGCAAGATTTGTCCCAGCGGTTTAAGACACGACATTATCCGTCCCGTTGCATTGAAGATGCCTACACGAGAGCACGAAGAGAGCCGCGTGACAATTTACTCAAAACACGCAAGGTTACCCAACAATCTACACTGGTTTGCCCCCTTTTATATTCCCTACAGTCGCGGAGGATAGTACATATCCTCAAAAAAGAATGGCATCTTATCCAGTCGCTCCCTGGTTTTCGTGACACCTCTCTCATTGTTGCCCACAAAAGAAATGTTAACCTTAAAAATCTATTGGTTCCGTCAGCTTTTACCGAACGTAAGAGATTATCTAAATTTAAGGGCCAGTTTCAGTGTGGTCACTGCTCGGTATGTCTTAATGTTTTGCCCGTAAGGGTTTTTTTTATGCACCCAGGTACTCAAAAAAAGTTTTACATTAATGATTTTTCAAATTGTGCAACAGCAAATGTAATATACGTGATACAGTGCCCTTGTGGTAAACTTTATGTAGGCATGACCAACCGTTGCATACGGACACGTATAGTGGAACATAAAAGCTGCGTACAAAATTAACTGATAAACCAATTGTACAGCATTGGCTAGATATGGGACACACTTTGGCTGATATAAAATTTTTTGTTTTGAAAAAGATACAATTGAACTGGAGAGGGGGAGATTTAGTCAGAACTACAGCCCGGTTAGAACAAAAATACATTTTCTTGCTAAATTCCATGGTACAACATGGATTAAACATGGATCAAGATTTATCGGTGTTTCTGTAAGTTGGGTTAGGTATATATTGTTGTTCCCTCAAATTTTCCAACAAGCAACATCTGACAGACATTCCAATATCCAATGGACCCGTATCTTCGGTTTGAGTTTAACAGTTTTTCATAAAGTAATTTTCAATAAATATATTAAAAATATATTTTAAGTTTTATTATTATTATTATTATTATTATTTTTATTAATTTTTATTTTTATTTTTTAAGTACATTTATATTACATTTTAATTAGTTAATAATTGAATTAGTCATTTTGTTTTAGTTGTTGTTTTTAGGGTTCCACAATATTATTATTTATAATTTTATTCATATGTCATCCCCTGATTTCAGAAATTACAACATTTTTTTTGGTGGCAGCACAACTCTCTTAAAAGACCTGACAGGTTGGGTGTTGAATGCCTTCTCCCCGCCAAAAAATGGTGTTTTTAAACCAGTATGTGCATTTGACTGCAATGCCATAATCAATGCTGGGTTTTATAATATTATTACCTATATTTATATTTTTATTCATATGTCATCCCCTGATTTTAGAAATTAACTTTTTCTGTGGCAGCACAAATTTCTTAAACAACAAGGAACCGACAGGTTGGATTTTAAATGCCTTCTTCCCGCCAAAAATAGCGCTTTAAAAGGAGCACGCATGTGCAGTTGACTGCGATGCTATAATCAGTGCGAGGTGCCTGGCTTCATGGTGGTATCGAGTGATTTTCAAGTTCGGATCATCCATCACATGTGGTATGTTCTTAGGGACTACAGGGGTGTCTCACATTTGTTAATGCGTTATAGATTTTGTTTGGTCCTTTAAAACAATATATACACGTGGCTAGTACGCGTTTCATTTCACATTTACATCTATGTTAGTGTGCGGCGGTCAGTCGCTCACTGTCTCCGGAAAAATTTTTTTGTGAGTTTTTATCATTTCATGTTTCATTATTACTGTTATTGCTGTTATTCACATGCCATCTTCCGTTTTTAAAAAATTTTTCAAAGAAATTCAGATACTGTTTGTTGTAGCAAAAATTTTTCACGGTACTTCTAATATGGTGACAGTTTGGATTTTGAATGTCTTTGTTTCCCGCCAAAACGGCGCTTTAAAAGAAGCACGTGTGTGCAGTTGATGGCGATGTCAATTTTAGCGCGTGGTGCCCGGTTTCCGGCGGTATTGAGTGACTCTCAGGTTGGATAATTTTTTATCAGATGCGGCATTTTTATGGGTTACAAGGGTATCCTTCATTTGTTCAAGAGTGTTTTTTGATTCTCACTGCTTCCCTATGAACAACGGGTATACGGGGCAAGCGAACGTTCTCATTAACATTTATAATTATGCTATAAGTAGATGGTGGCCAGTCACTTCTTGTCTCCGGTATACACATTTTTTGATTTTCATTAAACTCATGTTTTCTCTTCATTTTCGTCTTGTAGCAAAAAGAATGATTCTACCAGTTTGAGCAGGTTTAACATTTTGTTCTGCATGAATATTTGAGAAATATATGAGAGGATTTGGCTTCTGACTTTTACTTGTTTTTTACTGCACCCCGCGGTTGTTTTCATGGTCCTGTATTTTTTACAGTAGAAGTCAACTTCATACATATTTTCATTTTAGTAGTACTTAGTCGTAAGAACAAGGATTCTACAACATTGAGCAGGTTTAACATGTTGTTCTGCCTGAATATTTGAGAAATGTACGAGAGCAGTTGGCTTCTGACATCCATCTGTTTTTTATTGCACTTCGCCTTTAATTTCACGGTCTTGTACTCTTCATAGCAGAAGTCAATTTACACATATATTTTTATTCCAGTAGTACTTAGTGCCAACAATATTAATATAAGTTAGCCTTCAATAAATATATTATAAGGATGACGAACTTTTTATTATTTTCTTCTCCTCCTATTTGGTTTTTGGGTTTTACAGTGCTGGCGACATGCCAATAGCGCTTTGCATGATTTAAAATAAGTCGTTTTGGTAAAACCTCCGTTTTTGGTTCAAATTTAAAACATTAGTACAGTATTAAATTAGGACACATTTTACACCTTTCATTTCACAATCACAGTTTTTTAAGGACATCAAAATATAGGTTTTTGAATCACAGTACATAATGGTTTGTATATAATCTAGTTAGTGGAACACTGGTCTCTCCCAATGTTATGATGCTCCTCATGTTTATGATCCTTCTGAAAGATAAATTTTATCCTTTGTTTATCTTTGCCAATGTCTAAATTATTTATTGATTTTATTTGTTTATTTGTTTCGTTTTTTTCACATACAATCATAAGTGCATCGCGCACCAGAGGCAGGTGGGATCCGTGCCTCTGCTCAGCAAAAGGCTTTTTCTGAAATAGGCTTTTTCTGAAATTGGCTTGGTGCAGTGGTAGGTTGTATTATTATTTTCAACTTTAATTTTTATGGTTATGCTAAATTTTATTTTAGTAATATTTAATAACTTTTGTTTTTATGTTTATACAATTTCCTATTGTGTTATTTTGTTTTTATGCTTTTTTATAATATAATTTTATTGTATATTTATTGTATATATGCATATATTTATAATTTTTTATTAATATTTTTTATGTTTTTATTTAATTATTTATTATCTTAATTATTTTTAAGTTATTTTTTACATATTTGTTTAATTTTTATTTTTATTTTTAATTCTTATTTATTTTTAGTTTTATTTTGGACATTGGCATTAACAATTTATATCATTTTTTCCTTAAGTCCTCCTTTTCTCCGTTTTTCTCCGTTTTCTTTTGTTCTTGTGGTTATAATTAAGAAAGGCCTTTGAAAAAAAGATATATATACATAGTTGGTACATCTATATTTTTTAAGTTGTTTTATTATTATATTCCATTTTGTTATTATCGTTATTATTAATACTCCTATATATATTCTTAATGGAAAAAGTTTTATATTTTTATTGAGTTATCGCATTATGAGTGTTTATATGTTTTTAAATTTTTTAAATTTATTTATTGTTAATTGTTTATTATTATTAAAGTTTTTTAATTATTTTTTATAGTTTATTTTAAAAAATTTTAATATTTTTTAATGATTTATCTGTTACCTTATTTAATGTGGTATAACATGATTTGTCTTTTTATATTCATGTTTACACAACAATTTCTGTTTGCTGTTGGTTTTACATGTATGTATATTTTGTAGTGAGCCTATAACCCCTGAGGAAGTGGTGTACGAAACACGGCCTGTGTTGGGTTTGGCGCACCTTATCCGTGGATCAATAAAGGTTACGTTTGAACCTCCTGCCACGGTTTCTGACTGGTTCCTGTCACTCCGGTATCTGGTACATGGTATCGAGCCAGCAGGTATGGGGAGAAATAGTCAGAGGTGTCTCCCACATATGAAGCATGAGGTCATGAAATATCCAATAGATAGGGAGCATAGCCGCCTCTTTTGAAGTGTCGGGTACTGAAGAATTTCCAATTCTTCGGCCCTAGTCTCTTTCTCAGATAGAGTAGTTACTCACCTGTAACAGGTGTTCTCCAGGAGCAGCAGGAATCAGTCCTCACTTATGGGTGACGTCGCCGACGGAGCCCTCGCGGAGCAATTTCCCCAGCTTTCGCAGAAAGCCCTTGGGAATTGCAGCGCGCATGCGCGGTCCCCTTCCCGCCCAGGGATGCCATCTTGCTCAGTCTGATGACATAGCGGAAAGACAGCAAAAGTTAGCAAAAAATATGCAATAAGAATGACTGCAACTCCAAGGGGAGGAGGGAGGGTAGTGAGGACTGATTCCTGCTGCTCCTGGAGAACACCTGTTACAGGTGAGTAACTACTCTTTCTCCAGGACCAAGCAGGAAGTCAGTCCTCACTTATGGGACTCCCAAGCTTAAGGCTACCGGAGACCTCAAGCCTAAGAGCTCCCTCAAGCTCAACAGTACAGAGGGAAGGAATCTTCTCTGAATACGAATCCGGCCGGTAGCCCAACACTAGGGCCGGAGGGAGGAGTTGCCTAAACCTCAAAGAGGTTGTGGAGAACTGCCTGACCGAAAGTGCTGTCCCTGCGGGACTCCCTTTCAAGGCAGTAATGAGCCGCAAAGGTCTGGCCAGAAGACCAAGTAGCGGCCCGGCAAATGTCTGCCAATGGAACAGAGCGGAGATGAGCCACAGACGCGGCCTTCGCCCTGACCCGATGAGCCGTGACACGACTTTCCAAGGAGAGGCCGGCAGCCCCGTAAGTCCAGGCAATACAGTCGGCTACCCAGGAGGACAGAGTACGCTTAGAGACAGGTACCCCCAACCGATTGGGGTCAAAAGATACGAAAAGCTGGACGGCCTTTCTATGCCCTCGCGTACGGACAAGGTAGAAGGATAAGGCTCTTCTACAGTCCAGGGTGTGCAGCACAGTTTCTGCTCGGCTGGCGTGCGGCCTGGGAAAGAAGGTCGGAAGAACCACCTCCTGGTTGATGTGAAAGGGGGAGACCACCTTTGGAAGAAACTTGGGGTGGGTCCGCAGTACCACCCTATTCTTGTAGAACCTAGTGTACGGAGGTTCCGACACTAGGGCTTGTAGCTCACTCACGCGCCTGGCGGAAGTGAGGGCCACCAAGAAGAGAGTTTTCAGGAGAGAAAACGGAGAGGGCAGGTAGCCATGGGCTCAAAAGGCGGACAGGTAAGCCTTTGCAGAACCACGTTGAGGTCCCAGTCAGGGGCTGGGGGGCGCAACGGAGGTTTAAGCAGAAGGCGGCCTCTGAGGAAATGCGCCACCAAGGGATGTGAGGAGAGAGGCCGGCCTTCGACCGGAGAATGTTGTGCAGAGAGAGCACTGAGGTGGACTCTGTCAGAGTTGGATTTGAGACCGAGATCGGAGAGGTGAAGCAAATATTGCAGCACCACCGATACTAAACAGGCGAAGGGGTCCTCAGATCGCTGAGAACACCAGACCGAGAAGCGACGCCATTTGAGGGCATACGACTTCCGGGTGGAGGGACACCGAGAAGCTAGGACGACGGCTTCCACCTCCGGGGCTAGCCGTAGCGGAGCTAGGACTACCCTTTCAGCAGCCAGGCCGTCAGGTGTAGGGCCCGGAGGTTGGGGTGCAGAAGAGTGCCCCGATCCTGGGTCAGGAGGTCGGGCTGGAACCCCAGAGGAAGAGGGGTGTCCACCGCTAGCTGTAGTAGTAGAGGGAACCACGGCTGTCTCGGCCACCGAGGCGCCACCAGGATCACGGAGGCCCGGTCCTGGACAACTTTGAACAATGTCCGGGCCACCAGTGGCGTAGGAGGGAATGCATACAACAGACCCGTGGACCACAGGATGAGGAACGCATCCGGCGCCTCCCGAGAAGGATGGGGGTGCCGGGAGCAGAATCTGGGAAGCTGCCTGTTCAGGGGACTGGCAAAAAGATCCACAGTGGAAGAGCCCCACCGGCGGAAGATCTGCTGGACCACCTCGGGGTTCAATTTCCACTCGTGCGGTAGCAGCATCTGACTCAGCTTGTCCGCCAGGCAGTTGTCCTGCCCTGGCAGGTAAACCGCTTTGAGGAGGATGTCGTGATCAACAGCCCAAGAGCACAGCCTCCGGGCTTCCCGACATAGGAGGAGGGAGCCCGTGCCCCCCTGTTTGTTCACGTAGAACATTGCAACCTGATTGTCCGTCTGTACCAGTACGGACTGGCCGAACGTCAGGTGAGAGAAGGCCCGCAGAGCTAGGCGGATCGCCCGGAGCTCCAGGAAGTTTATCTGCTGGGCGGCCTCCCAAGGCGTCCAAAGGCCCTGCGTGCATGTCCCTCGACAGTGCGCCCCCCATCCCAGGAGGGAGGCATCTGTCGTGAGCACCCGGGACGGTGGGGGAGACTGAAAAGGCATGCCGAACACTAGGTTGGGCAGGTGAAGCCACCAGTGCAGGGAGGAGACCAGACGGTCTGAAATCTGTATCAGGTCCGACAGCCTCCCTGTGGCCTGACGCCACTGAGAGCGAAGGCTCCACTGAGCAGGCCGCATATGTAGACGGGCGTTCGGAGTGACATGGACCGTGGAGGCCATGTGTCCAAGTAGCTGCAGGAACTGTCTGGCCGAGGCCGGCGACCTGCCGCTGAACCCGCCGGCTAGAGCCGTGAGCCCGTTGGCCCTTTCCAGAGGCAAGAAGGCACGAGCCTGCCGAGTGTCCAGCCGTGCCCCTATGAACTCGAGGCCCTGGGAGGGGAACAAAGCGGATTTCTCGAAGTTTATGACGAAGCCCAAGTGCTGAAGCAGGGCCACCGTACGCTGGGTGGCTTGGGCGACCCCTGGAGCAGACGATGCCCGGATGAGCCAATCGTCCAGGTATGGGAAGACGAAGAGGCCCTGAAGCCTTAGGAAGGCGGCTACCACCGCCAGGCACTTCGTGAACACCCTGGGCGCGGAGGACAGGCCAAAGGGCAGTACCCGGTACTGATAATGATTCCCCGCCACCACAAACCTTAGGTATTGTTGGTGGTCCGGATGAATAAGGATGTGGGTATAAGCATCCTTTAGATCCAAGGAGCATAGCCAATCTCCCCGCTGAAGGTAGGGCAGCAGGGTTCCAAGGGTAAGCATCTTGAACTTTTCCCGCTGCAGGAACTTGTTGAGGTTGCGTAGGTCTAGAATGGGCCTGAGGCCTCCTGTTCTCTTTGGAACCAGGAAGTACCTCGAGTAAAACCCGTGGCCCCACAAGTGTTGGGGCACGGGCTCCACCGCCTGTTCCTGAAGCAGACTTTGCAGCTCCTGAAGGAGTAAGTCCCTGTGAAGAGGGGGTCTCGGAGGCTCCCCTGGGAAGTAGGGGGGAGGCACCTGGTGAAAATGCAGGAGGTAGCCCTCTCGAACTACCTGCAATACCCAGGCCTCGGATGTTATGGCTGACCACCTGTGAGCAAAGTGGGTCAGCCGACCCCCCGTACCGGACGAAGGCCCCTGAGGGGGAGGGGCTATGCTGGCATAGTCAAAAACCCCCGCCCTGTTGGGCCGGGGCCTGCGTGGCGGATTTGGGGGCTTTCTGCTTCCGGGATCCATTACCCTGTCCCCTAGGCCGCTGCCCCTGAAGGGGGGTTGTGGCCGGGTATTGTGGTTGGTGATGCGTATAAGCAAACACCTTCCTCGGATAAAAAGGCTTTTTCCCCGAGCCCTTCTTCTTCTGTGAAGGGGTAGAGGACTTTCTAGAAAGGCGAGTCCTGGTGAGAGTCTCCGACTCGAGCTCCGCCGCCTTTTCGGCCATGGGTTTGCCGAAGAGGTTTTCACCTCTGCAGGGGACATCGACCAACTTGTCCTGCACCCAGGGCTCGAGGTCGGAGGACTGAAGCCAAGCCTGGCGGCGAGCCCCGATGCCGGCTCCAGCTACTCAAGCCGAGGCCTCAAAGCCATCATAGGTCGCTCGAGAAATGAACTTCGAACACTCTCGAATCCCGGAGGACAAGGCTTGGAACCGCTGCAGGGGTTCCTCGGAGAGACCGTCAGAGAAACCCTGAAGTTCTTTCGCCAGGTCTCGGAGGTACATACCCATGTACAGCTGATATGTCTGGACCCGACAAGCAAGCATAGAGCCCTGGAAGCACTTCCTACCGAGGGCATCCAGGCTCTGGGCCTCCTTCCCCGGGGGCATCGAGGAGTGCATCTTTTGACTCTTAAGTCGATGCATGGCCGACTCCACCACCATGGAGTGGTGTGGAAGTTGCGCCTTCTGGAACCCGGGGCTCTTGCGGACTCGATACATGGAATCGATCCGCTTGCTCAACACTGGCGTCGAGGCTTGGCTCTCCCACATGCGGAAGAGAAGCCGCTCCAGCATCGGGGGAACTGGTACAGTGAAGGCCTCCCTCGGGGGGAAGTCGTATTGGAGGGCCTCGAGCTCTTCGGCCCTGGGCTCCTCCTCCGGATCCGCAGGGAAGGTCAAAGCCTTGGCCATATCCCTCACGAAATCGGAGAACCGGGTATCCACCGGGGGGGACCGCCTCCGAGGCTCCGACTCGGGCGAGTCGGAGGGGACGCACCGAGTCTGAAAAGAACCGGGTGACTCGTCCTCCTCCGTGTCCCAGCCCAACTCCTCCGAGGAGGAATCGCGCGGCTCCGCGCGGGCGAGGCCCGGGGACCTACGCCCCGACACCGAGGCCGGCGGCGAGGACCTCAGTCCCAAACGGGAAGCCGAGGGAGACCTAGGTCGAGGATCGACTCGAGCTCGTATGGACTCGAGGACCGGCTCAGCCTCCGGGGTCGACTCGAGCGTCGACGTCCAGGTGGTCTGGGCAGATGCACTGGCGAGGCCGGTGATCCATGCCCGCTGCTGGTCCATGAAGGCAGATATACTGCGCTCCAAGGTCGTCAGTCTGAGATCAAGCTCAGAGGACCCAGCAGCTGTCAACTCGGGCCCCGACGGCGTCGGGCCCGACGTCGGCTCATCCGTGGGGGAGTCCAGGAGGACTATATCACTCACGTGTCCAGGCGACTCCACTCCGAGACGAGGAATCTTCGAAGGCCTTTCCTCTTCCGAGGGCCCGGGTTGTCGGACCGGGCTAAGCGACCTGGCCCTAGAAGGACCAGGCTCGCCGCCCGGTTCCGCCCTCGCGGGCCGCTTCTCCCGCCGGTGCTTCCGGCTGGGGGAGCCCCGTTCAGAAGAACTCCTACGATGCTCAGAACCAGAGCCACGAGGTGTAGAGGCCTCTGACGAGGTCCGCGCGGAGTCAGAGAAGATCCGTTCCCTCTGCGACTGCCGACTCCGCAGCGCCTTTGAGGACATCTTGCTGCACGGGCCGTAGCTCATAGGGTCATGCTCGGCCCCAAGGCAGCGGAGGCCGCAGTCATGCGTGTCAGTAAGAGACATGAGCCTGACACAGCGATCACACTTTTTAAAACCGCTGGCAGCCATCGGGGGGAAAAGGGCCCCTGCAAGGTCGAAAGACCGCGCTGCCAGGGATGAAGGGAAAAGTGGCGGGAACGCCAGTTGGGAAAAAACAAAACGTGAACGGGCCCAATAGAGAAGAGGAACACACGAACCGAGAAAATTTTTTTAACGAAACAAATCAAAGAAATCAACTTTTCAGCGGCGTTAACAGACACGTCTGTAGGGCTCTGCGGAAAAAAGAAGACTGAGCAAGATGGCATCCCTGGGCGGGAAGGGGACCGCGCATGCGCGCTGCAATTCCCAAAGGCTTTCTGCAAAAGCTGGGGAAATAGCTCCGCGAGGGCTCAGTCAGCAACGTCACCCATAAGTGAGGACTGACTTCCTGCTTGGTCCTGGAGAAGTCACTGTTATGGACAGGCCCCTAGCAACATCACAAATAAAGTCTTGGAAAGACATGTCCTTTGGTGGGTACATGCGGTGTTGTGGGGACGGAGACGGGTCCTCCATAAGAGTTTGCATGTCTCGAATATCGGCCAATTCAATGTCCGAGGAATCGGAATCCGAAGACTCTTAGTATCGTCGGGCAGTGTGTTCCTGCTCATACCAACTCGGTACCGGTCAAAGCCGGTACCTGGAATCTGTGTAGTCGGAACCTCGGTACTGGAAATGGCTTCAAAGGCCGGCATGGGCGGTAGCGTGGAAAGTGGCAAAAAAGTTGATGCAGACTGTATTGGTACCGAAGCCGGTACCGACGCCTGTGGAACGGACTATAAGGGTTTTACTGGAACAGAGGCTGCCAGCAAGGCCACTAAGCTCCACTCGATGGCAAGGATACGTTGATCCATGGAGCTTGCCGATGCTTGAGTATCGGTACTGGAATTGCAGGCCATGATCCCTGAGCATGGCACCAGGAACTCTACGGAGGTGGAGGCCTCGGGAGCATCCTGGGGACCCCACTAAGGCTTTGGAGGGAAGGTCCTCCCGCCAGGGTTGTTTGGCCGGTGTGTTCCCCTCCAGGGCAAAACCTGAGGCATCTCGATGCTTAGGAGATGTACCATTGGAGGGGGCAACTTGCCTTTGATGAAGACTTAGGTTTCGATACCTGAGATCCTTGTGAGGAAGATGAAGTTCTCTATGACATTGATGCTAAAGAGATGGCGTCGAAGGCGAAGAGGGTGCCCAGCTTTGCAGCTCGATTCTGAAGGTCTCTCTTCATCATCTTTCTACACAGAGGACATTCTGGTGGCTGATGATCAAACCCTAAGCATTTTAGACACCAGTCATGGGTCTGTGGCCGAGATGGTACCGTCACACTTAGAACACTTCTTAAAATCACAAGATGGTTTTTCCATTGTGTCTGTGACAAAATGGAGGTCCTAGGCCTAAGATGGCATCGATGTGCCTGAAGAAAGAAAGAATCCTTTTCTTCACAGTTTTTTGCGAGAAAAAAAGAAAGTACCGACGGAAGTCAGTACCAGCGTCGACGGGAAGGCAGACACGAACCACAAAAATATGAACAGGAATTTTATTCGGTGACAGGATTTGCTCCCTGTTGGTTCCATGGAAAATGAAGAACTGAGGAGGGAGAGTGGGATAGGCAGGAAGGCATCTAAGCAGGCACAGTGGGATGCTCCCAAAAGCTTTCCTATTGGATGCCGGGGAGCATTCCCATGCGGGTTCCGTCGGTACAGACGTCACCCATATGTGAAGACTACAATCCTGCTTTTTCCTGGAGATTGCATATGTGCCCCTATATAGCATGGGCAACTTTATAAATGCCTTTTTCCACAGGTAAAGATACTCCTACTACTATTATTACTATTTAGCACTTATATAGCGCCACGCAC
The DNA here is from genome assembly GCA_033557465.1 of Ichthyophis bannanicus. NCBI lineage: Eukaryota > Metazoa > Chordata > Amphibia > Gymnophiona > Ichthyophiidae > Ichthyophis > Ichthyophis bannanicus. The sequence continues at coordinate 385,642,452 of CM066039.1, forward strand.
ACAGCGCTAACATATAAGAGACGGTCAAACATATAAGAGACAGTCCCTGCTCGTCAGTCTTGCTCATCAGAGCTTATAATCTAGGCGCAATAATACAGGGTATTAGTCAAAATGGTGCAAGGCACAGTATGGTCTTTACAATTTGGTCATGAAAATTGACAGGGTTAGGTTAAGATGAGGATAGAAGTAAGGTTAAGATGAGGACAGAAGTTAGGATCTGAACGCGACAGTGAAGAGGTGGGTCTTCAACCTGGTTTTGAAGAGGGCCAGTGCCTGGCGTATAGACACAGGTAGGGCTTTTCCAGGCGTAAGGTGCAGCAAGGTGAAAGGAGCGGTCGGGAGTTAGCGGTGCGAGTGAAAGGCCTAGATAACAGTAATTTGCTAGCAGATCGAAGTTCCCGAGAGGGGACATAGGGAGAGATAAGAGATGAGAGGTATTGAGGGGCCGCAGAGTGGATGCATTTACAGTCAAACCTCGGTTTTCATGATTAATCCGTTCGAAAAAGTCTGACTAAAACCGAAACGTATGAAAACTGAAGCAATATTTCCCATAAGAAATAATGTAAATCCAATTAATCCGTTCCAGACACCCAAAAATATTCACAAAAATACATTTTATAGAGAATAACTATATTTTTACATACAGAAAACAATGAGAAATAAATATAAATGACTAATGAAATGGATAAATGAACATTTAACATCACTGAAAGCAAGCTAAGTTCAGTACTGTACAGTACAGTATGTTAACATCTGGCCTTAGCCACCCCTGACAAGCTGCTGTGCCCAGCTCTCTTCGGAATCATATTGGATTCAGCCCATTAAAATACCTTTACATTATCTGCTCAATGCTTCAGAATGGCAGAAAATCTTAATGATATAGCTTCAGACGTACCATGCAAGAGAAAGAACTGCCTCCCACATTCATGCAACATCTCCTGCTTACGTTGACAGCTTTTCTTCCCTGCTACCTCCGAGCCTGAGGGGGCGCTCCAGAGAACGGGCAGGCGGTGGACGAGATCGGGGCCTTCCTCTCTGCGCAATCCTTGCCTCTCTGACTCTGACCAGGCTCGAGGATGTGTTTCATTTACGTGCTCAGCTGGCTTTTGCTTCTCATCACGCTGGCGATCGGTGAGTCCGGGGGGCAGTGCTGCCGGGACCGGGCAGGCGTTCTGGCAGTGTATACAGAATGGTGTGCAGCGCGAGGGTGTATGTATTTACAGTACTGTACTTTACGAAAACCGAGGCGATGTACGAGAACCGGGACAAAATCTCAGTCAAAAGACGTTGAAAACCGAAGCGATGTATGAAAACCGGGACAAAATCTCAGTCAAAAAAGACGTTGAAAACCGAAGCGTATGAAAACCGGGGCAAATGAAAACTGAGGTTTGACTGTATAGGTCAGTAGGAGAAGTTTGAATTGGATGCAGAACTGGATTGGGAGCCAGTGAAGCGACTTGAGGAGTAATGTGGGCATGGCAGGGTTGGCGGAAAATTAGTCGAGCCGCGTGATTTTGTACAGATTGAAGGGGAAGGAGATGGCTCACGGGGAGACCAGCAAGGAGCAGGTTGCAGTAGTCGAGGCGAGAGGAGATCAAGGAGTGGACAAGTGTTTTGGTAGTGTGTTCAGAAAGGAAAGGGTGGATCTTGCTGATGATGTAGAGAAAGAAGCGGCAGGTCTTAGCTACGAGCTGGATATGTGCGGAGAAGGAGAGGGAGGTGTCAAATATAACCCCCAGATTGCGGGCTGAGGGAACAGGAAGGATAGTGGATCCATCCACAGAGACTGAGAAGAGGGGAAGGGGAGGGGAGGAGTTGGGGGGAAAGACAAGGAGTTTAGTCTTGGCCATGTTTAATTTCAATTGGCGATGAGACATCCAAGCAGCGATGTCAGAAAGGCAGGCAGAGATCTTGGACTGGATTGCTGGAGAGATATGAGGTGTAGAGAGGTAGATTTGAGAATCATCAGCAGCATAGAGATGGTATTGAAAGCCATGGGAGGAGATAAGCACACCAAGGGTATAGAGAGAGAAAAAGGAGGGAGCCCAAGACGGATCCCTGGGGTACACCAACATGGAGCGGGGTAAGTGAGGAGGAGAAGCCGCCAGAACATACACCGAAGGAGCTATGGGAGAGTTAGGAGGAGAACCAGGAAAGTACAGAGCCCTTGAAACCAAGCGAAGAGAGGGTGGTGAGGAGAAGATTGTGGTCAACGGTGTCAAAGGCAGCGGAGAGGTCAAGAAGGATGAGGATGGAGTAGAGGCCCTTAGATTTAGCCAGGAACAAGTCATTGGAGACTTTTGTAAGTGCCATTTCAGTGGAATGTAGGGGACGGAAGCCGGATTGTAGTGGGTCCAGGAGGGCCTGGGAGGTAAGGAAGTCGAGGAAGCGGTGGTGGACAGCTCGTTCTAGTAGTTTAGATATGAAGGGAAGGAGGGAGATGGGTCGATAGTTAGAAGGACAGGTGGGATCGAGTGAGGGTTTCTTGAGGAGGGGTGTGACAACAGCATGTTTGAAGTCTGTGGGGACAGTTGCAGTGGAGAGTGAGAGGTTGAGAATATGAGAGATGGAGGGGACAACGGTGGGGGAGATGGGGTATAGGAGATGGGTGGGAATGGGGTCAGAGGAACAGGTGGTGGGTTTGGAGAAGTAAAGAAGAAGTGTGGTTTCCTCTTCAGAGATCACAGGGAAGGAGGAGAGGGTAGCAGAGGAAGTATGGGTGGGAAAGGAGAATTGGGGAGGGGGGGAGGTAGATGAGGGGGTGGAGAATTGGAGGGTGATCTTGTGGATTTTGTCATGGAAGTAGTCAGCTAGGGTTTGGGCAGAAAGGGAGGGCGGGACAGGGGGCGGGGTGCCTTGAGGAGAGAGTTGAGGATATTAAAGAGGCGACAAGGATCAGAGGCAAGGGAGTTGGTCAGATGGATGTAGTATTCTTGTTTGGCAAGTGCTATGGCTGACTGGAAGGAGCCAAGCATGAATTTGAAGTGTAGAAGGTCTTCCGGGGAGCGGGATTTGGACCAAGCACATTCAGCAGAACGGGCACGGGTGCGTAGATAGCGGGTTGTGGATGAAAGCCAGGGCTGGGGAGCAGATCGTCTGACAGGATGTGGGGCGGGTGGGGCAAGAGTGTCGAGCGCTGAGGATAGTGCAAGATTATAAGAGGATACTGCCTCGTCGATGGACTTGGAGGACATAATGGGGGAAAGAGATGGAGAAATAGTGGAGGAGAGGGTTAAGGGATCAATGTTATGGAGGTTTCTAAATAAATCGGAGGAGACGGAGCGAGGTTGGGACAGCGGAAGCTGAATATTAAAGGTTAAAAGATGATGGTCGGATGAGGGGAGGATTGAGTTGCGGAGGTTTGAGGGAGAGGAATTAGAGAAAAGTATTAGGTCAAGGCAGTGGCCATGTAGGTGGGTTGGGGCAGTGGAGCAAAGTTGGAGGTCAAACGAGGATGTGAGGGGAGGAACTTTAAAGCATGGGGATCGGAGGGGTTATGGATGTGAATGTTAAAATCGCCAAGAATAAGAGTGGGGGAGGAGGGATCTAGGAAGGCGGAGAGCCAGGAGTCGAAATTGGTGAGGAAGGTCGATTTGGATTTGTCGGGGGGGCGATAACAGCTACTCGGAGGGGAAGTGATGTGGAGAGGCGAATGGAGAGGACTTCGAAAGAGAGGGAGGAGTGTGACTGAGGCAACAGGAGGGGTTGGAATTGGCAGGAGGGAGAAAGTAGCAGCCCAACACCACCACCGCGACCAGTAAGTCGAGGTGTATGGGAGAACTGATAGCCCCCGTGGTAGAGAGCAGCAATGGATGCGGTATTGTCAGGGTGGAGCCAGGTCTCAGTTAGGGCAAGAAGGTGTAGCGCATTAGAGATGAAGAGATCGTGAATGAAAGGAAGTTTGTCGGAGACTGAGCATGCGTTCCATAGAGCACATGAGAACAGGAGAGCGGAGGGGGAAAGGAGAGGGATATGGATAAGGTTGGATGAGTTAAATGAGGATCTCTTTTCAGGATAAGACAGTTGTTGAGGGGGGCCATTACATGGGGATCTATTTCCAGAGTAGTACAGAGGTTTATAGAGGGGCCAGGGTACGGGTGGGAGTCTCTGGATGCATGCGCCCTCCAAGGGGGACATGAGGGAGGGGGACATGAGGGAGGGGAAGTGGGAGGTGAATGAAGGGTGATATTGATGGTATCAGATAGGTTACGTGGGGATTTCTTTTTAGAGTGAGATGAATCTCTAAAGGGGTTAGGGATAGGGTTGATATCTCTGGGTGAGTGATTGGAGCATGAGGGAGGGAGGGAGGGAGGAAGGGGAGAGGAGAGGGATATGGATGAGATTAGGTAAGGTACGTGAGGAACTCTTCTTAGAGTGAGAAAGAAAACGAGGGGGGCCAGGGTTTGGGTTGATATTACCTAATGAGAGGAGAAGAAGGAGAAGGAGTAGTAGAGAGCGGGGTAAAGCGGAGACAGTACGGCGGAAGTGAGGGTGGGGTTGCCTCCAGGAGAGAGGGGCTGGTTGAATGAGGGGAAGGGTGTGATGAAGCAAGAGCAGATGCTAGGCTAGAAGACAGAATGGAGGGAGAAGTGAGGAAGATAGCGGAAGAAGTGAGGAAGGTAGCAGGAGAGTAGGGGGGAGAGGAGTGAGGGTGCTGGTAGGAGGAGAGGCAGTTGGGGAGAATGAAGAAGAAAAGGACAATGTGATGTGGGGCCATGGGGGAGGAGTAGTGGGGCTATACAGTAATAGGGTGGTTAAGGATTCTAAGCCCGGGGGCTGTGCAGCAAATGTTATCCTACAAGAAAGCAAGCAGGCAATGAGGTGGCTAAGGATTCAAAGCACAATGCAGTATATGATGGGTTACAACACCTATGCAATATAGGTTAAAATATCAGCAATGGGTAGCAAAGATCAATGCAAGTAATGGGTAGCAAGCTCTAAATAAGTTCTATGCAAGCAGCGGTAGCAAGTAGGATGCAGGCAATGGGTAGCAAGATCTGTGCCGGCAATGGGTAGCAAGATCTGTGCTGGCAATGGGTAGCAAGATCTGTGCCGGCAATGGGTAGCAAGTTCAGAGCCGGCAATGGGTAGCAAGTTCAGAGCCGGCAATAGGTAGCAAGTTCAGAGCCGGCAATGGTAAGCCAGTTCTAAGGCAGCAATGGGTAGCAAGCTCAAAGCAGAGTTAATTGCAGATGATGGGGCAGCAATGGAGACATTAGGCTGTGGATAGCAGTGGTGGGTGCATATTTCATGTGGGAGCTGGTTGGGGTCAGGAGGCGAGATGTGGAGGAGCGTTCGTACCTGCTCAGCTCCTAGGCGTTTCTCCGGTGATCTGTCAGAGTTGGGTTGACAGGTCGCGCAAGGGCGCCTTTGGTCCCCGCCTAAGGACCCTCAAGCATGGGCCTGCCAGGCGCAGGTATGCCCGATGGCGCCCTCTCCCTCACGCGCGGATGAGACCCGACGGCGCCCTCTCCCTCACGCGCGGATGGGCCCCGACGGCGCCCTCTCCCTCACGCGCGGATGGGCCCCGACGGCGCCCTCTCCCTCACGCGCGGATGGGCCCACCGTGCAGCGGCCCGACGGCGCCCTCTCCCTCACGCGCGGATGGGCCCAGCATGCAGCGGCCCAACAGCGCCCTCTCCCTCACGCGCGGATGGGCCCAGCGTGCAGCAGCCCAACAGCGCCCTCTCCCTCACGCGCGGATGGGCCCAGCGTGCAGCAGCCCAACAGCACCCTCTCCCTCACGCGCGGATGGGCCCAGCCTGCAGCGATGATGATAGGGCAGCAATGGAGACATTAGGCTGTGGATAGCAGTGGTGGGTGCTTATTTCATGTGGGAGCTGGTAGGGGTCAGGAGACAAGATGTGGAGGAGCGTTCATACCTGCTCAGCTCCTAGGCGTTTCTCCGGTGATCTGTCGGAGTTGGGTTGATGGGTCATGCAAGGGCGCCTTTGGTCCCCGGCCTAAGGGCCCTCAGGCGTGGGCCTGCCAGGCAAAGGCACGCCCGATGGCGCCCTCTCCCTCCTGGGCGGATGGCCCTGCGTGCAGCGGCCCGATGGCACCCTCTCCCTCCTGGGCAGATGGCCCTGCGTGCAGCGGCCCGATGGCGCCCTCTCCCTCCTGGGCGTATGGCCCTGCGTGCAGCGGCCCGATGGCGCCCTCTCCCTCCTGGGCGGATGGCCCTGCGTGCAGCGGCCCGATGGCGCCCTCTCCCTCCTGGGCGGATGGCCCTGCGTGCAGCAGCCCGATGGCACCCTCTCCCTCACGGGCGGATGGCCCGGCGTGCAGCGGCCCGATGGCGCCCTCTCCCTCACGGGCGGATGGCCCGGCGTGCAGCGGCCCGATGGCGCCCTCTCCCTCATGGGCAGATGGCCCGGCGTGCAGCGGCCCGATGGTGCCCTTTCCCTCACAGGCAGATGGCCCGGCCTCATTTTACCTGCAGAAATGGCTTTGAAAATTATCTTCTGAATGAGAAACAATGTCTGCTTCAGTAAAACGCAAATGTATTTTTCATAAGAACAAACAATATCATATTAGGTCAGACCAAGGGTACATCAAGCCCAATATCCAACAGCAACCAATCCAGATCAGAAGTACCTGTCAGGTTCCCAAAAAAGTACACAAATTCCATACTGCTTATTCCAGGGATAAGCAATAGATTTCCTTGGTCCTCTTTAATAATAGTTTATGGACATTTTCTTTATGAATTTGTCCAAACCCTTTTTAAAGCATAGTTACTCAGCTGTAGCAGGTGTTCTCCGTGAACAGCAAGAATAAGTCCTCACATATGGGTGACGTCACTGATGGAGGCCATGCAGAACGCTCCCCAGCTTCAATTGGAAGCTTTTGGGAGCTCACCATGCATGCCTGCCTGGCACCATGTTCTCCAGTCAAGTTTCAAAGCAGTAGCAAAGAAATAACAACTCCTCGGGGAGGTGGGAGGATTGCGACGACTTATTCCTACTGTCCATGGAAAAAGCACAGCTACTCACCTCTAACAGGTGTTCTACAGGGACAGCAGAAATCAATCTTCACATATGGGTGACATTGACACCGACAGAACCCTGCGTGGGACATCTCTCCAGCTTTCGAAGAAAGTCTTTGGGAGATGCCACCATGCATGCGTGGTCCTCTTCCTGCCCAAGGGTGCCATCTTGCTCAATCAGGTGCCATAGTTAGAGCCCAACCAAGAAGATGGCCAAAAATGAACAGCAACTCCAAGGGGAGGAGGGAGAGTTGTGAGGACTGATTCCTGCTGTCCTTGGAGAATACTTCTTACAGGTGAGTAACTATGCTTTGTCCAGGAACAAGCAGGAAGTCAGTTCTCACATATGGGACTCCCTAGCTCCAGGCTACCAAGGACCGGCATAAAACAGGGAGAGCCGCAGGTGAATCTTGATGGCAGACTCGAGGGACCCCAGTGTCTGGGGAGAGCCATGGCTCCTGTAGCCTGAACAAGAAGGGTAAGAGGGCAGGAGCTGCCTAACCCTGAAGAGGTTACAGAGTACGGCCTGGCCGAAGGCGCTGTTCCATCAGGACTCCCTCTCCAGGCAGTAGTGGGCTGCAAAAGTGTGGACTGAGGAACAGGTGGCGGCCCGGCAGATGTCTGCCTTTGGCAGCGAACGGAGTCTGGCAACCGAGGTCGCCATCACCCGGACATTGTGCGCCGTGACTCGATGTTCCAGAGGGACATCAGCTTGACTGTGAGTGAAGACAATGCAGTCCACCACCCACATGGATATGGTCCAGTTGGTGACAGCCAGCCCCAGACAGCTGGAATCGAAGGAGATGAAAAGCTGTGAGGTCTTCAGTGGCACTGGGTCCACTGCAGATAGATGGACAAGGCACATTTGCAGTCCAGGGTACGGAGAACAGCTAGTGGCAAGTCGGCGTGGGGCCGTGGGAAGAAGGTAGGTAGCACTTCCTCCTCATTCAGATGGAATTCAGAGACCACCTTCAGGAGAAACTTCGGATAAGTGCGAAGCACAACCCTGTTCTTGTAGAATCTGGTATAGGGTGGCTCGGCCACCAAGGCCTGAAGCTCACTAACCCTGCAGGCAGAGATGTGTGCCACCAAGAAAGCCATTTTCCAGGAAAGGTAGCATAAGAAACAGGTAGCCAAGGGCTCAAAGGGTGGCTTAGTAAGCTGTGCCAGAATCACATTGAGATCCCATTCAGTTGGGGGTGGCGGGATGGGAGGTTTGGAGGGCAATAAGCCCCGCATGAACCTGGTAATGAGGGTTTGTATTGACAGAGGCTTACCCTCAATCAGATGGTGGTTGGCGGAGAGTGCACTCAGATGCACTCGGACGGAGTTGGACTTAAGTCCAGACCATAAGATGTGGAGGAGATATTGAAAGACCGAATGCACCGGGCAAGAAAATGGGTCCAATTGGTGCTCCATGCACCACACAGAGAACTGGCGCCAGTTGAAGGCGTAAGCTCGTTTTGTGGAGTCCTTACGAGAGGCTAGAAGGATTTCCTCCACCTCCTCAGAGAGGTTAAGGGAAGCCAAGGTGACCCGTTCAGCCACCAGGCTGTGAGGGATAGAGATCCCAAGTTGGGATGGAGGATCGAGCCCTCCTCCTGTGTCAAAAGTCTGGGGGAGCTCCCGAGAGGGACCAGGGATTCCGTCGAGAGACAGAGCAGCAAGTGGAACCAGGGCTGTCTGGGCCACAAGAATCATCAACACCTTGTCCCGTTGGGCCTTGAAGAAGGTACAAGGCCATCAAAGGCATGGGAGAAAAGGCATACAGCAGGCCTCTCGACCAGGAGATGAGGAAGGCATCCTCCACCAGCCAGGAGGGATGGGGTTGGGAGCTGCAGAAATGGGGCAGCTGAGCATTGGTCAGGCTGGCAAAGAGGTCCAGGCTGGCGCATCCCCACAGCCGTAAAAATCCAAGCGCTATCTCTGGGTCCAGGCACCACTCATGCGGTTGGATGACCCTGCTCAGCCTGTCTGCCAAGACATTGCTCTGGCCCAGTAGGTAGACTGCCTTGAGGAGGATCCCGTGGCAGATCGCAAAGGAACAAAGGGCCACAGCCTCCTGGTAGAGGCAGTAGAAGCCAATGATGCCCTGCTTGCTCACGTAGAACATCGTCACCTGGTTGTCCATCTGGACGAGCACTGACAGATGCTGCAGGTGGTGCCTGGCTCTCCTCGGAGGACCAGGCTCCCTGAGTGTGAAGCTCTCCACAATGAGTGCCCTAGCCCTTCAGGGAGGCATCTGTCGTGATGACCCTCTGGGGGTTCGGGGACTGGAAAGCCATGCCCACTTGCAGTTGCTGAGCATCCTGCCACCAGGTAGGGGACACTGTCAGTTGTCAAGACACCGTGACTCTGTCGCGGAGTCGGCCGATGGCACCACTGGGACCAGAGGCACCACTGAGCCACCCTCATGTGGAGGCGGGCGTCAGGAACCACATAGATTGTGGAGGCCATGTGGAACAGGAAACGAAGCAACGTCTGGGGTGACACTGCGCAGTGTCACTGTACCTCGGCCACGAGGGCTGCGAGCCGACCCACCCTGTCAAGGAGGAGGAAAGCCTTGGCCTAGACAGTGTCGAGGCGGGCCCCAATGAACTCCAGCACTCGAGTTGGGGTGAGCTGGGATTTCGGACGGTTTATCATGAAACCCAGGTGCTGTAAGACCTGAATGGTACAGCCAGTGGCCGGCCGGCCTCCGAGGCCATGTCCCCTTTTACCAGCCAATCGTTGAGGTAGGGGAAGACGCAGGTCTTGTGGAGGCGGAGATAGGCTGCCACCACCGCCAGACACTTGGTGAAGAACCTTTATATTTATCTTTATTTCGTCACTTGATATATACCGCTCAAGCATGTGTGTCAGAGCGGTGTACAATAAAAACAAATTGAAATTAGAAAGGAAAGGAACGCCAATCATCGGACAGGAAAGAGAGGACAGAAGGAAAGAGAGAGGACCTTGGGGCGGAAGCAAAGCCGAAGAGAAGAACCCTGTACTGATAGTGGTCGCTTCCGACCACAAACCTCAGGTACTTTCTCTGACTGGGATGGGTAAGGATGTGGGTGTAAGCATCCTTTAAATCCAAGAAGAATAGCCAATCTCTCCGCTAGAGGTAGGGCAGCCGTGTTCCAAGGGAGTGCATCTTGAGCTTCTCACACACCAGGAACTGGAGGTTCCTCAGGTCCAGGATGGGCCTTAGGCCCCCTGTCCTTTTCAGGACCAGGAAGTACCTGGAATAGAAACCCTTCCCCCTAGAGGGGAAAGGTAGAGGTTCCACCGATCCATTCTTGAGGAGGCCAGCAAACTCCTGCAATAGCAGGGCTCGGTGCAGGGGAGACAGAGAGGGATCCACGGGGGAAAAAAGGGCGGATGAGTCTGTTCCAGGCGCAGAAGGTAGCCCTCCCAGACAAACTGGAGAGCCCAGGCGTCAGTGGTGATGTGGGCTCACCGGTGGGCAAAGTCACCAGGTGTCCCCCTGTGGGGTGCTGGTCCTCCAAAGGGAGAAGGGCTATGTTGATGGCATCAAAACCCCAACCCAGGCTGGGCTGAGGCCGATATTTGAGTCTTCTGACGCTTGGGCTTGTATGGCCTTTGCCTTGCGGACCCTGCTGAGGGGTCTGGGCGGCTGGATAGGCAGGGTAGCCCCGATAGTGTTGACTTTTCCAGAGGAAAGGGGGATTCTTCCCCTGTGGCTTCTTTCTGTGAAGAGTGAAGGTCTTCCTCGAGAGATGGGTCCGAGTAACACACTCAGTCTTGATCTCAACTGCTTTATCCTCCATTGGTTTGCCAAAGAGCTGTTCGTCGAGACATAGGACATCAAGGAGTTTTTCCTGCACACACTGCTCGAGATCTGATGATTGCAATCAGGCCTGGCATCGCACGCCAATGCCGGTGGCGGCCACTCTAGTACTGGATTCGAAGCAGTCGTAAGCAGCATGGGAGAGGTATTTTGAGCACTCTGCGACAGACTTCGTTAAAGCCTGGAAACGCTAGAGATGGTTCCCATCGAGGCCAGTGGCATAGCCACCGAGCTCCTTGGCCAGGTCCCACAAGAACATGCCAATATAAAGTTGGTAAGTTTGAATGCGGCAAGCCAGCATTGAGCCCTGGTAGCATTTGCACCCCAGGGCATCGAGTGTGCAGGACTCCCTTCCTGGGGGCACTGAGGAGTGCGTTTTCGGGCTTTTTTGCTGACGCATGGCCGACTCAACCACCATGGAGGTGTGTGGGAGCTGCGCCTTGTAGAATCCCGGCCCCACTCGACCCGATACATTGTGTCGAGCCGACGGCTCATGATGGAGACAGAGGCTGGGGTCTCTCACACCCCGAGAAGCCGGGTAAGGATGGAAGGGCCAAGCACTGTCAGGGTCTCCTTCGGCGGTGCCTCGTACTAGAGGATGTCCAATTCCTCCATACGCAGGTCCTCCGACTCCGTTGTGATGGCGAGAGCCCATGCCATATCCCTGACAAATTCGTGGAAAGAGGTATCCTCTGACAGGAAACGGTGCTTGGCAGCTGGGTGAAATGGGTCGACAGGTCTGAGGAGAGGTCTTGGTGGGCTCGAGACTCCAGGGACATCTCGATGTCGGACTCCCAATCAGAAGAGTCCGAGGATGACTCGAGGTCCTCTGGCTGCAGGAGAGCCAGCAACTCCAGATTCTGATGCTTTGAGGCTGGGGCATGGCCGGAGCCAGAGACACTCGACTCCGAAGATCTCATTCCCGAGGATTGGAAGCAAGTACGAGACTCTCACCGAGGATCCACCCGAGCCATCTGGCTATCGGCAACTGCAGCAGCGGCCCAGGGAGTCCTTGATGTCAAGGTCCCTGCGTCTTGGCGGGGTCGGCGCCTGCTGTGATGCAAGGAACACAGAAACACTGCGTTCCAAGGCCAGCATGCGTGCTTCCCACTCGGGGGTCACAGACATGGACACCAACACTGGCGTGACCGGGTCAGGCGTTGAGGAAGAGAGGGGGTCCTCAATGGGACATGCCTTAGGAGACCGCAATCCATCGACAGAGGCCACAACCTCGGCCCTGGACACCTTCCGAGGGCGTTCCTGCTCTGATTCTTTAGGAGCTCTGCGGGGCTAAGGGACCAAGCATGGGATTTCCTTGGATGAGGCTCTCAAGGTCTTCCTCTTCTTCTTAAGCGCATGCTCTGGCGGCGACCCTTGCTCGGAGTGCCGACGAGCCTGTGGATCAGCCGCGGGGGCCTTACGTGAGTCTGAGGATCCGTGCGGGGCCTTTGGGCATAGGGAGACCGGAGCTGAGTCTGCCTTGTGGAAGATGTTTTATTTATTTATTTACATTCTCTTATATACCGCGCTATTCTGCATCAGTGCGGTTTACATTGAACAAACTGAAATTACATTGAACAGGGCATTATAACTTGGAGATAACTATTTTACAGGGAACATGGGCTATGGAGGGTTAAGTGGCTTGCCCAAGACCACAAGGAGCACCTGTGGGACTAGAAACCCCAGTCTTTCCAGCCCAAGGTTGCTGTCCTCTAGTGGGATTTGAACCCCCGACCTTCCGGCCTGAAGTACCTTGCCCCAACCACTAGGCCACTCCTCCACTCCAGATGTCGTCCTGCTTAAGCAGACGGCTCTGTATGGCCTTAGCAGACATTTTCTTGCACAAGGCGCATTCCTCCGTGTCGTGTTCTGCACCTAAACACCGGAGGCAACAATCATGAGTGTCGGTGAGTGACATATTTTTGGAGCACCAATCACATTTTTTTTTAAAGCCGATGGCCATTGTGGGAAAAAGAACCCCAGCAAGGTAAGACCCTCAACGCAGCCAGCGGTTAAAAAGGGCGCAAAGGCGCTGTGATGGAAAAAATCAAAACAGAAAAGTTTTTCGAGGCCCGGTGTGTTTGCAGCGGGTCTCGGGCGGGAAAGGAGCCAGCGCAAGCCGTTAAAGTACCAAAAATAGTACAAGAAAATCAACTTTTTTCCGGGGGGGACGAGATGAACGTCTGTTGAGCTCTGAGGAAAAAGGGAGACTGAGCAAGATGGCATCCTTGGGCAGGACGGAGACCACACATACGTGGTGGGATCTCCCAAAGGCTTTCTTTGAAAGCTGGGGAGATGCTCCGTGCATGGTTCCGTCGGTGTTGACGTCATCCATATGTGAGAACTTCCTGCTTGTTCCTGGAGGACACCTGCTACAGGTGAGTAACTATGCTTCTTTCTCTGTGAAGAAGCAGGAAGTAATTCCTCACATTTGGAACTCCCAAGCTACAGGCTACCAAAAACCGAGGCGGCCCAAGCCCAACAGGGACAACAAAACTGGAGAACAGGAAAGTAGTCCCTCTAGGGACTCCATTGATTCAGCATCCTCAACGAATAGCGCACTGAGGTTAGTCAACTTTTGGAGGTAGCCTGGACGGACAAAAGGGCCAGTAGGCAGGTGTTGGACCTAATACCCAAAAAGGTGCCGGAGCATAGCTTGGCTGAAGATGCTGTCCCATCAGGTTTCCCCATTCAGACACTAGTGGGCTATGAACGTGTGGACCGAAGACCACATGGCAACCTTGCAGATTTCCTCCATGGAGGCCGAGCGCAGGTTAGAGACTGAAGTGGCCATGACTCGAATGTTATCAGCCGTGACATGGCGTACTGGCAGGCTGGACTGAGCCTTGAGAGTCAAGGCAATGCAATTCACCAACCACAGGGACAGAGTGCACTTAGAGACAGCAGTCCCTAACTTACTAGAGTCAAACGAGACAAACAGCTGCAAGGACCGCCGGTTGGTCTTGGTACAGTCTACGTAAAAGGGGAAGGCATGCTAACAGTCCACATGTGCAACGCTGCCTCCCCTCGGATGGCATGCGGCCTCAGGAAGAAAGGTGGCAGGACAAATGACTGGTTGAGGTGGAACTCAGAGAACATCTTCGGCAGAAATCGTGGGTGTATTCGCAAGACCACGTGATTCTGGTGGAACATGGTGTAAGGCGGATGCACCACCAGTGCCTGGAGCTCAACTGACACGGCGAGCCGATGTGAGAGTTACCAAGAACAGGACCTTCCAGGTCAAGTACTTAAGGGGGCAGGAGTCCAGCATCTCAAAAGGAGCCTGCATGAGCTGCGTGAGGACCACATTAAGATCCCAAGTCACCGTTGAGGCCTTGATGGGAGGCTTCGAGAGAAGAAGACCACGCAGAAGCGAGTGAACAGAGCCGAGACGGCCCAGCCCCCTGAGTCGCGACAGAAGGCGCCGATTGTGTTGAGGTGGACCCAGGCAGAGTTGGATTTCAAGCCAGAGTCTGAGAGGTGCAGGAGGTACTCCAGCAAGTGATCCACTTCGCAGGAGAAGAGATCCAGTGTCCTATCCTCACACCAAGCTGTGAACCTCTGCCACTTGAATGTATAAACCAGACACTTGAACCCTTGTGCAACACAAGGACATCCGTGAACCCATCGGGTAGATTGAGCTCTGACAGGACTATCTGCTCAGCATCTAGGCCGTGAGGGTCAAGGAGTGGATGGTGGGGTGCAACATGGTCCCCCCATCCTGGGAGAGGAGGTCCAGAGCAAAACCTAAACGGAGAGGCTCCCACTGAGCGAGCTGGAGCAGCAAGGGGAACCACAGCTGCTGAGGCCAGTCCGGGCGATGAGAATCATGATGCCCATGTTGGCCTGCCGTTTCAACAGAGTTTTTACCATGAGGGGGATTGGAGGGAAAGCAGATCCATTCCCTCCCTCCCCCAATGGAGGAGGAAAGCATCTGATGCCACCCTGTTGCTAGCCAGCCTGCTGGAGCAGAAATGATCCACTTGGGTGTTCTGTGATGTGGCAAAAAGATCAATAATGGGAGTGTCCTACTCCCAGAAGATGCATTCCACTATCCACTCATGTGGCTAGAGGACTCTGCTCAGTTGATCTACCAGGACGTTGAGCTCACTGGGCAGGTAGGCTGCCCGGAGCTCCATCCTGTGGATGCAGCGCAAACTTCCAAAACTGGACTGCTTCCCAGCAGAGGAAGTACAAACCCATACCTCACTGTTTGCTGACATAAAATAACCAAGAAGAACCAATAACGACAACATGATCGGCACACCTGCAGGATATCACAAGACTAAACAAACAACTTCAAGAAGAGCTCCTTCACTACTGGGAGTCCACCCTTTGGAAGTCCCTCCCAACGAGCCTGAGGGCATTAAATGACATCATAGACTTCCGCAAAGCCCTTAAAACCCTGTTCTTTACAGAAGCCTATGAGCAGACAGATAATAGTCTCCACCCAAACGGTAATGGAACTACCTCCAACCAACTCAATACCCACTCTTCCCAACTAGACATACGAGTTCATTGTATAATGTTATTAAGTACCCTCATATTAAATGTAACCCTCCAATTGTGCTGTCTAAATGTTGTTAAGTACCCTCATGTTAAATATAACCCTCCAATTGTGATGTGACCACTTTGATTGTAGGATAAGGTGTTATACAAATCTGTCTAAATAAATAAATAAAAAACAAAACATTGCTACCTGGTTGTTGTAAGGGTGGAGTCCTTTTTCCTTCCCAGCACTTATATCACTTACCCTGGGACGTCCGTTAATCCTCTGGGTCGAGGAATTACCTTACCTTCTCTGTCTGGGATCCCAGGGAGAACAAACACACACACACTCGCACATAAGTAGCATGTAAGTTTATTTCAATAGTTAAAAAGGGCAGTTCATCTTTTATACATTCCAGGGAGCATATACATACGTCATCAAGCCATCCCAGCAGCCTAGTACTGCTTATCAGCAACCGTACAAACTGGTACCTGTCTCTGTGAGGATCACTCAATTTTGTCTTAGCACAACACATTCCTTTTCATCTAGGTATCCACAAAATATCCATTTTCCCTTCTGGGCCTCATGGTCCCTCTGTACAACAAGAAACTGATTTTCCCCTTACAATACTTATTTTCCCCTTACAGTTGTCCGCCTGGATCAGGACAAACTGGTTTCCCAGGTGCGCCTGTAAGGCCCGGAGGGCATTTGCTATGGCCCACAACTCAAGGAAGTTTATCTGGTGCAGGCTGTCCTGCTTGGACCAGAGGCCCTGTGTCTGCAGGCTGTCCAGGTGGGCCCCCCACCCAAGCATGGACGTGTCGGTTGTCAGCATCCAACAGGGGGACTCCACCCGGAACAGAAGACCATGAAGTAGGTTCGGCAGATCCAACCACCAGTCAAGGGACTGTATCAGCAGTGCGGTGCCGCTACTCTGTCCCGAAGGTGGCCCATGGCTTGCTTCCATTGCATGCAGAAGGTCCACTGTGCCTGCCACATAAAGAGGCGGGCCAGGGGGATGACATGCACTGTGGAGGCCATGTATTGTTAGCTGTTACTTGTAAAATGGTTATTAGAAGTTTCATGTAAAATTGATGTTGTGTTCAATGTAAACCACCTTGATAAAACTGAAAGGCAGTATAAAAGAAATGCTAAATAAATAAAATGTGGCCAAGCACCTTCAGCATTCCCCTGACCATGGTGTGGCGCTGACGCTGCATGCTGCCATCTCTGTCATCTGCTGCATGCGATATAGCGGCAAAAACGCATTGGCTCGAGTGGTATTGAGGAGGGACCTGATGAACTCCAGCTTTTGTGTGGGTTGCAGATGGGACTTGAGTGAGTTGATGACTAATCCCAACTGCTCAAGGAACTGTACGGTGAGGTGAGAAGACTGCTGGATAGCGTACGGAGCAGGGCCTTTGATGAGCCAGTCGTCCAAGTAGGCAGCTACGACCGAGATGCACTTGCTGAAAATCCAAGGCACTGAGGCGAGCCCGAAGAGGAGCACCCAGCACCAATATTGCTAGTCTCCCAGCACAAATCTGAGGTATTTTCTGTGACTTGGGTGGATCGGGATGTGTGTGTACGCATTCTTGAGATTCAAGGAGCATAGCTAATCGTCCCTTAGGAGGTACGGGAGCAGTGTCCCCAGAGAGACCATCTTGAACCGTTCGCACACAAGAAACCAGTAGAGACTGTGGAGGTGCTCGGGAACATCAGACCCAAATACGCTCAACAAGGAGATCTCCATGGGAACCTGTGTCAATTCTGATCTCCCCCCCCCCCCCCCCATGCATCCACCTCTGCTGGCAGCACATGAGTCTCCAAATGGGCTGGACGGAGTGCGGTAATGCCGCCAAAGCCATAGCAGGGCCTGCATTTTACAAGGCAAGAACCACCAACCTATGAGCCTCGAGGGCCCTCAGGCATTTCTCCAGTACCACCGTTTCAGAGGGGAATGGGACCAGAATAGGAACTTCAGCCACTGGTGTCAATACCTCCGGCAGGGACTCCACGATGAAAGGCTCATCCAGAAACATCCAGCAGCCCTCCAGAGCTATGGGATTCAATTCCTCCCATCTAGGTGTCGATTCCTCCCACCTCAGTGTCCACGTCACATCAAGAACTGCAGTGCCGATGCCCCTTGAGCTTTTCCCTGTTTTCGAGGACCCCTTTCAACACTGACAGGACCAGTGTTAAGTCCCTCCTCACTGTAGATTGGATATCGAGCTTCCGCTCGATGCCCCAGCCCCTCAGTTCCAACTGCACTCGGGCGCCCCGCCCAATTGAAGCCTTGGCTGGTCTCTGTGACGGAGCTGACGCTGAGGCCGAGAATGCTGAATCAGACATTCCAAAGAGGGACTCCTCCAGAATTTCCTGGTCCTTCAGGCCCCTCCCCGTCATCTGCAGGCAAAGGTTGCAAGACGCAGGTTGGTGGTCGGGCCCAAGGCACTGCAGGCACCAGTTGTGCCTGTCCATGACCGAAATAATGCAGCCACATTTCATGCATTTCTTAAGCCGCTCAGCAGCTTAGACCTGTCTGGGAAGAACACCTCATTGCAAAGGCAGGGAAAAGGCCCGGACAAGGAGAAAAAGCAAAAGAGAAACAAAAGAACGAAAATTAAAAAAAATATCAGCTGGGAGTTGATTAACTCATGACAGACAGTGAAAACCTCTCAAAAAATGCGTAGTTACTCACCTGTAACAGATGTTCTTTGGGGACAACAGGAATCAGTCCTCACATATGGGTGACACTGGCACCGATGGAGCCCTCGTGGAAGCAAAAGGCACACCCTCTCCCACCACACACATGCAGGTACCCCACCTCAACCCAACATACACACACATACATAGGCACCCCAACCCAGTACCAAACTGAGGACTTTTCTCTCTATTTTTGAATTTTTGTTTCATAGTATATTTAAATTCATAATATGAATATAAACTGAATTTAAAGCCATCATTATTAGCATGATTGGCTCTGCAAGTTGCAATTATAGGTGGAAGATTACCAACAGGTGATTTTTGTTGTTAACATAAGAACATAAGATATGCCATACTGGGTCAGACCAAGGTCCATCAAGCCCAGTATTCTGTTTCCAACAGTGGCCAATCTAGGTCATACGTACCTAGCAGTTTCCCCAAGGGACACAGGTTCCACAATGCTTGTATTGGTTCAAGCATTGATATCCTGGGTCCCTTCTTAATAATGGTTTATGGACCTTTCCTCCAGGAACTTGTCCAAACCTTTTTTAAACCCAGCTACACTAACAGCCTTTACTACATCCTCCGGTAACAAATTCCAGAGTTTCATTACACGTTGAGTGAAAAAATATTTTTTTTTATTAGTCTTAAATAGTTTACCCTGTAGCTTCATTGCATGTCCCCTAGTCTTTCTATATTCTGATAAGGTAAACAATCGATCTACGTTTACCCGTTCCACTCCGTTCATTAATTTATAGACTTCTATCATATCTCCCCTCAGCCGTCTCTTTTCCAGGTTAAAGAGCCCCAACCTTTTTAGCCTTTCTTCATAGGAGTAGCCTTCCATCCCCTTTACCATTTTGGTGGCTCTTCTCTGAACCTTTTCTAAAATTGCTATATCCTTTTTAAGATATGGCGACCAGAATTGCACACAATATTCAAGGTGCGGTCTCACCATGGAACGATATAGAGGCATTATAATATCTTTTGTTTTATTTTCCATTCCTTTCCTTATCATACCTAGCATTCTATTTGCTCTCTTGGCCGCCGCTGCACACTGGGCCGAGGGTTTTAACATGGTATCCACAAGGACGCCTAAATCTTTTTCTTGGGTCGTGGTTCCTAATGTGGAACCTTGCATCGTGTAACCATAGTTTGGGTTGTTCTTCCCTAGGTGCATAACCTTGCACTTCTCCACATTAAATTTCATCTGCCATTTTGATGCCCAGTCTTCCAATTTATCAAGATCCTCTTGCAATTTTCCACAATCCTCCTGGGTTTTAACAACTTTAAATAGTTTTGTGTCATCAGCAAATTTGATAACCTCACTCGTTATTCCACTTTACAGGTCATTTATGAATATGTCAAAAAGCAGCGGACCCAGCACAGATCCCTGGGGTACACCACTATTCACCTTTCTCCATTGGGAAAATTGGCCATTTAGCCCTACCCTCTGCTTTCTATCTTTTAACCAGTTCCTGATCCACAGTAGTACACTGCCTCCTATCCCATGACTCTTTAGTTTTGCCAAAAGTCTCTCATGAGGGACCTTGTCAAAGGCTTTCTGAAAGTCCAGATACACAATATCAACCGACTCACCTTTGTCCACCTATTTATTCACTCCTTCAAAAAAACATAACAGATTAGTAAGACAAGATCTTCCTTGTCTAAAGCCATGTTGGCTGTCTCCCATTAGGTCATGACTATCTATATGCTGAGTAATTTTATTCTTTATGATGGTTTCTACCATTTTTCCCGGTACTGATGTCAGGCTCACCGGTCTGTAGTTTCCCGGATCACCCCTCGAACCCTTTTTAAAAATTGGTGTTACATTGGCGATCCTCCAATCCTCAGGTATTAGAGATGATTTTAATGATAGTTCACAGATTACTGATAGCAGGTCTGCAATCTCAAATTTCAGTTCTTTCAACACCCTTGGATGTATACCATCCGGCCCAGGTGATTTGCTACCCTTCAGTTTATCTAATAGTTGTAAGACATCTTCCCGATGTATCGATATTTCCTTCAATTCTTCCACACCTTTAAATACCACTTCAGTCGTGGGTAACATCCCTACATCTTCCTCAGTAAAGACCGAAGCAAAGAATTCATTCAGTCTCTCCGCTATCGCCTTGTCGCCTCTTAGTGCTCCTTTAACCCCTTTATCATCTAATGGACCAACTGACTCTCTCACGGGTTTTTTTGCTACGAATGTACTTGAAAAGGTCTTTATTTCGCGTTTTTGCTTCCGCAGCAAGCTTCTTCTCAAATTCTCTCTTTGCCTGCCTTATCAATGCCTTGCATTTGACTTGCCAGTGCTTGTGCTGTTTCCAGGTTTCATCATTTGGCTCTTTTTTCCATTTCTTGAAAGATGCTTTTTTGGCAACAACAGCCTCTCTGACCTCAGCTTTAAACCATGCTGGCAATTTTTTGGACTTCCTTCCACTTTTCTTAAAGCGTGGAATACAGCTGGTCTGGGCTTCCAAGATAGTATTTTTCAACAACACCCAAGCTTGATGTATGTCTTTAACCTTTGCAACTGCTCCTTTTAGTTTTTTCTTAACTGTTTTCCTCATTCTATCATAGTCTCCCTTTCGAAAGTTAAAGGGTAGTACTGTGGATTTCCTTACTATCCCTCCTCCACTAATTAAATCAAAGGCGATCATGCTATGATCACTATTGCCAAGTGGCCCCAACACCCTTATCTCTTGCACTACATCTGGTGTTCCACTAAGGACTAGGTCTAATATTGCTTCCCCTCTGGTCGGTTCATGAACCAGCTGCTCCAAGAAGCAGTCATTTATTTCATCTAGGAACTTTATCTCCCTAGCATGTCCTGTTGTGACACTGACCCAGTCGATGCCGGGGTAATTGAAATCACCCATTATTATTACTGCACTGTAACTTTTGCTAGCTTCCTTGATTTCTTTGAGCATTTCGTCATCCATTTGTTCATTCTGGCCAGGCGGACGATAGTACACCCCCACTGCCATCGCCTTCCCCTTTTTACATGGAATTTCAATCCATAGAGATTCTACAGCAAATTTTGTTTCTTGCAAAACTTTAATCCTTTCTGACTCAATGCCCTCTCTAACATAGAGCGCAACCCCTCCACCAATTTGATCAGCTCTATCATTTCGATATAGTTTGTACCCAGGTATCACAGTGTCCCACTGGTTGTCCTCCTTCCACCATGTCTCTGATATTCCAATCATATCTAACCTCTCGTTTAGTGCTATATATTCTAACTCTCCCATCTTGTTTTGTAGACTTCTAGCATTTGCATACAAGCATTTTAGAGACTGTATTTTATTCATATTAATTTGGCTATTGGTAGACATGGGTAATTTGGGATCTTTAAGTTCTGTCTGCTCCATACTCGAGGGCATTTGGGCTACTTTACTCTTTTTTGGAACCTCTCTGCTTTTTGTAGTATCCTTCAAGGATACATTCTTCCGAACCATGCGCTCTTGGGCGACTGTCGGCTTTCCCCTATTATCTAGTTTAAAAGCTGCTCTATCTCCTTTTTAAAGGTTAATGCCAGCAGCCTGGTTCCATCCCGGTTAAGGTGAAGCCCATCCCTTCGGAAGAGCCCCTCCTTTCCCCAGAATGTTCCCCAGTTCCTAACAAATCCTAACCCCTCATCTCTGCACCATTGTCTCATCCACGCATTGAGACTCCGGAGCTCTGCCTGCCTATTGGGTCCTGCGCGTGGAACGGGAAGCATTTCGGAGAACGCTACCCTGGAAGTTCTGGATTTCAACTTCCTACCTAAAAGCCTAAATTTAGCTTCCAGAACCTCCCTACCACATTTTCCTATGTCATTGGTACCAACATGTACCAAGACAGCAGACTCCTCCCCAGCACTATCTAAGACCTTATCTAGGTGGCGTGTGAGGTCCGCTACCTTCGCACCAGGCAGGCATGTTACCAGGCGATCCTCACGTCCACCAGCCACCCAGCTATCTACATGCCTAATGATCGAATCACCAACTATAACTGCTGTCCTAACCCTTCCCGCATGGGCACTTGGCCCTGGAGAAACCTCCTCGGTGCGAGAGGGGTTTACATCTCCTGGAGGACAGGTCCTAGTTACAGGATCACTTCCTGCCACACCAGGGTGATGCTCTCCTGTCACGTGACCTCTCTCCTCCATGGCAACAGGGATGCTGCCAGACTGGAGGTGGGACTTCAGGACTATATCCCTGTAGGTCTCGTCTATGTACCTCTCTGTCTGTCTTATGTTTTCCAAGTCTGCTACTCTAGCCTCTAGAGAACGGACTCGTTCCCTGAGAGCAGAGAGCTCCTTGCACCTAGTGCACACGTAAGACCTCTCACCAGCTGGGAGAAAATCATACATGTGACACTCAATGCAAAAGACTGGAAAGCCCACATCCCGCTGCTGGACTGCTGTCTGCATCTTAGTTTTAAGTTTGTGTTTAGATCTTTAAGTTCTATATGTACTAAAGGGTGCAATGGATATTTATACCACTAAAACTGTACCTAAGAAGTTTAATATACCTTGTTCACCTGAAGCTTAATTAATCTCAGGTCCTTGGTGTATGACTGATTTGGGTAATGAGCTTCACCTGAGAGCACCTCCTGTCTTTTAAGTTGTGCAAGTACCTATAAAGCTGTGATTTTCCCAGGGGAGGGTGGGTGTGGGGAGGGAGGGAGGGATATAACACTTATTAAAAAAGGGCTGCTACACAGTACCTTGTCCTGTGCTGCTGAGGAAAACTATATTCTGATTTGATTTAAATTATAGCTCTTTGCTGCTACTAGGCTCTAACCTATTATGAAATTTAAACTACAAGCTCTCTGCTGGATTCTAAATTTAACCAGAAAGCTCTCTTCTGTGTTTTAATTTGAAACTAAAAGTACTTTGCTGATGCTAGGCCCTGAGTGACTATGAAATTTAAACTACAGCTGTCTACTGGGTATGAAAGGTAACCAGAAAGTTCTCTTCTGTGTTTTTAAATTGAATCTTAAACTGTTACTACTAGGCCCTGACTGATTTAACAAAAAAAATAGTGGGTTCACAGATTAATTAGCTTTAAAAGAAAAAAAATTCCTTTCAGAAAAATTCCCAGAAGTATATACTCACAATTTCAGATTTCTCTCCAGAAGTAACAGCCCCCCTTTCCAGTCCTTCAAGACTGTTGTTGTTTGGCTATTAGTAAGCGCTTGTTATTGGCTATGGATATTAAATAATTTAGTTTTGCACATAGCATGACAGTAATGAAACTCACTCCTAAGGCAGGGTTATATGGAGGAGTCACTTGTGTGCTTCCTCTGCTAGCTTCAGTCTCATGACTGAATGCATGGAGCAGCATCTTACATGACCTGCTGGCCTCATACGTTCAGAAGGGAGATTCAATCTGGCAAAATGATGCACTCACTGGTTAAACATACTACTCTTTTTCTTCTGGGGGGAGGGACCAAGCAGTGAGAATCATGCACACAAGGCCAGCACAACGTCTAGGAAAACTAGGAGGGTGGTGCAGCAAAGAGCAGCCACAGTCAAAGCAATGGGTCCCAACAGCCACACAAACTCAGAGTCAGTGGTGCTTCTACCTGCAGAAAGAATAGGTGATATGTAAATAGTCCATTATCTCTTATAAGTGTTTTTTTGAAATCTCCATTTTACATATATTTATAAAATAAGTTTAATATTTCAAAGTGTGATGTCCAAATGTATGTTTTTCTAGGATTGTTCCGAGAGGGATGGTGTTGAGATAATTACAACTGAATTTGATAATCAAAATCTTTAGGGTTAGACGTGCTAAGAGTCTAAAAGCTAATTGCGAGGGGGTGCAAAGCTGAGGGTTTGCCTAGGGCACCTAATATCCTTGGCACCGGCCCTGCATGCAAAATTTGGTTTGTGTGCTCTGAGAACTGAACAAACTCAAAAATGTGCCACAAAATAAAGGTTGAGATGCACTGCTCTAAAGAACAAAGCCTAGAGCTTGGAGATTCTGCACTCTGGAAAGTACCAAAAACACCAACTTCAGCATAAGATCCTTCAAAGAAATCTCCAGATGAGGCTTAAATGGAGCCCCCATAAGTGTGGACAAAACCACCAGTGCCGAATACCACACATGTTTAATCCCGCTCAAGAAACAAACTACACCTAAATGAGAGGCAAAGGACACTCCCTGAATCCTTTCTTGGAAACAGGTCAGCGCTGCCAGCTGCACTCACAGCAAATTTAGAGCCAAGCCTTTATCAACTCCACTTGTAAGACGACCAAGACATCAGACAGTGACGAACTCAAGGGATGAAGGTGTCTTTCTTCACACCAAGCCTCAAAAATACACCATATCTGAACATAGGCTAGAGAGGTAGAAAGCTTCCGTGCCCACCGCAAAATCTCTATAATGTGGAGGGGGGGGGGGAATATCCTATCTTCCTCAGCCTAGCCCTCTCAAGAGCCAAGCTGTAAGGGAGAACTGACCTACTATGAGCATGAGAATTGGATCCAGAGACAGAAGATCAACCACCACTGGTAAGCAAAATGGCTCTTTCACCATCAGCCATACCACATCTACATACCACAGCCAATCCAGAACCGCCAAAATCATCAGACACAGATGAGCTTCAATTCTCTGGACCACCCAGCCTACAAAGGATTATGGAGGAAACACGTACAAGATGCCTTCTCAAAGTCACATCTGAACCAACACATCCAAGCCCTCTGACATTCTCTCATCAGTGAGTGAAGAACCTGGACACCTCGGTATTCATCAAGGATGTCATCAGACCCATTATGGGCAATGTCCAGCAGCTCACAATCTGCTGAAACACAGACTCTGCAAGAGACCACGCCCTCGGATCCAAGAAATTTTGGCCGAGATAATCAGCCTGGACATTTTCTTTTCCAGCCACATAAGTTGGAGGCACCAACTCTAATATTGCTGCCATAGACCTTAGAATCTGAAGATAATCCCAAGCAACAGGGCAACACTGCTTGAACAGTATTTACACCTAGCCTTGTAACTTCTCCATTCTTTCTGATGTCAGTGACACCCAGCCTTGTTCTGGTGTCAAAGTGAGCTCCCAAGTACTTCAGGGACTAAGTCTGCTCCAACCTGTAAGTCTGCCCATGTTCCCTGTAAGTATTAGTGCATGTGTCTCATATCCCCTCGTGTTAAATGTATCCCCCAACAGCTTTGACCCGGTGAAAAGCGGGATATAAATGCAGATAAATAAATAAATAAACCTGCTCTTGACAAAATTGATGACTCAGCACAAATCCTGGAGCAAAGACACCATCCGGTGCATGGCCACTCAACTCTCCTGAAATGACTTTGCCCTCATTAGCCATCAACAACACCCCCTCTTTGAGTAATGCTGCTGCTGCCATAACCACCATCACCTTGGTGAAAGTTCAGGGTGCTATGGCTAGTCCGGAGGGCAAAGCCCAAAACTGAAAGTGACCCATGGGTACTGCAAAACACAGATACCTTTGATGTTCCAGTCGAATTAGAATGCACAGTTACATCTCTGCCAAATCCAAAGAAGTCAAGAATTCCCCTTGCCTTTCCACCACTATAACCCAATTGCAAGATCTCCATGCGAAAGTGGGAGACTGCAAGGCTCTGTTGACCTGCTTCAGATCCAAAATCATCCAAAAAGTTCCCTTTTTCTTGGGCACCACGAAATAAAGAGAGTAATGCCCAAGGCCCCACTCCTTCTGAAGGAACTGCAACACAGATTCAAGTTGGAGCTGCTGCCTCGGAGTCTTCGCTATCACCTGCACTTTCTCTGGCACCCAACACGGAGATTCCATAAAAACGTCTGAAAAGGGCCACACCAGCTCAAGGGCATAGCCCTCTTGAATCACCTCCAGTTACTGGTCTGATGTTATCTGGGTCCAAGCGGAGTAGAACTCCTGTAGATGACTACCTACCTAGACCACTTCCATCTCGATTCCCAAACCTTCACAGGATCACCTTAGAGTCTCCTGCAGTTCCAGAGGTGCCATTTCTTCCACATCTATGAACGTCACAAAAAAAAAAAGGCTCCACAGAAGGAACCTCAACCTTTGAGAAGAGCCAGACCATGCTGGACAAGCCTTCAAAAATAGGGGGATACTGACCTCTTGAGGACGATACGGACTTAGACCCCTGCAACCTATCTTCCAGCAACCTAAGCACCTTGGACTCACCTAAATCTTTCACCAGCTTCTCTAGCACCTCCCCAAAAAGCAGCCTGCCATTAAATGGAAGTTTACTAAGCCTGGCCTCAGACACCACATCCACCAACCAATTATGCAGCCACAGGAGGGGCAAGCCAACACCACCAAGTCCATGTTCTTTGCCAAGGTCCAAATCAAATCATAAAGAATGTCAACTACAAAGCACAATTCAACTCCAATCTGGCCATCTCCAACAAGTATCTGTGGGGGCTCATGAGTGCACTTTGGGATCTTCTGGGACCAGTGCAAACAAGACTAAGCCACCTACTTCCCACAGATCACTGCCTGCAGAGCAAACGCGGAGACCTCAAAGGACTGCTTTAAGTAAGGCTGCCAGCTTTCAATCCTGAGAGTCCTTCAGTGTTGCTCCATCTTTTGCGGGAATTGTCAATTTCATGGTGACCACCATCACTAGCGCATCTGCCTTCAGGAACCATAAGAGCTCCCTCTCATTCAGTGAAATGGGATATAAGCAAGCCATCTGCCTACTAACCCACAGACTCACATCCAAGGACTCCTATTCCTGTGTAATCATTTAATTTATCGCCTTATGAAGCAGAAAAGTCTTAGTTGATTATGGCAGGCCTCGACAAATTTTCTTGGAATGCAGTAGCCAGCTACCAAAACCTAGATAAAAGTGCACACCCTGTCCCCAAAAATGTGTATTGCAGTTACTTTTTAGATTTTAGGGTCTGTTTTACTAAGATTGTTTTCCCATTTTCTATGGGAAAAAGCTTAATAAATCCGGCTCTTAACAGTCTTCTGTGCAGTGCCAACAAAAAGCAGTGGCCCCACTCATCCCACCAAACCCACTGACCCTTTAAGCTGTGTGTATGAGCATGTGCAGAGGTGGAGTACCTATATATGTGTGTATGTGTTGTGTTGAGGTGGGGTACCTGCATGTGTGTGGTGGGAGAGGGGTGTGACTTTTGCACATACACATTTTGTCCTTTACTTCCCATGCATTCATCTCTTCCCTCCCCCTGCCACTCCAACCCCTATCTCTTGCTGCCCCCCCCCAAACTGTGTTTCTCTTCTGAGACTCTTTCCTCTTCTCCTTCCCTCTTGCACTCACCCCCTGCCCTCCATTCCCCCACCATCCTTATTTACCCAAATCTACTGCCCCTTTAAATTTCTTCAGCCATCTGTGCATCAAACACCCCCTGCCTCTAAATGTTTTTTGCAGGCTTGGGCAGACACCATCAGTCAGAACTGCTGCCCATTTCCATGCTGCTGCACATATGCTCTGAACCCCAGGTGCTAGCTCTGATTTTTTAGTTGTTATGGCAACCTGGCACCCGTGTGTTGTTGAGCTCTAGCTTATGGATACACTCCAGCAAGGGATCCTCTATCACCCCCGCCATCACAGGGGAGTCCTCTGTAATGTTAAGGGCCATTAGGATCTGAGAGATGAGGGCGGATAATTCCTATCTGTGAAAGACTCCGACCACCATGTGATCCTCCCCCAGTTGGATGTGCTTATTGTTTATCTGACATTTTTTATATACCGTATTTCCTAAGGTCAATGCAGTTTACATTAAACTAAGATTTTACAATTTACGATTTTACAAAAAATTCTTACAAGTTTACAAGTTACAAGAAGATGCAAAAGCAGTTAACAGGTAGGGTAGAACGATGAACAGAATGTATTTTAGATTTAACTTATAATACATGATTATGCTTGCTTGGTGTAAATATGAAGAATAAATGCGTTATTTAGTGGCAGTCACAGCATCATATCGCGCTACAATGTGTTTGTCAGGCCTATTGTGAAGATGTAGAGAGGATTTAGAGGATGTTTATTTTTATTTAACAGGTTTTTATACTGCTTTATCATGTAGTTAAAGCGGTTTACAGTACAGCATCAGCTCAATGATTACATTACAACAAGGGGAACAAACGTGGGAGTATAAACATGATCTAGGGCTGAACAATGTTAGTGTTCCAGAGGGATTATACATTAGAATATTGAGGGATTTATTTATTTGTGTGCCTTATATACCGCCTTATCGTGTAACAGGTGTGAATATAGATTACAATCGCTGATATATACATGATTAATTTATAACTCTTGACAACTTATTTACAATTTACATAAGTAGTTATGATTTCAGGTGTGTAAACTTAAATCCATTCATGCCGACATACTCAGCTTTAGGTTACTTAGTGTGGAATAGGGTGGAGAGGGAGAAGGGAAGAGTTTGAGAATGTTGAACTGATTTCCGGTTTTTATGTTGGGTCAGAGATGATATTTTCTTCGTTGCCACCAAAGTGCTCGATGAAAAGAAATGTTTTTAGTTGAGTCCGGAAGGTATCCAAGTCGGTTATAGCTCTAATTGTAACTGGCAAAGTGTTCCATAATGATGGGGATAAATATTCGAAAGCTCTATAGCTGGTTTGTTGTTTGGTTTTGCGTTAATCAGCTGGATTGATTAGGATACAGAGTAGGAGAGGGATCGGTTGAGGATTAAATAAGTTACAGGACAGTTGTAGTGGCAGGCTCATTCTGGGCTATGTGATACTTCCAAAATGTTTGGAGAATAAATATGTTTTTATTTTTTGGCGGAAGTCTTCAATATATGTAGTTGTCTTCAGATCTGCTGGTAAGGAGTTTCATATCATTGGTGCTGATATAGAGAATGCCCTGTTGCAAGTTGTTTGTTTACTTTCTGTTTTGACGTTAGGAATAAGCAGCTGGTTTTTGTTACTGGCTCTCTTTGGTCTGACTTCTGGATCTCTTTTTATCAGTGACTGGAGTGTGCCTGCAGATGTATGGTGTAGAATTTTGAATGGATTGAATATAGCATTGAATTTGATTCGTGCACGCATTTGGAGCCAGTGCAGATGCTTCAGGAGGGGAGTTGTGTGTTCATGCCTTAGGGGATCCTGTTATGATGCGCAGAGCCGTATTTTGAGCTATCTGTAGAGGGCATAAGGTGTCTTTTGAGAGTCATTGGTAAATCAGGTTGCAGTAGTCCAGTATTGATGTGATTGTTGCCTGACAAACAGTTATGAAGTCGTTTTGGCTGAGCAGGGATTTGAGTTGTTGCATTATCTTCATCTTGTAATATGCCACTTTCATTGTTATGGCCGGCCTTGTCATATTATGTTTCTTTACCAAAGTGTTCTTTGAAAAAAAGTGTGAAATGTCATTCATGGTTCTGGTTTTTATAGGAAGGCTATTCCAGAGACCTAAGGCATAAAGTGAGAAGGCTTGTGAGCGAGCTGTTTGGTTGCTCCTTCGTTTTTCAAGAGGGACGCTGAATGTATTCTGAGCACATATCCTTCTGATGTCTGGTGGCTTAATGAGGATGGGTCTGTAGGTAATCCAAAGTCATACTGTGCAAGATTTTGTAGGTGGTTATTAGAATTTTGTATTTGACATGGGACTGAAGTGGTAGCCAATATAGTTGCTTGAGAATGGGAGTGATGTGGCAATTTCTGGGTGCACCTTGAAGAATTCTCGCAGCAGCATGCTGGGCCATTAGTGGATGAAGGTCAGTTTTGGGAATGTCGTGGTAAATGATCTTGCAGAAGTCTAAGTGCAGGAATCATTGCCTGGAAAACCAGTCGGAAGTTGTGTGTTTCAAGTAGAGGGCGTAATTGTTGCAGACTTTTAATCTTTTGGTAAATCAATCTAGCATTTTTGCTGATGTGAGATTGAAATGTTAGCCATTGATTCAGTGTGAATCCAAGGTATTGGACCTGTGTCTTGAATTCTAACTCTATTTTGTGAAAAGTTTTGGTTCCTGGTTATGTAAAGTACTTCTGTTTTTTGAAATGTATTCTTAGTTGGTGCTCTAGTAACCAGTTAGAGATTGCATTGAAACAATTTACTATTGCGGTGTAGTAGGATTTTGATGTGGAGAAGGGAGCATATATCATGAGCCTGTATAATGTTGCAGATTGGCTATATGTAAATTCTGAATAGTAGGGAGGATAGTGCTGACCCTTGTGATTCCATGTGTATGAAGCAGATTTGATGTGTCCTATTCTCACTTGCTGAAGACGTCCAGATAGATATGAGCGGAACTTTCTAATACTCTGAAGACCTATTTATTTATTTATTTATTTAAGCAATGCTTATATACTGCTTTTCACCGGGTCAAAGCAGTGTACATTCAGGTATGGTATATATTTCCCTGGTCCCCGAAGGGCTCACAATCTACATTTTGTATCTGAGGCAACAGAGGGTTAAGAGGTTTGCCCAAGGCCACAAGGAGCACCTGAGAGACTAGAAATCTCAGTCCCTCTGGCCCGAGGTTGCTGTCCTCCAGCGGGATTCAACCCCCCGCCCTGCAACTTGCCCCAACCCCTAGGCTACTCCTCCCTATGGCATGTAAACATGCTAGTAGTAACTTGTGGGATACTGAGTCAAATGTGGCCTTTGTACCTAGGAACATTAGAACAAATCCTTGATCAGTGTTTTATATACTTTTTGTGATTTTATCAATAATTGAGGTAATCAGAGTTTCTACACCAAGATACTGTCTGAAGCCATGTTGCTGTAGGTCCAGTGGAAAGTGTGTATTGATATAGTCCTGTAGCTGTATCTGTACTACTTTCTCAATAATTTTTGTTCAGAATGGAAGACTGGTAATGGCTCTATATGAACTCGACTCACTTGCTTCTAATTTAAAGCTCTTTAGAATTGGTCAGATGGACCATTCTTCAGAGCAGAGGGTATGTAACCTAGTGTGAATGAATACTGTATTATCGTGTTTATGAATGGTGCTAGATCAGAGCGAGCAATCTTAATCCAATTTACCGGGCATGGGTCAAGAGGAGATGTTGTTATATTGAGGTCCAGTATGATGCTTTCTAAATTATCAAGGGATGGTAGAGTGAATTTCTGGAGAGAACTATTGGTTAACTTTTAACACTATGATACTTCTAGATTTTGATTGAAGCTGTCAACTTTAGCTTGGAAGAAGCTAGCCAGATCTTGTGGTGATGGGGTGTTGCACATTCTGCTGTTATCATTTTGTTTCAGGAGAGATTTCACAATATCAAAAAGTTCCCTAGGTTTATTTATGGAACTCATGAAGAGCTTTATATGATATTCTTTTTTTGTGCTCATTGACTTTGTGTCGATAAACCTGTAATTTATGCAAGTAGCTATTTCTATGCAGGCTATTTTGTGAGTAGCACCACTTGCATTCAAGTTTTCTGAGCTCTCTTTTCAGGCATCTTAATTACTGGAGTGTACCAGATGGTGTTATAGGAGGGTCTTATCCTGTTTAGTTCATGGTGCTGTGGATCTCGCCCCCTCAAATTCCCCCCTCCCCCGGGGATCATCCCAACACCCCAATGTACCCAGGATACTTTAGTCTTTACTAGTACTTTGCCCTTGGGATGATATTCTAACTTCAGTGATTTGAAAGTATCTTGAAGGATACTAGCAAAACACTGAACTGAAACCATATGACTGTCTAGTAGACTTCCTAGAAGGCAGATAGATTGAGAGTACCAATAACTACACCCTCAAAATCCCAAATGTAACAGCTAGAGATTGGTGATCAGGATAGAATATGTAGCCTTGCACTAAATAAAGATCCTAGTCTGATGGGTTCCTCGATAGGCAGCAGTCTCCACCAATTCAGCACCAGGATTATGCATACCGTCTTGCTCTCATCAGTTTTATTTCTAACTTTTTTGTATTATAAGAAAAATCCTTTTGAATTAACACATAGGCAGTACTCACATTATTTGTTTGATCAGCTTCCTTCAGTCTCTCTTGCAGTGAGAAGACTGTTACTTTTGCTTTCTCCAACTCCTCAAAGACCCGATCTGATGGATCGTCAGAATTAGCCAACTGCTTCTGATTTTCATTAAATGTCTACAAGACAAAGATTATAAAACAGAAAAGATCCCAGAAGACAGTACCGTAAAGCATTCTCTCTTTTTCTATCTTTATTGGGCAGAACAAATTAACTATACATAAGGTGACATGTTACTTACCAGTTAATGTCCTTTCCTTGCTAGACCAGTCGGTTGTGTTCCCCTACCAGAAGATTGGTGAAGACAAACAACCAAAGAAAAGCACATGTTTGAATGACATCACTCCCATGCCTCTATCTGCCTCAGCCACCAGAGGTTTCTTCAGTATTCGTCCTACAGCATATGGTAGAAACATGAGCAACAATGAGTAGAGAACTACAGCAAAGCACAAACAGAAAGCTGTCAGAAGATGAATCTGCAGAGCCAAGAATAAAAATCATAATGGGACCAAGGGTACTGCAGCAGAAGAACAGAGCAAATACAGTTTCAGGGATGGGCCCTGGATTGGTCTAGCAGGACTCAAGGAAAGGACATTAACTGGTAAGTAAAATGTCACCTTCCCTATCATCCTGCTAGACCAGTCCAGACAAGTGGGATGTATCAAAGCTATGCCTCCACTGGGCGGGAAGACGACATAGCAACTCACAAAAACCTTGAGTCAAAGGCCATGTCCACTCGCATGTGGACATCCACCAAGCGATAATGCTTGACAAAAGTGGAAAAGTGATGTTCAAAGTGCCACCTGACAAATGTCTGCAGGGGCTTACTGAGCTCTGACCCACCCACGAGGACGCTTAGGTAGAATGGGCCCACAAACTCTCTGGAAATGGCTGGTTCCACAACATATACACTGAGGCAATAGCCTCCTTAATCCGGCGCCCTAAAGGCCAGCAAACAGTACAAAAAAAAGATGGTTGGACTTATGAAAAGAATTCATAACCTCCAAGAACCAGAGAAGCATCCTGCGGGCATCCAGAAAGCAAAGATCCTTATCCTTCCCCCCAACACTGCTCCTTAGAGGAGGAGGGCTGGCAGACCACCTGGTTCACATGAAGGAGAAATCACCTTAGGCAAGAAGAAAGGCACAGACCAAATGGAGATGACCTCCTCTGAAAAAAGAAAGATAAGAATCACAGCAAGACAGAGCCTGCAGCTTGTAAATCCACCCTGCAAAACAAATCGCAAACAAGACGACCATCTTGAGCATCAAACCCTTCAGAGTAGCATGCTTCAACAACTCAAAGGGCAACAAATCAGGGCCTCAAGCACCAGACACAGATCCTAGGAAGAGATCACCGACCGGAGGGAAGAATGCAGATGCTGAACCCCCTGACAAAGGTGCGCAATATCGGGGTGTAAAACTAGAGACTTAGAACATACGAAATGCCATACTGGGCCAGACCAAGGTAAATGTAAGATGGTCCCTGCTCATCAGAGCTTACAATCTAGTCAAGACAGATAACAGTAGTTGTAGACATGGGATACATCTAGGGGGGAAGGACATCGGGTGAGTCAAGATCTGAAAGCGGCAGCGAAGAGGCGATTTTCAACCTGGATTTGAAAAGGGTCAGAGAAGGCGCCTGACGTACAGACTCAGGTAGTTTGTTCCAGGCATAAGGAGCAGCAAGCTGAAATGAGTGAAGTCTGGGGGTTAGCAATAGAAGAGAAGAGCACAGGTATGTTTATGTTTATCGAATTTGATATACCGCTCAGACCCTAAGGCATAGAGCGGTTTACAATAATACATCATTTAAGGAAAGAAGAAAGGAACGCCATTTATATGATAGGATAGGGTAGAGGAGAGAGATAGTTAAATAGGCAAGAGGAAGTGAAGGACATAGAACAGCAAATTACCCCGATACATAGGTAGTATATCAAACATCATCAGGGACTCCAGATGCAGATGCCACGGACCAGCGCCTAAGGTAGAAGCGATTTGCCAGAAAAGCAGAGTTCTGGAGGGTTGTAGGGAGAGATAAAGAGAGGAAAGGTAGTGAAGAGCTGCAGAGTGAATGCACTTATAGGTCAGCAGAAGTTTGAACTGGATGCGGAAACTGATAGGGAATCAATGAAGTGACCTGTTTAGATACTTTAGGATAGTCCAACACAATAATGCCCAAGTCCTGTTCTTCTTTTGTGAACAGAAGTATTTCACCCCCTACACTGTACTACTCCCTTGGATTTTGCAGCCCAAATGCATGACCCTTCATTTTTTAGCATTAAACCTTAGCTGCCAAATTCTAGACCATTCTTCAAGCTTAGCTAGATCCCTTCTCATGTTATCTACTCCTTCCTGGTGTCAACTCTACTGCAGATTTTGGTATTATCCGCAAACAGACAAACCTTACCCGACAGTCCTTCCGCAATATCACTAAAAATAAACGGACCAAGGACAGATCCCTGCAGCACTTCACTGGCAACTTCCTTCTCCTCAGAGTGAGCTCCCTTTACCTGTACGCTTTGCCACCTCCCATTCAACCAATTTCTAACCCAATCAGTAACTTTAGGGTCATCCCTAGGGTGCTCAGTTTGTTTATAAGTCGCTTGTTCAGAACAGTGTCAAATCTAAGTATACCAAATCCAGGGCTCTCCCTAGGTCCAACTCCCTGTTCACCCAGTCAAAGAAATCAATCAGATTTGTCTGACAAGATCTGCCTCTGATAAACACATGCTGCCTGAGATCCTGCAATCCACTGGACTCCAGAAACCTCACTATTCTCTCTTTTAGCAACGTTTCCAATAATTTACTCACACGAGAGGTTAGACTAACCAGCCTGTAGTTTTCAACCTCATCCTTACTTCCGCTTTTGTATAAAGTGACAACATCTGCCTTTCTCCAGTCCTCTGGGACCACTCCAGACTCCAAAGCAGCATTGAAAAGGTCAGTCAGTGGAGTCGCTAAAACATCCTCAAGTTCCTTCGTTATTCTTGGATGTAACCCATCTGGTCCCATCGTTTTGTCTTTTAGTTTAGCTAGTTGCTCAGGAACAGTCTTTTGAAAATCGTTTTGAGCTCCCCGTCACTTCTGTTCCTATTTACAGATGTCTTCTGAGGTCCTGCTCCTGGCCCTTCCTCTGTGAACACAGAACAGAAATATTTGCTTTATCCTCATCAGCTTCTACATATTCTTCCCCTTCATCCTTGAGTCTGAGAATATCACTTCTGCCCTTCCTCCTCTAACGTATCTGAAAAATGTCATCCCCCCAATTTTATTGCATTGGCTTTTCTTCTTCTTTTTGTATCTTTGCTTTCCAGAGTTATTTGCTAGCTTCTCTAAGTTTTTCCAAATATAGATGCCCGTCTTCCTCTCAATGTGATCTCTTGTATTTCTTGAAGGCATCCCTCTTTTTCTTCACCTTTTCAGCTACTTCTTTTGTTCCTTTTCTGTTTTTTAGTGTCTTAATCCATGTTTTATTTCATTTATTAACTTCTTTATTATTGTAAACCGCACTGTATGCGCTGTCAAGTGCAGCATATCAAGATCTAATGAACCATAAACCATAACCATAGCGGCCTTCTTTTCTTTTTATATTTATTTATCTTTCTAACAAAAAGATTGGTTGCCCTTAAAATATCCCTTTTCAGTTTTGCCCACTGTTTTTCTACATCCGCCAGCTGTTCTCATCCCACTAATGACTCCTTAAAGTATTGTCCCATCTTGGCAAAGTTAGTTTTCCTAACGTCTAAGACCCTCACTTTTGAATAGATTCTATCAGCACTAGTCCTAATACTGAATCACTGGATGCAAGATGATCCCCCACTATAACATCAGAAACACGTTCCCCATTGGTAAGCACCAAGTCCAGTATGGTCCTTCATGTGTGGGTTCTGTTACCAGTTGCCTGAATAATTCTCCCTGCAGAGAATCCATGATCTTCTAACTTCTATTTTTATTTATTTAAACTTATTTTTATACCACCTTTCTACTATACAAAGCAGTATACAGTTAAACAGGTTAACATGTACCAGGGGGTACAATGTTTTACAGAGAACTGGAACAATATAACAAAATGACAATCTAACTGCATAACATTTGGGAGGAGTGGTCTAGTGGTTAGGACAAGTTACTTCAGGCCAGAGGGCCGTGGGTTCAAGTCCCACCTGGGAACAGCAATCTGAGGCTGGAGGGACTGGGATTTCTAGTCCTGTAGGCACTCCTTGTGGTCTTGGGCAAGCCACTTAACCCTCCATTGCCCATGTTCCCTGTAAGTATTAGTGTATGTGTCTCATATCCCCTCATGTTAAATGTATCCCCCAATTGACCGCTTTGACCCGGTGAAAAGCGGGATATAAATACAGCTAAATAAAATAAATAAATAAAATTTACAGTTTTTTGCAGTTGTCTTGTTCAGTTCTTAAGGTAGTGTGTTCCTCTTGGGTTGGGTTTTTGGTTCTAGACGACACCATAGCAGAGATGTGTCAATCAACATCCAGCATACTGAAATCACCTATTGGTAGCCCTTCTCCTTCTGCATATGTCTTCTATTAAATCTCCATCCACTTCTTCTCTATGTGAGGGGGGTCTGTATATCACTCCAATGCAAATGGATTTCCTTTCCCTCTTTCTAGTTTAACCCACAGTGCCTATTCTCTCCCTTTTAAGCCCTGTAATTTTATAGCTTTAATATCATCTTTTACATATAGTGCAACACCTTCTCCCCTTCTCTCTACCACCTACCATATCACAACGGTCAAGCCAGTGCTATCAGAATAATCCTTCTCAGGTGGTGCTCCAGACATCGAATCACATGCCCCACCAGGGGTCATGGAGGAAACACATACAGCAGGTGTTGACCTGGTCAAAAGGTTGAGCCAGGGCCACTATTCCCTCTAAGCTGTGCGTGTGTGCGCGCGCACACACCTCGCCGAGTGAGCGCACATACTTTACAACAGAGCGCACAAAAATTACGGCTCTGATTCTGATAGAAAACAACACAGACATCTTAAAATTTAAGTTATGATTGTAATTACTAGAAATTTCCCACTTCATTTAGTAATTGTCTATTTTCATTTAATTTGATTAAAATCAACGTGGTGTACATACTGTATTCCGACATGTAGTCAAATTTTAAAGTATATAACTCCGAGTGTCGTTATGTGGCGCACAAAAATTTAACCTTCCTTCAAAAGCTGCACACAGCTGATATTTTATGCGCACACAGCCTACAGAAAATTAGAGGGAACATTGGCCAGGGCATTTACTTCCTCAGATCCCGTCTTCATACAGTGACTGAAAAGCAGCACACATCGGCAATGGAGCGGGTTGCCATCAGACCCCCTCTCAGGGTGACCCCAGCGGAGCAGAAACAACTGAAAACACCTCCTGACTCAAATCTCATTCTCCTGCAGAGTAGCAGCTGAGAAATTCGTTTCCACAGTAGCCACCCCGGCAATGTGCAGAGCGGACAAAATAAGGGGTTATTTGCGCCCAGGCAAACAAGAAAGCCATTCTCCAGGACTACCCCTGCACTCCTTGTGTTGCCTTGCCAATGGACATAAGCCACTATTGTGGTGTAACCTGAGAACACTTGAACAGCCCGGCCCTCGAATGGGGGTCGGAAACGCAGAAGAGCCAACCTAATGGCCCTCGCCTCAAGGCTGTTGATAGAACACACCGCTTCCCTGTGGTTCCAACAGCCCTGAGCCATTTGGCCTTTGCAATAGACTCCCCAGCCAAAAGATTGACATCCACTGACTGAAGGGCCCATGAGTAATCAAATAATGATATGCCATTCCTCAGAAGACTGGGCTGCTGCCACCACCGTAGGCTGGCCATCACCTTATCGGGAGTGGGAGTCTGAGCTTGAAGCACTGAGAACTCGGGGACCACAGAGTCAGCAAAGGAATGTTGGAGAGGGCACAAAACAGCATGCGCCACGGCACCATCTTGACTGTCACTGCCATCAATCCAAAGAGTTGAAGATAATCCCTGAACTCTGGGAGCCTGCTGCAAACAGAGCAGTGCTAGGCAATCCAATAGTCTGACTTTTTTTTTTCACAGGAATACACCGTACACGCGAGTATCGAAATGTGCTCCAAGGAACTCCAAGGACTGGGAATGCAACAAGTTGTTCTTTCCCCAAGTGATCATTCAGCCAAGGCTTATTAGAAAGGACACCATTCGGGCAGCTACCCAAGACACCTATGAAAGAGAATGGGCTTGGATGAGCCAGCAGTCCAGATATGGGTGCACACAAATACCTAAGTCTGTATGTCAGGCGCCTTCTCTGACCCTTTAAAAATCCAGGCTGAAAACTCACCTCTTCGCTGCCACTTTCAGATCTTGACACACCTGATCTACTTTGTGTTTCCTTACCATTCCCCCTAGCTCTACCCCACGTCTACAGCTACAGTGTTATCTATCTTGACTAGATTTTAAGCTCTGATGAGTAGTAGTATTTGGTATCATAGTGCCACAGCAATCACCACCATGGCCTTGGAGAACATCCTTGAGACAGTGGAGAGTCTGAATGGAAGAGCAGCATACTGAAGGTGAGAGATAACATGGCAAAACAAATACTTTGTTGATCCCCCGGATCAGGATATGAAAATACACCTCAGTCAAATCCAGGAATGCCAGAGCTCCCCTCAGCGTACTGCTTGAATCATGGAGTGAGAAGTTTCCATCCAGAAGCACAAGCGCTCATTGACACATTTGAGGTCCAAAAGAGGCCGGAATGTTTTTTCCCTGTTGGCACCATAAAACAGATGGAATATTTGCCCTTGCCCCAATCATCTGGGGAAACGGACACCACTACTTTCAGGTGAGACAACTTATTGAAGGGGATTCATACAGCAGCCCTGCTGTTCACAGCCTCAAAAGGGGAGAAGATGAAAGTGACCAGGATAGGTTCTTGTATTCCAGGACATAGCCGTACTGAATGGGGACTGGAACCCAGCGCTCCTTGGTGACCCGGGCTTATTCCTGAAAGAAGAGGCAAAGCCTGTACCGAACCGTAGGAATCAAGGAATGAGACCACAAACTGTCCTTGCGCAGCCTGGGAGGATCCTCCTCTGGGTGGGAACGGGTTCCTTGGTCACATGCGCTCCACAAAAGTACTGATAATAAGCCAGAAGTCCATAAGCAAAGGGGAAGAAAAGCATTACAAGTCAGCAGCGATGGGAGTCCCAAGACCCCCGTGAGTCCAACCAATGCACCTGTGAATGAGCAGGCTATCCTTTTTCAATTTTAATGGCATTCCTTTCCTGTTTCCCTGCAGTCTTTGCATTTTATGATTGTAAACCGCTCAGAAGCATATGTTATGGGCGGTATAATAAGTTTTAATGAAACATAAACATAAACATAAAGCTAATGAAAAAGAGGCTCTTGCATGCTTAGCTGCTGCAAAGAGCTTTAATTTAAATCAAATCAGAAAATAGCTTAGCATAAAAGGCAAAACAGGGCCAGTATTCTTTGAGCAAAAAAGCACAGTTACTTACCTGTAACAGGGGATCTCTGGGAACAGCAGGAATTAGTCCTCACATATGGGTACGTCGGAACCGACGGAGCCTGCGCGGGAAAGCTCCCCAGCTTCCCAGAAAGGAAAGCTTTTGGGGCCTCCCACAGCGCATGCGCGCTGCCTTCCCGCCTTCCTGACCAACTCTCCTCAGTTCGAGTTTAAAGCTGAGACAATAGAGAGAGGAAAGGAAAGAGAGAGAGAGAGAGATACAACTCCTAGGGGAGGTGGGTGGGTTGTGAGGACTAATTCCTGCTGTTCCCAGAGATCACCTGTTACAGGTAAGTAACTGTGCTATCTCCAGGAACAAGCAGGAATGAGTCCTCACATATGGGGACTCCCTAGCTAAGATGCTGGGGAGATCCCCCCCCAAGGGTATGAGACCCAGAAGGGTTCCACATCTTCCTATGGATCTCAGGCATCCATACAGGGAAGGTGGGCAGGAGTTGATTAAGAATGGAACAGGTGTCTGAGGACAGCCTGACCAAACAAGGCATCCCGGCAGGAGTCCTTGTCCAAACAGCAATGGGCTGTAAAGGTATGAACCGAGGCCCAGGTGGCTGCTCGACAGATCTGATCGATGGATACAGAGTGAAGATGAGCCATAGAGGTGGCCATGGCTCTCACATTGTGAGCTGTGACATGGCCCTCCAGAGAAAGGTTCTTATTTTGGTAAGCAAAAGTGATACACTGAGCAATCCAATTGGACAGTGTTCTTTTAGAGACTGGAAGTCCTAAATGAGAAGGATCAAAAGCAACAAAAAGCTGAGAAGACTTTCGATGTTGCTGTGTCCTGTGGAGGTAAAAGGCAAGAGCTCTTTTACAATCCAGAGTATGAAGGTTCCTCTCTGCACTGGATGCATGAGGAGCCGGAAAAAAGACAGGTAGATATACCTCTTGATTGAGATGAAAAGGGGAAACCACTTTAGGCATAAAGTGGGGATTAGTCCTAAGGACCACCTTATCATGATGAAACCTTGTATAAGGGGGATTAGCCACTAGGGCTTGCAGTTCACTGATACAGCGAGCTGAGGTGACTGCAATGAGGAAAATAACCTTCCAGGAAAGAAATTTCAAGGAGGTAGTGGCTAAGGGTTCAAATGGTGGCTTCATAAGCTGACCAAGAACCAAGTTTAAGTCCCATGCTACCGGAGGAGGGCGAATGGGAGGCTTAGTTAAAGTTAGGCCTCTCATAAATCTTGCAATAAGAGGATGAAAGGAAACAGGTTGTCCATTGAGAGGTTTAAGGGATGCTGCAATAGCGCTCAAATGGACCCTTACTGAATTCGTTTTAAGGCCTGCATTGGAGAGATGCAGGAGATATTCCAGTAAAGAATTTAAAGGTAGTGCTAAAGGGTCAAGACCCTTTTGAGCACACCAAATGGAAAATCTTTTCCATTTAAAAGCGTAAGAATGCCTAGTGGAAGGTTTCCTAGAGGCATGGAGGATATTCTTCACTTGCTGAGAAAGATTGAAGTCTTGAAGGTCTAGGCCTTCAGTAACCAAGCTCTGAGGTGAAGGGAATTGGGGTTTGGGTGCCACAAAGTCCCCTCCTCCTGAGACTGAAGGTCTGGGGCAGCTCCCAAGTCCAGGGAGGGGGCTTGGGAGAGATGCAAAAGTAGAGGGTACCATACTTGGCGTGGCCAGCGTGGAGCTATGAGGATCATAGATCCTTGGTCCCTCTGAAGTTTGAACAGAGTCTTGGGAATCAAAGGAATGGGTGGAAAGGCATAGAGGAATTCCTGACCCCAATGAAGGAGGAAGGCATCCTTGGCCTGAGCTCCCTGACACGGAATTCTGGAACAGAACCGGGGAAGTATGGCATTCCACGGACTTGCAAATAGGTCTATGTCCGGGGTTCCCCATTCCTGGAAGATTCTGAGTACCTGATCCATGTGCAGGGACCATTCGTGTGGAAGCAGAACTCGACTGAGTCTGTCTGCCCAAGAGTTTTGGATTCCTGGGAGGTATACTGCCAGGAGATGGATTTGATGCTCTCTGGCGAAGGCCCACAATCTTAGAGCTTCGTTGCAAAGCGACAGAGAGCCAGACCCTCCTTGTTTGTTTATGTAAAACATGGCTACTTGATTGTCGGTATGAACAAGGACTGTCATGTTGTTGAGGAGGGTATGAAAGACCTTGAGAGCAAGGAACATTGCTCGCAGTTCCAAAAGGTTGATATGAAGGGTGGTCTCCTGTGGAGACCAAGTGCCCTGAGTGGAGAGGTCTTGGAGATGAACTCCCCAA
This sequence comes from Ichthyophis bannanicus, assembly GCA_033557465.1. Classification (NCBI taxonomy): domain Eukaryota; kingdom Metazoa; phylum Chordata; class Amphibia; order Gymnophiona; family Ichthyophiidae; genus Ichthyophis; species Ichthyophis bannanicus. Next base: position 385,684,113 of record CM066039.1, read on the forward strand.
CCCGTTTGGGAGGCATCTGTTGTGAGGGTTGCTTGGGGTAACAAAGGTTGGAAGAGGGCCCCCAACAACAGATTTTGGGTGGACATCCACCATTGGAGAGACCAAAAGAGACGTTTTGAGGTTGCTATTTGGTCTGAGAGAGCTCCTGATGCTTGAGTCCACTGGGTGGACAAAGTCCATTGAACTGCTCTCATATGCAGGCGAGCATAAGGCACCACATGAACTGTGGATGCCATGTGGCCTAGCAGTTGTAGCATCTCCCTGGCAGTCAAGTGGCTCCTGGACTGGGTTTGAGAGGCCAAGTGCACTAGACGGTGGCAATGGGCTTGAGGAAGATAGGCCCTTGCAGTGGTGGTATCTAGCCAGGCCCCTATGAATTCTAGGGACTGAGCAGGGGTGAGTTGAGACTTTGGCAGATTGATGACAAGTCCCAGATACTGCAGTATGCGTCTGGTGTGGTCCAGGGAAGTCTGAGCCTCGGACTGAGATGGAGCTCGGATGAGCCAGTCGTCCAGGTATGGGAAAACAAAAATTCCCAGGGTGCGTAGAAATGCAGCCACTATTGACATGCATTTGGTGAACACTCTTGGAGCAGAGGCTAGACCGAAGGGGAGTACTCTGTACTGGAAATGTTTTCCTTGGAACAGAAACCGTAGGAATTTTCTGTGGGATGGATGGATGAGTATGTGTGTACGCATCCTTTAGATCTAGAGAACAAAGCCAATCCTGACTCTGCAGGTATGGAAGGAGAGTACCTAGAGAGAGCATCTTGAATTTCTCCTTGCATAGAAATTTGTTCAATTCTCTCAGATCCAGAATGGATCTGTATCCCCCCGTTTTCTTGGGAATGAGAAAATAAGGGGAGTAAAACCCTGACCCCTGTTGAAGAAGAGGAACCTCTTCTATTGCCCTTTGGGCAAGAAGGGTGGTCACCTTCTGACCCAACAGGTGCAGGAAAGATGGGGGAGAATTGAAATGTCTCAACATGGTATGGGGAGGAAGGCTGGAGAAATGTAGTTTGTAGCCCTCTCTGATGATAGAGAGGGTCCACTGTTCTGATGTGATTTGCTCCCATCTGGGAGCAAAATGAGTTAACCTTCCTGGAATGTTGAGAGGCTCTGGCTGTTGTAGAGCCAGAAAAGTTAAGTTCTCTAGAAGTAAGTCAAAAACCCTGAGGAGGTTGGGACTGCTGAACTGTAGCAGTCCCTGCAGGTTTTGCCCTGGCCTGTTTAGATTGCTGACGCTTAGGAGCAAAGCGAACGTGGGAAGATTGCTGGCCAGTATTTGTGGAAAATCTGGTCTTTTTGTAGAAAGGCTTCTTAAAAGATTTTTTCATGGCAGGGGTAGAGGTAGACTTAGAAAGTCTATCTAAAGCAGCATTCTCTGCATCCATTTGAGTGGCTTTGATTTGCCACTCCTTGCCAAACAGATTTTCACCTGTACAGGGCAGATTGCCCAACCCATCTTGGACCCAGGGTTCTAGGTCAGAGGCCTGGAGCCAAGCAATTCTGCGAGCAGCTATGGCAATGCCTGAGGCTCTGTTAGCACCCACAAAGGAGTCAAAGGCAGCTCTGTTGGAGAACTTTGAAACATCTTGGGTATGCTTTAACAAAAGAAGGAATTCCTCCTTCCTATCCTCTGGGATAAAGGGGAGGAAATGGTGCATCTTCAGTGCAATCTCCTTCAGAAACATGCCCATATAGAGGCTGTATGAATTGATTCTGGCAATAAGCATACTGGCTTGGAAGATTTTTCCTACCAAAAGCATCCAAAGTCCTACATTCTCTACCTGGGGGAGTGGAAGAGTGTCTTTTGGTACTCTTTATCCTTTTCATAGCTGACTGTACCACAATAGAGTGGTGAGGAAGCTGAGTTTTTTGAAAACCAGGAGAAGGAGGGACACAATACATGGTGTCCAAACGACGAGAATGTGGAGATAAGGTGAGAGGAGACTCCCATAAGTCCATCATGTGTTCTTGAAGAATTTCATGGATGGGCAAGGTGACTGCCTCTTTGGGAACCTTAGAGTATCCCAAAATATCTAATTTTTTTGCTCTAGGTTCTTTTTCAGAGGTTACTGAAACTGAGAGTCCCTTGGCTAGTTCAAGAATGAAGTCTTGAAAGGACAAATCTTCTGGAGGAGACATTCTCCTCTTTGGAGAAGAGGGCTCCTCAGGAAGAGTAAGAGATACTTCAGCAGAGTCTTCTGAGGTATCGGAATCATCAGAAGACTCGAAGTATCGTCTATTAGCTTCCAAAGATCGATACGCGTATCGACCGGTATTCCACATCGGGCGTACCCAGAACCGGATCGATATCGGGATAAACCCCGGAACCCGGAACCAGAACCGGTATCCTGGTGGAAGTGGATGCTCTGGGTACCGGTATCGGTTGTGGTACCGGAACCGGAACCGCTTGGTGCGGTACCGAGGGCGTTGCAGCTTTAATAAAAGCCATTATGGCCTGCTGCATGGATTGAACGGTATTATCCATAGACGCCACGACTGCCTGGATATCGGTACCGGTATGGGCCGGTACCCCAGAGCAGTCTAACAGGTGATCAGTCGAGGCGGTGCCATCGATGTCAACCTGTACCCCCATAGGAGGAGCTTTGGAAGCCGGAGCTTCCCACTGGGGTTGTTTGCCTGGGGCAGGGTCCTCAGGGTCAAGCCCAAGGGCCTCTCGATGCTTAGAGGGAGATTTGCCCTTTGAGGACCTGCCGGAAGAATGTTTGGTTACCGGAGATCCATCAGGAGAGGAAGACCTGGAGGATGCTGATGCTGGAGTATCTGTAGAAAACAGCATATGAAACTTAGCTGCTCGGTTCTGTAAGCCACGCTTGGACATCAGAGAGCAGGATGGACAATCCGGAATGGAGTGGTCAGGCTCCAAACATTTAAGACACCATTCATGGGTGTCTGTGACTGATATAGTACCGCTACATTTGGTGCATTTTTTTTTTTTTTTAAACTTTTATTTTCATTTTACAACAAGCAAAAAGAAACGACACACCAAAGGAAACAAATACAAGCATACAATAAGGAAAAGCAACCCCAATTACCCCCCCCCCCCTTATGCTTCTTCTCTAAGCTGATAAGTATCATCATAGAAGCGCTTACAAACAACAGTAATTGTACATCAAAACAAACAGAAATAGTATCTGCGATACAAAATGATCATGTGACAGAGATTTACACAGATTTAAACAGTCAGATGAGAGCATTTAGCAGTTTGAACATAGTCGTTGAGCATCTTCCATTTAGACAGGTGGTGGGGGGTCTGAGCGGAAGAAGCTAACATACGAGATATTTGCTCATATTTACTGTAGAGACAGACATGATTCCACCATTCATTGGGGCTCAGAAGGGAGCTATTTTCCAGTATTTCGTAATTAGGGAAATAGCTATGCCCAGCATAAAGTCTAAAAGGAAATAAGCCGATTTGGGAAGAGAGGGGATCCCCGCAGCTGAGCGGAGTCCCACTATCTTCCAAGAGAGGGGCTCTTGAAAGTGCAAAATAGATTGAATACGACCCCAGACCCGACTCCAGTAATACTGTAATGCGGGGCATTCATACATAACATGAGTTAGTGAACCAATGGCCGCATGGCATGTCCAGCATCTATTGCTCTGGGTGGCGTTCCATTTGGCTAACCTGTCAGGAGTATAGAAACATCGGTGGGCTAGAAAGAAAAGTGTCTGAGTGAGTGAGGCGGATCGAGAGACCCGTGTCACCTTGCTCCAGACTAGGCTCCATTGCTCCGGGGTCAAAGTTACATGCATTTCCCGCTCCCAGGATTTCTGTGCTGTAGAAGTGCCTCTATTTACAGTATTACATAAAGTTTTGTAAAAGTTAGATGCCACACCCGATAAGCTCCCGATAGATCGGATAATCTCCGATAATCCTTGGGTATGGGTTTCCGATGGCGGGAGCACCTTAGCACTCCGAAGACAATGCTGAAGTTGCACCAACTGAAAGTAGTATTTCGCTGGGAGACCAAATTCAATTTGTAATTCGCTAAAAGTTTTCCAGCGACCATCATAGAACAGCTGGTTAGGGGTCCAAATGCCCCTAGTGTACCAGGGGCTCCACGCCATCGGTTTATTTTGTATTTGAAATCGAGCATTGTGCCAAAGCGGGAGTCTATCTAGCGGACAAAGTCGGGAGTCTAGAGATTGCTCATGGGTATTAAAGGCACCTAAAGTGTCTAAGAGCATTGGTGGATAGTGGGAGTCGGATGGGAGAGTCATACCAGGGAGATAAGTAAGAGGAATTGGTTTGCAAAGATCCTCCTCTATATCTAGCCACACTGGTCTACTCGGTGTGAGGTCTTCCAGCCAACGAGCGCCTTGTTTGAGAAGAAAAGAGTGGTGGTATTTCAGGAAATCAGAGAATCTGACACCACCATTTTCTTTATCTGCTTGTAACTTATGTTTCGCTATCCTAGGTGTCTTGTTTTGCCATAAGTATCTAGTCAAAAGACCCTCTAAATCTTTATATGTACGTCGAGGTAGGAGACATGGCAGCATTTCTAAAATGTAGTTCACTTTGGGAACAATCATCATTTTAATGGTTTCTAGGCGGCCCCACCAAGTAAGTATTAAAGGAGTCCAGCGTTGAGTAAGCGCCCGGACCTTAGAGGTGAAACGGCGGGAGAGTAGGCAGCCACCATGTAAGGCTTAGCATTAAGTTTCAGTGTTTCAGCGGAGTTTAAATGCGTTTCCTGAAGAAACACTAAATCAGCATGCTCATGATTAAGATAGCTAAGGATTTTCTTTCTTTTGATTGGACTATTGATGCCTTTTACATTCAGTGATAAGATCTTACATGAGGCCATTCAGAAGGGTTAAAAATTCTGAAAAAGAACATGATAACGCACATAATTTCACTATGTCCCTCATATTAACTGTATATGGCTGTACACATGACATGATAGAAAATAAGCTAATGAAAAACAATGAAGCGCCCCATATAAAAAAATAAGCACCGAAGTGCCTTAGAGAAGAAGCAGAACCCCAAAAATCACTGGCGACCATATGTCTGCGGGGAGAAACCCCAGAGAAGGCCTAAATTGAAACATATAACCTGTATAGCTGTGCATGTTCCGAATCTAACCGAGGCGCACATCATGGAGGGATAGGGGACCAAGAGAGTTATATATAGAAAGAAAGAAAAGTCCAGGCAGTCTCTGTTCCAGGCTGTGATCACCGCATCGGGCCATTCAAAATGGCGGGCAGGTCCAGCGGATTACAGATCCAAGTTGTTGAATTAGCGCATCTGGTATGCTTCTTTGGAATCTAAAAATGTTGCTAGTAGATCAGGATCTTCGAATGTTCTAGTTTGGTTATGGAGAGTCACTCTGAGCTTCGCTGGATACAATAGGCCAAAGCGAGCCTGTAGCTGTTGAAGTCTAGGGCGAAAAGCAAGGAGTCTCTTCCGACGGTCAACTGTGGGCTTTGCCAAGTCAGGGAAGAAGGAGACTTTATGACTTTCAAACTCCAGATGAGGATTTGCCCGGGCAGCATTTAGGATTTGCTCAACTTGCTGATATCTCAGTAATCGAAAGATGATAGGCCGGGGGGTCGTCCGATTGAGCGCCATGTTGGTAGGAACACGATGTGCTCGGTCAATTTCCAGATCTCTGTGAAAAGTGATCTTCAGCAAAGAGGGAAGAGTTTTGACCAGGAATTCTCTTATATCTCCTGCTTCCGCCCCCTCCGGTACTCCAATGAGCCTTACATTGTTGCGACGGGCGCGATTATTGCTATCCTCTAACTCTTTTTGAAGATTCTGTATCTGACGCTCAGCCTTGTCCAGTTTCACCAAGCGCACCGCGTGCGAGTCGAGGACCCCCGCCATGTCGTCCTGCCGTAATGAAAGACCTTCAAGCCGGTCCTGAAGCATACCGAAGTCTTCTCGCATGGCTCGGAGCGCTTCTCCGTTGGACTGTACCAGTTCCTTTACACCGCGTATTTCCTCCAAGATCTCCTGTTGCATTTCGGGGTTTTCACGAAGTGGAACTATCTTTTGTGGGGAAGACACCTCTGTTTTGGAACGTTTTCCGTGTGAAGAAGAAGGAGACCCGAAGTCTAAGCGCGCTGGTTTGTGGGCCGCCATCCCCCCCGAGGTACCCCGGTAAGTTCGGAGCAAAATATTAAGTTTATGTAGGTATTAAGTCAGGATTCTGAGTAGGCCTCTCGGGAGCTTCAGCGCGAAGCGTCTAACCCGCTGGACATCAGGCTCCGCCCCCTATCATTTGGTGCATTTTTTAAAACCAGAGGCTTGTTTCTCCATGAGGGAGAATTCTGTGAAGGCCTAGAGGCCTCACAGAACAAACACACCAAGTGGGGAAAAAATAAGATATGTTGGGTTTTTTTTTTTTAAGAAATAAAGAAAAAAGACCGGCGGTACCGGTCCGTAATCGGGGAAGGCAGACACGCGGCCAAAGAAACAAATTAAAATAACAACTTCTTCAGCGGTGACAGGAACACGACCTGCTGGCTCCGCGGAAAAAGAAGAACTGAGGAGAGTTGGTCAGGAAGGCGGGAAGGCAGCGCGCATGCGCTGTGGGAGGCCCCAAAAGCTTTCCTTTCTGGGAAGCTGGGGTGCTTTCCCGCGCAGGCTCTGTCGGTTCCGACGTACCCATATGTGAGGACTCATTCCTGCTTGTTCCTGGAGATATAAAGTATTCTAGAGACCTTTACAAAGAGGCCTTCTACCTAGGGGGCAAGAGACCTGTGAAACATTTTAAATAGGTGTTAAAGCCAGGTGGCAGGTCAAAAGGCCATTTTTAAAGACTCCTTCTATCCAAGCAAGGACTGTTAATCACCCAGGAAGTTAGTCACAGCTTACCTTCGAAGCACAGGACAGGGCACTGTGTAGCAGCCCTCTTTTAATAAGTCTTATTTCCCTCCCTCCCTCCCCAACACCCACCCACCCATGGGATAATTGTAGCTTTACGGGTATTTACACATCTTAAAGGAAAGAAGCTGCTCTCAGGTGCAGCTATTAATCCAGATCAGTCATACATTAGGGACCTGAGATTAATTAAGCTTCAGATGAACAAGGTATATTAAACGTATTAGGTACACTTTTATTAGTATAAATATCCACAGCAACCCTTAGTAAAGAACTTAAATATCTAAACACAAGCTTAAAACTAAGATGCAGAAAGCAGTCCAGCAGCAAGATGGGGGCTTTCCAGTCTTTTGTATTGTGTGTCACATGTATGATTTTCTCCCAGTTGGTGAGAGGTCTTATGTGTGCACTAGGTGCAAGGAGCTCTTTGCTCTCAGGGAACGGGTACGTTCTCTAGACGCTAGAGTAGCAGACTTGGAAGACATAAGAAAGACAGAAAGGTACATAGACGAGACCTACAGAGATTTAATCCATAAGTCCCACCTCCAGTCTGGCAGCATCCCTGTTGCCATGGAGGAGAGAGGTCACATCACTGGAGAGCATCACTCTGCTGTGGCAGGAAGTGATCCTGTAACTAGGACCTGTCCTCCAGGTGATGTAAAACCCTCTCGCACCGAGGAAGCTTCTCCAGGGCCACGTGCCCATTAGAGAAGGGTTAGGACGACTGTTATAGTTGCTGATTCTATCATTAGGCATGTAGATAGCTGGGTGGCTGGTGGACGTGAGGATCGCCTGGTAACATGTCTGCCTGGTGCGAATTTAGTGGACCTCACACGCCACCTAGATAATGTCTTAGATAGTGCTGGGGAGGAGTCTGCTGACTTGGTACATGTCGGTACCAATGACATAGGAAAATGTGGTAGGGAGGATCTGGAGGCTAAATTTAGGCTTTTAGGTCGGAAGTTGAAATCCAGAACTTCCAGGGTAGCGTTCTCCGAAATGCTTCCGGTTCCACGCATAGGACCAAAAAGGCAGGCAGAGCTCCGGAGTCTCAATGCATGGATGAAACGATGGTACAACCATGAGGGTTTTGGCTTGGTTAGGAACTGAGGAACATTCTGGGGAAAGGAGGGGCTCTTCCGAAGGGATGGGCTTCACCTTAACCGGGATGGAACGAGGCTGCTGGCATTAACCTTTAAAAAGGAGATAGAGCAGCTTTTAAGATAGATAATAGGGGAAAGCCAACAGTCGCCCAAGAGCGCATGGTTCAGAAGAATGTATCCTTGAAGGATACTACCCAAAAGCAGAGAGGTTCCAAAAAAAGAGTAAAGTAGCCCAAATGCCCTTGAGTATGGAGCAGACAGAGCTTAAAGATTCCAAATTATCCATGCCTACCAATAGCCAGATTAATAGGAATAAAATACAGTCTCTAAAATGCTTGTATGCAAATGCTAGTAGAATATATAGTACTAAATGAGAGGTTAGATATGATTGGAATCTCAGAGACATGGTGGAAGGACGACAACCAGTGGGACACTGTGATACCTGGGTACAAACTATATCGTAATGATAGAGCTGATCAAATTGGTGGAGGGGTTGTGCTCTATGTTAGAGAGGGCACTGAGTCAGAGAGGATTAAAGGTTTGCAGGAAACAAAATTTGCTGTAGAATCTCTATGGATTGAAATTCCATGTAAAAAGGGGAAGGCGATGGCGGGGGGGAGGGGGGAGTACTATCGACCGCCTGGCCAGAATGAACAAATGGATGATGAAATGCTCAAAGAAATCAAGGAAGCTAACAAAAGTAGCAGCACAGTAATAATAATGGGTGATTTCAATTACCCCGGTATCGACTGGGTCAGTGTCACGGCAAGACATGCTAGGGAGATAAAGTTCCTAGGGGAAGCCATATTGGACCTAGTCCTTAGTGGAACACCAGATCTGGTGCAAGAGATAAGGGTGTTGGGGCCACTTGGCAATAGTGATCATAGCATGATTGGGTTTGATTTAATTAATGGAGGCGGGATGATACAGTACTACTTTTTAACTTTCAAAAGGGAGACTATGATAAAATGAGGAAAATAGTTAAGAAAAAACTAAAAGGAGCAGTTGCAAAGGTTAAAGACTTACATCAAGCTTGGATGTTGTTGAAAAATACTATCTTGGAAGCCCAGAAGAGAGGCTGTTGTTGCCAAAAAATCATCTTTCAGGAAATGGAAAAAAGAACCAAATGACGAAAACTGGTAACAGCAAAGGCACTGGCAATTTAAATGCAAGGCACTGATAAGGCAGGCAAAGGGAGAATTTGAGAAGAAGCTTGCTGCGGAAGCAAAAACGCATAATAAAGACTTTTTCAAGTACATTCGTAGCAAAAAACCTGTGAGAGAGAGTCAGTTGGTCCATTAGATGACAGAGGGGTTAAAGGGGCACTAAGAGGCGACAAGGCGATAGAGGAGAGACTGAATGAATTCTTTGCTTCGGTCTTTACTAAAGAAGATGTAGGGATGTTACCCATGACAGAAGTGGTATTTAAAGGTGTGGAAGAATTGAAGGAAATATTGATACTTCAGGAAGATGTATTACAACTATTTGATAAACTGAAGAGTAGCAAATCACCTGGACCGGATGATATACATCCAAGGGTGTTGAAAGAACTGAAATATGAGACTGCAGACCTCCTAGTAGCAATCTGTGAACAATCATTAAAATCATCTGAAATACCTTAAGACTGGAGGATGACCAAGGTAACGCCAATTTTTAAAAAGGGTTCCAGGGGTGATCCGGGAAACTATAGACCGGTGAGCATGACGTCAGTACTGGGAAAAATGGTAGAAACCATCATAAGGAACAAAATTACGCAGCATGTAGATAGTCATGGCCTAATGGGAGACAGCCAACATGGCTTTAGACAAGGAAGATCTTGTCTTACTAATCTGTTTTATTTTTGAAGGTGTGAATAAACAGGTAGACAAAGGTGAGTCGGTTGATATACTGTATCTGGACTTTCAGAAAGCCTTTGACAAGGTCCCTCATCAGAGACGTTCGGCAAAACTAAAGAGTCATGGGATAGGAGGCAGTGTACTATTGTGGATCAAGAACTGGTTAAAAGATAGAAAGCAGAGGGTAGGGCTAAATGGCCAATTTTCCCAATGGAGAAAGGTGAACAGTGGTGTACCCCAGGGATCTGTGCGGGGTCCGCTGCTTTTTGACATATTCATAAATGACCTGGAAAGTGGAATAACGAGTGAGGTTATCAAATTTGCAGATGACACAAAACTATTTAAAGTTGTTAAAACCCATGAAGATTGTGAAAAATTGCAAGAGGATCTTGATAAATTGAAAGACTGGGCATCAAAATCGCAGATGAATTTTAAATGTGGACAAGTGCAAAGTTATGCACCTAGGGAAGAACAACCCAAACTATGGTTACACAATGCAAGGTTCCACATTCGGAACCACCACCCAGGAAAAAGATTTAGGCGTCATTGTGGATAACATGTTAAAATCCTCTGCACAGTGTGCAGCGGTGGCCAATAGAGTAAATAGAATGCTAGGTATCATAAGGAAAGGAATGGAAAATAAAATAAAGGATATTATAATGTTTCTGTATCGTTCCATGGTGCGAACGCAACTTGAATATTGTGTGCAATTCTGGTCGCCATATCTTTAAAAGTATATAGCGTTATTAGAAAAGGTTCAGAGAAGAGCCACCAAAATGGTAAAGGGGATGAAAGGATACCCCTATGAAGAAAGGCTAAAAAGGTTAGGGCTCTTCAACCTGGAAAAGAGACGGCTGAGAGGAGATATGATAGAAGTCTAGAAATTAATGAACGGAGTGTAACGGATAAACATAGATCGATTGTTTACGTTATCAGAATATAGAAAGACTAGGGGACATGCAATGAAGCTACAGGGTAAACTATTTAAGACAAATAAGAGAAAATATTTTTTCACTCAACGTGTAATCAAACTCTGGAATTTGTTACCGGAGGATGTAGTAAAGGCTGTTAGTGTAGCTGGGTTTTTAAAAAGGTTTGGACAAGTTCCTGGAGGAAAGGTCCATAAATCATTATTAAAAAGGGACCCAGGATATCAATGCTTGACCCAATACAAGCATTGCAGAACCTGTGTCTTTTGGGGAAACTGCTATGTACATATGACTTAGATTAGCCACTGTTGGAAACAGGATACTGGGTTTGATGGACCTTGGTCTGACCCAGTACGGCATATCTTATGTTCTTATACAGCCACATCATGGCTAGAGGAATGCAAAGGCAATGCTCCGGGACAATCCGGCACAGACTAGCTCTGAAAAATTGCACACAGGTCAGAGCCGGGCTGAGGCAATTCGAAATTTGTGTCAGGAGGCCTCCGACCTAGTGCCACACTAGAAGAGAGACTGCCAGCTACCACTGCAACCTCGGTGCAAAGAGACCCCTGATGCGACTGAGGTATGTGCTCAACCCAAAAGGGGATTTCAGCTGCAAAACCTCCTCAGCTGGCACATGAGGCAATGTCCACCCAACCTCTTCATTTATCACTGCAGTCCTAAAAAACAGCCGTAAAGCAGCTAGTGTCGATCAACCAAGGCAAGTCTGCTTCCTTTCCTGTTTGATTTAGATTTTTTGTTTTGTTTTTTTAATTAGAAGCAGGCCACCTCTCCCAGCCACCTCACAAAAGATGGGGAGGAGAAAGGGATGACACTGTGACCTCTGAATTCCTCTTGTCCTCTCCCCAAAGATTGGGGAAGGTAAATTACCTCTCTCAAGGACACACCAACTATGTTACTCAGAATATCTGAGGGAGGGTGTGCTGGTAGGGGGAAGGGAGGACTTACTGATTTTATCAATTGTCAGGATTTTTGTCTTCTTTACATTAAGGTGCAGGCCCATTTTAAGACTATGTTTCTTGATCATGAGGAGCAAATGTTTCAGATCATTTTCACTGGCTTGGGAACCCAGAGACCAGGGTTCGATTCTCACTAGCACTCCTTGTGGCTTTGGGCAAGTCACTTAACCCCCCATTGCCTCAGAAAAATCCAAGTTATTGATGTCCCTGTTTAATGTACATTACCAAGTTTATGTTGCTATGTAAACAGCTTTGATTGAAATAATAAAGCGATATATAAAACCTGTTAAATAAATAAAATCATCAGCATAGCTAAGACGATTCATTTAGTTGGGTCTTTTATACCGCCCCTTCCAGCGATCAGGGGCAGTTTACAATTAACGCAACAAAGTTACAATAAACAGGATTTGAACTATGTACATAGATACATGTTACATTACATTTAACAAGTAGGTAAACTCCTACATGAACACTGTAGCCTTAACAGGGGGCTACAAACTATAGAAATTTACTAACCAGGCATGGTTTTTGTGTTAGGATATGTTAAAGGAAATAAAAAGGAGGGAATGAGGTAAAGGAGTCAGGGAGGGAGTTATTGGGTGTGCCGTTTATCCATTTGTGAGGAAGGATTTTCATTTGCATTTCCAAAGTGTTCCTTGAATCGGTATGTTTTTAGTTCCCTTCTAAATAACTGGAGGTCTTTGATCTTGCGGATTGGTAATGGCAATGAGTTCCAGAGACTAGGGGCAGTGAATGTGAAGGCTCTGGAGCTCGTTGTGTGTTTCGTTCTATGGATGGAATGAGGGATTACAAGAGAATGGTTTGTATTTTGCCTAAGGGATCTGGAATCTGGTAGCGTTTGGATAATCGTGGATAGATATGATGGGGAAATGTTGTTGAGCAATTTGAAAGTTGTCATCAGCATCTTGTATTTTATCTGACTCTGAACTGGGAGCCAGTGGAGGTCATATAAGATGTGAGTTACAGTCAAACCTCGGTTTTCATGATTAATCCGTTCGAAAAAGTCTGACTAAAACCGAAACGTATGAAAACGGAAGCAATATTTACCATAAGAAATAATGTAAATCCAATTAATCCGTTCCAGACACCCAAAAATATTCACAAAAAATACATTTTATAGAGAATAACTATATTTTTACATACAGAAAACAATGAGAAATAAATATAAATGACTAATGAAATGGATAAATGAACATTTAACATCACTGAAAGCAAGCTAAGTACAGTACTGTACAGTACAGTATGTTAACATCTGGCCTTAGCCACCCCTGACAAGCTGCTGTGCCCAGTTCTCTTCGGAATCACATTGGATTCAGCCCATTAAAATACCTTTACATTATCTGCTCAATGCTTCAGAATGGCAGAAAATCTTAATGATATAGCTTCAGACGTACCCTGTAAGAGAAAGAACTGCCTCCCACATTCATGCAACATCTCCTGCTTACGTTGACAGCTTTTCTTCCCTGCTACCTCCGAGCCTGAGGGGGCGCTCCAGAGAATGGGCAGGCAGTGGACGAGATCGGGGCCTTCCTCTCTGTGCAATCCTTGCCTCTCTAACTCTGACCAGGCTCGAGGATGTGTTTCATTTACGTGCTCAGCTGGCTTTCGCTTCTCATCACGCTGGCGATCGGTGAGTCAGGGGGGCAGTGCTGCCGGGACCGGGTGGGCGTTCTGACAGTGTATACAGACCGGTGTGCAGCGCGAGGGTGTATGTATTTACAGTACTGTACTTTACGAAAACCGAGGCGATGTACGAGAACCAGGACAAAATCTCAGTCAAAAAAGACGTTGAAAACCGAAGCGTATGAAAACCGGGGCAAATGAAAACCGAGGTTTGACTGTATATGTTCAGTTAGTCGGGCCTTGCATACAATTCTGGCAGTGATATTTTGTGCTCTATGAAGGATATTTATGTTTTTGACTGGGAGACCCTGCAACAGACTGTTGCAGTAGTCAAAATGGGGGGTAATGATAGCATGAACTACTGATTTGAAGTCATGGATATCTAGCAGCGGTCTTAGGTGCTGTACCATTTTTATTTTAAAGGAGATGGTATTTGCTACTTGTTTTAGGTGAGGGAGCATGCTGAGTGATTGATCTAATATTATGCCGAGGTATTTCACCTCTTGTTTAAGCGTAAGAACAATGTTGTTAATCTTGATGGATTCTGGGGGTGTAGTATTTTGGTTCCTTGATATAAATAACGCTTCAGGGTTTTTTGTAGTTTATATTAAGGTTGTTGGCATACAACCAGGTTTCAGTTTCCTTGATGCATTCTGATAGCTTCTGGTAGGTGAAATTATTTCTATTGGGAAGGACAACATTATGTCGTCAGCATATATGTAATAGCCAATACTGAATTTTCTGAAGATGTCTGAAATTGGTTGGAGGCAGAAATTTAAGAGTAGGGCTGATAGCGCTGAGCCTTGGGGTATCCTTTGTTCTTGGGAGAATGTGTCGGATGTTTCCTGTCCTATTTGGACCCGCAACTTACGGTTTGTGATGTATGACTTGATCCAATGTAGGACAGTACCTCCTATGCCTATTTGAGCTAGCCTCGTGATTAGAGTGTTATGGTTGAGGTTGTCAAATGCCGCTACAATATCTATAAAGAGCAGAATAAATGCTTGATTACTGTCATCTATGCCTCTAATGAAATGGTCCATTAAGGTTATCAACAAGATTTCAACTCCACAGAAAGGACGAAAACCAAATTGGTGAGTATCCAAGGGGCATTTAGGTCTATGTAGTCTTACAGCTGATTTTGGACAACATTTTCTATAATTTTGGCGACAAAAGATATAGTAGCTATGGGCCTGTATGCATTTGGATCTTTTGGATCAAATGTATTGTTCTTTAATATGGGGCGGATGGATGAGAATTTGAGGCCAGAAGGCATGATGCCTTGCGAGAGGGATTGATTGACAATGTGTAGAAGGTATGGGGCTAGTTCAGCTTTTGAGGTCTTGATCCATGATACAGGACATGGATCAAAAGGGGAGGTTGTGGTGCTGATCTTTGATATGATGTTTAGAAGTTGTTTTTGATCTATTAAGTGGAAACTGTCCCAGTTGTTGAGACTTTTTGGGCATTCAAGAGGGGAGGAGGTAAAGTCACAGTTTTTATTTTATTTTTTTTTTAACTTGTCTGCAAAATGAGTAGATAGTGTTTGTGAGATTATTTTGGGCATTTCTGAGTCATCTTGACATGTCTTTGTTAGGGATCTGACAATTGCAAATAGCTCTCTAGGTCAGTTAAGAGACATGTTAAGGATCTTTGTGTGATAGTCCCTTTTAGCTTTATTAATCGAGTTTTTGTAAGTAGTGAGTGGGTTCAGGTAGTGCAGCTTGTTTTCTTGTGTTTTGGTTTGTTTCCACTTTTTTTCTTGTTTTCTTAGTTGCCTCTTTAGTATGGCAAGCTCATGGGTATACCACTTTTCCGCTCTTTTTGGGGATTGTCTAGGAAGTTTAATAGAGGGTGAGGCGGCTTTTTGTATGGATTGGTTCTATATATCTAACGAGGTGTCTATGTCAAGGGAGTCTGTTGTCAGTTGGGGCAGAATGTTGTCCAGGAAGGAATCTTTATTGAAATAGGCAAATCTCCTATTTTATTTATTTTATTTATTTATAGTCTCTTCAATACCACGCTATTCAGCATCAGTGCGGTTTACAATGAAAAATAATTTACACATTTCCGATGGTACTTTGTGTTTACAGCTGAACAGGTAATACAACTTGGATAACAGGGGTAACTATTTACAACTTACAACAATTTTGTGATTTTGTGTCTATCATGGGAGTATTGATGATATGTGTAGGTATATAGAAGGTAACTAGATGGTGATCAGACCATGGGACCTCAATTATTGAGGAGGGAGTGTGTATAAGGTGATTCGTAGTTAGGGTTGGAAAGAAGACTAGATCAAGAGGGTTTCCCTTTTTGTGGGAAGCTGAGTGTATGATTTGTTGAAAACCTATTTCAGTCATTGAGTCCAAGACGTCTGAGGTGTGGGATAGGTTGAGGGATGGGAGATTCAGGTCTCCAAGGATAATGTGTGTTTTTCTTAGTGAGGCTGAGCAAGCTGAGTCAAGGACTGGAGTGAGGTTGTTGTGCTCAGGTAATGGAAGTCTGTAAATGAGGCAGAGTGAGATGCTGTTCTCTACTTCGAGGAAATCCATTCCAGCTACATTGTTAGAGTTTGACAGGGTAAATTTAAGATCCTTTTTGGTCAGGATGAGTCCTCCACCACTTCTTTTGGAGTCGCGGTGGCAACTGAATAGGTCAGTTTTGGATTTGTAATTGGTTTAGAAGTATACTGTCAGTAGGTGTTGTGAGAAAGGAAGGATTGACCAAGGCCCCAGAACAAGGTTAGAGACTATAGCAGAGACTGATGAGCTTTTGTGTGATAAGGTAACTTACACTAATATAGATCATCCAGCTTATGGCAATCTAGACCTGGCTATGGATAGTGATGAATCTATTTATGGTACTCTGGATATAGGTACGGACAGTGATGCAAGCACAGATATCAATGCTTGAACCAATACAAGCATTGTGGAACCTGTGTACCTTGGGGAAACTGCTAGGTACATAGGACCTAGATTGGCCACTGTTGGAAACAGAATACTGGGCTTGATGGACCTTGGTCTGACCCAGTATGGCATATCTTATGTTCTTATAAGAACATAAGATATGCCATACTGGGTCAGACCAAGGTTCATCAAGCCCAGTATCCTGTTTCCAACAGTGGCCAATCTAGGTCATACGTACCCAGCAGTTTCCCCAAAAGACACAGGTTCTGCAATGCCTGTACTAGGTCAAGCATTGATATCCTGGGTCCCTTCTTAATAATGGCTTATGGACCTTTCCTCCAGGAACTTGTCCAAACCTTTTTTAAACCCAGCTACTCTAACAGCCTTTACTACATCCTCCGGTAACAAATTCCAGAGTTGGATTACACGTTGAGTGAAAAAATATTTTCTTTTATTAGTCTTAGTTTACCCTGTAGCTTCATTGCATGTCCCCTAGTCTTCCTATATTCTGATAACGTAAACAGTCGATCTACGTTTACCCGTTGCACTCCGTTCATTAATTTATAGACTTCTATCATATCTCCCCTCAGCCGTCTCTTTTCCAGGTTAAAGAGCCCTAACCTTTTTAGCCTTTCTTCATAGGAGTATCCCTTCCATCCCCTTTACCATTTTGGTGGCTCTTCTCTGAACCTTTTCTAATAACGCTATATCCTTTTTAAGATACGGCGACCAGAATTGCACACAATATTCAAGGTGCGGTCTCACCATGGAACGGTATAGAGGCATTATAATATCTTTTGTTTTATTTTCCATTCCTTTCCTTATGATACCTAGCATTCTATTTGCTCTCTTAGCTGCCGCTGCACACTGGGCCGAGGGTTTTAACATGTTATCCACAATGACGCCTAAATCTTTTTCCTGGGTGGTGGTTCCTAATGTGGAACCTTGCATAGTGTAACCATAGTTTATGTTGTTCTTCCCTAGGTGCATAACTTTGCACTTGTCCACATTAAATTTCATCTGCCATTTTGATGCCCAGTCTTCCAATTTATCAAGATCATCTTGCAATTTTCCACAATCCTCTTGGGTTTTAACAACTTTAAATAGTTTTGTGTCATTTGCAAATTTGATAACCTCACTCGTTATTCCACTTTCCAGGTCATTTATGAATACGTCAAAAAGCAGCGGATCCAGCACAGATCCCTGGGGTACACCACTATTCACCTTTCTCCATTGGGAAAACTGGCCATTTAGCCCAACCCTCTGCTTTCTATCTTTTAACCAGTTCTTGATCCACAGTAGTACACTGCCTCCTATCCCATGACTCTTTAGTTTTGCCAAACGTCTCTGATGAGGGACCTTGTCAAAGGCTTTCTGAAAGTCCAGATACACTATATCAACCGACTCACCTTTGTCCACCTGTTTATTCACACTTACTAATCTGTTATGTTTTTTTGAAAGACAAGATCTTCCTTGTCTAAAGCCATGTTGGCTGTCTCCCATTAGGCCATGACTATCTACATGCTGAGTAATTTTATTCTTTCTGATGGTTTCTACCATTTTACCCGGTACTGACGTGAGGCTCACCGGTCTGTAGTTTCCCGGAACAGCCCTCGAACCCTTTTTAAAAATTGGTGTTACATTGGTGATCCGCCAATCTTCAGGTATTACAGATGATTTTAATGATAGTTCACAGATTACTAATAGCAGGTCTGCAATCTCATATTTCAGTTCTTTCAACACCCTTGGATGTATACCATCCGGCCCAGGTGATTTGCTACTCTTCAGTTTATCTAATAGTTGTAATACATCTTACCGATGTATCGATATTTCCTTCAATTCTTCCGCACCTTTAAATACCACTTCAGTCATGGGTAACATCCCTACATCTTCCTCAGTAAAGACCGAAGCAAAGAATTCATTCAGTCTCTCCGCTATCACCTTGTCGCCTCTTAGTGCCCCTTTAACTCCTCTATCATCTAATGGACCAACTGACTCTCTCACAGGTTTTTTGCTACGAATGTCCTTGAAAAAAATCTTTATTTCGCGTTTTTGCTTCCGCAGCAAGCTTCTTCTCAAATTCTCTCTTTGCCTTCTTTATCAATGCCTTGCATTTGACCTGCCAGTGCTTGTGCTGTTTCCAAGTTTCATCGTTTGGCTCTTTTTTCCATTTCCTGAAAGATGCTTTCTTGGCAACAACAGCCTCTCTGACCTCACCTTTAAACCATGCTAGCAGTTTTTTGGACTTCCTTCCACTTTTCTTAAAGCGTGGAATACAGCTGGTCTGGGCTTCCAAGATAGTATTTTTCAACAACACCCAAGCTTGATGTAAGTCTTTAACCTTTGCAACTGCTCCTTTTAGCTTTTTCTTAACTATTTTCCGCATTTTATCATAGTCTCCCTTTCGAAAGTTAAAGGTAGTACTGTGGATTTCTGTACTATCCATCCTCCACTAATTAAATCAAAAGCGATCATGCTATGATCACTATTGCCAAGTGGCCCCAACACCCTTATCTCTTGCACTAGATCTGGTGTTCCACTAAGGACTAGGTCTAATATGGCTTCCCCTCTCGTCGATTCATGGATCAGCTGCTCCACGAAGCAGTGATTTATGTCATCTAGGAACTTTATCTCCCTAGCATGTACTGCCGTGACACTGACCCAGTCGATACCGGGGTAATTGAAATCGCCCATTATTATTACCGCGCTGTAACTTTTGTTAGCTACCTTGATTTCTTTGAGCATTTCATCATCCATTTGTTCATTCTGGCCAGGCGGTCGATAGTACACCCCCACCGCCATCGCCTTCCCCTTTTTACATGGAATTTCAATCCATAGAGATTCTACAGCAAATTTTGTTTCCTGCAAAACTTTAATCCTTTCTGACTCAATGTCCTCTCTAACATAAGAGTGCAACCCCTCCACCAATTTGATCAGCTCTATCATTACGATATAGTTTGTACCCAGGTATCACAGTGTCCCACTGGTTGTCCTCCTTCCACCATGTCTCTGATATTCCAATCACATCTAACCTCTCATTTAGTGCTATATATTCCAACTCTCCTATCTTATTTTTTAGACTTCTAGCATTTCCATACAAGCATTTTAGAGATTATTTTATTCATATTAATTTGGCTATTGGTAGACATGGGTAATTTGGGATCTTTAAGCTCTGTCTGCTCCATACTCGAGGGCATTTGGGCTACTTTACTCTTTTTTGGATAATGATAATTATGGAGAAACAGGACTGTTAATGTGCTATAGCCATATACCTTTACTCAGGTAAGAGAGAAACATATGCTTATTGTAATGCCAGGCTTAACTGAAACATACATTTTTAGATAGAAGCTTCTGTTTTTCTCTCTCTGTGAAAAATTGCTGACAGTTAATTGCAACAGAGATTAGCTAACAAAGCTGTGTACATAGTTACTGGTGCAAAGGCTAACTTTTGCAAAATCTTGGGATACAGACAGTTCTGCCTCTAGGTCGAAAATTAGATAACAACTAACATCAGCATCACTGCATAAACTTTCCGAGAATCAGAGACCTTAGGTCAACATATAACTGAAAATCAAATAAAGCTTGGGAAATTAACAGAATTTAGACAGAACTTATAGTGTAACTAATCAGCTTTTGTATAATGAAAGAATTACAGCGACACCTACTGTCACTTGGTAATTATAATCATGGCCTTGTAACTTCCATTTTTTAATGTATTTTTGTAAAGCATCAGCAGAAAAATAACCCTGTAAGCAGATTTTATTCCAGACCTGTAATTCTGTAACATGAATAATATCATCCGATGTTAATCAAAAATTAACTGTCAGCTGATACTTCTTAATAAAAGGCAGATCTCTGGCAGAAGATTTTTGAAGATAGTAAGGGAGGAGCCATGATTTGCTCCCTCTGACAGTCTTCCTTCTAGAGCTCTGGAATTAATATAATTGATTTTCTGTGTATGTGTCTTGTTTTTTTCCTTCCTGTGTCATCATCCCCCCCGGTGGCCAGTGGCTGTAAGGGTATTTTCTGGGAGTAGAGGGCTCTTTTAAGGCCAAGGGTATCTTGGTCTTTGTAGTCCTGCTCCTTATGTGAATAAATTGTGTATGCCAAGTAGATGGTAAATAAGGCTTTTATTTCCCTTTTAACGCAAAAGGTTCACTGAGATACAGAAATACAGAAAGTCCTTCTTTTCAGGCTTCCACCACAACATAAGTAAAGAGGTAAACTGTTACAAACTTCACAGTTGCTTGTAGGATTTAATCCAGGATTCTTTCAAACTTTAGAGCAAAACAAAGGAGTGAACATTCCTCTTTCATTCAGCACTAACATGAGTATTCTCAAAGCAATGTCTGTATAACTCACAGTTCAGGGAGTGATTCAAAACTGCCCGCAATACAAATGGAGAAATACATTAATTCGTCTTGAGATATGGGAAATAGGGTCCTCAAGCGCTATCTGCATGGGCTCTGGGTCATTGTTATCTCCCTCGGAATTGGAGCTTTCCCTGGCCGCTATAGTTTGCCAGTCACTGTTTCTGTTCCCTTGTTTTCAGCAAGGCTGTTCTAGGGCTCTCAAATAAGCATGGCTTGTTCCTATGCCCTTACGTCCTGGCTTATAAAACTCTGGCCTGCTTCTTTTCCTTTCAAACTGGATATCTGCTTTACAAGAGCTTCTAGGAGCTGAGCTTCTCTTTATGAAGAAAGTGTCACCATACCTTGGCTTCCTGTAGCCGGTATAACTGGAGTTTTCCTTCTCAGGCACTTCTCTCAGGACACAGTCTCTTTGGCAGACTTTCTCTTGGAAGCTTCTGGGCACTGCTTGACCTTTCTGTAGCCTAGGAAAACCTGGTGAGGAATCCAGACTTCCTTGCTTCCTGGTATAGGTAACTCTGCTATCAGTACCTTTCCTTCTGGAGCCTTTCAATCCTGTTTCAGGGTCTTCAGGTGAGCGTAGGCCTCTCTCCAGATATGGCTCTCTCCTTCTGAGCTCTTTACCTCTGAGGTCTCCTGCTACCAAGTCTTTCTCCGGACTGACTCTCCACGGCCCGTCTTTCTCTCTGGCTCTTTCTGCTCCTCTTCCAGCTCCTGCTGTCCTTGTGCTGCTTGTCTTGGCTGCACTGCTTGACCTGGCTGGGCTGCTGTTCCTGACTGTCTCAGATCCCCTTCTCCTCCTCCTCTCCTCTCCTGCACTAGCTTTCTGCTTATAAAGGCATTCCACGTTTGAGTTCCCCGGGCTACTTTTCAGGTGCAGCTGATTAACTTCTACAGAATCATCAGCCTGGTGTGTTAACTCAGCCTCTGTAAGTTTTCGCATGCTCCCTCTAGCTGCACTGCAGGGCAATTGCATCTCCTGCACATCATTTGTTTTGTGAAAGACAGCGTTTTTTTCTAAGTCTTCACTTTCATTAGCATCCGCTCTATGACACCTGTTAGAAGGGCCAGGTAAAGCCTAAGAATCAAGGGTGGAACCCAGGTAGGAGGGCCTGCCCCAAAAGGGCTACAACAGTTGGTGCCGTAGACTCCGGATTGCCGCCCTTCAAACAGGTACGAAAAGCGTGGACGTGGACAGTAGTCTGACTGTGAGTATTAAACAAATGTCATAGAGCAGGAGCTAATAAAAGTGAGGATAAAGGAAAAGAAGCTGTCTGTCCCAAAACAAATGAAGTGCAGAGAATGCAATTGTCTAGCAAAACAGCTAGAGGGAGCAGACGTGCACTTACAGAGGCTGAGTGGACACACCTAGCTAATCAACAGCACCTGAGAACTAGCCCGGGAAGCTCAAAGGCAGAAGACCTTTATAAGCAAGAGGGTGGAGACAGAAAGCAGAGCAGCACCAGAAGGCAGAGCAGCACCAGAAGGCAGAGCAGCACCGGAGAGCAGAGCACTGCTGAGAAACAGAGCAGTGGAACCAGGACTAGTGGCATGGCTGCAGGAACTGGAAGAGAACCAGAAGGTCCCAGGGAGAAAGACAGACGGAGGAGAGTCAGTCCTGTGGAAGTCGTGGTAGCCAGAATCTCCAGAGGTAAAGAGCTAAGAAGCAGGAAGCCAGGCTTGGAGAGAGGCCTACGCTTGCCAGAAAGCCCGGAGACCAGATTGAAAGGTACCAGAAGCTTTCAAGAGAAAGATTGCCAGAGAGACTGGGTCCTAAGGGAAATACCTGAGGAGGACACCTCCAGCTATGCCTATTACAGGAAACCAAGGTATGATGATTCTTTATTCATGAAGAAAGGCTCAGCTGCTATTAGACTTTATAAAACAGATGCCCAGTTTAAAGAAAGAGAAAGCAGGCAAGAGTTTCACCAGCCAAGATATAGAGGCTATAAAACAGGCCATGCTCATTTAAGAACCTTAGAACAACTGTATGGAAAACAAGCGAACAGAAATAGGGAATGGCCAGTGATAACAGCCCGAGAAAGCCCAAACTCAGAAGAAGATAATAGTGATTTTGAACCAATGCAAGTGGAGCTTATAGAACCTATTCCCTCATCTCAGGAGGAATTGATGGATTGTTCCATGTGTGTTGTGGGTAGTTTGGAATCATTGCCGGAACTGTGAGCCTTACAGATATTACCTTAAGTAGTTTTCATATTTGTGCTGAATGAAAGAAGAATGTTCAGACATGTAATTTACTCCAATGTTGAAAGAATCCTTGGTTAAATTCCTTTCCACAACTGTGAAGATTATAACAGTTTACTTTGAACCTTGAGTTTGGTTTATGCCTGAAAAGAAGGACTTTCTTTAATTTTTGTAGCCCAACGAATCTTTTTATGAAAAGGGAAATAAAAGCCTTATTCTCCCTCCACTTTGGCTTACATGACTTATTTGCACCAGGAGCAGGACTACATAGACCAGGCTGCACCTGGCCTTAAAGAACCTTCCCTCTCCTAAAATTAACTATATGCCCAACCTCCCCGTTCAGCCACCGGCCACCAGGAGGAGGTTGGCGACACAAAGCAGTATTATAAAGCAATTTTCTGTGTGTTAGGCAGGTTTCTGTCGTGAGTTTTGAAATGGGTAATAAGGCCGGTAAAATTAAACAGAAAACTCAGTTAGATGAGTGGGGCGAAAAAGCTCCTAGTATAGGGCTGAAAAAGGGAAGCACAAATTATGAAATGAGGTGCAGGTTTGGTGATAGCGCCCTGGATTAAGTTGGCCGTTGGCATTCGATGACTGCCTCTAACCCCAGTTTGCAGTTCCCGCTGGGTGGAACTTTTCAGTAGGACAAACTGCGTTGGTTACAGTATGAGATGGCCCTTGATGACTTGGGGCGACCTCATACCAGTCACGAATGGGTGGTGGCAGTCTAAAGATGCTGAAAAAGCTCAAAAAGCCACCGATTCTGTGTTTAAAAAATTTAAAGATCAAGTGTTTAGAATGGAGGAACAAATATGTGTTTTGGCTAAACAGAAGCTGAAATTAAGACTAGTAGTTCTGGCAGTAATCCTCCTCTGAAAAATTGTGAACCCAGTACTGTTGCTTCTGCTCCTCCAGCCTATGAGGAGGCGTTCACTGCATTGGCTGTATCACTAACTATGAATAGTGCTGCAGCACCAGCGTCCCACCAAGATCAGGAGGAGCCGCTCATCCATTTGGATGATATGCCTGGTGTCTCTACCCCTATTAAATCCATGGCTGATATTTCGGGTGTAATGCTGCCTTCCCCTGGGTCCCCAATCCCTATATCTGTGGCCGACACCACTCCTTTAATTTCGCCAGGTGGTCCCTCTTCTGCTGTCCCTGAAGAACCTGTAGCTATCCCTCGCACCACTCGGGCTCAACAGTTAAAAAAGGAAATTTTGGAACTTGAGCAATTAATAGGGGTTGAAGCAAGTCAACTTGAATTGATAACCACTAGAGAGCAGTTGACTCAATATCTAGCTCACTTAGCAGAAAAAGCCCGTGCGTTGACTGAGGTCATCATAACTACACTTGAGGCACTTGACCTAAAAGTAAAACAGCATACGCTAGCGCTGTTGCCACGCAGTCAAAATAAGGAGCTGGTAGTGGAAGCCATGGCTGCAGTTGCCAAAGGAACTGGCCATTGGACAAAAGCTCCTTTGATTCCTAAATGGAAACACTTGCAGCGCTTGACCTTAGAGTTAGGGGAATTTTTAACCTTAAACAAGAAGGTTAGAGAGGAGAAAAAAGAAAATAGATCTGCTTGCTTCGTTCAGAGCCTTCCCTAGGGGGGGATGGTGGTTTAGTTACTTTAGCATCTCATTGGTCCCCAGCTGAAGTTTTTAATTTAGCTAGATCTTTCCCTGACTCTCGAGAAAAACCTGGTCAGTTTGTGGATTACTGGCGTCAGCTAATAACTACTTATGACCCCTCCTGGGTAGATTTGCAAATTTTATTGAAATCAGTCTTTTTAAATCCAATAGAATTGCGAGCAGTCACCCACCCCCAACTGCGGGATAACGCAGCATGGGAGTGGCCCCTTGCAGACCCTGTCACTAATTCTTCTGATATTACTCAAATGACTGCCTTCCGGGAAGACCGGAATAATTTGTTAAAAGCTATTGAAAAGAAATGTACCCCTGTGAAAGATTTGTCCAAGCTATTAGACCTGAAGCAGGGAAGGGATGAAGCTGTTGCCCAGTTTCATACTAGGTGTTGTCTAGCGTTCCGAGATTTTTCCCCTCAGAATGGTGAAATGGAAGGATTTGCCTCAATTTTTGTGAATGGATTACAGTCGGAAATAAAAGCGATTCTTGAAAATGCTTTGCTTGGATGGTCTACCAAGTCTGCCCAGGAGATCTTGGAAGCTGCCTTGCATGCGGAAAAGCAGATCCAGAAGCAGAAAGATGAAGATAAAGGTAAAGTGGAGAAACAACGCCAAAATCTTTTAAATCTCCAAGTAGCAAGTTATGAATCAAATTTCAGGGGGCGAGGCAGAGTAAGTGGTGGCAGAGGAGGTAGGGGCACCGTACCCTTTAGGGGTAGGGGTCGTGGATATATGGGGGGATATCAGGGAGACCGCACCTGTTTTAGGTGTGGCAAATTGGGACATATTGTAAGAGACTGTACTATGACTATTATATCTTAATACTCTGCAATAGAACTAGAAAGTACAATGTATCTTTGTTTAGACTGAAATCAATGTATCAAACAATTGTCTAATCCATTTCAAAGACGTCGTAAGGTCTCAGAAACTCGGGCTGCCACTGACTTGTAATATACCGTCAAGTGGACTATGTGCCACCACTACATCAACGAACTTTTTCATATACACGGCTTTGGAACTTCCTTAGAATATACTAAATTCAATATATAAAACTTTAACATATTCCATTTCATTAGAATGTAGAAAATTCAGTGCTTAGCTTTGAGCAGTGAGTTTCAGCTTCTAATGCTTATCCCGACGCTGTCAGGCGCGCTATTCTTAGTGTTTCACCCTCACAGGTTTCTTCAGGGGAAAGTTAATAAAGCACTGCGAATTGAAACAAGTTCATTAAGTACTGACTTTCAAAAATGCTTTTTTGTATTTATAGATTCAAAAATGATAAATACAATTCATACCTATAATCATTCACAAACTCCTTCTCGCATGGCTCACTCGCTCCGCTCTCACCAACTGTTGTAAAACGCCGCGCATGCGGAGCAGTTATATAGGGAGATCACTCAGTCCACAGCTCAAAAAAAATTAATTCACAGGCAAACTTCCCATTCAATCCTCGCATTCAGCTCTTCAGGAGTCACTGTTTTTAATTTATAGATCCATCGTTGTTCACAATAACGCAAAGTTTGATCCTTAGTCTTACCAAATTGTGGTGTAATAATTTGATCAATGCAAAAGCATTTTAACTCATCAAAAAGATGATTAAATTGTAAGCAGTGCTCCACTATAGGAGCTTCTCGTCGGCAGCATTTTAATTTGCTTTTATGTTCACTCAGCCGCAATTTAAAAGATCTAATTGTCTTGCCGACATATAATAAAGCCACAAGGGCAGCGGATACAATAGACCACATTAGTTGATAAGCAGGAAGTATGACATCTTAATCGATGGATCTTGTCCCTGTAAGTGAATTCTTTTAGTTCCTGGGTGACTGAACAAATGTTACATGTGCCGCATTTAGTGTGTCCCACCATCATTTCTTCATTGGATATTAAAGGCCGCAAAACTGCCGGACTCAAAATCTCCTTAAGATTTCTTTGCCTTTGCCAAACACACCGCACTCTATAGTCTTCTAAACCTGGAATGCTGTTTAATATATTCATATGACCTTTAGTACTATGTTTTAAATAAGTACTATATGGAGAAAATGACGTAACTAAATTAACCTGCGGGCATCATCCTTTAAAATTTCTCTCTCTTGAGGATAGACCAGCAGGTCACGGTTAATAAACAGTGCTCTCTTGTAAGCTTTATGCATCACTCTTGTAGGATATCCACGCTGGCGAAAACTATGGCTTAAGGTTCTAGACTGGACTTTGAAGTCACATAGATCAGAACAATTACGTCTAAAACGAACAAATTGTGAAAATGGTAAAATGTTGCGCAACTGTAAAGGGTGCGCACTTGTAGTGCAGAAATGTATTTTTATCTGTAGGCTTACGATAAACCAAGGTACTCCCTCCAAATTGAGTTTTCTTAACCAGAACATCAAGAAAAGTGATTTGCTCAGTGTGACAACTGAGAGTAAAGGTAATATTCTTATCTCTACTGTTAAGCCACTTAAAAAACTCCTGTAAATTTTCCTTCGTTCCTTGCCAGATTAAAAAAACATCATCGATGTAGCGTCGCCATAATTTCAAGCGCTCTTTATGGGGGGAAGCCTTAATCCAATTAATTTCAAAGTCCTGCATATAGAGGTTGGCAATAGAGGGGGCACACCTGGCGCCCATCGCTACTCTAGACAAAAATTGATGGTAAATTATGGCGACGCAAGATCGATGATGTTTTTTTAATCTGGCAAGGAACGAAGGAAGATTTACAGGAGTTTTGTAAGTGGCTTAACAGTAGAGATAAGAATATTACCTTTACTCTCAGTTGTCACACTGAGCAAATCACTTTTCTTGATGTTCTGGTTAAGAAAACTCAATTTGGATGGAGTACCTCGGTTTATCATAAGCCTACAGATAAAAATACATTCCTGCACTATACAAGTGCGCACCCTTTACAGTTGCGCAACAGTTTACCATTTTCACAATTTTTCGTTTTAGACGTAATTGTTCTGATCTATGTGATTTCAAAGTCCAGTCTAGAACCTTAAGCCATAGTTTTCGCCAGCGTGGATATCCTACAAGAGTGATTCATAAAGCTTACAAGAGAGCACTGTTTATTAACCGTGACCTGCTGGTCTATCCTCAAGAGAAAGAAATTTTAAAGGATGATGACCGGCAGGTTAATTTAGTTATGTCATTTTCTCCATATAGTACTTATTTAAAACATAGTACTAAAGGTCATATGAATGTATTAAACAGCATTCCAGGTTTAGAAGACTATAGAGTGCGGTGTGTTTGGCAAAGGCAAAGAAATCTTAAGGAGATTTTGAGTCCGGCAGTTTTGCGGCCTTTAACATCTAATGAAGAAATGATGGTGGGACACACTAAATGCGGCACATGTAACATTTGTTCAGTTACCCAGGAACTAAAAGAATTCACTTACAGGGACAAGATCCATCGATTAAGATGTCATACTTCCTGCTTATCAACTAATGTGGTCTATTGTATCCGCTGCCCTTGTGGCTTATTATATGTCGGCAAGACAATTAGATCTTTTAAATTGCGGCTGAGTGAACATAAAAGCAAATTAAAATGCTGCCGACGAGAAGCTCCTATAGTGGAGCACTGCTTACAATTTAATCATCTTTTTGATGAGTTAAAATGCTTTTGCATTGATCGAATTATTACACCACAATTTGGCAAGACTAAGGATCAAACTTTGCTTTATTGTGAACAACGATGGATCTATAAATTAAAAACAGTGACTCCTGAAGGGCTGAACGCGAGGATTGAATGGGAAGTTTGCCTGTGAATTAATTCTTTCTTGAGCTGTGGACTGAGTGATCTCCCTATATAACTGCTCCGCATGTGCGGCGTTTTACAACAGTTGGTGAGAGCGGAGCGAGTGAGCCATGCGAGAAGGAGTTTGTGAATGATTACACAGGTACACTAAAAAAAATTTTTTTTAAACAGCCTCTAATGTTTCGATTGATTTTTACGTTTTTTGGTGCGCTGAATCCAAATCTGGTAACCAATTTGCTCCATCACGTACAGATTTTTTGCTACATTGGGTTAGCAGTTTGAGGTGAACGTTTCAGATTGAGTGCGATCGAGATAAAAGTTTCTTGGATGAATTCTTTATACTAATTGTTTAGTAGTTATTCAAATAAGAATAAAGAAAATTGTAACAAGGCAGCACATAAGAATAGAGTAATGTCAACAAAACACACTGTGATGGTAGCAAAATTGTCTGCACTTAAAACAGCCACATACATGTGCACAAACATTGAGCATATAAGAGCGAGGTTAAACACAAAGCAAAGCAAAGAAATGTGCAAAAAAGTTGTACAGGTATGTATGTAAGAATAGAAAATACAAACCGCACCATTGCAATACATGAAGACAAACACCCGATGGTGTGAAAATAAAATTCTAATAAATGAGATCCGACACTGTGGTAATAACTAGCAAATTTTTATTTCAAAGTTTAGTAAAAACACGATATTTGTCAACACAGTTTAGATTTTAAAGTCATTCTTGGGTCAATCAATCTCCTGGTGGGCCCGTTTCTTCTTCCCCCAAATGCTTCTCTTGGTGCGCTGCTTGGCGTATTTTTCATCTGGGGTTTCCCGCAGCAGCAACCAGCAGAAATCAGCCATCATAGTGGTGTTCCATTTTCCGTGGTACCTTCTCTCTGCGTCCTTGATGTCCTGGTGAAACCTTTCACCTTGTTCACTGTACGCCCCCAAGTTTTCGGGAAAGTAGTTCACATGGGAGTGCAAGAAATGGACTTTCAGGCTCATGTTACAGCCTTGTTCTTTGAAGGCATTGAGCATCCTGGCAACAATATCCTTATAGTTCTCATCCCGCCTGTTCCCCAAGAATTTGAGAACAACATCCTTGAAGGAATCCCAGGCTTCTTTTTCCTTCTCAGACATCGTTTCAGCGAATGCTCCATCTGAAATGAGTTTCCTTATATCAGGGCCAACAAACACTCCTTCCTTTAGCTTTGCTTCAGAAAGCCGGGGGAACTTTGAGCAAAGGTACCGAAAGCACTCACCATCTTTTGGAAGGGACTTGATGAATTGCTTAATGAGACCCAACTTAATGTGGAGAGGTGGTAATGGAATTTTATCACGAGGTACCAAGCTCTCATGAAGAACATTTTTCTCACCGGGTCTCAAATACTCCCGAATTGGCCAGTCTTTTTTCCCCCAGTGTAGGTCGCGGGCCCGGCTATCCCACAAGCAAAGGAAGCAGAGATATTTGGTGAAATCGGATTGCTGCCCTAATAGCATGGATAGAATTTTAAAGTCTCCACAAATCATCCACTTATGCTCATCATAACGAATCTTCTGAAGAATCAGGGCCAAATTCTCGTATTTTTCTTGGAGAATAACAGAGTGAGCAATAGGAACTGAAGCGAATGTGTTGCCATTATGAAGAAGAACACCTTTTATGCTGTCTTTTGACGAATCAATGAACAGCCGCCATTCAGCAGGATCATACTTGAGTTTAAACTTTTCCATCACTCCGTATATATCGTTGCAAAATACCAAATCTTCCTCTTTGCTGAAATACTTCAAAAATTGTGTCTCGCGGTTGCGGTACCAATAAAAAGTTGTTCCTGGTGACAATAGATTTTTCTGTTTAAGCCAAGAACCTAGCAGTTGGGCAGCATCTTTTGGGAGTCCTAAATCCCGAACTAAATCATTCAATTCAGCTTGAGAGAAAAGTTCAGGTTTCGGATCTGGTTCAGTTTCAAACTCGGAAGTACTGGACTCATCGGGAAAAAGCCATCTGATGAGTCTCATCATGATCAGAACCGTCCACACAAATATGATCCAAAGATTCTGGTGGTTCAGGCACAGGTACTTTGTTGCTATGAGGCATAGGCCTAATTGCTGAGGGAAGGTTGGGGTAACTTATTACGTTCTTATTTTTTAAGTTGTATCCCCTCACAATGCAAGAGCAAAAATAGCAGTCACTGCTGTGGTCTCTTTGCTCACGCCACATCATAGGTATTCCGAAACGAAATGCTTGCTTTTTACCTTTCATCCATAAGCGTAGATCTTCCTCACATGTCTTGCACACTTTGTGAGGAGCCCACGGTTTGTCTTGATCGCCTAACTTCAAACCGAAATAGGCGAAATATACTTTTTTAATAAATGCAGAAATGTTCCTCTGCCGCTTTTTCACGGTATATTCCCCACAAATAAAACAAAAACTGTCCGGAGAGTTGACGCAACCTCTGGCTCTGTGAGCCATCACAAATACACAGCACTGCAAACTACAACTGTAGTGAACCACTTCGGAATAAAGCTGGATTATGACTGAGCAAACAAAAGGTAATAATGAACTTGCAAGAAACTGAAATTTGACAGGAACGTTCATGTCGCAACCACCGTGTTTGAGCGAGCGAACGAGGCGAGGCGAACAGGAAAGAACATGCGCCAGCGCGAGTACTGGATTTAGCCCCCACCTCCCAATTGTCCTGTTAATGTATAAAATGAATACAAAACACTCTAAAATATCATGAGGGAGTGTTTCTAGTTAGTTAACCATTACAACCTCTATTTTGGGCCAAGAAAATAAACTGCAGTCGGCTAAAAAGAAATTATGTGAACATTCCTTATATGGGTAAGAAATCTAATTTTGCAAGAAAACGTGACGTGATGGAACATTTTGGCTATTTTTCCTGGATTCAGCACCCCAAAATCTATAGGAATCAGTTGCAAAACTGGAGGCAGTTTTTTGGTAGTGTACCTGTGTTATAGGTATGAATTGCATTCATCATTTTTGAATCTATAAATACAAAAAAACATTTTTGAAAGTCAGTACTTAATGAACTTGTTTCAATTCGCAGTGCTTTATTAACTTTCCCCTGAAGAAACCTGTGAGGGTGAAACGCTAAGAATAGCGTGCCTGACAGCGTCGGGATAAGCATTAGAAGCTGAAACTCACTGCTCAAAGCTAAGCACTGAATTTTCTACATTCCAATGAAATGGAATATGTTAAAGTTATATATTGAATTTAGTATATTCTAAGGAAGTTCCAAAGTCGTGTATATGAAAAAGGTCGTTGATGTAGTGGTGGCACATAGTCCACTTGACGGTATATTACAAGTCAGTGGCAGCCCGAGTTTCTGAGACCTTACGGCGTCTTTGAAATGGATTAGACAATTGTTTGATACATTGATTTCAGTCAAAACAAAGATACATTGTACTTTCTAGTTCTATTGCAGAGTATTAAGATATAATAGTCATTTTAACTCTGTTAAAGAGAAGACCAGAATTGGGGTTGAGAGACTGTACTATGTCAAGGAGGGACCTTCCTCAATATGATGCTGCAGGAGCTAGTTATTCGCATGCCCCATTTTCACCCCTAATCAGCCTTCAGTCATGAGCCAATATTATGCAGAAACTGACTTTGACTATAGTGAGGACTGACTAGGCTTGGTTGTGCACCCCAACACACAGGGAGAAATACTCGCTACAATCTTGGGGTATGAATTGCTCTTCCTGTTAGATACAGGTGCCTCCACGTCTGCCATAGCTCTATCACAACTGCCCCCTCCTCGGTTTGAGGTGCTGCCTACAGCTCCTAGAGTCCCTTGTGAAGGAATTGAGGGAAGAACTATAATGCACCAAAAATTGACTGATGTACCCCTTCTAGTGGAAGGAAAATTGTATCATACAGATTTTCTGGTTGGCCCTACTTTGCCTGTCAATTTGCTTGGTCAAGATTTTCTCTCCAGAAGCAAGACTGTTATCAGCTGGGAAACCGGCACTTTGACCTGTACCTTGTGTCCCCTGCAAGTCCAACAGCCTGTAGCTGCGACTCCAACTGCTGTGACCGCTCCACCCTTGGATACCCTTCCTTTAATTTTGTGGGCTGTACCAGGTAATGATATTGGACATCTCAACATTTCCCCGGTCAAGACTGAAGTACGACCGGGAGCTCCATTGCCTTATGTGCGTCAGTACCCTCTGCCTGCTGCTTCAGTGGCTGGAATACGGCCAGTGATTGAAAACCTGCTAGCCCAGGGTGTGTTGGCACCAACTTCTTCTCCTTGCAATACGCCAATTTTACCTGTACAAAAGGCTGATGGTAAGTCTCAGATTTGTGCAAGATTAATCGTATTGTCCTACCAGTTTTTCCCCTCGTACCCAATCCTCATGACATTTGGACTCGTATACCATGTGGCTCCACCCACTTTTCAGTCATAGATTTAAGCTTCACCTACTAAATTCCGGTAGGAGAGTCGTCGAGGTACTTATTTGCCTTCTCGTACGAGGGGCGTCAATATACTTGGACTACCCTTTCTCAAGGATACACCAAGAGTCCTGCTTATTTTTCACAGGCCCTTAAAGCTGCTTTACAGGACATGGCATTGGATAAAGCTGCCTTAATACACTTACAAAGCAGGGTGCTCAGGTATTGCGATCACCTCCAGATGTGGAACCTGGAGATTGGGTGCTCATCAAGGATCCGGTGCCGAAGTCTGCTCTGGCAGCGAGGTTTCTGGGACCATTCCAAGTGTTGCTGGTGGGGTATTCGGCATTGAAAGTGAAAGGACGGAAAACCTGGATACATTTGGATCAGTGCAAGAAAGCACCGCGCCCTGGATAAGGACTTCCCTGTACACAGCCTAAGCCGGAACCAAAGGAATTTGAGATTGAACTGGAATCGCTTCCCCCGATTTTAACGCCGCTCAACCAGGAAAGTAGGTGTGAAGCTATTGGACAGTTACAACCCACTTCAGACTTGCCCTCACAGCACTGGCTGATATGTATGCTTTCAGTGGCTTTGGCACTGTTTTTATGTTTGTTAATCTGGTGTGTGGGATTTCTTTCCCAACAGTAGGGGGTGTGGAAACTTGGTTGAAAGAGATATTAGGGATAGTTACACCAAGGCAAGGGCTTATTCATAGGGCAATAGGAGAATCAATTCTAGCCCTGGTCCCAGCCCCTACACCTTCGTTGGTTCATGATTTTATTTATTTATTTGAGTACATTTCTATACCGCTCCTTCCAGTGATCAGCAGCGGTTTACATTTAACAATTAAATTCTGCGCAGTTAGCAGTTACATATAACAGTAAGAAGATAACTTTGAACATTGGAGGGTAACATTAAATTTCAGATAACAAATAACTTTCAACTATTTTTTTCCTGCGTATGATCCACATGCTCCTTGGGCAAAACATGGTGGTTTTTATAATGTGTTTCATTCTCACATTTATTCTTTAATTCAGCGCTTTAACATTTCCAATTGTGCTGTGTACTTGCCTCACCCAGCAGCTACACAGTTTGGGTTTTTGCCCCAACCTCGACCCATTTCTCTGCAAGAATTAAAGGAGTTGTCTGTGAATGAAACCTTATTTAATCTTACTGTAACATGGCCAGACGTAGCGACCCCTACTCCAAGAATTATCAGTCCTCAGCCAGTTATCGACCCTCCTATTTGTTTTCAGCGAGAGGGGACTTTTCCTTTGGGGGGAAACCCCTCTATCTAGTTGTCAGACCATTATGACTAACAATAATGTGCATTTGGTGATGAATAATCCTACAATGAGTTCCGTACGAGTCCATTCTGAGGGTTGTTTTCACTGGTCCTAAACAATTACAGTATTATGACCAGGATGGGCTACCAATATATGGAAAATATAGAATGGAGAAAAACAAAAATGGTTCAGGATATGGCTATGTTGATAACTATGCATATCCCTATTTAGGATACTATCGCCCGTAGTTAAGGGATATTTGTCCTGGGACTGAAGTTCTGCTTACAGAACCTAAAGATTATAAAATTTGGCCTGATGGACTTCTTGCATTAGTAGGCCATTATTTTGTGTGCGGAACCCTAGCTTATGTTCGGTTGCCTGCTGATTGGGCCGGCAACTGCTACATAGCTACCCTTGACCTGCCATGGAAACTTGTCCCTTATGAGTCTTTGCTCGGGGTGCCCCCTAGCCGTCAACGTAGAGCTGCGGATGACCACAGTGCAGATATAAGTGCAGCACGTAACTTGTTAGATGACACTACTATGCTTACCCAAAAACACTTTTACTGGAACGGTTTGGCTCAGTACTTTTGGAACTTTTAGATTATTAGCCAAGGAAGGCGGAGTCTGTGGGGTCGTTCATGAGCATTGCTGTACGCTCGTCGACTCCCAGAGCAAGGTGGTAACTGGTATATCCTAGATCAGGTAAGAAAAGAAACCCCTTTTTCCAAAGATAATATTGAAGGTACTTCTGATTCTGTATGGCCCTGGATTGAAAATATGTGGGGTGGCCTGTCAGGTCCCTTAAAGGCCTTACTGACAGGCCTCTTTGGCTTTCTAGTAGCCCTCCTGCTTCTAGGGATAGGCCTAGCCTGTTTTATAAAATGTTGTACTTCATGGTCATGGCTAAGACCACAAACACTAATGCAGTCTTTAGGCTACGAAGTGTTCCCAATTCTGGGGGATTTACTCCGAGAATTGCTTTTCCATGAAGAATGTAGTTCTGAGCAGAACCAAAGGGAGGACTGTGAGAAAGGAAGGATTGACCAAGGCCCCAGAACAAGGTTAGAGACTATAGCAGAGACTGATGAGCTTTTGTGTGATAAGGTAACTTACACTAATATAGATCAACTAGTTTATGGCAATGTAGACCTGGCTATGGATAGTGATGAATCTATTTATGGTACTCTGGATATAGGTACAGAGAGTGATGCAAGCACAGATAATGACGGAGAAACAGAACTGTGAA
This sequence comes from Ichthyophis bannanicus, assembly GCA_033557465.1. Lineage (NCBI taxonomy): Eukaryota > Metazoa > Chordata > Amphibia > Gymnophiona > Ichthyophiidae > Ichthyophis > Ichthyophis bannanicus. The sequence goes on from CM066039.1 coordinate 385,719,288, forward strand.
TGTGCTATAGCCATATACCTTTACTCAGGTAAAAGAGAAACATATGCTTATTGTAATGCTAGGCTTAACTGAAACATACATTTTTAGATAGAAGCTTCTGTTTTTGTCTCTCTGTGAAAAATTGCTGACAGTTAATTGCAACAGAGATTAGCTAACAAAGTTGTATACATAGTTACTGGTGCAAAGGCTAGCTTCTGCAAAATCTTGGGATACAGACAGTTCTGCCTCTCTTTTGTGATAGATGATAGCTCAAAAATTAGATAACAACTAACATCAGCATTATTGCATAAACTTTCCGAGAATCAGAGACCTTAGGTCAACATATAACTGGAAATCAAATAAAGCTTGGGAAATTAACAGAATTTAAACAGAACTTATAGTGTAACTAATCAGCTTTTGTATAATGAAAGAATTACAGCGACACCTACTGTCACTTGGTAATCCAGGTAGGAGGGCCTGCCCCAAAAGGGCTACAACAGGTGTAAGCCATGTTTCAGTAACGCATAGGATGTCTAGTTTCTCATCCATCACTATGTCTACTATGATTGGGATTTTATTTCTTATTGACCTTACATTAATAAGGATGCATTTTAGAAGGGAGGGGGAATTAGGGATAAAGCACAGTTACTTACCTGTAACAGGTGATCTCTGGGAACAGCAGGAATAAGTCTTCACATATGGGTACGTCGGTACCGACGGAGTCTGCGCGGGAACGCTTCCCAGCGTCCAATCAAAGAGCTTTTGGAAGCATCCCACCACACCTGCGTGCTGCCTTCCCGCCTTTCCCAACTGCCTCTCCTCAGTTAAGTTTTAAAGCTGAGACATAGAGAGAGAGTGAGGAAAGGAAAAATAGATAGAGATACAACTCCTGGGGAGGTGGGTGGGTTGTGAAGACTTATTCCTGCTGTTCCCAGAGATCACTTGTTACAGGTAAGTAACTGTGCTATCTCCAGGAACAAGCAGGAATGAGTCTTCACATATGGGGACTCCCAAGCTGAGATGCCTGGAGTCCCAGCATGTCATAGGTTGGAACATGCTATCCCCCAGAACACCAGGCATCCTGAGGATGGAGGATAGGAGTTGAGAAAGAAAGGTGCTGTGGAACAGCTAACCTAGTATAGGATTGCAGACAAGGAGTCCATGTGTGGATAATAATTGTCATCAATGATATTGCAAAGGAAAAATATTGCAATATGGACCTCCCCTAACAGGACTTCAGAGAAGTATGGAGGGTCATGGGATCTACAGGGGAACCCAGTAGAGGAACCTCAAGAAGGACCTCACTGTAAGTGGAGGTAGGAACCTGTAGGAAAAACAATGGAGGTGAGAAACCTGAAAGGTAACAGGGAACCCCAGTAGGAAAAACTGGGGTAGTACAAAAATGGTGGGCCTTCAGCGGAAGGCTTTATGATAAAAACCCAACTCTTTTGGCAAAAGAGTGGCTCACTCTTAGGAACAAAAGAGAAAGGCTAACCGATTTGGACAAACAGGTCCAGTCCTTGTGGGGAGAAAGGGTATGAGAACCTCTTGTATCCCAAAAGAAAGGACAAACGCCAGAGGTGTTAGCCTGTGAGTAGCTGAAGATCCGCAATATCTCTCCTAACTGAAGTCAGCTGGGAGATACTGGACATGGAGAGCTTCAGAGGTACCTAACCTTAGGGTTATGGTAGGTGTTAACTACCACCAAGTGGTTGTGAGTGTAGGACCCCAAACATGCTGGATAGCATAAGTATGGGTAAAGCCCTTCTGTCAGAATCATATGGCTATATGAGCCTCGATAGTCAGGTAGATAAAGCAGAATAGATATCTACCGATAGTAGAATATCTCGACAGATACATATAGATATATATAGATATATAACATATAGATATATGAGAATATATCTATAGTGAGATATGAAGGGCATAAAATACTCACACATGATAGGCATAGACATCTATAAGATGTGTGCTATAGGTATGAATATATATATATATATATATATATATATATACCTCTATATGGAAGTCTGCAAGAAGCAGACAGAGATATGCCCACAAAAAGGCATTCACATAGGAAAATGTGGAGAGGAAAGATTCATCTAAGAACAAGAAGGTGGAACCTACTTGAGAAGACATATAGGGAATCAATTCCCACTGGTTATGGCTACAGGGATGCTAGGTAGTAGAATAACCAGGATGGTTACGTGAAAGGCAGAGGATGATATCAGTCAGCAGCCCGCAAGTCCTGAGTAGTCTAGAACTCTAGCATGGTAAGTGAACAGAAGACGCATAGGAATGAGATACCATGCTGACCTGCTTAAGGGCAAAAAGGTATCATGCGTTCTTACCATGAGGACGAGCTGGAAGGAGAAAACATATTCCCTATTGGAAATACTATGGACCAAAGCAGGGAATTAGCAACTCCTTAAGCTTTCACGTAAAAGTAGGCCTATGTGCTTTATATTAAAAAGGAGAACTTTTCTAGTCATGGGAGATATGACCAAAAAAGCCTTTTTCAACCATCTAGTATAGCTGTTGGAGAAAAAAAAACCCATGCTCTCTAGCAAGGGCCCATAGTGGAGAGCTTCTCTGTAGAATTGCAGAGAGCATGATGCAGGAGAATGAGGAGATAGAACTGGCTGCAGAAAAGCCAGTAGCTATGTCAACTATGCTGCCAAACCCATGGGAATGGAGATGGCAGAAAGAGAAGACAATCCAACAAGTTTGTAGTGAAAACATTTCCAAGACAGATGACAGCACTGACTTGGAGTCACTACTAAGACCAGACAGAATGTTGGTGGAGGATAAATCTGGTTACTGGTGGACAAGAACCAGTGGTCGAAACATTAAGGCTCCTGCATTGGTAGCTGCTTGCCAGACAGCAGAAGAATGGTACTGTTTAAAAACAGAAAGAACAGACAAAACAAGAGTAGAAAACTCTGGACGTGTCTGATGAACTGCTGCAAAGCAAGATTGAAAAAGAGGAGTCAACTCAGAAAAGAGAACTCCGCACTAGAAAAGTAAGAAAACTAGAGAGGCTGAAGAAAAGCCCTCCAGTGAGCAATACCACTCTTACAAAGGAAAAACCCTGGTAAGAGGGTAAAGAAAATGGAGCTGAAGAAAACTTACAAAGTAGTAAGTTTATAGAAAGGAAAGGAGACATGCTGGCACAGGAAACTATCATTTGATAGTGGATAGACCTCTTTCCCTAGGAGGAAAAAGAGGAGAACCCTGTGACCTAAAAGCATGAATATCCTGACAGCTCATATAGAAAGAATGGATGTCTTTCGGGAAGAGATCCATGTTTAGGATTTAGAATGACAGCAGTGGATTGTCTCTAATGAGAAGAAGCAACTGCAGATTGTAATCTCCAGAGTCACAAGCATCTGATGGGTTGATTAGAAACCCTGTGGTTGCTGGGTTTGCTGAGCCTGGTGAGAGGTTGAACTCTGCAGACCAGGACGATGCTTCCCCTGTTTGGGAACATCTGTAGGATGGGCAGATGATGCATAAAACCTTCTTCTCCTATGGGAAGAAAGTTTGGCAGGACATTTCCTACCTACTGGGACAGAAGAAGGTGCAGAAGAGCCCCTAGGAACAGGTAAGTCAGTGGAAAACTGAGTAACCTGACGTAAAGACTCCTTGTTGAAAAGATTGTCTCCAGTGCAAGGAGTATGTCCCAGTCTGTGCTGTGCCCATTTGTCCAAGCCTGAAGCTTGGAGCCAGGCTCTACGTCGTGCCCCTATAGTTATAGCAGATGTCCTGCTAACAGACTCAAAAGAGTGTAGGGAACTACGAGTAAGAAACCAAGAAATATTCTGGAGATGCTTGAGCAGTGAAGAATAGTCTGCACTCCTGGACTCTGGAAGGGAAGGAGTCAAAAGATGTAATTGCTTTGTGACCTCCTCAAGAGATAGACTCATATAGAAAATATATGAGAGAATTCTTGCAGAAAGCATAGATGTCTGGAAGGTTTGACGTCCAAAGGCATCTAGTGTCTTAGACTCACGACCTGGCGGATAAGAAGAGTGCTTTTTCTTGCTCTTCACCCGCCTCATTGCTGATTCCACAACTATGGAATGATGAGGAAGTTGAGTCTTTTGAAACCCTGGAGAGGGGGGCACCTGATATAAGAGATCAGCTGCTCTCGAAGGTGGGGGTACCCTTAAAGGTGTTTCCCACATTCCTAGAAGGAGATCCTGCAAGGAATGATGCAAAGGAAGCATTATGTTCTCCTTTGCTTTGGTAGAAAGAGAGGCCTGTGCAGGATCATGTCCTGGGATAGGAATGGCAAGAGATCTTGCTATATCCAGGAGGAAACTCTGAAAAAAGAGTTCCCCAACAGGAATTTCCCTTGGATAGGTTAGATCTGAAGAACTAGCCTGAGCACCGACAGAGCTATTCAGATATATATGAATAGAAGAACCTGCACGGTGCAGTGTGGAATGCTTAAAGAATGGTCGCCGGTACTGACTGTCAGGAGCAGCGACCGACATTACCACATTGTCCATGCCAGGTATCGACTCCAAGCTTGGCATAGAAGGGAGCGATCCTGTTGAAAAAAGCATGGCCGGAGTTGGCCACGATGGTACTGTGGATACCGGTACCGATGTCAGAGTCGGGCCCGACAGAGACATCGGAACAGTCATCGGAGACCGTTCAATCGGTACCGAGGCAACCGAAGACCTCCGGGTGCTATCCTCGGTACCGAGCCACCGGTATCAATCGGTGTCGGTACCAAATGATATTGGTACCAAGTCTTCCAGACTAGAGAGCGATTCTAAACTGGGCATCGAAGACACCGACCGTAAGGGTAATGAGGACATCGGCACCGACTTCGGTACCGTGCCTGATACCGGTGAATGAAGGTCAGCCAGTGGCAACTCAGTGGGTCTCGAGGGAACCGAGAGTTGCGGATCCGAAACATCGGAACCGAGCCTTCGGTACCGCTGGGAGCCGGTACCAAGGCGAGTCGGTACCCAGTTCTCCAGACTGGAGATCGATTCCAGACTCGGCATCGAAGGAAGCGAGGCTATCGATGCACGTCTGGAGGGTACCGACATCGGTGGTGGTATCGGTGTTGGTACCGATAATGGAAGGTCTGTCTGGAGAGTATCCACCGGTCCCGAAGGCACCGAGGACGCCAGATGACCATCCCTGGTGAGGAGTGTTTCATCCAACACCAGTGCCGATGTCGGGGTATCGGTACCGCTCGAAGCGGATGCCACCACCAGACACGGCTTAGGTATGTTCTGTGAGGGGTGAACCCCAGGAACAACCTGAAACCCCTTATATGCTTTGGAGACCAAAGACTCCCGCCGGGGTTTTGAAGCCAAAGGGCCCTCGAGGGCAAGGCCGGAGCCATCTACATGCTGTGCATGAGACCTACCACTAGAGGGCTGGCTAGTCTTAACAGACTGTTTGTGGGTTACCTGATCCTGTGTAGAAGAAAGGGACGGTGCCCCGAAGCTGGAGGGAAACCGTGTATCGAGGGAACCTCGATATTGAAGACCTCTTCTCACCAAACTGTTGTCAGGACCCAAGCAGGTTAGACACTGACTTCGGGGGTCTAAATATAAAGCTGTACCGCCACAGTGTGAACATTTCTTGAAGAAAGAGGCTGGCGGTTCCACGAAGGAAAAGAAGAGGCCGTTAAGGCCTAAAATACCATGAGACACTATGAAGAAAATATTCCCTGAAGAAGGAAGATTTTACAAGAAAAGAAAAGAGAACAGTTTAATATTACTCTGTTTATTTTATATTTTTATATTGCTTATAGCTATCTGATGTTATATGTAAAACAAACTATGCTTTGTTGAATGTTGTTATCTGTAAACCGCAGCTGAACTATGGAAGCAGCGGTATATAAGTTCTTGTTAAATAAATAAATAAATAAATAACACCGGCGGTACCGGTGGCGTCGGGAGACAGCCGTGACCACAAGAAAAATAAAGAAATAAAAAAATAATTTTCTGTGGTGACAGGACGACGTCATGCCGGCTCCGCGGAAAAACGAAAACTGAGGAGAGGCAGTTGGGAAAGGCGGGAAGGCAGCACTCAGGCGTGGTGGGATGCTTCCAAAAGCGCTTCGATTGGACGCTGGGAAGCGTTCCCGCGCAGACTCCGTCGCTACCGACGTACCCATATGTGAAGACTCATTCCTGCTTGTTCCTGGAGATTTGGGGTTTTCTTAATCTGCAGCGGGTGGATTCATATTAATCTATTACGGTATCTGTTGTTATTCTGGTACGTTTTATAATTATGTGGACAGTAGATTAGTTGGGCGGTTATGTTGTTTCTGATGGGGTTGTGTATAATGGGGATGGAGTTGTATGGGTTTGCTTCACACTGGTATAGAACATCATTAACTATCTGGAATAAAAGCAGGATGAGGTAGAGTGTGAGGGTATACATTCTTTTGGAGTCCATCATGGGTGAGGTTAGAGAGGTGCAGGTAGGGTAGTTTCTATTTGTACCATTTTCTAAGATTATTTGTTTGCAGGGTTTTGTAGGAGAGTGCAGTATTTGTACAGAAGGGAGTTCCCTTGGAATTGAGCAGTGTGTAAGGGGTATAAGGTGTTAAAAGGCTCAGAGAGAAGCAGATAAACTTAGGGGGGTTAGCCTCAATAATAGCACAATCTAGGATTGGTAGGAACACAAGGCAGTGTAAATATAAACAATGTTAAACAGATAGAAAGTGAAGATATTGGTACATCTTCTATGGCAAAGTGAAGAGTATACAGTAATTATATTATGAGACTGCCTAGTCAGCGGTAGAACAGTATGGTCTTTGTGGGAAACACATTTACAGAACTCTTATGTAATCTTAACAGAGACACAAAACAGTTTGAGACTTATAATCAGCTGGAGATGATTGTTACCTTAGTTAAAGCGTTTTCAGCTGGTGTGAACCCCTTAGGGGGATAGATCGTGCAGATTTTTGAAGAGTTTGCTGTCATTGTATTCCCTGCCAACGTTCCCTGCCAAAGGGACCTCTGGTGAGGCCCTCAGGCGCAGGCGCACCTACAGCGCACTGCTTTTTAAAGCTGGGCTGTTGTCAATGGAGCTTTGTGGGCGGAGTTAGTCGGGCACATGTATCTGAGGGGAGTCCCCGATCAGAGGAGAGGAGCGGAGGTTGGAAAAGGCACAGCTTTAAAACAGTCTCACCTCCTTCTTCGGTGCTGTAGATCACTGTTGCTCAGAGATGGTGCAGGAGCTGGCTTCAGGAAGGGAGGGAGAGTGCCCTGCTACTTCCCCCTCAGGGATTCTGGTGCGAGCGCAGCCCCGGGATCTTCACACAGTCCTGTTTCTCTGATGATTTGTTCTGCATATAAATTAAACAGGTAGTGGGAAAGTATGCAGCCTTGTCGTACACCTTTGCTGATTTTAAACTATTCTGTTTCTCCTTGTTCCATTCGAACTGTTACTTCTTGATCAATGTAAAGGTTGTGCAAGAGAACTATCAGGTGTTCTGGTATACCCATTCTTCTTGATGTGGCCCAGTTTTTCTGATGGTTTACACAGTCAAAAGCCTTGCTGTAGTTGATAAAACATATATAGATATCCTTTGCTATTCTTTGTCTTTTCAAGGATCCATCTCACATCCACGATGTCGTCTTTCGTTCCTCACCCTTTCCTGAACCCTGCTTGCACTTCAGACAGTTCTCGTTCCAGGTATGGTTGTAGTCGCTGCTGAATAATCTTGAGTAGAATCTTGCTGGCATGAGGGATCAGAGCGGTTGTGCAATAATTTCCACAAACAGTTGGATCACCTTTCTTTAGTACTGGTACAAACACAAATCTTTTCCAGTCAGTTGGCCATGATGTTATCTTCCAGATTTCCTGGCAGTGTCTTGTAAGTATGGAAACAGCTGCATCCGATTGCTGTAATATTTCAATGGGAATGCCATCAATGTCCAGTGTTTTGTTCTTTGATAAGGCTTTCAATGCTGCTTCAATTTCTTTCATCACCAATGGATCCTGATCATAAGGTACAGGTTGAAATGGCTGTAGGTCCACTTGATCTTTATGGCATGACTCCTCTGTATATTCTTTCCACCTTTTCTTGATCTTCTCTGCATCACTCAACATGGACCCTTGAGCATCTTGTAGCATTCCAATTTGAGGCTGGAAATTTTCCTTTAACTCTCATAGCTTTAGGAAAGCTGATCTTGTTCTTCCTCTAATAATTCCTGATTCTATTTCCTTGCATGCGTCATTGTAGTACTTCTCCTTGTTTTGCTGCATGTTGGAAACCTCTGTTGAGTTCTGCGATTGCCTCTCTTTCTCCTCTGACTTTAGCTTCTCTGTGTTTCTCTGCAATTTTCAGAGTTTCTCCGGTCATCCATTTTGGCTGTTTTTGCTTTATCACCTTTTGTAGAGACTTCTCACTTTCTTCCAATACAACCTTCTTGATGTCATCCCATAACTCTTCTGCAGCTCTGCCATTTATATATAAAGCAGCAAAAAGATTTTGCAGGCAGTCTTTAAAGTCCAGTGGTATATTCTCAAGGTCATATTTTGCCACATTCATGACTGGCTTGCTCTTTTTCAACTTTAACTTGAGTTTGCATACTAGTAGGTGATCTGTACCAATCAGCTCCAGGTTTTGTCTTTATTTATGTTAAAGAGCTCTACCATCACTGACTTCCACAGATGTATTCAATTTGATTTTTGTACAATCCATTGGGAGATGTCTATGTGTACAGTCACCGCTAGTGTTGCTGGAATAAGATGTTTGAGATCGATAGAATTCTGCAAGACCAATGATCTATTAGTCTTTCTCCAGCTTCATTTCTGTTGACAAGTCCATATTTTCTAACCACTTTGCCTTCTTCTTTGTTGCCAACTTCTGAGTTCCAGTCACCCATGATTAAGGATATCCTATTTGCATGTTCTATCAATTTCAGCTTGCACTTGTTCATAGAGCTCTTCTTCTGAAGCTGATGTTGAGGCATATACCTGAATTATAGTTGTGTTGATGGGCATTCCTCGTAGACGAATAGAAATTAAGTGTTTTTTGATTGCACTGTATTTCATTACAGTTCTTGCAAGTTTCTTCTTGATTATAAATACACCATTTCTTCTTTGTCTTACGTTTACAGCATAGTAGACCATGTGATCATCAGATGCAAAAGATAAAGTCGTACATGTTCCATTTCATTCTTGACCAACTACAGCTTCCCTGGGTTCATGCTTCGTACATCCCAATATTTAAGACATCTTTGCAGCTTCTGACTCATTTCATGCACAGCTACATCAGCAGTCAGACATCCCAAGGGCTTTGATCCAACCACATCATAAATGCTGGCTTTACTCTGAAAAGTCTTCAGCTCTTTCCCCAGGAGCCAGTTGAGTGTGTTCCAACCTGGGGGTCTCATCTTCAAGCACTATAGTGCAATTTTTTTTGTTGTGATTATCCATTGGGTTTTCATGGCAAGATACAGAAGTAGATTGCCAGGCCTTTCTTCCGTGCAGGTAATTCTAGTGTTGTTGTCGTTGTTACAGAAATGTGATCCTCCGCCATCAACACTGTCCCATTTTGCTGCTGTCCAGAAGGGTGGTTTGTCTTGGTTTTGAAACTCAGCTGAGACCTGTCCATCTTAGGAGATCCTGCCAGAGGTTAAGCTACCAATAGCTTAGCTCTCAGCATCACTGATGCATAGAAGCCCTCACAGCACAAGCTGCAAACCAAGTGAGGGCGTTCGCAAAACAGACATGAAATATGCACACAAAACCACATAAGAATTATGTAGTACTTTATAACAAAACCCTCCCTTCCGTGTTTAATATCCAACAAACACTGTAGTTCTAAAAGGAAAACTGTTTAGACACAAAGCAGAGTTACTCACTGTAACAGGTGATCTCCGGGAACAGCGGGAATTTAGTCTTCACATATGGGTGACATCGGGTACCGATGAAGCCCATGCAAGAAGCTCCCCAGCTATCAATAGAAAAGCATTTGGGAGCACTCCACTGCGCCTGCGCTGCTGCCTTCCCGCTCTCCCAACATCCTCTCCTCAGTTGTGTTTGTAGCTGAAGAAAAGGAGTGGGGAAAAAACAAAACAAAAAAAATAACCCTACAACTCCAAGGAGAGAAGGGCAGGTTGTGAAGACTAAATTTCTGCTGTTCCTGGAGATCACCTGTTACAGGTGAGTAACTATGCTATCCCCAGGAATAAGCAGGAATATAGTCTTCACATATGGGATTCCCTAGCATCCAGATCTCTGAAGAGTTGGACCGGGTCTGAAAGTTGTACAAGGTCATTTGAACTTAGACTTCCCCGACGAGGAGATCTGGCAAGAAGTGGGCTAGGGGTATGAATTGTTTCTAAGTTCCAAAGAGATGCTGAAGGACCACCTGGCCAAAGGCTGCAACCAGGCGGGAGTCCTTGTCCAAACAGTAATGGGCTGCGAAGGTATGGATAGAGGACCATGTAGCAGCTCAGCAAATCTCGTCAATGGCTACCGAACAGAGATGATCAACGGAAGTTGCCATGCTTGGACATTATGAGCAGTTACGTGTCCCATGAGGGAAAGACCTGCTTTGTCAGTATGTGAAAGAAATACAGTCTGCTATCCATCTGGATAGTGTAGGTTTGTTCACTGGAAGGCCCAGATGAGAAGCATCAAAGGAGACAGAGCTGGGAGTACTTCCTAATGACTTCTGGAGATAGAAGGCCAGAGCCCTCTTACAGTCAAGTGTATGTAGGATGGCTTCTGCATGAGAAGCAGAAGGTCTTGGGAAAAAGACCAGCAGGATTACTGACTGATTGAGATGGAAAGGTGATAGTACTTTCAGAAGAAAGTGTGTGTGTGTGTGGGGGGGGGTCCAAACGACAACCTTGTCATGATGAAAACGTGTGTATGGAGTATGAGCCATTAAGGCCTGCAGCTCACTGATGCGCCTGGCTGATGTCAGGGCGATGAGGAATAAAAGCCAGGATAAGTATCTGAGCTGGGTGGTTGCTAAGGGCTCAAACGGCAGTTTGAGAAAATGAGCTAGTACCAAATTGAGATCCCCATGCCACTGGTGGTGGTCAAATGAGAGATTTCGTGAGGAGAAGACCCCCTCATAAAACGTGCTACCAGAGGAGCTGTGGAGATGGGTCCACAGGCTTATGGAAAGCTGAAATAGTACTAAGGTGCATTCGCACTGAGTTCATCTTAAGACCTAGAGAAGAGAAATGCAAAAGATACTGAAGGAGAATAGGGACTGTTGCTTCAAATGGATTGTGACCATTTTGAGAGCACCATGAAGCATATCTATGCCATTTGAAAGAATAGGTCTTTCTGGTGGAGAGCTTTCTGGAGGAAAGGAGAATGTGTTTTACAGCAGTAGATAGTGGCAGGTCCTGGAAGATTACGCTCTCGGCAGCCATGCTGTTAGTCGAAGGGACTGCAGATTGGGATGGAGAAGTGCTCCGTTGTCCTGAGATAGGAGACCCGTCCTGGAACCCAGTGGGATTGGTGACGTATGCGTCAGATAAAGTAGAAGGGGAAACCAGGGTTGACATGGCCAGCAAAGGGCTATGAGAATCATAGAGCACTTGTCTGCTTGCACTTTGAAAAGGGTTTTTGAGATGAGGGGAATTGGGGAGAAACACTTAGATAAGTCCCTGACCCCAGTGGATCATGAAGGCATCTGACACTAGGCTGAGTTTGGACGGAAATCTGGAGCAGAAATGAGGAAAAGTTGAGTGTTCTGTAGAATGGCAATGAGATCTATCACTGGTGTTCCCCAGATATGGAACAGTTTTGCCACTGCTGTTGGGTCTAAAGACCATTCATGGGGTTGTAGGACCCGACTCAGCTTGTCCACTAGGAGATTGGATTCTCCTGGAATGTAGATTGCATGGAGGTGCATGTGATGGAGGATGGCAAACTCCCAGAGTTTGTAGGCTTAATGACAGAGGGGAGGGGAGCCTGCTGCCTCCCTTGTTTGTTTATATAAAACATAGCCACCTGATTGTCTGGTGGTGCTGGAAAACTTGGAGGGCATTCGTGACTGATCGAAGCTCAAGGAGGTTTATCTGCTGCATAGATTCCTAGGTTGTCCACAGGCCGTGTGTGGAGACTGAATCCAAATGTGCTCCCCAACCCTGCTTGGAGGCATCCGTCATCAGTGTATGTTGAGATAGGAATGTCCAAAAAGGTGACTCTATGAGAAGATTTGTTGGGGTACACCACCACAGGAGAGATTTGGCCATGGGTGGTGATATCTGGATGATATCCCAGAGGCTCCCTGTGGGCTGGGTCTACTGAGTTGAGAGAGTCCATTGAGATTGACGCATGTGAAATCTTGCATAAGGGACTACATGTACTGTGGAGGCCATGTGTCCCAGGAGGGATAGAAAGCATCGAGCCGTAGCTGTCTGCTGTTGACGCATGTGGGTGGCTAGTTGCACCAACCTATTCATGCAGTCCACAGGCAAAAAGGCCCTGGACTGTGTTGTGTCCAGAACAGCTCCTATGAATACCAACCTTTGAGTTGGAGTGACTTTGGGAAGTTTATCACAAAGCCCAGATATTGCAGAAGTGCAAGAGTTTTATGTCGAGATGAGCAGAGTTCTCCAGGAGAGTCTGCCTTTATGAGCCAGTCGTCTAAGTAAGGGAAGACAAAGACTTTGTTGCTGCGGAGATGAGCTGCTATGACGGCCATGCACTTTTGTGAAGACCCTTGGTGCAGATGCCAGACCGAAAGGAAGGACCCTGTACTGGTAATGGGTGCCCTGACAGGTGAAGCGAAGATACTGTCTGTGGTCTGGATGTATCAAGATGTGAGGGTAGGCCTCTTTGAGGTCTAGGGAACAAAGCTAGTCTTGTTCCTGTAGGTAGGGAAGAAGGATTCCCAGAAAGATCATTTTGAATTTCTCTTTGACGAGGAATTTGTTTAACTCTTAGGTCGAGAATGGGCTGTAGCCTGCTGACTTCTTTGGAATGAGGAAATAGGGGAAGTAGAAGCCTTTGAACAGTTGGTTTGTTTGAAATGGTTCTACGGCTCCTTGGGAAAGGAGAATGTTTATCTCTTGTTTTAGCAGTGCATCCAAGGTAAGTTTGGAATGAAGCTCCCCCTTGAAGTGGTGAGGAGGAGGCTCTCGGAGGTTTAGTTGGCAATCTCTCTGGATTATGTTGAGAGTCCACTGTTCTGTGGTGATGAAATGCCAGTGCTGAGCAAAGCGAGAGAGTCTTCCTGGGATGGTGGTGGGCTCTGGTATGTGAAGGAGGAGGCTGGCTGGGCTCCCTATATAGGAGTCAAAAACTAGGTGTAGCAGCACTTGGTTGAGTGGCTGGTTGTGGCTTGGTTAGCCTGGGCTTTTTAGCCTGTTTAGGACCCTGTTGTTTTTGAGGGGCCTGACAGGGTGGCTGGAAGTATGAAGGAAAGAATCTCCTCTTTTAGGGTAGAAAGGCTTCTTGTAAGGTTCCTTCTTTTTAGAAGGATCAGAAGTTTTTCTGGAGATCCTCTTAAGTATTAAGAACATAAGAACATATTGTGTCATCTGTTTCAAGCTGTCCTGCCTTCTCCCGCCAATTCTTCCCAAACAGGCTTTCACCAGTGCAGGGGATGTTGTCCGACTTGTCTTGGACACATTGTTCCACATCAGAAGCTTGGAACCAAGCCAGATGCCTTACACCTATTACAATAGAAAAAGCCCTGCTTGATGACTCAAAGGCGTCAAAAGCAGTTCTATTCATGAATTCAGAGACATTTTGGCTGTGAGCCAAGACAGCCTAGAAAGCTGGACGCTTCTCCACTGGAAGAAAAGGGAGAAATCCTTTCCAGTCTTTGTTAAGCTCCTTTAAGAACATTCCCATGTAAAGGATGTACGAATTTATCTTGCTGGATACCATCGATGCTTGGAAGGAGTGACTGGAAAGGAATCAAGATTCCTCGATTCCCTGACCGGAGGGATGGATGCATGATTTTAACCACTTTTTATAAGGTGCATCACTGATTCCACTACCATAGAGTGGCGTGGAAGTTGTGGCTCTTGGAAGCCGAGGCATTCAGGCACTCTATAGATGGTGTCCAACCGACAACTTATGGGAGAAAATGTTAGAGGGGTCTCCCACATTATGTAGGATCCGGTGTATCAAGAGGATTGTGGCCTCTTTCGGGGCTATGGGGTACCGAAGGATCTCCAGCTTCTCCACTCTCTATTCCAATTGATGCTGCCGGGATGGAAAGGACAGCCACCATGTCTCGGATAAACTCATGAAAAGAGACATGTCTTCAGGAGGGGATTTATGGCGAATACTAATCGACAGTGGTGAGGGCTCAGAGACGATGTCTTTGAGGTCATCGGAATCAAGGAATCGATGATCAGAATCTGAAGATTCTGGATCCGATGCCGGAGAGTATTGCCGATGCAGACGGCTACATGAGCAGTGGTGATGCTCCTTGATGTCTTCAGGACTAATTGCTGTACAGATCAGGGGTGTTCCATGGTCAATGCCGACACCGGGCCCAGTTGCCAATACCTCGGTGCTCAATGCATCGATGACAAAGTCAAGACCAATGTCGCCTGTTGCATTCCCGGGGCTGTCGGTGTTAAAGGTACCAAAGCTGCCAGAAGACCTGCTATGGTCCTTTCCAAGGACAGCATACACTGATCCAGGGAGGTAGCCTGCATCTAATCCAATGAAAGAACGGGGCTGGGCGCCACCGTACCAGAGCAAGGCATCAGAGGCTCTCCGGAGGCAGAGGCCTCAGGTGCCTCCCGAATCCCCATCGAAGCTTTGGAGGACAAGTCCTCCCACCGGGGATGCCTGGACCGATGACCAGATTCAAAGGAAGTCCTGGACGATCCCTGGTGAGTCGAACGGGACCTTTCTCTGGATTCCTGAGACTTTCCCGAGGAGTCCTTGGACTTTTCTCTCACTTCCTTCAGTTTCTCAGAGAAGTCTCGGGTTTTTGACTTAACTTTTGGAAGCTTAGACTTTTGGTCTTCTTCTCTGAGTGCCTTGACTCCTTGGAGTGCTTCGAACTGTGGGAGCAGGACAATACTCTGAATGAAATAGAGGCCAATGACAACGAGTCCGAAAGACAGAGTGCCCCAAACCTTTTGGCCCGGTTCCCTAGGCCCCTCTTCATTATCTGCTTGCAGAGGGAGCAGTCTTGGTGAATATGGTCAGGACCAATGCACTTCAGACACCAGTCGTGTTTGTCGGTAACCGAGATGGTGCTGGAGCACTTGCTGCATTTTTTTTTTAACCGCTGGAGGGTTTCTCCATCTTAAGATGCTGGGCAAGGCCCAAGGGGCACAAGACCCTAAAGAAAAAATAAAGGTTTCTTTTTTTAAAGAAAAAAAATATGTGAAAGGATGAAGGGAGTATCATCGAGCGATATACTGTGGTTAGGCAGAGCGGTTAAGGAAAAATATTTAGCAGTTCTTTTCTGCATTGATAAGGTAGTGACCCATTGGCTCCACAGAAAAAGAAGAACCGAGGAGAGGAGTTGGGAGAGCAGGAAGGCAGCAGTGCAGGCACAGTGGAGTGTTCCCAAAGGCTTTCCTATTGGTAGACTGGGGAGCTTCCCGCGCAGGCTCCATTGGTCCCGATGTCACCCATATGTGAAGACTATATCCCTGCTTGTTCCTGGAGATATTATCTGAACCATGCATTATGCTGATGAATTAAGACTAGTTTCAGTTTTACATCCTGAAGATACCTGTAGTAGCATATCCAACCTAATCAGTTCTTCTACTGTGCATGTTCTTGAACCCTGAAAATGTTTAACTTTTTTGCACAAACAATCCTGTCACTTTTAAATTTCTGAAAGTGTCTGCACAGAACATATCCTTCTGCTTCTCAGTTCAACCATTCTAATATAAAGAATAAACCAGAATTCACTATTAGGACCACCATAACCACTTATGGAACCCTTGGGCAAACTTATGAGAATGGGCCTTTTCTTTTTTTTCTCCTTCCACAGATTATGCATCTAACAAACACTGAATTATTTTCCAAGGCACAATAATCTTTAAATGTTTACTTTATCATATCACTGCTATTACTACTACCTATCAAACACCCTGAGAACAGAAGTACCCAGTCTAAGGATGGCAAACAGCTAGGACAAATATATCATGAAGCACTGAACATTTTTATTCATATGTGAAAGTGAAGTCTGAAGAGGAAGCAAAAGGAAGGGGAGGGAGGGGCATGGGGTGAGACAGTACAGAATAGTTACTCACCTGTAACAAGTGTTGTCCAGGGACAGCAGGAATCAGTCCTCACTTATGGGTGACGTCAGCACCGATGGAGCCCGCACAGAGCAATTCCCCAGCTTTAAAAGAAAGCCTTTGGGATTGCTGCCACGCATGCGTGGTCCTCTTCCTGCCCAAGGGTGCCATCTTGCTCAGTTAGGTCCCTTAGCTCGAGCCCTACCAAGCAGATGGCAAGGGAAGGGCAAAAATCCAGCAACTCATCAGGGGAGGAGGGATGGTAGTGAGGACTGTTCCTACTGTCCCTGGAGAACAGCTGTTACAGGTGAGTAACTACGCTTTCTCCAGGAACAAGCAGGAAGTCAGTACTCACTTATGGGACTCCCTAGCTACAGGCTACCGAACCTGTAACCAAAACACACCTCGAGGCCGTGAGCAGAAGCCGAAGCACGAAGGAGCCCGAGTCCTTGAGTCCTCGGGGTGAAGCCCTCGGTAGCCATGAAGAAGGGTCGGAGGGCAGGAGTAGCTTATATCCCGCACAGGTTACAGCCTGGTTGAAGGCACTGTCCAGCAGGACTCCCTCTCCAGGCAGCAGTGTACAGCGAAGGTATTCATGGAAGACCAGGTCGCCGCCCGGCAGATGCCCATCAGAAGCACGGAGCGCAGCGAGACCACCAAGGCCACTTTGGCCCGGACCCCGTGTGCAGTGACTCGACCATCCAGCAGGGCGCCCGCCTTTGCATGAGCGAAAGCGATGCAGTCCGCCCACAAACCGAGAGGGTGCGCCTGGTGACTGCCTGCCCCACTCTATTGGGATCATAGGTCACGAAAAGCCAGCCAAGACTTGCGATGAGGCCAGGTATGCTGCAAGTAAAAGGCGAGGGCCTGGTTGCAGTCGAGGGTGTGGAGAGCCGTCAACACCTGGTCGGCGTGGGGCCTCAGGAAGAAGGTCGGTAGGACTATCTCCTGGTTGAGACAGAAGTCCAAAATGACATTAGGCAGGAATTTAGGATGGGTATGGAGGACCACCCTGTTCCAATAAAACCTGGTGTAAGGGGTGTCAGCCATGAGAGCCTGGAGCTCACTGACTCAGTGGGCTGAAGTCAGTGCCACCAGGAAAGCTACCTTCCAGGACAGGTGTCAGAGCAAATTTGTCGCCATTGGCTCGAAGGGTGGATGGGTGAGCTGCGTGAGCACCACATTCGGGTCCCATTCCGTCAGGGGAGGACGGATGGGCCACTTGGAAAGCAGGAGACCTCACATAGAGCGGGAGGACTAACGGCTGCCCCGAAGGGGGTTTTCCCTCAATGGGAAGGTGATTTGCTGAGATGGCGCTCAAATGTACCCTGACAGAGTTAGACTTCAGCCCTTCTTTCGAGAGATGGAGGAGGTACTGGAGGACCCATCGAATGGGGCATGAGAAGGGGTCGATCTGGCACTCCGAGCACCAGACGGAGAAGTGTCTTCACTTAAAGGCGTAGGCTCGCCTAGTGGAATCCTTCCTTGAGGCGAGGATGACTTCCTCAACCTCCTCCGAAAGGGCCAGAGAGGCTAGGGCGACCCATTCAGCTACCAGGCCGTGAGGGATAGGGAGATTATGTTCAGGTGCAGCACCAGACCCTCCTCCTACATCAGAAGACCCCGGGCAGAGTCCAGGGGAACAGGAGGCTCCGTCAACAGCCGGAGCAGAAGTGGGAACCAAGGCTGCCGAGGCCACAAGGGGACCACGAGAATCAACAATGCCCTGTCCCGCTGAGCCTTGAAAAGAGTCCTCGCAATGAGGGGGAAGGGAGAGAATGCATAGAGAAGGATGGATGACCAGTACAGAAGAAATGCATCGGGGACCTCCCTGCTCGGGTGCAGCACTGGCCCAAAAAAGCGGGGGAGCTGCACGTTCTGGGGACTGGCGAAGAGGTCTATCGGAGAAACAGCCAGTCTGCTACTATGAGATCCAGCTGACATTCATGGGGGCGAAGGATTCTGCTGTGTGTGTCCGCCAGGCCATTCTCCTGACCCAGGAGGTACATCGCCTTGAGGGACATCCTCCGTCAGACAGCAAAAGAGCAGATGAAGACCGCTTCCCAGCAGAGGGAGCGAGATCCCATGCCCCCTTAATGTTGATGTAGAACATCGCCACATGGTTGTCGATCTACACAAGAACAGACCTCCCGCTGAGGTATTCCTCGAAGACCCTCAGGGTCCACTGAATCGCCCAGAGTTCGAGCAAGTTTATTTGTTGCTGAGACTCCTCAGGTGACCATTGCCCTTGCGTGCATAGTGGCCTGCAGTGGGCTCCCCACCCTAACAGGGAGGTGTCTGTCAGTACCGAATCGTGCTGTGGGGCCTGGAAGGACAATCCCCGCAGGATGTTGCGGGGATTTTGCCACCAGCTCAGGGACAAGCAGAGGTTGGGAAGGACCCTGACAGGGTCCCTGAGGTGTCCGACGGACTGGCTCCATTGGACACTATGACACCATTGAGCCGTCCACATGTGCAGGCAGGCGTGGGGGACCACATGCACGGTCGAGGCCATGTGGCCTAGAAGACATAGCATGGTCCGAGAGATGACCTCGGGAGCGCTTTGGACGCGAGCCGCCAGAGCTCGGAGGCGGGCAGCACGATCCACCAGTAAGAAGGCGGTCGCCTGCTGAGTATCGAGACGCACCCCAATAAACTCGAAAGCCTGCACCAGCTTGAGGTGAGACTTCAGGTAGTTGACCAAGAACCCCAAGCTCTCCAACAGGAGGACAGTACGTGACATCGCTCACCGAGCCTCCTCGACCGAGGCGCCCATAACGAGCCAGTCGTCGAGGTAGGGAAAGACTGGCACGCTCTGACGCTGAAGGTAAGCGGCGACCACGAGGAGGCACTTTGTGAAGACTCGCGGGGCAGACACAAGGCCGAAGGGGAGCAATCTGAACTGAAGTGTTCTCCCTGCACCCTGAAATGCAGATACTGCCTGTGTTGGGGTGAATTAAGATGTGGGCATAAGCGTTCTTTAGATCCAAGGAGTACAGCCAGTCGCCCTGCTGGAGGAAGGGCAGCAGAACACCAAGAGAGAACATCTTGAATTTCTCCCACACCAGAAACTTGTTTAACCTGCGGAGGTCGAGGATGGACCGCAGACCCCCCCCCCCCCTCCATCTTTTTCGGGACGAGGAAGTACCAGGAAAAGAAGCCCTGACCTTGAAGGTGCAGAGGGACCTTTTCGACTGCCCGTTGGGCAAGGGGAGAGTGTAATTCCCACTGCACAAGAAGCTGGTGTGTGGGGAGTCGAGGAGGCTGCGCAGGGGAGAAAGAAGGTGGAAGCCTGTCGAAGTGAAGGCGATAGCTGTCTCAGACAACTTGGAGAACCCAGGTGTCCGTGGTGATGGAAGCCCACGATGGGGCGAAGTGGGACAGGCATCCCCCCACTGGCTGCTGCATCACCGGAGGGCGAGGGGCTATGCCGATGGTGTCAAAACCCGAGTGGGTTGTGGGGGAGTCGGTGTCTGGGTTTTCGATCCTTTCGGCTTACGATGCCCTTGGGCAGATTTTCCCTGCAACGGGGTGGTCGGCGTGGGGGTAGCCAGATATTGCGGATAGCCCCAATACTGGAGGCCCTTTCTAGAGAAGAAGGGCTTGTTGGTTGGCTGCTTCTTCTGAGGCAGGGTGGAGGTTTTCTGTGAGAGACGGGTTCTGGTGACGAACTCAGTCTATCTCCGTGGCCTTATCCTCCATCAGCTTGCTGAACAGCTGCTCACTGAGGCAGGGCACGTCCAGGAGTTTCTCCTGCACCCATTGCTCCAAATCTGAGGACTGGAGCCATGCCTGGCGGTGGGCCCCAATGCCCGCAGCCGCCACCCAAGCTGAAGTCTCAAAGCCATCATAGGAGGCTCGGGAGAGGTACTTAGAGCAGTCTGCGACAGACTTTAACAGGGTGCTGAACATATCGAGGGGCTCTCCCTCGAGGCCCGCGGAGAAAGCGTAGTTACTCACCTGTAACAGGTGATCTCCGGGAACAGCAGGAATTTAGTCTTCACATATGGGTACCGTTGGTACCGACGGAGCCCACGCAAAAACGCTCCCCAGCGTCCAACAGGAAAGCTTTTGGGAAAATCCCACAGCACATGCGTGCTGCCTTCCCGCCTCTGTACCTCTCTCACTTCAGTTGAGTTTATAGCTGGGACCAAAGGAGAGAAGTAGAGAAAGAGAGAGATAGAGACAACTCCTATGGGAGGTGGGTGGGTTGTGAAGACTAAATTCCTGCTGTTCCCGGAGATCACCTGTTACAGGTGAGTAACTACGTTATCTCCAGGAACAAGCAGGAATGTAGTCTTCACATATGGGGACTCCCCAGCTGAAAGATGCCAAGGGGTGACCCCAGCTAGCTGCGAACCCAGGTGAGATGGGTCATGCTTCCTCTCATGGTACTTAGCCATCCAAACTGTGGATGGTGTGTAGGAGTTGCATTAAGTATGGAAGAGATGTTGTAGAACAGCCTGGCCAAACGAGTCATCCCGACGGGAGTCCTTGTCTAAGCAATAGTGGGCTGTGAAGGTAAGTACCGAAGTCCAAGTGGCTGCTTTGCAGATGTCATCAATAGAGACAGAACGAAGGTTAGCCGTTGAGGCTGCCATTGCTCTCACATTGTGAGTTCTGACATGGCCTTCGAGAGAAAGTCCCTTACTCTGATAAGTATAGGATATGCAATCTGCAATCCAATTTGACAAAGTTCTTTTAGAAACTGGAAGTCCCAAATGACTAGAGTCAAAAGCCACAAAAAGCTGAGAAGATTTTCTATGTGGCTTAGTTCTTTGGAGATAAAAAGCCAAGCCTCTTTTACAATCCAATATGTGAAGATTTCTTTCCGCACTGGAGGCATGAGGCCTAGGGAAGAATATAGGAAGATAAACAGACTGGTTTAAATGAAAAGGCGATACCACCTTTGGCAGAAAGTGAGGATGAGTCCTGAGGACTACTTGATCATGGTGAAACCTTGTATAAGGAGGGTCAGCTACTAACGCCTGTAGTTCACTAATGCGTCTTGCAGAAGTGATGGCAATTAGGAAAATAACTTTACATGAAAGAAACTTTAGGTCTGAAGTGGCTAAAGTTCAAAGGGCGGTTTCATAAGCTGACCAAGAACAAGATTTAGATCCCATGCCACTGGTGGTGGTTTGATGGGAGGTTTTGTTAAAAGTAGGCCTCTCATAAATCTTCATATAAGTGGATGAGAGGAAATAGGTTGTCCATCGAAAGGTTTATGAAAAGCAGCAATAGCACTAAGATGGACTCTAACTGAATTGGTCTTCAGACCAGAAGTTGATAATTGTAGAAGATACTCTAGTACAGCGATGGCGAACCTATGGCACGCGTGCCAGCTGTGGCACGCGAAGGCCTTGCAGCTGGCACGCGGGCCATAGGTCCGCAAAAAAAAGAAAAAGCTGTCTCTGACTGCTGCCGCGGACGCGGCAAGGGCAGAATGCAGCGTCCCGCGGGGCCCCCTCCGCCCGCTAAGCCCCTCTGCAAGAGCTTTCAGATTCGCGAGGGAGAGCGTCTCCCTCGCGTCTCTGTTAAGCCCGCAGGGGCTAATGGGAAATTTCCCATCAGCCCCTTTTGACGCGAGGGACTGATGGGAAATTTCCCATTAGCCCCTGCGGGCTTAACAGAGACGCGAGGGAGACGCTCTCCCTCGCGAATCTGAAAGCCCTTGCAGAGGGGCTTAGCGGGCGGAGGGGGCCCCGCGGGACATTGCAATCTGCCGCGGCAGCAGCCAGAGCCTGCTTTTTTTTTTTTTTAAATTTGCCGGGGGGGGGGGGGTTTGGACGGCTAATGGGCAGGGGGGGTGGTTAGGACTGCTAATGGGCGGGCAGGAGGGGGGGGGGTTAGGACTGCTAATGGGCAGGAGGAGGAGGGGGGGGTTAGGACTGCTATTGGGCAGGAGGTGGGGGGGGGGTTAGGACTGCTAATGGGCAGGAGGAGGGGGGGGTTAGGACTGCTAATGGGCAGGAGGGGGGGGGTTAGGACTGCTAAGGGGCAGGAGGGGGGGTGTTAGGACTGCTAATGGGCAGGAGGGGGGGTGATAGGACTGCTAATGGGCAGGAGGGGGGTGTTAGGACTGCTAATGCGCAGGAGGGGGGGTTAGGACTGCTAATGGGCAGGGGGGGGTGTTAGGACTGCTAATGGGCAGGGGGGGTTAGGACTGCTAATGGGCAGGGGGGGGAGGTTAGGACTGCTAATGGGCA
The DNA here is from genome assembly GCA_033557465.1 of Ichthyophis bannanicus. Classification (NCBI taxonomy): domain Eukaryota; kingdom Metazoa; phylum Chordata; class Amphibia; order Gymnophiona; family Ichthyophiidae; genus Ichthyophis; species Ichthyophis bannanicus. The sequence continues at coordinate 385,741,663 of CM066039.1, forward strand.
GGGGGGGGTTAGGACTGCAAATGGGCAGGAGGAGGTGGGGGGTAAGAACTCCTAATGGGCAGGAGGGGGGGGGTTAGGACTGCTAATGGGCAGGAGGGGGGGGGTGTTAGGACTGCTAATGGGCAGGGGGGGGTTAGGACTGCTAATGGGCAGGAGGGGGGGTTAGGACTGCTAATGGGCGGGGCGGGGGGGGGGTTTAGGACTGCTAATGGGCGGGGGGGGTTAGGACTGCTAATGGGCGGGCGGGCGGGCGGGGGGGTTAGGACTGCTAATGGGCAGGAGGGGGGGTTAGGACTGCTAATGGGCAGGAGGAGGGGGGGTTAGGACTGCTAATGGGCAGGAGGGGGGGTTAGGACTGCTAATGGGCAGGAGGGGGGGGTGTTAGGACTGCTAATGGGCAGGAGGGGGGGTGTTAGGACTGCTAATGGGCTGGGGGGGTTAGGACTGCTAATGGGCGGGCGGGCGGGCGGGGGGGTTAGGACTGCTAATGGGCGGGCGGGCGGGGGGGGTAGGACTGCTAATGGGCTGTGGGCTGATGGGGGCTGTCTGGAAATGGGGTGATGGGGGTTAGGACTGGTAATGGGTTATAGGGGGGGCTTAAACTGAAAATGGGGTGATGGGGGTTTAGGACTGGAAATGGGCTGATGGGGGGCTAGGACTGGAAATGGGCTGATGCAGGGACTAGAAGGGAATGGATGCTGGGTGAGGCTGGAACTAGAAGGGAGCTGATGTTGGGGGAGGATTAGAATGGGATGGGGCTGGGAGAGTAAAATGGAGAGGGGAAAAATATTTTGTGTGGGAGGGATAAAAAATCTACAATTGGCCGGGTATTGGGAGAGTAAGTGGGGATTGAGGATGGAGGGGTAAAATTTGAGTGGATGAAATAGGAATGAGGAAAGAGCAAAAGGAGAAAGATTAGTATGTTAAAGCGGATGTAGAGAGAGAGAATGGAAAAAAAAACTAGAAGAGAGAAGAAAGGACAAATGGACAGCAGATGATGGAGAGTTAGCAGAAAACATGAAGAAACCAGAAGAAAGTGGCTGGAGCAATTGCAACTGTGTAACTGAGCTGAGGTATTCTGTTTATGTAATTCCTTTTTGACATTGCCACTTGTTCTCTTTCCCCAGTAGGTCATGTATTGTTATTGTCTGAAATGTATTGGTTTAATATTTGCAGTGTTGCCTTTTGATAGGTATGGTGTGGTGCTTTGTGAGTCCTGGTAGTGCTGTTAGGATACGGCGGGTTTGCTATTGGTTCTAAATGGGCAGTGTTTGTAGTAGTTCCTAATGTGCCTGGCGGTTGGCACTGGATTATAGTAATGTAGAAATCTTTTAGTCTGTCTTTATCCATACACTCATTAAGAGACATGTTTACTAAAAGTTAGTGTATGTTAGCATTATGCAAATATTTATGCAAATTGACGTGCTGGCACTTTGAGGAAATTCTTTGGTTTTGTGCGGCAGTTTGGGCACTCGGGCTCAAAAAGGTTAGCCATCACTGCTCTAGTAGCAACTCTACAGGTAGTAAAAGGGGGTTAAGTCCCTTTTGTGAACACCAGATAGAGAACCTTGTCCACTTGAAAGCGTAGGAATGTCTTGTGGAAGGTTTTCTGGAAGCCAGGAGGATATCCTTTACTTGTTGAGAAAGGTTAACATCTTGGAATTCTAGGCTTTCAGTAACCATAGAATTATTGGGTCAATTACTGAACGTGTAACTGAATAATAAAATTCCAAATGCGTTCAATTACATCATAGTGAGAAAAATAGAGCTTCAGTCAATAAAAACTCCACGCTCTATTCCATTTCCATTTAGTAAGCGAAACAAGGTCTCAGACATGTATGGCACTCAATCTGGACTTTCGTCTGTTCATGTAGTGCCTGATTGCATCAATGATCCTCTTTGAATGTTGGTGAAAGTGCTGTGGGGCAACACAGCTAAGTCCTTGTTTAAATAAGCACAACTCTAAAATAGTAGCGAAATCTGAATGATTTGAAGGTCATTGATGCAATCAGGCACTACATGAACAGACGAAAGTCCAGATTGAGTGCCATACATGTCTGAGACCTTGTTTCGCTTACTAAATGGAAATGGAATAGAGCGTGGAGTTTTTATTGACTGAAGCTCTATTTTTCTCACTATGTTGTAATTCAGGGGTCACCAACCTCCAGAGGGCCGCGGGCCGCACAGCCGACTACCGGCAGACTCGCGGGCCGCACACCCCCCCCCCCCCCGCGAAAAAAAAAACTGCTCATACCTGTAGTTTTATTTTTCCATGTCAGCTCCCTCCCTTCTTCTGCAGCCGCGGCTCCCTGCCTCTTAGGGAACCGCGGCTGTGCTTGTAAAATCATCGCGGAGCCCTTCCTGTCTTGACGGGCTCCGTGCAGCATTGTCCCGCCTCTAAAGGAAGTTGTTTACCACTTCCTTTGGAGGCGGGACAATGCTGCACGGAGCCCGTCAAGACAGGAAGGGCTCCGCGATGATTTTACAAGCACAGCCGCGGTTCCCTAAGAGGCAGGGAGCCGCGGCTGCAGAAGAAGGAGTTGGTGAGTTTGCCTTGGCGGGCCGCACCGGGGTAGAGTCTCGCGGGCCGCACGGAGGGACCTCGCGGGCCGCAGGTTGGTGACCCCTGTTGTAATTGAACGCATTTGGAATTTTGTTTTTCAGTAACCAGGCCCTGAGATGTAGGGACTGGGGATTGGGATGCAGTAAAGATCCATCCTCCTGCGACAGGAGATCTGGAGCATTCCCCAACTCCAGAGGAGTGGTTTGAGAGAGACGCAGAAGAAGAGGATACCACATCTGCCGTGGCCAACGTGGGGCTATGAGTACCATACGACCTCTGTCTCTCTGAAGTTTGAATAAAGTCTTGGGAATGAGGGGAATGGGTGGGAAGGCATAGAGGAAGTCCTGTGCCCAGTGGAGCAGGAAAGCATCTCTTGCCCGACAGTTTTGAGCCAGAATTCTGGAACAGAATCGGGGAAGTTCGGCATTCTGTGGACTTGCAAAGAGGTCTATATCTAGTGTTCCCCAGATTCGAAAGACTCCAGCAAGCTGGTATGAGTGGAGGGACCACTCGTTTGGCAGCAGTATTTGACTGAGTTTGTCTGCCCACAAGTTTTGAATGCCTGGAAGGTATACCGCAAGCAGGTGAATTTATAACTCTCTGGTGAGGGCCCATAGTCGCAAAGCTTTGTTGCATAGCGACAGAGAGCCTGTTCCGCCTTACTTGTTCACATAGAACATAGCTACCTGATTGTCGGTTTGGACCAGAACTGTTTTGTTGCTGAGAGGGCCCTGAAAGACTTGAATAGCACTGAAAATGGCTCTCAGCTCTAGGAGGTTTATGTGAAGGGAAACCTCCTGTGAGGTCCAAAGACCCTGAGTGGAGAGATCGTGCAAGTGGGCCCCCAACCCATCTTGGATGCATCTGTCGTCAGAGTGGTTTGGCACAGAGGCTGCTGGAAAGGAGAGCCTAGAAGGAGGTTTTCCAGGGATTGTCACCATCGCAGGGACGAAATCAGACGTGTGGTAGTTCTGATTTTGTCTGTTAGTCGACCCGAGGCTTGTGACCACTGAGAGGAAAGGGTCCACTGGGCTGCTCGCATGTGCAGGCGAGCATAGGGAACCACATGGACAGTGGATGCCATGTGTCCCAGCAGTTGAAGCATCTCCCAAGCAGTAAGGAATACCTTCACAGATGCTTGAGATGCCAGTTGTATTATACGTAGACAGCGTGGCTGGGGCAGGAAAGCCTTTGACTGCCGTTTGTCTAGACGAGCCCCTTTGAATTCAAGAGATTGAGAGGGGGTGAGATGAGATTTTGGGAGGTTTATGACCAAGTATTGAAGAATTGTCATTGCTTGAGAGAGAGCAAAGCTGGCCTCTGGAGCTGTCGATGCTCGAATGAGCCAATCGTCTAAGTAAGGGAAGACGAATACTCCCAGAGTCCTCATAAATGCTGCTACCACTGCCAAGCATTTTGTGAAGACTCTCGGAGCAGAGGCAAGTCCGAAAGGAAGAACTCTGTACTGGAAATATCTTCCTTGGATCAAGAATCAAAGGAACTTCCTGTGATCTGAGTGGATGAGAATATGCGTGTATGCATCTCTTAGATCTAGAGAACATAGCCAATCTTGATTTTGAAAGTATGGTAAAAGTGCTCCGAGGGAGATCATCTTGAACTTTTCTCGGAACAAATACTTGTTTAATTCTCTGAGGTCTAGTATAGGCCTGTGTCCCCCAGTCTTCTTTGGAATAAGAAAATAGGGGGAATAGAACCCTGTCCCCTGTTGGGATATGGGCACTTCTTCTATTGCTCCTTGTGCCAGAAGTGACGTGACCTCCTGCCACAAGAGGTCGGTGGCAGGGCCCTGAGAATTGAACTGTCTCAGAATTATAAGTGGGGGCAAGTTGAGGAAATGAAGCTTGTATCCCAATCTTACAATGGACAGAGTCCAATTTAATGATGTTATCTTTTGACAAAATGGCATATTCTGCCTGGAATGGTCAAGGGTTCTGGACCTTTTAGGGGCAGAATGACTAAGTTCTCTAGGTGGAAGTCAAAGACCCTGAGGGGGCTGGGTCTATTGAGCCGGTTGAGCTTTTTGAGCTTGTGGCTTTCTCTGCTGTCCGTTCTGTTGTCCCTTTTGGGAAACATGAAGTGGACAGTGAGTTTGATGGGTGTAAGATTGGCAAGACTTCTTTTTCTTACTGAAAAAAGGTTTATTGAATGTTTTCTTTTTTTGCTGGGTTGGCTGTAGCCTTTGACAATCTGTTCAAAGTAGTATAGTCAGATTCAAGCTGATTAGCCTTGTCTTGCCAGTCCTTACCAAAGAGATTTTCTCCTGTGCAAGGAATGTTTCCCAGTTTTTCTTGCACCCATTGTTCCAAGTCTGATGCTTGAAGCCAAGCAATACGATGTGCTCCTATGAATATAGCAGAGATTCTGCTAAGACATTCAAAACAGTCAAAGGTAGCATGGTTCATAAATTTAGAGACATTCTGGGCATGTTTGACCAGAATAAGGTAGTCTGCTCTTTTTCCCTCAGACAGAAGGACTAATGAGCTCTGAGTCTTTTGTGACTTCTTCCAGGAACATTCCCATGTACAGAATGTAGGAACTGATCCTGGCTCCCAGCATGGAGGACTGAAAACATTGACGGCCAAAGGCATCAAGTGTCCTGGATTCACAGACTGGAGGATTAGAAGAGTGTGTTTTTGCACTCTTGATTCTTCGCATGGCTGATTCCACTACCATTGAATGGTGTGGTAATTGAGTTTTTTGAAAACCTGGACAACTTGGCACTCGGTACATAGTGTCCAGGCGTCGGGAAAGTGAAGATATTGTTAAAGGAATCTCCCACATTCTCAACATCAGATCATGTAAGATCTTGTGAATGGGAAGCATAGCTGCCTCCTTGGGAACCATAGGGTATTGTAGAATTCTTAATTCATCTGCCCTAGGTTCTTTTTCTGGAATCACAGTGATTGCAAGGCCTTTTGCTAAATCACGTATGAAGTCCTGGAAGGACATATCTTCTGGAGGAGACATCCTGCGTTGAGGAGAGGGAGTTGAATCTTCTAATAGATTCACTCTGGTACCGGTAGAATCAGAGTCATCGGAATCGGAAGACTCAAGCACCGGATGCTCCTGTGACGCATGGTATCGGTACCGCTCAAAGTCGGTACCGAAGTGTCTCAGTTCCTGATCCCAGATACCGGACATCGGCATGGGGGGAAGCAATCATGTCAAATCAGGTGTTGTCGGTACCAGTACCGGTACCGATGTCGGTACCGATACCTGTGGTACCGTCTGTTGCGGTCTTAGCGGTACCGAGGCTGCTAAGAGGGCCGCTAGACTGCGTTCGATAGCAAGGATTCTGTGATCCATCGCTCCTGCCGATGCCTGGGTGCCGGTGGATGCGGCCACGACCCCAGAGCATGGCACCAGTAGTTCCGCAGAGGTCAAGGCCTCTGGAACATCCTGGAGCCCTGTTAATGCTTTGGAGCTCAAAGACTCCCGCCGGGGCTGTTTTGCCGGTGAAGTGTCCTCGAGGGAAACGCCCAAGGCATTGCGATACTTCGAAGGAGATTTTCCCTTCGAGGACAGGCTAGTTTTACTTTTGGTTACCTGAGATCCATGGGAGGAAGATGAAGCCCTGGAAGACGTCGATGCAACTGACATCGTGTCGGAGGCAAAAAGGGTACCGAGTTTTGCAGCTCTATTCTGCCGGCCCCTCTTGGTCATCCTCGTGCAGGAGACACACTCCGTTGGACAATGATCAGGACCCAAACATTTTAGACACCAATCATGGGTGTCGGTGACGGAGATGGTACCATCACATTTTAAGCATTTTTTTAAACCACTGGCTGGTTTCTCCATGCTTGAAAAATGGGCCTAGTGCCCAAAATGGCGCCTAGCACCAGAAACGGAAAGATCCCTGAAGAAAAATGAAAGCATGTTTGTTTGTACAGGGTAGTGTACACTATTAGACTGACTAGACCTAAGAAAGAGTTAATTCTGTTCAGAACCTTGCTTAGAAATAAAACTTCATATATTTGCTTACTAAGTGAAGGTTTACATGTCCTGTAAATAAAGAAAAGGGCAGGTTGTACTCTAGCCTCTCTATCTCAGGGTTAGTAGATATCAGACAGCAGTAAACAGTTATGTGTATGTCTCCTCATACTGACCTAGTCAGCAGTAAACAATTATGTCTTGAAATCCATGTATGTCTCCTCATACTGACCTACACTGATTAAAGTTGACCTATGATGTGATAAAGACGTAATAATTGACGTGTCATAATAAAGTGAAATTATGCCGTATCATCCAAAAGAGCCTTATAAATAAAGTGAACCATGGCTAGTAGTGAGAGTAAACAAGGAGAACTTGTTTCTGTTTGCTTCTCTCCACTAAAGCTTTGGTGTATTTGTATATATGTCTATAGAAGTGTGTTGTATTTTATTGCTGTTTTTTGATAACCTTCCCATTGTTTTGAATGTAGTTTTCTGTAGTTCCAAGAGCCCAGTAGGTTGCTGGTGAGGGGAGGGGCTTAGAAAGCCCACAGTTGGTGCCATGACCCTTCTACAGATTTCAACATTCCTGGCAAGGGCGGAAGGTGTTTGTGAGTATTATATGGTGCCAGCAATGAGCAATCTGTTAGGTAAATAAGAGTTGTCTCAATTGTGTGAATGGCATGTTAAGGCTATGGTTTTAGCTCTTCAGAAAGGTAGCCCTTCTTATTGTATGCGTGAGAAGTATGGGGATATGGCTACTAATTATGTTGTGCACTGGTATGCAGTGACTAATGATAATGTGCTTTTACAGTTTCCTTTGGAGGGAACATTTTCTGTAGATAAGCTTTGTTATCTGAAATGTGCTTTGCAGGCTAAACACAGAGTATGTGATGCCCGTGAAGGGCTGGTGTTTGGTTGGTGGCAGCGAATGGCACATGTTATGAAAAATGGTTTGTTTATATTAGAGAATGCTGGTAAAACGGGTGAACCACAGGAGAAAGAGATTGGAGAAAAAATGACTGGGACCTTCCCTGCCCAGGCATTACCAGAGTATGATGCAGAGGTGGCTGCAATTGGAGCTGGAAGGGTTCGAGGTGTATTCCCGACGTTTCCCCTTGTTTGTTCTAAGAGTTATGTAGTTTCTGAGAGGGAGATGGTCACTCGTGCAGCAAAATTAAGATATGAGATAAGGAATAAGCAAAGAATATTGGGGAATGCACAAATTGAGAATTTTGGTACTTGCAATGTTTCTCAGCTCAGAGAAATGAATGCTCTTCTTAGTCGTGAAATAGAATGTATTGTACATATAATAGATTATTTAAAGGAGACAGTAAGAAATGATATTTCTGCTACAAAGGAATTGGGAATTTCTGGTAAACTTGTTGATGATATTGAAAAGGATCTGAATAAGCCTTTTATGACCTATAGAGAGAAATGTATTCAATTACATGGTGCTATAAGTTTTCTTCAAACTATTTTACGTCAGTATAATAGTTCATGTTCTACTTGGGCTGCTTTAGATAATTTGCTTAGAACTGCGTTTTATAACCCAGCTGATTTTTTATCCAGTTTGTGACATACCTTGTGATAAATTTCCAAGAGAAAACTCAGAGATAATTTTGTTTTAGTGGTTAATAACAGAAAAAAAAGATGATTTTCTGTTAGAATCACTTACAGTAGTATGAAAACTTGTGAAAGGATTGGTTGAGATTAACATCTTTAAGGCAGGATTCACCAATTGTTTTTGTAAATGGTTTAATCCCGTGAGTAAAAGGTATTTTTTTAAAAGCTTCAATGACAGATTGGCCAGCTAGAACAGCTGCTGTAAGTTTCAGTACAGTAAGCCAACATTTGATATGAAATGACTAAATTGCTCAATCTCCCAGGAGCAGGGGGAGGGTAGGATCAGAGCAAGAGAAGGTCATAGGAATCCTCAGCGAGACAGTTCAGATAAGCTTGTTATTGAGCATTTGCAGCGAGACTGTCTCCGGAATCGGAGTCTTGATGGTCAGAGAACTCCGGTAGCTGCTGATTGCACTCTATCCTGGCTGAGTGTGAAGATATTTCCAGCTGTATTCTTTCTGAAGTGCCGTGTTCTGCAGATCTCCAGAAATCATTCATCCTGGAGAGCTTTCTTCTTCTTTATGGATAATGCTGGGATCAGATATCGGATGCCTATCCCGCTTGTGCGAATCGTCGTGAAACCTGGAATTCAGTTTCCTAGACTCAAGCTGTGTCCACTGCCAGCAGCCGCTGGTGAAGAAAGTTGTTCTATGCTTGAAGATCTCCAGACACAAAGTGTCACTTCATTATGTAAGACTTCAATTCTTCCTGTGCTAAAGGCGAGACTGTCTGCGGAAGGCTGACAGTAAGACTTATAGATTTGTGCAAAGCCTGTAAGCAGTAAATAATGTGATTTTGCCAATTTCTCTCTGGACTTTTGTTGTGGATTTGCGATTTGCTTATTTTCAGTATGAATTGGCAAAGAAAAAGGTTTTTGTTCTTTTTGAAGGCTAGTCCTGCATATTTGCACAGGCCTTATGAACTGCTTTATTTGATGTGAGACTCAACCATTCCTCTTTAGTTTATTATGTGAATGATTTGTTTTTAATGTAGATTAAATTAAGTATGTTATTGGTCAGAGCTTATATTGCTAAGTTAGGTTTGAGGGTTAAATCTGTCTCGACTGCAATTTGTTTCCCAAAATGTTATTGCGTAGCTTCCACATTATCGCAGTGGGAGGTTTGTTTTAAATGTAGAAATGTACTGGGAAGAGTGCCATGGTTATTGTAAACTATTCAAATTGTTTGTGGCTATTTCTGATGTCTCTGTTATCTGTGTGCTTTGTAAGCTTTTCCGACTGGTTGTAAACCGGAGCGAGTTGATGAAATAACTTTGAGACTCCCGCAATGTCTACATAGTTTAATAGCAGTGTTTTTTACAAATGAAACTTCCTGGTTGTCTGGTTCTACAGCGGCAGTTAGCAGACGTATTTGCAAAGGGACAACCATTTTGCAGACAAATGAAAAAAGAAAGCACGGCAAGTTGTTTTTCAAGCATCAGTGTTACTGACATTGCAGTATTTAGCACTGTTAAAGATGACTTTATTTTCTCTTTCATCTTTCTTTGAAGATACTTCTTTTGAAACCCAGGTTTGGACTTTGTGATGTCTACTGAAAAACGAATCTGTTTATTTGCCCTGACTGTCTTTTGTTTCTATTTGCCCTGTTCCTGCAGCAGAAGCTTTACCGCCGTGGTTATGCATTTTGTCTTTTTGTTATTGTTTTCTTTGATACAATCTGTTTACACTGTTTCAGGATTGGAACTGTAGGGTTAGTTTAGGGACAGTATACATCTGCTTGCCTGCTGAATTCATTTTATTTTGATTTTGCAACCTGTTTTGTTGATCTGCCCTGTATCATAGGAGGGAGGTAGTATTCCCAAAAGGTCACTTATGCATTCTGATACAACCTCTGATTGAATAAAAGCTTTTTCCTGTTGCCCTTATGGCAGTGTGTATTTCCTCTAGCCTGACACCATTTGAAATAGTTAATGGATGTCTAGCTACTTCTCCATATGCCTTGGCAGTTATCCCAGACCCCCAGGTGTTGCGCAGCGATAGCTTAACTTATTGTGCACGGTTGCACTCAGTCCTATTTTGTTTCCTTTTATTGCAAGTGACTCCTTAACGAGATGACAAGTTATTTATATCCGGGATCCGCAGAATTATTTCATCAGAAGTGAAGCCACCAGATTGGGTCCTGATTAAGACTGCATCCGAAGACACTCCTGACTCCGAAGATCATGGTCCATGTCGTGTGTTCCTGGTGGGATGTTCAGCTTGTAAAGTGAAAAGACATTCTCGTTGAATGCATCTTATACAGTGGCCCCCTCACAAGCTCAGAAGGTGGCTTCCTGTGTCAGTGAATTAAGAGTTTGCAACGCAGAGACTTATTGGACAACAGTGATATTGAAGAAAAGGACTTTTATGATTTAAAGTATTTTCTGAAAGAACAACAGTGACATTACAGAGAGATTATTGTATTAAGTAAATTCTAAATGGACTATTTATGTAAAATGCTTTTATGTAGCATTTATAGTAGGGCTTAGAGGGATGAGGTTAGTTTAGATTAGTATTTTTCTGATATATATGTAATGACCTTTAGGTACTTAACCTCTACTTAATAAAGTAATTGAGAATTAGAGGGCCAGTATAGCTATAGTATATCTCTTCATCATCTTAAGAAAAGTATTAAGAAGAGTAGGTATATCTTTAGTTTGTTTTAGAATATTTTTGTTGCTATGCATATTGGCTATGCATATTTCCTAATCTGGTCCTAGATGTGCTGTGACATATTATTAATGAAGCAGTATTGCATTCAGAATTATGGGGATGTTAGAGGGAATATCCAAATATTTTGAGGCACATTTACATTTGATGACAAAAACATTTCAATTTCTCAAAGAATGTGCTGTTTGCCTTCCAACAGTGACAGCTACTCAGCATGGATTGCAACCAAGAGTTAGGCCTAAGACTTTTGAAGAGTTTTGTGACATATGGTCTTATACAAACACAGAACCTAGAATAATTAAAGATATAGGTATGAAGATCCTATGTACAGGTTCCTATATTTCAGTAATTTACAATTAATGCCAGTTAAAGGGAACCAAGTGTGTAGTTCTGGCTACCCTTTGGATGCCTCTAGTTCTGACCTAGGCATACCTAACCAGAGTTAAAGTGGTTTTGAGTAATTGTATACAGAATATATCTTGTCCTCCGAATTTGACAATCTGAGCAGAGAGCTTAGTGGTTTTAGAAGGAGATTATTTTGTGTGTGTGGTACTTTTGTGTATACAGAGCTTCCCAGAGGTTGGTCAGGTACCTGTTATATAGCCCTGGTGGATACCCCATAGTGAATTGAACTTTACTATATTAATTTGTTATCAATCCTGAACAAATCTTTAGGAAGGAAAAGGGATGTATCCCCTCAGGATGAAGTCATAGTGGCTGCTCTGCTTCTTACTGAGGCAATTAGTGTGTATTGCAAGGTCCAGTAAACAAAGTGTCAGCTTATGCAGCCCAGAACCGAATGGCTTTAGATTTTCACCTAGCAAAGGAAAATGGTGTGTGAAGTAATAGTTGGTTGTTGTTGTAGTGTGCTTGATAATAATGGAAAAATAGTAAAAGGCCTATCGGATAGAGTTAAGAACCGTACTTTTGTTTCAAGTGAGAGTTATGTAAGTTCCTTTTCAGCTCTATTTGATTCTGTTTCTACATTTTGTAATTCATTATCCAGGCCTTTGCATGGCTTATTAGCTTCTTTGCTTGGTATTTTGGGAATTCTCATTCTAGAAGTATTGATCCTCTATGTACTATCAGCTTTACCTTGGGGCTGTTTCTCTATGTCAGCACTGGTTTCTTTCCACCTCTTCACCTTTCACAGCTTCCTGTAAGAAAGCAGTAGAATCACTGACCCCTACATTGATGTTACAGATTGATCCAGAATCTAGTTTTATTTCCACTTCAATGGCAATATCTGAGTTTCCTTTCTTTAGAAGTGATTCTTTACAGAATCAGAGGAGGGACTGAAAGCATGTTTGTTTGTACAGGGTAGTGTACACTATTAGACTGACTAGACCTGAGAAAGAGTTAATTCTGTTCAGAACCTTGCTTAGAAATAATACTTCATATATTTGCTTACTAAGTGAAGGTTTACATGTCCTGTAAATAAAGAAAAGGGCAGGTTGTACTCTAGCCTCTCTGTCTCAGGGTTAGTAGATATCAAGCAGACAGCAGTAAACAGTTATGTGTATGTCTCCTCATACTGACCTAGTCATCAGTAAACAATTATGTCTTGGAATCCATGTGTCTCCTCATACTGACCTACACTGATTAAAGTTGACCTATGATGTGATAAAGACGTAATAATTGACGTGTCATAATAAAGTGAAATTATGCTGTATCATCCAAAAGAGCCTTATAAATAAATTGAACCATGGCTAGTAGTGAGAGTAAACAAGGAGAACTTGTTTCTGTTTGTTTCTCTCCACTAAAGCTTTGGTGTATTTGTATATATGTCTATAGAAGTGTGTTGTATTTTATTGCTGTCTTTTTGATAACCTTCCCATTGTTTTGAATGTAGTTTTCTGTAGCTCCAAGAGCCCAGTAGGTTGCTGGTGAGGGGAGGGGATTAGAAAGCCCACAAAAAATATAAGTTGGTTTTTTTTTTAAGAAAGAAGAAGAGAACCGGCGGTACTAGTAGGCATCGAATGAAGGCAGACGCGACCACAAAAAATAAGAAATAAAGGTAGATTTTCTGCGGTGACAGGGTACCGTGTCCTGTCGGCTCCTGGGTGGCCAGATAAAGGACCCGTGCCATGTCCCGAATGAACACTAGAAAGGATGTGTCCTCGGGTGGCGAGCGCCGGTGGAATGCGGGCGGTGAGGGGTCCGACGGATGATCCCAGTGGGTACGGGTTTCCGGGGAGGTGTCCCCATCAGACTCCCACTCCGAGAAATCGGTCAAGGAGTCCGAGCCGCACAGATCGCCCTGTCCGATGACCGGTGCCCGCTTGGAGCCGGAGGCCCTGGATGACCTCGTCTCCAAGGAACGGGAGGGCGAGCAAGACTGACATCGAGGAACCTCACGAGGCCCACGGCTCTCGGGGGTTTCCTGGATGGATTTAAGTGTCCCACGCGAGGGACCCACGGTCTCTGGGTGCAAGTCAGCAAAACAGGCCATGAGCGCCTGCTGGGAAGCAATGAATGCAGAAACGCTGTGTTCCAGTGCCAGAATGCGGTACTTCCACACGGGTGTGGGAAACTGCGATGCCGTTCCTGGGGTCACTGAGTCGGGCACTGAGGAGGAGAGGGGGTCCTCACAGGGACGACCCTCAGGAGATTGGGCGCCTTCGCCGGAGGCCTCCACTTCCGTGCAGGGTACCCTGCGGGGCCGCTCCCTGTCTGATTCTCAGGAATGCCGAAGGGGCTTAGCAACTGGGCGCGGGAGCGCTAGCGCTTGTCAGAAGCCCCCGACAGCGACTTCAAGGCCTTCGTTTTGCGCCGATCCACTTCAGGGGACCCCTGGTCGGAGTGCCGCCGAGAGCGCAGGGCCGCAGGGGGGGGACCCCACCTGGGGAGAAACGACCAAGGGTGCCACCGGGGACTCCGAGGCGGCCTTTCAGAAAATGTCTTTGGACTTCTGCTTACAACTGAGCAGGGCCCTATAGGACATTTTCTTGCAGAGCAAAAAGAGCTCCAGATCATGGTCAGCTCTGAGGCACCGCAGACAACAGTCATGAGTGTCCATAAGCGACATGTTCCTAGAGCATCTATCACATTTTTTGAATCTGGTGGCCATGGTGGCAAAAATGGCCCCTGCGAGGTCGAAAACCCACACGGCCAGCTGTTAGAGGAAGTAAAAGGGCGCAAAGCCTGTAATGAAAAAAATAAGAGTACCCCGATAGCTCTAACAAAGTAGAGTAGGGGAAGGACAGGTAGAGGACCAGTGCAACTAGAAAATAGAGAAGCCTGTCGCGGATGTGCGTCTGATGGGCTCCGCGGAAAAAGGGAGACTGAGCAAGATGGCACCCTTGGGCAGGAAGAGGACCACACATGCATAGTAGCAATCCCAAAGGCTTTCTTTGAAAGCTGGGGAATTGCTCTGTGCGGGCTCCATCGGTGCCAATGTCACCCATAAATGAGGACTGACTTCCTGCTTGTACCTGGAGAATGCAATGTACATGGATTTAGAGACTCCGTGGCTGGACAGCTTTCACAACTCCATTTAGATGCCACTGTCATTGGCATTAAAGGCTCCTCATTCAGAATAACAGCTTCCTGCCAAGCACCAATACGGTAAGCCCACTGCCCAACATCACATCCTGAGCACAGCTGCAGTTTCAATTGGATATAATGAAAGTAAGCAACAAAAGAGCTGTGCTTGATTTCAACTATGGGCATCAATGAGCCCTTTCTAATACAGGACCTAGGACAGCTGCACCTTTTGCCCATAGGTGAAAGCAGCCCTGCTCACTGCAATATTATACAGATTTATCACTAACTCTGTATTCTTACCTTAGCTGCCTCATCTGTCTTCTGAAGTCTATCAGCAGATTTGCTGCATTTGCCCTTTGCACAGCTTCCATCAGAAAGTTTACTTTGGGCCTTTTCCTTCTCCAGTTGATTAATCAAAGACTCTTTGCTTTCCAGAGCAACGTTTAGTTGCTTTATAATTCTAAAACCAAAAACACCAACTATAAAATTACAAAGAACAATGTGTTGGGGGGAGTGGAGGAGGAAGGAGGAGACTGAACACCCATGAAATCAGAGGAGAAATTACAAAATCCCTAGAGATATACATTGTGATAGCAATTTGCCAACCTATGTCTGGTGGTTATATTCAGAGTTAGAAACATTGCGAGGGAGCCCAGCACGGTGACTCATTGGCAGTGCTGCACGCTGCCATGCAGAGGATCTGGTTTTAATCCTGCTCCCTGGGCTGGCTAGGGATGCTGTGAAGGCAGCATTCACAGCTCCTTGGATGGGGGGTGGGGAGGCACAAGTCCAAGTCATCACACAGTGGTAACACTTAGGGGCCCTTTTACTAAAGTTTTTAATGCACATTAATGAAGGCAGCGCACATTAAGTGCTCACAGCCCTTTTATTTCATTGGGCACAATGGCACGTAACATGGCAACATAGTAAATGATGGCAGATAAAGACTGGCATGGTCCATCTAGTCTGCCCAATAAGATGACTAGAATAAGTGTACCTGCCGTTCCATACAGGTCAGACCACTCTATGCCTTCATTTAGGGTTTTTACCTACCGCTCCGTGCAAGTCATCCCTCTCTAATAAATAGATACTGCGACGCTCCTGCCTGGGCCCTAGAGCTTACAGGCAGGAGTGGCCTTATATAATGTCCCTTATGAATAAAGGTGGTACTGATCCCTCTGAATGCTGGGATTCGTAGTACACTTTTGTTTTTTTCTTTAGGGATGAAAGTTGTAGTTGTGACTCGAGTGATAAGGCTTGCAAGAAATTTATTTGTTGTGGGGATATTTTCAACGCATTACAATTCAAAGGTGCATAACGTAAAGGTGCAACTTTCAACATAAAGGTGAAATCAGGAGGTCAGGAAAACAACTGAAATCAAATAGCTTTAAATCAGCTTTACACAGTCACGGTAGCTTCTACTCAGCTTTGCCTCGTGTGGTTGCTTGGGATTATTGCAGCCTCACAGTAACAGCTGTTCTCCTCACAACGTGGCTTTACAGAAACAGGTGAAAACAATTTGTGAACTTTCACGGCTAGGCAACAGGTATAGCAAACGTTTTGTATTCTTCTCATACAAACTCCAGATGCTTCTTTACACTGTTATTCTCTAAAACATAAAGAGCAATCCATTGCACAAGGATCATAACTCAAGGTAGGCACATCATTATCTATCTGCATACATTCATCTGGGCTAAGGCAATTGTTCTCTTCATCAGGTTTCTTATGTTTCCCTGACTTTAGCTCCAGAAATTGCTGAAACTCTTTTAGAAGCAATTCAGTCTGTAGCTGCTCTTTAGCTGCTTGATAGTCTCGGGTAAGGGTCACACCCTTCCCCCACTCACTATCTGCTCCTGTTGCAGAGTTTGGCTTAGGGAGGTCAGCACAATAAAAGGGTTTCTCCAACAAGGCATTAAAATTAGGAAATTCAGTTTTACCTTTATCAGAGACGTTGGCATAAGAACAGGCACCTTTCTTCCAGGACACTCTCCTCTCTAGAAACTCAGAAGCCTTATGGCTAGTTCTTCTGCTAGGGGAATTTCTCTCAGAAAAACTTCATTCCTGTTTTGGTTCCTGGCTTTTATAGCACTGCTCGCCACCAGACAAAATATCTCTTCTCCAAGAGCTGGGTTTGCTAGCCTTCCCACGTTTAGGCTCTACTGTGTAGTAAGGATCTTCTTGAGAGTATATTGGGCTCCAAGGCTTACTGTTCCAGGGTTCTACCTTCTCCCAGGGTTCTAGCGTTTTTCCCCTTTGATTCCAAGTTCCTCCTGAAGACCAACGTGCACTGGAAGCTGCTTCTCGTCTGCTTCGTTTCTTGCTGCTCTCCTTGTCAGCCTTGCTGCCTGCCTTGCCAGCCTTGCTGCCTCCTCTGTCAATCCTGACTGAGGATTTAAAAAAGGCTTCATTTCCCGGCACTCCCTGTCGTTCCCCTGGGCGTGCCCAATCAGTGCTGAAGCCTAACTCCTCCCCTGGGCTGGGGCTTGTCTTCAGCTCAGCCGATAACTGTGTTTTTTCCAAGTCAGTTTTGGAAATCCTGTGTGTGTCATCCCTTCTATCAGGATTTTCCCCTATCTCCATTTCCTCTGGAGGGGAGTCTTCACCACAATACGTTTATTTTGATTTTATCCTATTGCTAGAAAGGGATCCACTGTGTCTGTCCCATGACATTCTGAATTCTGTCACTGTATTTGCCCCCATCATCTCCATTGGGAGGGCATCCCAAGCATCCACCAGTAACATAGTAAATGACAGCAGATAAAGACCAGTATGGTCCATCTAGTCTGCCCAGTAAGATGGCAAGAGCAAGTGCACCTGCCGCTCCGTGCAGGCCACCCCTCCCCTCCCGTGCAGGCCACCCCTCCCCATGTCTTTGTTTTAGGGGTAAACCCACGCTTTCGTGTAGGACACCCCTGTATGTTGAAAAATTTGTTAGTTAAGTTTATTTTGATTTTATCTGGTTGCTGTAAAGGGATCCACTGTGTCTGTCCCATGCCATTTTGAATTCTGTCACTATATTTGCCCCCACCACTTCAAGCATCCACCACCCTTTCAGTGAAAAAGTTTTTCCTGATACTGCCTTTCAATTTACCCCCTTGCAGCTTCATGTTATGCCCTCTAGTTTTACAGCTTCCCCGTCTTTGGAAGAGGTTTGTTTTTTCATTATTTCTCTTTAAGTATTTAAAGGTCTGAATCATATCTCCCCTGTCCCTCCTCTCCTCCAGTGTACATATTTAGGTCTTCAAGTCTCTTCTCATTAGGCTTCTGACGCAGGCTCCAAATCATTTTGGTCGCTTTCCTCTGAACAGTTTCCAATCTTTTTATATCCTTTGTAAGATATGGTCTCCAAAACTGAACACAGTATTCCAAGTGAGGCCTCACCAGTGACTTATACAGTGGCATTAGTACCTCTTCCATTCTGCTGGTAATTCCTCTTTGTATGCAACCCAACATCCCCCTGGCCTTTGCCACCGCACCTTGTCGCACTGTTTTGCCACCTTGAGATCCGCAGAAATAATCACACCAAGGTCCTTCTCCTGGTCCGTGCACACCAATCTCTCTCCCACTATCGCGTACATTTCACCTGGATTTCTGCTTCCCAAGTGCATGACACTGCACTTCTTCGCATTAAATCTTAACTGCCAAGCATTAGACCATTCTTCCAGCTTTTGTAGATCTTTCCTCATCTTATCCACTCCCTCAGGGGAGTCCACTCTGTTGCAAATTTTCGTGTCATCTGCAAAAAGACAGACTTTTCCATGCAGTCCTTCAGCAATATCACTCACAAATACATTGAACAGTGCCGGGCCCAGGATCGAACCCTGTGGCACCCCGCTAATCACCCTCCTTTCATCCGAGTGAGCTCCATTTACCATCACCTTCTGTCGTCTGTCAGTCAATCAATTTCTGATCCAGTTCACCACCTTGGGACCCATCCCCAAACTACTGAGTTTATTGATAAGCCTCCTATGAGGAACAGTATCAAAGGCTTTGCTGAAAACCAGGTAGATGACATCCATCGCATGCCCCTGATCTAGTTCTCTGGTCGCGCAGTCAAAGAACTCAATCAGATTTGTTTGGCAAGATCGTCCTTTGGTAAAACCATGTTGCCTCAGATCATGCAACCTGTTGGTTTTGAGAAAGTCCACTATTCTCTCTTTCAGAAGCGCCTCCATTACTTTTCCCGAGGTAAGGCTCACGGGCCTGTAATTTGTCACTTCTTCCCTGTCACCACTTTTGTGAAGAGGTACCACGTCCACCCTTCTCCAGTCCTGAGGAACTACTCCTGCTTCCAAGGATCTGTTGAAAACATCCTTTAACGGCCCTGCAAGAACCTCTCTGAGCTCTTTCAGTATCCTGGGATGTATCCCATCCGGTCCCATGGCCTTGTTCACTTTCAGTTTTGCAAGTTGTTCTAACACATCATCTTCAGTGAATGGTGTGGCATCTACTTCATTTCCATTTTTATATTTGGGAGTCACAGATGGTCCTTCTCCAGGATTTTATTTATTTATTTATTTATATTCTCTTATATACCTCGCTATTCTGCATCAGTGCGGTTTACATTGAACAAACTGAAATTACATTGAACAGGGCATTATAACTTGGAGATAACTATTTTACAGGGAACATGGGCTATGGAGGGTTAAGTGGCTTGCCCAAGACCACAAGGAGCACCTGTGGGACTAGAAACCCCAGTCCTTCCGGCCCAAGGTTGCTGTCCTCTAGTGGGATTTGAACCCCCGACCTTCTGGCCTGAAGTACCTTGTCCCAACCACTAGGCCAATCCTCCACTCTTTAGTAAAAACAGAGCAGAAGTATTTCTTTAGCAATTTTGCTTTTTCTATGTCACTTTCCACAAATCCGTTCCCAGCACTTCTGAGTCCTGCAATTCCATCACTGATTTTCCTCCTCTCCCGAATATACCTGAAGAAAGTTGTCGCCACACTTCACATCTTTAGCCATCTTTTCCTCTGCCTTTGATTTTGCTTTCATTATTTTTTCTTTTTGTCTCTTTTAGTTTGCTCCTGTATTCCTTTCTGTGTTCCTCTGTTTGCAAGCTTTTGAATTCTGTGAAAACTCTGCTTTTTGCCTTTATTTGAGCAGCCACTTCTTTGAAGAACCAAATAGGTTTCCTTCTCCTCTTGTTTTTATTTACTTTCCTTACATATTTATCTGTTGCCCCTTTTATTGCCACCTTTAGTTTAGCCCATTGCAATTCCATTTCCCTTATCCCCTTCCCACCCTGCCAACTCCTCCTTCAGGTACTTGGCCATTCTACTGAAGTCAGTGTTTTTGAAGTTCAGGACTTTGAGCTTGCTATGACTGGACTGCACCTTGGCTTTTATCTCAAACCACACCATGTGATGATCGCTGCTGCTCACAGGGGCACCCACCCAGACATTCAACATGCTCGCAAGTGACGCATCTTGGAAAGCATCCACAATTGTTTTGCTTCTTGCCAGATTTGCAGAAGTAGTACTCCAATTCACATCGGGTAGATTAAAGTCACCCAATATGATCACTTCCCGCTTTGTGGCTATCTTGGCAATATCTATAATCAATTCATTATCTATTTCTTCGATTTGAATCTGAGGTCTGTAGACTACAGCAGTATGGATGACGGTGCCATCTCCTCTTCCCAACACAATCCAGAGCGCTTCTTCTTTTCCCCATGCCCCCTGCATTGCAGCAGCTTTAATATTGCTTTTGACATACAAGGCTACTCCTCCTCCTTTTCCACTTTCTCTGTCTCTTCTGAATAGATTGTAGCCAGCTATGGCTATATCCCATTCATGCAATTCATTAAACCATGTTTCTGTAATTGCCACAATGTCCAAGTCCATTTCCACCATTAGCGCTTCCAGGTCCGGAACTTTGTTGGCTAAGCTTCGAGCATTTGTGCTCATTGCTTTCCAGCATTTAACTGGCTTGCATGTATTTTGCATTGATTTTGTTCTGCCCACTTTGTCGCACTTGTCGTTGATGTGTGATTTAAAAGTGTGGCTGATTCTGATGTTGTTCTGCATTTGCCGGGAGTGACGTCCTGAACTAGTCCTTCTCCATCCATCACCCCCCTTTTTCTAGTTTAAATGCATATCCACATACTGCCTGAATCTTTCACTTAGGATTACTTTCACTGCGACAGAGAGATGTAGTCCATCAGCACAGTATAGTCTCTTGTTGGTCCATCTGTTTCCCCAGTTGCCAATAAATCTGAATCCTTCTCCTTCGCACCAGGTCTGGAGCCATGTATTAAAGCTGTTTATGAGATGCAGCCTTTCTGCCCCCTTACCATAAACAGGTAGAACTTCCGAGAATGCTACAGTGTTGACAATGGGCTTGAGTTTCTCTCCGAGTCTGGAAGCCCCTTTGAACTGCAGAGGAACTGTTTCGAGCCAGGTCATTTGTAACCAGGTGGATGACAACATCAATTTTGGAGTGCTCACTTTCTGCGCTAAGTATTTTAACAATTTGGTTTGTATTCCTACTGGCTGAAGAGCCTGGGAGGCATTTGACTATCTTCTCTCCTTTGAAATGTGATCCCAAGTTAGTGCCTCTGATGATGGAATCTCCAAGTAGTAGTAGTTTTCCTTTAGGTGAGTTTTCTTCATATTTGGTGCTTTAGCAGGAGATTGGGCATTGACTGACTCATTTAAAGGCCCTTCAGTTTCCATGGATTGGTGATCCTCATTAACCAAAGCAGAGAAGGCATTATGCAGGGATATCTCTTGATGTATAGGATGTCTCTTCGTTACAGGTCACAATCTACCCGAGCTCACTGTGATCCATTTGTTCCTGGGATGTTTGATTCTTTGTGGGAGTGGTGGTGGACTTTGTTCTGTTTGTATTCTAGAAGAGGTGTGTTTGGTTGCAGCTAGTTCTTCCCTTAGTAGAGTCAATTCTTTATGCATGGCAGCTAGTTCTTCCCTTAGTAGAGTCAATTCTTTATACATGGCAGCTGACTTAAGGCACTTAGGACAGGCTCTTAGGTCCCAAATGATTCGTCTCAGAATGAAAGCACCACAGGTATTGCACTGAATATACGACATGCTGATTAAGCAGTCCTAGAACGAGGAGGACAGGTGGGCTTAACACCAAATTAAAAGGGATAGATGGCAACATATTTGACCACTATATAGGCAATGCAGCCCTGGGGTGGGTGGGGTAAGGGGTAGGGTAGGCGGGAACCTAAGTGTCCCTGGCCAGTAGGCCTTACATGAACAGTGGGCACACTCATATATCTGATTTAAGGGCTATACAAGGAATGTAGGCAGTCAGATTATTCCCAAAAAGTAATCTTTAACCAACAGTTAAATTCTATATTAGCAACAGGCAAAAAAATAGAGAGCTGAAAGCTTAGCTGTGTGGAGGCTCTTGAAGCTGTGCAGACTGGAGCTGACCAGATTCGTATGGCAGGCTGTAAGATAATCTAATTAGCCCCTCCCAGGGAGCAGGCTTGCAACAGAAATTCAAACAATGGAAGAAGAGATAGTCAAACTGAACTTTTTCTTCTTTCTTTGTATCTGCCTACTGTGCAAAGTTCCCTGTAACTTTAATTGATACCTTTGCTTCTAAAGTCAGTAGGAGCCACAGGTAAAAGACCAGGTCCCTGCAATTTAAGTATTTCTATTAACCTTTAATAAAAGGGCCCCCTTAGTGGCTACAGCCAGTATTCTAGTGCATTTCAAGCTTAACCACAAGATATCAACCCGGAAATGAACAAGTTCAACATTTCATTCAACATTTCATACATTTCATACAACATACAACATTTCATACAACATTAGAAGTCGTTGTAATCTTTCGCCACTCTCTACTTTCGGTTACTCTCCGTTTGGTCCTGGGTTCATTTCACAGAGACAGTAGAGTTTGTAGCATAATAAGACAACCAAGCAGGTGTGGCTTGGAAAAAGGTTTTTATATAGAAATAGTCTTATTAAGTAGGTACAGAACAGATGTAAAAAGCTGTTATAAAGCTGCTTCAGTGTACTTCAATGAATTTGTGTGTCTGTCTGTGTGTGAGAGAGACTAGGGAGAGAGAGAGAAGGGTGGGGTCAGAAGTGGGTGTTCAATGAATAGGAAGAGAAGAGAAAGAAGGGTGGGGGGTAAGAAGTGGGTGTAAGGAGTGTCTGATGAAATAGGAAGAGAGAGATATTTTGTGTTTCTCTGTATTTATAGTAAAATTCTTCAGCACCTCCCCTTTGTCATAATTTGGTTTGTTTGAGGTCTGCTATTACTTGATTAGCAAGGAGGGGCTGTTTGTCCTTCAGACTAATCAGGTAAACTATGCTCATTAAGTATGGAGACTGACATCACCAGAGGGTCAAAGCTGCTTGCAATCACCATGTCTGGGAATGTCATGCTGATGTATGCTGACAGTCGTTTTTTGTTTTTTAACAAACTCTGACCTGTCTTTTTCCTCAAGAGTTGGGTTCATTTCAAGGGCTTTCTGCTGCATTTCTTTGATTGCTGAATGTCCTATATCTGCTGTCTGGGCTCTCTTCTCCAGTAGGGTACTGAGGGTTTCCACTTTTGTTTGGGAAATTTTAAGATCCTGAAATCAAAAGAAACCTGAAATTTTATCACCACTCAAAGCCACCACAAATACTTAGAAGAAGAAATTAAAATAATCCCCCCCAACTTCCCACATGAACTTAGGCTGTTACAATCATTAGTCTTATCTTATTATTGACTATTGTAATGCGGTCTATGTAGGCTTGCCAAAAGCATACATAAGAACATAAGATATGCCATACTGGGTCAGACTAAGGTCCATCAAGTCCAGTATCCTGTTTCCAACAGTGGCCAATCTAGGTCATATGTACTTAGCAGTTTCCCCAAGAGACACAGGTTCCACAAAGAGTAGTTACTCACCTGTAACAGGTGTTCTCCAGGAGCAGCAGGAATCAGTCCTCACATATGGGTGACGTCAGCGCCGACGGAGCCCCCGTGCGGAGCATTTCCCCAGCTTTCAAAGAAAGCCTTTGGGAATTGCAGCGCGCCTGCGCGGTCCCCTTCCCACCCAAGGGTGCCATCTTGTTCAGTCTGATGACATAGTTAAAAGACAGCAAAATAGCAAAAATAAATCATATGACTGCAACTCCAAGGGGAGGAGGGAGGGTTGTGAGGACTGATTCCTGCTGCTCCTGGAGAACACCTGTTACAGGTGAGTAACTACTCTTTCTCCAGGACCAAGCAGGAAGTCAGTCCTCACATATGGGACTCCCCAGCTTAAGGCTACCGGAGACCTCAAGCGGAAAAATTGAGCTCCCTCGAGCTCGTCAGTACGTAAGGAAGGAATCTTCTCTGAGAACGCCTCCGACCGGTAGCCCAACACCAGGGCCGGAGGGTAGGAGTTGCCTAAACCCCAAAGAGATTATGGAGTACTGCCTGTCCGAAAGCACTGTCCCTGCAGGACTCCCTCTCAAGGCAGTAATGGGCCGCAAAAGTCTGGCTTGAAGACCAAGTAGCGGCCCGGCAGATGTCTGCCAACGGAACAGAGCGGAGATGAGCCACTGACGCAGCCTTCGCCCTGACACGATGAGCCGTGACTGGACCCTCCAACGAGAGGCCGGCTGCCCCATAAGCCCAGGCGATACAGTCAGCGGCCCATATGGACAAAGTACGCTTGGAGACAGGTAGCCCCAACTTATTGGGGTCAAAAGAAATGAAGAGCTGAACAGCCCTTCGATGATCCCGTGTACGGTCAAGGTAGAAGGACAACGCCCTCCTACAGTCCAGGGTATGCAGGACCATCTCAGCCTGGTTGGCATGCGGCCTGGGAAAGAAGGTCAGAAGAACCACCTCCTGATTGAGCTGAAAAGGGGAGACAACCTTAGGGAGAAACTTCGGGTGAGTCCGTAAGACTACCCTATTCCTGTAGAACCTAGTGTAAGGGGGATCAGACACTAGTGCCTGAAGTTCACTTACTCGCCTAGCAGAGGTAAGAGCTACCAGAAACAAGTTTTTCCAAGAGAGAAAATGGAGAGGGCAGGTAGCCATAGGTTCAAATGGCGGACAAGTAATCCACTGTAAGACCACATTCAGATCCCACTCAGGGGCAGGTGGACGCAAAGGAGGCTTAAGCAGGAGGAGGCCTCTGAGAAAACAAGCCACTAAAGGGTTGTTGGAAAGAGGCCTCCCGTCCACCGGCGAGTGGTGCGCTGAGAGAGCACTGAGGTGAACCCTGACAGAGTTGGACTTAAGGCCTAGATTGGAGAGGTAAAGCAAATACTGCAATACTACCGCTACCAAGCACGAGAAGGGATTCTCGCTATGCTGAGAATCTATGCCACTTAAGAGCGTAGGATTTCCTGGTGGATTGCCGCCTAGAGGCTAAGACGACGTCTTCCACCTCTCTAGGCAGTAGTAGGGGAGCCAGGACTACCCTTTCAGCAGCCAGGCCATCAGATGAAGGGACTGGAGGTTGGGGTGCCAGAGAGACCCCTGGTCCTGAGACAGGAGATCGTGTTGAATCCCCAGAGGAGGAGGAGTGTCCACCGCCAGTTGCAGCAGGAGTGGGAACCACGGCTGCCTCGGCCACCTGGGGGCTATCAGAATCATTGAGGCCCCGTCCTTGAGGACCTTGAACAGCGTTCGGGACACTAGTGGCGTGGGAGGAAACGTATACAGTAGGCCCTGGGACCACAGAATCAGAAAGGCATCCGCTGCTACTCTGAGAGGATGCGGTTGTCTAGAACAGAATCTCGGGAGTTGCCGGTTCAGAGGACTGGCGAAAAGATCCATAGTGGGGAGGCCCCACCTGAGAAAGATCCACTGAACCACCAACGGATTCAATCTCCATTCGTGTGGTTGCAGGATTCTGCTCAGTCTGTCCGCCAGGCAATTTTCTTGACCTGGGAGGTAGACAGCCTTGAGGAGGATTCCGTGATTGACTGCCCAAGAGCACAGTCGTCGTGCCTCCTGACAGAGAAGGAAGGAGCCGGTGCCTCCTTGTTTGTTCACGTAGAACATGGCAACTTGATTGTCCGTCTGGACCAGTACAGACTGGTGAGATGTGAGGTGGGAGAAGGCTCTCAGAGCTAGGCGTATTGCCCGTAGCTCCAGAAAGTTTATCTGCTGAGCAGCCTCCCAAGGAGTCCAGAGACCCTGAGTACATGCCCCTTGGCAATGTGCTCCCCAACCTTGAAGAGAAGCATCTGTCGTCAGCACTTGAGAATGTGGAGGGGATTGAAAACCCACTCCGAGTACCAAATACGGAAGATGAAGCTACCATTGTAGAGAGGAGACGAGCAGGGTGGATATTCTCACCGAGTCTGCAAGGCTCCCTGTGGCTTGATGCCACTGAGTTCAAAGGCTGCACTGAGCAGGCCACATGTGCAGGCGGGCATTGGGGGTTACATGAACCGTGGAAGCCATATGGCCGAGAAGTCTAAGGAATTGCCTGGCGGAGACCAGGGAATTGCTGTGAAACTGCCTGACTACATCCATCAACCTGTGGGCCCTGTCCACTGGCAGAAAAGCCCTCGCCTGAAGAGTGTCTAGCCTTGCTCCTATGAATTCTAAATTCTGGGACGGGAGCAAAGTGGACTTTGCGAAGTTTATGACAAACCCCAAGTGCTGAAGCAGAGCCACAGTGTGAAGGGTGGCTTGACTGGCCTCCTAGGAAGATTGGCCCCTTATGAGTCAGTCGTGCAGGTATGGAAACACAAAAAGACCTTGAAGCCTCAGGTAGGCCGCCACCACCGCCAGGCACTTGGTGAACACCCTGGGAGCGGAGGTTAGGCCAAAGGGTAGTACTCTGTACTGGTAGTGGTTTCCCCCCACAACAAATCTGAGATATTGTCTGTGGTCTGGATGAATAAGGATGTGAGTATAAGCATCCTTTAGATCTAAGGAGCATAGACAATCTCCCTGCTGGAGGTAGGGCAGCAGGATTCCAAGGGTAAGCATCTTGAACTTTTCCCTCTCCAGGAACTTGTTGAGGTTGCGCAAGTCTAGGATGGGTCCGAGGCCTCCCGCTCTTTTTGGTACCAGAAAGTACCTGGAATAAAAGCCGTGACCTCTCAGGTGGTGGGGCACCGGTTCCACAGCCTGGTCCTTTAGCAGACTTGCTAACTCCTGAAGGAGTAGGTCCCTGTGCAGAGGGAGTCTTGGAGGCTCCCCTGGAAAATAGGAGGGAGGTACCTGGTGAAAATGGAGAAGATAGCCCTTGTGGACTATATGGAGCACCCAGGTATCTGATGTGACGGCTGACCACCTGTGGGCAAAGTGGGCCAGCCGGCCTCCTGTGCTGATGTGAGCCAGCTGAGGAGAAAAGGCTATGCCTTCTGAGTCAAAAACCCCCACCCTGCTGAGCAGGGGCCGGTGTTGGTGGCTTGGGGGCCTTATTCCCCTTGGCCTGCTGACCCTGTTGGGGGAGCTGCAGAGGCCTGATAATGAGGGTATTGTTTATAGGCAGATGACTTCCTCGGGTAAAAGGTCTTTTTTCCCCGAGCCCTTCTTTTTCTGAGAAGGGGCAGAGGTTTTTCTGGACAGCCTAGTCCGGGTCAAAGTCTCGGTCTCGAGTTCTGCAGCCTTCTCAGCCATGGGTTTGCCAAAGAGGTTTTCACCTCGGCAGGGGACATCGACCAACTTGTCCTGCACCCATGGCTCGAGGTCGGATGACTGTAGCCAAGCCTGTCGGCAGGCACCGATGCCGGCCCCGGCTACTCGGGCCGAAGCCTCGAAGCCATCGTAGGCTGCTCGAGAGATAAACTTCGAGCACTCTCGAATACCAGTGGACAAGGCTTGGAACCGCTGCAAAGGTTCCTCGGAGAGACCAGCAGAGAACCCGGCAATCTCCTTTGCCAGGTCTCGGAGATACATGCCCATGTAGAGCTGGTAAGATTGGACACGGCAAGCAAGCATAGAACCCTGGAAGCACTTCTTACCGAGGGCATCCAGGTTCCGGGCCTCCCGGCCGGGAGGCACCAAGGAGTGCATCTTCTGACTTTTCAGTCGATGCATGGCCGATTCCACAACCATGGATTGGTGCGGTAATTGTGCCTTTTGGAACCCGGGGCTCTTGCGGACTCGATAGATGGAATCGACCCGCTTGCTTAACACCGGCGTCGAGGCCGGGGTCTCCCACATGCGGAAGAGCAGCAGCTCCAGCATCGGAGGAACCGGTACAGTAAAGGCCTCCTTTGGGGGAGAGTCATACTGGAGGACCTCGAGCTCCTCGGCTCGAGGCTCCTCCTCAGGATCCGCGGGGAAAGCCAAGGCCTTGGCCATATCCCGCACGAAGTCCGAGAACCGGGTATCCTCCAGTGGGGATCGTCTCCGAGGTTCGGACTCCGGCGAGTCCGATGGGACACACCGAGTCCGATAAGTGTCGGGTGACTCTTCGTCCTCCGTCTCCCAGCCCGACTCCTCGGAGGAGGAATCGAGCGGCTCCGATCAGGCGGGCACCGATGCCATCCGCCCCGACGCCGAGGGTACCGGCGTCGACAACCTCGGTCCCGAACGGGAGGCCGAGGGAGACCGTGGCCGAGGATCGACTCGAGCCCACATGGACTCGAGGATCGGCTTGGCCTCCGGGGTCGACTTGGACGTCGAGGTCCTGGTGGTCGGGGCAGATGCACCGGTGAGTCTGGCGATCAATGCCCGCTGCTGTTCCATGAAGGCAGCAAGGCTGCTCTCCAAGGCCGTCAGGTTCCCAGCAGCCCCCGATTCGGGCCCCGATGGCGGCTCCCCTGGAGGAGAGTCCACGAGGACTACAGCACTCACGTGTCCAGGAGACTCCATCTCGATACGAGGATGCTTGGCAGGCCTCTCCGACTCCTAAGACCCGGGATGGCTATCGGGGCTATGCGACCTGGCCCTCGAGGAACCAGGAGCGTCCACTGACGCCGCCCTCGCGGGTTTCTTCTTCCTGCGCTGTTCCTGCAAAGGAGACCCCCGCTCAGAGGAACCCCGACGCTGCTCGGGGCCGGAGTCCCGAGACGTCGAGGCCTCTGACGAGGTCCGGGCCCGTCCGGACAAGGAGTCAGAGAAGATCCTATCCTTCTAGTGCTGCCGACTCCTCAACGCCTTCGAGGTCATTTTGCCACACGGACCACAGATCATTGGGTCATGATCGGGTCCGAGGCAGCGGAGGCAGCAGTCATGTGTGTCGGTAAGAGACATAAGTTTCTTACACCGATCACACTTTTTAAACCCGCTGGTAGCCATCGGGGGAAAAAGGGCCCCTGCGAGGTCAAAAGACTGGGCTGCCAGTGAAAAAAGAAAAA
Source organism: Ichthyophis bannanicus (assembly GCA_033557465.1). NCBI lineage: Eukaryota > Metazoa > Chordata > Amphibia > Gymnophiona > Ichthyophiidae > Ichthyophis > Ichthyophis bannanicus. The sequence continues at coordinate 385,770,193 of CM066039.1, forward strand.
TGGCGCAAACGCTAGTCACAAAGGACAAAAACCGAAAAAGAGAGAGTGGACTCGATACCGGCGTATCGGGCCAAGGCAGGAAAAGGATCCGGCGTCGAACCGAAGGAGAAAAAGAAAAAACAGGGAAATCAACATTTTCCTCGGCAAAAAACGAACTACGTCCGTCGGGCTCCACGGAGAAAAGAAGACTGAGCAAGATGGCACTCTTGGGCGGGAAGGGGACCGCGCATGCACGCTGCAATTCCCAAAGGCTTTCTTTGAAAGCTGGGGAAATGCTCCGCACGGGGGCTCCGTCGGCGCCGACATCACACATATGTAAGGACTAACTTCCTGCTTGGTCCTGGAGAATGCTTGTATTCGGTCAAGCAGTGATATCCCCGGTCCCTTTTAAATAATGGTTTATGGACCTTTCCTCCAGGAACTTGTCCAAACCTTTTTTAAACCCAGATACACTAACAGCTTTTACTACATCCTCCGGTAACAAATTCCAGAGTTGGATTACACGTTGAGTGAAAAAATATTTGCTCTTATTTGTCTTGAAAAGTTTACCCTGTAGCTTCATTGCATGTCCCGTAGTCTTTCTATATTCTGATAACGTAAACAATCAATCTACGTTTACCTGTTCCACTCCATTCATTAATTTATAGACTTCTATCATATCTCCCCTCAGCCAGATCTTTTCCAGGTTAAAGAGCCCTAACCTTTTTAGCCTTTCTTCATAGGAGTACCCCTTCCATCTCCTTTACCATTTTGGTGGCTCTTCTCTGAACCTTTTCTAATAACGCTATATCCTTTTTAAGATACGGCGACCAGAATTGCACACAATATTCAAGGTGCGGTTGCACCATGGAACGATACAGAGGCATTATAATATCGTTTGTTTTATTTTCCATTCCTTTCCTTATGATACCTAGCATTCTATTTGCTCTCTTGGCTGCCGCTGCACACTGGGCGGAGGGTTTTAACATGTTATCCACAATGATGCCTAAATCTTTTTCCTGTAACAGGTGTTCTCCAGAGACAGCAGGAATCAGTCCTCACTTATGGGTGACGTCGGCAGCGACGGAGCCCGTGCAGAGAAATTCCCAAGCTTTCAAAGAAAGCCTTTGGGATTGCTGCCATGCATGTGTGGTCCTCTTCCCGCCCAAGGGTGCCATCTTGCTCAGTCAGGTCCCTTAGCTCGAGCCCTACCAAGCAGATGGCAAGGGAAGGACAAAAATCTAGCAACTCATCAGGGGAGGCGGGAGGGTAGTGAGGACCGATTCTTGCTGTCCCTGGAGAACATCTGTTACAGGTGAGTAACTACACTTTCTCCAGGAACAAGCAGGAAGTCAGTCTTCACTTATAGGACTCCCCAGCTACAGGTTACCGAACCTGTAACCAAAAAACGCCTCCGCAAGGTCGTGAGCAGAAGCCAATGCCTGAAGGAGCCTGAGTCCTCAGGTCCTCGAGGCGAAGCCCTCGGTAGCCAGGAAGAAGGGTCGGAGGGCAGGAGTTGCTTATACCCCAAACAGATTACGGAGTACAGCCTGGCCGAAGGAGCTGTCCCGGTGGGACTCCCTCTCCAGGCAGTAGTGAGCAGCAAAAGTATTCGTGGAAGATCAGGTCGCCGCCCGGCAGATGTCCATCAGGGGCACGGAGCGCAGCGAGGCCACCTTGGCCCAAACTCCATGTGCGGTGACTCAACGATCTAGCGGGGCACCCGCCTTTGTGTAAGTAAAAGCGATGCAGTCTGCTACCCAAACCGAGAGGGTGCGCTTGGTAACTGCCTATCGTAGGTCATAAAGAGTCGGCCAGACTTGCGATGAGCCTGGGTGCGCTGCAAATAAAAGGCGAGAGCCCTTCTGCAGTCGAGGGTGTGGAGAGCCGCCGACGCCTGGTTGGCGTGGGGCTTCAGGAAGAACGTCAGCAGGACTATCTCCTGATTAAGATGGAAATCCGAGATGACTTTAGGCAGGAATTTAGGGTGGGTAAGGAGGACCACCCTATTCCGATAGAACTTGGTGTAAGGGGCGTCATTCATGACAGCCTGGAGCTCACTGACTCGGCAGGCCGAGGTCAGCGCCACCAGGAAGGCCACCTTCCAGGACAGGCACGTCGCCATTGGCTCGAAGGGTGAATGGGTGAGCTGCATGAGCACCACATTCAGGTCCCATTCCACCGGAGGACAGGTGGGCAGCTTGGAAAGCAGAAGACCCCACATAAAGCGGGAGACTAACGACTGCCCGAGAGGGGCTTTCCCTCAATGGGGAGGTGGTTTGCTGAGATGACGCTCAAGTGTACCCTGACAGAGTTCGACATCAGCCCTTCCCTCGAGAGATGGAGGTGGTACTGGAGGATCCATCGAATGGGGCACGAGAACGGGTCGATCTGGAGCGCCTCCAATTGAAGGTGTAGGCTCATGTAGTGGAGTCCTTTGTCGAGGCGAGGACGACTTCCTCGACCTCCTCCGGAAGAGCCAGCGAGGCTAGGGAAACCCGTTCAGCCGCCAGGCCATGAGGGATAAGGAGGCTAGGTTCGGGTGCTGCACCCTCCCCTCCATCTGTGTTTGCAGATCCAGGGCAGAGCCCAGGGTGACAGGAGGCTCCGTCGCCAGGCAGAGGAGAAGCGGGAAACCAAGGCTGCTGAGGCCACGAGGGGGCTACGAGGATCAACAATGCCCAATCACGGAGACTTCCGGTGACGTCACGGAGCTGATGGCGGCTTAGTTGCCTAGCTCCTCTCCGATCCCCGCATTTCCGCAACTTTTTGGATACCCCCACGGTTTTATGGTGGAAGGAAAGCGTGCAGAGGGGTTTGCGATGGCTGCACGGAAGAAGTTAGCGTCCTTCCAATCCTCATACGCTCGAAGCGAGCGGCAGGAGGCCCCGTCGGACCCGGAGGAGATGGAGGAGACGGAGAAGCCCAGAGGAGGAAGAGCCCTGCACCGACAAGGAGGAGATGCCGTTGAAATCCTGTTTGACGGTGTTTAAGGTGGAGATGCAGGGGGCGATGAGGGAGATGCGGAAAGACTTGAAGGAGGCTTTGGTGGCTATACAAAAGGAGGTGAGCTGTATGGGACAGCGCATGGAAGAGCTTGAGGGCCACGTGGAACAACAGGCGGAGAAGATGCGGGAAATGGCGGCTGAACAAGATAGAGTTAAGAAACTGCAGGAGGAGATGCAAGAAAAACTGGAGGAGATTGAAGACAGAGCGAGACGTTGCAATTTGAGGATCCGGGGGTGCCCGAAACAGAGCTGACAAAGGACTGTGAGAAAGTGGTACAACGTCTGTGCAGCCATATTTTGAGGCTTGGTGGTGAAGGGGAGGCTCGCATTGACTCCATAGCTGTGGAAAGAGCACATAGGAGCCTAGGCCCCCGACGGGAGAAACAGGGGAGAGACATTATTGCTTGCCTGAGCAGGTTCCCTGTTAAAGAGCAAATTCTTGCCCTGGGAAGGACATGAGATAGAAGTGTTTAATGACCTCTCAAAGGGCACACTGGAGCGGAGGAGGAACTTGAGAGAGGTCACTACATATTTGCGAGGGGAAAATCTCCGCTATAGATGGATGTTCCCCTTTGGCTTGCTTCTTTCAGTAAATGGGGTGTCCCGAAAGGTTAAAACTGCAGAGGAAGCCTGGTCAGTACTGGCAGAGCTGGGATGTGCGAACTTGCCTCAACTACTGGCGCGCAAACAGCGGGAGCATCCGGCAGCTATGCCTGGGAAGCAACGCACGAAGTCGCAATGGCAGAGAGTAGGAGAAAAGGGGAAGAGACTGAAGCGGCTCGCCCATGAGCAGGAGAACGCGGCTGCGGGGACTGCCGATTGAAAACCTGCCAGTGGCTGCTGTTTTGTGATTCGACGGTGGGGTTGGGGCGCTTGTGCCCCTCCACCCTAGCAGTGTGGACATTGGACCTATAATGGGGTTAAGGGGGATGGTGGGGGTGGTTGTGGGGGCATGGAGGTGGTAATGGCTAATGGGGGAAGTAAGGGTCGATGGGGTTGGTATTGGTAGGTACAACTGCTGTGGGGGTTGGTGATACTGGTGGGGGACGGATATGATGGTCACGGAAGGGGAGGAGGGAGGTGTGGTGGAGGGTGATGGGTGGGGGGGACCTGGGGGGGGTGAGGGGTGGGGCGGGGTTAAGGACACAGCATATGGGGGGGTGCAGGAGGGGGGGGGGAGGAATCATGCTGCAGATAGGGACAGTCAATGTGAAGGGGTTGAATTCCCCGACTAAACGCAGCTTGCTCTTTCGGGAGGCGCAGCGCAATCACTGGGATGTTGTGTTAATTCAGGAGACTCATTTGCGGAAGGGGGGATGTGGGGCGGTTGCGGCATAGGCTTTTTCCTGAACAATTCTTCTCTTGCAATAAGGGGGGGCTGAAGAAGGGGAGGTGGCAATACTGGTGCGGGCAGGGTGTGGCATACACATTAGGGGGTATTTTAAGGATGCGGAGGGTCGGGTGGTGGGGATCAAGAGGCGATTTGGAATGGAGGATGTTGTGCTGATCTCGGTGTACGGACCGAATGGCACCCAAGGTACGTTTTGGACAGATTTGGGGAGGCTGTTGGAGGGGGAAGGAGGGGGGGAAGTTGGTGGTTGGGGGAGACTGTAATGTAGTGCTGGACCCCCGGGTGGATCGCGACTGGAAGGGAGGGGATGAGGGGAGTAGGAACCGACAAGGCTTGAGAAGCTGGATGCAGCAATGGAATTTAGTGGATGCTTGGAAGGCGCTTTACCCGGGGAGGAGGGAGTACACCTTTTTCTCCCCGCCTCATAATAGTTGGAGCAGGATTGACATGATCCTTCTAGACAAGCAATGGATGTTAGAGGTGGAGGGAGGGAGCATTGTTCCCGTGGGATGGACGGATCATGGAGCAGTGGAAGTGGTGATAAAGAGCCCTCCACGGGGAGGGGTGGCCTTCTGGAGGCTGAATGAAAGCTTGCTGGAGTGTAGAGAAGTGGTGGAGGATGTGCGGGCGGCATTGAAGGATTATTTAGCCCTGAATGATACAGGGGAAGTTAGGGATGTGATGGTTTGGGAAGGGCTAAAGGCATTTATTAGAGGGCGGTTTATTATGTGGGGGGCTAGGAAGAAAAAGGAGAGAGGGAAGAAGGAAGAGGAGTTGAGGAAGAGGTTACAGGAGGTAGAAGAAACCTGTAAGGAGAGGGGAGCAGCTGGAGACCGGAGAGAAGTGGAGAAGGTACGCGCGGAATTGACCGCCGTTCAATTGGAGCAGGTGGCCTTTGCTCTACAGAAGGTGAAGCAAGTTCACTATGAGTTTGGGGATAAAGCGGGCCGGTTGTTGGCCAGGCGATTGCGGCAACAGAAGGGGGCATCCACAATTTTCCAGATTAAGGGGGAGGATGGGGAATTGCACTGGGAGGAAGAGAAGATCCGAGAATGCTTTCGAGATTTCTATCGGGTATTATATACGGGGATGGAGGGAGTAGAGGGAGAGGCCATTCGGGAGTATTTAGCTGGGATTCCGCTCATAGGGCTATCGGAAGAGGCGAGAGAAGAGTTGGAGGTTCCCATCACTGCGGACGAAATTGGTAGAGTGGTGAAAGGTCTGGGGGGCGGGAAAGCATTAGGGTTAGATGGGCTGCCGGGAAGTTTTTATAAGGTTTTCTGGGGGGAGATTGGGGGGCTCTTAGGGTGGGTATTCAACGGAGTGCTAGAACAAGGAGGGGGGCTGTCTCGGGAAATGTTGACGGCGGGGATCACTGTATTACTGAAGCCGGGGAAGGACCCCCTGAAGTGTGGGTCCTACCGACCTATATCCCCCTGTTGAATGTTGATGTTAAAATTCTGGCCAAAGTTTTGGCGGATAGGTTAGCGGGATGGTTGCCGGGGTTGATTCATGGGGATCAGACGGGGTTCATTAAGGGTCGGCAGGCAGCGGATAATGTTAAACGGGCAATAGGGGTAGTGTGGGAGGCCAGGCAAGGGGGGGAAGAGCTTATTCTGATGTCCATAGACGCAGAGAAGGCCTTCGACAGGGTGCACTGGGGGTTTCTGATGGCGGTGCTCGAACGGGTGGGATGTGGGCCGAATTTTATGCGGTGGATACAGGGCCTCTATCGGGAACCGCGGGCCCGAGTAAAAGTCAATGGACGTTATTCGAGGGATTTTATAGTGGGGCGAGGGACCAGGCAGGGGTGCCCAATGTCCCCACTACTGTTTGCTTTGGTGGTTGAACCCCTGGCAGAGCGAATCAGACGGAACGGGAGGATAAGGGGTTTGGAGAGGGGGGACCTTTCTCATAAGATCTCCCTGTACGCGGATGATATTCTGTTGTATTTGTGTCAGCCCATGCAATCACTACCGGAGGTGCTTAAGGAGGTGGAGGCCTTTGGGGGGGTGTCGGGGTTTAAAATGAACATTGATAAGACAGAAGTATTGAAAATACAGCTAGCGGGCGAGATGGAAAGCCGGCGGAAGGCGGCTTACCCCTTGCGATGGGTGCGCTCATCCCTGGGGTACTTGGGGGTTCAGTTGACCAGGCGATATGATGAGCTGTACAATGCCAATTATCCTAAACTTTTGGGGACCATTGCTTCTGACCTCGAGGGCTGGATGGGAATGGAGACTTCTTGGTTGGCAGGATCGCAGCTATTAAAATGAATATCCTCCCTCGCTTATTATACTTATTCCACGCATTGCCGGTGGAGATCCCCGAGGGCGCGATGAGAGGGTTGCAAAGACGGGTCTTTAGCTACATCTGGAGGCGGCGGCCACCGAGAATCTCTCGGAGGGTCCTGTGTACGAGCAAGGCAGAGGGGGGGTTGGGAGTCCCTAATCTCAAGGATTATTATAAGGCAGCGCAATTAAAGCATATTATGGACTGGAGGAGCAGTGGGGGTGGGGCTCCTTGGGTTAATTTGGAAAGCACAAGGGTGCAGGGGGGGCGGTTGGATGACTGGATCTGGTCTCCGGGAGGGGAGCGGAAGTTGTTGGGGGGGGGCTCACCAACTATGTGTCAGGTGTCGAAAATTTGGGATGCAGTGAGGCGGCCAGAAGCTCTACGGCGGGGATCTTGGTTCTCGGTGATGACTCCGTGGAGGGGGTGGAGGGCCTTTAGGCCGGGTTGGGCGGGGTATGATTTGATGTTTGGAGAGGGAAGGGGCTTCATTGTGGTTTCCAATTGCTGGGGGAGGGGGATGTACGGGGGTTTGAGGAGGTGCAGCGGGAGTATGGTTTGGTTGAGGGAGATCGGTTCGCGTTTGTTCAGGCAAGTTCCTTTCTACGGCGCACCCTGGGGAGGGAGGCATCGGATGTGGAGGCCATCTGGTATGGGAAGAGCGGCTCGAAGGGTCTGATAACGGCCCTGTATACGGCGGTGCATGGGCAGAGGGAGGGGAAATTTAACTATATGCTGGAGTGGGAACGTGACTTAGCCCAGACCATCAGTAGTGTGGCTTGGAAGTCTATTTGGGAGTTGATAAAGAAGGGGCCCTGTGCTAGCCAGCTACAAGAAAACAGCTATAAAGTGCTTATGCGGTGGTATTATACACCGGCGAAATTGCACAAGTTTTATCCAGAGATTTCCCCTATGTGCTGGAGAGGGTGTGGAGCGGAGGGGTCTTTTTGGCATATTTGGTGGGGGTGTAAAAAGGTGCAAGGGTATTGGGGGATGATACAGAAATGGATGCAATTAAATTTGGGGGTGGAGGTGGTCTTAACTCCACAAATTGCCCTGTTGTCTTGGTGGGGTGAGGGCCAGCTGAGACCAGGGGGAAAGATAGTGTTGGCCTGTCTAAGTACGGCCCGGTGTGAAGTGGCAGCGGCCTGGAAGAAGAGAGAGATGCCGTCTCTGGAGGATTTTGTGAACAGACTCAGGAATTTAATGGAGAAGTTGACAGCTATTCGGAGAAGGAGAGGTATGAGATTTAATGAGGAATGGGGGGTGCTGTGTCGGGTGGTGAGGTTAGAGGTGGGAGGGGGGAAGGAATAGAGGGGGGGGGCGAGATGGGGCGTTCGGAGGGGTTGGGGGGGGGAATTTGGTAGCTGGCCCTTGAGGCCGTATGCTCCCATTTAGCTCTGAGGAGTTGTCTATGTCATCTAAGTGGTGGGAGGATATGAGCGGCAGATGTCTTGGGGGGGTGAGGGGGAATAAAGGGAGGGACTCAGATGAACATGACACCACTCCATATACTGAGTGGGAAAGTTTGGGAGGGGGGACAAGTTATATGTTATATGGTATAGGTTTACTTTCGGTTTATGTACCTGTTGTTGTCTTTGGTTGACGTTGCTGTTGTACTGTATTATGCAAGTATTCAATAACAATAAAAATATTTAAATTAAAAAAAAAAAAAAACCAATGCCCAATCACGCCGAGCCTTGAAAAAGGTTCTCAAAATGAGAGGGAAGGGAGGGAATGCATACAGCAGGCAGGATGACCAGTCCAGAAGGAATACATTCGGACTCTCCCTGCTTGGGTGCGGTACTGGGCCGCAAAAGTGGGGTAGTTGCGCATTCTGGGGACTGGCGAAGATGTCTATCACTGACATCCTCCAGAGAAGAAATAGCCAGCCCGCTACCTCTGGATCCAGCCACCATTCGTGGGAATGAAGGATTTTGCTGAGCCTGTCAGCCAGGATATTCTCCTGGCCCGGAAGGTAGGTCACCTTGAGGGACATCTTCCATCGGACAGCAAGGAGCAAATGAGGACCACTTCCCGGCAGAGGGAACACGATCCCGTGCCTCCCTCCTTGTTGACTTAGAACATCGCCACGCAGTTGTCGGTCTGCATGAGAACCGACCTCCCCTTGAGGTGGTCCTCGAAGGTCTTCAGGCCCACTGAATCACCCGGAGTTTGAGCAAGTTTATTTGCTGCTGGGACTCCTCTGGCGACCACTGCCCCTGCATGCACAGCGGCCCGAAGTGGGCTCCCCACCCTAACAGGGAAGCGTCTGTCGTCAGCACCACATTGTGCTGAGGGGTCTGGAAGGGCAACCCCCAGAGGTTGCGGGGGTCTTGCCACCAGCTCAGGGACAAGCAGAGGTCGGGAAGGACCCTGACAGGGTTCCTGAGGTGACCGAGGGACGGGCTCCAGTGGGCGCTGAGGCACCACTGAGCTGTCCGCATGTGCAGGCAGGCATGGGGGACAACATGCATGGTAGAGGCCATGTGGCCCAGGAGGCGTAGCATGGTCCGAGCTGTGACCCGGGGAGTGCTTTGGACCCGGGCCAGCAGGGCACAGAGACAGTCAGCGTGATCCGCTGGTAAGAATGTGGTCGCCCACTGAGTATCGAGGTGCGCCCCGATGAACTCGAGTGCCTGCACCTGCTCAAGGTGAGACTTTGGGTAGTTGACCAAGAACCCCAAGCCCTCCAACAGAAGAATTGTGCGCGACGTTGCTCGCCAGGTTTCCTTGACCGAGGATCCCGTGACAAGGCAGTTGTTGAGGTAGGGAAAGACCAGCATGCCCTGACGCCTGAGACGGACGGCAACCACAACGAGGCATTTCGTGAAGACTCGTGGGGCAGACGCGAGGCCGAAGGGGAGAACCCTGTACTGGAAGTGCTCTCCCTGCACCCTGAAGCGCCGGTACTGCCTGTGCTGGGGCTGGATTAAGATATGGGCGTAATCTTCCTTTAGATCCAAGGAGCATAGCCAGTCGTCCTGCCGGAGGAAGGGCAGTAGGTTATATGTATGTATATAGTTTTAAACCTGTTATATGTAACTGTTGTTTTTGCTGTGTTAAAAGTTATAATGTAAACCGCTACTGATCACTGGAATAGAACGTCAAAGGATAACATCTTGAACTTCTCCCGCACCAAGAACTTGTTCAACATTCGGAGGTCGAGGATGGGCCGTAGACCCCCCCATCTTTTTCGGGACGAGGAAGTACCGGGAATAAAATCCCCGACCTCGAAGGTGCAGAAGGACCTTCTTGACTGCCCGCTGGGCAAAGAGAGAGAGTAGTTCCCGCTGCAGTAAAACCTGGTGCACGGGAAGTCGAGGAGGCTCAGCCGGGGAGAAGGGAGGTGGAAGCCTGTTGAAGCAAAGGCAACAGCCGTCTTGGACAACCTGGAGAACCCAGGTGTCTGAGGTGATGTAAGCCCACAAAGGGGCAAAATAAGACAGGCGTTCCCCCCCCCCCCCCACTAGCTGCTGTGTCGCCGGAGGGCGAGAGGCTATACCAATGGCGTCAAAACCCCTGTGCGGGTTGTGAAGGAGCCATAGTTTGGGCTTTTGGTCCTTTTAACTTGTGATGCCCTTGGCCGGACTTACCCTGCGCCAGGGTGGTCGGCATGGGGGTAGCCAGGTACAGCGGATAGCCACGGTACTGGAGGCCCTTCCTCGAAAAGAAAGGCTTGTTGCTTTTTCCGGGGCAGAGTGGAGGTCTTGTGTGACAGACGGGTTCTGGTGACGAACTCAGTATCTATCTTTGTGACTTTTTCCCCCATCGGCTTGCCGAAGAGATGCTCGCCAAGGCAGGGGACGTCCAGGAGCTTTTCCTGCACCCATTACTCCAAATCTGAGGGTTGGCGCAATGCCTGGCAGCGGGCCCCGATACCCGCAGCTGCCACCTCAGCTGACAACTTGAAGCCATCGTAGGCTGCTCGGAAGAAGTATTTTGAGCAGTCTGCGACTGACTTCAACAGAGTACCAAACCTATTGAGGAGCTTGCCCTCGAGACCCGTGGAGAACTCTCCAAGCTCTTTAGCTAAATCACGCAAGAACATACCCATGTATAGTTGGTATGCTTGAATGCGACAAGAGAGCATGGAGCCTTGGTAGGCCTTGCGGGGCAGGGCATCAAGGGCTCTAGACTCTCAGCTGGGCGGTACCGACGAGTGAGATTTTGGGCTCTTCTGTTTCCTCATGGCCAACTCCACCACCATAGAGGTATAGGGAAGTTGGGTCTTCCTGAACCCCGGCCCATGATGTACCTTTTACATAGTATCAAGGCGCTTGCTCACGATGGTGACAGAGGCGGGTGCCTCCCACATGCGGAGCAGCAGCCGAGACAGAATAGGAGGGACCGGCACAGTGAGAGATTCCCTAGGTGGGGACTCGTACTGAAGAATATCGAGTTCTACAGCATGAGGGTCCTCCTCGGCCTGAATGGCCAGGTTAAGGACCCGTGCCATATCCCGAACAAACACCAGGAAGGATGTGTCCTCGGGTGGTGAGCGCTGCTGGAACACATTGTAGGCGGCTCAGGACAGATACTTGGAACACTCTCTGACAGACTTCCTAAGAGTCTGGAAGCACTGGAAGTGGTCTCCATCAAGGCCAGCTGCAAAGCCTACGAATTCCTTGGCCAGGTCTCGGAGGAACATGCCGATGTAAAGTTGGTAAGTATGTATATGGCATGCTAACATCGAGCCTTGGTAGCATTTCTGCCTGAGGGCATCGAGGGAGTAAGACTCCCTGCTCGGGGGCACCGATGAGTGCATCTTTGGGCTCTTCTGCCAGCACATGGCCAACTCAACTACAATGGAGGTGTGGGAGGAGTTGCACCTTATGGAAGCCTGGTCCTTGCTGAACCCGGTACAACGTATCCAGGCGTCAGCTGACGATTGACACCGATGCCAGAGTTTCCCACATCCTGAAGAGAAACCAGCTGACAATGAAGGGAACAGGGACAGTCAGGGTCTCCTTCGGCGGTGCCTCGTACTAGAGGATGTCAAGCTCCTCCGTATAGTGGTCCTCCTCCGACTCAGTAGTGAGAGAAAGCCCCAAGCCATGTCCCTGACGAACTCAAGGAATGAAGTGTCCTTGGGTGGGGATTGGCACCTGGCAGCCGGTAGACGGGTCTGAGGGATGGTCTCGATGAGCCCAAGTCTCTGGAGATATCTCGATATCGGATTCCCACTCGGAGTAGTCCGAGAGACTCGAGACCCGGTGGCTCCAAGGGTGTCGTCAACTCTGGTCTTCGGTGTCCCAAGGCCGGGGCATGGCTGAAGCCAGAGGACCTCGCCCCCCAAGGATTGGGAGCGAGAATGAGATCCTCGCCAAGGATCTGGCCAAGGTGTCTGGCTGTCGGGGATCGCTTCAGCAACCTGGGGAGTCCTCGATATTGAGGTCCCTGCAGTCTCTGGGTGAGCACCAGTGGGACCGGGCATTGACACCTGCTGGGAGACAATGAACGCAGAAATGCTGCCCTCCAGTGCCAGCATACGAGCCTCCCACTCGGGGTGGCAGCCACTGACACTGATGCCGGGGTGACCAGGTCAGGTGTCAAGGAGGAGAGGGGGTCCTTGACGGGATGGCCCTCGGGAGACCAGGGTACTTCGCCGGAGGCCTTGACTTCCATCCTGTGTACCTTTTGGGGCCGCTCCTGCTCCAAATCCTTGAAGGCCTGTCGGGGGCTAAGGGACCATGCACGGGTTTTCCCATGCTTGTCCGCCTCCAGGAGGCAGCCCTTGAGGTCTTCTTTTTCTTCTTACGCTCTCGCTCCGGGGACTCTTGCTCAGAATGCCTGTGAGCCCACTCTGGAGCTAAGGGGTTTTACGTGACTCAGAGGATCCGGATGGGGCCTTTGAGCACGAGGCTACCAGGGTCGAGGCGGCCTTATGGAAGATGTCATCCTGCTTAAGTTGGCGGCTCTGGATGGCCTTTGCAGACATCTTCTTACAAAGGAAGCATTCCTCTGGGTCATGGTCGGCGCCCAGACAAGGAGGCATCAATCGTGAGTGTCGGTGAGGGACATGTTTTTGGAACACCAATCATATTTCTTAAAACCAGTGGTCATTGAGGCAAAAAGAACTCCCATGAGGTTGAAGACCCTCGACGTGGTCAGCGGTTGGAAAAAGGTGTGAATGCGCTGATGGAAAAGAACCTAAGAAATAAAGGTCCTGAGACCCAATGCCGGGGCAGCGGGGCTAGAGGCAGGAAAGGAACCAGCGCAGGCCGGAAAAGGTATGAAAAATATGAGAAAAATCAACTTTTTTCCAGGGGTGGAGGGGGGGGGGACAAGACCAACATCTGTAGGGCTCTGTGGGAAAAGGGAGACTGAGCAACATGTGTGGTCCCCTCTCCTTGGGCGGGAAGGGGACCACGTATGTGTGGTGGCATCTCCCAAAGACTTTCTTTGAAAGCTGGGGAGATGCTCCGCACCGGGTTCTGTCAGCGTCGACATTACCCAAATGTGAGAACTGACTTCCTGCTTGTTCCTGGAGAACACATTTTCTCTAGGGTTGGTAGGCCGATTCATGAAGACTAACACGCCCTTTGCGCACAGATAAAGCAACTTATAAGCACAAGTTCCGATACGCCAAAAGCAGAAAAGAGACGGACATGCACATAAACAGCAAATGAAAACTATGTGCACACAGTACGACCAAGAGTATTTAAATTATAGGCAAATGAACTACGCATATTAAAATGGCATACTAATATTGTCTGCGCCCGATGTAGAGAAACACGTAGAGAAATATGTAACCAGCCGAATCACCAATATCTCTACGCCTGGTCTGACATGGCTTAAAAATGTCTTGCACGTGTACCCGACAGTAATTTGATGGCATCAGGGGCTTTCCCTGATGCCTGGATCATCTGAGGTGCAGTGTCAAACTTCCCCTCAGATGATCCCATTTCTCTGGGGATCATGCAAACTTGTGCAGACTTCTGTACACGTGTTTGGCTTGCTCTCCCAGTTTAACGCTGACATTCGTACCAGTTTAACACGTGGGTAATTTGCATTTGCACCCTTTCTACATGCCAGCGCTGAATTCGTGCGCCATCGATGCACTACATAAAGGTGTAAATAGCTAATAGCGCATGACTTCAGCACCAGCTTTCTGCACTGGCCCCTTGGTGCACCCAATTACTTCAAGAGACCTTGAGTATTGATGCTACTTCTAATGCAAACCTGCTCACTGAACACCACTGGCCAAATCTCTGTGAGTTACCCCGTCCAGCCCACTGAATACCATCCTCATTGTTTTGGGGTCTTCCAACCAATGTTGGTATGTTATGTTTATTATCGCTTGAGATACCGCACCTTCAAAACAGCAGGGTGGTGTACAGTCCAAAAAATTACAAAGAAAATCAGAAAGGAGACAGGAACACCATTACAGAATAGGAAAGATATACATCCATACCAACAGCAGAGAAGACAGAGCAGAACAGGAGGTGGGCCTAGGAGTCAGGCTGTGGGAGGTCAAAAGCGGTGCAGAACAGGTATGCTTTGAGTTTGATTTTGAACTTTGAGTAACAAGGTTCGAGGTGGAGGTCAGCAGGTAAGGAATTCCAAAGGGTGGGTCCCAAGAAAGTATAGAGCTGAGAAATAAGTGGATTTTAGTCATGACGTGGGCGGTATATCAAGTGTACAAATAAAGATAAAGACAGAAGACAAATGAAGACAGTTCGCATGTAGTGAGCAGAGAACTCGGGCATGAAGATGGAGGACATCAGACAGATAAGGAGTACCAGTGTGAAGGGCCTTGTAGAGAGTTAGCAGCTTATACTGAGAGCAATATTTGCTCCTCGCTCTTTCCAGAATCCTGCTTGCACTTCCAGCAGTTCTCATTGCAGGTATGGTTGTACTCTCCACTGAATGATCTTTAATAGAAACCTGCAGGCATATGGGTTCAGAACGTGTGCGACAATTTCCACAATCAGTAAAAATCACCTTTCTTCAGTATTAGTATTTATTTTATTTAAAAGGATTTATTTGCATATACCGCTTTATCCTGAAAATCAAAGTGGATTACGCAGCAAACAAATCAAATCAATTACACAGCAAACAAATCAAGTGGTTGGGTGCACAGGTGTGGGCATGCAGTGAAAAATTGGGGCGTGTGTGTGGCATGAGTTGTATACAGTATGAGCTATGTACAGGAACTATTTACATTTTTACATTTTGTTTGGGCAGTTCATGTGATGTCATTGTAGTGTTCTGTGAAGAGTATTGTTTTTAGTATCTTCTGGACGTCTTTGAGGTTTTTTGTTGATCTCAGGTTGTCGGGGAGTGAGTTTTGCTTGTTTGGGTGAGGTTTGCTTGTGGGGTGATTTGGGTGGTTGGTGATTGGTGATCTTTGTTGAATTGTTCGATGACTAGGGTGGTTTTGAGTAGCTTCCGGAATTCTTTTATATCTGTTGTTGCTTTCAGTTTATCTAGGAGGGCATTCCAGATAGCAGGGGCAGCAAGAGAGAAAGCTCACATGGGTGTGGATTTGTTGGTTCTTGTGAATAGACTGGGTGTTGGTATGTTGTTCTTGGTGCTCTTTCTCTCTGGTCTATTGCTTGTTTTTGTTCCGATGAATTCCTGTAGTATTTCTGCTGACATGAATACAGATCTTTTCCAGTTGGCCATGTCGTCCTCCAAATTTCCTGGCAGAGCCTTGTAAGTATTACATATGACTTAATTTAAAGAACTCTTATAAATGCATAAAAAGGATATATAAAAAGAAGTGCTACTGCCAGCAAGATTTAAACAAGTTTGATTAAAAGTGGATTGAAAATCCCATTATTAGAGTGTAAAATAGTTTTCCCCACTGATTTTAATGGACCCAAACAATTCAAAGACAAGACAAAAATATTTATCGTACACATCCCTATTATTCTGCACCACCTTACCTGTGATCACTGGCTTATATGCAAATTACCCTTACCATCTTGTGACACCTATACTTGCATGTGCTAGCTCATGTTTAGGGCATTCTCGCTGTTCAGTCCTTTATACCGTAAAAATTACCTTAGGACCTTTGCCTTTCATAATTCATTCATATTTAAGAAAACCTCAAACTCTTAAATAGTTCCCCAATAATAAATATTCATGATCATTTTCTAAAAAACGTTAACTTGGTGATCATGTATTACCTTATTATTCTAACATACCTTTTTATTTGTGGTGGGGATAAATGTGCCACAAATATCCAAAACTAAAACTAATCATTAAATTCTCAAGGCTACATTATGAAAACAGAAAGCATTATTACTCAACACTTGCCTCTTCCAAAGCATGGATTTTGGAACTTAGACAATCTTCAATCTGCTGTATCTTCTTCTGGGCATCCTCCTTTGTACGCTGAACTTTAGTATCCCTGTCAACAGCCAAACTCTCAACAGCTTTGCTAAAAACAAATAGAACAAAAAATACAAGCTATGGAAAATCTCTCTCTTCCTATACTTTATTAAAATCATATAAAACTGTAAATTGTTAAAGCACAAAAAAAAATACAGTGCCATATTTATTAATGCACATGGCTGTTGTCTTGTGTATCCAGTAAGGTGACATTTTACTTACCGGATAACGTACTTTCCTTGAGTCCTGCTAGGCCAGTACAAATAAGTGGGAAGTACCAAAGCTATGCCTCCAGTGTATGGAAGGATGACATAGCAGCCATCAAAACTTCGGCACCAAAGGCCATGCCCACCCAAAGATGGACATCCAAGCAGTAATAATTTTGATAGAGGTGGAAAGTGATGACCATGCTGCTGCCTAACAAATGAATGGCCAAGTTGCGCTCTGCCCAGGAGGAAGCCTGAGCCCATATGGAATAAGCACACAAACCCTACAAGACTAGCCAGTTCCGCGATAGACAGACAGAGGCTATAGTCTCCTTTATCAAGCCATGGCAGCTTCATCCTTACACAGGCCTTCAAACAGAACAAACGTCTGTCTACGTTTGGAAGAAGTTAGTGACTTTCAGGTGTCTAAGAATCACTCATATAATGTCTACCAGTAGGTGGTCCTTATCCATCCCCTGGCATTATTCCTTTGGGAATGAAGGCAAGCAGACCACCTGGTTCACATGGAAAACTGATACCACTTTAGGCAAAAAGGAACGAACAGTCCGTAAATACACTACCTCTTCCAAAAAGGACAGATAGGGATCTTGGCATAACCAAGTCCGCAACTCAGATACATCGCTGAGAAGATCATGACAAAAAAGGCAGCCCTAAGGGACAAATCTTTGCACATAACCCTCCATAAGTGCTCAAACGGTTCAGCCATTAAGGCCCGAAGAATCAAACTGAGAGCTCACGAAGGAGCCACCAAGCAATGGGGAGGGCACAAGTGCTGAGCTCACTGCAGGAAATGGGCCATATCTGGGTGCAAGGCCAGAGTGCGCCCATCACCGGCCCTCTAGAACAAACCAAGGCCACCACCTGAATCTTCAGTGAACTAAGAGAAAGGCCCTTGTCAAATCCATCTTGGGGGAAGACAAGCAGGCAGACCTGGCAAGTCTGCCGTATTAGAGCCAACATGGCACTCAACACCAGACGTGCACATAGGTGAGATAGAAAAGCCTCTTCTCGTGTTCAGAAGCATGGAAACCACAGCAACAGAATAAGCTTTATGTGCTAAGAGTCGCTTCTCAAGAGCCAAGCTGTAAGGGAGAGGGGAGCCAGACTGTCTAGCAGGACCATCCCCTTCCTCAAGAGCCCCCATGCTGAAAGAAGGCGGGGCAGCAGAACTGCATACCACAGTCTCCTCAACCAAGCCAGTGGCATTTGCACCACTGGATCCAGAAGGTGCTCCACACAATGGACTACTTGATAAACTCCAGATAAACAGAATAGGTAAGTGAAAGCCCACAGGTAGGTGATACATTAAATACCTTTATGGAAATGGGTAACAGGGGTAACATATGGAAAGCAGTGTGTATAAATGCCCGTAGCATGGGAAATAAGATCCCTGATGTTGAAGCTTTGGTGGGAGTGATCGACTTGGATTTAGTGGCAGTTACAGAAACATGGTTTACAGAAAACCATGATTGGGATGTAACTATACCTGGCTATACCTTATTCAGAAAGGACAGGGTAGGAAGTAGGGGAGGAGGAGTGGCACTATATGTAAAAACTACTATTAAAGCTTTGGCATTACAGAGCTTAAAAGGGAGAGAGGAGGCATTGTGGGTTAAACTAGAAAGAGGGAAAGAGAAATCTATTTGCATTGGTGTGATATACAGACCTCCCTCACAAGAAGAAGAGGTGGACAGAGAGTTAATTGAAGACATTCGCAGCATTGCTAGGAAAGGGGAAGTGCTACTGATAGGAGATTTCAATATGCCAGATGTTGATTGGCACATTCCTGCTGCAATATCATCTAGAAGTAAGGAGATCCTGGATTCTCTACAGGGAGAACTATTCAGGCAATTGGTAACAGACACCACACGTGAAGGGGCCATACTGGACTTGATGCTTACCAATGGTGAAAGTGTTTCTGATGTTGTAGAGTGGGAGATCATTTTGCATCCAGTGATCACCAGATGGTGTGGTTCAGTATAAGGACTAGGGCTGTTAGAATCCATTCAAAGGTGAGGATCTTAGACTTTAGGAAGACTAACTTTGCGAAGATGGGCCAATACCTCAGGGAGTCGTTAGTGGGATGGGAACAGCAGGGGGATGTAGAAAAACAGTGGGCAAAACTGAAAGGGGATATTTTAAGGGCAACCAACCTTTTTGTTAAAATGGTAAATAAAGGTAAAAGGAAAAGGAGACCGCTACAGTTTTCGAAAGAAGTAGCTGAAAAAGTGAAGAAAAAGAGGGAGGCCTTCATGAAATACAAGAGATCACAGAGAGAGGAAGACAGGCATCTGTATTTGGAAAAACTTAGAGAAGCTAGCAAAGTAGTCAAGAAGGCAAAGATTCAAAAGGAGGCGGAAATAGCCAATGCAATAAAATGGGGGGATAAGACATTTTTCAGATATATTAGTGAGAAGAGGAAGGGCAAAAGTGGTATTGTCAGACTCAAGGGTGCAGGGGAGGAATATGTAGAAGCTGATAAGGATAAAGCGGACCTGCTTAACAAATATTTTTGTTCTGTGTTCACAGATGAAGAACCAGGAGCAGGACCTCAGAAGACACCCACAAATAGGAACAGAAGCGAGGGACATCTTGAACAATTTTCAGAAGACTGTGTTCGTGAGAAACTAGCTCAACTTAAAGTAGACAAAGCGATGGAACCGGATGGGATACACCCTAGAATATTGAGGGAACTTGGGGACGATCTAGCAACTCCACTGACTGACCTTTTCAAAGCCTCCTTGGAGTCGGGAGTGGTGCCAAAGGACTGGAGAGAGGCTCATGTGGTGTCTTTACACAAAAGCGAAAGTAAGGATGTGGTTGAAAACTACAGGCCAGTTAGTTTAACTTCGGTGGTGAGTAAATTATTGGAAACGCTGCTGAAAGAGAAAATAGTGAGGTTTCTGGAGTCCAGCGGATTACAGGATCCGAGGCAGCATGAATTCACCAGAGGCAGGTCAGACAAATCTGATTGATTTCTTTGACTGGGTGACCAGGGAGTTGAACCGAGGGAGAGCTCTAGATGTGGTGTATTTAGATTTCAGTAAAGCCTTTGACACTGTTCCTCACAGGCAACTTATAAACAAACTGAGCACCCTAGGGATGGATCCTAAAGTTACTGCTTGGGTTAGAAATTGGTTGGGTGGGAGGCGACAAAGGGTACAAGTAAATGGAGCTCACTCTGAGGAGAAGGTGGTTACCAGTGGTGTGCCCCAGGGATCTGTCCTTGGTCCGATTCTTTTTAACATCTTTGTTAGTGATATAGCGGAAGGGCTGTCGGGTAAGGTTTGCCTCTTTGCGGATGATACCAAAATCTGCAATAGAGTAGACACCCAGGAAGGGGTAGATAACATGAGGAGGGATCTAGCTAAGCTTGAAGAATGGTCTAGAATTTGGCAGCTGGGATTTAATGTTAAAAAATGTAAGGTCATGCATTTGGGCTGCAGCAATCCAAGGGAGCAATATAGTATAGGGGGTGAAGTACTTTTGTCCACTAAAGAAGAGCGGGACCTAGGCATGGTTGTGTCTGATGATCTTAAAGTAGCTAAACAGGTAGAAAAGGCGACGGCAAAAGCTAAAAGGATGCTTGGGTGCATACGGAGAGGAATGGCTAACAGAAAAAAGGAGGTGATAATGCCTCTGTTTAAGTCTTTGGTGCGACCTCATTTGGAGTATAGTGTGCAATTCTGGAGACCGCACCTTCAAAAGGATGTGAACAGGATGGAGTCAGTGCAGAGAGTGGCTACTAAAATGATTAGTGGTCTTCATTATAAAGCATATGAGGACAGACTGAAGGATCTTAATATGTACACCTTAGAGGAAAGGCAGGATAGAGGTGATATGATTGAGATGTTTAAATACCTCCATGGCATAAATGTTCAGGGAGAGAGCCTCTTTCAATTGAAAGCAAGTTCTGCTACGAGGGGACATGGGATGAAGGTGAAGGGAGGTAGATTCAGGAGTGATATGCGGAAATATTTCTTTACGGAAAGAGTAGTGGATCCGTGGAAGTGTCTCCCAGTGGAGGTGGTAGAGATGAGGACAGTAACTGAATTCAAAAAAGCATGGGACAAACACAGAGGATCTCTAAAGGTAAAAAGGGGACTGTTGTAGTTGTTGATATGGAAGGACAGACTAGATAGGCCATGTGGTCTTTTTCTGTCATCATATTTCTATGTTTCTATGTTTAATATGAGCACCGTGTCTGCTGCCCAATAGTGAAGCCAAAGTCAGCAATTTGCCACCATAGAAAAGGTAATATCTTTGGCTGTCAAGCAAAGCAAATCATACATGGCATCTACCAGGAAACCCATTGCTGATTCCAGAAGCACTGAGATGCCATCCTGTGGGAGCGAATGGATCTAACTGAGTAGGGCATGAGCCATAAGCCCTCCACAAACTAACATCTGGAGAGTAAGGAAGGCGACCAAAAACTGGCTCTTTAGGCGATCCACTTGGTCCTTGAGGGCTGCACTATCCTCCAATGGAATGGTGGTGCAATTAACAGCAGCTATCACCTGCACATCCACATGAAGCAACTGCATCCAGGCAGCAAGATCTTCCTCAGAAGGGCATAAAGCCAACTCATGACTAGGTTCTCTTTCATCAGGACAGCAGACAAGTCCCATTCCGTACGTATCATGCTCTTCGGTACGTTGGGAGAGGAAACACCCTAAGGTTATTTATTTATTTATTTGTTTGTTACATTTTTCTATACTGCCCCTTCCAAAGATCAGGGGTGGTTTACATATAACTAACATTTTACACAGAACATCAGGGTTTTCTGATCCCCTGCCAGAGGGGGTACACTTGCAGCTCCTGCTCCACTGGCAGTATCCGACAGCACAAGGCAGAGGAATCAGCGCTTCCAGATTCTCTTTCCGAAATAAAACAATGAGAGAATCATCCTGGTTGTCCAGCATCAGCAGTTTGTCATCTTCTCTCATGAAATCACCGGCTGAACCCCCAGAATGCAAGGCAGAATCCTTGGCATAGGAGAGCTGAGCAGAGCACCCCAAATCCATTCTCTTCGGGGGGTACTTCTGCATGGAGGCAACAAGAAACGTTTTTCTGAGCAAGAAGGAACATGAGGGCTTCCAAGGCCAATGGGTCCAAATTGCCATGCCAGAAGTGTGAAAGAAAGGAGAATAATTCTGGAGAAGATAGGTCCAAAACTGGCAGCTGTTTGGCTGCCTTGACCACTCCCATAGTAAGAGGTAGACCAGTCACTCAGGAATCCAGTTGTAAAGGTTCTGGTGGGCACAGCCCCAAAGAACGGGCAAAGGAAGCCTGAGTAGGGGTGCTGTCTTTCTCTCCAGCCAACTCCATTGCCACCTGCAGAGCTGAAGAGGCAGAAGAAAAGTCCATGTCTATCAACTGTAAAGGTGATACCTCCAAGAGGCAAGCCGAAGTCTCCATGCCAAGTTGCAGGAAGGGGGGGGGGGGGGAGCAGGACAGAAGGTGAAATTAGGCCTTACCTGCTAATTGAAGTTCCATGAGTACCTCTAGACCAGTCCCGATATGTGGGTTCTCACACCTCACCAGCAGTTTGGAGACTGATCACACTTTGATGTCCTCACCATACATAGGCAGCTGGGCACCACCTATCAGCCCCAGTATTTTATTTATTTATTTATTTAAATGGATTTCTATACCGCCTTATCCTTTAATCAAGGCGGTCTACACAGCAAACAATCGAGCAAATACTGTCTTGTGTGTGCATGCAGTGAGACTGTGAATGTGTGTATGTGTCAGGTGTCGTTGATTCTTAGTGGACTATTTATATCATGCGCTATTACACAATACTATGTACATAAGCGTCCAGGGAGGTGGGTTATGCTGTAGTACTGTCTGGCGGGTGGCTTATGTGTCGCCGCCGTAGTGGTCGATGAATAAGGTCGTCTTGAGCTGTTTTTGAAAGACCTTGATGTCTGTTGTTGATCGTAGATCCTCTGGGAGAGCGTTTCAAATTGCTGGGGCGGCCAGTGATAGTGCTCGTTTTGCAGTGTCTTTGCGTACCTTGTTGAATTCTTTTGGTGTGTTAATGCGGTTGGAGGTGCCTCTCCTCCTCGGTCGTGTGCTGCTGTCGGATTGTATAAATGGTTGTAGGCTGAGAGCTGTTTGTTGTTTGATTTTGAATATGTTTATTACTGTCTTATATCTGATGCGGGAGCTGATTGGTAGCCAGTGGAGATCTTTTAGAATGGGTGTGATGTGATCTTGTCTTGCTGTGGCGGATATTATGCGTGCTGCTGTGTTTTGCGCCAATTGCAGTGGTCTGAGTGTCTGCTTTGTTAGGCCGAGATAAATTGGGTTGCAGAAGTCTAGGATTGGGGTTATTAGTGCCTGACAGACATTCGAAAGCGCTCCTGAGAGAGGAGGGGCTTGAGGCGTCGGATTAGACATCTTGTGGTATGCATTTTTGATGGTTCTTCTGATGTGTGATTGTAGGTTCAGTTCTTTGTCGAGGGTCACTCCGAGGTATTTCACTTCTGGTTTTATGGGTATTGTTGTGTTTACCTTGATGTTGAGTGGATTTTATTGACAAAGCAGACTCACAGGAGCAACAATTAATTTTTATTTAGTTAGTTTTATATATGGCGCTATTTAGAAATCAGTGTGGTTTACAAGGAACAAAATCAGTAATTACACAGAACAAGTTTAGAGCACAAACAACATCATCAGCGGTTAATAAGGTAATTGGTAGGTTAGAAAGGGGAGTTAACTTGGGACATACATGGGTGAACTATATACATTGTGAACAATAGGTGAACTATATACATTGAGTATTAGGGAAAAAAAAAACTGCCAGCATGGTTTAAAGGTGAGGTCAGAGAGGCTGTTGTTGCCAAAAAAGCATCTTTCAGGAAATGGAAAAAAAGAGCCAAACGACGAAACCTGGAAACAGCACAAGCACTGGCAAGTCAAATGCAAGGCATTGATAAGACAGGCAAAGAGAGAATCTGAGAAGAAGCTTGCTGCGGAAGCAAAAAAGCGAAATAAAGACCTTTTCAAAACATTCGTAGCAAAAAACCTGTGAGAGAGTCAGTTGGTCCATTAGATGATAAAGGGGTTAAAGGGGCACTAAGAGGCAACAAGGCGATAGCGGAGAGACTGAATGAATTCTTTGCTTCGGTCTTTACTGAGGAAGATGTAGGGATGTTACCCATGACTGAAGTGGTATTTAAAGGTGCGGAAGAATTGAAGGAAATATCGATACATCGAGAAGATGTCTTACAACTATTAGATAAACTGAAGAGTAGCAAATCACCTGGGCCGGATGGTATACATCCAAGGGTGTTGAAAGAACTGAAATATGAGATTGCAGACCTGCTATCAGTAATCTGTGAACTATCATTAAAATCATCTCTAATACCTGAAGATTGGAGGATCGCCAATGTAACACCAATTTTTAAAAAGGGTTCCAGGGGTGATCCGGGAAACTACAGACCGGTGAGCCTGACGTCAGTACCGGGAAAATGGTAGAAACCATCATAAAGAATAAAATTACTCAGCATGTAGATAGTCAAAACCTAATGGGAGACAGCCAACATGGCTTTAGACAAGGAAGATCTTGTCTTACTAATCTGTTATGTTTTTTTGAAGGAGTGAATAAACAGGTGGACAAAGGTGAGTCGGTTGATATTGTGTATCTGGACTTTCAGAAAGCCTTTGACAAGGTCCCTCATCAGAGACTTTTGGCAAAACTAAAGAGTCATGAGATAGGAGGCAGTGTACTATTGTGGATCAGGAACTGGTTAAAAGATAGAAAGCAGAGAGTAGGGATAAATGGCCAATTTTCCCAATGGAGAAAGGTGAATAGTGGTGTACCCCAGGGATCTGTGCTGGGTCCGCTGCTTTTTGACATATTCATAAATGACCTGGAAAGTGTAATAACGAGTGAGGTTATCAAATTTGCAGATGACACAAAACTATTTAAAGTTGTTAAAACCCAAGAGGATTGTGAAAAATTGCAAGAGGATCTTGATAAATTGGAAGACTGGGCATCAAAATGGCAGATGAAATTTAATGTGGACAAGTGCAAGGTTATGCACCTAGGGAAGAACAACCCAAACTATGGTTACACGATGCAAGGTTCCACATTAGGAACCACCACCCAGGAAAAAGATTTAGGCGTCATTGTGGATACCATGTTAAAACCCTCGGCCCAGTGTGCAGCGGCGGCCAAGAGAGCAAATAGAATGCTAGGTATGATAAGGAAAGGAATGGAAAATAAAACAAAAGATATTATAATGCCTCTATATCATTCCATGGTGAGACCGCACCTTGAATATTGTGTGCAATTCTGGTCGCCGTATCTTAAAAAGGATATAGCGATTTTAGAAAAGGTTCAGAGAAGAGCCACCAAAATGGTAAAGGGGATGGAAGGATACTCCTATGAAGAAAGGCTAAAAAGGTTAGGGCTCTTTAACCTGGAAAAGAGACGGCTGAGGGGAGATATGATAGAAGTCTATAAATTAATGAACAGAGTGGAACGGGTAAACGTAGATCAATTGTTTACGTTATCAGAATATAGAAAGACTAGGGAACATGCAATGAAGCTACAGGGTAAACTATTTAAGACTAATAAAAGAAAATATTTTTTCACTCAATGTGTAATCAAACTCTGGAATTTGTTACCGGAGGATGTAGTAAAGGCTGTTAGTGTAGCTGGGTTTAAAAAAGGTTTGGACAAGTTCCTGGAGGAAAGGTCCATAAACCATTATTAAGAAGTGACCGAAGATATCAATGCTTGACCCAGTACAAGCATTGTGAAACTTTTGTCTCTTGGGGAAACTGCTAGGTACATATGACCTAGATTGGCCACTGTTGGAAACAGAATACTGGGCTTGATGGACCTTGGTCTGACCCAGTATGGCATATCTTATGTTCTTATATACTGTGCTTATTAGGGTATGTAGGTGAGTCAGACTGAGGGGTTTGGTTGAAGGCAGCTTAAGAATCTAAGGGGGCATTAGTCTAGTGATCTATGTTATTTGATTATAATATAATTGAAAAAGATGTGTCTTTAGAACCTTTCGGAAGGTAGCCAGGTCAGAGATTGCATGGATTGGGGGAGGAGGGAGTTCCAGAGAGGTGGTGCGCATATTTGAATGTTCGGTTATTTGCAAACTGGGAACTTTTTCTTATTATGGATGGGATTAAGAGCATTTGCTATAGTAGACCTTCTGACTCTATTTTCCGGTGTCCATTGTAAGAACTCTTCAAGGGCAATTGCAGAGAGGTTGTGTAGTATATTTTGAATGTCATTATGAGAGCCTTGTACTTGAGACTTATAGGGGTTGTATGTTCATATCTTGGAGTCTCCAATCAGAATTCGTGCTGCAGTATTCATAGCCAGTTGCAGGGGGTGAATTGCGCAGTCTGGGAG
Source organism: Ichthyophis bannanicus (assembly GCA_033557465.1). Taxonomy (NCBI): domain Eukaryota; kingdom Metazoa; phylum Chordata; class Amphibia; order Gymnophiona; family Ichthyophiidae; genus Ichthyophis; species Ichthyophis bannanicus. The sequence continues at coordinate 385,795,783 of CM066039.1, forward strand.
TCCAAGAAGAATGATATTTGTGTATCAAAATGAGGAGTGATCAACGCTTGGAATACAATGCGGAAATCATCAGCTTCAAGCAAGGGACACAGTTGATGAAGGGTTCGTAGTTTTAAGTATATTGCTCTAGTGATGTTATTTATATGTGGCTCCATTGTTAGATGTTGGTCTAAGATGATCCAGAGGTATCGGATCTCTTGCTTAGTGTTCAGCTCAGCATCACTTACTTGCAAAGTGGGAGGAGGTGTGAATGATGGGTCCTCAGTGATGAAGAGAACCTCAGACTTATTGCAGTTCACTCTCAGGTTATGTAGTTTCAGCCAGTCAGCTACTGCATTGAAGCAATCTGAGATTCCAGAGTAATTTGGATTAACCATGGAGAAGGGAGTGTAGAGCAGCACATCACATAGATGTGGTAAAGTATGTTGTGATTTGATAATGGAGCAAACAAGATGAATGCAAATATCTAAAAGTTAAGCAGATAGGGAGGAGCCTTGCGGCACGCCCTGCGTTTGAGCATAACTGGATGAAGTTTGCATCCCTATGCGTACCATTTGCTGTTGGTCTGACAAGTATAATTTGCACCAGTCTAAGGCCACGTTTTGAATACCTTTCAGCTGTAGCCGGGTAAGGAGGAGGTTGTGAAGGCAGGCGTGTCTAAACAGAGTAGAATAAAGCCTTGTTTGAATTTGTTCAAGCCCAAGACTACATTATTCATTAGAGTGACAAGCAGAATCTCAACCCCATGCTGTAGGCAAAATCAGTGTTAGTTGTTGTCTAGTAGATAATGGGCATCAATGTGGTCTTGCATTTGCTCTTTATATCTTCTCCGTTATCTTGGCCAGGAAGGGCAGACTCTATATGGGTCTGTAGGAATTTACGTTGGCAGGATCCAATTTGGGGCTCTTAAGTAGGGATCTGAAGGCTGCAGTTTTTAGGGGGGGCTAGAAACAGGCCTTTGGAAAAGGAGAGCTGTATAAAGTGGTGTATGCATGCACTTAGTTCAGAGCATGCTGATTTAATCCAAAAAAGAGGGACATGGATCTGCTGGAGAGGTGGTAGTTTTGAGCCCTCTTATTATGTCCTCTATTTGCTCTGCTGAATAAGGACAGAAGGCCCTTATCACAAGGCTGGTGGAGCTATCACTAAGTGGAATGGAGGCTGTTGTCACTGGGTTGGCAGAGCAATTATTAGGAGGAACGGAGACACTAGACATAGGGATGTTGGGAACCACATTTGGATGAATGGATACTGCTGGAGGATCGACTGGTGGAGTAACTGCAGCTTCATGGGGAATATTATTGGTTTTGTTCGCAAAGTAATTGGCGAAGTCCTGTGGATGTGGTGTGTTGTCAGTGTATTGCTTTGTCTTGTCTTTTTTCAGTAACTGAGTGATGCTGAAAAGAACACAGGGTCTGTTGATACAACGCATAAGGGATGTTGGTGTGATGCTCCTTTCTTCTCAAATTGATTGCATTACAATGCTCTTGTAAGATCTTCATGTAAATGGTACGGTCTTGTGGAAGCTTTGAGTGATGCCATTTTCATTCCAATTTCCTGAGATGCAGTAAGGACTTTAAGTCAGCTGTGTACCAGATCGCAGTTTGGTTCCGCTTAGAGGTTCTCGCATGGAATGGTAGGAGTGCAGCCTTGCTTAGGGTGGAGTTCCAAGGATGAACCAGTTCAAGTATTCAGAGATGTCAGTTTTAAGGTTATGTAGCGTATCCTCAAGGAATGCTTCTTTGATGAAAGGTCGAAAAAGGCAAGGAGGCAGCAGAGTGAAGCTCGAGGAAGGCACAGGGTCAGTTGGGGATAGGGGAATATGAAAGAAGATGGCCTTATGGTCTGACCATGGTACTGGTATGATTTGATTGGTGCAGATAGCTAACAGGCTGATCAGGCATAGAAGAGAAAATGAGGTCCAAGGTATTTTCTCTCATGTGGGTAGAGGTCTGTATTTGTTGCTTATAGCCCAAAGTAAACATAGCATCTAGAAAGGCAGAGGAGTGTTTCATAGAAAGAGTGGGGAGACTGAAGTCTCCTAGTAGCCAGAACGGCTTTTTCTTAGTTGAGTGGTTGCATGCCATGTCAAGGGCAATGGAGAGGTCATCAGCATAGGCGGAGGGGGCTCGGTAAATCAAAGCGGTTGCAAGGAGCTCATTTGAGATCATGCTGGCGTCCAGGGTGTTAGAGTTGTGCATGGTAAGGCATTGGAGTTGGAGGTTGTCTTTAGCTATGATAAGGACTCCTCCACCTCTTTTATTGGATCTTGGGCAGTTAAAGAGGGCATAGTTAGGGAGCTTTAGCTGGTACGAGATGACAGTGTCTGTGTCGGTTATACATGATTCCATTATGAACAGCATATCTAACTTATAGAGGATTCTACATAGTCTATAATTACAGGCCATTTGTTTCGGATGGACCTTGTATTTACAAGCATATAGGCCAGGGAAGTTTCGTCTGGTGGCTTTCGTCCATGACTTTTTCCTGGAGGCTGGCATACAATGTGGATGAGGTGGTTGTAGAAAGATGTACTCTGTGTTTTCGCATCAAAGTGGGGGACTCCTTGCAATCTCTGGCCATGTATGGTGGGTATAAGGCTCTGTTGTTGGGAAACTGAGTCTACAAAAAGTGTGGGATGAGCTATGCAGAGTAGGCACCATCAAGCACAGGCAGGCCCGATGGCGTTTTAAATTTAAAAGTCAAAGTCCTGTCCTGATAGGCCTTGTGCCGGGGAGCAGGGAGGAGTCTTACTTCCCACTCCCTCGCTCGATGCGGGTCATTAAGAAAATGAATAAACTATATCCCCGCAAGTAGGTAACTTAAAACCCCCCCTCAAAACCAGGAAAACACAACCTTACCGATCTCCTTCGCCCTTCTGTCACTGGCAAACTTAGCCCCGTTGTCATGTTTGACGATTTAGTGTGCTGTGTTTAACAGGAAATCATGACCCCCTCTCAAAGGAGTCCCAGAACACCACTGGCAGCACCCTTCTAACAAACTAAGCCCCAGTGACTAAGGAGATGATTTTCTTCAGGTCCAGGGTCACCAGCACACATCGCACAGTAAGTGGGGAAGAGTGGCCTAGTGGTTGGGGCAAGTTACCTCAGGCCGGAAGGTCAGGGGTTCAAATCCCACTAGAGGACAGCAACCTTGGGCCGGAAGGACTGGGGTTTCTAGTCCCACAGGTGTTCCTTGTGGTCTTGGGCAAGCCACTTAACCCTCCATTGCCCATGTTCCCTGTAAAATAATTATCTCCAAGTTATAATGCCCTGTTCAATGCAATTTCAGTTTGTTCAGTGTAAACCGCCTTGATATCATGAAAGGTGGTATATAAGAAATGTTAAATAATAAATAAATAAATTCTGGAAGGTCCGGGACTGGACTGGAGGTACTCAAGGAAAACCAATTAACAGGTAAGGCCTAATTTCACCTTCCTTATCGTTCCTCCAGTCCAGACCCGAAATGTGGGATGTACCATAGCAGAACTAACCATATGAGGGACCTGTGAGCCCAGCCTGAAGTACCATCGATCCAAAATGTGCTTCCTTTGCCGTCTACAAATCCAGGAGGTAATGATTCACAAATGTATGCAAGGACAACCATGTCGCCACCCTGCAGAAGTCCACCGGAGGGACCAGACTAGCTTCCATCCACGACGTCGTCTGTGCATGGGTCGAATGAACCCTCAACTCTTCATTGTCTAGAAACACTCTCACCGCTTTCCCATGCAGGATTTCCCGAAACTCCTGCAGCATCAAACACACTGCTCTCAACTCAACAGGTTGATGGACTACTCCCTCCATCGACCAATAACTCTGCGCTATCCGGGTCTCACAATGCGCTCCCCAGCCCATGAAGCTAGTGACCATCATAAGAGAAACCCATTACAGCAGCCTCAGGGGGCATATCTGCTAAGAGTTTGTCCAATCGCAGCCTCCATCAAAGTGCTGCTCTGGCAACTACCGGACAGGGTATCTTTATCTTTATTTCTTGATTTACCGCACCTTCTGAACCATAAGGGTGGTTTACAATAATGCAAAAAACATTGGTGGCATAAAGCCAGAAAACAGAAAAGAACTACATTATTTGATAGGAAAGATAACCATCACACTCGAGATGAAGGAAGAAGGGAGAGGGTGCATGAGCAGGTGTAGCTGAGCCAACCACCTCCACAACAGCGACCTCTGCAACGGTCTCATGTGAGCCCGACCCCAGGGCACCAACTTGATCGTTGTTGCCATCGAGCCCAACAGTTGAAGGTAATGCCACACCGAGGGAGCCTTCAGCCTGAGAAATTGTCAGACTTGCCTCTGCAGGGTACGCATTCTGTTGATGAGCAAGGTCACCAGACCCTTGTCCATTTGATATTGGGCCCCAAGTACACTAGATGACTCTTGGCAAAATTGAATACCCAACCGAGCCTCTGCAGGCAGGCAATGACCTTTTCCGTAGCCTGATCACTCTCGACCATGGATTTTGCCCGAATCAGCCAGTCGTCTAGGTAGAGATGCACCAGTATTCCCTACTGACGAAGTGCGGCTGCGACCACTACCATGACCTTGGTGAAGGTGCAGAGAGTGGTTGCCAGCTCAAACAGCAAGATGCGAAACTGGAAGTGTCCCATAGGAACCACAAACCGCAGAAACTGTTGGTGCTCTGATCGAATGGATATGTGCAGGTAAGCCTCTGTGAGATCGAGCGACATTAAGAATTCTCCCTGTCTGATGGCCACGATGACAGATCGCAGCGTCTCCATGTGAAAATGCGGGACTTTTAAACGATTCACGTACTTGAGATCTAGAATAGGAAAGAAGAATCAGTCTTTTTTGGGTACCACAAAATATATGGAGTATCAACCACAACCGCATTGGTCTGGAGGGACCTCCACCACCGCTTCCAACTCCCCAACCGTGACAATGTCCCCGACTGCCTGAAGCTTGTGAGGTGCCTTGTAGGGTGACCAAACGAAGGCCTCCATGATAGGACGCACAAACTCCAAGGCATACCCCTCTTGAACAACCTCGAGCACCCACTGGGCGGAGGGTGATTTGGACCCAGGTGGAGTAAAAGTCCCATAGCTGACCCTCCACAGACAACTCCTGCCCGGGTTCCTCTCACTTCACTGTGACTTTTTTGCTGCGGAGGAGGAAGAGGTGTAGAAACCTCTTCTTGTTCCGTGAAACCCAAGAAATGCCTGTACCCGGGAGGGAAAGCACCCCCCCTCTGGTAAGGAGCAAAGCATACAGCACAGAAACGCCTAAAATCCCTTGACTGACCATGCAACGGAGCTGCAATTCTCACTGGATTTTGCTTATCTTCAGGAAGTCTACCACCTTTTGATTCCCCCAAGTCCTTAACCAACTTGTCCAGCGTCTCCCTGAATAAAAGTTTACCCTTAAACGTGAGTTTACTCAATCTTGTTTTTGACGAGACATCTACCAACCAATTCCGCAACCACATGTACCTCCGAGCGGCCACTACCAAGGCCATGCTCTTCAACAAACCTCAAATAAGATCATAAAAGGCATCCCTTAAGTAGGCGGACCTGGACTCCAACTTCGCCGCCTCCGGAGGAGGAGGATGCGAGTTTACTGCACCTTCCAAGATTGCTTGTGACAAACGTAAACATGCCCTGCTCATGAACGCCCCACAAAAGGACACTTGTAAGGATAGGGCATTGATCTCAAAGGCTTTTTTAAGCAAGGTCTCCAACTTCCTGCACAATTTAAAGTACCATACTGCCTTCCACCGAAATCGTGGTCTTCATTACTGCAGAAACTGCTGCATCCACTTTGGGAGAACGCAGGAGCTCCTTTTTATGATCCGACAACAGGTATAAGCGGGTCATCGCATACGTCCCCCTCAGTCCCAATTCTGGGACATCCCATTCATCCTGAATCATTTGCTTAATTACTCAATGCAACAGGAACACCATCTGCGGCTTACAAACCACTTGAAACAGGGGCTCCTCCTCTAGAGGAACCTCCTGAGACTTGTTAAGGGTTAGCAGAGACAGAGATAAGCATAGCCAATTCCTCCCTCCGGAAGACCCGTACGAGTCCATCCTCATTTCCCTGAGGAATCTCACCTTCCTTGAGCTCGGGCACATCTGTCTACAGTTCCGCATCCATTCCAGGGTCCTCCACCTGCTCAGAGTGTAAGGAACCAGTGTCCTCCTGCAGCTTGACGTCCAGGCAGTCAGTTAGGGCTGGGCTCCCCATTTGACACCCTGCTGGAGGAGGCTGCCTCAGGCAAATCTCGCTTCTCAGCCCTATCCTTGGCCTCCGCAGACCCATCCATGCCTCACTGTTTCATGCAAAACACCACCTTGTGCATGATCAGAACAAATTCGGGAAAAGGCTCCCAAGAGGAATTTGTCGTCTGCCGCCTTGGATGTGGAGGAATGGGGAGATCTGACACCTCTACCCTGAGGGTCCAGCAAAAGTGGAGGCAGGCTGTTGACCTCCTCTGGCTCAGGTGCCGACCCCAGGGGAGGGTGCCCCTCTGACACTAGGGAAGCAGATCACGTCCCCTCTGAGGACATCGCCTTCCTGTTTTTATCTGCTTTCTCCTCCAATAAGCTGTCCTCAACTGACCAGGCCCTTGTTTCACAGTCGCGACAAAACCCTGAGGTGGAAACAGAGCCCTGGTGGGAACCACAAGCTAGGTATGTGGTCTTCGCTGGCATACTACAGTTCTGTTAAGCTGAATAAAGTGGAAGGCTCTCTTCTGCCCTCAGGAAGCTCTAAACCTGTGCCCCAGCCATACCACTGTTGCAGGCTGTCTCTAAATTGTTGGACTGCCCCTTTAGTTGTTTTCTGGGGGAGGGGGTGGGGGGTTTGTTTGTTTGTTTTTAATGTATACTCTGGATGCACACAGGGGTCTAAAAATAAAACACGCAGGAAGAGGCCCAGCGCCCAAAACTGCTCCTAGCTTCTCTCCCCCGCTTTCTCACCAAAAATGAAAATGGCGTCGGTTCACGCTCTTCACAGCCCACGCTTCCCAGCCATGCGATGTGAAGAAAACATGAACAGTGAATCCTCCTTCCGAAAAGGTCTACACTTGCAGCAGGGACCCTCACCATGGATCAGTGTCCCCGACAGGACCCCCACAGCAAATAGCTGCCGCCCGCGTTCCCAGACCTCTCTTACTGGCATCAGATGGCGTTTGTGAGGGGCTGCTGCAAGCTGGACGCTGAATCTGGTAGTGGCTCCTCACCCACTCAAGGGATCAGGAGCCACTGCCTGGTAAGTAAACTGAACCAGCCTCACCAGAGGAGCTCGGATTATTAAAGCTGTTTGCCCAGAAGTCAGAAAGGTTTTACAGCCAACCTCTACTGCCTTTTTTTTTGTTTTAGAAAAGCCTTTATGCAACTATAAAGCCTCAGCGCCTTTGAATCAAAACAGAAAAACAAAAGATGACAATATCTTAAATTGTCCCTTCAGTGAGTCCAACTTTGAGAATCACGCCTCTCCAGCTGCTTGGAGACTGAGATACTGAGGCTGGTAGGTGGTACCAGCTGCCTATGTATGGTGAGGTCATCAAAGTTAGTGTGATCAGTATCCAAGCTGCTGGTGAGGCGTGAGAATCCACATGTCAGGACTGGACTGGAGGGACAATAAGGAAAGGCATCCTCTCCTCCCAGAAGACAAACACCTATGCCAAGCAGATTGGCTTCTTGAAGCAAAACCTGCATTGCGGAGATAGCACTCCAAAGCGCACACTCATGGCATGTGACGAAGCGCACAGATACTGTGCATACTAAAGTGAAATAAGGCCTTACCTGCTAATTGACGTTCCTTAAGTGACTCCAGTCCAGTCCTGCACCTGTGCATAGTGTCACCTCACCAGCAGCTTGGAGACTGAGCATGTAATGTTTGATGACTTCAGGGCATACAGGCACCTCCACCAGCTCTAGTATCCTACTGACAGACTCACAAAAGCAACTTTACAACCAACTATGAGAACTATATTCAATATTCTCCCCCCACCTCAGACAGAAAGATCCTGCCCTGCCTGAGAGAGAGAGAGAGAGAGATCACTTACCTCAGCGGAAGCCTCCTCCTCAGACTTTGCCTGAACACTCCTGAATGCGAGTCGAGCCTCAAAGCTTTCCTTTGCAATCACCATCTAATGCTTCTGCCCCATGAAATCGGTCTCAGCCCCAACCATGTTGACTTTCTTCAGAACCAGAGATAACTATGGAGGCAAAACAGACAGAACTGACACCCCAGGTGGGATCGGGACTGTAGTCACTCAAGGAACGTCAATTAACAGGTAAGGCACCTGTGGGATGTACCATAGCAGTAATAAAGATGGGAGGAACTTGCAAGACTGGCCACTCCAAAACGCAAGTCCCCTGCTGCTTGAACATCCAGCCTATAATGTTTCACGAACGTATGCAGGGATGACCAGGTTGCCTCCCTATAAATGTCCCCTGGTGACACTAATCGCGACTCTGCTCACGACGTGGCCTGCGCATGGGTCGAATGCGCTCTCAACCTGACTGATAACTGCTTGAGTATGAGAAAATAGGCAGAAGATATGGCCTCCTTTATCGAGCAGGAAATGGAGGCCTTCGAAAACGCTTCTCCTTTGTGGGCTCTAACAAACACCACAAACAACCGATCCAACTTTCTAAAGGACTTTATCTTTTATCTTTATTCTTACATTTGATTGACCGCCCAGGCAGGAGCATCAAGGTGGTTCATAATAAGCAAACAGGCTGTGAGAGGTAGAAAGGGAACGCCAATTTATAGACAGGAAAGTAAAGAGCACAGGGCACACAGAGCCAGGCAGAGAACGCACATAGAGGAGTAAACAGACAAATCATGAGGTAGAACTAGTGTGGTCCGGAATTGGGGAGAAGTCAAAAGCAATGCCAAAAAAATGAGTTTCAGCATTGCCCTGAACCTGGAGAAGGATTGCTTAGCGCGGAGTAGAGCTGGGAGGGAGTTCCACAGTGCTGGTCCAAGAAAAAAGAATGCAGAGTGATAGGTGAGCTCTAACAGTGCATGGGCTGGGGATGGAAGGGACAGGCGGTCCTTATGTATTGAGCGCAGAGCACGGGGAAGGGTATATATGTGGAGGAGATTGGCAAGGTATTGAGGCGTGCCTGTGTGAATAACCCTGTGCACAGTGTTAAGTATTTTGTATTGGAAACGGAATCTAAGGGGGAGCCAGTGTAAGCGAATGAGAAGGGGAGTCACGTGGTCTCTGCAGGAGTGAGTGAGTGGAGATGGGTGGCTGTGTTTTGAGGTGGTTGTAAACTATGGAGCTGATATTGGGGTAGACCTTCCAAGACAATATTACAATAGTCAAGGCAAGACAGAAACAAGGACACTTACAAGTGTTCTCATAGAAGGCAGAGGAAGAACAGAGAGAACTGCACGGATCTGACGGAGTGTGGTAAATGAGCGACGTACAAATGAAGAAATATGGTGATGAAAGGAAAGGGAGGAATCCAGAGTCATGCCAAGATATCTGATAGATGAGGTGAGAGGAATATGACTATCAAGTAGAACGGAAGCCATTGAAGGACAAGGGGCACCAAAAGTAAACCATATAGTGGCCGATTTAGCAGGGTTGAGGTGCAAGTAATTGGAGGACAGCCACGTGGAGATCTGTGTAAGGCAATAAGTCAGGGGGGCAAGGTTGGGGAAAGCACAGTTACTTACCTGTAACAGGTGATCTCTGGGAACAGCAAGAATAAGTCTTCACATATGGGTACGTCGGTACCGAAGGAGCCTGCGCGGGAACGCTCCCCAGCTTCCCAAAAAGGAAAGCTTTTGAGAGCATCCCACAGCGCCTGCGCGCTGCCTTCCCGCCTTTCCTAACCGCCTCTCCCCAGTTCGAGTTTAAAAGCTGAGACAAAGAGAGAGAGAAAAGGAAAAAAAGATAGAGAGATACAACTCCTAGGGGAGGTGGGTGGGTTGTGAAGACTTATTCCTGCTGTTCCCAGAGATCACCTGTTACAGGTAAGTAACTGTGCTATCTCCAGGAACAAGCAGGAATGAGTCTTCACATATGGGGACTCCCTAGCTAGAGATGCCTGGGAGATCCCCAAGGTTATGAGACCCTGTGAAGGGCTCTATCTCCTCCTATGGATCTCAGGCATCCATTCAGGGAAGGAGGGCAGGAGTTGATTAAGCATGGAACAGGTGTTTGAGAACAGCCTGACCAAACAAGGCATCCCGGCGGGAGTCCTTGTCCAAACAGTAATGGGCTGTGAAGGTATGAACCGAGGCCCAGGTGGCCGCTCAACAGATCTGGTCGATGGACACAGAATTTAGATAAGCCATAGAGGTGACCATGGCCCTCACATTATGAGCTGTGACATGGCCTTCCAGAAAAAGGTTCTTACTCTGGTAGGCGAAAGAAATACACTGAGCAATCCAACTGGACAGTGTCCTCTTAGAGACTGGAAGTCCCAAATGAGAGGGATCAAAGGCAACAAAGAGTTGAGAAGACTTTCTATGTTGCTGTGTCCTTTGTAAGTAAAAGGCAAGAGCTCTCTTACAATCCAGGGTATGAAGATTCCTTTCTGCACTTGATGCATGAGGACCTGGAAAAACGACAGGTAAATACACCTCTTGATTAAGATGAAAAGGTGAAACCACTTTAGGCATAAAGTGTGGATTGGTCCTAAGGACTACCTTATCATGATGGAACCTTGTACAAGGTGGATTAGCCACTAAGGCCTGCAGTTCACCGATGCGGCGAGATGAGGAAAATAACCTTCCAGGAAAGAAATTTCAAGGAGGTGGTGGCTAAGGGTTCAAAAGGTGGCTTCATAAGCTGACCAAGAACCAGATTTAAATCCCATGCCACCGGAGGAGGCCTAATGGGAGGTTTAGTTAAATTTAGGCCTCTCATGAATCTTGCAATAAGAGGATGAGAGGAAATAGGCTGTCCATTGATAGGCTTAAGGGATGCTGCAATAGCACTCAAATGGACCCTTACTGAATTTGTCTTGAGGCCTGCATTGGAGAGATGCAGGAGATATTCCAATAGAGAATTCAAAGGTAGTGCTAGAGGGTCAAGACCCTTCTCAGCACACCAAATGGAAAACCTTTTCCATTTAAAAGCATAGGAATGTCTAGTAGAAGGGTTTCTGGAAGCATGGAGGATATCCTTCACCTGCTGAGACAGATTCCAACCTTGAAGGTCTAGGCCAGCGATGGCGAACCTATGGCACGCGTGCCAGCTGTGGCACGCGAAGGCCTTGCAGCTGGCACGCGTGAAGGTCCGCAGAAAAAGAAAAAGCGGGCTCTGGCTGCTGCCGCGGACGCGGACGCGGCAGCATGCAGTGTCCCGCGGGGCCCCCTCCGCCCGCTAAGCCCCTCTGCAAGGGCTTTCAGATTCGCGAGGGAGACAGCGTCTCCCTCGCGTCTCTGTTAAGCCCGCAGGGGCTAATGGGAAATTTCCCATCAGCCCTTAGAGGGACTGATGGGAAATTTCCCATTAGCCCCTGCGGGCTTAACAGAGACGCGAGGGAGACGCTCTCCCTCGCGAATCTGAAAGCCCTTGCAGAGGGGCTTAGCGGGCGGAGGGGGCCCCGCGGGACATTGCATTCTGCCGCTGCCGCGGCAGAAGCCAGAGCCAGCTGCTTTTTTTTTTTTTTTAAATTTGCCATGGGGGGTGGGTTAGGACTGCTAATGGGCTGGGGGGGGGTTAGGACTGCTAATGGGCTGGAGGGTTAGGACTGCTAATGGGCTAGGGGGGGTTAGGACTGCTAATGGGCTGGGGGGGTAGGACTGCTAATGGGCTGGGGGGGTAGGACTGCTAATGGGCTGTGGGCTGATGGGGGCTGTCTGGAAATGGGGTGATGGGGGGTTAGGACTGGTAATGGGCTATGGGGGGGGGTTAGGACTGCTAATGGGCTAGAGAGGGGGGGTTAGGACTGCTAATGGGCTAGGGGGGGTTAGGACTGCTGATGGGGAGGGGTTAGGACTTGAGGTGGGCTGTTGGGTGGGGTTAGGACTGGAAATGGGCTGATGGGGGGTTAACACTGGAGGTGGTCTGATGGGGTTAGGACTGGTAATGGGCTATGGGGGGGTTTAGGACTGATAATGGGCTATGGGGGGCTGGGACAAGAAATGGGCTGATGGGGAGGGGTTAGGACTTGAGGTGGGCTGATGGGGTTAGGACTGGTAATGGACTGTGGGCTGATGGGGGGGTTAGGACTGGCAATGGGCTATGGGGGGCTGACTGGAAGTGGGCTGATGGGGGGTTAGGACTGGAAGTGGGCTGATGGGGGGTTAGGACTGGTAATGGGTTATAGGGGGGGCTTAAACTGAAAATGGGGTGATGGGGGGTTAGGACTGGAAGTGGGTTGATGAGGGGGGGATAGGACTGGTATTGGGTTGGGGGGTTGCTAGGACTGGAAATGGGTTGGGGGGCTGCTAGGACTGGAAATGGGCTGATGCAGGGACTAGAAGGGAATGGATGCTGGGTGAGGCTGGAACTAGAAGGGAGCTGGTGTTGGGGGAGGATTAGAATGGGATGGGGCTGGGAGAGTAAAATGGAGAGGGGAAAAATATTTTGTGTGGGAGGGATAAAAAATCTACAATTGGCCGGGTATTGGGAGAGTAAGTGGGGATTGAGGATGGAGGGGTAAATTTTGAGTAGATGAAATAGGAATGAGGAAAGAGCAAAAGGAGAAAGATTAGTATGTTAAAGCAGATGTAGAGAGAGAATGGAAAAAAAAACCAAGAAGACAGAAGAAAGGACAAATGGACAGCAGATGGAGAGTTAGCAGAAGACACGAAGAAACCAGAAGAAAGTGGCTGGAACAATTGCAACTGAAAAAAAATGCACAAAAGGTAGAAAAATATCTCTTTATTTTGAATTTATTAATTGGAATATGTCAGCTCTGGGAAATGTGCATCATTAATTTTTGCGCTTTGTTTAGTACAAGAGGAAATTAATATATAGTTTTATTTCTACAGTGTTGTTGTATATTCCAAGTTTGGCTTTTGGGGTTCCCAGTTTAATTATTGTCTTCCTGTTTCTAAATTGTGATTCCTTGTTTGGTAATGGTCTGTTCTGCATGTGTAACTGAGCTGAGGTATTCTGTTTATATAATTCCTATTTGACATTGCCACTTGTTCTTTCCCCAGTAGGTCATGTATTGTTGTTCTCTGAGATGTATTGGTTTAATATTTGCAGTGTTGCCTTTTGATAGGTAGAGTATGGTGCTTTGTGAGTCCTGGTAGTGCTGTTAGGATACGGCGGGTTTGCTATGGGTTCTAAATGGGCAGCGTTTGTAGTAGTTCCTAATGTGCCTGGCGGTTGGTACTGGATTATAGTAATGTAGAAACCTTTTAGTCTTTCTTTATCCATATACTCATTAAGAGGCATGTTTACTAAAAGTTAGTGTATGGTAACATTATGCAAATATTTATGCAAATGAAGCACCTTATGCAAATGGAGCTTTAATTGACGTGCTGGCACTTTGAGGAAATTCTTTGGTTTTGTGCGGCAGTTTGGGCACTCGGGCTCAAAAAGGTTAGCCATCACTGGTCTAGGCCTTCAGCAACCAAGCTCTGAGGTGAAGGGACTTGGGGTTTGGGTGCCACAAAGTCCCCTCCTCCTGAGACAGGTGGTCTGGAGCAGCTCCCAAGTTTGTTTGTTTGTTTGTTTATTAAAACTTTATATACCGCCCAATACAAAATAGCATCTGGGCGGTTTACAATACATAAAAGCAATTAAAAAGAAGGCTGCGGAAAAAGAAACAGAAAAAGAACGCCATAAAATCAAAGAACAGGGATAGAAACAGATGGCAGTCAGGGGATACAGAAGGCAAACATGAAGGGAGGGAAGGGAGCACATAGACAACACAGAGAGGCTCAGGAAAGAGGAATTAGGAACTAGCATAAGTTAACTAAGTAGGAGAAGAGGGTGGGGCTGGAAGGGGAAGGTTGAGGCAGACATGAAGGGAAGGGGAAAAGCATTGACAACACACAAGGTGCAGGAAGGAGGGTTTAAGGATTTGACATGATTAGTCCTGTGACGAAGAAGAGGACGGAACTGGAGGAGGGAGGTTAAAAGCAGAACAGAAACTGTGAGTTTTCAGCTTGGCTTTAAAGGATTGATAGGAGGTCTCTAAACGTAGGGAGTGGGGGAGTGAATTCCAAAGCCTTGGACCGAGAAAGAAGAAAGTCTAGGGAGGGAGCTTGAGAGAGATGCAGAAGTAGAGGGTACCACACTTGGCGTGGCCTGCGTGGAGCTATGAGGATCATGGATCCTTGATCCCTCTGGAGCTTGAACAGAGTCTTGGGAATTAAAGGAATGGGTGGAAAGGCATACAGGAAGTCTTGACCCCAGTGAAGGAGGAAGGCATCCTTGGCCTGAACTCCCTGACACGGAATTCTGGAACAGAACCGGGGAAGTTTGGCATTCCACGGACTTGCAAAGAGGTCTATGTCCGGGGTTCCCCACTCTTGAAAGATTCTGAGTACTTGGTCCATGTGCAGGGACCATTCGTGTGGAAGCAGAACTCGACTGAATCTGTCTGCCCAAGAGTTTTGAATTCCTGGGAGGTATACAGCCAGGAGATGGATTTGATGCTCTCTGGCGAAGGCCCACAATCTTAAAGCTTCGTTGCAAAGCGACAGAGAGCCAGTTCCTTCCTGCTTCAGGAAGTAGCTGAAAAAGTGAAGAAAAAGAGGGAGGCCTTCATGAAATACAAGAGATCACAGAGAGAGGAAAACAGGCATCTGTATTTGGAAAAACTTAGAGAAGCTAGCAAAGTAGTCAAGAAGGCAAAGATTAAAATGGGGGGATAAGACATTTTTCAGATATATTAGTGAGAAGAGGAAGGGCAAAAGTGGTATTGTCAGACTCAAGGGTACAGGGGGGGAATATGTAGAAGCTGATAAGGATAAAGCGGAATTGCTTAACAAATATTTTTGTTCTGTGTTCACAGATGAAGAACCAGGAGCAGGACCTCAGAAAACACCCACAAATAAGAACAGAAGCGAGGGACATCTTGAACAATTTTCAGAAGACTGTGTTCGTGAGAAACTAGCTCAACTTAAAGTAGACAAAACGATGGGACCGGATGGGATACACCCTAGAATACTGAGGGAACTTGGGGACGTTCTAGCAACTCCACTGACTGACCTTTTCAATGCCTCGTTGGAGTCGGGAGTGGTGCCAAAGGACTGGAGAGAGGCTCATGTGGTGCCTTTACACAAAAGCGGAAGTAAGGATGTGGCTGAAAACTACAGGCCGGTTAGTTTAACTTCAGTGGTGAGTAAATTAATGGAAACGCTGTTGAAAGAGAAAATAGTGAGGTTTCTGGAGTCCAGCGGATTACAGGATCCGAGGCAGCATGGATTCACCAGAGGCAGGTCTTGTCAGACAAATCTGATTGATTTCTTTGACTGGGTGACCAGGGAGTTGGACCGAGGGAGAGCTCTAGATGTGGTGTATTTAGATTTCAGTAAAGCGTTTGACACTGTTCCTCACAGGCGACTTATAAACAAACTGAGCACCCTAGGGATGGACCCTAAAGTTACTGCTTGGGTTAGAAATTGGTTGGGTGGGAGGCGACAAAGAGTACAAGTAAATGGAGCTCACTCTGAGGAGAAGGATGTTACCAGTGGTGTGCCCCAGGGATCTGTCCTTGGTCTGATTCTTTTTAACATCTTTGTTAGTGATATAGCGGAAGGGCTGTCGGGTAAGGTTTGCCTCTTTGCGGATGATACCAAAATCTGCAATAAAGTAGACACCCAGGAAGGTGTAGATAACACTGGTGCCGGTACCGGAGCCGATACCGACAACGGAGTTTGTTGTGGTATCAGCGGCGTCGCAGCTTGAATGAAGGCCGTGATAGCCTGCTGCATGGATAGAACATTCTGATCCATCGACGCCATGAATGCCTGGAATTCGGTACCGGAAGGTTGCGCCGGTACCCCAGAGCATTCTAACAGGTGATCGGTCGAGGCCGTGCCATCGATGTCAACCTGTAACCCCATAGATGGAGAAGCCGGAGCTTCCCGCTGGGGTTGTTTTGCCGGTGCGGAATCCTCGAGGGCAAGCCCGGAGGCATCTCGATGCTTGGAAGGAGATCTACCCTTCGAGGACCGGCTGGATTTATGTTTGGTTACCTGAGATCCATGGGAGGAAGTAGAGGCCCTGGAAGACGTCGATGCCACTGAAGCTGCATGAGAGGGAAACAGCACATGGAGCTTAGCTGCTCGGTTCTGTAAACCTCGTTTAGACATCAAGGAGCAGGACGGACAATCCAAAATGGAGTGATGAGGACCCAAACATTTAAGACACCATTCATGGGTGTCGGTGACAGAAATAGTACTGCTGCACTTAGTGCATTTTTTAAACCCGGAGGCTGGTTTTTCCATGAGGAAAATTTCTCGTGAGGCCTAAGGCCCAAAGAAGAAAAACACACTAAGTGAGGGAAAAATATGGGGGTTTTTTGTTTTTTTTTATAAGAAAAGAAAGAAAGACCAGCGGTACCGGCCCGACGTCGGGGAAGGCAGACGCGCGACCAAAGAAATAAAATAAAACAAAGAACTTCTTCAGCAGTGACAGGAACACGACCTGCTGGCTCCGCGGAAAAGAAGAACTGGGGAGAGGCGGTTAGGAAAGGCGGGAAGGCAGTGTGCAGGCGCTGTGGGATGCTCCCAAAAGCTTTCCTTTTTGGGAAGCTGGGGAGCGTTCCCGCGCAGGCTCCGTCGGTACCGACGTACCCATATGTGAAGACTCATTCCTGCTTGTTCCTGGAGATAAGAGGGTTTGTACAATACAGGAGAATGATGGCATCGGCATAATAGTATACAGACAGTCCTGATTGCTGTATAAACAGGGTGAGTGGGGCCAGAAAAAGGTTGAAGAGGAAGGGGGCCAGTACCGAGCCCTGGGGAACCCCACAAGGGAAGGGAACAGCAGGTGAGGAGGAGGGGCCAACATGAACAGAGAAGGAACAGGAAGAGAGAAATGACTGAAACCATAGATAGACCACCTCATGGACACCATAATCATGTAGGCGAGACAGAAGTGTAGTGTGGTCCACAAGGTTGAATACTGATGACAAGTCCAGAGATACTGCAATAGAAAAATCACCTTGTTCATGTGCTAAACGGAGTTCATTTAGAAAGGCAAGGAGGACAGTCTCCGTACTGTGGCCAGTGCAGAACCCAGACTGGCAGGGGTGGAGGGCAGAGGTGGAGTCAAGGTGCGCGGATAGTTGGGAAAAGACTACCTTCTCCAAAATCTTGGACAGGAAAGGGGAGGTTAGAAACAAGGGCGCCAGTGTGCGGGGACAGAGGAATCCAGGAAGGTCTTCTTCAGGATGGGACAAACGACTGCATGTTTCCAGGGTATAGGGAAGGAGCCGGAGGAGAGACAAATTGATCATATGAAGTAGGTACGGAAGGAGGGTGAGGGAGGGTTCAGACAGCCAGTGGGAAGTGATAGGATTCGAGGGACATGTAGTCTTGTGTGAGGAACCAAGGACTTTAGAAAGCTCTGTAATGATGACAGGACAGAAGGAGGTCCAGGTATTCCATCAGGCTGGAACTTGGCGGGGAATGTGGGTGAGAAGGGGACATAGGAGAGAAGGGGAGAGGTGGAGGGCAGGAGGGAAAGGTGAGGCGCAGAGTATGGACTTTTTCTAAGGCCAGACTAGAAGGGTTTGGGGTAGTAGAGGACGTCATGGAAGCCAGTCCAGAAGAGTGCGGTGCTGAAAGGGAGCGAAGAGTCAGGTAAAGCTGACAGGAGGAATTGGAAGCAGCAGTGATACGGTTGGAGTAAAAAGTGAGTTTAGCGGAACGGATCATGTCAAGGTCGAGACAATAGTTACATTTAAAAGTGGCCAGTGATTCTTGTGAGGGATGCCTACGCCAATGCTGTTCTGCATGGCAGAGGTAGATGCGCTGAAGGTAAAGGCCAGAATAGTACCAGGGGTGATGGGAGGAAGATCAGGAGAGTGGGATAGAGACCTGTGAAACTAACCTTAGAGTGGCAGTTAGGGGAGGTATTCAAAGTGTGAGCCTGCACATCCGTTGGGAGGGAGACAAAATCTAGGGGAAAGATAGTATCAGCAGAGGGGAAGGCCTGAAGGGTGGATGGTGTGATTCAGCGTGTCAACCAGGTTTGGCAGCAACCAGAGGGGTGAGATGTGGATGTACCAAGGGAAGGGGGGGATAGGGACAGAGAAAACAACAGGCATGAATGATCTGTCCAGGGAAGGAGAGGGCCGAAATGGCAGAGGGAACAAAGGAGAAATTAATTGGAGAAAGAATTAGGTTTAGGGTATGCCTTCTTCTTCTTCCTCGGACTAGAGGGATCCCCCTTCATGCCAAAGGCCCTCTTCCATTCTCTGTCTACTAGGGCTTGGTTCTCCCTGTGCCCCATCTGCTGAGAGCGCCCCTGCGAAGGCCATTTAGGCTCTTTGCCTTGCGATCACCCCGGCTGCTCCATCTACTGCCTCATGCAAAAAGCCTTGTGCAGGAGAAGAGCAAACTCTGGGGAAAACGCCCCCTGCACATCACCTCACTAGTACTTTCCCGAAGGGCTCTTAGAGGACCTAGAGGATTTATCGTGCTTCTTTTTGGCACCCTGTGCCTGTGGGGATGAGGCTTGGGAACCTCCTTCCCCCACTTCAGTCTGTGCTGCAGAGACAGGCGTCGCGTGGGCAGCTGTAGACTGTGACAGTCCGGCACTTCCCAAGAGCCCCGGGCACCTCCTTGCTTCAGCCCTCAAGTAAAACTTCTTCTGCCGACCTGGACTTTGCCTCACAAGCGCAGCAGAATCAGGCACCTGACACTGACCCCCAACAAGAACCGCACATCAGGCAGGTGATCTTAGGGGGCATACTGCTCTCTATTATTTTTTTTCCAATCCTCTATAAAGGCCCAAAAACAAAACAAACCCTAAGTTGTAGTCAGTCTAGTCAGCATGGACTTTTTTTTTTTTAATAAGTAGTCCAGTAGCAACAAACAAAATACAAAAATGAGATTGCAATTCTCCCAGCGTCCGTCTAACCCTGCTACCCGAATTGCTCTGAAAGTGAGAAGGCAAAGCAAAAAACTTAAAATGAAAACCGTGGGCTCTCAAAACGGCCACCTCCTCGCAGCGCGGGATAAACAGCGCCAAAGCCTGTGTTCCCTGTTGCTGGTTCCCCACACTGCTGTTTACCAGGCTCTCACCAATCTGCTGCCCACACCTGTTTCTGCTGCCGCCAAGACTCCCAAGCTAACACTCAGCTTCCTGTAGAGCTTCGGCATTGCCAGCGGTGCTTCGAAGCAGAGGTCTGCTGTCTTTCCCCCTCACTCTCCGTGGGTTACTCAGCTCAGCGGGAGGGGTCGCTGGCATGATCTTCTCTTTCAGTTTGGGAGCATTCGCCATTTGCCTGCCCCTCCCAGCCCTTGGAAGGTGCCGGTTTAAGACACTGCAGTCCTCAAGCCCCAGCCAGTGTGATGATGTTTTTTTAAATACTTGATTTAGCCTGAATTGCAGAACAGTGGGAGGCAACCAGGTAATTTAGACTGTTGCTCCACTGACTGATGTCGTAGGGAAACACTAAATTTGGCAGATTCTTCAAATATTTTCCTATTTCCTGTTCTTTATCTACTCCTTTAGTGAGTCCACCTGTGGAATTACCTCATCCCAGCTGCTTGGAGACAGATACTGGAGCTGGTGGGAGGTGCCACCGCTATGTATGCCCTGATGTCATCAAACATGACATGCTCAGTCTCCAAGCTCCTGGTGAGGTGACACTACCCACAGGTACAGGACTGGACTGGAGGAACGATAAGGAACGCAGGTTAGAGCACAACCAAGCACTGGTAAAGCGCACACAGCGCTAGTACAAAGTGGGAACTAGCAGGAAAAAGACCATGAGTACCAACGGTCCCGATTTCCACCCCGACAATTGTCCAACTAAATGGCAAACGTTGAAGGCCCCCACAGACACTATTGAAACAGCAGAGAAATTTGGCACAGAAACAGAAACTTAAATCTGGCATTCACCTGCGGGGAGCCAAAGCAACAACGGCGCTGGGATCAATGCTATTCCCCTGCTGCCAAGGCCTGCAGTCACGTACATCTTGAAACTTCATGCCATTGTCGGGGGAGAGCCAGGGGGAGGAAGAGGGGAAATGAGGCACTGAGGCTGTGCAACCAATTTTTCCTCCAGGGTCCTGATCCAACAATTCTGGTTGTTCAACAGGCCGTTAATAGGATAAGGACAAGGAACTAAACAGATACCCTCCTCTGTGACAAACCCAGGTGGCCACAAGTTTTAAGGGTGACCCAACGGGTGCCTCCCACATCGAGCACAAGTGAGGAAGTTGCCCCTAAGAGCGGTTACTCATGAGCTAAATCAATCTTTCTCAAAGTTTTCACAGAGCTGCTCTGATTTGTCCACACTCTGCAGGAGACAGAAATACTGAAGTAGTATGCCCTCTAGCTGCTCTAGTTAGAGTACAGGATGAGGTAATCAGAAATCTCTAGATTTTTCTCTCTCCACCTCTAGTGATAAGAGGAATACAACCCACTTGTCTGGAATGGCCTAGCAGGATGATATGGAAAAATAACTTATGGATTATTTCTTTAACAAAGTTCTTTAAGCTGTTTTACGAATCACCAGGACTTCCTGGAACTAGTATCAAGTATTACTATGTTACTATGTTTATGAAAAGTGAAATTAGACCTTACCTGCTAATTGGTATTCCTGCAGTGACTCCAGTCCAGTCCCACACCTCTGGGTAGTTAACCTCCTCCAGAAGCTTGGAGACTGAGCAGGTCATCTTTTTGATGACATCAGTTCACTTAGACAGCCGGCTCCTCCTACCAGGCCCAGTAACCTATTGACAAAGCAGACTCGCAGGAGCAACAAAGTAAGCAGTCAACCAAGACCCTAAAAACCTTGCCCCCCTCCCAGTCCTAGTAGGGACCCACTCCCCCCCCCCCCCCAGAACGTGGGGCTGTACCTGTGGCCAGCTGAATTGCAGAAAACCACCACCCTGCCCCAAACAGGGCCTACAAAAGTCTTCACGAGTAAGACCATAAGATATGCCATACTGGGTCAGACCAAGGTCCATCAAGCCCAGTATCCTGTTTCCAACAGTGGCCAATCTAAGTCATACGTACCTAGCAGTTTCCTCAAAAGACACAGGTTCCACAATGTTTGTACTGGGTCAAGCATTGATATCCTGGGTCCCTTCTTAATAATGGTTTATGGACCTTTCCTCCAGGAACTTGTCCAAACCTTTTTGGACCAAAATGGGACAGGCAGCACCCTCTGTCAGACTTAACTACCTCCAACTGCAAGCACTGCTGTCCATTAACTCCCCAGATCCTCAACACTATGGTAACCTTCTTCAGGCCCAGAGTCACATCGCTGAATACTACACTAATCCAGGAGGGTTCCGGGACCAGACTGGAGTCACTCAAGGAACACCAATTAGCAGATAAGGTCTAATTTTACTTTCCTTTTCATTCCTCCAGTCCAGTTCCACACCTCTGAGATGTAATAGAGCAGTTCTATCAATGGGAGGGACTTGTGATTCCAGCCTGAAGGACTGCCGCCCCAAATCTGGCGTCCCCCACCGCCTGAACATCCAGACAATAATGTTTTGCAAAAGTGTGAAGGGAGGACCACGTGGCTGCCCTACAAATCTCTGCCAGGGGAAACATACTATATTCTGCCCACAAGGCTGCCTAAGACCTGGTCGAATGAGCCCGCAGGCCTGCTGGCACCGTCTTTCCCTTCAACGCGTAGGCCGACGCGATAGCCTCTCTAATCCACTGCGAAATTGAGGCACTGGCCGCTGCCTCTCCTTTGCGAGGCCCCTCAAACAGAACGAACAATCTGATTTATGGAACAGAGCCGTCCTTTTTAAATAGTACTGCAATACTCTTTTCAAATCTAGAAGTCGCAACTGTGTATCTGTACCCCCCCCCCCCCCTCCAGGCCACTCAAGAGCGCCAGTAGGGAAACCGGCTGATTCAAATAAAACGCTGATACCACCTTGAGCAAAAACGATGGCACCGGCCGAAGAACCACCTTCGCCCTTCGAAAAAGAGAGGAAGGGCTCCCTGCAGGAGAGAGTTTGCAGTTCCAAAATTCTCCGGGCCGAGCAAATTGCCACCAAAAATACTATCTTAAGAGTCAAGTCCTTCAGCGAGGAGACACTTAGAGGCTCAAAAGGCTCTCGGGTCAGTGCTGTCAATATCACCAAGGCCATATTCTTTGACTGACCCTAATCAGATTGTAGAAGGCAAGGTACGCGGCTCCTGATTCTTTTTTTTTTTTTTATATTTTCTTTTTTATTTGAGTTTTCAATATATGCATATAAACAGTAAAGGGACAATACAACCTCTTGTCCACTTCAATGCAAACAATCATCCCAAATATAATCAGCCGAAAATAAACATGCAGTGCCCTTTCTTCAGACACCCAAATTCCACCAACATTAATGCCTTACCCACCCTCCCACCAACCTCTGTAATCCCGTATAGCCCCTCCATCCCCCCGCCCATACCCATAATCATTAAACGCCCCTCCCTTTCTTTCCCTCACTCATTTACCCCCTTCCCCCCCTCCACTCCCACACTCCCTCCCCTCCCTCCCCACCTCAAGCACCTTACACAGCACTCCCCATACCTCCTCAAACTTGGCCCCTCTCTGCCTTCTGGCTGCAGTTAACTTCTCCATAAGAGTCAAATTCCTCAGCCTCCGCTCATATTGCTCCATCGAGGGCGTCTCCTTTTGCTTCCACGCCGCCGCCACCTCACATCTGGCGGCACTCAAACAAGCCAACACCACTCTTCCTCCCGTCTGCCCCTGGGTTCCCCCCCACCAAGAAAGCAAGATTTGTGGGGATAGGTCCACCGCCACCTCCAGCTTGGTCTGAATCCACCATTTGATCTCTCCCCAGTACCTCTGAATCTTTGTACACCCCAACCATACATGCCAGAAAGACCCAACCTCCCCACACTCCCAACAGAGTTGAGAAACCCTTGGATAAATCCTATGCAGTCTCTCAGGCGTATAGTACCATCTCATCAGCACTTTATAACTATTCTCTTTAAACTTACTAGCCCCAGGTCCCCTCTTGATCTGATCCCACACCTTCTTCCACTCCACCTCCGTTAAGGCGAGTCCCAGATCCCTTTCCCACTCCACCGTGTACCTAAATTTCCCCTGCCCTTGCTCATTTACCACCTTATAGAGCTCCAAAATCATCCCTTTCGAACCTCCTCCCCCAAACCAGGTAGCCTCAATCCCCGAAATCTCCCTACCCAACTCCGTCCTCTCCATAACCCTCTGCAAAAAGGATCGTACCTGCGTGTAGGCGTACCTGTCCCCCTCCCCCAGACCAAATTCTTCCTTCACCCCCTCAAATCTCCGAAATTCCCATCATCCATTAGTTGATATCCACATCTTAACCCCTTACCACTCCATATATCAAAGCGCCCCCCATCCCACCCAGGTTTAAAGCCCCGCCATCCCCTCCAGGGCATCATTACCGAAAACCCCGACCCCCTCCTCTTAATTGCTGGCCCTCTAACCTTATCCCAGACCCTCGCCACCTTCCACATCGCCAGCATTCCCTCCCCCCCCCCACTAATTCCCTCCTCTCCCCCTTTTTGTGCCCATAACCACGCATCCAAGCGTCCTCCGTGTACCCTCACTTTTTCCAAGCTTACCCAAGGTTTCATTTCACCCTCTTCCCTCCACTCTATTATATGTTTTACATGTACCGCTCGATAGTACTCCAGCAAGTTCGGAACCCCCAACCCCCCTTTCTCCTTAGCTGTACACATGACCCTCCTGGAAATTCGTGGGGGCTTCCTTTTCCAAATATAGCTAAACACTCGTTTTTGCAGAGCCCTCATCGCCCCATCTGGGATCTCCACCGATAGAGCCTGGAATAAATACAGCAGGCGGGGGAGAACATTCATCTTAACAGCAGCTATTCTGCCCATCCAAGATGTCTCCAACCTCATCCACCTCTCCAGATCATTCCCAATGGCCCCCAACAATCTCGGATAATTTGCCTTGTACATGTCCTCGTACCTACCCGTAATATTTACCCACAAGTACTCCAGGGACTTGTTTACCCACCGCAGAGGGTATGCCCTCTCCAGTTCCTCTTCTGTCTCCCGCCCCATTTGTACCTTCATTACTTCTGTCTTCTCGATATTCATTTTAAACCCCAACACTGCCCCATTGTTCTCCAACTCCCTCAGCACTTCTGCTAATGTCCGTTGAGGCTTACTTATATACAGGAGAATATCATCCGCATATAAGGAAATCTTATGTAAGCGCCCCCCCCTCTTTCTAATCCCACTATCCCCTCGTTCATTCTAATCCTTTCCGCTAATGGCTCTACTACCATTGCAAATAGCAACGGGGACAAAGGGCACCCCTGTCTGGTCCCGCACCCAATGTTCCCTCTAATTTTCTGTAGGCTGTGTGCGCATAAAATATCAGCTGTGTGCAGCTTTTGAAGGAAGGTTAAATTTTTGTGTGCCACATAACGACACTCGGAGTTATATACTTTAAAATTTGACTACACGTCAGAATACAGTATGTATACCACATTGATTTTAATCAAATTAAATGAAAATAGACGATTACTAAATGAAGTGGGAAATTTCTAGTAATTACAATCATAACTTTTAAATTTTAAAGACATCTGTGTTGTTTTCTATCAGAATCAGAGCCATAATTTTTGGGCGCTCTGTTGTAAAGTATGTGTGCTCGCTCGGCGAGGTGTGTGCGTGCGCACACGCGCACAGCTTAAAGGGAACAGTGCCCGCACCCCAACTCAAAGTCCCTAGAATATCTCCCATTAACCTTAACCCAGGCCCACAGCCCCCTATAAAGTCCCTGTATCCACTTCAAAAAATTTGGACCACACCCCATCTTTCCCACCACAGCCATTAAAAAACCCCAGTGGACCCTATCAAACGCCTTTTCAGCATCGATTGACATCAGGAGAAAATCTTCCCTTACTTGGCCAGCCTCCCATACCACCCCCATCGCTCTTAATATTATCTGCTGCCTGCTGCCCCTTAATGAACCCTGCCTGATCCTCCTTAACAATCCCTGGTAACCACCCCGCCAATCTATCCGCCAGTATTTTAGCCAGAATTTTAACATCTACATTAAGAAGGGATATGGGTCTGTACGACCCACAGCTTAAGGGGTCCTTCCCCGGTTTCAATAATACAGTGATCCCCGCAGTTAGCATGTTCCGCGACAACTCCCCCCCTGGAGTCAGCAACCCATTGAATACCCTCCCTAAGAGCCCCCCAATCTCCCCCAAGAAAACCGTATAGAAACTGCCCGGGAGCCCGTCCAATCCAGGTGCCTTCCCCCCCGGCATCCCCTTCACCACCCTCTCAATTTCCTCCACCATAATGCCCACCTCTAACTCATCCCTCGCCTCTTCCGGTAACGTAGCCAACTGTATCCCTTCCAAATATTCCATTATCTTCTCCTCACCCACTCCCTGCATTCCTGTGTATAGTTCCTGATAGTATTCCCTGAACCGCTCCCGAATCTTGTCATCCCCCCTACAAATCTTACCCTCCTCCCCCTTAACCTGATAAATCATCGCAGCCCCCTTTTGCTGCCTTAACCTCCTGGCCAGCAACCTGCCGGACTTATCCCCGAACTCATAATACACCTGCTGCACCCTCTGTAAAGCAAACGCCACCTGCTCTACCTGCAGGGCTTGTAACTCTTCCCTCACCCTCTCCAT
Organism: Ichthyophis bannanicus; assembly: GCA_033557465.1. NCBI lineage: Eukaryota > Metazoa > Chordata > Amphibia > Gymnophiona > Ichthyophiidae > Ichthyophis > Ichthyophis bannanicus. The sequence goes on from CM066039.1 coordinate 385,821,531, forward strand.
CTCCCGTCTATCCCTCATCCCCCCCCCCCCCGTCCTCCGATACACCTCCTCCACCTCTGTCAATTTCTTCCTTAACCCCCTCCCTCATCTCTCTCTCTCTCTTCTTCCTAGCCCCCCACATTATGAACCGCCCCTGACCACCGCTTTCAGCCCCTCCCACACTCCCACCTCCCCCCCATCATTAAGGGCTAAATAGTCCCTCACCACCATCCCTACATCCTCCACCACCTCCCTATTCTTAAGCAAACTTTCATTTAACCTCCAGAAGACCACCCCACCCCCTGCTTTGGCCTCCTAAAACCCATTTACACTGCCGCGTGATCCGACCATCCAATCGTTACAATATTACCTCTCTCCACATCTAGAATCCACTCCTTATCCAATAGGAACATATCAATCCTGCTCCAACTTCTGTGCAGCGCTGAGTAATAAGTGTATTCCCTCTCCTTGGGGTTGAGAACCCTCCACACATCCACCAGATTAAATTGCTTCATCATTCTCCTTAGACCTTGCCTATTCCTACCTCCACCATCTCCCCCCCTCGAATCCCTATCAACCTTTGGATCCAAAGCCACATTACAGTCTCCGCCCACCAGCACCCTTCCCCCTCCCACCTCACCAATCAATTCTCCCACCTCTTTCCAGAATGCCCCTTGGTTCCCATTGGGTCCATACACCGACACTATTACTATATCTTGCTCTCCCCATTTCCCTTTAATCCCCACCTCTCCCTTCCCCATCCTTAAAGTGTCCCCCCATTTGAATCCCATTCCCACATCTTACCAATAGAGCTAAACCCCCCCCCTTCTTTACCCCCTCTTTATTACAAGCATAAAACTGCTCCGGGTAAAGCCTGTTGTGCATTTTCCCCACATCCCCCCTGCTCAAGTGGGTCTCTTGGATCAGCACTACATCCCATTGATTCTTCTGGGCTTCCCTATATAACAAACTCCGCTTAACTGGAGAATTCAACCCTTTCACATTTATTGTGCCAACCCGAATCATCTCCCTACCCACTTCCCTGCCACCCCCCTGTGTGCTGAGTCCTAGTTCCCTTTCCCTTCACCCCAGCCCCCCTTCCCCTACCCCCCTCTCCCTCCTTCCCCCTCTATCTTCCCCCCCACCCCCCTCCCCTCCCATTCGGACATCTCCCTCCATCCCTTCCGTGACACACGTCTCCTACCCCTTAACAATATCCCCTACCCTTACTTAACCAGCATTAAATGGGGACGGCATGCAATCCCCCCCAATATCCCCTTTCAGCCCTATAAGTCCAGTGTCCATATTCTGTGAGACAGAGCTCTACTGCTCCATACTCACACTCTTTCAACAACGGTGCCCTCCGCTCGGGCTTCACACCTCCTCCAACACTTTTCCGCTCTCACAGTCCTAAGGCATCCTCTTCAACCGCTTTCCTTTTTCCCCATCTCTCTGCCATTGCTGAGCCACAAACTGTTTCCCATGCAGTGCACTCTTTTGCCCCTGCTTCTCTCCTCTCTTCACTTGGGGCAGGTTGTCACATCCCAGCTCCTCCAGCGCCAACCAGGCTTCTTCCACCGTCTTAGCTCTCTTGGACCTCCCATTCACCGTCAACAAAATGCCAAAGGGGAACATCCATCTATACCAGAGGTTTTTCCCCCGCATATAGGCAGTCACCTCTTTCATGTTCCTTCTCCTTTCCAGCGTTCCCCTCGAGAGATCATTGAACACCTCCACTTCACACCCTTCCCACGCAATTCTGCCATATTTCCGGGCAATCTGTAAAATTTGTTCTTTAATGGGGAAGCTGCTCATGCATGCAATATCATCTCTCCCCTGCTTCTCCTTCCTCGGCCCAAGGCTCCTCTGCGCTCTCTCCACTCCTATTGTGACTGTCTTGGCGCCTCCGCCCTCTTCCAGTCTCAGAATATGGCTACCCAGGCGCTGCACAAGCTGCACACAATCTTTTGACTCCCCACTTTCAGACACCCCCATTATCCTCAGGTTATTGCGCCATGCCCTATCTTTAATCTCCTCCAATTTTTCTTGTATCTCCTCCTGCTGCGCTTTAATCTTATCCTGCTCCATCGCCATCTCTCGGATCTCCCCCTCGTGCTGCTCCACGTGGCTTTCCATACCCTCTATCCGCTGCCCCAGGGAGCACACCTCCCCTTGTATAGCCACTAATGTCTCCTTCAAGTCCTTTCTCAACGCCTTGATCGCACCTTGCATTTCTGTTTTAAACTCTTTTAGCCACGCTTTCAACGGCAGCACCTCCGGTCCCTCAATATTCACGTCGTTCTCCTCATCGGAGCTCCCGGACTCCGCTCTCCCTCCGGGGTCCGTCTCCTCAGCTGCCGCCAACAGCTTCCTCCGCACACATGGCGACTGAAAATTCGCCAGTTTTTTCCTTGCTGCCATGGCCGAATAAGTTGCACGCCTCCCTTCCACTTTATGTTCGTGGGGATCCAGTAAATTCGCTCTAATTCGTGGTTCGGACAGGAGCTAGGCAACTACGCCGCCATCAGCTCCGTGACGTCACCGGATGTCCCCCGCGGCTCCTGATTCTAGCTTTGCCGCTGCTGAAGCCGCCTCTGGAGCTATGTCACCCAGCTGCAAGAACCCCTGTGACTACCGCAGGCATATTTTGGCAACCCAAGCTCCACACACGGAAGTTTGCTTCAACAAGGTTTCCAATTTTCTGTCCTGGGATCCTTGAGCGCTGTACTGCCTTCTACTGGGATCGTTGTTTTCTTCACAACGGCTGCAACTGCCGCATCCACCTTTGGAGAACATAGTAGTTCCTGCTCTTGCTCCGGCAGCGGCTACAAGCGCGTCATGGTCCTCATCCGCCCGAGCCCAGCCTCTGGAAGATCCCACTCATCCTGGATCATCTGCTTGACCACTCTATGCACGGAAAACAACTTCTACGTCTTTCAAACTGCCTGGAGTAGCGAGTCCTCCAATGCCTCGTCCTCCACGGGAAGACCTGTCGGCATATAGAAACATAGAAATATGATGACAGAAAAAGACCACACGGCCTATCTAGTCTGTCCTTCAATATCAACAACTAAAACAGTCCCCTTTTTACCTTTAGAGATCCTCTGTGTTTGTCCCATGCTTTTTTGAATTCAGTTACTGTCCTCATCTCTACCACCTCCACTGGGAGACTATTCCACGGATCCACTACTCTTTCCGTAAAGAAATATTCCTGCATATCACTCCTGAATCTATCTCCCTTCACCCTCATCCCATGTCCCCTCCTAGCAGAACTTGCTTTCAATTGAAAGAGGCTCTCTCCCTGAACATTTATGCCACGGAAGTATTTAAAAATCCTATCACCTCTATCCCGCCTTTCTTCTAAGGTGTACATATTAAGATCCTTCAGTCTGTCCTCATATGCTTTATAATGAAGACCACTAATCATTTTAGTAGCCACCCTCTGCACCGACTCCATCCTGTTCACATCCTTTTGAAGTTGCACACTATACTCCACCATACATCCTTTTGAAGTCTCCAGATTTGCACACTATACTCCAAATGAGGTCGCACCAAAGACTTATACAGAGGCATTATCACCTCCTTTTTTCTGCTAGTCATTCCTCTCCCTATGCACCCAAGCATCCTTCTAGCTTTTGCCGTCACCTTTTCTACCTGTTTAGCTACTTTAAGATCATCAGACACAACCACATCTAGGTCCCGCTCTTCTTTAGTGGACAAAAGTACTTCACCCCCTATACTATATTGCTCCCTTGGATTGCTGTAGCCCAAATACATGACCTTACATTTTTTAACATTAAATCCCAGCTGCCAGATTCTAGACCATTCTTCAAGCTTAGCTAGATCCCTCCTCATGTTATCTACACCTTCCTGGGTTACTCTATTGCAGATTTTGGTATCATCCGCAAAGAGGCAAACCATAGCCGACAGCCTTCCACTATATCACTAACAAAGATGTTAAAAAGAATCGGACCAAGGACAGATCCCTGGGGCACACCACTGGTAACATCCTTCTCCATCTTCAAGGACTCCGCCATGAGCACAGCCAACTCATCTCGGTGGAATAACCAGACTATGCAGGACGGCCTCTCTTGCGGTATCGCTCCTTCCTTTAGTTCCTCCCCATCTGCCTCCAATTCCGCTTCGAGGATATCCGGCTCCTCCGAAAGTGGAAACTGCTCCCACTAGTCTCCCTCTAGCCTATGCCTCTTGGCTGAGTCCGCGCCCAGCTCCAGCTCTTGTGTGGTCACCAGCCTCTTTCTTTCGTGCTCATGCGCTGCAACCGGACCAGACATCCCCCACTGCCACATGCAAAAAGCCTTATGCCCTGAGAAGTGGAAGGTCTGGGTGAGGCCTGATCCTTACTGTATGGCTCTAGCATAGGCGGCACGGTAACGACCTCCCCACCTGCCAAGCTGTGCTCCTCCTGGGATTGAATAGAACTCCCTGTACCTGCAACTCCAACCTGCATCTCATGCTCCACTGCCTGGGCCTCCTTGTCAAAGTGGCGGCAAATACCCATGTCAAAGACTACCCCCCCCCCCCTTTCCATGCTCCGCAAACCACACATTGCGGCCTTGCTGGCATGGCACCACCATGGAGGACAGACCAGATAGCATCCCAGAGGTCCTGCAGCTGAGAAGGGCGCAGAGACTTCTACTCCTCCAGTGCTGCTCCTTTGTCTGTTTACTTTTTTTTTTTTTTTTTTTTTTTTTTAACAGACTTGAAAACACAAACCAAGGCCCCCCTCCCTGGGGGCCCAAAACCACAAATGCGGGAGGGATCCCCCAAATCCGGTTAGTCTCCCCTCCCACTTGTCTACTAACCAGTTTTCTGCACTCTCTGAAAATGGCACAAATCCAGTGCTGCTGAAGAAACCGCTGTCAGTCAAGCAGGTCAGCAGGCAGCGTGCTGAAAGAGGACTGAGGGAAAGCAAACTGCTCTCCATGCTCCCCACAGCTTCCTCCCTCTTTACCAGGCTGAAAACAAAAACAAAATCTGTGCCGCTATGTCTTTCCCGTCTCACATTCAACCTTGGTTTCCATGGCGAGGCAGGAGTGCTGTCAGAGTGTTGCCTTTCACCCACGGCTGAACACTGCCTGTCAGGCTTTCCTTCCCACGTGGCTCCTCACCCGGTAACGGGCTCAGGAGCCACTGGGGCCATATGCAGGGTTTCTGGACCATAGGAACCACACTTCTTCGTGAGGGGGTACCTTTATATTCTCCTTCCTTCTTCTTTTGAGTAGTCCTTCCCCCCACCCTCCGGGCCGCATTGCTATCAAACAGACCCTTCCCTTTTTTTTTTTTGTTTAACGTGACCAACACTAATGCCTTCTTCCTGTTTATCTCAAAATAAACCAAAACTAGCTAATCCCCAACTCCTTAATTGTCCATTCAGCGAGTCCAGCCCTCTGGATCACTTCCTCCAGCTGCTTTGAAACTAGCTTAATGGGGCTGGTAGGAAGATGTCATCAAAAAGATGACATGCTCACTCTCCAAGCTGCTGGAGGAGGTCGACTACCCAGAGGTGTGGGATGAACTGGAGGAATGAAAGGGAATGACTGTCTCACTTCTCCTAAGAGGAATGTAACATGCACTGTTAGCAGGTATAACTCCTAAGAAACTAGAAGGCCTGCAGAACTTAACAAAAGCTGTATGGCACAGCTGTGATAGTTGTGCCTGTGAATGGCCTTCCTTGCTGTACAGCAGGGAGTTTCAGAAAAAATGGCAGCACTGCCAAATCCCATGGGAGGCTAGGGACATATTCAAGTGCAATATGTTTAGGGATTGTTGATAAACAAAGGCATGGAGGAAAGTAACCTGCACTGCAACCCTACTAGGCAGAATGGATGGACCATATCATTCTTTATCTGCAGTCAATTACTATAAGTTACTATTGTTCATATACACTGGATCTGATTCATTCATTGTGCTTATGGAGAAACATCATATCATACACATCACAGAATGATCGGGCATTTAAGGTGTGGAACAACGTTTGAGCTACTTTTTCAAACATGGCTAAACAAAAAAGACTTATGAAATCTCAAATACTACATCATCTTTAGTTAATATTTTCCTTAGCTGAATAAAAAGTACCAAAATCTACAAAGACTTCATTCCTGGGAACAATCAATCGCCACAGAGCATTTTCCTGCTGAATTTAGAACATAGTAACATGTGTTCAACATTACTGGCACCCTTGCATTTTAGATGTTATGTACAATATCTTGAGAGATAATTGGAAACATTCCAACTGTATGTCATCATAATGTTTTAATAATATGTTCAAAGATATACAAAAAAAATAGATGTCTGTGCAACGTAGATATAATAATTTGAGAAAAAAAATAAAATATGACCTGGAAAGGATTAATGGCACCCTTCATTTGTTTGCACAACCTTTGACAGTGATGACAGCCTCCAAACGTTTCTTGTAGCCATCTATAAGTTTCGTACATCTGTCTGCTGGTAGTTTCTCCCACTTTTCAACTGTGATTTGTTCCAGCTCATGAATGTTTCCAGGATTCCTTTTACCAATAGCAGATTTCAAATACTTTCAAAAGATTCTCGATTGGATTGAGAACAGGAATCTTTGCTGGCCAGTTTAACTTTCATTTTTTCCTTTTTAACCATTCTTTTGTATTTTTGGATGCTATGTTTTGGGTCATTGTCCTGCTGGAGGACCCATGACCTTCGACACAGACCTAGCTTTCTAAGACTAGGTGCACCTTTCGCTCCAAAATACCTTGGTTAGTCCTCTGACTTCATGATATCTTTAATACATTCCAGGTCTCTAGTTCCTGAGGCAACAAAACAGACCCAACAACATTATGAAACCTCCATCATATATAACTGTAGGAAGAGTGTTTTTCCCTTATAAGCTTCATTTCTATGCCTGTAAATGTATCGCTGGTCTGCACTGCCAAAGAGCTCAAGTTTGGTTTCATCTGTCCACAGAACATTTTCCCTGAAGGATTGTGGTTTCTCAAGGTAGGGTTGGGCAAAGACTAGGGGTGCCTTTTTATGTCTGTCTTTGAGCAATGGGATCCCTTCCTTGGCCTTCACATATGAAGTCCTTCTTTGTTTAGTGTGTGGCATATGATGCAGATTGAAACCACCACTCCAGATAGCACGGGGTCAGCCTTAAGCTCTTTGGATATTGTACGTGGTGTTTTTCCAACAGGTCGCACTAACCTTCGAAGACTTCTTGGATCAAATGCTCCTCTTCCCACCATGTCCTGGGAGGTTCTTGACGGTTCCATGAGCAGAAGACTTCTTAATAGCATTGAAAATTGCAGACACAGGAATCCCAAGGTCTTTGGAGATCGCCTTTTATCCCTTTGAAGTTTGATGTTTGGAGATAATAGCTGTTCTGACACTCAGGCAGCTCTCGTTTTCACTATTGTGAAAATGGAACAGGGAGTGAATGTGACCATTTTAAATATTAGAGCCATCATTCATTGGTTGATTCAAGTCATGTGAGTACTGACAATTGATCACAGGTGCGTCTAATTTTACTGCAATGGCCCCTCAGGACGCCCATTCAGCATTTCAATACCATGCTGCTTCAGGTGAATGTATATCATATCGATAAGCACAGCGCTTCACTGTCCACAGTGTCTCAATATGGAGATAACTCCCTCTATCTCTTGCGACACTGCGGACAGTGAAGCATTGTGCTATCAATATGATATACATCCCCCTGAAGCAGCATGGTAGTGAAACGCTGAATGAGCATCCTGAGAGGCATTGGGGCATAAAGTTCTGAAGAGGCAAAGGCTGATTTCGTGGTTATGTGAAAAGTTAGGAACTTCATCAAAGCTGCCTGCTTTAAAAGGAGCACGCCAGCGGTAAAGTAGCCCTTTCACCACCTTCTCTCCAGAACCTGGAACCCGCAATCGGACAGCAGGAGAGAAGCAGGAGCAGCTTGCCCCTCCCGCTCTTCCCTCCATGGACCAATCGGGGCTCGGCTGCCTGCTTTAAAAGGAGCACACCGACAGGCAGCCTGTGCCCGAGGGCCTCGCCAGAGGGCCCTTTGGCGTGGCCCTTAGGCGTGAGTCCGTGGCGAGCACACCAGAAGGCAACATTGCACAAGACTTAGAAAACCAGGCATATGACCAATCAAAATCCCAGACACTGCTGCCTCAATAAGTTCTAATATCACAACCTCAACTAAGCCTTATACTATAATAGTATCTCTATATTTGCTCACTATATGATTGGATATAACATCTGTTCCTTTGCCACAAGTGAAATATGATGTTTCACTAGTTATATGATGTGCATGCTTGCTCAAATTCGATAAGATAACCTACTGCCCTTCCTTTCCAGTTAGTCACTATCGATAATCCCAGTTTAACCTCCATTACATTACATTCGCGATGGGGGGCGAGAGGTTGGTGTGCACAGATCAGGAGAGGGACCTTGGTGTGATTATTTCTGGGGATCTCAAGGTGGCAAAACAGTGCGACAAGGCGGTGGCAAAAGCCAGGAGCATGATGGGCTGCATACAAAGAGGAATTACCAGCAGAAAGGAAGAGGTACTTATGCCACTGTACAAGTCATTGGTGAGCCTCACTTGGAATGCTGTGTTCAGTTTTGGAGACCATGTCTTGCAGGGGATGTGAAAAGACTGGAAACTGTTCAGAGGAAGGCGACCAAAATGATTTGGAGCTTGCGTCAGAAGCCTCATGAGGAAAGACTTAAAAAACCTAAATATGTACACTTTGGAGGAGAGGAGGGACAGGGGAGATATGATTCAGACTTTTAAATACTTAAAGAGAAACAATGAACAAACAAACCTCTTCCAAAGACAGGGAAGCTGTAAAACTAGAGGGCATAACATGAAGCTGCAAGGTGGTAAATTGAAAGGCAATGTCAGGAAATACTTTTTCACTGAAAGAGTGGTAGATGCTTGGAATGCCCTCCCGATGGAAGTGGTGGGGGCAAATACAGTGACGGAATTCAAAATGGCATGGGACAGACACAGTGGATCCCTTTACAGCAAAAGGATAAAATCAAAATAAATGGAACCATCTAATTTCTCAACAAATAGGGGTGTCCTACATGGAGCGGTGGGTTCACCCCTAAACAAAGACATGGGGAGGGGTGGCCTGCACAGAGCGGCAGGTGCACCTATTCTTGCCATCTTACTGGGCAGACTAGATGGACCATACTGGTCTTTATTTGCCGTCATTTACTATGTTCCTATATCCAGGAACTACAACACCAATCCTGAAATAAACATCTCCCTACCAGCCCAACCTATACACTTTTCATTAATACAAGACCCATACCCAATCAAGACTCCCAAATCACTCCAAATATGGCCACAAAAAAGTTATCTACCACAAAGATCCTCCTTATCTGGTACATCCTAATCTCAGCCATAACTAGAACACAGGGTTTAAGCCTTGCACATACCTACACCATTCCCTCCATTTATAACCCAAACCGATACCTTTACACTCACTACACCTCTACAATTCTAGTCACAACCACAGAGCAAACCAACACAGACTGATTAACATAAAAATAGAACCAACCCCACTTCTAGTCCCTAAAGCACCACCTTCAGAGCCTATATTTCTCAATTGCTTTCTTGTAAATGCTCGATCAACGAGAAATAAACTCTCTATCTTTCAGGACCTGCTCTCAGACCACTCCCATGACATTATCTTCATTACCGAGACGTGGTTATCCGACGCTGACACGGTTTTAATCAATCAACTTGAGACCAGGATACAAAATCTATCACACACACAGAGCCTCAAAAAAGAGGAGTCGTCCTCATTATCAAAGGAATCACTAAAGGCATCCTTGATAACTTCAAATAACATAGCAAACAGATTTCCTCACCATAAATATAAAACAATGTATAATTTGCTTGGTATATAGGCCTCCTGACCAAAGAGCAGACAACTTGAACATGCTCATAGAACTTTTAGGCTCTTCAACAGATACAAAACCCATTATATTACTTGGCGATCTCAACTTACCCTCACTGTCAGAAGCCTACAGAGAATCCTTCTTAAAAGCTATCGACGAGATGGACTACATCCAGACTGTCAATAAAAATACCCACCGTAAAGGCAATATACTAGATCTGGTATTCCTACCTGCTCATCTCAACCATATATATGATCCTACAACACTTGAGAATCAACCCTTCCCATGGTCAGATCATCACCTCTTAAAATTCCAAATTCCTCTATTCCACACTACCTATCCCAGACCCACTCACACCCACCCCCTCAGAAGATTCACAAAATTTAACAAGGAACACTTTTTGAACCAAACAATTCAAAGTCTCACCTAGGAGCCCACAAACACTGATGATGCTATGACACTGACGACGCTATGACAAATTGGAATACCTCTATCTTCACTGCTGCAACATTGAACTCTCCATAGATCCAATCAACAAAAAGACAAAATGCCCCACGTTTCCAACCAGAAATAAAACATCTAAGGGTAGAACTACACAAAGCCGAACGTAAATGGTGCCAATCAAAATCTAGTACCAACTAATCCATCTATCTGAATACACTCAAATGTTATAGAGAAACAATTAACACTTCAAAGAAAAACTATTTCTCTAAAGTCCTAGCCAAGTCCTTAAACCGCCCAAGAGAACTTTTCTGTATTGTACAATCCCTAACTAACTACACTAGCAACAAAAGCCCCACCGATGACTTCATTTCTCCACAGTTCCTAGCCAGCCACTACAAAAATAAACTTGAGCAACAGGCCCTACCCATAATGTCCCAAACATATGACACCACTATTGACATTACATATTGGTCAACCTTCTCGCCAACATCAAAAGACTCTCTTAAAAACATCATATCCAAACTTAACACTACCACTTCCGACCTTGATCCATGTCCAGTAACCTGGATAAAAGCTTCAATTCTTGAACAATCATCGTACATCCTCGATATAATAAACCTTTCGCTTCAGAATGGGTATCTACCAGCCTCGCTGAAACATGCACAAATCCACCCAATTCTTAAAAACAACTCCAGTGACAAAAAGTCCCCCATCTCATACAGACCCATATCAAGCCTTCCTTTCATGGCTAAACTATTAGAAAAAATTGTTCAACTCCAACTACAGGATCACATTGACTCCTGTGCCTCTCTAGATGATCAGCAATATGGTTTCCGCCCATACCATGGTGTGGAAACACTTCTCAGTCTTATTTGACACACTTGTAAAAGGTATTGACAACACCTTTTCTTAGACATCACCGCTACATTTGATAAGGTTAACCATCAATTACTGCAAATGAGGCTACAACAGATAGGCATCAATAATATAGTACTCAAATGTTTCTCCTCAAACTTAACACAGAACATAAGAACATAAGATATGCCATACTGGGTCAGACCAAGGTCCATCAAGCCCAGTATTCTGTTTCCAACAGTGGCCAATCTAGGTCATATGTACCTAGCAGTTTCCCCAAGAGACAAAAGTTTCACAATGCTTGTACTGGGTCAAGCATTGATATCTTCGGTCACTTCTTAATAATGGTTTATGGACCTTTCCTCCAGGAACTTGTCCAAACCTTTTTTAAACCCAGCTACACTAACAGCCTTTACTACATCCTCCGGTAACAAATTCCAGAGTTTGATTACACATTGAGTGAAAAAATATTTTCTTTTATTAGTCTTAAATAGTTTACCCTGTAGCTTCATTGCATGTTCCCTAGTCTTTCTATATTCTGATAACGTAAACAATTGATCTACGTTTACCCGTTCCACTCCGTTCATTAATTTATAGACTTCTATCATATCTCCCCTCAGCCGTCTCTTTTCCAGGTTAAAGAGCCCCAACCTTTTTAGCCTTTCTTCATAGGAGTATCCTTCCATCCCCTTTACCATTTTGGTGGCTCTTCTCTGAACCTTTTCTAAAATCGCTATATCCTTTTTAAGATACGGCGACCAAAATTGCACACAATATTCAAGGTGCGGTCTCACCATGGAACGATAGAGGCATTATAATATCTTTTGTTTTATTTTCCATTCCTTTCCTTATCATACCTAGCATTCTATTTGCTCTCTTGGCCGCCGCTGCACACTGGGCCGAGGGTTTTAACATGGTATCCACAATGACGCCTAAATCTTTTTCCTGGGTGGTGGTTCCTAATGTGGAACCTTGCATCGTGTAACCATAGTTTGGGTTGTTCTTCCCTAGGTGCATAACCTTGCACTTGTCCACATTAAATTTCATCTGCCATTTTGATGCCCAGTCTTCCAATTTATCAAGATCCTCTTGCAATTTTTCACAATCCTCTTGGGTTTTAACAACTTTAAATAGTTTTGTGTCATCTGCAAATTTGATAACCTCACTCGTTATTCCACTTTCCAGGTCATTTCAAAAAGCAGCGGACCCAGCACAGATCCCTGGGGTACACCACTATTCACCTTTCTCCATTGGGAAAATTGGCCATTTAGCCCTACCCTCTGCTTTCTATCTTTTAACCAGTTCCTGATCCACAATAGTACACTGCCTCCTATCCCATGACTCTTTAGTTTTGCCAAAAGTCTCTGATGAGGGACCTTGTCAAAGGCTTTCTGAAAGTCCAGATACACAATATCAACCGACTCACCTTTGTCCACCTGTTTATTCACTCCTTCAAAAAAACATAACAGATTAGTAAGACAAGATCTTCCTTGTCTAAAGCCATGTTGGCTGTCTCCCATTAGGTCGTGACTATCTACATGCTGAGTAATTTTATTCTTTATGATGGTTTCTACCATTTTTCCCGGTACTGACGTCAGGCTCACCGGTCTATAGTTTCCCGGATCACCCCTGGAACCCTTTTTAAAAATTGGTGTTACATTGGCGATCCTCCAATCTTCAGGTATTAGAGATGATTTTAATGATAGTTCACAGATTACTGATAGCAGGTCTGCAATCTCATATTTCAGTTCTTTCAACACCCTTGGATGTATACCATCCGGCCCAGGTGATTTGCTACTCTTCAGTTTATCTAATAGTTGTAAGACATCTTCCCGATGTATCGATATTTCCTTCAATTCTTCCGCACCTTTAAATACCACTTCAGTCATGGGTAACATCCCTACATCTTCCTCAGTAAAGACCGAAGCAAAGAATTCATTCAGTCTCTCCGCTATCACCTTGTCGCCTCTTAGTGCTCCTTTAACCCCTTTATCATCTAATGGACCAACTGACACTCTCACAGGTTTTTTGCTACGAATGTACTTGAAAAGGTCTTTATTTCGCGTTTTTGCTTCCGCAGCAAGCTTCTTCTCAAATTCTCTCTTTGCCTGCCTTATCAATGCCTTGCATTTGACTTGCCAGTGCTTGTGCTGTTTCCAGGTTTCGTCGTTTGGCTCTTTTTTCCATTTCCTGAAAGATGCTTTTTTGGCAAAAACAGCCTCTCTGACCTCACCTTTAAACCATGCTGGCAGTTTTTTGGACTTCCTTCCACTTTTCTTAAAGCGTGGAATACAGCTGGTCTGGGCTTCCAAGATAGTATTTTTCAACACCACCCAAGCTTGATGTACGTCTTTAACCTTTGCAACTGCTCCTTTTAGTTTTTTCTTAACTGTTTTCCTCATTTTATCATAGTCTCCCTTTCGAAAGTTAAAAGGTAGTACTGTGGATTTCCTTACTATCCCTCCTCCACTAATTAAATCAAAGGCGATCATGCTATGATCACTATTGCCAAGTGGCCCCGACACCCTTATCTCTTGCACTAGATCTGGTGTTCCACTAAGGACTAGGTCTAATATGGCTTCCCCTCTGGTCGGTTCATGAACCAGCTGCTCCAAGAAGCAGTCATTTATTTCATCTAGGAACTTTATCTCCCTAGCATGTCCTGACGTGACACTGACCCAGTCGATACCGGGGTAATTGAAATCACCCATTATTATTACTGCGCTGTAACGTTTGTTAGCTTCCTTGATTTCTTTGAGCATTTCATCATCCATTTGGTCATTCTGGCCAGGCGCTCGATAGTACACCCCCACTGCCATTGCCTTCCCCCTTTTATATGGAATTTCAATCCATATAGATTCTACAGCAGATTTTGTTTCCTGCAAAACTTTAATCCTTTCTGAGTCAATGCCCTCTCTAACATAGAGCGCAACCCCTCCACCAATTTGATCAGCTTTATCATTACGATATAGTTTGTACCCAGGTATCACAGTGTCCCACTGGTTGTCCTCCTTCCACCATGTCTCTGATATTCCAGTCATATCTAACTTTTCATTTAGTGCTATATATTCTAACTCTCCCATCTTATTCTTTAGACTTCTAGCATTTGCATACAAGCATTTTAGAGAATGTATTTTATTCATGTTAATTTGGCTATTGTTAGACATGGGTAATTTGGGATCTTTAAGCTCTGTCTGCTCCATACTTGAGGGCATTTGGGCTACTTTACTCTTTTGTGGAACCTCTCTGCTTTTGGTAGTATCCTTCAAGGATACATTCTTCCGAACCATCCGCTCTTGGGCGACTGTCGGCTTTCCCCTAATATCTAGTTTAACACAGGAAGTAAGGATTGAACAGCAAATCTCAGATCCATATAATCAAGAACAAAGGCTCCCCCAAGGTTCTGCCCTTTCCGCCCTACTTTTCAATATTTATCTTCAACCCATCTGCTCCATCTTTAAAAGATTCTGTGTAAACTATCATATCTACGCGGACGATATAATGTTATATCTTCCATTCAACACCTCAAATCTGTCACTTCAACCACTCTTTGATTGCTTCTCAGAAATTATGAAATGGCTAGAGAATCACAACCTAAATATAAACATTTCAAAAACAGAGGCCATGTATGTGACCAGAAACCAGAACTTCACCCCTCCTACTTCCATCCTGGTTAATGAATATTGTAGTCAAGAATCAAGTGAAATACCTAGGTGTAATCATTGATCGCACACTCAGCATGACACACCACATAACCCAAACTACTAAAAAGATTTATTATAAGCTCAAACTCTTATAACAACTCCGTCTGCTTCTCCACCAACATGACCTCGTTTGTAATCCATGCAATGATTACACCCCACATTGACTTCGCCAACTCCATTCTGCATGGCATCACAAAACAAGAATTGAGACAACTTCAACTAGCCCAAAACTTAACTGCAAGAATAATAATGAACATCAGCTCAATAGAATACATCTCACCTACTCTGTATGAACTCCATTGGCTCCCCGTTCAAAGCCGTATAACCTACACAATACTTGTAACCACTTTCAAGCTCATCAACATCGCTCCCTCCCACTTATCCACACTCATCTCAAAAGATAACAATCGTACCCAGCACATCCAGAATAAGAACAAACTTGCTATTCCAATGGACTTTAGGAAAACTAAGAAGATAACGTAACAGATCATTTTCTCACTCTGCCCCTTACCTCTGGAACGCTCTCCCTGACAATATTAGAGAACTAACTGACCTCCAAACTTTCAGAAGGAACCTTAAAACCCATCTGTTTACCCTCCATCATGGCAATCAAGACCTACATAATAAACTCAACCTCAGAATCACTTCCTCCCCAAACATAACCCAGTCCCCAAAGAATTTTTGAATGCTCTCCAACTTGTTCATGTATATAGTTAAATGTCTATTATACCATATATGTATTTAGTTAATTGCACATTATACCACTGTAAATAGTTCTACATTGTTCACTGTAAATGAGTACATAACTGGTCTGCATTACTCAAATTGTTGTTTCTTGTAAATCGCGTTTGATCTTCTGGAAATCGTGGTATAGAAATTTTATTAAAATAAATAAAGCACAAACTGCCACTGGTAGTCATAAGCCAAAAGCAGTATATTGATAGCCTTGTGCATAAAACAGTGATGGTCAAAAGGCTGGATATGTTGAAGTCCTGTACATATTTGAATTGTAGAAGATTCACACATAAATTTAAGGTGGTGTGAGTGGTGTATGCCACAGTTTACTCATAACCCTGTTGACTCTGAGACCTGTTTTTCTCCTTTTTTCATTTCCGTGAAGAAATATACTATAAGTGTGTTAAGATAGTGGAGCGAGTTTTTTCTATTTTTTGAGGTATCATAGTGCGCTCCATAAGTGATCATTTTTTGCTGAATAATCATGTCCTGGCAATGTCCCAGTTGTTATACAATTTCCTTTTTGGATTGGTCTTGTTTTATTTGATTGTGTGTCAAATATGTGTGCATATATAGTCCAAAGCCATTTCACAGACCTCTTTTTCTTTTTTAGAAGATGTTGGACTGCAAGGGTGCCAGTAATGTTGACCGCAACTGTATATGATGGCAGATGAAGACCAGTATGATCCATCTAGTCTGCCCAGTAAGGTGTCTAAAGTAAGTGTACCTGCTGCCCCATGCAGGTCACCCTGTCTATGCCTTTGTTTAAGGTTGTACCCGTCGCTCTGTACAGGTCATCATACAGTAGTTAAAAACTAAGAAGTGCATTATTTTCCCTCCAAGAACTCTCTATGACACACTGCCCACCCAAGAATTTGACGGTGCATTTATAACTTACGAAGCTTTGATGAGTAAACTTTGCTTCTCATGTAGCTCATGCTTCAGACTTTCCACCTCTACCTTTAGTTCAATGTTCTATATGACAATGTAAAAGAAAAGTATGTATAATGTCAAAAGTAACATAAATAATTGCACAAGTCAAGATATAAGTTTCAATAAACTCTCTGCTATGAAGGGTGGTTATGGAAAGTCAGGGTTCGAATCCCACCTCTCATACACAGTCCTTTAGACCTTGAGTTAATCACATCAATCTCTACTGCCTCAGCTAAAAATTTACAGTAAGACTAAACTCCCCAGGACAGGGAAATTGCCTTTTCTTTCAAAATGAATCGAAGGGGCTGTTTGGGGGCACACAGATTTAATAGGTGGGTTGAATATTAGACAACCAGGCTTTCGAAGTGCCCAGAGCACAGAAACTGCTTTTCATGGCCCTTCTGAAAGACCTATTGTGAGCAACAGATAAGAGGATCTATAGCAGCACTTATGCTTTTGGAAATAACAGTGATTTTCGACACCATTGGTAATAAAATTCTGGTAAGCTGCTATTACTACTACTACTATTAGTAGTAATAATAATAATAATAATCATTTATATAGCACTATAAGGCATATGAAGTGGAGGAGTAGCCTAGTGCTTAGATCAAGGGTTCGATTCCCACTGGCATTCCCTGTGACCATGGGCAAATCACTTTAGAAGTAATTAGATCTTACCTGCTAATTTGTGTTTCTGAAGGAACGACAGTCCAGTCCCTTTACTTCTGGGTTGCGCAACCCTTCCAGCAGCTTGGAGGCTGAGCCCAACCTTTTTGGAGGTGGAGCGGTATAAATACCACCAGGACCACCCACCAACTCCAGTAATCGAATGAAAAAGCAAACCTAAAGCCATTCCATTAACCACCTATATAACCTAAAAACCTATAGAACATAACATAGAACAGGTCTGCATAAACCCCTTTTTTTTTTTTTTTTTTTTTTTTTTTTAATATAGAGAGCATTGAGGAGAGAATTAGGACGGGGGGGGGGGGGGGAAGGTATGCTTGAAGGCTGCCGAACCCGACTTTCCCCCGAGTCCCCTCACCCCGAACTGGCCCCATGCTCGGTCCAAAGTTTCCTTCTGGCTGCTAGGTCCTAACCGGGTGGGAGCAGGGACTGGACTGTCGTTCCTTCAGGAACACTAATTAGCAGGTAAGATCTAATTACTTCTTCCTTATCGTCACTCCAGTCCAGTCCCTTTACTTCTGGGATGTACAAGAGCAGTTCAATCCTGGGTGGGATCCGGCATTCCGGACTGAAGGACCGCCAGCCCAAACCGAGCGTCCGCCGCACTCTGGATGTCCAGCCTGTAGTGCTTGGTGAAGGTATGCAGCGAAGACCAAGTCGCTGCCCTACAGATATCTAGCGGAGGCACTAGACTGAATTCTGCCCAAGAGGTAGCCTGTGCCCGGGTGGAGTGTGCTCGAAGACCCGCTGGCACCTGCTTCCCTTTCAAAATGTAGGCGGAAGCGATCGCTTCCCTGATCCATCTGGAGATGGAGGCCTTGGCCGCCGCCTCCCCTTTGTGTGGCCCCCCAAACTGAATGAATAGACATTCGGACTTCCGGAAGGGGGCTGTGCGGGAGAGGTAGCGTTTCAAGGTCCTCCGAACATCCAAAAGGCGAAGATTTCTATCCCTGCCTTCCAGCCCCTCGGCGGAAAGGACCGGTAGGATAACCGCCTGGTTCACATGAAAGGGAGAGATAACCTTAGGCAAGAAGGAAGGGACCGTTCGCAGAACCACTTTATCCTTGAGGAATACTAGGAAGGGGGGCTGAAAGGACAACGCTTGTAATTCGGAAACGCGCCTTGCCGAGCAGATAGCGACCAGGAAGACTGTCTTCAGGGTTAAGTCCTTCAAGGAGGTCGTCTTCATTGGTTCAAATGGTTCCCTGAGCAGGGCGTTAAGCACTAGGTTGAGGTCCCAAGGGGGGACGACCGACCTCCGTTGAGGACGCAGGTGTCTCACTGCTGTTAGGAACCTGGAGACGTCCGCGTGTGCCCCTAGAGACTTGCTGCGGATTTTACCTCTATAGCATGCGATTGCCGCCAGCTGAACCCGCAAGGAACTGTGTGCTAGCCCCTTGTCAAATCCTGCCTGTAAGAATTCGAGGACCTCAGGGACCGAGGCGGCAAGGGGTTTCCGCCGGCGCTCCGCACACCATGCCTCGAAGATGCGCCAAGTCCTAACATAGGAGAGACAGGTCGAGCGCTTTTTGGCGTTTAATAGGGTGGAGATGACCGCTCCTGAATAACCTCTCTTCAGGAGCCTCGCCCTTTCAATAGCCAGGCCGTAAGCGAGAATCGATCCACGTGAGGCATACGAACCGGGCCCTGCCTCAGTAGGTCCCTCTTGCAAGGTAGCCGCCAAGGTTGGTCGGCGGTCAACCTCATCAGATCCGCATACCAGGGGCGGCGAGGCCAATCCGGTGCTATGAGGATTATGAATCCCTGGTGCGACTCCACGCGCTGTAGAACCTTTCCGATGAGCGCCCAGGGAGGGAACACATAGAGCAGGCCCTCCGAGGGCCACTTCTGGGACAAGGCATCCAGGCCTTCGGACATTCTTTCTTTTCGTCGGCTGAAGAATCGGTCCACCTTGGCGGACGAGAACCTCGCCATGAGATCCATGACCGGGAGACCCCAATGGGCCACTATCAGGTCGAAGGTCCCCTGCTCCAGTTCCCACTCTCCGTGGTCTATCTTGCACCTGCTGAGATAATCTGCCGTGATGTTGTCCACACCTGCCACGTGCTGAGCTCAGAGGGCCTCCATCCGACCTTCCGCCCACTGGAACAGAGAGCCCGCCTCCTTTTCTAAGGCGGGGCTGCTGGTGCCGCCCTGGTGGTTGATGTACGCCACCGCGGTGACATTGTCGGAAAGAACGCGAATTGCTCTCTTTTGCACTACGGCCTCGAGAGCCCTGAGTGCTAGACCGACGGCTCGCAATTCCAGTCTGTTGATGGGCCATTGTGCTTCCATCGGAGTCCAGCTGCCCTGGACGAACTGGTCCTCGCAGTGGGCTCCCCAGCCTGCTAGGCTGGCATCTGTCGTCAGTAATAACCACTGATGAGGCTCGAGGGGCATGCCGCACTCCAGATTCCTGGGGCACTGCCACCAGCGTAGAGCCTGTTTGGTCCGCGGAGCGCAGGGTAACTGCCTTGACATGGAATGAAGTTGGGGCGACCACCGGCGCAATAGAGCCCTCTGCAATGGCCGCATGTGGGCCCGGGCCCATGGCACCACTTCTATCGCCGCTGCCATTGTCCCCAGAACCTGAAGATAATGCCACGCCGTGGGATTTCGTCTGGCCAGAAACTGCGTGACCAAGAGTCTCAGTTCCCTTGATCTTGATTGAGACAGGAACACCTTGCCTCTGTTGGTATCGAATCTTGCCCCGAGGTACTCGAGTTCCTGGGAGGGAGTCATCCTGCTTTTTGTTCGATTGATGACCCAGCCCAATTCTTCTAGGACTTGGGACACTTTTGCCGTCACAGAGTGGCTTTCCTCCTCCGACTTTGCCCGGATTAGCCAATCGTCCAGGTAGGGATGTACTAGTATGCCCTCTTTCCGTAGGGAGGCCGCTACTACGACCATTACTTTGGTGAATGTTCTTGGCGCCGTAGCTAGGCCGAAGGGAAGGGCCTGGAATTGAAAGTGGCCCCTTGGCACTGCGAATCTCAGGAACTGTTGATGGGATGCTCTGACCGGAATGTGCAGGTAGGCTTCTGTCAGATCTAGAGACGTTAAGAACTCCCCGCCTCTTACGGCTGCTATTACTGAACGTAGGGTTTCCATCCGAAAATGCGGCACCCTGAGGCAGCGATTGACCTGTTTTAGATCTAGGATCGGACGGAAGGAGCCTTCCTTCTTTGGTACCACGAAGTAAATTGAGTACCGACCAGTACCGCACTGGTCTCGTGGTACCGGGACTACTGCCCCGAGCTTTATTAGGCGGGTGAGGGTTGTCTCTACCGCCGCTCTCTTTGCCGGAGAACCGCAGGGAGACTGGACAAAGGCTGGGTGTATTTGTTTTGCAAATTCGAGAGCATAGCCCTCGCTGATGACTTCTAGGACCCATTGGTCTGACGTGACTCGGGACCAGGCTGGAAGAAATTGCCTCAGGCGTCCGCCTACTGACGGTTCTTCCCCCTGGACCCCCGTCACCTCATTGTTTTCTATTACCCTGAGAGGAGAAGGAGGAGGCAGTCCCGAAACCTCGGCCTGCTCCCCGAAACCCTCTAAAGCCTTGTCCCTTCGAGGGGAAACGGCCCCTGGGAAAGGAGTTTGACCTGGATGGACAAAACCTTCGAGCGTCCTTGGGCTGGTTCCGCGCCGAGGCTCGGGGACGTCCTTGCTTCGGTCTGTCTTCAGGCAGCCTGCCCCCCTTAGATTCGCCAAGGTCCTTGACCAACTTCTCCAAGTCTTCACCGAATAATAACTTCCCCTTAAAGGGAAGACGGCTCAGGCGTGCCTTCGAGGAGGCGTCCGCTGCCCAGTTCGGTAGCCACAGATAACGTCTAGCCGCCACCACCGATGCCATGTTCTTGGCTAGGCTTCTGATGAGGTCATACTGACTATCTGCCAGGAAGGCTGCTCCGGATTCCAATCTAGCCGAGTTGGTCTGAACCTCGCCTGTTGGTCCCTCTGCTGCCTGGAGCTGCTGTGACCATCTTAAACAGGCTCTTGTGACCCAGGCTCCTGACACCGAGGCCTGCAAAGCCAGGGCACTGACATCAAAGGCTTGTTTGAGTAAGGTATCTAGTTTTCTGTCTTGAGTGTCTCTGAGGGCCGTGCTACCCTCCACCGGGATAGTAGTCTTCTTCGTGACTGCTGATACCGCTGCATCCACCCTGGGAGACTTCAACAGTTCTTTGTCCGCCTCCGGAAGTGGGTATAGGCGAGACATGGATCGGACTCCTCTTAGAGCCGACTCAGGTTGATCCCATTCTTCCTGGATCATCTGACGCACTACCCTGTGGACAGGGAAAACATTCTGAGATCTCCTGATGGCCTGAATTAAAGGGTCCTCCAGCGCCTCCTCCTCTACTGGATTGTCCGAGGTCACATTGAGGGCCTTTAGGGACTCATGAATTAATGCCGGGAGCTCCTCCCGACGAAAGACTCTAATGATTCGGGAGTGATCTTCTTCAGGGATCTCTCCCTCTTCCAGCTCCTCCTCTTCCTCGTCCCAGTCCTTATCAGAGCCATCCCCCTCCGGGGAGCCCTGGGAAAGGAGCGGGAGAGGCTCTTCACCGCCCAGGCGAGGCCGTTTAGGCGGCCTGTCTGAGTCTGGATTGCTTGTCCTTTGGGGCTTGGCTTCGGCCGTTGAGACCGCCTCTCCTGTCCCTGAGCTCTGTTTACGCAGGCAATAGGCCTTATGGAGTAAAAGGATGAAGTCTGGAGAGAAAAATTCCCCAGCGCCCCCTGCCCCTGAGGAGGGGGGAGAAGGGAGCAGGGGAGGAGTAGGCAGATCCGAGGATGTCGAGGGGGGAAACTGGGATCCCTCTTCCCCTTCTAAGGGGTCCCCAGACCCCTGAGAAGGCTGGACTATGGCCAAATTCAGTTCATGTTCAACTGAGGCAGCCACTGCAGCACAGGCCCTGCAAACTCCTGCCTCTGAGGAAGTGCCGCTGCGCGTGCCGCAGGACGGGCATTTAGATTTGGCCGCCATGCTTGTAGTTCAGACAACGAAGCCCTTGCCGCTAGCAGGACTATGCAGCGTGCCCAAATAGCAGCACGCTGTCCGGCTCAGTTCCGTGTATGAGCTTCTCAATATCCCTGAAGAGAAGGCAGCTACCAGAGCCTTTTGTATATTATAAAAACAGTCCCCCCTAACTGGAACCGGTGAACTAACCTAGTGAAATCAATCAAATTAACTTCAGTAAAATAAACTAATCTAAAACAAACTAAAATAAAATAAAGTTTGAAAATGCTTAAAATTAGCTTAAAATGATCCCAAAGGAGTCTGGAAATAATTTGTACTTGCGGTTTTGAGAATCCGTTGACTAGGCCCGACTCAGCGATCTCTGCCCGTTGGCTCTACACGTGGTGGGCCTCACCACGTGGAGCCAGAACGGGGGACGGCGAGTTTGTCCTCTGGGCCGTTTCTTTCTTCTTCTCCCCCCCGGATACCGCAGGAGGCTGGAAGTCGACCCCTAGGGCAGAATCGCCGAAATCGGCTTCCCCGCCGAGATCGGGAGGCCCGGGGTTCGCCGCCGTGTCCTTTGCCTTCAGGACGGGTCCGGCGTTGCCGATTACACAGGTACACTAAAAATTTTTTTTTTTAAAACTGCCTTTAATGTTTCGATTGATTTTTACGTTTTTTGGTGCGCTGAATCCAAATCTGGTAACCAATTTGCTCCATCACGTACAGATTTTTTGCTACATTGGGTTAGCAGTTTGAGGTGAACGTTTCAGATTGAGTGCGATCGAGATAAATGTTTCTTGGATGAATTCTTTATACTAATTGTTTAGTAGTTATTCAAATAAGAATAAAGAAAATTGTAACAAGGCAGCACATAAGAATAGAGTAATGTCAACAAAACACACTGTGATGGTAGCAAAATTGTCTGCACTTAAAACAGCCACATACATGTGCACAAACATTGAGCATATAAGAGCGAGGTTAGACACAAAGCAAAGCAAAGAAATGTGCAAAAAATGTTGTACAGGTATGTATGTAAGAATAGAAAACGCAAACCGCACCATTGCAATACATGAAGACAAACACCCGATGGTGTGAAAATAAAATTCTAATAAATGAGATCCGACACTGTGGTAATAACTAGCAAATTTTTATTTCAAAGTTTAGTAAAAACACAATATTTGTCAACACAGTTTAGATTTTAAAGTCATTCTTGGGTCAATCAATCTCCTGGTGGGCCCATTTCTTCTTCCCCCGAATGCTTCTCTTGGTGCGCTGCTTGGCATATTTTTCATCTGGGGTTTCCCACAGCAGCAACCAGCAGAAATCAGCCATCATAGTGGTGTCCCATCTTCCTTGGTACCTTCTCTCTGCGTCCTTGATGTCCTGGTGAAACCTTTCACCTTGTTCTTCACTGTACGCCCCCACGTTTTCGGGAAAGTAGTTCACATGGGAGTGCAAGAAATGGACTTTCAGGCTCATGTTACAGCCTTGTTCTTTGAAGGCATTGAGCATCCTGGCAACAATATCCTTATAGTTCTCATCCCGCCTGTTCCCCAAGAATTTGAGAACAACATCCTTGAAGGAATCCCAGGCTTCTTTTTCCTTCTCAGACATCATTTCAGCGAATGCTCCATCTGAAATGAGTTTCCTTATATCAGGGCCAACAAACACTCCTTCCTTTAGCTTTGCTTCAGAAAGTCGGGGGAACTTTGAGCAAAGGTACCGAAAGCACTCACCATCTTTTGGAAGGGACTTGATGAATTGCTTAATGAGACCCAACTTAATGTGGAGAGGTGGTAATAGAATTTTATCACGAGGTACCAAGCTCTCATGAACATTTTTCTCACCGGGTCTCAAATACTCCCGAATTGGCCAGTCTTTTTTCCCCCAGTGTAGGTCGCGGGCCCGGCTATCCCACAAGCAAAGGAAGCAGGGATATTTGGTGAAACCGGATTGCTGCCCTAATAGCATGGATAGAATTTTAAAGTCTCCACAAATCATCCACTTATGCTCATCATAACGAATCTTCTGAAGAATCAGGGCCAAATTCTCGTATTTTTCTTGGAGAATAACAGAGTGAGCAATAGGAACTGAAGCGAATGTGTTGCCATTATGAAGAAGAACACCTTTTATGCTGTCTTTTGACGAATCAATGAACAGCCGCCATTCAGCAGGATCATACTTGAGTTTAAACTTTTCCATCACTCCGTATATATCGTTGCAAAATACCAAATCTTCCTCTTTGCTGAAATACTTCAAAAATTGTGTCTCGCGCTTGCGGTACCAATAAAAAGTTGTTCCTGGTGACAATAGATTTTTCTGTTTAAGCCGAGAACCTAGCAGTTGGGCAGCATCTTTTGGGAGTCCTAAATCCCGGACTAAATCATTCAATTCAGCTTGAGAGAAAAGTTCAGGTTTCGGATCTGGTTCAGTTTCAAACTCGGAAGTATTGGACTCATCGGGAAAAGCCATCTGATGAGTCTCATCATGATCAGAACCGTCCACACAAATATGATCCAAAGATTTTGGTGGTTCAGGCACAGGTACTTCGTTGCTATGAGGCATAGGCCTAATTGCTGAGGGAAGGTTGGGGTAACTTATTACGTTCTTATTTTTTAAGTTGCATCCCTTCACAATGCAAGAGCAAAAATAGCAGTCACTGCTGTGGTCTCTTTGTTCATGCCACATCATAGGTATTCCAAAACGAAATGCTTGTTTTTTACCTTTCATCTATAAGCGTAGATCTTCCTCACATGTCTTGCACACTTTGTGAGGAGCCCACGGTTTGTCTTGATCGCCTAACTTCAAACCGAAATAGGCGAAATATACTTTTTTAATAAATGCAGAAATGTTCCTCTGCCGCTTTTTCACGGTATATTCCCCACAAATAAAACAAAAACTGTCCGGAGAGTTGACGCAACCTCTGGCTCTGTGAGCCATCACAAATACACAGCACTGCAAACTACAACTGTAGTGAACCACTTCGGAATAAAGCTGGATTACGACTGAGCAAACAAAAGGTAATAATGAACTTGCAAGAAACTGAAATTTGACAGGAACGTTCATGTCGCAACCACCGTGTTTGAGCGAGCGAACGAGGCGAGGCGAACAGGAAAGAACATGCGCCAGCGCGAGTACTGGATTTAGCCCCCCGCCTCCCAATTGTCCTGTTAATGTATAAAATGAATACAAAACACTCTAAAATATCATGAGGGAGTGTTTCTAGTTAGTTAACCATTACAACCTCTATTTTGGGCCAAGAAAATAAACTGCAGTCGGCTAAAAAGAAATTATGTGAACATTCCTTATATGGGTAAGAAATCTAATTTTGCAAGAAAACGTGACGTGATGGAACATTTTGGCTATTTTTCCTGGATTCAGCTCCCCAAAATCTATAGGAATCAGTTGCAAAACTGGAGGCAGTTTTTTGGTAGTGTACCTGTGTTATCTTCCGGCGATGCCTCAAGCGCTCAGCCTCCGGGGGGCTTCGGCGCGAGGCAGGGCCAATCCGAGATGGAAAAAACCTCGGGGAACCGTCGGATGGCAGCCGCAGAGCTCAACGAGATCCTCCCCGGGACTGCCTGCACAGATCACCTTGAAAGCTCGGCCCGACCGGGAGGAGGGGGGGGGGGGAGGGAGAGATAGCCTGCAGGAGTGATTAAAGGAGCAGAGACTGCTCAAACCTGAAGGAAAGAAATTAAGAGAGGTAAGGCAATAAAATAATATATCAGGAATTAAACAAAGTAATCAAATAAGGAAATCAAGTAAAAGTATAGGAAAAGGCTCCAGTAAGCCCTAGGCTTACGGAACCCTCCAGCTGCTTGGAGGCTGAGAATACTGGAGTTGGTGGGTGGTCCTGGTGGTATTTATACCGCCCCACCTCCAAAAAGGTTGGGCTCAGCCTCCAAGCTGCTGGAAGGGTTGCGCAACCCAGAAGTAAAGGGACTGGACTGGAGTGACGATAAGGAACTCTCCATTGCCTCACTGGTTTTATTTTCATTAATCACTAACCAAAGCGTCCCAGGAGGGCCACTACAGCAACAAAATCAAGGCCCAAACCCTGGCAAATCACTATGCAAGCAAACTTACGGCTACAAAACCCACTCAATGCCTGGACGCAGCCCACCCAGCGCCACAACTCAACATGGCGACCAGAGCAAAACAAGACCAGGGTTGGAGCAATTTTCACAAAATTGAAGACCAGCAAATTATAAACATAATCACTAACATCAACACCACAACCTCCCCACTGGATCCCTGCCCAGCCGCATGGGTCAAGGCAGCGAAGCAAGAAATTGCCCTACACATCTCGCATATAGTAAACCTGTCACTCCAACAAGGAATCATGCCTACGCAACTTAAGAAATCCATCATAAGACCTATACTAAAAAACAAAACACTCAACAAGGATGACCCAGCTTCCTACCGCCCAATATCCAGCATATCTTTCCTAGCAAAGATCATTGAAAAGGCAGTCCTACAACAACTGCAAGACCACCTGGACAATGAAACCCTAAATGATCAGCAATACGGTTTCAGGCAACATCATGGGGTTGAAACCCTACTGCTTACACTACTAGACAACTTCTTCAAAGGCCTAGAAGACAAAAAGAAAATGTTTATCCTCATATTTATTGACATCTCAGCAGCTTTTGATACAGTACACCATGGAACCCTCATGAACAGAATTAAATCAATAGGAATATCGGGAACCCCCCTAAAATGGTTCTCATCATATATAACAAACAGAATGCAACAGGTACAGTTCAACGACGAAAAGGTAGAGGCATTCCCACAAACCCAAGGCATACCTCAAGGCTCTGCTCTCTCCTTACTCCTCTTCAACGTATATATGCAACCAATTTGCGAAACCTTCCAAAAGCACAAAATCAACTACCACATCTATGCAGACGATATTATGCTGTACACACAACTTGACGCAAATAACCCAAATTACATCCAACTAGAAGAATGCCTAAGCGAGATGCAAACCTGGTTACAACAAAACAACATGGCGATCAACCATAAAAAAACAGAGGTGATGTACATCTCCAGAAAACCAAATTTCAACCCCCCTGCAACGATCACCCTGTGCAACAATACCTACCAAACAAAGAAAGAAATAAAATATCTGGAGGTAACGTTCGATAGCGACCTAAAAATGGAAAAACACCTCTGCATAACAAACAGGGCCATCTTCCACAAACTAAGAGTCATACAACCACTACGGAGCATTATTGAGCCTCATGATTTCAGGTCTGTTGCACAAGCTCTCATCATGCCTCATTTCGACTACTGCAATGCCATTTTACAGGGCCTACCAAAGAAAACCCTGAGCATACTGCAAATGGCGCAGAATGTGGCGGTTAGAATCATTATGAAGAAAAGTTTTGCTGAACACATCACATCTGTGTTGAATGAGCTACACTGGCTCCCCATTACAGCTCGTATAAAATATAAAACACTAATAACCACATTCAAACTCATGCATAACATAGCGCCATCCTTCCTCTCCAACCTAATCAGCACACAACCACCCAACAGAAGCAGAAGAACCACTAACTTAAACACCCTCTGCGTACCGGAAGATATAAGATCTGTCAAAACCGGTACAAGTAACAGAGCATACTCATACACAGCTCCGACACTCTGGAACCAACTGCCGCCTGAGCTACGAGCTAGCAAAGACCTGATGGACTTTAAGAAAAAACTCAAGACTCACCTATTTCAGATTCAGTACAACTTGATTTAGTCAACGTGGCCTAAGCTGTGCTACCCAGAGAGCCAAAGATGTATATATGTAAAAATGTACATATGTAAATAACTCCTCCCTCCTTACGAAAAGAAACCCAATTACCTAATTACTGTGTGTTGTGCTCACCCTACGAATCACCTTGTACATACTACAAATTTTTCTGTCCTGATTTGACAGTTTCCAACATGTAATCTAATCCGCTACTGATCGCTGGAAGTAGTGGTATACAAATGTACGCTAATTAAATAAATAAATAAAAAATTTTGTTTTATTTATTTATTTAGCCTCGGAAGAAAAGGCTGGCAATCTACTTCCGGTGATACATTGCCAAGAAAACCCAGAGGTAGCTGGGTCGCTATGAGTCAACACTGACTTGATGGTACTTAAAAAAAAAATAAATAAATAAGGCATATGTAGCACTGTACAGAGACATGTAAAGCCTAGTTACTCACCTGTAACAGGTGATCTCCGGGAACAGCAGTCTACACATATGGGTGACATCGGGTACCGACGGAGCCCGCGCGGGAAGCTTCCCAGCTACCAATAGGAAAGCCTTTAGGAGAGCTCCATTGCGCCTGCGCTGCTGCCTTCCTGCTCTTCCAACTCCTTCTCCTGAGTTGCGTTTGTAGCTGAAGAAAAGGAGTGGAAAAAAACAAAACAAAAAATAACCCTACAAATCCAAGGGGAGGAGGGTGGGTTGTGAAGACTAAATTCCTGCTGTTCCCGGAGATCACCTGTTACAGGTGAGCAACTATGCTATCTCCAGGAACAAGAAGAAAAGCGTAGTTACTCACCTGTAAAGCACAGTTACTTACCTGTAACAGGTGAACTCTGGGAACAGCAGGAATAAGTCTTCACGTATGGGTACGTCGGTACCGACGGAGCCTGCGCGGGAACGCTCCCCAGCTTCCCAAAAAAGGAAAGCTTTTGGGAGCATCCCACAGCGCCTGCGTGCTGCCTTCCCGCCTTTCCTAACCAACTCTCCTCAGTTCGAGTTTAAAGCTGAGACAATAGAGAGAGAGAGGAAAGGAAAGATAGAAAAGAGATACAACTCCTAGGGGAGGTGGGTGGGTTGTGAAGACTTATTCCTGCTGTTCCCAGAGATCACCTGTTACAGGTAAGTAACTGTGCTATCTCCAGGAACAAGCAGGAATGAGTCTTCACATATGGGGACTCCCTAGCTGAGATGCCTGGGAGATCCCCAAGGATATGAGACCCTGAAGGGGGTCTGCGTCCTCCTATGGATCTCAGGCATCCATCCAGGGAAGGAGGGCAGGAGTTGTTTAAGCTGTGAAGGTATGAACAGAGGCCCAGGTGGCTGCTCGACAGATCTGGTCGATGGACAAAGAATTTAGATGAGCCATAGAGGTGGCCATGGCCCTCACATTATGAGCTGTGACATGGCTCTCCAGAGAAAGGTTCTTACTCTGGTAGGCGAAAGAAATACACTGAGCAATCCAATTGGACAGTGTTCTCTTAGAGACTGGAAGTCCCAAGTGAGAGGGATCAAAAGCAACAAAAAGCTGGGAAGACCTTCTATGTTGCTGTGTCCTATGTAAGTAAAAAGCAAGAGCTCTTTTACAATCCAGAGTATGAAGATTCCTCTCTGCACTGGATGCATGAGGAGCTGGAAAAAAGACAGGTAAATATACCTCTTGATTAAGATGAAAAGGTGAGACCACTTTAGGCATAAAGTGTGGATTTGTCCTAAGGACTACCTTGTCATGATGGAACCTTGTATAAGGTGGATTAGCCACTAAGGCCTGTAGTTCACTGATGCGGCGAGCAGAAGTGACTGCAATGAGGAAAATAACCTTCCAGGAAAGAAATTTCAAGGAGGTAGTGGCTAAGGGTTCAAAAGGTGGCTTCATGAGCTGACCAAGAACCAAATTTAAGTCCCATGCCACCGGAGGAGGCCTAATGGGAGGTTTAGTTAAAGTTAGGCCTCTCATGAATCTTGAAATAAGAGGATGAGAAGAGATAGGTTGTCCACTGATGGGCTTAAGGGATGCTGCAATAGCACTCAAATGGACTCTTACTGAATTTGTTTTAAGTCCTGCATTGGAGAGATGCAGGAGATAGTCTAACAAAGAAGTTAAAGGTAGTGCTAGAGGGTCAAGACCCTTCTCAGCACACCAAATGGAAAATCTTTTCCACTTAAAAGCATAGGAACGCCTGGTGGAAGGTTTCCTGGAGGCATGGAGGATATCCTTCACCTGCTGCGAAAGATTCCAGTTTTGAAGGTCTAGGCCTTCAGTAACCAAGCTCTGAGGTGAAGGGACTTGGGGTTTGGGTGCCACAAAGTCCCTTCCTCTTGAGACAGAAGGTCTGGAGCAGCTCCCAAGTCCAGGGAGGGGGCTTGGGAGAGATGCATAAGTAGAGGGTACCACACTTGGCGTGGCCAGCGTGGAGCTATGAGGATCATAGATCCTTGATCCCTCTGGAGTTTGAACAGTCTTGGGAATCAAGGGAATGGGTGGAAAGGCATACAGGAAGCCCCGACCCCAATGAAGGAGGAAGGCATCCTTGGCCTGAACCCCCTGACACGGAATTCTGGAACAGAACCGGGGAAGTTTGGCATTCCACGGACTTGCAAAGAGGTCTATGTCCGGGGTTCCCCATTCTTGAAAGATTCTGAGTACCTGATCCATGTGCAGGGACCATTCGTGTGGAAGCAGAACTCGACTGAGTCTGTCTGCCCAAGAGTTTTGGATTCCTGGGAGATATACTGCCAGGAGATGGATTTGATGCTCTCTGGCGAAGGCCCATAATCTTAGAGCTTCGTTGCAAAGCGACAGAGAGCCAGTTCCTCCTTGCTTGTTTATGTAAAACATGGCTACCTGATTGTCCGTATGAATAAGGACTGTCTTGTAGCTGAGGAGGGTATGAAAGACCTTGAGAGCTAGAAACACTGCTCGAAGCTCCAAGTGGTTGATATGAAGAGAGGTCTCCTGAGGGGACCAATTGCCTTGGGTGGAGAGGTCTTGTAGATGAGCTCCCCAACCTGTTTGAGAGGCATCTGTTGTGAGGGTTGCTTGGGGTAACAACTGTTGGAAGGGGGACCCCAGCAACAGATTTTGAGTGGACATCCACCATTGGAGAGACCAAAAGAGACGTTTGGAGGTTGCTATTTGGTCTGAGAGAGCTCCTGAGGCTTGAGTCCACTGGGTGGACAAAGTCCATTGAGCTGCTCTCATGTGTAGGCGTATCTAATACCCATCCATCAACAAACAAAAACCCATCCTTCTCACTTCATTTCTTGTGTCGGAGCCTGCCGAGGGAGGGCTGGAACAGCATAACCAACCCCCTGCAGACGGCAAACTTCTTTTATTTTATTTTTACCCCAAAAAGTAATTAAACAGTCACTTATCTTCATAAATATAAAACCAAACTCTTCTCATTCGCTTCTTATTCACCGAAGTAGTTGCTAATAGCAAAGTTGCACGACGTGCACGTTTCGGGAAAACCCTGTTTCAAGTGCTCCAAACTTTTCATTCATGCAACAAAAACGCCGTCCTCGCGGTCCCGGGTTGAACTTCATACCTTGAAGTTCAACCCGGGACCGCGAGGACGGCGTTTTTGTTGCATGAATGAAAAGTTTGGAGCACTTGAAACAGGGTTTTCCCGAAACGTGCACGTCGTGCAACTTTGCTATTAGCAACTACTTCGGTGAATAAGAAGCGAATGAGAAGAGTTTGGTTTTATATTTATGAAGATAAGTGACTGTTTTATTTTATTTTTACCCCAAAAAGTAATTAAAGAAGTTTGCCGTCTGGAGGGGGTTGGTTATGCTGTTCCAGCCCTCCCTCGGCAGACTCTGACACAAGAAATGAAGTGAGAAGGATGGGTTTTTGTTTGTTGATGGATGGGTATTAGATATGTTCAATTTTTCATCATATTTGGGGGTTTTTGTATGATCTCATGTGTAGGCGAGCATAGGGTACCACATGTACTGTGGAAGCCATGTGGCCTAGCAGTTGTAGCATCTCCCTGGCAGTTAAGTGGCTCTTTGACTGAATCTGGGAGGCTAGCTGCACTAGACGTTGGCAACGGGCCTGAGGAAGGTAGGCCCTTGCAGTGGTGGTATCCAACCAGGCACCTATGAATTCCAGGGACTGAATAGGGATGAGCTGGGACTTTGGGAGGTTTACTACCAGTCCCAGATACTGCAGAATGCGCCTTGTGCGGTCCAGGGAAATCTGGGCCTCTGATTGAGATGGAGCTCGGATGAGCCAGTCGTCCAGATATGGGAAGACAAATATTCCCAGAGTGCGTAGAAATGCAGCAACTATTGCCATGCATTTGGTGAACACTCTCGGAGCAGAGGCCAGACCAAAAGGAAGGACTCTGTATTGGTAATGTTTTCCCTGGAAAAGAAAACGTAGGAATTTTCTGTGAGTTGGATGGATGAGTACATGTGTGTACGCATCCCTGAGATCTAGAGAACAAAGCCAATCCTGACTTTGAAGGTATGGAAGGAGAGTGCCCAGAGAAAGCATCTTGAACTTCTCCTTGCATAGAAATTTGTTCTATTCTCTGAGATCTAGAATGGGTCTGTATCCCCCTGTCTTCTTTGGGATGAGAAAATAGGAAGGAGTAGAACCCTGACCCTTGCTGAAGAAGAGGAACTTCTACTATTGCCCCTTGGGCAAGAAGGGAAGATATCTCCTGACCTAAAAGGCCGAGAACAGATGTGGGAGAATTGAAGTGTCTCACCATGGTGTGGGGAGGAAGGTCTGAGAAATGAAGTTTGTAGCCCTCTAGGGTCCACTGCTCTGATGTGATTTGCTCCCATCTGGGAGCAAAATGAGCTAACCTTCCTGGAATGGTGAGAGGTTCTGGCTGTGTTAAAGCCAGAAAGGCTAAGTTCTCTAGCATCAAGTCAAAAACCCTGAGGGGGCTGGGACTGCTGAGTTACAGCAGCCCCTGTAGACTTAGGCCTGGCTTGCTTAGGTTGCTGACGCTTAGCGGTAAAGCGACCTGTAGAAGATTGTTGGCCAGAAGTGGAAGGAAACCTGCCCTTTTTGAAAAAAGATTTTTTTAAAGTATTTTTCTTGGCAGGAATGGAGGTAGACCTTGAAAGTCTATCCAGAGCAGAATTCTCTGCATCCATTTGAGTGGCTTTAATTTGCCACTCTTTGCCAAACAGATTTTCACCTGTACAGGGCAGATTTCCTAAACCATCCTGAACCCAGGGTTCTAAATCAGAAGCCTGGAGCCAAGCAATTCTGCCAGCAGCTATGGCAATGCCTGAGGCTCTACTGGCACCTTCAAAGGAGTCAAAGGCTGCCCTGTTTGACAACTTGGAGATGTCCTGAGTATGCTTAAGGCACATGCGGAATTCTTCCCTTTTATCCTCTGGAATAAAAGGGAGGTAAGTGTGCAGCTTTTCTGCCACTTCCTTCAGAAACATACCCATATGAAGGCTATATGAGTTGATTCTGGCAATAAGCATACTGGCTTGGAAGATTTTTCTACCAAAAGCATCCAAGGTCCTGCATTCTCTTCCTGGAGGAGCAGAAGAGTGTCTTTTTGTACTCTTTATCCTCTTCATAGCTGACTGCACCACAATGGAATGGTGAGGAAGCTGAGTTTTCTGGAACCCAGGACAAGGAGGGACACGATACATAGTGTCCAACCTGCGAGAATGAGGAGAGAGAGTAAGAGGAGTCTCCCATAAATCAATCATGTGTTCATGAAGAATCTCATGAATTGGTAAGGTGACTACCTCTTTAGGAGCTCTAGAGTATCCTAAAATATCTAATTTTTTTGCTCTAGGCTCTGATTCAGAGGTTACTGAAATAGAGAGTCCTTTAGCTACTTCTCTTATGAAGTCTTGAAAGGACAAGTCCTCTGGAGGAGACATTCTTCTTTTTGGAGAAGAAGTCTCCTCAGGAAGGGCTATGGATACTTCAGGAGACTCATCTGATGTATCAGAATCATCAGAGGAATCGAAGTATCGCCTGTCAGGGTGCTCTTCTAACGCTCGATACGCGTATCGAGCGGTATCGACATCGGGCGTCCCCGGTACCGAGAAGTAGCCCTGGACAAGGAACCGCAGCAGTCGGTATCCTGGTCGATGTCGATGCCCTCGGTACCGGCATCGGCGCTGGTGCCGGTACCGACAACGGAGCTCGTTGCGGTACCGCCGGCGTCACAGCTTGAATGAAGGATGAAATAGCCTGCTGCATGGACAGAACATTCTGATCCATCGACGCCACGAATGCCTGGAGGTCGGTACCGGTAGATTGTGCCGGTACCCCAGAGCATTCTAACAGGTGATTGGTCGAGGCCGTGACATCGATGTCAACCTGTAACCCCATAGGAGGAGCTTTGGAAGCCGGAGCTTCCCGCCAGGGTTGTTTGGCTGGTGCAGGATCCTCGAGGGCAAGCCCGGAGGCATCTCGATGCTTAGAGGGAGATCTACCCTTCGAGGACCTGCTAGGTTTATGTTTGGCTACCTGAGATCCTTCAGGAGAAGAAGACCTGGAAGATGTCGATGCTACTGCCGGTGCCTCAGCGGGAAACAGCACATGGAGCTTAGCTGCTCGGTTCTGTAACCCCCGTTTAGACATTAGGGAGCAGGACGGACAATCCGGAATGGAATGTTCAGGACCCAAACATTTAAGACACCATTCATGGGTATCTGTAACAGAAATAGTAGCGCTACACTTAGTGCATTTTTTTAACCCGGAGGTTGGTTTTTCCATGAGGGAAATTTTCTTGTGGGCCCTAAGGCCTTAAGAAGAAAATACACCAAGTGAGGAAAAAATATCAAAATTTTTTTTTTTTTTTTTTAAAGAAAGAAAGAAAAGACCGGCGGTACCGGTCCGGAGTCGGGGAAGCGACCAAAGAAATAAAATAAAATAAAGAACTTCTTCAGCGGTGACAGGGCTCGACCTGCTGGCTCCGCGGAAAAGAAGAACTGAGGAGAGTTGGTTAGGAAAGGCGGGAAGGCAGCGCGCAGGCACTGTGGGATGCTCCCAAAAGCTTTCCTTTTTGGGAAGCTGGGGAGCGTTCCCACGCAGGCTCCGTCGGTACCGACGTACCCATACGTGAAGACTCATTCCTGCTTGTTCCTTGAGATCAGGTGTTCTCCGGGGACAGCAGGAATCAGTCCTCACATATGAGGTGACGTCGGCGCCGATGGAGCTCTCGTGTGGAGCAAATCCCCAGCTTTCAGAGAAAGCCTTTGGGAATTGCATCATGCATGCGTGGTCCTCTTCCCACCCAAGGGTGCCATCTTGCTCAGTCAAATGACATAGCTAAAAAGATGGAAAAAATTAGCAAAGCAATAATAATAGGACTGCAACTCCAAGGGGAGGCGGGAGGGTCGTGAGGACTGATTCATGCTGTCCCCAGAGAACACCTGTTACAGGTGAGTAACTACACTTTCTCCGGGAACAAGCAGGAACTCAGTCCTCACATATGGGACTCCCCAGTTATAGGCTACCGAGAACCCACAGCTGAAAAATAGGCTCCCTCTATAAGAGCCGCAAGCAGCCACAATAGGAATCTAACAGAGAGTAGCACTCCAGTAGCCTGATACAGAAGGGTCAAGGGCAGGAGTTGCCTAGACCTTGAAAAAGTTACAGAGTACAGCCTGGCCAAAAGCACTGTCCCGTTGCGACTCCATTTCAAGGCAGTAATGGGTTGCAAAAGTCTGATCCGAAGACCAGGTAGCAGCCCGGCAGATGTCTGCCAGCGGAACAGAGCGGAAATGAGCCACTGATGCCGCCATGGCCCTGACCTGATGGGCTGTGACACGACCCCCCAACAGAAGCTCGGCTGCCCTGTATGCCCAGGCAATACAGCCTGCCACCCAGGTGGACAGAGTATGTTTGGAAACAGCCATCCCCAGCTTACTGGGGTCATAGGATACGAAGATCTGAGAAGCCCTTCTATGGCCCTGCATGCGCTAAATATAGAAGGCCAACGCCCTCTTACAGTCCAGGGTATGCAGTACTGTCTCTGCTCGACTGGCATGCGGCCTGGGAAAAAAGGTAGGCAGCACCACCTCCTGGTTGAGGTGGAACGAGGAGACCATTTTTGGAAGGAACTTGAGGTGCGTGCGAAGCACCACCCAGTTCCTATCGAACCTTGTGTAAGACCTGTCGCTCAGTCACCCGCCGAGCCGACATGAGTACCACCAAGAACAACACCTTCCAAGAAAGGTAGCATAGATGGCAGGTTGCCATCAGCTCAAAGGGCGACCGAGTAAGCTGCCCCAAAACCACATTCAAATCCCACTCGGTCACCAGAGGGCGAACCAGAGGTTTCAGCAGAAGCAGACCTCTCAAGACCGAGCCAAGGGATGGGCAAAGAGAGGTTTCCCCTCTACCGGAAAGTGGTTTGCTGCAAGGGCACTGGGATGAACTCTGACAGAGTTGGACTTAAGGCCCAAATCCAAAAGGTGGAGAAGGTACTGTAAAACCACCGCAACCTGGCAGGAGAAAGGATTTACACCCTGCTCCTCGCACCAAGGCATAGGTCCGTCTAGTCGACAGCCTCCTTGAGGCCAGCAAGACCTCTACAACATTTTTTGGAAGGAGGAGTGGTGCGAGTATTACCCTTTCAGCAGCCATGCCATTAGGTTGAGGGAGCTGAGATTGCCCCCCTCCTGGGACAGGAGGTTTGGAGAGGACCCCAGGGAAATGGGGGCCTCCTCCACTAGCTGAAGTAGAAGTGGAAACCAGGGTTGCCTTAGCCACCTTGGGGATAACAGGATGACCGAGGCTTTTGTCCTGGAGGATCTTGAATAGAGTCTTGGCCACCAGAGGCGTCGGAGGAAACACATACAGGAGGCCTACAGACCATGATATCAGAAATGCATCGGCAGCCATCCTGTACAGGTGCGGCTGCCTGGAGCAGAACCGGGGTAACTGGTGATTGACCGGACTCGTAAACAAGTCCATCACTGGCCATCCCCAGGCCTGAAAAAGCCAATGGACTACTCCCCTGTCCAGCTGCCACTCGTGGAAATGGAGAATCCTGCTTAGCCTGTCGGCTAAGTAGTTGTCCTAGCCCAGCAGGTAAATTGCCCACAGATGAATGCCATGGCCGGCTGCAAAGGAGCACAAATCTAGAGTTTCCTGACACAGTAGGCGGGACCCCGTGCCGCCCTGCTTGTTCACATAGAACATGGCCACTTGGTTGTCTGTACCAAGACAGGTTCGTGAGCCAGGGTCTGCCAGAATACTCCTAGAGCTAGGCGGATGGCATGGAGCTCCAAGAAATTGATTTGTTGTGTTCTCTCGTTTGGGGACCACACTCCTTGAGTACAAAGCCCCTGGCAATGGGCTCCCCAGCCCAGCAGAGACGCATCTGTGGTCAGGATCCTCGTGTGTCGAGGAGCCTGGAAAGGCATTCCCACCTCCAAATGGAGTGCTTGAAGCCACCAGTTCAGGGACTGTACTAGTCGTCTAGACACTGTGACTCTGTCTGAGGCAGCCTGTGGCCTGTGTCCACTGGTCCCTGAGGCACCACTGAGCAGTTCGCATGTGGAGGCGGGCATCTGGTGTCACATGGACTGTAGACGCCATGTACCCGAGAAGGCGCAGAAAGTGTCTTGCTGACACTGTGGATCTGTGACTCACCTGACGTGCCAGAGCCAGAAGCCTTTTTGCCCTGTCTGCCAACAGGTACGCCCTTGCCTGAAGGGTATAGAGTCTGGCCCCAATGAACTCTAGTTATTGAGTGGGAACAAGGCTGGACTTGGGGTAATTGATTACAAATCCCAGATGCTGGAGCACCTGGATGGTGCGAGATGTGGCGTCATGGACCTCTCTGGCTGAAGTGCCTCTGATGAGCCAGTCGTCTAGGTAGGGGAAGACAAAGAAGACTTGAAGTCACCGCCAGGCACTTTGTGAATACCCTGGGTGCAGAGGCCAAGGAGAGTACCCTGTACTGGTAGCGATTCCTCCCCCCCTCCCCCCACCACCACAAAGCACAGATATTGCCTGTGGTCCGGGTGTATTAGGATGTGTGTATACGCATCCTTTAGGTCTAAGGAGCATAGCCAGTCTCCCTGGCGGAGGTAAGGCAGCAATATTCCAAGGGAGAGCATCTTGAACTTCTCCCTCACCAGGAATTTGTTTAAGTTGCGCAGGTCGAGGATGGGTCTGAGGCCTCCTGTTCTTTTTGGTACCAGAAAGTACCTGGAATA
The DNA here is from genome assembly GCA_033557465.1 of Ichthyophis bannanicus. Taxonomy (NCBI): domain Eukaryota; kingdom Metazoa; phylum Chordata; class Amphibia; order Gymnophiona; family Ichthyophiidae; genus Ichthyophis; species Ichthyophis bannanicus. Next base: position 385,859,642 of record CM066039.1, read on the forward strand.
GAAGCCCTTGCCCTGGAGGTAGTGGGGCACCGGTTCTACCACCTGATCCTCAATAAGACTTGCCAACTCCTTCAGACGAAGGTCCCGGTGAAGGGGAGACCTGAGGGGCTCTCCTGGAAAATAAGGAGGGGGTATCTGGGCCAGATGAAGGAGACAGCCCTGGTGGATTATCTGCAGGACCCAAGCATCGGTGGTAATGGCTGTCCACCTGTGGGCATACAGGGCAAGCCTTCCTCCTGTGCATTGCCTGTCCCCTGTGGGGAGAGGGGCCATGCTGTGAGAGTCAAAAGCAACTACAGCAGGCTGGGCCGGAGCCGGTGTCTGGGGTTTGGGGGCTTTCTGCTTACACGGGCCATACCCCTGTCCCTTGGCCTGCTGCCCCTGTTGGGGAGCTGGGGAGGCCTGAAAATGGGGGTAGCTTCGGTAAGCAGCACCCTTCCTTGGGTAAAAGAGCTTCTTACCCGAGCCCTTCTTGCGAGAAGGGGCAGAGGTCTTCTTTGAGAGCCGTGTCTTCGTCATATACTCTGACTATCTCCGCAGCCTTGACGGTCATGGGGTTGCCAAAAAAGTTCTCCCCTTGGCATGGGACATCGATCAACTTGTCCTGAACCCATTGCTCGAGGGCCGACGACTGTAGCCATGCTTGGCTGATTGCACCGATGCCTACCTCAGCTACCCGGGCCGCCGACTCGAACCCGTCATAGGCTGCTCGAGTCATGAATGTCGAGCACTCACAGAGGGCGGTGGACAGGCTCTTGAAGCGCTGCAAAGGTCCCTCGGAGAGACCAGCCGAGAACCCGGCGAGTTCCTTCGCCAGGTCTCTCAGGTACATGCCCATGTACAGCTGGTAGGCCTGGATCCAACAAGTCAGCATTGAACCCTGGAAGCACTTTTTGCCAAGGGCGTCCAAGTTGCGGGCCTCCCTGCCAGAGGCACCGAGGAGTGCGTCTTCTGGCTCTTCAGCCTGCGCATGGCCGATTCCACAACACTGGAGTTGTGCGGCAATTGTGCCTTTTGAAAACCAGGGCTCTGGCGGACTCGATACATCGAGTCGATCCGCTTACTGATCACCGGCGCCGATGCCGGTGTCTCCCACATGCGGAGCATCAGTTGTTCCAGGATCGGAGGCACGGGTACAGTAAGGGCCTCCCGAGGGGGAGAGTCATACTGTAGGATCTTGAGCTCGTCGGCTCGAAGATCCTTCTCGGAATCCGTGGGGAATGCCAAAGCCTTGGACATATCCCTCACGAAGTCCAAGAACCTCGTGTCCTCCGGAGGGGACCTTCTCCGAGGTTCGGACACCAAAGAATCGGGCGGGATGTCACTGTGCCAACAAGTGTCTGGGGACTCCTCCTCCTCCATTTCCCATTCCGATGCATCCGAGGAGGAATCGATGGGCTCCGGCATAGAGGGCACCAGCATCAACTGCTCCAACGCAGCGACGACCTCGATCCCAAACGGGAAGAGGACTGCACATGCATGATGCAATTCCCAAAGGCTTTCTCTGAAAGCTGGGGATTTGATCCAAATGAGGGCTCCGTTGGCGCCGACATCACCCCATTATGTGAGGACTGACTTCCTGCTTATTCCCGGAGAATACAACCTTCACATATGGGACTCCCTTGCTCCCAAAACTCTGAAGAGTTGGACCGGGTCTGAAAGTCGGACAAGGTCATTTGAACCTAGACTTCCCCGCCAAGAAGATTTGACAAGAAGTGGGTGGGGGGAGGGGGGAGGAGTTGTTTAACTTCCAAAGAGATGCTGAAGGACCACCTGGCCAAAGGCTGCATCCCGGTGAGAGTCCTTGTCCAAACAGTAATGGAAGGTATGGATAGAGGACCATGTAGCAGCTCAGCAAATCTCGTCAATGACTACCGAACAGAGATTAGCAACGGAAGTTGCCATTGCTCGGACATTATCGGCAGTTATGTGTCCCGTGAGGGAAGACCTGCTTTGTCGTATGTGAAAGAAATACAGTCTGCTATGCATCTGGATAGTGTACATTTGTTCACTGGAAGGTCCAGGTGAGAAGGATCAAAGGAGACAAAGAACTGGGAGGACTTCCTAATGTTTTCTGTCCTTTGAAGATAGAAGGCCAAAGCCCTCTTACAGTCATGTGTATGTAGAGTGGCTTCTGCACGACAAGCATGAGATCTTGGGAAAAGATCAGCAGAATTACTGACTGATTGAGATGGAAAGGTAATACTACTTTCAGAAGAAAGTGGGAGTGTGTCCGAAGGACAACCTTGTCATGATGAAAACGTGTGTACAGAGCATGAGCCACTAAGGCCTGCAGCTCACTGATGCACCTGGCCGATGTCAATGCAATGAGGAATAAAACCTTCCAGTATAAGTATCGGAGCTGTGTGGTTGCTAAGGGCTCAAACAGCGGTTTGAGAAGCTGAGCTAGTACCACATTGAGATCCCATGCCACTGGTGGTGGTCGAATGGGAGGTTTGGCGAGAAGAAGACCTTTCATAAAACGTGCTACCAGAAGAGCTGTGGAGATGGGTCCACAGGCTTATGGAAAGCAGAAATAGTACTAAGGTGCACGTGCACTGAGTTCGTCTTAAGATCTAGAGAAGATAAAAGCAAAAGTTACTGAAGTAGCGTAGGGACTGTTGCTTCAAATGGATTGTGACCATTATGAGAGCACCATGAAGCATATCTACACTATTTGAAAGAATAGGTCTTTCTGGTGGAGAGCTTTCTGGAGGAAAGGAGAAAGCGTAGTTACTCACCTGTAAGAGGTGTTCTCCGGGGACAGTAGGAAACAGTCCTCACTTATGGGTGACGTCGGCACCGACAGAACCTGCGCAGAGCAATTCCCCAGCTTTCAAAGAAAGCCTTTGGGATTGCTGCCACGCATGCGTGGTCCTCTTCCCACCCAAAGGTGCCATCTTGCTCAGTCAGGTCTCTTAGCTCGAGCCCTACAATGCAGATGGCAAGGGATGGATAAAAATCCAGCAATTCGGGGGGCGCTAGTGAGCCCGCTGCTAAATGGCTGCTCCCTAGTGTAGCTCCGTCCCGGGCTCCCCCAATCCTTCAGCTAACACCCGCATATCCATGGCATTGCTCCCCCGAGCCTTCAGAATTGACCCCGGGAGAGTCGGGCAATTCTAATTGCACCTTCCGACGCGGCTCGGAGGGCAGCAGCAAGGTAAACTGCCAGGAGCCAGTCCTTGCTATACCCGGCTCTGCTGTCCTGCTCCTGACTGCTGCCGGTGCCCCGGTGTATTCCCTACGCACCGGGACCGGGCTGAAGGGCTCTCTCCCCATCGCATAGCAGTGCGATGTTCTAACCTTACAGTGCATCGAAGAACGGAGCTCCTTGGAGACCGCGTGTGTGTCCCGACACTGAGCACTGCAGTGCAGAGGGAATTGGTGCTCCGGTGCTGCTGCTATCACTGCCTTGAGAGTTGCTACTTCTTCCTGGCGATTGTGCTGTCTCAGGGCTGCAGAAGAGGTGAGAGTGCTTGGGGCCCCGCAAGATAGAGCTTGCCGGGAGGCTGCGGGGGCCTGGATTAAAGTGGCTGCCATAGCCACGTGGTGTTGGAACGCACGGGGTTCTTTGCGTTCCACCTAGTGCAGCAAGTTAAAGCAGTCACGTGGGCGCTGCCCAGCGAATCACCTACTCTCTACCAGAATTGTAGAAGAAAACCCCGGATGTCTATAATTCCTGCACCTTGCTATATTGTGTGAGGCTGGAGCTCCCCCTGCTGACCACGAGTGGGATTGTTCAGATTTTTCAGCTTGCTTACAGCATCTGCCTGCTTTTTTCGTAACTACTCACTGCCTATCCTTGGAGTGCTGGTCCGCTATCTATCCCATGGCTGCTAAGGCTAAAAACTCTGAAGCCCGAGAGGGCATACGCTCATCCCAACGACTGCAGGGCAAAAGTGGTGTCCCGACTAGTCCAACCAGTAAACACCTCTCAGAGGGTTCTGATGATGAGACTGTGAGTGAAAGTGAATTGGAACCTACCATGCTGTCCTCGCATGCCCTACTTCAGCGTGAACTTCGTCAGGGCTTTGCGGATTTGGCAGGCGAATTTCGCTCCATGCGAGAAGAGGTGATGAACACCATTGCGGAACTCCGGGGTGAAATGAAAGATCTTGGTGCGCGAGTGGAGGAGGTTGAGACAAATGTTGCGGATCACGATAGTGCCATGGTGGATTTACAATGTGCTCTTGACAGGCAGCGGGCGCAAGCCATGGAGCTCACTTATAAAATTGATGACATTGAAAACCGCTCCCGTCGCAACAATGTGCGTTTCCGGGGAATCCCGGAACCGGCGGGGGGCGGTGAAGACCTCCCGGTAGTCCTCAAAAATTTGATTGCTGAATTGTTCCCAGGGGAGGAGCTGGCAGCCCATGGGTCTGAAATGGAAGTGGAGCGAGTGCATCGGGCTCTGGGAAAGCCTCTTAACAACCAGCCCCGGGATGTCATTGCGCGATTCTTGCGCTATACTGATGCTGATCTTCTTATACGCCGGGGCCGGGAGAAAAAAGCGATCCGATTTCAAGAAGCAACAGCAACTGTATATCAGGACCTCTCAACGTTTACACTGGCCCGTCGGAGGGAGATGAAACCAGTAACGATGGTCCTGAACAACAAAAGGATTCGCTACTCCTGGGCCTTCCCGTTCCGGATAAATTTCCTCCTGGGCAATAAAAAGATTTCCGCAAAAGACCATACAGAGGCCTGGAGAGCTCTCCGCCAGGCGGGTCTGGTCGAAGATAATGCGCTGCCTCAACTACCGACCCCTAAGCCTCAACACTCGAAGTGGACCTGGGTGGGAAAGCTTACTTGACATTCCCCGGAGTTGAAGCGCCTATTTTTTCTGATTGAGAAACTTTGCTCAAGGATTCTGTGCTTTCATGGCCACACTTGAATGGCCAGTTTTGAGAGTTTTGCTGTTCTCCCAGTCTGCTCCCGTTGGGCTGCCGGCTCTAAGTCTGCAAGGGTTCTGGGTATATACCTACTGCCCCATGCGGGTAGTGGGGGGTATGTTGATACTGTGTGAATTCTGTTAAAGGGGTAATCCGGGCTAGACACTCTGTTGATGGGATATGTATGGGGGAAATGATCTGATATGCAATGCTTGTAGTTTGGCTATGTGAGGGCCCGGGCGGAGTTTAGTTTGGGGTCAGTTTACCGTGTCCTGTTTTTTCTTTAACAGGTGGGAGGTACTGACGGGAGGGGAGGGGAGGGGAGGGGGGGTGGGCGGGGGGGAAGGTCTTTACTGCTAGAGGAGGGCGGGCTGTTGGGTGGGGGGGCTTTAATATTTTTTTTTCGGGATATGGAGTACGAAGGCGGGGGGGGGGTGAATCTCTACAGCTAGCCTGGTGGTTTCATGATGATGGCGTTTTATGCTGGAGAGCACTGCAACTCTTACAAGAGTCGTGGGGGAAACATATTGTGGGCCAGAGGGGAAGCAAAGGGCGGGGGGAGTGTGGTGGTTGAACAACAATGGTGCGCTTGATTTCCCTGAGTGTTAAGGGTCTTAACTCCCCTCGAAAGCGATCTTTGCTGTTCTCGAAGCTGCGGACCCTGAAGGGGGACATTGTCTTTTTGCAGGAGACGCATCTCCGAGCTAGCAAACAGGGGTGGTTAAAGCGTAATCCTTATTCTGAGGTGTGGGTTGCTTCGGATGTGCATGGGCGAAAGAAATGTGGGGTGGCCTTCTTATTTCATCACAGCTTGTCCCTACAGGTGGAAGAGATTAAGAGAGATACCCTGGGACGGTGACATTTTGCGAATATACGCTTGGAAGGTCACATGTTAACCTTAGCTAACATATATGCACCAAATGAGGGGCAGGGATCTTTCTTTACACGATTGAAGGCCTTGCTGGCTGAATTTGTGAAAGGCCCCATTATACTCGGTGGGGATTGTAATGCCCATCTGGTGCCCCATTTGGATTCTACAAGTAGTGGTGGGAGGGGGCTGAACGGGCCTGGTAAGGCCTTGCAAAACCTTTTGAAAGAACTGGGCTTGCGCGATGTGTGGAGAGATACCCATGAGGGGGAGAGAAGCTACACCTATTTTTCTCCTGTCCATCAGGTTCACACCCACATAGATTATTTTTTGTTGGATCAGCGCCTGATGGATGTTAGGGTGGAGGCTGGTCACGGAGCGCTGACCTGGTCGGACCATGCCCCGTGCTGGCTCTCCCTCCCGGCGGATGTGTACAGTGACCACCAGTGGCTCTGGAGGCTTGATGTGCGATTCCTTCGGCGGCAGTGCGCTGTACAGGACCACGGCCGTTTTATAACTGACTTTTTTGAGCTAAACGACTCTGGGGAGGTGCCGCTTCCCATTGTTTGGGACGCTTTCAAGGCCACGGCTCGGGGCCAACTTATGGCAGAAATGGCCCGCACGCGGAGGGCCTGGAGACGGGAATATTGTCAATTAGTGGGAGAATCTTCCCGGCTGCGCTTAGAGCACGCCCAGACTGGATCGAAGCGGGTCTTACGTCAATGGCGGGCTGTCCAGGCTAACCTAGATGCATGTTCACAAAGAGAGCTAGACAATAAGCGCCGTAAATTGCGTCAAACATTCTACGAGCAGGGGAACAAGACAGGTCGCTATTTAGCCTTGCAGCTTCGGCAGCAGCAGTCGGGGCGGGTGGTCCGCGAGCTTCACGACTCTGGGGGGCAGAAGAAGGTGATCTCTCGAGAGATACGCGAAGTCTTTGCTACTTTTTTGGAACGGTTATATAAAGCCGAACCTTTTGATTTGGCCCACGCACAGGGCTTCTTACGGAAGATCACCTTGCCCCAGTTGACTAACCCTGATCGGGAGCACTTAGACTCTGAACTTACGGTGGAGGAGGTGGAGCTCGCAATCCGGCGGTTGAAAAAGGGGGGAGCGCCGGGTAATGATGGCTTCCCTGCGGAGTACTATAAAAAATTCTGTGTGCAATTAGCGCCTACGCTGGTAGTACTCTTCAATGAGGTCCTGAGGGGGGCGCCTCTGCCTCCATCTCAGCGTGAGGCTTTGATAGTCATGATCCCTAAGCCAGGTAAACCCCTGCAGGACACGGCCTCATATCGTCCCATTTCCCTCTTAAATATGGATGTCAAAATACTTGCTTTTGTGTTGGCTGCGCGATTGAACCGGGTTCTCCCTACTCTGATACACCCTGACCAGGTTGGGTTAGTACCGGGGCGCCAGGCGGCAGATAATATTTGGCGAATGCTGCAGGTTATCCACGTAGCGCAGAAAGATTCGCAGCCGACCCTGGTGATGGGGGTTGATGCCGAAAAGGCCTTTGATCGTGTCAGTTGGTGTTATCTTTGGTGTGTGTTGGATTCGTTGGGCTTTGGTCCTAATTTCATACCCTGGGTTCATAGATTATATCAAGACCCCCAGGCATGTGTTCAGGCTAACGGGGGTCAATCCAGAACTTTCTCACTGGAAAGGGGCACTCTCGTCAAGGCTGTCCTCTGTCACCGCTGTTGTTCGCACTAGTGATGGAACCCTTGGCACAGAGCTTTCGCGAACATTCGGGCATGTGGGGCGTTCGCGTGGGCTCCGCAGAGTACCGGATCGCGCTCTTCGCGGATGATATCATATTATCTTTGGTGAATCCCTCCGCGTCTCTTTCTGCTGCTATGCAGCTTTTTGACACCTTTTCCCAGGTATCTGGATTTAAAATCAACTATGCTAAATCTGAAATTCTGAATGTGGGGGTCTCGGAAGCGGTCTGTGCGGAGCTTCGTGCTGCCTACCCCTTCCGGTGGGTGTCGGGTGCTTTGCGATATTTAGGGGTTTATTTGACAGTGGACCGGACTGCCCTTTTTAAGGCTAATTATGAGCCGCTACTTCGGCAAGTTCGGCGCGATTTGGAAACCTGGAATAGGTTAATGTTATCCTGGTTTGTGCGTATTGCGGTGGTAAAGATGGTGGTCGTTCCCCGGTTTTTGTACCTCTTTCAGGTTCTCCCTATCTCGTTGGCCCGGGGATTATTGGCCACCTGGCAAACCCTGCTTATGAAATTTATCTGGCAGTACCGTCGGCCGTGTTTGCCACGTCAACTTCTTTATGCTCTTTCGCGCATTGGGGGTATGGGGGTTCCTAATCTTCACTGGTACTATGCGGCAGCGCAGTGTCGCACCGGGGTGGAGTGGATGATCACGGATAGCTCCAAGCGATGGGTGCAACTGGAAATGACTATCGCAGGGGGGGCGGGTTTGGGGGACCGGCTGTGGCTTGGTCCCAAACTGCGAAGTGGCCAGCGTTTAAGCAATCCCTACATTTTACATACCCTTCGCTGTTGGGACCAATTCTTTCGGCCTCGTGGGACGGACCTCACCCCTTTGGCGCCTATAGTAGACAATGCTTCCTTTCCCCCGGGACTGGTTGATCCGGCGTTCCGGATGTGGGGTCATAAGGGCCTTAGCCGTGCAGGACAACTGTTTGACGAGGGTAAGTTGCAAACGTTTCAAAGGCTCCGGGAGGAATTTGACCTTCCCGATAGTCAGCTCTTCCAATATACGCAGGTGGCCCATTGGGTTCAGGCTAGAGCCGTTCGGCCCCACGTGGCCCGAGTGCTGACAGATTTGGAGCGTTTTTGCGAGGGGTGCACCACCACCAAAGGTCTAATAGCTGCCTTGTATGCTCAGTTGCAGGCGCAGCAACCGCGCTTTGTCAAGCATAGAGAAAATTGGAACACTGACTTGAATCTTTTGTACTCTGAGCAACAGTGGGAACAAGTGGAGGGTAGACTGTGGAAGAGCTCGGTGGCGGTTAATGTCCGTGAAACTAATTATAAATTATTATATAGGTGGTACATGACTCCTGTGTGGATTGCTCGCGTTTATCCCGGGGTTTCGGATCTGTGTTGGCGGCGATGTGGGCAGAAGGGGGCTCTGGAGCACATCTGGTGGTCCTGCCCTCGCACTCAAGCCTTTTGGAGGGGGATTCAAACTCGATTACAGCAGCTTATTGGGGTGAGCATTCCCTGGGATCCAGGTATCTTTCTATTTGGGGTTGCTGTGCCCGGGGCGCGCAGCCCCCAACTGGCTTTGCTTCGCCATGGTCTGAATGCGGCTCGTATGTAGCTAGCTTCTGTTTGGAAGCAGGCTCTCCTGCCGTCTTTTTCTGTCTGGTTGGACCGATGTGGGACACACATATACAATGGAGCGTGGGGTAGCTGCTGGGAGGATGCGTCTACCGCACTTTGAGCAGGTGTGGGAACCCTTTGTCCTTCGTTATGGCACCTGATTGCTTAAGGCCGTGGCCCGTCCTCGAAAGTAGTGGGTGACATGTGTTGCTGCAGGATGCTTGTCGGCGGAATCGCCTTTTGCTTTCAGTTCGCTGAATGACTGGCGTACTCTCTCTTTTTATGGGCTGGTATGGAGATTCGTGGGGGGGGGAGGCGGGAGAGATCGGATGGGGGGGCTTGGGGGTGGGAGGGGAAGTTGGAAGGTGGGGGGGTGGATGTTTTTTCTTCTTGGGGGGGGTTATCTGTGGCTTGCAGTAGGGTGGGAGGGGGTTGGGGGATACGGGAAGGGGGGACAAGTATAACGGGATAATAAAAACAAAAAAATCTAAAAACAAAAGAAGGCGTTTTGTTGGCTAGCCTTGTGGTTTTTGTTAGTGACTTTGGCTTTGTTCTCTTTTGATATTGTATCATGCCTATGTCGTCGGTTCCTAATGTATTTTATGCCTGCCTTTCAATAAAAAAAAAAAAATCCAGCAATTCATCAGGGGAGGTGGGAGGGTAGTAAGGACTGATTCCTGCTGTCCCTGGAGAACACCTTTTACAGATGAGTAACTACACTTTCTTCAGGAACAAGCAGGAAGTCAGTCCTCACTTATGGGACTCCCCAGCTACATGCTACCAAACCTGTAACCAAAAAACACCTCCGCGAAGGCGAGAGCAGAAGCTGATGCCCGAAGGAGCCCAAGTCCTCGGGTCCTTGGGGCGAAACGCTTGGTAGCCACCGAGAAGGGTTGGAGGGTTGGAGTTGCTTATACCCGAACAGATTACGGAGCACAGCCTGGCCAACGGCACTGTCCCGGCAGGACTCCCTCTCCAGGCAGTAGTCTGAGGCGAAAGTGTTCACTGAAGCCCAGGTGGCAGCCCGGCAGATGTCAGTCAGAGGCACAGAGAGCACTGAAGCCGCCTTGGCTCAGACACCATGTGCGGGACCCGCTGATCCAGCAGGGCACCCACCTTAGTGTGAGCGAAGGCAATGCGGTCTGCCAACCAGATGGAGAGCGTGCGCTTTGTGACTGCCTGCCCCAGATGATGGGGATCGTAGGACACGAAGAGCCGGCTAGACTTGCGATGAGGCTGGGTGCACTGCAAGTAGAAGGCAAGGGCCCTCTTGCAGTGGAGTGTATGTAAAACCACCGATGCCTGGTCGGCATGGGGTCTCGGGAAGAAGGTCGGTAAGACTATCTCCTGATTGAGGTGGAAATCCGAGACAGCCTTTGGCAGGAACTTGGGGTGGGTATGGAGGACCACTCTCTGTTCCCATAGAACCTGGTGTAAGGGACATCAGCCATGAGAGCATAGAGTTCACTGACTCGGCGGGCCGAGGTCAGAGCCACCAGAAAGACCACCTTACAGGATAGGTGCCGAAGTGAGCACATCGCCATCAGCTCGAAAGGTGAACACGTAAGCTGCATGAGCACTACATTCGGTTCCACTCCACTGAGGGAGGCCGGATGGGAGGTCTAGAGAGCAAGATACCCCGCATAAAGTGGGAGACCAAGGGCTGCTCTGAGAGAGGTTTACCCTCGATGGGGAGGTGATTCGCCAAGATGGTGCTCAGGTGCACCCTGACCAAGTTTGACTTAAGCCCTTCCTTAGAGAGGTGAAGGAGGTACAGGAGGACCCATCAGGTAGGACAAGAGAATGGGTCGATCTGGAGCCCGGAGCACCAGACTGAAAAGCGCCACCACTTGAAGGCGTAAGCTGGTCTCATCTAGTCTTTTCTTGACGCGGGGAGAACCTACTCGACCTTCTCCAGGAGGTCCAGAGGGACTAGGGATACCCGTTCAGCCACCAAACCGTGAGGGACAACGAGGCCAGGTTCGGGTAGAACACCCGCCCCTCCTCCTGCGTTAGCAGGCCCAGGGAAACTGGGAGCTCGGATGAGAGCTGGAGCAGGAGTGGGAACCACGGCTGTCAAGGCCACGAGGGAGCGACGAGGATAACCGAGGCTTGCTCCTGCTGAACTTTGTGGAGGGTCCTCACAATGAGAGGAGTGGGAGGGAAGGTGTAAAGAAGCCCAGAGGTCCAACTCAAGAGGAACCCATCCGAGGCCTCCCTGCTCAGGTGTGGGATCGATCCGCAGAAGGGGGGAAGCTGTGCGTTCGTCAGGCTGGCAAACAGGTCCATGGTCTGGGTCCCACACAGATGGAACAAAAAGGCCGGCCACCTCTGGGTCCTGTCACCACTCGTGAGGGCAGAGGATCCTGCTGAGTTTGTTCACGATAACGTTCTCGTGGCCCGGAAGGTAGACCGCTCATAGAGTCATCCCCCGATGAAAGGCAAAGGAGCAGAGGAGAACCGCCTCCCAGCAGAGGAGGCGGAAGCCTGTACACCCCCCTCCTTGTTGATGTAAAACATCACTACTCGGTTGTCTGTCTGCACAAGGACCGACTTCCCTCTCAGATGGTCCTCAAAGCCCTTCAGGGCCCAGTGGACTGCCCGAAGCTCAAGCAAGTTTATTTGCTGTTGGGACTCTTCGGGTGATCATTGGCCCCGAGTACACAGTGCACCACAGTGGGCTCCCCACCCCAGCGGGCTCCCCACCCCAGCAGGGAAGCATCCGTCATCAGGACGAGCTCGTGCTGAGGGGTTTGGAAGGGCAGTCCTTGGAGGAGGTTGTGGTGGTCCTGCCACCAGTCCTAGGGACCTGCGAAGGTTGCGGGAGAGCTGAATAGGGTCTCTGAAGTGACCCGAGGTCGGGCTCCACTGAGCACTGAGGCACCACTGGGCTGTCTGCATGTGCAGGCGGGCATGGGGAACCACATGGATGGTGGAGGCCATGTGCCCCAGGAGGCGCAGCATAGTCCACGCCGTGACCCGAGTGTTGCTCTGGACCTGAGCCGCCAGGGCTCGGAGGCAGGCTGCATGGTCCGCCGGTAGGAAGGCGGTTGCCCGCTCAGTGTCGAGATGTTTTTTTATTTATTTATTTTATTTATTTATTTAACAACTATTTCTATACCGCTCTTTCACAAGTATCAAGTGCGGTTTACAATGAACAATGTGTTATATGGTATGGATAGTATCATACCAAGTCATTTTACATAGAACAGATGAACTAGATACAGATAACGGTATAAATTTGAACAGTAAATTATTAAACTATCATAACATATATACATAGTAAATATATACAAATTGTATCATATGTCGCGTGTGGTTGTATACTTTATATAGGCTTCAGGCACGTGGGTATAAGTTGTTTGAATTATATTAGTTAACCTGCGTCTCTTTGTGTCGTCTGGCCAGTCTCTGATCCTTGGTTGTAATGCAATGAGAATAAATGGGTTTTCAGTTTTTTTCTAAATTCCTTTATGTCTGATAGTGAGCGAATGTTGTCAGGAAGGTTATTCCAGAGGGTAGGAGCTGAGTGTGAGAATGCTCTCATGTTGGTTTGTTTTTTTGCTTTTGTGTAGTCTTTTGGTACTGCTATAGTATTAGTGTTTCTACTTCTTTGTGATCTTTTATCTATTTCTGTCTTGATGAGTGTATTGAGTATAGTTGGCGCTAAGTTATTTATTAGTTTAAATGTTGTAAGTAATATCTTATATTTTATTCTGCTGTGGATAGGTAGCCAATGGAGTTCGGCTAATGTCGGTGTGATATGTTCAATTGAGCTTATATTCATTATTATCCTTGCTGCGATGTTCTGAGTTAGTTGTAATTTTTTAATATTTTGCTTTGTGATGCCATTAAGGATTAGATTTGCAAAATCAAAGTGTGGGGTGATGATGGCTTGTATTATGGTTATGAAGTCTTGTAAGTGGATTAATGGTCTTAGTTGTTTCAAGGTCTTAAGTTTGTAGTGTATGTTTTTTGTTAGATATTTTATGTGAGAATCCATGTTAAGTTTATTGTCAAGTATCACACCCAGGTATTTTATTTCCTTTTTTATGTTGATCTCATGGTTATCAAGTGTGATGGTGTTTGGGGGTGTGTATGTTTGGTTTTTAGTAATATATAGAACGTCAGTTTTTGCGAAATTAATGTGTAAGTTCTGTTCATTGAGCCATATTGTTAGTTCTTTAAAGCACTCTGTTATCTGTTGTAGTGGAGGGTATGGGATTTTAAATGGTAGGTAGAACATTATATCGTCAGCATAAATATGATAATGAACGCTATGGCGTTTAAAGATATTGCTGATTGGCTGTAGGTAAATGTTAAACAAAAGTGCTGATAGTGCAGATCCCTGTGGGAGGCCTTGTGTTTGGTCGAATGTGTTAGGTGTCTGGTTAAGAATTCTTACTGTTTGGGTTCTGTTTGATAGGTAGGATTTGAACCAGTTATGGACAGTTGATGTGATTCCTATTTGTTGAAGTCTGTTAAGCATTGTTATGTGGTTTACACTGTCAAATGCGGCAGAGATGTCGAGGAATACTAGGATGAAGGCTTGTTTTGTGTCATCGATTCCTCTTAGTAAGGTGTCATAAAGCGTAGTTACTCACCTGTAACAGGTGTTCTCCAGGAGCAGCAGGAATCAGTCCTCACTTATGGGTGACGTCGGCGCCGACGGAGCCCTCGCGGAGCAATTTTCCCCAGCTTTCAAAGAAAGCCTTTGGGAATTGCAGCGCGCATGCGCGGTCGACTTCCCGCCCGAAGGTGCCATCTTAGCCAGTCAGATGACATAGCTAAAAAAGACAGCATAAAAATTTGCAAAAGAACATAAGCAGACGATTGCAACTCCAAGGGGAGGAGGGAGGGTAGTGAGGACTGATTCCTGCTGCTCCTGGAGAACACCTGTTACAGGTGAGTAACTACGCTTTCTCCAGGACCAAGCAGGAAGTCAGTCCTCACTTATGGGACTCCCAAGCTCAAGGCTACCGGAGACCCTAAGCACAAAAATGAGCTCCCTCTAGCTCAGCAGCACAGAAGGATAGAATCTTCGCTGAATTATCACCCACCGGTAGCCCACATCCGGGATGGAGGGTAGGAGTTGCTCAGACCTCAAAGAGATTACGGAGGACTGCCTGTCCGAAAGCACTGTCCCTACGGGACTCCCTCTCGAGACAGTAATGGACCGCAAAAGTCTGGCTCGAAGACCAAGTAGCGGCCCGGCAGATGTCTGCCAGCGGAACAGAGCGGAGGTAAGCCACTGACGTGGCCTTTGCCCGAACGCAATGAGCCGTGACTCGACTTTCTAAGGAGAGTCCGGCTGCCCCATAAGCCCAAGAGATACAGTCCGCAACCCAGATGGACAGAGCACGCTTGGAGACCGGGAGCCCCAATCTATTGGGGTCAAAAGACACAAAAAGCTGAGCAGCTTTACGGTGCTCCCGCGTACGGTCAAGGTAGAAGTTCAGAGCCCTTCTACAGTCCAGGGTATGGAGGACCGTCTCAGCTCGGCTGGAGTGTGGTCTGGGAAAGAAGGTTGGAAGCACCACCTCCTGATTGATGTGAAAAGGGGAGACCACTTTAGGCAGAAATTTCGGATGAGTCCGTAGGACTACCCTATTTTTGTAGAACCGAGTGTAAGGGGGATCAGACACGAGGGCCTGCAATTCACTTACGCGTCTAGCGGAAGTGAGGGCTATCAAGAACAGTGTTTTCCAAGACAGAAAACGGAGAGAACAGGTAGCCATAGGTTCAAAAGGCGGACAGGTGATCCGCTGCAACACCACATTCAGGTCCCAGTCAGGCGCTGGCGGGCGCAGAGGTGGTTTAAGTAGAAGGAGACCTCGGAGAAACCTCGCTACGAGAGGGTCATTGGAGAGAGGTCTGCCGTCCACCGGCACATGATGCGCTGAAAGAGCACTGAGGTGAACTTTGACGGAGTTGGACTTAAGTCCCAGATTAGAGAGGTGCAGCAAGTACTGCAAGATCACCGACACCGGGCAGGAGAAGGGATCCTGAGACTGTTGGGTACACCAGACTGCAAAGCGACGCCATTTAAGGGCGTAGCATTTGCGGGTAGAAGGCCGTCGCGAAGCCAAGACGACCTCCTCCACTTCCGCCGGCAGGAGAAGGGGAGCAAGGACTACCCTCTCAGCAGCCAGGCCATGAGGTTGAGAGACCTGAGGTTGGGGTGCAGGAGGGACCCCTGATCCTGAGTGAGGAGATCCGGTTGCACCCCCAGAGGGATTGGATCCTCCACCGCCAGTTGCAGCAGGAGCGGAAACCACGGCTGCCTGGGCCAGCGAGGGGCCACCAGGATCATGAAGGCTTTGTCTCGGAGAACCTTGAAAAGAGTCCGAGAGACTAGCGGGATGGGAGGGAAAGCATACAGAAGGCTCCCCGACCATGAGATCAGAAAAGCGTCCGCCGCAACCCGAAGGGGGTGTGGCTGACGAGAGCAGAAGCGAGGAAGCTGCCGGTTGCGAGGACTGGCAAAGAGATCCATCGTGGGGAGGCCCCACTTGAGGAAGAGCTTCTGAACTACCAAGGGATCCAGACGCCACTCGTGCGGCTGGAGGACCCTGGTGAGTTTGTCCGCAAGGCAATTGTCTTGGCCCGGGAGATAAACTGCCTTGAGGAGAATGCCGTGACTGACGGCCCAAGAGCAGAGCTTCTGAGCCTCCCGGCAGAGGAGAAAGGAGCCCGTGCCCCCCTGTTTGTTCACGTAGAACATGGCAACTTGATTGTCCGTCTGGACAAGGACGGACTGTTGGGAAGTCAGGTGGGAGAAGGCCTTGAGAGCTAGGCGGATCGCCCGGAGCTCCAGGAAGTTGATCTGCTGAGCAGACTCCCACGTGGTCCAGAGGCCCTGAGTACGCGCCTCTTGGCAATGCGCTCCCCAGCCCAGGAGGGATGCATCGGTGGTCAGCACCCGGGTCGGCTGAGGTGACTGGAAAGGCATACCGAATATCAGGTTCGGCTGCCGGAGCCACCACCGGAGAGACGAGATCAGCGGCTCGGAAACGCGCACTAGGTCTGCGAGGCCGCCCGTGGCTTGTCGCCACTGCCGGCGGAGACATCATTGAGCAGACCGCATGTTCAGGCGGGCATTGGGGGTCACATGGACGGTAGAAGCCATATGGCCGAGCAGTCTCAGGAAGCGCCTGGCGGAGACCAGGGGCTGGCTGCGAAAGCGGTCGGCTAGGTCCATGAGCCGCTGAGCCCTGTCGAGCGGTAGGTACGCTCGCGCCTGAGGAGTGTGCAGCCTTGCGCCGATGAACTCGAGATCCTGTGAGGGGAGCAAAGTGGACTTTGCGAAGTTTATGACAAAGCCCAAGTGCTGCAGCAGAGTCACCGTGCGGCACGTGGCGTTGGTGACCTCCTGAGCGGACGCTGCTCTGATGAGCCAGTCGTCGAGGTACGGAAAGACAGAGGCCGTGAAGCCGGAGATGGGCCGCCACGACCGCGAGACATTTTGTGAAGACTCGCGGTGCGGAGGACAGGCCAAAGGGCAGTACTCTGTACTGGTAATGATTTCCTGCCACCACAAACCTTAGGTATTGGCGGTGGCTTGGGTGGATGAGGATGTGCGTGTAGGCATCCTTTAGATCCAAGGAGCATAGCCAATCTCCCTGCTGGAGGTAGGGCAGAAGGATTCCAAGGGTAAGCATTTTGAACTTCTCCCGCACAAGGAACTTGTTGAGGTTGCGCAAGTCCAGGATGGGTCTGAGGCCCCCTGTTCTCTTTGGTATCAGAAAATACCTTGAATAGAAGCCTTGACCTCTCAGGTGGTGTGGCACCGGTTCCACCGCCTGTTCCTGCAGAAGACCTGCTAACTCCTGAAGGAGCAACTCCCTGTGCAGAGGGGGGCGCGGAGGCTCTCCCGGAAAATAGGAGGGAGGGACCTGATGGAAGTGGAGAAGGTAGCCTTCTCGCACGACCTGAAGCACCCAGGCATCTGCGGTGATGCTGGACCACCTGTGGGCGAAGTGAACCAGCCGGCCTCCGGTGCTGGGGGGAACCAGCGGGGGGGGAGAGGCTATGCTGAGCGAGTCAAAAGCCCCCACCCTGCTGAGCAGGGGCTGGTGGTGCAGGCTTGGGGGCTTGCTGCCTACGGGACCCGTTACCCCGTCCCTTGGCCTGCTGGCCCTGTTGGGGAGCTGCAGGGGCCTGATAATGGGGGTATTGTTTGTAGGCAGCCGCCTTCCTCGGGTAAAAGGACTTTTTCCCCGAGCCCTTCTTTTTCTGGGAAGGGGCGGAGGTCTTCCTAGAAAGCCTGGTCCTGGTGAGAGTCTCAGTCTCAATTTGTGCAGCCTTTTCCGCCATGGGCTTGCCAAAGAGGTTCTCGCCTCGGCAGGGGACATCGACCAACTTGTCCTGTACCCAGGGCTCAAGGTCGGACGACTGAAGCCAAGCCTGTCGGCGGGCACCGATGCCGGCTGCGGCTACTCGAGCCGAGGATTCAAAGCCATCATAGGCTGCTCGGGACATGAACTTTGAGCATTCCCGAATGCCCGTGGACAAGGCTAGGAACCTCCGCAAGGGCTCCTCTGAGAGACCAGCGGAGAATCCGGCTAGCTCTTTAGCCAGATCCCGGAGATACATGCCCATGTATAGCTGGTAAGTCTGGACACGACATGCGAGCATAGAGCCCTGGAAGCACTTCTTGCCAAGGCCATCCAGGTTACGGGCCTCCCTTCCAGGAGGCACCGAGGAGTGCATCTTCTGGCTCTTAAGACGATGCATGGCCGATTCCACTACCATGGAATGGTGTGGCAGCTGTGCCTTTTGAAAGCCAGGGCTCTTGCGGACCCGATAGATAGAATCGACCCGCTTGCTCAGGACCGGCGAGGAGGCCGGACTCTCCCACATGCGGAAGAGTAGTCGTTCCAGCATAGGAGGAACCGGCACAGTAAAGTGTTCCCTCGCGGGAGAGTCATACTGGAGGGCGTCGAGCTCTTCGGCTCGAGGCTCCTCCTCGGGATCCGCAGGGAAGGCCAAAGCCTTGGCCATATCCCTCACGAAGTCCGAGAACCGGGCATCCTCCGGGGGGGACTGCTTCCGAGGCTCGGACTCCGGTGAGTCCAATGGGACACACCGAGTCCGGAAGGAATCAGGTGACTCTTCCTCCTCAGACTCCCAGACCGACTCCGACGAGGACTCGGTGGGGTCGGCCCGGGCAGGGTGCGGCGCCAGCCGCCCCGACGCCGAGGGAGTCGGCGTCGGCGACCTCGGTCCCGAACGGGAGGCCGAGGGTGACCTCGACCGAGGATCGACTCGAGTTCTCATCGACTCGAGGATCGGCTCGGTCTCCGGGGTCGACTTGGACGTCGACGTCCCGGCGGTCGGGGCAGCGACGCCAGCGAAGCCAGCGAGCAGTGCCCTCTGCTGGTCCATGAAGGCAGACAGTCTGCTCTCCAAGGCCGTCAACCTGAGTCCGAGCTCAGGTGACCCAGCAGCCCCCGACCCGGGCCCCGACGGCGTCGGGCCCGACGTCGGCTGTCGCGGAGGCGAGTCCAGAAGGACCACAGGACTTACCCGGGCAGGCATCTCCGACTCCAGGCGAGGTCGCTTCGGGATGTGTTCCTTCTCCAAGGACCCGGGGCGGCTGTCGGGGCTATGCGACCTGGCCCTCGCGGAGCCAGGAGCGTCCACCGACGCCGCCCTCGCGGGTTTTTTCCTTCCGACGATGGTCCCCGGAGGGAGAACCCCGGTCGGAGGAGCTCCGGCGACGGTCCGAGCTGGAGCCTTTCGACACGGAGGCCTCCGACGAGGTCCGGGTACGGCTGGGGTCAGCGAAGATCCTCTCACGCTGATGCCGCCGACTTCTCAACGCCTTTGAGGACAGTTTGCTGCAGGGCCCACAGATCAGTTCCTCATGATCCGGGCCCAGGCAGCGGAGGCAAAAGTCGTGTGTGTCGGTTAGTGACATATCTCGGTCACACCGACCACACCGCTTAAACCCACTGGCAGCCATCGGGGGAAAAAGGGCCCCTGCGAGGTCAAAGGACCGGGCTGCCAGGGAAAACGAAAACGAAAGCTGACTAAGTCAGAAAAAACCGAAAAAAGTAAGAGGACTCGAGACCGGCGTCGCAAGTCCGGGCGGGAAAACGATCGGCGTCGAACCGAAAGAAAAAAGGATAAAATAAAGAAGAAAATCAACTTTTTCGCGGGGACAAGACGGGGACGTCTGTAGGGCTCCGCGGGAAAAAAAAGAAGACTGGCTAAGATGGCACCTTCGGGCGGGAAGTCGACCGCGCATGCGCGCTGCAATTCCCAAAGGCTTTCTTTGAAAGCTGGGGAAAATTGCTCCGCGAGGGCTCCGTCGGCGCCGACGTCACCCATAAGTGAGGACTGACTTCCTGCTTGGTCCTGGAGAAAGGACTGTTAGCAGTGTTTCAACTCCATGGAAAGGTCTGAAGCCATATTGGTGTTCGTCAAGGAGGTTCAATGTATCAATGTATTCCTGTAGTTGTGTTTGAACTATTTTTTCAATAAGTTTGGCCATGAAGGGAATGCTCGATATGGGTCTATATGATTTTGGGGATAATTTGTCTAGTGTTTTATTTTTAAGTATTGGTCTTATTTGGACATGTTTGAGGGATGGTGGTATATATCCTTCGTCTAGTGATATGTTAACCATAGGGAGGATGAAGGGAGAGAGTATTGAGAGTGTCTTTTTTATCCAGTCAACTGGGCATGGGTCAAGGTATGAGGTAGTTGTATTTATGTTAGATATGGTTGTTTTAAGTGTGGTCTTTGAGATCAGGCTGAAGTTGGACCAGTTATCAGGGGTTGTTTGCTTCATATCGGTGTGTTTTGTTGGGGGGTTATTTGTTTGTATTTTTGTTTTATTAATATAGTATTGAGCTAAGTCTTGTGGGGTTATATCTATGGATATTTCATCTGAATTGTACGTTTTGTTTGTTAGTTTCTGAATTATGCAGAATAATTCTCTTGGTCGGTTAATTGAATTGTTGAGTAAGTTAGAGTAGTAGTTTCTTTTAGAATTGTCTATTGTTACTTTATATGTATGAAGGGTATTTATGTATTTCTCATGAGTTGTTGGTGATTTGTTTTGCCTCCATTTCCTTTCGTCCATTCTCAGTTGTCTTTTGAGATTTTTAAGTGTCATGTTAAACCATGGGACATCTTTTTTATCAGTTATATTGTCATTTTTATTATGTTGAGACAGATTAGGTTTTTTTTCTGCTGCCAGTGAGATAGTTTTGTTCCAGGTTTTGATAGTTTCTTCTAAATTTGTGGGAGTCAGGGTGAGGTGAGGAATTATTTGATCTAAGAATTCTTCTTCGTTAAACTTTCTAAATCTTTTATTTTGTGGAGGTTGTGTTCGTTTAGTGTGAATGTTGTCGGGGATGGTGATATTGAATTTTAGAAGGTAATGGTCTGACCAGGGGACTGGTATGTTTGAGAGTGATTTGGGGTTATATAGGTTGTGGAGTGAGTTTGGTAGGAATACCATGTCTAGAGTTTTTCCTTTATTATGTGTTTGTTCTGTTATTATTTGGTGGAAATCCAAATTGCTTACTGCTTCAGTGAAGTGGTTTGGTTGGTTGTTGGGTGTAGAAGGGAGATTAAAGTCACCCATCAGTATTATTGGATTTGTGTCCGTGGATGATGCTAGTAGTTCAATTAGGTTATCAGTGTTGTCTGTATTGTATTCAGGGGGTCTATATATTAGGCATATTTTTGTGGATTTAATTTTTATAGTTAGTGTGTCTACATTATCAATATTGTTGGATGAAATTATTTTTGCATTAAGATTTTTCCTTATTATTATTAGTACTCCTCCACCTTTTTTATTTGTTCGGTGGGTATGGAAGATCTCGTATTCGGTTGACTTTAGTTGGTTCATGAATACTGAGTCTGTATCTTTGAGCCATGTTTCTGTTATACAGACAATATCTGTTTTATTATCATTGATGATATCTGTAAAGATTGGTAATTTGTTTCTCATGGATCTTGCATTGATCAGTTGGCAGGTGAGTGTTGTGTTGTTCTGAGTAGGAGTTGGTTGTGGTTGCTTGGGGTTGTTGTTGGGTTCAATTGTTATATAGACTAGTCTAGGTTGTTTGGGTTTGGAGTTGGTCCAATTTTTGAGTAGAGGTGTTGGATGGTCATAGCGTGATGTACTTTGTATTATTGGAATAGGTCTATTATAGCTGTTTCTTATACATTTTGTAAGGTTTATCAGTGTGAGGATAAATAGACAAATTAATATAATCCTGATGGGGGAGGAAGGTTGAGTAGGCATTGTTTAATTTCTAGTTTGTTTTTGGGGATTGTCTGGGAATTAGCTCTGAGAATGATTTTGTGTTAATTGGGTATGTTATATATCTGGTGCTTAGGTCTTTTGAGCTGTGGAAATAGAGTGATGGTGATGTGTGTGTCTGATAGGAGTGATAAAATCTAGTAGGGTGATGTTGCAAAATGTTAAATAATGTTGCATTAGAGTTACTGGCAACAGTAAATATAATGTAGTCTACTGACAACAGTAAAGCAAAGTGGTGTTCTAATTCTAAGTCAGAAATGAGTTGCTGACAACTGTAATTCCAATACTGATAGTAATTCTAATACTAACAACAGTGTTCTAATACTAAGTCAGAATTGAATTACTGACAACAGTAAGTGTAAAATTTTGACCACAGTAATGTCACAGAGAAGCATCAATATTAAATCAAAATTGATGTACTGACGACAGTAATTTCAGGATAAGTTATTGAGGACAGTAAATCAATGTAGATTTCTGACAATTTCAGATAATATGAGTGAGATATTGACAGCAGTAAATACAAGGTAAGATACTGACAACAGTAATTACAGGGTAAAATACTGACAACAGTACTTCAATGGGTTAGTTATTTGGTGGTAGTTGTGATTCTGTAATGCATTAATGGTAATCGGGAATTTGTGATGAGTTAAACAGGTAACCTGGGGGTAAAATACTGACAACAGTAATATTCAGGGATAGGTTGGGGACAGCATGTATAAGACTAACAATAGTGCGCTGATAAACTTCAAGGCCTGCACCAGTTTGAGGTGGGACTTGAGGTAGTTGACAAAGAACCCTAGACGCTCGAGGAGAATCGTGTGCGATGCCACCGATTGAGCTTCCCTGGCCGAGGGCCCTGTGACGAGCCAGTCATCGAGGTAAGGGAAGACCAGTACACCCTGCCATCTGAGGGAGGTGGTGGTGGCTGCGAAAAGGCACTTTGTGCAGACCCCCAGAGCAGACGCGAGCCCGAAGGGGAGCACCCTGTATTGGTAGTGTTCCCCTTGCACCCTGAAGTGCAGATATTGCCTGTGCTGGGGGTGAATTGAAATGTGGGCGTAAGCATCCCTGAGATCCAAGGAGTATAGCCAATTGTCCTGCTGGAGGAAGGGCAGCAGGACGCCAAGCGATAGCATTTTGAACTTCTCCCGCACCAAGAACTTGTTTAACTTTCTGAGGCCAAGGATAGGCCACAGACCTCTTGTTTTTTTTTTCAGGACGAGGAAGTACCGGGAACAGAAACCCCAACCTCTGAAGTGCATCGGTACCTTCTCGACCGCCCGCTGGGCGAGGATGTTGTCCAGCTCTCACTGTAGATATGTCTGGTGTGCGGGGAGTTGAGAAAGGAGGGGAAAGTCTGTCCAGATGGAGGCAATACCCGTCTCTGATCACTCAGAGGCACCAGATGTCCGAAGTGACAGATGCCCACAGAGGTACAGGCGTCCCCCCACTGGCTGCAAAGCTGCTGGAGGGCGAAAGGCTACGCTGATGGCGTCAAAAGCCCTGAGCGGGCTGAGGTGGTGCCAGGGTTTGGGTCTTGGGCCCTTTAGGCTTGCGGTGGCCGTGGGGTGCCTTTCCCTGCATCGCAGTCGCCGGCACGGGCAGGTAGGGTGGGTAACCCCGATAAGGTAGGCCCTTCCTTGGGAAGAACAGCTTCTTAGCTGGTTGTTTCTTCCGAGGGAGGGAGGAGGTCTTGTGTGAGAGACGGGTTCGGGTTACGAACTCTGTTTCTATCTCGGCAGCCTTATCTACCATAGGCTTACTGAAAAGCTGCTCATCGAGACAGGGGACGTCCAGGAGCTTTTCCTGTACCCATTGCTCCAAGTCCGAGGACTAGAGCCATGCCTGGCGTCAGGCCCCGATGCCAGCCGCCGCCACATGGGCCGAGGATTCAAATCAGTCGTAGGTGGCACGGGAGAGGTATTTTGAGCACTCCGTGACTGACCTCAGGAGGGTATGGAACCTAAGGAGGGGTTCACCTGCGAGGCCCGCGGAGAAAACCCTGAGCTCCTTGGCAAGGTCACGTAGGAACATGCCCATGTACAGTTGGTAAGCCTGAACATGGCATGTAAGCATGGACCCCTGATAAGCCTTGCGCCCCAAGGCTCTTGACTCCCTATCCCATGGCACCAAAGAGTGCGACTTCGGGCTCTTTTGCTTCTGCATCACCAATTCTATCACCATGGAGGTGTGGGGAAGTTGGGTCTTCCTAAGCCCGGGGACGCACTGGATCCTGTACATCGCATTGAGGCGCTTACTCACAATGGGCACCAAGGCAGGTGTCTCCCACATGCAGACTAGCAGCCTGGACAGAATGGGAGGAACTGGAACAGTGAGAGACTCCCGAGGCAGGGATTCGCACTGCAAGATATTGAGTTCTTCGGCTCTTCCTTGGCCTGGGTAGCCAGATTGAGGACCCGCGCCATATCCCATACGAACACCAAGAAAGAGGTGTCTTCGGGCGGTGAACGCCTCTGAAAGTCGGGCGGGGACAGGTCAGAAGGGAGATCTCTGTGGGCGCGGGTCTCCGGGGAGGTATCCCCATCTGACTCCCAACTCGAGAGATTTATTTATTTTATTGTTTTTATATACCGCACTCTTTAAAATCTGTGCGTTTTACAGAAAACATTGTTGTGCAGAACAGGCGCACTATTAAGCATTTACAATGAACTGGAGATACAACTTGGGTTTCACAACTGGGGGAAGTCTCTACAGCTATCTACAGTTATCTACAATATTAACATGAGTTGTCTGTAACTTACAATTTCCTAGTAGGGTGTATGGTGGGAGAAGTTAAGTTACTGGGTTGAGAGTAGTGCAGGAGAAAGAGGAGGTGCTTTAGTGCTTTTCTGAATTGGGCAAGATCTGTGATGGCCCAGACAGAGGTTGGGAGTGAATTCCAGCAGATGGTAGCATAGAACGTGAACGCTCGGTTCTTTGTTGCCTGGGTGCATTTTGTTATTTCATTGGGGGTCTGTAATGTATTGGCGGCGAATGTTCTCCTTGCTCTGTTCACTGGAATGGGGTGAAGGTCCGTTAGGGAGGTGGAGGATATTTTGTTGATGGCCTTGAAGGTCATCAGGACTACTTTATAGGTGAGCCGGCAGTAGATTGGTAGCCAGTGTAGGTCTTTAAGGATTGGGGTGATGTGATCTCTTCTAGCGGCTCCATGTAGGAAGCGTGCAGCTGCATTCATTGCCAGCTGTAATGGGTTTAGTGTGTTTTTGGGTAGGCCATGCAGGATCACGTTGGCGTAGTCAAAG
The DNA here is from genome assembly GCA_033557465.1 of Ichthyophis bannanicus. Classification (NCBI taxonomy): domain Eukaryota; kingdom Metazoa; phylum Chordata; class Amphibia; order Gymnophiona; family Ichthyophiidae; genus Ichthyophis; species Ichthyophis bannanicus. Next base: position 385,884,258 of record CM066039.1, read on the forward strand.
TGGGGGGTCACCAGTGCCTGAAAAACTGTTCTGAAATCATCTGGTTGCAGCAGGGGTCGGAGATGTCGCAAAGTTTGTATTTTGTGGTAAATATGTTTGATGGTGTTGCTGATGTGCGTTTTGAATTCGAGCTGCTGGTCTAACGTAACGCCCAGGTAGCGGATGCTGGGTCTACTTGGGAGTTCAGCGTCTCTTGTCTTTAAAGTCAGCGGTGGTGAGAAAGATTGATTTCTAGTAATGAACAGTACGTCCATCTTGCTGAAGTTTATCTTGAGGCTCTGTGAGTGGAGCCAGTCGGTTATGACCTCGAAGCATTTTACTAGTGGGGAGAAGTCCGGATGATCGATCGTGAATGCGGTGAAGAGTAGAACATCGTCTGCGTAGATTAGGCATGATATGTTAAATGAGCAGATTATTTCACATATGGGTTGCATGTATATATTGAATAAGAGGGAGGAAAGTGAGGAGCCCTGAGGTACACCATGTTTTTGTTGGAAAGGCTCAGAGGTTGTGGATCCTGTCCATTAGATAGGATTTGCACCAACTCCATCCTGAGCTGTTAATTCCCTTATCCTGAAGCCGTATCAGGAGTTGCTCATGGTTTACGGAGTCAAACGCGGCAGCAATGTCTAGGAAAATTAAAGCATATCCTTGTTTGATGATGTCAATCCCCATGATCAGCGTGTTGATGAGGGTGGCAAGGAGCGTTTCAACGCCGTGCGATTCCCTAAAGCCATGTTGGCATGGGTCAAGGGGAGCTGTAGAGTCAATGTGATCCTGTATTTGACGTTATACGTCCTTCTCGATTATCTTTGCTAGCAGCGGGATGCTCAATATTGGTCGGTATAGTTCCACCTTCTGGGAGTTTAGTTTGGTGTTCTTCAGAAGGGGCCGGATAGACGTCTGCTTGAGGCATAGTGGGAATTGTCCTGTAGAGAAGGATAAGTCAATGAGCTTGGCTATTGTAGGGCTGATTTCCTTATATAGTGACCTTATCCAGAATGCTGGACAAGGGTCGTTTGGAGCAGTGGTGGCGTAGATGACAGCAATGATGTCCTCAATACTTGTAGCCGATGGTGTTGTGAGAGAGGTGAGTGGCTTGGGTGGGTTGTTAGTGGGGCTGGATAGCGTGGCTTTGCTAACGTTTTTTTGTTTTGGCCAGCAGGTAGTCTGCGTAGTCCTGGGGGTGTATCATGGCTGGTTGGGAGGATGAGGATTCCTTTGTTAGGGTCTTCACTATATTGAACGCCTCGTGGTTTTTTTTTCAGATATCGGCTTAGGAGTTCAGAGTGATGTTCTTTAATTTTTGTTGATATTAAGCCCTGGTGTGTCTGCAGGTGGGAGTTGTAGGCTGTCTGGTCTGTTGGGGACCGTGTACGTCGCCATTTTCTTTCGCGTTTCCTCAGCCTTTGTAGTGAAGTTCATAGCTCGGTGGTGTACCAGCATGCAGGTTTTCTCCTTCTTGGTTGCTTATCTGAGGTCTTTGGCTTGGTTTGGTTAGATATGCATGCAAAGGAGCTCAGGCTGTTGTTCCATGAGGCCATCACATCTTCAAGGTTCGGTGATGTAGTCGTGATGTTGGGGAGGACATCTTTGATGATCGCCTCTTTGTCAAAGAGTCTAAAACGTCCTGAGAGTGCTGCTGAGTTTTCAGTTATTTTTGTTGTCCGTTCACTTGGAATCTGATTAGATTGTGGTCCGACCATGGGACAGGGGAGATAGTTACGTTGAAGTTGTAGTTCGAACTCACGTCTGGTCGATGGATGAAGACAAGGTCTAGTATGTTACCTTTTTGATGTGTGGGGGCATCCACTATTTGTTCGTAGTCCAGGTTGTTGAGTGCTTCAAGGAAGGCTTTGGAGTGGTTATCCTGCAGGGCTGGTAGGTTAAAATCTCCCAGTACCCAGTTCGGCTTTTGTGTGTTCTGGGGGTTGGAGGCTAGTTCGATTATAGCTGCGAGGTCTTCAGGGGATAAGGTTGGGGATCTGTAGATAAGGTTGATGGTTTTGTAGTTGTTGGATATGGTGATTACATCAAGGTGTGTTGAGCTGTTAGAGCTGATCGTTTGATACTGGAGGTCTGTTTTTACCAGAATGAATGCACCACCTCCTCTGCAGTCTGCTCTGTGGCAGGTGTGGATTGAGAAGTCGGGGCGGGGGGGTGAGCTGGTTGATGAGGACTGAGTCTGAAATGGTGAGCCACGATTCTGTCACTAGCAGGATGTCTAGTTCGAGGTGTGATATGAGGTCAGAGATGACTGGCCACTTTTTACAGACAGACCGTGCATTTATGAGGGCACACTTCAGGTTGCGTGGGTTTTGATGTTGCTTGGGTTTTATGGTGTAATGGAGCGGTATGTGGATTAAGTATGGGTGGGGGTTCTGGGAGGGTTCTGTTGGCGAGCGGTGTGTGTTACTGTAATGTCTCCTTCCTTGGCCTCGTACAATCAGAATCGGATTGTGGTCAGATGCAGTGGAGAGGGAGCCATTGAGGACGCTGCTGAGGAGGTATAGGCTGATTAAGGTTATACTGGATATGGCCATTTTGAGCTGGGGTTCGGTGTGTCCTGTGTGTGGCAGGGGACTTTCCTTTGCTGAGGAGGTGTATTCTGGTGGGGCGTGTATGCGTTCTACACTGCACAACCCAGTAATGGCTAGCTTGTTCTCTGGCACTAACTATTTACAGTGGTGAGGATACTTGTATACCGTTGGTAGTGAGATGCTCACAGTACTTTCAGTAATGAAATACACACAGTAACTTTGGCAGCGAAATACTCACAGTACACAGTAAATTACGCCGTGAAATACTCACAGTACGTAGTAAATTACGCCGTGAAATACTCACAGTACGTTGATGAGAGAGATACTCACAGAGTAGTCAGATTGCGAGGTACAGAGCAGTCAGAAGTGGGGTATCTCCCGCGGTGTCGGAGGCTGGTGTTGTCTGGGGTGAGCGAGCTCAACCCTGGGAGGGGAGCTCAAGCTTCGGTTGTATTTCCGTGAAGTTGTAATTGTGCATCAATGGAGTCTCGAGTCAGGCACTGGCTGTTAAAGCAGGCTTGTTGGTGCGTGGTGGGCCTCGGGTCATGGGCGCGGGTGTGCCTGCTGGTGCTCTTTTATTTAGGCAGGGGCTGCCCCGATTGGGCGGCCGAAGCGGTAGGAGGCGGCTGGAGGAGAAGTGATGTCAGTGGAGCTCAATCCCTCCTGGGAGAGCTTCTGGGGCTGGAAAGCCAGTCGTCCCGGCTGGTGCTCTTATTTAGGCAGGGGCTGCCACGATTGGGCGGCCGAAGCGGCAGGAGGAAGCTGGAGGTGGAGCGATGTCAGCGGAGCTCAATCCCTCCTGGGAGAGCTTCTGGGGCTCAGAGGAACCCGATTCGGGTTGGTCGCCCCGTCCAGAGGCCAAGGCACACATGGAGCCGGAGGATCTCACCCTCGAGTAACGCCCCACCAGCATACACCTCCCCAGCAAAGGCGAGAGAGACCGGCGCCGAGGACCCTCACAAGGCCCATGGCTCTCGGGGATTTCCAGGGCGGGTTTTGGAGTCCCTCTAGAAGGAACCTCGGTCTCTAGGCGCAAGCCTGCTGTGCTAGGCATGAGTGCCTGATGGGCAGCTAAGAAGGCAAAAACGTTGTACTCCAGTGCCAGCATAGGGAACTCCCACGTGGGCGTGGGGCCCTGCGACGCCAACACCAGGGTCAAAAGCTTGGAGCCAAGCCAGACGCCTTGCACCTATGTCAATAGAAGAAGCCCTGCTTGATAACTCAAAGGCATCACAAGCAGCTCTATTCATGAATTTATAGACATTTTTGCTGTGAGCCAAGACAGTCTGGAATACTGGACGCTTCTCCTCTGGAAGAAAAGGGAGAAATCCTTCCCAGTCTTTATTAAGCTCCTTTAAGAACATTCCCATGTAAAGGATGTACGAATTTATCCTGCTGGATAGCATCGATGCTTGGAAGGAACGATGAGCAAAGGAATCAAGATTCCTTAATTTCCTGCCTGGAGGGATGGATGCATAATTTTCACCACTTTTTATACGGGACATCACAGATTCCATTACCATAGAATGGTGTTGAACTTGTGGCTTTTGGAAGCCGGGGCATTCAGGCACTCTATTCATTTTGTCCAACAGACGACTTATGAGAGAAACTATTAGAGGGGTCTCCCACATCCGGAGCATCAGGTTATGTAGGATCCGGTGTACCGGGAGGACTGCAGCCTCTTTCGGGGTTGTGGGGTACTGGAAGATCTCCAGCTCCTCCGCTCTCTTTTCCAGTTCAGATACTGCCAGGAAAGAAAGGCCAGACACCATGTCTCAGATAAATTTCTGAAAAGACATGTCTTCAGGAGGGGATTTACGGCAAGCACTAATCGATGGTGGCAAGGGCTCCAAGACAATGTCTTGCAGGTCATCAGAATCAAGGAATCGATGATCGGAATCAGAAGTGTTTGGATCCGATGCCAGAGAGTATTGCCGATGCCGACGGCTACATGAGCGGCGGTGATGCTCCTCAAAGTCCATGGGGGCTGTGCAAACCAGGGGTGTTCCATGGTTGATGCTGACACCGGGCCCGGTGCCGATACCTCGGTGCTCAATGCATCGATGACAAAGGCAAGACCAATGTCACCTGTTGCACCAGAGTGGATGGCGTCATCGAGATTGATGATCCTGGTTGCATTCCCGGGGCTGTCGGTGTTAAAGGTACCAAAGTCGCCAGAAGATCCGCTATGGTCCTTTCCAAGGACAGCATATGCTGGATCCAGGGAGGTAGCCTACGTCTGGTCCAATGAAACAACGGGGCTGGGCGCCACCATACCAGAGCAAGGCACTGGGGGCTCTCCGGAGGCAGAAGCCTCAGGAGCCTCCCGAATCCCCATCGAGGCTTTGGAGGACAAGTCCTCATGCCGGGGATGCCTGGACCGATGAACAGATTCAAAGGAAGTCCTGGATGATTCCCGGTGAATCGAACAGAACCTCTCTCTGAATTCCTGAGACTTTCGAGGAGTCCTTGGACTTCTCTCGCTTCCTTCAGTTTCTCAGAGTCTCCTCAGGTTTTTGACTTAACTTTTGGAGACGAAAGAGACATAGTTTTCTTGGTCTTCCTCTCTTAGTGCCTTGACTCCTTGGAGTGCTTTGAACCGTAGGAGCAGGACAATGCTCTGGATGAAGTAGAGGCCAATGACAACGAGTCTGAAGGGAAGAGTTCCCCAAACCTTTTGGCCCAGTTCCCTAGGCCCCATTTCGTCATCTGATTGCAGAGGGAGCAGTCTTGGGGAATATGGTCAGGACCAAGGCACTTCAGACACCAATCATGTTTGTCAGTAACCGAGATGGTACTGGAACACTTGGTGCATTTTTTTGAAACTGCTGGAGGGTTTCTCCATCTTAAGATAGTGGGCAAGGCCCAAGGGGCACAAGGTCCCGAGGAAAAAATAAAGTAAGTTTGTTTTTTTAAAAAGAAAAAAAAATAAGTAAAGGGATGAAGGGAGTAGTATCGAGTGATACTGCTGCGGTTAGGCAGAGCAATTAAGGAAATGTTTTTAGAAATTCTTTTCTGCGGTGATAGGGTAGTGACCTGTCGGCTCCGCAGAAAAAGAAGAACTGAGGAGAGGGAGTTGGGAGAGCGGGGAAGACAGCAGCGCAGGCACAGTGGAGTGCTCCCAAAGGCTTTCCTATTCGTAGCTGGGAAGCATCCCATGTGGGTTCAGTCAGTATCCGATGTCACCCATATGTGAAGACTATATTCCTGCTTGTTCCTGGAGATACGACAGTCCCTTCTCCTAAGAACTTACATAGGAGATGAACAGGAGAATAGGGGGATAAGAATCCAAAGCTTTATAACAGCCTCAAATAAAAGATGACTATCTTCAGTTTGGCTGAGCTCTTTTCCAGAGATCAATTTCAGCAGGTAAGGAGTAGAGGAATTTAGCTCCTTGCCTTGACCCAAGACCGTAGTATTCAATGTTATCACCCCTGATCTTTAGAACCATTGTTAGATCTGACGAGGCAGTTTGATATCTACTTTTTTGCATTTACTGATGATTTACAGCTGCATATTATGGTAGGAAGATATGGTGGGGCTACTCTGCCCAAAGTAAATAATTGTACTTGTCATAAAAGCTTAGTTGGGGGGTGTTGAAGGGAAAAAAGATAAGGAAAATGGTGTGGGGAGATTGGGGAGAAGAGAGAACATAGTGGGGACAGGCTATAATTGAGTACACCAAGGATAGAGGTCAGAAGGAAAAAAAAAAAGAAGAAAAAGCAGGGTGGAGAAGTGAGAAAGAACTCACTCCAAGCACTGTGACTATAAAGATACTAATTTTACAGCAGATGTTTAGTAGAGCTCTGCTTGCATTAACACTAAATCACAAACTGTTGTTTTCCATTCGTTATGAATCTTAAGGGGCCAATATTCGAAAGCCCTTACTTGGATAACTACGGAGGTTATCCAGATAAGGGCGCTGAGAGAGACAATCAGTGGTATTTGGATAATGCTCCCCAAAGACTCCACAGGCTGCCTTGGCATTATCTGGATGGTGCATGTAAGTGCCGGTTGCTAGCTGGATAAATTTCACTATCCAGATAGTGGCTGCTGTTAGCTGCTCTAGCCAGATATTCGACACAGGCAAATCAGAATATCAACACAGATTATCCAGAGGCCATTCAAATGTAACAGCTGAACACCATGGTGTTTAAATATCTGGAACTGTCCATATCAGACTAAGTGTCCTTGTGATCTCTGCTCCATTTTCCATCCTTGTGCATTACAATCATTTCCTCTTAGTTTACCCTGGTCCCCTGTTTGCTGTTTTTGTCTTGAATAGGTTGTCAGCTCTATTGAGCAGGGATGGTTTCTTATGTATATATGTACAGAACTACATATGCCTTGTAGCACTACAGAAACATTAAGTATTAATAAACAGTAGTAGTAGTGCCCTTTCCTGGTTCGTCGCTGCTTTTTGAGAGCAGATTATATTCTTCTGCTTTTACTTAGGAAAACACTTTCCAGATAACTAAAGGGTTCAGCACAAGAAGAAAATGCAGATGAGAAACCCTCACCATGCCACAGAGCCCCTTTTTAAATCAGGGACAAATGGTCAAACTCAAAGTCTAGCAATGAATTTGATAAACTTACAGTTTTATAGATGTCCTCACTGGCTCCATCAAATTTCTGCTGTATTTGTTCTTCTAGAAAATATATTCTAAGTTTCAAGTTGAAGTTTTCTTTTTTCAATTCGGTAATTTGCTGCAAAAGATAACAATAATTACAAACCCCAGTAATGATAATCTGTTCAGTCACTGAGCTATGGACATGTCACAAAAGGATAAAGCGTAGTTACACACCTGTAACAGGTGTTCTCCAGGAGCAGCAGGAACCAGTCCTCACATATGTGTGACGTCGACGCTAACAGAGCCCTCATGCGGAGCATTTCTCCAGCTGTCAAAGAAAGCCTTTGGGAATGCAGCGCACATGCGCGGTCCCCTTCCCGTCCAAGGGTGCCATCTTGCTCAGTCTGATGAGATAGCTAAAAAACCGCAAAAAAAAATCTAAATGAAGGATATGACTGCAACTCCAGGGGAGGAGGGAGGGTCGTGAGGACTGATTCCTGCTGCTCCTGGAGAACACCTGTTACAGGTGAGTAACTACGCTTTCTCCAGGACCAAGCAGAAAGTCAGTCCTCACATATGGGACTCCCCAGCTCTAGGCTACCGTGAACCCAAAGCTGAAAAAATGGCTCCCTCTCGAGAGCCAGAGCATCCGTGACAAGAATTTTCTCTGAGAACGCCCCCCGTACGGTAGGCCAACACGAAGGGCCGGAGGGTAGGAGTTGCCTAAACCTCAAAGAGATTACGGAGTACCGCCTGGCTGAAAATACTGTCCCGCCGGAACTCTCTCTCCAGGCAGTAATGGGCTGCAAAGGTCTGGCTTGAAGACCAAGTCGCAGCCCAGCAGATGTCTGCCAACAGAACAGCGCGGAGATGAGCTACAGAAGTGGCTTTCGCCCTAACACGGTGGGCTGAGACCCGACCCTGCAAGGGGAGGTCGGCTGCCCTGTACGCCCAGACGATGCAATCTGCTACCCAAGTGGAAAACGTGCGCTTGGAGACAGGTAACCCCATCCTATTAGGGTCAAACGAGACGAAGAGCTGAGCAGCCCTTCGATGCTCCCGCGTATGTTCTATGTAAAAGGACAACGCCTTCTTACAGTCCAGGGTATGCAAGACTGTTTCAGCCCGGCCAGCATGCAGCCTGGGAAAGAAGGTCAGAACCACCACCTCCTGATTGAGGTGGAAAGAGGAGACCACTTTTGGGAGGAACTTGGGATGGGTCTGTAGGACCACCCTGTTCCTATAGAACAGCGTGTACGGTCTATCAGAAACCAGAGCTTGAAGCTCACTCACACGTCTGGCCAATGTAAGAGCCACCAGGAAGAGCGCTTTCCAAGAGAGGAAGCGCAAATGGCAAGTACCCATCGGCTCAAACGGTGGGCGAGTAAGTTGCTGCAAGACCACATTCAAATCCCACTCAGTCGCTGGTGGACGAACTGGAGGTTTGAGTAGAAGCAGACCTCTGTGAAATCTGGACACCAAGAGGTGAACCGACAGAGAGTGTCCTTCCACCGGTGAGTGGTGCGCTGACAAAGCACTGAGGTGGACCCGAACAGAGTTAGACTTGAGGCCTAGGTCGGAAAGGTGAAGTAGATACTGCAGTACTACTGGCACAAGGCAAGAGAAAGGATCTTCACTGCGCTGAGCACACCACACCATACCATAAACCTACGCCACTTGAGGGCATAGGACTTTCTGGTGGACTGCCTCCTAGAGGCCAATACCACCGCCTCAATCTCCTTAGGTAGAAGTAAGGGAGCTAGCACTACCCTTTCAGCAGCCAGGCCATCAGATTGAGGGACCTGAGGTTGGGGTGCAGAAGGGAACCCTGCTCTTGAGACAGGAGATCGTGTTGCAGCCCTAGAGGGAGCGGAGTTTCCACCGCCAACTGCAGAAGAAGTGGAAACCAAGGCTGCCTCGGCCATCTGGGGGCTACCAGAATCACAGAGGCCTTGTCCCGAAGGATCTTGAACAGAGTTCGGACCACAAGGGGCGTGGGAGGAAACACATACAGGAGGCCCATAAACCAAGAGATCAGAAAAGCATCCGCTGCCATCCTCAGGGGATGCGGCTGTCTGGAGAAAAACCTGGGTAGCTGACGGTTTAGCGGACTTGCAACGAGATCGACGAATGGAAGTCCCCAGCGGAGGAAGATCTGCTGGACTACCAATGGATTCAACTGCCATTCGTGAGGCTGGAGAATCCTGCTTAGCTTGTCCGCTAGGAAGTTTTCTTGACCAGGTAGGTAGACTGCTTTGAGAAACATATCCTGCCTGACTGCAAAAGAGCAAAAGGCCAGTGCCTCCTGACATAGGAGCCGGGACCCTGTGCCCCCTTGTTTGTTCACGTAGAACACTGCCAACTGATTGTCCGTCTGAACTAGGACAGACTATTGAGAGAGGGCATGACAGACAGTTTGCAGAGCTAAGTGGATTGCTCGCAGCTCTAAAAGGTTGATTTGCTGTGTGGCCTCCTGAGGGGACCACAGGCCTTGAGTGCATGAGCTGTGGCAATGTGCACCCCAGCCTCTTAAGGAAGCATCAGTCAGCACCCTTGTGTGTGCTGGGGCCTGAAAAGGTACACCCCTGAGAAGGTTTGGTGGATGTAGCCACCACTGCAAGGAGTTCAGAAGTCGTCTGGACACCTTTACTCTGTCTCGGAGGTCTCCGGTGGCTTGTATCCAATGATCTCTGAGGCACCATTGAGCAGTCTGCATGTGTAGACGTGCATTCAGGGTCACATGTACAGTGGATGCCACGTGGCACAGGAGACGCAGGAAATGCCTGGCGGAAACAAGAGTATTGCGTTGGACTTGGTTGACTTGTGGGCCCTGTCCTCGGGCAAATAAGCTCTTGCCTGAAGGGTGTCCAACCTGGCCCCTATAAACTCTAGGCTCTGAGAGGGGAGCAAAGTGGACTTTGCGTAGTTTATGACAAAGCCCAGATGCTGAAGAAGAGAGAGAGTGCAAAGAGTGGCCTGTCGGGCCTCCTGAAGTGACTGGCCTCTGATTAGCCAATCGCCAAGGTATGGGAAGACAAAAATCCCCTGATTTCTGAGAAAAGCCGCCACCACCACCGCCAGGTGTTTGGTGAAAACCCTGGGGGCAAAGGTCAGGCCAAAAGGAAGCACCCTGTACTGAAAATGGTTGCCTCCCACCACAAATCTGAGATATTGTCTGTGGTCTGGATGGATGAGGATGTGAGTATAAGCATCCTTTAGGTCTAAGGAGCATAGCCAGTCTCCCTGCTGGAGGTAGGGCAGCAGTATCCCAAAGGTAAGCATCTTGAACTTTTCCCTCTCCAGAAACTTGTTTAGATTTTGCAAGTCTAGGATAGGTCTTAGGCCTCCTGTTCTCTTTGATACCAGGAAGTACCTCGAGTAGAAGTCTTGCCCTTTCAGGTGGTGGGGCATCGGTTCCACCGCCTGTTCCTTTAGAAGACCTGCCAACTCCTGAAGGAGGTGGTTCCTGTGTAGAGGGAGTCTTGGAGGCTCCCCTGGATAGTAGGAGGGGGGTAGCTGGTGGAAATGGAGCATATAGTACTTCTGGACTATGCTCAGCACCCAGGTATCCCATGTGATGGCTGGCCACCTGTAGGCGTACAGGGTCAGCTGACCTCCTGTGCTGAGTGGGGCCACCGGCGGAGAAGAGGCTATGCTCTGGGAGACAAAACCCCCCTCCCTGATGTGCAAGAGTCGGAGCTGGAGGCTTGGGGGTTTTCTGCCTACGAGGCCCATGCCCCTACCCTTTGGCCTGCTGGCCCTGTTGGGGAGCTGGAGAGGCCTGATATTGAGGTCAGGTTTTGTAGGCAGTATCCTTCCTCGGGAAAAGGGGCTTCTTCCCCGAGCCCTTCTTTTTGTGAGAAGGGGCAGAAGTCTTTCTAGACAGCCTTGTCCTGGTGAGAGTCTCGGTCCCGATTTCTGCAGCCTTCTCAGTCATGGGCTTGCCAAACAGGTTGTCACCTCTGTACGGGACATCGACCAACTTATCCTGAACCCATGACTCCAGGTCCGACTACTGTAGCCAGGCCTGACGACGTGCACCGATGCCGGCCGCAGCTACCCGGGCCGAAGCCTCAAAGCCGTCATAGGCTCCTCGAGAAATAAACTTCGAGCACTCTCGGATCCCTGTAGACAAGGCTTTGAATCTTTGCAAGGGTTCCTCAGAGAGGCCAGCCAAGAACCCAACAATCTCCTTTGCCAGGTCTCGTAAGTACAGCTGGCAAGTCTGGACACGGCAAGAGAGCATCGAGCCCTGGAAGCACTTTCTACCGAGGACATCCAGGTTTCGGGCCTCCCGGCTGGGAGGCACCAAGGAGTGCATCTTTTGGCTTTTCAGCCTGTGCATGGCTGATTCTACAACCATGGAGTTGTGCAGCAGCTGCGCCTTTTGGAACCCAGGGCTCTTACGGACTCGATAGATAGAATCGACCCACTTGCTAAGAACTGGCACCGAGGCCGGTGCTTCCCACATTTGAAAAAGCAGCCGTTCCAGCATCGGAGGAACCGGTACAGTAAAGGCTTCCTTCGGAGGAAAATCATACTGGAGGGCATCGAGCTCTTCGGCTCCTCCTCGGCATCCGCTGGAAATGCCAAAGCCTTGGCTATGTCCCTGACGAAATCTGAGAACCACTCCAGCGTTTGTTAAAGTTGCTATTCTTAGCTGTGTTATTGTACTACTGTTTATAGCTCTGTTTCTTTGCCAGGATCCCGCTCCCTGTGTATTTGCCTATTGTGCCTCCGGTCTGCCCACAGGAACCGGAACTCACCCGGACTCCATTTCCCAGGATCCCGCTCCCTGTGTATTTGCCTATTGTGCCTCCGGTCTGCCCACAGGAACCGGAACTCACCCGGACTCCATTTCCCAGGTACTCCTCTCTCCATAAAAGCATCCTGCCTGCGGCTGTTCTGTTATTGCACTACTCCAGCGTTTGTTAAAGTTGCTATTCTTAGCTGTGTTATTGTACTACTGTTTATAGCTCTGTTTCTTTGCCAGGATCCCGCTCCCTGTGTATTTGCCTATTGTGCCTCCAGTCTGCCCACAGGAACCGGAACTCACCCGGACTCCATTTCCCAGGTACTCCTCTCTCCATAAAAGCATCCTGCCTGCGGCGATCCGCGCCACGGGCGCGCGCCGAAGGAGCGCGCCCAAGGAGCAGGTCCTGCTCCTTGGACGAGCTCCTTGGGGCGAGCGAGTGGGCGAACGAAGGGTAAGAGTCGTTTCCCCTACTCCTATCTCTCTTATGCTGTATTCCTATTTATTTTTGTGGTTTTCTTGTGCGCTCTGTGCCCCCCGTGCTATCAATTCTACACTTCTGACAATGTCTATTCCGGTCTTTTGGGGTTGGCATCCGGTCACTACCCCGGTAGTTGCATCTGGGCCATTAGCACGTTGCACCAACAACTTGGTGTACTGTGCTCCCACGTTACCGTCTGTTTCCTTTTCCCCCCATCAAAATCCTCGTCCAACTGCCCTGATAACTTTTCAACTCCTGCTTCTTAACTGCCGCTCTCTTAAGTCTAAAGCATTCTTAGTCCGTGATCTTATTGAACAGCATGATCTTGATCTCTGCTTCCTTACAGAGACCTGGCTTAGAGAGGGTGACCATCCCATCCTTTCTAGCTCCCTTCCCCCTCACTATACAGCGCTTTCCTGTTTACGACGGGGTAGATGTGGGGGTGGGGTGGTCCTCCTTCATCGTACCTCTGTTCCAATAGAAGAAGTATCTTCCCCATTGTCGCTCCCTCCAGAGTCTCTTTTGGTAAAACTTACCCCTCCTGTTTCTTCCCCCCCTCTTTATATCCTTCTTCTCTATCTTCCCCCCTCTCTTACTGATTCTCAGTGGGAAACTACTCTCCAATCTCTGTCCGACCTTATCCTCCATTTTCCAAACCTTATTTTACTAGGAGATTTCAACATCCATGTGGACAAGCCTGTTCGAGCAAAGGATCAGGCTTTTCTCCAATTTCTAAAAGATGTTCCTCTTCAGCAACATGTGACCGGCCCCACACATGCGGCAGGTCACACCTTAGACTTAATTCTGTCATCAGCATCCATGCAACTTGTGTTTTCACCCCCCTACACTTCTCCTATTCCCTGGTCAGATCATTTCTGTGTTTTTTCATCATTTTCCTTCCCTCAGACAGCAATGCACCCTCCGATGCCCTCCTCCACCACCACCCTTCTCCGCAAAATAACATCGGACACACTTCATGCTTTTCCGCCAGCTTCTGCGATTTTTCCTATGGACTTTGCCACCCGCTCTATTCATGATCAAGCTGCTCTCTGGGACTCTCTTCTACTGCAATCCCTTGATAATCTAGCTCCTCTTCATTCTACTTCAGGACGTCCCCGTCCTCCTTCATCCCCTTGGTACCACCCCTCCTTGCTCACGCTTCGTTCTCAATTACGTCAGGCACAGCGTCACTGGGTCCGCCACCCCTCACCTGAGCATCATCTGCGTTTCACTCATCTTTCATCTGCTTATCGTTGGGCTATTTGTTCTGCCCGATCAACTTTCTATTCGGCTCAAATTTCTGCTGCTGCTAGCTCCTCACGTCAACTCTTTACCATCTTGCGGACACTATCGTCCACTAGGCCTAGTGAATCTTCTGTCCCTGCTGCCCCTGATCCTCAATCTCTCGCTGACTTTTTTGCTAACAAGGTATTATCCCTTCGCTCATCCTTTATCACACCATCTCCGCCCCCTCCTCTTTCCCCTCTGCCCACTCTTCCCGTAGTGGCCCCCAACCCTTCCTTACCCTCCTCTGCTACCTTCTTACAGTTCAGTCCCACACCTGTTGACCCTATCTGCTCTCATACCTGGTCCTTCTTTCAACCAGTTCTCACTGCAGAAGTGCTTCAATCTCTAACCGCTGCAAGGAAAACCACTTGCACACTTGACCCTATCCCTTCTAGATGGCTCTCAGAGCCCTCGCTTGAGTTAGTCCCAGTCATCACTACTATCATCAACACCAGTTTTTCCTCCGGGCACTTCCCATCTTCTTGGAAATCCGCTATTCTCCGTCCCCTGTTAAAGCAACCATCATTGGATCCATCCGTTCTCTCCCACTGGTGACCGGTGTCCAACTTACCATTCCTTGCAAAGCTTCTTGAACGGTGCGCTTTTAACCAACTTAGCTCCCATGTCGAAGCTGTTAATGCTCTTCACCCTCGACAGGCAGGATTCCGCCAAGGCCACAGCACAGAGACCGTATTGTTAGCATTACTCAATGAATTACATATTTCTCATGATCGTGGTGACATTACCCTGCTCGTATCCCTTGACTTATCCGCAGCATTCGATTTGGTTGATCATCATACACTTCTCTCCTGACTCTCTAATATTGGTCTTCGTGGTCCCGTCTGGTCATGGTTTCACTCTTTTCTGCTGTCCCGCTCTTTCTCAGTTCATATGAAGAATCAATCTTCATCCACCCTCCCCCTTTCATGTGGTGTCCCACAGGGTTCTGTTCTCTCCCCTTTGTTATTTAATATTTTTCTTGCCCCTCTGCCCCTGATCATACAACAGTATTCAATCTCATCCTATTTATATGCAGATATAGTCCTTTTGTTTCACACATCACCACTCTCCCCTGATATCACTTCATTGAACCTCTGTCTTTCTCACGTTGTTTCTTGGTTATCGGAGAACTTTCTTCATCTTAACCCAGCCAAATCCTCAGCAATGTGGATTTCACTTAGTGGTGTCTGTCCCACGCTTGCACCCTCTATTGGTTCAACTAACATTCCTCTTACTTCTTCTGTTCGGTATTTAGGTGTGACTCTTGACTCTTCCTTAACTTTTTCTGCTCATCTGTCCAATGTCACTCGTTCCTCCTTTTCTGCTTTACGTCAGATTAGGGCCGTCCGGTCTATTCTGCCTTCCAGTGCCCTCATCACGCTTGTTATCGCCCTTGTAATCAATAGACTAGACTATTGTAATGTATACCTAGCTAACCTTCCCAAATACTCTCTCCAACGACTACAACGTATTCAGAACACCGCCGCCCGTCTCGTCACCTTTTCATGCAAGTATGATCGCATCACTCCCAATTCTGCTTCATTTGCATTGGCTCCCTTTCCAATATCGCTACCACTACAAGTTTCTGATTCTTCTTCACCGGGCTATTTACACTTGCACCCCTCGTTATCTCGCTGACTGTATCTCACGGTATACTCCTCACCGGTTGCTCCGCTCCACCCAAACAAATCGGTTATCTCTTCCTTCTCCCTCACAAGCTCGTCTGGAACAGACGCGGCATTCAGCTTGGTTTTTCCTTGGACCCTCACTCTGGAATACACTTCCCACCTCATTACGGCTAGAACCATCCTATTCCCAGTTTAAATCCCGGTTAAAAACCTACTTATTCCACAAAGCTTTCGACCTGCCCTCTGAAGACCCACCCTGAATGGTCCTGTCGATGTGTCTAACTAAGTAATGTCTATGTCCACGTACCTTGTATTTGTATGCCCTGGTTTGATTATTGTTAATTTCTTTTGATTTGTTATGATTTGATGGTTTGATTATTGTTAATTTCTTTTGATTTGTTATGATTTGTTGTACATCGTTAACATCTGATGTGTCAAATTTATTATGAATTATGGTTTAGTGTCTTGCTTTGGTCACTGTCTCTTTTCCTTTCCTTTCCTGTTTTGAATTTGGCGTTCTTTTCCTGGACTGTAGTGTTAATCACATTTTATTGTACACCGCTCAATGCGCTGCTGTAGCGGTATATCAAATTTTAATAAAGATAAAGATCCTCCGGGGGGACCGTCTCCGAGGCTCAGACTCTGGGGAGTCCGACGGGATGCACCGGGTCCGGAAGGTGTCGGTTGACTCCTCGTCCTCCCATGCCGACTCCTCTGAGGAGTCGTCGAGCGGCTCTGGCCGTGTGGGCCTCGATGCCACCCGCCCCAACACCGAGGGCACCGGCATCGACGACCTTGGCCCCGCACGGGAGGTCGAGGGAGACCTTGGCTGAGGATCGACTCGAGACTTGATTGACTCGGGGATCGGCTCGGCCTCCGGGGTCGACTTAGACGTCGAGGTCCCAGTGGTCGGGGCAGATGCACCGGTCAAACCGGCGATCAGTACCCGCTGCTGCTCCATGAAGGCAGCCAGGCTGCTCTCCAGGGCCGTCAACCTGAGACCGAGCTCAGGAGACTTCGCAGCCCCCGACTCGGGCCCCGACATAGGGAAATATAATAGAGATTTCCAGATACATACTTTTGGAAGTATTAGGCACAAAAAGCAAGCCTTTTCAGATCAAGATGTCAGAATATGACGGGACAAACTAAGGAGCAACATCAACAAATATTTTTACACAAAGTGTAATAGATGCATGAAACAACTTCCCAGAGGTGGGTTAAGACCAAATCAGTAATGGAATTCAAGAAAGCCTGGGATAAGCACAGAGGAATGAGAAAATCCAGAGGATAAATTGGGATTTATTATACAGCGCACACTGCATACTAGAGATGAAACTGGACTAGATGGACTTTATGGTTCTTTGCTGTTGTCATATTCAGTGTAATTTTTCACTCTAGGAGCCCTTCTTGATCATGGGAAGGAGAAATGTTGTCTTACCTGCTAATTTTCTTTCCTTGAGTCCAACCAGACAGAGAACTAAGTTGTGTGCTTTGCCTTAGAAGAGGCCTCATGCAGCTACCTGCTCTCCCATATATAAAACAAAATAAAAGCAACCAAAATAACTCCCGGAGGGAGGAGGATATCCAGAAATGCAAGCACAAGATAGAAATAACCTAGAGAATCAGACCATCCAGGTTCCCCACTAACTTGAGAAACAAGAAACATCATCAATATAAAAAAACCTCACGGAATTGGGATGGCCTCTGTATTGTACTGGTCTAATTGGACTCAAGGAAAATAATTAACAGGTAACACCAAATTTCTCCATCCTTTTTGTCTACCAGACCAGTCCAGAATTTATTTATTTATTTAGACAGATTTGTATACCACCTTATCCTACAATCAAAGTGGTCACATCACAATTGGTGGGTTACATTTAACATGAGGATATTTAACAACATTTAACATGAGGGCATTTAACAACATTTAGATAGCACAATTGGTGGGTTACATTTAACATGAGGGTACTTATGATTTAACAAAGCACTCTGTTTGTTAGGCGGGATGAAGAGCCTCCCTCCCTCAAGCACCTCAGCTCCAAAAACAGCATCTTTTCTGGCAAAAATAGCCAGGTGATAATGCTTAGAGAAGGAAAGGAGGGACCACTATTTTGCTGCCCTACAGATCACCACTGAAACTGAGCAAGACTCAGCCCAAGAAGCTGACGCTCTTAATGGAATGCGTCCAAAATATCTAAGGAGCAAACAACCCTTAAGAATATATGCTGAGAAAACAGCCTTCTTAATCAAATGAGCAATGGTTGACTTGGTAGCCACTTGCCCTTTCCTTGCTTCTCCAAATGAAATGAATAAGCAATCTGACTTCCTAAAAGGCCACCGGTCGGGTGAGCCTGTCCTATGGGCTTTTGCACGAGTCGGGTGAGCCTGTCCTATGGGCTTTTGCATGAGTCATATCTAGCAGAGCTCTAATAAACTCCAACTGGCATTACAGGGGGAGATTTGACATGGGGTAGTTTATGAGGAACTCTAATAACTCCAGCACATGGACAGTAATGCATACGGATTCTTGGATTCCTGCCTGAATGGCACTTTTGACCAATCATCCAAATCAAGAAAATATAGGCACACCTAGTCTGATAGCAACGATGCAACCATGAGAAATTTCATGAATATGCAAGGAACAAACATGAGACTGACGGGCAATACGTGGTACTGGGTATGATTTTCCTATGACAAAGATTAAATTAGACCTTACCTGCTCATTTTCTTTCCTTGAGTCCCTCCAATCCAGTCCAGAAATTTATTTATGTATTTAACATTTTTATACCACGTTTTTCCAGACGATCAAAAGCGGTTTACATACAACAGGTTGAATAGTAGGGGAACAGATACATATTCAATTACAAAGAACATATTAGAACTACATACATTAATATGGTTATAGGGGTTATAAATAGAGAATAATTAACATGAAACTATATACATATTGGAAGATATGTAGAGAGGGAGAGTTATGGAGCGTTTTTTAGGAAGGGGGGAGTATGGAGTCTGAGATATTGTGTTCAGATTGGGTACCAAAATGAAGGGTGAATAGATGAGTTTTAAGTTTTTTTCTGAATGTGATGATATTATTTCTCTTAGATAGGCTGGAAGGGCATTCCACAGATTGGGGGCAATGTGGGAAAATGCTTTGTTGTTAGTTGACTTTCTTGATTTCCTGAAATCCATAGGTTACTGTATGTGGGATATGGTTGCCTGCCAGCAGATGGAGACCGAGAACCACTGGTTTTACAGATGTCATGGAATAAAGGGTCTTTAGCAGCCCTGCTCTCACCAGTATTTCTGTAACAAACCATACTCCACAACCAGAGATTATTAAATGCTCATCCAATACATACACACAGCCCAAAGTGCGTCAAGAACAGGAGATAAAAACAAGCACTCCCAAGACCGAAATTCCAACACAATGCATCAGTACAGCCATGTAATCTACTGAGAGCCCAAAATGATCAAGATGTACACTCAAATTACTGCTTGGCTCCACAGCCTCAGCATCATCTAAGGTTGGAATTGAACCAAATGAATATAGGGCAGGTCCTGGACTGGACTGAAGGGACTCAAGGAAAGAAAATTAGCAGATAAGGTCTAATTTCACCATCCTCTTCGTCCCTTCCGTCCAGTGCAGATGCGAGGGATGTACCAAAGCAGTACCAAACAGGGAGGGAACATTATACGGCCTGGCCTGTAGCTCAAAAGCACATCACCCTCAGAGTCAGAGCTTTGTAGTGCCACTAAGACATGAAGAAAGTAGAATATACCTTTCCTAAATCACAGAGCCATGGAGTGATGACAAAGAACACACTCTCTGGTGGTAAGAACCATAACCCATGCCCGAAGAAACTGATCCTCAGTGCTATAACAACTGGTTCACCCTGAAAAAACTCCATAAACCACACTTGAGGAAGAGCCAAGCTACCAACATACGAAAAGGGAGAGTTTCAAGTGCCCTGAACATGCCAAAAACATGTCCACAACATGCTACCCATGAAATAAGGAGTCTCTCATGCCAAATCAGCCAGAACACACTGAAAAGGAAACTTAACTGTTTAACCATAGCTTGATCCTAAAAAGGCTAACAACTGTTTCAGGCCAAAAGAACTCTATATTACTTTTTTTGTAAATTTTTACAGACAAATGCAAGCCTCAAGCCCTTTAGGATAGGGGTCAGCACCTTGCAACCTACCTCCACACTAGGTAAGAGGTGCTGAGCCTGAAGCTGTCCAAAATGCCCTGATAGAATTTCTCTCAGATTGACTGACTGACCGACCCCTGGACTCCTGAGGCTAAGAAACAAAACAGTCTCCTTGTCACAACCAGAGACCAACAACTGCAACCTAAGACAGACACAAATAAGGATAGTATTTGAAGTGAACTATTAAGACACAAGGAAAATGAGCTTCTCCCCCTCAGGACTCAGCCCTCCTGGAAGGCATAAAGCACAACAGACATACCATGACCTCTGTGGACAGTCCATACCACACAGCACCAGCTGGTCTCTAAGTTCCGAGGCCACTGCCTCAGAACCCTCTGAGGAATGCACAGCACAGACTTGGTTCCAAAATAGGACTCCCAGGACTTCCTGCCAAAAAGTAACTGACTGAAAATACCTACCATGCCTGGTGGCTCTCGCTCTCCCAGACTGAACTCCTCCCAACTTCCAACGAACACGTCTGGGTTGCTAGGGCTCATGAACTACAACCAGCCTAATGACCTCACTGACAATCACACCATGGACCGTTGTCCAGTAGATCCGACCACCTGGGCCTCCACCGATAGAGACATGTGGCAGTTCAGACCCCTTGCTCTCTCTCCACACACCATTGCTGTCCAGCCAAGATATGTACCATGGGGGTAGAAACTTACCATTTTGAGCAAATCCTGCCCCTGCATTTTGGACAGCTTCACTGACTGCCAGGAATGTATTGGCCTCCTCCTTCAAGGAGGGGAACACTACAGCAAGCTCCAGCTGTACCCTTGCTCCACTCTCGGAGCACTAATAAACTGAGGGCCCCTGAAGCTCTAAGTTCCTATCCAAATAAACTGGAGGGACACCACCAGGCCCCCCTTGATATACGTGTAACTGGCAGAGCCCAGAGGCGAGCCCTGAACACCTACTCATAACTGTCGCTTCTTTATGTGATTATCTGCCACTGTTTTGTTTTGTTTTTTGTTTGTATTGTCCAGCAGTCGAGTTAGAAGGCAGGTAGATGGCAGGGAGAGACATAGTAACATAGTATATGAAGGCAGATAAAGACCAGTATGGTCCATCTAGTCTGTCCAGCAAGGCCGCAAGAGTAGGTGCACTTGCCGCTCCGTGCAGGTCACCCCTCTCTATGCCTTTGTTTAGGGGTGTACCCGTCGCTCCGTGTAGGTCACATCAATACAGTTTTATCCCCTCAGGGACAAGCTTCTCCCTTAGAATGAAGTTAACAGACTAAGATCTTATCCATGTACCGATAACCCACCAGACAAATTCCCTATCCAGAGCATTCCTTTAATGACTGCAAACCATACCGCTGAACAAGTTTCACTGAAAGCAAGTAATGACCGAAAAAAAAATAAAACCAGCGACTGTTGAGCTTGCCAAGTCAGAGAAATTAGTAAGGTAGACTGTACATAAAAACATAAGATAAGCCATACTGGGTCAGAACAAGGTCCATCAAACCCAGTATCCCGTTTCCAACAGTGGCCAATCCAGATCACAAGTACCTAGCAGTTTCCCAAAAAGAGACACAGGTTCCACAATGCTTATTGGAGCACGCAGTGGATTTTCCAGGTCCTCTTTAATAATGGTATATGGACCTTTTCTCCAGGGGGTTGTAAGGAGAGATAAGAGAAAAAAGGTAGAGAAGAGTCGCAGAGTGAATGCATGTATAGGTCAGGAGGAGAAGTTTGAACTGGATGCGGAAACAGATAGGGAGCCAATGAAGTAACTTGAGGAGTAATATGAGCATGACGAGGCTGGCGGAAGATTAGCCACACAGCAGAGTGTTGAACAGATTGAAGGGGAGAGAGATGATTCAGAGGAAGACCAGTAAGGAGTAGGTTACAGTAGTCAAGACAGGAGGTGATTAAGGAGTGGATAAGCGTTTTAGTTTTAGGAGTGGAGGAGTAGCCTAGTGGTTAGAGCAATTGCCTAGTACCCAGATCAAGGGTTCAATTCCCACTAGCACTCCTTGTGACCTTAGGCAACTCACTTTACCCTCCACTGCCTCGGAAGAAAAGGCTGGCAATCTACTTCTGGTGATACACTGCCAAGAAAACCCAGAGGTAGTTGGGTCGCTATGAGTCAACACTGACTTGATGGCACTAAAAAAAAAAAAAAAGAAAGCGTTTTAGAAGTGTGTTCAGAAAGGAAAAAGTAATTAGACCTTACCTGCTAATTAAATTAGCGTTCCTGTAGAGACTCCAGTCCGGTCCCTTTACTTCTGGGTTGTGCTCCTCTACCAGCAGCTTTGGAGACTGAGCTCTTCAACTTTTCCACTCTGATGCTCCTCCAGTATAAATAGCACTGGCTCCTCCCATCAGATTCAGTAAACTACTGTCAAAGCAGACTTAATGGAGAGACATTAAACACCAACAATCAATAAACTGAATAAACTAAATACCCTGAATAAACTGAACTGCCCACTATTTGCCTGCCCCCAGCGGTAAGACGGTGACAGACCCCTAACCGTCTCCACCCGAATCCACTCCTCCCGACCCCTTGGAGAGAGAGATCCTCATCCCACTCCCCCCAAGAGAGATGGAATACCAGACAGGAACTTACCCGTAAAAAACACCAAAGTCCATTCCTACGGAACCACTCCTCCGACTCCCGGAAAGCTGTGACCACAGCCCTTCCAACTTTACCTAGGCTGAACTTACCTGAACTTCGGAACGATCTGGTCACTTGGGTGGGATCAGGGACCAGACTGGAGTCTCTATAGGAACGCTAATTAGCAGGTAAGATCTACTTACTCTTTCCTATGCGTTCCTCCAGTCCGGTCCCTTTACTTCTGGGAAGTACCAGAGCAGTACACTACCGGGCGGGCCCTGACAGAGCGGTCCAAAGCACCGCCGCCCCAAACTCCGCATCTTCTGAGGCCAGAACATCCAACCGGTAGAACTTCGCAAAGGTATGAAGCGAGGACCAAGTTGCCGCCCTACAAATCTCCCTGGGGGGAACCAAACTAAACTCCGCCCAGGAGGCAGCCATACCTCTGGTCGAGTGGGCCCGGAACCCCACCGGAACCGGTCGGCCCTTCTAAATGTATGCCCCAGCAATGGCCTCCTTGATCCATCTAGAAATAGAACCCTTTGCCGCCGCTTCCCCTCTACGTGGACCCCCAAACAACGCAAACAAACGTTCTGACCTCCAGAACGACGCCATGCGCTTCACGTAACGCTTCAGGATTCTCTTCACGTCCAACTTGTGGAGAAGGCACTCCTCCGCTCCCTTCCCTACCCCAACAAAAGCGGGAAGGGAAATGGTCTGATTCACATGAAACGGGGAAACCACCTTGGGCAAAAACGAAGGAACCGTCCGCAAGACCACCTTCTCCCTGAAGAACGACAGAAAGGGCGGCCGGCAAGACAACACCTGCAGTTCCGAAACATGCCTCGCCGAACAGATGGCCACAAGAAAAACTGTCTTGAGAGTTAAATCCTTCAAGGAAGCACGCTCAATCGGTTCGAACGGTTCCCCCGCTAGAACATTCAACACCATATTAAGATCCCAGGGAGGAACCGCCACTGCCCGCTGAGGGCACACCCGCCTTACTGCCCTCAGAAACCTAGCTACATCCGGGTGCCGACCCAGTGTCTTCCCCTTCAACTTGCCCCTATAACACGAAATGGCCGCTACCTGAACCCTGAGAGAACTGGCCGCGAGACCCTTCTCCAAGCCAGCCTGCAAAAATTCCAGAACCTCTGGCACCGAGGACCCCAAAGGCCGAATCTCCCGGTCCGCGCACCAGCTCTCAAAGATGCGCCAAACCCTAACATAAGAAAGGCAAATAGACCGCTTTTGAGCTCTCAACAATGTGGCAATCACTGCTCTGGAATAACCCGCTTAAGCAACCGCGCCCTCTCAAGAGCCAGGCCGTAAGCGAGAACCAATCCACCTGCGGCATCCGTAAGGGTCCCTGGAACAATAGATCTTCCCTTACCGGCAGACGCCAAGGCCTGTCTGCCAACAGCCTTACCAGATCGGCATACCAAGGGCGACGCGGCCAATCCGGCGCTATGAGGATCACACACCCTTGGTGAACCTCCACCCTCTGCAGCACCTTCTAGAGCCAAAGACGCCTGGATCTCCTGCTCCACGGAGGCGGCTTCCATAGCACACCCCCTGCAAATGCCTGCTGATGATACCGCCCCACGCTTAGCTCCACACACTAAGCACTGAGGCCTGACTGGCATGATGACCTGGGTGACTTCGGGGATCAGTCTTCCTTCCCAAGACTCTTCCCCCTAAAATCACTGCTCTCTTTCTCCTTTCTTTCTATTTCGTTTTTTTTTTTTTAAACCTATACAAGAAAATAAATGAAAGAAATTAAACAAATTCCAGGGATTACCAATTTTTCTAGGTACCCTGATGAGACTGCGCCCCCAGAGGCGCCCACCCCCACCCCCCCGCTGCGCGCCAAAAACGCACGCGTGAAATAGAAGGCCTCACCTTCCTTCCGTTAACCACGTACCTCCGGTGGTCCTCCTGACGCTGCTTGCTAGCTGGCCAGGCTCCCCACATGTCAGCAAGGACTGTCTGCACCGCGCCTCTTGCCACGCGGTCTGTGTCTCTCTTAGCAAGCCTGAGCTGCTGCGCGTCCTGCCGCCTCCGGACCACGTGCTCAGCTACCCCATGAGCTTCGGCACGGGTCGGGATCAAGGTGTCCGTTTCTGCCTTCCCAGACTCTGCTCACCTTGATGCAGCTAATCCTGTCCGCCGCTCCAAGGACGGCCCGTGAGGCGCCGTTGAGCCGCTCCAGCTGTGCTCGCCCCCAACCGCTGCGGGCCCAGCGAAAACAGAAAAAAAAGAAGAGGCAGGGGAAGGGGATCCCTCTCAAGAAAACTGCACTCTCGACAACTGGCTATCCCTCCCCCCAAACAAAACCAGCACCATGGTGCAAGAAACAGGGAGGAAAGAAATTAAAGAAAAACTCCTCACTACTCCAAATCTCTCCACCAAGCCCCCTTTCACTGGCTTAGTGCTCCTTCCAGCTGCTTTGGAGACTGAGCTAAACTGAATCTGATGGGAGGAGCCAGTGCTATTTATACTGGAGGAGCATCAGAGTGGAAAAGTTGAAGAGCTCAGTCTCCAAAGCTGCTGGTAGAGGAGCACAACCCAGAAGTAAAGGGACCGGACTGGAGGAACGCATAGGAAAGGGCAGATTTTGCTGATGTTATAGAGAAAGAAATGGCAGGTCTTAGCTATCAGATGGATATGTGTGGAGAAAGAGAGAGAGGAGTCAAAGACAACCCCCAGATTGCAGGCTGAGGAAACAGGAAGGAATACAGAGTTATCCACAGAGACTGAGAAAAGAGGAGGAGAGGTTTAAGGGGGAAAGATAAGAAGTTCAGCCTTGGCCATGTTCAGTTTCAAGCGGCGGTGAGACATCCAGGCAGCAATGTCAGAAAGGCAGGCAGAGATCCGGGTCTGGATTGCCAGAGAGATTTCAGGTGTAGAGAGGTAGATCAAATGAATGAAGAAGTGTCCCACAGCTGAGTCTCAGAATGGGAGAACATTAGGTGAACCATGGAAGACAAATGGAAATACGGAAACACAGAAAATTCTGGCAAATAAAGACCATATGGCCTACCCAGTCTGCTCATCCATACCAACTACTACGCTCTACAATCCCTTTCTTTCTCTTTCTGTGCTTTCGTATTTCCATTTGTCTTCCATGGTGCAACTAATGTTCTCCCATTCTGAGACTAAGCTGTCGGACACTTCTTCATTCATTTGACTGAGTTATAGGGCACTACCCTCACCCATTCATTTATCCATCGAAGGCTGAGACTTTAAAAGATGAGGTCTCATCAGTCTTCTACAGAGACACTATTGCCTCCTTTTTCCTGCTGGCCATTACCCTCCCTGTGCACCGTCACCACCTTAAGTAATCAGATATGATCATCCCCAGGTCCCGCTCTTCTTTCAGTGCATAAGTACTTCCTTCCTTATACTGAACTGCTTCCTTACGTTTCTACTGCCCAAATGTATTATCCTACATCTTTGGAATTTTTTTTAAATTATATTTTATCAATATTTCCAAAATCGTTTACAGAAGAGTAAACAGCATATTTACTATACGCATATGAAGGAAAAGCATAGTTACTCACCTGTAGCAGATGTTCTCCGTGAACAACAGGAATAAAGTTCTCACTTATGGATGATGTCACTGACAGAGCCCTGCACGGGAATGCTCCCCAGCTTCCAAAGGAAGACTTTAAAGGCACAAGACTCATGCGTGCCTGGCTTCCTGCCTGCCGTGGCACCATCTTTTCCAGTCTAACAACATAGCAGGAGCCAAAAGGCAACTTCCCGGGGAGGTGGGAGGGTTGTGAGAACTTATTCCTACTATTCACAGAGAACGCCTGCTATAGATGAGCAATTACGCTTTCTCCACGAACAAGTAGGAAATAAGTCCTCACATATGGGACCTCCCAAGCTACAGGATGCCTGAGGAGATCAACAGCCCAATAGGGGCAACCAACTTGAGAAACCAGGAACAGCAGCAAGATAGTCCCCCAAAGAATTCATCTGATTCAGCATCTTCAGCATACCTCGATATGAGGGTTTTTGTTTTTGTTTTTTTAAGCAGGTAGCCTGGACGAACAGGAAGGCTGGTGGGCAGGAGTTGACTAAGACCCAAAGAGATGCTGGAGCATGGCCTGGCCAAAATTGCTGTTCCGTCAGGTATCCCCTTCCAGACAGTAATGGGCTGCGAAGATATGGACCAAAGACCACTTAGCAGCCTTGCAAACTTCCTCTACAGAAACAGAGCAGAGGTTGGCCACTGACACAGACAAAGCACAGACACTGTGGGCTGTGACATGGCCTTTGAGGCTCAACCAAGTCTGGGATTAAGCGTGAGTGATGCAGTCCGCTAGCCAAAGAGATAGCATGACTTTTGATACAGCGGCACCCAGCTTACCTCTACTTACAACCAATATGTAATATATTCAAAAAACTTCAAAGTGAATTACCATATCTATGTGGACGACATCATGCTGTACATCCCTATAGATCAGGCATGTCCAACAGGTAGATCGCAATCTACCTGTAGATCACGGAGGGGTCAGAGGTAGATCACCAGCCCCACTTGGCTCCATCTCTCCAGCAGCTCGCCCCGTCGCTAGGAGAGAGCTCGTGCCGGCAGGTCGTCTGCCGAGGGCTTGCCGCCACTGCTGATCTTTTGCCTGTCTTTTTTTCCCTGCCTGCGGGAATCTTGCCTGCGGGTGTATTGGGGGAACTTGTTGTTTTCGTGCCAATAGTTTGTGGGTACCACAGGGGGCCGCTGCCCATGCCCCACGACGAGACGCCACAGGCCCGGTGTCATACCTGGTCTCCTGCCTCTCAGAATCACCCATTCCTGCCCCCGCCCCAACACCCCTTAGAAATGTGTTATATACCGGGCGATATCCATTCACCCGTGCTTTGCCTGAATACACTTACCGTATTAGTTGTGTCGTGTGCTGGTCATTGGTTGCTTTATAGTTCGCTTTCTTTAAAAGTTTTTGGGCAGACACAACAAAGTGTCAAGAATTTGGTGATTTTGGCGGGCTTTTCCAATTTTGTTCTAACTTGCCTATGCCTTGCCTTCGAATTGGTTCAAACCACTGTGACTTTTGCTTGCCTTTGCAATTTTATTTTGCCTAGCCTTTGCATTGATTCTACACTGCAATTTTATTTCGCCTTGCCTTTGCGTTGATTCTACACTGTGTGCACAATTTATTAAATCGCGTGCGGTGGTATTTGAACTTGTTTGGCTGTATTTGATTTTATCTGGTTTGCTGGACAGGTGTTTGAGTTTTTTTGATGATCGTTTGGTGGTATTTGGTTATTGGTGCCAGTATGATGAATTCTTATTTTTACTTTTAGAACTGCATGTGTGGTTTTGGCATCTCAGGTCCTTGTATTGCACATCATCCAGAGGTCTTCAGTTCTTGTTGATCTTTAATACTTTGGGACAAATACAGTTTTGGACCAGATTCAGCCAGTGTTTATACTAACTTAGCATATTTGGCCTTCTTACATCCAGTCAACCCAGTATAACGAAGATGAGTGTTCCAAGAACAGCAAAACCTACCACTTTCATGATGAATGGGAAATGGACTACTTCTTCATCATGGTGAAAGACAAGTGTTGTTGTCTAATTTGTAACACCCCAGTATCCTTGCCGAAAAAGGTAATCTGGAACGTCATTATAAGGCTCTGCACAGCAATAAGTTTGATACCGATTTTCCACCCAAAAGTGAAATTCGTAAACTGAAGCTCAAAGAACTTAAATCAAAATTGGCTACTCGGCAACAGTTGATGGCAAAGCCAAGGTCATATTCGATCAATGCAACCATAGCAT
This sequence comes from Ichthyophis bannanicus, assembly GCA_033557465.1. NCBI lineage: Eukaryota > Metazoa > Chordata > Amphibia > Gymnophiona > Ichthyophiidae > Ichthyophis > Ichthyophis bannanicus. Next base: position 385,912,099 of record CM066039.1, read on the forward strand.
CCTTCAACGTCAGCAACCTGAACACAAAGAAATGCAAACCTTTCACTGAGGGGGAATTTGTAAAAGATTGTTTTCTTGAAGCAGCTGACAATCTTTTTGAAGGATTTAAAAATAAAAAAGAGATCATAGCTGCTATTCAAGATGTACAATTGTCAAGAAACACCATCATGCGGCGAATAGAAAAGATGCATGGAGACAACTGAACAATTGTTGGAGGATGTTTCAAATTGTGTTGCTTTCTCACTCCAACCGAATGAATCTACAGACATAAGACACATAGCCCAGTTACTAGTCTTTATCCGGATGGTTTTTGAAGACTTCAGTGTTAAAGAAGAACTACTTGGAATGATTTCTTTAAAAGGGAAAACTACCGGTCAGGAAATATTCAGTTCTTTCCATTCTTTTGCGACAAAGTATAATCTTCCATTGCATAGACTTGTTTCCATCACTATTTATTTATTTATTTATTTAATACTCTTATATACCGCGCTATTCGAAATCAGTGAGGTTTACATGGAACATCAATGAGATTTTACGGTGGGGGTTACACCGTAATTACAGATAACAGGGAGCTCAACTTGGATAACATGTTAACTATTTTACACAAAAATACCAGAAAATATATATACATATATACATCACATTGCAGTATGGTTACTGGGTAGTCATGGATCTGTGATTGTGTGCGGGGCACTTTGGCGTACCAACTTCCGGGGAGCACTTGATGAAGAGGTGGTGCTTCAGTGCCTTCCTGAATTTCGTTCTCTCTCCTATGTTGGGTGGCAGGGCATTCCAGCATCTAGGTGCACAAAGAATGAAAGCCCTGTTTGCAGTTGACTGTGTACACTGGGTTATTGTTTTGGGGATTACCATAGTGTTTATTGCTGTAAGTCGTCTGGTCCTGGTGGGGGGGAGTCATGAAGGTGAGGCTCGCAAGTGATGAGGGGGAGAGCCCGTTGATGGCCTTGAATGTTAGTAGCAAGATCTTGAAGGCGATCCTACAGTGGACTGGGAGCCAGTGGAGACTTTTGAGGATAGGTGTTATATGTTCTCGCCTTGAAGCCCCATTTAGAAATCTGGCTGCAGAGTTCATGGCAAGTTGGAGTGGACTTAGGGTTGATTGTGGTAACCCTTGCAATATCGCGTTGGTGTAGTCGAGATGTGGAATAGTTAGCGCCTGAGAGATCGTTCTGAAATCATCAGGTTGTAGCAAGGGGCATAGATGTCTGAGTGTCCTGATTTTATGATATGTTGATTTCACCATGTTGCCAATGTGTGTCTTATGTCCAGTTTATGGTCCAGTGTTACGCCCAGGTAATGGATTGTGGACTTGGTTTGCAGTTCTACATCTCCGACTTTTAGGTAGGCTGGTGGACAGAAGTTAGGGTTTCTGGTAATGAACAGCACTTCCGTCTTCTTGTGCTGTATCCGGAGATTCTGATTTTGGAGCCAATTTTCTACTGCGTTGAAACAGTTCGTTAGTGATGAGAGGTCAATCTGGCCAGTCTTGAAAGGTGTGTAGAGCAAGACGTCATCGGCATATATCATGCACTCAATGTTGAATGAGCGTATGAGGTCGCAGATGGGCTGCATGTAGATGTTAAACATTAGGGCTGATAGGGAGGATCCCTGCAGAATGCCCCGTTTCTGGTGGAACGGTTCAGATGTTGATGTCTCTGTTCGCACATGTTGCCATCTATCAGATAAGTATGATTAGGGTTAGGGCTAAATCACAGATGCTTTTCTCCTCAAGCCGTCTCAGGAGGGTCGTGTGGCATACTGAGTCGAATGCTACGGCAATATCCAAGAATATAAGAGCCACACCGTGGTGAATGTTATCTATTGTGTTGAGAATGTTGTTGAATAGGGTGATGAGTAGCGTCTCCACACCATGGGCTTCTCTGAAGCCATGTTGGCAGTGGTCTAGAGGCGCAGCATTGTTGACATGTTGTTGTATCTGGCATTGGACCTCCTTTTCTATTATCTTGGCCAGGAGTGGAATACTGGCAATTGGTCTATATGATTCCACTTTGAGAGTCAAGCTTGCTGTTTTTCTGCAGAGGTCTGATAGATGTGTGTTTGAGATTTAGGGGGAAAAATCCTGAGGTGAATGATGTGTCAAAGAGTCTGGCTAAGAATGGGCTAAACTCTGTTTTTAGTTCCTTTATCCAAAAGGCGGCAAAGGGATCGGTCTGCGCAGTAGAGGTGTTGATTGTGGAGATGGTGTCAGCAATTTGTTTAAGTGATGGAGTGGAAAATGTTGTTAGTTTCCCTGCATTGGTTTGCACTTTGTTGGAGGCGGGTGCGTCAGACTTGCTGGTTTGGCATACTTTTGATTGAAGGAAGTCAGCATAGTCTTGGGCGTGGATCTCGGTTTTTTTGCACTGGTCCTGGTTCTCTCGTTAGGTTCCTGACTAGGTTGAATAAGTCGTGTGGTTTCCTTAGCGATTGTCATAGTGTGTCTGTTTGTGCTTGTCTTATTTTCTCAGTTATCGCCTTGCGGTGCGTTGCTAGTTGGAGGTTATAAGCTTCCTGATCTTCTGTGGATCATGAACGCCTCTATCGCCTTTCGAGTTTTCTGAGTTTGAGGAGGGAATCATGTAGTTATTTTGAGTACCAGGGCGCAGCAGCCCTTTTCCTTGGGGCTTTATTGTGCCCCGTGCGTAGTGCAATGGAACTAAGGCTGTCGTTCCAGCTGGAGACTAGATTATCAAGGTTTGTTGTCATGCTGAGAAGTGGCTGTGTGTGATTCATGATGGTTTCCTTGTTGAAAGGGTGGAAACTTCGTGGGGGTATTCTTGTGGGGTTTGTCTTGTTTCCAGGAAGCTTCCTGAGCTGGTTTTCCGTGGGAATTTGGAATGTGATTAGCTTATGGTCAGACCATGGTACTTCGGTGTAGGTTGGTGAGGTGAAGAGGGCCGCGTCGCGGACAGTTAGTGGAGCGAAGATCAAATCCAGCGTGTTACCCTTTGTGTGGGTTGGTTCATTGATTAGCTGCTGCTATCCTAGGTCTGTCAGTGCGTCAAGGAAAGCTGACGCTTGAGAGTCATGTAGGGATGGCAGATTGAAGTCTCCTAGTATCCAGTTTGGGGTACGCAAGCTTGGGGTATTGCAGGCCAGCTCAATTATCGTGGCTAGGTCATCAGGTGATGGAACAAGAGCAATGACAGGTGAGGTTAACGGTTTCATAGCCCTCTGTAGACAGCATGACAACTTCCCAGATTTCCTTTCTTAGCACTGCATCATTCACCAGCAAGTTTTGGCAAGCAAGAGACTCAATATAAAGACTGTCATGGACATCACTTTCAAAATTGTAAATTCAGTTCGTGGAAGATCACTTCAAAGATGGCTTTTCAATCTTACTCTTGATGAAGGGGCAGCAGAAATCATTTTGCACACAGATGTAAGGTGGCTAAGTAGGCACAAATTTCTGCAAAGATTTCGTGATTTGCTGAATGAAATAAGAAGTTTTTTGAAGGAGAGGGAGATGACCAAGCAGAGTTGGAAGATGAGGAGTGGTTGTGTGATCTGGCATTTCTCGTTGACTTTACAAGTGAACTAAGTGATATGAACCTTGAACTACAAGGTAAAAACAAATACATTGGTGAGATGAGTACAGTTTCATCCTACAAGAGCAAATTTGAGGTACACTTAGATTGTGAGCCCTGCGGGGACAAGGGAATAAAAAAGTACCTGTTAGTATACATGTAAAACCGCTCTGATGCGTAAGTAAAGGGCGGTATATCAAATGCCTAAACCATAAACCATAATGACTGACCTTGCAAACAACACTTTTGATCATTTTCCTAATACGCAGGACCATCTGGGACAATATCCAAATTTTGCTTTTCAGAACGAGAAGTATGTGACAGAAATCTGTTCTGTTATCCAGGAATTCAAAAATAGATTATGTGACTTCCAAAAATTGGAACAGTTGTGGCGTACTTATCATACCCATTCAAAGTAGATGTGGACATTAAAGAAACTGCAACCGCTATCAGTAAAAATTACTCATTGAACAAGCCATCTCTTGAAAACAAAATATTAACCCTTAAAAATGACATTTTTCTCAAGATCCGTGCTGAGCAAGAATCGTTTTGGAAGCTAGTGCCTAGAGACAAATTTCCCAACTTGAAAAGATGCAGTGAAGCTGTACACTCCTGTTTCGGTTCAACTTATTTGTGTGAATCTGCTTTTTCCCATCTGAAAATGACAAAGAGTACACAACATTCCAACATGACAGATGAACATCTCCAGGATTCCCTGAGACTGGCCCTCACGCAATATTCACCCAACTTCAAAAAGCTGGTGGATGAAATGCAGGCTCAGACGTCTCACTAATGAGCAAGAGCGAAATATTAAAGAATGTGCAAGATCAGCCTGGATCAATACTCGACCTAAATTTAACACAAATTACTCAATAAAAGTTAAAGAAAGTTATTACTCAATAAAACTTTAAGAAAAGGTGAAATTAGTCTTACCTGCTAATTGTAGTTCCTGGAGGAACTCCAGTCTAGTCCGAAAACCTCTGGGTTGTCTTCCTCTCACAGCAGCTTGGAGACTGAGAAACGTCATCTTTTTATGATGACACTGGTATATCTACTCTGGACCCTGCTCCTCACACCAGTAACCTATTGACAAAGTAGACTCACCAGAGCAACAATTAAGTAGCTACATACTCCTACTCAATGAAACACACAGTGTTAATTCAAAACTAAAAAAAATAAAAAATAAAAAAAAAATAAAAATTTTTCGAAGAAAGAGAAACTACTCCCCTTTCCATACTACCTTTATCTGAAACACAGGCCCTACCTCCTCCACCATAGAGGCAAGTGACCCCAAGATAGATACCCAGAAATAACGATATATATTTACTTACCCAATATCGCTTATGTGCTTCAGACCCTAGCTCACAGATAACAGGGAGGGATACCGGACTAGACTGGAGTTCCTCCAGGAAACACAATTAGCAGGTAAGACTAATTTCACCTTCCTGATCGTCCCTCCAGCCTAGTCCGGAAACCTCTGGGTATGTAACAGAGCAGTGAAAACAAATCAACAGGAAGGACCTGCCAAACCAACCTGAAGCACTGCTGATCCAAAAATGGCATCCCGTTCCGCCTGAACATCTAGGCGGTAGTGCTGCACAAAGGAATTTAAGGAAGACCAGGTAGCTGCCTTACAAATATCCACCGCTGGCACGAACTGACACTCAGCCCAGGACGCTGCCTGCGCCCTGGTGGAATGTGCTCTTAGACCGTCCGGAACCACCTTACCCTTCAACACATAAGCGGATGCAATGGTCTCTTTAATCCACCTGGCAATGGACGCTTTTGACGCCGCCTGTCCTTTCTTCGGTCCTCCAAACAAGATGAACAGTCTGCGGAAACCTTTCGTCCTCCGGATATACTTCTTCAATGCCCTCTGAACATCCAGGAGATGTATCCGTTTGTCAACCATACCTCTCACTGTCTCGGAGAAAACTGGCAATGTCACTGCCTGATTTACATGAAACTCTGACACCACCTTAGGCAAAAAGGACTGCAGAGGCCTCAACACCACCTTTGAACCATAAAAGGTTAAGAAAGGCTGACGACACGATAAAGGTTGCAACTCCGAGATTCTCCGAGCTGAACAAATAGCTACCAGGAACACTACCTTCAGAGTAAGATCCTTTAAAGATGCTCCCTCCAGCAGCTCAAATGGAGCCTTACACAAAGCCTCTAGCATGAAAGGGAGGCTCCACTTCGGTACCACCTGCCTACATGGCGGCCGCAATAGCGAAACCGCCCTTAAAAATCTTTTGACATCCGGATGACCACCTAAACTCTGCCCTGCTATCTTCTCTCTATAACAGGACAGCGCAGCCACTTGCACCCGCAAGGAAGCTGCCGCCAATCCCTTATCTAGCCCATCCTGCAAAAAAGCCAGTACCTCCGGAATTGACGCTCTTAACGCTTCAACCAGCCTACCTACACACCATGCCTCAAATACTCGCCAGACGCGAACATAAGCTAGAGAAGTAGAATTCTTCTAAGCCCTCAACAAAGTATCAATCACAGAAGTAGAGTAGCCCTTCTTTTTCAACCAAGCCCTCTCAATAGCCAAGCCGTAAGCGAGAACCGATCCACTTGCAGCATGACTAAAGGACCCTGAGACAAGAGGTCCAACCAAACTGGGAGTCGCCAAGGCTTCGCCACCAAGAGTCTCCTCAAATCCGCGTACCATGGCCGCCTTGACCAATCTGGTGCTATGAGAATCACTTGCCCCTGGTGCCGCTCTATGCATTGCAGTACCCTTCCTATGAGTACCCAAGGCGGAAACACGTACAGGAGCTGTCGTTCTTGCCACCCCTGAATGAGAGCATCCAGTCCTTCCGGCATCCGTTCCCTTCTTCTGCTGAAGAAACGACTGGCCTTTGCCGAGTGAAAAGTTGCCATGAGATCCATTACCGGTGTCCCCCACCGTCTCACCAACATCTCGAACACTTCCTGATGCAGGACCCACTCCCCCGGGTCCACCCTCACTCGACTCAAGAAGTTGGCCTCTACACTGTCCACTCCGGCCACATGAGCTGCCGACAACGCCAGCAGATGCCCCTCGGCCCAATCAAATAAGTGCTCGGCCTCAGCTTCCATCGGAACACTGCTGGTCCCTCCTTGGCGATTGATATAAGCCACTGCCGTCGCGTTGTCGGAAAACACGCGAACCGCTGAGTCGCAAAGATAGGGTTGAAACGCCCGCAATGCCAGCGTCACCACTGTCAACTCCAACCTGTTGATTGACCAGGCCCTTTCCTCCGCGGTTCACTGACCCTGAGTGAATCTTCCTTGGAGATGAGCTCCCCAGCCTGCGAGACTGGCATCCGTCGTCTGTGGAACCCAACACGGCGCTTCCAGCAGCATCCCCTGCTCTAGGCATCCTGCTCTTAACCACCACTGCAGAGCCACCCGCGTCTCCGGCAGACATGGCAAGCGCCGTGACAGAGGATCGACCAGATGAGACCAACGCCTGAGCAACGCCTTCTGCAACGGCCTTATATGCGCCCTGGCCCACGGAACCATCTCTAGAGTCGCCGCCATGGTCCCAAGCAACTGCAGATATTGCCACGCTGTGGGCACTGCTCTGTTCAGAAACTGCCTGAGCAACCTGCGCAACTCCCGCGCGCGCTGCGCTGGCAGAAACACTTTCCCCACGTTCGTATCGAACCGAGCTCCCAAGTATTCTAGTCGCTGTGACAGCTTCGACTTGCTTTTTGCCACGTTGACCACCCAACCAAGACTCTGTAAAAACCTTACAACTCTGGCCGTGGCCGCTTCGCTTTCCGTTCTTGACTTCACCCTGATTAACCAATCGTCTAAATAAGGGTGCACTAGCACCCCTTCCTGTTGCAACGCCGCTGCCACCACGACCATCACCTTGGTAAACGTCCGCGGAGCCGTAGCCAGCCCGAATGGCAGGGCCCAAAACTGAAAATGTCCCTGAGGAACCGCAAACCTGAGAAACCTCTGATGTTCCTGTCTGATGGGAACATGCAAGTACGCCTCTGACAGGTTGAGGGAAGTAAGAAACTCTCCCTTCCTTACCACCACTATCACCGACCTCAGCGCTTCCATATGAAAATGGGACACTCGCAGGCAGCGATTTACTCTTTTGAGATCCAAAATTGGTTAAAAAGACCCTTCTTTCTTCGGTACCACAAAATAAATTGAGTATCGACCGGAACAGCACTGGTCTGGAGGTACCGGAACTACTGCGTTGAGAGAGAGCAGCCTCTCCACCGTCTCCTTTACTGCCGCCCACTTGGCTGGCGCTTTGCACGGTGACCGAACGAAGGAGTCTTTTATTGGCCGCTGCAACTCCAACGCATAACCCTCCTGAATGACCTCCAGCACCCACCGATCGGATTTAATTTGGACCCAGGCAGTGCAAAAATCCTGTAGCCGACCTCCTACAGGCACCAGATCTGTCTGGGCCCTCCTGACTTCATTGCAGCTTTCGCAGATTCGTGGAGGAGAAGGAGGAGCCTCCAAACCCTCTTAATCCCTGGCTCCTATTGGCAAAATGCCCCCTCTGTGCCTGATTGAACCGGGGGAAACGAAAGCGACGAAACTCCCTCTGCTGCCCCTTGCCCGTGGGAGTCAACCGCCCCTGTTTCTGCTTGTCCTCTGGAAGTCTCCTGCCTTTGGACTCCCCTAAATCCTTCACCAGCTTATCCAGATCCTCTCCAAACAAGAGCTTACCCCTGAATGGAAGCTTACTGAGGCGAGCCTTAGATGAGCCATCCGCCGCCCAGTTGCGCAGCCAAAGGTACCTGCGAGCCGCTACCACCGATGCCATACTCTTTGACAACGCTCGAATAAGGTCATAATCTATATCCGCCAGGTAAGCTGTACCGGACTCCAATCGTGCCGGGCCGCCACTGTCTTCACCTTGCTCATCCTTAATCCGCTGCGACCATCGGAGACAGCCTCTCGCTACCCATGCTCCACAAATCGCCGCTTGCATAGACAGAGCATTAACGTCGAACACCTGTTTCAACAAGGTATCTAGCTTCCTGTCCTGGATATCTTTGAGCGCCGCACTGCCCTCTACTGGAATAGTAGTTTTCTTAGTAACCGCCGCCACGGCGGCATCAACCTTAGGAGACTTAAACAACTCTTTATCCTGATCCACCAGCGGATAAAGCCGTCCCATCACCCTGGATCCCTTCAACATCGCCTCTGGCATGTCCCACTCTTCCTGGATCATCTCCTTCAGCACTCTGTGCACAGGAAATGCTCTCCGATTCTTCCGAAAGACCTGAAGCAAAGGATCCTCTAGGGCAGTATCTTCTGCAGGACCTGGCACCGGCATATTCAGAACCTTTAGCGTATCTGCAATGAGGGCCAGCAACTCGTCCCTCCGAAACAGGCGAACCACGCTCGCCTGATCTTCTTTGTCCTTGATCTCTCCTTCCTCCACCTCATCGTCTAGATCCTCATCGGGGTCCCCCTCGTCGGAATGCAGGCCCTCCGAGGCCACCGACTGGTCCCTCTGCTCCTTTTCTATCCTGGCTCTCTTCGCCAGACTGCCTGCAGCTCCTACTCCGAGGGGGGTACCCGGTCTTTTATCTCCTAGCCCACCTACCTTAGGCCCAGCGGCCAGGCTCTCTTGCCGCCCTCCAAACGCCTGCTGAATAAGGGTCACAAATTCTGGAGAAAAGATTGCCCTCCTGAGGGACTGAATCCTGCCGCGTTATTAGGGCCCCCTGCCCCTCCGCAGCCCCTTTCCAAGGTCTGTTCCATGGCCTCCACCTCTTGGACGCAGCCTCTGCAGACCCCTGCCTCAGATACAGTCCCCCTTCTAGCTCCGCAGACTACACACTGAGGCCTAGCCGGCATTCCGCCTGCGCAACCAATAATCTGTATCCTGGCTCTCCTCTTCTTTTTTTTTTCTTTTTTTTTTACCAAGGGCAACTGAAGAAAAAAACACCCCAAGCCAGAAAATATAAATTCTTTGCTAAAACGAAGCTCCCCCTCTGAAGCAACGCACGCAGCAAAGCACTTAGCAGGCCCGAGGCAGTACAGCCGATTCCCGCCCTGCTGTCACGCGGTCAGGCCTGCTGCCGCAAACGCGGCTCTTGCTGGTTTCCTCCCGCTCTCTGCAGTGATCAGCCCCCAATCTCCTGACCTTACCTTACAGCGTTCTTTCCTCCACGCGCTCAACCGGATTGCCTATAAGCCAGCACCGGGAGCCGGGACCAGTGGGAATGACGAGGGAGCTTGAAAGCCGTGTCTGTCAGCCTGCACGGCACCGCAATACTTCTGAACGCGCCGGCTGACACTCTGCCTCTCCGGTTCCTCACCCTTCGTCATGGGATCGGGAACCGAAGCCCTGCTGCCACCGAGAAAGGCTTCTGCTGAAAAACCGGCAATCGCAAGCAGGAGAGAGAGAGAAAGATATGCGGAGGGGGGGGGGGGAGGAGGAGGAAAGGCCTCAGCCCAACCTTAAAGGCAGACACCCCCGTAAATTAAACTTCCCTTTATCACTGAGATGGGACACCCTCCTACTCTCTTTCTATTTTCTCATCTTCACTGAACCTAACACTCAATTCCTTAATTGTTCCTCCACTCTGAGCCTGGACCTCCAGGCTCACTAACCCTCCAGCTGCTTGGAGACTGAGGTAACTGGTGTGAGGAGGCGGATCCAGAGTGGATATACCAGTGTCATCATAAAAAGATGACGTTTCTCAGTCTCCAAGCTGCTGTGAGAGGAAGACAACCCAGAAGTTTCCAGACTAGACTGGAGGGACGATCAGGAAAATGTACTTTCCATTTCCCCTCGCAGTTCTTACTGAATCTTCGTCTGTTTTGTTTTTGCTTAATTTGCTTAACAGCTGATCACATCCAAGTAAATGACAGTAGGTTCATTAAAAATGGGGGGGGGGGGGGGGAGAATGCTCCACTTTAATGGGTTAAAAATTAATTTGAAACTAATTTGAAACTTAATTTTCATGGTGGCAGATCACTGGCACTTTTGGCCAGAAAAAGTAGATCATGACCTGTTCACAGTTGGACATGCTTGCTATAGATAGCATCTTGTCTTACTGAAGCCCAAGCCTGGCTGGCCTCAAACAACCTATATACTAACTTTAACAAAACCGAAGTACTATACATGTCAAGGAATTTAAACATCAACCCTCCCTACACACACCAACACTCAAAATAAATAATGCAAGTCTCCCAGTTAAAAATGAAGTAAGATATCTTGGCATCGTGCTAGATCAATCGCTCACCTTATCTTCACACATAAAACAGGTGACTAGAACAGTATACTTTAAACTAAGAATCTTACAGCACCTCTGCCCCCTACTTGATATGCAAAATTTCAGATCAGTTGTACAAGCCTTAGTCACCCCGCACTTTGATTTTTGCAATAACCTTCTATATGGATTACCTATAAAATACCTGAAATAACTCCAAATTGCACAGAATGTAATGGCCATAATCATTTGCAAAGCCCGCCTTACTGACCACATAACACCTTTGCTATATAACTTACACTGGCTGCTAATAGCAAACATAATCAAGTATAAAATATTGATGACCACTTTCAAAACCGTCAATAACATTGCCCCATCATACCTATCAACATTAATTAAACGTTCACCTACGACACGATCTAGAAGGGAACACATACAGAACACACTACTAGTGCCCCCTATCTTCCATAAAACAAAACAAGTCACAAGCAATTGAACCTACTCCCTTGTTGCACCCATGCTATGGAATGGCCTACCAGACTCAATACGTGCCATTAAAGACTTACAAAAATTCAGGAAAGATATGAAAACCCTCCTGTTTTCTCAACACTATGGAGAAAACAATACAATCAACACCCCAAAATAACTGTCACATCTACCCCCCCCCCCCCTCATCTCTTCATTCACCATCATAACAATGAAGATTATGCTGTAGCTTAGATGTAAATAGTTTATGGTACATAGTTGGTTACCTGTTATCTATTAACATTTAAATTGTAACCCTGTTCAATGTAATGAAGTTGTTAATTGTAAACCACTCCTGATCTCAGGAAGGGGCGGTATAGAAGAGACCCAAAAATAAAATAAAATAAAATAAATAAAAATAAATAAAATACTTGGGTTGAAGGAAACAAACAGCTAGGTGGACTGGCAATGCGCCTTCATGCGCTGCAGATAGAAGGCTAGAGCCCACTTGTAGTGCAAGGTATGCAATGCTACCTCACCCCGGTTGGCATGAGGCCGGGGGAAGGTCGGCAAGACTATTGACTGGTTAAGATGGAACACTGAGACCACCTTGACAGAAAGTGGGGGTGCTTACGAAGAACCACCCTATTCTGGTGAAACCTGGTGTTAAGGAAGATAAGCCACTAAGGCTTGGAGCTCACCGATGCGTCAAGCCAACATAACTGCCACCAGTAAGAGGACCTTCCAGGTCAGGAATTTCAGGGGACATGAGTCCACCAGCTTGAACAGGGCCCACATCAGCTAGGCGAGTACCACATTGAAATCCCAAGCTACCACTGTGAGGGCCAATGAACGGACACTGGAATGCAGCAAGATTCTACCCTCCTGCAAGATGAGATCCAGGGCAGAGCCCGGGCAAAAAGGCTCCCGCCGAGAGCAATGAAGCAGCAGGGGGCCAGTTTGGGGCGATGAGAATCATGCAGCCCCTGTCAGCTGGAGATTCAGGAGGGTTTTAGCCACGAGTGGTATCAGGGGGTATGCACACAGTAAACGCTCTCCCCAGTGGAAGACTATAGCATCCAAGGCCAGCGGTTGCTGGCCATCCTCCAGAAGCAGAACCAGGCTGCCTGGGCATTGTGCACCGTAACAAAGAGATCCATCGCCGGAGTACCCCACTCCTGAAAGATCTGGTTCATCAACATCTTGTTCAGGGTCCACTCATATGGCTGAAGGACTCAGCTAAACTGGTCCGCTAGGCTATTGAACTGACTGGACAAGTAAGTCACTCTGAGCTCCATGCCATGGAGCAGGGCAAACTTCCACAACCAAACCGCCTCCCAGCAGAGGAGGTACAAGCCAGTGCCCCCCTGCTTGTTCACGTAGAACACCTGGGGTAGGTTAGGGGATGGGTAATGGGTCTCATGCGTGGGACCTTTTATGTATTGTTTTACACCGCCTTGAATACTTTGGCAATAGGCAGTTTATAAAATGTTTTAAATAATAACATTGCCACCTAGTTGTCTGTTTGAATCAGGACCACCTGATTGGTCAGGTGTGTTCAGAAGGCATGGAAGACATTGGTAATCACCCGAAGCGCAAGGAAGTTTATCTGGAGAAGGTTCTCCTGCTCAGACCACAGATCCTGCACGTGCAGGCCATTCAGGTGGACCCCCCAACCGAGCTTGCACACATCAGTCGTGAGTGTCTTGCGGTGGGACCGCTGTTTGGAACAAGAGGCCTTTGAGCAGTTTCTCTAGCTCGAGCCACCAGTTCAGGGACTGCACCAGAGGCATGGTGATCAACACACTGTCCCAGAGGCGGCTCTTTGCCTGCTTCCATTACGTGCTTAGGGTCCATTGAGCCTGCTGCATGAAGAGAGGGGCCTGAGGGGTGACATGCACCGTGGCAGCCATATGGCTGAGGACCTGCAACATCTCTTGGGCCTTAGTGTGGCGCTTGAGCTGCACCATACCCACCATCACCACCAGCCACTGCAAGTGGTCTTCTGGCAGAAAGGTTCAAGCGGTATCAAGGAGGCCTCCGATGAACTCCAGCTGATGTGGGCTGGAGATGGGACTTCAGGTAGTTGATCACGAAGCTCAGCTGCTTGAGCACCTAAATGGTGAGTTCGGCAGACTGCCAGACACTGTCCTGTGTGGGACCTTTGATGAACCAGCTGTCCAGGTATGGGAAGACAAAGACCCCCATAGTCCAGAGGTAGGCAGCCACGACTGTCAGGCACTTTGTAAAGATCGCTTGAAAGGCAGCACTCACTACGGATAATGCTGGCCTCCCAGCAAGAATTCCAGATACTGTCTGTGACTTGGGTGGATCTGGATGTTTGTGTATGCATTCTTTAGATCAAAGGAGCATAGCCAATTGCTCTGTTGAAGGTATAGGAGCAGTGTCCCCAGCAAGACCATTTTGAACTTCTCGCGCACCAGGAACCGGTTTAGGTTTCACAGGTCCAGGATGGGCTGGAACCCGCCAGTTTTCTAGGAAAACAGGAAGTATCGGGAATAGAAGTCCTGTCTACACTGAGCCAAAGCAACCAGCTCAATGGCTAGGTTGGCTAATAGAGCAGAGACTTCTTCCAGTAGCAGGCTCTGGTGCACAGGGTCCACGGGGTACTCCCCAGGGGCATACGGAGGCGGCTTAGACATGTCAAAAAATACCACCACAGCCAAATTAAATTCAATAGCTGCCACAGGTGGGTAAAACTCCAAAAAGGGGACAAACCACCCCCCCAAAGGCGTAGAAAAAGGAAGAAAACAATCTAAATCGGTAGAGACCTACTGAGACAACAAGTAACCGTGTAATACTGCACCAGCCTATGTAACCCATTGTACCTCGTCCCCTCCCCCTCCATTTCTCACCGACTGTTCACCGTTTTGACCGGTAGAAAAATGGTATACCAAAACCAGTTAAATAATAAATAAACAGGTGGCAAGGAGAGCAGAAAACAAAATGGCTCACAAGATCCAAAAAAGAAAACTTTTTTCCAGATGCAGGAACACATCCTAGGGGCTCCATGGACATAAGAAAACTAGAGAAGATGGCGCTGCAGCAGGCGGGAAGGCAGACGTGCCTCCCAAAGGCTTCCTTTGGAAGCTTGGGAGCGTTCCCATGCAGGGCTCCATCAGCGACATCACCCATACCTGAGGACTTATTTCCTGCTTGATCACAAAGAATGCTGCTTTCATTGGACTGAAGAGAAAACTTTATTGATAAAAAGTAGTTACTCACCTATAACAGGTGTTCTCCGGGAACAGCAGGAATCGGTCCTCATATATGGGTGACGTTGATGCCAATGGAGCCCACACGGAGCATTTCCCCAGCTTTCACAGAAAGTCTTTGGGAATGCTACCACGCATGCGTAATCCCTTTCCCGCCCAAGGGTGCCATCTTGCTCAGTCAAGTGACATAGGTAAAAAGGACATAAAACAATGTAGGGAGGCAACTCCAAGGGGAGGAGGAAGGGTTGTGAGGACCGATTCCTGCTGTTCCCGGAGAACACCCGTTACAGGTAACTACGCTTTCTCCAAGAACAAGCAGAAAATCAGTCCTCACATATGGGACTCCCTAGCTCCAGGTTGCCAAGGACCGAACCAGGATAGCACCCACAGCCATCAATCGGGTAGCTGCGAGTTGCGGAAGGTGAGTCCCCACTGAGAGACTCTGCAAGACCCTAACATCCAGCGACACTATCATTCCAGTAGCCTGAACACAAGGATCGGAGGGCAGGAATTGCCTATACCCCGAAAATATTATGGAGTACTGCCTGCCCGAAGGCACTGTCTCTGCGGGACTCGCTCTCCAGGCAGTAATGAGCTACAAACGTATGGATCGAAGACCATGTGGCGGCCCTGCAGTTTTCCGTCACTGGCACTTAGCAGAGGTTGACTACCAACGTGGCCATTGCCCGCACACGATGTGCAGTGATCCGGTGCTTAAGGGAGAGGTACGTATGCTTGTAGGCGAGGGCAATGCAGTCCGCTACCCAAGTGGACAAAATTCACTTCGTTACCGGGGCCATATGACACAAAGAACTGAGCAGCTTTGCGATAGGCCTGGATCCTCTGCAGACAGGACAGGGCCTGCTTACAGTCTAGCATATGTAATATGATCTCCTCCCTGCCAGCATGGAGCCATGGAAAAAAAAGATGGGAAGGACCACCTCCTAGTTGAGGTGGAAGGGAGATACCACCTTGGGGAGGAATTTGGGTTGTGTGCGGATTACTACCCTGTTCTTACTGAACATTGTATATGGCAGATCCGCCACCAAGGCCTGGAGTTCGCTCACTCTTCGAGCGGACGTGATGGCCACCAGAAAGACCACTTTCCAGGAGAGGTATCTCAAATGGCAGATGGCTAGAGCTTGAACGGCAGCCTGGTGAGTTGGGAGAGCAACACATTAAGGTCGCATTCCACCGGAGGGCAGAGAGGGGTCTTCGATAGCAAGAGGCCCCAGAGGAACCTTGAGACCAGGGGCTGATTTGAGAGGGATTTCCCCTCTACAGGGTGATGGTGAGCAGCTATGGCATCAGGTGCACCTTCACCAAATTAGACTGCAGGCCAGTGTGCGAAAGCTGCAGTTAAGTATTGTAGCACTAGCTGCATGCAGTAGGAGAAAGGGTTCTCTTCTCATCAGACGGAGAATCTTCTCCATTTGAAGGCATTCACTCTTCTAGTGGAGGATTTTCGGGAGGCCAGGAGGACTTCGACTTCCCCTGGGAGACTGAAAGGAGCTAAGGCTACCCTTTCAGCAGCCACGTCGTCGATGCTAGCGACCCCAGGTTGGGGTGCAGGAGGGAGTCCTCCTCCTGGGATAGAAGGTCCGGATCCCGACCCAGCAGGACTGGGAGTGCCACCGACAAGGAGAGCAGCAGAGGGAACCTGGGAGCACTTGCGCTCCAGAGCGTCAAGGGCTCAGGCCTATCTGCCTGGGGGAACAGAAGAATGGTTTTTCTGACGCTTCAGCTTTTGCATAACGGACTCCACGATCATGGAGTTATGCAGGAGTTGGGACTTCTGGAAACCCAGGTCCTTCTTGACACGGTAGATGGCGTTGAGGCGTCGGCAGACTACCGGCACTGAGGCCGGGGTCTCCCACATCCACAGGAGCAGCCTCTCGAGGATGGGCTGTACTGGCACTGTGAGAGTCTCCTTTGGCGGGGACTCAAACTGGAGAATCTCCAGTTCTTCGGTGCGCAGGTCCTCCTCTGACTTGGTCGGGACTGAAAGGGCCCGGGACCATGTCCTGGACAAAGTTGTGGAAAGCCACATCCTTGGGGGGGGGGGGGGGAGAATGATGCTGGGGCTCCGGGGGAGACTGCTCCAAAAGGGACATTTCTGTGTCGAGAGGTCTTGGGAGAGGTTTCGATGTCAGTCTCCCAATCAGAGCGTCGAAGACTCCAAGGCTCGGGACTTCCGCGCCTCAAGGTCAGCCCAGAGGAACCGGGGTCCTCCAGTGGATCTCGGGTCAGACTCAAAGAAACTGGCCGGGGAGAACCGGACGAACAAGATCTCGATCGGTGCCACGGGTTCACCCGAGGCCAGTGATGCTCAGGGCCTAGTTCGACAACCCTGTTATCGGGGAAGATGATGCAGACAAACCTGACATCGCCTGCTGCAAGGCCAGGATGGCAGAAATATCCAGGACCGCCATTCTGTATTCAATGCCAGAAGGCTCCGCAGCTGTTGGCATGGACACAGAGGACATCGGGTCAGACGCTGGCACTCTCGCAAGTGCAACCTCGACAAAGACCACGGCCTCAAGGAGCCTTGCACGGCCACTGCCGGCCGAGGACTCCTTCTTAGAGACCTTAGGGGGGGTGCTGCTCGGAGTCGCCCAAGTTCTGCCATGGGAACTTACCGAGTTTCACTGGTGGAACCTCGACTGGTCTTGAGGATTTTTTCTTTTTCTTCCCAGGGTCCGGGATTTTTACAAGGAGCTGTCGCCATGGGACTCCGAAGACGCCCAGGCCTCATAGCCTCGGCTTGGGGCTCAGCGTCGGGGATGCCGGGGCATTAGTTGGACCACGGGAACATTCTCTCCTGCAACTCCGACCTTTTCTTGTTGGTTTTCGGCATCATGGCCTGGCACAGGTGGTATTGTCATTGTCCGGGCTGAGGCAGCGTAAGCAGCAAGTTGTGGGTGTTTAACAGACATGGTTTCACTGCAGCGGTCACACTTTTTTAACCCACAGGGGGACATGGTGGGGGGACACCCAGCCAGGGTCAATGACCTCAGGGCGAAAAAAGGCGCAAATGACAGTCGATGCCAAGCCTCATCAAAAAGAAGGGGGAGCTTAGGACGGTACGGGGGACAGCGCCGGCTCGAGGTGGGAAGAGGAACCGGTAAGCAAACCAGACAAAAGCAACTTTTAAGGATAACTTTTAGAGAATTTTTCCAGGAAAAACGGGACAAGTGTCCGTTGTGCTCCACTGTAAAAAGGAGACTGACCAAGATGGCACCCTTGGACAAGAAGGGGACCATGCATGTGTGGTAGCATTACCAAAGGCTGTCTGTGAAAGCAGGGGAATGCTCCGCATGGCCTCCATCTGCATCGATGTCACCCATATGTGAGGACTGACTTCCTGCATGTTCCTGGAGAATGAACATAAACACAAAGAAGATGTCAAACAAATAAAATTGTAGGTCCTGATAACACTGGTCAACACTGAAATCGTTACTGACTTTAAAAGGCCCTAATCTGTAGTATCTTGGTGAGCTGAACACGAATATAACATTAAAAAAAATGTATTGGCTCTCTTTTGAAGATATTGCATGTAGTTCATTTTTGACATTTCACCGTGTAAATTTATCCAGTAGGACATCAACAACATCCCAAATAAGCCTTGAATGATGTAATATTGCATCACATTGCATAATACAAGCATGCACACCTCATCCAGAGTTGATTGCATCATTTTCTGATGCAATGCAATACTACTGCCAGGCGGCTGCTGAAGCCATCTGACGTCAGCAGTGTACTATACGCAGTCGGAAAGGAAAGTAATCTGGTATTCTGTTCCGATATTGAAAGCCTCATGAATGCCTTAAAAATCACTCATGACCCACAAGACTGGAGACTATTTATAGACTCTTTGAAACCGAGTCTGAAGGCTGTGCTTTTGAACAATGGAAACCGTCTTCCATCTATTCCAGTAGCGCATGCCGTCCACATGAAAGAGACATACGATAACTTAAAGCATCTATTGACTTCCATTAACTATAACAAGTACAGCTGGCACCTCTGTGGTGACTTAAAGGTAGTTGCCCTTTTAATGGGACTGCAGCAGGGATATATAAAATACATGTGTTTCTTATGTGAGTGGGATAGCCGAGCAAGGGATTGGCACTGCTTGCGGAAGGAATGGAATCGCAGACAAAATGCAACAGTTGGAGAGAAGAATATCCAGCACCCAGCTCTGGTTGAGGCTCACAAAATACTGCTACCACCCCTTCACATCAAACTAGGTTTGATGAAAAACTTCGTGAAAGCCATGGACCGCACTTCGCCAGCTTTCCGATACCTGCATGAAAAATTCCCTCGACTCAGCGAAGCAAAGATTAAAGAGGGAGTTTTTGTGGGTCCTCAGATTCGAGAGCTCTTCAAAGATGACCGGTTCAACAACTTGCTGCAGGGTGATGCGAAACAAGCATGGAATGCTTTTCACCTAGTGTCAACAAAAACTCTCTCGGGACTGTTAGGGCAGAAAACTACAAGGAACTAGTAGAAGACATGCTGATACAGTATCAGAAACTGGGCTGCAATATGTCTCTAAAGATCCATTTCCTTGATTCCCATCTCGATTTCTTTCCTGACAACTGTGGTATGGTTAGTGATGAACAGGGCGAACATTTTCACCAGGATATCGCAACGATGGAGCAAAGATACCAGGGAAAATGGTCCACTACAATGCTGGCTGACTACTGCTGGACACTCCCCAGAGAAGCTCCCGAATAGCTGTACAAGAGACAGGTGAAAAAATCTAAGAAGTAGTCTATGACTTGGTTTTTTACAGGTATTAACCAAAGGCCTATTATATTTACTATTGACATGCATTTCGTGATGTAAACATTAATTCTTGTAGATTACAAAAAAACTAGAGACAACTTTGCAATTTCACTGTCATATTCGTGTTCAGCATATAAAAATTGATAAGAAATTACTATTTTTATTTTAGTAACATGACTTTTGTAAAATTTTGTTGACCAGTGTAATTAGCATTATATGATATTTATCCAAGGTTTCAAATGTTAGGCCCTGACAATTTTTCTTTCAATCCGTCACCACCAAAGGTGAACAGCTGGGGAGAAGAGGGATTCCCTCTGAGGTCTACACTCCTCCTTTAAGGCCTAATTACTAATGCTATTTCCTATTCTGTGTCCAAGGGAAAAGAAAGCTTACTAAATCAGGCCCTAAGGTATCACTGGAAAGTGCTGACGGCCCCCTTTCTCAAGTCTCTGTCTCTCATTCATATCCCTCCACCTTGTCGTCACCCAGTCTCCCTTTCATCCATCCTGTCCATCAGTCTCAACCTCTCCAATCAGCCCACCATGTAGCCAACCAGCTTTAACCCATACCATCCACTGCTCCCAGTAGCAAGCCAGTCATCCACAACTATCCACCCCCCTCTCAGCTGGTCTTATCAACCAGGAATCCAGTCAGCTTCCACCATTTTTCCAGTTAGCCAACCACCCCCATTTAGTCAGACATTCTTTTAAACAAGCCCTACTGACCTCACCCTCACCTTGCAGTGTGCCAAAGGCTGCTACCACTACGAAAACTGAAGCTGTACTCTTTTCCTCTGCAGCTCTTAGTGAGTTTGAGCCCTGCAATGCTGAAACTTTCCCACTGCTGACCAGTTCTCATGATATTAGCACAAGAGTTTCTGCTTCACATGGCTCAAATTCACTAAGAGCTGAAGAGTGCAGAGGAAAGGACCACAGAGCTTTTGTTGTGGCAGTGATATGAAGGAAATAGGAACATGAAATCCTGGGTGTCATGGGGAAGTTTCTAATTGCCATGTGGACCTGGCACACAAGATTAGTTAAGCCCTAAACTGAGAAACTGCTGTGAAAGCTGGACATTGAAGAGATAAGACAGGAAAGCATAGTTACTCCCCTGTAACAGGTGATCTCCGGGAACAGCGGAAATTTAGTCTTCACATATGGGTGACGTCGGTACTAATGGAGCACGCACGGAAACACTCCCCAGCATCCAATAGGAAAGCTTTTGGGAGCATCCAACCACGACTGCGTAGCTGCCTTCCTGCGTTTCCAGCTCTCCCTCCTCAGCTGAGCTTGTAACTGAAATAAAAGGAGAGAAAGAAAAAGAAGAACTACAACTCCCAGGGGAGGAGGGTGGGTTGTGAAGACTAATTTCCTGCGATCCCTGGAGATCACCTGTTACAGGTGAGTAACTATGCTATCTCCAGGAACAAGCAGGAATGTAGTCTTCACATATGGAACTCCCTAGCTAAAAGATGCCAGAGAGATGACCTCAGAATCGGCTGTGGTTTGTCTCAGGTATGCCTAAAGAGGTCATGTATCCTCCATGGATGTCTGGTATTGAAGTCCGGGACGGAGGGTAGGAGTTGCTCTGAAAGAGATGCTGGAGAACAGCCTGGCCAAACATGGCATCCCGGAGGGTCCTTGTCCAGACAATAGTGAGCAGCAAAAATATGGACCAAAGACCAAGTGGCTGCTTTGCAGATCTTGTCAATAGCTACAGATCGTAGATTTGCCATCGAGGAAGCCATGGCTCGAATATTATGGGCAGTGACATGACCCTTGAGGGAGAGTCCTGCCTTCTCATAAGCAAAAGTGATGCAGTCTGCTATTCACTTCAAGAGAGTACGTTTGGAGAATGGCAACTCGAGGTGACTAGTCAAAGGAGATGAACAGCTGAGAAGCCTTCCGGTGTTCTCAAGTTCTTTGAAGATAAAAAGCTAAAGTACGTTTACAGTCCAGAGTGTGGAGGGATGCTTCTGCTCTAGATGAATGAGGTCTAGGGAAAAACACAGGAAGGTAGACCAACTGGTTCAAATGGAAGGGCGAGATCACCCTCGGAATAAAGTGAGGACGAGTCCTAAGGACTACCTTATCATGGTGGAACCGTGTGTAAGGTGGGTCAGCCACCAAGGCATAGAGCTTACTTATGTGCCTTGCTAAAGGGAGGGTAATGATGAAGATGACCTTCCGTGTGAGAAACGTAAGTGACATAGTGGCTAGAGGTTCAAAGGGTGACTTGAGAAGCTGTCCTAGAACAACACTGAGGTCCCATGCCACTGGTGGTGGCTTAATGGAAGGTTTGGTTAATAGAAGACCTCTCATGAAGTGTGCTACGAGCAGCTGAGAGAAGATGGGTTGGCCATGTAAGGGCACGTGAGAGGCTGCAATTGCACTTAGGTGTAACTCTTACCGAATTGGTTTTGAGTCCAGAAGATAGGTGGAGGAAATACTCAAGGAACATCTCCACCGGAGCTGAGAAGAGATTAAGATTCTTCTGAGCACACCAAAAATAAAACCTATGCCACTTGAAAGCATAGGACCGTCTGGAGGATGGCTTTCTAGAAGCTAAGAGGATGTCCTTAACCTCCTGGGGAAGGTTGGAAGGCTATGCCTTCAGCAGCCATGCTGTGAGATGGAGAGACTGTGGATTGGGATCAAGCAGCGTCCCCTCCTCCTGAGAGAGGAGATCTGGAGCTAACTCCAGATCTATGGGTTGAGTTTGAGACACACGTAGCAGGAGGGTACCACAACTGATGTGGCCAGCATAAGGCTATAAGAATCATAAAGCCCCTGTCCACTTGGAGTTTGAAAAGAGTCTTGGGAATCAGAGGAATGGGAGAGAAGGCATATAGGAAGCCGGGTCCCCAGTGGAGGTGAAGGGCTAGAAAAAGGGACTGTTACTTCTGGAGAGAGATCTGCAACTGTGAGTATATACTTCTGGGAATTTTCTGAAAGGACTTCTTTGTATTAAAGCTAATTAATCTGTGAACCCACTGGTTTTTGTTAAATCAGTCAGGGCCTAGTAGCAGCAGTTTAAGTTTAAATTTAAAACACAGAAGAGAACTTTCTGGTTACATTTCATACCCAGCAGAGAGCTTGAAGTTTAAATTTCATAATAAGTCAGAGCCTAGCAGCAGCAAAGAGCTGTAATTTAAATTAAATCAGAATATAGCTTAGTATAAAAGGCAAAACAGGGTCAGTACTCTTTGAGCAACAAATAAATTCTTCTAGAGACCTTTACAAAGAGGCCTTCTACCTAGGAGGCAAGAGACCTGTGAAACTTTTTCAATAGGTGTTAACACCAGGTGGCTTGAAAGACTCCTTCCATCCAAGCAAGGAAGTTGGTCACAGCTTACCTCAGCAGCACAGGACAGGGTACTGTGTAGCAGCCCTCTTTTAGTAAGTGTTATTTCCCTCCCTCCCCAAAGCCCAACCACCCCTGTGATAATCGTAGCTTTACAGGTACTTACACATCTTAAAGGAAAGGAGGTGCTCTCAGGTGAAGCTCGTTACCCAAATCAGTCATACACTAAGGACCTGAGATTAATTAAGCTTCGTGTGAACAAGGTATAGTAAACGTATTAGGTACAGTTTTATTAGTATAAATATCCATAACAACCCTTAGTAAGTAAAGAACTTAAAGATCTAAACACAAGCTTAAAACTAAGATGCAGACAACAGTCCAGCAGCGAGATAGGGGCTTTCCAGTCGTTTGCATTGAGTGTCACATGTATGATTTTCTCCCAGTTGGTGAGAGATCTTACGTGTGCACTAGGTGCAAGAAGCTCTTTGCTCTCAGGGAACGAGTCTGTTCTCTAGAGGCTAGAGTAGCAGACTTGGAAAACATAAGAAAGACAGAGAGGTACATACACGAGACCTACAGGGATATAGTCCTGAAGTCCCACCTCCAGTCTGGCAGCATCCCTGTTGCCATGGAGGAGAGAGGTCATGTGACAGGAGAGCATAACCCTGGTGTGGCAGGAAGTGATCCTGTAACTAGGACCTGTCCTCCAGGTGATGTAAAACCCTCTCGCACTGAGGAAGTTTCTCCAGGGCCATGTGCCCATGAGGAAAGGATTAGGGCAGCCATTATAGTTGGTGATTCGATTATTAAGCATGTAGATAGCTGGGTGGCTGGTGGACGTCAAGATCGCTTGGTAACATGCCTGCCTGGTGCGAAGGTAGCGGACCTCACGTGCCACCTAGATAAGGTCTTAGATAGTGCTGGGGAGGAGTCTGCTGTCTTGGTACATGTCGGTACTAATGACATAGGAAAATGTGGTAGGGAGGTTCTGGAGGCTAAATTTAGGCTTTTAGGTAGGAAGTTGAAATCCACAACTTCCAGGGTAGCGTTCTCCGAAATGCTTCCTGTTCCACGCGCAGAACACAAAAGGCAGGCAGAGCTCCGGAGTCTCAATGCGTGGATGAGACAATGGTGCAGAGATGAGGGGTTTGGATTTGTTAGGAACTGGGGAATATTCTGGGGAAAGGAGGGGCTCCTCCGAAGGGATGGGCTTCAACTTAACCGGGATGGAATCATGCTGATGGCATTAACCTTTAAAAAGGAGATAGAGCAGCTTTTAAACTAGATAATAGGGGAAAGCCGACAGTCACCCAAGAGCGCATGGTTCGGACGAATGTATCCTTGAAGGATACTACCAAAAGCAGAGAGGTTCCAAAAAAGAGTAAAGTAGCCCAAATGCCCTTGAGTATGGAGCAGACAGAGCTTAAAGATCCCAAATTACCCATGTCTACCAATAGCCAGATTAATATGAATAAAATGCAGTCTCTAAAATGCTTGTATGCAAATGCTAGAAGTCTAAAAAATAAGATGGGAGAGCTAGAATATATAGCACTAAATGAGAGGTTAGATATGAATGGAATATCAGAGACATGGTGGAAGGAGGACAACCAGTGCGACACTGGTACCTGGGTACAAACTATATCGTAAAGACAGAACTGATCAAATTGGTGGAGGGGTTGCGCTCTATGTTAGAGAGGGCATTGAGTCAGAAAGGATTAAAGTTTTGCAGAAAACAAAATTTGCTGTAGAATGTCTATGGATTGAAATTCCATGTAAAAAGGGGAAGGCAATGGCAGTGGGGGTGTACTATCGACCGCCTGGCCAGAATGAACAAATGGATGATGAAATGCTCAAAGAAATCAAGGAAGCTAACAAAAGTTACAGCGCAGTAATAATAATGGGTGATTTCAATTACCCCAGTATCGACTGGTCAGTGTCACGGCAGGACATGCTAGGGAGATAAAGTTCCTAGATGAAATAAATGACTGCTTCTTGGAGCAGCTGGTTCATGAATCGACCAGAGGGGAAGCCATATTAGACCTAGTCCTTAGTGGAACACCAGATCTAGTGCAAGAGATAAGGGTGTTGGGGCCACTTGGCAATAGTGATCATAGCATGATCGCATTTGATTTAATTAGTGGAGGAAGGCTAGTAAGGAAATCCACAGTACTACCTTTTAACTTTCGAAAGGGAGACTATGATAAAATGAGGAAAATAGTTAAGAAAAAACTAAAAGGCGTAGTTGCAAAGGTTAAAGACTTACATCAAGCTTGGGTGTTGTTGAAAAATACTATCTTGGAAGCCCAGACCAGCTGTATTCCACGCTTTAAGAAAAGTGGAAGTTCAAAAAACTGCCAGCATGGTTTAAAGGTGAGGTCAGAGAGGCTGTTGCCAAAAAAGCATCTTTCAGGAAATGGGAAAAAGAGCCAAATGACGAAACCTGGAAACAGCAAAGGCACTGGCAAGTCAAATGCAAGGCATTGATAAGGCAGGCAAAGGGAGAATTTGAGAAGAAGCTTGCTGCGGAAGCAAAAACGCAAAATAAAGACTTTTTCAAGTACATTCGTAGCAAAAAACCTGTGAGAGAGTCAGTTGGTCCATTAGATGATAGAGGGGTTTAAAGGGGCACTAAGAGGCGACAAGGCAATAGCGGAGAGACTGAATGAACTCTTTGCTTTGGTCTTTACTGAGGAAGATGTAGAGAGGTTACCAATGACTGAAGTGGTATTTAAACGTGCGGAAGAACTGAAGGAAATATCAATACATCGGGAAGATGTATTACAACTATTAGATAAACTGAAGTGTAGCAAATCACCTGGGCCGGATGGTATACATCCAAGGGTGTTGAAAGAACTGAAATATGAGATTCAGACCTGCTATTAGTAATCTGTGAACTATTGTTAAAGTCATCTCTAATACCTGAAGATTGGAGGATCACCAATGTAACGCCAATTTTTAAAAAGGGTTCCAGGAGTGATCTGGGAAACTACAGACCGGTCAGCCTGACATCACTACAGGGAAAAATGGTAGAAACCATCATAAAGAACAAAATTACTCAGCATGTAGATAGTCATGGCCTAATGGGAGACAGCCAACATGGATTTAGACAAGGAAGATCTTGTCTTACTAATCTGTTATGTTTTTTTTTGAAGGTGTGAATAAACAGGTGGACAAAGGTGAGTCGGTTAATATAGTGTATCTGGACTTTCAGAAAGCCTTTGACAAGGTCCCTCATGAGAGACTTTTGGCAAAACTAAAGAGTCATGAGATAGGAGGCAGTGTACTATTATGGATCAGGAACTGGTTAAAAGATAGAAAGCAGAGGGTTGGGCTAAATGGCCAATTTTCCCAATGGAGAAATTTGAATAGTGGTGTACCCCAGGGATCTGTGCTGGGTCCGCTGCTTTTTGACATATTCATAAATTACCTGGAAAGGAGAATAACGAGTGAGGTTATCAAATTTGTAGATGACACAAAACTATTTCAAGTTGTTAAAACCCACGAGGATTGTGGAAAATTGCAAGAGGATCTTGATAAATTGGAAGACTGGGCATCAAAAGGGCAGATGAAATTTAATGTGGACAAGTGCAAAGTTATGCACCTAGGGAAGAACAACCCAAACTATGGTTACAAGATGCAAGGTTCCACATTAGGAACCATCACCCAGGAAAAAGATTTAGGCGTCATTGTGGATAACATGTTAAAACCCTCGGCCCAGTGTGCAGCGGCGGCCAAGAGAGCAAATAGAATGCTAGGTATCATAAGGAAAGGAATGGAAAATAAAACAAAATATATTATAATGCCTCTATAGTTCCATGGTGAGACCGCACCTTGAATATTGTGTTCAATTCTGGTCGCCGTATCTTAAAAAGGATAAAGCGTTATTAGAAAAGGTTCAGAGAAGAGCCACCAAAATGGTAAAGGGGATGGCAGGATACTCCTATGAAGAAAGGCTAAAAAGGTTAGGGCTCTTTAACCTTGAAAAGAGACGGCTGAGGGGAGATATGATAGAAGTCTATAAATTAATGAATGGAGTGGAACGGGGAAACATAGATCGATTGTTTACGTTATCAGAACATAGAAAGACGAGGGGACATGCAATGAAGCTACAGGTAAACTATTTAAGACTAATAAAAGAAAATATTTTTCACGCAACGTGTAATCAAACTCTGGAATTTGTTTGATCCTTTGATAGATAGACTGCCGCCTAGAACGAGTGGTCCGCCCAAGAGTCTTTATACCCTGCCAGCTCTGATAAAAGATTTTGTGTGAGTAGATATATGAAGCTGTTTCACCCCTCTGACTCAGAGCTCACCTTTTCTCAGCCCCCCTATCACTCACAATCTCGATCAGATTTTTTCTTATCTCTTCAGTACTGCTATCCCAAGTGGACATATACTCCTGATAGGTTAGTCAATTGGAATGACATCCAGAGCACTTGATGCAGGACATGCCATGTGGCCTTTGGTTCACTAAACTCCTGTTAAGTATGATGGTCCTGCATTACAGTATTACTGGAGTCGGGTCTGGGGTCGTCTTCATTCTACTTTATATTTTCCAGAATCCCTCTCTTGGAAGATTGTGGGGCTCCGCTCAGTTGCGGGGATCCCCTCTCTTCCTAAATTGGCTTACTTCCTCTTAGCCTTTATGCTGGGTATTGCTATTTCCTATTTCCTTAATCACGAAATATTGGGAAAATAGCTCTTTTTTGAGCTCTAATGAATGGTGAATCATATCTGTCTTTCTTGTAAATATGCGCAAATACCTTGTATGTCAGCCTCTTCCGTTTAAACTATTCACTATTGGTCTTGTTAGAAGACGCTCAACGATTATATTCAAACTATTCAATGCTCTCAGTTGACTGTTTGAATCTGTATTAATCTCTGTCACATACTCATCCGGTATCATAGATTTTACTTCTGTTTGTTTGATGTACAATAATTGTTGTATGTAAGCGCTTATATGATGATTCTTATCAGCTTAGAGAAGAAGCATTGGGGTGGGGGGTAATTGGGGTTGCTTTCTTTATTGTATGTGTGTATTTGTTTCTTTTGGTGTGTTGTTACTTTTGTTTGTTGCAAAATGAAAATAAAAGTTTAAAAATAAAAAAAAAACTCTGGAATTTGTTACCGGAGGATGTAGTAAGGGCTGTTAGTGTAGCTGGGTTTAAAAAAGGTTTGGACAAGTTCCTGGAGGAAAGGTCCATAAACCATTATTAAGAAGGGACCCAGGATATCAATGCTTGAACCAGTACAAGCATTGTGGAACCTGTGTCTTTTGGGGAAACTGCTAGGTACGTATGACCTAGATTGGCCACTGTTGGAAACAGGATACTGGGCTTGATGGACCTTAGTCTGACCCAGTATGGCATATCTTATGTTCTTGTGTTCTTATATCCGACACAGGGGTCCTGGCACAGAAGCGAGGGAGTTGGGCATTCTGAGGACTTGCAAAAAAATCTCTCTCTGGAGTCCATTTGAAAAATGTGGGATACTGTGTCTACATGAAGAGACCACTCGTGGGGGAGAAGGATTTGACTTAATCTGTCCGCTAAGACATCGTGCTTGCCCAGGAGATACACCGCTTGGAGGTGAATACGATGATGTATGGCAAAGGATCAGAGATGTAGAACCTCGCTGCAGAGGGTCCAAGAACCTGCTCCACCTTGCTTGTTCACGTAAAACATGGCCACTTGATTGTCAGTTTGGACTAGACCTCTGCAGTAGCGAAGATGGTCCTGGAACACTTTGAGAGCATTGAGAATGGCACCGAGCTCCAGCAGATTTATGTGGAGTTGGGACTCTTGCTGAGACCAGAGGCCTTAAATAGAGACAGATTCCAGATGGGCTCCCCAGCCCAGTTTGGATGCATCTGTCATCAGGGTACATTGATGTGCAGGCATTCTGAAAAGGTGACCCTACAAGGGGATTTTCTGGGGAACACCATCACTGGAGAGACGAGACCAGAAGGATAGAGACTTATCTTGTCCCCTAGGCGACCTGATGCTTAAGACCACTGGGATGCCAGTGTCCATTGGGCTGTGCGCCATATCTGCAGCCAAGCAATCCTGTGTGCACCGATGCAGATAGATGTATTTCTGCTAATGCACTCAAAGCAATCAAAAGTTGCTCTGTTGCAAATTTTGAGACATTCTGAGCATGCTTTACAAGGGTGAGATAATCTGCCCTCTTGTCATCGGGGAGAAGAGGAGCCATTAACTCCAAATCCTTAGTCATTTCTTTGAGGAACATACCCATATAGAGTATGTAGGAACCGATTCTGACTGAAAGCATGGAGGCCTGAAAGCAACGTTGACCAAAAGCATCGAGGGTTCTTGATTCCCTATCCAGAGGGTTAGAGGAATGTGCTTTCATGCTCTTGATTCGACGCATTGCCGATTCCACTACCATGGAATGGTGCGGCAATTGTGTCTTTTGAAAACCAGGACACTCTGGTACCCAGTACATGTTGTTATCGAGCCAGCACTGGGGAGAAATAGTAAGAGGTGTTTCCCACATATGAAGCATGAGGTCGTGAAGTATCCGATGGATAGGTAGAGTAGCCGCTTCTTTTGGAGCTGTTGGGTATGGAACAATTTCCATCAGCCCTAGGCTCTCTTTCTTCGATGTTACTGTTATGGACAGGCTCCTGGCAACATCACGAATAAAGTCTTCTGGTAGTGTTTGCATGTGTCGAGTATCGGCCAATTCATCGTCCGAGGAATTGGAATCCAAAGACTCGAAGAATCGTCGGACAGGGTGTTCCCGCTCCATACGAACTCGGTACCGGTCAAAGCCGGTACCTGAAATTTGTGTAGTCTGAACCTTGGTACCGGAAATGGCTTAGAGGGCCAGCATGGGTGGTAGTGTGGAAAGCAGCAAGAAAGTCGATGCAGTCTGAATCGGTACAGACGACAGTACTGACATCTGCAAAACTGACTGTAAGGGTTTAACTGGAACCAAAGCTGCCAGTAAGGCCGATAAGCTCCGCTCGATGGCAAGGATGCGTTGATCCATGGAGCTTGCCGATGTTTGGGTATCGGTACCCGAATTGCGGGCCATGATTCCTGAGCATGGCATCAGGAGGCCTCGGGAGCATCCTGGGACCCCACTAAGGCTTTGGAGGGAAGGTCCTCCTGCTGGGGTTGTTTGGCCGGTGTGTCCCCCTCCTGGGCAACACCAGAGGCACCTCGATGCTTGGAAGATCTACCCTTGGTGGGGAGGCCAGTCTTCGATGAAGACAGGTTTCGATACCTGAGATCCATGGGAGGAAGATGAAGCTATCGATGACATCTATGCTAAAAAGAGACGGCGTTGGAGGCAAAGAGGGTGCCCAGCTTTGCAGCTCAATTCTCTAGGCCTCTCTTAGTCATATTTCTGCAGAGAGGACATTCTGACAGTTGGTGATCAGGCCCTAGGCATTTCAGACACTACTCATGGGTGTCGGTAGTCAAGATAGTACCGCCACATTTGGAACACTTCTTAAAACCACTAGATGGTTTTTCCATCGTGTCAGAGACAAACAGAAGGCCTATGCCTAAGATGGCATCGATGTGCCTGAAGAAAGTGGAATTAATTTTCTTCTATCAAAAAAAAAAAAAAAAAAACTGTGAGGAAGAAAGAAAGAATCGACAGAAGTCGGTACCAGCATTGATGGAAAGGCAGACACAAACCAAAAAAATATGTAAAACAGGAATTTTCTGTGGTGACAGGATTTGCTTCCTGTCGGATATGCAAAAAAAAGAAAGAACTGAGGAGGGAGAGTTGGAAAGGTGGGAAGGCAGCTATGCCGGCACAGTGAGATGCTCCCAAAAGCTTTCCTACTGGACACTGGGGAGCGTTCCCGCATGGGTTCCGTCAGTACAGACGTCACACCCATATGTGAAGACTATTTCCAGGAACAAGCAGGAATATAATTTTCACATATGGAATGTAAACAGTGATGCCTTTGAATTATAGTGTTGGAGATTCGCCCATTCCTTTCTGAACACACTACTTTTTCACTGAAAGGGTGATGGATGTTTGGATTGCCCTCCCGATGGAAGTGGTGGGGACAAACACAGTGACAGAATTCAAAATGGCATGGGACAGACACAGTGGATCTCTTTATAGCAACAGGATAAAATCTAAATAAGCTTAACTATCTCTTATATCTGAAGAAATAGGGGTAACCTTCACAGAGCGGTGGGTACACCCCTAAACAAAGGCATGGGGAGAGGTAACCTGCAGGGAGTAGTAAGTGCACCTACTCTTAACATAAGAACATAAGATATGCCATACTGGGTCAGACCAAGGTCCATCAAGCCCAGCATTCTGTTTCCAACAGTGGTCAATCTAGGTCATACGTACCTAGCAGTTTCACCAAGGGACACAGGTTCCACAATGCTTGTACTGGTTCAAGCATTGATATCCTGGGTCCCTTCTTAATAATGGTTTATGGACCTTTCCTCCAGGAACTTGTCCAAACCTTTTTTAAACCCAGCTACACTAACAGCCTTTACTACATCCTCTGGTAACAAATTCCAGAGTTTGATTACACGTTGAGTGAAAAAATATTTTCTTTTATTAGTCTTAAATAGTTTACCCTGTAGCTTCATTGCATGTCCCCTAGTCTTTCCATATTCTGATAAGGTAAACAATCGATCTACGTTTACCCGTTCCACTCCGTTCATTAATTTATAGACTTCTATCATATCTCCCCTCAGCCGTCTCTTCTCCAGGCTAAAGAGCCCCAACCTTTTTAGCCTTTCTTCATAGGAGTAGCCTTCCATCCCCTTTACCATTTTGGTGGCTCTTCTCTGAACCTTTTCTAAAATCGCTATATCCTTTTTAAGATACGGCGACCAGAATTGCACACAATATTCAAGGTGCGGTCTCACCATGGAACGATATAGAGGCATTATAATATCTTTTGTTTTATTTTCCATTCCTTTCCTTATCATACATAGCATTCTATTTGCTCTCTTGGCCGCCGCTGCACACTGGGCCGAGGGTTTTAACAAGGTATCCACAATGACGCCTAAATCTTTTTCCTGGGTGGTGGTTCCTAATGTGGAACCTTGCATCGTGTAACCATAGTTTGGGTTGTTCTTCCCTAGGTGCATAACCTTGCACTTCTCCACATTAAATTTCATCTGCCATTTTGATGCCCAGTCTTCCAATTTATCAAGATCCTCTTGCAATTTTCCACAATCCTCCTGGGTTTTAACAACTTTAAACAGTTTTGTGTCATCTGCAAATTTGATAACCTCACTTGTTATTCCACTTTCCAGGTCATTTATGAATATGTCAAAAAGCAGCAGACCCAGCACAGATCCCTGGGGTACACCACTATTCACCTTTCTCCATTGGGAAAATTGGCTATTTAGCCCTACCCTCTGCTTTCTATCTTTTAACCAGTTCCTGATCCACAGTAGTACACTGCCTCCTATCCCATGACTCTTTAGTTTTGCCAAAAGTCTCTCATGAGGGACTTTGTCAAAGGCTTTCTGAAAGTCCAGATACACAATATCAACCGACTCACCTTTGTCCACCTGTTTATTCACTCCTTCAAAAAAACATAACAGATTAGTAAGACAAGATCTTCCTTGTCTAAAGCCATGTTGGCTGTCTCCCATTAGGTCGTGACTATCTACATGCTGAGTAATTTTATTCTTTATAATGGTTTCTACCATTTTTCCCGGTACTGATGTCAGGCTCACTGGTCTGTAGTTTCCCGGATCACCCCTCGAACCCTTTTTAAAAATTGGTGTTACATTGGCGATCCTCCAATCCTCAGGTATTAGAGATGATTTTAATGATAGTTCACAGATTACTGATAGCAGGTCTGCAATCTCAAATTTCAGTTCTTTCAACACCCTTGGATGTATACCATCCGGCCCAGGTGATTTGCTACTCTTCAGTTTATCTAATAGTTGTAAGACATCTTCCCGATGTATCGATATTTCCTTCAATTCTTCCACACCTTTAAATACCACTTCACTCATGGGTAACATCCCTACATCTTCCTCAGTAAAGACCGAAGCAAAGAATTCATTCAGTCTCTCCGCTATCGCCTTGTCGCCTCTTAGTGCTCCTTTAACCCCTTTATCATCTAATGGACCAACTGACTCTCTCACAGGTTTTTTGCTACGAATGTACTTGAAAAGGTCTTTATTTCGCGTTTTTGCTTCCGCAGCAAGCTTCTTCTCAAATTCTCTCTTTGCCTGCCTTATCAATGCCTTGCATTTGACTTGCCAGTGCTTGTGCTGTTTCCAGGTTTCATCGTTTGGCTCTTTTTTCCATTTCCTGAAAGATGCTTTTTGGCAACAACAGCCTCTCTGACCTCACCTTTAAACCATGCTGGCAGTTTTTTGGACTTCCTTCCACTTTTCTTAAAGCGTGGAATACAGCTGGTCTGGGCTTCCAAGATAGTATTTTTCAACAACACCCAAGCTTGATGTACGTCTTTAAACTTTGCAACTGCTCCTTTTAGTTTTTTCTTAACTGTTTTTCCTCATTTTATCATAGTCTCCCTTTCGAAAGTTAAAGGGTAGTACTGTGGATTTCCTTACTATCCCTCCTCCACTAATTAAATCAAAGGTGATCATGCTATGATCACTATTGCCAAGTGGCCCCAACACCCTTATCTCTTGCACTACATCTGGTGTTCCACTAAGGACTAGGTCTGTCCTTGCTGGGCAGACTAGATGGAACATACTGGTCTTTATCTGCCGTCATATACTATATTACTTATCCACTCCTTAGTCACCTGCTCCTTGCTGGTCTCCCTCTGAGTCATCTCTCTCCCCTTCAATCTGTTCAACACTCTGTTGCATGGCTAATCTTCCGCCAGCCTCATCATGCTCATATTGCCTCTCTTCTCAAGTCTCTTCACTGGCTCCCTATACGTTTCTGCATCTACCCTGCAGCTCCTCACTACCTTTCCTCTCTTCTGTCCCTACACCCCTCCTCGGGAACTCCACTCTTCTGGCAAATTGCTTCTATCTGTGCCCTTCACTTCTATTGCCAACTCCAGACTTCGCTCTCTTCATCATGCTGCTCCTTATGCCTGGAACAAACTACCCGAGTCTGTACGTCAGGCACCTTCTCTGACCCTTTTCAAATCCAGGCTGAAAACTCACCTCTTTGCTGCAGCTTTCGGATCTTGACTTACCTTTGTGTTTCCTTACCATTCCCCCTAGCTGTATCCCAATGTCTACAGCTATTATGTTGCCTGTCTTTATTAGATTGTAAGTTCCGATGAGCAGGGAGTCTTTTACATATATCTGTGCAGTGCTGTGTATGCCTTGTAGTGTAGCTGTTCTACCCCTCGCACTCAGCCTTCCTTCCCAGCTTCGGCACTGAGGGGGGCGACTTGGGGCTGCCAGCTTGCACTCCTGTCAATCAACTGCAGCCCCTGTGGCAGCTCTCACCCGATAACAGGTTTGGGAGCCACCAGAAGTCTTGGACTAAGAAAGGTCCCCACAGAACTCCCCGCCACGAAATCCTGGGGGGGGGGGGGGAGAGGGGAAAGAAGAAATATCCTCCCCTCAGCCCTGTTGTCCCCTGGAATCTCTCTGTTCCTTCTGAATTTTTTTTTTTAACTTCTGCCTTTAAAAACAAAGAAACCGGAGAGACCACGTGATGCGGATAGGGTAGAGGTCGCATCCTGAGCGTGTCCCACTACCCTCAGCCCAAGCCAGCGATATAATACCGTGAAAATCCACAGTTCCTTGCTGAGAAGTTGGTTCCCGCGTTTCAGAGTGCCGGGAGATTGTCTTGCTGCGATCCGGGAGATCAGATTGCATGGCGACGGCGGTGAAATCATTGAGAAAAGACCGGGAGCGAGCAGCCGGCTCCAGTAAGATGGCGGATTCGGCCTCGATGCCGGCTTCCCCCAGATCACCGACCACAGTGGATGAGATGTCTTCGGCGGTAGCCACAGCCTTAATGCCACAATTTGATGCCATCCACGCTAAAATCGATGGATTGCATTCATCTGTGGACCAACTAGGCACCCGGCTACGTGAGACCGAGGAACGTGTGGGTCAGGTGGAGGAGAAGACGGAGACACTGGCTGAAGAGGTGGCGGGTTTAAAGTCCCAGCTAACCCTACAGGAGGCAAAGATTGACGACCTGGAAAACAGGTCGCGTAGAAACAATTTACGCTTCCTGGGGATCGTGGAGACTGTCCTCGATAAAGACCTGAGAGGATATTTGGAGGCCCTAGTCCAACATATAATGGGTGAAGAGGAACTCGGAGGCCCTTTGCTAATTGAGCGGGTGCACCGGGTAGGAGCCAAACAACTGCGTGATCCTCGCCCCCGCATCGTGCTGGCCAAATTTCTCCACTACCCCCAAAAAGAACTGATTCTTAAGGCAGCACGGCAGAAAGGGGTAGTGAATTACAACACCACAAAAATCCGTGCGGCACAAGACTATTCCATGGCGTTGAGTAGAAAACGGCGGGAGTATGCACCTCTTTGTGGAAAGCTGATCGAGGCCGGCATCCGGTTCTCCGTGCAGTATCCAGCCAGGCTCCATGTGCTATGTGATGGTGCCCACCGTATCTCTGAGGCGGCCGCTGCGGCGGAGGATTATGTCCGGCAGATCTGCAATCAAAAGAGAGCAGTGTCGTCGCCTGCTACATGAGGTCTCAGGAGATATACCGCAGTTTGCATCACCAAACGCTATCTAATGCACTGTGAGGAGCGGGGACATTCACTATAGTAAAGGACAGAACAATTAGCTATTATCTTTACTTGCTACGGAGTTGCCAACCCCGAGTAACTTTGTGTTTATTTTGTTCCCCCCAGGGACGCTGAATACCCTATTTGGGAAGGGATAACAAAGTTGCTAGTTTTACAGTTTACTTTGTGTTTTTTTTGTTTTTATTTTTACTTTGTTCCCAGATGGGGTTTACATGCCTGGTATGATGCCGTCATAATCTGTGGGGCAAGGGGCTCGGGATGAGGTTCTTTATGATTGTAATATCTGCTGGGGTCAGCTTAGGGGTGGGGGGGGGGGCATTCCTTGGCCGCTCTGGATATATTTGCAGCTGTCGGTGCTCCTCCGGCCATCTTGCTTTTTGTACTACTGCCGACGTCCCGGTAGGGGAGGCGGCCGGTTCTCGGAGGAGACCGTGGCGGCCGGGCCAAGGGTGGCGGCGAAGGTGAAGGGGGGGTGCGGGAGCTAGGAGAGGGCTAACAGTAGGATGCTGATTGGGAGGAGCCTGATATGTGGAGGCTCGGGCCCTGGGGGTTGGTGTGGCACGATTGGTGGGGCCTACACAGGGGATCAGTTGAGTTTGGCTACTGCGCCGTGGTGGGTGGCCCCTCCCTCCTGCTCTCCCCATCGGGTGCCTATTCGATTTGGGTTCGGGTAGCACACGGCCGGTTTGTCTTGAGGGGAGGTGGGGGGAATAATGGGTGCCGTGGCAGGCTGGAGGGTGAGGGGGGGCTTTGACGGGCTTTCAATAGGAGGGAGGGGGCACAAGGACCTTGGCCTGCTGCTCAACTCTGATGTGTAGGTAGCGGGAGGGGGAGTATGTGATCCTTTCATGCAAGAGGACTGTGAAAACTGGGTTGTGGTATTGTGATCTATTTTACGGGTTTGGTCGGGGGACACGCTCAGAGGGGTCTCGGGAGGGCTCCTTGGGTGGGGTAGGTGTTAGGAGTCCTGTAGGTAGGCGGAGTAGGTTGAAGGGGAATGAGGGGGGATCCTAGGGGGAAGGTTCATGGGAAGGTTAGGATAGAGGTAGAGAGAGTTAGGAGTGGGGTTACTCAGGGGGGGGTTGGGGGTTCCAGGGGCAGGGGGGAGGAGGGAGGAGGGGTCATCGCACTCTGAACTCCACGTATGGGCAAGGCATTCACTTTTCTGGTCACAAGGATGGGAGGCTCCAGGCTGGGAGGGTCTCCCTCAATACGCTTTGCTGGCAGCTGGGCCACAAACATACGGTGATCCTTTGAAGATCATATCCTGGAACGTTTGTGGTCTGGGTAGCCCGATAAAGCGATATAAAGTACTGAAGGCGCTGGCTAGACAACGCTGTGATATTGCGATACTCCAGGAAACCCACCAAACAGCGGAAGAGCACGCTAAATTAGGTCGGGATTGGGTAGGTCAGGTATGGGGTGCGCCTGCGCGGGGGAAGAAGGGGGGAGTGGCCATCTTACTCCATAAGAGGGTGCGCTTCTTGTTGAATAGGCAGGTAGTTGATCCTGATGGTCGATTCTTATTACTATGGGGCGTGTTGGAGGACCGTGAGATAATATTAGGGAATATCTATGGTCCCAATATGTTAGACCGGGCATTCTTCGATCGTCTTGCGGCCAAAGTGGAATTATTGCCAGATGTACCTGTACTAGTGGGGGGAGATCTCAATGGGGTATTTGAAGTGAGTTTGGATACCTCCAGTGGGAGGGGAACGAGAGACAGAATACTTAGCTCTCAAGTGTTGCAACGATTTCGGAAGCGATTGGGATTGATAGATCCGTGGAGAGTCTTGCATCCCTCTGAGAAGGACTTCACACACATCTCGAGGGCGCATGGGACAAGCGCGAGAATAGATTATGTCTTACTGTCTACAACAGCCTTTGCACAGGTGGAGGAGGCGCAGATAGGTCCTTTGGAGATATCAGACCACGCCATGGTTTGGGTCGAGATGCAATGGGGGGGAGGAGCTGGTGCCTCCCGTCTCTGGCGGTTCCCCATTGAGCTATACAACGATGATCAATTCCGGCAATTTCTGGATTACCGCTGGCGTGATTTTGAGTTAAATCACCGGGTGCATTGGGAGGACCCCGAGTTGGTCTGGGAAACCGCCAAGGTGGTACTGAGGGGTGATATTATTGGCTTTGCCGCTCGGAGACGCCGATTGCTGGCGGAACAGATCGTTCGGTTGGAGCAACAAGTCTCTCATGCGCGGGTGCTCAGTGGTCATTCACCCACAGTGTTGAATAGAAAACGGCTATGGGAGCTTCAGGTTGCCCTGAATGAATTACTTCACCAGCGCGCTAAGAAATCGCTGCTATATTATAAATACCGGCAACACTGTTTCGGGGACAAACCGGGGAAACTCCTTGGACGCTGTCTGCGGGGTCCGCGAGGGGGGAAGGGGGTAGCGGCTCTCCGGGATGAGCATGGGAAACTACATCAAAATCGTGAGGCGATTAGTGCACTCTTCAAACAGTTTTTTCAAAAACCCTATCTGGCCGAAGAGACTGACCCTTCTGCTATGGAGGCCTACCTGCAAGGGCTGCAGCTTCTGAAGGTGACGGAGGCGCAACGGGTTCAACTGGGGCAGCCAATTACTTTAAAAGAGGTCCAGTCTGTAATTGCTCAGGCCAGCTGCTGTAAGGCACCAGGCCCCGATGGCTTTGGGGCTGAGTTTTATAAACTCTGGTCCGATGGGGTGGCACCGCTGTTGGTAGATACATACCAGCAGCGGATTGACGGGGGTGGTAGGAGATGGGGAGACAACCAAGCCTATATTACATTGATCCCTAAGCCAGCCAAAGACCCGCTGCAGGCGGCTTCTTATAGACCGATCTCTTTGTTAAATTTTGACGCAAAACTGTTGGCTAAAATCTTGGCTGAACGGTTAGCGGGAGTATTAGGTGACATAGTGCACGAATCTCAGGTGGGCTTCATACGCGGTCGGTATGCCGTTCGTAATATACGCCAAATTTTGACATCCCTGGAGTGGGTGCACAGCCATCAGCTACAGACACTTTTGGTAAGCTTCGACGCGGAAAAGGCGTTCGACAGGGTGGACTGGACCTATCTGGACCGTGTGTTACCGCTGTACGGTCTTGGACCGGCTTTCTGTGCTATGGTGAAGAGTTTGTATGACTCTGACAGCCAGAGTACTGTGTAACGGGGTTTTATCAGCCCCCTTCCCTTTGCACCGGGGCACTAGGCAGGGCTGCCCACTATCTCCCTTATTGTTTGTTTTGTCTCTAGATAGCGTAGTTACTCACCTGTAACAGGTGTTCTCCAGGAGCAGCAGGAATCAGTCCTCACTTATGGGTGACGTCGGCGCCGACGGAGCCCTCGCGGAGCAATTTTCCCCAGCTTTCAAAGAAAGCCTTTGGGAATTGCAGCGCGCATGCGCGGTCGTCTTCCCGCCCGAGGGTGCCATCTTAGACAGTCAGATGACATAGCTAAAAAAGACAGCATAAAAATTTGCAAAAAGAACATAAGCAGACGATTGCAACTCCAAGGGGAGGAGGGAGGGTAGTGAGGACTGATTCCTGCTGCTCCTGGAGAACACCTGTTACAGGTGAGTAACTACGCTTTCTCCAGGACCAAGCAGGAAGTCAGTCCTCACTTATGGGACTCCCAAGCTCAAGGCTACCGGAGACCCTAAGCACAAAAATGAGCTCCCTCTAGCTCAGCAGCACAGAAGGATAGAATCTTCGCTGAATTATCACCCACCGGTAGCCCACATCCGGGATGGAGGGTAGGAGTTGCTCAGACCTCAAAGAGATTACGGAGGACTGCCTGTCCGAAAGCACTGTCCCTACGGGACTCCCTCTCGAGACAGTAATGGACCGCAAAAGTCTGGCTCGAAGACCAAGTAGCGGCCCGGCAGATGTCTGCCAGCGGAACAGAGCGGAGGTAAGCCACTGACGTGGCCTTTGCCCGAACGCAATGAGCCGTGACTCGACTTTCTAAGGAGAGTCCGGCTGCCCCATAAGCCCAAGAGATACAGTCCGCAACCCAGATGGACAGAGTACGCTTGGAGACCGGGAGCCCCAATTTATTGGGGTCAAAAGACACAAAAAGCTGAGCAGCTTTACGGTGCTCCCGCGTACGGTCAAGGTAGAAGTTCAATGCCCTTCTACAGTCCAGGGTATGGAGGACCGTTTCAGCTCGGCTGGAGTGTGGTCTGGGAAAGAAGGTTGGAAGTACCACCTCCTGATTGATGTGAAAAGGGGAGACCACTTTAGGCAGAAATTTTGGGTGAGTCCGTAGGACTACCCTATTCTTGTAGAACCTAGTGTAAGGGGGATCAGACACGAGGGCCTGCAATTCACTTACGCGCCTAGCGGAAGTGAGGGCTATCAAGAACAGTGTTTTCCAAGACAGAAAACGTAGAGAACAGGTAGCCATAGGTTCAAAAGGCGGACAAGTGATCCGCTGCAAAACCACATTCAGGTCCCAGTCAGGCGCTGGCGGGCGCAGAGGTGGTTTAAGTAGAAGGAGACCTCGGAGAAACCTCGCTACGAGAGGGTCATTGGAGAGAGGTCTGCCGTCCACTGGCACATGATGTGCTGAAAGAGCACTGAGGTGAACTTTGACGGAGTTGGACTTAAGTCCCAGATTAGAGAGGTGCAGCA
This sequence comes from Ichthyophis bannanicus, assembly GCA_033557465.1. NCBI lineage: Eukaryota > Metazoa > Chordata > Amphibia > Gymnophiona > Ichthyophiidae > Ichthyophis > Ichthyophis bannanicus. Next base: position 385,951,958 of record CM066039.1, read on the forward strand.
AGTACTGCAAGATCACCGACACCGGGCAGGAGAAGGGATCCTGAGACTGTTGGGTACACCAGACTGCAAAGCGACGCCATTTAAGGGCGTAGCATTTGCGGGTAGAAGGCCGTCGCGAAGCTAAGACGACCTCCTCCACCTCCGCCGGCAGGAGAAGGGGAGCAAGGACTACCCTCTCAGCAGCCAGGCCATAAGGTTGAGAGACCTGAGGTTGGGGTGCAGAAGGGACCCCTGATCCTGAGTGAGGAGATCCGGTTGTATCCCCAGAGGGATTGGACCCTCCACCGCCAGTTGCAGCAGGAGTGGAAACCACGGCTGCCTGGGCCAGCGAGGGGCCACCAGGATCATGAAGGCTTTGTCTCGGAGAACCTTGAAAAGAGTCCGAGAGACCAGCGGGATGGGAGGGAAAGCGTACAGAAGGCTCCCCGACCACGAGATCAGAAAGGCGTCCGCCGCAACCCGAAGGGGGTGTGGCTGACGAGAGCAGAAGCGAGGAAGCTGCCGGTTGTGAGGACTGGCAAAGAGATCCACCGTGGGGAGACCCCACTTGAGGAAGAGCTTCTGAACTACCAAGGGATCCAGACGCCACTCGTGCGGCTGGAGGACCCTGCTGAGTTTGTCTGCAAGGCAATTTTCTTGGCCCGGGAGATAAACTGCCTTGAGGAGAATGCCGTGACTGACGGCCCAAGAGCAGAGCTTCTGTGCCTCCCGGCAGAGGAGGAAGGAGCCCGTGCCCCCCTGCTTGTTCACGTAGAACATGGCAACTTGATTGTCCGTCTGGACAAGGACGGACTGTTGGGAAGTCAGGTGGGAGAAGGCCTTGAGAGCTAGGCGGATCGCCCTGAGCTCCAGGAAGTTGATCTGCTGAGCAGACTCCCACGTGGTCCAGAGGCCCTGAGTACGTGCCTCTTGGCAATGTGCTCCCCAGCCCAGGAGGGATGCATCGGTGGTCAGCACCCGGGTCGGCTGAGGTGACTGGAAAGGCATTCCGAATATCAGGTTCGGCTGCCGGAGCCACCACCGGAGAGACGAGAGCAGCGGCTCGGAGACGCGCACTAGGTCTGCCAGGCCGCCTGTGGCTTGTCGCCACTGCTGGCGGAGACACCATTGAGCAGACCGCATGTTCAGGCGGGCATTGGGGGTCACATGGACGGTGGAAGCCATATGGCCGAGCAGTCTCAGGAAGCGCCTGGCGGAGACCAGGGGCTGGCTGCGAAAGCGGTCGGCTAGGTCCATGAGCCGTTGAGCCCTGTCGAGCGGTAGGTACGCTCGTGCCCGAGGAGTGTGCAGCCTTGCGCCGATGAACTCGAGATCCTGTGAGGGGAGCAAAGTGGACTTTGCGAAGTTTATGACAAAGCCCAAGTGCTGCAGCAGAGTCACCGTGCGGCACGTGGCGTTGGTGACCTCCTGAGCGGACGCTGCTCTGATGAGCCAGTCGTCGAGGTACGGAAAGACATAGAGGCCGTGAAGCCGGAGATGGGCCGCCACGACCGCGAGACATTTTGTGAAGACTCGCGGTGCGGAGGATAGGCCAAAGGGCAGTACTCTGTACTGGTAATGATTTCCTGCCACCACAAACCTTAGGTATTGGCGGTGGCTTGGGTGGATGAGAATGTGCGTGTAGGCATCCTTTAGATCCAAGGAGCATAGCCAATCTCCCTGCTGGAGGTAGGGCAGAAGGATTCCAAGGGTAAGCATTTTGAACTTCTCCCGCACAAGGAACTTGTTGAGGTTGCGCAAGTCCAGGATGGGTCTAAGGCCCCCTGTTCTCTTTGGTATCAGAAAATACCTTGAATAAAAGCCTTGACCTCTCAGGTGGTGGGGCACCGGTTCCACCGCCTGTTCCTGCAGAAGACCTGCTAACTCCTGAAGGAGCAACTCCCTGTGCAGAGGGGGGCGCGAAGGTTCTCCCGGAAAATAGGAGGGAGGGACCTGATGGAAGTGGAGAAGGTAGCCCTCTCGCACGACCTGAAGCACCCAGGCATCTGCGGTGATGCTGGACCACCTGTGGGCGAAGTGAACCAGCCGGCCTCCGGTGCTGGGAGGGACCAGCGGGGGGGGAGAGGCTATGCTGAGCGAGTCAAAAACCCCCACCCTGCTGAGCAGGGGCTGGTGGTGCAGGCTTGGGGGCTTGCTGCCTACGGGACCCGTTACCCCGTCCCTTGGCCTGCTGGCCCTGTTGGGGAGCTGCAGGGGCCTGATAATGGGGGTACTGGTTTGTAGGCAGCCGCCTTCCTCGGGTAAAAGGACTTTTTTCCCGAGCCCTTCTTTTTCTGGGAAGGGGCGGAGGTCTTCCTAGAAAGCCTGGTCTTGGTGAGAGTCTCAGTCTCAATTTGTGCAGCCTTTTCCGCCATGGGCTTGCCAAAGAGGTTTTCGCCTCGGCAGGGGACATCGACCAACTTGTCCTGTACCCAGGGCTCAAGGTCCGACGACTGAAGCCAAGCCTGTCGGCGGGCACCGATGCCGGCTGCGGCCACTCTAGCCGAGGCCTCAAAGCCATCATAGGCTGCTCGGGACATGAACTTTGAGCATTCCCGAATGCCCGTGGACAAGGCTAGGAACCTCCGCAAGGGCTCCTCGGAGAGACCAGCGGAGAATCCGGCTAGCTCTTTAGCCAGATCCCGGAGATACATGCCCATGTAGAGCTGGTAAGTCTGGACACGACATGCGAGCATAGAGCCCTGGAAGCACTTCTTGCCAAGGCCATCCAGGTTACGGGCCTCCCTTCCAGGAGGCACCGAGGAGTGCATCTTCTGGCTCTTAAGACGATGCATGGCCGATTCCACTACCATGGAATGGTGTGGCAGCTGTGCCTTCTGAAAGCCAGGGCTCTTGCGGACCCGATAGATAGAATCGACCCGCTTGCTCAGGACCGGCGAGGAGGCCGGACTCTCCCACATGCGGAAGAGTAGTCGTTCCAGCATAGGAGGAACCGGCACAGTAAAGTGCTCCCTCGCGGGAGAGTCATACTGGAGGGCGTCGAGCTCTTCGGCTCGAGGCTCCTCCTCGGGATCCGCAGGGAAGGCCAAAGCCTTGGCCATATCCCTAACGAAGTCCGAGAACCGGGCATCCTCCGGGGGGGACTGCTTCCGAGGCTCGGACCCCGGTGAGTCCGATGGGACACACCGAGTCCGGAAAGAATCAGGTGACTCTTCCTCCTCAGACTCCCAGACCGACTCCGACGAGGACTCGGTGGGGTCGGCCCGGGCAGGGTGCGGCGCCAGCCGCCCCGACGTCGAGGGAGTCGGCGTCGGCGACCTCGGTCCCGAACGGGAGGCCGAGGGTGACCTCGACCGAGGATCGACTCGAGTTCTCATTGACTCGAGGATCGGCTCGGTCTCCGGGGTCGACTTGGACGTCGACGTCCCGGCGGTCGGGGCAGCGGCGCCAGCGAGGCCAGCGAGCAGTGCCCGCTGCTGGTCCATGAAGGCAGACAGTCTGCTCTCCAAGGCCGTCAACCTGAGTCCGAGCTCAGGTGACCCAGCAGCCCCCGACTCGGGCCCCGACGGCGTCGGGCCCGACGTCGGCTGTCGTGGAGGCGAGTCCAGAAGGACTACAGGACTTACCCGGGCAGGCATCTCCGACTCCAGGCGAGGTCGCTTCGGGAGATGTTCCTTCTCCAAGGACCCGGGGCGGCTGTCGGGGCTATGCGACCTGGCCCTCGCGGAGCCAGGAGCGTCCACCGACGCCGCCCTCGCGGGTTTTTCCTTCCGACGATGGTCCCCGGAGGGAGAACCCCGGTCGGAGGAGCTCCGGCGACGGTCCGAGCTGGAGCCCTTTGACACGGAGGCCTCCGACGAGGTCCGGGTACGGCTGGGGTCAGCGAAGATTCTCTCGCGCTGATGCCGCCGACTTCTCAACGCCTTCGAGGACAGTTTGCTGCAGGGCCCACAGATCAGTTCCTCATGATCCGGGCCCAAGCAGCGGAGGCAAAAGTCGTGTGTGTCGGTTAGTGACATATTTCGGTCACACCGACCACACCGCTTAAAGCCACTGGCAGCCATCGGGGGAAAAAGGGCCCCTGCGAGGTCAAAGGACCGGGCTGCCAGGGAAAACGAAAATGAAAGCTGACTAAGTCAGAAAAACCGAAAAAACGCTAGAGGACTCGAGACCGGCGTCGCGAGTCCGGGCGGGAAAACGATCGGCGTCGAACCGAAAGAAAAAAGTATAAAATAAAGAGAAAAATCAACTTTTTCGCGGGGACAAGACGGGGACGTCTGCAGGGCTCCGCGGAAAAAAGAAGACTGGCTAAGATGGCACCCTCGGGCGGGAAGACGACCGCGCATGCGCGCTGCAATTCCCAAAGGCTTTCTTTGAAAGCTGGGGAAAATTGCTCCGCGAGGGCTCCGTCGGCGCCGACGTCACCCATAAGTGAGGACTGACTTCCTGCTTGGTCCTGGAGAACCTCTAATACGAAGTATAGAACAGGATCGACGGATTCGTGGGATAGAGGTGGGTAAACAGGGTTTCAAAGTGTCGGCCTTTGCCGACGATATGCTCGTACATTTGCTGGCACCGCGCGAGTCGTTGCCGAGATTGCTGGCTGAGTTTCAGAGGTTCGGGAGTTTTGCGGGTCTTCGGATTAATGCAGATAAGTCGGAGGCTTTGGATGTGTTGGGGGGGTTACGGGATGGATGGGGGGAGGTTTTTCCTCTGAAATGGGCCGAGCATGGGTTTAAATATTTAGGTATTATTTTAACTAGATTACCACAGGATTTATATTATACGAACTTTGAGAAAGTCTTCTCTGGGATGCGGCATCAACTGCGAGCTTGGAACCCGTTACCGTTGGCATTATTGGGGAGAATTGCGGCAGTTAAAATGGTGATTCTACCACGTATACTTTATTGGCTTCAAACTTTGCCGGTCTGGTTATTACGAAGGGATTTGCATAAAATGGAGAGGGAGATACAAGGGTTTCTGTGGAAGGGGGCCCGAGCGCGGATCCCAATATCTCGTATGATTGGTGGGTGGCGTCGGGGAGGCCTGGGGCTACCGGATTTACGACTCTATGCCTTGGCTTGCCAGGTGCGGCATATCGGAGATTACTTTGGGGGAACAGACGTCTACACACCTAGAGGTCTAGAGGGGGCGCTAGTGGCTCCTTTCTCCCTAGTGGGGATCTTGCATGTGGACAGTGGGTATCTGCCAATGCGACTTACGCGGAATGTGTTGTTGAATGCGATGCGGCGAACATGGAAACAATTAAATGGCTTTTGGCAGCACAATTGGCAGGTATCTAGCTGGCTACCGATACAAAGCAATGTACACTTTCTGCCAGGCTCGGATTCGAAAGCGTTTAAGTTATGGCATCGGCAGGGACTACATTACTTAGGGCATGCAGTGGACCTTACGGATAAATGCAAGCCGTTTTCGGAATTACGTGAGGAGTATAAATTACCCAGCACCCACTATTTTGCGTATCACCAGCTCGCTCATTATGTGGCTACGCTACCCCGGGAGGAACTGGGGGAGGACCGGTCGAAGCAGATTGATTTTCTGGAACTTGGGGGGGATTCACCCCTGACGATAGCTGGGCTGAGGACTAAGCTGGAGTGCTTTGGGGTGGTACCGGACTATGGGAGGGCGGAGGTAGCCTGGGGAGGAGAATTGGGCCGCGAAATCCCACCAGGCACGATCTGTATGGCGGTGAGGCGGATAATAGAACTGGCGGAGGGAGTACGATGGAGGGAAATCCAGTATAAGGCCCTGACTCGGGTACATTTATCTCCGAGACGAGCGTTACGGAGTTGTATTACGCACGATGGGTCTTGCCCTCGGTGTCTCACGCCATTGGCAACTTTAACTCGTATGTGGTGGCAGTGCAGGTGCATCCTTCCGCATTGGTCCCATATCCGCCGCTATATTATGAGACTATTACAACAAAGGTTTCCTTGGACCGGTGGTTTAGTTATCCTGGATCAATTGCATCCGACCCTACCTACCAGGAGATGGGCACGCTTACTGGTGCGTAAAGCATGTTTGGTGGGGAAAGGTCCGATTTTACATAGCTGGAGAGATCGGAACCCACCCACGTTTACGGAGTGGCGCAATAACTTCCATCAGTTGATGCTGGCAGAGCGCTGGAGGGCTAGGGGCTCAGTGAAGCGGTGGTCCACCTTTTTGCTGATTTGGGAACCCTATATCCAGAACTTGGGCCCCCGATGCCGGAGCGAAATAGTGAATGTGGGTCTTTAAGGCATGGCCCATAAGGTGCGGAGACGGTACCAGACATTGCTGAGTAGTGTACTGAAGCACTGCCGTGGAGTTCGGGGTGCGATGAGGGGGAAGGGGGGGATAGGGGGTTACTAGGGGGGGGGGGGTAGGGAGGGGGGGTTGTTCTGAAGACTCAAAAAAAAGGGGAAAATGTTTAACCATGATTGCCGTTTGTTATTCCTGATTGTGCTTTGCTACGGCGACATAACTGTTATTGTCCTGGCCTCCGAGGAGATAAGATACCACTCCTCGATGGCTTCTTGCCGAGTTTTGTACGGTATGTTATGTTGCTGCTGGTTAATAAATAAAGTTTTCAAAAAAAAAAAAACCAAAGAAACCTGCACCTTAATAGGGGAAATAAAAAGAAAACTAACTAAACCTATCTCCTTAGTTGCCCCTTCAGTGAGTCCAGCACCCTGGCTCACTACCTCCTCCAGCTGCTTGGAGACTGAGCATACTGGGGCTGGTAGGCGGTGCCAGCTGCATACGTACACTAGTGTCATCAAAAAGATGACCTGCTCAGTTTCCGCTGCTGGAAGAGGTACACTACCCAGAGGTGCGGGACTGGACTGGAGGGACGATAAGGAACAAAATGTTCAGCAGTAGTAGTAGTAGCAGCAGTGCAGAAGATTACTGTGAGTAAGATACACAAAATAAAAGTTAAAATCAGTCAATTTTGGATGATACACACCCAAAATTCTCCTTAAAGGCCCAAATGACATATGGGAAGGAGAGACTCACTGGAGAATTTTATGCTGGGAAAAGTGTAAGACCAGCAGTCAGACAGATGAACTCCTTAACTGTAATGAACATAATCAAGTATATAACAGAAAACCATATGCTCTATTGGAGAACTGTCCAGAGAGTCACTAGGAGTCCGACTGAAGTTGACGGCACTACATAATCAAGCTGAGAGCTGAATAATGCACAAGCAGCAGTAGCCTATGTACCACAGACCACATTTTCAATAATCAAATATTTACTCACCTTTTCAAAATCCTTCATTGTTCGAGCCCTGAGTGCCAACAATCTATCCTTGGCACTGTCTGGGAATATAAGAGATAGACATGACTATTAGTACTGGCGCAGCAGAAAACAGCACAAGTGTAGAAACCAGAAATGTCTGAAGTATCTTCCTACAGCATGAGATTATCTTGATGGAGCCCCTTCAGACAACATTAGTATTGCTAGTGAGGTTCTTAGGCAAACTGATCAAAAACACACAAACTTACTCGGGACATTTTCTAGCACATGGATGTAAGAGATGCTGATTAGCTGAAATTTGAGAAATGTGACCAATTCTTTGCTTAGATACTCTTGAATCTCCGTGTGACAAACATTTAAAGGCGAATTGAACTAGGAAGTGCAGGCACACCAGTAGTCACACAATTTAGAAAGGACAACAGATAACAGGGTAACTTCTACAGCATCAAAACCTAAAAACATTAGAGATGTAGCCAAGAGGCAAAACAGGTTTTTCCTATTTTGGGAGGGACTAATGTACAATTTTTGCCCCTTAATGCACAATGTTTGCCCCTTAATGCACATTACATGGCAAAATCATGTGTTACTTTACCGTAATGCAGATTAGTTTCAAGAAATGCATGCTCCATAATAGCAAATGCATGCAGAACACTTCATTATCATGGAAATAGAATAATGCAGCCTATATGGAACTTCACAAGCTATATTATTATTTCAAGGAAAAAATAATGCCACCTCAAAGCTGACATTATTTTACCTGGCCAGGAGCAATGAGCCACTAATAAGCAGCTCAATGCTCCCGGCTACCATTTCAAAGGTGCCGGTGTGGTCTTAAACTCATGGAGCCCCCTGCCCGCCCGCCCCCCCTCCCCCCGAAAAATGGCCAACAAACCCTCCATACCCCAGAAGTCACCCCTCGGACCCCTGTCTAGGCTCTTGAAGATGATCTTCTCCATAGACCCCCATGGGCCTATCTGCCAATGTCTCTGGTGGTCTGTTTCTGGGGGAGGAGCAAGCCCCAGTCACTTATGCCCCCTCTGGCGCAAAGTTCAAAATGGTGCAGCTTGAACCTTAGCAGTAGTCTCATGGTACTACTACTAGGGATCAACTGCCATATAAAAAGGGGCATTATCTCATTAGCAAACCAATATATTTGTGAGAAAGCATTTCAAAAAGATACATACTGCTCCGATCCTGTCCTTCTCCCCCCCCCAAAAAAAAGAGAGTTATTTTAAAAATCCTTTTGAAGAAGAGCCCAACCTAGTATTCTTCAACCCTCCCTGCCTTATAGAAGGGTCCCCTGCTCCTATAAATCCTCTCCTCCACATAGCTAAGTCCAACCAATTCCACCCCCTTAAAAGGTGCAACAGCTCATGGGCCACTTTTAATTCCAGTGCCACTGGCCTGCAAAGCCCTTCACCTTTAAGAGGGTGGAACTGAACAGCCATGATACTGATGCTGAACTGCCTGGCCTCCTGCACTATGGATCCCAGTCATGGGGGTCAATAATGTATCCAGTTTATGTGAAAACATGCTACAACAGAAAACCAGATGTACTCCAATGTTTTTTTATAGCGGGAAATATGGCGATGAACTCTGAAGGACCTGTTCCAAAGACTGTCACCCTCCATCAGCCTCTCTCTTTTAGAACAGAAACAGCTAAACTACAGAAGTCCTACTTAGCTTTTCTTTTTTTTTTCTTTTTTTTTTTTACTGAGAATTAGCAGATATTTGGGGGGGGGTGGAAAGACTGGAAAGGTGTACACTCCAGTGAGTACACAATTACATGTTCATTCTAAAGAATGCCTTTGGAAATCTGGGCAACGACACTTTTGCACTTCCTCCTGTCACTAATATACCCTAAAAAAGGGTCTCATCTCCATATTTTACTGTATTAGCTATTTTTAATTCCATTAGTATCTTCGCTCGCCTGATCACTTTATCAGCTTTTTTTTAGCTTCTCCAAATATTATTTCTCTTCCTCTTTCTGTGATCTCATAATTTATGTAGGCTATGCTATTTTTCCTTACCTTTATAGCCTTTTCTTTTGAAAACCATAGCTGCCTCCTTTTCCTTACAAAAAGTTTGTTGTCCTTAAAATATCTCCTCTTAGTTTTGTCTGCTGTTCTACATCCCCCAGATATTTCCATACAGTTAACGACTCCTTGAGGTATTCCCCCATTGCTGCAAAGATGGTTTTCCTGAAGTCTAGGACCCTCAGTTTTGAATGAATCATCTCCACTCATGTCCTAATATTGAAGCTCACCATCTGGTGGAAGACATCACATATCAGATGACCACCCACTACAATATTAGAAACACTCTACCTATTTGTATGCACCAAGTCCAATATTGCCCCTTTTCATGTGGGTTTTGTTACCAGTCGCTAAACAGTTCTCCCTATAGAGAATCAGAGATCTCTCTATTTCTTGATGACACTACAGAAGGGGTATCCCAATCAACATCTGGCAAACAAATCTCCTACCAGAAGTACTTCCCCTTTCATACATGGTTCCCCACACTGGACCAAGCTGAGACACTAATGCCAGCAGGAACAGCACATGAGAGAAAGTGAAATTAGGCCTTCCTTGAGTGCCTCCATTCCAGTCACATTACTTGGGGTTGTCACACCTCACCAGCAGCTTGGAGACAAGCATGTCACAACTTGTGACATCAGCATACTTGGACAGCCAGTAACACCTCCCAGCTTCCAGTATCCTATTGACAAAGCAGACTCATGGGAAAAACATAAGAACTTGAATTGGAAATGCCTCTAACCAATGTTCCCGCTAACCTGTGCTGGGTCCGCCGCCAACATTCCTGCCGGCGGGGAGAGGTGCAGAGCGATCGACGCTCTACCCATCCCCCCACCGGCAGGAATGCCGGCGGAGGACCTGGCGCAGATTAAAGAGAACATTGTGAGGGTGCTGCGGCAGACAGCAACATCCCCAATCAGAGAGGAGGAAAGACTCTTACCTAACACCGTTCTCCACACCAACTCCATCGAGCAGAGTCCTGCCATTTTGAGGAACCAGACTTACTTCCTCTCCAGGAGCTTCTCCTGTCAGCAAGAAAAAAAAAAAAAAGGTGGCAAAAACAGGTATACTCACCACCTATCCACTGCTAGCCTCCCAGATCATGTTGAACAACGATGTACTTCTTCCAGGCCCGGGATCGCCTCATGTCAAAAGAAGATTTAAAAAAAAAAAAAACACAACTTTGGGAGACTCCAGGAATGGACTGGAGGAACTCAAGGGAAACCAATTAGCAAGTAAGGCCTAATTTCACCTTCCTTATTGTCCCTCCAGTCAAGTCCTATCTCGTTACTTGTGTGATGTACAATAGCGGTACTAGCCCTGTGAAGGCCCGGCCTGGATTACCGCTGAGCCAAATCTCACGTCCCTCAATGTCTGCACATCCAACAGATAATGCTTCACAAAGATATACAAGGATGCCCATGTTGCGGCCTTGCAAATTTCTGCCGGCATAATCAGACTAAACTCTGCTCAGAAAGTCGCCTAGACCCTTGTCGAATGGACCCACAAGCCCACTGGCACCGTCCTCCACTGCAACAGATAAGCCGAGGAAATAGTTTCCCTTACCCGCCTGGGGATGGACACTTTGGATTCCACCTCCCCCCTACGCGGACCTCCAAACAGAACGAACAACCGGTTGGTCTTTCAAAGCCCCTCAGTGACCTTTAAATGACTCCAAAGGGCTCGGGGGACATCCAGGAGCCGTAAGTGGGGGTCTGAGTGGGAATCCTTTGATCCAAAAAAACTGGAGGGGTAACTGGCTGATTCTCGTGGAATACTGACAACACCTTGGGCAGGAAGGACGGTACTGGCTCAGCACCACTTTCTCTTTAGAGATGGAAAGGAACAGCTCACGGCATGACAAGACCTGCAAAAATCTTCTGGCTGAGCAAATGGCTACCAAAATGACCATCATCAACGTCAGGTTTTTCAGTGTACTCGAAAGGTGCCTCCGTCAACACGGACTCCCACTATCCAAGCAAGGGCTGTTGGACTCCACCTAGAGATTTGGTCACAGATTACCTTAGAAGCACAGGACCAGGGTACTGTGTAGCAGACAGCTTTTAATAAGTCTTCTTTCCCTCGATCCCTCCCTTTACTTTATTTATTTTACTTTATTCTGATTCTTGATAAACCGCCTAAACCATAAGACATCAAAGCGGTGTACAATAAATGGGCTGCAGGAAGTAAAGATAGAAAAGAACGCCATGGTATGACAGAAAAGAGAGGTGAAGGAGAAGAGAGAATACAAAGGGCACAGCGACACAAATAGAAACGTACAACCAGAGAGAGGAAGCTGAGGGGAGTAAATGAGGGTAGAGGATACCGGAGTGAAGGGTTCCCTGACACCCACCCATGGGATAATCGTAGCTTTATGGGTGCTTAAACCTCTTAAAGGAATGGAGGTGCCATATTCACTCTCAGGTGTAGCTGTTTATTCTCATCAGCATAAGGATCCGAGATTAAACAAACTTCAGGTGAACAAAGTACATTAAACGTATTAGGTATAGCTGTATTAGTATAAATATCCCCAGCAACCCTTAGTAAGTAAATAACTTAATGTTTATGTTTATCTCAGAGACATGGTGGAAGGAGGACAACCAGTGGGACACTGTGATAACTGGGTACAAACTATATCGTAATGATAGAGCTGATCTAATTGGTGGAGGGGTTGCGCTCTATGTTAGAGAGGGCATTGAGTCACAAAGGATTAAAGTTTTGCAGGAAACAACATTCACTGTAGAATCTCTATGGATTGAAATTCCATGTAAAAAAGCGAAGGCGATGGCAGTGGGGGTGTACTATCGAATGCCTGGCCAGAATGAACAAATGGATGATGAAATGCTCAAAGAAAACAGGGAAGCTAACAAAAGTTAGTTACAGAAGAGTAATAATAATGGGTGATTTCAATTACCTCAGTATTGACTGGGTCAGTGTCACGGCAGGACATGCGAGGGAGATAAAGTTTCTAGATGAAATAAAGGACTGCTTCTTGGAGTAGCTGGTTCATGAACCGACCAGAGGGGAAGCCATTTTGGACTTAGTGCTTATTGGAACGCCAGATCTGGTGCAAGAAATAAGGGTGTTGGGGCCACTTGGCAACAGTGATCATAGCATGATCTCGTTTGATTTAATTAATGAAGGAGGGATGGTAAGGAAATCCACAGTACTACCTTTTAACATTCAAAAGGGAGACTATGCTAAAATGAGAAAAATAGTTAAGAAAAAACTAAAAGGAACATTTGCAAAGGTTAAAGACTTACATCAAGCTGGGATGTTCTTTAAAACTACTATCTTGGAAGCCCAGATCAGCTGTATTCCACGCTTTAAGAAAAGTGGAAGGAAGTCCAAAAAACTGCCAGCATAGTTTAAAGGTGAGGTCAGAGAAGCTGTTGCTGCCAAAAAAGCATCTTTCAGGAAATGGGGGGAAAAAAAAAAAGTCAAATGACGAAAACTGGAAACAGCACAAGCACTGGCAAGTTAAATGCAACGCACTGATAAGGCAGGCAAAGAGAGAATTTGAGAAGAAACTTGCTGTGGAAGCAAAAACACGTAATAAAGACTTTTTCAAGTACACTCGAAGCAAAAAAAACTTAGAGAGAGTCAGTTGGACCATTAGATGATAGAGGGGGTAAAAGGGGCAGTAAGAAGGAAGAAGGCTATAGCAGACTGAATGAATTCTTTGCTTCTGTCTTTACTGAGGAAGATGTAGGGATGTTACCCATGACTGAAGTGGCATTTAAAAGTGATACTGCGGAAGAAATGAAAGAAATATCAATACACCGGGAAGATGTATTACAACTATTTGATAAACTGAAGAGTAGCAAATCACCTGGACCGGATGGTATACATCCAAGGGTGTTGAAAGAACTGAAATATGACACTGCAGACCTGCTATTAGTAATCTATGAACCGCTATCATTAAAATCATCTGTAATACTTTGGCGATCCTACCAATCTTCAGGTAACGCCAATTTTTAAAAAAGGGTTCCAGGAGTGATCCTGGAAACTACAGACCGGTGAGCCAGATGTCAGTACCGCGAAAATTGGAAGAAACCATCATAAAGAACAAAATTACTCAACATGTAGATAGTCATGGCTTAATGGGAGGCAGCCATCATGGCTTTATACAAGGAAGATCTTGTCTTACTAATCTGTTATGTTTTTTTTGAAGGTGTGAATAAACAGGAAGACAAAGGTGAGTCGGTTGATGCAGTGTATCTGGACTTTCAGAAAGCCTTTGCAATGGTCCCTCATCAGAGACTTCTGGCAAAACTAAAAAAGTCATGGGACAGGAGGCAGTGTACTATTGTGAATCAGGAACTGGTTAAAAGAAAGAAAGCAGAGGGTAGGGCTAAATGGCAAATTTCCCAATGGAAAAAGGTGAATAGTGGAGAACCGCAAGGATCTGTGCTGGGTCCGCTGCTTTTTGACATATTCATAAATGACCTGGAAAAGGGAATAACGAGTGAGGTTATCAAATTTGCAGATGACACAAAACTATTTAAAGTTGTTAAAACCCAAGAGGACAGTGGAAAATTGCAAGAGGATCTTAAAAAACTGGAAGACTGGGCATCCCAATAGCAGATGAAATTTAATGTGGATAAGTGCAAAGTTATGCACCTAGGAACGAACAACCCAAACTATGGTTACACGATGGAAGGTTCCACATTGGGAACCACCACCCAGGAAAAAGATTTAGGCGTCATCATGGATAACATGTTAAAACCCTCCGCCCAGTGTGCAGCGGCGGCCAAGAGAGCAAATAGAATGCTAGGTATCATAAGGAGGAATAGAAAATAAAACAAAGTATATTATAATGCCTCTGTATCGTTCCATGGTGCAACCGCACCTTGAATATTGTGTGCAATACTGGTCGCCGTATCTTAAAAAGGATATAGCGTTATTAGAAAAGGTACAAAGGGAGGAAGTGACGTCACCCGGGTGATGGCAGCTTAAAGTTTGAGCTCCGATCATGGCGCTGAAAAATTAGGTGGAAAAGTGCATATTTTACCCCCTCTCGGTAATTAAAGGGGTGCCAGTCGAGAGCGGTCAGTGTGAGGATGTCCGTAAGGAAAAAGCTGGCTAAATTCAAATCCCCCTATACGGAGAACCGAGGGTCGAAAGCCGGGGAATTGGCGGAGCACATGGCATCAGATGATGAGTCCGAGAATGAAATAGAAAGAGCGGACGAAGGATGCACTAGAGGTGACATGTGGGGCTGGATGCGGTCCTTAAAGAGAGAGCTGGTAGCCATGAGGGGTGATATGAAGGAAGCCATGGCGAGCATCCGTGAAGACGTCCGCGACCTAGGCCATCGGGTTGAGGCGCTGGAAGAGCGAGCGGATCAGCAGGCGGAGAAGGTACGACGGCGGAGGCCTGGCTGCAGAGCCTACGGGAGGACCATCTGCTGCTGAAGGATAAAGTGGAGGACCTTGAGAATAGGTCCAGGCGCAACAACGTGCGCCTGCGGGGCCTTCCAGAGACAGAGGAATTTGCGGATGCCCCTGCCGTGGTACGCAGGGTATGTGCGGCCCTGTTGCAGAGCGGAGAGCCGGGAGAGGAAGGGACAGATATCGGAGTGGAGAGAGCGCACCGGGCTCTGGGCCCGGCGAGAGGGGGGCAGCCGCGGGACATAGTGGCATGCTTATCCTCCTTCGCAATCAAGGAAAAGGTGGTACGAGCGGCCATGGGGCAAAAGAACTTCACATGGTCGGGACATAAAGTTGAAATCTATCAGGACTTATCTGCGGGCACACTGCAGAGACGGCGTGATATGAAAAAGATTACCCAGTATTTGCGGGCTGAGAACTATAAGTATCGCTGGCTATTTCCTTTTGCCATTTTGATGGATATAAATGGAAGGGGGAGGCGGGCCCGAACTGACATGGAGGCCTGGCAGATTTTGAAGCAAAAGGGGGCCCCGCGGCTGCCAACAGAGGCAGGAGAAAAGGAGAAAGTGAGCCCACGTGCGGGGCACCCTGGATGGGAACGCGTCCCAGTGAAGGGGCAGAGACTTCAGCGAAAGAATAACGGAGAGTCCCGAAGTGCGGGGACGACTGCAGCCGCTTCTGAGACAGGATGAA
Organism: Ichthyophis bannanicus; assembly: GCA_033557465.1. Classification (NCBI taxonomy): domain Eukaryota; kingdom Metazoa; phylum Chordata; class Amphibia; order Gymnophiona; family Ichthyophiidae; genus Ichthyophis; species Ichthyophis bannanicus. Next base: position 385,967,280 of record CM066039.1, read on the forward strand.
GCTCTTGAGGGGCCAGAGTGGTTCGAGAACTGGAGCAGAGGGCGACAATGACAACAACAGGGCTCACAGGACCCTTGGGGATTTTGGGGTAGCCTGGTTTTTGATTGCATCTAAAGTCACAGGGGGGGGAGACGAGGGCCTTGTGGGCGCAGAGTGGCCCGGGCCGGTGACTGGAACTGCAAAGAGGCCTGTGCCGAAGTAGCAGAGAAGCTGAGGCCCACGAGCTTTTACGGGCTCCCCCTGGTAAGGGCCGGGAGGGTGCCTTGGGAGGTTGGGGGAGGAATATGGTAGCCCCCCCAGCTTCGGAAAGCCAGGTTCAATGTTCAAGGTTCAATGTTTAATGTTCAATGTGTTCTTGCTGAAAACAATACATATTTGTTGTATAAATGCTGTTGAATTTATATTGTTGTAAATGTTTTAAGGGGAAGAGAGAACATGGGCTCAGGTGTAGCAATTCAGGGGGGTGGAAAGGTGCAAGCATTCCCAGGGGTTAGGGGTTGGGGGTTGCGGGGGGCCCATGGGTGATTGTGGAAGGGGGGAAGAGGGAGGAAGACCGGGAGGGGGGAAGTTGGAGTGCCCAAGGGGGGGGTCACATCCTCAGTAGTTAGCGGAAGGATGTTCTGTATGGGGGGGAGGAGGGGGGGAGGGGGAGGGGGAGAGGGGGGAAGAGGCCTGGGCAGAGTATGGAAGGGGGCGGGGGAGCACTTTAGAATAATATGGCTTCTGGGTTAAAAGTGGGTAGCCTGAATGTATGGGGGTTGAATTCTCCCCAGAAGAGAAAATTGCTGTGGGGGGAGTTGGAGGCAAAATTGGCAGGTGGCGTTTATTCAAGAAACTCATCTGAGAGTGAGGGACGAGAGGTTGATGGGATCAGGGCATTACCGGGGATTCTTTGCGGCGGAGGAAGGGGGTAGGAGGAAAGCGGGGGTAGCAGTCCTTGTCAGAAATGATGTTCCCTTTGTACCTAGCAAGGTGTTGCGTAAGCCGGATGGCAGGGCGGTGGGGGTAGTGGGGGAATTAGGAGGGGAGCTGGTAACCTTCCTGTCAGTGTATGGGCCGAATGTGCTGCAAAAGGGGTTCTGGGAGGGATTGGGTAGTTGGTTAGAGGGCGAGGCGCAGGGGCAGCTTTTGGTGGGGGGGGATTGTAATATAGCCCTAGACGGGAGGGCGGGGCAGAGGCGGGGGCAGGGGGGGGAGAAGAGACCACTGCAGACCTGGATGAAGGCTTGGGGGTTAGAGGACCTATGGAGACTCACCCACCCTACGGATCGAGATTACACCTTTTATTCCCCAGTGCATGATTCGTATAGCAGAATTGATTACTTGATGGGGGATGCCTATTGGAGGGAGGCATTGGACCGGGTGGATATAGGGGTGGTCACTTGGTCCGACCATGCTCCGGTGGGAGCGGGGTTTGGGCAGCCAAGGGAAAAGGGGCAACGGACATTTTGGAGATTGAATGAATTCTTATTGCAGGGACAGGGGGTGGTGCAGAGGTTAAAGGGGGTGGTGACGGAGTACATGGCCCTGAACGATAACGGGGAGGTTTCCACGGGGGGACTCTGGGATGGATTGAAAGCAGTGGTAAGGGGCCATCTGGTACAGCTAGGGGCACAAAGGAAAAAGAGCAGGGAGCAGGAAGAGGGTCGATTACAGGGGCTTCTTGCCGAGTTGGAGAGAGCCCACAAAGAATTCGGGGGAGAAAAATTGCGTGGGAAAGTGGAGGAGACTCGTAGGCAACTAAATGCTCTTCAGCTGGAGCAGATAACTTTTCAATTAGAGAGAGTGGGCCAGCGGTACTATGAGTTTGACAATAAGGCGGGGAGGCTCCTGTGCCATAAATTAAAGGCCCGAAGACAGCGGCAAGCCGTGGTAAAAATCAAGGGGGAGCGTGATAAGATGTTGTATGTTGTATAAAAACGCGGAGATCAGGGAAAGATTCAGGGAGTACTACCGTGGTTTGTACACTGCGGATCCTTCCTCAGAGGGGGAGGCCCTTAGGGAATATCTACGGAATGGAGGGGAGGGGAGCGCTCGGTTGGGGACCTCGGAGAGGGAGGCCGATATCGGGCTTGAGGAGGTGAAGGAGGCAATTCGGCGGCTGGTCCCGGGGAAGGCCCCAGGCATTGACGGGTTCACGGGTGTGTTTTACAAGAAACTGGTGGAGGAGGTGGGTCCTATTTTGTCTAGGGTCTTTAATGCGGTCTTGCAGGGGGAGGAGTTGCCGCAGTCTATGCACCAGGCGGCTATAGTGGTCTTACCTAAACCAGGCAAGGACCCAGCGGTGTGTAGTTCTTATCGCCCTATATCGCTGTTGAATATAGATGTTAAGATCATGGCAAAGATCTTGGCGATGAGACTGGGGCCTCTTATGCCGGGACTTGTTCATCCGGACCAATCAGGGTTTATTATGGGTAGGCAAGCGGCCGATGGGATTCGTCGGGTACTGCAGCTGGGGTGGTTGGCTCGGAAGGAGGAGCAACAGGCCATGTTTTTATCTATCGACGCGGAGAAGGCGTTCGATAGGGTGAGCTTTGCCTTCCTTCAGGCGGTATTGGCGCATATAGGGCTGGGTCCGAAATTTCGGGCGTGGATTAAGGCTTTGTATGCTTCACCTGCCGCAACGGTGTGTGTGAATGGGGGGTACTCCGAGTTTTTCCCTCTGGGGAGGGGCACCCGGCAGGGTTGCCCCTTATCGCCGCTTATTTTTGCATTAGTCATGGAACCGCTAGCGGCCAGGATTCGGACAGTGGCGGCTATCAAGGGCATTGGGGTGGGGGGAGACCAGCATAAGATGGTGTTATTTGCTGATGATGTCTTATTCACTTTGACGTCCCCGGAGGTCTCACTTCCGGTGCTCATGCAGGAACTTAGGGACTATAGGGCTCTATCGGGATTTAAGGTGAATTGGGATAAAACGGAAGCGTTGTCAATAACGTTACCGACCCCAGTGCTTGATAGGTTGAAAGGCGCCTTTCCCTTCAGATGGGCGAGTAGATCTATCAAATACTTGGGGGTCCAAGTCACAGCCGATCCTACCGGGATGTATGGGGCCAACTACCCTCCGTTGTTTGCTCAAGTGCTGAAGGATATGCAGGGATAGAAGGGGGAGGAGCTATCATGGATGGGAAGGGTGGCAGCGGTAAAGATGAACATCGTGCCGCGCCTACTATATATGTTTCAATCACTGCCAATACAGGTTCCAAGGAGGGAGCTGCGCACTATACAGAACCGGATCTTTGCCTTTATTTGGGGTAATAGCCGGCCGCGGGTTAGCAGAAGGGTCCTCTACAAGCCTAGGGAGGGGGGGGATTAGGGGTCCCGGACGTAACACGGTATTATATGGCGGCGCAATTGCGCCAGGTGTTTGAGTGGCGAGCCGGGCTGACGGGCTCGAAACGTTTTCGAGATGTTGAGCAATACTGGGCGGGAGAAGCAGACAAAGTACTTGCCATGGATATTTGGGAAGCTCCCAGAAGGGAGATGGCGGGACAATCCCTATTTATGGCACCTGGTGACGCAAGGCCAACAGTCACTTTGCTCCAGGGGCCAGTTTCTCGCCGTTGGCTCCAGTGAGGGGGACTCCGGGGTTTGCCTCTGGCAGGGAGGGGGTGTTCCGGAGGTGGGAGGGGGCGGGTGTGGCTACATTTGCCGAGTTTATTGAGCAAGGTCGGATAGTACCCTTTTCGGACCTTAGGGTGAAGTTCCACTTGCGTGGGGGGGATTTCCTTCCATATCTGCAGGTGCAGCATTTTCTATCTCAGTAGCGGATTAGGGAGGGGTGGATGGGAAACAGGGATGGAAGGGTGGCGCTCTGACAAGGGTGGGCTTCCTCTCGAGGGCTGATTACCCAACTGTACAGGGGCTTGGGTGGGGGAGAAGGGGAAAAGTTCACATACCAGTTGGATTGGGAAAGGGACCTGGGGACAGAAATGGGGGTTCAGGATTGGAGGAAGATTTATGTGAATATTAGTCACCAAGCCATTTCGGTGGCAGTGCGGGAGACATCATATAAGTTATTGTACCAGTGGTACTATACGCCGGAGAGGCTGCATAGGATGTTCCCAGAGGTTTCGGATTGGTGTTGGCGGGGGTGTGGGGCTAAAGGATCCTTTATCCACATTTGGTGGGACTGCCCTCAGGTGCGCATGTACTGGGAGATGGTGGGGCTGCGACTGCAAGAGATATTTGGAGAGCAATTGGGGGTGGACATGGGAGTGGGGTTACTGGGAATATGGCCGGCCCAATGGCCCAAGAAGTGGGCTCGGCCTATCCGGGCGGGTATTCAGGCTGCTAGGAGCGAAATAGCGCGATCATGGAAACAGGCCCAGCTCCCGGGAGGGGAACAATGGAAGAGTAGGGTAAGGAGGATTGCTCTGATGGAACAGTTAACGGCGGTGCAACGCCGGAAGCAAGAATTATTCAATGATCAGTGGCTCCCAATGCTGGATTATTTGAAAACTTGATAGGCCTCGATAAGGGGGGGGGAGGGGGAGGGGAGGGGAGTTCCAGATAGAATTACCGCTGGGTAGGGGGGGGGGGGGAGGCTGGATTTGGACTACTATCTCCAGTTGGTGTATATATCTTAAGATGGTGTAGAAGAGTTATTCTGAACGGTGGTTGCTACCACCCGGTTGTTGTACTCTGGATTAAAGTTGTATGTCAATAAAAATTTAAATATGAAAAAAAAAAAAGAAAAGGTACAAAGAAGTGCCACCAAAATGGTAAAGGGGATGGAAGGATACTCCTATGAAGAGAGGCTAAAAGGTTTAGGGCTCTTCAACCTGGAAAAGAGACAGCGGAGGGGAGCTATGATAGAGGTCTATAAGTTAATGAATGGAGTGGAACAGGTAATGTAGATCAATTGTTTAATCATCAGAATATAAAAAGGCTAGGGGACATGCAATGAAGCTACAGGGTAATCTATTTAAGACTAAAAAGAGAAAATATTTTTTCACTCAACGTGTAATCAAACTCTGGAATTTGTTACCGGAGGATATAGTAAAGGCTGTTAGTGTAGCTGGGTTTAAAAAAGCTTTGAACAAGTTCCTGGAGGAAAGGTCCATAAACTATTATTAAAAGGGACCCAGGATATCACTGCTTGACCCAATACAAGCATTGAGGAACTTGTGTCTTTTGAGGAGACTGCTAGGTACTTATGACCTAGACTGGCCACTGTTGGAAACAGGATACTGAGCTTGATGGACCTTGGTCTGACCCAGAATGGCATCTCTTATGTTCTTATGTTTGCCAAGCCGAAAGGCAGCACAGTGAACTAAAAATTCCCCATGGGCACTTCAAACCTTAGGAACCGCTGGTGCTCCAGCGGAATGGGAGCATGCAGATAGGCTTCTGTGAGATCCAGGGAAGTGAGGAACTTGCTTTTCCTGATGGCCACGATCACCGACCTCATCGTTTCCATGTGGAATCGCAGTACCCTGAGAAAATGATTCACGTTTGAGATCCAGGATGGGTCTGAAGGATCCCTCCTTTTTGAGTACCACAAAGTAAATGGAGTACCAACCAGAGTCGCACTAACTGCACAGGACCTGCGCGACCGCCCGCAGCTCTCACAGCCTCTGTAAAAGCGTCCTGCACCACTTGAAGCTTGCGAGACGCACGCAGGATGACCAAAGAAATGCCTCCTTGAGCGGTCACACGAACTCATGGGCATAGCCTTCCTTGATGACTTCCAGTACTCACTGATCGGAGGTAACACTGGTCCAGGCGGGGTAGAATTCACGTAGCCTTCCCCCCACAAGAATCAATTTCCCCAGGCTCCCCTCATTTCATTGTGGTTTCTTGTTAGTCAAGGAATATGAGGAGCAAAACCTGCTCTGCGGAATCCTTGAAAGGACTGTCCCCTTGACGGGAACCTCTCTCTCTGATAGGGCACAAAGCAAACCACTCTGAAACGGCACAAGTCCCACGTGTCCCGCCTTCTGCTTATCTACGGTCATGCAATCAACTAATTAATTTTTAAGAAAGCAATTATTTATATATACATTGTACAATAGCTCACTTTATAGTATAGCTCACAATATATATATTGCACCTTTTCCCAAGACATTTAATCATATATTTACAAACTATGTATATATTATCACAGATTGTTTCACTATTACTTATTTTCTCTTTTGTTAAACCGCTTTGATTGTATGATAAGGCGGTATAAAAATCCAATTAAATAAATAAATAAAATAAATAAATATCCTCAGGGAGTTTTCCTCCCTTAGAGTCTCCCACATCTTTCACTAACTTCTCCAATACCTCTATGAACAAGAGCTTTCCCTTGAAGGGGAGCCTGCTCAAAAGTGATTTGGAAGACACATCCGTTCATTAATTTCGCAGCCACAAATACCTGCGTGCGGAAACCACCACTGCCATGCTTCTAGCCAGGCACCTAATCAGATCATAAAAGGCAACCACCATGTAGGCCACGCCTGACTAACTTGGCAGCTTCCTGCGGGGATGTACCAGCGCTCTGATTCTCCCAGAAGCCCCCGAGTCCAGTGCAAACAGGCACGAGCCAAACAGGGTCACACACTGAAGCCTGTAAGGAAACACATTGATATCAAACACCTGTTTCAGCAGCATTTCCAGTCTGGAACATCCTTGAGGGTTGTACTGCCCTCCACCGGGATGGTAGTCTTCTTGGTTGTTGCAGAGATTGCTATGTCCACCTTTAATGAACGGAAAAGGTCCTTCTCCTGTTAAGGAAGCTGGTAGAGGCACACCATAGTTCGTGCCCACTTCAAGCTGGCTTCTGGCACGTCCCACTCATCTGCTTGATAACCCAATGTAACGGGAAGACAGTCTGTATTTTCCTAGCCACCTGGAATAATGGATCCTCCAGCCACTCTTCCTCTGCCGGGGCCCCTGTAGCTATATGGAGAGTCCTCAAGGAGCTAGTTCTGCTCTTCGGAAGATGCACACAATGCAAGTTTCCACCTCCTGCGGGATCTCACCCTCCTCGAGGTCTGATGCATCCTGCCGCGAGACCACTCTGGGTTCTTGTTCTTCCTGCTCTTCAGATTGCACTGACTCAGAGTCGCCCCAGATATCAGTGTCCATGCATCTGCAAGTGGCCTGCGGCTCCTCTTGCACGCTAGTGGACGCCTCTACCGCCACAGAGATCCATTTCCTGGCCCCCTGGGAGTCTGAAGGGCTTCTGATTTCTTCAGTTTGATGCAGAAGACTTTGTGCACGAGAAACACGAATTCCAGAGAAAAAAAGCCAGTGAAATCAGAAGGCACCGCTTCTTGTGAGGTGGAGGGCCGGGGAGGTCTAGATTCCCGGGTCCCTCATTGTGGACATGCTGCGACCACAGGTGTCCCCCAGCTCGCCCCCGCAGCAGAGCACCACTTGTCCATCACCAACCGGGACCCCTCAGCCCCTCACAAGGTTCCCGGCTTCTAGGTTCTAGCCGACCCCGCCGTCCTGTAAAGAGTAGTTACTCACCTGTAACAGGTGTTCTCCAGAAGCAGCAGGAATCAGTCCTCACATATGGGTGACGTTGGCGCCGACGGAGCCCCCGCGCTGAGCATTTCCCCAGCTTTCAAAGAAAGCCTTTGGGAATGCAGCGCACATGCGCAGTCCCCTTCCCGCCCAAGGGTGCCATCTTGCTCAGTCTGATGACATAGCTAAAAGACAGCAAAAATAAAGCATATGACTGCAACTCCAAGGAGAGGAGGGAGGGTTGTGAGGACCGATTCCTGCTGCTCCTGGAGAACACCTGTTACAGGTGAGTAAATACTCTTTCTCCAGGACCAAGCAGGAAGTCAGTCCTCTCATATGGGACTCCCCAGCTCAGGGCTACCAGAGGCCCCAAACTGAAACAATGAGCTCCCTCTAGAGCCTCAGCATGCAAGAACAGAATCTTCTCTGATAATTCCCCCGAACGGTAGCCCAACACCAGGGCCAGAGGGTAGGAGTTGCCTAAACCACAAAGAGATTATGGAGTACCGCCTGCCCGAAAGCACTGTCCCTGCGGGACTCCCTCTCAAGGCAGTAGTGGGCTGCAAAAGTCTGGTTTGAAGACCAAGTAGCGGCCCGGCATATGTCTGCCAACGGAACAGAGTGGAGATGAGCCACTGACGCAGCCTTCGCCCTGACACAATGAGCCGTAACTCGATCCTGCAATGAGAGGCCGGCTGCCCTGTAAGCCCAGGCGATACAGTCAGCTACCCATATGGACAAAGTACGCTTGGAGACAGCCAACCCCAACTTATTGGGGTCATGAAGAGATGAAGAGCTGAACAGCCCTCCGGTGCTCCCGCGTACGGTCAAGGTAGAAGGACAATGCCCTCCTACAGTCCAGGGTATGCAAGACCATCTCAGCCCGGCTGGCATGCGGCCTGGGAAAGAAAGTTGGAAGAACCACCTCCTGGAAGGTTGAGTTGGAAGGAGGAAACAACCTTTGGAAGGAACTTAAGGTGAGTCTGTAAGACTACTCTGTTCCTATAGAACTTAGTATAAGGAGCATCTGATACTAGGGCCTGAAGCTCACTCGCCTCGCTGAGGTAAGGGCTACCAGGAACAACGCTTTCCAGGAGAGAAAATGTAGAGGGCAGGTAGCCATAGGTTCAAAAGGTGGACAAGTAAGTCGTTGCAAGACCACATTCAAGTCCCAGTCAGGGGCAGGAGGACGCAGTGGAGGTTTAAGCAAAAGCAGGCCTCTGAGGAAGCGAGCCACCAAAGGATGGCTGGAAAGAGACCGACCTTCCACTGGGGAGTGGTGTGCTGAAAGAGCACTAAGGTGCACTCTCACAGAATTGGACTTAAGGCCTAGGTTGGACAGGTGAAGCAAATACTGCAGCACCACTGGTACCAGGCATGAGAAAGGATCTTCGTTGTGCCGAGTACACCAGACAGAGAACCTACACCACTTAAGGGCATAAGACTTTCGGGTGGATTGCCTCCTAGACCACGTCCTCCACTTCCCTAGGCAGCAGTAAGGGTGCTAGAACTACCCTTTCAGCAGCCAGGCCATCAACGGTAGGGACTGGAGATTGGGGTGTAAGAGAGATCCGTGCTCCTGAGACAGGAGTTCGGTTTGCATCCCCAAAGGAAGAGGAGTGTCCACCGCTAGTTGCAAAAGAAGTGGGAACCACGGTTGCCTCGGCCATCTGGGGGCCACCAGGATCATCGAGGCCCTGTCCCTGAGCACTTTGAACAGTGTCTTGGGCACTAGAGGCGTGGGAGGAAACGCATATAAGAGGCCTGTGGACCAAGGAATGAGAAACGCATCCGCTGCTACTCGGAGAGGATGCGGTTGTCTGGAACAGAACCTTGGAAGTTGACGGTTCAGAGAACTGGCAAAGAGATCTATGGTTGGAAGGCCCCATCTCAGGAAGATCTGTTGAACCACTAAGGCAGGGGTCACCAACCTGCGGCCCGCGGGCCGCATGGTCCCTCCGTGCGGCCCGCGAGACTCTACCCCGGTGCGGCCCGCCAAGGCAAACTCACCAACTCCTTCTTCTGCAGCCGCGGCTCCCTGCCTCTTAGGGAACCGCGGCTGTGCTTGTAAAATCATCGCGGAGCCCTTCCTGTCTTGACGGGCTCCGTGCAGCATTGTCCCGCCTCCAAAGTGGTAAACAACTTCCTTTAGAGGCGGGACAATGCTGCACGGAGCCCGTCAAGACAGGAAGGGCTCTGCGATGATTTTACAAGCACAGCCGCGGTTCCCTAAGAGGCAGGGAGCCGCAGCTGCAGAAGAAGGGAGGGAGCTGACATGGAAAAATAAAAGTACAGGTATGAGCAGGTTTTTTTTTAGCGCGGGGGGGGAGGGGGGTGCGGCCCGCGAGTCTGCCAGTAGTCGGCTGTGCGGCCCGCGGCCCTCTGGAGGTTGGTGACCCCTGCACTAAGGGATTCAATTGCCATTCGTGTGGCTGCAAGATCCGGCTCAGTCTGTCTGACAGGTAATTTTCCTGACCTGGGAGGTAGACTGCTTTGAGAAGGATGCCGTGATCGACTGCCCAGGAGCACAGGCTCTGAGCCTCCTGACATAGAAGAAGGGACCCTGTGCCCCCTTGTTTGTTCACGTAGAACATAGCAACCTGATTGTCCGTTTGGACCAAGACAGACTGGTGAGAGAGTAGATGGGAGAAGGTTCTCAGGGCTAAGCGGATAGCTCTCAGTTCTAAGAGACTGATCTGCTGAGCAGCCTCCCAAGGGGTCCACAGGCCTTGAGTACATGCTCCTTGGCAATGTGCACCCCAACCATGAAGAGAAGCATCGGTGATCAGCACTTGAGTGTGTGGAGGTGTCTGAAAAAACACCCCTTGCAGTAGATTTGGAAGATGAAGCCACCACTTCAGAGAAGAGGCTAGTAGCGTGGACACCCTCACTTTGTCCGTAAGGCATCCTGTGGCTTGGTGCCACTGAGTTCTAAGGCCCCACTGAGCTGGCCTCACGTGCAGCCGGGCATTTGGGGGTGACATGGACTGTAGAAGCCATGTGACCTAAAAGCCTCAGGAATTGCCTGGCGGAGACCAGAGAATTGCTGTGGAACTGCCTGGCCAGATCCATTAATCTGTGGGCCCTGTCCACGGGTAAAAAGGCCTTGGCCTGAAGGGTGTCCAGCCTTGCTCCTATGAACTCCATGTTCTGTGAAGGGTGCAAAACGGACTTTGCGAAGTTTATAACAAATCCCAAGTGCTGAAGGAGAGCAACAGTGCGAAGGGTGGCTTGACTGGCCTCCTGTGGAGACTGGCCCCTGATGAGCCAGTCGTCCAGGTATGGAAACACAAAGAGGCCTTGAAGCCTTAGGTAGGCCGCCACCATCGCCAGGCACTTGGTGAACACCCTGGGGGCAGAGGTTAGGCCAAAGGGCAGTACTCTGTACTGATTGTGGTTTCCTCCCACTACAAACCTGAGATATTGTCTGTGGTCTGGATGAATGAGGATGTAAGTATACGCATCATTTTGGTCTAAGGAGCATAGCCAGTCTCCCTGCTGGAGGTAGGGCAGCAGGATTCCAAGGGTGAGCATCTTGAACTTTTCACTCTCCAGGAACTTGTTGAGATTTCGCAAGTCTAGGATGGGTCTGAGGCCTCCTGTTCTTTTTGGTACTAGAAAGTACCTGGAATAGAAGCCTTGACCCCTCAGGTGGTGGGGCACCGGTTCCACGGCCTGTTCCTTTAGAAGACTTGCCAACTCCTGTAGGAGTAAGTCCCTGTGCAGAGGGAGTCTTGGAGGCTCCCCTGGAAAATAGGAGGGGGGTACCTGGTGAAAGTGGAGAAGATAGCCCCTGTGGACTATACTGAGCACCCAGGTATCCCTGGTGACGGCTCACCACCTGTGGGCAAACAGGGCCAGCCGGCCTCCTGTGCTGATAGCCAGCTGAGGAGGACAGGCTATGCCACTGGAGTCAAAACCCCGCTCCCTGCTGTGCAGGAGCCGGTGTTGGGGGCTTGGGGGCTTTCTGCCTATGGGGCCCATGTCCCTGCCCCTTGGCCTGCTGACCCTGGTGGGGAGCTACAGAGGCCTGATAATGAGGGTACTGTTTATAGGCAGATGACTTCCTCGGGTAAAAGGTCTTTTTTCCCGAGCCATTCTTCTTCTGAGAAGGAGCAGAGGCTTTCCTGGACAGCCTAGTCCGGGTCTCGAGTTCTGCAGCCTTTTCAGCCATGGGCTTGCCGAAGAGGTTTTCACCTCGGCAGGGGACATCGACCAACTTGTCCTGCACCCATGGCTCGAGGTACGATGACTGTAGCCTGGCCTAACGGCGTGCACCAATGCCGGCTGCAGCTACTTGGGCCAATGCCTCGAAGCCATCATAGGCTGCTCGAGAAATAAACTTCGAGCACTCACGAATACCCGACGACAGAGCATTGAACCTCTGCAAAGGTTCCTCGGAGAGACCAGCAGAGAACCCGGCAATCTCCTTTGCCAGGTCTCGAAGGTACATGCCCATGTACAGCTGGTAGGTCTGGACACGGCAAGCAAGCCCTGGAAGCACTTCTTACCGAGGGCATCCAGGTTCTGGGCCTCCCGGCCAGGAGGCACCGAGCAGTGCATCTTCTGACTCTTCAGACGATGCATGGCCGATTCCACAACCATGGAGTGGTGTGGTAATTGTGCCTTTTGGAAATTGGGGCTCTTGCAGACTCGATAGATGGAATCGACCCTCTTGCTTAAAACCAGCGTCGACGCTGACGCCTCCCACATGCGGAAGAGCAACCGTTCCAGCATCGGAGGAACCAGAACAGTAAAGGCCTCCTTCGGAGAAGAGTCATACTGTAGGGCCTTGAGCTCCTCGGCTCGAGGCTCCTCCTCGGGATCCGCGGGGAATGCCAAGGCCTTGGCCATGCCAAGGACTTGGCCATATCCCGCAAGAAGTCCGAGAACCGGGTATCCTCCGGTGGGGACCTTCTCCGAGGCTCGGACTCGGGTGCGTCCGAAGGGACGCACCGAGCCCGAAAGGTGTCGGGTGACTCCTCATCCTCTGTCTCCCAGCCGGACTCCTCGGAGGAGGAATCAAGCGGCTCCGGTCGGGCAGGCACCGATGCCATCCGCCCCGACGCCGAGGGTACCGGCATCGACGACCTTGGTCACGAACGGGAGGCCGAGGGAGACCTTGGCCGAGGATCGACTCGAGCGCGCATGGACTCGAGGATCGGCTCCGCCTCCGGGATTGACTTGGACGTCGATGTCCCGGTGGTCGGGGCAGATGCACCAGTGAGACCGGCTATCAGTGCCCGCTGCTGTTCCATGAAGACAGCCAAGCTACTCTCCAAGGCCGTCAACCTGAGTCCGAGCTCAGGAGACTCAGCGGCCCCCGACTCGAGCCCCGGCGGCGCCCGACTCGAGCCCCGGCGGCGCCCGACTCGAGCCCCGGCGGCGCCGAGCACAACGTCGGCTCCCCTGGAGGAGAGTCCACGAGGACTACAGTACTCACGTGACCCGAGGACTCCATCTCTACATGAGGTTGTTTTGCAGACCTCTCCGACTCCGAAGACCCAGGACGGTGCTCGAGGCTATGCGACTTGGCCCTCGAGGAGCCAAGTGCGTCCACCGAGACCGCCCTCGCTGTTTTTTTCTTCTTGGAATGCTCCCACGAGGGAGACCCCCTCTCAGAGGAGCCTCAACGCTGCTCGGGGCCGGAGTCCCGAGATGTCGAGGCCTCTGACGAGGTCCGGGCCCAACCTGACGCGGAGTCAGAGAAGATTCTTTCCTTTTGGTGCTGCCGACTCAACGCCTTAAAGGACATTTTCCCACACGGACCACAGTCATCGGGCCATGATCGGGTCCAAGGCACCGGAGGCAGCAGTCATGTGTGTCGGTGAGAGACATGAGTTTCTTACACCGATCACACTTTTTAACCCAGCTGGCAGCCATCAGGGGAAAAAGGGCCCCTGCGAGGTCAAAAGACAGGGCTGCCAGTGAAAACAGAAAAAATGGCGCGTACGCTAGACACTAAGGACAAAAACTGAAAAAAGAGGTCCAGGCTCGATACCGATGTATCAGGCCCAGGCGGGAAAGGGAAACCGGCGTTGAATCGAAGAAAACGGGTTCACGCAGAATAAAATCGACTTTTTCCTCGGGTGAAACGAAAACACATCCGTCGGGCTCCGCAGAAAAAAGCAAAATGGCACCGTTGGGCGGGAAGGGGACCGCGCATGCGCGCTGCATTCCCAAAGGCTTTCTTTGAAAGCTGGGGAAATGCTCCACGTGGGGGCTCCATCGGCACCGACGTCACCCATATATAAAGGGTGACTTCCTGCTTGGTCCTGGAGAACCCATCTTCCAAACCCTGGCAGAAGACTTCCTCTGACACTGCCCCCCCCTCCGGAAGCCACAAGCTAGGCAAGTGGATCTTGTAGGCATGTTTTATGACCCTACACAGAGGCCAGAAGGAAGGCCCAGGACTGCTTTATGGCCTGCCTTCTTTTGTTTTTCTTTTTTTTTTCTTCTTTAACTCTATGCCGGAAGTAAAAAGGCGGCTCTCGGTCACCAAAAAAAAAGAATTCAAAATGTGAGATGTGATCCCCGCAGCCGAAGGAGTTCCTTAAAAAAAAAACTTACCCGAGGTCTGTGAGAGGGGAAAAGACGTCAATGGCTTCCTTTCCCGAGCAGCCATGATGGCCTGTGCTAAGCCACACTGTTTTTCTGCCAAGAGCTGAGATGCTTAAAAAATTAACTCCGGACGGCTTGCTCTCCCCTAAAACAACAAAACTTACACTGCTGGAGGAAGAAAATAACTGCTCTGCTGCCATAATGTGAACTGCTCAGCCTCCCAGCTCGGCATCGGCAGTTGCGGGAGGTCCCAGAGGGGAGGAAGCTTGATCCCGGCAGTCTTCACAGCTCCTCACCCCAGGAGGGTTCAATAGCCACTGGAGTACAACCACGACACTGCAAAGCCCTTCCCTCCTGAAACTGAGAGCCTGCCGCTGCCAGCCAACTATTCTGTAACTGCCAGCCCCAGATAATGTTGCTTGGCCAGTGCTCCCCTTTGCTATTTTTTTTGTTTTTTAACTCGCAAACAGGTAGCCTGTAACAAATTCCTCAGAGAAGAGTCCCTGCTAGGAGGGTTTCCCTCCCCCTGCCTAAGAGCAAAAGTTGCACTAAAATAAAAAGACGTTACTCCCTCCAGTGAGATCCCCTGAAGGGAGTAACGTCTCTCCAGCTGCTTGGAGACTGAAATACTGGGGGCTGGGAGGTGTTACCGGTTGCCCAAGTATGCTGATGTCACAAGTTGTGGCATGCTCAGTCTCCAAGCTGCTGGTGAGGCGTGACAACCCACAAGTAAAGGGACTGGATTGGAGGGATGATATGGAAGCAATGATGTTCAGCTGCAATGACTGGAGTGCATCAGGTGCGGCTCACAGCAGTGGAGCATCGGCCAGCAGAAGAGAAAGCAAGAGCGTCAGTCTGCCAGAGCTAGGAAACAAGCAGTACATCGGGCCCATCAGAAGAATACAACCTTAGGCAGCCCCATCTAGAAGATACATGGAGGAGAGTAGGACACTAGAGAGCCAGTTTAGTTGGAAGAAAGGCTAAGACTCGAACCATATCTATGGCCATACAGGAGAGGGAGTATGGTATGGAGGGTGTGTTGGCAGAGTCAGCTGATAATCCCCCCTCCCCTGCAGGAGAGACTGCTACATATTTATTATTTAAATGGTTTAGCCATTTAAACTTCAGTACTTTTAAACTTTACATTTTAAACAATAATTTATATCCCTAGCTTTGAACCGTAAGAATGTGAGGTGGCCATTTTCTCCTGATATCACTAGTCATGAGTTCAATTTTCAAAGTCCTCTCTGCTGGTAAAACAATGCTACCTATGGAACGGGATGTTTGACAATTGCCAAAGGGCATGGCTAGGCTAGGCAAAAACCAGTGCGCGCATGGGCCTTTCACTGCAAGCCCTGTCCATACCATCTGCATGTGCACCTGCACCTGCTTCAAAACTCCTAGGGGCTTCTAAGATCCCTGTGCTTTAATAGGCTATTCACATATTATATTACATTATAAACTGATGACATGTGGTGTTTATCATGATTTCTTTATTTATCTTTGTTGGTTTCCAATAGCTATGAACACCACCCCCTGATGCAGCCACTAACTTCTGAATGAGAGGGGGACAAGGGAGATATGATACAGACGTTTAAATACTTAAAAGGCTGTTAATGAAAAAACATTTTTCAAGGGGAAGCTGCAAAACTAGAGGGCATAAAATGAAGCTGCAAGGGCAAACTTAAAAGCAACATCAGCAAATACTTTTTTATTGAAAGGGTGGTGGATGCTTGGAATGTCCTCCCAATGGAGGTGGTGGGGCAAAAACAGTGATAGAATTCAAAATGGCATGGGACAGACAGTGGATGAAATCAAAACAAACCTAAATCTTTCATATTTCAACAAAGAGGGGATGACCTGCATGGAGCAGTAGGTACAACCCTAAAAAATGGCATAGAGGGGGGGTGAGCTGCACGGAGCAAATCCATACTAAAAGCTCACCTTTCTGTGGCCGTTATACGATCTTAATCCTTTGTTCTCCTCCTGTCTCATTACTCTTCCCTATTGTACCCTCGTTCTCATCTATTGTACTGTCTGTCTTGACTAGATTGTAGGCTCTGATTAGCAGGGACCGTCTTTTATATGTGTCTCTACAGCGCTGCGTACGCCTATATAAATGATCAATATAGTAATAGTAGCAGCAGGTGCAACCACTCTAGCCACCTTATTGGGCAACTAGATGGAGCATACTGGTCTTTATTTGCCATCATACACTGTTACTATGATAGCCATGTAGGGCTCCGATATTTTAATTGTGTCTAGTCACTGGATATTTCTTTTACTGTAATTACCTTATAAATGTTATACTTTATTCTCATTTGATATGTTATGAATAAGTATGTATTTATATTTGGATATATTTTTATAGGTTTTAATCATTGATGCTTTTCTATTGGCTCTTGTAGAAGGATGCTGCTCTGAAGCAACTATCCTTCTATGCACCTACTTTTTACACATCCAATTTTATAATAGCCATTTTCAGCCTGTAAAGCTTGCTTTACATATGGAAAGTTACCATCAAAATGTATTTACCTCTCTCTTTTTATAAACTCAAATTTTATGCAACAACTTTGTTAAATGAGAAATCAGATATTCAAACTGAATGCACTCCATTAGTCCTCGAATCAATCACTTAGCAATGCTGTGTTAATCCCCTTATCTGGGATCTTCAGCAGCACTAACATAGTTAATACCGCTAAATATCCCCTAGGTGCCGCTACTACCCGGTTATGGCAAAGCAGCAAAAGTTAGGTGCAGCAAAGTCTGGCCTAACGTTTGCCGCAGAAGCTAACTGGGCAGCGGCTGAATAGTGCCGCTGCCTAGTTAGCTTTCTGGAAATCCAGGCAACGTGGATATGACCCCAGCATTGAATATCCACGTTTAAGTTTCTGCAGAGACAGTATACTGTTAAAATCACATTAGCCACCACCACAGACTATCCCCCCCCCCCCCACACACACACACACACACACAAAGTTTTAATACTTCTGGACATACCAGCAACTGCTGAAGGCAGGTCAGCTCCATCACCAGAAACATCTGGAAGCTTATAAATATTGGAACTGAAAACAAATATTGAAAATAGTTGTAAGTGCAAGGAATAAAGGAGAAATTAGATCTTACCTGCTAATTTGCTTTCCTGTAGTCCCTCCAGTACAGTACATACTATTGGGTTTTTCCCTCTTCGAGCAGATTGGAGACTGAGAATTCCAAGCTTTAGTGATGTCTTTTCATAAAAGGAAACACATTGCTATCACCTATCCAGTATCCGTGTCAAAGCGGTAACCTCAGTCTTATAATAACTAATTAACCTTAACAATTCTATTTACTTTCCTTCAAATCTCTTAATACAAACCAAAACAAACAATTTAATACAAAATTTATAATAGTTTCAAAATAGGTGGGTTATGGACTGTACTGAAGAAACTAAAGGAAAGAAAATTAGCAGGCAAGATCTAATTTCTCCTTCCATAGCGTCCCTCCAGTATAGTCCATACTACTGGGACGTACCAGAGCAGTACGTATGTATGGGTGGGTCCTAAAAGTCCAGCCTGTAGGACACATGCTCCAAACCGAGCATCTGCTTCTGCCTGTACATTTATATGGCAATGTTTTTTAAAGGCATGTAAGGTAGACCATGTTGCCGCCTTACAAATGTCTGCTGGTGGCTCCAGGCTAGATTCTGTCCATGATGTTGCTTGAGCCCTACTTGAATGCGCTTGCTATTAATAGTCTTTCAACCAGCACGCAATTGTTGCCTTTGAAGCTGCTTCTCCTTTACGTGGTCCTCCGTAAAGCACAAACAAACGTTCTGATCTTTGAAATGTCTTTGTACGCTTCCGCCAATGGCGAATTACTAAACGCATATCCAAACTTCGTAATTGAGGATTATTTGTTTCTTGAAAACTGGACAAAACAATTGATTGATATGAAATGGTGACAACTTTAGGCAGAAAAGATGGTACTGTACACAAAACAACTGTTTCCTTTGATATCAAAAGAAACGGTTCTTGACATGATAATGCTTACAACTCTGATATACGACGTGCTGAACATATTGCAACTAAAAATATGACCTTTAATATCAAATCCTTCAAAGTTTTAAGAGTTTTTTTTTTAAATACCGCTTTATCTTTTCAATCAAAGCGGTTTACATTGAAACTTAAACTTGGTAATGTACATTAATCAGGGACATTGATAACTTGGATTTTTCTGAGGCAATGGAGAGTTAAGTGGCTTGCCCAAGGCCACCTTCCAAAGTTCAAATTGCAATTCTGTCAGCAGTGAGCGCACTAGATTTAGATCTCAAGACAGAACCATTGAATGTGCCTGTGGTCTAATTTGCCTTACTGCCCTGATGAAACAAGCATCATCTGGATGTGATGTTAAAAGATGACCTTGAACTCTACCTCTATAGCATGATAAGGCTGCCACTTGCACCTTTATGGAATTCAGGGCAAGACCTTTATCAACTCTTACTTGTAAGAAAGATAAAATATCTGGAATGGTAGCACAGAATGGCTTTATTCTGTTCTCGTTACTCCAGTGCTCAAAAATAGGTCAAACTCTTATATATACTAAGGATGTCGATCGTTTACGAGATTTTAAGGAGTGCTGCAATCATTGCTGCCAAATAACCCTGCTTTACTAACCAAGCATTTTCAAGAGCCAAGCTGTAAGCAAGAACCAATCCACTTGATGCATACTCACTGGGCCTTGTGATAGAAGATTCATTCCCTCTTAATGGAAGTCTCTATGGTTTTGTTTGTATCAGCTGAATGAGATCTGCATACCAAGGTCTCCGAGGCCAATCTAGAGCTATAAGAATCACTACACCTTTGTGTCTCTCTACCCACTGCAACATCCAACCTATTAGAGGCCACAGAGGGAATGCATATAGCAGTGCATTCTTCAGCCATGGTTGTGTCAGAGCATCTATTCCTTCGGACATTCTTTCTCTTCTTCAATTGAAGAACCTTGGACGTTTTGCATTCTTTACCGTTGCCATCAAATCCATTACTGGATTTCCCCATTTGTGAATGACCTCTTGAAAGACTGTCACTTCTAGAGACCACTCTCCTGGATCCAGCCAATTTTTGACTCAGAAAGCCTGCTTCCACATTTTCGACTCCTGCTACATGAGCCGCTGAAATGGCCATCATATGGCATTCTGTCCAACTTAGCAAAGGTACTATTTCTTTGGACAATATCAGACTGCCTGTGCCTCCTTGTCGATTGATGTATGCTACTGTTGTTGCATTGTCCGAGAACATTCTTACAGCCTCTCCTCCGAGACTTATTTGAAACGCCTTTAACACTAGAAAGACGGTTCTCATCTCCAACTGATTGATTGACCACAACTTCTGCTCCTTGTTCCACTCTCCTTGTGCTATCTGCCCTTGGCAATGAGCTCCCCATACTTTCAGACTGGCATTTGTTATAAAAATTGTCCATTTGGGGTTTCTTTTGCGAAGCCACCACTTTAGACTGATTCCTGCTTCTGCAGAACAAACAAGTCTGTAACTTAATGGCATTGTTTGCGGACTTAATCGAGTCAATAATACCCTTTGAAGTAGACGTTTATGTTGCCCGTGCCCATGGTACCAAATCCAATGTTGCTGCCATAAACCCCAGTATCTGTAGATACGACTATGCTGTTGGAGCTCTGTTTTGCAAAAACAGACAAATCTGAGTCTTAAACATTCTCTCGTGTGTTAAAAGAACACCATTCCTTGACTTGTGTCAAATCTTGCCCCTAGATGAGTCGAATGAGATGGAGTGATCTGACCTTTGGCTTCGTTGATGAGCCAAGATGTTGCACGAGATCGATCACTTTCTTGATTGCCAATTTGCTCTCCTCCATTGTTTCTGCTCGAATTAACCAATTGTCCAGAAAAGAATGTACTAGCTCTTCTTCCTGACCAAAGCTGCTGCTACAACTACCATAACCTTTGTGAAGGTTCTTGGCGCTGTTGCCAAACCAAATGTCAGAGCTTGAAATTGATAATGGCCCATTGGCACTGCAAATCGAAGATAACACTGATGTTCCTTGCAAACTGGGATGTGGAGATACGTTTCTGACTCCTTTTGTGCTGCTGCAATTACTGACTGTAATGTCTCCATACGAAAATGAGGTATCTTTATTTAATTTTTTAACTGTATTTATATCCCGCTTTTCACCGGGTCAAAGCAGTTTAACAGAAAAGGGGGGGGGGGAGGGGGATACTAATCAATACTTGGGTAGGGGGCTATCACCGGGAGGCCAACATTAAATGATCTAAACAGATATTAAGGACGTAAACAATGGACATTAGTCTCAGAGGGAGGAGATCTGTGGGTATGTTAAAGGGTCAGGGAGGGAGTCAGTGGTGGATGTTTGTTTCTGGTCCGAGGTATTCTTGGAACAGGGTGGTTTTTAGTTGTTTTCTGAATGTTGAAGGATCTCCGTTGTTTCTGATTTGGCGTGGTAGGGAGTTCCAAAGGGATGGTGCGTATAGTTTGAAGGCTCTGTTGCAGGTCCATTGATTGTATTTAGTTTGTTCATGGGGGATGGTGAAGGTGTTGCTGGTGGTTTGTCTGGTTGTTCTTTTGTGGGTGGGTTGGGGCAGTAAAGTTCGGAGCTGGAAGGTCTGTGTTTGATAGAGGGCTTTGTGGATAAGTAGGGCTGATTTGTATTTGATTCTTGCTTCGAGAGGGAGTATGTGCAGTTCTCTCAGGACTGGGGTGATATGATCTTGTTTTTTTGCTTTCTGGATAATTCTTGCTGTGGTATTTAAGGCAGTTCGTAGTTGGTTGGTGTGGGTGGCAGGTAGTCCGTGATAGATTATGTTGCAGTAGTCCAGGTGCGGGAGCGTCATAGCTTGCATGACTGTCCTGAAGTCTTGTGGATCGAGGAGAGGCCTGAGGCGTTGTACTGTTTTGCTTTGCTGATTTACGTATTTTAGACTGAAGACTGGACAAAATGTTCCTTCTTTTTTGGGTACACGAAGTATATGGAATAACGTCCTGAGCCTATCTGCTGTGAGGGTACTGGAACTACAGCCTGGATATGCAGCAGATGCTGCAAGGTTTCTTCGACCACAGATTTTCTATGCAAAGCTCCAGAAAAGCAAAGAACAAATGCATCCTTGAGAGGCTTTGCAAATTCCAAAACATAGCCCTTGCAAATTATCTGGAGTACCCATTGATCTGTAACTTGGACCCAAGCCGAGTAGATCTTTTGAAGATGACTGCCTATTTGTATCTCCTCTACCTGGATTTGACAAATCTCATTGTGTCTTCTTTTGACCTGATCCTGAATTTGAAAAGGTCCTTGTCCTGTTCCTCTTCATCCATGAAAGGGCTGACCTTTTGAATAAGGTTCTCTGATAAGGTGTAAACCTTGTAGCTCTGTATCTATGAAAATCTCTAAAAGATGGCTTTGACTTGCTAAATGATCTAGATGTCTTTAGCTTATCCTCTGGAAGCTTAGCTGGTTCTGACTTTCCTAAGTCTTTAACCAATTTCTCTAAAGCTTCCCCAAAAAGAAGTTTACCTCAAAAAGGAAGACTACTAAGTCTAATCATCAGCTGACCAACTGCGCAGTCATAGCATTTGTCGAGCTGCTACTGAAAGCCATGCTGCTTGCTAAAGCTCTAATGAGATCATAATAGGCGTCTGCCAAATATGCCACCCCTACCTCCATTCTGATTATCTCCTGCATCTGTGGCACGTCTGCTGCCGCAGTTTCAGAAAGAGCTTGGACCCAGCGAAGGCATGCCCTTGCTACATACACTCCACACACTAAAATCTGTAGTGCTAAACACTGACCTCAAACACCTGTCTCAATAGAGTCTCAAGCCTCTTATCCTGCAGATCTCTTAGGGGCTTGTTTACAAAGCTGCGGTAGCGGTTCGCGATCGTTATCGGAGCCGCGACCCCATTGATTTCAATGGGGCCGCGGCTCCGATAACGACTGCGAACCGCTACCGCGGCTTTGTAAACAAGCCCCTTAGTGTTGCTACCCCTTCCACTGGAATAGTGGTCTTTTTAGTCACTGCTAATACTAGAATACAACACCTGCTATGGTCCTTTAATCAGAGCTAAAGCTATTAAAGTATCAAACTCTGTAGTACAACATGAAAGTTTCAAGCGACTTTCATTGACATCATATCTGTGTCACATAAACTTAAATGGCTGGCAGGTCTCAGAATAACTGGGCATTCATATGACCATTATAACTGCGGTCAACCAGCCCGACATACATCAACGACCTCCTTATAGCCACAGTCCATGTATCAAAAGATTTTTTTTATATATCCCTTTTTAAATGTGTTTTTCATAAAAATAGAACTTAACTTAAAGACATCCAGCTTCTTCGAATAAGCATTCCCGCTTATGACACGATTATACCCAACGCTAAGTGAGCGCTACATTGACGCGTTTCACCTTATGCGGCTTCTTCAGGGGATGGCAGAAACACTAAAAACAAAAGATGTCGAATTAGTGCACACTTTCAAAAATTAGTGAAAAAAGAAACCAGAATAATAATGCAAGGAAAATATCAAAACAGAAAGTGACTGAATAAAGTTAAAAACAGAACAAAAACCTGAAGCTTCTTTCTTATACGCTCCAAAGCTGTTGCCCATGTATTTTTTTCTTTTCAAACTGCTGTCAAACGTCACGCATGCGGGTTAGACTAGATAAACTTTTTTGAAAATTGCATCAGTGCCGACGTCATAATCACATGCAGGCTTCCCATTCTATGCAGGCATTTAATCCTGCTGCCTCTACGGTATTTAATTTATAGATCCATTGTTGTTCTTTATATATCAGTGCACTCTCCCGAGATTTTCCATGGAAAGATGTTAGGAGTTGATCAATACAAAAACACTTCAGATCTTCATAAGTATGTTGTAACGCTATGCAGTGCTCCACTATTGGTGCCTCTCGTCGGTTACATTTTAATCTACTCTTATGTTCGTTCATGCGAACTCGAAACTGTCGGATAGTTTTACCGACATACAATAAACCGCAAGGGCATTTGATGCAATACACCACGTGCGTTGAGGAGCAAGTCGTGGAATTTTGCAGTTTATATTGTGTATCATGATATGAAAAATCAGTTGTTTCTTGAGTGATTGCACAGATATGACATGCTCCACATTTAAAATGACCTCTTTGAGAAGAATTTATATGGGGAGACAGTGGCTGTAGCACTGCGGGACTTAACATTTCTTTAAAATTTTGTTGTCTTTTCCATACACATCGAGTATGAACATTTTCTAAACCCGGCACGGTGTGTAGTATATTCTGATGACGCTGTAAGCTCTTTTTTAACATATAACTAAAAGGGGAAAAGGTAGTCACGAAATTAAGCTGTTGTTCTTCATCCTCCACTGCCATTCGTTCAGGAGGGTGCAACAGCAGATCCCTATTCACAAACAAAGCTCGTTTGTAAGCACGGTTAATGACAGCTGAAGGGTAACCACGAGCAGCAAAGTTGTTTTTCAAGATCTTGGATTGTTCTTTAAACTCTTGAACATATGTACAATTACGGCGAAAGCGAATGAACTGAGAGATAGGCAAACTATCTTTCAATTGTAAGGGGCGTGCACTAGTATAATGTAAATAAGTGTTTCTATCCGTGGATTTCCGAAACACCGAAGTAATCCAGCCATCAGAGGTCTTTTTAACAGAATTGAATAAGGACAAGGATAAAAATAAAGAAAGTGATGTTGGAAGGGATAAAGATACCTTTAGCTACTCTGATGAATTTATTCAGGCATTATGCTGCTCCCCAACTATGTTTGCACTAGATTCAGATGGTGCGAAGAAAGCGGAGGTTGTCGATTAGGATAGTCTGGGATAGTCTGTTAAAGTTACAGAAAAGGAAGACACAGATGGAACTTCATAGATTATCTTTGTTGGAATATCTTCATCGTCGCCACATCCCAAGAGGCTTACGGGTATATAAAGAGCCAAGGATGTTCATAACAGATATAGGGTTCATTGATAGATGGAACCAGATCTTGAACAAATGTTCTATGGATCTCATGGTGCACATAGTAGAAACAACAAAAAATCATATATATAATATATCTGCAGAAATTGATGTTTTACTCACTCAATTTAAACAACATGAGACCGAAGACCAAATGGTTAAACAGACAGCTTCAATTTCCACACAAATTTCCTCTTTACGGGAAGAAGTTAAGAAATTGAAAGAAAAGAAATTACGTCGAGATTATCAAGATTACACTAAAGGATACGTATATCCTTGGATGAACACCAAGGGGAAAGAACGAGCCAAAAAGAAGCAAGTAACGTTTGATACCAATTCGGAAGATTTGGATTCTACTGGATCAGAAGGGTCTCAACGCCAAAAATCTTTTTTAGACGAAACTGGGCCAGGGGGAAAGAAAAAGAAGAAAGACGACACAGCTGTGAAGCCGCAACGCCAGGAGGGCAACCGGCGCAAGATATGAAGTCCCTGTTAATTAATATCTCGGGGGAAGAACTTACAGAGGAACAACAACAAATACTTAATAAAGGATTACCTTTTGTCCCCACATCTAATTATAATGCATTCCAGTTTCGAATAGATCTAGAACAATTCATTAGAAAACTCAACTTAAAAGCTTATTTTGGGGGACAAGAGTCCTCATCAAACACTGCTCTCCAGGTCAAACGAGTTCCTTTACCTTTGACGTCCAAATGGTCTCCTCCAGGGCCTGCTCCTCCAGCTTTAACTGTATATCGAGATCTTATCCTGAAAGATATGGTACAGGTGGAAACATTGCATAAGGGTTATCGCCATCATTTAAATTACAGAGAACGCCAAGTTCTAAAGCAGCTCCGCTCCCGCACCTACATCGTAATTCGAAGAGCGGACAAAGGAGGCGCTATAGTGGTCTTGAGTAGGGAACAATATTGTACTGAAGCATACCGGCAGCTATCTGATTGCACAGTATATAAGCTTTTGGAAGAGGATCCCACTAGTGACCTTCAAGAACGTATAAAACATCTCACTACAAGAGCTTTAGAAAGCAGTGTCATCTCAAGGAAAGAAAAGTATTTTTTGAATTTAGCAGATCCAAGTGTAGCTAAGCTTTATTTAATTCCTAAAATCCATAAAAGTCTTCATTATCCACCAGGAAGGCCCATTGTTTCCACTCGTGGTTCTGTACTTGAGCCATTGTCAGTTTACTTAGATTCTTTCTTACGACCGCTTTTGGGCTCCATCCCTTCATATGTGAGGGACACCTCTCATTTTCTACAAATTTTAGAAGAAAACGCACAGTTGGCAGAAGATCTAAATTTATTATTGGTAACTTTAGACGTGATGTCTTTGTATACAATCATTCCTCAGACGCAAGCACATTCGGTGACTTTGACAGCGCTTCAGAATAGGAATGATCTTTCTCAACAACATCTAGATTTTTTATCTGAAGTGGCGCTGTTGGTGCTATATAATAATTTCTTTGTGTTTGAGAATAAATTCTACCAACAGATATCTGGGGTGGCAATGGGGGCGACTTGTGCCCCTTCCATTGCCAACCTATTTATGCAAAGATTTGAGCGCGAGAGTTTGGAAACTTCCCCCTTTCGTGAACATGTACGCCTATGGCGTCGTTACATTGATGATATTTTTCTTCTCTGGCAAGGAACTGAAGAAGAACTTCATCATTTTTTTAATTGGCTTAATGGCATTGATGGTAATGTGAAATTTACTATGAACTATCATACTCACCAAATTACCTTCCTAGATGTGACAGTTAAAAAGACCTCTGATGGCTGGATTACTTCTGTGTTTCGGAAATCCACGGATAGAAACACTTATTTACATTATACTAGTGCACACCCCTTACAATTGAAAGATAGTTTGCCTATCTCTCAGTTCATTCGCTTTCACCGTAATTGTACATATGTTCAAGAGTTTAAAGAACAATCCAAGATCTTGAAAAACAACTTTGCTGCTCGTGGTTACCCTTCAGCTGTCATTAACCGTGCTTACAAACGAGCTTTGTTTGTGAATAGGGATCTGCTGTTGCACCCTCCTGAACGAATGGCAGTGGAGGATGAAGAACAACAGCTTAATTTCGTGACTACCTTTTCCCCTTTTAGTTATATGTTAAAAAAGAGCTTACAGAGTCATCAGAATATACTACACACCGTGCCGGGTTTAGAAAATGTTCATACTCGATGTGTATGGAAAAGACAACAAAATTTTAAAGAAATGTTAAGTCCCGCAGTGCTACGGCCACTGTCTCCCCATATAAATTCTTCTCAAAGAGGTTATTTTAAATGTGGAGCATGTCATATCTGTGCAATCACTCAAGAAACAACTGATTTTTCATATCATGATATACAATATAAGCTGCAAAATTCCACGACTTGCTCCTCAACGCACGTGGTGTATTGCATCAAATGCCCTTGCGGTTTATTGTATGTCGGTAAAACTATCCGACAGTTTCGAGTTCGCATGAACGAACATAAGAGTAGATTAAAATGTAACCGACGAGAGGCACCAATAGTGGAGCACTGCATAGCGTTACAACATACTTATGAAGATCTGAAGTGTTTTTGTATTGATCAACTCCTAACATCTTTCCATGGAAAATCTTGGGAGAGTGCACTGATATATAAAGAACAACAATGGATCTATAAATTAAATACCGTAGAGCCAGCAGGATTAAATGCCCGCATAGAATGGGAAGCCTGCATGTGATTATGACGTTGGCACTGACGCAATTTTCAAAAAAGTTTATCTAGTCTAGCCCGCATGCGTGGCGTTTGACAGCAATTTGAAAAGAAAAAAATACATGGGCAACAGCTTTGGAGCGTATAAGAAAGAAGCTTCAGGTTTTTGTTCTGTTTTTAACTTTATTCAGTCACTTTCTGTTTTGATATTTTCCTTGCGTTATTATTCTGGTTTCTTTTTTCACTAATTTTTGAAAGTGTGCACTAATTCGACATCTTTTGTTTTTAGTGTTTCTGCCATCCCCTGAAGAAGCCGCATAAGGTGAAACGCGTCAATGTAGCGCTCACTTAGCATTGGGTATAATCGTGTCATAAGCGGGAATGCTTATTCGAAGAAGCTGGATGTCTTTAAGTTAAGTTCTATTTTTATGAAAAACACATTTAAAAAGGGATATATAAAAAAATCTTTTGATACATGGACTGTGGCTATAAGGAGGTCGTTGATGTATGTCGGGCTGGTTGACCGCAGTTATTACTTATTTTCTCTTTTGTTAAACCGCTTTGATTGTATGATAAGGCGGTATAAAAATCCAATTAAATAAATAAATAAATAAATAATGGTCATATGAATGCCCAGCAATGTTCCCTCTAATTTTCTGTAGGCTGTGTGCGCATAAAATATCAGCTGTGCAGCTTTTGAAGGAAGGTTAAATTTTTGTGCGCCACATAACGATGCTCGGAGTTATATACTTTAAAATTTGACTACACGTCAGAATACAGTATGTACACCACATTGATTTTAATCAAATTAAATGAAAATAGATGATTACTAAATGAAGAGGAACATTTCTAGTAATTACAATCACAACTTTTAAATTTTAAGATGTCTGTGTTGTTTTCTATCAGAATCAGAACCATAATGTTTGTGCGCTCTGTTGTAAAGTATGTGCGCTCCCTCGGCGAGGTGTGTGCGCGCGCACACGCGCACGGCTTAGAGGGAACAGTGATGCCCAGTTATTCTGAGACCTGCCAGCCATTTAAGTTTATGTGACACAGATATGATGTCAATGAAAGTCGCTTGAAACTTTCATGTTGTACTACAGAGTTTGATACTTTAACTGCTAATACTAGGACATCTACCTTAGGAAGACTAGCAGCTCTTTCTCTGCTATAGGAACAGGATATAGGCGAGCCATAGTTCGGCCTCCCTGTAACCCGGCCTCTGGTGATTCCCATTCGGTTTCTATCATTTGCATTATTGCTTTATGAATTGGAAAAGCTTTTTCTGTTGTCCGGATTCCTTGCAGAAAAGGATCTTCCAGCATTGTATCCTGAACCTGTGAATCTAAAGGAATATGAAATGCTTCCAAGGAGTGCTTGATGAGCCCCTTAAGCTCTTCCCTTCTAAAGACCCTTACATTACGTGGGTCTTCTCCAGTCAGAATTTCAGTCTTCCTGTCCCAATTGAAGTCCTCTTTCATTAGAGCCCAATGTTCCTTCCAGCGGATCTTCTGAGTCTCCTGAGTGATCCGAGGCTCCCTCTAAAGGTAACACTAGTGGTTCCAAAAGTCCAGAATTAAAAAGCAAGTCTTAAATAAGCATTGATGAACCCTGCTGTTTGTTTCCCTTTTTTAATAGTATGTCTTGTGCATTAAGATCACAAATTCAGGTGAAAAAGGATTGGAGTCTTTATCCTTTAAATCAGTCAAAGCGTCTTTTTCACTTTGCTTCTCCTTTGATAATGCCAAAGTTTTTTGTATCAGAGAAGTCTCCCTTAAAAACCTCTCCACTGTACCTTGGACATCTGAAACATTTGATAAAACATTTAACTCATCTAAATCTTCTAAATGAGATCTTCCTCCTCTGTCGATTTAAGCAAACAGTCACCTGCCACTGGTTCTAATTGCTCACATGGTCTGCACAGACAGTCCTAAATCTGACAAATGGCCTCTCTGAAGCCCACACACTACACATGCTGACTGACGGCATGCTCTATTACAAATCCTTTCACTTACCAGGTTTATCACTACTGCCAATTTCAGGGTTCTGAAATAAAGCTGTGATTCAAAATAAAACGCAATCCAGAGCAAAAAGAAACCAAAAGTAAAACATAAAATCAGAAGTCCTGCCCCTACAGCTGCCTCCTCGCGAATGTTGAGGAGAACGCTGAATAAACTGTCAGGCCCGATCTTCAACCGCCATTAAGCTGCGCCACTAGAGAAATTCACCTACCGGATCACAGCAGGAAGCTTTCTGAAATTTGATCTCCTCCCCAGCAGATAACATCATATGTATGTGAAAACTGGACAGTGAAAAAGATAGACAGGAAGAAAATTGATGCCTTTGAATTATGGTGCTGGCGGCGAATACTGTGTATACCATGGACTGCCCGAAGAACAAACCAGTCGGTACTAGAGGAGATAAAACCTAAGCTTTCTTTAGAAGCTCAGATGACAAGACTTCGACTTTCATACTTTGGACACATCATGCGAAGAGAGAGATTAGAGAAAGACATTATGCTTGGCAAGATAGAAGGTCAACGCAAAAGAGGAAGGCCAGCAATGAGATGGATCGATACAATAACAGCAGCTACGGGTACCAGTCTGTCAACAATGAGCCGCCTGACTGAAGACCGAACACAATTTAGGATAGCTATCCAGAGGGTCGCCATGAGTCGACTCCGACTCGACAGCACTTAACAACAACCCCAGCAGAGCCCTCCGACTCAACAGGATCGGGCTACTCAAAACACACCAAGCCTAAGAAACTCCACAGCTCTGAGGCAGACCTCTGCACTGCAATCAACAGCAGGATAAGGCTCCAGGTAAAAATCTGATGACACTAGTAATAATCTCGTCTTTTCTTTTCTTTTAATTGAATGGAATTCTCAAAACGAGAAGTCTAGCTATGCAAGGCTCATCTTCTGCTTGGAGACTGAAAATACTGGCTAGGTGATAGCAATGCGTTCCCTTTATGGGATGACATCACCAAAGCTCGTAATTCTCAGTCTCCAATCTGCTGAAAGGGGTGAAAACCCAATAGTATGGATTGTACTGGAGGGACACTATGGAATAATGACTTAGCTGTAAATTGTTCTTCATATAACCACCTCTGTTTCTATAAGTACCCCATATCGCCAAAGTTCTACAACTGTCACACATATATAGTTCTATAGGCTAAAAAGTGTTTCTGGCCACAGACCATGTATATATATGGATTTGAAAAAATGTTTAAAAAACTTGGTGGGAACAGGATACCAAAATGTTATTAGGGAGAAACACAGAGCAATCTCATATTCCTAAAGAGTCACCTAAACTATATAATGCAGTGCTTCCCAAACTTTTCAAGGCTGTGACCCCATCTTAATAGCTCCAAAATTCACAAGACTCAACCTTATATTTCAGTGGCAAAAATTCAAATTATGGGCCCACCAAGCAACAATTTAACAATTTTAGAGGCCATCAGAGCAGGGGAAGTCCATTTCAGATATGGGAGCAACTGCAATCAGGCCCCCTTCTTCCTTGGGGGCCCTCCCTGCATTGCAGGGACCACTTGGGCAGAATTTACACCATTACGACCTTTCTTTCCAGGCCTCTGTTCCAGGCTGGCCTGCAGCAATGGCTGATGATGCTACTGCAATCCCTACCACCCATTAAGCCTGCGCAGACAGCGTTACATCATTTCAGCAGCCTGCACAAGTCAATACTGCTGCTGAGGATTTTGCAACTGTATCGAGGGATGGATTAAGCATGAAGAGACAGTGGCGTACCAAGCAGTGGGGTCATCTGGCCCGTAGCCTAAGGAGAAGAGATGGATGATGTGGCTCACACTCCTGGGTCTCCATCACCCCCCATAGGCCCTTTAACTTGTCAGGCCAACAGCAGTGAAACTGGCTGAGGCAGAAGCAGCAAAAATAGAAAAGAAATGAGTGCCACTGAGCCTTAATGTTTCCGTGCTCTCCAAAGCACTGCTGCATCCTGCCCCTCTGATGCCATTTCCTATTGCCATGCAGCAGGGCTTTGGAGAGCACAGCAGTATGAAGGCTAAAAAGCAGGAGGGAGGCTTAAAGGAAAAATGCTAGGCTGAAGGGGGAGCATAGGGAGGAAGGGGAGAGAAAAGGAGAGATTCTTAACTAAATAGGAGGGAGAGCTTAAGTTAAAGAAGGGAGATGTTGGGCTATGAGATTGGGGGGGGGAGGGGGGAGAGAAGGAAGACAGAGGGGAAATGCTGGCTTAAGGAATAGAGTGGGTTGGGAGTGAAGAGGTAACAAGAATAAGATGATGCTGGACCACTAAGGGGCGGAGGGAGTGAGGCAAGCAAAAGGGGAGATACTGGACCATGGAGTTGGGGGGAGGCAAAAGAAATAGTAAGTTGAGGTACTAGACCATATGTTGGAGAAGAGAACAGAGAGAACCAGTCTTCCTTCCCACTTCCTTTACCATGTGGGGTGCCTCAGGGCTTGGTCCTCTCTCCGTTATTGTTCAATATCTTCCTTTCCGCTCTTTCACTTCTCATTCAACAGTATCCAGTTTCGACCTACATTTATGCAGATGACATTATCCTCCTGTTTCACACGTCCCCAGTATCTGTTGACATCTCATCATTTAATAACTGTCTTGCCCAGATTGCCTCCTGGCTTTCTGCTAATTACCTGCATTTAAACCAGGCTAAATCCACAGCCATGTGGATCTCTCTTAGCACCTCATGTCTAACCGTTGCTCTTCACTTAAATTCCACCCCTATCTCTCTCACCTCCTCACTTCACTATTTAGGCGTGACCTTGGATCCCATGCTCTCTTTCCATAGCCATATATCTAATCTCACTCGTCGTTCCTATTTCACACTACGTCAGATCAGAGCTGTTCGGTCTCTCCTCCCTTTTGATGCACTCGTCACTCTAGTTTTGGCTCTGGTCACCAGTAGATTAGACTACTGTAATGTAGCTCTTGCTAACCTACCAGCCTATCAGCTTCAACAGTTACAGTTAGTGCAGAGCACAGTAGCCCGTGTTATTTTCCATGCTCGACGGTCGGATCATATTACTCCTCTCCTTCGTCACCTTCACTGGTTGCCTCTCCGCTTTAGATATCAATATAAGATCTTGATTCTGACTTATCAGGTAATTCATACAAGTCCTCTTTACTTGGCTGATCTTATCTCTCTTCACTCCCCATATCGTCAACTCCGTTCAATGCATGCCAATAGACTATCACTACCTCCCACCTCGAAAGCCCACTTGGAGCAGACTTGGCGGGCTGCCTTTTTCTTCCTCGCCCCCTCACTGTGGAATGCCCTTCCAGCTCCCCTCTGTTTGGAACCCTCATACCCAGAGTTTAAGAACATGTTAAAAACACATTTATTTCAGCAGGCTTTTCAGCTCCCCCAGAATGATATCCTTTCATGATGCCCCTCCATATTGTGGTGTTCTTTTTTTGTTGCTTTACTACTCCTTCTTCTTTCCTATTTTTATGGCGTTCTTTTCATTTTCTTTAGCGTAGACTTATTTTCTGTTGTAAACCACTCTAATGTCCTGACAATGGGCAGTATATAAAGTTTTGAAATAAAGATAAAGAGATGCTGGGCCGTGGAGCAGGAGTGGAGAGGGAAGAGAACAAGGAGATTGGGGGGGATTGCAAATGTGAAAACGCTGGCCCCTGGTGAGACCCATGGCACACCATTGTGAGCAGATGATCAAAGAGAGCATTTGCAAGCACACAGCTAAACACAAAGACATGCAAAAGAATCCCTTTATGAGCAAAATAACCCCCAACCCCCGGGAAAAGGACTGGAGGAGAACCATACTAGCAGGGGAAATAGCTGTAGATGTAGGGCCCTGCCTTTTATTCCTGACCCAGCAGCAGGAAGGGGAGAAAGGAGGATTTGGCATTGCAGCAGTCATTATGGTTTGCAGCTCTGAGCTTGGTTGACGTGTCTTCGGTCGTCCTGCCAGACACCAGCTCTACCCCCCCCATACTACTGCGATCCTGTTGTCCAGCCTCCTTTTTAAGGATTACAGCAGCTCTTTCCTAGTGGTTCTCGTGCTGGAAACTACGCTAAAGCACCAGCGTTTCTGAAATGATGGCGATACAACTATCCAATGAACGAAGGAACCCACAGCCAGGCGCGGACAAAGACAGATACGGCGTCCAGCAGCACTGGCCAAGGCGCGAAACCCGTCATTTAACTAAGAAACGATATTATTCAGCACCACAACCAGACGAACTCGCCCAGCTGGGGGGGGGTTAAATGAGACAAGTCCCAAAGTCGCCGCCATAACCATCTGCACCTCGCCCTACCTCCCACCCACCTGCTGTTCAGCTCTAAGGGCAGCGTGGCATCCTCCACAGCCAGCGAATCCATTGTAGACGACCGGGCGCGCTCGCTAGCCGCTCCGCAAACTTTCAAACTGTCGCCATCTTCCGCACGCACCCGCCCTCCACCCATGACGTCACCGAGGACCCGCGGCCGTCAAACAAAGCGCCTCGGCCTTGTGAGGGGCTCTGGGGGCACAGACGCCATTTTTAATACTGGCAATCCAAGAGTCGCAGGCAGAATGCAAGGAGAGGAGAGGATGTGTAGTCTAGCATGAAGCTGCTTAATGGTAAACTGGACAGTCGAAAGGGCATTCCTCATCACTGATTACAAACAGGCCGATGCAGAAAACTGGCGCTAGATGCGCGCTTAATCAACTTTTTACGAGTTTAGTAGCGCCCTAACAACGCACAACATGATGCAGCAAAGATAGGGTATGCAAATTAAGGACACAGTAACTGTGTGCATGTAAATGAACCACCCATTAAACTGGGCACAAAATGGCAACATTAAACTAAAGAAGCAAGCCAAACATGCACACAAGATCTAGTTTGGCATGCTCTCTCAGAGAGATGGGCACCACGAGGCTAATTTGCATATGAACCCCAATAGCATTTTGATGGCATCAGAGACCATCACAGGAAAAGCCCCTAATGCCCTCAAAATAGTCAGTGCTGTGGCAAAGTGCAATCAATGAATAAGTCCAGGAGTCAATTGACAGGGTCCAAGCCAGTTTAATGTGCACAGACCCAGCCAGTCAAAGCTTCAAAAGGAACTGAGCAAAAGTTTATACAGAAACATAACCATTTATACCTCTTTTTCAGTTTGATACATGAGAATTTTCTATTGGTTTCAACTAGATACATGCAAACTTTTCATTGGTTATACATTCCCTTCATTTGTCCAATTAGAAATCCCTCCGGAGCCTAGCAACCGGCCCCCTCCTTTAGGATTGCTTGAACAATGGTACAGTGTTACTTCTCTACTACAAGGTTAACTTTGGCTACTGGAATGCATATACTGAAACATTTCTGTTCTTTCACACACAAGAGAATAATAGAAGACTTATGAATTCATGAAAACTTCTTATTAAGCATTTTAAAACAGTTTACTCAGTTTCCACAGATTTTTGGTTCTTTTCTAGCTATAATGGGAGTTAGGATCCAGGCCTAACTTACAGGCCTTTCACAGTAGCAGGCCATGCTAGGCCATAGCCTACCACATTCCCCCCTTTGATTATTCTCACCCGCAAGTGAGGAAGGGTGAGAATTAAATCACTCATTAGTCAAGTAACATTATACTGGTGTAATGGCATCATCATCGTGGGGTATAGGGTAATATCGCCACATAGCTAATACTTTCGCAGCTGCCTTCCGCTCTATAGTGTTATCAATTGATGATGTTATCATGCTTAAGCAAAGGGGTAGGAGACAAGGGAGCAATAAGCACATGGCTAATATGAATAGTACAATAAACATACGGGATTTCAGACCACCAATCCAGGAAAACAATGAACCAAACTGTAGCAGCAAAGCGCAGACAAACCAATGATACCAGGAGTCTGTTCAGAAGGTCCAAATCATTTATTTGTGCACAAGTCTCAAGCAAGGCAATTTCAAAATGGCTGAGCAAAGTTTTCACGCATTACAACAACTTTTATAGACTTCTGTTCCATTCTAGGTATAGAAAAACATTTCATTGGTCCCGGTACTCTCCCGTACCTCCCGTACCTCTTCTATTGGTCCCGGTACTGATAAGTTTCTCCAATTATGTCCCTTCTGTGGGCATGACACCTGCCTGCCCCCCTTCTAGTCCCAATTACAATGGTCAGTTCATCAACTTGTTACTTTCACACTCTCAAGGTTATGGGACCAATTTGTGCGTGCAGAAGAGCAAGGTTCTGTAACTCATCTGTCAGCACTCCTCATTATTTCTCTGCAAATGTACTTTTTCTTATCAGTAACTTTTAAACATGTCTTTTCTGTATTTTTCCATTTCTTAGTTCTGCAGTTCTGCTTACCTAAGCTAATTCAATACTTCTACTGAGTTCTCTCTTACAATAGCAGCATATTGGGGGATGTGCAATCCTATATGCCTCTCCACAGGCCTCATTTACAGGTCAAGCTAGAGTCAAGCTAGCCATGCTGGCCTGCCTATGTCAGACACCGTGGGTCACAGGCCTGCACCTGCCACAAAACCAGGTCTGGACAGGCACAAATGTCTGCTCTCTCATCTGGGTGGCTAAATCTTTGACTACATGCCCATTATTATCAATCTGTAAACAACAATTACTTAGATTCAACTTCCCACATACCCCACCTTCAGCTGCTAACAAATAATCTAAAGCTAGACGATTTTGATAAATAGCTGTGCGCATTTGCGTACTTTGCTTTGCCAGAAGGGTTAGTGCTTTACTAGTTTCATTGGTTATTATTTCAACAACAGCTTGCAAACGTATTATTCGATTAATCATATAAACAGGAGTACGATATCCCCAAGTCCCATCCTGCTCCCAAGTAGCAGGTCCATAGTATGAAATAATTCTTTCTGGGGGCCATTCTTCAGATGACGCATCCCATTTGTCCCATTGGCCTATTTTCAAGGCCTCCTTCAGCTGTCGACTTCTATACACAGGATATCCCAGCTGTTCTCCCTGGGATGTAGGCAGAAGGAAAAAGGAAGGTCGTATGGTTCCCAATACACATGCGCCTCCCCAGTGATGAGGAAGTCTAGCATATGCTCGGGTTCCGCAAATCCAGTACAGTCCAGGTGGTGCTTGCCAGAAATTATATGCTGCTAAGTTAGTCCAGATACTGGCAAGTTTGGGGAACTGAACTAGAGGATTGGAAGGTTCAGTAGTGTTGACTCCTGACCACCAAGATGTCTTCTTAGTGGTACTGTTGTAGAACTTCTGATTGAGACAGACCAGCTGCCCCACTTCCATATTAAACATTGGTCCATAGCGAGAAAAACTTAAGTTACCCACAATGGAGTGGGTCAATACCCATTCACTTGTGGTATTGTGTATATTAGTCTGATTATACGGAATAGAATAGTTCAGTTCTTGTGCCTCCCAAGGCCATTGGTCTCCCATTGTTGTTCCTCCACAAAACAAACAGTCTGAAACATGGAGACTAGATGCAACTGCTCCCGCTAATTCAAGAAATAAGTTCTGGGAGGCAAGAGGAATTTCAAACTCTGATTTCATGCCTTCGTAGAAGGGGTGATGTATACGATAGGGTCAGGATACATGGGTTTTGGTGTTCAATTGCAGATATAAGATAGTCCCAGGATCTATACCTCCTCCTGCAATACGCAACCCAAACTTATATCCTTGCTTCCAGTGGCTGGGGTTGAATATGAGGAGTTGTAGAGGATTACAGGCACCTTTCTGGCATTTCTTGGGTTCTAGTAGTCTGATCTTTGTTAGGCTGCCTTTGCGATGATCTCCATCTCGTCCCGTCGGTGCATTCTTCCAGGTAGCAAAATATACACATTCCCATTTTGGGCAAAAGTAA
Source organism: Ichthyophis bannanicus (assembly GCA_033557465.1). Classification (NCBI taxonomy): domain Eukaryota; kingdom Metazoa; phylum Chordata; class Amphibia; order Gymnophiona; family Ichthyophiidae; genus Ichthyophis; species Ichthyophis bannanicus. The sequence goes on from CM066039.1 coordinate 386,003,813, forward strand.
TCATGTCTGGATGCGGTGGTGTAAATGGTGGCTGCAGTACTCTTTCCTGTGCACCGTCCCCATCCGTAGGCTCCTTCTGGACACATGTATTTATCATTATGGTAGTATGCTCACTCCCATGACCCACATCTGTGGTAAGCATTTCTGCTGATTGCATCACAAGCATCAAAGTTCAAGATGATAGGTTTTGTGGGGTTGGTGAGGGGTTTCGTCGCATTCAGGATGGCTCCATCTTCATCATTCCAGCGTATCTCAAATGTATAGTATGATGGATTTTGTTGAGGGTTATAACAAGTCTTACTTTTCCCCTTTGTGCAAATATTCAGTTCGGTGCCGTTATAAATACACCGGCTGACTGTACCAGTGCAAGTATAGTAGGAATGATAGGGCAAAGTCTGAGTAATCTTTTGTCCTGTTCGGGTGGTGGTTATGCAGGCTGCACAAGGGGGTAGGGCGAAAGTCTTTTCCAGGATGCCCAAGATCACCACTCCCACAAGGCAATAGTGGATGAACATTGTGATTACAGTCTCTGGAAGTAAACTGGAAAGTTGAGGATAATGAACTTTGCTGAGTTTTCTTCTGTTTCTGCTGTGATGGTCAGTTTCGCGTGACGTAAATGAATTCTGAAGATTCTCTATAAAGCTGGCTGTCTCCTCAAGGTGAGTCGCAATGGAGTCTCAGGATCATTCTGACGTCCATTGGCCAGGATCAGGAGCAGCTGCCGGCTTCACTTGACTGTGGTGGATTCAGGGTTCAAATTCTGCAACTTTCACTGCGGTGGGGGTTGACAGGATGATGACGTAGGGTCCCTTCCAATTCAGCGCCAGTGGGGTCTTTCTCCACTCTTTCACCCACACGGACATTCCTGGCTTGAAGGGATGCAGAGGCTCGGTCAGGTTGATGGGTAGTCGGTCTTGCACCCACGTTTGGAGTTTCTGCAAAACAGAACCTAAAGCTAATAGTTCTTGTCTAGTTATTTCAGATCCTATCTGTCTCATTTATTTTATTTTATTTATTTACATTCTCTTCTATACCGCGCTATTCTGCATCAGTGCGGTTTACATTGAACAAACTGAAATTACATTGAACAGCGCATTATAACTTGGAGATAACTATTTTACAGGGAACATGGGCTATGGAGGGTTAAGTGGCTTGTCCAAGACCACAAGGAGCACCTGTGGGACTAGAAACCCCAGTCCTTCCGGCCCAAGGTTGCTGTCCTCTAGTGGGATTTGAACCCCCGACCTTCCGGCCTGAAGTACCTTGCCCCAACCACTAGGCCACTCCTCCACTCATGTCTCCCTTTATTCCCTGCACTATGGTCGCCCATACATAATCTCAAAAGGGGAGACTCCTAAGGATCTGGTGGGAGTTGAACGTATTCTAAGAAGGGCTATGGGTAGAACTTGGAGCCACTTCAGGTGTGTTTCTTGGCAAAGCTTGGATAACTGAGTTTTCAGAGTTCTATTCATGCGTTCTACTTTCCCTGAGCTCTGGGGTCTGTAAGCAGTGTGCAACTTCCATTTTATTTGCAAAGCTTGATCTAACTGTTGGGTCACTTGGGATACAAATGATGGACCATTATCTGACCCTATAGTTGATGGTATTCCAAATCGGGGAATGACCTCATGGAGCAATACCCTAGTGACTTCTCGGGCTTTCTCAGTTCGGGTGGGGTAGGCTTCTACCCACCCTGAAAATGTGCAGACTAACACTAACATATAGTGATATCCATTTGCATGGGGCATTTCAGCAAAGTCTATCTGTATATCACCCATGGGGGTCACCCCCACTAACTGAACTCTTGGGGGTGGAACAGGACCTTGCTTGGCATTATTTTTGGCACATATCAGACATTGCTGTGCCACCGAGGCGGTCAAGGATCCTAGCAGTGAAATACAGAAATGGGGCCTCAGGGCTTTCTTCATGGCTGTTTTTCCATAATGTGTGGCTTGGTGAAAAGCTTGAACAAAGGCTGGCCCTAATGCTTCAGGGATGACTGTAGGACCTGGAGGTGGACTACCTTCTGGGGGTGGCAGCACTATCCAACCTTGTTCTGTCAAGACTCCTCCCTCCTTTTCACAATAATAGTCTAACTCTCTAGTAGTGTATCGGGGTGCCCAGGAACTAAGGGGCACAGGGAATAGGGCTGCCTGCATTACAGTATCTTGGGTCCTAACTTGTCCTGTGGTGGCTGCCTTTCGGGCTGTGGCATCTGCAAATCTATTCCCTCGGGTGACTTCTCCTGCTCCTGCCTGATGACTTCGGCAGTGCATGACTGCCACTTGTTTGGGGGCCCATACAGCATCTAATAACATCAATATTTCAGGCCCATACCTAATGTCCTTACCCCCCTGAGGTGATCAACCCTCGCTCTTTATACAAGGCTCCATGTGCATGCAAAGTAGTGAAGGCATATTTGGAATCTGTGTACACATTTATGCGGAGTCCTTCTCCTAATGTCAAGGCTCTGGTGAGGGCTATCAATTCAGCTTTCTGTGCAGAAGTTCCTGGGGTCAGGGCTGAGGACTCAACTACCAGATCAAGGGTCACCACTGCATATCCAGCGCAATGATGTCCATTGATGACCAAACTGCTTCCATCTACAAAGAAAGTCCGTTCTGGATCCTCTAGAGGGACGTCAAATCAGGGCGACTTGAAAATACAGTGTCCATGGTTTCTAAGCAATTATGATCAGGTGGCCCAGGACCTATTGGAAACAATTAGCAGGGTTCAGAGCTTGACTGACTTTCAACTGTATCCGAGGGTTTTCACACAACATGCTTTGATACTTCAACATTCGTGCATTAGTTATCCAGAAGTTTTCTTTGTGTTCCATGAGAGTCAGAACTGAGTGTGGCACGGTGACTTGAAGAGTTTGTCCTAGTGTGACTTTGTCTGCTTCGCCCACTAAGAGGGCTGTTGCTGCAACAGCTCTCAGACAAGGGGGCCATCCTTTTGCAACTACATCCAATTGTTTTGACAGATAAGCTACTGGTCATTGCCAGGAACCAAGAGATTGGGTCAATACTCCCAATGCGTTTCCTTGTGACTCATGGACAAAAAGATGGAAAGGCTTCTGAACATCTGGAAGACCTAAAGCTGGAGACGACATCAGGGCCTTTTTCAAAGTCCGGAATGCTACATCTTGTTCGGGTCCCCAGTCTAGTGGGGATTTTTCCATTCCTTTGGTGACTTGGTATAGTGGTTTTGCAATCAGGGCAAAGTTAGGGATCCATATACGACAATATCCCGCGGCCCCCAGGAAGGCTCTCACTTGCCTCCTAGTGGTTGGAAAGGGGATATTGCATACAGCTTCCTTGCGTTCTGGTCCTAAACGTCGGATCCCACTGGACAATTGGAATCCTAGATATTTGACTTCAGTTTGGCATAGTTGTGCCTTGGCTCTTGAGACTTTGTATCCAGCATCTTTGAGAAGGTACAAAAGTTCACTAGTAGCTTGTAGGCATTCACTTTCTGAGTTGGTGGCTATGAGCAAGTCATCTACATACTGGAGAAGAATCCTTTTCCCTGGGTCCACTGGGTAACTTGAGAGATCTTGATTCAGGGCAGCACTGAAGAGAGTAGGTGAATTCTTGAATCCTTGGGGTAATCTGGTCCAGGTGAGCTGACTCTGCCTTCCTGTTGTGGGGTCTTGCCATTCAAAAGCGAATAAAAGTTGACTGGTGGGTGCTAGGCGCACACAGAAAAAAGCATCTTTCAGGTCCAGGACGGTGAAGTGAGTAGCCTCAGTGGGGATCAGTCCCAAGAGAGTATAAGGGTTTGGTACTACTGGGTGTATAGTTTCAACTGCATCATTTACTCGCCTTAGATCTTGTACTGGGCGGTAGTCCCCTGTCCCAGGCTTCTTTACTGGGAGAAGGGGGGTGTTCCAAGGTGACTGGCATTCCTTGAGAAGTCCGTACTTTAGCAGTTTCATCAAATGGCAGTGAATTCCTTCTATGGCTGGTCGAGGGAGAGGATACTGCTTCACATGCACTGGTTCCACTCCTGGCTTGAGGGTGACAATGACAGGGGCTATGTTCTTTGCTAGGCCTGGTGGATTATCTTCTGCCCATACTTCAGATGGGGCTATAAGGTTGGTAGGTATACAGGGACTAGTTGACTTTATTGAAGGTGCACTATAGAACCGCCATTCTTCTTCTCGGGGAACAGTAAGCACCATCAATCCAGCAGGCTTTGGGTTCACAGTCATTTTCATTTCTCCCCCTTCAGCAAAGGATATTTGGGCCTGGAGCTTGGCAAGCATGTCTCGGCCCAATAGTGGAATAGGGCGCTCAGGTATATACAAGAACTGGTGCGTTATCTTCTGTCCCCCTAGTTCACACATGCGGTTCTGCAAAAATGGTTTTGTGGCTTTATTTCCAGTGGCTCCCACAATGGTGACAGATCGTGAGGACAGAGGAGCTACTGGCTTGGCTACTACTGAATGTTCTGCTCCTGTATCTACCATGAATTCCATGTATTGGTCCCCTATCTTCAAACTGACCGTAGGCTCCTGGGGACCCAGGGTGAACTTGGAGCCCGGTCTGGCCTAGTCTTCATCTATGTCGTCCAGGTCATAGCCCGTTGCTACTGCCACTCCCTCAATGGCTTCCTCCCTCTCCTGCTGGAACTGTGTTCGATTCATTCCTCCTCTCCTTCAAAATCGTCCTCCTGGCCTCCAGGGACTCCCTCCTCCCCTCGCAGGGGCGGAGTCCAGATGCGGGCACTCATTTCTCCAATGTCCTTCTTCCTTGCAGTAGGCGCATTGATTTGCACCTAATGGAGGCCTTTCGCTTCCGCGGCCTCTTCCACGTCCTCTGGTCCTTTGATTAGGAAAACCTCCTCCATGTCGTTCGGTTATAGCAGCAGCAGCAAGAAGATCTGCCTTCTTCTTCATCTTTCGTTCACTTTCTCTGTCTCGTTCATTTTCACGATTCACAAATACTTTCTGAGCGACTTCCATTAACTGAGCTGTATTCATGCACGCAAATCCATCCAATTTCTGTAATTTTCGCTTTATGTCTCTCTGGGACTGACTAACAAAGGCCGCATTTACCATGCGTAAATTTTCCTGAGCGGCGGGATCATATGGAGTATACAATCTATAAGCTTCAGACAACCGCTCATAAAAGGCCGCTGGGCTCTCATCTGGACCCTGGAGAACTTCCGATACTTTCCCGATATTCATGGCCCTCTGGCCTCCCTTCTTCAGGCCCTGCAATAAGGCCTGGCAAAATCTGGTTAGGGCTGCCGCCCCCCTTTCCTCATTCGGGTCCCACCTGGGATCTTCATTGGGGTATTCTGCAGCTGCTGCTTGCGGGGGATTTATTCCTCCCCTTTCTACAGGGTTCTCTTCTAACCATCGGAGGGCTGCTTGCCCGATTCGCCCTCGCTCCTCAGTAGTGAAGAGGGTAGACAGGAGCTGGCGATAATCGGCCCAGGTAGGCTGATGGGTTTGCATAATGCTAGACATTAATTCTGTTAATTCCTGGGGCTTGGCTGTGTAGGAAGCATAATGCGTTTTCCAGTTTAATAAATCTGTGGTGGAAAAGGATACATAAACTAAGCTGGTTGGTCCTGGCGCCATCTGGCCCTGATCATTTAAAACAGGCATTCCAGGCACTTGGCATAATGGCATTAGGTGCCCTGCTTTCTCCTTCTTCTTGGGAGTTACGCTTCTTAAATCATAAGGCTCCCGGACACAAATCTCCTTGGTGGGTGACCCTGAACCGGCAGGAGAGTCTCCGCTTTCTATCTCGTCAGAGGACTCAAGTCCCCCTGCTGTGCTTGGGCCTGACTCGGGACTTTCACTCGGGGTAGGGCACTTCTTAGGCTGCTGTATTGGTATTCTCTGGGGCTACTCTTCTGGCTCTACTTCAGGTCGTGGTGCTGTGGGGACTAACCTCTGTGGGTGCTGGGGTAACCTATCCAGAATATCTGGGGACTCTGGGTCAGAATACACAGGCGGCTTCTCTTCCTTAGCCTTTTTGGTTCCCCTAGTAGTAGCTACAAATATTTTACAGTGCTCCTCATAACAGCGCTTCATCCATGAGGGCTGCTGTTCACATACACTTAACCAGGAATCTATATAGGGGAACTGGTCAGGATACACTCTCAATATGAGCTGATGGATTCGTAAAACTGTCTCAAAATCAAAGGTGCCCCCTCGGGGCCATGAAGCAGCTAATGCGGGCCACTCCCTTTCACATAACATTTTTAATCTGGATGGAGTCATTTTTGTACCATAATCGCCCAAAAATCCTTTACGGAAATTCTTGATCATACATGCCAACGGAGTTTGCATGGACTCCATCCCTCCCATAATCTAAACGTACCTACGTACACTACCTACGTACTCAACGTACCTGCGTACGTTACGTACCCTACGTCCCTACGTACACGTAATGACGTACAAGACAACGAACAATAAGGATAGGTAGGATGGCTGTAGGTAAGGGGTCCGTACAGCCCACAGAACACTGGGGGGGACGAACACCACTCGCTTCCTCCTGTTCGCGACCTGGGTGCGGTCGCCCGGCCAGGAACTGCGCTACTTAGGAGTCCGCTCTCGCTCGGTCTGTATTTCAAGACCTCTCACTCACACACGCAAGCATATTTCAACAAGATATCATATTTCAATATTTCAAGTGCCCAGGTTTTCTGACTATTCCAAACAAGAAGGGTCGATGGCTTCAGCTTCTGCTTTCCTTACGCGGAGCTTACTAGGACCGCCCTTATGGGAGGTGATCAGGCTCCCTTGTCTCGTGCATACTCATGCGAGATTTCCCAGTTAGTCTATACCAAATATACCAAATCAGTCCTGCGCACACAAGACGTTGTCCCAGGCTGTTCTTTCTGACTATCAAATCACGAAAATGTCTACTCACCGGATCCGGTCCCCGATACCACACCAGCTTCTGAGTTGGAACCTGGACTCCCCCAGGTCGGAGGTGTTTGGCCAGCTGGACCCGATGGCCCGCCGAGGCAGGCGGAACCCTCTCTGGCACAAAGGGGCCGGCGGCGCCTGAGGTTTCCCCCACAGTCGGACAGACACGGTTCCAACCGGGCCAAACCTCAAGGCGAATTGCGTGGATTATTCACTTGAATACCATTTACCACTCGCACTTCCCGGCCAACGCACCAAGAATATGCTGTGGCAAAGTGCAATCAATGAATAAGTCCAGGAGTCAATTGACAGGGTCCAAGCCAGTTTAATGTGCACAGGCCCAGTCAGTCAAAGCTTCAAAAGGAACTGAGCAAAGGTTTATACAGAGACATAACCATTTATACCTCTTTTCCAGTTTGATACATGAGACTTTTCTATTGGTTCCAACTAGATACATGCAAACTTCTCATTGGTTATACATTCCCTTCATTTGTCCAATTAGAAATCCCTCCGGAGCCTAGCAACCGGCCCCCTCCTTTAGGATTGCTTGAACAATGGTACAGTGTTACTTCTCTACTGCAAGGTTAACTTTGGCTACTGGAATGCATATACTGAAACATTTCTGTTCTTTCACACACAAGAGAATAATAGAAGACTTATGAATTCATGAAAACTTCTTATTAAGCATTTTAAAACAGTTTACTCAGTTTCCACAGATTTTTGGTTCTTTTCTAGCTATAATGGGAGTTAGGATCCAGGCCTAACTTACAGGCCTTTCACAGTAGCAGGCCATGCTAGGCCATAGCCTACCACATCAGGGGCCAGTGCCCCAACAGAAAGAGACTACGTGGTTGTCTAGTGGCCCGTGAAGCCCCCCCCCTAATTAAAATTAAATAACCTGGTGGTCCTGTGGCAGGCTATGGCCTAGAATAGCCTATAAATGTATGAGAGGCCTGTAAGCTAGGCCTGAGTCCCAGCCCCCACCTGAGAATAAGAATGCTGAGAAAAACCAAAGTCAGTAAGAATTAGAGAAACTGCTTTAAACTGCTTTTGATAAGGTTGTATAAATCCTTTGTTGAATTCTTCTATGCTGATGACAGACATGTTCCAGTGCTCTGTATTCACACGTTTTCTAAGCTAGCAGTGACCTTGTAGGAGAAAAGTATCAAAGTCTAAGAACTGTGCCTTTGTTAGAGAGTTCTGAGCAGGGGGAACGGAGTACTAGTCCCAGAGAAAGGTCCCAATTGGATGGGTGCAAGGGTCAGTAGGACCAATAGAAAGTTTGCCTGTATTAAACTGAAGAAGAAAGGTATAAAAGGTGTTGTTTACTGAACTCCATTGCTCAGACCATTTTGATTGTGACATTTGCCTGAGACTTGTGCACAATAAATTGGCTTGGATCTTCGAACTGACTCCTGGTTTTATTCATTGCGTGCACTTCGCTGCAACATATTCCTGGTGCATTGGCCGGGAAGGTGGAGTACGTGAATGGTGCGCAAGTGAATATACCACGTATTACCGCCTCCAGGTTTGGTCCGGTCGGGACCGCAGCCGACCGACAGCGGAGAGGACCCCAGGCGCCACCGGTCCCATTGTATCGGAGAGGGTTCTGCCCTGCCTCGGCGGCCTGCCGGGTCCGACTGGCCAACACCTCTTAACCCGAGGGGAGTCCCAGGATTCAACCCAAGGAGGGACTGGTTGCGCAGCGCATTAGTGGCCGGATCTGGTGAGTAGCAATTTGTCTGGTTTTTAGTCAGCTAGCTATGGGAAAGTCCCGCATGCACGGGACTAATACGGTTTAAGGTAACGAGAGCTTGATCACCTCTCAGGGTGTGGCCGAGTACTCCTTGCATGAGTATGCGCAAGGACGAAACCCCACCCCTCATGGATAAGTAAGGTAGGCCTTTATGGAATTTTGGGAACTCAGTGGCATGCCTGTCTGTTTGAGGGAATGAGAGGTCTTGAAACACAGACCACGCGAGAGCGGACTCCTGAGTAGCGCAGTTCCTGGCCGGGCGACCGGGCCTAGGTCGCGAAAAGGAGGAAGCGTTTGGTGTTTGTCTCCCTTGTTGTTCTGTGGGCTGTACAGACCCCTTACCTACCGCCATACTACCCGCCCTCTTTGTCTGTTGTCTTGTACGTCATTATGGGAGGGGCGGGGTCTGTGCAAACTCCGTTGGACTGTATGATCACAAATTTTAAGAAGGGATTTAGCAGTGATTACGGGACGAAAATGTCACCGTCCCGATTAGAAAAATTATGTGGTAGGGAGTGGCCGGTGCTGGACGCCATGTGGCCACCAGATGGTACTTTTGATGTTAAAATTGTGTCCCGAGTGCATAGGATAGTACATAGGAATTACCCTGACCAGTTTCCCTATATAGACTCCTGGTTAGATATTTGTGAAAGACAACCCTCTTGGATGAAGAGTTGCCGTGAGAAGCAGTGCAGGATAATGTTAGCAACTACGAAGAGAGTCCCCGGGATTAAGGAAGGAAAGCCCATTTATTCAGCCCCAGAACCTCCAGAAATCCCGAACTATCCGCCCCAATTCCTGTACAAGCCAGTCCCATCAGCTCCACTGTTACCCCGAGTAGAGCCAGGAGAAGAGAGAGTTCCCCCCGCTGATGTGCCTTCACCCCATCAGCCACTTCCATCGCCCGGAGGAGAGCAACCCCCTTCCCGAAGTAGGAGTCCCAGTCCCAAACAAAGTTCCCCGGCAGGACTACCATCTCCTGAAGGAACTGCCAGCGGGGGATCAACTGCCAGTCCAGGGTTACCCATCAGTCCAGGCCCCAGCAGAAGAGCCACCGCTGGGCACGCAAATATACGTTACACCCTCCGAAGCAGGGAGACGAAGGAAGTTCGCCAGATGCCATTACGCCAGGTCCCTGGATTACCCATTCTCAATGATAAAGGTCAGGTTGTGGCCGGGCCAAATAGTCTTGTTTATGTGCCCTTTTCTACCACAGATCTATTAAACTGGAAAACGCACTATACCTCTTATACTGAAAAACCCCAAGATCTGACAGAATTATTGTCTAGTATCATGCAGACCCACAAGCCTACCTGGTCTGATTGCCGCCAGCTCTTGTCTACCATCTTTACTACTGAAGAGCGGGCACGAATAGTGCAAGCAACTACCCAATGGCTGGAAGAGAACCCTGAAGACAGGAGAGACCTAGATCCCCGACAGGCAGCGGCCGTAGATTTCCCGAATGAAGATCCAAAATGGGATACAAATAGTGCAGATGGAGAGAAAGCCCTCGCCCGTTTCCGCCAGGCCCTACTGCAAGGCCTGAGGAGGGGAGGCCAAAAAGCCATGAATGTTGGGAAGGTAGCAGACGTTCTTCAGCGCCCAGATGAAAGTCCAGCTGCCTTCTATGAACGATTAACTGAAGCTTATAGACTTTATACCCCATATGATCCAGCAGCCCAGGAGAATTTGCGTATGGTGAACACTGCTTTTGTGAGTCAGTCCCAGGGAGACATAAAACGGAAACTGCAAAAGTTGGAAGGATTTGCGGGCATGAATACAGCACAGCTAATGGAAGTTGCCCAGAAAGTGTTTGTGAATCGTGATCAAGAATGTAAAAGGGAAAGTGAAAGAAAGATGAAGAAGAAAGCTGATCTGCTTGCTGCAGCTCTAGTTGAAGGACGTGGAGGGTACTCAAACCAAAGGACTCGAGGATGGGGAAGGGGCCGAGGAAGCGCTCGGTCCCCCTTAGGTGCAAATCAGTGCGTCTATTGTAAGGAAGAAGGACATTGGAAGAATGAATGCCCGAATAGTAGCTCCACCCCCTGGAGGGGAGGAGGGAGCACCAGGAGAGCGGGGGGGGGGGGGCGATTCCAGCAGCGAAGGGGAATGCAGCGTGCACAGTTTCAGTTTCAGCAGGAAGAAGCCGCTGCCGTGGAAGGAATGGCGACCACCGAAGACGACTATGTGGATGAGGACTAGGTCAGACCGGGCTCCAAGGTTTCCCTGGGTCCCCAGGAGCCTATGGTATGTGGACTTTATGGTGGATACGGGGGCCGAACATTCAGTAGTGGCTAAGCCAGTGGCTCCTTTGTCCTCCCGATCTGTCACCATTATTGGCGCCACTGGAACTAGAACCACAAGATCTTTCCTGCAGAACCGTGCCTGCGAATTGGGGGGACGGAAAATAACGCATCAGTTCCTGTACATACCTGAATGCCCAGTTCCCCTTTTGGGCCGAGACATGCTTGCTAAGCTCCAGGTGCAGATATCCTTTGTCGAAGGAGGAAAGATGGAGATGACTGAACTCGGAATCTGCTGGCCTGATGGTGCTGACTGTCCCCCGAGAAGAAGAATGGCGGTTCTATAGTCCACCTTCATCTAAGGCAGCTAGCCCCCGTATAACCACCAGCATCTTAGCTGCGCCCGGAGTGTGGGCAGAGGATAATCCTCTTGGCCTAGCAAAGAATATCGCTCCTGTGCTTGTCACCCTTAAACCAGGAGCAGAACCAGTGCATGTACGACAATATCCTCTCCCACGACCAGCAATCAAAGGCATCCATGGTCATCTAAAGAAATTACTACAGTATGGACTCCTCAAAGAATGCCAATTGCCCTGGGACACCCCCCTCCTCCCAGTCAAGAAGCCTGGGACAGGTGACTACTGCCCAGTGCAGGATTTGCGACGAGTGAACAATGCAGTTGAGACTATACATCCAGTAGTACCAAATCCCTATACCCTCCTGGGACTGATTCCATCAGAAGCCACTCATTTCACCGTTCTGGATTTAAAAGATGCCTTTTTCTGTATCTGCCTGGCATCTGCCAGCCAACTCTTGTTCGCATTTGAATGGGAGAACCCCACTACAGGAAGACGAGGTCAACTCACTTGGACTCGATTACCTCAAGGATTCAAGAATTCACCCACCATCTTCAGTGCAGCCCTCAACCAAGATATTTCAAACTATTCTGTGACTCCAGGAAAAAGAATCTTACTTCAGTATGTAGATGATCTGCTTATAGCCACCAACTCCAAGACCGAACGTGTGCAAGCTATCAGTGATCTCTTGCACCTCCTGAATGAAGCCGGAAGAGCCAAAGCGCAGTTGTGCCAAACAGAAGTGAAATACCTAGGGTTCCATCTGTCCAGAGGAATCCAGAAATTGGGATTTGAGCGAAAGGAAGCAGTATGCCGCATCCCAACCCCCACCACCAGAAAGCAGGTGCGGGCCTTCTTGGGAGCTGCGGGCTATTGCCAAATATGGATACCCAATTTTGCACTCTTGGCAAAACCCCTGTACCAAGCCACGAAGGGAGTGGAACGATCACCCATGGAATGAGGCCCAGAACAGGATAAAGCGTTCAAATCACTAAAAGCAGCATTAATGTCATCACCAGCCTTAGGCCTACCAGATGTACAGAAACCATTTCGTCTTTATGTCCATGAGTCATGTGGAAACGCGCTGGGAGTCCTGACTCAGCCCCTTGGATCCTGGCAACGACCTGTAGCCTATCTGTCAAAACAATTGGACCCTGTCGCAAAAGGATGGCCACCTTGCCTAAGAGCCGTAGCAGCTACAGCCCTCTTAGTGAGCAAAACTGACAAGCTCACTTTGGGACAGAATCTTCAAGTCACTGTACCGCATTCTGTTTTAACCCTAATGGAACACAAAGGGAACTACTGGTTCACCAACGCACGAATGTTGAAATATCAAAGTATGCTGTGTGAAAATCCCCGACTAAAATTGAGTGTCAATCAAACCTTGAACCCTGCTACTCTACTGCCGACCAGTCCAGGCCCTCCTGACCATGATTACCTAGAAGTAATGGACACTGTATACTCAAGCCGCCCAGACCTAACTGACATCCCCTTGAACAACCCAGAAAGAACTTTCTTCGTGGATGGAAGCAGTCTTGTAATTAATGGACAACGATGTGCCGGTTATGCAGTGGTGACCCTGGACATGGTAATAGAATCATCAGCTTTGGCCCCAGGAACTTCAGCACAGAAGGCCGAATTAATAGCCCTCACTCGAGCACTAAAACTAGGGACTGGGATCTGTCTGAACGTATACACAGATTCCAAGTATGCCTTTACAACATTACATGCCCATGGAGCTTTGTACAAAGAACGTGGATTGATAACCTCGGGAGGCAAGTCCATCAAGTATGGCCCAGAAATATTGACTTTATTGGAAGCAGTATGGGCCCCCAAACAAGTTGCTGTAATGCACTGCCGAGGTCACCAGACTGGAGATGGAGAAGTATCCTGAGGGAACAGACTTGCCGATGCCTCAGCCCGAGAAGCAGCAATCGATGGAAAAATCTCTACCCCTAGGTATTACAGTTCAAGCAGCCATATTTCCAGTACCCCTTAGTGCTTGGACACCACGATATACCTCAAGTGAACTGGACTACTACTGTCAAAATGAGGGGGGGCAGCTATCAGAGACCGGATGGATAGTATTACCACCACCTGAGGGAGGCTCACCCCCTGGTATGACTGTGATCCCTGAAGCCCTGGGTCCAGCCTTTGTCCACACCTTCCATCAAGCTACACATTATGGAAAAACTGCAATGGAAAAAGCTCTGAAACCGTATTTCTGTATCTAATTATTGGGACCCTTAACTGCCTCAATAGCCCGAAAATGTGTAATCTGTGCAAAGAATAATGCCAGACAGGGTCCTGTCCCACCTCCAAGAGTTCAATCAGTGGGAGTTACCCCCATGGGAAATATCCAAATAGACTTTGCAGAAATGCCACGAGCAAATGGATATCATTACCTACTGGTTCTAGTTTGTACCTTCTCTGGGTGGGTGGAAGCTTTCCCCATCAGAACTGAAAAGGCCAGAGAAGTCACTAAGGCTCTGCTCCATGAAATCATTCCCCGGTTTGGAATACCCTTGACCATAGGGTCAGACAATGGGCCCTCCTTTGTGTCACAAGTAACTCAGCAGCTAGCCCGTGCTTTACAAATACAGTTGAAGTTACATACAGCTTATAGACCCCAGAGTTCAGGGAAAGTAGAGAGAATGAACCGAACCCTGAAGTCCCAGTTGTCCAAACTCTGTCAGGAAGCTCACCTGAAGTGGCCCCAAGCTCTCCCCATAGCCCTTCTCAGAGTACGTTCAGCCCCCACTAAGTCATTAGGAGTTTCCCCATTTGAGGTTTTGTATGGGAGACCCCCGCCCATAGTTCAGGGAATAAGGGGGGATATGAATCAGCTTGGATCGGAAATCACTAGACAAGAATTGTTGGCTCTAAGTTCTGTCTTGCAGAACCTCCATACCTGGGTGCAAGACCAGTTGCCTATCAATCTGACAGAGCCACTGCATCCTTTCAAGCCTGGAGCCTCGGTGTGGGTTAAAGAGTGGAAGAAGACACCGTTGGCACCTCATTGGAAGGGACCATATGTTGTTCTGCTGTCAACACCCACAGCAGTTAAAGTGGCAGAAATCGACTCCTGGATCCACCACAGTCGAGTGAAGCCAGCAGCAGTTCCTGAAGGTCATCCTTGGACCTCGACCGCAGATCCTGCATCACCATTGCGACTTACACTGCGAAGAAAACAATCTTCCTCATGAAATTTTCAAGCTCTGAACTATCAACATTTCAGTTTATCCATCATCAGAGACTATGATCATGATGATTACCTACTACTGTTTCATTTTTGCGGTAACCCTGGGACCCCTTGGGGCAACTTTTGCCCTGCCCCCTTGTGCAGCGTGTATAACTACTACCCGAACTGGGATGAAGATCACCCAAACTTTATTTTATCACTCTTACTACACTTGCACTGGAAAAGTTAGTCAGTGCGTGTATAATGGTACAGAACTAAATGTCTGCACGAAGGGAAAGACTCGTACTTGTTTTAAACCCCGACAGAATCCTTCTTACTATGTCCTGGAAATACGATGGAATGATGAAGATGGAGCCCTCATAAATGCTTCAAGTCAACTCTCTGATCCCACCCAACCTGTACCCCTGTACTTTGATGCTTGTGATCTGATAAACAGAAATGACTATTATAGGTGTGGGTCATGGGAGCAAGCTTACTACTATGATGACAAGTATATGTGTCCCGAAGGTGCATACAGATGGGGAATATGCACTGGGGTACATTCCCCATCCACTTATGGTAAGCCATCAAAAGATGACTATTTCTGCCCAAAATGGGGTTGTGTGTACTATGCTACCTGGTCTGGTAGCCCTACTGGACAAGACGGAGATAATCACAAGGCCAATTTGGAGAGATTGCCCCTACTGGAACCTAAGAAGTGCAAGAAAGGTGCCTGCAATCCTCTACGGCTTCTCATCCTCGACCCAAGCCAGTGGAAGCAAGGATTCTGATTCGGCCTACGAATAGCAGGAGGTGGAACTGATCCTGGAACTTTTGTATATATCCAGCTTAACACGAAAACTCATGTTTCTTCACCCTACCGAATACACCATACCTTCTATGAGGCCATGAAGGCAGAATTTGTAATTCCCCACGCTTCTCGAAATTTGTTCATTGAACTAGCTGGAGCGGTAGCATCCAGTCTCTATGTCTCTGACTGTCTTTTCTGTGGAGGAACTCAGATGGGAGACCAGGGGCCTTGGGAGGCACAAGAATTGAACTATTCTGTACCCTATAACCAAACTGATCTTCATGCAGCCACCAGCGAATGGGTCCTAACTAACCCCATTGTTGGAAACCTGTTTTGCTCGAACTGGACCACAATTGACTATGTTAGTGGGACAATTAGTCTGTTTGAACCAGAAGTACTATAATGCTACCACCAAAAAGACATCCTGGTGGTCAGGAACCAATGCCCCGGAACCCTACAATCCTCTGATTATTTTTCCTAACCTTGCCAGGTTATGGACAAATCTGGCTTCTCACAATAACTGGCAAGCTCCACCTGGATCATATTGGATCTGTGGAACTCGAGCATATGCTAGACTCCCTACCAACTGGGGAGGTGCGTGTGTTTTGGGGACCATAAGACCTTCTTTCTTTCTCTTGCCCATTTCCCATGGGAAACAACTGGGATTTCCCATATAGAAGAGTCGACAAAAGCGAGAGGCCTTGAAGATAGGCCAATGGGATGCGACATCTGAAGAATGGCCACCGGAGAGAATTGTTTCCTACTATGGACCTGCTACCTGGGCACAAGATGGCTCTTGGGGTTACCGCACCCCTGTGTATATGTTAAATCGTATTATACGTTTGCAAGCTATTGTAGAAATAATAACTAATGAAACTAGCAGAGCACTAACCCTGTTAGCTAAACAAGCCACGGAAATGCGTACAGCCATTTATCAGAATCGCTTAGCATTAGATTATTTACTTGCTGCTGAAGGAGGAGTATGTGGAAAGCTGAATTTAACTAACTGTTGTTTGCAAATTGATAATGAAGGACAAGTTGTAGAAGATATAGCCAATCATATGAGAAAACAAACCTATGTACCAGTCCAAACCTGGCATGGCTTGCAACTCGATGGATGGTTTGGTTCTCAGTTTTCAGGAATGGGCGGCCTGAAAACACTTGTGTTCATGGTCCTATTGATATTGGCTATCTGCTTGTTTCTCCCATGTTTCCTACCCTTATGCTTGCGTATGCTGAACTCAACCATTGATAGTATTGTTGAACGTAAAGCAGCTACAAAGGTATTAGCTATGTGGCAATATTCCCTTGTACCCAACATGATGCTGATGACCACGTGTAATGTGTGATTTGATTCTCACCCTTCTCACTTGCGGGTGAGAATAATCAAAGGGGGGAATGTGGCAGGCTATGGCCTAGAATAGCCTGTAAATGTATGAGAGGCCTGTAAGCTAGGCCTGAGTCCCAGCCCCCACCTGAGAATAAGAATGCTGAGAAAAACCAAAGTCAGTAAGAATTAGAGAAACTGCTTTAAACTGCTTTTGATAAGGTTGTATAAATCCTTTGTTGAATTCTTCTATGCTGATGACAGACATGTTCCAGTGCTCTGTATTCACACGTTTTCTAAGCTAGCAGTGACCTTGTAGGAGAAAAGTATCAAAGTCTAAGAACTGTGCCTTTGTTAGAGAGTTCTGAGCAGGGGGAACGGAGTACTAGGCCCAGAGAAAGGTCCCAATTGGATGGGTGCAAGGGTCAGTAGGACCAATAGAAAGTTTGCCTGTATTAAACTGAAGAAGAAAGGTATAAAAGGTGTTGTTTACTGGACTCCATTGCTCAGACCATTTTGATTGTGACATTTGCCTGAGACTTGTGCACAATAAATTGGCTTGGATCTTCGAACTGACTCCTGGTTTTATTCATTGCGTGCACTTCGCTGCAAGTCCAGCAGCCCCTAAATCCACCCCCTCCCACCCAGTGCCTTAAAATAAACAGGGAAATATGATATCAAACACCCCCCCCCCCCCAGAAAAACGGTATTCAAATCATGAACTACTAAATGTGTGAAATACCGTGGAACCCCTTCTTAACTCCTAATATTATTGTCAGACATAAACAGCAAGAGAAAGGTAATTACACACTCCCTCATATACAGTACATGTCCCTTTTATTCATCTGATTATTCTCATGATACAGCTTTCTTCATAAACATGCTAAAAACCATACTTATCTGATCAATTGCACAACATGCACATTTGGAGGCTGAAACCCCTGTTTCAAGTGCTCCCAATGAAATTCAGTGTGTCCAAATTTTCACATAACCACCAAAAAACACCGAACACTTGGCTGTTGAAATCAGGGATACCTGCTCAAGATAGGCTACCTGCAGAACTGTCCATCATCAGAGAACACCAGTCACATGAAGGGGAATTTCCACATTTCACAGGATTCCCTGCAGTGAAAGGTTGTGTGTCAAAAGGATCCTAACCAATCGATTTCTCGATTCAATCCTACTGGGGAAACAGTTCGTAGAAGAAATATCCAACGCTGCTCTAATCTGCGCAACTTCGCTAAACGATCTCCACCCCTAGGATCCACTGGAATATGATCAATTACAGTCCATTTTAATTGTTCAAAACTATGATGCCGATTGAGGCAGTGCTGCACTATTGGAGCTGTCTGTACAGACTGACAGAGCAGTGAAGCATGCTCCCCCAGCCAAATTTTAATTGCTCTTGTAGTAGTCCCCACATATCGCAATGGACAAGTGCATTTTAAGAGATTGCAAGTTATGCAATTTTTTGATGATAAATAGCTGGACGTAGCTGTTCCGTCAGTAACAACACCAGTTTCTAGGTGGATACCACCGGGTTCACCAGATCCAACGATAGCCACGTTCCAATCTTTGGTATTACGGGACAGAGTCTAGTGAGAAAAAGTTTGTGAAATGGCATCATAATATTACAAATATTGATCAGACAAGTTTACATAAATTATCCCAGGACTCTTCCATCACGATTCGGAGTGCCGATAAGGGGGGAGCAATCGTGTTATGGGATACGAAGGTGTACTTGACAAAATTGAGATCGCATGTGTTAGACTCACAAGTGTATAAGAAATTGGGGATTGACCCGACTGATACCTTGAAAGGGGAAATTTGAGATTTAATTATGATGGCATTTTCAAAAGGTTGGATAACTTCGAAGGAGCTTCGTTTTCTCCTTATATCTAACCCCAAGATACCGATTATTTATCTTGTACCTAAGATACATAAATCTATGGTTGATCCACCGGGTAGACCCATAGTATCTTGTCGGGGATCGATTCTTGAACCATTATCTAAATTCTGTGATGTTTTTCTTAGGGAAGAGGCAGCATTGGTTCGATCTTTTATTCGGGACTCCACACATTTTTTGAGTTTTATACAACTGGTCTTGCCATCAATGGGGTTCTATATAGTTACTTTGGATGTAGTTGCATTGTATACGAATGTGGATCAGGGTGACGCTTTGGGGTTACTTCAGTCAATGTTTGAACGAGCTCCATCACGTTTACCTAAAGCCTTTTTGATGGAATTGATATCTTTAGTACTCACTCACAATTAATTTTTGTTTGAAGGGGAGTTTTTCCAGCAAATATTTGGTATTGCCAAGGGAGCCACAGTGGCTCCTTCAATTGCTACATTATATATGGCTGACATGGAAAAACATTACATTTACACCTCATCATATTTTGTAAATGTCATATGGAAACGATTCCTAGACGATATATTTTTTGTTTGGAAATCAGACTTGGTTTCATTAAATGAATTTATTGCTTGGCTTGATACTATAAAAACACATATTAAGTTTACAGCTCATGTTGATCCAGATCGTTTAGAATTTTTGGACATGGTGGTTTTCCGGGAGGGAACCTCGTCTACGACTTTATATCGAAAACCGGTCCAACGTAACTGTTTGTTGAATTATTGTAGCTTTCACCCTGAGCCTCTCCGTAAAAGGTTGCCCTATGGACAGTTTTTGAGGATCCGGTGCTTGTGTACATCCGTTGCTCAATTTAAACATCATGCAGTTGATTTGAAGAATAGACTCTTGTGTAGGGGGTATCCCCCAGTGGTGATTTCTAGAGCTTATCGCAGGGCCTTATATTCTCACCGGGAATGTTTTTTTGATTTTGTTCAGCCTCAATCTCAAAAGGAATCGGAAAATATACCGACAGGCATCTTGCCTTATATGAGTCACTCGAATACAGTTACTTATATTTTGAAAAAATATTGGTCGGTGCTATCTTTATATTCCTGTTTTAATAAACCATTGAGTATTACATATTCCCGGGGGAGGAGCCTACATGATATGTTGGTAAAATCAGCTGTGTTAAGGGATAGACCGGATCGTCCAGGTTTGAGAACAGGGACACATTCACTATGCAATAAATGCAATTATTGTGCTACCACTATATCTGGCTCCTCGTGGTCTGATTTATTGTCAGATCAGATTTTTTATCGTCGATGGCAGGCCACGTGTACTTCTACTTTTGTGATATATTTGTTGGAGTGCACGTGTCCATTGCGATATGTGGGGAGTACTACAAGAGCAATTAGAATTCAGCTGGGGGGGGGCATGCTTCACAGCTCCATCAGTCTGTACAGACAGCTCCAATAGTGCAGCACTGCCTCGATCGGCATCATAGTTTTGAACAATTAAAATGGACTGTAATTGATCATATTCCAGCGGATCCTAGGGGTGGGGATCGTTTAGCAAAGTTGCGCAGATTAGAGCAGCGCTGGATATTTCTTCTACGAACTGTTTCCCCAGTAGGATTGAATCGAGATATCGATTGGTTAGGATCCTTTTGACACACAACCTTTCACTGCAGGGAATCCCGTGAAGTGTGGGAATTCCCTTCATGTGATTGGTGTTCTCCGATGATGGACAGTTCTGCAGGTAGCCGATCTTGAGCAGGTATCCCTGATTTCAACAGCCAAGTGTTCGGCGTTTTTTGGCAGTTATGTGAAAATTTGGACACACTGAATTTCATTGGGAGCACTTGAAACGGGCTTCAGCCTCGAAACGTGCACGTCATGCAATTGATCAGATAAGTGTGGTTTTTAGCATGTTTATGAAGAAAGCTGTATCATGAGAATAATCGGATGAATAAAAGGGACATGTACTGTATATGAGGGAGTGTGTAATTACATTCCTCTTGCGGTTTATGTCCGACAAAAATAATATTAGGAGTTAAGAATGGGTTCTACGGTATTTCACACATTTAGTAGTTGTTAAAATAAACAGGAGCACTGTCTATGCGCTCCTGCTCTGGGTCCACTGTCTTGATAAACGGCAGATCCTAGGATGCACTAAGTGAGATCAGACTGACATAAATGGCAGATTATGCCTTATATGGTAGTCCAGCCCTGCCTGGTGTATCCCAGGATGCACCACAGGGGGCCAGGCCCTGCCATTTTTCAAGATGGCAGACTCAGAGCAGAAGCACATAGACAATGCGCCCGCTTATTTTTGGAAAAATCTTTTTTTTTTAAATTGAAATTGCAATATAACAAAGGCATAACTCTTGACAAAACTGCATTGACAGAAAAGACAATATGTGCCTTAAATCATGGATTACCAATACTTATTTTCTTTCCCTCCCCCCACATCTCTTCCCTTCCCCAAGTCATAAGACCTGTGCATCCCGAGCGAGGAGAAAGTAAGAGAAAGGTAAGGAGACCAAGACCTAAAATAGGAGTCTGGAGTAATAACCTCATTAGCCAAGTTGATTTGGGGGAAAGTATCACCCATTGTCACCATCCCTTACTCCTTATCTTATGTAGAGAGTTCATTCCCCTCAAGAACTATACCCAT
This sequence comes from Ichthyophis bannanicus, assembly GCA_033557465.1. Taxonomy (NCBI): domain Eukaryota; kingdom Metazoa; phylum Chordata; class Amphibia; order Gymnophiona; family Ichthyophiidae; genus Ichthyophis; species Ichthyophis bannanicus. The sequence goes on from CM066039.1 coordinate 386,024,910, forward strand.
TTCTTAGACCCCCCCCCCCCACCCCTCCTAATCCCATCTACCAATTTGTTATACTTATTCATACTGTGTTTGCTCCAGCTTGTTTTGTCTTTTTTGCCTTGCCGGGGCATCCAACACTCTCAATCATCCCCTCCCCCTCATCCCCCTAGTCATGCAGATTCCTATCTTATTAACAGGTCTTGTTTCTATCATCCACAATGACTAAGCACTCAAGTCAGGGACTCTCGGTACAGGGCCCATAGCTCTAAGAAATGGTCCCATTGTGGGGCACTACTCCATGCCCTTTCCCATTCCATTAGGAGAGTACCACGCAGACCATCGCAGCACTGCCAGTAGACTGAGCCTCCAGGGGCCAGCCAGGTTTGCAGTATGGCTTTCCAGGTAAGCACTAAGACCAATACAAACCTTAGCTTCAGGGAAATGTGGCTCAAACCAAATATCTAGGACAACAGCCACGGGTGGCAGTTGTGTCACTGCAGGGAATAAATCCCAAATGTCCCGCATCATCCGGGTCCAAAATGTCTGTAGCACCGGCAGTGCCAAAACATATGACCGAGTCTCACCGCTGCCACCTCACATCAAGGACATGCATCCAAGTTTGTTACTCCAGCCCAGCACACTCTCCGGGAAGCAAAATATAGGCAATGTATCAAGTTATACTGCATATCTCTCAGTTCTACCTGGGTAGTGAGGGCTAGCACACCCCCATAGCGGTTCCAAGCTCCAGTTCTCCAATTGTTATCTTCAAGGCCCGGTTCCACTGTGCCACCAACTTCATGTCCCGCACTTCTGGGAGTCCATCCAGAATAGCTCTATGGAGATGCAAGACCTTTACTGTTTGGTCTCCTCCCAAGAGCAGCTCTTCTATTCTAGAGCAGAAGCTACTCTCTAAAGCTGCAGTTGGTAGTGTGCAAAGATAACTGCGCACCTATAGGTATGGGAATACGTCAACCTCCCGTAGTTCATACTGTCTCTGCATTTCCAGAAAGGAGAGGAGTTGTTCTATATTAACTATGCCCATCTCATCCCATTTCACATATCTATCTATTTTGGATCGAAAATCTCCATTACCCCAAATTGGTAGGTAGGGTGAGAAAGTGGGTGTCCACCCCAGTAATTTTATGATGTACCGCCAAGCCTGTTGTACTGGATGGAAAAGAACGTTCCGCCGTGTCTCTGGCAGACAATGGGCTGACATTGCTTGTAGGATATAGCGTAGATAGAGCAGGGCAGTCAAGGGGGCATGGTCTACTCTGTCCCACAACCAATCTCGCACATGCCATAATAGACAGGCCATATTATATCAAGCCACATCTGGAAACCCCATTGCCCCCTGTTCCCAAGAACACTGCAGCACTGTCAACTTAATCCTAGGACACCAGCCCTTCCATAATAAGTTATTCAGTTGTTGCTCCAGTATGTGCAGGTCTCATCTTTTGATCAATAGCAGGAGTGTTTGTAAGAAGTACAACTACTTGGGAAACAGCACCATCTTAAATAACACTATTCAGCCTCCCAGCGATAAGGGGAGGTCACACCAGTGCTGAAACCTCTTCTTGAGATCTGCCAATAGGACCAAGATGTTGGCTGCATAAAGTTCTGAGAGATTAGCTGTCAATTGGATGCCCAGGTATTTAAAGCATCCAGCCACCCATTTTAGCAGAAAGGCTCCAGACCAATCCTGTCAAGTTGCCTGGTCCAGGGAAAGGGCCTCAGACTTGTCGAGGTTGAGTTTTAACCCTGAAAAGCAGCCATACTCCTCAGATAGATGCAGGAAAACTGGGAGCCCATGCATCAGATCCTCCAAGTGGATTAGTATGTCATCTAGGAATGCAGTGGCCCAAAACTCATCCTCCCGATTCATTTTAACCCCTTTTAGTCCAGGATCATACATAACAGGGGCTCCAGCATGAGCACAAGAGGAGAGGTGAGAGTGGACAGCCCTGTCAAGTACCACACCTCAATAGGAATTCTCTGGTGGTTTTACCATTAACCAGTATTGTATCATTCCACAAGGGTCAAAATATAGTAGATGAACCACCTCTAAGAAAAAAACATGGATCCCCACCATTTCTAAAACCTGGTACATGAAGGCCCAGCTGACCCTAACAAATGCTTTTGCAGCATCAAAGCTAATCAGGAGAGACAAGTGTGCCGCACCCCCCCCCCCACCCCACCCCCACTGACATGTATAGATGCCAGTATTCACCTAAGACTCACCATCACACTTCGTCCCTTTACAAATCCAGCCTGATTGCCATGAATGAGGATCAGGAGCAAATTGGCCAGTCAGTCCACCATGATCTTAGCAAGAAGTTAGTTAGATATCAACATTTCATAGCGATATGGGGCAGAAAGATTCCACCAAGGTGGGATGCTGGCCTGGCTTAGCTATAACTATTATAAGTACTTTATTGGGTTAATAGGGGAAGCATCTCTTCCCCACCAGATCTGTATTGTAATCCTCAAGGGGCAGTACCACTTTATCTTAAAGGAGTTTATAAAATTCACCATGGAATCCATCCAGGCCAGGTGCCCTACCACTCTTTAACGCTTTAATACCACACTGTACATCTTGAGGTGTGTTGGGGGCATTGAGAATACATGATTGCTCCTCAATCAGTTTCAGTAACCCAGACGTAAGTCAGTAGTCTACTCCATTATTGCCCTGCAGCTTATCTGCCTGATATAATGTCTGATAGAAATCACAAGACACGCTCAACACCATCCAATGTTGTCTGTAGCAATCCCTCAGCGCTCCTACATAGGGCAGGTCTTCCTTAGCCTCAATTAATGATGACATAAGCTTGCCTGTTTTGTTGGCAAAGTAGTAAAGTCAATACCAATAAAAGAACATCAACTTCTAAGCTTTAGAGTAAATTAAGGAGAATAGCTCCTGCTGTAGAAGATGCAGAAGGGCTACTGGAGAAGATGCAGGGCACTGTAAATGAAACAAACAGAGCCAAAGCCCTGGAGCAGTCTAGAGAACAAATCGAGCTCAAGCTTGAACAGTTAGAAAACCAGACCAGACAAAATAATTTAAAAATAAAAGGTGTACTGGAAAGTGAAGAATATAAAGACTGTAAAATAGTGTAGGAAATTTGTAAAGCAGTATTGTCAGAATCAGAGGAAGGAACAGACATGCTGGAGATAAAAATAGACAGAGTGCACCGAACACTGGGCCCAAGAAGGGGGGAGACCCCTCAAGATATAATTATATGCCTCCAGGACTAAGTTTAAAGAAAATAGAGTCCCCAATACGAGAAGAACGGGACAACTTGTATGGAGGGGACATAAGGTGGCAATCTATGCAGATTTAGCTGCGGCCACATTACAATGCAGCAGAGTGGCAATGGTACACAGTGAGACTTTGGGAAGAGAACATTAAATATAAATGGCTGTACCCTACAGGTACTGCCTTCACTAATAATAGAATTACAAGGAGAGAGATTACCGTGACACAGCTGGTGGCAGCAACGACAGAAGCAGGAATTTCCCACATCCCGGAGATAGAAGAACTAAGGAGACCAAAGGAAGGGAGGACAGCAGTATGGCAAAAAGCTGAGAACAAAGAAGAAAAGCAAACATGGACCCCCCCCCCCCCAAAAAAAAAAAGACTTGGGACAGTCGAAATTACCCTGGAACATTAATATGTATACAGGGTGAAGGAACGCATAGTTATAGAGATAGGTAGGGGAGTTGAGAAAGAGTAGTTACTCACCTGTAACAGGTGTTCTCCAGGAGCAGCAGGAATCAGTCCCCACATATGGGTGACATCGGCGCCGACGGAGCCCCCGTGCAGAGCATTTCCCCAGCTTTCATAGAAAGCCTTTGGGAATGCAGCACACATGCGCGGTCCCCTTCCCGCCCAAGGGTGCCATCTTGCTCAGTCTGATGACATAGCTAAAAGACAGCAAAAATGGCAAAATAAATCATATGACTGCAACTCCAAGGGGAGGAGGGAGGGTTGTGAGGACTGATTCCTGCTGCTCCTGGAGAACACCTGTTACAGGTAACTACTCTTTCTCCAGGACCAAGCAGGAAGTCAGTCCTCACATATGGGACTCCCTAGCTTAGGGCTACCAGAGGCCCCAAACTGAAAAATTAGCTCCCTCTAGAGCCTCAGCATGCAAGAACAGAATCTTTTCTGGTAACGCCCCTGACAGGTAGCCCAACACCAGGGCCGGAGGGTAGGAGTTGCGTAGACCCCAAAGAGATTATGGAGTACCGCTTGCCCGAAAGCACTGTCCCTGCGGGACTCCCTCTCAAGGCAGTAGTGGGCTGCAAAAGTCTGGCTTGAAGACCAAGTAGCGGCCCGGCAGATGTCTACCAATGGAACAGAGCGGAGGTGAGCCACTGACGCAGCCGTCGCCCTGACACGGTGAGCCATAACTCGACCCTGCAACGAGAGGCCGGCTGCCCCGTAAGCCCAGGCAATGCAGTCAGCTACCCATATGGACAAAGTACGCTTGGAGACAGCCAACCCCAACTTATTGGGGTCATAAGAGACGAAGAGCTGAACCGCCCTCTGGTGCTCCCGCATACGGTCAAGGTAGAAGGACAACGCCCTCCTACAGTCCAGGGTATGCAAGACCATCGCAGCCCGGCTACCATGAGGCCTGGGAAAGAAAGTCGGAAGAACCACCTCCTAATTGAGGTGGAAGGAGGAGACAACCTTTGGGAGGAACTTAGGGTGAGTCCGTAAGACAACCCTGTTCCTATAGAACCTAGTATAAGGTGCTTATGAGACTAGGGCCTGAAGCTCACTCACTCGCCTAGCTGAGGTAAGGGCTACCAGAAACAGCATTTTCCAGGACAAAAAACGCAGAGGGCAAGTAGCCATAGGTTCAAATGGTGGGCAAGTAAGGCGTTGCAAGACCACATTTAAATCCCAGTCCGGGGCAGGTGGACGCACTGGAGGCTTAAGCAAAAGCAGGCCTGTGAGGAAGTGAGAGAAAACAAGAGGGAGCGGCTGCTCTTGCAGAAAAAGCAGGAGAACAACAAAGAGCAAGAGCCGTAGGTAGGTGAAACAGGTTTTATTATCCCCTACGCGTTTCGGCCGTAGCCTTCTTCAGAGGGCACACAGCTAAATAAAACATACAATATAAAAGATATGAATTATAAAAAAATTATATATCACAATAAATTAATAAAATCATAAAAAATATTAAAACATGTGAATAAAACTAATATAAAACTGTCAAAATTTAAAAAAAATCATAAAAATACACATAACATGTACATTATGAACAGTAATAAAGACCAATTGTATAAAAACACAAAAACAAGACGCAGGGTGGAGGACAAGATTAATCTGAAGATTGTGCTAATGACAGACCACTTGACAAGCTAAACATGGTATATATATTTAAAGGGGTCATAATTTAAAAAGGTCATAATTAAAAACACCAAACATATGTGAAAATAGACGTGCGTGTGTGTAAAAGATAAAGGAGAGGAGGGGGGGGGAAAGGGGAAAGGGAAGGGGAAAGGGGAAAGGGAAGGGGAGAGGAGAGGAGAGGAGAGGAGAGGAGAGGGGAAGCGGGGGGGAGAGGGGAAGCGGGGGGGAGAGGGGAAGCGGGGGGGAAGAGGGGAAGGGGGGAAGGGGGGAGGGGAAAAGGGGGAGGGGGGAAAAAGGGGAGGGGGGAAAAAGGGGAGGGGAGGGGGGAAAGGGGGGAGAGGGAGGGAGGAGAGGGAGAGGGAAGAGGAGGGGAGAGAGAGAGACAGACAGAGAGGGGGGGAGGGGGGAGGGAAAACAAGAGAGAGAGAGTGCGAATAAGAACAATTTAGGAATGTCAACTAGACACCTTTTGCGTGTATTACTCACATGTGTACAACTGGAGAAAATCTGCAGTAGCGAATGGCGCGTTAAAAGAACTAGCTGTGGAATGAACAACTGGTAGATAAAACTAACTAGCATTTTTAACTGTTTCTATGCTTATAAAAACGGAATAAACAATCTCACCACAAACCTTCTAATTTGCCGACCCCATGTTGCTATTGGGTGACCAACCTCAAACCAACAAATACTGCGGGGGACACACCAGACGTGGAAAACAGTAAAAAACTTGAACTGCTGAGCTGGTCTATCATGAGAAACTCGTGCATTGAATGAATTGATAAATCTGTGCGCACACCATTTCTAAACTTAGTACAGCGCCCACAGAATTGTGAAGGAGACTTCTGTGCAATGATACCACAAAAAAACACACTTACAGCAACCTGGCTGAGTGCATGGCTGAAACCACCTCTTGGATGGAAACTAACTACCTCAGCATCAACCTTAAAAAAACGGAAGCAATGTTCGTTACAAGAACACCTGTGACTGAAGACACGTTTCCAACAACAATCTCAATCAACAATACATCTATACCCGTTAAAAAAGAGGTAAAATACTTGGGTGTAATAATAGACCATACCCTCACCATGACACCACACATAAAGCAGACAGTAAGAACCATATTTCTTAAACTCAAAACCATACAACATCTAAGGCCCCTCTTGGATACACATGACTTTAGATCGGTTGTCAACACACTCATCACACCCCATTTTGATTACTGCAACAGTCTCCTGATTGGCCTACCACAAAAAAACACATACCTATTACAAAGAGCCCAGAACATCTGCGCAAAGATAACTACTAAAGCTCGCCTAACAGACCATGTGACCCCTATACTCCTAGAACTACATTGGCTCCCTATAAACAGCCGTATCAAATACAAAATGCTCCTAACATTCAAGCTTCTAAATGACCTCGCCCCATCACATCTAACATTACTCCAGACCCCATCTGAATCGAGAGCTCGCAGACAAAATGCAGTCTACTCACTTGACATACCAAATTCATTCAAGAAGACCAAAAAATCCACAAGTGACAGAGCCTTCTCGTTCACTGCCCCCATGCTCTGGAATGATCTCCCACTAGACCTCCGCTCCATAAAGGACCTTGCCCAATTTCGGAAGGAACTCAAAACATATCTATTCTCTGAACACTTCCTAATCTCCTACCCCTCTAGCTCTGTTCCACAACATCCTCAGACATACCAACTCAGAACCCCCCTAAACCACAACTAGAAAACCTCACACACCCCCCCCACACTCAAATAATTCTTGGAAAAAATGGAAATAAATTCCACCACACTCACATGATGCACGATTATATTGTAAACCACTGTATTGAATCACTTGTAAATAACTTATGTAAATAGTTTGGACAGTTTTCACACCTGTCACTACTGTAAAAAGTTAGAAAGTTTCTCAGTTTCTCTGTTTCAATGTAATGTATACAGTAGTACACATAAATTGTTAATATATTCCATGTAAAAAGTTTGAAAGTTTCCATGTAAAAAGTTAGAAAGTTTCCTGTTCCATGTAAAGTATACAGTAGTATACATAATTTGTTCCATGTAAACCGCCCCTGATCACTGGAAGAGGCGGTATAGAAGAAATAAGTAAATAAATAAATAAATATTAAAAAGATAGTATAAAATCAGATGAAGTTTACTGTACTATGACAGCGTTTTTTACTTACATATCTATGCTTCTAAAACAACGCATTTATACAATCCGTGAGATAGCTGGAAGTAAACAAAATAAAGAATACCCAAGAAAAATGTAATTATAAGATTGTAAAGGAACTTGAGTACTTAAAAAAAGGGGGGTAAGAAAAAACAGAGGTGTGCCAGAAAGGCAGCTCGTTACACAGGAATTAATCAAAAAACGGGTGTGCATGCTTGGGGCAAATTTAAATAATGTAACATATTTTGTTTTTAGTAAAATAAATGGCAGGAAACCTTATCATCACAAAGGTAAATGAACATTAGGACCATATAACCAATTATTCTTGTAGTAAACGTGTCTATGCATGAACACATTTTTAAAAAAAAGAAACTAGCAAGGATGATGGAAGAACTGAAACACATAGCTGGAACTGCTGGAATCACCATACAAAATAATGTAAACTTATCTATAATTCTACGAACCTATGAAGACTTCACTGGACAAGCTCCTTCTTCCAATACTAAGGGAGTAGTGCCCGAATGCTTGCACATTTAAAAAATGAACTGAAATGCGTGCCAAACTAGGTGATGTAAATAAGTAGGAGGGGCTAAGGAGACAGGGCTGATCAAAAAAAACGGAAGGCTTAGTATTAAAAAGAACCTTGTAAACAAAGAAAAATATCAATAGTGAAGAAAGAACTGTCACACATAGCCGAAATCGGGAACTGCTGGAACCACCATACATAACAATGTAGACTTATCTAAAGTTATGCGAACCTATAAAGACTTAACTGGACAAGCTCCTTCTTCCATTATCAAAGGAGTAGTGCCCGAATGTTTTCACATTTAAAAAACTAAACTAAAATGCGCACCAAACTTAGGTGACGGGAGTGAGTAGGAGGGACTGAGGAAACTATGCTGAACAAAACAACTCGAAGGCTTAGTGTTAAAAAAGAACCCGCAGTCAATCTTATTGCCTCATAAGACGCTAAAGATGTACTTGATGTGATAAAACTTCTATTCAAATGTTTTCCTTGAAACTGATTGTATGAACCTGCTTAATTCAGAAAACAAAAAGTAAACAGTCTGAGTGGGGAGAAAGAATGTACTATGTACATGAGACACCTTCAATCCAGACGAATAAAAAATACCAGTCTAAGTGGGGAAAAGGAATGTACTATGATCATGAGACACCTTCAATGCGAATAGAAATGAGTATAGGCAAATGACAATATATGTGTGTGTGTGTAGGAAAGGGGAGGGACGGATGTGGGGGAGGGGAGGGGAAGAGGGAGGGAGGAGGGAAAGGGGAGAAGAGGAGAGAAAAGAGTGAAGGGGGAGGGGGTGGGGGGGTGGTGAGGGATGAGGAAAGGGAGGGGGAAGGATAGGGGGGTGGGGGAGGGGGGGAAAGAGGGGGAAGGGGGAGAGGAAGGGAGGGGGAAGAGAAGGAGGAGAGAAAAGGGAGGGGGAGAGGGGGGGAGGGGAAGGAGGAAAAAAGACCAAATTGAGATGGATAGAAACATGAAGTAGAAATACTAAAAGCACATGTGCTAAAAAAGGCACTTAAATAATTGAATACATATGGGAAAAAATATTATCCCCAATACATGAAACACACTGAAACTATGTAGATTATGTTCCGAATAGACTAGGTGTAAATTAGTAAAAACTACAATAGAACAATCAAATAAATAATATAAAATACAACGATAGAACAAGTAAATAGTATGAACAACGATAAAACAAGCAAATAAATATAAATTACATGAGTGCACCATTGCACCTTACTCGCTGATAATGGTAACTGCATTCTAAATGTGAGCTAGCATATCTAGGACAAGTATATAGACTTTACTAAAATAATAAATAATTGGACTATACATAATAAATAACAATTATTCATAAAAATATTGTTAAATCTATTTCTTGATTGAGACCATGCGGCTCCAGACTATTAAATTCATAAATGAAACGTTGTTCTAACTTTAACAACATCTTATTAATGTCTCCACCTCTCCAATGAGGAATTACAGTCCTTAAAACCATGAACTTTAAATCTGTGATTTTGTGCATTTTTTCTAGCCAATGTGAGACTAGTGGCTTGTCAGGTATTTTCCTTGTTATGTTGCTCCTATGTTCTATAATGTGCGTTCGTATCTGTCTTAAAGTTTTTCCAATATATATCAGATTACATGGACATTGAATGAGATAAATTGCATTGATAGTCTTACAATTAGTGTATTGTTGCAAGTATGCTTTAGTGCCTGTTAAAGAGTGTACAAAAACATTTTTGGTCACAATTGTGTGTGTACAGACAGAGCAATTGCCACAACTATAATGTCCTTTTATTGTAGATATCGGTTTCGTTCTTGAAAGCGCAGAAGGGACCAAATGATGTGATAAATTAGAATTGCGTTTGTAGGCTATCATTGGACGTTTGGTAGATAGTGAGGGGATGGATGACAAGAGGTACCATTCTTTACATAAAATGTCCACAATTGCCTTTGAATGTGATGTAAATGTAAGTGCGCAAACTATCTTATCATCCATTTTTGCCCGTTCTGTTTTTTGTAGAAGTGTGGTTCGTTCTATAGTGTTAGCTCTTGCATAGGCTTTGGTTATGCAATCTGTGGGATATCCTCTCTGCTGGAACCTCTCATGCATGTCTTTAGCATGTTGCTGAAAGTCTATCTTTTGTACACAATCTCTTTAGTCTTAAGAACTGGCTAATGGGTAAATTTCTTTTTAAGGAGATGTTGTGGCAACTATCGTACTGCAACGGGTTGTTTCGCTCTGTAGGCTTTCTATATAGATCCGTAATGAATCTATTGTTGTCTTTTTTGATCAAAATATCTAAGTAAGGGATGGAATCACAACTGTAAGAACCTTCAAATTGGAGATTCGGATCCAGTGTATTAAGCCAATTAAAAAAAGCTGTAAGAGTGGCTTCTGTGCCTTCCCATATAATTAAAACGTCCTCAATGTATCGTTTCCATAATAAAATATTTGATTTGTATGGGTGGAAAGATAAAACATTTTTTCAAATTCTGTTAACATATAAATTTGCTACGTCTGGTGCCATGGGGGAACCCATCGCTACCCCTTTAATCTGCTTATAAAAAATGCCATTAAAACTAAAAAAATTCTCCGTCATAATTAGTCTTGCCATTTCTGCCAAAAAACACGTAGGTACACGCACTGGTTTCTCTCTTCCAATTAAAACATTAGCCAGAACTTCTATCGCCGCCTGTTGAGGTATGTTAGTATACAGTGATTTGATGTCTAAGGAAACCAATATCAAATTTTCATGATAACCTTTAAAATCTTGAAGAATATTGATAATATGAGTGGAATCTCTGACGTATGATGGCGCTAGAACAACAAATGGTCTCAGAAAAACATCTAAAAAGTTTGAAAGAGGCTCAAAAAGGGAACCTATTGCGGAGACAATGGGCCTGCCTGGTGGATTTGTCAGAGATTTGTGAATTTTCGGTACCATATAAATGGTGGGTGTAATTGGATGTTCAACTGTTAGGAAAATTATTTCATCATTGGTCAGATATCCTGCTTCTTTTCCTATAAACAATAAGGATTCTACCTTGTGTTTCAATCTTGTAGTAGGATCATCAAATATCTTTTCGTAGAATTCCTTATCATTTAATTGACAAAGGACCTCTGTTATATACGCGTGTCTGTCCTGTATAACTATTGCATCTCCCTTATCTGCTGGTTTTATAATAATCTGTTTATTGTCCTTTAGATCATAAGAGTGCTTTTTTTTTTGTAACCTTGTGAAATTGACAAACTGACATCTCTGATTAGTTTTATATAAGTTTTCTACTTTAGTAAGTACTGTTTTTTTCATACGCCAGAATCATGGCATTCACTTTAGATGGTGGCACCCACCGGGAAGGTTTTATTTACCTCAGAGAGGTCTGTGGTGTTAGGTGTTTGGTTACTGAAGAAATCTGTGATTTTTAATTTGCGAAAGAATTTGTATAATTCTACATGGGTAGAGAATTTGTCATGTGTTTGGGTGGGTACAAACTTAAGACCTTTGTTTAGCACTTGCAGTTCTGTCTCTGTAAGTGCATATTTAGAGAGGTTAATAACAGAACTCATAAGTCCCAATCTAGACATCTCTTGGACATTAGATTTTGACTGTCCATCCTCTCCCGATGCGAGTATTGTCGACTTTTGTGTTTGAATTGTTGACGTTCTGGCGACCTTGGTGATCTGTCTCTTCCTCCTCCAGCCCAGAGTTGGTCCATGTGAAAATCCCATCTTTTTCCTTGTGGATTGTCTGTGGGTTGGGTTGGAAATAATGAGCCGGGTTGGTCTATTTTTCCTCGTGACTGGTATCGTGTGCGTTTGCTGCTTCTCCCAGCTTCGGGAGTGGGTGATCGAGATCTATTTGTAGTATGATATTTAGTTTTAGTATCATTTTTAGAAAATTGTTTTGGTGATCTATATGGTCGTTTATAAGAGTTGCTTCTCTGTCTATTTCTATTGTCTGTTTTATCGTATGTCCAATAATATACTGTACCTAATTTATAATCTTCTTCATCCCGTTTTAATTTTTTGATCTTTTTGTTTTTTACTACCTGTCTGTAGTCTATGGTGTTCTTATCAAAGTTTTATTTTTCTAAATCATATTGTGTATCTTTTCTTTTTAAAGCCTCTATTTTCATATCAATTTGTGGTTTTTAGAGCGTCCACCCTGCGTTTGGATGTGTTAATTAAAAGTATCATTAAGTCTAACAAACATTTATTAAGGATCTTTATCCAATTTGACATAAAAGAAGGATCATCTATAAACATGCCTGGTCCCTTTTGAACTCTCAATCCTCTTGGAATAATCTTTTTTCTACAATATTCCAATAGGGAAGCTGCGTGCAATTCTTCTCTTATATGTCTTTGTGTAACCCACACCAGTTCTCTCCATTCATCTTCTAGGTTAGGTGTAGCTTCTTCCTCTGTATAGAAGGGGTCATCTGGCAGCATCGACTGTAACACATCTTCTTTAAAGCTTAAGACCTCCTTCCATGGAGAAAACATGGCTCCAAAGAGTCCAGAGAAAACAAGAGGGAGCGGCTGCTCTTGCAGAAAAAGCAGGAGAACAACAAAGAGCAAGAGCTGTAGGTAGGTGAAACAGGTTTTATTATCCCCTACGCGTTTCAGCCGTAGCCTTCTTCAGGGGGCACACAGCTAAATAAAATAACATACAATATAAAAGATATGAATTATAAAAAAAATTATATATCACAATAAATTAATAAAATCATAAAAAATATTAAAACGTGAATAAAACTAATATAAAACTGTCAAAATTTTAAAAAATTCATAAAAATACAAACATGTACATTATGAACAGTAATAAAGACCAATTGTATAAAAACACAAAAACATGCATAGACACGTTTACTACAAGAATAATTGGTTATATGGTCCTAATGTTCATTTACCTTTGTGATAAGGTTTCCTGCCATTTATTTTACTAAAAACGAAATATGTTACATTATTTAAATTTGCCCCAAGCATGCACACCCGTGTTTTGATTAATTCCTGTGTAACGCGCTGCCTTTCTGGCGCACCTCTGTTTTTTCTTACCCCCCTTTTTTTAAGTACTCAAGTTCCTTTACAATCTTATGATTACATTTTTCTTGGGTATTCTTTATTTTGTTTACTTCCAGCTATCTCACGGATTGTATAAATGCGTTGTTTTAGAAGCATAGATATGTAAGTAAAAAACGCTGTCATAGTACAGTAAACTTCATCTGATTTTATACTATCTTTTTAATATCATTGCACAGAAGTCTCCTTCACAATTCTGTGGGCGCTGTACTAAGTTTAGAAATGGTGTGCGCACAGATTTATCAATTCATTCAATGCACGAGTTTCTCATGATAGACCAGCTCAGCAGTTCAAGTTTTTTACTGTTTTCCATGTCTGGTGTGTCCCCCGCAGTATTTGTTGGTTTGAGGTTAGTCACCCAATAGCAACATGGGGTCGGCAAATTAGAAGGCTTGTGGTGAGGTTGTTTTGCAGGCCTCTCCGACTCCGAAGACCCAGGACGGCGCTCGGGGTTATGCAACTTGGCCCTCGAGGAGCCAAGTGCGTCCACCGACGCCGCCCTCGCAGGTTTTTTTCTCCTTACGATGCTCCCGCGAGGGAGACCCCCTTTCAGAGGAGCCTCGACGCTGCTTGGGGCCGGAGTCCCGAGATGTCGAGGCCTCTGCCGAGGTCCGGGCCCGACCGGACGCGGAGTCAGAGAAGATTCTTTCCTTTTGGTGCTGCCGACTCCGTAACGCCTTAGAGGACATTTTCCCACACGGACCACAGATCATCGGGTCATGATCGGGTCCGAGGCACCGGAGGCAGCAGTCATGTGTGTCGGTGAGAGACATAAGTTTCTTGCACCGATCACACTTTTTAAACGCGCTGGCAGCCATCGGGGGAAAAAGGGCCCCTGCAAGGTCAAAAGACAGGGCTGCCAGTGAAAAAAGAAAAAATGGCGCGAATGCTAGTCACTAAGGACAAAAACCGAAAGAGAGATCCGGGCTCGATACCGACATATCGGGCCCAGGCGGGAAAGGGAAACCGGCGTCGAACCAAAGAAAACAGGTTAACGCAGAGAAAAATCAACTTCTTCCTCGGGTGAAACGAATATACATCCGTTGGGCTCCACGGAAAAAAGAAGACTGAGCAAGATGGCACCCTAGGGCGGTGTGATAAGGAAGCTTATCATAGCTCAGGAAGGAGCTATAGTAAAGGTGAAGTGACTCTGAACAAGCAACCTGTCAGTTCTGGTAGAATTAAGAAAACAGAATTTTTCCATAAAAGACTACCAGTCCCAGAATGCACCAGGTTTCCAACAGCCATTAGAGGAGCTGAAGTGGGGAAATGTGTGTTCAATCAGGAGGGCTATGAGGTAATCCCCAAGCACTCATCTCAAAGGGCAGGGCCTGATTCAGCACAGCTGCGCTGTGTTAGGGTGGAGCACTCATCTAAGCAGAATAAAGGTAGAGTTTATTCTACAGAGAATCATCCTCAGATTCAGCTTGGAGATCCTCAGTATCTTGGACAGCTTCATCATCTGGAGGATCATCAGAAGCAGAAGCCAGAGCGGACGGACAGAGGGGGCAAGAAATCCTTTGGAAGAAAGAAGAGAAAAGCATTTGGGAGGTCTAAAGGAGTCCAGAGCAGTACGTATACTGGGAGACATTCAAAAGGCCAGCATACACCATTGGACTGGGGAAAACCAGAGGAGTGGTGCTGCAGAGCTAGGAATCTCCAGACGGTACCTGTGAGGGAGATGGCTGCACTTGGAAGGGACCCTAAGACCCGTGCCAGAAGGTATGTGAAGAGAGACCCAGTGTCCAGGGATCTGGATTGGAAGGCTGGACATAAGAACTGGACTACATACTGGCCAGGCTATTTAGAGAGGAACTCTTAACAGCAATGGAAGCTCAGGTATGAACACTGATCTATGCCCTAGCTATACCCTTGAAAGACAGCAGGGAAACAAGTATTCTCCTGAGAGTGCTCCATTGAGAAATTCCTCTGTGCCAATCCATGATATTGAACCCATGATTGTTGAAGAAGGGGGAGAGGTGGTAGATACAGGCTGTGAATACATGGACTGCTCTCTGTCTAAACTCCTTTGGTAATTTACTGTTACAAAGTACAACAACCATCACAAAGAAATACAAACTTATTCTTTAATCTACTCAGAAAAGCTCCTGAGTAGGATTTGAGCCACGCAGTAGAAAGCAAGCCAGCTAAAGGGTTTCAGCTGGGTAACTGCTAGCAATTGAGCCTTACCTAATTGCTTGTGAGCTCTGAGGGAATCACTTCTGAGTCTGTGTGAAGATATAAGAAGTTAACCTGAAAAGAACAGTTTTTCCCTTCTTTGTGGGTTTTGCTTGTTTGATGCACTGCTACGAAAATATTAGCTAGAGCCTACAGAAAAGACCAGTCTGTTACCAACCAGGTCTTTATTCTTTTGATTTGATTGCCTGACAAGTTCAGCTGTTGTTTTCCTGATTTTGTTTTTCTAAGTTTAACACTGAAAGCAAGTATCCTGTTTTATGTGCTACCAAGCATATCTGTGTTGGGAGAAATAACCCCATAAATAAATCTCTTATTGGCTTTACATTCAAGCACAACTAATTATTGTGAGCGGCTGTGTCTGGTGTGAATGGACTGCATTTCCCACAATCCCTTGCAAATCATATTGATGTATGCCTTTGCCAAGACTGTGAACATTCTCACCCAGGCACCCGTCTGACAGCAGGAAGGGGACCGCGCATGCGCGCTGCATTCCCAAAGGCTTTCTATGAAAGCTGGGGAAATGCTCCACACGGGGGCTCCGTCGACGCCGACGTCACCCATATGCGAGGACTGACTTCCTGCTTGGTCCTGGAGAAAAGAATAATTGAGAACCAAGAAAAGGGTATGGGAGAGGGAAAAGAAGGTGTTTTAATAAAAATTAAGATGAAAGGAGGGTGAATGGGAAGTATGAATGAGATGTAAAGGGTAGATGAATGATGGCAATAGAAAAATTAAGTGGGGGGTTCATGGGAAATGAGAAATGATAAAGGAGTTAAGTGGTTGAGGGGAGGATGGTGCTACACAGGAAAGCTACAAGTTGGTAGCTTGAAGGTGAGGGAGGCTGGATGAGTACAGAGAAGGGAGGGAAGTGGGTGGGGAGGGGGAGGGGGAGATTAGATCCTGTAGAAAGGAAAGAGATGATACATGTATATGTGGACATGGGAGATAAACAAAAGGGACCGGCGTCATACAAAATAGTAACTATTAACACTAAGGGCCTCAATTCTTGGCATAAGCGACAGGCACTACTAAAAGAGGGTAGTAGGCTTAAGGCAGATGTATTATTGATACAGGATACTCACTTGGAAAGAATGCAGGAAAAGTAGCTAGTTAGTAAAAGGTATGAGCAAGTATATCTGGCACACAATCGCAAGCACCCCAAAAAAGGGGGAGTGGGAATTATGTTTGCAAAAGGACTGATATTGGAAGAAGAGCAAGTGGTGAGAGACCCAGGGGTAGATTCATACTGTGCAAGGGCAAAATAGAGAGGATGCCCCTAACAATAGGTAATGTATATGCACTAAACACACAGAAAAGAGCTTTCTATGCCAACTATATGAGGCGTTAGAAGTACATCTACAAGATCCACTAATAATAGTTTTTTGGGTTTTTTAATGCAATTCTGAACCCCCAGAGTAGACACGATGGGGGGGAAGCTTTAAAGGAAGTCAGGGGGTGAGTAAAAAGCTAGGAAAACTAGTAAAAAAAACTAGGTGCAGTGGATGCTTGGAGATATCTCCATGGTACCCAGATAGAATATACATATTTCTCCCACCCACACAAAATTTACAGCAGATTGGATATGATATGGGTAGATGGAAGGAAAGTGGAGCCACTTAAATGAGTAGATACAGGACCAATAAATTGGATGGACCATGCACCCGTGGAGGCAACTCAGTCTTCAAATGAGGGGGGGAATGTCTGCGTTTTTGGAGGTTAAACAAATCCATACTGAATGAAGAAGAGAGTTTTAACCACATAAAAAACATTATAAATGAATATATGCAGCATAACAATGGAGAGGTAGAACCCGCAATTTTGTGGGATGGGCTTAAAGCTGTCGTGAGGGAGCACTGTATAGCCATGGCGGCTAGGCGGAAATGCCAGAAAGAAAAAAGGAAACAAGAGCTACTAGCCCTGTTGAAACAAGTAGAAAAAAAACAAGCAGAAAGGAGGGAAAAGGAGGCAGCCCCACATCAGACATCTATGGGAGGAATTGAATAGGCTAACCACTGAGGAAGAAGCATTCCAACTGAGTAAAGTTAAATATTAATTTTTCATACAGAGGAATAAGTCAGGGAAATATTTGGCAAGAAAACTTAGGAAAAGGAGAGTACAACAGCAGATCCTCTGAATGGAAGGGGTAAGTTAAAAACATCTGGATGAGGAGCAGCAGCAGTGGATGAATAGAGCGATTGAAGAAAGCAAAGTAGTAGAAGCCATTAACAGCCTAAAAGGAGGAAAGGTTCCTAGGCTTGATGGTTTTACTGCAAAGTTTTATAAAAAGCTAATTGTAGAGGTGAGCCCAGTATTGAGAGATATCTTTAATGAAGTGTTGAAAGGAGGCAACCTCCCAAGCTCAATGGAGGTGGCAGGCATTACAATAATACCTAAGCCAGGCAAAGACAAAGAATTATGTGAATCATATAGACTGATATCACTTATAAATTTTAGGTGCAAAGATTCTTGCTAAATTATTAGCAACCTGGTTGCAAAGATTTATTCCACTATTGATTAAGGAAGACCAATCAGGATTCATTCCGAGTAGACAAGCTAGTGATAATGTTCGCAAACTCTTAAATTTAATATGGCAGGCACATAAAAGGTTGAAACCTCCATAATGATCACCGTAAACGCAGAAAAAGCGTTTGACAGGGTGGAGCAGAGGTTTATGTTTGTGGTAATACAGAAAATGGGGCTGGGGGAGAACTTTCAGATATGGATAAAAGCCCTATACAGGGAACCCAAAGCTCGTATAAGGGTGAATGGAGCATATTCAGAAATTTTCACACTGGGAAGGGGCACAAGACAAGGATGCCCGATATCCCCGCTGCTGTTCGCATTGGTAATAGAGCCTCTAGCCAAAAGAGTAAGGCAGAATAAAGCAATTCAAAGAATAAGGGTAGGGACAGAAGAATATAAAATCTCGCTATTTGCGGATGATGTGATGTATACGCTGGAGCAGCCATTAGAATCATTACCTGCATTACTGTGGGAAATCTAAAGTTATAGTAAAGTTTCAGGACATAAAATGAATATGGAGAAAACAGAAGTCCTTAAAATTCAGAGAGACCCGCAGGAAGAACCCAGGGTGCGAGAGGCTTTCCCTTTCAAGTGGGCAAACAAAAATGCAGATACCTGGGGGTACAGATTAGTAGAGCGTGGTCTGAACTATTTAACTTGAATTATGAACCATTAATTAAAAAAAGGTTATGACAGATTTGGTACGGGGCTTAAACTATATTTCTCCTGGATGGGCAGAATAGCTATAGTAAAGATGAATATACTACTAGATTGTTGTTTTTATTTTTAGTGCTGCCCATAGACATTCCAATTGAAGTGCTAATGCTTCTACAAAAAAAAAAAAAAAAAAAAGTTCTCCATCTGGAAATGTAGACCCCAAAGGGTGCAAAAACAAATTATGTACAGAGGAAAGGAGGATGGGGGGCTAGCAGTCCCAGAGTTGACAAGATACTATGAAGCGGCACAATTAAGGGCACTGATAGGATGGAGGTTGGAGGGAAGGGGATGGAGGTTGGAGGACCCCAATGGAGTAAATCAGAACAGGAGGAAATTAAGCCTAGCCACCTTACCGATATAATTTGGCAAGGGAGGGGACAAGGAGAGGAGAGGCCAGGAGAATAACCCATATATAGCACGCACACTCTACATGGCACAGAAAGCATAAGATGCTGGTAGGAGTAGGAGGGAACTTAAGGATGCAACGAATTATACAGTGTGAAGGTTTCAGGGAAGGAGGAGCCTCCAAGATATTTAAACATTGGCTGGAGAAGGGACTACAATATACAGGGCAAGTGCTAACAGCAGATGGTCAACTGAGACCCTTTCTAGATCTTCAGCAGGAATTCCAGCTAAAAGCAAGCGATTGGTACAGGTATTTCCAGATAGCACACTTTCTAGGTGGAAAACAAGTGAGGGTCAGCTTAGGGAATAAGGAGACCCAATTTGAGAAAATATATAGGATGTGTGATACATCTAGGGAATTGATCTCAAGACTATACAAAGCATTAGGTGGGCCAGTAGACTAAGGTGCGTACATGACAGCATGGGAGAAAGACTTAGGGGACAACTGGGACTATTTAAGGTGGGAGAAAATATATGAAGGGAGCAGGATTCCGCTAGTCTCCACATCAATTCAAGAGCATAATTATAAAATGTTACATAGAATGTATTTAATACCGGTATGCATGAGCAAAATGGGGGGGGGGGGGGCAGGTAAGTCCTCAGCGTTGGAGGGGATGTGGGAGACGGGGGAACTACATGCATATGTGGTGGACATGCTCAGTCCTACAAGATGCATGGCAGTGGATGCGAGGTACGGCCTGAGAAATGGTGGGCTGCATAGGCCCTATCACACCAACAGAAGTATTACTGAATGAATGGGGAGAGAATATGGGTAATGATTTGGGATATCTGTTGAAAATGGTGGTGAATGGAGTCTGGAAGGAAATTGTAAAGGAATGGAAGTCGGTGAAAGGCCCAGACCTGAGCAGAATAATAAATCAGCTTGCATACATATACAGAGTGAGTGAAATTACAGCATATAAAATGCAAAGTATAGGAGCTTTTAGAAGATGGCAACGGTATAGAGAATGGTTACAGAAAAGTGAGGCAAATTTAAGGATGAGTGCTCGATTGGAGTTGGAGATTGGTATACAGCAAGTAAGATAAAGATAGAAGACATGTATAGAATCAGGGAAGGCTATAATATGAATAACTATAAAACTAATAAAGAAGACTTGGTATATAAAGACAATGAAATTCCATTGGCAAAAAACAATATGGAATACAGGATCCAGGTTGGGGAGAGGGGGAAGGGATAAATTTACTTTGTAAGTAACTTAACATAAAAGTGTATGTATGTAAAACTCTTATAGATGCTGTTAATGGTGGTAAACAATGAGGTTTGCAAAGATAAACACACATTTAGAGGAAAAGATGCAATATACAACTCAAGAGTAAGAAAGAATGAATATGTTGGTGTTAAATACACACTATTATTATCACTGTTAAAAACATACTTTATTATCTCTGTTTATTGGGTAATGTATGCAAATGTCTTTGTTAAACATTTATTTATTTTATTTAACAGGTTTTATATGCCATTTTTCTACTAGGCAAAATGATTTACATGGAACAGAACAAAAAAACATTTAAATAGAATTGAAACTATGTACAGGGAACTTTACGAACAAGTAACTTAACATAGTAAACAAACCTTTATAACTTAACATAATAAACAACTTTTAGCATAGAGGGGAGATACCAGGGTGGTATCTGGGGGAGGGTGAAGGGGTATTTGAGTTGGGAAGTAGGGGGGGTGAGAGGACAAACATAAATGAAGTACCGAATAAAATTTAAGTTCAAAAAACCAAAACAATTATAAAAGCTTGGATCCTTTCGCACAAAACCGAGGTGTAACCGAGGACTCATCTCTGTCATCATTATTCTTCAACATCTAAATCCAGCCAATCTGCCAAATCCTCCAGTCATGTTATTCCACCTATATGCAGATGACAATGTTCTACACACCATTCTCAACTACAGATTCGTATTTCACGCCTATTGTACAGTGCTTTAATTCAATTGCTCTATGGCTCTCCCAACAAGGCCTTTCTATTAATTATAACAAAACGGAAGTACTATTCATATTCAAAGATCAGTCATTCATCCCTTCAAAGTCACTTAAGGTTAATCAAACAGTGCTAACAGACAAATCATAAATAGGCTACTTCAGAGTAACTACTGACCAGCATCTTACCCCGAAGATCCACATTAACAACGTAATAAAGTATATCTACAATAAAATAAGGACTCTACAGTGGCTTTGCCCTCTTCTCGAACCCCACGACTACAGGACTGTCTTCCAAGCGATGATACTTCCACACATCGACTTCTACAATGCAATTCTCCAATGTTTGCCGAAATCCCATCTGCACCCTTTGCAACTGGCCCAGCACACTGCGGCCAGGGTCCTCATCGGAACATCAAGGGGCTCACACAACACCCTCATCATGAGTGAGTTCCACTGGCTACCCCTACTAGACAGAATCAAATACAAAAACATTATATTCAAAATCCTCCGAGTTCCTACAGACTACTGTATAATAAGAAAACTCCCCAATAAGAGACAGAGAAGCAGCACCGCAGAACACCTCCTTGCTTCTCACACAGACTTCATGAAGTACAACCAATTAGCATGTGGAAGAGCATTCTCATTCTATGCTCCAATAATATGGAACTCCTCCCTGTGAACATCCGAACAGCTACAGACCTTAAGGATTTCAGGAAACAACCAAAAACACACCTGCTTCAAATGCACTTTCAGAGCGTAATATAAGCAAACATAACTAAATGTACTCAAATGCACCTCTACACTATAATCATAACTTCACTCCTCAACAATGTGGACAATATCAAAATACCTTTTTGGTATTTTGTTAAATGTTTTGGATTATTTACTAGTATTTTGTTATATGTTAGCAAAGTTTTGGATTATTTACTGGTTCCTTGCAAAGTTATATGGGTTTCTTATATGTGGTTCAATGTTCTTTGTAATGTTAACATGTTCCAAGTTAAGTTATGTTTGGTTATACATAAACCATATTGAACATTGGAAATGAGGGATATAAATTTCTCAAATAAATAAATCAAGACAGACAATACAATAGATGAGAATAAGGGTACAAATAGGGAAATATAAGGGCACACAAAGAAAAACAAGGGATCAGGCTCCAAAAGCAGCCTCAAAGAGGTGAGCTTTTAGCATGGATTTGAAATGGGGCAGAGATGAAGCCTGACATGCAGACTTGGATAGTTTGTTCAGGCATAAGGAGCATCAAGGTGAAAGGATAGGAGTCTGGAGTTGGCAGTAGAAGAAAAGGGCAATGGAAGAGTGGAGTTTACAAGGAGGGGTGTAGGGAGAAAGGAAAGGTAGTGAGGAACAGTAGAATTTATTTATTTAAATGAATACATTTATAGGTCAGAAGGAGAAGTTTGAATTGGATACAGAAACAGAAGGGGAGCCAATGAAGTGACTTGAGAAGAGGGGTTATGAGAGTATTTTGGGGCTGGCAGACAATTAGCTGTGCAGCAGAGTTCTGAATAGATTGAAGGGGAGAAAGGTGACTCAAAGGGAGATCAGCAAGGAGGAGGTTGCAATAGTCGAGATGGGAGGTAACTAAAGAGTGGCTACGTTTTTTAGTAGTGAGTTCAGAAAGAAAGGGGCAAATTTTGTTGATGTTGTAGAGAAAGAAATGAGAGATTTTTGGCTATTTGTTGGATATGTGTGAAGGAAAGGGAGGAGTCAAAGATGACACCAAGGTTGCAGGCAGAGGAAACAGGGAGTAGAAAAGTGCTAGTCACCAAGATAGAGAAAGGAGGAAGAGGGGAGGAGGGTTTAGGGGGAAAAAAGTTAGGTTTTGTCCATGTTCAATTTCAAATGGCGGTGAGACATCCAGGCAGCAATGTCAGATAGGAAGGCAGAGATGTGAGACTGCAGTGCCAGAAAAATATCAGGTTTAGAAAGATAAATCTGGGAATCATCGGCATTAAAATGATACTGAAAGCCATGGGAGGAAATGAGAGCACCAAGGGACTGGATATAGAGAGAAAAAGAGGAGGGGCCCGGAACTGACCCTTCTGGTACACTGAGAATGGGATAGCAGTAACCACCAGAACAAACACTAAAGGAGAGATGTGAGAGAAAAGAACCAAGACAGCACAGAGCCCCCTAAAAAAAAGTGAGGACTGTGTCGAGAAGGTGGTGGTCAACCGTGTCAAAAGCAGCAGAAAGGTCAAGAAGAATGAGGACAAGTAGAGGTCCTTGGATTTATCCAGGAAGAAGTCACTGGAGTCTTCGGCAAGAGCTGTCTCAGTAGAATATAAGGGACAAAAGCCAGATTGAAGAGGATCTAGCAGGGCTTGAGAGGAGAGAAATTCAAGGCAACAGTGGAGGAATGCACGTTCAAGAAGCTTGGAAATCAAGAGAAGGGAGATGGGTCGATAATTAGAAGGACAAGTAGGGTCAAGCAAACGTTTCTTGAGCAGAGGTGTGACCTAAGCATGCTTGAAGACTGCAGGGACAGTTGCAGTAGAGAGCAATAGGTTGAGAATAGGTGAGATGGGATGACAGAGGAAGAGATGGAATTGAGGAGATGGGTGGGGACAGGATCAGAGGAACAGGTAAGTTTAAAGCCCCCCCCCCCAGCATCACCCTTTCCCTGTCCTCCCCAGTCATCCCTTCCAGTCCCAGCCCCTCCCCCCCCCCCTCCAGCATCATAAGAACATAAGATATGACATACTGGGTCAGACAAAGGTCCATTAAGCCCAATATCCTGTTTCCAACAGTGGCCAATCTAGGTCATAAATACCTAGTAGTTTCCCCAAAGGATACAGGCTCCACATTACTTGTATTGCGGCAAGCTGTGAATATCAAAAGTCCCCTTTAATAATGGTTTATGGTCCTTTCCTCCAGGAACTTGTCAAAACCTTTTTTAAACCCAGCTACACTAACAGTTTTTACTACATCCTCTGGTAACAAATTCCAGAGTTTGATTACGCGTTGAATGAAAAAAGTATTTTGTCTTTTATTAGTCTTAAATAGGTTACATTGTAGTTTCATTGCACGTCCCCTAGTCTTTCTATATTTTGATGGCATAAACAATTGATCTATGTTTACCCATTCTACTCCATTCATTAATTTATAGACCTCTATCATATCTACCCTCAGTTGTTTCTTTTCCAGGTTGAAGAGCCCTCTTCCTTGCACCATCATCTCATCCATGCATTGAAACTCTGGAGCTCTGCTTGTCTTTTTGGTCCTTCGCATGGAAGGGGAAGCATTTCAGAGAATGCTACTCCGGAAGTTTTGGATTTCAACTTTCTAACTAAAAGCCTATATTTGGCCTCCCGAACTTCCCTCCCACACTTTCCTATTTCATTCACATCAACATGTACCAAGAGAGCAGACTCCTCCCCAGCACTACTAAGACCTTGTTTAAGTGGTGCATGAGGTCTGTTACCTTTGCACCAGGCAGACATGTTACCAGGCGATCCTCACATCCACCAGCCACCCAGCTATCTACATGTCTAATGATTAAATCACCAGCTATAACGGCTGTCCTAACCCTTCCCTCGTGGGCATATGGCCCTAGAGAAACCTCCTCAGTGCAAGAGGGTTGTACATCACCTGGAGGACAGGTCCTAGCTACAGAATCATTTCCTTCCACACCAGGGTGATGCTCTCCTGCCACATGACCTCTCTCCTCCATGGCAACAGGGATGCTGCCAGACTGGAGATGGGACTATAGTTCTATATCCCTGTAGGTCTCGTCTGTGTACCTCTGTCTTCCTTATGTCCTCCAAGTCTGCAACTCTAGCCTCCAGAAATTGGATTCACTCCCTGAGAGCAAAGAGCTCCTTGCACCTAGTGCATACGTAAGATCCCTTACCAACTGGGAGAAAATCATACATGTGACACTCAATGCAAAAGACTGGAAAGCCCCCATCTTGCTGCTGGACTGCTGTCTGCATCCTAGTTTTAAGATTGTGTTTAGGTATCTAAGTTGTTTGTTTACTTAGGTTTACTGAGGATACTTATACTAATAAAACTATACCTAATATGTTTAATGGACTTTGTTCACCTCAAGATTAATCTCAGGTCCTTAATGTATGCCTGTTGAGGATAAACAGCTGCACCCGAGTTAATATGGGCACCTCCTTCCCTTTAAGAGGGTTAAGCACCTATAAAGCTATGACTATCCCAGGGATTGGTGGGTGGGAGTCAGGGAGGGAGGAAAAGACAACTTATTAAAAGTTGGCTGCTACACAGTGCCCTGTTCTGTGCTTCTAAAGTAAAGTCTTACCAATTTCCTGGATGATTCACACAGTCCTTGGTTTGACAGAAGGGGCCTTTTAAATTGCCTCTTTGATCTGTCACTTGCCTTTAACACCAATTTAAGGCAACTTCACAGATCCTTTGCCTCCTAATTGGAAGGTATCTGTAAAGGTCACTAGAAACAATTTAAATTTTTTTTTACTCACTCAGAGACTATTCTACGTGTATGCTAAGCTATATTCTGATTTAAGTAAAAAAAACTCTTCAGAAACAAATTTCAGCAACTGTTTACTCTATTTTACATAGTAACATAGTATATGATGGCAGATAAAGACCAATATGGTCCATCCAGTCTGCCCAGCAAGGCGGCAAGAGTAGGTGCACTTTCTGGGTTAAGCTAAACTCTGATTTGATTTAAATGAAAAGCTCTCTAGAAACAAATTTCTAATTCCAGCCCCTCTCAGCATCAGCTCCCTTCCAGTTCCAGCTTTTCCCAGCATCAGCTCCCTTCCAGTCCCTGTCCCTCCCAGCATCAGCTCCCTTCTAGTTCCACCCTTCCCCAGCATCACTCCTCCTCCAGTCGCAGACCCTCCCAGCATCATCTCTATTCCAGTCCCAGTCTCCCTAGCCACCAACACAAGCACATTACTAGTCCTAGCCCCCCCAAAAGCAGCCTTCTCATGCCAGCCAGCCTCCACAGCCCCCCCCTCCCTCAGCATTAAACCCTCCTAGTCACCTTCTCTCCCTCTCCTCCCTGTGGCCCTGTCACAGCTTGCACTCATTGCACATTTCTATTGTTCCCGCAGCTGTGCTATGTTACAGCTGCCAGGACTGCAAAGTCTCTAAAAATGAAACAGGACACTTCCTGTCTTTTGCGCAAGAAAAAAGTGCCCCAGTTTAACTTTTAGAGCATCCATGGTCCCGGTGGCTGCAACTTAGCACAGCCGCAGGAACAAAGGACATCACTCCCACCATTGTGACAAAATAAGCCAGTGAGACAGGCTTTGGGTCTTACTGGCTTGCCTCTTCAGCCAGCGAGGTCATGGGGCCACTCGGAGAGAAACAAAAACTTGATGGTAGAAAAACACCACATAGCCTATCTAGTCTGCCCTTCCATATCCACCCATACAACAGTCCCCTTTTTCCTTTAGAGATCCTCTGTGTTTGTCCCATGCTTTTTTGAAGTCAGATACTGTTCTCATCTCTACCACCTCTACTGGGAGTCTATTCCACACATCTACCACTCTTTCCGTAAATAAATATTTCCGCATATTACTCCTGAGTCTATCCCCTTTCACCCTCATCCTATGTCCCCTCATAGCACAGCTTGCTTTCAATCAAAAGAGGCTCTCCTTCTATGCATTTATGCCATGGAAGTATTTAAAAGTTTCAATCATATCACCTTCATTCCGCCTTTCCTCTAAAGTATACATATTAAGCTCCTTAAGTCTGTTCTCATATGCTTTATAATGAATGCCACTAACCATTTTAGTAGCAACCCTCTGACAGACTCCAACCTGTTTATATCTTTTTGAAGATACGGTCTCCAGACTTGCACACAATACTCCAAATGAGGTCGCACCAAAGACTTATATAGAGGCACTATCACCTCCTTTCTTCTGCTAGCCATTCCTCTCCCTGTGCACCCAAGCATCCTTCTAGGTTTCGTCATCGCCTTTTCTACCCATTTAGCTACTTTAAGATCAGACACAATCACACCTAGGTCCCGCTCTTCTTTTGTGCCTTTGAATCATGCCTTTATCCCTATACCATATAGCACCCTTGGATTGCTGCAGCAAAAATGCATGACCTTGCATTTTTTAACATTAAATCTCAGCTGCCAAATTCTAGACCATTCTTCAAGCTCAGCTAGATCCCGCCTCATGTTATCTACACCTTTCTGGGTGACTATTGAAGATTTTGGTATCATCCGCAATGAGGCAAACCTTACCACACAGCCCTTTGGCAATATCACTAACAAAGATGTTAAAAAGAATCGGACCAAGGACAGATCCCTGGGGCACACCACTGCTAACCTCCTTCTCCTCAGAGTGAGCTCCATTTACCTGTACCGCTTACCACCTCCCACTCAACCAATTTCTAACCCAAGCAGTAACTAAGGTCCATCCCTAGGGTGCTCAGTTTGTTTATAAGTCGCCTGTATGAAATGGTGTCAAAAGGCTTTACTGAAATCTAAATACACCACATCTAGGGCTCTTCCTCTGTCCAACTCACTGGTCACCCAGTCAAAGAAATCAAATCAGATTTATCTGATAAGACCTGCCTCTAGCGAATCCATGCTGCCTCAGATCCCAAAAATCCTCACTATTTTCTCTTTCAGCAAGTTTCCAATAATTCACTCACCACAGAGGTTAGACTAACCAGCCTGTAGTTTTCTACCACATCCTTACTTCCGCTTTTGTGTAAAGGGACCACATGTGCCTCTCTTCAGTCCTCTGGCACCTCTCCAGACTCCAAAGAGGCACTGAAAAGGTCAGTCAGTGGAGCTGCTAGAATGTCCCCAAGTTCCCTCAGTATTCTCTGTTCCTGTTTGTGGGTGTTTCCTGAGGTCCTGCTCCTGGTTCATCTGTGAACACAGAACAGAAATATTTGTTAAGCAATTCCGCTTTATCCTCATCAGCTTCTACATATTCCTCCCCTTCATCCTTGAGTGTCTGATGAGGGACCTTGTCAAAGGCTTTCTGAAAGTCCAGATACACTATATCAACCGACTCACCTTTGTCCACCTGTTTATTCACACCTTCAAAAAAACATATCAGATTAGTAAGACAAGATCTTCCTTGTCTAAAGCCATGTTGGCTGTCTCCCATTAGGCCATGACTATCTACATGCTGTGTAATTTTGTTCTTTATGATGGTTTCTACCATTTTCCCCGGTACTGACATCAGGCTAACCGGTCTGTAATTTCCCAGATCACCCCTGGAACCCTTTTTAAAAATTGGCGTTACATTGGCAATCCTCCAATCTTCAGGTATTACAGATGATTTTAATGAAAATTCACAGATTACTAATAGCAGGTCTGCAATCTCATATTTTAATTCTTTCAACACTCTTGGATGTATACCATCTGGTCCAGGTGATTTGCTTCTATTCAGATTATCAAATAGTTCTAATACATCTTCCCGGTGTAGCAATATTTCTCTCAATTCCTCTGCAGTATCACCTTTAAATACCACTTCAGTCTTGCGTAACATCCCTACATCTTCCTCAGTAAAGACCGAAGCAAAGAATTCATTCAGTCTCTCCGTTATAGCCTTGTCTCCTCTTACTGCCCCTTTTACCCCTGTATCATCTAATGGTCCAATTGACTCTCTCACAGGCCTTTTGCTACGAATGTACTTGAAAAAGTCTTTATTTCGTGTTTTTGCTTCCATAGCAAGTTCCTTCTCAAATTCTCGCTTTGCCTGCCTTATCAATGCTTTGCATTTAACTTGCCAGTGCTTGTGTTTCCAATTTTCGTCATTTGGCTCTTTTTTCCATTTCCTGAAAGATGCTTTTTTGGCAGCAACAGCCTCTCTGACCTCACCTTTAAACCATGCTGGCAGTTTTTTTGACTTTTCTTAATGCGTGGAATACAGCTGGTCTGGGCTTCCAGGATAGTATTTTTAAACACTCAAGCTTGATGTAAGTCTTTAACCTTTGCAACCGCTCCTTTTAGTTTTTTCTTAACTATATTCCTCATTTTATCATTTTTATTTATTTATTTAACATATATTTATAACCCGCAACTTCCAGAGTTCAGTTGCGGTTCACAATAAAACAACAATCCACAAAGCATAAGCTTAGTTTTACATCGAACATTTTGTAACAATAAACGTAGTGGTTAACAGCATGAACTAATGCAAAATAGCAAGACTGGCTTGTAAACTATGTACAAAAAACTATATACAAATACATGTTGTGGGTACTTTGGAATTGGATCATAGTGTTTTTATAATAGTGTATTGTCTGTTAAATTGTTGGGATTAGTATTACTCTGTCATAGTCTCCTTTTTGAAAGTTAAAAGGTAGTACTGTGGATTTCTTTACTATCCCTCCTCCACTAATTAAATCAAACACGATCATGCTATGATCACTATTGCCAAGTGGCCCCAACACCCTTATCTGAGGCATGCGAAGAGGACCCCGAGTCAACAGATTCAACGTTGCAGGTAGCCGCCAGGGCTCCCCGTCGAGGAGCCGCACCAGATCGGCATACCAGGGATGCCTCGGCCAATCTGGGAACACCAACAGTACTCTCCCCCAATGCGCCGAACCACTCTCCCAATGAGCACTCATGGGGGAAACACATAGAGAATGCCGGACATCGGCCATTGTTGCATTAGGGTATCGATGCCCTCCGACATCCTTTCTCGTCTTCTGCTGTAAAAGCGATTCACTTTGGCCGACCGAAAGGTCACCATGAGATCCATAATCCGTAGACCCCACCTGATGACTATCTCCGCAAACATTTCCAGATGAAATTCCCATTCTCCGGCATCCACTCGGACTCTGAGAAAATCCGCCATCACGTTCTCTGTTCCTGCTATATAAGCTGCCAAAATCGCCTGCAGCCGTGGCTCCACCCAAGCAGAGACTCCGCTTCCTCCTCCATGGCAGCACTTCCTGTGCCCCCCTGCCGATTGAAATAAGCTACTGTTGGAGTTGGACAGCACTCGCACTGCTCGACCGTTCACCGCGGATTCAAACGCTTGAAGTGCCAGTAATACTAAGTACACCAGCAATAAACCCCAAAGTACGGTGGACATTATTTTGTAGTTAAGTGTTTTGATTCACTACTTAAAATTTAACTAAAATTTAGGAAAAGGAACAATCGCAGTGAGGGTGAGGACTTGATCCTTTTCCCTTTTGTTTGAGAGTTCCGACAAAAAAATCATACAACATACTTATAGCCTTTCTGTAATGGTACTTCAGGGTTTATTGCTGGTGTTTGTTCACCCTGAAGGGGGTTTCATTGACAGGTTACTTAGTATTACTCCAAAATGTCCCTAAGTGGGCAGGAACCTTAGGTTCCCGCCCACCCTACCCCTCACCCCACCCACCCCAGGAGCTACATTGCCTTTAAAGTGATCACATACATGCCATCTATCCTTTCTTACTTGGGTTAAAGTCCACATCTTCTTCATCCTCCTCCTTCCTCCTCTTCTGGGACTGCTTAACCAACATGTCATGTATTCAGTGCAATAACTGCGGAACTTTCATTCCAAGACAAATCATTTGGAGCCTAAGAGCTTTTCCTATGTGCCTCAGGTCAGCTGCCATGCATGACGAATTAACTCTACTAAGGAAAAACTAGCTGCCATGCATAAAGAAGTGACTCTACTGAGGGAGGAAATGGCTGCAATGAAACGCACCTCTTCTAGGATACAAACTGAACAAAGTCCACCACCGCTCCCACAAAGAATCAAACGCCCCAGGAACAAATGGATCACAGTGGGTTCTGGAAGATTGCGACCTGTAACACAGACATCCTATACATCAAGAGTTATCCCTGCATAATGCCTCCTCTGCCTTGGCTAATGAGGATGCTCAATCCAAAGAAACTGAAGGACCCTTAAATGAGTCAGACAATGCCCAATCTACTGCTAAAGCATCAAATATGAAGAAAACCTCAAACAGAAAACTACTACTACTTGGGGACTCCATTATCAGAGGCACCAACTTGAGAACACAGTTCAAAGGAGAGAAGATAGTCATGTGTGCCTACCAGGCTCGACAGCCAGCAGGAATACAAACCAAGTTGTTGAAGTACTTAGCGCAAAAAAGTGAACACTCCAAACTTGATGTTCTTATCCACTTGGGCAGAAATGACCTGGCTAGAAAAGTGCCTCTACAGTCCAAAAGGACTTCCAATCTCTGGGAGAGAAACTTAAGCCCATTGTTAACACTGTTGCATTCTCAGAGGTTCTGCCTGTTCTTGGTAAGGGGACAGAAAGGCTGCATCGCATTAACAGCTTTAATACATGGCTCAAGACCTGGTGCAAACAAGAAGGATTCAGATTTATTGGCGACTGGGGAAACAGATGGACCAACAAGAGACTATAATGTGCTGATGGACTACATCTCTCTGTCGCAGGAAAAAGAATCTTAAGTGAAATATTCAGGCAGTATGTTGATATGCATTTAAACTAGGAAAAGGGGGTGACGGATGTGGAAGGTCAAGACCTGCACGTTACCCCCTGCAAAAACAGATCATCAGAAACAGCCACACTTTTAAACCACACATCAAAAACAAGCGTGAAGATGTGGGCAGAGCAAAATCAATGCAAAATACACACAAGCCAGGTAAATGCTGGAAAGCAGTGAACACAAATGCTCAAAGCTTAGCCAACAAAGTTCAGGACCTGGAAACCCTAATGGTGGAAATGGATTTGGACAATGTGGCAATTACAGAAACATGGTTTAATGAATCGCATGATTGGGATATAGCCATAGCTGGCTAAAATCTATTCAGAAGAGACAGAGAAATGGAAAAGGAGTAGTAGCCTTGTATGTCAAAAGCAATATTAAAGCTACTGAAATGCAGGGGACATGGGGAAAAGCAGCAGCGCTCTGGATTGCGTTGGAAAGAAGAGATGGCACTGTCATCCATACTGCTGTAGTCTACAGTCCTCCGATTCAAATTGAGATAGATAACGATAACGAATTGATTATAGGTATTGCCAAGATAGCCATAAAGAGGGAAGCGATCATTTTGGGTGACTTTAATCGACCTGATGTGGATTGGATTACTTCTGCACATCTGGAAAGAAGCAAAAAAATTGAAGATGCTCTCTAAGATGCATCACTTAGACAAATGGTCATGAAACCAACCAGGGAAAACTCAACGCTGGATTTAGTGCTCACCAACGGTGATAGCATATCTAATGTCTGCGTGAGTGCCCCTGTGAGCAACAGCGATCATCACACGATGTGGTTTGAGATAAAAGCCAAGGTACAGGCCAAACGTAGCAAGCGCAAAGTCCTAAACTTCAAAAACACTGACTTCAAGAAAATGTCTGAGTACCTAAAGGAGGAGATGACAGGGTGGAAGGAGATAAGGGAAGTGGAATTGCAATGGGCTAAACTAAAGTTGTCAAATTAAAGGGGCAACAGATAAATATGTAAAAAAGTAAATAAAAACAAGAGGAGAAGGAAACCTATTTGGTTTTCCAAAGAAGTGGCTGCTCAAATAAAGGCAAAAAACACAGCTTTCGCAAAATTCAAAAGCTTGCAAACAGAAGAACACAGAAATGAATACAGGATCAAACTCAAAGAATCAAAAAGAGAAATAAGGATAGCAAAATCAAAGGCTGAGGAAAAGATGGCTAAAGATGTTAAGGGTGGCGACAAAACTTTCTTCAGAGACCTTTGGCAAAACTAAAGAGTCATGGGATAGGAGGCAGTGTACTATTGTGGATCAGGAACTGGTTAAAAGATAGAAAGCAGAGGGTAGGGCTAAATGGCCAATTTTCCCAATGGAGAAAGGTGAATAGTGGTGTACCCCAGGGATCTGTGCTGGGTCCGCTGCTTTTTGACATATTCATAAATGACCTGGAAAGTGGAATAACGAGTGAGGTTATCAAATTTGCAGATGACACAAAACTATTTAAAGTTGTTAAAACCCAAGAGGATTGTGGAAAATTGCAAGAGGATCTTGATAAATTGGAAGACTGGGCATCAAAATGGCAGATGAAATTTAATGTGGACAAGTGCAAGGTTATGCACCTAGGGAAGAACAACCCAAACTATGGTTACACGATGCAAGGTTCCACATTAGGAACCACCACCCAGGAAAAAGATTTAGGCGTCATTGTGGATACCATGTTAAAACCCTCGGCCCAGTGTGCAGCGGTGACCAAGAGAGCAAATAGAATGCTAGGTATGATACGGAAAGGAATGGAAAATAAAACAAAAGATATTATAATGCCTCTATATCGTTCCATGGTGAGACCGCACCTTGAATATTGTGTGCAATTCTGGTCGCCGTATCTTAAAAGGATATAGCGATTTTAGAAAAGGTTCAGAGAAGAGCCACCAAAATGGTAAAGGGGATGGAAGGATACTCCTATGAAGAAAGGCTAAAAAGGTTAGGGCTCTTTAACCTGGAAAAGAGACAGCTGAGTGGAGATATGATAGAAGTCTATAAATTAATGAACGGAGTGGAACGGGTAAACGTAGATCGATTGTTTACCTTATCAGAATATAGAAAGACTAGGGGACATGCAATGAAGCTACAGGGTAAACTATTTAAGACTAATAAAAGAAAATATTTTTTCACTCAATGTGTAATCAAACTCTGGAATTTGTTACCGGAGGATGTAGTAAAGGCTGTTAGTGTAGCTGGGTTTAAAAAAGGTTTGGACAAGTTCCTGGAGGAAAGGTCCATAAACCATTATTAAGAAGGGACCCAGGATATCAATGCTTGAACCAATACAAGCATTGTGGAACCTGTGTCCCTTGGGGAAACTGCTAGGTACGTATGACCTAGATTGGCTACTGTTGAAAACAGAATACTGGGCTTGATGGACCTTGGTCTGACCCATTATGGCATATCTTATGTTCGGGAAAGGAAGAAGATCAAAGTTGGAATTGCAGGACTCAGAAGTGCTTGGAAAGGTCTCATGGAAAGTGACATAGAAAAAGCGAAATTGCTAAACAAATACTTCTGCTCTGTTTTTACTAAATAAAATCCTGGAGATGGACCAGCTGTGACTCCCAAATATAAAAATGGGAATGACGTAGATACCACACCATTCACAGAAGATGAGGTGTTGGAACAACTTGCTAAACTGAAAGTGGACAAAGCCATGACCGGATGGGATACATCCCAGGATACTGAAAGAGCTCAGAGAGGTTCTTTCAGGGCTGTTAAAGGATGTCTTCAACAGATCCTTGGAAACAGGAGAGGTTCCTCAGGACTGGAGAATGGCTGATGTCGTACCTGTACACAAAAGTAGTGACAGGGAAGAAGTATCAAACTACAGACCCGTGAGCCTTACCTCGGTGGTGGGAAAAGTAATGGAGACGCTCCTGAAAGAGCGAATAGTGAACTTTCTCAAAACCAACAGGTTGCAAGATCCGAGGCAACATGGTTTTACAGAAGGACATTCTTGCTAAACAAATCTGATTGAGTTCTTTGACTGGGTGACCAAGGAACTAGATCAGGGGCATGCGATGGATGTCATCTACCTGGATTTCAGCAAAGCCTTTGATATTGTTCCTCATAGGAGGCTTGTCAACAAACTCAGTAGCTTGGGGATGGGCCCCAAGATGGTGAAATGGATTAGAAATTAGTTGACTGACAGACAGAAGGTGATGGTACATGGAGCTCACTCGGATGAAAGGAAGGTGATTAGCGGTATGCCCCAGGGTTTGGTCCTGGGCCCAGCACTGTTCAATGTATTTGTGAGGGATATTGCTGAAGGACTGAATGGAAAAGTCTGTCTTTTTGCAGATGACAAAAATTTGCAACAGAATGGACTCCCCCAAGGGAGTGGATAACATGAGGAAAGATCTACAAAAGCTGGAAGAATGGTCTAATGCTTGGCAATTACGATTTAATGCAAAAAAGTGCAGTGTCATGCACTTAGGTAGCAGAAATCCAAGGGAAAAGTACGCAATAGGGGGCGAGAGGTTGGTGTGCATGGTTCAGGAGAAATACCTTGGTGTGATTATCTCTGATGATCTCAAGGTGGCAAAACAGTGCGACAAGGCAGTGGCAAAAGCCAGGAGGATGTTGGGCTGCATACAAAGAGGGATTACCAGCAGAAAGGAAGAGGTACTTATGCCACTGTACAGGTCGCTGGTGAGGCCTCACTTGGAATACTGTGTTCAGTTTTGGAGACCATATCTTGCAAAAGATGTAAAAAGACTTGAAACTGTTCAGAGGAAGGCAACCAAAATGATTTGGAGCCTGCGTAAGAAACCCTATGAGAAGAGACTTGAAGACCTAAATATGTACACTTTGGAGGAGAGGAGGGATAGGGGAGATATGATTCAGACCTTTAAATACTTAGAGAGGAATGATGAACATACAAACCTCTTCCAAAGACAGGGAAGCTGCAAAACTAGAGGGCATAACATGAAGCTGCAAAGTGGAAAATTGAAAGGCAATGTCAGTAAATATTTTTTCACTGAAAGGGTGGTGGATGCTTGGAATGCTCTCCCGATTAAAGTGGTGTGGGCCAACACGGTGACGGAATTCAAAACATGGGACAAGCACTGCGGATCCCTTTATAGCAACAGGATAAAAACAAAATAAACTGAACCATCTAACTTCTCAACAAATAGGGGTGTCCTACATGGAGTGGTGGGTCCACCTCTAA
The DNA here is from genome assembly GCA_033557465.1 of Ichthyophis bannanicus. NCBI lineage: Eukaryota > Metazoa > Chordata > Amphibia > Gymnophiona > Ichthyophiidae > Ichthyophis > Ichthyophis bannanicus. Next base: position 386,060,432 of record CM066039.1, read on the forward strand.
ACAAAGACATGGGGAGGGGTGGCCTGCACTGAGAGACGGGTGCAGCTACTCTTGCCGTATATTTGCTGGACAGACTGGATGGACCATGCTGGTCTTTATCTGCCATCATTTACTATGTTACTGCCCTCAGTTCCAGATGGTTGATCGACCACTGGGCCTCCGGCTCGTTCCAAGCTCCTTGTGCGAATAGGTCTCCGCAATGAGCTCCCCAACCTGCAAGACTTGCATCTGTCAACAGCGGGAGGCACTGCGGTTGCTCCAGTGGCATGTCCACCGCCAAATTTCCTGGTGAGAGCCACCACTAAAGGGATTGTCTGATCCTCAAGGGGCAGGGAAGACGTCTGTTTAGCGAATCGTTTTGGTAAGACCAGTGCCAAAGTAATGACCTCTGTAAGGGACGCATGTGCGCTCTGGCCCATGGTACTGCCTCCAGGGTCACCGCCATTGTCCCTAAGATGCAAAGGTAGTTCCAAGTCGATGGAGCTGGAGTCAATAGAAACTTTCTTACCAGCTGCCGAAGGATCTGAGCTCGCCGATCCGGCAGAAATACTGTTCCCAACTGGGTGTCGAACCGTACTCCCAAGTACTCTAATACCTGAGACGGCACTAACCGGCTTTTGGATGCATTGACCACCCAGCCGAGCCTCTGAAGGAACTTCACTACTTTATAACCTGAATGCTCTCAGCTCTGGACTTTGCTCGAATGAGCCAATCGTCTAGATAAGGGTGAACTAAGATGCCTTTTTTCCACAGAGCCGCCACCGCCGCCACCACCACCATGACCTTGGTGAAGGTACGCGGAGCCGTTGCTAAACCAAAAGGCAATGCCTGAAACTGAAAATGGCCCAATGGGAGCACGAACCTTTGGAATTTCTGATGAGCTACTCTGATCGGAATGTGCACGTACACCTTGGACAGATCGAGATATGTCAAGAATTCTTCTTGCCGAACCACCACTATGACCGATCGCAATGTTTCCATTCGAAAGTGAGACACTCGTAGACAACGATTCACTCCCTTGAGATCCAGGATAGGACGTAGGGACCCGTCCTCCTTTGGAACTACGAAATAAATAGAGTAACAACCAATACCGTACAACTCCTGCGGCACCGGCACAACTGCTCCTAACTGTAAAAGACGATACAAAGTTTGTTGGATCGCGGACGTTCTCAGCTGCCCTTTGAAGGGGGACAGAACAAATCTACTATTGGACAAGCAAATTTGAGAACATAACCTTCGCGTATTACCTCCAACACTCATTGGTCGGACGTTATCTGGACCCAGGCATGAAGAAACTCCCAAAGCCACCCTCCAATCGGTTGAATTCCTACCTGGGCCCGCCTCGCTTCATTGTGGTTTTCAAGAAGTCGTGGAACAGGCAGCTGTAAACCCTCTCCACGCTCCTCGAAAACCCCGAAACCCTTGCGCTCGTGAAGCAAACCTTCCTCGCTGGAAGTCTCCCAGTCGAGAGGAACAAAATTGCCTGAAATCTCGAAACTGACCTCGCAGAGCCATCAACAGTTTGTCCAGATGCTCAAACAACTTCCCCTTAAAAGGAAGCTTACTAAGCCGCGATTTAGAAGAAACATCAGCCGCCCAATTTCTTAACCACAGGTACTGGCACGCGGCTACCAAAGAAGCTATACTATTTGCCAAAGACCTAATCAAATCATAGTGGACATCCGCTAGATATGCCGCACCCGATTCAAGTCGTGTAACATCAATTATTCGCTCCTGTTCCTGCTGAGATGGCTGCCTTAATCTCTGCGACCGCCTAAGGCAAGCTCTCGCCACCCAAGCTCTGCAAATAGACGCTTGCAATGAGAGAGCATTGACCTCAAAGGCTTGCCTCAATAACCCGTCTACCTTCCAGTCTTGCACATCCTTCAAGGCTGTAATGCCTTCCACCGGGATGATAGTCTTCTTTGTGACCACTGACACCGCTGCATCTATACGTGGAGAACGAAATCGCTCTTTCTCCTTGTCCGCTAAGGGATAGAGTCTGTTCATAGTTCTTGCCCCTCGAAATCTCGCTTCCGGTACATCCCATTCATCCTGAATCATCCGGTCAACCACCCAATGAACTGGAAATACTGCCTGAGTTAGACTCGCTGCCTGAATGAGAGGGTCCTCCAAACCCTCCTCCTCCGATGGCTGTACCGAAGCGAGGTTAAGTGCCTGAAGGGACTCAGTAATGAGTGCAGTAAGCTTGTCCTTTTAAAAAACTCTTATGATTCTCGCTTGATCTTCCGGTTCTGGAATCTCGCCTTCAATTTCGTCCATTCCTGATTCAGGTTCCACATCTACATCTTCCATATCCTGCCAATCTGATTCCAAGAGCTGATCTTCGAGAGATCGTGCCCTCTTAAGAGGCCTCACCAGGCTACCTCCAAGTTTTTCAGAGCCAGATTGCTGTCCCTGAGTCTCTAGCATCAAAGGCTCTGTGATCGTCCCCTGCTGTCGCAAGCAATATGTTTGATGCATTATGAGCACAAAATCTGGAGAAAAGCTTCCAAGGGCTGCCCCAGCTCCTAATGGCACCCCCAAACTAGCTTGCACTGCTTGACTCTCCAGAGGGGACACGGATGGCACTTCCAATAGGGACTCATCATCACCTCTTGCAACTGGAATCTGAGTTTCCTCAGAAACGTTTTCATGAATCTCTTGCTCCATCGTGGTAGAAGCGCGCGCACAGCCCTTGCAGACCCCGTCGTCCGAGACTGCACCCCTGCGGGTGCCACAGACCAAACACTGCGGTCTTGACGGCATTAGCAATAAAAAAATAAATTTAAGATTCTTCAGAACTCAGGAATCGTCTCCTAACCAGAGAAATAAAAGTACATTATCCTTTTCATTTTTTTTGTGGTAAGAGTCTCAACTGAAACCACCCCCCCCCCCCAAACGGTCTCAAATGAAAAGAAATTAAATTAACCAAAAATAAGTTAAAAGAATTAAATATAACTTGACTAATACTAATTTCCCTTGAAATTAGTCTGTCAGTGTTCAGGAGAAGTAGGCCCCAGCGCTGCTCACCCGCGGCCTGAAAAAAGCACGGGAACCCCAGCCCACGCAAAACCGTCAGGGCCTGGTTGCCTGTGCCGTACTCTGAGTCGGGCCCCAAAGCCTCCCCGCTCGATTGAGCTTTGGCAGGTTGCTCCTCTGCTCCGCCGTACTTAAGCACGCCGCTGGATCAGTTACCTGACTCTGCCGTTTCCGATCCTGTGCCCTGCTATCCACCCCACCAATCACTGCTAAAGGCAATCAGCTGTGGCGGAGAGGGCTTCCCAGCTCCCGCCACGAGGCCCCAGACACAGATGGAGCCTACTGGCTCATCGTTGCTGCCACCACACAACTCCTTCCATTCCAACGAGGAGGGGAGAGTGGCTCAGTCACCCGGGCCGGTCCTGAAAGGGAAGAAGCTGCCAATAGAACAGGTTCGAATCCCCTCAAAACCCAATTTTTTTTTTTTTTAAAGCAACAGAACCTCAAAAGGAACAGAATTAAATAGGCAACAAAGAAAATCCCTAAGAATAACTACACTAAAGACTGATCCTTATCCGTTCCTCTAGTGAGCCCAGCACCTAGGCTCACTACGTCCTCCTGCTGCATGGAGACTGGACACACTGGGGCTGATGGGAGAGACCAGCAGGATGCATCCAGTGATGTCACGATTCTGACATGCCCAGTCTCCATGCTGCAGGAGGTGGTACACTACCCAGTGGTGAAGGACTGAACTGGAGGAACGATAAGGAAGCACGTTTATTAGAGATGGAGTGTGTGTTCGACAAGGCACATGAGAAAGGGAGAGTGGGAAAGGAGAGGGATATGAAAAAGATTAGAGGTGTTGCGTGAAGATCTCTTTTCGGAGTGTGACAGAAGTCTAGGGGAGGGCCAGAGTTGGGGTTGATATTTCCAAATGAGGAGGAGCAGCAGTAGCAGAATATGGGGCAGAGAGGAGACAGTAAGGCGGAAACGAGGGTGAGGTTGCTTTAGAGAGAGAAGAGATGGCTGAACGAACTGGACCAAGAGTAGATGCTGCCCAGACCTGGTCATGTGGGCCACTAGGGGCAGGCTTTAGCAAGTGAATGGACAGCTGATGCCATGGGCATGAGTATTCAGGTGGGTATGTGGTGGTAGCTTGTAGACAGCCAGCAGAGCATGCCTCAGCCTTAAGGCCAGGTCCAGCAGAGCAAAAAAAGAAAAATTAAAACAGAGCAGGAGTATGAGCATTACGGCTGGGGAGCAGGGCAATAGTAGGAGAGCAAAAGCATGTGTGAATGATGGTAGGGAGAGAACAGAGAAAGCAAGAGATTGTGTGTATTGACCATGATCTTTTTGGTCATGTAACATCACTGCTTTAAGCTTCATCTTATAAAAGATAGATAGAATAAAATTTCTATGTTACTACATGGGGAGAGGTGTTAATATGAGAACAATTTAAAAAGGGGGCCCATGCTCAAAGGTTTGCCCACACCTACCCATAGCACGCCGTTATAAAATGTCACCCCTTTAAACAGTTTTAGATGAGTTTAGTTTGTACAACCCAATCATTTTTGCAGGCAATTCATAAAAGGAGTCTCTCTCTGCCATTACTGGTTCAAAGTATGTGGGGAATATATTGTACTTTGAACCAGTCTGCTGAGTTTTGAAAAAATTGCCCTATTACGTTTAGGGAAGGTGAAAACTGTCATGTTTGGTCCCCATTCTTGAAAATCCCAGTGTAAACAGACCACTTAAGCTTCTCACCACTCATGCCTCTTTAAAATGTTCGATGAGAGAATTGTTATACTAATATACATTTAACAGCATGTAAGGATTTCTCACATATCAGGACCCAAGGACATTCTTTATAGGAATATGCGTTGAAGAAGTTCTATACCAGCCTGGACATGCGACAAGGCTTCTTTTTTATTTATATACAAATACCAACAGAACCATATCATTTGCAAATACTCTCAAACATTTTATTTAAAAAAAAAAAAAGGACTCAAAAACCAAATAAGATCGCTTTAAATACAAATAATGTAGGTACAAAGTATATACAGATATTAACAGTTTTAAATAAGCTTTGCATTTGTTATATACTTCAAACATCTTCATAGATTCATGACAACGCATACACAGTACATGTTTAGGAGAATGAATAGGCTTGCATTTGTTGGAGTACTGCCTGGTTTAAACACAGCCATAAGTCTTAAGAATGCTTTTCAGCCAAGTTTAACAGTGAAAAAATTTACACCATACCCCCAACATCTACAGTACATGCACAAAAGCATTTGGCTTCATCTGTTCAGCTATGTGACTTCAGAGCAACAGTGGAGGTAGACTGACCCCGCCAGCATCCAAGGGCAATTGGAAGAAAGGAATCAAACTACAAACAGAATACTTTATTTTATAGCACATCTCAGCATAGCAGCTTTCAGAGTATGTGTCTAGTTAAGCTGAGCTCCTGGTTTTGGTGACAAGCATTGTTGACTACCTAAAAAAAGGAAATATCATACATACCAATATTGTTTTAAATTTGCTTTAGATTTTAGTCTGTAAAATCAGTTTTAAATACCTGTCAGTTCCTAGTCTGTTCAATTGCTAAAGATCCTCGTCAAAGTTAGAAGTAATTAAAAAAATAGTCTATTAAAAGTAGGTTTACAGTTGGACAACTGAACAGCATGAACCAATTATCTCAATTGTAAAGAATTGATATTAATAGAGCCCTTAACTTAACACATGGCCTGGCAGACTAACCACACAGCACTGGTTGATCCAGACTTCTATAGCTGGAGAATCGTTACTCCACTGTCAAGTGCCAAGTAACTGGACATATTGGGGAGTCTTCAACTGGAAGCTGTGCTTCTAGAAAGCCAGTGAAACCAAATGCCACCTTGGCCATTCATAGTAAAGATTTGACACACAAATTACCGGACCATTCTGTCATGCTACTGGAGCCTATCATCCAAAAAGGTCCCAGGAAAAAAGTAATGGAGAACATGGGAAACACATGCTAATGCTAAAGTATTGAAGTAGTTTCACATGGATGAGCCCTGCTCATTCTTTAAGGATTCCATCTGATACAATCACTAAACCAGTTTGATATTACATGAAATTAGTGAGCTACTGCTATAAATGGGAGCCAGAAATTCTGCCAGTACAGCCTTGAATTAGCCCACTCACTTAATGAATACATGAAATACTGAACTGTTCATGACCCAGAAGAGAGAAATTTGGTCTTACCTGCTAATTTTCTTTCAACACAAGACCAGTCCAGAATGCATGGTGGTGCCCACCAACTAGCAGATGGAGACAAACTAAAGAACTGGGAGCTCTGGCCTACATTAGCCACATGCTTCCAGCAGTGGCATTCCTGGAACCCAGGAGGGTGCCTTCCATGCATGGCATGGCACGCACCCCCCTCCAAAGGTAACACAGCAAACTTACCATAAAGCTGGCTTGCCACACTCCCTCCATGGGCCCAGTCGCTCTTCTCTCCTGGGCCAAAGTCTCACAATTCACAAAACACTGGCAAGGAGAGAAGAGTGGCCGAGTCCATGAAGGCAGTGCGGCAAGCCAACTATCATTTTTGCTGTGCTGCCTCCATAAGCTCAGCAGGGGCGCACCCCCTCTCGGCTGACACACATCAACCCACCCTGGGTACACCACTGGCTTCCAGTATGTCTGTAACAAAGCAAAGAGGGTCCAAACCCACACAAAATTAAACATGAATCACCCTATGTAAGCAGGGATTCTAGGCAAGAACAAAATCCCCCTGAACCTAAAAATCAAGGCAACCAGAGCCAAAGACCCCTCCTCAGCCCGCAAATACAGCAACAGTGTTACAAACAGAAGAAATCTAGGGTGGGCCTTTGGACTGGTCTGATTGAATGCAAGGAAAGAAAATTAGCAGGAAGACCAAAATTTCTCTTTCCGTATTATCCACCAGACCAGTCCAGAATGCATAGGATTTAGCAAAACAACCCTAAACAGGATGGGAGGCAGACACCCCTGCCTTAACTCCAGCCACAAAAGGCAGCAGCCTCCCTAGCCTGGACAAAATCTATGAAGCTTAAAAAAAAAAAAAAAGAATGTAAGGAGGAGAAAAGAAAAGCAGCCCTACAAAGCCTGGTAAATACACCAAACGAGATTCAGTCCATGAGGCTGCTATAGTTCTGGTTGAATGTGTTCTAAAAAAAAAAGATAGCAGCAAAACTCACCCTTAAGGGCACACGCGGAACAGATCGCTTCAATCCACTGGGCTAGAGTTGCCTTTGAAGCTGCCTGCCCTTTCTTCACACCCCCAATGAGAACGAACAGGCGATCAGACTTTCGATATTCAATGGCAACCTCTAGATAACACTAAAATGCGTTTTAACATCCGGCATAGAAGAGAACCCTCCCCCCCCCCCACACACAATTTTTCTAAGAAAAAGGCAGCTCCATTCAATGTTCCCTCCAATTTTCTGTAGGCTGTGTGCGCATAAAATATCAGCTGTGCAGCTTTTGAAGGAAGGTTAAATTTTTGTGCGCCACATAACGACACTTGGAGTTATATACTTTAAAATTTGACTACACATCAGAATACAGTATGTACACCACACTGATTTTAATCAAATTAAATGAAAATAGACGATTACTAAATGAAGCAGAAAATTTCTAGTAATTACAATCACAACTTTTAAAATTTAAGACGCCTGTGTTTTCTATCAAAATCAGAACCGTAATTTTTGTGCGCTCTGTTGTAAAGTATGTGTGCTCGCTCGGCGAGGTGTGTGCATACGCACAGCTTAGAGGGAACAGTGGCTCCATTAGATAACATGAAATGGACTCAACACTTTGGGAAGGAGGACACTGTGCAGAGTAGCACACCCACCTCTGTATCAATCACAACAGTTTCCTACAGGACAAGACCTGGCACTTTGAAAGTGAAAGGCATCTTGCCTAACTTACTACCACCAAAAATACTATCTATCTTCAAGGAGAGATCCTTAAGGGAGGCCTGCTTCAGAGGCACAAAAGGGCTGCATCCCCAGAACTTTGAGAACTAAATTAAGATTACATTCTGAAATCTGCGGAAAATGTATATGGACAAATTTTTTCAAAAAGCAACTAATATCCACACGAGACAGTAAGGACGTGCCCTGCAGCTGACCCTGAAAAACAGGCCAAGGCACGATCTGCACCTTCAAGGATGCCAAGGCTAGACACTTCCTGCAGGCCCTCCTGAAGTGATAAAATCAGCACCAGCAATATCAAATAGGAAACCCCAAATCCAGAACACTAGCTTTCAAAAATTCTCCAGACACTGGCATATGCCATGGAGATCAATCTCTTTTGGACCTGCAAGGTAGAGAGCTTCCTCTGCATAACTCTTATGCTTTAGGTGTGGCCTCAAGAGTCATGCCATAAGACAAAAGGGATCTGGATAGTCCTAAACCTAGAAATCCCCTACCGCACAATAGAGAACCTGTCCCCTTGCTGAAGCCACACCAGATTAGCATACCATAGCATACCATGCGTGTCTCAGCCAATCTGGAGCCAACAAAATAATTGGACCCAGATGTCCTGCAATTCTCTACAGCAGCTGATCTATCAAGAACAAGGGGGAACATGTAAAGGAGCAGAGGCCAGAGCTGCATCAGAGCATCCAGCCCATCCAAAGCCACTTCCCTGTGCCAAGAGAAAAGCCAGGGAACCAGGTCATTCTGCAGGGTCACCAATCATTGGCATTCCCCACCAACTGCTTGATTTAAGGATAAGGCGGTATAGAAATCCTTTTAAATAAACAAAAATAAAACTGCAATGAGTTGAAAAGCTTGTGTGAAGACACTCCATTCTCTGGATCCAGGGGCGTCCTGTTCAAATAATCTCCCTGGATATTCTCCATGCCTGCAAAGTGTCCTGCTCACAAGGCGAGGAGATGCCTCTCAGCCCAGCTCAATTGCACAGAAGCCGCCAAACACTAGTGCAGTGCTTCTCATTCTTCCTTGTAGATCGATATAAGCCAGTATCATGACTGTGAAAGTTGACTGTCTTGCCTTCCACTAGGAGTAAGGCTGCTTCCAGTCATCCTGCCCCTAGTAAAAGGAAAGGCAGCTTCTGGTCACAAATGGCTCTGGGTCTTCAACAGATTGATAGACCATTTGGCCTTGGCCTGTGACCAACAGCTCTGAGTCACCTGCTCTATACAATGAGCCTCCCAACCAGACTCATCTCCTGTGAATCAACCAGCAGGGAGCATCCAGATCCACATCTAAACAGGTTCCACGAGAACAGACACCAAGTCAGACTAGTATAAGCTCCTTTCAGCCAAGGAAGATGTCAGAGCTTCGAGAAACAATGAGCTGAAAACCAAGTTTAACAATGAAGGCCTGCAGGGAATACATGTGGGTTTGAAAGCACCAAGTCTAGAGTGGCTGACATGGACCCCAAAACATGCCTATAATCCCTGGCCATTGGCATTAGAGTTATCACTAAGAACATAAGATATGCCATACTGAGTCAGACCAAGGTCCATCAAGCCCAATATCCTGTTTCCAACAGTGGCCAATCTACTGTTGGTCGCAAGTACCTAGCAGTTTCCCCAAAAGACACTGGTTCCACAATGCTTGTATTGGGTCAAGCAGTGGTTATTCCAGGTCCCCTCTAATAATGGTTATGGACCTTTCCTCCAGGAACTTGTCCAAACCTTTTTTAAACCTGGCTACACTAACAGCTTTTACTACATCCTACGGTAGCAAATTCCAGAGTTTGATTACACGTTGAGTGAAAAAATATTTTCTCTTATTAGTCTTTCTATATTTTGATGGCATAAACAATCGATCAACATTTACCTGTTCCACTCCATTCATTAATTTATAGACCTCTATCATATCTCCCCTCAGCCAGATATTTTCCAGGTTGAAGAGCCCTAACCTTTTTAGGCTCTCTTCATAGGGGTATCCTTCCATCCCCTTTACCATTTTGGTGTCTCTTGCTTGAAAGTTTTTATTATGCGTTTGTGCTTCCACAGCAAGCTTTTTTTCCCAATTCTCTTTCCTGCCTTATTAATGCCTTGCATCTAACTTGCTAGTGCTTATGTTGTTTGCTGTTTTCGCCACTTGGCTCCTTCCCATTTCCTGAAAGATGCTTTTTGGACTGCAACAGCCTCTTACCTTACCTTTAAAATTATGCTGGCAATTTTTTAGCCTTTCTTCCAGTTTTCTTTAAGCATGGAATACATTTGGTCTGGGTTTTCTTTAAGCATGGAATACATTTGGTCTGTGCTTCTAAGACTCCCCCAACAGCACACCCAGCACACTAGAGGGCAGCTAGCCCCATCGGTGCAAATCCGTGTAAATCTCAGTGTGTACAGTACAGTTATTAGTGTAAATAATGTGTAGAAAGTTACCCCAGTTTTGTCCAAGTTATAGTTCCTGTTTATTGTAAATACAATGTAGCCCCGCCTGCATTGTATAAGGTTCAGTTAAACGTACACCACACTGATAATGAATAGCACGGTATAGAAGAGACATTAAATAAATACATTTTTAAAACAGTCACCCATGCTTGATGTAAATATTTTTTTTTCCATTTAACTTTTTATTGATAATTTCCATTAATATAACAGACATCTTCTGCCACCACATTATGCAACCTTACAAACACTTACACAATCCCATTTATTATATTCCCCCCTTACTAATACAACTTCAATACTACCTAGACTTCCACCGTCCCCCCCTCTCTAATGTCCCCTTTAGTGATGTTTATTGCAATGTCTCATCACATCTGTCAACCACGTTTCAACACAGTACAGACTCTCCCCTTTTTTTCCCCCCCAATAACAGGCCATTCATAATACTGATACCTATTTTAGCGCCATTACCTCTCTCCTTATCACCCCCTCCCCTTGCTCCCCCCTCCCAGGATTCCATCCATTTCCATACCCTCTTCCATTGTTCCATTCTCCTCTCCCCTTTCCCTTGCCTCAGTTTCGTCAATCGATGCATCAAACACAATTCGGTCATTCTTCTAATAAAGCCTTCATTATTCGGTATGGACACCCCTGTCCAATATTTTGCTATCTCACATCTCGCTGCTACTATGCAATGGTGCAGTACCCCCTTATCCCTCTCCAAGATATCTTCCTCCAACTGGTGCAGTAAGCAAACCTCAGGCTTCCTCTGCAATCCATGTCCTGTCATCTCGTAGATTATATCCAACTCCCCACCCCAGTATTTTTGGATCTGTCCGCACCTCCACCACATGTGTAGCGTGTCACCTCTCTCCTGACACCCCCTCCAGCACAAATCAGATTGTTCTAGTCCTGCTCACTTTTTACAAAAATCGGCATCCAGTACCACCGATATAGCACTTTGTGAGCATTTTCTTTTATTTGAGTAGCTATTATATGCCTGTCACTGTATGTATTATCTTATCCCACTGCTCTTCATTCTATGTTACTCCTAGATCTTCCTCCCATTTCTTCATAAACTCTAATTTGCCCTCTCCCCCCTCCATTAACCCTTTATATATTTTGGACAAAGCTCCTTTCTGGCCTAGATGTCCTGAGACTAGGCCACCCCCTATTTTCCCATAGATCCTTCCACACTTCCTTCTGATGCAAAAAGTGACCGACTTGAATATAGCTATAATCATTTTTAGTTAACCCATATAAATCCGACACCCTCAAACTCTCTCCCTCTTTAGCCATTATTTGGGAAATATGTGTAAGCCCCAGGTTTGCCCATCTGCACAATACCCTTACTTCTGGTCCCTGCCCCCTCTCAAAGCATGCCTCCAGAGTTATCCCTTGTATATATTCCTTATCTTGTATTAATACTTTCTTATTCTGTTTCCAAACCTTCAAAATATGTGCAATTATGGGATTTAAATTGGCCACCTCCAGCCCTCTGCTTCCCTTACAGACAAGTCTCTCCAATCCCACTCCCCTTACTGATTCTTCTTCCCTTTGAACCCAGTGCTTCTGTTTCTCTCGTTGCTATTCATATACCGTTTTCAACTGTGCTGCCTCATAGTATTTCCTAAAGTTGGGAACCTCAAGCCCCCTCTCCTTTTGCTCTCTGCAGTACTGAGAAAGATACCTTGGGACTATGTTGCCATACAAAGCGATTAATAAGTCTCTGCAATTGTTTTAACTTTCTATACAGCACCTGTATCAGCAACATTTGAAACAGGAACAAGAATCTAGGCAGAAGCATAATTTTTATAATCGCAATCCGTCCAAACCAGGACATATATCCCTGCCCCCACCCAGTCAGCAAACTCTCCACTTGCCCAAATAGCTTTGAATAGTTTAAGTCATATAGTGCTTCTAACCAGTTACTTATTTGGATCCCTAAATACCTAATCGGCCCCCTAGCCCACCTAATTGGGTATTTCTTTTGTAGTAGTTCCTGTGCTTCCCTTTTTATTGACAATATTTCAGATTTTGCCCAGTTAATTGTAAATCCAGACATTCTGCCATATTCTTCTAATTCCCACATTAATATAGGGATAGTGAATCCCGGCCTAGTCACGCTCAAGCTAATATCGTCCGCAAACAAAGATATTCTATATTCTTTGTCCTACGACTATGCCCTTCAAATCTGCCCTCTCTTGCCCTTTCCACAAACGGCTCCACTGACAGCACAAATAAGAGAGGCGATAGAGGACACCCCTGTCTCGTCCCCCTTCCCTGCTCAAAAAAATTTGAATATGCTCCATTAACCCTCACACAAGCTTTCGGGTTGCAATATAGGATGCAAATATTAAACCTTTGCAGCTGCTCTTACTCTTAGGAGTAGGAGGGACAGCAGGCACTCCTCCCTGGCTTGCGGATGAAAGCAGGGATCCTGTTCCTTGTGCCTGCTTCATCAGAAATGATCTGCGAAGGAGTAGAATGCTGGAGAAAATCACTTTGGAGTGGGTTAGAAGGTACTTCCCCTGCTATACTGCTTAGCTGATCCAGCTGAAACACAGGAGAACATTACCATTTTGCTATCAAAGATGGAGGAGAAGCAAAAAGCAACAGCCACTGGAGCCTCTGAGCATCACATGGCTAACATGATCACCTCTCACTTGCTTTTCAGTGAACTCCCAGGTTGAAAAGAAAAAGCCTCCAGCCTTTCCTCTTTTTTGCACAAGCCTCACTGTTTGATATCTTGGGAGGAGACAAACCACAAGATGGAGGTCTTCCGACAGGACTTGCAGCAACCAGAGCCTCCATGTCGTCAGTTGATGGCACCTCCAAAACTTCCCCAACAAAGACTCTTGATCAAACATCTCCCAGCTGCCTCTGAGCCACCCCTGCAGCCAAGCATGGCACAGATCCTGATGTGCAGACCACAGTCCTAGGCTCGATTTAGTTAGTTGGCAGGAAATCCTGTAGCAGAACTGCCAAGCTGCAGAACAAAGGCCAAGGCACTGAAACGCACGCGGCCAAACACTGTCTCTCTCTCTCTCTTTTTTCTTTTGTTTTTAAGTAGTCATTTGCCCTACTTCAGTAACTATATGGGGGGGAGGGAGAAGAACCACCAAAGAAATAACCAGAGAAAAAATAAATAAGGAAAAAGGTATTTTGCTTCCACTAGACAAGGTACCACCTAGCTATCAATCCCTGAAGACTGTCTGAATGCCCTCCATCCACAGTTCAACTGGGACTCCACTTCACCAACTGGGCCCAGGAATTCATATATCAGACTAGCCCAGCTGCACATGATGCCATCATCATCTTCTGGAAACAAAATATTGGAAGCACTGGTTACAGTGTGCTTAATATAGGTAAGAGCTTGTAGTTCTTTAGTCTGTTTCCATCTGCTGGTTAGCAGGCACAATCATGCATTCTGGACTAGTTTGGAGGACAATAAGAAATGTCATATTGCTGGGGTTAACTAGCAGATAAAATGGTTTACTTGTGGTCCCCCCCACCCCACCCCCTCTAAACACAAATCAATGTACATAAATATTAATACAAGCTAGAGACTGTATTGAACAAAGCAAAAAGTTGGACAGTACTTGTGTCTGGACATGAACAAACCTGAAAACTTAATTAGTATTAAATGAAAATATAGTGGGTGAGACTTGCACACTTATGGAATATTAGAGAAAAATGATTTTAAGACTGATAAGTTAGTAAGTAGAAACAATTTTACATTTCTGTGATTTTACAAAAAGGAAAAATAAAAGTTAGCCAACAGGTGCAGCCAGAGACCCAGCTCTAGCATTATTTTCTTTACAGTATTTTAAACACCCTTCAATTTGTATAATGACATTTAGCTGCTATACAAATAAATCAAGATTAAAGGATTTTTTTTTTTTTTTTTACAAATAGATACAAATACAATGCCAGTAAGATATTCCAAACATATTTACAACAGTTCTGTCAGGGTAGAACCCTAGTATTTTCTACTTTGAGCCCCTGAGATGTATTGCTGTTATCCCTTATAAAAATCTCATGGATTGATCAGGAAATGAAATAAAAGTCAACAAATAAGTGGTAGATGATACCTTTGTATTGGACTAAACTAATACAGTTGCATCAGCTTTTCATCAGGCCAGTGTAGAATGAGCTACAACTAATGTTATGCAACTTTACAAGTAAATTACAGGCTGAATTACAATGGTGGCCCAGTAGAGTTTGTTTTCAAAACTGCAGAGAGTCCTAATGTGAAAAGATGGAGGCAGAGAGGGGATGCAATTTTTTTTGCAGAGGGGATAGAAAACTGAACAGTCACAGCAAGCCTAGAGTGATGTTTGAGGAGGTCAATGTTTGTTAATCCCTTTGTGTTTGTTTTAAGCATTTGATTATTCTGGATGTTTCCTCAATCTATACTGTAGAATCTTGTGAGCATAAGGTCAGACCATAGGTCCAGCAAGCCCAGGATCCTTTTTCAAACAATTGCCAAGCCACGTCACAAGTACCTGTCAGGTTCCCAAATATTTATTAAGTATTCAATATATTCCATGGATGATCATAAAGGCAGCTGCTCATAAGGGCATTTATGTACAGCTGTGGTCAACATTACTGGCACCCTTGCATTTTAGGTATGTTTACAATATCTTGGAATATTTCCAATTATTTCTCAACTGTGTGTCATCACAACATTTTAATATGTTCAAAGGTATACAACAGAAAAAAAGTTGTCTGTGCAACTTAGACACAGTAATTTCTGAGGTAAAAAACAGAATATGACATGGACAGGATTAATGGTACCCTTCATTAATATTTGGTTGCACAACTCTAGGCAGTGATGACAGCCTCCAAACATTTCTTGTAACCATCTATAAGTTTTATACATCTGTCTGCTGGTATTTTCTCCCACTCTTCAACTGCAATTTGTTCCAATTCATGAAGGTTTCCAGGATTTCTTTTACCAATGGCAGAGTTCAGCTCTTTCCAAAGTTCTCGATTGGATGAGATCAGGACTCATTGACGGCTATTTTAAAACAGTCCCTGTGTTCATTTTCAACCATTTCTTTGTAATTTTGGATGTATGTTTTGGGTCATTGTCCTGCTGGAGAACCCATGACCTTCAACCCAGTCCTAGCTTTCTGACACTAGGTAGCATATTTCACTCCAAAATACCTTGATAGTCCTCTGACTTCATGATTCCTTTAATATGCTCCAGGCTTCCAGATCCTGAGGCAGCAAAACAGCCCAACATTATGGAACCTCCTCATATTTAACTGTAGGAAGGGGTGTGTGGTTTTTTTTTTATAAGCTTCATTTCTTCATCTGTAAATGTATCACTGGTCTGCATTGCCAAAGAACTCAAGTTTGGTTTCATCTGTCCACAGAACATTTTCCCAGAAGGATTGTGGTTTCTCAAGGTGGGTTTGGGCAAAGATCAGACGTGCCTTTTTGTGTCCGAGTCCTTTCTTGGCCTTCACCCATGCAGTCCTCCTTTGTTTAGTGCACAGCATATAGTGTGGGTTGAAACCCCAACTCCAACTTACTCCAGGTCAGCCTTAAGCTCGTTGGATGTTGTAAGTGGTGTTTTTCCAACAGTTCGCACTAACCATCTTGGGTTAATTTTCCTCTTCCCACCACATCCTGGAAGGTTCTTGACAGTTCCATGAACTGTAGACCTAGAAATCCCAAGGTCTTTGGAGATGTCCTTGTACCCCTTTGAAATTTGATAATAGCTTTTTGGATGGCCTCCAGCAGCTCTCATCTTCACCAGTGTGAAACAAACAGGGAGTGAATGTGGCCATTTTAAAACATTCGAACCATCTTTCATTGGTTGATTCATGTCATTTGAGACTGACAATTGATCACTGGTCCATCTAATTTTACTGCAATGGGGATGTGGTTATTCTGTTCAAATTAATTTGAATTATTTATAAAGGGTGCCAGTAATTATGTCCCAACAAACAAGAGAAACATACATATATATTTTTTGTTGGAACTCACACCTTGAAGGAACCTCCTTCTTGTAGTGTGCTGTTCCATTTTTATCTTAAATTCAAAGTAGGGACGCAATCCTAACAGGGATTGAGGGAACTTCAACCCCCAATACCAACCGGTTAAATTCACTTCACAAGGCATAAGCCAAATTCTATTCATTCAAGGTGTAAACCAAATCAAAGTCACTTATCTTGAATAAAGACTTGCCCCAATGTTATTCCAGCACATACATAGACACATGCTTTTTCACCGAGACTCATTTGTCAAACCTCCACTTCCTCACAGACTGTGGGCTAGAAAAAAAAAAGAGTGCACTACACCGTGGCCTCTGCACAATTAGATCTTTCAATTCTCACACGGTGTCCCGCTTAACGGCTTGCTCGACATCTTGCTCGGTGTCAAAGTATTCTTGTGTCCTCTTATTCACAGATCCCAATAATATCGGGGAAGCTTCTCTCAGTGACCCACATCTCTTATACCACTTACAAAGCAACGATATATGGAGAAAACCTCCTTTCCATATTGTAACTCAACTTTGTAATTATGTCCTAGCAATGTCCCAGATTTTATACATTTCCTACTATTTCCTTTTTTAATTGGTCTTGTTTTATTTGATTCTTTTGTATGTCAAATATGTGCGCCTATATAGTCCAAAACCATTTTACTGGCCATTTTCTTTTAAGAGATATTGGACATTAAGAGATTGAACTGCAGGGTACCAATAATGTTGACCACAACAGTACATGTAGAGCTCAACATAAAGCATCGCCCAAGAGGCTAAAGAGCCTGGAGCCTTCCATATGTCCTTGCAAAAAGGCAATTGACCCTCAGACTACATCCTAAGGAAATAAGTAACCCATCAGTCTAAATTTAATGCATTTTTTTCCAGACACAGACAGATGGGGGGAGCCAGCTAAGGCACAGACCATTTTTGCCAGGAGCTACTTCCTGCTCCCAGCCTGCTGCAAACTGATCCACAGCTTGCTCCATGACTATACCCTTTGATTGCTTCAATCTCCACCTTCCTCCTTGAATTCAAGAGGAAGTATTTTAATCTCTCGACTCTGCAAATCTTAGGTTAGCTGAACTTAGGGCATGATATTCAAATACGCTGAGCTCCTAACATTTAGAATCCTAAGTTAGGAGCCTAAATTTGCCTATTTTCAGCTGAAAATTCACTTTAGGAGCTTAAAATATATGGTCCTAATTTAGGGTTGCCATCGATTTGCTTAGATTTGAGCTTAATTTAGGTGCCTAGCACTGAAAATCAGTATTAACTTCTCCCTCCACTCTAAATCCATTCCTATTGCAACCTACTTTTAGGTTCCTAAATTTAAGACAATACAATTTTAATCATAAGAACATAAGATATGCCATACTGGGTCAGACCAAGGTCCATCAAGCCCAGTATTCTGTTTCCAACAGTGGCCAATCTAGGTCATATGTACCTAGCAGTTTCCCCAAGGGACACAGGTTCCACAATGCTTGTATTGGTTCAAGCATTGATATCCTGGGTCCCTTCTTAATAATGGTTTATGGACCTTTCCTCCAGGAACTTGTTCAAACCTTTTTTAAACCCAGCTACACTAACAGCCTTTACTACATAAATTTACTGGGGCAGAGTCCTAAAATTTTCAGAGGCCAATTAAGAGCCTAACTCTCCAAGTTAGGAGTATAAATCCTTTGTATATTGGCCTCAGTTTTCTATAATCTGACATGAAAAATATTAAAACAAATTGCATTTCTTTTCTTTTTTTACCAACTGTAGTGTACCCATTGTGCTATTGAATGCTAAATATTTAACATTTTAGGTCTATTTCAATATGTAAATTTTTAATGTAACTTGCTAATTTAAAAACATTTTACCTGATAAATTTATTTTCATGAAATGGTCTCACATATAACTTTTGTTAACCTTTACTCAAACTCTGAAGACCATTTTCAAAGCCATTCCTCAGGTAAATACCAATTTACCAAGATAAAATGGCCTGTCTGCAAACTGCCCTCAAAGTTGTTAAAGTACGCATGTCTGGGGCCATTTAGGTCAGGGGAGTGAAACGGCACAGGTACATGGCATTTTCAAGAGGTACATGTGCTATTTTACCTCATTCAGCTGCATACATACATACACATATGCACATGGGCACTTTTACACTAGCTAATGTATGATAAAGTGCCTGCATACTTTGAACTAAACAAGCAACTTAAAGTTGCCCACATACCACACACTTGTATTATAAATATACAGCAAATTACAGTGTATAACCTGGACAGAAAAATGGACATTCATGTCTCAACATACAAGCTTAAAAAAAAGCCACTCAAAAGGTAAAATTCCTTAAAATGATAACCAACCTCTTTTCACACTAAATGTTAAGCAGCGAGCCAGGTCCCAGTGATACCTCAAATAGACTGCTTTTGTCCTTCAATCTATCTTTTCAAAATTCAGTGGTGCTGTAAATTTCTGAAACAAAAGTCCTGAAGTGCTGCACACTGCTTCCCAGCTTAATGCAGACTACTGTCAGCTCTGAAAGGTTGCCCACTAATGACTAGCAAAGTTTAAATACAGCCTTAATCTTGACTAAAAGTGTGTGTACTTTTCAGAGTAGCATACAGCATCTTGCAAAGTTCTTCACACCTTTGGACATTTTTCACGTTTTGCGGTCTAAAAAAAATCCAATGCACGAAAGGCGTGTGTTTCACTCATCAAGATACTCTAAACTTAAAGCATGAATTATAGAAATATTCAAAGTAATTAAGAATAAACCAAAAAGTCAGCATTACTTAAATCTTCATGCCCTTTGTCAAAGCAAATTAGCTTGGTTTCCAAAAACTGCTTTAACAAGGCCAATAAATTAAATAGAGCCCACTTGTGCCCCTCATAGTAGCTGATTCAGATTCAAATATTATTGTAAGATTCAAATACTTCAGCATAATCATTGATGTCAGTGGGCATCTTTGCTGCCATGAATGGTGATTCCAGAGTAAATAGCACATGCGTGGCATTTCAGAGATCCTTGAGCCAGAGGTCGGGACGCATATGTAAGCATGAGCTGCTCTTTTGTATATTTGATGCCTGCAAACACTGAGGCTTAACGATTACTGGATAGTTTTTCTTTCTGTATTTTGCAGATAGCAACACATTGATCATGTTCCCTGACACAGTTTTTGCAGGTGACATGCTGTCTGATGCAGATGTTCTGAAATCAACTAAACTTTTGTTACATGTGAATGCTGGGAGGTGACAAAGTATTTTTTTATCATCATCAGAGGGGTTTTCTAACTTGTGATGTATTAGGATGAATGAGTATTTTTCAGACCTTTTCTTAACTGAGTCTTCCTCTTGTGAAGTTACACTCTTTGGTAAATGAAAGTATGTTAAGTTAATTTATAGATTCTAAATGACTGACTTTTTCTATTTTTTTTTTGTGTTAGACTGTATTTACACCATAGTTAGACTTATCCTAAATGAATTATGATTTTGATGGAAAAGGAGCTTCCACCAAATATTGAACCAAGGGATGGTTCAAGACTTAAGAAACCAAAGTCTTCATTGCATATTTTTAAATTATTTTTCTGAACATTTCTGTAATTGTTCTTTAATTCATGTTGAAAGTGTACAGTATGTTTTGCAGATCAATGAAACTGCATTTCATATTATTTTTTAAAACAATGTGAAGCATGTACACAGGTTGGCAACTTTTGCAAGATGCAGTAGTTGATGATGGCAGAGACCAGAATGGTCCATTTAGTCAGCCCAGTAAGGCTATTATGTTTGTAAATGAAGCTCCTAGCACCTTCTGTCAAAATCATTTCTCTTCAGTTTTGAGCTGAAGTGCTTCATACTTTGTTTCTACCCTCTTATACATTTAAGGAAAGCATCCTCTGTATCATGACCATGCTTTAAAGTCTCTCTCTGATCTTTCAACCTATAATCAACCTTGTAACTGTGGTGTAATCCTCCATACTCTTATTTACATAAAATATGCTTTAAAAGGGTCAATGTACTTTTCTCTAGAGACCATAAGAGCAGATGGAATGAAATTAGATGAAGTACTTTGCCTCCTAGTACACTATCCTAAGTAATTTGTCATCTTCCTCTTTCCCCAGATCATACCTAGATGACCATCTGAGAAAGAGTGAGAAGTGGCAGAAACCAGCTCTAGATCTGGGAGGTGCCTCCAAAAAGACACAGTTACTCCAGTTGACAAACAGGGCAACAGTCCTTCCTTCTTCACTATACAACATTTTAAACAATGAATCCTAGTCAGATTTTATCTGCTATTTTCAATGCATTACACTTTGCATCAGTTTAACTTCTCCATCACCAAAATTAAAATTTGATCATCATATTCTGTTCTCTGGAATCCCAGCATGGCACATGTGCCTGTTGTAACTGTTCCTTTTTATCTGCTGTTGGAAGAGTAAGCTGAATTAAGCTTTGTAGTTGTGTATGGGTGATGCCAGAGATAGCTGTCCATTTGGAGTTATTTCATTCCCATCATCTTCTAGTAAACCTGAAACATCTGCATTTGGGATGCTGTCATGGTAGCTGCTGAAACTAATGTTATCCTCCTTGAGCTCAATAGTCCAAAACGGTGCATTAAGCTTTCTGCTTTGATATTCACGGTACATATACACAGCACCCACAAATCCTATCAGTAAGACCACAACAATGATGATAACTGTCAAAATGATAATATTAAACTGAGTCCATGATACATCTGCTAATGTCAAGGTGCTATTATCAGAGGAGTTTATTGTAAATATATTAGTAATTTGTAAAGTTGTAGGTATTGCAGTATTGTTTGTAGGTGGAGTTGAAAATGCCAGTGTTATAGTAGTATTCGTATCTGAACTGACGTGCCTGGATTCTTTAGTGCCAGAAATATCTAAAACAAACACACAAATGTCAAGTCAGTGACAGATGAACTTAAGACACCTTACTAAGTATGCTTTTTGCTGAAGAAAGCAAATATCAGTTCCACCAGAGGCGAGCATATTCCTGCAACAAATACCACAGAATGTACTTCTATAACCAATGCACGAGGTTATATAGTGCAATGGAATTATGCAGAGTACGACGAAGGCACTCATGCAAATGATGCAGTATAAGAACGTACCTACATGAAATTAAAGTAACACTGTTATACCCCTATGAAAAAGATTTCCCTACAAGGCAGCCACCAGTATACATTGAGCACCGATATCTTGGTAATCACACAAATTCCACACCACCACACAGTTGCATAGTGAGCACAGCAGAAAAGTGTACCGGTAGTTACTCACAGGTAACAGGTGATCTCCGGTAACAGCAGGAATCAGTCTTCACATATGGGTGACCGTCACTGACAGTCATGTGGAGGAACGTTCCCCAGTGTCCAATAGAAAAGCCTTTGGGAGCACTCCACTGCGTCTGCGTGCCTGCCTTCCCAACTCTTCTCCTCAGTTGAGTTTGTAGCTGAGAAGAAAAAAATTTAAAAGAACCCTACAACTCCTAGGGGAGGAGGGCGGATTGTGAAGACAGATTCCTGCTGTTCCCAGAGATCACCTGTTACAAGTGAGTAGCTATGCTATCTCCTGGAACAAGCAGGAATGCGGTCTTCACATATGGGACTCACAAGCTCCCAGGTACCAGACTGGTAGGGAGGGGGGGGAGAGTAGTGCGATCCCTGAGGCAAAAAATGTGTAGCTGAAGAGTCTGGAAGAACTGTGGGCCACTGAACTCTATTCCAGGAGGTGATACTCCTCCAATGATAGTCTGGTATCTTGTAGAGGTCCAGGACAGAGGGTAGGAGTTGAGTTTAAGTCCCAAAGAAGTGCTAGAGTACAGCTTAGCCAAAGAGTGTGTCCCAACAGGAGTCTCTGTCCAGACAGTAGTGTGTAGCTGCTCGGCTAATGTCCTCAATGGCTACTAAACAGAGTAACTACTGATATTGCCATAGCCTGCACATTATGGGCAGTGATATGACCCTCCAATGAGAGTCCTGCTTGCGCATAAACAGGTAGACAAAGGTGAGTGGGTTGATATAGTGTATCTGGACTTTCAGAAAGCCTTTGACAAGATCCCTCAGACTTTTGGCAAAACTAAAAAGTCATGGGATAGGAGGCAGTGCATCATTGTGGATCAGGAACTGGTTAAAAGATAGAAAGCAGAGGGTAGGACTACATGGCCAATTTTCCCAATGGAAAAAGGTGAATAGTGGAGTACACCAGAGATCTGTGCTGGGTCCGCTGCTTTGACATATTCATAAATGAACTGGAAAAGGGAACAAGTGAGGTTATCAAATTTGCAGATGACACAAAACTAAAGTTGTTAAAACCCAAGAGGATTGTGGAAAATTGCAAGAGTAGCTTGATAAATTGGAAGACTGGGCATCCAAATGGCAGATGAAATTTAATGTGGACAAGTGCAAAGTTATGCACCTAGGCAAAAACAACCCATTCTCCAGGAACAAGCAGGAAGTCAGTCCTCACATATGGGTGACGTCGGTGCCGATGGAGCCCCCTTGCGGAGCAAATCCCCAGCTTTCGAAGAAAGCCTTTGGGACTGCATCACGCATGCAGTCCCCTTCCCGCCCAAGCGTGCCACCTTGCTCAGTCCCCTTTATTCCACGGAGCTGAATGGACGCCGTGTTTCCCCATGGAAAAAGTAGTAAAAGTTAGAAAATTGTCTTTCTGCTTCACCGGTTCGACACCAGTTCCCCTTCCCGCCTTGGCTTGGTACACTGGTATCGAATCCGGTCCAATTTTTTGTTTTTGTCCTTAGAGACTAGCGTTCGTGCTCTTTTTTTCTTTTAGCTGGCAGTCCAGTCCTTTGACCTTGCAGGGGCCCTTTTTCCCCAGATGGCTGTCAGCGGGTTTAAAAAGTGTGATCAGTCCACGAAATTGATGTCGCTCACCGACACACACGACTGCTGCCTCCGCTGCCTCGGGCCCAACCACGACCCCAAGGTCTGTGGCCCGTGTAAGAAGATGTCTTCCAAGGCCTTGAGGAGCCGACAAGCAGCAACATGATAGGAGTTTTCCCCGAGTCCGCGCCCGGGTCCAGTCCACGTCAGAGGCCTTGACCTCTTGGGAGCTGTCTGATCCCGAGCAGCGTTGGATGTCCTCTGAAAGGTGGTCTCCCTCGCGGGAACACCGGAGGAAGAAAAAAATCCACGAGGGCAGTGTTGTCTGAGGGCTCCGAGCGGCCTGGTCCCTTGCGGGTTAGGTCGTGGAGCCCGGCTCACCACCCCGAATCCTCGGAGTCGGAGAGGCCTGCCAAACTCCCTCGAAAGGAACCGGAGATGCTGAGAAAGGTAAGCCCTGTCCTCGTTGTTGACTCTCCTCTGGGAGAGCCGGCGTCGGGACCAGACCCGGGGGCTGCGGAGCCTCCTGAGCTCGGTCTCAGGTTGGCGGCCTTCATGGACCAGCAGCAGGCGCTGATGGCCGGTCTCACACGTCCGTCTGCCCCAACCACCAGGACTTCGACGTCCAAGTCAACCCCGGTGGCCGAGCCGATCCTCGAGACAATAAGAACTCGAGTCGGTCCTCGGCCGAGGTCCCCCTCGACCTTCCGTTCGGGACCAAGGTTGTCGACGCCGATTCCCTCGGTGTCGGTGCGATCGAGACCGAAGCCCTCGAGGCCAGAGCCACTCAATTCCTCCTCGGAGGGTCCGGTTGGGAGACGGAGGAAGAGGAGTTTCCGGACACCCACCGTACCAAGTACATCCCGTCAGACTCCCCGGGATCTGAACCTCGGAGGTCACCCGGTTCTTGGACTTCGTCCGGGACATGGCAAAGGCTTTGTCTTTCCTGGCGGAGGCCAAGGAAGAGCCTTGAGCTGAGGAGCTCCAGATCCTCCAGTATGACTTTCCGCCTAAGAAAGCCCTTACTGTACCGGTGCCTCCCATTCTGGAACGGCTGATGCTCCGCATGTGGGAGACACCGGCCTCGATGCTGGTCCTCAGCAGGCAAATTGATTCCATCTATCGAGTTCGCAAGAGCCCTGGGTTCCAAAAAGCACAGCTGCCGCATAACTCCATGGTTGTGGAATTGGCCATGCGCCGGCTCAAGAGCCAGAAGACACACTTCTCGGTACCTCCTGGCAGGGAGGCCCGCAACATGGATGCCCTTGGTAAGAAGAGCTACCAGGGTTCAATGCTGACATGCCAAATCCAGCTGTTCCAGCTGTACATACGCATGTACCTGCAAGACCTGGCAAAGGAGATTGCCAGGTTCTCAGCTGGTCTCTCCGAGGGACCTTTGCAGCGCTTCCAAGTTTTGTCCACTGGGATCCGAGTGCTCGAAGTTTATGACTCGAGCAGCCTATGATGGCTTCGAGGCTTCGGCCTGGGTAGCTGAGGCCAGCATTGGTGCACACCGCCAGAAATGGCTACAGTCAGACTTAGAGCCATGGGTTCAGGACAAGTTGGTCGATGTTCTCTGCCAGGGTGAAAACCTCTTTGGCAAGCCCATGACAGAGAAGGCTGCTGAGATAGTCTGAGTACCTGACCCGGACAAGACTCGAGAAGAAGACATCTGCCCCTTCTAAGAAGGGCTCGGGTAAGAAGCCCTTTTTCCCGAGAAAAGGTACGGCTTACCGAAACTACCCCACGTATCAGGCCTCCCCAGCTCCCCAGCAGGGGCAGCAGGCCAACGGATGGGGGCAGGGCCCACGTAAGCAAAAGACCCCCAAGCCCCAGGCTCCAGCTCCGGCCCAGCCTGGAGGGGGGTTTCCGACTCCCAGAGCATAGTCCCTCTCTCAAAGGAAGTAAGGCCCTGCACAGGAGGAAGGCTGACCCTGTATGCCCACAGGTGGCCAGCCATTACAACAGACACCTGGGTTCTCCAGATAGTCCAAATGGGCTATTGGTTACATCTCACCCAGATGCCTCCCTCTTACTTTCCAGGGGAGCCTCTCGGACCGCCCTCTTCACAGGGACCTCCTCTTGAAGAAGTTAGCAGGTCTTCGAGGATCAGGCAGTAGAACTGATGCCACATCACCTGCAGGGCAGAGGCTTCTACTACAGATACTTTCTGATACCAAAGAGAACTGGAGGCCTAAGACCCATCCTCGACCTGCAAAACCTAAACAAGTTCCTGGTGAGGGAAAAGATCAAGGTGCTTTCCCTTGGAATATTGCTGCCTTACCTCCACCAGGGAGACTGGCTATGCTCCTTAGATCTCAAGGATGCGTATACGCACATCTTGATTCATCCAGATCACATGATTGTGTATTCACAGTGGTAATTGATGGTCCACTATACAGAGGGGTAAATACTAATATATATGGGAAACCCTCTATTTTAATCAAGATAAGATTCTGATTTTATGCCTTATGTGTGACCAAACTATTGCATCATTATCATGTTAGTCTGAACCCTTGGTCTCAGCTCAAAATATTTTGCAATATGGAGCCGTTTGCTCCTAGGCTGCAAAAACTCCGATTACATCAGTGACCATACATCGGGTTCAGGAATTTTTTAAAGATATTAACGCTTTTTACTGGTCATACATTTAAAGGCTTAAATAGAAACCAAGACTTATCTTAAATAATTGAAGCTTGTTCTATTTTATGCTGACAGTAATAAAAGAAAACTTTTGAACACGCAGCTATACTACATGCCTGGTTTAAGCTTTAATTAATACATATCTTGAACGATTTCACAAAGACAGTGCTAGGTTTTGCTCTACAAGAACCCCCTGAGGAAGAATTGAAACGTGCGGTACCAGAGAGGTCGCGTTGGGGATAATGTGCAACCTGTGGTGAACCTATAGCACGACTACTGTCAGCATAAAATAGAACAAGCTTCAATTATTTAAGATAAGTCTTGGTTTCTATTTAAGCCTTTAAATGTATGACCAGTAAAAAGCGTTAATATCTTTAAAAAATTCCTGAACCCGATGTATGGTCACTGATGTAATCGGAGTTTTTGCAGCCTAGGAGCAAACGGCTCCATATTGCAAAATATTTTGAGCTGAGACCAAGGGTTCAGACTAACATGATAATGATGCAATAGTTTGGTCACACATAAGGCATAAAATCAGAATCTTATCTTGATTAAAATAGAGGGTTTCCCATATATATTAGTCATCCAGATCACAGACAATATCTAAGATTTGTAGTGGGAGGAAACCATTTTCAGTACAAAGTACTTCCATTTGGCCTAACTTGGCACACAGGGTGTTCACAAAGTGCCTTGCGGTGGTGGCGGCCTGCCTAAGAACAAGGGGTATTTGTCTTCCCCTACTTAGACGACTGGCTCATCAGAGCCCAGTCAGCTCTAGACGTCCAGCAGGCCACATCCCGCACTATCCAGCTGCTCCAGCACTTGGGCTTTGTGATCAACTACACAAAGTCTACTCTGGTTCCCACTCAAGGACTGGAGTTAACAGGGGCAAGCCTGGAACGATCGTTGCAATGGTGGCTTCAGCTTCACAACCTTCTGGAGGGAGTGCCTTTTCAGCCTCCCACGCACTCGAGGGTGCTGACTACGGATGCATCTCTGCTGGGATGGGGCGCTCATGGCCAGTAGGTCTGCACTCAGGGTGTGTGATCTCCATGGGAGAGCACACAACAAATGAATCTCCTGGAGCTTCAAGCGATCCGCCTAGCTCTTCGGACCTTCTGCCAAACCCTGGCTCAAACTGTGTTGATTGAGACAGACAACCAAGTAGCAATGTTCTATCTGAATAAGCAAGGGGGCACAGGCTCTCACATCCTATGTCAGAAAACCTTGAACCTATGCTCCTTTGCAGTCAGTCAGGGTATGTACCTCAAAGCGGTTTACTTGCCAAGTCAGGAGAACTTCTTAGCTGACACGCTAAGCAGAATTCTCCAGCCGCACGAGTGGCAAACGAATCCCAACATAGCCCAGCAGCTCTTCCAGTGCTGGGGACGACCATCCATGGATTTGTTTGAGAGTCCACAAAATCACCAGTTGCCCCGTTTCTGTTCCAGACAGCCGCACCCCCACAGGGTGGCTGCAGAGGCTTTTTTAATATCATGGACTGTGGGGCCTCCTGTATGTGTTTCCTCCCATGCCCCTGGTAGCTCGGACCTTATTCAAGATCCTTCAAGACAAAGCCTCGGTCATCCTGGTGGCGCCCAGGTGGCCGAGACAGCCATGGCTTCCGCTGCTCCTACAGCTAGTGGAGGAGGCTCCGATTCCTCTGGGATTACAACCCAACTTCCTGTCGCAGGAGGGCAGCTCTTCTGCATCCCAACCTCAGGTCCCTCAACCTGATGGCATGGCTGCTGAAAGGGTAGTCCTTGCACCACTTCTCCTCCCTAAAAAGACAGAGGATGTGTTGCCAGCCTCTAGGAGGCAACTGACTAGGAAAACCTACACATTTAAGTGGCGTAGTTTGAAACAGAGTGAGAATGCTTTCTCCTGCCAGGTGGCAGTGGTGTTGCAGTACCTGCTTCACCTTTCAGACTTAGGCCTTAAGTCAAACTCGGTCCGAGTTCACCTTAGTGCTTTATCGGCACACCATTCTCCAGTGGAAGGACAGCCTCTCTCTGTACACCCCTTAGTGTCCAGGTTCCTGAGAGGTCTGCTTCTGCTGATGTCCCCCGGTCCACCCCCCTCCTCCCCCGGCGACCGAGTGGGATTTGAATGTGGTCTTAGAGCAGCTTATTCGCTCACCTTTTGAGCCAATGGCTACCTGCCATCTCCACTTCCTGTCTTGTAAGGCGCTTTTCTTCGTGGCATTCACATCGGCTAGACGAGTGAGTGAGCTGCAGGCTCTGGTGTCCGATCGACCATACACACGGTTCTATAGGAACAGGGTGGTGCTTTGCACACACCCCAAGTTCCTTCCGAAAGTGGTCTCCTCATTCCACCTCAACCAGGATGTGGTACTTCCGACCTTCTTTCCCAGGCACCCATGCCAGCAGGGCAGAAGCAGTTCTGCATACCCTGGACTGTAAGAGGGCTTTGGCCTTCTACATGGAGCGTACGCAGGGGCATCGAAGGGCTCCTCAGCTCTTCGTCTCATGACCCCAGTGTAAGCTGGGGATGCCGGTCTCCAAGCGTACGCTGTCCACTTGGGTGGCAGATAGCATCAACTGGGCATACAGGGCGCCGATCTCCCGTTGCAGGGTCAAGTTACGGCCCACTGGGTCAGGGCTAAGGCCGCATCAATGGCTCACTTCCGTTCTATTCTGCTGGCAGACATCTGCCTGGCCGCAACCTGGTCTTCAAGCCAGACTTTTGCAGCCCATTACTCCCTGAATAGGGAGTCCCAACGGGACAGTGCTTTTGGCCAGGCTGTACTCCGTAATCTGTTTGAGGTTTAGCCAACTCCTACCCTCCGACCCTTTGGTGTCAGGCTACCAGAGTGTTACGTTCTCGGTTGAACTTCTATCATGGCTGCTGCAGCTCTTCTAAAGGGAGCCTATGTTTTAGTGTTGGGTTCTCGGTAGCCTATAGCTAGGGAGTCCCATATGCGAGGACGGACTTCCTGCTTGCTCCTGGAGAAAGCATAGTTACTCACCCCTTAACAGGTGTTCTCCAGGGACAGCAGGAATCAGTCCTTAAAACCCTCCCTCCTCCCCTGGAGTTGCAGTCCTCTTATTAAATTTTGTTCTTTTGCCGTCTTTTTAGCTATGTCATTTGACTGAGCAAGATGGCACTCTTGGGCAGGAAGGGGACTGCGCATGCGTTTATGCAGTCCCAAAGGCTTTCTTCGAAAGCTGGGGACTGGCTCCGTCGGCACCAATGTCACCCATATGTGAGGATTGATTCGTGCTGTCCCTGGAGAACACCTGTTACAGGTGGGTGACTACGCTAACTATGGTTACACGTTGCAAGGTTCCACATCGGGAACCACCACCCAGGAAAATGATTTAGGCGTCATCGTGGATAACATGTTAAAACCCTCCGCCCAGTGTGCAGCAGTGGCCAAGAGAGCAAATAGAATGCTAGGTATCATAAGGAAAGGAATGGAAAATAAAATAAAGGATATTATAATGCTTCTGTATCATTCCATGGTGCAACCGCACCTTGAATATTGCGTGCAATTCTGGATGCCATATCTTAAAAAGGATATAGTGTTATTAGAAAAAGGTACAGAGAAGAGCCACCAAAATGGTAAAGGGGATGGAAGGATACCCCTATGAAGAGAGGCTAAAAAGGTTAGGGTTCTTCAACCTGGAAAAGAGACGGCTGAGAGGAGATATGATAGAGGTCTATAAATCAATGAATGAAGTGGAACAGGTAAATGTAGATCGACTGTTTACACCATCAGAATATAAAAAGACTAGGGGGCATGCAATGAAGTTACAGGGTAACCTATTTAAGACTAATAAGAGAAAATATTTTTTCACTCAACGTGTAATTAAACTCTGGAATTTGTTACCAGAGGATATAGTAAAAGCTGTTAGTGTAGCTTGGTTTTAAAAAGGTTTGGACAAGTTCCTGGAGGAAAGGTCCATAAACCATTATTAAAAGGGACCCGGGATATCTCTGCTTGACCCAATACAAGCAATGAGGAACCTGTGTCTTTTGGGGAAACTGCTAGGTACTTATGACCTAGGTTGGCCACTGTTGGAAACAGAATACTGGGCTTGATAGTCTAACCCAGTATGGCATATTTTATAAGCAAAGAAAATGCAATCTGCTATCCATCTAGATAGTGCAATGAGCTTTGTGGATGCAAAAGCATCAAAAGAGGCCCTGGTAAGAAACTTAGAAGTCTTCTGGCCTTACTTGTCTGGAATGCACTCCACTTACACTCAGGAAGCAGGAGGATGCAAGGCTCTAGATACCTGATGACATCTTTCAGAAACATGCCCATGTACAGCATGTAAGAGTTGACTCTGTAGACCAACATGCATGCCTGTAAACATCAATGCCCAAAGGCATCAAGTGTCCTCGAGCACTGTTCCCTCTAAGCTGTGCGCGTGTGCGCGCGTACACACCTTGCCGAGCGAGCGCACATACTTTACAACAGAGCGCACAAAAATTACGGCTCTGATTCTGATAGAAACAGACATCTTAAAATTTAAAAATTATGATTGTAATTACTAGAAATTTCCCACTTCATTTAGTAATCATCTATTTTCATTTAATTTGATTACAATCAATGTGGTGTACATACTGTATTCTGACGTGTAGTCAAATTTTAACGTATATAACTCCTAGTGTCGTTATGTGGCGCACAAAAATTTAACCTTCCTTCAAAAGCTGCACACAGCTGATATTTTATGTGCACACAGCCTACAGAAAATTAGAGGGAACATTGTCCTCGAGTCTCTGCCAAGAGGCATGGATGAATGGTTATTTCAGCTATTTGGTGCATTGCCGATTCCACCACCATTGAGTGATGGGGCGCTGAGGTTTTTGGAAGCCTGGGCACTCTGTTACTAGGTACATGGTATCGTGTCTCTTGCTGACAGGTGGAACAGTAAGCAGGACCTCCCACATGCAGAGCATAAGATCCTGCAGGATACGATGCACTGGTTAAGGTAGCTGCCTCCTAGGGCGTGGGAGGGTATTGCAGTACCTTCAATTCCTCTGCCCTCCCATTCGTTTTCAGAAGCTACTGTGGAGAGCCCTGCTGCATGTATGAAGCCCTGAAAAGACATATCGTCTGGTGAGGACAGACGCTATTCCTGAGGCTGCAAAGGGTGCAAAAGGATGTTGGGAAGCTCTCAGGAATAGAGTGATTCCCTGTCAAGTTCTGAAGAACTTGAATCAGAATCAAACAAGAAAGAGTAGTTACTCACCTGTAATAGGTGTTCTCCAGGAGCAGTAGGAATCAGTCCTCACATATGGCCGACATAGACGTCGATAAAGCCCTTGCGGAGCATTTCCCCAGCTTTCCATGAAAGTCTTTGGGAATGCAGACACGCATGCGTGGTTCCCTTCCTGCCTAAAGGTGTCATTTTGCTCAGTCAAATAACATAGCTAAAAAACAGCACACAAAAAATGTAAAATAAACTATGTACAACTGCAACTCCCAGGGGAGGAGGGAGGGTTATGAGGACTGATTCCTGCTGCTCCTGGAGAACACCTGTTACAGGTGAGTAACTACTCTTTCTCCAGGACCAAGCAGGAAGTCAGTTCTCACATATGGGTGACTTCCAAGCTCTGGGCTACCAAGGAACCCAGGCTGAACAAGAGAACTCCCTCTAGTATCAGCATCAAAGAAAGGCTTTTCACTGACAGAACCTCCACCGGTAGCCCAGAGGGCAGGAGTTGCCTAAACCTCAAAGAGATTCCTGAGTACTGCCTGGCCAAAAGCACTGTCCCTATGGGACTCCCTTTCCAGACAGTAATGGGCCGCAAATGTCTGGCTTGAAGACCAAGTAGCAGCCCTGCAGATGTCTACCAACGGTACAGAGCGGAGATGAGCCACTGAGGCAGCCATTGCCCTGACACGATGGGCCGTGACCCGACACTGAAAAGGAAGGTCAGCCACCCTGTAAGCCCAAGTGATACAGTCAGCCACCCAGATGGACAAGATATGCTTGGACACAGCCAACCCCAAATTATTAGGGTCAAAAGAGATGAAGAGCTGAGTAGCCCTTCTGTGCCCCTGCGTACGGTCAAGGTAGAAGGATAAGGCCCTCCTACAGTCCAGGGTATGCAGAACTGCTTCAGCCTGGCTTGCATGAGGCCTAGGGAAGAATGTTGGAAGACCCACCTCCTGGTTCAGGTGGAAAGAGGAGACAACCTTAGGGAGGAACTTTGGATGAGTCCTGAGGACTACCCTGTTCTTATAGAATCTGGTGTAAGGTCTGTCACAGACCAGAGCCTGAAGCTCACTCACTCGTCTAGCCGAGGTTAGGGCTACTAAGAAAAGTGTCTTCCAGGACAGGAAGCATAGAGGACAAGTAGCCATCGGCTCAAAGGGTGGGCGAGTCAACTGCTGCAAGACCACATTCAACTCCCACTCAGGAGCAGGACGACGGATCGGAGGCTTGAGCAAGAGCAAGCCTCTGAGAAACCAGGACACCAAGGGGTGAACCGATAGAGAGTGTCCTTCCACCAGTGAGTGGTGAGCTGCTAGAGCTGAGAGGTGGACCCAAACAGAATTGGACTTAAGTCACTGATTTGATAAGTGCAGTAGGTACTGAAGCACTACTGGTACAGCACAGGAGAAAGGATCCTCTGTACGTAGCTGACACCACACAGAAAACCTTTTCCATTTCAGGGCATAGGTTTTCCTAGTGGACTGTTTCCTAGAGGCTAGGACAACCTCAACTTCCTGAGGTAGGCCCCAGGGAGCCAAAACTACCCTTGCAGCCTCCAGGCCATCAAATTGAGAGCTTTGAGATTGGGGTGCAGAAGGGAACCCTGATCCTGAGAGAGAAGGTCGGGTTGCAACCCCAGAGGCAGTGGAGGATCCACCGCCAGCAGAAGCAGAAGTGGGAAACAAGGCTGTCTCGGCCACCTGGGAGCTACCAGCAGGACCGAGGCCTTGTCCTGAAGAATCTTGAACAGGGTCCGGGCCACCAAGGGCGTGGGAGGAAATGCATACAGGAGTCCCTGAGACCATGGAATCAGAAAAGCATCTGATGCTATCCGCAGAGGATGCGGTTGCCTGGAGCAGAACTTCGGCAGCTGGTTGTTCAGTGGACTGGCAAACAGATCTATGGATGGAAGTCCCCATTTCAGGAAAATCTTCTGAACCACCAAAGGATGGAGCTGCCACTCGTGGGGCTGCAGAATCCTGCTCAACCTGTCGGCCATGTAGTTTTCCTGGCCAGGGAGGTACACAGCCTTGAGGAGCATGTTATGCTTGAGGGCAAACAAGCAAAGGTCCTGTGCTTCCTGGCAAAGGAGCCTGGATCCAGTTCCGCCCTGTTGTTCACATAAAACATGGCTACCTGGTTGTCCATTTGAACTAGGACAGACTGATGAGCCAGGGCTGGAGAGAAAGTCTTGAGGGCCAACCGAATAGCCCTGAGTTCCAGGAGATTGATTTGCTGTGCGGCTTCCCA
Source organism: Ichthyophis bannanicus (assembly GCA_033557465.1). Classification (NCBI taxonomy): domain Eukaryota; kingdom Metazoa; phylum Chordata; class Amphibia; order Gymnophiona; family Ichthyophiidae; genus Ichthyophis; species Ichthyophis bannanicus. Next base: position 386,093,746 of record CM066039.1, read on the forward strand.
GGGAGACCACAGGCCCTGGGTGCACTTGCCTAGACAATGAGCTCCCCAGCCCTGCAAGGAGGCATCCATGGTCAACACCACTGTGAATCCAGGAATCTGAAAAGGCACCCCTTGCAGCAGATTGGGTGGATGTAGCCACCAGCTGAGGGATTTCAGAAATTGTCTGGACACCCTTATCCTGTCTCTGAGGTTGCCTGTGGCCTGTGACCACTGAGACCGAAGGCACCACTGTGCAGGCCTCATATGGAAGCGGGCATTGGGAGTCACATGAACTGTCGAAGCCATGTGGCCTAGAAGCCTCAGGCAGAATCTGGCGGAGACCAGTGACCTGCTGAGAAACTGACTTGCCAAGGTTATCAGTCTTTGGGCTGTCTTTGGGCAAGAATGCCTTTGCCAGCGGAGAGTCCAACCTTGCCCCTATGAACTCCAAGTTTTGGGATGGGAGCAAAATGGACTTTGCGAAGTTTGTGACAAACCCAAGGCTTTGAAGGAGAGCAATAGTTCTGAGGGTGGCTTGTCTGGCCTCCTGGCACGTCTGACCCCTGATGAGCCAGTTCAGATAGGGGAAGACAAAGATACCCTGATTTCTCAGGTAGGCCGCCACCACTGCCAGGCATTTGGTAAAGACCCTGGGAGCGGAGGTTAGGCCAAAAGGTAGTACTCTGTACTGATAATGGTTTCCTCCCACAATGAACCTGAGGTACTTTCTGTGGTCTGGATGAATGAGGATGTGAGTGTACGCATCCTTTAGATCTAAGGAGCATAGCCAATCTCCCTGCTGGAGGTAGGGCAGAAGGGTTCCAAGAGAAAGCATCTTGAACTTTTCCTTCTCCAAGAACTTGTTGAGGTTTCGGAGATCTAGAATAGGTCGAAGGCCACCGGTTCTTTTGGGTACTAGGAAATACCTGGAGTAGAACCCTCGACCTTGTAAGTGGGGAGGCACAGGTTCCACTGCCCTGTCCACCAACAGACCTTGTAGCTCCTGAAGGAGAAGATCTGTATGCAGGGGAGGCCTTGGAGGCTCCCCTGGAAAGTATGGAGGAGGCAGTTGTTTGAAGTGTCGTGCATAGCCCTTGTGGACTATTCTTAACACCCGTCTCCAGTGATGAGTGGCCACTGGTGGGCAAACAGAGCGAGGCGACCTCCTGTGCAGGGTTGGGAGAGCAGGGACAGAGGCTATACCTGAGGAGTCAAAAACCCCCACCCGGAGGCTTGGGGTCCTCTACCTACGGGGCCCATTACCCTGCCCCTTGGCTTGCTGACACTGTGGGGCAGCTTGGGCAGCCTGATATTGTGGGCACTGTTTGTAGGCAGTTTACCCAAGCCCTTCTTCTTGTGAGAAGGGGCAGAAGTCTTTCTAGACAGCCTTGTCCGTGTGAGGTGCTCGGTCTCGAGCTGTGCAGCCTTCTCGGTCATGGGCTTGCCAAAAAGGTTCTCACCTCGGCAAGGGACATCGACCAACTTGTCCTGAACCCACGGCTCGAGGTCCGATGACTGCAGCCATGCCTGGCGTTGAGCCGCAATGCCGGCTGCCGCAACACGGGCCGAAGCCTCGAAGCCATCATAGGCAGAGCGGGACAAACAGAGCATTCCCGGATCCCCGAGGACAAGGACTTGAACCTCTGCAAGGGTTCCCCGGAGAGACCAGCAGAGAACCCGGCCAGCTCCTTGGCCAGGTCTCGCAAGTACATGCCCATGTACAGCTGATAAGACTGGACCCGGCAAGCATGCATCGAGCCCTGGAAGCACTTTCTACCAAAACCATCAAGGTTTCGGGCCTCCCTGCAAGGGGGCACCGCGGAGTGCATTTTCTGACTTTTCAGACGATGCATGGCCGAATCCACCACCATGGAATGGTGTGGTAGTTGCGCCTTCTGAAAGCCAGGACTCTTCCGGAGTCGATAGATCGAATCGACCCGCTTGCTTAAAGCCGGCGCCTCCCACATATGGAAGAAGAGCCGTTCCAGCATCGGAGGAACCAGGACAGTAAAGGCCTCCTTCAGAGGAGAGTCATACTGCAGGGCCTCGAGCCCCTCGGCTCGAGGCTCCTCCTCGGGGTCCGTAGGGATAGCCAACGCAGTGGCCATATCCCGAATGAACTCTGAGAACCGGGTATCCTCCAGAGGGGGATCTACTCCGGGGTTCAGACTGCGGTGAGTCCGATGGGATGCACCGAGTCTTGAAGGTGTTGGGGGACTTCTCGTCCTCCGTCTCCCATGCGGACTCGTCCGATGAGGTATCGGGGTCCGACCTCGTGGGGCCTGCGAGCACCCATCCCGACGCCGAAGGCACTGGCGTCGACACCCTCGGATCTGAACGGGAGGTCGAGGGAGACCCCGACTGAGGTCGACCTCGAGCCTTTATGGCCTCGAGTATCGGCTCGGTCTCCGGGGTCGACTTCGATGTCCCGGTGGTCGGGGCAGATGCGCCAGACAGGCTGGCCATCAGTGCCTGCTGCTGTTCCATGAAGGCAGACAGTCTGCTCTCCAAGGCTGTCAACCTGAGACCCAGCTCAGGAGACTCAGCAGCTCCCGACTTGAGCACCGGTGGTGCCAGGCCCGACGTTGGCTCCCTGGGAGGAGAGTCAACGAGGACTACAGGGCTTACGTGTCCAGCAGACTCCGGGTCCAGTCAAGGAACTTTGGAAGGCTTCTCCTGTTCCACAGGCCCGAGGCGACGGTCGGGGGTCTGAGACCGAGCTCTCGAGGAACCCGGGACCTCTTCCAACGACGCCCTCACGAGCCGCTTCTTCCTCTTGCGTTCCCAGTCAGGGGACCCCCTGTCCAAGGAGCCACGACGGTGCTCGGGATCCGACTCCCGAGATGTCGAGGCCTCAGACGAGGTCCGGGCCCGGCCGGAGGCCGAGTCAGAAAAAAGCCTTTCCTTTTCGTGCTGACGACTTCGCAGTGCCTTGGAAGTCATTTTCCCACATGGTCCACATGTCTTATGATTGTGATCAGGACCAAGGCACCGAAGGTAGCAGTCGTGTGTGTCAGTGAGAGACATCAGTTTTTTGCACCAATCACACTTCTTAAAACCGCTGGAAGCCATCGAGGAAAAAAAAGAGTCCCCGCAAGGTCAAAGGACTGGCCTTCCAGGGAAAATGAAAAAAAGGGCGCGAACGCCAGCCACTAATGGCAAAAACCGAAAAAAGAAGATCGGGCTCTATACCGGTGTACCGAACCCGGCGGGAGGGGAACCGGCGTCGAACCGGAGAAGAAAAATAGCGAAGAATTGCAAAAAGTCAACAATTTTCCGGGATGACTAGGACTCACGTCCGGTGGGCTTCACAGAAAACGAGAGACTGAGCAAAATGGCACCTTTAGGCGGGAAGGGAACCGCGCATGCGTGCCTGCATTCCCAAAGGCTTTCATGGAAAGCTGGGGAAATACTCCGCAAGGGCTTCATCGACGTCGATGTCACCCATATGTGAGGACTGACTTCCTGCTTGGTCCTGGAGAAATCAAAGTATCAGTGGCCTTCAGTTCGACCTCGATGCTTCGTGGAAGTCAATTGTCGATGCAGATACCAATACTCAGAGGTATCGGAACAGAAAGTCATGGTGGCCTGAGTCTGTTGGATATCAGTGGCAATGACTGGTTCCAATGGAGGAATCTGCTTGAGGTGCTCAAACGATGCCGAGTCAAGGGCTGGCATCAGGCTTGATATACCTGGCTGCAGGCTCTGTGCTAAAGTCTGTACTCCATATGCTCTCAATGTTATCGGTACCGAGGTTGTTAGGAGTGCTGCCAAACTGCTCGAGAGCCAGCATGTGCTGGTCTAGGGAGATGGCCAATGTCTGGGTGGAATCAAGTACGGGGCTCTGAATCACCATTCCAGAGCATGGAACCGCTGGTTCTCCAGAGGTCAATGCCTAGGAAGTCTACCAGAGACCCACTTGGGCTTTGGAGGACAGATCCTCTCGCCACGGCTGCTTGGCTGACTGGTCTGCATCAGAAGCACCTCTACGGGAGCCATGCTGCTTATGCTGGGTTGTTTCCCTGGCATTGGAATCTGTCTTCGATGCCGAAGATTTGGAAACAGCCACAGACTTACTTCTGTGTTTGGACTCTGAAGAAGCCTGAGACGCATGAGAAGTAGTCTATGCCCTTGAAGGCACTGAAACAGTATCCAAGGTGAACAATGATCCAAAACTACCTGGCTTGGTTCTGGAGGCCTCTCTATCATTTGTTGACACAAAGGACAAGAAGTGGGTTCATGTTCAGGACCCAAACATTTTAGACACCGGTCATGTTTATCTGTGGACGAAATGGTACTGGCATAACTTGGTACATTTTTTGAAACTACTGACTGGTTTTTCCATGCCTGAAAGAGTTATCTTTGAAACTTAAGATAAGACTATGGAGGCCTAGTCTAGCTGTGAGAACCACAGTGAAAATCAACAGGAAAAAAAAGAGAAAAATTGAAAATAAAGGAAGAATTATCAGGACTGGTGTCTGTTTCGACGGAACAGGATTTGACTGGAAGGCAGAAGTACAATGTACCCCGAATGTTACAAGAAAGAAAAAAAAAGTTGTTTGGCGGCGACAGGGTGATGCGCCCTACTGGATCCACAGAAAATAAAGAACAGAGGAGAGGACTTGGGAAGGCAGGCATGCAGGCACAGTGGAGTGTTCCCAAAGGCTTTCCTACTGGATGCTGGAGAGCATTCCCGTGAGGGCTCTGTCTCTGATGTTCACCCATATGTGAAGACTGCATTCCTGCTTGTTCCAGGAGACTGCAAGCACCGATAACTAGATGTAGTACAAAAAAGCAGAGCAGACAAATAAGGATTGTATGCCAAAGAAGAATCTTTCTTTCCTTAATCATAGCTACTAATAGTGGTTATACTCCTAATTGGTCAAGCTGCAAGGCCAGCCTCAAAACTTCATACATTACAGAAGTAGGAGCTCAAGTCTTTTTACATTCCCTCGTTTCATGCAATCTGGATGGTTGACACAGATGCTCAACTAACATAATATGGAACAAAGTTCTTCATCGATCTAGAGAAAGAATAGCATGAGCAGTCAGTGTGTGATCTTCTATGCAGTACATCAATTCTGGGAATCACTAAAGGTGAAACGATAGCGTAGTTACTCACCTGTAACAGGTGTTCGCCAGGAGCAGCAGGAATCAGTCCACACATATGGGTGACATCGGCGCCGACGGAGCCCCCATGCAGAGCATTTCCCCAGCTTTCAAAAAAAGCCTTTGGGAATGCAGCAGGCATGTGCGGTCCCCTTCCCACCCAAGGGTGCCATCTTGCTCAATCTGATGACATAGCTAAAAGACAGCAAAAAAATAAAATAAATCATAGGACTGCAACTCCAAGGGGAGGAGGGAGGGTTCTGAGGACTGATTCCTGCAGCTCCTGGAGAACACCTGTTACAGGTGAGTAACTACGCTTTCTCCCGGACCAAGCAGGAAGTCAGTCCTCACATATGGGACTCCCCAGCTTAAGGCTACCGGGGACCCAAATATGAAACAATGAGCTCCCTCTAGAGCCTCAGCATGTGCGAAAAGAATCTTCTCTGAGAACGCCCCTGAACGGTAGCCCAACACCAGGGCCGGAGGGTAGGAGTTGCCTATACCTCAAAGAGATTACGGAGTACCGCCTGTCCGAAAGCACTGTCCCTGCGAGACTCCCTCTCGTGGCAGTAGTGGGCCGCAAAAGTCTGGCTTGAAGACCAAGTAGCAGCCCGGCAGATGTCTGCCAAGGGAACAGAGCAGAGATGAGCCACTGACATAGCCTTCGCCCTGACACGGTGAGCCGTGACTTGACCCTGCAAGGAGAGGCCGGCAGTCCTGTACGCCCAGGCGATACAGTCTGCTACCCAAAGGGACAGGGTATGCTTGGAGACAGGTAACCCCAACTTATTAGGGTCAAAGGAGACGAAGAGCTGAACAGCCCTTCGGTGTCCCTGCATACGGTCAAGGTAGAAGGATAACGTCCTCCTACAGTCCAGGGTATGCAAGACCATCTCAGCCCAGCCGGCATGCGGCCTGGGAAAGAAAATTGGAAGAACCACCTCCTGATTGAGGTGGAAGGAGACGACAACCTATGGAAGGAACTTAGGGAGAGTCCGTAAGACTACTCTGTTCCTATAGAACCTAGTGTATGGTGCCTCTGACACCAGGGCTTGAAGCTCGCTCACTCACCTTGCTGAGGTAAGAGCTACCAAAAACAACGCTTTCCAGGAAAGAAAGCGCAAAGGACAAGTAGCCATAGGCTCAAATGGTGGGCAAGTAAGTTGTTGCAAGACCACATTCAAATCACACTCGGGCAGGTGGACGAACTGGAGGCTTAAGCAAAAGCAGGCCTCTGAGGAAGCGAGCTACCAAAGGGTGGCTTGAGAGAGACTGACCCTCCACCGGTGAGTGGTGCGCTGAGAGAGCACTGAGGTGGACCCTAACAGAGTTGGATTTAAGGCCTAGATTGGACAGGTGCAGCAAATACTGCAGCACCACTGGTACCAGGCATGAGAAAGGATCCTCCTTGTGTTGGGTAAACCAGGTGGAGAACCGACGCCACTTAAGAGCATATGACTTCCGAGTGGACTGCCTCCTAGAGGCCAAGACCACGTCCTCCACTTCCCTAGGCAGCAGTAAGGGTGCTAGAACTACCCTTTCAGCAGCCAGGCCATCAGATTGAGGGACTGGAGATTGAGGTGTAAGAGATCCCTGCTCTTGAGACAGGAGATTGGGTTGCATCCCCAGAGGAAGAGAAGCGTCCACCGCTAGTTGTAAAAGAAGTGGGAACCACGGTTGCCTTGGCCATCTGGGGGCCACCAGGATCACCGAGGCCTTGTCCCAGATCACTTTGAACAGTGTTTTGGGCACTAGAGGCGTGGGAGGAAACGCATATAGGAGGCCTGTAGACCATGGTATGAGAAATGCATCCGCTGCTACTCTGAGAGGATGCGGTTGTCTGGAGCAGAACCTGGGCAGTTGATGGTTCAGTGGACTGGCAAACAGATCCATGGTGGGAAGACCCCATCTTAGGAAGATCTGTTAAACTACCAGAGGATTCAACTGCCATTCGTGTGGCTGTAGGATCCTGCTCAACTTGTCTGCCAGGTAATTCTCCTGTCCAGGGAGATAGACCGTCTTGAGAAGTATGCCATGATTGACTGCACTAAGACGGACTGGTGAGAGAGGACATGAGAGAAAGTCCACAGGGCTAAGCGGATTGCTCTGAGCTCTAGGAAATTGATCTGCTGTGTGGCCTCCCAAGGAGACCACAGGCCTTGGCAATGTGCACCCCAACCTTGAAGAGAAGCATCGGTTGTCAGCACTTGAGAGTGTGAAGGTGCTTGAAAAGGCACTCCTTGCAGCAGATTCGGAAGATGAAGCCACCACTGCAGAGAAGTTGCCAGTAGCTTGGACACCCTCATTTTGTCCTTCAGGTGTCCTGTGGCCTGCAGCCACTGAGTCCTGAGGCCCCACTGAGCTGGCCTGATGTGCAGACGGGCATTTGAAGTTACATGGACCGTGGATGCCATGTGGCCTAAGACCCTTAGGAATTGTCTGGCGGAGACTAGAGAATTGCTGTGGAACTGTCTGGCCAGATCTATCAGTCTGTGGGCCCTGTCCACGGGTAAAAAGGCCTTCGCCTGAAGGGTGTCTAGTCTTGCTCCTATGAACTCCATGTTTTGTGAGGGGCGCAAAGCGGACTTTGCGAAGTTTATGAAAAACCCCAGATGCTGGAGAAGAGACACAGTGCGGAGGGTGGCTTGATTGGTCTCCTGTGGAGACTGACCCCTGATGAGCCAGTCGTCCAGGTATGGAAAGACAGAGTCCTTGAACTCTGAGATAGGCTGCCACCACTGCCAGGCACTTGGTGAAAACCCTGGGGGCGGAGGTTAGGCCAAAAGGGAGTACCCTGTACTGGTAATGGTTTCCTCCCACCACAAATCTGAGATATTGTCTGTGGTCTGGATGAATAAGGATGTGAGTATAAGCATCCTTTAGGTCTAAGGAGCATAGCCAATCTCCCTGCTGGAGGTAGGGCAGCAGGATTCCAAGGGTAAGCATCTTCAACTTTTCCCTCTCCAGGAACTTGTTGAGATTCCGCAAGTCTAGGATGGGCCTGAGGCCTCATGTCCTTTTTGGTACCAGAAAGTACCTGGAATAGAAGCCTTGACCTCTCAGGTGGTGGGGCACCGGTTCCACCGCCTGCTCCTTTAGAAGACCTGCTAACTCCTGCAGGAGTAGGTCCCTGTGCAGAGGGAGTCTTGGAGGCTCCCCTGGAAAGTAGAAGGTAGGTACCCGGTGGAAGTGGAGGAGATAGCCCCTCTGGACTATGCTTAGCACCCAGGTATCCCTTGTTATGGCTGACCACCTGTGGGCATACAGGGTCAGCCGGCCTCCTGTGCTGAGAGGGGCCAGCTGAGGAGGAGAGGCTATGCCACTGGAGTCAAAACCCCGCTCCCTGCTGTGCAGGAGCTGGAGCTGGTGGCATGGGGGTTTTTCTGCCTACGGGGCCGATGTCTCTGCCCCTTGGCCTGCTGACCCTGTTGGGGAGCTACGGAGGCCTGAAAGTGAGGGTATGATTTGTAGGCAGATGACTTCCTCGGGTAAAAGGTCTTTTTTCCCCGAGCCCTTCTTCTGAGAAGGGGCAGAGGTTTTCCTGGACAGCCTTGTCCGGGTGAGAGTCTCGGACTTGAGTTCTGCAGCCTTTTCAGCCATGGGTTTGCCAAAGAGGTTTTCACCTCGGCAAGGGACATCAACCAACTTGTCCTGAACCCATGGCTCGAGGTCCGATGACTGTAGCCAGGCCTGACGACATGCACCGATGCCGGCCGTGGCTACTCGGGCCGAAGCCTCAAAGCCATCATAGGCTGCTCGAGAGATAAACTTCAAGCACTCCTGGATCCCTGATGACAGGGCCTTGAACCTCTGCAAAGGTTCCTCGGAGAGACCAGCAGAGAACCCGGCAATCTCCTTTGCCAGGTCTCGAAGGTACATGCCCATGTACAGCTGGTAGGTCTGGACACGGCAAGAAAGCAGAGCCCTGGAAGCAATTTCCACCGAGGGCATCCAGGTTCTGGGCCTCCCAGCCGGGAGGCACCAAGGAGTGCATCTTCTGACTCTTCAGACGATACATGGCCGATTCCACAACCATGGAGTGGTGCGGTAGCTGTGCCTTCTGGAACCCGGGGCTCTTGTGGACTCGATAGATGGAATCGACCCGCTTGCTCAGAACTGGCGTCGAGGCAGGCACCTCTCACATGCGGAAGAGCAACCGTTCCAGCATCGGAGGAACCGGTACAGTAAAGGCCTCCTTGGGGGGGAGAGTCATACTGCAGGGCTTCGAGCTCCTCCTCGGGATCCACGGGGAAGGCCAAGGCCTTGGCCATGTCCCGCACGAAGTCCGAGAACCAGGTGTCCTCCGGGGGGGACCGTCTCCGAGGCACGGACTCCAGTGAGTCCGAAGGGACACACCAGGTCCGAAATGTGTCCGGGGACTCCTCGTCCTCCGTTTCCCAGCCCGACCCCTCGGAAGAGGAATCGAGCGGCTCCGGTCGGGCAGGCACCGATGCCATCCGCCCCGACGCCGAGGGTACCGGCGTCGAAGACCTCGGTCCTGAACAGGAGACAGAGGGAGATCTTGGCCGAGGATAGACTCGAGACCGCATGGACTCAAGGATCGGCTCGGCCTCCGGGTCGACTTGGATGTTGATGTCCCGATGGTCGGGGCAGATGCACCAGTGAGACCGGCGATCAGTGCCCGCTGCTGTTCCATGAAGGCAGCCAAGCTGCTCTCCAAGGCCGTCAACCTGAGTCCGAGCTCAGGAGACTCAGAAGCACCCAACTCGGGCCCCACGTCGGCTCCCCCGGAGGAGAGTCCACGAGGACTACAGTACTCACGTGACTCAAGGACTCCATCTCCACACGAGGTTGTTTAGCAGTCCTCTGACTCCGAAGACCCAGGACGGCGCTCGGGGCTATGCAACCTGGCCCTCGAGGAGCCAAGAGCGTCCATCGACGCCACCCTTGCGGGTTTCTTCTTCCTGCAATGCTCCCGTGAGGGAGACCCCCTCTCAGAGGAACCCCGGCGATGCTCGGGATCGGAGTCCCGAGACGTCGAGGTCCTCTGACGAAGTCAGGGTCCGGCCGGACGCGGAGTCAGAGAAGATTCTTTCTTTTTGGTGCTGCCGGCTCCTCAACGCCTTTGAGGACATTTTCCCACACGGGCCACTGATCATCGGCTCATGATCGGGCCCGAGGCAGCGGAGGCAGCAGTCATGTGTATCGGTGAGAGACATAAGTTTTACACTAATCACACTTTTTAAACCTGCTGGCAGCCATCGGGGGGAAAAGGGCCCCTACGAGGTCAAAAGACAGGGCTGCCAGTGAAAAATAGAAAAATGGTGCGCATGCTAGTCACAAAGGACAAAAACCGAAAAATGATGTCCAGGCTCGATACCGGTGTACCGGGCCCAGGCGGGAAAGGGAAACCGGCGTTGAACCGAAGAAAACACGTAGAAAAATCAACTTTTTCCTCGGGTGAAAAACACACACATCCGTCGGGCTCCGTGGAAAAAAGAAGACTGAGCAAGATGGCACCCTTGGGCGGGAAGGGGACTGCGCATGCGTGCTGCATTCCCAAAGGCTTTTTTTGAAAGCTGGGGAAATGCTCTGCATGGGGGCTCCGTCGGCGCCGACGTCACCCATATGTGAGGACTGACTTCCTGCTTGGTCCTGGAGAATATATTATACTCAATTCTGGTCATCTCATGAGTACCAGGTAATCCGAACAGCAATAAGACTTAAGTTATGTGAATGCTTGCCCGCTCCCAGACTCCCAGATTCAATTGCCTCGCTAACCGTATCTGAATTCAAGAAAGCATGGGACAAATACAGATCTCCAAGATAAAACGGGACTGTAGTAGTTGGTATGAAAGTTCAGGCTGAATAGACCATATGGTCTCTATCTGCTGCCATGTTTCGACTGCACAATGTGATGTGCATCATTTAATTAAAATACAACACACACTATCAGTTTTACTCCGTTATAAGTGAAGGCCCGCTATTTCGGTACCAATCTAAGACCTTTTGCTCCCCTCAACCCAAGCTGCAGCACATGACATAACATGAATGTTACCTGTGAAAAAAAGGAAGGAGCTATATACCGATAAGATAGTGAGGTAAGGAAACCATATTCTTTCTGCTCCCTTTACCTTCTAAAAGCATTGTCATTTTTAGCAGAAAAAAAATATATACTGCATCTAAGAGATCAAAGATGGCCAATATTTTAGATCACTTCTTCCATAATGGATTCTTATAGCCAATTAATGTTACAAGACGGCCTTATAGTTGGTGATTCAATCATCAGGCATCAAGATAGCTGGGTGGCTGATAGACATGAGGATCACTTGGAAACATGCCTGCCTGGTGCAAAAGTAGCAGACTGCTCACCAAAAAGAAAAAATGGTTTCTAGTGACCTTTACAAAGAGGCCTTCCAGTTAGGAGAAAAAAACCTGTGAAGTTGTCTTAAATAGGTGTAAAAAGCCAAGTGAGATCAAAGGAACAATTTGAAAGGCCCCCTCTATCAAACCAAGGGCTGTGTGAATCATCCAGGAAATTAGTAAGACACTACCTTAGAAGCACAGGTCAGGGCACTGTATAGCAAGCCATCTCTTTTAAGTCTTCTTTGCTTCCCATCCACCCCAACTCCCATCCACCATAGGAATAATCTTAGCTTTATAGGTTCTTAAACCTATTAAAGGGAATGAGGTGCCCTTGTTACCTTTCAGGTGTGGCTAGTTATCCTTATCAGAAATAGATTAATTAAGGACCTGAGATTAATCTAGAGGTGAACGAAGTCCATTAAACGTATTAGGTATAGTTGTATTAATATAAGTATCCCCAGCAAATCTAAGTAGACAGACAACTTAAATACCTAAACAAAACCTTTAAACTAAGATGCAGACTGCAGTCCAGCAGAAACATGGAAGCTTTCCAGTCTTTTGCACTGAGTGTCACATGCATGATTTTCTCCCAGTTGATGAGAGGTCTCATGCGTGCACTAGGTGCAAGGAACACACTGCTCTTAGGGAACTAGTCTGATCTCTGAAGGCTAGAGTAGCAGACTTGGAGGACATAAAGACGACCGAGGTATATAGACTAGACCTACAGGGATGTAGGACTGAAGTCCCACCTCGTCTGGCAGCCTCCCTGTTGCCATGGAGGAGAGAGGTCACATGACAGGAAAGCATCACCCTGGTGTGGCAGGAAGTAATCCTGTACCAAGCACCTGTCCTCCAGTTGATGTGGAACACTCACACTGAGGAGATTTCTCCAGGTGCCCAAAAGGGAAGGGTGAGGACAGCAATTACAGTTTGTGATTCCATCATTAGGAATATAGATAGCTGGGTGGTGGTGAACATGAGGATAGTCTGGAAACATGCCTGCCTGGTGCAAAGGTAGTGGACATTACATAACACCTAGACAAGGTTTTAGATAGCACTGGAGAGGAGTCTGCTGTCTTGGTACATGTCGGTGACAGTGATATAGGAAAGTGTGGGAAGGTGGTTCTGGAGGCCAAATTTAGACTTTTAGGTATTAGTTGAAATCCAGAACTTCCAGGGTAGCATTCTCAGAAATACCTCTTGTTCCACACGCAGGACCAAAAAGGCAAGCAGAGCTCTGGAGTCTCAATGCTTGGATGAGACAATGGTGCAAGAATGAAGGTTTTGGATTTGTTAGGAACTGGGCAATATTCTGGGAAAAGGAGGGGCTTTTCTGAAGGAACGGGCTCCACCTTAACCAGGATGAACCAAGCTTTTGGCATGAACCTTTAAAAAGGAAATCGAGCAGTTTTTAAACTAGATAGTAGAGGAAAGCCGACAGTCACCCAAGAATACATGGTTCAGAGGGATGTATCCTTGAAGGATACCAGCAAAAGACTGAAGTTAGGGCACATCGACATAGGTTCCAATAAAGACAAAATAACCCAAATGCCTTCAAGTACAGTGCAGACAGAGCTTAAAGATTCCAAATTACCCTGTCTACTGATAACTAGATTAATATGAATAAAATACAACCTCTAAAACGTTTGTCTGCAAATGCTAGCAGTCTAAAAAATAAGATGGAAGAGTTAGAATTTATAGCACTAAATGAGGGATTAGATATGATTGGTATCTCAGAGACCTAGTGGAAGGACGACAACCAGTGAGACACTGATAATTGGGTACAAATTATACCGCAATGACAGAGTAGATCAAATTGGTAGAGAGGTTGCACTTTAGGTTAGAGAAGGCATCGAGTCACACAGGATTACTGTTTTGCAGGAAACAAAATACAATGTAGAATCTCTATGGATCGAAATGCCATGTAAAGAGGGGAAAGCAATGGCAGTGGGGTGTACTAACGATCGTCTGGCCTGAATGAACAAATGGATGATTAAATGTTCAAAGAAATCAGGGAAGCTAACAAAAGTGACAACATAGTAATAAAGCGTAGTTACTCACCTGTAACAGGTGTTCTCCAGGAGCAGCAGGAATCAGTCCTCACTTATGGGTGACGTCGGCGCCGACGGAGCCCTCGCGGAGCAATTTTCCCCAGCTTTCAAAGAAAGCCTTTGGGAATTGCAGCGCGCATGCGCGGTCGTCTTCCCGCCCGAGGGTGCCATCTTAGCCAGTCAGATGACATAGCTAAAAAAGACAGCATAAAAATTTGCAAGAAGAACATAAGCAGACGATTGCAACTCCAAGGGGAGGAGGGAGGGTAGTGAGGACTGATTCCTGCTGCTCCTGGAGAACACCTGTTACAGGTGAGTAACTACGCTTTCTCCAGGACCAAGCAGGAAGTCAGTCCTCACTTATGGGACTCCCAAGCTCAAGGCTACCGGAGACCCTAAGCACAAAAAATGAGCTCCCTCTAGCTCAGCAGCACAGAAGGATAGAATCTTCGCTGAATTATCACCCACCGGTAGCCCACATCCGGGATGGAGGGTAGGAGTTGCTCAGACCTCAAAGAGATTACGGAGGACTGCCTGTCCGAAAGCACTGTCCCTACGGGACTCCCTCTCGAGACAGTAATGGACCGCAAAAGTCTGGCTCGAAGACGAAGTAGCGGCCCGGCAGATGTCTGCCAGCGAACAGAGCGGAGGTAAGCCACTGACGTGGCCTTTGCCCGAACGCAATGAGCCGTGACTCGACTTTCTAAGGCGAGTCCGGCTGCCCCATAAGCCCAAGAGATACAGTCCGCAACCCAGATGGACAGAGTACGCTTGGAGACCGGGAGCCCCAATTTATTGGGGTCAAAAGACACAAAAAGCTGAGCAGCTTTACGGTGCTCCCGCGTACGGTCAAGGTAGAAGTTCAATGCCCTTCTACAGTCCAGGGTATGGAGGACCGTTTCAGCTCGGCTGGAGTGTGGTCTGGGAAAGAAGGTTGGAAGTACCACCTCCTGATTGATGTGAAAAGGGGAGACCACTTTAGGCAGAAATTTCGGGTGAGTCCGAAGGACTACCCTATTCTTGTAGAACCTAGTGTAAGGGGGATCAGACACGAGGGCCTGCAATTCACTTACGCGTCTAGCGGAAGTGAGGGCTATCAAGAACAGTGTTTTCCAAGACAGAAAACGGAGAGAACAGGTAGCCATAGGTTCAAAAGGCGGACAGGTGATCCGCTGTAAAACCACATTCAGGTCCCAGTCAGGTGCTGGCGGGCGCAGAGGTGGTTTAAGTAGAAGGAGACCTCGGAGAAACCTCGCTACGAGAGGGTCGTTGGAGAGAGGTCTGCCGTCCACCGGCACATGATGTGCTGAAAGAGCACTGAGGTGAACTTTGACGGAGTTGGACTTAAGTCCCAGATTAGAGAGGTGTAGCAAGTACTGCAAGATCACCAACACCGGGCAGGAGAAGGGATCCTGAGACTGTTGGGAACACCAGACTGCAAAGCGACGCCATATAAGGGCGTAGCATTTGCGGGTAGAAGGCCGTCGCGAAGCCAAGACGACCTCCTCCACCTCCGCCGGCAGGAGAAGGGGAGCGAGGACTACCCTCTCAGCAGCCAGGCCATGAGGTTGAGAGACCTGAGGTTGGGGTGCAGTAGGGACCCCTGATCCTGAGTGAGGAGATCCGGTTGTACCCCCAGAGGGATTGGATCCTCCACCGCCAGTTGCAGCAGGAGCGGAAACCACGGCTGCCTGGGCCAGCGAGGGGCCACCAGGATCATGAAGGCTTTGTCTCGGAGAACCTTGAAAAGAGTCCGAGAGACTAACGGGATGGGAGGGAAAGCGTACAGAAGGCTCCCCGACCATGAGATCAGAAAGGCGTCCGCCGCAACCCGAAGGGGGTGTGGCTGACGAGAGCAGAAGCGAGGAAGCTGCCGGTTGTGAGGACTGGCAAAGAGATCCACCGTGGGGAGGCCCCACTTGAGGAAGAGCTTCTGAACTATCAAGGGATCCAGACGCCACTCGTGCGGCTGGAGGACCCTGCTGAGTTTGTCCGCAAGGCAATTTTCTTGGCCCGGGAGATAAACCGCCTTGAGGAGAATGCCGTGACTGACGGCCCAAGAGCAGAGCTTCTGTGCCTCCCGGCAGAGGAGGAAGGAGCCCGTGCCCCCCTGTTTGTTCACGTAGAACATGGCAACTTGATTGTCCGTCTGGACAAGGACGGACTGTTGGGAGGTCAGGTGGGAGAAGGCCTTGAGAGCTAGGCGGATCGCCCTGAGCTCCAGGAAGTTGATCTGCTGAGCAGACTCCCACGTGGTCCAGAGGCCCTGAGTACGTGCCTCTTGGCAATGTGCTCCCCAGCCCAGGAGGGATGCATCGGTGGTCAGCACCCGGGTCGGTTGAGGCGACTGGAAAGGCATTCCGAATATCAGGTTCGGCTGCCGGAGCCACCACCGGAGAGACGAGACCAGCGGCTCGGAGACGCGCACCAGGTCTGCTAGGCCGCCTGTGGCTTGTCGCCACTGCTGGCGGAGACACCATTGAGCAGACCGCATATTCAGGCGGGCATTGGGGGTCACATGGACGGTGGAAGCCATATGGCCGAGCAGTCTCAGGAAGCGCCTGGCGGAGACCAGGGGCTGGCTGCGAAAGCGGTCGGCGAGGTCCATGAGCCGTTGAGCCCTGTCGAGCGGTAGGTATGCTCGCGCCTGAGGAGTGTGCAGCCTCGCGCCGATGAACTCGAGATCCTGTGAGGGGAGCAAAGTGGACTTTGCGAAGTTTATAACAAAGCCCAAGTGCTGCAGCAGAGTCACCGTGCGGCACGTGGCGTTGGTGACCTCCTGAGCGGACGCTGCTCTGATGAGCCAGTCGTCGAGGTACGGAAAGACATAGAGGCCGTGAAGCCGGAGATGGGCCGCCACGACCGCGAGACATTTTGTGAAGACTCGCGGTGCGGAGGACAGGCCAAAGGGCAGTACTCTGTACTGGTAATTATTTCCTGCCACCACAAACCTTAGGTATTGGCGGTGGCTTGGGTGGATGAGGATGTGCGTGTAGGCATCCTTTAGATCCAAGGAGCATAGCCAATCTCCCTGCTGGAGGTAGGGCAGAAGGATTCCAAGGGTAAGCATTTTGAACTTCTCCCGCACAAGGAACTTGAGGTTGCGCAGGTCCAGGATGGGTCTGAGGCCCCCTGTTCTCTTTGGTATCAGAAAATACCTGGAATAAAAGCCTTGACCTCTCAGGTGGTGGGGCACCGGTTCCACCGCCTGTTCCTGCAGAAGACCTGCTAACTCCTGAAGGAGTAATTCCCTGTGCAGAGGGGGTCGCGGAGGTTCTCCCGGAAAATAGGAGGGAGGGACCTGATGGAAGTGGAGAAGATAGCCTTCTCGCACGACTTGAAGCACCCAGGCATCTGCGGTGATGCTGGACCACCTGTGAGCGAAGTGAACCAGCCGGCCTCCGGTGCTGGGAGGAACCAGCGGGGGGGGAGAGGCTATGCTTTGTGAGTCAAAAACCCCCACCCTGCTGAGCAGGGGCTGGTGGTGCAGGCTTGGGGGCTTGCTGCCTACGGGACCCGTTACCCCGTCCCTTGGCCTGCTGGCCCTGTTGGGGAGCTGCAGGAGCCTGATAATGGGGGTATTGTTTGTAGGCAGCCGCCTTCCTCGGGTAAAAGGACTTTTTCCCCGAGCCCTTCTTTTTCTGGGAAGGGGCGGAGGTCTTCCTAGAAAGCCTGGTCCTGGTGAGAGTCTCAGTCTCAATTTGTGCAGCCTTTTCCGCCATGGGCTTGCCAAAGAGGTTTTCGCCTCGGCAGGGGACATCGACCAACTTGTCCTGCACCCAGGGCTCAAGGTCTGACGACTGAAGCCAAGCCTGTCGGCGGGCACCGATGCCGGCTGCGGCCACTCGAGCCGATGCTTCAAAGCCATCATAGGCTGCTCGGGACATGAACTTTGAGCATTCCCGAATGCCAGTGGACAAGGCCAGGAACCTCCGCAAGGGTTCCTCGGACAAACCAGCGGAGAATCCGGCTAGCTCTTTAGCCAGATCCCGGAGATACATGCCCATGTATAGCTGGTAACTCTGGACACGACATGCGAGCATAGAGCCCTGGAAACACTTCTTACCAAGGCCATCCAGGTTACGGGCCTCCCTGCCAGGAGGCACCGAGGAGTGCATCTTCTGGCTCTTAAGACGATGCATGGCCGATTCCACTACCATGGAATGGTGTGGTAGCTGTGCCTTTTGAAAGCCAGGGCTCTTGCGGACTCGATAGATAGAATCGACCCGCTTGCTCAGGACCGGCGAGGAGGCCGGACTCTCCCACATGCGGAAGAGTAGTCGTTCCAGCATAGGAGGAACCGGTACAGTAAAGTGCTCCCTCGCGGGAGAGTCATACTGGAGGGCGTCGAGCTCTTCGGCTCGAGGCTCCTCCTCGGGATCCGCAGGGAAGGCCAAAGCCTTGGCCATATCCCTAACGAAGTCCGAGAACCGGGCATCCTCCGGGGGGGACTGCTTCCGAGGCTCGGACTCCGGTGAGTCCGAGGGGACACACCGAGTCCGGAAAGAATCAGGTGACTCTTCCTCTTCAGACTCCCAGACCGAGTCCGACGAGGACTCGGTGGGGTCGGCCCGGGCAGGGTGCGGCGCCTGCCGCCCCGACGCCGAGGGAGTCGGCGTCGGCGACCTCGGTCCCGAACGGGAGGCCGAGGGTGACCTCGACCGAGGATCGACTCGAGTTCTCATCGACTCGAGGATCGGCTCGGTCTCCGGGGTCGACTTGGACGTCGACGTCCCGGCGGTCGGGGCAGCGGCGCCAGCGAGCAGTGCCCGCTGCTGGTCCATGAAGGCAGACAGTCTGCTCTCCAAGGCCGTCAACCTGAGTCCGAGCTCAGGTGACCCAGCAGCCCCCGACTCGGGCCCCGACGGCGTCGGGCCCGACGTCGGCTGTCGCGGAGGCGAGTCCAGAAGGACTACAGGACTTACCCGAGCAGGCATCTCCGACTCCAGGCGAGGTCGCTTCGGGAGGTGTTCCTTCTCCAAGGACCCGGGGCGGCTATCGGGGCTATGCGACCTGGCCCTCGCGGAACCAGGAGCGTCCGACGCCGCCCTCGCGGGTTTCACCGTCCGACGATGGTCCCCGGAGGGAGAACCCCGGTCGGAGGAACTCCGGCGATGGTCCGAGCTGGAACCTTTTGACGCGGAGGCCTCCGACGAGGTCCGGGTACGGCTGGGGTCAGCAAAGATTCGATCACGCTGATGCCGCCGACTTCTCAACGCTTTTGAGGACATTTTGCCACAGGGCCCACAGATCAGTTCCTCATGATCCGGGCCCAGGCAGCGGAGGCAAAAGTCGTGTGTGTCAGTTAGTGACATATTTCGGTCACACTGACCACACCGCTTAAAGCCACTGGCAGCCATCGGGGGAAAAAGGGCCCCTGCGAGGTCAAAGGACCGGGCTGCCAGGGAAAAATCGAAAACGAAAGCTGACAAAGTCAGAAAAACCGAAAAAAGTACGAGGACTCGGACCGGCGTCGCGAGTCCGGGCGGGAAAACGATCGGCGTCGAACCGAAGGAAAAAAGGATAAAATAATGAATAAAATCGACTTTTTCGCGGGGACAAGACGGGGACGTCTGTAGGGCTCCGCGGAAAAAAGAAGACTGACTAAGATGGCACCCTCGGGCGGGAAGACGACCGCGCATGCGCGCTGCAATTCCCAAAGGCTTTCTTTGAAAGCTGGGGAAAATTGCTCCGCGAGGGCTCCGTCGGCGCCGACGTCACCCATAAGTGAGGACTGACTTCCTGCTTGGTCCTGGAGAATAATGGGTGATTTCTATTACCCCAATATCAACTGGATCAGTGTCACAGCAAGACATGCTAGGGAGATAAAGTTTCCAGATAAATTAAATGACTGCTTCTTGGAGCAGCTGGTTCATGAACTGACAACAGCAAAAGCTATTTTGAACCTAGTCCTTAATGGAACACAGGATCTGGTGCAAGAGATAAGGGTTTTGTGGCCACTTGGCAATAGTGATCATAGCATGATCACATTTGATTTAATAAATGGAAGGGCGGCAAGGAAAGTGTAGTTACTTACCTGTAACAGGTATTCTCTAGGGACAGCAAGAATCAGTCCTCACATATGGGTGATGGCACCGTAGCCCGCGCAG